>OX383906.1:12380998-17680408 GCA_947532125.1 Saturnia pavonia
TCAATATAAAGTAGTCAAATATGGTGGATAATGGCTTACACTCGTCATGCAATAAAGTTTCAAATATGCGACACATCATTTTTCTTGCATCATCTTTTACTTTGCTAATAAATAATTATCTTAATTGTGATGTAAAATAATTGCTCCATATAGGTAAATTCTGTTAAAATAATAGTACATATTTGAAGTATTTTCTGTCCGAATGTAAAGTATCTTTCCAAACTCATGACTCGGTGTAGCGATTGTAAGTATGTATTATTCTTATACGATCCGTTTTTGATATGTAAAAATGCCCATTACAAGAAAACTCTGAAGTCTCAATGCCTATAGCTATTGATGTAAGATCTATGGTGGTAGATCTTAATAAATAAATAGATGAAGTCAATAATCAATGAACTCAAAGACTTTCATTGTCGTTATGGTTTGTCATAGATACGATTGGGCTGCAAAAATGACACAATATAAAATACACCGATCAATAAATTGATAAAATTGATTAAAATGTACTCGTTATCAGCATTACTCCTAGCACTTGTTAACGAAGCAGCTAAATTAAATTGATACGTGCCACTTTTTGAGTAGAAACCTTGAATTGTAATACTGGACTTTGAAGACCACTTCAGTCGATTAGAAAATTTAATTATCGTATCAATAATAAACAGAATTCTTAATATGAATTGCCTAAAAGATTACGATAATGGATTGCCTATCATTTTCCCAATGTAATTTCAAATTCTATAAAACTAATATATGCAAATAAATAAAATGGAATTGTCTGTTTGTAATGTCAAAATAACAGCTTTTTACTAAATGCATGTGAAAGTATATACGGTAATTATAAAAAAAACATTTTTTTTTCTATCTGTTCCGGATAATCTCGGGAACGGTTGCACGGATTTTGACGAGACTTTCACTGGTGGATAGCTGATTTTTACGGAGTAACAGGCTACTTTTACTTCAAAAAACGAATTAAGGTTCTAGACAAATAAAATAATAAGCATTTTTATCTTTCAAATAACCGGCGGGCGACGGTCACCACAATACCGACGGCATTCTGTAGTCCACGCTAGCGGAGCCACGGGCGCAGCTAGTTAATAAATATAATGTTATATAAGCTCACCTAATTTTTATAGTTTAAATCGCTTTACGTAGAATTTTTGGACAAGATTTTCTCAGTATTACACGAGGTCAGTTCTAAAATGATAATAAAATAAATAATCAACATCGTTTTTGTGTGCTATCGTGTACTCAGTAGCCAATGCAAACAAATTTGACGCTGTCGATCTGCGCATTGGACATGCGCAATGGGTGGGTCCACCCCGCTAAATTGCGACA
This sequence comes from Saturnia pavonia, assembly GCA_947532125.1. Taxonomy (NCBI): domain Eukaryota; kingdom Metazoa; phylum Arthropoda; class Insecta; order Lepidoptera; family Saturniidae; genus Saturnia; species Saturnia pavonia. The sequence goes on from OX383906.1 coordinate 12,382,334, forward strand.
CGACACAGCTATTCTGTTAAACAACGTAAATATCACAATACGTGCATCAAAAATACCGTAAACTTACAATAATCATGAAGCTTTAAGCGATACTAAACAATATTACACCGATTCCGAGTAAAACCACACGCACGCGCGGATTCTTGTCAAAACAAACCAGTGCTTTCGGATGTAAACATGAACGAACGTAAGATCTTGCTTCTCATCCTCTCGGTGATTATTTACTGCATGTACAGTTTTCAAATGTGGCTTACAAAGCAAAATGTTCAGGAAGATAAAATCAATAACCTCGACAAACAACTTGATACTGTATCAGAATTGAAACCGAAAAACGATACCCAAATAAGGCCTGAAACAAAAGTTAAAAATATTCCACTATTTATAAAAGATGCATGCAGTGTTTTACAAATATTTACTGAGAAACCAGATATAAAATGGAAGAAGAACGTAAAAGAATTAAATACTGATAATAACACAATTACTGTTATCGGTATTACTGTTTTTCTTATTATTTTGACAATTAACGCTATTCTTGATGTGCTAAAAGTGAAAGAAGAAGAAAGAGCAAGAAGGAAAATGAATCCCAATAGTGAACGAAGGCAGTCGTTGGCGGAGTTTGCAAATAAAAAGCCATTTCGACGTGAATCAAGCAAGTTTGGGCTACAATTATTCCAGATAGCAGAATCATTTGTCAGCAATGGAGATGAAAAGAAAAGTCGCCGGACGAGCCGACCGTATGTTAGAGGCGAATCTATAAATTCATATCTCAGTGAGAAGAAAACCCCGGTGGAAAGATCAGCACCAGCATCTATCGCTGATACTCCAGCTGTGGAATCGAGACTTACAAAGAGACAATCCGTCGCTAAGCTATTTGGTATGTTTTATATAATTTTTTAAACTGTATCTTACTTTAAACTATCAAGAAAATTTAAATATTATTTTATGAGTTCAATGCAAGTATGCTGTTTTATTTACTGACTAATGGAAATGAATGTTAAATGTCTTAATTTTTCAGTGTCTATCTCTTCTCACACTGTTTTAAATTCTCTGTTTCATAACAAGGTCTGTCTGACGACTGAAAAAGATTTTCAGGTAATGGACATTGTTCACACTTGTTGATAGATTACCGACACAGTTTTTTTTATAATGTTTACAGTAGATTTTGCGTAACTTCTTTTGGTGCTATTAATTTGTATTCAACTATTTCTTATGTATTAGATTTTAAATGCATGTTATTTATTATTTCCTTTAGTAAAAGTATTGTGGTATAAATGTATCGATCAACACTATTAAATTCACGTTTAGATATGTTTGCTGTGGTAGTAGGTCACGAGAATTGTATCCGACTGGATTGCGATCACCACACACCAGTTGCAACTCTCGCCATAGTAGTAAACTTAGGGATTTCGCGTTCCGGGATCAGCCAGGGTATACCCAGCTTTAGGCTAGTATGATAGCGACGACTGTAGATAGCTTACTGATCTCTCGTTGGACGTCTTGTTTCTTGATTGTACTATACTTACCATCAAGTAGACCATTACAGTCATATCGCAGTACTACTATATAAAAAGAACGCTAAAATAATTAAATTTGGTTTTGATTAATATTCTAATTTAATAATTTCTACGATTAATTAATTATACGTACTATATGACAATATCAAATGTGTTATCATGGATAATTTTGTGTGCGTATTGATTTAAGCTATATTCATATGTATAAATACACAATGCTATCGAGTTGTTCAGTTTATATCACTGTACTTATTGAATGTGCGATTTTCCGAATGGTTAATCAAAGGCCGCATTACCCAGCCATTTGCAGTATCAACATTTGCAAATATATTATCAATAATACAATCAACAGCGTCAAGTATTGTTTCTGTATTGCGGTAGACTTAGTTGTATACTAATTGGCTTTAGATGTAGTAAAGCGGCTTACGAGTAAAGCCTGAGCATCTTATACGTCCTCTGAAGGTAAGGTTATTTACTTAAACTGACACATTTGTCGTGAAGTTAACAGTAGCGTATAATCTAGCCAGTAATGTGAATAAAAATCTAATAATCAAATAATATTGTTATAATAATAAACCATTACCTGTGTCACTAATTGATAATATAGCCTCTTATTAGTGAAAGAGTTTTAAAAATCGGATCTGTAGTTTCGGAGATTTCCTCTTATAAATAAACAAACTTTATCACTTCATAATAAAGTATAGATTAGCAACTCATACGCTAGTATTGTTTTTTCTTCTAGTTTTATATCATAGATTTTATATTGTTTCTTGATATTATAAACTATTTATTCAACCATGGCCAGAGAATCACACTTCTCTGGCCACAGATAAATTTCTTGGGAGATTTCTTTCTACTTGGGGCAGTCCGACTGGTGGAATACCTTCACCCTACAGAAGATCGCAGCCAAATAACCTTGTGTTATGTTCCTGCGGTGAGTAGAGTTTCCAGAGCTCCTTGAGGTAGGGTGTTCATGGTCGGCAGCGCGCTGGTGATATCGGTATGACAAGCGTCCATAGGCTACGGTAGCCTTACCATCAGGCGAGCAGTATGCTTGCTTGCTACCTATATAGAAAAAAAAAGGTGTGTTAATATACTTATTTAAGTGTAAAAAAAATAGTACTCAGTAAAAAAATACATTATATATTTATTTCTCAGGAGCAAGACCGGTACCGATGGTCCGTCGTTCGTCTTTTCCCGTGCTGCCATTAAATCCTGAAGTACAAGCATTGATGTTGGGACATCGACAAACATCCATCGATAGTGATGACGAGAGTGATGGCAAAGGGCGTCGTATTAGAATTATACGTAGATATTAAATTTATTACCATTTATAACATATTTTCAGTTCACCAAATTGGTTATAACAAAAGAATGAAAATGTTTCACATTAAAAAAAGAGTTCCTCATGAACACTAGGTTCTAAGAATAAAGGAGGACACTTTCTGATAAACTATTTAATCGAAAATAAAAATAAAACAGTTTTAAAGTTAAAGTATAGTTACAATAAACTATGCAGTAAAGAGTTATACTTAAGATAATTATTTATATGCACGTTACACGAATAAAAAATAATAAGTACCTATTAAATAGAACTTGCAAAAGATTATCACTTAATAGAGATAGTTAAAATACGTAAGTATTTAATCTCGTTAAAAGTAATGTTAGTGTGAAAATATATAGATATTTAGAAATAATATATTACTTTGGTGTCTATTAGGGTACCTACCAAGAGTATTTTTATCCTCCAAAATGTGTAAAATGTATATTTGTATTGTGCACCCTGGATAAACATTTATAAACCCTGGATAAACTTAATCGTTACCATTTAAGTATCAATTTTGCTTCAAAAGTCTGATAATATTCTTTACAATATATGTAAATTTTGTATTATATAATTATATCGTATTGGATTCTACGTGCTTCTTTTTTAATATACTATACATTATTCTATACGTGATTCATGAGTGTTTGTGTGATTTTCTACAATAAATAAAGCAGAGAATTTGATATTTGATTTAAAATATTCCTTTTTGTACAAATAATTGTAACAAAAATTATCACCTTAAAGATGAATATTTCGCAAACGGATCCCTGAATCGTAAAACATGATTTTCACATACTCGCAATATTTTTGAAAGACCTATCCAAAGACACCACACAACATGGGATAGACGAAAAAGAAAATTATATAATCCCCACTTTATGAATTAAATGCATATGCTTTATGCACTTAATTTTATTTAAGATTTTAATTTACCACTTTGTCGGTTTGATTAATATATATGAAAAGGCAATGTATAGAATACCGGCATTCTGTAGTGCCTTAAGCTAGCTCATACATTATGAAATGATTCATATGTCACAAATTGCCTAGGGCATTCTATAGAATTCCAAATGAGTTACCGGCAAATTATGAAATACAACTACGATTCGTTTCAAATATCAACTGAGAGTTTTTGGCGAGACCTCAAATTGAAGTATTTATACATACACGTTATTTATAACATTTCCTAGACATTCTAAAGAATGCCAAATGAGACGTTTAATGTTGACCACTAAACCCTAAAATATACAAAGCAAGCTTAAACAACTTCAAAGACTGTATTTTTTATTGTTGCTAAACGATTTAACATACTGACTTGAATACATAACAACTGATGTTAGAATTTGGATAAAAATAGACGAGACAAACATTTTACCTCGTGGCTGTTTTGTTTTCCTAATAATAACCCATAATTCGATCAGAAAAGCTAGCACCTCGACCTCGACCCAAAGTTGCTAAAATTTGTACTGGATGTGTGCCAAATCTCTACGCTATATTTGAACGCTAGTATTGTTTCTTTTTTTTTTAATAATTCCTGCCTCATTGGTAAGCTTACAAAGAATATGGATTACAAAAATGGAATAGACGTTTTAAGGCGTTAGAAGATTTTGGTACATTTTGTGAAAATAATCGGAAGTTTATGCCATTAACAAAAATCGATAACCCATTGTTGATTACATAGAATTAATATATTTACACACACCCACACACACAATGTAAACTTCGATGCGAGAGAAATTTATCCATTGAGACAGAGATGTCGAGACTTTATAGCGAAGACCTTGTTATAGTTTTAAAAATAATCACGTACGGTTTTGTTCACTGTGTGATGCAGTCTTCATGAAACGGGATTATCGGGAACTCGTTTCATTCACTCTTGTCGTACCTATGTAAACTTTTTGTAATTTTGATTCGATTTTATAAATTACCGAAAACTAATAACAAAAGTTTATTGTTCATTAAACAACAAAAATATTATTAAAATTTATAGATAATATCTACTCGTGGAAAATAAATATTTGTAAATCGATAAAACTAGAATGGAATAAAAGTGTATTTGATAATTATAACGAGTACCTAAGATGTAATAACATAAATAACATTTTCAAATATGGATCATAACGAAGAGGTCCTTCCAAGCACAGTTCTTCATTGGAATTATCGAGGTTTCACAGAGTTCCCTATAAATAAAATTCAAGGAGATGAATCTACAATAACAGATATTTATTTAAAAGAGAACCTTATATCACGTTTGCCGAGCGATATTGGCTTGCTGGAACACCTAGAAAGTTTGTATCTAAGCGGGAATGATATAGCGGAGTTGCCAAAGGAAATATCCAAGTTGCGATGTTTGAAGTGTTTGGATATTAGCGGGAATAGATTAAGACGTATTCCCGAAGAAATTGGTGAAGTTCGGAGTCTGAAATTTCTTATATTGGACGAAAATGAGCTGTGCGAGTTACCATTGAGGTTGGCAGAGCTGAGATATCTTCGGTATCTATCGGTTTGTGGTAATTTAATTCATTCATTTTGTATTAAAAACATATGACGTTATTGTTAGACTCGGTTTGTTTTTACAAAAAAAAAAAAAAAACATTTTTGTTCATTGACAATTCCACGAATAAAGTGAATAGTAAAACTTTAATTATTTTACCAAAATAAATTAAGTACATTTAAATAACACTAAAACAAACTGAAGTTTATTACAACGAAATTGCATGCAATGGTGGCTCTCATAAAGTTTACAAAGATAGACAATAGCTATTGTACCTATTTGTATTTACCGCCACCGATAACTGAACAATAAATCAATCTCAGGCGGTTCCTCATTGATTCGTTTGACCTAAATAGACAGGACAGTGATTGCTTGACCACTGATTTATTGTAGCCCATCAAGTTGTCACTTTTTACACTCTTATTTGACGTCATTGGATTAAGACAGGTAAATCTTTGTAATTGCCGTTAATATCGGAGTTTCTGAATTATATCCAAAGACGAGTTATGCTTATTTCACTCTTGTTATATTTATCCAATTTTCCACCGCGTCGTGGCCAACGCATCCGTGAAGCCAATCGTTGTTCTCACTTCTCGTACTTGCCTACAGCTTGCTTGATTGCTTGACATTCATGGTTCTGCTCCTCTCCTTAGAGTCTTAGTGTAAAATTATATCTATACTAATTTAATAAAGCGGAAGAGTTTTTTTGTTTGTTTATACACGCTAATGTCTAAAACCACTAGTCGGTTTCCAAATATTCTTTTTGTATATGATAGCCAAGATACACGAGGAATATAGGCTATCTAGCTTTAAGGTAGACCTCTCAGCTAGCTTTAAATATTGATTTTGTTAAGTCGGAAGAAATAGCGCACCGAAACTGCTCTATCCGCGTGCGCTGGCGTAATGGTTAGTGATACGTAAATACAATGTTCTACAAAATTATTGCTTCTTAGTACATGTAAAAAAAGTCCGTAATATCATATGCATATTTCTTATACACAAGTCACAATAAGGTATTTTGAGACATAGTTTTTTTTTTTAATTGAAAAGAGTTATGTACATTATTATTGTGTATTGGCATATTAATCCTTACGAACAAAAGTTAATTCATCATCAAAGCAATTTTATGTTAATTTGCCTTTTGTCCTATATAGCGTGTTATTTGGACGAATTTGGGAGAATGTAAAATTAAAATTATAGTTAAAATAATTCGACACTTGGCCCGGGTCTACGACTGTCTAAGTGGCGCGAACGAGCCGTGTGAGTTGTGACGCATAACCCTGGCCGCCCGATAAAACTGAAGTATTATAAATCATCGATCAGCGATTTCTTTTAAATTATATGCGGGGGAAATCGCGGGGCACAGCTAGTAAACTATAAAAGCCATATAACCTTCCTCAATAAATAAGCTGTAAAATTTTAATTGAATTTTCAAATCTGACTGGTACCTTTATAATAATGATTAGTATAAATTCTGGTATAATTGTTCAGGCAGATAGCGATTATTTTTTGATAACAACTTTTCTTATTAGGTACCTACCTATAATACCCACAATATATATAGTACTATCAAACTGGGAAACTGTATAAACATTTAAATATTAGCTACTAATGTTTTTCGATGTTACCGGTCGTACAGTTTGGGAAGACAGTAGTAGTTATACACGGCGCTTCTGATAACCGGATGGTAAATCAAGTTTAAAGCTTCCTTATGGAATCGTTTGACCTATTTTAAACAGTTCAGTTGTTTGGCAATTGATTTATGTGTGGCCCAAAGACTATATCTTACATTTCCAAATGATCTTCTAAGATCTTTTATGTAAGCTTAGTTTAACGAGTAGATAGAGGTACATATTGTAGTTTCACTATCTTTGTGGTTTCCATCCAAAGCTATTCGAGACGAAAATACCCACATTATATGACGAAGTTTATTTTTGTAGCGAATAAATTTAGTATACAATTTCTTAGAACAATGCTACCTTACAAAAGATTATAAACTAAAGATCCTTTTATGTTGAAGGTTCTTCATGTTAATAACACATATGTTGGGTATATTGCGTTGTATTGTTGCGTGTACGACTTCGCGTCGATTGTCGTGAGTTCGAATCCCTGCAATGAGCCTGAGCTTTCGGTAAAGGAAGAACATCGTGAGGAAACCATAGCATGGTGGTAGGGCATTTTCTAATGCCCGCCTGGCTAGCTATCACCCTCAAAGTTGAAAATCTGCCGCCAAGCACCAATAGGTGTGTTCCGGCAGCTGCACTTGAGAGCCAGTCTTCCACTAGGTTTAGCGTGTCACCTCGTGGTGTGACCTTGGCTAAAACGTCACTTAACATCAGGTGAGATTGTGGCCACTACGCCAAACCTATAACAATAAAAAAATAAGTTAAAAATACTACGCATGTCTGTATCAAATAAATATTTTAAGTGAGTGTATTATTTAAATAAGATAGCGAAAAGCAATGTTAAAGTACCACTGAAAGACTTCTCTAGACTAGACAGTCAGCCTCAACTCGATAATATATCCTATAATAAAGAAAGAACATAATATATAAGAATCTGGCTCTCGGTACCATCGAAAGGTGATATCTAGATCTATATTGCGTTCATAATTGGCGTAGTAATAATACATGTAAAATTTGAATTTTTTTTAGATAACAATTTGCAATGGCTACCTCAGAGACCAGTTTATAATTACCACCACTGTGAATTTAGATTTTGGAGGAACAGTGAACTGAAAGCACTACCTTACTCACTTTGGTACCACATGTTCCATAATCAACAAGCTAGAAGTCTAAATATTGGGTAAGATTTAACAACATAAAGCTTTAAAACATGAGAATCTTTGTAAAAAAAAAAATTTGCTTATTTTACTTTAGCGTACCTTTAAAATTATATAGGTAATTGCAGTTCCTAGATATTTTTTATGTCTCGATAATTTCTTGTAAAACGTTACTACTTATAAATAACATCTATTCATAATTTTATGATGACTATTCCATCAAGATTTAATTTGCCTCTATACATTTTAAAATTCTGGCATATATTTCAGATGTTTGGATATTTCGAACACGCAAATTGCAACAAAGAGACGATCGTGCCGATTAAGACTATGTCAAGAATCTAAAGAATGGGAGTTTTATATCAATACTCCACCTCAGTATAATGTTGTATTAGAAACAAAGTTTTGTTCACCACCAAGTCTATTTGAAATTTGCAAACGAGTGTTCTACCAATTAACCAGTGATGCGGCTAAAATGTTAAGCACCCAAACTTTTAGTATTTACTCAGATAATATAGTACAGAGTAATTATGAACCGAATAACAATGTTGCTGATTTACAATATAACTTTAAAGATTTTAATATTGACAATAAAGAATATAACGAAAACAATGATGAGAATATAACAAAATGTGCTATTTTAAAAAGCAGTGAGATAAATAAAAAACTAATTAGACGAAAAAAATCTCATTATGTTGTGGCAGATTTAATAGAGGAATATTATAATTACTTACCGAATTTTTTAAAAGCTGATTTAAAGAATGGACCTATCTCAAGGTGTGAAAATATTAATTGCAAGAAACCTGTATTTGACTTTGTGACTTATGAGTTTTGCTTTGGGTACGTACATACGTATAATTGGTAAATTGAAAGCTTTTTAAAATATCTTATGATAATTATTTAATTAAAGGTCATTAAGTTTATTATTTTTAAATGTGCTTTCTATTTTTAGTCATGCAGTAACTATGGAATGACAAATTATTTCAAATGTTTTTATTACATGTTTCAGAAAAATAAAACTCATAGATAAAATAGTTGATGTGGTTCTTAGTGCAACATTTTGCTCTAAAACATGTGCAGATATTTGGAAAACTGGAAAATGTGTAGTGCCATGGACTTTATAGCAATAAAAAATAGTAACCACCATAACTAAGAATAAAAGAACAATAAATCTGTTTATGTTTTTAAATGATTCTATAAATAAAAATTTTCGCTTCGACCAGTAAAAACTAAATAACATGCTGTTTTTTTTGTCTTCTTATATTGACATTAATATATCTAAATACTTTTTTTATATAGGTGCATACCTTACTTTCCAAACTTTTTGATACCTATCCTATCAGTGATATGTCAAAAATGTCTAGATTTGAAACAGATTGAAAACATTATTAGAATCTCTCAAAAGACTAGCTGATTTCTTTTGGCTATAATTACAGAAAATCAGTTATGACACACGATAAAGAACGTTTGAAAACTATTCAGTTCCGAGGATATTTCCAGGGACATCAGTGTCATATAGCATCGGATAAATTGTCCGCATATTACATTAAATGTGGACGGTTCCGTAGCTTTTTACTCAACATAACTACAGTAAATCAGAACGACTTTAGAGCTCAGAATATGTACAGGTAATGAATAGTGCCAGTAATCGGTTCTATATATAACCTTTGTTGTAACATGCAAATGTGGAATAGTCTTCCAGCCAACGTGTTCTTCAAACGAGGCCGGTATAACATCGAAGAATGCTGATGAAATTTTATAAAAACTATGTTCATCATAAGAAGGCTTTCATGACACATCCACAGAACATAAATTGTTACTTTGTGCAAATTATAACATAATCTAAAAACATGCATTTCGAATAACAATTATCATAAAAAAATACTGATAAACGTTAAAAAAACATTTTGCAAGACAAAATACTAAGTAATTTCCTTTGTATAATGCGTTTTGAGAATTTTCTTATTTTTTTTCTTACTACGTGCATCGTTACTTTCTATTATAGCTTCTTAAAACTGCAGTAGGTTGATCAAAATAATAAAACCAAGGAGTTGAAAATTAATCGTACGAATTGAAAAATAATCGAAATGATCAATTGCCGTTATACATTTAATTTATTAGTTTCTTTTTAGCCTCCTTATAGTTTCGGTATGTCCGTCTGTCTCTCCGCGGCTTAGCTCAAAGGTTCATAGCACGAGAAAGCTGTAATTTGGTATGGATATACATATTAAACACGCCGAAAAAGTGTTAAAATAAAATCTTAAAAAAAAATGTTTAGGCACGAAAAGTGGGAATGTTTTTTTTTTCTCGTATATTACTTCATGTGGAGTATCGTTTGATAGGTCGTTTAACAATATTATGGATATGTGAAAACCATTTTTCGATTCAAGGATCCGTTTGCGAAATTTTAAGCGTTAAAGTGTTAATTTTTGTTAGAGTCAAATGTCCACTTCCTGCCAGCTAAATGGTTGTTTTTGGATATGTGAAAAACGTTTGGTAGTAGTATAAAGAAGTTAAAAGGAAAGGTAGCAGAGGTAAGTAGACTTCACAAGTTAACGAATAATAGTCAATCTATACTAATATAATAAAGAGCTTTTATGGAACTAGCAGTCAGGTTCGAAAAATTATTTTTGTATAGGATAACCCGATTCACGAGGAATAGTATAGGCATTAGGCTATGCCTCCAAGCTACATTTAAATATTTATTTTAGTTAAGTAAGTCAGAAGAAACAGCGAAACCAAACTGAACCAAATATTGCTCCTTAGTAGGTACATTTTAATTAAAGTCTGCGATACCATATGCTTATCTCTTACGTGTAGTGGTGCGAACGAGTCAAGTGAATTGTGACGCATAATCCTGGCCGCCCGATAAAAATATTGTCTACACTGAGGTATTATAAATCGTCTATCAGCGGTATCTTTTAAATTATGCGCTGGTGAAACTGCGAGGCACAGTATGTCAATTTTAATTTAATTTAAGTAATTTCGTACAAATTCCATTGAAAAAAACTTGAAAGACTTTTTAAAGGGTGATTCATGTTACACCAAGCCGGGGGCTGCCGGGACACCTTCAAACATCTGTAGTATACTTTTGCTTGAACTAATTCATGCTACCCTGGGCAGGACGCCGCGGGCCGGCAGGGACACAATCAAACATCAATGGTATACTTTTGTAGGAAGTAATTCATGCTACAGTGGGCTGGAGCCGGGCCGGGCGACGCGCCGGCCGGGACACGGTCAAACATCTATAGTATACTTTTGTATGAAGTAATTCATGCTACACCAGGCCCGGTGTAACAAAAGCGTCCTTAAGTCTGCACATTGTGACGAGCCACTACGGAACCCTACAAAGCGCGTGGCCCAACACGCACTTTGAACCAAGCCCGGGTGAAGCTGTAAAAGCCGTTCGAGGCTCTTGAGCCCTTATGGCTAACAATATAGACAGTTCGAAAAAAAAACGCTCTTTTTTAAAAAAAATTTAATTTGTAATAAAAAATATACCAATTTAAATAATTCCTACATTTTTACTGCAGCAACACGCAACGAAGAATATTGTCTGGAAGAATTAATCTTGTTGTTTGGCGTCAGGTATTCAAAATCCAAATATTCCATATTGCGATCTCAATTTTATTGTCGTTATAGTTTATTTTTGTTATTTCATTTTCACAGCTTACACACACCTCAACTGATGTAAAGCATAATCGTATTGTATACTATATGTAGCTAAAAAAAAATAATCATTAATCGTATAATCAACTTCCAGTTTAAGTTATGCTTATCGACTTGTTTGCTGATGAAATATTTGAAATACATTACATATTTACATAATAATTATAAATATTGAAATTATTTTGTGAAGGATGGAATGAGTAGGAGTGATTCATAATAAGTATAGATATTGCAATATGTAATATTGTTTGTTGGAGCAAGGTCTGTCGTCTATCTTGAAGTATGGGGGGGGGTCTAGCGTTGTCCTGAAGCAGCAGTGGGCTAGAGAGATTGACCAGTCTCGGTTGTTAAACGGCTAGCTTTTCCATCATGGCTTGCAATTGTTGACAATACAGATCTGCCGTTATCGTCTGGCCAGACCTTAGGAAACTATAGTATATGACACCACCACAGGTCCACGAAACCCACACCAGTACCTTTTTTAGTCAACTTTCGCTTGGGACAGGATTTGGTCGATTCTCCTGGGTGTACCCATTGTAATGAACGTTTCTAATTGTTGAAAAGGATCCTTTTTTCGTCACAAGTAACAATACGATTATTCTCGTTATTCTGACGGTTGGGTAATGTAACGCAGCCGTCAATGCGTATTCATTGATGTGCTTCAGTCAATTCATGCGGTACCCATTTCTCGAGCTTTTTAATTTTTCCAATTTGCTTCAAGTGAATTAAAATTGTTTCTCACTCACACTTCGGTGTGATTCGGCAGGATTCGTCCTGCCGCTAACTCTGACGTAGTTTAAAATGAATACGCTTCCACGATCACTTTCAATTTTTCGTTATCAAATTTGGTCTCCAGCCGTCCACGGTGTTTGTTTTGTAGGTCAAGATTTCCAGAACGAGAAGGTTTGTTGGTTCAAAAATCGTACCGTGCTTTCTTTTAAAGTAGCTTCCTCATACACATTATTAATCATTCGAGCTGTTTCTGCAGTGCTAATGCCACGGTGGAACTCATGTTCGTAAATAACGTGACATTTTAAGTTTTCCATTTTGTGAAAAGAACGATGTCTAGGTAAAATCGAATGGTGCGAAAAAAAAATAAACAAAATTCGAAATACAAATACACAAGCCTAAATTTTAAATAAATTTGAATTTGGAATTCCTAACCAAACGCCAGATATTTGAGATCAAAGTGGCCAGTTTAACAAAACTCCAATTTCATATGTAAGGACCTAATAATAATCGTCATAAAAGTGCTCAGATAAATATTATTTACTTTTCAGGTCTCATGCGGCCCTCTGCGCGGAAAGATATCGCCAGTTTGTGCATTATCCCTTATCTATTCACCCATTTAGCAAACTCCGTTATTGTTTGGAATTCGTTTTTTTCATTACTATGTTCATATCGAATATTTTTGTCGCGTTCCACTTTAGCACATCTGCGGTAGATGTCGACGTAAGTACATTAATATAACATATCGTCGTTTAATACAAAAGACCTGGAATACATTATTTCTTAAATATTTCGAGTTTCTAGCAAACTTACACACACAAGTACGCACATATACCTCTATACATTCTCACAAAATCATACAACATGAAGACGTTGCATAACAACTTTTGTTAGTACATAAATGTTTAACTAAGTTACTTTGCAATACATTTTATAAATATGATTGAAATACATAATATAATTTAATCGAAAAAGTAGGTACTGCAATCTGTGACATAAAATTCTTTTTATCCGGGTCCAATAAACCCACATAACTAAACCGGTAGTTTGTTTAGTAAACATTATTGTTATTACGTAATTTTAATCTGGTTTGTTTCAGGACATTTGCAATATTTTAATGATGATATTGGATATTTCATACATCCTCAATGTGATAGCTAATTTCTTCACTGGTTACGTTGAAGGTGATTCTTATAAATACGTAGTATTGGATTTGAATAAGATAGCCTGTAAATATGCGAGGACCTGGCTGATTGTCGACTTGTTTTCTGCCTTTTGTTTCATCCCAGAGGTAATTCATCTGGATGATGTCAAACCACACTTAGTAATGGTTTCTATGAAGATGCTGAGGTTGCCAGTGCTTCTATTATACGGAAAAAATATTATGACAGTTTTGCAAGTTGAAGTAAGCTCGTTTATGTAACTACTATAAAATAAAACTAACTTTTTTAATTTAGATTTCAAATTCACTCCAAAACTTTACTGTTTTACATTTATCTACGAGTATTACACTAGCTATGCTATCTAGCTATTAATATGAACTTACCTAATATTGAGTTATAAATTTAAATGTACCTTTCTTTAATATTCTAAATTAGTTTTAGTTGTTTTATGAGCCTTTTTGCTCTCCTGCTATTGTTTCGTATTCCTTTATTTACACGCGTTTAAAGGAAACATCGCTTACCAATTGCGCTTGTTCATAAGACATTTGACTTTGAGTAAGGTTTCTTTATTTACATTTTTTTAGTTTTTGATTTTAAGCAAACAAGTAACTTGGTTTAAAAATATATAGGTATCTATTCTATATTAAAAATAAAGCAAAATAAACAGACTTAAAATTTACATAAAAAATAAATTTACAATAAGTACAGTTTAGACGAGTAGGGGCGTTTAATTATTTGCGGATTGTGGGAATACGTATGGAAATAATGTGTGCCTTTAGATACTCAATTTATTAGGTTCTAAATAGATATAACCATAGATTTAGTATAGTACAGATCAGCAATAAGTAGGTTAAATAAAACGAGACCAAAAACAGAATACAGTATTGTGCGTATTATTTTGTAGATTTTCTTTCTTATACGAGTTATATAGTTATATCTCACTTACAGAGTTTTCTCACTTATCCAGTTCTCACTTACCCAGGTTTGGCTGTACATCCAAATACAGTAAACGTAACAAAAATTAAACACGTCTACTGAACATTAAATTAAACTTTAAAACCTTAGCTTTTATAATAATAAGCGGGATTTGTTTTGATTGTGATTTACGTAGGCCGATAGTGCATACGAAAATGGTTTCGTATCCCTATCACGTTCAATCACTTTCGATAAGCCGACAGATATAATATATTTCATCTATGAGTATAACATAGGTATATGTTATGTATCACGACTATGTATTGGATATATATTATATTATATATAATTTGTAAATGTTTGAACGCAGATATTTAAACAAACGACAATGGAGATATTCGTCCTAATCATATCATATTTGACTTGGAATATTTATTTTCAATTCACAACGGAATACTGGATTGAGGGTAGCTTCAAGCCGAAAAACGTTCGAAATTGTTCTTGGATGTCTGTAGGAAAACTGTGGAATGCTACAACTAAAACACGTTATGTTTATGCTTTGGATCGAGCTGGTAATATTGAACAAATTCTAATAAATTTTTAATTAACTGACTCGTGCGAATTATTCGCACATTATGTATATTATAGATAGTAAACAATCTAAAATGTTTAAAATGTCAATTAAACAGATTGTTAATAGATGGCGTCTCCTACATGTTAATTGGTTATATTTTTATATATGTTATAATTAAAAAGTTTTTAAAATAAATTTTTAACAGAAAATAATGTTAAATTGTTTAAAAATATTTATAAACAATAACGAGGCAATAACGAGGAGTATAAGCTGTAATATGACGTTTGAATTGTTAATTATGATGAATAAATATGGGAGCTATTACGTTGACAAAAAAAAAGTTCGTGATATAACTTATAGAGATTAATAATTTCAGATATTACCTACAGGAAACATAAACATACATAGTCTAATCTAATATAGTAAATCTTCATAAATCTCTATAAGATAATGGTGAAATATTCGTTTAGAACCTAACTTCAATGTTCGTGTAATCGTTTGCTACTCTGAAGGAATTGCATTCACCCTAGTAATCAATTATTTAACCTTAGTTTCTAGTGGAGGAAAAAATATTAATATCTATAGCCCTCTATGACAAGCCTGTCTATTGCTTGTGTTAGTTTCAAGAGAGGTAGAGCAGAGAGCAATTTCTTTGGAGATTTCTCTCTCCTTAGGGCAGTCCGACTTGTGAAATACCTCCACCTTACAGAAGATCGTAGCCATACAACCTTGTATCCTTTTATACCAGTGGTGAGTAGGATTTCCAGTGGTCCTTGAGGAAGGGGGGTTCAAGTTCGGCAACGCACTAGTGATACCTCTGGCGTTGTGTTCTTGTTTACGCTTGTTTTACTGTGTATAAAAGAAGCTAATATCCTCAATTTGAAAATGTTGTCAAGTATACTAATGTTTCGACATCTGCACTCGAAATCCAGACCTAAAGTTATACAATGTCACAATTTTGGACCACATAGTAACTTAATAAAGATATCTTATTAGAGTGATATTTATTCTTATTTATTTGTTGAGAAAGAAATACTGATAGCATGATTTAAAAAAAAATATAGTACCCTATATACGTCTATTTTATTATTTTAAAGTTGGAATGTTACGAATGAACTCTAATTTAAATCTTATCAAAGAAGACGTATGTTTTGAAGATTTCTACATTGTTTCTTGGATTATCGCTAAGGTAACGTAACTATATATTCATGCATACATTACGACATCCATTAAGGTGATTATTGTAATTTAAAATTTACATAATTTTAGCTGTTGGTGATACACTGCGCTTTGAAATATATACTATCATTATTTGGTTCAGAATCTGCTCGAGCTAAGTACTATATTATGACAAAACAAGTTGAAAATTATATGAACCAAAGGAAGCTTCCACCACGAATTAAGAAGAAAATTATGAAGTTTTACGCAATACGATTTCAGCGTACCTTTTTTGTGGTAAGGTTTACATCTATATCAGTTAAGTAAATTGTGGTCACTATTTCTCAAGCAAATAAAAACCATATCAAAATGTCTACGAGCCTAACTACATCTACACCTTTTTGTATTATTGTAATAATATTTTCTAAAGATTGATCTTAATGTACCTAAATGATGGTGATGCCTGGAAATGATTCCAGACAGTGAAAATATATGCTAGCAATAATACTTCATTAGCCTTTGTTCCCTAACACGCTAATAGCTTAGCTATGGTGTTTTAATGCTCTCCTCGCTAGCGACCATCTACGATTTGAAAATATATGGCCAAGGACATATCGGTTTTTTGCCTAGGGATGTTACAGATATGATGTTTTGAATATGAGTATGGATACGGATATTTCACCAATCATTTCAATAGTAGTTTAACGTTATACAAATATTAAAATTTCATAGGAATCAAGAATACTAGATTGCGTTTCTGGTCAACTAAGAGAGGATATAATATTGCACACAAGCAGGCAATGCGTGAGCGAATTGGAGTTTTTGAAGCAACTACCAAGAGCATTGCTTCTTCAAATCGGTCTCAAGTTACGAGTAGTGATATTTATCGCTGGAGACATTATTTTCAAGATAAATACTGTTGGTATGTTATCATATCTTAAATGTTGTTTAGAAGTATTTCGGATTAGGCTTTACAGGCCAATAATGAGCAGTATTTTGTAATTAGGTAGGATTAGTTTTCTAATTATTAGCCATAATGGCCCTGAAGCCTCAGACGGCTTTTACGGCTTCACCGAATCGATATAATATAGATAAGTGAATTATGTATTTGATTGATGAAAGCGTTACTTTGTGGAAATCTATTGTAAATAATTATACGAAATTTCTTTGCTACTTCGGCCTGCAATAGATGAATGGTAGTTTTAACAACCTACAAAATAAAATGTTTGTATTATATATATTGTAATTATAAAGTAATTATTGGCATTACAAGCATCATAATGTTTGATATTTTTGTATGAGCCATACTTACATGCGGCTATTGGGTTGTAGAAATCTATATTATACACTTCAGCCAGAACGGCGATGACCAAGGATATAGGCAGAATTTCAGGATTTTGTCCAGTTGTGGGTTGGAAGGGGGCGGGGTCAGGCAACGGGAAACTATACCTTATTCATCATAAGAAGACTTGCGTGACACATCCACAGAACGTAAATTGTTACGTCGTGCAAATTATGGCATAACCTAAAAAACATTTCAACTATCAATTATCATTAAAAAAGATTTTTGATACTGATAAACATTATAAAAACATTTATACCATACATAATATTGGTATATGTACAGCAGCAGCATTGCCTTCTCTAGAAATATTTTAAACTGAATTAACAATATCTTCAAATTTTTGGTTATATTAGATCCTACATATGAAATTGGAGTTTTGTTGAACTGGCCATCTTGACCTCAAATACTTGGCGTTTAGTTAGGAATTCCAAATTCAAATTTAGGCTTATGTATTTGTTGTTCGAATTTAGTGATTCATTTGTTTTCGCACCATTTGATTTTTCTTTGACAACGTTCTTTTAGCAAAATGGAAAACTTAAAATATCGCGTTTTTATGAATATGAGTTCCACCCTGGCATCAACAATACAGAAACAGCTAAAAGGATTAATGATGTGTATGGGGAAGCTACTGTAAAAGAAAGCACGTTTTTGGTTCCATCGTTTTTGTTGTGGAAATTTTGACCTACGAAATAAATTCCGAGGACGGCCTGAGAACCTAGTTGACAATGAAGAATTAAATGTGATCGTGAAAGCGGATCCATCGCAAACCACCTCAGACTTAGCGGCAGGCTTCAGTGAGAGCGATAAAACAATTTTAATTCACTTTAAACGAATTGGAAAAGCTCGAGAAATGGGTACCGCATGAATTGACTGAAGCACATCAACAAACACGCATCGAGGGCTGCGTTACATTTCACAACCGTCACAATAACGAGGTAATTTCAAATCGGATTGTTACTTGTGACAATAAGAAACGCTCGTCACAGTGGTTGAACCCAGGAAAACCGGCCAAATCCTGTCTCAAGCGAAAGTTAACTCAGGAAAAGGTACTGGTGATTGTTTGGGGGACCAGTGCTGGTGTCATACATTACAGCTTCTTAAGATCTGTCCAGACGATAACGGCAGATTTGTATTACTAACAATTGCAAACCATGATAAAAAGTTAGCCGTTAAACAACCGAGAGTGGTCAATCTCTCTAGCTCACTGCTACTTTACGACAGACGGTCGCTAAATTAGAGGAACTGCGGTTGGAATGTCTCTGACACCCACCATACTGCCCGGACGTTGCTCCAACAGATTATCACTTTTCTCGGAATTTGGACAATTTCTTGCAAGGAAAATCAATCAATTCTGATGAGGCTGTCCAAACCGCCTTCAAAGATTTTATTGATTCTCGCTCCCACAACTTTTTCAGCAATGATATCAATGAACTACCTATAAAATGGCGAATGTGCATAGATAATAGTGGTACATACTTCGATTCATTAAATGTATAATCTCATAATATTTTTTTTGTTTTATTATTTCCATATAAAGCGCTAATTTCATATTTAAGGACCTGTTACAACACTTAGGTATATTTTTTCAACTAGAATATTACTCGTAATGCTGGAGTATTTGCATTTCCTACGAGTCAAATCAGCTACCCCTTACCTGCCATGACTACGCACCCTTGTCTATGTCGTAATACATTAATGGAAAGTGGTGTAAGACGGGGTAGCGAGGTAAGATGGGGACCCTTGCTATTTCAATGTTCCATTAAATCTTCCATGATTCTACTATCACAATCTAGTGGCATAACCGCAAAACCGTTTCTTAGTGAGATGAGTGATTCGAACTAAGAGGTGCACATTATGATTCAGTGAGTAAAAAAAAACAGTTTGTAATGTGTTAATTATTTGGGTAGGTAAAAATGATGCGTGACTGTGTATATTGTGTTTATTATTTGTACTATACCATATACTTATCGTAAACTTTGCTCTATTTACTCAAAAATTGTGCAAGTCACAGTCGTTTTACAAAATCATAAAATACTTAACTACATATTTAATAGTACGAATGTGGAATGATGGGGTATTGGGTACAAAAAGAATACAGGATAGCCAGCAAATTCTACGAAGTCCCTCAAACTACTCTAGAACACAAAATAAGGTTAGCTAGAGAAAATTGAAATCGAATTAGCAGTCTGAAAGTTCCTTAAAGCCTCAAAACTATTTTCACTTAATTAGGTATTTCACAACATTCGGCTATTATTAGTTCATTGCCATACAAACAAGAGCTTGGCAAAAGAGAACGAGAACGAAAAGAGAAGACACCAAATAAGGATAAAAAGCAAAAACAAACAAGAAGAAGAAAGAGAAGAATGATTAGAGAATGACACGCAGTGTCTACTGCAAAGATTTGTATTCGCAGTCTCGCGAAGGATGAATCAATTGCCAGGGTTGTGAAAAATGCGCTCATTGCGGTTGTGGTGTTCATATTTGTAAATTTTGTGAAGATCGAAGTGTAGACAACTGTCTATACTCCGTCTTGACCGATGCGGAGCCCCATCTTACCTCTGGGATGAGGCATGATGGGACAAAAGGGATGTTTTCTTAATTTAATTATTTTGATAAAAATATTATTTAATTATTAAATTAACGCATGACCTGCATAATTCTAGTTAGATTACGAAGTTGTCTAACACAGTAAGATAAGATTTATTGTAGGATTGAATGTTATGTTATTTTGGACAACTACTAGTACGGTACTACAAAACTATCATGTCTTTTCTATAACAATTTATTATTATTGCTCCCTACAGGCGATTGTCTTTATTTCATCGATAAGGGAACCGTAGCAATCTACTCCGAGTCGGGCAAAGAGATTTGCCATTTGGAAGATGGAGATTTCTTTGGTGAAATCGCCCTGGTTTTGAAAAACCACTTCAGGACAGCGTCCGCTGTGGCCGTTACCAACTGTGAACTTTTCAGATTTGATAAAGAAGATTTTGATAGCTCAATAGCATGTTTTCCAACAGTTTACGATGATATAAAGAAAGTTGCCACGAATCGGTTCGAAAGAACATGTGTTCTGGACGAACACCACAAAACTCAAATCAAAATGAATGAGGAGCATAAGTACAGAGAACCTGATGAAACTTATTAAATTGGATGTTTTAGGTTTTAATTCACCGTATACTTTCTAAACAATTATGGACGTAGGTGTAGATATGTACCTAGATAGGTTTTGAAAATAGATGTAAAAATATATACACAATATGTATGTTTTATTTGTTATTTATTTTTATACAATAAATGTGACAAATAAGCATTCAGGTCGCCTGATGGTAAGTGGCTATCGTAGCCTTTGGACGCTTGAATACTATGGTATCACTAGCGCGTTGTCGACCTTGAACACCCATACCCCAAAGAGCTCTGGAAACCCTACTCACCGCAGGAGTATAACACTAGGTTATTTGGGTGCAATGTCAATAGGGTGGAGGGATTCCACCAGTCGGACCGCCCCAAGTAGAGAGAAATCTTCAAAGAAATGTCTCTGTGCACTACCTCTCGTACGTAATATTTTGAAGTATATGATTCTATAATTGCTGGGTAGTGGGACACGAATATTGTGTGCCTCTACATCGCGGACAGATTTAAGCAACACCTGCCCGAGGATCAGTTGGTGTATATTAAGGTAATGAGGTTCGGTGGTACCAAACTGGGTCATGCCTAACATGCACATGGTTATAAATCGACACACTAACTCTGTGTTGATTTGTTGCGTATCGGGATCAGTCAATATATATCCAGTTGCCGAAAGGCATAACGAGTTTTTGGCGGAATCTTGAGCTGCCATGTTGTGGTTTTTATTTTTATTTCATTAACTTAGGTTCTTTGACCCTATATTATGTCATATTGGTGGCATTTTGCGTGATATAATTTAGTTATTGTGCATTCGTGAAATGGATTATAAATATTTACTGGAAACATGCATTTTGAGATGTCACAAAAACTCCCCAGAAAGTTCTAACAAGAGAGCCGCCATTTTGTTGGACCAACTCTGTATATAAAAAATACTACGAGGACAAACACATTGACACTGGCAAGTGCTTTTTGCGGCGCTAAAAAAGAAGAAGAAATGCATAAAAACGACCGGAGTTAGGCTGGGCATCAGGCACAGATTGCACAGTGCATCACGTTGCCGTGCTACGGAAAAATATTAAAATTGTTTAAAACGCTAAATATTATTAATGCAATTTGCATCACTGCAAATAGTTTTTACTCTTAGGTATGTTAATATAGCTTCCTCAATGCTACCTATGCATACCTACTATATATCTTTATACATAATTCTTCTGTGTGTAGATGACTGAACTCCTCATAAACGGCTGAACTAATTTTGTGTTTGCGTTAGTCTCTGGATGATTTACATTCTCAATTGGACCCGGAAGATGGTGATGGTAGAGCGAAGACGTGCACACAGCTAGTCGATATTAATAAAATCGATTGTGTAGTAACGGTAGTAGTGTTTTGACATTCATAAGTGCAGTGCCTTGTAAGGGCCTAAATTGAGTAAAGTATTAGTAATATTTCGATATTCGTAATAATTTAATTAGACAATATCGGATGACGGTTATGGAAAACTTCGTTGAGGAGAGCCGAAAATTTCTAGAATGTTTTCCTAGGTGGTTCTAGAAATATTACGTAATGGGAATACATAACTGAAAATTTCTGCATGACCTTTCTAGAAGTTTCATACATATTCTCAATAGGCTTGAAGAATAACAGAGTTCAAAATAAAACCAGACTAAATTCAAAATTATACATTTTATTTTTTAAAACCAGCCACCGTTTTTAAGCGGAGTAATTTGAAAAAAATATCATATAAACTCACGATCTCCAATGAAAGCCGCTGAACTTGATATTCTTACAAGTTATTGCTTTGTTTCAGGATAATTTCTTTAATTTTTAAAATATTAATTTCAAATATCACAACCCAGATACATATGTCTTTAGATTTAATAAAATAAATACTATCGAAAATAGAAGAGTGCTGAAATCGTGTAAGCACGTGTAAAAACGGATAATAAAAATATTATCATTCAACATGATTAGGTACAGTCAGACTTCTTCAACATTTTTAAACATAGTTATTAAAAAATTAGCCCATACATTTAAAGACACAATCTCGAATACTACTATTTGAATGCAAATATGTTGCGAGAAATGCGTTTTCAACAACTACAATAATTAAAGTCAGTATATATATTTCAAAAAGAAAAAACTGGTATTAAATTAATTATTATGCCCATTTGCCCGATAACAATGATTAAAATCGTGTCTTCAAAATATGGCTTAAGGAGTTTTACAATAATTATTGAGATCAAATTTTATTAAAATAATTTTAACCAATAATTAAAATTTAATTTGCAACCGTTCCAAAGAAACCCCAAGGATAAAACAACGATTGTTTTACCACACAAAAATTCATACAAAACCATTGTTTATTTAATTGGAATTAAAATTAGGTTTTTGAAACAAAACAAAAAAATCGTTTTTTTTTTTATATTTTAAAGTTTTATCATAATTTGGAAAAGCTTTAAATTTTTATTAATTATAATCAATTGAAAAATATATATAATATATAAGTATATTTTAAAAACAATCACATGACAACGAACGCGCCACGATTGGTCGCCAGGTTTGTGACGTCATAATGTTAAAGAAATTTAATCGATTAAGAGTCAAAACACTGTTTCAGCTGTGTGTTACAATGAGTAGAAATTAACATTTTGACGTCACATGCGCTCGGGTTTGTTCGGGAACGATCGGCGCATATTCGGTAATAGATTGAAAAAAATAATGAATTTGATAACTTTTTCATTATAACGAAAAACAAAAACTAAAAATTGTTTTGTTATAAAACATATATGATCTTTGCATTTGTTACAAAAACTTTTTTTTTTCAAAAACTCCTTTATAGACATAATTTACATCATACATATAAAAATAATTATAAATACATTTTCGGTAAGTAAATATGTTTTGTTATTCATTCTACATACATTCCGAGACTTTGTTAAAATTTGACTTCACCCTCAATAACTATAAAAATAGAGTATTTTCTAGGTTTTGCTAAATAATTTCATTCGTTTCTAAAATAT
This sequence comes from Saturnia pavonia, assembly GCA_947532125.1. Classification (NCBI taxonomy): domain Eukaryota; kingdom Metazoa; phylum Arthropoda; class Insecta; order Lepidoptera; family Saturniidae; genus Saturnia; species Saturnia pavonia. The sequence goes on from OX383906.1 coordinate 12,406,153, forward strand.
TAATTCGTTTAAATCCTTTAAAAACGGTGTCACGCTTTCATATTGAAAAATTAAAATTGACAAATTTTCTCGAAAATATATTTAAAAGCTTATTGTACATACAAAAATAATAAGCTACTCTTGCCTTCTCGAGAATACAAGAATAACTTACGCGTAAAAAAAAAAGTCGATGCGAGAGGGCGCGTTCTACCGAGCGGCAACCACTAGACATGAGATCGGCAGTCAACGAATGAATCATTAATATGGCTCTGATATTAAAAATAAAATTTATTTATTTACATCAACTAAAATCCGTTTTTTAATTCCGTGGAGTAAAATGATATTTCATATGTTACTAATTAAGTACGATTTTTAAAATAGTGATGTCCACCAATCGACACTAATCTTAAAACCTTACGATATATAATTACTATTGTTAAGTTTTACTGAAAAAAAATTATTTAGGTAGTCTAAAAAACACGCTTTAATCACGGACATAAAACTATAAAAATTTTAGTCTTATAATGTCATATCGTTACCAAGCTCAATTTATTGGACTCCCACAAAACGAATCATATGAACCTATATTCGAGGGAATTGCTAGTAATCACTTAAGAGTTCCACTATTAATCTCCTGGCTCCATCACCGAACGCGCGTTACCAAGTCCAATCTATTGTATTTATCATAACAAATCATATAAGCCCATAATCGAGGGGTTTACTAGTAGCCACTGAAGAGTTCCACTACCCAACTCCTGGCTCCATCATCAGATCAGTTCTAAAATACCAAATTATAGTTTTGCAATCAAAGCACATATACATACAAAGTATCATTTCGATACGACAATTAGTAGTAGGTTAAAATTGACTTTTAAGATTGTATAACATTGTTCGTTAGTTAGTTACAAGTGAAGTTAATAATACCATTGGACACCACTATCGATGAAGGCTGAATAAGCTAAACAAAACTGCGTCATGAATCAACCGAAGCTTTTTTTTTGTAAGTTGTTTGGAATATGTACGTTTTACAGCTTCCTAAATCATGTATGTAATGATAATAGTAAATTATTCGGGTACGTTGAATAAAACACGATATTATAATTAACAAATAAAAACACAATTCAATTTTTAAAAATCTTACGATTCAAATATTCCGCACGTAAAATAAACGGTAGCACAAAACTACAAAAATTTATGTGGCAACATTATTTTCCAAGATTAACATTTCTGAATATTAATATAATCCGTGGTATTAAAAAACGGCATTTAAGTATTTATTACGTCGACATCTCGTCTTACGTCACCTCTCATGAGCGTAGCCAGGGTGGGTCCTCGGGGGGCAATTTTCCTTACAGGCTCATAGTATCGTAAATATGAGAGAATGAAATAGCATGATTTAAATATTTACTTTTTAATTTCAATCCGCGAGTTGACAGTATGTATAAAAATCAGTTAATTATTTAATAACATCTGTCCATATATAAAATGTCTAAAACAATAGAAATGTGAAAAAAAAATGTTCATTTATTTTTATTTGTGAGTCATGTATTTGGAAACGCAAGCCAGAAAAATGACTACAACGTGTAATAAATATACACAGTTGAATGCTAACAGGTGTTTTTGTGATAAACGACTGTAAAACTATTACTGTGTTAAAATATTGACTTTAATATCATATGGATGCAGAAGACATTACATAAACTTCACAAATAAAATTCTAGTCAAATCAACTATGTACATATTACATTTAACCTTAGGTTTATTTATTGAACGAAGACGGCACCTTAACCATAAGGCGTATTTTGTAGCATATTTTCTATTTAAATATTTATTACATTACTTTTAAATGTGAAATAATGAATAAATTACATTTGAATAGGATTGTTTACAAAATATAGGGTTTAAAACGGTTTTTGAAAAGTCGTATAATACTCCCGGATTCAAATTAATTTATATTTTTGACCACCTTTGAAGAGCATCCTAGCTACGCTCCTGTCAAGTTTCAACGAGAATCTGGACGTTTCCACAAGTCAGTCGCTAATATGATAATCCAATTATTTTCAAAAGTCACAATCGGTCACATAATCTCTTGACACTCGTTGATTCACTTAAATTTTATGCCTTAAAAAGGAACTAGAACTTATCGCTATGGAATTGGAAATGTTACTGCTACACGTTCTTAATACTCACGGTACTTTATAGTAGGTCCGTTCGTTTCGTATGGGCTTATAGCTCTGAAATCAGAAACGGAGCTTTTATTGTAATGCTTTGTTATCAAGTTCGGCAAATGACCATACAAAGTGGCGCTACAATGGCAACATTAAATGAATACGTGTATCAGGTTACTCAAATTCAGCTTTTAGAAATATTTTAATTAATTCCATTTAACGTTATTATTGAAGTGAAACTTCTTATGCGACTTCCAAGCGTTAAACGTTAAATGTTAAACGTTACATCGGTCTCTCTTCTTTGTGTGAGCCAGAGCGATAGAGTAAATGTCGGTGTGTATGTATATTGCACACTGTTTAAATAAAATAGAAAATATCTTGTAAAATGAAGTTTCACTTCTATCGTGTGTGAATCGCACACACACCTTTTTTGAAATGAAACTTCTTATGCGACTTCCAACGGGTTAAACGTTTAACGCACATTATCGGTCTCTTCTCTTTGTGTGAGCCAGAGCGAGAGAGCAATATATTATCGGTTTCTCCTCTTTGTGTGAGCCAGAGCGAGAGAGCAAATGTCGGTGTGTATGTATATCGCACACTGTTTAAATAAAATATAAAATATCTTTTAAAATGAAGTTTCACTTCTATCGTGTGTGAATCGCACACAACTTTTTTTTTAAATTAAATTATCTACAATTTTCTAAATTATCTTATTGAAACAATTATAGCGCACATGATATCCGCCGGGGTCTCAAATTCTGAAAATGCATAAATGAAATGAAAACGTTTAAAGAATTACTATTAGAACGAGACGCTTGACACTTCCGCGTAATGCAGGAAAGAGATAGCCCTATGTCGTTGAGGTGTTAGCGCTCCGAGTATGTTATACTGTTAAGTATCTATATGAATCAATTCGTTGCATAAAGTGATGCGAGTTTGAAAATTTTATTATTTAATTTTAAGAACTATGTTTTTTATTTACATTCCTATAATTACTGACTACTAAACCCGTGTGTTTAATTAATTTCGTCATTGTGGCGGCACGTTATATAGCCCCTTACCTTACCAAGAGTACACGTTGGTAAGTATGTAGTACATTGATGTTCAAAAAGATCTCCCAAGAACGAAATTATCGATAGTTACCATCGGCACCTGACGTGCAAATACCAAAGATGTCAAGAATTGAGAACAAATAATTTATAATTACTTTTTTAATAAAACAGTTAATTTTTATTACTTAGTACAAAGTCTTAACAGTTTCTTCATCTTAAAAGAAATGCACTGTACCTGTTATGACAGGTAAAATTTGTATTCGGAAAGTGGGCGGTGAGCCAAATAAATTTAAGAACCTACGGTTTACTTTTCATCACAATCTCGTCCGATGTTAAGAGGCGATAAGATCGAAAATCTTATGATAAGCTTACAAAAAGGGTATGTTCTCAATAAGGATGTGGATAGACATCGATATAAGCTTGGCGACAGATTTATAAACCTGAGCGTGATTGCTAAGTTGTATAAAGAAGATTACTCTCAAAAATCGACATATAATTCCGTGTCCATTATATCAGTATTTCTCATTATACGCACGGTGGTAGCACTATTTAAAATGTAGCGCTAAAATAAATAAAATACTCACTGTTGACTATACGGCCCATACAAAAGCGTCCGCTATGATCTAATTTGATCGTAAATGGAATGCTTTAAACCGGTCGACACGTAGAACAGAACACAGGGCGTTTTCCACCAAGCACCGAACTGGGCGACTTCGTCAGCGCTCACTGGCGCTATGCTATGATTGACGAACAAAAGGATTTATTTAAAACCCGTCTTTATATACTTTCACTTAGCGATATCAGGTAGGCAAGTTATTAAAAACTACACATAGTTGATGACGCTTAATATTGTGTCCTCTGCGTACATGTTTCTTTTTTTTTAAATTTTAACTATATTTCAGTAGATCATCGACAAACGAAGTCACAACAAACATCGACTCCAATTTTTTTATTTATAAGAAAAAATAAACCAATATCGTATTCAGACGTACGGTCTGAGTAAAAAATAGAAAAAAATCACCACTCTCGAAATCTCAGGAATCGTCTAGAATGTGCCCGAAACATCGAGTGTTTAATCATAGATTCAAGGAAGTAATTCGTTTATTTACACATACAAAGCCTTATCGCTGCGACTGTATCAACAAACGGTCTGTAAATAGACCGTTCCCTGTTTTTAAAAACGATGAGGTAAGTTGTTTACAACACGTTTAAGAGTTCGAGCACCTCCTAGAGATTTCGTGATCGTCTCATTTGGATAAATAAGCGAGCCGTATCGAGAGCCAAGACAGTTCTAATTTTGAAAGCGAAGTGGAAACAACAAGCGATTTAAAAGAAGACCATATAAGGACTATATAGAGTGATTCTGCAAGTACATTCGAAGAGCGATTTGTAAGTTTTTTATTTGTCTTGTTTTACGGCGTTTCACAGGTATTACACTAAATTAGATAGAAAAATATAAGAACATTGCAAAACTGAACATTGAAATGAATTATAATCATGTTATTATGACTCACCATAAATCGTTGAATAAGTACCACTGCGGTTCGCTATCCTTCACGGATGTCCGTATGTACGCTACCAAGTTCTTCGGAGTGTCCTCGACGCAGACAACGGCCGCCGTCAGTCTGTAATCCATCTGGGATTGCGTTGTGACGTGTTTCTTTTTATATTTGCTCGTGTCGGACCTGTTTACCGGTGAACCTTCGAATGACTGTTCGCCCTAAAAGAGTTATATAGGTATTGATTTCTTCTACATATTAATACATGAAAACTTTATACTCCTTTTTAAACATATTGCACGCACGGAAAAGGGTGTGATTAGTCATACTTAAAATTTCTTAGAAGGAGTGCAAATGCCAAAATTTATTATACAATATGTGATACAAATACATTAAACGTACTGACAAGGACAAACAGATAATAATCAGTGGTAAATCAACAACAAAAAAGGAAGAGATTTATTATTAAGTAATTAATTTTAATAAAAGCAATAATCCCTTTCATTTTATTAATTTATGACCGGTTACGGGACATACAGCATAATCAGTACAATAAGTTTATTTACGATAGGTTTTTTTTTTAATACTCCGAATAAGTCTTATTCGCGTAGATACTGTGTCTAATACAAAAAAGCATCATAAACAATAATTTTTGGATAAAAAAAAAATCGGTACCTTATCATTAATTATGACATCACCATCGGACTGCAATCTTATGAGTAGCTGGTGCGGAAGCAGACAATGCGTGTCCGGAATCGGACTCTTGGAAGAACTTGATGATAGACTCGGCCTAAAGAAATATTACATCCCTTCATATATAATAAATCTGTAGTTCCGCCTGTACAAGTATTTTTTTTTAATTTCCCGATAGCCATCTATTATACAGAATATGACATGTTACTTATAGTGTGTTCGGATTGAATTCAAAAAACGGTTAGACGGCTTTTATGAAACTTTCTTCTTACAAGGACAATGTTGTCCTCAATTGATAGACTACATCAATAGTTAATAACATGAGTAAACATTAAATTACGAGACAAAACGTATAACGTTCTTTTTTCATAGTTATACGGCAGAGTGACAGCACTGTGACTTATGATAAGCACAATAGGTACAGTCCAAAAACAGTGGCAACCACCGAGAGATCGATAATCCATCAGCGGTCGTATCTCTGTCATATCTCTTCACGGCTTCAACGGCTTAACCGTTTGATATCATATTCACATGTTTGTTTTGTCGCCAATATTAATTTAATTAGCATAATTTATGCTAAAATCAGTTAGATGGCGTTGTAGTTATTAACAACAAATTCAGTATTTATGGACTAAAATTACAACAAAAAAAACAACCATTTTCCGAATTTTCTTCTTGTCCTTGTGAAATTTTACAATTCATTATTACTATGTATATTGGTGAGAATATGACAGAAACATATGTGATAAAACATTATTCAAAAATGATTTTAAAAATAAAAACGTATGAACGGTTAATAATATTCAGATGACTGTACCAAATTATATTATACTAGCAGTGCCCGCGGCTCCGCTCGAGTAGACTACAGAATGCCGTCGGTCGAGCGCACGCGCGAATCAAGCTGCCCCGCTCAAAAGACGAAAGACAAAAATGCTTGTTGCGGGTGAACCTCACAAGATAGATATATGTTATGTCTTTTTAAGGTCTACAAGTATGTAAAACATTAATTTAATATATCACCACAAGCCATTTAAGCGCCCTAAATGCGTCTTTTTTCCGAATTGCCGAATTGATTCATCATTATCGTCACTGCTTATTTCTTATATTAATTTATCTTACAAAATATATCCTATTGGATTAGTCGTTCTCGTGAAAAGAACAAACAAACAGAGATATGTTCAGTTTTATAATATGTATAGATGATGTAAATTTTATAATTGAAGACATGAATGCCTTTGTAAAAACTAATTAGACTGACAGAAAATAGAAAAGACAGAATACACAATATCGAATTGTATTTTATTCCATAAAAAAGTGTTTATTGATTCGGTATTTACTTACCTATCAGGATGCTTGAAGTGGCAGCCGGGACGCGAGCAATGTAAGCCGTATCTACACGGCTTACTGCTGCTGCCTCTCTTCATTTCTAACTGTCAAATAAAAGTGATCGTGTACACTAACTTTACACGCGCTTACTTATTTGCATTTTAACAGAATATAAGGTAAAACCACCAGTAATTGACACTGCACCAGTAGTTGACACTCTGACGAAGAAAATTAAATATTAAGAAAAAAAAGGAAGCCAAAGATCGAGATGGCCAAAATCACTGATTACTGAAATATTTTTAATGTTATAAATACATATAGGTACAGTCAGTTATAAAAGTCGGTTAACAAACTCAAGACTTCAAATCAATTTAGTATCAAATATTTAATTTTCTTCGTCAGAGTGTCAACTATTGGTGCAGTGTCAATTACTGGTGGTTTTACCTTAATTATAAAAATATCATTTATTTAAAACGCACTAAGAACTATATAGTCGTGAAATAGTTAAAAGAATTATTCGTCTTATTTAATGGCAACGTGCGAAGCAAGGATGGCTCAGTGGTAGCGTGTACGACTTCGCATCGATTGACGCGAGTTCGAATCCCTGCAATGAGCCTGAGCTTTCCGGGTGGTAGTTTTTTCTGATGCCCGACTGACTATCTACCACCCTCAAGTTGAAAATCTGTCGTCAAGCACCAATAGGTGTGTTCCGGCAGCTGCACTTGAGACCCAGTCCTCCACTAGGTTTAGCGTGTTTATTATCTTGGGTCACATCGTCACTTAACATAAAATGAGATTGTGGCCAAAACGCCAAGAAAGATAAAAAACTCTATCATAGAATATTATTCTAATCTTCAGAGTTCTAGCAACTTTTAACAAGATGGTGGCTCCCTTGTTAAAAATTATTATTATTATTATTAATTGAAAATTAATGCTTCTAGTTATTATTTATAATTCACTTTATTTGTGCACCAAAAAAAAATCTTTACAATTATTTGACTTGTGTATATAATATGTATAAAAATGGAAACTGCGTAACTATAGCGGTTACGCCGCGGTCACTCTGACGTCACTCAATGCATTCAGTTATCCCTCAGATGTGCCTAAAGAAGTTTCACTTCAAAAAACATAAGAATAATTCTGTAATCCTTAACTAAAGATTATGTATAATTAATTTCTACCATATCTTTTTGAGTTCCTTTCGCCCAGTAAGCTTTCTCTCTTACAGTCACTCCTCCGCAATTGATTGCTAATATTGGTGGTAACCTGAAATAAGTTTCAAATGTATATGTCCTTGTAACAACATAAATAAAATAAAATAATTATTAACGTAAAGAATACAGTTGTGTTGTCTGTCAATCAGTGTGAAAAGTAGCTACAGATGATTCTAAAATAGCAACACTGCGGTAAGAATGAACAAACAAAATTTTCTGCTTAAAAGACAGAATAAGAATATCGTGGAAGCGGAATAAGAATAACGTTAAGACGGAATAATAATAACGTAGAGGCGGAATAATAATAACGTAAAGGCGGAATAATAATAACGTAAAGGCGGAATAAGAATAACGTAAAGGCGGAATAAGAATAACGTAAAGGCGGAATAATAATAACGTTAAGACGGAATAATAATAACGTAAAGGCGGAATAATAATAACGTAGAGGCGGAATAATAATAACGTAAAGGCGGAATAATAATAACGTAAAGGCGGAATAAGAATAACGTAAAGGCGGAATAAGAATAACGTAAAGGCGGAGTAAGAATAAGGTAAAGGCGGAATGAGAATAACGTAAAGGTGGAGCAAGAATAACGTAAAGGCGGAATAAGAATAACGTAAAGGCGGAATAAGAATAACGTAAAGGCGGAATAATAATAACGTAGAGGCGGAATTATAATAACGTAAAGGCGGAATAATGATAACGTAAAGGCGGAATAAGAATAACGTAAAGGCGGAATAAGAATAACGTAAAGGCGGAATAATAATAACGTAGAGGCGGAATAATAATAACGTAAATTCGGAATAATAATAACGTAAAGGCGGAATAAGAATAACGTAAAGGCGGAATAAGAATAACGTAGAGGCGGAATTATAATAACGTAAAGGCGGAATAAGAATAACGTAAAGGCGGAATAAGAATAACGTAAAGGCGGAATAATAATAACGTAGAGGCGGAATTATAATAACGTAAAGGCGGAATAATAATAACGTAAAGGCGGAATAATAATAACGTAAAGGCGGAATAATAATAACGTAGAGGCGGAATTATAATAACGTAAAGGCGGAATAATAATAACGTAAAGGCGGAATAAGAATAACGTAAAGGCGGAATAATAATAACGTAGAGGCGGAATAAGAATAACGTAAAGGCGGAATAATAATAATATAAAAGCGGAATAAGAATAACGTAAACGCGGAATGCGAATAACGAACATACCTAACGACCCTTTCGCGTTGTGTGGTGGGTGTAAACCGTGCGCACTGTTCGCACCACGCGGGCGTACTCCTGCGGGCGGCGAGCGACGCGCGCACCAACTCGGCGAACCCGCCGCGCGGCTCTCCCACTCCCCCGCCGCCGCCCCCGCCGCCGTCCCGCGGCCCCGGCCCCACGTGCGGGTACTGTAATGCGCACGCCAGTACGACCGACTCGCGGCCCTCCTGTCAACAATTGCCATCAACTTCTAAAAAAGCCAAGATTTATGAAAGTTTATTATTAGTGCACTAGTTAGCTTTGTGCATACTAAGTTTGCAATTGAACTGACATGTCCTACTGAAGACCCAAATCAAATAAATATAAACGAAATCATTATGATTGCTCACACACATTGCTATCTCGGATTTATATCCCGAACATCTCCAATCTTGAAGTCTGAATTTAGAAGCGATGATGAGGTTCAAGTTGAAAATCTATCAACCGAACAACTATATGGATGTGTACGACAGTCGATCTTTAGAGTTATCAAAGACATACACTTACAGACAAAGTCGTAACTTTACATCATGTGAGATGAGGTTTAACGCTAAGCCTATAAATAAAAAATCCTCATAAAAATATTGTTACATAAGTAGGTACATTTACTAACCTCCTTATTAAATTTACTAACTTCTTTATTACATTTACTAACCTCTTTATTACATTTAAGTACATTTACTAACCTCCTTATTAAATTTACTAAGCTCCTTATTACATTTACTAACATCTCTATTACATTTAAGTAAATTTACTAACCCCTTCTTACATTTACTAAACTCTATTACATTTAAGTACATTTACTAACCTCCTTATTACATTTACTAACCTCCTTATTATATTTACTAACCTCTTTATTACATTTAAGACACCTGTTCAGTTGGTGTCTGCTGATCGCAAACAGTTGCGATATTTCAGTCTCTTCTCTCTCAGTGTGCTTGTTATTTAACTCATGGTTTTCGTGGTTCTGTATATGTTCGGTTTCACCGTTGCCTGTAAATAAAGTTTTATAATTTTCAGAATTTTATTAAGCAATCTTATTGCTCCTAGAATTTTGACAGTAGTTAAACTGCATTTTTGTTAAGTTTTTAAACCATATCATTGCGGCGTAAATAACGATGGATGTTTATGTTATGAACATTTTATACCTCGAGTAATTAAAATAAGGCTTTATATATCAAGGTATAAAATGATAATGACATGAAAGTAATCTTCTATGTTAAAAACGTAGGTAAAAGCAAAATTTAAGCCAACAAAAAAAGTATTAAGCACACTTTGAATTTAATATTATTGTCAATATATTAAATAAACAATGAATTTAATATACCTTTGTAACCGAATCCCAACAGGACTGCATGAAATATTAAATAAATTATGGGATATGTATAATAACTGACAATGTAAATTTAAATTTTAATGCTATTCTATCCTAAGATTAATCCTTAGATCCTTAACATTGCTTAATCGTCATAGCAATTTAGTATTGAAATGTTTTTTTAACCTTTAGAGTGATCTACGAACATACTATAAAATTTTGATGCTCATTCTATCTTAACTAAAAGTTTATTTAATTATTCACAGTAATTACTACCTTCTTCAGGTCGCGTTTTCCACAATTCCTCCGGCTCCTCCTGGCAGTCGGGCTCAGTGGGTCCCAAAAACTCTAACTCGGTGAACTGGTAATCCTTGTTATACTGGCCGTTTACTAGATGTGTTGCATTTCTGCTTTTCACATGGTTTATAACTTTGGACGCTTTCGGAGGACTATTTGCCAGCAAAACCAGTTCTTTCTCTTTCTTCCGGGTATCGAGAATTTCGTAATGGATTTGGTGAAGAATGAAACGGTTCCAACTCTGTCGATAATAACAAATTGGAGTTACGATTTAAAAAAAAACTACAAAAATCATAGGAATTAATTAAAGACATCAGAATGCCACAAAATGAAAAGACCTATGGTGGTAGGACTTTTTCTAAAGCCCGCCTGACTAACTACCACCCTCAAGTTGGAAATCTTGCAAAAGCCAAGCACCAACAGGTGTGTTCCGGCAGCTGCACTTGAGAGCCAGTCTTCCGCTAGGTTTAGCGTGTTATCATCTTGGGCCACATCGTCACTTAAGAACAGATCAGATTGTGGCCACTACGCCAAAACCTTAACGATAAAAAAAGACTAGGTGAGTTATGGATGAAACGTTACGGCTTTGTCATGTGCTGTCATCTAAAAACAATGTGAACAAAGATGAATGTGAAACAAGGTGGGACCTGTATAAGCGCGTTGACGTCATGGGTCGCGTCGAGAGCGCGGTCGGGCAGTATGAGGCCCAGAGCCGCCGCCTCGGGCACGGTGCGGAAGGCTCGCAGGAACTTGGTCGCGGGGCACGCGACGCCGCCAGACACGTCCAATGTCCTGAAGAGGAAACCTGCAACGTGTCGCCGCTCGCGCCACTTAACCTTCAACCTCTTCTCAGTACCGGCACCGCCACCGCCACCACTTCCCGATCGCATGCGTCGATACTTCCATTTGCGTTATTATTTTGTTTTGATTTGTTTTTACAACTACAGTTTTTACTGCATCCCCGATTATAATATGTAAATTGTACGGCGCACATATATTCTGTTGCAATACATTAGTGTGCACGATTCAGCATTAATATGAATCGTATGACGATTGTTCTTCGCAAAGTATCCTAAAGTGCGGATTTTATTTGACCCTTTCAACTATTATAGAGCATTAATTTATAATGGATTTTAGGATATAGCTATTATAACATATTTTGAGTCATTTTATGAAAAAAATCTTATACTTAACTGAATTTATTACGGTATTAAAATAATGTTATTTAAATATAACATATACAACATAAACATTTTATCTACAAAGGCACATTAGTAAATATTTTTCTTAAAGGCAAAATTATATGACTATATATTTTATTATGTAAATACAAATATGAAAAATAATTAAATAAAATTGTGGAAAAAGACCCAAAATAAGTTTGACACGCTTCATCAGTAGACGTACATCCATTCACACAATCTATCATGTAATAACTGCTAAGGACTTGCCACTTTTAATTATTTAAAGAAAGAATAATTTCATAATCACCTAAATAAAATAAAAAATACAACGTTACTCACCTAACTCACAGCTGAGACAAAACTCTTTAGCGCAACTGTGCGCCAAAAGCGTCGCTTTAACGGGAGGCGTGTAATACAGAACCTAAAAACGTATAACTAAAATAAAAAAATCCCTTTATTATTTTCATAAAAACACTTTTTAAATATATTATGTAGGCGACCTAAGTAGGTAAGAATATTAAAAAAACATATATGTATAAAATCATATATGTAATACATAATCTCAAAATATATAAAACCGCTTAAGACTGGTATAAGTATTCAACTTTAATAAGTTTAAAAACCGATTAAGGTTAGATTTGATACATATTTAGCAAACAGGTCTTTCTTGTTCACATAACCTCATTTAACTTTCACACGGGTCTTTCTTGTACACACTACCTTAAATTACTTTCAAACAGATCTTCTACTTTCTAGCACACATTACTTCATTTAACTTTCACACAGGTCTATCTTTACTCACACCACTTCATGTAACTTTCACATAGGTCTTTCTTGCTCACACCACCTCATTTATCTTTCAAACAGGTCTTTCTTACGCAAACTACTTCATTTAACTTTCACAAAGATTTTTATTTTAACACACGATCTCATTTAAATTTCACACGGTTCTTTCTTGCACACACCAATTCATTTAACTTTCACACAGGTCTTTCTTGCTCAGACCGCCTCATTTAACCATCACACAGGTCTTTCTTGCTCAGACCACCTCATTTAACCATCACACAGGTCTTTCTTGCTCAGACCACCTCATTTAACCATCACACAGGTCTTTCTTGCTCAGACCACCTCATTTAACCATCACACAGGTCTTTCTTGCTCAGACCACCACATTTAACCATCACACAGGTCTTTCTTGCTCAGACCACCTCATTTAACCATCACACAGGTCTTTCTTGCTCAGACCACCTCATTTAACCATCATACAGGTCTTTCTTGCTCAGACCACCACATTTAACCATCACACAGGTCTTTCTTGCTCAGACCACCTCATTTAACCATCACACAGGTCTTTCTTGCTCAGACCACCTCATTTAACCATCATACAGGTCTTTCTTGCTCAGACCACCACATTTAACCATCACACAGGTCTTTCTTGCTCAGACCACCTCATTTAACCATCACACAGGTCTTTTTTACTCACAATACCTCAATTAGCTTTAATATATTTATATTCTATTATGTAATTAAATACATGTATATAAGTTCTTGTATTACCTGGAGCATGGGATTACAGTACGAATTAGGTACTGTTGCCTCCAATCCGGGCAGTACAGTTTTATTACAGTTCTCTAATTCTCCGTTGCTTACATTATGGTTAACGTATCTTGTATCGATCTAAAATAATAAAATCGTTATCGTTTGGTTCGCTAAAATATTTCATTGCGATATTAAACTAAGTTAGGAATAAGATGTCCCTTTCCAGAATATTTTAGCGAGGAATTTTTTTCGAGATATTATAAGAATCGCTGTCAGGTTTTTTTTAATCAAGTTAGCGACTGTCTTATTCTTGAACAAAATGTTATTAGTTTGCTTCGAGACAAATTATTCGGTGTCGATCAATGTGACGCAAAAAAAAATCCAGTCCTGTATATTTCTAACGTGTCAATTATTTTTAATTTGGTTTAAATATCGACCAATTCACTAAATTGTAAATAAAACCACAAAATATTTGCGACAGCTGATAAAAAATAAACGTCTAAAATATATTTCTCCAGTATTTAATTTTCATGATTGCGTATAAAATACAATCAGCTTTATTGATAGTAACAGGTTTTTCCGAAAACCATCGCCTACAATCAATAGGAGGTCGAAGATTCGACAATCGATTCAATTAAACGATGGAAAACAGTTATATTTTCTCACTCTCATAAAATTGATGATAAATAGCGTATTGTATGCATCAAAAGATTAGTAAAAAATACATGTACTTTCTGATAAATCCTTGGTATGGGTTGTACAAGTGGTTTATTTTCATTTAATTTTTCTGCTTTCAAATCCTCCAAGCTATCTTGTATATAAGGCATCTGTAAAAAAATATTACAATAAATAACCATACATTGGGCAGTTTTTCTATTCCCAATTAGAAATATTTCTATGAAAATGTCAAATTAAATGTATGAAATGAAAATGTCAAATGTTAAATGGTCAAATTGATTTATTATTTGTAATATATATATATATATATACTTCATAATTTAGATGTATTATGGACAATGAAACTCTGTTTATTTGAATAAATGATTGAACATAGTTTTATTAAACAAACCAACTTATTTAAAGATCAACAATAAATATTATATACACATGTAAGCGTGTATATAAGAATGGTATCTACCTAAATATTATATACACCAAAAATCGACCTGAAAGTATAAAGATTTCCCGATTAAAGGAATCATCAATCACAAGGAATCACAAAAATCGCCCTGTACTTTCTGAAAAATCGCAAACAAACATAACAGAGATAAAGTGAACATTTTTCGATATTTCGACACCGTGTCCGAGTTATGTTTTCGTTAAAAAATTAATAACAACTTTTTCATTAGAAATACCATCTGTTGATGTTAATGGAAACATATTCAAGGCGCCATCTGTTAACAATCTGTTTAACTAACATGAGAGCTGTTAGTTAGATAGTTTACATTCTATAATGTGCGAAATATTGGCACGGGTCAGCTAGCGTTAAATCATTATATTAAAATAGTAATTTTAAATCCATATGAAATGGGTAATATATAATTTTTACTACCCAATCAAAGAAAACAAAAACTTAAATGTATTTGTACCTGATTTCTCTTAAATGTCTTGGGATTTGGTGCGTAGCCTATTGGCCCTTGCATTTTCATTGTTCTTAACACTTCCGGATCGATAGCTTTCGGTTTCCTAAAGAAAATATTTATGCAGTCACTTCAATAAATAAATAAAAAACAACGAGTTTAGTATTATATGCGAAAATGGCGTCATCTTTATTAATCAATCTACAGTTGTATGTACATGTATTTTGTGCATATCGCCTGATAGATATATAATTTAAAGCACTCGCTGTGCCCACGGCTCAGCTCGCGTGGACTACAAAATTATTGTTTATGAAGAGATCGTGATATTTTTTTTATATGGACAAGTATCTAAGGAGTAAAACAAAAAAAAAATATTGTAGTTTTTGCGTGATGCGCGCATAACGGCAAACCTAAATCATTTTATTTATATAGCAAAGGACAAGAATCATAAAAATTGTGTTTATCTGTCTGTTTGTATATAACTCAAAAATGATTTGATCAAATTTTATGAATTTTTGCAAACGTGAAGCATATGTGATTCCTTATTTGATAGGCTACAAAAATTGACAAAAAAATCTCTCAGAAATGTAAAAATAAAAGCAAAAATTGTACAATATTACGTACCTGTAAACTTTTTTGAAAAACTCCGGTGGTAATTCATTGAACCATTTAGATCCCGAAGCCAATGGTGGTAATGGTATGGACGAGAAACTGAATTTCTTATCGTTTAGACTGGCTCGGGGCAAGTCTGGAACTGAATCTGCAAACTCGGTTGCTCTACAAAATTTCAAGGACGCGTCACGTTTAAGCACATTTCGTTACATGAGAGAAATGAAAGATATAACGTAGAGAGAAGGAGTAAGAGAGATAAATGTAGTATATCTAATACAGTTTGGTCTATCCGCGTCTCCCTTTTTAAGAAGTTACACTTCTATCACGTGTACGGTGCCGCAATTTGTTTTTATTGTTCTTTATAGATTTAGAGGAAGATAGAAAGAAACACGCTACGCTACGTTCGCTACGCTTAGTGGGAGGAGTGGCGCTCAATTGCAGCTACCGGAACATACCTATAGTATATACATATACATATATATATATATATATATATATATAGTGCTTGGCGATAGATTTTCATCTTGAGGGTGGTAGCTAACCAGTCGGATATTAGAAAATGCCCTACCATCACGCTGTGGTTTCAAACACTATCTTTTTCTGTATCGATAACTCAGGCTCAATGCAGGGATTCGAACTTACGTCGATTGTTCTAAGTCCGTTTGCTCCAGTTTTTTTTATATATGTAGTTAGTAGCTCGGTAAATTGACTGCAATGTTCCTGATGGTAAGCACAGACAATTGCAAAAACCGAGAGATCGGACCATATTTCAAAACATTCCTTATGTGCACCTCAAATTTTCTATCCTGATTATCCTTTGTTTATTGATATAATTACTAATTTAAATAAAAGTAACATATAAAAATAGATACTTATGTGTAATGTATTCAGAACGGTTAATTCATAACAATATGGCAACATTATAAACATTTTTTTAAATTAATTTTTAATAAATTAAAAAAAACTACGAATACCACAATAACTACTTATTTACTAGGAAATTGAAACCAAACTGCACTGCAAATTAACGTTAAACTGCTGTCGCAAATGGATGTCAAATTTACACCCGAAAGTTGATGAGCAACAGTTGTAAGCAAATTGTAGGCCGCCTTTGCCGTTCAGTCTCATCAAAAATTAATAGATTTGTATTATGTTACTTTTTGTATTTTTGATATAATGTTATTAATTTATTAACGTTTAGAAAACATTTGATGTTCTTTTAATTATTTTTTCTCGACTTATTTATCCCGAAATGTACAAAAACATTCAATTTGTACTTTTTCAAAACTTTGCACTACATCTTTTGGTGTCAATGTGGAGTCTATTAGCAAAAGCAGATTGCTGTCAATTTATTGTGCAGTTTTCCGTCCAATTGGTGGTAGCAAGTTTTGAAGTTCCCAGCTGTGCAGTGAATATGACGTCAGATGGTAAGAGATATTTGGACAGCAAATTATATTTATTGAGGTAGTAATTAACAACAAAAAATTAAAATCAACATTAATAAAATATAATTGAAAATTTATTTACAAGTCAAAACCAAAGTGAAAACCAGTTTGAACTTTAAATCAATTTCAAAATAATAATTTAGAAAAACTCACCTCGAGAAATTGTTGAATACAGGCTCATGATTCTGTGATGGGGAAAATAAATGCATATGGCCAGACTGATCGGCGAACGCTAAAGCTTGGCTCGTAGCCGACACATCAATAACACTGCACTGAGAGCTTTGAGTATCTACCTGACAAATAAAATAGCGTTTTTAACACGATATACAAGGTAAGCAGATTTTTTTCGGTTGTTCTGTATTGTATATCTACAATAACCAACGTAGGTTTAACCAGAAGAAAAATGCAAATAACCATAAGTGTAGTCGACTCTTTTTAGATAACAAAAATGTATTCCATAATAATTATTACATATCTTAAAAAACATTTATCAGTTAATGACTATGAAATTTCTTCTATTTCCAATGGTAATTTTTAATGAGAAAATTGAAATCTTATCATTACTACTATAAAAATACCTAATGACTTATTGGGCTGTTCTGTATTGTCATCATCATTGCCCTTTTCGTCTATGACAGATGGTTTAATTAGTGTCTGTGGGAGCGCGTCCTTTCATGGCTGTATAAGCCAATTTGAGAGCGGCATTGTCGATCGCAATAAGAACATATAAGAACGGTATTATATGCAGCGCGATCAACGCGATCGTGTCTCTTAACTCTTATTCACCAGACTACGAAACCAGGCTCCATCGTGCGTTTTTCGTCCATCACAGATATACTTACGCCATTCACTCTTAGCCTCAGCGAGCTTCTCCCATCCTGCGTGATTGTTGTTAAAAGAACCATGTCAGTTTAATATAGCCTTTGAACCGTAGCAGAGGCCGACCTACGCTTCTTTTCGCATTTGCTACGGCACCTAGCATGACACAACGGCAACGGCAAAGCAAAGCACAAAGCAAACGGAACTCTACTCCATTCGATGCACATGCCCCAGCTAGCGCAATCGTCGCTGTTTTAACAGCGCCGTAAAAAAGGGACAACTATGCAATCTCTACGAGCCCCTCGTTTATGACCCTGACCTCTCAAGTGATAGGTACTTAAGATATTGCAAAACAGCGCGTATGGAAGTTATTAAGTCGATGTTCCTGTTTTACACTCTTTTGCACTTAGCTTACCGAACATGGTTGCCGTTTTGCCAATACGAATATCGAACTCACCATTGAAGAAGACATAGTTCGACACGGTGGACCCAAGGTATTAAAAATATTGTATATCTATAATAACCAACCTAAGTTTAACCTAAGTTTAAAATGCAACTAATCATTAGTGTAGTCAACTCTTTTTAGGTAACAAAGATTTATTCTATATTAACTATTGCATATCTTAAGAAACATTTATCAAATAATTACTATAAAAGTTATTTTTTATTTCAATGGCCATTTTTAATGGGCATCTTAAAAATCATATCATTTTTATCAATACTATATGAATATGTAATTAAATATTGAATGGTTACACAATAACCAGTTTGAATCCCAATAAAATAAATTCAATGTTATAAGAATATTAAGACATTTGTTTTTGGTTAATTTGGTTTTATTAATGTAAGAACTATTATATATTATATTTATTATGCATTACATAAAAAATTCATTCTTCTTAAAAAAAAATCGCGAAGGCTCTCAAACTGATGCGACTTATCGCGTATGCATATTTTTATTCTTTGTTACTCGTCCCATATTCTATGTTTTATATAATACTTTTATAATCTTCGTGACCTAAATCGTAAAAAATGTTGTTATCACACACTTCTGTAGAAATATTTCCATGTTGAATGGAATACCGTTATAGCAAAAACGTCCAATTACACCACCTTACTAAAAGTCAAGATCTTCGCGCAGCGTCCTGACAAATATCACGCAATACAAACGATAAATCGCGTCAATTTGAACACGTCTATACAAGTTCATAGACGCAATCGACGCGAACGATATCACTGTATTCGTCTCAGTATGAGAGACACTTAACTATTACCGTGATGTTGAAATAATCCTTTGTTTTAGACTCCCTGGGAAAGTCTTAATAAAAAATATATTGTCTAACCTGAAAAACAGATTGTTCCTCATTAGGCGAGTTCACATGTAGGAGTGCTACATGTCCGTCTCCAGAGACTGCGACCGCTCTACCGGAGAACGCCGGTAGGAAATGCAGTAGGAGCGGTGGGGAGGGCGTCTGGATAGACCACGCTCCTTCCCCAGGGTTATTGGTGCGGAGGTGCCGGACGTCCCAGATGACTACATAGGGCTCCACTACCGCACCTCCCACTCTAGAAACATTTAACCATTGATGGAATCATGGCACATGATAAGCATTAAAAAAAAGGCCAATCCACAATAACAGCCGCTGCAACACGGCAATAGGTGAACACAAAGGCGGATCATGCCAGTGATGGGCATATAGCAAATGTCATTATGAGTTTTTGTAGGATAATAAAATAAAACTTTAACTTTTCTCGAATTATAATGAGCTTTATTATTCACGGATAACGATAAATAAAGGTCGCCCACCTGGGGTCTCTAACACATTACTTTTTTGCTAGGCGCGGGTCACCTATAAATACAACCAGAATTGCGGCCTTAGATGAGTTTTAGAAAACATACAACCAACATCATATAACATTTAAAAAAAGAGAATGTAAAAAGTAAGAACGACCGTCAAACGCCACAAACAAAAGGGAAAGATTATGGAAATAAAGATCATATTAATAATTAAAATACTTACGATTGTGAAAATCCGCAAGTAAGCAAGAGATCACCTTGCATGTCTAAATCAGATAGACAAGCAGTGTGCGCTCTGAATGTGTGCTCAGCAGTAGCGGGTGTTCTCAGGTCACGTAGAGCCACCACTCCACAGGCGCTGCCACACGCAACGACTGAACCTCCGCCGCTGCGCAGGACCGCGCAACCTTCTTCTTTTATTGGCTTAAATAAGTATTAAAACTTTTACCTTTCATCACGGTTTCTCATAAACTACACCCCTATAAACTTTCACAGGGGATTGAAAGAAAGAAAGAAAGAAAATCACAGATTAGATGTACGTGCACCATCAAACGTGTTTCACGAAC
The DNA here is from genome assembly GCA_947532125.1 of Saturnia pavonia. Taxonomy (NCBI): domain Eukaryota; kingdom Metazoa; phylum Arthropoda; class Insecta; order Lepidoptera; family Saturniidae; genus Saturnia; species Saturnia pavonia. The sequence goes on from OX383906.1 coordinate 12,426,491, forward strand.
CTTCATAACGCCTTCATTTCACGAACCCCTTGTGATCAACTGGTGAACCCCTAGGGGTTCACGTACTTCACTTTGAGAAACTCTACCTTGCATAAATAAATAGCTTTGCTATATTAAACTTTATTATATTTAAGAGAAGTTAACAATTTTGTAAAATTGGTTACCTCAAAATGTTACAAAAGGAATTTGTAATTTGGATATCTTTTTATATATCAGGAGTACTTTTGTTGTTTTATCACGTAATTGGAAACATTAATCACTACATCATTATGAAGAATCAATTACGCTTTTTAATGAGCATTACAAAAAATAGAGTCGACTTGAAAATTAAATTGAAATTGAGTTGACTTACAATAACTGTTTCGATCATCTTCGTCAAATCTAAATCAAGCAGTTTGTCTTGATGTCCACCCATCAACAGGTTTGTTGTACTAACTTGGTAGAGGCTCTGCATATCCGTCATGTTTTTTGATCTGGAAGTAACATTATTTTCTATTGCATATATGTATTACTGTCATTATTAAAACTAAATTCAGATCCAATGAACCATTACCATGTACTAAATTATTAAATGTGACTAGATCGAAATATAGAGTAAAAATGAAGTGGTTTGATAGTTGTTGCTGCTTTTAGATGGCATTGTCATTACTTTTCCGCGTCACCATAATAGGCTAAAACTATTAGAAAAGGTTGAATTTGTTGTCAATAATTTCCTTACTGTTACAATTATTTTTACCACCCCATATAAGTCAATTAAACCATTTGCAGTAATTTAAACAACCAGCCATGTAATAATGAATTACAAAATAGATTTCCCTATAATGTAGGATAATTGTTTCAGGTTTTGTATACTACAACATATTGTGTAATTTACTATTTTATTTTTTATTTTATTTTTAGTCTGGCAACTTTTAGGGACTTTTAGCAATACAATAACAAGTTAGCTACAACTAACCCTAAATAAGTGAATGAATGAATAGCAAAATAAAATAAAAAACCATTTCATGTTAAAATATTGTGAACAAGTAGAGGTGGATGGTCAAATTTAAAACTGTACAATATTAAGACAAAATGATAAAGGAATCTTAAGAACATTTTTTTTTAAACTACAACTGCATCATTAGATATTTGAAGTTATACTTCCTTTGGCGCGATTAGTATAGGGTAAAATTATTCAAGTTTCAGGAATTTAATATCTTAACTTTGCTCTCACAATATATTCTTAATAGTTTAATGTATAGACATAAAAACTTTGACAAGATTGATTTTGTCAAAGACCAACACATGTTTAATACTAGCAAAATAAAATAAAAAATATAAATATATTAAATAAAATATATATTATTAAATATATAAAATATATATTGATCATTATCTGAATGATAGTGATGTCTGGTACAGACTACCTCTCTGTGCACCCACTAAATTATTAACTGATGATTATGAACTGCAAATATTATTTAAACAGTTGGAAAAAAATAAATAGAGATAAATGAGTCGTATGATGTTTTAGACTTAGTAAGACTAATAAAAGTTTTTTAGGTTTTTTTAATATACGCAAATTACTGATTTGCCAGATAATGAGTTCAAGGACCACGTCAAGCATGTTTTACTATCAAAAGTTTATTACAGGGTGGATCATTATCTGAATGATAGTGATGTCTGGTACAGACTACCTCTCTGTGCACCCACTAAATTATTAACTGATGATTATGAACTGCAAATATTATTTAAACAGTTGGAAAAAAATAATTAAAAAAGATAAGCCCGATTCATGCCGGTTCATCTCGATGACTGGGATGTTTTCCAAACAGATGGTAGTGTTCGACGTTCATAAGTGCCTTCTTAGGGCCGAAATTGAATAAAGTATTTAGATTTTGATAGAGAGCTGCGCGCGCATCATGTGACGGAAGTACGACATGATAAAGTTATTCATCAACAACAATAATGTTAATTCATTTTACTGACATTTAAAAAACATAATCTTTTTACAAAATGATTCAAATTATTATTATTAATAGTTACATTAATAATTATTTTTGTTTTGTTCCACCAAAGAAGTACAAATTCCTTTTTCCTCGTTAGGAATCACTTTTGTTGAATAACTATATTATTTTTATGCATGATCATTTAGTGTCATTTATATGGATCAAATTCTGAGAGGTAACTTCAAACAGCAAACTCAGTATTGTAGTGGATTATCCTGTGTAGATATTCTTCATTTTATTTTACCTGTAAGTCTGTTTTGGTATTCCTCTTCGTATTTGATGCCTTAATATTGTTTTCGTTAAAATATATACACCATGTTCAAGTGTCACAATATCCCTGACTTCATCTGATTCATGTACTTGGAATGATGTATATTTCTGCATACCTGGACCATAGTATGAAGTTACATGACCCTGAAAAACAAATGTACACCTTTATTTTTAGTTTATATATATATATATATATATATATATATATTGTACTTATTGTATATATATTTTGCACCCCAACAGTACTAATTTAAACTTCTTAAAGTTACTTTTAGCTAGCATAATAAATACTTTTTATAAAAGCATAATTAAAAATAATAATACTAAACTAATTGTGGGTTAAAATCTAAAACAAAAATTTAATATGATTACCTGAATGGACAACAAATAACAAAATTATATGGTGCAAATAAAACATTTATGAGAAATCTTTACGGGTTCAGTTCACAGAAATACTACCATTATTCCTACTGCTTGTTCAAGAAGTAATGAATTCAATCTATTCTTGTAAAATATTGGTGGTTTACTGTTTGGTATTTATTTTACATGTATGTATATCTGCTATATTTTTTTGTTTTTGGTATACAAACAATTGTGAGTAAGATAGTCATCCAAGCAATATTAATATTAAAAAAAACTCAAAATAAAGAAATATCTCTAACTAAATAACTCAAAATAAAAAAACTCCATTCGCGTGGACGACTGAATAAAGCGAAGTGCTTATAAAAATCGTAAATATTTAAAGCTTTAACTTTTTATTGAAAGAAGCTTACTAGTTGTACCCGCGTCACCGCACGCATTAACTACAGAATTATTGTTTATAAAGATAACATGACTTTTTTAAAAAAAGGATCAAGTATTTCAGGAGTAAATTTAAAAAAAACGATCCAGCAGTTTTGCGTGATACGCACACAACGGCAAACCTAAATCATATAGATATAAAAGTTAGGGTCACATTTCCTCAGTAAATTCTTATTTTAACTACATATATTTTTCAATATGAATATAAGATGTAACTGAATTTGGATAAATAAATAATAATCAATATTAATTTAACAAAAAATAATGAAATTCCCTTTTAAGAGCTGCATATTAACTACATTGTACAGTCAAAGTTTGTGTATATTGAAACAAAACATAAACTTTTCAAAATGGACTGATTAGATTGGAGAATCCTGATTGCCAACCATTTTGGTCTTCCTTTCACCCCCAACCCCAACTACCTCTTCTCTTGTGCACATTGTCACAAACACTGATGCATAAATAAATTATCAAGAAAATGGAAAAACAGGAAGTCTAATAGCTTCCAAGTGTCCAGGACATTGCCCTCATCAAACCTGTTGAGTAATTGTTATCTATCCAACATACATACTTACCCCTTGGTTTCCCATCCATAACAGTTCCTCATATTTGTCAAATACAACAGCAGAAACACCGAATCTATCACCTCCATCAACCAGTACACTGCTACGAACTTCATACTCACCATTTCTAGTGGGTATATTAAATGGAGGAGCATACTCTGCTATGTATTGACCTTAAACCAGAAATCAGTTGTTTAAATACACAGTAAAGTGATCAGCATACACCATTAATATAATTTCTGACAATATGTTTAATCTTTGGCACCCAACATCTCACAAAATGTGTGTAAAATTAGCATTAATTATTGGCATTCATGAGAATTAAGTTATTAAAATAAACTTTCTTACTAAACAGAAATGACTTATTGTGTAAAATTATGTATATAATCACTCATATAATCAAAAAAAGTGGACATCTTTTAAGTTTTTGGGAAAAGTATTTAAAGGCATAAGGTAAAACCACCAGTAATTGACACTGCACCAATAGTTGACACTCTGACGAAGAAAATTAAATATTTGATACTAAATTGATTTGAAGTCTTGAGTTTGTTAACCGACTTTTATAACTGACTGTACCTATATGTATTTATAACATTAAAAATATATCAGTAATCAGTGACTTTGGCCATCTCGATCTTTGGCTTCCTTTTTTTTTCTTAATATTTAATTTTCTTCGTCAGAGTGTCAACTATTGGTGCAGTGTCAATTACTGGTGGTTTTACCTTACATTGAACTAGAAATATTTCTGTCAAAATTAGTGAAAAAAATGAAATCTTCTATTTTTAAATAATAATTGTACAAAAATAATTCTACATGTTAATGCTATCTGATTAAAAAAACTCTCAGTGGACTTAGGGACTTCTGCAACAGGGTCCTTGAATAAATAGGTCATAATATATCATCGGTGATCAAAAAAACTCTCAGTGGACTTAGGGACATCTGCAACTGGGTCCTTGAATAAATAGTATAGGTCATAGTGACAAAAGACAGTCAAAAGACTAGCTTCTGCAACTGGGTCCTTGAATAAATAGTATAGGTCATAGTGACAAAAGACAGTCAAAAGACTAACTTCTGCAACTGGGTCCTTGAATAAATAGTATAGGTCATAGTGACAAAAGACAGTCAAAAGACTAAGCCTCAATACTATTCATGACAAAATGTTATATTTTTAATTATTTTCAGATTAGATTCACATTCAGGACTGATTTGCATAAAATTATATAGACTTTACTAAAAATATAACACCACAATATGCATGTCATACACCTAGCAAATAGTAAAAAAGTTTTCTCTTTCTCCTGTAAAATCAGTTCATAGTGATATAACCAGTTTTGTAGAATCACTGATGATATATTAATTACATAAGTTTACATAAATATTTTTTCTAATAATATAATTATTACCTACCCAAGTTCAATAATAGTCAGATTTTTTTATCTGACTACATTGTTAGCCACAAGGGCCTCAGATAGCTTTTATAACTTAACAGAGGTGTGAAGATAGTAATTTAAACCATAACAATGTAATACTATTCCCATATACCCGTTATCAACAACAAGTGGCTATCACTATACAGTTATATCACAAAACCAGAATAAATAATGTCTTCATAAAAGAAAAAAGTAAAAAGAAACTTTGTTACAACAGTATTTTCAAAATTTTAAACTTTATGCCAATATAATTTAAAATAGAATAATTTACATGATAAAACATTTAAGATCTATCATTCTTTTAAGAATGATATATACATATTTCTTATTTACCTAACCTTTTATTTTTTTTACCTTGCAAAAACAGGTAGTTTTTTCTTATGTCATCTATGATTCATACACTATACAAACTGACAATAAAGTAACACAAAACTGCCATGTTATGACATGGATGGTCTTGAACACATAGGTTGAGGTCAAGGTATCTCTCAAAACTTTCCCTCCTTGATAGTTGAGGTTATTTTTTTTATGATTAGTGTAAAGTATGAGAGCTTTATTTTCAAGTAGGTATTGTAAAATATTATGTTAATAACTGTTTTTTAGAGACTAGGCAACATTATAACCAATTAGCGATTACAAATTTGCGAACGGTTGGCAACAGGTCTCAATTTTTAAAAATCTTGACACAACATCGCTCCTACATGATAGTGCTAGTTTTTAATGAATCAACTATAATTTGAGGGTTTGATTTCCTCATACTAAAGTTCTTCAGTGCGAGCTTAGTATTCGCTTATAGTCAGTAACAAAGTAAACATAAACAAGTTGTGTAATCATGCCGCATGTATTAATATAAATGAAAGAACATGTAAACTGTAAATATATCGTGTAATTAATGTAAACTTAATACATTTTATTGATTTACAGAAGATAAATACACTCACCACTATGGTGGTCATTTGGTATACACATATCCGGATAATGATATTCCATATCATTGAAAACAAAATAATAGGGCTTTGTGCTTTCACTTTTTATGCAATATCCACTTTTTATTAGAAATTAATACATACAAAATGAAAGAAAAGACATTGGATCAAACATTTATGCTATCAGCCTACGACGGCAATTTTTTAGAAACCACAATGTCACGTACAAACTCTCAGCAAATTGTTTAGAGTGTCATAACGTTTGTCAATATAATTCTTCATCCGTGGAAATAAGGTTCATAATTAAGCTAAGGAGATACACTGCATTCATTTTGGAAAACGCTGCTAACCTGTGCCTTACTGTCATTGTCAACAAACTAAATTACCGTTCCATTTTACACGTTTTCTAAATTATTTGAACATTTTATTTTTTGACGTATATTAAATCTATATAAAAAACAATTATTATATTATGAAGTAAAACTAATATATATATATAAAAAAGTAGGAATGCCAATTTGTCTAATTTCCGAAGTTTTAACTCTTGTCGAACTGTTCGTTAATTAGCAGGTTTTTCAACTAATCATGTTTTTTATCGTTTCTGTTTATAGCAAATTTAAAGTTATTACCGGTATTAGAATTATAAAAAATATGACAAACAATACATACAACTACTATAGGAAAAAAAGATAGCTAGTATTTTGTATGGATATTTTTAAAATCGATGAACTTGCAAAATCAGGTCAGTTAGAAATAAATCTAATTTTACTTTTGAATATTTTTTTTACCTTCCATTGTTGTAGTTTATTTTTAAGGTACATTAGGAAACTTTTTATTCGGTTCATACATTTAAAGTCATTTTTTTTATTAAACATATATTTAAGAAAACAATTTGTTGTTTTAAATTACAAATGATTATAATGTAAATTTCATAAATTACTTAAAGCGTTAAATGAAATGCAAAAATCTTACATAGTAAATATAGTATAATATTTAATTAATTTATTATTAATTTACAGAAGTCGGTAAAAAGTGCTGATAATAACTTTTCGTAAATTCTGTCATTAGGTCAGGCATGGCTTCTGGTAATGTTGTGATAAGCTTTGCTGGACTTCCAGAAAATCTTGCAAATGAAGGTACTACTGTCTCAGCAGGAAGCACCGAGTTGTCTTCAATCATACAACAGTCTTTGAGAACACATCTCCTACCCTAAAAATAATAATTGATATTTCTTTTATTTATCAATTTCACTTACAATCATATCACACTTTTAATATGTAAAAACACTATATTCTTAATTAGAGTTAGAATTATTTTTACTAGTATTATATGATATGAGTGGTATAAAACCAAAAAGATTACTGTCCACTTATGAAAAAAATTACTATTGTTACTTTAACTCATTTAAAAGTAATGTTTGGTTTAATAATATTTATTTATGGTACCAGTAACTGATACATGCTTTATTAATAAAATGCCACTGAAATAAATATTTCTTGTTCATCCTTCCTGCATATCATGGACAGTGGTGTATTTGTGTTTATTCCCCACACTTGAAAAAAATTTTTGTTTTAATTCTACAAAGATATTCATGAAGGCAATGGACCTTCGGCACTTAATCACATAATCAAGAATGAGAAATAAACACTCTTCTACTCTGTCTAGGTTCTATTATCTATTTGGTTATTTTTGGTAGCACAGGGATACATATTAGTAATAATAATGATAAAAGTAAATATAGTCGAATGAAAAAGGGTCCCAAGTGTGTTCTGTTGCAATTTGTTGTCTAACCCATTAAAGATGTATAGTATAATGTAGTAAATATGTTCAGTTAAAAAAACCCTAACATTTATTCTTCAATATCATATAGTTAACTTTTATATTAAACTGTTTAACTTTGTGACTGTGGGCTTTGAGATTGAAGTTAGCATTTAAGTGGTAAACTAAATTAGTAAGAATTAACATTAAAATTTTTATCTTTAAAATAAACTATAATTCTAGTGTATGTGTACAGAACTGTAGGTAAAATTATTATACTTAAGTTATTTTTTCTTTAAAAATTTGATTATACAAATTTATTAAATATTTTATCATTCTTCATACATACTATTTGAGCGATTTAAACTTACAATAACCACATTTTTCCCAATATAAACATATGAGCCAACGACAGCAGCATTTACCACGGTATTTTCACCAACAAATACATGATCTCCCATTTGAAGAGGGAAGAAAGCTACACTGGAAATGAAAAAAAGAACAATGAAAGTTAAAAGGATTTTACATGTTTCCTATAAGTGAAATGATAAATATGATACAATTTAAGCAGATATAGTAAATCCATGTTATTATTTCCTTTTCATTTAGATTTTTTACTTACTTTTTTGACTCTATTTTGACTTTTTTTTCTAATTGATTATTGTCTATTTAAAAAAAAATCTTTATAACATATAGATATATTTCATCTACTCAAGTACTTTCAAAATAGAGGAAACACATACCCTTTGCTGAATTTCTTAAAAGGAGGTCGTATAACAGATCCTTTACTTATAATACAAAATCTTCCAGTTTTTACGTTAGCTAAATCACCTCGAATGATCGCATCGCTCTGTACTATTACTTTACCATGTAAAACTATATTTTGAGATCCACAAAGCACTGTTTGTCTGCTGACTTTGTTACCGGAGGCCTACAAAACAAAGTAAAAAAGCTTTAAATGGAACAGAATTTAGAAAGTAGCATTGGCTTGTTTGTTTCTTACAGTCTCCACATATTCGGATTTATTGTAATAAGTATCTTGGAGTTCCATAATATATGACTTATTCTGTATTTACATGGAAAATGAAATTTCACAAGTACAAAAAATATGTTAATACATTTGGCAATGGCAAGCGTCATGTGTCATTAATGTCAAATTTATACAGAACATAAATAGTAGGTACAAAACACAAGGCCATAGGTAACTGTTTCACTCGGCCCTTAAAATATTCAAAAGAATTAGTCTAAGATTTTATTTATACAACAAAAAATATTAATGTACGTAGTTAATACATATAATAATTTTTATTGTCATAATTATCATTAATTATATATTTTATTATTATATTTCTCTCTTCTATTGACACTTGATAAAGAAATGATCATTGCCTATAAAATGAAGACAAAGGTAAAAAAATTGGCGGGAACGGCTACTTTGAAAATAACCCTTTTTCAAAGAGCAAATTAGTTTTATACGAAAACGTTGTCGTCAGGAACATGGATAGATACGTTATTAGAGAACCGAGAGAGGGTGCAGGTTAAGATTTTATTAGATATTAATAATTAATAACAATTACTTCAGGTACGTATTTACTGAACGAAATCATTTTCAGACTATCCTCAGGGAAATCAAGTGATTACGTTTTCAACTAATACTGTCGGCAACAATAATAATATGATGTAAGTAATAATTTTCAATATTCGATGTATTTAACGGTTTATCTAATGGTTAAAATTTATACACTTTCTACTACACCTTATCAATAGGTCATTAAAATTGTGTGTGATGTACCTATGTATAAAGTTTGGAATGAAAATATTTTTTTATTATTCCATTAGTACCTACCTACTAACAGTTAACGGTAGATAATGATATAAATGTGACACAATAAACATATGTTTATAAACATAACATAACATCTGTTTTAAATCTGATATCAGATTTAATTAGAATTTTAGTGTAATTTGTCAGCTACTTATAAATATGATCTAGGCTAAACTGTCGCTAATTTGAAGATACTGATTGATAGCTTGTTTATATTCGAAATTTCTTTTGCGTATAAATGTTGTAGGTATCTATCTATTCATTAGGATTAGAAAAGGTTTAGAAATAAGATCGATTTATTCATTAAGCTAATCAGTCGTCGATGAGGAATTTTTTTTAATTACACGTCTTATTTGAAAATAGATGAGTGATTTTTTACGATACTCGCGTACATTGTAACAATATGACTATACTATGAAGTTATTTTCTAAATCTCATGTTTCTATTGTAGGGTGTATGGTAACATAACATCGAATATGACTTTAAAAAAATTCTAACGCGCGTACTTAAATAAGAACACGGATCCACTTTTCCTTTCACTTTTTCTAAGTGAATTAAGTACTTAAGTTACTCGAATAAATCGATAAATCGAACGATATTATATACAGAAAAGAAGATATCATTGGATATATCTAGCTCCAAATTAGTAAAATTCTTGCTTGCTTTTTTGCTTTTCAGTTCTCGACCCGATAATGTATACTACAGATCTTACGGGACTGAATTTTCAAATATGCAGCGTACGCCTAATTTGGCATACGCGGGCTTTTCTTTTACGAATTCAGCTCAACCCTTCGTCCAACCAACGCCATCAACTAATGTATGTATTTTTTTTTGGCTATTATTTTACGATTAAGCTAGATTTAGTTTAGATTAAGTTTAACATTAAGACGGAGATCATACTCAGCTGCCGACATTTTTCTATGTTCTTGAACTTATTCTACTATGTATAAGTAGAACATTTGCCAAAAACTATTTTTGTTTTACCATTTGCTATAGGTATGCACAGTCGCTTGTGTTTACCAAAGAACTGGGAGATTATAACTATACTAGCTGTGCCCGCGGCTCCGCTTGCGTGGACTACCGAATGCTGTCGGTCGAGCGCACGCGAGAGTTGTGCTGCCCTAAAAGTGCTTATTGTGGGTGATTCTTAGAAGATAGACATATGATATCGCTAATTTTTTTATAGATATTTTTAAAGTCTACAATTATGTAGTACATTCATTTGATATATCTATTATCGTCTTTTTTCCCGAATTTATTTACCATTATCGACACTGCTTATTTCCTATGTTACCTACATTATCTAACAAAATATATCCTATAAACAAGCCAGATAACATAGCTATAAATTAAAAAAGAACCATGTATGAGTAAATTGGATAAGTGGGTTTCGCATGAAAAGAACATAAACGGACAGACAGACGAGTTTTATACTATGCATAGAAGATAATTGTTTTCTTTATTATCATAAAGATAAAACCTCCTTACAGCTACCGCCTGGTCAAACTCAAATGTTGTCTGGCATTGATCCTAGATATTTAACCGGTTATTCCGACAATAGTGCCCACTATATAGTTGCAGGTGAGATTTTTACCTTTTTTATAATTATAATCTATTGGTTAAGATTTTTGGGTGCCTTATAAAGTATTTTTTATGTGAAACTTCTTTGAGCACGGTAAGGAACATTTTTGTAACGTGACGTTACGTTACGCGTTACATTACGAAATATACGTAACCATCTAAAATATATAATACTTATTTAAATTGAAAGAAGTTTCAATTGAGTTATAATGTTATTTTTTACCTTAATCTCAACTGATGATGAGGTGACGATGTGATTGAACATTTTAGGTAAATAAGCGAGTGACTCTCTTGTATAATTGTTGGAAAACATCAACAGTTTGCGTGACGACACAACTTTGTTTTAGAGTGGTAAGTAGCTAGACGAGTTTTGGAAAATGCTCTCACCTTATCTTCTAATATAAAAGCGAAATACCATTAATTACGAGATCTCTGAAACTGTGGGTCTGATTAACTTAAAATTTATCATAGTTATTCCTTTCTTGATGTAGACGCTTATTAAGAACGGATTTTGGAAAATTCAACCTCTGAGGGTGTAAAATAGGGGTTGAAAGTTTGTATGGGGTGGGAGAATAAACATTTTCTTTTGACTTGAAATTTTGTACCTGCTTAGACTCTTTAATAAAAATAATGAAACACGTATATCAGCATTTATCAAAATTCATCAGTTAAGAGTGTAAAATAGGGGTTGAAATTTTGGTGAAAATATTTTTTTGTATAACTAATTAAATATATACATATAACCTAAAAACGGCTTGACCGATTCTTATAAAATTTTCTACACGGGAAGCTCAAATCTCTGGTCAATTATATATAGGCTAAAAGAAGTTTCAATCAAACTTTTAGAAATATAAAAAAAAATATTTTCCATAAAATACATTTTTATTAATTGTTACCGATTTTGATGATATTTTTTGGACATGGGAAATATAAGATAATTCATGTTCGAATGGAGAAATGTCATTAATACTTTTAGAAACTGTAAAAAAATAGGAATGTAATTAGGAATGATTAAATTTGTATTATTTATCAACCGGTATAGATGAAATTTCGTACACGGGTAGCATACGTTATTTCATAATTAGGTTCATAATTAGGCTATAAATAAGAATTGTCAATAATAATATTTAAAATGTGATATTTTTTATGAAATATTGAATAAACAGCCCATTTTTATAAAATTTAATACTCGGGAAGTGTAATCATTCCATAATTGACAGGCTATAAGAACAGTCATAATAATACATTTAAAAATCATAAAAAATATGTTTTAATAATTTATAACCGAATTTGAAGGAAATTGTACACGGGAAGTACATGACATTCCTTAATTGATAGGCTATATGAATTTGTCAATAGCACACATAAAATAAAATTACCTACGGAATGATAAAATTACATTGTATGAAAAGCATTACTTGTTAAAATACGGTACTTGTTAAAATTGTTTTTAATTTTAGAGTACATTAAGAGTGTAAATCTGTAAGTCGTAGCTTGTCTGTGGTTGAATATTGGCTTATATATTATATTCTACAGAAAGTCGGCCACCTAAGTCTACCAAATATATATCAGGCTTGTATGGAATATTATAGTCTACATTCACCTTATTGTAAGCAAATTCATGTTTAGGAATAAACTAGAAAAAGTGCTGAGCAAAGACCTGAAGGCTGCAATATGTAAGTTCTCGGTAAAAGAAATCATCGCCATGTGATAAAATCATGAGCTAGTATTTCGCCTACATTGACGAGTTAGTTAACTATAGTAGACCCAGTGAAGTAGTGCCTGGGGAATATTAGCCTACCCGACTGTGACCGCGTAACTGCAGAACAGAACAAAAAACAAAGCAATGATGTTATTCTATATATAATATTTATAATACACTTTTAAATAAGTAGGACAACCAATACAAGGTCAAAGTTTCACAACTAATGCGAACTTCGGTGTGGATTATCAAAATCAAAATTACTTGGGACCTGATGTAAATAACGTGAGAATATTACCACAGACTTTACCACCTACTGGTAAGTAAGATGGTATCTATGAAGATATATTATTATACTTAATTATATACCTATATTATAATTAATGTTACATATTAACCTCCCAACTAGTGCTACTATAATGTAAAAAATGGCGCATTTGTCAGAAGACTTTCTAGGGGGTCATTCGAAACAGACGCGTGTATAAAAATTAAATCGTTCTTTTGTATGAGATACGGATGTCTTCTATATGAATAGGTTTAATTCCTTGTTTATTATTTTAATGTCATAACGTCATTGTCATATACATTAGAGCCGCTCAGCTATTGTATTCTCCACGCTAAATACATTTTAATGCGTTATCGTTCGAGGCGCTAGAAGCGTGCCGCGGCGCAGCGGCGCATTTTGCAAGAAGCCAGGTACTGGCCAGTTGGAAGCTTAAAGGAAAATAGCGGCAATTAAAATAGTCATAATATTAGTGGAAGTTTGAATGCCGAGTTAAAGCCGTTTGTTCGAGTCCCGTCAATGCTACTAAAATTTTCTTAGTTACGGTAGCTGTTCTTTGAGTCTGCTTTCTAGATTTAGCGAATAATGTCTTCGAAAGTATCGTTACTTAAGGTATCTGGAACAAGTTTTCATAGTTTTTAAATACAATGAAACGTTTGTTTTTTGGTATGTCTACTAGTAATATCCCTAACGGTAACGCAGAGGAACTAAAACGGTCACTATATATAGTGACATGTTTTCACTGTATTTCAAAAATATCAAAAACCTTTACTAAATGGTTTGATCGTGGCCAAACGTTACACATGTATCTCATAACTAATGCATTTATATAAAAAATCCCGTTTGACTATACTCATTCGATTCATTTAATGATATTTTTCATATTTTGAAATACTCGTACTATAATATAATATATATAGCCTCAACTATGAACAACAACAGATCAACTATTAACATATAATAGATTAAATTGTAGTCTGGTCTAGTATTTGTTTCTTGCTTGTTTTCTGTAAATCTGCTTGCCAGTTGGCAAAGGCCTTCTCCAACCTTTTCCATTCGTGTCTTTCTTGAACCGCTCTGTTCCTCATCACTCCTGCCTCTTGTCTGATGTCGTCATTCTAACTTTTTGTAGGGTACCTATTTTCTTTTCCCTTCTCTTGAAATACAATACTGTATCATAAAATAATCGTTCATATTTACAGGACAAACAATAAAAGGACCAAAACCAACAAAAAACATAAGCTTCGGTGTGGATTATCAAAACAAAAATTTTATGGGACCTGATAGAACATATAATTTAAAATCATTAGCAACACCTGATACACCACAGCACGTACCACTTGCTGGTGAGTCTCAGATATAATAAATAGTTCAAGTATCTAAGGAAGTTAAGTACAATAAATCATCAATATTTTAGAAGAGTACAGAATCATTGTTCGGATGCCTTTCAGGGTAGAAGATACGTTTAGTATTTTTGGTGTAATAATGATTGTTGTGATACAAAAACATCATCAACATTTTTAGTCCGTGTTAGTACACTGCTGAGCATAGCTAGATCCCGCATATATTATTTTGTAGTGGCTCGGCATAACTAATGCTAACCTGATGAAAAGTACGGTGCAGTCCAGAAAGAATGATGACAGCCAGGGAACTAGTCCATCGGCAGTCGTTCCTGTCATGACGGCTTGTAAATATACTTCGTCATACCTCGTTCGAAGGCTCCGATATCGTAGGAAGTAGGGAACACGTTCATGCTATCTAGCTTGAGGATGCTGAATACCCTATACTACGTTTACGACACTGTTTCCACATAAAACTGCATCGAATATTTATTATTAATTTAATAGTTTTCGAGATATATGGTACGTGACAATATACAAACAAGTTATGCATATATTAGTGCTCCTTTAGTTAACTGTTACTATCTTACCATGAGGTGGAACATCTTCCGAATTTCGTAAGTTTCGTAACGTAGGTATAATTTAGGGCGGCATGACAACGAAAACTGGATTTGGATTGTGCAGATCGCCGTTGTTTTGATATAGCACTGTGCTTACCAGTAGCTACAGCGCCGTCAGTGTGTCGTGCGAGGACGAAAAAAACTTTGTCCTAGTACCTTAACCCGGTAAATAAATGTCTTTCATGTTCAAGTAGGGCCTGCTTGATTATGATATGCAGTTATTGCTCTATGAGATGAAAGAGAGATTATTTATTTTACAAACAATATTTATTATATTTAGAAAGTACTTTCTCGAACTTCTCTTTTTACGTATTTCGCTTTGTTCTAATCAGGGCCACCGCGTACAGAAACCGCAAAAGCTAAACAATTAAACGTTTACGAGTACAAAAACCTCAAAGGCGAAGGAAAACAAGAATATGAAAGCAATACTTGTGGTGAGATTTATATTTGTAACGTTACATAAATGTTTTGAAAGTAATTTAAATTTTATATTCCAAAAATAACGTCAAGTTAATGTAGGTTTTTGCACATTTTAATTTTTTTTCATTTGTATGTTATTATAGGGTCCAAGTTTTTCTATACGCCGATAAACAAACACATTTAGGGTTTTTAACCAATAAAAAAACAATGTTTTTTTTTATTTATATTTCTTGAAATTGAAATGAATTGAAAGTGTAAAGGTTAAGGTTGAAACAAATATAAAAACTTATTTATGTAGAAATACATCATTATGTATTTAACGATTAAATCTGGTTTGAGTGATTAAAAAAATATGGTATATATTATGTATGTATCTATAAATTAGATTAATTTCGGGTTTATATTATCCATTGATTTGCAGCTACCATTTGGAAACTCAAGTAGATTTTTTTTACCAATATCCGTATTTAGTATAGGTATAGTTTTATAGTTTAACGTTGTGTTCGTAATTTACAGATAAAAGTTATTTAATAATTTAAAAAAAGAACTTTTGGGAGCAGCCTTTTAAGATTTGCCTTTCTATATAAAATCGAATTTGTCATAAGTCAATTTCTAGAAGTTTTATATTGTTATAAAAAATAAATATATCGTGTGAAAGAAATATATTCATCGACATATTAATACTCTTACGTCTTCTACACATAGCACATTCAGTTCTATAGTAACAGTTTCTCAACAAGATTTCCTGATATTATCCACATAAATACCAATTTGGCTAGTTTTTAAGGTTAGGTTAAATTCCCGGAAAACTGGAAAGTTCTAGAAAACTGTTTTTTTTTCTATTGGATTTATTAATGAACTCGGGACAACTAATTACACACAATTCGAACTTTGGATATGCTTAATTCTTATTTTGTTTTGTTCGCTATGGTTCAGTAAAAGATTTCAGAAAACGTTTTTGGTATATCTAGATGGTGCTGTAGTCACATTATTTACCTACTATTGGAATGTGTAGAACAAAATCTGTCTGGCCACCCAATCTTGAATAAAAACGTTATCGACAATACATTTTTAAATTATTCGTAACAAAATTTGATTCGTGTTATTTATGATTTATTCGAAGTGAAAGTTTCTAATCACAGCACAGACTACTACTACGCGTATAGTTCTATTCACATAAATTTTGTTTGAGGAGTTGCGCTTAGCTAAAGCTTAGTAAACTCGCTGTAACAAGCTCATTACTGTAGTTAGTAAAGTTAGTTTTAGGTGAATGTACGCAGGTTGAAATCTGATTGGATTTCATTTAGAATCCTATGACATCGTTACAAAGGAGTTATTTTTTTTAATATTAAGAACTATTTAGTCAGCGAAATATATTTGAATAATCAGGTAGTCATTAAAAAAATATTGTGTGGTTTTATGAAATTTAACATAACATGAAAAAATATAAAATATACAATGTTCCGAATTTACGATTATAATCCTTGACTGAACGGCATAAAATTCAATTTTATTATATTTGCGACAATGTAATGTAATGCGACTTGCTGTTCCGAATTTACGATTATTATCCTTGACTGCACACCATAAAAATTTCTATAGCGATAGAATAAAAGTTTCAATTTAAAAATTATACGAGTAACCTTTTCGCGCGTTTGAAGTACTTAGAATTAATCTGTTTGTAACAGTTGATAAAAATATGACTGTAAATTATATTATCAATAGATTCTAAAATTACTTATTTAATATTTACTATAATCGTAATATCTGCTAAAGGTAAAAGAGTTTGTGCGTAAAAGCGTCAAAGGACTTTGATGAAATAAAATTCAAATAAATCAAATACGCTCCTAAAGTTTAACGCAATTTTTTACAATCTTATTTGGGTTTTTATTTGGTAGTACTTAATTTGTTATTAAGATCAATATTAGTAAAATGATTATTGTTATTAATAGTGACTTATATAAAAATAAATAGAAACAAAGCTTAACATAGACTTTACTGAGTTTTATTTCCGTCCAAAAAATATTTCAGTTAATGTCGCGCTAAAAGGAGATTCACTTCGATAATCCTTTTGTTACTCTATATAAACATTTTTAAGTCATCGAAAAATATTTACATCACAGAGAATTAAAAATAAATGTGTTTATTTGTATTAAAAGTAGGTGAATAACAATTAGAACAATATTAGAAAGACAATCAGTTTTTATTATATGTAGATAAATACATACCTGTAAATTTATACTCTCTAGACTAAAGCGGTAGTTCCATTTAAATCCGTTTATTTATTATTTTCACTTGTAGTAGTATCTACTTAGCCAGAAGAAGTAGGCACTTCTGACACTTCTAATCATTTCATTTAAATAAATTCGACTTTGAATTTTTATTCGTAAGTATATTTAATAAATGGTAACACAACATACGTTTTTAAATAGCTTTAAAAATTGTCGAGTATTTTATTATGTGACATAGGCATACATTTTTGTTGTATTGATTCATTAAATTTGTACAAAATTTTTTAAAAGTAATATTTTCGTAATTATTTTAACATAATATGTTATCAGCATCGCATCAAAAAACAACTGAGGAGCCTACGAAAAGTGCTCGCCAAAGCAAAGCTTCACGTCTGAATAAGCTCGATGTGAGTACATTTTTTATTATATCTTTAGAATATCAATCGGTCTACGGCGTATCTTTCGTCAGGGAAATTGTGCTTTGAAGTCCATCTATTTTGTATTAATCGATTATTAAGTCAGATAACTTTATAGATTATTAATAAATAACTTGATAAAATTACATTGCCTATCAAATTTAATAACACAGATGAGGAGAGTACATTGACGGTTCCTGTTAAAACCAAGGCCAACGGTCGCGTAGTACTTACATGTAATCCGGTTAATGCCTAATCTATTCACAATGCTGAGTTTATAATTAGTGTTTTTTTTACGAGCTCTGCTGTCCTTAGATATAACAGTATGGTAAAAGTAGGGACAAACAACGATGGCGAATGTTGAGAATAAACATTCCCGGTATTATTTTCATTTCTATGTGTATAGGTAACTACTTAAATATGATTATTTACTAGTGCTTTTTTACTTTATCCTAGTTAATGTTTAAAATTTAAGTTAATTTACTGAACAATCATAAATGCCAATAAATTGGTCCAAGCCTATGCCGAATTAGTTAAAGTGTGTCAATAATTGAAAAAAAAAGACATTCAAATGATAATACAGTAGACGTTTCATGTTATTGAAATGTTAATTAACTTCCAATCTGTCATCTTGATTTTTATTTGTGGCTACATTTTATAAAGACAGTTTCCACGATTTAAATAAACAGTGAGCACAAAAGCGCCAATAATTGGATACTTTACCGAAAACAAATTAAAACTGAAAGTATTTTTTGATCTCATATCTAAAGAATTTTACGATTGGAAAATATCAGATTAGATATCATACAAGTTTTTTAATATCACCTGACGACATCAATCTGAGTTAATAGTCCATTCCGTAAACTATTTTCGAGAAGTAGATCCTTCTTGTTTATGATCATGCTTCTTTATGACGGTGACCGTAATATATCACCTCATTGGATCAACCCCTAATAATAGTATCTTAAACCTAAATACAGTTTATATTTTGCTTTATGTCACACCAGTAATGTACAAAATCTTCTGTAAAACTTTAGAGGAATATTTTTCTTCGCGGATCAGATTCTAGATAACGTTTTGTTCTCTTTAATGCGTATTTTATAGATCGTCTGCGCTTTTAGTGGACAAATGAAAAATACATGTTTTTGACGCATTTGAAAATTAACTACAGACCGCTCAGTATAATATATTCTTCCAGTTTTACTGCTTAACATAATAAAAAACAATATTTCCATTTACATAATTTAATGACTTCAAACTATAATTAAAATAGGCACAATTAAAAGTATATATAAACTAATAGAAAAGTTTATTAATTAGTATACCATTATTGCATATTGTGTTGAATGTGTGCGCGCTGTCCAATACGGTTTGCTTGTCAGTCTTGAACTTTTCTTGTTCTTTGTATGGTTATCCAGTTAGCTGGAAGCTTTTCTTGTGGGATTTGTACTTTAGATAACAGTAAAGACTACCGATGGGCATTTGTTTGTCAATGCCCGCAGATGTTTTTGTAAATTACTCGTCATCGGGTCCACTGCAACCATTACGTTGGGGCAGATATTATTTGATTGACGAAGGCGTTACTTTGCGAAAATCCATCGTAAATAATTATCCGAAATTTCTTTGCTAATTCCGCCTGCAATAGATGAATCGTAGTTTCAGCTACCTACAACATAAAATGTTTGAATTTTAAATAAATGTGTAAATGAATGTCTTAAATAAATTAAGATAATAATAATAATGTTTATATTCAATATTTTCAATTACTCTACAACTGATTGCTTATGCCGCAACTTATGCAGCCGATTAGCTCATCGCGAGACATGGATCATCGGTATTTATAGGTGTATCCGCTAGGTGTAAAGCATATGCGCAAATACGGCTACTCAAATAGGAATCAATTAAGACCTTACCTTCGATCTGTGAAAGACGCTCGTAGTTCAATCGTCACCCAGTGGTACTGAGGTACTGAAAAAAAAAACGTATTTGAGTGATAAATAAATATTATTTTGCCTTTATACATAATCGTGCCAAATAATGTACATCTACTGAGTGGTATGTAAAATAGTAAATTAATTAACATTAGGTATGTACTGCATAAACCTTAAAATAATTGTACGTTATTTACTTATATATGAGTACAGGTTTAATTAATATAATTTAATAAACCCTAATCAATCTCGTGACTCGGTCGAGACGGTCTGACAGGCAGTTCCATCAAAATTATGAACTTCAGTCGTAAAATGGTGGACATGTAATAAACAGTATAGAGACGTTCTAAACACCTAAGGATACTAAAGATCGAGATAAGTATACGATTGGCTATGAAGGTGGTATGTTTGGGGACAAAAAATCGATGTATAATTATATAAATTATAATACATTGAATATAAAAGTATCTGTTTTCATATGTTTATAATATTGCGAAAATTATTACTTATCTTCTATACATACTTACATATTATAAAACTCAATGTCTTTCTGTCTGTATGTGCGTTTATGTTTTTAATTTTAATTCATAGCTATGTTATAGCTAGGTTATAGGATATATTTTGTTAGAAAAGTATGTAATGATTGTATTATCAATCATTTTTTATCTTTTAATTGTAAAAGACTAATTCCAAATATAATAAATGAACTAAAGATATGATGCCTTCGGAAGCAGCCGAAACATAATAAATGAATTAATGAAACGTGAACTAAGTTAAAATAAATATATATAATTAAAAGATAACAAATGATTTATAATACAATCATTACATTATAATACAATCATTACAAGTAACAAACGAAATAAGCAGTGACGATAATGGTGAATCGATTCGGAAAAATACGCATTTAGGGCGCTTAAATGGCTTACCCTAAGTAAACCATACAAGATATTTCAAATCAATGTTCTAAATAATTTTAGTTTAAACCTACAAAAAAGTCAGGAGTAGCATATATTTATCTTCAAAGGATCACCCACAATAAACATTTCTTTCTTCTTTTAAGCGGGGGAAGCACGATTCGCGCGTGCGCTCGACCGACGGCATTCTGTAGTCCACACGAGTGGAGCCGTGGGCACAGCTAGTTTCTATATAAGAGTGTTTTTATTTATACTTTTCACCTTGAAGTACCCACGGGAATGGGAAATTCCAAGTTTTCGAGGTTTAAATAAAAACAATTATATTTAACTAAGGACTATTCGTAACACATTTTTTAAATAACATCACAATTTTTTTTATAACAATTATGTTCAATACCTTTTATTTTAACAACAAACAGTAGGATAAATTAAATTGAATGTGTTATCTCGGTGAATCTATGTTCACTGGAATACTTTTATTTACCTCTCTAATAATTAAAATCAGACTGAGCTACAGCTAGTATATATATTTTACAAATGACCTTATTAATGAGGTTTTTTTTACTATCGTTATTCTTAAATATCGTTGAACTTGAAAAGTTAAAGAAAGTTTCCAATAAAAGATTCATCACCGGAGAGGTAAATAGTCAGTGAATTCTTGAAAGTAAATAAATTGAATGAAGTCCATTGTGGGAAATGCACCGACGTGGCGGGCGCCCGATGCAATATCCGTAGTCTTTGTCTTTAGAAAGTGTTCTCAAAGAGTACTTATGCTTGTTCAATTTATCGGTAAATAGATACAATTGAATATTATGAGTGTTTAGTTACAGATAAGGCATAAGGTGATAAATACATTTATTGATTTGTTTGAGTTAGTTATCCAAGTATCATAATACATAAAATTTTATTTTATAGTTTTATTTTGAAAAGGTTTAGTTTTATTGTAGGGTAAATTTTACGTGAATGATAGTGATGTCTGGAAGTGGCTTCCACAAAAAATATAGTAACTTTAAACTACACTTATATACTTATGACTTTTTTACATTCGTAAGTGCATTCTTAGGGCTTGAACTGAAACATTTTTTTAAATTTGATTTTGATAAATATTGAAACAATATGAAAAAAAAAATATATTTTAAATTCTTATTACTATTCATTCCATAAGTAACTTGGAATGAAAATGCACATAACAAATAACTTATTTTACTTAGATGAATGATTAGTCTCTGCTCCAAGCGCAGCGTAGTCCATAGTTTAATCTGAGTTATTTAAAGTTTTAAAAATTTATATTATAATATCTTTTAGTATTTAAGACTAAATTTTGCAATTTTCTATTAATTTCAAATATGTAACTATGAATTTGTACCTTTGAGTAATAAAATATTTTAAAGATTTTTTAATCGTTTATAAGTTTAGCGTTATGACCAAAATTTCACCTGATGTTAAGTGTCGATGTGACCCAAAATGGTGACACGCTAAGCCTAGTGGGAAAACTGGTTGTCAAGTGTAACTGCCTCCAACAGGTAGTATGTAAGCAAGATATAAATATAAATACATTTTTTTGTAATAAGAGTCACCCCAATTGGTTAGCAGCTAGCTGCAAAACATCGATGTTTTCTAATGACGACGTTTTACTACAAACATACATTAAAGGTGCTTGTCAATTGAGACAACAGTAAATTCGAGCTAGTAAATAAAGTGATACTTACTTGACACTGGCAGAATTCGTAATTAAGAGACTGCATTTCTTAAAAAGTTGAAATGAATTTAAGCAAAGTTCTCTAAGTAAGCACATCGGTGCTCTTAAAAACGTTATATCTGCAGTGTTATCATTAAATACATTTATTAGACTCAATACGACACTAAATACCTAATAATAGGAAACGTCAGGCTATCAACGAATCTTTATACAGGATTGTAAGCACTGGGTATAAACACCAGGCTTAATACTCCCCAAAGGGTAACATATGAGCGTGTCCCGTTCCCGGATCAGCCAATGTATATCCCGCAATAAAGCTGGTCTGTACTGTACTAACACGACTGGGTCGTGACTTCATACACATGGTGATAAGCACCTCACAGGGACACTCGTTTGGTTAATCACGTTACAGGATCAGAAAACGTATATCCAGCTACCGAGAACCTTACAAGCTGGTATGATAGTGACGTCCGGCGATAGACTGCCGATCTTTCGATGATCGCCGTTGTTTTTGGTTTGTAATGTGATAACCATCAGATATAGTGACGTCACTTTTCTGAAATACTATAAAAACTAGCCTATATTCAATTAATACCGTTATACGAATTTATATAGTTGATTTTCTTTATCCGTTGCTAATTGTAACCTCCTCTACATAAAATTTACAAAAAAGCCATTCGAAATAACTATAACTTACTATTATTAAATGTCAGTGCCTACCTGCCTGTATAAACAGAAGAAATTAGATATTAAGGGCCTATTTACATCCCCTCATTAACCCTTACCGGGGAAATATAGCGTTATTATAATAATAAACGGCACATTCAGGTGTTGTACAAAAGGGGACTGCTGGTGTTCTCCGGACCCGTCGAGAAAGTTCTGAAATGGCACAAATCACTCCAAGATATAGGAGCATTAGTGCTTTATGAAGTCGTTGGTAAGTTTTATATATATAAATTATTTAGGTATTGATAAAATTTGTATATAATAATAATTATAAATTAAACAAATATTAAAGTCTATATTTATATAAAAATAGAATATATAAGTAAAGAAGTATGTATATATTTTCTTACAACATGTATACAGTAGGTACCATCCAAAAAACGTCGCGGTCATGCGCCGGCCTGCGTAAATAAAAATTATATTTACATTGGCTGATATCGAAACGCGACGCGTATAAGCGAATTACTATGATGGGTTTTTCACAATAATATACATGTTCGCAACCCACTTGGGTTGCACAGTCCTATCATCCCGCTATTGCCATCTCTTAGTTTGTTACTCAGCAGAGTGCTCTACGTGCAGATGAAATTAGTTTTTGTTTATTGTTATAGGATTGACGTATTTGCCACAGTTTCACCAGATGTTTAGTGATCATGTTGCCCAAGATGATAACACGCTAAACCTAGTGAATAACTGGCACTCAAGTGCAGCTGCCGGAACGCACTTATTGGTGCTTGGCGACTGATTTTCCACTTGACGGTGGTAGCTAGGCAGGCGGGCTTTAGAAAAAGCCCTACCACCATGCTATGTTTTCCTCACGATGTTTTCCTTCACCGAAAGCTCAGGCTCATTGCAGGGATTCGAGCTCACGTCAATCGACGCGAAGTCATACAGGCTACCACTGAGCCATCATTGTTTAGATTGGATGCTTCAAGTCTTAAAATTTTATTCGACCTTATAACACCCCATAATTTTATGTGTAATTTCAAACTGCATAAATTGCGCAATATATTGCATAATTTTATTGATAACAGCATAGTGTTAGAACATTTCTATCTTATGTGATCCAACGTGGGTAAAAATCTTACAAAAAGTTTTTTTTGCAAATAACCAACCATAAGTAGTGTAAAAGCAATGCAAAGATCGAATTGTATGCTTGGATGCACGTTAAGCCACATCTAACGAGCGGATTTTAATCAGAATTTTGTTAAATCAAAGTCGATCTCACTGACAATAGATTTTCAACTTGAAGGGATAACAAGACATGTTGACATTAAACATTGTTATATCGCTAAGCAAACTGAAAGGGAATTATTGAATCATTTTAACATTGGTAGGTACTCTAAAAAATACAATCTATAACGTACTTCGGGATTTCGATTTAGATTTATTTGTAGGCATAGATAAATACTCAAATGAAGGCATTTATCAAAATAGATTTAAAAAAAACGAGAGCCTTGAATAATTCACAACCAAATCTCATCCCTCAGTAATGTTTTCCATTTTGGCACTGTAACCTAAAACAACAATTTTAGCCAAATGTGTTAGTGTGAGGCCGGGAGACTCTCGTGCCAAGAACTTAGTGGTGAGAGACGAAAATGGGCCGGCTATGCAGGTCGTTTATTACGAAATTGACTTTCAACTGCCCGAGTTGAAGATACCTTGCACTGTTAGGTAAGTGGTAATATTTTCTAGTATTTATGGTTAAGAGGTTATGCGGACGGCGTTTAGAACATACCACCGAAGGGCTACTCTGTTTTATTCCTTGGTACTAGAGAAGATATTTTATACCATAAAATCTACATATATCACTGGCATGTTTCTGGTTTTTTTTTTATTATTCTTGGGTCTCCTAAAATTGCTACGTCCAGTTATACCGCCGTTATCAGACAAATGTGACGAATATGTAAAAACATATAAGCACAGCCAAACTCCTCCTTGTCCAGTCTAGTTTTGGAGGCGGAAACAAGGGAATACGAAATTATGATTTCGTCTATTGGACATAAGTATTAATCAGTTCGAGCTGTAGTTGTGTTGTCTCTCTCGTTCTCTGTTCAGGCGTTCAGGCACTGCGGAATAGCAATAGTATCTTTTGCAGCATATTGTTCAAATGTTTTGCCAACTGCATTTCCTCTTATTATAATAAATAATATTGTTGATATAAATGTATGCATTATATAAACAGATGTTATTTAAAATTAATCCAAGTATTATAATGATGCTGGTTATTATAAAAGTTACGATACTCGCATTTTTCTTTATTTCAATCTATATTACTTTCTTAACGGTATGCCAATATACTGCATAATACGAGTATATTAAAAAACACACACACACATACACACATGAGATGAATATAAATAACCAAATAGAAGAGCTATGTACATCATCTCTAAGTTCATTATTAGTTTATAGTAGGGATCTTATTCCTACGCAATTGTACAAATATGCATTCAAATAAAATATATAGTTAAGGAGCTGATGATGATCTTGTGGAAGGTATTTTAGGCAATCCGAAATTATAAAGAACACCGTATTAGCGATGTTGACTAATCTAGAATGGAGAGTCTGGAAGAGAGTTTGCGATTATTTCGCTATTGCTCAGTATTTTTTATACTACAAAGGTGGCAAACAAGCATACGGCCTGCCTGATGGTAAACAGATACCTACGCCTACGAACGCTTGTAAAATCGTGGGTATTACTAGCACTTTGCCAATCTAGCAGATATTCTAGCAAATATTTTCTTATAAACACGTTTTTGTTTTATAGGGTGATAGGTAAAATGATGACTGGGACATGCAGACTTCAAGCGTTTAAAATACGTCCAGCAACGGGTGACGATGTTGCCATGCTGCCGCGACGAGCCGCTGTCTCCGCGCACCATATTACTAAGTTGTCCAAAGAAATTGGAAATATTTAAGTCTTACCCTTTGTTCGTCCTTTAAATAATAATAATTTAATGTATATGAATAAAACAGTTCGTAAACAGTCTTGTGATAAGTTACGATCTTTTTTCTAAATAAAAACTTTTTTTCGCTTTGATTGTTGCATAATTTTTTTCGGGACTATTAGCCCATAATAAGGGATTCAACAAATCATATTTATTTAGAATAGTTTTCCGAATAATGGATCAGTTTTTTAACACATATTTCTCACTGTATTTATCTATCAAATAATTTGTAAGAGTGTGAATAACGAACGAGCATTATACTCATACAAAAATAAAATACAATTAGAAGCCACAATTTAGAAATATGCAGATCACGTCAGTCTACGCTTGCAACTGACAAACAATGTCGATGCATATAGCTAGGACACGTAGCTAATGATACTTCATTCAATAAGTATACGAGTGAAACAAACAAAGACTATGGAATCATCAATTGTATTAAAAAGAATTTGCAGATTGATTAATTTGGAACATACTTATTATGTATTGTATTTATGTAACGCTATTACATAATATAAAAAAGATTAGTTGAATACAAATGGCCAGTTATAATCGAATATTATTTCTAAGGCATGTAATATACTATTAATGTAATATACCATACCTTTGTGATACTAGGTACGAGAGCTCTACTATTCGCTTGAGGTCGTAAAAGCGTATGAATTTGAAATTAATCCCAAGACATATTTTATGATGTAACAGTCGGAAGTTACAATTTTATTACCTTCACTAACTTCGCTTACAATTTATTTCTGTAAAAAATAAACCTTATACTTTATTGAATTTGGAAACATGTTCCTTGTTCTTTTATTGTTGTGGATCATGATGTAGGTACTTATGAATGAAGACATTCGAAGGTAATAACCCAGTAGCCATAGCCATTAAAATAAATGAAGCTTCTTTTTTCGTATTGGCGTAACTTCTGTAAGCATTTCTTTATCTGATTTTTTAAGGTCCATAAATCGTTTAAGCGGACATTGAAATAGCAATGTTCAGACAGCTATGAGATTTGTTTAAAATACGGTAATTAATCAGAAATTGTATAATTACTTTAAAGGCTACAATAACCAATCTTTGTCTGGAGCCTTTGAAGATGAGTTTTCGAGCGGAAGAGATAAACTATAAGCACGTATACACTTACTTTTTAATTACTCGATATTTCAACGCGGTTACACTGGCCGTGGTTACGAGCTGACTGATGTGTCTTCGTTAAGGTGGATCGTTTTTAGTATCTACGCTCGTCTGATCATTACCATTAGAGGTGTTCTAGCACACTACACTCACCGTATCCATTGTAACATCCGTCGATCGCATTCGAGGCTTAAGTTTTTTATCACTGGATTATATGTCGAAGTTTTTTATAGTAGCATGGAAAAATGACGGCACTTTGCCTGAAGTTAATCATAGTATAATCCAAAAATAAAAGCGACAACTGATAGGTAGGCAATCCATTGCTGGTTGCCGCTGTCATGGAGGCCTAGTAAGCCTTTTGGCAGCTGGATATAAACTGGCTGATTCCGAAATGCGACAAACCAAAAAAGAGCCGTAGTGATGGGCTTATCACCATGTGCATTATAGTCGCGTCACAGTCGGTTACAGATATTTTCGCGGCTTCGTACCTTTAGTGCTCGCCTCCAAGCCTGGCGAAGCTGTAAAATCCGTTTGAGGCTTCAGAGCCCTTATGGCTAACAGTGTAGTCAGATCGAGAAAAAAAGCGTGCAATTAAAATTTTTGTGCGTCATTCCGATTGAAAGTATTGTGCTATTTAATTTAATTAAAATTGAATTAAATATATAATCTTGATAAAATATTTTTTAAATGTTTCTCCAATTTTTCCCTTATTCCCTTGACATTTGTCAGAAATGCTTACTATACGCTATTCACCTCTAGACGGATTTGTTAAATAGCAATTAAAATAAGCATAAACATTGTATTAAATTAATAATTGTGTACAAAACGCAATAGAAACTTTATTTTAATTACCTTTTACGTGATACGACAATCTAGTTTTAACAGACGAGAGTGATTGATTACAGCAGTGAAGTAGATGCATCCTTGGAGATACTCTATTTCAGTAACAGATGACCATAAAAATTCCTAGAAAATGAAAAGTTAATGTTATGTATATTCAAATATAAATCCAATATCAATAAGTGGAATAACAAAAAAACTAAATTCAAATATTGAACATTTGTCTGACTAAATGCTTTCAAATGAATAAATGTTTTCGTAGGAAAATACATTAAGCTTGAACAGTTTTTATAGTGTACTGAAATTTACGTAATTTAGTTTATTTGCGAAGATTTTCTACAAGAATTTTATGCTACGACAAATTTCTCAGTGAATTCCTAAGCGAATAAAATAGTGACACTTGTTCACTCAGACACACTTGTAGTCTCATGTTGCTTGAATAACATTTTTTTGTTGATATTTTGATTGTTTTTGTTTTCCTGTCACAACTTTAACAAATAATGTTATATTAACTTTTTTATAGGACGTAAAGATTTGTATAAACCAAAAATATAAATATTAAAAATTAAAAAAAAAATGAGAAAATTTACCAAATACGTGTCGTACTAAGCGCAGTGTGGGTTCCATAGTTGCCCGTCACAATATGCAGACTTAGAAGGGATAAATGAAATTTAAAGTAATTTTCAATGAAATTTGTAGGAAATGACTTCTCCGAGTACATTTTATAATTTTTGTCCACTATTGCTATTATAATTACTTTAATATATTTTATATAATTAATATTATTATATATTACTATTATAAGCTTACTCAGCAGTGATAGTATTCCTTTTAACTTCGTTATACTCGTATATACAACTGCTGTGAATTTGTTCATATATCCAATAACAACAATTTAGATGGTAGAGGGAGTGGGACTCTTGACTTTACCAAAAATTAGCAATTTAAAGCTTAATATTTCGCAAAAGAATTCCTGAATCTAAAAAAGGTTTTCACTCACCCGCAATATTTTTGAACGACCTATCCTTTACGTGTAGGGGTAATACACATTTTTTTTTCATTAATTTTATTTTACCACTTTGTCGGCGTGATTAATATTATACCAATACTAAATTACAGCTTTCTACTACTAAGAATCTCTGTGCTAAGCCGCGAACAGACAGACGGACATGGCGAAACTATAAGGGTTCCTTGTTGACTCTGGAACCCTAAAAAGGTACAAACATGAAGTATGAAGGCAATTCATTGAAAGAAAAAAAAAAGATTCATTTCATTATGAACTAAATTATTCAAGTAATTTAAAAAAATCCTATAATCGTATTTAAACGAAATATTTAAGTACGTACGTAGAATTAATCACAAAAAATCTAAGATGGAAAATCTTCAACATATTTTTAGTAATATATTCAAGAAAGTATCAAGAAACTCTGAGAGGGATACCATCAAACGAAATAGCTGCTTTTTTAATACGGTCGCTGTAAAATTATTATCATCGCTGTGAACTCGGTAACTTAAATTGACTTCTTGTGACTTCTTCGTAAGTTCGAGATTAATCCGGGACAATTTCTCTGTAATCTAGGTGTTCACTGATTTGGGATTTCAACCTTGAAATTACTGAGGAAATCTAAAGAACTGTTTGTATTTATGGTGGGACTTTATTTATGTACCTATATACTTATTTTTCTACACGAGTGTGTATTTTTTTTTGTAAATCGGATTTAATTTAAAATCCATGTGACGGATTTTTCTAAAACTTGTCAAATGTTCCTTTTATTTCCAATAGTTCTATGATATTAACTGGAAAGAAAATACGCCCAGCGAAGTGGCCGGTCAACGGATAATCTATACATATAATAAAAGATGTGTCTGTTTGTAATGTAAAAATAATAGATTTTTACTAAATGCATATGAAAGTATACACAATGCATCTAACAAAAAACCCCTTTTTTTTCTGTCTGTCTGTCTGTTTGTTCAGAGTAATCTCCGAAACGCTTAGACCGATTTTGACGGGACTTTCACTGGCTGATAGTTAATGTTATAGGACATAACATAGGATACTATGATTTTAGAAAAATAATTAGGTTTTTCGCACAAAAAATAAAAACCTGTTTAGTAGTTCACGTGAGCGGAGCCGCGGGCACAGCTTGTATAAAATAAAATTACACTAGTCAGTACACTACTAGTACACTAGTTATTCGACGCATCTTACATAATAAAAGTATTTTAATATTATTAATATGTTTTTAGTTTCTAAATAATACTAATCAACGAGTTTCGATAATCCATGAAATAAAATAATGTGTGCTATTTTAAGAAATTGTTTGTTTACTTACCTAATGAGACCGATGAGGCTTCAATATGTGCGTGTTCCGTGACAACTTCTCTTACCTACGAGTATTCAACTTTTGTAGTGTGTTCTAGACTTTTTCAGATATTTCTTTAATGTTCAGTAATACTGTTTTTTATACAGATCGCAACATTATGATTTAGCTCAAGATTTATTTAAAATGTATTAGAAATAATGTTAATTGTCGTAATATAATATTCAGTACTAAAATATATTTTCAGAAATATATCTCTAAAGCTTAATCAACGAACATAAGAAAGTTCATCTTGACGAAAATTAAGATTTTCCTTTCGAATGGTCGATTAACATGCAAATTGCACATTAATTCTAGCGAAATGGACGGGCTGTTAAAAGTTAATGTAGGAGGATCAAAGGATCGTTTCTTGTAGCAGGTACCTAAACTGATGATTTAACTGCTAGGTGAGTTAAATTATTATTATTATCCACTGAAATGTAATTAAGAGATAATTCAGGGGGATTTTGCAGATATTTGTGATATTGTTCTTTACGAAACATTAAATATTTTAATGTCAATATTATATCGGTCGATAAATGATTAAACAACGAATTTTAATATAATCATAAATATAATATAATCATTGAAGCAATGATGGCTCAGTGGTATCGTGTACGACTTCGCGTCGATTGATGTGAGTTCGAATCCCTACAATGAGCCTGAGCTTTCGGTGAAGAAAAACATCGAGAGGAAGCCATATCATGGTGCTAGGGCATTTTCTAATGCCCGCCTGGCTAGCTACCACCCTCAAGTTGAAAATCTGTCGTCAAGCATCAATAGGTGTGTTCCGACAGCTGCATTTGAGAGCCAGGCTTCCATTAGGTTAAGCGTGTTATCATCTTGGGCCACATTGTCACTTAACATCAGGTGAGATAGTGGCCACTATGCCAAACCTATAGCGATAATATATATATATGAGGACTCATTAGTAAATTTTAGCCGTCGTTAATAATTTTTAATTAAATATGACGAAAGTTAAGAACTGGTACCTTGTGTCCATAAAGTGCCCATTGAATTGAATAATTAAAATACTATTATATGAACTAACTGTGATCCATAGTTCAACCGCGTTAAATTTATTAGAAAACCTCTTCAACGCGTAGCGCCTCCGTCGACGCACCCGTGTAGCCTATAGTTATTCACAGCCTCCGTCGACGCACCCGTGTAGGCTATAGTTATTCTCAGCCTCTGTCGACGCACCTGTGTAGCCTATAGTAATTCTCAGCCTCCGTCGACGTACCCGTGTAGGCTATAGTTATTCTCAGCCTCTGTCGACGCACCTGTGTAGCCTATAGTAATTCTCAGCCTCCGTCGACGCACCCGTGTAGGCTATAGTTATTCTCAGCCTCCGTCGACGCACCCGTGTAGCCTATAGTAATTCTCAGCCTCCGTCGACGCACCCGTGTAGCCTATAGTTATTCTCAGCCTCCGTCGACGCACCCGTGTAGCCTATAGTTATTCTCAGCCTCCGTCGACGCACCCGTGTAGCCTATAGTTATTCTCAGCCTCCGTCGACGCACCCGTGTAGCCTATAGTTATTCTCAGCCTCCGTCGACGCACCCGTGTAGCCCATAGTTATTCTCAGCCTCCGTCGACGCACCCGTGTAGCCTATAGTTATTCTCAGCCTCCGTCGACTCACCCGTGTAGCCTATAGTTATTCTCAGCCTCCGTCGACGCACCCGTGTAGCCTATAGTTATTCTCAGCCTCCGTCGACGCACCCGTGTAGCCTATAGTTATTCTCAGCCTCCGTCGACGCACCCGTGTAGCCCATAGTTATTCTCAGCCTCCGTCGACGCACCCGTGTAGCCTATAGTTATTCTCAGCCTCCGTCGACTCACCCGTGTAGCCTATAGTTATTCTCAGCCTCCGTCGACGCACCCGTGTAGCCTATAGTTATTCTCAGCCTCCGTCGACGCACCCGTGTAGCCTATAGTTATTCTCAGCCTCCGTCGACGCACCCGTGTAGCCCATAGTTATTCTCAGCCTCCGTCGACTCACCCGTGTAGCCTATAGTTATTCTCAGCCTCCGTCGACGCACCCGTGTAGCCCATAGTTATTCTCAGCCTCCGTCGACGCACCCGTGTAGCCTATAGTTATTCTCAGCCTCCGTCGACGCACCCGTGTAGCCCATAGTTATTCTCAGCCTCCGTCGACGCACCCGTGTAGCCTATAGTTATTCTCAGCCTCCGTCGACGCACCCGTGTAGCCTATAGTTATTCTCAGCCTCCGTCGACGCACCCGTGTAGCCCATAGTTATTCTCAGCCTCCGTCGACTCACCCGTGTAGCCTATAGTTATTCTCAGCCTCCGTCGACGCACCCGTGTAGCCTATAGTTATTCTCAGCCTCCGTCGACGCACCCGTGTAGCCTATAGTTATTCTCAGCCTCCGTCGACGCACCCGTGTAGCCTATAGTTATTCTCAGCCTCCGTCGACGCACCCGTGTAGCCCATAGTTATTCTCAGCCTCCGTCGACTCACCCGTGTAGCCTATAGTTATTCTCAGCCTCCGTCGACGCACCCGTGTAGCCCATAGTTATTCTCAGCCTCCGTCGACGCACCCGTGTAGCCCATAGTTATTCTCAGCCTCCGTCGACGCACCCGTGTAGCCTATAGTTATTCTCAGCCTCCGTCGACGCACCCGTGTAGCCTATAGTTATTCTCAGCCTCCGTCGACTCACCCGTGTAGCCTATAGTTATTCTCAGCCTCCGTCGACGCACCCGTGTAGCCTATAGTTATTCTCAGCCTCCGTCGACGCACCCGTGTAGCCTATAGTTATTCTCAGCCTCCGTCGACGCACCCGTGTAGCCTATAGTTATTCTCAGCCTCCGTCGACGCACCCGTGTAGCCCATAGTTATTCTCAGCCTCCGTCGACTCACCCGTGTAGCCTATAGTTATTCTCAGCCTCCGTCGACGCACCCGTGTAGCCCATAGTTATTCTCAGCCTCCGTCGACGCACCCGTGTAGCCTATAGTTATTCTCAGCCTCCGTCGACTCACCCGTGTAGCCTATAGTTATTCTCAGCCTCCGTCGACGCACCCGTGTAGCCTATAGTTATTCTCAGCCTCCGTCGACGCACCCGTGTAGCCTATAGTTATTCTCAGCCTCCGTCGACGCACCCGTGTAGCCCATAGTTATTCTCAGCCTCCGTCGACTCACCCGTGTAGCCTATAGTTATTCTCAGCCTCCGTCGACGCACCCGTGTAGCCCATAGTTATTCTCAGCCTCCGTCGACGCACCCGTGTAGCCTATAGTTATTCTCAGCCTCCGTCGACTCACCCGTGTAGCCTATAGTTATTCTCAGCCTCCGTCGACGCACCCGTGTAGCCTATAGTTATTCTCAGCCTCCGTCGACGCACCCGTGTAGCCTATAGTTATTCTCAGCCTCCGTCGACGCACCCGTGTAGCCTATAGTTATTCTCAGCCTCCGTCGACGCACCCGTGTAGCCTATAGTTATTCTCAGCCTCCGTCGACGCACCCGTGTAGCCTATAGTTATTCTCAGCCTCCGTCGACTCACCCGTGTAGCCTATAGTTATTCTCAGCCTCCGTCGACGCACCCGTGTAGCCTATAGTTATTCTCAGCCTCCGTCGACGCACCCGTGTAGCCTATAGTTATTCTCAGCCTCCGTCGACGCACCCGTGTAGCCTATAGTTATTCTCAGCCTCCGTCGACGCACCCGTGTAGCCTATAGTTATTCTCAGCCTCCGTCGACGCACCCGTGTAGCCTATAGTTATTCTCACTTCCCGTACTTGCCTACAGCTTCGTACAGCTCATAGCTGCTACTCCGCTCCTTAAAGTCGTAGCGTAAAGTAATACAATATCTTTAGCTTTATAATAAATATTAGTATACATTTTGTAGTTATTACATTTATGAGAACATAAAATGAAATTTTACAATACGTCGTAAATGAAATAGAATTTTGATATATCCTCAAAATTTGATTCCCCCACTAAATAAAAGCTGCAATAGCGAAAATAGAACGACATTTCTGCACTTCGTAGTTTCATTGTAACAAGGCAACTTGCTTCGCTGGAAAATGCTGCTTTTTATCATTCGTCGGAAATTCCGCCTCTAAGTAAGGTTCTTAAGGAAAGTTCCTGGATTTCAAGTAAATTGTGCACATTTTGATAGCATATTTATTATGAGTGTTTAAGTTTCTTTGTTTTTATTTTCAAAATATCTATAATTCTTATAAATGTATATTCTTGTCATTTTATCTTATATCATTAAACGAGCAATTCTTGTATGTATATGTATATATATTGGCGAATAATAATACTATTTTTATACTAACTTCACGAGTTTTATTACGGAACGAATATTTATTATGGAACTTACTAATAAATGTCGCGTATATTTTTTTGTTATCTTAAAAATATATATATTATGTCCGTTTTTTTTACGTAATAAACTACACAATTAACTGTTGTTACATGCCAATTATTAGATTACATTAGTACAAAAAGGTAAATAGCTTATACTAATATAATGTAGGAAATAAATGTTTTGTAATACTGTTAAGTACGAAATTCTTGTATACATAATATGATTTCTCGGAAACTGCTATAATGATTTGCATGAAATTCTTTATTTAAATAGTCTTATACTTTTGAGGTTATCTAGATAGGTTTTTTGCAGGACACCGAGCGATGCTCGGTCGCCCAGATATTATTATTAATAACAACAAAACCTTTTAAAATATGTAAGGTAAAATGACAATAAATTAATATATTATGTAAATAAAGAACTCTCAGGCGTGTTTTAAAACTATAATCTAGAGGATACGGCTATTTAAGTCTCTTGCTTTTGTTTTGCTGAATTATATATATATAAGGTTACCTAACTGACTGACATATCAACGCACAGCCAAAACTGCTGGGGCAAGGAACGTGAAAATTTGCATGCATTTACACTGTAAGTGAGCATTAAGGAAGGATTTTTGGAAATTCAACTCCTAAGGGGGTATGGTGAAAAGGGGGATGAAAGTAATTTTTGAAGATAGACCTATAAAAATTGGTATTTAGCAATACAGTCAGAAATAAAAGAGTGTTTCATCCTTTTTTCAAATTCAATACCTAAGACAGTTTGTATAATGCAAATAACGACGTCGCTTAGCCAAAGGCAGTAACAACAAATGCTATCATAAACTCAACTATGACGCGATCGAAGCCGCGGGCAAAAGTGCTAGTCTATTATATATTAAAATATATATGGACTCGTAACATCATATGGCTAATTGTTTTACTTTTTCTTCTGTAAGCCTGGCTGAAACTGAAAATCAGCTCTGGACTCACTAGGAACAGTTGCAGAATGCTAAATTGTGCGTTATTTGTAGTGTTACAGAAGCATACGGGATAGTGGATTACATTTTTCTTTTTTTTTATTTATTTGTTAGTGTTAAACTTATATATGATGTTAATTTTTTGTGTAAAAACTGTGTGCCCGTATGTTTTCTACAATAAATATATTTTCTTCTTGTCTTTCAATTGTGCAAATTTAAGTAATAACAACGAAACAACTGTACTGGAGGTCAAATATACTGAATTTAGAAAAAGACTAACTTTTCCTAACTACAGCGTAATAATGCCCACAGCAATCAAACTACTCCATATAACTTTGACCGCGGGCTTTGCGGTGCAACCCTTTGACCACACTACGATTACCGTTGGACTGTAGGTACTTACAGAATAACCTGAAACTTCCCTAATTGGACGCGGTCAAACTAGAATTATACTTATATTAATATAGCGTAATGTACGAGTACACCATACTTTTTTGGCATTATTATACGTAGCAATTTTCACAAAACCAGATTTATTTAGATACCTATGCAAGTTATTCTTAAAGCTTTGCTTTATTTGCTTCTGTTGATTTTTGTAATAGTCATACTCAAGTTAAACTAATTCTAGACAATATGGGGTAATTAATGTATGTATATAGGTAATTAACGGTAGACATATTATACCGGATCACGCCTGTCATCTACTTACATAACGTATATCAACAGAAAATATTTATAACTAACTGTGCCCCATGGTTTCACCGGTGTCAAATTTATTCGACCAGCTCTCTACAAGGCCGTCACCAAGGAACTCGTGTAGCCTATTGTTGTTCAGATTTTACGTACTTGCCTATAACTTACCAGTTGCTTGACGCTCATGGTTACTGCTCCGCTCCTTAGGATTGTAGCGAGAAGTTATATAGCATATAACATATCTTAATAATTAAGCTTTAAAAAGAAAAAAAAATCAATTTTGACTGGAAGTTGCAGATATTATGCACGTTCAGAAAACAAACAATAAATCAATCTATTAAGCTATATCTCTAATCAATATCTGTATGGATGAATATCATACATGCAAACATTTTTCTCTACACATCAGTTTCTTTTCTGTACCCAGAAATAATTCAATAGGCATACGAGTGCAATAACCATTAATTAGTCGGTAATAACACATTGTACGTAATTAAACGTTAAAACGATCATACTACAATTAGTCTCATTTTAATTATGAAATAATAGATATTCCTATATCCATAGTAATTGATTTAATTAGTCGGAGGCGGGGTATCGTTCATACATTAAATAATGATAGTATTTATATATATTAATAAATCTGTAGTTCTTTAAATGTATTTTTCTCCATATTTCTTTATATAAAGGACACTGATTACGAATATGACATGAAATATTTATTATGTTTCTATGTCTGGATTAAACTCAGAAACGGCTTAATCGATTTTTATGAAAGTTGCTTACGTGGGAAGCCTATGTAATTCCTCAATTCATAGGCTATAATAAATGTTAATATATAATAATTGACGGCAACTCAGGCCTAGGTCCGTTTCTTCTGCATGGAACCTTTGAGCCAGCAGCCGCTTCCGCGATACAGTGACAAAGTGCGCACTTCACATGCACCTACACAGATATATAGCTCTTTTTTGGTTGGCTAGATTTAGACCAAATTGTTCGATTATTAAATGCAAATACGCATGCTCCTTCCTTCCAGAAGGCAGAAACATGTAGGTATATATGTATAGTTAGTTAGATCGATTTTTGAGAGTAAGCAGATCACGACTTATTTGCATGTACGGCAACAGCCCAAGACGAGGTTCGGTCACTTTAGCACCCTCGAGCTTGTTGCCTCGCTTCCGCGGCTGTGTGCCTTCCGCTCTCTCCCCCAAGTCTAATGAAACTGTCAAAGCCTCTAATGGCTACTGGCAGGCTAACAGTATAGTCAGTTAGAAAAAAAAAGAACATCGATCATATAATCTGAATCGTAATTAGAAAATTCCAAATACATTAAATTCCTAAATTGCTAATCAGAGAGTTCGGTTTCGGGACACCTATCAAATTACATGTGTGGTTGTTCCCAATGAGATAGGGTCTGTAATAAATCCCAAATCTCTTTTAGCTTACATAGCATACCAGTGTATACAATACAGCCGAGCTCGGATAATGTTGGGACTGAAAACACTGTATTGAAATTGGCAGTAGAGTAATTTATGTTCATGATTATGGCTGTTTTTTTTATTTTAATTGGATTTTCTTTCGTGAAATCTTAACAAACTGTGGTAATAAGTTGGTGTTTAATAATATAATGATTATTATAATTATGTACTGTTCCTCGAATATTAAAAAAATGATTTAAAAAAATATTGGCGGGCCACACGCAGTGTAGTTACCCGTAACAATATGCAGACTTAAGGATTCTTATGTTACACCTCGGCACGGCACGGTAGCACGGATCCGGCTCGGCCCCGACCCGTTGTAGCATGAATTACTTCAAACAAAATTATACTATACATATTTGACCATGTCCCGGCCAGCGCGGCGCTCGGCTTGATGGTACCTGAAGATTTTTTAACGAAGATTTTATTTTACCAATTTGTTGGCGTGATTAATATGTATAAATGAAAATAAATAAATAATAAAGCTTTATTTAATTCCATGCTTCTAATTATAAATTATATTTTGCTTAATTAATTGCTTTGATTACCAACTACCTAATTATTTAATGCATGGACCCCGTTCGGGTACAAGCCTCCCCCAAGGAAAGCCATTCTTCTCTTTCTATTAATATGTATACCAAATTACAGCTTTCTAGTACTATAAATCACCGAGCTAAGCCGCGGAAAGACAGGGACATACCGAAACTATAAGAGTTGCCTTTGAATTCGGAACTCTAAAACCGTCAGTGTTTCGTACTCCACTTTAATTTACGCAATTAATAACTAAACTTGTAAAATCACAAATTTATTATAAATATCAATAAAAATATAAATTATTTCTTATGATTTTTAAATTGTGTGTTTTTATCCTTGTTTTATTTTAATTTATAATCTACATTCATATCTCTATTAGGTAAATGCATGATACAATTTACCTATATCTTATATACAAAAAAATATTGTTTGAGTCTTTTAGTGATTTTATAACTTCGAACGACTTGACCAATTGAGCTCATATTTACAAAATATTTCTCTTTTATCGAGACGGTGGTTTATAGCTATGTTAGGATCCGATAGATGGCGCTGTGGTCGAGCCATTATTTTATCGGAAAGGGCAACACCTGACGAATCAGCTAGTATTTGTAAATTATTAAAGATACATGTTACTTAGTGATCCCACTTAATGTTTAACCGTCTTATTTAATAAGTGTATGTTAATAAGAAATTTTATGTAAAACTTTATGTGTAAAACCATGTGAAGATATTATCAACGACCGTTGTTTAAATCCTATAAGATGCTACACTGTTTATTCTTTACATCGATAGAGATCGTTGGAACGCCGGACAACGGTCGTGA
Organism: Saturnia pavonia; assembly: GCA_947532125.1. Lineage (NCBI taxonomy): Eukaryota > Metazoa > Arthropoda > Insecta > Lepidoptera > Saturniidae > Saturnia > Saturnia pavonia. The sequence continues at coordinate 12,466,018 of OX383906.1, forward strand.
CGGTGCTGATTTATGATTGCATATATTCGAACACTCCGTATGTATGTGCCAACTGGCTTATTCTAATGTAGGCGCAGGGCGTTCAGTCGCATGGGTAATGCGAACGCTACATACTGGCTATGTTTTCTTTACGACACGATATACTTATGGAGAATATCAATGAATTGAGTAAAAATAATCGTTACTTGATGAATTGATTATATTTTTACAACCAGTATACAGTTTACGGTGCTAACAGACTTATCCACCCCAGTGGAAGCTAAATGGAAGTTTATTATACGGACGGAAAACCTCTTTTATACCAATTTTATAAATGAATGATGTGTTTACAACATATTATATTGTATTAAGATGTTCCATAGTATATAATAAAACTCTTGTTTAGTGACCGAGTTCGTAGAAGTATTATGAATCATAAATAATATAATTATATAAACTAGTGTTCGCCCAGTGGTAACATTATTAATGTTCTATTGTCAAAGACTATACTCCTATAATCACAGATTTCGCTAAGGCTACACTGTTAATTTGCCTATTTTTTCAAAACAATAAATTAAATAAATTTATCTAAAAAACTTTCGGAATTACATTTCGTACACATTTAAATGTTGAGTGTACATTTAAATGTGTAAGAAATATTATACCAAAAATTCACCTCTTCAGTCTGTATTTGAATTTTCATTATTATTATTATGTGTCCGCGAATATAGATTTATTCTTCTTTGTCTCTCACTCCGACCCGTTATTGTCGAGGCATAATAAAAGTAGAAAAACTTTCATGAAATTACTCAAAATCAAGAAGAGAAAAAGATTTTAGTCGCCACCACAATAGTAAAAAATACAAAAAGATCTTTGAACCAGCAATAACAAATATATATATTTTTTACCAATGTGATATTGCTACACAACTTTCTTTTCATATTGAGATTTTATATTAGATTTATATTTGTGTATCGAGCGAGCAATATTTCACTAATAACTAATATATATTGTAATAATAAATGAATTTATTATGGTTATGTTTGACATTCAGTAAGACTATAGACAAATAATATTAAAGACAAACGATATTAATCTATTATCAATGTGACCACAGACTTTAACAATAAACAAAAGAGTATATATGCGTGAGTGTGTGTGTGTATCAAATACATGGTAGTGTGTGTAACGTTTTCTTTATTGATTTAATGTATATTTTATGCATAATTTAAAAATAATATTAGCATTCTGCACTCCTTCTCTATATAAACTATAAGTATGGGAAATTTCATACTCCTCCGTCCGCGCAATTTTTGTAAAATGGGGTACAAATATTTTGCTTCATGTAATAATATATAGATAACAATTGTTTTAATATACAACTATTTTAAAACGGACTTCAAAGTATTATATTAAAAAAGATCGCAGCCAAATAACCTTGTGTTGTATTCCTGCGGTGAGTAGGGTTTCCAGAACTCCTTGCAGTAGGGTGTTCAAGGTCGGCAACGGGCTAGTGATACTTATGGTATTACAAGCGTCCTATAGGCTATGGTAGCAGCTTACCATCAAGCGGGCCTTACGTTTGTAAAATACGGAAACAACATGCAACAGATAATTCACAGCACAACAATTATTTTTGTGTTGCATGAAATATTTTAACGGTTATTTACTAATTCGAGGCCCCAAAGACAGCTAATGCCTACATTACATACTCAATGTTGTTTATTTCATGCGACCCATGTTTTTCATGATTACTACATTTTTTACTTGTACGACTGTCATAATAACGTGGCATATTAAAAACGAATTTTTATTCACTTGTTTTCTTTTTTCGGGCTTGTGATTGATGTTGTTGTGACGATGTGATGATGAAGTTATGACTCGTGGATAGCATTTTATATAATAAAATATTTTGTTATTTCTATAGAAACTTTTTTCTGTAATTGAAATTACAAATGCCCTTAACTTGTTTTCATGGTAAATTCGGACTATTTCTCCTTCATTTAAGTTAACGAAATGAGCATTACAAGTAAGAAGATCTCCACATGATAACATTTGCCGGTTGAAATTAAACTAAAGGCACTTAAGGCCAGCATCTAGTCCGAGTGGACCGTACTTAATGCGGTCGCAGTTCATTACTGTTTGCGGTTAATTCAACATCAGCTATTTACTTTTATGTCGGCCTGCGTACTTTATACCCGTCAGTAACGTCAGGATTAATGTTACATTGCTGTTTGTAATTTTAAAGTTTGTCACTCATTTTATTATGGATTTAGACACAACTTTGTTGAATTAATTGTAATTTTTTTTTTATCACGGTTAAACATTGCTTAATCAATATACTCGTAAATTAAATGATTGAGATATACCATTGTGCACACATCGCGTAAAAACTAGTGGATAGTTTTTTTTTTGTTTTCTTCCTTTTATCTTTATAAAATCCTTTGTCTTTATAAAAAATCATCAAAATATTTTGTACTTTTTTGCATTAATTTTACTAAAAATAAATGATATCAAATAATGTTTCTTATTATAATCCGTTATACAGAATGTGCAGAGCGTACAATGATAATGCAAGGGATTTGGACATATTTTACGGAAATATAAGTAAAAATATAATTGATCTCTATAATATTTTGTTGATATAAAAATATATTTGTTCGCAAAAACATTATGTAATTTTTATAATACTTTTTTGTATCTAGTAACTTACATTGTTTATTTATGTATTTTTTTTCTATAATTTATGAAAATATTGTGCCTTACTTTAATAGGCAGACAACTTTAGTTCTGTAGTTATTATTGTGTATTGTATTTTGTGTCTATTATTTTTTTTACTATTGTTGAACCACAATAAATAGATAAATATGTTTTATATTTATATTCAACCAAACACCACAAAAAAAAAGTTACCTACCTATATCATTTAAGTATGTTAAATAAATAAAACCATTTAAAATAATTGTCCACATTCCTATTTCTTATTATTACTAGTTTTTTTTATTTATTTCTATTTTGAATTTAAGCTTCACGTAGACATTTTCCGTTTCAATGTTTTTCGATAAAAAGATCCCGGTAAATGGGAACCAATCAGTAGTGAAAGATCGTGCTATCCATTCGAGTTTATTCATCGGCTAATGCATTCACCTGGATTTTATTACCAATATATATGTGTATATTGTCTATATATATGTAATATGTATGTATATGTGTATAATATATTTGTCTGCGTCGTGGATACTTCCTGTTTGTATTGGGTGCTCATCAATATAAATATACGCAACTAATGTGCTCGACTTTTGGTTTGCTCGACGTGGTTTTGAATTTTACAATGAGCCCTTACCTTTTTTTTATCGTTATAGGTTTGGCGTAGTGGCCACAATCGCATCTGATATTAAGTGACGATGTGGCCCAAGATGGTAACACGCTAAACCTAGTGGAAGAGACCAGAGACCAGAGACACACCAAGAGTAGCATGTTAACAGATAATCAACCTTAGGTTGGTAGCTAGCCAGGTGAGCATTAAAAATATGCCCTGGCACTAACTTATAGATTCACCACCACGTTTCCATCAACGAAAGATGGCCATAGTGAGGAAACCATAGCATGGTGTTAGAGCTATTTCTGATACCCACGTGGCAAGTTGAAAATCTGTCGCCAAGCATCAATAGGTGTGTTCCGGCAGCTGCACTTGAGAGCCAGTCTTTCACTAGGTTTAGCGTGTTATCATCTTGGGCCACATCTTCACTTGACATCATGTGAGATTGTGGCCACTAAACCAAAACCTATAACGATAAAAAAAATGTTATGTACACTTATTTTACTCTTAGTTGTAAAAGGTGTAAAATAACAACTCAGATATCCAATCTATCCTGACTGCATGTACATTTCACTGATCAATAATAAAGTCACCTATCAACTTCACTGTCTCGAGTTTCTGTGGTTGCCTTTTTTGTGGACTGTCGTTGCGATCAGATGAAATCTAATCATTTAAAAAAAATCCAAGTAGTTTCATTTAAACTTTTCTTGTCTGTAGTCAGATAAAGTTTACAAAAAAAAATCTTTTTATATATAACTATAATAGTTTGTACTTTTAACTTTTTGTGGCGTAAAAATACATTGCTTGACATTTATTTTAAACCAATTAATGTATGTAATATTTCCTTGACTTCATAACAAGCATAAACTTTAGCATTACCGTTTAGTTTTAAACAGTTAATTGGTTCATAATGAAAGTAAATCTTTTTAAATTTCCTGTCGAATAAGTAAACAAAACTGACATATCGGTTGAGATTAGATCCAATAACCTGCAATAGAGTGAGCTATTTCCCGTGCCTCAGCCGTCGAGCGATCGAACGATCAAACAGATTGCATATTCATCCCATTACGCTCGATGCTCTATTATTCACAAATGGAGTAAAGAGTTGTAATGAATTATAATAAACTCTGTTAACACATTTAACAACCATGAAAATGATGTTCATAAAAGTTCATTTGAATTTCGATGTGAAAATATTTTATACCCTTACTTAACACATTCATTATGTCTATGACATAAGTTTTCTTACAATATTGGATGTATTAGGTTAAAAATAAATTAAAAAACGATGTTTTTATTAGGTATCTTAATAAAAAAATATATATCAATAAACTATTACATATGTATAGCATTCTACATAATAATATTTGAAACACTTCGCATTTGACGTGATCACGTGTTCTGTAAAGTGTTCGTAGAATACTAAACTAAATTATAACAAAAAATCATGATAAGAACCAGAAAATATGTTTATTTAATGGGCTATATTTGTATAGTAGTTTTCACAGATAAACTGTTTGTTTTTTTGTTGAATTTATCAAAGCACGTAATCAAAGTACTTTATAAGTGTGATAAAGCTTGTTCTATTTATAATATCTTACTATCATGCAAATTTATAATTTAGATAGTATCTTAGTCACATTGACGATACCTATTTATATGTACAATTTCTTACCTACTTAGTTACTTAAGTTACTTATTTTACTGGAAGTGGTTTGGGTAATTTCAAGTGAAATGGATTCTTGGATGAATAAAGTTGCAGTTGTCACCGGTGCTGGCGAAGGTATTGGAGCTGAAATCGCAAAAGATTTGGCCAAAATAGGGTTGACTGTAATTGGGTTTGAGGCGACGGAAGAAAAAGTTGCACAAATGTTTGACAATCAGAAATGTTGGAATAATTTTAATGGGCAACTTATTCCATGTAAATGTGATATATCTGAAGACAACGATTTAAAGAGAGCTTTTGAAGGTATTGTGGCTGAATATAACGGCGTTGATCTCTTGATTAATAACGCAGCTATAGGGAAAGAAGGCTTAATAGCTACTGCCAACCTGAAAGATTTAAAGAAAGTAGTTGATGTAAATATTTACGGATTAATAGCATGCTCTCACTATGCAATTAAATCTATGATTAATAAGAAAACATCTGGTCATATAATAAATATAAACAGTATATGTGGTCACTACATGCCGACATTTGATGAACCCAAAATAAATATGTACATTGCATCAAAAAGAGCCATGAGTGTATTAAATACCTATTTAAGGAGAGAAATCAAAACTCTCGGTTATACAATTAAAGTCACAAGCATTTCCCCTGGAATAGTTAAAACAAATATTTTCAAAACTGCTGGCATACAGTTTTTGAATGATGACTTTTTCACTCAAAATCCACATTTGATAACTAGTGATGTTTCCCATATTATTATGAAGGTTTTATCCGCCCCTCGTGGAGTACAAGTTAATGAAGTGATTTTTCATGCACTGCATGAAACTTATTGATAGTTCTTTTTAAGCACATAAAATATACATTCTTCGTTAAAATGTAATATAATATTTGTATTCAAAATGAATTTACGAGAAAATGAGTTTTTTTTTAATATATTGTATAGTATATTGTTATATAATTTATACTCGTATATTATAATACCTACGAAAATTCAAGAAATAGGTATAATTTACACCAAAAAGTTTCGTCTGCTACTCTGCTACCAAACAAACATTAAATCCCCATTATTATTATCTAAACAACTTATCGAAGTAATGAAAAGTCATCGTTGTAATGACTAAATAAATATCAATGCATATTATTTCTATTTAAACTGTCAACAGTTTAGAAAATCTTATTCAGTTCGCGAGATTCTTATTTGACGATCATAAAATGGGTATTTGGACTAATAAAGTAGCCTTAATAATAAACTTTAAAGACGATGATAGAATTGAGATTTTTAAAATATTAATAGAAGTAGGACTGGTTGTGATCGGTTTCGTTACAAGTGATGATTTTGAAGAAATTACGAAACTACTCCAAGAAACTTATCCAAGTGAATTTTATGAAAGAATTAAATTATACAAATGTGATTTAAAAAATATTAAAGAGATACAGACTATGTTTACTGTTGTTAAAGATATTCATGGAGGAGTGGATGTTTTGGTAAATAATATACATTACAATAAAGGTTGCAGTTTGGTTACCGGTGAATTGAAAAGTTTTAAGAAAATCATTGACATCAATATAAACGCAGTAATCGCATGCACTAGATTATCAGTTGAATCCATGATGGAAAAAAAAACCAGAGGGCATATTATATTCCTCAATCTTTTTAAAGAGCAAGATTTTAATAATTTTTTAAATAGTGTATACTTCACATCTAGTGCTGCCGTCGCCTCTATTAATGAAATATTAAGACATGAATTTAGATATTTGCATGCGAATATTAAAACTACTTTCATAACTTTTGAAGAATTACAAACAAGTGCTGTAAAATTGAAAGTGAAAGATATAGCACAAGTGATTAAGATGATATTGGATACTCCGGAACATTTACATATTCACGAAATATTCCTTGATTCATCTTTTGTATAAAATTCTGTATCAATTTTTTGCTTTCGTTGTTTGCTGACTTTTGTTATTCAACTAATTGTGGTAATAACGATTAATAAAATGTACTTCTTACTCAAATGTATCTCATAATTTTATTTTAAATCCTCATAATAATACTTTTATTATAAGTTTTATTATATTTCTACAATTATATTTATACGGCACAAGTTTGGCCGTGCTTGGAATATTGTTCACATTTTGGGACGGTTGCGCCCAATACCTTCTTTACGTCCTGGACAGGTTACAGCGACGGGCTGTACGCATTTTAAATGATACAGACGTCACTAAGTATTTAGAACCGCTTCAGCTGCGAAGTGACATTGCCTCGCTAAGTGTTTTTGATCATTTGTATCATAGTGAATGACTCGAAGAATTCATTAACCTTATCGCATCATTCCCCTTCGATAACAGAACTCCGCGGACTGCTCAGTACAGGTAAGAAATTATTACCTTTGCCGTACCGTGCAGATGTGCAATAGTCTTCCAGCCAAAGTGTTCCCTCCTTCCTATGATATCGGGTTCTTCAAACGAGACGTGAACAGGCATTTCAGCAAGCCAGAATGACATGACACCAATGAAATTAGTGTCTAGAAATCGCCTTTGTTTGAGAACTGTATCGTACTTACTATCATCAGGTCGTGTATAGTCATTTTGGCGAATGAGTATAAAAAATAATAAGCAACTTCACATTAAGCTTATATAGTTGATGTATAAGAATTAGACGTAAACAGAAGTGTTCATTTCCCCGATGTAGCTACCGTCAAAAGCTGGCGTGAGGGCGCATTATCCTAATTAAATGGATGGAACATTAGTGCTCATTACGGTAGGTACTGTTTTGTACGTATACTTAGCAAATCACACTCAGTAACTCGCACCATTTCATTTACCTATATCGTAGTTTATTTTGAAATGCTCGAGTACAAGTATCAAAAGGGTAGAATTGCAATGCTTTAGTTGAAAACCTGCTTATAATAAAACTGTTCTATAAGTATGAGATGATATGAAATTAAATACTTAACTTTTGAATATATTTTTTTTAATTTTATAATCGTCTTAAAAATAATACCCGTGATTTCATATTTATTCATTACTAGCGGACCGCCCCGGCTTCTCACGGGTAATTGACAAAAAAATCAAAAATTATAAATTTTCATACGGATCCCTAACTTTTTATTCTATCGTGTATGTTCAGTGGTAATGTAGTATTCTAATGGTGAAATAATTTTTCAAATCAGTCCAGTAGTTTCAGAGCCTATTCGATTCAAACAAACAATCAAATCTTTCCTCTTTATAATATTAGTTTAGATTACACCTTTAAAAGAAATATAAAAATATTTATTAATTTAAATAAAATACATACTACATAAAGTTCATTATGGTCATGTGTGACGTCGTCAGTAAATAAATATAACTAAGGTTATATAGGTGAATGTGCAAAGTTGTTTTACCACAATATTAGTTATGTAATTTATGATTTTTTTTTCATCATCTATATAATTTTAAATCACCTATTTCCACACTAAGTAATAACTATAGTCACTTATTACATGATAACCATAACAGTACACTGTGTATATTTTTTGAACGGTGAAATCACTTTTTCTGATTTGCGTTTCCATTCAAGTGACTTAGAGACAAAACATTCTAAAATTTCTAAGGAAAAATTAAATAAATAAACAAAATATTTTTCCAGTTTTGTATTTTTTTAGGCCTTTTATCAATACATCAACGTAATTAAATAATTAATATTAACTTTGAAACATATTGTTAACTCACGGTTTTTAACTTGTTATTAGTGAAACCGGAATTTCCCAACAAGCAGTTGAAATGGGAGAATCACAAAATGGAAATAATAAAACGTAATAATGGATTTCAACTGAAATTTTATTTCAAAATATATTTATTTATTGCTTCGATTATAATAATAAGTGATGGTGTTGAAAATATGATGTGTTTTGCAAAACCATTATGTGAAGAATGATTTGTGTATTTCAGGTGTGAATGCTAAGATGATATTTGAAAGAGAACAGTGGAAGAGGAAAATATATAACGTTGACCGTACAACCGAAAAATATATTTTTTTGTATAAATATAACTTTCTATAGCTTGGTTTAAGCGATTCAACGCTTCTAAGATTGGGTAACTCATTTTTCTCAAAGCTTAATTGTTGTTGACGGACAAAAGGTAAAAAACAATGTGCTTTCTTCTCAACAATCATGAACTTAATTAAGTTCTTTTCAGTTTTAGTCCTTGTGAGATCAGCAGATTCATCTGCGATACGCATCTTAATTGTTTGAGATTTAAGTATTTTTTATATCTATATACAGAAAAATCAACATTTTCGTCTAGGTTAATTAAATTTTATTTCAAATTAACTATAAAATTATTTTAAATATAATTTCATATTTTTTTTTAAACCTGCATTCATCGATCTAATTGGAATTAATTGTTTTTTTTTTTGTTTTTGCTGAATTATAGTATTCTCGCGTTTTAAGTTTTCCCGACAGTGCATCAATAACTTCGATCCTCCGCAATTTACTGGTAGGAATACTAATGAGGTCTTTTGAATGTCTTACTGTCATATAATACAATACTTACCTTGTGTATGTACCTAATATAATATTTACATTAATAAAAGTATACATTGACATTTGGTTGCAGCTTTGATTATATACACATCTAGATTCCTAGTCTGGAATATCAAAGTACTATTTTTCACTGTATTTAAATATAAATACTATGCTCCAAATAGCTGTCAGTACACTTAGTGAGCCATAGAGTATAAACAAATTTTTGCTCTCGTAATTATAATTGAAAATTATAAATATTGCAAAAAACTACTTCCTAAGAAAATAAGAATAAGAAGATTACATTCCATCAGTAAGTATTGTGATTCCATATACATATATAAGTCACTTAATTTCATTTATACAAATATAATTATTTCATAAAAGTGAATGCGTCTTTTCTTGTCAGTGTTGCTGGTATAACTACCAGGAACCACCTGGTGCGTACCAGGAAGCTCATTTATGTATCTAAGAATTTAAGAAACGTAGCAGACAAGGTTTCTCTGGGTATGGTTTATTTTGCCTTGGCTCAGTCTATCTTTTCATATTGTATTACATCTTGGGGTAGTGCAGTAAGTCATGAATAAAAAGCCTTTTTTGTCTGCAACATCTCAACTATATACAGAGTGTATGTTATAGCTATTAGACAGCTCTTTGTATTTCATACCGCTATAGTGAACCATAGTGCACTCCCTTTTGACCTCTCTATCCTTAATAGACGTAGAAAGCATGAAGCTTGGAAAATTGAGCCGTACTGACCTTCGTTAGCAGCTAGGAATTTTAATTTATAGATTCACGAATTTATAATTATTTGAACAAATATCTCAACATATTATATCCGGTCCCAATCCGTGTGATAAAAAACAAATATAAAAACTGGCTTTTAAACGTAATTATGAGGAAACTGAAAATATTTTATTGCCCCTTTATTAAAAAAAAAACAACTTATTTGTTTTTGTCCTTGGTCCTGTCAACCTGTCTTGATTTGTGCTTACTTACAGATCATTAGATATTCACATACTTAAACACACACACATTCACACATCATTCAAAAACATAGACTATCACACTCCCAACACCAACACTCTCCTTACTAATAGTTAACCCCATCTCAACTTCTCAACTTTATTAAATTGTTTTATAAACGGTGAACGGTGGCACGGGTATTTGTGATACAGTCTCACGACTAGTACAGACAGCAACGTCAACTATATTATTAAGAAAGTTAAATTAATGTAAGTAATTAAGAAATTTTAATTTTGTGTTTAAAAAAATATATATACCATCTGTTCTCTGCAATAAATGTATTATCTTTCTTTCTTACCACCCCACTTGATTACTGGATATGCATCGGCTGATCCCGGAACTCGACATACAAGGTATATATCCACCTAAGCATTCTACTATGGCTGGTGAATAATGGTCACGATCTACTAGCACAATCATATCACCCAGCAAATTTTCCTTTCATATCTTATTTTTTTTTAGAATTAATGTTTCCGTCGAAAACAGTTAGTAGATAATATAAGACCGTTCAAACTCTAGGTATTATTTTCGCCACTTTCAAAGTAAAATGTTTGAATTGGTATCCCATATACTACGAAAAAAAAACAGCTGACGGGAGTTTCCGACAATGCTTTCATGTATACTAGGCTGACAAAGTTGTGCCGCAAATATGTCATCGATCTCGATGCGAGACGGTATCTAGACATGTAAATAATGAAAAGGCAGCAGATGACTTGTATAATTTTGTAAATATGGTAAAGAATTATAAAATATGTGATGCTGGTTAAACAAAATACCAGCAACCATAAGAGAAACCATAAAATAGTTTTTTTTTAAATAAATATTTGAAATTCGAAATTTTCATAAAACAACTAAACGTCTTTGATGAGCTTTGACTTTTAAATTTATGTCACTTTTTATAAAAGGTCCATTTCTAACCTTAAATTATGACTACATTTAAACCACAATTTAAACAACCAAGATTTCAAAGAAATGAGAATGAAGAAGAAGAAGAAGGACCATACATCCAAGAAGACTCTGTTATAGAATGGAGCAATCTAATATTTCTACCTTTCCTCCCTGCTTTTAGGATGATAGTTTTGATGAGTGTCGTTGTGAAAAGCATTCTGGTAAGTGTATAATAATTCATTTAGTAAGGTCATAATCACAAATCTATTTAATATTAAAATTATAAAATATGTATTATAAATGATCAAATATTATGCATTGTGATGACATTATACCATTTGACCAGATACCACTTCACGAAGGATAAGTTATTTTAGCATGAAGTATAAAATTTCTTTTAATAAATCAATTAATCCAATTATAAAAGAATTAGCTGTGCCCCGCGGTTTCGCCCGAGTTAAATTTATTCGACCAATCCTTCACTACGCCGCCAAGGCGCTCGTGTAGCCTAATGTTTTTCATACTTCTTGATACTTGCATATAGCTTGCCAGATTGCTTGACTTTCATGGTTACTGCTCTGCTCCTAAGAGTCGTTTAGTTTGCACGTAATAAATTATTTTGTGCGACGAGATGTTAAAAACGCAAAATTATGGATTAAAGTGAGTTACGTGCGGTGATAAAATATATCAGCTTGAAAAAAATGTTTACGAAAGAATTTTTTTCGGATGTTCACCAGACTCTAGGCGATGATGCTGTACCCTATTCTACGGTTGCGTACTGGGTGGCTGAATTTAAAAGAGGTAGATCAAGCTGTAAAGATGACCCGCGTTCTGGGCGGCCTTCAACCTCCGTTTCGGAAGAAAATGTCAAAAAAGTTGAGAATCATGTTTGAGAAGACAGACTATAAAACATATAGCTGAGATCCTAAAGATATCTTTTGGTAGCTTTCAATCGATTTTAATTGATTCACTGAGGTTCAAAAAAGTGCTGGCAAGATGGGTGCCACGAATGTTAACCGACGAAAACAAAAAGCGACGTTTGGAAATTTCTAAGCATAATCTCAAAATGTTCCAGCGTGATTTGGATAATTTTTGCCATCGCCTTGTCACCATGGATGAAACGTGGGTCCACCATTTTGATCCTGAAACTATGAGACAGAGCATGTCTTGGAAATGACTATCCTCCCCATCCATTAAGAAATTTCGAGTTGCTCCTACCGCTGGCAAAGTTATGGCTTCGGTGTTTTGGGATAGTGAAGGAATCCTTTTTATTGATTACATGCCAAAAGGCCAGTCGATTACTGGATCCTATTATGTACATTTAATTCCGAAAGTGCGTGAAGCAATGAAAGAAAAACGTCGTGGAAAACTGTCGTTGGGCGTGTTGTATCTTCACGATAACGCTCCCGCTAATCGATCGGAATTTGCACTCAACTCAATTTGCTGTGCTGGCTTCAATCTCCTTGACCACCCACCATATTTTCCGGACTTAGCCCCAAGTGATTTTCACTTATTCCCAAAATGAAAAGAGGAAATTCGCGGAATTTCACGATAATGACGCGGTTATGACTGCCGTAGAGGAGTTTTTTGATACTCGAGAAAAACATTTTTTTTGCAAGGAATAGGGAAGTTAGAAATGCGTTATTATAAATAAAATATTTTTGTTTAAATTTTTGCATTTTTTAATATGGATTCCAAGAACTTTATGATTCACCCTAGTATTTCGAATTCTCTCATATTGTTTCACAGGGTCCTATTCAGTCTGTTTATCCGATTGTTTACTGTTGGAACGTAATGGACCTTAACCCATATTTGTCTCTCGTAAAATTTTTCTACTGGTATTGTTGCGATTGTATTTACGGCATTGATACGTTTCTTCACATCGTTCACAGGTATTCGATTTTATTGAATTCCACGTTTTTATATAAGTTGTATGAAATGTCCATAAAAATAGTACCTAACTAATCCGTGAAAATATTTCGCACATTTTAGAATGTAAAAAATCCTAACTAACGGTTGGCATGTTAGTTAAATAGGTTGTTAACAGATGGCGCCTTAAATATATTTTAATTAACATCAGCAGATAGTATTCCTAATTAAAAAAGTGTTTAAATCATTTTTAACGAAAACATTAATTTAAGACGGCAATAATTTTTTTTCGTCTGTAGCGAGTAAAATAAGTTTTAAAACGATGCGTGACTCATTAATTTTAACGATGAATTAGCGGAAGTGTTGCCAGAAAAAAATACCTCTGAGAAGTAATATATATGATGATTATACCAACATAGATATTGTTTAATCGATTCAGTGGGTGGTTTAACCGATGGTTCAAAGGTTTGCGAAGGAATCATGCAATTAGCCTAAGCTTTCGCTAAAGGAAAACATCGTGGTGAAACTATAGCACGGTGATATTTTCTAATGGCCGCCTGACTAGCTACTATCCTGAAGTTGAAACTGTCGCCAAGCACCTATAGGTGTGTTCCGGCAGCTACACTTGAGAGTCATTCTTTCACTAGGCTTAGCATGACTTAGCAGGCCACATTGTCGTGATGATGAAGTAACTTTCGTCCGTATGGATTAATATGCCATGCCTAATAATAATGCTCATAAATCACTTTTCAATTAAACTTTGTCACAAAATACCTAATTGTGGCTTATCAATAAGAAATAGGCATATGGTATCGCTTACTTTTTTTAGATGTAGGTACTAAGGAACAATATTTTTATAGAATTGTATTTAGGTATCACTAACCATTATGCCAGCTCACCCGGATAAAGCAGTTAGGGTACGCTATTTATTACGACTTAACTAAAATCAATATTTAATGTTAGCTGAGATGTGCAGCCTGATAGAATCTGGCTATCATATATAAAAATAGTTTTTCGAATCTAACTGGTAGTTTTAGAGATTAGCATGTTAAAACATACAAAAAACTCTTCCGCTTTATTATGTTATTAGTATAGATTTACTATTATTATCATGTAGACTCTACTTGTACTCTACTTAGTAGATACTTACCTCTACTCAATAGAAGGTATGGGTACTTTATATATTGCAATTATTATCAGACAAGTTACAGATAAAGCCATGAGGCGAGAGCACCTGTCAAAGTCAGCATTTCTGTTGTTACTGGACATCATATCACTCATTCCGTTTTTCCAATTGATTGTCTCTGACATTTGTCCGCCCGTTCAACTGTGGCCTAATATTTTAGCTTTCAATGAATTTGTCATGTAAGTATTATATAATATATATATAAATGATACGAACAACATAGTATTTTATTTTAGTTAACAACCATACCTTATGTTACTGTATTTGTAGATTGATTGTTGAAAAAAGGACTGGCTAATAACTCTTCAACGATTGTTTTTTAACTCGAGCTATAGGTATATTTAATGTTATGCTCCCAACATTTTAATAATAAGTTACAGTATTTAAGTTTAAATAATATTTTTCAATAATAACTTTACAGAATATATCGGGTAGTTGAATATTTCTCTCTACTGACGTCGCATTCGTTTTGGAATATTGTAACTGGCTTTACATTCATGCTGGGTAGTTGCATCAATTGCGCCGCTTGTTTTTGGATCCTTCAAACTAGACATGGTCTATGTCGTAATTGCAATGAAGCCATTTACGATTGGAGAAGTTATGTCATGCATAAGGTAATCTTTAAAGGCAACGTTTGTTAAAATTAAATTAAATAGGTAATTAGAAGAGAGCTAAGAATTCTTACAGTACTAATTAATATGGGAAGGTTCCTGGTGACATTTCAACCTACAATTAGGTTCTATGCAAATATTCTTCCTTAACAATTAGTTCCAAAAAAATAACTTTTTAATTTAAGTGGAATAAACACGTGAGACATTATCATCTTTGATGGTTCTTGAAAAATATCCAAACTGTTTCTAAACACAGTAGTAAGATTTAGATTATTATTATGACAGTAAAAGCTTAGCTAATATATCCTTAGCAAGAAATAAAGATGTATAAGATTGTAATTTAAAAAATAAATCCTTTTCAACTTAATAAATATACTAATTTCAGCTCAATGAAACTGATGAAGGATTTGCAACTTACGTTTACGGTGCATCATATGTATTATCATTTGTTATCAATAGGCCATTTGATGAAACAAAACCTTCAACGCTTTCTGAATTTTTGGTGATATCTATGCTTATGATTTTCTCATATTTAATCGTAATATATGTCATTCTACCAAAGCTATTCGCTGAAGACGTATTGAGATTTAGAAAAGTTTGCACTTATTATAAGAATGTGAAAAGGCTCATTAAAGAAACACAAAGAAGAAATACATTACCAAATGCGTATGTTAACGTTGAGAATTTCTATAAGCTGATGTGGAGAAAACGCCGTGGAATAACTTTTGTTCCTGAAATATTTACTTCATTACCTAGATACTTAAGGATAGATATCAAGCAAGATTTGGTTTGGGCAATATTTTATCACAGCCCCACCTTGAGAAAGACTTCAAAATCTTTCAAACGGTGGCTGTGTGAATTTATAAGGCTTGAATATAAACTACCTGGGGAAAAATTTTTTGTTGGTCTTCATTGTTATACGAATTTATATTATATTAAAACTGGAATTGTCCAGATACTTTCAAGCGACGATGGTATAACGCCAATATTGTCGGTGACAGGGGGTACGATATTTGGAGATGTAAGTTTTTTGATACCGCAATTGAAAAGAAAAGTGGTGGTTCGTTGTCACACATATTGCGAAGTTTATTGTATAACCAGGTATGACCTCTTAAGAGCTATACACAGACACCCAGAAGATCGAAGAAAAATTTTACAGTCAACAAGCGACAAAATTGAGCACGCTCGGACATTATACAATTGTAAACAAGCATTAAAAGGAGATGATAGGAGTGAAGATGAAGGCATTGCTTGGATTAAAAGACGTTGGTGGGAAATATCAAATGCTATTTCAGTTTGGAAAAAAATGTCTCTTAAGAAGGATCAGGTTAAATGTGAACTACCATCCGAGGAAACTGATTATCATTGTGCAAAGTACATCGGACAATTGGTTCTATGTGCTGATAATCAGTTACAAACGAAATCTATGTTTGTTAATGTTAGTTTTCCATGGATATTAGTACCACATTCCAGTTTTGGTATCATTTGGCATCGCATTGTTATTTGTACAGTGTTGATGGTTTTAGTTTTATATCCACCGTATATTACGTCGAGTAAAATTCCGACATTGTTTAAATTTTTCCAATTTTGGACTGACCTTATATACATTACCGATATATGTGTGTCGTTATTAACATCTTTGACGAAAGAAGAAAATATTACAGCTAATTTTGTTACTGTAATGTTTGCACGTTGTAAAAGTCTTCATTTTCTGTTGGATCTACTTTCGACAATATGGATAGAAGAACTAACTATAGTTGTTGGAAAACAAGAATTATTTTATGTTGTGCAATTCAATAGATTGATCAAGGTATATATTTTCTTCACTGGTGAATTTGTGCATTGGGATGTAAAGAAGAATCCAATAGTGAATGTTTGCTGTAAAATAAGTTTGATCCAATTCTGTTTCGCTTATATTATGAGCTACTTAATGTATATGTTTGACCGCCAAATTGATGATTTAACAACTGGTTATTTCTTCGGTGAAACGTTTTGTAAATTAAATACAACAAAACGTGATTGCGATCCTGGTTACGGTGGTGTTTTTACTATTGCCATATCATGGTCTTTTGAAATGGTATTCTACGAGTATCTTCCAAAGCGGCTAATTGATATTTATTTCGCAATGGTCTTAGCTGTATTAAGTTTTATGACCTATACATTCTGTCAATCTAGATTTATTGCGATTTTATATCTGAAGTACATAGACTTGACAAACTATCAGTATTTTGTTTCAAATCTTACTAAATATTACAAATATTATAAAATTCATAACGATTTAATGAGAAGATTAAACCGATATCTAGTTTGCCACTGGAAATATTATCACGGAAAGGATATCATTCAACCTAATATTTTGAAAGACGAACCTTTCGATATATTTTGGAAAGTACACGGTGAAGTAGCTGAAAAGATTATCACCGAATCGAAAGCGTTCGAAGGAGCTGATCCAGCTCTTATCAGGGAACTAGCATGTGCTACAAAGTTCTTAATATTACCCAAGAATTCAGCGCTAATTTTGTTTGGAGTTCAATGTAAAAATGTTACTTGGATCGTTCATGTAAGTTTTTAATTGTACGAGCTTGGTAAAATGATTAGATTTAATCTGATGGCAAGTAAATTACAGTCCACAAAAAAAGGCAACCACCGAAACTCGAGACAATGATTAAACGACAATCGCTGTCATCATGCCAGCCTGCTAAGTTGATTGGTATTATTGTACAGCGAAATGTACACGCAGGTTAAGATAGATTGGATATCTGAGTTGTTATTTTTCACCTCTTACAACTAAGAGTAAAATAAGTGTAAATACTATTTTTTTTAATCGATATAGTTTTTGGCGTAGTCGCCATAATCTCACCTGATGTTAAGTGATGATGTGGCCCAAGATGATAACACGCTAAACCTAAGACTGGCTCTCAAGTGCAGCTGCGGGAACACTCCTATGGGTGTTTCGCGACAGATTTTCAACTTGAGGGTGGTAGCTAGCCAGGCTGGCATTAGAAAATGCTCTACCACCATACTATAGTTTCCTCACGATGTTTTCTTTCACCGAAAGCTCAGGCTCATTTCAGTGATTCGAATTCACGTTAATCGACGCGAAGTCGTACACGTTACCAGTGAGCCATCATTGCTTTTTGTTTGAACGATATAATTTATTGATGTAGAATAATTTTAATCTAAGTTATACAATTTATTTACAAGTTAATAGGGCATGAATTGTAAAATTTATTTACAAATATATTTTATTACCTCAAATAGTTGTATATTGAGATGTCATACCGAATAGCGGTTTTCAACGAACTTGAAAAACAATAATAATACAATTTTTTTTATCATTTAGGGTCATATAAAGTGTGAATATCATAATGAAGACGGTAAACTAATCAAAATTTTCCACAATCCTGGTCATTTGCTGTCTGTTAATTCTGTTTTTCTCGGTAAAGCGTCGCTAAGGACTTATTCCGCGTACACGGATTGTGAGGTGCGCAGTTTGATTGTATTTATTTAAAACAAAAATATTATTATACAAAGTTTTCAATCACTTTGATGACTTAAGAAAAGTCACACTTGCTAAATTGCTGAAACGCATTTTTTTAATATTCCAGATATTGTACATAAAGATACAAGACTTTTTTAGTATTATAAAATGTTATCCAAACGAGTGGACTTACTTCGAGGACTGTATTCGTGAATTTAGCCCTATTTTTGATAAATTATTTGTTAATTTCTTGGAGAAAAATAGAGATGTAAGTATATAATAACATTATTTCCTAAGATATTTGTAAATAATGTTTATATTGGTAGAATAAAGTAAATTATATGAAAATATCAATTTTTTTTTTCATATGTACTTATGACAGAAGATTCTAATTGTTTATTAATGCAATTATATGTCAAAATTTCATAAAATCCTATATCTTTATATTTTGAATTACTTATGTGTTCTATAAATGTGTTTATTATTATGATTCACAGTATCAAAATAAACTTAGAAAGCGTATTTTTCACACTAGAAGGTCAACAGTTCCAACAAACAAGTATTTAACTAAATTCCCCTTCGAAGGTAATATTTGGAGGGAACCAGAATCAAAGTTAGTTTATTTAATACACCGTTCATATTTAATTTCAATTTGATATTTATTTAGTTCTAATTTATACTGTTTATTTGCAGATTTATGAAATATTGGTTATTATTTAGAGCCATAATTGTGTTTGTTTCGATTTCCTGTACAACATTACAAGGTAATAAACTATTAGTTCGATTTATCACAGTGAAAAATTTGGATGCATTATCTTCTTTTATATTTTTAACCGTCTTCACAAGTTATACATAAGCGTGCATAAAATTTTGTGTTTTTTGTAGGTGGTGCCGGTGTTATGTATAGATACCCGCTAACTATAATCTGTTCTTTCTGCGATTATATTGCTTTGATAGATATCGTCGTAAAACTATTTGTAAGTTTATATTCAAAATTTTCGTAGTTAATATATTCGTAATAATATTTCATAACAAAGTTTATTTATATCATTTCAAAGTTTTGTATCAAATAGTGTACATATGTGATAAGTGTTTAATGCATAGTAGTATTTCAAATTTTATATATTGGTAGTAAAAGCCAGATCCTAACGTGCGTTAACGTTGCACGAACACGTCATAAACACGTGTACGTACTCGTTATAGGCACTACAATCTCAAACGACAGTTGCGAGTGACCGCGCTTTCTCGATACACGTAATTATTGTTTTGTGTGTGATACTAGGTACTGAATTGACAATTAATTAGCGATCTTATCGAAATTGTTATGTATTTGCTTGTATAATACCTACTACTAAATTAAGCCGAAATGAATACGTTTTGCAGTAATCGATTTATAGATTTTATTTATTAGAAATAAATGCATTTAAATAATTTATAATTAATGTATATATATTACAATATTGTAGATGCCAGCCCTAAAAATGATGGCTCAGTGGTAGCGTGTTCGACTTCGCGTCGATTGACGTGAGTTCGAATCCCTGCAAAGAGCCAGAGCTTTCGGTGAAGGAAAAGATCGTGAGGAAACCATATCATGGTGTTAGGGATTTTTCTAATGCCTGCATGGTTAGCTTTCACCCTCAAGTTGAAAATCTGTCGCAAAGCACCAATAGGTGTGTTCCGGCAGCTGCACTTGAGAGGCACTCCTCCACTAGGTTTAGCGTGTTATCATCTTGGGCCACATCGTCACTTAACATCAAGTGAAACTCTAGGCCACTACGCTAACACTATAATGATAAAAAAATAGCGCTACTGCCGAGTGTAGGTTACTAAATTCAAGATTTGTCTGAACCGTCTTTCTGTATATATATATATTTTTGGTAGTATGGTCCTCATTTGTGTAATGATTAATTCATTAAATCGTATAGAATGGTAACTTAATAACAACTTAATAATAAATTATGATATGATAAATTAATAATAACTTGGTTTTCAGTTAGCATACTACAATGAAAAGGGTATATTGATAACTGATAAACGAAAGTGCTTATTTCATTATTTGTCCAGAAGTTTTATTTTGGATATTATTGGTGCCTTACCTTGGATCGAAGCTGTTAGACCCTTTATAAGTAAACACATCAGTGATAACAATAAAATGCTGATAAGTACTGCTTCGAAGTTCTCTCACTTGTACATATTGTTTGGTTATTTTAATTATATTGCTGATCTACCTACCAACAATATAACGTATATAATGGTTTGTGTATATAATTGTTATTTAAATCTATACATATTATAAAACTCAATGTTTCTCTGTCAGTTTGTCCGTTTATGTTTTTTTCACGTGAAAACCACTTACGTGATTCACAAGTTGTTTTTTATATCTTAGCTATGTCATTTGTCCAAGTTATAGTATATATTTTGTAAGATGAAGTAATATAGGAAAGTAACATACGAAATAAGCAGTGACGATAATGGTGATTCAAATCGATAAAAAAAAACGCATTTGGGGCGCTTAAATGGCTTACGCTGAGTAAACTATACGAGATATATCAAATGAATGTTCTACATTATAGTAGATCTTAAAAAGACCTAAAAAAGTCATCACCAGCATGTATCTATCTTCTAATGATCACTCACAATAAGGATTTTAGTCATCCGTCTTTTGAGCGGGGGCAGCACGATTCTCGTGTGCGTGTGTGTCCTCGCGAGCAGCTAGTCTCGTAGAAATTGAAGCATGGATCACGTTCTTTGTTATCACATAAGTGCAAATAATAAGTTAAGTGAAATATTAAAGTATTTCAGAAACTTTTTTGTTGCTACATTACTTATTTCTTATAACAGATTATAAAATGGCAAATAATTTTAATACTGGTTATGCTTGGAGGCAGCCATTATTTGATGAGTTACTGTGTCTCCTACACTTTTGATGATAAAATGAATATGATACATATGAAGAAACTTAATACCTGTTGGCTACCAAAGTTTTTTGAATTGAATGATGAACCCACTCAGGATCAGTTGCATTTTGTAAGTACATTTGATTTCTGTCAATAGTGTTGCATGGTAGTTGTGATTCAGTTGGATACAAATATCCTACCACCCGTTTGAATACTAGTTATGCATCGGTTGTTACTGGAACGCGACACGTTCAGGCTGTTACGCCTGGTGTATGATGGTCACAATCCAGTCGGATACAGTTTTTGTGTTCTGCTACCCAGCAAATCGTTTTTTTTTTTTACCGAAGTTAAAATTTGTGTGTTTGTAAGGTAATAAAATATGGTATTATGATAATAATGTTGTATTATATTTTCCATATGAACGGATATGACACTTCAGTCACTTACGCTATAATTATCCTCATTTCTGCCGAAAGACGTCCACTGCTGGACATAGGCCTCTCCCGAAAACCGCCATAACGACCGGTCCTGTGCTGCCCGCACCTTTACCATATACACTATACTATAACAGTTACGCTATACATAGTTATAATGTAATGTGATTAATAGATCTTTTTATAAGATAAACATTGAGTGAGAGTAAAAAATTACAAGGTAAATTGGAAATTTTATAAACCCCCGTCACAAGTAACCCACTCATTGAGACTATTCCAATGAGCCCAAACACGATATCTCTGCTATAAATTGGGTTAGAGTTAGGTATCCTGCAGATTTCAGATGATTCTGCAGCATCAGCTTAACTTTGCCATGTTCTTCTAATATCACTGACGTAACAGAATACCAAATTTCGACTCGATGAAAGATGCTCACATCGATTTATCCACTAGAAAAGAGCTGATAATCTTCAAACGGCTGAACATATTTTCTTGAAACATAGCTAAGAACACTCTTGATCACGACACCTTACAAACAAAAAAAAACTACACACACACACATAGTGGTCAAACTATAACACAGCTTTTTATTGCGTTGGGGGCTACAAAATAAAACGTTTTATGTAATACTGACCGTGTGCCCATCGAGATTTCCCATCGGCAACATCTCGAGAATCATCTTTTTTGACCACCTATTTAACCCTCCCCCCCCCCCTTAGGGGACGGATTTTCACAAATCTTTTCATAGCACTCAACTACGTTATATAAGAAAATCCTGTGCAAAAATTTTAAGCTTTGCGTTGTTAAGAATTTATGAAGTAGATATATTACTCAAATATAAAATGCATTTCAGCTCGTCGCTCAAAGCTTTAATCTTGTACAATGCGGATTTGTGAGGTTAAATTTTGGGAGATTTTACATCGATCGCGTCGACCTTGGTGTTGGGGCTGGTCTTGTTTTTTTTGGTTTTCTGTTTTGGTAAGATGCCGAGTAATAGTTTTATGTTAGTTATAGAGAATGGTGCTTTTAATATTATGTAAATGAAGTTTCTTAATTATTAAGTCATATGGAAACATATCGATTTTTTTTGTTTCTTTTAGTAAAGGGTAAAATTGAGAGCTGATTACGCACCATATGACAGTAGTGTGATATAATAAAGAGATAAACGATCAATTTTATTTTATTTTCCGCCAGTTTTCATTCTCCGATTTCATTAAATTGACTCTAATTAGTAATTGTTACGAGCTTTGTAAATAAAATTCGTCAACACATTTTACTGTGAAAGTGGATATTGCTGCTTTCATTTCTACACGACTCATAATTCTTATATCGCAATTATATTATTAATCTCTAGGTTTGTAACGTGCTACTCACTAGCAATGCTGATTTTAAATTCACGAGGGCACACTTTGTTCCTACACGGAGTTAATCAGTTAAAAAGGTTTTTGAAAGCCGAGAGAGTGGAGCCGAGATTGATTCATCAAGCTTTGCAGCATTTTATGTACTGGTGGATAAGGTATGTTAATCATTTAAAAGAAGTACTGCATTCTATGAAATATCAAATATCAAGTAATATTTAAACGAGTAATTACTCTTAATAAGAGATATATTTTTTATAAATTAAGTTAGCGTAGGCTTAAATTTATATTTCGAAAATGTTGATTGTGTTACAGAACAAAAGGGATCACTATCCATCATTTGACGAATGAACGGATCGGTGTAGTTTTTAGACAGGATTTGAGCTACTATTTCTATCAAAAGTAAGAAGTATAAGTTTTATTATATTTGTATTGAAGCAATGATGGCTCTGTGGTAGCGTGTTAAGACTTCGCGTCGACCGAGGTGAATTCGAATCCCTTTTAGTGAAAAAAAAATATCGTGATAAAACCATAACGTGGTGGTAACTACCACTCCCAAGTTTAAAGTCTGTTGCCTAGTATCTAGTAGTATCTGCACTTAAGAACTGCTTAGCGTCACTGCGTCATCTCGAGCCACATCGTTACTTAACACCTGGTGAGATTGTGAAACGCTAAGCATATTATAGACATATTAAAAATATACTAATATTAAATAAAGTATAGTATATGTCTGAGTCATTATTTTGATTATGTATTTATTGGCTTTAAAGAGGAATATTGCTTTGCGAATTTTTAGAACTTACATGGCTCTTGACTCTGTACTTCAAGGAGGTGAATCTCTAGGACGTCAGCTAGCCAGTGCGAGTTCTCACCTATACTTTCTCCCAGGACAACCAATTATTAGAGAAATGGACCTCGTGCCTTGGGTTTATGTTGTGCATCGAGGTAGTGTCACACTTAGTAAAGATGAAGCAAAGGTTATCACACTGACTAAGGTTATTATAATAGCTTTATTTTATTGTTTGTTTCTGTTTAAATTTTATTTGAAATTAGCAACCGCCCTCGACTTCGTTCGCGTTGATAATGATCTAAAACTTAATAAGAATAAATAATAGCTCAAAGGTAATGTAGCATTCTATCAGTGAAAGAATTTTTAGTATCAGATCCGTAATTCCAAAGATTAACTCATAAAAACATATTCACTATCTTTACTTCTTTATAAATAGAGTATAGATAATGGAATAAAATAAAAAATATTTTACTCATTTTAATTAAAGATTTGTCGGTGTGATTATTGAAACCATACTACCATTTGCACTATTGAAATAGTGATCGTACTATTGACTATAATAAAAATATTTACTAAACACGTTTCATTATAGCTATGTGGGTTCATTGGATCCGCATAAGTAGAATTTTGTACCCAGAATTCCAGTTCCCTGCTTTTGGTCTCATAAATAAACTTTACTATTGATTATACTATTAACTATACAATTGACTGTACTATCGACTATACTATTGAATAGGCGCTCTTAAAAGGTGGCTCATTGCTATGGCTAGGGCACAGAGATCCTATTTCCGATCATGGTTACGCCAACCATAATGAAACCGCCCTAGATCACACCGCTCTATGTGGCTTCACCCTTAATTGAACTCGTGCACACATCCACCCTTACGTCTACGTCAGTCATAATAACGCAATGAATTTTTTTTAAAGGGCGGTATATTTGGCCAACTGAATGGAATTATTCCACGTCCAATACGCATTTCTGGTATGTCTGAAGGGCATGCTGATTTGTTACAAATACCGGCGAAACAGTTTCAAGATTTTATTAGTGACGAGGTATTTCATTAATTATATTTTATATTAACGATACGTCGGCGAACTAATGTAGCTTTAAGCATATTAAACAAATTTAGGCTTTATTTTAGTAAACGATTACATTATCCTATTTTAACAGGTTCGGGAAAATATTGCAAAGAATCCACACTCTCAAAATGATTTTATGGCAACGAAGGAATACTTTCCTGAAAACCCTTACAATACTATTCAATACATTTTAAGAGGTCGTAAGACTATTAAACTTCCCGTAAGTGTTCCCGTAAGTTATTGGTATAAACTAATTGGCCTGGTGAACGTTGCTCTGACCTTTCCAGTAGTTACTGGCTCGACCAAAGCGCCACCTATTGGATCCTAATATAGCTATGAAACTTCGCGTCGTTAAAACAAATGTATAATGTGAATATGAAGTCAATCGGTTAAGTCGTTCAGAAGTTATAGAATCACTAATAGATACACACAAAATTAGGAAAAAAAGACTAACACCCTTATTTCAAGAATTTTCCTCGAATCTTCCTCGACCTCGACTCAACCGATGTTACCTTAAGGATCACTTCAAAGAATCTTCGAAATCGGTATTTTTAGTTATAGCTCGGTCTTGTAGAGCATGTTACCTTTTCAAACTAAGTCACAAAACAGATTGTACCACAGAAAATTATGTTTAACTGTTTGACAATAAAGTTTAAAATTACTAAGACCAAAGTTGTTTGACTTTATATCTTGTCTAAGAATGTTTATAGATGTAAAACTTTTTTATTGTTTTTCATATTTATGATACGTAGGATTAATTAAATCCTCTTTGTTTCTGATGATTAAAAGTATTGTTAATGTCAGTGTTTGTCATTGTCAACATTAAAATTTTATTTTTTCACGTTTCTATATTTTATAATGCCGAGACCGTGTTGAAGAAAGAGCAGCAATTATTGCCGAACATGAACCTGGCTACAAAATCAGTGAGATATCGCGTCGTCTTAATGTAACCAGGGATAGAGTAAGATTTTGGGTCAGGAGATATGGTGAAGAAGGTGAACTCTTAGATCATCGTCAAAACAATTCTGGTCGCCGTCCTATCCTTAACGCTGCACAAAAAGTCGACAAGATAACGGCTTTGTGTCAACCAATCATTTCGCTCAAATGTATGAAGTTTGTCATAGAGTAATAAGAAATGCATTACATGCAATGAGAATACACGATAGACGATACTCAAAAAAAAAATTGATCTGACACCGACTTATAAGGAAGCACGCTTAAGATTTGCAGAAACTTCGAGATTGGAGTACTACTTACATTTACCGATGAAAAATCCTTTATGACAAGCCAACATTAGTAGATACAGAAGACCATGTAGTGCCCAATTTCAGTTCTGGACATCAGTTCATGTCTGAATTTCAGTTCGAGCTGATGATTTACCTCGGGTCAGCTATGTTAAAGATAATGCTCGCACGCATACTGCTCGTATTGTGAATGAAGGGTTCAATCCAATATAGCGGTAATTCCCTGGCCAGCAAGATATGTAGATTTAAACCCGATAGAGAACCCATGGAGTTTAATAGTGCAGCGATGGGAAAATAGAAACGAAAGAATCAAGAATGCTATAGAAGACCACTGCCAAATCATTTTGAAAGTTACAAGAGGGACGGACCTATGCTCTCGCCTTGTGGTACCCATGAGAAATGGGTTACAAAGTGTGATTGATGCTAATGGCAGTTATATTTGTGCGCAAGTACTATGTTCCGGTTTGAAGAGTGTGGTTGGTATCACGCACTGGCACACGAGGCGTTTCAACTCACTCCTCAGGAGTACCAACATGACTGTCCTCACGACCGTGATCACTTTGAGGTTGAACGAGGACTAGAACGAACTAGAAAGAAATGGAGGAGGCTTTTGCCAAAGTTGAGCAAACAGACCAAGTTGTTGATGTCGACTAACAAAGGTGGAGTTAACAATGTAGTTTTAATATGTATCGTAAATTATATCTGATTAAAAGCTTATATTATTATACATACTGAAAAGCTACAGTGACCACTTCACAATAACAGTCACGTGGACTGCATGATACGTTTTTTTTGGGAAACACAGTTCATGGTGGATAGTATGTTTCATTTTATACATTGAAGAAACAACAGAGACTATCGAGGATAAAATTTATCGGCAGTCTCGCCTCCATGCCGGCCTGCAGAAATACATATCATACAATATCATAAGAGGGAGGAAACACGATGACCGCATCAATATCTTCACAAGTACTGTAAACTTTGTGTTCTTGCCGAGATTAATGTTACTGTTCTGTGTCTGGCTTCGTCTACCAGCCCGCGTGGTTCTGTAGTGGAAGGAAGATGATGGGATATGGTTAAACAACTTTCAAAACAGTCTTCATGATATCGCTCTCCATGAGCGATAAAATACGCTCAGCGAGGTCCTTTCATAACTGAATACTACATATTTCAACGTAGTAAATGTTTTATATAGAGATGTATGTAGGATATTTTAAACTACTATACTCAATTTTATATCTCTATTAATATTTAGTTCTCCAGGTACATGTTTTTTTAATGTGCTTACACAGGTGTCCTATAAAAGGAAGCTGATCACGAATATTACATTAAATATTTTTTGTCTGTCTGTCGGTCTGTTTGTATGTCCGGATTTAACACAAAAACGGCTTGACCGATTTTTATGAAATTTTGCAGACGTAAAGTATAATATGTCATTACATAATAGAATAGGTTAGAAGAAATTTCAATAATATTTTTAAGAAATCGATCTTTTTTTACAAAAATTAAATTTGTGTTAATTCTAAGCATCGCTAGTATAGGTATAAGCTATCAGATAGAATACCTTCAAATAAAATAATAACTTGTGTAAATTCAAATTCTATTTCATATCTATACAAATAAAAATGAAATGATGTTTGTTTGTAAGCGCACCACTTAAAAACAGCTGACCGAATTCTTTTATAATCCTCGTAATTGTCCGAATTAGCTTCTTATGTCATAAAAATAGAAAAAAAAAACCGGTAATATGTTCAAATGCGGTAAAAACTGACCGTCCTTTTTTCTATCGGATTTTTGTTATGAACTCAAGATCATATAACTCACGATTCCAAGGATTGATATGCGAAATTTGTGTTATTTATGGTCATGGAAAAGTTATCAGGATGAAGAAACGGAATAGGTGGCTCTGTGGTCGAGTTATTGACTATTGGGAAGGACAAAACAACACCTGCCGGGCCATGTAGTACATTAATAAAATGAAATATAATGTTCACAATTTGATTTTAATAGTTTAAAATTAATTAGTTACTTGATTAAACCTACTTTTAATATTTTAGTGGATGGACAGCTCCATGGATGTCCGTCATGGTAATCGTTATTCAAAATGGCTGTACCTCGTTTGGTGGTTTGGTCCTGTTATGTCTGCGTGGATCGTTCTGATTTTGAATACCTTATCACTACATATTATACATCAAGTCTGTTGGATTTTAATAGCACTTGATATCTTGCATCTTATAAATTTCATCGCAGAGTTCTATACAGTGAGTTTTTTAACTGTTTTATCAAAAATAATATTTTGAACTGAATAAATGCGGACGGATTAGTGGTATGGGTTCATTTAATCTCGACTCTCAATGAAGAAAAACAAAATAAACATATGAATCATTATTTGATAAAAATAAAGTTACATGGAAATTACTTTTAATAACAAGAGATTTTAATATTTGTACAGATAAATAAACTTTTTGAAAAAAAAAACGGGCCTTTGAGCAAAGACCCAATTTTATTATTACTATAGTTTGTTTGATAATTTTAGGTAAGCTCAGAAATTTGTAAATTAATAAGCAAGGAATAATTTTCATCAGTGTTATCATGATATTTTATTGAAATTAACGAGATATAATAGTTAAAGTTCAAAGCGCTAGTAGTGTACCTGCTCGCCAAGTAAAAATGAAACAAGTTTTTTTTTATTGATTGTTCTTTAATTAATTGATGAATTAATTTAAATGTTAAATTTAAAATATTAAATGTTTCGTCAATACCGAGGAACATGAATTACTTCATACAAAAGTATACTATAGACGTTTGACCGTGTCCCGTCCGTACCCCGGCCCGGTGTAACGTGAATCATCCCTAAAAATGATGTCTGAATCATTAGTTTTGATGAAGAATTGACGGAAATGTGGCATTGGCAGTAAAAAACACCTTTACGAAATAATACGAATTATTACTAAATAATAATAAAACATAGCCCAATAACCATCAACCCAAATGTAATTTTCTATCTATTAAGGATTTTTACAGTTCCAGAGATTACCTTCTACAAATATATTCAAAAAATTTACCTTGTGTAATATTACTATAGATGACATAATTATTAATTCTGTTTTTTATTAATTAGGTGGAACTCGCAGTAGTTGACAACGAGCTTGTAAATCGTTGCATGGGACTCCGACAATTGAAGCAGTGGGGTTTCTATGCGGATTTAATATCTTTAGTTATACCTTTGACGTCAATAATAACAAATAATTGGACATACCAACTGGCGAGATTGATAAGACTGCGCCTTCTATATGATTTTCATAAACATTTCTGTAAAAGCTTCAAGGTGAGACGACGAACATTGGTTTTTTGGCCCCTTGACACGCGATTGATCGATGTTAGGAAAACGCGTTCTTCTATTATTTTTGTACGTTGTTCATTATTCCGTGAATTTTCCGATAGTTATTACTTGTGGTGCGTATAATATTTTCATGGATATACATGGGCATATATTCGTATTTATTTTTATCTTATACTATGACAATAGTAATTTGGATCAACTTATTTTGATATTTAAGCAATAACATCAGTATTTGGCTGATTCTGTTCAACTGTTACTTTTTTGACGAATATTTAAAAATAAAAATGCAAAGGCATTATTCTACAACTATAAAATATTGAAAACGAGAATAAAATTGCAATGTTTCTGACTCATTTATCCACGATACTGACATAAAATAAATGTGATAGATATTCTGTATGAATTGTGTTCTAACATTTTTAAATTCTTCATTACTCTTTATCTGAAGGCAAATCCTAGAAAATAACATGACACGGTACTGACACAAACAGTACGGGATATAGAAAATTAGAGTTAGAATGAAATCGCCCATTTATTTATTAGTAATATGCACCTTTCGGAATACTGATTATAGTTTTATAGCCATTTAAAAATAGTAGAAATTACTTATTAAAAACAAAATCGTAATTATTTTACAGAGTAAAGTTGGACCAGTGTTATTGAAACTTACAATAGTACTACTTCTTTTACATTCAATGACTTGTGGATGGATTTATGTTGCATGTAGAGGTAGAGGTACATATTTTTATACATTTATTTTTGGTTTGAGATAAATGTATATAAAAATTATACCATAGATATTAAGATGTGTATGGCTTCGCAAAATCCCGTTGGATAAGCTACAGTCCAAGACCACAGAAACCACAATTCGATACTAGTAATAGAGTATTTGATATATTCCAGCTAACCTTCAAACAAGATAACCACTCATTAAAAACCACCCAACCAAAAAAGGTAAAATTGTCAAGTGCGTGTCGGGCCACGTGCAGTGTAGTGTACCATAGTTGCCCGTCACAATATACAGACTTAAAAAGGAGGTTTTAAGTAATTTTCAATGGAATTTGTAGGAAATTGAATCGTAAAATGGTTTTAGTATACTCGCAATATTTTTGAAGAACCTATCCAACGACTTTCCACATCATGGAATAGACGAGAAAAAAATTCATCCCCACTTTACGTGTACGATAAATTATTTTCAAGATTTCATTATACCGCTTTGTCGGCATAATTAATATGTATACCCATTCCAAATTACAGCTTTCTAGTACTAAGAATCTCTGAGCTAAGTTACAGACAGGCAGACAGACATGGTGAAATTATAAGGGTTGCTTGTTGACTTCAAAACCCTAAAAATCAGTCATCGTACTTTCTGTTGAAATCATATTTATATTGGACATTTGACATTTTTCAGATAAATTTTCCCTTGAATTTGAAATACCTGAAGAAGTTAACATAACTATAGACTATGGACAGTGGTCTCTTCCAAAAGATAGACAGGGAGGTAAAGCCATTGTCAACACACACACACACCATATATACATATATAAACAAGCTGTGCCCCACGGTTTCACCCGTGTTGTATTTATTCGATAAACTCTCAACGGTGCCGCTGCAAAAGCGCCCGTGTAGCCCTATCGTCGCCATATTGTTCCACTTCTCTTCCTTGCCTACAGCTTGCCAGATTGCTTAACGTTCATAGTTCAATAAAACTGTCCCGGTTTATTATATTATAGTATAGATATATCATCTAAGTGCTGCTTGTTTTGATAACACAGGATGTGCCAGAGTCACGAAAAACTTCAAACCGAGTGGCTTGAGAAGGCCCAGCTTCGTGGTACCGAAGTATTGGCAGAATGATTATGTCGTTGCTATGACGTACATTATACTTATTCACACTCACACCAGTCTCGATGCTGTACGTATTTATGTCAATTTTATTATAACTTAAATAGAAGATCATCTTTTTTTCCAGAGTTCTAAAAAAAGTGACTAGTTAAATGTCACTAGTTAATTTTAACGGATTATGATATCGGAAAGGTTATGGTACTGAAATTAAAATAATAATATTTTAGTAAATGAAAATCATAACAGTCTTATCTAATTCTCTCTCTTCTCTAATACTAAACTCGATCAGACATAGAGTTATTCTATATTTTTTAATCATCAAAGTTATTTTTTCGAAATTATTTATTTATTATATAGCTAATTTGAAGTTCCCTCTCTAAGACTCTAGTCATCCTTGTTATTTTCTTTTATTTTTAACCCCCAATGCAAAACACACCCTCCCTGTTTGAAATTTAACGTGTGTATCTGTGTATCTGTCTGTGGCATCGTAGCTCTCAAACAGCTGAACCGGTTTTATCTAGCTTCTTTTTGTTTTAAAGGTGACTTGATCGAGAGTGTTCTTAGCTATGATCCAAGAAAATCTGTTCAGCCTTTTGAAGATTATCAGCTCTTTTCTAGTTAATAAATGGCTGTGAGCATATTTCACAGCTCCAATCGATTCGAAATTTGGTATTCTGTTACTTCAGTGATATTAAAAGAACACGGCAACATTGAGCTGATGCTGCAGCATCATCTGAATACCTGACTCTTCACCAACTTACAGCAGAGATATGGTGTTTGGTCTCATTGGAATAGTTTCAATGAATAGGGTACTTGTGTCGGGAGTTTATTAATTTTTTTAAGTTACCTTGTATGATAAACACTAATATTGTAAAAAAATATTGTTATTTTGAAGCTAGGGCATTGTAAACGTAGTATATTATAACCTATCTAGATAAAACGCTCGCTGATAATCTGAGTAAACAGTAATTAATATCTTGCATCAAAATACTATGATAACAGCAGTACTATAAAGGAATTGATTTACTGTTTTTAACTTTTAGTTACTTAATTTGATTGGAAAATTTAATATTTATTTTATAACTAGTTGCGTCCCACGGTTTGACCCGTATTCAATTTATTCGACTTTCCAACTATCCACCCCACCGCCAATGCACCCGTGTAAGCTATAACTGTTCTTAGTTCCCGTACTTACCTACAGCTTGCTAGTTTGCTTAATATTCATGTTTACTGCTCCGTTCCTCACAGTCTTACCGTAAAGTTATATAGCATATAACCTTCCCCAATAAATTAGCTATAAAATGCATAAACAATGAATTGAAGCTATGATAACTCAGTGGTAGCGTCGATTGACGTGAGTTCGAATCCCTACAACGAGCCTGAGCTTTCGGTGAAGGAAAACATCGTAAGGAAACCATAGCATGGTGGTTGAACTTTTTCTAATGTCCTCTTGGCTAGCTACCACCCTCTACTTGAAAATCTCTCGCCAAGCACCAATAGGTGTGTTCCGTCCGCTGCAATTAAGAGCCAGTCTTCCTCTAGGTTTAGCGTGTTATCATCTTGAGCCACATCGTCACTTAACATCAGGTGAGATTGTGGCCAAACCTATAACAATAAAAGAAAAAAAAAAGAAAAAAAGTTAAACAATTTCTTGAGCTTTCTAACATTAATGTATAAATGTTTTTTAACTTGCATGAACCTTTAAATTTTTTTAGGTAATGGCGTTGACCTTAGGACAAGTTTACTATAAGGTTGTCATTAACGTTGTCATTTATCTTATCGATATCTGGATGACGAGTGCAGCAATCAGTTCTGTTTATACAAGATTCAGGGAGCTATACCAGTACGATTATAACGTGAACAATCTTACTACATACCTGAGTCATTCTGATCTCTCGCCCGCCTTGTTGGAATCTGTGAAAGTTTATACAATGCAGCTATGGAGAAGGCAACGAGGTACGTATGGATATATTATTTCCATTATTTCAATGTTATGTAAATACGACAAATATTTACAATCCATATCTCGGATTTGACAGTTTTTAATAGACATTGTTACACTCACCATCAAGTGTAGTTGCAATAATTCATCAGAGATATCATAAAAACATGTATAATTAATAAAGATTGTGTAACTGTATATTTTTTGTTTTTAGTGACTTATAAAGTACTGCGACGGAATATTAAAACGAGTTATTGTTAAAAATGTTAAGGTAGAAATGGTGGTGATAGTACACAATGTACATAATTTTTTATACCATATATACATTTTATATAGTTTCCTGTATTATGTAATGATATTAATAGTACTATCGGTAAATTATCGGGTATGTTGAAGGGTTGTATTAGGGTAGAATAGCACAAAATATACCAATAAATAAATGAAACACCTCAATTCAGTATTTAAAATCTTACGATTCATGTAATTGTACCAAAAAATATATGGTACCTCAACACTACAAAAATAATTTGACATTAGTGACTGTAAATTTACTCCTTGGAAAGAAAACAGTATAAAATCATGAATTTTAAGTTGCCATAAAAACTCCCTGGGCAGCTTTAACAAGAGAGCATCCATCTTAAGAAAGCGTTACTTGAACTCTGAAGATTAAAAAAGTGGGTAGACACCCACGTGTCGTTTGCGCGAGTCAGATAGTTGAATTTTTCGTGCCACGCCATATTTTCCTCAATTCTTCATCAACATTATTGTTTTATTTATCAATTTAAACGTTACATTCCTCGCTACTGATAAAAATACATACAAAGTTTGAAATTAACATTTTCGTTAAAAAAAAACATTAGGAATGTCATCTGTTGATGCTAATGAAAAAAAAATTCAGCAATCTGTTTAACTAACATGAGATGTTAGATGATAATTGATTTATCAACAATCATTTACATATGAACTATGTTTACATTATTGAAGTGTTTTATTCTTATTGTCTTCTTTAACAAAGTAGAGGAATTGTTATTATTTTTCGACAGGGAACTGGCTTCCAGAGTTAGCTGCTCACGCTCCTATGTGTATCAGGGAAGATCTGTTTGGAGCTCTTTATATGCATCACGTGAAAACTCCCTCCTTGTTTCGGCAACTTCCATCATATTTTACTCGTCAATTAGTCGCCAGATTTCATAGGATTGTGATATTTCCAGGTATATTCTCCTTTTAATATTACAATTATTATGAAACGCATCTATTTTCTTATTTGTTTTTAGTTTTAGAAACAGTAATAGAATTATAATCCCTCATAGGTATCATAGATAAAGTAATTTTACATGGAAAGCATTTTGAAAATAAATTTATAAAGTTGAAATCACAATGGTGCAAGTTTTACATAAAAATAATTGTATTATTGAGCATTGATGATGCACAGCATCTGTGAGAGAGGGCGTTGTATACTTCCGCTTGTTTTCCACCAATCACAGCGTTTTAAACTGATGACCTTGTGCTCTGCAGCGCCATCTGCTGAGTTTAAGTCACAGGAGGCCGATGGGGGCATTTAATTAGTCATAGCGTCATTACTTTACCAACGAGCAACAGCTCTCGTCGAAGTTTAAGAACCCCTCTTGGATTTTATGTTTGAATTTGAATGTATAACAGCAAAGCGATAGGGCCAGCCCTTGTAGAAGAAAAATTTTAAACTTGCGGATGTTAAGGATGTTACGCAAATCCTCAGAATACGCTCCTTGCGGTTTTCAAGATGTTATGCTTGTATATTACATATCGTTTGCATGATTTCATTACTAATAATATTAAAATTTCAAATAATAATTCACATCAAACGACGCGGTGTCCATACACGCTAGCTACTACTGAGCCATCATCGAAACATTTAATATATTCCTTAAATCATAATTATTATCCAAAGCAGGTTATATGAGAACAGTGATTTCAGGCAAATGCATAGTGCAAGAGGGAGATGTTTTTGCATGTATGTACTTTATTCATGAGGGAGAAGTAGAGAAATGGTACATCGACAAGAGGTATACATAACATGATTACGTTTATACACAGCACATGATGTATCATATATATTATTTCTTATTCCATATATTATTCCAAATTAATGTTTTTGTTAATAATAAATATTAAAAAACTTTTTTATTACTCACTTATTTCCTCTGTTAATATATTCAAGGCGCCTATTAATGCTAGTTATTAAATTATTTACATTATATTATGTGCGAAATATTCGTTAGTAGCTAGCTAGCTAGTATTTTTATTAGCGTATAATTAGTTAATATAAAATTATATTTTTCTAAAGTTTAAATATATTTGTCTAGTGGTGAAAGCAAAATGATGTCATTATTGACTGTCAATGGCTACTTTGGATTAATTCCCGGACTGTTTCCGAATACAGCATTCCAATTCACATACTATGCTCGTACGGTAAGCGTTGTGTTTTTTTGTCAATTTCTTCTTTTGTTTAAGTAAATTCTTGTTAGGGCCGATTTTTCAATCCTCAGATAAAATGTTAAATAACTAACAAAGGAATGAAGTTACTTGGCTCTTTATTAGTCTAATAAGTGGTTGCTATATTTCAATCGTCTTTTATTCCAAGTACAACTATCAGACCAATAGTTCCGACTGGAACGCCGCTAACTTCAAAGAGGTGAAACAAATATATTGTATAAATATGAACGTTAAAGCAGGACAGGCTATTTCCTTATTTGGTCAGCTTGTCACTGATATTTACTGACGGACATTTAGCAAACGTTCATCATTGTAAAAAGATCGACACTTTTTATTAAAATAACAACGTTTGCTAAATTTCAAATGTTGACATCACAGCAAAGATATACATACGGCTGACAGCGTTTTCGCCTGTTTACGAAAAGGAAACTTTTAACATAAAGTTTTGCTGTTTTCTAGGTCCTAATTTGTTTTCTCTACTCGGACAATAATTAATAATTTAAGACCTACTTTAAACAAGAGTCAACTAGCCCATTATTACCCAATAGTGTTACTCAAGCTGGTTTATTATTAATCTTGCAGTTTGGTGTACTTGTTACAGGTGGTTGATTTGGTGTTCTTGAAACTGAAGGACTGGCAAGATCTATTAGACTACTACCCTGATGTCAAACGCGACCTTTACTCGAGTGCGGGACAACTCAAGAAAGATTTAGGAAAATGAAGCTTATATTTTGAATTTTACAATTTAATAATAATTGGCTTATTTAGTGTTTTCTAATTGTTAATTATAAATAAATGTTATAATTTTTTGTCATATAATATATAATTACCTACATTTATGTTAAAATTGTATGTTTCACAAGCTGTGAAACGGTTTCACCCGTGATAAATGTATTTAACCAACTCTCCACTGCGCCGTTCACAACCTGACCCGTGAAGCCTATCATTATTCTCACTTTCCGTAGTTTTATAAAGTTTGCCAGAATGCTTAATATCATGGTTAGTTCTCCTCTCCTATAGGTAATAGCGTGATGTTATATAACCTTTAAACTTGTTTAATAAATAGGCTCCAAAATACTAAAAGAAATTTTCAAATCTGACTGATATCTCCAGAGATTTGCGCGTTCATACTAACAAGCATAAAACTCTTCAGTTGTATGATATTATAGAGTATACAATAGCTAGTAAGCCTAATACAGGCTATATATATCCATTATCTAACAGAATAATATGCTAAATAATACAATTGGTAATTGAAAAAATTATAAAATGTTTTTTTATCTCACAATATTACGAAGTAGCAATTTTGTGGAACATAATACGCTTGGAGGTTTCCACCCCTCTTGTAGGGAAGCTGAAACAATTTTAGATAATTTACCTTTGAATATCTTATCCAAATAATATTGTGCTATTATCGCCTTTTTATTAGGGCTTGCAAAAAAAGGTGATGGGGTTAGAAAAATCTCTCGGGTATTTTTAAAATACGATTCCATGTTGTTACAGTTAAAGTTTAGACTTCGTTGAGATCATTAATGTGATTGTTTTATTATATTATTTTTTCTTAAAATTTCACACACGGTTATTTAATTTCAAACGAAGCATAGTTTATGTTGTATTCATTAAATAGCTGATACACAGAGTTATTTTAACACCTAGATACAACTGATATTATGCTCATCACTTAAAACTTAATTATAGGATTTACTACCACTGCGCCACGAAGCCTGTCAATAAGGCTTGTTATTACATTTCAATGAAATGTAAACTATTGAATCTATATTTTGCTTATATATATATACAATATACTGCTTTCCGAACAGGCAAGTGCAACTGGAGTGTTTATAAAAAACGTCCGTTCCATAGAAAGAAAACAAAATTTTTAACTAACTATACCGCAGTACGTAAATTAATGTCAGTTAGTAATTAACGTTTCCTTATAGTTGACTAAATATAAATATATATTTGCAAATTAAAAACCTTTGAGATTGCAGATGAGACTCATGGTGAAAACCGAAACACGGTAATGGACTATCACCGTTTTATTCTTTTACTAGCTTGTTGATGCCAGCGACTTAGCTGACATGAAATTATTTTCTCAGTCTACGAGAGCTACGTGTCTTACCTAGATTAAAAGTACTATTTTATCATAATTCCTTAGGACATAATCAAAATATATTCAATTTATGCCCGAAGAAGGCATTTATGAACATTAAAACACTTCTTACCCGTTCGGAAAACATTCCAATCATCTAGAAGAGCAAGTCAGAAACACGGATCGGATTTGTACAGTTTTTACTCAGTAAATATTCTTTTCAGATAATAACTACTATTATTTATATAATAAATACTTTTATTTATATATAATAACTATTTTAATGGATGTATAGAGAGGCGTAGCCTATATCTACCCTTATATTTCAAAAAACTACATCCAAACTGGTTTGGTTATTTTTAAGAGATACTCATTCAAACACGGAAATTAACGATTTCACACATTGACTATTACAATAGATTAATTTGAAAGCGACGATAATCTAATAAAAAGTAGATCTTCCTAAATATCTGAAGATGGTCGTATCGAATTTAAAAGTATATTCTAACCCTGAAACCAGGCTATTTATGACCTGCGTTTTCAGTGTAAGCAAACATTTTTTTTATATTTTTATGATCAATTTTCGTATTATCACTTTAATGGAAAATAATCAGCATTATACATGGTTTATCGTATCTCTTAAAGTCTGCTTGTTATTTTAATACTGTTTGTGAAATATGTTATCGCCTTAGGTTATTAGATTTTTATATAACTAAGTGGTAGGGTAAAATGTTGAGAATAACTCGAGAAAAGTTGTATCTGACAATAGTGACACAGTCGCCGTCGTAATGGCTGCATTTAATTACCACAATACAAGCCATGATATCACGATAAAAGCAATATATATAGTACACAAAATGTTCGAAGAGTACCATAACGATGACTATTCACTATTTTTTTATCGTTATAGGTTTGGCGTAGTGGCCACAATCTCATCTGATATTAAGTGACGTTGTGACCTAAGATGGAAACACGCTAAACCTAGTGGAAGACTGGTTCTCAAGTGCAGCTGCCTGAACATACCTATTGGTGCTTGGCGACAGATTTTCAGGTTGGTAGCTAGCCAGGCGGGCATCAGAAAAAGTCCTTCCACCATGCTATGGTTTCCTCACGATTTTTCCTTCTCCGAAAGCTCAGGCTCATTGCAGGGATTCAAACTCACGTCGATCGACGCGAAGTAGTACACGCTACCACTGAGTTATCATTGCTATGTGTTTGTGGCTACGATTTATAATTCAGTGTTGTGAATATTCGTTATCACCATGAGTTCTAGTGTGATCACTGATGTAAAGATTCATTTTACCTATCGATAACTGAAAATCGTGGGCTATTTGCATGATATGAAGAGATATTATATAAAGAAGCACGAGGAAAAATTTATGTCACACGATAGTTATTTGTTGCCGGTCATGTAGAATGTAATAATTGTATTAGAACAATAACAAATTAATTTGCCTTTGTAAAAATCAAGATCAAAAACGCCGTGACCTTTACAATCAATCGCTAATAAGTTGTTATATTGCCGCAGGGGAGGGAACACATTTATGAATGAAAAGTTCACTCACCTGCATTATTGACAAATTAGTTTTTTAAATAAAGCTGAATATTGATCTGTTTTTTTTTACCAAATATATTATGATACTCTATGGTCACTCATGGTTTATTACCTAAAGAATTACACCAAATCGAATGCCATAGAGAGATCATACTTAAGACAACGAAATTACTCGTATATAATTTAATAAGTGTTATTGGATTCGATTGATAACATAGTTGTTTGAATATAAAATTTAATTTATGTTACTGGCAAGTTTTTTTTCATTCTAAATAAGTGTTTAATATTGAATCGTTTAGGTAAAATAATATAAAACAATGTGATGGCAAAAAAAACTGTAATGACAGCTGATATTGTCATAAATTGTTCTATATATTTACCTAATGTGATAAAATGTATACTAAAGTTTAAAGAGGCAAGAATGTTTATTAAACTAGTGGAAAACCTTGCGGACTCCCATTCATGCTGGTTTGGCAATACAGCTATAAAAATGGTGCGGATTGAATATCTAATGCTTGTTACCAAATTCATATATATACAAGCATCTGAACACGGATTTTACAAGCCGCCCTGGTCCGGATATATATGCA
Organism: Saturnia pavonia; assembly: GCA_947532125.1. Lineage (NCBI taxonomy): Eukaryota > Metazoa > Arthropoda > Insecta > Lepidoptera > Saturniidae > Saturnia > Saturnia pavonia. Next base: position 12,506,190 of record OX383906.1, read on the forward strand.
TTACATGGACTGACTATATTAGTGAAGGTTTAATAATATTAATAGACTATAAATAAGGTACTCTGTTTTTATATCTCACTTTAACCAGATAAATAATCTAATAAATAAGAATCATGTAAATGGGCGAAGTGGCTCGCGAGTTGTAAACGCAATAATAGACAGACAGACAAGGCGACGTTGACTTTTGTAATATATAAAGATACCTGAATTTCTTAATACCTCGTATTCGTAGGAGTAATTTGTACATATAAAAAGTACCTACTAAAAAGCGATATCCCCTATCATCCAATTTCTCTGAAATAATGAAATGAATACAATATCATATTTCTTCAATCTAATCAAGTTTCTCATAGAATTTTCTCTATAAATAAGTTGGTATAAACGGTTGGGTCGTTGGGTGCAATCTTCTTATTAATTCTCCGGCTATGAGGATCAAATTAAACTCAATGGTGAAACGGACCGTGTAGTTCGATGGTCCAAGTTATAAGTTCTCTAAAATTTAGTTTAATTTTTTATCATCTTAATGAGTTATATGTCATTTGTGGAAAATTAGAAAAAAATATTTACTAATTAAATATAAAAATAAACTTTCTTGTCTAAGAAAAGATCGCAGTCTAATGGCCTAGTGTAGTGTTCCTGTGGTGAGTAGGGTTTCCAGAGTTCCATGCTCGGCAACGCGCTAGTTGATACCTTATTAAAAAGCGTCCATAGGCTACGGAAGCCGCTTACAATAAGGCGAGCCGTATGCTTGTTTGCCGCCTAAGTAGTAAAAAAAATTGTTTTGTGTTTAAAACATATAGTATATAACACTCAAACTTGAAATATTATACTTATAAATAAATTTAAAAGCCAAAATTATTATGTAATCTATACCTACTAATAATATAGGATCAGGAGATTGTTTTTTTTTATATATATTTTAAGGTGCTAATACCGGAACTAGCAGTCAGATTTTTATAGCTCATTTATTGAGAAAGGTTAATTGATATATAACTTCACGCTACATCACTAAGGAGCGGAACAGTAACTATTTCCGTCAAGAATTTTAGCAAGCTGTAGGTAAGTACGGTAAGTGAGAAACAAGATAGGCTACATGTTGGAGAGTTGGTCGAATAGATGTAACACAGTTAAAATAGTGAGGCGTAGGTAATAAGGACTGCTGTAAAAAAGCTTGTGTATAAGGGTAATAACCGAAAAAATAAACAAACCGCAGAATTTTATACTTGAAACCAGTAAATAATAATACCTTGTTTCCTATTCCGTCTATTCTATTTAATTAAGCAGTTAATTAATTCGTTTCTAAATACATTTGTTAGCAGATTAGTCGGTAGGTTTTCAGTTAGATAAGTTAATCGCGGGCATTTGATGTAAGTTAAAATGAAACAATAACTTTTGATAACCAACTAACCAACGACATCAATATTCCGACCTCTATAAATAAACACAATTATTGTAAAATTAACCTCTATTTAGACTACTCGGTATTGACATGTTTGATAATTTGTTAGTAAGAGTCCAATTACTGTAGCATCAAGTGAGGAATTATACATATACATTTATAATTGGTTTCTCGGAAATGATTCCACGATTTGCATGATGTTTTGTGATTAGATAATGTTTGCTTTCAAAATTTACCTAAATAGGTGCTTTTTATAATACACCTGGCGGACCTCTATATTAAATACCAGCAATGATGGCTCCGTGCTACCGTGTACGGACTCCGCGTCCATCGAGGTGAGTTCGAATCCCTACTTCCCTAAGTAAAGGAAAACATCATAACGAGACCATAGGATGGTGGTAAGGTATTTTCTAAATGTCCGCTTGGCTAGTTACCACCCTGAAGTCGAAATCTGTCGCCAAGCATCAACAGGTGTGTTCCGGCAGCTTCCATAATTAAAAGCTAGATTTCGCACTTGACTTAGCGTGTCGCCATGTTGGGCCCAATCGTCACTTAATATCAGGTAAGATTGTGGGCATAACGCTAAAAACTTATAAACGATAAAAAAAAGTAAAACTTTTTTTAGCTAATAATGCTTATTATTTATTAAATTTATTTTTTTACTTACATAATAAATATATTTTTTTAATTTACTTAATTTTCTAAAGAAATTACTAGGTATACCTTATTGACACCTTCTTATCATATTCACCAAAGCATAACATATGATTAAATTTGTCCTCAGCCCCTCTACTTAATTATTTCGGAGACAGTTGTTTTGTATCTATATACAGTACCTACTAAAGTTTTATAATGATTAATACTTTATGCACATTCATTGGACTAATAAAGAACTCATTGCTATAATCGAATAAACAAAAAAATAATAATTACATAATTAAAGAAAAGAAAAAAGATCAAGTTTCTTGCCGGTTCTTCTCATTGAATGGGATGTTTCCGAACCGGTAGGAATGATAAAACGTTCGTGTCTTCTCATGTCCTAAATTAAATAAAGTTAATTATTAATACTTCCTTACATATGAGCGTTTTATATGGAAAAAGTAAAACGAAAAAAATATTACGAAATTATACATTTAATCAATCGAAGTATGCACCGTTTATAATATACGCACTTTCGACATTTTATAGGTAGTTAATTGATTCCATTGCTGAAAAAATTGTGGTAGCGAGAGTTAATTAAATCTAGGCGGTTTGGACAGCCTCGTAGGAATTGAAAGAAATTGGCCAAATTCCGAAAAAAGTGGTCATCTGTTGGAGCAAGGTTTGGGAGTATGGTGGGTGTCGGAGACATTCCAACTGCAGTTTCTCTAAGAGACCGTCTGTCGTGAAATATGGGGTCTAGCGTTATCCTGAAGCAACAGTGGGCTAGAGAGATTGACCAGTCTCGCTTGTTTAACGGCTAGCTTTTCCATCATTGTTTGCAATTATTGACAATACAGGTCAGCAGTTATCGTCTGGCCAAATCTTAAGAAGCTGTAGTGTATAACACTACCACTGATCCACCAAACACTCACCAATACATTTTTCTGAGTCAGCTTTCGCTTGGGACAATATTTGGCCGATTCTCCTGGGTTCAACCACTGTGATGAGCATTTCCGATTGTCGTAAAGGATCCATTTTTCGTCACAAGTAACAATGCGATTCCAAATTCCCTAGTTATTGTGACGGTTAAGTAATGTAACGCAGCACTCAATGCGTGTTTGTTGGTGTGCTTCAGTCAATTCATGCGATACCAATTTATGAAGTTTTTTCACTTTTTAAATTTTTATCACTCACACCGAAGCCTGTCGCTAACTCTGACGTAGTTTGCGATGGATCTAGATGCTTCCACGATCACCTATTATTCTTCATTACCAACAAGGATCTCCGGCCGTCTACGGGGTTTGTATCGTATGTCAAAATTTCCAGAAAGAAAAGGTTGGTAACAAAAACGTACCTCCGTTCAGTAGCCCATATACATCATTAATCTTTCGAGCTGTTTCTGCAGTGCTGATGCTACGGTGTAACTCATATTCGTAAGTAACGCGATATTTTATGTTTTCCATTTTGTGAAAAGAAGGATGTCAAAGAAAAATCAAATGAATCACTAAATTCGTAAAATATAACACAAGCCAAAATTTGAATTTAGAATTCCTAACCAAACGCCAGATTTTTGAGATCAAGATGGCCAGTTCAACAAAACGCCAATTTCAAATATAAGAACCTAATATTTAAGTAAAAATAAAATATACATCAAATATTATAAATAGATAATTCATTTTAATAAAATAATATTAAATAAACCACACAAAGAAGTATACAATTTTAATTATATTCCTTAAAGGCAAGATACGTTTCATGAAATCGGTCAAAGCGAATGCAAACAAAGCAGTACATTGACTAGATACAATCTTTGCTTACCCGTGTACACATACCAAGTGAAATCGCGTCTATACACAAATAACAAAACATTCGGAGTTCATGTCATTTCAACAGATACGTGCTGTAAAATTCACTCTAAAATGTACATGACCGCTACTTACACGGTAACGCTTTACATTTTCACAAACGTCTAAAATTCACAGTAATCTATGTGACTGTCCATTCTTGGACGTATAAAAATAGTGCAATAAAGTAGCTTCTTCAGGCAGGACTTCTTTTACGAGTACTCATGAATAAGTAATACATACTGGGCAACGAACTTTAAACTAACAATAATATTCTCAGCTGAGCAAGCTTGGTAGGTGAATTCGGAACTGCAATAAATAAATAAAAACGCCTGGCGCAATTTGAATTGTGAAGCCTTAGAGTGAGCAGTCCTGTCGGTTGACCTTAGTAATTCAACACTTATAACATATACATTGGTGTCCTCACCATCTTGGAGTATATATTATCCATTGTCAGAGTAATCTTACGCATTCCTTGATGGTATAGAAGAAAATTCGGTAACGTCGATACGGCACGGTGTAATATGCACAAACCGTATTTTTACGTACTGAAACCCCTCACACTGTACACTTCACTGGACAAATTACGCCACTTCATATTTTATTTTATGCTTTTAACCCTGGTATACTTTGCTGAGTGTACCTTTTGCAAACAAGTTGATTTAAAATTACTCAAATGCAGACTTCTTTCAAGTTTTTGAGAGATGATAATTTAAAACTACTAAAGGCATTATTAAAGTTGGCGTAAGGGGCGTCAATTAATATCTTACTACTTTAGACACCCATATATTCTTCATGTTCTACTTATAGCATATAACTTGGGTTGGTACAAAAAATTTCCGACCTCCACTCTCTCTATCAGCTGTTATCTCAGTATGCACACCTTTTAAACACATTTTTTATGTCGTTATAGGTTCGGCGTAATGCCCACAATCTCACCTGATGTGTAGTGACGATTTGGCCCAAGATGGTAAACACGCTAAGCCTAGTGGAAGACTGGCTCTCAAGTGCAGCCGCCGGAACACAACTATTGGTGCTTGGCGACAGATTTACAACTTAAGAGTGGTAGCTAGCCAGGCGGGCATCAGAAAAAGCCCTACCACCATGTTATGGTTTACTCACGATGTTTTCCTTCACCGAGAGCTCAGGCTCATTGCAGGGATTCGAACTCACGTCGATCGACGCGAAGTCGTATTATTCCTCACATAATTAATGCACACAACATTCTTCTAGTTGTTCATTTTCATTTCTCCTTATGACATTACTATACCACGTTAACAGTATGTATGTAAGTAGACTTCACAACTTATCTGTCACTGGTGTTATTTTTATTAATAACAACGGTGCTAGTAGAATTAAAGTATTAATGTGTTTAATGAAAAAGGGAACATTGTAATGTATGGCACATAATTATATTGCACGTAGTTATTTTAGTGGCCCTAATACTTTCCGATTTAGTAGTACTTGATTTTGATATTCTTAACCACTAAAAACTTCTTTTAATTTTAAATGAACACGCATATCTACGGAAGAAATATTAAATATATTTTATGATGTATTCAAGCGTTCTATCGAGCTGTCCTTTATCTCAGGAATCTAAAGAAGTGTATAACGACATCTCACTTGTCTCAACATTCTGTGCGGAGATATCTCCCTCCTTAATAGCAATTCCACTTTGTGAATTTTTCATCGCATTATGGGTGGTAATAAAAGTCTTGGGTGTTTTATTATTCCGACTTTACGGCCGATGAAGTTAATAAAATGTACCGTTTCAATTATCACCTACCATTTTAGAAGACGCTTGGTTTTCCTTCTTCTTAGCATTCATATCAATCTACATAATATTTTTCATAACTTACAGCCATAGATTAAATTATTTGTTTCCGCGCAGCTTCAACTAGATACCGTTGGTGTACTATAAAAAAGCGGCAATCAAAATTACGCCGAATCGGCGTACTCGAGCCAGTGTTATACCGTCGATAAGCTTAATTTCAAATAGTCACTACACACTACGATATTAAATTGCCGTATTCTAGGAGCTATTGTTTGTAGGTAGCACTGTATCTAGTTCAAGCGCAGCGGACATCAATCATTTATCTATGTTTACAGCTTATTATATAAATGACTACTATCATAATATTATGTTTTAATTCATCTTTACAGATATAATCTAAGTTAATCTAATCTGGCGCCATAGTATTAGGTATAGTATGTTCTCTGTTAGAAGCCTCGAGGAAGATGCTGCTCATCGGATTGTAATAATCAGACCTCAGCTAAATTACGCCAAATACGCTAAACTAAAAACTGAGAGATTATCAAAGAATTACCTAGAGAATACGGGTTAGTCGATTACATCGTCGACTGATAAATTTTTTCACAACCTCGATAGACCTCCAGCTTCAAACCGTCTAACATAAGAATGGTAAAGCGTAAGATCCGCCTCATGGTAAGCGGTTAGCGTAGCGTATGGACGCTTGTACCATAGATATCACTAGTGCGTTACCAACCTTGAACCCTCCTACACCAATGAGCTCTGAAAATCCTATTCACCGCAGGAACACAACACAAGATTATTTAGCTGCGATTTTATGTAGGATGTATTCGACCAATTAGCCTCAAGTAGAGAGATATATCTCTAAAGAAATTTCTTTATTCCCTACCTCTTTTAAAATTCTGAATTAACTGAGGAATCGTTTACAAATTTATTAGTATACTTGTAAAACACTTTTGAAAGTGTAATTTTATTAATAAACTAGCTGTGGCCGCGGCTCCACTCGCGTGGACTACTAAATAAGGCTTTTTATTTTTTGTGTGGAACCCTAATTATTATTCTAAAATAAAAGTAGCCTAAGTTATTCGTTATAACATCATTTATCTGCCAGTGAAAGTCTTGTAAAAATCTGTCCAACCATTTCGGAGATTACCCGGAACATATTTGTAGATTTGTATGTGAAAAAAAAATGCGTGCATCTACAACGCAAACATAGTTAAACGATAGTTAGTAGTAGTACAGTTGAAGTTAGACAAAGTACTAGAACCGAGATTGAGTGCAATCTACCACAAAGCATCTGGGACTGAGTGCTACGATTTAACTGTATGATTTTATGTAGGTACGTACGTACATGCCGTATGCAAGGTAAGGACTTGTTTACACTTACACCTATTTATTATAACAATACTTGTCACATGTTGGACGACAGAATAATCATTACATATCTAAGTATTTAATCTTTTAATAAGCATTATTATATAATATAAGAATTTGCGGTTTAACATAAAAATAACATACTTGTTTTTTTATAACTTTTTACTTCTGGGTTCACTCTTTAGAATTACACTTATTTTTTATATGTTTATTAGATATTTTACAAATATTGGTTTCAAGATATAGCCATCAGTCATAGCTATATTTATTTAAACGCCAAGAAATAGCAAAATGTTGCTAAGAACTTATTAATTCTTATTCAAATCTCTTCGCTTAACTGCAGATTAGTTATGTCATGAAAATAAAATAAGGTTAGTGGGATCGTCAATATAACTTCGTATTTTTCTCTATTGCTAATATATTTGTCTTTGAACAGAATATTCAGATATTTTGACAGATGTTTGTAGTGAAATATTTTTCTTTGCAAATTAATAAACAACATAATTACTAAATATTATAATAATGTTATTATAAAAATCTTTATGTTACCTTATGAGATTTTTTCGCTTAAAATAGATTTAAAAGTATTGTTCAGTCCACACTGCTCCTAAATTCTTTTTACCTAATTATGTATTGTCAACGGCTTATTTACGGATACATACAATTTAGTGTGAGTTGGCCTTGCTTGTTATTTTATACTCGTATATTAGGACATATTCGTGTGCTGTGTTTTTGTTATATCAATAAAAATATATATTACAAGCATTTTTTTTAAATTGTACAACCGTACAGTGTAACTAAAGCTTTACTAATGCCAGCACGGTGGATTCTAATCTTGTAATACTGCTATATTACATTCTTAATAACTCGAACAAGTCTTGATTGCTTATTTTACAACCGCTGGGTAAAACTCCAGGTGCTTTCGGGTGAACATTTGGAAAATAATCTCGCTTTGTGCGAGATATTATGGCTAATGCCTATAATACAATGTTCAATGTGACAGAAATTATTTTCTTTGCAAAATAATAAAAAAATATTTTTATGTTTTGTTGTTCATTTATGAAGTAATTCGTTCTAACGAAAATTAAAATTTCAAAAGTAAATTTTATGTTCAAAACTGTTAAAGGTATATTTGATACTAATTGACTAAGTGACTAGCTTTGCGCCACGGTTTCACCCGTGTTAAAATTTTTTCACAAACTCTCCACGATCCCGCCGGCAACGCGCCTGTGGAGCCCTATCGTTGTTCCACTTCTCGTACTTAGTACTAGTAGTTTGCTAGATTGTTTGACTTTCATAGTTACTGCTCCGCTCCTTAGGACCGTAGCGTAAAGTTATATAGCTTATATTATTTCTTATAAATTTAGCTATCACATACAAAATAATTTTTCGAATCCGCCTGGTAGATCCCGAGATTAGAGCGTTTGAAGAAACAATCAAACAAAAAATTCTTTAGTTTTATTATACCAAGTATATATATATATATAGGTTTTAATATTGTAGTTTTCTGTTTATGATACCATTCATGGCAGGCAATATAAAAGAAAAAAAAGGTTATTAAGTAAGTAAACGTTTAAGGTTGTTAAAGTCACAGGCCAATGAAAATATTGAGTTAGGTAATTAAAGAAAAATAGAAGACAAAATCTTCAAATATTTAAATTATTTGTCTAAATGTTCAAAGTACAATTTTAGGTATTTAATTCGAACACGCGATCGCCCGAGTTTGTTAGTTCTAGCAGACCGCTAGTTACGGTATAAAATATTTTTAATAACTATTATCTGGTATCAAACCATATTTAATCATTAACATCAATAAATACGTATGTTTATGTGCCATAGAAAATGTGTAGTATCAGACAAAATAAAAATTAAAGTACATTATTGTCCCATTATTATAATTCATAATGCATTCTTACATTAATGGTTAAAACAATAAAAATTAACAATTTATCATTAACGTGCTGTAAGTTATAATTAATTAGGCATGCGTTATGTGTAAATTTTAGTTATATACTAGGAACAGAGTAAACGTTCGTCTGGGAACATAATATATTAAATGTTAATAATAACCTCCGCTACAAATTGACGTGCTGATATCTCGTAAATATAATATCAAATTCAATATTCAGTATTTCAAGCAGTGTATCAAAATAATAGTATTATAGCTATATATATTAATAAACCTGTAGTTCTGTCTGTAAAGGGTAGTTAATGTTTGTGCAGCCTATAGTCAACAACAAACAGTATTGTAATCGCAACTGATGGCAGCCACTGATAGGTTGTTACTCTTCTGGACTTAGTTGGAACACCTCGTATCATAAATTTGTGTTAACAATCCTACCATTCTGACTCTGACTATGCGGTTGAAATTGATGTGTTTAGTGGTAATGACGTAGTAGATATTACACAAGTTCGACTAATTAAAAAAAATAATCTCTATTTTCTTTTACCCTTTTTTATTTTGAGTATTACGATGCTGCGAGTCCACATTGTGTATATTATATCTGCCGATTAGACTGCCTAGAGTGTCCTTGTTAAAAGAAAAATTATATCATATTTTATAATATATAAAATAAAAACCTAACTGGCCCGCTACACAATGTTGTACTCTTTCCAATAGTAAATAACTCGAACACGGCGCCACCTATCCCTATTTTTTCCCCTCGAAATTTCTCCACGACAATAACAAATATAAGATTTACACATATCCGTCGTTTGAATCGTATGATAAAAACAAATACAATTAGCTAACTGTTTTTTTTTCCCTGAAAACCTTATTCAGACTATTACCATTATTTAAATAGGATTAGCCAATTGATCCAGCCTTTCCCAAGTAATTTTTATTTATATAGTTAAATCAGTAACAGTGCTTTCTCTTTGCACCGTAACTCATCTGAATCTTATTATTTTGCCGGTTTTTATGATATCACCTAAACTCTCTTCTGGCATCCTTTCATCTTTTATAAGTCTGGATTCATAACTGTTCACACTCCATTGAACAAGTTAATAGGAAGCCTCGTGGAGCATTGCAATATCTATCCGAAACTTTTCAAAAAAAAACCCCGACGTCGCGTCGTAGGTTATCCTTTTTGATGTTTCCATGGGGTGAAGAAGGTATGTACTCTCGACTTAAAGTTGGGGTTCAAAGTCTTGAATGGAATTGTTTTTTTTTTCTTGAGCCCGAATTATGTTATTAAATTTTAAACGTATACTTTTATACGAGGGTTATTGGGCTAATATAATTACTTAGTATATAGTTTTGCAAATAATTAATAATTCGAAGCAATTATGGCATATAGGTAGCGTGTATGGATATCGCGTCGAGCAACTTGAGTTCGAATGCCTGCAATTACCCTGAGCTTTCGGTGAAGGAAAATATCGTGATGAAACATGTTGTTAGGGCATTTTCTAATATCCACCTGGCTAACTACCACTCTCAAATTGAAATTCTGTCGCCAAGCACCTTTAGGTGTATTCTGGCAGTTTAACTTGAAATCCTGCACTAGCTTTAGCGTGTTACTATTTTGAGCCACATCGTCACTTAACATCAGGTAAGATTGTGACCGTAACGCTAAACTAATTAAAGATTAAAAATATGTTTAATATTAACATTATTAATAAATGCAAACCCTACTTGAGGTTCAAAATCCCGATGAGCTGATATTTGAAATTGTGGTCACTTGACTACAATAACAAACACAACTTTGTAAATAATTATCTATTAGCAACTTCATACATTAACTTATATGTTAATAGCATGTGAAAGTTATATTTAAATTAGTATTTATCATAGCAATTGTTAGCATATATTATATTGTTGTATTGCATACAAACAATAACAATATTAATTTTGCAATTTTTAGTATTGTACTCAAACATTCAAATAACGATTTATATCAACAGAATAATTTTATTAAACCCCCAAAATAATTATTTCAATGCGTGGCTGGCATAGGCGTCGAGAGGCCTGTAATTTAGTCGACTCTCCGGTTTATTTTTGCTTAATATCGAATCTAAATCCGAACTGATTGCATAGCAGTTTGAAAATTACTAAAAAGTTGAACAATTTTACACTGGAAATTATATTATCATATTTATAGTAATTTAGTCTCCTTTTCAAATTATAGAATTTACTTAGTAATAAGTTTGAACAATATTTGAGAGGTATATATATCCATATATATTAGTAAAACCTTAAGAGGAAACATGGTCTACGAGACATTTGAAGAATATGTTTCAACACAAATCTTTTGCTGTCGCGTTGTGACCCAATAGTGAAAGAGACAACTGCAGCTTAAACTTATTATACCTCTGTGAAATAGATGAAATCATTATTCCCTTGTGTCGTTCTTCAAAACTTGACAGATTTTTTTTATAAAGAATAGTAGGAAGAACTGACTTGGTCCATATGCTTTACTTTTTTTATTTGCTTCAAATTTGTTTACTGGATGTCTGATACCAATATCTGGTAAAAATATCTGCTGTAGTGCTATTCTCTATGCTCTTCTTCTATACATATTATAAAACTCAACGTCTGTCTATCTGTCCGTTTTTGTTCTATTCACGCCAAAACCAATAAACCGATTTACATTTTTATTTATTTTAATTGATAGCTATCTTGCCAGGTTATAGGTATATTTAGTAAGATAAAGTAACATACGAAATAAGTAGTGACGATAATGGGGAATCAATTCGGAAAATAGCCGCATTTGGGGCGCTTAAATGGTTTGCGCTGTGTTAACCATATGAGATATATAAAATTTATGTTGTAATTAATTGTACATCTTAAAAACACCTACAAAAAAGTCAGCGATAGCATATGTCTATCTTCTAAGGATTACCCATAATAAGCATTATTATCTTTCGTCTTTTGATCGGGGGCAGCACCATTAGCGCATGCGCTGACAGAAGGCGTTCTGTAGTTCACACGAACGGAGCCGTGGGTACAGCTAGTCCAGGAATAAAACAGAGGAATAAGATTGTATTGATTAAACGCCGGGCCGCCCGCATGTCCTTTTATCTTATTTGTATTTATATGGTTCTACCTTTCTGGTAGTTAATGGCTCGACCACAGCGCCACTTATCGGATCATATTATATCTATATACCATCTTCTCAATAAAATAAATGTATTGTGTGAATATGAATGGGCTCAATCAGTCAAATTGTTCAGAAGTTAAAAATGCTCATAAATCACTTTACATTTTCAATAAAAAAATCACAAAATACCTTATTGTGGTTTATGTATAAGATATAGGCATATAGTACTTCGGACTTTTTTTAGATGTACTAAGGAACAAAACTTTTGTAGAACATTGTATTTACTTTTGATTATCCAAATCGAAAAAACTTCCCTCACTGGATATCATAATTATTAGCGACGACAAAAAAAAACTCTACTACCTATTTTAATTACAGTGGTTTTAAATTAAGCGGCTGCAACAGTATGTTTAAAATAAAATATAGTATGCATTTTATATATAAATTTTATACGTAGATATATTTTCCCTAATTTTAACATAAATTCAAAATTAAATTTAGTTCACACCCACAGGCGAAGCCTCTGGCAGATATTCGTTAAAAAATAACTTTTCAATTTATACAAATGGGCTTGAAATATCATATAATCCTGGCTGTATGCTTTCAATATAATTACATCTCTCGTTGAGCAAAGATATTCATTGTTCTGTGGCGTGTAAAATGTATCTATATAATTTGAGTATGATCCACCCACCCATGGGACGAGGTTCGGTAAGTAATTCTTTGTGTTACCACTCCGCTTCTAATGTGCCGTGATACTTCGATGATTTATTAATGTTGAATCATAACTTGAAGTATTATGACAAATATTTTTAGATTTTATATCTTCTTTATTTATCAGTATTATGGAAAAGACATTTTTATATTGTGAAATATGATTAATAGTTCGTTTATGTATAAATATTGTTACCTTGAATCAAGAAATATAGGGTGAATTACATTTCGGGTGTTTACATCATACAAAATAAGCTATATGTCTCTTCAACAGATAATATTTTTTCTCATATTATATGAATCGTCAAAATTAAAAGTACTAGGTACACAAAAATTTAATTCATTTATTATTTGACAGACTTCTTGGCGCAGTGGTAGTAAGCGCTAATATTAAGCCGCATTGTGTGATGAGTATAATTGTCAATTGCTTGTCTTGATGTTAAATATCTATATATGTAAAGTATTACAGCTTCTTAGTTAACATAACACAAGCTATGCTTAGTTTGGAGTTAAATAGCAGTGTGTGAAATTGTGTTCCTCACTTTAAATTAGTAAAAGAAATTTCTAAACTTAGGTACATTTCAATTTTTATATATAAAATGACCAGGCGGCGAGTGGCTGTTGAAAGTGCTCGAGCAACAACGCGGTTTTGATAACCGCCTGGTGCAGTTTTAGCCATGTTCTTTTTGTATATTATTTTGCTTATGGTTTTTAAACATAATTATAACTTTAAGTCAATCGACATGCATGTAACTGAAGATTTCTTTTATTTTATATTTTGTGGCCAGTTTCGCACTAATAAGCTATCTGCCAATAATTTTCCGCCTTACATAAGTATACATAAAACTATTTTCATAATTATAACCCATGTATCTTATAAAAAAATACTATATTTTACCTATTTGACCAGCCGCCTTCGCTTTAATCTACGAAGCAGCATTGGTTGGCCGATTTGAACTCGGCTACACATAAAGGTCCTTTTACAATAGGAATCAGCAATGCAACGACAATGAGTCTTTTTTAATTACCCATATGTATGTGTAATCCAATAATGGATGGGTTTATGAAAATTCCTGTCTCATCGCCCAGTATAATAAATATACCATCAATACAATATTAACAACTCATGATATTGTGGTGAATATTATGGACAGAAATTATTCTTAACAGTTATAAAAACATATATAGGAAGAAAGTCAAAACAATGTACGAAAATCAGCATGACGACAACAATTTGCCATTACAACGATTCACTGTAAATCGAAGGCCGTGCGGGTCGAGATACTGCCGGGATTACGGAATAGTTGCCCGGATTCAGTGTAATCCTCAGCTATCCACCGTTGACAGCTACCTACCTACATTCGAAATCCGAAATAAATCTGTTTGAAATAAAAAAGGTAAGTTTGCAATTACTATCGGTAATTCAAATGTTTGCTTCCTTTTTAAGCTTTAGAAACTAGTAGCTTGATTCTTCTAATAAAATTACACGATATATCAAGTTTATCCTTTACAGAGTTGCTAATTTTTGACATAGAACACACTTTTTTACATAGCATTTTGGTAATTACGCCAAACGCTTCTCTTATTTATTATTTAACATTACATAGGTAGTTCAATTAAAAGGTTTTTTTTATTACCACCTTAAAAGCTCCAGAAATAATAAATAACTAAATTAATTCATTTCCGCTAAATAACTTAAGAGAATTTTTAAGAAAATATTTTATGAACTCTACTAAGAAAAAATAGCAAGATATTTCAAAATAGGTACATGATATAATAAATTTTCTATTAATGAAATTGTTACTTAACAGGACCTCTATAATATTTGACTAAAACTAACAACTGTAAACGCAAAAAAAATCTGGTCCTACTCTGAACAAGATGAAACAAATATAAACCTTGTTTTACATCCTAAAGCAACACCTTTGTTAACTTAGGACCGAGTGAATGACATTAGAATTGAATGAAACTGTTTAACAGTTTTCATGCTACCACATTCTACCTACTTAAAAACAATATTTTTTATACTAGCACGGCAAAGTGTCGTCTTTGTGCCTAATGGTGGGCATAGTACAATCAAAAACATACATTTATTATAATAAAGATCGATAACAGGTTGACTAAGTTCTGACTAAAAACAGAATACACTAGTGTGCGTATTATTTTATTGATTTTCTTTGTTACGCGTGTTATTGTATACGTGTCCACAATTAAACACGTCTAATAAACATTAAATTACACTTTTAAACATCAAATTTTGTAAAAAATAGGGGAATTTGTTTTGATAACGATTTGCGTAGGCCTGTACAGGTTGATGACGCATACGAAAATGGTCCCGTATCCCTATCTCGATCTAACACAAGCGTTGTACTATGCTCTTTCTCTTTAGAATTGCTGATCTATAGTTAAATATTAAATCTATGGTCAAAAACAACCTTGAAAACAACCGTGCATTCCTCTCGGCAGCTGGATATACATTGGCTGATTCCGAAACGTGACAAACCAAAACGAACTATGACGGGATTACCACCATAATGGACACCCGGCTTGATTACTAAGCGTATCTAAGCCCAAACGTGCTACTATGGTAGATGTTTCACCTGGTCTATGGTGTTCGTGATCCAGTAGGTGTCCTACCAGCGGTATACGTGATACTTATGTATTACTGTAAATGCATGTTTCTTGGAAGTATTAAATACGGTTGACTGGGCTGTTTTATGTCCCGTTCTTGCAATGTAAATCGTGTTTAAGACTTAAACCAAAGGCTAACGGCCTAGCAGAAGCAATGTACAGAGTAATATTTCTTATTTAATTCTTCCTAGTATACCTTAAGGAAATGGAAGTTTATTTCTTAAGCAACCAAGAATTTTACAAACATTGTAACCTGATCTACGTATATCATTAAATTCAAGCTAAAGGAAGCATCGTAGCATTATACAGCCAGAATTGCAAGCTACATATAGTTTTTTTTATATTTTTTTACAGGGTTTTAGTGTATTGCCAAAATCTCACCAGGTGTTAAGTGGCGATGTGGCCCAAAACGGTAACACGCTTAGTGTTAGTGCGCACTGCGATGACGAGAGTTACAGTGCACTTTTAAAACTGCAACTGCAACAATAAATATTTATTTATTGTATATTTCAAATTTTTTATAATTATATTTTTAGAAAACATATTTTAAATTCCAGCTCCTTTCTATAATAAAATTACGCAGACTACGTTCAGTAATAAAGTTAAAGATTTACGAGAAACATTACCATGCATCATGCTCAGCCGTCCCGTTTTACGTCGGTATTATTCATACGCACACATTTGAATTTGTCACTGTAACGCATTACGAAGAAATAAATAAATTCACTACGATTTACATACCTTCTTATTTTCATCCATTTTATAAAAAACACGAGTACTGTAACCATACCACTGTACGACCATATCACTGTATCTTTAAGTAAAATGAAATAAATATATGTATACTTACCTAAAAATTCCTTTATTAATATAGGAAATATTTTACACAGATTAATTTTATAATGTTGTTTTAATATAAGCAGTTTTCTTCTTGGCTTTGTTGTATTTTATCCTACAACTTTAGATTTGTGTTTGTGTAAATCCGACTGCTTATTAGGCATGGCATATTAATCCTTACGAACAAAAGTTACTTCATCATCAATACAATTTTATGTAGATAAACTTTTCCCTTTATAGCATGTTATTTGGGCGAATAGTTTGGAAGATAATGTAAAATTAAAATATGTCAACACTCGGCTCGGGTCTATGACTATAGATTTAGTGGTGCGAACGAGCTTTGTGAATTGTGACCCATAATCTGGTCCCGATAAATATATTGTCTATATTGAAGTATTATAAATAAATAATTAGCGATTAAATTATACGCAAGTGAAACCGCGGGCACAGCTAGTTTAATATATAATCACTACTTATTAATACATAAAAAGTTCCGTTCTCGCGTGTATTGTGCGTATTGATTTTAGTGCAAACTTTTGCCAAGTTATGACCACGTTATTTTGTTGAACCACACGTTGAGTTGGACGAGTAGTGTTGAGCCCAACTTTGCACCAATATTGCCAGCCTTGGAATTTTACAATTCAAGTAACTAGATAAGAAGGTTTTAGTAAAGTCTAAAATGCGATAGATTAGATATTCTCTCCAGACGTCACATTAATGTCAGCTCATGCATTGAAAGAGTGTTTTAAGAAAAAAATCTTAAATTCAAATTACTGTTATAGTTAATAATATTCGAAAATGTGAATTAAGGGGATTTATGAGAGTAAATCTAATTAACTATTTACAAAATGAAGACGTTAAATGGGGCAGTAGTTCGTATGACCTATGATGCTTATAACGCTTTGCGCTATCTTTAATATTAAGATTTAATTGCATTTAAAGACAAAATTAACGTATATCTGACATGGAATGATCATAATTATAGTTTTTTCCTGTCAGACGTCATAACGACCTATCAACGCACTGATGCACTAAATTATAATCATAAGTCACCGACGCATAACGTAGTGAATGTTTCTATAACATACTTTAATAAACAAATAACTGAACATTTGAAAAAGTAATCCGAAAATTGTAATTTTGTATTTAATCGTAACACTTTCAAAGAAATAAAAGTCTCAATTAAAACAGGATCTAAAATTTCATCGAATTGTGTAAGTTCGTTAATTAAGGAACGTTATCGATAGCGGAACAATCGCAGAGATGTTAATTGCTGTTCGCAATATTCCCGTCAGCAGTTCGCTACTGACCGACCGACATCGTCGTTTCACAAGTTCTTCCTTCTTCACTATATCGGATTTAAAGTTGCTAGAACCGGCCGCAGAAACTATTGCACATATTTGTGTTTTAAAGCGATGAATACTCAATAGTATTTTGTTTACATATAAGGTAGTTTCTGTATAGGAGTTTTAGCGAAAAGGCTCCCTTATACAAAGCTGTGGTCGTTGTATACACAAAAGAGTTTATGGAGCCACCGAAGACAGTTTTTGAAATCTTCTGGTAATAAATTAATTCGTCGCTCATTACAAGCCGGAATGATTACTGAATAGGTAAACACGTTAACCTAGTGTTTGAAGAATGATTTCACTAATAACAAGTTAAAGCTGATAAGCAAATGATTTTGGTGGATTCGGCGAAAGAAAGGCATTATGACCAAGATGACAGGGGTAGAATAAAAGTTGAAATTCAAACACAGCATCCATATTTCTTACCAACCGTGGTCTTACTATTTTATTGGAAACGAAGAAGGAATGTCAGTATAAGTGCATCTGCGACGTTTGTGTTAACGTAGGTACGTATGAAGTATAATATATCAAGCGAAAAACTAACTGCTTTAAAAAAGCTTGAAACATTATTAAAGCTGAAGTAAGCCCTAAGTAGAGACATTAAGTGATATACAAATCTGGCTTTGCCTGAAGTGTGCACATAAACGGCTAAAAAATAGTGGTAACTTTTGATCCACATTGGGATAACAATGATAATGAGGCTGATCGTTAGCACATCTACACGGCACCCATCATTGCCTTGGGCAAAGGCTGGAATAGCCATATAGCAGAATTAGTTGATGCTATGGCTCTCACGTTTCTGAATGCCCCGTGGCTAGAGCAGAAAATATTTAGTTCGTAACTTTATGTAACTTTATGTACACCACCTAGAACCTCTTGAAAATATTTGCTGTATGTCCCGTAGTGGCTTGATCCGCCTCTACCTTAGGCTCTCAAAGAAAAATTTTTCAAGATACAAACATAGCATAGTGGTTAGTCATCCGCACCTTGTCGAATTATTACCAAGTAATTATGGGTATATTTCTACATATGCACTTGAAAGCCAGTTCTTTTCGAGCTAAATTAACACCACACTAGTTACTACCAAGTGACACTATGGACAAGCATGTCACATAATAAGAAAAACAGTTATTGAAATTAACTATCTTTTATTATGCTAACTATATAAATTAATATCTTCCTACTATTATACCGTAGTTGAAGAACATAATTGGTAAATAGCGAATCAATATTTATTGATATCTAGAGATACAAACCGCGACTTCCATCGCGATACTTACAGTAACAAAAACTTAATAACAATAAAATATACCCTATATCATTGAGAAATAATGTAGCCTATTAGTGAAATAATTATCTGGATCAGATCAGTATTTTCAGAAATTATCAAAATACATCACATCTTTTATATTTTATATTTAATTTTTAATCAAGTTAATGATGAAAGTTATTGTCAAAAGTTTTATGTAAGAACAAAAAAAAATATAGCAAAAAAGTAACTCTTCTAGAAGGATTTTTGATCTATGATTATTAACTGGAGAGTTTTGAACAATATTAGCCCAGCTGGAGCGTTCAATGGATGCCCTAACTTGCTACTAGTCAATAACATAAACGCTTTGAGCGAATTCTACAAGAATTTCAAACGTACAAACAACTTTTAAAGTTATTGTTATAAATTATTAAATTGTTTACAGTATACTATACTTCAAAAGTTTTTATTTTACATAATTTAACTATTTCATAATTAATTATGAACACTGTATAGAAGTTGACAATGATGTTGTTTTCCCAAGCCCGGTGAAGCTGTAAAAGCCGCAAAGGCTCCAGAGCCCCTAAGGCTAACAGTATAGTCAGTGCGAAAAAAAAAAAAAAAAGATGTTGTTTTTATACTGCTCTGCACACTAGATCGTTATGATCATATTATTTGTCAACGCCCTATAAAATATTGACTATCGTGGGGGCCGAGTTAATAAATATTAAGAGCTATAACTGGGCAGGGATTATTATTTATTTATTTGAACCGATTTACGACTATCTTGAAAGAAAGTTCTCAATTACCCCGAATAAGGACACCCTAATGCATACATAAAATTACATTCTAAATGATATATGTTATCTCAAAATAAAATCTGCATAGTAAGAAAACATCAATAGCATACGTTGGATTATAAAATTCACTTTCTACTTTCTTGTACCTCAATTCTAAGAGACGACCGTCTTCATAACTAGCCTATTTCACTTCACTCGGCCTTTTTAACCTGATTAATAAAATTCATAGTACCTTTCTTTTCAACTTCAAGCTACTGCTATGGCTCCTACACACAAATAATTCAATGTATTCGTCCCCAACAAGGTACTATAGTGATTATGTTGAAGGCAACTAAATAGACATTCCTATAATGTATCGGGCACATCACAAACTATAGTAGCATTCTTGGATATACGCGTTACGTTTGTATGCGGTTCACCGTCACTGCATATAATATTCACACATCTATTGTAAAACTTATACATTTCATCGGATAATTTTACGAACGATAAGTATATAATAAATGTAGTGATTGTTAGCGGACGATACAATTTGCAATCTAACGGTTACATTTTCGTAGGTTTATAAACTACCCATGTCTAGCTGGTTGTGTACTGGATTGTTTAGGTTAAGTTGAAACTACCATAACGCGGTGCTTGCTCACGCGATCCCGTGTCCCTCCAATAAGGCGGTAGGTGGTACATAATTGGGTTTTAGTTAGTCAGTAAGAGTCTTACAAACCTCTCTTGTACCCAGAGCAAGAGGGGATGTAGGCCGCCACGACCGCCCTCCTCTGCGGCAACTCAAGCCTAGGTCCGATCCATCGGCATGGAGCCCTTGAGCCAAGCAGCCGCTCGCGCGATACAAGTGACTCTACAATCACTAGCTTTCACAGCCATACATGACACTGCATTATACACACATGCACAACACACATAGGTACATAGGTTCTGTAAAGGACCTTTTTTTTCTTTTTTGCCTAGTTAGAGTAGACAAAAATTTCAGACCACTAAATACACATACACATGTTCCTTCCCTCCTCCCAGGAGGCAGAAACATGTATATATGTATAGTTAGTTTAGATCGAATTACGGATAGGGAATTAGTCAGATCGCGACTTAATTGCATACGCGCAACAGTCCGAGCCGAGGTTCGACCACTTTGGCACCCTCGGATGTTGTTGCTTAGCTTTCGTGGCTGAGTGCCCTAAGCGCTCGCCCCCAAGCCCGGTAAAGCTGTAAAAGCCGTAAAGGCTCCAGGGCCCCTAAGGCTAAGAGTATAGTCAGTTCGAAAAAAAAAAAGGGATGTAGGATGTCCCAGCGTCAAAAAGGTTGAAACTACGATCACAACGCACGAGTCCAGCAACAAGCCGCGACAGCGAACGGCGTAGGCCAGAATGAAATTAGACGTTAAAACTTTAGGTTTACAAGTTCGAGTATCATGATTTTACTTATGTAAAAAACTTAATTTGTGATTAAGAATTGTGTATTAAAAATGAAGTTATTAGTGTCCGTTTACAATTTACAATCTCAGTAAATTGCTTATAAACTAATGGTTCTTACAATTATCCGGTGACCTACATATAATAATATCAAGAAAAGCATTTTAATGGACGATATTTTATGTTATGACATGATATTTTATGTAATACTATGATACTAGGTAACTACTATAAAGTTTTATTGAAAATTGAAAACTGATTTATGAGCATTATTATTAGGCATCGCAATAAATCTTTACAAACGAAAGTTACTTCATCATCAAGACAATTTTATTAGATAAACTTTGCCCTTTATATATGTTATTTGTGTTATTTATGTTATTTGGACGAATATTTTGGAAGATAATTTAAAATTAAAATAAGTCAACACTCGGCTCGGTCCTATGACTATAGATGTAGTGGTGCGAACGAGCCGTGTGAGTTGTGACGCATAACCCAGGCCGTATATTGTCTATACTTGAAGAATTTTAAATCATCAATGAGCGATTTCTTTCAAATTATACGCGGGTGAAACCGTGGGCACAGCTAGTTTACTATATTACGGTTGGATAGTAAATTGTATGATTTTCATTTAATTTATATTATTTCAAATATAACGTGATCAGATTCTAGTCATAAAATCAATTATAGGGTATATCATTATTTAAAATACCCTTTTTTAGCCGAATACTGGGAAACCAAAAGGAATATTATGATTTTAGCGGTCTATGTATTTACAAATCATGAGGTCAACTGATTGGATTATATAAATCTGTTGCAAAAAAGAAATTGCAAAAGTAAGAATTTTAAACAAAACCAATCCAATTAAAAATAATATAAAATAACCATCCCAAAGACAACCCTCTCGTTGAGAAATTAATTGAGCTGTCTTCGAAGAGCTTTTCATTACGGCGCTCAGACCACGACGGTCGAAACAGAATAGTGTTCATTTGATATTTTTTGTTCCTTTTATTTTAATATTTCCATTTCTTTGTTGATAATCAATTTCGTATATATTACAACTAGATGTGCCCCACGGACTTACTCGCGTTAAATTTGTATTTTACATGCCTGTTTCGTACATACGAGTATGATAACTACTTGCCTCCAGATCGCCAGACTGGTTAATGTTTATGGTCACTGCACCGTTCCTAAGAGCCGTATCGTGATGTTAGAAAATCTATCATTTTCCTTATTTCGTCTATTTCGTCAAGCTAGCTCAGTCACATAAATAATGCTACTCGACAGATAATTCGAAGTGTCGATATAATTATATGAAAAGTAAGTGTGATTGATATAATAAAATGTGTTTGATCTTTTTTGATGTCAAACGTATAATGGCACGTTTTGACCTGACTACGCTTCGTGTCTAGACGGCTCTTTCTGACTCAACGCTTCCCTCTCTGTTTTTTTTTCCTTTTTATTAGTTATTTATATTTCAATATATAAACATTACGATTACTTTTTTAATGATTAAATTCAGATGTTTCACGTCTTTTTACGTCTCACTTTTTTTTTGTTGACGATAAAACTAATTCCACAGCTGATTAAAATGAAATGAATAGTATATTTTGTGACGTACTTGTAAAGCTAGCTTAAGTATCAACAATATTTAGCAATCTCATTTAAATATTTGTTAATATCTGTGAAATTTCATTCCGCATTCATTAGATTCTTTGTGTCTCTGTATAGTTAAATTTTATATAATTTCATTGGTTTAGTTTAAAGTACCTTTTGATCAATAATTCTTTAATCCTTTTCTGTATTAAGAACAAAGCGTTTCTCTAATTAAAAACTTAAATAAAAGGCTTTATTCAAACGGAACATCAAGCAATATTTGACTTGGAAAATGTGCTCTATTAACGTTTTAATAAGGTATAACTGTGTGCGTAAAAGTTGCGTTTGGTTATTATAATCCAGGTAGTCAAATTAATTAGGACTTCTCACTGGATCGCGAGAAGTTCTTTAATTGCACATTTGCTGAATTACTAACAGTTGTAAGGGTTGGAATTATTAAGTCAGCTAAAATCTTTATTAATTAATCCAAATGATAAAGTCATAGTAAGCTTAAGTTTGAACCAAATTATAATTAATTATGCATTGTATTCAACTTCAATATCTTGTTCATGTCTCAGTTCAGTTTTTAATAAATCTGAATTCTTCCTCGGTAACGAGTTAATAACATTGCCAAAACATGTGCTGTCTGGACGCTTCTCTAGTTTAAGCTGGGTGGCTTATTAAAGAATAGAATATCTCCTATGCTATCAAATTTGATTATATAAGTACGTCTAAGATTTTTTATGTAGTTTTAGATTTTGTTTAACTTTTAATATTGTAAATGTATTATATATTTTTCTGGGCTTCGTTGAGTATGCAAAATTGTCTATGTAAAATGTTATTCTTCAGTAAAGTTAAGTATATTTTGGACTGATAATTACATCATTAAAGTAAATTTGCTATGATATTTTCTTATAAATATAATCATGATTTTATTATTAAATTCGCTCGTAAAAAAAAAAAACAAGATTAACAATAACGAATTTTGAAAGCGCTACGACTACTATGTATACAATCTTTTTTACTTCCAACATAATCAGAGGGGTGTTATGAGTTTAACATGTGTTTGTCTGTGGCATGGCAGCTCCCAAACGGATGAATCTAATTTGATATAGTTTTTTTTTTTGTTCAAAGTTAATTTGATCGTGAGTGTTCTTAGCTATGGTTCAAGAAAATCTGTTCTGCCGTTTGAAGATTATCAGCTCTTATCTAGTTGATGAATAGTTCTACTAGTAATTAGTTATGAATAAATTTAGTATTCTGCTACTTCAATGATATTAGAAGAACATGATAACCTTGACATGATGCCTACAGCATTGAAATCTGGAATTGGATTTTGGATGGAATCTGGAATTGGAAATTTGGAATCTGCCCAACTTCTCAACAACTTACAGTAGATTCACGTTTGGGCTCACTGGGATGATCTCAACGAATAGATTAATTGTGTCGGTTGTTTATAATTTACCTTTTAACTATTGAAGATTGGTTGTAATAAATTATTTCATATTTGTTCAGGTAGATTTTTTAAACTACCTTGGGATTATCAGAAGTTTATTAAATAGGATATAAAAAGTAATTTTATTTACTACATAATAATACATAGTAGTAGGTAGTAATATCATGTTTATGTAGTTTTACAACAACATAAATCTGTTCATGAGCTGAGGAAGTTGTAAAAGCCTTTGCGTTTTATGAGCCTACTGTTACCTCTTGAATTGAATGCGGCATTTCACAGAAAAAAATCAGGAAAATAAAATTTTCTTTATTAGGGATAATTAGACATTATAATATTTATCGCTTAACCAAGCTAAGGTAATCAATCTATGGGTTGTGTGTTTTTTTTATATTTAAAATTACAGATTTATCTTTTAACCAAGTTAAGGTTATCCATCTACGGGTTATGTGTTTTTTTTTAATATAAATTGGCAGGAAACTGTTAACTAATTAACTTGGCCATGATTGACCAATGTAGTAAATGGCTTTCTTAAAACATCACCACCTTGTGTCTGGTACATTCTCGTGGTCTGCCCCGAGCAACGTCAGTCCTTATCACTGGCGATTAATACCTGATCGACGGCGTCTCTCCCCTGTACCCTTCAGGTTTCGAGTTCTGATTCTGCAGTCGAACTAACATAGTGGCGTTTTCATACAAACACTTCGATGTACCGGTAGTCAACTTGGAACCGCTGGAGAGACTGCAGTACAGCCCAAGTCTTAATCGAATCAAAGGCTTTATCGTAGTCAACAAACGCTAAACAAAGGGGCGATCTACTGTATAACCTGTCGTAATGCGTATATGTGGTCTAAGGTACTTAAGCTCTGTCGGAAACTGGCTTATTAGGCAGGGTGGAAGTCTTCGAACTTGCGAGTGCGATGACAACTGGTGATCAATTTTAGATCCCACGGCTGTCGACGGTCTTGTAGGGTTACATTGTGCGTACCATCAGGGAAAGTGACACAACTAGGAAAAAAAAAATTGCCTGCTGGCCAAGTTTACACAACTAGAAAAAAAATGCCTGGTTGGCTAAGTTTATTCAAAGAACTGCACTATAGGTTAATCACAGATAGCTAACAAGACGAGCGCTAAACAAAGTCCTATAAGTCCTACCTAGTCCTTGGCAATATATTTTCCTTTAACGAAAGCTAAGATTAACTGTAAAATTGTAATTTTATAACAAACGGTTATACGGAACAATTGATTATTTGCTTCTATTTTAAAAGATGCTAACTTTATGCTAATGTCGAAATAATGTAACTCAAATAGTATCAATTAATGTTTTGTTTTTAATCTTCTGACTTCAACTAAATACGAAATACATTTTATCAAAAAGTCGATTTAATAAAACCAAAACCATGGAGCAAAAGTAGAATAGATTTTTAAACAAAACTTGAAACGTTGGATAAGAAGAAAGTAAATGGAAAACTATACAAAAAGAAGTCTTAACAATTACAAATCAACAATAGGTTAGGAACAATGGACGGTTTGTCGCGCTTGCCTCCGGTTCACCGTTGAACGCTCCAACTTTAATTATGTGTATTGTTGCTTAACTTGTAGTTCGTGCAAATGAAAGATAATGGTTTTTATGCATATTACAGTGTTAGTGACCGTTGTAACAGAGCAACGATATACTATTATAAAGATTGACATAAGAATTAAGCAGAAAGAGGAATATTAAAAAAAAAAATGTGTTACTTAGTTCACAAGTACCAGAAGTGATGAAACCTTTAGGAAAAAAAAATCTTTAAATATCCTAAATCAGCGGGGTTCGAGCTATCGACCACTCGTGCGTACTGCGTATGAAGTCTGGTCGTCTCACACCACTAGGCCCATCCGACAATGAACACAATCATGAAAATCAGGACTTGCATTATCCGTGCATAATGTAAATGTATTCTATCTCATACTCTCGTAAGCTAAACCTTATGGATATATATGGTTGTCTCTTTTTACGGTCGCTTTTTCGTTTCATCGATTTTCAAATCACAACGGTGCTAAAGAAGGTTTCACTTCAAAAATGTAAGGCTTACTGGGACACACCTAACAGATGTGATACATCAAAAATTACTAATTTTTATATTGAAATAAAAATTCCAAAAAAAGAAAAAAAAAGCAGATACTATGTATTTGTAAGATAAAATATCAGTGGTATTTAATTATTTTATTTTAATGTAATTTTATTTTAATATAAAAGTTTTTATTTTTCTACCAATTTGTTACTTTTTCTTGACGGCAACTTCTATGAAATGGTATGATTTTATTATGATATTACTGATCTGACAGCTGCGAAAAAATGTGTGTGTGTATACATCATGTTACCATTTTATAAGAGGAAGGAGTTTTCTAATCAATATAATAAGTTTAAATAATTGAAAAAAACTAAAACACGCTTTAATTACGCGCTAAAAATTATAAAACTTTTTTAGTATTATAATAACATTTCGTTACCAAGCCCTCTTTGACTTGTGAAATCAAATTATATGAGTCCAAACTCAAGCAGTTTACTAGTAGCCAGTGAAGAGTTCAACTATCCACCTCCTGGCTCCATCATCAGATTAGCTCCAAGATACCGAATTGTAGTGTTGTCATCCGAACTATATATACATACAAAGTTTCATTTCGATATGACAATTAGAAGTAGATTAAAATTGACTTCTAAGATTTTATTACATTGCTTGTTATTTAGTTACAAGTGAAGCTAATATAAGCGTGTTGATAAATAAATTCATTTGCGGGTGTTATGTTACCTTTGCAGGTTCGTAAACTCGTTCTTAGGGCCAGCCTTAGGTAAGCAAAAATATATTTTGTATTTTCTTCCAAACTAGGATTCATGTATTGTGCCCGCTGCCGTTGAGAGTATTTTATATAGTGGGTAGGTTAGACCAATAATTACAAAATAATAATAGTCTGTAATGGAAACATTTTAATAAAACATCTACAACGATTACTCCTTACTAGAATTATGTAAATATGTTCGCAACTATAGTAATTGTTATCGTGCCTCCGCAACCTGACTTTGTAACAGAGGTTTTTCTGCAGGCTACTGGTCTATTAATCAAGCAAAAAGGGCGTTAAAATATAAGCGAAATAAAAAGAAGAATCAAGTAAACAATTCTTCATGCCCTCCTATTATCCTATATGCACAATATTTTCGCTTACTTTCATTTTCGAGCGAAACTAAATACTGTAAGTATAAAACAAATCGGCGATCAAAAGCGTTCGCTTGAATATAAAAGCATTACCGATGAGATGAAGTTTCATAAAATTCCGTCGTAGGAACTCAATCTTCCCCCACCAGCGTTCAGCCGCGCCGCGCCGAGCCGGTTTCACTGACGCTATGAAAATTGATTAAAAATTAATTAAGTTACACGTTGTGAAAGAGCCACGTTTACTCGATATTGATATCAATGGGGTTATCGCGATTCATGTGCAACAACTACCATGTACATCGACATAATATAATATGTACTACAGACTAGATTTCGCAATCAGAACACTTACTCTGTTCGTTCGTTATTTGAACAAATTGTTTTCATGAACGTTCTTGATTATAGGTAGAGTATATATCAATGTATATATCAAACTTAAGAAGGGAATACAATAAAATGATAAAGTATACATACACGTAACCGGACTTTAAGTATTTAGTTAAGTAAATTTTAACAAACATAGATGATGTATTCTTTCAGCATCAAATAATTAAACAGTGATCGACCTATATGTCCAATATCCGTGCAGCTTGACATTATATGCACTCTTTTGTTTTGAATGAATAGAGGGAGAATGTCGCTGATTATGTCGGCTTGCAACAAGTTATGAGTTGTCATATACAACTACTTATATAGGTATTAGAGATAGTGCTGTTGGTTTTATTATGTAATCTGTGATTGAATTGTACTGCGTCATTAATTTTATTGGCACAGTCGATAGTCGATTAAGTGGGTAGCTTGATAGTTAAGTTCAATTTATAATTAGATATGGGTGGTAGAAAATGACAATTGTAACAGACTGGATCGAGACCATGACACACCAGGTGTAACCCCGTCAAAGTTGATTGCTTAGGCATGTCGCGCTCTGGGATCCGCTGCTATGTATGTACCCAGCAATCAAGAGCATGTTGATAATCCTGTGCAGTATTTCTCTTTTAGTTTGCCACGTTTTGGGATCAGTCCATGTATATCTGGTTGTCGAGAGGTTTTAACAGGCGACATGACAGCGACGACAAGCGATGGAGTGCCTCTCAGAGATCGTTGTTGTTTTGGAAATAATAATAACAAATAAGTAGTTGCGTGAACATTTATACTTTTTTGAATAGTCACACTCGATGTTATGTGATGTTTAACATCTAGTGTGATTATCTTCAGTACAATATAACAAAAGGTTTAGCAAGCAATTTCAGAGTATAAGCTCTTATCATATTTTATAACGCGCATATAGAAGTATACCTAACTTCAAAAATTATATAATTGGATAACTAAGTAGGTATAACAATATCTAAATTCACTCTAGTTTATCACGATTTATGCTCTGTTCGAAATATATATTGCTAGAGTAAGCTTGTTAGCAAAAACGCGTTGTAAGAGTCTCTTCACGGCTGATTACGTTTTAATCTTAGTTTATAGGAGCACCGGCTAAATTACGGACGAGTGGTGAGTTTGTGGGTAACAAGTAACAACTGAAGAATATTTTACTAAAGTTCATACAAATTTAATTTAATGACTAAACTTGTAGGAAGACGGAGTCTTAGTATCAGGAAATAATTAACTTTGTTTAATTTTTTTAAAGACAAGTTACGGTACTCCACGCGTTTGATCGGCAGAATATCGATTCGATATTTACAGGTTCGAGTCCTGGCACGAACCAACGAATTTTTCGAATTCTCACTAACGCATTCGAATTAATAACTTTACCGGCTGACGGCGAGGGAAAACATCGTGAGGAAACATGAACGCTAGAAGTTATGTTTTTATAAATATATGTGGGAAAAAAGTAGAACTGTGGATTTCTCGGCGTTTGAAATTGGCTGACGTGGTGTTTAAACTCGTGCCATCTCTCGGAAAGAGATCTTTGGCCAGCAGTGGGACATTTAAAGGTTGGTATTATCTTCTAGACATATTATAAAAGTCAACGTCTCTCTGTCTGTCTGTCCGTTTATGTTCTTTTCACGCGAAAACCATTATCCGATTTATCTGTTTTTATTTTAATTCATAGCCATGTTATCTGATCAGGTTATAGGATACATTTTGTAAAATAAATTAACTAATATACGAAATAAGCAGTGATGATAGTGGTGAATCAATTCGGAAAATAGCCGCATTTGGGGCGCTTAAATGGCTTACGCTGAGTAAACCATACGAGATATATCAAATTAATATTCTACATAATTGTAGATCTTAAAAAGACGGCATTCTGTAGTCCATGCGTGCAGAACTGCGGATAAAGCTAGTTATTCATATATCGTACATACTGTCTTGATTTATAAATATATTTGCTTACGTTTTCTCTGCCAAAGAATATTTGCCAGCTATATACCGAGCACTGTATACTATTCATAAATGTTGAGTACCGGTGCCCCACGGCTCCGTACGCGTTTATTACGCAGTAATTATTTTCATCAACTAACTTAACTGTTTGACTAAACTTTACTAAACAAAATTTTATTAAAATCTGTTAGTATTAATAAATTAAAATTTATTTTAGAATTTTCAGTGCAGTAATAAATCTAGACGCGCTGCAGAAAGGGCCGTCAATTTAGCATCCTATAACAGCAATCCAGAAGTAGTGCTGTAGGTAGCCACCACTAAGTACTTTGAAAAAATATTCTCTACCAATACCAAGTAACCAACACCGAGCGGCAAAAGACGGGATTGGGTGGAGACTTCTTAAAACCAGAAAGGACCCACAACCTCTCAAAATGAGAGTGGATATGGGACAGGTTACAGTACTCAACCTCGAACAACAGCCAGTCTTCTGGGCCACTTCAACAACCCACTTTTCGAGTATTAAGCCCTTCTGAAAGCCAAGCCAAGCAAGACAATGCAACTGTCCAAGTAATAGTAGGGACTATGACGGGTAGACATGACCGCATATAACGGAACCAGTGGTTGACGCTTGGTTGGCGGTAGTTGGCCCTGATGAACCTTTTTGGTGCCGTAACCATTGCTGTTCGTCTCAAGGGAGCGAACGAACTTCTTCTCATTGGATACATCAACCAACTCCCATTCATCGACAAGGAGAACCTCTTCCCCGTCTACTACAGTCGTCCAGACATGACGCCAATATCGACCAACAGCTACTTTGCACGCATCTTAAGGCTTACAGGATCCCAAATACCCAGAACCGTACCGAATACCCTCTGCAAGATTCACAGCCAGGATGAAAAGGAATTCCTTGTCAGCCAAGGATATGGGACTGAGGAAAGGTCTCGGGCACTAAGTTCAGAAGGTTCCAGCTCCACGAGAGTGTCTCGCACGCTATTGTGGCAATAACACGACACACGTCCACCTGTGTGCATTACACCGACGACTCGAACAGCGTCATTGGCTAGTTTTTAACATTCTGATTTTACTTATCTTAATAGTTCAATGATAAATATCAAAAATGTACATTTACCGTGTGAAAATATTAATTTTGAAGTAATTTAAATGTATGATGGTTTTTGTCCGACAGTATAAGAGGAATGAAAAGTACCTAAACACCAAATTATACAAGACTACAACTGTGAATAATCAAAATTACACTCTACTTTATTCCAACTTTCACATTACTGTTGTATCATATACTTTCCATTATATATTCAGATTATACTTTTATACCTTTATAAAAATGCTCCTTCAATTTATTAAAAAGGAAAGTAATTTATGAAATAAAGTAATGTAATTTTCTATAATTGATTTAACATCTTAACTACACCTACCGTTTTTCTTAATTCCCGTACTTGCCTAGAGCTAGCCAGACTGGTTGACCTTCGTGGTTACGCTTCGCTCATCAGATTCGTAATGTGAAGTTATACAACCTTTATAACCTCACTCCATAAACAAGCTATAAAGTGAATAAAGAAATTTTTAAATCTAACTGGTAGTTCCAGAGATTAGCGCGTTCACACAAACATACAATCTCTTGATACAAATGGTACGTTGAAGCTATAAATGTAAACGGTAAATATTATTTATTGCACACTGATTATTGTAAACTGTTTATTGAAATAAATACATTCGAGTGTTAAGTTTTAATGATTGCACAGGCGCACTGCGTCGTAAACTCAATTTTGTTGAATCTACGGTTCAAGATATCGCTTCCAGCCATAAAGTTCTGTGAAATTGCCAAAGAGCGGCGAAACGATTACGAATTAACGATGGGTATATTGTATAATATTTTTTTTACATACTTCAAAAAAGGAGGAAGTTATCAATTCGACTGTATGTTTGTTACGCGTTTACTCCGCCAATTATGAATTGATTTTGATGATTTTTCTTTGTTGGTAGCTTATATCAGATGTGGTCCCATTACAATTTTACCGAAATTGATTTAACGCTTTTTGAAAAAATAAATAACATATACGAGGGGCGTTCAGTTTATTCTCGGTATCGGGATAATTAAGTAATGAAGTGAATAATATAATAGCATCGTCAAATAATTACACTAACTGAAGATTTAAATAGAAAATTTCGTCGATACCTCAATCGGTGTCCCATTTTAATGACATTAGCATTGGATATTCGATTTCGAAGATACACCAGGAAACTCCACAAAATAATTGATGTTGGTTTTCTTTTTTTGTTAAAAATTATCTTGTTTATCGTCAATTGAAGTCCAGTTTTAGGCTAATATTAGTTATGTGGAAGGCTTTATTCGAGAAATCAATAAAGTGAATTATTATTTCGATGAAATTATGAAAAAAGTATATTATTAGTTTGTAGCAGACAGGAATATTGTGAGAAATCGCGGCAGACAGATCAAAAGTTATTTATTACTTTTTAGTTGGACTTACGTGAGTACAGATTCGAATAACTCTTCACCGCGCCGCTACTAACGTACCCATGTAGCCTGTTATTGCTCTTGCATCCCGTACTTGCCTACAGCTTGCTTTACATTCATGGTTACTGCTCCGCTCCTTAGAATCGTAGCGTGAAGTTATATGGCCAATAACCTCCCGCAATAAATAAACTATAATATACAATTATATTTTTTCATATCGGACTGGTAATTTCACAGATTAGCACGTTCAAACAAACAAACTCTTCAGTTTTTCACGGTTAAATCTATTATAGTTCTTGATTTCTTTTGGGGTCTGAAAAGTAGCATTTTATCACTAATTGACTCACTCATCAAAAACCACTTCTAGGTGACTCAAAAACGTGAAATTTGGAATCAAGGTAGATCATGAAGCATATACACATAATATAAAAGAGAAATTAAAACACTTCAAAAGATTATTATTTTTCGAAATAACACGTATGAACAGTGTTTCAGTCCTTCCACCAATAGATAGCGTCGTCCCAAGTTATAATCATAATGAGGTCAAACTACAATGGCGTTTACATTTGCTCGCCTATAGATGGCGTTGTGCAACAAAAACATAAATGTCAAAAAGGGGCCAAGTTCGGTGGAAATTTGCCATGTTAGAAAGCTCATATTAAAGAAAGTAACAGATTGGTATGTAAATAAATTGAAGCACGTACATTCCTACAACATTAATTAACGGAAATGCCGAAGACATGATTTTGTTGGGATCATCTATATAGTTGCTGTTTCTATTAGGTTTGAATAGAAGTTGATTAGCGTGGATATTACATTAGTAACTTCTGATTTAGTAGGTATTGTTAATATTTCGTTGTTACATCATATCAACTTATTTTGTTATATGATTAATTTATTTATATTTCTAAATTAAAGCATTCGAATATTACAAAATTATTCATCAGAATAACATAATATATATTGTATCTAGCGTATGTATAGGTTACAATTCCTTTAATGTAAACGTTGCTTTAACTGTAAATAAACGTGCAATTTTATTAACATAGAAATGAATTTATAGTTAGACAACTTCAGCTTCATAACAGGTTTGTTATTACTCCTAGTTGGTTCTGCAACTTACTGTCCGGCTGCCTGAGCAAATTGTATGGAACATTGTAGAACGACCGACATTCTCGTCGCCTAGACTGTTTGTTCACAACTGTTTCTGTTTGAGCTTATTCGGTATACCAACAGACATGAATTTATAGTTGATAACGCAAACAAATATTCAAATACTCGATGTGTATAGGGAGAAAAGTGTCATATAAAGTTTCTTTTATTTATAGATCTAGATATGTATATTTTTTTTACTAATATTCGTATGTTTTATTTAGCAGAAAACTTATTTTTATGCGTACGTTTTCGCAGAATTACTAGTATCTAAGCTTTCTGATGAAAACAGACTTGTTTTTATTTATTAAATATTTAGTACTTACATTTCTTAGCTGTATGTAAACTTTGATACCTTTTTCATTAGGAATCTATTGATATTAAATGTATTCAACTAACATATAGGTGGTCCACATATCTATTAACACTCTGTTTAATTATGATGACAGCTGTAAGTTAGTTTATATTCTCTATTTTGCAAAATATTCCCACGGGTCAGCTAGTGTATGTTAATTCTAAAATACATTTGAAATTACAATAAATAGGCAAAAAATCTAGAATAGTTCGGCTATAGTTACGAGGGGAGGTCCAATAGTTCGTGGAATGGGGGGGATGGAGTGGGTATAGGGGTGTTCGCTTAGTGTCATACTAAGCTTATCATTAGTATATAAATTGAGTTTCAGCCCTATTGCGTCTCCACGCCCGGGTGAAGCTGTAAAAGCCGTTTGAGGCTTCAGCGACCTTATGGCTAACAGTAGAGTCAGTTCGAAAAAAAACTATCGTCAGATCAGATGTAGCCCAGTCGCGGACACGGCACGATAGTGCTCTGAACTGTCCCCACAGTTTTAATATTTGCTCCCACATACTAATTAATTTTCGGTATTCGCGTACATTAATTACTTGTTTGAATTTGTGAACGTTTGAAAAACGTTTATGTAGTACCACTATATATGTGGGAACAATATAGAACTGTTGATTTCCTAGTGTTTAAAATAGCCAATACTTCGTGGGCTGGAGTGGTGATTAAGCCATTGCCTTGCCATTGGTAAAAGGCATTGGGATACACACATACAGGCTTAACATATTATAATATAAATAAACTTCGAACATGGCGAAATTGCTATTTAAAATATCACCTTCCTTTTTATTTCGCTTAAAGTTTATTTTATTTCTAAAGATCTTAATATTTTTTGTTATATAAATCTTTGATCCTTTGGTTTATTTTAAACAAACTGCTGATATATTTCCAGTGAAAAAAAAAACAAATCGACGCTGCTGTTGGTTATTTATTATTTAAAAACTAAGCGGTACCTGATTTTTCTTTTACGTGAAAATGCTTTTAATGTTCTAAGAGTTTGTGCTTGTCGATTTTTTTTAATCATTGTAATATTATCGTTACTGCTTATGGAAAAGAATTATGCTATGTAGTCCAAACAATTCTTCTAATGCGGAAAATTTGTGATTTTATCATATAAATATGCCAGCAACTGCCCGCAACTTCCTCCATTCATACAAAAAAATTACAAAGAATAAAATATTACTTATAAAACTCTGGCATAATTTGTGAACATATTAGTTTTTTATTCTACCTTCACAAAATGACTGCATAGCACCCGATTTAAAGTATGGTACATATCATAAGCAGAGGCAAATTTCATCGGCAGTCCTCGATGTCATGCTGGCCAACTGAAATGTCTCTTCAGGCCTCGTTTAAAATACCCAATGTTATGAGGACACAGAACACATTGGCTGGAAGACCATTACACGTCTGCACAGTACGGAAAAGGTAAGAATTTAGATCAGTAGTTCCAAAGATTACCTCCTACAAAATACATTCACAAACTTTACTTCATTATAATAATAGTAGAAAAGATATTTCATAGAATGAATTGTACTTTAGTTCATCATTAGAAGTCCTGGATGATATAACTTAAATTGAACGTTGATTTTACGATTATCGATTCTTTTTAAAGCTAAATACAATCAAGTATAATCGCAATCTGAAATATTTGAATTTTGAATGCCTGATGTCAAATAACAAGATTAATTCTTCCAGACAGTATTCTTTGTTGCGTGTTGCTGCAGTAAAAATTCTTACATTTTTAACGTTCATACGTAAACATATATTTTTATTCAAAATTAACTAATAAATTAAATGCACAATGGCATTCGAGAGCGCTTCCTTAAATGTTAAAACGGATAATCAAAACTAGTAATAATGTTTCTAATGGTACAATTCCCTACCAGTTTAGTGTAGTTTGACAGCGTGACTCCACCAAACTAGGACGAGGGAACGAATATATTTCAAATACGAAATTCGGAATGGCTAGGTTAACGAAAACAGCGGTCGAAACGCCGCATTAGTTGGTTCATTTGAAATTTCTTTACATTGAGTGATTCCTGTGATTCTATTGACATTTTAGGATGAAGCCTAAACTAGTCTATACAAGTTAATAAAATTGAAGTGTCTGTTTGTAATGTCAAAATAACGTCTTAATACTAAATGCATATGAAAGAAAATTTTTGCCCATCTGTCTATTTGTTCTGAGTAATCTCCGAAATGGTTGTATCGAAACTTAAGCTACTTTTATTTTAGAGAAAAATTGGGGCTCCGCGCAAATAAAAATAATTCGAAAATCGAACACGATTCGCGCGTGTGCCCTATTGACGGCTTTCTGTAGTCCACGCGAGCGCAGCCGCGGGCAAATCAAGTATAACAAACAGCTAGTATAACATTATACGATCAGGAGATACTCATCGTCAATGCTCTTTGTACAGGACAACTCGTTGTGACGTCATTTACAAATGGAACATATCTTAGGTTGCTGGATGGTAGGACACGGATGTAAAGCCCGCCATGGTAGCGCACTTAGGCATGACACGTTCCGTGATCAACCGATTTATATCCAGTAATGAAACGGGGTGGTAGAGATCTTTATAAGACGTGGTCGCGATAACCATACACATGATAATAAACCCATCACAGTGACTGTCTTTTGGTATATCGCTTTTTGGGATCGGTTCGTGTAAAGTCTCAGCTGCCGCTCTCGGCTCGGCTCGATGGATTACCGATATCTTGATGGTCGCTGTTGTTTTTTGATTGTACTGTGTATACCATAAGGCGCAGAACATTGTGAAGCAATGATGGCTCAGTAGTAGCGTGTACGACTTCGCGTCGGTTGACGTAAGTTCGAATCCCCGCAATGAGCCTGAGCTTTCGGTGAAGGAAAACATCGTGAGTAACTGCATGCAGGTAGAGCATTTTCTAATGTCCATCTGGCTAGATACCACTCTCAAGTTGAAAATC
Source organism: Saturnia pavonia (assembly GCA_947532125.1). NCBI lineage: Eukaryota > Metazoa > Arthropoda > Insecta > Lepidoptera > Saturniidae > Saturnia > Saturnia pavonia. The sequence continues at coordinate 12,542,787 of OX383906.1, forward strand.
TGTCGCTGGGCACCAATAGGTGTGTTCCGGCAGCTGCACTTGAGAGCCCGTCTTCCAGTAGGTTTAATGTGCTATCATCTTGGGCCACATCGTCACCTAACATAAGGTGAGATTATGGCCACTACGCCAAAACTATAACGATAAAAAACAGTCAGTTTGCTGTGCTAAAAAAGATCTATTATGCTTAGTGATTTACTTAAGTATCATAAAGTAGGTAATGGTACATGCAGATACAATATACCTATCATTGAAAAATTTTGAATTATTTTAACATTGTGTAATTTAAAGTTACTTATAACTGAGAAAATTCTTTTATTATTATTATAAAACGCTCATAATGCCACAATTAAAATGCAAACAATAGCGTTAACAACATTCAATTGAATTCCTTAAGGGAAACCATTAATTTTATACTCAGTATCTTCATTCAGGAGGGCTTAACGAAGAAGATACAGTAATCCTATAATCGACAGCGGATAAGAGGGAATCGACTTTGAGTGATATCCCATTATCTACGAATTCCTTGTGATAGAGCTTTACCGGTCTTTGAAAAAAAATGAAGAAAAAACTTATATTGGCGATAGAAACTGATTTATTTTGTGAATCGTTTAACTGTTCAATTATGTTTACCACTCGGTGTACCCGTCAGTTATAACAACACATGATCATCATCATCTCAGCCGAAAGATATCCACTGCTGGATATGTGTGGATACTGTGGATATGGCCATCCCCAATAATCATCACAATGAGCGATCCCGCGCTGTTTGCATCCAGCGCAACTTTTACCAGGTCATCAGTTCACCTTGTGGCGGGTATACCCACGCTGCGCCTTCCGGGCCCTGGCCGCCACTCAAGAACTCTTCAGCCCCATCGGCCATCCTTTCTACGAGCGATGTACCCCGCCCACAGTCACTTAAGTCTAGCAATTCTTAAAACTATGTCAGTTACTTTGATTTTTAAGCGGATCTTCTCATTTCTGATTTGATTAAAAAACACTGCGAAGATTTAAAGACATTGATACTGGCAAGTGCTTTTTGCGGCACCAAATCAAAAAGAAGAAGCAGGACATTTTTGTAACGAAAGCATTAATTTTAAACTATTTGTCTGTTTCGACAATAGTTGGTTCAAAAAGATACTCGAATCATTAATATTGATTAATATTGATGAATTGTCCTGTACCGTTAACAAAATCCATTCGTTGTGTCTTCTCTTTAAAATATAGATATGATAGATAAATATATGCTACATTCTTCTTTAGTAGTTTTGTGTATCAATCAAGATCTTATTATTTATTTATATTAATTTGTATTAAATATTTATGTTGAATTTTTGTTATTTTAAATGTATATTATATGTAGTTAAATTTACTTTTTTGTTTTTAATAATAATAATAATATGTGGACACAATTTCACACACGGCCATTTAATTCCATACTAAGCATAGCTTGTATCTTGGTAATTAAACAGCTGATATACTATAAATATATATATATATATATATATAACACCCAGACACACAACTGACAATTATGCTCATCACACAAAAGTCAGTCATGGGCGGGGATCGAACCCGCGACCTCTCGGCTCAATAGTAGGGCTTACTACAACTGCGCCACGAGGCCTGTCAAGGCCTGTACTTGTCGTGATTGCTTTTAAATGTAACGGCATATTAAATTTATGTTAGGGACACATAATAAATAAATCTTCTTATAAATGCACATTTGCTAAAAAAACTGACATGTAAAGATATACAATCGTTTATTATAAGTAAATATAATTTATTATTATTGTATTTATTTCTAAATAATTAGTTAAACACTACGTATAAAGGAGAAGAAGCAATATAAACAAAAGGTAAAATTGAGTAGTGATGAGACAATTAAGCATCGACCCCAACGTCAAAGATATTGGTAGATTTGTCTGCGGCCTCAAAGGGATCGTATTACGCTCGATTGCTCACTGATTGCCCGATGTCTACTCACATTGTATCTAAAAGAAATATGTTGCTCTTTTGTTATATTGTAGGGGTTAAAAGCGAGATGTGTAAGTACTATAATATTAAGTATTATAATATTATGTGAATAGTATGAAATAAGTGCCAGGAAATGTTAATCTAATATTTTATTTTAGTAAGGTCGTGACATGTTTTTCTTTGTAAGGCGTCATTTACACATCTGCCAGTGTCATTGTTAAATTATTGTGATATAATATATTTTTTTAATCCTTTATAGATTTAGTGTTTGGCCACAATATTACTTAAGTGACTATGTGGCCCAAGATGGTAACACGCTAATCCTAGTGGGAGAGGCATTCGCTAACTTTATGCTATGGTTTTGTCTCGTCTTCTCTCGCCGAAATCTCAGGCTCTCATTACAAGGTTTTGAACTTGCGTTTATTTAGTCTTCAATATCGATCCTTTATTATTTGTCAAAGCTACTGTGATGGTATTCATCGGAGCTAAGTTGCGTTCTAATATAATAATGGTGATAAAAACTTTTTAGGGAATTATATCATGCAAATTATCACCAAAATAAAACAAATAATCTTTTGATAAATGTATGTTTGTATGGTTTTGAATAAAGAATAGGAATTCATCGGGACCAATCATGATCGCACCAAAAACTGGAATTAAATTAGTTATTTTCAAATTTTAATTTTATAATGAGCATTACGTTATTTAGAGGTTTTATTAAAATTCTGTGAAAAAAATGCTAACAATTATTATGTTTTAATTGTTATTTTCGGAAAATAAACATTCAAAACTCTCATCGAACTCGCGGTTGCCGGTAAATATATAATTGTGTTCATATAGGTCACGTTAATTAAGTCCTGAAAAGTTTTGTACATTTATGTAAATTCTAATTTCTGTATAAAATTGTTGACAACACATGTAAAGCGGTTTGTAATGCTGATAAAATATCAATTTGGTATAAAATATAGAAAAGTAATTTTCATCGATAGGTACTAATGTTTACCTAATTTAGGAAATCTGTTATTTATCTGCTGTTCATAAGGACAGCAATATATAATTAATTATGTTAGTTTGAACAGATATTAAATATAATAAAACTAAACTAATGTCTCTCATGCAAATGTATAAATATAATACTTGTATAATAATAAGAAAGATTTTGAACAAAAGCATTCACTCAAAAATAAACTTTACTAAACAAGGCCAATATCAGAAGAAGTCAATGAGAAATGCCAATAATATTTCTTTACAAGCTCCACGGACTAACTATGGTATTAAGAATATTGTTTACGAAGGCGCTAAAATATACAACAAATTACCTAACAGTATTAAAGACATTCAAACATTTTCACTATATAAAAAGAATCTGAAAAATTATATCACAAATAACAATTAAATACACATTTATAACAGCTCCACCTAATAGACGATTAAATTAAAAATGATAGCAACTAATTAATATAATATTAATTTTTATATTGTAATTAACACATATGAAGCTACCGACGGTTGCTAGTGCATAGTATGTTGAATCTATTAAAACTACCTACTTAAAAATGTAATGTAATAATGTAAATGGTTAAGTTGAATATTTGAACTTTAGCTTTAAGCTTGTCTTTTAAGCGAATTGTATAGATTGTATAAACATAGAATTGTAATACATAGAATTGTAATAGAATCCGCCTTCCCAAACTATAACTATACTTTCTGTTGAATTAACTCAAACTACCTACTTAAAAATGTAATCTAATGTACACTGGTTAAGTTGAAATTTTGAATTTTTTTATCTATAAGTTTCTCTGTAAAGCGAATTGTATATATATTCTTAGAGAAATAAAAATATCTTAAACCATATTAAAGCTGTAATAAATAAAATTTATATTTACTAAGATTTTTTTTTAACTTTGTAAAACTTAAGGAACAATTTAGCCTTATAGAGATATTTAAACGGTAAAGAAATAATTTGACAGTGGAGAGACAATTTTGGGATCGTCCCAAACGTCGGATATATTGGTCCATCTGTCTAACCTTACAGTCGATTGCACGCTGATTGTTCGCTGTCTACTTACGTCGAAGCCATTAGCAGTTTATTGTTCTTTTGTTTCCGAGTAGTAGTTTGGTTTAGGATAGCGGAAGTATCTGTATACGAAGAAAATATCTCTTTATATTGTTACATTTCATCAATATTCGCAAATGAATTCAACGGTAAATATTATTATTTTTAGTTTTTTCTTGTTGTTAAGGCAACTTAATATTATTCTCAATCTATTGTATTTTTGGTTGGTTGGTAAAGTTCACAGTTACATATTTATAATTGGTCGACGATATCGCCGGCTGATAAATGAATCAATTGATTGTAAGCTCACAGACGACAGTAATTCGCAGTTCATGTAGATAAGCGCAAGAGTTCATCAAGGTTCCGTGCTTTCGCCCACTCTTTTCTTCGGTGTATCAATTATATGTTTTACCTATAGGCCATACTCATTACTTTACAGATGATAGCACCATTCATGCGTGCTATTATAGCATGTCTTCATGTGGTCGGGGAGAAACAGAAAAGAGACGGGAGGAACTTGTCATTGAAATTAACCAATACTTGCACCGCGTATCCATATGGGGAGTAAGTAACTTGGTTGAATTCAATGCCAAGAAAAATCAGTTGTGCACATATATTCAAAAAAATCTCCGTTTTCTTCCCTCCCCTCTCTTCAGAACGTCTCACTAGCAATTCGTGACAGCCTTAATATCCTAGGTGCGTATAACAGCTGAGACTCGGAATCCTGAACAGGGTGCGACGGTTTTTCATGCCCGGTCAACTGTATCTTCTCTACAAGGCATAAGTTAGGCCGTGTATGGTTTGCACCTCTGGGATGAATCCATAAAGTACCTCCTTGATGCTCTGGATAGATTGCAGAGACGGACTGTTCACATTCTTAATTATGCAGGCGTTACCCAATGCATCGAACCGCTTCAGCTTCGTAGGAACTTCTTTTCGTGAGTGTTCTGAATACCTGTTCAATCTATTTCTCTCCTCTCCTTTCCATAACAGAACCACACGCGCTGGGTTTCGAAATCATAGTTTTACGGTAACCTCCATCTCGGCACGAACTAAAAAGTTCTCTTTGTCTTATCTTTGTCGTACCGTGAAACTGTGGAACCATCTCCCGGCCAATGTGTTCCCACCTTCTTATGACATCGGGTCCTTCAAGCGTAACGTGAATAGATATTTATGCAGGCCGGCATGACAGCAGCGACCGCCGTTGGGTTTTGATTTCTCGGTGGTCGCCGTTGTATTTGGATTGAACTGTGTTTACCATCAGGGATAATACTGACCGTATATGCCGAGCTATTATGAAAAAAAATAGAAAAAAACATTATATTTATTTTTTTAATAGACCATACTGTTAGCCTTAAGGGCCCTGGAGCCATTAGGATAGCATTGACACCAACACCAGGCTTGGGCAAAAAAAAAAAACATTTATGCACTATAAATTTCTAACGATAAAAACCGACCGAAAAAATTGCGACTTTATAAAACAAATGGGTGTAGGATACATGACGTAAGAATGGCGAAGATATATATGACAGTTATTATTTTGAAAACATTATCTTAAATAATTCTAAAACGGCGTAATTGATACATGTATATATCGAAATTTGGAATTAGAAACCACTGTTCGAAGTGTAGAAGCAAAACGGAAGTATTACTGAAATTTGATGCAAAATCAAGGTTTCTAATTTTGTTTTATGTTATATTAAAAACCCTCATAAAAATATAGGTTATTTATATTTCATTAAAAAAATATTTTTGTTTCGTCGGAATTTTACATATTCTAGTAACAACACACATCTATCTTAAGTTAGCTTCACCTGTTTGTACTATGCGTGGTGTTTATATAGTCTAAAGGTTTAAACAAACAAACAAACTCTTGAGGTTTATAATATTATTATATAGTATAGATAATTAAGTGTCAGGAGCGTTGCCGACAGTTTTTAAATATTATATAAAAGTGATTGTTAAGAGATTTTACTACAGAATGAATACAAGTTTTTACAATGCTCTTATATATAATGTCTTAAACTGTAAACACCAGGTGCTGTTTATAACTGAATAACAAATAATTAGTCGCAATACGTCCAAACAAAATACCAGGTGCTTATCTCTAATTGTAATCAAAACATCCTGAGTAAATATACTATTATCAGCATCTCTACTTATGTACCAATTAAAACGACGTAATAAGAGAGGGTAAAACATGTCGCAATTCATCTAGTCTAAACAACAGGTGATTATCACCAATCGTAGTCATAACATACGAGTAAATATGTAACGTCAGCATTTTCTATGCATCTATGTACCGTATGTATGTATCGTATATATATAAAGTGTATATGTACAGTATATATGTATCATATGTATGTACAGTATATATGTGTCGTATATATGTACCATATGTATGTACCGATTAACACGTAATAATAAGGGAGAGTACAGAATATATAACTAGTTACAATTCCACATCACACATAAACGTCTGTAGTCTTATACCCAAACAATCATTGATTGTTTGCTTATTTTTAACGTATTTTATTTGAGAATAGATAAATTATTTTTTAGTTATTGTGATAAACGATATTTTTAGGATATTCCTGGCAGATTAGATCGCGACTATCATTCAAACGTTGATCATGACATCACAGTGGGTAAGAGTGGAAGATGCCAAGGTTCGACTTCGAAAGGTGGTGGTGACCACCAAAATTATTTCATTTTCAAGGGTGGGGTTTTTTATAAAACTTGTGTCAAAAAATACGTCCCATCTGATGGTAAGTAGCTACCGTAGTCTACGGATGCTTTAACATGGACCTTGAACCCAGCTCCGAAAACACTACTCACCGCAGGCACACAACACAAGGTTATTTTGCTGAGATCTTTCATCTGACGAACTGTCTCAAATGAGAGAAAACCATAAAGAAATTTGTCCGTGCCCTACCGCTGTCTACTTGTCTTTACAGTTGGTAATACATGCCAGCACACGAGACGCTAAACTCTGTCCTGAGAAGTAGCGCCTATTATAACTGGACTTCAGGACTGTGGTCTTTTTAAGGTTGGTTTTATATAGGCATAGGCTGCAATGATCACTTATATTCAACAGGAATGTTTGCCTGTTTTCTACTTCATAACAAAAACAGATAGCTTGTTTTCAAGTCGAATTTTATAAAATATTTAAATCATATATATACAAATCTTATATGTCTATATCTGTTAGTGGTTCTATAACTTCTGACTAACTAAGCTTATATTTACGTAATATATTTGTTTTATCGAGACGATGGTTTATAGGTATGTTAGAATACAATATGTAATGCTGGCAGTAAGTATAAACGTAAAGGGAGAACATAATTTAATTACATAGAAATAAAATTATTTAAAAATGTTCAAATTATTCAGAATCATAATATTTTAACAAGTAACATTTTTTTACAAGAACGAGTACAGTATTCACTGTACATAGAGTATATAGTTTACAATCTAAGTCATCTATCTAAAAATAAATTTATCTAAATTTAATTTTAAAAAAATGTATTTTGAATAAGTATAGGAATTTTAAACAAGCCAAATTCAAATATTTGCCTCAAATTATACTTTTTTATTATTATTTATTTTTACCTGCCAGCAACAGAATGCCAGGACGTACGAGAAAACTTTACATTACAAAACAAAATAAATTCATAACAAAATTCGGCGACAACAAGCGACGTCATTGTTGGAAATAACTTTGTGCGAAACTTTATATTACTTCACTATATTGCGCTGATAGTTTCGCTAAAGTTTTTATATTTCTCTCGAACTTGTTTACTTTGCGGCCCGTTGTTCATATGTAAAAAAGTAAAACTGTCTCTATTTCCTGGACATCAGTTCAATAAGTCTTTTCATATTTAATAAATTGGTTTGTAGGTTCTTTTCTCAAAAAAAATATAGTTCATAGCTAAATCTAATATAATACAGGTAATAAATACGTTTTTGGCTTTCTTCGTAGATGGTAAAATATACCTTATTATTATGATTATTTTTTTTTTAATTTTTTTAAATAATAATAAAAGCTTTTTTGCTGCTTAATTTTCACTTTTGAGTGTCATATAAACTAAGATTACTGTGAAAAGGTTATTACATGATTGATACTGATGTCATTCTCCGTACATCCATAAAAAATATAATGACCTTTAAAGGATACTCACATAGGTTAAAAAATATTCTCGTTGACTGGGATGTTTTCTGAACCGGTGGTAGTGTTTTGACATTCATAAGGTAAACCCACCAGTAATTGACACTGCACCAATAGTTGACACTCTGACGAACAAAATTAAATATTAAGAAAAAAAAGGAAGCCAAAGATCGAAATGGCCAAAATCACTGATTACTGATATATTTTTAATGTTATAAATACATATAGGTACAGTCAGTTATAAAAGTCGGTTAACAAACTCAAGACTTCAAATCAATTTAGTATCAAATACTTAATTTTCTTCGTCAGAGTGTCAACTATTGGTGCAGTGTCAATTACTGGTGGTTTTACCTTAGGTGTATTCTTAGGGTCTTAATTGAATAAAGCATTTTTTATTTTGATATAAGCCATCCGTTTTCTTAAGTTTTCCACTAAAAAGCAAGGTAATTCGCAATTATTACAAATCATCCTTCTGTCCTAATTTGATGAGTGCAAAGCTTGTTATGTATTCTCTGTAGGTTGTATTTTTAATTATATCTGTTATGCCTTATATAGTTTACAAACATTTTACTTGTATTAAGTATTTGCTTTAGTAATAGAAAAAGTATTCTCAAATGTCTCTATGTATCAAGATAATGAAGAGTGTTTTCATCTTTTACAAATCGGAGTAGAACCGGGGCTTCCGGCATATCTTTCGTTGCGCACCTTCTCATTTATTTTTGGATTTACGTGGCAACCTTAAGGGCTTAATTAGTAGTGCTTTCGACATTTCTCATCATTTTCTTTTTCGAGTGCAGAAAACTGCCGTCGATCGGGCACACCTCCCGGCTATTTTAAAGACAAAAATGCTTATTGTGTGTAATCCTTAAAATATAGATATAAGTATGTTATCGCTAACTTTTTCCAGGTCTTTTTAAGTTCTCTTAGGTTCTCTTATGGTTTACTCAGCGTAAGCCATTAAAGTACCCCTAAATTGTCGTTTTTCTAAATAATTTTTTTGTCAAAAAAAGTAGCCTGATTTCTTTAAATTGTAACATTAGCAATCTACCAGTGAAAGTCCCGTCTAAATAGGTTCAACCGTTACATCCGTAACCCGGACAAACAGACAGACAGACAAATAAGATTTGGTAAGTACAGTATATACTTTCATATTATACATTTAGAAAAAAACTCTTATTTTGACATAACATACATTTCAATTTTATTTTTGTATTTTTTATATTTGGATGATAGATGTGTTACAAATATATTAAATTAAGGGCCGAAGAATACCTTTATGGAAGGAATAATTTTTAAATTTTGACAGGTCTTTCATGCGTTGTCCGTCAAAATTATTCCTCAAATAAAGTTATCAGACGATTGAAAAATCGGCCCTTAATTAAATAAAACTTGTATTTATTTGTTTACGTTCATACTGCCAATGTCAAAAATATAATTATCTGTCGTTTTCTAACATTCATACTGCAAATGTCAAACACATAATGGTCTTTTGAAAATAGTCGAACAGTGTAGAGATTGTCGCCAAAGAATTTTAATATGTTGCCAAAAATGTTGTTGAATTGTAAAAAAGATTGGCTGAATGAGTTTCGAGCTGTGAAGTTTGTGTAATTTCAATGTTGGTATACTCTTTGACAAAATAACCTCAAGAACGTTCAAACTTAAAACTTTAATGAATTACAATTAAATTTCGATAACTAGGCCACCACTAGATATTATAAAGACTTTAAAAAGATGTTTATCTAGACATCTGAACCGATTCTTCAAATTCTTTCACTGATAGAAAACTATGTTACCACATAAACTATATTTTATTGCTATTAGGTTTTATATTGTAATTAATGCATATGAAGTCGCAAGTGGTAGCTATTCAAATATATATCGGCGCAAAGGCTTAAAAAGGCTCTACGATAAAAAAAGTAATAAAACTTCCGCCAAATGACTTTATTATAGTCAAAACATTTTTGTATAAAGTGTCCGGTTTCGTTCTATACACTCGACTACTATCGGAGAAATCCATATAAATACGATCGACATCAGAGGCAATAGACCGCGGCTGCGTGCCTTAAGCGCTCGCCCCCCTAGCCCGGATGAAGCTGTAAAAGCCGTCTGAGACTTCAGGGCCCTTAAAGCTAACAGTGTAGTCAGATCTGAAAAAAAAAACACAACGAGCTGTTGGATAGTGTAACATGGTCTCTTGAGATTGCTCGAAGCCGCTAGAGATAAGCAGTTTAGTCTATTGAGGCTTGGAAGGATAATAAAGATGGAGCTACCCAAGCTCACGATCGCCCGACGTCACGACCACGGCCGCCCAGGTTCATGCTCCGTCATATAAATCCTTTAATAATATAGAACATGACATTGTGACAAATATCGCGTATTTAAGAATCGACTACTAAGCCATCAATAATTGATTGTTCGAAGTGAGGCGGGAAATAAGATCCCACCTGCGGTATTATTATCTTCCTGGCCCTTACAAACACAAGTATTTTAATACAGAAACACTGCCCATTGCCAGGACCATTAAATATTAAGGCCAAGAAGCTCTGTTATTGTTTATTTCTGTTTGAGGTTCATAAATCGTTGATGATTTGATCAGACGAAATTTTAAATAACAAGACTTACGAATATGCCATGCCATCTTTGTAACTTGAAATAAAAAAAAAAATGTTTATGGGTGGTAGGATACGATAATTGTATTCGACTGCATCTCGATCACCATTTATCAGGGTATATAACACTTGCTTGAGTGGCATAAGCGTTCCAAGTTTCGGGAACACCCGGTGTAATTAAGCGGGGTGGTAGGGATTTATACCGGACTCGGTCGCGACCACCATGAACATGGTATTAAAAACCGTCATAGTGACTATCTTTGGTTTATCTAGTTTTGGGATCAGCTTGTTTATATGGCTCATTCTCTAAAATTATGATGAAAACATGGCAACAACGAGGAGAACGCATATAAAATGTAACATACGATACTGATTTTTTTTCGAGATAAAGTTAGAAGTCTTCTATTTTCGACAGTGAAAAAAACCGAAAATTCTGTACCTGAAGTTCCTGAAAAAAAAAACCATGTAGTGTCACACTACATAGGTGAGTAGTAACATCCTTGAGTATTTTCTAAATGAAGAGTGCTTTTATTTTTAATAAGTATGTCTTAGACAGTTTACCTTTAAAATAAGACTAAGTATATGAAAATGTAACTATTCGTGTATATTTTACAAGTCTCCACAAATTGTCGCACCACTTTCCTCACATTGACGTGATCACGCACAAACACACCTGTAGAAACTTCGTACACATAAGTTTTGAGGCCGCTATTATGTTCAACTCAACCAACCAACTTATAAACCGTACTGTAATGTAATTCCATTTGAAAATTATTTAGATAAAGACCTCCTTAAAAGTCTGCATATTATTAAGAGCAACTGCAGTACTTTACACTACGTGTGGCTCGACGCGAACTTGGCCTATTTTTGCCTATTATATAGATACGGAAAACTGTTAACAATGCTATGAAATAATTATTATCGTTGAAATATAAATAAACAATACATATTATCGAGAAAACTAGTTTTAAAGTATAATGAAATAGTGACCATAACTGTCCCGTGACAACACGAATTTCAATGTAATTTAGTAGGAAATTTCACACAAACGAAACCAGTAACGGTCACCGGAGAAAACCTTAAAGTTTCCCCATTTATCTGGTTCTAATAAATTCCCAATAGTATTTATTATTTACAAAATGATTTAATTTAATTAATTTTGTATTTATTCAAACTTGATTTATGTGAATTATAAAATGTTATAGAAACATTTGCTATACATTGTTTTTCTTCAAGAGGGAGCTTAATAATAATATAATCGTAATACCAGTCTATAAGTATCCCACTGCTGGGCAATAAGGCCTCTTCTCAAGCGAAGGCACGGGCTTAGTCAACACGACAGCCCACGATGTATTGGTGATTTCAAGCACGATATCAACAGTTATATTTTTTCCCACATATATACATAGGTACATACATACTGTCACTTATATATACAGAAATAGAGTTATCACTCTTTTTTTCATGGCAGGGCCTCTAGTAAAATTTGATGCAACTAGTACCAAAGGTCTTTAGATGTATATATGTATACTGCACAGGCTATATTTATATATAGAAAGGTTTTAATATTGTTATATTTAATGTAAATGTGTTTATTCTATTCTAAAATTAACACATTTACTTCAAAAGAGTCCGGAATATAAAAAAAATAACACAATGAAATTCTTTAACTTTATTCTTTTTTTATTAATAAATTTCCACTGCTAGTTTTTTATCGTATCATTTACAATTTCTAACGTTTATTATTTTATTTACATCTGGCACCAATAAAAAATAAAAAATCGACAACTTTTATTTAACAAAGCAGTTAGAGGTACACAACACAGTTCTCAGTCATGTTCTAAATCGACAAAGTATAAATCAAACGGCAATTCAAAATTCAAGTGTATAAGTGTTATAAAAGGTTTCGGAGGTTATTTATAATTAGATAAGCAAGAATCATCAGTAGAACATTCACTTTAACGTAAGAAAAAGTAAACGGAATTAACATCACAAAACAAACATTAAAAACCCAAGATTCTGCTACACTGCAGGAAAAAAGGGGAAAAGCCTAAGTTTTTTGACAGTAACAGCTGCCCTAGATGATTACGACTTCACCTACGTGAAACCACCTACACAATTTTTCATATTAATTAACATATTAGAGAGCGTTGTGCAATAAAACACATTGGTGGCAAACTTTTTTCATAAGTGCTTGCTGCACTGTGTGTTGTATGTTGTCTAATATATTAATTGTTAATGCAGTTACTTTTGTACGTTTGTATGAAAAAGATGTGGCATTTTTTGAACCATGTCGACATTTATTATGTAACTAAATCATGAAGTCAGTAATTCTGAATTACAAATAACGTTTAACTAGAAACGTTTGTTTTTTACATAAACTGTAAAAGATGTCGCCTCAAAAAAAATTGCATTTAAAATAATAATATTTATTACAGATTCTACAAACAAAAATTATATTTAATTTCAATGTGCAGACATTATACATAACCTTTATGAAAATTACAACTATTTATTGTCTAATTTTTCGGTATTTTTTTAAGAAAGTATACATCATAGTAAAAAGTGTACTTTGTAGTATAAAATAGGTATCTGTCATCATTACTTCTTGATTGTTTTTCTTTTACTTAGGCATGAGTATCCATTTTTGTTCTTTGCTATAAATCACATACTTGAATTCGCGAACTAAGATCACGAATCACAAACTACAAGTATCGTACTACGAATCAGTGAATGATTCGTTAGCTCGAGCGAGACTGTCCCTTCGGACCTGTTTATATAATTCGTGCAGTCACAGTACAGTCACAGTGCAGTCACGATCAATAGTAAAGTCAACAGTGTCAATAGCACGGATTCAATATTCACACCGACAAATATCTAACAATAGTACATTTAGTGGTTTGTTGACTTTCAATGGATTCATACTTTCGTGATCGCTCTTGATATTAGATTGTGTTGTGCTTTTCATCAAATAGTGCAAAGCAGTTCTTTTTTTCAAACTATTAAAAAAATAAGTCAATTATTTAATTAATACTAGCTTTATAGTTCTAGTTGGTTACCTTACCTTACCTTGATTACCTTGATTTGCGGTTAACCGTAATTATTCGAAAATTGTTTACCTGATTCTAAAAGGTTGGGTTACAACCATCAAAAGCTTATCGTAATTACCACCGTTGTTATTACTAGGAAATACCTCGTACAAGAATGTTTCATGTTAGTTCTGTAGCATATTTTAGTCATTTAGACGGTAACTAAAAAAATCTATACATTTATTATGTAACTTATAAGTTTAACATACCGCTTTCCTTCAAAACTATATTTAATTTGTCCCAAAAGTTATATGATACCGTGACATTCAATAACTATCTGTCCACAAGAGTCAAATCAATTTTGTAGTTTGATATTGCGTAGGGTTCTTATTATAAAATATTCATATTATAATACTGGAAATATGAGTAGGTATCATTTATTTATTTGGGGATAGTTTATAGGTATTTACAGTACGTATTTAGACGGCTTTTACATCTTCCCCCAGCTTGAGAGCGAGCGCTTAAGGCACTCGGCCACGAAAGCATGGCAACAAGCACCAAGGTTGCCAAAGTGGCCGAGCCTGAGCTTGGACTGTTGCCGTAGTTACAAACAAATTGCGAACTGGCCAATTCCCTATCCGTAATTCGATCTAAACTAACTAAGGAGGGAAGAAACATGCGTAAATTAAGTAAATTAGTAAAGTAGTAAATTTAGTAATCTGTCAATTTCGGTCTAAGTTAATTAGGTCCCTTACAGAACCTATGTAGGTACCTGAGTTGTGTGTATGTATGTAGAGATGCAGTGTATGATTGTATGTTGGTAGTCAGTGAATGCAGTGTCACTGTATCGCGCGAGCGACTGCTAGGCTCAAGGTCTCCATGCCGGAAGAACGGACCTAGGCTTGAGTTCGAACTTGCCGCTAGAAGGAAACGTACCAAAAAGGTTTGCTGCATTGTCACGTTATTCGGTGACCAAGATATTGGTTGGCCCTCTGGTCGCGACAATATTATTTTTTGATAGGTAAAACTAAAATTACAGTTATTTATCCAAACAGTAACTTAATAACTCAGTAACAGTAACTTAGTTTTGTTACTTTTTATCAAGTTTATTATATTACATTCTATATTGTATACGTAAGTTAAGTAAGTGATAATTATATTTCTAAAAAAAATGAGATGAACATCGATTCTAATTACAATATTAATAATTTAAACACTGAAAATAAATCAGTTGGTAAATATTTTAATTTCATCTTTTTATTTATATCAAAACGTTTTTCTTCGTGATTTTCAATTCTCGTACTACTTTTCCTTGAATTGTGATTATTAGGGGGAAGTGGGGTACATTGATACAAGGGGAACATTGATACACCAACAATATCTCAATATTAACAAACATTATTAGGGTCTCGACAAAACTAAAACGTGTATATTATATACATATCGTTGACGCTGGAACAGAGTAAGTATAATTTAGTGCGCCAAACTAAAAATCACTTAACTATGTAAACATATTTCTGTACTTTTTATATCATATCATTAAGATGAAAACTTACCAAACATTAGTTAATATATTCAATATTTGGTATTAGAAGTATTTTTTAATGTGTTCGATGGTTTTATTGACTTCTTTAAGTTTTTTTTAAACGTCTGCTGAGGCACTTCGATACATTAATACACGGGGCTCATTGATACATATCAATCACGATACGAATACGAATGTAATAACTACGAATGTAATAAATACACAAGAAATAGTGTTTGTGGACACTGATACTAGTGCAATTAATGATACTGCTAAAAATTGTGAAGAAAATGAAATATCCGCAATTAAAACCAAATATTTGAGAAAATAAAAACAAGATCTAATAAGTTTGTGTTTCCACTGTGAAAGATAAGGGAAGCGTTGATTTTGCAGTTGCAACTGCAATATCAGTGGTTTTGCTTTTTAATGAAGACGTCTGGAACTTTGTTCGTTCACACTTTTTTAATTAATTGAAGCGCATATTCATGAATGGTAGATGTGGCTAATGGGATCACTTTCAAGCCAAAATTACGCTTAAGGACTGATTAGAAAATTATTTATTTTAAGTTAAACATTTTGAATTTATTTTAAATGAAACGTTAACATTATGAAATATATATAAAATACAAGAGTTATGTCAGATGACTAGACATGTTTCTTATTCAAAAGATTTTCACGGAATTAATCAAATATGACAATTCTATCTGAACAAATAAAACTAACATTCCAAATTTAAAGTAATTCAAACATAATACATAAAATATATTCTCAATTATATCTTAATTATATTATTCTTATGACTTATAATATTGATAAAATGTAACTTTCCAAAAACAAAAAAATAATATTTTATTGAGTGTTTGTGCATATATGCCATTGAATTTTTCTGTATCATGTCTCGTGGACAATTGTATAAATATAATTTCCAAAATAAATATTAATAGGGTAATGAAATGAAAAATAATATTGATTTTTGTGTGTAATTCCGAAGGCATTTGACATTAAAATAAGATATAAAAATACAGAATACCTTTAATTATAGCCTATTAAATTTACCGAACTTTCACTGTAAAGATAGTCCATGTTTATGTAATATCGGAACCAAAGCTGCTAGTAAAAATCCATCTTGAGATGCTTGTGTGAGGTATGAATTTTGCAAATAAGCATTAGTAATCCATTCCGTTCCCTTTTCTTCAGCTGTATCGTCAAGCCAGCATTAATTAAAGCCTCCGCCAGGTTTTTCATTAGCTTAATAATAATTGTAGACTCTTGACAATTGTGGATGAATAATTTCAAATCCTTCGAATACCAATTACAATGCAAGGGGTCTCTTGCAGTAACAAAATAATTTGACTCCAGATAAATATACAATTAGAAATGTAAAATAAAATTATATAAGTCTCATAATTGACTGCACATGTTTTGCCGTAGACGTCTGATCGGTAAGTCATAATCAATGATGTCTCAATAAAATTATTTTCTAGTGTCGTTCCAATTTTTGAATTCAAAAGGTTCTTCCAGCCATTGAATACAATCTTTGTATACGGCCTTCTTAAATAATATATATTGCAACGCAAAAGAAGTTCGTCTAACAATATCTTAATATAATAAATGATCTATAGATAACATGCCTTCGGAAAGCAACCGAAAACACAATAAATGAAGTAATGAGGAAAGAACTAAGGTGAAATTAATATATATAATTAAAATATAAAAGTGATTGATAAACAATCATTACAATCAATCTGCCCCACTTCCCCCTATATCGATTAAACAAATTAACATACTATGTGTTGATGATGGTGTATATGTGTAAATCATCCTTGACACAACAAAAGCGAATGAGTCACATTTCAACTGGAATTAAACGAGATATTTCTGTGGACTCTGTGTAAAGCTGCCATAAAGGTAGACAAACATTAAAGTGGGTCGTGGGGCTCTCATAAAATATTAATAAGCAACTTTATACCTCCGCAAACTTTGACAAAGAATACCTAATAAAATTATGAGGGTAAACTTTTAAGATGAGAGGAGGCTTAGTAAAAAAATCATAAGAAATTTTATTCTGATAAAAATTG
This sequence comes from Saturnia pavonia, assembly GCA_947532125.1. NCBI lineage: Eukaryota > Metazoa > Arthropoda > Insecta > Lepidoptera > Saturniidae > Saturnia > Saturnia pavonia. The sequence continues at coordinate 12,560,226 of OX383906.1, forward strand.
CGATTTGTTATAAAATGAGTGTTTTGAAGATTAGTGTACCGTTACCGGCTACCGTAGCCTATGGATGCCTTTATTACCATAGGTATCACTAGCGCGTTACCGACCTTGAACCTCCTTTCCCCAAGGAGCTCTGGAAACCCTACTCACCGCTGGAACACAACACTAGGTCATTTGGCTGATATCTTCTGTAAGGTCTATTTCCTCAGTCGGACTGCCCCAAGTAGAGAGAAATCTCCAAAGAAATTTCTCTATGCCCTACCTCTCTTAAAGATTTTATCAGATTGTAATTTTCACTATAATTAGAGTAAAATTTGTACCCATTTATTTAGTGACAGCAGAGTGCCTCAATACCTACGCTTATCAGATTTCTAAAACATGTTTCTAAAACGTGAAAAAGTGTTTTCGCATAAGAAAGCTTTAATAATTTGCACTAAAAGATATCATAGAAAATCTTCGGTATAATAGAGCGTTCATGTCGATTACAAAGCAGCCTCTATTCGTAACTTTTTTGGGTTTGGAGTAAAAAACGAGAGGTACAAGCGGTTAAAAATCACCTAGAATCGAACCCCGTTAGTTTAATTTTAATATTCAGAAGTGGAGTGCTGATTAAATTTTCAAAACAATGTCATATTTTTCTTCTACTTGGAAGTGCAGACGAAAATGAACATGAAAAGTGGAACAAACAAATTACTATCAAATGGTAACTTCAAAAAATATTTTTATAAAAGTGAAGCTCATATAGTTTTTATTTACTGTATATTTAATAAGCAGCGTATGATACCTAAAGGTTATATGATTAACAATTCAAAGGAAAAAAAGAAACAAATAATTATACTTGTATAATATATAACAAATTATAAATCAAATTATATTGATAAGTAATGTGCTGATAAAGAATTCCCTACTAATTTATTCTAGTCACGTTTTATTATTAACTCGAAGTGATGAATTAATTCCTGTATTTATAAACTGCTGAAGCTTTGCTACTTAACGACGTTGATAAATCCTTTGGCAATCACAAGCGAATCCTTAATGATTTATAAATTAGAACAAGAATAATATTTCATAAACAGAAAAAAAATAGTGCTCACTAGCTTTGCCCCACGGTTTCACCCATGTTAAATTTATTTGATTAACTCTCCGTCGCCCGTGTAGTCTATCGTTGTTTTCACCTCCCATACTTGCATTTAAACTTTCGACATGATGGCAGGAGATTGTCATATTTTGTCAGGCTTCGTGGCGCAGTGGTAGTACTTGGTATTATATTAGTTGTTGCTATTGTAGTAGTAGTAGTTGTTGTTGTAGTAGTTGTAGTGTTTGTTGTAGTAGTAGTTTGGTAGTATTTGGTGGTAGTATACTATTGAACAGGAGGGGTCAGGTCGCGGGTTCGATCCTTGCGTATGATTGATTTTTGTGTTATGAGCATAATTTTCTGTTGTGTGTCTGGGTGTTTAATATCTATAAGTATATCAGCTAATTAGCTTAGCTATTTTATCAGCTATTTCTTTACCATAATACAAGCTTTAATTAGTATAGAATTAAATGATAGTATATTTACGGTCTCGTTAAAAGTTATTTATGTAAATTATGTTAACATCCTAGATTATAAACAGCGGCGTTGGGTTTCTAAAAGTATTATATTTGGTTAAAGCATTAGAAAATAATAACATAGGACAGACTGAAACATTTCAGGATATTTTATAGGAGTTTTAGTCATAATAATAAGATCAAAAGATTGATTTTTTATTGTGTGTTTTTAATGCGCTATTCTCTGGAACTAGCTCCACCGTTGCAAGCGAGACTCTCATAATGGTCTTCGAGATGCGGGAGGGGAACAAGACTGACTGATTGACTAGTTTGTTGCCGGCCGCCGACAGCAATAAGCATTTGACGTTTTATTTTGTGATTACGCGGTTTTATTTTTGTGACTGCGACATGAGATTATTTTACCAAGATGGAATTACGAACGCTACGTTTTAAAAAAGTATACATTCAATCAAAAGTAATTCTTTAACGTATTTTTATTTAATTATATTGTCTAGATATACTATTAAATTCATAGAATTTCAATTTAACTACTTGTAAAGGTTATTGCAATTTTCTTAAAAATAGTCGTTTTTTGTTTAAAATAATAAAGACAACAATAATATGTGCATTAAATGTCCAAGTGTGCAAGTCCCTAAATGAAATGAAGATGAAAAGTCTGCGGTTTACATCATCAACAATCATACAGTGATATTCAATATCTATATGGCCCAACATTGCTGTCACATCACACTAAGCCATGAAGAAAATGGTTTTCGAGTTTTGCCGTCGAAGACGCCAATAACCTAGAGTCTAATTTCACTAAAAAAGATTTACTATCATGCAACTATTAAATACCGATGTTTTTCTTCCCCGAAATCTCTGGCTTCTTGTAGGAATCCTAGAAGTTTTTCGACACAACGTTAGAGCACTCTATCTACAGACAGATATGCATCCTCCGCCATTTGCATACTGATGCCCGCCAACGACCATCGATTAGTCCTCTAGTAGGTAGATACGAACAGATAGAGCGAGCTATCTGAAGATACGATTATGAAATGCGAAAGCTTACCAATAGGTAGATATTTCGAAATTGTAATAATAAACTGAATTAACTCAAAAATCATGATTGTTGGGATACCTATCGCATTTAAAGTATTGCAAGTTCGGCGCCGCCTATATTTCAATGCTACAGAAATGCAAATGAATTTTGAACTCTTGTCAATATAAAATATCCGATCCAATGATATTTGAAAATAAACCATATTATATATATTTAAAACCATTTGCGGTTTATATGATTTTATGATAAAAAAACGCAAGTATTAAAAATGCTTTACGACACCCCACCTATTATTAGAGTTTATTATTATAAATCATGTAATTTTGAGAATTATATCAGTTTATTAGTAAAAATAATTTTTATTATTTATATTAATATAATAATATAAGGCCCTTTATTAAATTATAAAACTTTTGATTTATTTAGTTTTGATTCTAATTTAAAGTAACCCCGCGATAAAATTATGACCGAATTACTTAAAAGCAACATTTTCATATTAAAATAGTTAAGAATAATATGTATTATATTTAGAAAATTACGACGAACAATCCTGTAACCAGTTTGTTTTGCCTCAAATGCAGTTCCTGTTGAACTGTACTTATTCTTTTCCCGTATTTATATAGTGTGTAAAATTTCAAATAATATTTTTAGCTGAGTTTATTATTAAAGGTGCGATTTTTATCATCAATATCAAAAACAATGAATACATATATTATTCTCCTCAAATTATTGTTATCAACTTTTCGTAAACTTTGCAAGGCACCTACGCCATGAGATATCGTGTTAAATAAAATAATAAAATTGTAAAACATTTGTTATTCGCCCTTAAACAAATTACAATGTAGATCCTGTCAACGTTCCGTTTTACCGTGAAATAAAATAAAATATACGCTCTTGTATTCAAGAGGCGCGTCGCGGCGCGGACTCAGCACGTGTTGCGAAAGATATTCTATCGTGAATGAATGAAATGGAGCATGATGAACGATAGTAAACACAATGTGTGCTAACATCATATTTATTCAAATTATTATCTACAATAATATTATAAATGTTTGAATGTGAAAGTTATATTATTAACATAATATTATTATTCATTACCATAAGATATGGTATCTTAATTGTACTTATTGACTTGACAAATTATTAATATAACATTTGTAATGAACAATGATATTTATTTTATCACATATTACAAAAAGATAAATTAAGATCAATTAAAAATGGAACGAAATCAACATCAACGTATATAGCTATTTTCTAATCAAAGAAAGAAAAAATGGTATCATAGTACAGATTTTTTTGGAATGGTCAAATAAAAAGTTAATATTTATTATTACAAGACTTTAGAAGAAGAAAACCTTTTTTTAATATTCCAAGAAAGAAAATTACTTTCACTTTGATTCCTGCTTGAGTTACCACAAAGATGATAAATATTACGACCACATTTCATCTTCTCATCGTTCACAAAATGAGGCGAAATTCTTCTTTTGAATATATGACTAAAAAGCACGATTGATTCTTATATCACAGTCAGAAGTTAATAATTTGAGAACTGATTGAGCATGGAAATCAGGTAAAAGAATATTTTTATCTAACACAGCAATATAATTTCACAAACGAATAATTACTTAAACTTAAATAACTTAAAACAGATTCGACTTGAATTAATTAAAATCGACGTAAAGTCATCGACTTCGGAATCAAAAATCATATTGCATAAATGTAGATACATAATAATAATTTACAAATACAGTCTGGATCTTAAATATTAATAAATAAAAAGCCGTAGTTTCGTAACATATTGTTTAGCTTATTTACACGTGGAAAAACTGTCAAAACAGTATATAAATAATGATACAAAAATTCCACAAGTTGGTAAATAGCGCGACGTTTTAATATCCAAATGGATTTTTACCTTCATCTTTCAACGTTCACCCTTCACTATTGTGAATCTTCCAAAATTTGTTGATTCATGGTGATTAAGATAAAAAAATAAATGTAGGTATTCAAATCTTACTTATCTAATCTTATCTTTATTAATATTACGTGCACGGATTGTAGATCAAAATTTTTGTTTATAAACTAAGAATGTTGGGTCTCATTAGTTTGTCTTTCTCTAGTTATTCATGCATTTTTTATAGTAACTAACTTGGTAAATTGCCGGTACAGTCTCTGATGGTGAGCACAGTACAATTCAAACACAACGGTGACCATCGGCAATCCATCGGCGGCCGTCGCTGTCATGCCGGCTAGCATAAATATCACTTCACGTTACACTTGCAGGACACGATGTCATAAGAAGGAACGAACACATTAACCGGGAGATGGTTCAGTAGTATCACGGTACAACTATAATAACGAAGAGAAATTTTCCATTCATCCATCCATAATAAGATCCATCCATCTATTCAGCCGAAAGACGTCCACTGCTGCAAATTGATCCTTCCCCAAAGATCGCCACAAAAGCGGGCCGACGTTACTCGTATTCAAAGGATTCATGCAATCTTCACTAGACTGTCGGACCATCTTGTGACGGACCTACCCACACTACGACCTTCGGCGCATGGTCACTACACAAAAACTCTTTAGGCCCACCAGCCATCCTTTTTACGAGCAATGTGCCTCTCATTGTCACTTTAGTCTAGCAATTCTAAGAGCTATGTCGGTGATATTTGTTAATCTGCAAATCTCCTTATTTCGAATTACATATCAGAAGTCCCTCTGCACTGCTCTTTAAGTAATTTTGAGCCTCATAGACTTATTATTAGCGATCATGTCTCTGTATTATAAATCATCACTGGCAACAAGCACTGGTTAAAAATGCAAAAGGCTTGCTCGAAATAAGCTTCTATGGCTGGTGTCCTTAAAAGAGAACTAAGGTTTCTTTTTAGGGTTCCGAATTCAAAAGGAATCATTATAGTTTCGCAATGTCTGTCTGTCAGCGGCTTATCTCAGAGATTCTTAGTACTAGAAATGTTTAATTTGGTATGGGTATACATATTAATCAAGCGGACAAAGTGGTAAAAACTAATCTTGAAAAAAAAAATTGTGTCTCCTACATGTAAGGTGTGATTTTTTTTGTCTATGCCATCGTGTAGGATGTCGTTGGATGCGTCGTTAAAAAAAAATTGCGGATCTGAGAAAACCATTTTTCGATAAAGGGATCCGTTTGAGAAATATGAATCTTTAAAGTGTTAATTTTTGTTAGAGTCAAGTGTGTCCCCTGCCAGCTAAATGGTTGTTTTTGGATGTGTGAAAAAATTCATGGTACTGGTAATTATATAATAAAGATAAAGGAAAACTATCAGAGGTAAGTAGGCTTTACAAGTTAACGAGTAATCAAACCACTTATAGACTATACTTGGAGAAGTAATTTTGTACAAATTCCATTGAAAATTACGTAAAGCCCCCTCTCTAAGTCTGCATATTGTGACGGACAACTACTGAACCCTACTGGGTTTAGCCTTTAATCACTGTCTCATCTGATGTTAAGTGATCATGTGGACCAAGATGGTGACATGGTAAGCCCAATGGGAGTAAATGGCTCTAAAGTGGAGCTGCCTGAACGAAACTGCTTAGTGACAGAAATTTAACTTGAGGGTTGTTGCTAACCAGATAGATAATAGAAAATATCCTACCACCATCGCGAACTATTCCTTCGTCGAAATCTCAGTCTCATAGTAGGGATTCGAATTCGCGACGATCGATGCGGTGTCCGTACTCGGTACTACAGAGCCATCATTGCTTATATGGTTTCAAAATCAAAATATACTTTCTTTAATGTAAGCTCTACTAGCTGTGCCCGCGGCTCCGATCGTGTTGACTACAGAAAGCCGTCGGTCGAGCGCACGCGCGAATCGTGCTGCCCCGTTCAAAAGACCAAGATAAAAAAGCTTATTGTATGTGATCTTTAGAAGATAGATATATGCTATTGGTAATATTTTTGTAGATCTTTTTAAGACCTACAATTACGTAGAACATCAATTTGATAAATCTTATGGTTTACTCAGCGTAAGCCATTTAAGCGCCCCAAAAGCGTCATTTTTCCGCATTGATTCACCATTACCGTTAATGTTTATTTCGTATGTTACTTTATCTAATAAAATATATCCTGTAACCTGGCCAGATATTATATCTATGAATTTAAAGAAAAAGGCATGTAAATCGGATGAGTGGATTTCGCATATAAATAACCATAAATGGATAGACATACAGGGATGAGTTCAGTTTAATAATATGTATAATAGTATTTATACGTATATAGTTTAAATTCCTTTTAAACAGACAAGTCTTGCCTATTATAGTAAAAACTGAATAATTTGAAGGACCGATCACGACCGCCGGCGGGAACGGACGTGTTTACGACTGTTCTCTGCCGCCTTTGTGAAGTTTTACGACCGACCGGCCTTGCTGCACACCTGCATCGCACCTGCGCCGCACCTGCGTATCGCCGTCTCGCTCGCACCCATTGTGTCGCGCTACACAACCATAAAACTGCTCTTTTAAGAGCAAATTGTTTCTATTTCGACGAAATCCACACTTTAGTGGTCACTTGCCTGATACCTGACGGTGCCAACGAAAGCAAGTGGGTGCGTGACCCAAGCGCCCCTCGGTTGCCTCCTTCAGAGGCAAACGATAGTACTTGGTCGGGCTCAGGAATCTTGGCCCTTGATAGAGTCATAGTCAAGCCCTGAGTGTCTCCTTCCCACCCTTCCGATCCTGCTACACATCCATCCCTGAGTGTCTGTTTGGGCGTAGTTAGGTATTTATACCGGCTGCGTTCTCTGCCTCGGGCTTGATAGGGACCTCCACGTAGGGCCCGGTAGGTTCTTTTCCTGCGAGTCATTACACCGTGACACGCAGGTCCCTTTACACGGCTCGGGATAGCCGTTTAAATTCACTCGGCGCACCCCCCTGCCTCTCCGGCAGGGAGGTTTAACTTCACCCCCGCCCGCCCAACCGCCACCGCCGGAATGGCAAACTTAGACCAAGTTAGGTTCAATGAAATAGTTTTCAAATTCCTCAAGGACCATGATCTTCTCGCGAAGTTCACGATGATAGCCGGGGCCCCGCATCCCGCACCCGCGTCCGAACAGGTCCCCGGGACCTCCCATACCCCCGCCGCGAAAAAATCCGGCTCGCGGTCCCGCTCAACGGCACCGCGAGCACTTAACAAGACGCCGTATAAAAGGCCAACGTCGCGCTCGCGCTCACCACCCGGCAAACAAGCCGCGATCCCAGCGCCCTCTGCGCTGCAAACATCAAACTCGTTCGCAACTTTAGTTCCCGAAGCGGAGACACCGTCGCTTGTAGCAACAAACGACAGCTACTCTCCCGCTAGCCCGGACCCCGAACCGAAGTCCAACGAAATGGACACGGCAATACGCACAGATAACGAGGGCTTCACCCTCGTACAAAAAAACAAGCCCGCCAAACGGGCCTCGCGTTCGCGCCCAGAGTCTCCGGAGACTCAGTCGAGACCCCAAAAAGCGCAGCGAACCGGGCTGGATAGCCACGCCCCCCGCTCCGCAGCGCCCTCAGCGCCTGCCGGTACCTTTGCCGGCAGAAAGGCGCGTCGCCCGCCCCCCGTCACGGTCCAGAACAAATCGGTCTGGACAAAACTCTCAGAGAAACTGAGAGAACTTCGCATCCACTACACCCAGGCCAGTAACACGGCCAACGGTATCCGCGTCCAGGTTTCCACCTCGGACGAACACCGTCAATTTACCAGGTTGCTCCGGGACAGCAACCTCGAATATTTCACATACTCCCTGGAGGAAGAACGTCAACTCCGGGTTGTAATCCGCCGCATCCCGGTGGAAATCACACCCGAGGAGGTCAAAACTGACCTCTTAGCCAAGGCCTTCCCTGTCCGCGAAGTGCACAGAATGCACGGCGGACAATCCAAAAACAGACCTCTCGACATGGTCTTAGTCATATTGGAACTGACCCCCGAGGGCAGAGCCATTTTTAACGTTAGGAAAGTGTGTGAGCTCTCCGGAATAGCCGTAGAGCCCCCACACAAGAACCGCAGTCCTCCGCAGTGTCACAACTGCCAGCTGTACGTTCATTCGGCACGCAACTGCCATCTCCGTCCCAGGTGCGTTAAGTGCCTCGGGGACCACGCGACAAGCGAGTGCTCGCGCACTCGTGAGTCGGCTACCCCTCCGAGCTGCGTGCTATGCGGCAACGAAGGTCACCCCGCGAACTATCGCGGCTGTCCCCGTGCCCCGCGCCCCACGCGCCCTACGCGACCCATGCGCCCTACGCGACACACCCCTCCTCAGAGGACACGTCCCGCCGTAGGACAACCAAAGCCCCTGCTCACGCCAGAGGCTTTCCCCAGCCTCCCGGGCGCCTCCAGCGCCCCGGTGGCAGCCGCCCCCGCGCCCCGCGCACCCCCTCCGGCCATGCGAGCTCCTCAAGCAGCATGGGTCTCCACTCCCCGCCCTCAGCCTCCTAAGGCTCAGGCCCCCCCGCCCGTCAACACGCGCCGCGGCGTTGACTACATGGTCATGCTCTTCCGTGAGCATGACCCTCAGGAAGTACTGGCGTACGAACAGTGCGTCGCTGAGTACGGTCCCGGCGAATCCATCAGGCGTTTCCCCCTGATGACAGCGACGCTAATGCGCCTGGCCCGTGCCGGGAAATAGATAACGGTTATCAATGGCACGCATTAAGCCTAGAAGCCTCAATATATCTTTTTTTAACGCGCGAAACCTCTTTCCACAACGGGACTTAGTATCCACCTTTCTTAGGGAACGGGAGATAGACGTGTTTCTAGTACAAGAAACACTTCTAAAACCCAGTAGGCGCGACCCTAAGATAGCAAATTACAATATAGTCAGAAATGACCGTGCCACCCTAGGAGGCGGCACGCTCATCTACTATAAACGTTCCCTCTATTGCATGCCAATAGACCCTCCCGCACTTACCAATATGGAAGTGTCCGTCTGTAGAATAGGCATGACTGGCCATCCGTCAATCACGCTTGTCTCTGCATATCTCTCCCCGAATAAAAGACTCCTTCAGTCCGATCTGGAGGCGCTTTTTTCACTCGACCAGTCAGTCATAATAGCAGGCGACCTCAATAGCGGTCACACCCTTTTCAACAACCCGCGCAACACCCGTAACGGGGTTATACTAGAACTATTATGCGACGTGCTCGGCTTTGACGTCATAGCACCGCTAGAGCCCACGCACTTTCAAGACAACTGTCAACCGACAGTACTTGACATAGCCCTCCTCAAAGGTGTCTCACTTCGGTTACGACTTATAGAAGTCGTACACGAACTAGACTCCGACCACCGCCCGGTTATCTTACAACTCGGGCAACCGTTCGACCCCAGTCCGCCAAAAGTCAAAATAGTTGACTACGCGATCTTAAATCGCTACTTATCCGATAACGCAACCCCGTCCAGCCTAGCTAGGATCCCCGACGTATTGGAGTCAACCGCAGACGCCGATTTAGCCATCGATTCCCTGGTCTTAGAGGGTCTCAAGCCGTCCCATCTGGCTTACTGGAACCTCGCCCGCTCTCTGAAGTTAGAAGCTTCCGCCCAGATGCCGCCCCTCGAAAGGGGCCCCGATCTCCCACTCGCGTTCGACAGCGACGATAAGGCAGAATGCCTTGCCGCAAGCTTGGAGAGCCAGTGCTCCCCAAACTGCGACAACGTAGACACTGCCCACATCGAAACTATCGAGACCGCCGTTCAGGAACTCACGCTGATTCCCCCCGCGGAAACGTTAACCCCGGTCACGCCAGATGAGGTCTGTTCTATCATTAAAGGCCTTAAGCCTAGGAAATCTCCCGGTCCTGATGGTATCAGGAATGAAGTACTCAAACTTCTTCCTGATCACCTCATAGCTCTTTTGGTCTGCATCTTCAATGCAGCCATAGCCCACTGCTATTTTCCAGCCGTCTGGAAAAAAGCTATAGTTATAGGTATTCGCAAGCCCGGCAAAAAAGCTTCGCTTCCCGATAGCTATCGCCCGATCAGTCTCCTAAACACTCTAGGGAAACTCTATGAGCGGATCCTTCTGAACCGTCTCAAGGTCGTTATAGACGACAAGAATTTATACCCGCCCGAACAATTCGGTTTTCGCGCCCGTCACTCGTGTACACATCAAGTGCACCGCCTCACGGAGCATATCACGAGTAACTTCGCCAAGAGCAATATCGCTCCCGCCCGCACGCTTGCGGTCTTTTTCGACGTAGCCAAGGCCTTCGATAAGGTCTGGCACGCCGGACTGGTCCACAAGCTTCACCATTTAGAAGTCCCGGATAGGTTAGTTCACCTAGTTCATGATTTTCTACGCGACCGCACCTTTCACTACCGAGTGGAAGGAGTACTATCTACCGCCCACCCTATACGCTCAGGCGTCCCGCAAGGTTCCATTCTGGCGCCTTGCCTTTTCAATCTGTACGTCAGCGACCTCCCGAAGCCCCCCGGGGTCGAGGTAGGGCTCTACGCTGACGACACAGTCATATACGCGTCAAACAGACACAGAAAAAATCTCGCCTGCGCAGTCCAACGTGCCGTAACCACTCTCGGGGAGTGGTTTCGAACGTGGCGAATAGCTATTAATCCGGTAAAGAGCGCCGCGATTATGTTCGAACCGCATACATGTAAACTACCACGCACGGTAGGACCTCTAACATTATTCGGTAGAAATATCCCTTGGGCCACCAAGACAAAATATCTGGGTGTCACCCTCGACTCGAAGCTTAACTTCAACGCACACGTTACTATAGTCCGGAATAGGGCCCTCTGGATCCTTTCCCGCTTGCGACCCCTGCTCAGTTCGGTAAGCAAAATGTCCTTAAGACATAAGCTTACACTATACAAGATGTGCGTCCGTCCGATCTTGACATATAGCTGCGCAGCGTTCGCACATATGTCCAAACATAACTTTGTCCGCATGCAAAGAGTCCAAAATCGGTTTCTCCGTCGCCTGCTTGACCCTCCAGCCTTCGTTAGGAACATGGACCTCCACAGGGACATGAGGCTTCCCTCGATAGAAGCCTATGTGAAATATCTCACCAGAAGATACTTCGATAGCGCTTCGAATCACCCCAACCCGCTCGTAAAGTCCACCGTGAACTACGTCCCAGACAACTCGATCCCCGTTGCCAAACGTTATAAACGCCGTCCGCGAAATCTCTTTGTCGATCCCGACGACGACATCGAGAAAGCTAATAATTACTACGCGTCCGCTCCCGCAACATATGCGTGCTCGCGCCCACGCCCGCGAAACCACCGTTCCCTCCGCAGGGGACGTACGGTTAACTTCGCTCCCGCACACCCGCCACGACCGCCCTCCTCTGCGGCAACTCAAGCCTAGGTCCGATCCATCGGCATGGAGCCCTTGAGCCAAGCAGCCGCTCGCGCGATACAAGTGACTGCACAATCACTAGCTTTCACAGACATACATGACACTGCATTATACACACATGCACAACACACATAGGTACATAGGTTCTGTAAGGGACCTTTTTTTTTCTTTTTTTGCCTAGTTAGAATAGACAAAAAATTTCAGACCACTAAATACACATACACATGTTCCTTCCCTCCTCCCAGGGGGCAGAAACATGTATATATGTATAGTTAGTTTAGATCGAATTACGGATAGGGAATTAGTCAGATCGCGACTTAATTGCATACGCGCAACAGTCCGAGCCGAGGTCCGGCCACTTTGGCACCCTCGGATGTTGTTGCTTAGCTTTCGTGGCTGAGTGCCCTAAGCGCTCGCCCCCAAGCCCGGTAAAGCTGTAAAAGCCGTAAAGGCTCCAGGGCCCCTCAGGCTAACAGTGTAGTCAGTTCGAAAAAAAAAAAAAAAAAAAAAAAAAAAAAAAAAAAAAAAAAAAAAAAAAAAAAAAAATTTGAAGGGAAAATTGCTGTTTATATCACGATAATGTTTAGTATGATTATAGAGAAAGTTAGTGGAAATTTAGTTTATCTTCGCAATAATCAATCGGTTTGGTATTTAAAACCTAATAAACAAGATGAATCAAATAGATAAATTACAAAATCAAATTTAACATAGAACAACAAGAAATTTGTAATATGCTTGAATATTTACGCATATTATGGTAAAATAATTATCACATGTATCATCATGTTTTACAAATCATTTCACCTTTACAACTAAGGAAATATTTTTCAAACTCCCCCTGTCAAACACGTCCCTGAAAGTTTTCTTAGTCATTTGTCCAAGTTAACTATTATTCGAGTTAGAAAAGCAGCTACATTTGCAACTTAAACACGGTGCATTAAGGTGCAGATTGTTTAAAAGTTGCGTTACTCAACGGTAAAATATTATGTCGTTTTACCTTCAGAAGGTGGGATGACTTGTCTATTTAGTTTACCGAATGAATAGGTGATTGATGTCTTCGTGTGTTAGGACTTTCAGCGTATTTACTGCTTTGTTACGATCGTAATTATCCCAACCTAAACATATGAAGACGTAACTTCGAAGTCTCGAAGACGTTGAAATTGTCACGTTATTTTTCCCGTAATTACTATTGTCTAATATATACGTAATTAATATAAATCGTATCAGATATTGAAAACTTGTACACTATGAACCAAAGTACACATAAGTAATAGTGACTTACATATGAAATTAGCGTTTTATATGGAAAAAGTAAAACGATTTTTTCAATTAAATTATACGTTTAATCAATCGAAGTATGTACCAATATTATTTATGCACTTTCGTCATGTTAAAGGTAGTTCAGTTGATTCCATTGCTGAAAAAAAAGTAGTAGCGATAATCTATAAAATCTTTCATGGCGGTTTGGACAGCCCCATCGGAATAGATTTTTTTTCCTTGCAAGAAATTGTCCAAATTTCGACAAAAGGTGTAATCTGTTGGAGCAATTTCCGGGGAGTATGGTGGATGTCGGAGATATTCCAAACGCAGTAACTAATTTAGAAACCGTCTGTCGTGAAGTATGGGGTCTAGCTTTGTCCTGAAACAGCAGTGGGCTAGAGAGATTAACCAGTCTTGGTTGTTTAACGGCTAGCTTTTCTATCATGGTTTGCAATTGTTGACAATACAGATCTGCTGTTATCGTCTTGTCAGATCTTAGGAAGCTATAGTGTATGACACAAGCACTGGTCCACCCAACACTCATCAGTACCTTTTTCTGAGTCAACTTTCGCTTAGGACAGTATTTGGCCAGTTCTCCTGGGTTCAACCACTGTGATGAGCGCGATTCCGATTATCGTAAGGGTCCATTTTTCGTCACAAGTAACAATACGATTCGAAATTCCCTAGTTATTGTAACGTAAACATTGAGTAATGTAAAGCAGTACTCAATGTGTATTTGTTGTTGAGCTTCAGTCAATTCATGCAGTACCCATTTCTCTAGCTTTTTCACTTTTCCAATTTGTTTCAAGTGATTTAAAATTGTTTTATAACTCACATCGAAGCTTGCCGCTAACTCTGACATGGTTTTAAAATCAAAAAAATACTTTATTCAATTTAGTCCCTAAGAAGGCACTTATGAACGTCAAACTGAATCAATAATTAGTTAAATAACATTTTGAAACATATTGTTAACTTGCGAATGGTAGCCACCGAAAACGCTCCTAGTTTAAGAGAGTAGTCACTATGTGGAACAATCTTCCAAACACTAACATACTAACAGTGAACTATATTAAAAATAACCTCGCTAGATATTAAAAAACTTTAGAGTCACGAAGTGCAGCGATAGTGATACACACGCATCGGCTTGAAAAGCTGCTAGGATATTAAATAATATTAATTTAAAAAGCATCCAATTTACTGATATCAGGACTTTTATGAGAGTCATTGTGATGTTTTTTTAATCAGTGTTTGCTAGTTGCAATCCTGTTCGTTACGTATTCGTTGCCACAGCTTTATGGCCATAAAGTAATAAAGTCTACTAGCATTGTTACGGCTATCTTCTCGCTTACCTATTGTTTAGCAAAATATATCTAAGTGACATTGGTTTGACTAAGCATAGCAACATAATAATTAAATTGTAGGTAGGTAAAATTACATATTGTTATTCTAACACAAACATATGAATGTAATCGTACAGATCGTACATTTATTATGAATGAATTAACGCTACATATAAAATTGGACTAGAAAATATTGTCATGTTGTAAAAATGCGGATGGCGTTTATCCCATTCAAACGTATTCCTCTTTTTAGCTCCTGGATATGGCACAAGAGTACACATAACATAGCTACAATCTATATTTACCACAACTATTATAAGAACATCTAAAATTATTTGTTTTATTAAATTTAAATTACATTATAAATCAATCAATTTAAATTATTACGTTTTACCACTAAATTAGTCTAATTGTTGTGAAAGATACGGTACGTCTGCCACAAAAAATATTTTTACCTAGTATTTTCAATGATTAAGTTAATGCCTGTCGTGTATTAACTTTGTATTTTACTGATACTTGTATATCGGTATTGTCAAATTGCTCTATTAGTAACAAGTATTCAGTGCGGTCATAGACCGGTAATACTTTACAATATTGGAATAAACCTATATAGTTGTTACTGTATATGCCTTTTATATTGTTTGGTACTATTCGTTTAAAAATACGTATTTGCAGATTATTTATCTTATCGAGGTAGGTTTTAAATGTGCGTCCATAGCTTTTTAGACCGCACGACCTTACAGATTCAACAAGAGTTTTATACATGTTTAAGAGAATTACATTGCGCTTTATAATGAAAATTTTGGCGAGTATGGCACGTAATTTACTACAAATAGATTCTACCTGATAACTCCAATTAAAGCGGTCATACACTATTAGTCCCAGGTAGGTATGGTGTTTGTTCCACTGGGGCGTAGTTACAGTTCGGCACATTATTATGCAAACAGTCATGATTATGAGGTTTAATTTGAACAGGATGGAAAGTATTTATATGACTTGAGTGAACATGCATATGAATTTAGTAATCTATTAATTTGGCCTAAGTATATATCCAGCTGTGCCGATTGGCTTGCAAGCTAGCATGATAGCGACAACCGGCGATGGAATACCGATCTCTCGGTGGTCACCGTTATATTAAGATTCCACTGTGCTTACTATCAACAAAAAAACATAGTTAACTCATTTTCTAGTTTAATATACTGTAAGATAAGGTCGCATTTTTTGTAGCATTATTGTAAAAATAAATGAATTTGCGAGCGCTTGGAGACCTCACTATAAATTTAAGGAAAAATCGAAGAGGACCGAGACTTAAATTGTAATTTACCTTCAGTCGCTTACATCCGTAAATCAGAAATCCCTTGACGTCTCACGTTCCCCGGTGCGTACTTACGCTCAATGGTCGGCCTACCTGCTCGTTTGCTATGATTATTGTATAAAAAAGGTTAATGACCAATTCCGAGGGTACAAATCTCCTTTAAAAATTGAGTCAATTCACCGATATTCGACGATGGTTGGTGAAGCCACAGCGCAATGTCGAAACAGTATCATAAAACTGTTAAGTTTGATTAAAAATAAAGGTTCATTATATCTTTACTAACTTATATGATAAGGCGAAAACTACATTAAGCCCACGTGGGCCACGTACGCCGACATGGACGCGTCGGTGGCGTCGGAGCCCATATGCCACTCTACCATAAACTACGCATTAACGGTATGGGGTAACGCATCCGAAATAAATAGAGTTTTGATTTGTCAAAAACGTGCAATAAGAATTATATACGGCGTTCACCGAAGACAATCTGTTAAAGAATATTTTAAAAGAAACAAAATTATGACAGTCATTTCCCTTTATACATCTATAACTCGCTGCTGGAAATACATAAAGAAAAAGATAGCTTACTTAAATTAAAAGATATCCACAATTATAATACGCGACAGAAAGAAAACATAATTTCAACTAGAACAACATTGGTAAAGACGTACAAACAAGGAATAAATTTAAAAATAAATATGTACAATAGAATACCAAAAGACATCATTAAACTGCCGTATAATGAATTTAAATTACAATTAAAAAAATACTTTGAAAATATTCCATATTATAACATTAAAGAGTATATGACATCAAAAATAATACTAGTAGAGTGAGTAATATAATAGTCGGGATATTTATTTATTTTGCGATTTTATTATTATATTATAGTTTTGACAAAATTTTGTATTGTGTTATCGATTTCACTGTTTATTGTAATATTGACATATCATGTAACATTACCGTTATAATATGATAAATAAATAATTATGAATTATGTTTTATATGGCGATTATTTGTATAGAAATACATTAGATCTACGCCACGCGTCGCAATAATACGTATAAGTTTAGACGTTTGAGACGTATCAGACGTGTATTACTCTAAGGAGCGGAGCAATTGTCATGAATGTCGAAGAATCTAGAAAGCTTTAAACAAGTACGGGAAGTGAGGACAACTATAGG
Source organism: Saturnia pavonia (assembly GCA_947532125.1). NCBI lineage: Eukaryota > Metazoa > Arthropoda > Insecta > Lepidoptera > Saturniidae > Saturnia > Saturnia pavonia. The sequence goes on from OX383906.1 coordinate 12,577,245, forward strand.
TTACATTATTACAAGTATTGGCAGCGACGCAGTGCAGAGAGGATTGAATAAATGTGACAAATGTGAAATCGTTTAATATATGTTTGACGTATGATTGTATTATTTCGAAGCAAAGACAGTTCAGTAAGGATTAATGAACTTGAATAATGAGCTTGAACTTTCCGTTGTGGAAAACATCGTAATATAACTAAAGCGTGACAGTAGTGATTACCTGTGGTCTTAAAATAAATGTGCATCATACATTAGAAGACTCTCAACTGACTTTCGAGACTATGATGCCACTATCGTATTGTACCATTACTCTGTGTACATAAAACTTTGAATTCGATGTAGCAAGAGAGTAATAGTGGCGGTCCTCCAAATCACAAATCTGACGTAATTTGATACGTCGCTCAATCTAATATGCCTATCTGGTCGAATGTGGTATGGACTAATTTTCAATATGCTAGTGACATAACTCAGCCTGTGGTTTATTTTTTTAATATCTTGTTTATTTATTAATAAGGACTGACAACAGTTAATTACGAAGGTCATAGCCGGAGGAACCAAGTTAAACCAAAATTACTTTAAACTTAATTTATTTTCAATTACAAACTAGTCTAAAACTAATGTGATGTGACTGCTGCCGATGTTAGGCTCACAGTGCGGTTTAATAATTCATACAAACATAATATAGTAAGGAAGGAGTCGGGTTGCCCAACGTTTCTTCTACCGAAATTGCTGACTCGATCTCAGGTGCTTCGTGCGACTGAGAACTTGGTTCCATGTTTACTCTCGGTCAGCAATTGTGAGTCGTTGCGATGGCGTAACAAGTTATACAATATTTATAGTTAATGACATATTAATATAAGGTAATATTATTTATTGTATTCAAAACAATTATTATATTAAATTTATATACCTATATAGAAAGTAAACACATTAAGGATACATAAGTACAATAATATATACAGCATGCACTAGCGGTGCGTGGCGGCTAACACCGTTACGATAAAACAAATATATTATATGCAGACTATCGAGTCTTTCGGAAGTTACATTATCATTAACAAGACTCACACAAGATTTTTTATACATAAGATTAGCTGTGCCCCACGTTTACACCCGCGTATAATTAAACAGAAATAACTTATTATTTATTATACTTCAGTATAGATAATATTTTGATCTGGCGGCCATGTTTATGATGCGTCACACGGTTCGTTCGCGCCACTACTACAATAGACATAGACTCAAGCCGAGTATTTAATTATTTTGATTTTCCCTTATCTCCTGAACTATGCGTCCAATATCATGCTATAAAGCGCAAATTTTATCTACATAAAATTGTCTTGATGATGAAGTAACTTTCGTTCGTAAGAATTAATATGCCATGTCTAATAATAATGATCTTAAATAATTTAATAAACGTTTGTCGCAAAATACCTTAAAAGATAGGCATATGGTATCGCCAACTTTTTTTAGATTTACTAAGGAGCAATATTTTTGTAGAAACTTGTATTTACGTATCACTAACTACGAGTAATACGCCAGCGCACGTGGGTATAGCAGTTCGTTAGTGTATTTTTCCCGACTTACTTAATAAAAATCATTATTTAAGGTTAGCTGAGAGCTGGCTATTATATATAAAAATATTTTTTCAAATCCGGTAGTTACAGAGATTAGCGCGTTTAAACAAACAATCAAACAAAAAACCCTTCAACTTATTATATTAGTGTAGATATGTAATTTTCTGTTACCTAATACTATTTTACTGTTATACTTCATTCCTAGATTTAGGTAAAACCGAGAACTCTAACAGCGGCGTCTGGTTAAAGTTTTAATCTGTATCTGAACTTTGAACGAATGCAGAAAGCCATTAGTATTAATAACTCAAACGTACGGTCTCATTAAAGTCAACGTTAACCCTCTCGACGCGGCCCTGGGTCATTCAAGCCTGCCCTTATATATATAAATTGATATTACTTTGCAAGAATAATACATTTCGATTTAAGAAATTCATTTATCTGTACGCTTTAATGTTGTTTGTACGCTACATATAGAATCGCGTATCTTCAAATGGTAATTTTGAATTACCGATAGAAAATTTACATTACTTCGTGATAAAAAATATCTTTCGCTTATAGGCATACCCTCTCGGCAATACTCGTTCCTTGTCGGGCAGCCAACACGCCCTCGGCCCCCGATACCCCTCGCCAAGCTACTCGGCTCGCCCGCATTGTTATTTCCTTCACGCTTCACCTACACTTTGTATAATAATTGCTCCGCTCCTAAGTCATAGCGTGATGTTAGTAATAACATATAACCCCTTATAGCCAACACTCATCCACAATTGAACAAGTGCAATAATGTTTCTCAAGTCATATCACGTTTGTAAGCAACAATTATCACTCCCTAAATTAATATGAATCACACGTAACATTTTATAAATTAAACGTTGTAATTTAGAAGAAATTTTGTAGATTCGTTATTCTTAATTAAAGTTGTAAATGGCTATGACAGTCCGTTTTTGACGAAACAGATATGCATCTCCGTTCCATTCGCTTGTAGAATCGCAAGACCTTCTTTCTACCTAGTGTACAAGGACTGGCTTTTCCTACCAACACCACATATAAAAAAGATACTATTTAGTATAAGTCGGGAAATCGTGTCCATGTGATTATGGAATCCGTCTTAGTATTCGTACTATTGACTCGCGCTATTGAATGAGTGCGATAGCAACAGATGTGCTGGGTGACTGCACGCACTTTACACGCAGGCATATTATTACTTTTTATTCAGAAGTAACTCTCGTATATAGCGTATTTTAGTTTCACATCGAGTAGGTTACAATTATAAGTCAATTCTGTACAAGTCAATCATAATAAAATGTACAACTATAATCAGTTTTATGCAATAAAAACAAATTTGCCGAAATTTTTGTGTCGGGCCATGCGCATTGTAGGGTTCCGTAGTTGCACGTCACAATAAGAGGCTTTTAGTAATTGTCAATGGAATTTGTGCAAAATTTCTTCTCCAAGTACATTTTATAAGTTAGTCAACTTGTAAAGCCTACTTAGCTGTGCTACTTTTCCTTTTACATTTATTATGTATACTACTCTCGTGAATTTTTACATATCCAAAAAAAGCATTTAGCTGGCAGGAGGGACACTTGCCTCTAACAAAACTAAGCACTTTAAGCTTAATATTTCGCAAATGGATCCCTGAATCGAAAAATGGTTTTCATACACCTGCCATGTTTGTGAACGACTTATCCAACGACATCCTATACTATGAAATATACGAGAAAAACATCCTCAATTTAAGTGTAGAAGTTTCAAAATAATTTTTTTTTTCATGGTTTTATTTTAACACTTTGTCAGCGTGATTAATATGTATATCCATACCAAATTACAGATTTGTGGTACTAAGAATCTGTGAGTTAAGCCGCGGACAGACAGAAGGCCAAGCGAAACTATAAGGGTACCTTATTAACTTCGGAACCCTAAAAAATGCAAGAAGAATTTTTCAAATCCGACTGGCAAATCAACAAAAAAGCAACGTTCTAAGCTTTATAAATATTAAGTACAGAATAAGTGAATTTACTCAGTTAAGATCACATGGTTTTAAATTACAATACGTAACCATTCCCAACCGTTACACAAATCCTCATTGAATTACAAATACTAACAAAAAACGTATCTAGTGAAAAACACACAAGCTGTTTACTTCGTCCCTTTCACGGATAAATTTTGTACATACAGCTATTACGTGGACCGTAGGTGTTCAAAATCACAATTAACATATAGATGCGACATTCAACCCCAGCTAGCCCCTTTTACCTAAATTACAAAAGACACGCTTTTAACAAGGTCCTGTAAAAGTTTGTCCTGCTCTTTATACATCACGTAGATTAAAATATATCATGTGGGAAATGAAATCTGCTTGCAGTCCTTGAATGGGATGTCGGTGATTCTTTTTAGCTGTAACACTCGCTTGTGTTGTCGAAGTGAGAATAGGAAATGAGGCTGTACTTTGACAATGGAATATATTAGCACCGCTATAGTTCTGTTAGATGCTGACAAGCAAATCCCTAATTAGATTTACATGTAATATACTATTACTTGGACTGGGAATAAGTCGTTATTTTACGCGTTTGAACCATTTGGGCTTAGAAGTTAGCTTCGCAAATCCATCCAATTGGATTTTGTTTTTTTTTTTGTGATAATTGGAAAGATCATATATAACTTTTATAAAATAATTTTTGAATTTAGTACCGAAAACGCGCCGATCGTTCCCGAATAAATCCGAGCGCGTGTGACGTCACAATGTTAATTTCTACTCATTGTAACACTCAGCTGATACAGTGTTTTGACTCTTATTCGATGAAATTCCTTTACATTATGACATGACAAACCTGGCGATCAATCGTGGCTCGTTCGTAGTCATGTGATTCTTTTTAAAATATTAGAATTTTCACTTGTTTATTATTAATAAAAAAAAGATGTTTTAAGAGTTTTTCCAATTGACTATTATCATGATTATGATGAAGCTTTAAAATAAATATTTTTTTTTTTTCAATAACCGATTTAGTACAATTAGTTATAATTATAATGACTAATATGTTTATGCGTTAAAATAAATGTATAAATATTCCATGAATGTAAGAAGATTTCTTAAATTGAACAACTGTATAATCCTTGTACACCACTTAATATAAAGTTGTTAAACCAATTCAGAAATCCTCAAAGGCGTGCATAAAACAACTCACCAAAGCCTTATCGTAACAGGATTATTGTTACAGGAAAGCACACGGACCAAAGAAAGAGATTTTTTTTTATATTAAAATTCACATATTGTTCAAGCAAAAAGGAATGTCACTGTCAATACGGGTTATCTATATTAATAAATCTGTCTGTACATGTTTTTTTTTCAAATATCCTGATGGACATTCTATATAAAGAGCCCTGATAACGATGATAACGAGCCTTTAAAGATTTTTATCTGTCTGTTTGTATCTAAGAAATTCAAAAATGGTTTCACCGATTCTTATTAAATTTCGTACACGGACACCTTATGTTTTAGTTTTTTGTTATACCTTTTTCAATAATTTAATAGTAATAGTTTTAGAAATCGGTTTCTGGTAATTTATTATTTATTTAATAATAAATTTAAAATATAGTAATTTTCATTTATCACGTGTAAGGAGCAGTGTTTTTTTTTATCGGTTTGGCGTAGTGGCTACAGTCTCATCTGATGTTAAGTGACGATGAAGCCCAAGATGATATAACACACCTATATGTGCTTGGCAAGGGATTTTCAACTTGAGGGTGGTAGCTAGCCAGCCGGGCATCAGAAAAAGCCATCACGAAAAAATCACCACGCTATGGTTTCCTCACAATGTTTCCTTCATCGAAAGCTCAGGCTCATTCCAGGGATTCGAACTCACGTCAGTCGACGCGAAGTCGTACACGCTACCACTGAGATATCATTGCTTCAATTGTCTGTAGTGTTGAAAAACTTACTAATTGCTAAACAATTGTATAAAAATGGCTGTAATTTCCATGCCTACTCGAAATGAAACAATGTAGAAAGGTTATTCTAACAAAAACCATAATATTCTATAAAATTTGTAATAATTTTATTTCAATATTTATATACATAATCTTCAAGTTTTGATCCGGGAAACCACAAGAGAAATCAAAACGTGGTTGGTTACGTGACGTCGAACGAAATATACATTTCAATTATCTACATATATTAATAAATCTGTAGCTATGTCTGTTCACGTAATTTGTTTCCAAATTTCCTAATGGACATCCTATGTATCAAGGACACTGATCACGATTATGAAATTTTTTTGTCTGTTTGTATTTTCTGATTTAACTCAAATGATTTTCATGAAAAGTTTATAGACGGGAAATATATGTAATTACATAATTATTAGGCTATAAGAATCGTAAATAATAATAAATTAAGTCTCAACCGAATTTGATGACATTTATACACGGGAAGTACATTTTATTCCTAAATTGATGGAATATAATGAACTGTCAACAATATGAGTAAAAAAAAATCATCGATGAAAATGATTACTGCGTAACAAAAGCGTGCGGAGCCGCGGGCCATCGCTAGTACTATATATACTCACAAATAATATAATGTTACACGAATTCTCGATTCGTTATAGTTTTTAACCGACTGACCGTCTCAAACAATGTCACGCATAGCCACGAACCGGTATGAAGCAATGATAGCTCATACCATAATGTACGAACACCGCGTCGATTGAACTGAATTCGAATCCCTGCAATGAGCTTAAGCTTTCGGTGAAGGAAATCATCGTGATAAAACCATAGCATGGTAGCAGGGTATTTTCTAATACCCGCCTGGCTAGCTACCACCCTTAAGCTGAAAATCTGTCGCCAAGCACCTATAGGTGTGTTCCGGCAGCTGCACTTGAGAGCCAGTCTCAGCCATCCCTCTAGGCTTAGCGTGTTACCATCTTAGGCCACATGGTCACTCAATATCAGGTAAGATTGTAGCCATATTGCTACACCTAAAAACAATTGAAAAAATGTTAGAAATGTTAAAAGCGAATATTATTTATCTACGAAGCATTATCATATTAGAATCTATTTTTGAGATACGACTTCACTAGTTCCGGTTCTACTGCGTTGTTATTGTCATCCTTTTTGTTTCTGTCAATGAAAATGTAATAATACACGTTAAAATCATTTCTTTGATAACGATAAACACATTTTACGAAAATAAATCGCGTAACTTTAAAAAAAAGGGAGGAATATAAGGTAGTCATAGAGTAATGATTGGTGTTCGGTGCACTTCATTTAGTTTCCGCGCTACCTAGAAATAATCTTATGGTAAGTAGTCATCGCTGCGTATGGACGCTTGAAACACCAGATGTGCGTTGCCTACCCTTTAAAAACTTATACAGTCCCTCTGAAACCGGATGAAACCATTTAGATTCCAAAGTGTGAGGATGAACTCTTTGCCTAATTCGAGCGGTGTGATGGTGGAGAGTAGCCGTAGGCATCAAGTCGAAAAATTCTTCGGAACACAACCCATTATACAAACGGTAGAATACGCACAAGGAGCCAAGACTTGAGGTTCTGTACCGATTGCGAGATTGGTATTTTCGACGATCCTCACAGTTCGTCTTTGCGCCTAGTCAAATGGACCAAGCTGGTACCCAGACACTTCTTTCAATAACCAATAATACTCCGATTTGGCGTAGTTTTGATTGCAGATTTTTATAGTAGGTACGCCGACGGTATCTAACTGAGACGGCGCGAAAACCGATCATTAATCTATGAAGGTAATTAAATATAAAAAAAAAAACAATATCGTGAAACTAGATTAATACTATAAGAGGTTGTCAGCCTAAACATAATTCTGTTTCACAAAAAAGGGTCCATTCAAGCGAAACTATTGTATGGAACTTGCTTATGAATACACAACAGTGCCCGACGAACCGTGGACAATGGACTTATTACTAATAAAAAAAATAATAAAAAAATACTTAGATTTATTTTAGACCCTATCAACTATATAAACTTCAAATACGATATTATTTCGAAAAAACATTCCTGCTGTAAATAAGAACCGGGTATACATACACCTCTATACATTATTCAGACTTATTTTATTACTTATATAAAATAGCATCTCATTTGCAGTGATATAAAGAAGAAAACAGAGTATGTTTCATCGTGCAGTTCATTATTAGCTACTAAATTCGCGAACAGTACAGAAGCTTATTGAATCGTGTACTATTCAGACCAAATCTGCATTTCAGCCCAAGAATTCCTAAAAATCCCATTATCACTACGGACCACGGAATGTTGCTATTTTTTAAGGTAAAACTAGCCGGCCCGGAAGACGTTATTTTACCTTTTTTTATAACCTTATAAGTTTGGCGTAGTGGCTACAGTCGCACCGGATGTTAAGTGACGATGTGGCCCAAGATGATAACACGCTAAACCTAATGGAAGACTGGCTCTCAAGTGCAGCTGCCGGAACACACCTATTGGTGCTTGGCTACAGATTTTGAACTTGAGGATGGCAGCTAACCAGGCAGCCATTAGAAAAAGCCCTACCAACATGCTATGGTTTCCTCACGATGTTTCCCTTCACTGAAAGCTCACGATTCGAACTCACGTCAATCAAGGCGAAGTCGTATACGCTACCAAAGAGCCATCATTGCTTTAACTCGACCAACCGCAGCGCCACCTATCCCGTATTTTATTCTTCTGAAGGACCATAAGAACAAAATAAAAATAATAATTACGCATATACAATTTTTCATCGTAATTTTGAGTTTAAAAATAAAATAAAAAAGGTGAACACAGTTTTTCTGAATTTTAGGAAAATTGAGCGGTTACCAACGAACAGCATTTCATTTTTATTTATATAAGATAGATGTAGCCGAGTCTTAGAAATTATGATATTGAATTCAGTGGTCGTTTCTTGTATTAGACCTTGTGAGAGGTATTTTTTTCTTACCCCTTATCCCAACTATGTAGGGTCGTCACAACAAGTTTACCTTTACATCTCTCCCCTGTCAATTCTCATCTCAGTTTTCACATCTTAAAACACGTAGGTACAATTCTTCACACAATTCATCCATACGTTATTTAAAGTTATTTTACTCCATAGTCTCAAAACTATTTGTCATTCAGATGTATTATTGAACCATATGTACTATTTTCTATGAGTACTAAGTAATAACTTGCCGTCACCTTGTAACGCAGTCAAGATTTCAATAGTGGCACCATACTACCCTTACTCCCACGTTTAATGATACATTTTATAGAACACAAGTATAGTCAATCTGATATTTATATCGTCCAACGTCATAATACATAAATAAGCAACAAAATAGTACTTTATTTTTGGCCTACAATATCGCTGATTAGCTGGTAAAAATGTCTCGAGGCATTAATATTTTTTTTGTTAGCCATAAGGACCCTGAAGCCTCAAACGCCTTTTACAGCTTCGCCCGGGCTTGGGGGCGAGCGCTTAAGGCACTCGGCTACGAAAACAATGCAACTAGTTCCGAGGGTGCCAAAGTGGCCGATCCTCGGCTCGAACTGTTGCAGCGATTGCCATTAAGTCGCGATCTAACTAATTCCCTATCCGTAATTCGATCCAAACTAATTATACATATATACCTGTCTCTCTCCACTGGGAGGAGCGGAAGAGACAAGTGTATATATATTTCGTAATCTGTCAATTTTGTCTAGACTAACTAGTCAAAAAAAGGTGTGTGTGCGATTCACACACGATAGAAGTGAAACTTCATTTTAAAAGGCATTTTCTATTTTATTTAAACAGTGTGCAATATACATACACACTGACATTTACTCTCTTGCTCTGGCTCACACAAAGAGGAGATACCGATAATGTGCGTTAAACGTTTAACATTTAACGTTTAACGCTTGGAAGTCGCATAAGAAGTTTAACTTCAAAAAAGAACAAGAATGTAGTGCGTGTGTGTAATGCAGTGTAATGATTGTATGTTGGCTCGTGGCATTAAGCTCGCCACTGTACAATACAGTGCAATAAAGTATTCATTCATTCATTCGCTCTTTAAATCATTCGCTCACTCAAAATGAAGTATCTCTTATTATTATCTCTTACATTGTAAGATTGATGTCTAACAAAGGTAGTAAACAACGAACAGCAAGCGGCACAGAACAAGTGTTCATAAAAACGTTTACACATCGATCAAAGTTTTTGCTACTTCTCTGCTCAGTGCGAAGACAAATGAAACGTTTGTTCAAGTGATCGGTATTAGGAGGTTATTTTTACCGTATATATAATAGGAGAATTAGTTAATATTTTATTTTAATTGATATTCTGCAAATTTAGTTCTGTTCGGTATGTTTATAACTATGTATTTCTAAAAGAGCTTTTTTGAAGTGAAACTTCTTATGCGACTTCCAAGCGTTAAACGTTAAATGTTAAACGTTAAATGTTAAACGTTTAACGCAATTTATCGGTCTCTCCTCTTTGTGTGAGCCAGAGCGAGAGAGTAAATGTCGGTGTGTTTGTATAATGCACACTGTTTAAATAAAATAGAAAATGCCTTTTTAAATGAAGTTTCACTTCTATCGTGTGTGAATCGCACACAAACATTTTTTTTTATAGTTGCTCGTCGTTGACGGCACCTTCTCAGATGGTAAGTACCAAACCCAGTGAAGCTGTAAAAGCCGCAGAGGCTCCAGGGCCCCTAAGGCTAACCGTACAGTCAGTTCGAAAAAAAAATTGGTAAGTACACTACAATTCAGAAACGGTGATCAGCAAGAGATCAGCGGTCATCGCAGTCATGGCCTGCATAAATATCTCTCCACTTTAATCCAGACGTAAATTGACATACAGACATATCGACAGAATTATTTTTTTAAATGTCATATTCGTGATTATTGGCTTTTACAATAGTTACCTATCACAAAAAAAACATGTATAGACAGATTTATTAACATTGATCTCGTTATATATACGCGTATTGTGTGAATCTTGCCAATGCGTGAGAATTTAACAATTGTGTTTCTACATTGTCACGCATATTATGCTTATATATTTATGGTAGTTGGTAAGAAAAAAAATGTCTAGTAATTTAAAGTAGGTAACATATACAAAAAATACAGTCAGAACTGAGTAAATACAACATTTACACACCAAATCTGTTCAATCTTTGTTGGAGAATTTAACGCAAAACTTGGTAAAGGTTGCATTCAGAAGTTTCACTAAGTTCAGAATGTGGCAACGTGTTTAGTAACTTGCTAGCTAGTTTGATCCAACTTTTAGATATAAGTCATCACCCTGTTTAATATGTATACAGTATGACTGACTTCACATTTTGCTTAATATTTTTATTATCGCTTTATTTGCCTATATTTTAACTGTAGATATAAGTCTATAATATGCGGTTTCCCCTAAACAGACACTTGAAAAACGTTTGCAAAATATCTATGGTGCAGACATGTTGGTCTAAAAATGACAGTTTTTTTTTTCTATCTTACTATACTATTAGCCATAAGGGCCATGAAGCCTTAGACGACTTTCACAGCTTCACCCGGGCTTGGAAAATGACAGCTTACATGTTAGTTTATATCCGCAAGAATATTTAAAAAAATTAATTTTGTAAAAAATATATATTTTAAATAATTTGTACCTTAGCCAAATATGCGATGAAACATGGTGAATTGTTGTGCGCACGCCTATGAAAGATTCTGTATTAGTACAACCAGCTCACAACAGATGACATACAAGTCGTTTTAAGGCAATATACGTAAGTAAATATTTATTACAGACAAGGTAAATCTATTTAAATAGGTATTTTATATTCAGTTATTTGAAGTCATATTCGAAATATCGCGTTTAGATTTTGCCGTATTGCGCATTAAGCTATACCGTGACGTTTCCACTCAGTAACAGATAAATCGCCGGTGAAACGCGATACGCGTTTAACGGTTACCTGGTTAGGAGTTAATGATATTAGCCTATTCCATCCACTACCTCTGGTAAGTTTAAGTACACATCGAATGTCCATCGAGGGCTATTCGTATGTACCTACTACTAATTTTATTCTTGAATTTTTTTTAATTATTATTTCTCTCATATATAATAATTTCTTAATTCTGCATGAATTTACTTCGGACTGTATTTTCCGTACCATTGATAAATTACAAATATAATTCCTATACATAATATAAGTGTACTTGTTTAACAAACTATTGTGATTTGATCCCCACCATTATGTAAGCTTAAGACTTTCTTTTGATTGTAACACAAAATTTACGGACTGAAATCGTGTGTGTTTCAAATAAAATTGTAGTTTTATGAAAGATTAGCGGTGCTCCCGGTTTCGCACGTGTTTACTATGCAGTGATTATTTTCATCCCGTAATTTATTTTTACTCATATCATTAATAATTCATATAACCTAACTCAATTGAGGAATGACATGGTATAGGTGCTTCTCTTGTATTTGTTTTTTATCAAACTCGGTTGAGTTTTAATATAAATATTTATTTGTAGACTATATTATTGTATTATTGATAATTCTTATAGCCTATCTATTGACGAATGCATATTCGCAATATTCGCTTCCCATTTAAAAACAACCATAAAAATCGATCAAGCCGCCTTTGAGTTATATACGAACATACAAACAGATAGGCAGACATTTTTTTTTGGTATATTCGTGATCGTATACGAGTACATAAAAGCCTAACGGTAAATTAAAAAAAACATACATTGACAAAATTACAGATTTATTACGGTTATAGAAATTAACGAGTTTCTAAGCGTTCTATAGAAAAATACTTTTAACTGGTAGTAGTGGTATACTGCGATGTAAGTACAAACTATAAGCTCTCACACAATTCCGTTGAGGATTTTAGACCGATACGATCCGGGAAATTTAACTGTCCAGTTTACCCTTCTTATTACATCAGAGCGTTCGGAATTTCTCCCCTCCCCCTTCTTTGCTTGGGTTGATAATAATATATCGACGCATTCTTGATCTTGTTATGCTGATTTTCATAATACTAACTTTGTACAAGGATGCTGTGCGGTAATATATTGTGTAACTGGCTGACCCGTGCGAATATTTCGTACATTGATATTTTTTTGTACATGTATGCTTTGCGGTAATATGTTGTATAACTAGCTGACCCGTGTGAATATTTCGTACATTCCTGTTTTTTTTTGTACTAGGATTTTTTTTTTTTTTTTTTCGAACTGACTACACTGTTAGCCTGAGGGGCCCTGGAGCCTTTACGGCTTTTACAGCTTTACCGGGCTTGGGGGCGAGCGCTTAGGGCACTCAGGCACGAAAGCTAAGCAACAACATCCGAGGGTGCCAAAGTGGCCGAACCTCGGCTCGGACTGTTGCGCGTATGCAATTAAGTCGCGATCTGACTAATTGTACTAGGATGCTGTGCCGTAATATATTAAGCATTATATGCGCGTTGCCGACTTTTTAAAAACCTATTAACTTCCCATTTGAAGAATCTTGTACTGTAGTCTTAGGAGGAAACCTCAGCAGGGAGCTACAAACAAGCTGTCAAGTTAGTTAAACATATTGTTAATAGATGGCGCCTTGAATATATTTTCATTATCGTCAACAGATGGCATTCTTATTTATATAGCTTTTAATCATTTTTGTTAACGGAAACATTAAGTTTAAACTATTTTTCGTCAATAACGCGGAACATAAATATAATATTATCTTTGCATCAATAATTTTGATGAAGAATTAACGGAGATATAGCGTTTCCAAGTAAAATTTAAGGTTTTACTTTTACATAAATTTCTTTATACAACTAAGGTGGCAAACAAGCGGACGACTCGCTTTATGATAAGTTACCTTTGTAAAACATCAACTAGTGTGTTATCGACCTAGAACCTTCTTCACCAAGAAGCTCTGAAATCCCTACTTACCCCAGGAATACAACACAAGATTATTTGTCTGCAATCTTCTGTAGGGTTGTGGTATCGGGATGCTCTAAGTAGAAAATAGCCATCATTGTGTAGAACTGGTTCTCTTCGGAGTAAGCAAATTAGACAATACACACATTTCAACACAATTTTATTGTTTCATTATAAGGTCAGCCTTGCTTTTACAAATATACAATATTTACATCACAATCTTCATTTACATTCGAGAAGTACAAATTCTGTAAAAAGATTTTATAATAAATTAGAAAATAATTTTCATTTATGATGCAATGATAACATGAATATAACGTCCAATAATAAGAAGTAAAGAAAACGGATCCAATTAGAAGAATAAAGGCGGATCCCGATGTAATCTCTTACAATAACGATCATAACATTCTCAAATGGTTTTCCGTTGAGCTACATTCGCTCTTCTCGTATTGTCATTGACGAGATAACCCTAAACTATGAGCTAATTGAGAACATCGAGCTACTACTTCATCTTGGAGTAGACTAAACGACATAGCTATAAGTATAAGTCCGAAAACTAAATAAGCACAACAGGCGATCATCTGCACGTATTCACTTCTCGAATTGTCTGTACTATTTTTTGAAGTTATAAAACTTGTTGGAACGAAGTCACCAAATCCAATAGTAGCTAATGCTATGAAACAAAAGTAGGCAGCGTCGAGGAAGCTCCAATTCTCCCAAGCGGAGAATATAGCTGCTCCAACACATATGTACGCTAACAACAGAAACAGCACAATGCAGACCGGTATATGACAATGTTCGATGCTCGAGTTTATGTGTTGCTGGACACTTGTTGATTCGCTACTGGGCACAGCACAAGATTTTGTTTTATTATTTTCCTCCTTCCATATTAAAGGCACTCTCGATGGTGTATCATGAGGACATATTATTCTGTAAAGAAAAGGATAAATCAAAACAAATGCTCTTTAAATTTAATTATGACCTACATAATGAAAACATAAACTTTTTTCTCTTTTTTTTATCTTTATAATTAATTAGTTAGGTAGTTAGGTTAGATTAGGTAGATATTTTTTTACTGCTTTTTGTCATTTTTAACGTTGTTATTTCTATAATCGACGTATTACCATTAAACATTTGTATTTTTTAATCTTTGTATAGTGCCTCTGTTGTGCTTGATGGTAAGCACAGTACAGTCCAAAAACAGTAACAATCACAGTTTGATAAATAATCTATCTCCAGTCACCGCGATGCGCATAAGAGAATCACAATGACGCACCGCTATCATAATTTTCTCGTTCGTTACTCAGCAGGGTGGACCAGTTCTTAAGAAGTTATCTTAACTAATAATATTATAAAGAGGAAAGATTTGATTGTTTGTTTGCATTGAATAGGCTCTGAAACTACTGGACTGATTTGAAAAATTCTTTCACCATTAGAATCCTACATTTTGCCTGATGAACATAGGCTATAGAATAAAGTTAGGAATCCGTATGAAAACTTCGATAATGTAACCCAACGTTTAAAAAAAAACGTTATATCGCGTACGCTGTGGAAATTATTGACAATAGAGCAAAGTGATGTACCACAATTTTATAGAGGACATCAATATCTACAAAAACGTACGGGATATCATATGTTTAACTATTATAGTTATGTCACAATAACTACTTTTTATGTTAAAATATGCAATAATAATGCCATAGTAATTTTATAGATATGATTTAACAAACATAAGAAATAAAAATACAATAAATGATAAAAAAAAATAACTTTCTCTATAATGCACTCTTTCTTAGTAACCCCCGACGCAAAAGAAGGGTGTGTGTGTGTGTTAACATTTATAAATGTTGTATTTTTTTTAAATACCCATATGAAGCTGGGGCGGGCCGCTAGTTATGCCATATTATTCGACACCCGACAAATTGTGATCACTTACATAATGTTGATAATTGCTTTAAATGCTAAATTTAAAAAAGGATATATAAGAATTTTAACATGAGTAACTTACGAGTCATCAGGATCTTCAGAATCATCAAACTCATCTTGAATTCTATTTAGTGATAACTCGCCACACTCTTCTGCTATTAATTTCTCTATGGCCGGACCTCTCGGCCGCTGAATTGTGCCCCTTCCTCTTCCACGATTAGGTCCATGAACGGTTGCTAAACACTTCATACTTGTAGTTTTCTTTCTATCTAACGTTTGTGTTTGAAGAGCTGAAGATGTGTGAGGATCTGGAAGAAAACAAGATTTTTTATTTCCCTTCACACTGGCCACCATAAAAAATTGTACATAATAAAACAATATTGTCTATTATTTCTAATAATTCGGTTGATTCTGAATCTATTTGATTTTACTTTAAAGCACAATATAATAAAATTTTACTTATTGCATACAAAAACTTTAATAACAATTTTCTCAGGCAGTAATTTGGGAAATAAATAATTTAGAACCTATTTCTAATTTAAAATAATGGTTTAGATTATAGCAAACTCTATTTGATTAAAATATTTCAGTTTTTAGTTTAAATTAAAATCTAACCATCAACTAATGAATTTCGTCTAACGCGACCTAACGTTGCTGCTCTTGGACTCGGCGGAGCTTTCTCGAATACTTGAGAATATTGGCCGCGATCTCCAGCCCTCGCTCGTACTGTACCGGGAGATTTGTGTGTTCTCGGAGGGAACGAAGTATACTGGTTGTGTTCAGCCGGTTGTGGTAACAGCCGTTGTTGTTCGTGGAGCTGAAGATGATTCTCCATCTGATTGACAGAGTATGATTAAATCAGAATATGTTTCCATTTTATTCTTCAATTTTTCATTCATCTAAGTACAACTAGGGTTTGGGCTTTGTCAAACACGGACTACTACTACGCAAGCGTTTTTTTTTAATTTGTCAAATTAAATGACATTCTGGCGAATGGACAAAAATATGATAGTTTCCATATGGATGTCCATTCCAAATCTTCGAAAAAAAATTACCGGTTTTCAATGCACGCATGAAATGACAAACGCAAAGTGATTTACAATAATTGTTGATAATGTAATTAAAAAGGTATGATGATAAATTATTATTATTTGCTTTAGGTAGAATTTTATCTTGGACTTGTCACTTACGTAAGTTCTAGATCATGAGGTTAGTTTCAGAATAAATAAATAGAAATGTGGTAAATTGTCCCTTGCACTTGATTAAGTTATAATAGGATTTTTTATAATTGGCTACCTGTTTATTCACCACCTTAAAACTGAATATCTAGCGACTATGTGACTATTGGCAAGTTCTGGCACTAAGGAAATTTCTAGTCTTAATACCATTTTTAGCTGCATCATCAATCAATCTCAAGTAAAAATTTGTTCGAAGGCTTAGTGTGTGTGTGTTTAAATAAATACATTATGACTGAAAATAACCTCGCCCTCTTTCCTCCATGTATTTGGTACTTTCCTCCTGGTTGCTTTCAACCATGCCAATCTTGCCAATCTAGCTAGTGAAGCTCCCAGCCCAGCTAGACATGCAAGTGTTAATGGGACTCCAGCAGCAGCGTATGCTACCGTCGCAGCTCGACCCGCGGCTGTCCGTGGTGATACATTTCCGTAACCTGATGAAGAAATTCTTCCATGTAACAAATTTTGAGTTTTTGGACTTAAAACTTAAATAAGTGGCTGGTGAATTTAGTCAACTTCGTGGGCAACTGAAACTCATGCTAAAACTCACGCATAAATAAAACTGTTTGTGATTTGTTAGACTACAACAATAATACTGACACAGATTTATAACAATAAATAAATACGGCTTAAAACATGCACAGATAGGTTCTAGATTCACATAAGAAATTACTTTACTAAAATTAAAACAAAACGTCATATGCATCAGGGTCGGCGAAAATACTAGGTTATATGAGTTTTCGATCACGACCAAACTTTTCGTTCTGTGTATTAGCAGTGCTCTTGGAATTTCAAAGAATTTCAGGTCAAGTTTCTAGGCTTAACATGTTACAATTTTCGACCTCAGCGTCAAATGATTGTACCAAAAGTTAATATTGAATGTTTTACCTATGGTTGTAATGAGAGTGATGCAATAGATCAGAGCTCCTGAGAAAGTCCATTTGGAATCGATGACTAATTCAGGAGGCTGTGCGTTCGAAGATTGTTTCGCTGCAGCGACTATAGAAGACTCGAACTTTCTTAGTTGCTCGTGAACAAGTCTCGTCCAGTTGCGTTCGTAAAGTACGTTTAGTCGTTCTGTCAACAATAAATAAAACTGTTAACCTTAAAGTACTGATATTTTTATATCGTCTTATAGCTTATCTCGAGATTTCGTCTGCATATTTTTCATACTACGTCCACCTCCAGGTCTCAGATTACCTTTATACAAAATTGCATTGCGATTGGTTCAGAAGTTTCATCGTGGAAATATAACAAATAGTTAGACAGAGTTAATTTTACATTTTTTATAATGTAGTTGAGTTTACCGTTAACATAATTATTGTATATCGTAGGATATAAACAATTTTCTATGATTTCTACATACTAGTAAATTTTTTTTACTCTAAACTGAACATTGAGGATTGTCCTGATCATTTCTTATCTATCTATTATACATATAATAAAATGGAAGTGTCTGTTTGTAATGTCAAAAATAACAGGTTTTTACTAAATGCATATGAAAGTATACATGGTAATTTTGTATGTCTGCCTGTCTGTTTGTTCCGGGTAATCTCCGAAACGGTTGGACCGATTTTGACGGTACTTTCACTGACAGATAGCTGATATTATAAGGTATAAACTTAGACTACTATCATTTTAGAAAAATAATTAGAGTTGTGCACAAAAAATAAAAATCCTTTTTTAGTAGTCCACGCGGGTGGAGCCGCGGGCACAGCTAGTATAGAATAGACTTACTTTTATTTTTAACGTACCTTATATATATAATATTCATGTTTTCAAGTTTATTAGCTATAATTATCCAACAGTTTATTTTAATTGATTCTTTTTTTTATTCTTTGTTAGTTTCCGTCTTGCTCACAATCTCACCTGATGTTAAGTGAGTATGTGTCCTAATATGATGAAATATACGAAGCCTTGTGGGAGGATTGGCTCTCAAGTGCAAATGCAGGAACACGCCTACAGGTATTTTCAACTCGAGGGTGGGTTAACTTTACATCATAAAATACTTTTGACCTATATTTTCTCATACCTTTGATTTGCTTAATAATATTTGTTAAAAATAAATAATTACTTATTAAACCAAACTAAACCGAATTGAACTTGTATTATATATTTTGCTTTAGTATCTCAAGATGAAACTGTGAAATCATACACACAAGTTAAACGAAGAATTTGACAAGATTCTAAAATTTTAACAGTAGTCTTGATTAAATCTGTTAAGTTTCAAGTTTCCAACTTTTCACACTTGGTGGTGGTATTATGCATTATTTAGAATGTAAAAGTTTGGTACAACCTTTATATTATAATACAGCGAAATATACTTAAGGAAACCTCCTAATAATTGGTGAAACATTTTATTTAACACACGCATACTTCTTGTGGAACAATTCCATAATCTGTTACGTATAGGGTTGCCAACTGTACTATAAATATTATTACACCGTTTATGAAATACGGTAAATACT
This sequence comes from Saturnia pavonia, assembly GCA_947532125.1. Lineage (NCBI taxonomy): Eukaryota > Metazoa > Arthropoda > Insecta > Lepidoptera > Saturniidae > Saturnia > Saturnia pavonia. Next base: position 12,596,310 of record OX383906.1, read on the forward strand.
TACCGTATTTCATACGTACGGTGCGTACCGTACGGTTACTTACTAACGGAAAATACTTTATCTAAGTTGGATGGATCCTTAGATTGATATAACTATTTTATTGTGAACGAAAATAAAAAAAATTACAGGAAGTAAAAAAGAAAATTGTTTTTTTTTTGTTTAATAAATTAAGTAGCATACGTTTGTAATTTCTACTCTTTCCATTACAACTATGTATCTTTCTTTATTGTTTATTATAAATAATATTATAATACAATCAACCGAAAACACGTCGGCAAAATCAATTACGTACATCACAGTCTCGTAACAAAAATTTTGAAGTTATCGTTAGTATTTTAATACCTACATAGGTAACCAATTTATAACATTATATATATATAAGTTGGTCAAGGAAGCTCAAGGTCACACAAAGGGCAATGGAGAGGGCTATGCTTGGAGTTTCTCTGCGTGATCGAATCAGAAATGAGAAGATCCACAGAAGAACCAAAGTTACCGACATAGCTCTAAGAATAGCTGGACTTAAGTGGCAGTGGGTGGAGCACGTATCTTGTAGAATGAATGGCCAATAGGGCCATGGAGTTCTCGAGTGGTGGCCGCATGTCGGAAGACACAGCGTGGGTAGACCTGCCACAAAGTGGACCGATGACCTGAGAAAGGTTGCGGAAAACCACTACATGCGGGCAGCACAGGACCGGTTGTTGTGGCGATCTTTGGGAATGCCTATGTCCAGCAGTGGACGTGTTTCGGCTGAAATGATGATTTCATATATATAGATCGGATTGATAAACTCCAACACCGTTTAACCGATCACCATGAAAATTGGTGGATCTAAGTGTTTATTCATAGGGAAAATTTTTATGCTATCCCTGAACACATTAGATGATACTTTTGTCGAGTTACTGCCTTACTAGCCTATTGGAAAGAGCAGAACAAGGCCTGCTAGGACAGCTAGCGCAATTATAAAAAAAATGAATGTTCGTAAAAGAAGGTTTAATTTGAGGTGTAATGTTAAAATATGATTTTTTTTTTAATTTTTCAGTAAAAGGCATCCCTGAATTATATCTTAGGCTAATTTTTATTTCAAATAAATATACTGTATTGTATTAATGTGAACAAATTTGCGAGTATTTCCTAGTGCTAGGAGCAATGTGGATATTGTTTTTATAATACTTATTTAATGTCTTTTAAATAAAACGCAACAAAGAACAAGTTTGCAAGCAACATAATTCTCAGTCTTAAGATTAATTCATCAAGAATCTAGCGTCGATTTATAAAAAGCCGTCCGGCTTAACATTAAATGGCCCTCGTTAATTTGAGTGTCAGCTCATCGAAATTATAATAGTGGCGCAATTGTAATGATGGCGCAGTGGTAGCGTGTACGACTTCGCGTCGATTGACGTGAGTTCGAATCCCTACAATGAGCCTGAGCTTTCGGTGAAGGAAAACATCGTGAGGAAACCATAGCATGGTGGTAGGGCATTTTCTAATGCCCGCCTGGCTAGCTACCACCCTCAAGTTGAAAATCTGCCGCCAAGCAGCAATAGGTGTGTTCCGGCAGCTGCACTTGAGAGCCAGTCTTCCACTAGGTTTAGCGTGTTACCATCTTGGGCCGCATCGTCACTTAACATCAGGTGAGATTGCGGCCACTATGCCAAACCTTCAACGATAAAAAAAAAAAAAAAAAAAAAAAAAATAGTATTTAAGGGGATCTTGTCGCCAATACTCAAGTCAATGGCCAATTCTGACAAACGGCGAGAGATTCCGTTGATAGATCCTGTATTATAAGATCGTTGGGGCGGTTGCTTGATTTCAAGCTGGAGCAATATTGGTTAATCATTTAAGTTCTGCTTTCCTTTGATTACCTGATATCATATAACATGGTTATTGATATCTTTTAAATTAGAAAATATCTGAGCGAGCGAATTTAACTCGATATCTCAAAAAATATTTCTTTTAAAACTTGAGAAATTAAAACAATGTCTAAATTAAAAATATCATCCAAATCTATAAAGCCTAAAATTATATTTAATAATAAATACTTGAAATATAAATAATAAGTGTATATCTTTTGAGTATCTTTTGTATTATAATATAAAATATCCGTAATCAGCGGGACTCGAACGAACCACTCATACTGTGCATACAACAGTGAGAACAAATCTGGCCGTCATACCTCTAGGTATATTTTGTCTTATTGTATCGCAGGCTAAATCCTATATATACACTTTTTTTACACTTTACACTTTTTTTCGTAAAGCTCACCTTGCGATAAGGAACGTCTTCCAAAAAAGTTTTAATTATATTGTTACTTTTGATGTTGTAGATGAAGATTTTAATGTAAATAAGTACTATTGCAGCGGCTACAAGAGTGTCGTTAAGAATCATAAAAAAATATTTTCTCAAAGTCGTTCGGATGATATTACAGATGTCATAAAATTGCCATTGAAAAAATGAAAATTCAATACCAAAATTGATGTAGTACTATTTTGCTTACAATTTAAACAAGACAACAATATAGTTTAGGTAGTTTAGGTAGGGCACAGAGAAATTTCTTTGGAGATTTCTCTCTACTTGGAGCACTCCGACTGTTGGAATACCTCCACCCTAAAGAAGATCGCAGCCAAATAATCTTGTGGTGTGTTCCTGTGGTGAGTAGGGTTTCCAGAGCTCCTTGGAAAAGGGGATTCAAGGTCGGCCTATGGTATTACAAGTGTCTATAGGCTACGGTAGCCGCTTACCATCAGGTGGGCCGCATGCTTGATTGCCACCTTAGTAGTATAAAAAAACTGCCAAGTACAATTACATTAAACCAACATATAAAATTATACATGGTAGACAAAACGTAATTTAAGCCCAGTAGCTAATTTAATAATAAACTACAATCGAATTAATGAAAAATATAGAAAAATCATATTAATTGGTGATCTCTGTAGTTATTACCTCTATAACCAATAATTTCGAAGCAATGATGGCTCAGTGATATCGTGCACGGACATCGTGTCTATGGACGTAAGTTCGAATCCCTGCAATGAGCCTGAGCTTTCGGTGAAAGAAATCATCGTGATCAAACCATAGCATGATGGCAGGGCTTTTTCTAATGCCTGCTTGGCTAGTTACTACTCTCAAGAAAATCTGTCGCTAAGTACAAATATGTTGTTCCGGCAGCTGCACTTGAGAGTCAGTCCTCCCACTCGGCTTAGTGTGTTACCATCTTAGGCTACATCGTCACTTAATATCAGGTCAGACTGTGGCAACAAAAATAACCTAAAAACGTTAAAAAAAAAGGTTTAAGACATTCTTTGCTCACGTTACGGTGTACACCAATTATTTAGAAATAATTACATATAATACATACAACTTAACTTTGTTATGTGTGTTATGTTATTAATGTATTGTGTATTATAAAACTGAGAGTTCTTTTTTATAAAATTTATGTCTTAAATTTTTTTAGTTGCAGCTTGTCAAATAGGTGTATCAGTTTGAAACTCGAAACTTTTCATATATTCCAATCGGATTACCAAGCTGTTAAAACTTAGATATTTTAAAACTTTCTTAGGTACATTTAAACTTGAAGGGTCGTAAAATTTTAAAATAGGGTACTTCAAATTAATGAGTTAATTTTTACAGGCAAGATATAAGCTTTGTTTGAAATATATTTTTAATGAATTTTAATACAGTGATTCACTACCGCAATATTCAGAATCAGCATATTAAGCCTAAGTATGCTTAAAAAAATGTTAAAACCTTCTGTTAAATTTAGTTGTAATCAATTTCTATAGACTAATCAGTTCAGTTCAGGTTTAAAAAATTGAATTTATTTTACTAAAATAGAATACCTTGTTTCAGATATTGATGTTAATAGGCAGATTGCGGTGGACATAATTATTATCGTTGCAGTTTCGTTTTATTAGTAATATCACTGATAAAAAAAAAACTTAGAGCGTGCAACCGCGGATGTGCCGCGCCGCGAGGCTCTACTGTGTACACGGCGCCATACACCACACCATACACATAAACTAATCATCTCACAGTGATTTTCGTCTAGTTTGTCGTGTTTCGGTATCAGCCAGTAAGTAAGTAAGTACTCTAGTAAAAAGCGGAGTATTAGTTAAGTTAAACTCAACTTGTTAATTATGCCTAAATGTATACTGTTCGTGGCTATTAGTAATTACTAAAAATGTACGGTGATATGGCAAATCAAGCGGCGGAAGCGCGACGGAAGCGCGGCGGCGGCGCGGTGGCGGAGTAGCGGCGGCGGCGCGGTGGCGGAGTAGCGGCGGCGCGGCGTCTGCACAAGAGCTTATTATGCGTACTCGCGTTAGATATACTCGATACATTCGATATGAAACATATTTAAAAGTAAATAAAAAAATTACTGCATTCCTGGCGTAATTTTGAATATTATAGTTTGGATGTCTCGGCTATGTAACATAGTTAGTTCTCTTTAGTTTTATTTTGGATGTTTTTATAAACAAAAAGTATTAAATACACAAGTATAATACTTGTGTATAACAATATTGTAAAGCTTGACATATTTTTTGTTCGTTTGTTTGAACGCGCTTATCTCAGAAAATACCAATCAGAATTAATAAAATATTGTTACATTTTATAGGTTAATAGCTGTGCCCGCGGCTCCGCTCGTATGGACTACAGAATGCCGTCGGTCGAGCGCACGCGCGAATCATGCTGCCCGCACTCAAAAGACGGAAGACAAAAATGCTTATCGTGGATGATCCTTATAAGATACATATATGCTGTCGGTACCTTTTTATAGGTATTTTTAAGATCTACAATTACGTAGAACATTAATTTTATATATTTCGTATGGTTTACTCAGCGTAAGTCATTTAAGCGGCCCAAATGCGCCTTTTTACGGAATTGATTCACCATTATCGCCACTGCTTATTTCGTATGTTACTTTACCTTACAAAATATATCATATAGCCTGACCATATAGCATATTTATAAACAATAAAAAAACATGCAAATCGGATCAGTGGTTTTCGCGTGAAAAGAACATAAACGGACAGACAGATGTTGAGTTTTATAATGTGTATTAATATTTTTATCCTCATTGCTAGACCGATATAAAATAACTGTTTATATATACAGTCACCGCTCGGAGGTTATCCTTCTCCTTTCCTAGCAATAAGAACCCATAGCAGACCATTACCATCACTTGAGTTCATCGGTCAGATTCTTGTTAGGCGACCAAATCAATTCCTATCTAGATACTTCTATATTAAGATCTAATACAATTTATTTTACGGAATCCTTTAAGCCGTTTTCGTAATCCTGTCTAATATAATTTCTTTGATTAGAGTTATTCATGCTCTTTAAGTCTTTTCTACACGATTGCTTATCTGGACGGTTAATTAAAATTCCGCTTGATTGATCAACAAACAAGCTCTATCTCTCGCTTTGATTTTCAGTACCTATATTTTATGTTAATTAAATTCCCATTTAATAGGGTGTTACTGAATAGGAAAGCATTCAGTTTAAACCTTTATCAGTTACAATAATCTTTTTTCTTTGGCTCTTTTAGGATTCAAAGATTACTCAGGCGTTCCAAATCATATTGAATAAGATTTGAGTCATAATCTTTAAGCAATAATGGGTCTATTTTTTTCGAACTAACCATACTGTTAGCCTTAGGGGCCCTGGAGCCTTTACGGCTTTTACAGCTTCACCGGGCTTGGTACTTACCATCTGAGAAGGTGCCGTCAATGCCGAGCGCATGGGGGCGAGCGCTTAAGGCACTCAGCCACGAAAGCGTTGCAAAAATTTCGTAGGTGCCAAAGTGGCCGGACCTCGGCTCGGACTGTTGCGTGTGTGCAAAGAAGTCGCGATCTGGCTAATTCCCGATCTAAACTAACTATACATATATACATGTTTCTTCCCCTGGGAGGTATGTGTTTAGTGATCTGAATTTTTTTGTCTAACTAACTAGGCAAAAAAAGAAAAAAAGGGCCCTATGTGGCATGCATTTGTGTATTATTCTACTGTGATAGCTAGTGAATGTACAGTCACTGTATCACGCGAGCGGCTGCTTGGCTCACGGGGTCCATACCGATGGATCGGACCTAGACTTGAGTTGACGCAGAGGCGAGGCAGAGGCAGAGGGTGGTCGTGGCAGGTGTGGCTCTGTGGTAGCGTGTACGGACACGGCATCGATCGAAGTGAGTACAAGAAACATCTGATGGTGGTAGAACATTTTGTAATGTCCGCTAGCTACAACCCTAACGTTGGAAATTTGTTGAAAGCAAACAATGCGTGTTTTTTATACAGGCCATAATAGTTTCATAGAATAAAAATATATAACAAAAGATGTAGGTACAGAAATATCAAACTTTCGATTTCTTCATGACGTGATAATCTTAAGATACTCCACCTTTACAACTTATCTCTCAGTGGTGTTACCAAACACGTAACGTAGGTGTGTTCTGACCGCTGCACTTGAGAGCCAGTTGCCCACATAATATCAGGTGAGATTTGGCTAAAATCTTACAAAGAATGAAGAAAGTGTAGCTAAGAACTACCTTTAGGAGTTTCAATAATGTGGCCTTTAATGTAGATAATAGTTACTTTTTGATAAATAACATGTCATTTAGAATAATTAAATAGGTACCCAGTATAAAAAGTTTTCATCTGAATTTCTAAGAGAAACCGAATACCAAGAGTTCAGTGAAATCTTAAAATGTTAATTTTACTGAAGACTTATAATACTTAATACAAATTTATGTTTTGAGAAAGTTCCCAATAACGAGATAAAGTTATTTACGCCTACCAAAATAACGCTATAAATTATGCTTTGAATAATTTTGTTGTGAATAAATTGAACCGTTCGAATGCAAATTAATTTCTATAAACATAAACACACATTTAGTTATCTATTATACTAGTTTTCGCATTTTAATGAAAAGTAATTTAAGTTAATCTTATTAATAAAAAAAATATTGTATTCAATTTAGACCCTAAGAAGGCACATGAACGCCAAAAGACTACTACCGGTTCGGAAAACATCCCAGTCATCGAGAAGAACCGACAAGAAACTCGATCGGGATTATCTTATATATTATTTTTTTCAACTGTATAAATAATATTTACAGTTAATAATAATATAATAATTAATTACATTACAATTAATACACAGAGAAGGAGTCAATTGCACATACACTATTATTCAAATAATGATCCACCCTATAATAATCTTTTGACAGTAAAACCTGTTTGGCATGGTCCTTGAACAGATAGTCCGGAAAATCAGTAATGTGCTTCGTTTTTTTATAATAGCTCGGCACATTGACTTTACTATCCCTGATGGTAAGCACAGTACAATCCAAACATAACGGCGACCACCGAGAGATCGAAATCCATCGGCGATCGCCGCTGTCGTGCCGGAAATGATTTTACTAAAGAACGTAATACTATAATAGCCAGTATAAGTATTATAGTTATATCATACTAGTTGAGCCGGTACACGTTTGTTTTTTCCTTTCCGGTAGTTTATGGCTCGACCACAGCGCCATCTATCGGATCCTAACATATCTATAAACCATCGTCTCGATAAAACAAATATATTACGTGAATATGAGCTCTATCGGTCAAGTCGATAGAGCTCATTACAAGATTTATATTATATACTAGCTGTGACCGCGGCTGCTCTCGCGTGGACTACAGAATGCTGTCGGTCGAGCGCACGCTCGATACGTTCTTATTTTTGGGTGATCCTTAGAAGACAGACATTTGCTATCCATGACTTGTAGGTCTTTTTAAGATATACCATTACGTAGTACATTTATTTGATATATCTCTTATGGTTTACTCAGCGTAAGACATTTAATCGGACCAAAAATGTTTTTTTTCCGAATGTATTTACTATTATCGTCACTGCTTATTTCGTATGATACTTTATGCTATAAAATATATCATATAACCTGGGCAGATAACATACCTATAAATTAAAGGAGAAACTATGTAAATCGGATTAGTGGCTTTCGTGTGAAAAGAACGTAAACGGACAGATAGACAGAGAGACGTTGAGTTTTATAATATGTATAGAAGATTGGTACTAGTTAAATTGAAGTCTGAAAACTTAAAAATGTTTTAATCAAAAGCGTTGACCTTATTATACCTACGTATATCTAAAAACTTACGCTCGAATCGTTCACAATACACGAACTGGCAGGTTTATAATAATGAACGATAATATCTCCCATACTAAACATTCAATTTGCAATCGAAATTCGATCTTCACTGCAATTTGTTGAATAAAATTCGTATTTCGCGTTGTGAAGCACGCCGGAATCCCACACAGAGGCGGGGCGCTATCTCGATCTGTGTACGGTTCTCATTCTGCGATCTGAATTGGGTTCGTGATCTCGCATCTATGGGTGTCACGTTTCTTTATTATGCTATGTGTACACAGGTAAATGAAAAACTGAAAGTAGGAGTGTTAAACGTATTATATGTATACTATGTACTAATATATATATGTATTATAAAATGTACTATTTTCATGTGCTAACCTACTTTAAGTTTACACGGAGTGTATTTTCACAAGCGAAATGTTTTGTTAACGGTGACAATGGTTTTGTCTGTGTCAGTCCGTGCATGTTTGATAAAGTTTATTTTTAATATTTATAATTATTTTTACGCAACTAAAAAAGTTTGTATTACGAATTTACATTATTATCATTGATGGTTAACTTCATCATGTTGTGGACATGCGATGTAAAATTGATGTGAACCATGTAATGCGGCAGTTGAGTCCGGCTATTGGTGTGGCGACGCACAGTGTTTCAAAATTTAAAAAATAAGGATGGATCATAGGCATCGATTAAACACGGAATTGCGATCTGATTTTCGTTTTATCGGGTAAAAGATAACAATTGAAGGATATCCATTAATCAATAGGAGTGTTAGAGCTCGCGACATACACATACTTATAACCTTAAACCTCTCACAGTTATTTTCTTTTCGTCTGTCCCATTTCGGAATCAGCCAGTAATCAAGCGGAGTGATAGGGGTCACGACCACCATATTATATAAAACACACTATAAAATACTTAAGATGTTTCACATCTGCCTTTTTTCATCTTTGCATCTTTTTGTTTTGTTACATCAAAGCATTAGGTATAATTTCTTAGGTGTTTACATAACGTACACATACATATTTTTATTCACATTTAATTACGTTCTATAAGAAAAATAAAAAAATAAATCAAACGCCAGAGACACTAATATATTCTAGTATTTAATATACAGATGAAACAAGCTTGTTGTCTTTCCATCATATATCTAAAAAATATTTTTCATTTTTGAAGATAAATTCACACTCTTTGATATTCAGACACCCTATTCACTTTTATATCTCTTGAGTGTCTTTTGAAACCGGGTAGATTTCAAATTTCCTTTATATCTTCATGTAAAATACCCACTATTATGTAGTAATCCTACTTACGTATTTTATGTACTTTTAATCTATATAGTACTTTATATATATTAATAAATCTGTAGTTCTGTATGTACATATATTTTTCCAAATTTCGCGTTAAACAGCCTATATATATATATATATATATAAAGAACACCGACCACGAATATGCCCTTTTGTCTGTCTATTTCTCTACTACGACTTTTGTCATCATGTACTTTTGTACACGGGAAGCTTATGTCATTGCTCAAAGGATAGGTTATAAAAATTTTCGACAAACTTTTAGGAATCGTAAATAATAGTTCACAACCGATTTTGATGAAATTTTCTACGCGTGAAGTATGTGTCATTTCTCTGTTGATAGAATATACGAATTGTCAATAATATGAGTATCAATAACATTACGGGATGACAATAATAACAGCGTAACACACGCGTGCGGAGCCGTAAGGCACCGCTAGTCTATAAAATAACGTGTAATTATGCTTATTTTATTTGACATGACCTTGTAAGGTCTTTGATGCAGAAAAGTTTACATTTTATTTTTATTTTTTTAATTCATAAAACTTTTGTTGAAATTTTTTATGATTAAAAATTAAGCGTTTACAGGTGTGTAATACTACGAGTATACATAATTAGAGATAATTATTATAAGTCATATATAATATGGCAGTGTGTTTATTAGAACTATACTATTGACCTAGTGTTCGTACTCTGGATGCTCTTAAAAAGCGGCTGACAGGTCTAGGTTACATAAACTATCGCCTGGCTCGTCCTCCGTTCACACTGAGCCGCCCTTATGGTGAGATTCTTGATCATATTAATGATCTATAATATTTCTTTAATATATTATTATATACCTAATATATAAATTATTCTCATTTTTCATTTCTCATTCAAGTTTTAACTTCAGTGAAATCAAAATGTAGGTATAACGATAAAGTGTTTAAATAAACATTTACTTACACACGGCTTGTATACATTCGATAACCGTAAAATTAATGTGTTTCCATTTCACATTTCAATTTTAATAAACTAAGAGTCTCGCTCCGATCTACATAAAGCTAGTTAAAATTACATTGGAATAAACAGATAACAAACGTTATACAAATTTGAAACAATTTATTTTCCGTGGCTTCCACGAACACAGTTTACTGAAGTCTCTAGACCAAGGGTGCTCAATCAGTTGATCGCGAGTTCACGAGAGCTTTCCAAGCCGATTGCGGATTTTCCGAAAAATATAAATTGCTTTGAAATTCTCACGGCGATGTTGAATAATCATTCGAAGAACGACACATGCTGTAAGTTCCGTTAGAGAGACGATACTCTGAATATATTGCGGTGGTTGCGAGTGGTACATTATAATTAATATTCTGACTGCAAACACAGACATGGAAAATAGCTGAAATTTATTTATTTTATGAAAATTATAAGAATTTCCTTAGAGTCGACATTTTTATTGACAAACAAATTTAAATTACAATGACAACTTGACAAGTGATCGCTGTGACTAAAGATAATTTATTGTAGCATTGAACACATGCAATATTTTCTTTAGGCTAATTTTAGTATTTCATGTCTGAAGAGACGTATAGGCGTTTGAAAAAATACCTCTTCAATGAACAATTATTATTCGGATCTACTTAGTTGTGCCAGTCAGCATTTTACAGAAATGAAAATAATGAAATTTAAAGGTCGCAATCAGCTTACCAACTAGGACCGGTCATCTTAATTGCTGTATACACGCTATAATTTGTGCCGTTCTATGAAGAATACGCTAATAATATGAACTGCCATGCATCAACAATCCAGAGAAAATGATGTAATTAGTGAGTTCAGCTTCATTTTGTACTTATACAATTTTAAAATGCAGTTAAACCCAGTCGGTTACTTGCTGCATAAATTCACTGTCAATATAAATTTGAGCACCCCTGCTCAAGACTGTAAATATTATTCCATTTACGAATAAAATACATTGGATACAAAATTGCCTAAAGCTATTTTAAGACAGAAACAATTTAAAACCAAAGACCAAACGCTGCCTAAATAAATTGTATATATTTTTTTTTACTTGTATTAATGAGAAATTGTTGAGAGTTGAGAATGTAGTGAGTTGTTTAATCTTGAAATCTAAAAAGAAAAACGAAATACTTAAGTGCTAATTATGTCATTGTGTTGTATAACTTACTTATTTACTTTTGTAATAAGATCAAAAGTCTAAATCTAAGTTTTACGCAAAATAACTCAAATTGTAAATTAACGTAGTCTATGATGATAAAAAAACAATAAACAATATTTTTTTTTATTATTACCACTAGAAAAAGAGCATGTAATTCATTAATACCAGTGAATATAACTCTCTTTTAGCCACTGAGTTAATAAAAATATTTTGATTATTTTCGTTATTGTGGTTGTTTTGTAACATTGTGAAATCAATTATCATATAATAAAATAAGTTCTTCCAAAGACGATAATGAAACACAGACTCCAGAATCATTTGGTTTCAAACGATAGTTGTTGTTACAATTATCGTAGATACAGTTTATTCTGCGAATGGATATTCTGCTATACTAATATTTATTTTCTCGCAGTCAATGGAAAAGTAGAGTATATAACTTGTGATAAAAAAATCATATTGATCCTTGTATCCCTCACTCCGCTCAGAATTCTCTTAAATCCTTCGCTGCTTTCGGGAGCTAACTTAGTCACTCGAATTAAATTCCTTTTTTCACTTGTTGTATAATCTACTACTTAAATGCCATACATTTTTTTAAAATTATGAAAGCTATAGAGATGGAGCGAAAAGAAATATATGTTGAATAAAGAATTGGGTAATTTATTAGAAATGGAAAAAGCACGGCCAAACAAATGGCAGCAGAATAATTTGCAACGGTCTAGCTACACTCAACTCACCACATTAATATAAATAAGAGTTATCTAAACAATGGATGCGGTTTAAAAGTAAGGAAAGAAATATCTATACAAAAATAAATTGTTTTCTTCATATAACACCGATACCATGATCATAACATTATTTTATTCAATAAAACTCCGTTTTCGTCTCATATTTCATTCGCATTTCCACAATTTTGAATAAAAAACGACATACTTAATTTTTATGCCCGACACATTATTTTTAGGGTTCCGTAGCTCATAATGAAGAAAACGGATTTCTTATAGGATCACTTTGTTGTCCGTCTGTCTATCAGTCTGTTCGTGTTCAAGACCCTTTTCTCGAAAACCACTTGAGGTATAAATTTGGAATTAGTTGTAATCAATATCATATCATCTACGACGTTATACTGCTATAAAAAAATAAGTTACTAGGTCAACGCGCACTTCATCACGGTCCAGTTATGAAAACTTATAGGGTACTACCGCAGGCTCACTACAGTCTTGAAATTTGCCACAAAGGGAGGTCTTTTAATAAAAGATAATGAATAAATCCGAAAATAAAGAATTTCTAATCCCGTGTGAAATTAAAATGTAACAAAAACATATTGAGTCTTATTTTTTCTAGTTAAAGGCTTGAGGTATAAAGGGACAATTAATGTCGAATACTATGATCTATTGCTTAAAATCAACTTTCTTAGTTAATATAATAAAGAAATACAGCCCTTCATAATAAAGTTTAAAAGTCGCACTCAGTGACAGATTATAAAAACCTACAGGCTCCTACCGTACACCTAGATTCTTGCAATTTGGTACGGACGGAGGTCTTTCAACATGAAGAATAAATCCAAGAATAATGAATTTGTAATCCAGCGTGGAATTATATCGCAGCATAAAATAAAAAAATTATATTATGTTTTATTTTTCTTTCGAAAGCAGCTTCTTTTGTTTTAACTTTCCTATCACGACTATTTGAACATCATAACGTTTCGAGATTAACGAGATTAACATTAACGAGATTCACTTAGAATCGTGTTCGGTCATTAACTAACTAAATTAAATTAATTTTTAATATACGTTATTTAAGTGAAAAATATTAAAAACTTTGACGGACATAGAAGTAAAAGAATATCGAAGAAGGTATAGATGAATTATACGAGGAATTATATGTGTATAAAAGGTAAGAATACTGAGATGACAGCTAATAGAGAGAGTGGAGGATGAAAAAAATTTGTACCGACATTAACTGACAAGAAGAAGATATTTTAGGTAAAGTAAGAAATATACCAACTTATCCAATTTCGGTAATTCTCTTTCCTAAGGTTAGCATGGCCCCGTTGATTAATATTAATTTATTGTAATACCTAAAACAAACTAATAAAGGTTTTTTTATTTCCTGTACAGCTCCATAATATTGGATTAAAATAATCAATACTATTAATTACACTTCACATAATTTATTGTTACTCTACAAATAAGCTTACATATCATTATTTAGCATATATAAAAGATACACCTGAATTCGGTCCATAAGTAATATTTAGTACGCAAATAACAATTTATGGACCTCGTTAATACAGCCTAAGGGCAATTCTACCTGAAACGTATGAAAACCCAACGTTAAATACGAAGGGGTTGTTTTTATGTCATATGAAATAAATATTTTTATTACATATACCTACTTGGACAATTCTGAAACCAGATAAATATTTTCTAAGAAAATATCAAACAGATTTCTATTAGAAATGTATTTATGTATTTGTTCAAAAGATGATTCTATGATATTTTGATTCTTCAGACTACGATTTAGTTGAATGATTTATAAAACCACTAATATGATATTTTAATATATATTGCCTTTTTTTGTTACAAGTACTTTGTTTACTTAATTTATTAATAACTCCGCTGGCTCGACGACCTAAATTGTCATAGTTTCCGAGACTAGAACCCCATTTCCTTTTTTTCTAGTGCAGTTTCACCTTAATTACTTTAGAATATTGTGATTGTATAATTAGCTATGCCCTACGGTTTCTTCCGTGTTAAATTTATTGGAACACTTCTCCACCGTGACACCGCCAACACAACTGTATAGCCTATTATAGTTTCCATATGCCATAGCCAGATCGCTTGACGTTAATGGTTACCGCTCCGCTTCCTAGAATTGTAGCGTGAAGTTATATAGCCTAGATTCATTCTCAATAAATAGGTTAAAAAATGTATAAAGATTTTATTATATCTGACTTGTAGTTTCATAGATAAGCGCATTCAAACAAACATACAAAAACCTCTCAAGCTTTACAAAATTGGTATAGACAAGTATTTAAAATAAACAAAACAAATTAAATAAAAGAGATCTTTTTTTATCGCTTATAGGTTTAGTGCAATGGCCACAAACTCATCTGATGTCAAGTGACGATGTGGCCCAAGATGGTGACACGCTAAGCCTAACGGGGAAACTGGCTCCCAAATGCAGCTGCCGGAACACACCTACAGGTGCTTGGTGACAGATTCTCAACTTGAGGGTGGTAGCTAGCCAGGCGGGCATTACAAAAAGCCCTACCACCATGCTATGGTTTCATCACGATGTTTTCCTTCACTTGAAGTTCAGGCTCAATGGAAGGATTTGAGGTCACGTCGATCAAAAAAATTAAATCTGTCTGGTTATTTCAAAGCTTAGTGCGTTCAAACAGACAAACAAATAAAAAAAATTAAGCTTCATAATATTATAGATAATTTCACAGTGTCTCGAATTAAAAATATCTTGTTTGAAAATAAATTTATTGACTGCTCAATATAAATTTGTTATCCATGAAATTAATTCGTTGCCTTGTAAAGCGTAAAATCGGATACACGTTTCCGTTTTAACCAAGAAACAACAAAAACAACATGTTATTTCATAACGGATAACGAATAACGCAAGCCCGGTACACCTGAACCCACGGGAGTGTTTAAATTTTTTCAGCACATCAAGCACAGTTGCATTTCCAGTTTTTCAATTAAAAGTTTCACGTAAAGTTCAATTTCGTTAAAGTTCGTTTTTACCGTAGCATCAATTTAAATTTTACCTAAATCTAATGCTATTAAGTGACCATACTATACAAATAGTAATAATATTGAAGTGTATCTTTGTAATGTCAGATAACTGCTTTTTACAAAAAAAAAAAAATTAATTGAAAATTGCGTGCAGGGCCACGCGCATTGTAGGGTTCCGTAGTTACCCGTCACAATATGCAGACTTAAGGATGCTTATGCTACACCGGGACGGAGTCGGGCCGGGCGCCGTCCGGGACACGGCCAAACATGTATAGTATCCTTTTGTATGAAGTAAAGCATTGGAATGTCCACAAAATTCCTTCTCCAAATACATTTTATAAGTTGATTGACTAAGAAAAATTGTCAGGGACAGGTAGGCTTTACAAGTTAACGAGTAATAGTCAATCAACTTATAAAATGTACTAGGAGAAGTCGTTTCATAAAAAATCCATTCAAAATTACTTAAAGCCCTCTCTGTAAGTCTGCATATCGTGACGGGCAACCCTATATTGCGCGTGGACCGATACGCCTTTGGCAATTTTTTTAATGTACATAATCTCAATGTAGGTATAGATCATACAAATGTCCATACCCTGCAAAAATGCATCCAATAACAAACAAACTAACAGACAGACAAAAATTTCAAAAACTGACAAAATGTTTGCTGCCTATAATTCTAAATCCCGATAGTATTTTTTCTCAAATATCCTTAATGTACAGATTTTGAATCTTCACTCTTTTATTATAAGTATAGATTTAAACACGAATTAACGCACTAAATTTACTATAAATTAATCCACCAAAAAAAAAAAATACTAAGCCCACATCTAACACTAAATATGAGTAAAAATTTATTATTAACACGCTTGTATTAGCTTCATTGTATCTAGCTAACAAACAATGAAAAATAATCTCAAGCCAATAAGCCAATTTTAACCTACTTCTAATTGTCGTATCGAAATGAATCTTTATGTGTAAATGTGGGTTTGGATGATAAAACTATAATTTGGTATCTTGGAATTGATCTGATGATGAAGCCTGGAGGTAGGTAGTGGAATTCTTCAGTGGCTACTAGTAAATACCTCAAGTTTGGCTTCATATGATTGGTTTTGATGAGTTTAAATTAGTAGTTTAAAATAAATGTCTAGTTTTATTAAACGATAAAACATTTCTACAATGACATAAACCTACCAGCTTCACCGGTAATTCAAAATCTGTGAACAAGCCCGGCGTTTTTGTTCGTGTAAACATGAAAACGTGGTTTCGACATGCGGTAATGAGCAAATGTCCGGTTTTGTAACTACGTATGAACCAGCACATGTAGGTATTTCGTTATAAAGTCGCCTGTTGCGGGATCCATAAAAACCTTTATTAAAGACCATGCCAGGGATCGCAGAGGGAAAAAATTCAAAAAATATTTTCTACTCGAAAACATTTTTGTTAACGGCAGATTTTTAAACAAAAACGTTGAAAATGATTAACATAATAATTGTAAATTTAAATCTATGATATTATGTATAAATGCTATTTAATAATCGTATGTTGTGTGTAATTTAAGTTTATATATTTTCAATCAAATCAATACATTGTTAAGGATAATCCCGTAGTTTAATAGAAAACTTATTTTTTATGTAAATTAATAAATTCTATACACATTAATCTTTAGATATAGGTACTAAACTATTGTGTGCGTCTATTAGTGATTGTGTAACTTCCGAATATATTTTGTTTTATCATGGTTCATAGCTATTGTAGGATCCGATATGTAGCGCTGTGGTCGAGCCATTAAATACCGAAATGAGCAGAACAGCGTCTGCCGGGCTAGTTAGTTTATTATATATATCTATGAAATTAAATGATATATATAAAGATATTATAAGCCTTTACAAAGCAAGTATTTCTGTCATTTTTATATGGATCCCTTACGAAATATATTATACAATAAATCTTGGAAATAATACATTAGGCTCGCTTTTATACTTTTAAATATTCAAGAGCGATTAAGTCAATTTTGATGTTGTCACTTAGGATAATAATTTATTTATCAGCTCAAAAGTTTCTTTTATATTGGATACAGGACCTTTTTCTTTTCTACATAATTCAATCGTGCGAGTAGAGCTCGCGCATCAAGGGTTCCGTATCATCAAACAATAGATTTCTGATTTGTATTTGCCAATAAAAATTGTGATTTTTTCATTTGGTTCGAGGTCCTTAGCAAGGACTTGATTTATTCTTGGCCAGTTTTGTATATATATATTTTTACTTTACATTTTGAACTATAATCACACCAAGTTTTCATTTTTACCATAAAACAATATAAAAAAGGTGAATTAAAAAGCACGTTGCTTTTCTAGAAGAGACCCGTATCAATGTTAACTACTTTTATTTTTCAAAAATAAAGCCTTCCAAAAAATTATATTAGCACTGGTTTTCTACGACATGGACTTCGTGAAACATTAAAGAACAAGTCAAGAATTTAATATCTTAACTTTGCTCTCCCAATACATCTTAGATATCTTCATATGTGTCCGCAAAAACTTGGATAAGCTGGATTTTGTAAACGACCTACATAGTTTTAATATTAGAAATAGATATAGATTAGTCGTACCGTATTTTAGACTTAGTAAGAGCAATCAGCGTTTTTTAGCTAATAGGGTTAAATTCTATAATAAGATCCCCAAGGGCATTACTGATTTGAAGGACAATAAGTTCAAGGACCATGTCAATGAGGTTTTACTGTCAAAAGGTGAATCATTATGTGAATGATAGTGATGCTTGAAAATGACTCCCTCGCTCTGTACATCCACTTAATTAATTAATGTGATTATTAACTACAAATGTTATATATACAGATAAAAAAAATCAAATGATAAACTCGATCGACCTTCTTGCCGGTTCTTAGGATCTAAATTAAATAACAACAATTTGATTTTGATTAGTGACATCAATGAAAATTGTTAAGTTCAAACCGATCAATACATTCTAAGGAGTCTCTGGACCGGTGCCAACTACATAATTAGTTATCGAATTGGTGGCTACACAGTGTTTGCCGACTGTCGCTAAATGTGTACATTGCGTAAGGGTATAAACAAATATGTTTCACAGCACGTTAAAAAGTGAGAGTACAGTGGTAATAAATATAGAACATATAAATATAGATGAAAATATAGTAGCAAAAAAAAATTAAAGCTATTCCAATTGAGAGTGAATTATTTTTTTGTGTTGACTCTTTATCTGATGGCAAAAACGGTACTATCGAAACACAACGGCAACCACAGTGAAATCGGCAATCAATCGCCGGTCGTCAATACCTAAGTCAAGTCTTACAAGCCTATCGGGAGCTGGATATATACTGGCTGATTCCGAAACGCGATACAAATCAAAAAAGATTCACACTGATGAGTTTATCATATTACATATGATCGCGACCCAAAGGGGTAGAGATGACTACCAGCTCGCTTGTTTACTGGATAGTGGACATATATACTAGGTGGACGTAATGTCGCAGAAGGAGACCGCGGAGAGGGCTCGCAAGGAGGATTTTCTTAGCGGCCCTCACCGACACAGACGAGCAGGTTGTAGGAGGAGGCGATTTGTTCGCCTTCTCCCACCGCCCTGGCCGAACTAGGGAGGACGGGTCGAGGGGCCCTTCTTCCCATTGCATAGATTGCGGACGGGGGAGACAGAGTTGTACCGAACTGTCTGCTGTAAGGCCGGGGCCCGGAAGTTATCCGGGCCGGCTGCCAGAGCGACGCAGTAGAATGCTAGCGGTCCCGTGTCGCCCCTTTACGGCGGCGTATGGTAACGTATGGGTCGAAGATGATGATGATAATGACAATACCTTCTTTTTTTAAAGATAAGTATTCAAGATATATCCCTTTTAGTTTAGATACCGAAAACAAATATTTTTATTTAATAAAACCTGTAATAAAAAACGCTAGCGAAAGGAAGAATTGATAATTCCGGATAAAAAGTATTTACGAATAAAAATTAAAACGAAAATTAACAAGTACTGAATTACGTGTATTAAAAAAAGGTTTTTCCACTACGCTACCCCAGTTGCGACAGGTGTGACAGGGATAACACTAATTACCGCGAATGCTTCAGTACCCAATTCTCGTAACGTGTCTGTTTTTACTCACCCTATGCGTTTGTTTACTTTAAAACTATACACAGGATAATAGAAATTGGTTCTAATTCAGCTTGCAAGATTTGACCCAAACAAAAACAAAACAAAAAAAATATCTTATAGAAAAAAACTATGAGACGAAAATAGTTACTGCGCAATAAAGGAGTGCGAAACCGCGGCGCACCGCTAGTGAGTATATAATTATTTAGGTATCTACATAATTTGCAGTACAAAACTAAATTTATATAAATAAATAGTGACAGTTAATCTTCAACAACTCGTATATCTGTATCAAAACGTTGAATACATGTGAATGAACATTGTTTTCAATCAGAGTCTGTTTTGATACACGCCTATCGCATACCACTCTCAAATATTGAATTTCAGTATTCATTTTAACAGATACCAATTACTGGCTGCCTCTAAAATATAACGCGGAACTTCGGAAATATTTTTGTAGGTTTTTATCAACGCTCGCATTTACAAGTCACATTCCTTTCGAGGTAGGCAAATATACATCACTGTCAAGTATTCATACCACTTTACGTTTTCATTTTATACCCAAATTCATGAGACCGTTCACAAGGTACCTACAGGTACGTAAGAGCTTCATCGCGATATTTTTTTTATATTCATATAATATTTATTCAATCTATTCTTTTTAAACCTTCTCTGCCATTTCAACGTAGGCCTCCTTCAATCTACGCCATTCCTTTATATTATGAAGGTACCACCTGTCTTCTTTAGGATCCCGCTCTTCTTCCAATGTCGTCGCATCAACGTGTGTGTATGCTCCGCCTGTAAGGCGCTTCTCTCTCCATTGGCTCCACTCAACAAACACCGTCCTGTTTATTTCCTGTGTATTTATCTAGTCACACAAATCTACTTCTAAAAGCTCCCTTTTATTAAAAAATAACAAGTTTAAAATACGAACTTGATTACGAACCTGAAATTCCATTAATACAAGAGAATAATTGTACCAAATATTACACCATACCAGGCGGAATCAATTTCATCAAAGGCAATACAGTTCCCGAATCATTCAGCGTATATTGGATATAGACCTAGTGGATATTTCCATAGTAAATGTACTTCGGCACGGTAATGGCGTTGTTAGATCTTTATCTTTCAGCGATCACTAATGTAGTATTTACCATCGGGCGAGGGGCAGTCATTTAGGAGAACCAGAAAAAAGGTCTTGACCTCCGAAATGAGAGCACGCCGCTTATCCCAAACCTGCGTAGTTTCATACCAGTTCTCGGCTTGAAGCTGATATAGTATCACCTCTACAATGTTACGACTGCAATATCTGGGCCGACTAACGGGACAACGACCAGTTAGTTGTCCCAAGTATGCTATTTGACTACTCGATCCTCCATCTGCTGATGTTGTTGGGTTCGGCAACCAAATCTTCAATCTCAGCATTCCTTCGGATCCTCCAACTGTCATTTCCTCTTTTCATAGGTTCCAGGATCTTCCGGAGCACTTTTCTTTCCGCTACCAGGAGCTAAATTTATTTTTGTTCTAGTGTCCAAGTCTCACAGCGGGTATAGGTACATAATAGATCTTATGACAGTTTTAGAAGAAAAAAATAAATAAATTTCTGACTGACATCATAATTTAATACATAATAGAATATTTCAAAATGGTGTTACTTCACACAATTTATTCCTTTGTTAATCAACCCCCAGGGGTTTTTAATTGTTTTTCTTTTCAAAGTAAATAAATTTTTAACGAATCATGGCACCTAATGAATTTGTCAGTCTGCCACCCTTCGGACAATTTAATTGGGCTGTAGCGAACTCGAAAACACTTTTATTGCGAGTCTCATCATGAAAATTTCGCTATCGAAGACCCTATAATTTTTTATTAACGTAGAATCTCGAAATTCTATCATTTCTTTGTTGATACATGATAAAAATGAGTAGGTACCTAGTTTTAATTACGACATATTGAACAACAATCGCACAAATCACAAATCTTTACATCTAAAAGGTCATCTATATTAACTTTACTAATATTATAATAATTAAAATGTGTGTATAATATAGTATTTGAAGGAGATCTACTGATTCGGTTTTAAAAATTCTCTCAACGATAGAACGCTACATTATCCCTGAGTTCATTACGTGAATGACGGTGTTGTCTCGAAGTGACTCCCTCTTTGTACATCCACTAAAATGATAATAACCGTATACAAAACTTATAGGTAGTTTATTTTTATTATGATTTTGATAAATCTGATAAACTTGCCTGCTCGTCTCGATGACTGGTTGTTTTTCTAACCGATGGCAAGCGTTTTGACTGTGGCAAAATGGGTAGGTCACCAGATGTAGATATTTAATGTTTAAGATAATTTTATTTCTCTAAGAATATACAATTCGCTTTACATTTACGTTTACGAATGTTTTCCGAACCAGTAGTATTTCGACTTTCATAAGTGCCTTCTTAGAGCCTAAACTAAATAAAATATTTTTAATTTTTGACTGATTTTAGAACAGTCAACCCCTTTTCCAAAAATACACCCTTTAATTTATTCCGAGCTTTTTCAAAATGTATCTATCAATTAAAGTTGCTTCAGTTTTGTGTCATTCCTAATTTCTGCTCTTAACCACTCCCTTCTTTATAACTTATACTCATAAAAATAACTGCGTTCGGAACAAATAACATCCGAACCGTTTTATTCTATAGTTCCATTAAAATTATAATTTATATTAATAAGTATTAATATAAATTATAAAGCTCAAGAAATTATTTATTTATTTTTTTGTATTTTTTGACCCGCTATTCACGGAAATACCAGCCAGATATGAAAAAAATGTTTTGATTAGTCTATTGGGAAACCTGGCCACGCATTGCTGTGGCTCAGAAAATATTTTTTTCCAATCGCGTCCAACGTTACAGGATCACCAGCTGGGCTAATATGAAGTGACCAAGAACGTCCAGCAATTTGGCAAGCTGTAGGCTAGTATGGGAAGTGGGAAAAACGATCGGAGACACGGGTGCGTTCGCGACGGCGCGGGGCGGTGGAGACTAGGTCAAATTAATTTATCACGGGTGAAACCGTGAGTCATAGCTAGTCTGATGAATAAAGAATGAATCAGATATATCTCAGGCGCGTCACAAAGTACTATAATTCCACCTAAGACTTCTGATTGGAAGAAAAGCTGTGACCTTCGTTCTAGCAAACAATAGAATAACTAAGAACGTTATGTTTCAATTCATAACTGAATATTTTAGTAAAAATCAACCAACCAACTGAATGATAATATTAAGTTAATTAACATGACTTTTCAATATCAAAGGCCTTTGAATGTTTGATACTTTCAGTTTAATTTCTTATCGATTTGTACAAAAATATCTAAGCAGTGAGGTAAAAGGTTACCATTACGTTATGGTTATTTTGACAGGTAATTATATTTTCCGACAACTACAGACTGTTGCTCCGATGGTTATTACATCGATGATTCTCTTAGTTTTTGAAATGTTTTTAATAAAAATTATTTCTTTTTATTATTTTTGTATATAAAATTATTATTATAATTATAGTAGCAAATTGTGTATTTGGGAGCCTTTTCTCGAGGCAAGGTATGGGCTTAATCTACACAACGTATTTGCAATTTCAAACACCGAAGAACTATGGTTTTGTTTTTTCCCCACTAGACATTGGCAGCCATTGTGAAAATATTTCTCAAATGTTCTTCAGTCTCAAGTTTCTTCACGATGTTTTCATACGTCACGATCTCATCATCGTCGTCCTTTGTTATCTTATTTTTTTAATTCTTTAAAGGTTTTAGCGTTTAGCCAAAATCTCACATGGTGTTAAGTGATAATGTGGCAAGATGGTAACACGCTAAGCCTAGTGGGAGAACTGGCTCTCAAGTGCTGCTGCCAAGGCACACTTATGTGTGCTTGGCGACAGATTGTCAACTTGAGGGTGGTAACTAGTTAAGCGAGCATTAGAAATTGGCTTACCACTATGCTATGGTCTCATTACGATGGTTGTCTGACTATCGAATCCGAATTGTAGTTTCAGCGTTTAGCGTGTTTAAAGAAACAAACAATTAAAAAAAACCTTTTACTTTATTATATTAGTATAGATAAATAAAATATTATAATAACAATAATCCCTACTAATATTATAAGTAAGTACTAGTATTATAAGTAACATAGGATACTTTTTGCCCGGGTAACAATAATTTTTGTCGTCTATGCGAGCGGAGCTGCGGGCAGAAGCTAGTAAGTAATAAAATAAAAAGTATAATAGTAACACTATCGGCTGACGGTGAAGGAAACACCGTGAGGAAACCTGAACGCTTGAGTACGTTTGAGATGTTCTTGTAGTACCACTGTATTTGGGAAAAATATAGAACTGCTAATTCTCGGCGTTTGAAATCGCCAATACGTCGTGGTCTGGCGTGGTGGTTAAGCCCGTACCTTCCCTTTGGGAAGTTCCAGCAGTGGGAAACTTACAGGCCGATATTATTATAATAAAACGAAAGCTGATTCTTTTTTGTTATCTAAGAATATCTTAACAATTTTATAGTTAAGTAAAATACAACAAAGGATTTATGCATACTTTTTTTCATATTTTTTTATAGAATACGGCTGGGTCTGGTGTAATATTTTTCCTATTCCGCAGCTTTCAACAAAGCTGGAATAGTGTTTCTCTAAAAATAGACGGACACTTTTTCCATTCTGCATGTCCTAAGGGGTGAACTGAAACGAATTGCAAAATTCCGGATCACACGCCAACTGAAGCACTACAGAGTGATACCGAAACGGAAATTGAATCGAGGTATTTACTACTTGATTTTTATCACATGTAGTGGCAGGATATTCACCGTCTTGATATCCATTAGTCGCTATATTATATCTTTAATATACAACGTTTACACCCGTAAGTAATAAAATGCTGTTTGTAAAGAGTTGTACATAAAGAAAAAGTAGAACAAACTCACTATCAGTTCACTCAGTTGAGTTGCAGTCGTAGCACAGATAAAACTATCCTATTCAAAATTATATGGTTGTAGCCCTCTTGTAGAATTCTGCCATTTGTCGCTTCTTGTTGCGCTTCGATGTCCAGAATAGAACAGTGCTCGGTTCTTTTAAGTGAAAACTTTAGCCGCGTTGAGCACTTTTGAGAAAACTTATGGGTCGCGTCACAGACATACTGTGGGCTGTTTCCGATCATGCGAAAGATTCGCGAGCTGACTAATTCCCTATCCTTAGTAATTTGAGCGAACTATCTATACATATATACATGTTTCTGCCTTCTGGGAGGAAGGAAGGAACACGTGTATATGTATTTAATAATCTCTCAATTTTTGTCTAAACTAACTAGCCAAAAAAGGCCTCTTACAGAACCTACGTACCTGAATGGTGTGCATGAGTGTAGGGATGCAGTGTAATGACTGTATGTTGGTAGCTAGTGAATGTGCTCGCTCGGTTGGAATATGGCTCGCATATATATCTGATAAAAATGAGAGTTCGAAAAAGAATGGTTTTAATAAATTTTTGACATACCGATAACGTTAATAAAAGGAGGTTTCGAGGCATGCTATTTTTAGAAATCATTTGTTTGTTACTTTCTTATACCGATAAGGTTTCAATGTATGCGTGTTCCGCTTGACCGGGAAGCCTTCCTTTTCCAGGTTAATTTTTATTTTTCTTTAGTATTCGTAAATAGTGCAAGTTTACACAGATATTAATATAACATACATCATAAATGCTCCATGTTATTTTTATACATTCAAATACACTAAAAAAGGAATTCAGGTATCGCACATTCCGCAAGAAGTATGAATGAATATTGCTGTGATAAAATATCGTCAGCTTTTACGTCCTTTTAAGGTTATTAAAACAATTTATTCAAAGGATACCATATTGCGAATTGACTGACTGTGAATAATTAACTAATATAATTAAGAAACATTCCTGGGTAATTTTAGCGTGTATTCGTAGTAGCTATTAAATTAGTAAGGATTTTTTTTAACTTTATTCCTTCGAAATGGAAGTATTTTTTTAATATTAAACCAATATTATAAAGCTTGTTTGTTTGTTTGTTAGAACACTCTAATCTCAGGAACAATTAGTCCGATTTAAAAATTGGTCTTTTGCATATTACAGGCTAATTATTGAGGAAGATTAAATAGCTATATTACTAGTCTACGACACTAAGGAGCGAAGCAGTACCCATGGGCGTCTAGAAATTTGGAAAGCTGTAGGCAAGTACGGGGGTGAGAAAAACAATAGGCTACATAGGTGCATTACTCTGCTACACGGTGGCACGGTGGATAGTTAGTCCAATAAATTTAACACGAGCGAAACCATGGGACCATGGTTCAGCTAGCGTTAATAATAAAGAAAAATCAAATAGTTATTGATATAAAATTATAAAAATTAAAGAAAAAAATTATATATAGGTTGTGCCAACGTAACCATATTTCATTTTAAAAAAATATTCATCGCTGACCAATTTACATACATTTCAATATTGAAGTACTAATTTAAGTAACCCAGCAAACTAGAAACGTTACACGATGATGTAATTATAAGTGCAGTACAATAAATTGTATTGTGATATGTGATTATACGTAGATACAAATTGTATGTAGACTTATATTTCACATATATCAAGGCCACCCAAAGGGCAATGGAGAGGGCTATGCTCGGAGTTTTTCTGCATGATCGAATCAGAAATGACGAAATCCGCAGGAGAACCAAAGTTACTGACATAGCCCTAAGAATAGTTAGACTTAAGTGGTACTGCGCGAGGCACATCGCTCGTAGAACGGATGGCCAACGGGGCCAAAGAGTTCTCGAGTAGTGACCACGTACTGGAAGACGCCGCGTGTGCAGAGCCACCACAAAGTGGACCAACGACATGCTAACAAATGCGGGAAGCTGCTGGATGGGGGCAGCACACGACCGGTCGTTGTGGCGATCTTTGGGAGAGACTTATGTCCAGCAGTGGACGTCTTTCGGCTGTAATGATGATGATATTGGAATATCAAAATAATAATCACAAAAGTACCTATTATATTAATAAGACAATAATGATATGGATGTATCGACTAGCTTTCCGTTACGTATAATCGCTAGTTTCGTTTACGTATACTATATGTTTTATTGTAAGTGAATTTATGTATTAAAGAAATTCTTATAAAATAAATAAAAAAGAAATTGCAAAGGTTATTAAAACAAAAATGTCCGTGGAAGAGAAGCAGCAAAACGCAATTCAAAATAAAGCTAGAAATTTCACAAGCAACCGCAAACAAACGCATCCAAGTTCCGTAGTGAAACTTTTATTGCGTACGCCCCGCTCATAGCTACACGTATAAGTTACGCTATATTGAAAACAGTGTAAATATTTGAATATATTAACATGCATTTTTAATTTAACACTATAATGTGTCGATAAGCACAGTAAAATCCAAAAAGAACGGCGGCCGCCGCGAGTTCGACGGTCCAACTAAAGGAAAAATTTATTAAATTCTGGCCCAAATAAGGCACTTACGAGACATGTAATGTGTTGCGTGTATTGTGCGTGTACTAGGGACTAATTACACCCTTTATGATACTGCATTGATTTACAGTTTACACACTAAATATGAACACCACGATATAAATATAATAGTTACTGACGGAGCCAGGACGACGTCTAGCCTTGTGAATGGCGGGCAAGTAATTATCGAAATATCTAACCAGGTTGCCACAGTCAAAGAGGTTAGGAAAACATACCAGACATCGAGAAGAGCTGGCAAGAAACGATCGGATTTATCAATGATTACTGTTTTTTACTGTGTAAATTTTGTTTACATAATTTATTATTTTATCGGATGCACAGAGAGTGAAGCACTTCCAAATATCACTATCATTTACGAAATGATCTGAAAGGCTTAAACTCATTGATATGCAGAAGAAACACAGTGAGCGAAAGCACAGAGCCTTGAGGAACTCCAGCGTTAATCGTCATGAGCTGCGAATCACATCCTTCTATAAGTACACGAATTTTGCGTTCATGTATGTATGTATGTGTATCTGAAAATATAGTTGCAGAGGTTGTCGGGATGTCCGTACGCCGGAAGTTTGGAGAGAAGTCCACAGTTTCAGACCCTATCAAAAGCCTTCGCTATATCATGACTGATCGCCAGAGCCTCACCAGGCTTATCAATTGCCTTCCCCCAGCTGTGCAGTACATATTCCAGAAAGTTACCCGTTAATCAATTCTGGCGAAAACCATTTGACGATCATCAATCAAAGAGTGATCCTCTAGGTAACGGACAAGCTGGGTGTTGATGATCCACTCCATGATCTTGCACAATACTGACGTTATGACAATTGGACGGTAATTGACAGGGTCTGATGGATTTCCCTTCTTGGGAATCGGTTGCATCCCTCCAAACTCGAGGCACGAGAGAAGTAAGAGAGGCGGTAAAGGCGCGTCAACGCTGGAGACAACTCAGCTGCACATTTCTTAAGTACTATCGCTTGGATACCGTCCGGACCAATGGACTTCCAAGCATTGAGTGATCGCAATTCCCTAAGCACGTCAGATTGCCTGAAACGTAACTCGGGCATTGTGACACCGCAACTTGGAATTATAGGCAGTTGTGCGTTGCGATCATCGAGCCGGGATTAGCCGCATGGAGGTTTGCTAGTGATGTCGCTTTCTCTTGCGGCTCATGATCCAGTGATCCATCAGAGTACCTAAGCGGGGAGGTACGGCGGGTAACTACCCGCTTGTATATAAAAAACCAATATCGTTGACAATATTATTTCATTTGTAAGATTTGAACGTCTGTGCTTATTCCGTAGGTTGATCTCTGCGTAGTATGTGTTATAAAATATTTGTTATAGGAATGCATTGAAGATAAGTATGGGTAAACTACATATTAAGGTCGCAGTGCATCGAGCGTACAGTCAAGTGCGGAACGAGCGAAGCGTTCGCAAATACGATTATCGCTCAAGTATTCCTTCGCGTATTATACAAGTTGAGAAAATTTCGCATTTCATGCGTAAATAATGAATGTTTACAATGTAAATGTAGATATTTAAAATGGATTATATAAGTGATATAATCTTTAGGTGACGGTTTATAGATTATCAATTCAAAACGAAAATGTTTTTGTTCCATTTGAAATTGTTTTCATGTATATAATTTATCTTCATTATTTGTTATAAGTGATTTATTTTTATTGAAAAGTGTTTCTGAATAATAACATGTACACACAACACCAAAATATTTGGCTATTTAAAAATTACCTTTATCGGCTTTGTTTTCGAGCTTTGAATTGGTTATGTTAATTAAAAAATTATAAGTAACTTTCTTTCGAACTAACCAGCGCAGTTGTCGTGTAAGGTACTCACAGCTTCACCGGATTTGTGGTGAGTGCAGAAGGCACGGCACTTAGCTGAAAAGGCAACAGGCTGCCCAAATATCTAAAACTCGGCTTGGTCTGTTACCGTGCATGTAGTTCCGCGAAGAAATCTAATCATTCATCGATTTAATGAAGTAATATTTACTTACATATTTAAAAATATGCATATATTTAATTGATTTATCTGTTTATTTTTTTTAAGTTCTTTCAGAACATGTTCCTACTGTGAACGGGTCGATTGCGGAACAAACTTATTTTAAGCACGCTGTACTTTGTACTTATTGGATAATATAAATAATATCGTAACTTTATCAACTCAATTATTTCTTTGTTTAACATCATAATTCAAATGTAAATAGTTATTTTTAATTTTGGACTCAATATTAGTGAATTGTATCTACATATTTAATTGATAACGATAAATCATAATACATGACATAACGTAGAAAGTACGTTCAAATATACAGTTGTTATCCTTATTTGCTTATCGTGTAGTTGTATTTTATAGTACTAGGTACGTACTATAAAATACAGTAGTATATTTGTAGACTTATCTAGGTCCTAGATATACTACTACTCATAGTATGTCTATCGATGGACTACTGACACAATTCTTTAAAATCTTTCACTGGTAGAAAGCTCTATTATCCCTTAGTAAAATGGGCTCTTTTTCATTCTTATTGATTTTATATTGTAAGAAACGCCAACGAAGTCACGATCGGATGCTAGTAGAAATATACATTTATAGATTATTCAAATTAAACGCATAGTCAATGGATAGAAAATAGTTAATTTAACTTCAGTATTCGATACCTCGATTGAATTTGGGCCGGCGCGAAATAACCGCTTCCGTCATCAAATATGAGCTTGCATTAATTGAATATTGAAAATCGGATCATCCGACGCACTGCTTAAACTTATTTTTTAACAAATTTGCTCAAGAAATGCTTTTACGAAGCTTTCCGACTGATATTTATAAACAAAATAATAATACGAGTTCAAGTGAGGAAAACGATATTAATTTGGAATCTACTCTATGTCTATATCTAATGAGGCGCAAATTGCAGGTAAACTTCCCAAGAGTAGTGACATCTCTGTATAATTTCTTATTTGTTATTAAAAATAAACTAATGAAAAAGTTGGTTTCAAAACCTATTTGTACTCTTTTCTTGCAAATGTGATGTAAAGCGTTGCATGAAAAATGGAAGTTGGTTTTTACAAACTCGTGAATATAGTAAGCACTCGACTTGTTCTCGGGCTTACATTCGTCTACTCGTTTGTAAAAAACAACTTACCGCACTATTATCATAAATAACTATTACGTGTCATTGCTCTATGTTATATAAATTTTCAATTCATTTACTGAACAGAACATAACATACAATTTTATACATAGAAAAACCAGATCTGGTTTATACCGAAACATTTATTCATCACGTTCTAATCACATCACGATTACACACAAATTAGTTTTTTGAAGTGAAACTTCTTATGCAACTTCCAACACGTTAAACGTTTAACGCACATTATCGGTCTCTCCTCTTCGTGTGAGCCAGAGCGAGAGAGCAATATATTATCGGTCTCTCCTCTTTGTGTGAGCCAGAGCAAGAGAGCAAATGTCGGTGTGTATGTATAATGCACACTGTTTGAATAAAATATCTTCACTTCTATCGTGTGTGAATCGCACACACACCTTTTTTGTTTGTTAGTATTTTAAATTTATTTGTTTAAATGCGCTGCTCTCTGAAACTACTGGTCAGATTTGAAAAAATATTTTTGTATATGATAGCCAGAATCATGAGAAATAATATAAGCTATATAACTTCACGCTACAACATTAAGGAGCGGAGCAGTAACTATGAACGTCAAGCAATCTGGCAAGCTATAGCAAGGACGAGAAGAGTAACAACGATAGGGCTGAGCTACACGGGCGCTTTGGCGGCGCCGCGCCGTGCGATGATCAGTTTGTCGAATAAAATTTAACACGGGTAAAACCGTGGAGCCATCGACAAAAAATCAAGCAAAAGGCTCTAAAGGTAGCCAAGTTTCACTATTACTAAGTTTTTAGTATTAGTATTTATTATCAATTATAAGTATAATTCGATCGATTTTAATAAGAACATTTTATTAATTATATTTTTGTAACAACTAGCATTTGATTTTTAGTTCTTAGTAGGTAGATATAAAGGTATTTTAGATTGTTTATGGTTGTCAAATGTCGCTGGTACAAATAAATTAATCTTTCTTTCTAATATATTATATTATTATTAATTATACTTTTTAGCGCGTTTAGTAGAGGGTAAAGTTGAGAGTATTGATGCAATGATAATAATGTGGATTTATTTTACTGACTTTTATTTTTTTAGTGTGTAAAAATAATTTTGCGTTGAGTAAATAAACATTATTTAAATTTGTTTTACATTACTATTAGTAATGACTAACTTCATCATGTTGTCGGCACGCAGGATAACATTTTTGGATTTATTTTTGTTTTGTTCCGCTAATTTTTTAGGGTTCCAAAGTCGAAAGGAACCCTTATAGTTTCGGTAAATCCGTCTGTCTGTTCGCGGCTTAGCTACAAAATTCATAGTACTAGAAAGTCGTAATTTGATACGGGTATACATATTAACCACGACGACACATATTTAAAAACTAAAAAAAAAATCTCGTCTAACACAACGTGTGGGGTTGTTGGATAGGTCGTTAAAAAATATTGTGGGTCTGTGAAAATCATTTTTGATACAAGGATCCGTTTGCGAAATTGGAATTTAAGTCTACATATTTTAACGGGCAACTACGGTGACGGTGCACTGCGAGTGACCCGATTTTTTTTTAATCTAGCTATACTGTTAGTCATAAGGGCTCTGAACCCTCAGTCGGCTTTTACAGTTTGTTACGCCAATAAGTAAGTTTTGGAAGTGGATTTAATATCATATGTGTATATTTTGAAAAATTAATATTTTTAACGGGATTAAAAATCACTATGTTAGAACAAGTCAATATTTATATTGATAAATATGCGTAGAAATCTTAGAGATAGACGAATAATTATGATTTTATTTTATTTCTTGAAAGTGGTGTTTTATGATCAGGAAACTATCTATCATTATTTTAGAAACGAATATATTTATACAGAATAAATAAAAAACAAAGAATTTAAAATTTTCATGACACGTAAGAGGAAAGTTATGCATTTTACAAGGGCCTATGCAAACTATGCAAGGTTCGACAGGGGAAGCCCGCCACGACCTTCGGCAACTCATGCCTAGGCCCGCTTAGGACTAGATTTTGGCTATTTAGTTTTAGACCAAATTGTCAGATTACTAAATACATATTCTTCCTACCTCCAAAAATATATATAGTTAATTAGAACGAATTTACGGATAGGGAATTAGTAAGTTCGCGACTTAATTGCAAGTAACGTAACAGTACAAGCTGAGATTCAGCCACTTTGGTACCCTTGAGCTTATTGCCCTGATTTCGTCGTGGCTGAGTGCCTTAAGCGCTAACTCCCACCCCGATGAAGCTGTAAAAGCCTTTTGAGGCTTCAGGGTCCTTAAGGCTAGCAGTATAGTGAGAACGAAAATGGCCAGTGAAGCACAACCGCCAGTGCTATTCTTGCTACAAAATAGCAGTGCTCCTGTCCGAAGGATTTCTTTGATAACACGAACTGGCACACAAAGCATTCCAACTCAAT
Source organism: Saturnia pavonia (assembly GCA_947532125.1). Taxonomy (NCBI): domain Eukaryota; kingdom Metazoa; phylum Arthropoda; class Insecta; order Lepidoptera; family Saturniidae; genus Saturnia; species Saturnia pavonia. The sequence goes on from OX383906.1 coordinate 12,628,880, forward strand.
CCTCAGGTGTTAACTTTAAAACGTGACGTAGCTAGTAAAATATATTCTGAACGCGTTATTTGACAAGACAATGGTTAAATTAATAAACGATGGTTAAATTAACTTTAAAATAAAATAACACTTTCAATGTACACGAGGAAATGAGGTGCAAACGGTCCCAAGGTTCATCTTAGCATAAAGATATCGGACCTCTATTTTGGGGTCATCTAACTAAATTGTCCATGACAACGCGGGGGTAGTACACTGGCGACGAAGGGCTTATGAAATATTGTTTTGTTCGCACTGTTTAACCCTGCTAGAGACGTCATTTACAAACTCGCTGACCTGTAAAAAATAGAGTAAATCTATAGCTACATTACATTATACTTATATTTTTTATTGAAGTATACATCTTATAACTTATTAAACAACTAACAATGACTCACGACTTCGCACGTATTTGTTATTTTCATCTCATAATATTACTTTTACCTATATTTTTATAGACGTTTTGTATAGCCTGCCAATTGTCGAATTACATATTATATATACTTCCCGTGTTATGAATCTGTTATAAATTCACGTTTTTTTTTAAATATAAACAAACACTATTTCTAAAAGTATTAATGAAAATTCTTATAGGGCTCTTAATTGTGAAATGACGTAATTAATGTGCTTTCCGTCTACAAAACTTCATCCTAATCTATTGACAATTAATATAAATTTAAGGTTTATGATGTTTTTGTAGTTTTTAAAAGTCTTATTAACAATTATAAGAATTGTTATCAATTGAGAAATGACATAAGTTTCATGTGTACAAAATTTCAAAAAAATCGGTCAAGACTTTTTTGATTTAAATCCGTACGTAAAAATAGAAAGACAGACAAAAAAGTCATATTCGTGTTCAGTGTCTTTTATAATGTATGTCTATAAAAAAATAGGAAAAGAAATACGTACAGACAGCACTACAGACTTATTAATACTGTTGTCACCTACCAGAGGACAGAAAAAAATGAGAAAGTTACTTAATACATGCATGAAAATATTAAATAGGTCGAATTGAAACAAGGCTTGAGCCAAAGTAATGCCTTGTTGATACATGATGCCGGTGAATTGTTTGCAATACACACAATACAGTACATTAGACTTTGATGTAAGAGAACATACCTAGATCATTTACGATAAGATTACAGATCGTTCGCTAATTATTTGAAAATTTTCTTCGGAGATTTGTCTTGATGCAGTCCGACACTGGTGGAATACCTACCCTACAGGAAATCGCAGCCAAATAACCTTGAGTTGTGTTCCTGCGGTGAGTAGGACTTCCAAAGGTCCTTGGTATCTATAGCATTAAAAGTGTCCATAGGCTACGGTAGCTGCTTACAATGAGGCGTACGCTTGTATGCCACGTTTGTAGATTAAAAAAAAACGTATCGTGTATCTAAAAAAAAAGTATACGTGTAGTTACGTACACGCGTTATAATTTTTTCATTTATGAAGAGTGACACTCGATGTTATGTGATGCATGCTGAGGTGAGGAGATGAGGTAGACATCATATTCATATTACAAAAGCGGGCAATTCGAGCAATATACAACATGAGACCTCACAAATCACTAGTACAAGTACAAGTTCCAGGAATTTAATTTAACTTTGCCTTCCCAATACATTCTCGATAATATAATGTATATTCGTAAAAACTTTGACTAGCTAGATTTTGTCAAAGACCAACACAGGTTTAATATTAAAAATAGACATAAATTAGTCGTACCGTGTTTTAGACTTAGTAAGACTAATGAAGTTTTTTGGGTAATAGTGTTAGGTTCTTCGGAATTCGGTAATTCGGAAGCATATTACTGTTTTGCCAGACAATGAGTTCAAGGACCATGTTAAGCTGGTTTTACTGTCATTATGAGAGTTAGGAGTTTTTCTTCTTCTTCTTTTTCCTAACTTGGCAACCCGTCCTCTTTATTGAAGACCTTTACTGCCATTATCGAGTGAATACCATTTCCAGTTGTATGAAGATTTCAGGATCCTAACAAGATGGTGGCTTTGACTTTCTAGGGAGTTTTTGTGGCATCTCTGAATTCATGATCCATGTTATTGTTCCAGTCCACTTCACTTGTGTACAATAACCAAACTTTATTATGCAAAACGCCACCTGTGTTACATAATATAGGGTCAAACACCACAAATTTATTAATATTAAACAAAACCACTACATGACAATTTGAGATCTCGCCAAAAACTCCTAGTTAGGAGTTAGTTGTTAGGATCATTATGAAATGTGAATGATAGTGATCTCTGGAAGTGACTCCTTCTCTGTGCATCCATTTAATTATTAATATGATGATTAACAATAAACAGTGTACAGTTGGAATAAAAAAAAACGTAAGCACGATCGAGTTTCTTGCCGGTTCTTCTCGACGACTACGACGTTTTTCGTATTTGACGTTCATAAGTAACTTCTTGGGGCCTAAAATGAATAAAATAAAATATTTTTTTATTTTGATTTACACCGAGTGTGTCTATCATAACCGCAATAAAACAAGAGGCTTAGCAAGAAACTTCATAGTCTAGAATTTTTGTTATAATGTGCGTGCTTATTGTAACAATTCACTCTTATCATTTTTTTATAAGGCACCGAATGAGTTATAACTCCAATAAAAAGATTTAAATAAAGAAAACATTTTTATATGAAAAAGATTTATTCACAGAACAAAACAAAACGATTATTCAGCCTGCCTAAATATTAATAGTGAATACACTTTCAGTTCGGCGGATCGTCGAAAATTTACGAAAGAGACCGTCATTATTTTGCGGCGGCAATAAAAATGCCATTGGGGACAGCCGGATATTTTTTATAATGCCGTGTAGGGTTAGTACTACTGACCTTGTTCAGCTACCTGAATACATATTCGCCTTTACGGCAGTAATTCCAATCGAGAAATGTTAAAAATTCGTTAACAAAATATTTTTTATTTGATTTTAGTATTTATATATCTTTGTTAACATATTTCTCACAATTACTTCATTGATTAAAATATATTGATTATATATATATATATGTATTGGGCTTATAATTTGTATTAGACATGGGTATTTGAAAAGGTGTTATTAATATATAGATAATGTTATTCATCATTGTCACACGTGTTCACATTATATCAAAGCATGTTGTGACTAAGGGTAAGATCTATAAAGCGTACATCTAATTCGGATAATTTAAAAAGTGTATATAGGTAATAGGTACTGTTACATCACTATCACGCGACAAAATTTTATATCATTTAAACAATTGTATAATGGAATAAATTGAGGGGTTTGATTTAATTTAAAGTATATTGTCTTCTTTTGGATAATTTAAATCAAAGTTTGTTTTTAAAAATGTTTTCATCTATACATTTATTATTCGTATAACACCCAAATATTATATAGATAAATATCATCACAAGTGTGTGTCCAACGTCATCAACCAAGTCCTCAAAAGAGATCTGTAGCGTTCCTAAAGAAATGCATACTGGATCACATAATTATTTGAAGGAGTAATTAAACGTTCTATACTATCATCACGTCAACAAAGGTCGAGAATTGACCGTGTTCGACATTTTAAGGTATTTTTGTGTATTAAAATGATTGATTAATTTACCTACTTCGACAGTAAGCAGTAAATTATAAAGATTGGCTCAAGATTAAATCCCTGTTTAGGTAAGCTAGCGACTTTATTACTCTAGTTTAAAAATTCCCGATTAATTTTGAAGATTTATTCTTCAATGAGATTGCTTTGTAAACTTTTAATAAAATCAGGTATAACCTTGACTTAATAAATATATCTAAGGGAGTAAATTGTAGGGACCTTTCGGACAAAGCTACTGTAAGTGTTATTATACAATAGAATAATGAAAGCTGTAAATATAGAAACTTTAGCAGATCAGAAGATACAGAAACCATATGATATAAATGAGTCGTAAATAGAATCAAAAGCGGCAATGTTGGTCTGATTGATAATGACCGAAAAACTAGTAAATTTCTATTGTATCCTTAGCTATTAGCTTACCTATTAGCTTTGGGTGAAGCTAACAGTAAAATAATCGATACAATTGACGATACAATAGAGATACAATTGAAATTTATTCATTTCCTTGAGTTACCATATTATCGGTTAGCTTCTGGTTTTATACGACTCAAGTTGTTTAGAATATGTACATTGGCTCTGTTAAGCAAAATATACAACATTAATCTTTAAAACATTTTTTGTAACATAACTTTTGTTTACGTAAAGTTTTAAGTTAATATCTGCTTGTCTGCACTTTGGCACATCTAAATATTGGCAGTAAAAGTATGCAAAATTTACGCAAACGGATACCAATAAATTTTATAAGAAGATGAACAAACAAGAGAGTTTATCATTATTTTGAGAAGAAACGAATATATTCATCTTTACATGTGACGTTGAGTTTATTCAATTCAAATGTGGCTAGTAAATTGATTAAGTATAAGAAAATCAAATTTACAGCAATGATAACGTACACGGAGTAATATTGATATTATAATGTAAGCAAGAAACTACATTATAATAGAGACATAAATTATCTTTAGACTCCCCCCTGTGTAAGCAAAAATAACAAAATTGTGATCTCTGCCCCCCAAAGGATAAGAGATAAGTTTTTTTTTTTTAACTTTTATAAAATAAATGAAATTGGAATGGAAGCCGTCCTAGTAGGTCGGGAAATCGCCGAATTAAACATCGGTACTTTTAAGAAATACTAGAGTTAAGTCGTTTTTAGAAACACCCATTTATCTCTGTTAATGAATATAAAAATAAATTCGGGATACTATTATAAAAATATTATTTTTAATTTAAACTATAATTGCTTTGAAAACATTGTAAAATTTTATAAAAAAAAATCTTACGTAAGTAACATTTAAAGATATTCCTCACGCTCCTTTTGTCAGCAAAAATAAGAAAAAATTGTACTCCGCCCCCTTACCTGGTTACGTATTTCTTGAATGTCTTTTTTTTATATTTTCAGAGTCAATGTGTTATTGGTTAGTTTTATATAATTTCACATAATGAACAATTTAGATTTTTTTTATTAATAATTATTATAATAAAAATAAAATTATTATTAATTAGGGGGGATGAGATAATAAATAGCCTCAATTAGGACTCCGATGTTTATAATGTTGGTTCTAAAGAGCTATGAATATTTAACACTAGGTGAATTCAATGCTTGCTTGCTACGTTTTACCCTAAGAAAATCTATACGTATAAATTGAAGTGTTTGTCTGTAACGTTAAAATAACAGGTTTTTACTAAATGCATATGAAAGTATACACGACCCTATAACAAAAACTCCTTTTTTTATTTTTGTCTGTCTGTCTATTTGTTCCAGGTAATCTCCGAAACAGTTGGACCGATTTTGACGGGAATTCACTGGCATATAGCTGTTATTATAAGATATAAATTAGGCTACTTTTATTTTACAAAAATAAAAAGTTTGTTAGTAGTCCAGGCGAGTGGATTTGCGGGCACAGCTAGTATAATACAAGTAGGAATATTAGTGAAAAAATACAAGTGAATTAATTAAATGAATTCACATTATTATCAACTGACGCACTTCAGTCACATCATGCACGAGCAGCTCTCAACTCTACTCACTACTAAAAGCGCCAAAAAAATTATTATTAAAAGAAAATATGATGTTCAGTTGTCTGTAGATCATTAGACAGCCTAACTCAAGGATATGTGAACTTCATAGAAGTGAAGTCTTCTTTTTCTTGTTTTGGTGCCGCAAAAAGCACTTGCCAATGTCAATGCGTTTGTCTTCGTAGTATTTTTATATTCAAAGTTAGTTCATCAAGATGGTGGGGCTCCCTTATTAGAACTATCTATTGAGTTTGTGTGACTTCTCAAAATGCATGTTTCCAGTTAATATTTATAATCCACAATAACCAAACTATATCGCGCAAAATACCATTAATATTACTTAATATAGGGTCAAAGAACCTAAGTTAATGAATTAAAAATAAAAACCACAACATGGCTACTCAAGATCCCGCCAAAAACTCCTAAGTCAAATATTCCTTAAAACCAAACTGCTGATAGATAGATAACAATTATAGTTCGCTGGTATATCTTTGACGTACAGTGAAGCTGTGGAACTGTCTCCTTATTAGTTTTTAAGTACACCTTTTCTACAGTATGAAGTCCTTCGAACATAACGTGAAGAGACTATTGAACAGGCCGGTGGATGAAAGAGTGAATGGCTGACGATGGATGATAAATATCTCGATGGGCGCCGATGTTGTTGGCTTACACTATGCTTACCATAAATTACCATGCCAACATTTGGTAGTGTAACAATAAAAGAAAATAAAAATAGTTGTATATATTTACACGTTTCTATACATATCAAGAATTAACAAAGAAAATAGAGTGACTTTAAAAATAAATATTGCATAAGAAGTTTCAAAACCACCCAATAATGTAAAACGAATAGCAAACCGAACCTAAAGTCAGAACAAACTTTGATTCTAAATAATAAGCAAAACTGTTTATACTATGAAGTATCGTACAGAAACTAAAATGTACAAATAAATAGTAAAAGTTAACAAATCGATTTTCAGACGGAAACGTTATTATAACTAAACAAGGGTTCACCATTAAAGGCAGCCGGCTGATCGCGTGCTATATTATTTTATGCAGCATAAAAGTAGCAATATCATTGATCTAACATGGTTCAGCTTAGTTGTGATTTGTTATTTTTATTTGTAAAGGAAATATAAATATTTCACACAGTTTCAACAAGGAAAATTAGTGTATGTGTGTTTTTACATTCTAACTTGCCGGAAACGTTCCATTGTCCCATGGTTTAGTGTCATGTCCGAGGCTGGAGATAGTGACAAGTTCCATGTAACTATAGGCTTGCTATTTGCACCAGTGTTCAAGTTTCTTCTTCAACTATTTTCCTAATGACAACTATGACCATCAACAATTTAGCCCACGTCACGTGAATAACATATTTTTTAATTATTATTGTAATTTAAATAATTGTATTCTTCAAACATAGGTCTAAAAAGATGGCGGCGGCTCCCTTGCTAAAACTTTCCAAGTGAGTTTTGCACAATACATAAACTTGATACGTAAAATGCCGCCAAATTAATAATATAGAGGTAAATAACGAAAGGTTATGAATTAATAAAAACAGATCAACATCGCGGCAAAACGTCGGGATCAAGTTTGAGCTCTTATTTATTCGTTCTTGTAATGGATGCACTCAAATCAAACGTACAGAAGGAAGCATCTGGTGGTGTGGTGGAAGGTGTATGCGTTTGGTTGATGACATTGTTCTTGTTAGAGAAATGCTACTGAGGTCCAGAGTATGCTGGGTAAGGGACAGCTCGAGAACATTGGATTGAAGATATCAAATTGCTGAAACTTTGTGGTTCGCGAGGTCCCATGTTTTAAATAGAAATGTGATAGTTGTACGTGACCAAGCCAACTAGATGAACGAGTGGAATACTTTTCAATACAAAAAGGAAAATAGTCACAGAACCGATTACCGAATCCTAAATTAGTGACAGTTAACAACTAAATTAAATGGACATATTAACTTAAACAATAAAATATAAAGATAGTTACTAGCAGGCATCTGCAAATATTACAAAATATTAACAATCGAATTTACAGGTGTCATATTATTTAAAAAGAATTTTAATAGATGGTGTCTTGAATATATTGTCAGTTGCATTAAAATATGGCATTCCTAATGAAAATGATTTTAATTATTTTTAACGAAAACGTAAATTTTTAATTATCTTTACTTATTTGTATAAAAAATAGCTTAAAAATTATGTATGAAACATTCATTTTGATGAAGAATTAAAAGAGACATGGCGTTGCCGAGCATAACACTATTCAGAATTAATATACAATTGGAGTTTTTAGCGGGATCTCAAACAGTCATGTAGTGGTTTTTATTTTTTGACCCTATATCGTGTATTACAGGTGGCGTTATGAATAATAAAGATTGGTTATTGTGCACAAGTGAAGTAAATTAGAAATAATAACATGGATCATGAATTCTGAGATGACACAGAAACTCCCTAGAAAGTTCTAACAAGGGAGCCACCATCATGTTAGGATACACAAATTAACATAGCAATGGACTCTATATACACTCGATAATAGCAGTAATGGTCTTCAATAAAGAAGACCGGTTGCCAAGTTAGGAAAAAGAAGAAGAAGAATATACATTTGACAAATATGACATTCGTCTATTTTTTTGCAATCCGTAAATGAAACAAGTTATGTCACATTTGACAATCGTCTACTTGGCTTGGTCATGTAATAATAGTAAAACTCTTAATGTATATTGTATTGGTACGTTTCAGTGAAATTTTGATACAATCGTGTACATGAAACACAAATTGTTGGCTAGTATAAACATAATTTAATATATCACGAAACAGCTTATTTATCGATGTCAAACTGTCAAATGTCTAACTTATACATGTACTTAACAAGTCCCGTGTAAACACAGTCAACTGATGAGGATTTTATTATTGTTTACATTTTTTAATTTAATAATTTATCGTAGTCGAAGTTTTTTTTACATGACATTTCTCTTTGTGTAATAAATATGAGGTATATTAAGATCCAATTACTTAAAATCAAATGTAAGATTTTTTTAATAAAGCTGAACATTAGTTTTTTTAATGTCTAAATATTTACTAATAATAATGGTACGCATATTCACGAAGGTTTTGTATTAGTAAAACCAGGTTACATATTCTTTCTTATTTAAAAAGTCTTGAGCGCTTCTCAAGATCACGATAACTATCGTCTAACTTCTGCACATATTGAGTGATTGAACTCATACTCACATATTTGTTTTATCGAGGCGATAGTTTATAGCTTTGTTAGGATCCGATAGCCTGTGATAGAGTACTTAACTAGCGAAAAGGGCAAAACAACGTCTGCCAGCCCACGATCAAATGGCTGGACGGTTTCTAATAAAATCTGGCATATAAGTGGATTATATCGTAATTTTTATTTTAATCAAGCAACGATGTGAGCAGATAACATCTAGTAAGTAATGAATAAATACAATTTAATATTAACTATCGTAAGCGTAAAAGTAGATCAAATATGTATATCAAGTGTATTTAATTGCTTGCGGTGAAATCATAGTTACATAAATATTCAAATATAAACGGTGACCTAAGCTCATTCCGTGTAAACACAAATTGAGTGAATATTAAAATTTCCCGACTTAGCCCTAGGGTTGGCCAGAAGCGGCGTAAGGCGTGGGTGACGTGGACCACTGACTACGGCCTCGCAGTCCGAGGGGCTTCGCGCCTCAATGGTATATGCATTACTTATATTTTTCTAATATTATAAAACATTATTAATATCAACAATGACTCATATCATACTTCTGGTGGATATATCGGGCGGCGTGGCGTAAACCCAATAAGTCACAAAGATCGCGTTTTTTGCACACTAATAATAGTCAGAACTCTCATACAATAATAGTAGGAGCTAATTTTACGTTTAAGGATTTGCACAGGGTACAGGTTACAAGTACAGGGTTTGTAAAATATTAACCCAGGGCATATTTTGCACCTTGCAGTTCTAACAGCTTGAATCTGCTATTTGTGGTTGCAGCTAGTTCTTCTATAGCAGCAAAAACATTTTTTGGTTTTATTCAAAAAATCTATACCCTTTTTAAAATATTATCTTAGCTATATTTTTTTTTAATCATGGAAGATTACAATCCATGGTCCACTATGTGATCAAGTTATTTCTGGTTGAATAGCTTTAGAGACTAATTTAAAAACTCAAACCCAGTTTCATAATTAACAATAACATTCAATTTATACCATTGTAGTATTCCTATAACTGGTTGCAATATTAGATGAGAACCGACCAACCATCAAATATTTTAATGTGCTTAAATTAACAAAATCACTACTTTTAAAGTTATTACTCTCTCTCCTTTCAAATTCTCAACAAAATTACCGATATAAAGTTTTCAAATTCAACAACCCCTTACCACTAGATTATTACAAATATCCCCCCGTAATTTAGGCATAATTACATCCCAAATCTGAGTTTATTGTTTGAAACGATATCATTTCGGGGATTACGGAGGCCTGTTGGCGCACCGGGATTTCAATTTGCAGACTATAATGGACTAAATAATTCGTAAGCCAAAAACCGAAGGTACGACGTTGCAAAGGGGACGAGAGAGACAAGCTAAATCGATTGTATATAACGTGATAATAGCGTTTACAGAATAAAGTCACCGTTAAATAAATAACGTTTAATGGAAAAAACTCACTTTCATTGGATCATTAAGGAGTTTACTCCGGAAACTATCAATTTCTTTAGGTATTATTGGCCTTTATAATAAGTATTTACTTTATCTAAAAATATTTCTCTTTAATCTGCTCCATGGTACCCTCTTTGTTATTTATATTTAAATTAACATTTTAATATAATAACATTTATTTAAAATAATAATAAAAACCACAAGTAGGTAAACATTGCCGCATTGTATGACAATACTTATACGCTGATCGAGGTATTGACCAGCCCTCTTGTCGCGAGATGCATCGCCTAGTTTTTCGTTGTAAGAAGCCGACTCAGTTCCTTAAAAAGCCTGGGTGCACTCGGTTCTCGACCCCTACTCAGACCCCTACCAAGGGAAACATATTATTTGCACCGGTTGAGGTCCCTCACTGAGAAAGCTGATGCTCCAGCTTTCAATATAATAAGTAAATATTTTTTAATTAAAATATTGTTCTGTTGTATACGAAAAAATAGTTTTAAAAGTATTATTATTACCAGTAATAATAATACAGTTCTGACAAATATTAGTAGAATTTAATATTATTTTTAAATAATGCAAAAATGCATTTGGTCAGGCAAAGAAGTACTGAATTATTTATAGTTAATCTTTCTTTTCAAGTTACTTTGTTAGATATAAAAAGAAACCATAACTTAGTTCTAAGCTTATATTTTTTATATATTTTGACGTAGCAAACAGGCAGCAATCCACCTGTCGTTAAGTGATCACTGCAGCCTATAGCTATTTATAAATTACCTTAGAAAGACCGGAATCCTAACTGAGTTTAGTCATTAATAAGTTGCTAGTCCTGAGGGTTGAGTTGAAAAGCTTCGTGTGCCAGTATGTATTGCCAACTAAACCCTTCGGATAGACCCATAGAAATAAGAGTAACAGTGTGCTTCCGCAGTTGAACCTTGCACATTTGCTATCACACTTAGAATATTATTCACAAATAGTTAACAGAACCTTTATGAAATGAGGCTTTAACTTTATTAAGACTTGAGAAGACCGGTCAATAATAATTTGTCAATTCATCACAGCGCTGTTTGCAGTATCCACATTATTTAACTGACTAATAACACTCGAAAGAGACAGACATCGTCTGAATCTCAATGGCCTTCGATTACCATTCGATAAATAGCACGGTCCGGATCGACGATTCGTTTCACAGGAAATTAACTCCGAATAAAGGAAGCTTGACTTGACAAAAAATTTGATCGAAGCAATATTGTGTCATTCGCTAACATATTTATGTTGAAGATGGTTTGTGTATATTATATGTGAATACAAGCAGGTATCCAAATCTAAGAAAAGGAACAAACAAACTACAAAATGTATGGTAATTTTTTTCTTTTTTTTTTAATATAAATTATTATTTAAAATAATCCAATGTATCCCTATAATTTCTCCCTGCACAAAACAAATTAATTTCAAAATTATAATTAGAATACCGCAGATTTGATAAATTACATACCTTCAAAATATTAGGTTCTTTTTATCTATGACATTGCCGATTTTTTATATTGACTAGTGTGAATATCGATATCTTTCATTCTATTGAATATTGCAGTCATTTTAATTTTATAATATAGCTAAGAAATTTATTTTTAAAAATCAGTTGTTCATTTATTTTCCCGTCTTTCTATTTTTCTTTGATATTGTTGTTTCTGTGACTATGGAAAAAGCGAAATTCGCATTATTAAAAGAGTTCCGTTGTGGTACAAACGCAGCACAGATGGCACGCAAAATCAACGGCGTGAAGGACTAGGTACCGCGATTCAACGAACGATACGTTTTTGGTTTAATCGCTTCGGATTTGGAAATTTTAATCTCTACAATGAGTCCCGTGCCTAACCGGAAACGTAAGTCTATAACAATGAATTAAAAGCCGTAGTGGCAGCAGATTAATCTCAAACCACGTCGGAATTAACAGCAGACTTCAATGTAAATGACAAAATGATACTGATTTATTTACGTGAAATTGGAAAGATAAAAAGCTCAGAAAGTGGGTGAGGTATGAAATCACTGAAGAACACCAACAAAATCGCATCGAAGACTTTAACTTGTTGAATAAGCACAAAAATGTGAGGATTTTGAATCGGATCGTCACTTTTTATGATAAGTGGGTCCTGTATGATAATCGAAGACTAGTTGGACACAGGGAAGGTAGCTAAATCATATCCTTGGCCGTGGTGGACCTACGCATTGTTCATTATGGCATCTTGAGATCTGGTACAAAAATTAGGCCAGAAGTACACTTCTGGTACTGTGAAAAATGGCAAATGATGATGGACCAGCTCATTGTCAAACTACAAAGATTTGTCAATTATTTAGTCAACTTCTTCCTCACGACAACAATCGTATAGAGACTGTCTCAAAATTAAAGGAGTTACGACTGAAAGCTGTCTGTCACCCACCATACTCACCTGGCCTTACTCTCACTGGTTTCCATTTTTTTTCCGAATTTGGATAGTTTTTTGCAGGAGAATAATTTCAAATCGATGAGGCGAGTGAAAAGGCCTTTAAAGGCCTTTAAAGAGTTCATGGATACCCGCCTCCACGAATTCTAAAGCAGAGGCATCAGTGACCTTTTATTAAAATGGCATAAGTGCATTGACAATAATGGTCAATACTATGACTAATAAAATATATACTTTTTTAATTATTGATTTTTTCTATATAAAACGGCAATTTCTTAGGTAAAGAGCTATTACTTGAAGAACTTCCTACTTGCGATATACTGCACTTTCCATTTATGAGAAGAGTTATTAGAAATGTTAAATCTAAGTAAAAAATAAAGAGGTGACTTCCATACAAAGCGTGATTAGGATGACAAGTCGACTTGCATCAATTACAAAATCTTTCAAAATTAGCATCTTGATTGCCTTAATTATACGATGAATAGAAGATGAGTAACTCGATCTCTTATTTTTGGCCACTATAACATATTTTTTGGCAATATTTTATTGAAAATTGAAAAGTTATTTCTGAGCATTAATTATTAGGCATCAAGAAAACTTAATGTAGATAAACTTTGCCCATTATAGCATGTTATTTGGACGAATAGCTTAAGAAATAATGTATAATTACAATAATTCAACATTCGGCTCGGGTCTATATCTAAAGGTGTAGTGGCGCATAATCCTGGCCGGCCGAAAAAATATTGTCTATACTGAAATATTATAAATCATCAATCAACGATTTCTTTTAAATTATACGCGGGTGAAACAGAAGATAAATAAGATACCTTCGGAAACGTAAGCTTAGTTACTTTTAAATACATACATTTAAAAGTATTAATGCAAAATATTATCTATTAAATTCTTCCCCGTTAGTCGTTTATATTAATAATAAAGTTACCTTTATTAACTGTCGTCAACTTGTCAAATAAATTTAACTTTCTTAATACGAATTTAAAATGAATCGCAATTTAATGTAAGTGGTATACTTTGTACTAAAATATAAACTTTTCATTTTGTGTTACATTTTCCATATATTTTTCCTTTAAGGAAGACGTATTAGGTCAAATTATTATTGAATTTTTGTTATTGTGAGTGGATCATATCTACTATGGTAGACACCTGGTGTATGCACCAGGTATTAGTAACACCTGCCGTACTGTCACACTTAGACATGTCGCATTCGGAATCAGTCAGTGTATATCTGGTAATCAAGAGAGGTGGTAGAGATCGTAATCGGACGGCGTCGCGACCACCATACACATGGCGATTTACCAGTCATAGTGATTCTCTTTTGGTCTGTCGCGTTTTAGAATGAGCCATTGCATATTCAGCCAACAAGAAGTTTGTAGGGCGACATTATAGCAACTATTTGAGAAGAAATGCAGATCTCTCGGTTGTTCCGCGTGCAACACCGTACACTTGATAGATATGAAACTTCTTGAGTTCAAGGACCATGTCAAGCAGGTTTTACTGTCAAAAGATTATAGGGTGGAACATTATTGAATGATATTTGATTCTTAAAAAGGGAGATGCGGATAGCCTAAACTGTTTAATAGATTTACAATGTATATCTGTCGTTCTCCTTCTTTCTATGTTACATGTTTTTTCTCTCTCATGTAACGAAATGTTCCGAAACGTGACGCATACTTGAAATTTCACTCTCAATTAATAACGAATCGCCGCCTAGTAAGTTTTACTTTAAACATATATTATATGTAATAAATGGATTCTGCATAAATATGTTTACTCAGAGAAATTAATTATGGGAGTACAGTTAGAAACTAATGCAGTTTCTAACTAATACAGTAACTCGACAAATATTCTAACATGCACCGCTGTAATTCCGTCACTTTCAGAGACAATGCTGTGACAGCAAGGCTTGGCCGTTCTATGTTGGATAACAATACCGTGCAACGTTTTCCTCGATGCGAACTAGCACAGTAAGACATGGCTCGAGCTATCATTTACTTTAATACACAGTATTATAAATTACTTGCTATGCCCCACGGCTCCACACGCGTTTATTACGCAGTAATTAATACACGTCTCGAAACTTTTTTCATAGTGGTAGGGCATTCTCAAATGCCCGTCTGGCTAGCTACCATCCTCAAGTAGAAAATATCTCGCCAAGCACCTATAAGTGTGTTCTCCGGCAGCTGCACTCGAGAGCCAGTCCTCCCATTAGGTTTAGTGAGTTACCATCTTGGGCCACATTGTCACTAAACACCAAGCGAGATTATAGCCAAAGCCTATAGGAACCTAAAACTCTAAAAAAATAGCCTATCAATATTTAAATGACATATACTTCTTGTATAAAAAAATTCTAAAATCAATTAAGGAAAAATATTAATGTTTTTTATGTTTTTTTTTAATTATTATTGATAAATTTATAGCCTTTCAATTAATGAATGACTTATACTTCCAATGTACAAAATCTCCTTTAACTTTTCTGCTCTAAACAAACAAAACTTAAAAGCACGATTTACCGCGCTAGGCGCTAGTAATGTTGACTACGCCTCTGTTACTGGACTGGTTAGAGCTGGAGAGAAGAACATAAAAAAACAAAAAGCATTCAATACATCTGTTACTTTCTCAAGTTTGAGAGTGAATATCACTCGGTTAATAGAGTTGAAGTAATTCCGTGGCAGCCTCAGCCAGCCGCGTCGAGATCTTCAAAGTTATCCCGGAAAATGTGTCAACCACAATTGGCAAATGTTCCGGGATTATTATGATGAAATTGTGTACATCGGGACTAAAGTCGTTAGGCGCGATCGTTAGCTTTACATTTCATGCAACAGACTTCGTGTGATAAAATTTGCTCGGTGTATTTTGAAGTATGTAAACATTCTAGCTTATTTAATGTTTAGCTTACAAATTTGATTTGGCCCATTTGACTCGGCTCAAACAGGAGCTGTGAAAATTGTTGACAATCCCAAAATTGCAGACGGAACGGATTTTTTAAGTGAAGGAGTGACTTCGTCTCCTTATGTGTGTTCTAACGTTTTAACAATGGGTTGCATTCCAAGGAATTATCTAATATAATTCCAGCGGCTACTTTCCACCATCTTACCATCGGGCCGTAATGGTATCGGAAAGGATTGAAGAAGTTTCCACTCACAAATACTTTATGTTGAGGTTTTACCAGGGGACTACAATATGTGCTTCATCAAGAGGGGAGTGAACAGATGTTTAAAGTGTCGGCAATGCACATGTGCGCTTTTGATACCGTCCATAGGCTGTGATGACCGCTGACGAATTGGCGGACCGAAGGTTTTTTTGCCTTTTATTCTACGTAACGCTTTATATTAATATCGATGAACTGAATGTAGAGACTATGTTATAACTAAAACTAAAATAAAGCAGAATTATTAAATAACAATAACTAGTCATATTCTGTTAAATTTAACAAGTTGAGACAACTTTATTGATACCCTGTAAGCATTATTATATTGTTTTAAGGTGAACGCGTTAACGTAAATTTTAACAAAGTTTTGTTCCAATAACAATTATAGAATTTTGTCTGTATCGATGCGAAGCAATTGCCTGATAATGTTTCGAATTTCCCTTTGAATTCATTTGTAACTCTCTAATATTATTATTTTATCTTCAATATTAATCTCTAATTATTTTATAATAATCCAACAAACGCAACATATCGGGGAATCCATTGATAAAGCAATACACAATAAATAGAATACAACATTTTTCAGCATTTGCAGTTGGCGATCGCGCCGCTGTCAACGCATTCGTGTTAGTCTATATTTTATCTCACTTCCAGCACTTGCCTACGGTTTGCCAGATTTGTTGACGTACATGGTTACTTCTCTGCTCCTTAAAGTCGTATCGTAAAGTTATATAACCTATAACCTTCCTCGATAAATCAGCTATAAAATATTTAAAGGAAAAAACAAATTTGACTGGTAGTGGTTAACGATTAACGCGTTCAAACAAACAAAAAATATCTCTTAATGTTTATAATATAAGAATAGATATAATTTTTGGGGTTGAGTAATACACCCGAAAGAATTTGCCCTCACTACGATTCATTAATTATATTACGTCTATGTGAAATAAGAGATATGCCTAATTCTAAAAAGCTTACCTTGAACGCGGTTTGATTTATTAGAATTTAGAGATACGAGTATAACTAAAGATCGACATTCTATATAACTTCTATTATACTATCTAATAAGCGAACCGTTACGCAGCTTATGGGGATCAGACATTAACCTCTAAAGTACGGCCATATGAAATATCTGATATAAGCAAAAAAAAATCATCTTTATCTTTTAAAACTAAAGGCACAAGTTTGTTTTTTGGAAATCCAAACCGTATTTTAAAAATGGAATGTTTGTAGATGACAGCGAAGAAACGGCTAAATCAAAATGTATGAAAATATAGTAAATCAATACTACTTGACTTGACTTGACTTGATTAAATATAACTTTAACGTATTTTCGTTTTATTATATTACGAGGAAATGTTTGATCAAACGTACACCTTATGTAATGTAGTAAAGAAACAAAATGCAGCAAAAGTAGGTCAAATGATGACTAAGCTTTAGAATTAGGATTGGCTTTTGATTGCCGGAACTCACTGGAAGGCGCTTGGAGACAGATTTTTAATTTAAATGTGGGCGAGTGTTAGTGAGAAAGGGGATTACTACAAAATGTCCTGCCACTAACGTGCCACCGTCTTTATCAGCATCTGAGTGATGGTGATCTATGATCACAGTACTAACCACCAACTTAGACATCCGTACAAACTTAGGTAAGTCAGTCTCCTATTTAGCGCATATGTAAAACAATGAATGAAATTTACGATCGAAGTTCTAACTTATTTCTTCTATTGTTTTTTTTTTTGTTTTTCATTATTATTTATATCAACTTTGTTAATTTAGTATTTAATTAATATTAAAAGTTTTACGAACAAAATTCAAGCTGTGCTCGCCTTTGTTTGGAGTGCATTATTTTAATGTATTCGTTATCCTAATGTAAATATGTGTATGCAGATACTCTCTTGGAGCGCCAAATAAATAATTTATATTTAAGAAATTACAGCTTTGAAAAAAAAACCTTAAGTTTTCTAAATTTCCTTTAACATTTTCTAAAATAAATAGCATTTAAAACAAAAGCACTAACTTATAAACCGGTTACGTTCATACATTTCTTTTTATTAATATTTCCATTCAACGGGACTTACGACAATCTAAACGACAATGAACGTCCCAGTTTTGCATTCATTTACAGCAGGGAAGTGTTGACGTTTGAAAACAATAGTAGGACTACCGCGTCAGCGCCGTGTTCTGCAAAACCGTTTCTATGGAGTTTTGTACGTTATTATAATAAAAAAATCATCTAATGTTGTTTCTATGTATAATACTTCATTCTATTAACTTAAAGCAATAATAGCTCGGTAATAATCTGCTCGGCCACATAATTATATATTTTGCAGAAATTGCGAAATATTTGCTTCGAATTGACAAATTCGTGTTATGTATCGGTCATAGCTACCAAACATAATCTGAATATGCAATTTCGGAGCCGACATTTAGGCTATCAATTAGTTCTTGCGAAATACGTAATTAGGAAGCCGATTAACGAATAAGTTGGAGTTTCGGGGAAAGAAAACATCGTGATAAAACCCTAGAAAAAATATTTGGAGTTTTCTAAGGCTTACCGTCCTGATTATCACCTTTAAGTTGGTGTTCCGGAAAATGCACTTGAGATCCAGTTTTTAGGCTTGACATGTTGCTTCACCCAGATCTTCACTTCATATCAGGTGGGTTTATTACTGTTATATGTTTAGCGTTGTGGTCACAATCTCTCATGTGGTCCCAGATGGTAACACCTTAAGACTAGTGGGAGGACTGGCTCTCAATTGCAGTTGCCGTAGCATAGCTATTGATGCTTGGCGTCAGATTTTCAACTTAAGGGTAGTAGCTAGCAGGCGGGCATAAGAAAAACCCTATTACCATGCTATAGTTTCATCTAGATATTTTCCTTCCCCGAAAGCTCAGGCTCATTGCAGGAGTTCGACGCGATGTCCGTACATACTACCACTGAGCCATCATTGCTCATTGTTGTCATAGACTAACCTATAACGATATAAAAAAAAACCTTGGCGTCTTTTAGTGACCGTATTTCAGTGCCATAAAAGAAAATCACACAATTTGAACCCAATAGGTGACACTGTGGTCGAGCCATTAACTACCGCAAAAGACAGAACAATGTCTGCTGGGCACATAATTGCAATAAAATAAATAATCTTGTATTTTTAAAAGGGCAAGCGACTGTAATTCATCACATGACCTGACACATGTTCCCATGAATAAAGGTTATTCAGAAGAACCTTAAAAAAATGTTCATCCAACATTTATTACTTTTTTTTGCTAAATTCGGTACATTTTGGTCATCAGCATATAATGACCACATTACATTATAAAAATGGGACAGCCCCACTTGGACTACGTAAAATATTATTAGAGTAAATGTAACATTAAGGTTACAACAGATGGGAGTAGACGGCACAAAGCAAAATGTTCATAATGATATAAATTAGACAAGCCTGCACCATTATAGATATATGAGGAAGGCGTATTTATACCAACTAAATGGAGATATGATTAAAAATATGATTGATAACATATATATTTGCATTTTATGGGGAATAATATAAACAATATTTTGGTTTGGACCTATTTTTTAATCCTCGTTTGAACAAGTGGTATAGAGGTTTTGTAAAATTCAATAGGAATCGATGGGAATATAAGATATATTAATCCTGAATATAGAAATCATAGCCGTATTAAACGTTTCACTGTGCATGAACGACTATTCATGGCGTCAGAAAGAGTGATACCATTTGAAATAAACAATGAAAGTTATACATTGTTCGAGTCGCATCGTTCTTCATATACAGCTGTAGTAAGTGCGATTATTTGTTAGTTTCCTTGAATAGGGTTTGTTTTAAAATATGTGTTTGCCTATAATATTTTCGTTTGGTAAGTAATTTACATGTAAATCACAGTATTATATTAGGAGATAAATCTACAAAAACAATTTAAATACTATACCACTTTATAGTAACAATTATTTTATAACTGTATCGGATACTACTGAAGCATCCTCAGTATTTTATTCTATTTCAGAGATCTTACATTACTGCTATACGAATAACGCTAAAGCGATATAGACTGAATGTTAAAAAGAGTGGCATGAAAGAATTTCTTGAATTTAATTCTCCAGGTTCATCAATTTCCTATAAAAGCGGTTGGGCATACATTGTTCATTAAATGACATTAAATGTACTTTCTATAATATTTCTAGGACCGCATAAACTTATTATAATATATATTAGTTAACTTATAAAATAGCTATTTTAATATAACAGTGCAATGCAAATGACGCCTTCAGTCATCTGCAGCCAGCCGCGATATTTTCTCTCGATTGCATATTAATAATAATGTATAATTGAATGGAAAATGTTTATGAAACTAATATTATTTAACCGTAGTTTTGTTAGGAGTATTCGTATTAATAGAGTATCCTATATTAATAAACACTGATCTAAGTAAACATTGTAATTTACAAAATCTGACTACTAGGTTTTAAGTGGCATGAAATAAAATATTTATAAGTTCTAGAGCTATGATTTTCTAAGTCTAGGTAACTGTTCAAACGGTTTATATGCATTATATCGTAAACATGTTTGTATTGTCTCGTGTAAGCATATTTACATTCAGAATGTGTTCGACTATTGTTTTTAAAAATTATTGTCACTATGTATATATTATTGGTAAAATGAACTAGGTATGTGTAGCGTTTTTATTTTTATGATACCAAATATAACCCGAACAAAATTCTAAACATATTTCAAAGATGTAATAGTTACCACCAGGTTAGACACTTTTAACTATCTTATTCGTTTTTCGTTTGTTACGGTTATAATGTTAATAATTATGTGTCTCTGTCTTAGTCTCAACTTTTTCAATGTTTTATGTAACTATAAACCAATTTTGATTTTTTTTTTGCAAAAGTATTTGTTATCGGCTTATTTAACTCTTAAATGACCATTAGGGTTGCGTTCTTTTAATTTTATCCTACTCTTTCGGGTGTAAATTTAGCTTGAAATTGTAAAAAAATATTTAATAATTCTAATAAAATTACTTCTACTATATTCTTTCCTTTTTTCAATTTATTCTGTTCAATCCTTCTGATCTCGAACGTATTCGTGTACACACATTCTCGTGTGATTTGAATGCACAATACTAGGTTTAATAGTGAACATCTAAAATTCAGAGCAGCGTTATAGTAGTAAACCGTTTTGGAAATAACGCTAGAGTAATTCCACTATCAAAGTGTAAGATGATTCCATGAATAAATAAGTGAATTGTACAGATGCAATTTCTACTACTACCTTACTACTTACCTTACTACTAGCTTACTGTACTAACAATAAAAAAATTGAATTGAAACAATTTAGCGTTAAAGTAATTTAAGCTAAGAAAATTAACTTTTGTTGATCATAATATTTTAAACATTAAACAAGGGTCCGAGTCATTCATTTATTGAGATGTTAATATGGTTAGTAAACCTAAAATATAAAACTTCAAAAAACTTACTTATAGTACAAACCAAGTAATTGGAACAAATTTTAACACGGAGATAAAAACGCTTAGAAAATATCCATGGATAAAAAAATATTATGTAGTGATCATATTGGTGTTATCCGCTTATTTTTTACGGGATTGAAAACCTTTGGGTAATTTTTGCAGAATATAACGATTATTAATTATTATATTGCTTTAAGTAGTGCTGGAAATGTTCCAATACTAGTTAAATGCTTCTGTCCGAGGAAATGCATTGATTTATTAACTACGTTACCCCACGTTGCGTCGAGATTGCAAGCTAAGATAAATCTATATTCATTTATTTTTTTGCATTATATTGTCTTTCTTAACTCGTACAAATTTCTTGTAGATTTCCTTTTTATTTCAACGTTAAACGACAGTGTTTCTAGGTCAAATTCAAATTTATACTATTATACTATCTATAGTAATATAATAATAATAAAGCGGTTGTTTATATGTATAAGCACGCTAATCTCTGAAACTTTTACTCTCCTACTTAACTAACTCGGATTAGAATAATTCTTTTTGTATATGATAGCCAGATTTACGAGGAATAATATAGGCTATCTAACATTAGGCTACACTTCTCAGCTAGAGTTAAATATTTTGTGAAGATAAACTTTGCCCTTTATAGCATGTTATTTGGACGAATAGTTTGGGAGATAATGTAAAATTAAAATAATTCAACAATCGGCTCGGGTCTACGAGTATGACTACAGATGTAGTGGCGCAAACGAGCCGTGTAAGTTGTGACACGTAACCCCTTGCCGCCCGATAGAAATATTGTCTGTACTGAAGTATTATAAATCATCAAACTGCGATTTCTTTTAAGTTATACGCGGGTGAAACCGCAGGGCACATTTAGTTGGTAAATAAAGCTAGTTGGTAGGATAACTGTGTCCGCATTTTGTCACATTTTTTTAATTGTATAATAAATCTTTAAAAGTTACTCTAACATAATAACATCTTGAAGCTTAAATACAATCACGATAAAGTGCCCATTAATATCCGGGTGTGTTATTATAGTCTATCATTATAATTCACGCAAACAACTTAATCGGAGGCAGAGCTACGAGTAGTTGCGTTCACATAATAACAGCTATTTACCGTTTTCGTGCATTAGTTTTATGACGTGGTAAATTCTTAATTCAACCACTATAATCCTGGAAGACTTTGATGTAATAATTTGCCCTTAACTACTACAAAACTATGCTTATGATATGAATTTATTCATGTATTTTGTTGATAAAGTTTGCGATTGTCGAGAACGCTGTAAGAACATCACAAGGACGTCTATATTTGCCATGAATTAGTATTGCTCTTTTATTTT
This sequence comes from Saturnia pavonia, assembly GCA_947532125.1. Taxonomy (NCBI): domain Eukaryota; kingdom Metazoa; phylum Arthropoda; class Insecta; order Lepidoptera; family Saturniidae; genus Saturnia; species Saturnia pavonia. Next base: position 12,651,640 of record OX383906.1, read on the forward strand.
ATGGAGGGTTTTTTGTAACACACACCAAGTACATGGTGCATTTTAACTCACACACACACACACACACATACATACTCATGCACACGCCTACGCAAGCACTTTATTACATTTATAATCAAGCTGTGAATTTTATTTAATAAATAAGTAATGATGTCCGTGTTTTTAACATATAATAAATGTGTTTTCTTCTTTCTTTTTTCTCTAGACCAAAAATGAACAAAAGTCTATTGTAATTAGCGCACAGTACTGCAGAGCCTGGTTCTTGAGTAATAATTCTGTGAAGTGCGCAAATTACTGAATACGCTTAAATTTTTTATGAGAATATAACGGTTCATAATTACTTTGGTTCTAAAAGACCATTTTTAATCGTAGGTACTAACTAGATTTACTAGGATTAAAGAGAATGAATTGTTTGTTGTATAATATATTATATAATATAATAACGCTTAAAGCAGGTGGACAAAAAGGACAAGTATATACCTAAATAAGTTTTTATTATATGAGTAATTATGTAAGATTTTTTATTAAGCATTAGGCATTAGCATGACTGCTGATGCTACTACAGCTTACAATAACCACCCAAGATTCCAAAAAACAACGATACCACTAAAAGACTGAACATCTATTGATAGACCCTGATAGCCATTGATATGATTAATTGCTTAAAAGAATGTCGCCTATGTACCTGAATGGTTAATGTCATTTTTAAAGTTTCGCAGTCAACTAGGAATCCTTATAGTTTCGCTATGTCCGTCTGTCTATCCGTGGCCTAACAAAGAGTTTCTTAGTACTAGAAAACTCTAATTTAGTACGGGTATACATTTTAATCATGACGATAAAGAGGTAAAATAATCTTGAAAAAGAAATTGCTTAGGGTATCTCCCATACACGTTAATTGGGAATAAATCATTTTTTTTCTCGTCTATCCCATCGTGTGGTGTGTCGTTGGATAGGTAGTTCAAATATATTACAGGTGTGTGAAAACCATTTTTCGATTCAGGGATCCGTATGCGAAATATTGAGCTTAAAAATGAAATTTTTTGTTAGATTCAAGTGTCCCCCCTGCCAGCCGCTAAATGGTTGTTTTTGGATACGTAAAAAAATATATAGTAGTATATATAATAAAGTTAAAAGGAAAACTATCAGAGGTAAGTAGGCTTTACAAGTTTTAAATACAAGGCTTTAATAGTCAATCAACTTATAAAATGTTCTTGGAGAAGTAATTTCGTACAAATTCCAATGAAAATTACTTAAAGCCCCTCTCTAAGACTGCATATTGCTACGCGCAACTACGGAACTCTACACTGCGCCTGGCCCGACACGCACTCGGCAAATGTTTATAAATTTATTGTTTTTATAATAACTTTTGCGATATTTTATCTTCAATGAATTCTAAGAAACTATATTTAAAGTAAAATAATAGAAAAAAACTTTTTGGCTATAAATAATCATAAATAAAACATATTTCCATTGGGACAAATTGAATTTCCATAACTTTAACAAGCCAAATAGTTATTTGATATCATCATGTTTTAATAACCCTACCGTTCCTTACCAAGTGCATTAAAGCCAATAACCGATAAACTACGTATGTAACTGAAAGGCCTTCCGTAGTAAACACAATATTTTAATACAAAGACGTCACTGAAGTTTCCTCAATATTTGCGAAGGAATTTCATTAAGGCTCCGTCGGACAAACAAAGAGACTAAATTGAGTCGCCGGTTAGAAGAATGGAGGATAAATAAAAAAAATGGTGCATTATCATAACAGGATCTGGTGAATGCTTTACATATATCCGTATTATTATTCGTTTATTTATTAACTTGTTTTTTTATAGACAATGAATTCTATTTTACAATGGGCACGATGTACTGTATTGAAAAGTGAACAACAATTTAAAACTCAAATAGAAGTGGTTGTATTACATTTATATACAGCTCTATCCTACTGAGTTCGTCTTTTAAAAATGAAATTCTTAAACAAATTATTATTTTGGAATTCCCTAATAGACTTACATAATATTATAACGGACACTCTCACGAATATGACTTTTTTCTTGTCTGCCTATTTATATGTTCGGATCTAACTGAAATTTTGTAAATGGGAAGAATAGTTAATTCCTCTATTGATTTATATGAAACGACATCTTAAATGTTTTTAATTTAATACCGATTTTACATATATTTCGGTGAATGTGTTTATTATTTCACTTTAAGTCCTAGTAGTGCTTCTTAAGCCTTTAAAATGGCACCCGAAACAACGTCCTAGCTAAACGCGTTTTCACGCTACAATAATTTATTATTTTACACAACGCCAATTCACAATAGACACGCGCAGACGCACCATTCGAACCCGCTAGTGGTGGCAGCCACGTTTCAAAATCCAGATCCAGTCAGCGGATGTTAAATATAGACGCCCGCGCGATATTTTATCCGACCCCGACGATTAAACCACGAAAGCTAACGCGATATACCCGCTCGTTCCTAACAACCAAGCGTGTTTGCGCCCACGCCCGCGTAATCACCGCTCGCTCCGCAGGGAGCGGGCGGCTAACTTCGCTCCCACACACATGTCACGACCGCGCCCTCTCCTGCAGCGACTTGAGCCTCCGTCCCTCCGGTATGGAGCCCTCAAGCCAGCTGCTCGCGCAATACAGTGGCACTGCAATCACTGGCTACCAACAACAATGCCTGTGGCATTACACTGTATTATGAACATACATGCATTACACTCAGGTACATAGGTTTTGTAAGGGCCCGTCTTTTTCTTTTTCTTTTGGTTAGTTAGCCTTAGACCGATTTTCAGATCACTAAATACATGTACGCGTGTTTCTTCCTTCCTCCAAGAAGGCCAAGGTCGGCCACTTTGGCACCCTTGCGCATGTTGCCCTTATTTCTCGGCTGAGTGCCTTAAGCGCTCGCCAACAAGTCCGGTGAAACTGTTAAGGCCTCCAGGTCAACAGTATAGTCAGTTCGAAAAAAAAAAACGCGTAGACGCTTACACTATCCCGATGACGTCACGGTCAAAACTAAAGCTGCACGATAAACTCGTATAGATATGCTCTATAAATTGTGACCTCGATCGTTAATATCGCATTATTAGTCTCGTAGTTATTAGTGATTGAAATCTGACGGTATTTGGTAACACAAGAAAGTTAACTATATAATAGACGTTTTCACGTCAAAAAGAGTCACTAAAATTTATCATCATATGCATAGTGGTCATGATCCAGTTGGGTAACCATCCCTACCACTCCGGTTGATAATTGAATATACGCCTTCTGATTCCAGCACGCGACATGCCTAAGCGTGCCCTTATGGCAGTGTTACATACACCTGGTATACAGTGGTTGTGATCCAGTCAGACATAACTGTCTTGTCTTACCATGTCACAGTGGAGCTTGATATTCATAGTATTTCCGTTATAGAATAAAATAGTACTGTATAGACTAAGAATATATGTGTTATAGGCAATGTATGAAATGCCGGCATTCTATAGAAAATGTTATAAATGATATGCATACCTTAATACAACAATATAACAAGTCTGGTAGTCATACCGTTAGGCCAATTCGACGATGTATATAGTCATGAAAATCATGTACGTTACAAAATACCGACGAAGTTTGGTTAGGTTAGGTTGGACTTGCGAATAAGTACTAGCGAACCGGCAGCAGCAGCAGTCGGCGAGCGCCACGATCTCCATAGAATGCGTATGAAATGTAATAAATGACGTGCATACCTAAATACAAGAGTTCGTACAAGTCTGGTCGTCACACCGCCAGGCCAATTCGACGACGAATATAGTCGTGAAAATCAGGACTTGCATCAACCATGTATATTCTATTTCATTTTCTCGCAAGCTAAATCCTATAGATGTATGTGTTTTCTCAATCACATGACACTTAGAGATCTCAAAGTATCACATGATGGCCTACTGGCCTGTTAGCTTCAGGTATTCTATAGAATGCCGAGATTCTATACATTACCGATAGCATATATATTACATTTCTCATTTATTCAGCCTCATAAATCTCTTGCTAATTAAATTAACCGAAAACAATGTGTTTCAATCGCTGAGGCGTTAGATATACCATTACGTATGTATGGCGTGGAATAATATATACATATATAAATTCATTACTGTCTCTTTGAATATGTAATGTAATGAAAGAGGACTGAAGCGAATTAGTTATTTGGGGTAAATACTGCTTATACATTCGGTCGACAAATATAAAACAAAAAAATCCTTACGATCTGATATTTCCATGTTTATTCATAATCATGAACAATGAATCTTCTAAAGCCAATAAATCATCGTCTAGAGGTCGTCTAGACAAAATGAACAAAATTTGGTGGCGCATTTGTATGCTAATGGTAGCCGCATGCGAAATAAAAATAGACTTTCCGCTGATCAATATTGGTCATTCGATTATAGGCTTTTAGGATTACATTATATGATGTGTATTACATATTATTTCCATGAAGTTGTATTGTGTTATTAATTACTAAAAAGGATTATTCACGTTTAAGAGGAAATTCTAGTGGCGTTTAGTCCATACAAACGTATCCCTCTGTTTTATCCCTGGGTGATACAAGAGCAATTATTTTAAACCATACAATGGCTGTAGGATATATTATTACCACTGAAATTGCCGATTTTTTATATTGACTAGTGTGAATATCGATATTTTTCATTCTAGTTAATATTGCAAAGTCATATTAATTTTGTAATATGGCTAACACATTTCTTTTTAAAAATCAGTAGTTCATTTATTTTCCCGCCTTTCAATTTTTCTTTGATATCGCTATTTCTGTGACCATGGATAAATAATACAGTGCATAACACAAATAATATTGCAAAGTCATATTAATTTTGTAATATGGCTAACACATTTCTTTTTAAAAATCAGTAGTTCATTTATTTTCCCGCCTTTCAATTTTTCTTTGATATCGCTGTTTCTGTGACAATGGAAAAAGCGAAATTCACATTATTTTCGAATATGAGTTCCGTCGTGGCACCAACGCAGCACAGACGGCACTCAATATCAACGGCGTGTATGGCAGATCAACGCACGATACATTTTTGGTTTAATCGCTTCCGTTTTGGAAATTTTGATCTCATCAATGAGTCCCGTGGCCAACCGGAAACGAAAGTCGATAACGATGAATTAAAGGCCGTAGCAGCAGCAGACTCATTTCAAATTAATTTCAAACGGAATTAACAGCAGCCTTTAACGTAACTAATAAAATGATACTGTGTCATTTACGTCAAATTGGAAAGATAAAAAAGCTCGGAATGTGGGTGGCGTATAAACTAAATAAACAACAACAACAAAATCGCGTAGGAGCCTAACTTGTTGAATAAGCACATAAATGAGGGAATTTTGAATGAGATTGTCATTTTTTATGAAAAATGAGTTCTGTTAGATAATTGAAAATGTCCGTTGCACTGATTAGACACAAGGAAGACAGCCAAATCATGTCCTAAAAAGAAGCTACTTGTGAGTGTATTGTGGACCTGTGCCAGCATTGTTAATTACAGCATCTTGAGACCTGGTACAACAATTACGGCAGAAGTGTACTGTGACGAATTGCAAAAGATGATGGACCAGCTCATTGTCAAACAACAAAGATTTGTCAATTCTTCAAATCAACTCCTTCCTCACGACAGCAATCACATAAGAGACTGTCTCAAAACTACAGGAGTTACGACTGAAAGCTGTCCGTCACCCACCATACTCACCAGGCCTTGCTCTGAATAATTTCAATTTTTTTCCAAATTTGGATAGTTTGTTGCAGGAGAAAAATTTCAAATCGATGAAGCTGTTAAAAACACTTTTAAAGAGGTCATCGATTTTCATCTCGAGGAATTCTAAAGAAGAGGCATCAGTGACCTTCCATTAAAATGGAAAAATGCATCGACAATAATGATCAGTACTACGACTAATGAAATTTTATAATACATTAAAAAAATATTTGATTTTTTTCTATATAAATCAGCAATTGCATAGGTAAGGACCTATTTATATTAAGAACTACTGGAGTGTAATAGGTGTCAAATTACATCTTTAGAACTGAGACGCCCAAGCCAGCCTCACCTGCACGTGATGCATCCTGCTGATTAAAAAACGACGATATGACGATAGCGGCGTGGTAGGATTATTTTGCCTGACTGGGTCGCAACCTCCATGCACGTGGTAAAAAGTCCAAAATCAAAAAATACTTTATTCAATTTAGGACCTAAGAAGGCACTTAAGGACGGCAAACACTACTATAAACTATGTTACCGCCGTTTCGGAAAACAAACCAGTCATCAAGAAGAACCGGCAAGAAACTCGATCGGGCTTATCTTTTTATTTTTTTCCAACTGTATAAATAATATTTACAGTCCATAATCATATTATCATATTTATCATTTAGTGGATGCACAGAGAGGGCGTCACTTCCAGATATCACTATCATTCACATAATGATCCACTATATAAAATAACCTTTTGACCGTAAAACCTGCTTGACATAATCCTTGAACTCATTGTCCGGCAAATCAGTTATGTGCGTCGGGATCTTATTATAGAACCTAAAACTGTTACCTAAAAATCTTTTATTTGTCCAAAAGCACGGTCTGACTAATTTAGACATATTTCTAGTATTAAAACTGTACTGGTCTTTGGAAATCAAGCTTGTCAAAGTTTTTACCAATATACAGCAAACTATCAAGAATATAATGGGAGGGCAAAGTCAAGATATCAGGTCTGTCAAAGTGACTCACTTTTGCGTGTCGCGATGGATTTCCATCTCTCGGTGGTCGCCGTTGTATTTAAATTGTACTGTGCTTACCATCAGGGATAGTAAAAGAACTAGGAGCATTCTAAAATGACTAAATTTGATCAGTTATACCGCTGTTATCAGACATCTAGCAAATAAATTTGGAACCAATAAAAATAGGCATAACCAAAGTCCTTTTTACATTATTCTTGGTAAAAATATTAAAAACACACTTTTTTTTTCGAACTGACTAAACTGTTAGCCTTAGGGGCCCTGGAGCCTTTACGGCTTTTACAGCTTTACCAGGCTTGTAAAAACACACCAGTTTTGGAGGAGTTAGGCAGGGGATACCAAATTATGATTTCATATATTTTACATAGGTATAAATCAGTCCGAGCTACAGTTGTTATGTCACGCTCTATTCAGTCGTTTGAGCTCAGTGCGACACAAATAGATTTTTGTTAAAAGCTATTCTTCAAATGTCTTGTCGACCGCGTTTCCTCTTAAAGTCGCTCTCAAATATTATTCCACAGTTTTCATCAAAAATTAGTCGTTCTGCACTCGCGACTGAATGTAACTAGAATATAAATTCCAAACATTTAATCTAGTACGAAGTACCTTAATATATTGCATTCAATCGATACACTCTTATCAAAGTAATATCAAAACTTATAAATAACATTCTTTAGCTATGCATATATTCATATACAATGTTATTATAGGTTATTGCATAACATCTCTTTGCGAGCTCGGCTGCACGTCGATGAGTTTTACAATGAAAAATTCATAAACTGCATGGCTCAAGTTCATTTCCAATATGGTAAACAGGCAATGCATTACATAGGTTCTATAGTGAAAATTACTTATTTAGTCATACAAACGGGAAATCTTTCATGGTGCCTCATTGCAGGACATTGAATGTTTTCTGCACATAACGGTATAAGACACCTTCTTGATATTTTCCTTTGTTCGTTACCTTCACTAAGTTTATGCCTAAGTCGTGTTTTTGAAGCTATTTGGAGCATAGATTTTTGTTTTGGATCTTTTGTCATTATGCAAGCTGTGTTCACTGTTTAAGGCACACTCCACTTTTTTATTGTCTTAAACATATATGCTTTAACCAGTGTGATATCTAGATTGTGAACCAAATTAAAAATATATATATTTACTAGCGGTAATCCGCGTCTCCGCACGCGTTTATTACGCGATAATTAGTTTTGTCTCTCATTTTTAAGTTTACTCCCACATTATTCACGTGTTATATAGCTTATCAATTATGGAATGACATATAATTCCTTTCTACAAAATTTCATCAAAATCAGCAGAGAACAAATGTGAATGTTTGAAGTTATTTTTTTACGATTTTCATAAGTATTATTGTCAATTCATATAGCCTATCAATATGAAATTACATATATTTCCGGACTACAAAATTCATTAAAAAATGGTTAAGAATTTTTGCAAAATAATGTGGTGTAAGGAATTTTTTTAGAGAATTGTGTGTTCCTACAAACACTTCCTTGAGCATTATGTATATCAGTATAGTTATAAATAATTATGACAAAAAGAGTATCACTTACTGGAATTGGTAAGAAAATATCATTACAATGCGAGGGTTGAGATGTTTACATAAAAAAGTTTGAATTATCTACCGCGGGGACTACACGGCAAATTGCCGCGTTGAATTTTTCATGAGCTCCGGAGTATCGGATGCTATGAATCGTTAATTTAATTACTGTAATGGTATTATTCCCCTCTTCTAGTAATGAATAAGAGCGTTTATATTCAATTATCATTTTAAATATTTGTAATCTAATATGCATCTAATGTGCATATAAATCCTAAGACATATACATCTATATTAATAAATTCTTAGTTATGTCTGTATATGTATTTTTTCTGAGTTTTCCGATAGACATCTTGTATAAAGTACTCCTGTATTGATCACCAATATGCCCTTAAAAACATTTTTGTCTGTCTGTCTGTCTGTTTGTATGTCCGGATTTAGCTCAAAACGGCTCGACCGATTCTTATTAAATTTTGAAGTGTGGACGGGAAGCATTAGTCAATTGAAGAATTCTATAAGAATTTTTTATAATACTTTCATAAATCGTTAAAAAACATTTTGATAAATCATTTTTTAATAAATTCTCAACCGATTCTGATCAAATTTTGTTGGCGGGATGTATTATTACGAGTAGTCTGATCAATAAGTTCAAAAAGGTGTTAATTCGAGATAAAGCTCCTAAAAATATGAGCGACACCTCATTGGTTTCGGAATGACATTTAGAAAAATGTCTATCGAGGATGTATTAGCACATCCAAAATTGCAATTATTTTATTAAGATAAAAAAACGGCAATTAGTTTTTCGTTAATAATAAACATTCATCGCGTGATCTTGTTAATTATATATATAAAAAGAGCTCCACGAAGCAAAAAAAGTATAGGTCAGTTATTTAAACTTTTAAGTCATCATTGGTAAGGTATTGGTAGGATTTGAAAAAAAAACCTAACACTTGTATAACTTTTTAAATAATTATGTTAAAGTTTTTCCAACGGGGCTTCATTCTTTCAAGTGTTCAAATAATAGCATAATATTTTTTTTTTCGATATTCAAATTGATTTTATTGTAATAAGTAAAAAAATATTTATATATTATTTATGTGTTGTACTGATTTTAGCGGCAGTGGGCCCATGCCGTAATGGCCGCGCGTGACCCCATTTTCAGAGTTAAATACAAATTATAAATAATGGAGATAGAGTTCCGGAAATCAAGGCATTTTTATTGAAAATTCTAAATTTCTTAAATATGAATAGTTAATGAGTTATTAACGAAAAACTAAACGCCGTTTAATCGTTTTATTTTTTATACATCCTCGAGATATTTTTTTCTAAATGTAATTCCGAATGAGCTATCGCTCATATAACTCATATAACCTAACAAAATGTAATTATAACAACATTTTCATTATTATTATCAACATATAAATTATTACCCAAAAAAAAGATGTATAGGACTTTTATGGTAATTTACTATAAAATGTGTCACGTAGTCATCAAAGCTTATAAACGTTAGGGGTCACTTTATACAAGGGACGAACAATTACGATCTTTATGTGTCAGTTTTAGTATGAACAAGTAATAAAGGCGGATGCCATTGGATACCTTTTACGTCCTAAATAAATAAGTCATAAGTCAAGTAGAAATTTGTATTAAAAGTACTTTAAAGCCTTCCGTCCTTCCGTAGCATTTCTTTATTATGCGTTAATTAAATTTTCTCAAAAGGACACGTTGAATTCCATAATTAAATGTATTTTTAGTTATTTATAATATAAAATACGGAGGTAGAGCCACTTTTGAAAATTTGTTTGAAATACTTTTTATGTCGAAAATAGTACCTGTGAATTAATATTTATTCTTACACCATGACTCATTGATATAAAGAGTATATAAAGTAAAACCACCAGTAATTGACACTGCACCAATAGTTGACACTCTGACGAAGAAAATTAAATATTAAGAAAAAAAAGGAAGCCAAAGATCGAGATGGCCAAAATCACTGATTACTGATATATTTTTAATGTTATAAATACATATAGGTACAGTCAGTTATAAAAGTCGGTTAACAAACTCAAGACTTCAAATCAATTTAGTATCAAATATTTAATTTTCTTCGTCAGAGTGTCAACTATTGGTGCAGTGTCAATTACTGGTGGTTTTACCTTAATACCTATATAAGTCGATAACTTGATCAAATATTTTTAGATTTAGATAAAAATATGACACAATTAGCACGGCATTATGTTCATGTGACCTCGCGAAACTTCATCATTCAACAAATAGTATTACGTGCAAAGTTGAATTTACTAGAGATTCAGTTGAAACTTATTAAATTTCTTCAGCACCTATATAATTTGAAAGTCACTATTTCTACATTTAGTCATAATTTTAGTCACTTGTCACAAAATAACCTAGTAAGAATAACATTGAACATTGAAATATTGTACGACGACCTCACGTTTTCTGATTGACGTTTCGGATCACGTTACTACCACATAAAAAATTCAATTCTCCCAAGGGAAAATTAAATAAAATAACAATCATTTTTTCAAGTTTTGTATTTTGAAGGCTTTTTATCAAGATTATAATTGCGAATTATATGTATACATATTAATACTTTCTTTTATTAGTACCACGGCAAAGTGACATTAATGTCTTTACTTTACCTGATGGTTAGCACAGTACAAATCAAAAATAGTGTCGACTACCGTGAGATCAATAATCCATCGGATGTGATTAGTTAATAGCCGAGACTCTCCTTGCACCATCTGTACAACAATGTTCCTTAGTAATATACTTAAATGCCTATAAAAAGAAACACAAGTCTTTCAGAGGGTCTAACAATCGACAGATAATCGACTAAGTATTTGTAGTTCGTATCCAATTTATTCAGAGTTCTCTCTAAGTGTTTATTCGTTCAACACAATAGTGAATGTTGTAGGAAAACACTTATGTAAAATAACTTCTGGTACTTCAATGTCTGTTTAATTTTTATTATGGCAAGGGCAATGATGATAAAATAAATTTTATTTAACAAATGGTTGTACCTTGGAAAATGTTTATAGATATACAGGTAGGTGTTAATATGTAATTTATTTAAAATGTACACGATTTTTAAGTAATTTTTATTTTCTATGTACACATGCTTTGGCGATCTATATTTCAGCCGAAAGATGTTTACTATTGGGCATAGGCCTTCCCCAAAGATCACCACAACGACCGGACCTGTGCTGCCCGCATCCAGCGGCTTCTTGCAAACTTTACCAGGTCGTCGGCCAACTTTGTTCAATTCCGTCATACACGAAGGTAAAACGCCGCATGCATGGTATAAAGGTGTGATGGTACTCTTTTTAAAAAAGGGCTACAATGTCCTATTGAAGAATTATAGGCCCATCTCACTTTTGAGCTACGTTTATAACCTGTTTTCGAGAGTTATTAAGAACTGTCTCGTACTCAAGTTCGACAACTACCAGCCTCCCGAACAAACCGATTTCCGAAAAGGCTCCAGTACCGTAGATCACATACACGCATTACGACAGATTATACAGAAGACCGAAGAGTATAATCTGCCCTTTTGCTTAGCGTTTGTGACTACGAGAAAGCCTTCGATTCAATTGAGACCTGGCTGTAATGCAGTCTCTCCAGCGGTGCCAAGTTGACTACCGGTTCATGGAAGTGGCGGTCTATACACAGTGGTGCAATTATCCCAAAACTAGATTAAATGCGACCCTTAAATTAATAAATAACTACAAAAAATACCTAAAGATTTTTAGTTGGTTGCTTGGAGTGGAAATATTCAAAATCCATCGCCACAAAGCGGTCAAGCTACCGCAGTGTCTCAAGACGAAAGTCTTTGACCAGTGTGTGTTGCCAGTGATAACATATGGTGCTGAGACGTGGTCGCTAACTATGGGCCTTATAAGAAAGCTCAAAGTCACTCAAAGGGCAATGGAGAGGGCTATGCTCGGAGTTTCTCTGCGTGATCGAATCAGAAATGAGGAGATCCGCAGGAGAACCAAAGTCACCGACATAGCCCGAAGAATAGCTAGACTTAAGTGGCAGTGGGCTGGCCACGTAGCTCGTAGAACGGATGGCCGATGGGGTCAAAGAGTTCTCGAGTGGCGGCCACGTACCGGAAGACGCAGCGTGGGTAGACCCGCCACAAGGTGGTCCGACGACCTGGTAAAGGTTGCGTGAAGCCGCTGGATGCGGGCAGCACAGGACCGGTCGTTGTGGCGATCTTTGGGGGAGGCCTATGTCCAGCAGTGGACGTCTTTCGGCTGAAATGATGAAAGCGGTCAAGACAAAACATCCTAACTGCAAAGCTTCACATCAAAGTCAATCGAGTCATGAACTAACAAATGCTGTTTTACTAACCTACTACTTGTAAATCCAATGTGTTTTGTTTAATGTCTCTACAATATTAATTAGATTATTGAAAAGTACCGCATCTCACATTTCTTATCTATACTAATATCTAAAGTCAAACTTTAACTAACCCGTGCAGAAATTTCTCAAATTATTGTCGTCGAACAGATATCACGTTCTTTAGGTAAACAGATTGTTAATAAACGGAGCCTCCTACATATGTATTAGTTGTTTTTTTTTTTGTTTTAACGAAATCATTAATTTTGAACTATGTGTCTACGTTTCGTCAATATCGGAGAAAAGCTTTAAAACGATATTTTTCCTAATTATTTTGATGAAAATTAAGTGAGATATTTTACGGCATGGCACAAAAAACATATTTGATAAATTATATAAAATTATTTTTTTAGATTGTGTATGTATGTGTGAACGGAATTAACTTTAAATCTATTCGAAGGATTAAGATGAAACTTTTATTTTAATTGTTCCTTATAATTTCTGAAGCGCTATATAGGTGTAGGCTATAATAATATATTTCATATAAAATAATTGTATCTACCTATATATTATTATATGTATTGTATATATGAGATTGATAAACTCCAAAATAGTGATGTGAACCGGTTACAATTAACAGAACCAGTTTTACCGATTACTTTAAAAAAAAATTTAAGGGTTTTTTCGGTTTTATTTTCTTAATATTTAAAAAGCCAAATATTTAACACACCAAGGGAAGTAATAAAACTGCTTTATTTTTATTATTAAATTTATTCAATCGTCATAATATGATTGACAGCGTCATCTAGAAGTCTACTCCTTCTGGATGAGAGCACATATCCTGCTGTCAAGAACATACACTCTGAAGGCACAGAAGCTGAAGCTACCGGAAGCGATTATTTAAGAGGATTAGGTCCTGAGTGATTAGTTCAATACAGATCGCAAGTTTGAAGTGGTTCCATCGGACGAGGTTGTATGTGACAATTGTGACTATGTGTTACGAGGATAAAGGATTTTAACAATAACGTAAACATAACATAACTTTAACACAAAGAATAATAAATAATCATAGTAACTAGTTCACCAAGTATATAATGTATACTATATAATTAATTGTATTATTAATTTAATACAGAGCTTATAAAGTGATTTTGGTTTTGGTGGTTAAGAAATTATTTGGTTCGTTGACCGGTTATAAACAGGTTATTTGCTGTTTTTGAGTTTGCGGTTTTTTTTCTCGAACTGGTCATTATAGGTTTAGTGTTGTGACCTCACCTGATGTTAAGTGACGATGTAGCCAAACACGCTAAGCCTAATGGAAGGACCGTAGGACTGACTCAAGTAAAAGTAGCTTAATTAGTTAAAGAAATAGGTACGTAGATGCATTGAAATTACAATACTTACATGAAGAATACAAGGAGACTTTCGTATTCTATTAGAATTTACATTTCCAAGCACGTAAATCTGTTTTTGTTCATTCCACTCAAGGGTAAACAACTCCAAAACATAGCGTTGGATACACTCACAAAACATTGCAAGCTTTTTCAATAAAACCAGAGCAGTGATAGGGATTATACTCATCGTAGACAGTATGTTGTATCGATGTTTACCTTTATTTATCTTCCAATTTTTAAGTTAAGATATGCCTTTTAAATTAAAAAGGTTTTGTATTATAATCTAAAAATCAAATCTCAAATAAGTATATATAATCTGTACATAGAGTTATTACGCTAAGAGTGATAATTTCATACGACGTGTCACACAAAGTTGAAGCTAAAATTAAATAAATGTGTGCGTAAACGACAAGTAATTACACTTACCAACACAAACACACACACACGAATTATATTGCAAGTGATTGACATTTTCCCTAAAAATGGGGAAATTAAAGTATCCACTAAGTGTTGGTCTCATTCATTCTATGGTAATTCGGATTAAATAATAAAGGCAATGATTGAGATTGTTAATTATTGGTATTGCTAAACCAATTAATATTTTACTATATGTATGGTGTTAGCAATCACAACGACTTTATGCTTATATAATACTAGCGACCTGCCCCGGCTTCGCACGGGTCAAAGCTGATACTAAATGTACCTACCTACCACAGAATGTCCTTAAACAACGTATACAGCTTTTTTGTCATTAGACAATACAAACATGTTTTGTTTAGAGGTTACTCTTGAAAGAGCGACATATAATTGACCATGGTATGTAGGGCCGGTACCGCCGCACTTGCCTACATTTTAAATCTGTAATATCTTCGGGAATATTAATTTAAATTACATGCAGTACAGGGCTATATTCATCTATATTAAATGGACAATGTATTTAAGGTACTTAATTGGATAAGGATTAATGCTGTATTGCTTAAAATCACTTCGTAAATAAGTCATTTTTTCCCGTAAAATGTAAAGGATAACAAATGGTTATTGTGAGTTATCCTTAAGAGATAGACATATACCATCGCGGACTTTTTTGTTGACCTTTTTAAGGTGTACAATACTGTAGTACATTATTTTGATTTATCTCGTGGGGTTCAGCCAGCGTTTGCAATGTAAGCGCAGAAAATGTGTTTATTTACGACATCCCATTAGAAACCTCTAAATTTATCAGTTTTTCTCTACAATATTATGCATGTATTATACATATAAACCTTCCTCTTGAATCACTCTATCTTAAAAAAAACCGCTTCAAAATCCGTTGCGTAGTTTTAAAGATTTAAGCATACATAGGGACGGACAGAGCGACGCGACTTTGTTTTATACTATGTAATGATATTCTATATTACTGCCGTTCTGATTTCAGAAAGCGACAAAACAAAACTAAATCAGTGATGGGTGTGTCACTATGTGTATAGTGGTCGTGATCCCTATACCACCCCGCTTTATCACTGCATATACACCAGCTGATTCCGTAACGCGACAAACCAGAAAAACATTAGTGATGGGTTTATCACTATGTGTATGGTATAGTAATTATTATTAAAAACATTTGGCAATATGAATTTGACACATTACCGTCCTAATCAAACTGTCGGTCCGACCACTAGGTACACTACACTAGTATACCGTTAGTAAGAAATACAATGTATAGCTGTCTTCCTCCTTCTTTCTACGTTGTATCTTTCATCTCTCTCATGTAACGAAATGTGCCTAAATCAGAAGCGTCCTTGAAATTTAACTCTCAGTTCTTGTCTAATTGTCAAATCGCCACCTAAGCCACTTCTAAAAGTGGAGTAAAATGTTTTCCGATAACTTGCAATACTGCATTGTAATGGCGTCTGTCAACTTTATAAATATTATTTATGTATCACGTAAGAATATAAACTACCGGGTAGTGCTTTCCCGTGAAATAGGATATTTAAATGTTTCTGGTGATTATTTGATGGGCTATGACATTCTTTCACTGCACCGTAAGTCATATTTTGACAAAATTACTGGAGCTGTTTGCACTAGATATACCTACTATTCATTTTTAGCACTGTCGTGCCGGAAGGCTAACTTGAAATGGTTTCACTCCGCTTGCGGCTACTGCCGTTCTGAGTATTTTAGTTAGATGAATCTGTATTTATAAAGCTCTAGATATTGTGTTTTTGTTTGTTTGAATGCGCTGGTCTCGAAAATTCTAAACCATTAACATTAAGCACTCTGGCAAGTTGTAGGCAAGTACGGGAA
This sequence comes from Saturnia pavonia, assembly GCA_947532125.1. NCBI lineage: Eukaryota > Metazoa > Arthropoda > Insecta > Lepidoptera > Saturniidae > Saturnia > Saturnia pavonia. The sequence goes on from OX383906.1 coordinate 12,668,011, forward strand.
GTTGGAACAACGAGGGTAGTCGAATAAATTTAACACGGGTAAAATTGATGGGCACAGTTACTGTTTAGTTTGAAATCAAACAGCCGTGCAATAAATTATCACACAAATATATTTTTTTAATTATTAAAATGTCGATTATGCTTTTAACTTTATTATAATTTTATCATAAAAATGATTAATTCAAATTACGTGAATAAAAAATAGCTTACATGCCGTTCGGTCTCAAATGTTTCTACATTCTTAATACCGAGGCAAAGTAACGTAAAGCCGGATAAACCGTTGAAAGCAAAATTGCGACCTATATGAGCAACAAAGGGAATCCGCGGGTCAGCGATGAAGTGTAAAAAGATTTCAACAATATAAAAGCAAGTTTATAAATGGTCGTGCGACAAAAGCCGCGGCGGTCAGTTCTCAGATAAACGGACGCAGGGACAGCTTCTCGAACCCGGGAGAGGCTTAAGCTATGAAAATCTGTAATATATTCTTACGTTAACATTGCGAGAAAATGGAGATAAAATCTCTTACATAACCGTGTACTTGTATTTACGATCATGCGTTACAAGGACTGGCTTCCTCTACGAACACATCATATCAAATAATATTTAATATAATTCAGAGAACCATATCGACAAGATTATGGAAACCATACTACTGACTTAGTATTCGTACTATTGACTTGGGGCGATAGCAATAGTTATGATCGTGACCGCGCGTACCTTATAAGTAGGCAAGGACCGGCTTGAAGGGATTTTCACTCGAGCTATTTAATAGTGAATACCTCAGTTGATAAGTCGACTAATATCAACTCTGTTCCTATGTGCCGTGTCGCTACCCATCTCGCTACTTATTACAAAAGATATGTAATTAATGTGTATACTACACAACTTATTACAGAACATTACAGTAACTGTGGTTATTGTATAATATCTATAAACTAGGTATGTTTTAAATATTTTCCCTTATATGTGAGTTACCTAATATCAAAAATAGCCATACGATTCAAACCTTAGCATCGTTTGAACATGATAAGTATAAAGAAATTTAAAACCCAAACACAGAATGGACATTCATCCTCGTACTATAAAAGATCGTCCTATACGTCCTAAACCGTTTGGCTAAATAGTTAAGTTATCGAGGTCATTATTTAATAAGCATGTAATATTTAAAATTTGTGGAAAAGTAAAATACTTTTATTCTACGTTTGATCATAAAAAATTGAAGCGTTGATGGCTCAGTGGTAGTGTGCACGACTTCACGTCGATTGACGAGAGTTCGAATCCCCGCAGTGAGCCTGTGCTTTCGGTGGGGAAAAACATCGTGAGGAAACTATAGCATGGTGGTAGGGCTTTTTCTAATGCCCGCCTAGCTAGCTACCACCCTCAAGTTGAAAATCTGTCGCCAAGCATCAATAAGTGTATTCCGGCAGCTGCACTTGAGAAGCAGTCTTCCACTAGGTTTAGCGTGTTATCATCTTGGGCCACATCGTCACTTAACATCAGGTGGGATTTTGGTCACTACGCCAAAACCTATAACGATAAAAAAAGACAAATTATTAAGACGAATATAATACAAAACATATTATTTACTTAGTGCTTAGTACAGAAAACGAACTTGGAATTGCTTGGGATACATCGAGATTGTGTCACGGCATTCACCAAGATTACGAACGGTAGCTGGGTTTGTATTGTTACCGGCAGATCTTTTGCTAGCTTGAGGTAGATAAATTGAACACTGATATTAGAGATGTAGACAACATAGACGGTCTCACGAAAAAGACCTTAGGTGTATTTTATTGTTAGTATGTATATAAACTATTTTGTATTATTTGTATTTATATCGGGTTCCACACTAGTACTCCGTTATAAATGCAAGCTATGTTCTTGTTCTATAATTCTATCCCATAACTATATGACAACATTTCTTATATAGATTACTTACAGACTAATACCATAGACTATTTTTACTTAACTTATTACTACATATTTCAGAGGCAATATTTTGAAACGCTACATAGAATTCGGACATACACACCCGCCAGCGAAACTTGTCACACGGTTATAAACAAGTCAATGTATTTTGTTGATCGTCAAATCCAATGTGTAATTCACAACACTGCAATGGCATTTCACATAAATGTTGTGTGTCACAGGATTTTTTAGAATCGGACGGGAACAGAAATGGACTGGATAACATGCCGGTTTATAACCTTTATGTAGCCCCGATACTGACAAACGAAACTAACATTTTTTACCGCGATGTGTGTTTAAGGGAATTGGAGCAAACGATCGTCATTGACAATGTGCCATTTATCACGTTTCATATAACTTTAATAATTACTATCAATTATTGAATTGTGTACTGTTTTTATTAGTGAAAAAAGTTATTACCTAAATCTAAACATTTTAGTCATTAAGATGACTTATTTGACAGATGGTTATATCTTCACACATTAAATCTGAAGAGTATTTAAATAAAACGGTCCACACTTGTTGTTAAGCCTTTTATGTGTTTATATCACCAGATTTAGTTGTACGTATATATTTTTTTCTAAATTTCCTAATAGGCATGTCTTTTAAAGGACACTGATCACGAATATGACTTTTTTGTCTGTCTGTTCGTATTTCCGAATTTAACTCAAAAATTAATTGACCGATTTTGATAAAATTTTCTAGACGGGAAGCATATGTGATTCCATAATTGATAAGCTATAAAAAACGTAAAGGCACTAGAAATTTTTACACGGGTAGTAATATATCATTCCTCGATCTTTGAGCTAAAACAAATGCCATTAATGTGGTAAAAATAAAATAATGAGACAAAAATAATGACTGCGTAAAAAATGCATGCGGAGCCACGTGGCAGTGCTAGTGTATATTAATAAATCTGTAGTTCTGTCTAAACATGTTATTTTTTTCCAATTTTCCTGTTATATATCTTTTTTATAAAGGACACTAATTAAGAAAATGAGATATTTTGCCTGCCTTACTATATGTCCGCATTTAACTCAAAAAGCATTGTCCCGGGTGAAGCTGTAAAAGCCGTTGGAGGCTCCTGAGCCCTTATGGCTAACAGTATAGTCAGTTCGAAAAAAAATAATCAAAAAGCATTGACGGATTTTTAAGAAATTTTGTACACGGGAAGCTTATCTCATTCCATAATTGATAAACTACCAGAATTGACAACTACTGATACTTTTAGAAACCGTAAAAAAAACAACCTATTTTGATGAAACGGGAATTACATATCATTTCTTAATTGATGAGCTATAAAATTGGCTTTAATATATGGTACTGCTAGTAGCATTATAAAACAAACTTAAATCATTTTATTATATTGTTATTAAATCTGCTGATAACGCTTTCTTATTCGAGTTCGAACGCCGTACAGATCGAACAACAGTACAAAACTTCATGGTTCTAGGCCCATCGGTTTAAACTGTACATTGTCTGTCAGACAATTCTAAGAATTTTATAAAGTAAAAATGTCATTATATATTTCGTCTTCTTACCCTTATCTCACTTAAGTAGGGTCGCCACAACATGTTTTTCTCTTTGTTTGTTAGAGTAGTATCAGCTGTCATCTCAGTATTTACACCGTTTATACACATATCATTCCTCACATAATTCACCTTTATATTACTCTTATACAGATACAACTTAAATGGTTAAGGTTCTGAAGAATTGTTTGACCTATCTTCCACTACAGAACCACGCAGTCTAATCTAAGGAGTCACAGTTGCACGGTAGCGCCCATCATGGCATATTGGTTCCTTCAAACGAGGCGTGAAAAGGCATTTCAGCATGACATCGACGACAGCCGATGAAATCTGTGTCACCGATGGTCACCGTTGTTTATGGACTGTACCGTACTTACCCTTTGATTATATTACATGTATATATGATCATGATGATGCTCCCGGTCACTGTCGACCACAGCGACTGCTTCAACTCCAACGTTCGTGTGTTCTTCAATGGCTAATGTAGCCAATCTTCGTTCGGAAGACACAATCGTTCACACCATTCACGTAAATGTAATTGATTACCGCTGGTGGTTGGGCTTTCAATTCAACGCGTTTGAAATCAAGTGTAGTACGTTGATTACCTTGAAAGATTTTCACCTTAGTGTTTACTTGAGTGCTCCACTCCGGACGTTATACTGTCAGTTTCTCCGATTTCGAAGGTTCTATGTCACATTTTTATATGTGACACTTTAATAAATCTTTGTATCTGAGGAGTTGTCCACCCTGCTTACGCTTGCCTTTTTCAAGCTCAGAATAAAAGATGCGCAATGACACTCGCTCCTGCAACATACGTGACACATGACTGCACTACCGAAGCTGTCTCCGTATCAAATACGCTACATTGCCACAAATATTGACTAGCCACAGCACTTCGGTGTTCCGCGTACGACCAACGAATCTTTAAAATTAATCACAGGCATTTGATGTGGAATTGGTCTAATATGCGAATGTGGCGACGGTATACGGTCCACGTATATAATCAAAATACTTATTATCAGGTGCTGTAAAGTTATTTTTCGGAGCTAGTATAATCATTTTTTTTTTTAATAGGAAATTTCCAATTTTAATTCTCTGATAACATTTTGATTCAGTTTCAATGTTCATCCAAAAATACAATGTCCATGAATTCTCTTTTATTGAAACTTTCTCGTAAAATCGCGCGTCAAACGACCCAAAGAATCCAGAGGGTTGGACGATCGACTTTTTTCACCCAGCAAAGTACCAAGACCGTACTTATCCGATCTAACGTTTACGAACAGTTTTTATTTTACGTTTATGTTAAAGGTATTTTATACATTCCTATTTGAGATTTGAAAGTTTGTTTACACTTCTGCTTATCTAACCCTCTTAGAAGATTAATTTTCAAATTTTTTTTCTTAATGCTACGTCATTCAAATTGCACAACTGGCGAGGAACTTCGCTGGTGATCTCGCGATATAGGTGCGCGTTCAGTAAAAGTACAATCACACAAACTAAATATCTTCCACATTACGTCATATTTTGACATCGTAATCTGTCCTTGTCTTTAGTTCTAATATCATATAAGTCAGAACACTTCAGCTATGGTTTTGAGTGTAAATCCGACATCGCACTAGGAACTAATATTTGCTCCTGGTCAAATGAGACTATTTTGTGAAGAACTAGCCATTAGTTTATTGGCAGATGAAAGGATAACGAACTCCTGTGCAAAATTACGTGCTTTTTGACCCACCGGTTTAAATTATAAGTTATTCATCAGCTAGTCGTGACAATTTTATTAAGGATATAATATGCTTTGTATATTCCTTATAGGAAAATGGTTTTTTATTGTATTTATTAAACGTAATATTAAAAAATAATATGGGTAGAATTGATCCGATTGCTAACGTACCTCGTACACGTGTAAACGATCATGACAACGATTCTGTTCTTTTTTTTACTTTTTTTAAGATTAATCTTTGGTCATAATATCACCTTATGTTAAATGACGATATGACCCAAGATGATAACACGCTAAGCCTAATGGTGGGACTGGTTCACAAGTGCGGAATACCGGAATACACCTATAGTTGCTTAGTGACAGATTTTCAATTTGAGGGTTATAGCTAGCCAGATAGTTATTTATTAAATATCGTACCACCGTATTATGGTATCCGAACATGTCCACTAGGCCATCATTGTTAATCATACAAGATTACAGCCTCTATTAGCAGGATGAGGTGAAATACTTCAGTTCCAAACCTTTTCATAAGCTATCAGCAATGTCTGTTAAAAACCAAAAACAATATTTTATCGCTAACGTCAACGAAATTGTGACTGACCTAGCCTAATTGCAACTTAGTTAACTATTCTCCTGCAAAGCCCATAAAAATCCATTCACATTGTAAACTTCTATTTATTTTTATAGTTCTACCTTGACTCTTTCAAATGTCTGTTATTACCATTTAGTATTCACCTTATAAACTAAGCGAGAAACTCAACGACGGCACAAGCGTCTTCGGAGGAGTAGATATTTCTACCAAGAAATTTAATCAAAAGAAATCATTGAACTATTTTAAAGTAATCTCGACTTTATCAAGCAATGCAGTTGTTGTCATAAAACAACTCCTCACGCCAACGAAAAGATATGACGAAACTCATTTAATTTTCCGCCAAAACAGAGTAATGACCAAGAGGGTCCCTTTAATAAGAATGACGAGATTTTCTTGTGATTTTATTGCCCACTCCTGGGAGTGAATCGCTCGTTCGGATGTAACGACTGCAGATTTACAGATCTCTTCATAGTCTACCCTAATTTTCTTTGACATTTTATGCCCCTAGTCGTTCCCGATTATATATTTAATTTATGATAGCTCGATAACTCATTTCAAAATTAAATATTTGCAGTCTCATAAATAAATATCGTAAAAATAGTTCTTGCACTAATAAATTGTTAGTCTTAGTAATTACTTATTCTTTAATGTCTGGAAAAGAACATAAATGTTTGAGGCTTTCTTTTACTACCGAAAACATAATCCAACATTACTTAAAACTAACCTTACCATATAATCAATATAATAACTAAAAGTCTTTGATTTCATTGAGTTATTTTCAATCTGCCTGAACCAACAAATCGATGGCACTTTTCCTTGTATTTATTTTATTTGTAATTCACTAAGCCTCATAGTATATAAAAGAAGTCATAAAAATTTAATGGTAAATTCAAAATTATAGAGATATCAGTGCTCCGTGATATTAACCTACCTTAGCGGAATCACGAAGTTGATAATAATTACGCATAAGTAAGGAATGTTGTGTCAATAATTACTGTCAGAAATATTTGCGGAATGCGAAATTACCTTTATGATTAATTTCATGGTAATATTATGAAAGGCCGCTGTATCGCTTATTAGAACACATTGTTTCTTAATTTCATCATAGGAACTATTAATCATTTTAATACATTAATTTGTGAGTCATTCATAATGTACTGTATTCGATCAATTACAGGTGTTGAGAGGATTTTCCTGCTTACTTTGGAAGAATTAAATATATAAATTTTGGTATCTTATTATTATTCAGGTTGTTTCCACGCATTGTTGAATGTAATTGAATGTCATCTGTCCAAGAGCCACCTCCACCGGCTCGTGGGACAATCTCATCGTCTGCCTGCCTGCCAGCCTGCTTTACTATAGTAACTTTTTCTTTGATCATCCACTTATGAAAATTTCCTTTCCATTTTGATATCGCAATATAGTTTTTTTTTTTTTTATAATCAAAGGAGATGGGGTTTCTGGGCCTGAATGCAATTAGTTGAAGTACACCTTATAAAATTGTCTATAATTTTGTATTTAAAAATGTTAAATAACAACACAATTTACAATATAGATAATGAGAAAACTAAAATGTAATTTAATGACTAAGTAAAACTTTCGCTGTTTGTTTAAGTGTTGTTTATTTCCTAGCCACACTTTTACGAAATATCTTCAAACTGCTCTCAGATGGCGAAAAGCCAATTATCAGTGATAGCTTGAAAATGTATGAATTATTGATTAAAATTTTAATCTTTTTACATCCAAGCGCCAGATTTTATGGAGGATAAGTCCTTTGATAATGACTCCTTTCATATAGTAATTAACTTAGTGGGTACTCCACTCGCCTAATATTTGAATATCAATTTTATAAACAATTTTAAACTCTTATAAAGGCTTATATTATAATTTAAAATAATTCAATATCAGATAACTCTTTCTGAAGAACTTTAATCGGCTTCTAAAACTCGATTAAAACGGATTAAAAACTCGTTCGTAACTTATCAACGTGAAAAACAGTTCTGAGGAAATCTCGACCCCAGTTCAGGAGAAAGCGAATAAACGACCTCTATTTATTCGAGTCATTTAAGTTCTATAGTTTCTTTTACTGCTCACCCTTAAAATACAAAGCGCCATGATTGTGCTCAGTCGAAGGTTAAATAGGAGAGATTACATCATTCACGTGGAAAGGTCCAGTCGCTTAGTAGTTTATCTGAAAGGTGTTTTCTGCGTCACAATATTTTCTATTTAAGAGTATCTACGCTTTACAAAATCCCTTACACGAAAAAGAAATTTCATATAAACAGGCTAAAAGATCCGTTTTTTTCTTTTTCAGACAGTGTTTTTGCATTTTAAAGAGAGGTAAGGCACATATAAATATCTTTGAAGATTTCTCTCTACTTGTGGCAGCACGACTGGTGGAATGTCTCCACCATACAAAGGATCGCAGCCAAATAACAATGTGTTGTGTTCCTGCAGTGAGTAGGATTTCCAAAGCTCCTTGGATTAGGGAGTTCAAAGTCGGCAACGTGCTAGTGATACCTATGATATTACAAGCGTCCATAAGTTACGGTAGCCGCTTATCATCAGACGGGTCGTATGCTTGTTTGCCAACTTTATAGTATATTAAAAAAAAACTTTATTAAGTACTAGCGCTGCCCTGCGGCTCGGCATGCGCTTATTAAGCAATAATTATTTTCGTCTCTTAATATTGTATTTACTCATATTATCAACAATTCCTTAACCTACCAACTTAGTAAATAGATATACGTACCGTGTACAAAATTTTATAAAAATAGATTTAGTATTAATATAAAAGTAATATTTACAATTATTTACGATTTCAAAAAATATTATTGACAGTTCTTGTAATCTATCAATTGAGTGGGTATACCCTTCTTGAACTGCCGTACACATCATTTTACTTACGCACGAGTTGAGAGAATGTTTTTTGAAAAACTTCTCACGTAATCCATTAGAAACACAAATTTACTAGCTGACCTTTGCGAATAATTCGCACTTTACAGAACCTCTACAGACCCCTCCATATACCGAACGTAAACATACGAACAGCTGTCAAGTTAGTTAAAATCATTGTTAATAAATAGATGCTGCTTCGTACACGTTACATGAATATATGCCATTTGCTTTTCTAATGAAAAAAGTAATCTAACGTTTTCGTGAATAGCAAAATAAGCTTTAAAATTAAGTTTGAATCATTGATTTTGAATAAGAATTAAGGGAGATAAGGTGTTGCTACAAAAAAAAGTAAACTATAGTATGGTTTGCAATCCACATTACGATGGTTATACGAAACGTTTAGAGAGTGTGTAGAAAATATTCCTGTGGCAATATCCTACAACGGTTATCTTACCGATAAGATTAAAAGTTATTCATATAGAATAAAATATTTTAAAATGTAAACTCTAATGTTGTCTGACAACTGTTGCATAGGGTGTATCTGTTTAAATTAATGAACGGCGTCATACTTGTGCCACTTTTTTCTTTCGGTAGTAAATATAACTTTATTTTCTACAATCCTGCAAACAGGAACTTATAAACTATATTGTGAAAAACAATCTCGCACAGATCTTGGTAATTTGTCAACAAAAAACAGACTTATGGGAGATCAGAATGTTGCATCTAAAAATACTACAAAGAAGGTTGATATATTTTTTTACACTGTTACGAAATCACAATGGTGTTGTTTAGGCGTAAATCTACAACTTCGGCAGCATGCGAAATATTTAATTCAAATGATTAATGTACATTCAAACGCGAAATGGATGATATAATGTTGTCATATATTTGTTTGAAGTGTGTAAAAGAGCGGCCAGTTGGTCTAGACTGTAGACTAAATCTATACATTTATCATCAAGCCTGACACCTACAGACACGATCGTTAATTTACCATCTCCATTTATCGTCCGATTACGAAGTAAAACAATGAGTGATAAAAAAGATTGGCGACGCGAAAAGCTCATTGTTCAGAACAGCACTATGTGGACTTGTTTATTGGCATACTGTGTTTTTTTCTTCATTATCAATGAGGTCTTTTAATGTTGCTTTCATATTAAGTGTCAACTATACATAAAATTAATGAATCTAACACAATATTTAAGTAAGCTTAATTTGCTTAAATTTTAGCTGTTTACGAACGTAATTTCTTGTTTCTATTTAAGTCTGAAATAGTTTCGAAAATTTTCGAGTAATAGTATTTATTATTAAAAAAACGTTTATTACAAGGACCTACTTAAAATTTTATAACATTAATCATAGATTTATATTTGGCTAAAGGTGGCCCGCGACTTTAAATGCATTTATTATGCAGCATTTGATTATCGTATAGTGATTTTATACATGATGGCTCAGTGGTAGCTTGTACGGATATCGCTTTGTTTGACATGAGTTCGAATCCCTGCAATGAGCCTAAGCTTTCGGTGAAGGAAAACATAATAAGGAAACCATAGCATGGTGGTAAAGCTTTTTCTAATACCAGCCTGGCTAGCTACCATCCTTAAGTTGAATATCTCTAGCCAAGCAGCAATAGGCGTGTTCCGGCAGCTGCACTTGAGAGCCAGTCTTCCACTAGGCTTAGCGTATTACCATCTTGGGCCACATCGTCACTTAACAAGTGAGATTTCGGTCACTACGCCGAACTTATAACGATAAAAAATACTCATAATAATTACAATTCTTATGGTTTGTCATTTGAGGAATGACATACACCTACTTATCGTATAAAAAATTCGTCAAAATCGGTCTGGCCATTTTTGAATTTATTCCGTACCTTTACAGTTAAATCGGATCCTATGTAATAGACGTCGTTCATGAAATTTGGATCAAAATTTACATGCACGGAAAACACTACAGATTTAAAATAAATATTAAAATTACGTTTACGGATTAATTTTAATCTAAATATTAACATCTATTCTGGACTAACAATTTTAAAATAAGGTGTATAATGAAAAATAAATAAATTCTATTTATTAACAATTTCAAAATTTGAAATCTATGCACATAAGATTCGGTAATTAATAATTGTGAGTTATTATATTTCACATATATATGATAAACGTTCTCGCTTAATTTGATTACTTGTAATTTGATATCAAACTGACCTGACCTTATTATGAAAAAAATAATTAAACATTAAACAAAATAACTTTATCAAAGATCTAATGGGTCATGAACACGAATATCCAAGCTTTATATTTATAAACTGTTATTTTGTTCCTTGTTCCTTATTGATACATTACATTATATACATATACATTGTATATTCTTCTTTATACCGAATTTCACAAAGTAATCTATTCAATAATATTATAAGGGGATATGGAATTATTACAATTATAGATATCTTTCTGGAACCTATTTTGAAAAATTGTATCTTTAAGTACGTTAATTTCTATTAATTTTAACTATGTGGTTACTTTATTTTCAATCTTTTTTAAAACATAATATCGCAAGGGGAAATTCAGATAATCGGGAAAAGAATATGATGAGAAGAAGAAGCGTAAGACAGTGATCAGAACAACTCATAGCATAACTGGAGATCGAACTGAAGATCGAGATCGTTGGAGACAATTTACTAAATTGAAGCGATGATGGCTGAAAAATGAATGCACTTCTACCGACGACCTATGTACAGTAGTCCACCAAAAGCTTAATTCGTAAACTCATCATTCTAGCTTATAAACCTACTACGGTGAAATACTCTATGTTAATTACCAATTATGTTAATATTAATTACCTTCACTTGTAGCTAACTAATTTGAAGCAATGTTGGCTCAGTGCTAGCGTGCACGACTTCGCGTCGATTGACGTGAGTTCGAATCCTTACAATGAGCCTGAGCTTTCGGTGAAGGAAAACATCGTGCGGAAACCATAGTATAGAGGTAGGGCTTTTTCTAATGCTCGCCTGGCTAGCTACCACCCTCAAGTTGAAAATGTGCCGCCAAACACCAACAGGTGTGTTCCGGCAGCTACACTTGAGAGCCAGTCTTCTACTAGGTTTAGCGTGTTACCATCTTGGGCCACATCGTGACTTAACATCAGGTAAAATTGTGGCCTCTACGCCAAAAACCTATAACGATAAAAAAAAATGTTTTGTACCGAGTTATGATCCTTAGCATTGAGGTTATTGATCTAAAGAGAGAAATCACAATTTTTTTATCATTAGCGGTAGAAAGACTCAATTATATCTTATCTACTCTAGATAATAAAGTAGAGGCTATTACTAATCCTACACTGTTCCAATCATGAAAAATACCAAATCTTTCCGAATTTTTGTAAATGCTGAGAACATAACGGTAACTCAAACATCATATTCCTGAAATAAGGTGGTTACATCAAGTCAAGATTTCTAATGCCCTTTATACCTCCTATACCTAACATAAATTGTGTGAAAGCGATGTCAAAACGGTGAATCATATCTCGGTGATGTCAAGTCATTAATTCAACCGCAGACATCTTCGCCCGTGAACTTTGACAGATTTGGGCGGTCTTTGAAAGCGCGTGAAAAATTGGGAGCAAGTTTTGGAGAAAAAATAGGTTTGTAATTTTTTCGGTTTGCGCAATTTATTTCATAAATATTTATAGGTATTTTATTTATTATATTATTTTAGTTTGCTCGTAGCGAATGTAATAAATCATTTTACTGTAAACAATAATAATAAAGACTTTAGAGTTATCTGAATCTAAACAAAGGGGTAAAACTACTGATTATAAATTGAACTCCGATTCTAAAAAATATTTTCCTAGAAAACTACATTATTCTTGAGAGCTATTGGTTACTTTATATCTTAATTATTAAGCCGAACAAAGCCACAGGCGGTTGCTAGTTATACAATAAAATTGTTTGTTTTTTTATGTACACACCGTAATCAATTTGAATGTAGTTTGTAAATGTGCTCAATAAATAGACGACTAAGATAAATTTAAGCTACATATTATTACGCTTTTCCATATGGTCTAAGCAGTAATGATATAATTGCTATAAATAATTCAATGGAAATCCTTTTTAATCCATATCAGAACCATAGTCCCGTGGAATTACAAGTGCATTTTCAAGTCGCGGGTACCAGCTCATTAATAATACTGTAAAACTTTATATATGTTTTTGAACGACATAAATACTAATTAGTAATAAAGTAATTATTTTATTGCTTCAACACATTGTCATGCAAACATATATCGGCAGTAAATATATCATTGCAAACGCTATATTTACGAATTTTAAACTCAAATAAATATTATTAATGAAAGTTAAAAGGTTATCAGTGAAGTCGATAGAATTAGACGCTAGAAGCTAACAAAACAACAATTGTTGGCATCTGTACTAGTTACAAATTGTATTGAATCAATGAGATTCCAATACGCTCAGTCTGAATTTTATATGCACAATGCTGTGGAAAAATTTCGTAATAAGCCAACTGTATTATGTACTTATAAACTGTATTGTGTTTAATTTATCAAAGTAATATATAGTGATAATATTATAAGCTTATTTATTATGATTACTTCGGAGGCCACTTTCATCAACTCATTATTAGTGATTTAAACCATGATTTCTTATTTAAATGAAAATATATACTAAAAACATATTACTTATTACTCATTTTTACTTTTATCCTTGAATCACAGATTATATACAGAAACAACCCTCAAAAGAAATAAAAAGCTATTCAGATTAAAAATTTAATTCATGTATTCATTTAAAAATGTTATCATTTTCGGTTTTTCGGTAATGTAATTATTTCTACCTGAATAAATATCTGTTATTTCACATTTAAATGACAGTTTTTATCACCAAGTTTTTATCACCTTCTTTTCAGCTTGGCAAGACAATATAACAAACAAGCTAAAGCATTCAATTATTGAGTAAATCGACTACTGTTGAAAGTTCTCTGTGTAACCTTATGAAAACCTACATGGAATTTGATGCATATTAGTTTATTAAAATCAAACAATACAGAAAAAAAAAACAATTGTATAGGAGACTTTCATCATCAAATCTTTAAAATGTTATCCAGTACATTTTTGATATATTCTAACATTTTACATAATTATATTTATATATCTAACAAATGTTATGAGTTTGTCCAAAGGAAACGTATCTGTTTTCTCTGGAAGCTTAAGCGATTGCCCTTTTAAGCAGGGCTAATCCAACTGCCCTGTAAAGAATTGGATAAAAAGTAAGATTAGATCTTTTCATTTAGGGAAAGGTCCGAATATTGGCCCTCAGTGGCAGTTACAGAAGAATGTTGAATTGGAAAAAGTTAATGTTACAATTTGAATTGAAAGGAAAAACATTTTGCTGAGTAACTTCGAGTAAGATCTTGAATTTTTATTTTCGACATTGTCGCTTTCTCGACCTCTGTTTATTTTTGATAAACTTACTATAATGTAATCAAGTTATATAAACAGATAATTATTTATTATACTTTATACTAACTTGGCCAAATAACTGTGTGGCTAGTACGTTTAAATCCAAAAATAACTACTGACTAATATATTAATAGAAATGTATGGGATACATTATCTGATCTCGAAAAGTCACTAACCTAAGTGAAACACTACAGCAGGTGTTTACAATTTAAGTTACGATCGAATAAGTTAACTACTATCCCTAATTGAAAATATATAACATTCATAATTGTAGCCAGCTTTCTGACTTATTTGCTTCGCTCCTAAAGATCCTAAAGCTATAACATTTATAAACAGGTTTTCAACGAACAAAAAACGATCTCTTGCGTTTTATATTATTAAGTACATATTTGAAACATTTAGGCCTCTATCAGCCTAGCGTTTGTCGAGCGTGCGCGTTCGTCCAACGCTTGATCAGCGTTAGATGAACGCGCACGCTCGACAAACGCTAGTATTTTAGCGGCCTTATACCTACTTTCGGTATTTACACAAGGAGGATTTAAGTATCAAGATCAAAAAGAGCAAAATAAATGATCAACTATGTTTATGCTATTATATTATCCAAGGCCATCGCACAAAGAAACTTTGCCGCAGTAATAATTCAAAGTGACAGAAAATAGCTTGTAAACTTTAGGGACTATCCACGTAAATAAAATACGTAATACATTTTCTGTAAATATGTATTGTGTATCCATTTGCGTCGTATTGTAGTACATTGTAATATTTCAACAAATGATCATGCTACAATACAGTTTGGTTCAAGTATAAAGAAATTATTTATTTTATTTAGTCTTTGTTGATTCTAAAACTTTTCAAATTATGTATTTGGTTAAGGAATTTCTATCTGGACATAGAATTCGATGTGGTTCCGAATTCAAAAGGAACCCTTAACGTTCCGCTATTTTTTATATTTCTGTCCGCGGCTTAGCTCAGAGATTCTTAGTACTAGAAATTTGTAATTTGGTATGGGTATACAATTAATCAAGCCGAAAAAGTGATAAAATATTTTTTTGTAATAAAAAATTGTTTAGGGTACCTTTGGAATGATTTATTTTCCTATCCTATCTATCCTATCGTGTGGGGTGTCGTAGGATAGGTCGTTCAAAAATATTACTGCTCTGAGAAAACCATTTTTCGATTCAGAGATCCGTTTGCGAAATATTAAACTTTAAAGTGCTTATTTATGTTAAAGTCTAGTGACTCCTCCCACCCCTGCCAGTTAAATGGTTGTTTTCGGGTATGTGAAAAAAATCATGATAATACTATAGATAATGAAGTTAAAAGGAAAACTATCAGAGGTAAGTAGGCTTTACAAGTTAGCGAGTAATCGTCAATCCACTTATAAAATGTACTTAGGGAAGTAATTTCGTATAAATGCCATTAAAAATTACTTAAAGCTCCTTTTCAAGTCTGCATATTGTAATGGGCAACTACGGAACCCTACACTGTGCATATTCCTGACACGCACTTGGCCTGTTTTTTGAGTTATGTCTTTTAGCATGACAATTGTGCCTCATGCTTAGCATAGTACCATTCAAAAACAGAGACATCAACCGAGAATCAATAACAATCCACCGCCAATCGGCGCTGTTATGCTTGCCTAGATATAACTACTAGATATTTCATATTTCTTTATAAAATTAGTTAATGGAAAACTAACCAAAGTCATAGACAGTGTAACAGAAGGCCATTATTTAAATAAAACATACATAAACAATTTTCCTAACAAAACCATCTTAGTAATTGCCGAACAGGCCTCAATGAATATGTTATCTGTGTCAAGAAGTTTTAAATTTATTTTGCTATTTGATATCTATAATACGGTATATCTATAATAACATATATCTAAAGATAAGTTGTTGTGTTATACGCTTTTGAATTTAGATAAGATTAAAAACTCCAGTATGGGAGTTGAATGGCATCCAAGTTCTAAATTTTATATTTAGGCTCTTATGAATAAATGAATGGATCTCCTTTACAAATGAAAAGCTGTTCGTTGGTAAACGCATCATTTGAGACCTACTTGGGGCCAATTTGGCAATTTTTTTTTAATGATAGTAATAAGGTTAAGTCCAAATCTTGTATAAAGTGTTTCACAGAATACATTTAATAACAGTAGGTATACAATTATATTTTTTTGTAGTAATATACGGGCACATAGATACACAATACTGTAATTGTAAAAAAATAATAATAATCGAATTACATTACATAATAGTTCTTGTTTCAAATACAAACATTTAAATATAACGAATAGGTATTAAACAGATAAACAAGACAAATTAAAATAAAAAGAAGAGAGTTAAACAGCTAAGACGTCCGAAAGTCTTATGATAAGAAAACGCTGTTTTTCTTTATCGCTATTAGCTTCTATATTGGCACGCATATATCTAAGACCTCAAGTTTCATCAACAGCCTGTTTGATAAATGGGCCACACGCCTGCTCATTTTCACGGCACTCTTGATTGATTAGTTCCAATATTGAAATTTGCAACTCCCGTTTTGTGATTAAAGGAAATGTTAAACATTGAAATTTACTGCGTAATTATTATAAATCAAATATCTTTACTGAATAAAAAGTAATTAAAATCAAAGATATTTACTTGTTTAATATTGCATATATTAAGCGATCAAAATTATTATATTTTGCTAAATAAGACAAACGAATGTAAGTTGCAAACTACGAGTATTAATTAGAAGGTTATAAACCACTAAATTCTCTTTTATTTTTAATTCTGAATCTTTTCTAGGATAGTAACAAGCAAAACAAAATAAGAATTATGCATACCCATTGTTTGAGATATCCGTAACCAGCATACGTGAATGAATTGGTGCTGGGCCGTTAAAATATAACCTATTCGCAAGTCGTTGCTACCTCCAGAGAAAACTGTGATACACAGCACACTTTTACTAACTAAAACAGCTCACCTCAGCCTCGGCGGTTTCCAGGCTGCAATTCCCGTAGGCCATGTAAAGTGGTATAGGTATAGTGAATTTTGTGTATACAGTGGATGTGTAACAAGGAGGGCTGGATTCACGTCATCACTCTCCAAATTATTCTGGAATTCTATTCCAAAAGTATTTGAAAGCAATCTTTTTACAATAAGACCAAACTAATCTACAATCCACATGCTCAAAAAATCCTAAAGGCACTACAAATTCCAAGGAGTTTAAAAAAACGAACCACTTGTCATGGTAACATTTATAAGACTATTTTTATGAAACTATATCGTTAACTAAAAAATCCAATGAGAAAAAAGGAATTTCAGTTTATTTTTTCAAACATTTCCAATATTCTGGGTAACATTTAATATTTTTCTTGGACTAGGTGTATGTGTGTTGTGTACTAACCAGTTTTACATATCATCAAAACATTTTACTTGCAACATTATTGTATAGCTTAATTTAAAAAAAAAACTTGTCTATGCCCTTGACGTAACTTAAAACAAAAACTCAAAAAAATGTTGTCAGATTTAAACTACCTGGATACTGAAATTTTACTCCATATTGTTAAATAATATTAGTTTTATGTACAAATATTTTGTTAAGTACTTTTCGTATTTTTCAGTGTTCATACTGTGTATTTCTTTTTTTTTTTTTATTTCCAATCACTCTGTGAGTTGTCCATTTAAAACAAAAAAACTGAGTCAAAGTGGGTTCCTCCGATTTGTAGCGACGATACCACAGACATATACACAGATACACAAGTTAAACTTATAACACATCTCTGTTTGCTTCGGAGGTTAAAAAATTAAAGCCACAGTGATAATTTTCAACAATTTTCTGAATGTTGATCTTTCCCAGTCAACACTGAGTTACGCAGCTTAATTTTCAAACTTGTAAATATTTGAAAAACTTTTATTTATATTAGAGAATTTACTTTTTCAAGTAGCAGAGGTCTTAATTAATGTCGGGCAAGTCCAAGTTGCGAGCACAGATGTTGTGACGTCACTGATTGATTCGCACCAGACTGCCTGAGGTTACATTAATCATGGTAGTAACGTTCCGTTCCTACGCGCTGTGGTTACTGAGGGTCACTTCAGTTTGCTTAGATGTCTTCACACAATGCTGTGTAAACAAGTTTATGGTATTCTGTCTTTTGTTATATGTTGTTTGATTATTATTATTTATTTAATTATAAGACAAAAGACAGACACTGAGTCGATTGACGTAAATTTGAATCGCAACATTAAACCTAATCTTTCGGTGAAGGAAAACATCGTGATAAAACCATAACAAAGTGGTAGGGCATATTCTAATACCCGCCAGGCTAGGTTGAAAATATATCGGCAAGCACCAATATATCAAGAGCTGACTCTACATAAAAAATCTTGACATACGCTACATGACTGATTTCTATTGTAAAAGGATCATTATGTGTAGCCGAGTTCAAATCCCATGGTTTAAAACGAGGGCAGCTGTTCAAATTGGTCTTTTTTTTATAAGATACATAATTTATAATTGGGTATTTGAAAAAAAAAGAATATCGATTTTTTTAATGTATTTTAAAGCTTCATCATAATTATGATAATAGTCTTTTGGAAATTCTTCTAAAACGTTTTTTTTTAATTAATAATAAACAAATGAAAATTGTAATATTTTAAAAAGCATCACATTACTACGAACGCGCCACGATTTATCGCCAGGTTTGTGACGTCATAATGTTAAAGGAATTTCATCGATTAAGAGTCAAAACACTGTATCAGCTGTGTGCTACAATGACTAGACATTAACATTGTGACGTCATACGCGCTCTGTTTTGTTCGGGACGTTCGGGGCGATCGGCGTGTTTTCGGTACTGTTTTCAAAAATTAATTATTATTTTGTAATAACTTTTGAAATATTGCGAAAAAAATAGATTTCATATAAAACTTATATATAACTATCCATTTACCAGAAAAAACTAATAATCCAAAACCTCAATTATGAAAATTGTTTTTATTTAAACGTAAGAAACGCAGAAAATTGTTGGCAAACAATTTGCTAGTGACGGTAGCCAGGGCGAAATTGGCATAAAATCATCACATACGTGCATGCAGTTTAATTTAATGTTATACTTATACATTTAAAAAGCCAAACGTAAAATGGCAGACAAAAAAGACGCTTATAAAAAGAGCGTTGTTTTTCAAGCACTTTCAACGATTTTTCACTGTATTTTCAATTTAGATAAAGAAACATTATAGATCGTGACTGATTACGCTATATAATATATTTTTATTTTGCAATAAAAGTGAAAATTTAAACGATCCTCGCTCTCACAAACCTTGTCTGCCTTCGATTTCATGTTAATACCATCGCCAGGAACATACCTAATATAACTTTTAGGTATTGAAATAAAAATTGTATGAAACAGAAAAAAAAAATTATCATCAATAAGCCATCCACTGAGTAATCATTGCTTCAACTACTACAAAAGTAAAAGTTATTTCTATTCACATCAGCTAGTGTTTTCAAGTAAAAATTGGTTTCTCGGATCCGAAACTGTATGGAAGAAAACTTTTATTTGAGACGAGAATAATATTGCTTTACTGCCTTCAGGCTTGATACACTATCCTTTTGTATCAGGAATTCGACTTTCATTTTTGTCTGCTACAAAGTAGACACTTTCAATCATAAATATTCTTTTAACGCAGATGACTCTAAATCTCAAGGAATATGAAATTCACGTATTAAATTCCTTTTGTGATATAGGTGCGCACTAAAATTCTATTTTTTATATTCTCCTTGTTGAGGAGGTTGTAACATCGAATGCTCTGAAGTTCAAAATGTAACGTGCAATCTCTTTACATGAAAAAAAAAAGTGATTTATAGTTAAATTAAATATAGGTACTTATTTTGTATAGGTTAACTACCGTTCTATTATATATATATTTTTGTTTTGGGATGTTAACGAATAGTTTATAAAACACCGATACTTTAAATAATTTATGGCTAGCGGCTGGTGATCCTATTACTCGTACCTTCGACCTTCGATTAGATGACAGATAAAATATTTTTCAACTTAATTGCTAAACCTAGGGGATGTTTACAACAACACTCCATGAGCAATGTTTTAACACCTCCACAAAATAAACTTCGGACTTTCGGGGCAATATAATAAGTTGAAGTAATTATTTTTAGGTCCTAACTTGTTAATTTTTACAAGCTTTTATTTAACATGCTATGTTAATATGTATGGGTCAAATCTTTAAACTAAATTTTTATTTATTTCCACATAACCGTTTGAGCTGAAATTTGGAATACTTATGTTATTATGCTTATGATAATGCAATAATATTATATCATTAAGCTGATCTGATGATGGACCCAGATGCGTGACATAGCAATGCCTTAACAAAATAAGATACCCTCGTTGACATAATATGTAACTAACAACAAAAAGTGTACATAAAACTGTTGTATATGAAGGTATACATGACTGAATTATTGTAAGTCGTGCGTGACAGTTTCTTTAACCTGAATTTCATGGTGGTCTGGTTACAGCAATGGAATTAAAAATTGTGTTACCCGCATGAAAATAACATAAGAACACGTACTATGAAAAAGCTCTAGTATCATTATATCAGTATGTAATGAAGACGTATAAAGTAAATTAGGAATAAGTTATTAAATTGTATATATAATAAAGATAATAAAGGAACATTTTCAAGTCCGTAGTCCAAAATATGTACAATATGTATATCCAGTAACGAAAATAATGAGTTTAAAAAACAACAATTTTTCGTTAAGGACTTGAAAAATTCGGAAAATTTACCAAACAAGTCGATGATTCGACTAATTATATTTTATGTAAACGAATTCTTCATTGTCTAAAGTATTTCAAATATTCAAATAAATATGTCCCAATATTCGAATTCGCATTTACTTTCAGATATTTTCGTCGAACAAATTATTATCTGACATGAAATCTTTATGTGACACATAAACGTCATACTCGAATGTCGCTAACGCAGGATATAAAAGTCAAGCTGTAAAATACGAGATCAAATGACTCGAAACTTAAATTATTTGCCCGTTGTATTTTATAAAGACAAATGTACTATAATTATATAATTATGGCACTGGATAATAGTACGAACCGTTAGTTTCTAATCAATCTGCTGAGATTGTAAACTGTTGATAGATTGCGAACGAACATTTTCAAACTACCGCTTACAATTTCGTAGGTATATAAACTAACAAGTTAGGTTTGGTTAGATTGAAACTGCGATAATATCTAACGAACGAACCGAACGAGCTTAGTAAGTGGAATACGGTAGCGGCCAACGAGTGCCAGAAACAAAGTAGCCGTTGAAAATTCCCCTTTTTTAAAGTCCTAGTATAATAATTTTGCTTATTTAATGGACAAAATTATTAGTGTCTGTTCACAATTAATAGACAGTTTACAATCTCATTAGATTGTTTATAAACTAACTATTCGTACAATTAGCCAATGCCATATGCATATTAATTGTAGTTGAATTTTTACAGGGTTCAACGGCGGAGACTCATGCCTCAATAGGTAATTGCCATAAAACAGTAGAGATCGGGTTGCTGTGTTCGAGTCCGAAAATAGATTTTTTAATATTTTAAGGCAAACGAAACGTACTTAGTTTTTTTATATGTTATAATAGCTCGGGAAAGTGACAGCACTATGTCTTATGGAAAGAATAGTACAATCCAAAAACAACGATGACCACTGAGAGATCGGAAATCCATCGCCGGTCGTTGCTGTTATGCCAGCATGCAAGCTTCTCGGCCAAACAAAAGTACCGAAAGGCGTAGTCAAGGTAAGCGCCGTAGATTTTCCGTGAAAACGTCGTTTTAATTTGCTGCTGTAGCTCTCACATTTATTCCGCACTGGACTATTTATGATGCGATTGTTTTCTATAATTCCATGCATATTTACGGCTTATATGAGACGATATCTTTTTTGCAATTTTTATTTTAATTCCGATTATAACATATATTTTGGCGAATATTTATATTGTTTTACTTTGAGTCCTAGTAGTGCATCTCAAGCTCTTTAAAATTACAATCAAATAAACGTCCTAGATCAACGCGTTCTCACGATACTTTAATTTATAATTTTACACAACGCAAACTCACAATAATCACGCGCATGCGCTTACACTATCCCGATGACGTCACGGGCAACAAAAACGCTACACAACAAACACGTACAGACATGCTCCTTCCATAGTAACCTCAATCATTGTTATCGCATTATTAGTCTCGTAGTTATTAATGATTCTAAATCTGGCGGTAATTTGTAATGTAATAAAGTTCGGATATCATTGTTCTTATCGAGCAAATAGATGTGTTTACGTCAAAACGTCACTGCGAAGCGTGTATGACTATGTCCAGGGTACTCGCGATTCAGTCGGATACAAATAAATACCCAACCAAGCCGCTTGTTGGCATTATATACAAAAGCTGATATGGGAACGCAACACGCCATCTGTTACAACATCTGTTACAACTGGTGTACAGTGGCCGCGATCCAGACGGACACAACTATTGAGTACTACCCAGAAAAAAGCATGTCCTCAAGAGTTGCAACCTATCTGTGTCTAACATCGAATAAGATACTTCAATTGAATTTTGTTTTAGGTAGCTGAAAGCTGCAATGGCCATTTAACAGTATTTGGAAAAATACATACGTACAATATATGGTAAATAAATTTCACAAACCGTTACAGTTAACATTTTAAAACAGATCACTCTGTATACTGCTCTTGTATTAAAAATCGAACAAAACAAACGACGAACTTATTTCTTAAACGATTTAATCATAGGATTTATTAAAACAATTTTCATCATTGAATATTTTAATTGAAATAATTCTACAACGAAGCACAAAATTTAAAGGTTTCCCAAAGCAAATTTACATTCAAACTAAAGTACTGAACAATTTGCCCGTAAAGTCAACTCAATAATTAATTTCTTTACTGATAAATATACAGTGAATTGATTTTAATAATTCACCTTTACTTCTATAATAAAGAAAAACAAAACATTCAGTTTGTTGTATTTTCAGTTTATAATAAATTTGAGCTTCATCGAAATATTTTATTTCGCTTAAAATATGAACATCATAAAATTTTATTTCAAATTTCGCCTTTTTAAATACTAATCCACCAAATTATGTGAGTCCTTTCGTAAAGCTAATGTCGACTCTTTAAGAACGCACAACAAGAATTTACTCATTATACTTATAAACGCGATCGGTAAAATATTTTACGGGAAACAATATTTCCGCTGCCTTTTATTTTGTAGGTAAGTACCTGCTTTTAAAACAGTAGTACTCGTAAAATCCTAAATAGTTTTGTAAAATAATTAGAGTAACTAATTATAAATAAATTATGGCATTTATAGTGGCTTGACTTAGACAATTAGAGGGTTACGATTTAGTTAAGATAAACAAAAGTATTAAATAATATTATATTCTATTTATTATTTATTTAAGATTAATCAGGTTAATACACTAAATTTCATTCGTTTTTATAATATTTTTAAGTGAATTTCATATGTGAAACACAGTAATTTGTCAATAATTCCTGAGACGCAGCGTGGTATTTACGGTCAGCAATCAGCCTTGAATCACTTCTGAGACACGGCAAACGACTATACTATATTTATTTCAGCGACTTCGTCAATATTTTTAATGTACAAATTTTAACCCCTTGCTGTTTATTG
The DNA here is from genome assembly GCA_947532125.1 of Saturnia pavonia. NCBI lineage: Eukaryota > Metazoa > Arthropoda > Insecta > Lepidoptera > Saturniidae > Saturnia > Saturnia pavonia. The sequence continues at coordinate 12,691,912 of OX383906.1, forward strand.
TAATTATGGAAAGTGTTTAAATTATATGAAAATAAAATAATTCGTTTTTATTTTTCAGATTAAATTTTCGCATTAATTCAAAAGCTTATATTTATTTTAAGCGTTAAAAATAAAATCATTACCGATTACGCAAATCTATGAGTGTAAATTAATGTTATGCGGAAATTAGAGACCGTTTAAGCTAGCTGAAGTGTCTTGCGGGGCTCGAGTCAATCGTCAAAGTGCCTGAAACGGGGTCAGACAAGGCCGCGTGTGGAACGCCCCAACCGGGAATAGTTCTCGTTATGCTAACAACTGTACGGCCAAGACATCACTTGCGATGGTAATTTTCTTAATGTATCTGTTAGCATAAAAATTGAGCAATTCACATATTTTTGGTCGTACGTTAAAATTATTCACTTGTTATTTGGTACTTGTAAACCTGCTATGATTAATATTTAAATTTAAGAACGTGAAACCTTTATAGCTATGTTTAAGAATTATTGGTTCTTCTAGCATATTCATTTTTTTTTTCACTTTTTTTTGTATTTCCCGAGAATTACAACCTGGGTATCCTTCAAGTCACGAGTGAATAGGTATCTTCTACAGTGAAAAATAAATCTATCTTTTGGTTACTCTAAATTGTATTAACTTATCACTTTGTTTGCTTATCACGACATTTGTGTCCGTATGGATCGCGACCACCATAAACCAGTCATAGTAGCACGTTTAGACTTGGCACGACTCGCCACGACCGCCCTCTTCAGCGGCAACTCAAGCCTAGGTCCGTTCCACTGACATGCAGCCCTTGAGCCGGCAGCCGCCCGAGCGATACAGTGACATTGCATTCACTAGCCCTTGTCACACACGCACATGACACTACACTTCACATATGCACAACACTCAGGTACATAGTTTCTTTTTGGGACCTTTTTTTGCTAGTTAGAGTTAGACCAAAATTGCCAAATTACTAAATGCAATGCAGAAATATGTATTACATATATAGTTAGTTAGATATAATTTTACGGATGGGAAATTAGCCAGATCGCGACTTATTTGCATGATCGGCAACAGCCCAAGCCGAGGTTCCGCCACTTTGGCACCCTTGAGCTTGTTGCCTTGCTTTCGCGGCTGAGTGCCTTCCGCGCTCGCCCCCAAGCCCGGTGAAGCTGTCCGAATGGCTCGAGGGCCCTTAATACTAACAGTATAGTCAGTTCGAAAAAAATATATTTTAAATCATATGTACATATGAAAAATAAGCCTCAAGAGGACAATAAAATATAAGAACTTTAATAATTGATTTTAACAATTTCATATGAATATTGTTAATTAGTTTCATTATTCTGTTTCTTCTTTTCATCTATTAGCAACTGTGTTCGTCTACAATTCTGCTAACGTTACGTGAATAGAATATTTTTCTAATTATTCTTATCATCTTCAAACATAGCTCAATCAAGATGTCGGCTCCCTTGTTAAAACTGTCCAGGGAGTTTTTGTGGCTACTATAAAAGTATCTTCCCAGTTATTATTGATGAAATATTACTTGTGCCATTAACCAAACTACATCACGTAAACTGCTGCCAAATTTACATAATACAGGATCAAATAACATAAGTTTAGGAATTAAAATAAAAAAAACACCACATGACAGATCAAAACCCTCCAAAAATTCCAAGTGGTTTCGTTTAAAATTCGGGATCAGACGGTATATGTATATTATTCAAGCGAAGTGGTAGGGATCTGAAAACCATTAGGTCATGACCATAATAAATATGGTGATAATCCCGTCACAGTGAATCTGTTTTTTTTTTGTCGCGTTTCGGTTCAATCAGTGTATATTCAGCTGCCGAGTGCTTAGGGATACATTTACGATCTCTCGGTGGTCGCCGGTATTTGTACATTATACCATCACTATGCCGCTCTAGTATAAAAATAATAACAAGGAAGATTTAACGTGAATTTTTAATTTTACATACAATCGTGAATTGTACGTTTGAAGTTTAAGCAAACTGGAGTGGCTCTCTTGCGGTTTGACGTAGTGCAATTGTTAAAGTGCCTAAAATGGGGTCGGCACGTAACATACCTACAAGTTGAGCGTCACGACCTATAGAGACCAGAGATATGAGGGTACTTACTCCATGTGAAGATGTCTGCTCGGTTTTCGTATGGGCAATGACTTTGTTTAAGATATGACTATTTTACTAGTCACAAACAAGTATACGATCTGCCTAATGGCAAGCAGCTACCGTGTCCTAAGGAAGCTTATAATAAAATAGGTATCATCACTAGCGCGTTTTCGACCTTGAGCTACCCCAAGGAGCTCTGAGAACTCTACTCACAACAGTAACACGACACAACGTTAATTGGCTGTGATCTTTTTTATTTAATTTTATCATTACCTACTGCTTTGGTGGGCGAATTGTAATTTTAATATAAACATAAAAAATACATTGTGTAAATTATCTTTTACATCTTATAATGTTCATATTTTGATAAAATATACCATCAGTATTGTAAACCTATTTCTCAAAAGCAATTAACTGGATTATTTAGTGTCTTATATGTACTTGTAATTATATAATTATTACAAGTACAAGTATTATTTAATTTTATAGCACATTTCCAATGGGTACTAAACGTACTTATAACTGACGTATGTAAATTCGAAATAATCATAATTGTGTAAAGTAATATTGATAGTTAATTTATAAAATATCGCAATTTTGGGGTTTCAACGAGAGATAGGGCACAGAGACATTTCTTTGGAGATTTTTCGCTACTTGGGGGAGTCCGACTGGTGGAATGCCTATACTCTATAATAGAGCGTAGCTAAATAATCTTGTTTTGTGTTCCTGAGGTGAGTAAGGTTTCCAGAATTCCTTCGGGTAGGAGTTTAAGGGCGGCAACGCGCCATTGATATCTACGGTCAGTCAAAATCAAAATAAAAAATACTTTATTCAATTTAGGCCCTAAGAAGGCGCTTATGAACAACGAACACTATGTACTACCGTTTCGGAAAACATCCTAGTTATCGAGAAGAACCGGCAAGAAACTCGATCGGGCTTATCATTTTATTAATATTTTTTCCAACTGTATAAATAATATTTACAGCCAATAATCATATTATCTTATTTATACTTTAGTGAATGCAAAGAGAAGCGTCACTTCCAGACATCATTCACATAATGATCCACACTATAATAACATTTTGACCGTAAAACCGACTTGATAAATCTTTGAACTCATTGTCTGGCAAATCAGTTCTGTGCGTCGGGATCTTATTATAGAACCTAACACTATTACCTAACTAAAAAACTTTTATTAGTTTTACTAATTTTAAAACACGCTACGAATAATTTTTGTCTATAAATATATATATATTTCCATATACATGTGTCCATAGACTACCGTAGCCACTTATCATGATGCGACCCGTATGCTTGTTTGCTACCAAAATAACGTGTTTCCAATAATAACTGATCTTAAATAATATACAACTTACGTATACCAGTCGTTTAAGGAGAAAATACAGGTTGAATCTATATATACAGGTCTCGAAAGCTTTCGATCACGTCAACCATTCGGTCCTTTTAGCAAAACTGGCTCGTTTAGGAATTAATGGTAACCCATACAGGTGGTTAAGTACTTATCTGCTAAACAGATAACAAATAGTCTGTTTTTCTTTTTAGTTTTAATTCGGTAGTATTTCTACCTACGTTAGGTGTGCCACAAGGTTTTAATCTGGGTCCCCTTGTGTTCAAGCATTTATCAACGATCTCCTTGATTCAATAAATTATAAATGTCTGGTTTATGCAGATGATATCAAAAAAATTCAAAGATTCCACAGCAATAACAACTGTCTCAATCTTCAGAAGAACCTTAATATTATTATACAGTCCTGGTGTTATGAGAATCGTATGTCGCTTAACATAAAGAAATGTAATATCATTATTTTGTTTAACAAAAACAAAATTCGTAATATTTTCAACTTAATGTAAATATATATTTTAATATAATATAGTATATAAAAATTAAAAAATACCCTTCTGTCTGGAACACACCAACGAAAGCATTGATCCTTTGCGGTAGAAATAGATGAGGCGGTAAAGCTTCAGTAGTGGAACCTTGTTCTACTTCTCGAGAACAAATGTCTTATTTAAGAAAGTTATAAACTTTTATTCAGCTATATAACGTCTCATTAAAAGAAAAAGAAAATCATTGTTTTGATAATTTACAAATTAGTCACCGTTACAACTCATTCTGGTATATGAACAAAATATTCTATTTAACTAAATAAATTTTAGAATTTCATTCTAACACCTGGGTAGCGCAGTATTCAAAAACTAACGAACCTTAATTTAAACTTGAAAGTTCAACTTTGAAATATTTAAAGTTGCAACAAAGTAGGACTGCTAACTTCATAAATTTCTTGTATTAAGAAAGTTATAAACTCAGTTACTGTCGTATTTAATGAATAAATTAATTGCGATTTTAAGGGTTTTTAAGCATTTACTACTTTATATTAAGGCTTGCCTGCGTTATGAGTAGCACCTGTTATTATTTCATCCCTTTCTGACTTCTTCAGAAGATTACATATAAAACCTATTTTTTTACTTGCTACAAAAGTCTACATAATAATTTTCCTGTTTATATCTAACATTAGACTAATACAAAATTTGTTTCCTCAATTTCTTCACCATAAAAATCTTCGTAATACGTCCCAACATCACAAAACAAAATTACTGTATGAATTTAATATTTCAGCTTCAGCACTTTGTATCTGCAATCTTATCTGACACTAAAATGTATAAAAATGATTTTATATAATATTTACATAAATCAAGTAAGTAGATCAAATATCGAACGTTTTCTCCGTATATACACTCATTATAATCTCCATGAAAATAATGAGAAAAGTTTACCTCAATGAAATGTATAGACGTTAAATTTCGAAACAATTTGAATAATTACCCGTATTTCCATGTCAGTACGAAATCAGCCTTAGGAATTTATAGTCGTTACATCTAAAGCGTATTTGAGTGGAAACGTCAAGAAGTTTTGAGTTATGAGCCAGCGTACTTGTAGGTTCCGCAAAGCTTAATGAAAGAAAGACTTATTTTAAACATAATCTCGTCATTGTAATAAGTAAGTTCTGTTAACACTCAGATGTATTAAATTAATTTACCAAAATATTAGACTATCAGCTCCGCATAATTTTACAGGTAAAGTTAAGGACAGATGGTAGGGCAAAACAATTGTGTCATGCATACTTTAACATGGTGTAACGCGCTTAGGCATGTCGCAGTCCAAGATGAGCCGGTGTAAATCCAGTAGTTAAATGGGGTGGTTGGGACCTATAGTACCTGATTGGATCGCGACCACCATGCAAATAGAGATAAACGCACTACAAAGACTCTTTTCATTTGAACAGCTTTTGCAGCAGTTTTTGTAAAAGATGGTATATATCCAGCTGCCTGAGATGCTTGCAGGCATGACAGTGACGATCGACGTTGGACTGATAATCTTGGTAGTCACAATTATTTTTGCATTACATATATATGACCATATATTTAGCCGACGTAAAAAAGTAAAAAAAATGAAGATAATGTATTTGTAAAAATGAGCAGAAAGAAATCTCCGACCTTTGGGAATTTCAGTTGAAGACTTCCCATATTGATTTAAAACTCCGGCCGGAATATCATTATATAAAATAACTTGTCATCTAGAACTTACATTCAATTGCTAGTTTGTGATAACTTTAAATGATATCGTTCTTATTATATTTATTATTAAGACAGGGGTAGAACATTTCCAAGGTTCAACTGCGGATGCATCGTCGCTGCACCCAGTTCTTCCGAAAAGAAGAAGTGCTTGCGCTAATGTGTTCCGGTTACGAATGGTGTGGTAAGTAATACAGCAACACGCACTGGCACTCAAAAATTTCTTACTCAATCCTCAGAAAGTAACCTATTATAACTGGTGTCAGCAATGCCTTTCTCTTTCGGTTATGCATGGCTGGTTGCTACTTCAAACCATAAAAAATAACTATGGTTAGATAACGTCGCATGTGGTAACCATATAAAATAAATTAAGAAGATTTGTAATGCAGAAACGAACAAACCGGTAATCGTAATTCAAAGATGTCTTAACTTAACCAGAGTCTCTTCATAATGTATCTGTGTATGTATAAAATATCTGAATCGTTTGTATAAATGCTATCAACAACAATTGTTTATACGTCATATGCTCCTTAATAAGTACCTAATCCAGTGACCGAACCCGTCTTAGTGTAATGTAATATCAAAGAACCTTTGTATGAAATGTGATCTCAACATTTGGAATTCAAACAGAGGATGGTCGCACTAACCTTTTCATTTACAAAGGTCTCCGTATGGGATTGTAAGGGCTTGCTTGATAGTGCATTCATCCTTATGAATTAGTTTGGACAAGGGATTAGAAACAAACGGACGCATGTTCTAGGGGGATATTAATTAATTATTTATTATTCACCTAACCTTCCTAGCAAATATTTTAAAATATTTCGTGATAGTCTTTTTTTAGGAAGGGTGCGATCCTTCCTGTTATAAAGCCGTATAAAAAAAAATGGCTGTCATATGATAGGCTGCTGTCATATCATGTGATAGGCTGCTGATAGAACTGACGTATAACTTTGAATTATTTTGAAATGCCAATATAAATACGAATATTTAAAATAATTTGAATATATACTAATAGATAAAGATATACAATTTACATTAGCATGTCGGTGACACGAACACATAAGATTGTCCCCAACCAAAAACTGCTCAACGCGTCTAAAGAAGTTTTCATACAAAAAAAATACAAGAGCATATATAAAAAAATTATAGATTAAATTGAAGTTCTAGAAATAGTACCTGCAACCGACTGAGTCTCGACCACTATGCAACAGTGATAAATCCGTCATAGTGACTATATTCTTGTTAGTAACTTGAATTGTTAACTTCTAAAATTTTATATCCAATTGTAAATTGCATGTTAACGTTTAAGCAACATGGAGTGGCTCTCTCCCGGTTTAACGTAGTGCAATCGTTGAAGTGTCTAAATAGGGTAGGCATGTGATATAAAATTTTATCATCCCGACCGAGAGACCAGAGACATCAAGAGTACTCGTATCAGTAAAGACTTTTTAGAGATTTATTTTTCATTAGATTTTTTTTTGAACACACTATTCTGTTAGCCTTAGGGTCCTGGAGCCTTTACGGCTTTTACAGCTTTACTGGGCTTGGGGGCGAGCGCTTAAGGCACTCAGCTACGAAAGGTTTGCAACAACATCCGAGGGTGCCAAGGTGGCCGAACCTTGGCTCGGACTGTTGCGCGTATGCAATTAAGTCGCGATCTTACTAATTCCCTATCATTCGATCTAAACTAACTATGCATATATACATGTTTCTTCCCCCTGGGAGGAGGGAAGGAACATGTGTAGGTGTATTTAGTGGTCTGAATTTTTTTGTCTAACTAACTAGGCAAAAAATAAAAGAAATGTCTCTTACAGAACCTATGTACCGGTGTGTTATGCATGTGTGTATAATGCAGTGTCATGTGTGGCTGTGAAAGCTAGTGAATGTAGAGTCACTGTATCGCGAGAGCGGCTGCTTGGCTCAAGGACTCCATACCAATGGATCGGACCTAGGCTTGAGTTGCCGCAAAGGAGGGCAGTCGTGGCGGGTATTCATTAGATGCTGCAACGTCTTCGTTCACGCGAAAATGATGTTTCACGGAAACTACACGTTTTAACTCAGTTATTTTTCTTCCTGTTCCTAACTTGACAACTAGTCCTTTTTATTGAAGATCATTTCTGCCATTATAAAATGATTAATTATAATGTTCTGTGATTATTTCATTACTCTAAAAAAATGGTGGTTCACTTATAAGAACTTTCTAGGGAGTTTTTGTGACATCTCAAAGTTCATGGTCCATGTTATTATTTCATGTACACTTGTACACGAACACGCTTTGTTACGCAAAATGCCACGTAAATTACATAATTAAACATTATAGGGTAAAAAAGAGCGTTACTCCCTTATTCATCGAAACAGTAACCACGATCATTGGTTAAGTTATACTTAAGTACAATTCTAATGCTAATACTATTGCTTGTATGTATAACAATAGTTACACGAATACTGTCCTTAAAATTAGAACGCAATAATAACAGTTACTTATGTATCTTAATAACTTGACGGCCTTGGATGGCATTAATGTCAATTTTGCGCGCACTTTGTGTGACTTTGAGAACCGAAGGGTTAACTTACCCGAACGGTCCTTTTGTAATTATGTCCTACAAAATGTATTCAAATCTATATAAAAGTATATATTTTCTATGTTAATGTAAATATGCTTTTGTTTATAGGAAATATTTTAAAGAAAATATTATGGATCTAGAATTGCTTCTTTTTTACACTCAGTTATTTAAGTTAGTTCTACGGTGTTTTGTGTCATGATATATTTTTTTATACTCGATTCATGTATTCGAGGAGGAGTGCGACTTAAATAAATTCAAATTAATTTCAATTCACCTAATTTTTTTTAGAAAATAATAACGGTGTATTTGAAATAAGATTTTAATTACGGCGGGTTTTAGATTTAATAATAATTAGAAAAGAATCTAGCTTCTTCAGTTTTTGAAATATATGAGTTCTAAAAAAGGTTGTAACAAATCGTACTTTAAATATCGTTTGAGAAGTATTCTCTATGCTGACCGTAAAGTTGTCTAAGCGGATTACGGTTTGACACGGTGTGTTTGGTTACGAGCGGGTAATAATACATTTAATTTCTACGAATTCAGTTTCGTGAGGCCTTCACCGTGTGTTATTTGTTAATTAGATAAAAAATATACTAATTATAATCTGTTTTCATTAATTTCATTATTGTTTTTTTTTTATACTTACTAGCTCAGTCTGTAAAATTACTGAATGTAAAGTAAGGCACTAATAATTATTTAGTAAAATAAACTATTCTACAACACCTACATAAGTGTCCCAGTTTCCTCGGCCGTGTTATTCGAATTCATGTAACTTTCCAAATGTCACGATTGTTCTTTTTAACTGCATCGTAATTTCGTAATGAAACAATGACACATATTAGAGACTGATTTATTAGACTTCGTGGTGTGCTTACATTACTAAATCATTTCCGCTACCTACCTTACGTACTTACGTATAATCTTTGGAGAACGGTCACAGGTAAGTGAAGAAGATGTATCAATTCTCACCATCGTAAACTTTTTGCGAGAACCACTAAATATCGTTTCATCTAGAAATTGAAATGATTCACAAGTTTTTCACGAGCAGTAACAAACCTATACCTGTACAAGCATATTAAATTATATTTGAATATGTAAATAACGTTCAGACTAAACAATGATTGTCGAACACTGTAAGTTGCGAATCATGTACGCAAATATTATAATACGTCATGCAAATATAAAGAAGGCACAATAAATAATCAGTTAAGACTAAATTTGCGATGAATGTGACATCCTTGTTAATTATATAATCACGTGAAAATAACTACATTTATATCTGCTACCTTTTCATGACTAAGTGTCTGAACCGATCGCTTTTAAATTTTGTTATAAACCTAATCTGGGAGCTGAAGAAGGACAGAGCATAAAAAACGCATACAAATGAATGTCCTACGTATTCACGTCAAAACATTGTTAATCTGATTCAGATGAAGTTATTAACAGTTTTTGTTGGAACTTGACTGAAGGTAATTCACACATTATCATCACCGTACATACAATATTATTTTAATATACAATAGTCATTGTACGGCGTGTGAGTACGTGTATTTCATACCGTAGTAGTTTCCAGAAATTAAAGAAACATACCACTATTACTCTGTATAAGGCAAGAAACGTCAAGAACATGTTAACGTGAACGTAATTGGGTTTTTGAATATATTTTCTTTGTGATAATTGGGAAGATCGTATTTAATAAGTTTTATAACAAACTGTTTTTTTTTTCGGAATATATCAAAAGTTATTTCATAATAAAAAATATTTTTTGAATTTAGTACCGAAAACGCGCTATTATTTGTGATAATTTGAAAGATCATATATAAGTTTTATAACAAACAATTTTTATTTCGCAATATTTCAAAATAAAAATTATTTTTTGTATTCAGTAGGTACCGAAAACGCGCCGATCGTTCCCGAATAAATCCGAGCGCGTGTGACGTCACAATGTTAATTTCTACTCATTGTAGCATACAGCTGATACAGTGCTTTGACTCTTAATCGATGAAATTCCTTTAACATTATGACGTCACAAATCTGGCGATCAATCGTGGCTCGTTCGTAGTAGTCATATGATTATTTTTAAAATATTACAATTTTCAATTGTTTATTATTAATTAACAAAAATGTTTTAAGAGTTTTTCCAATTGACTATTATCATAATTAAGATGAAGCTTTAAAATCCATAAAAAAATAGATATTCTTTTTTTTAAATACCCCATTGCGGGATATCGGTAATTATTATAATCATAATAATTAATACGAAGAGTTTACTTTATAGTATATATCAAATATCATTACATATTATAAAACAAAGTCCTTTGTCTGTCTGTCTGAACGTAATAAACTCAAAATCTACCGAACGGATTTTCATGCTGTCTTTATCAATATACGGAGTTATTCATGAAGTAGGTTTGTTGAGGTTTTGTATAAATTGGCTGAAGTATGACGATGATTGTTGAACCTAGATGTCAGAAAAATTCATGCGGACTGGGAGCTTTACAGGCGTACGCCGCGTAAACCCATTAGATAGAGTTATATGTATTACTCTGCTACCCGTACGAAGCCATACTACATATTTCAATCTATTTATTTACGCATATGGTTATATACGATGATCCTTTTCTCATCATGACTGGTCTGTAGCTTAGAAGATTAAACTGCTGCCTTAATAATTGTTGATCACAACCACCAAGGGCTTAAGCGGTATTGAATGTAATAATACAACGTTATCGGCTAAATGGCGCGTGTCCAATCAGAAATCGTTCCCTAGAGACCTTTCGTATATGATCGTGATTTAAGGGAATTAAGTGCATTGACCTCAACGAAAGCCGTAGATAAATATACGGCATATAGATGAGCCTGACTTTAATAATGTTTTAGGATGTAAAAGATAATCTAGCTATAGCCATATATATTATATGACTGAACGGATTTGAATGAAATTTGGCACACAGATGCTTGGATTAACTTTGATTAACACATAATATAATACTTTTTATCCTGATAAAGACCTAATTCTGAAGTCCACGCAGACGAAGTTGCGGGCAATAGCTAGCATATTTGTTTGTTTATACTCTAATATGCGCTTTCAAACCATACATGAGATTGCGATAAAATTTTGTGTGAATTGTTATACGCACACTAGCAAAGTAGTATTAAACAACCGGTTTACAAAAAATAGCGCGCGAATCGTTTAATTTCGAAGACAACGGGAACGAATTCACGGGCGATTCGCTAGTCAGTTATAAATTAAAAAGAATATTTGTTGTTTGAAAGTATGTTTGTTCATCAATCACGCTCAATTTACTGGACGGTTTCTAATGTTTGACATAGAAGTCGATTATATCTTGGAATACGTCACAGGATAGTATTTGAGGCAAATACAAGTCAATTTACGACAAATTAAAAAACGCTGTATTTTTTTACTCCAATTATAAATAAGTTACAAGTGCTTATAACGACAACGAAGGAAAATGTTAGCAAAGAACATAATAAACTTTAAAAAACACCAAAGTTACATGGAGATATATATTTTACTTGGTAGCTAATTATATACTGACAAGAAAATACTTTAAAATCATTCTACAATTTCAACACTATGTTTTACTTCAGAGAAAGCACAAATTCATTGTAGCAATCGAACGTACTTCCATCACTGCAATATCTGATTGACCTACCGCTGATCATCATTGTTTCTTGCGATGTCTTTATAAACTAATTATGAAAACGACTTCAGAAAGCCTAGCCCGGTAAAGCTGTAAAAGCCGTAAGGGCTCCAGGGCCCCTAAGGCTACAAGTATAGTCAGATCGAAAAAAAAAAGACTTCAGATAGAAATAGCAGTTCTTATTTATTGGCAACGCGTGATTATACACTGCCAGTATTACTTCGATAGAATATTTTTCAAATTTTCTTGTTCTTGTTAGCACTAAATCTTCCTAGTATTTTGAAATCTTCAGAATGGGGTCTAACAAGATGATAATCCATTTCACGTTTGCACAATTATCAAGCTATATCACGGAAAATGCCACCAATATTACATATCTAAACTATAATACTATTATAAAGAGGAAATATTTGATTGTTTGTTTGCATTGAATAGGCTCTGAAACTACTGGACCGATTTGAAAAATTCTTTCCATTATCCCTGATGAACATAAGCTATAGAATATTCTCAAAAAAGTTAGGTATCCGTATGAAAACTTTGATAATGTAACCCAACGTGTGAAAAAAACTTTATATCGCGTACGCTGCGGAAATTATATGATTATGTCACAATAACTACTTTTTTATGTTAAAGTATGCAATAGTAATACCGTAGTAGTTTTGTAGATGTGGTCTTTTACAAACATAAGAAATAAAAATAAAATAAATAAATAAAAATAACATATAAAAACATTAAAAAACTTTCTCTATAATGTACTCTTTCTTAGTAACCCCCGATGCAACAAAAAGGGTGTGTGTGTGTGTGTTAAAATTTATAACTGTTGTTAAATACCCGTGCGAAGCAAGGGCGGGCCGCTAGTTACATAATAAAAGGTCAAAGAATTTAAGTAAATCAACTAACATAAAAACCACAACTTGGCAGCTTATGATCCGGCTAAAAAGCTTTTCTAACCTTCAAAGTTTAAACAAAGCTCTAAAAAAATGGCGGCTCCTATGTTAAAACTGACCAGGGAGTTTTTATGGCAACTTTATAAGTATGTTTCTAGACTTTATTTACTTTAATTGAGCATAATAATAACCAACCTACATCATGTTCGATGCCACCAATCTTCTATCTATACATATTATAAAACTCAACATATCTCTGTCTGTTTGTCCGTTTATGTTATTTTGACGCGTGAACCACTTATCCGATTTATATGGTTTATTCTTTAATTCATAGATATATCGTCTGACCAGGTTATAGGATATACTTTGTTACATAAAAAAATATACGAAATAAGCAGTGAAGCACGATAATGTTGAATGAATTCGACAAAAAAACGCTTCTGGGGCGCTTAAATGGCTTACCCTGAGTAAAAAATACTAGATATATCAAATTAATGTATGACATAACAGTAGATCTTGAAATGACCTACAAAAAAGTGTGCAATAGCATATGTCTATCTGCTAAGGATCACCCACAATAAGCATTTTTGAGGCAGCGCAATTCGCGCGTGCGCTCTACCGACAGCATTCTGAAGTCCACGTGAGCGAAGCTGCGGGCACAGCTAGTATAACATAATATTGAATCAAATAACATACTTTTATGAATTTAAATAAACCTCATTATAAGACAAATTAAGATCCCACTAAAAACTTCGAAATTATAATAATTATTATTTCATATCGTATAACATCGTCTACGTTTGTTAACATGTAAAAATTGTTCCACAAAATATGATAGACCAATTACAATAACAAATTCTATTCCAGATTTTTCCGAGCTTTGAAGCATACCGAAACGTTCAAATTGAAAATTTCAACAGTGCTTCGTAGATAAAATATTATTATGACCCAAATGTGTGCGTCAGATATGGCCGCTGAGCGTAGCGTTCAGGAGAGCTTGGCTTGGCGGCGTGCCAGGGTTGCCTTTTTCAAATGCTCTCGTCATATATGTGTTCTAAATCTGAAATTTGTCACGATTATGCCACTTATCAGAATTATAACTCAGTGGTATCGTGTGCGGACATCGCGTCTATAACGCGAAAAACAACGGCTAATCGACTAGGGCATTTTCTAATGCTCACCTGGCTAGCTACCACCCTTGAGTTGAAAATCTGTCGCCAAACACCAATAGGTGTCTTCCGGTAGCTGCACTTGAGAGCTAGTTTTCCACTAGGTTTAGCGTGTTACCATCTTGGGCCACATCGTCACTTAACATCAGGTGAGGTTGTGGCCACTACGCCAAAACCAACTACTAAAAAAGATTTTTTATTATTTATTGTGCGAAACCCTAATAATTTTTCTAAAATCAAAGTAGCCTAATTTATGCCCTATAACATCAGCTATCTGCCAGTGAAAGTCCTTTCAAAATCGGTGAACCGTTTCGGAGATTACCCGGAACAAACAGACAATTATTTAAAAAATGCGTTTTTTGTTATAGGTATCGTGTATACTTTCTTATGCATTTAGTAGAAATCTGTTATTTTGACATTACAAACAGACACTTCAGTTTTATTATATGTATAGATAAGTATCGTGTATACTTTCATATGCATTTAGTAAAAATCTGATATTACAAACAGACACTTCAAATTTATTATATGTATAGATAAGTATAATAAGGATTTACAAAGTACTAGCTGCGCCCGTGCCTCCGCTCGCGTGGACTATCGACCATCGGTTGAGCACACACGCGAATCCTGCTGCTCCCGCTACCAAACACGGCGATCGCCTGCCAGTTATTTTAAAGACAAAATGCTTATTGTGGATGAGACTTAGAAGATAGGCATATGCTATCGCTGACTTTTTGTAGGTCTTTTTAATATATACAATTATATGGTACATTCATGTGATATATATATTTTATGGTTTACTCAACGTAAGCCCCTTTAAGTACCCCAAAGAGCATCTTTATTCCGGATTGATTCCCCATTATCTTTGCTGCTTATTTCGTATGTTACTCTATCTTAAAAAACATATATTCTATAACCTGCCCATGTAACATAGTTATGAACTAAAAAAATAAACAAGTAAAGTGGTTTTTGCGTGAAAAGAATATTAATGGAGAGACCAACAGTTGAGTTTTATAATAGTATAGATATAGAAGATACTTTATAAAAAAAGTTATTGAAAATGTAAACTTAACAAATCTGAACATAACCAATTTCATTAAAAATTAACTCAAACATTCAATTTAAACATAATTATTTCTTAGCCATAATGGCGAAGAAGTCAACTTTTTATTAGTTTAGAAAGTTTGCGGGTAACTCGTCTAGCTTCCATTGTCTTGTGGTCGCTGGGAAGCCATTAAATGGTTTTTTAATTATGTTTAGAAAACTTGGTATCAAAGTTGAAAGATCATTTTCGTAAAGTTAAAAACTTTCTTAACTATGAACTGTTCTATTATTTATTCAGAACAGCTTTCATTTAACTCTTTTGAATATTTTATGTGCCTTATATATGACGGAGCAAGCCTGTATACGCGGGATAGTTGTAAGAATAAAGTCCTCAAGGAACTTCGTAAACTTTAAGGAAAGTCTGAGCCTTCAGGTCCGTTGATCCAAGCGAAAACGTTGAATGCCTTTTATCGAACTGACTACAGTGTTAGCCTTAAGGGCCTTGAAGCCTCAGAAGGCTTTGACTATTTCACCAGGCTTGGGGGCGAGCGCTGAAGGCATTCAGCCGCGAATGTTACTGCCTCAGATATCAATCGAATTTAGATGGATTCATCCGATAGTATTTGAGTGTATCAGAACCAAACTGAACACGTTATATAAATATGATATGTCTACACTAAAGTCATATGACGGTAGTTGGTTGTTTTGACTGTAGACGAAGCCTTTTCTCCGATATACATTAAGAGAGGTAGGGCACAGATAAGTTTCTTTGGAGATTTCTCTGTACTTAGGGCAGTCTGACTGATGGAATATCTCTACCCTACAGTAGATCGCAGCCAAATGACCTCCTAGTGTTGTGTTCCTGCGGTTGGTAGGGTTTCCAGGGTTCTTTGGGGCAGGGGGTTCAAGGTCGGGAACGCGCTATTGTATTATAATTTTATTAACGCGCTATTATAATTTTTAAATTTTGACATATTTTCTATACATTATTAGTCAGTACGCTCCTCCTCCAAAAATGCTCCTCAGATAAAGTTATCTGACGATTGAAAAGTCGGCTCATAATCATTTTACTTTTGTAACAAAAAATATTTTTAAATCAATTTTAAATTTAATCGAATTTTCAAACGTATCACAAATGGTTTATAGTTCTCTATTGGAATAGGATGTAATAAGTTTTACATAAGTAAAATATTTATATCAATAAAACATTTCTATACATGCTACCATTTACGTTCTTTCTAATTACAAATAGACAAATTCGATAACCAAAAATTCTGCACGTTAGAGAAAGCTAACTAAAGCAGAACTTACTACTTCTCACTTACGACCTTGTGGTTTGAATATTCAGATTTTTTATTCTTACAACCGACCTTTAAATTCTAAGTGAAATATAAAAATGTATCTAATTAATCCTAAAAATAAATTCTTTCTTGTTAACCGAGAGTGTTGGAATTAGTCTAAGGGCTGTCAACGTTTCTAATTCGCACTGTCTCAGTCGACTGGAGTACACTTGTGCCGACTCGTCACGACCTTGGCTTGCCCCATATGCCGTAACTATAAGACCTTGACATATTATGTATTTCTGGTTTGGTTATTTGTAAATAAAATAGTACACACAGCAAATTTTTGCAAATGATTATAATTGTGCGCACCTTTGTAGATTCATAATATAATATCATCCGGGAAAAGCTTTTACCATAACTCTCTTAAAAATCTAGTATGTCACTTTTGCTTTTATATAAAAAAAACCTGCTACCGCGACATGTTTTATTGATGAAAGATATAAATCAAATATTAAATGTATTTTGCTTAGATACTAATGTATATTATAAGGCCTTATTGAAGACAAAGATTTCTAAACGTGAATCCTTTCTGTAACATGCTCAACTGAGCCGCCTACTTTTTGCAACATTTATTTTAAATAAGGTAAACAAACTTAATTAAACGTAAAGTTAATATATTAAATATAATTCCCAGTTCTTCTCAGTAGAGCAATATTTCTATTGAAAATTGCTAATTATTTTTATCATATTAGTGCCAAATTCCGAACTCACAACTTCGTATTCGACTTATCCTACCCATTGCAAGTAGTGTCAACTTTGTACAAAGTAATTTTATTTTTAAAGTCTTAGTGGTCATAAGATGAACATTACCATAGTAATTTAACAAAAAAAAAATATTCCTTTGTTCACACTAATGTAGTTAATTATGTATATTATGGTGGCACAGAAAATAAACGCTTATTTTTTTTTATTCTCACAGGAAAATTTTAATATAACACGTTTTAAGAAACCTCGTGCAAAAATTAACGTGAATTTTTTTAATGGTCGCTCATTCTTTTTAGAATGCCAAAATTGTTAAAACATTTCTTATATTTTATTTTAATTTTTTTCTAGTCATCTAATTATGGTCTACGGTTGACATTATAAGTATCCTGAAAATTTGAAGATGATATTTCATTTTATAGAGGTCGCTGAAGATTTTTTTTCATTACTAAAGTAACGTACTTTATATGTTTCCGAACTACTTGTAAATGTAAATATTACACAACTTTACAAAAAGCACAGAGATATTGAAATTGAGAGCTGTATGATTTCAGCACAAACTAAAAATGTAGTTCTTTCGAAATAAAACTTAATGATTTTGATTAAATTAATTCTTTGCTGCTATCGGTGTTTTATTTTTATTCTCTGATATATCTAACATTAATCAATTAACAATATTCATTACTTAGATACTCTTTAGCTTACTTTTCTGTTTTCTCATTTTCTATATTGTGAATTATATTGAAATTTGAAATCTTATAATATAAAAATATGAACGTGTTTATAAAATCACTAGCTAAGTAAATAATATAAGATATTCCAGCGAACACATCATTCAATTTAATATCTTATCCCCAATCCCGGGTGAAGCTGGAAAAGTCGTCTGAGGCTCCACGGGCCTTATGGCTAAAAGTATAGTCAGATCAAAAAAATATCTATTGTTTTGTTGTTAAAAGCAAAGGTATTTATTTCACATATTTTAAAACGAACGAGTGGAAATAATAATTTGTGTAATTTAAAAAATGTTATGTCAGATATCATTGTTTAAAAAGTATATAAAAACACTCTCATATAGAAATGCAATTACTTTGCGAGTTTTACGAACACAATCATGCGGAGCCCTAATTTTTATATATGATATAATCTATATTAATATGCAAAAATCAAACATATACAGACATATGTTTGAACGGATTTAATGTATAATGTATTTGATGGATTTCGATTAATATTTTTTTAATGTATCTAATGATTCCAGAAGTATTCTAATAATAAGTAATCATAACATAAAGTGAATCTTATAATAAAGTGATTAAGTATTCTAATATATATTCAATATTATAAAATAACGCCAAGCAAAGCGAGCGAGCACAAGCTTGTTAATTACAACAACTTATTACAAAAAGGTTAAGAAATTCTCTCTTTCTTTCGCAGTACCCATTTTGAAGTCACAGATACTTCATGGATTGGCGTAGCGATGAAACACGTGTGTTTTTTTGGAACGAACCTTTACCTAAATTGAAAATTTGCTGGCTTAAATATCGGCTTATGGATTGTTCCCATTTGAAATTAGAATACCAATAAGAGCCATCCACATCAATAACTTAACTAGATACTTCAACCGCTTTGATGTAGGTTATCCCAAAGTAAACGTCACCCAATTTAGTAAATAATATTTAATTATGAATAGTTTGCTCTTTGATATAGATACTGTTAATTTAAAATTAAATTTAGTACGAAGTCTCAATATTGTGTTTTGGCTAGTCGGCTTAAATGTCAAAACCTTGACTCCTTACTTACTGAAACAAAACCTTGTTTTACATTTTACATTTAATTTAACACTATAACAGATATTAAAAACTATATTTGCGACGTGGGTTTGATGTCATATTTCAATCAGTAATTTTTACGTATATGGCTTAAATGTTTAACAAGAATTAGTGATTTTCTTTAAAATTGTTTTCAAATATTATATAGAATATAAAATCTGTCAATATAATGTGAAAGAGTCTTTCAATAAAATGAATATTGAAAGAACGAAGACTGACTAGTTTACGCACATTATTACAACAAACATTAAACTATGGTTCACAAATTTTTGATACAGGTGTTTCATTATTTTGATTATAATTAGTTTCTTTTTCTTTGAAACTAAAATATTTCTTTTTTTTTAATGTGTTTTATGTAGTATCTTACATATCTATCTATTAGAAATTTTATTATACGAAAAGTGCAAAGTGACTACATTGCAACATTTGCAACAAACAATGTACAATCCATAAACAGTCGCAGGCATCTGGAAACTGGGAATAATCGTCATTATTCAACACTGTCAGGCTGATCTGCTTAAATGCCTCTCCAGGCTTCGTCTAAAGTAGGGTCTCTTAACCTGGGATCTATGAGTGCTACTGGTCCATTTCAGTTATGAAAACGATAAATGTTACGCGTGATCAATCTAAAATATATGTAATAAGTCGGACGCTCGTTCGTCATTTGCTGCGCTGCAGTGGGGCAATAAGCTTACCCTCTCCTTATTAAACGAGCAATGTATGTATTAATTCCGTTTAAATACCTCTAAATGCTTTCGGAAAATATATGAGCTATCAATAAATGTTCCGCTCTAAATGTGAGTCAGAATTCTCAGTATTAGTAGCCATTATAACTAAAAATCGCAACCGATTGTACGTGATAGATATATGCGCTTTGCGTTGTGTAAGACAATTCGTAAATTTAACGTACTGAATGAACTAAAGCAGCAGCAACCATCTCACTTATGACAGTCACTTTGACTGTCACTGTGGCAATAAATAAAAAGTCCTTAATTTTGCAAGATGGTAATGAAATGTGATTTCTTCGAACCCAAAAAGATTATATATTTAAATCGATTACTACACAAGATAAAAATTATAACAAAAGACAGCGCGCGTGCCCCCTCTCACTCCCAGTTTTGCGGGTTCACTAAATGGCGATTGAAGCGTCTTTTGAACGTGTGCGGGACGAGGTAAGTTAGGGGGAAGTATCTTATATCTAGCTGTTCCCAATTACCCATCTTTCCCCTACTTAGCTCCGCTAGCCCTATTCAACCAGAGCTGCGCTAAACGAGGCTAGAAAAATGGAGTAATTCTATTGGTGCATTTTTTCCTCGCATATCGCCTAGCTACCTCGCAGATCTTTAAAGAATATGTAGCCTAAAGCTGTCTAAACAATCCGACTTCATACAAAAGTAGGTGCACACTGGACATCATTAAGTCATTAGAAAACAAATATATCGTCATTTTAATATGAGATTAAACTAAAAACTGTAATATCTACAAACAAACGTATTTCTAGACATGCTGATCTAATCAACCAGCTTAACTGGACCTCTCGCATAACAATTATCGTTAAGCTCAGTTGTTAGCGCTGCCGGTCTTCGTTAACTATTTAATGGTTTAAAACCGCTAATTTTCATAATAGCCTATTATAAGTTGCGGTAAACTCTTAATCGATTTTGCCGCGTCCCCAATACGTATCAATAAAATCCGGCGTTGTTAATAATGCGTTGCGTTTCAAATTCCTGTCACTTGGAGTTTTTCACCATTTATTTACAGCCTAGTGTACAGACAGATAACTATATGACGCTAAGTATTTCCTGAGCTAGATTAAAAAACTACTTTATGTCATGTTCATTAAATTATTAAAAGGTTTCTATCATTAACTTTCCTTCTTGTCTGTCTTTTCTTATAATTATTATTATTTAATTATTTACAAAAATTACAGGATTTTAATTTAATTCTTTTCAGTTATATCCCTTAATTTATGTTAGGAGACATATCTTCGTGCTAAATTTAAATACTGTAAGTCCACGGGAAGAGCCGTATCTCTGTATTACTTTAACCCAGAAACGATATTTTTATAGCAATACTAGCTGTGCCCGCGGCTTCACTCGCAGGGTTGATCGTAGAGGGGTGAAAATTTAGGGTTGTATGTATTTTTGTATGCTGCATCATAAAAAAATAAAAACAAAAACTTTTTTGTCTAACATTTAAAAAAAAATTAGGGGTTGACCTCACCCTTAACATTTAGGGTGATGAAAAATAGATGTTGTCCGATTCTCCACCCTGGCCGATATGCACGCTAAGATTCACGAAAATCGGTCGAGCCGTTTCGGAGGAGTTCAATCACGCACACCGTGACACGAGAATTTTATATATTAGATGAGGTCTTACAACTTAGTATTCGATATTAAGATAAAGGGCCCTACCACACGGAAAACCGAGTGATTCTAAAAAGTATAAGTGCTAAATATTACATCATTTACAGATTTACGACTCTAAATATGAATGGGATTGATGAATGAGGATTTACAGGATTTATTAAATTTGAGGATTACTACAAGCAGCAGATAATAGAAGAATGATAGTAATTGTAATGGAGTAGAATTAGAATAACAATATTGCCCAAGCAATTCTTCAAATAAATGCATAAATATAGTATATTTTTTTATCGTTATGTTTGGCGTAGTGACCACAATCTCACACGATATTAAGTGACGATCTCGGGCCACCAAAATGATAACACGCTAAACTTAGTGGAAGACTGGCTCTCAAGTGCAGCTGCCGGAACACATCTAATGGTGCTTGGTGACAGATTTTCAACTTAAAGGCGGTAGCTAGCCAGGCGGCATTAGAAAAAGCCCTGCCATCTTGTTATGGTTTCCTCACGACGTTTTTCTTCACCGAAAGCACAGGCTCATTCTAGGCTTAGGATATATTTGTCCAATAGAACTAATTTAACCAGAATGTACGATTTTTTTTAAATGGGATTTAAGCTAATTGAAAATTCCGCACAGCTGATTCACGCAAATCCTGTCATAATTACAGTTGAGCTCAGATATTTGCTCGAAACACATTTTTTAGCACCCACAAATTAGTTTTATAACCGATTATATGGATTATATCACAAACAGTAGTAGTAATGTATAGCGCCTTATTGTGGCCTCATTGGATAGTTGTTATATCACGTACAAGGCGCGAGTTATTGGAAATAGTAAAAAAATTTGTTGCAAGATTTTATCCATACAAACTAAAATAGCAAGTTAGATAATAGCATGTAATAAAAAATAAAACCTTATGAATAACACATATATATCTTTTTTACTGACAAAAACATTCGGTATATACACACACTGCAAATATAAGAATCTAAACACCATAGAAAAATCGTTTAATTAAAATATAAGATAAATTGAAAATTTAAGAAACCCCAACTCAATTGACCTATATATTGATACCATTCTAATGAGCTCAAACACAATATCTCTGCTGTAAGTTGGTGAAGAGTTAGGCATCCAGCACATTCCAAGTAATGCTGTAGCAGGAGTTCAATTTTGGCACGTACTTCTAATAACTAAAATTGAAGTAATGGGATACCAAATTTCGACTCAATCACACCTGTGGTCGCAGATGCTTATATCCATTTGTCACATAGAAAAGAGCTGATAATCTTCAAACATCTGAACAGATTTTTTTAAATCATAGCTAAGTACACTCCCGATCAAGGCACCTCACCTCACAAAGAAATAAAAACTAGATCAAAATCGGTTCAACTGTTTGAGAGCTACGTTACCACAGACATACTTTGAGAGCTACGTTACCACAGACATACTTTGAGAGCTACGTTACCACAGACATACTTTGAGAGCTACGTTACCACAGACATACTTTGAGAGCTACGTTACCACAGACATACTTTGAGAGCTACGTTACCACAGACATAGTTTGAGAGCTACGTTACCACAGACATACTTTGAGAGCTACGTTACCACAGACATACGCACAAATACACATGTTAAACTTACAAACCCCTTCTTTTGCGTTGGGAATTAAAATCATTTAAAAAATCGGTTATAGTAATAATAATTATTATTTTATTTTTGAACACAATCATGCAAACATTTATCAACGATAAATAATTGACAATTGCCAAGACATGTTCTAATTTCTCAATATGTAATGATCTAATGCATATTATTGACAAAGAAATTCTTCATATTAATATTAATAAAATAAAAAAATCACTCTTCCATGTGTTCCAGCAGACCAGTTGTTCCAGTTCCAGTTTCACTATACTAACTGCAGCTTGAATAAAGATCTATGCTAATTGAACTCAACTTTGAAATTCGATTTGGTTTGTTTTGTGACGTAAGAACGTACTAAGACGGATTTTTTAAAAATCAATATTAGGATGAAAATGTGACGTAACTTGAAATTCATATAGTCGTAAGATGGTTACGTATAACAATTTGAATTTGTGTTGTGACTCTTTGACCAGTGCTATAGAAATAACATAATAGATAATACTAAAAGAAGAAAAAAAAAATAGAATATAACTGCTAAATATAATTGAAGGATAAACAGTTAACACGTCATCAACTAAGTGTGATACAGTAGAAACATAATCCTGTCATAGTTGTGATAAATGAAGAATGCTGTGTTAAGTCCGTGGATTAGTTGCCGACATGTGAACACTCTAAGTCATAATTAAGGTTATGGTGCAAGGCACAAACTTAAAAATATTAAAAAATGTGGACAGGATTTTTTGTGAATATAAGAATAATTAATAATGATAGAAGATAATCTGTGACAAGTGTTTTATTTAATTGGATAAACTTGAAATAGCGTTTCTGAAAAAATGTATGTTGAGAGTTATAGGTACAAAATGTATTCAAAATTTTTTCTAGGTGGTGTTTTTTTTATAGTAGCCTAGTTAGTCTATTGACGGGACTGTGCTTGATTGTAAGCATAGTACAATAATAGACTGGTTTGGGTGTCTCAAGTCTTAAGATGTTATTTAATCCTCCATACACGTTATTTAGATAATTAGCTGGGCCCACGGCTCCGCCCGCGTGGACTACAGAATGTCGTGGGTCGAACAGATGAGCGAATCGTACTGGCCCCGCTCCGTACGACGGCCGTCGCCTGCCGGTATTTTTAATGGCAAAAATGATTATTCTCGATGATCCTTAGAAGATAGGCATATGCTATATTGCTCACTTTTTTGTTGGTCTTTTTCTGATTTACAATTATTGAGTACATTATTTTGATATATCTCTTATAATTTAGTCAGCGTAAGTACCTAAAGCGTCTTTTTTTTCGAATTTATTCACAAATATCGTCACTGCTTATTTTATATGTCACTTTATGTAAAAAAATATCCTATAACTTGATCAGATAACATATCTATGAATTAAAGAAATAACCATGTAAATCGCATTAGTGGTTTTCGCGTGAAAAGAACATAAATTGACAGACAGACTGAGACCTTGAGTTTTATAATATGTATAGAAGATAATGTTGAGATCTGTTAACATAAATATAATGTTTTAAAATTTAAATATAAAAAAAAATTTAAATATATACAGATTATTTATCTATACACCATATGTTTATTGTAGCAGATTACGAAAAATTCTTAGCAATTTTTTTCGTACAAGTAAACATATGAGATTTTACTACAGTCTGTCGATATATAAAAATGTAGATATAATAAGTAGTAAATCTCTTACATACAGCTTCAATTTTCATCACAAAGTTTTATTCGTATATAAACACTTCTAAAATCCCTAATAAGACACAATTTTATTCAAACACACTAGAACCACAGATAAAGCTTATTCCATAGAACAAGCCCTTACGGAAATTGTGTTTTGCGGTCGGGTAAACAACGCAACGATCTATCTCAAGTTAGAAGGCCTTTGAGTTTGTCACGCCATCCCTAAATTAGTACGTACTGCCTACTATTTCAAATTATACATATAATGTCTTCATGATTGAATTAAATTACCCGGAATAAATTGGTTTACAAACTGACATATTCATTAGTAGATTATTTAAGAAAATAAACCCAATATCTTACATAAGCTGCATTAACAAAAATTCTAATTTCTAATTTCTTTCCTTTGCTATTGTTCATTAACGTAATACGGATGTTAAATAAAGATCAATATATCAATAAATAATATTTTTATTTGCATCATTAACCTAAGATATAAATTTAATAAAGAATTATTTATATTATAAAGAAATCATTTTATTGAAACATTCGATATGTGATTATTGTGTGATCATTGATTGAGTGATAATTTTGTAGAGCCTTAATCTTAGTTGAAAAATAATATCCCTTAATAATACTAGGAAAGTGTTTCCAAACCATTATTTCAAATATATTTTAATATGACATTGCTTATTGCTATGACTATAAATTAAACTGAATGACAGAGGACGTGTCTAGAAGTTGGGGATTTAGCACAGGAGTTATTTATATAACGTAGGTAAGCATTACGAAAACATTTCTGAAAATTCGCCCCCTAAGAGGGTTAAATAGGATTGTTAAATATAGGATGATTCCTGTGATGCTGCCGATGCAAAATCCCATTGGGCGCACGGCTACAGCTGTACAAGTAAACTATACATAACCTTATCGTCATATATAAATTGTATCGGATGTATTCTGCACGTGCTTCTGTACTAAAAAGTGATTACCAAATAACTGTTTGTAATTGCTTTTACTTCCAATTCTCAGTGTTAAATACGTGACAGAAAAGATTATCAACAAGTTAAAGCTGCTATCAAGAAAATACTATGTGGTAGGTGGTGATCAGACTGGATCCATACCGGCATGCTTATACGTGTCGTGTTTTGCGATCAGCCAGTGTTTATCCAATAATCAAGAAGGATGGCGAACTAGATCGCGACCACTATGCACATGGTGAAAAATTTAAGGCAGAGGCTATTTTGATTATAAATGTCCAGCTACTGAGAGCCTCACAGAACGGTATGACATCGGCACCCGACGATGGACTGCTGATCTAATAAATGGTTACCGTTGTTTTAGATTATACTGTGATTTTCATCAGGCAAAATGAGGTCATATTACCGTGCTACTATTAAAAAAATCATTTCTTTAATTCTAATATAATCATTAATCTATGTATATAATAAAATTGATGTGTCTGTTTGTAATGTCAATATAACAGGTTTTTACTAAATACATATGATAGTTTACATGGTGCCTACAACAAAAAACCCATTTTTTAAATTTTTCTCTGTCTGTCCGTCTGTCTGACAGTCTGTCTGTTTGTTTGTTCCGGGTAACTTCCGAAACAATTGGAGCGAGTTCGCCGGGAATTTCACTGGCATGTAGTTAATGTTATAAGGAATAATTTAGTCTACTTTTATTTTAGAAAAATAATTAGGGTTCTGCACAAAAAAAAAACTTTTTACAAAACTAAAACCTTATATCAAGTAACTCATTAATGTATCTCTTATTTTGTTACAAAACAATTAATATATTAGCTGTAAATAAGTGTAAATTTTTATGGAGACATCTTAAATATAATTATCTCGCTTACTCTTTAGTAAAATTACGTTAACGGGAGTAGTGCCGTCAAAATTCCACATTCATAATAGATTCATGACTGAGTTTTTATTCTAAACTATAAATTATTTAGAAAACATGTAATTCGTTGCATATATACAGGACCAACTACATGCGAAAACCCGAAAGCCTATAAGTCATATTTTCACTAAATCAAAACACATAATCCTGATAAAGTTGTCGCAAAACTTCGCAAGTCACTCCAACATAAATTAGGAAGGGGATAAAACTTTTGTGAAATACGAAAGTCAAGGATCCCGGTGCCCTCGTAAACACGCTTACGGTCGATCACTTACACGGAAATTCATTCCTATTAAAAAAAAAAAACATGCATACGGAAATTCTTATATGGATTTTTTATTAACCGTTATAAATTTCACAAGTATGGATTTAAAGTTTTGGAAAACTAGAATGTGTATATAAAAACTTTTAATTTTTTTTTTCTTTAGTTACCACGAAACTACCGTTCAAGATGACGAAAAAAATTCTGGTAAAGTTTGATGAACTCTTGATATTAATAATAAGGGGATGCTCATCGTGATTTTTAATTTTCCATTTAAATAACACGGGTTTTTTTATTATTTGGAATTTTAATGCGTTCGAACGAATTATCGTCCAGTGAAATTGAAAACATATACTTGTATGGAATTAAACGATATACAAAAAAGGTTTGATATGATGTCTTGTTAGTCGACTCGTTTAAAAATTGTTCGAGGTTAAAGTTCAACCTCAAATGGTAAATGATGACTATTACAATTTTTCATACTTTATCACAAAATAATGGCTCAAAACCTTAAAATGTCATATTTTTCGTGAAGTTGAATCGAGTGTTCTTCGGTAATATTAACCGGTAATATTAATAGCTCAGAATTTTTTTTCGTCATCTTGGACGATATTTTTTTCATGAGAACTATAGAAAAGATCGTTTTTTTTGCTCACCCTAATATATATATATAGAAAAAGTTATATCCATGGTTCAGTACAGAAAAGACTGAGAATATACGATATAATAATAGTAACGTTAATTATAATTTTTTTATCATTATAGATTTGGCGTAGTGGCCACAATCTTACCTGATATTAAGTGACGATGTTGCCCAGGATGATAACACGCTAATCCTAGTGGAACACTGGTTCTCAAGTGCAGCTGCCGAAACATACCTATTGGTGCTTGGTGATAGATTTTCAACTTGAGGGTGGTAGCTAGCCAGGCGGGCATTAGAAAAAGCCCTACCACCATGCCATGGTTTTCTGATTTTTCCTTCACCGAAAGCTCAGAGTCATTGCAGGGATTCGAACTCACGTCAATCGACGCGAAATCGTACACGCTACCATTGAGCCATCATTGCGTGTAAGACGGGTCAAACAAGAAAACGATGGTGCACACCTTGATGAGTACTAAACGAGGAAATGGCGATAGCGAGGTGGTAGGGCTATACAATCCGACTGTGTCTCGACAACCATGCATACGGTAAAAAGCGCATCATTGTAATTCACTTGTAAGCGTCGCGTTTTAAGACCAGCTGATACATATAACTAGTTTCTATTTGCAGGCCGGCATGACAGCGGCGAATAACGATGGATTGATTTCTCGGTGGTTGTTTTTGGATTATACTTTTTTTTATAGTTGCTTGGACATTGATTGTACTGTTCCTGATGATACAGTACAATTCAAATACAATGGCGATCACCGAGAAATCGAAATCTATCGGCGGTCGCCGCTGTCATGCTGGCCTTCATAAATGCTGTACTATGTTTACCATAAGACACAGTTCGGTCACTTTGCCGTTTTACGAAAACTAATAATTTAATAACTATTGTACGAATATCACGTTTTTATTCTCCTACTAACGTGAAGATCACAATGTAATAACTATAGGTTAATTTTGGTAAAAAAGGCTATGATTAGTTTTTTTATAGACTGGCTGATTTGGATATCGCGAGAGAAACAATGCAAAATAGAAGACCAGAAATATTTAATGTTTACAAACGATCATCAATAAATAATGTAGCCATTACGAAAACTTTGTACATTAAATTTTACAATGAGGTACACAGTGGAGACAGATGTAGGATTCAAGTCCGATTTGGAGCAATTAGCTTTGTGACAATAGGACAACGTCAGATGTCAAGAGCTGTGGAGCGGTGTGAAATATTTAACAATGTCGGACTACAGGACCGGACTTTACGATAAAGAGAATAGACTTCACGTTTAAAGTGCTTTGTCTCATGATGAACATCCAAAATCAATCACTTTATTAAATTTACGATGTACTTATGATCATTAACACACTACTACCGGTTCGGAAAATATCCCAATCATAGAAAAGAGTCAGCAAGAAATTCATTTTTTAATAGTGGATGTTCATGGATTGAGTCATTTCCAAACATCACTATCATTCACGTTATTATTATCCATCATCATCATTAATTAACCATCCATCTTATAAAACCTTTTGAAAATAAAAGACATTATTAAGTGACTCTTAAAATATATTGATCTATTTTGTATTAAGTTACAAACAGTATAAGGTACAAATGTGGTATTTATACTATAACGTTTAAAACTTAGATAAATATATTATGATAAATTCAAAGCATACAATTTGAATGTGGCATTTATTTAGTAGGAAATTTATTGATAAATAATTTATGTGTAATTTGAAAATATTTTTTTTGTAATTAATATGATTTTTATTAGTTTTTTTATCGTAGCACGGCAATGTGACGGGAGTGATTAATATATATATATATTCCTTTATATATTTAAAAAAACATATGTATTTTAAGACCCATTTATAACAAATGCTACGACTCTGTTAAAGTTCTTTGTTGGTAGCTCTTGGGGGCATTACGACAATTAGCTCTGACAAGCCCACATTAGCGTAAAATCCCCGCTATGATTTATAATATAAGTTGAAGTATACTTTATAATAAGTTGACTGCGTCGACAAACAAATGCTCGCGAAGCTGGCTCGTCTATTCTGTTCCAGCTAAGTACCACTTTCATCTGCCTCTACATTCCGGTCAAGGCTTTGCTATCGTTATAATTGTAGTGATGTCTTTATTTATCTATTATATTTTTTATTTTCTTTTCGTTGTTGCAGTATTTTGTCTCGACTAGCAGTCAAAGTTAAAATTATAAGTTCTGTAATCAAATTACAACACATAGATTTATTGCCTTCGCTAATTACTAACTCTTCCTGAGTAACGGTGAAAATAAACCCAATGACAAAATTACATCGTATTATTACCGCACCTATGCATTGAATTTCGTTTCCTTCCTTTCGATAGCAATACTTTTTGTTGCTTTTAATCTAATCGGCCAATATTTCTTTCTATATTAACCGATTTTAGAAAACATTCGCTGCTTTACATTTTGATACCTTAACAACACTAGCAATAACGCAGTTAATATTTAAAATATACTAAATAAAGTATTGAATACTGAATAATACCGCGTACGATTTAGTAAAATTAATTACAAAACTGTTAGAAATGTTTGATTCCTCATTACTCAAAGCTGGTTTAATAAATCTTTGCTGAATATATTTGTCATGGCCATTTTCTTTGTTTGTTCCTATACATCAACATAATTAAAACAAAAACAAAATGTTTAATAATACAGGCACTGGTACCTCCTTATCTTTAATCAATCAGATTTACGTAGAACAATTCACAACTTGGTCTATTCATTTATAACTTAGGTAGAGGTAGGGCACAGAGAAATTTCTTTGGAGATTTCTCTCTACTTGGGGCAGCCTTACTGGTGCAATACCTCTACCCTACAGAAGATCACAACCAAACAAAACTTGTGTTGTATTCCTGTAGTGAGTAGGGTTTTCAGAGCTCCTTGGGGTAGGGTGTTCAAGGTCGGCAACGCACTAGTGATACCTATGGTATTACAAGCGTCCATAGGCAACGGTAGCCGCTTACCATCCGGCGGGCCGTATGCTTGTTTGCCACATTTGTATAGTATATAAAAAAAGCTTTACTGCTATGGATGGCATTAATCCTAATTGTATGCGTATTTTGTGTGACGTTGAGAACCGAAAGGTTAATTGCCGAAGCATCGAAAAGTCTTGATCGGACGTCGGCATTAGACTTGAGTGCGGCACTCGTCTAAACGGTCTCATCTTTAGAAGCGATGATGGTGCAGTGGTAGCGTGTACGACTTCGCGTCGATTGACGTGAGTTCATCGTGAGGAAACCATAGCATGGTGGTAGGGCATTTTCTAATGCCCGCCTGGCTAGCTACCACCCTCAAGTTGAAAATCTGCCGCCAAGCACCAATAGGTGTGTTCCGGCAGCTGCACTTGAGAGCCAGTCATCCACTAGGTTTAGCTTGTTACCATCTTGGGCCACATCGTCACTTAACATCAGGTGAGGTTGTGGCCACTACGCCTAAAAAAAAACGGGTAATTGAGGCACTATACATATTAAGTATTTCTATACTTTTATTAGTTATATATACTAGAATTTTATGTATAAGCTTGTAACTTTTACATTTATGAAGTTTTTCTTCTATAGAAGCGTTCTGAAAAAATGTTGAGAGTGATTTTTTAAACATTGTAAAAAAAGAATTTCGTGTACTTAGATTAAACAATAATTTTGATCATATCAAAGTAGTAATATACAACTTCTAATGCGGGTACGTAATGCACCCATTTTTTAAATATTTTAAATACAAGAATACACACATAATATTTATACAACGACAAACGTATTATAGACATTTTTTCTGAGCACTGCGTTCTTGGGACTTTGTTTCATTTGTTTTCGAAATGAATCGGCTCGGTTAAACTGGTTGTACTAATGCGGAATCTTCGCTGGCGTGCGCTCTACACCTAATCTAAGTTTCATCGCAATCGAATGAATGGTTTAGGAACGCATATGGAACAAATAAACATTCATAATTATCTATATAAATATTATAAAACTAAACTTTCTCTGTCTGTCTGTCCGTTTATGTTCTTTTCATTCGAGAACCACTTATTACATTTATTCATTTTTTATATTCACAGCTATGATATATGTACGAAATAAGCAGTGACGAGAATGGTGAATCAATTCGAAAAAAGAAGCTTTAGCGAAGCTTAATAGGCTTACGCTTAAATGATCTTAAAAAAACCTACATAAGTCAATGATAGCATATAACTATCTTCTAAGGATCACCTACAATAAGCATTTTTGTCTTGAACATATCCAGCGGAATTTACATACCTAAATAAAAAAATATATATATAATTTTATTGATAATTAACTAAAGTATAAAGTATTATTAAAAGAATTATGTAGTTAACACGACTGGAGCCGCGGCCACAGCTAGTATATGTATAAATATATACTCTATGGACAGAGTGGTGTTCTAAGCTTTTGGCAAATAATTTATTATTAATTAATTTAAATAAATATATTAATATAAATACTCGTTTATATATTAATTTCTAAAACAAAATTACAATAAGTTGAAATAATCAGAAAATTACGATGTAATTAAAGCAGTAATTTAATCGAGATAATTAAAATCCAAGGGTCGTGATTCGAGGCATTACTTGGGGCTTATCCATCTCCATGTCAAACCCAGAGATAAGGTTGTATACAAAAATCCCGCACGACAACCGCATCTTGTCGGGTTAAGTGTTTTTATCTAAATTCCTATCCAAAAAGATGTGCTGGTTCTGGCAGGTAATTTTTTATATATAAAAAAAATATTTATTTTATTTTCCTAATGTTTATTACTTAAATACATATATGGGTGCATGAAATGAGATACCGCAAGTGACGATACCCCAGTACGTACGGCTCACCCTGTACAGTCAGTTCTAACTCCGACTTCACTGATTCAAAATATTATACGATTTGTGCCGACACGAAGAAGTATAAGAAAAAAGTATATTTTAAATTGTATATATTTTTAAATATCTAGATGTATTTTTTAGGGTTGCTGCAATTTCTTATGATTATATTACATTAACTACGCCGCAAAAAGGGTAAAATTAAATCTTCATAAATATTTTTAGGGTACCAACCCTGCACGTAAATTGGGGATTTTTTTTCTCGTCTATCCTTTAGTGTGGGGAGTCGATGGATAAGTCGTTCAAAAATATTACGGATATGTAAAGACCATTTTTCAGTTCAGGGTTCCGTTTGCGAAATGTTAAGCTTTAAAATGCTATTTTTTGTTAGAATCATGAGTTTCCCCCTGCCACCTGAATAGTTATTTTTGGATAAGTGAAAAAAATAATGACAGTAGTATATATAAGGAAGTTAAAAGAAAAACTACCACAGTTAAGTAGCCTTTACAAGTTAACGAGGAATAGTCGACCAACTTCTGAAATGTACTTGGATAAGTAATTTCGTCCAAAATCCATTGAAAATTACACGGCGCGTGGCCCGATAGGCACTTAACATTTTTTTTTGTTTATTGAATTATAATTATTTTTACATAATTAAATATAAGTCAATAAAATGAATTCAAATATTTTTTTTTTATTTTTTTTATTAATTTATTATTTATTATGGCTAACTTCATCATGTCGCACTCCCATCACATGATACGCCCGCAAGTCTCCATATATACCTTTGTTTCATTGCGCACATTCAAACATTGGCATATATAATAAGTATTAAAAAAACAATAATAAACACTATATAGTTATAAGGAAACACACCAATGTTACTGAGTGCCCTAAGCGCTCGCCCCCAAGCCCGGTAAAGCTGTAAAAGCCGTAAAGGCTCCAGGGCCCCTAAGGCTAGAAGTATAGTCAGTTCGAAAAAAAAAAAAAAAAAACACCAATGTAGTCATAATATAAAAAGACTAATCATTCCCTATTCGGTTAGCGTCAAATGTAATGGGATTTACTGAAAAGTGAAGATAATTTAAAAATAACTAGTTGAATCTGGATTAAAATTGAATATAAATAGCCCATGTACAAAATAATAATAATGGTGAAAATAAAAAATAATAACTGAGTTATATAAGTATAAATTGATATATTATTATTATTATTTGAGTTTAATGGTTTATGCCAGAAAAAGTATAATACTATATAAAAGTATAATATAATACTATAAGCGATACTGTATTACATGATTTAACAAAAAGAACCGTATTAATAAGAAGATGTATATGGTAACGGTTTTAACTTTCAACCTACTTATATTATTAATGTCTACTATTTGTGAAATTTTGAAATTACCTTTATCTTACCGTTTTAGCTATACATTTCCTAGTATTTTGTAAAATAAAAATAAATATTGTCATAAAATAATTACATTTAAATCTATTCGCGACTGTCAATTGGACATGATAAAATTTAGGTTATGTCGGAAGTCATAAAATTCATAGCATCACATAACTTAAACTATAGGTACCGATTCAAGTAAGCAAATAGCGGCTTTATAATTTCAGTGTTATTAAAGTTAATAGATTTCAAAGTTGGTATTAAAGAACTTTTTTCTCTTTGGTTCGAGATAATGACTGCATTATACGAGTACTATATGGTAAGTACCATGCCACTAAAATCTAAACGCGTTAATCTCTGGAACTACCAGTCAGATTCGAAAAATTCTTTTTGTATATGATAGCCAGATTCATAATAAATAATAGTGGTTATGTAACTTCACGCTACTATCCTAAGGAGCGGAGCAGTAACTATGAATGTCAAGCAATCTGGCAAACTTTAGGCAAGTAAGGGAAGTGGAACAATGATATAGGGCTGGGTTACACGGGCGCGTTGGCGGCGGCATCGCGCCGTAGAGAGTTTGTTGAATAAATTTAACACGGGTGAAACCGTGGGGCACAGCTAGTAAAATATGTACAGGTTTTCGTATTATAAATTACAATTAAAGAAAAACAGCAATCCCTGAGTCGTGAATAATTCTTCATAGTCCAATATGGCTCTAGGATCTTATTATAAATATATACCTAAACTTATGTTGTAGGTACACTCAAATGAGCGAAAATGTATTTTAGAAATTAAATGG
This sequence comes from Saturnia pavonia, assembly GCA_947532125.1. Classification (NCBI taxonomy): domain Eukaryota; kingdom Metazoa; phylum Arthropoda; class Insecta; order Lepidoptera; family Saturniidae; genus Saturnia; species Saturnia pavonia. The sequence continues at coordinate 12,726,391 of OX383906.1, forward strand.
ATATTGTAATTTTTGCTTTTACAATTTTCATCTACTCGGTTTTGAGATTGTGCTCCATTACAATTGGTTACGTGAAGCGATGTGATTTAAAATTTATGATATAATTAAATTAACTTCTCACGTTATACTACTAAAAATAAATTACAGGTTTATTAAATAAATTTGAGATTGTGTTCCATTACAACTGGATGCGTGAAGCGATGTGGTTCAGAATTTATAGTATAATTAAATAAACTTCTCAAGTTACAATAATAATTTGCTCAACACATTTGCTCAAATAATGCATTTGCAAAGCATTTGTATATTGTTCGAAAATTAAAAATTACGCACCATACAACGAAATATGTGGTAAAATAGGTACTCTCACCTATGAACCTGCTTTACCCCATACTCGGTTATATAGCGCCGTGCGTATCCTTACAGTTTCCATTAAAAAAAAAAACAGTTCCAACAAAAAGTTTTACATTACGAGAATAAATAAGCTGAATGATCGAACCTCCTTGGAAGGGCTTTTTACCAATACATTTGTCTCTCTTTGATACTAAAAAGAAAGACGTAGTTTTAATTTTCACCACGCACATATGACGCCATTTGCAAATGCGTGCCATTTTTATATTAGAAATGTCAAAGATTGTTGCGTATTTTCGACAGATATTAATTATAACATAATACGTCTGAAATTAATAATGTCAGTTAAGCTTCCAAAGCAGAAAATTTCACTGTATTTCAATAAATGTTCAAATTTTATTAGTAATTTTCAAGAGTAGTGACTTATCTGTATAATTTATTATTTGCTATTAAAAATGATCTAATGAAAATCTTTGTTTCACGACCTATTGTACTGTTTTCTCGTAAATGTGTTGAGAAACGTTGTATGACACGCGTGCGGAGGTTGGTTTTTACAAACTCGTGACTATGGTAAGCCCTCGACTTGGTTTCGGGCTTACATTCGTCTACTCGTTTGTAAATATTATCTGACAGCACTAGTATCATAAATATATGATCTGTACGCAGTTATTAAAACAATTAAACGTTGCATTATAACAAAATAAAGATTAAAATAGATAAATATAATTTATTTGAAAATGTTTTTAGCCAATCTACTAAAGGGAATGAAGACAGTCATCTATATGTTTATGTTTCATAATTTAAAAAATGAATAGTTACGCTGAACAAATGTTACATTGAACGTTCGATATTCACGCATTTTGCATGCGACTTATCTTGTTTTCTTGATTACTTAATGTATACTTTTACAAACACATACATACAACAACCATACACACTCACGATGCCATATATTCCAAAGTAATAGTTAACCCTCCCAAGATCACATGAGTAAAGGAAATTATCCATACAATCCCACGACTAGTTTAGACGCCAACGTAAATTTGAATTATCATCCTAAATATTTACTGCGTAATTATAATAACATAAGATACAATAAATAAAATTATAATTTTAAGTATAGCTTTTTATTCTTATTTTTTGTAATAGAATATAGATCGGTTTAATGCAAAATTTAACTTAATAACAGCATATTTTAAATTCAATAGATTCTAACAAGTTTATTTTAACATAATGAATAGATTCAAATATAGACAAGTGTATTTTTTAACTATTAAGGAACAACGAGATAATAAGAAATAATTATGAAAAACCTATTTTTATTTAGCTATAAATTTTTCATATTATAAATTTAGTTGTGTACAACAAGCTTTAAAGTACCTAGACTGTCAAAAGTGTTTTAAATATTTTATGTAAGGCAAAACAGGCTCGGAGAGCGTTTTATGACTGAAAATTCCTGAAGAGCCATTCGAATACAACGTTTTATGGCTTTATCGCGAGACTGATAAGGTATTTCATTGAAATATTTACGAAGCTATATAAATTTCAAAGCATTTCGGTTCGTTCCAATTGAACGTTTTTATTGCAACTTGTTTGTTATGTCTCTTTTCTACATTTCATAAGAGAAACACACGCGCCGGGCTCCGGAGCCACAACGTTACGGTAACCTCCGTCACGGCACGAACAAAGAAATTCACTGTCATTTCTTTGCCGTACTGTGAAGCTGTGGAACCGTCTACCTATATAGATAAATTATAAGGAATTCTTCAAATAGTTCAAATATAAACGTTTTTCTTTCTAGTTACCCTTAGGGTTACGGCATTGTTGTTTTCATGCATTTTATTTAATGTAACTAGTAATTAAATTGTATACCTAAAAGCTTCAGTACAGTCAAGTCTTGACAATACAGCATGATAGACACTCTGATCCCATATGTTTGAGACCAAGGTATTTAAGCAGGCCGGCTTGACAGGACTAGCGATGGATTGTAAATTCTGTGCTTATCAACAGATACAGTGTAGACACTTTGTCGTACGACGTTAATAAAAATACTTTACAGAACAGAACTCGTACAAAAACGCTTTTAAACGTTTGCTCCGACGGGTATATTGTTTCAAAATACCATTTTAACTCCGTCAGCAGTCCTAATTGCGCGCTTCCCGGGCTCCCGATCACCTTAATGACTTCCCCAATTTACCAACGGATTTTGTTATGAAAGTTTCCATTCGTCGAGTTGCGTGCTTTTGTTCAGAATTATTATTGCGAACGCGTGACCACCGCCATTTCATTTTATGTTTCTTTTCTTTAAAAACAATCGAATATTTTCATAATCATAAAAAAATACGTTTACACTAAAGACGATTTACGATTCCTAATTAGAAAAATAAAAGTTATTTTTTCAAGAAATCGCTTGAAGGTTTACAAATATTTAATCTTTAAAAAAATAATGGCATTTCACAAGGAAAATGTATATATACATTTAAAAATAAACATATACTGTATAATTATCAATAAACTTAGCTGTTCTTAGCTGAAGTTGAGTTACGGAACGGACGAATATAGTTTCCAAAATGTGGTTTTTATGTTTGAAAGAAATAACTATCCTTCTACTTATTATAGTGAAACAATAATTGTTGTTTCTAGCTACGATTGTACAAACTGCGATATCCTTATCTTGTGATATTTACTATTGTTTTAGTCATTTTGCACCGATCACTATATGAAGTTAATTTTATACTAATCAGTTTGTTTCTGGATTTATATTGCTCATAACTAGTCAGTTTCTTATTGTTAATACTTGGAATATATCTATTACAAAAAAGCAACAAAAAAATTTTAATTTAAAAAAAATTGCAGCAAGGATAGCTTAGTGGTAGTTTGTTACACCGCGTCGTTCGACGAGAATTCGAATCTCTACAATTATTCTGAGCTTTCGGTGAAGGAAAACATCGTGATGAGACCATAGTATGGTGGTGTGGCAGTGTTTAATGACCGCTAGGCTAACTACCACCCTCAAGTAAAAAATCTGTTGCCAAGAAACTATAGGTACATCCCGGCACCTACACTTGAGAGCCAGTCCCCTAACTAGGCTTAACGTGGTATTATATGGAGTCACATCGTCACTTAACATCAGGTGAGTTTGTGCCCAAACGCTGTCTCCAAAGAATAAAAAAAAAACTTACGAGAGTTTTTAATATGGTTATTATGCAATTATCTGTAGTTGACATAATGTATGACATAAGTCATACATGTATTATACATTTAACTATCTGTGCCCCGCGGTTTCACCCGCGTATAATTTACAAGAAATCGCTGATTGATGATTTATAATACTTCAGTATAGACAATATTTTTATCAGGCGGACAGGGATATGTATGCGTCACAACTCACACGGCTCGTTCGTGACACTACAGCTATATTCATAGGCCCGAGCCAAGTATTAAATTATTTTAATTTTATAGAGTAGTTCATAAATTAGCGTGTTTAATCAAACAAACAAAAATACCCTTCCGCTTTATTATATTAGTATAGATTATACATTATACAATTGGTATAATTATTGCATCTGAGTCCATGAACTTTATCTATGGCTGTGTCTATGTCTGTGGGCTCACTTAGAATGCATTAGAGATCATTATAACTATTAATTGACCCAGAATCCTTTCTAATGCATCTGACGTTGTAAGCCTGATGGAATCAATCTATATCTACTAATACTGGCCCGGCAGACGTTCTGCCCTTTCCTATAGATAATGGCTCAACGACATCGTCCATCGTCTCCATTAAACAAATATATTGTGTAAATCATTAACAGACGCTCACAATTTTTTATATATCTATACATATTGTTAAACTCAACGTCTCTCTTTCTGTCTGTCCGTTTATGTTCTCTTCGCGCGAAAACCACTTATCCGATTTACATGATTTTTTATATTTTAATACATAGTTATGTTATCTGGCCAGGTTGTAGGATATGTTTTGTAAAATAAAGTAACACACGATAAAGCAGTTAAGATAATGGCGAATCAATTCGGAAAAAGATGCATTTGGGGCGCTTCAATGGCTTACACTGAGAAAATTATACAAGATATGTCAAATTAATGTTCTACATAATTATACATCTTAAAAACACCTACAAAAAAGTCAGGGATAGCATCTATCTATCTTCTAAAGATCACCCACAATAAGCATTTTTGTCTTCCGTCTTTTGACCAGGGGCAGCATGAGTCGCGTGTGCGCTCGCCCGACGGCATTCTGTAGTCCACGTAATGTAGCTGTTTTTTTTAACCGAACTCAGTAAAACATGTTCACGTTATTGTAACTAAAGCAGTACAGATAATTGATATTTTCATAAAGTCGTCTTCACACGACAGCCTATATTTTTTTAGTTACTCGTCAAACTGTCGGAACTGTGCCTTATGGTAAGCAGTACAATTAAAAAAACGTGACAACCACAGAGGTGAACAATATATTGTTAGTCGCCGCTGTCATGCCGGCCTGCGTAAATAGAAACTGGATATATATCTCGAAATGAGACGCGCCAAAGCGAATCACTACGACAGGCATTTCACTATTACCATGATTGTTGCTACTGAGGTTGGGTGTACAGGCCACCATTCCGCCGCAAAAGAAAGTTATTTCACAAAATTTATCCCTGGTCACATAAAAGTTATTTAAACATTCCCTGGTCACATAAGAAATCAAAGAGTTTTTGGCGGGCTCTCAATCTGTCATGTAGTGGTGTATATTCATAAATTTGTGTTATTTTACCATGATGAAACCACAGCATAATGGTAATGCAATTCCTAAAAAAAATGTCGCCAAACACCTATAGCTTTTTTCCGTTTTGGTGTAGTGGCCACAATCTCACCTCATGTTAAGTGACGATGTGGCCCAAGGTGATAGCACGCTAAACCTAGTGGAAGACTGGCTCTCAAATACAGCTGCCAGAACATACCTATTGGTGCTTGGCGATAGATTTTCAACTTGAGGGTGGTGGCTAGCCAGGTGGGCATTAGAAAAAGCCCTACCACCATGCTATGGTTTCCTCACGATGTTTTCCTTCACCGAAAGCTCAGGATCATTGCAGGGATTCGAACTCACGTCAATCGACATTTATTATTTATTTATCGTCAATCGATAATTGTGTTCCGGCAGCTGCACTTGAAAGCCAGTACCTCCCACTGGGCTTAGCGTGTAACCATCTTTGGCCACATCGTCGCTTAACATCAAGTGAGATTGCAACGAAACGCTAATTTTTATAAATATTATTTTTTTAGTTTCTGTGAAAAATATGCTGTAGTCATGCGATGAGTTTGCATATAACAACTTTATTATCGTAATTTCACACAAAATAAATGGGATCTATTCGTGATTATACCACACTAATAATCCTAGTGCGGTTAATAGGACTCATGATTTATATCTTAGGGCTGGACTTGCTAACTCACCTGTTGGTATCTTTATACATAGATGTTAAATAAAGGATTTCAGATTTTATACTATTAAGTGAGCAATTATTGTTTATATGTATGTTATATTGAAGACTAACTGTGCCCGCGGCTCCGTTCGCATAGAGCTTATAAAACTCGTTGTTTCTTAAAATTTGTATAACTCTTTATTGAAGGAAGGACTAAGGAGTAAAACAAAAAAATAATTGATCAAAATCTATCTAGTAGTTCTTGCGTGATGTGCACACAACGGTAAACCTTTGTAAAAATATATGAGTACATCGACTGATTACTTAAAGTATGTCGTTATAAATATTCTATAATGAATTTATGAAAGCGAATCCAGCGTAGTCGAGTTTATTAATTCAAAGATACTTAATGGGCCTTATATTAATTAACCCGCCGTACTTGATTTTAGGCAATTTCACAAAAGCTGAATGTATGTCAATCGAAAATAATACAAATATTAAAGTTTTTAAAGTTCAAAATTGTAATATCAGGGCGCCTTTTGTTTTATCCTCGGTCGTTAGGTGTACGAACTCTTCACGCGGTCTCATTAGTGTCTGTTTTTTTAAGAGAGGAAGCATTGCGTAAGCCTTCCTTATAAGATGGGACTAAAGGAAGTCTGCCCGAGATTTTCATTTTGCAATGTGTCTATTCTCATGGATTAAATTGGGAAATATTATCATGAATACACAATATACAGTAAAGTATTGATACACCATGTCAAAATTCAAATCAATGTCAAAGCAAGGTTTTATGAACCGGAGTTTATAAACAATATAAGCAGAATGTAAACTGCCGGTAGATTGTGAACGGACACAAATCAATCAAACGGTTACGTTTTCGTTGGTTTATAAACTAACTGGATTGGTTAGATTCGTTGACACTGTGATTTTAATCACATTTTAAAGTCTTACTATCATGATTTTACTTATTTAATAGACATATCCTCAAAAATTCAAAATTATTAGTTTCCGTTCACAGTCTACCAACAGTTTACAATTTGACTAGATTGTTTATAAACTACAGTACAGTTATCCGATGACACATACAATTATACACAGTAACTACCATGGAATAATGTTGTAATTAGTAAATAAAGAATAAAATAATTATTACAACGGATATATAGCATTTCCTTAATATATAATCATCAATATCTTCTCAACTATTCCAGTCAAATTAGATAATTTTAACTGAAATAAACACAAAAAGGTAGATTCACTAATAATATAAAGCTGAGACAGTGACGTATTTCTGAAGAATCTATCTGTAGAGTCTGTAAATTTACAGAGGCGACATATTTTAGGAAGGCGGGTTTTTTCCGCTACCAATAAAAACGGAGTATCAACTTTGCCGATTATTTTTTTTATTTCTGGTACAAAAACTTCATTCCATCAAAATAAAAATACTTTTTAAAACACATTTTTAATTTTGTTAAAAAGAAAAAAAAGCATTTGCGGTGTGTTCGTTCCAGGCAATAGCCGGCGGATTTGTAAATGTGCCTCTAGCTTGAGAGATTGTATGTTTCAACGCTTTAATCTTATGAACTATCTGTCCGATTTGAATAATTATGTTTGCAACAGATAGACCGTTTATTGGGTTAAGTTTTTGCTTATTAGGAATAGAACATAAATTAAACGTGTGTGAAACAGGCACACCTTGTATAATATGAGAAGCATTATTGAAAACAAAACAATGTCTAAAAAAATCGTATAGTGCCACAAACTTTTCTGGCCCGGTGAGAGAGTTGCTGTTATCGCATTTGGTGTTGTCAGTAAAAATAAAATTTGCAATAAAATGGGTAAGTAAGTCGATGTAACAAAAACATTTTTGTCCAAATCTTGAAAATAACTGAACCGATTTTTCAATCCAATTAATAGTGTCGGAAAAATACGTGGACTAACATATTTACATACAAACATGTACATATCCATAAAAACTTAATATTTGTTTGGAAGCATAATAGATTATGTAAATATAGTGCATTTCCAATAATAATAATACATAGGTACGTGTCAAATTCATAACCTCCTTGTTTAAAGTTCGTTAAAGTATGAAATTATGCACACACTACCTTACATAGGACCTGATGTTAAACACCTGGCGATTTGAAAGAACGTAGATAAAATGTTAATTAAATAAATAAAAAACAAAAACATATTCTCTGAAAATATTTATATTTTAACACATTAATTATGATCATCTACATAAAATGTATGGCGGGTGTTTTCTAACGGGAATACTCCAGCTATTCTTAAGCCACCGGAGTTATTTGATTCATTCGTCACTTCATCATCAAAGTCACTACATTCGCTTTCACTGTCACTGGCCAAATTAATAATGAAAGGCTCGTCTAAGTATGCACCTCTACTTCTATACTCGTTTTCAAGTTTTTTTACGTGATTGCAATGCCTTTTTTCATTCATTCACTGTTATATTATTGAAGGCGTCTGCAATCAAAGAAGCATTTTAGAATTTGATTTATTTCGTTTCGTTTCATCGAGCTCCAAATCATTTCGATTGCATTTAAGTCGCAACGGTATGGCGGTAATCTTAACACGCTATGACTGTTCTTTTTCAACAGTTCGTCTATTTCGTATACAGGTTTTGGTTTATGTCTTTTAATGAGTGCGTAGAGTTGCGATTTTGTAACTTGTTCATTAAATTCTATTTTATTTTCCGTCAGCCACTTCTGCATCTCGGCCTTTTTATGATTTGTATTAGGAGTTTTGTTTATGCAAATGCTATGATATGGGGCATTATCCAATATAATCAGTGTTGTCTCATGTAAATTAGGCAGAAGTTTATAGCTAACTCATTTTTTGAAATTCGTACTATTCATTTCGTCGTGATAATTGGCAATTTTTGTCTTTGATTGGAACAGCAATAACGCATTTTTCACAAACACTGCTTGTCCTCCCGCATGAGCAATTATCGATTTGTTTCCCTTGGAGACTGGGTTTAGCACATCATCAACTTCATCACTCTGACAACAGCTATATGAGATGCTTGAATATAGGTGTCGTCCAAAAATATGGCAGGTTTTTGTTCACCTCGTTCATTCTCTTTAATTTTTTGAAGATAAATTGCTCTCCATGCAGAAATATCATTTCGTTCTATTAAAAATTTTCTGTTCGATTTTGTTTTCTTGTAACGAAATCCAATTTTATGGAGTATTTTCCGAAGAGTTTCTCGATCCCCTTTAAAATCAATGTCTTCTTGAAGCACATTTAATAACTTTGCTATTGTGGGAATTTCTCTGCGTATGATTTAAAATTCATCAATTTTTCTTCTTGTGACACCGAGATCAAAATCATCCACTTCAATTTTACCTTTACTCCTTTTGCTTATCTTACCTGGCGTGGAAACATTTGTTTCAGTTTCATCTGCCTGTTCTTTTTTCTTTACAAGTTTTGTAACAAATCGCTCCTCAACACCTACAACAAAAGTAACGAAAAAATTAAATATAAGATACTTACATCTATTTTACTAGCACGTGCCAAATAATGTTTATGTAGAATTACTTTCAAAAGCTGCCAACACTAACCTGTGGCGGCAGCTACGCGTTCATACAATTTTGCGAAGGATATTATCGGTGTCTGAAGACGCTTTTCTTCCTTCATTAAATCTAGGACTTGTAATATAACGTTCCTCGCATTACTTTTTAAAGCTTTCGGTATTTTTCACTAGCTATAACTACGAAACGAAAAATAAAAGCACGGAGCAAACAACTAATGACGGATATGTCACCGAATGGCAGGTAGATAGACATTTCAAAATGGCGTCGTTAAATCCTCTTTAGGCCACCGGGCCAGAAAATTTTGTGGCACTCTAGTCTGTACTGTAAATGTCAAACATAATAATAGACTGTCTTGATTTTAAATAGTATTTGATGCGTACATGGCAGATGTACCCTATGGTTTCACAACATCAATACCGCAATAAAAAACACAGAATTACAATTTAAAAACAAAAAATATGTTTATTTGCTTAAGAAATTATTATTGTTTGGTTTAACAAAACAAAAATTAAAAAAAAAAAATCCGGCGCCCAACAACATGATGCTATCAATGATAATAATGTGAATTCATTTTACTGAAACAATTTTATTTTATTATGTAAGAATAATTTAACGGTGTATAAATACACCTTATTTTATTGAACTAACATGAATAATGAATTTCATTCATCATGTGCACGGCGCATGATTCGCACGCAGCTCTCAATTTTACCCACTAATAAACGCGCCAAAAAGGTAACTTAAAAAAAAATTCGTTTCGCTTATTACATGATTTGAACTTTATTTTTATTTATAATTTTTTACCAATTATAAATAACTTTATGATGTTACTATGGAGTCATTTCGGTATGTCTGTCTCACTTAATGTTAGAATTGTGTTTCTATCAAAACTCTACAATATAACTATGGAGAATAGAGACCAAGGGACACATCTCTATGTATGAAAAAAATCCTGTCGTAAAGCATCAAATTAGGGTGTTTCCACGGTAGCAATTGGGTAAATTTTAAAGATAGCGACAAAAGTTATAATTTTTAATTTTCGCCCACATGAACAACTTTTCACTCCATAAAATAGTTTTATTTATAACTAAAAACAATAAAAACTTTTTTTTTTCTCTTTATTTTTAGGCTTAGTCGCATTAGCGACTATGTCGCCTATGTAATATAAGCTTTACACAACTTATGAACTACTAACAATTACTTAACTTAATTTTAAAGAGCTCCCTTGCAAAAGGAGACAAAGGGTCAGCCAACATGGAATTATATATACCAATGTGGAACGACCCAGAAGCATTAAGTTTAGATCTAGTAGATTCACTTCGAACACACTCCACCAGAATGTGGTGCACATCGTCGATGTGTCCACAAATCGGACAGTTATGGCTTCTTGACGGTTAACTGTGATGTTATCTATCCAAGTAGACTTTAGAGGATGTGGTTGAATCGTTTTGCATATTCATTCATTTTGTATATAACATGCAACATATATCAAAATGCGTTGGTAATAATTTGATTGGAATTCCATCGGAAGAACCTTCTCTAGCTAAGAGATCAGCTCTTTCATTACCGGCTATGTTTATATGAGATGGTATCCATTGCATAACAATTACTTTATTATTTGCCTTCAAATCAAGTAATTGTTTTAAAATAGTGTAGGCTATCGGTGTTCCTCGAAAAGTCGAGGTACATCTAGCCACATGTTGGAGAGCAATTTTTGAGTCCGATAAAATAACAATTTATAAAATCACTAAAAAGTATCATACCCTCTTATTACGCTAACGCCATTTTGGTAGGTTTTTCAATTATAATTTGCTGCTTACAACTGGACACTTTTTCAACTTGTCCCCCATATTTATGGTTTTCCTTACCTTTACCCTCCATAAGTATAACCGGTCACATCCCCGTCATCAGCACTACAACCATGATTTCACAGTTATGACAGAGTTTATGCTCCATGCAAGCAGTGTAGTAGAATACATATGAACCGTTTATTTATTTCTAACATGTTTCAATTTAATCTATGTATCTGTATAATATTATTAATGCGATTGTTAGCATGAATATTTCTTAATAACTCTGAAACGGTTACAACGTTTTAAATAAAATTTGGCACAGAGGTACGTACATAATGTAAAGGAAATGAACACAGGCTACCTTTTAAACAGAAAAAAAAGTCTGCAGCAGAAAGTATTAGATAAAAAGTTTAATTAAAAATCTAAAAAGGCATGTGAATGAAAAATACCACGTTTAAATATAAACGTTGTGTTTGGTCAGAAAACCTACAGTGTTATAAAAATGTTTTAAAGGAGCAAAGAAACATCATAATATATATTCATATTTTCCTTTTTCATAATATATATTCATATTTTCCTATTTCATAATATATATCCATATTCAGCATTTTCTCTAAGTAAATCTCGCGAGTATTTCATTTCACTCACTGATTTAGTTTTAAAACTTTAAAGGCGTTAAGGAATTATTCAAATTGTATTTAAGTTGTCAGCATAAAGTGTTTTTAAGGTGTATTAGCTGTATAATAGCTAGCTATCACTGCGCCCGCGTCTCCGCACGCGTTTTATTACGCAGTAATTATTTTCATCCCGCAATTTTATTTTTACTCTTATGATTAAGAATTTATATAGCCTAACAACTGGGAAATAACACATAATTTCAGTGTACAATATTTTATTAAAATCGTTTGAGAACTAGTTTTTTTACGATGCCTTTATTATTGATATTTCTTATAGATATATAATGATGCTTGCTTCCAGTCTACAAAATTTGATCGGAATTGGTTGAGGATTTCATTTTTCGTAAAAATACTTTTGGTAATTCTTATATTACATCAATCATGGAATGACATATAATAATATATCCCTTGTGAAAAATTCATCAAACTTGGTTGGAAATTAATTAAAAAAAACTGTATTTTTTTTAATGTTTATTAACCACGATGGTGGGAATCAAGTTTGCGGGCCGGCTGATGGTAAGCGATCACCGCAGCCTATGGACGCTTGCAACACCAGAAGCATCGCATGCGGGTTGTGGACCGTTTTTACTTTACGTCCTTTTACCAGTTTTCAAAAAACACAGATGGTTACCTTGGATCCTTTACCATAATTTCTTCTGTACTCCTTTAATAATTGCAAAAATGGTAATCGGCTTTATACAGACAAAGACATTTGAAATTTATAAAATAAAGTTCCAGTGAAATGTCATAAACCTCGCGTGATGTTTGTACATTTTTTATTTATTTTATGAAAGACCCTTTGAGTCCCTTTAATATCCCATAACAAAAGACCCTAACCAGTTGAAATTAACAATACACGGGAATTTATGGGTTTCATTATCAAGCCTGAACTTAAAAATATAAACAAGAGAACCGAGATCAATAGCAGCTGGATTAACGGAATTTGAAGCAACACAATTTATGTTTGTGAAAACAATAAACTAGTAGTACCTACCTATAGTAAGTTTCTGGGTAGTATGAATTAAAATTTTGCTTTCTAATGATAATATTTTGCTATAAACATTTTTGTTAATCTCATGGCAGATTAGTTTATAGGATTTAGTGTAAAGCCATCCATTCCATTAAGTAAATATTGATAATATGGTCCTAAAAAAAGCAAGCAAAAACGGTAACCGAGAGAGAGGTATAAAGGTTTAAAGAGAGATAGGGCACAGAGAAAATTATTTGGAAATTTCTCTCTACTTGGGGTAGTTCACCTAGTGAAATACCTGTAATCTACAGTTATCGTAACTACATAACCTTGTGTTGTGTTCCTGCGGTGAGTAGGGTTTCCAGAGCTCTTGGAGAAATAGAGTTCAAAGTCGGCGACGCGCTTGTGATACCTATGGTTTTACAAACGTCCATAGGCTACGGTAGCTGTTTACCATCAGGCTAGCCAAAAGCTTATTTGCCGCCTTAGTTATATATTAAAAAAAACAAACAACTCGTTCGGCCGGTGATGAATTTTTTTTTCGTCACTGTATTTTAACTCATCTCTGTACGAACTACCCGTCCGTAGATAATAGCCCATTTTGATTCTAGCTTAACCGTATTTAACTGAATCCCTTTCTGAATTAACATTATTTCATCTATCCCATCAGCCGTTTTTATTAATGTGTCATTATATCCAATTTTTATTGAAATAGGTACAAAAACTTTGATAGTACATTGAATGCATCGTTATAATTCATCATCATCTTCAGCCCGTAATCGCCCACAGCTGAACATAGACCTCTCTTCTTGTTCGTCACTTATCCTAATCCTAAGCTAATCTAATTCATATCTGATCCGCGATTTTAACAATATCGTCAACACAACGAGCTGATGGGCGTCCGATTCACTTACTAATAATTGGCCACTAATCCATCTAAGCTTAAGTCCACCTGCAGTCACTCTACCTGGTAGCATATCTCGCTTATTTCCATTTTAGTTTTGTGGTAGTCTGTCCAACGTCGCGGACCTCATTGCGACGTCGTATATCGACATTTCTAATTCGATATTGTAATCTGATACTGAGTATGGCGAACATGAGAACATGGTTCTCTCTGCCAATTATATTTTATGCATAGCCTTAACTGTGATCGTCCATGTTTTGGCATTATATGTCATGGTGGGCAGAATACATTTATTGTACAGACAACCCTTCAGGCATTATGAAACGTCAGCGGAATTAAGCATAATATCGCCTAACTTAGTAAATGTCACTTATCCCATCAATACTGTTTAAGAAAACAAACTTCCTAGTAAACATTAAAAACGAATTATTATCTACCAAAGTAACGAATGTTTCATTGCTAATGATCGCTTTATTAAAAAACAACAATATATTGCTGTCATCAGTCATACAAAGTAAATTGTTATATCCCAAAATTTACATAAACACAATGGATACACGGTAAAGAAATGCAAAATAAACAAATATAACCAATAAAATTAAAATATAAGGAAAATCGCGAACTGTGTATAATTTCGAACAACAATGAATTCAGGAGATGAATTATTTTCCGCATTTTTCCGGCTTAAGATTTCGGTACCATTGTAGAAGAGTTCTGAGATTTCCTTTGGTTTATTCTCATTGTAACAATGTTTTTGTCCTTCACTCTTCAGCTTTTTTAGTACTATATAATTGTGAATACCATTACTTTTAATGCGGTGAAATATAAAGGGATTTTTACGTGTTTGTAACTACAAAGACTTAAAAATAATGACAGTATATGATCATCAGTCAATTATTTAAATATGTATTTCTATTAATATTTTATATTAATTTCTCTCTACCGTAAGCATTTACTAATTTAATTACACATCTCCTATCCTGAATAATACTTTATCCGTTTCAATTTTATCCAATTAGCTAATGACGATAAATCAAAATGCCTTTTGATTATGTCTTATAGTAAAAATTCCGCATTATGATTTATTACCTGACCCGTGCGAATATTTAGCACATTATATAATCTAAACAATCTAATTAACAACCGTCATGATAATTAAGTAGACTGTTAATAGATCATGGTGTTTCGAATATATTTTCGATACAATGTTCCTTCGATCGTATCATATTTTAAATTCCTCGCGAGATCTTATTTCGACACAGCGTCGAATCACCCGAACCTGATAATGGTAGCCGCCGCAAATTACACTCCAGTCCCAAACGCAAAGGCAAAACGCCGTCCGCGGAATATCTTTACCGACCTCGAAGACGAGATTAAGAAAGCCAACGCGTACTACACGTCCGCCCTTGTAAACCAAGCGTGCTCGCGCCCACGTCCGCGAAACCACCGTTCCCTCTGCAAGGGACGGGTGGTTAACTTCGCTCCCGCACACCCGCCACGTCCACTCTCTCCTGTTGCAACTCAAGCCTAGGTCCGTTCCTTCGGCAAGGAGCCCTTGAGCCAGCAGCCGCTCGCGCGATACAGTGACACTGCATTCAATAGCTACCAACATACAATAATTACACTGCATCTCTACATACATGCACACCACTTAGGTACATAGGTTCTGTAAGAGACCTTTTTTTTCGTTTTTTGTCTAGTTAGTTTAGACCAAAACAGACAGATTACTAAATACATACACACATGTTTCCCAGGTTTTAGGATATATTTTGTTACAAGAAGTAACATATGATATAAGCAGTGATGATAATAGTAAATGAATTCGGGAAAAAGACACTTTTGGGGTGATTAAATGGCTTAGGCTAAGTAAACCATAAGAGATATATCAAATTAATGTACGACATAATTATAGATCTTAAAAAGATCTACCAAAAAGTCAGGATAAAATATGTCTATCTTCTAAGAATTAGATACAATAAGCACTTTTGAGGCAGCACAATTTGCGTGTGCGCTCGTCCGACAGCATTCTGTAGTCCACGCGAGTGGAGCTGCAAGCACAGCTAGTTATATAATAAGTTTAAATAGTTTAAAAAAACTAAAAACACGCTTTAATAACACGCAAAAAATTATAAAACTGTTTAGTCTTATTATAACATCTCGTTACCAAGCCCAATGTTTGACTTGTCAAAACGAATCATATGAGCCCATAGTCTAGGGGCTTACTAGAAACCACTGAAGAGTTCCACTATCTACTTCCTGGCTCCATCATCAGATAAGTTCCAAGATAACAAATTATAGTGTTGTCGTCATCCGAACTACATATACATACAAATATTTATTTCGATACGACAATTAGAAGTAGATTAAAATTGACTTCTAAGATTTTATTACATTGTTTGTTAGTTCGTTAGTAGGCTATTTTTTTTATGTTTATAGGTTTGGCGTAATAACCACAATCTCATTTGATGTTAAGTGACGATGTGGCCCAAGATGATAACACACTAAACCTAGTGGAAGACTGGCTCTCCAGTGCAGCTGTCGGAACACACCTATTGATGCTTGGTGATAGATTTTCAACTTGAAGGTGGTAGCTAGCCAGACGGGCATTACAAAATACCCTACCTCCATGCTATGGTTTCCTCACGATGTTTTCCTTCACCGAAAGCTCAGGCTCATTGCAGGGATTCGAACTCACGTCAATTGACGCGAAGTCGTACACACTAGGACTGAGCCATCATTGCTTCAAATTAGTTAGTTACAAGTGAAGGTAACTAATATTAACATAATTGGTAATTAACATAGAGTATTTCACCGTAGTAGGTTTATAAACTAGAATTATGTGTTGACGAATGACGCTTTTTTTGGACTACTGTACATAAATCGTCGGTTTAAGTGCATTCATTTTTCCGAGATTGAATAAGAGAAAATCATCTGATTACGAGATATATTTTAGTATGACTATTTCAGATAAAATAAAACCGTATTACATCGAAATATGGTCGCTATTACTTTTGCTATATAGAATTATCCTTTCACAGGGTTTACAAAGGAATTTAACGTTGAAGACATTCGCTTTAATGCGACGTCGAGTCGTTTTGGAATGATTTTTTCTCAGAGGAGTACTCTTGTTATTTACGATTGAGTGATTGTAAGTAATAAATGTCACTTAAGATAAGAAGAAGTATTTAGTGGTTTTCTTATTTTAATAATAGATATTTATTAATAAAAGTGAAGACTTTTCGCAGGATCTTAATAAACTATGTTATTTGACACCATCATTTATACATAATATAAAACTCAATTCTCTCTAAAACTCTCTGTCGTCTTGTCCGTTTATGTTTTTTTTTTCAAGCGAAAACCACTAATCCGATATTTATTTTTCTTCAATTATCTATGTTATCTGGCCCGATTGTAGGATATATTTTGTAAGATAAAGTAACATAAGAAATAACCAGTCACGATAATGGCCAATCAATTCGAAAAAAAAAGACGCATTTTTGGCGCTTGAATGGTTTACACTGAGTAAACCATACGAGATACATCAAATTAACATACTAGATAATTGTAGATCTTAAAAAGACCTACAAATTTTTTAGGATATTATATATCTATTTTCTAAGGATCACCCACAATAAGCATTTTTGTTTTCTGTCTTTTGAGCGAGGCCAGAATCTTTTCAAATTGCATAATTTTTAAAAATTAATTGTTTTTTTTTTTCTCGTCATGCAATTGTGGTCTACGGTTGACATTATAAGTATTCTGAAATTTTAAGTTCATATTTCATTTTGTAGAGTTTTTTTTCAGTCCCGGTTTTTTAGGGTTCCGTAATCAACAAGGAACCCTTATAGTTTCGCTATGTCCGTCTGTCGATCCACGGTTTAGCTCAAAGATTCTTAGTACTGGAAAGCTGTTTTTACGTATATGTATACATATTAATCACTCTGATTTTTTAAAATAAAATAATGAAAAAAAATTTTTTTTGAGTATCTTCCCTACCCGTAGGTACTCTGGGGATTATATTTTTCTTTTCCCCATGGTGTGGGGTGTCGTTTGATAGGTCATTCAAAAATATTGCCGGTATGTCAAAACCATTTTCGTTTCAGAGATCCGTTCGTGAAATATTAAGCTTTAAAATTATATTTTTTATGAGAGTCAAGTAGTCTCAAGTCTGAAGAAGTTCACGGCAGTTGTATTTATAACGTAGTTAAAACAAAAACTATTACAGCTATGCAGGCTTTAAAGTTAACGAGTAATAGTCAATCGACTTATAACATGTATACATGTATATTAATTTAAAAAAACTTTTTAAAAGCAAGCTTTTATTCAATATTTCAGTTGTACTAAAATGATAATAACAATTGTATGCAAGGGCTGTGCTGAATGTTATTTATATAGGTGAATATAATAAAATAGATCGATTGAGATCCTGTATTAAAGTACCTATTTATATGTAGGTACGATGTTGGGATAATCACTGAAAAAGTTAATATCTGTTGGTTTTTTATTTTTAACTTTCTTATTTTCTACCATCTATACATATAATAAAATTGAAGAGTCTGTCTGTAATGTCAAAATAACAAATTTTTACTAAATGCATATGAAAGTTTACACAATACCTATAACAAAAACCTATTTTTTAAATTTCTGTCTGTCTGTCTGTTTGCTCCGGATAATCTCCGAAACGGTTGAACAAATTTTGACGGGACTTTCACTGGCAGATAGCTGATGTTATAGGGTATAACTTAGGCTATTTTAATTAAAAAATAATAATTAGGGTACTACACAAAAAATAAAAAACCTTTTTTAGGCGTCCACGCGAGAGGTGTCGCGGGCACAGCTAGTATTGTATATAGTGTGACGTCATTTTATTTTCGTATTCTCCTCAACAACGTCTTTAATTTAATAACCATATCATGGGAGTGCAAAAAAATAACTGGTCCGCCATCTATGATAATCCGCCATATTGGATTTAGAATGACGTCACTTAGCTAACCATATATTATCATCCAAATTAAACGTGTATGCAAATTTTCAGCTAAGTTTCAAAACGCAACGCAAGTTAAATAAAAGATAATAAAACGTAAATTTTCTTACATATTCCATTAAACATTACTTAAAGCCTCCTTCTAAGCTCTTCCAAGTTTGTATATCGTGACGGCCAACTACGGAAACGTAACTGCGCGTGGCCATACACGCACTTGACCGGTTTTTATTCATGACATTTATTTTGCATGGTGGTAGGGCTTTTTCTAATTTGAAGTTGAAAATCACCAAGTTGAAAATCTGTCGTCAAGCACCAATAGGTGTGTTTCAGCAGCTACACTTGAGAGCCGTCTTCCACTAGGCTTAGCGTGCTACCATCTTGGGCCACATCGTCACTTAAGATCAGATGAGATTGTGGCCACAACGCTTAACTACAACGATAAAAAAGACTAGCTGTGCCCACGGCTCCGTTCGCGTGGATTACAGAATCGAAAATAAATGTAGCCTAAGTTACTCCTTATAACATAACCTATCCACCAAAGAAAATCCCGTCAAAATCGGTCCAACCGTTTCGGAGATTAGCCGGAACAAACAGACAGACAGATAAAAATTTAGTAAAAAGCTGTTATTTTGACATTACAAATAGACACTTCAATTAAATTAAATTCATTAATCAAAAAATTAAAAAAATCAAAAAATTAAAATCAATTAAATGTGATTAATAAACTCCAAAACCGTTTGACCGATCATCATTAATGTTGAATGTAATTTTGTTTTATTCCATAATAATGTGTATTGTCAAAACGAGATGGCGCTGCCACGCTTTTGTGCTAGGTATCGTTTGGTTTTATACATTGAATGTAGGGGTTTGTTTAGTTCAATAAAATTCCCCCAAGTCCGGTGAAGCTGTAAAAGCCGTTCGAGGCTCCTGGGCCCTTATGGCTAACAGTATAGTCAGATCGAAAAAGAAAAAAAAAAATCAATAAAATCCCTTACTGTTACAACCACCACGAGTCTTTTATTCACCTTCCAAAGTAAATAATTCATTTCTAGTGCAAATTTGTAATTTGTTCAATTAAAGTTAGTAGATTAATTTGTTTATTCTAGATATATTTAAGTGTGTTAATAAACGCCACGTAACAGCTAATTAATGCGCCTAGTTCGCGACACCATTCTCCCCCATTTAGTCTTGTATATAAAAACTCACACCTACATTTGCTATATTTATCTTCCTGGCAAATTATCGTTGTCAGTCACGCTATTAAAAAAAAATGTAGTAGGTCCTTTTCACGACGTAAACAAATTGCATATGATAATTGTATTGTTTGAAAAACTTTTATTCCGTTACTAGCTATGCCCGTGACTTCGTCTGCGCGGAATTCAGAATTGTATCTTTACCAGGATAAAAAGTATCCTATATATTAATCCGGGTTATAAGCTCTGTCTGTGTGCCAAATTTTATCTAAATCCATTTATCCGTTTTTTCTTTATTAAGTAACAAACAAATAAACTCACTTTCGCATTTATAATACTGAGTAAGGACTAAGGATAGTAAGGCTGTACTTTCCTAGAGAAGGTATAAATTCGAATAGGATACAAATTAAAAATAATCATATTATTACTTAAATATAAAATTCATTGTGGCGTTAAAATTAAACACGAAATTGGTACGAATTTGTGTTCCTTTTTTATAGGTCTATTGTCTGACCTGATTTTAAGCGACGATGTGTTTCAAGGTGGTAACACGCTAAGTGAGGGAACTGGCTCGTAGGTGCAGCTACCGGACCTACAGGATATCAATAAAAAGCTATAAATACCTATAGGTTTTTCGACGACCGATTTTCAACTTGTGGATAAGGTAGCTAGTCAGGCGAGTATTAGTTGTAAATTATTTGTAGTCGTCGTGTTGTCGTCTCGTAAATTTGACAGACATTTACAAGATTTTAACAATTGAGTCTGTATATATATATATATATATCTTAATTTGAATACTTTAGTCAACAAAATAGCCTCTTCTTCTTATAACTTTCGCCTTTACAGATTCTGTAGACTATTACAGATATTAGAACAAATACCAAAATTACAACACAACTTAGATTACAATTTCGTCATTTACGTCTCGTCTGTAACGGTACTCATGTATTAATTTAATATTATTGTTTAACTTCATTTTGTGTTCACTAAGAGTTGAAAGGATTTTTCATAAACCTAAACGCAATACGTCTGATGCTAATTATTACAATCTGATAACAACGAGCAATCGTGACAAACATCCGGCCTGAAATTGTCACAGCAAAAACCAAGAAATTTCTGAATAATAAACTGGTCCATCACGAAAAAGGATGACTTAGTAGATTCAATATAAAGGTTTCTTCACTTTCTGTGTGTTACGTGAATATTACTACTATGCAACAAAAGATTTTAGATACTTTGGAGTAGAAAGACTACTAAAAGATATAAACAGTTGTGATAAACAGAAAAGACAATTTCAGTAGCAAGTTCGTCACCACCACATTGTACCTAAAACAGTTTTATCTCATCTATTTAATTTACTCATTTGGCGCCTATTGTCCCTACCATGTGATGGTATAGGATGGGACCATCCTACTAAAATGGGGAGTGACGCATCATGTGCAACATAACTTAGCTAACGCCCCGATTGCTAGGAGAATACTCATAGTGAATCTTCTGTCTTAAGAGAATTACATTTTTAGCGATAGTCTGACGAAACTCAGTGAATCTTTAGAAATATTAGTGGCTAGTTTAAATATTAATTAAAATTAGCAAGTAAGTATTTGTAAATGCATATAATATGTCTTGGCCATGTAGCTGTTAATATTGTATGTTGGTGTAAGAAGGAAATAAAGAAATAAACATGAAGAAGTTATCCGTCAATGATAATAACATGAATTCATTTAACTGTTTTTTTTAATCGTGTTAAATAATTAAACGTTGCTTAAATAAGAATAAATCAGGAATATGAATGTACATTATTATCACTGATGGCTAACTAAATCAAGTTGTTGGGACGGGGGATAAAATTTTTGGAGTTTTTTTTAAGTATCACTTACTTACGTGCGTACATAAATGACATACATTTTTCTTTTTACAGTAACAACCATCATGTCGTCTTACTGAATCGCATATTTAGGTTGCTTTCGAAGAAACCCTGGCCAGGAAACGATACCACGGTTTAAATGATCCGTAACTATTTTAAACAGAAAGTATAATAAACTGTTAACAATGATACCAATGAAAGAGATTGTGTGTCATTTTTACATATCACATAGCGTGTTATAATTACCTCATGTTTAATAATTACAGTAAACGTTTGCGTGCAAGTACGAGAAAACTATGAATAATGTAATAGAATGCGAATAAGGTCTTGAACGGTGAAAATACGTTCGTTTTTATTTTGTTCAATACAAGAACAAACTTCCTTAAACATTTTGAAGGTTTCCTGAAGAAATATTCTCATATTACGCGGTAGTACTCGTACTTGATAATTAAGGTATGAATTATTTTATATATATAACAATTTATTAATTACTTCGTGTTTATTTAAAAAATGCGAAAGACATATATTTAGTTATTTATTGTTATTTACGTTTGCCTACAATTTCACCTGATGTTAAGTGGCTACGTGGCTCAAGGTACCAACACGCGAAGCCTAATGGGGAGACTGATTTTTAAGTGCAGCTGCCGGAGCATATCTTGGCAACAAATCTTCAACTTGAAATTTGAAAGTGGTAGTTTGCCAAGCGGGCTTTCAAAATACCCTACCGCCATGGGTGGGTCTAACCTATGCTTTCATCACGATGTCTTCGTTTACCTAAAGCTCAGTCTTATTGCAGAGTTAAAATTTGCATGCCTTAATATACGTATCAGAAATATTTTTAAATATCATACATTCTCCGTATCGAAACCTACAAACTCGCATTTGAAATTATGTATATTTAATTCAAGCTTCAAGATAAATAATGAACGTGTTACATACACAAATACAAAAAACATTTCCCAAGACTCTGATCAAAGCTACAGCAATACAAAGAAATCTAAACAAAATAATATTTACAATCGCTAACAAATGGAGGGATAAAATTATTCTTTGAATATTTTAAATTGTTCGCTCAGGGGTACATCAGAAGGCTCGATAAAATTAGAAAAAATGTATATATTAATAATAAAATAGAAAATATCATTACGGTATTTTCTTTATTTATCCGCTAGCTTTAACTGCGGCTTCGTCCGCTTTGAATTTCGTCTATGGAAAACAGCGTTAAAAAAACAAATATGTAGATGTACTGAAATTCAACATCGGTGATTTAACCGTGTTTCATGCTTTGTAAATGTTTCTGATTCCTGAGATGCAGCGAGGAACTCAAGGTTAACGCAGTCCCGAGCAATCCCGAGACATGTTATGGTCTGATCATGGTTATGGTCTATGGTTAGCAGTAAGCCGCGCCTCACGCTCTTCACCACTTTCGATCGATCGATATTCCGCCATACGTCTACGCAGTGAGTTTAACGTAAAATGTAGTTCCCTAGAGGTTCTGGGTGCAAAAAATTTTCTTAGTATCTCGTTCAGCAGCAAGTCTCACCCAACAGTATTCCCTCAGTTTTCTGCAAACGAACGCCTGTCTTAATGCAATGGAATACTGTGAAAATTTCATCCACTTTCTACCAGGCAAATACAATCCGAAAGTTAAGATCAATAGTTCAATCGCGAAGTTGAATTTAAATCCAAATCGTAATCCAATGAATTAAGGGCTATTTGAGAATACCCCAGTAAAATAATTTTAGATATTAACTGATATTAAAGACATGGGTTATGTTGTTCAATAAAAAAATGTAAGGTTTTGCAATGCTTTAAGAAAAGGTAAGATTATTTAATAATTTTACACTTATTAGCAGTTAATATGTAGCAAATTTAAGATCGTAGTCAAATAACTTTGTGTTGTGTTCCTGCGATGTGTAGAGATTCCAGAGCTCTTTGGAGAGGGGGGAGGCGGGTTGTTCAAAGAGAACTAGGGTACAGAGAAATTTCTTTGGAGATTTCTCTCTACTTGGGGCAGCCCGACTGGTGGAATACCTCCTCCTCGTCAACAGAAGATCGCAGCCAAATAAACTAGGCATTTTACGTAAATAGCAATTACAATGCTATGCAGCCCGTCATGGTGGTCAAGTAGCTTAGATATCGATTCGATGTCTGCAGGTTCGAACTCCGGCATATATATGTATTAACGAATTTTTCGGATTTCGCGTATATTTACTTATTCAAATTGGTAAAACTATCGGCTGATGATGAAGCAAAAATCGTGAAGAAACATGAACGTTTGAGGAATTTTCTTGTATGTGCGAATGATATAGATAGAAATGTTGATTTACCGGTGCTTGAAAACAGAACTAGAACAGAACTATCGAAGATCCAAAAAATAAAAGCTAAGAATAAAAGCTTTTATTTAAAATATGATACAAAAAAATATAATGCTATATATGATATTTATAAAACGTTGAAAGTTAATTCAGAGACAAATATTGGATGACATTGGTTTATATAGTGTTTTAACACAAATTATAGACATCTATTTTATCTTATTGGAGTGTATAGATGAAAAAATCCAATAAATATTCACACTGAGTACCTACCAGTTAACATATGTAACTGATAAGCCTCTCAAACCCATATTTTTTTATCGTTATACGTTTAACGTAGTGTCCACAATCTCATCTCCTGTTAAGTGACGATGTGGCCTAAGATGATAACAAGCTAAACCTTGTGGAAGACTGGCTCTCAAGTGCAGCTGCCGGAACACACCTATTGGTGCTTGGCGACAGATTTTCAACTTGAGGGTGGTAGCTAGCCAGGCGGGCATTAGAAAATGCCCTACCACCATGCTATGGTTTCCTCACGATGTTTTCCTTCACCGAAAGCTCAGGCTCATTGTAGGGATTCGAACTCACGTCAATCGACGCGAAGTCGTACACGCTACCACTGCGCCATCATCGCTTCAAACTAGAACAGAACTATCGAAGATCCAAAAAATAAAAGCTAAGAATAAAAGCTTTTATTTAAAATATGATACAAAAAAATATAATGCTATATATGATATTTATAAAACGTTGAAAGTTAATTCAGAGACAAATATTGGATGACATTGGTTTATATAGTGTTTTAACACAAATTATAGACATCTATTTTATCTTATTGGAGTGTATAGATGAAAAAATCCAATAAATATTCACACTGAGTACCTAATAGTTAACATATTTAACTGATAAGCCTCTGAAACCCATATTTTTATCGTTATACGTTTAGCGTAGTGTCCACAATGTCACCTCATGTTAAGTGACGATGTGGCCTAAGATGGTAACACGCTAAACCTTGTGGAAGACTGGCTCTCAAGTGCAGCTGCCGGAACACACCTATTGGTGCTTGGGGCCAGATTTTTAACTTGAGGGTGGTAGGTAGCCAGGCGGACATTAGACGAAGCCCTACCACCATGCTATGGTTTCCGATGTTCTCTTTCACCGAAAGCTCAGACTCATTGCAGGGATTCGAACTCACGTTAATCGACGCGAAATCGTACACGCTACCACTGAGCTATCATTGCTTTCATTCATTCATTCTATTGATATTATTATACATAGAAAAGCACCCAACGCACTTATTTTATGACCCGAACAAATAATAGAAATTTTCTCCTGGTCTCTCCAACACAATTGACGTTAAAATACGAACAAAACTTTCAGAAGAGTTTTTACAAACAACTCTTTCCACGTTCTTTATTCGTTAAACCATTTCATCTCGATTTTCGATAACAATAGTAAATAAACTTTCGCCTTTTGTAAAACTTTTTCTTTAAAGTGTTTGGACACTGCGTCCATAGGTGTTGGTTCGAATCCTTACAGTTTGTTTGAGCTTTTGATGAAGGAAATCATCGTGATAAAACCTTTTCTTATGCTCACTTGTCAAGCTACCGCCATCAAATTGAAATTCAGCCGCCAAACGCTTTGAGCTGTGTTCCGGTAGCTGCATTTCAGAAGCAGTTTCTCTAAGTTTAGCGTGTTATCATCTTCAGCCGCATTTGCAATTATCATCAGGTGAGATGTGGTCAAACATCTCAAAGCATTAACGTTCTACATTCAGTAATCCTGTAATCTAAAATCTTTTCTAGGGTCTACTTATAATAACGATACGATATAAATATCAATAGCGCGACGCAATATTCACACACTTTTTATAATTTCAATTATTATTTGAATAAAAATTCAAAATATTTGTTTTTATTTCTTACCTAACTCTATAATCATTTTATAGTTTAAAAAGATATGTAGGTATAAATTATGAGAAGGGGTCAAAAAATTAACTACAGTAATACTGATAATTCTGTTTACTGAGGCGACCATAAGGCTCGGAAAAGTAGACATGAACGTCAAGCAATCTGGGAAGATATAGACAAGTGCAGGAAGTGAGACCAACGATAGGATACACGGATGTAGAGTTTGTCGCATAAACGGGTGAAACTGCAGGGCACAGTTAGTTTAGAAGCATTGATAACTCTGACTTTGCGTCGATTGAAATGAGTTCGAATCCCTGCAATGAGCCTGAGCTTTCGGTGAAGAAAAACATCGCGAGGAAACCATAGCATGGTGGTAGGGCTTTTTCTAATGCTCGCCTGGCTCTAGCTACCACCCTCAAGTTGAAAATCTGTCGCCAAGCACCAATAGGTGTGTTACGGCAGCTGCACTTGAGAGCCAGTCTTCCACTAGGTTTAGCGTGTTTATCATCTTGGGACACATCGTCACTTAACATCAGGTAAGATTGTGGCCACTACGGCAAACCTACAACGATAAAAAAGGACCTATACCATATTACCATTCGAGTCAACGAGGAGACGCAAAATCGTTAAACACTAGAAAGCTCTGAAGCAATACATTCGCCACGAAAATTGCGATGAATTACATAAATTCCGAAAACTTACGTGAACCTTCACCGTTCAGCAGTTAATAGACCTAACAGGGTTAACCATTTCATTTATATATATGAAAAATTATACGCCAAATAAATGCTTAGGTTCCAGGCACGTATTTAGGATTTAAGGATGGGAGATGACAGTAATATAATTTAAATAATATTATTTATTAGCAAATATATACTACTATAATACTATCTATATCCTTGAGTACTACAGGTTATTTTTAGGTGGTAATCTCTGCAACTACTACTACAACTACTAATTCTAAACAAATCATTTCAAAATAGTAAGTTACATTATCCCTGAGTTATATAGGCTATATTAAGTACATATATAATATTCAATTAATAATTTACTTATTTTTATTTTCTATAATAATGTTTAATATAAATGATTAAATACTATCGTTATACTAAAGATTTTTAAGTAAAAGTACATTGACTTAATAAATATAATTAATCTAAAAAATATTATTAGCCAAAAAATAACCAGGTTTTCCTCTAAACGATTTAACTTCAGTATGCATTATATATTCGACCAGGCTAAAAATTATTTATAATTATTTCAAGAAGATCAATTCCTTTACACGTCAGTTAAACTCCCAACCTCACAACTCAATACGCTCCTGCTATGTTTCATTGTAATGCTAGAAGATTCGAGTACAAAGGAACGTGAGTATACAGAAATTGCTACAAAAAGCATATCAGGTATAATATTATGTTGATAATAAGTAATGGGTTACAATGAGTTCTTAATGTAGAATGAGTTCAGAAACATTTTACCGAATATCGAATTATTTTATAAAGCCTGTGTTACTTATATTTAGACAGCTTTTTTCTTATATATATCTACTAGGTGTGCCCACAGATTCACCCGCGTATAATTTAAAAGAAATCGCTGATTTATGATTTATAATACTTCAGTATGGACAATATTATTATCGGGAGGCCAGGGATATGCGTCACAATTCATACGGCTTGTTCACGTCACTAAACCTATAGTTATAGGCCCGGCTGAGTGTTGAATTATTTTAATTTTACATTATCTCTCAAAATATTCGTCCAAAAGCTATAAAGGGTAAAATTTATCTACATAAAATTGTCTTCATAATGAAGTAACTTTCGTTCGTAAGAATTAATATACCATGCCTAATAATAATGCTCATATATCACTTTTCAATTTTCAATAAAACTTTGTCACAATATACCTTATTGTGGCTTATGTATAAGAGATAAGCATATGGTTAAGGAGTAATATTTTTGTAGAACATTGTATGTACGTATCACTAACCATTACGCCAGCGCACGCGGATAAAGCAGTTAGGGTGCGCTATTAATTCCGACTTAACAAAAATCAATATTTAAAGCTAGCTGAGAGGTGTAAGCCTAATTCTATAAAGCCTATACTATTCCACGTGAATCTGGCTATCGTATACAAAAACATTTTTTTGAATCCGACTGGTAGTTTTAGAGATTAGCGTGTTTAAACAAACAAAAACTATTCCGCTTTATTATTTTAGTATAGTACAGATAATCTATACTACAGATGGTCGAATGTGGTTTATACCGTAGCCGAAATTTGGACGAACATCGGCCGCACTTTTTTCCATTTTGGCGCTAAAAACGTGTCAAAAAATATTTACAATGTACTTGTAATTTCTCTTGCGCGCCTCTCGCTCTCTTCTCCGTTCTGCCTCTAACTTCTTCAGACTCTAACACTCTCGAGTTAATTAATTCTCGATTTGGCAATAGTCGCATTGGATCTACTTTTGTATTATCGAAGCATCTCAGAAGCAAACATAAAAAGAGTTTAAACAGCTACAATATCCAATTCACACGATGGAGTCAAGTCGTGATACTTACCTACCGTCGACTTTAGCGATATTGTATCTACACCGGCTTGTTAACTAAAAACTTTAGCAATATTATTACTAGATTTTTTTTTGCAAGTATAATTCTGATGACTACGCGAATTAATGAAGCCTTAGCAGGAATCATATCGTAGAATACCCAAACGTTATCAATCTTAAAAGTCCGTTGATTAATTCATTTCTCCAGTGAAAGCTCAATATTAGTATAAATATGAACTAAGATATAAGTCAAGTAGTTATATCTCGTATTTTTGAATAATTAGAAGCTTGGATTCAACAAGGGCTTTCAAAGTAAGAGTACATTGGGTTTGTGAAGACTTCTCTATATCATCTTCATTTGGTTGAGCATTAGAGTACAACATTAATTTTTAATGCCGAGATTTGTTCAACTACTTTAATTATTAATTCATTTATTAACTTAAACATAACACTCATTCACACGCAGGCTCTCACACACTCGCGTGCACGGAATCATACACACACAAACACTTCCCCTTATACATATTTTACTATATTTGAAAGAGATTTGTTTTATGTATTTGAAAATATGATTTTTGTATGTAACCAGAGGAAGGGCACTGGAATACGGGACACAGTATATTTTATCCGGATCCAATGAACCCAAGCTGTACTATAAATATTTAATAAGTATTAATTCATTATAATTTAATAATCAATCACTTTATTTCTTTTACATTACAAACTATTGCACCATTTTTATTTTGACGTCAGCATTAAGTAGATACCTAAGTTCGGTAGAACTTCGGTTCAACTTAAGAAAAATGAACCGAACTTTGTCCCATCCCTAATCTATACTAATATTATGCATAAAGCTCAAGTGATTGTTTTTTGTTTATTTGCATGCGCTTGTCTCTGAAAATACCAGTCAGTATTAGACATTATTTTTGTATGGTATCTGTCTTTGCAGGATGGTTATAGGCTATATAACTTCACGCTAAGACTCTAAGGAGCGGAACAGTTATCTTGAACGTCAAGCAATCTGGAAAGCTATAGGTAAGAATGGGAAGTGAGAACCTATCATAGACTAGATAGGTTAGAGAGCCTATCATAGGATAAGCTACACAGGTGCGTTGGTAGCGACGCGGCACGGTGGAAAGGTGAGCAATAAATTTAACACGGTTGAACCCGTAGGGCACAGCTCGTTAGTGTTAATAAAATTATTATTTAATTGGTTTATACTTTTTTATCTATCATTAATGGAAAAATAATACCAGCCTGTGTGTGCCACTGCTGGGAAATAGCCTCCTCCTGAGAGAAGGGTTGAGTTTCATCACGTATTAGTGATTTGAAACGCCGAGAAATCCTCTTACAAGAATATTTCTGTAGCGTTCAGGTTTCCCCAAGTAAAATAACAGAAGAAAATATTTTTCAAAATTTATTCGATAATTAGATACTAAAATTTTTAATGTCAATTTGTTTGATAACACCTAAATCTTTTACAACTCCCCCGTAAACGTTCTGTAACATTTACAAAGCAGCAACTCCCTTTGTTTTGAGGACAGAATAAATTATTAACCAGTTATTGTTTAGGCGTTTTTAAAAGATTATAACTTTTAATATGTTTATGTAAGAGTTCAAACTGGCGCTGGATGTTTTGCTGGAAGTGTTTTTATACGTTAAGCGTTTGTTTTCTTATGTTAAGTGATGATATGGACCCGAGATTGTAACACGCATAGCTTCGTACTGCACTCGTACAGCTGCCGGTACTCACCTAAAGGTGCTTGGCGACAAATTTTTAACTTGAGGGTGGTAGCTAGCAAGGCGCACATTAGAAAATGCCTTATTACGGTAAGTTGTCCGTACTAAAACAAAAGTCCAGAATTCAATTTCTGCTGGAACTGATAAAATTAGTTGTTGGCATTTCTAGTCGGGTTAAAAATTACGCTCTACGTGGCTAAAAACACTATAGCATCGAATAGAAGACAGTAGTGTTAACATGAAAAGAAAATTATTATCCGGTAATGATCTTTGATTGACGAAGGCGTTGCTTTGCGTTTCGTTATCCTACTATATAAAACATTTGAATACTAAATAAATTTGTTAATAAATAAATGTGTAAATGAATATCTTAAACATATGATAATTATTAAAAAACAATGTTGCAGATGAGACCTAAACTACAATCGATTGCACGTGTTTCGCCCCTTAACATGGCATCCTCAGATCGATGTTGACTCCGCCGAAGCTATTTATTAAGTAATTTACTTACTATTCAAACGTTTTATGTTTTGAAAGGCGAAACAACTGTTTATCCGTTGCAGGCGGAAATAGCAAAGAAATCTCGAATAAATTATCCGGTAATGAGATGAGAATTGTGCAAAATAGTGAATATACAAGTTTTGAGAGTTAAATATAATAATGATTTTTATTCATTAATGTATAAATTATCATCTTATTGTCTACCATTGTCAACTTATTAATTATATTACTTCTAGACCTGATCCAAATCGATCGAGTGTTATGTGTGAAGCGTGTTTATACATTCAGATGGTAACATACTGGTACATACATACTTTTTCTTGTTCATCTGTGTTAATATATTAAGTGCCATAGTAATAGGTTACGAGTTATTTTTGTAATTATTCGTCTAATAGTTTATATTTTTACGAATCGTTTAAAAATATTATATATAAATCTACGTAATGCTAATCCGTCCAAATAAATTAATAAAAAGTGAATTTAATTAATACTGTGAAAAGCGACATCTGTTAATTGGTAATTAATAATTTTCCGCGATAATTATTTCCAATTTGAATGTGAAATATTTAAGAGAAAATTTTTGGGGTCGCATCAAACCACGGCTGTGTTTATGGTCTGTATTGTTCGAATGTACACAATAAATACCTCAATGTTAATTTATCTCATAATAAGACTGAATATAGAGTTTAAAAAAATGAGAATAATACTTATAATAAATATTATCATTAGCTAGTTATATGAATGACATTTTATGAAATAGTTGGTACAAGATGGTACCACGTAGATTTCACTGTGGTATTTGTCGACCTGCATTACTTCAGCGACGGTTAATGGTTTCTTGGACCTCGATCGTTGCCCCAGCTTTTGTACGTCATACTTTCCTTACTATAACGTATGGTTAACACAAAATATCAACACATCATAAGGAAAAAATCACATCTAATGTAATATGTCTCCCTTTATTACATTTAATATATAACCGAATAATCTTAACACATCAAATCAATATTTTTTCGTCCATATGGAATAATTCTAAAAAAATTTATTAGATAAGTAGTATTCAAAAACTGTCCAGTCGAGACTAACCTGTGATAGCCCAAAGTTCCTTCAAGCACTCCTCCCTCGATTTCTGTATTGCGGATCTCTTCTGTACCTCCGGTCCCGATTCCAAATATTCGAAGAGCAATGCGCCTAGGACTACATAAACTACTACTAATATAACAAGCCCTATTTGAGAAAACGCTGCTCTTGCGAAAGTCGATATAGCTCGTCGAAAGAATCCTGGCCGCTCTCGCCTTTCCAACGACACTTCCGAAGACATGATTCTATGTTGTAATGTTGTAAACATTCAAAATTTCATACACAGAATATCTTTGACTATCACTCTTTTGAATGCTTTTAAATTCATTTTTAATAATATTATTTTAAATTGTATATAAAAATTTGTAACACTTTTTAATTATATGAATTGTTCAGTTTTCTTGTAATTATTTTAATACTACACACGCACAGATGAATCCATGATCTGGAACAACATAAAAGTAGTAAAATTAAAAGATCTACAATTATGTAGTACATTAAATTGATATATTTCTTATAGTTTACTCAGCGTAAACAATTTAAGCGCCCCAGATGCGTCTTTTTTCCGAATTGATTCATAATTATCGTCACTGCTTATTTCGTATGTTACTTTATATTACAAAATGTATACCTATTACCTAGCTAGATAACATAGCTATGAATTAAAATTAAAAACATGTAAATCGGATAAATGGTTTTCGCATGAAAAGAACATAAACGGACAACAGACAGACGTTGAGTTTTGTAATACGTATAGAAGGCTACGATTTTGAAAATCATTTTACTGTTTCCTAAAATGACCTATTGGGGTAAATAAAGTGGACACAATCGATTTAACTGCGATAAACGATACAAGAGAGACCATGAATAATAGCGGACGTAATGTCGACATGCAAAGGCCAGACATAGTTAAAGCCGGTACATAGCTCAATTATAATGAGTACGAAACACAACGCTTCAGACTGGTGTCTTTTACAGTATAATATAAGCTATAATTCGTAATGTAAATACTTTCTCAATGCCCTGTGGACAGGTTGCCTCAATCCGTAATGTGAATGATAAAGATGTTACTAAGTTCATCGAGCAGCTTCAGCTGCATGGGAACAATATTTCGCTGAGCGTGTTCTACCGTCTTTATCATGGCGAGTGTTCTGAAGAATTGTTCAACCGAATTTTCTCTTTTCCCTTCATAACAGAGCTACACGCGCTGGGCTTCGGAGTCACAGCTTTAAGGTAACCTCCATCTCGGCTTGATCATCGCTATATCATAACTTTCTCGTACAGTGAAGCCGTGGTACTATCTCCCAACCAGTGAGTTCCCCTTTTCTTACAATATTGGGTCCTTCAAACATAACGTGAAGAAACATTTGAGCAGATCAACCTGAAAGCGATGACGGTTTTAAATCTCTCGGTGGTCTCTTTGTTCTTGGTTAACACTGTGCTTACTAGCAGGTACAGTACAATCACATAGTAGCGCTACAATAAATAAATGTATCTCTTTAAATCGAATATTATTCGTTATAAACTCTCCTATTCGTATCATATGATCAAGCTGAGAGATAAGAATTTAAATTATTATATTTATTTTATTACGACTAGCAGTTGTCAGTACCCTTAATATACCTATTAAAAAATAAGAATAAAATACATTATAATACTCGTAGACTTTTAAGGCAATCACAACATGCATCAAAGTAGTACAAGTCAATCAATTTTATTTATAAAATATATTAAGAACTAGCTCGTGGCCCCGTGGACAACAGAAGAAAGCGCAGTGCTTATAAAAATCGTAATTTCATATAACTTTAACAACTTTTTATTGGATGAAGATATCGTGATAATTCTTTTTATTATAAATTCCAAGATACTAAGAAGAAAAAATAATTGATCAGAATCCGAATCAGAAAACCTTAATCATTTTATTTATATAGATATAAGATAGATAGATTATTTCAATTAGATTTATGTATAAACAACCACTAATTTCAACTGTATAATAAAATATCAAACAATATTAAAAAAGCAATTTGTGTTTTAAATACATAGCTGATGTATGTATATAAATATATCTTTAATAACTCATGATAGTCATGACTTTAAATTATGCATAAATATCGTTGTGTAAGCTAATGTAAGTGCAGGAAACAGGATCGGAGCTGATTTACCATTAATCGAACACACAACTCTTGTTAAGTGCCTCGTTCGATATGTCGCTCATGAATAACGTACTTAATTTTCTACCCTCTACTTGATAAAATATCAGAAAATTTCCTTCAATACAATTTTACTTAATATATTTTTGAATATATTCATGTATTCATACTAGCTGTGCCCGCGGCTCCGCTCGCGTTGACTACAGAATGCCGTCGGTAGTCGGTACGCGCGAAACGAAAATCAAAGAAAAAAAGTTTTTGTAGGGGATCCTTAGAATAAATATGACCTTTTTATAGGTCTTTTTAAGATCTACAATTACGTAGAACATTAATTTGATATATCTTGTATGGTTTACTCAGTGTAAGCCATTTAAGTGCCCCAAACGCGTCTTTTTTCCGAATTGATTCACCGTTTTCGTCACTGCTGATATCGTATGTTACCTTATCTTAAAAAATATATCCTATAATCTGGCCAGATAACATAGCTATGAATTAAAATAAAATACATGTAAATCGGACAAAGTGGTTTTCATGTCAAAAGAACATAAACGGACAGACATACAGAGAGACGTTGAGTTTTATAATATGTATAGATATAGATCTTCTATTATTAGTTTATTAATTAATTGTATTACTGGTATTATAAATTTAACCCGAGTGCTGTCAAACATTATTTATTTGCGCTTTTTAATGTTGCTATTTGTATATTGTTTTTAAATTTCATGGCCTTTTTTGACGAACGATTACGTAGCTTAGTAAATATTAATGTAAATACCGTAGGGTTACGCAGTTTAATGATTTAATAGTTCTATCTTACCTAAGAATTTTTAATGATAATACTTTATAAAATATGGTGTACGATGTACGATGTTTTCCTTCACCGAAAGCTTAAGCTCCTACCTGAAATTACGTCGATGGACGTGGTGCCCGAATACGCTACCACTGAGTCATGATCGTTTACTTTTACGTCCTCTATGATTTCTACAATCGTTTTTTAACACAATAACAAATAAGCCAATTAGAAAACAAAGATAACTAAAACATTTTTTGAGTCTGGCTGATGAAAACAAATGCTATTTACTTTCATCACTTTTATTAAAAGCAATAGGACAAGAAAGCTACGAAGTTTTAAAATGTTTCATTACGTTACGAAGTGAAGAATTATATCTACGCCCACGGGATTGGTTCTTTATACATCACGGTGACAAACAGCACTGAAAAAAATGAATAGCTGAACTAGTTTGACTAATCAGAAAATAGCTTAAATTTACTTCTTAGTAACCAAACTTTTGTTAAAATAACTAAACTGGTTTGCTGCACTTCCCAAACTAGTTAAGCTATTCGTACTTTTGTTACTATTAAATAAAAAATTGGCTATTGTTTAATGAAATGTGTTTGCTAAACTCGTTTATCTACTTTATACAAAACAAAGTTTAGTAAAAAAATACTATTTGATTACTGATAGGCAAACACTCTAGTAATTATTATACAAAATGTTTAGTTATATCTAAGCAAGTATTAAGTAAATAATAGACTAACAAATCCATTAAATGTTTATTAATTTATTTTCCTATTGTAGCAAAAATTAATTATCAATTAGAAGACAAACTTATACAGTTATATGTAACTAAGTTATCAAAAACATTCCTAGCTAAAATTTGGTTATCTATTTCAAATTGTTTAATAAATAGTAGATAAATTAACATATTTTTTCAACTAAACGAACTTGTTTCGACACGAATCTGCAATCCACCCGCGGTACGCGTTTCTGCGCTTATTAGTGTTGCCACCTTAGCGATTTATTCTCTAGATTCGGTGATTTTTGTCGCCCTTTTGCGAAATTTTTCTATAGTTAAGTGAATTATTTTGCTTTTCGTTTTTCAGCGCTATTTGATCGCAACCATAATAATTATGAAGTTTCTTTAAAATTCAATAAGTTAATTTTTTGTTATTTACTTTTACATATTTTTGAGACCCTGTAACTTTAGGCGATACTTTTCTCCACCACTGCATTCCACTGATTTATTTACTAATTAACTTTACGCCATGTCTCTCACGGGAAAGGTAGAAAGAATAGAGCACCACTGCAATCTACTTTTGCATACCTCTTTAAAAGTAGTACATATTATGTTTTTATTGCCCGTTTTTTCTTTTTTCGGTGCGCTTACTTCAAGAGTTATTTGAAGACCCTAATAAAATTGTGCCAACTTTATGATAAGTTTTAAAAATATATGTTTCACCACTACAAAAAACAGGTTTTGAAAAATAATAGAAAGTTCAGTGATATGATTTTTACAAGATTTGTCTGAAACTGTCTTTATTATAAAAACAAGATATATTTTTTTATTTATGCGCGTTATTTCAACTGAACACGATAATTTCAAGCTACAAACACGGTAGTTTTTAATTTTCATATGGAAACACTGGCACATAGTGTTAAAATTATATTATTCTTCTCCTTCTTTCCGTCGACGGCAGTTGCTGAATTACCTACACTGCTTTGATATTATGAAGAGTATTTTTATGCGTTTTTCAAGTGCCTCCGTTTTAATATTCATGGTGTATGTTAAATTACTTTCAAAAACGAAACACCGACGACTTTTTTACATGGAGAAGTCAGTCGATCCCATGGCCGATGAGTCACGATCATGGGGTCTCGAAATCTACATCGATAATTTTGCAGGTGCGCAATATTAATTCTTATTCAGTTTTCAAGAAAATAGGAACCAACTGGCTGGTTGAATTAAGTTACGAGTTTTGGCGTGATTTTAGTCAGTTATGTAACTATTGGTTTTAGTATTTTTTCGTAATCATGCATAGTTTGACTCTATTTTGAGTAATATTAGTGGCATCTTGCTTAATATATCTTGGTTATCGAGTGAATGGGATGTGAAAGAATAACATGGAATATGAATTCTGAGATGTCTCAAAAACTCCCTGAACTGATAAGTTTTAACAAGGTGGCCACCATCTTGCCAACTTTATATATCTGATAGGCTAGCGTTTGACCACTATCTCCTCTATTGGTAAGTGATAGTGTGATAAAATTTCTTAATTATATAATATATTGTATAAATATAGTATTTAAATATACTTTTGCAATAAGTAATTATTATTTTTGCAGTTTTTGAAGAAGCACTTCAGAGTTTTGTATCCTGAAAATGATGACAAACTAAGTAATAATTGGTATATAAGAAGACCCAAAATTATTGCAATGAAAAGAACTGGCAGAATTTTAAAAGAAATTACAGAAGACATAACTGGTAAGTTCCTATTTGGGCTAATATACTAATGTATTTCACTATACATTTGTATTACAACCAATTATTAAAGTAATCTTTTTGTTGCAGAGGGTAACGAAGAGACTGCAGACTTTGTAAATTTTTCTTATTACATCAATAAAAACAAAATATAAATTGGTATTATCTTTTATTTATTGTACTGAAACAAGGTTTATTTTTAAATATAATGTTTTGGTTATTAGTACCTTAACTGTGTATTTATTATTTACGGACATTGTTTTGCTACCTGTCGCTAGATGGTTAGCTGATTGTTTATTTCTTTTATTTAGATTAACTAATTAAAACGATTGCAATTGGTTAATATTGTTATATTAAAACAACAACAACAAATTAAATGTTGACTAGAGAACTTCCCCTAAGGATTTCTTCGCAGGCCTGATCTCCACTTTGGAAGTTTCTAGTAAGTTATTTTAATGTAATTTAAATTAATGGCAATCGTGATAATTAGTTTAAATAAAACAAATACAAATTCAGCTAACCAACTAGTGGCAGGTAACAAAGCAATATCGGTAAGTAATAAATAAACAGTTAAGTAACTAAAACATTATATTTAAAAGTAAATAAACTTTGGTTGCAGTAGCCAAATTAATTAAACCTGGTAACAAAACATTTTATTTAAAAGTAGATAAACTTTGGTTGCAGTAGCCAAATTAATTAAATCTGGTAACAAAACATTTTATTTAAAAGTAGATAAACTTTTGGTTGCAGTAGCCAAATTTATTAAATCTGGTAACAAAACATTTTATTTAAAAGTAACTAAATAATTAAGTTAGCAGTAGCTTAATAAATCTAATCGGGTAACATAACAATTTTGTTATTAATAGATAAACAATTCATTAATAGTAACCAAAAAGTTAAGCTAATTTAAGCAAATTAAAAGCTTTGTTAAATAAACTAAATTTTGAAAACAGCTAAATATTGTAGTTACATTTAAACAAAGCAGTTTCATTAGTATTACAAACCTGTTAAGCTAATGGTACACAAACAGTTTTGTTAATACCACAAAACTAGTTCATTACCAGCCAACAAAATAAATTCATCAAAAAGTAACTAAAATTATTTTACAAAACTGAGTTTGGTTACTAGTAGGCCTCAGTTTAGTAGTCCCCCGAATTTTGTTACTAATAGTTAAAATTTGAGCTACCATTATCAAAACTTTTTTTTCAGTGAGGAATCATTCATTATCATTCATTTCCACGGTGATAGTTTTTATACTACATCATGAAAATGAAGAAATGATGAATCAGTGGTAGCTTGTACGGACACTGCGACGTGAGTTCGAATCCTTGCAATGAGCCTGAGCTTTCGGTGAAGGAAAACATCGTGCTAAAACCGTAGCATGGTGGTAGAGCTTTTTCTAATTCCCGCCTGGCTGGCTACCATTCTCAAGTTGAAAATCTGTCGCCGGTCGGCTGCCCTTGAGAGCCAGTTTCCCCACTAGGCTATTAGTATGTCACAATCTTGGGCCATATCGTCATTTAACACCAGGTGAGAATGTGGCCACAACACTAAACCCATAAATGATAAAAAACGATTATCGCATTATCTTTCTACTTAATTATAGTTAAATAACAGAGCGTGTTAGTAATTTTCACTTTGAGGCAAAAAGTTCCCTGCCTAAAATGGTTTAATAAGCTAACCGAAAGTACATTTGCGATAGTAAATGCATATTTCGCCCATTTAAAAATTAAGACTTTCTTCCTCTTGGTAGGTACTGTTATTATGTTGTACTGAGGCTTTGATTTGCTATGTAATAATGTCTACCTTCGAATTCCAAATTGAATGATATCACTCTTGGGGTTATAACTAATACATTTATGACTGTTCAGAACACAAGAAGATATTCGCAAGGGTACCGAGGGGTGTGGATTTTACGATGCTTTAGCGGTGATATAGACAGTCAGAGTCCGATATAGTCCAATAAAAACTTTATGGTATTATGTCTTAAAAAATCAAGTATTCTTTATTCAAAATTGGACGTGTTAATACTTATGGATCAGTGTTGTACCTAACATTTATAATTTATATACCTACTATTTTTAGAGTGTTTAGTTTACCGTTACAGCGCTCCACTAGTCGTTTAGAATTTTTTAATTTTATTGAACTACTTTTTTTCTTTATTTAGTGAAAAGATTTCTGACAAAGAATACACAGTAACATTCAAGATTCATGGGTTTATACCAATTTGTTTGCTCCCTCTATTATAGGAAATCACAGCGTGCGATAATAAGTAATTATTAAAAATAACAAGTAAGATAATTTCTTAGTTATATTTACCTATTATCCTTAATGATAATATTTAAGTGGATATAACTATATGTAAAATATTATTATCTAAATTATAAGTTACATAAAAAATATTTAAGTTATATTAAATTATTATTGTATTTTATGAAAGTAACATTAAAAATAATGGTTTGAACAAAATATCCCCTAAATTTAAGTTGAAACTAAATATTATGGAATTCATAAATATTATTAATGTAGATGTAAGTACTTACCAGATAAGTACACTATTTAATTTAGGTAATAGTTAAGGAAACTTAATCTATTCCTTTAGATTTCAACAATAAAGGTTAATAATCACTAAATTGATACTTTAATTTTATGAAACAACAATTTACAAGTATCATGCGGACTCGTTAAATAATCAAACCTATTTTAATAAATATGCTTAGTACTTTCATAATGTCGAAATAACTATTATTTTTGATCATTCCCCATATATAATAATTAATAACCGATTTAACTTATAAAAATTATCTACTTCTGTGGCTAAAATCTGAATTAAAAAATTTAGGAAAAAATATGTGCCTACATGTCATAAAAATACAGTAAATAGGTATGTACTTAAATCAAATTAACATAATAATTTATATTAATATAAAAAAAATGTTGACACCATAAACTTTAGTTATTTAGTATCTGCATACAATAAAAATACCTATATAAGATTTATACTTACCACAAATTAATATGCAGAGTTTAGATCAAACTATGTTACTTATTTACGATCTACGCACTGTATTTATATAAGAACTAATATTTAAAAAATGTACTATAACATACTTTGATAATTACACAACTAGTTTATTTAATTTAGATCTTAAATATATTATTTATATTTAACGCTACACATATTTTCATAACATTTTCCTACGAAAATTACGTACGCAACTTAATCGGCTAAGACTCGCAGAAGCATAAGTCTACTTCGTACCGGCGTGGAAGGTAGAACTGAGACATATCCAGCAATTTTCCAGTGTTGCTTTCCTTATTTATCTATAGTGCGCGAGCCTTTAGGGAAAATATTATGTATTCCACGTGGGTTCGGAAAATTTTGCGCTCACTGTGACATCTGCCGAGTGGTTGTGGAACGAATTACAGACGTTACGTACAGCTATCATACAGCGATACTGTTTAAATTATATTAGTTTATGGCTAACATTAAAATCATTTAAAAATAATTGGATATAAATAATACTTTAAATTATAATATTCCCAATTTTTTTATAGATTGCGTAATTTACAACAAGTGTCACAGTACAAACCAGACAAGGCCACATCTCTATCTGCTGTCAAGTGTCAAGTTTGGCTGTCGGCAAAAGAGAGGAGCCATGTTGACAACGATGTTTCCTAACATCGTTGTTTTGGAGCCTAAGATTGAAGTGTGACGTTTTGTTCTTAACATCGATGTATCGATGTTATAAGGAATTTAACATCAATATGAAAGCATCCTTTTTCAACATCAATATCGATGTTTCGATTAATGTCGATCGTCCCTAGCGATTTTCCCTTATCCACAAGGTATCGACACCTACTCATATTATTTATCGATTCTACTCATATGAGTACCTCTTAAGTATCAATACTTACTCATATCTATATTTTTTGATTTTTTTATTGGACTGACTAAATGGCGGCATGTATATGTTATGCGTGACCTTGCGTGTATGTGAGAGATTAGAATATAATTTTAGCACAGACCCGAGCGAGAGAGGGCTTTCAATCTCAATTTTTCACTAATGGCGCGTAAAATAATGGTGAACGAACACGAACAAAGTGTTCGATCAACACCCCAAGATCGCTCGCGTTCGTAATTGTATCCAATGGAAGTTCGACTGTCACTTTTAACAGTTGACACTTCAGACGTTATTATACGAAACTCAATTCAATGAAGGAAGTAACTAAATCAAAGACAAGAATAGTTCGATAGATATTCAAAGTAGGTTTCAACTACAATTCGCCATCTATGGAAAAATGATTAAATCCTCGTCATCAAATATGAAAAACGAATTTTATCCGCCGATGTAAAATTCGTTTTCAATAGATATCGATCCAGGTTTTGTCTTATCGGTTCGATTACTACTTGCAAATTGACGCTTATGCGAATGCAATGGTAACTTAGCAAGTATGTCTCTTCGATGAATTGAATAAAAAACATCGATGTTGATAAAGTAATGATTTATCAGATTGATTCGATTTATTGATACATTACATCGAGTGTTTTTAATACATCGATGTATATCCTCCATTACTAAAGCAAAGCACTAGTCTCAATTCTACTTCTAGAATTGTACACGAATCGTATCGGTTGACACGCTTTCGTTTTATTTTCATAGTTTAGGGGTTTAATTGAATTGTACATATATTTTAGTAATTTATTTTTATTACTTAGAATCTAAGAACAACTGTAAACATGTCTACAATATTGGAGAAAATTGCGGCTATCGAATCCGAGGTCGGTAGAAGAGGTTATGTTTTGAATGAACTCATATTTTGTTTTAAAATAATAGAAAATGAATTAAAAAGTATTTCTAAGATATCATCCACTAGTAAAAGTAATGTAATATGGTATGTTATTATTCATACAACATATTTTAGAATGGAAAATATGAACTGGATTACAGATGGCCCGCACTCAAAAAAATAAAGCGACAGCGCTCCATTTGGGCATACTAAAAGCTCGGCTTGCTAAATTGAGGCGAGAACTCATCACTCCAAAGGGTGGCGGCAGTGCGACAGGAGAAGGTAAGCAATAGTCTCCCCTTAAATCTTCTGAACAGGCATTTGAGGAACTAGTTTCCAAGT
Source organism: Saturnia pavonia (assembly GCA_947532125.1). Classification (NCBI taxonomy): domain Eukaryota; kingdom Metazoa; phylum Arthropoda; class Insecta; order Lepidoptera; family Saturniidae; genus Saturnia; species Saturnia pavonia. The sequence continues at coordinate 12,768,738 of OX383906.1, forward strand.
AACAAACAGCTAAAGTATTGATAAAGAAAAATGTAAAATATTCACATTCCACTACATCATTTTATCATCACTTTGAATAAACATATACAGCTGATTTATAAATGACAAAAATTTAATAAAGAACTTTGATAGTATTTGCTTGTGTGTACATATATAGCAGGCCTTGTGATGCAGGAGTAGTAAGCTCTTTTGAGCCTACTTCGATCCTGGCGTTTGTGTGATGAGCATAATAAATTCTAAGTTGTGTGTCTAGATGTTTATGATGTAGTAAATCTGTATGTGTATACTTAAATTGACTTGTTTGAAGTAAGATCAGTTGTAAGAATGATTTTTATGTTTTTTTCTTTATGTCTTGTGCCATATTTATATTCTTTAAGATGCCCACTATAAATGTCATAAATACAAAAAAAAGTTGTGTAACATTTACATTTACAGGTTGCTGGAAAACATATAGAGTACATTATTTGAATTATAAAAGAAATTGTGGGCAACCTCTATGAAAATAAAATATAAACTTAAAATTTTTTGAATACTTATAAAGTCAGATTTTTATATAGAAGTAAAAAAAAATTTTTTTTTTGCCACTTTATTGTATAATATGTCAAGTATTTAGTTATCATAATACAAGCTTCACATAATTTGGAATTAAATGGCCATTTGCGAAATTGTTATAATTATTTGTATTAATATATATCTATTAAAAACAATAACTTACATAATAATTACAGGTTTCGATGTTGCTAAAACTGGTGATGCCCGTATTGGTTTCGTTGGCTTCCCATCAGTCGGAAAGTCAACCTTGCTCTCTAATCTAGCAGGGGTGTACTCTGAAGTGGCAGCTTATGAGTTCACAACCCTCACCACTGTTCCGGGATGTATTAAATATAAGGGTGCTAAAATTCAGGTAATTTTCACAGGATTTAGTCTTATTTGAAGTTATTTTTCGATTTTTATCTTTTGCTGTCTTCCCAGTATGCTACAATATATTTTCGCATGTCATTAAAAGTAAAAAAAAAATATAGTAGCAGAGGATAGTAATTGCATTGTGCCTGATGGCATCGGCATGACATCGGCAACAACTAAGTCAGTCCATCATGAGTTGCCGTTGTCATACTGGCTTGCAAGCTTCTCAGCTACTGTAAATATAATAGCTGATCCTCAAACATGTCAAATCAAAAGAGAGCCACATTGAGGGTTCTATCAACATGGTGGGCACAACCCAGTTAGGTACAGATTCCTACCACTTTGCTTGATTACTGATATATACTGGCTGATCCCGGATTGTGACAATTTTGATCTATGATGGTCACAATGGACACAATGGTTTTGCCATATAGATGGAGTCTACTGTCAAATTGGTTATATAAACTTATTTTTGTCGAAAATTTAGATCCTTTATAAGCAAGTACTATACTTGAATTTAAATATAAAATAATGTGCCATTACTTGTTATCGTTTTGTAAAAAGCTATCAAATACTCTGTGTTTGTAAAACAAAATTGTATTTTCCTCAGTTACTAGATCTTCCCGGTATTATTGAAGGCGCCAAGGATGGTAAAGGTCGAGGTCGGCAAGTAATCGCAGTTGCTCGTACCTGCAGTTTGGTATTCATAGTACTTGATGTACTAAAACCCCTTCAGCATAAGAAGCTTCTAGAACACGAGTTGGAAGGGTTTGGACTTCGGTTAAACAAGCAACCACCAAACATACACTTTAGGAAAAAAGATAAGGGTGGCATCAATTTGAACACAACAGTACGTACTTTTTTCTATGGTCCCTCTGATATTATTTCACAATTCTGCCAGTATCATGTAGAAAGTACTTTTCATTTGCAATTATTGTTATTGAAATTTGATAAAAAAAATTTGCACAAAGATTTTGGATCATAGACTGTTTATGTTATCTTAATTTTTATAATAAAAGTTGTGATAATAATACTAATTATATTTTTGGAAAATTTTAAAATTATTGGGATATATTTATTTTTGGAGTAATGTTTGACATAAATACAATGTACTTATAGGAACACAAATCAAGAACCTAGGAACTAAAAATAAAACTGTGAATATTAATATTACCTTATATGTTGATTAAATGTCCACAATGGTATAATGAATTTGTCTCCAATTTATCTTAGATTTTATATACCCATTGGAAGAATATACAATTCAACTTGGCAATCCTTTAATTCTATCGAAACAATCCTAATGCAATTAAAAGTATACATCTAATTTTCATTTTAAACTAGGTAATCCAAATTGCTCAATAACAGAACTATCTCTTCTACTAAATTTAAGTAGTCATTTTAAGCTTTATAAGGAAATAAAGTTTTATATTGTTATAGGTTTAGTGTTGTTGCCACAATCTCGTCTGATCTTAAGTGACGATGTGGCCAAAGATGATAACATGCTAAATTTAGTGGAAGACTGGCTCTCAAGTGCAGATGCTGGAACACACCTTATAAGTGCTTGGCAACAGATTTTTTGGCAACTTGAGGGTGGTAGCTAGCCAGGCGGGCATTAGAAAAAGCCTTACCACCATGCTATTGTTTCCTCGCGATGTTTTCCTTCACGGAAATCTCAGGCTCATTGCTGGGATTCCAACTCACGTTTATCGCAAACCCTCGAGCCATCATTGCTTCAAAATGCATTGTTCATACCTATGGGATTTTTCAGCCGGGTCATCTCTTGATTTTTGCTATTTTTAATACACGTAGAAGATGAATTTTTGAAAATCGTTTCTTAGTGCTCACCTGCTCTTGTATAAGTAATTTCTGTGCAAAATTTCATGAGCGCTTCTCAACCCATCCGTTTTTAGCTGTACGTTCTCTGACAGCCACTCTTAAGAATTTTATCAAGTAAACTAGCTGTGCCACACGGTTTCACCGTCGCCGTGGAAGTACCTGTGCAGCCTATCAATGTTCTCACTTTCCATACTTGCTCCATACTACAGATTGCTTGACGTTCACGGTTACTGCTTCGCTTCTTAGGGTCGTAGCGCGAAGCTAAATAGCTGATGATCTTTCTCATTAAGTAGACTACAACATACAATAAAAAAAAAACAAATCTGACTGTAGTTCGAGTGATTAGCGCATTCAAACAAACAATTTTTTGAGCTGTAAAGAATATAAAATTTTGACTGAGAATTAAATTTATGTTTCAAGTGTCCACAATCAGAACTGGACGTTGAAACTGTGAAGACTATCCTATCGGAATACAAGATACATAATGCTGACATAACACTGCGATATGACGCTACAAGTGACGATTTGATTGATGTCATCGAAGGCAACAGGATTTACGTGCCATGCATCTATCTACTTAACAAAATTGGTAATTTCTTAAAGCCAGTTATAATTTTTAAGGTTATACTTCTTTAGGTGTTTTATGAAAAAATGATCGGTCTTATTACAAAAACAAAAATAAACTCGTGTTGAACATGAGTTTTACTAAACAGTGTCTAAGATTTAAAACCGTGTTGAACGTGAGTTTAAAATGCTTTATTACAAAAGCTTGTCTAACCGATGTCTAGCTAAACATCTGGTTTAATTTTTTTATGCAAGCAACTCTGAATAACATTCACTCAATACGATCTCGCCATTCAAAAGCGTTCCATTGTATTCAGATATTCTGCAAGTAGTTTGTTTTAACAATTATTTTTTTGTTTAGATCATCATCATAAAAAATAATGATATTGTAAAGTTTTTTTTTTTTTTGATATTATCTGCTAAACGAGTATAATTGTTAAAATACGAAATATATAAATTTAATATACGACAAAGTTCGTAATGTGAAATCTGAGTTCGTGCGTACACCTACATCACATTATTGCATTATTATTTGTCGTCAAATCGCAATACATGAAATTATTACGAAATAGTAATTCTCTTAATATTCTCTTAATATAATATATATTAAGAGAAATCAAAGTTAAAAAAAATTGATGAAATAATACATAAGAACTCACGTCAGTTTAAATAACCTCTTGACGAACCCAACACTGTAGCGCACATGCTACTTGTATTTTTCTGGCTCTATAGACAAAGTGTTATTATTCTGTGCTAAAGAACCCCACGAGAAGTACATGTAAGCTCATGTTTTTTTTATTACAATCTCACCTGATGTTAAGTGACGATGTGAAGATGATAACACGCTAAACCTAGTGGAAAACTGGCTCTCCAGTGCACACACCTATTGGTGCTTAGCGACAGATTTTCAACTTGAGGTTGGTAGCCAGCCAGGTTTAACTAATTCTACTATTAATCAGGCAAAAGCTTGGCTAAACCTATATTTATTTTAAATACAAAGTCATTATACGCTTAGAATGGCATAACAGGAACACGATTTACTTGTGAATAACAGAAACTGTTCAATTAATTGACATATTCGAAATCAATAGCATCCAGAAAATCTATGATATCCATAATTTATAACCAAATATATTATACCGCCAACAAATACAACTACAATAAAATAAGAATTGTCAGTTTAGACAAGCGTTAGACAACGCTTCCTTTGTGTTTAAATTTTAGACGCGTTTAAAGCGTGGTTATCTTTAAACAACGCCAAAACACTCTTTTGTAATACAAAATTTTTTAAACATGTGTTCAACGCGTGGTTATCTTTTTTGTAATAAGACCGGATGTCTTTAGGTGTTTTATGAAAAAATGATGTCATTAGGTGTTTTATGAAAAAATGATGTCTTTAGGTGTTTTATGAAAAAATGATGTCTTTAGGTGGTTTGTGAAAAAATAATGTCTTTAGGTGTTTTATGAAAAATGATATATTTAGGTGTTTTATGAAAAAGAGTGAATCTTTTCTATGAGCGCGCACATTTTAACAAAAAGTCTACACTGAAGTTTCTTGCTAAACTTCTTGTTTTATTGTAGTGAAGATAGTCACACTCTATGTTACGTGATGATATGGTTAAAGATGATATAATACGTTAACTTAAAAAGAGGATTGGTTATCAGATACGATTACGGGATAGCTTCATATTATTTCATGTTAATTAAAAATTATTTTGAGCTCGTCAAGGAAGTACCTATAAAACCCACGTTTTTCGTATTATATATATCAATAATAAACTTACCATTAACAGCCTAATCTATACATATTATAAAACTTTTAATTTATAGCTGTTATTTGGCCAGGTTATAGGATATATTTCACATAACGTAACTAGTGACAATTATGGTGAATTGATTCGGAAAAAATACTCTTTTGGGCGCTTAAATGGTTTACGCTGAGTAAACCATAAGAGGTATATCAAATGAATATACTACAATTGTAGATATTAAAAACACCTGCAAAAATCTTAGAGATAGTGTATGTCTATCTTCTATGGTTCACACAAAATAAGCATTTTTGTCTTTAAAACAAATTAGATCCATCTATACATATTATAAAACTCAACGTCTCTTTGTCTGTCTGTCCGTTTATGTTCTCTTCACGCAAAAACTACTTGTCCGATTTACATGTTTTATATTTCAATTCATATATATGTTATCTGGTCAGGTATTAGGATCTATTTTGTTACATAAGAAATAAGTTGTGACGAAAATGGTGAATCATTCGGAAAAAAGATACTTTTGGAGCGATTAAATTGCTTACGCTTAAATGACTTAAGATCTTAAAAAACCTACAAATAAGTCAGCGATAGCATATGTCTATCTTCTAGGAATCACCCACAATAAGCATTTTCGAGTCAGCACTCTAGTAGCTAGTAAATGATAAAAAAGAAGGATTCGAACTCACTTCGATCGACGTGATGTCCGTACACGCTACGACCGTGTCATCATTGCTTCAGACTTTCACACAAACTTTCAGATCAAATCAGCATAGAGGAGTTAGACGTAATCTATAAAATACCGCACTGTGTACCAATATCGGCCCATCATAAGTGGAACTTTGATGATTTACTTGAAAAAATGTGGGAGTATCTGAAGTTGATCAGGATATACACGAAGCCGAAAGGACAACTGCCCGATTACAACGCGCCCGTCGTACTGCACGCCGACCGGACCAGTGTGGAGGATTTCTGTAACAAGCTGCATAGGTCAATTGTCAAGGAATTCAAATAGTAAGTATACAAGACTTCTTAAACAATCACTTTTTGGTTTCATTGTACTGACAACCCTTTAAGGTCAGCAATGATGTAAAATATTACATAGCTTTTGTATGTAATTCAATAAAAATATAATATGTGTTAATTTAATAAGATACTTACTATAACTCACTATTGTGGCATGTTAGAATTACAAAATATTAGAGTAAGACAGGAAAAGAGAAGGTCAGCTTTGGCTAGATTTGAGTATTAGTATTAGATCTTAAATTTGTTAAAAAATATACCTTGGGGTTATTGGGGCTAACTCCTCGCAGAAGGATGGGTGTAAATTTAAGCCTTATTTAAGAGACACAAGTTCCCTGATAAGTTTTTTTTTTTTTTCGAACTGACTATACTGTTAGCCTGAGGGGCCCTGGAGCATTTACGGCTTTTACAGCTTTACCGGGCTTGGGGGCGAGCGCTTAGGGCACTCAGCCACGAAAGCTAAGCAACAACATCCGAGGGTGCCAAAGTGGCCGGACCTCGGCTCGGACTGTTGCGCGTATGCAAATAAGTCGCGATCTGACTAAGCCCTGATATGTATTAGGGGTGTCGTAGGGACATAAAAAAATAATATTTAAAGGTCAGGTCAAGAGTACTCGTAAACTAACGAGCATGCATGAAAAGATTGATAAATGTTAAAGAAGTGAAAGATGTATGTCAGGATTGTAGCAAGTAGATGGATGTAGATTCTGCCTACCCCGTTGGGAAAGAGGCGTGATGTATGTATGTTAAATTAAATTGCACGGTGGTAGGGCATTTTTTAATTCCCATCTGACTACCAACCTCGACTTGAAAATCTGTTACGAAGCTCCTATAGATGTATTGCGGCAATAGCACTTGAGAGCCAGTCCTTCCTCTTGGCTTAGCGTGTCACCATCTCAAGCATCAGGTGAGATTATGAGCAAACGCTAACCCTATAAAATATAAAAAACAAAAAAGTGTCTGAAAGAATAATGTTCTAGACATGGGTAACACTACACCGCTTAATTGCGCCAACTCAGTTCATTGCGCCGGATGTGTCCGCTCACTTATTCCAAATGTATTGGCGCATAACGCGCTTCAGTGCAGCTTCTCAAAACATTATTATGTGAAAATTTTTCGTAGCATGGTAGTTGCAGGAATCTTTAACTATAACTTGTTTTAATACCCTTTTTATTTTCCTTTAAATTACATGACATATGTAGAAAAAATAGTAATATATAACATTAATATTTTATAAATTTTACTAGCAATTAAATTTTGTCTTCGTGTGAAGCAGCGCAGTGTGTCCAAGATTACTTAGGTAACGCAAATGCACCGCACTGGTCAGTTTACTAATTCATTTTCTCACTTGCTGAGCTAAGACGTGAGTCAAAATGCACTGCCTGTGCTAAATACAGCGCGCATTTGGCGACTCACTCGGCGCGTACTGTTTTGCTTTGAGTTAACTCAATATGCCGGCGCAGTAAGATAAGCTTGAGTTATTGAGTTTGCACAAGGAATTTTGCTGTTACCAATGTCTATTATGTTCTATATAGTACAATCTATAATTCTATATTGATATTATAAAGAGTTGAAGTTTATATGTTTGTAGGGGAGATAACCTCTGTAACTCCTAGTCCGATTCTAAAGATTGTTTTTCTAAAGCCACATTACCCTGGGGGATATGGGCTTCTTTTTATCCCTATTAAATTTTATATTGTAGGTAATTAACGGGGACGAAGTCTTGGGCGTTAACTCATAATAATATAGTAAGTAACATACAGATTCGAACCCAGGCATGTGCCAACGAATTTATCGGAGTTCGTGTACATTTACTGATTTAAAATGGTAACACTATGTGCTGTCGGTGAAGGAAAACAACGTGAGGAAACCTTAAGAAATGTTCTTGTAGTTCCACTGTATATGGGGAAGAATACTGTTTATTTATCGGCGTTTGAAATCGCCAATATTTCGTGGGTTAACGTGGTGATTAAGCCTGTGCCTTCTCTCAAGAAGAGGCCTCATTGTCCACAGGACACTTACAGAGTGGTATTATTATTATGCAAGGATAGAAATAAAAAAATACTATATGTAAAAACTGAGTAGTTATGCTCTTGATATGGATGAGTTAATGAGAATAATTTATACATTGAACAAACAATAACTGATCCCACGGACATAGTAACAACGTTCCTATGCGAATTCAGTATTAGATTGCCCCGCATCACTCAGCTCCGTGCGCTTTATAAGAGCATCGCCACCGTACCGGGATAGATTGTATGATGTCACGTGTCATAGAGTCAGTTGAGAGTCTTCGAATGAGTGATTTTACATATGATATTCGTTTGCTTGCAGCGCACTGGTGTGGGGTTCTTCCGTGAAGCATCAACCCCAGAAAGTCGGCATTGAACACATTCTAGCTGATGAAGACGTCGTCCAAATTGTGAAGAAAGTCTAGTAGTACCTATGTACTATGTACAAACAGTGTAGAGGTGCATGGTAGGACTTGACATTAACACGGTTACTATTGCTTATCAAGAACGTTGTAAGTGAGAATATTATATTTTTATTGATTCAGATAGTCATATTTCTGTGGTCTGGTGTTAAAAGGGCCAATATCGAAAATCCTTGCTTATCTGTAACCAGCATTAGAATAATAAACACATCTTGATATTTAATTAACATATTACATTTCTAGTATGAAAAAAAATTTTTTTTCTTTACTTAATATTAAGTTACTTAGTATTAAGCTTGCCAATGACAGCACTGTGGCTGATGGTAAGCACAGTACAATCCAGAAACACCGGTGACCACCGAGAGAGATCAATGGCTGTCATGTCTGGTCCTGAAACCAGATAAACCGAATAAAAAGTCACAACCGTCCAGGATTATCATCATTTGCATGATGGTCGTGTCCCAGTCGGGTATAGGTTCCTACCACTTAGCTTGATTACTAGACATACAACTACTGATCCAATCTGATACCCACCAGCGGTAATCTATACTAATATATTAAAACGAAAGAGTATTTTCTTTGTTTAAACTCTCTAATCTCTGAAACTACTAGTCAGTTTCGAAAAATTCTTTATGTATATGATAGCCAGATTCACGAGGTTATCTAGCATTAGACTACATCTCTCAGCTAGACTTAAATATTGATTTTTGTTAAGTTAGTCAGAAGACATAGCGCACCCTAACTGCTTTATCCACGTGCGCTGGCGCAATGGTTAATGATACGTAAATACAATGTTCTACAAAAATATTACTCCTTAGTACATCTAAAACTCCGCGATACCATATGCCTATCTCTTATACATAAGCCACAATAAGGTATTTTGTGACAAAGATTTATTTAAAGTTGAATAGTGATTTGTGAGCATTTTTATTAGGCATAGCATATTAATCCTTACGAACGAAAGTTACTTCATCATCAAGACAATTTTATGTAGATAAACTTGGCCATTTATAACATGTTATTTGGGCGAATAGTTTAGGAGATAATGTAAAATTAAAATAATTCAACACTTGGCTTGGGTTTGTGACTATAGGTGTTGCGTGAACGACCCGTGTGAGTTGTGAAGCATAGCCCTGGCCGCCTGATAAAAGTATTGTCTATACTGAAGTATTATAAATCATCAATCAGCGATTTCTTTTAAATTATACGCTGGGTGAAACCGCGGGGCACAGCTAGGTTTTTATAAGTAGATATATTACTAGAGTTAAGTGATAAATAAATTTGGCAGTATAATCTCCACATGTTTAAAAATGTACTGGGGTCCTTTTTAGCACTAGACAACAGATTTTTAATTTTCCAGTAATCGAAATTGTAAATTAAAAGTGAAATAATAAAATTTCTTTTGATTACGTACTGTAAATCATAGAGACATAAACATCATAATTTAAATTGTTTCTAATAATGCCCACAAAATTAGTTTTTTTTTTTCTCATAATCATTAAGACTTGCCATCCCTTCTTCATTGTCCATTTTTTGTGTACATATCTTTTTATAATTGATTACCTAGAAACATATTATTTTTTCAGTAAATGTAATACAGTATATGAATAAAAGTTACTTGTAAAAAAGAATGTGTCGCTAAACTTATATTTTAAATTATAGCCCTACAGTCACGATCATGTTGTAAATATTTGCTAAAATATTTGCCAATTATGAATGAAACATGTACATCGCGGTGAAATTTGGTGTCTGAAAAATTATCTATTTGCACAAATTTATAAATAGAATTTAATTTTCTTGTACCTTGGAATAATTATAATATGGAGTTGGCATAGTAATAATAATACTGAGAGCGAACAACCTAAGCCTATACAGAAATATTTGAGGATAAAAAGACAGAAATAGTTTATTTTTGTCTTTGTATCTACGTGTACTGGTTTTGTCATTGGTCACAATCTGTTTCGTGGCCGACACACTTTGACATGCTCGATATAATTACAAATATTTTAGGATTTACGTAATAAAATCTGGTGTGTAGGATTAATACTTCGTGATTTATATATTTTCAACACAAACCATCTTAAAACAAAACGTATACATTTGTAGTTTGTTTATTGCAACTTTATAAAAGCCATTTCTCCTTAAGGCGGCCCTTTTGGTACTGTATATTTAATTTGTCGGGTTATACTGTATTGCTGTCCCTTAGGGTAGTAAGCTGTTGTCTAATCTATGTTATCTTTATATAATCTGAGCCTACTACTACCTGTAAAATGTCTCTCCCATGACTGAGTTAACACTGGCAGAATTTGTATTAACATAAAGGTTCCAATTATTATTACTTCTCTTTAAGAAGAATGTTATAGCCATTATGGAAAAGTAAAATACATTTAGAACATATACTTCAAAAACAAAGAAACCCATCGATTGCTGTAATATGGCCAAAAAACTTAGTATACCTTCTAATATTTTTGAAATAAAATTTATTACGTTGTCTGTGTATTCTTCCAGTAAGATCTTCCCAAATTATATAATATATCAACTCATGTTATGTCCAAATTGGCCTAAATGTAGATTGAGTTAATTATTTTATGTTGTCATATTTTATTTATATCTGATAACTTGCTTATCGCTGTCACATAGCAGTGTATGGTAATTTTAATTACTAATGTGGTTATTTTCCTTCGTGGCTCTTATGTAAACGCTCGTTTATCATTGAAAGTCTTCTTCTTTCTAACTTGGCAACTATACCTTATTCATACTTACGTGATACTTGCGTGATATGTCCACATGTATTACGTATATGTCCTGCAAAATATGACATAACCTAAAAACATTTTGCACGTAAAATCCTAAATAACTTTCTCTATACAATGATTTTTTGAATTTTCGTTTTTTTTTTGGTTAGTACGTGCATCGTTACTATCTATGTTACTTAAAACTAGAGTGAACCAAAATAATAAAACCAAGGAATCGAAACTTAATGTACGAATCGAAAATTAATCAAATTGATCGAATGCCGTCGTACGTTTAATTTATTAGTTTTTTTTTTAATTTCGAGTAAAAATATTTACGTAATTTCTACATTTTTACTGCAGCAACAAGCAACGAAGAATATTATGTGGAAGAATTAATCTTGTTGTTTGGAGTCAGCCATTCAATAAAATAGTGTTCCAGAATTCGATTTCAATTGTTGTTATACTTTATTTTTGTTATTTCATTTACATAACTTACACACCCTTCATCTCATTTAAAGCATAATCGTATTATCGATTATATTTAGATTTAAATAAGAATCGATAATCGTAAAATCAACTTACAATTTAAATTATCCTACATTTCTAAAATAAACATTTGACATGTGTCATTCAAGTTTTCTTACGATGAATCAGTAATTGTCCTCTTTATTGAAGACCATTACTTTATTATATACTATAATTATGCCGAGTGAATATAGAGTCCAGCACAAGACAGTGGCTCGCTAATTAAAACTTTCTAAGGAATTTTTGTGGCATCTCAGAATTCATGATCCATGTTATTATTTCCAATTTACTTCACTTGTGCACAATAACCAACCTTTATTATGCAAAATGCCACCTGTATACACAATATAGGGCCAGAAAACACAAATTTTTAATATGACAGTTTGAGATCCCGCCAAGAAACTCCACTGAAAGTCGTAAGTGGATCAAGGTCTGATCTGCCACTTGCTGGCAAGATTATGCCATCTGCGATTTGGTATAACAAATCTTAATTTTTTTTAATTTTGTCATATTCCTTGTTATATATAAGTTGTTTAGACATTACAATTTTTCAAACACTCAATTAATGATTTATACTTAAAATCAGTATGAATAGATCATATTTTATTATTGAATTTAGTATATTTAAATTACATTTTAAAATTTGAAAGTTAATATATTTTTTGTATCATAAGATCAAAACTGGTTATGACATAGTCTACAAAAAGGAAGAAAAAAGTATGTAGTGAAAATGCATTTTTGAAATTAAACTTTATATTATGTTACAAAGTATATTGGTTACCCAAAACTTGTGTGTACATACATAAAATGTTGCAAGCAATAATATTATTAGATTACATTTAGAGCGATTTGATTGTGTATGAAGTGAAAATATGTGGCAAAAAAATGCGCTAATCGCTAACTTTAATAAAGCAAAAAAAAAGAGATTGTTATGTAGCATAAATTTAATAATGAATATTTTTATAGAATTTGAATATTCTGCCTCAAAATAATAAATATTTGTTATAACTGGGATGTTTATTGTGTTGTACAGAATGCTCATTAAATCTGTGACTGAAGTACACTGTTTTATTTAAATACCTTCTTGCAACTCATTTTAACATATGAGATGATATCATCTATTTAAGTATTATAAATGACTTCTGGTATAAGTATACCATAGATACTGAACAACTATAAAACATGGCTGACGAGTGACGTCATAATGTAAGTATTGGTAGCATTATCTGCACTAAAATGGGAGTTAAGTGTAAAAATTTGCTGTGATAAACCCGTCACAGTGACTCTTTTGTTTTGTTGCGTTTCGGGATTGGCCAGCTGTGTATATACAACGATGACCGTTGAAGGATTATCGATCACTCGATTGTCGCCGTTGTTTTTGAATTGTACTGTGCTTAGCTTTATTTTATATAATTAAGATGGCATACAAGCATACGGCCCGCCTGTTGGTAAGCGGGTAACGTAGCCCATGGGCGCTTGTAGTACTATAGATATTATCATTAGCGCGTTGCCGACCTTGAACCCCTCTGCCCAAAGAGCACTGGAAACCCTAATCCCCACAGAAACAAGAGTATTTGGCTGCGATCTTCTGTATGGTGGAGGTATTCTACCAGTCGGACCCAAATAGAGAAAATCTCCAAAGAAATTTATCTGTGCCCTACCTCTCTTTGACCCCCTCCTACTCAAATAATGCAACCAGTAATATCAGTGTTAATATTACAGACTTTCAATGATCTTACTGTCAGCTACCGCTATATACCTTAATGCACTGTTGCGCCTTTAGCCAGTTTTTTGATAAATCTAGGCAAATTTTAGTGTTTATTTGCTATAAACTTACTTTGCGCCAATTTAAACTTTTTTTGGGGCAAAATTTTACCTTTTTAGATCCATCGTGACGATTTTCACATTTTATGCCACCCCCTTTCAATATTGCATCACGAATGATAGATCATCTCCCCGTACGTGATATATGGCAATTAATAATTAAGAAATTTATAAACATTTATTATTTGCAATTATTGGAGATACAAGCCAACGTCGAAGAACAAATAACAAAAAATGAGTAAATATAGCAAGTTATTAAGCCATTATGACGACAATATATACGTAAAAATATTTTATATATTTCAAATATAAAACGCAAGACTATATCGTAACAAAAAAAAATATACAAAATTGTTTGATTTGCTACGAACGTCACGTTTCCTTAGAGCTCCCCTACCCCCCTAGTCGTAGTAAGCGACACCCCCTCCCCATATAAGTGCGAACGTATTTTAAGAACGGCGCCTAGGTACCAAATCATAAATTTTGATAAAAACTGAAATGATGGATCGCAACTAGTGTGATAATAAAAATATTGAAAATGAAACCCAGTCTATTGTGTAACTACCGATACAATAATATATACCCAAAAATACTGTCGTCTGTCGTTCAGTGTGAGAAAAATTGTATTTTTCATATGTTCATTGGTAAACTTTAAGATTTTTACATAGATTAATTAATTTTATTATTTAATATATAATAATAATAATATTAATTTAAATAATTATACTCTTTTATTTAGCCATTTCTACCCACTAAAAGTGCTGATTTCCACAAGCCAGAACCTTGTTTAGTACAATTTAACGATGTGTTAATTGGCAACACTGTTGTTATGATTTTGGCGGGATCTTAAAATGTTATGTTATGGATTTTATTTTAATACATTAACATTAACAATCTTATATTGTGTAATATATATATTATGTCTGCCCGCGACTTCGTCTGCGTGGACTTCAGAATTGAGTCTTTACTGAGATAAAAACTGTCCTATGTGCTAATCCAGGTTATATAAACTATATGTGTACCAAATTTCATTCAAATCCGTTCTGCATTTTTTTTTTGCGTGATTGAGTAACAAAAAAACTTACTTTCGCATTTATAATATTATTAAGGATTGACGGTATTTTGCGTGATATAGTTTGATTATTGTGCATACGTGAAATAGATTATAAATATAAATTGGTCACATACCTTTTGAGTTGCCACAAAAACTCCCTTACAGAAGTTATAGATAGTTCCAATAAGGGAGCCGTCATCTTGTTAAAAGATTAGAAAAGACTACGAAGCTTAGGCTTTAAGGACATGTATCCATGGGCCATAATAAATTAAAAAAAAATAGATACATTTCGGAACCAATGTTTGTATGTTTTCTTTTTGGTTATGTTTACTGTTTACAAGTTTTGTGGTGTCAGATGCTGATTGCTGAGATTAGTTTGTGCTTAGTGGTTAAAACATTAGAGACGACAAATCATTAAATGTGTAAAGTTTAACACTACTTGTACTTAGGTTAATGCGTGATTAAATAATTATGCTAGATAATAAAGTTTGAATATATGCTGGTGGTACCAATTAAATGTTTATCACTACAAGATTTAATTCTTGATTTTGTTATAATAAGTACGTAATTGTTGAGGTTGGACTTTAGAATTGCTACCGCTAAATTTGATGATGTGTAGGGGAGAGGAAGGTCAGGGAGGGTGAAAGGTAACTCCTATGTGAAGGAAAATGATTAGTAATTTTTTATTCCGAGGTTATGTTTTTCTAGGACTTGTATACAAATTTTCAACAAATTGTATTTTTTCTGGTTTTATAATCACAGTTCAAACCAATTTTATCAACACAACGGGAAAATGAAAATATCTCAATCAAAACTCAAAAGGGCACAAAATGTTGAAATAGGTTCTAATTAACGTAAACTAAACAATCAATGATCGTCCAAAAAGTAACAATAACATATAGAAAAAATTACTATCTTCGAAAATCTATACCTATCTCGCAAAACTGAACTTCATGACAACTATTTAGAACTACCATTTGTATAGTCAAATATACAAAAAATGTGATTTTAAAAACGGAATTTCTCTAAAACTATTAATTTCTGCAGTGAAAATAATTATATTTTGCATACTTATAGAGTGATCTAACTGTATTAAATTTCGTCCGTACTCGACGGTAACAATTCTAAAGTTGAGACATTGTTGAATTGGTTTCTGTTAAAAGGTGTATGTAACCATAAAAAAAGAAAAACAAAATGACTGCTTTTGAACATTTAACGAGTCTACAAGTAAGTTTGCTTCACTAGTTAAATTGATAATCTCTTCCATAGTTCAGAATTTACATTTACATAGTAAAGTACAGTAACACTGTACATCACAGCTGTGCTGACTGAGCTTCAGGTTCAACCTTCAGCTAAACTTTTTCTATTTTGTTTTTAGAATTGTTAAGGCTTTTGGATACATGTCTTTTAAGCCTAACTTTGTACTATTTTTCTATTCTTTAAATATGTTTCTAAAAAGATGGCAGTTTTCTTGTTAAAACTAACTAAGAAAATGTATGCTTCTAGTTGTTATTAATAATAAAACCACTTGTGCACAATAACCAAACAGTACTACGCAAAATGCCGCTGATACATAATTTAGGGTAACTAAATAAACATGATAGATCAAGATCGTGCCAAAAATGCTCACTGTAATATTAAATATTGAATATCAATGTATTGCTGCCAGCATTGAAGCAGCAAATGCTCCGAAATCGTTGCACTAGGTACTTGTCAATGAATGTTTTGCATAGATATTTACTATTTATTGTACATTATTACATGTTACACATAAAATATAATCTACTAAAATACCCATATGCACATAATTTCTGTTTTGTATCTGAGCCATGGACACCATATTTTATACGGGTAATAAAAATAACTAAAATATGTCAACTATGTACCTACACAAAAAACACGTTTTTGACAGGCACTTGTAATGTTTTTATTTTGGTTACTTTTGACGCGTTATTTTTTTCTATTATCTGTAATAACTTTGCTATTTTTTTTAACTGACTATACTGTCAGCCTTAGGGTCCCTAGAGCCTTTGCGGCTTTTACTGCTTCACCGGGCTTGGGATCAGTTGCTTGTAAAATAGCTATCTAGCTTAACATTTGGTAAAAAATACATGTGCAGACTGAACGGCAGATTTATTAATATAGATAAAACTCGTATGGATAAGACTATATCGAAATACTTTTCTAGAAAACTCGAGCTACACTCTACAGAGACGTAAAATCGATTTGTACGGAAACATGTCATTTCCTAGGCCTGGACATATCGAATGCCGCAATGGAAATCGTAACAGAACTCATTTATAAGAAGATTTCAGTTTACGGCACAGATTTAGAGGCTTTTGCGAAGTGAGTAACACTTGCTATATAATAACATACTTTAATTATTATTATTAAAAGAAATTATTATTAGATATGTAATTAGAAAGATTACAGGCAGTCCTACTTAAGGTATATTACGTTCTCGAAATATGCGACGTAAATCGAATCAACCAACATAAGTCGAGTTTCTATTTTTAATACATTTTTATATAAAATCCAGGGGTTCTGTTTTTCAATGACTTTACACTGCATTTATTACTTAATAAGTATACTTTATTACTTAATAAATATACTTTATTACTCAAAGTAAAATCTTAGAATACTTATTTATCTA
Organism: Saturnia pavonia; assembly: GCA_947532125.1. Classification (NCBI taxonomy): domain Eukaryota; kingdom Metazoa; phylum Arthropoda; class Insecta; order Lepidoptera; family Saturniidae; genus Saturnia; species Saturnia pavonia. The sequence continues at coordinate 12,786,052 of OX383906.1, forward strand.
CTTAGTCATTATTTTTAGTACCTACTCATTGGTTTACTTTTTTATTTATATCATAATGAAACTAAGTTTGAGAAATGAAATAAATTAAATTTTAGGCTTCAAGTGTGTTAGGTTGATCGACTTTGAGTTGAATCGAATGACGTTTGTTTGAGGAATGGTAAAATTTTGTTTTATGTAAGTCAAAATGACGTAACTGGAGGACTGCCTGTTAAAATATTCATGTGGTCAGTTTAGCATATAAGCGATTACTGGCTAGACCAATCAAATCTAGCCTTTTATTTATGCGTGATATTATTTTCAATTTTATAATATACCTATATAATTATAGGTAAAATTTATAATATGTACCTATATATTTATTTTAGACACGCCAAAAGGAATACAATAAACACAGAAGATGTTAAGTTGTTAGTGAGAAGAAACCCATCTCTAGTAAGTTATTATTATTTTTTTTAATTTTTTTATTGAGGCTGCATAATGCCTTTTAAGGAAAACATTTACTGTCTTACTAATAAACGTTGATTAAATTTAAAGCAATGCTTATACTTATATAACAATATGGATTAATGCCCAAACTGTCACGGAAGGAGTTTTTGGCGGCTTTTTGGCAAAGTTTACTAGTTGTAAGTGATGATGTATAATTAATATCGATTTCATCATCTTCATCCTCGCTGTGGAAAGGGGATGCTAACTGTATTTTCTATTTTAAAATTCGATTTATATGGAATACTAGCTGGCCCCGTAGACATGATTCTGATCTTTCCATTAGTTAATAACTCGATCATAGCGCCACCTATCGCGTTTAGGGAGATCATAAAACATTCTCCATGAAAAAAAAAACAGATCTACCAACTTTCATGGTGATCTATAACAACGGATAATTTACTTCATATAATGTATTATATGTTATTTAATATGTGTTGTATTTCAGCAAGCTCATCTTAACAGTATTGCACCTAATTCAACAACAAAGGACAAACGTAGGAAGACTGTAGCGTTACCCGTTGCTAGGCAACCCGAGACGCCGTCCTCATCTAAAGCAGAAGATAATAGGAAAATTGAAGTAGAGAATCCCGTCCAAGAAAAAGTCGATGATATGGCTGTCGATAGTACAATTGATTTAACGTTTGATTAAAACTTTTTGTATATTTCTGATTCTTCTTTATTACTTCAAACTACTGTATCAATCACTATTTAAATAATGTAAGCACTAGAGACTAGAATAAAAAAGTTGCGCATACCACACCCTACACGTGATAGAAGTGAAACTTCTTAAAAAGGACGTGGAAAGCCTAAACTGTATATTATCCTTCTCTCTACGTTATATCTTTCTTCTCTCTCATGCAACGAAATATGCCTGAACGTGACGCGTTCTTGAAATTTCAGTCTCAATTCTCGTCCAATTACCGAATCGCCCCCTAAGAAGTTTCATTTCAAAAATGAAACCATAAAACCAACCAATGAAATATACTATATGAAGGTTAAGCATTTTCTAATGCTAGAACTCTGCACTCGGAAGTTGAAAACCTATCGTTAGGAACCCATCGATGAGTTCATACACATGCACTTGAAAGCTAGTTCTCATTTTTTGACGTCATATTTATTTTTAGTGTTAAAAATTATAGGCGTATATTATAACTAACTTGTACTTGGTTACGCTTCTAACATTAACAATTATACCTATTATTCATAATTAGAGATTACACATTTACACTAAAATATCGTAGTTTTGTTGTTAGATTTTATCGATAAAGAGATTCCTCTAATATAATATTGCATTCAAAATGTATTTATGTATCAAAACTCAAAAAACATAGATACTGTGAACTAAAGCCAACTAAACAGGAAAAGAAAACGCCTAAACTCAATACCATATTCTCATTTTTAGTTATCATTTGAATTTTCACGAATATACCTAATTAAAAATATATCTGAATGATCACAAAGCACTGACCACGAGGGACCGACCAAAAATTTGTAGGTCAACTTTTTCGTAGAGCCTATTGGCAAATGTATACGAAATTCTGATTTTAATTGTGTGGAAATGAGTCTCTTTCTGATTATGATCCCCTCTCGGATTAAATAATTAAACTTAGTAGAATGTTAGGTATAGTTGGCGGAAATTTAATCTTGTTTTTAAAAGATCTGTGATTCTGAGGTTTCGTTATCAACATATATCTTAAATACTTTAAAAATAATTTACCAAAAGCTTACATTTTACAGCTGTGCCCCCCGCCTGCAAATTTATTCGACAGACACACCACTGCGTCGCCTACAATGCACCCGCACGACCATATTGCTATACGTTCATGGCTACTGCTCCGCTCCTTAGGGTAATAGCGTGAAGTTATATATCCAACCTATAAGCTGTCTCAATTAATAGACTATGAATACAATAAGAATTTTTCCAATCGGATTAATAGTTCCAGAGATACCATGTTCAAACAAAAAAAAAACTGAGTTTTATAATGTTAGCAATACCATTGTATTTCACTCTAACTTGTGACTAAATGGAATAAATGTCAAACAATACTAGTTTCCAGTACATCTGTCTCCCTGAAGGCGCTATCAATTAGTAATCTCTAATTATCCAGTCTGTCCTCACAAACGTCCGATGAATATGCATCCGAATCTAGCAGTCCACAAAGCGCACATAATCCTTGCATCTATTCCTTCAGAACAGTGTTCAGATATTTGTAGAATTTCTAAATACAATAATAATCGCGTGTGAATACATCATTACTTGTAATATATTAAAAATATATGTATTTTTGGATTTATCTATATTAAAAAGTCTGTTGATATGTACTTCTTTCTGTAGGAACACGTAATTATTTTATCACGAATATGTAATTTTTTGTTCATTTTATCTATTTGCATTTCTGCACTTAACTCAAAAACGGCTTGACCGATTTTTATACACTTCTGTACGCTGGTATGTCATTCCTCAATTGACAGATTATTATAGGAATTGTTAATCATAATTTTAGAAATAGTAAAAATAAATATAAGTATAGTATTACCTATATAATTCTCAACCGATTTTAATAACATTTTGTAAGTACATGGAAAATTAAAATTATCAATAATATGCACTTTCAAAAATGAGTAAAAATAAAATTAAGAGACAAAAATTATTACACTGTATAATAAATAGTTAATAGTGTTTCTTGGTTTAACTCAAAACAGAAGTTTTCACAAACTATCCCGTAATTATAGTACCTAGATATTTTGAAACATTTTTTATGGTACTCATTTCACATCTAAAGCAATACAAAATATTCGTAAATAATATTTTAAGAAACATTAAAATGACAAAAAGAGGCATTTATTCAAAATAAGTATCGTATCATGATTCAAACTGAAGTAAAACTAACAACCAACAATTAAACTCCATCCATCAAAGCTACAAAAGGCGGAGTGAGTGCGGTCGATCTAGGCAGCCTGAGCTCATGTCGACCGGACTATAAGCAACGCAGACTGAAGATAGGCCCGCTGTGCTCATTAAAATATGTAAATGCTTCGGCGAGACATTACGTAGATAGGTGCCTCTGACTTATTGACTGGACCGCTTTATGTCATTGCAACAATTTTTTGGAGCACAAGATCTCTGATATTCACCGTCGCCATTGGTCACATTTTTGTTGTCAGGTAGCAAATAAGCTTACGACCCGCTTGGTGAAAAGCGGCTACCGAAGCCTATAGATGCTTGTAACGCCATAGGTATCACCAGCGGGTTACCAACCTTGAACACCCATTGCCAAATAGCTCTGGAAACCATACTTATTCCAGGAACACACACAAGGTTATTTGACTGCCATCTTCGATCACAACGTGGTCGAGGAAAAAACGATTGAATCTATGACTCAAGACAACGGAATTGCGAATCAATAATTACTAAGAGTAAAACAATTTATAATTGCTCTAATTTAGTTACGACTTCAGCACTTGCAGGTAAAAATGATGTTAAAGAAACTTGTGATAAAATACCCACTCGGAACAATGCCATTCGGGAACTGCTACTAGATATTTATTTGCATACTGTGAAGTTATAGTACATAAATGCCGATGGACGTTGTTCGGTATCTGGATTTTTTTCATACGTATGGTTATAATTCAGGCCGAGATTCGAACAAAATATACTCTGTGGAAATGGTAACCTAATATATCAAAGGAACTATGAAAATAGCATTAGTGACAGAGAAGTTGACTGTTGAGGTGTAATAGGGCAGCGTGGAACAGGCATGTCATTAGATTGCTAGTTAAAAACTAGATGAATGTTAAGTATTAAGGTGGACGGATATAGGCGACTGAGTATACCGAGGTATAAAAAAACCGAAGAGGTTATGGATGGATTGTGTGAGGAAAGGAAAAGATAAGCCCAATTGGGTTTCTTGCCAATTCTTCGCGATGACTGGGATGTTTTCCGAATCGGTAGTCGTCTTTAGACGTTCATATGTGCCTTCTTGACTTGAATGGTCTGTGTATATTGTGTAGATATTGATAAGACAGTAGAGGGGAGTAGAAAAGAAAAACGTCGTAGCGCTGACCCTACATGGGTGTACAAGGGTAAGAAAAAAGGGAAGTAAAATAACTAGAAAATATGAAATTAAAATATCAGAGGTATTGTATTGTTCCATCCCGAGCGTGGAGTTGTGAACGCATTACTCGTTTGCAAGGCACCTACCGCGCGCAACTATTTAGTATCATTACAAATGTCGTCCGCCGTGTCCGTGTGTCCGTCTCTCTGTGTGCTGCGCCCCGCACCCTCGCCTCGAGAGCTACCGTTTCTTATTAATAAGTATTCGAGGGACACTAAATATGGAGTGTAAATTAAAAAACTAAAAAAAGTGAGGCGTCAATGCGTCATGGGACACCTGGCAGATGCAAAAATTTAAATTTTATGTTTTTATATTGATTGATAATTGATTGATTTATGGTGTACAATGTACATATCATTATAAGTTTAAACGTAACTGATATTTATGAGTAAACTATAAGGTTAGCATAATACACTAACACACATGTAAAGTACAGTGTGTGTTTGTAGTAAAAAGAGAAGTTTCTAATATAAAATATGTTGGGAGGAGAGTGCTAAGTCGGAAATAGTCGACCAGGCACAACTCTGTGCAAATGGGGCGTCGCGACGTCCAATCAGAACGCTTTTACTCCTGTTTAAACGTGCCATTAGATGCTTCACATCAAAAAGAATTTTGTTAGATAACGCGTTTGTTAATAATTTATTAATTTAAACACCTTAAAATAGGTAGCTCCCTCTTTATCCATATTATTAGAAAAAAAAATCAAAGTTAAAGATAAACATTGCTTATATTTAATCCACCTTTTTATAAGTAAGGGTACATACTTTTAATATGTTACCAGTAAGTTATGTTACCATATTTTTAATATGTTACCAGTAAGCGTTTGATCATAGCTAGATCTGATGAGTTAAGCTGTGTGTTAAGGATCTTAACACGGTAATCCTAGAAAGAGGTGTTGTGTACAACTATTGAAGCACCCATAGGTTACTGACAGATATTCGACTTGTTAAACTTGCTAATTTAGATACATATAAATCTTTCTTCATTGAAAGCTCAAGGCAAAATTGTAGGATTTCACACCTTTATATTACGAACCGTACAAAACTATATAACCATTTGTAAGATTTAAACTATGCTATCCAACATTAGTTGTCTATGGTGTCAATCAAGTGTGATAGAAGCTGTGCAACGTCCATTCGGAAGCACCGCCGCTGCTACTATATCCGATGCACAGTTGCAAAGCAACAGAGATCGCGCTGCTGTGTTTATGATGCTTCGATTGGTTCAGAAGTGAACAATGGACTAAGAATAACAGTGATCGATTAAAAAATATCACAGATATGTAAGGTGTTTTCATAATCGACGATTTAACCGTGTGTCGTGTTTTGTAAATGTCTCCGATTCCTGAGGCGCAGCGTGCAGGTAACCACGGTTAGCAGTCAGCCTTGCCTCAAACTCTGTGAATGTCTCTGGGAACAGCGAACAACAAAAACTTTTATTTTTAAGCAATTGCGTCAATATCTTTAATGTACAATATTCGACTCTTTTTGCTCTTCTAACTCGCAGTATTATTTAGAAGTATTATGATGGTGATAATATCAAAGGTCATTTTTAACTGACGTAAATGAAAATAATGTTGTAGTAAGAAAGTATATTCCATACAAAAGAGCTTTCGTTCGTTACCCTATCCCCGCTGAGGTAAGCAAGAGTGTTGTTTTGTTCCTTCCCAGTCCCCGTCATTACGTACCTTTCAGCTCATTACTGGCAACAGATCACTCGCTTAATTTGTGCATTTCCGATCAACTGATATTTAAATTTCTACCCTAATGACGCTAAGAAAATGTTAATAAATGTTAATGCAGCGAAAGCGGGTCCCTCGCTCGCTATAAGTGACAGATTTGCTTGACATGACATCATTTGTTTGTTTCAATTTATGGATAAGTCACGATTTGGTTTTTTGCACAGCGTACAACTTATATAATTTATAGGTTTTTAGGTATATAGGTTTATTAATATACATTATTGTTATTTACTTGTCCTTTGTGATAAATAAAATCTGAGGGAGTGAACTGATTGAAATTAGGACTTTTGAATACTAGATAGGTACTTGAATTTATTTGTATATAAGTACATATTACCTTACCTTGTTTTTACCTGAGTATAATCTACCTGAGTATACCTGAGTACATATAATGTACATAGAAGTGAATACGGAATTAATTGCGATTTCTAAGTGCTTCTAACCTTAAACACTTGTGCTACCTACATAGTTATACCTACCATTGGAGGACTTTAAGTCTTCATTTAGAAATATTTCACAAAACTTCTCTTCAATCACAAGTTTTTTAAGCTTACATTAAGTTTTTAAGTTTACGTTAAGTATTTCTTTCTGAATAATATTAAGTACCTAACTACTATAATATGATACGTAAATTGGAAAGTTTGGATGTTTGTTACTCAATCACACAAAAACGGCTGAACGGATTTGGATGAAATTTTGCACTCAGATAGTTTATAACCTGGATTAACACATATATTTATCTCGGTAAAAACCCAAATTGAAGACCATACAGACGAAATCGTGGCCAGAAGCTAGTATGTAGTATGTTTTAGTTACCTACCTATTTTCTACCACACATAACAAACAACCGAGCCGAGAATTACTCAGGTGATATTGTTAAAAAAAATGTTTAAACTATTTTCATACAAAAATTATTACTTAATTTATGTAATAATGTGTTACTAATAACCATTATTTTTAATAAATACATTCTTAAATTCAGCACCAAAATTAGAAGCATTTAGTAAAAACAAAAAAAAACTAAGAAAATCGTATGATACAATAAATAAATAAGTAGCGTCGTTTTTGCAAAAACAAAACCACAGAAACATTCAGGAGTTGTAATAATATCTGGTAAAGAGGTCTATATTATGCGACTTTATACAGTGTAGTGTGTGAATACATATTATCTGTGGTGAAGGATAGATATTTTTAATAGGTGAAGAAAAAGCGTTTACTTCTTAGCAAGTTATAAAACTTCTTTAGCGTAACAAAGTGAAAATAATCCACGCGCCAACGACATGATGAAGCTAGTCATCAATGATAATAGTTTAAATAAATAGTTAGACTGACTTTTTGTAATTGTGAAAAAGCACAAATAATTTAAACATTTAAATAAACAATATTTTAATTTAGTTAAAAACTTAAGATTGAAATCCTATTATTATTTATGGCTAGCTTTATCAGGTTGCATCTGCGTCACGTGATGCGCGCGCATCACTTAATTTTACCCACTCCTAAACGCGCCAAAAGGACTTTTTTGGCGGGATCTTGAACTGGCATGTTGTGGTTTTAATTCATTAACTTAGGTTCTTTGATCCTATATTATGTAATATTGGTGGCATTTTGCATAATATAGTTTGGTTATTTTGAATTCGTCAAGTGAATAACAAATATAGACTGAAATATAAACTGCATTTTGAGATGTCACAAAAACTCCCTAGATTGTTCTAACAAGGCGACCACCATCTTTTTAAACCAACTTTGAATGTTTTAAAAATACTACGAAGGCAAACACATTGACACTGGCAAGTGCTGTTTGCGGCGCCAAATAAGGAATATGAAGAAGTACGCGATAAAAGAAGTATAGTTAACTTCAAAAAACTAGGTATCTACTACATACCAAAAGTTCATTCATAAAAAGGGCAAAACAGTGTCGATAAGTTATCTCTTTTGCAGCTGCATTACAACACTGTTGCCATCCCCTTCATAGGCTGATAAACACCACATTAACTCCTACGTTAATAAGAGAAAACATTCTAGATGGATTTGCGATAACTTTATATAGGTATTTTAAAATTTTGATCATCTATGAAAATATTATCAAATGTAAGTATTTCAATTAATGTCGGTCGCAATGAATCTTCACCACAGTGAAGTGTTAAATAGAACTGTTAAATATTTTTAATTTATTTACAAAATATTATCAAACTATTTTAAATTCTGGTTTTCGAAAAGAGTAAATTAATTGTAGATTGCATAATGGATTCAAATCGTAAGATAAGTTTAATAAGGCTGAATCAGAACACACAGGCCCACGCAGTAGTGAGCCTTGCAGCAAGTATCAGTGCATTGTATACTATATTCACGTTCTGAATTATTCATTATAATCAATGCATTTACCTGATCCCGTTTTACCCTGGTCAATTCTAAATTATATTTATTCGCTTGCATTTTAGAATTATTGTGAGAATTCCATAACCATTTTTGCCAATTTGCTTTAAAAAGAATGTATTTTTATTATTACTCTTAATTTTGAATTATGAGTAACGTTCCCAGTGATTGCCAATATAATCGGTCCTGCACTGCTTGCATCGATCAGATTACCACATCCTTCACAAGTTGCCGATCCTTGTGGCAGGTTTGGCCACGCTACGTCTTCCAGTACCTACGTGGCTGCTACTCGAGAAATCTTCAGTGGCCATCCGTTCCTCGAGAAATATGCCCCGCTCACTGCCAAAAAGTCTAGCAACTCTTAGAGCTGTGTCAGTGACTTTTTATAAAGTCCATAGCGACCACATAATTAAAATTACTTAAAAAAAGGAACGCAAAATTAATCTCTGTAAAGCGCATACTTGTCATTTAAAAATGTCATATCAATTAACTTAGGTATTCTGTTCCATATAATATTAAGTTCCTGGACAGAGCGCGATGCCGACTAGAATTATTATTTTTTGTTTTATGCTTAATTATCAGTAAAATATTGAAAAACTGCGGTGCATCGATGGCTGAGTAGTAGCATGTCCGAAATCAGACGGGGTTTGATTTTTCCTGAAATATATTTTTTACACTGTATATTACCGATGATTTTCTGATGTAGTGGCTATACGGGAATATATCTCGTGACTTCGCAATGATAACGGGTAATTAGTTAGAGTTTTACTGTCAATAGGTTATTAAAGGGTGGATCATAATGTGAAATGATACTGACATCTGGAAATGACTACCTCTCAGTGCATCTACTAATATAAAATAATTATTAACTGGATACATTATTTACACAATTAAAAAATATATGCGCCCTTTAAAAACCTATTTAAAAACCTCTGGTAAAACCTCAGTAGGGAGCTCCTTCCACATCCGGAGCATTCGCGGAAGGAAATTCGTCTGGAACCAGACTGTCCGCAACCATTTAGGTTCCAAAGTGTGAAGATGAACTCCCTGCCTATGGCGAGCGGTGGGATGTTGGAAAGTAGCCGTTGGCATCATGTCGAACAATTCCTTGAAACACAACCCATTATATAAATGGTAGAAAACGCACAAGGAGGCAAGGTCTCTTCTCAAACTTAAGGGTTCGGTACCGTTCGTGAGGTTGGGATCGTTAACGATTCTCACAGTTCATCTTTGCGCCGAGTCAAATGGCACATGCTGGTATCTCCTGCCCAGAGGTGACAGCAGTACTACATATGGGGTCGAACTTACGCTTTGTACAACTGCAGCTGTACCGGAGAGAAGTACCGCTTCGCTTTGTTCAGTACACCGAGCTTTTTGGATGCCAGCTTGACCTTGTCTTCCAAGTGACTACGGAACTGGACGTTGCTGGAGATCTTGACACCCAAAATCCCAATACTTTTCGAGATGGTGAGGGGCGTGTCCTGGAATTGTGGGGCCATAGTAAATGTTTTTTTTTTGTGGTGAACACGCAAACTTGTGTCTTGGTGGGGTTGAATCTGACTAAATTATCCTGACCCCAGTCGGGGACCCTGGATAATTTACCCTTGATTTCAGACACAAGTTGTACTTCATATCGATAATGTGCTAAGCTAAATATTCACACACGTCAGCTATATAGTCTTTTTGACTTAATATCTTATTTTTATTATTACTTGACGCTTGAATGGTAACGTTAAAATGTAAAGAATTAGCCAACAAAGAACATTAAAATTTGGAATTCATAATTAAGTAATGTATATTTAAAGTTGATTAATGTACAGTGAAGCTACTGCGGTAAATATGATCGTATTGCAAATGAATGGTAGTTATTTTATTTTTCGATTGTCGCTGCGGTCCGTCCGATTCGAATGTCCAAGAATTAATAACGGGCCGGCGCAGGGTTCGAAACCGCGGACAATCTGCGCTCTTTTTGAGTATTCATAATTTTTTTTTTATTTTTTTTTATCTTTTTTGTCCTATTCATTCATATTCGCCGATAGTTTTTCGTGGTTAGTGCACGTCGCCATTTTTATTAGCACACCGAAGGTTTTCTAATCGTCTGTGACAGGTGCAACGTAGTCTGCGGGTCGGACATCGTTTTGATTCTCTGTGTTATTATAAATTCTACCGCTGTACTTCGAATCTAGTTTTGTCTTCAGAAGTTTTTCTATTCTTTTACTTTTACAGTTATTACTAGTTTAAAAATGTATGACAGAAACCTTTAGGTAAGTGAATAATGTAAGTGAGTAATGTAATTAGCACATAATTTAGACTATACAGCTAGTTATTCTGCTATTTGTGAGGTCATCGGAAAGTCGTAATACAATCTCTACTTCACCGCTAATGCCATTTCCTTGTTCATAAATCAAAAGCATGCCGTAAAAATTGGATTAAATATTTTGTAGTGTTATTATAAATTCCAAGATATGAACATTCATAATCTCTTTTATTTGTATATTGTAATTTTTATCATTGCTAAGATACAATTAAATAGAATAACTTTTAAATAGAAGCTTTCTGAATGTAAGTATTATTGTTACGCTATATAATATACTGTTCTAGAATCCAATAAAATCTTATAATTATTTCCTTGAACTTAGAACATATAATGGTTCTAAAACATTTACCAAGCGACGACAAAATAAACTTAATCTCTTTTGAATTAGACTTACGAAGAACTCCATTGTTTTTACATAGAAAATACTTATTAACTTTTTATTATATAACAAAGGTGGCCAACATACGTACTGCCCACTTGAAGGTAAACGGCTACCGTAGCCTATGGAGGCATAGAACACCATAGTTGTCACTAACGCGTTGCCAACCTTGAACCCCCTTTCCCCATGGAGCATTGGAAACCCTACTGACCACAAGAACACAACACAAGGTTATTTAACTGCGATATTCTGTAGGGTACTACACCAGTCGTGCAACCACAAGTAAGGCAAAATTTCCAAATTGTTTTCTCTATGCCCTACCTATCTGCATACCTCTGCATCTCTATGCCCTACCTTACTGCACTAAAAACTATAAAATCTTATTCTAATCGACACACATATAATAAAAATGCATCGTTTTTTGTTTGTTTGTTTCTTTAAGCGCGCTAATCTCTGGAACTATCTGTCGGATTTGAAAAATTACTTAAATAGTATAATAATAATAGAAATAGTATAAGCTATATAACTTCACGCTATGATCATAACGAGCGGAGCAGTAACTATGAAAGTCAAGCAATCTGGCTTGTTAACGACGGCGCCCGCGTCGTGGAGAGTTGGTCGAATAAATTTCACACGGGTGAACCCGTGGGGCGTATAGTATATAGTCGTCTTCGCTACACATTGAATCATCTATAAGAAAAACACACTTACACTCGTCCGTTAATATTTTTCATAAATAATATCCCTATTATATCTGTATAATAACGGTAATCAATTCTTTGAGCAGCTGTCAAATGTTCCGAGTTCAGGATGCGTTTCCAATGTTTGTCATTTAATACTGGCTGGTATGACCCAAACACTGCTAATGAATTTATACGAACCACACGGAGCATTTACAAGCGAACGGTACGGTTCATCTCGGCGCGTTTGCTGTTTACAAAAACTTGGCATACGCTTCGTATGAATTCAGAATTATTTTAATTAGAATAATCTATAGATATTAATAATACTCAAGTGTTTATTTAAACGCGGTAAATTCCGTTCCCCTCTGCAGACTTTGTTCTGCCATTTCTACCTATCGCGCTCAGGGATACTATAAACTTCACATGAAAAACCACTTATGTCTACCAACTTTCATGATGATCAGTCAAACGTTTTTTGAGTTATCAATCTCATATATGTATACCCACATCCATTTTTAAATATACATATACGAATCGAGACACACAGCAGTGTGTCAGCTAAGTTTGGAAAAGAAAAGGACGACACAATGGCCAGAGTGTATATTTACAAGAACCTTTTGACCCCACTATAAGTTAAAAGATTGAAATTTTGTACGTTTAATAAAACTCCCTTGGAAATCTAGAATCCTAAATTTCATGAATAAGCCTATTATAGTTCTTGAGTTAATAGGGTCTGAAAAGTAGCAATGACTCACTCACTCATTAAAAACCTAGACCACTTCTAGGTGACTCATAAAATTTAGCATCAAGATAGATAATTAAAAAAATATACCAAAGACACAAGGAAAAATTAATAAAACTAAAAAAATACAATTTTAAACGAAATAACACACATAAAACGGCGTTTCCATCCTTTCACTAAGAGATGGCGTTGTGGCAACTTAAATGCCCAAGCATTGTGTTTTCCGATTTATATGAGCATTAGAATATTAACGATTTAAAAATAATTAAATTAAAATTTATCAAAATACTTCAAAAAGGTACAATTTTATTAATTGATTTTAAACGAAATAATACTCTAAATCATATATGGGCAACCACTGGCCCACGGGCCGGATGCAGAGATAAAAGAGCTGAAATCTAACAGGAGCCATCTTTCATAGCGGTTATTTTAATAATAGCTATAGGAATTTAAGTTTTTCAATTAATTTACACAACAATTTGTTACTTTCTTTGATATGGGATTTTTAACACTTGGCAAGTTTTAATTGTCAATAAACAATTAAGCCTTACCAAGACACCATAAGAAGTGCGGGCGTCTTGCAGTTATGCCTAATTTTATTTTCTTGGATTCAATTGTCATTTTCATTCGGGGCAGCCCCGCGCGTCTCATAGGGCGCCATAAAGAATATGTTTTTTGCTCTAAACTTTTTTATCGTATAGGATGGGCGTTGTGGCCACAATTTCACCTGATCTTAAGTGACGATGTGGCCCAGGACCGTAGCACGCTAAGCCTAGTGGGAAGACTGGCCCCCAAGTGCAGTTGCCGGAACACACCTATTGCAGCTAGCCAGGAAAGTCCCTATCACCATGCTATGGTTTCATCACGATGTTTTCCTTCACCGAAATCTCAGGCTCATTGCAGGGATTCGAATTCGAGTCTATCGACGCGATATCCATACATGCTACCACTGAGCAATCATTGTTTCAAACTGGTTTTCGCATTTGGGATTTTGGCGCCCCTTGCTACCTGATGCCTAGAGCGACCGCACTTCTTACTCTACCCCAGGGCCGCCGCGTCGCTAGTTACACGCGTTCTGTATAAGATACGCGAATAATATATTGTGTGGAAGGGCAACATAAAGACATCACTTTTCGTTAACACTGGATTTTGCTCCCCATCTAATTTATATACTTACATTTGAAAATAGATTCATAAGGAGTAAACTCCAAAAATAATATAAACATATTAAAAGTTGTCTACTACATTTCTAAATTAATCAAACGAAATCAGCACTCGTTATGATGTTCAATATAATGTCTTTTTGACGGTAACCGATCGTTGCTTTGTGGTGTATTAATTCTGTATAACAGTTAATTTTTAATGCATATTGGTAGTTCGACACTTCCTACCGGCCGCGACAATATTATGAAAGTCGATACAGAATTTCATAATGTCAATTATCAATTTGATTTGACATCAATATTCGATTAAAATGTTTCACAGAGTTGTTAACTTTGAAATTAGTCATAGAAATCTGGTGCTTTTTATTACTTTTTTTGATAGGGTAGTCCGTAGTATAGTTATTGCGTGATTACAAAGATTACAAAGATTGGCAAGAATGAAGTTTTAGACAAGACGCGTTACAGTTTTAAAAATTGATTTCTTTCGTGAAAAACTTGTTAATTAGGATATCGATTATATGTACCTAAATTGTATATTTATCAAAATAGTCATTTTGGTAATAGAGATAGACGATGTAGATTATTACTACTTAGAGCAAGGCGACTTCACTATATGAAGGAATTAAAATGTAACAAGTAGGTATCTCATCGTTGTTGAAATAAGATTATAATAATTATGTATACAAAATATTATTAATGTCCAGAAACGAATTTATATTATTTATAAATGAAGTCAAAAGGAACTTGAAATTTTGGAAATTTATGTGCAGAAATATACGGAGTTTATCAGTTACAAGGTTGCCAACTTTACAATATAATATGGTATCTTAGGACTTTTTTATATTAACCGTCCAACATCTATATTTCTAAAAAATATTTAGTATGCGACATAACTACATTTTTATTGGACATAACAATTGGCCAACATTATTTATTCCAAAACGTTTAAGCGTAATTTACCATACCTTTGCCTAATGGTTCCAATGTCGTAAGTATTTAAAAATTTTGGCAACCATCTTGAATTTTATATTTTTTACTGGTACACTAAATTATTCAGGGTTCTCTATAATTTTTACTTTGGAACCATAACGCTATCTCTTTCAGTGTTTATAGGTTGTTGTCCAAAAAACAAATTATTACGTAACAAATAATACCCTACCTTTTTTTTCATGATAGTTATGTTGTAAATAAAATTATATTCCAACGCTACATACATATATTTATTTTACTGTAACTTCCAGGAAAATATTGCATTGTATCCTAGCAACACTGTTGGAGTTTTGTAATCAGTAACAAACAACTCGAAAAATAAAGTAAAATGAGCTTTGTTATTTATGAAACGATTTTACCTCTTCCTTTTTTGTATTCAGGAAGAACTTTTATTGTGTTATTACACACAAGACGGCATATTTTTATATAATATTAACACATACGGGGTGCTGACATTGCATGATGTTTCCTTTCAACGTTTGATTCAATTGAATACTAAAACTAATATTGTTAGGGACATTTTCGTGGCCTGTCAGGCTCCATCTGTCTTTTCCTCGAATATGTGTATCCAATAATAATAATATAATCGCGTATACGCGTATACCATATAATTTAGGTAATAGCCTCAAAAATACTATATTTGATATAAAAAAGTCGGCAACCCTAGTTACATTATCCCATAACAAAACACAACATTAGAACTTCTATCTAATTTGTCTTTTGGATCATGTAAGAGCAGACATTGATCCTTAAACTACTTTCTGACATTAACTGCATAATATTTTGTAAACAAATATTTTGTTCTTCATAGGTTTACCGTTTAACTACAATCTTATCTAATATTAAGTGACGGTGTGGTCTAAGATAATAACACACTAAGTCTAGAAGGAGTCTGACTTTCAAGTTCACTTGCCTAAATACTTCTGTAGGGGCTTGGCGACAAGTTTTCAACTCGAGGTTGGTAGCAGGCGGGTTTTTTTTTGTATATTACAAAGGTGGCGAACAATATTACGGCCGGTCTGATGGTAAGCGGCTACCGTACCCTATGGACGCTTGTAATACCGTAGGTATCACTAGCGCGTTGACGATCTTGAACCCCCTTAGCCTAAGAAGCTATGGAATCCCTACAACGCAGGAACACAACACAAGGTTATTTGACTGCGTTCTTTTGTAGGGTGCAGGTATTTCACCAATTGGGCAGTCCCAAGTAGAGAGAAGATCTCAAAGAAATTTTCCTATGCCCTACCTGTTCTTGAACCCCCCCTTTCCCAAGGAGCTCTGCAAACCCTACTCACCACAGCAAAACAACAACTAGGTCATTTGGTTGCGATCTTCTGTAGGATGGAGATATTCCACCAGTCGGACTGCCCCAAATAGAGAGAAATCTCCAAAGGAACTTTTTTTTCTGTGCTATGGTTTGTTATGCTATAGTTTCTAATCAATGTTTTCCTTCACTGAAAGCTCAGGTTCACTGTCAACCGGTGTGGAATATGAATAGGATAACAGTGAAAAATATTCAGCTTTATGGTAATGATTGTCTTTGTTATTACTTTGTGTGTCAATCAAGTTTTTACCCACACTTTGCTGTCCCTGACATATTACTATAAATATGTTCCAATTAATAATAGCTATACAGAATATAAATATCACAATTGTATCTAAGATTATTAGGCACAGCGGGAAACTTGATTACGTTCTTAATAATCTTTTGCTTCTATGAAATTTCATGGTAAGTCTGGTCATGGAATATCCGTTCCATACAAAATATTCCTGTACGAAGATCACATGAACTTGAGAACTTTCATTATGAATAAACCTTTACTTTTGGTTAATTTTTTTTTTGTAGAACAAGACGGCTCAATATTGCTTATCGTGCAACTCGCATGGGCGCGACGACGCAACGCGACGGTGTCTTTTAATAGGACCTTTGATCAGAACAAACGAAAAGTTTTATTTTTCCAATAAATCATTATCTAATCTCTCCACAGTGTGGGTATATTCGTTGATTGACCCTTTTATAAACTTGAATATAATAAAAGGGATTTATTTAGGTATATGAGAATTTAAACACCGTTAACAATATCGTGATCAAAAACCTTTAATAACAATTGTATATTTTCAAATATAAATAGAAATTGTGTATCCAGAATTGTTAACGTTCCGATATATTCGGTTATATCAGATGAGTTCAAGAATCAAGTGAATTTAACTTCGATAAATGTTTAACATATCAGAAATTCCTGTAGCGACAGAAACTACATTATCGAACAGGAAACCAAGTTCGCCTGCAGCTAAATAACTTACACTTTAATTTTAATTATAATATATTGATAATATACAGTAATGCAAACAAGAGCTGGTGGACTCGAATACCGACTACCAGGGCAAACGTATCTAAGGGCACTTTGAGACGACACGCGCGTTAGTTATGCGTTTTGTTTATCGTGGTTGTATTTAAGGCGTACGATATGTTTGTGGATTGAAACAATTTTGATGTGAAACATCTAATGGCGCGTTTGATGGAGTAAAAGCGTTTTGATGGGACGTCGCTACGTGCCATTGGGCCAGTGTCTCGTCTGGTCGGCTCTTTCCGACTCGGCGCTCCCCTTACAACATTTATACTGAACGCTTTACTCTCTAATACACACACTTTACTTTTGTGTGTGTGTTAGTGTGTGGCTTTCTTACGCTAACCTCATATGCTATTCGTGAATATTACTGAGTTTAAACTTATAGGTAATAAATATATCTATCATCAAAATGTATATCGATTATAAAATAATAAAAATAAAAGAATTTCAATATAATTCATATATTACTTTATAACCTACTTGTTTTTTTTTTCGCCTTTATTTATTCGTTTTTCAATATCAAAGTATGATTAAATTTTGATGTTACCAATCTGCCAAGCGTCTCATAACGATACCTACACTTTTTTATAGTTTGAATTACGTAATCTATTTTGTTATTTAATTAAAATGAAAATGAACGAATGTTTTAAATGTGGATACATAGTAAAAAACACAAGATATATAAATACATTATTATAATGCTTTATGAGAAACTGTCTCAATAGCTTTCTTATGCAAAGGAAATAAGACTACTCTTTCTATTTATAACAGTAATAGACAGGTCACAATGTCAAAGAAGTAAAATGGATCACCTCATGTACCACCGCGTCATTAACCACATTCTTCAGACGGAAACACAGCAATATCAATTATATTGTTCTAGAATAGAAATGTGAAGCCTCTGGTTCTAACACCCTCAGGACTAAAAAAGTCAAATAATTTTTGTTACTTTAATTATATTTTTTAAATAAAATTTATAACTTCTAAAGTATTCTTCTTTTCTCTACCGGTACGCTGTTCGTGTGGGAAGTCCTTAAACACAAGTGCATCGAATTAAGTTCGCGATTAGCATACGTAATTACAACTCTTATCGTTCCCTTAATTGCACAGTAATGAATCAACTTGTACCAACGTATTGACGTCGTTCATTATACCGATGCGTTTCGATGGCTCGGCTATTTTTAAATTCATTTATCGCATACTGTTAAGATATAAAATGAAAATTTGGAATGGAACATGAAATTTCAGGTTTTAAATGTATATTATTATGGTAAAGATACTTTATATCGTGTAAGTATTCGGGGGTTATAGCTTAGATAAGATAATGACGGAATTCTTATTCATAACTAGCTGGCCGGATTGAAGTTGTATTGCCATTTCCAATAGTTTATAACTCGACCACAACGCCACCTATCCAGAATTTATTTTCCGAGAACATAACGAATAACAAAAAATATGAAATACTAACCATCATTCGATTGGGAGTTATGGTCTCGATTTCATAAAAATCCAAAAGAAAAACTTTTTTTTTACTTGCTGTGCCTGCGGCTCCGCTCGCGTGGACTCCTAAAAACCGTAATTATTTTCCTACAATAAAAGTAGCCTATGTTATTCCTTATAAAATCAGCTATCTGCCTATGAAAGTTCCATCAAAATCGGTCCAACCGTTTTCGAGATTATCCGGAACAAACAGACAGACAGATAAAATAAAAAATAAATATTTTCTGTTATAGGTACTGTGTGTACATTCATATGCATTTAGTAAAAATCTGTTATATTGACATTACAAACAAACACTTCTATTCTATTTACGTGTATGTATAGATTTACACGAAATTAAATTATTGAAATAAAAAGATCGAAAAACGATTGTGTACGCACCTATGAAGTTTATAATTATTTGCAATTTTTTTTTTTAACAAAATGATAAAGCTTAGCCAACAATGACAATAAGGTAAATACATTTTACTGACTTTTGTGTTATTGTGTAAAAATAATTTAACGTTGTATAAATAAACATTATTTTATTTTTTTATTATTATTATTCATTGATGGTTAACTTTATCATATCGCATTTCCGTCACATGATACGCGCGCAGCTCTCAATTGCGCCAAAACAAGTATAACTTCAAAAACATTATTTATTTCCAGATGACACTGACACAGCATTTAAGAAAATTACATCGAAAGTTACCATCTTCTCCACATTAAAACATAAGATTTATCAAACAACTTCATGGTATATAGACATTTTATTCAAAAATTTACTATCAAAGAAAAATTTATCGACAATTCACAGGACAATAATAACTGCTAGTATGGCGTCACTACGCTGAGTTACTGCCGCTGTTCTAATCAGTGATACGCAAAACGCAATCTTTTAATTTAATCTACATAGGTCAGCTTCATTCTACGTCTCGTCGGTCGGCTCCTTCGAACATAGCTTCCATTATCACGAATATCATAAGCTAATCTTACAAGTTGGTTATAAATTCCGTATTATTGTACTGTACGGTCCACAATTAAACAGTAAATTTCGAATAATATATGTATATACATACATACATATCAATAAATATTTGTATATTCATCCGATTGGGATGATGACTTCTTATGCACACACCCGCGAAGGTTCGGTATTAGTACAACCAGTTTACTATAGATGTCACGCAGGTCGTTTCATTTCGTAGACAACGGGAACGAATAATGTAAACTACGCTAACTTTATTAGTTGTAGATTTTTATAACTAGCTAGCGAATACATCTCACATAATAGAATGTAAAAAACCTAACTAACTACTGCAATGTTAGTTTAACAGATTGTTAATATATGGCGCCTTGAATAAATTTTCATTAACATTAACAGATGGTATCACTAATGAATTTTTTTTTAATAAATGTTCTTAACAAAAACATTAATTTTGTAATACTACTAAATTTTTTGTTAATAGCGAGGAATATAAATAAGCTTTAAAATGATTTTTCATTCATTAATTTTGATGACAATTAATGAAGATATGGAACTACCAGAAAAAAAAACGACTTTGAGAAATAATATGTTATATCTCATAATAATGTTATGAATAATATAATGTTACGTTATGTTACAAATAAAATAATTCGGATAATCTGTCAAAATATATAATCTTTGTCTTTTGTTAATGACATCAATTATTATATTCGAATTCGAATATTCATCGTGTACGATATTTTTTGCAGACATTCCGAACACATTTTATATTTGCATAAATATTTATGCTAATTAGTACTAAAAGGAGTTTTTGGCGGGATCTCAAACTGTCATGTAGTGCTTTTTGTTTTTTTTTTTTTATAAAGTTTTGTTTGACTCTATATTGTGTAATACAGGTCGTATTTTGCATAATTAAACTTTCTTATTACACAACTGAAGTGGCTTGGAAATAATAACATGGACCATTAATTCTGAGATGCCATAAAAACTCCCTAGAAAGTTCTAACAAGGGAACCACCATCTTGTTAGGATACTGAGAAATCACCATAAGACAGCTGAACACTATTATATTCACTCGATAATGCCCGTAATGGACTTTATTAAAGAGGACTAGTTTGCTAAGTTAGAAAGAAGAAGAAGTTAACAAAAGTGAATAATACACTGACTTTGTAATTGCGTCTCTATGATATGTTATTTTTTTTGTTAAGTACGTAAGCTAATATTTTCGATACTACTTTTATTTATTTATGAAAGGGCCATCAATAACCATGTGAATAACTTATATTATATTTTTGTGACGTCAGTGATAAAACAAAAAACCTATTGATTTAACTTTGCAGTAGCGTCATTTACTTAATTTATTTAATTTGTCGGTTGGCTGTATGTGCAGTGTTCTAATTGCTACGCTGCCGTTCGCCCACTTATCATAATGTCTCGCAAATCACAGCGCTGCGGGAATAAATCTACAGTCGATAGGACTTGGGTACTAGACCGAGCAGGGCTGCCAAGATATGTTTTGCAATGAATAATAAAGGTTTATGTAAATTAAGTATGTACGGTGAGAAAGTAGGGGAGTAGTTCAATATTATTATTTCAAATAATTATATGTGACTAACATTTTATTTATAGCTATTGTAATACGTAAAGAGACGTCACTTAGGAACAGTGTTTTTGTAGTCGACTGTTTAACCGAGGTCTTAACTGTCCAACAGCTCGAGCGAGAACGACTTCAAGTCCAGATCTGACTACACTGAGCCCTGAAGCCTCAGACGGATTTTACAGTTTTACCGGGCTTGGAGGCTTCAAGCCGATCGATTGCTTATAAGGTACGTGCGCTCACAGATCACATCTGCTACTATTATACCCATTCAATAGTACGGGTCGATAGTAAAGTCAATAGTACTTATACTAAGTCTTCAGTACGGATTCTATAGTCACATTAACATGATTCTCCGATTTATTATAAATAGTATCTTATTTAATATGACATGTTGGTAAAAGAAGCCGGTTCTTGTAACATTGTACCTATCCTATATTTGAAAAAATAAATATTCCTTATAATTATAACCTACTCTATAGGAAGTTGAGTCAAAGATCTAAATACAAATAAGATTATTATATATTACTACAAACCATAGCGTATATTGTGATTAGATTAGAAAGATGTAATGCCACGTTAGATAGCGTCTGTCCTTTAGATTAATGATTAGTCTCCGCCGCTAATCTAGTCTGTCTATTTCTTTCTTACTTCAGTGAAAGATTTTATAATCCGCAACCTTGTCATTAGACCTTTTCGGTAAACAATTTTATTTGCGTGTTCTGAAAAGTAGTAAGTTATTAAAACATATCTACAAAGGCCACCAATAAAATCGGGAAATGTGACGTAGAATACATTACGTATAGATACGTAGTCTAATAAGTATATAAAAGTAGGTGACCCGTGTGAATATTTTACACATTATGGAATGTAAACAATGTAACAGCTGTCTTGTTAATTGAACAGATTGTTTATAGATGTTACTTACATATTAGTTGATGGTGTTAACTAAAACAATAATTTTAATCTATTTTGTCAATATTGATATTTTACCTATATATGTATATATATATATATACCTATATATAATACATATATTTTAGAGTGGGGACCGTAACTGTGTAATTAATTTTGATGAAGAATAATAATTAACGGAGAAAAGGCGTTGTCACAAAAAAAAAAACCGGCCAAGTGCGTGTTGGACCACGCGTAGTTTAGGATGCCGTAGTTGCCCGTCACAATATGCAGACTAATAAGGAGGTTTTAAGTAATTTTCATTGGAATTTGTACTCGTCAACTTGTAAAGCCTACTTAGCTGTCATAGTTTTCCTTTTCACTTCGATATATATTCTACTACTGCTGTGATTTTTTTCACATTACCAACTAAATGGTTGTTTTTGGATTTGTGAAAAAATTCACGGCAGTCAGTAGTAGAATATATTACGAAGTTAAAAGGACACAACTCTAAAACCTTAATTCAAACAAAAAATAGCACTTCTAAGCGTAATAATATCTCGAAAAGGGATCCGTGAAATGAAAAATAGTTTTCACACACACGCAACATTTTTAAATGACCTATCCAACCACACACCAGGATAGACGAGAAATAGAAATCATCCCCACTTTACCTACGTTTAAAGGTGGTACCCTAAATTTTTTTATTTTCTATACTTTTCTTATCACTTTGTCGGAGTGATTGATATGTATATCCATACCAAATTACAGCTTTCTAGTACTAAGAATCTCCAAGCTAAGCCGCGGACGGAACGACAGACGGACAAGGCGAAACTATAACTATTCCTTGTTGACCACGGAACCCAAGAAACACATTTGTGAAATAATATATAGAGAAAGCAAAACCAAAAATATATTATCTAACAGCCCTACAAAATCCAGTTATGCACAAAAATGTATTGGCCGCACGCGAAATTCAAACATAAATCCGTGGTCTGCTCTGCGCGCACGCACTACCCGCCTTATAATACTTTATTATATATCAACACGAAATAATTATACAATCGACACTTATTGCGAGCATGTATAATTTGTATCTCATTTGAAATTAAACTGTTCCTCGTATTTTTTTTAAACAATTATCCTTATATTCATCTGTTATACTGTGGGTATAGTTATGTGCACCTTAGAAATTTTAATATTTATTAAGTTCATTAAGTTTAGTAAGTTCTTCTGTTATTTGAGTAAAAATAACTTTGTGTAAATTAAATTATTTTACGATTAATTATTTTTACACAATAAAAAAGTCATACATATTTTTTTGTTAGGTACTTGATTTTAGTTTCATGCATAAACTTGCGTTATTCTGCACAAGTAAAGTGAATCAAAATAATAAAAATAGTTCATGAATTTTGAATTGTCACAAAACTCACGTCACATAACTGTCACATTTTGCTAAAGCGTCGTTGATAATTTTGAAGATTAGAAAAATATTATTCCCAAGTTACATTGGCAGAATTATGTATAAGCACACGTTACCATTTAATTAAAAAGTAAAACATCTTTAATTAAATATAATCGTCGTATACGCACGTAGCCTTGTTCCTAACTAAGATCGTGTTAACTCTATAAATGATCAAATATACAAGCAGAATATCCTTCCGTATTTACGTAGTACATACCCCATCACAAAACACCCACCTTGTACGTTGAGACTAGAAATCTATGCCTACAGAGAGCCTAGGCCGAAAATTATTGGGGGGTTGGGAGTTAAATCGGGTAAGGGAATGGGTCGTGTGGTTCATAGATTAGATAATTTATAATGACGAAAAAACAGCCTACAAACGGAGGGTCTCTGAATGTTTTGATATAATATTTTTATACCTTTTTAGCTATATCGTTGCTGAAATATAAACATTTAAGATAATTTATTAATTTTACATTGATTTTATTGAACAATTATGAAATAAAATCAAATCACATTTTTTTTCTTTTGTGTAATTGGGATAATTGATATGTGACTAGTTAGATTAAAATTGATAAAAAATGTACCAAACACACAAACATACAAACAAGAAAACAATGTAATAAAAATGATAAAATATTTTGCATTGAAAAATTGCTAAAATTATATATTGCTAATCAAATAATGATAATGTTATTAAAACTGACCAAAATTAACCCTTCAAAGTTACGTAAGACAGTCTACACTTTACACACTTGACATTAGCGAAATTTGCTACATATAAAGAAGCCATAAATAAATAAAAAAGTTAAAATATCTTCTGAGTAAAAATTAAAGTGGATACGTGTACTTACGCGCGTTATAAGTACTTATTTGTTGTTACAAAACGAAAATATAACCAAAAATTTTATCCCGCTTGCGAACATGATGAAGTTGTAATATCAATATCAATGATGATGAGTGTAATGTTTAATCAAATTAAAATGTTGTTTATTTACACAAAGTTAAATTAATTTTACACAATAAAAAATCAGTAAAATGAATTTACATTATTATCATTGATGGCTAACTTCATCATTACGCACTTATTTAAGTCACATGATGCGCGCGCAACTCTCAAATGTACCCTCCACAAACTGCGACAAGAGAAGTATAATTTCAAAAACAATAAAATGCACTTTCTTCATAATATTTTTTTAATCTTTGCCGGGGGCCAGCCGTCGCAGGCCTGATATGTGACCGGAGAGTCTTGTTCAACAAACGATGACGATGATTTAAGCTCAGGCGTTTTAAGTGTATTACGGGGAGAAGTCTGGCTTTTGGGCTTTGGGCTTAGATTTGAGTGAGCTCGCTATTATAGGAGAGGCTTCTCGATTTATGTGCGCCTAGTCGTTCGTCGAGCCTCAACTGAGGATAGTGGCTTATCACGATTCCTTTGTTATATAACATGTTAGAATAAATACAGTTATTAATTACTTATGCACTAGGTATCTTTGTCCCTTACATTAATGATTGTCAATAATAATTATTTTTGTATCTTTCCTCAACTTTTAAATATTTATTTTCAGTCAATAATCATGTCTGTTGAGTCTTTACAGTAAAATAATAATAATAATAAATGTAGTTTGTACAGACGTAGGGCACAGAGAAATTTCTTTGAACTTATTACGCGCGTTAGAAGTTTGAGTGTGACTACATTCATCACAAAAATTGTAATGGCTAAATAATATATGAATATTATACTGACATCTAGCGTTACAATTATGAACTAAATAGTTAACCAACGAGCATTCATCATAATTGACTTTCTAATTTCTTTTGAGATTTCTCTTTACTTGGGGCAGCCCAACTAGTTGAATATCTCCACCTTACAAAAGACCGCAGCCAAATAACCATATGTTGTTTTCCAGCGGTGAGTAGAGTTTTCAGAGCTTCTTGGGGTTCAAGGTCGGCAATGCTCTAGTGATATCTATGGTATTACAAGCGTCCATATGCTACGGTAGCCGCTTACCAAAAGGCGAACCGTAAGGTTGTTTGCCGGCTTTGTAGTATAATATATATATTAGTGGCGAAACCTTAGGTAGGTATTATGGAATAAAGTTATGTTTTGTAACATAAATTAGTCCTTGATGACTGAGAAATTTATTTTTTACGATTTTATCTATATTTTCATTAAACTAAACTAATCAGTGTGTTATTGCTATCATAGTTTACTAATGAGTTTTAAAAAGGACTCATGTAGATGTTTCAATCTGAAGAAATCAACACACAGATGCGTCTTTAGTCGAAAAACCAACACTACCACAATCTACTGCAATATCATATATATATACTTATGTAATATATATTAGGTTCTGAACAACTCCCAAAAATCCTATAAGCGAATGATAACATTGAAGAGAATGGAATTCGATTTTGAATTTTTCTCCAGTTAATCTTGTATTCAAATTTTAATTATATCATTGTGGCGTTTGAATAAAAACGAATTCATTTCGTTCCGTCGGTGAATAATAATGTGTTCGGACGAGCTGGCTGCTGAATTACACTGGACGTATATCACACCGTCGTGTAATGATTAGTCACATCAAATCATCAATCTGACTGGTATGAGTTTTGAGTTTGCGTTCGAGTTCTTTGTGTAAGTTTGGTTCTTGAAATCAAAATAAAAAAAAATACTTTATTCAATTTGGACCCTAAGAATGCACTTAAACACTACCACCGGTTCGAAAAACATGCCAGTCATCGAGAAGAACCGGTGAGAAACTCGATCGGGCTTATCTTTATTTATTTTATTTTTTCCAACTGTATAAATGATATTTACAGTTAATAATCACTATCACAATAATCATTATGATATTTATAATTTAGTGGATACTCTGGATATTGTCTATTATGTCTTTTTTGGATTTATGTCTATTATGGATTTATGTCTATTTCTAGAACTGTGCTGCTCTTTGACAAAATCTAGCTTTTTAAAGTTTTACCGAATATACATTATATTATTAAGAATATATTGGGATGGCAAAGTCAAGATATGAAATTCCTGGAACTCCAGGAAATACTCTGTGCTATAGTGTCATAGATTTTCTTTTGTAAACATTAATCATATCTTTATAAATAACATAATTATTCAAAGACGTTTGAATTATATACTTATTTTGTTATATAATATATTTGTCGGTGTGATTACTGAATCTGTATTAATGATGTACTGTTCGTACTATTGACTTTACTATTGACCAGTACTATTGGTTGGATGTGATAGCAACAGGTGTGCTTTGTGACCGCACGCATTATATAAGCAGGCAATGACAATGCTTTAAGTCCAAGCTCGGTAAAGCTGTAAAAGCTAGAGGCCCCTAAGGCTAAAAGTATAGTCAGTTCGAAGAAAAAAAAGTTTTGGGTTAGTATCGCTCAAGCTATCGGACCATTCACATAGCATAGTCACTGATTCGTAATATGTGTTTTGTAACTAGGTCAATATTCTTCTAACAATATTGTATGAACAGAGAATTTTTTGAATGAAAATTATGTTAGTAATATGAACACTATAATTTTTATACTGTATAACCCCCGCGTTTGAAAGGATATGATCTTATTTTAAATCCTCTATTTAACACTCTTAAGAGATAAACTTAAAAAAAAGGTGTGTGTGCGATTCACACACGATAGAAGTGAAACTTCATTTTAAAAGACATTTTCTATTTTATTTAAACAGTGTGCAATATACATACACACCGACATTTACTCTCTCGCTATGGCTCACACAAAGAGGAGAGATCGATAATATATTGCTCTCTCGCTTTGGCTCACACAAAGAGCAGAGACCGATAATGTGCGTTAAACGTTTAACATTTAACGTTTAAAGCTTGGAAGTCGCATAAGAAGTTTCATTTCAAAAAATCATCAATCATCATAAAAAGGGTCATCTATAAGAATTTTACTAAGTAGATTACGAATTTTACTAAGTTATTTATTTCATTTACTACTCTGAATATCGATTAATTTCTGGCAGTTATTCAAATAATTAGGGATAACAGAATTTTGATTAAAAAAAATACAGTTCCGTTTAACACGCGCCCTAAGTTATGGAGATCAACAATTAATTCGTATCTCTGTATCCGGAAAAGCACTTTTCATGACCTCGCATACATATTGAAATCATTCTGAGTGATAATCATGTTTAGAATATTTTAGTTGTATGTCAACGTTAATTCACTTGGATGACGTTTCTAAAAACAGAAAGTGCATCGCACTTATGATTTAAAATTTTCATACAATTCGTCTGTGACAAGTTATATGATATCGGAGTTTATAAATTTTAGCAAACAATATTTATTTAGAATTAGCAAGCTGAATTGACAGTGGACCGGCCATATCTCGCAAAGAACCAACAACCGTTGGGGTAAACGGGTTCTTGAATGAAGACCGCGACTCGGCAAACGTAGTGTAAGGACGCCCTCCGACCAGATGGGATGACGATCTGCGAAGGACTGCAGGCAGATGCTGGATGCGGCAAGCTGAAGACAGGGCGCTATGGCGCTCATTAGGGGAGGCCTATATCCAGCAGTGAACTTCTATAGGTTGAAGATTATTAGAATAATGTACGTAACTCTGTACGTTAAGATCAAGTAAAAATTTTAAAAGAATAATTACTTCTGTTTTCTTCTTGGCATTATTTATTTTTAGTGATGTTGATTATATTTATGTAAACAGGATAATATAAGAGTAGTTACATAAAGTAAGTAATACTTATGCCATATTTATTTTTATTGCCTCAATATTATAATATATTAATTGGTACCGCGGTTCCGTACGCGTTTATTACATATTAATTTTATCATCTCGTATTTTAATTTTTACTCATATTGTATGATTTTTAAAAATATTATTGACCGTTCTTATTGCATATTAATTGTTAATTGACATATAGGTAATTCCCATGTATTTTTTTTTTTGTAAAAATGGACCATGCGGTTTTTGAGTTAAATCAAAATATGCAAATTGACATACAGAAAAATTAATTTCATACTTGTGATCTGGTTCCTTTATAGTACCTACATGTATATCGGAAAATCTGGAGGAAAACTACACATACAGACAGAATAATTGAATTTGAAGCAATGATGATTCAGTGGTGTACGACTTCGCGTCGATTGACGTGAGTTCGAATCCCTGCAATGAGCCTGAGCTTTCGGTGCAAGAAAACATCGTGAGAAAACCATAGCATGATGATAGGGCTTTTTCTAATGCCCGCCTGGCTAGCTACCACCCACAAGTTGATCTAATCTTTCGCCAAGCACCAATAGATCTGTTCCGGCAGCTGCACTTGAGAGCCAGTCTTCCACTGGGTTCAGCGTGTTATCATCTTGGGCCTCATCGTCACTTAACATCAGGTGAGATTGTGGCCACTACGCCAAACCTAAAACGATTAAAAAAACTAAAGATTTAATATAGATAAATTTTTATCTCATTAACACTTGTTTTATAACTAGTCCATAGTTCCATTTTCGTAGATATGAACTTGTTTTGGTAAATAATACTAGAGAAGATTAGGAAAGCATAAACTTGATCATAAAAGCTAACCCACGACATATTAGAGGTTGAGGTTTGATTCATACATACGTCTCTTTCGCTAGGTGGCGGAACTAAGCATTTCATGTTTTGCATATCTTATTTTTTATTTAACATCAGTTGACTGTATTACTTAAATGCATAACACATATGTATTAAGGAAATTTCGAAGATTTAATTAAACACGTCGCCAAGCTGGAGTCGAAGTACACCAATTCGAGACTTTTATGTTATATTTATTTGCGATAACCTAAACAAATGATATTCGTTTAGAGTCAAAATTTATATTGAAAAACTTATTTGTAAACTGATCTGTACCCGAGTATAATCGACAAACCCGTCACAGTAGCTCCCTTTTGTATTTGTCGCGTTCGGGATCACCTTGTATACATCCAGTTGCCGTACCATCAGGCACAGTGTAGTCACTTTAAAAATTATAAAAAATATATATTTTATAGGTATATTTTTACATGTTAACTTAGATTGTAAAAAATAAATAATGAGAAAACATAACCAAATCAATAGACAATTCTTTGTTAAGCATTACTAACAGAATCACAAAAGAGCACTCCCGTTTATATAATACTCATCAATAATAATTTCATTAAAATGTAGATCTAGTTAAAAGCATTTTTTTCTGATTAATTTCCAGTCGCGGACGCGGGCTCTTCTTTTTTTTTTAATTGAATATCAGGCCATTTTGATGGCGCGACGAGAAAGGGTTGAAAAAAGTTCGCCCTCATTTGAATAAAATAACAGCACTCGCACTTTGCATTTGCGGAGATATTTCAAATTATATCTGGACTCTTTTTCGTTTTAATTTTTTTTTTGTTCCTCGTATTTATTTTATTTTCCCATCAGCGCTCCCATCTAATTGAGTTAGGCCTCCAAATCGAAAATGTCGATAGAGTTGTAATTCAATTTATTTTTGTTTCTAATGGAGTTCTGTGCTTTTTATACATTTTTAACTGTAATTTCGTATTCGAGAGATGAAGGGTTCGTTTGAGTATTCAGGGCTTGCTATATTTGTTTTAATTTAATTTTATTGAGAATCAATAATTAGTTTAATGTTTGGAGAAAATATTCACTGTTTATATTAGTATGTCCACGCGCTTAAACTAAATCAAGTTCGATCTGCGTGATACTAGATACATTCAGAAGTTCATTTTTTGCACCGAAAATAGTCATACGTGTCATCCTAATTAAAGGCAAGCAAATTTCAAATTAATATTGATGTATTTTTACATCTATATTAATTCTTCAAATAATTTAAAACAATCTGATGTTAAAAAAGCAGCGTGTTGTTGTAAATCTTCAGCTTCTTGTTTTAATTTCAAATGATTCCTTCAATGCACCCTTTCGTATATCTCAGTATTTTTCGATATGTTCAGATTTATCATCCTCTGTTTAAAATATACTAATTATTATGCAATCAAATCAACAAGATTTTACCTCTATGTGATAGGGATTTAATTTTAGTTATCTATATTTGGGGTTACTGACATACGAGGGCTAATGTACATATTGTTCTTCTGGCCGTAAAAATAAGCCAAAGGTAAAAGACCTCGTGTTAGAATAACGTTGACCGCGTATAATGAAGGTGGTATGTATAACCATTATTTTATTAGTAAGTATGCATGTTGTAACAATGCCACGTCGCGACGCGCCCGCTGGCCCTAGAACGACACTTGTCGCTTGTACTAAGACTTACTGTTTTGATACTTTACAATTAAATATTATATTTTCGATAACATTTGCTATAGTGTTTGGCATAAAACATCTGCAAGTTTGGACGGGAGTAAAAGCGTTCTGAAAGGAGGTAGCTAAGCCTTTCGACCAACTTCTCGTCAGGTCAGCTTTTTTCGATTCAGCGCTCCCCTTTCAACGTTTATACTGAATGATTTTCTCTATACTACACACACTTATTACTTTACGGGTATGTTAATGTATTATCTTGTTTCTTGTGCTAACATTGTAGTTTATTCGTGAATATCAGTGGTTTTTTTTTTCTTTTTCCGGAGTCAAAAGAAACCCTGATAGTTTCGGTATGTCCATCTTTTCATCCGCGGTTTAGCTCAGAGATTCTTTGTTCTAGAAATCTATAATTTGGATATACATATTAATCACGTCGATAACCGGTAAAAAAGAATCTTGAAAAAAATATTGTTTAGTGTAACTCCCCTACACGTAAAACGGGAATGAATCTATCCCATCGTTTGAGATGTCATTGGATAGGTCGTTGAAAAATATTGTGGGTCTGTGAAAACCATTATTCAATTCAGGGCTCCTTTTGTGAAATAATAACCTCAATGCCCTCTTGATGTATTAAATTACGACAATGTTAAAAGAGACGTAAGTGCCATATAAAGTTATTACGGAATAATAGACCTCATTGATTTTGGCGCGAAATTCGGCATACTTGCTGAATAAGAGTGCAAACGGGTTAAGCTTTAAAGTGCTAATTTTTCCATTTGTCCAGTGTCCATTCCTGCCAACTAAATGGTTATTTTTGGATATATATAATTAAGTTAAAATGAAAACTATCATTGGTAAGTAGACTTTACAAATTAACGAGTAATTAACCTATAAAATGTACTTGGAGAAGAAATTTCGTTTAAATGCCATTGAAAATTACTTAAAGCTCTCTCTTTAAGTCTGCACATTGTAACAGCAACTACGGAATCATACATTGCGCGTGGTCCCATAAGAACTTGGCAATTTTGTTGTTTATTTATATTTAAATATAAACATTTGTTTTACTTTAGATGCTATCCAATGACGCCTTACATTTTTTATTATTTACTTGGTTTTGATACAAACCAATTTAATAATATAAGAAACAAATTTTCTGAAAAGATGATATCACTCTTATTACAGAAATGATGAAGGAATGCTTAGTGCATTTGCTTGAGTGTATCAATAACACTTCAACTTAGCGATAGTTTTTTGCAACCATAATGTTTAACGATGTTTTTCATCAACGTAAGCTCTGGAAAATTGGAGAGTTTGAATGTATTTAAACATGATCGAGGAATCATTGTTTTGGGCAATAATATTGTAAAAATAGAAATTGATTGGTATATCCACAAATGCCAATAATATTCTTAGCTGACTGATTTTTTGGCCCGTAATCCTTAATATACATTGATATAATTATAATAAAAGGACAACATATTCACATAACTTGTATATGTTTTTGTATGTGTATGAATCTCAATAACTCAGGATAATTTCTTTGGTTCTCGAGAAATACAACTTAAATCACAGCACACATTGTCAAACTCGATAATTTAAACATAACTTAAAGTTCTTAAATCATGTATTTACTGAATTCAAAGTGTTAATATCTACAATATGGTAATATTGTAAGTAAGTAAGCATTTGTACATTTATGACATTTATTTATATTAATAACTCTGTAGTTATGTCAGTGCGTGTAATATTTTTTCAAATATTCCTATTGACTTACTTACTATATAAAGAACACCGATCACGAATATGCTTTTAAAAAATTGTGTCTGTGTGTTTGGGCTAATTTAACTCAAAATCGGCTTGACCGATTCTTATGAAATTTAGTACACGGAAATTTATGTCATTAGTCAATTGACAGGCTATAAGATTTTTAAATATAACACTTTTAGAAATCGTAAAAAAAACTTTTGCTGAAATTTTGTACAGGGTAAATATACGTTATTTCATAATTGATAGGCTATAAGAATCGTGAACAATACATTTAGACACAATAAAAAAGATACTAAAAGAGTATGATGAAATTTTGTGCAAGGGAAGTATACATAATGTATATGTAATATGTCATTTCTCTACGAATTATAAATAATAACAGTGAAAACAGAATTATGGGATGAAAATAATTACTGTGTAAAAAACACGTTCGGAGCCGCGGGCACACCGCTACTACATTATTTTGTTTTTAAAACAGTCATCTATCTGTAAACATCGCAAAAAGTAACAGTGATAAGAATTAAAATTTCTTGATAATTGGAATAATAAATAAAATACCTTCTGACCAAACTTGACCGTTTTCAAAAGTACCAATATATGTAAGTTGTAGTATACTCGGCGAGAGCGTTTAAGAGAGTGAGAAAAGCTCGCCGCCCCGGCCTATTCGTTTCACGGAGGGCGCCCGCCTACTTTTGTCTTTGTACACTGCAAACAAAGTAGACTAACTTTATTTTATCTAAATTATATATTTTAATTACGGATTGTGTTACCGAGCTATTTTATTTTGTAATTTTGTAATTAGAACTTTTGATCGGGTTATTCAAACGATTAATTTAGAGAACCTTAAATTTTCATAGACTGAAACGATGATGGAAATTAAACAAACCGGTTTATTCGCATATTTGGTTACAAGTACAAGAATGTTTTTTCATTTGTTTTGATAATACAGTGAAATAATTATGTGAATACAAAGCCAAGATTGACATGAATAATACAAATTGCCTTGTTCAGTATTTATTAATTACATATATAAAAAAATACAAGACGACGTTTACTGATTTTGTTCTTCGGTTCTGTACATAAATTAATAGCAGTCTTGAACAGGTCAACTGGCATGGACATTCCAGTCCTTGTAAATATAATTTACTAGTTGTGCCCGCGGCATCGCTCGCATGGACTACAGAATGGAACATACGTGGTCGAACACACGCGCGAATTGTGCCGCCCAAGCTCAAAAGATAGAAGACAGAAATGCTTATTGTCAATAATCCTTAGGAGATAGATATATGCTATCACTGACTTTTTTGTAGATCTTTTTAAGATTTACAAGTATACAAAATATGAATTGGATATATGTCGGATAGTTTTCTCGGCGTAAGCCATTTAAGCGGCCCAAATGTGTCATTTCCCGAATTGATTCACCACTATCGTCACTGCTTAGTTCGTATGTTACTTTATCTTACAAAAATATCCCATAACCTGGTCAGATAACATAACTATGAATTAAAATAAAAATAAAACATGTAAATCAAATAAGTAGTTTTCGCGTGATAAGGACATAAACGGACAGACAGACAGAAAGCTAGTATATATATTGCAATTTATGAGTATTAAACAATAACAGCTAAGCTTAACCATAGCCAACTTATACACAACAATATTTTTAAATTAATTATAATTAATTCAAATCTCACCTTTAAGTAATTAAAAATTAAAATTTATTGCTATCCTATAAACCACGTAAAAATACTTACACCTTTTTGTTTAGCAAGCAACAATCTCAGAAGAAACTCGGGATGAGGTGAAGAAGTGAGTGGCCCTTACAGGGGGTGAAGGCGCCGCGGGCCTCTGAGGGACTTGACACTCATTTAAGTAGCATATAATTCAGTTTATTTAGCCGAATTGAATCTTAGAAGGGTTGGAATGAAAAAATATACACTGACGTATATATATAATTATACTATAGAGATTCAAAGGAGATTGGTTATTATTCTTTTTTATTTTTAGAATTAATTATCTGTGAGGGTGCTGTCTTGATTAAAATTGTCTCCAAAATAATGCTCGAGTCTAAATTTCTTGTTAATGTAAAATTTTTTTCGTTTTCAATTAATTGTATTGGTGTTTAAAAAACTATCGTTAATAGGTATTAACAAAATACACAACTTTTTTAATCGTTATGGGGTTTGCGTTTATTGGCTACAATCTCACCTGATCTTAAGTGACGATGTGACCCAAGATGGTAGCACGCTAAGCCTAATGGAAGACTGGCTCTCAAGTGCAGCTGCCGGAACACACCTATTGGTGCTTGGCGACAGATTTACAAATTGAGAGTGGTACCTATCCAGGCGGGCTTTAGAAGAAGCCCTACCACTATACTATAGTTTCATCACGATGTTTTCTTTCACGAATGCTCAGGTTCATTGCAAGGATTCGAACTCACTTCAATCGACGCGATGTCCATACACGCTACCACTGAGCCATCATTGCTTCATATTCATGTGTTGAAACACATGAATATGAAGCAATGATATCTATATCTATATAAATATATCTTAATATGAAATTAAGATATATTTTTTATAGCGACTCGCAACCCAGTCGGATATAGATCCCTACTAACTCGATTGAACATTGGATATAAACCGGCTGATTCCGGAACGCGACAGATTTAATGACTGAGTCACTATGACAAGTGTTACAACTGATATACGGTGGTCGTAATCCAGTCGTATAGAATTATCGTGTCATGCTATCTAGTAAGTATTTAGTAAGAAAAATATTCATAAGTTTATGTTTACGGATGATAGTATCTGTTTTATAAGTACCTATCCATGAAGATCCTCGATGCATGGTTTTTTATTGATGTTGTCAGTACTATAGTACCATTTACTTTTTCTCATTTATATGTATATATATATATATATATATGTCTCTGTCATGAATTTTTTCATGTGAACTTTTTAATTTGTCCCTACATAACTATTTGATATTAACTTAGGGTTGACAGAACTAACGAAATATAAAATGTCGTCGTGTGAAAATATTTTTTCAAGTTATAATAAGGCGAGGTTAGACCAAGAATATATATTATAGGCGCGTTATGAAAAAAATATGAGAGTGAATTTTTACGATGCGCGCGCAAATTTTAACAAAAAATGTACAGTATGACGTTGCTCGCTAAACTTCTTGTTTTATTTTGGTGAAGATAGTCACATTCGATTTTGTTTTAATAAATGCGGTGTCATTTACATCTAAATTTTCTTTTATACTACAAAGGTTGCAAACAAGCATACGGCCCGCCTGAAGGTAAGCGGCTGCCGTGACCTATGGACGCTTGTAATACCATGGGTATCACTAGCATGTTGCCAACCTTGAAACCCCCTACCCCAAGCTAGGAAGCTCTGGAAACCCTACTCACCGCAGGAATACAGCACAATGTTATTTGGCTGCGATTTTCTGTAGGGTGGATGTGTTCCTCCAGTCGGGCTGCACGAAGTAGATAAAAATCTCGAAATAAATTAGAAATATGGTAGTAATTTATGATTAATGCTCTTTGGTTAACTATGTAGTTCATAATTGTAACGCTAGATGTCAATATAATATTATTGACCCTTTACAATTTTTGTGATAAAGATAGTCACACTCGGAACTTCTAACGCGCGTGCACGTATATGTACAATTTTTTTTAATGAGGATTAACTGAGCTCATTTTATACTTCATACTTGACAAGTGTTTACATATTACACGACTACGAAGAAGCCAATTGGGGAGTTATGATTTCAACAGGATGTATGTAAGTTCATCTGTTCGTGCATATCTTCTAAACTAACTATCATAATTTGACAAATGAGGTATCACTAGAACCGTCTTGATCTTCCATTAGGGAAGTAACTCTGAATTCAATATGGCACCCTCTTTCGAACATAAAGTCATGTATAAAAATATTTTTGTAATGTGCTGTTTTGGGTATCAAATCGCATGGTTTAATCAGCACATTAAAATATAGATCATACTTTTCAGAGCTCTATGTTTACCGTAGTCCGATATTAGAAGATAAAAATCCTATAAAATACATACGTATTTAGGCTATGTACTTATTCTTTTTTATAAATGACAACAACAAACTCAATGTTAGAAATGTAATTAATGCATTAGACGAATTAGAAACGTTTATTTTATCACTTGAACAATCAAAACGAACGTTCCGACCGCAAGTTTAATTATGCAAACATCAAGCCGTCGCCAGATTTCTCATTAGAGCCAAGATAATGACGGTACACACTGTCGCAAAATTAGATAGCAAGCACGCACCCAAACAGATATACGCGGCACATTAACATAAACCGAATTTGCATGTAAATTACATTTTACAGCATCTTAATTAAAACATTTTGGCATTATAAATGATCAAGCGGGTGGCGCGGCGAGGGGTGCTTGTACCCCTGACCTTAGCTGCTCTCCCCGAAGTTCGGTTAATTCGATAGTTTAGAATTACAAATTCAGAAATTATCCTTCGATTTTTTAATATTCGAATTCACAAGCTGTGATGTTTTATTTTTAAATCAATCATTTTTGTTTGAACCTTAGTATGTAGGTATTTATTTTGTACTAGCTGTGACTACTAAATAAGCTTTTTCTGCGCGGAAACCTAAATATTCCTTATAACATCAGCTGTCTGCTAATGAAAGTCCAGTCAAAATCGATCCAACCGTTTCCGAGATTACGCCAAACACACAGACAGACAACAAAAAAAATCAAAATTGCTTTTTTGTAATACGTACCGTATATTCAAATTGCTGTGAATTTTTAGTAATAAATAAATATATTTTTATATGCATTGTGTAAAAAACTGTACGTTGGTGTATATTCAATATCTTAATAATAATATTACTATTTGTGTATCAAGGTTACACAGTCAACAGTTCAAAAACATTTAAATTAACTCAATAATTTTAGCCAAAAATTAACGAAGTACTTAGTCATCATTAAATTAAACAACAGAATTGGGAGTCGAGTGGCTATATCTAGCTGTGCTTTATATGCGTAAGTGATAGTTCACTATCAATTCACACAAATGTTACGTAAATGAAAGTTGTTGTCATGAATAAGTTTAGAGCACTACAGCTTAACAAGTTATATATTTATAAATTTGTTAGTGTTTATAATATACTAGCTGTGTCCCCGGCTCTGCCCGCATGGACTACAGAATGTCGTCGGTTGAGAGCACGCCCGAATCGTGCTGCCCCACTTTAAAAAATGGAAGACAAAAATATTATGGGTGATCCTTAGAAGACAGATATATGCTATTCCTGACTTTTTTAGACCTTTTTAGGGTCTACAATTATGTAGTAATTTGATATATCTCGTATGGTTTACTCAGCGTAAGGCATTAAAACAACCTAAATGCTTCTGTTTTCCGAATTGATTCACCATTATCGTCACTACTTATTTCGTATGTTACTTTATATTATGTTACAATATAGACCTTGTAATGCCACAGCTCAACAATGCACAACATAGCTATGAATAAAAATAAAAATATGTAAATTGGACATGTGGCTTTCGCGTGAAAAACCATAAACGCACAGACAGACAGAGAGACGTTGAGTTTTATAATATGTAGATTTCTGATAACTCTTATGTGAATATTGTTGTATATGTGGGCTTTATACCAAGTTCTCTTCATTGTGTAGTCGTATTTTAAATAAAAATGTCTCATGTCGTGGTGAAAAGATTGGTCAGTTAGTGAAGTAGAAAACGAGACTAACTGCCCAGGGTGCGCCGGACGTACTCGGGTATCGTCTCTAGTGGAGGCTCTTTTCATACGAACTCTTGAAAATTTGTTTATAGTTCGTTTATTGAATTTCTGCCTTCTGACCTATCACTTCGTTTGTCGTGAGACGTACCGTGTTACCTAAATATTTATCTTCGTCGTAAGAGGTATGACGAAAATTCCTTGGCCAACTGTAAAAACATATAACTATAATAAGACTATTTTTCTAATCTAAGAACTATCTAACTAAATATCCATGATTCTGGTTATCTAGACAAATAAATAAAATTTAAGTGTCTGTTTGTAATGTCAAAATAACATCTTTTTACTAAATGTATACGAAAGTATATACGGAATTAAATAAAAAACAATTTTGAAAAATTTTGCCTTGTTTGTTTTGGGTAATCTCCGAGACGGTCGGACTGATATTGACGGGACTTTCACTGGTAAATAGCGGAAGTTATAAGAAGTAAATTAGGCTACTTTTATTTTAGAAAAAGAATTAGCGTTCGCGCAATTAAAAATCAATTCGGAAAAACGAAGATTTTGGGGCGTTTAAATTGCTTACGCTGATTAAATAATAAGGAATATATTAAATTAATGTACTACATAATTGTAGATTGTAAAAAACCTATAAAAAAAATCAGCGAGAACATATGTCTATGTTCTAAGGATCAATTCAGTAAGCATTTTTGTCTTTAAAATTACCGGGAGCGGGAGTAGTACGACGTAGCACGATGTAGCTGATGGTTGGTTGACACTGGGTGTTGCAAGATAAAAAAAGTCGGGGAAAGTTATGAAAGAATTACAATTTTAAAATCGTCAACTCTTGTAACCCCATCGATAAAATCTCTTAATTGCATTTATATGCGATTTGAAGAAAAGAAAATGTTTCAAGCGGGGAGGGTGGTGCCCTCAAGGAGGAAATTAACGGAACCTCTTTAAATAAGTTGGCAATTAGGGGCGACATAAAATTTACATAATTGTTCAACTTGTATCAGTGTTTATGCTATGACAATAGAATATTTTGTTGCAGTTGTTTCGAATCACTAACGAGTTGCTGTAAGTAATATCATTGTTAACAATTTCGAAAGTAAATCTTTATCTATACAAATATTACGAAGATCGAGATATTGATTTTTCTGTTTGTGTGGTTGAGCGTACTAATGTATGTAATCTATGGAACTACTAGTCCGATATGAAAAGTTTATAAATGCATTTTATAGCCTATTTATTTAGGAAAGTCATAGATTATATTACTTCAAGCTACGACTCTAAGAAGCAGAGCAGTGACTATGCAATTACCGTCAAGCAATCTGGCAAGATGTAGGCAAGTACGGAAATTGAGAACATTGATAGGTTAGTTTAGGAGATTTAATGGAATAAAATGAACACGGATGAAGTCGTGGAGCACAGCTA
This sequence comes from Saturnia pavonia, assembly GCA_947532125.1. Classification (NCBI taxonomy): domain Eukaryota; kingdom Metazoa; phylum Arthropoda; class Insecta; order Lepidoptera; family Saturniidae; genus Saturnia; species Saturnia pavonia. Next base: position 12,826,047 of record OX383906.1, read on the forward strand.
GTAATAAACATATGACGTCACACTACTGCTTCTTTATATCGTATAGCTAAAGAACATCAAAGGATCGCCTATGGGCACGACATTGTTCTCCAAATACCATTGTCATAAACGACTCGCGATTGTTTAAAGATGTTTGCATTTTTATTCCTTACTTCTGAAAGCTTTTTAACAAGTATATACAATATATAATAAACAAAGACGAACTATGATCAACTTGTTTCATTTTATACTGTTTACTTTCAAAGGAGGTTTGAAATGAAGGTTTCGTATGTCTTCTTACAGTTATGTTACCCTGGTACCTACTACTATTGATACTACTATAGATAAGTATTGTATCCGATGCGTACGTTACTAACAGGAGTACACAGCTTTTCAGATAGCCCCAAAATATGAACTCAACCTTGTTAAAATGTATTTCAATAAAACAAACGTTGACTGCATTTAAACAATACAAACTCATGAAACAAGAAAACAGAAAAATAATAATACAAAGCTCTTTATTTTCACACAATTATTATGATACCTATGTGAAGGAGGCAGCTCTTTCCGTGTGCGTACAATTTGTCGTCTTATTGTCCGCTCCAGTCACAGAGTAAAAAACCTTGAATATTAAAAACTCCATACGAACAGTTCACAACGAAATTTGTACGAACTATTTTTACTGTTATATTGTGTAAAATATGTTGGTCTAGTACGTACAAGCGGCGTCACAGAAAGTAGTGCAAAACATTGTAGCGTCAAGCGTAAATCGCCTTGTTAATTTTACCTACCCTGCGGCGAATTTTTCCGAGGACGCATTGTCTGTCGGCTTTATGTCGCGTCTTCCCGTTGTCTGTACAAGGCTCTAATTGCGTGCGTCATTGGCGCGCTTTTTGAAAAAAGAATGACGTGTAATTAACGCGCGTATATGAAACGTGACAACGCGTGTTCGGGGGAGTGATGTTTTTAATTTTTTTAATTAGGCATTGGCAGAGGTGGTTTTGTTTTTAACACTGCAATTTTATTAAATTTCGAATACCAGTATAAAATAAAACAAACATTTTTAAGCTTTTGTTTAATGTAACAAAATTTAACAAATCCTGTGTAATTTATTCTATTCTTTTTCTATTAAATAAGGAATACAACTATTGTTGTCGAATGAGTAACAATATTGTTGAGTGTTCGATAACTATGGGCCTCATAAGAAAGATCAAAAAATCACGTAAGCAATGGTAAGTGGAAGTGATGGTGTAAATAAGTGGGTCATACTAGAATTCCTCTGTGTTATCGAATCAGAAATGAGGAGATCCACCGAAGAACCATATTCACCCACATAGCCCTAAGAATAGCTAGACTAGACTAGTCGAGGCAAGTAACTCGTAGAACGGATGGCCGGTGTGGCCAAAGATTTCTCGAGTGGCGGCCGCGTACCGGAAGACTCAGTGTGGGCAGGCCCGCCACAACTTGGACCGACGACGACTAGATGTGAGCAGTGCAGGACAACCCATCATTGTATCGATCTTTGGGGGAGACCTATGCCCAGCAGCGGAATTCTTTCGGTTGAAATAATGATGATGATGATGATGACGACTATTGTTTAATTACACCCATAACATGTGATAACGCAATATTTTGTCAATTTATAATTTTTCATACTACATCTATATTCTATTATAATTCCCGATGTGTTCCCTGGTTCTGAAAGAATTTATGATTTGAAAATAGAAAGAAAGCTATTTATTACGTTTATAATAAACAACATACCTAAGTAAAATAATTTTTTTTTTCCCTTAAAATGATGTAAGAATTTGAAGTGTGCTTTGGGTGAAGTAAAACAATGCGATGAAACCAAAGTATGGTGGTAGGGCTTTTGCTATTGTCGGCTTCACTAGCTAAAAAACCCACAAGTTAAAAATCTGTCACCAAGTACCTCAGGTATATTCCGGCAGCTCTATTTGAGACCCAGTTCCTCTCTACGCTTAGCGTTTTATTAGCTTAAGCTATATAGTCACTTACCATCAGAAGAGAGGTAGGTAAATTTCTTTGGAGATTTCTCTTTACTTAGGGCAGTCCGACTGGTGCAATACCCCCACCCTACAAAAAATCACACCCATATAACCTTTGTTCCTGCGGTGAGTAGGGTTTCCAGAGCTCCTAGGGGTGTGGGGTTCAACGTTGGCAACGCGCTGATGAATACCTATGGTATTATCAGCGTCCATAGGCTACGATATCCGATTACCATCAGGTGGGCCGTATGCTTGTTTGCCACTTTAGTAGTATAAAAAAAAAGATTGTGGTCAAATATTAATCCTGTAATTTAAATAATTATATTCATAGACAAACATAAAACAGGTGTGTTTGTTTTGATTTTATACTAGCACAGTACAATCTAAAATAATGATGACCACCGTGAGATCGAAATACATCGGTGGTCGCTGCTGTCATGCCGGCATACTAGCTACACTGATTCCGGAACGTTACACACCACTATGCCGATGCAGTCATGACAACAGGCATGTCATACAACTCAGCAAATGGTACTAAATTTACAAAAATCTTTTACTGAAACTACTTTATTATTTACCCACAACAGCCATTTAACATAATTCACGAAGTAATTAATTTGAAATATACTTTCCCTGAAAAAAAAACATTTTTTTCCGTGGACAATGACTGTCCGAAAAAGCGATGATACACGATCCTCGTTTGGCATCGTGTATAATACGTAGATGTAAACATTTTTTTTTTATATTAAAAAATCACATTAACAGCGTTCATTGGGGCGGCGATAAATAATGCCCTCCTTATTCAAATTTTTGTTTTTGTTCGGCCCCCGCGCGTTATAAATGAGCTTATTTGGTTACGCTGCGAAATGATAGGGCCGCGATATAGACCGCTCGATTATGGAAAACCATGACGTGTGCAAAGGCTGTAAGTTGATTCGACCTTTGTCAAGTGAGATGTTGTTTAAAAGCAAAATCTATCTTCAATAATTTTTATATTGGAGTTTCTGACGGGATCTTGAAATGTTATGTTTTGTTTTAAATCATAAACTTATGTTGTTTGACGTTGATTGCCTACCAGGGCAAGGCAAATCTTCCAGCATATCTCGACTGCTTTTGGCTTTTGGAACGCTTTGTACCACTCATAAGCACGTATGTTTCATAAAGTCGATTCACCCTAAGCCTTCTGTCTAACATTTTTAGTGTCTCCGAACACGAAATTCCATTGGTGATGCAAAATTTAAGACAAACTCTTTGTTCGATGTTTTTGTCCATTATAAAATTCTCAATAAACACTAGATATGATCTAACTAAAAACAGCACTGTATTTAATTTAAATGACAGATGCAACCCAAATTCCGCACCATAATGAAAAACAGTTGTGTTAACCTAATAACAACAAAAAAAAAACCGTACCGGAACTGTAAACAAATCATCTATTAACGATACTTTTTTGACTAAATGTATTTAATGAAAAGAAGCAAAAATGATTGACACGACATAAATTAAAATTATTATTCTATTTCGCAATTACATTGTTTACGTGTATCGATAGTCTATACAAATTAAAAAAAAATGAAATGACTCAGAAGTGCTATTAGATAGATATATCTATACTAATATATAAAAACTATAGACGAATTTTGAAAAATATTTATATAATTATATGTCCTAGAAGTGCTATTGGATAAATTACACAGTAAATAAAAATACGCCGAAAGAAGTGCGCGGGCACCAGCTAGTAGTCTTCAGTAGTATTATATCTTTGAGTACTAAGTACACACATTTAAAAATATACTTAATGTATGTTTTTTGTCCGACATCATTTACACATAGTGTGTCTTGACGAAAACCAAAGAGCGCTGTGGTAGTGGCTCTAAAGGGGCGTTAGGTTTCGGGATTAACGATTGTATAAGTATCTGGTACGTGACGTACTCGTCAATTGTCGGTCTATACACTCAGTATACTCTAAGTAGTCTGTGGTCTGTACTTAAAGTGAAATGAGGAGCTAATAGTATACAAAATAAAAACAAAATGGGAAGTCTGGAAGATGTTTTTTTTTTAATAAAACTGCTACGTAGGTACGTAGTACGTAAACTTGAATTTCGCACCAAGAAATCTAGTTAGAATTAACAAAACCATATTTTTTTAATTTTTCGAAGAATGGCGTTTAAAATAAATCCACATTTCACAATAAAAAAACTTACTGAGAAACGAGGTTATTTATTAGAACAAATGTGCAGTCACAACAAATTATAAGAATTAATGACAAGTATTAGTTATACCGACTGCACGACCGTATAATGAAGGCAAAACAGCTAGTTATTAGAAAGTTGTCTTACGTTAAAAATGTCGGTATACAATACCGTATGTAGACATATTAGACGTAGACCTTCATGTGACATAAGCTAAATAATAAATCACGCGTGACAGTCAGAAGTCGCTGCGGTTCCCTACTGACCTTCTGGATGTTCTTAACGAGATGCACACGGTCTGTTTCCGAGTGTGGAATGATATTTGGTCTCTTACCGGTTTGTAGTGTAAAAATAATAATAAAAAATTCTACAAAAGCAGCTAGTGACATATACCCCAATCCTAGCAAGTTATTGATAAGCGCGTGGTAACCGTGCGGATGTGGAACGGTATTTCAAACTTTTTCGCTTCTCCCCATGATATTGCGTCATTGAAATGAGGTATGAAGAAGCATATCAGCTGGCCAGTAGTATTACGACAAGGACTGTTCGATGGAATCGGTCATCGAAGGACGCTGTTTTTTTTTTGACAGTAACGTACTTACCTTCAGTTGCGCTGGAACCATATTGCCAAGTTAGTGTCAAAAAAAAATCTTTGCATACCAAAAACCTGGCTACCCCTCATGGCTACTAGTTCACCTGTAACATGAAGGGTTAGTTAATATAATTAAATCTGTACCTGAAAAAAATAAACATAGACAAAAAAGGAATATAATGTATACAAAAGTAATAAATGGATGGATACAATAAAAATAATGATTTCAAATAATAATAATTTGAAAACAGATTAAACCTTTACTCAAATACGGTGAAGCTTTAAATGCAAAAATGTGCAGGGTTATGGGACGCCTGGCAGATGTTTTATAAAATTAAATAAAGTATAAATGCTATTTAATTATTATAATTTTATGAAATATCATGTCGCGACGTCCCATACGACCAGACGCGACCGGAAACTGTGATCATAAAGCACGAGCCGAGTGAGCGTTGCGTGGTAGTACAAGATTTTGCTTCTTTAGTAGACATAACCTCAAAAATTCAATATTATTAGTGATAATCTCCTGACATCTTACAGTATCGCTAGATTGTTTATAAACGGTTTGTTCGATTATCCGGGGACATGTAGATTTTCATTTCTAAATTATTACGATTCTAAATGCAAACTAAAAAAAATACGTAAGAGAACAAGACCGTGATCCATACATAATGCATGATACTTAAAGAAATGCAATGAACTGATAAAATGATCGTCCGTTGTTGATAAACGGATGATTTCCATTCTCACAATTGAATGATGACGAGCTATTGTGCGACTATGTTTAGAGATCCTGCGACGTCGACGGCCAGGATAGGTGCCTGTTTATGTCTATTCCGTCCACTTATTGTTGCGTATTATTGGGTCAGTATATGCGAATCTTTATATGATAAGTGGTTTATTATCAGTGTATGGAAGATTTTAGACGATGCTTCGTCCAGTTCCATCTTTGACATTAAACATTGTATTACTTATTTACTAGCTGCGCCATACGGTTCCCCTGTGTTCGACTAACTCTCCATAGCGCCGCGGTTCTGCCAACGCAAAATCCAAATCAAAAAATACTTTATTCAATTTAGGCCCTAAGAAGGCACTTATGAACGTAAAACTATAATACCGGTTTGGAAAACATCCCAGTCATCGCGAAAAACCGGCAAGACTCGATACGGCTTAACGTTTTTTTTTTTATTTTTTCAACTGTACTAATTTTTTTTACAGTCTGTAATCATATTCATAATTTAGTGGATGCACAGAGATGGCGTCACTTCCAGGCATCACTATCATTCACATAATGGTCCATATATAAAAACCTTTTCACAGTAAAACCTGCTTGACATAGTCCTTGAACTCATTGTCCGGCAAATCAGTTATAATAATAAATCTTTTACTTCTGACAAAAGTCCATTCGGTTAGTATCCCCACAATTTAAAACTTGTGTTAGTACTTACATCTACTAGAAAAACGACAAACAAATTATTTATGACACGTCACAGGGGCATATAGGCGTACCCAATGTCCAAGTGTAGGACTGTCCCACCTGTCTGCTACATTATTCAGGATACTGTTATGGCTAGCGCGTACCCTTTGCATAAGTGAGGCACATCGCTTGCGCATGATGGCATGAAAGCCATCAATTCTCGCCTCTGCGAACATGCCCGAAGCGCTGCAGTAGCGCGGCAACCCCATCAGCATTCTGAATGCGTTGTTATTTTGTACATGCAGAGCACTGTATGCCCTCTGCGTGTTATTAACCCACAGATTACATGCGTAGAACGACTGACAATACGCTCTAAACAGCGTAGCCTTCACGTTAGTCGAGCATTTAGCAAATCTGCGAGCAAACATATTACAGCGGACAGCCAACGCCCTGCGCTCACGCCCAATATCCAGGCTATCTTTTAAGTCATCGGAAACCCAGTGACTCAGATACTTGTAACTAGTGTCTTGTTTTAAGGGACATCCACACAGTTTCAACTAGGATGTAATCGGGTAGCTTTTAGAGCCTACCTTAAAGACTAATACCACACTCTTCTTAACATTGTATCTTAGCCCATGGGACTCCACGTACCTCTCACATGTCGTAAGTAGACCTATCATGGCATTAATCGAAAGGCTCAGCAACACCTTATCGTCAGCATAACTAATATTGTTGACGCACACTCCGTCTATATAACAGCCCTGATAAGTGTTGCCGAGTTCAACAATCAATTGGTTTGTGTAAAGACTAAGAGGCGAGAAAAGGTCAGATACGACTTCGCGTCGATTGACGTGAGTTCGAATCCCTGCAATGAGCTTGAGCTTTCGGGGAAGGAAAACATCATGAGGAAACCATAGCATGGTGGTAGAGCATTTTCTAATGCCCGCCTGGCTAGCTACCACCCTCAAGTTGAAAATCTGTCGCAAAGCACCAATAGGTGTGCTCCGGCAGCTGCACTTGAGAGCCAGTCTTCTACTAGGTTTAGCGTATTATCATCTTGGGCCACATCGTCACTTAACATCAGGTGAGATTGTGGCCATTAAGCCAAACATATAAAGATAAAAAAAATACCGCCCTACCTCACACCGCACTCCAGCCGATACATATCCGACAATGATCCTGCCCACCTTACACTGTTGATCTGATTGTTATACCAATATTTTAGTATAGATATAATCACTGAGTCACTGAGATATCTCTTAGTAGTTTCTGCCACAGCAAATCGTATAACACCAGATCAAACGCGTGCGCGTTATGTGCGTCGGGATCTTATTATAGAACCTAACACTATTACCCGTCTAACCTTGTTCTCACTTTCCGTACTTACGTACATCTTACCGGATTACTAGACGTTCATGGTTAATTCTCCGATCTCAAGGCTTGGATCTTGATGTTAGCTCAATAAATTGATTATTATATGCAAGTAAATTCGTTTTCCTGACTTTTAATTTTTGAATTTTGTAAAAATAATGAAAAGTCAGCAAAATGATTTCATATTATTATTATTGATTGCTAACTTCATCATGTCTTATTCACGTGTATTATGCGCGCGCAGCTTTCAATTTTACCCCCAATACTAAACGCTCCAAAACAAGTATAATATCAGAAATAAGGTTAGAGCTATGATTAATCTGCAAAACAAGTGTGTCCGATGCGATTACGACTCATCGTGGTTTTTAAGTTAAATCAAAAAACTGATTGCTGTAAGACAAACAGCTTTTGTTAAAATACAACCTATGTATAACGCATAAAGCTCGGAGTGTATGCAGTGTGAGAGGTTACTCTATAAATTACACTGACCTGCGAGACAGTTGTCAACATTTTATCGAAGTCATATTTTAATTATTATTTTAATATCGCTGTATTTAGAACACGGCAATTATGTAAGTAACTTTTTCACTGGGCGATAAATACATTATTTGTAAGTCTTATTAAATGACATGAACGACTTTTATGTCATACTAGTAACCCGCCCCGACTTTGCGCGGATAGCAGAGCAGGTTTACGCGTCGCACGCCTGTAAAGCTCCCAGTTCTTTCGACATCTTGAACTATCATCGTCATATTTCAGTTAATTTACACCAAACCTTAAAAAATTATACACTTAAACCTTCCTCATGAATCACTCCATCCATTGATAAAAACCGCTGAAAATCGATTCTGTAACCTTTGAATAATGTTATGATGATGTAATGAGTTCGAACATGATGGTAGAGCGCTACCATCCTCAAGTTGAAAGTCTGTAGTCAAGCACAAAGATGTGGGCAGCTGCACTTGAGATCCAGTCCTTCACCACGTTAAGCGTGCTACCACTTGGAGCTACATCGTCACTTAACATCAGGTGATATTGTGGCCAAACGGTAAATCGATAAAGAATAAAAAATACTAATATATGACTATAGTAATGAACAGCTATTATATCTTAGGTAGTGTTGTAAATTTTTCGCTAATTACGAAAGATATATTTCGAGAACTTTGCTGTGTTTGTATTAAATTATAATTAAGTATTGATTAGACCCTATCTATATCACCTAGTTATAGATAATTTTTCAAAAGATATTATTTTAAAACGCAATTACTTTCCTTCATACATACAACACGCTTATACATAAAAAAAGAAACATTATGAAAACTCGATATATATTCACGATGTGTGCCGCCGGTTATCGACCACTGGTACGACGTTTAAATTACGAGCGGGGGCCCATTTTTATTTGTATTTTTTACTCACCCGGCCTAGGGGTGGTGCACTTTTTTTCGACTTTTTTTTTATCGAACCTCCCCGAATGGACCACTTCCGTGTGGGGTTTAACTGTCGATAGATGAGAACTATGCTATATGTTGTTGTTATACCAAAATTTTTATAATTCATTCGAAACACTCTGTCGCTAAACTTTGTAGACATAAAATGTTTGAAGTAAGACTTCTATACTATTCTACTTCTATTCTCTTTTTTAAACTTTATACATTTAGCCAAAGCTTAGCTATTAACACCAATCTCAACTGATATTAAGTGACTATATGGTCTAAAGGGCTCTATGAAGTATTACACACAATTACCAGCAAATTATCATTTCTCAAGCAACCTTTATCAACGTTTAATTTCACAAACTATAGCTTTGATAAAAACAACAAAACACAAACACTGTTAATTTCAAGCAGCCATTTTAAATATGCATTATTTTATTTGAAAAGATATACTGGCCATTTCAAAATTTATAAAATAAATAATATTGTTTTACTAATAATTAATACATAATCAATAAAATACAATACATATTTTTTGCTTAGTAAAATTTGTCCGATTTGGTTCCGACTCGTAGGGGTTCACAGTTCTAATCAAACCTAACCGAAATTCTACTTGTGTTACATAACTTATTTACTTTTAAATATGTTTCTTCTTTCAGTACAATACAGATTAATAAAATGGCTACAAAATATGCAAAAGATATAAAATTTAATAAAGATATGAAATGTATGCTTTACATTTCTTCATAGTGCTGTGATCCGCGGCTTCGCACGCGTTTAAAATTTGGTGTGATTGTAATTTATAGTCTGTACTTACATTTTTACACATATGGACACATGTGGATATTTTTAAACGTATGGTGTATAAATTGCTTTTAAGCTGTGTATATATAAAACAGGAGTGTATGTACATTTCAAATGAAATGAAATGGTATATTAATCCAAATTTACTAAAACATAATTATGGTCATTATAATGCGCCCATTATTCACTGGATATTAACAGTTAATAAATATAAAATTGTTAAATAAACTTAGATTTTCTTAGAGGATCGCAAACACTTAAATTTTTATATTGAAGTAAAGCTCTTATGTATCCTGGATAAAATCAGTTAATATCTAAAATTATTTAAATTGGGTATTGTCAAAGGACGTTTGATTCATTGCGTTAGCTTTACGATTTGGATATAAATTAAGTTTTGCGATACGAACTACTGACTTTTCGAAACTTTCGGATTGTATTGCATTGTAATTTGCATTTAGGTGAAAGATCTGGTAATTAGACGGGATTTCTTGATATTTCATTGCTATAAAAATAGTGAGAGGTGTTCGTTCACAGGAATTGCGGAATACCGTCATGAAACTTGCTGCTGAATGAGATACTAAGAAAAGTTTACGTGCCCCCGAGCGTGTAGGAAACGATGGATTAGGTTAAATTCACGGCGTAGACGTATAGCAGAATATCGATCGATAAGTAATGAAGAGCATGAGGTACGGCTGACTGCTAACGGTGAGTACCCTATGTCTCGGGAGTCTGAGACATTCACAGAGTATGAGGCAGTGCTGATTGCTAACCGTGAGTACAACGCTACGTCTCCGGAATCTGAAACATTTCACAAAGCACGAAACACGGTTAAATCACCAATTTTGAATTTGTAGGTGCATATATATCTGTTTTTTGTTTTAACGCTGTTTTTCATGCATGAAATGCGACACGTACGAAATCGCAGGCTTGTTTTTTTTTTGAACTGTCTATACTGTTAACCTTAGGATTCCTGGAGCCTTTGCGGTTTTTACAGGTTCACCGGGCTTGGGGGCTAGCGCTTAAGGCACTCAGCCGCGAAAGCATTGCAACAAGTTCCGAGGGTGCCAAAGTGGCCGGACCTCGGCACGGACTGTTGCAGCGATTGCAAATAAGTCGCGATCTGGCTAATTCATTATCATTCGATCTAAACTAACTATACATATATACATGATTCTTCCCCCTGGGAGGGGGGAAGGGATATGTGTATGTGTATTTAGTCGTCTGAAAAATCGCAGGCACAGGTATTAATTTAATATACACCTAGGTACTCATTAATGTTCAAACTGCCTTAGGTGAGAACACCAAGAAAATCCACAAGAAATTCGTTTTTATGTTAACATCTAAATATTTCATATTATTTCAATACAGTTTATGCCTTACTCTTATTGTCAAAGAAAAGTGCTTGCGTTAAGTTATTTCGAATAATATTATTATAAGTAATTTATTATCATTACTATAGTATCATTCGCTTCATGATTTGATATTCCTCACAAAATAGATACCTATATAATTATCAAAAAACAAGTAAGTAATCAATCTAATTTGATTGTAAGTATATGTTGAAAGTGTCTCAGCAATTTAACAGTAAAGTACTAAGCCTGAGCTTTCACTGAAGGGAAACATCGTCAAACTCACACAGCTCGTTCGCGCCATAGATCCGAATCGAGTGTTGAATTATTTTAATTTTCTATTATCTCCCAAACTATGCGTTCAAGTAAAATGCTATAAAGGGAAAAAATTAATCTGCATAAAATTGTCTTGATGATGAAGTAACTTTCGTCCGTAAGGATTCATATGCCATGCCGAATATTAATGCTCATAAATTACTTTTCAATTTTAAATAAAACTTTGTCACAAAATATCTTATTGTAGCATATGTATAATAGACAGGCATATGGTGTCGCGGATTTTTTTATGTATACTGAGGAGTAATATTTTTGTAGAACATTGTATATACGTATCACTAACCATTATGCCAGCGCACGCGGATAAAGCAGTTCGGGAACAATGTTGCTTACGACTTACTGAACAAAAATCATTATTTAAGGTTAGCCTAGTATTCATCGTGAATCTGACTATAATATACAGAAAGAGTTTTTCAAATGCGACAGGTAATTCCAGAGATTAGCGTGTTTAATCAAAAAAAAAACTCTTCCGCTTTATTATAGAAGTGTAGATGATAGAGCTTTTTTGATGCTCGTTCGGCTAACTACCGCTCTCAACTAGAAAACCCTGTCGCTAAGCACCCCTGCGTGTGTTCCAGCATGTGCACTTGCGCTGTAAGTCACATTGCCTATGGATATTTCTCATAGTTAACCAAACGAAGGATGAGAAAGAGGACGTCAGGTTAATCAATCAAAATGACGCCATATTCGTTTTAATTATTTATTTATTTTTTAAATATTTATAATATAATAAATAACTGTCCTTCAGGTATTAAATTCGTCAACCCTAGGACGTTACATACACAGGCACAGTAGCCGCCTGTATCGACTCCTTATTAATAAACATGCGCTAACAATAAATAATTGTTTATAATGATCTTTATAATATATTAGTTCAGATAGTTCATTATCTCAGTGGTTGCTTTCACACACACACTTGCAAATGTTCACGCAATCGACTACACTTTGCGATTTTAGTGTTGTATCGACATCGATATCGGCATCGATATCTCGTCAAATTCGGGTTGAAGCCACTGACTCAGAACTGTTTTTATTTGACTGTGTTTTATAATGAGCTAAAAATCTTGGGCTTAGGGGGTGAATGGCAGGCAAATTCGCGTGATACTCACGAGAAAGCCTATCATCTGCTTCAATCATCAATACGCTTAACGACATTCCTATGGATTTATTTTTAAAAAGCCATTATTTTTCAATAGTTTGAGTCTTCAACTTTTATATAACATCTTACAGAATCGTCATATCGTAACATTAACTATTGTAATTGAATATAATAGAAAATAGAATAATCAAAAAGTCCAAACTTTCAAAGCAACGTTTAGAATTTTTTTATTACAGGACCAGATTTTTAGCCCTATGTGACCATGACTAAAAGTGTGAAAATACCTTCCACTCGCTCTTCAACACAATTTCTACTAACTCTTCCTATTATATATGTATAAATGTGTTTCTGTTCTGTCATTTATTATTATTTTTATATTTTCTTTTATGTATTGTAAGCATTATTTTTTCTATTTTTTTTAAATATTGGTGTCCGTGACATCGGTTTAGGAGACCCAGTCAGAATACCAGCGCTGCACTGATTCAATATGCTGAGACTGGGACTTATTTATGCCCGCACAACACGGTACTTATTGTACTTATTGTTTACCCGTCACGACCACCCTCTCCAGCGGCAACTCAAGCCTAGGTCCGTTCCTCCGGCATGGAGCCCTTGAGCCAGCAGCCGCTCATGCGATACAGTGACACTGCATTCACTAGCTATCGACACACACACATAACACTGCACTTCACATATGTACACCACTCAGGTACATAGGTTCTGTAAGGGACCTTTTTTTTCTTTTTTTGGCTAGTTAGTTTAGAAAAAAATTACCAAATCACTAAATACATATACACACATGTATATTTGTACAGTTAGTTAGCTCGAATTTCTATGGATAGGGATTCAGTCAGATCGCGACTTTTTCGCATGATCGGCAACAGCCCAAGCCGAGGTTCGGCCACTTTGGCACCCTTGGAGCTTGTTGGCTAGCTTTCGCGGCTGAGTGCCTTCCGCGCTCGCCCCCAAGCCCGGTGAAGCTGTAAAAGCCGCAAAGGCTCCAGAGCCCCTAAGGCTAACAGTATAGTCATTACGAAAAAAAAAAAAAAATTATTTTAGTAGCGTTTATATTATATTGAAGTGAAACTTCTTATGCGACTTCCAAGCGTTAAACGTTAAATGTTAAACGTTTAACGCTTAACACACATTATCGGTCTCTCCTTTTTGTGTGAGCCAGAGCGAGAGAGCAAATGTCGGTGTGTATGTATATTGCACACTGTTTAAATAAAATATAAAATATATTTTAAAATTAAGTTTCACTTCTTTCGTGTGTGAATCGCACACACACCTTTTTTTGTATCTCTTTATACATAACTTTATATACTTATGTTTGTGTTGTGTAATGGATGAATAAATAAATTCTTTCTTTCTAAAACAAATTTTATGTACGCACGTAAGTACTTCTCTATTTTTCGATTTACTAAAGGTGATAAATAAATATAACTGATGTTTATATCTTTTTAAATACATATAAGATATCTTGATTAAATAATGATGTGATAAAAAGTGTTAAAATGGTTCATTCATATGCTAAAGAAAAACCTTTCACTGTAGGTAATAGAAAAGGACAGCCATAGCTTTTGTACTAAAGTTTGAATGGAAAACATTTTTAAGCAATCGAAGATAATTTCATAAATGAGTCTCATCACTTTAGTTGCTACGTTATATAACTTTACAAATACCTAACGATTATATGGTATTAGGAGTGTATGTAGATAAAATCTAAAGTTTTATAAAAGTCTCCGAAATTGATTAATAGGTAATTTATTAAATTTTTTTATTTGTACTCTAACAAGGTTATTACCACAAGGTATTTACTTATAGGTATTTGCGGTTTAGTGGAAAAAAAACATTATAGTTAGTGCAAATAGATAAATTTATAAAAATTGAGTAAACACTAATGTATAACTGTAGTAATAATTAATAAACACAAAAATAGTGTAATAAAAACAAACAAACGAATATACATAGTTAAGTGTCGTGGTCGGCGTCGAGGGTTTTTAAAAATTACTTTCCAAGCGATTCTTAAGAGACTTTATTACAGAATGAAATCTTATTACAGAATGAATCTACAGAATGAATGAATAGTTTTACAATCGTCCTATATATAATGTCTTAACCCGTAAACACCGGGTATTGTTTATAAGTAAATGACAAAAACATGTCGCAATATGTCTAGCCAAAATACCAGGTGCTTATCTTAAATTGTAGTCTAAACATCCTGAGCGAATAAACAATTATCAGAATTTTTACTTATGTACCAATTTTATAAGTCGTAATAACAGAGAGTGCAGTATGCATAACTATGTACCATATGTATGTATCGTATATATGTAAAGTATATATGTATCGTATATATGTAAAGAATATATGTAAAGTATATATGTACAGTATATATGTATCATACATACGTATCGTATATATGTACCATATGACTGCATAACTACATACTTACATATACACAAATATAATAATAATAATGAACAAATTAGTAAAAAAATTATACAAAACATAAGTTATAATTACAAAATGTATAAATAAATCATGGATCCTTCTTATTGGCAGTTTTTTCTTCTTAATAAGGCAATTCGCGTCACTCTCTGTCGTTATTAACATTCTAACCCTATATTTAATACAGAATATGAAGTTATAGAATAACAATAAATAGAAATAAAATATTGTCGATAGTACCTTTTCAATCACTACAATGCGCAGGGGCATCGCCTATTCAGCGTTTTCTTTTATCGATACATTGATTAATGCTGTTCGATTTGAATAATAATTTTCAGATACAAACGTTATTGTATGACAAATTTAGTGCAAATTGTAACGTGAAGCGAATTGTGAGTTACGAGTTTTACGAACAAGCTTCGCTAAGATATAACATTACCGTATTTAACATTGCTAAATTCAATATGCTGTTATTTAATATCCTTACAATTGTAACATTGTAAATTATAATTTATGACATTTTTATTATCGTTTATTCCTTTGTTTTTATCACGGAAAGCACAATTCAAAACTATATATAACTATTATTATCGTTTATAGGGTTAACGTTATGGCCGCAATCTCACCTGATCAATGTGACCCAAGATGGTAAAACGCTTAGCTTAGTGGAAGACTAGCTCTCAATTGCAGCTGCTGGAACACACCTATTGGTGCTTGGTGACAGAATTTCAAATTGAGGGTGGTAGCTAGTCAGGCGGGCATTAAAAAAGCCCAACCACTGTGCTATGGTTCCATCACGATGGTTTCCTTCACCGAAAGCTCAGGCTCATTGCAGGGATTCGAACTCACGTTACCACAGAGCCATCACAATGCGGTTCTACCATTGATTTAACTATAGAAGTCCATGGGGTCTACCTACATACTTTTATATAGTCTATATATAAAATCAATGTTTCTTTGTTGGTTTGTACTATATGCTTTCCTAGACCATTCATTTGTTGCAATGAAACTTTGGTCAATGAATAATATGCGCATGCTCGCTAATTACAACCAATTTACAACAGATGCCGTGCAAGTCGTTTCATTTTCTATACAACGGGAAGAAAGTCACGTAACTAAAAGCCAAAATATAATTAAGTTTAACATGGCTATTTTTTCTATCTATTTTCGTATTTTCTATCTATTTTTTCTGTCTATTTAACATATATATTTAGATTGTTATGTGGATAAAAATTCGTTTTAGAAATTAATTTTATTTTGTACGGAAGTGTGACATGATGAAGATAGCCATCACTGATAATAATGTGAATTCAATTTACTGACTTTTTTTATTGTTTTAGAATAAAATTCAGTAAAATGGTTACATTATTAACACTTGTGGCTAAACTTCATTGTGTTGTTGACATGCGGGATAAAAATATTGGAGTCACTTTTGGTTTGAAATGCCATAAAAGAATAACTTCTTACGTGCGTAGGTACATATAAAAGTACACACAATTTCTAAAATTTCTTTAAGTATAAATACTTGTAAATTGTTTGGCTAATCAAGCTGAAAATAAAACTGTTGTTCAAGAACCATATTAGTCCAAAAAACATATTTTTTTACATATTTGCAATACTACTACTAATCGTAAACGTAACCAAACAATAAAATTCAATTCGTTCTTTGAAAACAATCGCGACTGTACAATATCCTCCAAACTTCACAACGTGAAAAGTAAACAATCTACAACACCGAACACCGCCTCTAAACAACGAAGGGGTGTACAAGGAGCGAGCGAAAACGAAACCGACTCACCGGGTCGAGCCGAGGTGAAGGTCAGGCAAACAAAAGACGACCAACGTACGAGTAGTTGGCCCAACAAATCGGCGGTGGACAGCGTACGACTGAACATCGCTACTCGGTTACGTGAACGCAATAAGTAAAAAACATAAAAGGTTGTTTGGGAGAAAACATTATTTATATAGAGCTGATACACTCTTTACACTGGACACTGAACGAATGTAAAATTCGTAACATTTTAGATGTAATATGTATTTTATAACAATATTGCTTTTAAAATTATATTTTGGAGCGTTTATTCGAGGGTAAAATTAATAACTGCGCGTGCATCATGTAACGGAAGTGGCACATGATGAAGTAAGCCGTCAAAATATTATACTGTGTATTCATTTTAGTATATTTTTTTAATCGAGTAAAAGAGGTTGGCACGCTAAATAAAATTTTTGAAGTGTTTATATTCTGTTACGCCAAATAATTATCACTTCTTACGTGCATACCCAAACTTCATTCAATTTAGGCCCCAAGAAGGCACTTATGTACGTCAAACACAACTAACGGTTCGGAAAACATCCCAGTCATCGAGAAGAACCGGCAAGGAACTCGATCGGGCTTATCTTTTCTATTTGATTTTCTAAATTCCTACTGTACAAACAATATTTACAGTTAAAAATAATATTAATAAGTTAATGGATGCACAGAGAGGGAGACACTTCCAGACACCACTATCATTCACATAATGATAGATCATTATAAGCGTATTATAAGCGTAGACGCTTTAGTCTTAGTAATCTTTTGACAGTAAAACCCGCTTGACATGGTCCTTGAACACATCGTCAGGTAAATCAGTAATGTGCTTCGGGATCCTATTATACAACCTATCACTGTTACCCAAAGACTTATTAGTCTTACTAAGTCTAAAATACGGTAAGACTAATTAATATCTATTTCTAGTACTATAACTATGCTGGTCTTTGACAACATCTATCTTATCAAAGTTTTTACGAATATATATTATATTTTCAAGAATATATTGGGATTGCAACGTTAAGATATTAAATTCCTGGAACTTGTTCTTTAGCGATTCGTGAGATCTCATGTTGTATATTGCTTGAATTGCCCGCTTTTGTAATATTAATATGGTGTGATGCATGGACCTGAGCTTCGGTGAAGGAAAGCATCGCGAGGAAACCATGGCATGGTTGTAGGGCTTTTTAAAAAGCCGGCTGGCTAGTTACCAACTTCTTGAAAATTTATCGCCAAGCACCAATAGGTGTGTTCCGGTAGCTGCACTTGAGAGCCAGTCTTCCATAAGGCTTAACGTGGTTTGAGCGTGATCTTGGAACACATCGTCACTTAAAATTAGGTAAGATAGTGCCCACAACATTAAACCTTTAACGATAAAAAAATTAAAACTGCGCTACGATGCCTGTCTATAAGCTTGTCTATGTATATTTCATACCGAGAGGAAGATAATTATTCTCACACTAAAATGATTATTGATTAACATTGACTTTATCTCTATATATATACTTGTCACGATCACGACGGGTGCCGTAAGGACGGCGTGGTGGTCCCATATTTCACGGCGCTACTCCGACAGTAGAGTGGGACACCTACTCGGCTTTTATAGTTTTACACGACTCACCGTTGCTGAGAGCATGTCCAAGTTGTTAAGAGCTTGTTACTTTTTGAATCACTTTGTTTCACATTGCTTCTGAATGAATTGTGGATTATTGTTTGTATTTTTTGTAATCTATATTGAAAAGCTCAAGCAATGGTGTTTTGTTTGTTTGTTTGAACTCGCTAATCCAATAACTACCAGTCAGATAAAAAGCTAAGTATATAACTTCACGCTAGGACTCTGGCAAGCTGTAGTTAAATATGAGAATTGAGAACGACGATAGGCTACACACGGAAGCATCGGCGGCCGCGTGGGACGCGGTGGTGAATGGCCGAATAAATTAAGCACGGGCGAAACCCATCCAAATATGTGTGTTATTATGATTTCGGGGAGATATTTATGCCTTTTCTTAAATACGTTTTTTTTTTTTTAAATGTAAACACACTAATGCCTTTTATCGGGCAATATGAACCGAATGACGTGTCTAAATAATTATTGCTTAAGTTTGTTCTCCGTCGCTATCTATAGATATCCTTAGCCTATTGATACTATATACTTCTGGGAACTGTTTTAGTTTTCATAAGTTATATACGCTCAAAAATTTTGAATTTCGTAACTGCTATTTTAGTTCCACGGTATTTCCTCTAGGTAGAAGTTTTATAAAAGAAAATAAATGAATTGATCGCTTAGGAAAATCATTACAACTTTGACACCTGTAGATTGTAATCATTTATAATCCGATAAGATTATTTTTTATCGTTATATGTTTTAGCGTTGTGGCCACAATCTCATCTGATCTTAAGATGTTAACACGCTAAGCCTAGTAGGAAGACTGGCTCTCAAGTGCAGTTGCCGGAACACACCTATTGGTGCTAGGCATCAGATTTTCAACTTTAGGGTGGTGGTAGCTAGCCAAGCGGGCTAATGAAAAAGCCCTACCACCATGCAAAATAAATTAATGAATATATCTGTAAAATAAAGCGATGAACGATTATGGCGCAGTGATAAAGTGTACAGGCATAACGTTCATCGACGTGGGTTCGAATCCATGCAATGAGCCTAAGCTTTCGGTGAAGGAAAACTTTGTGATGAAACCGTAGTATGGTGCTAGGACATTTCCCAAAGCCCGCCTGTTAAGTTACCATTGTAAATAAAATCGAATCTTGTGTACTTTTGCTTTGTAAAAAGTATTTTTCTATTTCCTCACTAACATTTGTTACAAATCAAAATATTGAGTTGTTTGTATGATTTCGTTTGTTTGAACTTAGGAGTACTTCACTTTTAAACGGTGATTTAACTAATAACAGTTTTTAGTTCCCACATAATAAATATATAATTACGTAATAATTAACATAATAATAATACATTTTTTATGAATATTGATGTATATTTTGAGAAAAGCTATGATTGTTAACTTGATATTAAGTGCGCTCAGCAATTATTTTAATTTTACGATTTTACGTCGTTTTATATTCTAGTCCATTTAATTTATTTATTAATAATTCGTTTTACCGCTGAACCGTTTACGATATTGAAACATTTGTAAGAACGCTTAAAACATTTGTAAGAACGCTTAAAGCGTATTTTAACATAGGATAAAACCGGGACAGATGCTCCAATTTTTGGAAGAACCTGCTAATTTTAAACCAATTAATTTACCATACAGAATCACTGCGATAATACCTAGTTTAATTTTTATAGTACATTTAAATTTGATTTTATTGGTCTAAAAATTACTGCTTGTGAAGAAAACTATTGTTTGTTGGACCTAACTTATATGGATAGATGCCCCACCATGAAATAGCTAAGATGGATAGTTTGTATTTTCACTGATTGAACTATAAATAATTTATCGTTTTCGTGATCCTCGACCCCCATTTACTTTTAAATAATTATCATTTTCTTTTTCATTAATATAGAAATTTGTTACTACTTGTAAAGTTATGCAACAGTAAACATTTAAGACTGAAATTTGAAGCGTTCTTCGCGTTCGCCGCGGAGATAATCACATGCACAAGATAGGCGTATTTGTTCCTCACGAGAGTCTGTAGGGTTTGAAGTAAGTAGTATTTAAACTATTAATTCTTTGTCAATATTTTGGGAAGTTAGGTTATTGAAAACGAGGCGTCTATCACACTGGGGCATCTATCTCGGCTTTAATCTATCTACCTATGTATAAATTGAACCTAAGCTTATCTAGGAGCAGGTACAAAATGCACAAGTACATAAATGTGTAAACATTAAGAATCAGCTCATTAAAAGCTATACGAGTAATAAAGCGACACATTACTCCAGCAAATACAATGAAGCTGGCGCTGTAAATTACATACTGTCTCCAAATAGCGCATCAGCGAATAGTTCACAGTTTTCCACTGATTTCGACACTTCGTTAATTGTTATTCATATTTTGTTTAAAAAAAACTGTTTTGCTTGATATAAGTAAAAATATGTGTCTTTATATAACACTAGAAACAACCCGTGATTTTTTCCTTTAATTACAGTATAAAACTTAATAATAATAAATTATAGTCAATTTTACTAAGGGAGAACGAAGCTCTCCATCAGTAAAGTAATTTTTATACTACGATCTAGAGATTACTTCCTTAAAACATACAAGCTTTACCTGTTTATAATATTAGTATAGGATAATTTTAAACATATTTTGAAAAGCGAAATCGTTTCTAATACTTTTAGAGTACAAAATTTTGGGTGCATTTTGTGTTACGTTTGAAAATGTGTACATGATAACTAGATTATATATCTAGTGAAAAATTTAAATAATAAATTTAATAAAAAGTTTACTTTTTTATAACAATAATAATATTTGAAACCTAAATATAAATCTTAGTCGGTTGCTTCCAAAAGAATTTTAATATAGGAAGAAAAAATTGCCATGAATAATATTTAATATGAATGCATTGTAAAAATGTGAGAGAGACACCTAAGCTTATGTCAGTATTTCTCAGCAGAAGTTTTATTTCGAAAGCAAGTCCATAGTAGTGGTTGTTTTTTTTTAATAATAACACTTTTAACTCAAGGTATTGTGCCTGCTGTCATCCAGTCGAGTACAAATGCCTACCACCCCGCTTGTTTAACACCTCAGCTAATCCCGGAACACGATACGCCTAAATGTGCCACTGTGATGGGTATTGCTACAATTTACGGGCATACGATGGATCCAGTCGAACACGATTATCGTAAATTTATTTGTTATAGTTATTTGTACATAAATTATATACGGTATGTATACAAAGTAGTCTAAGATGTTAATTAAAAATGTTTCATCTTATAAAATGTACTCATTAAAATAATTGTGTGTCGACACAAATGGAAACCACAAAGACGGGGCGCGAACTTGTGTCCCGTCGCATTGTATGGACTTGAAACAATAATCTGGAACTGTTGTAATGAGTCGTCGGTCTATAGCGTTTCACAGTGTCCGTATATATTAAACGTATTTCAGTAATTTAATCGTATTATTGTTTTTAGGGTTCAGTATTTAATTTCATACCTATTTACGTTTTGTAATTTAGCTACAATCTAGTATGATTAACAAGTTCTTTTTACATTTTTTTTTTGTTACATGATAAAATGACGGCACCGTGCTTGATGTGCACAGTAACAACTGAAATAATGTCGACTAACTTAGAGATCGGCAATCACTATCCATCGCCGGTCGATGCTGTTATGCCATGTCAAGTTTCTCGGTAGCTGGATATACACTTGCTAATCCACAAACGCGAAAAAAAGGAAAGAGAGACACTGTGACGGGATTATCATCATGTACATGGTTGTTGTGAACTAGTCGAGTACTGATCCCTACCACACCGCACGATGTAGGACATTCTTATACCGGCTGCCCCTGAAACGCGTCACACCTAAATGTGCCAAAGTAGTGTGTGTTACAGTTGTTTGAAGCGATGATGGCTCATTGGTAGCGTGTACGACTTCGCGTCGAGTTACGTGAGTTCGAATCCCTACAATGAGCTTGAGCTTTCGGTGAAGGAAAACATCGTGAGGAAACCAGAGCATGGTGGTAGGGCTTTTTCTAATGCTCGCCTGGCTAGCTACCACCCCAAGTAGAAAATCTGTCGCCTAGCACCAATAGTTGTGTTCCGGCAGCTGCACTTGAGAGCCAGTCTTCCACTAGGTTAGGTTTATCATCTTGGGCCACATCGTCACTTAGCTTCAGGTGAGATTGTAACCCCTACGCCAAACCTATAACGATAAAAAATAATAAAAACTGGTGTACGGTGGTGGTAATTCAGTTGTCCTGGAATTATTTTATTAATTATTATTTACCTATTCAGCATTTAACGACAGGTTACACGATTTTATCAAATTTATCAGTAATATAGCAATCTATTGTTTTGAATTCAGTGTCTTATAAATTATTATTAAGGTTAAGAAAATGGATATTTCCAATAATTTTCTTACCCCACTGTAGAACAGTCGACCGCAAGTCGTCTGCCTTCAGGCTGGCTTCTTATGCAGATTTTACGAGAGGGCACCGCTGTAAGCAGCGCTCGAACCGCTTAATTGTTCATATCAGACATCCTAAATGACAAAAACTACATTGTTTTAATGATTTTGGCAAGTAACTACTTTTTGGGTATAATTTAAATCTTATTAAGAATAAAATGTTGTAGCAAAAGTGAAGTTTTTTTCTGGTATTTCTTGTAAGTTTCCACTTAACTAAAGGAACGACTATTGATTTCAAAGTACGTTTACGATAAAAAAAAAAAATATTATTATTTTAATTGCGCGCTTGCAGACTCCCACATACCTTTTGCACGTACCTACATAGTTTATAACTTACACAATTATTATATATTAAAATAAATATAACATGAAATAGATTTAATAAATCTGTTATCTGTTTTGTTAAGAGGATGTTTCAATGAGGGATTGCTACACAAACATTTTTTTTATTATCTTATAATAAGAAAACATCCATCATTTATTCTAGATGGAAATGCGGATAGATTATTGCTATTGTAGACTCTTTTGTAGATCTTTTTAAGATTTAATATTATGAAGTACATTAATTTGATATATCTATTATGGTTTACTCAGCGTAAGCCATTCCAAGCTCTCCAAAAGCGTATTTTTTCCGCATTCATTCACCATTACCGTCATTGCTTATTTCTTATGTTATTTTATCTTACAAAATGTATCCTACAACCTGGCCAGATAACATACCTATCTATGAATTAAAGGAAAAATTATGTAAATCGGATTAGTGGTTTTCGCATGAAAAGAACATAAACGGACCGACAGACAGAGAGACGTAGAGTTTTATACTATGTATAGAATTGTAGATGCCACTGATACATTTAAAAAAACACATCGAAAAAGCAACTTCGTGGTGTAGACTAGGGATGTTACGGATATGGATATGGATACGGATATCTTAAGAGTATTTAATCGGTTTCGGTTGCGGATACGGATAAGAAATTATATCAGATAACCAATTGGTTCGGATAATTGCGGTTATGGATATTACATTTTTCAAAAAAGATAAACTATATGTAAAAAAGACTGTCCGATCCGTAAAGGTGTATTAAGGTTCGAGATTCAGTTATATAATTTGGAGATTATAAGTTAAAGATGTACCTCGAAAAATATTACAAATATAAGTTCCGCTTATCGTCGTTAAAATAGTTTGCTTACAGTCGTTCGAAACTATGGTTGTGTATGTGTGCTGTGCATTCATCAAAAAACTATGATAAATCTTAAATACAAAGTGCCTTTTTATACTTCAATGTTTTTTAGTTTTCACACTTTAGGTACTAGCATTTTCTCGCATTAATTAGCTTGTGGTCTATATATAGTAAGTACGTCTAGTATATCTATATAAGCTAGAATAAATAGTTTTGTATAAGTATTCATGACTCATAATCTAACACCTCTGAATCAGTCGTCTAATTTTCTGAATCAATCCTTACAGAGAAGTTGAGTACAATAGACTGAGATGTAGTCACAGACGCATTTAGGTGCTGCCATAAAAGTATTAATTGCAACGGGCTATTGTTTATATTCTAGTATACAGTTGTTTTACCGATGCACGAGTTTTATAAGCATTAAAACATACCTTCCCTGATACTTAATACAATTGTAAGCTTTGAAGGTGTTGGTTAGCGCGTGATGTGGAACGAACGGTCTTCCAATGAATTATTGCGCTCCTTCCTGAAATGAGGTATTTTAGCAGACAGGTGTTACCGCGACGGCGATCGATGGAATCTGTCACCGACAGACACCGTTTTTTGGTCTGTACCATACTTACCATTAGGTACTGCCAAATTTAGTACAATAAAGTCTTAACAAAAGATTTCTCATGCCTGCCCTTCCTAGCCAAAATCCTGGCTATTCCCATGAGTGTGATTAGAGCTATCTTTCTTTCGATTTCAAGTAACTGATTTGTGCTTATAAAATTTAATTAAATCGTAGTGACAGAAAATTATTTGAGACATATAGAACCAAAGGAAGTAATATCATAATTTTTATTATGAATTAATATTATTAAAATTACGAGTACATCAATTTTTATGAATATCAGATATTTAAGAGACTTTTTTTTATAGTTTTAGCGTTTTGGCCAAAATCAGACTGATGTTAAGCGATGTGACAGGAGTGATGGGACTTTGTGAATCACTGAAGAACAAGTTTTAAGAATTCAGTATCTTAACTTTGACCTCCCAATACCTCTTCGATAATTTAGTGTTTGTTCAAAAAAATGTAGATACCGTTGTATTTGACAGACACAATTTTAATACTAGAAATAAATATAAAATAGTCATTCCATCTTTTAGACTACCCAACTGGTAGTAGTGCATTGACATACATAAATGCCTTCTTAGTGCATAAATTGAATTTAAAAAAATAATTTTGATTTTGACGATGTAGCCCAATTCGGTAACACGCTCTGGCTCGTCCTGGCTCTCATTGTGGCTGCTGGAACATATATAGGTAGGTGCTTGGCAACAGATTATCAATTTGAGGGTGGTAGCTAGCCAGGCGGACATTAGAATATGCCACTACCATCATGTAAACCAGTATGTGATAATAACGTTATTGATCGACTATATTAATTTATTATAATTAGTAAGTATTACCTACAATGTGAAAAAAATAACGTCAGCATCCTTTTTAGTGAAAGTGGACATTGCTGCTTTTATGGTTATATAGAAATATGACTCATTTATGTAAGCTTGTTTATGATTTCATTAACTATTACTCAATAATCTATACAATTAGCTGTTAACCTTTTTTGTGTATTTATCACTATCCATAAATTTGTCTGTAAAATAATACACGATACAAAGGATTTATAAGTATCGATTATTCTGATTGATGTTAAATCTTTGCATATACTACGTTATCTCTTAGCTTATTCTTAAATGAGCAGTCATAACAATTAATTGATGTAAGTACTAGGCGAGGCTCGATAATTGTGCACGGAATAATATCAGCGGGTGATTCATCTTTGCGTGTTTCAGCAAGATACATGTAGGATTATAATATGTCTAGATATCTCTGGATTTAGTTAGTGTTTTTATTTTCGAGATCTCGCTGTATTAAAGTTTTTTTTTAACGCAACAAAGGGGGCAAACAAACTTACGGCCTGCCTGATGGTAAGCGGCTACCGTAGCCTATTGACTCTTGTAATATCATAGGTATCAAATAGCGCGTTGCCGACCCTGAAAGCCTACCCCAATAAGGTCTGAAAATCATAGTTAGCTATCAACACTCTTATAACATGTATTGCAGTCAATTTTTGGTATTTCGTTAAAACTTAAAAAGCTAAGGTCAAGTACTTTTCCTAAAACACACAGTGATGAATCAAATATTACACTTGAAAAGTACCTCTCTTTCTACGTTCAGGGTCGTCTGTTCCCGATACATAGAAAACTTTTGTCGAATAATTTATATAAGTTTATTTTACCGTTTTTTTTTAAAGCAGCACGTTTAATTGACATCACTATCCTTGATGGTAAGCACAGTACAATCCAAATACAACAGCGACCACTGAGAGATCGAAATCTATTGACGGTCGCCACTGTCATGCAGCCTGCATAAATATCTCTTCACGTTTCGCTTGAAAGATCTGATATCCTAAGAAGAAGGGAACAAACTGGCCTGGAGAGATGGTTTTTAGATTTATCCTTTTGTATCTTTAAATCTGAAACCATAATTAAAAATATTCGCTTATAACAAAAAAACAAACATCAATTAGATTTTGATACAGAGCTGAAATTTTAAAAACTATATAAAAATGATAATTAGTCAAGTTGCCTTAAAATAATTAAATTAAAAGTTTTTAGATTTTCAGCATTTATTCAATAATCTTATTTTGTTTTCTTTGATATTTATTGCCGAAGACAAAATTAATTACTTTTTTTGGTATTCGGTAAACATTAATAAAAAAAAAAGTTTTTGATTACTCCTCAAGTAATTACAAATAGTGATGAATTTATTTGATTTTTAATAATTCCTTGGGATCAGTAAACACGACAACCGCTTTTCTAACTCTCTGACATCAATATTCAACCGAAGCGTTTATTATCATATCTCATTATACAACTTAGTGCTTGTATAAGCAACCCCCCTTCTTACATTATAAACTTAAAACTAAGCAACACAAACTTACAAAGTAATAACAGCTTTATAACCCTTTGTATATAGTATAAAATCTATTCATTAAACCAAATATCAAAGTCGAGATTCGGTTCAGAAATGCAATTTGGAAATGAGATCCGGAGGGTAGCTACCCTTAGGGGGGTGGGGTGTGCCTTACCACTATTATTTATAAGGGTGGGTCAGTCGACAGATAGCCAGCTAGATATGCGCCTAGTTCACAACGGGATAGTTTTCAGAACATGCAATTAAATTTACTTTTCAGAGACACTTTCTTCTTTACTCTGTCTATAAAAACAATATATTATGATATTTAATCAGCTTAAATCTACATAATGCATTTATTTAACTCGATTCAAATATTCAGATTAATTACTACTATTGCTATTAAATAAATGCCCAACGCGATAGTTAAAATGATTTTTAGGATTTGCGTTTATTCACTAACCAGAATTCCATTATTACCTTCATCGTTTGAGATTGACGGGAAATATTTTAAAATAATACAGGCAGGAAATTACTGAAGAATAAAATTAAATGAAGGCTGATTTTATAATTAAACTTCAGTCTTAGCTCAGGAAGAACCTTTGCATAGCAGTACAACATAAGAAGTTCGCTATGCCATATCTTTATCGTACTGTGAAGCAGTGGATACGTCTCCCGACCAGAGTGTTCCCTCCTTGCTACAACATCTGAACCTTTCAACATAACGTAGGCCGGTATGACAATGATGACTAACGGTGATTGTCGATTCTTGAGTGTTCCCTTTGCCGTACTACGATAAAAAAAATCAAATTACTAGATAGCGAATGTTCAGTTCAACAAATAATTAGTTAAATCCAGAGATTACAAGATAAAGTTGTAGATAATAGAACAACAGCTAACTAAATTATAAATAGTAATGCTTGAGATGTTATAAGAACCGATTATCATCATAATTGTCGGCGGTTTGCATGTAATAGCCGTTCGTGGTTACACACGGTCTCATAATGCTGCTCTGTTTTCAGAATTTCCGACAAAACGATACCAATCCGTAAATCTAAATCTCCAATTGATGATTCACGATTAATGCCCTCAGTGTTTCTTTGTATGAAATTAATATTTGACATGCTTTTAGTAAGCCGTCTGCATGTAATTGATTATTTTGTACGTTAATTTTTGCGACTATACCACAATCTGGAGGAATTAATGTTTTAAAAAGAGATATCCTTTGATGAATTGCAATTGATATTTTAAATAATAGATTTCATTCCTCAAATAAAATATAAAAATAATAATTTCATATGAAACTTTTGACCGTTATTTAACAACGTTTTCTAAAAACGTTTATGCCCCAATATCCTTTTTAATATTTAAGATGACAGAAATGAGACAGTTATTTAGTTTCATCATATTTCAGTGGGAAATAAATAAAAAATGGAACTGTAAGTATCTGTTAGCTTAAAGTCCTAGTGTGTACAGAACCTTGTGCTAAGCGAGTCAGATTCGAAACTGAAGACTACCTTAAGCTACAACCGCTTACGTACATAAAGCCTCATTCGTGAATTGTTTTGTTCTATTAATTAGCATAACTCGGAGCGGCTTGTTCCAATGCTACTTATACTTGATTTTGATGTACTTTCTGTTGGAATAGTAAAACTACAACGGATGTTAAGGTTCAAACGTAAATTATGTGTTTATAGTAGCAGCACAGCGCGAAGAGTTGAATATATTATTATTATTACTTTAAACGCAGTTAGGAGAATAACTAACTTGAACATTCAGAATCCATGTTCATTATAGAGTTTTGATATTCTGAATTTAAGATTTCTGATACTGGTTACTTGTACACTAATATTTGCTTGTATCAGCTACTATAAGTTGAGCCTTCCTCAGCTTTAATAGAATGCTTAAATGTATCTACAGAAATATTAAATACAGTGTAAGGAACGAAATATGACATGCCAAATCTACTTCTTAAATTCAAAATATATTTAGAATAAGTAATGTTCTTGCACTTATCATACTAAAAAGAAATACACAAATTATGAATTGTATCTTGTTCTGCATTTTAAATATTTTTATTATCATGGATTTAAATAAAAGAGACAGTTGATAAGATCCGCAGTCTTAATTGAGGGCATTCAATAATATATTAAATCTCTGATGATTGAGCTGGAACGTCTCGTGTTCCAGTGAGTGTTACCAATACACCCTTCGGACTGGAACACAGTAACGCGAGTTCTTTGCGGGAGTAATGCTTCTTTGCGGCAGAAATAAGTGTTGCAGTGCTGCTTTAGGAATATAACCTTACACAGGTTCTGCCACTATAATATGAGGGTAACAGGTTTACAGACTGATAATAACAATGTGTCTATTAATACATAAACATCATCAAACCCTTATAAGTACACTGCTCGACATACACCTGTACCAAAGTTCGACATCGGATCTGATCTCCAGCTTTCCACATCTAATCATATCCAGCATCCTTCCGCAAGTTGCTCCATCTGGTTTAAGGGCTTCTTGAATTACGTTTAATAAGACTTTTCCACTCAAGAATTCTTCTACTCCTTCGGTTGTTGGTTCTTCACTGACGTGACTAGTTCACTGCAACTGAAGCAATGATGGCTCAGTCGTAGCGTGTACGGACTTCGCATCAATCGACGTGAGTTCAAATACTTGCAATGAGCCTGTGCTTTTGGTGAAGGAAACATCGTGAAGAACCCATAGCATGGTGGTAGGGCTTTTTCTATTATTTGCCTGGCTAGCTACCACCATCAAGTTGAAAATCTGTCGCCAAGCACCAATAAGTGTAGTCCGACAGCTCTGCACTTGAGAGCTAGTCTTCCACTAGGCTTAGCGTATTACCATCTTGGAACACATCATCATTTAAGACCAGGTGAGATTGTGGCCATAACGTTAAACCAATAAACGAATTAAAAAAAAAATCACTTGTACTTTTACCACAAATTTTGTCCTTTAGATAAACTCCTAATATAGCTCTATCAATAGGTAGCTGAGTGACTATTAACTTGTGAACCAGCCCCACAGTAAATGTACACGTCTCGGCATTGTAAGTCATTACAGGTTGAGAACTTTTATTTTCAAGGACTGTGCTCTTGGTGACGACATGCCTCGACGGTTTCTCCATTTACATAGCCATACGGATCCTTAATTAAATAAAACATTATACCATTTAACTAAGGGCTAAAAGTGTAATGTATCTTTTTCGCGACTTTTTCTATGACACGAAATGTTGCTTTTCACTATATAACACCATTTACATACTCTATTATAATGCTAAAATTTTCAAATAAATCTATAAATATAATAATCGATATCTTTACAAAACCGTTAGTTTTATAATTTTAGTGAATGCGTTGAGAATGAATTAAACAACAGCCATAATACAATTTTATAGCCGGTACGGTGCGTTAGCGCGGCCGAATCGACACTTTGTCGGCATCTTCAGACTATCTTTACTTACAATATAATTGTGCTGGAGAAAAAAATAAATTAATAACGTTTTCATGGATCACTTCGTAATAAGCTGTATATCGGTTTCATTGAACCGTGTGTGAACTTAACGTGTCATTTGTGTCTTCATCATGATTGGTGTCGTACTTGCTGAGTCTTAGGATACGAAAATTGTGTTCCTTTGGAACGTGACCACTTTACATCAGGTGTACGATAGTGGCACGCTCAGGAGTATCACGTTCTGGTATCAGCCGGTTGGAATCTGTATCCAACAGGGTCACGACCGACATGCATATAGTAATAAACCAGTCACAGTGACTCTCTTTTGGGTTGTCACGTATCAGGATCAACCACTGTATATTCAGATGCTGCAAAGGCTTGCAGCGACAACCGACGATGTATTGTCGATCTCACGGTGCTCGCTGTTATTCATCAGAAACAGTGTCATAGTGTCGAAGTACCAAAATATTTAAATTCACTTACAATTACATATATCTAACACTATTTCATAATATTTTCGTTAGTAAACAAACACCTGAAAGGAAATTACTTCGATAAGATAAAATAATAATAGATACAGTAGAATTATAAGTATTTGTGCCAAAGCAGTTTATTATAAATAGGACAGGCAGTAAAAAGGACTTTTCATTATACCTCATTATAGATAGTATAATTATTTAACAGATTGGAATACGTCGTTGCTTTTGGCTAACGTCACTGGACCATAAATCAGTCTCGTTGCGTCGATGCATCAGCGATGCAAGGCGCTACATTGTTGTCAGCGATTTATCTTATAACACATGCAAATGTTTTTGTTACGCAATATCTATTTTGACGATAATATTAGCAAGAGAGAAAAGGTTTTTTTGGACCCAAAATTACAAAGAAAAAAACACTTATTATCAGCTACTATTCTCTATAACTATAACTGCTCTCATTCATGCCGATAAACCGGGTAAAAAACTGCCAATTTTCTGTTTTCTCATATTATGTGAGAATGAAGAATATGACCATGTAAAGCCTTTACAGTAGTAGTAGACAAAAAAACCTTTTTTCTACAATGTAAGAGGTATCACAATTATATGATATTACTAGCGGTGCCCCGTTTCTCCGTACGCATTTATTAAGCTGTAACTAAATATTTACTTCTCGTATTTTTGAAAATTCTTATAACCTATTTATATGTACTTCCGTGTACAAAATTTCGTAAATATCGGTTGAAAATGAATATTCATTTTACGACTTCTAAAATAATTATTGATGATTTTAATCTATATTAATAAACATGTAGTTTCCAAATTTCCTTTTTGACGTGTAATAATAAATGACACTCACCAAAAATATGACAAAAAAGCTCTGCTTGTATGTCTGGATGTAACTCGAAAACAGCTTAGCCGATAAGTTTTGTACAAATTTGTCATTTTTTTGTACGTTTTGTAAAAGTATTATTATCTATTCTTATAGCATATCAATTGAGAAATGCTTAGCTTATTATAAGCTTCTGTGTACAACATTTCATAAAAAATTAATCAAGCCGTTTTTGAGTTAAATTTAGACATACAAAAAGATACACAGCATGTAAATTCAATGCCATATTCGTTATGGGAGTAGGAAATGTCATAATGGATGTCTATAAGGAAATTAGAAAAACAACTTCAGAGCATAACTCAACTATGAATATAAATAAACTACTCATGTTCAAGTAAAGACCGTACATACGAGTATCTTCGAAAAACTGTCCACAATAGTTTTGTCAGTACGTCCGAGGATATTTGTCGACGTCGATGACTGTCCGTTGCGTATAAATCAGTCTCCTCACGTCGATACATCAGTGATGCAAGGCGCTATAACTATTTATTTCGTACGTGTAGGTAATTATATTATTTTGAAATGATAATAGCTCAATTATTATACTACATATATCGAACGCCACGTTGAATTAGGTTCTTTGGTTTCGACTACATTTTTTCTATTCTATATAGTTGTTTGATTTAAAGTGACGAAGTCACCGTTATGATGTTAAACCTATAAAAGGAATGTTCAAGTATTACGTAATCATGTTTCTATTTTTTTGTTACTTTTGCTAACAAAGGGAGCTAATAAATCGGGAATATTATAAATTTCAAAAAAGTTTCAAAATGATATTTATAATTTACATTAGTAATATTATTTGTATTATTTTATTATGGTATATGTACCCAATTTATTTTCATATTTCCATTCTGTTAATTTTCCGAAAATAGACATTTAAATGTATGAACTGATGATCAGTTAAGAATAATTTAGTCATTAATTATAATTAAATAATATATATATTAATTTTTATATTTAATCCGTTAAAAAACTTCTCAATATTTCGGACACGGGGGAGTTCGGGCTTTAGAAAAAGGTCTACCACCATGCTATTGTTTCATCACGATGTTTACCTTCACCGAAAACACAGGCTCATTAGGGATTCGATCTCACGCCAATCGACGCGGTGTCCGTACACGCTACCAATGAGACATCATTGCTTGGTTACATCTTACCAGATTACTTAACCTTCATGGTTACTGCTCTGTGGATCTTCAGGATCGTGAAGCTATATAGCTCATGACTTTCCCCAGTCAATGTGCAATGAAATATAAGGGTTCCAGAGATTAGCGCGTTCAAATAAACAAACTGTTGAGCTTTATAGCACCAGCATAGATATGCTTATAAATAGGATCTTTAGTTCCAGAAATAACAGTGTACAGTTTAAGAGTCCAACTATAACAATTAATCCATTTTAATAATTACAAGCAACCGAGTTAAAATTCAAGAAGTACAGAAATAGCTCATTGGGACATTAATTCGTTACTAAAATGTATGTGACACATTATTGTGTTCAAATTCCACAAGCAATGTGCTAGCATTGACCTTTTTATAAACTACTTGCAACCGCCCTTGACTTTGTTTGCGTTAATTTCAGTATATACATTAGGAACATACAAACCTTACCTCTTTATAATAGTAAGTAATGACTAGTACGATCTTGGATTCTAATCTAATGAATTCTAAAATCGTAGTGATCTAATAATTATGTTAGTAAAAAGTTGATTCAATGTCTCCTGAGCATGTTCGTGCCTCCATTGATTTTGCCTCCATTACGTATTAGTTCATTATTTAAAACTCCATTCATGATATCTTCATTCGTAATGCGAATTCCATTTTTTTAATACATTTTCTTTGAATTTTAACATATAGGTCAATGATTTAAATTCTTACTCGTTAGTTACCGCTTTTGAACTGTTTTTCCCGTGTAGTCGGCGATGAAGGCAATATTGTGAAGAAGTAATACTATTTTATTTATTTAAATTTTATTTTAGACACAATCACATTTAATTTAAGTTAATTTTTAGGATTCCGAAGTCTTATACTTTCGCTATGTCCGTCTGTATGTCCGCGGCCAAGCTCAC
Organism: Saturnia pavonia; assembly: GCA_947532125.1. Taxonomy (NCBI): domain Eukaryota; kingdom Metazoa; phylum Arthropoda; class Insecta; order Lepidoptera; family Saturniidae; genus Saturnia; species Saturnia pavonia. The sequence goes on from OX383906.1 coordinate 12,860,016, forward strand.
AGATTATTAGTACTAGAAAGCTGTAATTTGGTATAGTTATTATACATATTAATCACGCCGGCAAAGTGGTAAAATATAATCTTGAAAAAAAAAAGTATGGTAAACTCCCCTACACGTATAGTGGGAATAACTGTTTTTTTTTCTCGTCTATCTCATCATGTGGTGTGTCCTTGAATAGGTATATAGTCAATATTCGGTATTAGAAGTATTTCTTATGTGTTCCTTGGCTTTATTCAAAAAAAGATTCTTCTTTAATGTCTGTTGGGACACATTTATACATTAATACACGGGGCACATTGATACATATCAATCAGGTCCATGTAAGCGATTCGAATGTGATAAATACACTAGAAGTAATCTTTATGGATACTGATACTAGTGCAATTGTTGATACTGCTGAAAACTGTGAAGAAAATGAAACATCCTCTATTGAAACCGACCCTATATCTAGTAAGTCTGTGTTTCCATTTTGGAAGTTAAGGGAAGCGTTAATTTTGCAATTGCAACTGCAATACCTGTGGTTTTGAAGTTAGTAATTTTTAAAGAGGACTTCCCGCATTTTGGCTTTTATACTTGTTTAAATTAGTTTAAACGGTATAATGGAGTAATATGCTCAACCACACAACGGTGGTAATAGTGCCAGCATAAAATGAGGTCTCTTTAAGAACTTGTGATTACTGAAGCGAGCTCAGCTTATACCTGGAATTGTTTCCACGGATGGAAGGTTAACTGTACTTAAACATATATTTTTATATTTATTAAATAATTATTCCATAGTAGTCTCTATAGGTTTATTTTTAAAAGATAAGTCTCTGATAAATAAACTTTTATATACATATACGTTTTCGTACCAAAGTGCCCCATTGTTGTTAAAACCCAACCCATTTTTTATTAAATTAATTATATTCTCATTATTATTTAACTTTAAAGGTTGTTATGGCTTGTTCTATAATATTGATACAATTTAACGTTCTATGAACAAAAAACTAATATTATTTTTTTATGCATAAAATGACATTGATTTTTTCTATATCAAGCTGCACCACTTTCCCCTAGTGAAGTTAAATGGAAAACTATCAGAGGTAAGTAGGGTTTATAAATTAACGCGTTGCAACCATTCTACTTCCAACACCGTATTCTATGTTCAAAATAAGTTATTGTCCTAAAAGGTTTATTATTATAAATTTCAAATGTATCAATTTTAGAAACTCAAATCTAGTCCAAATTTTTATAACTTAAATTTGACAACGAGACTTACCGGTCGATAGTTAATTCCGTCGGTAGTTCGTAAAGGGGGTTAATTAATAATAACGGCGTATGGGTGATTAATGAAACTGTACCCTTCCTAATTTATAGTTGGACTTAAGCACTTCGCCCCTCTCGCCCCGCACCGGCCCAAAGCAAACTAAATATCCAATACCTCGATGTTGGATGACGTTCGTATGGTTTCGATACTTGTTATAATATCAGTTTTTGTATAACTAGTTATTTTGTAATATTTATTTGCTATTTATTTTTAACAGACTAGTCTTAAATAATAATAGAATATTGGTTAACAAAACGTACTAAATTTCTAGTAACGAGCCACGAATGTAGCGAAGTGAATGATTACACATAAAAGATAACATAACAAGCAAATTACTGATAGTACAATTTATACTTACGATATGTTGGATAGGATATATTTTATTCGTTAAACTCTATACATACTGTTTATTAGCTTTTCATACAATTACAATGTAATATATATTTACGGCTGTTTAAAAATCTTTTCGCTAGCACCACACTTTCAATATGTACGAAGAAAAATTTTGATCGTTCAATTTTTGTATGTTACCTTTAACTTTCTTCAAATCTATAGAAATAAAAATGATCGTTTGTTCAAAATCTTGAATATCCAAATGTTCTGAACCGATTGCTTTGAAATTTTGACACAAAGTTTCAATCGAATATACAGCAACGCGTGGCCTGTTACAACTAGTAAATAATAAACCTCGTAGTTATGGTAATAACTGTTACTGAAAAAATGTGTGAGAATATTTATGCATATACACATAATATGAATACTATTGCTTATTTATTTATCTTTACATCAGCACCATTTTTTACTTATCCATAATGATCAAAATTTAGATAGATGTGATTTGCAGGCAAATTATTTTATATAGAAAGAAAGCAGAAAACATAAACTCTAGCGCGTAATACCAGTTTTAAATGACTACTATGAGAATTCATTGAAATCAAGTAAACATATTACGTTTTGAGTAAAACAAAATTTGATAGTTTTATGGCAGTTTGGATCATAATGGAAAATATTCAATATATTTATAGAAGTATTCTAAAAGGTCTGTCTTGTAGGCTAGATTTACTAGATTTTAGTAAACTTCTTACTGTCGAGAAACTTCATCGAGCCCTATTTAGTACCATACTAAGGGTACACACTAATTGTTAGTCTGCTGAGTTCATTTAATGCTTCAGAGACTGGTAGATGATGCACCTTAAACAATTTTCAACATAATGAACCCTGTTGAAACAATGATGGTAGCGTATATGGACATCGCTTCGATTGACGTGACTTCGAATACCTGCAATGAATTTTCGGAAAAGGAAAACATCATGATACAAAGTGCTTCCCCCCAACGTGCTACCATCCTAGGCCACTTCGTAGACCACAATATCAGGGAGATTGTGACAAAACGCTAAACCTATATATATATAAAACATAATTAGAATATTGTATGTAAAAAAACTACTGCTGAAGGAGACCAGAAATATATCCGATTATAAAAATAATGAAAAGATAATAAAAGTTTGTATGAGAGTTCTGTCTGAATATAAGTAGGCATAAATATAAAATTTGTCACAGTTTTCTTATGCGAATCTACAATCAGATTGAAAATATATTCAAGTATCAAATAGTGTAAGTCGGGTAACATTATTATGAAGACAAGTACGAGCAGTGTATTCGGACTTTGAAAATCTAATTACGTAGCCAGTACCCTTACCTCGATCGCTCCTTCGCGCCCGCCCAGCGCCAACGCCGCGCTGCCCGCCCACGCCGCCCGTTTTCCACAACATGCTTTAAATTATAATAATGTATTGTCACGCTATTTTATTAGGTCATAATCAGTGATAGATAATTAATTTTTATGATTAATCAATGATTTATATTTTCAGTATTATGATAATCATTCTTGTAATAAGTTTTATATGTGCCATTTTGTGAACTAATAAGTATAAAATGTAACATTATTATATCATTTCGTATTTCCGATTATGTTTATGTGGTTCGGTTTTGGATATATTATTTTAACAGTAAGGATTTATGAAATTCAATTGACTTCCGTTTTAATATAACTAGTCTGGTCATAAACATTGTTACAAATTAAAAACTTTTTTTCTGAACTCAAATTTAGAACGCGTTTATTATGTCAGAAAATTCTAATAGATATTATTTTTAATTATTGCCGTGACTTCAATAAGTATGTACACATAAGTTCTACTAAGATTATATTGTTTCATAAAATATATATCAATTTTCATTTGTGATAAAGCTTTATAGTCAGACTAAGTTTATTTAATGTGGGTCTAGAAGTTGTCTTACTTTTTTTAATTACCAGTCGTTTCGTGAAATCTGGTCAATTTTATTATCGGGATTATAAAATAATTTCTGATTTTTTAATGATGCAGTTGACGCAACAGACTTCCTTTAATACGATTCATCCGATGCGAACATGTGAATGCCTTGTTTATTCCATGACAATGCGTGTTGATGATATAACGAAGATAAGTTTGTCTATCCTTTATAGATTTAGCATTTGGCCACAATCTCATATGATGTTAAGTAACATTATGGCCCACGATGGTAACACGCTAAGCCTAGTGTAAGGACTGGCTCTCAAGTACTGCTGCTGGAACACACCTATAGGTGCTTGGTGATAGATTTTCAACTCGAAGCTGGTAGCTAGCCAGGCGGGCATGACAAAATACCTTACTACCTTTTAAAATATGCATAATATAAACCATCAGTATATTAAAATTTCAAACGATATTAAGCACTTATAAGAAATATAATCCAATGGAAAACATGCAAGTTCATCGAGTCTCATATATTATACATAGTGTATTAATACGCTGTTAGACTTTACTATTGCTAGTGAAGTTTTAATTCGATAACGCACCGGCTGGGTCACCCCTCGCGCACCCTTCCGTTACCTCACGCCCCTAAATAATGTATTTATGGACGATACCATGGGGCTAATGAGCGTCCGAGCTCTTTGCGCGAACAAACCTTATACTCGCAAATTCAATATTGTGGTAAGAAATTTTATCTAGCATACTAGATATACCCGCATGGTTTCAGCCGTGTTAAATTTATTTAACTAACTCTTATTCCTCTAACTAGCTTATCATTGTTCTCAATTCCCGTACTTGCTTACAGCTTTCCAGATTGCTTGATGTTCATTGTTACAGCTCCGCTCCTTAAGGTCCTAGCGCGAAGTTATGAAGCCTAAAACCTTCCTCAATGAATAGGTTAAAGTATGGTATGGTGATTGATAATATGTCTTCTTTGAAGCCAAATAGCCAAATCAAGCCCAAATAGGACGGTAGTTATTGATAAGTTGCTAACCCTAAGGACTAAATTGGAGCATCTGCAAGATCTACCAATGCGTATTATAAAGTTAGGCAATAATACTGTCTAAACAGTACAAACATTGCTGTCTTGTAGGAGATATAAGTATGATAACGGTGGTTCCGTAGACGAAACTCACAAGGAATTTTACCACCTCCAAAAATATTTCCAAATAGATTAAGTAATACAGTAAGAATTGGTTTTGACCTTTTAGCGTCCCACTATTGCTCGTAGGGTAGAGCGGTTTCAGACTAGCGTGTTTTTTTGCGCGTATAAGCTCGTAACGGCTTATGCGCTTTCAGAAGCGTGCACGCGCGAATTCCGCCGTGTTCGCTCCAAACAGTGAGTTCAGCCAGTAGCAATATGGATTCCAACGAAGAAACATTGCTTATTGCGTTACTTATTCAACGTCACCTACGAAGACAAAAACATGCTGTGTGTCTCCGATGGTTGCTTTAACACTGACAAATGGTCATTGTTAGTAAAATAAATAATATTTAGTATATGCTATATTTTTCTTACAGCGTTTTTTTTTATGGAATATAACGAGTATTACGAGTTTATTGTCAAGGCGTCTCTCGCGGCTCGCGCTTATACAAGCTTATAAGCGCTTTAAAAGTTGGGTATGTGGCAAAAGGCGCCTACGCCTAGGCGTATACGCGCCTACAAACGCTTACAAAAAAGAGGTTTTATGAGTCGAAAAAACGCTAATCTGAAATTGGGTATATTTTTTTTTTTATGAGATAATTTGGTTTGCTGTATTTAATGTAATGTGCTAAGTTTGAGATTGACCTTTTTTATTACCATTAGCATTCGACTGCAATTTTATGGAACACAAAGTAACACGCTAAGCTTAGAATGTAGATTGATTGGGTAAATTCAGCTAACAAAACATATGCGACCTACAATTTTGTCGATAAGCTTTATACGAATGAGAATAGGTATATCAAAGGACAATAGATATTTCCATCTGAATTTTAATTATAAGTAATTACTATTACAACCGTCAGTATCGCGACAACGAGCTGACCTACCCCCCGACACCCCGTTTCATTACATTCATTCATGAATAAGGAGTATAAAATGGACATGGCATTATTTCTTCTATTTCAATCTATATCGATATGAAATAACTATAAGTATATATAAACAAATCGGTTATAAAAAAATTATGTGTGCAGCAGTTCACACGTGTCAGAAGTGATCCTTCAGAAAAAATGTATTCTCTTTAAAAATTCATATTAAATATCCTAAATCTGCGGGATTCGAACTATCGACTACTCGTGCGTACTGTATATGGAATCTGGTTGTCTCACACCACTAGGCCAATACGACGACGATCACAATTATGAAAATTAGGACTTGCATTAACCGTGCATAATGTAAATGTATTCTATCTCATTTTTTCTTAGGCTAAATACTATATATGCATATGTTTGTCTCTTTTTACTATCGCTGTTTCGTTTCATTGAGGTTCAAATCACAACGGTGCTAAAGACGTTTTCACTTAATAAACTCCTGAGCGGGTGATACAATATTAACTGAATTATTTGTTTCTAACGGAGAAGTGTCGGCACTGTACTCAGCGGTAAGCCCAGTAGAATCTAAAAATACTGGTGACCACCGAGAGACGGTCCAAATCCAATCCCAATCCAAAGACGGTCGCCGCTGTTATATCGAACTCACCTTTAAGATAAACATGAAACTATACTAAAATGTTCTAAGCGTGTTATTATACAAAGTATCTAAACTCTAATAAAAGTGTTCCGCGACGACCCTATTAGGTTATAATTCATAATTGTTTTTTTTTTAAATTGCAACACGGTTAAGTGACTTTTGTTGAAGGTAAGCACAGTACAATCAAAAAACAGTAACACTTACTAGTAACAGTAACTAACACCTAGAGGTCAACAATTCATCGCCAGTCGCCTCTAACATGCTGGGCCTATGGAAATAGAAATTAGATATGCACCGGATTATCAAGAAGAGTGACGCGCATAAACGAATTACTATGATGTGCTTTTTACCACATGTTGTATAACAGGCCTACTTACGTGACAACGTTTTGAAATATGTCAATACAGCCTAGAAATGGATTGATAAAATGATGGGTAAACATATATTTAGTTAAACATTAGCAAATTGTTTAGTCATTTTTAGCAAAGCCACATCCAAAATGAAAGTAACTATCTTCCTTATTCCCTTTCCCGCCCACCAGACCGACTGCGTCTTGAACCAACTTCCTATAATTAATTACACTCATTATCATTATTGTTTGGAAGGCAGTTTTGCTTCGATAATGAATTGTACGGCTCCGTCATTAATCAGTTTATTATAATAATAAGAACGAGAAACTTTAAATTCATCGAGTTTTATCTGGTTGGTAATTTTGTTTCAAACCGGTTGTTTAATAAAACACTAATTATTTTAAAAGGTGTATGTAAATCTATACTTTTATTTAGATGTTTTTATTATCAATACGTACTAATATTGTAAAGTTAAAGTTTTCACCTGTGATAAGTTTATTCTACAAACGCGTCACGTACAACGCACCCGTGTAGCCTATCGACGTTAATGTTCTCACTTACCATCTTGGCTACTTACTATAGCTTGACATATTGCATATCGGCAACTTAAGCCTAGGTCCTATCCATCGGCATGGAGCCCTTGAGCCAAGTAGCCGTTCGCACGATACAGTGAGTCTACATTCACTAGCTATCACAGACATACATTACACTGCATCATACACACATGCACGCCACACAGGTACATAGGTTCTGTAAGGGACCTTTTTTTTTTTTTTTGCCTAGTTAGATTAGACAAAAAGTTTCAGATTACTAAATAAACATACACATGTTCGTTCCCTCCTCCCAGGGGGATAGGTAATTAGCCAGATCGCGACTTCATTGCATACACGGCAACAGTCCGAGCCGAGGTCCGGCCACTTTGGCACCCTCGGAACTAGTTGCCTTGCTTGCGCAGCTGAGTGCCTTAAGCGCTCGCCCCCAAGTCCGATGAAGCTGTAAAATCCGCAAAGGCTCCAGGGCCCCTAAGGCTAACAGTATAGTCAGTTCGAAAAACAAAAAACATATTGCTTAACATCCTTGGTTACAGCTCATTAGAGTCCTAGCGTGGAGGTACATAGCCTAGCTTTATAACCTTCCTTAATAAATCCATACCTACTATATAATATAATAAAGCGGAAGAGTTTTTTTTTTTGTTTGATTGCTTGTTTGTTTAAACACGCTAATCTCTGGAACTACCAGTTGGATTCAAAAAGTTTTTTGCATGTGATTGCCAGATTCATGAGGAATAGTTTAGGCTATCTAGAACAAGGCGACACATCTCAGCTAGCCTTAAATATTGATTTTTGTTAAAGGAGAAAGCACGCCGGAAAGCACCTTAGTGAGTAGTATTACTTTATTTGGAAAAAAAAAAACGAAAATTATGACATTGTGATTTTCCCACCACACACTAAAATTTTCCTTATGTACACTTCAAGACCGCAGGCTTCTAAAATAAGTAAATCTAATCAATCGGTACGTTATAGCTAAGATCCCAAAACAAACCAGCATTCGACTGTTTAAGACTTTTCAGGTGAGCCGAAACCAACCATAATGGCGAGAGTGCAGTCTGCCGCTAAGCGGATGATTGTTACATTTTTTAATAAAACTGGACACGTGGCTATTGTCACATTGGAGGATTAGAATAGTGAATGCTATACCATCATATGTTTGCCGGAAGTTATTAACGAACATCGTAAAAATAACCAAAAACTCCGTATAATCTTGCACCATGACAATGCCATCTCTCACATGGCCAGACTGATAAACGATTTTTTGAAAGGGAAAACGTAGATATTATGGGTCATCTTGCATACAGTCCCAAAATGGGATCATGCGACTTCTTCCTTTTTTCAAAAATTAGGAATTATTAAATGGTCAACGATTTTCCACACAAGAAGAGGCAGTAACATAAATGTATTCAAAATTGGTTTATTCGTATGATAAAGTACATTAATGCTAAGGGAGAATATTTTAAGAAACAATAAATTGATTTTTGACTCCTCATAGTATTTTTTCTTATTCATACCTGAAATTTTAGTGCCACCCCACGTATGATTACTACGCAACGAATGCTTATATAACTATATATATTGAATTTTTTAGTCCGTTTAAAAAAAATTGACCATATACTTGTGGTAGCTACGTTGCTTTAAAATCGATCGCATAATTTATCCTGAACAGACAAACAGACAGACAGACAAGAGAGCGAGTTAATAAAAATATATTACACCCTTAATATGAGGATGCTATTGAAAATGTCAGTACATGTATTTAACATCACTCGACAGGGATATTTTACAACCAAAATATTATATAACTACGGTTTTTATAAATTATACGGAACAACTTATTTAAAAAGTTCTCATTCAATCCCTCTAAAGTTGTTTTAAAGTTTTTCTTTTACTTAACAATATTATGTTCTGTTGAACATCCCTTATAATTTATTCATATTTCGGCACCCTTTCTTTTCGTATTTTCTTTGGATTTTAAACAAAAAATTCCCTGGAATAAGAACGTATCTAATATATAATTTATTCATAAATAACTGATAATATATACTTGCGCTATATATACAATGAGAGAAGTTAAGAGATTCATTATTTATTTAGCTTGTATATTATATTATATATTTGTGTAACTCAAATAACAAACTGGCATGAAGTCCATGAAAGTGATGTTAAGTGGTCACTAGAGCGAGTTATAACAACTTCTAAGAAGTACGTAATTTCTATTCATTCTCAGTCATTAATATCGTGGTCTCCATGTTAAGTTTCATTCTTAAAAATAATTTTCATGACAAAAATTTAAAGTAAAGAGGGTAATTATTCAACCTTCACATAAATGCGTCACAGTGCGTTTTCTTTTATAAGCTTTGTAGTGCTAATTTCTGTTACAGTTAAATGTCGTCGTCCGCCGCCAGCTAAATCGATAAAATCGCTTTACATAAACTTAATCGAATTATAATCATTGGTGGTAATCAATATTAATAAATCTTTAGTTCTGTTTGTACAAGTATTTTTCCAAATTTCTCGATAGACATCTATACTACATATTATAAAACTCAACGTCTCTCTGTCTGTCGGTTTATGTTCTTTTCACGTGAAAACCACTAATCAGTTTACATGATTTGTTCTTTAATTCACAGATATGTTATCAGGGCAGGCATATATTCTGTAAGATAAAGTAATATACGAAATAAGCACTTACGATAATGGTAAATCAATTCGAAAAATCTCCGCATTTGAGGCGCTTAAACGGCTTACGCTGAGTAAACCATACGAGACATGTCAAATTAATGTTCTACATAATTGAAGATCTTGAAGAGACCTACAAAAACGTCAGCGACAGCTTAAAACTCGTATGTCTATATTGGAATGATCACGCAATCTATGCATTTTTGATAACGAAATAACTGGCGCGCGTGACCACTGTGGTTGGGAGCGGAGGTAGTACGATTCGCATGTGTGCTCGATGGCATTCTGTATTCCACGCGAGCAAACTCTCGGGCACAGCTAGTTCTGTATAAAACACTAATCATGAATATGCCATTTAACATTTCTGTATGCCTGAATTTAACTAAAGACCGCTTAACAGATTCTTGTGAAATTTTATACACGCGAAAGTTATCTTATTGGTGTTGCATTCTAACTCATTAAAAAAAACTCAACCTGTTTTGCTGAAATGTTGTATATAGGAACTATAATTCATTCTATAATTAATTCAATATTTATAGGTATAAGAAATGTCAATGATACTTTTAGGAATTGTCAAAAATAAAACACAAAGACAAAAAAAATATCTATCAATTATTCTTAACTGATTTTGATGACATTTTGTACACGGGAAGTATACGTCATTCTATGATTGATAAGCTATAAGAATCGTCAATAATCTTCTAGAAATCGTAAAAAAACAACTCATTTTGATGACATTTTGTACAAGGAGCTATATGTCATTCCCCAATTGATAAGCTATATAAATTGCCAAAAATATGAGTTTCAATAAAACTAGGAGACGAAAATAATTACTGGCTAACAAACGCATGCGGGCCGCGAGGTACCACTAGTATGTCAATGAATAAAATATAAACGTATCCGACCGAGTTGGTAACATTCGAACAATACAAAACACCGCTCCAATACATCTGTAGTGGATTAGTTAATTTTTAGATCCGACCCAGACTCCGCGCTGTAGACAGTGATCTAATACATAGATTTATTACGTATTGTTATAGCAATTTGTTAATTATTATTAATACAATTGACATATAGTTGCACTATCTGATAAAAAAATATAATCCGGTAAATGGGAAAAATGCGATAAAGTTATAAATCCCATATCAAAGAAATTAACAAATTATTTTGTAAATGAATTGAAGAACGTATTTTTTTACAGGCATAATTAAAGGAACTGCTATGGAACTTGGCACCCGTTAGATCTCGGTTCTTTTGTCGGTGACAAAGACTACTCCGAACATTGTTTCTGCCGAAATTGCCCCTTTTTCACTTTTATGTTTTTGTTTGGGATATCATTACTTTTGTAAAAGCTTAAAGGTGCACAATACCATCTATTAGTCAGCGGATGAAAACGCCTTCGTAGTTGATGCTCATTATGAGTATTATTAAGTTTAAAATCAATCAATAACAATTGTACTTTTTTGAAGTTTTTTGTTTTAAATTTGATTTAAAGCTTTTTTCGAACTGACTACACTATTAGGACTCTGGGCTTGGAAGTTATATTTAAGATTCGATATTTCAATGCCCATATAAATCAGGAAAACACAACGCTTTCGCATCTAACTTGGCAGAACGCCATCTATTAGTGAGCAGATAGAAACGCCGTTGTTGTTGATGCTCATTATAAGTATTATTTCGTTTAAAATTGTAGTTATTAGAAGTTTTTTGATTTTTTAATTAATGATGTACTTGATCTTAATGATCTTCTACTTTGGTGCCAAATTTCAAATTTCTGATTCACCTAAAAGTGGTGTAGGGTTTTGATGAGAAGTCAGTCAGTCATTGATAAAAATACTACTTTTCGGACCCTAATAACTTAAAAACAAAAGGAAGGTTCAAAAGGAGGTTTTTAAGCACACAAAATTCGTTCGTCGAATAGTTCTTGTCTTATGCAGGGGTTAAAAGTAGCTCGAAATAATGATTCTTGTAAATATACACACTGGCCGGTGTTTCGGCCTTATCTTTTTCATACTTGGCTGACATACTGCCGTGTATCTAGATATACATCAATCGTTGCCTGCAATGTTATCGATACCTAAGCCACTTGATTTCTTAGTAACAAAAAAGGTAAGGTAAAATATCTACATTTTGACTAGGTAATAGCAATCTTATTAAAACACGTAATCGATTCCTTAGATCAATTATTAACCGAATTCGTAAGTATCAGCCGCGGCAAGTTGGCTGGATTTGAAGCTATGACGTCATCCCACTATACATATTATACGAATGTTCGCTCTCCTTAGCCTCGTTTCTTTAAACCGTCTACTTTTGTTTTATTCTTGTATCGAAACCGTCTGTTTCTTGATGAGCCGGAAGGCGGGACCTATTTCGCTTTTTAACAGTTCGAGTGATGTAGATTCAACTATTTTTATTTCTTAATTATCAACTGCTAGTTATTTTTATCACAAATTAATTTAAATCAAAGCCAGCGACGACCGGTGATGTACTGTATATGTGATCGTAGTGATCCGATGTTTTTGGATTGCACTGTGCTTACCATAAGGTACATTGTCGTTAGTTCTACACTATACATTTTAGAACATTACGTATCATTCGTAAGTTATCCAAAAATTTCTTACCGTAACAAAAAAAAGTTTCACAAAAATGTTTTTAATACTAGTTATAATAACAATTATGATTAATTTAATTATGAGTAAAACACAACTTTATAAATATCACCGTTCCTATTATTATCGACAGTTAATAGTATTTTTCCACGCCTTCCTCATATAATCGTGGTGTCAGTTTTGTTTATTAAAAAATAATGCACAATTTTCAAAATAAACTTCTGTTATACGAACAAATTGATGTTAAGTGAAACATTTTAAAGATAACGTACAGTTTAGTGGTTATTAAATAACTATGAACGGTGTCGTAACAGCACTCAAGTTGATGAAATTATATGGAGACGCAAACCGCGCAACGTTGCGGGTCACGTGACAAGTTCGTCCGGTCTAGTATAGCAATTGTGCATAAATAACTATCTACATATTATAATAATGTAAAGATTATTAATCACGAAATGATTTCAAGCATTTTACATTTATAAAATTCGAGTTGAAGTATTGGTATAACTGGTTGTTATTTCATAGGGTCATTAAAGACGATCTGCATTTCGGCTGCAAGTTACCTGCATAATTGCAGTTTGGATGTGGTTTTGATGCAGTTGATTTGACTGCATAGAGACTGACGTTCGATTGGGTTGTTTAATTGCAGACTGAGTGAAGTTTTAATGACTGCATGCTAGCTGTACGTTTGTGATGCCTATAACGCAGTTGGAACAACTGCAATAAATCTAAATTTGGTTGAAATAACGCAGCTCTGATGCAGTCAGTGCAACTGAGTTAGAATTGCACGCAGACTGCAAGCTGACTTCGCAGTCAGTCAACAGTTTCAATGCAGTCACGTCAACTGCACTAAAACCGCATCCAGACTGTAATTTTGCACTTAGCTTACATCATAAATATATTTCGTCTGTTATGCCCCTTACTTTGCGCCTTCCGCCTGCGATGAATGAAACTGATAAAATCAAAATTACTTTATTCTATTTAGGCCCTAAGAAGGCGCTTAATTGTAAGAACGTCAAAACATTACTACTGGGTATAAAAATTATCCAAGTTATCAAGAAGAGCTAAATGAAACTCAATCGGGCTTATCAATGTTTATTGATATCAGTAATAATAAAAGTTATGTAATAATTATTTTACTTCCAGACATCACTATCATCCACATAAAATACTTTGATATTTAAGTTGATATATACTCTTTCAGCTTTATATTAATATATTAGACAGGATTTCTCTTTCTAAGTCATATTAATTAAAATAATTTTTAACATGTTAAATCTGTCAAGAAAAGTATTACAGGTGTGAGGTTATATGTTAAGATTGTTATAAACGCGTGTCGATACTTAGTAACAATGGAGTCGCGGTTTTCCATTATGATGTGAAGACAGTGCCGTGCAGCCTAATCGAATTATAGCGCTGGATTTCATCTGTATTATATAAGAGTTGCAAGCTTGTTGGGTAGTAAATAGAGCTATTTGAAATAAGAATCTCTTACATATATATATTTAATGCTGTTAATAAATCGGTTTATTTAAACCTTTTTAAAAAAAATACGAGTGACCTTTAGTTACTTGTCATTCTGGCCTGTTATTAGAGTATTTTTTTATTCTTTATGATGTTTAACGTTTAGCCATAATCTCACCTGATGATAATTAAATAAATAATTGACGATTTGGCCAATTAACACGCCAAGTCTAGTGGAAGAACTGACTCTCAAGTGCAGTATCCGGAACAACCTATAGGTGCTTGGTGACAGATTTTCAACTTAAGGGTAGTAGCTAACAAGGCGGGTATTGGAAAATGGTATGCTTTATTCCATAATTATGTTTTTTTTCCACCGAAGGCTTAGATCCATTGCAGGGATTCGAACTCACGTCAATCGAAGCGGTATTCGTACACGCTACCACTGAGCATTCATTAATTTTTAATACATGTTATCCAAACATACCATGCCGTTATTATTTATTTTGCCAGTTCTGTCTGTGAAATAACTGAATTGAATAATAATAATTATATAATAATAATAATAATAATAATAATTGAATAACTTCTACCTCCTTGGCAAATATATTTTGCGTATGATTATTATCTATTAATAATAATGTTACTAGAAAAAGATATAGCAACTGACTATCAATCTGTTCCAAACAGAATTAACAAACGAATTAGTGCTAACCAAAGGGTACTGGCAGTTTATCGTCCAAAAAAACATCTACAGAATTTACATTTAGTTAGACTGGAACACGATACCTTCGTAGTTTTTTATAGCCTCTCAATCAATGGCTGCTACGCCGCAAGTGTATTTTTATTGATAAAAAAAAACAATATTATAGTTACTACATTCACAGTACTCAGGCTAGACCGCTAGACTAGGACGACACAGTCAAGTTTATAACGTGTTTGTCAAGTCTGTTTAAAGGACCTTCCTGTAATTGTGTTAGTTTGCCGTTCCGAACCCTTGCTTACATTATGAAGCTGTATTAAGAGAATGAATCGGGTTATGTAAGGTTATATATCGTTTCTAATCTAGACTTTTAGTATAAACGAGTTAATTGCTTGATTTAAGGCCCAGAGAAACGTTCCACGATCAAATCGGGGACGTTTTGAAGAAACGTCAGGTCAAGAGTACTCGTATTCTAAACCGACGAGCATGCATGAAAAGATTTATGAATGTTGAGGAAGCGAAAGTTGTATGTCAGGTAGCTAGCAAGTGAAAAGACGTGGTCGCTGCTTACCCCGTTGGGAAAGAGGCGTTTCTTATATAAAACTGTAAATCTTGTATCTAGCTGCCTATATCAGATGTATCCAAACTCTTTTATCTCACGGCACACTTAAACGTTTATTTTGCCATGGCGCTCTAGTCAAAATAGATGTGCAATGAGAACTATCAAGCACAGAATTTTTTAACTTGTGCCAGCTTCTGTTTTCTATTCGCCGGTAATTAGTGACGTATTTCGGCGACCTTGGTTAGGTACTTTTCACAGCGCCCCAAGTGTCGTCTCTCTGCCAATCTCGCTACGTATTACACTTTAAGTATCTTATTACGCTATTGAGCAATGGATAATATAGTTGAAATGATAAGCCAAGAGACGATCTTTAAAGTGCAGCTGCTTGGACCTACAGCTGTAATTAAAACGGTAGCTTACCCACAGCTTTCCAGAGTGCCTGGCATTCATACTTACTACTCCGCTCCTCAGAGTCGTAACGTGAATTTATAAAGGCCTTCTACAATAAATAGGCTTTAAAATTTTTCAGATCTGACTGGTAGTTCCACAGATTAGCCACCAATTTCATAATCATTACATAGTATAAAACAAAGTCGCGTCGCTCGGTCCGTCCCTATGTATGCTTAAATCTTTAAAACTACCCAACAGATTTTGAAGCGGTTATTTAAATAGATAGAGTGATTCAAGAGGAAGGTTTATATGTATAATACATGCATAATATTGTAGAGGAAACTGATAAATTTAGAGGTTTCTAATGTGATGGCGTAAATAAACACATTTTTTGCGCTTACATTGCAAACGCTGGCTGAAACCTACGAGATAAATCAAAATAATGTACTACAGTATTGTACACCTTAAAAAAGTCAACAAAAAAGTCCGCGGTGGTATATGTCTATCTCTTAAGGATAACCCACAATAACCATTTTTATACTTAACATTTTACGGGGAAAAATGGCTTATTTACGAAGTGATTTTAAGCAAAACAGCATTAATCCTTATCCAATTAAGTACCTTAAATACATTGTCCATTTAATATAGATCACTATAGCCTTACAGCATGTAATTTAAATGAATATTTCCGAAGATATTACAGATTAAAAATGTAGGGAAGTGCGGCGATACCGGCTCTATATACCATGGTCAATTATATGTCGCTCTTTCAAGAGTAACCTCTAAACAAAACATGTTTGTATTGTCTAATGACAAAAAAGCTGTAAAGGTTGTTTAAGTACATTCTGTAGTAGGTAGGTATATTTAGTATCAGCATTGCAACCGTGCGAAGCCGGGGCGGGTCGCTAGTATTAGTATAAATTACATACACACAATCTACGATGGAGCTGATAATATGTGCGTTTAGCATAAAAGCCCGTTAATTACAAGAATTAAAAAAAATAGATAAAAAAAATAGATATGTATATAGTACATATATGTTCCTAATAATTATACATAAAATAGAACATATTTAACATTCACTTTATAAATGAATCCTTTTAGTAATTAGATTCAGATTCCAATCTAATAGCTTTAATTTCAATCTATCTCCAAGTATCTATTATTTCACTCAAGTTTTCAATATAATTAAAAATTGATGAAGTATTTACGAAACAAAAAAGTGTATTTTTTTATCTTATTTTAATATTTGCAGCGATGATACCAAATCACAATTTAGTTCAAAATAATTATTTTTGAGGAATTTTAGAACTATTTTAAAACTGTTTAGATAATATTTTTGAAAGCAAAATTATTCTGCGATTATTAGTTAAGTCGTTCGTGTTTATTTTATTATATTAATTAACCTTTATAGCAAATTTTCTTTGTGATAGTGCTAGGAATTTTCCGATAATAGTTAATTAACAATCATTCCACATTTTTTTTTATTCAAATAACATATCTATTGGATTTGTCGCCCTTTACGAGGTACAAGTATGTGTCTCAACGCCGTTTGTTAGCACGGAAAATGTTACACTTAGTAGGTACCTACTTAATTATAGTTCCGAGGCATAGCTGCACCGGATTGCGGTAGTAGGTGCTCTTCGACATTGATACCATGGTCAATGCTGGCTACTACGGAAGCTACATGAGTTACTAACGCCTAGCATAGTTTTTTCTATAATTGAAACCTTAAGAAAGTAAAAAATCAGAATCATAATCAAAACACTTTATTCAATTTGGTCCTAAGAAGGAATGAATGTCAAAACACAACTACCGGTTCGGAAAATATACTGGTCATCGAGACGAGCCAGCAAGAAACTCGATCGGGTTTATTTATTAGCTAGGTAATTATATATTATTATTTTTTATATGTGGTTAATGTTTTCAATAAATAATTATATTTAGTGGATATACAGAGGGGGGCATTTCCAGACATCACTATCATTCACGTAATGATCCGGCCTTTAAAGGACGTCAAGGAAATCAAGTTCGTTTACTGTCAAAAGCTTATTATATTATAATAAGCTTTTGACAGTAAACGAACTTGATATGGTTCTTGATCATAGTGTCCGGGAAATGGGTAATGTGCTTAGGGATATTGTTATAGAACCTAACAAAATTACCTACTTAAAGAAAACTTTTATTTTTCTTACTAAGTATAAAACAGGAAATGACTACTTAATTTTGGTTTATTTGTAGTATTAAAATCATGCCGATCATTTACAAAATGTAGCTTATTTAAGTTTTTTTAAACGTATTTATTACCAGGGATGTATTGGTAGGGAAAAAATAAGATATTAAATTCCTGAAATTTGTTCATGAGTGTATATTCAATATAAACTGTGGGCATGGTGGCCGATTGATAGCACAATCGGATGTTTTCTTTGAAATAATGATACTTGCATGAGCTTGCCTTTAATATCACCTGATGGTCACCTACCTAACAGCCAAAATATGTCTAATTCACACTTCGCTTTAATACTTCGACGTTTATACGAATAATAGGTGACTACCTATATTAAGCTCTAACTTTCGATGACGTAAAACTATAGCTTAGGTGGTTCTTATTTACTGAAGCTTATTTACTGCCATTATCGAGTGTATATAGTTTCCAGTGTTAAGATGATTTGTATATCCTAACAAGATGGTGACTCCCTAGTTAGAACTATCTAGAGAGTTTTTTTGGCATCTCAGAATTCATGATCCATAATAACCAAACTTTATTATGCATCGTCCACCTGTATTACACATGTATAGGGTCAAATATAACAAATTTATGAATAAAAATTAAAAATCACTACATGACAGTTTGAGATCCCGCCAAAAACTCAGCTTAGTGGAACTGTCTCATGACCAGATGGTTCTAGCCTCAGCTTCAATTTTGTTCGGTCAAACAGCATCTTTTCTCTTTCGGACGAATAGTTGTAGTGAAATGCTATTTTTGATACAATAAGATATTTTGTAGCTAACTTAAAGTTGGATAAAAGTTTAGTAAATAATCATAGTTTTTTAAATGACTTTAATCATTTTTATATGATACACCGATTTCATGTTTTCTTTTAATAAAGTGGCAAAATACTTCTCTGGATATTCAGAGTTTTGGTGATGCCGCAAAAAGGTATCATAAGTACCTAGTAGGTACCTGTCTATCATATTTTTACTTGTTTATTCGTTTTGTATAATTATATTTCGTTTGTTTCAATAAATTAGTTGTGTTTTTCTGTCGATTAATTTCTATAAAACAGCTATAACAAAATAAATCTTTCAATTTTGTATATAATATAGTACATATCAGAAATTTACATTTGGGGATATGTTCTCAATACGTATGCATCTAATTATAATCTTAGATTTAACAATAAGACTCTTGAAAAAAAAAAATAGTAATTAGACTCTTAAAAATTTGGATTTAGTAATTAGAGTCTTGAAAAATTTCGTGATATCAAAATATCTGTGTCAGTTACTCAAAGAGCCGTTGTACCTAAGATTTATGTTATTTTCGAATGAAATGGGCCACCGAGGTGATGTGTTGGAAACATCGAGCGAGTCTCGGTACCCTAATGCATTGTCCGGTTACTAGATCGCCCCCGAAAATACAGCATGCGAAAAAAGCCATCCGCGCCACCTCCCAGCATTAATGTCAACCCCCCCATCGCGTACTAAGCTTCTTTTTTTAATACATAACTTTTTTTTCAAGATGCATTTTTACATGTTTCGGCCTAAAACTTTACACACCCAGAAGAGTGTGCCGACAGAAACGGCAACGCCTATCGTAAATCGGACTTCTCTATCGCTCGCGTGACTTTAGTACGCCGGACGATAGTGGCGCGACAGAAACAAATATACCGGAGGCCACTGCTGCGTCTTCAACTAAGATTAAGGTTCTATTGCGCTTTTCCGAACGCATAATCCATAAATACGAACGCAACGTAAACATTTTAAGAACGAGACTATGATTCAAGATAATGTGTGTTGAATAGTTAAGAATTTATATAATTGCATTAATTAAATGCGTCGTCTGATGTCAGCTAAACGCTATATGTCTCACTCTAACGTCCAGTCCGAAGGCATTCGCGCCACGACAATTATTGAGTTCAGTTGAATTGAATTGAGTCGGGTTAAACCGTAAAAATGCTCGGGAGGGTATTATCACGTTAGAGTGAGACGAACGAAAGGCGTGTTATTCGAGACCGCTGCCTTCTTCTCCTCGACTTACGGCGAGTCGCGGCTAGTGAACGTCAGGGGACTGACGTGGACGGCTGTGTCTGTGTTTTTCCGCGTTCCGTTTGACAGCTGTTAGGAAAAAAATAACAGTTTTACGCGCGTCTTTCCGTTCACGTTCCGAATTCAAACTTTTCAAGTGCGTTCCTAGTTTGGACTGAGTGGTGTTTGTTTTAGTATATTGTATTGGATAACGTTATTTATAACATAATTGAAGTGTTATAAGCAACTATCGGGTCGGATTGGCCGTTGAGACGCTATATAGTGATGAATCAGCGAGCGCAAACTAATTAACAACGTCGCAGCTACGAAAACAAATCGAAACTTCAACTATTGTTGCCGCTACTCCTTGAATTTTGTAAGTGTACTGTTTTCAATAATGATATTATTTTTAACTTAATGACGTAATTTTAGCTTAACGTTAATCATGTTCTTTACGCTACGATTTTAATTTATTAACATGACATTTTAAATATATAGAAATAAAATTATAACGAGAATAATTTTTTTACAACTTTTATTTTCAGTAAAAAAAATTTCTAATTATTTAGCAGTTATTGAAAAGTATAGTGGAGTATAAAGATGAGCGAGTAAATAAATTATAGGTAGTTATTTGAAAACGTGTATTCCTTGTCTTATAAGTTTTTAAACTACGGCGAGAAAGTTTCGAAAAAGTTCGTACTGAAACGCGTGTCGAGTGAAATGTGTTTTTGAGATGCGAAATGTGGAAAAGTTACCGCGGGGCGGGGCGTCCGGAGCCAACAAACACCCGATTGGTTCGGATACATGTGTCACGTTTTTCTGTAGGTATTTTTTTCTACTTTTTATACAAATTTTACTCGTTTCACTATGTGCACTGTTGTACCTACTTATTATGTTTTCTTTTTTTTACATTGATAACGTAAGCAGATTAAAATTAATTTTATTAATCTGTGTAATAGTTTTTTTTTTTAACAAAATTAATAAGTATAAAATTTACATTGTTAAGTAAATTCTATCGATATACTTACCTAGAATAATAAATAATTAAAAAATACAAATAAATAAAAGTAAAATAATTAGATGAATCTTAGATAATTATTTTTATTAGATCTATTAAGATGAAAATCCATATAAATTTATATGAAGTCATAAATATTGAGATGTCAGTATTTATCCTAGATAATTGACATTTTATTGTTAATTATCGAATCTAGTTTATAAAACCGGAATCGGTGCCGATTCGTTCGTTAAATCGATTTATGTAGGAAGCGAAAGTGGTTTATCATGATAATAATTGATTGGGCCTCCATTCTCTTGCCTAAGTTTATAAAGAAAAGATTTAGTGTAGCTATTACAAAAAAAAAAAAAATATATTATTTCAATCATGAATGTTAACTACCATATTTACAATTTTACTATCTACATATGTGACAAAAAATGTTTAACGTAGAATCGTATAATCATTAGATCTGTCAACCATCGTGCCATGTTTTTACTCGGGTAGGTAAATAGAATTTATCATCCCCACAAGTTCTATGTACCTATCCTTGCTTACCAATCTGTTTCGTTTCCTTCGACTTCAATCATTCGTAAATCCATCCACGCCGGTATCTATTTCTTCTTACTTATTTTACGGTCATCTTATACCTAACTGTTAGCAAAATATAGGTATTGATAGGGTAAAGTTCTACCTAGATCAAGCAAAACTACCTACAGCCTTTACTTGAAAATTCAATATTATTAACTGACAGTATCTCCCAGTAATCAAATTACTGAACGGCCAAGAAATATACCGCTTAATACACGACTATTATCCCCCATAAAAAATATGATAAAAACTGTTAAAGGCTACAGAAAATTATACTTAACTTAAAAATTTATTGATGTAGGAATTAGTAAGTAGTAGATATGTAAGTATATGAATAACGTAACTATTGATATAAGTCATATGAACCACAATTCGTAGGTATTAGAATTTTTACCCATACATACACATTAAAAAAAAAACATAAGTCTCGATCAATGTGTTTTTGGGTAAGCTAAAACTGAATATACAAACAGACAGAGAGACAAAAACAAGTTACGTCATATTGATGCTTATCAGGAAATGTATAGAGTACAGTACAGTAACAATACCTATCCATAACAAAAATAAAAAAAATAAACAACGTCTATGCCTAACAGTAAATTTAGAGACGATGATTGCTTATAAAGAACTAAGTACCTATCTATAGATACTTGTTCAAAGTCGAAATTGACATATTTTCTTCAATGAGAGTAGGTACATCTTCGCACCTTAAAAATCTACAAAATCACCAATCAATCCACGAAGTACTTTAGGGAGCGTCTTTAAATTACGTGAGATGGTTTTGAAGTTGTACTTTTTTGGCGCGTTTAATCGAGGATAAAAGACAGATCTTCGCGCGCGTTTATTTATACCTACACAGTTAAATTATTTATCATCATCACCCTGTATCTGTCTACTGCTGGACGTAGGCCTCCCCAAGGATCGCCACTGGACCCGATGTTCGGTGCTTCGAATCCATTCGAATCCAGTCACCCTGCGCAGGTCGTTACTGTGTCTTGCAAGAGCTTCGTTTACTTAAACGCGGTCTCCACTCCAGAACTCGTCTACCCCATTATTTACTTGATTATTTATACACATTTTAAAATATGTGTAAAAATGAATTTAAACTATTATCATTCATGACTAACTTCAACATTTTGTTGGCACACGGGATAAGTTTAACTTTTAGGTACGTACGTAAGTATTTGTTTTTTGTATGGTTTTTTAATAATGATATTGATATGTTCATGTGTAGATATTGGTTCATGCAAATAAGCATCTATGTGTTTACACTGTTATATTTTATGGGAATCTCGGGAATATAAAATATATTATACAAAACGTTATATGTATATACTTTCCTAAGTATATAGAATAATGTTCAACCTCTTAATTAAAAAAAAAATGACGTAAGATTTTTATTGACACCCCATCATTTAAATGGAGATTTAGATAGATTTTGCAGGACACCTTACCCCATTTTGAGCTCACGTAATCAATGAACACTCCCTTACACCTTCAAAATGTTTAATATAGTTAAGACTATTTTTAAAAGTGTCGAAGAAACCTAACAAGAAATATTAAAGCATGCGTAATTTTATGCGTATAAAAATTAATATTACGTTTTGCACAATAAAACACGGAATAAACATAGGTCATATTTAAAAAACCATTACTATTAAAAGGAAACAAAGCGTTGTAAAACCGACCACAATCGTAAACTTCAATAAATCTGCTAAATAAATGAGCTGATTACTTACTAGTAGACTCGCAGGCATAATTATTCGATTCTATGATAAGTGCGACTTAAAACATACCAAGTGCGTAATAAAACTTGAAACTACTACAGGTTAAATATGTGGGATAAGAAGTAGAAATAAATTCGATGAGCACTAATTGTAAAAAAAATAAAAACGTTCAAATAAAAATGTGTTTTTTTTTCTCTTCAATTAGTGTCATTTGCCACTATCAATGTAGATATTAAATATTTGTATTCATTTCGAAATAGTATTAATGTTCTTAAGTGTTTTTTAGTGCAAATAAATATGTGTTTGTGCAAATAAATAAATATGTGTATATGTATGCACCGTAGTCAGTAAAGTGGTGTGTACCTTTGCTATCGCACATACAATTTCTTGGGTTTTGAGGTTACTCAAACTACTTGAATTCACTTGTGCACAGTTGAGTTCACTTGTGCACAGTAAAGTTCTTCTCGCCGCAGAAGCACTTGCCAGTGTCAGTGCTTTTTAGCCTTCGTAGTATTTTCTAACCTTCAAAGCGAAGGTCTAACAAGATAGTAGCTCCCTTGCTAGAACTATCTAGGGAGTTTTTGGGACAACTCAAAATGCATGTTTTCAGTTTATAATTATGATAATGATGATGAACAGTCAACAAACGTTAGCAAATAATGTTTAAAAATCATAATATAAACCATTATAAATAGTAAGAAAGTAAATCAATAAGAAACAAAAATTTTATAAAAATATTAATGCAAAAGATTAATTCGTTTTAACAAACCTTGTTGTAACATACCCATGTTTTTTTCTAAATAATAACCAATAAGACTTTAATTAAACTTTTCTTAAAACAATTTATTTAATCATACCAGTTATACTTCAAGACTTTTTTCACGTGAAAATGCTTTTGGTGGTGTAACTACGGTGTCCATTTGAATTAACTGTGGTCTGTGTATTGTTTTCCTTAATTGTAAAATTCTCTTATTATTACTGCTTAGACACTCCGGAAACGCCTAAGGCCTTAAATACACGCTGGAGTTCTGTTATAAAAACTACTTTGAAAACTATATGAAATGCACTTATATTGAAACGATTCGCACGCCATCTGTTGTATATTGAAAGTGCTACGTCGGTATCCTTGCTAAGTGCACAAAGTAAAGTACCTATTTAGTTAGATTTTTATATACAGGATATATTATCCTAAGTTTAGTGTATTTATATATTTATTTATAAAGTTAAGTGTATTTATATTTACTAATCTTGGGTATTTTGTAGTGAACTTTGACTTGACAAACATTACTGAAAACGAACTTGTGACTCAATTTACTACACACCTAACAATCTGGCAACGGAGTTTAAATCATGTTGTGCAGACCGTACTTACGTAGGATAAGTAATAAGAAGTAGATGAAATGTCAAAATAACTAAATTCATTTTAATTTCACTTAAATTATTTGATTCATTTGAATTTATTAATAGGTAATTTTTCATACCTAGGGTGCATTTAAGTATTACGTAAACAGGCTCAGGGGTAGGAGTTACAATTTTTTTTATACTTTTGCTGACAAAGGGAGCGGGGGTATATTATAAATGTCACGTAAGATTTTAAAATTATGAAAACTATATTTATATTTTTTTTTTATTATGATATACTGAATTTATTTTCATATTTCTTACTAAAGATAAAATGTTTGTTTCGAAAAACGATTTTACACTACTAAGGATATAATCAAAGATCATTAAGTTTTGCTGATGTAATACTTGAATGCCTCCTATATATAAATATAAAACATAATATTATTAAAAAAAAATCTAAAAATAAATATTAAACGAAAAGAATAACTACACTGTGAACTGACGAATATTTATCTAGATATAATGTTAATATTTCATAATAATGTCGGTTTCAGTCAGATATTTGTTTTGTTGACGCTCCTGCAATAAATGTCGGAAGTGTCGCTTACCGAAACAACCTTGAAGGATCAAGGCGACTCAATTGAACTACTGCTCTAATTCAATTCCTCCCCTACTTCACCTTAGAATTCATGTTCCTTCTTGTATGTATAAATTATATATTAAACAAGTATTGTGTATTGGCTCAGCGGTAGCGTATTTGGACAGTGCGTTGATCGACTTAGATTTGAATCATATAGTGAATCTGAACTTTCAGCTATTCTAATACTCATCTGGTTAGCTGCCACCCTTGAATAGAAAATCTGTCGCCAAGCACGTACTTATAGGCGAATTCCGACTGTTGCACTTGAGGGCTTAGACAGGCTTCTCTTGTTACCATCTTAGGCCACATCGTCTTTTAATAACAAAAGATAATAATATATAATTTTTAAAATCTGTTATGAAACTGCGTATAAATTATAAGCACGTACATATCTTTCCAAAGGTAAATTATTAAATTTTGCATGGTACAACTGTGGAAGTACCTCCAGCACATCTATATTTGTCCCTAAGTTGCAATGTTCGCGTTGCTGTGTTCGATTCTGAAGAAAGTGACTGGCAATACATACTGTTATACGAAGCGTTCTGATCGATAATTTTTTTATTTAAATAAAAGACTTATTTATTTTAAATCAATATACCAAAAGATTTTCAAATGTTAATTACAATACACACTTGCAGTACAATCTATACTATCATAAGCATAATAATTATAATTATAAAGCTTAATAGATTGTCTGTTTGTTTATTTGAAGGTGCTAATCTCTGGAAGTAAAAATATGATTTAAATTTTATATTTTTGCAATTCATAGCCCTTTTACTGAAGAATATTATAGCCTATATACCTTCATGCTCTGACATTAAGGATCGGAGCAGTAGTCATGAACATCAAGCAATCTAGCAAGCTTTAGGTACGGGAAGTAAGAACCACGCTAGGCAACAAGGATACGTAGGCGGCCCAGCACGGTGGAGTATTAGTTGAAGAAATTCAACACAGGTGAAACCGTGGAGCTCAGCTAGTATAATATATGTTTGTCAGTCATAGCTATGTAAATACACGAAGTAGTAAAAATTTTAAAAATTTAAAGTAGGTAATTAAGTGCTGACGTAATAAATATATATATATTCTAAAAACATGTTCCATTAATCTATTTTCTAATATTATAAATGCGAAAGTGAGTTTAATAAACGGCTGAATGGATTTAAATTTAATTTGGCACATAGGCAGCTCATAACCCGAATTAAGACATAGGATACTTTTTATCCTGGTAAAGGCTCAATTCTGAAGTTCATGCAGACGAAGTCTGGGCATAGCTAGTACATATTACAAAACTCAACATCTCTCTCTCTCTCTGTCTGTCTGTCCGTTTATGTTCTTTTCACGCGAAAATCACTTATCCGATTAATATAGTTTTTGTTTTTAATTCATAGCTACCTGGCCAGGTTATAGAATATATTTTGTAAGATAAAGTAACATACGAAATAAGCAGTGAAGATAATGGCGAATCAATTCGGAAAAAGGACGCATTTGGGGCGCTTAAATGGCTTACTCTGAGCAAACCACACTATATATACCAAATAATTGTACTACATAATTATAGATCTTTAAAAACCCACAAAAAAGTCTGTGATAGCATATATCTTCTAAGGATCACTCACAATAAGCTTTTTTGTCTTCCATCTTTTGAGCGGGGACAGTACGATTCGCGCGTGCATTCGACCGATGGCATTATGTAGTTCAAGCGAGCAAGCGTATAAGAGCGTATAGACATATAACGTAGATTGTGCCTGTAGTTTAGCACTTGTATTAAACTATAAAGACCGCAGGTTATATTCCCGCCAACCTCAACAAAATTTTAAGCATGGAAGCAAATTTTTAATTCCTACATATTTTTTTCTTTCTGTTTAACTTTTGGCCACGATCTCACTTGTTGTTAAGTGACGATTCTGCCCAAGAGTGTAACACGCTAAGTCTAGTCAGAGGACTGGTGCTTAAGTGCAGTTTCCGCAACACACCTATAGGTGCTTGGCTACATATTTTCAAGTTCTGGGTGGTAGCTAACCAGGTGGGCATTAGAAAATATCCTACCATCGTGCTATGGTTTCATCTCGATATATTCCTTCACTGAAAGCTCAGGTTCATTGTAGGGATTCTTACTCACGTCGGTCGACGCGATGTCGTACATTGAGATATAATTGTTGCAAAACATTTGGCGTAGTGGTGCGCAGCTACACAGTATAAAATCCATTAAATAAATTCAGTATAACTAAAAATGTAATTTGAAAGATTATACAATCCAGTATGAAGGTATTAAATAAGAAAGTGTAAATGTATTGCGTTGGGGCCAACAAATCTTATTTTTATTTATCCGTTGTACCTAATTAGTGTTATTCACGTGATTCATTTGTACACAGACTTGTATCGTTTTAACGAATCAGTCATTTTAATTGTACCGGTCATTAAAATTCTGTGGCTTTGATTAATATTTAAGACAATTGCTGCAAACTAATATGTTATTTAGGCCAGTTTTATTGTAACATTAAAATATTGTATGAAGTTTAATTATTTTTCTTCAAAACGCTATATTCATAATGGAATGAAATGCTTTTTAGTATGTTTAAAATGATGTACATATTTCACACCTGGTAAACATTTTTCTTGTTAAGGTTTGTACATTCATTAAAGAATTGTAACATTATGATATAAATTTTTATTATTTACGTAAAATATTAGTGTTAAATACAATTAAGAACGAAGCGTATTGCCTAATTAATAATTAAAGGAACATGTTTATAAACGTATATAAGTATATAATCAACTTATTGTATTTTGTAGCAATATTTAAATATATGTGCATGTATAAAACTTTCGTACGTAAAATACAAAAATCTCCGGAGATATTATCTGCACATTGAATAAAGATATTACTTATGACGGTAATTTCCTGGAATATGGAAAATCCAAATTGTATGGAACTAAACATGAGTATAGTTAAGGGGCACCACGTTCATAAAATCATACTTTTTCTAGTTATATCAGTTCATAAGTAGCTCTGGACAGTTTGTCTCAGATGAACATAGTCATTAACAACTTCAAGCGTAGAATCTCCGATATTTATATGGGCGTTAAATATGACCAAACATTAAGTAGTTAGAAAAGGCCAACTGCGAGAAAAAGGTCAATGGTAGAATCCAACTCGGCTGGTCCGCGTTCGGGAAACTACGTAACATCTTCTCGGCCGAGATACCGCAGTGTCTCAAGACGAAAGTCTTTGACCAGTGTATGTTGCCAGTGATGACATATGGTGCTGAGACGTGAACACTGACGATGGGTCTGATACGAAAGCTCAAAGCCACTCAAAGTTCAATGGAAAGAACTTTGCTCGGATTTTCTCTGCGTGATCGAATCAGAAACGAAGAGATCCGCAGAAGAACCAAAGTCATCGACATAGCTCTCAGAATTGCTAGAATTAAATGGCACTGGGCGAGGCACATCGCTGGTAGAAGAGATTGCCGATGGAGTCGTTGAGTTTTCGAGTGGGAGCCACATACCGGAAGACGCAACGTAGGTAGACCCGCCACAAGATAGACCGAAAACCTTCACTAGGATTGCGGGAGCCCGCTGCATGTCCAGTCATTTTGGCGATATTTGAGGGAAGCCTATGTCCAGCAGTGGTGTCTTTTGGTTGAATGGATGAATCAGTAGTTCAATAGTAAGAGTAATAAGTATAATAAGCATCTTTATTGTTCAACAATTCATATTTCTGTATAAAATTGATTAGATTCAGATCGCTGTAGATTACACTTGATTTTAAACAGACCTAACAATAAAAATATAAGTACACAATCTTGTATCGCGGCTGTGTTTCTAATTTGACTGATTAAGTATAAAGTAATGAAACTGTTATTACCTTGAACAGGACTTCTTTATTCATTCTTTATTTTTCAACATTAAAAATCATTGGAAATGGAAACATCTCGCCATTTAACGACAAACAGAACACCGTCTCTGACATCAACTTTTATAACCGTTCAAACAATTACATCTAATCATATTCCCTATCCCACTTTATCATCGTCATCTGATGTTTGTGTGACAGAGACGGATACACAGCCTCCGCTACGCCCATCAATGTCTAATTGCTTTTATTATTTTAAGGCATCGTAATCATTATGGCCGCAATAAAAATTGTAATTACTTCTCATTAGTTCAATTAAGAATTTTCTAGACACGGTTTACTTGATATGTTGATTGCAAAATGGTTTCGTCCAGTGATCCATTGTGTTGAGAAAGCGGCTCTTTTATTACTATTACGTTATTATTAATTCCCTTGTGTATCGGTGAAATCTGTTAGCGATATAATCAATAAATTTTATGTGTGTTAGACACGGCTGCTATCAATCAATATTAATGATCATTCTCAAATTTGGAACTAATCGACGTTATTTTAATTTTTAATATCCATAAGTTAGTAATGTATCCGAACGTACTTAACGACTACAATTTGAATTTCGAAAACCCGTTGTATTATTGTCTTTGTTCCACAACCGACAAAAGGTAATTCAACATTTTAAGCATTCGTATCTTTATAGACATTAAATGTCATGTATAAAAAAATAATTATGTAAAAATCGAATGTAAAAACAACAATACAAGTCGTAAAAGTGTAAGTGCGAAGTTCAGAAAGTTAGCAAAAGCTACGACGCGGTCTACACGTAAGAAAAACTTCAGTAAAAAGTTTCAATGCACGTGGCCAACACGTGGTTCTTGGGTGAAAAATCGCGCAGGCCCCGCACGTTCCTTCCCCGCCTCCCCCTTCCGTTGCCACCCTGTCACCCCTCGAGGACGCCCGACTGAGGAATCCTTTCTAAACGAAACACTAGGGAAGATGCGGGTCCCGACTCATTGTACACGCGATGTATTTTGTTCCGGCGTTTTGTTGTTTTTGTATCCTTTCATATAGTGATTCAAACTACATGCTTATTACGTCAGCAATTTTAAAAAACTACATCGATGTTACAGTTTTGTATTTGGGTCGTTTTTATCCCCGGTCAAATAAAGTTTCGATAAGAAATATATACGACTGATTTTTAGTTCCTCCTGGTTATTTCATTTATAATATAGTTATGACTTATTATGTATTTCTTAACAGAACTATAACCTTACTCTGAACATATCGGTGAGATGTATATACAATTGGTTATAGACATGTACCTAACATGTGACGTTATCTAATTTCCTGAATTGCAAGCAGAGGAAAAGATCTTCCTACTGATTTATTTACAGGAATAATGAACGCAGTGACGAAAATATTTTTACGCAAAATTTGTATTTCATTAAATTTCCGCTTTACCCGACTATACGTTTTGATTTTGGTTTATAATCACGGGTATGATTTATAAACATGAACAATTATCTAATTCCCGTAAAGTTCAATCAAACAAGTTTTTGGAGTAAAAACTTGACCATCATAATAAAATTATAGCAAATTCTCCCCTCGTTAGATCCCAAGCTGAGAATCAATCTCTATTTTAGAATTAGCATTTTACAATTTTCGACTGTATCTTCACTTATCATCAGTCATGATTGTGATTAAAAGCTACCTTAATTACATTTAAAAGAAATTTACGTACTTGACGTTAACTCGTTGGTGGAGGAAGTATGGTATTATCGGCTATCGCTTAACCATAATTCACATTATCTACAGTTGTGAATCGGTTCAACAAGGCGACACCCTTAACATGGAGTATCTCAAATGCAATTGACCGAATACGTTTATAGGTGCTTGATGAAATAATTTCAAATGTCAATAAAAAATAAAAAAAAATGGCTCGGCACATTGACTTTACTGTTCCTGATGGTAAGCACAGCACAATCCAAATACAAGCGACCACTGAGAGTTCGAAACCCATCGACGGTCGCCGCTGTCATGCAGGCCTGCAAAAAAATATGCACTAAAATACAAATTAAAAACTTACATTTCACTAAATATGCAATGGATCATCCTGAAGTGGGCATGACTAAACAAGGCACTGTAGTAGAATTTTGGTAATAAATTGAATTGAACAAAATTTTTAATCATAATTTGTTTATATTACAATATCACTTACAAAGTTATTTTTATTGGTGACAGTTGGTAAGGCGGTACCACGGACGGCGTCAAGCTGTTTTACCCTTACCTGAAGACGTCTTCCCTGCACAGGGACTTCCTGTTTGCCAGTGGCTCCGGTAAGTATACATTTTCTTTTATCTAATTATTGGGATAACACTATAATATTCCCAACTTATCGGATTGTAAATGACATCCATATTGATTTCTATGATTGAATCCATTTATTACTAAATAGTAATGAGATTACTACAGTACATCAGTTCTATCAAATATTGTTATATTTGTGTACAAATTATTTTATAGTTTCAAAAAGGGAGTGTCCTAAAAACGAATATGTAATTTACAATTTTCTTTCGCTTTTATATTTGTTATTATTATATAATATACATTTACTATCAATCAAAATTTTATATAAATTAGAAATATTAAAGAGGCTTTAGTTTTATTTAGTTGGAATGCAAAATTATAAGACTCCAAAGTATATACGCGTCGTCTATAAGTTCCTTAGTTATAGATAAATTAATCAATCTAGAATTTTCAAACGAAAAATTTGCAATAGCATGACCTAAAGTTCCAATGACTCACGTTAACTAAGATCGAAACAAGGCGTTGTGTAGATATTACATGCAAAATAGTAAATGTTTTTTTTTTATTCTCAATAATGTGTACTGTTTAGCCAGCGGGAAAAGAGGCTATAATGTTTATAAAGGTAAGAGAAATTTAAGAAGAATAGATAAGCAAATTTATATAACCTTAGTGTATTTAATAATGAGCAATTGACTAATCATTACTCTCAAGATGATAATCTGCTTATATGTAATACCTATTGTATGTGTTTTGGTGGCCGATATGTAAATCTTACCAGATGTTAGTGACGAAGCGATGTGGATAAAAATCGATAACTATTTTAGGACAACTCTAATCTTATTAGGCACTGGAATTCAATTCTAAAAGCCACACTACTAATAGATGCGTGATGACAGATTTCCAAGTTGAGGATGATAGTTACTCAAACGAGCAATATAAACTACCTTACCAATATCCAAAGTTAATACTAACTATTTGACTGTTCCAAATCCAAGTAATACTCGAGATCGATATTTTTTACCACACAACATATTTGTGTTAAGTATTTACCAAAGATATAGTATTTTCTTCTATTCCATTAATTCTGGATTCTTTGTTTAATTAAGTTCGACTTCATTTGGACGATTTTCATTGTTTTTTTTTTCATTTTTAGGTAGCATTAGAATCTCCCTCTTAAACACATTGAATATTTTGCAATAATGCAAAAAATACACACGTTTCTTGTACTGGGATCTCTCTTAATATCTTACTTATTTTTTATTGTTATAATATCTACCATACCATAAAAATTTCAATTCCTTACGGTTCAAAATATACATGTAGCCCTTTAAAGGTAAGACCGACATCGTAGGCTTAGCAATAGGGTTGCTGTAGATTCAGTTGCCGGACTATACCAATAGATAGTTGCTGAATAAAGAACATGATTTTTGCATGTAAAGTGAACAAGTGCTAAGTTGTGGTTTTTAGTAGATTAAGTATTCAAAATTGGCTTAATCAACCTTTTAAGATAGTATGTAGTTGCTATTTATTCTACTAGCAACCAACCATGTCTTCTTTTACGTTAATTACAATATAAATTGTAATAGGAACAAAAATAACATAAAGATATAGGTTCCTAAACATTTTTAACGGTTCAATAGTTTCAGAGATTACCACCTACAAATATTCTCACAAATACCTCTTTATAATAGTAAATAGTATAGATATTATATTGCTTGAATCGATTTTGAATAATTCAAATCAACTTGTAAATCCTAACATATCCACTCGTACGCCACATTTACCGCACGTAAAAAAAAACATAATTCAAAAAAATATACCACAAGATTCATTATAAAAACAAAATAATGATTTTAATGAAATCTTTACCTTTTTTTTACATTATGGAGAAAGTTTTAAAATTTCATTCAACCTTCATTAAAAAAACCAACTCGCGTATGTTTAAAGTAATTATAATGTCAATGCATAAATTATGAGCAACACGTAATAACAGCTTTTGGTATACAACATCTGTGAAATATTTTATCTTAAGTATAATCTACGTTATACTATGTTTATACAGATACGTAATT
Source organism: Saturnia pavonia (assembly GCA_947532125.1). NCBI lineage: Eukaryota > Metazoa > Arthropoda > Insecta > Lepidoptera > Saturniidae > Saturnia > Saturnia pavonia. Next base: position 12,893,407 of record OX383906.1, read on the forward strand.
AGTGGGGTCCCGAGTGAATCAAATATCACGTTTTTTTACGCGAATGATTTTATTAAAAACCTCTTATTTTGTTATTGTAAGTTTGGTTATATCAAAATCTTCACAGCTGAGTTGTTGTGTGGAAATTTTGAAGTTTGTTATTTGGTGCATTAGTTTAAATAGTAATATAGTGGAATTGTAAGTGCAAGCAGATATTATTAGTGAGATCTCGAATGAATTAAATACTAAATCTTCACACAAAAGTCTTTATCTAAAATCTATTTTATTTTGTGTTGTAATAAGAGTAATTTAATGGTAATAAGAGTGAATTTTATTTTTCAGCTTGTAATTTGTTTATAAGATAAAACATACATATCGGGGAGTCAAAAATAGAAGCCGAAATTAACGTTCTGAGTTGTGTAAAATAAATGTATTAAAATTGGTTTTTGAAAATCTGTTACATATGTTATAAATCCCAAAAAACAACAACATAAATTACACACATAAACATTTAAAGGGTTTAGTATTTCTCTATAAAAATAACGATAACATTAAAAATAATATTTCTATCGCAGCCTGTACATAGCTCCCATTATTGCCCAGAAAATATACTGAAATACGCCTCTGTAGTAGACATTAAAGGCCCCGTAAAAACTATTAACAGTACAGTAACCGTGTTTGTTTATGTATGAGAAGTTAATTCCATCGAGCGGGAAGTTATCAATATATATAGATTTATCAAGAAAACCGATTAATCGATTAAATGGATTAAGTGAATGAGACGTCGGGAGCAGATCGATCTTTGACATGTGGAATCGATTATGTACATCGATAATTGTTAGTCATTTGTTAGTGAGAAAATCTGTTTATATTTTGTTATTTTGATGATATTATCTGATCGATAAAAATGCAAATCATTTTATTGTATACACTGTGGTATATTTTATATTGAAGTATAATCTGCAATATATTTAAATCTTTCTTAGAAGTGCATTGAATAGAAATTAATATAGGTATATGTAGTTATTTTTAACGTATAAAGATATTTAGTCCAAAAAATTCACACTTGGTTTGAGTTGAAACAGCTGGAATATTTTTTTAGCAATGTATGTAATTTGATGAATGATACGTACGAGAGTATATGAATCTTCGGTTATACCTTGTCAACTAACGACACAATTTCAATACTAGAAAGAAAAAAAGTCATTCCATCAGAACTTAGGTAGTATTAAGTTCTACAATAAGCTTCCTAACCACCTTATGGCTTTGCAAAATCAAAAAATTTGAAAATTTGAAAAATAATTGCAAGGATCATTTAGCAAATTTTATTGTCGAAAGGTTATTATGTGAATGATAACGATGTCTAGAAGTGATCCTCCTCTTTAAATCTACTAAAAACTATAATAATAAATAACTGTAAATAATACATGTAAAGTAAGAAAAAAAATATTGATAAGCCCGATCAAGTTTCTTTCCGGCTACTGTACCGTAGTCTAACTGCTTTCATGATAGTTAAACAGATTGTTAATAGATGGCGCTTCCTACATTTTAGTTGAACATATTTTGATGGAAATTCTAATGCAATTTCTTTTAAACAAGTTTTTTTAACGAAAACATTATTAGTTTCAATATACATGTGCTTTAAAAATATATTTCATACATTAACTTTGATGAAGAATTAAGGGAGATATGACGTCGCTTTTAAATTCCCAAGCCACATATCATGTAAGGAAGTAAATAGAAAGACTATTTTTAGTTAAATTAATTAAAAAAATCTTTTTCTCATGGATATCTTAGTGATGCTTATAAGTCTCCTTGAGTTACTCAGAGGACTGTGAATAATAATTCCAGTAAATTGAAGCAAAATTTAATACAACAATATCAGTGGATGTAAGTATTATCGAGAATCCTTTCCTAGAGCGAGCTTAATGTAAAATACCTCACATGTAACGCAACACACTATTCCTAGAACACGTGGCCACTGTTTCACTGTTCATCATTCGCCAGCCGCCCGTATTACATCCAATCGCAAACAAGCCCGATTAGATCGCCTCTCAGAACTGCCCATAAATCCGTCCCAAAAACAACCGCTCTGTTTAGTTTGGAAGCTCCCATCCTTGTAATTATACAATAATTCATACTTTAATAAATAATAATAAATTGTTCCCTCACACAACACCGCCTTGCAGCATTATCGGCCGTTATTACAAGATGTAATTACTATCAATAAATTATCAAATAATACATCAATCAGATGTGTTATAATTTTCTTATTATTATAATATTGTTTTGTTTTGTTTTTATTTTTTTATTGAACAGCGGGCAATTTTATTAAAATTATAATGCAGCGCGGCGGTATCGACTTAAATTGGGGTAGCTCGAGGCTAAGCTGGCCTTTAATTATATACGTAATGGTTAATGATATATTCTTATAATAAGCTACCTGATCCGCTCTTGCCGGGTATAAATCAAATATTTCATTAAAATTCGAAACGATTACAACCCTTCGTTTTAGTACTGTTATTAGGTTCTCAGTTATACGATTGCTTGCGGAATAATCTAGAACTTACGCATCTAATTTTCCTTTGAAAATAACGTTTCTGTTATGACGTTGATAAATGGTATCGAATTATCGTGTTACGCTTTGTGTTTTGGTGAATCTTTATTTTATTCCTTTTTTGCTGTCTTTTTTATCGTTAAATAGTTTTAATTTAAAAGAGGTTGTTCCAATTTAAAATGAATGTTAACTAATTTTCATAGAGAATATATAGATTTATTTTTTATAGATAACATTCAAAGTAATGGGCGTACAAATAGATATTTGAATTGATATTTAAAAGTTAGTAGGTACTTTATATCCGTAATTCAGTGACAAATTTCTTAACAATAACCATTTTTGTATATATAATTAGGTGGGTCATTTAACTATTCATATAATAAAAGACAATACAATTTAAAATAAGATTAAAAAATCTTATTTCGCTATTTCAAAATAATATTTGTAACGGTGAAATTATTTAACAGCCAATATAGTTTTAAGAATCAATCACAAATGTAACCGCGTAGTCTTGCAGTATGATATCCAAATGGAGGACATGCCCTTCTCCATGCTCCTCCATGTACATACGGTCCCACTTTTCCAAAGCAACGCAATGTTTTTTAAATATAACTAAAGTGGCAAGCAAATATACGGCCCACCTGATTGTAAGCGCCTACCGAAACCTATGGACGCTTGGAATACATACGTAGGTATCATTAGCGCGTTGACGATCTTACCCTAAGAAGCTCTGGAAACTCTACTAACCGCAGAAACACAATACAAAAAAAAACTCCAATAAAAATTTTCAGAAATCCTCATAATTTTACTACTTTACAAACTTTTTTACAAACAAAATTTTACAAATTTATCCGTTCTCTTTTTTCATTTTCTATATGGCAATCCTAGTTCCACGGAACCTACTTAAGGAATCGCTGGGTTAAACTAAAAAGTCATCAACGCTTAAATTAGTGTATATTTAATAAAACTATCTATGTAATTGTATTATTAGATTCAATAGATGACTTGGTCCCATTTTGCCCATTTTGCCGTATGGGGGGACATTACACGGCATTGTGCAGAGGGATGTGACTACTTATAATAATTGTACAAATCAACTCTCCTCAATTTGATAGTATAATAACGTTGTTTAAATCAAGTGACGTCTTCCGAGAAGGGACTGATGTTTAATATTACTCCGTGAAGGTATTTATGTATGGGGTCTAACAATCCGTTAGATTTAACTAACTATACCTATTTTAAAACAGAGTCTCTTCTAGTCAAAACAATTTGTAGATCATCGTAACTCTTAGGCTACTGCAAGCCTGCGAAGGCTCTGAATAACTATATATATATATATATATATATATCTGTAGGTCTACTACGGGATTTCATTGTTTTCGAATGGTTTGGTTTTCTTTCACAAGTTTAATATTGGCGCCGATAAATGAATAATATAAAAAAAAAAGAATTAAATAATCATTGCAGAAAACTTTTGAAGTGAAACTTCTTTAGCATCGTTGTGATTTCAAACCGGATGCAACGGAAAAAACGACAGGTAAGAGACACAAATACAAAAATGTGTAGGATGAAGCCGGCGAGAGAATGAGACAGAAATATGCATGCTATTTTATTGAAGTGAAACTTCTTATGCGACTTCCAAGCGTTAAACGTTACGTTTAACGCACATTATCGGTCTCTCCTCTATGTGTGAGCCAGAGCGAGAGAGTAAATATCGGTGTGTATGTATATTGCACACTGTTTAAATAAAATAGAAAATGACTTTTAAAATGAAGTTTCACTTCTATCGTGTGTGAATCGCACACACACCTTTTTTGTTTTATCGGTCTCTCCTCTTTGTGCGAGCCAGAGCGAGAGAGCAAATGTTGGTGTGTATGTATATTGCACACTGTTTAATACTTGCTTGTATTTGAGCATTTAACGTGTGTTAGTATATGTGAAAAGTACTAGCTAATACTACTGTACACTGTATGCGGCTGCGTATTACAACTTTTTAGTAAGAAGTCTTATGTAACATATGTTAAATAAAATACAACATATCTATTAAAATGAAGTTTTACTTCTATCGTGTGTGAATCGCACACACACCTTTTTATCCAACTTTTTTTTTAAACTACAAAAATTGTTACTAAATTCCTTGATCCAAAAATATGGTGGACTAAAGTGCACTGTAGGGAGCAAGTTTCTCAATTTTTATGTAAGTTCTCGTGGTATGCTAATAATTAGATCAGTGGAATAATAATACCGAAGGCTGCAAGTTCACACCTCGATTTGTACTCATGAAAGTTTCGAAATGTAGTTTTATTTACCAATTAAAATTTAAATGGGGCCGATGTCAGTGGATACTGACGATAAATGATAACATCGTGAAGAAGCCTTTGAAAAATGTCCCTATAGTGCCAAAATATTTTAGAGAAAAATACAGAACTATAGATTTTTTAGGCTTTTGAAGTCGCCGGTGATCAAGCCTCCTTTCCCTCGAGAAAAATCAATGAAACATTAACACATTGGTATTTATTGTAAGGAAAGAGTGAGTTCTAGTCTGGACCTACAACCTCACTTTGACATTCATGGTTCCTGCTCCGCTCCACATGGTCGTAATGTGAACTTATATAGTCTATAATCTTCCTCACTAAAAAGGCTACAATATGCGAAATGATTTTTTTAATCTGACTGGTAGTTCAGACGGATTAGTAGAGTTTAGCAAGTTCAACAAACAAACAAAAAAATAATCTCTTGTAAGTTTTAAATATTATTCAATACTTGAGTTGTTTAACATTATTAAAGACACACAAGGAAACAAGTAGTTTATCAATAGAACTTTATTTCTTATCCGACCACAATTCCGTTACCCGTGAATTATAATAACTCTGTTATTTTCCGACTGCGTAACATAATTAATAATATATTATACGCTATTAAAGAATACCACAGTTTTCTGGTTAAAATTAAATGTAGTATTGACTAATGTCATCAGCCACATTCTTTATATTAAATGTATTATTTATATTATTTCACCAATCTATATTAATATATTTAGTAGTTTTGTCTGTATGTGAAATATTTTTACAAATTCTCTGAGGGGCGTGTATTATTAAGGACACTGATCACGAATATGGAATAGAAAAAAATGTTGTCTGTTTGTATGTCCGGATTAACTCAAAAACTGTTTCACCGATATTTTATGAATATTTTTATAAAAGAAATTGATGTCATTTCTCAATTAATAAGCTAATGTTAATATTATTATTTTTATCGTTTATGTGTTTAACGTTATGGCCACAATCTCACCTGATCATAAGTGACTAGGTTGCCCAAGATGGTAAAACGCTAAGCCTAGTGGGAAAACTGGCTCTCAAGTGCTGCTGTCGGAACACCTATTGGTGCTTGGCGATCGATTTTCAACTTGAGGGTGGTCGCTAGCCAGGCGGGCATTAAAAAGTCCTACAACCATGCTATTGTTTCTTCACGATGTTTTCCTTCACCGAAAGCTCAGGCACATTGCAGGGACTCGAATTCACGACGTCGACGCAATGTCTGCACACGCTACCACTGAACCATCAATGCTTCAAAATCTTCCAATTGAAAGGAATTAGGAATCGTAAGTTTTTAGGAATCGTAAAAAAAACTATACCGATTTTTATGAAGTTATGTACACGGGAAGCATATAATATCTCAGTTGAGATAGGGTCAATACTAAATTTGAGTAACAATAACATTACAAGACGAAACCAATTAGTAACAAGCGCGTGTGGACCCGCGGGGTACCGCTACTAACCATATTATAAATGTGAAAATACCTACGTTTATTTTGAATATTTTCATATAACCCGAACATAGTCAATTTCAGAGGAATGTGACTGTTCCCAGGTATAGAATCATCGTTTTCTTCACTCGGGAGTTTTTCGAAGTTTGTCGAAGTGCTGCCCGCTGAATAACGTAGCAGCTTTGCTTTTGATACTGTCAGAGTATCTTTTGTTTATGTCAAAACTTTATAATTGTCATTTTAACCAACATCTAAACTGGCAACTAAAATAAATAAGAAATACAATTTTAATACGGATACAATAATTACAAGTACACCCCAACATCTCATTGACAAAGCAACAGGTGCAACTTTGGATTTATTACCAGAAAAATAAGGCATTTGAGTGCCCACGTCAAATATTTTGAATTCGCTATTAGTCTGAAATTCTATAGTTCTCGTTGGCTCCAGACATTAAAACTCGCACTTTCAAAGCAGGTTATATGAGAAACATAGTGTGTGACGCGGGTTGAAACACGATTTCAGACTTCGGGTGATTCAAGCCCTCGCTTCGTCGCGTCGCCCTCGTCAGAAATCGTCTTGTTTCATCCCTAGTCACACAATATACTATTGTCCATTAGTCACGCTTAAACGGCTGAACGGATTCCCATGAAATTTTGCATACCAGTTAATTATGTGATGGAATAACATATTTTTTTATAAAGATTATAAAGAAATCGTCCAATGACGCAGGAAGACACCAGCTAGTAAACAATATATTGAACCAATCCTAGAATTCAGATATCCACAGGTTCAAGTCCAGCATGTACCAACGAATTTTTCGAGAATAGCGTAAAACTAATACAAGTAAGTTAGTACGTCATATTTCAATGGTTCTAATGGAACCACTATACGTATCTAATTAAAGTTGTTTTCAACGATAAGTCCCGTTTAATTATATAAAAATTAATAGCTCATTAAATTACGTTTGATAATAATATAAAGATCATTATAAAATAATATAGACGGCCATGTTAGTGCGGTTTCTTTCTGTTAATTATCATTTGGGTCATTTGAATAATGGTGGAAGCTTGTTTACTTTATGAATTGATAAATTTTATGTTTTATTCTATCGTCGTGAATGTTAATGTTAAGTGACAGATGTATTTGATACTTTTAATTGAATTTATAGACGTCACTTTACATTACTAACAAAAGGAAAGAAAGATTGTTTATTTTCATTCGAGTCTTGATTGTGTTTATTTACCTATATACATAGATTAAGAGTGTGCACGCGCGAGTGACTTTTGTCACTGTGACTCTTGTCCGGTCTTGGTCACCCTTGTCCAGTCCTATGGATATGTACGGAGGTGCGCGCATGTTACAACATGATAAAACAATTTTATCCATAGAATTGATAAGGGTGACGAAACATTCACGGCGATGAAAGTCACCCTTCTGCGCATACTGTAATGTTTGGTTCCACTGTGCTTCTTATAGGTAGCGCGCTACCTACAAGCAATAGCTCCTAAAATACGGCAACTTAATATCGTCATTTGAAATGTAGCTTGTCAACGTGACAGTATTTTCGGTATGACATTGATTCAAGTACGCCAATTTGGCGTATTTTTATTGAAACTTTTTTATAATACGCTAACGGTATCTAGTTGAAGCAGCGCGGAAACCAATCATTAATATATGTTAATATATTTATATTATAAAATCAGCGTCAAATGCGCGCATACTGAATAATCTAATACCTAATCAAATTACAGTAAATACAAATCTATCAAAGGCGCTCGCTCACTAAATTCACAGCAATATAAAATAAATTGTAACCTAACAACACAAAATCATAAGAAATATATATTTATACATATGATATATACATATATATTATAATCATAATACATAGGAGAAACTAGCTGTGCTCACGACTCCGTTCGAGTGGATTGCAGAATGCAGTCGGTCGAGCGCACACGCGTATCGTGCTGCCCCCGGTCAAAAGGTGGCCAATTAAACAAAACTCCTATTTCATATGTAAGCACCTAATATTATAGGGCCAAATTGAATAATGTTTAAGAGTTAAAATAAAAACCACCACGTGATAGATCAACATTCCGCTAAAAACTCCATTTTGGGGTTTCTTCTTCTTCCTAACCTGGCAACTAGTCCTCCATGTTGAAGACCATTACTGCTATTATCAAGTGAATACAGAGCGTCCTCTCCTATGACGATATCAGTATTCTAACAAGATTGGCTCCCTTGTTATAACTTTCTAGAAAGTTTTTCCAATTAATTAATCCAGTTCACTTGTGCGCAATAGCTAAACTTTATTATAAAAATCCCGCCTGTATTACACAGTATAGGGTCAAAAAATACAAACTGATGAATAAGAACAAAAACCACTACATGACAGTTTGAGATCCCGTCAAAAACTCCAACTGGAGGCTTATTATGAATTTTGATAATTTTTAAAGACTACAAAATAAAACCGTTTTTCGTAACACTAATTTTAGTTCCGAGAAAATTTTAATCGCGAGTTATAATTCAAACACGTGAATAACAAAATATATTTAAAAAAAAAAACAAACAACACAAGCGACACTGAATTAAAAATCGCTAATGACTAAGACCATTAAGTTAATCATTTTAATTAGAAGTTGCCGTTCGTTTTGCGTTTTGTATTTTTTTTACTCTGTGTAAAAAGGCTGCCTTCACTCGGTTTATTGTTAGGGATTTACTTAAATATGGTCCAGTATCTTGACTGACTAAATCCTCGATGGGTTCATATTCGATTCATCTATAATATTATAAAAGTCAACGTCTATCTGCCTGTCTGTCCGTTTATGTTCTTTTCAAGAGAGAACCACGTATCTGATTTACATGGGTTTTCCTTTAATTCATAGATTTGTTATCTGATCAGGTTATAAGATATATTTTGTTAGAGAAAGTAATATACGAAATAAGCAGTAACGATAATGTTGAATCAAGTCGGAAAAAAGACGATTTGAGTCTTACGCTGTGCAAACCATAAGAGGTGTATCAAAATAATGTACTACATAATTGTAGATCACAAAAAGACGTACAAAAAAGTCAAGGATAACATAGGCCCATCTCCTAAGGATTACACACAATAAGCATTTTTGTATTTAAAATAACTGGCGGGAGATTTCCGTGTGTGGTAGCGGGGGCAACACAATCGCGCATGTGCTCAACCGACGGCACTCTGTAGTTCACGCAAGCAGAGCCGCGGGCACAGATAGTATTTTAACAAAACTTTTGTCACTGTTTTGTTTCTATTTAATAGTAGTAGTGCCAGTTCACCCGACGTTCAGTGGCCACTTCAGGCTTATGCTGCGTTGTGTGTGAATGCAGGGTGATTGGACACGACAAACTGACAACTGACTGGATCGCGATTACCATAGTGGCACTGTCAGGCGTGTCGCGTTTTGAAGGCACGTCGTGTATGCCCAGTATTCAGTTGGGGTGGTAGGTGTATATGGTGTCAAACCCGTCATAGTGCCTCTCTGTTGGTTTGTTGCGTCTCAGCATTAGCCAGTGTATATCCAGTTCTTGAGAGGCTTGCAGGCCGGCATGACAGCGAAGACTATCGATGAACGGCCGACCTCGCCGGTGTTATTGGATTGTACTATTTTTATTGATAATCGGTTCAAATATGTGGACATGGTAGGTCTAGACGCGTCTCCTAGGTAATTGTTTATAATCCAAATTAGCGTTGAAGCGCTTTATACGCTGACTTTAGATTATTGATTAGACTAATCTAAGGCGCTGACCTTTTGTATTTCACTTAAACTTAAACTATTCCGATGAAAGATATTCGATGAAAGAGGCCTTAAAAGTTTATATTGCTAGCTTTAATTATAAAAATAATGCTGTATAGTTTGGTATTTATACAACATATAAAGCAATAGATATATTTAATAAACTATTGTAAATTGTGAGATGTCTCATATTTTAACAGTAGTAGCGAAATTATTTTTATTTTTGTTTGCTTGCTCCTTTATAACACAATTGGCGTGAAGGAACATATTCGCTTTATAAAAAAAGAGTTACAAATATAACTGGATTAAAAACCCTTCATTTAGAGAGCTCTGTCTTCGGCAGTCGTGATTTTGTGAAGGATGCGACTTTGAGCTACGATATTTTGACATGATTTGGAGATTCCTTATTGAGTATAAAGGGAGTTAAAGTAAATAATAATTAGTAACTTCTAATTAAAAGTTAGTCTAATTTTATACTAACAAGTAATTTCTATATGGATATTTAGGGATGTTTTTTAATTCGAATGACGTAAAGATATTGAAACGTTAATAATTTATTTTTAAATAAGAAAATATCACCACCGAAGAAATGCGTCTTCCCAATAAGTGAGAATTAACTTACAAAATATAAATAAAAAATCCTACAAAAAGGGTATATAGTTAATTATTTAATTATGTGGTATTATAATTATATGGCATTATTTAATTATTTCATTGAGTAAAAAGACAATATAATGTGAAATTGGGTAAAGAAATAGTATTAATGTTTTATCTTCCTCCTACACATATTTGTAAAAAGTTTTAAAGCTTGCACGCGTAAATTACACACTATTTATTTTTACTCAACGACAATTCTTATAGCCTATCAGTATATGAATGACATCTTATACTTCCAGTGTAAAAAACGTCATCAAAATCGGTTGAGAATTATTGCTTTTTATGCTTTCTAAAAGTAATATTAACAATTAAGAAATGTCCAAGCCCAGTAAAGCTGTAAAAGCCGCAAAGGCTCCAGGGCCCCTAAGGCTAACAGTATAGTCAGTTCGAAAAAAAAAAAAAAAAATGGCACAAGCTTCCTGTGTTTAAAAATTCATAAGAATCGGTTAAGAAGTTTTGAGTTAAATCCGTACATACAACCAGATAGACATTTAAAAAAAATGTAATATTCGTGTTTAGTGTCGTTTATCTATCTATCAGGAAGTTTCTAGAAGGAAGGAAAAAATACATATACGGTAGGTACATACAGAATTACATATTTAAATACAAAAAATCTTTCAAATCAGACAATTCCATAGATTAACGATTTCAAATAAACAAGCTTTTGAGGTTTATTTTATAATACGAGTTAAGATGAAACGATGCCATGTAATAATTTTGGTATTTAAGAAGTAAAATAAAGTAACCTCATCCATTTTATTCTCAGATCCACGTTGAGAAAGGAACCAGACGGACATCTGAATAGCGTCTCATTATCTTTAATTATATACCGATTCTTTAGCAGAAGGGTGGCTGCTTTACTCATTGCTTATATGTATAAATGTTCGTTATTTTTTGTTTTAATTATATTAATCAATTTTAATGTTTGTGGAATTTATAAACTGCGAAGATGTTAAACGATATTATACTTCGTAATCGAAAAAAAGGTATTCTTTTGTACGCTTTCTCATACGTAATAATTTCTACAAATTCACTATTTTTTAATTAGGGATAATTCTTCGTAAATAATTTAGGGTGAACCATAAGCTACAACTAGATACCGCGCTACCTACAAACCAATAGCTCCTAGAATAAGGTAACTTAATATCGTTTTGTGAAGTGACTATTTAAAATAAAGTTTGCCAGTGTGATAGTATTGTCGGTATAACACTGACTCAAGTACGCTGATGCGGCGTAGTTTTGTTTGCCGCTATTTTATAGCACGCCGATGGTATCTATTTAAATCATTAATATATAAATCATTGCATCATTAATATATAAATCATTAATATATGGGGTGAAAATTGGGTCTGATTATCTTTCGTCAGGTTAGCGAAATCTGATTTATGGTTGAAAATTATCAACTTTACGTAGTCTAGCGTACAAATTTCAGTCAAGCTAGAAATATATTTAGTTTTAATTTGTTTTAAGCAGGGATGTTATGGATATCCGTAGCCGTAACGGAGAATATCGGATATCCGAAACAAAAAATATCCGTAACCGTATCCGATATAAATGTTTCAGATAATTGTGGATAAAGCAAAGTCTAATGAGCCATTGTCAAAAGACAGCACACATACACAACCATAGTTTCAGACGACTGTGATCAAACTATTTTAACGATGATAAGCGGAGCCTTTGTTTTTTCATGATACATTGTTAATTTAAAATTTCAAAATGATTACACAAATATAATTGAATCTCGATACCTAATAACACCTGTACGTATCGGACTGGTTTTTTACATATTGTAAAATTCTTTGATAAGTGTAATATCCATAAGCGAAATTATCCGAAACAATCGGATATCTGAAATAATTATATAACCGCAACCGAAGCCGATTAAATACTTTTAAGATATCCGTATCCCCATCCATATCCGAAACCTCATATCCGTAACACGAAAATGCTAATTCATATAATAAATACCCAAAATGCGAATACAGTTTTTCAACACATTTTCTTGGGTATTGCTTTATGCTGCGTCCTGTACAATTCCTTGTGTAGCGATAGTTTGCCTTACACATGTATTTATCTTTGCCCTTTCGCGATTGACTGGCTTAATATCCATCGATCAACCATTTGGGCAACCCTGTGCTATATTTGCTGTAGCTTGATATTAAACAATAAAAAAATATATACAGCCATTATCAAAGCAAGAATTATTCAAAACCTTAGCTTCTACAAATAAAACATAAGAGTCAACGTTGAAGAAATTACAAACGACAATAATATAAAAACCCATACCCACTTTTATCGCACTGAATCCCCGAACAACGCGAAAACAGAACATTGGTGACATCTCGTAATTTCGTCTCTAATTACGTTTAATGTCGACTGTTATTTTTTCGAGTTTTAATGCTCACCCGCCATAAAAAGATAATCACAAAAATAATTGAAACGAAATAATAAAGGCAGCGGGGAGGAAAGGGGGCGATTAATGACTGCGCAGGGAGGCAAGGGGATAGTATTAGGTCGCATTAAGGTCTAAATAATCAACATAATTACACATTTTTACTTTTCTAATAATCCTTTCAGCTTAATAAGCGGCAGTCGCTTAAACAACTGTCTATTTTACAATACTTTATCCAAATAAAGTAGCTACATTTAGGGTTTTTATGACTTGTTTTATTGAAGATATATTTCTTTTGGCGTGTTTAGTAGAGGGTCAGAATGAGAGATACGCGCGCAAAACTGTGACCGAAGTTACTTTTTGAAGTTGTGTAAAAATAATGTTTAATGGCTTACTTTATAATTTTGTAGACACGCGGGATAATTTTTTTTTTTTGACTTATACTTGTAATAATACGTCATAGAAATATAACCAAATACAAAGTTCATAAAGTTATTAATTTAGCGGCATAAGTCGCTGTTATGCCATTTACGTATTTATTATTACATTATATAGGGTTATTAATATCTCGTACGACGTTCGCAACTATTATCTATTTGTGCAAATGGACAGTTCTATGTTAACCAAACCTAGTGTATTTCGGTGTCCCGGACAATTCGACTTATGTGCTTCAGTGCTGCTAACGAAAGAAATCACAAACGTAAAACAGGTTGCGAATTTACCTCATTCAATTGTAATAGTCAGAAATAAGTTGTATATTACGTGATTACCTTAATGAATTCCAAATCAAAAACTTGATTTAACATCGTCTTATTATATAGCTATAATTTTACAATTGGTAAATTACATTGGCCTTTGACGTATTTCTACATCAAAGTTTTTTTGTTAATTTCTTCAAAACGAAAAGTAATGAAATTGTAACAACTGACTCAAGCCAAACATATTAAAGTATTTAAATTGTTTTTACAGCAATATAACCGAAAAATTAATTCTTTGATCATTAATATTAGTACATATTTTTCATTATTCTAAGACTCATAAAGGAAAAGTAATACAAGAATGGTGACATATCATATATTATAACGTGTTATAAACACAAATTTTAAAATAATGTTAGTAGTGCTGGTATGCTACATAGATTAAGGATAGGAATTCGTTAACAACAATTAATATGATATGATATGATACTGGCTAGTTACACCAATTTTGACGGGACTTTCACTGGCAGATAGCTGATAATATAAGGAATAACTTAGGCTACTTTTATTTTAGAAAATTAATTAGGGTTCCGTATAAAAAATAAAAATACAATTTTAGTAGTCCACGCAAGCGAAGGACCAGTGCCCGCGGGCACTGTTAATAAAGACGTGAGGGATTTTGAAAATTTAAACTTTTTTAATACCTACTATAACAAGCTATGACGGAACGTAAGGTATTAATTTCTATAGTAACGGAAATACAAAAACGTGTATAATTATATTTTATACTAAGTCGACGCGTGACTGTTAACAATAGATGTTGGATTTGCCAACCCTTTGGTACGAGCTTCTAATGAATAAAAGTCAGTTGCAATCAAATTTCAACACTGAGTAATTGAAAATAAGGTTTTATTTTACTATAGTTTTCTTAGTTAATGCATATTATTATTAAGAGTGCTTTATGGATGAGTAATTTTTATGATTGTACTGAGTATTGTGTAGGTAAGCACACATGTTTAAGTTTATTGTTTAGTTGATCGTTAAATACTTTCGACTGTGCGCAGTGACACCGAGTAGTTTCGCCTTTTGTTATAAATACATTTATTAAAATAATTGCGATTTAACTTTTTATTCACAGTTAAACTGGATTTTATACTTTTCACCAAATGTAATTTTAGTTTTATACTAATATTATTTAAAAGATAGACTTTTTAAAGTGAAACTTTTATTCTATCGCCCCAGAATTTTTCATTCATCTATCGCATGTCGCATTACATTATTGTCGCAAATAAAATTGAATTTTATGCCGTGCAGTCAAGGATTATAAACGTAATTTTTTTTTAATAGCTCGGCACACTGACTGTACTGACGGTAAGCACACTACAATCCAAACACAACGGCGACCACCAAGAGATCGAAATCCATCGGCGGTCGCCGCTGTCATGCCGGCCAAATTCGGACATTCGGGGCAAAAAATTCGAAACATTGTATATGTTAATGTGTGTTATTAAAGAATGTATGTCACATGTCTTCACTAATTTGTATTACTCTTTCTTTTTAATTTTCACTTGTATCGTGGGTTCATAAAACCACACAATATTTTTATTTTCCTATTACCAAAAGTACATGAAAATTAGTGTTTATTTTTTCACGGCAAAGTGACTTCACTGTGCCAGTTGTTCAATACAGTATAATCCAAAAACAGGCTAAGACTAAGACTCATTTATTACCCATATCAATGGAAGATTGCTTAAGTCGTACCTAATGATTTTGAAACCAGGTAAAGCACCAGAGGAGCCTTCATCTTACAGACCTATTAGCCTCTTACCTCTAATTGGGAAACTCTTTGAGAAAACTATACACAACAGAATGCAGTCTCACCTAGACGACATACTTCCTGAATACCAATTTGGATTCAGGCAAAAACATGGCAACATAGAACAAGTACATAGATTGTCAAACACCATAAGCCAAACACTAGAAAATAAACAGTACTGTTCAGCTGTTTTCTTAGACATAAGTCAGGCTTTTGATAAAGTCTGGCACACAGTTCGTTTATTCAAGATTAAAAATTATCTACCGCACTCATTTTACTCCACATTAAAGAGTTACTTGGATAAAAGATGCTTTGAAGTTAACTCAACGGAGAAACTGTTCGAAATTAGCTCAGGTGTACCACAGGGCAGCTAGGACCTATGTTATATCTCATATTCTCGGCTGACATCCTTAAAAAAGATGACACAGTAATAGCCACATATACAGATGACAATGCTATAATGTCAATCAATTCTGACGCATTGACCGCATCAGCTACACTTCAAAAACACCTCACAGAAATTGAATCGTGGCCTGGTACGTGGAGAATAAAAGTTAATAATAGTAAATCCATACACGTCACCTTTACCCTTAGGAAAGGCGATTGCCCACCAGTGACGTTAAACGGCAACCAAATACCTCAATCAGACACCGCCAAATACCTAGGCATGCACCTGTATAGGAGATTCACGTGGCAAAGACACATTTGGAATAAGCGGAAATAGCTCCATACAAAGTTAAGAAGTTTGCACTGACTTCTTGGAAGAAAATCCCAGCTAACTAATAAAAGCAAAATGGCAATCTACAAGACTATACTCAAATTGGTATGGACATATGTAATCAAACTTAGGGTCGCAGCATCTAACAGCAACATTGAAATCTTGGAAAGATACCAGACCAAAACCATGAGACTCATTTTCAACATTCCAAAATCCATCAGCAACAAATACATCCTACAAGACCTGAACCTAACATCTGTTAAGCAAGAAATATTCACAAGAAGTCTCAAATACCAGAATAAGCTATCAAAACATGTCAATGCTTTAGCGACAAACCTTAAGGGCTCTGGTAGTACCATCTATTAGTTGTAGAGATAAGACTGTAAAATTCAAACGTACAGTTCTTTTTCTGTGTTTGCTTTGTGTATAGTTTTATTTATAGTATTATTATTATTATTTATTGTATTTAGTTCTTTAATTGCATAAGGAAAAACAATCATAATAACATATTCTTGTATTGTATCCTCAAGTACTTCCTAAAGTTCAACAGGTAGTTGTTTAGTCATATACACGTGATCAGTAATTCCCTATGACGACAATAATATATACCTAAATGTGATACTGTAATTTACATATTAATTAATAATGTGCAAATAAGTCGCGAATTACGGACGAGTGTGCGGTGATGTCGGCTGTTGTAGTGGCCTTTATTCATTTTAAATATTTGGGCTAATGATTTAAAAAAATATCATTGCCTCATGATTACACCCGTGTTAAATTTAGTAGTAGTTCAGTTGTTATTGTTCTTATTGTGACTATGTCGTATATGGACTAAAATGTGCGTTACAGTTAAAACGAATTTGTGAGTAAAAGTGTGAATAATAGCATCAAATGTTGTTTCCGTTTTCATGTAAGGATTTATATCATTTTGATAGTTAATTGTTAAAAACATGCTATAGCACGTCAAAAGTTAGTGCTTAATAAAAATAAACTCTTGTCAGAGCGACATATAGCACAATTCAGTTATTTTTTACCTAAAGCCCTAGTGTATAGAGAAACATGATAAGAAAATAACATTGTTTTGAATCGACCAACGTTCCGCCGCGCCCACGCGATCTTACCCGTATATATATTGTTATTCTCACTTCTCGTAATTGCCAGCTTTCCTGATTGCTTGACGTTCATGGCTACTGCTCCGCTCCTTAGTGTCGTAGCTTAAAGTTATATAGCCTATAAACTTCCTGAATAAATAAGCTATACAATACAAAAATATTTTTTAAATCTGACTGGTAGTTCCAGAGATTAGCGCGCTCAAATAAACAAGCAAAGTGACTCTATTTCCGATTGGCACGTTTCAAGATCAGCCATCACCGATGGATTGTCGATCTCTCGATGGTCAAAGCTGTTCATATAATTGACCTTTAAAATCTAGAAGTGTCTAATTTTTAACCAACAATTACAAACACGTATATAAATGAGTTTAATGCTGCATTACTGATAGACCATGAAATTGGCCATTGTCATCAATACTTTTAAGTAAGGCAACAAACAATTAAATATTGAATAGTAAACATTAAGTTTTGCCTTCGTCCATTACTAGTCTATTGTCTAATTTAGGTCAACGTAATCTA
Organism: Saturnia pavonia; assembly: GCA_947532125.1. Classification (NCBI taxonomy): domain Eukaryota; kingdom Metazoa; phylum Arthropoda; class Insecta; order Lepidoptera; family Saturniidae; genus Saturnia; species Saturnia pavonia. Next base: position 12,911,385 of record OX383906.1, read on the forward strand.
TACTGATATTATAAAGCTCAGAAGGTTCATTTTTGTTTGTTTGTTTAATCAAGCTTAACTCTCGAATTATCAGTCTGATTTGAAAAATTCCTTGTGCATGTTATAGTATCTTTATTTAGGAAGGCTATATAATATATAAGTTCATGCTACGATTCTAAGGAGCGGAGCAGTGATAATGAACGTCAAACAATCTGGCAAGTTGTAGCCAAGTACGGGAAGTCAGAACAATGATAGGCTTCACGTGTTTAATACGTGTTTAACAATTTAACACTGGTGTAAGCGTACCGCTAGTAATACAAATAAAATATGCTGTTAAAATTAACATAACTGTCTCGTAATATATCACCGAAATCATAGAGTCACTAGGCGTCAAGTATATCCTGAAAATTGAAAGTGGCCAGTCTGAAAACGCGGTGGACATCCATCGACGCGGCTCGGCGTATATATTCTATTACATTATATTTAGCGGGTGCGTTGATACCGGGGGCCTCGGTGAAAGCGAAACCGTTTTCAATTGTTATCTCGCTCGAAGGTTAATTGACCGATATTTGTAAATGCGAGCCGAGGGTTAATTTGTATTTTCGACGTTCAAGTTCAGTAATGCGATGTGTTCGTTTTATTTATTATGATATCGATAGACATTTAATACCGCGATCTAACTTTATTTTCCAAACCAATGGCTTTACGTCAATTATAATAAAATTTAAATCTATTTTTATTTTGGTTTTACTGACACGATTTAGTAAATGCAGTAATAAAGCACAAAATATATTTTCTTTATCATTTCATTCCAAACAAAGTATAGCTTGCTACTAATACTACTGGTAATCAACTTTATTATGATATCTGTTATACTATACACATATAGATATATAACACCCAGACACATAACTGATAATTATGGTTATCGCATAAAAATTAGTCATGTGCATCAAACCTGGCTTGGCTCTCTCTCAACTACCACTAGCCACGAGGCCCATTGTATAATTTAAAGTATAAGACCTAATTTAACAGCAACAATACATTTTTTATAGTAGCACGGATAATTGACGAACCTTAGGCTGATGGTAAGCACAGTACAATCCAAAAACAACAACTGAGATATCGACAATGCATCACCCGTCGCCGCTGTCATGGCGGCCTGCGTAAATAAAGAAATTATTATAACCAAGAACAATAGTTATTTCATGAATAATAGGCAAAGTCTCCAAATAACACAACGGAGACAACCGTATCTTGAAATAATACATTAGCATTAGAGTTTTACGCGTTTAACACGCTCTTCCTAGACCATTACTTGTCTTGTGATGTATCTACACGTTGTAAAGTTTCGCTATTAATATTTCAGTTCAAAGAGGTTCAGTACCGTTTATGTATAGGTATGTATGTTTCAGTACCGTTTATGGTGTCGTCAGAGAACTTTTTTTTGTCTTTTGCTAACCGTTAATGTATTTTAATGAAATTATTGTTAGTGTTCACTAATAATAAACCCGGTGGCGATTGGTGGTTATGTGAGCTGTTGTGTCCGATTGGATTGCAACCACCATACACCAAACGCAACGTCCGTCGTCGTGACATGCTTAAGCGTGTCGCGATCCGTCATCAGCCGGTATATATCCAGTAAAAAAGCAAGGTGCTAGGGATCTATATCCGACCGGATCGCGGTCACCATACACATCATAATAAACCCGTCACAGTAACTCTCTTTTTTAGTTATGGCTTTTCGGGATTAACTATCTTTTTGAAACTTTTTGAATATTTTTGAATGTAAATTTTTCTTTAACAGTATTGAAAGTCAAGAGTAGAAAATTAGATACATTTATAGTACAGTAACTAAACCGACACGCATTGCTGTGGCCATTGAGTTATTATGTACTACGTAGTAGTAGTACCTCAATGGCTGTGGCTTAGAATTTATTTTTTATACGATCGCTACCGAACTTTACAGGTTAGCCAGCTGTGCTAGGCAATATGAAGAGCACTCAAGCCGTCTTGGAGTCCATAAGAAACATACATACAAACTTTTATTTTGAACACGCTTATATTAGCTTCACTTGTAACTAACTACCAAACAATTTTAACCGACTTCTAATTATCGTATCGATATGAAACTGTATGTATATGTAGTTCGGATGACAACACTATAATTTAGTATCTTGGAGATGACCTGATGATGGAGCCAGGAGGTGAATTGTGGAACACTTCAGTGGCTAATAGTAAACCTCTCGAGTGTGTGCTCATATGATTTGTTTATACAAGTTTTAACAGACTGGGCTTGGTAAAGAGATGTTATTATAAGACTAAAAGTTTTATAACTTTTAGTGCGTAGTTAAAGCGTGTTTTTTGTTTTTTAAACCATTTAAACTTTTATTATAGATATAGATAGATGATAGATAACTGTACTTGAATACAGTGATATAAATATAAGGAAAATAACAAACGTCACGGCCTTAACGTAAATGTTCAATAATTGTAAATTACATGAAAAACTATAGGTACGATAGGTTTTTTAGATAAGTTATTCGTTTCCATTTTTTTTTAATCCTGTAACTTTCCCGTGATTGTTTTTTTTTTCGATTGAATAATGAAACATTACTATCTCCATATATTCTCTCTAAGGTTATCTCACTTCTCTAAGGTTTTTTTGTGGTAACGCAATATCGCCCTTAATACTCCATCAATATTAATAATTCAGATAACGTTTTAAAACTTATGTTTCCCATTATTGACGAAAAATAGAAAAACAGTTTAAAAGTAATTTTATTATGTTTGTTAAAGCATATTCAATTAACATGTAGGAGGCGCCATCTATCAACAATCTGTTTAACTAATATGACAGCTGTTAGTTATATTGTTTACATTCCATATCGATAATATACGAAATATTCGCACGACTCAGGTAGTTAATGATAATACTCATATTTTCATTATGTAGTTGTTGAAATATTATGTAGGTACTAATGATTGAGTAAAAAATGCGTCTAATTTAGTAAGACCCTAAGGCCCGCAGTAAAGAGCTCTTAAACTTGCCCTCCACACAATACACTTGCCAACATCCATGGCACTCGCGCGAACACTCCGATCACTTATTTCCTCGCTTCCATTGTTCCTCCATACTTAAATCGCGGGAAGTTCCTATTATTAATTTAAAATTTAGAACAATGCAAGCAAAATTTAAAAAAAACTGCATCTATTATACACGATGACTATCTAATTCAATTCCAATTTACACAATACATAATTGGAATATAATAATTGTAATTATAATGTTCCTAATAGTTTTTTGACCATGTTACAAAATCATGTGAATTCATTTATTAAAAGTTTCTGATATAGAATTAATTGTTTATAATGATTTTTACAGATAGTAACGTACATTTAAGAGACTTTGCAATGATAATTTTTAGTTTCTTGAAAATAATAACGTAAATTAAATTAATACATTCATATTAAAGAGAATTTTGATAATAAATTGAAAAAATACGTACCTATATGTCAATGCGTTTACAACAAAAAAATTAAAAGTATCTGTAAATAAATAAAAAAAAACAATAATTACGAAAGCGCGTAATTCTAATTCTGAATTCAAATTAAAGCCGCTTAATGCGCGGGAGCGACCCCGTTAAAAAAAAGAGTTGACGAGTGCTCGCGGAGGGTGGTAATTTTTCATTAATTTAAGTTCACCATTCCCTGTTTTGTTTGCTTTTAATCGCATTTCTAATTAATCCCGTCGAGAATAACGTGACAACTGTCGACTATAGCCGCCATTTTTTTTTTCGAGCCCGAATATAGCAGATGTCGTCCGATTTCCATTTGTTTCTGAGATTAATGATTCGGTACGATTGTGAATTTTTCCGGTCGGCTTTTGTTGTTTTAGAAGCAATTTGTCCGCTTACTTTTGTAGAGTGCCAGTCGTTAAAGCGTCCGCAAATAATATCGGAATAAAAAAATATGATGTTATACAACATCGCTTTAAGTTTTCTCTCTGGGTGTGACATCATAGCTACGCAAACATATTAATATAAAAAAAAACCTCGACTGAAATAAGAGCTGAAATATTCAAAATGATAACCAAAAATACTTTATTGAATTTAGGCTTAAAAAGGCACTTATTGATATTAAAACACTACCAACTATTCGGAAAACATTCCAGTCATCGAGAAGAGATGGTAAGTAACTCGATCGCGTTTATCACTTTTTAGGAATCCGAAGTCAACAAGAAACCCTTTTAGTTTCTCTATCTGAGTCTGACTGTCCGCGGCTTAGCTCAGTGAATCTTAGTACTAGAAAGCTGTAATTTTATATGGATAGGTATACATATTATCATTGACATGCCCATTGTCTTGTGCATAGGTATACATATTAATCACGCAATCAAAATGGTTACATAAACTGTTGAAAAAAGAAAATTTTGTAGGTTTTTTTTCTCGTCTATCCCATCGTGTGGAATATTGTTGTATAGGTCGTTCAAAAATATTGCGGGTCCGTGAAAGCTATTTTTCGATACAGGGATCCCTTTGCGAAATATTAAGCCTTAAAGTGTTTATTTCTTTAGAGACAAGTATCCCCCCAGTCAGCTAAATGGTTATTTTTTTTTATATGTGAATAAAATCATGGTTGTAGTAATGTAGTATATATAATGAAGTTAAAAGGAAACCTATCAGAGGTAAGTAGTCTTTACAGGTTAAAATGTACATCGAGAAATACTTTTGTACAAATTCCATTAAAAATTACCTTCTCTAAGTCTGCATATTGTAATGGGCAACTACGGAACACTTCACTGCGCGTGGTCCGACACGCACTTGACATTTTTTTATATTGTATGTTCAATCGATAAGTCTTATTTTCAGTTCTTTATAAATTTTAGTACATGTACAAAGGAGTCACTTCCAGACATTACTTTCTAGTAATGATCTACCATATAATCTTTCGACAAGAAAACTTTTCTTACATATTATGATTCTCTAATTTATTATCCGATAAATCAGTAATGCGCTTAGGAAGTTGATTGTAGAACCTAACACTATTACGTAAAAAACATTTTTGTTTAACTAAAACTAAAAGTAGTATTACTATTCTATATTTATTTCTAATACTGAAATTGTGCTTTTCGTTTACAAATTCAAAGGGATTCAAGTTTTATATTAAAAAGGGTTTTGATTTCAGAGAACATAATATATCTGATAAAAGTCTGATTAAGTATGCAAGATATATTTATTATCTATATTCATAATTCTGTCTGTAGGTAAATGTTTTTTTTTCCAAATTTCCTGATAGACATCCTATTTAAAAGAAACTGATCACGAATATGACATAAAGAAAATGGTCTGTCTATTTATGTCCAGATTTAACTCAAAAATGGCTTGAACGTTTTTTATTAATTTTGTAAACGGGATGCTTACGTTATTGCTCAATTGATAGACTAAGAATTTTTAGTAATTCTCACCGTTTTCCAGGAACACTGGAAGCCTATGTCATTGTTTTATTAATAGGCTAAAAGAATTTTCAATGATAATTTTAGGAATCGTAAAAATATGTCCTAATAACCTAGTAGTACTTATAGTACAGAAATAATTACAAATTTATTAATGTAGATACAGACAACTAATATGTTATATAAACATTCGCACCTACCTACCAACCAAATTAAAGCTAGCCTTTATCGTATAGGCACAGTACTATAAGTGTCTGGTGCCTGTAAATTTTCGTTGCGGCGATCTGTGGCCGGTCTTTGTGCTATTAATTTGTAATGTCCTCCCCCCTCGCCTCTCCTGCAGGCGGCTAGATGCATCCGACCGAGTATAATGGGATAGGAAGGTAAGATAAGTGTGAAGATTGTGTTCCAAATTCGTCTTCGTATTATATTTGTAATTTATACTGATGAATAGAATCAATTGATAGAATGATTATTTTCAAGAATGTTTGATTTACTTGTGGACCTTACATTATTATGGCTGTGTCATAGGGTGCTCATAAAAAGTTCAGTATAATTCAACGGGCCAACGCATAAGATTATACTCATAGTTTCCATGCGCCATATAATTAGAAATGAGATGACCCGTAGAAGAACAAAGTCACCGTCATAGCCAAATTTTGCTAGACTTAAGTGGCAGTAAGCTCGTAGATTGGATGACCTATGAGGCCAAAGAATTCTCGGGTGGCGATTGCTTACTGGAAGACGCAGTGTAGATACCAGCCAGAAAGTGGGCTGATGATCTGATAAAAGTTGTGAGAATCCACTAGATGTAATCAGTTCAGGACCGGTCATTGTGTCGATCTTTGAAGGAGGCCTTAGTCCAGCAGTTAACGTTTTTCAGTAGAATGGATGAATAGCTGTGTCTACGTCTATGGTTAGCTTCATACCAGAAATATATCTGATGATAAGACAAGATTCGCTAAAAGAACATTAACTCAAAGATTATACACGGGATTGATATATTTAAAATTTGAGGATACCTGTTGCAAACCAATGGAGAACTAAAAACTTTTATAGCGGTAAAGCCAGAGTACTGCTTTAAGATGTTCTTTTTAATTCTAAAGTCAAGACTCTTTAATATTCGCAGCCAAGTACTTCGACGCTACGCTGCATGAAGACAGATCACTGAACATAGGGCATTGATTTTCGGTATTATGAATGATCCTTTGGGTTTACGGAAAACTTATTGATTCCGCTATTAATTTTAAACGTGTGATGAAATTTGGTACACGTATCAACAATATTATCTATTGTATTTTTTGGCCATTACAGTTGTACCAAATGGTTGAGGTCAGCATATAACGTATTCTGTTTTTATTACAATATTCTGTTTTCTTTTAAGCGCTAGAAGACATTATGGTTATGCTCGAGATGGATCCACGCGAGTTTTCAATGATGAATTAAAAGGAAGTCGCGGTGGATCAATACAAGTGATAATGCAATTGGTTAAAATTGCAGATGAAAATTTCCGGGAATGAAGTTTCTTATATTTCAAGTTCTCAACGCTACCTGGAATTTTAATCTTCAGTCATGTAAAGTGTTAAACCAACTGATTAAGTAAAAGTAAATAAATAAGGAGCAAGTGTCACTTTTGGCTTGTAAGTGAGGAAGACTACATAGAAAAACACACTTCCTAAGAGCTCCACAGGAATGGGGAAGCAGAAGTATTAGATCCCGACGTTAAGTTCTACGTTATAAATAAGTTACTATGGTTACTTATATGGTTGTTGATGTCTGATCGTTAAACTTCGAAGATTTGGGAGACTAGTCCGTTTTTATGCAAGTACAGCGTATCCTTGTTGGAAGAGTTTGTTAGCAAAATTTCAGAATTAAAATTTTACTAAAATCTCCATCTTTTTGCTATGAGTTATTACATGTTTTTAGATTGTAGCTTGTTTAAAATGTGCTTAATATTATACATATCAAGAATAAAAATTAGAGTAATTTTAAATTATTTTCTTCATACAATTATAAATCACTTATTAAACTATACAATTATATATGAAACTAGCTGTGCCCGCGGCTTCGCTCGCGTGGATTACTAAAAAAATATTTTTATTTTTTGTGCGGAAGTTTAATTATTTTTCTGAAATGAAAGTACCCTTAGTTATTCCTTATAAAATCATCTGCCAGTGAATGTCCCGTGAAAATCGGTCCAACCGTTTCGGAGATTACCCGGAACAAAAAGACTATAAATATTTTTATTTTTTTTATTTTATTATAGGTACCGGTTATACTTTTATGCATTTAGTAAAAAACTCTTATTTTTACACTATAAACAGACACTTAATTTTTTTTATATGTATAGATAAAATTACAAATTATTTACTAAGTATATTTTTAGGAAAGAAAAAATAAATAGGAATGAATGATATTCTATAAATGTAAAACTGAACTTTTATTAAGAATTTACACAAGTATCTCTCGTTCGGTATCACTGTTGTAATTCAGAAATCGTCGGACGCGTCTCCGCATTACTTACCAACTTGTAGTATCTATTGCCGATCTTCAATGGGGGCCCGCGTTTCCGATAGGATTAAGCCAGACTTACTGCTCGGTCAGGAACACGGCGCGGCGCAGTACCCCCTACTCCCCTCCCGTCGAGCCCCCCGGCGCATTAGGAGCAATCATATTCGACGGGTGCGCTAGGTTTTGGCATCGCTCCGTGTTGCTTAGGCCGGTTGAGGCTATTTGCGGAACAATGATTGGTGCTGTCTTAGTTTGTTCGGCCGTTAAGGTACTGTTTCGTTTCGTCCGTGTTCGATGTATTTTCCAATGAATTGTTTAGTCCTTTTCGTTTAATTTTATGCAGTATATTTTCTTGTATGAATTTCAAAATGTGATTGAATTCTAAAGGCATTTATGGAAATCAATATCTTTTAACGCTATTGATTAATAATAGATAAATAATTTAAATTTAAAAACTTTTTTCTAAAATATAAAGCGCTATCTAATAACAATCTCTTTAATTAATATCGTAACTGTTAGTTAGTATATTTATATTCTATAACATGCGAAATATTCGCAAATATATGTTATGAAATATAAAATTGTACCTATATATGCCAATTCGCTTCGTTGAGTAAAAGTAATTTAATTTAGAATAATTATTCACTATTAAATTTACCGGCCTTCACTGAAGAAACTAATAGAATTCATAATGGTGCAAGATAAGAATAAAATATGGTAAGAAAAAAGTAAATGAAGGTTTAAATTTTCCTTAAGAAAACTACGCTAATGACATGAACAAAATAAACACAGTGAAAAAGCTTAACTTTTATATTGTGTGTAATAATCTAGATATATCATAATATTTTCTACATGAATTTCATGAGAGAATGATTTAATTACAAATAAGTATGTTATAACTAAACAATTGACCATTAGGTAAAACTGTCTGAATGAACGTTTACATAAGCTATTGGTCTACGAGTATATCGTAAGCACGAAGCGATCGTGTAAACACGTAGGTGAAAAATAAACAAAAAGGTCAAAAGACCCCGTCGTGTACCCCCTAAATCTAAATCCTCTGATATCTTGACCTACCCATTTCCTGACGTTAGGGTAGGTCGCGTTAACTTGTTACGGGTTTTAAGTAGGATTTAGATACCGTCTTTTATGTAGGTACGCCTTGTGTATTTTATATTTCAATGTATACTGATAAAAGTATATATAGTAGGTATTATAAATAATTATAAAAGATTTTTAAATATTTTGTTTTTTTTTCAGACAATAATATGTATAAGAAATACTTATATTAAAGCAGTACAATTAAAAATAATTAAATTTAAAAAATAATAAGAACCAAAAAAAATACAACAAATTAGAACAATGATATGAATATATTTTTACTTAGATAAGATTAGAAATAGATTTATATTTCGCAAGGTTATTCGAGAAGATGACTAGATCCAGGGTTCTAGGCTTATTATCTGTACTAATATTGTAAAGTTCAAAAGATTATTTGATTGTTTGAACGCGCTGATATGTGAAATTGCAAGTCAGATTTGAAAAAATCTCCATGCATTTTTATAGCTCAATTATTGAGGAATAGTTTATAGATATAACTTCACGCTACGACTCTAACGAGGGGAGCAGTAACCAGCAACATAATGTAATCTGGCAATCTGTAGGCATGAAGGGGAGCTGAGAATAACACCCGCGGTTGTAAATAAATTTAACACGATTGAAACCGTTGGGCATAGCTAGTATTGTGAAATGTGATAGAATCCTATTCAACAGAGATATAGGAAAGAAGAAAAAGGATAGATAGTTTAATCAATATATGTAACGTATGTATTCTTTTATAATATTAAAGAAATCTTTGTTTTGCAGACGAGTCGGGATGCGAGGCTGATATGTTGGAGGGCGCAGAGGCCGGTCGGCACTCGCCGCCCCGGCCACAGCAGGAGCCCATTAACCTCAAGAATGAGGTACGTAACTTACACTTAATATTTTTTAAGTTACAGTTACTTATTTTGGGGCGTTTAGTAGAGGGTAATTGCGCACGCATCATGTGAAGTACGATATGATGAAGTTGGCCATCATTGATAAAAAAGTAAATACATTTTACTGATTTTATTTTTAATTGTGTAAAAATAATCACATTAACATAATGTTTATTTATATAATGATAAACTATTTTAATAAATCTTTAAGGGACAATTATTCAATCGTCAGTTAACTTTATAATATCCGGGCGACCGAGCATCGCTCGGTGTCCTGCAAAAAACCGATCTAGATAATCTGCAAAGTATAAGATTATATTATCTAAATAAAGAATTTAATACAAATCATTATAGCAGTTTCCGAGAAATCTTATTATGTATACAAAAATTGCTCACTTAACAGTATTACATAACATTTATTTTCTAAATTCATTTTCATTTTCTGAAAATGAATCCTAGCTAGATCGATGTATCGCCCCCGAAACCCCCTGTATACTAAATTTCGTGAAAATCGTTGGAGCCGTTTCCGAGATTCAGATTATGTATATATATATATATACAAGACTTGCTCGTTTAAAGATGTAAGATAAGGAATAATTTTGACGGATAATGTATAGGCCTTTCAAAATTTAAAAATGATTCCTCAAGTAAAGTGTCCGTTGATTGAAAAATCACTCATAGAACAAATTAAAGTAATCAATGTAAAAAAAAATTACTTAAATACACTTAATATACACAACACAAGACAATAAGACTTACAAGTTAAAAAAAGTGGATGCGTATATTTATGTATGCGCGTTAGAACTATTTATTATATGACGTATAACATCGAGTGTGATTATTCTCATCACAATAAAACAAGAGGTTTTGCATTTGAGAGCCAGTCTTTTACTAGGTTTAGCGTATTATCATCTTGGGCCACATCGTCACTTAACATCATGTGAGATTGTGGCTATTACGCCAAAACTATAATGATAAAAAAAGGCTTAGCAAGAATCTTCATGGTATAGAATTTTGTAATAATGTGTAAAAATTCACTCCCATCAATTTTTTCATAAAACGCCAAAATAAGTAAAACCTTATATTTACCAAACTGAATGACGTTTGAATTTATTTTATAATCATTGACTAAATTATATTGATAGTGACTTGTTATCTATTATTTTTGTATGATTCTTATCATCCGTTGTTGTTTAGTAATTTTTCTAACTTGTTATTTAAAAAAACGGAATACGTGAAAGGCACGAAGTTAAGTGTGAATCAGCACACTCAAATGTCGAACCGTGTCAGGCGTAAAAAGACGATACATCCGAATCAAAAGGTCCGAAGACTAAACATCCGCTTCGTTAGTGCCCCGCGAAAAAAGTCGCCGACCGATGGGCGTATAACCTACTTGGCTCTCGATATCTATAGTATCGATTAGCGAGCGCTTTTTACTCGCACGCACCCACACACCGGCGTACGGGGGCCAGCGTTTTTAACAATCTTTTTTTTTCATCCACCCCGTCTCCCCAAAACCGTCATGTCCATTGCGCGGATGCAAAGACCACCCGCGTCCCACCCTTTATATAGCAGCATTGAAAATGGAATTTCCATGAGTGATGGAGTGTCAAACGGGGAAGCGAAAAAACAGAGAAAAAGTACATTATGTTAATTATTGAACGCGTGCTCCTCCGCGGTGCGAGTTTAAATTGAATGTCATGTCGCCCATGTCTCGTGTCCGTTGCGTTCCCGTGTCGTGTCGTGTCGTGTGAACTGACCGTCTGGAAACACAGTTCCATACCAGTTACCTGTTTAAGTTTTAATTTTATTTTATTTATGTTGTTGTGCTAAATTAAGCATAGGTACTGTTCTAAAAGTTTATTTTTCGATATATGTTTTTTATATCCACCGAATTGAATAAAACTGTCTCTCAACTGCTATGGTTTTTAAATAAACATATTATACTAGCTGTGCCTCACGGTTTCACCCGTGTTAAGTTTATGAAACCTACTTGCAACCGCGCCGCCGCGAACGCATCCATATAGCCATCGTTGATTTTATTTCCCGTACTTACGTCAGCTTGACAGATTGCTCGACGCTCATGGTTACAGCTCAGTTTCATAGAGTCGTAGCGTGAAGTTATTATAGTCTGCAAGCTACCTCAATAAATAGGCTGTACAAATACACAAGAAATTCTTCAAATCTGACTGTAAATTGCACGAGAAATTGTTCAAATATGACTGATAGTTCCGATAAATCGCGAACAAACAACAAACAATCTCTTGAACTTTATATAATTAGTATAGAGATATCACCTCTCATTTGACGGTCGGCGTGAATATGTTATTTAAGGGGATTAGAAAAAACAGTACATTTTATATCTTCACTCTATATCATTTTCATACGAGACCATTTGAAACCAAATTGAGCATAGATTTTATTAGTAACATATAAAACATTCAGTACCAATACTAACAATCATGTTTATCACACAAATCCAAAAATATACATATACTGGCTGCTATATGTTACTTTGTGCGACAATATATCTGTCAAGTGTTACACATACATGGAAAACATACAAACTAGCGCTAATTACAATGTGCGTATAAAAATACAATGTGGGTCCTCGCAAAGGGAAATTCCTCAGAAATCGTACTATCTGCGACAAGTTAGGTTCCAAGGTAGTGGTATGATGGTGAAAAGTAGCCGTTAGTATCATATTGAGCTATTCTTCGGAAAACAACACATTATATAAACGATAGAACGGATTGCCGATGGGGCCAAATAGTTCTCGAGTTTTTTTTAACTATCTATACTGTTAGCCTTAGGGGCCCTGGAGTCTTTGCGGCTTTTACAGCTTCATCGGGCTTGCGGGCGAGCGCTTAAGGCACTCAGCACCGAAAGCAAGGAGTTCTCGAGTGCCAGCCGCGTACCGATAGACTCAGTGTGGACAGACCCTCCAAAAGGGAGACCGACGACATAATAAAGGTTGCGGCTGGGAGCCGCTAGATGCGGGCAGCACAGGACCGGTCATTGTGGAAGGCTTATGTCCAGCATTGGACGTCTTTCGTCTAAAATTATAATGATAATGAACACGCAAAAGGAGGTGAAATATCTCTTCAGGCTTAATAGTTCGATACATCCGGTCAGAAGATGACAGCAGTACTTAACAGATATATGGGGCCATACTTGCAGTTTGATAAGAAAAAAAAACGATTAAATAAAGTGTGTCGTCATATATGTTTTATTTTATTAAATCATTTTCAAAAAATAAGAAATCTTCGTTTTCTAAACTTTTATTATAGTTCCAAAAGGTTCACATTTTAATTACATCGGTTCAATTTAAAATAATATTTTACGTAACTTTTAGTAAATATTGTCAGAATTTGTTCTTTTGGCCTGATGGTAAGCGGTTACCGTAGGCCATGGACGCTTGTAACACTAAACGTATCATTAGCGTATTGTCAACCTTGAACTTCCCTTCCCCAAGGAGCTCTGGAAACCCTACTCACCGCAGGAACAAAAGGTTATTTGGCTGCGATCTTCTGTAGGATGGAGGTATTTCACCAGTCGGGCTGCAACCAGTATTTTTTTTTTCCAAAGAGATATATCTATACTTCTTTAGTATGATTTTATATAGCGCAGAAATATAATATTATATAGTCGTTGGAAAATAATAAATAATGTAATATAACTTATATTACAATGAAATCTACCGTGAGCGTAGCATTGCGCAAAAAAAACACGTACACGGTGACGTGGACTAGCCGGACAGTTGCAATACTAATGGAAAAATCCCGAAAAAATATCGGGCGCGGGTAAAAAAAAAGTTTAAAAAAACGGAACACATTTGAATGAAAATGGGAGAAAGGGGGGCGAGAGCACGCGCCTCCCGATCACCTATTATTATTATTACTCACATTATATCTGCATTTTTTTCTACGCACACCACACGCGCGACGTGCGCCATTTTTATTTTTCTTGCGTTTTTGCTTTTTTTTTGGGAATACGGCCGGGGGGCGTGGGGGGGACGTGGGGCGTCCGGAACGCTGCAGAATCGAACTATGCGATGTCTACAAGTGGACGAACATTTAAATTGGCTCTCATCAAATATTGACTGCATGTAGTTTTTTCATTAACCATTGAGTTTTTTGTGTGGTACGCAGTCGAGTTCAATTTGTATCTATTTACAATCGTCAAACAATTATAGAAAGATTCCAATATACTTTTGTAAGTAATTATTTAATTGTTGTATTAAAATGAGCATTTTACAGTGGGTACTTTATGAAATTAAACATACCTATAAGTTTCAATGGTTATTAGTAATGTTATTATAAAGTCACAATTTTTGCTTAATTATTTTCTTTTAACAACTTATATAAAAATGACTTACTTTTTCATAAACTCTAAGTTTTATGTATAGGAAATTAAATAATTCCTCTCCATATATAGTACTCAAAATGTTAACAATATTGTTTAAAAAAATATTTAAATTTATTAGTAATCATAACTTTATTATCTACATTTTTACATATTAGATAAAAGAAATAGTTCCGGTAGAGTTCCTTTCTAACTCTACTAGATGACAAGGATGTTTTCCGAACCGGTGGTAACTTGCAACATAATGTAATTAGTAAAAAAATGTGTATAGTGCGTTTTATAATCCCACGGAATAAACTGACATTGTAAATTGGATTTTGAAAATAGTATTGTCCGCCAAAACGAAATAATTGTAAAACCGTCGAGATATTATTCATATTGTTGTTTCTTGACAAAAAAAAATGTGGAGGCCGAATAAGGTAGACAAAATCGCGTCTGTCATGAGCCAACCGAAGCTTTCTTTTTTTGTAAGTAGTTGGCAATATATACATTCTATAGTTTCCTGAATTATGTTATGATAATAGTAAATTATCGGGTATGTTGGATAATACCAAATATTAGCAATTAATAAATAAAAACCCTAAATTCAGTACCTATTTAAAATCTACGGTACGGTATACTATACGGTAGCACAACAATACAAGAATGAATGTGGCTACATTATTTTCAAGTTTAACATTAATGATTGGTAGTGTAGGATAAAAAATGCACTACAGAAAAATAATAAAAAATCTAAGCAATGCTATCGACATTAATATTATCGGGCCAGCTAATTTTTGTATATAAAAATATATACAATAACTTCTATCAAAATCAGTAATTATTCCATCATTAGTACTTAATGTAAGTCAGTTTTAAGTAAAGTGACTTTATAATGATGTAAGTAGACGCGTGAGGGTTCACGTCACACCTGGTACTATAATAAGGAATAATGATAATCATTTAAATTTTAATAATCATATTTGTGGTTGGACGGTGTGTTTATTGTGTCCGACTTGAACGCGACCACCGCCGTAAGATGTTTAATCACAGTGAGTCTCTTTCGGCTTGTCGAGTTTCAGTATCAGCCAGTTATCCAGTATCTAGTAATCATGTGGAGTTGTAGGGATCTCTACCCGATTGGGTCGCGCCAACTATAAACATCTAAGCCCGTCACAGTCTCTTTCGATATGTCCCGTTTCGGGATTAGCCGGACCCGCCACGACCGCTGCTCTGCGGCAACTCAAGCCTAGGTCCGATCCATCGGTATGGAGCCCCAGAGCCAAGCAGCCGCTCGCGCAGGTAGTTAGACAAAAATTTTCAGACCACGTAATACATATACACATGCTCCTTCCCTCCTCCTCCCAGGGGGAAGAAACATGTATAGTTAGTTTAGATCGAATGCTAGGGAATTAGCCAGATCGCGACTTCTTTGCATACGCGCAACAGTCCGAGCCGAGGTCCGGCCACTTTGGCGCCCTCGGAATTGTTGCAATGCTTTCGTGGCTGAGTGCCTTAAGCACTCGCCCTCAAGCCCGGTGAAACTTAAAAGCCGTAAAGGCTCCAGGACTAACTAACTAAGACTATATAAGTATATAGTCAGTTCGAAAAAAAAGGGATTAGCCGGTCTATATCTAGCTGTCGAGTTGCTGTTTCTTTTGGATTGTAGTGTGTTTACCATCAGGTAGTTACAGTACCGCCAATATGCAGCGCTACTAAAAATAAAAACAAATTATGTGCTGTACTAGCTGTGCCCGCGGCTCCGCTCGCGTGGACTACAGAATGATCTCAGTCGAGCGCACGCTTGAGTTGTGTTACCACAAAATGCTTACTGTGAGTGATCCTCAGAAGATAGACATATGCTATCGTTGACTTTTTTGTAGATCTTTTTAAGGTGTACAATTATGTATTACATTAATTTGATATATCTTTTATTATTTATTCAGCGTAAGCCATTTCATCGCCGCAAAAGTGTCTTTTTTCCGAATTGGTTCATCATTATCGTCGCTGCTTATTTCGTATGTTTACTTTATGTAACAAAATATATCCTATAACCTGGTCAGGTAACATACCTATGAATTTAAGGAAAAATATTAGCAGTGTTCGCGTGAAATGATCATAAACGGACCGAGAGACGTTGAGTTTCATAATATGTTGTATGTGAATGTTAATAAAATGATAGTGATACAATATTATAATTTTAGCTGGTCTTGAGCGATAATAATCACAAATCACCGTGCAAAGTACGTAAAACGAGCGTTATGAACGTACGGTCCGCAGTGAGCGAATTTATTGTCATTAAAAAATGCAAAAAATCATAATTAAAGGGGTGGCCGCGCGGGGTGCATCCCATTTTTTATTTTAATTGGCTTGTAAATTACAAAAGTTATAGTGAAAATGTTGAGTCAGGATTTTGTTTTCGGTGTCATTATGCGGTTACAGAGTTTCAGTCCTTTATTTTGAATTATTTATATTCTGTTTAGTTGAGAAAAACAATGCTGAATTCAGAAGTGGGATCGAATGTTTCCCTATTTGCATTTAAAAGAAAAACAATTAAATTTAGACATAATATTAGTAAAACAAACAAAAATAAAATTCTAAATTGTTTCATCGTGTTGCGTGCTTGCAATAAGTATTGAGGAACATAACAAGGCTCTTTCTAAGAGGACGCTATCTTCTTAATGGTCACACCGCGCCGTATGTGTTTTGTCTTCTCAAGCCACTTCTACGCATAACCCGTTTTCTTTTCCTACTTTGTGGTCAAGCGTGCAAGTAGAGTTACATTGTACGCAACTTCTATTTAAATGCACAGAAACCGTGCATGGGGCACAGCAACTCTACTTAATAAAGTTCTTAACTTCCCAATGTATTTCTTTACTCTATGTTCTTAACAATTGCAGACGCACAATGCACAACTCAAACCGGTAAGTTTAGAAACAGTTTTATACACGACTATATTATATCTTACTATACTCGTATATCGTAGGTGAGTACTACGAGGAGAGTTTTGATAATTCATCTCTTAAAATGATTATATAAGGGTTAAAGTTCGGAGATTTTGCTGATGGAAAATAAGTAAATATCCCACTGATGGGATATCTGTCTTCCCAAGGCGTGGTGCGGGCATAATCACGATGCCAGACCACGAACTGAGAAATCAAATGTTCTATATTTTTCTTCACCGTCTGCCGATAATTTAAATTAGTAAATGTACGCGAACTCCGAAATATTCTTTTGTACATTCGAACCTGCGGACATCGAAACGATATCTCACTCGACCAACTCGGCAAGTAAGTAATAAAGTTGAAAGTCTCCTTTGTATTTTTATTGACAGTTCCCCAAAACACCGGCGCCTGCTAGGGTTGCCACTGATATAAATCTCGTCGCAGCCGTGGTGAGGGCTGCCCGGAGAGAACGGACGTGATTGATCAAAGTCGTTTGTCAAGCTCGCGTCGCGGCTGTTGGTAGCCCTGCGCAATTAACACATGATTCTGAACATCTAATGCATTCAAATCTCGGTTTACTCATGAAGAACTTATGGCATATTTTTTAATCAACATTTTATGAAGGTTTAAGAATTAGCACAACAAATTTCTCATATTTTAATTTGGAAAAATGAGAACACAGCACCTGATTGTATAAAACGTACTTTTTTATTATAAAAATTTAGTCTTGTAATAATTATACAGAATAAATTATCTTGAAAATATAATCATAGATATTAAAAAGGACGAAATATAAATATTCATAAAGAATAACAAAATGATTCTATTTAATGATAATATACTACAACCAGTTAAAACAATACCTATTTTCTTGTCATCGTAAAAATTAATAAACCTAGTAGGTACGTGATAACCATCTATTTAATTATGAATGAATTGTTTATATATTTAATAATGATAATGACGTATGGCGGCAAAAAATCGTGTCAATATTAAAATATAATTTCACATCATACGTTTTACGATCATAAGAACATAACTGAAATCCAATTAATTTCCAATGAATATTCAAAACAGTTTATATCACAGAGGGCGCTACGTGTTTGCGATTAAATAATCTCGTAAATAACACAATGGTTTAATGTACGATCTGACAGTGCTTAATAGGAACGTCAATAAAAGTATTAAACTCTGGCTTCGGTTAATCTTTTTACAGGTTTAGAACACAAAAATTGTACCCGATTAGACCGCGAATACCATACAATATGTCTAAAACACCTGCCAATGTGGCAGGTTTAAACGTGTCGCTTTTCCAGAACATCCACTGTATATATTATAGGCAATGTATAAAATGCCGGCATTCTATAGATATTTTTTTTATTTCATACATTGCCGGGTACTCTGAGGCATTCTACAGAATGCCTAGAAAATGTTATAAATGACGTACATACCTCGATGCAATAGTTCGTACAAGTCTGGTCGTCACACCGCTAGACCAATTTGACGACGAATATAGTCATGAAAATCAAGACTTGCATTAACCATGTATATTTTATATCATTCTCTCGCAGGCTAAATCCTATAGTGTGTGTATGTTTGTCTCAGTCAAATAGCACTCTGAGGTCCCGCCAAAAACTCTGACGTGATATTCGAAACGAATCGGAAATGTATTTCATACTTTGCCGGTTTATCATTTGGCATTGTATAGCATGCCTAGGCAATGTATGAAATATGAATCATTTAATACATTGCCTGCTAACGTATACGCAGCAGCCGAAGAGGCTTGCAGGCCGGCATGACGTCGCCGTCATCGATCGACCGGCGATGGATTGCTGATCTCTCTGTGGTCACCTTTATTTACGGATTGTTATACGTAGGCGCACTACTGTCACTTTACAGAGCTACTATTCAAAGTCTGTCATGAAAAAACTTCCTGTACAAGAAAAATACTTACCATTGGGAAAGGTTACAGTTAAAGCGTTGACAGCCAGTCTATGAACAGCCTATTTATGAAGGTTTTTATAGACGGTATAACTTCACGCTACGACCATAAGGAGAGGAGTAGTGTTGGCTTACAAGACTTAATAAATAAATACTAATGACGTCCGTGTATCCGGTTTAAATTATAATATTGTAAAGCGGAAGTTGCTTCGGCACGCCATCTGTGCATAGTTTTGATAACAAGACATTGTAATATGAAGCATTGTTGTATCATGTTAAAGGACAGTATCAGACGAGGAATAGTAATGTAAAGATGTTACAATGTTTCTTTGATACCAAGCCTGCGACATTATGCAGCTTGTAATAGTAACCATGAATGTCAACCAATCTGTTATCTACGGGAAATGAGAAAAACACACGGGTACGTTGGTGCCGGCGCGGTGGAGAGTTGGTGGAATCTATTTAATACAGGTGAAACCGTGGGGCAAAGCTAGTTATAAATATGAGCTATTATTAGCGGCGATGCAAAACGCGCGTGTTCTCGCACGCAGTCGAACTCGTCCGTGTCAGTTGATAATGCGTAAGAAAAATAAAATCATACAGAGACACGCAATAAACTTTTTAAAAGGGAGATGTCCCGACGTTACACACGAATTAAAATGCGGAATCACGTACATTACAGCCAGTTCGGAGGTTTTTTTTTCAATACACTTATAAACGAGCACAGGGTATGCGTGGACCTAGTCTATGTTTGTTTTTTTTTCTTTTGCTTGTGTTCGTGACTGGCCTGAAAATATTTTGTCGACATAGAAAAAAAAACTTTTGTTGTTTCTCGATCTAAAGGTTGCTTTGTATGCAATGAGAATCAGGCACCTTAAGAAATAAAGCTTAAATTTTACATAGTCTCAAATTACACTGCTGTTATGAAGCTAACAGTTACGCTGTATGAAATTATCTGTACTGAAGATAATGGTGAATCATTTCAGAAAAGAGACGCTTTTGGGACGATTAAATGGCTTACGCTAAATAAACTATAAGAGATATATCAAATTAACTTTCTACATAATTAGATCTTAAAAAGACCTACAAAAAAGTTACAATAGCATATATCTATCTTCTAAGAATCCCCCACAATAAGCATTTTTGAGGCAGCTCAATTAGCGCGTGCGCTCGACCTAACAGCATTCTGTTATCCACGCGAGAGGATCCGCGGGCACAGCTAGTATTATATATTTTCAGCTGTGACTTTTATTGTATAGTAAATAACACACTTAAAGTTCTATGTATTATTTGATTACATTAAAAAAGTGGAAAATTACAACTTCTTTTTAAATCGATAGACGACCGCAACTCCATGGAAGTTGTGTCCTAAAATCTGTTCACCACATTAAAATTAATGAAAGCCCTGCTCAATGGTCGATTCTAAATCTGTATTTATTTCATGCATTACTTTTATTAAAGTTACAGATAAGCGTATTGATTGTCAATTAGCATATTTATTGTATACTAGCCGTGGCCCGCGGCTCCTCATGAGTTTATTAAGTAATATTAGTTGTTGTTTGTTGTTTATTAGTTACATCTCTAATTTTGCATTTACTTATTTTATTGAAATTTTTTATAGACTATCGATTGGACAATAACGTAAGCTTCGTTTTTACAAAATTACATAATAATTGGTCAAACCGTTTTTGAGTTAAATCTGTTTTTTTAATGTCATATTCATGACATTACTATTCTTTATAATAAATGTCTATGAGGAAATTTAGAAAAAAATGCATGCCAGAAAGAACTACAGATTTATTAATATATCTACATAATATGTCACTGATCTTTTTGTTTGGAAAACTTATTAATTGTCATAGCATTTCATTCATTAATTGACCTTTGAACGTTATTTAAAATTTAATAGTGTTTTAGTTGTCAACTTATATTAACTATAACACCGTAGTCCCATTTTTAAAGATTATAAGAGCCAATTAGAGTTTTTGGGAGGATGTGGATCTCTCATGCGGTGGTTTTTATTTTAATTCATAAACTTACGTTCTTTGGCCTTATATTATGTAAAATTGGTGATAATTTGCGTGTTATAGTTCGGTTATTGTGCTCAAGTGAAATTAAATTATAAATAATAACTAGAAGCATGAATTTAAGTTACCACATAAACTCTCCGGACATTTTTAACAAGCGAGTTAGCATCTTGTTAAAGCCGTTGCTAGAACTCTGAAGATTAGAAAATTTTTCTGTCCACGTGACATTGGCAGAATTGTTTATAAACACGTTGCCGTTAAATAAGAAGGACAGAAGAGAATTACATAATTATGTTATTTGGGTCAATTTCTTGTTCACAATTCTACTTTAAATTGATCTAGAAATTATTTACGTTGTTTTCCATTAAAATAATGCCAATATGTCATTAGTTTGTAAAAAATAATAATTAAATACCAGTTCACAATTGAATAGGATTCCATCCAATTCGCTTGGAGATTGAAAATAGACAATGGGACACCTATCACTGCGTCCAACAAAGGCTCTATTAACAATATGAGTAGAAAATGCTCAACTTAGATCGACCGGCTATCTGATATTATATGATTTTGATTGCAGACTGGCGGGTTAACACTTAACCTTTTAAAAATATTAATCGTATTATTAAGTATAACCATTTCAAAATTATAATTTATCAGTATAAAGGCCTTGGAATTAAGTTACCAAAAAGTATTTATCAAGTTTATAGTCACTTATAATAAATGATAATAGTAAACATTATCATTGATTGGCATAATATTTAATACTTCACGTAAAACTTGTATTAGAATTGAAGTAACATTGTTTCTTCATTCAATTAGTTCACTTGAGATATAACAGTTTTTCTGAAGTATTTAAAAAAAAAATGGGATGCCTTGTTATCGGTCAGTTATTAAAAATAATTCTTGTACTCTCTTTTTTCTCCGACAAAAAATGCCGTACCTTAGACTCTTACTACAAACGTATCACGTATTATAAAATAAAATTATTGCAGACTCGTGAAAGGTGGCGGATATAATATTTATATACAAATTGATACACGGTTTTATAGAATCACTAGACTTCCTTCAATAACTATCCTTCAGCGCGTAGGTAGTCGGTTAATTAATCGCCAAACCTACAATTTGCCACTTGTAAGAACCAATATAGGCCAACATTGACCCATATACCACAAGCTTTCTTTCTACAATAGTATACGTTTTAGAGTTCATTTGTTAATTTGTGATTCTCTGGCCTCAACTAGAAATAGATTGTATTTAAATGTTTGATTTGTAAAATTTTTCCTTGTTTCTCGGTGCTGAGGATTGTATTTTAGTTTATATCTTTAATATTCTTCCTTCTATTGTTTCATGCTGTGATTACACATTGGAAGGGTCCGATCATTATATATTTATAAATTAAACGTAATATATACTCTAACAAAATTTGATTCAACCTAGTTGTGTGATTTTTAAATAATAATACTAAGGCTATGATTGATTTTTACAAAAATATGCACTCATTCACTAACTTTAAAATTTTTGCACGATTACAAACACATTTTACATTTATAATAAAACTCTGGCTAGTAGGACACAATAATTCTGTCTGACTGAATAGCAACGACCATACGCCAGATGTATCACTCGGCATACTGGCACGCTTAGGCAGGTAGCATTCCGAAATCAGCTGGAGTATATCCATTAATTGAGCAGGGTGGTAGGGTATTTATACCTAAAAGAGACGCGACCAATATGCATATGGTGATGAACTAGTCAAACTAACTCTTTCTTGGTTCGCGTTTCAGGATCATCCGGTCGCCGTTATCTTTAGATTTTACGTACCACCAAAAATATTTTCGTCATTTATAAGTGACTGTCGTCAATTACTTACATTTAGTAATCCTGTGAATATTTTTATATTCACATAATCTTTTCATTTTTCGTTTACAGTCATTTAAATTTTATTTCTGTAATTCATATAGAATTTAAGAATTAATCAAACGCAGCGTTCGGCCGCCCGTTTGCGTCGGCCCGCCCTCTGAAAATGGAGCAACCGATAAAAAAGGTAACGAATTATAAAAAAAAATGCGGAGGCATACAATCGCGAGCGCGGACGTGTGGGAGGTGGGAGAAATGAAATGAAATAATGAAAAAAATGGGCAAAAAGCAGTACAAACATGCATTGTCCTGGTCCACCTACCACCCTTAATGAGGAACGGGGTTACCCCCTCCCGCCCCCCGCACAGCGGTACGCGCAACCTGTATCTGAAGTGGCTGATTATCACTTGATTCCATCTGTGTTCGCGTGAATTGCTGTTCTACATTGTGTGAACAGTGAATAACTGGGGCGAAACTTTCTGCGGTACTTTCGTATGGAATTTCAAACTGACTGATCTTTTACATGCTTCATTTGTTTTATTGATAATTAAACTCAATATTCATTTATAATACATCAATTTAATTTGATATTATGATAGTTATAACGTTGAGTATGTAAACCCTTTTAGTGTTAAATGTAGGTTCGTGTATATCCAGTTAGGCCGCGTCATCATTCTCAATCTTCAGTAGGTAAACGAGTCCCATTCATGGTACTAAATTATCTCACGCGTGTATATTAAAATATTATACTATTTTTCTTCTTAATTTTTTACAACATCTGCTCTCCGGAATTTGTTTAACTAAGTAGAAATATTCTTTAAAAACTCAAAATTAATCTAATTTTTATTACGCAATGGACCTTTCCGTAGTCAATGCGTTTGATTACGCGTATCATTGCGTAATTAATACTTTATACAATTTAAAAAAAACACTCTCGTTTGTTAATGTAATAAATGTATGGTATATTGTACACAAAGAATACGTTTTACGCAACATGAGACGAGATTCCATATATCCATGAACATTGTCCTTTCCAAAGACAAATTCCTACAAGCTTATTATCCATAATACTGAACAATTACATTTGAAAAGCTTTAAAAATACCACAATATTAAATAAATAAAACCGGTTTTTTTCCCTAAGCTAATCCCGATTTTCATACGAGAAATCCCAATTTTCGAACACATTAACCATCAAAAACAGCGCCCAAAATTAATTTGTTTATGCGAAACAAAGGTGGGCACTGGATGCATGCACCCGGCCGGCACCCACCTCCCGAAAAAAATGAAATAAAAAAAAATACGAAAAATGGCGAGAGGACGGGGGTGTACCAGATCTCCTACACCCATCCCGCGCGATCGGCATCAGACTTCTTTTTTTAATCGCGTCGCACTCAGATTGGTCGTTTTGGTAAGCACACACTGCGCGTTGCCTATTTTCCAATTTAGATTGCTTTGTATTACCGGCTGAGCGATGCGATGCAATAGTTTTTTAAGGCCCCCGCAGCCCGTGACACGTCAGTGCAGGAAATTAAATTCTCTGACAAAAAATATTAAAAATAAAATTACCAAGTTTTAACTGACTTTCAAATGTTTCTCATCGTATTAAACTCCTAGGGAATTGTTTACTTTTATAGTTATAACATTTTTGTTAAGTCACATACTTAGAAGTGATAAGATACAACAATTATGTTCGACTATATCGCGATCACCGTACACATGGTGATAAACCCGTCTGAGTGACTGTTTTAGTTCGCGCTTCATCTTTTTTTAATTGTTATAGGTTTGGCGTAGTGGCCACTATTTATTTGGAAAACTTCCACTAGGTTTAGCGTGTTATCATCTTGAGCCACATCGTCACTTAACATCAGGTGAGATTGTGGCCAATACGCCAAACCCATAAAGAACTCAAAAAGCACTCAAGTGCAGCTGCCGGAACACACCTATAGGTGCTTGGCGACAGATTTTCAACTTGAGGGTGGTAGGTAGCCAGGCGGGCATTAGAAATATCCGAAAGCTCAAGCTCATTGCAGGGATTCGAACTCACGTCAATCGACGCGAAGTCGTACAAGCTGCCACTGAGCCATCATCTTTTCATCTCTAGTATATAATATCAGATGATTGCAAACCGGTATGCCAGCGTTGATTGTCCATGATTTTTCGATAAGCAAGTGCTCGCCGTACTACTATAAAAAGTTCCCTAGAAACAGCAAAATCATTTTCACGTGAAGAAGACGCTGAATATATAATATTACATATTACATTAATAACAACGCGTTCTGAGTGCTTGTGGGGCTGCCGCGTTTTTGTAGTGCCTCAGTGATGTTTGCTGAGGCAAGAATTGACGATTTTCATGCCATCATCCGAAAGCGGTGTGCCTCGATCCTACGCAGAATGCATTATAGCTCCAACAGCATCCTGAGCACGTTATGTGGTAGGTGGTATTGTCCAATGCTACGTCACTGGATCGGACTTTATACTGAGTATCCTATTATTATTAGTTAGCATTAATTTTTGGGACCTGATTAAAGGTTTATTAATAAAAAATACGTTATATTTGTGATATAAGTTAACAATAAGAAACAATAATTAACTCCAAGTTACCAAAAAAAGACAGAAAAAATAACGGAAAATTTTGCACTTAGTACTAGAATGTCTGCAAAAGTTTGGGAAAAACTGATTTATTTTGTCGACTCACAAAATTATCCAATTTTTGGCGTATCAAACGATACACTATCGTACATTGTACAAAGCCACATAATTATCGTATTTGTACGTTAATTATTATCGTACGGTTGCAAGCAATTATACGGACCCATTGAATTTTTCGGACGATCTATTTTGTTAGAGGCACGGTTGATTACAATCACATCAGTGATGTTACGTGGTTTAAGGGGTTAAAGATGTTCAGGGCTGTCAAAAGTTGTGCAATGACTTTTATCCCACACTGTTAAAAAATTCAATGGTAATTTCACAAAATAATGTATTGGAAACTGATAGGCAAATAAATATCAGGTATTGTTATAATACAAAACTTTTTGTGTAGGGTTCATAAAAAGATTGTAAAATAACAAAACTTTTTTATAGATTTCTTTAAGAAAATTACTCGTATAGTATTATAATTTTGGATTAGCATATATTGTTTTGTAACTTTTACTAACAATTTGGTAGGTAAAACGATTGTAATCTTCCAAAAAAGATTAACTTGAAAAGTTTACAATTATAATAAAACCGCAATACAAACCTCACTTTATTTAAATTATTCATCTCATTAAACACTGACGGTGCCCCGCGGCTCCATACGCATTTATCACGCAGTCATTATTTACATCCAGTAATTTTATTTTTCCTCACATTATTGTTAATACCGTAGCCTATCAATTGAGAGATGATATAATATGTTTCCCGTATATTAAATTGCATCGAAATCGGTTGAGAATTAATATACATTTAATTTATCGAATTTCTTTATACGATTTTTAAAGTATTATTGGCTATTATTATAACTCATCAATTGAGCAATGACATAAGATTCCGGTGTACATTGTTTAATTAAAATCAGTCAAGCTGGTTTTGGGTTAAATTCATACATACAGTGTTAGTGTGTACGACTTCACGTCGATTGACGTGAGTTCGAATCCCTGCAATGAGCCTGAGCTTTCAGTGAAGAAAAATATCGTGGTAGGGCCTTTTCTAATACCTGCCTATCTAGCTACCACCCTCAAGTTGAAAATCTGTCGCCAAATACCAATAGGTGTGTTTCGGCAGCTGCACTTGAGAGCCAGTCTTCCACTAGGTTTAGCGTGTTATAATCTTGGGCCACTTAACTTGGGTCACTTAACATAAGGTGAGATTGTGTCCACTACGCCGAACCTATAACGATAAAAAAATACATACAGACAGACAGACAAAACAATTTAATGTAATATTCGTGACCAGTGTCCTACTTAGATACCTAATAGATGCCTATCAGGAAATTTAGAAAAATATTTACATGATAAATAATATTGCAATAAATTATCTTAGAATATTCTTAAAAGCTCTTACACTATATTATTTCCACGTATATTTGTTAAATTAAAACTTTCCATTCGTGGCAATTATATTTGTATTAAAATTAAATATAATTAACGAGGCAACCGTTCGCCGGCGGAGACCAATAACTCAAGTATCAAAATTCCCTGATAATTAGCAAGCTAAAGGCAATAAATATCACCAAGACGATTATTAAACGGCGACGGATAACCACAAGGAGTTTATAATGATACTACGTAAACTAGAAACGTTTACAATTCGAATAAATTTACTAGTCTTCTCACGTGACTTTACTTCTTATGTGTTAACTGCATTTACATTACTGAGTTCAATATTGAATAGCAGGAATTCATGTACCTATCCAGAAAACCGAAAAGATTAAGGATAAAGTTGTAATAAGTGGGCACCACTTTAGTAAAGCAAATCTTCTGTACATATTATACAACTCGTCGTCTCTCCGTCTGTCCCTTTATGTTCTTTACACGCGAAAACCGCTTATCCGATTTCATAGTTTTTTTAATTCATAGCTATATTATTTGTCCTGGTTATATGGTATACTTTTAAATAATAGAGTAACATACGAAATAAGCAGTGACGATTCGGAAAAAAAGATGCATTTGGGGTGCTTAAATAGCTTAAGCTGAGTAAACCATATGAGATATATCAAACTAATGTTTTATAATTTAATAATTGTAAATCTTAAAAAGACCTACAAAAGGTCACTAATAGCATATGTCTATCTTGTAACGATCATCAAAAATAAGCATTTTTGTCTTCCGACTTTTGAGCGGGGCATATACATGCGAGGCGAGGTAACATAGCAGAAAATAACAACGAATCAATAATTTTAAAGTTCAAGTGATATGGGCTAAATATACTTACTATTCAAACGAAGTCCCAAGTTTTCTTAATATCCGTATACGCTTCGGGCCACACCAGTTTTCTGCACCCTTCCATGTAATTATAATTACCGCTTATAATTAGTGAGTTACGTACAAAGAAATAATTTCGAAACTACGATACTAGCCTTGGTTCTGTAGTGGTATGTTATAAACGATCGTTGATTTTAAATAATTACATGTTAAACTTAATATTATATTCGAAGATGAAGCCGTGTCTATAAACCTTGTACTGCCTTGTAGAAATTATTTCATAATTTATAATTAAAAATTTGAGTTACTTCATTAAAGTGTAACTGATTTATGTAATGTTTACTAACATCTATGACACAAGGAAGTGTGTGAGCCAAGTTTGGAACGAGCGACACCGACCAGTGTGTATATTTACACGAACCATTTCAAGCTACTTTCGACCCTTCCAGAAGTCAAAATCTATTCGTTGTTTGTACGTTTAATAAATCTCCCTTGAATACCCAGAATTCTAAATTTCACGAATAAATTTATTATAGTTCCTGAGTTATACCTAAGGGTCTGAAAATTAGCATTTTTATAACTCACTGACTGATTCACTCAGAAAGTTGAAATTTGGCATCAAGGCAGATTGTTAAGTATATATAAAGGATACAAAAGAAAACATAAAAAACTTCAACAAACAACAAAAAATTAAAAAACTTAAAACAGTAAAATTTTCAGCGAAATAATACTTATGAACAGCGAATCCATTCGTCCACAAATAGACGGCGTTGTGCCGAGTTATAATCATAATGAGGTTAAACTACAATGGCGTTTTCATTCGGTCGCCAATAGATGGCGTTGTGCAGCATTTTAAAAAGAAATAATATCCCAACAAAATCATCAATGTGAAAAAGGGGCGGGTCTACTTTAGTAGAAACGACGGCAGTCGTTTTCACCGATGAAAGATTTAACGAGTGCCAAGTTCCATTGCGGTTCCGTTAATTACAGCTGTAGAAATGTACGTTCCTCAACTCATTTACCAAGCAATTTGTTAATTCTTAGATATTAAATATTCATAAAAAAAACACTGATATATCTCTGGCTTGGCTAACACATTAAATCTCTATCTAATTTTATCTGACCAACTTTTTCCATGAAGCAAGACTTAAAATAATTGAAAAAAAAGTATTAGATATCAAAAGATAGTTTCCGACGGTCCGGGAGCCAGCAACCCGATCTTCCTGATGATCTAATTACGTAGATTAATGATACACATTTATATCCAAAGTACGGTAAACGTACACTTGCCTATTCAAGGGAGCCTTTCAAGGCCATTTGACACGACTTATTTTGTGATAATCAATAATTTATTGAATAAAGCGCTTTATTTTTTATTTTATTTTTATCGTTATAGGTTTGGCGTATTGGCCACAACCTCACCTGATGTTAAGTGACGATGTGGCCCAAGATGGTAACACGCTAAACCTAGTGGAAGACTGATTCTCAAGTGCAGCTACCGGTACACACCTATTGATGCTTGGCGACAGATTTTCAACTTGAGGGTGGTAGCTAGCCAGGCGGGCATCAGAAAAAGCACTTACACCATGCAATATATATTAATACTATTATTTGAATTAAATATATTAATATTTGATTGTGTATATGAATCGCATCAGATGCTTGATTGAGGACCGTAGGTTCGAATCCTGTAATTATCCTGAACTATTGGTGAAAGGCAATATATTTGTACAAAAATAATGCTTTAGTAGAAACAATTTGATATCTGTTAGTTTCGGTGCCTCAATTTGAGAGGCAGTTCCTTTTTTACACACATGGTTACTTAAGGTTCAGTGAGAACATTATCAAACATTATTGTATTAAGAAAAAAAAGTGTGTGACGTGTGACACCTGGCAGATGTTGAACCATTTAAATTTATTCATGTTCATATTGAAATATTTACTGGAGCCATAGAATTATGAATATAAAGAATAGCGAACTTTATTACTCTATGACTGGAGCGCTAATTCGGAGTGAACCGAGAAGACGTGCCGAATAGCCATCAAAACCATTTCTATTCCCATCGATAATCAAAATGTTTCAGATCAAAAATATAAAGTCTGTATGCACTATTGTTCATTAAAAAGGATAAAAAGAACAAGTAATTGTAATGATTTAATATCGACAGATTTCAACTTTCGTTTTGCAACTTTAGCTTGACTGGCTTGTAATATTCTAGAAAATTATAATGAATGCAAATAAAATATAATATAGACAAGTTACTGGTTAAAGATTTTTTCCGGGTACCTACTACAGCAGCAGTCCATTCTATTTTACATGAGACTTGCATATAATTGGAACAGCCGTTTGATTTATTATCGGTTAATTTTATGATAATGAGACTATGAATAATCAACATCGGGGACCTATTCTGTAGTAATCTTTCGATAATTTATTTATCGCTTTGATATAAATTTCAAAGTATTGGATAGAGTATTAGGGGGAAAAAATTAACTTTAGAAAATTTATGATACTAAAGGTTTTAATTAAAATAAAAAACTAAAAAAATATAATATTAATCTTAGCCAGTAAATGCTGTTACTTGGTAAAGGAATGTCCCAAGAGATTTTTGAAAATATTGGATATTATTTTATATTGCACATATTTCTCCCGATTTTGTTTCCTGAAACCTTTTCCAGCACCGTAACGAGCCAAACAAAAAAGAAATACGCATATCCATCGTTTCAATCGTGAGTTATAAAAAAAATGCGGATGGCATAGTCAAGGTCCGCGCCGTAGATTTTCCGTTAAAACTTCGTTTTCATTTCCTTTTCAATGCTGCTGTAGCTCTCGAATTTACTTGGCACTAGACTTTTTAGATAATTTAATCCTTTTGATGCGAGCTTTCCTCTGGCTTGTGCATATTTCCAACTCATATGAGACGATATCTTTAATTTATTTTTATTGAATCTTGGATTTTTATTGTTTCACTTTGATTCCTAGTAATGGTTCTCAAGCTCTTTACGATGACACTCGAGTCATCGTGCTAGCTAAACTTGTTTTCATGCTATACTAATTTATAAATTTACACAACGCTCATTCACAACAATCACGTGCAGGTGCTTGCACTATCCTGATGACATTACAAGCAAAGTAATCGCTGCACGACAAACAACAAACATGTTCTATCCATCAACCATTGTTATCGCATTATTAGTCATGTAGTTATTACTAATTGAAATCTGACGGTATTTTGTAACACAAGAAAGTTTGACCGGCTATCACAGTACTTAACGAGTGAATAGACGTTTTCACGTCAAAATCCTATAGTAAAAACATATTCAGATTCTTTAAAATTTTCCAATTTGCCGGGCAACTTCCCAATTTTTTTTTTCTTTACAAGCCTTATTCGTTCTATAACTAAAATTTCAAAAAATAATTAGTCAAATTGATACAGCTGTACTCTAGTGATGCGCTTACCAACGAACAGCATTCCATTTTTGTTTGCAGTTATTGTTAAACCTCTTTTGTGGTGAAAGTCACACTTGATGATATGCGTCACCTAACATCGAGTGTGATTATTCAAAGAAGCATAACTTCTAATGGACGTACATAAATATACACATCATTCTTTTTAAATATGTAGTTTAAGAACGAATTGAGTGAAACTTATCGAAACAAAACCGTTTCATAGCTTCCAAGTTTGGTACAGCTACATAATAGCACCTCGGGGCAGCGTGTATCGAAACGGGAGCGGATTGTAATAAGTCGCAATAATTTATGCTACACGCAATTAAAGTAAGATTGTTGCGCGGCCTCCGTCGAGTCGCCGGTTATAGCCCAGGAGCGGCTAACACATTTAATTATGTTATTATTATTTTTATTTTATTTATGTTCATATCTATACTACTATCTGCTTAGGGATTTAGACAAGCGGTATATCGATTCGTAATCCGCAGGTTCGAAACCCGACATGTCCAAGGAATTTTTCAGAAAATTGGTAACGCTATCGGCTGACGGTGAACGAAAACATCGTGAGGAAACTTGAACGCCTGAGAAATATTCTTGTAGTACCACTGTATGTGGGTAAAATATTATTATAGAACTGTTGATTTCTATAATATATATTTATATAATAGCGAAATACCTCTCATCATGAAATCTCCGAAAATATAGGACTAATTGACTTGAAGTTTTGCATAATTACTCTTTTCGCGATATAGACGCTCACTAAGAACGGCTTTTTCGCAAATACCACCCAAAATAAATTTTTCATAGACCGTCACAAATACCCATTTTAATGTTGCAACTTACTGTCCCAATTTACTGTTGCTATGTTAACCGTTACTATGGTAACTGTTGTCATTGTTTTAAATAATACCCGATACAACATGACTTGCAATTTAATAAATAACGATTTTTTTATTGTATAGTTTGGCATTAATATCTATACATGTAATAAAATGGAAGTGTCTGTTTGTAATGTCAATATAACAGATTTTTAGTAAATGCGTATGAAAGTATACACGATACCTATAACAAAAACCCATTTTTTTTAATTTTTGTCTGTCTGTTTGTTCCGGCTAATCTCCGAAACGGTTGGACCGATTTTGACACAACTATCACTGGCAGATTACTGATGTTATAGGGCATAACTTAGGCTACTTTGATTTTAGAAAAATAATTAGGATTCCGCATAAAAAATAAAAACCTTTTTAGTAATCCACGCGAACGTAGCCGCGGGCACAGCTAGTATTATAATACAATGGACATTTGTATCATCTAGTAAAGGTAACTTGACCTGTTTTGACAATATATTTGAGATACAGATTTATAGCAATTAGTTTTGGTAGAAATTAACAGTAGGTACATAGTGTTACAAGGACTGGCTTCATTTACAAACACGTCATCTATATTAATAAAAGTGTAGTTCTGTCTGTAAGTGTATTTTTTTCCAAATTTCCCGCTAGATTTCCCATTGATCACGAATATGCCCTAAAATTTTTTATCGTTTAATCGTTATAAGAATATTCTATAATACATATAGAAATCGTAAAAAAAAAAGTTCTCAGAAGATTTTGATGAAATTTTCTATCATTTATCAATTAATAAGGTATATAAATTGTCATTAATATGAGTAGAAATAAAATTACGGGTTAAAATAATCAATGTGTAATA
Source organism: Saturnia pavonia (assembly GCA_947532125.1). Classification (NCBI taxonomy): domain Eukaryota; kingdom Metazoa; phylum Arthropoda; class Insecta; order Lepidoptera; family Saturniidae; genus Saturnia; species Saturnia pavonia. The sequence goes on from OX383906.1 coordinate 12,944,487, forward strand.
ACACACATTAACATATACAATGTTTCGAATTTACGATTATAATACTTGACTGCACGGCATAAAATTCAATTTTATTTGCGACAGTTTGTGACAATAATGCGACATGCGATAGAGAAATGAAAAATTTTGGGGCGATAGAATAAAAGTTTCACTTTAAGACAGTATAGTTAGTATTTGTATATTTTTTTTAATTTTATAATAAATATCTATCAGGAAATTTGAAAAAAATAACTACAGATTTATTAATACAAATAAATCAACAGTTATTTATTCTCTATACATATAAGCTACAACTTTCTGTAACCTCAAGGATACTCACTATATATAAGGTGATTTTGATGATTTTTTGCGATTTTGAAAATCGAAATATTTGCAGGCCTTGCTCCTTTACTATAATTCCAGTACTATTACTAGGTTTCCCGTCACTAAATGAGATTAAATATACCTACACCACGGTAAATGTTACTCAATAGCATAAGCATGTTTAATTATCTGCAGGTGAATGCAGTCTACAGATTGTTAGCAATACCAATAATATTTTTGACGTAATATAAATAAATTATTTAATTGGTTTGATTTCATGGAACGTACTCGTATGAATTGGGTTGGATTTATATTTGTCTGAAGTGTCATGTTGTGTCATGACGCGTCAGTACGGTATCGTTTTCATACAATCGGTATGATATAATTTATATTAATTGACGCAATGTGTTTCGTTGAATTCTATTGTGTCGCATCAGAGCCGATATCAATCTGCGTCAGAGTGGTTGAAGTGGAGAGACGCGGAAGTGGCTGTGTCAGAAGTACAACAGATCGGGCAAGTGTGCATGCGCCATGCGAATGCGAATTGATGTAAAAGCTATCACTACAAAACACATCAGATAAATGTACATCCTACCTTGGCAGTTTGAAGATTATCAGCTATTTTCTAGTCAGTCAATGGATATATATAAGCATTTTCCACTGGCCTGATCGATTCGAAATTTGCTATCCTTTTACTTTAGTTGTATTGCAGGTAGTCATTTATTCACTATATAAATTAGGCAAATCAGATGACAATTTTTAAATTTGAAGCAAGTCGATTTATCAGTATTATTCTTTGAGATGTATAGTATTTGTTTCAATTATATGAACATGTATAATGTGAGATTGCGAACACGTGTGCAGACATAAAACGAATACTGTTTATATGTGCATTCGGTATAATACCTTCTTAATTTTAAAAATTAGATCGTTAATCGTCCATCTACAGTTAGTATAAAGCAGTTTTGGTTATGAGAGCCATTGAGAAGTTTATAAATTAAATGGATTCAGGATTATCTAATTTAAACAGATGATTTATGAAGTCATTTAGAAATTATACAATAATTATAAAAACATTTATTTTTTATTAACCTTAATGATTCTACTGTTAGATACAGTGCATACAAAGCAGATGAAATAAGTTTCTGGATAACATGATATTATGAAAACTTTACAAACCTGATATTGTCTGAATTTATTCTATATTGCACTGGGTGTTTGGACTTGAAAAAGGTATCGGACTGGATCGCTACCACCATACACCAGGTATACCTAGCACCCGCTGTAGTGATGTCGCGTTCTGGAATCAAACGGTGTATTTTGAATAAACAAGCGAGGTGGCCAGGACCACCATACAATAACCCTGCATGTAAACTCGTTACAGTGACTCTCTTATCGTTTGTTGCGTTTCGGGATCAGCCGGGATCCAGCTACCGAAAGGCTTGGAAGCCGGCATGGCCGCCACTCTTGATTGTACTGTGCCTAGAGACCGTCAGGCACAATGACGTCACTTTGCCATGTTAGTATATAAAAAAATGTGCAGCAGTTCCCAAGTGTCAGAAGTGCACCTACAAAAAAAAACCTTAAAAATACGAACTATCGACCGCTTTTGCGTATTGGCGTATGAAGTCTGGTCGTCTCCCAACACTAGGTCAACATCGGACGACGATTACAATCATGAAAATCAGGACTTGCATTAACCGCACATAATGTAAATGCTCATTCTCTATGCCATTCTCTTTTAGATTAAATCCTATAGATGTATATGGTTGTCTCTTTTAACACGCTTATATTAGCTTAACTTGTAACTAACTAACTAACAGTGTAATAAAATCTTCGAAGTCTATTTTTAACCTACTTCTAATTGTTTTCTCGAAATGAAACTTTACATGTGTATTTAGTTCGGATGATAACACTATAATTTGGTGTCTTGAAGCTGATCTGATGGTGGTGCCAGGAGGTGGATAGTGGAACACTTCAGTGGCAGTAAAGCCCTCGAGTTCGGAATCATATTATTTGTTTTGACAAGTCCAATAGATTGGGCTAGGTAACGAGGGTCTGGTGATGGAGCCAGGAGGTGGATAGTGGAACTCTTCAGTGGTTATTAGAAAACCCTGGAGTTTAGGCACATATGATTCGTTTTGACAAGTTAAATAGATCGGGCTTGGCAACGAGATGTTATTATAAAACTAAAAAGTTTTATAAATCATAGTGCGTATTTAAAGAGTGTTTTTAGTTGTTTAAACTATCTAGACTTATTATAGTCGCTTTTTAGTTTCATCGAGTTTCAAATCACTACGGTGCTATGAAGTTTTCACTTCAAAAAATCATCAATCGAAATTAGAACATTTGTGCTTAGTCTCAATTAATAAATGTGTTCAAGAATAATGTGAATACAACAAAACAAAAATCCAGCCAATCAAGTATTCCCAATTCGTTTTATTCATTTCGACTGACTGTTATCTAAGCTAAACACTTACGGATGCAATTTTATTAATTAATTTCGAGATGCATTTATCTTCCTCGCATGATGCAAGCGTTTAATAAGGACGAGGCGCCATTATGGGGAATTGCGTTTGAGGGAAGCCGGGGCGAATCCAACAGGATACTGGTTAATAATTTATTGCGCTAGAATTCTCATTAGCTTTCCTTTTTTACTGTGAAATATTATGAAATTCATTACTAGACGATGAATATTATTAGTTTTATTATGATAAACAATTTACTATATTTAAAATATATAAAAATAAAGTATTATCTGTTGATGTATCTATCTGTCTTGAAGACATATTTCATTGTTAGGGGCAGCGCGAATTGATCGAATAAATTTAATACAGGTGATAGATTTCATCATTTATGATAAAAAGGACTATCTACGTACCTAATCTCCCCCGTATTTAAATAATAATTTTACAATCAATCTGTTTAATTTTTCTTTTTTAAATAATAGAAGAACTTAGTTATAATTAAGCTTGTTTTTATTAATCGATATATTTTATTTTGGTATTTACAAATTTATTTGGTTATTAATTTGACGATCGGTACGTAATGGCTCAAGAGCTTAAAAAATAATATTTTTGGCAGTCGCCATTTAGTAAATACACTCATTTAATAAAAATCGCGCTATTAGACGCGCTAATCTCTGAAACTACCAGCCAAATTCGAAATTGAGTTAGACTTAGGTTAGGTTATAGGCTGTTGAACGTCACGGTAAGACTCTTAGAAGCAGAGCATTTACCATACAACGTGTAAGTCTGAAAATACGCTAAGCGGGAAGTAATAGTACTGAGTACAATTAGTCCTGAGTACAAATGTATAGAAGTTTGCACGATGTATATTCAAGACGGTCAACATAATTATTTCGTTTATATATAGTCGTTTTCCAATATAGCAAGAGTCCCAGGGCCGCAGGGGTAAGCAGTCCGTTGTAATAAGTAATGTGGGCGAACTGAAAAAATAAAATACGAAAAACTTATTACATTTGTAGGTAATAAGTAACAATACAATTGTAAATTGCGTACAATATGTACAATTCGTTAAATTGTTTTTTTTTTTAATTATGGTTTCTTTTTATGTAGACAATTTCGCCAATGTCAAGTGTGACATTTATATTGAATTGTTAATTATTCGAACTATTACTTACTCAGTACGTTAAGAATAGTGTTAGGCAATATAGAATGAAGCAAAAAAAAGCAATAATTAATTGAATTAATTATAGACACTTTGATACTATTTGGTGTTATAGTAATATAATTTTAGTTTTCATTTTTGAATAAAGGATGAAGGTATTGAATTCTGTGAGAATAGACTTGGAACTAATAAATAGCACTTTAAATTAAATGTATATTTTTTAATTTTAATCCTAGTGCCTTTATTAACTTTTGATTTTTGAACAAAGTTTTCGTATCTAAAATATGAATTATGTAAAAACAATTGTATATATTAAGACTATTATATTTATTAAGACGTTAAAATGTATTATTTCATTGTCTTGCGAATGAAAATTTACCTCTGCAACCACTAACGTGATATCTTTATGTTTGTTTCAGGTAAATCATCCTTTTTTTAAAACCGTAAGTGAATCATAAAGCTCACACAATGCAATGATCGCCGCCATTAATGCAAGTGGTCAGTAATCCGTTTCACCATCACAAAAAAGTGTAACTAGCTAGCTCACTGCACGAGTGAAATCTGTTGGTTTTCAAATATTCATTCCTGCTTTTGGATTTTTCATAAATACAAAACATTCAATTTTATTACGAAGGTGGAAATCTATAGATATAGACACTACCGCGTGGTGGACTTTTTGACTGGCATCACGCGCATAGTTAATATTCTTAGACAAAAAAAACTTACCTTTTTTGAATAACTTTAAATCAATTTTGTCTCGTTGACATTGTGGAAATTAATGTATAAAAATAAAAAATTGTAATTTATACAATTAGGTATTAAAAGTCAAGCTTTTAAGTATTAATTAAATTTCTTTTTTATTATCAGTTAGCGTTACTGCAACAATCTCTCCTGTTATTAAGTGACAATGTGTCCCAAGATGGTGATACGCTAAGCCTAGTGGGAAAACTGGCTCTCAAGTGCAGCTTGCGACACACACTTATAGGTACTTGGTAGCAGATTTTTAACTTGAAAGTGGTAGCTAGCCAGGCGAGCATTAGAGAATACCTTACCACCACGCTATGGTTTTATCACGATGTTTTCCTTCACCGAAAGCTAAGGGCACACTGTGGGGATTCAAACTCACGTCGATAGACGCGAAGTCCGTATACGCTACCACAGAGTCACCATTGCTATAAAAGTACTAAGTAAACTGACAGTGTCATATTAAAACCAAACAAATTATACATTCAACTCCCATGAATAATTTGTGCTTAATTTGATTAAACTTTAGCATACTGATGTATTACATGCATCATAAACATATAGGCCACCTACTAACCTATATTAAGTTTAAGGTAAAATACAGCTTCTTATACATCTTCCTATGAAAGACCAATACTCATGTAGAAATGTGTAAAAAGTTGAAAAACAGTTCAAACATTCTGATTATATTTCCGTCATTTCAATACAGTGAGCTATCTGAATTAACTTACCTGTGGCATTAATTAAACCACTATCAAACTTCAGCAAGCAAAACAAAATACAAGCGAAACGCACACAAGACGCGTCCTCAATCAGGGCGAGTCGCATTTCGCAAGCAAATTATCAAACTGGGGTATGAGAGGGGTGGTATAATTAAAATCCGTTGATTAATATGTAAATGTAATAAGATTACCCTCCCTTGAATAATTAAGTTAGAGCCTCGGAGATGAGTTATATAGGCGTTGGACTCTCATTATTCTATAGTTGTATCGGATATAGTATTATAGATATACACAAAACATCATATCTCTAGTGATAAATTCCTGGAACACGACTGGGGTGCTATTAAAATAGCCACGGTATAAAGACTGGAGACCCTATTTATACGAAACACGTATTTAAGAATATTTTATTAACCATTTAGTCCGGGAGAAGTTGACGACTGTGACAGTCTTCAACACAATTATTAACATACTAGCAGTGCTCCACGGTTTCACCTTATTTAACCAACTCTCCGAGTCACCGCGCCGTTTAGATTTTCGTTGTTCGCCTTTCCCTTACTTGCATACAGCTTGCCAGATTGCTTGAAATTAATGGTTACTGCTCCGCTCCTTAGAGTCGTGGAGTGAAGTTATCTCTAACCTTCCTCAATAAATAAGCTATAAAATGCATAATGAATTTTTCAGACCTGACTGGTAGTTCGAGAAATTACCCTCAACATATACAAAAACTGTCAAAATTCGCACCCACCTCCTCTCTCACTTGTCATGTATGTTAATAAATCTGTTCATGTGTTTTTATTATGTTATAGATAGGTATTTGATAAGAAACTTAAATCGAATTTGACACAAAAAAATGCCTGTCTTTCTGTCTGGATTACGCGAGACGGAAATAATTATTGCGTAATAAACGCGTACAGAGTCGCGGGCACATCCAGTTAAGTTTAAAAGTCTTCAACACATTTGGTATTAAAAATAGATATTATGAATGAGTTAATCTATAGTAACATTGCTTATAACCAAACCAAGCCAAGTAGACGACTATAAAATGTGACGTCACTCGTGTGTTTACAGATTGCAATAAAAATAAATACAAATGGAACTTTATATTTTATTTATCAAATTAAAGTTCACCTAATTTAGCTTTTTCCAACTATCATTAATTATAGATTCGGAATTACTTTTTTTGTTGAAAAGAATTTGAAATTGTTAATAATTATAACTTCTTACATAAGTACTTTTTTAAATATTATTAATAAATAAAAGAATAATTATACTAAATTGTAATTTGAATGGTTATAATATGATAGAAAATTATTATTTATATCGCTTGGTAGTAGGACTAGCAGAATAGTTAAAATAATTTAACGCTGTATAAATTGACATTATTTTAATTATTTTAAAATGAATTCACATTATTATCATTGATGGTTTCTTCATCATGTCACATTTGATTAATGATGCGCAGCTATCTCTTTTACTCTTTACTATATGCGCCAAAAAAAGTACAACAAAAAAAGTTTTGCTGTAATCGGATCGCCACAGATACAATGTAAAAACTAATTCTTATTTAATCATTGCACAGTTTTGAGACATAATATATACATATAACACGCCTCTTTCCCAACGGGATAGGCAGAGACCACGTCCTTCCACGTGCTACGATTCTGACATACATCTTTCGCTTCTTCAACATTGATCAATCTTTTCATGCATTCTCGTCGGTTTTGAGTACTCTTGACCTGACCTGTCTTCAGAACGTACCCGATTTGATCGTGGAAGGTTTGTCTAAGGCTTTCCTCATCCAATATTCCCATCCACACTCGTCTTATAAATCTGTCTTGTCATTCTTCTTTTATTCATCCTCTCCACATGCCCAAGCCATCTTAACATCCCTCTTAATGTGTGTAACTATATCTTTTTCATACCACAACGTTCTCTTTTCACACTATTTCTTATGTTACTCAATTTCACTCCTAATGTATTTCTTAGCGCTCTCATTTTTACTGCATTTATTCTACTTTCATGTTTTGTCTGTCTGCCACACCCATTTTTACTTCCGTACATGAGTGTTGGAACTAACACTGCTCTATGTAAAGCCAGACGAGCTTTACTAGAGATTTTCTGGCCTTTTTTATCGTTATCGTAGTGGCCACAATCTCAACTTATGTTAAGTGATGACGTGGCCCAAGATGATAACACGCTAACCCTAGTGAAAGATGGGCTCTCAAGTGCAGGTGTCGGAACTCACCTATTGGTGCTTGGCGACAAATTTTCAACTTGAGGGTGGTAGCTAGCCAGGCGGGCATTAGAAAAACCACCATGATATGGTTTCCTCACGATGTTTTCGACGTCGTGGACGTCGACGACGTCAATCGACGTGAAGTCGTACACACTACCACTGAGCCATCATTTTTTCATAATTGCTGTTCATAAAGATATGAAACGCCCCATTCACCAAGTTATCAGCATTAACTCTCCTTTCAATATCACTTGCACACTTTTCATCACTAGTTGACTAGTTTAACGCATAATATTATATATATCTTAAATTTTGGCTTCAAATCCATATGCACAAGCTCAAAATTACATTATTTTCCAATGAATTAATACATTTTAAATTTTATTTGAATCTTTTCTATGAGCCATAAAATTAATCTCTATATTATATAACATAAAATATTCCTTCTTTTTTTACAAATATAAGATCGTTAAAGCCTTGTATTTTAAATGTAAATCTATCAGATCAATCTACGTAAGCTTTCTAAGTACGCATTTGTTTTTGTTAAAATATCAAGAACCAACTGGAGTGAGTTTATAGTTATTTAAATTGAATTACAAATAAAACTATGATATTTCAATACTTTATATTTATTATGATATTGATGACCAAATTTAGCCTGTCAAAACTTGCTACGTATAAGCCAAGCCATCTTTATTAAGAACGCATGGCGTTGCGTCCCGCCTCCTGGCGTTGGTCAACAGCCAGCAAGGCGTTAAAGGCATCAGCTACACAACCTACCGTTTATGATAGACCTATCCACCAGCCGTTCGTTCGGCCGTGTCGCCCCAAGGTGGGAGTAATTTAGACGTAGATGGCAGTTCTAGTTACCCTGGTCGTAGATGCTTGGCTCACTTGTCTAATGGGTTTGATTAAACTGCCAGTTTATTTGACGGTACGTTGCGTGCGTGCGGCCACGTATGAATTTATGTTTATGCCAGACGTTCCGATATGGAATTATGATCTAAGATTTAGGATATTGTTTATCATTGGCGATATTTGATTACATATTTTCTATAAGTGTCAATATTTCCTCATAATTTAATCAAAATGCTTGAATCGCCACTATAAAACGAGCTAAGGTTGTACGAGTGAGGTGCAATCAAAATTATTATGTAATAACAATACATTAAATATTTTATTTATCGTTAACTTTATGTATTTATAATTTAAAGGTCCATTTCTTTATTACATTTACATTCTTTTTCAAAAACTCACCAAAATAAATGCTGCTATTTTATACTGTACATATATTTGAAAACTTCGTAAGTACGACAAAACATAAAGTGCTTGTAACAAATAACAAAGAACAAAATCAATGAAAAGCTTTTGCCTTAAAATGCTAATTATGCCGAGAGGTAATTTTAAATAACTTTATCTGGTTAACGTTAAAGATAACAAACACTAATTCGCTCTTATGTTAGTTATTTGTAATTCATCGCTATTTCTTACCTTTGCCTTACGGCGCGGATGTGGATTGGTCTCCCAGCCAATGGCGCTTCCTCCCCGTTATGACTTTACGTCCTTCAAACGAAGTGTGACGGAGTGAATTAGACGACTGCAGATGAAATCTGTGTCACCGGCGGTCACGATTGCCGTTACTATAAGGTGGTGTACAATCATTTTGCTGACCAGTTTATACTTAAAACAAAAACTTGGCGAAGTTGAAAATAAATTGACTAATCGATCTTAAGCACCGAGTGTCAAAACAATGATAAGGTGGCTTTGAGAGGAACGGGAAATAATTCAACTAAAACACTAATAATAGGTTATATTATGTATTAAAAAAGTTCTAACTTATGATATGTTTATTTTACTTACTTTCGATAGTACACGGGTACGTTGACATATTATAACTTAAACAGTTCCAAAGTGAACGTAATATTAATAAATTGTCATCAATCAGTCAAGAGGTGCTCGTAGACTGTACTTTCTTGTGTCATATTTTAGATAATTAGAAATGTTTATCAAAATTTGTAGGATTTGTTTTCACGAGATAACCGAACTGGAAGACTCAAAAAATATTTGTAATAATAATACATCACACAGTCAGACCATTTCTGTTGGATATTCATAATCTAACAATTTAACGGCGCACAGCGGCTCTGCACACGTTTCTTCGTTTCTTTTTTAATGTGAGAGATCGGCTCTTATCGGTCGTGCAGTCACCACTGTTCCCTGTTCCCTTTCTTTTAACCTCTTGATACGATACAACTCCCACTTTATTCTTCACATGTTGGAAAGTGCTTCGTCTAGTTCTTCTCTTCGTCACTTTCCTTCAATTATTCCTTCTAACATTATCTTAAAGAACTTGTCTTGCCATATCAATGACTTGTGCTTCCTGTCTATAAAATGTCATCTAAATCTGGTCGAAAATCAATGTAAATTTGATTATATCTATATGTTTTTTTTTTCAAATTCCTGCATGTATTGTTGACGTAGAATGACATAAGCTTCCCGTGTACAAAATTTCATAAAAAACGGTCAATTTATTTTTGAGTAATACCCGGACATATTAACAGACAGACAAAAAAAATTCATATTCCTGATCAATGTTCTTTATAAGTATATTAGTAAATTCTGGAAAAAAATTGCTAATTAGGTATAGACATAACAACATATTTATGAATTGCAATATTCTTGGAAACTTTTATTGAATGCGTTTTCAAATGGGGTCTTTCAAACTGTTTTATTTGCCTATATTTGATTGAATAACCTGAGTTCAAATGACCAGACCTTAACAAATGTTATTTTTTATAAATAATATGAAATAAACACGAAACCCATTCTTCGGTTTTACTTTAAGGGTGGGTTGCATTAATTCGATCACGAACACAATTTTAAATATAGCAGTGTTAATTAAAGTAGCAGTTATATTGATTAAATAATATAGTCTCTCTAATAATAGAAATGTGACCGCTGCTTCTAGACTCCCAATAATCAGGGTAGTGCATCTCCGTTTACCGAGTGAGAATAAAGCCTACCCTTTACTATAGTGTGTGCTAAGATCGACTGCGTGTGTGTGAATGTATATGCATCTTGATTCTGTGTATTTATGTGTTCCGTGCATCAAGGGCTGTCAATATAAAATGCGACTTATTTCAATATAATTTAACTAACAACGTTTCAACTCAGTTCTGAGGAGTCTCTTCTTAATTTAAGAGCTTAGCCCTTGTCGATGGCGCAGTTGCCACTGTTCCCTATCTTCGGCCTTTCTTTTGACCTCCTGATATGGTACGACTCCCACTTTGTCTTTGTCACTTGTTGGAAGAAGCTTGGTCTGGCCTCTTCCTTGCTTTCCTTCAATTTATTATTGCAAAATTGTTTTAAAGAGCATGTCTTGCCGTATCATGTGTTCAATCATCTTTCCTCATCTGTTTTCTATGTTTCTCAACAGTTGTTCTGTTGTGACAGTCGTTTTTCCTCTTCAACCATTCAGGAGTATCAAACTATTAATGACTGGACTCATTTAAAGTCTGGTCTTTCTAAGGTTGATTGTAAATAGCTATAGACTGCAATACACGCTTAGCATCAGGCATGAGTGTTTGCTTGCATCACATACCATAAAAATCAATTTAATTTATAATCAATTAAATTTCTATATATCGCTATATTAATTTAAGAAGAAGACAATACGGGCTTTGGATTAATAGTGAAATGTAGAGGCCCCAATGGAAAAATCAATTGATTTTTCTTAAGGCACCACAAGAGAGTTTATGTGACAGATTATTTCAAATGTCGTCAAGTTGGTCTTTATGGATGTAGATAGACTTATATTTTAAAAAAAAGATAAGCCTGATTGACTTTCTTTTCGGCTCTTCTCGACGACTGGGATTTTTTCCGAAGCGATGGTAGTCTTTTGAGGTTCATAAATGGCACTTTTAAGGGCCTAACATAACTCTACTCTTTTTAGTTTTGAGATTAGAAATGACCTAACAATTGGTATGTATATTGGAGGCTTCTAATGGATTGTTTTTTGTTTTAATAATGTGTATAAATTAAAATTTTACTTAGTGTTTAATTTTCTTACATTGTTACGTAGAGTTGTAGAATTGAATAAAAAAAAGTCGTAATTATTTTAAATGGTTTAGATAGATGTGATAGCCCTGTGCCCAACGTGGGGGCACGTCCTCCGCATGCCACTCTCTGATAGTAATGTCGTACATTTTGGTCTGTGCGTGCGGTACCCTGTCTTATTATGTTTTAGTCTACACAGTGGACTGTCGTGAGTTACGAATTTATTACTTAAAGTATTTATTACCATACTAATTATGAATTGATGACATTGCCTGATAAAAAGGCTGAATAACATAAATAAAATACTTTATTTACCGAATAACAATTTTTACGTACTATAGAATATTTATAATCATTTCATTTTGAATCTGAATTAAAGTGAATGTTTCTTTGTTTGTTTGTCCGCTATGCGTTCCTATTCATCAGATTGCGATGAAACTTTCGTGAATTATGCGAATATTCTATGTTAGTACAACTAATTTATGCGCGCAAGTCGTTTTATTTCGAAGTCACGAGCCAAAGCTAGTAAGTTGCAAAATTTAAAAACAATACATAGAACTTAACTCCGTTTAAATAAAATCTGTTAGGTGTAAAGCCGTTGAGATTGTCACAAAAGTGGATTTCAATAAAATTCATATGATCAAATACAACCAAAGAACTAAAGACAACTAATAAGTTAACTTCAATATAATTAATTAGATAGACAATCAAATATTCTGAAGAATTCATTCTCGTCTTAGGTCGAAAATTTAGTTAAAAAATTTACAGGCTTACATTTTTATTGAAATTGGCTTGCCGTTAATTAAAATGAAATTGAATTAATTACAAAAACGAAAAAAATATTCCACCCACCATTCTTTGGACGGGGTGAATGGACATAAAATTGGCATACACGTATTACGACACGACATAAACTAATATTCGCTTGGACACTACTTGGAGTTATTGGACAATGTAAATGAACGCTATCTCCTATAATGCCTGCCTTATTCCCCCTCAGCCAGGCCAGTGCCCGAAGCTACCCCCGAGTGGTGGCGCCCCACCCCGCCCGATGTCTCATCAGTAAGGATTGAACCCTTTAATGTATTCACCGTAACTTCGGGATGAGTCTTGTATTAGTGTTATAATGAGACGTGGCCCTAAGGAATTATGGCTATACTTGTGGATCTCCGGGGTCGGGATTAACCCAAACCTAGTTTCAATTTCTATATGTGCGTCGATTTGAGTCGAAACAGGTCGATCGTAATATCTGTCAATATTATAGGTTTCGTATACTAGTGTCGGTGAACTTCGATTTTTCGGTTAATCGATAGCCATCAATTATTTACTAAAAGACATTCGTTTAATCGATTATTTTTTCAGTACGGAATGCTTGTTAGCTGGTCGAAGAACGACAGGGAAAAAGAAGGTTATCGCATGCTACGAAGGTTCCCGTGCTTTCATAACTATACAATTTAAAAAAAGGTCTTTCGCGCAAATCTGGCATATCGCGCCAAAATCTATTGGAAATCAACAATTTATAATTTCATTTCAAGAATCGATATTTTACTAAGAGTTTCGTATACGATGCTTGTTGAAGTTAAATATGTGTGCGAGAACTGCCATGTAGTGGTTTTTTAATTTAATTCGTAAAAATTATGCCATTTTTTAGAAAAATATTCTACTTAAGTGACGCTTGCAGAATCGTGGATGAACACTGTTGCCATTTAATAAGAATAAGAAGAGATATGTCTGGTATTGGTAATTTTAAGATTGAATTAAGAGTTAATTAATTTAATTTAATTGTATTTATACAACGATTTGTTTAAAGTTAATTATATTTTAAAGTTTAATTTAAACAAAATCTTCGAGTAACTCAAAGTGCTCTCCGGTCGAAACTTTTAAGATCCCATTAATAGGTCTACAGTTAAAATGTTTGCTTCAATTAACAATAACCGAGAACGTTTCATTAAAAATATTATTTAACCGTTCTCCTTGACTCGCCTGATCGATAATGTTGCCAATTAGCCGCTACCAATTTCCCAATAAAACTTCAAACTGTTTTCCATTCCATTATCTTTCGCCACCCTTTATTGCTGGCAAAGTTAAGCTACGAGTCTCCCGCTCCGCTACGAAATTATTACAATAATAATATTATTATATTAATAATTGTATTGATAAGGAGACTCTCGTAATAAGGGTAAACCATCCCCTTTCTGCCAGCCATCCTCAATAGGAGAATTTATGTAACTAATGAAATAAGCGAAGTACCTCATCCCTATACCCGCGACCCACCCCACCACGAGCCCATCCACCCTTCATTATCGGAAAGTTTGAAATATAATTTGAAATTATGCTCAATGTTATATTGGAGATAAGAGAAACACAAATTCCTTTAATTGGACTTGTTAAAGTGACTCAAATTAAGTTAACACCGAGTTGATGGTATTACTTTTGAAGTTAGGAGTTATGACGGACTGTCCGTGGGTTTGCGTGCGATTCATGAGGTGATTAGCGTTTAAAAGAACCTCCTTATCTATCGGTAACTCGTCGGTATATAGTATAGTAGGTACCTTTCTTAATTTGTTCGATGTCTCGACGTTTATTGCAATATAATATTTTAGCGAGAATCATAAAAATTATGAAATTGTGTAGTTAATGTGAACGCATAGTGGAGTGGTATTTTAACGAACGTTATTCAAACTTTAGCAAGGTTTTTTTTTTTATTTTACTATACTTTTAAATATTTTGTAATACCAAGTAATAATTAAAAAGAGTTTTAATTGACTTATTTTAAGATTAGTTTATAAAAGTTTTTGTACTGCATATATTTTTATACATACTGTTTTAGAATGTATAATCGTGCGTCGATCGACTTAGGTTTAAATCATAAAATGAACCTGAGCTTTTGGTGAAGGAAAACATTGCGATGGAGCTGCAGCATAATTCACATCGCATACACTTAACATCAAGTGGGATCTTCGTTAACTAGCTATTCATAATAGTAACACAATAAGAAATACACAGTTATTGAAACTTACAGGTAGCGTTGAATAGCTAATTATAGAACTGTGTTTTCAATACCGAGAGACCGGCAATTCCTCGCCGGTTGTCGCAAGTCTCTCGGCAACTGGATATACACCGGGTGAACTCAAAACGACACATACCAAAAGAGTGTCACTTTAACGATTTTATCACCATATAGATCATGGTCGTGACCCGGTCGGGTACCTATCCCTCCTCCTTAATTCAAGAAGCGAAATAAATGATCGTGTTTCATTTAAAATCTTCGAAATGATTGATGTGCGTCTTTAACCTTAGCCTCTTAACCCTGTTTACTGCGTTAAAGGCTTCGGATTCTGTTGTTAACGGATCTTTGTGGACTAATAGTTTTATAATTAAAATAACAGACGGCCAGTTTTCATATGAAAATAACACTGCGACATATAGCCTTATTTCTGTTTCAATTGGACTATCAGTCATAGGTTGCCACACTTGAGTACTTAGTTGGAACGGTTAGATTTATCTTTTTGTCATTCAGATTTAATTCCTGGCTCTTATTAAAATTTATGAAACGAGAATCAACTTTGGTAAAATAGTTATATGTGTAGGTTAGGTCAACTATTGATTTTGCGAAGTGGATGCCGGATGTCGGACCGCATCCACCCCTAGAGGCTCGCAACTTGAGACTGGTACAATTAGACGCAGGTCTCAATCTAATTATATTTCTGATTGGGATAGTGATGACGCACCGACGGGACAGGAACTCTAATTTCGTTGGATTTGCAATAAGTTAAAATTTATTTATTTTTCTTTCATGACATTTTAAAATTAGAAGACAATTATTTACTAAACCTTGTTGCGATGTTTCACATGTTAAATAAGTTATTTATCAAAGGTATTGAATAACATCTTAGATAGTTAAGTCAGAAGCAATCTTTGACGACGCCCAATAAATGCTTAAAGTGTGTGTTTTTTTATTTGGATATTGATTTGTTATATTCATAAATTTTCTTTATATAAATAAATACTTAAGCGTTATTACCGAAAATTTCTATGGGAATCCCAGGCATATACAATATTTATTATTTTTTTTTATCTATTTATATACTCACTGAGTTTACCGATGTTCTTAAATTAAACTTATTCTACCACCAGATGCTCTTGCAATTTTGCAAATTTGCAAATGCAATTTTATCCAGTCACAGACTATACAAAATACGGAAGATTTAAAATAAAGAAAACAATTTTAAATAATATTTTGAAATATAAATAAATAAAAAGTATTTTTATTCAGCTTATATAATGCTGGTACAACACTATACTGATTGTCGACAAGCGTTTTCGGAAATTGCTAAGGCGGCACCACTACGCCGCGCCGCTGGGTCATTCCGGCCTGATCGCTGCGGTACAGACAATAGGACCGTTGTCTAATAACTATAAAACAATACTCATAGTGTAATTTATTCATATTTTCTTTATTTAAGTTACTATTATAATATTAAAATAAGATCAAAACACTCTTGCACTATGAGATCACAACTACAATGAAAGACTCGAAACAAAGCCAGGTTTTGGTTAAAAATAAAAAACGTTTAACGCTTGGAAGTCGCATAAGAAGTTTCACTTTAATAAATATATTTAACCAACTTCCCGGTGCGAATATTTCGCACATTATAGAATTTAAACATCTAACAGCTGTCATGATAGTTAAACAGAATGTTAATAGATGGCGACTCCTACATGATAGATGAAATTATTTAATTGTTATTGTAACGAAACATTTAATTTTAAACAATAGCAGGAAATATAAGTTTCAAAATTATATTTGAATGATTAACGGAGATACGCCGATGCCAGGCAAAAATATCTTTGAGAAAAAAGTTTTCAGGGTGACATTAATATTAGCAAATAATCATACATTTCTACATCAACATTTTATTACGTGTGTTAAAGGTCGACCGTTACCGTCACTCTTGTGACGATTGGACTCGGTTTATGGTTGATAAATTTTGCGTGTGTTTGCATAAAACTCCATTGCAGGTGTATTTTCCAAACGATATTAACTACCCCTTTTTAATTACGACCGAACTATAAATAAAGAACTGAAGATAATTACCAGCGCGTTTTAAATTGCAATTTGATACACATAAGTAGAAAGTATACAGAGTAATTAACAAGCGATCTAGATATATTATAATTATAGACTAGCTATGCCCCACGGTTTTACCCGCATTAAATTTAATCAACAAACTCCATCGCACCACCGCGCCAATAACGCACTCAAACCAAACATTGTTCTCACTTTCCGTACTTGCCTACAGCTTGACAGATTGGTCGACTTTCTTTGTTTACTACTCTGCTCCTTAGGATAGTAGCGTGAATGTATATATAGTTATTCCTTCCCCCCTAAATAAGCTATAAAATGCTAACAATATCTTAAACTTTATAATTTTAGCACAAATACAATTATTTTCGTGATGTTTAATTGGTGGACAAAGCCTTTGTCGTCGTGAGAATGTACGTACAGTTTGAATCAGGACGCTAGGGATGACGGATTGCCGATTTCAAGGCCAGAGATTTATTTTTTTATGATATGATAAACAGGTATGATGTCTACCTGATCTTAAATGGTCACTGCAGTCACTACATACAATAAACCTCAGTGCTGAGGTCGTCTTAATAGGTTGCCATTCAGTGTGAAGAAGAAATCGAGATTTGCCTATATACAGTCACAAATCGTGAAGTGATTGTACTGTGTATTAAATAAAGTCTATTCATTGCGTAAAGGCGACGTCTTGGTATAATAGTCTGTTTGTAATGTCTAAATAACAGCTTTTTACTGAATGCATATGAAAGTATGTACCGTACTTATAACAAAAAACATTATTTTTGTCTGTCTGTCTGGTTGTTCCGGGTAATCTCCGAAACCCAGTTTACGTTACAACGATTGAGAATATATTACCTAACATGTTTTACAATAGTCGCTTGTTGTGAATAGTTTGTTAGTTATGTGATAGCCCTGTCAGCTGGTGATCGCAGTTGAACCCGTGGCGTCTGGCCGCGTCTAGCCACCCTAAAGACCGCCCTCGCCACCCCATCTAGCTGTACATCATCTCATTTGAATTTCTAACTAGGAAACCTCCATGCAATTATTGGATTAATGTAAATTACGCAGTCTACAGCTCCACGGTGCACTATCAGGGACAGGGTTTAATTAGAATCCGGTTAAGACTAATAATTTCTATAGTGTATCGTAAAGTCAGTCTTATGTTCTGTTTAAGAAAGATTAATTAGCAATGCGCAAAAACAAACCATAGAATAGAAAGCTATATTTTATCCATTAGCTATAATAAAATTTCCGATTATAGTTTGAAATAATTTTGTAGTTCAAAGAAATTAAACTATTCCAGCGGTTCCAACCAAAAATTAGATATAAAAATATTCTAACTCGAATTTACAATTCTCCAATCTATTAAAAATTAAAAATTAAACAGGTTGGAAGAAAACTGATACAAGACGTCGCGTCGCACATGCACACTTAATAGACTATACAGTACAAACAGTTCACGTTTTGCGACTGCATATTGGCAAGTTTTGTCTTGTCTACGTTGTAATTTTAATGTCGAGTTCTTCGTCCACTTCTTATTAAATCGCAGTGTGTATCATCTATCTATACACAATTATACCAATGTCAGGTGGATAGAATAGTTTTCTAATCATCAGAATTCAAGCAACGATTTAACAAGATGGTGGCTCTCTTTTTAAAACAGTACGGGAATTTTTTGTAGCAACTTGAAATTAATGCTTTTAGTTATTATCATTAATTCACTTCAATGGTGCATAATAATCAAACTATATCAGGACAAATGTCGCCATTGTTATATAATATAGGGCCATATAAGTTCATGAATTACAACAAAAACCAAAACACGACAGATCAAGTTCCCGCAAAAATCTCCTAACGTCGATTTAATATGTTTTAATTCCTGTCTATAATACTAGGACCATGTAAGTTCATGAATTACAACAAAAACCATATAACGACAGATCATGTTCCCGCCAAAAACTCTTAATGTATATTTAATATGTTTTATTTCCAATCTGTAATACTAGGGCCATGTGAGTTCATGAATTTCAACAAAAACCATAACACGACAGATCAAGTTCCCGCCAAAAACTCCTCATGTCAATTTAAAATGTTTCGTTTTCTACCTATATTATTATTATAAAGCTTAAGATTTGTTTAAACGCACTAATATCTAGGACAACTAGTCAGATAAAAAAAATATCAGTTTGTATTTTATAGCAAATTTATTAAGGACGATTATAGGCTTAATACATCACACTATGAACCTTAGGAGCGGAGCAATGACCATAATCGTCAACTGATCTGGCAATGTTTAGGCAAGTAGGTATCATATTTGTGAAACAGATATGTACAATCCAAAAACCGTGGTGAATTCTCCGGTCCGTCCATTTATATTACAATATACTTTTTTATTTAGAAATTATTGAACGGTGATGTCGGTTTCTACGTCTTAAGTATATACTCGCTGCGCCTCGTTATGAGACATGTTTGATTATAATTTATTATTATTATATTTGCAATAAAATTCTGTAATAACTAACTTTGATAATTATATTAAACTGGCTGTGCCCCATGGTTTCACCCGTGTTAAATTTGTTTGACCAACTCCATTGCCATCGCGCCCTTGGAGCTCTTTCGTTGTTCTAGTTGCCAGATTGCTTGACGTTCATAGTTACTGCTCCGCTCCTTAGGGTCATAGCATAAAGTTATATAGCTTATACTATTCCCCATGAATCTGGCTATCATATACAAAAAGTTGATTTTTCGAATCCGATTGGTAGTTCCAGAGTTTAGCGCGTTTAAACAAATGAACAAAAACCTCTTCAGATTTAATGTATTACTATAGATTAAAGTAAACTCTAGCATTATAGAAATGTGTACTTATAACGCATTTGAAAAGATTAATATACTGAATGTGATATTTACTAGAATCAAGAAATTTTCCTTCAAATAATTTGTGCGCGTAACACAAAGGCCCGCCAAAATTCCAAAACGTAACATCAAAACATTCCAGACGTGACCTCGAAAATGCACGTAGGTGAAAGCCCTCGGGAGTTCACGTAGGGGAACAAAAAAACCCCTAGCCCCCGCGTAAGGAGCGGGGGAGAGCCCGCCCGTGAATGAACGAAGGAGGCGTGCGTCCTTGTAGCAAAAAAGGCACGTGACCCAGTTCAACAGGTGGTGCCGTGAACGTGTCCTTGCAGACGACGGATTAGACAAACAAAAAATACTCGTGCAGACTCAAAGTTTTTCTAACTGACTTTCACTCTACGTGAAATGAATGACTATGATTACATTTGGGAAATTTAATTACTCTATCATTATAAGTATATCGTAAAATTAATTAATAAAAGTACTTTTGGAAAAAATATGTAGCTAATAGTAGAAGGAAGATTAATTTAATTAAACTAATGAGAATACTTTTGCATAAATTTTGATAAAAAAAGTTACTTTAAAACGTTTATTTGTTGTCTACAAAAATAATACATTCTTTTATTTACTAATAATAATATTTTTTAATTAGTCAAATTTTCCCACTAAAATTTCCCCATTGATAATTATAAGAATTTGATGTAGTCACGTATATCGTATAAATACAAAAAAAAATCTTAACAGATTGTAATTATGTACATTACAGAACTGTTTAGTTCTAAAAAGACTGTGCATGGATCGCAAAACTTTACTTCGAAACAAGTATCGCGACCGAACACTCGTCCATGAATGGTGGCTCCCTCGATCCCGCTTAACAGAAATGTCACGGGGCTGCGACGAGCCGGAAAACTCTCTTTTCTTCCTCAATAAATATAAAAACAATTACATGAAAGTAAACCCTACACGAGCAATAATAGAGTCGAATACATTTTGAATACCGTTGTGAAAATTTAAGGAATTTTCCCGTATGGCCTCGTAGTCGATTATAAGACTTGTATCGTTTGTTTTAAAGTGTATGTTGACTTGTACGGAGAAGTAAGTCATGAAATCTTCCCAGTCTCCCGCGGCAAATTGTTTCCTGGCGGCGCTGTGTTTGTATTTTATTATACATTTTTATTTCTCGATAACATTAGCTTAACCGACTTTTCATTGCCTCAGCCAGGGTTGTCACGATGCGATTGTAAATTTAACATTATATGTTTTGTTGAGGGTTGAATCGTTTTATAGGCCGCGATATTGAGTTACTGGAATGTAAGCATAGATTTAATTTACAAAGTATTCGTTGATAAGTAAATAACTTTTTTTAGATTATGTCAGTGTTTAAATGTTTAGAAGAACTCGTTTTACATTATTTATCAAGGACTAATATTTTTAGGATTGGCACTAATATATTAATCCATATATCTTTTGTAAGAAGCAAATAAAATAAATCAGTATAAAATTTATATAATGTTGGGAATGATGTGTGTGTAAAATGTGTACGTACTGATATGACAGTTGATATAGGAGAGTGGAAGTAAAAAACAATTTTTCATCATTCCCCACATGCGGACTCGGTCCTCATTTGGTACACACACGTCTAAAACAAATGTTATGCCATATTATCTACATCTTGTATTCTTGGTTAAATTTTTATTTATTTTTCTTGTAACTTGTGTGTATGT
This sequence comes from Saturnia pavonia, assembly GCA_947532125.1. Taxonomy (NCBI): domain Eukaryota; kingdom Metazoa; phylum Arthropoda; class Insecta; order Lepidoptera; family Saturniidae; genus Saturnia; species Saturnia pavonia. The sequence goes on from OX383906.1 coordinate 12,965,847, forward strand.
GTGTGTGTGACAAATAAACGTCTTTTTTATTACTAATATTTTTTTACTGTTTTAGTTTTGTACATGATATCTATTTGGGATTAATACATTTATTTCATACTAGTTGCGCCTGCAACATAATTCTGTTATCACTTATAATATTAAAATTGGGACAGTAAAACTGTCTGTCTGTTTTTACTTTCTCTCGACTAAACCGATCGCAATGATATTTGGCATAGTTGGAGAGGGACATAGATTACGAAAAACTAAAAATACAAGTAGCTGGAGAAAACTATTCTTAACTATTTATTGAAATACACTTGTCGACAAATAAAACAATATCTTGGTGAACCGTATTGTTAAATTATATTGGTGTTAAGAATGTCAATGCTTTGTTTTATACAAAAAAAATCATGTTGTTAAATGTCCAGTTTTCTAATATATTATTTTTTCTGTTGTCAGCTTTTTTTGAACGTGAGTGATGAAACTTATTTCTAAGCAACAATATTCGCATGAAAATATAAACATTGATTAGATAAGTTTTATTTGACAACCCTGTACAAGTGTACATTCTGATCTGTACAAGCGTAACAACCCTAAGAAAAGTTGAGGCAAGGCAGGAATGTCAAAAACATCGGAGGCGTGAACAAATATGTGCTTTGCCGGCACGGTGGCGGGACTGAGTTCCCGACCGCTAAATCTGAAGTTAAACTTCGGTTTACTTAATCTCATGTTATTTGAACGTTGGCATATATTTTGTATTAGTATTCTTGTTTGTATTATTCAAATAGTGATACACGAATATGAACTATGATTTATTATGATGACAACTCACATTAACGCCTAATATATGATTGATAAAATAGTGGTAGATATAAAAATATGTAATTTATTGGTGGAAACAATGTCATCATTGTTTCCAATGATGTCCACTGAGTCATCTCAGTGGTAGCGTGTACGGATACCACGTCGATAGACGTGATTTCTAATCATTGAGCATGAGCTTTCGGGGAAGGAAAAATATCGTGATAAAACCATATCACGATAGCATATTATTTCAAAGGCAATGCTCCCACTAGGCTTAGCGTGTTACCACCATATTGGACTACATCGTCACTTAAAATCAGATGAGATTTTAACCAAAATTTTAGTACCTGTAAAAATGAATAAAAAAACATTCATCAATAACTTTAATAATTGGACTGTTATAATTTTTAAATAATAAATATTATTAATCGTAGGATCAAAGGGAGAAATAGACTTTAGAAGCATAGCAATCTTAGTCACAGTTTAAGTATATTTCTAAACGTAGCCGATGTCGTCGCCCTCTCCGACGGGAACTCTCGTCTGGATCCTTTGCATTTTCCTCCACATTTTCCTACTCTTGTTGATTTTTATTTACTTTTTAACGCGTTAGGCGCCTCGGCCGCCACTTACACCCCACTTTATTACACTGTTTTGTAAAACTTCAAACGGACTTACTTTTTAGAAACGATTTTTCGGTGTAAAACATAGAGCTACTAAGTATTTAGACATGAAGAATTCAATAAATTGGTCGAACTTGACGAATTCTTGTGGTGTTTAGTTGTTTACAACTTTTTTCTATCTGAATAAACTTTTATATGTAGTACTCAAGAGTTCTAAGATGGCAGTTAAGTAGTAATTAAATAGATAATTACGTTAATTAATTTTTATTGTTGTTTTAAATTTTACAACCCTATTAGTTGTTCATTTAAAATTACGTGACTCCACAATAATTTACCTGTAACATAAGATTTGGCATTTTCTATATATATTATATCAGCCTTCTTGATATAAGACAAAAAAACATTGACATCGAGAAAGAATATCAACATTTGTACAAAGTTAGGTAAAGTTGTGCATATGTATGATCCGATTCTGGTAATTATTTGTCACTAATAGGTAGCTACATTCCCGAGTGTTATAGTCAACTTTTTATTATTTTATATTGTACTTAACTTGAACGGAGGCTGGCGGTTGCTAGCGTACATATAATTAGGATATTTAATTTTATTTGCACTAGGAAAACGGTCATTATGTTTACCTGTATAGTGTTCTAATTATGCTATATCACTGACTCAATGCCTGGTAAAGCGTAGACGAGTAACATCGGCACACGTGGGGGGCGAGAGTTAAGGGCGGTGGAGCGTCTCCACTATAACAACAGGGGCCACCCCCGGGGCTACTATCGATTTTGGATGAGAAACTGGACCGGAGACATGCGAGCCTTAATAACTCACAGAGCCTTTTGACTGTGAGCATTTAATTTGTTTTTAATTATTGTATTTGTCAAAATCCATTTTTTATTATAAGTTTACTACACATTTTTCAACTACTTTTTTAAGTTAAAATTTTTCGGCGCGTTTAGTAGAGGTTTAAATTGAGAGTTGAAATTAAATTAAATTGAGAAAATTATATTTTAACTGGTTTTCTATACATTAACTGTCATAACGTCAAAATTATTCCACGTATAAAATTATCTGATGATTCAAAAATCAGCATTTAAGTCAATTAAAATAAATTAAAGTTTTTTAAAAATTTTCAAATTATTATCATTGATGGGTAACTTCTACGTGTTGTTGGCACGCGGGATATAATTTTTAGAGTTATTTCTGTTTTGTCGTTTACGTGCGTATATATGCAACATTTTGCTGTCGGTTAATTACTGAATAAGAAATTGATAAAACAATAGAATCAAAAAAAAATGATATATTAAATCAGCAATTTTGGCCCTTTAAAACAATACGCTGCGCTTAAGAGATGCTATAAGAAGGACAGAAAATTATAAATTTTTACATTATTTTTATGTTCTTTGCTCATATATCTTCTGCTTAATAAAATGCCTAAGATTAATTGGATGACAACGCACAGTTTATCAATCTATACCACCTACCACCAAAAGTTTTATTTTTATGAGCAAAATTATTTTATGTTACTAAATACATTTACCATTCTATGATAATTCTGAATTGAACCAAATAGAACAACTGTAAGCCACATAAATAAAGTTAAAAAAATGTGTGATGCAGTTCACACGTGTTAGCAGTGAAACCTTCGTAAAAAAATTAAAAAACATGCTCTTTAAAAATATTCAAATATCTTAAATCGCGGGATTCGAACTATCGATCACTCGTGCGTAGCGTATGAAGTCTGTTCGTCTCACATCACTAAGCCAATCCGACGATGATCACAATCCTGAAAATCAGGACTTGCATTAACCGTGCATAATGTAAATGTATTCTATCTCATTCTCTCGTAGGCTAAATCCTATAGATGTATATGGTTGTCTCTTTTTATTATCGCTTTTTTGTTTCATCGAGTTTCATATCACAACGGTGCTAAAGAAGTTTTCACTTCAATAATCTAGTCTTTGACAGCTGGTACACGAAGATGCATCGGTTTATAGATTTATTTATTTTTTGTTATAAAATCGACTTTAAATACCTACACCAATCAATAAACGAACGTAGTAGGTACACTCGAATAATAGTTAAGTTAAATTAATAGGTAATTAGTTTATAATTGATAAGTCGCTTACAATTCAAATTATATTATAATGAACCCCTATATATAATGGAATAACAGTATTATATCTTGAGACTGTAGCTTGTTGTAAAACAATAATTTTTGAATCAATTTGGCCAACTTTACCAACATAAATATTACCGAAATACATTTCTTATTCACGCAAGGACTGTCCAGCTAAATAACATCATCATTATCTTTTAGAAAACTTAAATTATCTTCACATATTCTCACTATAAAATTTGTATGTTGTACAATAAAGACGTATAAATTAAATATTCTTTTGTATTATAACAATGGAACAGCCAAAGACGCGCATTATTATCTGAGCGGGTAGCATTCTAAACTACATCGACCTCAAACTTATTACAATCCGCCCTACCCAGCTCATTATCTCTTGCCCCATAGTTCCAAATCGATACTAGAATACAAACACATGCAAACTTAAAGATAGCGTCCCAATAATAAATGTATGCTGTTATTTTTGATACATAAATTGGGTATTTTATGATGGATATTAAATTAATTATTTAAAAAAATATATATTTTATTGACAGTAGGTAGGTAGTAGTCTCATCTTGTATTTCCTGTATTGGCAAAAAAAAATCGTCATAAAGTATTATTACTGCCATTATCATTTCGTTCAGGGTTCTAACAAAATTATGACACCTTGTTGGAACTTTTCAGGGTTTTTTGTGAAAACCTCAGAATTCATGGTCCATGTTAATTATTTCTCAACTCACTTGTTTACAATATCCGTGATGTATTTTGCAAAATGATGCAATAAAAATTCCAAAAAAATATTATACAATATAGGTTCACAAATTACGGAAATTTATGAACGACAAAATGACAGAACAAGATTCCGCCAAAAATTCCTCTTCGTCATTTTAAGGCCGCTATTAATACTAGCGTTTATCGAGCGTGCGCGTTCGTTTAACGCTCGACCAGCGCTGACGCTGTGCGCACGAGGTGTTCGAGTCGCGCTCCTGTTGAAGGCAATACTCGTGCCGTGTCATCACGACACTCGCGTTGCATTATTTTCCCGCTACAAGAAGCCACGCTGCGTATACGCGACATGAGCGCTGCATTATGCAGGCGCACGAGGCAAACGCCGATTGCGTGCAGCGTCAGCGCTGGTCAAACGTTGGAGGAACGCGTACGCTCAACAAACGCTAGTCTATTGAGAGGCCTAAATGACGAAATATTACTTTGTCTCTTACCATTTCACAAATTGTCAGCATCTTTTATAAGTCGCACATCAGTACAATTTTTTTGCGTGTCCTATAACAATGTTGCAAAAATAAAAAAAAAATGTTAAATATATCTATTTTATCTTTATTTATTGAAAATATTTCTTTAAATTTGGGAAAACGAATTAATGAAACGATAATTAAATAATTTTGTTATATAATAGGATATAATTTTATCAATACTAAAAAGAGATCATCAAAAGTATATTTTATGATCAGTTACATATCTTCTTTGGAAAATACTTTCGATTTAAATTTTCTTAAAAAAAATTACATTTCAAGACGTAGCTTATAGCGCACAGTTTGATAAATCCTTATTAAACAAACTCACACAAACACAAAATAAACGAAAGTCTACGCTTACTCGTAACCGGCGCGTCAACTTAAAACTTAATTATAATTAATTAATTCCAATTGAACGTTGTCCCTTTCTATCGTTGGTGTCTTCGATATATCCATCCCTGTCCCTTTTAGAAGCGAGGGTAGATGTATTGTGTTCTCGCAGACTATTTATCAAGACTCGATACAGAATCGTTAGTTCGATTCTCTTTCGATTTTATTAGCACTCAGATTTAATTGGCGTTATATGGTTTTGACCGGACAATTTATTGACATGTGAATTTATTATTATTTGAATTCAATTTATTTGAATGTGAATTTATAGTTATTTAATCTAAATTAAATAATAAATTATGTTGAACAGATAAGCAATAAAACATGTCCTTTTTCCTCTTGACTTAATCTATTCATTTTGCAAAGCTAAGTACTTTTCAATGCTTTTTAAACGTAATTCTTTAATTATTATATAGAGTTATTAAATAATATTAAAAAAATATATTGGACGTATGCATTCCCCTTATAAATTCATTAAAATTTATTAATTTTACGTAACTTCAAACACATATACATACATAAACGTCAAGTAATCTGGCAAGCTATAGGCAATTACGGATAGTGAGAATGGTAGCCCGTTGGATAGTTAGTCGAATGAATTTAACACGAGTGAAACCGTACACCACAGCTAGTATTCTTATATAGATGAGGAGCAAACAAGCATACGGCTAAATTGTAAGTGGCTACTGTATGTAATGGACGCTTGTAATACCATAGATATCCCTACACGGATAGAAAACTTGTGTCATAAGAAAAAATAAATACTGAGTAATCATTAGATAGCAAAAAATAGTAATCTATCCAATACATACAATTCTTGTAAATGTAAATTGAGGTAAACAAAATGTCACATTAAATCAAAGCGAAATGGTCATACTTAAATAAAACAGCATATAATTTTGATTGTAATCGTCACTACATCGGCTGTGACGAGTATCATCGAGATGCGACTGGAAGGGTCCACCCTCTCAATCCCCCTCCCAACCCAAGAAGGGGTTAAGAACCCCCTAATTACCATATTTCATTTACTCAACGAAATTATGCTAATTACTTATATTGCTTTGTGTAAAAAGGAAATTTATAAGGATTAAATTTACACCGTCTCTTTTGAACTCGTACAACTGGATTATATTCGGACAGGACTAGTTTGAGCGTATATTTATAAGTTACTAAATATAGAAGGCCTAACTAAGGCTGTTTCGTAAAATACAAGTAACATTCAGCTTGGAATATGTATTATACTCCTGAATACCAATTTGTTTTAAAATTCGACACTTCTGTATATTAGCCATGTCAAATAAGGACAATCTGTAATTACAATGAGGAATTTCACGTTCTTACCGTCTGTACGTAACCGTACCAAAAACCGTCTGAGGTTCCAGGCCCTTTCGGCTAACAGTGTTGTCAGATGTAAAAAGACACTGTACCGTATGATAAGTACAGTATAACCCTAATACTACGACGACTAGCGAGCGATCTACAATTTTTTTTTGTCTTGGTTTGACGTAGTGGCCACTATCTCACCTGATGTTAAGAAAGACACACTAGTGTAGCCTATCATTGTTCTCATTTTCCGTACTTGACTATTGCTTGCCGATTGCTCGATTTTCATGTTTACTGCTCTGCTACTTAGGGTCTCATGCTACGGCATGAGGTTATATAGCCTTAACCTTCCTCAATAAATAAGGTATAAAGTGAGAAAGAATTTTTCAAATGTGACTTGTAGATCAAGAGATTTGGGAGTACAAACAAACAAAATAAAATTGGAGCTTTATCTATATAGGGATATAATACAATTGAAGTGTCTGCATATGAAAGTATACACGGGACCTATATCAAAAAACCCATTTTTAAATTTGTCTATCTATCTGTTAGTTCCGAGTAATCTCCGAAACGGCTGGAACAATTTTAACGGGACTTCCACTGGCAGATAGCTGATGTTATAAGGCATAACATAGGCTACTTTTATTTTAGAAAAATAATTAGAATTCCGCACAAAAAATAAAAATAAATCTTATATTGTAGTCCACGCAAGCGGCATCGCGGGCACAGCTAGGATTCTATACTAAGAATAAAGCGCTAATCTCTGAAACTACATATTAGTAAGCTATAATGTTTTTTTATATTTTATCGCCTATTTATTGAGGAATGTGTAATAGTGGAGCTGTGACGATAAACGTCAACCAATCTTACAAGTAATTATCATATGTATGAAATAGTCGTGTAAAATCCAAAATTTAACGCGGATGAATCCGTGAGCTATAACTAGTATTATAAGTGTATATATGTAAAATCGAAAATTATGTTGATAATAAAAACGATGGTGGTAAAAGTTGGATTAGTTGTTGAATTCAAATAATTTATTCAGTCGAATTAAAAATGGAGCCAGCACAGAAGGGCTCCCGTACTCGCGATCGTCTCGATAATCGCACGCAATTAAAATTCAAATTGAGATTTTTTTTTAATTTTGTTATTGATGACCCTCTTTCGCGAGTGGGTTCGGATTGAACGTTGTTAAAAAGTTTTTTTGAGAACTCGAAGGCAACGAAATTATGGAGAGAAGTTTTTGTTGTTTGTTTTTGTTATGTGTAATGTAATATTTAAAAATCCACTCGTACATTTGCTGTTTTTTTTTTGTTACATAACGTTAAATCTATTATCTATTTTTTTATTAACCGGCATCCATTTCGACCTCACCAAAATATTTTTTTTATAATCAAATTTCTGATAACTTGTAGTTTTTAAAAACAATTTGTTCTTATTTACAAAATTTTGCTAAAATGCGTTTTCCTCGCTTCACTTCCGTGTTAAATGCAAACATTTTACCGAACTTGGACTAATAAAAGGGCATATGTATATACTGTGTAATAAACTTGTATAGTCCATCTACTATTATAGCCTATTTCTTGAGGAAATTTATAAGCTATAGAACATCACGCTACGACCCTTTGGGGCAAAGTAGTAACCACGAATGTTAATAAATCTGGCATGCTATAGGCAAGTGCAGAAAGTGCAGAGAACAAAGTGCGTTAGCGGCGGCACGGTCGAGACTTGCTGCATAGCTAGTCTCAAGTTAAAATTAATTTTGCCACTTCTCTCTTCCAGATGTGGCCGGCCAATATTATCCTTATAAAATACTGATTATGTATGTGTTAGATGAAGCATTTTCCCATAACAGTGTATTAAAAAAAATGTATGCACAGGTGACAAAGTGAATCCTTAAGAAAAAAAATTAAAAAAGTATGTTCTTTGAAAAATATTTTTTTAAATATCCTAAATCAGCGTGATTGGAACCATCAACCACTCGCACTGCGTACTGCGTATGGTCGTCTCACACCACTAGGCCAATCCGACGATGATCACGATCATGAAAATCTCGACTTGCATTAACCGTGCATAATGTAAATGTATTCTATCTCATTCTATGGTAGGCTAAATCCTATAGATGTATATGGTTGTTTGTTTTTAATGTCGCTTTTTCGTTCCATCGAGTTTTGTGTCACCTAACAAGGTATAGGTATTTCTTAAGAACGAATTTAGGATTTATTAGGCACATATGATTTTCGTATGAATAGTGATAATATCATGATTACTTCAAAAACATTTCTTAATGTACACATATGAATAAAATGTACACATGTAATAATATAACGTACGAATTGAATTATAGTAATGGAATATCCCGTTGCTTTGGGCAGGAGCGCCTCAGGCCGCTAGTTTCGCAACTTATCCCGACTAAGGCGAGTCCTTATTTAAATGTAAATTAGGTTCATTTCACGAAATTAATGTTGTGGGGGCACACCCCCTCAGTACTGTGACCATCTTCAACGCCATATATGGACGAGTCCCGTTTTTGACCGTCGAACGTGCATTAAGTATTATTAAAGTGTCTTGTTTAACAACTGTTTATGGTCATCGTCTTGTTTTAATATTGCATTTTTCTCCCCGGAGAATTCACGTGAGGAAGTGTTTATGTGTTCTTGGTTATTTGTGATTACTTTAATCAATCTCGTGTATTACTTTCATTTCTTTTTGGGTTTTAAAGTTTTCGAATTATTAAAATACTAACTGTGCTCTACGGTTTCACCTACGTTAAATTTATTCGACTAACTCTTGGAGAGTTGCGCTAACGCACCCTTGTTATTCTCACTTCCCGTACTTGCAGATTGCTTGACGTTCAAGGTTACTGCTCCACTCGTTAAAGTTATAGCATAAAATTACATAACCTATAACCTTCCTTGATAAATAATATTTAAAATACAAACATATTTTTTCAAATCTGACCTGTGTTTGGAGAGATTATCGCCTTCAACCAAACAATTTCCTAAGCTTTATAATATTTGTATAGATTTTTAAATCACTTTAAAAGTAAAAAGCACTTGAATACGGTGATAATGTACGAAGTAAACGAAAAATTGTTACTCCATCCCTTTTGCCTATCCTAGTAAAGATAAGGCTTAATGATAAATAGATATTATAAGCGTATAAATGGTTGATTTCATTTATTTTGCAACAATTTGGCCGGTATGATGACAAAGATTCCATTATTATCTTCAGATGCAGTGCTAACAGTATAAAAAGCGACGTTCCTCTAAAACGGGGATCTGTTCGAAAACTTATCGGATGTTGACTCTTCAATAAATGTGATATATCCGCTTCCATTCCAATCCGCTTCGCACCTTTGCCTAATTTACCTCGTTTTGAAAAAACGTAGAAATATATATGACGAAGGAACCTTTTCTAAGCATCTTTCACGTGTAACTTAACAAATGTGATCGAGTTCAATATCAAGATTAATAAAATTATTTTGAGGATGACCAATCAATTATGAATTATGAACCATGTACGAACATGACGTCGATCGACGTTTTGAGTTTTATGTGAAGTAAAACATTGCAATCACAGCATGGTGATGGGGAATTTCTAATGCCCGCCTGGTTAACTACCACCCTCAAGTTGAAAATCTGTTGCCAAGCACCTAAAAGTGTGTTCCGGTAGATGTACTTAAGGGCTACATAATCATTTTACATCAGGTGAGATTGTAGCGAAACGCTAACACCTATAAAGTATTTATAAAATTCGTTGTCGTATGAAGGTTTATTTGATGGTGACACTACAAGGAGGGAGTAATGGTTGCTCTATGATTATATGGACAGACGAGTCATTACTCCTGTATAACTGTTGTTGCGAATTGCTAATGTCGTGCTTTCAGTTTTACATACACAAATTAATCGTTATTTTCACTTCTAATGTTGTTTCAGGCTTCACAGAGTAAACTATATAGACCTTGTATTTATATTTTAATGAAATATTTTTTCATATTTACAAATATGCAGAACTTGTTTACTGTTGTGTAAATGAATAAATTATCGCTTGAAGATGAAGTTTTGAAAATAAATCTGATATTACTAAAAAGTTCACAATGTCTTATCTTTGCTTCTTTAAAACATCGAGTCCTTCAAGCGTTACGTGAAGATGCGTATGGATTTCGATCTCTCGGTGGTTGAGATTGTTTTTGGATTCTAGTAAACTTATCATCAGGAATAGTGACGTCCAGTGCTACTATACACCTGAAGATGTGCTGTTAAATTGAAGCCGATAAAAATTGAAGAAGTACCGATAACTTGTTAGTAGAGGTGTTGTCACATGGAGGCCACTAGTTAGCGTAGTTTGCCCTTGTTGAACTTGCGAATCTCGGAAATGTCGAGCAATAGAGTGGAAATAATGTAAATACTGACGTAGTATACCAATTTCACACAAATAATGCTCACTTAAAAAATATTGGATTTATAACCGAATTCAAGACAAATAGACAAAAACTATTAAAAAAGATTATTAATCGAAATATTACCGGCGCGATCAGTCCGCGACGCGGTATGAACAGAAAGGGTTAAGCCGCCCCTACAGCCGTACATAATTACTCACACACACACACACACATAAACACATAAAATTAACACAACGATGAAACAAGGCAACTACTTAGCATTTTCAAATTAAATACACTAATCACTTGTATAAACGCAGCGTATACGTACACTAGACTTGGATCGATACTATCTATGTGTGCGTGGTGATTATAATGAAGGGGTAAAAGGGTGATATTAAGTGGGTCTATTCGTGTACCCCTCGCCACTAGCTGTGTAGTCATGCCTTCGTCACTTAGTATTTCGGAGACCGATAATTTTAGTTTTTCTGGTTTTGAAATTTTAACTATACATGTTAATTATAAGGCAACTGATTGGAATATTCGTGGTAATTAAAGGTATAAATAGATATGTAACCCTACGTTTGATTAATGTTTTACGAAGTAATCGAACTTTATAGCTTCTTTTTCATTTGACCACGTGATAAACGACTGGACTAGTGCAGGGTTATTATAGAGTTCACGTATTATTAGAAACTGCATGAGAAACAAAGAGTCATTAAACTAACCATACCACGTTAGTTGTTTCAACAATAGCTTAACTAAGCACTATTTGGTCTCATTTACATTATATTTTGGGCTTAGTAAGTTATTTCTCTACATGCTTGACAAGCCATTGATCATTCAATACAAATTTAAGTAATGATAGCTCAGTTGTAGCGTTTACGGACATAGCGTCGATTGAAGTGAGTTCAAATCCCTGCAATGAGCCTGAGCTTTCGGTGAAGGAAAACATCGTGATGAAACCATAGCATGATGGTAGAGCTTTTTCTAATGTTCGCCTGGATAGCTACCACACTTTAGTTGCAAATCTGTTGCCAAGCACCAATAGATATGTTCCGGCAGCTGCATTTGAAAACCAGTCCTCTCACTAGGCAAAAAACTTTCCTAGTCGCCTTTTTAGAAGCAAAACTATCATTTCATTAACGAATTAATTATTGCACTTTTTTAGTTTGGACACTGGGGAGCTTAACGTCAATAAGCATTCTTCTAGATATCCAGCGGTATTATTGAAAAATATATACATAATATTATGTTTAATCAAAGAACCGATTTTGTATTACTTTTTATTTTACTACTAACCTTTTCATGTTAAAGCTGCGGGCTGGTAGGACATGACAATTTCGTGAGACTGGATCGCGGCCACCACACAATAGGTGTAACACGTACAATATTTGCACGCTTAAGCGTGACGCGTTCCGATATCAGCTGGTGTACTCGTATATGCAGTAGTCAATCGAGATCGTTGGGAACTGTGTCCAACTGGTTCCTTGCAGACTTGTCAATACATTACTGATCTCTAGATGACTGAAATTGTTTTTGTATACTAATGTGCTTAACATCAGGAATAATACTGTCAGTTAGACTTGTTACAATAAAAAAAAAAGTGAGAATATGTACTATTTCCCATTTTAATTTTGGAACAGAGTAAACATAACTAATGATATATCAGAGGAAGTAATAAAAATACCACTAGTGACAAAGAAGTTGACTAATAATAGGTAAGCGTTGTATGGACATGTTATGAATAATAATGACAGTTATCTAACTAGAAGAGTGTTTAGTACGAAGGTGGAATGGATATAGTACATGAAGACCGAAGAAGGTGTAGGTGAATTGTATGAGAATTTTATACAGAGCTCCGAGATAACAGTTGAAAGAAAATATTTTATACAGAAAACAACTTATGCCAACCCTAATTAGCCTGACGGGATAAATGCAAGAAGGACAAGAATAATCATATTTGTAATCATATACGATATTGAAATGTTTTTAATTTAGAGAACATAATATATATAACTATATGAGGTATGTTGAACTCAATGATCATGTAGGATGAAACCCCTTGACACGAGATCGCAAAAAAAATCCTTACGTCGGAACGGAGCAATCGATTAATTAGAGTTATTACATACAGTACACCGATCCATCTGTCGTAATTAGCCCCGATCCCTTGCCCCGGCGAAAAAATAATGACGCGCCCCTAAAACACTTTCTTTTTTTTTCAACCATCATTTTTTAATCCAATTTGGCCAGGATTATGTGTGTAATTATATTTTTACCAATTGCGTCGGACGTTGGGAATTCGTTCGCTTGATTGCGAAACGAAATCCGTGGACGTTGATTAGGCTTTTTAAATTTCGACTGTGTGCGTGTCTTTTTGAGGTCGTTGTGTAAGCTGGTCTGCTTCGTGACGTCATGGTATTGTTTTTACTTTTTTATTGTAAATATGATGTTACCTTTTGTGACCTTGATAGCGTCGTATAACAATGCAAAGCAAATTAAAGCATTCAGTTTATTCGATGCATTGTGCGTTAGGTTAAGTTCGTAATAGAGATGAGCTGAATGTGGTTTATACCGAAGCTGAACTTCGGCCGAATGTTCAGTTCGGAATCATACCGAAGCAAAAGTTCGACTGAAATTCGTTTCAATTATCTCACTAAGAGCGCATTAAAAATATTTACGCTGTTCTTGCCATTACTCTTGCGCGCCTCACGCTCACTTCTCGTTTCTCGTCTCTGCTCTTCCTGAGACCCCAACGCACTCGAGTTAATGATTTCTCGATGTGATAATGGTCACACTGGATCTACTTCTAAACTATTAAACCATCTCAGAAGTAAACATAATTAGAGTTCAAGCAGCTACAATATCCAATTCACACGACGGAGTTATGTCATGATACTTATCTACCGTCGAGTTTAGCGATATTGTATCTATACCGGTTTGTTAACCAAGAATTTTAGCACTAAGTATTATTACAGCATAATAATATGATGTTTTTGTGCAAGTGGAAAATTCAATTACCCATATTCTATGCAAATTCATGAACACTTAGAAGAAATTATAGCTTTGGAGAACCACCATTTTCAATATTCTTTTTTTTTGAGATTTCTCTCTACTTGTGGTTGTCCTACTGGTGGAATACCTCCAACCTACAAAAGATCGCAGCCAAATGACCTAGTGTTGTGTTCCTGCGATGAGTAGTTTCCAAAGCTCCTTAGGGAGGGGGGTAGTGGGGTTCAAGGTCGGCAATGCCCTAGTGATACCTATGGCATGACAAGCATCCATAGGCTACGGTAGCCGCTTACCATCAGGCGGGTCGTATGCTTGTTTGTCATCTTTGTAACATAAAAAAAAGCTGTTAATCCTTCTAAAATAAATAAATATATACACTTGAATTCTCGAGGATAAAGTGAAGGTTGTTGATAGAACGAATTCGAACAAGTAAAACAAGACATATGTATTTAAGTGTGCATAATAAAATACTTCTCATGTCATGACAGTAGGTACTCATTATGAATACTGTTTATAATGATATTATCGTCTGAGTAATAATGGTCTGAGGTGTATTTAAACATTAATTTACGTGACCAAGGGCATGTAGAGCATTTATAACGATTCATTTTATATTAACTATTAATAGGCATGACGATGTGGCCCAAGATGGTGACACTTGAGCCTAGTGGGGGAACTGGGCAGCTAGCCAGACAGGCATTAGCAAATACCGGACCACCATACTATGGTTCCATCACGTTGTTTTCCTTCACCAAAATCTTAGTCTCATTGTAGGGATTCGAACTCAAGTTGATCGACACGGCAGCCACACGCTAAAACTGAGCCATTATAACTTTATAATGGCATTCTTGAATTAGGTTAGCTTTGAAGGACGGTGTATCTTTGAATTGAATTGGTGTATTGTTTGAATCTTTGAATAAATTTAATTTAATTGATTAAACTGAATCAATGATGGCTCAGTAGTAGCGTGTACGACTTCGCATCGATTAACGTGGGTTCGAATCCATGCATTGAGCCTGAGCTTTTTGTGAAGGAAAACATCGTGAGGAAACCCTAGCACGATGGTAGGACATTTTCTAATGCCCGTCTGGCTAGCTACCACCTTCAACTTGAAAATTTGTCGCTAAGCACCAATAGGTGTGTTCCGTCAGCTGCACTTGAGAGTCAGTTTTCCACTAGGTTTAGCGTTTTATCACCTTGGGCCACATCGTCACTTAACATCAGGTGAGATTGTGGCCACTACGCCAAACCTATAAACCATGACAAAGCCATCAAGATAACAAGGTAACATCAAGTTCCGAAAAGTTAGTACTAGGTATATGTATTTGTTTGTATTAGCATGGAAAGTGACAGTTTTATGTGTGTGTGTGTTCCCAGTACAATCCATAAACAGAGGCGACCACCGTGAGATCTACCATCATCGCAAGTCGCAAGGATATACCTGGCAGATCCCAAAACGCGACGAACCAAAAGAGTGTTATTGTTACGGATTTATCACCATACGCATAGCGATCGTGAATACAGGTACAAATATCCTACAACCTCGTTTGGTTAGTGAATATCACCGGCCAATCCCGGAACGTGATACACCTAAGTGTGTTAAATTCCATGTTTTTCAGTAGTTATGTTTGTAGTTGCTAGTAGTTTAAATGTCTAAAACGCTGTTGAACAATTATTAAAACGAGAAGTGAAGGTAATGTAAGTCTAAAAATTCATTTGTATCACTGGGCTTATGAACTTAAGCACAAAGTTATCATATTATCGACGATAAAGGAAAACAAAGCAATATCACAAGAAGAAATACTAAAGTATTGCGTGATTAAGTGCAATAGATACCACATCTCTGCTTATACTTTAGCAGATATAGCCTGATGATATACATATTAGTATTAAATTTATTGTTTAGACTTAGAATATAATACACGGTTGCTAGATTAGGTGGATAAATAAATATAGTTATGCAAAAAAAAAACGGACTGATACAAGTTCTTAATGACTAAACATTCTTGCCCGGTATAAGCGGGCGGAATTGTATGTAATTATGACGGACTACTAGCGGGGGGAGACCGGGGCCTACTCTAACCGGTCGCTTTGGCCGAGTTAATAGCGAGTTATTGTCATTAACGCGGCTCTAGCAGGGAGCGGGCGATGGCTGGCACCTCCGAATTAAGCTCTGTTTCCATTGTTTCACGACATAATTATTCTGCAATAATAATATGATTTAATTTCATATACGGTATTGACAACAATAACATAACAAGATTATACTTTATGAAATTACTAATTATAGTTAACTAAAGAATGCGTGAAATTAAATGAGTTTAAAGAAATTATTAGAATATATTAATATAGTAAAGTTGTTGAAAACGCAAATTCAAAAATAGATATGAAACATGCACAAATATAATTTACAAGATATAATTTAAAATAAATAATGATCTATGGCAAAATTATAATTATAGAATTAAAAATTAATAATTGAAAAAAATTGAGCAAATCAATCATATATATTTGTTTTTAACTGAGAAGGTGTATTCATAATTATTAGTATGTCAATTTTTGGCTATTTTCAAACATATTGTAAATATTTCAATATACTTATATTTGCACAATTCTTACAACAAAGTTTAGTTATTCACTTTTACCTATTTATTAAATTCGGATCGTTGCCTTATAAAAATTCTAAAAAAAGAAATTCTATTAAAATCAACTTTACACGTAATAACTTCTAAGTTTAGTTTAATTTATTGAATTATGACGTCGCGCGTGCTCACATGATCGTAATGCTGGGTTTTGTAGCGAATTTTTTATTTAAAAAAAATTGTTTCTATATTACTTTTTATTATTGTTATCAACATAATTATAAAATGTTTGAAATAATATTTCGAAAGTTGTCTACACCCGGTTTCGTAATTCTTATTAACACAATTCATTTAAGAAATTAGAAATTATAATTTTTTTTGTATTCAATTTTTTTTTTTAAACGTACGTTATTTTATCGTAACGTATAATAAAAAGAACACGTGATACGTGGTACCCGCTTTTATGCGACAATCTTACCCGCATATTTAGAACTATTAAGTATTTCTCCTAATAGAAACTTATGACAAATATACAATAAACACTCTTATATTATCCACATTTATATTACAAATGCGATAGTAAGTCTGTCTGTCTGTTTGTTTGTTAACTTATCACAACGAAACCTGTGAACCGATCGCATTGGCATCGCGATGACATACAGGTAAAATAGCTAGTATTATAATAACAGGCCAGTTATTATAGAAAAAATAATTTTGAATATCGTACTATTTATCTGTTGAGTTTAATATTTGGAAAATTTTAAGATATATAGAGAATAAATCGTTTTCTTTAGACTTTTTAACAATCAAATTATTACTCAAGAAACTGGAATTTGTCATTAGTAAGTAATGTTTTTTTATCAATTATATTTATCTTGCAATACGTTTTATATATGTACTATAAATAATTAACTTTACCTTTGTCGTAACGAAGCAATAATAACTCTAAAAATGTTATCCCGCGTGTCAATAGCATGATGAAGTTAGCTAACATTGACATAAATGTAAAATTCATTTTACTTACTTGAATAAAATTTTAATTCGACTTATTTTAATTTGATAAAAATAATGTTTATTTATAAAACGTTTAATTATTCAAAAAACAATAAGTCAAATTTAATATACTTTATTATTATTCATGACTGACTTCATCATGTTGGCACGCGGCAAATTATTTTGATGTTTTATTTTGTAATGCCGGAGAAGTACAACTTCTCAACTCAAAACTAGTTTAGGATAATGTAATGTTTGCCCATAGTCAAATTTGATAATAGTAAGCAAAAACGTTTTACACTTGTGAACACATCTTACAATGAGGAAAGACTAATAAAGACAACTGGTGAAAAGATGATAGGCCTTTTGCGACCGATTATCACCAAATACCATGAAATCTCCCATTAACGTTTTTGTTCAGTACGCTATCACTTAGCCATACACGCTTCAGAAATTTACCATACAGGTACGTTATGTCAATGGATTTATACGAAAAGAAACTATGACTCAAAAATTATTAACCTTATAACAACATTAACAAAATATAAATGACCATTAAAAACCTGGTATACACACATACAAACAGACGTACATTCATGTTGGTGCACCCTAATTGCTTTTGTCATTAATAGTCGCGAATACTTCTTAGTCGGTCGTATCGTACAATTAGATATAATGAAGTATAATTAGTGATCACTAATGCGTGTGTGTGTGTGTGTGTGTGTGCGTTGTTTTCGTCTGATGTACCCCGGCTAATTACACATATAATGTTCATTGTTTCCGTTAAAAGAAAGTTTGTATCGAATTTTGTCTTTATGTTTATAAATGTGAGTGTATAGTGAATGGTCAAGATTGTTAGTTAAACCGTTTTATGATCGGTATACGTGATATAGAATTTTTAATACGTGATCGCGAAAACTTAGTTAAGTCGTGGTGGTCGCGAGTGGTTTAGACCGGCGTAATATCAATTCAATGTTCGCCGGTTTGAATCCTGGTATGTATCAACGGATTTTTCAGAATTTACGTACATTCACTAATTCAAATTGGTAAAACTATCTATTTTGACATCTCGGTGGAAGCCGTCGTGTTTGGATTGTACTATGCTTACCATCAGAGACAGTACTGCCAATTTGCAGTGCAACTATAAAAAAATGGTAGTACCACTGTGTTCGGAAAAAATATGGAATTGTTGATTTTTTAACCGTAAGAAACACCAATGGGCTGGCGTGGCGAGAAATTATTATGAATACTGAGATAAGCTAGATTTAGAGCTAGATTTTAGAATACAATTTAGTCATCTCATAAGAGCAATGCACTCAATAAGACCAATACAAGTTTTTTAGGTAATAGTGCCAAGTTCTATAATAAAGTTCCAAAGCACATTACCGATTTGCCGAGCAATAAGGACCATGTAAAGCAGGTTTTAGTGTCAAAAGTTATTATAGGGTAAATAGATCATTATGTGGATGATAGTGATGTCTGGAAATCCCACTCTATATATCCATTAATATAATTAATAAAGCCGATCGAGTTTCTTGCCTGGGACTGGGATTTTTTCCTAAATGGTAGTATTGTTTTCACGTTTATAACTGACCTTTTTAGTGTCTAAATTGAATAAAGTAGTTTCCATTTTTGAAATTGAATTATTGAAGTATATTCCAAGAATGAAGCCACAAAGTCGACATAAAGGCGAGTACACACAGCGTCGTGTATAATACGGTGCTATATAAAATATTCAACGTGCCGACACGATCATAATCGAAACGTAATTAGTTGATAATACATGCAACGCCGCAGCGGAAGTAAACGCTGAACTAGCGGTTCATAGCTGACAATGGACTTATGGCATCGAATTGGAATTCGTTTGTTTAGTTTATTAGACTATATCGTGTTCTATTTTTGAATTGAGACTTTAAAATGACAAAACAGGTTATTTTTAATGAGGTAAAGAGTACGTAAAAATACTAGCGCCAAAAACCTGTTCCATCTAGTAGTTAAAGTATTTTTGTAATCTTGTAATTTTCCTTCCATATATATTTTTTTTACACCACGATGGTGGCAAATATGCTTGCGATCCGTCTGATTGTAAGCGGCCTATGGACGGTTGCAACACCAGAAGCATAACATTTCCGACTCTTTAAAAACCTGAAGAACCCCATCCTGTAGTCTCCTGGGTAAACCTCAGCGAGAAGCTCATCCCACATTCGGAGCGTTTGCGGAAGGAAACTCCTCTGAAACCGGACGGTCCGCGACCATTTAGGATCCGATGGTGAGTGGAGCGATGGTGGAAGGTAGCCGTTGGCATCATGTCAAACAATTCCTCGGAACATAACCCATTATAAAACCGGTAGCACACGCACAAGAAGGCAAAGTCTCTCCTTAGACAAAGTTCTATACCGCTTGTGAGTTTGGGATCGACAACAATTCTGACAGCTCGTCTTTGAGTCGAGTGAAATGGGTCAAGCTCGATATATATTTTGGAGCGACTTTTATTTTGAAGAATCGTATTTAATCGTACAACTATAAAATTACTAGGTGTTTTTTCTAGTACGTAAATATATTTGACCGTAACGAGTGAGAAAACGTAGTAATCGTTTTTAATCTTCAGACAAATTTGGCACACAGACAGCTTATAACCCCGATTAAGATGTAGGATACTTTTTATCCTGGTAAAGGCTCAATACTGAAGTCCACGCAGATGGTGGCACCCGTTTTCATTCGGTAGAAGACATGTAAGAGAATTCGCGACGAGAACTAAACTAAATACCGGAAAAAGCGTTGTTGGCGTAAGTGTATCGTTTCTGAAGGAGCATACTTTGAAGACGATAAAATAAATTTGGATGAATAACTAACATTTTGTGTATTAATGATCTTTTCCCGGTACTTTTAGAGAACATTATCCTCACACGTCTATGAGGTTTTAAGACGGCATAGTTACACGTGTTGTTTACCGATAAGTAAAGTAGTTTTTTCCTCATTAAAAATTAACTCGCACTGTTTCCTCACAGTGAAGCTAATTACATTCTCTTAATGAGCTACTTATGTAACGGTATTTCCCAATACCAGCTAATTAAAGTGATTATTCAGATATTCCATACTCGGGTGTGTTCGCTGCGGTGTATGTAGATTGAAATCGTGGTGAAATGGCAAAGAATGGCCAACATGGCATTTCTAGAACAGTACTAGCTTTTCTAGAACAGTACTAACTGACTCGGCAGACGTTGTTTTGTTTTCTAGTAGTTAAATGCATAGACCATAGAACCATCTATCGGATCCTAACATAGCTATTAATCATCGTCTCAGCAAAATAAATATATTATGGGAATATGAGCTCAATTGGTCAAGTCCTTCAGAAGTTAAACGATCACTGACAGATGCACAGAAGATTTTTTGTATATAAGACTAGATGCCCCCGCGGCTCCGCTCGCATGGACTACAGACTGCCGTCGGTCGAGCGCACGCGCGAATCGTGCTGCGTGCTGGTGGAAGACAAAAATGCCTATTGTGGGTGATCCTTACAACATAGACATATGCTATTGCAGATTTTTTTTTAGGTCTTTTTAATATGTAGATAATAATTATGTAAAACATTAATTTGATATATCTCGTACAGTTTACTCAGCGTAAGCCATTTAAGCGCCCCAAATGCGTATTTTTTCCGAATTGATTCACCATTATCGTCACTGTTACTATATCTCACAAAATTTATCCTATAACCTGGCCAGATGACATAGCTATGAATTAAAATAATAAACATGTAAATCGGAAAAGTTGTTTTCTGCGTGAAATTGTGTTTTATAATATTTCAGCCATGGATAAAATATTTTACCAGGTTATTACCATAGATCGAAATAGGTACAGTATATTTGTGTAAACTTCGAGGAAGGAAGTAACATATACTAGATTCTAACACTCTCTAAAATTCCGGAATCATAATAATGACGTATGAAATAGAGGTATACCAGAGGCATTTTTAAGTCCGAGTAAGGTATAAAGCACATATTATTTTCTAGCAAAGTTCACTTTACTTTTAGAGAGATAAATGATTATAACTTGTTCAAAACTTAAACGATGCTTTGGGAGATGCCGTAACATCTATATTTTATTTATTACCAACTAAAACAATAAAATTGCTAATACGTCATAACATACAACATAAATTTCAATATTAAAATATAATAACAAAAGCAAAGTATGAAAATAACTGTAAATATATGTAGAATAGGTATACATAGTGATTTTACTAATCATTAACCGTAATTACACTTCAAACATAAACATAATTATAATAGCTATAAAACAGATAATTACATAAAACTTCCCACATGGTAATACCGGTTACGGCGTGTGCGGAAAATATGTAATTTTGCGAAAAGGCTGGTTTTAACAGTACATATATGAGCGACAAGTATGGCGTATTTCACTGACTCAAAAAGTATAAATTTACATAACATACAGCTTGTATCCGATTTGTTATAATTGAAAAACCTCTTTTTCGTAATAAATTTGGTTCTCAGATATGTTCAAAATTGAAAAAAAAAACGATAAATCTATATTTTTGTTGTAGGCACTAAAAGAAAGTCCTAGTTTCTCCAATGTATTATTTTCTTAGTCTTAATAGTTTTTTAACATTACTCGACGATGCTTCAAAACTGTCTTTATCATAAAAAAATGGACTTAATCTTCGCGACATATTCAAAATTTTAAACGCCGAGGCGTCTAATATTTCTATTTTATCATTAGAAAAGTCCAGATAGCTGTACTATTATTTACTCGATTACGACAAAGCCAAAAACAGGATGATGATTTTTTCAGCAGGCTATGTATGTATATATTATAATTTGGCAAACGAATGTGTCGTTAGAAGCGTCTTGACCGTTTGCTAGTTATTGGCTATATGACGTCACACTTTATTAAATATAGCGCCGTCTAGAAGACATACAAGACTTGTATTAAAATAAATCTTGTAATGTGCCCTATTGGGTGTCAAAAGGAAGAGATTAATCAGCTGAATTTATTTAGTGTTTATTTTTTGATTGACCTTATTTTTCGCCATTACTTAAATATGTTTAAACATAACCGACAAAAGGAGCGAAATTATGGAAAATTGAATTAATATTCCGTTGGTCGCTAAATTATTAAAATCAAGTTTCTTTGAAAAGTATCGTATTTAACAAACAATTCGTAACTAAGATATATTATAGCTAATTAGCACACTTCCATTATTAGAGATATAATTACAAACCTATTATATATATTTAAAAAAAAACATAATTTGCAATTTGAATGCCATAATCGAGGATTATTAAATAATTAATAGGTTTGACGAAGGTCGGACGGACATTAAATAAATTATATAGATTTCATAGTCGAGATGTTGATTAAAATTTATTATAGATAAGTCTCGTTGCATAACTTATATAATAACAATTCTGAAATGCGTACTTATTGTAAAACTTAAACCTTAAAATTTACCAACGTTGTGATTAACCTCGCAGATCTTAAAATAAAGTACAGTGTCTTAAAATACTTTGAGATGTATTGTTTTATACTGACTTTATAAATTAATTATATTCTGCCACCCAATTAGTAGTAGGCAGTGGGTTATATGATTTTAACCTTTTCCATATTATGACATTTTAAGATCCGAGCACGTGTATATAAAAACTTGATACAATATTGTATTGAATAACTCCATACAAATGAGTAATGATTTGATTTATATGGTTTATTCGAAGGTTATATTATATTTCATTTTAAAATCGATAACAATTCTACTAAATATGACCGTAATGAATTTCAAATATTTATGTACAATGTTTTAGAGTGATTGATGGTATAATCAATATATGACATATCACACATCAATATGTGATGGTATGACAATACAATTAAAAACAGCGGCTACAGCGGGGAACCGACTCACCATCACTAGTCAGCGCTGTCATCTCGGCTTTTAAAATGGAACGCTGACTGCCCACGAAATTCCGAATCGCGATAAATCAAAAGAGAGTCACGTTAAAGGATTTATCACCATGCACATGGTGGTTAAGTGAAGCAATAATGACTCAGTGGTAGCGTGTACGATTTCGCGTCGATTGACGTGAGTTCGAATCCCTGCAATGAGCCTGAGCTTTCGTTGAAGGAAAAACATCGTGAGGAAACTATAGCATTGTGGTAGGACTTTTTCTAATGCCCGCCTGGCTAGCTACCACCCTCAAGTTTAAAATCTGTCGCCAAGCACCAATAGGTGTGTTCCGGCAGCTGCACTAGAGAGCCTTTATAATTGTCTATCATATTAAAAATCACCTATACTACAGTGTAGTGTTATTATTGTACTATTCTGAAGTAATCATATAATTAAAAAAGTGTGTATTTATTTTACTTACGCACATAAGAAGTTCTTTGGCGTAACAAAATAAAAATAGCCCAAAAATGTTTTCTCGCATGATGAAGTTAGCCTTTAGTGATATAATAATGTCAATTCGTTTTTATGATTTCGTTGTGTACAAATAATTTAACAGAGTATCTATAAATATATATTATTCGAAACACCTTTTTGATTATTATAATATATTTCATCATGTCCCTCTTCATGTCTTTGTGAGGCGCGCGCAGCTTTCAATTTACCCTTTAAACGCGCCAAGCAAGTATATAAATTTTATAAAATGATGACTACAATCACTAGGTAGGTGGTAGAAGAGTGGATACTTGGGGCAGTGAGACTGATGGAATACTTCCACCCTATATAAGCTCGCAGACAAATAACCTTGTGTTGGGTTCCTGTGGTAAATGGATTTTCCAGAGCTCCTTGAGGTAGGGAGTTTACAAGGTTGGCAACTAGCTAGTGGTATCTATGGTATTACAAGAGTCCATATGCCGTATGATAGTTCACCATCTTAATTGTAGATATATAAAAAAAAAACAATTTCCCACCTACAAGGATAATCAAGAGTTAAAATAACGAAACGTAAGTTTTATAACTCGCCTGGCTAGAACAAGACTGACGAGACGTGCGACGTGGGCGGATAATAATGATTAAAAACTTGACATTTAGTTAAACAGATATTATTATTACTATAATCAACTTGGAATTCTCGGTTCCTACATTATGAGTTCATTATGGCTAATCGATTTTCTTATTATTTATATCAATAAAAAAAATCTGTAAGTATAGGCAATACCCAAATTACAACTCAACTGGATTGTTTTTAAATCAATTATGATTTATTTCAAGGTTTGCCACCGCTTTCAATGCCGTATATTACATATGAATAAATGTAAGAAATAAGCAGTGACGATAATGATAAATCAACTCGGAAAATGACTTTTGGGGCTTACGCTCAGTAAACCATAAGAGTTATATCAAAATTATGTATGAAATAATTGCAGATTTTAAAAATACCTACAAAAAATCACACTGTTTTGACTTCAAACTAATTTTGTATTTATAGTGCGTTTTTATTCCCATGGAGCAAAATGATATTTCATGTGTTCTAGTTTATTGTGTTTTTAAAATAGTGATGTCACCAATCGGAAGTAATCATAAAACCTTACGAGAAATAATACCTATTGATAAGTTTTTCTGAAAACACCTTGAATTCTCCAAATGTGAAGATCGAATAAGTCAGACAATATTACGTCTCTCGTGGGCCAAACGAAGCGTTCTTTTTTTAATTGTTCGTCATATATACATTTTATAGTTTTCTGAATTATGTAATGACAATAGTAAATTATCGGATATGTTGAATAACACAAAACATTTCAATTAATAAATAAAAACCCTCGATTCAATATTTAAAATCTTACGATTCAAATACCTAGTTGAATAAAATGAATGTGGCAACATTATTTTCACGTTTGACATTAGTTATTGTCAATTTACTCTGTGGGATTAAAAAACGCATCATAGACAAGTTACAAGGAGCTGCAAATTCGATGTCTGTCCTACGCACCATTCGTGCTTGGTACACGACTACTCATGGCTATTTGTATAAGTTGGGAGTAAGAACAATACATAATTAAAATTAAATTATATATTAATATATAACCTTAAAACTAAAGTTTTTGGCGGGATGTTGAGCTGCCATGTTGAGAGTTTTTTTTTTTTAATTAATTAACTTAGGTTCTCTGACCCTATAATTATGTAATATTGTTGGCATTTTGTTTGATTTAGTTTAATCATTGCGCATGTGTGAATTGGATTATACTATTATATTATATACATATATATAGATTCGGTCAAAAAAGTATCGGGAATGGATGATTTGTTTATGGTACGATTTTTTTTTTGTTTTTTTTTTTTTGAATGGCACAACTGCTTTCATTTTGGCGTGAAGTGTGCGTTGCATCTGTCATTTCGATTAAAGTCATTGCTGTTTTAGTTAGATCATATCTAGTGTGTATTTGCGAATTTCATAATGGACAAAAACATCGATCAAAGGGTTTGTCTTAAATTTTGCATCGCCAATTGAATTTCGTGTTCGGAGACACTGAAAATGTTACAGAAGGTTTACGGTGAATCGACTTTATCAAACACACGTGCTCATGAGTGGTACAAAGCGTTCAAATGCGGTCGAGATAAGCAGGAAGTTTTGCCTCGCCCTGACAGGCCATCAATGTCTTCAACTGAAGTTAACATCGCTAAAGTGAAGGGAAATAGTGACTTAAAATCCTCATTCAAGTTTGAGAGTGATAGCCGCTGAACTTTCTGTGTCTCACGAGTCTATCCGTATCATTTTAAATTAACACTTGGGTATGAAAAATGTTGCCTCTCGGCTAGTCCCAAAAGACTATTCAGATCTTTTGTCACCAAAAACTCAATCGCATAAGAGTCGAGTAACTTGGTTGAGTTCAATGCCAAGAAAACTCAGGTGTGCGCGTTTTCCTCAAAAAAGTCTCCGTTTTCTCCCCTCCCCACTCTTCAGAACGTCTCACTAGCAATGCGTGACAGCCTCAATATCCTAGGTGTGGATATTCGCAGCGACCTCAACTCCAGGGATTACATCGGGAGTGTCATCTCCACTACATCTCGGAGACTAGGGATCCTGAACAGGGTGCGACGGTTTTTCACGCCCGGTCAACTGTACCTTCTTTATAAGGCACAAGTTCGGCCGTGTATGGAATACTGTTCGCACCTTTGGGATGGATCCGCAAAGTACCTCCTCGATGCCCTGGATAGGTTACAGAGACGGGCTGTTCGCATTGTTAATGATGCAGACGTTACCCATTGCATCGAGCCACTTCAGCTTCGCAGGAACATCGCCTCGCTAAGTGTGTTTTACCGTCTGTATCATGGTGAGTGTTCTGAAGAGCTGTTTCATCTAATTCCCTCCTCTCCTTTCCATAACCACACGCGCTGGGCTTCGGAATCACAGTTTTACGGTAACTTCCATCTCGGCACGAACTAAAAAGTTCGCTTTGTCTTATCTCTGTCGTACCGTGAAGCTGTGGAACGGTCTCCCAGCCGGTGTGTTCCCTCCTTCTTATGACATCGGGTCCTTCAAGCGTAACGTGAAGAGATATTTAAGCAGGCCGGCATGACAGCGGCGACCACCGATGGATTGCGATCTCTTGGTGGTCGTTGTTGTGTTTGGATTGTAGTGTGCTTACCATCAGGTACAGTACAGTCAATGTGCCGAGCTATTATAAAAAAAAAAAAAAAAAAAGTCGCTGAGGACATGCTAGAACGAGTCATTTCCGACACAACATTCATAAAATGCATTATTACTGGTGACGAGATGTGGGTTTACGAGTTTGACATGCAAACTAGTCAACAAGCTTCGGAGTGGCTCCTTCCAACTGAACCGAAACTGAAAAAACCACGCCAAAGTCGATCAAAAGTGAAAGTCATGTTGACTGTTTTCTTTGACTATCGTGGTTTTGAGCACTCGGATTTAACAATTTACCAGATTTGTGATAAAAAAAATTTTTTTTTGATATGTGTATCGTGTATCAATTGTATTTAATAAAAAAACTGTTATTTTAACATTACAAACAGACACTTGAATTTTATTATATGTATAGAAGATGTATATACTAGAATTGCTAAACAGTGAACGGTCCATAAAAGGACATAACTATAGAACTACTTATTATCAATTATAAATCGTATTTAGCAATAATGATCTTAAAATAAAATGTAAAGACACACGTGACCTTTATGTTGGTACAATGTAAACTGCCGTACACACGATTATCTCCTTTAACAATACGAGATAAGGTCCTGATATTTTTGCGAATTAAACACAATATTATCACATGAGATCATAGTTGCCACTTGATTTATTCCTTTTATACCGTCTTGACCTACATTCGTGCATAGCCTTTAATTGTTAATAAGTATCATTAAAATGCGCTTTAAACAAACAATACTTGGACGAGTGTTGTTAATATTACGCATATGACTTGATATACATAGGTCTAGATTTAATTGTGATCTCTTAAATTAATTGTGTCATAGACCGACCAATCAGAGCCATTTTCTATTCCTAACGTTTAAAACTACAAATCTATACTTAATATTATAAAGTCCAACAGATTTTTGTTTAGACGCTCTAATCTTTGGAATGGAATGAGGAAGGTTGTATGCCATAGAATTCAGGGTGTCACTTCACCTTGTAGTGAAGTAGGTGAAGTGAAGGGTGGGTTCAGGTAGGGCACAGAGAAATTTCTTTGGAGATTTCTCTCTACTTGGGGCAGCTCGACTGGTGGAATACGTCCACCCTACAGAAGATCGCAGCCAAATGACCTAGTGTTGTGTTTCTGCGGTAAGTTCCTTGGGGTAGGGGGTTCAAGGTCGGCAACGCGCTTGTGATATCTGTGGTATTGCACGCGTTCATAGGCTATGGTAGCCGCTTACCATCAGGTGGGCCGTATGCCTGTTTGCCAATTTTGCAGTATAAGAGTATGCCTATCGTTGTTCTCACTTTCCGTACTTGCGTACAGCTTACCAGATAACTTGACGTTCATGATCGTTGCGTGAACTTATGTAGTTTATAACTTTCTTCAATAAATAGGTTACACAATTTAAACAGAGTTTTTCAAATACTTAGTAATTCTGGGGATTATCTTACACATATACCTACACAAAGTCATAAAATTCGCGCTCTTTCTGTTAATTAGTATAGATTTCAACAGATTGTAACAGTATTTATAACCGGTGTAATCTTAAACATTGCGGTAAATTCTATGTAATAATTATTAATTATAAACATTGTATTTAGTAATACTTATTGAACACACTACATTAAGTACATATTTATAGGAAGTTCCTCTACGCAATCTAGTATAATTCTCCTCCATAAATATATAATAAGCGAAACCGGAGGCAGGGTGTAGCTGATATTATTATAAGTTATAGCACAAGAATACCGCTCTCCGGCCATTGAATAATTTATTAACTGTCGATATCATGTAGCTACATTCTCTTGGATTTTGCTCTAATGTTATTGATAATAGTTGGTTTTCTGCCGGTTTTCTTGGCTGCTATTTTAAGTCTGGCTTTTAGTTAATTGAAATAAGGTCTAATTTCTTGTGAATTTCCGTTAAATATAACTGGATTATAAGTGTGGCGTACGATTCGATATTTTTTTAAATATTAATATGTCGTTAGTCATTTTTCAAATATAAATTTGTTGTCGGTTGTCGGAAGGCATGGGTTTAATCATGACCCGAGCCCACGAGGTATTGGCAATTTCAAACGCCGAGTAATCAACGGCTTCCCAAATAGAATGGGTCCCTGAAGAGCGGAGCAGTAAACCTCATGAATGTCAAGCAAACTGGTAAGTTGTAGGCAAGTATAGGAACTGGAAAAACTATAGGCTCACGGGTGTGCTGGCGGTGACGCGGTAGATAGACGGTCGAATGAAACTGTGGGCATATCTAATTTCGCATGTCGGGTGAGCGGTGATAGTCTTGAATAGCGTTCGCTCTATTTGATCCGAGATCCTCGTTTCCTACGTTTATTGTGTGTGTGTGTTGTTATCGTTATTTCTTAGAGCTAGCTTTCTGAACGCGTCTATTTTATGGCGATGTCCTTGACCAGAGCTTAAAACTCCTGGTGCGCAGTTTGCATTAGTCTCATTATGGGAGATCGGTGTTGTAGAATCAGCATTAACTTCGTTATGGTTGATCGGATCGGATCGGTTGATAGGATGCGTGATCCATGTTTAGCGTATATTTGATTTTACGGATGTGAATAATATGTTTGATAATACAACTTACTAGCTTACCGCCTACGGCTTTGCTTGCGTATACTATAATATTAATTCGATGTTGTTTTTTTTTTGTTTTTTTTATACGTTGTTTATGTTTTTTTTTTCATAATAATCAAGAGAGGTAGGACACAGATACATTTCTATAGAGATTTCTCTCTGCTTGGGGCAGCCCGACTGGTGGAATACTTCCACCCTGCACAAGATAACAGCCAAATAACCTTTTTTTGTATTCCTGTGGTGAGTAGTGTTTCCGGAGCTTCTTGAAGTAGGGGGGTTCAAGGTCGGCAACGCGCTAGTGATACCTATAGTATAAAAAGCGTCCATAGGTTACGGTAGCCGCTTACCGTTAGGCGGGACGTATGCTTATTTGCTACCACTGTATAAAAAAAATATATAAAAATCTATAAATTGTGCAGTGTACCAAATTTATGTAAACAAAACTGCCGACAGGAACCATACTTATTTGTATAGTTATCAAATGGCAAGAAATCCCTTATTAAACGATGCCTACATTATAAAATCGACACCCATCCTAAATTTCACAGTTCTATCATTAATAGTTTGGGCTGGGCGATGATGAGTCAGTCAGGACAAAGCCGTTACACAGATTGTTATTTTTAGGAAATATTTTTTAACATATAATTTGTAATAACATACGAGGGACACCGTTTTATATAATATCACAGGATAGCGACTTTGATTATAGTCCGTACAGTACAATACGAGAAATAAACACCGCCTAGCTAACCTACTTTACCATAATTAAACGCACGACAAAAATTTAATAAAAGCCGGTGAATAAAAAAAATCGTTTAATTGGTGAAATCCAGTAAATAACATGTTAACAATCAATTTCGTACAACAATTACATTGAGAAGTAATCGGTAGGCAATAAAGAACACTATAAAATTACAAAAGAAATCTGTAAAATAATTAAACAAATTTCTAATCTTACCAATTAGCTCGAATTTACGACTTCGCTAAGAAATCAAACAAGGTTTTTTACCTTTATCGAGATCAACCTAACCAATATGTTTATTGTTTATAATATAAGTTAGTAAATTAATTAAATTGCCTCGCTGATCGTGTTCTACCGTTCGTACCATGGTGAATGTTCTGAAGAGCTGTTCAATCTAATTCCCTCCTCTCTTTTCCACAACAGAACCACACGCGCTGGGCTTCAGAGTCGTAGTTTTACGGTGACCTCCATTTCGATACGAAATAAAAAGTTCATAATGTCTTATTAAGAACAATTAAGAGCTAAAACTGAAGTGACAGACATTTTGACTAGAATTGACCAGCAGAATTGGAGGTAGGCAGGCATGATGAGAGCAAGTCAGGAAAAATGGTGTAAAATAATAACAGATTGAACAGAAACAGTAAATGGAGTAAGGGATGGTAAATAAACAAAAAAGAAAAAAAATTGATAAGGAGATGGGAGGACGAATTAAAGCTCACAGAGAGTCCTAACTGGAGGAAAGAGGACTGTGATATAATGCAATGGAAACAAATAGAGCAGGCCTTTGCCAAGAGGCATATTAAAACAATAACAAAAATTAAGAATAAAAACGCTATATGAATAAAAATAACTGTGCCCGAGTTTTCACCCGCGTGTAATTTAAAAGAAATCGCTGATTGATGATTTATAATACTTCAGCACAGACAATATTTTTATCGGGCGGCCAGGGTTATGCGTAGCAATTCACACGGCTCGTTCGCGACACTACACCTATACCTGAGCAGAATGTCGACTTATTTTAATTTTACATTATCTCCCAAACTAATCGTCTAAATATAAAAAAAAAAAAAACAAAATACCCACTTTATTTGGCTTATGTATAAGAGATAGGCATATAGTATCGCGGACTTTTTTTAAATGTACCAAGGAACAATATTTTTGTAAAACATTGTATTACGTATCACTAGCCATTACGCCATCGCACGTTGATAAAGCAGTTCGGGTCGGGTTTCGTCCAACTTACTTAACAAAAATCAATATTTAAAGCTAGCTGAGAAATATAGCCTAATTCTAGATAGCTAAGTGAACCTGGCATTCATATATAAAAAAAATCGAATCCGATGGGTAGTTCCAGAGATTAGCGTGTTTCAACAAACAAACAGAACTATTACAAGAAATCAGGGATCGTTATTTACATCGTATTAAGTAGTCTAATTATACATATATCAATAAAGTCAATATAATTATGGTAATAGTAGTTATAAAAGTTTTTGTTACAAAATAATTAATTATTTACTCAGATGCTACTTTTGTTTTTTAATTGGTCCTAAAAACAAAGTCAGCGTAAATTAATTAAAATACCCAGTTTACACTATATATAACAATTTATGATATTATCGTTAACAAGAAAATACAAAATTTTAACGAATTTCATAACATAACAAATCTATCCTATTTTAATTAATTACTAATTTAATTAATTATTTTATTTCGTATCATAAATTTTTGAACGTTTAATTTCAAAACTACTACAAACATAACAACAAATAACTGTCATGGGTTCATATTTATTAGAATATTATAATATCAACACAATCTTAATTAATAAATTTATTGTGATAGATGTCTATTATAAAGGTTATTATTGATCACAAATTTTATATGTCAATTTAACTCTAAAATGATTTAACCGATTTATATGAAATTTTGTACACGAAAAGTATATTATATATAATACGCAGCGAGACGGCACTTAGGAACAGTATTTTTTATTGTAGTCGATTTATTAACTGACGTCCTGACGATCCGATAGCTCGAGCGAGAATGTTCTAAAGCAAAACACACTTGTTGCTATCGTGCCCACATATTAGTGCGGTTCAATAGTACGGATACTAAGTCATTAGTACGGATTCCATAATCACATCGATACGTATTCCTACGACATGTATTATGTATCTTGTTTAAAATGAATGGTTGGTAGTGGAAGCCGGTCTTTGTAACAATATGTCATTTAGCAAATAAACGCATGCGGAATCACGGTCACATCTAGTGCAGTATAAGAATCTAAAATACATTATTTAAAAAATATGCAATTATGGATTGTATGGATTGTTAATCTAGGTTTAATTCAAAGTAACATTATTATTTATTATTTCGTATAATTTCGAAGCAATCAGTCACGACGCGACTTTTTATTCTCCGCATAGATTTTCGCGTATTACTGAGTAGAAAAAGTACGAGTTACATAGAAATACCTACTTTACACAATGCAATAAAAATAAGCCTTAATCTTTTAGCCACGTACCTATACAATAGATAAGCTAATTATACCATATACCATTTACCTATACATTTACCATATACCAATTATACCATTATACATAGATTAAATAACTTAATGCAATCAATTTTAGAAATGCAATTTCGAATCATTTAAATTTATAGTTCTCTTAAGCGACGCGTGTTTTGTAAGTACCCGCTCACGTTCTCATACAAAGCGCTGCACACCCCAATGCTCATAATTTGCTGACAAGAAAACAAAAAAATAAAAAATAAAGTGAAAAACGCGGCACCCGTTCTAATTAGGTCGTCGAGTGAGAACAGGGCGTTCGTCAGCACAATAATAATTAACACTGGCTGTAATGAAGCGTACCATAAAAACTAATTGGAGGCCCTACAGTACGACCAACCGTTGCTGCGTTGTCGCACCGCGCCGCTAGGGTGACTCTATACCGGTTTACTACGATGTCGATTGAGTCGATCGACTTTTAATCAATAGAAACTATTCAATTGAGTTATGTTATGTGTAATAGTCACCAAGCAATTTAAAAAAAACACAAAAGTTTGAAAATGTATCACCAAGCACTTATATGTGCGTTCCGGTAGATGCACTTGAGAGCAAGTCCTGCCCACTAGGCTGAGCGTGTAACATTAGATGAGATTGTAGCTAAACGTATATCATTTGTTCATTCAGTTGCTACGCTTTCACCCTCAATATAGGCTATACAAAATCTTTATCGGAATGAAAAATAGCTTAAATGACTCAATGATCAGGGATTAGCTTCCTATTAATAAAATACTTTTTAAAATCGGTTCAGTAGTTCCAGAAATTACCTCGTACAAACATATTCACAAACTTTACCACTTTAGTATGATAGGCTTCATGTAAATGTAATGTAATGTAATACAGTGGGTTCGGTCTGTTTTTAGGGTTCCGAAGTCAAAAGGAACCCTTATAGTTAGTTTCGCTATGTCCGTCTGCCTCTGCCCGCGGCTTAGCTCAGAGATGGTTTAAAGCTGTAATTTGTCATTACAAATTATATGTATACCCATTGGGTATACATATTAATCACGCCGACAAGTGAAATAAAATCTTGAAGAAAAAACTGTTTAGGGTAACTCTCCTACACCTAAAGTGGGATTTTTTTTTGTCATCTATCTGATCGTATCGGGTTTCGATGGATAGGTAGTTCAAAGATATTAGGGTATGTGAAAACTATTTTTTGATTCAGGGATGCGTTTGCGAAATATTAAGCGTTAAAGTGCTAATTTTTGTTACAGTCAAGTGTGCCCGCTAAATGCCCCCTGCCAGCTAAATGGTTGTTTTTGGATACGTGAAAAAAATCATGGTAGTAGTATATATAATGAAGTTAAAAGGAAAGCTATCAGACGTAAGTAGGCTTTACAAGTTAACGAGTAATTGTCAATCAACTTATAAAATGTATTAGGAGAATTAATTTCGTACAAATTCCATTGAAAATTACTTAAAGACCCCACCCTAAAGGACTCATGTTACACCAACCGGGTGCTGGCCTAGACATGGGCAATGATTATAGTATACTTTTGTATACGGAACCCTAAAAAACTTGTGGCGCGACATGCCCTTGGCATTTTTTTTTTCTTATAAAATTCAACTTTTTTAGTCTTTCAAAACACGCGCGTATTCAAATTCAACATTGTAAAAAATTTCAAAGCAATCGGCGAAGAACTTAATGTTTTATTTATTAGTATATAGGTATGATTTTTTTTCAAACGTATAAATAATATATTTGTAGGTTTGTAAAAGGTATTTTGTAGATTTTGTTTTTTTATTAAAATGTTCCAATGTTTTGTTGATTATTAAAATTAAATGTATTACCCAATTTAAACATTAATAATAATGTCAAAACTACAAATAATTTCATTAAATTGTAAATTACATGTCATTAAATACTTATCAGAAAAATTAAATATCCACGAAAATATATTACACTGGCTTATTTTAAAAGAATATTTTAAAACCATTACACCAAAATGGACAAATGTTATTTCACATAATCGCATTAAGTTAACCGTGTAAACACCAGCTTGTATTTTAAATCGAAAAGCCAACGAACTGGCGTCTAGCAGCTAGTTGAAATGGGAAATCAGTCAATAATGCACTAATTTCCCCTCCTTAATGGCTCAGTCCGGCCCTCTACTCAGACACTATTACTGCACTGCAAGTTTGTGTATAATGAAATAACTCTGTTATACCTAACACGTTCAACATCATAGTTATACGATTCATATATTATATTTAATGATAACTGATGATTAAGTAAAGTATTTTAATGTTTCTTTATATGTATTTTAGCGCGTTATATAACGGAAGAGCGATATGGTGAAGTTAGCTATTAATACTAATAAAAATTTGCAAAGTGCATGTCAGGCCACGCGCAGTTTATGGTTCCGTAGTTGCCCGTCACAATATGCAGACTTAGAGAGGGGGCTTTTATTAATTTTCAATCGTATTTGTACGAAATTACTTCTCCAATTATATAAGTTGATTGACTATTTACTCGTTAATTTGTAATGCCTACTTACCTCTGATAGTTTTAACTTCATTATACATATATATACTCCTGCCATGTTTTTTTAACATATACAAAACAACATTTAGGGGTGGGGGGGGGTGTACACTTGCCTCTGACAAAAATTAGCACTTTAAAGATTAAGCAAACGGATCACTGAATCGAAAAATGGTTTTCACACACCCGCAATATTTTTGAACGACTTATTCAACGACACTCCATACGATGGGTAGACGATAAAAAAAACTCCTAATTTACGTGTAGTGAAGGTACCCTACATTTTATGTCTACATTTTATTTTATTCCTTTATCAGAGCTATTAGAATTATTAATATGTATACCCATACCAAATTACAGCTAGTTTCTAGTACTAAGAATCTCTGAGCTAAGCCGTGGACAGCGAAACTCTAAGGGGGGTACCTTTGACTTCGGAACCTTAAAAATAAGTAAAATTAATTTACATTATTATCATGTTATTGACGAGCGGGATAAAATTTTTGGAGTTATTTTTATTTTGTTAGGCTAAAAACTATAAAACGTACGTACATAAGTAGACACAATTTTTTATATTAGTGACGGCACTTTGCGTTATGTTAAGCACAGTACAATCCAAAAATAGTGGCGATCATCGAGAGATAAGTATTCCGACAACCATCGGCCGTTGTCATGCCCGCATGCATATAATTTTTTGCCGATTCGCTTTTTTTTCTGTTCAGTACTACGTAGCTTCTTAGGACCGTATTCATATGTTTACGAATCTTGAAAATGCACGAATAGGTCTAATTGTATGGTACGTCCATCACGAATCACACATTTATGTATGTGTGAACAGGCCGCGGAGCATACGTGTGAAAGCTTACAACACAAACACACACATAAATTTTTATACATACAAGAACATTTGTTATAGATTATGCGTAGTAATGCTTATTTGCCAATTTCAAAAATATTTTCTATTTGACTCATAGTTACCCTTGCATAATTTGACAACGGGAACTGGTTCTCTTGCCGTAGACTTGTGTTCCAAATAATTGTATTCTTAACTGTATTTGCATATCGCGAACTTACCTTGCCTTACGTAATCGGTTATAAGCCGCATTAATTGAACTCTGTTATATCGCAATTAGTAATGGGGATTGGAGAAATATTTTAACTAATAACGTGTTTTATTAAAATTCGTATTGTGGTATAATAAATATTGAAATACTAGAGGTGCCCCTTGGCTCCGCACGCATCTATTAAGCAGTAATTGTTTTCGTCTAATAGTTTTATTTTTACTTTTAATATTAAGGAATGACATGTTCTTCTCGTTCTTATACAAAATCGATTGAGAATTAACAAAAAAATATTTATTGTTTTTTACTTTTTCTAAAAGCACTATTGACCATTCACATAGCCTATCAACTATGGAATGACATATTATGTTCCCTTGTACAAAATTTCATCAAAAACTCATGAGAATAATTAAAAAAATGTATAGCTTTTAAAAGTAATATTCTTCTAGACTATTAATTGCAATAACATAAACTTCCCGTGTACGTTGTGTAGTTAACGTTCCCCGGTATTGATAAAACAGTTACTAATACTAATGTTTACTTAAAGAAAAAAAACTTTGTTCAGGCTAATGAATATATATTCAAGGCGACATCTATTAACAATCTGTTTAACTAACATAAACAGCTTTTAGATTATTTACAATTCTATAATATGCGATAGGTCAGCACAGGTCAGCACGGGTCAGCTTGTCAATTTAATTTTAAATAATTATCCAAAATTTCTTTGCTACTTTCCCCCTGCAATGGATGCAATGTAACGCCTTCGTCAATCCAATTTTATTTTATAAAAATAATACATTAATCAATATAGTTGGCCAATATAAATAGTGATGCCATGCTATCAAGAGGAATTACACCCAGACATTTTTATTTTTAGTTATACAATATCACTGGTAGTTAGTTATATATATGTATATACGAGTAATGCCGACTAGTCTTAACATGAGTATAAATCTAATGCTTTCGAAATTCAAAATACTAAAAAGTAAGAAGGAAGTTACAAAAATTTGCATACTTGTACATTTCGTACCAGCGTGTTCCCTGCTTCTTATGATATAGGGTCCTTCAAGCGAAGCGCTACCGAAGGAGACAACTTTGTTGGAACATACGAGTATCTCTCAGCGGTCAGTGTTGGTTTTTGACTGTACGATAATTTCCTCGATCTAGAGTAAACTAGACTAAAAAGGAGTTTTACATGTGTAGTACATGAATGCACGTAAGAAGTTATAGTTATTTGACGTAACAAAATAAAAAAATGTTTTTTATCACGTATTCCAACAACAGGATGAAGTTAACTAAAGTCTGTTTATAGGGCAGGCGGAAAAACGGACAAAGACCCTTACATCAGCCACAGGTAGAATCAACATATTTGGTGTGTATAAAATTCAAAGTGTATCAATTGTATACTATAATTATATACATACGTATAAATGTTATGATTTTTTTTCTGTGTCCTGTGTCTCTAAAAATATATTATTAATTTAGATTTAATTCAATTCAATCATGAAGCGATGATGGCTCAGTGGTAGCGTGTACGACTTTGCGTCGAGTGACGTGAGTTCGAATCCCTGCAATGAGCCTGAGCTTTCGATGAAGGAAAACATCGTGAGGAAACCATAGCATGGTGGTAGGGCTTTTTCTAATGCTCGCCTGGCTAGCTACCACCCTCAAGTTGAAAATCTGTCGCCAAATACCAATAGGTGTGTTCCGGCAGCTGCACTTGAGAGCCAGTCTTCCACTAGGTTTAGCGTGTTATCATCTTGGGCCACATCGTCACTTAACATCAGGTGAGATTGTGGCCACTACGCCAAAAAGCCTATAACGATAAAAAAAATCAGTTTCACAGGTTTTTCTGATGACTGACGTAGTCAGTTGCCTTGCTGACTTCCAGGGAAGTTTTATTCACCAGCATAGTACGTTAATAGAAAAATTGCGCGGTCGTGGTTGCATATATCTAGGA
Organism: Saturnia pavonia; assembly: GCA_947532125.1. NCBI lineage: Eukaryota > Metazoa > Arthropoda > Insecta > Lepidoptera > Saturniidae > Saturnia > Saturnia pavonia. The sequence goes on from OX383906.1 coordinate 13,004,338, forward strand.
AGAAAATCACAGAGTTAACTTTTATCGTTCATTTTTTTAATACTTTCTTTTTATCAAAACTCGGGAAAATGACTGTAGTTCATGTGATGGTATGTTTTTTTTCGATCTGACTACACTGTTAGCCGAAAGGTTCTGAAGCTTCTGACGGCTTTTACAGCTTCATCGGACTTGGTCTCTGATGGCGAACACTATTCTCTATATATGTAAGTAGTTTCCTCGCGCAACATATTTAAATAGGTTTGTTATCTCTGAATGACCGCATCCTTCACCCCACTCCGTACCACTAAACGCTTTCCTAAGCGTTAGCGATAGAGAAATGTATGGAGAGCGATAGGTATCGTTTTCTCTCAAAGCAAACATAATACAATGTGTCATTGTCCGCTTTTCCCCTTACCTTAGAAACGGACTTTATCAATGATAATAATGTAAATGTATATTAAAACTAACTTTAATTTCTTATAATTGTATTGTAAAAGCTAGTAAAACGTTTTACATTATTATAATTGATGGTTAACTTCATCATGTCGCAGTTGTATACGTCACATGACGCGCGCTCTCAATTTTACCCTCTAATAAACGCACAAACACGTGGCTATAACTTCAAAAATTGATTTAAATAAATTACATAATGAAAGGATCCAACTGATTAATTTCTTTCATTAATTATACATATGGGTTCTTACAGGCTTGAAAATAAAGACAGAGTTATCATTACTGGTAATTGTTTAGGTGGACCCATACGCCAAGACTGCTATGAGGAAATTGTACTTTTTAAGTTCAGGGATTTAACAACGCTATGCTCTAGTGAACTACAAACTAAGTATTAGGTCTTTACCTATGAAACTACCGACTTTTGAATACTGACTATTGTGAATATCGATATCTTTCTTTTTACTTAAAATTCCAAAGTCATATTAATTTTATGATATAGCTAACACATTTCTTATTAAAAATTATTTGTTTTCGCGCTGTAAAATTTTCTTTCATATCGCTATTTCTGTGACCATGGAATAATAAAAATTGGCATTATTTTCGAATACGCGTTCCGTCGTGGCACCAACGCAGCACAGACGGCTCGCAATATCAACGACGTGAATGGACCAGGTACCACAGGCCACAGGCTGCAGACGCCAGGCAACAAGCTCAAGGTTGTTGGCTGTTGGCGATCATGCAAATAAGTCGCGATCTGACTAATTCCCTATCCGTAAAATTCGATCTAACTAACTAAACATATATACATGTTTCTGCCTTCTGGGAGGAAGTCTAACTAGCCGAAAAAGAAAAAAGGTTCCTTGCAGAGTCGATATATCGATAGCTAGTGAATGCAGTGTCAGTGTATCGCGCGTGCGGCTGCTGGCTCAAGGGCTCCATGCCGGAGGAGCGGGCCTAGGCCCGAGTTGCCGCTGGAGAGGGTGGTCGTGGCGGCTCCAAACTGACTCCAAAAATTTACAATGCGTGCCAACAACGTGATGCAGTTAGCCATCAATGATAAAATATGTAAATTCATTTCACTGACTTTTTTATAAATCATGTAAAAAATTTCTAACGGTGTATAAATCGATATTATTTTAATCAAATTTAAATTAAAATAAAAGTTAGTAAAATGACTTCATATTAAAATGATTGATGACTTACGTCACGCTTACGTCACATGATGCGCGCGCAGCTTTCAATATTACCCTGCAATAAACGCGCCAAAAGAAGTATAACCTCAAAAACATTTTTTTTTTCAATTCTCAATCTTGTCTATATTTAACACCACAACGAAATACGGTTTCATTGAAGTTCTATACATATTAATAATTACGACTAATAAATACCACGGTTATTATTCATTACATATCATTATTTTTCCTTATACATATTATTCATCCGTTTGGGATACGTGTTTGACATTTTCAAGAAAAAGTTAATTATACAAAAACAATATATGCAAATGTCAATATATTTAAGCACTCAAAAGAAATAATTACATTTTTTACGACCAAATCGAGCGTGAAATCGTGTATTATTATTCTCGTAACCGGCTGGCTTATTCAGTGACTCCAGTTGTGACATTGAAGCAATGATGGCTCAATGGTAGCATGTGCGAACACCGGGTCAATCGAGGTGAGTTCGAATCCTTGCGAATTTTCGGTGAAGGGAAACATTGTGATGAAACCATAGCATGGTGGTAGGGTATTTCCTAATGCCCGCCTAGCTAGCTACCACCCTCAAGCCAAAAATCTGTCGCCAAACACTAGGTGTATTCCTGCAGCTGCACTGGAGTGTTCTCCACTAGGCCTTAGCGTGTTTTCATCCTGGGCCACATCGTCACTTAACATCAGTTGAGATTGTCGCCATAACGCTAATCCAGAGCTCCTTGAGGAAAAGGTCGGCAGCGCGCTAGTGATACCTTGGTGTTAATTCCATAGGCTACGGTAATCGCTTACCATCATGCATGGCGTACGCAGGTGTGCCACATGTGTAGTATAAAAAAAGAGGTAAAATCCCGACATAGTGATTAATGTTATTTACGTAGGCCGGCATGACAGAAGCGACTAGTGATGTATTGTAGATCTCTTGGTGGCCACCACTGTTCATAAAACTTCAATAAGTAGCTTTACAAACCAGTATAAAAATATGACAAACGAAATGAGTTTTAAAGAATTCGTTCGACGTTTCACTATAATTTAGTCTCATATGAAAAAGACAGTCACCAATTATATCGATATAATAAAAAAAAAAAAACAATTTTGATACTATGCCTTTCATATTTTATTTTTAACTTGCATCCCTAACTTTGGTATGTGTATTTCGCTTACTCTTTAGTACAATTTCCATCCAGTCCATAACAAACAAGTCTCAATTAGCATACATTACCAACCCAAGAGACCGTTGTAGAAAACAGGACGTCTGTTAGCTGCCATTATACTGTATTAATATTATTTTTTTGATTATCCCTAATTAAGGCGCAGCTACCAAAACATAGAATTTTTTTTCCTACCATCTAATTGCCTCTAGGTGTGACAGCCATTATTTTAATTGCAAAACGGGCTTTAATTGTGGCTTACGTTTCTTTCTATTTGCTTTTAATGATACGACGTAACGTATGTCGCGTTTGATACCTTGAATTAATAAGTAATAATTAATATGTCAAAACAGTACCTACTTTGTTCGATACATATTCACATAGGTGGCACTTACTTTTACTGTTTCATTACTTTAAGTTATTTTGTAATGAGTAAAATAATTTAATTGCTGTTTTGCGAACTCTTCATAAATTATATCTAATAAAAAATATAGATAATATTATACATAACAAACATATTTTTTATTGTGAGGGAGCAGTGGTTGTAAGACCTACAATTGAGCCAAAGGTCGCAGGTTCGATTTCCGACATGTAGGATGCGCATAATTGTCAGTTGTGTTTGTGGGTGTTAAACATCTATATATTTTTGGTATGACAGCTATTTAGTTACTATAGTTATAGAAGCTATGCATTGTTTGGAATTAAATGGCCGTGGGGAAATCATGTCCCTATAATTATTTATGTATTCTATAAAGTTTAACATCTTTGTGATTTTTTAACTGTATTTTTTAATTTAGTGCTAATTATCTATTGTGTATGTGTGTTAGTTATGCAGTAACATATATAGGTATTAAAGAATACACCGAAAACAACATTTAAATTGGTTCAGCAGTTTTCAAGTGACGTGCGCTCTGAGTCGGAGAGTATACGTTTATTTATTTATTTATTACGACAAATAATACTGGTTTCCTAGACAGTCCTAGTTTGTTTTTGTTAGTAGAAAAGGTTTCATTAAATCTAGTTATTCTTCATGATATATTTTTTTTCCTTATTTTAACAGGGGTAACCATAAAGGGGTGGTGATCGGCCATTGGACGTTATTTAACATACATGGGCCTACACAAGCTTTTTCACTCTCGTTTTTTGTTCTGTTTTTCGCCATTTTCCGTGGCCCCCCCGAAGCGGCGCGGCGAGCGATACGTTTTCTTTTTTTAAATCAGTAAATTGCATATTTGAAAAACTACTGCAGACTGAACGAATGTCGGTTTAAAATATGTAGTAGGCACATGCGTACGTGGTATATTTCTAACTGAAAATGTTTACTTTAAATGCAGACGTAAAAAACGCTTAGCGTACGGTCAGAAAGAAAGCTTATCATCCTTTAACAGAAATTGCTTTACAGAATTTTCATAAACTTAATTACTATAGGCAAGTTTTTACACTGTACTCAATGGCTAAAGATCGACATTTATCGACGGTCGTCGCTTTTACGCCGGCCTTATTGCCTCTCAGCAGCTGTATTATACACACAAAAGACAGTCACTGTGACGGGATTATCATCATATACAAGGTGATCGCGATCCAGTCGGATACAGGTGTCCTTCTAAACCAGTTGATTAGAATATACATCTAATGATCCCGGAACGCATCACATGTAAACCTGCCACTATAGCGTGTGTTACACTTGGTGTACGTTGGTTGCGATCCGGTCGGTCTCCTACCATCCATCAACAAATAAATGAGACATAAAGATTTATTTTTATACTTAACGTTTTTATTTCCTACATTTTAGTAGGTAAATAAACAACATTTTTAACACGCATTTTACTTGTAACTAACTAACAATGTAATAAGAAGATCTTAGAAGTCAATTTAAATCTACTTCTAATTGTCGTATCGAAATGAAACTTTGTATGTATATGTAGTTTGGATGACAACACTATATTTTGGTGTCTTGGCGCTGATCTGATGATGAAGCCAGGAGGTGGATAGTAACACATCAGTGGCTAGTAGTAACCCCTCGAGTTTGGGCTCATATGATTTTTTTTGATAAGTCCAATAGATTTGCCTTGGTAACAAGGGTCTGGTGATGGATAGTGCAACTCTTCAGTGGTTACTAGCAAACCCCTCAAGTTTATGCTCATATGATTCGTTTTGACAAGACAAATAGATTGGGTTTGGTAACGAGATGTTATTATAAGACTAAAAATTTTGCGTAGTTAAAGCGAGTTTTTAGTTTTTTTAACATTCTTAACTTATTTTTAAGTAATAACAAAATTTGTTGTTAACTACTAGAAATGTAATAATAGAGGTTATGTTCCGGACACATGGCTCTCTATACGTTTTGAAAAACGTATCACGTCCAATTACGATATGCGATAACGTATTTATGAAATGTGTTCGGCACAAATGTCTCAACATGTGGGATCAGGGTGCCTTCGGTATGCAAACTAGTTAAGCTCAGTATAAACATTAGGCCAGCGTAACCCTAAGGGTTAAAAACCAAAGAAGAATAGAAAGAATAGAAAAATTTACTTATTATAATGTTTGTTAATTGGTCAAAATATGATGATGATATCAATTAATTTTTATGCCAAGTCTCTACTGGGACATCCAGAAAAGTTGGAGCACCATTAATCTTATACTTGCAGATCTTTATCGCTTCTTTCAGATTCATTATTCGATATATTTACATACGTATGTGCCGATAAATATGGCTTCTTGCATTTCCTACATTCAGTACCAATTTAATACTCAAAACAGTGTAACTTGAACTAAAACTCTACTTTCACACCCATAGGCAATTGAATAAAAAATAAAAGATCTATTCAACTTTAATTGGGCGCTTTAACTAAATACAGATTGGCGGCCTAAAAGGTACGATATTCAAACTCAAATTTAGCATGATTACGTGCGAACAATTGATTTAATGCAAAGAAGTGGAGCTAGTAGTCACGCGCCGCGCTGCGGGGCCGAGGCAATACCGGTCTTGTGACGTCACTATTCATGTGAACGGTCGTGAGAGATCCTACGCAATAAAACAACATAGTTTATTTAATTAATCAAGTAAAAGGGAACCTATAGACTGTTTTTCAATTCAATTATTATTATTGCAGTTGATCTATTTAAATTTGAAGATTGCTCTATACTAAGGACTGCCCCGTCCGACTGGTGATGTACCTCCACTTTACAGAAGTTCACAGCCAAATAACTTTGTGTTACTGCGGTGAGTATAGTTTCCTGAGTTCTTTGGGGTTCCGTGAGTTCAAAGATCATAAGGCTAACGATACCTATGGTGTTACAAACGTCCACAGGTTGCAATAACCGCTTACCAGAAATTGACCAGAATACGACTGCTTGCTACCTTAATTGTACTAAAAAAAGACAAATAAGTAATAGTTTCGGCGGAATCTTTGTATGTTCTCTATATACAGATCTATCGGAATCTTTTATTCGCTTTAATTTCTTTTACTCATAAGCTTGCATTATTTGACACTACATTATGTAATATACTCGTAGATAGAATTTTGCGTATTATAGCCTGGCTACTGTGTACATGTGAAGTGGATTGAAAAAATGACATGGACAATGAATTCTGTTGTCATTTTGTTAGAATACTGAAATAAATAGAATACTGACAAGACACTAACTTCGTTAATCTAATCAATTCCTCACTTGATGGCAAATTAGTAGAAAAAGTAGGAAAAAGAAGTAAGACACTAATAAATAAGAAGATATATTAAATACTAACTGTCTGTGTGCCAAATATCATCTAAATCCATTCTGCCGTTTTTGCGTGATTGAATAACAAATTAAAAAAAAAAAATATACAAACTTTCATGACAATATTAAAAGGATCATTATAAAAAAAGTTGTTGGAAAAATATACAAATAAACTAACAAGGAATATAGAAAAATAAATATTTTACGGTTTAAATCTCCACATAATTAAAATAAATCAAAATAACATACGTACACGCATCTACATATTTATAATAAGTACAATTCAAAATAATACATGTGCTAGTTACCTTCTAAAGAGATTATAAAATATATGATTTCAAACTGTGAAGTCAATCGATTGTCAAATGATTAAAATAAATTATTAACAAACGCATACAAAAAGGGCTTCCAATAACAAAGTAATCAAATTCTCCGGGACCTCGCAACATCTCGAACGCGCCTGTGGGGGGCGCCACACGACAGATGTTAGACGGGGGGGCTTTACGATTAATTTAACATTAAATTCAATAATAAAGCATTTATTGAGTAATTTCCTTTCAATTGCGTCCCATTTATCGCTATGTAATGTGATTAGAATTGATCGATGTTCAACGTTGTTTGCGTGTACCTACCATGAAAATACTCACATTAACAATTGCATATAAATTTGAGAAAAAAAATTTTGCTGGTAGCCGGTCATGAACTCTTTCTATTTTTAACAAGCTCTGCCCGCGGCTCCAACCGCGTGGACTACAGAAGAACGCGTAGTGTTTATAAAAATCATAGTTTCTTAAAACTTAAGTAACTTTTTATTGAATGAAAATATCATGTTTTTTTTATAAGGACCAAGTATCTAAGGATTAAAACAAAAGATTGATTAAAATCTATCCAGTATTTTTGCGTGATCGACGCACATCGGCAAACCTCAATCGTTTTATTTATATATATAGATGTATAAACATGCGTTACTTTACCCTATATTAAGTAAGTATTTCTTCGACCGACTCTCCACCTTGTAGCCTATAATATTTCGTTGTTTTCACTTTAAGTACTTGCCTACAGCTTTCCAAGTTTTTTTGAAATTCATGGTTACTGCTCCTCTCCTTAGGGTCGTGACGTGAATTTATATATATCTATATCGCTGTGCAATAAATAGGCTATAAGATACATAATTAATTTTTAAATTCTAACTGGTAGTTTCAGAAATTAGCGCATTCAAATAAACAAAAAAAAAACAATTTCTTAAGCTTTATAACGTTATTATAAATTCACATAAAAATATCCTTTAAGATGTCTAACTATTTAAAATCAATTTTACTTGTAGAGTTTATGTACATAATTTATAGAATAAGTTGAGCATGGTGTTAGCTCGTGTACAGGTCAGGTCAGTCCGCGCGACACCAGTGAGAGCGTCCCTGCATAATACATCGCCTCACGTTGTTGCTGTACGCCGGCCTTTAATTATATATCTGCTACAATTTCGCCTTTTTTCGAGTATTTTTCACATTTCTCTCCCCACACCACCCTCCACCCCCCCGCACCCGATGTCGAACGGTAGCGGGAAAACGGCGCATGTGTGCGTATGTATACATACGACATGTATTGCTAACAACAACAAACAAAAGTAACCAGCAAGCGTCATCTCACCTAAGGATATATGCTAACGAATACCGAAATTGTCGTAGGGCAAATACGATTTTAATGCAATTAAGCTTGTAGAACACGGGCAAGAGAGCCCGATAAGCCGCGTTCAACTTTTCCTGTAACAGGCTGTTATTTCACGATTTAAAATCGGTTCTCAACCCGTTAATGACGCGAGGTACAAGTGCAGATCGGCGGCTCCGTTCGGCCGCGGACCAATCTATTTAATAACCCCCTCGGTGACACCCCTACCGGCGGCCATCGCCAATTTTCGACCCCCCTCGGACCCCACTAGCCCCCTAGCGCCCGCCCTGAAAAAAATCCGGAGCGTTTTAAAATTAATGAGTAAAAATCTACACCCACATACGTACGGACAATGGGCCGCGTGTGTGCGCCAACGTCAGATAATGACCGCGCTTTGCCGCCCAAACGGTGTGACACAATGTTCGAATGCTGTCTCCTGTCGATCAAACCGTAGCGCTCGTGTCGACACGCGAGTATGGCGAGCTCCGCGAAATGCATATCTCAGAGCGCGGACGTAGCCATGCTCATTAGAGGCAACTATCTGAAAATAATCTATAGTACAAATTAAAATTTCGCCAGTTCGAGCGCTAATTCTGAGCAAAATAGCGACGAGGCGCAGAACGAACGCAGTTAGATAACGTTTGTAGAGGCAAGGGGGGTGGGTGTCACCCCTACGCAATGCCGTTTTTATTTTGGCCGGCCCTTGCCCCCTTACCCCCTTCATTCGTCCAACTTCATCTGAATAATTACTGATTTTTTCCATGTACCGCTGATTATTCGGAATGTTACTTGTTCATGATAAAAAAAAAACAACATTTTTTCATTATACGACCCCTATGTACAACTGTACCAACGTTTTGTTTGATATATTATTACAACAGCCAGTAAAAATTTTGAATTTAGTTTCGATGGTACCTAATATGATTATCTCGTCAAATTTTAAAGTGAGGTACATTCTACTTTATTCGTATAACGTAGTTACGTTCCCTTATAGGACACGTGTCGTTATTCAATTAAATGGAACAAAGTTATGTTTGGCAATTAATACAAGTTAATAAGGAGATAGAGACTCAATTGTGATACACATAAGAGATGGTGTATATCTGAATTTCTTCTAACTGGTGGTGGTCGAATGATCTAGACCGCGGTCGCGGGTCCGCGGGTTCGAACCCCGGTATGTACCAATGATTTTTTCAGTACTAAACGATTCAGAAATGTTCATTGTTCTATGGGAACAATACAGAAATGTGGATTTATTGTTGTTTGAAATCGCCAAGACGACACGCGTTGGCGTGATGTTTAAGCCCTTGCCTTCCCTCGGGAAGAGGCCTCTTTGCCCAAATGATGGACACTTCCAGGCTGGTATAATTATTTGAATTTTTATTAAGGAGATTAAATAATTATAAAATAAAAACGAAAAATATAATATGTGAACATAATAACCACACTGAAAAGTTAAAACTTACTTAAAATTCAAAATGAGAATATATCTTCTTAACGAATTTTGATTCGTTAACAGACTTTCAACCAGTGGTTGTATTTTAAATGTATTTTATATTTAAATTAAATAATAACTCATTAACAATTAAAATAAAGCATTCTTAGTAATATTAAAATTAATAAATAAATAATTATTATTTAATTAAATGTTAAATATTAAGTATTACTGCGGTTTTTTAGGGTTCCGAAGACAAAAGGAACCCTTCTAGTTTCGCTATGTCCTTTTATCTGTCCGCGGCTTAGCTCAGAGTTTCTTATTACTAGAAAGCTGTAATTTTAATTAATCAAGCCTATGAAGTGGTAAAATAAAATCTTGAAAAAGAAAATTGTTTAGGGTCCCACCCCTACACTTAAAGTGCGAATGTTTTTTTTCACTATGTGATGGATTTTTTTTTTTTTTTTATAATAGCTCGGCACATTGACTGTACTGTACCTGATGGTAAGCACACTACAATCCAAACACAATAACGACCACCAAGAGATCGCAATCCATCGGTGGTCGCCGCTGTCATGCCGGCCTGCTTAAATATCTCTTCACGTTACGCTTGAAGGACCCGATGTCATAAGAAGGAGGGAACACACCGGCTGGGAGACCGTTCCACAGCTTCACGGTACGACAGAGATAAGACAAAGCGAACTTTTTAGTTCGTGCCGAGATGGAAGTTACCGTAAAACTGTGATTCCGAAGCCCAGCGCGTGTGGTTCTGTTATGGAAAGGAGAGGAGGGAATTAGATGAAACAGCTCTTCAGAACACTCACCATGATACAGACGGTAAAACACACTTAGCGAGGCGATGTTCCTGCGAAGCTGAAGTGGCTCGATGCAATGGGTAACGTCTGCATCATTAACAATGCGAACAGCCCGTCTCTGTAACCTATCCAGGGCATCGAGGAGGTACTTTGCGGATCCATCCCAAAGGTGCGAACAGTATTCCATACACGGCCGAACTTGTGCCTTATAAAGAAGGTACAGTTGACCGGGCGTGAAAAACCGTCGCACCCTGTTCAGGATCCCTAGTCTCCGAGATGTATTGGAGATGACACTCCCGATGTAATCCCTGGAGTTGAGGTCGCTGCGAATATCCACACCTAGGATATTGAGGCTGTCACGCATTGCTAGTGAGACGTTCTGAAGAGTGGGGAGGGGAGAAAACGGAGACTTTTTTGAGGAAAACGCGCACACCTGAGTTTTCTTGGCATTGAACTCAACCAAGTTACTTGCTCCCCATGTAGAAACACGTTGCAAGCATTGGTTAAGTTCAATGACAAGTTCCTCCCGTCTCTTTTCTGTTTCTTCCCGACCACATGAAGGCTTGCTATAATAGCACCCATGAATGGTGCTGTCATCTGCATAGCAATGAGTATGACCTAAAGGTAACATATCATTGATATGCAGAAGAAACAGAGTGGGCGAAAGCACAGAGCCTTGAGGAACTCCAGCGTTTATCGACATGAACTGCGAATCACATCCTTCCACAAGGACACGAATTCTGCGTTCATGTAGAAAGCCGGAGATCCAGTTGCAGAGGTTGTCGGGAAGTCCATACGCCGGAAGTTTAGAGAGAAGACCACGGTGCCAGACCCTATCAAAAGCCTTAGCTATGTCAAGACTGATCGCCAGAGCCTCGCCATGCTTATCAATTGCCTCCCCCCAGCGGTGCAGTACATATGCCAGAAGATCACCCGTTGATCGATTCTGGCGAAAGCCATATTGACGATCATCAATCAAAGAGTGATCCTCTAGGTAACGGACAAGCTGGGTGTTGATGATCCGTTCCATGATCTTGCACAACACTGAGGTTACGGCAATTGGACGGTAATTGACAGGGTCAGATCGATCCCCCTTCTTGGGGATCGGTTGCACATTAGCCTCTCTCCAAACCCGAGGCACGACACCAGAGAGGTAGGACAGGCGGTAAAGGCGCGTCAACACTGGAGACAACTCAGCTGCACATTTTTTAAGTACAACCGTTGGGATACCGTCCGGACCACTGGACTTCCGAACATCGAGCGATCGCAATTCTCTAAGCACGTCACATTGCCTAAATCGTAACTCAGACATTGTGACACCGCAACTGGGAATTATAGGCGGTTGTGCGTTGCGATCATCGAGCCGGGAATTAGCTGCAAAGAGATTGGCAAGTAAAGTTGCTTTCTCTTGCGGCTCGTGAGCCAGTGATCCATCAGAGTACCTCAGCGGGGGCAATGCTGGACGACAGAAATTAGCTTGCACGGCTTTGGCCAGACTCCAGTAAACTCGACTATTAGCCGGTTGACCTATGAGATCATGACCTATCCGTGCAATGCGCTCGGCATCCGCTCTAATGTAGGCCCTCTTACAGGCCTTGGTGGCAGAGTTGTACGCTGATTTTAGGGACTTTATATTGGGATCCTTGTGTGCGCGACCCCTGGCCCAATCACGATATGCAACTTGCTTCTGACTTACAGCATCAGCGCAATCGCGATTGTACCAAGAGTGTCCTCTGCGATTACAGACGATATCGGAAGAAGGAATATAATATTCCATTGCGATTCCAATCTCGCCTGCAATTGCTTCAGCAATCGCTGAAGGATCTTTCCCATGAAAGCAGCGCTGCCGCCAAGGGATGGATGCAAAATAATCCCGCATTCCATCCCAATCTGCTGACGAATAGTGCCAAACTTTACGCCTAATCCTTACGCAGGGTGGAGGCGGAGCGCGTGGCACAGACGTCATAACCAGGCAGTGGTCCGATGTGCCCAAGGGCGCATTAACTGACACAACATACCCAGTTGGATGGCTCGTCAACAGAAGGTCCAGCAAAGAGGGCGCATGACCGTCAACATCGGGAATCCGGGTGGGCTGGACTACCAGTTGTGTCAGGTCATTAGTTAGAGCGAATGCATGGGCAGTTCGTCCTGCATGGTCTGTCTTGGAGGAACCCAACCACGATTCGTGGTGTGCGTTAAAGTCCCCCAAGGCAACCAGTTCCGCAGTAGGAAACTGCTCCTGTGCATCATCTATTGCCTTGCTCAAATACTCAAAGAGCCGAGTAGTCTCGTCATCCCCGTTATGGGATCTGTAGAGGCACACGTAGATTCGGCTTTGAGTGCCCAGGTCCACGTGTACCCAGAGGACGGAGAAGGAAGGGTCCTCCTTGCAGCGCAGACGGCGACAACACACGTCTGACCGTACATACACACATACTCCGGCTTTTGCTTGAAAGTTCTCCTCAAGCAGGTAGCCGGGGTAGTGTAAGTAAGATGTATCGGCCGGACGGCGGATCTGAGTCTCCGTCAAGAAGAGCATAGCAGGCTGAACCGTCTCAAGGTGTTGGTGGACGGCATTTAAGTTGGAGTGGAGTCCACGGATGTTAGCGAAATCCACCGTAAATGCGGCGTGGGGGTTGTACACCGCTGTCGAACCTGCTTGCTTTTTTTGCGCTGCCATTGGGTTTGAAGGAAGAAGGAAGAAAACGTGAAGAGCGAGTGACCTTCAACTGAGCATTGAGATAACCAGCGTGATACGCCGACTCCTTATAATACATGAGAGAAATACACTGATCCGGCGAACGGAAGGGCCCCCGTACCCTCCCGGAATAGGTCGCCGGGACCCCAATCCGGTCACCAACCGGCACGACGAGCCTACCCGAGATTATTCGCGGCATGGTGAGGCAGCCTCTCATGGTGGTTATCCATGATTGGGCCTCTGTACTATACCGCGGGCGGCCAGCGGGAAAACCGTTTCTACGGGTCTCCCTGGCCGCCGGGTCAATGCAGCCCCCTCAGGCAATGAGCCATTGGAGAATCCCACCAGCATCCGTGCCAAGCCGAAAGTCACTCGTTAACTGGATATGCACAGGCTGATCCCGAAACGCGGCTGGCCAAAGCGAGTCACTATGACGGGCTTTACACCTCATACATGGTGGTCGCGACCCAGTTGGGCAAAAAAACCCTACCACCCCGCTATCGCCATTACCTCGTCCGTTGCTCAGCAGGGTGCACCACGTGCAGGTGAGGTTGGCTTGGGCGTCTCAGTGCTATAGATGTTATTTGACGCCCCTTACACCCCAACATTACACCTTACATTGTGTGATATTGTGTTGTATAGGTCGTTCAGTAATATTGCAGGTCTGTAAAATCTATTTTTCCATTCAGGGATCTGTTTGCGAAGTATTAATCTTTAAAATGTTAATTTTTCTTAGAGTCCCCCATCCTTGTTTTTGGATATGTGAAAAAAATCTTGGTAATAGTATATATAATGAAGCTAAAAGAAAAAATATTAGACGTAAGTAGTTTTTACAAGTTAAAGAGTAATAATCAATAAACGTATAAAATGTACTTGGAGAAGTAATTTCGTATAAATTCCATTAAAAATGACTTAAGCCGCCTCTCTAAGTCTGCATATTGTGACGGGCAACTACGGAACCCTACGCTGAGAATGGCCCGACACGCACTTGGCAAATTATATTATAACACACTACCCTCGAACATCGACGTCGAACTACAGTTTCTACACTCTTAAGATGAATTATGTAGGGGTTTGCATATCCTTGGCAATAAAAGGCCCTAAATGATATGATGATATATATATATTATTTAAAAAAAAGTATTTCACGCGAAACCTGTTTTATTTATTTAAAATTATTATATTAAATTAAAATACAAATTAAAAGATAAAGATGTAGAGAAACTTAAAAAAAAAATAGTTTCATTATGTTAAAAGTCTAAGAGAGTACCGAGTCTCAATTTTTCTCTTCCGACTGGCAAAATACCACCTCTCTACAGGAGTTCGCAGACAAATAACCTTGTGTTGTGTTCCTGAGGTGAATAGGGTTTCCAGAGCTCCTTGGGGAATGGGTTCAAGATCGGCAACGCGCTAGTGATAACTCTGGTGTTACAAGCGTCAAAAGGCTACGATAACCCTTTACAATCAGGCCATACGCTTGTTTACCACCTTTTTTATAGTTTTTTTTTCATAGTAGTACTGTCTCTGATGGTAAGCACAGGACAAATCAAACACAACGACGACCACAGAAAAATTAAGTGATCCATCGGTGGTCGCCGCCATCATGCCGGTAATGTATATACAAAAACAGTTAGTTTAATGTAAACAAACCAACTGAAATTAATGTGTCTCTACAAAATAAAAATTTAAATCATGAATAAGCATGATGACGTAGGTATTTGATAAATTTTATAAATGATTATTTAATGGATGCCTATGTATGACTTAACTTTGTCTATTAAATAAAGAATCATATTACTTTAAAAAATCATATTGCTTTAAAATAATCATCTACCTAATCAGCGATTTGAAAATAATTACTTACAACCATGTTGTCAATTAATCATCTTACCATGTTTGGTGATGTTTTGGTAAACGGATACTCCTAATACAGCGGACTAACATACTAGCCAGAACATATGAATACATTTTTAATCATTTTGAGTAACTCGTGCTATTATTTTTTTATTTTATTACTGATACAAGAAGTAATGCTAAAGGTAAATAAGATGATTAAGGTAAAAAATTGCTAATTTAAATTTAAAAAAATCTATTGTGATTTCTGTTAACTTTATTATTTGGAGTAGCTGAAAAAACGTATGTAATTCTTCGCTTCGAGAGTGCATACAAAGTACAATATTTCAGTTGTTTAGGTCCTTAGAAAAGCGTACCTAGCTCGTGTCTCCTTGGGGGACTTATTAAACACGGAAAGCCATATGTCCAACCGGGAATCGATACTGCGGTCCTTGAAACACAAAGCAGATGTTTTATTGAGTAATTAACTCTTGTTTTTAGTATATATAGATATATTATATTGTTGTTTACGGGTTACTAGCATTATGAAGGTTAAGTATGGTGTAGTTATAACTGATAAAGGTTACGTCGTTTTTGCTGCATTAATTGGAATGTTTCATTATTTTAATACGTCAATAAAAATATACACCCAATTAGTTAATTGTTGTAAATATCGTAGGTAGGTGATAAAATTATATTATTATACGATTTGTTTAGTTGAATTAACTGTTTGCAAGTTCCTTACTAGATGGCCTGGTAGACGTTGTTTTGCCCATTCATGTAGTTTATGGCTCGACCACAGCGCCATCTATCGGATCTCTGACATATCTATAAACCATCGTCTTGATAAAACAAATGTATTATGTGAATATGATCTCAATCGGTCAAGTCGTTCAGAAGTGATAGAATCACTAACAGACTGGCACAAGATTTGTATACATTATGAAATAATCAGCTAATTTAATCTGAACTTTGCTTTTCACAACATATATACATATAATAAAATTGAAGCGTCTGTTTGTAATGTCAAAATAACGGTTTTTACTTAATGCATATGAAAGTATACACGCTACATGTAACAAAAAAAACTATTTTTAAAATTTTGTCTGTCTTACTTCTGGCTAATTAATCTCTGAAACGGTTCTGACAGTGAAAGTTCTATCAAAATCGGTCCTACTGTTTCGGAGATTAGCCGGAATAAACAGACAGAATATATATATATATATTTATATTTATAAGTACCGTATATACTTTCATATTATGCATTTAGTAAAAACCTATTATTTTGGCATTTAAAACAGACACTTCAATTTTATTGCTTGTATAGATTTACAAAAAGCATTTTATTCGTCTCTATGATGAAAACAAAAATTATGATACTAATGGGTTAATTTATCACTCATTTAATAACATAAATAATTTGTGATAAAATAAGAAAAACTAAACGCGAGTATTTTAAATTTGTGACCTTCCTTTCATAGGAAATCACTGACAGAACCAGTCTAAACAGAAAATCAAACGGAAAAACTTTAATTATAATACTTGTTCGAATTAAGTGACAAGAGTTGGTTTGATGCCGATCGCTTCGCTTTGGCAAGGATTTCGGTGGAAACACCCACCCGCCCAACGCGACGGTGCCGCATTTTTTCCCGCCGCCACCGAAGGGGTTGATTTTTTTAAACCGATGACGCGCTTTCATTCCGCGCTTTGCAACTTCGCCGCGCGGCTGTATGCGTTGCCGCCGATAAATAAATAACGAACACAAAAAAAAACGTAAACGTTTCGTCGATAGTGCACTGGCGTTTCTTTTACGCGGACGTTACTCGTATATCTGAGTTCCGTTCTAAATACAAACTTTTTCAACTGTAAGCGAACTTTATATCGCGTGATATTTGTTTCAAAGTGTGTGAACGTTTATTGACGGTATTATTATTCTAATATAAATGGTTTTCATAGTCCGTTAAAGTTCAGCGTGAAGTATTAGGAAAGTTTTTGCGAGTTTACCCTTCGGACGAGTTTGAAATAATCTAAGAATATTTGCGATGTGTCTGAATCTTGTAATATGAATTTTCAAAGTGAATATTTTTGCTGCGGTGTGTGAGAATGACATTGTCTTTTGTAAGTATTACTTATTTATGAAGTGTCTGAAATAGTCTATAAAATATAATTATGTTTGTGTGATTGTCAAATAAATATTTACTTTCTATTTCTTGTGTCGAGAAATTGTAGCTTTTTAGCTGCATAGTTTGGAAGTTATTGTGTAAATTGTAATATACATCTGTAATGTACAATGTGAAATAATAGTAAATTGTATATTGAATAAAACCCTTTCCAGACCTTAAAAAAATCTTTCAACTGTTTATGGGTAATTGGTAATATAAAGTTACTAAACTGTGTTTATAATAATATCTGATCATAATAAACAATTCAAATTAGGAATGACATGTAATATTTTTATACATAATAATAAATCGTGAACAGTTGTGTTCGAGATTTTAAGGAGAAATTTTTTTTGTTATTCATGCAAAATTGACATTTTTTGTAAATAAAGCAGGGTTCGCCGATATTTATGTGGGTATAATAATTAAATTAATTAAATTAGAAATAGATGAATTTGAGTTCGATAGTGAAGTAAACTGGCATCTAGAAGATAATGTCTGCGTAAACAAAAATTAATATCTATACATATAATTAAATTGATATGTTTGTAAAATCAAAATAAGAGCTTTTTACTAAATGCATATGAAAGTATATACGGTACCTATATATGCCCTTTCACTGGCAGATAGCTGATTTTATAAGGAATAACTTAGGCTTGTTTTATTATTTAATAATTAGAGTTCCAAACAAAAAATAAAAGAATATTTTAGTAGTACATGCGAGCGGAGCCGCAGGCACAGCTAGTCAACCAATAAAGATGATATTGACTATATACATAGGTATGACAAACCTTATACGTTAGTCAATTATTATTTCCACTGTCGATATTATAATTTCAATTTTGTTAAGTGTTGATTAAGGAAGACTGGATATTATTAATCTCAATAAGTATACTTTTTCGTTTTTATAAAAAAAAAAACGATAGACTTGGCTTTTATTTTACAGTTTTTGCCGGTCCCTTTCGATGTCGTTTGTTCGATCCGATAGTATCTAATGTTTGACCTTCATAAATACTTTCTTAGGGCCTAAATTGAATAAAGTACTTTTTTGGTTTTGATTTTGAATCATTAGGTATGTTGATATATATTATTAACTAGCGAACTCGGCAGACGGTGATCTCCCCCTTTCAATAGTTCATAATTTGATCACAGCTCCATCTTTCCTGAGTTTTTCTCCCGGAAATCAGTCTCAAGACAACTAACGAACAATACAAAAAAAGAATGACGTATATCCAAATCGTGAGTTATGGTTTTGAGTTCATACAAAAATCCGATAAAAACGATGTTCACTTATTCCCAAATTGGAAAATTTTCCGGGAAACGTTTTCAATAATTCTTTCTGTAAAAACCTAATTTCGACTATAGTTAACATTTAAAAAAATTAAATAGTCAAATCATTCCAGCCGGTCTCAAATAATACGCTTACCATACAACGACATCAATTTTTTATTTTTATGGATGTCAGATTTTTGAGAATCCTGAAATAAATTGTGTAAACACACTGGCAAATATAGCTCTAGTGTTCAAAATTTTGAAGATATAGGCATTATAAATCCATTGAGCATAATATTTTTAATTATAAATAAGAACACAGGTACACGTATAATTATAACAAATTAACCGTTCAAGGCGTTTCCTTACTGTAATATTTTAATAGGAGTCTTAATTAAAAAGTCAACGGATTGACCTTCTCATAAGTTCGTGTGTTATAATGTTAACGCAGCAACTTTCGATACGATTGTATTATGCCTCGCTGACGGTTGCACGCGGCTCTGCTTGTTTTTTATTGTAACTTGCAAACAAAAAAAAACAACTTGATTCTGACCGGTATGGATGATGTGGACACAGGAACAGCCTGTGAAATATAAAATTTATTTAATCTTCATTCGTATTATTAATAAACATATCTATATATTATTAAATGTATAGGTTCTGTCTATACATGTATATTTTTCCAAACTCCTTGACTGATTTATATTAAAATTTGCCAAGTGCATATCGGGCCATATATATATAGTTGCCCATCACAGTATGCAGACTTGGAGAGAGGGAGCTTTCAGTAATTTTCAATGGAATTAGTACGAAATTAGTTTTACAATACATTGTATAAGTTAATTGACTCCTTACCTCTGATAGTTTGCCTTTTAACTTAATACCTAACTACTACTTACTACTTCCATGATTTTTTTCACATATCAAAAAGCAATCATTTGGCTGGTAGGGGGAGGGGCACACTTGACTCTAACAAAACTTATAACTTAAAATTCGCAAACGGATCCCTGGATCAAAAAATGGTTTTGAAATACCCGGAATATTTTTGAACGACGACGACGAACAACGAAACTACACACGATGGGATAGATGAGAAAAAAAAAACATACCCGCTTTACGTGTAAGGCGTGTGTAATATGTATTCCCATACCAAATTACAGATTTCTAGTAAGTACTAAGAATCTCTGAGCTAAGCCATGGACAGACAGACGGACATAGCAAAACTATAAGGGTTTCTTGTTGACTTCGGAACCCTAATAAAGGACATTGATCACGACATGATGTTTTTGTTTTATACTTTTTGATATTTTATGAGAGTATTTTTGCTTTACAATAAGGGTAATTTCGAAAAACTTCTGAGACAGTCCGTGTTCTTCTCATCTTCAGTCGATACAATTTAATGAATGGTATAAAGGCAAAATTGTGGGAACAGGTTGGTGGTTACCAATACACGGTGAAACCCCCCATAGTAGTGACTTGTTTTATCGCGGCCCCTTTGATGTACAAACGCAACTACCCGGAGTCTTTTGACATGAGAACTTACTGGGTCAGTATGATAACAGTGACTGATAATCCTCATTTTACCAGTATTATAAATTAATGGACAATATGATTTATTTTTAAATAATGATTAGACACGATTCCCTGACATATATATATATGTATATATATATATACATATATAATGTATTAAAGAATTTTTTCTTGGCAACGCCATATCTTCGTTAATTCTTCATTATAACTGATAATTCATGCATAATTTTAAAGCTCACCCCGCTATTGGCGAAACATGATAAATGATAATACACTTTTTTCATTAGAAATGCCATCTGTTGATGGTTTTGCAAATATATTTAAAGCGCCAGTCTGTTTAACTAACATTAGAGCTGTTATATTATTTACATTCTATAATTTGTGAAATATTCGCAAGAGTCAGCTAGTTCTATTATATTATACAAACTTTTCGACCGAGGAATCGCGCGCGAAGATTATAACATTTCTAAAGTTTTTTAAATTTTATTAATATGTTGTTATGTCTATTAATAATATATTATTCAACAAGTTGTGCGAACAGTGCACCTAATTTATGCGAACAAAACTGCCGACAGAAAGTTAGAATTCAATAAAGTACATTATCGCCAAGCAGTTATAGATGTGTTCTCGCAGATGTATAATAGGTAGCTTGAGAGTCAGTTCCCCCACTAGGCTTGGCGTGTCACATCAAGTGAGACTGTGGCCATAACGTTAAAAGTATAAAGCACATTGCGTTGTATACTGAATTGGTGGTTGTATTGTCTGGTAATAAAATCACCAGGTCGTCATGGGTTCATGTAATAATAATAAAATGATTTGTCAGCAGGCTGAGTCGGACCGGGAGAGTGGTGCGAGCTCGCCGGAGGCGGGGGCGGGGTCGGGTGCGCGGGCGCATCTTGCCGAACCGCGGACCCCATCACCACGGACACGCACACCTACGCATCAGCACCAACAGCACCTGAATGGCTCCAGTGAGTTCGTACAATCATTTCTCATTCATTTAATACATAATTCGGAACCTAATTTTACACACAAAACTAAAGCGCGGGCATTCGCAACAGTCGCAACTAGCATTCACCCGATATGATTCAAGATCCTCGTACATACTCATTTATGGTGCGTGCACCGTTATCGCTCGTTTTAAATGTATGGAGCTCGCTTATTACCAAGGTGTTTCTGAATATTAACTTCTTGATATAAAACATTATAAATGCGAAGCGGAGTTTATTTGAATTTCGGATATAAGGAGGTGAATTAAAAGCTTAAGACTTTGAGACACTCAAGCCAATCTCACGTGGTCCTGCTGAGCAACGAACGAGGAAATGGCGATAGAGCGGTGGTAGCGCTAGATAGGTAGATACAGCCCGAAATTAGTCGTACCGTGTTATAAACTTAGTTAAGACTAATGAAAGTTTTTAGGTAATAGTGTTAGGTTGATAATAAGACTCCGACGCATATTACTGATTTGCCGGACAATGAGTTCAAGGACCATGTCGAGCGGGTTTTACTGTCAAAAGGTTATATTATAGAGTGGATCATTATCTGATATTAAGTGAAAGACTGAAAATGAAGAAAAAAATTCAGGGTAAAATGAAGAATTAACGAAGATATGACGTTGCCAAGAAAAAATCCGTAAATATATGTCAGGGAATGATAATGATGTCTAGAAGTTACTCACTCTCTGAGCATCCACTAAATTATTAACTATAAATAATATTTAAACAGCTAGAAAAAAAAAACAATTAAATAAGATAAGCTCGATCGAGTTTCTTGCCAGTTCTTCTCGATGATTAGGATGTTTACCGAACCGGTGGTAGTGTTCGACGTTCATGAGTGCCTTCTTAGAGCCTAAATTGTATAAAGTATTTTAGATTTTGATTTAATGGGTCGCGTCAATCACGCGTATGGTGATAAACTCAGCACAGCGACTATCTTTTGGGTTTGTCTCGTTTCGGGATTAGTCATTGTATTATATATAGATGTCGAGAGATCTACGAGCCGGCATGACAGCGACGGCCAGTGATGGATTGCCGATCTTTCAGTGATAGTTATTGTTTTAGGATTGTACTGCCTTACCACCAGGCACAATCCCGACATTTTGACATGCTAATATGTAATAAGTTTAAATAAATAAAAAAATGAAAAACACTTTTTAATTACGCACTAATAGTTATTAAATCTATTTGACTTGTCAAAACGAATCATATGAGCCTAAACTCGACGAGTTTGCTAGTAACCAATGATTTCCTGGTTCCATCACCAGGCCCTCGTTAGCAAGCCTAATCTATTGTACTTGCCAAAACAAATCATATGAGCCCAAACACGATGGGTTTACTAGTAGGTTAAAATTGACTTCAAAATTTTTATTACATTGTTTGTTAGTTAGTTAAGTTACAAGTGAAGCTAATATAAGTGTGTCAAAAAAGTACAAAATTGTCTAGACAATGTACATATTTAAAATCTGTATTAATTTAAATGTAGTTAGCAAAATCTCTGTCGGTAATTATAAAACTTTACGGCATAAGAACAAATTCTAATTATATATTATACTTGAATGTTAATTAATAATTCATTGCATTAAAAACTAGATTTATTGCACGTTTAGTGATAGATACAGTGAGACTGATGTAGTCGCCGCCTAAGTAGGAATTTTATAGATATTGTGTGGGTGTAAGTAAACTGTTTACGAGATTATTAGTGAAACACGTTTTTGGTATTTTATCTTACATTTGTAAATTCCGACTTAATATAATGACTTGTGTTTAACTTAAGACTAAAACAGCTAGGAACATTGTAATTTTAGACTTTTTTATAAAGGTATACACGTTGAGGCCATTATATATAATCCTATTAATTAATAATAAAATAATATGTTGTGTATCATACCTGTTTAATATTATTAGTATCTGGCGCTCCCAGCGTCTCCAGCTGTTTCTTATCACAAGTCATACCTAACGTAACCCAGTCACATATTCCGTGAATTGATCATCTAGTTCAGAGATTTGATTATATCCGTGTTTATACACCTATAATTAATATTTAATCCTATTAATGCAAGTGTTTATTAACACATTGTAATTTTAGATTTTTTTATTTTGGGTCATGTTTAATTTGTTTTTTTTTTATTATAGAGTTTAATTATAAAAATAATGTATAAAATAGTTATATAAAAATTATAATTTAATGTAAATAGCGAGATCTTTGAAGCGAGAGTCTTTAGACGGAGTTTCGAAGTAAGTAGCTTTATATGGAATCATATGATGAGCTTAAGCATTTGCATCTCTTATATAACAAGAAACCCCAAATTATCAAAAACATACAAAAATCCGTCTGTAAAACCCTTGTTTTATTTACACAAATTTGAAGCAATCATGTCTCAGTGGTAGTGTGTACGAGAAGCAATGATGGCTCAGTGGTAGCGTGTACGACTTCGCGTCGATTGACGTGAGTTCTAATCCCTGCAATGATCCTGAGCTTTCGGTGAAGGAAAACATCGTGAGGAAACCAGAGCATGGTGGTAGGGCATTTTCTAATGCCCGCCTGGCTAGCTACCACCCTCAAGTTGAAAATCTGTCACCCAGCACCAGTAGGTGTGTTCCAGCAGCTACACTTGAGAGCCAGACTTCAACTAGGTTAGCATCTTTAGCCACATCGTCACTTAACATCAGGTGAGATTGTGGCCACTACGCCAAGCCTACAACTATAAAAAAAACACTATTTCATTTATTTCCAACTTTTTTTGGCTTAGACGTTATATTTAAAATGTATACTTTATATTACTCATACAATTAAGAGGAGCCAAAGAAATACACAAACTCGAATAACATTTTTTAGAGTCAGTCGGGTAAAATTAAACCAATTTCTAGAGCCCATCTAAGCAAGATTCTCTTATATAAGTACACGTTACTGGTGATCTAGATATTTTCAGATCAGATCAGATTCAGATCAGAGAGTTCCCAATTAATTCTCATCGTAGAATTTGAACGTACATCGATCGAGCTGAATCATCATCGCTTCAAATTAATATGAAAGAAATTAATCATATACAATTGTAATGTACTGTCTACTCCTAAGCAATAACAATTGAACAAAAGACAGAAGTGCCATGAAATCTGAAAGCATTACTTCTAAAACCACATTTATATAAACTGCACCGGTAGACGTCCTATTACATTTAAATCTAACGTCGTCATAATATTTTATGAATATTTTATTATTATTACAATGATATATTTGCTCTTTGACACAAAACTTGAATACTTAAACGCTTGCGGAATAAAACATGAATATATTAATCAACTATTTTAATTTCGTGATTAAGCTCTAATCTTGCTTAACTTACATAAACAAAAATGTATATTCAAATTACCGAATTAAAAATCATGCATGATAAAACATCGAATAATGATGTTTTTATATCAAATACAATAACAAGGTATGTATATTATAATGCCATCTTAATAGGAGTATAGCGATAATAATAGTAAACGTAAATAACGACTATAAAAATAGTGAACATTTACAAAGGCGTAAAAAGTTCATGACCAAAGAAAACACAATCTCTTATAATGCAACATAATTAGGTTATATCATTAAAGATGAACGCTCCTGGTCTTGATTTATAGGGTCACCAAAAAAGTGTTATCACAACATCATGTCATGATGAAACGAGGCAAAGTTCTAAGCATTCTATAAATTCACCGTGCGAATGCCAGGTTTATCGCGTTGTATAGCGAAGGGCCCGGAAAAGTACTTGGGATTTGCGACCCAAGTGTAGATTTAAGAGGCGTTCAACTACTCCTGGGACAAATTTTAAGCCTTCATCTCCTGTAGTTATCACTTCTCTAGGTATAAAAGTAGCTCTAGCTTTAGTTTCAATAATTTGACTACGTATGAATTGGAGATCGTATATTTTATGTGCAATTCAGGGACGATCTTTGGTTCAGTTTTCGTATTTACTACTTGTCCAGAAACACATTTGGAACCATCTGCCGTATCCACGACTTGACCCGGTACAAATAATTCTCTATTTTTGGTAAAGTAAAGTAAAGTATCTGACCGTAGACATACATACATAGACATACATATCTAACCTCCACTACCCGCACTCTTCTCCCTGCCTTACCAAATTTAGTAAGATCCTACTAAAGCCACTTTGAGTACTTGCAATAAGCTTATATAGGCTCTATTAGTAGATTATATAGAGAATTTTCTGGTATTTTACTGGGTATAAATAACTTACATAGCCGTTTCTGGTTAACTTATGTCGACGTAATATTTTGTTTATTATCACAGTAACCTTTAGGGATGTTTGTTTCCCAGCAGTGCAGGGAGCTATACAAGTACTTACTACACGTTGGAGCTCACACGAGTAATATAATATGTCCAGTCTGGATGTCAACATACCGATTTCTACTATTCTTGAGATCTTGTAGTGTTTTAAACGTGTCCATCACAAGAGTCCAGTAAGGAGCGACACTCATTACCAATTAAACTTTGACTAATAAATTTCTGAATTAATAATTATTTATTTCCCACAGTGGCTTCGATGTTTCAAAACCTACAAAGTTTGGCGAGTATGCAGCAGAATATGCCAATGTCACAGCAGCTACAACAGCAAGTGTCACAGCAAATGTCGCAACTGGCTGCCAACCTGCAGGGCTTGGCGTCCATGCCATCGAACCCTGTTATCAACTCGCCGCTAAATCTGAGCGTTAGTGCGCCAGGTAAATGATGCATTTATATTATTTTTATTTTCAATTTCATTATAAATATACATAAAACTCTACATACTCTACAATATACATAGATTCATAATTATCTAGCGGAAACTACTAAGTATAGAAATGTGAAATTTGTGTAATGGTATTTAATATTGTTTAAGCAGAAAAAGCATGAAAACAGAATAAATTCAGTAGAAATGAGAGTGCTAAGAAGTATGTTAGAAATGAAATTGAGTGACAGGATAAGAAACAGTGTGATAAGAGAACGTTTTGGTGTGAAAGAAGATATAGTCACACGGATTGAAAAAGGGATGCTTGTTTGTGCATGTAGAGAGAATGAATGAAAGAAGAATGACTAGACAGATTTATAAGACGAATTTGAATGGGAACATTGAATTAGGAAACTCTAGACAAACGTTCCACGATCAAATCGGATACTAAAAATATAGGTCAAGAGTATTCTAAACTGACGAGCATGTATGAAACGATTGATGAATGTTGAAAAAGCGCAAGATGTGTGCCAGGATCGTATCAAGTGGAAGAACGTGGTCTCTGTCTACCTTGTTGGGAAAGAGACATTACTTATGTATGTATGTATGTAATAATGTTTATTTATACGCCCTAAAAGTATTTTTACACAAAATAAATTGGCAGTAAAGTTAATTTTAATTATTATCATTGATGACTATCTTCATCACGTTGTTGACACGTGGGATAAAATATTAGAAGTTATTTACGTTCGTATATATGTAAGTTCACACGTTTATTCAGGTTCGGGTTTATACAGAGAATAACCTGCCTAAATTGATTCATTGCCGTTTATATCTTTTGCCGGCGTATTGCACCCGTTTACACTATAAAGTTTAAAGCCACTCTTCGATGAAATAAAATTATTTAGAAAATGTTTAAAGACAATCGTTTGGTGATTGACAACACTAGTGCTTAATATTCATGATTATATTTACAAAGATAAATAAATATTTATAGACTGGTCTTGCTTTCTATCTTGAATTTACGTAGTCGAAGCATCGTCATTTCAGTGCGACCAATTTTAATTATAGGCTAGGATTTTATGATATTGGGTCCTTCAAACGTGAAGAGATATTTAAGCAGGCCGGCATGACAGCGGCGACTGCTGATGCATTTCGATCTCTTGGTGGTCGCCGTTGTATTTGAATTGTACTGTGCTTACCATGCAGGAACAGTGCAATCAATGAGCCGAGCAATTATAAAAAATAGAATAGATTTAATCATCAATTAATTATTTTTTTAATGGACCTTAAGTGTCGATGGGCCCAAGGTGGTAAATCTAATGCGAGAACTGACTCTCATGTATAGCTGCCGAAATATATCTATAGATGTTTGGTAATAGATTTGCAACATGAGGGTGGTAGCTAGCCAGGCGGGCATTAGAAAATACCCTACCACCATGCTATGATTTCGTCGTGACGTTTTCCTTCACCAAAAGCTCAGGCTCGTTGTAGGGATTCGAACTACAGCATTGCTTATTAAATGATAAAAAATTGGTCAACTCAAAAAAAGGACATTACGCTGTTAGCCATTTTAATTTAAAAATAATTTGTACAGTATTATTAAGTTCTTTTTGAAGTTGTCATATTTTTTAATATATAATAATTATGATTTAAATTTTTGACAGTTTTGTATTAAACATAAGAGTAAATGTCAATGTTTTTATTGTAAACACAGTGACGGCACTTTGTCTGACAGTTAGTAGCAGCAACATGCAACACCAACAGCGTCCACCATTAGGTCGAACTTACAAGGCTCTTGGCAGCTGGATATATACACAAAAAAAACTAGCTTATCTAGAAATGCGACAAACCAAAAGAGAGTCATGGTATATGGTGCATGGAGTATGGTGCATGGAGAATGATGCATGATGCATGGTTGGCGCGACCCAATCGAGTACAGATATTGACCCTCCCGCCCACTTGATTACTGGATATAGACCAGCTAATCCCGGAATGCGACATTCCAAAGCGTGCCACTATGACTAGTACACCTGTTGTATGTTGGTTGCGATCCAAAATAAATACACTATTCGTTAACTAAAAACAAGGCAGAGTCGTTTAAGTAGCATCCAAGACTGAAGGATGTTTTCTAAACAGTTTATTTCTTACATGCATTTTAGAGATCAATATAGTAATAATATTATTGAATCCTGTATTATTTTATTAGATTGTTCTAGTAGCAAGACATTTTAACTTGATTAACACAAGTATCTAACACTGACAATTCGGTCTAAGATGGTAACAAACTTAGCCTAAGACGAAACTGGCGCTCGAGTGCGATTTCCTACATCATAATCTCAGGCTCATCGTTAAATTCAAACCCACGTCACTTAACTTGAAAACAGAAATCTCTAGTCCTATATTGGATACCTAAAATTTACCAACAGCGACAAATAAGTTCGTTTGCCCTTACAACTTTTCAGTGTCGCGACCTTTAGTTGTATTCGTCTCATGTTAACCGTAAATACAGCTAGAGTCAAGAGAAGTCAGTTATACTGTTGTTAGTTTTCGGTAAAAGACAAAAATATACTTGTCATTGATTATTATAAAATCGTCGCGTTTATGAAATAGACTAAGTGAAAATATTTTTTCAGATGTTATAAAAACGTATTTTTAACTAAAATATGAAATAGCGAAATAGAATCTACGAGTATGTTAGTACATATTGGCTATTAATTATATTTTTGGTAAATAAATACTTTTTCAATTTTATTATCACCTAAAAAAACTAATGAAAAAGCATAATGTCATATTTGGTCGTATTCTAAAATTCTTCAATCTCATACTAAACTCTAAGAATATAATTATATTAGTGAAACTATACAGGAGAAATTTATTTTGGATTATTTAAAGTTCTTCTTTTTATTCTCCATCGTGTCCCACTTAAGGAGGTTCGTCATAATACGTTTTTAACCTCCGACGCAAACAAAGGGTTGTATACGTTAAACATGTTGTTCTGTGTGCATGTGTGTCTGTGGCATCGTAGTATTTGAAACAATGATGGCTTAGTGGTAGCGTTGATTGACGTGAATTCTAATCCCAGCAAAGAGCCTGAGCTTTCGATGAAGGAAAACATCGTGAGGAAACCATAGCATGGTGGTAGGGCTTTTTCTAATGCCCGCCTGCCTAGCTGCCACCCTCGAGTTGAAATCTGTCGCCAAGTACCAAGATAGGTATCGTGTGTCAGGTCATTGGAATGGTCTCAATTAATAGGTTAATTGTGTCAGATTTTTTTTAATTACCTTGTATTTCTTTATGTTGTTGAATGAGATTCGATTTAGTATTTTATGCAGAAACAGGCAGCACATGTCTATCAGCGGTGACTGTTGACAGATTGTTGATCTCACGGTGGTAGCTACTGTTATAAAAAAACATCCCTATCTCAAACGAATGACCTCACATAATATTACAGGCAGATTAATAATATTGAACTTTGTGAAATTAAAAACAATGAAATATTTATAAAACCGCCTATTTTATAATCAGCAAATATTTTCCTATTTCACAGTGAGGCAACTTGAGGCCTGTCACCTCCGCGTCACAATTAGCATTTTTCAGAGCGTTAACACTTCAAAACGCTTTTATCCTTCAGGCCACTAATTAGCGTGAATTAGACAGATTGGGATAATCAGAATACACGGTTTGCGCATTAAGAATTCTTAACTTGAACATCACGTGGGCCGTAATTAGGTGATTACCGGATCAAATCGATCTAATGAGTCCAAGATAGCGGCCCCGTCGGACCGCCTATTAAACCAACGTCGTAATGGACGAAAAAACCTATTTAAATAATGAGTATAATTACATTTTTTTTTCACGAACACACGGATATTACGAGTGTTGCGGTATCATTAAGATTTTTATTGTCTTAATAGACCTTATTATACATTTTTTTCGGTTATTTAATTGATGTGCCGTAGTAAAAAGGCATTTATTACAAAATGTGAAATGTCATGGTATAAATGAATGCGTTATGTTAATGTTGGGTTTAACGGGCTTGTAACCCAAGCGGATAGTGCTTGCGATAGATTGACTAAAGACATTCCTTCTCTTTCCGAACTTTTGATTGACAAAATACGCTTACTTTAACACATTCAGCAAATCTATCTATATGTCTATCCGTTGTGCGCGCATACATACTTGGTCCTTATCTAGAAAAATTATCACAATATCTTGATTGAATAAAAAGTTATTAAAGTTTTAAGAAACTACTATTTTTGTAAGCACTACGCGTTTTTCTGTCGTCAACGCGAGCGAAGCCGCGGGCATAGCTAGTATTTTATATTTCCGCATGGGTCTAAATAGGTAGACAAATCGACGTACATCGAATTTCAACATTATTCAAAATTGGAACCTGGGTTGCCTAATTTATATGGTGAATAAATGAATACCTATCTTAGTCCTTAAGCTTACTTATTTTTGGTACGCAGCAAATGTGTTTTTTTAATATGATTCAAAAATAAAATTAGACTTGAAAACGTATTAACGCTTTGTATGGATTCTCATGAACTTCTGGAACTCATTCTAATTGAAGAAGGAGTTGCTGAAACTGTACAAGATTATTGTTAATAAAATAAAATAAAAATGGTATCTTTGCGTGCCGAAACTAAGTAGCAGTTCTTCATGTTCTTATTTTAATGGCAACATGTGTTTATAGGCAATTTTGCAAATGTCACTTGAATTTATAATGTATATAACTTGAATTTAATAAATATAAACCACCACATGATAGATCAAGATCGCTCCAAAAACTCCACTAAGTGTCAGTCATTATGAGATCCATTATCTTTAGACTTTCATGTGTTATTTTGCTATTTTACAATAAGGTCAATCAATTCAAGAAATTATGCATAATTAACAACAGAGAATCCCTTTAAATACGTTTCTTTTTTTAATATACATAATCATAAAATTTATTAGTGAACACACCATTTAACATCAAAAAAATTCAAAAGTTTGTAAAGGACCATAATATTTCTAAAGTAACAAATAATTGTTTGACCTTTAATCGTACTTTCGTGTTACATGACTGTTTTCCCTGCTATCGGATATTCTGTCGACACTTAATTCTATGATATGTACAATAAAATGTATTTACTAACAAATTGAAGAAAGAAAAAAAAACAACTGGTTTGTAAAGGCGTTTATAAAAAGAATTTAAACTTGTTGGTTACATAGTAATAAAATCGTAACAAGTCAGTCGGCGTTTAAAAATTATCGTTTGGGCCCGTTTTGTTCGCGGTGAATTAGTCTTGCTCGGTTGCCGATGGATTTTGTGTAATTTTCTATCTTTTCTTTATTGTGTTCCAACATACGTTATTTCACTCGCACATAATTTTAATCAAAGACGATAATTAGTGTGAAGCTAAGATTTTTATATAACACGCAATTAAAATTGTAGAATGGTACCACAATCGCTCGAAACATTCTTGTTTCAAAATCAGGAAACATTATATTTATGATCAAGGCAAGTTGAAATCTATTCGTTTAATTCTCGTAAAGGCGCAGAGCAAGTACCTAAAAGCATGTTTACTACATTGTTTATTAACCGACTTTCGAATTGTTTGCCATCTCCTGGTGAGTTCGACTAGATCAAAATATACATTCGTTTTTTTATTTACTTCCTATCCACGATGCGTACCTGAGGTCTGTTTTTACTCAAGCTTTCACGAAACCAATTTTTAAGGCTCAAGTTTTTTTTTATCTTTAGGTGTTGGTTTTGGCGTAGTGGCCACAATCTCACCTGATGTTAACTGACGATGTGGCCCAAGATGATAACACGCTAAACCTAGTAGAAGACTGACCCCAAGTGCAAAGTTGCCAGAACACACTTACTGATGCTTGGCGACAGATGTTCAACTTGAGGGTGGTAGCTAGCCAGGCGGCATTAGAAAAAGCCCTACCACCATGCTATGGTTTCCTCACGATGTTTTCCTTCACCGAAAGCTCAGGCTCTTTACCGGGACTCGAACTCACGTTAATCGACCCGAAGTCGTGCACGCTACCACTGAGCCATCATTGCTTGGAGCAAAATTCCTTGTGCATCTTATATTAAGAAATCTTTACATTTTCTAGTCTACAACTTTTTTTTTAAATATCCTATTAGATATATATTATAAAAGACACCGATAACGAATATGAGATTTAAAAAAAAGCCTATCGTGTGATTTAACAAAAAAATCGCTTGGCCGATTTTTGTGAAATTTCGTACACAGGAAGCTCATATCGTTCCTCAATCGATAGGCTATAATAGTAGTTCCCAACCAGTTACCACAGACTATCAGTGGTTCGCAAGAGCGAT
Source organism: Saturnia pavonia (assembly GCA_947532125.1). NCBI lineage: Eukaryota > Metazoa > Arthropoda > Insecta > Lepidoptera > Saturniidae > Saturnia > Saturnia pavonia. Next base: position 13,036,318 of record OX383906.1, read on the forward strand.
ACTTTTCAGAAGTTTCAAATTATAAAAAGTTTTTTCTTTTTAAATTATTGATTCCTTATAAAACTGGGCGCACTGGCGTATGGTGTGTGTATGGCGCGTGGCGCAAAGTAAGCGTGTATGGCTGGGGGGGGGGGCGAGAGCAAGTGATAAAATATTCTAACGAATATGTTAAAAGTTTCAATGAATGTTTACTTTTATATATACGTAGTTAATTTTTCTTGAATCTTGTAGTCAATTTTCAAAAGAAGGTTGGGATTATAAATAGTAAAAAAATATTTATTCATTTATCAATTTTGATGAAATTTTATATATAGGAATAATAAATGTCATTTCTCAAATGAAATATGCTATAGTAATTGTCAATAGTATTATATGAGTGAATATAAAATAACGAGATGAAACTAATTATTGCGTAATAAACTCGTCCGAAGCCGCGGGCATTGCTAGTACAACATGGATTTAGAACCATTAAACTATTCGAACTCTGCAACGCAAGTCAATCAAATCGATTTTATTGCAAAAACCATAATAGCAGGTCATTGCACTTAACCTTCATAATCGAAGGATAAGCCAAAGTCTTTGTGGAGGGACAGAAAAAAAAATAATTTGCTTCAGTCACGACACCAATCAAATTAGTTAATTTTATCCCCTTATGTAACGCAATCACAAAATATATTTATTGTATATAATTATAAATAGAAAGTTGTAGTCGGACAATTATAGTACATTGCGCAAATGATTTGTACGTCAGAATATGTGTGTGTACCGTGACCAAAAAAAGTCGTCGTTGTTGTTAATCATTTTATTTACCAAAGATAATTTTTACATCATAATTATCAGGAAACAACTTGTTGCATAAATTTCTCGAATGTTCCAAATTTACTATCAAGTAACAGTACAGTATAGTTTTTTTTGTTACAAAATTTATTAAAACTAGTACTTTATTTAGCTGTTGGAATAAGCACCCTATTCCAAAGATTCTGGAACACGAATTATAATAGACCTAATGTTAATGAAAGCTGTTTAATTAAGCATCCTAAAAATGATTTCAAATTTAAATAAAACTTTTTTAAAAACAAACAATAGATAATCGTTCATCGCCAAAGAAAAAAACGGTACTTTATGGGACGCTACCTCGTGCATGGTTCTTGTTCTGATTTGCTTATTACAGTGCTTCCAATCAGTTGATTAACTAGAACGACATAGAAAGTTTTTCAATTACTTAATAAATTTTTTTATCGTTTTAGGTTTTGTGTAGTAGCCACAATATCATCTGATGTTAAGCGACGATGTGGCCCAAGATGATAACACGCTAAACCTAATAGAAGACTGGCTCCAAGTGCAACTGCCAGAACATACTTACTGGTGCTTGGCGACAGATTTTCAACTTGAAAGTGGTAGCTAACCAGGCGGGCATTAGAAAAGGTCCTACCTGCCCTACCTACTACCACCATGCTATGGTTTCCTCACGATGTTTTCTTTCACCGAAAGCTCAGGCTCATTGCCGGGATTAGAACTCACGTCAATCGACGCGAAGTCGTACACGCCACCACTGAGCCATCATTGCTTCAAATACATATTAATTATAGCCAAATTATTTGATCATTGAATAATAAAAATTACAATGACCTGTAAACAATACCAACCTATATGATAAAAAAATATATAAGCCCAAACCCCAAATCGTTTCTTACTGGCTCGTTTCAGTTACTGAAAGGTTTTCCTAACCGGCGTGGCGGTAGTCTGTTGACATTGATAAGTGACTTTTTAGACCTCAATTTAGGCCAAACAGAATAATTTTTGATTTTGAATCGTTTTTCTCTGCTCCATACAACCGTAGGGCTTTCAGACAATTTTTCAACAAGACAATGTTTTCAGCATTTACTTTTTAACATGCTGTTACTACTGCGATACGGAAGTAGTATTGGACCGTATACCTACAATGCAATAATTTTCCCTAAACATATGAAAATAAAAGTATGTAACGTCAGTTTTTAGAAAATAAGTTTGAACAGAAGGCATTGACAGCGCTAAATATCTAACGATACTATCTGGCTGCAGAAAGAAATTGATGAATTACAAATCTTTTCTTAAAAGGTATGGGATCTCCAAACCCCGTGAGCAATAGTAACATGCTACCCCCCGCCATGCCGTCTCCGATGCCGCAGCTGATTTTAGCTTCAGGGCAGCTGGTTCAAGGAATTCAAGGTGCTCAACTACTCATTCCTACGTCGCAAGGTAAAATGTTTCAAATGCCCATTGTTTTTATTCACAATATTTTTTTATATATCCTTTATAGATTTAGCGTTATGTTCACAATCTCACCTGATATTATTTATAATATTAAAATTATGTGGTCTAAGATGTGGTGCAACGCTAACCCTAGTGGGGGAACTGGTTCTAAAGTGTAGCTGCCGAAACATATCTATAGGGTGCTAAGCGATAGATGTTCAACTTAGGATGGTCAATTGTTTTATCACCGAAAGCTCGAGCATTTGTGGGGATTTGAACTCACTTTGATCGACGCTGCGTCCGCACACGCTACCACTGAGTTATCATTGATTCAGTTAATATTTAAACAACGATATCAACTTCAGTAGCTTTCCTGTAGTTTTAACTTTTGTATAGAAAAATAAGGCAGACCAAATGATACACTAGCAAACTACATTTTTATTCACGCGTATAAAATTTGTAAGCGTTATGATGACTAATTTGAATTACTTTTGTTACACAGGGATCGCAACTCAAACCATCCTAACGATACCAGTCAACCACGTCAACTCGAATGACCAGATGGTAAACCTCGCTTTAAATAACGGTCAAGTAGTCTCCACGTCACTAGCCAACCTTCAAGCGATGGCTCAACCGCATCAGTTACTCAACTCTAACCCTCAGCAACAGCCCAACATTCGGCCAAACATGTTGAATCAATCATTATCGAACGCGCTGCTTAATCCTGGCTTGCCGAACTTTTTATCAAACGGAGCGGCGAATGCTCAAGAGCTCTTGCAAGCGTTACAACACCAGCAGCCGCAAAGCAACCATAGTTTGCTGCAAACGGTACAGCAGAATAATATGCCGCAGCAAATGCAGGGAAGGAGGTCATCGTCACCGAGAACTGAGAGGCATTATAAAGAGAGGGAAAACTTTGAGAGGTTCGCCGGGGTATCGAGAGAAAGAAATGAAAGGGACAACGTTGGATCAGCAGCTTTGAATAGCATTAACAGGTGAATATTTTGGTTTACGTATGTCTTCTTCCTCAAGGGTATATTCTTCTAGTAACAACTATGTATTTAATATTCTGTATAAGTCTTCCAATCAGTCTCCCAGTTTTTCCAAGAATTACATCTGTAAGAGAATGTTGTACTATGTTTATTTATTCTTATACATGGGTCCTGAATAGTGTAAGGCAAATCATTACATTTCTTTTCCAAAACAATACTATTTCTACGTTTAAATTTATCATAGTTTATTAATTATTTATTTATTTACATATAGGTACATCATTTCTATTTCTTTGCAATTCTAATTTATTTATCATCATGTCAAATTCTTACTATCTTATTTGCAAGAAATTTTACCTATTTTTTTTTATAAGCGCTATAGCTTTCATTTTACATTGGCCTGTATAATATATGCAAATAAAAAAAGGTAATACAGAATTAGTTCATATTTTTAAATCATTAAAATATATGGAATCATCTCTCATAAAGCTTGTTCCTTCCTTTTTGTTTTTATGTTTAGTTCTTCACACGAAATAACAAAAAAAATATACTATAATCGTTTAATAATTATTTTATAATAAAAGGACAGTTTTCTTTAAACATATTTAATAAAAAAAAACCGTTATTGCAATATTAGCTAAAAATCTTTTTATCGAATGACGTCTTTGTACTTTACGTATTAAAGTTCATATTGTCCGGTTATAAGTAATTTAACGTGGTTGCAGTAACAAAGTGTTGTTCTTGTTAGTAATTATGTGACAATGAATGTAATTATACTACTGACGTTGGCTTCACACGAGCTCGGTCGAGCTGTAGCGTGTGTGAGTGTATGTGTGTGTGTGTGTGTGTAAATTAGTAATCAATGTTTATTATAACTTTGTAAGCATGTGTGGGTACTTAATTGTAGTTAAGTTGATTTTTAGGGTCGACTGATGTCATTTTTTCATTTATTATTCTACATTACTGTAACGATGTATTTGTTATATACACCATTTTACAAGTCCACGTTTTGTGATCACCAGGAAACTTACTAGCGGTGCCCCGCGGCTCCGCACGCAGTTATTACGCAGTAATTATTTTCGTCTCGTAATTTTATTTGTACTGCAAGTAATGACGCCCCATTAAATGACGATTGACATATACTTCCCCTATACAATTTTTTTTTGAAAATTGGTTGAGGACTAATAATTTTTTTTTCGATGTCTAATTCTAATAAATCTAATTCTAATAAATCTGACTCTAAATGTCGATTTCTAAATTCTATGTAAATTATGTACATATTGGTTTAGCCAAAAGCAATTTTTATATTATTACATAAATTTACCCTGGAAACAAAAAAAACTCGATAGTAATAAAATTAACGACAATATTAATAATGGAAGCAATGATGGCCCAGTGGTAGCGTGTACGTTTTTGCGTCGATTGATGTGAGTTGGAATCCCTGCAATGTGCCTGAGCTTTCGGTGTAGGAAAACATCGTGAGGAAACCATAGTATGGTGGTAGAGCATTTCCTAATGCCCGCCTGGCTAGCTACCACTCTCAAGTTGAAAATCTGTCGCCAAGCATCAATTCGTGTATTCCGGCAGCTGCACTTGAGAGCCAGTCTTCCAATAGGTTTAGCGTGTTATCATCTTGAGCCACATCGTCACTTAACATCAGGTGAGATTGTGGCAACTACGACAAAACCTATAACAATTAAAAAAAAAGTTTAATTTGCTAAAGTTTTTTTTTCTCTCTGATATACATTTCCATATTCATTTCAACTGCTCATTGTGTGTAATGATGACGTAAACTCCTATAATTAAGATTACACTTGTTCAGTCACTTTTGTCGGAAATCTTATATGTAATTTGTCACAATATAAATCTTGTTGGTCTTTTTTTATTGGTAAATAAATAAGGTACAGTGCGGTCAAATTGCCGTGCTATGATAAAAAAAATGTGACGGTTCTCAGTATTGTAAAGTATAACAATACCATGATAATATCTATAGTATTATTAATAAGAAAATTTAATTATTGATCGTATATAGTATTCGCAAATTACTTTTCGCTATATTTACCTTAAGTATTTCCCAGAAATCATTCAGCTTAGTAATGGGAAAAGTTGTGGTTATTTATTGATAAATAATGAGGTGGTTTGGTATTTTTTCGACTATGTCTGTTTACCTACTTGCCACCATACACATGGTGCCAGTCCAAGTTATTAATTTTGATATATTTTTTAATGTGTTAGAAGTGTGCGTAGCGAGATCAGTCAGTTTATATCCAACTAGTTGTGCCCGTGGCTCCACTCGCATGTACTACAGAATGCCGTCAGTTAATCGCACGTGTTGCCCCTGCTCCAACCAGTGGGTTGGACGCTAGATTATTTTAAAGACAAAGATTCTTATTATTGGTGATTCTTAGAAGATAAACATATGCCAATGCCGACTTTTCTGAGGTCTTTTTATAATCTACAATTATGTAGTACATTAATTTTATATGTCTCTTATGGTTTCCCATTATCGTTACTGCTTATTTCGTTATTACTTCATCTTACAAAATATATCCTATAACCTGGCCCGATAACATAGCTATGAATTAAAAAAGAACATAAAATCGGAAAAGTGCTTTTCTCGTGAAAAGACCATAAATGGACAGACAGACAGAAAGTTAATAAATCACCATAAAAAGTTTCAACCCTTATTTTACACACTTAAGTGGTGAATTTTCATAAATTGAAGAGTATGCGTGCTTTATTTTAGTGCAATAGCCATATTATGTGTGCATAATTATAAGTGAATTATTTTACCAAACAAATCCTCAACCCTTATTTTACACCCTTAACTGATGCTTTTGATATATGTGTTTCATTATTTCTATTAAAGAGTCTAAGTAGTTACAAAATTTCAAGTCAAAAGACAATGTTTTTTCACACACTCCATTTAATTTTCAACCCCCATTTTACACTCATAGTGGTTGAATTTTAGTGAGTGTTTATATCGTGAAGGAGTAACTATGCTAAATTTCAAGCCAATCGGACCTATAGTTTCGTAGATCTCGTGATAAGTGGTATTTCGCTTTTATATATATAGATAATCAAGCGGGCAGGTAAGGTATCTGTATCCGAATGGACCGCGACCGCAATGTACTTGTAAAAACCCCATAAATTTGACTCTCTTGATTTCACCCGTGTTAAAAGTTTTATTCATACAATTCTACTACGAGCCGCCGATGAGACACCCGTGTAGTTTATCGTTGTCCTCACTTCCCGCACTTGTCTAAAGCTTTCTAGATAGCTTTACGTACATGGTTACTGCTTCGCTCCTTAAGAGTTCCCTTCCTCGATAAATATTCTATTAAATGCAAAAATATTTTTTCTAATCTGACTGGTAGTTCCAGAGATTAGAGCGTTCAAATAAACATACAAACCTTCGAGCTTTACGGTATTAATATAAATTTATTTAGATGTCTAGTTGCTTTCATTGTAGTGTTTAAAAGTCAATGTGACTCTATGTTGGTCTATAAAAATTCCTCATTGTCTATTGCCTCTTTCTCGAGGGTTATAGTTGGTGGCTGCACTGACCACTTAATATCAAAGGGCTACACGCCAGGTCACTGCTTCTGTTGCCTACGTAAAAAAAACTTACTACATTATACAATTCACTCTTATAGACAATGTTGTAGGTAATAAATTAAATACAGACTTAACTAAACGAAATTCCGCAGCCCATTGTTCACCGACTGAGAAAAAAAAACACGTAAACACGTGATATGAGTCAAACTCAACATAACATCAAGTATGTTCAATGCATTAGTAATTAAAAAGATTGTATCATTGAGGTATTGTCCCTTATTACGTGTAATTATGAGCAAAATTACAGCAACGCATAGACGGTACGACATGAGGGGGAAACTTGCCAACAAACAATAGGACATTTTCGTAGGGGCATTAAATGGTCGGAGAACGTTGATATGTAATTATATTTATGCATTAGCAAATTAATTTTATATGAGTGTTCATTTACGAAAATCTATAATTTAACGGAAAAATATATCTTCATTCTTTATTTCATTACCTTCACAAAGTAATTAGTTTAATATTTTCAAATAATAAGGTAGAAAATAATTTTAACGATGACGTGTGGTTTTTTATCGCGATTAAAACCAGATTAAAAAAATATTAATCTTTTAATTCGAAATTCGAATCGAATATCAAATGATTTAGAAATATTATTCAATTTAAATTATTATTTGAAAACTATTCCAACTTTTCAACGTAATTGAATTGTTTGAATTACCTACTCGAATAGTTTCAATTTGTTCGAATTTATTCGACTCGACTTAACTCTTAAATTAGAATGGTCCCAAACTCCTCAAAAATTTTTAAAACTGTAAATCATTTATTTATTATCTCCGTAGAAATATTTTTAATATTTGAACCAGCATAGCATATTTTTTTAATTTTCGTATTAATTCCAAGTTAGTGAATAATTTTCTTAAAACCTTTTTATATCAACAGGCATATAGGGTATATCACTTTAGTGCTATTGATTATTATTCAAGTATCTTTTTATATTATACGTATTATTATTAATTCCTAAATTTTAATTTCTTTTGTATAATAAATTTATTAGTTATTGTGCCGTTCCATTATAATTATTTCATATATAAAGTAGGAATACATATGACATTACGAAACTATTGGCGACCTTGAAATAATTAGCTTGAAATATTGCGTATAATATAAACATATTACATCTATGACTAACTAACCGAAGACTACGTGAAAATGTACTGGGGCCTTGTCTACACTAATATTGTAAAATACAAGAGATTGGTTTTTGTTTGTTTGTTTGTTTGAAAGCGCTAATCTCTACAACTATCAGTCAAACTTGAAAAATTACTTTTGTATATTATAACTTATTTATTGATGAAGGTTATAGGCATTATAACTTCACGCTATAATCATAAAGAGCGGAGCAGTAACCATAAACGTGAAGTAATCTGGCAAGCAAAGCTGGTAGGCATATATGGGAAGTGGTAATAAAGATAGGCTATACGGTATAGCAGCACGATGGAGAGTTACTCGGATACATTTAACGCAAGTGAAACCGTACGGCACAGCTAGTAATAAGTATAACAGGCACTACGAAGAACAATAAGGAAAATTTTGCCATCATCGCCCATTATCAACGTTAATGAGGTATTTAATTTATATACATACAGGATGTAGTATAACTCGTTGTTACTGATATAATTACATGAACGTAATGACTTGTTCACGCACTTTATAAACAATTTTCTGGTGTTGGTAGTGCGGAGAATTAATAAAAATATACAGCCACCTACGCCGACGGTGTTTAGTATTTGAATGACTATGTATCTAGGGCGCTTATTTAATGTGTTCTAAAACGATTATACTAAGATTAATTTCACATTACTATTCTTTTACAATATCATATAACCGTTACAATACACTCAAGATATTGATTTTTTTTTTATAATTACGCTTAAAGGTATAATCAAAACATAACTAAACAACAGTACTTTTATTTGTTCATAATGAAGACCGCTAGTGTTATTCAGTAGGAAGTCGTCGAGACATCTGAATAGTCAGATTATGTGTACAAATACTTTTATTCTCATAAGAGTGTAGTACTTTTTTAACCTTAGGGGGTGTCCGTTAATTACGTGAGCTCAAAATAAGGTAGTAGGAGTCAATAAAATCTAACGTCAACTTTTTAATTTAGAGAATATACATTATTATACATATACGTATAGAAATACAATTTCGTATTGGAAAGTCAATCCAGGCCGTAAACAATATATGTATATATATATATTATATAAGTTCAGGATTCCGTGATTTGAAACAAGTTTCGCACAAGAATCATATTTTTAGGGAATCAGGGAAGGTCATAGCGTATTTTTATGCACCTTAAACGTAGTATCATTTTCTCCTCTTATTTCACAGAAATAATATAGTATAGTAAATATTAACTATTTTTTATTTAAAAATTATAGCGTAAATCTCATTCGAGGTCTTATCACATCGTACCAAGTCTCACTAAAGGAAAAAATGGGTTCCAAATTATTAAATAAACTTCTCACATAACTAATGTATGCCTCCTTATTGTCTCAACGTCTAAAAATTCAATGTATTAACAGATTAGAAAGTAAGTTATTATTATGGTTTAAATATATATATTATCAATTCTTTATATACAAAATAATACTACTAAATAAATCGGTATACATAACATTATCGTCGGCGTAAAACATCGTAACATTATGTCGTGGCAATCTTAAACAACATAATGTCTACTTACAATAATTATCCGTTTCTATGTGCGGGTGCCCTCAGAGCACGCTCTACTTGTTATAAATCAAGGGATTATTACTTTATAACTGTAGGTTTTCCTGTCTTACGTTGGTAATAATTTTAATCTAATCAAAATTTGTACGCGCGCAAAAAACTTTATTTTATTCTTTTTAATTTCCTGATATTAATAGGACAACACTGACAGTTATGACATGTGTCATTATAATTTAAATATCCAAGTCAATGTGGAGTTCTTGGCGGGAACTTAATATTTCATGTGGTGATTTTTATATTCATAAATAAAGTTAAGTTATTTAATATTGGTGGCATTTTGCGTGATGTAGCTTGGTTATCGCTTTAGAGGGTTGTTTTGACTTTGAATGTATAAATATAACTGTGTATAAACTATATAGTCAATAGTGTATAATGTAATAGATGGTAAAATACTAAACAATCTCAGACAGTAAAGAAAATATGTATTTGCATATCTTGATCTTGTACTTGACTCCTTTTTTTAAACAAACGTAAATTACTTTTATTTTACACGTATTTTAATAATATTTCTCATTGATTCAGATAAATTATTCTAAACATTTTTATGAAACATTTTATAGATACTAAATAACTGTACAAATGTTGAAACAAAACTACTCATTATCAAAGTAGAGTAACCCCCCGGGCCCCCGCATTCGCAGAAACTGTTCGCTTAATGCGACCATATAATTAGGTACAACCAATGCATTAAGTGTTTCAGCTCTATAATTATCTTAGCGCCCGTGACGCGCATAATCCGGCCCGTAATGCTGATAAATAGATCTAATGTAATATTACCTCCGAATATATTAATATTAGAGTATTATTATCCCGAAGTTATCTCGTCTACTTTTTTATGAAGCTAATATTTTAGTAAAGATTCTGCCGGTAAAATACTTCTGATAAAACGTTGATAGTTAAATATCACAGTCAGAAGTTCAAGACAGTCAATGTGTATTGTTGATTGTGTATAAGTGTGATTGTGTGTGTGTGTGTATGTGTATCTGATTTACTTTTAATAACCATCTGTTTGGTTCTTTAAAATGCTGATTATATTTTACCTAATTTTTCCTCTGTTGTTATAAAACAGGTCGATTGAGTTAATAACTGCAAAACAATTTTAAAATAAGCAATAAATTGTTTTTATTATTAAGTTTTGTTTATTGTAAGCCCATAAATTATATCTTACCACATTCACAAGTTTCTAGAAGATATATTAAATTATATTAGAATTAAATTAATCTACGAATTTAAATTTAGAAGTTACCAAATGTTATATTTAAGGATTTTTTTTTTTTAAATATCTATGTGAATAGTTCGTCGAGGTGCTTAGAATTTGATGTATCAAATACTTACAAAAGGTCTCTACACCATCTTATACAGTTCGATTCTAACTGGTCAAGTTACAGTGCCTACAAATCTATTATTATTTTGTTGTTAATCCAACATTTTATCACTGCGTGTCGTAATAGGCGTTATGCTACTCAGTATCTTGACCTATTATAGTGCATTAACGCGCATGTGTGCGTGTATATACCTGTGTTGCCAGGCGAATCGACATAAATTGCGGAGAAAAATGCAAACAAAAATATATCTGTTGAGAGCTTTTGTGTAATGATTTACATGATAACCTAAATCTACTTACAACAAGAAAAGAAATAATTTAAACAAAATATAATTATGCATTTTCTGAATATATGGCATTTCATACCTTATACGAAAATGGATGCACTAATTTATACCACTGTAAGAAAGATATCTTTGATTTATTTAACTAAAATTATTATTATGATTTGTTTGTTTTCATAATTATATTTCTATCTACAAAGTGTATATTGTGAATGCCTTAAAAGGTCTAGTGCATTTTCTTCTTCAAACAGTTTTTATTTTTTGTTACTCCAAAAAAGTTAATAAATTAACAGATTATAACATTATAACAAATAACAGATAATGTCATTTACAAAAGTCACAATTGAGAAAATAAGAGTGCAATTATCATAATAGAGGTTGTATGACAGCTGTGTGATTTTTATTTTAGTGATGTGGCATAACATAAATCGAAAGTAAGTTTTACGATTCCTTTTTAAAGCCAAATATCGTCTATAATACGTTTATGATTTAAAACAACTTAGGGGTTTGCGAATGAAATAACAAAAACAAAGTATAAAAACGATTGAGATCACAAACCGGAACAGTTGCTTTCGCACACGTACTTAGTGCCTAATTCCAAACAATAAGATGGTGGCATGTTAATACGCCCAGTCAAATTACTCCGTTCCGTGTTGCTGCGGTAAAAATGTATGAGTTATGATAAACGTACATTTGTTTTAGAAATAAAAAGCGACAAATAATTTATATGTACAACGGCATTTGATTAATACGAATAATTTTCAAATCGATCGAATCCTTGATTTTTATTTTAGTCTACTCTAGTTTTACAGATCATAGAATACTGCACGTAGTGAGAGAACAAAATTGTCAAAAATAATTTTGTGTACGAATTATTTAGTATTTTATTATACAAAAGGTTTTTATTAAGTTTATCAGTATCATATTTTTTAGCACGTAACAGTTTACATTCTATGGATATGTCATGCAACCTTTCTTATGATGAATAAAATATTAAAACTCACTGCAAAGAATACAAATAAATTCTGATAGCCTGTATTTGAAAAAAGAAATTCTACTGTGTTTGAAAATCCCTAGTTTTCATCGTATTCGAACATACAAGGTAACATCAAAACACCAACAACGACATCAAGTTAATGCGACCTCATAATTACACTCTGGTACCATTAATTCTCGCATCCATAATTAAGTTTAATAGCTCATTTCTTGGCCTACAATCTAGATAAATATTGAGTCGTTTGTCTACTAATGTTGTATTATAATTGTAAAATGTTACAATCGTACAGGTCAGGCTTTTAGCAAGGTTATAAATTTTGCATGAGAAACTTCTAGAAGCTTCCATGATTGTATAATATAAACGTAATCATAGCTGCTATTATAACTTGATTTTCAAATAGCTGGTATTAATAACTATTGAATTATAATATTAAGTTAGATTTTAAGAAGGTTAACAGTAGTCATGAACTTCAAGTAATCTGATAAGCTGTAGGTAAGTCCGATAAGTGAGAAGAACGATAATAGCAATAAATTTAACACTGGTGAAACCTTGGTGAAAAGTAATAATTATAAATTAGGAGAATTAAGGCATTATAATCAACATCTTTACGACCGTAAATTGCAAAACTTCCAAGAATACTATGATAGTTGTAAATATTGTTTACTTTCCTAATACCGTACCGTATATTATCTATACATATAATAAAAATTTAAGTGTCTGATTTTAATGTCAAAATAACAGGTTTTTACTAAACGTATATGAAAGTATAAACGATACTTTTAAAATTTGTGTCTGTCTTTTTGTCTGTTTGTTCGGGGTAATCTCGGAAACGGTTGGAACGATTTTGACGGGACTTTCACAGGCAGATAGCCAAAAAAAAAAATAGGATTCCACACCAAAAAATAAAAAAAGGTTTTTTAGTACTCCACGCGAGCGAAGTCGCGGGCACAGAATAATAAAATTATTGTATGTATTGTGACGTAACAATGCATAATGTACGTTTATTCAAAAAATAAACGAGCCTATTTTTACAAGGAGACTGCGACTAAGAAGCAAAATGTTCTCGAGAGAAAATGAATAATAATAACTAGCTGTGCGCCCGCGGTTCCGCGCACGTTTATTAGGCAATAATTATTTTCATCCTATAATTTTATTTTTACTCATATTATTGACAATTCATCGAGTCTATTAATTGAGAAATTACATAATATTATTATACTTCCCGTGTACAAAATTTCATCAAAATCGGTTGAGAACTTTTTTCTAGATTTCCTAAATGTATTATTGACAATTCTTAGAGCCTTAGAGTCTTAAATTCTTAATTATGGAGTAATGTATGATTCGTGTCTACAAAATTTGATCAGAAAAGGTTGAGAAATTATTTCTTTTTTTATTCCATTTCTATAAATTACATTGACAGTTATCATTGCCCATTAATTATGGAATGACTTATACTTCCCGTGTTTAAAATTTCATCAAAATCGGCTACAAATTATTGTTATTATATTCATCTATTTTTTTTCTTGTTTTTACGTTTTCTAAAAGTACTATTTAAAATTCATATAGCATATCATTTGACCAATAACATAACCGTGTACAAAACATATTTCATTAGACTCGGCCAAGTCGTTTTTAAGTAAAATATGGAGATACAAACAAATGTTCGTGACCAATGTCCTTCATATTAGATGTTTATCAGAAAATTTGTAAACAAAAATGTACAGATAGAACTACAGATTTATTAATATAGATAACAAACCTAACTATAATAAAATGAATTAATGCTTGCCAAACAAAACAAAATGAAATACGTAAAACAAGGTTCATTGAACTTTTACAGACAATTTACATTTGAGAAGTTTTATGATGAAATTATAATATGTCGTTAAACCTTTTATACTCTTATGATACATATGTTTTATATATACATTTTTAATGGGTGTATGCAAAAACTATGTTTTAATTTTTAATGCACTTTGGTATGTATGTATTTTTATATTTTAAACAAACAAAGAGTCAATAATATGTTTTTTTTAATATGTAATTTAGATATAAAACGATGACTAAGATAATTCAGAAATACTCTAAAATGTTCTACCTGTAAATTCGTTTATGAAAAGGTAAACATTATATTTTGTAAAATTAACATTTTAATTATATAATAAAACAATAAATTAAATTACTGCTTAAAGAAAATACAACACAACAACATTTCAATATACTGTGGTTACCTCGAAGAACGAACATAGAGAGGTGCAGAGATTTATTGAGGGTTCATTTTTTATTTTAAATTTTAACACTCTTTTTAATATCTCTACCATTTATACTAGGTACTATCATAAAGAGATAAGGTTTTTATGTTTATACTAGCTGGGTTTATCCGTGTTAAATTTTGTAGACAAACTCTGTATCGTTGTTTTGCACTTCCCGTACTTGCCTACAACTTGCCAGATTACTTCACTTTTATCGTTACTGCTCCGCGCCTTATAGTCTTAGCGTGAAATTATAAACCATTTTCAATAAGTAGGCTACACAATTCAAAATCAATTTTTCAAATCTGAGTGATAGTCCCAGAGATAAGCGCATTCAAACAAACAAACAAAAAATCAATTTCTTAACCTTAATACATATATTTGGTACAGAAGAGATAATCTCTGTAACTACTGATATTATTAAACTGGATGTATTTTTTACATTTATTGTAGGTAAATCTATATAAACAGAAATGAAATGCTGGTCGTTCGTAAGTGCATTACTTGAGAACGGCCGGACCGATTTGGCCAATTTTTTTAAATCTTAATAATAGTTTGAATGATATTTTATGAAAAGTGAAATTTACAAATTTACTCGGGTTATTGTTTAAAAAATATATTTTTTATATTGGATTTTTTTATGAACTTAAGACCATAACTAACAATTCGAACGATGGGTATGCGTAAATTTTTATTCCATCCGTTATGGTTCACAATATTTTTTTTTAAATAAATATTAATAGGTGGCTGTTGTGTTATTTAGTATTGGAAAGCTCAAAAAAATGCCTGCTTAGCCAGCAAGTAGTAAATAAATAACAACACCAGAATATATAAAAGTACTTAACACAAATTACGCTAAACTGATAAAAACACTACGATGATTACTGATATCACTATTTTGTTCTTTTTCTTTTGTTATTCCGTTTATTACGATATCGTCTATATAATAAAATCCTTACTTACAATATACAATGTAAAATAGTTAAACATAACTAATTTAAAAAGCTCCTCGACAGTTTTCCCTGTTGGTTTCACTGAAGCGACGAGTAAGCAGGAACTTTTTATCCGGGTTTTTCTTTTTTATGTTAACACTTTGCACCGGGAGCTTAAGCATTTATGGAATGAAGTTAAACTAGCTTGTTGTATCTTGTTAGTAAAGTTGGAAGGTGTTACGTTTGTATTATTAAAATTTATATAATGTCATCAATTACGAATGTCAATGACGGGGTAAGAACTAAATTTAGATAGTTTTGCAAGTCCCTCTGGTAGGGTAAGATGAGATTACATTTATTTATTTTGATATATTTTTTTATTTTTAACAATGAAAACATCTCTTTAACTGTATCTACTATATATCTATTGGTATAATTGTCTTAACGGTATAGTGTTAAACCAGTAAAGTGAATTTATCTAGAGCTGTTAAGTCTTGTTTCTGTGTTTACTGGACGTAGATTTTCAATGGTTCCAACTCGGTCCTCAGAAGTAGCATCATATTATTGACTGGGCTAAAAACTGCGATCATTTTTAAGTTTAATTATAAAGAACTATAGACCGCAGCGGCTACTTAACGTCATGTGGACTAACTAACAATCCTGCTTGTTAGTTCATACCATAAAAAAATGTACCTACAGCGTAATTATTGCCACGAGAAAAAAAAATATGAATCTAATTATGAAACTAATCTTCACGGAGATTTAATATGTTATAAAACTTATAATCCTCATTAAGTTGTGATTTAAGAATAAAAATGGGTATTTGTGGAATAAACGTGATGTGTGCGCACAACTCACACACATACACAGTTTTGAGTGGTACGATCCTGCACACATGCTCATTGCACACTTTACTCTGAACTAACTATTCGCTAAACAACATTGCGTTAATTTGTTTTCAAAGATCTCGCTTGCTTTAATAACTTGTATTTATTTCAAATTTAGAATGTATCGCTGGTATAGAGTGAGAATTAGATAATTATACTTTTATTGAAATTGACTTTATTGCTTTGTCATAAAGTCTAAAGTACGATGCGTCTTTTCATCTTACACACACTCTGATATGTTGATTCGTCTCAAAAATAAAGCAACTATTAATTTGAAAACGTCAGATAATAACTTCTTTTTACACTTTTGCACTTAAATGAAAAGAGTCTTGGTATCAATAACATACTAAAAAGATAAACATTACATCAGTATTATAATATATATAAAACACTGGCAGTAAATTTTATTGTACGTAAAAACTAAATGCCACTTTTGTCGAAAAAAAATCACCTAATCAGCGTTTTATCTCAAATCTGAGTGTGTTAGTTAACTAATTCTCCCTGTACGGCAGCAATATGATATTTATGTAGATATAATTATCATATTTTAAAAATAGATTTTCAAATCGGATATTTAATGCTTTACAAAGAGTAATTGGCAGAAAAATAATAAACAAAAGATATATTCTTAAATATAAAATTTATATATACTTATAATTAATACGTTCACTGCGTCCACCATCTGTGTATAACATTCTGTTGCAATAGAAAGTCGAAAGGACCTCGTGTTTATATTTACTATGCTGCTAGATTTATAAGGCCATTTGATGTCAAATAAATTGATTATGAATATAATCGTTTGGTATATATATATGTGTATAATCTAACCGTACTGTAGTATTATTGCATTATGAAAGATGAAATCAAAGACGAAAGTATTTGATACAATTTAGACCTTAAAAACATCCCAGTCATCAAGCAGAGCCGGTAAGAAACTCGATTGTTTTTATCAAAATTTTCGTTAGTAATTTTCTCTTTCATACTTGTAATATTTACTGATTTTTGCTCGATAAGCTCGATAGAGGTCGTCTCGAACACCTACTACTGAGAAAATATTTAAAAAAAGATGACTATCAATTTCTTGTATGACGTATAAGTGCTTTCGTATGTGTGTGTGTACGTTTGTTGCAACGGATGGGTCCTAATTAGCTGGCAATTGCAGTTAATGCAACCGCGTATTTAATGAGGCGAGTACCTCATTTGTACACCGCGCTTCCACTTGCCCTGGCGCTGTTGTCACGACGGCGACTTCTGAGTTGAAGTGGATATGTCCTCAGCAAATGCATAAATACATTATACTTACTTCCTCCTGCAATAAAAGCATGATACATGATGATAAGCCTGTCAGAGTGACTCTTTTTTGTTTGTCTCCGAGAGGCTTTACAGGACAGCATGACAACGGTGACCGTCGATACATTGCCGGTCTTTCGGTGATCGCCTTTGTTATTGGGTTGTGCTGTGTTTACCATTAAGCACAGTGTCGTAACATTGCCATGCTATTATATCTATAAATCTATATCTATACTTTATAATATAATAAAGCGGAAGAGTTTTTTGTTTCTTTATTTAAACAAGCTAATCTCTGAAACTACCAGTCAGATTGGGAAAATAAAATAAGCCTTCAATATTAAATTAAACTAGTGGTCGCCCAGAGGTCGACATTCGACCATAATTCATTAAAATTATAAGTTTGAACATTATTAAGATTCTATTGTCAAAGACTATATACTTTTATAATCACAGATTTCGCCAAGGCTGCACTGTTAATTTGCTTATTTTTTCAAACAAATTACATGAAATAATTAATTCAAAAAATAATTAAATTAAAAAGAGAGAGATCAGAATAGACTGTCGAAGACACCAGGATTTTCCTTGATATCTTAATTATGGAATCATAGATCTCGTGGGCGTAATTTGGGTTAGGTGCAGGTATTGTAGAGATGTACAGGGTCTGACAATCCAAGTGAGCATAATGTTTATTTGGGGTTGCCCCTAGTAGCCTCCAACCTCATCTATATAGCCACCCCATGCCTCGCATGTCTTACGTTATCGCTGCCCGTAGGCGACCTAGTAATTGACCTTGAACGTCCTCACGATCCGACAAGCTTCAGCTAGATGAACTTCTCTTCGAGTTCCGACTTAGTAGGTAGCCTTGAACAATCTTAGGATCCATATTAACGGAGATCTTCACAATGCGAGGGGCTCGAGCTAGAACCATCCTTCAAGCCCGTCGTTGGCTGCTTACATGGGTACACAGAGCACACCTGTTTCTAGCGCGAGGCATCTCTACTTTCTTTCCATTTAATTAATATACGCCGTATTTTGAATTCTTGTCATGATCTGTTATCTCGTTGCTATGAAACATGATTTCTTTTTTTAAATAGCGACATAGACACGATTTTCTGACATATATTAGTTTATTACGGTTATGTTTGACATTCAGTAAGACTATAGACAAATAATATTAATCTGTTCTCAATTTGACATTTTAATAATAAACAAAAGGGTATATATGCGTGTGTGTCAAATACATGGTAGCGTGTGTAATATTTTATTTATTGATATTATGTATTTTTTATGAACAATTTAAAAAAAATATTAGCATTCGGCACTCCTCTATATAAACTATAAGTGTGCGAAATTAAATCAACCAGCGATTTCTTTTAAATAATACGCAGGTGAAACCGCGGGGCACAGCCAGCAGACATATATAATTAATTTATAACATAAAACTGTTACTAGTAAAAAAGCAGTGCACACGATTACGCACATCGAAACTCTTTCGCTTGCTTTCACAGAAAGCTTACGCTTATTATATTTGTATCAAATTACTTTTGGCGGCTAAAATTGTACAATTTTTATTTTACTTAACTATAATATACACGTGCAGGCTCGCTGCGTCGAACGGCGAGATAACAATCACGACTTCACACGGCAGTTCGAACGCTGGCCCAGCGAGCACCGCGGGCAGTGCAAGCTCTGGGCCAATTTCATCACCGCATGCGCCGCTTAAGTTATCACCTGCATCGGTCAAGTCACCACCTCATGACGACGGAGATTTGCTCGCCGATTCACCAAGTAAGTACATTTTGGAGTTGATTTTCAAAACTAAAGTAAAATTTATTTATACTTACTAATATTAAAAAGCTTTATTTCATTTTATTTGTAACTATGTCCTTCAAATTTAAGTAGGTTTGTGTAAAAAATTGACATTATAATAAAGTATAACTCGTTAACATAATTATATAAATATAATTGTGGATTTAGTTTAGGAAAAAATATATTCTCTCAAGTAATATGTACAAATGTTCAAAGTAAGTTTGTCTAAATGTTTATCCATCAATCAAGCTTGAACGGCTGGGCTAATTCTAATGAAATTGGGCAAAGAAGACGAATAAGTTGTAAACTAGGACATAGCATGATTTGTGTTAATCAACTAGCAAAGCACGTGGGCAACACTTAACTTATTATTTAAGCAAAACTAAATAAGATATTTTGAAGGATATGCATAAAAATAATAATTTACTTCGTCAACATTAACTATACTAATACATAAAATCGATGTAACGTAACAACTACTTCGTAGAACAAAAGCACATCCCATTTTATATCAAAGCACGACAAACGCATACCTAAATGCTATTTTGCTACTCAACTTTAACTAGATTCTACTTATCTATAGAAGTTTTGCGTTAGAGGCGATCCATTAGCTCTGACAAAGTCTAACAATGTACTAGGAGTTATTTCACGTAATGCTATAAAGAGCTGCACTCGGAGGGACGACTGCACTGTTTTGCAAGTTGCGAGTGCGTTCAGAACAATGTGTAAAGTTAATTATACCAAAATAGGTTTGCGGCGTTCGACGTAGTTAACCGGCCACTGTGATCTTATCAAAACGTCTAAAGCTGATTTGGTAAAGTTTGTATAAAAAAACAAACTATATTTTAACTTCAACGAATAATTACATGTTCAACGGAGCGTTTATTTTGAAGTGACGTATGAAGTTAGATGCGTTTAAATTTTAACATAATGTGCAAAGTAATGTGTGAACAACAATTTAAAGAGTCTTGTGTTTTGTATAACAACACTTCTTTTAATATGACCATTATTTAAAATTTATATTATATTTTTAAATACTAGCAAGACAAAGTGTTGTGTTTGATAGTAAGTACAGTATAATCTGCCGCTCGTCGCTGTCATGCCGACCTGCAAGCCTGTCGACAGCTGTACATATGTCACAAACAATTTAGTGAGATTTTAAACTGTCGGTAGATTGTGAACGGACACTAAAATTTTCAATTTAAATGTTGCATTTTACCTGTGTATGGTTGTTGTACCCCAGTCGGGTACAGATATTCTATCACCCCACATCATTTCTGGATATACACCAGGTGATCCCGAAAAGTGACACGTGTGAAACTTTTTTTTTATACTACAAAGGTGGCAAACAAGCATACGGCCCGCCTAATGGTAAGCAACTTCCGTAACCTATCGATGCTTGTAATACCATAGGTATCATATCATTAGCGCGTTGCCGACCTTGAACTCCCCTACCCCTTGATTGTTTGGTAAAGTGTATAGTTAGTAAAAAAAATATTAATAAAGTTAAGTAGTACCACTGTTCCAGTTTTTCTCTATGGATATACTGGTCGCGATACCGTTGGGTAGAAGTGTCTTACAAACAAGCTTTCATTATTTTAGGGTTCCATAGTCAACAAGGAACCTTTATAGTTTTTCTTTGTTCGTCGGCGGCTATTATATTATATTAATATAATATAATACATTATATTAATCACGCCGACAAAGTAGTAAAATAAAATTTGGAAACAAAAAAATATACATTTAGGGTCTACACGTAAAGTAAGAATGATTTTTTTTCTCGTTAACCCCATGGTGTGTTGGAATGGTCGTTTAAAAATATTGCGGGTGTGTGAAAACCATTTTTCGATTCAGGAATTGGTTAATGAAATATTAAACTTTAAAGTGCTAATTTCCAGTCAAGAGTATGACGCCCACCCCTGCCAGCTAAATTGTGTTGTTATTGAATATGTGAAAAAAATCACGGCAGTAGTATATACAACGAAGTTAAAACGTAAACTTCACATCTAACCACGCACGACCCGTTTTTAGACGTTATTAGCCGATAAACCGTGAACTCGGTTAACATGTTCATAGTTTCAAACAAAAAGCCCTCTTATGAGTCCGCATATTGTGACGAGCAACAACGGAACTCTGCACTACGCGTGATCTGACGCACACTTGTCCGGTTCAGACTTCTTCTTACCTAGCTAATCCTAGCTAAATAGGCACGGAACAACATGTTTGCCTCTGACACGCTCCTCTGTAAGCTGTCATCTCACAAAATCCATTCATACATTCTTCGGTCTTCCTCTAGTTTAACATCCATCCACCTTTATACTTAACATTCTTCTAATTATGTGACTTTTATCCGTCCTCCTATTACCTCTCAATTTCTCTGTCATTGGTGCTCTTTTCTTAGTTCCTAATCTTATTCATCCTAATTATACTTTTGCATGGTGGTAGGGCTTATTCTAATGCCCGCCTGGCTAGCCACCACCCTCAAGTTGAAAATCTGTCGCCAAGCTCCAATAGGTATGTTCTGGCAGCTGCACTTGAGAGTCAGTCCTCCCACTAAGCTTAGTGTGTTATCATCTTGGGTCGCATCGGCACTAAACATCAGGTGAGATTGCCCACTACACCAAAACTTATAACGATAAAATAAAACTTACTTTACCTATACTGTTAAATTCTAATAATGCACAAGTTAATGTAAACTAATTTAGCTATCTACTCACACAGCAGACAATAGCAATTTATTTAAGACAAAAGTTATTTTTATTGGCCCATTTCATTCAGCGTTAGTATTGAACGATTTTAGCTAAAAATTTACAATAGCTCGATTAATCTGTCTCCAATGTCTAGACGGTGTTGCTAATTTTAGTATTGATGTGGCTAATATTAATTTCAACTCATTATATTATTTTGATAATGGAAAGTAAACTAAACTATTATTATACCTTAGTTTAAATAAACATTTAAACTGTCTATTATGTAATAGATATATTTTTATGGACAAAAAAAAAAATGTATTGTAAAAAGTGTGGGATGCTCTCCACTTACATTTTAATAATTAACAGTACCAAAATTAAAATTAAGAATGCCCGTAATGATGTACAGTAAAATTATTTTTCTGTCAATAAATACGTATTCTAAAAAGTTAATATATACCGAGCTTTGGGAAAGCTGTCACTGTTGATCAAACTCTATATATGAAACAATTATATATGTACCTTAGTTTTTTTTTTAAATATTATATCTCATTATATAACAGTTATGCCAGTTCTATTTCTATTATAGACAGTAAAAACATATTTTTAATTTATTTAATTTTGTAATTTAATTCATTAATAAAGCTATAGTGTTGAAGAGAGTAATTTAAATGCTGATAACGAAATATTAAGCTTCTTTTGCACTATGAATACTCGATTGAGTTTTTAAATACATTATGGTTGTGATGTGTAAATCTACGATACAAATCTTATTTTAGCTGTGCCTAAATTAGGAGTTAAGATTTTCGAACACGACTCATATTTTCGATACAATTAACAAAATTAACTTATATATCTTGCACTAAATATAAAATACATTAAGTAGTTTATTTGCTGAAGGACATCTGTATGTCATAACTTTAATTATTCAAGGCTGGATATTATCAATATCCCGCCGAGAATTACTTTTAATTACGTCAATAGAACATTTATGGGGTTTTAATGTAAATCATAGTGTGTTTATGTATTTAAGTAATTGTAGTGTTTTTTTTTTGTTTATTAATTATACCGAAAATCTACACACCCATTTTTAGGGTTTCGAAGTTAAAAGAAACCCTTATAGTTTCGGTTTGTCCCGTCTGTCTATCCGCGGCTTACTCAGGGACTCATAGTACAAGAAAGCTTTAATTTGGTATGTGTATATATGTAAATCATGCCGACAAAGTGGCAAAATAAAATCTTGAAAAAAAAATTGTTTAGCGTACTTCCCCTACACGTATAGTAAGTGGGGATGTTTTATTTCGTACATCACACGTCGATGAATAGGTCGTTCTAAAATATTGTAGGTCTGTGAAAAGTTTTTTTCGATTTTAAAGACCGCTATTTAAACAGATATAGTATACTTTGTTTGAAATAATTCATGTTACACCGTGCCGGAGCAAGGCCGATAGCATTTATTACTTCTTATTGAATACTTCATACAAAAGTATATTATAGATGTTTGACCGCATACCGACCGACGTCCGGCCCAGTCCCGTCCCGGTGTAACATAATCATCCTTAAGTCTGCATATTGTGACAGGCAACTACAGAACCCTACATTGCCCATGGCCCGAAACGCACTTGTCAATTTTTTTTTAGTTTACTAGGAATTCATCATATGGCAATTGAGTCCAAATATTAGTATGCCATGGTAAACAATATAATAATTATTACATTTATATTGCAACAAATCCATGGTGTTATTCTGCTTCTTCCTAACTTGGCAATCGGTCCTCTTTATTACAGACCATTACTGTAATTATCGAGTGAATATAGAGTGTCCTATCTTATAATGATTTCAGTATCCTAACAAGATGGTGGCTCCCTTTTTAGAAACTTCAAGGGAGTGTTTGTGGCATCTCAGAATTCATGATCCATGTTATTATTATTTCCAATTTACTTCACTTGTGCACAATAACCAACCTTTATTATGCAAGAAGCCACCTGTATTACATACAAACAACACAAATGTATGAATAAAAAACAAAAACCCCAATATTATATGACATTTAATTAATATAAAAATACAGTTAATCATAAACGCGGTATCATAATGCGGTCACTTGTCAAACCGAAAACTAATATAACTGTAAATCTAATAATACGATAACCTAAAATATATATTAAATAAAAAAACATTTCAAGGAATTGTTTATAAAAATCAAATATTTTCGCATATTACTATAAACCCCAAAACTTCAATCAAAATACAAATCTACGTTATTTTACACTAAGCGCGTCTCCAGACGAGTCGTTTTACATTTAACCCTTAAACGCATATTTTTTTATTTTCATAAAAAAATACAAATAGATAGAAAAAGAGAAAATATATTTACAAAACTTATTTGTATAGAAATGCATTACTATGCATTTCCTAATGCATTGTGCTAAGCAGCATCACGCGTTTCCAATCGCGAAGGAAATCATAACATTTCATAGCTGAAAAAAATATAATTTATTTTTCTAGCACGAAACTTAGTAGCTATATAATAAGTATAAGTAACGTATGGTGAACTAAATATATAATAAAACGATTCATTTATTTATACATACACAGTTAACGTCAGAGAGGAACTAAGTAATTTAGTAATTGTATCCACTGACAACGAATTAAATAGTAATCAATAGAACTGGGGCCCCATCGGCACGGACCTAACTAGTTTTTTACAACGTACGACACGATTACGACGTTTATTTCATCGGTATCAATTTTACCAGAAGATCATTAATCAAATATCAACCTCACGATATTTTACTATTCAAATACCGGGTTTAATATAGCAGATTTTTTATTTATTTGAATGATATACCTCACGGATTGATTATGACATAACCATGACCTGCTTAAATATGTTTTACACTCCCGTTTGAGAATCTCATAAAAAACGAACACATGCCTAAAATACATACACGTCCGGAAAATCCATAATTATCTGCTTAAATTTATAAATAAATCATGAATTCGAGGTGTTATATTATTACCAACCTATTGCAATAGGCACAATATGCGCTTATTTCATGACGCATTTATCCGTATTTATCTACTGATTTTACATTATACCCAAATAGAGCTTATTTCTTATATCAATTATAAAATTGCTCTTTAGTTAATTATTTCCATTATTAAGTGCCATTACTTTTTAATTAC
Source organism: Saturnia pavonia (assembly GCA_947532125.1). NCBI lineage: Eukaryota > Metazoa > Arthropoda > Insecta > Lepidoptera > Saturniidae > Saturnia > Saturnia pavonia. Next base: position 13,061,556 of record OX383906.1, read on the forward strand.
AAACACTCAGTGTGAAGTTCATATGTAAAATTGTAAATTTGTTATTTGTGAAATTTAAAAAAATAAAATACATAGTAGTGTAGTTTTTTATTTAATGATCTTGCAGATATATCTATATTAGAATATCGGAAAGGAAGTCTTTACGTGTAAGTAAAAGACATAGATTTGCAAAGCTTTTGCTTTAAACGTTCTCTTACGACTTTTGGGATCTTTAACTTTCGTGGATCTTAGACTAAAATAATACGCTGTAACGTGAAATCCTGTTAAGTCCATCTCCGGAAATGTTGTTATTAAAGGTTTTTTTTTTCGAACTGACTACACTGTTAGCCTGAGGGGCCCTGGAGCCTTTACGGTTTTTACAGCTTTACCGGGCTTGGGGGCGAGCGCTTAGGGCACTCAGCCACGAAAGCTAAGCAACAACATCCGAGGGTGCCAAAGTGGCCGAACCTCGGCTCGGACTGTTGCGCGTATGCAATTAAGTCGCGATCTGACTAATTCCCTATCCGTAATTCGATCTAAACTAACTATACATATCTACATGTTTCTGCCCCCTGGGAGGAGGGAAGGAACATGTGTATGTGTATTTAGTGGTCTGAAATTTTTGTCTACTCTAACTAGGCAAAAAAAGAAAAAAAAAAGGTCCCTTACAGAACCTATGTACCTATGTGTGTTGTGCATGTGTGTATAATGCAGTGTCATGTATGGCTGTGAAAGCTAGTGATTGTAGAGTCACTTGTATCGCGCGAGCGGCTGCTTGTCTCAAGGGCTCCATGCCGATGGATCGGACCTAGGCTTGAGTTGCCGCAGAGGTCGTGGCGGGTGTGCGGGAGCGAAGTTAACCGTACGTCCCCTGCGGAGGGAACGGTAGTTTCGCGGGCGTGGGCGCGAGCACGCATATGTTGCGGGAGCGGACGCGTAGTAATTATTAGCTTTCTCGATGTCGTCGTCGGGATCGACAAAGAGATTTCGCGGACGGCGTTTATAACGTTTGGCAACGGGGATCGAGTTGTCTGGGTTATTAAAGGTGTGAAGCCATAATGGCTCAGTGGAAGCGTGTACGAACACCACGTCGATCGACGTGAGTTCGTATCCCTGCAATGAAACTGAGCTTTTGGTGAATGAAAACATCGTGATGAAACCATAGCATAGTGGTAGGGTATTTTCTAATGCCCGCCTGGCTAGCTACCACCCTCAAGTTGAAAATCTGTCGTCAAGTCCCTTTAGACATATCCGGCAGTTGCACTTGAGTCAGTTTCCCCACTAGGCTTAGCGTATCGCGTAGTGGGTTACATCATCACTTATCATCAGTTGAGATTGTGGCCATAACTCTAAACCTATAAACGATTTAAAAAAGAGTTATGTGCTTTTTGGGTGATACTAACTAACATTGGAAACGATACAATTGAAGACATTTATTGTATTAATAACTTAATATTTCAAACCAAAGAGATTTCTCCTTATCGACTATAGATTCTTATTTTTCTAAATTAGTGTAATTCTCTTAAGTGAGATAAATAATATTCTGTGATAAAAAGACCTAGCTAAAAGAAAAATCTCTAAAGCAAACGTCTGTAACGAAGTCATAATATTAATTAACAGTCCTTTAATATCTATAATTTAAGTACAATGCATACCGCCACAACGAATTCATACACCTATGTACAAAATTATTAACGCATAATAACATATAATTTCCAGTAAAAAGTAATGACACCAAAAACATAATCACAAAGAGAAATAAAGGAAGTTTAAACCATCAAAGAGACCGACTAAGGGCCGCCTCAACGGTGCTCGTACCGAACGATAATAAATAAATTAATTAACTAATTAAAATCCATTACAAATAATTAACTTGGCCGATAAAATTGAGCTCAATCGATAATGAAAACAAAGAGTTGGACCGACTGGAGTTAGCCTAGTTAAGGTCTTACGCGGCGCGGTAATGGCGATAGAGTAATTTTCTATTTCAATTATTGCCGTAAGTATTTTATAAAGTACACTATTCGTTTATTGTGTATCAGAAAACTATAGAGGCTAAAGTTACATTAGATTGATGTAAGGTTGTAACGGCTCGAACCTAATGAAGAGTTGGTGAGATTCCTGCTTACCTTCATGATATAATGTAATTACTCAACAATATACAATGCACCTATTCCGTAATCATCTTAGCATGAGACTTACATGCGTCGTGAATGGTGTAGAATAATATCAACATTTGTTCCTAATATTAAATATTAATAGGTTTTAAAATAAAAGCTTTGTAATCTTAAATATAGTTTCAAATTAATGGGCCATTATAAACTTTAAGATCCCGCGAGTATTCAGCCAAGGGTTTCCGATTATTTTTACCTATTAGTGAATCCTTAGATACTGGACCAAACATTTGTCGCAACATCGGTGCCACTGTAGAACTCTCTTCAAGTCAATATGCGATAATCTAAATCCTTAAATTTTTTCCAGCGTATACATTAAATTTGCTTGGCACTTGGCAACAAAATACATTTGTTATGTAGATACATGACACCCCATTGAAAATATACTCGATTTCAATACAAGATGTCTATGGGAGATTTAAAAAACACAACTTTTCTACACATTTACTAATACTGTGCATCCTTCGAAGACTGATAGATAATACAGTTTAGCATTAAGCCCTAATTTTGAATGTTATTTGTGTGCAATAAAGTGTTCAATAAATATGATGTTAAAAACAAATATGTATTGCACATCATCATCATTTTTTTAAGTGATTGTTCAGCTATTAGAAATTCACTGCGAGTTCTTTAGTTAAAGTGTATTTTACGATTAATCTGATGATAACAACTAGGAAGTTGATTGTTTTAATAGATTTCCATTATATTTTTGAGGAGTTTTTTCAGTAACTTTAAAGTACCTCTACGAACCGAACTCTGAATGTATGTTTAAACGGTAAATTCTACTGTCTATTCTCTACTATGTATAAACATGCTAAACGATATATCGCCACGTCTCTCCAATGATAAGATATTGACAATCGGTTAAAACAAGCTAATATTTTATTCTTCTATTCTATTTTTATACTTCTTAAATCATTTATACTAAATTATTATGTGTTTATTTTTTCTTTTTACAATATTTTTTCTTTTTAACATATAATAAATAAGCAACATTAAATCATCTTATAAACTGTACATTATAAATCAAGTGAACTTAAAAATTCATTTAAAAGCTTTGATTCAAAATAAATTGCACAACCTTGGCGCTATAATTATTTCAGTTGACCCCAGATCCAATCGGTCATTAAATCGCATTATCTAAAACATCATAACCGTGTCCATACGGAGAAACCCGCTTTGTCAATGAATCATGTTATCTATATGCCTGAGAATATTATTTAATTTGATTTTAAGCTTTGGGTTTATTATTCTAATTTTTAATTATTTAAACATAAAATTAAAGTTATCATCGGATATTAAACGTCTAATAGTGACTGAAAATTTTGCTAAATTTACGGGTTTCCAAAATCAAAATCAAAAAATACTTTATTCAATTCAGGCTCTAAGATGGCATTGAATGTCAAACTTTACTACCTGTATGGACAACATCCCGGTCATCGAGAAGAGTTAGCAAGAAATGCGATGGGTTTATATTTTTTTTTTATTTTTACTATTTAAATTTGTGTACAGCTGTCATAATTGTTAGTGTATGTACAGAGAGGAGTAATTTTCAGACATCACTATCATTCACGTATTGATCCACCCTATAATAACATTTTGACAGTAAAACCTGACTGATATGGTCCTTGAGCTTATTTAGGAAGCTTATTGTAGAACACAATTATCAAAAAAAAAATTGTCTTACTAAGTGTAAAAGATAATTTTGTAACCGAATATCCATGTAACGGGCAATTAGATCATGATTATATTTATACTGGAAACGCACAAAAATTCTCGCCTCTGCACGTTACATTTTAGGATGCGGCTTTAAATTAATGTTATCAGGTGTTCTAACTTTTTAAAATTATTTATTAGCTTTTAGCGTTTAGCCACAATCTCACCTAGTGATGTGACCTAAGATGATGTAACACGCTAAGCCTGAAAGGACTGGTTTTCAAGTACAGCTGTCGGAACATATCTTGCCAGACGGGCATTAAAAAATGTTGGTTTCTTCACAATGTTTTCTTTTACGCCTAACTCAGACTCATTCTAGGAGTTTATTTTCTTCACAATTATTATTCTACTTTTCAATGTCTTCCTAATTCAACGTCAATTACAAAAATCTTACATAGATTAACATAACCATTTGAACGAAAATAAGGCCTAAACTTTGTACTTTTATGGCAGGAAAGGTCCAAAACAAGAACCACAATATCACTTATAAAAGTTACGACCTATCATCCAATACTAGAATAAATCTTGGGTCATCAACACTATAATATTTTAAGAGTGTTTCAAGACACGTAATTTTAATTAAATTTTGACCAGTAATTTACATCTTCACGCGAGTTACCGATCAGGATTGGGGACCGGTTTTTGATGCATAAACGATGATTTGCCGCTGTAAATTCGATTTGTTAAGCGTTTTTCAGCTCATCACAGAAATTGATGTAAGTGTTTTAAAATTCTAACTAATGTCTCGTAATATGTTGAGTGAATAGCAAATGAATTTCAAAGTGAATTTGAAATCAATGCCATAATGGCAAACATATACAGAAATGTAAGGAAGAATCTGCTTAATAAATTAAGCATTCTGATTTTACAACGGCTAAAACAACCTACATATTTGTAACTCAACAGGTTCTCTTAAAAAATGTGTTTTGTTTATAATGTTATCAAAATTAGAACAAAATTATAATATTATATGAAAGCGGATTATAAAAAATAAATAATAGGACAGTGAAAAATAATGCTTGTTATATTGTCTTGACGATTGCCATAAGTATAATGCCCCAAATTAAAAGTTAAATTAATTACAACATAAATGATACAAAAATGTAAAACCTACCGAACATTCAATTTTAACAATTGTTTACTTAATTCACAAGTTGAAATTAATGGACAACTTTAAGGAAATTGACTTATAATGACAGACTGGCCGTATCAAAAGCTAGTTGAACAGAAACTTCCATTAAAGACTTAAACTCAAGTAAACTTTTTCATAACTACTTACGAACAGTTACGTTAATAATCGAGATGATTATAATCGATACACTATTCGATTGAAAGTCATAATCGTAACGCGATTCGGCGCGCTTATTTTCTCCTATTACGATGGAAGATAATTTGCTTGTAGAATTATTACAATATTTAAGTCAATGACATATATTTTAAGGATATATCTGAAAGCAAGCTACAATTTAGTCTCGTTATGTGTTAAAAAGTTGTGCCCTGTGGTTTAATTCGCGTTTATTTTTTTCGGTTCTCTTCTTTTTCTTCCTAACTTGGCAACTGATCCTCTTTATTGAAGACCATTACTGCCATTATCGAGTGAATATAGTTTCCAGTCTTATGACTATTTCAGGATCCTAACAAGATGATGGCTCCCTTGTTAGAACTTTCTAGGGAGTTTTAATGGCATCTCAGAATTCATGATCCATATCATTATTTCCAATCCATTATTATTCAGAAGCCACCTGTATTACGCAATATAGTATCAAATAACACAGATTGAGATCCCGCCAAAAACCCCTTTTCGGTCCTCGTCAGACGGTCCACACACCCTTGATCTCCGATAACCCGCACCGCTTCACATGGCTTGCACTATTACTTCGTCCTCGCCTAGCGTATTTTCAGATCGACAATTTGTAAAATAATTTGTATAGTAATTGTTCCGTTCCTAAGGGTAGTAGCGTCATATTAGTAACCTATAACCTTTCTCAATAATTCTATTAAATACATAATCCTATTAAAAATGAAAATATTTTTTCAAATCTGATTGGCACGCGATTAGCGCTTTCAAGCAAAACACAAAAAAAAAGCTTTATAATAGTAATATTTTAAATAGTAATAGAAGCGTGTGATACATTCAAAAAGGTAAAATCGCTCTCTGACAAAATATTCCTAATATCTTTGAATGTGAATGCAAAATTAAAGAATCGCTAAGAATACAAATACAATAATTGATAGGTTTTACGTCTTCATTTGCACAGAATAACAAAGTGAATTAATCAAATAAACTATTTTTTAACATAATCAAAATTATACAAATATAAAATGTTGTTCATAATTGTCACAAATAAATATATATTAAACATATAAGTCAATAACAGATTATTATAAATACAGAATAAAGTTTGATGTTCTATTATAATGATTTATAACGTATGGCATGTAATCCAATCATTAACAGACGGCGAACGCCAATCTGATGTTAGACGATCATTTTCAAAAGGAAACAATTATACGCAAACTGATGTATTATTAGGGTATATCGTAAATAGTATGCGATGTACTTATGCAAAGTGGTTGGATTTAGTAAAGAAATATACTTAACAACAGAGGTTTCAATTTTTACTTTTTAACCAAAACTTAAGTACAGTTTTCCAGTGCCTAGTTTAACTTTTAAAACAATACTATTTAATTATCAATGTATAAGGATCTCATATTAGGTATATAGTTATTATTTTGTGGTAAAATATACATTTTACAAAAAAAGGTATTCTTTTCCAATTTGTTCAATTCATATTATTATTACGTATTTTAAACTATCTATATTAGTGTACTGTAAATGATTTCATTTTTAGAAATTACGACACAAAAATAAATAAACGCGTAATAAACACATGCGGAGTGGCGAACGCACCGCTAGTTGTCTAATAAAAAAATACAGTGTAAAATCTAAGATTTAATCAATTTAATGTAAGATCTAAGTTAATAATCATGCAACAAAAGTATGTAAAAATAAATCCATTAAATACACAAAACATTACATATCTGTCTGTATCATGGAGAATGTTCTGAAAAGCTGTTCCACTTTATTCCCTCTTTCCCTTTCTATAATAGAAAAACATGCGGCTACCTCCGGAGCAACAGTTTTAAGGTAACCTTCATCTCGGCATGAACTAAAAAGATATCTGTCATATATGTAGCAGTGTTCAGTGGTAGTGTTCGGACTCCGCGTCGATCGACGTTGTTTCGATTCCTACTCAGAGCTTTAGCATTCAGTGAAGGAAAACATCGTGATGAAACCATAGTATGGTGGCAGAGGCGTTTTCTAAAGCTCGCCTGTCTAGCTACCACCCTCAAGTTTAGAACATATTACTAAATAATTTACAGGTGTGCCAAGGTTACCATCTTGGGCCACGTCCTCGTTTATAATTAGATGAAATTGTGAAGAAACGCTAATCCTATAACATGACGTCAGCGACTGGTAATGTATTGTAAATCTCTGTTTAAACGCCCCTTTTTTTATTATACTATGCTGTATTGACTATCAGAAACAATGCTGCAAACAACTTTGTCGTATTACCAGAAGTTAAAAAACCTGTAAATATAAAAAAAAAACAATAATCAGGTAACCTTCATGGATTGAAATAAAAATACAAATTTAAAGTCAACAAGCTCATTGATTGACATTTATAAACGTATGAACAAGTCAGCAAAAAGTGGATGACTTATAAAAGAATGTAAAATATTATGATTGTAATAAACTAACAATACAGTAAGGTACCTGTGTCTAATGGAATTGTTTTAACCTATGTTCTTTTATAATGTGTGGGAAAGCTACGATCGAGGTCGGCAAATATATTGGACTACTGAACTTTTGAAAATCAAAATTGATGTTTTTATTTACATTTCTGAACAAGATTTTTAAATGAACGTCATTGTTGTGTGGCTCTTAGGGTTGCTTATAGATAGCCATACTACAATGATCACTTGTAGACTCACAAGTAGGCTGTATGCCCGTTTTCTACATCGGAATCGTTCATTGCCAATTCTGATACAGATAGAATTAGTAAATAATCATACTCCTCATTATACTGTATATTCTGAAATTTAAGAACTCAGCTCTTGTTGGTGGAGCAATCGCCACTCGTTGTTATCCTCTGTCTTTCTTCTTACTCCTTCTTCACTTGTTAGAAATAGCTTTACTAAAAAAATTTTTATACAATTAAGTGTAAATGTTACGGATAATATTGCTTGATAAAAAATACTTACAAGAACTTATTGATGTAGAAATATACCAATATGCATTTAAAGATTAAATATTGTAATGCATTCACAATAATTGTAAATCTTATACAGAGTATAAAAAATGTTAATACTTTTAAACAAATAAAATAATTTAACATACAATATGATAATAAGTTTATAATCCGTATATAATATACAAATTTCTATCTAAACCTAAATCAAATTACGATTATTATGACTTGCTTTTCCCGCGTCTTTGTCTGTTTTTTTTATACTATCGCATTCTCCAAACTTCCTTTATGCTTAATTTCATTGTGAGCATTGTAGAGAATTAGTCGGGAAAAGGCAACAAACAGACAGACAGTTACTTTTGCATTTATAATATTAACTAGCTATGCCCGCAGCTCCGCTCGCGTGGACTACAGAATGCCATCTGTCGAGCGCACACGCGAATCGTGCCGACCCGCTACAGCTTACGCCGGTGGCCCGCCCATTATTTAAAAAACCAAAATTCTTATTGTGGGTGATCCTTAGAAGATAGATATATGCTATTGGTTACTTTTTTGTAGGTCTTTTTAAGATAAACAATTTATACCATTTAAGGGCACCAAAAACGTCTTTTTCTAAATTGCTTCACCACTATCGTCATTACGTATATTATGTTACTTTACAAAACAAAACCTATAACCTGGCCAGATATATAGCTTGAATTAAAATAAATAAAATATAAATCGGATCCATGGTCTTCGCAAGAAAAGAACATAAACGGACAGACAGACAGAGTGACGTTGAGTTTTATAATATGTTTAGAGCATAGAAGATGTAGACGCCATACATAAATTGAAAGACATAAAGAATTTATTTTAGGTTATTACAGAACTTCAGTCTTTGGTATTTGTAATAATTATGTTCTACTATAAATATAATTTGAATCTTAAATATTCTATAATTTGATGATTTGTCCAAACATTTGATCCAAACACCCATCGCAAACGTTCCACTCGCCTGTCACAGTATTTGTACAACTTTTACCTTAATATTTAATTACTTATGTCATAATGAAAACAATTATGATAGCCTCCGACACCATTACATTTAAATGGCAAAAGGTAATTATCCGATAGGTCAATAAATAGTCGGTCATAGTAATTTTATTTTTATATAAAGAAAATTTAAGCAAAATGTCACATTACGTGTACCAACATCGATTTATGGTAAACGGCAAAACGAAATTCATCACTTACCAATGGACATTAAAACAATAGAAAGTTGCAGTACAAAATAATTGCCATCGCATATTATTGAACGATAAGCGAAAATATCCGCACACACGTAACACAGATTAGTAAACGTACAGACATGTATTCCGATTAAGAAATTGAAAAGTTCAAAAAGAGGTAGGACACAGAGTAATTTATTTGGAGACCTCTGTACTTGGGGCAGTTACACTGGTGACTGGTGACTGGTGACTCCACCCTACAGAAGATCGCAGTCAAATATTCTTGTGTTGAGTAGGGTTTCCAGAGCTCCTTGGGGAAGGAGGTTCAAGGTCGACAACTAGGCTACGGTAACCGCTTACAATCAGGCGATTCGTACGCCTGTGTGCTACGTTAGTTGTATAAAAAATAAGAACAAGATACCCCAAGCATCCAAAGATATAGTTGGATTTTGGCGCGGAGGTATTCAGCTATTTTTCTTTGCAACTGTCGCCGTAATAAAAAAAACACACTGTCTTAGTGCTGTTTAATGAAAGCCTATATAAAATCTGGTTAGAAGATTATCAAAAACAATAATTAAAAATTAAATAACCAGGCATAATTGTCCGCAAAGAGTGCTTGCTGGAAATTTGTGTTACGCTAAGGAGATCTTTAAATCCGTCAAGGCCAGCTTGACATTTGACAAAATATTTTGCAAAAATCTAACATAGAAGCTTAGTGACTTTAATACGATTTTGAAGCTTTGACGGCTCAGTAATAGCGTGTACGGACACTGCGTTGATCGACGTGAGTTCCAAGCCCGGTAAAGCTGTAAAAGCCGAAAAGGCTCCAGGGCCCCCTAAGGCCTAAAAAAAAGACGTGAGATCGCAAGTTGAATCTGTTGCCAAGCACCTGTAGGTGTGTTTCGGTAGTTGCACTTGAAAGCTCACATCGTCACTTAACATCAGGTGAGATTGTGGCCTATAAATAATTACAAAAACCGCAGACCATCCCTAAATTAGGTACCGTTCGTAGACAATAAATTAAAATTAAAAAAAAATATGTTAAAAAGTATCATACCATTTTACCTCAAATATGGCTTTAAAGTCTTATTATCCAAAATTACAATCAGATATTATATGAAATAAAATAATATTACTAAATATAAATAAATACACATGGAATGTTGTTCGTTGTTAAGCGCATCACATTAGAACGGCTCGACACATTTGACTATTTTTTGTTTTATAATATTCGTAATAGTCCGAATTACGCTTTTAAGGTAAGAAATTTTAAGCAAAATTTGGAAAGTTTCTCGTAAAATTTTCAAAATCAAGAATTTTTAAACGTCCTTTTTTCTATCGGATTTTTGTAACAACTTAAGGCCGTAACTGACGATACAAATGATGGATATGCGTAATCCTTTTTTTGTTTTGTTTAAGGACGGAAAAGTTTTCAAGTTTTCTGGAAAAATAAAACGGTATAGGGGCCGCTGTGGTAGAGTTATTGACTATTGGGGCAGCAGAACGTCTGCTGGGACAGCTACTACCAAATTAATATGACGATACTGTAAAAATAAAATGAAACATTGGATATTTCAATAACACAATTGAGCAAAAGAACAAAACAAAGCTTGTGGAAGAAGTCTACTGCCATTTAGCACCTCTTAGATGACGTCAGTCGCGTGAAGTTAATTATATTATCTGATCCCAACTATACATAACATGGTATGTGAATATATAAAAAACTAACCACAAAGTCTGTTAAAATAGTTATGGATAAGTAATTATCCCCAAAAAAAACAGTATGGCTACGCGCTCGCTCACTTGCACACGGACACGCGAACATTAATTGCGTCTAATTAATTTATTACATGTATTAAACAATTAACAGAGCGGTATCTTGATGTATTATTGTTATTGAATTCGGGACGCCATCCATATACGTTGTTACGACTCTTTACCCAATTGACTTATCTTTGGAATTAATGGGTGAGTTCTCATCACGCGATCGCACTGTAATTGGACGTCGAAAGCAGATCTAATTGTTATGTATTAGAGTTTTTTTAGTACTGAAAGGGTTGGTTTGGTCATTCACCTCAACATTGGTATTAAAATACAATGTCTCATAAGTATATCTATATAGTATAATATCTATGTAGGAGATTACAACAAACAGGGTGTTATGGAATTCAGTATCCGTAACCGGAATTATCGGATATCCGAAATAAAGTATTAATGTTTCGAGATTTTTTGATAGGGACGTAGTCGAATGAGAAACCAAAAAATACTGAATACCTAACGAATAAATAAAAAAACTAAAGTTAATATTCTTCAACTACAAGTGTCCCAAGAATACCTATTTTACTTCTATATACAATTCATTGAATTCCATAACTGAAAATATCCGAAACTATCTGATATCTGAAATAATTTTATATCTGTATCCATAAGCGAAACTGATTAAATACTCTTGATATCTACATCCATATTCAGATCAGATATTTCATATTCGTAACAACTTTAGTACCTAAATAAAAAATATTATTTCTTTGTCTGTTTGTTTGTCGCCCATGCGTTCCTGCATCATTCATCCGATTGCGATGAAACTTTGGCGAGTTATTGTGCATAAACTCGGTAGTTTCTTTTTTAATCGTTATAGGTTATGGCCACAATCTCATCTGAACTTAAGCGACAATATGGCCCAAAATGGTGACACGCTAAGCCTAGTTGGAGGACTGGCTCTCAAGTGCAGCTACCGGAAAACACCTATTGGTGCTTGGCGACAGATTTTCAACTTAAGGGTGGTAGCTAGCCAGGCGGGCTTTAAACAAAGCCCTACCACCATGCTATGGTTTCATCACGTTTTCCTTCACCGAAAGCTCAGGCTCATTGCCTCATTGCAGGGATTGGAACTCACGGCCATCGACGCGATTTCCGTACACGCTACCACTGAGCCATCATTGCTTCAATACGATTGTTTACAATTGGTGACGCTCGAGTTGTTTCATTTCGAAGACAACAGGGGCCAAGTTGCGAGAAAAGCTGGTTAGGAATGAAATATGCTTCAAACTCACAACTTTTTTAATAATATATACTAATATAGTACTTTAATAATTTGTTAAGTCAATGGAAAAGAGCTTTTCAATAAAAAAACCTTATTTCAATTTACCCGCATTTATGTTGCTAGGTACCAAGATAAAAGAATAACACAGAATACGCCGATAGGCCGGATATGAGTGATATTGCAATGCACCTCCGAAATTGGTACGTAAAATCATTACTGGCGACATCAAGGAACCCCAGTATCAAAACCCCCCTATAGCTTCAATACCAAATCAAACAATTATATTAGGAACTAGCTTTGCCCCACGGTTTCACTCGTGTTAAATTTATTTGGCCAACTCATCACCACACTGCCGCCAACATACCCGTGTAGCTTATTGTTGTTCTCACTTCCCGTACTTGCCGTTCATGGCTACTACTTCATTTAATTAGTAAAAAAGCCAAAATTCAAAATAAAAGCCATATCATACTGGTAATTCCAGATATTAGCACGATCAAACAAAAAAAGCTTTTGTTTTTTTTTTATATTAGTATAAACAAATTTTGAAATCCTACACTTAAACTACAATCCAATTAATATACGTACACTATTATGAAATAAAAAGTAAAAACACGATAACAGTTATATTCTATGAAAAACGAATGGCTTTAAAAATAAAGTTGCAATTCATGAACGCCTTTGTTTCGTGAATCTTTAAACATGTCTCCTGCTTGATTCGGTAACAAAACGAAATTAGAAATCGTCTGCGTTTCGAACACCGGTAAATGGAAGAACGATTGCCAATTTACGAACCCTACCCCGTCTTAATTGATGCAGACTACTCCTTAAACTAGCGGGTATAGCGAAAGTAATTTGTCATCGGTTAGCTAAGCAGGGAAGGGGCGCTTTCGCGGGTGCAGTGTTGCTAGTTGATACAGTAAATTACCTGTAAAATTAATTTTATATTTATATTTCTTTATTCATACATTAACAATCTTTTTGTAGATAAATATGTAATAGTTAAAAAGTTAATTACAATAACATAAGCTAAAAAGTACTATCACTGTTATACAGCATTGTTTAAAAATATAATTAGGCAAATAAAAGAAAAATTGTGTGGTTTTATGAAACCACGATCCAAGTGAAACTTTAAAAAAGAAAAAAATACAGATTATTGAAGACATGTGACATACATTCTTGAATTACATACAATAACATATACAATCTTCCGAATTTACGATTATAATCCTTGACTGCACGGCATAAAATTAAATGTAATTCGCAACAATTAATGTAATGCGATATGCGATAGATGAATGAAAAAATTCTAGGATTGCACTACTTAATATTTACTAATCTTCACGACAACACAATACTTGATTTTAGGATTGTGAGTTTAAATATCAATCGAAACATACTTTTGGTTACGATAAATAAAGTCCATATCCTAATACAATATTCTGCATATAAATAAGAATTTTTAATAGTTCATTAGATAGGATCCCATTCAATCAATGTCAATGCCGCAAAATCAAGTCCTTATTCGTACTTTGTCTTGTATAGATAGTATAAATACTGAGTCGCCACATATTCAGCGTGGAAGAAAAATGTAATTAGAAAACTAACATATAGTCATAATACACCAAGAACGGCGTGTGTGGTGTTTGAATGACAATTAATTGCGTTTACAATTAAACTGGATACAAATTCCGAGTGCCTTTTTTTGCTGATGGTAAGCAAAGAACTTACCCAAAATAACTGCAAATACTGAGAGATCGGCAATCCATCATTGGTCACCGCTGTTATGCTAGCCTGCAAGCTTTTTGGATGATCCCGAAACGGGACAAAGATTCAGTGTTATAGTCTTCACCATTCAAGTGGAGATACCCTACCACCCCGCGTGTACTTAATACATACAGTATAACTTTATTTACGTCAAGAGGGATATTAAGGAACCGAATAGTAAAAAATGTGTTTAACCTAGCAACCCAGACCGCGGGCAAACCTCCGCGGAGCTAGCACGTCTCTACACTAATAACATCCCGCATAATTAGGAGCAGCCACCATCTCCTAATTACATAAATTGCCCAGTAAACTTGGCTATAATTTCACTTGGCGTTTAAACGCGGTAAATTTAACATCTCTACGAGTTATACGATTTAATTAATCTATTATAAAATATCACACATGAAAATAACTAGATTACTAGGTCAGGTTGAAAATCTGTTGTCATGTAGCACTCATCTCCTAGTTCCACATTTAACAAAAAAAACTATAATGTAGATATTACAATCTAAAAAAAAATACTGATACAAGGAGTAAATCTCTTTGGAAATGTGTCTATAATTGGGGCAGCCTAACTGGTGATATACCACTATTCCAGATGGCAGTGAAATAACCTTTCTTTGTGTTCCTGCTGTGGGTAGGGCTTACAGAACACCTTGTGAAAGGTAGATTCAAGGTTTGCAACTCGCTAGTGATACCAATGGTGTTAAAGCTTCCATAGTCTAAGACAACTGCCTACCATCAGACGGGCTGTACGCTCGTTTGCCACCTAGTAAATATTAGGTTGCTGGCCCTGATGACGTAAATTGCAACGCTACGTATATACCTGTTGCTTATCAGACCGAAACCTAGCAGCGTGAGCGTTACTAAGGTAAAACCACCAGTAATTGACACTGCACCAATAGTTGACACTCTGACGAAGAAAATTAAATATTAAGAAAAAAAGGAAGCCAAAGATCGAGATGGCCAAAATCACTGATTACTGATATATGTTTAATGTTATAAATACATATAGGTACAGTCAGTTATAAAAGTCGGTTAAGAAACTCAAGACTTCAAATCAATTTAGTATCAAATATTTATTTTATTCGTCAGAGTGTCAACTATTGGTGCAGTGTCAATTACTGGTGGTTTTACCTTACTTCATGGCACAAATAATGGTATTCTTGATGGTTTCCTGGTATACATATACGTATATTCGTATTACCTGTACCCGCGGATCTCTACGAGATTATTACGCAGTAATTTCTTCATCTCGTATTTTTATTTCTAACTCATATTTTATTCTACATAAAAATATTATTGATAATTCTAATAGTAGATAATGGAAATACAATGTATAGTACTCATTAAAATCGGCCAAGCTGTTTAATCTATACAAACATATTCATGATCCTATAAAATAGATATATAATAAAAAAATAGGAGAAGCACTCGTACAGACAGAACAGATTTATTTTTATAAATAGATATGTAGAGGTATGTGTGTATAGTTTGTTTTGATCGAATGGATAGCTAGATTCAATTCGTGGAATCGCACAAACCAACAGCTAAGCCGAGATTCCGTCTCTTTGGTACCTTTGCGTTTCTTGCTATTTTGGCTGAGTGCCTCCTGCATTCGCCACAATAACCAGTCTAGCTGTAAAGCCTCTCCAAGTCAACATTAATAGTCAGTTCTAAAAAAAATCGCAGTCGAACCATCCGCTAGTTCTACCATATGTGAAACGTCTATAAAAATGTTTTTTTTTCTGCTTTAAAAAACAGATCAGCCCACGATCAGTCAGTCGTCAAGCAACGTCGTTGACGGAATCAACTTGGAAGATATCAAGGAGTTCGCTAAGGCTTTTAAACTGCGGCGGCTCGGCTTGGGTCTCACGCAGACACAGGTGGGGCAAGCCCTATCTGTCACCGAAGGCCCGGCGTATAGTCAGAGCGCCATTTGCAGGTATTTTTTAATTTAAGCCGTATATATTCTATGAGACATTTAACATTACATATAATGCATTATATAAATTGATAATTATTGATAAAAATATTAACTTTCATAAAGTCTGGATGTTACAGTGTGGCTTTACCTTCACATGTTTTTTTTTTATATTTGCTTATATTTATTAGTATAAATAACACGAACATAACAAATATTTTTTATTTTAAATTAATGTTCATCTATACAAAAAAACAAATAATCAAATTTTATTATGTTTTTATTTTATTTATTTAAAAGCGTGTAAAGTATGTACACTATATTATTTCAAGTATTTGTTTGAAATAATGGATCAGTGTACCCTGTCCTAAATAAAAATCCTATACAAGAACTGATGATATTATAGATCATATCAACAATATATAAATTTTATACATATAATGATTTATTCATGTATTCTTCATCATTTCGATTTGGAAGGTTATAAAGTTGCACCTTTATCAACGTAAAACGTTTTCGTCACTGCTAATAATTGTCAAAAAAAAGTATCTTGAACTTTTTGTTAGCGCAGACTTTTTAATATCGTTAATTGAAGTGATTTGTAAAACAGCACGACTCCTTTCATTGCCTTACAATTCGTTTAATTAATTAACCATTTGGACGGCTTCCGTTTCACCCGCTTTATTGTGGTTTACACCATTTTTTACTTGGCCAAGCGTGCGTCTTTACTAATTATTTAAAGATATCATCAATTATTCCTCGGAGCGATCTATTATAACAATAGTTTTAACATTCCTATGTTTGCATCGTGCTATGGTTGCATCACAATAGTGATATTTAAGCTTAGTAATCCTTATTTATTTATGTTTTTACATTCATTTTTCTCTTTGTACCCAAAGACATTAAAATATATACAAGCCATAGATAGAACATTGAAGACAAAATCTTCATTAACATCTAGTTGCCAATTATCAATTGTCGTAACAGCTATAGATTCCTGTCTTATCCTGGTTTGTTGACGAAAATATTAATATCCTGCAGAACATATCGTGTGTTGTATTAAGGAAATGATTTTAAATCTCTATCACTAAAAAAATTTAGAGTGGTTATTTGTTGGATATTTCTTTTTTAATTACACGCAGTTGTATATTGTCTTTTGTTTATTTTGTTTCATTTTATTTAATAATAAAATTATTATTATTTTTTAATAATTACAAGAATATGATAAAGTAAATATACAGTATTGCTTTTTAAATGTAATCTAATTACACCAATTTACAATGAACGTGCTCAGTACACATCAATCTAATTTCGGTGTATATTCTTTTAACAACTATAAATAGAAGAAATACACATTACATGTTTGTGCGTAAATATGTATATGTGACATATGTATTGTTAGTTAGATCGAAGGGAAACAAAGCAGAGATTCGGCCAATTTGGTACCGTTGCGCTTGATGCTATTTCGGTCGAGTGCCTTCTGTGCTCGCCACAAAGTTCGGTGAAGCTTTAAAGACTCTGCAAGTCAAAAGCGCTAGTCAATTTAAAAAAAAACTTACGTTTTGACCAAATACAAAAGAGCATCAAAGCCTCCATTTTTGTCTGCATAATTAAGTAATTAATTTTGTATTTAGCTGTAAGTTTTCCAAAAGATTAAAATAAATAATTAAATTAATTCCTTAGAAACAGTGTTACGTTAATAATGTTTAATTGAATCTAATCAGTCAAACCAGTAGAACAAATCGAGTTTCGATGCAAAACGGAATGCGACCGGCCGCGGCATTCGTATCGAAGGAAATTTCAATTCAAACACCCTCCCGACGACCTCCTTCGTATAATAAAATCATTAATCGTTACTTCTGTTCCAGTTAATTAATTATCTCGCCGGTAATTACTTTTTTCGTGTAATTAAAAAGAGTAAAATTCCCTTGTCTTTTGTTCCGTCGTGATTTCATTTTCTATTAATTTTTCTTTCGCCTCCCTCCAATTTGATGTCGTGACGTCGCTACATGGTAGTCACCCCTTTCATTATACTGGACTTAATTAATTTGCATTTTAATTAAAACATATTATTATATAAGAAAAGAGTTCGTTTAACTCGTCATTTCAGTGCTAAATTGGTGCTTTTGTTTGATATTCATAATAGGTACCATTTGAAAAGAGTAATCAAAAACATGATGAAGATGAAGATCATTGAATCCAGAGTTAACAACAGAGCTTGTTTATTTTTTAAGTACTTAAGAATTTACATTTAATGATACTAAGTCACATTTTAAAATGTATTAACAAGAAATAGCAAATATACACCGTACTCTGCAATTGATTTTACAAATTTAAAATTATCGCATATTATGTCCTTTGCATCTAACATAAATTTAAAAGTTAGTTTTTTGTCTACGTACTTACATCTTACCTTTTATTTTTATTTTAAGACTGTCTTGAAGATATAATATCTTACCTGTCTTTATTTTATGTAGATAGATATATTTATTACTCTAAAAGTAATAGAAGAATATAAAATTATCATATAAAGAAATTTTAAATATATTATTGATTAATTTTAAATTTGTATTAATTTAATTATCTAAAATTTATCTATCCTTTACATAATAAAAAGCGTGTGAATAAGCGTGCAACTTTATTCCTTCTTTGTAAATGTACTTTTAAAAGATTTCGCCAACTTTCATATTCGTAAGATTACCGTATATTACAGGATCATATGAGTCTAACCTATTATTTGTTACCGTCCCCAGTGCCCTGGCTTCGCAGATGCTAGCAGCTCAGCTGTCTTCACAGCAACAAAACATGTATGTGTTTTGTTTTATTATCCCTCTACACATAGTATCTCAAAATTTCTCTTCATCATAACAATTTTTATTAACAACAATTTAATTAACCCAAATGTGTGTACATAAAACATTGAAATGAAGATAAATTCAGAGATACTTAACTTACAATGCATTAAGTACAACGCTTTGGCTCATACTCGTCGGTCCGGTCTAATAGATTGTCTTTGAATCAAAATGTTTCAACGCTGTTTAATATAATAATCTAATCTGAATCGGCGATCCGTGCATAATTTTTGAACGTATGCCGCATATAATTATTTGTAATAACCGGTTTCGACGTTCTTTCTTTTTCCTTTTCACACGTATACGGTATTTGCATTCAAGTAATTACAGCGGAGGTGCCATACATCATACGCCCGACTTACATTTTGATGTTAAGACAAATGCGCCATACTAATGTAACGACTACCGTACCGTGTCGATTCGACAACATGACTTATTGTTGTGAGAACTTTATCAATTTTAATATTGTTAAAATCTCGATGAGTAATTTCTAACTTTCCATCTAATATAGCATGATGTATTATTTTCATTACTTTTTTTTTGTACTATTATTTTATTAATATTTATTTTGCGCAATTCAAAAGCCAGGGCATTGGCATACGTTACCATTCGCTTCTAATTGAATTCGTTGTTTTATTGTTACCTTCTTCGGGTATTAATCAAACTGATTACCTCGGTTTTATAAATTGCCTATTGTTTTTTTTTTCTTCTCTCGCTCTCTCTCTCTGTTAGAATCGTTAACGCAATGTCAATGTCCTGTGTTTAT
Organism: Saturnia pavonia; assembly: GCA_947532125.1. NCBI lineage: Eukaryota > Metazoa > Arthropoda > Insecta > Lepidoptera > Saturniidae > Saturnia > Saturnia pavonia. The sequence goes on from OX383906.1 coordinate 13,081,235, forward strand.
GCATTTACACATAGAGATATGTCCGCATAAAGCTTCGCGTCGGTAGTTATACTTTTTTCTTTATTTGACCGGTGCGTTGAGAAGCTCTAACATTAAATTTATGTTCGATACAGATTTGAGAAATTGGATATAACACCAAAAAGTGCGCAGAAAATCAAACCGGTGCTCGAACGTTGGATGAAGGAGGCTGAAGAAAGGTAATTATGAGTGATTATGTTCGTGGTATTTTGTCTACCAACACCGTGTACGTGGAACATTTGGCCTGTAACGCTTTTCGTCGTTGTGAAATACATTTCTCAAATCTGGACTAACTCGCTTTTACCGGCTCGGCTTTGTGTTTGTTTGTGTAGTCGCTTATCTATAACTATTATATAACATATGTTTATACTTTAATTCTAACCATTATTTTATCGAAAATAGAAATTTAAATAACCATATGTATCTGTTATGTTTTCGAGAATCATTCGAATTTTATTTCGCCTTAACGTTTTATTTTCAAAACAATTTATTCGTAGGTATTTTTTATAAAGAGATAAAATTCGAAGTTCAAGCTTAATCGATTTATTGTAATCGAAAAATAAAATATATTGTAAAAGAAAACGAATATAGCATACGTTACTCACGACGATTCACATAGTATTAAAGGAACCGTACAATATTATCAAAATACGTTTGTGTTAAAAACGTTTTTCTAATTTCGATAATTCAAATAGTGGTAAGAATTACAATGCATGATATATTATATTATTTGATATATTAGTATATTAACTACATAGTAACATCATACACTGTATATATAATATCTGTTTATATCGTACAAAATGATTACAAACGCAATAAGTTCGACTTTCCAATGAACTATTGAGTTTTATTTGAGTCATATAGAACGAAGCAACATACATTTTTTTATTGCAATTTTTTTTATTTAAATTACTCCCTTCTTTTTTCCCAATCCATCTCCCATTTATTCCCCATTTCTCTCATAACCTTTTTGATTATACTTATTATTTTTTATGGTTTTTAGCGTTTAACCACATTTTCATCAGTGTGTTGTTAAGTCGTGACAATGTGGCCCTTCCACCTGGCTCTCGAGTGCAGCTGCCGGAACATAATTACAGGTGGAGCTTGGCAACAAATTTTCAACTTCAGTGTGGTAGCTAGCCAGGCGGGTATAAGATAAAGACCTACCACCATGTTTTCTTTCACCGAAAGCTCGGGCTCATTGCAGGGATTCGAACTCACGTCGATCGACATGAAGTCTGCACACGTTAACACTGTGCCATTATTGCTTGTATTTATAAATGTTGTTCTACAATATCTCTGTTCGTAACTTATAATCTAATACTATTTGCATTGCGTGCATTGTATGCATTGTGAGGAAAAATAATTTCCACAGCTTTTTAAATGAAAGTGGATTACTACTTTAGCTTCTATATGACTCATTTATTATAAAATATAACTGGAAATAACTCTTCATTTTACGATTTATTTTTGTAGTTCCTATGTAAAATGTCTAAATATATCTTTCTTCGTTATAATTAGTTAAAGTGGCTGATTAAACCCGCGGAGGTTTCGATTTTCCCGATAACATTTTGTAATTAGTCGATCTGATCTGGTCGGGTTTTAACGAGTGTTCTTGAATAGTGCGTTAGATAGTCGCTTTCACGAATGAAAAAACTATATCATTGAATTCTTATTTCCTATTTTTAAATATTGTAACTAAAATATATAAATAATTTTATATGAAACAAATGTAAATATTTGCACATTATACACATTGTTACAATGATATCTCTTTACGCATGTATTTATTAAATTTTATAAATGATCCAGAATAGTCTTAATTACTCAGGACATACTGCATTTTTGGAGATAAATACCGATTTTCAAAGAAATTTAATAACATACTTTACGCGTGTCAGTGAGGGCGAGAAAGAACACCAAAAATACGAACAGAAATACCATAAATGTGTATAAACAATCGAAATAAAACGATATACATATATATCTAAATATATTACATCGAATCAGATAAAAGTAGGGTGAATGACCTATTAGTTGATCGTTTCGTTTACCAAAAGATTAACACAATAGAAAATCAATAATAGAAAATATTGTCAGCACTGTTTGTTTTTTTTTTTGTGTTTTTAATATGGTCACGTAAGTATAGCGTAAGAAAATGTTCCTTTGACTAAAAATTGTCAAAGAATCGAAATGGTCCAAAAAATAGTCCATAAACATTCGATCATTTCTATTTATTTCTTTAAAGGTAAATTAATAGGAAATGTTTTATTTACGTATGAAGTTGATATTATTGTTAGTGGTCATATTATTATAAGGCAGCTACACTTGCGACTCAGTTCTCTCTAAGCTTAGCATATTACCATCTTAGGCCACATCCTCACCTAATATCATGTGAGATTGTGGTGAACCATTAAACTTATCTATACATGTTATAAAATAAAGTCCCCCGCCGCGTCTGTCTGTCTGTCTGAACGCGATAAACTCAAAAACTACATAACGGATTTTCATAGGGTTTTGACGGAATCATTCATGAGATAGGTTTAGTAGGTGTATAAATTATTAACTTTTTGTGTAAACTGACTGAAATATGACGATGATTGCTGAAAATGTCGGAAAAAATATGCCAACTGGGAGCTTTACTGTCGTGCGCCGCGTAAACAAATAGAGATATTTTTATTATATGTGTTTTATACTGTTACTCGCGCAAAGCCGGGGCAGGTTGCTAGTAAAGTATAAAAAACCGTTTATCGTTCTATGTCGCTTAATTCTGTGAATAATTTTATTTTGGACATGTTTACAAATCCGCGAGTTGACAGTATGTTTAAAAAGTGAATTATTTTATAACATTGGTCTATTTATATTCAAAAAAGTCTAAAACAATAAACTTGAAAAATAATTGTTTGTTTGTTGAATTTTTTCTTTCCGAATTTTTGTTATTTGTCTGTGAGTCACGTGATTGGAAATGTCATACTGAAAATATGTAGTCAATGTATATACACAGCTGAATGTTATCTTGAGACAAGTGACTCTGAAATTATTACTGAAAATTGAAATAATGGCTTTAAAATTTTAATATGTAATATTAAATAATATAAGATATTTAATATAAGAAATTGCATGACTGAAGCTCTGTAAATTCAAGCTCACACATAATACCTTTAACCTTAGTTAAAGACGACCTTTAATAATGACATAAAGCCGCTTTACTACGGCATATTTTTAGTTTAGATTTAAATATATATATATATATATATATATATATATATATATATATTACTTTTAAGGGCGTAATCTGTATATATATAAATGAAATTATTGAGGTTTGCTGTTGTGAGCGCATCACGCAAAAACTACTGGGTAGATTATGATCAATGTTTTTTTGTGAAACTCCTTAGATACTTGGCCCTTATGTAAAATAAAAATTATCACGATATCTTCATAAAAAATAATTCTGTAGTCGACACAAGCGCAGCCGCGGGCACAGCAAGTAATAAATAAAATATTAATTCACGGGTATTATTTTCAACATTTAAAACAATTTTCCAAAAGTTGCCTACCCTCGGATTAATAATCATACACGTACATTACATTTATATTGAAATTTTACGTAAAATGTTAAAGGCTTCAATTTGAATTACGTGTGGCAATTAAACACAATCACCTTAAGTATAAAATTCAAACCTAACCTACATTTTCTAATCAGCTTAATCGTCCCATGAGATGCTACAACGGAATCTACCTATTGATTTTACATTTTGCATCATTAAAATGCATTATCTGTATGCAACGGTACCGTTTAACATTGCAAATGGGGTATTTGCAATCGCCTGTCCCTACCTCGGTGGTAATTTTTAACGAGCGTCTCCGCTATCACAACTTGAATTAATGCTTTCGACTTGTTAATATCTAATTTAAATAAATGACTGTATTTATTTTACTGGTTTAACAAGTAACTAAATATAATTTATCTAGTTCGAAAAATTTGTTCCCTTTTACTTTACCCCCCACAAAGGCATGGGTTTGTGTATGTTGGCTTTTAAAACGTGTATAATTTACTGCGAAATGAAGGTGACCATTTTAGTGACCATTAGAGTGTTACCAACTTATTTTCAGTATACGAAACGAATGATAGATTATAACTATTTTTGAATAAACACTTTAATGTAATATCACAACCTCGACAACAAATAAAAAATATGGTGAGTGTCAGCTTCAAAGTGCGACTGGAGTTTACTCTTTAAGAACGATGGTCTTGGAACATACATACAACATAGGCAAAGTTAAATTATTAATAATATTACATGTATTATTACTTCCGTATACAAGTAAGTTGAGTATATACAAGCTTTAAATATAAGATGCATGAATATTTCGTTGGAAGGGGCAACATAACGACTTCACATTTTGTTAAAACTCGCTATTGCTCCCCCTCTAATTCACGTACCGTAGGCTATATAAATATAAAGGATTCTAAAGGACTAAAAAATATTATTTTCTTCCGTGTGGAAAATCCACTTTGTAACTACCTCCATATATTTTCATCTATTAAAAAAATCACGGGCTCTAATTTCGTGATACAGTGAATTTCAATATAAAATGACCAACCAACATTATAAATTAAGAGAGTGGAAATGTATAATGAATTAGACAAGTAATACTCAGATCATAAGCTTCCTCAACTAACGCGTCTAACATTCTTTTTCTACTTCCTCTTGGTCTTCGTACTGTTGGCACAATATGTTTTCCTCTTCTATTTTCCTATACTAACTGTCATTGCTCTTTCCTGAACCTAAATATAAAATTGTGCAATGTAAAAAAATACATTCTCAAGTGCATCCATGAACGGTTAGAAAAAAAAAAAAATATTCACGATCATTGTAACGACATTGACATTATGAATCCAGAGCAAGAATCACAATTTACATCGTATGTCTGCATTCATCATTTTATGAAGATTAATAATTCATTTAGATTTGAGATATAACACTTATCCATTAAAATAGCATCAGTATGTTCTGTACATTTTCCCTTTAATTTAACAAAACATTAAACATTAACCAATATTAATGAATTTCTCCGGTACCGGTCACTATTATACTATTTATAATTACTATTAATATTACTATTACTATTAATATAATTACTATTAATATTACATTACATTCCCTGGTTATCTACGTGATGTTTGACATTTTTGAAATTTTAAGTGGTAGATAGACATGCTGTTCAACTATACATATGATTGATATAAGCATGCTCGATACTAGCAATAGTTTCGATACACATGCTACTTCGTGCTTCTTACTAGCATGTGTATCTGTAACTTAAATCAATTAATACATTTTATACTCAAATTAGATTATGACGATTTCAGCAATATCGTCCGAAATGCTTGTTTATTTTTTTATCAGACTGAACTGAAGATATAATTTTTGTGTATATAATGTTAGGACTGTGTTCTACAGTGACGGTCCATCTTAAAGCACGTTTATTCTAGAGATGTACCAAAAACACTGTCTTTGCCTTTCGGAATGATTGAAGTCTATTCCACATTCATAAAATGCTAAATTAAATCTGCAATATTAAAAAAATAGTACGTCTTTGACAATGGTATCAAAGACGTACCTATGGGTTTTATTTTTAATACAATTTCTGGAAAATGTCTACCATTACTGATGATAAACACTAATCTGAGAAGAAGTGATAAACGAGAGGCGGATTTCTTTGTCATTCATCTCGTCGTTGATCTGCAAATATGGCGGCAAAAGCCTCTTAGTAATGATATTATAGGATATTAGTAGGACATTTTGTAGAGCCCACCAAGCTAGCCGACACTCCCAAGTTGATCAATCTATGAACAAGGCCTTATCTGTTTGTTCGACATGGAAACTAGTCCATTTTTATGTTTATTATGTTAACATTTTCCGCTCTATCTTCACCAACATTAGATTGTGGTCAATTATTAATATAACCCAAAGAAAAGTGTTATGTGATTTAACTACATCTTAACAATATTCTTCTGCAGTTCTTCATGTATATTTCTGTGGTTTTATCGTATGTTTTCAGCTTTAGCATGTATTATTTGTTTTTGCCTTTGCTCTTTAACTTAGCTACTGTATAAGTACTATATAGATCAGGGTTGCCCAAATCCAGGTCCACGAATCATAAAGTGGCCCGCCGAGGCATTTCAATATGCGCGCCAACTATTATTATACTATCTTTATCCGAAAAATCTATTAATTATAAATACTTATCTATTTATATCTGAATCTATCATGGCTGTAAGAAAATATTTATTTTATTAACTAGCTGGCCCACCAGCTTACGTGGATTCAAAATTATGACCAACATTCAAAATTAATTGGGCAGCCTTGATATAGATTACAAAAGTAGCTAATAGTCATAGTTATTAAAATGTTGATTACTGAGAATTAGTGCACGCGGACGGCATATCATATACTGTGAATTTCTTTGTAAATTAATATCGTTTTACAAACCAAAGTGTAAGTAAAATTACAAAACAATGTATGATAATACAAAATTATAACACTCTATATGAGTAATTCTCATAGACATGTGAAGAATCTTACAAAAAAGTCTTGGTTAAATGTTTTGCCTATCAGTTTCCAACACATTTTTTGTAAAATTACCATATAAATCGTAGTATACGATAGCATGATGGTAGGGTTTTTAGGCGTATCGTGTTTACTATCTTCAGCCTCATCTTCATCAACTATGTATCTATTGGAACTGTGGTCGAGAGTTATGCTAATCATTAATTAAATAAAAAAATAATATATTTGTTAAAGATAGATATACATTTGTTATTCAAGGTATGCGTCTGGACAGAATCATTTGACAGATTTTATCGGGATGGAGCCGAGTAAGAAGCGCAAACGACGGACCTCGTTCACACCTCAAGCACTGGAACTCCTCAACGCGCATTTCGAGAGAAACACACACCCGTCTGGTCAGTAACTTAAAATTATGAAAAAAATATAAAGGCACTTGATGTTATAATATGGTCACTGTAGTTTATAACTATTACAACCAAACGTAGACAAGACTGCAGTCCTTACTGAGGTCAGTCACAATTGCTACCAATGTAGTCTGAGTGGGAATGCTTCATTTACCAATCTCAAGAACACCCTGATCGCAGTTGTACAACCCCTTCTGTGTCTATCTATCTATATGTACCTACTTAATTATATGTGCGTAATAATATCAAAATCTAATCGACGAGAGAGCAGATCCAAAACCTAAGCTTCTGAAACTAAGTGGAACGTATTGTTTTACAAATACGTAATAAGGATTTTTTTAACCAACATTTAAAAGGGTATATCGATTTAAATTTTATGTATGTAAGTATAAGTTAGCAGTAAACACGCGAAGCTTTAAGAGAAATGCTCACGTAACTAAATTTAAATGATTAAGATAAAGTGAAGCCTTTCCGAAACGATGTGACATGACAGAGCTTCTCTTAATATTGTTTTTGGTCCAAATATGTGGTCTAAATATAGCTAAGTGGTAATTTCTAAGGAGATAATCACCATACATTCAGCTGATAGACGTCCTCACTTGCACAACTCATCGCATAAGAGTCGCTGAGGACAAGCTACAACGAGTCAATTCTGACCCAACATTCATGATAAAATACGTCAAATTCTCAAAATGACAAATCTCCATATTTGTACCATGAGAAGGCGTCTTGTCCACTGCTGGACTTAGGCTCCCCCAAAAATTGTTACAATTACCAGTTCTACGCTACCGCACCCAGTGGATTCCTGCAACCTTCGCAAGACGGCCGACTAGTGGTGGGTATATTCACGCTACGTCACCCGGTGTGTACACTCGGGAACTTCTTTGGCCTCATTCGCCTTCCGTCCCAAGTGCAATGTACTCCACCAATTGCTTCTTAATTCTAGCAATTATTAGGACTATGTCGGTGACTTTGGTATTTGTCTCTCCTCGTTACAATCATGCGAAGCATAGTGTTATATAGTGTTAGGGTATTTTGTAATACCCGCTTGGCTAGGGTGGTAACACTCAAGGTGAAAATCTGTCGCCAAGTAGTTCAGGCAGATGCACTTGAGAGCCAGCCCCCCACTAGGCTTAGCGTGCTACCATTTTGGGCCACATCACTACTAAACCTCAGATGAGTTTGTGGCCACAACGACAAATTTATAAAGGATATATAAAAAACAGAAACAAAGAGAAAAGAGCATAACCCTCTTCGTTGGTTTTAAATGAACTTGAGCTGTCTTATGAGGCCTATCGTTAGTAACCACGTCATCATGTTTATAAGAAAATTATATGTAGTACTTACAAATAAATAAATAATTTTCAGGAACCGAAATCACGGGTCTGGCGCACCAGCTTGGCTACGAACGCGAAGTTATAAGAATATGGTTCTGCAACAAACGGCAAGCTCTCAAGAATACTGTCCGCATGATGTCGAAAGGAATGGTCTAAATTAATTATTGCGATAAATACGTTTTACAAGTATTACAAGAAACCATCGATAACTTTTTGTTTCACTAAAACTAGTGATGTTTATGTGATTATTTTTATCGATTATTATTGACAGTTCGTTTAGCACATGGATATGCGATCTCATCTCGATATTCATTTTGTGTTTTCTTATAGAAATATGGAATTTACATTTTGCATTGTTGTGAATGAATAAAACTGGCCTTAACCGCAAACCTACATGCGATTCCAGCCAACATGAAACATTAAAATTAGTTTTAGCATATAAGCTTAACGTAATGTATTATTAAACAAATTTCGACTGAAATATTTGTCTCGATGTAGTCTATGAATGGAATGTTTTAGCATTAATATAGGTGTTTATTAGTACAAAATAATAAATTGAGAATTGACAACATTGAATTCATTAACTCAAATAATAAGAAAGAATCTCACCAGCTTTTCCGTTTTGTATCTATTATAAGACTTACAACTCCATCTCAGTAAAAATTATTGTACGAAACATTAAAATCCCCTTTATGTGTTTGAAATATATTATTAAAGTATATTATAAAGACGACTACAAACCTTTTTTTAACTAGCTCGATAAAATGACTTTACAATATAACAGGAATTAGTTGTGCACGCGTACACGATTCAAAAATTACTGTTTTATTTACATATAATTACATTAAATATATTTCAACCGTCAAATAAATATTGAAAATTACATCATTAAGAAATCCCTAAACATAATTCTGCAAACAATTATATATAAATGTAACAGTTACTTAGTAGCTTTTTTTTGAATTGCACTACTTAACTTTATCTCTAGGCCAAAAATTTACACAGTTCAAAAGCAGTAATGGTAAAATGAATCTTATAATGAGTGCAAATACTTGAAAATAATCGTTTTTACCATCGATTTTATATTCATTTATGTCAGATATCGAAATTAATTATCAATATTTGAAAGAAGTATCGTATGACGTTGGAAATAAGTATTTGTAAAAATATTGCATTTTATATATAAGTACAATAACGTCACAATAGAAGGCGACAGTTAAAAATTGTAATGTACCTATGTAATACGTTAATTTATTGAGAAAATCTTGAGTTAATCGATTCTACTTAGCGAATGTTGCACTTCATAGTCTTAAGCATTATATCGATAAATAATTAATGTAGTTAAAAATGTGTCGTCAGTCTTAGTAGCCTACTGGTTTTTTTAACAATAGTAGGTTTTTGTTGATAAATAGTTAGATTTATATTTAGCGTAATAAATAAATAAAAAATATTAATGTAAAATGTAAATATTGTTTCGTAATATTATTTCAATGTATTATTAACTTTAAGAAATATAATTTCGTAGCTTTTTAATTGATTAAGTTGAAGTATATATCAAATTGGATTTATTGGCGAAATTAAGGATTTTTTGTTTAAATTCTTTTGTTTGTATTGGTAGGGTCTTTTTGGATAAAAATACATATAACAGAGGGTCTTCAAAGTTAAAATTATTAAGCGTTTAATATGTGCATATTTATTTGGGTAAATGACTATTAAACTATTAAAATTACCTCGCATTTGGAAACGTAGAATTTGAAAATATAATATATATAAATATTGCAAAATACTAAAAATTTGAAATTATCGTATATTATGTTTTAAGAGAATATAAGATCCAAGAAATATGCACAAATAAAACAATATTAGTTCATAAAGAGGATTTTAAGAATTTGTAGCATTTATATTATTTATCAGATAAAATATTGTTTTTGTTACTACAATCAAACCCCTAGTCTGAAGAGACAGGTGCCTTAATCACGTCGAAAAGTAGGTATACTTATTAGAAAAATGATTTTCATTTAATCGAAATTAAACTAAAATCTTCTAATTAAAAAAAATATATATTGTTTTACTATAATTTTACGTAAACATTATCCTACCTGTTTGAAAAAACAAACCTGGCTAAAAGTGTCTTGTAAATAATTTAGTTAGATCGTTTTCAAATAAAGACCTACTGTTAACTGTATTACCATAGTAATTATAAGAATGTAATGTAATATTGTATGTTAATGACCAATGAAAACCAACTTGTGATCATTAATATTTGTACTGTTACCTACTACTTAACAAGAGTCGTTAAAAATATTATAATAAAAAAATTGAACATATTTTTCGGCTGTTGAAAAAATTGTAAATACGATATTAAGGATAATAAAAAAAGTAAAATAAAAAATACTATTTGGATTAATATTTAGGAACAAAGGGAATAAAATATTATCAAAATTTATATTTTCAAAAATTATTACAATTACAAAAAAAAATGTGTATTTAAAAGGAATGTTTGGCCATAAAATACAAAATTTTACACGAATAGGGTTTTTTATCGACTTAGCCACAAAACACAACCACAACAGGCAGAAAGGTAAACAGTGAATCAATTGTGAAATGCGATGTTGCCCGTTATGAGTACTTTTATCATAGGAATCAGGTTTTTTGAGTAGGCAACTTTTAAATTGTAAAAAAGGTTATATTCACTTTTTAATAGTGACTTGTCAATTTTTTTAATTGACGTTTTATTGTTACGTATTTAGAGACATGTAAACAAAAAACTTGATACCCAGTAAACATTAGCGTAATAGAACAAAGCATGCAATGCTAAGTACAAATATAATTTTATGATACAAAATGCTAGTCCGTTAAAGAAATAATTAAAATACTGTATTACATGGCATCATCGCGTTGCACTCTGGTTTTCATGATCCATTTTATGTATCTATAGTAAGTAATAGTAATACAATTAAACTCTACACATAACTTCAGCTGTAACTCATATTCAAACAAAACTGTATGTAATAGAATATTAATTTCTTCCTTCCTATAATGGAATATATGGACGGTACGATAATGGACGGATAATTATGGCTGCTGGATTACAAAGAGGAGCAGAATAAAGACAGATAACTGTTTGATTGCTTGTTTTATTCGCATTTTTTTTATCGAAATATGTTCGACCCTACAACCTGTACAACTTGTACAACCCTACTCAGATCTATACCTCAGTGTGCCCTCATGTAGTGTTCATTAAACATCCATTCCAATCTAATTAACTATCGCCTGTTTCATAGTACTGTAACATCCACATGAGTGAGCGACGACAGCGAAAAAAGGACATTTGCGTTTTCTACGTTGTTAAATGAATAAAAATATCAGGGTGACATCGACCGGCCACTGTTCTTAAAAAAAAGCCGTTTGGGCCGAGTACGTAACAAGGTCCGTTGTTAGCTACAGATCTTAAATGACGAGCTAAAAAAAAAAAAGAGTGTGTGCTTAAGACCGTACGGCAGAAGTGAAAACTTCATAAAGACAATTATTAGGTATGAATTGAATATACAAAGCACAGCGACACAACATCGAAGAGCAGCTGACTGTATCTTTCTCGCTCGGGTACACTCGGCGGTCCCGAGTTAACCCGATCGAGCCTTTCACCTCAGAGCGTGACGGATCAGCCTAATTACTATCTACGAAAAATCTGTGTGCGGTGCGCCAAAAGAAGTTTTCACTTCAACAAAATGTAACCCCATATTACTAATTACCTACCTATAAAAATTTTGCAAATTTTGTATGTACTAGTTTTATAACTGACTATGGATTAATTGATGTTTAATCAACACTACCCTCAGAGCCGAGCCTTATAGAAAGTGCAATGGGTGCACAGCATTCAGGTCTCAGGAGGAGACCTAGTAAGGGCGGCAAAGTAAAAAAAATAAAATAATGCAAACCGGACCGTGTGAATAAACAGTAGAAAATGCTATTACTAAAATGTCTTTGTCTATTCTATACTGTTTTAAAATTTCCCTAGTCTGTTTGTTTTTTTAAAGGAAAGGTTAATAAAAGCATTGACTACATTTTTGATCATATCACCTGTTTGGCTTTTTTCAGATAAAGTTATTACAGAAAGTATTGCATTATTTTAAATTTGGCAAGCGTGTCATTTATTCGGAAAATGTAAAATTTTACGATTCACAAAGGGAGGAAAATCATATTTTGCACCAACCTTGACTCGCTTTAGTCAAGTCAAGCAAAGTTACATTAGCTACATTGTCAGAACTGCTTAGCACTGTTTTTCTATTTCTAAAAGTTTAGTAAGTCACGGCACGGAAACACTGCAACGTGACCACTAAATTCTTGGTGAGAGAAATAAGTGTGACAGTGATGCACCCGCAGTTCAACCTTGCACTGATTCTACTGTTGTTATTACTGAAAGAATTTTCAGAATCGGATCATCAATTACGGAGATTATCTACCTCCTTCATTCAAACACACAAACTTTAACTCTTTGCAGTATTAGCCTCGCGCCAAACTTTTCTTAGGTATAATTTAATATATTATATTTCATAACAATTATAAAAGTCAATCATTATCTAGAAGGCAAGATAACAAATAGCGTTTTAAATATCATTTATTCGACTGTACAATGCGCAAGTTCGGACTCGTCGCTGTGTTCAGACCGGCTAAAAAGTTTGGCGCGAGTTAGACAATAGACATCAAATATGCATAATAAAAAAATTCATAGAATTGGAGACCCTAATTTAGCCCTCTAACAGACTAGCGTTTGTCGAGCGTGCGCGTTAATCCAACGCTTGATCAGCGTCTGAGGACAAGCAGCGTGTAGGTACGCGACGCACCAATAGGTGTGTTCCGGCAGCTGCACTTAAAAACCATTCTTTCACTATTGGGCCACATCGCCACTTAACATCAGGTGTGATTGTGGCCACTAAGCCGAAACCTATAACGATAAAAAAAGCGGCAGCTCTGGTCAAAAGTTTGATGAACGCGCACGCTTCACAAACGCTAGTATGTTAGCTCCCTTAAATTTCAAAACGTAGGTAATTATTATTATCTAGCCTATATTATTTACTTTGTTGATCATCGTCACTCGATAATGGTTATAATAATTTACTTCACTTGTCGAACATCATAATCCTCAAGGCACAAAGCATAGTTTAAAAAGTAAAAACAATTTTACTTGTTTTCAACATAGATTATTATAAAATAGTTCAATAAAAATTTTATGATAGTATAATTATATGAATAGATGATCTATTTCAAATATCCACGAAAAACGAGTACCTACTACCTACTCTTACTCTTTTTTCCGTGCAAATAGTCATAGTGTAACTTTAATTTCATGTTAAGTTTAAAATATCGATTTATTTAAATCAATTTAAATCTAAATTATCGATACATCGATAATATGATGACAACATCGAGTATTTTTCCACGTAATTCTTGTAAATGGAGGTCGAGCACCTAAGCAAAATAACAGAAAAACAACAATTCCTAAAAAATACTATTTTTCGAACAGCCATGTTTACGTATCATTTTAACATCGATGTCCAAAAGCGGTGTTTTTTCTAATATAGCTCATCCCTAGTTTAGAGATGTGAAAACAAATCATACAGACCGTTATGTATTTATAAAAATATTAGTTTCATTATTCATTATTTGGGTGGAATGTTGTGTTTAAATTTAAATTTTGTAGGAATTCTAATTACAAATTTGGATTTATTTAGATATTCACTAATTTAAAATAGTATATTATTTTTCTTTAACTATTTGTTGATAATATTGTTTTTTATTGTAATGAGTTAGTTGATTACTATGATTAGGATAATTATTAACATCTAATCATAATAAACTAATACTAATTGTTCTCACATAAATGTCAGGATTAGTCGATAAAATTACTGATTCTTTCTAGTTCTATGTAACAAGATACAGCACTACAAACTTCCATTTTCCATTTCAATATGGTGGAATTTCTTATCAGACTGTGAGTGTTATGAGTGATATTTTACAATTTGACCAGAATTTATAAATTAAATAATAAAATTACTAGGTAATAGCACATATAATATAATTGGTTGGCAATATCAAAGGTGTCTTAAGATTGTGCGTTAAAATAAAAGTAATTTATATATACGTAAACTCGACAATAATAAACAAAAATGTTTGCAAATCAAAAGCGAAAATTTGCGTAGAACATTACGTCACGGCGCACATCGGGATTGCCGTGAACTGAACTGAATTGTGTTAATAGAGTGCAATCTGAGGACTAAAATGATTCATGACGAGGTTAATTGAGGGTTTTAGTTGATAAGTCGTAATTGGCTGGAGAATTCAGTTCGATGATAAGTTTGCCATCGGCCGGACGTTAACTCGATTTATGTACATCTATGATGATAGAGAGTGTTTCTAGGCGTGCATTCAGTAGTTCCAGTGGCACATACAACGTTCGGGCTTCGGAACTAGCTCGTGATCGGAAGCTCAGTATATTCAATGTCAACGTACAATTCTTGGATGACACCCAGCAGTGTTTTCAGATCGAGGTAGGTTTAGTATGATATTTTAAACAGTCGCAGATGCTTTTTTTAACACTGACTCATTCTGTTTTTTGTTCCATGAATTTCAAGTAATATGATAAGTCTGTATTCTATTCGAAGCTAGTGTATACTTAGACAAGTTGCCTTTGTAATCGGATATACAGTGTTTTCCTTGTTTAAGGTTAACTTTGCTTTAATACTACAAAAACGTTGGAACAAGTTCTGTAGAGACAGTTATATTAGACAAGTATATAAAATATGCACACATTTTCTAGTATATAATATTACCAATTTTCTGTCTCCAACAAAAACCACTGCAAAACAATTATTATATTACAGTAAGTGAATTGAGAAGAGTTTTTAGGAAATTACTAATATCATTTTAATTTTTGTTCATAAAATGTATGTCTGTCCGTTTAGCTACAATCAAAAATACTATCATTAGTAAATATTATAAAATAGTATTAAGTAACTATTGTAAAAAAAAAATAACCAAACTGCTTTGTAATGTTGGAATGTCAGAAAATATAAAATCTTCTACTTGAAATAAGTACTATAAATGTTTTATAATTTGTATGTCTTTAGTGTGTAGTCACTATCTCACCTGATATTAAGTAATGATGTAGCCTAGCTGAAGTTTGGTTCTCAAGTGCATCTGTGGGAACACACCTGCAGGTACTTGGCAACATATTTTCAACATGAGACAGGCATTACATATAAAATGTATTGCCACTATGATATGGTCTCGTTATGATGTTTTCCTTCAGCAAAACCTAATATAATAAGAGAAAAAATACAATGTTTTAGTAATATATGAAATGGTTAATTAGTAACAGAATGTCAGCGATAAGTTCTGCTCATATTGACAGTGGAAATTTGTTTGACTAATATGAATTTGACAAACTTCACACATTAGTCAATTGCCTTTCCACTGTCGATATGACATAACATAAGATTGTTGTGAATATGTGTAAAAGAAGAAACTGGAGTTGACTGAAACTGACATGTGGATAAATATTAAAGTAATGCTTGTAGGAAAAGTTAAAACTGTGATGAACAAGTGAAAGAAATATTGAATGAAAAAAAACGAAAGAGTTTTGGAAGAGTAATTTGGTGTTCCATTCTTCTTGCCTACCTGAGTAGACGAATGAAGTAATCATAGACAGATAGACAATATGTTTCTAATAAAGATCATTAGGTTTGTGTATTATATTTCTTTTTGATCATTGAACATATTTGAATTAAGTTTTCATCTAGACATGGGATGGTTTTATATAACATTTTATAATAGATACAATATTTATACACATGCAAAAGGATAAAAAACAGGATAAGCTATTCAATATGCTATGAATATGTTTCAACAGGATGATAAGAGTATAAAATAATTATTTAAACTGGGTTATTAACTCTTGTCATATGTTTGATACTAGAACAGTACTCATATCAACATTAAAATAGAATATTATTAACTCATATTACCACATAAAACCCCATATGTGATACAAAAATGTAGAGTGTAGATTTTATTTATGGGATGACAAATATTTATGTATTTGTAATGTAATGGGCCTGGCATTATACAAACAAGGAATTAATAATAATTAATAATTCTCATACACACCTGAAAGCTCATAATCACAATGAAGAAAGCACAAATTCTACTGATCACTTCATCAAGCACTTTCTTAGCGTGGTTTGTTAGCATTTGGCTACAATCTCTCCTGATTTAAAATGACTACATGGCCCTAATTGTACTGGCTCTCAGGGGCAGCCTCTCAAACACAGCTGTTGGTGCTTTGATGATAGATTTTGGACTAGAGAGTTAAAACTAACCAGTAGACATTTAGAAAATGCTTTAACAACAGCAAGGTTGTAAGTTTTTATCACAATGTTTTCCTTGTAAGCTTATTAAGTCCATGTAATTATAATATGTTGATTGTTGCTGTGTCCAGACATGCTTCTACTAAGCCATCACTGATTCTAGGTGTTATTCTAGAACAGCCTGATTGTTAAGTTCTATAAATATTTCAGATGCAATTTCTTATGTCATAAATTTATCCAAAAGTATTCTTTTATGAAGTTCCACCTGCCATTCTCTTATTAATATTTATAGAAGATCACAGCCAAGTAACCTTATGTTGTATTCCATTGAGTAGGATTTTTTGAGCTCCTTGGGTTTAAGGTCACCTACACTCTAGTGTTAGCTCTGGTTTTATAAGCATCCATAATAACTGGTTACCATCAGGCATTCCATATGCTTGTTTGCACCATTTAGTTATATTAAAAAAAAATAGCCTAATGTTGTCAATCATATTTATTTTCAGAAAAAAGCAAAAGGCAATGTGCTTCTTGAACTAGTGTTTCAACATCTAGAATTAGTTGAAAAGGATTATTTTGGACTACAGTTCACTGAGAATGGATCAGCTCCTAGTGCCAACAACACCGAAGTAACAGTAAGTCATTTTATTTCAATTTTTATTCTTTACACAAACAAGCTTTTAGTGATAAATAATTTGTCATATAATAATTATTTATTTGTGTCACTGCTATTTTTTATATGGTATGAAAAAAATTATATATTATACCTAATTGTAAACTAATTTTTATCAATGAAATAGCATAAACAGCAACCCATATGGGGTTAAAAATAATAATGGTTAAATATGGCAATTGTAAATGAATTTGTATTGCTACCATTCTTGATATGATATGAAAACACAGGTACACAAACATATGAATCTGGGTTTTTTAGGGTTCTGAAGTCAAAAGGAGCCCTTTTATTGTTTCGCTATGTCCATCTGTCTGTACACAGCTTAGCTCAGAGATTCTTAGTACTAGAAAGCTGTAATTTGCTATGGGTATACATATTAATCACACTGACAAAGTGGTAAAATAAAATCTTGAAAAAATTAATTGTTTAGGGTAGAGGTACCTCTCTTACATGTAATGGTGGGATTGGTTTTTTTTTCGTCTATCCCATGCTGTGGGTCTGTCAAAACTATTTTTCAATTCAGGGGTCCGTTTGATAAACATTAAGCTTTTTCATTAGAGCCAAGTGTCCACCCCTCCCAACTCCACCAGCTAAATGGTAATTTTTGGATATGTGGATAAATTTATGGTAGGTAGTATATAGAATGAAAACTATCTGAGGTAAATAGGCTTTACAAGTTAACGAGTAATAGTCAATCAACTATAAAATATATTTGTAGAAGTAATTTTGTATAAATTCGATTGAAAATTACTTAAAGACCCCACTCTAAAGGATGATTGATGTTACACCGGGTGTTACATGCCTCGCTTATTTAATTGCAAACTCAAGCGGAAGTCTGAGGTAAAATTACTTGGCGTAGTATTTAACAGCAAAATGAGTTGGAATATACATGTAGAAAAGAAAATCAAAGCCAGCACAGTGTTTTGGCAATGCCGCAGGATGGTAGGCAAAAAATGGGTCCTAAAACCGTAAATTACATGCTGGCTTTACACAGCGGTTATCGGCCCAATTATAAGCTTCGGGGCACTGGTGTGGTTGCCTAGAACGAAGCTCATAACAATCATAACTAAACTGAGACGATTTCAAAGACTGGCATGCTTGGCAATCACAGGATGCATGGGATCCACCCCCACTATTGCTCTAGAGACTATGTTAAATCTACTTCCTTTACATCTTATAATACAATAAGAAGTAACAGCATCAGGGGTTCGGCTGAAAACTTTAAACTTATGGAAGGACAGGCAAACACCATACTTCCATATTACATGAAATTACGGAGCACATGCAACTTATCGGAGCCATCTGCGGTAAGGTAAGGTTCAGGCAGAATGTATAGGTATTCTATTAGCAGCCCAAACAATAATCTCAAGGAAGGTAAAGAACTTGCCAATCCGATAGTATGTGGCTGCAATACTAGCTCTTAAAGTAAAACAATTAATTCGAGCCTAGTGTTTTTGTGACATCAAGCACTCAGGTATGTATACATAATAGTACAACCATTCAATGGAGAAAAGGACCCAGTGGATCACGTGGTAATGACGCAGCAGTCAAACTAGCAAGAAGGGGATCCAAGATGATAGTGTCGGGTCTGGAACCAAATATTCCCCTTCCTTTTTGCTGGATCAGAGCAGAAATACGTTCAAGGATGAGACCTCTTAGACACACGGAATGGAGCAGTGTGATGGATTGCAGACAAGCGAGGGAATCACTACTCTCTGCCAATCCCAAAATCTCTAAGTCCTTTTTACGCTTGAGTAGATGCCAAGCACGTATGGTCACCGAAGCCTTAACAGAACATGGACATTACAACAAACATCTGTTTAATTTACGTGTAACAGTAAGCCCCGTATGCCGAGTTTCCATGGAAAAAGAAGAGACAGCCACTCACGTGCTCTTGGAGTGCAAAGAGCTGGTTCGATATCGATTTGTACACCTTGGTACCCTCCCGGAACCCTTTAATAACATCAGGCGACTTGAGAACTTCCTGCCTAAGTCAGCCACCACCACGCAAAATAGACGCCTATAGACGTCGAGCTGTGCTAACTTAGCCCATGTAAGCCTGTTACCTGATACACCGGAGCCCAGCCTAGACCCAACCCAGTGCTGGCCCGGTGTAACATGAATCATGCTTTACTTCATACGAAAATAAATCTACTGTAAATGTTTGGCCGTTTCCCGGCCGGCGCCCGGCCCGACTCCGGCACGGTGTAACATGAATGATCTTAAGTCTGCATATTGTGACGGGCAATACGGAACCATATACGCGCGTAGCCCGGCACGGAAATGGCAAATTTTACATAAATTGAGGAGCTAAAAAAATGCAGCTATATTGTCAATTTTCCTCCAAAGAATAGCTTATGTTTACTTATTACATGTGAAAAAGCAGTGATAGAAATGCAATTTCACTGCTATTAATTATATTTAAATAGCTTTAATTCCATGCGTAGTCAACATTAAAAAGACTTATGCAGCTTACCAGCTTTATTGTTATTAGATTTGTTTAATGTCATTATTTGGATATTTAAATTTATTTATAATAATAGAAATATGCAATGAGCATACATAAATTTTATCTAAAGCGACTTGGTGTACAATAATTTCAAGGACCATGTCAAGCGGGTTTTTACTGTCAAAAGGGGCGATCATTACTTAAACTATAGTGATGTCTGGTAGTGACTCCCTCTGTGTACTTCACTGAAATATAATTATGATGAATTATTAAACATATGAATGATATATCCGATCTAGTTTCTTGTCTACTCTTGTCGATGACTGTTTTCCGAACCGGTAGTATTGTTGTAAAGTTCGTAAGTGCCTTCTTTGGGTTTAAATTGTATAGAGTAGTTTTTTTATTTCATTATGATCAGATCATGATTATCGCATATTAGTTGTTGCTACTACAACAAATTAAATTTCCACACCTAATTAAATGATAAAAATATATAAATAGCATTTAAATTAAATGGAATCCCTGCCCTAATCATTATAATGAAATCTTTAATTATTATCATTGGTAATATACCTAATCGTTGGTTTATATGTAACAGAAACATGAATAATTTTTGTTGCGTTTTTGTTATCTGTTATTCGATTTCGATAACATCTATATAGTTATCATGTTGAATCACTTGTAATAGATATGAAAATAATATTAAAACGACCGGAATTAAAACATAATTAGAATTTATAACCTCATGTAAAAAACTTTATGTTAATTAAATACGCATACCAATTAAATTATTATAGCACCTATTAAGTATATTATTTTGCTACAATTATATCAAAACTCTTATGCGTATTGTATGTTGTAAAAACTTAACAGACAGTGGTCACGCGCAGGCCGTTTAACAAGGTTGAAATATGAGCTAAAATCCTAAATTGTATAGGAAACTCCGTGGAATGTTATAAAATGACATAATGCAGTTAACCTAATTTATCGTCAGAACCTAATACCAATGACACGTCAAAGTTATGAATAAGTACATAAATTGTTTATATTCTTTTTCATTTATGTACGATTGTGATATACTTACTGTGGCCCGCGGTTTCACCCGTGATAAATTTATTCGACCAAGTCTATAACGTGACGCGCGCTTTTGCCAACACACCCTTTGGCCTATTGTTGTTTTTACTTCCAGTACTTGCCTACAGCTTGCCAGATTGCTTGAAGTTCACGGTTACTGCTCCGCTCCTTAAAATCGTAGCATAATATTATATAGCCTTTAACCTCCCTTAATAAATAGGCTATAAAATGCAGATAGGATATTTTCAAATCAGACTAGTATTTGTAGAGATTAGTGCGTTCAAATAAACAATCTCTTCAGCTTTATAATCTATATACATATAATAAAACTAAAGTGTCTGTTTGTAACGTCAAACTAACACCTTGATTTTATAATACCTTAGTATAGACAATATTTTTATCGGGTGGCTAGAGTTGTGCCTCGCAACTCACACGGGTCGTTCGCGTCACTACACCTAACCCAAGCCGAGTGTTGAATTATTTTAATTTTACATTACCTCCCAAACTATTCGTCCAAATAACATGCTATAAAGGGTAAAGTTTATCTATATAAAATATTCTTGATGATGGCTTTCGTTCGTAAGGATTAATATGCCATACCTAATAATAACGCTCATAAATCACTTTTCAATTTTCAATAAAACTTTGTCACAAAATATCTTATTGTGGCTTATGTATAAGAGATAGGCATATGGTATCGACATATGGTATGGAATTTTTTTAGATGTACTAAGGAGCTATATTTTTGTATAACATTGTATTTATGTATCACTAACCATTACGCCAGCGCACGCGTATGAAGCAGTTAGGGTGCGCAATTTCTTCCGATTTACTTAACAAAAATCATTATTTAAGGCTAGTTGAGAGGTGTAACCTAATGCTAGATATACGATTTACTAGCATTATTATTTGTACTATTCCTCGTGAATCTGCCCTGTCTATCATATACAAAAATATTTTTTCGAATCCGTCTGGTAGTTTCAGAGATTAGCGTGTTTAAACAATAAACTCTTTCGTTTTAGTATATTAAGTATAGATATACGAATACGATACCCCTACAAATAAAAACCAAAACGGTTGGACCGATTTTTGACGGGACTTTCACTGGCAGATATCTGATGTTATAAGGAATAACTTAGGCTACTTTTATTTTAGAAAATTAATTAAATATAAATAGGGGTTACGCGCAAAAAAGTAGTACACGCGAGCGGATCCGCGGGCGCAGCTAGTGTTAGTATAAATTAAAAAATATCGCTGGGTTTTGTTTAAAGACTATTTATATAATTAGGACTCGCGAACAAACGAGCATTCCGTGATAGCGACCAGATGTACAGAACCAAATGGTTCTAAATGTACCAACGTACAATATCATAATTATCTCAATTAAATTCGAGCACACGACATCATACTGAGTCAGGTTTTAGTCAGGTTTACGTTTTTTTTTAAAGTATAGTGATACCTATAACCTTGATTTTTATTTCATTTGTTACACTCAGTTTGATGTGCGTTTTAATAGGAGACTAAAATAACTTATTCAAAAAAAAAGTGTTTTAATGTATATAAAAAAAAAAAACATTTATTTGGTGTTGGAATTCCATCGAGTTATAAAAAAAGTTAGCAAGAACTTACCAAGCCTGTCGGCACTGTAGCAAGTAGTGATATTTTTTTCTTGTATGTTTTTTTAACCAGCTACATTGATTCCATAAGGTAACTATAAAATTAGGTAGATAAAATTTATTGCATGTAAATGTAAATGTGTGTGTGTATGTTAGAATGAATGTATCTTAAATATCTAATAAACGGATTTTGATAAAACTTCTTTAAAATGCTCCCTATGATTCCAGAAGTGATAGAGGCTATGATATAATTAATTAAAAACAACTTCCAGGTAAGCGAGCATCAGCTATTATAGTATGGTATACAAAATTTTGTGTGTCGTCTTCTGTGCGTTCGCACACCGTTCACCCGTTTGAGTTGAGGCTTTGTTAAGATGTTATTGGTGTTTGTGTAAGTTTCTAAAATAGTACCTTTAACGTACAATAGCTAGCGCTCGAGTCGTTTAAACAAATAAGGTGTATATTTTCATAGAGGTTAGCGACAGTGCTTGTGTTTTTATGTTAATATAGGACTGAATAGAAAAAGGATCAAGGCTTACATATCATTACGCTTTCCTATAAAGATTAACGTTAAGTAAAGACAATAAAAGAAAACACGACAATTTTTGACAAAAAAAATTAACATGCTTTAATTGCTTTGAGGAGTTCCCTGGTGTATCTTCGAAGTCGAAGGTCCAATGCCAATGAAATTACCAACCTTGAGGTTATCCCCTTTCCAACGAAAAAAGAATCATCTAAACCGGTCCATAAACAAAGAAGTTATGGCTAAAATTCCATTAAAAAAAAACATACGAAATGAGAACCTCATTACTTTTTTGATCTTTTAAAAATAAACAATTTCGTTGTAACATCAAAACCAGAAGAGTACCTCGGGATACAGTATGTTGATTACTTTAATAATAATGTATATACATATTATGTAAATACATACATACATACATATAATGTATATACAATATTGTACAGATTGTAAATTATTTCTAGCTAGCTATGCCCCACGGTTTCACCCGGGTAAAATTTATTCGACAACTAACTATCCACCGCGACACCGCTAACGCACCCGTGTAAGCCTGTCGTTGATCTTACTTATCTATACTATCTACTCCCGTATTTGCCTACGGCTTGCCACATTGCTTGTCGTTGTTGGTTAATGCTCTGCTCCTTAAGGTCCTAGTGTGAAGTTATAAAGCCTACATCAATAAAATAGACTAAAAAAAATGTGACTGAACAAGCAACCTCTAATAAAAACTTTTAAATTTAAGTAATGTGAATATTCTCTTGAAACTGTAATTAAAAAAATTATTAAAGAAAAGTTCTTGTCAACAGCGCTGGTTAGACAGCAGTAAGTCAGTGAAGAAACAAGTCGGTACGAATGCAAATTTTTGGCTGGCGATACGTTTCTATCCGCCTGAGCCCTGTCGTTTAGCTGAAGAGTACACAAGGTACCTGCTGTGTTTGCAGCTAAGGAAATTGCTGCTCGATGGACGGATGACTGCTCCAAAGAATACAGCACTTTTACTCGCATCATTTACCGTTCAGGGTATGTGGAATTTGATTTAAAAACTACTTACAGGTTAATAAACGTTGAAAATTCACGTGAATTTGGTCACCAACGCTCGATTTTAGATTGTATTGTAGGGCTGGCATCCATAATATTGTATGAAAATTTTCCTTCGGGAAGTAAACTTCCCAAAAAATAATATAATTTATTTAATCGTATTTATGTCTAATAAATAAAATTCTATAAATTTATTACTGAAAAATCCTTAAAAGCGTTGGTTACAAAGCGTGAATTCATATTAATTTATTTTAGTAAACCAGCGCTGTGTCAATATGCTTAATTAGCACATAGTAAGCTGGAGGAATCCTTTTCGATGTTGAATGCGGTATATATTTACCGACGTTGCATTTGCAATATTATAATATACTAGCTGTGCCTACGGCTCCGCTCGCGTGGACTACAGAATGCTGTCGGTCGAGCGCACGCGCGAATTGTGCTGCCCCCGATCAAAACACGGAAGAAAACATGCTTATTGTGGGTGATCCTTTTTAAGGTATATATATGCTATCGCTGTCTTTTTTGTAGGTCTTTTGAAGATCTACATTTATGTAGAACATTAATTTAATATATCTCGTATGGTTTACTCCGCGTAAGCCATTTAAGCGCCCCAAATGCGTCTTTTTTCCGAATTGATTCATCATTATCGTCACTCATTATTTCGTATGTTACTTTATCTTACAAAATATATCCTATAACCTGCCCAGATAACATAGCTATGAAATTTAAACAAAAAAAAACCATGGTAATCGGGTAAATTTGCACGAAAAGAACATAAACGGACAGAGATATGTTTAGTTTTATATTGAGTTTTATAATATGTAAATAGAAGAAGTAATACTACAGTTTATTGTAATTTCGTGTTTGTAATTATGTCCGCGTATTTCAACATCTAATAAATGTGTTTTCTTTCTTTTGTACTTATACAAGCAAATACATAAAAGTTTCGATGAGATCATTTATTCTTCTTTGTCAATTCAGAACCTAGTTTCACAAACAAACAAAAAAACCTATATCGGCATAGTGCGGACTATTGCACTCGCAACTGGAGTACGACCGACTTCATCCGAGATCTTCGTTCGTAGACGTTTATTTATGAGTACCTTACCGCTCGTCGTCGTTTGGAGCTGGCTTTCTGTACCTATCTATTTTGTGCTTTTACTATTAACAAATAAATCATGAATATTACAAGCATGAAAGCTAAATATCGTATAATGAGACTCATGATGATGAGGGTCTTTTGCTTACAAAAACCTCAGGATAACTTCATTTTTAGACTTAGCCAATTGCGGTTTAAATATTTTCCTGTGATTTAATAGGATGTTGAAATGAAAAGGGGCGATGAATTTATGTGGTTACGGATAATAATTTGATTTTATTACCGTGCTAATTAAAATTCTTTCGGCGTTTGTAATGCTCTTGGTAAGATATTATAAATCCCATATACACCGTATTATACTACAGAGTCCGCTCACATAACCTTTTTATTTAATGAAATCTGTGTTCATTCCCATTTTTGCTAACGTCACGTGAATAGAATATTTTTCTAATTGTTCTTGTAAACTTAGCTCTAACAAGATGGCGGCCCTCTTGTTAAAACTGTCCAGTGAGTTTTTGTGGCAACTTAAAATGACAATTATTTATGGTACATTTTATTTGTGCAAAATAACTAAACTGTATCACGTAAAATGTCGCGAAAAGTATATTATAAGTTATAGTAAAACCATAATTGAAAAGTTATAGTTAAAGTATATTATATAGTTTGTTATGAATTAAAATAAAACCCATCACATGGCACATAAAGGTCTCCATTGCAACTTTTGTGTTGATTTTTGCGCCCAACTCAAAAGACCTCGCTTCGGTAGTGAGTGCGTCCCTTTGTAATTTGAAGTCTAAAAACTGGAGGGAACACACATTAAAGAGTCGGCAACACACATCTGATGTTTTTAGTGTTGCAAGCGTCCATAGGCTGCGGTAACCGCTCACCATGAGCTTTTTTGAACCCATCGTTTTTTTTTATAAGAGCTCGCTCGACACATTGACTGTATTGTCCTTGATGGTAAGCACAGTACAATCCAAATCCATCGGCGGTCGCGGCTGTCATGCCGGCCTGCGGCTGCTTTTTTATTGCATATATTTTATTACATTTAGTGTTATGGCCACAATCTCACCTGATATTAAGTGACGATGTGGCCCAAGATGGTTACATGTTAAGCATAGTGGAGGGATTGGCTACCAAGTGATACTGCCGGAAAACACCTATAGGTGCTTTGCTAATCAGGCGGGCATTAGAAAAGGCCCTATGCTATGGTTTCATCTTGATGTTTTCCTTCACCGAAAGCTCATACTCATTACAGGGATTTGAACTCACGTTTTATGAGTTTAAAAAAAATGTGTGCAATTCACACGTGGTAATAGTGAAACCTTCATAAAACTAATAGGAAACACTGTATGTATGTATTCTATCTCATTCTCTCGCAGGCTAAATCCCATAGATGTATGTGTTTGTCTCGTTTTGATGTCGCTTTTTCATTTTATCGAGTTTCAAATCACAACGGTACTAAAGGAGTTTTCACTAAAAAAAACAAGTTTACAACCATGAATTAACTAGGAAGTAACTTGGTAGCGAGCATAGCAAAAGCAATACGCGTTTCTTTAGTTATACAAGTAAAAAAATTAGTTATGTTATTTTTTTTACTAAATGCTATAATCTATCATCATAAATCGAGAATAAAATATATCGATCATTATAAATAACTTTTAGATTTCAACTAGCTGTGCCCGCGGCTCCGCTCGCGTGGACTACAGAATTATTGTTTATGAAGATATCGTAATAATTTCTTTTTTGATAAGGACCAAGTATAAATGGGGTACCATAAAAAATAATTGATCAATATATATACAGTATTGACGTGCGCACAACGGGAAACTTCAATCAATTTATTTATAGTTCAATAATGATGTATAATATTATCATTTACCTATAACATAACAATAACATGTATTAAATATAACAATATCCTCGTTGTTTTTGTCAGGGTTCTCGTATAATATTTAGATATATCATCAAATTATTTCATAGAAGACGAAACTCGAAGGTATACTTACTACGTTGTTTGTATATTGAATTCAGTTTTGAAATTTTCAGCCGAATTAGGAGACTACAATGTATCAGAACATCCGCCAAATTACCTCTCAAATTTGTGCCTATTACCAAAACAGAGCACTGAAGACGAACGCCGTATAAGGGAACTACACAAAATGCATAAAGGACAATCGCCGGCTGATGCAGAAGCGAATTTCTTGGAGCACGCGAAGCGACTGGACTGCTACGGTGTGGAGTCGCATCCGGCCAAGGTTTGGTCCCAATGTCGAATGTTTGATCAAAACTTTGCTTACTTTACTTAAAAGTTACTTTAAACTTGGCGCATATTCCTAAGCTCATTACAGACTAAAGCCAGTTAAACAGGTGAAGGTAGACTGGAGCGTGTATTGGAATAGACCTGTGCAGTTTTTTAAACCAGGCGATTGGTGCAAAATCTAAAATAAATTTTATTGAGTGGCACAATACGGTGAACTTAGGCGTGTTTTATGCTGGTAGACCGTAGCATGTATGGCAGGCGTTAAGAATAGAATATTACGCCATTTTATGAAATGTGGCTTATTTTGTTCCTTTGGTAATAAAAAGCCACTAGAAATTTTATTTTAATTTTAAGAAATCGATAAATGCTCTAAAAATACTTTAAAATGTTACATTTAAAACTTTCGTGCTATAACGATACATACCCGCAATTTCGTTCGTGACGTCACTACATAGTCAAAAACTCAACAGTAAACGGAGTTTACTTTTATTTTGAAAAGAGGGAAATAATTTATCATTTAAACCTTACTATATGATGACGTCACGTAGGAATCCATTATGGCGGTTACCGTTTCGTGTATTTGTAAAACAGCAAAAAATAATCTTTTAAATGAAATATATTATAATATTTTGTATATTCATGAATTAAAATTAGCATATTATCTCGATTGGTTACGGCGATAAGCGTTTTAATTTGCGTTTTTAATTTAAAATGTAAAATAACCTAATAAATAACTACAAAAAAAACTACCAGTATTTTATTTTTGAGTTTCGAATGTTTGTGTTCATTGTTTATGTAAAGTTTTCTAGTGATTATTGAAAAAAAAAATGTTTTGCATCATTTTCGTGATCCATCGACGAATTTATTTATTTATCCTTAATTTAAAAATATTCGTTTTACAGGATTACAACGGTAAAGACATATTTATTGGCGTGACGTCAATAGGTATTGTCGTATTCCAGAACAATATCAGAGTGAACACGTTCTCTTGGAGTAAAATCGTTAAGATTTCGTTCAAGAAGAAACAGTTCTTCATACAGCTGAAGCGGGAACAAGTAAGTAACAATGTATCAATCTCTTATCTTTATGTTAATATATTAATTGACTAACAGACGGTGCTATTTCGAGCTTTGTATCAGTCAGATTTCATTAATCTACTTGTAAGTATTTGATGCTTGATGCATGACCTTGACCTTGATGCTTGACCTTCGTTATCCCGCGGGTAGTGAGTTCCATTTATTTGCAGTTTGCATTATAAACGAATAAATGGAACATTGACTACGTAAACTACGCTTTTGGGGACGCTAGAGGAGAAAAGTTAAAATATTATGTGGCTGTCTCCCAATTGGGCGATCATTTTTGAGTGTTTTCTTTATATTTACCTACTTATTTCTTTTCTATGGTCGGGTGTCGCCCTCAAACGAGTGGCGCCCGATTATTCTGATAACATGGCAACTAGATAGTATGATTGGACCGAGGTGATGTCAATTGCTTCGACTGAATGGAAAAATGTTTGTAAGAAAGTATTGCCTGTCAGTTGCTTTCAAATGATATCAATAAGATACATTTTTATATTTTTCTAAGGTACAAGTAATTCATAATTTCATTTATAAGTGTTATTGTTATCATAAACATGATTTATACGTTTACGCTTTGTTGGTTCAAACACATAGAACATATGAGTGTTGACAGAATGACAAAAAAACGCGAGTCATGTAGAAAAATTACTGACTGCCCATTAGTCAGATTGCGACTATTAGTCAGATCGCGACTTAATTGCATACGCGCAACAGTCCGAGCCGAGGTCCGGCCACTTTGGCACCCTCGGATGTTGTTGCTTAGCTTTCGTGGCTGAGTGCCCTAAGCGCTCGCCCCCAAGCCCGGTAAAGCTGTAAAAGCCGTAAAGGCTCCAGGGCCCCTCAGGCTAACAGTGTAGTCAGTTCGAAAAAAAAAAAAAACTGACTGCCCGTATGAGAGGTCAGAAGTAAACAGAACTGGCATAGGGTTACACGAGAGAATTAAAGAAACACAGAAAAAAGAAAACGCATTTATTAGACATGAAATTACAATCGACAGTACGGTCTTGAGAGCCTGCGGTATCTTGGAAGAATTACGTAGCTTCCCAAACGCTACCTAACCGAGTCGGATTCGACGACTGACGTGTTCCTCGAAAACACAAATGTGTTTGCGAAAATAAAAATTTACCCAAGTTTTTAGGTTTCCGAAGTCAACAAGGAATCCTTATAGTTTCGGCATGTCCGTTTGTCTATCTGCAGCTTAATTCAGATAATCTTAGTACTAGAAAGCTGTAAAGTAATCCCCCCCCCGGCCCCGACAGGTAAATGACTGTTTTTGGACATGTGAAAAATTCATGGTAGTAGTGTATACCACGCACAGTCCATATTTGCCTGTCACAATATGAAGACGGAGAGATGCTTAGCAATGGAATTTGTACGAAATTATTTATCCAACTACATTTCGTAGTTTAACTGACTATTACTCGTTAACTTGTAAAGCCTACTTACCTCTGTTAGTTTTCCTTAATAAATCTAAACTAAATAAATATATATACTGAACCATGTATATATCATGCTCAGGTCAATCGGTATGTTTTGTAGTCAAGTTAGTGATTATAATCTTTTGATGACAATTCCATCGTATCTTTTACATATCTGTCTTCATGATTCACAGATTTCCGTCATTATGATTGTAAAAATTAATATAAATAATTACGTCATAATCTGTCATTTCCCTTGACGATTACGATTATTTGAGGATGTTATTGTATAGTTTTGAAATATATATCAATCAGATATAAATCAGAAATAGTTTTGTGTGATTTTGAACAATGGATCGGTTAAACCGCACTTTGTTAGTGAAAACATTTTTTTTTTTACGTTTTACAAACCTGTAGTATTTGAATGTTTAAAGCATTAATGTAAGGAACTACCAGTACGATTTGAAAAAATATTTTTACTATAGATAGGACGGTTCTAGGCTAACTTCACGCTACGACTCTTAGGAAAGGAACAGGGCACAAGGCAGTTCTTTTTTATATTTGGATTTGTCATATGTGGTAACGTGTTATTGAAATAATAGAAACATGTAAAATTAATAAGGGAGCGTTCAAGTAAAACAGTTTTTGGAGATTTTTGACCCCCACTCCCCCCATGTAACGCGTCGTAACGTTTTTCTTTACTCCCTCCCCCCTAGTAAAACGTTACGTAACCACCACCAAGACCATTTTTACCTGAAAGTCACAATTGTCACGAAAAGGTCACAAAAAAACTACGCGACCGTCTGAAGGGTTAAAACAATGTTACGTAAAGCGTAGTTCAAAACCCCCTCACGCCCCTGTAACGCATCGTAACGTTTCAGAAGACATCTCCCCGCGCCCCATAGTCGTTACGTAATACTTGAACGCTCCCTAATATGATAAATTATGAATATTTGAAGAATTTAAACTATTCTTCTTCATCATCTCATCTCAGACATCTCACTGCTGGATATAGGCCTCCCCCAATAATCGCCACGATAACCGGTCCTGTGTTGCCCGCACAGACCTTGTGCCGGGTCTGCCCACGCCATGTAATGAATGTAAAAATAATAATATAATGTGTATAAAAATAATGCCCATATTCTTTAATGAATACGAGTTAAATTTGAAGCAATGATGACTCAATGGTAGCGTGTACGGACTTCGCATCGATGTTCTTTTTCTAATGCCCGCCTGACTTTTTGAAAATCTCTCGCCAAGAACCAACAGGTGTGTTTCGGCATCTGCACTTGAGAGCCAGTCCTCCCACTAAGCTTATTGTTACCATCTTGGGCCACATCGTCACTTAAGATCATGTGAGATTGTGGTCACAATGCTAGCGTTGTGTGTTATAGGTCTCTAGACCTATAACGATAAAAAAAATCTAATAACTATTATTTGAAAAATATTCGAACTATTGATATCGTTGAATTACCTAATAGAATTGTTCAAATTGTTAAAATTGTTCTATATTCAACTCGACTTTCGAATCGAATAGTTCGAATCGATTTTCATCGATGAATAATTCGTTAATTCGAATATTCGTACATCTATATAAATAAAATGATTGAAGGTTTACCGTTGTGCGCGCATCACGCTTAACTACTAGATAGATTTTGATCAATTTTTATGAATAAAAAAAATCACGATATCTTCATTCAATAAAAAGTTATTAAACTTTTAAATAACTACTATTTTTATAAGCATTACGCGTTCTTCTGTCGTCCACGCGAGTGAAGCCGCGGGCACAGCTAGTCTCCAATAAATACGTATTTTAATGGACTTGAATAACTATTTATTATTTATTTATTGAGTTAAAGTAAAGCAAGGTATAGAAGAATCATGTATATAAAGTTATTAAGGTAAATTAAAAATTTAACAAATCCCCGTCATTAATAACCTAATTTATTGAAAAAACCCGAATGAGCACAAACACGATACCTCTTATATAAGTTGGTGAGGAATTGGGATTCTAGATGATGTTATAGTATCAGGTAAAGATTGCCACCTTCTTGCAATATCATTGAAGTTACAATAAATCAAATTTGAAAAGATCAGACCTGTGAAAGTTGTTCTCGTCCCTTCATCAATTAGAAAAGAGCTGATGATCTACAAACGGCTAAACAAATTTGTTTGAAATATAGCTAAGGACAATTAATCAAGACGCCAATTAATCAAACAAAATATCGAAACTGGTTCATCCATTTGGGAGCTACGATGCCACAAACAGATACACAGTTTAAACTTACAACACCCCTCTGTTTACGGCGTGGGTAAATATAGATATTCTTCGCTATAAAAGCAAGTTATGCTATTTACTCGGGAAGACCTGCTTCACAGTTGCAATTAGTCTGCTGATATTAATCGCTTCCTGTCTCCGACAGTCTGAATCATACGACACGGTCCTCGGGTTCAATATGCGGTCGAGTCGGGCGGCGAAAGCGCTGTGGCGCTGCAGCGTCGAACGCCACGGGTTCTTCAGACTGCGCGCTCCGAGACGTCGCCCACTGCTGGGCGCGTTGGGAGCGCTCGCCGGACTCGCAGCGCCCACGGTACCGCGTACAGAAACTCAGGCACTGGAAGACGCCAGAAGGTCCAGGTCTAGCAGTAGAAGATTTGTCAGGTGTGTACTTGTAAGAATAGAAATAATCATTAATTAGATCAGCTCAAAGACATTAATTAAGTCGGGACAATTTATACTATGATCATCATAAAAGTTCCATGACATATGTATACATACATACATAAATCACGCCTCTTTCCCAACAGGGTAGGCAGAGACCATGTCCTTCCACTTGCTACGATCCTGACATACATCTTTCGATTCTTCAACATTCTCAATATTTACATGCAAAATTCTATTTCAGTTTAGAGTAGGTATTCTTGACATGACCTTTCTTCAAAACGTCCGCTTCAGAACATGTCTTTCTTCAATTTTCATTTTAGAGATGCAGGATAACTTAAATCGTATGTTGGTTTTACGATTATCGATTATTTTTTCGAGCTCAATATCTATATACTATAATATTGTTACGTTCGTGGGTAATGAAATGCCGCAGTTTCACACAAAAGTAATTTATTCGTACTCGATAATACAAATTAAATTAAATAATTTATTAAATTTAATAAAACCATAAATAGTCCACCGAATATTCTCACAGAATAAGCCTGTATGTACTTACCGAATAAGACTGTTTATTTCTCTCATATTTCGCTTCTTGTTGTCACTTCGCTTTCGAATTTTTAACTACTGCGTCTTGCAACTCAGCTCCCTTGTATATCTAATGATTCGATCCCGAAATCTCTAGAAGGTCCCTGAACTTTTAACATGTTGTAAACAACTTACGTCATTGCTTTTTAAAACTAGGGGAGCGTTTAATTTATAGCCCATTGTTTGCTAACGGTTTTAGCGATAAGACTTTCTATGTGTGTGTCGTTGAACCTAAGATTAGAAATCACACGACTACACTATGATAAATACACGATCTTTCCGACCGCTCCTTGAAATTCCGAGAAAGGTGATTTTTTCTATTTTCTTCTTGTTCAAACCGAAACAATATAATAAAGCAGATGAGTTTTTGTTTATTTGTTTAAACACGCTAATTTCTGAAACTACCAGTCGGATTGAAAAATTCTTATTGTATGTGATAGCCAGATTCACGAGGAATAATATAAACTATCTAGCATTAGACTACACCTTTCATCTAGCCTTAAGTATTGATTTTTAATAGTAAGTCGGAAGAAATAGCACACCCTAACTGCTTTATCCACGTGCTCTGGCGTAATGGTTAGTGATATTTAAATACAATGTTCTGCAAAATATTGCTCTTTAATAGATCTAATAAAAATCTGCGATACCATATGCCTATCTCTTATACATAAGCCACAATAAGGTATTTTGCGACAAAGTTTTATTTAAATTGAAAAGTGATTTATTAGCATTATTATTATTCATGGCATATTAATCCTTACGAACGAAAGTTACTTCATCATGAAGACAATTTTACGTAGATAAAGTTTGCCCTTTATAGCATGTTATTTGGACGAATAGTTTGGTAGATAAAACAGTCCCGGGAGTTATTATGGCAACTTAAAATGCACGCTCCTATTTATTATTATAATCCACTTCACTTTTGCATAATAACGAAGCTATATCAGGTAAAATGTCGCCAAAATTACATAATATTAGGAAAAGTAACATATAATGTTCAAGAATTAAAATAAAAACCACTACATACTCTAGAAAGGTGTTATTGTTACTAAGCTGTGCTCGTTTATGAGATTGGGTTTCGAGGGCAGCTGATCGGAATCGCGGCGTTTGTTCGCAGACGCAACAGTTCCCGGACTCGGGAACGTTCACCGGGCACCGCGTCCCCGGGGGGTGCGGTGCCGCAGGTCAACTGCCGGGGGTCGCGGGTCACTTCGCACACGGAGCCCCCGCCCCGCGCCGCCTGGACCGACGCGGACCAACCACAGCCCGAGATCAAGTACTCCATTCAATTGTTACTCACTTTCTTGAAATTGCCAATATTGTTGCTTTAGTAATTATTTAGCTGTGGCCACTTTGACGGGCCGCATGATTTGTAAGTAATAACTAATATCTTTGAAGTGAAACTTCTTATGCAAGTTCCAACAAGGTTGCGTTAAACGTTTAATGCTACCATGGAGGGGGTATGAAAGCACATTATCGGTCTCTCCTCTTTGTGTGAGCCAGAGCGAGAGAGCAAATGTCGGTGTGTATGTATATTGCACACTGTTTAATACTTGCTTGTATTTGAGCATTTAACGTGTGAAATATGTGAAAAGTACGTGAGCTAATACTACTGTACACTGTATGCGGCTGCGTATTACAGCTTTTTAATAAGAAGTCTTATGTAACATATGTTAAATAAAATAGAAAATCTCTTTTTAATTTTCTAATTCTCTTTAATTCTCTTTAAAATTGCATTTGGTGCAGTGTTAGCAATGGCCGAATATCTGGCAATTTCACGTTTAGATTGCTGAAAGACTTTTACAAAAGAGATATGTTCCGGTAAACGCCTAGGTGCCAGACATACTTTATCCTCACATAATTTAAATGATAAATAAAATATTAAAAAAACCAGTTGACCTAAAATTATTTCTCAAAAATGTTGCTATCTCTCGTACTATAAGCCTGATTGAAAGTGAAGATAAGGTCAATGATGGTAAGCGCTCGTTGTTTTTGAAAACCGGAAAAACAGACGCGGGTAGCTAGTTCCATTCATTAACGGTTCGTGCGAATGAATGGGACTTGGACTACAATTAGTGAGTGAAAACGTATATATCTATACTATCTAATACTAT
Source organism: Saturnia pavonia (assembly GCA_947532125.1). NCBI lineage: Eukaryota > Metazoa > Arthropoda > Insecta > Lepidoptera > Saturniidae > Saturnia > Saturnia pavonia. The sequence goes on from OX383906.1 coordinate 13,116,531, forward strand.
ATATATTGTATTGTATAATAAGCTGAAATGTTACTTTTTTTGTTTGTTTGTTTAAACACGCTAATCTCTGCAACTACCAGTCGGATTCGAAAAAATATTTTTGTTAATTAGCTGTGTTTTATAATATGTATAAGTATAATATTTTTTTAACAAAATATATCTTATAACCTGGCCAGATATCATAGCTATGAATTAAAGGAAAAACTATGTAAATCGGATAAGTGGTTTTCACGTGAAAAGTACATAAACGGACAGACACACAGAAAGTCGTTGAGTTTTGTAATATGTATAGATGATAGCCAGGTTCACCAGGAACAGTATAGACTATCTAGCATTAGGTTACACCTCTCAGCTAGCCTTAAATATTAATTATTGTTAAGTAAATCGGAAGAATCGACACACCCGAACTGCTTTATCCGCGTGAGCTGACATAATGATTGGTGTTACGTAAATACAATGTAATAAAAAAAATTCGCTCTTTAGTAGGTACATCTAAAAAAAAGTCCGCGATACCATAATATGCCTATCTCTTATACATAAGCCACAACAAGGTATTTTGTGATTACATTTTTTTATTGAAAATTAAACAGTGATTTGTAAAAGCATTATTATTATTAGGCATGGCATATTAATCCTTAATTTTATGAAGGAAACTTTGCCCTTTATAGTATGTTATTTGGGCGAATAGTTTGGGAGATAATGTAAAATTAAAATAATCCCATACTCGGCTCGGGTCTATGACTATAGGTGTAATTGCGCGAACTGGCCTTGTGAGTTGAGACGCATAACCCTGGCCGCCTGTTAAAATATTGTCTATACTGAAGTATTATAAATAATGAACCAGCGATTTCTTTTAAATTATACGCGGGTGAAACCGCGGGGCACAGCTAGTATAAACATAAATCGTCACTTGCCGGTTAGTCAGTTAGCTTTTGCGTTAAAATAATGATTTGTCGTACACAGCGAGGGCGAGTTCCTGGAGCGAGTGCTGCGCATCCCCCTGCCGTACGTGGACGAGTCGGAGTCCCCCTCGGAGAGCGCGCCCGAGGAGGCGGTGTGCGTGCGGCTCTCGCCCGGCCCCGACGGACTGTTCGGGTTCAACGTGCGCGGGGGCGGGGGCGGGGGCGGGCGAGGGGGCGGGGGCGCGCCCGTGCTCGTGTCGCGAGTCGCGCCGCGCACGCGCGCCCACCTCCAGGAGGGCGATCAGGTCGGTACCTACACCATGACAAAACTTACGGTACTCTATCTACCTGATGGTAACCATACTACGGTCCAGTCGTCACTGTCATGCCGGTCTGTAAGCCTATCAGTAATTTTAAATACAATTGTAGTTCTTAACTGGAATTCCATTAATAGTTTTCAAATGTTATTGTTTTGTATTAATTTTTTGTATTTATTTTTCATTGGTGAAATTAATGTTATCAGATACATACGAAAAGAAAGTTATCGATAGCTACGACCATATACTCTTTAAGTCTGAGCGCTCCTCGGGCCTTAGTGAATAAAATGATTTTCGGTTTGGAAATTACTGAGCGCCTCTCTGGCCTTCGTAAATAGAGTGATTGCGCTTTGAAAATCACTAAGCGCTCCTCGGGCCTTAGTGAATAGAATAATTTTCGGTTAAGAAATTACTGAGCGCCTCTCTGGCCTTCGTAAATAGAATGATTGCGCTTTGAAAATCACTGAGCGCTCCTCGGGCTTTAGTGAATAGAATGATTTTCGGTTTGGAAATTACTGAGCGACTCTCTGGCCTTCGTAAATAGAATGATTGCGCTTTGAAAATCACTGAGCGCTCCTCGGGCTTTAGTGAATAGAATGATTTTCGGTTTGGAAATTACTGAGCGCCTCTCTGGCCTTCGTAAATAGAGTGATTGCGCTTTGAAAATCACTAAGCGCTCCTCGGGCCTTAGTGAATAGAATAATTTTCGGTTAAGAAATTACTGAGCGCCTCTCTGGCCTTCGTAAATAGAATGATTGCGCTTTGAAAATCACTGAGCGCTCCTCGGGCTTTAGTGAATAGAATGATTTTCGGTTTGGAAATTACTGAGCGACTCTCTGGCCTTCGTAAATAGAATGATTGCGCTTTGAAAATCACTGAGCGCTCCTCGGGCTTTAGTGAATAGAATGATTTTCGGTTTGGAAATTACTGAGCGCCTCTCTGGCCTTCGTAAATAGAATGATTGCGCTTTGAAAATCACTGAGCGCTCCTCGGGCTTTAGTGAATAGAATGATTTTCGGTTTGGAAATTACTGAGCGACTCTCTGGCCTTCGTAAATAGAATGATTGCGCTTTGAAAATCACTGAGCGCTCCTCGGGCTTTAGTGAATAGAATGATTTTCGGTTTGGAAATTACTGAGCGACTCTCTGGCCTTCGTAAATAGAATGATTGCGCTTTGAAAATCACTGAGCGCTCCTCGGGCCTTAATGAATAGAATAATTTTCGGTTAAGAAATTACTGAGCGCCTCTCTGGCCTTCGTAAATAGAATGATTGCGCTTTGAAAATCACTGAGCGCTCCTCGGGCCTTAGTGAATAGAATGATTTTCGGTTTGGAAATTACTGAGCTCTTTTCGGGCCTTACTCAGTAGTCCCTTTGCAAGTGATTTTTGAGAAACACAGAACGACTCGCGGGCCTTTCTGATTATGGAATATTTTCAGGTTTCGATACAAAGACCACTGTGTTTTAATGAAAATGACTGTATATTTAAGATTTTATAAATCACTTTATTTAAACAATAATCTATCTATATAAATAAAATGATTTAGGTTTAGATAGACGTTTAGGATAGAGTTTAATTTTTTTTTTGTTTTACTCCTAGATTTCCTTATCAAATAAAAAAAAACACGATATTTTCATAAAGAATAATTCTGTAGTAAACGCGCGCGGAGCCACGGGTATAGCTAGTAAATAATATAAATTCGTAACGGGTATATATCATTAAGCTGTTACTGTTAGGATACCCAGTAATAATAAAAATAAAAAGTTATCTATGCAAATAATAAAATTGAAGTGTCTGTTTTTAATGTTGAAATAACATTGTTTGTTCCGGCTAATCTCCGAAGCGGTTAGGCCTATTCTGACGGGACTTTCACTGGCTGATGTTATAAGGCTTGGGTTACTATTATTTTAGACTAGTTGTGCCCAATGGTTTTATTCGTGTTAAATTCGGTGACCATTGACAACCGGAAAAGCAGAAGGTCTGCCGGTTCAGCTAGTTTCAAATAAAATTCGTGCGTTTAAACAAACAAGCCAGATTTGTATAGATTAGTGCTACAGTAATATTAATTTCTACATTAAATTAACTCGTTAATTTAATTTCAGGTTATATCAATAAACGGTACGGACGTGGAGGAGTTGACACACGACAAAGTAGTGCAGATAATCCGGAACACAAGGGGCGTGCTCACTTTGCTTGTGAAACCTAACGGTGAGTGAAATGTTTACAATACAATAACCTTACTGCTTAGATTTCTTACAAACAAACTTTCAGACAATATATAAATATAAATATAGTACATATGTCTCATCTGTGAAAAATTTTCGTCGGGCTTTGAGGTTGTCCAACTTATGGAGACAAACGGTCGAAGCGGGTTAAATTACTTTTTATAATTTTGAACTGATAGTCCTTCCATAAAGTACCTACATTACTTAAAAAAGGCATAATTTTATTTGGTCTCAAGTTTTTTTATATGGTACTAGCTGTGCCACGCGGTTTTACCGGCGTATAATTTAAATGAAATCGCTGATTGATGATTTATAATACTTCAGTATAGACAATATTATTATCGGACGGCCAGGTTTTGCGGCACAACAGAACGGCTCGTTCGTGCCACTACAACCTATAGTCATAGGCCCGAGCCGAGAGTGTTGAATTATTTAATTTTTACGTTATCTCCCGAACTATTCGTCCAAATAACACAATTAACATGCTATAAAGTGAAGTTTATCTTTATAAAATGTTCTTCATGATGAAGTAACTTTCGTTCGTAAGGATTAATATACCACGCCTTATAATAACAATGCTTATACATCACTTTTCAATTTTCAATAAAACTTACACAATATTTTTTATGTACACAATATTTATAAACAATTATTTTGTAGAACATTGTATTTATGTCTAACCAATCATTAAGCAAGCGTACGTGGATAAAGCAGTTCAGGTGCGATGTTTCTTCCGATTTACAAAAATCAATATTCGCAGGAAACGAAAAAGGGTTGAATAAATCTCAACCTTATTTAAATACGATTAAGTTTAAAAAAAGGTGTGTGTGCGATTCACACACGTTAGAAGTGAAACTTTCTTTTTAAAAGATATATTAAATTTTATTTAAAGAGTGTTGCAATATACACACACACCGACATTTGCTCTCTCGCTCTGGCTCACACAAAGAGGAGAGACCGATAATATATTGCTGTCTCGCTCTGGCTCACACAAAGAGGAGAGACCGATAATATATTGCTCTATCGCTCTGGCTCACACAAAGAGGATAGACCGATAATGTGCGTTAAACGTTTAACGTGTTGGAAGTCGCATAAGAAGTTTCACTTCAAAAATTAAGTTATGTTGCACTTTCAATTTCACACCTCATACTTTTTGCAAGGTTTCTGAAAACGATATTCGTTTGGGTTCCAGCCGTTTACGAGCCCGAGGATGGCGCGGGCGGGGCCGGTGCCGAGGAGCCGGCCGTGTGCTTCGTGCCGATAGAGTCGGGCGTGTTCGAGGGCGACGCGCTGGAGCAGTCGCTGCTGCTGCTGGGCGACGGGCTGGCCAGCGGCGCCGCGCTCCGCCAGTACGAGACGCTGCTGCGCCGGCTGCCGGAGGAGCCGACCTCGGTCTCGCGGCTGCCTCACAACCTCAACAAGAACAGATACAGAGATATCGCACCATGTAAGTTCTCCTTTCCAAACCGTTCTCCACCGTACTGTCACTAATATATAGCGGGTTGTTGTAACGTAGCGAAACTACCTATTCCTTTTTTTTTTTTTTTTTTTTTTTTTTTTTTTCTCGAACTGACTATATTGTTAGCCTTAGGGGCCCTGGAGCCTTTACGGCTTTTACAGCTTTACCGGGCTATTACTTAGTAGCGGTTTCTGTCGTTACTCAAGCACTAAGTGTTCCGTGCGACGAAAAAACGTCGCTATTATCGCTATCGAGTCGAAGTTCGTTGTACGCGGTTGACGAAACGAAAGATATTTGTTGTCTCGTTCCCACACATAAGAATTTAGACCGTTGACGGCATTGACTCTTATCTATAAAAAATCTATCTATCTACCTATCGTCGTTCTCACTTCCGACAGCTTGCCAGATTACTTGACGTTAATCCGCTTCTTACGGTTGTAGCGTGAAGCTTTATAGCATATAAATCTATCTTTATAAAATGCCAAAACAATTTTTCACGTCTGACTGGCAAATCCAGAGATTAGCGCGTTAAAAAAAACAAACCCAATCATAATCGTCAAACAAAGGTACAATCGATGACTAAGGATTTACTTACGACTCGTGGCGAGAACTGCACCGTGGTTGAGAGACCAAAAGAGGTGCAAGTGGGGAATTGAACGAGTACCATTTTGATAGAACTACTCACTACTATATTTACTGCACTGATTAAAGCAAAATTTGCGATTAAGTTAATTGTTTAATCATAATAGTTTTTTCCATGGGGAAAATAGATATTTTTTTTGTCTAGGAGTCACGTGATTGGAAACTCCAATCATAAAACGTGACGTCATCGTACAATATTGATATACACAGTTGAGTGTCATTCTTATTAGAGGTTATCTTGTGCCAAGTGACTATTTAATTATATGTGTCGAAATAGTGAGTTCAAAAAATTTAGGCACTGAAGAAGTTTCCACTGACCAGTTTCAACGGTCACATGACCATAATGCCGCGTTTATGTGGCATATTTTTTATTTAAATAAAAAAAATTCTTGTTATAAGAAAAATTTCAATGTAGTTATATAATAGTAATTAAATATTAATTCATGGTTATTATTTGTTGGATTCAATTGAGTACATTGTGATTGTATAAAATGTTAATGTTTCCCGGCAGACGACTCGACACGCGTCGTACTGAAGCAGGGCCCGACCGGGGACTACATCAACGCGTCCTACATCAACATGGAGATACCTAATTCTGATCTAGTTCTGACGTACATCGCTACACAGGGTACGTTCTCCTACCGCTTATGTATTCTTAATATTTCAATTTTCGCAATATAATAATTATGAAAAACTAGATGTTCCCGCGGCTCCGCTCGCGTGTACTACAAAATGCCGTCGATCGAGCGCACGACGTGCCCTTTTTTAATGACAAAAATGCTTATTGTGGTTGATCTTTATAAGATAGACATATACTCTCGCTGACTTTTTTGTATGTCTTTTTGAGACCTACAATTATGTAGTACATTAATTTAATATATCTGTTATGATTTAATCAGCGTAAGCCATTTAAGCGCCCCAAAATCATCGTTTTTCCGTTTTTTTTTTCTGTTTGCGAGGAATTCTAATTCTTTTTCTAAACCAAAAGTAGCCTAACTTACTCCTTATAACATTAGCTATCTGCAAGTGAAAGTTACCTGGAACAGACAGACGGACAAAAATTATAAATACATAGACATAAATGTATTTTTTATATATTTAAGTATTGTATATACTTTAATATACATGTAGAAAAAAAAAATAAAGTGATATTTTGACATTACAAACTGACACTTCAATTCTATTTATCTGTATACATAATATGTATTTCTTATCGATAGGTCCATTGGCATCGACAGTTGGCGATTTTTGGCAAATGGTTTGGGAATCGGAAAGCAGTCTGATAGTAATGTTGACAGTGCTGTCCGAGCGAGGCAGAACGAAGTGCCACCAATATTGGCCCAAACTTGGCACAATACCTATCAAAGTCACAAACTCATTAACCGTACAAACGAACAGCGAACAGAATCACGGACATTACGTGAGAAGAGAAATAACTTTGAAGGTAAATGTTACCGTGAATCAAAAGTCATTACATAAAATGCATAACTAGCTAACTCTTTTTAATGATACAAATGGCGCTACAATCTGTTTAACGCACACAAATGAATTTATCTTTAAATATAAAAAAAATACTGTGGCAAAATAATAAAAAAATAGATCAGCTAACGAAAAAAAATATATATATATTTAATTTCAAAATTAAACTTGCCTGATCAGCATACTGTATGAAGACTTAAAATTATGTTATAGAAAATTATAAAATACATTCATCGATTATATTTATTAAATAAAGCACTTTGTTTCTGATATTTAAATAATTAGCTTAGCTATTTGTGATTACAGAACCGTAATAATACAAATAATAGAAAAGTCCAGTCACATTATCGATAGATAAGTCTCAGTCCCTGGGGTATTCATTAGTTTCTACAGTACAGTGTTTGATGTTTGAACGTTGTTTTTTTGTGACGTCATAAGTAGTCATTTTCCTTGATGCCAGTTTATCGTCGCATTCTGAAAGTTTTAGATCTGCACTCTTATATATCAATTTTAAATATGTTTAAAAAATCTCAGTCCCCTGTGCGTGTAATGGATAAAAGTTTTCTATTCACGTATTAATATATAGATTATTTTTGTATAGGAGAACGGCGGTGGAAGTCGCAGCGTGACCCAGCTGCAGTACACGGCGTGGCCGGACCACGGAGTGCCTGAGGACGCGGCTGCCTTCATCGCCTTCACGCAACTCTGCTCCAATTTGAGGAACCATCGTGCTGGTAACCCCAACTACCATACCCTAGACCCTAGAATAAGGAACATTTCAAATAAGCATCAGCGGTGTTAATGAAACATCACTTGAAGCAATGATGGCTCAGTGTTAGTAAGTACGGACACCGCGTCGATCGACGTGAGTTGGAATCCCTACAATGAGTCTGAGCTTTCGGTGAATTATGATGAAACCATGGCATGGTGGTAGGGTATTTTGTAATGTCAGTCTGGCTAGCTACTATCTTCATTTGGAAATTATGCTTTCAAGCAGTTATAGGTGTGTTTCGAGAACCAGTTCCCCACTAGGCTTAACGTGCTACCATTGAGTGACATGGTCACTTTAATTCGAGTAAAATTGTAGCCATAACGCTAAGCTTATAAACTGACTTTTATATGAGGAAAGTATTTTGATAGTATGAAAAAAAAAACTAATACATACATTTTGAATGGTCACATAAACACCTTGGATATTCCTAATAAGGAATATAGTATATATATAGTATAAGCCACCATATTGTGTGAGTGATGTTTAGAAAAATAATATGATGTTAGGATTAAAGGGCATCTATCCAGTGGTCTTATTAATATTTATAAATGTATATAACCATTATGCACATCTGAAATATAACTTCTTTTGAATTTTACCCTTATAGACCATTACATATTGTCCGTAACGTAAGGTTAAACGATTTTTCCTTACCGTGCCCAAAGAAGTTTCACTTTAAGTCCAAAGAAGTTTCACTTTAAGTCCAAAGAAGTTTCACTTTAAGCCCAAAGAAGTTTCACTTTAAGCCCACAGAAGTTTCCAGTAAGTGCAAAGTAGTTTGAGTTTAATAACGTTATGGTTTCTGTTGGGTTAGTGATACCGACTGTAGTGGAGGAAGGTGACGGTGACGGTGAGGGCGAGGGCGAGGAGCGGCTGCTGGACCCGCCGATGATAGTGCACTGCTCGGCGGGCGTCGGGCGCACCGGCGCGCTCATACTGGCGGAGACGGCGGGCGAGCTGGTCGCGCGCCGTCAGCCGCTCTACCCGCTCGACCTGGTGCGCGCGATGCGCACGCAGCGCCCCATGTGCATACAGAACGCCGTGAGCTCTCAACACCACACGTTACTACTAACTAAATAACATCGTCTGTCTGTCTGTTCGTTTATATTCTATTCACGCGAAAATCACTTTTCCGATTTACGTATTTTTTCCTTTAATTCATAGATATATTAACTGGGCAGGTTATAAGATATTTTTTTTTTTACATAAAGTAACATACGAAATAAGCAGTGACTATAAATGGTGAATCGATTCGGGGAAAAGACGCTTTTTGGGCAATTAAATGGCTTACAAATTTAATTTAATAGGTCTTAAGAAGATCTACAAAAAAGTCAGCGATGGCATATGTCTATCTTCTAAGGGTCACCCGCGATAAGCATTTTTAAGGCAGCACAGCTCGCGGTGCCTTCGACCGACAGTATTCTGTAATCCACGCGAGCGGAGCCGCGGGTACAGCTAGTCCTTTAATAAATAGACAATCCGTCAAACAATAAAAAAAAAACCACATATTTTTAATTCTCCCAATAACATTTTTCAAATATATTCAATGAAAAGTCGCGGATAATATATGATTTTAGTACATCTATAGGAATATGTGATTTTTTAAGGTTTTGTTAAATGGAAATATGATTGCGTTAACAAATTGACAAAATTAATCTGTCTGTTACATTCATGGCTTGGCAATGTACTTCTTATTCTTCCTATTGTACTTCTAAATGATCGAGAATAGATTGCCTGTGTCGCTTGCATCACAGATTATAATACCTCGTTCTGTGCTCTCAATCCAAATTCTTGTACCCCTTGTAATAAAAAAAAAACGATGATAGTCAAGTAGTGTTGGTAAAATAACGATCTTTTCCAATTCCGATAACATACATTTTTTTTTATCTATCGATTGTTTCTTAATATACGGCATATATGATACAACCCGTCGAACGACGACAGCGACAAAAAAGGTCATTTGCGTAATTCGCAAGTTGCTTACTTTGGTAACTTGATGAGCTAAAAATAGCTATTCGCGTAAATAATTGTTTTACTTACAATAATACCCCGTATTATATATTGGAAATAAACAATCAATAGTTTTAACTCAACAATCGGTTATTCGATTTTACTAATAAATTTCGATAATCGATACTTCATCGATGTTTTACCAACACTACAGTCGACTAAATCGTTTGATAAATCAACTAAAAATTATGAGATGTTTGTTAATTGTTTAAAATGTAATAAAAATCCAACAAAAAAAGAAAAATAAATCCACATATGTCGAAATAAAAAAAGATTACTTTAAAAATAAACTTTGTCATAAAAGGGGTGGCATAATACTTATATAATGTCGTTTATTTAGAGTACAGAGGACCCAAAAGGGATAATTTAAGGCCAAAAGAGGCAAAGTAAATCTGACCGGTACACAAACAGTAAAAAAAAATCATATTTATACACATTTATGGCGAATATTTTACTATTAGCTCTGGACGAAGCTGGCAGTAAAATATTCGCCTTGGATATTTTGTCATTGCCAAATGATCAATCAGACCTACTTTGCCGCTCTTGGTTCATTACAACTCAATTGTCGAATGATTTTAACTTTTTTTTTACATTTCCAGAACCAGTACAAATTCGTATGCGAGAGTATACAAGCGGCCTACGCTCAAGGTTACTCGAAATCGTCTTCGGAAAGCGGATCCAACTGATAATCAATTCATATGAAAAAGTGAAAAAAAAAACCTTGCCAATTATAAATAGTCTAACTCTATTTCATTTACATAAGTTTTTTAATAAGAGCAGTAGAGCGTAATTATCGTAAATTGAAATTTGACGAGATAATTATTTTATTACGCTAGTTTTATTGTGAGTGTATGTGTGTGTGTGTGTTGTTTGTATGTGGGTGTGTTATATGTATGAAACATGATTATTATTAGGTGTAATCCAAAAAGTACGTACTGCCTATTTATTTGACTAATATATAGGTGTTGCGTAACCGTTAGGTGGATTCGAATTTATTGCTCCGTTAGAAATGCCATAATTGTAGCGAAGCGATTACCATCGTAGTACAAGTACACGTCTGTTGAGAATTAACACGTATTTTTTAAGTTTCACCCATAGTTTGTAAGTTTTAAACACTTGTACTGTCAAAAGTGATTATATCTTGTTCGTCATACGAATGCTTGTTTGTGTGATACATCCACAGAACGTAAATTGTTACGTCGTGCAAATGATGAAATAACCTAAAAGCGAGCATTTTGACTATCAATAATGATAAAAAATGATACTGATAAACGTTATAATAAAAACAGTTTGTACGACAAAATTCTAAGTAACTTCCTCTATACAATGGTTTTTTGAACTTTCGTATTTTTTTTTTTTTGTTACTACGTGCATCTTTACTTTCTATGTTACTTAAAAACTAGAGTAGTACATAATAATAAAACTAAGGAATCTAAAATTAATCGTATTATCCGTACAAATCGAACAATAATCGAATTGATCGAACACCGTTGTACATTTAATTTATTAGTAAAAATAATGGATAATCGTAAAACAAATTGCAATTTAAATTATGGTACATCTCTCAAATAAATATTTGTCATGTGTCATGTAAGCCTTCTTATTACGATGAACCAAGAATAATATTTATACTATTTTTTAACTCGAAAAGACCAAATAATAATGTCCATATTTTTTTCTATTCTGTGGAGTATTATGACATTTCAAGTGTTGCTAGTTTATTGGATTTTACAGATAATAATATCCACAATCCGAATAATCGTAAATAATCGAATAATTTCAATTGTTACATTAGCGATTGTCAGTTTACTCCGAGGTGTTAAAAAACGGAGTACAAAGTTTACGCGTCCGGCATCTTATTCGGCATATTTGCCGAATTTCGCGCCAAATTTTTTTATGACGTCATCATCCCGAACGATAGGAACAAATATTTTTTATGAAAATATGTATATTTATTGACTTTTGACAGTATATGTTCAGTATTTTTTTGTTGGTAAGTACATGCCAATCTATGTATACACTTATAGGATTAGGAATTTCTCGAATAAACAACTCCCAGACACATATCAATATTGTTGAATTATAATATCTTTTATTTTCTTGTTTATTTATTTTAGACTTAGTGTGAACATTATTATTTACTTTCTGTGATTTTCCTTAAAAAATTTATAGGTAAATAATTGATTGTATGTTATAGAAATTACTTATTGCCTTTTTAACGAATTTAATATTTGAAGAATCTAGTTATTTCGATCGATATCGGTTTCCATTTCCGACGTCTTGTTAGATGGTATTTAAAAATCGATATTTTAATCATAGATCGTTCGCTAGTAAAGAGTTTTATCGACTTGCAATTATCGATTTTAATTACAAAGTGTTCTTAATCAAGTAATTAATTTCAAAGTAATATACATATTAAGTATTATTGTTAATATCATAAAAACCAATACTTACTCATAAATTTACCGATATCGTATGCCCAAGTATAATACAAGTAATGTATTTTATTGTCTGTTTTCTGTGCCATTTTTATACATATATAAAAGAAACATTGTAAGAACAAAATGTCGTTTTAATAGAAAAGTAAATTATATTATATAAAAATCGAAATAATATTGTTTTATTTTCAAATTGTAATAATTTAAGATTTTACATTAATCTATCGTCATCGTAGAAGACTGTTTGGCTCGGAAACCAAACTGCTCTGGCGGATAAAGAATTTTGTTCTCGAGGATAGTCTTGAGACGGTTCAGAAGTAGCCGCTTGTAAGTTTTCCCTATCGTGTTGAGTAAACTAATAGGGCGATAGCTATCGGGAACCGTAGCTTTCTAGCCGGACTTGTGTATCCACTATGTCGATAGTCGATATGTCCAATATGTCGATAGATCCACTAGGCCGATAGCTACATTGAAGATGCAGACCAAGAAGGCTATGAGTGGCGCGGGAAGAAGTTTGAGAACTTCGTTCCTGATACCGTCGGAACCGCCGTTTAAGTCAATCGTTGCTCGCTTATAGAATGCGTGCGATCACAGAACACACTTGTTACTAACGCGCCCAGCCAATTATGATAAAGTCAATGGTACGGATACTAAATCATTTATACGGTTTCCATAATTGCATCGACGATTCTCCGTCGTATTGTATTAATTAGCATGTTATTTAATATGACTTGTTGGTACAAGAAGTCAGTCCTTGTAACAGTAGGCAAAAAGCCACGTGGTAAGTCTATAGCGGTCAAAGTATGAGTCGAAATAATTGCTATATCTTATTCATCATACGAAGACTTGCGTGACACATCCATAGAACGTAAATTGTTATGTCGTGCAAATTATGATATAACCTAAAAACATCTTTCGACTATCAATTATTGATAGTCGAAATTAGATTGATTGAAATAAATTAATGATAATTATTATCATTAAAAAAATTGATACTGATAAACGTTATAAAAACAGTCTGCACGATAAAAACCTAAATAACATCCTCTGTACTGTTTTTTCGATAGATTTTTTGTCACTACGTGCATCGTTTCTTTCTATGTTACTTAAAACTAAAGTGGACAGAAATAATAAAACCAAGGAATTTGATAATTAATCGTATTAAATGTACGAATTGAAAATTAATCGAACGCCGATGTACATTTAATTTATTACTTTGTTTTTTAATTTTGATTAAAACTAAATATTTACGTAATTCTTACTGCAGCAACAAACAACGAAGAATATTGACTTGAAGAATTATTAGTTTTGTTGTTAGGCATTAATAACGAAATTGTTCCATATTGCGATTTCAATTGTTGTTATACTGTAATAGTCATTGCATTTATACAGCTTACAGACCTCTCAATTGATTTATTGCATAATCATATTAGGTATCCATTATGTTTAGCTCTAAATAATAATCGATAACCGTAAAAACAACTTACTATTTAATTTATGTTATATCTCTAAAATAAACATTTGACATGTGTATTGCAAGTCTTCTTACGATGAATCAATAATAGTATAAATAATATTAATGTAGGTACTACTACTCCATGGCTATCTTGTTCGATCAATGTAAAATCATTACATATTATAAATCATAAATCAGTTTTTCATCAATGGACGGAGTGATTAATGAGGAAAATTTAGGTGTATAATTTATTAGTGTTTTGTGTAAATTGGCTGAAGTACGACGATGATTGTTGTAGATGTCAGCTAAAATCATGCCGACAGGGAGCTTTACTGGCGTGCGCCGCGTAAACCAATAGACTTTACATGTATTACGGAATTATTCCTCTATGAAACAAAAATGTAGGCTCTGCTACTCGTGCGAAGTCGGGCCGGTTTGTTAATATAGGTACAAAAAAAGCATCGGTACGTGGTCTTACTTATGAGCATACTTTTAGCCAGGGCCGGATTTTGGGGAGGACAATAGTGGCTTCAGTCCCTGATGTCTCACACGAGGATGACACAACATGTCATCCACAATGATGTAAAAGGCCTCGTGGCGCATTGGTATTAGTATTGGTGTCGCGGGTCGATCCCTGCACATGACTGGCTTTTGTGTGATGAACAGATGAATTGTCAGTTCTTTGAGTGTTAAATACTATATATAGGTACCATGGATTTAGTACAGTTTATTTTGCTACCTAGAACATAATTTTGAAGATGTCTACATACTGGATAATGACGTAAATTAACTCTATGATAGAGAGTAGAGCCAAGCGTTTAGGAGACTGCGAATTGAATATAATAAATAAGATTCTTAATCCAACTTAATACTTGACTAAAGAAGTTTCCGTGAATGATTCAAATACAATATATTTTATCCTCATCATCATTTCAGCCGAAAGACGTCCACTGCTGGACATAGGCCTCCCCCAGAGATCGCCACAACGACCGGTCCTGTGCTGCCCGTATAATTTTATCGGATTGAGGTTAATTCCGGCTTTATTCAAATTTATCATGTATTTTTAATCCAATCCAATTTCTGAAAGTTTACTGTTGAACAAGTAAAGATAGCATTAATCTACCATTTATACTACGGTGAGATTATTTGTTCGTAACACGTAACCGCCTCGTGTCTAAAATCTTTCACCTGTTAACCGAACGCTTACCTAAATCAAAATATAGTTGCACTGGCATAATATTATCGTAATATTTTAAATTTTGTTGTTTATAATAAATTTATCTTTGACGAAATATGATAAATTAGCCACGGCGTTTGTTTACTTTAAAGCCGCATATTTAGTTACGTTTAACCAATGCTGACCGACATTAAAACATTTCTTTTGACGTTTCACACACCAATGAAATATATCGTTTAAAAATACATTTTTAACTCTACTAAAAAGTTAATAAGACATAGCTTGAGTCATATTTATAGACTGGGTACAAACAAAATTACTTTCAACGCGTTTTTTTTTATCTTTATGGGTTTGGTGTATTGGCCACAATCTCAAGTGCGAGAGCCAGTCTTCCACTAGGTTTAGCGTGTTATCATCTTGGACTACATCGTCACTGAACATCAGGTGAGATTGTGGCCACTACGCTAAACCTATAACGAAAAAATAATAATTGATAATAGTCATACAATAAGGTAATATTACAATTGCATCTAAGATTATTAGGCACCACGGGAAACTTGAGTACGTTTTCAAAGACTTTTTGTTTTTATTTTATGGTAACTCGGGATACGAAATATTCGTTCCATACAAAATATTCCTATCTGAAGAGCAAATTAACTTGTGATGAACTTTATTTGTCACTTGCGGTTAATTTTTACTATAAAACAAGACAGTGTGATATAATTTATCGTATGTAATATAAAATAGCATTACATAAAAAAAAAAACATAAGAAAATCGTTTGTTTCCCTTGCAAAATGCGTAGGTATATGAGTTAGTTACCTTCGCGTCTTTTGTCAGAAAACACATTATAGTAGCTTTCATTTTGTCTGCCGTCACTCGCCCGAGCGTGACGGTGCTATTTTATAGGGCCTTTGATTAGAATAAACTAAAAGTAAAATTATTTTTACAAATAATTGATTTAAGCATTACGTACGTCATGTAAGTTCACACAAGCCGAGTATTAATATAATATTTTTCATAAGAATATGATGACACCATTATTGATAAGGGTAAATGCTTTTATTGCTAATGTTTTTTTTTAGAACGTACTAACTATACTATTAGCCTTAAAGGCCCTGGAACCATTAGCGGCTTTGACAGCTTTATCGGGGTTGGGGGGCAAGCGCGGAAGTCACTCAGCCGCGAAAGTGAGGCAACAAGATCATGGGTGCCAAAGTGGCCGAATCTCGACTTGCTTTGCATACATGCAAATAAGTTGCGATCTGACTAATTCCCTATCCGTAAAATGAGATCAAACTAACTATTAATATATACCGGACCTAGGCTTGAGTTGCCGCTGGAGAGGGTGGTCGTGGCGTGTGTGTGTGAGAGCATAGTTAACCGCACATCCCTTATGGAGGAAAGGGTAGTTTCGCGGGCGTGGGCACAAATACGCTTGACTTGATGATACGGACGGGTATGAAGCGTTAGCTACCGTGATTTCTTCATCGAGGTCGGTAAAACTGTTCCGCGACCTACGTTTTACCTTCAGAGCGTTTGAGACTGGGGTGTATGTTGCAGCGGATACCACTAACGGATTGGGATGGTTTGACGCTCTGTCGAAATAGCTCTTCGCGAGAGCAAAACTCTCGCTCGTAAGATTCGATCGAAGGAAATTCCATATCTTTAGGGAGGTCTTCGTTACGAACGAACCATGGGGATTGCTAATGGTGTGGTATGTTCATTCTGTTCCTCAGACGGCCCAAGATGTTATGTTATGTTATGTTTTAGTTAATTCCTTGTACATATTATATATCTCTCACAAATCAAAATAGGTTGCAAGTATTTAATTCCTATACTGTTAAAATTTCAATTGCGATATTACAAAAAAAATATTGGTAACTAATAGGCAAAACATTTAGCCAAAATTAAAATCGAATATTGTAATAATACAAAAAAAACAGTCCGAATTAAAAAACGATTTTTGTAAATTCGAGAAGCTTTTCATCGGAAACTAACAAATGGTTTCGTAAAATTACAACCCTTTTTTGTAGGTTTTTTCACATGTTTAGAAAAATTACTAGAATAGTATTATAATTTTGGATTAGCATACGTTGTTTTGTATGTAATCTTACACATACTTTTATTTACAAAAGAATAGTCATTAAAAAAAAAACATTGTACCTTTAAAGGTAGATATCATCCGTACTTTGAAAGCCGTACATAGGCAATCAATTTGAAATTTTCACAAAATATATGTTATTACGGGGGATATCTTTGAAATAATAAAAAGAAAACAATATACAAATTAAGGAACTGCAGGCGAGTAACTTGTATTCCTACTTTCTTTTGCCTTATCATAAAAAACGGTAGCACATACAAACGCCAAATTTGGTGTGATTATAGTGCTAAATATCAAGTGATAAAATCCGGCCAAGCGTAAGTCGGGCTCGAGCTAAGAATGTAAATGACGTAATTACATATATTGAGTGGCGGAACGGGACATTCGGTAATCGGTAGCCGTTTTTTTATATTTCTTCTTCATCTACTTTGAATACCTTTCTTGGATAACGGAAATTCCTATTTGGGTATCTATACGATTGCTAGCAATTCCATTAATTCTGATTTAGATGTCTAAATCATTTTTGTCTATAGTTGCCGTGCGGGGGCGAACAACGCACGAGAGTGATGCATAAGGGGGCGGCAATTAACGCAAACAACATTGATCGCCAATGTAAACGAATATGAAGTTACGTTACAACTTTACTCCACAATTATCGCAATGTCTATATAAATGTTTAAATGTTACGATACCTTTTTAAATAGGAGGTGGTAAAATTAAGATTAGATGTATGGGTCAATCAACTATTATAATATACCCAAACATAGGAGAAAGCTTTTTTTAATTATTTTTTTTATTCGGATCAAAGAGGACCGTCGCGCCCGTGCGAGTTAAGGCAAATAGAATGGAACCTAACTTACGACGAAAAAACCCACCATTTTTTTTTGACAAACAAGTAATCTTACTTAATATACGGAGTCTTATAAGGGACACAAATAGGTTTTTTTTTGTAAAAGTGTTTTGTCTTATTACTATTTTGTGTTAAACATGATAAACTATATTATGTCGTCTTATTCTTTAGTAAAAATTAACTGCAAGTGAGAAGTAAAAATTCATTTATAATAAGTGTTTAATTTATGAAAAAAATCAAAATATAGGCACATGACAATGTAGATATATGTAACTAACAGCTGTCGTGTTAGTTAAATAGTTTGTTAACAAATGGTGCCTTGAATATACTTTCATTAGCATGAACAGATGGCATTCGTAATATAATGCATGGCATTTATGTGTGTATGTATGTATTTATGTATGTTACTGTAACTATTTATTTTAGGTAGGTAGGAAGCTATATCATTTTTAGGTTCCTAAAAGTCAACAAGGAATACTTATAGTTTCGCCATGTTCATCTGTCTCGTCCACGGCTTAGCTCAGAGATTCTTAGTACTAGAATACTGTAATTTGGTATAAATATACATATTAATTACGCCGACTAAGTGGTAAAATCAAATTTAGGAAGAAGATGATTTTTTATACTATGGGGTGTCTTTGGATTAGTACCATTTTCGATTCAGGGATAAGTTTGCGAAATATTATACTTTAAAATGCTAATTTTCGTTAGAGTCAAGTGTCCCAGATAAATGGTTGTTATTGGACATGTAAAAAATTCACGGCAACAGTATATAATGAAGTTAAAAGGAAATCTATCACAGCCTTTACAAGCTAACGGGTAATAGCCGACTAACTTACAAAATGTAGGTACTTGAGGAAGAAATTTAGTACAAATTCCATTGAAAATTACTAAAAGCCCCCTTGTAAGTCTGCATATTGTGACGGACAATAACGGAACTCTACACTGCGCGTGGCCCGACACGCACTTTATAATTTTATTTGCTTGAAAACTGCCAGAAAATATCCTTTTTATGTAGAGCTCAACGTAATAATAATAAAACGTAACATACAGCTTCCTATGGCCATATAGCTATATATCAAATCATTTTTAGAATCATATTCAAAAATATATTATTCTATACTTAGGCCCTCAGAAGACCCTTATGAATGTCAATACACTACTACCGGTTCGTAGTCAAATCAAATCAGTAGTTTCAAAGTTTACCTCCTACAGGCATTTGTACAACCTTTCCCACTTTGTAATAGTGAAGTAACATTAAAGTTTAAAGTGTTGGTCATGCTTCAATCGGACTGCGTCCTAGTCACACGACCTATATTTTACATCACCCTCACATCATTTGTGTAAAAATTATGTAATTTTGACACATAGTATGATGTAATAATTAAATTACAAAATATTAAAAGTTAAACATTTTGTAGAGTATATAAACCCGTTGATTCTTATTATATGTATAACTAAATAATACTTGTCTTATTTTATCCTTAGATTCATCATAAATAATTTTGGTAATGCATGTTAATTATCATAAGTTTAAATAAATAGAGAACAAGTCTAGTAAAGAGCCGATAAATTCCGGTAAATCCGACGAGAAATTAAAATCAGCCGTTACGAGTTCTCACTATAGGAACTCACTGTACGATTCGTTTAAATATGTCGTATAGTTTTCACACATGAAAACAAAAACTTTTTATATAGAGCATACTATTATAGTTTAACTTGTCGAATACAACGATCTTATTCTATATTTACTTACAATATTACAAATATTTTCTGTTCTGGCATTTATTTCAAAGATATTATGCCAATACTTCAGTGTTGTAAGTAGGGGAGCGGCGGAGTAGGCCGTGATAAAATTAAAAATATACACAAACCATTATAATATTTATCAAATGTTTGCAAACACTACACTATGCTTTTTGTGTAGGATAATATAAGAAGTAAGTAAGCATTAATCAATCAAGCATTGATGATGTGCATCTTATTTTGGTGGAATGTGTTTGGTTGTGGAAGGCGTTGGGTAGGTAACATGGCCAGGTATGACGACGGCAGGTGGAGTAGATCCTTGACGGAATTGTGGCCGATAGAGAGCAAATAAGAACTCTTTTCGGTTAAGATCGGGATAAGTCTGGCACAGAACAGATGAATGGTGTAAACGGGTGAAGCTTGTGACTTGCAGTAGGTTATAAAAAGCTGTCAATGATGATGAAGATGATGTGTTTGGTATGAAAATTGTATGAATTTACTTAAGATAGCACAATCCTTAGATATTTGTAATTTTATGCTGTCAAGACCTCTGTCGCAGAGTACTAAAATATTATATAAAATTATTAAGTTTTGTAAATTAAATGCATTTTAAAATTGATCATGTTACGGAGCGTCAAAAGCATATCGCGAAAAAACCAGTTTTCGAGGAAATAAAAACACTGGAAAAAGGGTAATCGTTTTGGAAGACCAAAGTATATTTTACCATTCTGCTCTAGCCGCCACCAAAAGCAGAATTTGCCGCCCCTTGTGGCACCCATGCTAACTACGCCACTGCAAATACTCAAAATACAGTTGAATATTTTTCTGTTATGTGTTCCAGATCACTTTCGAAATCATAATCAAAACCAAAAGTAATTATTACAGAATATTAAAAAAAAGTAAGATTTTCATAAATTTCAATGAAATTTTCTGTCTGTGTGGCTCATTATTAAAAAAAGGATATTGTACAATCACGCAATTATAATTAATCATTTAACTGTGTATGTTAACATTTTTACTGAGATATTAAAAATAAGACTGGCCTAAAATTATATCATAAGTAAATGACACCCGAATAACTTTGAATAATATAATACATAATGCATGGTTACACAATATGGACCCTATCGCGTTGTACACGGCAGTTCATCCGCGACTACCGGTTGGGCGGGCCGCCCAAACAGTTATGCGCCGCCCAAACTAAACTCGTTCAGTGCAAAACTCGTTTAAAAGAATATTCAATAAAGGTATTGTGAGACGTGAAAATTGGAATAAAAAATAATTTTTTATATGTATGAAAATTGTTTTGTGAGTTATCGGTACATTGATCTTTTGTTTATAACTGTTTTTAAATTTGAAATGAATTCCCTATATATGTACACATGTTCCCTATACAGAAAATATTCTTACATGTTTCTGGCATTAATTAATATTGAAACGTATTTGGTGATTTACTCACAGTATACAAAACTTTGTTCTTCTATCATACCTTTGTAGTTTGAAATGACGTCACTTTAAAATCATATATTTAAATTTTATTTACGTATTCTTACCACTTTTAAATACAGTTTGAAGGCTAGTTGAGACATTTAAGATGATCAATCAGTCGTTACGTGGTATACGAAAAAAAATAATATTATACATAATTTATTTTATTGATTTATTATGTTGTTATACTAAGCGAAAATGAATTATAGGTACGTGTAGATAGAAATGACATTTTATTTAAAGTTAGTTTCTATCTGCGACTTTGCTCGCGTGGAATTACTATTTAAGTTAAGGTATATTAACTCCATCACCCATTGACCTCTTTTTATCATTCACTCGTGTTAATTTTAAAATCATGTTCGGTTTAATTTGTAGCCCAAAACGAATTTTATTTCCACTAATTATAAACTCAGTAACCTTATAAAACTCACTCTCTTATTCACCCCTTAATGAAAGATTTCCAAAACATTATTCTTTAGTAATGTGTTAAATTAATTGTACGTGTTAAAATGAACCTAATTTCCTATTTGCATATTTTAAGCTTTTTTTTTTTCAAAATGGTGGACATCTTAAATAAACATAAAAATCATAATTACTACTGAACTTACATTGACTTAATGGAATTAAGTTCAGCATTCAGCAGTAATAATGACTGGTCTTTATGTTATGACTTTGTCTTGTACTTCATTTCTATTCTTATTATTATATTATTTCTATTCTTGTTATTTCTATTCTTATTATTATTATTCTGTGCAAAAAATAATAATTATATAATGTTTACATTTATAGGTCACCCAAAAACATCGAAATTACGCTAATTTATTAATTAAATCCTGAGTGACATCTATACAATGAAATATCAACTTAAATATATCACAAGCTTATAATTCACTCTCACACATACAATATTATTTATGAAAACATAATTCTAAATACATTCATACACACGGAATACGTTATGTAATATTACTTGTACTACTTCTTAATAGGCACTTTAAAATTATATCCTAATACTTTAAAAATGACAACAAATGTGCTGTGTAGTTTGTATATAATTAATAAATAAATAATGTTAATCGTACACCATAATTACATGACGAGAAAAAAAACATGCGTTATTTTAAGGTTTAAACGAGTTCATTTTTTGTGAGCTTTCTTAAAATGTGTAAAATTAATAAATTTTCATGTGAGAAGTACAAAATAAATAAACATATTTTTGGCCACCTATATACATAATGTAACATTGCGATAGGTCAGTGAGGGGAACTCTGAAACTAATAGAGATAGAGAAATATGTTCTAAAGAACCGTGACATAGATTTTGAAGCTAACATAAACTGCCTTCATAGATTCTAGAAAAAAAAACGAATACACGAGTCGGGAATCGATACCATTCTATTAAAATTTGTTTATAATTTATTATTTTATTATGATAATTGATAGTGTAGGTTGTAAAAATTAAATGTGGTAAGGAATCATATAAAATTAAAAGAAAATTATGAATTTAATTAGTTTCTTTTGAACTGTTGACAATAACACCCATTTCCTTGGATACAATGGTAATTACTTAATTATTGTAATAATGGCAGTCATTTTAACATAAAAAAACATTTTCTTTTAAATTTTGGTACAAGATTTCCTAGATACATTTAGTCCGTGCACTATCACTTATCGTAATAAAATAACGTTTGTTTTTAAATTATTAGGTTCGATTCCCGACTTGTGTATAAGTATTTTGAAAAGCTATGAATGCTAGTTTTCGTATAACAAATCGATGTCGTGGTTCTTTAAAACATGTTTTTAAATCTTTTACAATTTTCAGAGTTTCCGTCATTAGGTCAGTGTTACATCCCTATATCTTATATACATATTATAAAACTCAACGTCTCTCTGTCTGTTTGTTATTTTCACGCGAAAACTACGTATCCTATTTATATTATTTTCGTTTTTATTCATAGCTATGAATAACCAGATTATAGGTTCGTTATTTCTTTGATATAACCATGAACAATCTAAAGTATCTAAATTTCCGGGAAATTTAAATTAATACTACGATACAAACTGTCAGTAGATTAATTCGAGTGTACAAGAGTGACAAAAATATTATATCATAAATTATAATAATCACTTGTGTTTCCAACAGATTATGAACAGGCAATATATTATGTTCAACCGATTCTGAAAAGGCTAATAAGAAAAAATATAATGCTTACTGGATAAAAATTATGGATTTTATATAAAAAAAATTGCTTACCACACACAAGGTTACTTGAAAAATCCAAAAAGTGATAACAGCTTAAAAATATCTCAATAATTAACAGATTTTTTCATAAATTCTTTCTAAAATCAGTGCATGGTAGGAAATCTAGAAAACACCGGCTATTAGAATTTGAGGAAAAATGAATTTTACGTAAACGATTTACATAGGCACATACGAAAATTATCATGTACCCCTATCTTGCTCTAACACAAGCATATAATATGCTATTTATCGTTTAAGTTGCCGAACTAAATGTGGGAGGAGCGAATTATAAAACTGTGTGGACAGTTCAGAGCACTTAGTGCCGTGTGCCCGACTGGACAACTTCTGATCTGTCGAGATAGTATTTAGTGCTTCGAACTGACTATACTGTTAGCTATAAGAGCAC
This sequence comes from Saturnia pavonia, assembly GCA_947532125.1. Classification (NCBI taxonomy): domain Eukaryota; kingdom Metazoa; phylum Arthropoda; class Insecta; order Lepidoptera; family Saturniidae; genus Saturnia; species Saturnia pavonia. The sequence goes on from OX383906.1 coordinate 13,140,242, forward strand.
TGATCCTCAGAAGGATTTTACAGTTTCAACGGGCTGTGGGGCGAGCGCTGAAGGCACTTAGCCGCGAAAGCTAGGCAACAAGCTCCAAGGGTGCCCAAGTCGCCGAACCTCGGCTTGGGCTGTTGCCGATCATGCGAAAAAGTCGCGTTCTGACTAAATCCCTATCCATAGAAATTCAAGCTAACTATACACATATATATACATGTTCCTGCCTTCTGGGAGGAAGGAAGGAACATGTGTACCTGTATTTAGTGATTTGGCAATTTTTGTCTAAACTAACTTGGCAAAAAAAAGGTCCCTTACAAAACCTATGTACCTGAGTAGTGTGCATGTGTATGGTAATGTATGGTATACTGTAATGTATGTATGGTGGTAGCTATTGAATGCAGTGTCACTGTATTGCACGAGTGGCTGCTTGGCTCAAGGGCTCCATACCGAAGGATCAGACGATCTGTCGAGAGGCCATAAAACCGTATTTATGCCACGATTGCTTGTCAAAATGGCTTGTCATTAGTGGGAGGGCGCATTAGTCAATTACAAAACTATACCGGAAGTTATTTTACAAATCTAAATATATTAAAACAATATTATTTTCCTACATATTAAATCTATGGTAGGAACAGTGATAAACAAAAACAACGGCGACTGCCGAAAGAGCTTCAACCCATCGCCAGTCATCGTTGTTATGCCGCCCATCTCAAATGTCTCATCACGTTATGTTTGAAGGACTCCATATAATGGTAAGGAGCGAACATACTGGCTGGGAGATGGTTCCACAGCTTAACAGTGCGACAAAGATATGGCAAAGCGAACTTCTTTATTCGTACCGATATGGAGGTTACCGTAAAGTTGTGGCTCCAGGACAATCTGTGTGGTTCTGTTTTATGAAAGGAAACAGAGTGAATTAAACTTTAATACTTCAGGTCTTCTTGTTATTATTTAATGGCATTGTGTGTTAATACGCAATTATTGCAATGTCACGTGGATATGATAGGTATTTTTTTTTAATCTTCAGAGTTCAAGCAACGCTTTAACAAAATACAATGTCTTGTTACAATTGTGCAAATAGTTTTTGTAGTAAATTAAGTTCACGCCAAGTTCTCCTACTATGTTATTAATGATTATTATATATAGTACTAGCTGCGCCCGCGGCTCCGCTCTCGTGGAATATTAAAAATTACTATCCTCTAAAGGTTTTTTTTATATTTTGTTCGGAACAATGCCTATTTAAAAAAATTAAAGTAGCCTAAATTATGCCTTATAATACCAGCTATCTGCCAGTAAAAGTCCCGTCAAGATCGGTCTAATCGTTTCGAAGATTACCCGGAACAAAAAGATAGATAGACAGGCAGAGACAAAATAAAAAAAATGGATTATTTGTTATAGGTATTGTGTATATTTTCATATGCATTTCGTAAAAACCCGTTATTTTGACATTACAAACAGACATTTAGATTTTATTATATTAATTATTACAAACAGACACTTTAATTTTATTATATGTATAGATTATAAATGTGAACGTTTGTATGTTTGCATGTTTGTTACTCAATCACGCAAAAACCGCTGAAGGGATTTGGATGAAAATTGACTTTTCGATATGGTGCCCTTCATCATCGTTCCAAGCTGGCACCTTTTTCCGTTGGCTGGCTGCTCATCTTCACACCCTAAAACCTAGCCGAAACGCAGTAATAGTAAGGTTCTCTAGAACCTTCCTATCACGTACGCTAGGGTTGTGGGATGGGTTACCAAGCACGGTTTTGCCCCAGGGCTATGACCAAGCCCGGTAAAGCTGTAAAAGCCGTAAAGACTCCAGGGCCCCTAGGGCTAACAGTATAGTCAGTTCGAAAAAGGGCTATGACATGGGGCTCTTCAAAAAGGGACTGAAATACGGTCTCCAAAGCCAGCAATATGGCTGTAATGCCCCTGGTGTTGCAGTTTTCCCTAGACGACGGTAACCATTTACCATTAGGTGAGCCGTCTGCCCGTTTGCGTCTATTGACATATAAAAAAACAGAGAGTTGGATTAACACATAGGATTACTTTTTATTCCGCTAAATAACATATTTTTCATTTCCCTTTGGTTCCAATTCCGAGGTTGACGTAGACGAAGTTGCGGACAGAAGCTAATTAACTAAGATAATTAATTAATCAATAACTAATTCACTTCACTTGTGCACAATAACCGAACTATATCACACGAAATGCTACCAATAGTTACATAATATCATAATATAGGGCCAAATAACGTAAATGTATGAATTAAAATTAAAACCATTATCATGACGGATTAAGATCCCACAAAAACTTCAAAACTTCTGTTAATAAAAAAAATAATATAACATGATAACTGAAAATTATTAATAGTTTATAATAATAGTAGTTTACCATAAGATTTTCATTATTTTTAATCGCGGTATTTAAAGCACTGTTATAATACTCGCCAACCTTCAATGTAAGAAGCAAGCGGGAAAATAAAACTGTTATTTTTATTGCAATGGGAGACTATCTTCTCTTTTATATTACATTGGTAATATACGATTATATGTAATTCACGTGTTTGAAAATCCTTAGATTGATTATGATTTCACACGTATGTTTTATTATCTGACATGTGAATAATCTCTTCGAGTAGGAGCATCAAATAATCGATACCTAATTATTTACTCTAACCCACTACTTCAAATATGGGACTTTTTATCTATATTAATAAAGCTGTAGTTCGGTCTGTACATATATATTTTTTCCCTGATATTAAAAAAGGAAACTGATCAAGAATTTATAAGTGCATATTACCATTTTAGGATTTTTAGGCTACATCGTCACTTAACGTAATGTGAAATTGTGATCAAAGGCTAAAACCTGTATATTAAGAAGTCTTCCGTTTGATTCTATCATTATCCCCTCAACACCGCTTGAAAAAAGTTTTTGATCATATATGATATTTTAGATATAATATATATTTTAGATTAAAAGAAAGTAATGTTATTGCACAAATGAGTAATAATACAGTTGATATGAGGAATAAAGATTCAAATGAGATCAAAGAAGAAGGATTCAGTCATCTCGACGCCTTTACCATGGTATATCTAAGCCGAAGATGATAATAACTGGAAGATGTTAACTTACATTGAATTAACGGGGATGTTATAAGTGTTCGTAATTTCCAAATGCGCTTAATTGCTTATAAGCAAAATTCAAAGCGTAAACAAAAATACACTAAAATTAGTAGTACAGGAAAGGTACAACTAATTAAATTAAGGTAAAACTAGTAATGAAACTGTAGTAGTTTTTGCGATTGAGGAAATAAACAAATCTAATAAATTATACGACTTTCTCCTTGGACAATAATCATGAATTGTCGATTTTATAGAGTTGATTTGCCAACTAAATTACTGTTTATCCTCGTAAAGATTGCGACTAAGTCTTTTGCAAACTATCTACGAATATCTTGGCAAGTAAATGTACGCTACATTGAACGAAAAAAATAAAAAATATATTTCGTAAATACGGTCTATTTTAACCAACAAAGATCAGGAAAAAAAAATGTTTTACGTGTGTAGTAATAATATGTTTGTATTACTTTGAACGTGGTGATGGACGGCATATGCGAATGTGTATGTGTGTGCGTGAATTTGTTTATGCATTATGACTTTCAAACACAAACGTACGTATTCAACGAAGTATTCATCACGCCATAACTGAAAATTAAAGAAAATAGATTTTATTAGCCACTAAGCGTTAAAGCCAAAAGTAATTTTCCCAAATCACCTGAAACATCTTAACTTCTAATGCCTCATAATAAACATTTTGCTCGTTTACCAGAGTAATGGTCAGTTTTATGTTCCAAATTAGATATGTTACGACAATAGCATTAGGCCTGAAGAAAATCCCTCAACCTAAGCCAGTCGGTTTATGAACGCCTTTACAGTCTCTCGTAAAAAAGCATGTTTTATGTTGCCTTATTCAAGACGTAGGTAAACAGACGAAAGAAAAATATACTTTACATTATTTCGGTGTATAGTACATAGAGTGAACTGTTATAATAAATTAAAATTTATTTAATAAATTCTGCATTTCGCTGGCTTCCGTGTACGCCTTATGTTTAACAGGGTATCTAGATACGAGACCCGTGTTCATTGTTTCTAAAATTAATTGAAGTTATTTAGACGATCGTTATATACTCGTACACCTATATATATTAAGATGACTCAAAAATACATTTTTTGTCTCCGAATCAAGCTTAAAAGATTTATCAAAAATTAGATACTTCAGACATTTTCGTAGACCGTTTAATTCTCTACAAAAATATGTATGTATAGAGCTTCCCTGTATAACGCACCGTTATCGTTATCTAGTAACAAAAGTTAGAAGGAGCAAAAACAATGTTTCATTTGTTATTGCTATGGGAAATCGAAAAGTGCGATGAAACCCATGTTGTTAACAATAATATTAGGATCTTATATTTTAACAGGCCTATTCTCATGCCTAAACTCGAAACATTTAAGCTAAAAATAAAACTTCAACTTCAGTTTTGCACAGCATAGTGCAAAACAATCGAAAAAGACAATAGCGATCACCTATAAATCTGAAATCCATCGCCAGTCTTTTCTGTAATGCTTTAAAAGCCTCTAAGCAGCTGTATAAACAATTACTGTTGCTGAAAGGCGGCAAACCAAAAGAGTTACCACGTCAAGATTATCATCATGTGCATTGCGACCGCGTCCCAACCTATTAACGATCTCTATCCCCCTGTTTCATTATTGGCAATACACTGTCTGATTCCGGAACGACACATACATAAGCTTGCAACCATAACGGATGCATGATATTATTCTAAATTAATAATCGTGAAAAATATAATACTATCTCGGATATTATATGATACTCGCCGGTAACTAAATTTATTTGATTAAGGTAGCTTTCTTAAAATAAATCAAAATTATATTATTTATTTCATTGATAACTCACAAAATTCAAAAGAGTGATTATAGAAACTTTAAGAGTGCAGGTGAACTCCGCCTTGTAACTGAATTTAATGTGCAAAGAGACATGATAGTGTTATGTTTAGTATCAAGGCAAGTGATAAAAGACATAATATGTAGACATACACAATGAATAAATGGCAAATGACTGTGTATTGCGTTACTATGTTTATATGGCCCAGCGGTACTGTTCGCGACGGTCCATTTTTCCCCGAAAAAGGGCTATTTAATATTATTCCCGATTTATTGGGTAAGACGGCAACGGAGAGTGCTACAGTTAGTGTCTTGGTGACTTCGACGATTGCGGATGACGCCACATACACCACTTCGCCTGATGACATATTGAGTTTGGAATCGAATCAGCTGTCTTACGTAAGTATCATTTTTATTTTCATGATTTTAAGCTGTTTAAAGTTATTTACTCTTTAACAGTAAATAATATGCACTATACATAAAGTAGTGTGATTCAACACCAAAGATCGATTTTGAACTAGTGTTGCTGACTGTCTGTGTATAATTAGTTTTGCGCGCAGTTAAACGTTTACGAAATAAATTTTTACCGTCTGTAGTGATGTAATTTATATGAGGTAACATTTTTCAATTGTTCCATGATATATATGTATATATAACATAAGTATATTAAAGCTTAAGATGTTTATTCCGATAGTTTGTTTGTTAAAACGCACTAATCTCTGTAACTATCAGTCGGATTAGAAAAAATATTGATGTATATGATAGCTAGATTCATGAGGAATAGTGTAGGCTATATAACTTGACGCTGCGATTATAAGAAGCGAAGCAGCAGCTATGAACGTCGAGCAATCTGACTACACCGGCGCGTCGGCACCGGGGAAAGTTTATCGAATAAATTTAACACAGGTGAAACCAACAGCTAGTCTACATATAAAATTGATATGATATTATAATCACATCTAAGACTAATAAACTCCAACACTGTTTGACCGATCACCATGAAAGTTGTAAAGAGTTCTTTGTTCATGGAGGTTTTTATGGTATCCAAACGCTTACGGCACTGTAGTCGAGATATTGACAACTGGAAAGTGTAGAATAAAGTCTACAAGCCAGCTAGTATTTTATATAATGTCAGTTTATTTTTTGTCTTTAGTTTATACATAGTATGTATTGTGTTGCTCAATTTTCCCGTATTTATTAACGTACGATTATTTCTTATCTACAGTTCATACTGATGTTTATATAGGTAATTTTATAATTGACTAGCTGTTTCTGCGGCAACGCTAGAGTGGACTACTAAAAAAGCTTTTTTTTTATTTTTTAGTGCGCTGCATTAATTATTTTTCTAAAATAAATGTGGCCTAAGTTATTCCTTATAAGATCAGCTATCTGGCAGTGATAGTCCCGTCAAAATCTGTCGAACCGTTTCGGAGATTACCCGGAACAAATAAACAGACAGATAGACAGGCAAACATTTTAAGAATGAGTTTTTTGCTTTAAGGACCGAGTATACTTTCATATTATGCATTTAGTAAAAACCTGTTATTTTTTCACTACAAGCAAACACTGCAATTTTATTATATGTAAAATAGATTAGATGAATTAAAGAAAAAGTTTTTTTTTTTGGTTAAAATACTGCGCAAATTATTTGTAAGTGTTATTACAGACGATCTGAATTCGGACTGCAAGCCAGCTGCATAATTGCGGTTTGGATGCAGTTGACACAACTGCATCGGAACCGCCAAACGACTACGCAGTCACCGTGCAGTTCTAATGACTACACAGAGTTAAAACTGCACGCTGACTGCGCAGTCAGTTGGCAGTCAGTTGGTCAGCCATCCAAACTAGAATTATGCAGCTGGCTTGCAGTCCGAATGCAGATCGTCTGTAATAACTCTAAGCGAAAATAACTGAATTTACGCATTTGGACTACGTCGATCTAAAGATGGGTCTATTTTAAATTAAGACACCGTTTAGAATCCAGATGCCAGATTCAGTCATAAATCACATAATCATTACAGTGTTTTTTAAATATTCAGTTATTATATGATGTAATATGTTATTTTTAGTATCTGCATTTTTAATATTTATGGATCACACTGTAGCAGCAGTTCTTGCTTATATTTTCTTTTATTTATTATTCTTTTGAATATTTGAAGTTTGTAAAGCAAAATCGAGTCTCATACCATTACTAAAACTTGAGAAATATGAAATTCGACAATTCGTGTATTTTATCGAAGGCCTTATATGGACCTTATAACCTTATTTTGAATCCGATAAAAGATCTTATAAAACGTTTTTCTTTTTCTGTCTTTCTTTAGACCTCTTATTACCCGAATACGGCAAAGCCAAAAGAAAGGTTATAATTTTAGCAGTCTATGTAATATTGTTTTTACGTAGGATCCACGGTATCACCTACTCATCCGATTTTGATAAAAAAAAAGGTATCAATCAATTCGTTATTATGGTCCGGGTGACATAGGCTCCGTTTTATATGAACAAAATCAATATGACGGATGTTACATAAAAAAAACCGGGCGTCTCTGAATCTTTTTTGCTATTTTATCGAGTGCGATGTTATAATTGAAAAAGAGGAATAACTTCTGAGTTCATTAAAAGAAAATATAGTACAATATTAAATATGAATAAAAATGTTCTAACCTTTTTCCTTTAATTACAGTTATGTTTCTGTAGTCAGGTTACCCATTTTTTAAACTTTTTACTTGTTTCCTTTCATTCCTAGTATTGAGTTTATCCAGTTCTCTGAAAATAGTTAATTCGCTGTTCTCGGCTTTTTAAACAAGACCGTTTTATCTTAGAATTTTATACGTTGCGTGGCTCATTTGTTTATGCATATTCATTACGATTTTTACATAAGTAGCCGTTTTATAGTCCAGATGGCTTGCGAACTGATTTTTTTTCTCACTTTACTATTGTTCAAGGTTCGTAACCGACCAATGGCAAGGCTTTCCGACTTAAAACCTATGTTTTGTTGTCTACATTTCGATATAAACATTTTTGTAGCAATGATTGCTCAGTGGTAGCGTGTACCACTTCGCGTTGATTGACGTGAGTTCGAATCCCTGCAATGAGCCTGAGCTATCGGTGAAGGAAAACATCGTGAGGAAACCATAGCATGGTGGTAAAACTTTTTCTAATGCCCGCCTGGCTAGCTACCACCCTCAAGTTGAAAATCTATCGCCTTGCACCAATAGGTGTGTTCCGGCAGTTGTACTTGAGAGCCAGTCTTCCACTAGGTTTAGCGTGTTATCATCTTGGGTTACTTCGTTACTTAACATCAGGTGAGATTGTGGCCACTACGTCAAACCTAGAACGATAAAAAAACAAGCGCAAATTGTGTAATATTAATGACAATAGTATAAAATTTTATTTTACTTTTTTATTGACATGAATGGTCATAAAGGTTCCGTTTTAATAAAGATTTACTAACTCTTAAGAAGTGTTATTTAGCGTTAACTATGAAACTATGAAGGAGAAGAGAGAGTTATCAGTAATTATTTTATTAAGCTACTAGTTTTTACCGCTACTTAATTTGCGTGTTTCTCATACTATGCCCTTCTCCAGTTTCCAGGCTATCTCTATGCCAAATTCTATTAAGCTCGATTCAGAGGTTTAGTTGTAAAAAGTAACAAACAGACAGACAGTTACTTTCACTGAAGAAGGAGCTAAAAAGGAATCGCGGTCGGCAAAACATTTGAAGAGTAGGTTTTTACAAAAAAGCTATCAGTCGCGTTGTATTCGAGCGACTGAATACAGCGCAAGTGAAACAGCTTCAGCTCGGCCTGATTTTACCCATGTAAAATAATAGGAATCATAATTTTGTAATTATGTATTATAATTGGGCAATTTTGCTAATTTATAAGGCTCCTAGTTCTAAAACCAAAAGCATATCCAAAATATAGAATCATAGTACTGGTATATATAGATTGTATGATGTAAAAAATATTTGCTCTAGTGCTTATTATACAGCGATAAAAAATAGGAAACCGTTTGTATTGCGCCTGCATTACCCCTTAATATATTTTCTCGGTTGAGTTATAAATATTCAATATACCGTATTCATTATTAATTGCTTCCAAGTTTTCAAATTAAATCGAAATTTGTGAATATGTTTTGTTACATAAAACATTTTACAATACTAATATTAAAAGTTTTTTATTATTATTAGTGTTGTTTAAAAGCATACTTTTCACTTTGTGTATATTAGGGTAGCGTTTAGCGTAGCCTTTTAGATTTATAGATTGAGGGCTAGTTTACAATCTCACCAAATATTAAATGACGATGTGGCCCAAAATGGTAATCTTCGAAGGTCTTTATACTGACTTTCAAGTACAAATCTCGGGACACGCCTATAGGCGCTGGGCGACAAATTTACAACTTGAGATTGTTAACTTTAGAAGAGCATTAGAAAATGCCCTACCACCAAGCTTTGGTTTCATCGCTACACGTTTTCCTACACCGTTCGTTCAGACTCATTTCAGGGATCCGAATACACGGACGGCGCGATCTCCGTACACGCTACCACTGAGCTATAATTGCTTCGAAGCATCAAACGAGCCGAGTCTTGAAAGGCTTTTAAGTGGTCTAGGTAAACTGGGTAAGTATTACAGAATTACTTATTACTACGCTATTGTCCAGTGGTAGAATCTGTTCAAGGTTCGACTTCCGAAGCATCACCATCAAAACTTTCCTATTATTTGCAGCATAGCTTACGTTGCTGTATTCGGCTACCTAATTACATATTTCGAGAGAACAAAGCTATAGCAAAAATCGCTAAATATTAGCTCCAAAATGGCAAATCCAGATATTTGGGTCAGTCAAGTAATATACCACTCAGGATAAGTTAGATATTGTGATATTACTTTTGTGTATGACTTTTTTTTTTATCGTTATAGGTTTGGCGTACTTGCGTGAGATTGTGTCACCTGATGTTAAATGCACACGTGGCCCCAGATGATAACACGCTAAACCTAGTGCAAGACTGGCACTCAAGTTCAGCTGCCGGAACAAACTTTGGCGACAGATTTGCAACTTGAAGGTGATAGCTAGCCAGACGGGCATTAGAAAAAGCCGTACCACCATGCCACACCACCTACCATATTATTAATTAGTACATATTTATAATAATACAGCGAATTTCGGTTATAACGACGATGACCACTATAATTCCGCCGCTATATACATAGTTAGATAGAAAACAATAGGTATTGGCAGACAATACAGCCGCCTAATCGCCTAATGGCTACTTAATAATACACATTTTCTGTAATATTGCATTATTTCAGTTTAGATTTCTGTGCTAAAGTTCCATAATAAACATAGGTACAAGCTAACACACCGAACATTACTGAGTAATTGATTCTTAGATTTAATTTTACCCACTTGAACATTTATAAACAAAAGCGTATTGTTACAAATGCTGACAATTTGTGAATGTCATTAAAATAAAGGTTTGTGATTCTATGAATGAACATTTATATGTTTGTTTGTTGATTCGGTCTTTGTACAGTACACTCGGTCGCAATATCTGCAAGGGACTTTTAGGAACTTGTTATAAATGGTTCATTAAAACTAGTCGCTATACCCGAAATCGGCGTTACATCGGAAGTCGCTTTAGCCAAATTATATTCCTCAAGTATACTTTAAAATCAAGGGATTTCGTGACGTCGCTATAACCAAATGTCGTTACAATCGGGTCCTTATTAATGAATCTCACTGTATGTCAGGAACAGCAAAGTGTGGGTGAAATAGTTGATTGACCCATTTCCCATTTACCTATGTCTATGTATTAATTTACGTATTTATTAAATTACTAACGCTTTGTTCTTGCGAAATATATAATAATTAGGTTTGAACGATGTGATTATCAACACATACTGGCACAAGCCTTTCCAACAGTCTTTAGGAGTAGCTACCTATTATTACCACCTTTTAAAAATTGGTCTTATAGTTATTGGACGCAGTAACCACTTAACATCAGGTAGACTGCATGCCTTTATGCTACGATATACCATAAAAATTTGCTAAGTGCGTGTCGGCCACGTATAGTGTAAAGTTCTGTAGTTGCCCGACACAATATTTAGACTTTTTCCTTTTTTAGGGTTCTGAAGTCAAAAGAAACCCTTGTAGTTTCGCTATGTCCGCGTGTGTATCCGCGGTTTAGCTCAGAAAGTACTAGAAAGCTATAATTTGGTATGGGTATACATTTTAATAACTTCGACAAAGTGGTAAAATGAAATAAAAATAAAACGTTTAGGGTACCTCTCCAACGTGAAAAGTAAGAATGACTTTTTTATCTCCTCTATCCCTTCGGGTGGGGTGTCGATGGATAGTTGTCGATAGGCAAAAATATGGTGGATCTGTGAAAACCATTTTTCGATTCAAGGATTCGTTTGCGAAATTTTTTCTTATAGTCAAGTGTCCCCCACCTCTCCAGCTAAATGGTTATTATTAGATATGTGAAAAATTAATGGTAGTAGTATATTGTATAATGAAGTTAAAAGGAAAACTAGCAGAAGTAATTAGTATTTACAAGTTAACGAGTAATAGTCAATCATCTTATACACCGGCGCCAGGGCCAGTGTAACAAGAATTACTTCATACAAAAGTGCACTATATATTTCTTGACTGTGTTGCACCGACGCCCGGCCCGACTCTGGCCCGGTGTAACATGAATGATCCTTAAGTCTGCATATTGTGACGGGCAACTACGGAACTCTACACTGCGCGAGGCACGACACGCACTTGGCAAGTTTGTGTGTTTACTTCTCAAATTATATTTTATAAGTTGGTTGACTAATTACTCGGTAACTTGTAAACCCTGCTTACTTGTGATAGTTTTCCTTTTGTCTTTTTTATATTTATATACTACTGCCGCGAATTTTTTCACTTTCCAAAAACAACCATTTAGATTAAAGGATGTGGACACTTAACTCTAACAAAAACTAGCAATTTAAAGAATAATATTTCGTAAACGGATCCCTGAAGCAACCATTTTGTCGGCGTGATTAATAAGTATAGGTACCCGTACCAATTACATTTGATTACTAAGAATCTCTGAGCTCAGCCGCGGACGGGCAATGAAAAACTATAAGGTTCCTTGTTGACTACGGAACCCTAAAAAGCTATGTTCTTCTTCACAGAAGTCCCAGGTTTGTTGTTGGATTTACTTAAGGCCTTCAACGTGGCTTGCCAATGCGTTCCCACTGAGCTATTATTACTTTAAAAAATCACACCGTATCGTATATTCTATGTTTTGTTCGCGAGTAAAACAAAGACATCTGAAGATACACGCACGGCCATATACAAATAATTCAGAATTTAAACACCGATTAAATAAACTATATCTCGCTTTGTCTAATATATATTGTTAAAAGAAAACTGAGCTAAAGATAAGCTTCGCTTTTTTAACGTATCATCATTTATGAGTAAAGCCGACAATGTTCTGTAATTTTGCATTCAATTGGTTCGACCTGGATCACAGTCATATTTGATGATATGACAATATTATCTGATAAGCTAAGAAATAGAAAAAGTATGGACTGTCAAGTGCAGACGCCGAAACAAGCTGTTAGGTTCTTCGACAGTTTTTCAACTTGAAACACACACACTTGTAAAGTCACAGTCTGTGTGTGTATAGCGAAACAAAAGCACATACGTTTCAAAATGAGCCGTTTTGATGGTAGAATTGTGATTGTTAACTATTTTGGTTCCCTTTTATCCTTCATCCCTCGCCGACTGCGTCTTTGCTCGCTCGCGCACCGGCACGTTTACTCTTGCCAGAATAAATGAATAAGATAATTCGAAAACTGTCGATCTGATGGTTTTCAAGTGTCCTCGCCTTAATCTCATATTAAATACTAGCTATGCCCCACGGTTTCACTGCGCCTAGCCTATTGTTGTTCTCACTTCCCATACTTGCCTACATCTCTACAGATTGTTCATGGTTACTGCTCTACTCCTTAGGGTCATAACCTGAAGTTATATAGTCTATAACCTTCCTCAACAAATAAGCTATACAATGTATAAGATTTGTTCAAATCTGACTGTTAGTTCCAGAGATTAACGCGTTCAAACAAACAAACAAACAATATCTTGAGCTTTGTAATATTAATTTAGACATTAGAAGACTCTTCTATGATAATATGGTTTCATAATAATCATTCCATTAACTGAAAGCTCAGGATTCGAACCCGCGTCAATCGCCGTAAAGACCGAACGAACGATCACTGTACCACCATTGCTTCAAGGCTGGTTTTCCGAAACTCTCATGCCTATATGACAGAAATCGTCTTATTTTTTAATCACACTATATATAATATTTGTTTATTGTTTCCGAATAATAATATAGAAGTACTTGTTTAACATGTTTAACAATCCCGGAGAACATGATGCTAAACAAATGTTGTTAAGGTTGGGCGCGTAACACTAATGCGCTAATCTTATCTTTAGTATAGTACCGATGCCTCGCGTCAGCGGTTTTAGAGTGCGCAACGCCCATTATCGGCAGATTGCACCGAAAATTGATAACCCTACCGTATCTTAATCGTTATACAATTCGTCTATTTGCGAAGCGTAGCATGCTAACATTGTTCTCCGCTTTCAATCACTGTCACGCAGTCTCCCTCCATTGATTTTCCAAATGTACACTGTTTACGCGTACTGTGAATATTTTTAAAATAGACCAAAACATCAGTGATTCATTGTTAAAATAGTGTATAGCACTGAGTGCCCGAGAATATTAATCCTTTTATTAATCAAAGTGATATTGTTTTAAGGTGTTAATACGTTGTATAAAAAAAGTATGCGACGAAACAAAGTGTGGCAATATTCTTTTAGTTTTTTAATTATGTGCTCGTGTCTCAGCTGTTTAGAGGAAAAAGTTAATATTCCTATAAGTCTGACGCGTAAGGAACTCCTCGGGATCCCGGAGAATGGGCCACTCATTTCCTCGGCACCGTCTCGTCACTATCACAACTATGTAAGTTTTGTAACTTTGGTTATTTAATTAATTAGACATTTGTTTTTTTTTTACGAAATATTTGTTTATATAAGTGTTTTACAATTATTTGAAAATGCTTGCTTTAAAATGTGATAGGTAAACTTATCTGAAATGTCACAAGTAAGCTGGGCTTATCATATCGATATAAAATGTGACAATACAAATCTACGCGGAACGTTTGTATCTCTTTCTACCTCGTAAGTGATATAGCCAGATTTTAAATATTTATTTATAATCAAATCCTATTTAAATATTTATAGGTAATATTTGACATAAATATATAAGAGGAACAATCAACTATTTTACTGTCCCTGATACAACTAGCTGGCCCGATACACATTCTTCTGCTTTTTTCAGTCTTCAAGATCTCGACACAGCGCCCACTGAGTTTTTTTTTTCGTGAAAACTTATCTAATGACGTAAACCAAAACAAAAAACAATTACGCAAAACCATCTTTCTAATGGTGAGTTCTCGCTTTGAGTACTTACATAAAAATCCAATAGATAAAAAGCGATTTCAGTTTTGTAGAGTTTTCTATTTTTCCGTTCAACTTTTCAGATTTTCCTTTCCCTAAACAACAAATAAACAGTGATGATAATGGAAAATCCATTCAGAAAAAATACGCATATGGGGCACTTAGATGGCTCACGCTGAGTAAAACATACGAGATATTATTCGACTACGCGAGCGAAGCCGTGGGCACAGCTAGTTTATTTGTCTAACTACCACTTCTACTAGCTACTTCAACTAGCTACTTGACATGTACAGATAGAATTACAAATTTATTAATATGTAGTTATTATTTCAAAGAAAGAGCTTAAATTTATATTTTCACGGCCTAAATTTAAAGCGGCCCCTACACGTTCGCCTAATATGCATTCGTAGGTATTTGCCTCTATTTGTCAAGCCCATCCACACGTTCATTTTGTATTTATTTACGAATTTGTGACTGAATACGGACCAACGGACGTCAAGACGATTGCAGTTGCATATAAGCACAATTTAAATGTATAATGCAAATAAAAAAAAAATTGAAAATATTTGGGATCCCTTAACATAGTTGTGATATTTTATTCGTAGACGAAAAATGAATGATGGCTTATCTAAATAATAATTAGCGGTTTCAAAACCTGTGAAGTACATACACACTCTTGTTATTTATACAAAAAGCATTCTAGTTTTTCAAAGCCTTTAAAACATATTTTACATTTTGTATTTAAAATACCAATACAAAATCTATTTGCTTTTTAAATGGAAAAAAATTAAATGATTATCATGTTATGTTGAAATATAATCAAGCTATATTTAGCATATTTCTCTTCGCGTAATACACTGACTGTAAAGATTGGTAGACTGGACGAATGTCGCACATGTAGAGAGAGTCACAAATGTTTGTCTGAACTCCTTTGATTCGTGCTTAAAAACCGCTATGACGGATAGCAGATGAAGAGAAGCAAATACATACAAATGTCGGCAAATAAGTCCTCTACACGTTCGTGTTCGTCTCTGTTCAAGAAATACAGAACAACGTATTGAGGGCCTTTCACATAGGTTTTAAAATGATATACGCCCGTATTATAGAAAAAAAACAATTTCTATAAATACTTTATTACGTGTACTATATCATATGCGTACGTCGCCCGACTAACCGAACATTTCAAGGTCATAAACAAGGCCAAGTAGTGTCGAATTTTTTTTTTAAGCGAAAACCCCGTAATAGATTCTCATAACTTCCTTCTTCGAGCTGCTTGCGAGGGTTACGTCTCCGACTGTAGACGTACGTAGGTGACAGTTTTTTTTTTTCGAACTCACTATACTGTTAGCCTTAGTGGCCCTGGAGCCTTTGCGGCTTTTACAGCTTCACCGGGATTGGGGGCGAGCGCTTAAGGCACTCAGCCTCGAAAGCATTGCAACAAGATCCGAGGGTGCCAAAGTGGCCGGGCCTCGACTAGGACCGTTGCGCGTATGCAAAGAAGTCGCGATGTGGCTAAGGAGTAGGTGACAGACTTTCCTGAGGAATGTAAGCATATTGTAAAATTACCCAGCATATTATTTTATACGTAGAAAAATTATTGTTAAACTTATCTGTTTTTTTTAATTAATTCAATAAAAGTACGATGATCAAATGTTTGTCGATTCTTGTTTTCTTGACTTATTTTAAATTAATTTGATCTTCTTTTTTAATAAGGGCTCAGCCCTTGTCAGTAGATTTGTTACCACTGTTCCTATATTCTCTGCCTTTAATTTCACCTCCTGATATGACACGACTCCCATTTTATCCTTCACTTGTTAGAAAAAGCTTCGTCTAGGTCGTCCTCTTTCTAGGAATACGAATTATTTTCGATTGCATAACATTACGTAATATTTAGATAAACCTTACTAAATTTTCGTTTCAAGCGATCCCGTTTCGGTTTTTCTATTGCGTTCTAATTAATTCACTTTATCTTGATAAATTTTCATACAACTCTTGCTGTGTATAAAACATTATTTTAACAGTTGTCAGTAACAGTTGACTTTATGTAGATATTATTTTATACAAAGAAGGTGGCAAACAAGCGTACTGCCCGCCTGATTGTAAGCGGTTACCGTATCCTATGGACGCTTATAGCACCAGAAGTGTCACTAGCGCAATAGCTCTTTCACTCCCCTTCCCGAAGGAGCTCTGGGAACCCTACTCACCACAGGAACACATGACAAGGTTGTTTGCCTGCGATATTCTGTAGGGTGGAGGTATTTCACCAGTCGGGCTGGCCCAAGTAGAGAGAAATTTCCAAAGAGATTTCTCTGTGTTCTATTTCTCTTAAGCTATAATAAGCTAAGCTATTTTCCAAACTAACAGCTTTTATAACTGTCGACCACGTAACCAGAACTGAATATTAATACGACATCTTGTATGAATGATTTAAATTTATAAATTATCTTCAAAGATCTCTCAAGTTATCATAAATCTAAATACATATTAAATAAATAAGATGAATCGTGGGCGTCTGTTAACTTTAAAAACATACGCATACTCGTTTCTAAAATGGACCCGTGAAATATTGCATTATATACTCCTAAAAAAATTATGATACATGATATTAAAACGTTTTGTGCTTAAAACGTTTCATACATTGTAGTTTGAAGAAGTTCGTTCAACTTCAGGAATTTAATATCTTATCTTTGCCCTTTCAATACAGCCTTGATAATTTAATGTGTTTTCGCAATAACTTTGATAAGGTAGATTTTGTAAACAACTGGCATAATTTTAATACTAGAAATAAATACAAATTAGTCATCCTATGTATTAAACTCGGTAAGACCAATTAAAGTTTTTTTAGATCATAGGTGTAGGTTTTACAATAAGGTTCGTAAGTACATTACCAATTTGCAGGACTATAATTGCAGAGACCATGTTACACAGATAAAGAAAAGATACACCCGATAGTTTTTTGCAGATTTTTAATAACTGAAATGTTTGCTAAATCGGTGGTAGCGTTTTAATGTACGTAAGCGCCTTGTTGACTAACAAAGTTTTCGTTAAATACAGGAAACGTTCGCAGACTTCAAGAGGCACTCTAACCTGATATATAACAAAATAAATAAAAAACTGTAAAGGTTTGAAAAACTTGTATTAAAATGCACTATATAATTATGCAATAAACGTACTTTTTTTAAAAATACCATGGTAATGTATCTAGTAGCTTTAGAATACATACAACCGATGAAAATTTAAACAATACGTTATGAGAAAATTATACACTTTTGATAATATTAACACTTTTGATAAAGTTTTTTTTTATGTATAGATCAAACAAATTTATATATATATTTCCTGTTTATCTTTACATTTATCTGTATGTATTGTGTATTGCCGTGTCTTGTCATTGTGTCTTTTCTTTCAAAATAAATAAAGTTGAACAGTCTAGTCATGTTTAACGAAATAGTTATTTTGAATAGTTCGGGTATTGATGATCATAACGCATAGATAGATAGTTCGCTTAGAAAATCGCGCGTAACCTTACCCACTCGTATGTTTACTGGCTTACCAGCAGACCACCCGACGACAGTTGAGGTTATATTTATACTACTAATACTAGTAATAGCATCTATATATAAAATCTTGATCCAATTTTTAAGATATTGGTGGAATTTTTCATGGTTTTCTAACGTCACCGTTATCGATTTTAAACTTACGTAGGTTTATCGTTTAATTTAAATACATGCTAAGTGAGCTTGATAAGGCGAAACCAAGTAGCACTCAGTTAACATGACATCAGCGTTTTAAATTATCGAAAATTTTATAAACTTTCATGGCGTGATCTTGTAAAGTATACATATAAAAAGGGCTCCAAGAAGCAAAAAAAATGTCATTTATTTAAACTTTAATCTTACCCTTTGTGAAAATAGAAATTGGAAAAAAAAGTTAACAATTGTATCTATAACTTTTTGAAAAATTCATATACTTAGACTTTTTTTTCCAATGGGGCTTTATTCTTTCAAGTGTTCAGATAATAGCATATTTATTTCAAATTTTTAAATTGATATTTATCACTATTAAAAAAATATTTTATGTTTTCAACTGTTTTCAGCGTCAGTGCTCCCAATATCGTAATGGTCACGCGTAATCCTATTTTCGGCGTTAAATCAAAATTATAAATAATGGTGATACGGGTTCCGGAAGTCAGGACTTTATATTGGGAATTTTTAGAGAACTCTTTAGGGATCTTATTTTAAAATTTCTTAAATATTAATCGTTTTTGAGTTATTAACAAAAAACTAAATTCATTTTTTTTTTCATTTTTTATTGTAATAGCAATTGCAATTTTAATGTGGTAATACATCGTCGAAATACATTTTTCTAAATGAGAAATTCCGTATCGATTGAGTATCGCTCATATTTTTAGGAGCTCTATCTCAAATTAACACCATTTTTAACTCTTTGACTTATATTTGAAGGACTCCATGTTGTAGGAAAGAGGTAACATACTCTTAATACGGCAAAGATACCTATGAGATAGCGAACTTCTTATTTCACACCGGAGCTCACCACGTGTAGTTCTGTTATGAAAGGAAGAAGAGGGAATCAAGTTGAACAGCTCCACGTAACACTCGCCATAATACTACGTAATGCGTATGATATCGATACTATCTATAAATATCCGATTTTTTCAAGAATTTAAAGTGTTTGTTACTATAATATTAATATAAAAATGTTTATTTTAATCTGTATACATTTTTAGCTGGTACGTTATTGACCAGTTATGTCTGCTTTTAATTTTAGCAGACTTAAAAAATGGTTCTCGTTTTGTTATTCATTTGCTGGGGTAATAATATGTATTGTACTTTTAGGAAGGTTTTAGTTTATACAAAACTAGCTATGCTCTACGGTTACATATGTGTAAAATTTATTCAATCGACTTTCCACAACGCCTGGCGCCACTTACAACGGACCCGTTTAGTGTATTGTTGTTCTCACTGTCCGTTCTTTCCTACAGCTTTTCATATTGCTTGACGTTCATGGTTACTGCTCCGCTCCTTAAAGTCGTAGCATAAAGTTATATAGCTCGTAACCTTCCTCAATAAACAGACTATACAATGCAAAAAGAAATGTTCAAATCTGACTAGTAGTTCCAGAGGTAAGCGCGTGCAAACAAACAAACTCTTGAGCTTAATTATATTACTACTAGCTGTGCCCGCGTTGAATACAGAATGTTGTCAGTTGAGCGCACGCGTGTAGTGTGCTGCTTAGTCAGATCGTGACTTATTTGCATACGCGCAACAGTCCGAGCCGAGATTCGGCCACTTTGGCACCCTCGGATGTTGTTGCAAAGCTTTCGTAGCTGAGTGCCTTAAGCGCTCGCCCCCAAGCCCGGTAAAGCTGTAAAAGCCGTAAAGGCTCCAGGGCCTAAAGGCTAACAGTATAGTCAGCTCGAAAAAAAAAATGTGTTCTGCCTCAAAAATGCTTTGTGAGTTAGACATATTCTATCTTTTACTTTTATGTAGATGTTATTACTGGCATATTTACTGTTAATATATTTTGTAATTCCTTTTAACCGGAGTATACAACATAATATAGTACCGAAGTAAACAGAAGTAAACTATAAAGAAAGTAAGGAAGTAAAATTATATTTTAACTAAATTAGTATCAGAAATAATATGCGTTTTCAGATAACATGTTTCACAGATTAATAAAAATTATATGGTTGTATGATACTAGCTGTGCCCGCAGGTTTGCTCACGTTGACTACAGATTGCAGTCAGTTCACGATCACCCGTAATTTACTTTAAAGACAAATATGATTATTGTGGGTGAACCTTAGAAGATAGACATATTCTATCGCAGCCTTTTTTACAGCACTTCTTAAGATCTACTATTATACATTAGTACATTAATTTGATATATCTGTTATGGTTTACTCAGAGTAAGCTATTTAAGCGCCCGAAGAGCGTCTTTTTCCCGAACTGATTCACCGTTATCGTCACTACTTATATTGTATGTTACTTTATCTTACAAAATACATCCTATAACCCGGTCAGATAACATATCTATGAATTAAAGGAAAAACCATGTAAATCGGATAAGTGGTTTTCGCGTGAAAATAACATAAACGGACAGACAGACAGAAAGACGTAGAGTTTTATAGTATGTATAGAAGATATAAGCAAATTCGTTCGTAAAAACTAGTTTACTAAAACTAAAGAATTACATTCAGCCAACGGATACGTCTAGAACAGGGTTTCTTAACCTGAGGTCCAGAATTAGATAAAAATGTAATATCTCTCGTATATTCTCTATTGAATTTTTTTATATAATAAAACATTTCGTACAATAAATATTTTTATATATTTTATATTCCTTGTGGTCAACACGCGTAGGTACTATAAGTGTTTGTATAGACGGCTCCGCTTCCGCTCCGCATTGCCACCATATTTCCACCGCGCCACCACCGCACCACCATCGCGCCGCTACCGCGCTGCTACCGCGCCGCCACCGCGCCGCCACCGCATGATTTGCAATATCAGTGTCTTAGTAATACACTGCTAGCCACGAACATTATACATGTAGGCATAATGAACAAGTTGAGTTTAACTAATACTCCTCTTTTTACTAGATATACACTGGGTGATCCCAAAACGCGCCAAATCAGATGAAAATCGCTGTGAGATGATGACTTTATTACTATATGTATGGTCGTTGCGATCCTTACCACTCCGCTTGATTAATGAATATAGTTGAATTTTGATCTTTTACGCTATACTTAAAACAAACACGTATGAGTTCGTGGCTAGCAATGTATTACTAAAAATGTACAGTGATATGGCAAATTAAGCGATGACGGCGCGATGTCGGTGCTGTGGCAGCGCGATGGTGGCGCGATGGTGGCGCGGTGGAGGCGCGGTGGCGGCGCGGTGGCGGCGCGGTGGCGGCGCGATGGCGGTGCCGTGTATACAGCATAGAGGCCCGGCAGCAGTGCGGCGTATGCACGTTTGCGTCGCGTTCGCTTTGTGCCCGTGGCGCCGTTTACACAAGTCCTAAAACGTGGAGATATGGAAATCCGAGCCAAAATCTTTTAACCAGCTAAGATTCACCAAACAGAGTAAGTAAAAAAAGCTAAAATATAATATGTGACGACCCGTACGCTATGACATATATTTAGAAGTCTAGATGGAAGCGGTATTTCCCGAGATTTCAAATACGATGTCCCATTGCTTTTAACCTGTGCATATATCCTGAATCGTACATTAATAATAATTGACATAAACTCGAATGCTCCAGACGGAAACAATAATATTTATTGTAGCCAGTCGTTGCGCGAATTACGTATACCGTTTAGTGTCTGTTCGGAGAAATAAACTTTTTTAAGACTTAAGATTGTAAAAATAGATGGCATAAAACGGTCAAGTACAGGGGCTACTTTTTTAATTCAGTTATCATTCGCCTTGATTAAACCAATCTACTCTCGATTAACTAAACTATTTCACGGTCCAATAAATTTCTTTTAAAAAAGTCCTTTGCCTATATAGAGATTTTATTAAAAAAAATATATTACCGCCTACCGGAACTTTTTAAGACGTATTGTTCGACTGACTAAAACCAGTGAAGTGGACCAAGGAATTTTTCCCAATTCATGTCAGGAATTTGATTTAAAATATTATAGTTTTGAAAATACCTTTATGAATATATTATTATGATTTAAATCTATGGTTTGCAACGAGATAAGGTTTTTGTAAAAGGTACTCAAATTACGGAGAAAATAAAATGAATGGAAAAAAACAGAGACGCCGCGCGCTTGTAACAAATCTGCTCTGTGATCCAATTACCCATATAAGCAGACAACGACGGGCTTGAAGGATAATTCTTGCTCGAGCCGCGTCTCATCATGAAGCCATACGTTAATATTGGATCCTAACATTGTAAGAAGCAACCCACTACGTCAGAAGTTTCGGAACCCGAACATAAGTTTATGAATTTAAAACAAAAACCATCACATGACATTATGAGATCCCGCCAAAAACTCCCACGTGATAATCGAAACGAATCATATTTTGCCTAAATAGCATCTCGCATTCTTCTATAGAGAAGGCAAAGTATGTAATAATCCTCTTTATTTCATACATTGCTGGTTACTATTTGGCATTCTATACAAAACACGACATTTAAAAAATCATAAAAAATAAATATATATGTCAGAAACTCACTAAGATTAATTAGCTATACTTCTTCAATCTTTAGTAAACCAAGAATACCAAGTAGGCACTTGGTACATTAAAAAATAACGATCAATTCGCAAAAAATCTAAACAATACTATCCGTTCAAACATTGATTCAGAAACATTTATAAACAATAAAATTAAATATAATAACATTTTAAATTAAAACAGAAAGAGTAAAAATAAATTTTCAAGTGTACATTCGTCGTTAAGAAAATTATTTTCCAACTCGAAACGGCCCGCAGAGTTCATTATAAATGAGTCGAATTTTCTTTAAAGTTGAGAACATCTTACCGACCAGTTCGATTTAAATATCATTCATGTTTTTTTTAGATTTCTTAAAAACTTTAAATATATTTCGCAGACTAGACGGATCGATATATGTCGAGTAAGAACTTTTGCAGAAGTCGATGCCATATTTTAGATTCGAATTGACTTGCATTTCACTAAAACAATCTCTGTATCCCGTTGAATATCGTGAACATTTTCACGAATAAACGTACTGTAAATACTAGTTAGTGTTACTGGATTCGTTCATGTCCGAATCTGAATGTACTATAATTTAGACCAGTTTAACGTTTTAATGGCAGGTCCTGAAGCGGTTAACTCACCTCTCCGCATATACAATTATAGAGGTATAATATAAAAAAATGTTTGTTCATAAATAAAAAATGTGAAGTAATAATGGCTAAGTGGTAGCGTGTACGGACACCGCATCAATCGAAATGAGTTGAAATCCATGTAATGAGCTCTTCATTGGTTTTAACCATTCTACTGCCACTTTTTAGCTGCCTTAGCTGTGTAATACAAAGAAAAAGGTTTTAGAACATCACTGTTTTCTTCCCGGTATTTTAGTTTGACCGTATTGTTTAGTCTCAGTAGAAGTCAATCTAGCGTACCTATAACCCAAAAAAAAAACTACAATCATAGTTACATCATACACGACAGCTTAGATTGAATGTAAGATCTTGTCTTCAACTCCCGAAGCAGCATTGGAAGTTGCTGAAACTATTTTGATTTCTCGGTTAACGATCAACGCTTTTTCACAGTAAGTACATAATATAAATGATCAGTGTTTTATTTGTGCGTCAAAAACTATATATTATCTAAATAAAATACTTGAGTAGTTTTTTCTTGTTTACTGCTTACACCCACGTAATCTACGTAAATAATATATCAACTCGTAGCCCTTGAAATTATTATTAGGTACTGAATTTTATAAAGTATAACAAAAACAAAAGTTAAACTTTTTGAATTTTTATTTATTACTTACACACTTTGATATTCAATAGATTAGTAAACAATCTATCCATATTAATAAATCAGTATTTCTGTGATGTATGTGTTTTTTTCCAAATTTCCTGATGGATATATATTATAAAGGACACGTATGTTCGGATTTAACTCCAAAACGGCTAGACGCATTTTAATAAAATTTTGAACACGGGTATCGTATGAAAATAAGATAAAATAATGTACAACCGATTTTGATGAAAATTATACATAGGTAGTACATGTCTTTCTTCAATTGATAGGCAATATGAATTGTCAATAATATGAGTAATAAAGTCATTTTTAGAAAAAAAAAACGACTTCAAGACTATACATTTTACAAACTTAAACTAAAAAGTAGAAAATAATATTATAATTACTTTGAAAACGAAGAGTTTTAAAAGACAGTCAACGAAATTATTGATTATGACTACGTATTTGTAATTTATAATCAGTTATTTTTGGAGTCGGTGCCAGCCAAGAAGGACAGTTTAATAACAACCTTTATAACAAACTTTCGAACAACATGGGGCGGCGGCGGCGCGTGCAACGGTGGGCGGCCGACGTAGTGCGATAGCGCGTAGCCGGGGGATGTGCCTGAGTGAACTACCCGAACGCCGGCAGACGTCGTTGAGAGTTGTGTCAAAAAGCATAAAAAATTTGATACGCTTCTTTGCAATTATATCTTATATTCTTATGTAATCTCTATTTTGCATTAATAGATTAATCAAGTAGGTATCTATTAAGGTTATTTTTGCTTTGGCTGGTACCGATTTACCGTACGTATATAAGTATAAATAATTTCCTTGACTGTCCTTTAATGCTCTTTGGTTTGAAGTAATTAAAATATTATTTTCTACTTTTTTGTTTAAGTTTGTACATTGTATAGTATTGAAGTCTAAAAAATAACCTTATTTTTCTATTTTCAGTGGAGAGTAAGTGTATTTTATTTATATATGATATAGGTAGGCCTGCAAAACGCGCTGCTCATACGGAGTGACTTTAATTTTTTTAGGGCTGCACCCTTTTTATGCCACTTCACGGATTTTTGCTTACTTTCAGGGTCATAATGATGAACCCACGTTTTATCTCCAATAAAAATACAGTCGAAAATGCTCGTTAAATTTTCGTCACTGAGCCCCAAAAACTCTATACAGCAATCAACTCGCAATTGTTTCTGAAGCGCCGTGATCATTCGCGGCACCAACCTTGCAACGACTTTTGAGAGGTAAAGATGATCGTGAAGAATTGTGTTTGTGTGGTATGGTATACCAACGGATAGGTTGGTCATTTCTGCTAATATTTTAATCTTTACTCGGACACCCTCCAATACAAGTTTGAACCCTCCAATACTTTTGAATTGTAGATAATCAAGGTGAAAAAACGTGGTAAACAGGCATCATACATTCATGAATGATTTTTAATTTTTTTCCTTATTTTGTTAGGAATTTTAACACAGTGCGGTGTTCAGTTTTCTTCAACATTGTCGAGTCAGTATTTACGATCGTCTTTCACGGAGAATTAGAGAACTTAATGATCATAATAATGTGATTTTTTCTATTTATATCTTCTGTTATACGTAGTGCTTTCCCGTGAATAAGATATTTAAATGTTTATGGTGATTATGTGATGAGTTGTGACTTTCCTTCATTGCGCAATAAGTCATATCTTGTGAAAATTGCGAGAGCTATTTGCACTATAACTTCATTTTTAACACCGATGCGCCTTTAAAGGCTAACTTGAAATGACTTCACTCAGCGTACTTAAATATCCCGATATCGAGAATACATTGAACACCCATCGTATTTTTTTTTTTTTTTGTAAAAAGCGTAAATCAATTTCGACCACCTCTGAAGTATAACCTACTAAACAAACAAATAATCGTCATAATCAATGTATAATTGGAGGAATAATCGCATAAAAAACATACAAAAACAACATACAGTCCAATTGATAACATACTTCTTTTTTGAAGTCTGTTAGAAATAATATTACGTAATGAAAATATTTACTGCGTAATAAACGCGTTCGGACCGCGGCGCACCTTTAATCACTTTTTTTTTTACATAAGTGTGCTTAATGTTAAAATCAATGAGCTTGAGCTTTCGGTAAAGGAAAACATCATGAGGAAACCATAGCATGGTGTTAGTGCTTTTTATAATGCCCGCCTGGCTAGCTACCACCCTCAAGTTCAAAATCTGTCGCCATACACCAATAGGTGTGTTCCGGCAGCTGCACTTGAGAGCCAGTCTTCCACTAGGTTTAGCGTGCTATCATCTTGGGTGACATCGTCACTTAACATCAGGTGAGATTGTGGCCACTACGCCAAAACCTATAACGATAAAAAAAATATTTATTCTACTTTACCTGCGGTAATATGGAATCATAAAGCAGGCAATTACATTTATATTCAGTAAGTTAAAAGGATAAAGTATTTAAACTTACTCTGTAATACTTATTAGTAAATAGTTAGAGTCCATTAATTAATTAATAGGTTTATTGATACCAAGTCATTCATAAACATTATTATTTTTTACGTTAACAATCCTTTTTTTAACTGGGGCCTTTTTTAATGTGGACAAATTTGATATTCGTAAATAGTCCGGAAGATTAGTATTTACTTATAATTCATTAAAATATTTATCTTCTACATAATATAATTCTTAAGAGAGATTCACAGACCCGTGGATTTAGAATCATGTAATATTTGATAGGAGCTACTTATAGGTACATAGTAGGTAACCGCTAACAAATTATTTTTAAAAATTCATGTTGTACGTACATTACCTTATAGGGAGTTAAAAATAAGATGATTCCTGAGATGTTGTCGTTGGGAAATACAATCGAACGGGTGGCGAGTTGTAAACAAAATTCATTTCACCTAAATAATAAAATGTAGCATGAATTTAATTTATATCAAGTGAATATTATAGTATTTGCTTTTGTGTCTAAACATAATTAATAGATTACACATTCTCTATGCATTCGTATTTCTATGTATATTTCCAAACAACCAACAAAATTGATAAAAAAGTGAACTTACGTCATTTGCGATTGTTGTCAAGCGTTATATTCAATTTAAAAACATTTCATATGGAAATTTATGATAACCTATCATCACCTTATGATCCTTTGGTGGTAAGCAGACACAAGTAATAAATATGTTAGTGCTACAGTTTGAAACGATTTTACAATACATTTTTAGTAGGTATTGTTATGTTCTTTGTTAGACGATTTTTTTCTTTTATATCAAATTTTGTTGACACTTATAAATAAAATTAAATTCACCAACAAAATTCATGTAGTACCTACTGTCCTTTGTCACACAAAATATAAAAAGATCGCGCGCATAGTGCAAGTTTAATAATTCCAAACAAAAGCACTACAAGGTACCTTCATGGTCATCATTTTCAGTAAGTTAGAGAAGTTTAAATAAGAAATTATATTATGTGAACGTGGAGGAACATCTAGACAGAAACCTGCACGTGTAGAGGACATAAAAAGGTCACTCGGACGGGAGTGTTTCAACATATAGTACTTTTTTTACTTATTACATGTGAAATATCAGTGATAAAAAAAACAATTTCACTGCTACGCAATTATATTAAAATAATAACAATAATTTTAATGCCTACACTCAACTGAAGTAAATATAGAACTGATAAACAAAAATTACAACGCGAATAAGCTGTACTTGTGTAATTATCAACTGACACTGTTTTTTTTTTCAGGACAATGAACCTCCAGACCGCTTGTATCCAATTCAACACGCTGGTCTACCGCGAGATTTGGCGGCCTATCCGATGCCGCTAACAGATTCCGACCACGAACTCAAGTTCAACGTATCTTGGCAGCCTGGTTTGGGTAATATTTTTGTTAATACAAAGTTCTTTAGCATCCTTGTTCATGCGGTGACCCTGTACAATAAATATAGATATGAGTGCTGTTCTAAAATAGTAAATCGAAACAAATTAATGCAATACATAAAAAACAATACCATGTCATGTCTTCTCTTTGGAACACGTCAATTGGTCATGTTACAAAACGAGACAGACAGATAGCATTAGTCTTGTCTACATCATGTGTGATTTTTATCTTTCGTCGCCGACTCACCCGTGCCGCCATGTAGCCTATCGTTGTGCCTACTCCCCGTAGCTAAGGCCTTTGATAGGGCCTTTGATCAGAAAAATCTAACCTCTCGTAAGTGTGGGTGTGTTAGTAGATTGTCTCACGTTTGCAAAAATTGAGCTAATTTAATTGACGGAGGGTAGTTGGCGACTCTTTTGTCTCTCTCTTTCTGTACTACTTGCGCTGGCTGAGAAACCGTTGACACACAAAATTAGTATACTAATTCTCATATAATTGGCAAATTTACGAGTCTAAGTGTCTGTGGGTGTAAGTGTGGGTTAATCGACTTTTGACGTAAAAGATAACAGCATGAGTCGAACTAAGCAAGTAGTTCATGTTTGACGTCATTTCGTGGTCTCAATAAAACAGTTTGGTCACATTTAATATCCTGGCGTGAGTAACACAATGTATGAAATTATGTCCTTCGTAACTAATGTTCGGTTTGGTGAAGTTCATGTGAACTATAAAACATGTAAGAGCTAATAACTAACCAATTTGAATCAGTGAAAATTGAATTGAAAAAATATACAATACAATTTCACACACGGCAACTATAGGTAATATAAAAAAATCGGTATTCTACGCGAACGGAATCACAGCTCCAGCAAAACTTTTGTCGTAAACAAATCTTTTTGTTAAACGTAATCTTCTTTGAATCGGCATATAAGAGTCTGTTGTATATAAAAAATTGTGTGTACTTATCTACCTACGCACGTAAGAAACTTACTTGACGAATAAAAAAAAAACCTTCAGAATTTTTATCCCAGTGTCAACAATATGATGAAATTAGACTAAAATGATGTTTATTTATACACCATTAAATAATTTTTAAGTAAAAAAAAGGCATTAAAATGAAATCATATTATTATCATTTATCATAGACTAGCTATGCCCGCGGCTCCGCTCGCATGGGCTACAAAATTTCGTCTGTCGAGGGCACGCGCAAATCGTGCTGCTCACGCTCAAAAGACGGAAGACAAAAATTATTATTGTGGCTAATCGTTAGAAAATAGATATATAGGTACTATTGCTGACTGTTTTGAAGATCTTTTTAAGATCTACAATTATGGTTAATTTGACATATCTGGTATGGTTTACTCAGCGTAAGCCATTTAAGCGCCCCATATGCGTCTTTTTTCCGAATTGATACACCATTATTTTCACTGCATATTTCATAAGTTACTTTATCTTACAAAATATATCCTATAACCTGACCAGATAACATAGCTATGAATTAAAACAAAAACATGTAAGTCGAATAAGCGGTTTTCGCGTGAATAGAATATAAACGGACAGACAGACAGAGAGAGGTTAAGTTGTATAATATGTATATATAGATATAAATATAGATGACTTTCATCATGTCGCACTTCTGTCACATGATTCGTGCGCAACTTTCAATATTACCTTATACAACGCACCAAAAGAAGTAATATTTCAGAAGTATAAGACTAAAATTACACTTTTTGAACTAAAATCTCCGATATTTCTTCAAGGATTGCTTTGAAACTTTTACAACGATGCGTGCGATCACGCCTGTGTGTTTATATTAAAAAAAAATAGCGATCTGTTCGACGTAGAATCAACACACACTATGCTAAGTATTTATTTGGAGCGCCATCTGTTGAACGTAACAGCGACACATTCAATACTAAACATTGCTCTTGCTGGAATGTGTGGTTCTTGACAGCTGCTGTTATTTTTTTATCTATATAGGGTTAGCGTTATGACCTAAAGAGTCCTTCTGTCATTTAGATTAAATACAATGTTGTTTTTAGTTAGATCATGTTAGTGTGTATTAGGAATTTCATAATGTACAAAAACATCGAACAAGGAGTTTGTCTAAAATTTTGCATCGCCAATGAAATTTCGTGTTCGGAGACACTGAAAATATTACAGAAGGCCACCATCATAAGCCTTTTATCAAAAACCGACTTTATCAAAAACATGTGCTGATGAGTGGTACAAAGCGTTTAAAAGCGCTCGTGATATGCTGGAAGATTTGCCTCGCTCTGGTAAGCCATCAACGTCTTCACCTGAAGTTAACATCGCAAAAGTGAAAGAAATAGTGACAGAAAATCCTCATTCAAATTTGAGAGAGATAGCCGCTGAACTTTCTGTGTCTCACGAGTCGATCTGTATCATTTTAAATAATCACTTGGGTATTAAACATGTTGCCGCTCGGCTAGTGCCAAAAGACCTGAATTTTCTCCAAAAACTCAATCGCATAAGAGTCGCTGAGGACTTACTAGAACAAGCCAATTCTGACACAACATACATAAAACGCATTGTTACTGGTGAAAAGACATGGGTTGCTTGTTGACGAGTTTAACATGCAAGCTAGTCAACTCGCTTCTGAGTAACGCCTTCCAACTGAACCGAAACTGAAAAAACCACGCCGAAGTCCATCAAAAGTCAAAGTCATGTTGACTGTTGTCTTTGACTATCGCGATGTTGTGCACTCGGAATTCTTACCGGAAGGTCAAACGGTAAATAAAATATATTATTTGGGTGTTATGCGGCGTTTAAGAGAGCAAATTCGACGAAAAGGCCAGATTTGCGGAAAGAAAATCCTTGGATTTTGCCCCACGATAATGTGCTTTCGCACAAGGCCATCAGTGTGAACGAATATTTGACCAAAAACTCAACAAATACCATCGAGCCACCACTTAATTCACCAGATATGGCTCCAGCTTACTTCTTTCTTTTTCTTAAACTCAAATACCACTTCGTGGCATCTGTTTTCCTTCGGTAGAAGATATAAAGGAGAATTCGCGACGAGAACTAAACTCAATTTCAGATAAAAGGCGTTTAAAAAATCTCTTGATGATTGGGTTATTCGTTGGCGTAAGTGTATCGTTTCTGAAGGAGCATACTTTGAAGGCGATAAAATGTATTTGGATGAATAACTAATATTTTGTGTATTATTTATCTTTTTCCGGTACATTTTTGACAGAGTAGTATTTTTATATACATATTTAATTCTTCCGTAAATGTGTATATGACTGAACTTCTCCTAAACGACTTGACCGATTTTGATGAATTTTTTGTGTATGTTTGAGCGGGTCTCTGTATTATTTGGATTCAGAAACCCGGTAGATGGCGCTGTGGTCGAGTTCAAGGTTTTTTTTGTTTTTAGGCAAGCCAACGTTTGGGCAGGACAACGTCTGTCGAGTCCGCTAGTCTTTATATAAAAACTGTCTTTTTCCGTTTTCGCCTATGTTAAATTTATTCGATTAAATCTCAACCGCGTCACCGCTAACGCACCCGTGTAGCCTTAAGCCTATGGTTGTTCTCATTTTCCGTACTTAAAGCTTGCCCGACAAACAAACCTCTTGAGTTTTATAATATTAGTGTGATAGTATGTACAAATATTGTTTGTACACCGTATACGCTCCTAAACCATACATCCGACTGCGACGAAACTTTAGTGAGTTATTGTGCACACGCCCATCAAGATATCTTAATTAATACAACCATTGTATTTGTAGAAATAAAACCAAATTGTGTTTTATTAAAATCTAAACCGCCGATAAAAGTACACGAATTCCGCCGGGCAATCTCCGTTTATGTTTTGATGCTAAAATTATTATTGATAACACATGCTCTGAGTATTTCAATCACGTATAAAATCCATCATTTCATCACACGCGGATTCCACATCTCAACGCCCCGGCCGCGGCCGCCTTTCAATATCACATTCGATCAAGTCCGCAGACATAACAAATTAAAATTTCCTATAAATAATAACATTATTTATTACATTGTAAAATACTAACTCGTGTAAATGGTTTTTTTTATGGTTATAGGTTTGGCGTAGTGGCCACAATCTCACCTGATATTAAGTGACGATGTGGCCCAAGATGATAACACGATAAACCTAGTAGAAGACTGGCTGTCAAGTGCAACTGCCGGAACACACCTATTCGTGCTTGGTGACAGATTTTCAACTTAAGGGTGGTAGTTAGCCAGACGGGCATTAGAAAAAGCCCTACCTGCTATGGTTTCTTCACGATGTGTTCCTTCACCGAAAGCTCAGGCTGATTGCAGGGATTCGAACTCACGTCAATCGATGCGAAGTCGTACTCGCTATCAATGAGCCATCATTGCTTCAAATGGTTTTACCCGCGTACCAATAATTAATAAAGAAGCACAAATATCATATTCGAGGTGGTAGGGATCATTACATGACTGGGTCGCGATGATCATGTGTATAGTGATAAACCTGTCACAGTGACTCTTTTTGGTTTGTCGCGTTTAGGGATCAGCCAGTGTATATCTAGATACAGAGACGCTCACAGGCCGGTATGACAACGACGATCGGCGATAGACGCTTAATCCCTCGGTGGTCGCCGTTGTTTTTCGAATGTGTGTCACATTGCTGTGCTACTGTAAAAATGTATTATTAATTATGGGAACCTTTTAGGGATCTATTGGATTTATTACTCTTTCTAGGATTCAACACCTATAAAAAAAGAAGAACCCTAACCCTAACCCCTAACCCTAGAAATCCTCCCTCTTTGTTAACTGTCTGTCTGTCTGTTAGTGTCAAGACCCTTTTTCTCGAAAGCAACTTGAGGTATAAAGTTGAAATTATTATCATATACGGTATTATGGCCTTCAATTGCTGTAAAAAAACAAGTTTTATAGGTTAACGCATTAAAGAGATATGGCACTTCATAATTAAAATAACGTTCATGGGTCATTTATCACCGTTAAACGTTTAACGCACATTATCGGTCTCTCCTCTTTATGTGAGCCAGAGCGAGAGAGCAATGTATTATCGGTCTCTCCTCTTAGTGTGAGCCAGAGCGAGAGAGCAAATATCGGTGTGTTTGTATATTGTACACTGTTTAAATAAAATATAAAATATCTTTCAAAATGAAGTTTCACTTCTTCAGTGTGAAGACACACACACACCTTTTTTTTATAGGTAATTTGTAAGTAGATTGCCATAATGTAGGTACATTTTATAGTTTCCTTAATTATGTAATGATACTAGTAAATTGTCGGGTATGTGAATAATATAAGGTATTTCAATTAGTAAATAAAAACCCTCAATTAAGTATTTAAAATCTTACGATTCAAGTAACTGCAATATATAAAACACTAGAAACAGCAATGTGGCAACAATATTTTCAAGTTTGATATTAGTGATTGTCAATTTAAAATTTTTAGCGGTATCTTGATCTATCATGTGGTTGTTTTTATTTTAATTACGTTATTTGTAGTATTAACTATATAATTTTGATGGCATTTTACGTGATACACTATGGTTATTGTGCACAAAAACTCACAAGACAATTTTGAACAATGGAGCCGCCATCTTGTTGAGAACTGTGTTTGATAATTACATTAATAATTAGAAAAACATTCTATTCACGTGACGTTGGTATCATTGCGGATGAACACAGTTGCTATTAAAATAATATGGACTGGTAATTTAAATCGGAAATATAAAAAAAAAATTTGAAACTTTCGCCCAACATTCGATACTAGCTGTACCCACGGCTTCTCTCGCGTGGACGACAAAAATTGTTGTTACCGGATTAAAAATATGTTACTTCTAATACCTCCAAGAATATGTATACAAAGTTACGTGATGATCGGTTAAGTAGTTTTCGCGGGAAAGCGTAACAAACAAATCTACATTTACATTTATAATATTAGAATAATTCTTGTACAGAACAATTTCCCAAGTTGATATATTTACTGTATCGACAGCCTATAAGTACAATTTTTAGTTGCGATAAAACTAAATAACCTCTTACCTTTTTTATCGTTGTGGCCTGAACCTCACGTAATCTTTATATGACGATGTGGCCCAAGATGGGCAACACGCTAAGCCTAATGGATGACTGGCTCTCAAGTGTAGCTGCCGGAACTTTTTGGTGTTTGACGACAGATTTTCAACTTGAGGGTGGTAGCTAGTCAGGCGGCCATTAAATAAAAGCTCCACCACAATGCTGTGTTTTCCTACATCGGACGTTCAGGGTTATTTCATGGATTCGAAGTCAGACAATCGACGCGATGTCCGTACAAGCTACCACTGAGCCATCATTGCTTCAGAATGATCTAAATCTATCTTAAGTTTGCGTTGTTAGACACTTAAGATACTTGGATGGAAAAATCTAATAAGATATATATAATATAAGATATATATTATAGATACTGACAGTGACTGGTCTCGGTCTCGGTGGTCGCTGATGTTGTTGGATTGCACAGTGCTTACTATTAGGTAAATTGCCGTCATTTTGCCGTGCAAGGATAAAAAAATAGATAATTTAATTACAAAAAAGGATTATAGACCCCTACTACTTCATATCTACTGTAATGTTTATTTTATGTGATGTGTAGTAAAATCTAACTATCTCTGTCATACTCGTAACACTGCATGAGTTCGTTCTTTCCACCGTATGGAAGAACAATATATTTGATAATGAGCAGCGTATTTTATCATACATTGGCACTAGCACGACAAAGTGATGGCACTATCCCTAATGGTAGGCAAAGTATAATTCAAAATAACGGCGACCATCGCGAGATCAGCAATCCATCGCTGGTCGCCGCTGTTTTGGCGGCCCGCATAAATATTTTCATGTTAACGCTCCAAGGATCCGAAAGGGGATCCTTTTCACACGGCACACACGGCACGGCACGGGGGACATACGGCAAAGATAATTTAACTTTGGAGGTTACAGATATACCCAAATTAGTCAAAAACCCGTAAAAAAGCGTTCCGCCTATTCTCGCAGTGAAATGTGATTAACATAAAAGCTTTACTACTTAAACGTTAAAAATTAGTAATTAGAAATACATAACCATTCTAGAAATAAACTTTATTGGTATTAAAAAACTGTGGTTTCCCACAGTAACATTGATTTATCGAAACATTTAACGCTACGTTATGTACAACCAAACACTGCTTTACAAACAATTGCTGTATATTTTAACATCGTCTATGACTCATAGAATTTGTACTACAACATACGTGATAGTGATGTCTGGAAGTGACTCCCTCTCTGTATAACTACTAAAAATTATGAAAAAGAAATAAAAAAATAATACATATGGATATACTCGATCGTGGACACAATTGTCTTGAAATAGGGAAAATTTACAATTTAATTATATATGTCATAGGCAATGTATGAAATAAAGATAATCATAACATACTTTGCCTACGCATTTTATAAAATGCCAAATGCTATTTAGGCAAACTATGAAATACATTTCCAATTCGTTTCGAATGTGAGAATTGTTGGAGAGATCTCAAAGAGTTTTGTTTTGAACTCATAAACTTATATGACCCTATATTATGTAATTGAGGCGGCATTTTATTTGATATAGTTTGGTAATAACCAAACAATGCAATTGTGCACAAATGAAGTGAATTATAAATAGGAAATAACTAGGAGCATGAATTTTGGGATGTCGAAAAAACTCCCTGGAAAGTTTGAACAAGGGGACGCCATTTGTTAGAACTAAGTTTGAATCAGAGACAAATAAAAATTATTTGATGATAATTTGAAAACTCATTTTCATTTCATATTTTGTTCAAGATGTATTTCATATTTTGTTGGTTTTTCATTTGGCATTCTATAGAATGCCTGGGTAATGTATGAGAATAGGAAATATGAATAATTTCATACATTACCGTCTAGCTTCAGGTATTCTATACATTGCCTATATTATATACACTAATATTGAAGTAATTATATTTGTTCTAGGACCACCCGCCAAAGATTACTCTCTGGAAGTGAGCAGTGTGACCGACACAGTGGACTGCCAGACTCCAATGTGTTATGAATATAATATTCCTGGGGTAAGTGAGCCTAACTACCCATATAATTGTTGAATCCCTACCTCCCTTAATATAAGGTGATGTTTCACCATAATCTCGCTTAGTGTTAAATATTGTTGCCTCCGAAGAAGGTAACACATGAACCCTAAAAATGTGATGGGGAGTTTTTGACGGGATCTTAGTCTGTCATGTAATAGTTTATATTTAAGGAGTTTACTTCTTAAAAATCGTTTTTCATATGCAGTCTGCTGTAAGTAAATTATTTAGGGAGCAAAAACGATTGTATATATGCATATACTCAACTTACTTGTATACCTTGTCAATAGTAAAGAAGTAGTAGTCAATAGTACGAACAGTAGGTAATTTGTATGGATTCAATAATGACACTAACAAATATCTAGCAATAATATGTAATATATATTAATAATTTAACTTTTCCTATTGTAAGTAATAATATATGTATTTATGTAATACTATCAACCCGCCCCAGCAGAGTAATACATATAACTCTATTGGTTTACGCGACACTCCAGTACCCAAAACTCCCAGGCGGCATGATTTTTTCCGACATCTTCAACAATCATCGTCATATTTCAGCCAATTTCCACAAAACAATAATGAATTATACACCTAAACCTTTCTTATGAATCATTCCGTCCATTAATGAAAACCGTATAAAAATCCGTTCGGTAGTTTTTGAGTTTATCCCGTTCAGACAGACGCGGCGGGGTACTTTATTTTATAATATGTATAGATATGAATAATTTAACTTTGCCAATTGTATATATTCGAAGATAATCGTTCTATAAAGGAAACTCAAGTCGCACGTAGGAGCTGACAAATGACGTTTTTTTTAATTCATTATTGGGTTTTGTCCCTATTTTAAATTATAATATTGGTGATAATTTTTGTACAATAGTTTGGTTATTGGGCACAAGTAAAATAGATTATAAATAATATCATGGAACATTAAGTATATATAAATGTCGCAAAAACTCTTTGGAGAGCACTAACAAGGGAGTCACAATCTTATTAATAAATTCAATGTTTGAAAAATAGGAAATTAGTATGAAGTTAAGTTCAAAGGATGCGTATCCAGCGGCCTTAAGAATAAAAAATAATTATGGGTAAAGGGGTAAGGTGTGATAGACACTATCAAAATAAAGTGCCCTTCCAAATAAGTGTAACTTAAAGAGTTGGCGCGTTTAATAGAGTATACTGTGACATGATGAAATCAACCATCAATGCTATTTGAATTAATTGTACGGACTTTTTCATTATTATAATTGTTGGAAGCTTCATCATGTTGTTGGCATGCGAGATACAATTTTTGTCTTTTATCAGGATGCACTGTGGTGGACCATACCAGCGTACTCAAGTCCTGTGGTGGAATCGTGTGCAGTACGGCCGGGATGTGCTTATCTAATACGTCTGATCCCGCACCCGTGGGACGGACACACTACAGCCAATCTGCACGTCGAGTTAGACGGTAATACATGATTTATTTATATGCGGCGAAAGCTTATACCTAAACCTCATGTCGGTTGTTTTTAAACAAGCGTACGACCTGCCTAATGATAAGCGATTACCGTAGTCTACAGACGCTTAGATAGATATATATTACTAGGGCATTTCCCATCTTGAATCCCGCTGCCCAAAGGAGTTCTGGAAACTCTACTCACCGAAGAAATACAACACAAGGTTATTTGGTTGCGAACTTCTTTAGGTTGTAGGTATGTCACCAGTCGGATTGCACTAAATAGACAGAAAACTCTAAAGATACATCTACCAACCTTACCTCTCATGTTTAAATAATATACCCCGACCGATCTAAAATGCTATGTCCTTATTTTCTTTCATCACACAATTTAAATACTTCACAGCAATTACGTTAACCTGATATTATTTTTATAATATATTACATATTTTTTATTACATCGATTTTTTGATTTCGTACTTATTTACTATTTTACTTTACTTACATTACTTAACCTCTCTTTCAATACAGAAATATACTTTCACGATATATATACAATCATAGTACAATAAACTCTTACTTATAAAAACTATCGAATGAAAATCAGCGCTGTAGGAATCACCTCCTTCAGAACCTGTATATGCTGACTCGGTGCCCATTTGCGACACACACATCTCAAACTAACATTATGTCATATTACCTACAACCTGTATTCTTGATTTATTTTTTGTTTTGTTTTCTTAGTTTGTATATATTTTTTCTTGTAACTCGCGTGTGTGTGTGTGAGAGAAATGAATGCAAAGTCGACATACGCACAGTTATAATTAATTTATAACAATAATATATATAAATTCTATATAATACATATAAATTAAATAAGTATTATATTCAAAATCAGGTGAGGTTTGTACGTTGTCACTTTACAAAATCGTTGATCATGTTGGGTCATTCCATGCAAAATCATATAATTTTCAAAGCTATTTTGTATTTTAATCACTTTGTGGGAATGTTCTTTGAAGGTCCAAAGACAACAATTATATTTTTCGAGAACGCCTCCTCCAGTCCACACATAAAAATGTGATTGACAAGTTTAATTTTAGGGTTTTACGTGTCTAGCTCTATTTTTTTATTGTCAGAGACATCTAATCGTCCTTGGTGGTATTTTAAAGTATATAGTTATTCTTTTCTAAGAAAAAAAAAAATAACACCGTAGTAAAAATACTTGTAGTTTACCGATTTTTTGTAACTTTAAGTAGACTCTAATGTTTATACTGTAAAATGTGAAAAGGTTAATGTTGCTTAAACATGAAATGCAAACAATGAAATAAAAAAACTAAAACCCACTCGCATAACAAATTCTTTATAAAAGTCCATAGTTTGGACGTATTTGAAATTTAAAATTTACAAGATACTTAGTTTTTAACTTAAACCTTAAAGAACAACAAGGCTTTTTTATTATATTCATCTATCCTGTTAATTAGTTCGTGAATATATATACACGTAATTACGGAGTTTACTTCTCCGTACTTGTAGAAGGTTACCAATCCGTCCGTAATTACGTAATGGAAACCCGTAATGAAACGAGGCCTCGTTCGAGTACGTTTGCCTTCAGGAAAACATCCACACCTATTCCTTCGCTTTCTTTCACGTTTGTTCACACTGCCAGTACGCATTATTATATGTTTTCCATTCTAAACGAACACCAACAGACATCACAACAGCAATTGAACAGCGAAAGACGTAATCACTAGACCAATACGAATAAAATTCACATAAATCTTGTGTTTCTGTTAAAATATCAAACAGTTACTGGCGTTGTATAAAAATATATCATTGCTGTAGGAGAAAAAAAACGTCGTTAATCGTGGTTATATTACAAAATATTGATACAGCACACCACTGCAGCCGTTAGAATGATAGATTACACAAACAAACTAATACCAAACACAAGTCTTACGTCGTCACGTATCTATTAGTGATTTAATGGCTCAACGTAGGTACCTATAATTCGGAAGCATTTGCAGCATCTTGATGATATATCAGATTGTAAAAAAAAAACATTCAGAATTTAATATAAATAGTAAATTAATGTATTATAATTAAATTAACATAAAGTCACATGTATTTATTGGATGTCATTCAACTCCCGCCTGGAGAATACGTACCCAGAAATTTGGCATATCTTTTTCTATTTATTTAATGGCGACTGTGTTCATCCACTATTCTGCATACCTCACATGAATATGATATTTTTCTAATTATTCTTGTAATCTAAATTATAGCTCTAACAAGATGACGGTTGCCTTGTGAAAACTGTCCAGGGAGTTTTGTTGGCAACTTAAAATGTATGTTCCTAGGTCATTATTTATTATTCATTTAAATTTTTCACAATAACTAAACTAAATCACGTAAAATACCTCCAAAATTACATAATGTAGGGCCAAATAATATAATTTTATGAATTAAAATAAAAACCACAACATAACAGATAAAGGTCCTGCCAAAAATTCCAGGCTGACATTTAAAATTAAAATTAATATTTATTATTCCAACTCGTATCGCGTGAAATGCCACCAAAATTAAAGAATTACATAACGCAGGGATTATCGAAAAGTATTAAATACTTTGAAAGTATTGCGGCGGCTAATTAGATCCAATATATTTAACCAAACGAGGTATTGCTGATTATTTCTCAAATTTTGGTCCATTATATCCAAAGGGAAATAGTCTTTCAGTTAACTTGATTGTTCGAATGTATTTATTTGTGCGAGTTAGCATTCAGCTAAATTTCGTGAGTCAGCTAAATACCGCACTTGGCGAAATGACACTTGTCATGTTTCGGTTGGCACCCAGGAACTACGTGGCGTCCTATGAAAATTACACGGTTAATATACGAGTACAGTGTCATGCGTTAAAATCCAGAGAAAATTTTGATTCGTGAGAGACTAAAGAGGCGAGGTGAGGTCAGACCGCCCTGCCTCACATCGCAATCCAGCCTATACACATCTGACAACGATCCTTACACAGTTAATCTGATTGTTATACCAATACTTTAGTCTAGATATAACTTCCCTATCCACTGAGGTATCTCTTAGTTATTTCTGCCACAGCAAATCATACGACACCAGATCAAAAGCTTTAGAGAGGTCTAGAAAATACGCGTTAACAGGTGTTTTTCTAGACGTATAATACTGAACAGTATGCTTGAAGGCCATTATGGCACTTTCAGTAGAGAGTCCCGGTCTGAAAGTAAACTGCACATCATGTAAATTGATGCGGGTCGCCATATGCCTATCAAGCAAACCGTCCAGCACCTTGGCAATGACAGTGGCTAGGGATATAGGCCTGTAGTTTGAAAGATCTGACGTGTCCCCCGTCTTATCCTTCACAATAGGCACTACCACAGTTTTCATCAGATCGCTGGGCAGATGAGCATGGCTAAGACAGAGCGAGTAGAACATTGCGAGCACTCTAGTCAACTGAACTCCTGCATGCTGTAGGTGCTCGATACTGAGGTA
This sequence comes from Saturnia pavonia, assembly GCA_947532125.1. Taxonomy (NCBI): domain Eukaryota; kingdom Metazoa; phylum Arthropoda; class Insecta; order Lepidoptera; family Saturniidae; genus Saturnia; species Saturnia pavonia. The sequence goes on from OX383906.1 coordinate 13,181,116, forward strand.
GTCATGTCCTGGCGATTTGTCTCTAACCATACTTTTTATAAAATTAGAAACTTGTTTCGCTGAGAACCTAACATTCAAATCCGTCCGTAAATCCTCAATGTCGGCCGCTTGCGATGCTAAACCAAGAGGAGATTCAATTTTAAAGTGTTTTACAAACAAATTGGCGATAGCAGTTGGATCCTATAGCCCTGCTACGCTTACGGGGACGCCCGGCTTTGGATTCAACCTATTTGTATTTTTCCAAAACCTTGAAAAATCTTTAGATTTATGACTTTCAGCTATTATATCCATTTTTATTTTATTTTGATTGTTCTGACACCATCTTAACTTTAATTTAAAAACTTTTCTCGTGTCATACATATGTTTATACACAAAACCAGAAGCCGGTTTACCAGATATAATCCAGACTTGAAAAGCAAGCCGGGCGTCCGCGTGAGCCCGCTTAAGGTGCCTATTCCACCCTATAACACGTTTACCCCTACAAGCCCTTACCACATCCGCATTATTGTTACATTGGGCAGCCTCTGTAAGTATAAGTATAATGTCTTTATACATGTTATCTAATACCAGTTTATGATTGGTATCCACACAAAAGCCGTCAGCACATTCTGAAAATTCTAACGGGAAATTAATATCCCTTAACTTAGTGTGACATCTTTCTTTGTATTTATTTATTTCAGTAGCGTCCTTTTAACCCCATATTACATCATTTTTGCTTAAATTGGTTGTCACAATTATAGGTCTTATCATATTAAAATTACACTTTAACTGTATAGGCATATGATCAGACCAATATGTATCATACAATACAGTTGCACTAACGAGCAGACGTCTGGCGGCCTCGGTCACTACACAGTGGTCGAGCCAGCGGTGGCAACCATGCGCGTCGCACACAAAAGTATACGAATCTCGTGGCAGTAAATCTAAGTACACGCAGGTCCAAGATTGCTCCGCACAGAAATTTAACAATTCACTGCCGAATAACCCGCTCGGATGCGCGTTAAAATCGCCAAGTATGATCACTGATTGCACATTTTGACTTTCTATTATGGCAGTAATTTCACTAAGGCAATCTGTAAATTCAGTTACGTTATCATTCGAGTGCGTAGGCATATACACCGAGAAAATTAGTACAGAGCGGTCCTACGACACTATCTTAATAGCTACAAGGCGCACATTTTTGCAATTCACAACTGAGACAGAAGGAAATAGGCTCTTCCTCCACAATAAAGCCACCCCTCCATAAGGCCCTCCACGTAGCACTCCCTCTGAGGTATCAACAGCCGAATTTCCAGTAAAAGCGAAATCATCATTAATTTGTTCTAGAAAGGCGACATCATGTGGCAAAAGCCAAGTTTCTTGCAACGCGACAATGTCAGCCGCTACACACAGACGCCACACACAGTCAACTGATCTTTTTATACATTTACAATTAAAACTTATAATATATAACCTTACGATTCAAATAATTGGAACGTAAAATATACGGTAGCACGACACTACAAAAAAAATGTGGCAATCCCTCAATTTGCTTTGGGGAATAAAAACGACTAGAACACTGTTTATTTATTGAAAACTTTATACAAGTTGTAAGAAAATTTGAAGAGAATTAAACTGAACGAATAACAAGAAAATAACAGTTTTGTACTTGTGAATAAACGATTATCTATGCATATAAATACATAGCAACAGGAAATATATTAAATGGTGGAATAAACAAGAAAAACCGAAAGTTCTTAACAGAGGTTCTCGTTTAAAATTAACGAAAAACGAAAAATATAAATTGTATTAACAAAACCGACAAGTGTATAATTTATGTTCTTTCCGAACAGATACTTTAAAAACTTGTTATATACCAATCAACTGGAAGACGCTAATTGTATTGTAATTTGATTGTATAAAACAAAACAACAACAAAAAAACACTTCTCGACGATCGCAACACGTACGAATTGAATAAAATCAAATCTTTATTATGCCTACATATACAGAGAGAGATTGGATTATTTTTAAATAAACTTGTATCGATAGAAAAAGCGTAGGTTTGAATTTAGTACTATTTAGATAATATATTTTCGATATATATCAGCGGGACGTCCATAACAAGGTCTTAAATTATTGTGTGTAGACAAGGTCTGTTTGTTGCTTTGCTGCATTTCAATCGATACGCTGCATTATACTAATGTTATGTCTAAATCGGATACAGATTTTTAACTACCTGTATAAACAAAATCCAAACATATGTTTTTTTTAAATAAACCGCAATATGTAAAGCCGTTCGCAAACTTATGTTTACATAATATTTTAAAGGTTTGATAATTTACTCTTGTGGAGTTATTTTGCTGTAGTTTTGGAAGATGTTTCACTTTGCGATGTTATTTGCGGTGTAATTTAAATATTAGATCAGAATTACTGTATGTGTGTGATTTTGGAAGCAATGATGGCTCAGTGGCAGCGCACGACGTGGATCGACGTGAGTTCGAATTCTTACAATGAGCCTGAGCTTCCGGTAAATGAAAACATCATGATGAAACCATGGCATGGTGGTAGGGCAATTACTAATGCCCATCTGGCTAGCTACCACACTCAAGTTAAAAATCTATCGCCAAGCACCTATAGGTGTGTTCCAGCAGCTGTACTTTAGAGCAAGTTCTCTCACTAGGTTTGTGTTAACATCTTTGACCACATCGTCATTTAACATCAGGTGAGATTGTATAAAGAATAATAATTATAACATCTTATACAAACACAATAAAATAACACACAATTGTTTATATCTCATATATTGTCGCTGTCTGTACATACACAGAAAAATGTCTCTATGTGATAACAATGTTAATCAAGTAAACGGTACTTATTTCGCTTAATCTGACTTATGATTCTCTTCTCCTTGTTCTTCTTTCTCTTATCACACTGGGTGGGAACAACATCTTTCTTCTTTCATTCTCATCTATAAACTGTCATCTCAGTATTTACACCTTCTTCTGTCTTCCTATAATCGTCCACCTTCATACTTAATATTTTTCTAGTTATATAATGTAGTTAGTTACATACCTAGTTATAATCATCGATGCAAATTTAAATTCATTTTTAACTGTATTATTTACCGCCAATTATTCTGCATCCTATCATTGACCTCAGAACCACGATTATCTATTGAAATCTATTATCGGATATATATAGAAAGTAACCAATGTACCACTGGCTTAATAAATAAATGTTTGTCACCAATGGTAGATTTAGAGCAAATTTTATATTTAACTAAGATCATACGAGTATAGTATAACAATATGCTACAGTACAATAACTTTAGCAACGTGTTTTGTTTATGTAACAAACCCCAACCAGATCGAACTAAATAAACTTTGGTTCCAACAATTGTTGGCACTATCGACTAACGTCTATGTAGTTCAATCATAATAACTACTGAAGCATGAAGTCGATCTCCAACTGTTGGACCTGTTTATTGTGTAAGCTTTCAGCGAATTCAGTGTTTGCAAGCATGTCACAAGTGAATAATAATTAAATAATTCCTAATACTTACACAGTTTAAAAAAGTAATTATACCAAGAATAATAAAAACTGAAGAATAGAAAATAATGGTGATACTTTTTCAGAATGCGTAGTTGGAGTGTGTTCGTGTGCGCATTCACCTCGGCTGCCAACGCCTGTCGTGCAGACGCATATCGTAACCATCCAAGGGGAGATCTTCGCTAACGTCAGCTGGATTCTACCTCAACCTACATTTCCACTAAGACTACCGCCGGGATTGAATAAAAAGTCTTATGAAGTAAGGTACGTTGAGAGATATCATAGAAAAAAATTGGAAACTTAGCACACGTGAAATATCTAAATTTAATCACATTTTATATTCAAACTAGCTGCGCTCGCGTGGACTACTAAAAAACCTTTTTTATTTTTTGTGCGGTATCCTAATAATTTTTATCAGTTTAAAGTCCCGTCAAAATCTGTGCAACCGTTTCGGAGATTACCCGGAACCAAAAGATAAACGAAAGAATAACGATTTTTTTATAGGTGCCGAGTATACTTTCATATGCATTTAGTAAAAACAATTCAATTTTATTATATGTACGGATATGACTAAAAAAAATATCAGATAAGTAGTTGTTGTCAGATGGTAGTTGTCAATGTTGTTTTGTTATTTTAATTTTTATGAAATGGCACGTCGCGACGTCCCGTCTGAACGCTTTTACTGCCGTTTTAAAGCGCCATTAGACAGGTACTTCACATTAAAAACACATAAAGGTACCAGTGGTTGGGCCCGCGTGAACTTACCTTTTTACTGTATGAAGCACCCCTTATAACTATTCTTTTAACTCGTTTTTCTACTTTGAATATTAACTCCGAGTAGTTTCTCCTGTGTTAAATTTATTTGACAAACTCTCCAACCCTTTCGTTGTTCTAACTTGCCGTACTTGCCTAGAGGTTGCCAGATTGCTTATTTTTATGGTTACTGCTTCGCTCCTTAGGGCCATAGCGTGAAGTTATAAATCCTATATAACAATATAGCCTTCCTTAGTAAATAAGGTATAAAATGAAAAAATATTTTTTCAAAACTAACTGGTACAGTCCAAACGAACAATCTCTTGAGCTGTATGTCATATGTATGCTGTGTGTCTAGCCAACTTCGATCAATGCTTGTCGCTGTACTGAAGTTTATTTCATAGGAGCGCAACCGTTGGCGTTCCACTCAGTACAACTCAATACCCACTCTTTGTATAGTACGTAATTGTTTTTAGTGAAACTCTGTGTTTAGATCAGAGTATAAATGGTTAATCTATACCTGATACTTACGTAAAATACATAAGTACAGATAAAAAAAGACAAAATACATTCTGTTCAATATTTTTTGTGGTAGTGCACTCACTGCACCAAAGCTCCTTAGGACGAGCCTACACTGGTGCTATGAGAATTAGATAATTTAAGAAATTAACGTTTTTAGGAGAACAATTATTTAAAAACCTTATATAAAGAATATTACAGAATCAAAATTGAAAAATACCGACAAGAAAAAGTGGTGTATTAACATTACACTATCATAATAATTTAAGCCAAACAAAATTATTATTATACGAAACAATTTCTTATAAAAAATATGTTTATTATTACATTTATTAATCTGAACCTAATATGAAATAAATATGGAATTTATTACCTAAACGATTTTTAATTTTGATGTAATGTTTTAGAAACCGCTGGTAGATGCGGGTGTAAAATATTTCCACACCCATAAGCCCAAGGTGTTACTAGAGTCGAGGGTCAATTTAATTGCCTGATCGTGAGCAATCTAATTACCCAACAGTAAACAGTGTACAAGTAGGTGATGTTCGTCTACTTCTAATATAAGAGAAACATTCGTGACACGCCTTTGTTTTTCTTTGCCCATTCCATTCAAATATTTGGGCCTATCTAAGTACCTGAACGTAAACTGAAAACAAATACCTTTTGGTCAACGCAGCTAATATAATTACTTTAGGAATACCACATGAGCTGTATTTACTTTGCTCTTGTTGAACTATCTTCACACCATGTCCTTATTAGAGAGGGCAGAGTATTTATACTTCTTCCTTTTCCTAACTTGGCAACTAGACCTCTATATTGAAGACTATTACTGCTATTATCGAGTGATAAATTATAGAGTGTTTTGTAATGATTTCAGCATTCTAATAAAATATCCAGGGAGTTTTTGTGGCAACTCAGAATTCTATGACTGGCTAAGACCCCGCCAAAAACTCCGAAGGGAGAGTTCATAGATGATGTTGGTGTTGTTTTAATTGTTCAGGATCTTAGATACCTCGACCATTCAGCTTAACTTTGTACTGTTCTTGTAAATTTGTAATCTTTAAACATTGTTCTAAGTAGATGGCGGTTCGCTTGTTAAAATTGTGCAGAGAGTAACTTAAAACTGCATATTTCTAGTTATCATTTGCAATCCACTTGTTCACAATAACCAAACTATGTCACTTAGAATACCGTCAAAATTACACAGTTTACGGCCAAATAACATAAGTTTATGAATTGAAATAAAAGATTTAATACAATTGAATAAAATATTGCTACTTATTAAGGAGTCAATTTTGTCCGTTTAATCGATCAATCGGTGAATCTCCTTCTTTTTAACTCCCGATGTGTATCTGTCTGTATCTTAACCGATTTTGATATAGTTTTATTTGTATAAAAAGTGACTTGATCGAGAGTGTTCTTAACTATGATTCAAGAATATCAGTGCTGCCGTTTGAAGATTATCAGCTCTTTTCTAGTTGATAAATGGATGGGAGCATCTTCTACAGGTCTGATCGAGTCGAAATTGAGTATTCTGTTACTTCAGAGATTTTGGAAGATCATGGCAACCTTAACCTGATGCTGTATCACCATCTCGCTTTTGCAGGGCTGTGTTTGTGTTCATTGGAATATTCTTAATTAATAGATTACTTGTGTCGGAGGTTTTTTTTAATTTACCTTTCATCCCTTCTATCTTCTTATCTTCTTTCATCCTCTTTTGCTTGCCATCTTAGTACTTTTTTTAACTCGGCAAAATGACTGCACAGTACCCGATAGAAAGTATGGTGCATTCCAGAAACAACGACGACCGCTATAATTCCGGCGACCGGTATAATTCATCACTATTATATACCGGCCTGCTGAAATACCTCTTCACGCGTCGTTTGAAGAATTCGATATAGTAAGGGAAAAGAAATACGCTGGTGATTCCACAACTTCACATTAATTTGCAAAATTCTTTGTTCTTGCCGAGATGGATACTATCGTGTAACTGTAGCTTCGTACACCAGCCCACATGGTTCTGTAGTGGAAGGAAATTGATGGGTTAAACTCAAACAGCTCTTTAAAACACTCGCCTTCTATAGACATTATTCTTCACACAATTCATCTATACATTCTGAGGACTTCCTATGCACCCACCTCAATAGAGCGCATTGATCAATAGTTTTCTTAAATTATGTTTATAGCAACCTTTTAATTCAAATTATCTATGGTTTACAACTTTGAAATTTAGGTTTAGACTGCTTTAAAATATGGCGTAGTAATTCATTAAACATTCATAGTAATAATTAATAATTAAATTTAAAAAATGCGCATGCAGCTCCGTAAACTTCTTAAAAAGGGACACGCGAATAGTCTAAGCTGAATATTAGATATCTAATGTATAGCAGTCTTTCTCCATCTCTCTACGTTATATCTTTCGTCTCTCTCATGTAACGAAATGTAGCTAAACGTGACGCGTCCTTAAAATTTCATTCTCAATTCTAGTCCAAAATTTTTTATCAAAACGTCGCATAATAAGTTTCACTTCGAAAACTAAAATATGTAAATATTAACTTAACGACGATACATTTTGCTCTTTATTTTATTTCGTGAGAAGTTTTAGTAATTTTCCCACAAAAATAATCAGACATGTCTAGTAACTCGACGAATAGGCCCACATAAAAAAGTCTGTTCATATAATATACTGACAATCATAAAAAAATCTAATCCCCTAAAAGGCAACACCTTTGCTAATAACGGAGTGAATTGAAAGGAACCTTTCAATTTCGATTATTAAATTGATATCGGACACCACACCCATTTTGGTTTATCGGCACTATCCAAATAAAATCTTTGTGGGGGGTAAATTTAAAATGAGAAATAATTTGGGTGCTACGATTATGAAGGATTGACGTAGCCTTAACAGCTTGTATTGTATGCTTTACATATTGGAATTTTTGGTTTTCCTCAAAAAAAAAAATTGGTTGCTTCGTAGATATCAACCTCAAGTTCTATCCACAGCGGTCAGTTTTGACTTGCAAGATAAAGCGTAAGGAAAATTTGAACAAACGGAATTCAGGAAGATATTGGAAAAAATAAATAAAAAGTTTTTAGCGTATTTATTGAGGAAGGTTATAGCATATGTAACATTACGCTACGACCATAAGGAGCGGAGCAGTAACCATAAACGTTAAGCAGTATGGTAAGTACGGGATATGAGAACAACGACAAGCTATACGGTGTGTCTTAGCTACAGCGCGATAGAGAGTTGGTCAAATAAAGTTAACACGTGTGAATCCAAGGGACACAGGTAGCTTATGTATATATATATTTTTTAAATAAAATGCTATTTCATTGGTATTTTTGTATCTACAAGCGTTTCAAAATTTAAGTCATGATTTCCTCTTCAGCATTGGCGAGCAAATGGTGTCCAACGTGCACCTGGATCCTTGGTTCGCGAACACCGTCACACGTCGGCTCGACACAGAAGGTCCCGTCGCGTTGGGCGAAGGTCAGCGCTGGCTGCTTGTGCCCATTACAGGGCGTAGTGACAAGCGGAGCGACAAGCGGGCGCGAGTTATACTTGATGCCAGACTGCTAGCTCGAGTTAGCTTGATCGACGATCGGGGGTGTCGAGGACTGGCTGGAACTGCTAATGTTTATGGTCAGTTAATATAAAGTAGGATTACGATTTTTTTAAGCCGTCGCCAGATATCTCTTCAAATACGAAAATGCCTACTAACTCGCTTAGAAGGCACAGGAATTTGACCATGTATTTTATTTTTTACATTTCCACATTATATACCTCCTATTTATCAATTTTGAAGGACACCAATCTGTACAAACTTAAATTCAATTTCCATCGGTTTCCTATAATAATAATACCAGGATGTCAATATCTTATTGTTAACCATTTGATACTTACTAAGGGTCTGTTGTTTCATCAGTAGTTATAGTTAAAAACAGCTTGTTGACTATTTGTTAATTTTGATAAAAGTCTGTTGTTTGATAGCTAGTTACCCTAACAGGTAGTTATTTTTTTAACAATAGTCAAATAATTTTAACTACTGCCTTCTGGTGTAGTTAACTAATATGGCGGATAGTTAATGTTAATCTTGACAGCTGTATTGTTTCATTCAGACGTTGCTTCGCAATTTATGCATAAGTTTTATCTTTCTCGAATACTAATAAAAATGAATTTAAATATTCAAAGATTTTTGACTTGCACGATGATAGTTCATCTGAAAGCGACGACGAAATAATTGTAGAATATGTACTATTGCGGAAGCCAAAAACTATTAGGCCACGTTTTTTGCAAATGGAAATAAGGGACGATTCTGAATATATTGCTCGTTATCGAATGTCAAAGGAAAGTGTTACGTGGATTGTTAGTGAAATTGGCAGATACATTCGATCTCCTACATCAAGGTAAATGTTTATTACTAATATTATCTTGTTTGTTTATTACTTGTTTATATATTGTACACGTGCAAAAATTGACTAATATTTATATTACATTTTTTTTTGTAGAAATAACGCTGTTTCTCTGTTAGAGCAAATCCAATTAACCCTAAGATTCTATGCCACTGGAAATATTCAGCAATGTTTAGGGAACCTATTTGGGTTGTATAAATCGACTGCATGTCGAATTATCCATAAGGTTTCAAGAACAATATGTACAAAATTGATACAATTTATATCAATGCCTAGAGGAACAAGAGAAATCAGAGAAACAGTAAAAAAAATACAATGTGGCAAAAGTGTTGAAGCAATAGATCGCACACATGTCCCTAGATACAGCCGTCACCGAATAGATATCTTTGAGAACTACGGCAGTGTTGCGATGAAAAAAACAATTGCTTATTTTAAAATAGCTTCCCAAGGGGTCATTTCAGTCTTTTACAATGGCAACATATTTGACAATTGGTAACTTTGACTATTGTTAAAAGTGATATTGAAAAACGTAATCTCTCTCTGTGTGATAGTTAACGCTCTAACCTCGGTCAACCAACAATAGTTAATTTAACTAACCATCTATTTTTGATTATGTCTCAAACAACAGACCCTTAGGGAAAGCAGAGATTGACCAGAGTTATTTATGTAAGAGCTAACTATGAACTGAATAACCTTTTGTAGCATTTCTTGAGCTTCTATAAATAGTGTTCTCTATCTGAGATCTTAAAATAACGACCATAAAAATTAAAGCATCTTAACAACGCCCCCATACATCAGTGTATAAAGACATGAAATAATAACAGTAATATTAAAGACATTACAAACAAAACTGTGACAATACATCCACACAAACCTCTTTCATTTTTAGACGACTTGCAACTAATGTGGATTTAAATATTTGCAAAGCAAATATTTGATGGTATAAAAGTTATTCAAATATTTCGATAAGGTTTGTTCGAATGTTTGTTGATATGTCTGGCGCCGCGTTACAAAAAAGATTATGAGAGATAATTATCAACACTCCTACTTAATGGACAAAATATAGCAAGCAGTAGTGTAAAAAACAATTGATAATATTTTATAGAGAAGTATTTCATAACTTTTTATTTTGTTATAGATCCTGCTGAAGTCGGTGAAGTTTCATTTGCTACTTATGTAAGTGTATTACCAAGTTATTTTATTACATAAATTCTGGATTGTTTTGTTATAATCATTTTTGCATTTTTTAACAGGCGCTTTGGGCTATATTTGGCGGTGCATGCGTCATAGCAATGGCTGCGATAGTGGCGGCAGGCGCGCGTGTTGTGAAGCGTGTGCTGAATGCTTTTCGGCCCGCTCCCGCTGCCGCTCCGCTCGAGCCGCTGCGTCGTCGGCCTGCGTGGTTCCCGCTACAGCTGCGCACGTAAGTACATATGCACATAAGTTTTATGCAAACACTTCCGTATTGCGGCCGTAAAGTTTGGAATTTTAACGTATTATTTTTGATTTAAACATTTGTATAGTTTTATTTTACTGTGTTTACAATTGTAATTTTTCTTTCAAACGAAACATGTTTTACGGTGATTTTAAAGATGGATTATGATCGACAAGTTTTTTACGTCCTCTGAATATTTGTTAAAAGAAAAAAAACTTTTAAGACGCGTTTATTATATATATTTTGAAAGGATGAATGATGTGGTTTTTGATATTTGTATACTTTTGTTTTTGGAACAATTTACAATTATTATTTTCGTTATGTTAGCCTACAAACAACACAAAGTTTTATTAATCTATCCTCATTCCAGTACTCTTCATTACTGTTTCCATCTTATGAAACTAGTCATTAATTATATTGTGAATTATGTATAAATAAAATTTCTATATATTTTCATAAAAGTTTTAAATTATAATTATGATCTACTTATAACAATAATATACCGATTTCTTATCTGAAATATATACAATTAAATTTTAAGTTATGTCACGGCTAAGCCATAATCTTTTCAGTTTAGTATTTCGCTAAAACTTATATCGACAAATCATTAAATTCCCAAACACATATCTCGCCTGAGGAGGCTGTTGTGAAACATTAATTTCGAAATCATACAAGCTATTGTGAAAACTCTTAACTGTTTACCTATGGTTACCCTATGGTTATATTTGTTCAGTACGTATATTATTAATTGCTTTTGACTACTTACCAATCGTAACCATTATCTTGTATTTCGACTTCGTATTGAAAATTGAGCTTTGCAATTAGGAATTTCTTCATAATCTATACGTACACCAATCTTATAAAGCAAAAGACATTGTTTGTTTGAATGCATAAAGCTTTAGAAGTATTAGTCAGACTATAAAAATACTATAGATATAGTGACACGGATTGAGAAAGGGATGCTTAGATGGTTTGGGCATGTAGAGAGGATGAATGAAAGAAGATTGACTATACAGATTTATAAGATGAGTGTAATTGTGAAAGTTGGAAGAGGAAGGCCTAGACGAACGTTCCACGATCAAATCGGGGACGTTTTGAAGAAAGGTCGAAAATGCCTTAGCACCGTGCTATAGTTTCCTCACGATGTATTCCTTTACCGAAAGCATTCATTCATTCATTCATTGCAGGAATTCGAACTCACTTCAATCACAATAGAGAATATTAATAAGCAAACTTCCAAACTGCATTTACGTTGATTCAGTAAGTAGGTTTATCAAGTTATGCGCGGTCTGCCTTGGAGGACATGTGATTTTAATATATACTAGCGGTGCGCCCGCGACTTCGCACGTGTTTTTTACGCAGTAATTATTTCATCCCGTAATTGTATCTTTACTCATGTTATTGACAAGTTATTTATAGTCTATCAATTGAGAAATAACATTACTTCGCGTGTACAAAATGTTATGAATATAGGTTAAGAAATTTTTATTGCGATTTCTAAAAGTATTATTGCAAATTTTTATAGCCTACGAGTATCATTTACCAATGACACACCATATGCTTCCTATGTACAAAATTTCATAGGAATCGATCATAGCCTTTTTTCAGTTAAAACAGGACATGCAAACAGAAAAAAAAAATGTTAAGGGCATCCATTATACAGGGATGTCTATCGGAAAATTGGGCATATTATAATATGTATAGGCATACTTAAGTATTTCCAATGTATTGTTTAATTAAAATTGTATGTGTATTAATCCGCCCGCCCCGTCGGAATATTAGCGCTGGAGTGCTGAGATAGAAACCTATTTGATCCAATGCAACACTTATTTATTGTATTTCTTTGAAATGTTTTTTTTATATGTGTTGTGTTGATGTCGTTTTTTATTCAATTTTTTTTTTCAAAACTGTTAATCATAAGGGCCCTGAAGCCTCAGACAGCTTTTACAGCTTCACCGGATATGGGGTTATTTTTGAATTTGGAACAGCTTTATTACAAATTACCAATTGTCCAGATTTAATAAATAATAACTAACTTAAATCTACTTGGGCACCGACCTCTTCCTACGTAAAATCGTATGTCTAAATTCAGGAGCATTTTCAAATGTTGAAATTAATAAATTGTTCATGACACATGCGTTTTTCAAGATTATTGGTACATGGGTATCATTATGTGAATGCTCTTACTACAGATTACTGGGGGCATCTATTAGTGTTTATATACATGTATATATATGTTAGTTATAAGTGAAATACTGCTCGCTCAATGTACAAATATAAATCTAATATAAAAAGAATTTAAAAAAAAGTTGTGTAGCAATATGATGTTTGTAAAAATTAATATATTGCTGGTGAAAGATCTTTTTGTAGGCAAATTAACAGTGTAGCCTTGTCGAAATATATATATATATATATTGTAATAATAAATGAATTTATTATGGTTATGTCTGACATTCAGTAAGACTATATAGACACAGACTTTAATGTTTAATTTATAATATTTTTTTATTTTTTTATTGATTTAATTTATTTTTATGCATAATTTTAAATAAATATTAGCATTCTACTACTTCTCTTAAATTACTTAAAAACTTTCTCTTAAAACTCCTTCTCTTAAAAACTCAATTTTATACTCCTCCGTTCGCGCAATTTTCGTAAAAAGGGGTACAAAGTTTTTGCTTCACGTATTAATATACAGAAAATGTGAATTCATTTTACGAAATTTTATTTTTACACATTAAAAAAGACAGTAACATGTATTTACATTATTATCATTTATCTTTTATCAGGTTATCTTCATTATGTTGTTGACACCAGGAAAAATTTTTTGGATTTATTTTTGCTTTGTTACCTCAAGGAAATATAACTTCTTACGTACGTACAATTATTACACATTTTTATTACTGAGCGCCTTTGGAATTAAAATAGCAAAGGCGTAATTTAAACACTAAAGTTGTAGGTACTTGTGCAGTTACTTGTAATTGTAAAGTAATTATATCCAAGGCGCTTAACAAAATTATGTTTTACTAAAGCCGAGAGGTAAAATCCATTGAAAATGTTAGGACGGTGCGCAATGGAGTCGACCACAATAAAATTCAAATTATCCATGTAAGCAAAACCAATTAAAACTTCATTTGTGCTTTGAGCAGCTGTCATAATTATGAAATGAATTTAATAGAATTTCGTTCATCGTACGAAACGTAGAAATTGAATTTGTAAAGTTCTTCGAAAATAGCTTTCGATAATTAATTATTTCTAAACAAAACGAAATAATGTTTACATACAAAATTATTACCGATTACGTTACTATCGTACAGAAGAAGTGACGAGAGGCTGAACAGGGAACTTGTCAATAAAATGGCAATGAAAACTACTTATGCAAATGATTACACGTGTTTCAAATTATTATTTATATTAATATTGTAAATTTTTGTTATTAATTGTTGGGTTGCAAGGATGTAAGAATGGGGTGAAAATATGTGTTACTCGCTTTTGATTGGTGATGAGTAAATAACAATTCAAGAACGGTGAATCAATCATGTCGGCTTACAAATAATACGACAACGTAACCCTCTATTTGCTTTGGCTAAACTCTGAAACGAGATTTGCTCAAACTTATCCTGTCGTTGTTCTGACTTCTCGTAATAACCTACTCAGCTCTTTCATTTCCGCGGTACTTTTTTAGTTACACAAAGACTGTTTTCTTTGGATCCGGATTAAAAATAATTTTGTGTCCCGGATTCCAGTGCCCTTCTTCTGGTTACATACAAAATAATCATATTTATAAAATACTAGCTGTGCCCGCGGATTCGCTCGCTCGGACTACATAATGCCGTAAATCTAGCGCACGCGCGAATCGTGCTACCCCCGCTCAAAAGACGGAAGTCAAAAATGCTTATTATGGGTGATCCTCTTTGAAGATAGATATATGCTATCGCTGACATTTTTGTAGGTCTTTTCTTTCGATTATGTAGAATATGAATTTGATATATCTCGTACAGTTTACTCAGCGTAAGCCATTTAAGCGCCCAAAGTGCGTCTTTTTTTCCGAATTGATTCACCATTATCGTCACTGCTTATTTCGTATGTTACTTTATCTTACTAAATATATCCTATAACCTGGCCAGATAACATAGATAAGAATTCTAAAAAAAACATGTAAATCGAAAACGTGGTTTTCGCGTGAAAAAACTTAAACGAACAATGAGACGCTGAGTTTTATAATATGTATAAAATCGTTATAACAAAGCAAGTTAAAAATATATTAGAAAAAGTTGTCATACTACGTCATCTACTACGTTTTCAAGTTCAAAGAGTTTGTGAGAATTAATATGTACGTTTTTGTGTGTGTGTGAGACTGTGTTTGCGAGTGGGTGAGAGTCAGTGTATGTATTGTTTGAGATTATGAGCTAAGTTAGCGATAGTGATTGAACTACTCAGGATGTCCAAGAGCATAAAATAGGCGCCACAATTTATAAGTGTGCTTATAAATACCAAATAAGTACAAGATGTACACGGTATAAAAAAAATACAAAAAAAGTATACGAAGAATGCATAGCGGAACATTTGTATAAAAATAAATGAAATTCCGTGTGCGGCGTCAATCGGCGTGAGTTCGAATCTCTACAACGTGCCTGAGCTTTATGTGAAGGAAAACATTGTGGTGTAACCATAGTATGATGGTGAGGTATTTTATTAACCCACCTAGCTAGCTAAAATCTATCGCCAAGCACCTATAGGTGTGGTCCGGCCGATGCACTTGAGAGTCAGTTTGCCTATTTAGCGTGTGGGTAACCGAATTTCACCGAAACTTAACATCAGATAAGATCGCGGCCATATGTTATAAACCTATAAAAATAAAATAATGTGAATAAAGAAAAATATTTTTAAGGATACATTCTATATTTAAATATGTTGTTATCTAAATTTCTCGTTTATTGTTTTAGTGTTTTGTCTATAATTGTACGTCATAGTAATGCATAGCGGCATCGTGATTGTAGTATGACATGTTTGTAATTTAAAGAGACAGGCTTCCTCATGCATACTTATTTTACTCGTATGCCCGCCAACAAGTCTATTCCACTTTCCTTCCGCCAACTGGCTGGCTGAATGTGTAATGAAGATCATAAGTCGGGACCAATTTGTTTAAAAAATGGATTAATAGAAATTGTAAACATATTTTACTATAATGTTTTTACATATAAACATCGAATTAGTATATATTTATTGAAAATAAGATAAAACACAGGATTTACTTTTATTAAAAAAAAACAATTTGGTTATCAAATCATATAAAATGTATGCATAAAATATAAACAATGTTTTTAGTATTGATAATTTTGTTAACTTATGTCCTCAGAGCGGGCAACACGAGAAATAATATTCAAATCTATGCCTACTAATATAAAAGAGCGGAAGCGTTTTCTTGAAGTGAAACTTCTTATGCGACTTCCAATGCTATCGGTGTCTCCTCTTTGTGTGAGCCAGAGCGAGAGAGTAATATATTATCGGTCTCTCCTCTTTGTGTAATCCAGAGCGAGAGAGCAATATATTATCGGTCTCTCCTCTTTGTGTGAGCCAGAGCGACAGAGCAAATGTCGGTGTGTATGTTTATTGCACACTGATTAAATAAAATATCATTTAAAATGAAGTTTCACTTCTATCGTGTGTCCTTACCGCGTAACCTTTATTTTGTTTGATTGTTTAAATATGCTAATCTCTATAACTACCATTTGGATTCGAAAAATTCTTTTTGAATATGATAGCCAAAATCACGAGGAATAGTATAGTTTGTCTAGCATTAGGCTACACCTCTCAGCTAGCCTTAAATATTGTTTTTTGTTAAGTAAGGTGGAAGAAATAGCTCACCCGAACTGCTTTATCCGCGTGCGCTGGCTAATGGTTAGTAATACGTAAATACAATGTTCTACAAAAATATTGCTCCTAAGTACATAAAAAAATTTCACGATACCATATGCCTATCTCTAATACATAAGCCACAATAAAGTATTCTATGACAATTTTTTATTGAAAATTGAAAAGTGATTTATGAGCATTATTATTAGGCATGGGATATTAATCCTTACGATCGAAAGTTATATCACCATCAAGACAATTTTATATAGATAAACTTCGCCCTTTATAGCATGTTATTTGGACGAATAGTTTGGGATATAATGTAAAATTAAAATAATTCAACACTTGGCTCCGGTCTATGATAGGTGTATGGCGCGAACGAGCCGTGGGAGTTGTGACGCATGACCCTGGCTGCCCTATAAAAATATTGTCTACATATACTGAAATATTATGACTATAAATCATCAATCAACGATAACTATTAAATTATACGGGGGTGAAACCGCGGGTTACAGCTAGTTGATTTATATGAGCCAAAATACATTGTAGCGGCAGCGGAGTGAACGACACTGCGGATCAGCTATATTAGGTAGGATACGATAGGTGGCACTATATGAGCCATTAACTACTGAAAAGGACAGAACAACGTCTGCGAAGCCAGCTAGTTTTATATGTATCATTAAAATAGCTAATTCAAATGCTTTATTTATGAAAAAGCAATCACACAAGTATAACCCTGATAGCAAGGAAAACGAAAACAAATGTTTAGAAATAGCTGTAAAATAATAATTGCTTTAAGGTAATTAAGGGGGGTCGATCCCCTGACATTTTTTCTAATTTCGGACCCGGGCATTACCGTTTAACATTCCGAGCGTACGCTATGACTCACTCTTACATAAAATAGTTTAACCATGGGATTTCGAAATCTTTTACTTGTATACATATTATAAAACTCAGTCTATTATATTTTGCACCAAAATTTCGTTCAATGTACATGATTTGATCTAAATTTTATACTCTCGCAGTTAGGCTTCAGTTAACAGTTTTTTTAGTGTACAGATTTTATTACATGTTAAGATTCACCAAATGTTAAATAATAATGTAATCTAAGCCATTAAATAAATCTTGAAACAATACTGGCTTTCAACTACAGCAACTGCGGAAACACATAGACTATATATTAGGCCTCTCCTAAGATATTCGACACTCCTATGACACTAAAAATTATGCGCCCCATTTCTAAAGATATGCATAAAAATAATATTTGTAATAACGAATAATGACAAAAAAATAACACTAATAAAAATCGCCGCCCCTAAAAGTCTTACGCCCGGGACTACAGCCCTTTTAGCCTTATATTCATAGTTAGGGGTTTCCTAAACTATAATATTTTCACTTCGGAGTTCTTTGCTAAACAAACATGCAATAGAATTCTCCAGTTATGATATAATAGTCACATAATAACATTTTCTTTCATCAAAATTAAAGCTAATTTTCCACGTAACGGTTAAACGTCCAATTACTACGAATATATATACACATATATGTATATATATATATATATGTTTATTTACACCCGTGTTAAATTTATTCGACCACCTCTCTATCTCACCGTCGCCGACGCAACCGTGTATAGTCTATCGGTGTTTTAACTACCCTGTACTTGGCTACAGTTTATCAAATTACTGTTCGTTCATGATTACCGATTCGCTCTTTAGAGTCATAGTATAAAGTTGTATAGCCTCAATAAACAGGTTATTCAACGATTAGTAGTTCCATAGATAACTGCGTTCAAGCAATCATGTATTCATTATAGCTTCATTAGTTTAAAACTTTACAAGTTAGCAATGCAGGTAGAATGAATTTGAAACAGCAAATGTTATTTGAATCTTATTTATGACGAGAAGTTGTATCATATCAATCAAGGTTGTTGATTTCATACTATTAGTTAATTATATGGAGTTATTGCAGGATGTGATTCACTTTGTGCAAGGGAACGTAATGTCCGGTAGATTGAGCCACCGTCAGCCAAGTAAAAGTAGATTGTGTAGGTGGGTTTGGTATAATGTTCTCATTATGAACGCAGCAAATGTTTTATATGGATCGTATGATACTTAAGATTGCCAATAGCCAATGATCGTCCATTCATTATTATAGAGGTAAATGTGAATAAGAACATAAGAACTTAAAATTAATTTTATAGAACTGCCCTTATTCCATGATTATCGTTATGGGTTTGGCGTAGTGGCCACAATATCACTCGATGTTAAGTGACGATGTGGCCCAAGATGATAACACGCTAAACCTAGTAGAAGACTGGCTCTCAAGTGCATCTGCCGGAACACACCTATTTGTGCTTGGCGACAGGTTTTCAGCTTGAGGGTGGTAGCTAGCCAGATCCAGTAATCAAGCAGGGTCCTAGAGTACCCTACTGGATTACGATCACCGTACGCATGGTGATAAACCCGTTACAATAACTCTCTTTTGAATTATCCCGTTTTGGGATCAGCCAATGCTGCTGCCGAAAGGCTTACGGACCAGCATTACAGCGACGACCAGCCATGGATTGCCCATCTCTCAGTGGT
This sequence comes from Saturnia pavonia, assembly GCA_947532125.1. NCBI lineage: Eukaryota > Metazoa > Arthropoda > Insecta > Lepidoptera > Saturniidae > Saturnia > Saturnia pavonia. Next base: position 13,200,210 of record OX383906.1, read on the forward strand.
CACAGTTGTTTTAGGATTTTACTGTGATATCATTAGGAATACCTAGCCGTGCTACTCTTAAAAAAAAATTCGCTCACTACTCAGAATTATGTCATGGTAAACCGATTTCTGGAAGCTGTTGATGTTCAAACTTAACTGCTAGAAAAACCTAAATAGTCATGTAATTTTTAATTTCAACGTGCTGATTTCTAATCTTCCAAAAACGGGCCCATATCCCGTCCGTTTTTATACAAAGAAAAGAGCCATAGTAAATCGTATATATGTATTACTATATTAATCTACAAAGGTGCCAAATAAGCTCACAGCCCGCCTGATGATAAGCGGGCTACCGTAACCAATGGACGCTTGTAATATCATAGGTATCACTAGCGCGCTATCGACCTTGAACCTCCCTACCCCAAGGCGCTCTGGAGATCCTACTAACCGCAGGAACACAACAGTAGGCCATTTGGCTGCGATCTTCTCTAGATATTTCAACAGTCGGGCTGCTCCAAGTAGAGAGAAATCTCCAAAGAAATTTCTCTGTACCCTGCCTGTGTTGCGTTTTTACGTCCATTGCATATTAGTAAAAGTATAAGGGTCGTTAAGCACAGTTGAAGTGTCCAAACCTTTGCTTATTGTCTAGGAAGTGTATTTGTATATCTTCTATACATATTATAAATCTCAACGTCTCTCTGTCTGTCTGTCCGTTTATGTTATTTTCATGCGAAAACCACTTAACCAATTTACATGGTCTTTTTTCAATTTATAGATATATTATCTGATCAGGTTTATAGAGTATATTTTGTTAGATGAAGTAACATACGGAATAAGCATTGACGATACTGGTGAACCAATACGTAAAACATAACATAAGAATAAAAACAAAAATAAAATATTCAAAATATGTTATCAAAGAAAACATATTAATACGTGAGGAAATTAACGTTCTCGAATCAAACGAGAAACATGTAACAAATTTTGTTGACGTTTCCATTAGAAGTTAGAACAAGTTTTATTTATTTAGGGACGCGACGCCCTGTGCCTACACTGTGATTAACTTGTTGCCATTAATATCAAAGCAAATCTTTGAATAAAGGTAGGTTGTTATAGAAAAAAATATTATAAACATTGTAATATGTCGCGCGACGTTGATCGAATTGAAAGCGTTCAAAATATTTTTTCACGATATTAGCGATACAGATTTGTCGTCCTCCACTTTTATTTCGTAAAAATGATAGCACTGTGCCATTTGTACACACTACAATATAAAACCAACGGCATCGACCGAGAGATCGGCGATCCATCGTCAGCCTTGATCACTGGCATACACCGACTGGTATACACGGCATACACCGACTGGTATACACGATATACACCGACTGGTATACACGGTATACACCGAATGGTATACACGGTATACACCGACTGGTATACACGGTATACACCGACATGTATACACGGTATACACCGAATGGTATACACGGTATACACCGACATGTATACACGGTATACACCGACAGATCCCAGATACCAGAACGCGACACACCTAAGCGTGCCACTATAGCGGTTTTATCGCATGTTCAAAGTGCAGATCTATGCCACCGTAACTCTACTTTAGTTTGTCATGTTGCGTGATCAAGCAGTGCATATCCAGCAGCCAAGACGTGTCGCCAAGCCCTCGCAAGTACTAGGCGAATGTCTGTATTGTGAATTTGCTTGCATGTATACCTAAATATGGTACTGATATATTTTGTTCTCTGATTACACAATGCAGGGCTGGTTCAACCTAATTGTCTATTACCTCTGCTTACTAAGAGTTTTTGGGGTTACCCCCAAGTAACCTCCAACCTCCACTCCACCTCGAGTCTCGCTTGGCTGATGGAACTAATATATGGAACTGATTACTGTTCGCAGACATTCTGAACTGCTTATCTTATCACTACCAGCAAAGAGCCTCGTACTTGATATCTGAAATTGCTCATACCAACGTACTACCCGCAGGCAGCCTCGTTACTGATTGACGGTAATCTAATTCGCACAATATTATCTAATAACACTATCTCTTGGATAAAATATATTCACTTAGCAATCTGTTGCTTACTTCGACCTGGTTGCCGTCGTAAGTAATAACCCCTTAATCAAACGAGTGCGGGGTCCAGTTCTATTCCTCCATCTCTCCGGTTTTTCCTATACCAGTCGGGAACGGCCTCGCTCTTTCCGTTCGCGGTCACGCCACCGCGTCCGCCACAGATAACTTTCATTGCCGCGGGCTAGCATTGCCAATGATTATTTTCATTTGGTTACCTATTGTTTTGCGTTTGCCACAAGAGGTTTGCAGGCCGGTGCCGGTACGACAACGAAGACTAGTGATAGATTACTAATCTCTTGATGGTCGCCGCTGTTTTTAGATTATATGGTGCTTACCATCATGCATAAGATCCACCACCTTTGCCTTGCTACTATAAAAAAATATGTGTGCAGCAGTTCACACGTGTCAGAAGTGAAACCTTCAGAAAAAATAAAAATATAGGTTTTGTTGAAATGTTTTTTAAATATCCTAAATTAGTGGGATTAGAACTATCGACCTATCATACGTACTGCGTATGAAATCTGGTCGTCTCACAACACTAGAACAATCCGACGACGATCACAATCTTAAAAATCAAGAATCGTTTTTCTTCATCGAGTTTCAAATCACAATGGTGCTAAAGAACTTTTCATTAAGAAAAAAAACAATTAATTAAATAACTATCCATTAAATATATCAAACTGTAACTCCAAAAGAAAATCAATATACTTATTATGATTTATGTAGCTATATAAATATCGCAACATGTATAAAGCAATATTTTTTTTCTCTTTTTTGGAAACGACGGAAACGATCAAGCCATTGTTTCAACTGTAAATTTCGTTTCCCGAGGCGATCTTATCTCACCTTTTTTTATGTTAACCTCGTTTGAATTCACTTTCTACGCTATTCACTTTTCATTATCTGATCCAGTATTATATATTGTTTTCAAATTTACAAGGTTTTATTTGGTTTCATCTGTCCCGGTGTCTGTCTGTAATGAAATATTGCATGTTAAATTTGACCCACTTCCTCTTATCCTACGGAGTTGAATTTACACGTTGATTCGGTTCCAATGACAATACATTTTTATGTAACGTTGTCCTAATTGACAACCAGGATTAGATCCAGATGAAAGAAGTCCTTAACGGTCAACAGCTTGGATACTAAATTTTGTATATACATTTAATTGTGATTGTCTGCTTCAAATTGCATCATAGCCTGGCTGTCGCCACCCAAGATTGGCTTTCGACGAGGGAAATACATAACGGTCAGCAGCATAAAAAATAAATTTTAAATGACCATTTAATTATGTTAGCCTGTTTTAACTATAAAAACTTGTGTTGAAAAATTATTTTTCAAATTTAGACTTGTTTTTAATTACACTTGATTCATCATAAGAAGGCTTGCATGATGTAAATTGCAATTGCAAATGTTTATTTAAGAGATGTAGCTTAAATTAAATTGGAAGTTGATTTTACGATTATCGATTCTAATTTAGAGCTAAATATAAACGATAATACGATTATGCTTTAAATCAATTGAGCGATGTATAAAATATGTAAATTAAATAGCAAAAATAAACTAAGTATAGCAACAATTGAAATCGCAATCTGAAATACTTGAGTTATTGTATGCCTGACTCCAAACAACAAGGTTATAATTCTTTCAATTAATATTCTTCGTAGTGTGTTGCTGCAGTAAAAATGTAGAAATTACGTAAATATATATTTTTGTTTGAAATTAAAAAATAAACTAATTAATTAACTGTACAACGGCGTGCGATTCAATTAATTTTCGATTGGTAGGAATAATACGATTTATTTTCGATTCCTTGGTTTTATTATTTTGGTCTACTCTAGTTTTAAATAACAAAGAAATAAAAAAAAATATACAAAAATTCACAAAAATCATTGTATAGAGGAAATTACATATTTAGGATTTTGTCTTGCAAAAACTTTTTATAACGTTTATCAGTATCAATATTTTTTAATTAAAATTTATAATCGAAGTGCATGTCTTCTTATAATGGACAAGGTATAGGAACAATATATAATTAATTGGTCATAGAATAGGATCTGAGTGCCAGGCAACGAAAGAGATGGAAGAAAGGAGAATACTTGTGTCAGAGATGCTAATGTTAAGATGTATGTGTGGTATAGATAACTAGAATGGATAAGATCAGGAAAGAGCTAATCAGGGGAAGTATAAAATAGCATCAGTGACAAGTGACAGATACATTGAGTATAGGTTAGCGTGGTATGAACATGTCGTGAGGGATGAAAGTCATATAACTAGAAAAATGTTACGTATGAAAGTAGACAGATAAAGGAGTAGGAAGACCAAAGAAGATATGAATGGATTGTGTGAGGAATTATATACGTATAATATAATATAACTAATTAATTAATATAATAAAGCGTAAGAGTATTTTGCTTGTTTGTTTGTTTAAACACGCTTATCATTGAGAAGAATGGAATGTTTTCTAAAAGCATCATTGCAATGACATTAATTTGCTTAGATAAAAATTTAAAAGCTAAATAGAACGGTTTAGAAAATATATTTGTTAAGCATTCAGCTAGAGATTAGATTAAAATTTTACAGAATTGACACAACTTTAGATATCGACAATTTATCTATACAATAACGTTTTTCGATAAATTCATCAACGTATATTTAATACTTAGTACTTCTGAGAACGCAATCTCGGTTACGTCTAGACGTATTATAATTATCTGTTTTACAACCTCGATTACTAACAATTTCTGAAAAGTAATCGTTCTTGCCGCTTTGCAATCCGATTTATGTCATAAATAATTAGTGCTTGAATAATGTTAGATTCTGTAACAAAACCGAAAATGAATTCGGCTATGTTATTAATTTACTTCATCTATAAAATCGATACAATAGATGTGTTTGTAATTATATTCTCCTTTTACAAGACCCTAGGAGAATAGCAGGGCTAACTTTTTTGGCCAAATTCCTAATGAAAATACGCTTTTAAAAAAAATCTTATTTTAATTTTAACTTTAATTAGTCTAATTTTATTTTTCAATAGCGGGAAATATAAGCTTTAAAATAACGATTGATTTTTAAATTTAGATGAAAAATTAAGAGAGATATATCTATCGTTGCCATAAAAACGCCTTTCAGAAATATAATATAGAGTTAATTAGAAATTCCAAGACATTTCAGACGATAATTGCTTCAATTTTAAGATCCTCTTCACGTTGTAATACGCGATGAATTTTTAAGGGAACATAAGCAAGAAAAAAATAATATCTATTAAAAATTCTCGAAAGAGCAATAATATGTGAAAAGTACATAAAATATCGTGAGTTATGTGCTTAATTAGTCTTTTAATAAAAATAACTATATTTATAAGTAAAACTTATTACTCATTTGTTATTTAACAGCGTATTAAAGTACTAAAAAGTCACACGTGTCAAATTTAGACCAGAGTAATTTTGATCTTATTAAACATCCTGATTTGTGTCTCGGAATGTACCAACAGTTTTATTAGAGTTTGAGTACATTTGCTGGATCGGAATCAATCCTTCATAATATCTTGAGTAAGCTTGATCTCGAGAATTATTCTCCTAGCACCTTCAGCTAGCGGAAAGATGCAGAAGTATGGATTATTTCACGTTTATAAAATTAATACGCGCTGTGTTGGCACTTTGGTGATTTATCAAATTTGCTAGTTGTTTGAAGGCAATAATACAAGATCGTAAGACAATTAATGTCAATAAGCATGCGTCTTTCGATCGCAGCACTAAGAGAATAACCGCGATCCTAGTGTTCATTAAATATCGATTAACTGACAGCCATATCTACAATGGTTGGTTTTATTTAGTTCCTACGTTACCACTAATTCATATCAGGGTATTTCTGTTTATAATAGTTTATTTAAATTTAACTTTATTACCTATACCCTTGTCTCTACTCCGTCTTTTAGATCAATAAACTTCCAATACTGTACTTCCAGTTTCAGAATTTTTTTATACTATTATATTTTGTTTTAATCTAGTCTTACTTTTAACCAAAGCTTCTCCTTCTCTTTATTACCGCTTTAACTTGTTTGTCGTACATGTAATTATTCTTCATTAATCATTTGTCTTGGATCTTGGATTAATGGAAATTATGGTTATATTATCATTCCTCGTTTGATTGGCTATAAAAGTTGTCATTAGTATGATTAAATATAAAATTACGGGATGAAAATAATTACCTACTGCTTAATGAAAGTTGCGTGGCCGCGGGAGTAGTTCTAGGTTTACTTATATTTGTTTAATTTGTCTTAACAAATATATTTTTTTTACAAAATATTTTACAGAATGTTTATATTCGTTACTTCATCGATTGATATCATAGAAATGTGGTGAAATTTCAGTCGGTGGTAGAATATATTATATAAAGAAATATAGCTTTCCTTTCCAACCTTATTTGGTAAGTTCTAATTTCAACAACTCCCCGCGGCTACAAGCCTGAACATTTGAGGCAAACAATAAATACCATTTCTCCTAATTGGATATCGATAGGTGGTATTCACAATACAACGAAGCATTTAAACGGAAAATTTCTTATTTAATACATAATATTATGAAATTTATTGTTTTTATCCCATTTACCATGAGTCGTTAAATCAATCGATACTGAATATCGTCTATAATCTCGTATAATATCGTCTTTGAAAATTTCTTATTAGAATATTCTGTTACCACTTCTATAAAAAAAAAACTTACTTTTTTTACACTTGCAGTGCCTCCGTCTCCGCACACGTTTATTACGTATTTCGTTTTGTTTATTTTACACGTGTTTTATGTTTTTTAAAGTATTATACATTATGATATTATTTGCGGATATATAAAAATGTATTTATATCCCTTGAATAAAATTCCATAAAAATCGTACGTCATTACCGAGTTAAACCCGGGTATACAAAAAGACAGACTTTTATTTAATATATCAAGGTCGAGAACAGTGGCTAAATACGATATCAGTGGCAAAATTCGACATCAGTGGCCAAATTCGATATCAGTGGCCAAATTCGATATCAGTGGCCAAATTCGATATCAGTGGCCAAATTCGATATCAGTGGCCTATATATCAACATGTATCACAAATAAAAAAAAACTTCATTTACAGACAGAATTTATCTCATATATTTTAAGAGTATCATGTATTTTTATCGAATTTTAAGTGGAATGGAAGATATCGTCTTCACACTAGTCTGTATTAGAAATCGACCTATTATAACACTTATTATGATTATTATATAAATAAATAGTTTAAATTTTTATAATTAAAAAAATGTAAAACTGATATTTCGCATAGTATCATGACTTTGCTTATGTAATAGACACAACATCAATCATCATCACATCATTATTAAATTTCTCTGAAACTAATCGCTTCCGCGTTTTTTCCTTAACAGGTGAATAATCTGCTCTCACTCCCCTTCTCTTCCACCCATTAATACCATCAAAATCAACTATGTATATGTAATCTGTTCCAACCTTGAATTATCGTAAAAACATTATAATATATTAGTTTCCACACATTTTTACATAAGATGGTTGTTTATTTAATTTTTTTACAATACGATTATTCACTTCGTTTATCCATTGTTTACATTTATAGGTTATCTATACATTAAACAATTATTAATTAAACAGTTAAATACATATTAAACAAGATTTCTGAGAAAAGATAACATTTCACCTGTGTATTTAATTTATTACTCTCATATGCCATATTCGAACTGCAACGAATACAACAAGATAAGTACTTATGTTGAAAACACAGGTAAAACTAAATTTAATTTGATAAAAAAAAATGAAGAAAATGTTATGCAAAAGCAATTAAAACGCTGGAATATTTTTTTTCAACAGATGACATCATAGTCTACTTGGACGATCCGCATAGCTCCCGAGCCATTTAACAAAGGGTTAATTTTTTTTTCTTAAAAATATAGTTTGAAACGATTTTTTTTTTCTAAACACATTATGCTGTAGTCTATTCAGTCAGACCCCGGTTTAGAATTCCCTTTCATTTCAACATTGATTTATAACACAACCTGAGTGAATAATTAATGTTAATGTTTATAACGTGAATCTCGCTCGACTCAGTTCAGTGTGTCATCTCTATTTGACGTTATCTATAGATAATCTCGTCGGGACGATCTCACGAGACCGTTCATTTTGTGAAGTAGGTATTAAATAACCCACAAATAGCGTTAATTGTGAAAGAAAGCTTTATAAAAGAGGAAAAATGAAATAAAAAAACAAATGCAAACAACGTGCCGGCATGCAAGTTTCTTGGCAGCTGGATATACACTGGTTGATCCCGAAATGCGACAATCTGAAATAAAACAAAGCGACGGGTTTATCAACATGAGCTTGGTTGTCGTAAACTAGTCTCGTATACCGCTGATTACTGGATATACGTCGGCTTATCCAAAATCGCGTCACGCAAGCATTTCAGTATATTGGGTGTTAAGACCTGTTGTATGGTGGTCTGATCCAGTCGGACACAATCTATTCCACACAGTATAAAGAACTTTCTACAAGAAAGTACAACTATTTTTTTATATGGAAAAGTATTAGATAAAAAAATTAAGAAGTAACTATCAAGCATTTGTATAGATATTGAACCTAATATTTGGAGTCTTTGTTCTTGTACGTTCTTCACAGCAAATAACTAAACAAACACTGGTAATGATAGTGACATGACGAAAATTAATAAAAATTTAATTTAAAGAAATGTAGAAAGCCGTAGTGAATAATCAGTTTTTGCGTCCCGAAGTCGTATGTATACATACAACTAACACCCAAATAAGACTTCTTAAAAATCAACAGATCGTAAAAGTACGTCGTAAATTCAAGGCGTTCGCCTTCACGCCATCATCGCCTTGGACTTGACTGACGAATTGTATAATAAATGTCCAACTTGTTCCGTGCAAATATCACAGAAGGCGTGTTCAATTACGTAATGTTGTCGTACGACAAAAGTGAATAAACCCTCCGCAATAAAAAAAAAACTTATTTTTTTATCCTAACATAAAATTGAAGGTCATTTTCTGAGGATTAAGGTAGAGACTTCACCGGAGCAATAATGCGTTGAGAAAAAAAAAGACGACAATTTATTTTTTGAAAAAAAATTAAATTGGCCTTCCTAATAATATAGGTACTCAATATTAATTGATTGATCCATAAAAGTTTACTCGGAGTTAATTAAAACAGTCAACAAAACTTAAATATGCTCTTTTGTCGTATGAACGATTGAACTACTTATAATAGTTTGATCTTGACCCGTATTCGATCTACTGAAAATACTTAAACAATATAAAATCGAGAGTTTACGTTCAGTATGAATAAAATTCACTATTGTTAAGGAAAAAGTCATACGTGTCTCAAACTTTTTTATAGCTTATATACGTTCCCGCCTTGATGTTTCTTTTCATCTTCAAATGTAAAACATTTTATGAAACAATGCAAAACTATTTATGTCATTAGAATGGCCGTGGGTGGCGTTATGCAACACGTGCTCCACTAAACTACATTTATTTGTAGAATTCACGCATCTCTTATCTCATCACAGAGTGTATTGTTTGATCTCCGCATTGTGTAATATCTGGAAAAAAAAGCGGTCGGTGCAACGCTGACGGGATTATCACGCCCGCAGTGTGACATCCACTTGTCGCGTCGTCGTCCCGCCAGCTTCGACTCCTTCCCGCCCCGTCCGTTGTTTGACCAAACCTGTACAGATTTTTTTATAGAAAGAAGCCTAAGATGACCAATATTTTTTGTTTTATATTGTTTACGGTTGATCACAATCTTAGGTGATAATAGTTAAGTAATGACGTGGTCAAATTTGATAACACACCAATAGGAATATATGTAAAAAGCTTAAAGGAATGAAGGAAGCCATCAAATATAAGAAAATATGTCTTAAATTCAAACAGTATTGGCATTCCACTTTTGATTTATGGCTGATAAATTGATTTATGTTTGTATTCATAGATGTTTTTTGAGTTATTGTTTATTGTACTTTAGGAATATGTGTTTGTTGTTTATAAGAGTAATGTATGAGATGAAATTGTTGTTTATACTTTTCAAAATCGAGCGCTTGCATTTCCAATTATTTTATAGTAAGGTACATTTTTAGATTAAACATTTTTGTTCAACGGTACCTAATCTGGTGAACTTTTAGTTGTATGACTGTGGAATTTTTATTAAGGCAGACTGGGAACTCCTACCATTAAATCTTTTTCTGCTACAAAGCGGTAGTGTTTACATTACCATATTCTAGTTTGAAAGGAGAAAGTAGTTGACAATACGCACTGGGACACAATTAATTTTCAAAAGTACTATGCACTAGGTAACTAAATACAGATTAAAGGATAAGGATATTTAGGGTGCTTGTAAACAGTCATATCCCTGAATATCAGATAGAACCAGTTACTCATTTGCCACTTTAATAAGTAATCGTTCCAATCACTTTTGCGGACCAGAACTGGATGAAATTAAAAAAAGACATTAATTAAGCACACAGTATGAAATATTTTTATCTGGAAATTTATTTAGATGCATGCAAAGTTTAATTTACAAGGCAACATGTTCCGCGTGTATGACCTGCAAAAAAAAACAATCTCCATTAAAAGTTGCCAAATGTACAAAACTTGACATCTTTGCGGTTAGCTGTAATAGATTTCGAGTTTCAACTCTTAAAAAACCTTTCGAAATTTTAGAGTAATTCAATGCGTGATTTGTGTAATTTAGTGAATAGCTCACAACTTTCATTTTTTTTAATAATACGTCTTACGATCACTCATGTTAAAGAGGTGTGGCCTTGCAAAAGTATAAAGTATAAGAAATGTATTAGGATTTTTACTTGCCTGATGACTTTTTATACTCAGATCATTTTTCTTTCCTGTTTTATTTTGTCCTTCGGTCTTGAGCGTCTTGTCTAACAATAATATCTTAATTTTACTTACGTCCAATCCGTGACGTGTCCAATACACCGACGCGTCGTACGGTAGGAACAGATTATTTATGTATATTGTAGTTACTATGGAAGGATATTTTTTTAAATGTATAAATATGTCAATTATTATGCTTAAGTGTCAAGGGTTTAGACTTGATTTTCCTTAAGCAATAATGAAAATATTATTTTACGGGAATGATATTGCAGGTGTAAGCTAGTTAAAAATCATATTCTTTAATCAACTAGATTAATTTTATATTTTTATATCACTTTCTATTAAATTAACATCAACACTTTTATTTGTGCCTTATATGGCCTTAAATACCGTCAAAACAATAGTTTTCAAATGTATTTAAACGCGACGCACAAGTCATTGTACAATAATCATAATGGCATTTGAATAACAAAGTTGTGATTCGACGATTTCATTCATTTGAGTCGCGGACACGTGTTTATTACGTTTGGTCAATTGGTCATGATTGACAGATTGACAACTGCTGACCTTAAAAGTTAGGCATTGAAGCTATTATGATCATTAACGTTAATGATGGTGTTAATTATTTATTCATCTATAAAATGTTGGTTCATCGAGTTAAAGGAGAAATAATTGATGAGTTCAATTCGGTCGTTGAGGTGATTGGTATACAAAGAAAAAATGTTTAAAATTTTAGTTACGCAGTCGAAGATTCTGCAAGACAAAGTTAACAAATTTTTGTATTTATATTCCAGATTCACGTTAAAGTTTTCCAGTGAATTAGTTTTACACAGTACAAAATAGTTCACAAATATAATCTTAAATATATATATATATATATCTTGCCTGCATATACCTACAACTTTTAATTTGAAACACTATATTATTACAAATTGCTTCATAGTATTATATACAGCAGTTTATTCTTCTACTTCTTCTATTTCCTACTTTGGCAGCCAATCCACGTTATTAAGGATTATTGCTGCCATTATCGGGTGAATTATAATAGTTTCGTATTATTTTGGGTGTTTTCTAATGATTTCAGTTTTCTAATTAAATAATATTGGTCCTCTTGTTAGGAATATCGAGGAAGGTTATGTGACATCTCAGAATTCATGTTCCATGTTATTATTATTACTAATCCACTTCACTTGTACGCAATAACCACTATATTATGCAAAGTATCACCAATATCGATATTAATATACACGTGAAGATCAAGAGATTGTTTTTTTTTTGTTTGTTTGAACGAGCTTATTTCTAGAATTACCTGTCATATTTGTAAAATTCTTTCTACATTTCATAGCCTATTTATTGAGAAAGGTTATAGGATATACAACTTCACGCTATGACCTTAAGGAGCGGAGCAGTAACCTTGAACGTCAAGCAGTCTGGCAAATGTACGGGAAATGAGAAAATTTATAAGCTACATATGGGTGATGATGAGGGTGATGGGTGAAATACAACTTTTACTACAGTGTCACATAACATAATCTTATAAATATATAAAAATAAAACAATGCATACACACTAAGATCCCGCCAAAAACCCCAGTTGCTTATTCATATACTTAATATGATAACAAATATTAACTCCACGTAGTCAGTATTCTAAAATTTGTTACGTAAATTTTTTACCATTGTGTTCTTGTAAAATACAATGGGGGATGGTCAAAGCTTAAGAAACGCTGTTCAATTCATATTGTATTTCGGCCATTATCACTTCAGTTAGCAAATGCATCGGCGCGGTGTGAAAATCATTGTCTGATGGTGTTGTAACACCGCTTAAATAACTAATGACCGATATGTAACAATCAGTTTTAATTTTGGACTTAAGCTTCATTTGTATTCGCATTCGCAGACGCATAATCTCAAATGATTAACGCGATTTATTTAGTGTTTTTTTTTTCCTGAACTATTTTTTTTTCTAGTGTCACGTCATTGTGACGGTACTATTGAACGGTAGTATTGGATTGCAGTACTGTGCCTTATGGTAAGCTCAGTAATGCAATCCAATAACAGTAGCCAAACACACAACTTAGTATATAACATTAATTTCAACTTTGTACCCTAAACCGGTTTCGAGAAAAAGGGTCTTGTTTTGTGTGATCCTATAATACGAAAAGTAACATCAATTAAAATAATTAAACAAGTATGACAGAAAAAAATTAGAGATAAATTTAGTATTTTTCTTAACCTTTTAAGCCTGCGTTTATTCTTGACCTGATTTGGTTAAATTGTGCAATATCCATAATTGAGGACATATCAAAACCATAATCTTAACTCAGCTAATAACATTTATATTATAGCCCATGTTATAAATCATTCCTATATCATATAGAAAGAATTAAACATAATTTTAATAACTTTTAGATACTGAATCTATTTATGTTGTAAAAAGACCATGACCGTATACTTATAATTATTTAGACGTATGTTTAGGTACCTCAATTGATATAAGATTTAATGAAAGGAGACTATCTAATAACGATTAAACTATACAAGATTTAAAGGCGTTATATTTAAACTAGTTTAGACTTATGTCACAAGTCTATGTTTATAACAAGTTAGTCAATTGCTTGGGATGGTCTATTCCCAGTCGAGCTGATCTACCAATTTACGCAACCAATTTCTCCCAGCTATTCTCCATAAATAATCACGCCATCTAATAGGGAAGCGTTCAACGCTACGTTTACCTAAATGTCCTCACTACTCATCAATTTGTGTATCCAAATGCTTATCAACTCTACAACATATGTTATTAGCCATAACATAAGCATTATCCAAATGCTTCTTCAGGTTGCTAGCTTTAAGAACTATATAGACACCTTTGGTTTCTTTTTTGTTATTATATATTATATTGCAAGTAATGAGTGAATGTAAGTAAATGAGTATTAAATCTCAGGCGGTTGTTGAATAATTTGACAATACTGCCTTTAGCAGAAGCTGATATTACCAATAATTCGATATAATGGAATATGAAGTCAACATTTGATGGTATTACAAAGCGAAAACATGCAATCATTAAATAATTGAGAGATTTATCAAGTGGATCATCAGCAAATTAAGAACAAAGTATGACGTAATCAATTACCTAACGCAGCGACATACATCTATTGCAAATAAAGTTGTTGGTCACGTATTAATTATGCACCTCTCACTAATTCATTAGGCAAAAGAAACCGACGGACGAGGTTTGTATGTCATTATCATATAATCTTAAGTAAGGGAGCGGATTGGGCCTGCGTTGAGTCACGTCGACAGATTCTGTTTAATTTTCAAATGGCGAAATCAAACGAAAATTATTCCGTTGCGATAAGGCTTTCAGAGTTCTTCTTTGATATCAATATGCATTCATCATTCATATTTTACGTTTTTTATGAGAAGAAGCTACATTTTTAACAGTTAAATAGAGCAAAAAAAATTCTAGATATTGTAAAAGAATGCACTATTGTAAAGGAAAATAAATTGCAATAATAAAATATTAACTACATAGTTGGTCATCTTCGACTACACTGGATCACGAAAAGCATTGCAGATTCTCTCAAGATGAAAGGAAATCGCAGTGCTAACGCTAGACTATCAATTGATATAAACGGAGTTAACACTGTCAACTAATTTAACTAACAATGCTATTCTCAACTAAGTACATAAAATATATACGAAGAATTATTTTAAATGTAAATGTAAGATTTTCATAAATGTGACTCTATACATTTTTCAAAAGGGATAGCTGTAATAGCAAAGTTTATTTTAAAGTTTGCGTAATACATTACATTAAATATCAAGTAGTGCGTTGAAAGGTCACGGGTCGTTTTCTCACCGAAACCCGATCAGTTGTGTCCCTTTCCCCGAGCCATGCTGTTGCAGACACGTTGACCTCAAATGTGAAAGTAATTGACAATTAGTTATTGAAAACAATAATAGATTTAAAACTGAGCATTGTTAAGATGGATAGATTAGGTACGTTTTTGTATTCAGTTCAATTCAATCACATCCGATTAGATTGTGATCAAATGACAACTCATAATATGATGAAAATAGACTACAAACGTAACCGTGTAAGAAGACATTAACAGCACCAAAAATAAATCGCTTGAAAACTTTGACGAAACTCTCCATATGACGATGTTGTTGAATATGGTGATAAAGGATTTCTATCTCTATTATAGCTGCTGGAACAAACCGATATTGCAAGCACAATTTCAACTAAAGGGTGGTAGCTAACAACACGTCAGTTAGCTCAAGTTTTGCATTGTACAATAGTGACACTCTAATATTACACTCAATTAGCTAAATAGATGTTTTTTTTTTTCGAACTTATCATACTGTTAGCCTTAGGGTCCCTGGAGCCTTTACGGCTTTTACAGCTACACCAGGCTGTCATAAATTAAAGGTGATTTCGAAGAGCTTATTTTACAGTGTCCTTGAGTAATTTTGTCCCACTTTATTACTTCAGTTAATTTTTAATGAAAATGCCAACTTACATCTTCTATAGGAGTTCTTAATTTTCTTCAATCTACATGTGTATATTATACGTATAAAATTTTTAAAATAAACAATCCAAAAGTGTTTTAAAGTGGTCAATGTTTTATTAAAAGCTTAAATTACCCAGATCGCCTATAATTAAGTTTATTTTTATAATAAAATAATATAACAGAAGCTATTAAGAAAAAGAGGCCCCTTAAAATACACTATAAAGAATTGGAATTCAACAAAGACAAATAAATATATATAGGTATTTATATAATACCTATTATTAAATGTTTCAAATAAAATTTGTCATGTCAATTTAAACATTGAAGTCTCGACTCATATTTATTTATTACTAGCAAATCGCCTCGGCTTCACGCAGGTAGCAGAGTAATACATATAACTCTAAAGGTTTACAATCGGTATAATTTTTTCAGATATTTTCAACAAACATCTTCATATTTCAGCCAATTTACAGAAAACCTTCATGAATTATATTATACACCTGAACCTTCCTCATGAATCACTCCGTCCATTAATGGAAATCGTATGATAGTTCGTTCGGTAGTTTTTGAATTTATCGCATTCAGAGAAACAGACAGACAGACGGATCTTTGTTTTATAACATGTAATGATAATAGATATAAAATAATATTTAAATATTGAATCCGTACAAATGGTACATTTTAATTGACTGAAACTTACTATACCTGAATGTTATGTTATATATAAACTTTATATAAGTAAGTAAATTCTACGTGGTTTTTAAGAGGATTTTTCTTCTCTATGCATTTAATAGATATTGCGAAAAGTTGACAATTTGTCACCTGAGTTATGGATAAAAGATTTTATTTTCATGTTCTTGTCTATAGTTTTCTATAATTGTTAAATATCTCTAATATTCAACTAAATGTAATATTGTAGCTTGTAGCGCAACTATTAATTATTTCATAAAGTTTTTCACACGAACATAACAGTGATTGTAATGAACGATTATGCGCGGCAAAGACTCATTTACACGTGCGAATTCATATGTAACCTTATTAGATATTGCCTGGGAAACTAGGACTCTGTTACCTAGAATCAAACCCGTAACACTATATCGTAAGCAGTACTTGGAATCAGTGCGTACTGTACATGAAGCAATAATAAATTTAAATGAAACGATTTAAGTTTGTATCTTGTGAATTAAATTAATGTAATCCTTTCGTCCACGTCTCAGCACCATATGTAGTAATCACTGGCAACACACACTGGTCAAAGACTTTTGTCTTTAGACAACGCGGTATCTTGGACGAGAATATCTATACTTTTGCCGCTGGGGCCCATGACGGGTACCTCCCAGTTTAAAAAAAAAAAAAAGGTAAACGGTGAGTGAGTGGTATAATATTTGGATTCCGATTCGGATTCAGTATCTGCGAAAATCTATGCTTCGGCCTTAGTTTCCGTTTCGATAAAAAATTTGAGTCATATTACATTTTCTTCAAAAATCGAAAAAGAAACTTTTTTTACATGCAATAGTAGGTACTCGTAAATAATCATATATAGAAAGCTGATTAATGAGTAAATTTCTTTGGAGATTTCTCTTTACTTGAAGCAGCCCGACTGGTAGAATACCTTCACTCTACAGAAGATGACAGCCAAATAACCTTGCGGTCAGTAGAGTTCCAAAGCTCCTTAAGGTAATGTGGTTCATGGTCGGCAAGGCGCTATATTCGAATTAAATTGGATAAAGAATGTTTATTAACAAAGCGTTGCCTAGCAACCAATGGCAAGCAGATATCAGTAACCTTTTCCGTCGGGCATTATTACAGATATTTTAATTTAGTTTTTTAATTGTATTATTTTCTATTATGTTAATTAAATGTTACAATAAATGATTTCTCATCTTACATACATATTCTAAAAGGAATGGTACATCTATATCGACAGCAATAAAGAAATTGAACCGAAAAACTGCCAATACCATAGTAGGATTAAAATACACTTATTTTGCAGCTGATTTGTAAATGAGTAAAGAAAAGCAATCTCCTATGAAAATGTTTGAACTAAAAAATAGATCATAAACAAATCTCAGTCTCAGATTACAACATTATTTCACGGATTTGTTTTTGAATATAATTTTATTATGATCATCTCTCGTTCAAGGAACGTTACTTTCATTTTCAATTGAAATAATGATTGCACTGACGTTCACACTGGACGACGCAACATGTGCATCAAAGTGAAGGGAACTCAAATATTTAAGATATAAATAAGCAACTGTCTAAATTCACTCGACTCTTAACTCATCACTGAAAACAGTTATTATTTCCCATTGACTTTGTGTACTTACTAGATAAGTAATTTGGAATTTAAGGAGTGGGCGTTGGGTGGTAGGACACGACAGTTATTCGAAAGGATCGCGATCGCCATAAATCAGATGTAAAACGGTCATAGCCGATGCATATCTAGTATTTAAGCACGGTGTTAGGATAGGTATCTGTAACATGCCCTTGGTGAGAAAACTGTCACAGTGACTCTCTTGATTTGTCGCGTGTCGGGGTCAATCAGTTTATATCCATTTATCGAGAAGATTGTAGGTCAGTATGATAGGATGGATGGATCCGCGATCTCCGGCTATCACCGTTGTTTTTTGGTTGTACTGTGTACAGTTCCATAACCTTAACCTGCTGTTATATAGGCGTATATATATATATATATATATATATTAGAGCGTTTAAAAATCTCTGAACCAAGCTCAAAAGTTTCTATTAGTTGCCAAAATAGGCCTCTAAAAATATGACCCCTTAAATTTATATTAAGGTTGTCCGCATCGCGCTTTTCAATTTCCCAAGAATAACACATGAAAGAAAAATTTTTTTTACCTCATTTTTGTAACTAATGAACCATAAATTGCTCTGCAATTTACATCAAATATACGAAAGCCAATAACACTTGCGTAGATCTCAGTTGTCTACAAAGAAAAAGAAACTCTTTATACTTTGATGTTTGGTTATGAACTCGTAATTGCGAGCTTTCTTAGAAACAAAATTATTCATAAAATAAATTTCTCGTCACCGATACTAATACTGACGAAATTAATGTAGCCCTTTTGATACGTTTTTCTAAACATATAATAAAGAACACTCTTCATTTTTAACCGACTTCAGAAAAAGAAGAATGTTCTCTATTCGATTTTTTTTATGGATGTTCCTCCATAACTTCTTTGTGTGTGAACCAATTTAGATGATTGTTTTTTCGTTAGATAAGTTAGTCCCATTTTAATTTAGTTGGCATTGGACCTTCGACTTCGAAGATATACCAGGAAAATCCTCAAAATAATATAAGTTTGTATATTTTTTTGTTAAAAATTGTTTTTACCATACTAGCTGTGACAGTGATTTCGCTCCCATAAGTATTAAAATGGAAACCATTAAAAACTTTCTCCATGAAAAAACTTAGCTAGATTCAAAAACTAGGTCCATCTACTTTCATGGTAATCGGTCAGACGGTGTTAGAGTTTATATATAAACATACATTTATATATATATATTTATATATACATAACTAAAATGTCCGTTCGGCTTCACGTAACCACGTTTTGATTTCTCTTGTGGTTTCCCGGATCAAAACTTGTAGATTACGTTATATAAACGTTGAAATTAAAATATTAAATATTCCATACAAAACTTGGATTCTTGTTACAATAACCGTTGTACATTTTTGTTTTCGCGTCGGCATGGAAATTACAGCTATTTTAATTTCATTGTTTAAGTATTTCAAGTTAAGTTGTGCAAATTTTCCGTCACTGCTATTTCAAAGGTGATTAATAAATAACTGCTATATTTCAACATTATCATAAATAATAGATAGGTAACAAATTATCATGCAATTTTTTTTAAAGAACTTGTCGTGCCGTATCAAGTTTCCGATCATATTTCATCTTCTATTATCTATGTTTTTCAACAACTGTCGAAGCGAGGAAGAGGAAGTTTTAGAAACCTAGACGAAGCTTTTTCCTACAAATGAGGGACAAAGCATGACAACGATCTCTTGGTGGTCGCCGTTGTATTTGGATTGTACTGTGCTTACCATCAGTCAGTAAAGTCAGAGTACAGAGACTACAGAGAGTCAGTCAATGTGCCGAGCTATTATAAAAAAGGGGGGAGTCGTGTCGTATCAGGAGGTTCAAAAGAATGGCACAGGATAGGGAACAGTGGCAACCGCGCCACTTACAAAGGTTGAGCTCTTAAATTAAAGTAGAGGAAGAATAAATTATCAGAAGCCGCTTCTGTTTCGTTACAAATATTGTCAGTTTTTTTTTAAGTGAAAGCTTCTTTAGCACCTTTGTTATTTGAAACTCTATGAAACAAAAAAGCGACAGAAAAAATATGCAATCATATACATCTCATATCATCATACGATTTAGTCTACGAGAGAATGAGATAGAATACATTTACGTTATGCATGATTGTGATCGTCGTCAGATAGACCTGGTAGTGTGAGACGACTAGACTTCATACGCAGTACGCACGAGTGGTCGATAATTAGAACCCCTCTGATTTAGGATATTCAAAAATATTTTTTTAGATCATTTTTTTCTGTGTGCTCACTTTGATACGTCTCAACTTGTTTTTTCTCTACATTATCTATATATACATATCTATCATCTATCTATACATATTATAAAACTCAACGTCTCTTTTCCGTTTATGTTCTTATCACGCGAAAAGTACTTATCCGATTTACATGTTTTTTATTTTAATTCTTACCTTTGTTATCTGGTCAGGTTATAGGATATTTCTATTTTGTAAGATAAAATAACATACGAAATAAGCAGTGATGATAATGGTGAATCAATTCTGAAAAATGACGCTTTTGGGGCGCTTAAATGGCTGACATTGAGTATGAAGGGTATAGGAAATGCGCAGAGGAGAGAAATAAACCTTTTATATTAATAATTTGTGTTATTTTTCATTCACCGTTTTTAATCTTCTTTTATTTAAAAAACAAACCATAGTTACATATCAGTGTTGTACAACACTTAATAAGGATGTACCTACTAACAGAGTAAACCATGCGAGATATATCAAATTAATGTTCTACATAATTGTAGATACTAAAAAGACATACAAAAAGTTAGCAATAGCTTAAATCTATCTTCTAAGGTTAACCCAAAATAAGAATATTTGTCTTCCGTCTTTTTAATAGCTTATTTTATGCAACGATGTCGAACAAATTATGTAGATTGGTTAAGTAAAATCGAATTAGCTATAAATAACAAATTCTATTTATGTCGCTTAAATGGAGATTTATATATGTAAATTTCACAAATTAATTATAATTTGTATTTTTGTGCAATTTAAAGGATTAAACTCTTAATAGCTAGAAGGATAGGGTAAATTAAGTTGAGAATCCGAAGATTATTCATATGTTTTCGCAGTTATCTATACTAATACATACTATATCTATGCAGGCTATGCATTTTTGCACATGTCAGTGATTCATCTCTAAAGAGCTTTCAAACTCGTCGATCAATAGAGTTCAGAGTGGCCAGCTGATATGTGACGGACCCGTCCCAATACTCATCACACGGCCGTATTTGCACTTGATACAGATGAAGCGAGGATGTGGTTCAGGATGACAACATGCTAGTGGGAGGACTGGCTCTCAAATGCCGCTAGCGAAACATATTTATTTATTTATTTAAGCAACCAACCATACACTTCACAAAAACAAAAAAAAAATACAATATGCTTAACTTAGAATCTAAGTGTTGCCTTAATTAAAGGTAGCTCTGACATGCAAAAAAGTAGTGTAAAAAGTGTTTAAATGTTCATGAAATCAGTAGGATATAAGAATACAAACAAATAACATAAGTGCTTAGTCACCACAAATGTGTTTCAAAACATGGTCTCTGAAGCATTTGTAACTCTGACCAAATATGTCAATGTTGGGATCTTTGCTTATGCTGTTGTATTGTTTTTGCATTCTATTTATTGGTGCTTGGCGATAGATTTTCAACTTGAGAGTAGCTATCCAGGCGGGCATTAGAAAAAGCCCTACCATCATGCTATGGTTTCATCACGATGTTTTCCTTCACCGAAAGCTCAGGCTCATTCTAGGGATTCGAACTCACGTCCATCGACGCAATGTCCGTACACGCTACCACTGATGATGGTCGCGATGCAGTTGGACTGAGCTGTTGTGTCCAACCATCCAACGATTAAAACCTAAGCAAACTAATTGCAAACGCCGTGTTAAAAAAAGAAATAAACGGATTCCCATTACTATATTTGCCCATATTTCTCATCAAAGAGAAGTGGCTTTTATTTGTATTTTTGCAATTTGGCTGCTCCGTTTCAATCTTACGCTACGCTTCTTTAATTCCTGTGCGTAAGAACCCTCAATGTATCTCTATACATATCTATATATCTATACATATTATAAAATTAAGTCCCCCCAGCGTCTGTCTGTCTGTCTGAACGCGATAAACTCAAAAACTACTGAACGAATTTTCATACAGTTTTCATAAATGGACGGAATGATTCATGAGGAAGGTTTAGGTATATAATTTATTAACGTTTTGTGTAAATTGACTGAAATATGACGATTATTCTTGAATATGTCGGAAAAAATATGCCGACTGGGAGTTTTACTAGCGGGCGCTACGTAAACAGATTTATATGAATTATACTGTTATCCGTGCAAAGCCGGGGTGGGTTCCTAGTAATGTATATAAATATAAATGAAATATTGTTCGTTGGTATGCACATCACTTAAGAATGGCTAGACCGATTTGGATATTTTTTTAACGTTAGTAATAGTCTGAATAATATAAGGTTTTAGGTAAAGAAATATTCCGAAAATTGTGATAAAGCTGAATTTGCTTTTTTTCTATTGGATTTTTTATGAACTCGAGATCATAACTAACGATTCTCGGACGATGAATATGTGCAATTCTTATTTTGTTTGGTTCGTTATGATTCTGGAAAAGTTTTCAGGGGAAAAAACCGGGATAGGTGGCGCTCTAGTCGAGTCATTGACTATTGGAAAAAGAAGAACGACGTCTGCGGCAAAACTAGTTAATATTATAAAGAGATTGTTTGTTGTTTGTTTGAACGCGCTAATCTCTGGAACTAACAGTCAGATATAAAAAAAAAACTCTTATTGCATTATATAGCCTGTTTAATGAGGAAGGTTACAGCCGTTATCATCATTCTCCTGCCCTTATCCCAATTTATTTAGGGTCGGCGCAACATGTCTTCTTCTTCCATACTTCTCTATTAGTCGTCATCTCGGTGGTCACTCCCTTTCTCATCATATCATCATTCACACAGTCCATCCATCGTTTCTACTCTTATAGCCATCGAAATTCATACCTAAACCCTCCTCACTACATTTTCCTCCTTCCTTCGCATCACGTGCCCATGACAACCGTTACAGGTTATACACAACAAGGTTACAGCCGTTGTAGTTCACATAATATAACGCTACGACCCTAAGGAGCGGATCAGTAACTATGAACGTCAAGCAATCTGGCAAGGTGTAGGCAAATACGGAAGGTGAAAAACGATAGACTACACGAGTGCGTTGACGGCGTCGCGGTGGAGAGTTGACCGAATAAATTTTACACGAGTGAAACCGTAGGACACAGCTAGTCATTGATAATACTGGTTTTATATGAGAAAGCTTAGTTTTACTAATGCCTCAGGATACAATATCATTTTGTGTGTTTAGAAAGTTCAGTTCGTCTTGAGAGACGTACTGACGCGAAATGCATCGTAATGGGAGAGACACGAAGGTGAACGGCGAACTTGGTTACTTTGGTTCTCTCAATAAACCAATCGGGGAGATTAACAGAGCAGGATCGGATTTAGTAAAAAATAAAATCACTCTTCGATATTATCTACTAGCCTTTCTCTGCATGATTATATTACGCCTATAGTATAGTATATACAATATAATAATAATAATGGTTTATTACCAAAAAAAGTATTTAATAAAATCAATTTGACAATAGGACAGACAGATACTTATGTGGCGTGGTTAATACCACACAGAGCTGGTTTTTAGTCTGCCTTATATTTTTATTAATAAATAATCAACATCTTTTTGGACATTTTTCTCTACTTGGGGCAGTCCGACTGGTGGAATACCTCCACCCTACAGAAGATCGCAATGCGCTAGTTGATACCAATGGTATTATAAGCTACGGTAATTATAGGCTACGGTAGCCGCTTACCATCAAGCAGGCCGTATGCTTGTTTGCCAAATTTGTAGTATATATAAAAAAATATAGGTACAATCTTCAGCTCGGCACGTCACAAGATATTACAAGTAATTAAAAACATAAATGTGATAGTATAAAAAAGTTTGATAAATAGATAATCGTTGAGTGCAGTTCATGTAGGTACTATTGAGGTTGCTTAATTCTAGAGTGTTCTATTTGTTTTTCCCAAAAAAAGATGATACATATGTTTTTTAAATGTTTGATGGGACATACTGCATAATATATGGTACTTGTATATAAGTATACTGATGTATAGCGTGTATTATCACAATTTTAATAACTACACGAGGATAATTATTTTAAACTATGGCGTTTTATAGAAGAGGATAGTTATTAGAAACTGTCCTCTTTAACGAAGATACTTCAACATATCAGTCGACTCGTGAGCACATATTGTGTAACGATGCCAAAACGTTGAGTAATTAAAAAGTAAGACGCATCAAATATA
Organism: Saturnia pavonia; assembly: GCA_947532125.1. Taxonomy (NCBI): domain Eukaryota; kingdom Metazoa; phylum Arthropoda; class Insecta; order Lepidoptera; family Saturniidae; genus Saturnia; species Saturnia pavonia. The sequence continues at coordinate 13,224,417 of OX383906.1, forward strand.
TATTTATGAAACAATTATTTTATTGTTATTGATCAATAAATATATCTTCTAAGGCTATATCGTAATGGATACTATTATGTAACTACTTAATATTTTAAACTCGGAGTGTTACTGCGACTATTAATTTAAAATAAGACAAAAAAATATCGACAAGCCGTTTTAATCGTAATTGTAGCCACGACAGTAAAACTTTGAATTGTGTGACAGTTTTTCACAAACTTAATACTAGTGCTTTTTTTTTCACGGCTTCGGTTTGCGTCATAGTTATGTCCCATCTTTTTACTTTGTAACTGAATTGCTAAATACCAAATTTAATAGACCTTTACAAATTACAGATTTGCATACAAATTTAGAGGTAAAATTTTAAAAATTATTTCCTCATCTACAGTGTAAAAGAAACCCGCATGCAAATTTTCACGGTCCTATCCCCAGTAGTTTGGAATATGCGTTGATATGTCAACCAGTCAGTCTGTTATCCTTTTATGAGTATAGATAATTATAATATTATTTTGTCTATTGGGCAGTCATTTATAGAACACTCTGTATATTGCTTGAAACACGATACATCGATAGAGGTGACTTGTCAATCAGTAGATGGTTGGCAAAGTAAAACACGGCCTGTATTTTATTAGCTCGAAATACAATATTCCTTTTTTTATCGTTGTAGGTTTGGCGTAGTGGCCACAATCTCACATGATGTGACGATGTGGCCCAAGATGATAACACGCTAAACCTAGTGGAAGACTGGTTCTCAAGTGCAGCTGCCGGAACACACCTATAGGTGCTTGGCAACAGATTTTCAACTTGAGGGTGGTAGCTAGCAAGGCGGGCATTAGAAAATGCCCTACCACCCCACACAGAAAGCTCAGGCTCATTGCAGGGATTCGAACTCACGTCAATCGACGCGAAACCGTACACGCTATCACGCAATGCTTCAAAAATTCGAAATGATTGTGTTACCATCAGCAAAAGATTGAGAATAATTACAATTATAAAATGGAAAATTCATACGTTGCATTTAGGATGCGTATGATAATTAAATAGATTGAAAAGTCACCGATAAAGTATTTAACGATTTTTATATGAAAAGCTGTCCAATAAAATATGTCAACTGTATAAAATGCAACGTTAATGCTTTTTGCACGATAACAGCCAATCAAATATCAATATTGCAATCATTTTAAAGTTTTCGCATTTACGCCATAGCATATTTGATTGAAATTAAAAAAAATTGTTAACACTTGCGAATTTTTTTTATATATAGTTGCACAGTACAATGCAAAAATAATAATGTTCGACGCCGTGATTCCATTACCAATCGCCGCAGTCATAACGGCCTGCGTAAATAGAAGCTGGATATGCACCAGTTGATTCCGCAACGCGACACGCAAATCAAATCACTATGCCGAGCTTTTCACTATATGTATGGTGGTCGCAACCTAATCAAACTGTACATCGTAAATATTATTATATAGGAAACTTAGTTTTTAACTTTAGTAAAGTTGTTCTACGTTAATAGAAAATACAGTGAGACACACTAAATCATACATTCAGTGCAAGAGAACCACGTAGAGGGCTCTATTTAAAATGTATGTGTTTATATAACTTTAGCTTATTCACCTCTAGGGAAACTGTGTTTGGTAAAACTACCACCTTTATACACGATAAATAAAGTTTGATATTACGAGCAGATACTTTAAAATATATGGCGCCATGGCATGAAATCTGTAGAGGGGGCGAATATGTTAAATAAACTGTTTAAGTACCTTATTGTAGGTACCTATATGTATGTAGTAGTTGTACGTCGGAGAGCAAAGGGTTCAGACTACACAACTACATCAATAAAACTGTAGTTCTCACACACAAGTAATTTCTTTGGAGATTTCTCTCTACTTGTGGCCGTCCTACTTGTGGAATACCTCGCAGAAGATCGCAGCCAAATAACCTAGTGTTGTGTTCGTACAGTGAGTACGGTTTGCAGAGGATTAATAATATAAAAGTAGAATATCTCAGTACGGCCCCGATTCGTATGTAACGCTCACGAAATACTAATAAATGCTCTTTTCAACGATACACTTTTTACGTCTTACTTCGAGTATCTGGATTCTTTATCTGCCAAAACACGTGCGTTACATATTTTATTTACTCTCCTCTTATATTTTATATCTCCGGTATGCTTAATATAAAGATTGTGAAAAATAATATCATTAAAATTTTCACTGTTTGTTTTTTATCTTTGCCAATCCTGTTGCAAAAATCGACTTTGTCTAGACATACGTCATATTAAATAACATATTGTTTAATATAATATGTCGGAGAATCGTCGATTTGATTATTCGTACCATTGACTTTACTATTGACCCGCACTATTGGGTGGGCGCGGTAGCAACAGGTGTTATCTGTGAACATAATTATGCACCTGCGGCCTAACGACCGGCTTGAAGGCTTTCTTGCTCGAGCTGTTGGGTAGTGAAGACCTCGGTTAATAAGCCGATTACAATAAACAATGTTCCTAAGTGCCGTCTCACTGCGTATTAAATACATTTTATAAATAGACACATTATTACGCGGTTAAAAAAAAGCCGTCTCTCTATTTAAAACTAAAATTTTAAAATTAAAACTAAAATAGTGTATGCGTGTATAACACATGTAACTCTATTTCCAAACATCTCAACTAACATTTGCGGGGTTTAGCGCACATTTCTTCTTAATCGCATATCGAGTCACGGTACTCGAAATGTTTCAACGAAAATCAATTTGTTTCGTCACGGCTTTACGCTGTCACGATTTGCGAGTCCATGCGTGGTTTTTTAAATCTCAATTCTCTATGGTCGATGTGCTAGTATAAAATGCTAAAATATATTACTATGAATGTATGTAATTTATGTACATATTAATAGTAATACGTCTGTCTGCTTGTTTACGTTTGCTTTATATTATGAAAATTTTGTTTAATGAAGACTCGTTGTTACGTTTTAGATACTTTTGAAAAGTTTTACGAAACATAATATGTTTATTTAAAACTTCGGAGACGGGTATTTCTGGAATTCGTGTTTGGAATACTGTTCGCACTTCTGGAATGGATCCGCAAAATACCTCCTGGAAAGGTTGCAGAGATGGGCTGTTCGCATTGTCAATGTTGCAGACATTAATAAATACATCGAGCCGCTTCAGCTGCGCAAGAACATCGCCTTGCTGAGCGTGTTCTATCGTCTGTATCATAGTGAGTGTTCTGAGGAGCTGTTGAATCTATTTCCCTCCTCTCCTTTCCACAACAGAACCACACACGCTGGGGTTTGGAGTCACAGTTTTACGGTAACCTCCATCTCGGCACGAACTAAAAAGTTCTCCATACCACCTTACATACATACATTACCTTTGTCGTACCGTGAAGCTATCGAGCCAACGCCCGGCTAACGTGCTCCCTCCTTCTTAAGATATCGGGTCCTTTAATCGTAAGGTGAAGAGATATTTATGTGGGTCTACATGACAGCGGCGAGCGCTGATGGATTTAGATCCCTTGGTGGTCCCCGTTGTTTTAAGATTTTAATAAACATAACCGTATTACAATAATAACAATAATAGTTCAGATACTTTACGGGAAATTGCTGAAATATGTATATCATTTTTTTGTTATTACACACCATTAGCGCTTCCAATTGGCGGAAATATATTATAAAAACTCTTGAATAAAGAAAACGATCCTAAATAAACTGAACGTTTGAATACATAATCATGTCTCATTGAATTGCAAAATGTTTTTCATCCGAACAAATATAAACTCAGGGACTTTTCTGTGCCACTGAATAATTAATGCGAAACATTGAAAGAGTTTGAGAAGTACGTAATTTCTATCATTATCTAAACAATTAAGACGAATATAAAATTACTAATATTTTTTTTTAATCTAGTTAATTAAACATGTTAGTTGTATGGGTGGTGTTAGCGCTTGTCTGCAAGCTAAAAGCTGTACTTAAAAGTTCCATTTCTAGGCTTAGAAATGTTACAATTTTTGATCACGTTATCACTTAATATCAGTTGAAATTGTAATAAAATAATAACCTATACGCACATAGATTTAAGAATCCGAAAGATTACAATTTTTGTTATTGTATGACGCAAATACTGACAACGTGGCCGAAGTCTTTTTTAGATACAACTAAGGTGGCAAAAAAGCATACGGCCCGCCTGATGGCTTACCATCTTATCTTACAGCTACTGGTAGTCTGTGGACGCTTGTAATACCATAAGTATAAGAAGCGTGGTGCCGAAATTGACCCCTTAACTCAAAGAACTCTGGATCCTTACTCAGCACAGGAACACAACATAAGACTATTAGGGTGGGAGGTATTTCGCCAGTCGTACTGCCCAGTAGAGAGAAATCTCCAAAGACGTTTATCTTTGCCCTACAACACTTTGAACCACCTTTGTGGAAGAAGCTTTGACAAGCCGCTCTGGAAACCTTACTTATCGCAGAAACACTACACAAGGTTATTTGGCTGCGATTTTCTATAGAGCTGGTATTACACCAGTCTCACTGCCCCAAAAATCTCTCAAGGAATTTCTGCCTCTCTCAAATGACGGTTAAGATAAACTTGCAATGGCAACTGATGTTGAAATACAACTCGTGTAACGCAAAGTTAAGTGATCAACGACTGATTCTAATAGTGTAGTGATTGAGTTGAGTGTTGTAATTAACCTTGCCCACTTAGAAAATTAGATTTCATGGGAACGAAGAGTTAAAATCCAAGATGAGACTAAATGAAATTGGCAAAATTTTGCTTGAGATTTATAGATCCATACTTTTATTTTAGTTTACCTACTTATTTATATAAAAAGTTTATTTCTTAATTTATACCACACCGTCTTGCGTGCTTTACGTTTAGAACACCGTACTGGAAAAGCTTCTATCGATACCCTAAAAAAGGAATTATCTCTACGCTTTAGTAGTATCACAATGTCTTCGTTCATATCCACAACTTTCAATACGGCACCCATGAGTGATTTCACTAAGTTACCAACACAGATAATATGGTCTATCATCATATATTCATATATCATTATATCATTCTTCAATTTATTGGTTGCGGAGTTTATTTAAGTCCTTCCAGAACTGAGACCATAATATTCAGAATATTTAACGTGTTAAAGATCGCAATTTATTACCATATGATGATTACCAACGCAAACAAAGTTGCCGTCAGAAAACTTTTAACATTATCACACGGTTGTTCTCTGTGTATAAATTACAAAATATACTATTAACTCGAGCCGTCCGCATCCGTGGAAGCAATATCTTTGCACGTCTCTCGACTAACGCCTTTTGCGCAACACACTTTTCTACTAGCGAGAGGCTCGCTTCAGAAAGAGCACGTTCTGCTAATTTGTCATTCGCTACCGAATTTCACGTGCGGAATTTGTTAGACCGTCTAAGTTAATTACCAATATTTTTTTTAGATTTCAAGTCGTGGAGGTCTTTAAAGCCTTGTTTCGGCTTACATAATATCTAAACAGTTTCAACCGGTTTTGTTAGAATTGTCTTCCTCACTATCAATACTAAAATATATAAAGGCTCTGAGATCGTGAGAATTTTGAGAGGTTGTGAGTGTGTGTTCCAGTAATCACTGGAACTATAAGTCAGATATGAAAAAGTGCGGCGCAGTGAAGATTTGGTTGAATTAACACGAGCGTAACCATAGGGTACAGCTAGTGTGACTATAAGGTTGTGTAGATCTGAACCTTGTTATGCGTAATATCTACTCAGTTTTATCAAGTTTTTTTATATCTTTTTCATTCACTTTATTTTATTTTCAACCTAATTATACTGTTACCCTAAAGGGTACTGAAGCCTCAGAAGGCTTTTACAGCTTCACCGGGCTTGAGGGCGGGCGCTGAAGGCAATCAGCAGCGAAAGCGTGGCAACAAGGGCAAGGGTCAAAAGCGGCCGTACCTCGACTTGGGCTGTTGCCGTAGTTGCAAACATCGCGATCTGTCTAATTCCCTATCCGTTATTCGATCTAACTATATATGTTTTTCCCTTCTGTGAGTAAGGAAGAAACAGACGTATATGTATTTGGTATTCTGGCAATTTTGGTCAAAACTAACTAGTCAAAAAACAAAAAATAAATGCCCCTTAGAGAACCTATGTACCTGAATAGTGTGCATTTGCAATAATGATATGTTGATAGCTAGTGAATGCAGTGTCACTGTATCGTGTGAGCGGCTGCTTGGCTCAAGGGTTCCATGCCAGAGGAACGGACTTAGACTGAGATGTCGCAGGAGAGGGTGGTCCTGGCGGGTTTGACTACGTTAGTAGAATCCTCTTAAGGCTTGTAAAATGTATACTTGGTTTCATCAAATTTTATTGATTTGCTTCTGTAACAGGACCGACACTTCGCAAAAGTGTCTTTGTAACTTTCACTTTATTATATTTGAGAATAATTCCTAAGCTCACTAATAGAATAGCAATGGTTGAACGCAAAATTCTATGAATAAATAAATAAATAATTACATTATCTACTTTCAACCGAAAAGAGTTGTTTTCTAAAGGCGAAAGCTTCAATGAATTAGGTAAACAAAATTGTTGAATAAAATGTCGACTGTGATTTAAATAGATTTACCATTATTATGGTATAAAATATGTAGTTAATTTAGGATGAATGGAAATGGAATACACAACATGATCTAGAGTCTAAATCTCTTTCATTATTTTTTGTACAGCTTTTTTTGTTTTTCATAAAGTTTTTTCCGTTAATCGGACATAGAGAAGAAATTTAAAAACTTTTTTTTTAAATTACTATTATCGTTCTGATAATAGTGAAATAACTCAAAATAATACTTTAGTGGATACTTTTTATGAAAGATAAGACAAATTTACCAAACAACATCCAGAATGAACCAGCAACAATCCTTTCCTAATATTTGTATATTTAATCATATAGTTAATAAACAGCAAAGTTCTAGTCGGACAACGCACCGCGGGTTCCGTTTCACCATTCGATATACTTTTGTATTTATAAAAAAACAAGTTTTCTTTTATTTAGTTCTTTATCCTTAGAAAGAGACCGACTCACATCTGGTCGGTTTTTATTATTTATTGCTATATTTCAAAGTGTGCAGTATAATCACGTCACGTTTGACGCTTGTATGTAAGGCCACATTTTACGAAAGTGAAAAAAAAACATTAATGAAAACACATTTCTTGTGCGTGGAACCGTCTTAATAATAAATAATTTTAATAATAACATACATTTTGTGAATATTTCAGCCGGTTACCTATTACGATTCAAAGATATAACTCACAACCTTTTAAAGGTGGACAGCGTAGGTTTAACAATAGGTACATTTGGAGGGAACGAAACTAAAAAAAAATATTTTGTCAATATAACGATACAAAATAACCACAGAATTACAAACGAATAATTAAGAACTTTATGTGGTTTAAAAATTTGAGTAAAATATTATGAAAAAAATATTTTCATAAAGACCTCATTTCAGAAGATTGAAAAACATGAGTAGCGATTAATAAGCGAAATGAAATTAAAACACCTTTTAAAGAAAGGTATTATTTGTTGAAGTATTAACTAGGTAACCACTGCAAATTGAAAGGATATTAATTCGTCTAGGTCAAATGAAAAATAAATTAAATACGTTTTATTTAATAATATTTTAAAATTATTTAACTAAACCAAGACAAACATTAAGTAGGTACTTTTGCCCGGTTTTCTCCAAGGTTAATTTTTGAATGAATCAGTATTCTTTTACCCCACTGGACTACGTTTTTTTAAATAATTGTGGCTTCATACAAGACTTATAAAATACTAACGACTTCTTTACCAGTCAGTGTATTCGGTCTCTAATTGTAATAGTGTAAAGCGGAAGTTGCTTTGGCACGCCATCTGTGCATAATTTTGATAAGCAGGAATTTATAATATAAAGTATTGTTGAATCATGTTGAGACACCAAGCCCGGTGAAACTGTAAAAGCCATCTGAGGCTTCAGCGCCCTTATGTGTCTAACGGTGTAGCCAGTTTAAAAAAAAATATATGTTAAGACACAGTACCGTAAATGGAATAACAGTGTAAATATATTACGATGTTTCTCTGATACCAAGCCTACGACAATATGCTGCTTATATATCAGAAGTGGAATAGACAACGTCCTTACTCGCCCATAGTTGGGTAGACCATGTGTTATCAATGGATTTTTTTTTTCTTTTCGCTAAATTTATATACAACTATCATGAATTTTTCAAATATCCAAAAATAACCATTTAATAGCCCTAATAAGACATTTATGAATGTTTAACACACTACTACCGGTTCGGAAAACAGCCCAGTCATCGAGAAGACCCGGCATGAAACTCTAATGGTTTTACCTTTTATTTTCTACTGTACAATAATATTAATACAATTCATAATATAATAATAACCATATTAATAATTTTATGGAAGCACAGAGAAAGGGCCACTTCCATACATCACTATCCTTCACATAATGATCCAGCCCATATAATAACCCTTTGACAGCAAAACGTGCATGATGTGGTCCTTGAACTTAATGTCCGGAAAATAAGTAATGCGCTTCGGGATCTTATTATACAACTCATCACTATTACCTAAAAAACTTTTATTGGTCTTACTAAGTCTATAACACGGTACGACTAATTTATGTATATTTCTAGTATTAAAATTGTACTGATCTTTGACAAAATCTAGCTTGTCAAAGTTAAACGAATATATATTAAGCTATCAAGGATTTATTGGGAGAGCAAAGTTTAGACATTAGTCAATTACCCTTTCCACCGGCGATGTTACATCTCGTATCATTTCCCAACAATTATGGTAACCCTAGTTATAATCCATTTCGCGTACTCACATAAACACAATCACGGACCAGCGATAAACTTAAATTGAAGATTACATTCGCTCAATCAACTTTAGAATACAAATTGTGTAATAAAACACGACCCAATTTCTATTTTTACCATAAAAATCGAATACTCGTATCGTAGTTTGAATTTTGTAACACGTATGTATGACGCACGCTTCGTCCAAGAATTAGCTCACACATCAGCTGTAAGTTATAAGTAGGATCTTGACTAGGGCTGTCAAATTTTTTTGGTTGGTTATAGTATGTTTCAGGATAAACTATATAAATATAGTACCATTCAAAAACATATACTATTGAATGAGAAGTGTACAAAAAATAAAATTCTATGTCTGTTACTTATTTATTATCATAAAAACTATATCGATTTAAACTTCTTGCATATTATAACAATTTTTTGTGGTTACAATAAAATTATCATATAAGTTTATGGATCCATTCGAGTGAAATATAGTATTTTTGTGTACTATTCTAATCTTAAATCGCTCCCGAAATACAGTAAAATACTATATATATAGTACCGTTGACAACCCTAGTCCTCAGTGCTAATTCAATAATTATGCTGTTTATTTAAAATGCAGACTAGAACCATATATTGATGTAGCCTATTTCTCTATAGAGTATAAGGCGATGTAACAATTCTTGTAAAGAAAAGAAATACAATATTATTAATATTTATTTATTTAAAAAAATCACAGCTGGACATATATACTTCATTATTTAAATCTAAAAAATAAAAATAAAATAAAGTGTGTATGTGAACCGATTACTTACCAATTTAATCATTTAAATCCATTAAAAAATTTTTTAATTGTTATGTATAATGTTAAGATAAAAATACTTTTACAGTTATCATATTATCCAAACTTAATATGTAAATAACTATACTTACAGACCCACTGAATGACATAATGCAAGCTACTGAATATTTATTAAAATATTTATATATTATACCCACCCATCCCAATATTATATCGTATTCCAAAACAACTAAATTATTATAAAGCAAAACTTTCACTTATATTTTATTGAATAAATTATCAAATTACGTATTAAATACAGACATGTGGAAAAGTCTGTTAATAAAAATAGAATAACAGTTCTTTACTCGATAACAAATCATTGAAGAAGCTTAATTCAGGTTTGATCTTGTATTATTATAGTAAGTAACACGGCAAAATGACGACAGGAGTCTGATGGTAGATACAATAGAAACCACAAATAACGCAACCACCGATAGACCGGCAATCTATCGCCAGTCTGGACTGTCATGCCAGCCTGAATATATACTGGCTGAAACAGAAACGCGAACAAACGCAGAGTCAGCGTGACGATTTTAACACCATGTGCATGGAGGTTGCCATCCAGTCGAGTATAGATCCCGTTTAATTACTGGATATGTGTATCAAACTGATCCGGATTGCATGACGCTTGAGTGTGCCCCAATGGCTGGTGTTACAACGGGTTTATGATGATCGCGACCCAGCAACAGAAATCGTGTTTATAAACAGCTTAAGGTAAAAACAAATTCACGTGCAAGCTATTATAATTACATTAATAGAAATATAAAAATACTAGCTTCTGCCCGCGGCTCCGCTCGCGTGAAGTACATTTTTTTTTGTTACCGGGATAAAAAGTATCATATGTGTCTGTTCAGGTTATAAAACTATCTGTATGCCAAATTTCATCCAAATTTGTTCAGCCGTTTTTCCGTGATTGAGTAACAAACAAACTTACTTTCGCCTTTATAATATTATTAGGATGCAATATTAACTTTACGTAAATTCGATTTAACTATAAATTATAATTCTTTTCAAATTTATAAATATAGAAGCAATGATGACGGTAGCGCGTATGGATACCGCGTCAACAGACGTGAGTTTAAATCCTCGCAATAAACCTAAGCTTTCGGTGAAGGAAAATATCGTGATTAAACCATAGTATGGTGTGGTGGTAGGACTTTTTCCAATGCCCGCCTGAATAGCTACCTGTATTCTGAAGTTGAAAATCTGTCGCCAAGCACTTATGGGTGTGTTCCGGCAGCTACACTTCCCGTCCTCCCACTAGGCTTAGCGTGCTACCATCTTGGGCCATATCACTTAGCATCAGATGAGACTATGGTCAAAAAAATAAATAGTATATCACTTGTCTACGTGAATATCTTACACGACGGATTAAGAACAGACACAATACCGACATATTAAATATACATAATATGTTTTTATTCATAAATAATGTATGAACAAAATTAATTCGTACACCGGTAATTATGTTTTGAAATAAAGCTTAATTTGAAATTTCACTTTCAAAGTTAACGAAAACACGGTTTGCTTTTATTTCAATAGTATTAAATACATATACACGTTGTTTTAATTAAAAACAACAACTTCTGATAGACCCCTTTACATTAATTAACAGAATTGTGTACACTTCATGTAACATTAATTTAACTTATTTAATTTAGGCCCTAAGAAGCGCCTTATGAACGTCAAAACGCTACCACGGGCTCGGAAAACATCCCAGCCAACGGGAAGAGCCGGCAAGATAATTGACCGGGCTTATTAATGATTCTATCATCACGTATCATCATAGGATCACTATCATTCACGTAATGATTCACCCTATAATGACCTTTTCACTATAAAATATACTTGACATAGTTCTTGAACTTATTATCCGGCAAATCGGTATTGTGCTTAGGGATCTTATTATAGAACCTAACACAAATACCTAAAAATCTTTTATCGATCTAAGTTTGTTACGGTATGACCAGTTTTTGTTTATTTCATTTGCAAAATCTAGCTTAGCAAAATTTTTGCGAACAAGTGTTAAAATTTCACATTCTTACATAAATAAATTAAAACATAATTAAATAAATTAAAAAAAAAAAATGTTTGTCACACATGAACGCATACTCCAAGGTACAATTTTAACTATAATATAATGCCAGAGACTTTAGCTGGCTTTAGAATTCTTGAACATTGGATGCGGCATCCTTTATAGTAGCGACTATCCTGCAGAAACCAACCGTGTTTTTAATTAATTACAATTATTTAAAAAATGTATTCGGGACAATCGAAGTATTACATAAAATACATAAATTTTAAAAAGAATTCACTACGTGGGTCCTGAACCTGCGAATGTGCCAAAAGTGAACCTATACGTGAATCTCTGCCACTAACTGAAAACATCTGCCTTATTCGTATATGTAATTAAGACATTTCCTAATATTACTCATTATATTATCTACATTTATACGAATGAAACACATAATTTTTTGGACCATTAAAAAACTTTCTCTACGCTTAAAACCATAATACGGTAACGGCCATCAAGACAAGAGGAGTAGTTATAAAACTAGTCTAAACAACAGTTCAAACGTTAGCAATCACTTATGTGTTGCAAAAACGTAACAGAATGAAAGGATAGACATAACAATTACATGACTGTCTGATTCTAGTTTATAAATAGACTAGTTGTGGCCCACGGTTTCAACCGTTTTAAATCACTTTCCTCCGTAACGCCGCCAATGCATCCGTGTAGTAAGTTAGTTCTCACTTCCAATATTTACATTCATTAGTACTTGACATTCATGGTTACTGCTCCACTTCATAGTATTGTAGCGTGAAGTTGTATAGCCTATATTCTTCCTCAATAAATAGGCTAAAAAGTGAGAAGAGGATTCTTCCAATCGGATTGGTAGTTTCAGAGATTAGCACGTTCAAATACACAAACAGTCTCTTGAGGTGTGTAATATCAGTAAAGATAAAGGTTGAGCTTTGAGACTCTCATGACGCCCGGAGGCTGAAATTTCATAATCAAGTTATCAAAGTGAGTTAATTACATACCAAAATATTTTACTTTATATTCTCCAAAATATTTTAAGCGGTAATCTCAGTACATGATTATATTATAGGAGTATTTATAATCAACAAGATAATCTTAACTTCATATTTAATAACACACGTTATTGGTACGTTCACTTTCTTCAAAATTTTATGCAAAATTTGCTATATAGTAGGTTTATATATCACTAATAAATATGCATGTAGTTTTGAATTGGAAGCTGGTAGGTATGAGGAACGAAATTTGTAATTTTCAATATCCTTCTGAACACACAACGAAATTTAACAAACAGTTATCAGATTTGCAATCAACTTTTACAATCGCTGTTTTGAAATTAACAAGTATTCATACTGTTTTATAGCTAAGGTTTGACCACATTTTTAAATGTAAATAAGTTATTACGTCATTGAAGTTGGTGTTCTAAGTATAGCATAACCTAGTAAGGTAAGGATAAGAGGAGCTTTTTTTTACGTGGAGGAGCCGTACATGGTTGCGTACTTTCCCGGAGGTGCGAGTGGTTATGTGAGACTCCTACTCACTAAACCTCCACGGTACACCGTCTGCCGCCTTTTTTTTTCGAACTGAATATACTATTAGCCTTAGGGGCCCTGGAGTTTTTGCAGCTTTTACACCTTCACCGGGACAGGATTGTGCGGGCATGCACCGCGACACACTGGCGGCAAGACCCAGCAGGGCCACCCTCTGACGGAGACAGTCCCGTGAAACGTGCCAGCTACCGGAACCCAACAATATACATGGCATTTCAACTAGACAAGTATAAGAAAATGACAAATATAAAATAAAATATATTATAATATATTTACCTAAATTTATAAAATATAGTCAAAATTAACACGTTCATCATTATTCTTTTTTATTGTTAATGAAGCTTTATTATTTAAATTGTTTTAATACAAACATTTTGCAAACACGATTTTAGTTTTCCTTTGAAACACTTAAAACGGTAATGTTTCTATAATATGTCTAAGCAATTTAAGTTACTATGTAAACTAGACACCGGTTTTTCTGTAGAATACTCGAATGTCGATCATTGAAGGCTGGTTACAAGTACTTATACATTTTAAATACGACTATCATGTACTGTACGTTTGATTTAACATTTTATCAAGCTTTCTTAATAATGAATAAATTTATTTATAACATTTATTTAAGTTTAATAAATAAGTTATAGCTATAGGACCGCTACATAAGTTCATTGGATCCGGATAAAACATTATTTTGTGTCCCGGATTTCATTGCCTTTCTTCTGGTAACATGCAATATAATATTTTTGAAATATGTACCATTATGTATGATCGTTCCCGAACTTTAGAGATTCACCTTTTTTTATATAGTTATAGGTTTGGCGTAGTGGCCACAATCTCACCTGATGTTAAGTGACGATGTGGCCCAAGATGGTAACACGCTAAACCTAGTGGAAGACTGGCTCTCAAGTGCAGCTGCCGGAACACACCTATTGGTGCTTGGCGGCAGATTTTCCACTTGAGGGTGGTAGCTAACCAGGCGGGCGTTAGAAAATGCCCTACCACCATGCTATGATTTCCTCACGATGTTTTCCTTCACCGAAAGCTCAGGCTTATTGTAGGGATTCGAACTCAAGTCAATCGACGCGAAGTCGTACACGCTACCACTGCACCATCATCGTTTCCAACCTGCTGGGCTAATATGAAGATTGTCTGAAAATTTAATCCAAATCGCTCCAGCCATTTTGGAGTCCATAGGGAACATACATACAAACATACATATAATATACATATTATACAACAATAGATATAATAAAGCAAGTTTTGTATTAGGAAAGTTATCATGCTACGTCTACTAATACGTTTTCAAGTTGAAAGAGATTGTGAGAATTAATATGCACGTGTTTCGGTGTGTGTGTGAGAGTCACTGTATTGTAAGAATGTATTGTTTATGTGAGTTTATGGGATAGTAAGCGATAGTGATTGAACTACTCAGGAAGAAGGAACTAGATTTTTAATTAAACATTCTTTATGTATAGCCTATAAAGTATAATATGATGCGCTAATCTATGCAGCCAGTAGTATTGTGTTAGTAGACCCTTATATCAATAGGAAACGTTAATAAGTATTTCAAAAGAATGAGAAGATAACGTGTATTATCAATGGTGCACACTCATTCACTTTCCTTTTTTTTAATACTAACCCAACAAAATGACTGTACGGTACAGTCCTACTAGCTCAACAAAATGACTGTACGGTACAGTCCTACTAGCTCAACAAAATGACTGTACAACACAATACGGTACAGTCCACCAACAACGGTGACCGTCGGTGATACAAATTTTATCGGCAGTCGTTGATGTCATGCTGAAATGCCTCTTCACGCCTCCGTAATTTATTTTTTTTATCGTTTTATGTTTGGCCTAGTGGCCACAATCTTACCTGGTGTTGACTGACGATATGATGATATGATAACATGCTAAACCTAGTGGCAGACTGGCTCTCAAGTGCAGCTGCCGGATCACACCTTTTGGTGCTTGGCGACAGATTTCAACTTGAGGGTGTAGCTAGCCAGGCAGTCATTAGAAAGAGCCCTACCACCATACTATGGTTTTCTCACGATGTTTTCCTTCACCGAAACCTCAGGCTCATTGTAGGGATTCGAACTGACGTCAATCGACGCGAAGTCGTACACGCTACCACTGTGCCATCATTGCTTCAATAATGCTTTTATAAGATCGTGTAATTTTATTAATGTTTTATTTAGTGCAATGGTGTCACCAATGTCTAACTCATCCTATGAGTGTGATGTAAAAACTAAAACGACAATGACCTCGTCTTTACTAGCGAATGTTATAAAAACATTCATCACGGAATTGAACCGTAAGAGCGTCAATTCACTAGCATATTGAGAAATACCGTGTTTCGGCTCTAGTATCAAAAGTGATTTAACATATAAAGTGTAAATACCTCTTTTAGGCATGATTTTAAAATTCGTTTTTTGTATACCTTCTGTGTTTCTTCTTATTATTGTTTTTCATTTAAATCCGAAAAGAAGGATAGTCAATTTTTTATGTCATATTCGTGATCAAGATAACTCTATATTAGATATCTATCAGGAAATAACAAAAAAAAAAACATTTACAGACATTAACTATCGATGTAGAAACGCTAACTTTAAACTAATGGACATGAGCGAATCGTTCTAAATTTAGCAATGCATTTAAGTATGCAGGTTGATTGGGACGAGGCATGTATGATTTAAAGGGACATTAGAATGTCTTAGAAAACCGTTTATGTATTGTCCGAGGTTCGCGCAGACTTCGCATGTTGAATGTTTATCTCCTTTTAAATGTCAAGTGAAATCACTGAGAAACCTAACATATTCGTATAATGTATTATGTTATTATTTTAACTTACAAGTTAAATGATAGATTATATCACAGTTAATGTTGCAACGTGAGGTATGCGTTAAAGCGTGAGATATATTAAAATTATTGATTTAATTTATTATCCGTGACAATTTAATGTATATTCGCAAAACATAGCTAAGCTAGATTTTGTTAATGACCGGCATTAATACTAGCTTTAATAATAAAGAAATAAATACAAATTGGTCAAACCGTGTCAGGTTCTATAATAAGATCCCTTAGAATATTACCGATTTGCCGGACAGTAAGTTCAAGAACCATGTCAAGCAGGTTTTACTGTCAAAAGGTTAATTATTATATATGATGGATATATAATAAATGAAAGTAGAATAATGAATGAAAGTGATGTCTGCAAACCACACCCTCTCTGTACATCCACGAAATATAATTATTAATTTTAAATGATAATAAGGATATATTAATTCACTTTTCACAAAATATATAAAAGGACAAACACTGGGTTATTAAAAGTAATTTGCTACTTTTTTCTTCATTGAACTTTCTTTTCCTGTACAGGACGGAATTTTATGTGATTGTTAGTTTTATATATTTGAATTGTAAATACATGTGTATTACATATATACATGTGTTGCTGTTCGATTAACATAGTACCAAAATGACGGGAAAAGATAGTAATATAATAAAAATAATATTATGTGTGTAGCAGTTCACACGTGTTAGAAGTGAAACCTTCAGAAAAAAATAGAAAATATGTTCTTTAAATATTCTAAATCAGCTGGATTCGAACTATCGACCACTCGTACGTACTGCACATGAAGTCTGGTCGTCTCACACCAATGCCAATCCGACGACATCACAATCATGAAAATCAGGACTTGCATTAACCGTGCATAATGTAAATGTATTCTATCTCATTCTCTCGTAGGCTATATCCTATAGATGTATATAGTTGTCTCTTTTTACTGACACTTTTTCGTTTCATCGAGTTTCAAATCACAACGGTGCTAAAGAAGTCTTCACTTGAAAACATTTTAAGAACTCTAATATACTCGTGTACCTTTAGCCTCTTTTCGATATTTCGATTATGCATGTAAATTTTCTGAATATTAGATTAAAAATCAAAACTAAAAAAAATGCATCGTTAGTCAATAAACTCGAAATGTGTCTACAGATTTTTATAATGCCGCGAATTTTTTATATATAAATAATTATTAAATAGCCTACAGTATAAAAATATTTTATCACGAAGCCCGTCGAATTTTATTAAGTTATCTAAAATTAGGTATGTGTCAGTAAGTAAAAGTTATTTTTTTTATTTCAATAATAACCTTGACACTTATAGTATATGAATATTGCAAATATAAAATTTGTATGTTTTTAAATGGTAAAGACCTCAATTTAAAAAAACAGTTACGACTCATTCATGTATTAAATATTAAGGTACAAGGTAACTAACTTTTCAATATTTAAGGTAATTCCAATTTTTTTTTTCATCGAACCACGGCATATTGTCTACACTGTACCTGATGGTGAGCACAGTGCAATCCAATAACATCAGCGACTACGATGGGATTTACAATCCATCGACAGTCGTCACTGTCATGCCGGTCTGGTCAAATGTCTCTTCACGTGATGTTTCAAGGACTGCATGTTGTAGGAAGGAGGGAACACACTGGCCCGGAAGACAGTTCCAGCAAAGACAAGATGTAGCAAATTTCTTTGTTCGTACCAAATCAAATATACTTACGCCAATAAGTTGTTTTTTTCTCAGCGATTGTTAGTTTATGTAGCTAGTTTTTTATGCTTAACATTATCCACAACATTCTCACTTAATCTCTCTATGTGTATGATAGTGACGTTTGGAAATAACTCCTTACAGTGTATGTTCAGTGACAACATTATAATTTAAATGGTAATAATATTAGTTAAGTAGCTTTAAAATAGAAGTATCCTATCTCCGATTCCATAACATAATCGACTTATTATTATTAGAACCCTTCCAAGCCATTCAAGCGTGATTCATGGACAAACGTACTTTAGTATTTATGAATAATGTAAAATAATACTGCCTGGCTAGCCCAATTCGCTAGGCTTAAATTGTTTCTTATATATCGTTACAAAAACTATCCCATATCCTATTTCACGGAATAGTCGACTAACATTAGAAATCCAGTGGTAAAACTTGATTTTCAGATAAACATTCAAACAAACATACTTTCACATTTATGATATATTTATAGTAGATATTAGATAATATACATTAGATACTAGCCGTGCATGGTTTAACCCGTGTTAAATTTATACGACGAACTCTCTACCGCGTTGCCGCCAATGCGCCGTCTTAGCCTATCGTTCTTCTCACTTCTGCTAGACTTTCATGGTCCATACTCCGCTCCTTAGCGTCGTATCGTAAAGTTATATAGCTCAAAACTTTTCTCAATAATTAGGTATAAATTAAAAAAATATTTTTTATAATCTGATTTGCAGTTCCTAAAATAAACGCTTTCAAATAAACAAACAAAATATTTTGTGCCTTATAATATTAATATAGATTTAATTAGTTTACGTAACTATACAGAGAAATATTTAAACTTTATATGCAATTTAATTTGTATATTGTTTTAAAAACTAAAAAATATCACATAATATGTGTTTCTTGCCGGTTATTCTTTATTGCAAACATATTCCGCACTTGTAATAACAATGACTTTCGTAAGTACGGTCTCAATACCTAAATTGAATTTTTTTTTTCATCGTGTATAATTATTATGGTCAAACGCCAACGAAAATTGTTAGAATATAAAATATATGTATTGATGTCCACTTCAAACGTGATCATACTGCGTTTGTGAAATAAGTGAAAACAACTCGCCCTGTTCGGCTTCCAAGATAACCAGCGAACACTTCCTCGATGACGTAAATGTACTGAATTGTTCCTTTGAACTGAATAAACCGCGATACGATGACTAACAAACTGGTTACCTTACGGTGCAGTCCGATACGACGCGCCATCGATGGTTAATCCGTATGCCAATTTCATACCATTATGTAAACAGTTCTTTGTAGTATCAGATTTATCTCCCTTTTTAGAAGCTCTTATTTAGTTTCACCTGTCCCGGTGTCTGTCTGTAGTCAAATCTAGCATGTTAAATTTGACCCACTTCCTTGAATTTTTATAAGTTGATAAAGTTCCATTGACAATGGATTTTTATGTTAAACGTGACCTAATTCACACCCAGGATTGACTCCAAACGAAAGAACTCCTTAAGGGTCAACAACTTGGACACGAAATTTTGTAAAAACATTTAATTATAATGGCCCGTTTTAACGATAAAAGTTTGTCTTGAAAAATCATATTTCACATAAGGACTTGTTAATATTGCCACTGGAATCTTCAGCTGAAATCACGATAAATAAGTTATAAATGAGAGGTAAGTATATAATTATTATATGAACTTTATGAGGCGGATTAAAAAAAAACATTTTTTATGCTTTTGGGAGTTTATGATGAGAGTGAACTATTACGATGCGCGCGCATATTTTAACAAAAAGTCTTACACTATGAAGTTGATTAATAAACCTCTTGTTTTATTGTGGTAATTTTTTACGTGACATAGTATCATGGGTGACAGACTATTTAAAAAAGTCTAACTTCTAATGCCATAACAAAAATATAACACACATTGATGAGTCTTAGGCAATGCACTTCTGTCAATTAAGAGGGATTTAGACAAGTTGATTTTCACAACTTGTTGATTACCAAATCGCCTTAGAAAGCCGCACATTTGCGATTAAGTCATTTCCTTCGATAATGTTGAGCAGAACAGTTCTTTTGAGTGCTGGTATCGAAATGATTAGTCAATTAGTTCTTCAA
Source organism: Saturnia pavonia (assembly GCA_947532125.1). Classification (NCBI taxonomy): domain Eukaryota; kingdom Metazoa; phylum Arthropoda; class Insecta; order Lepidoptera; family Saturniidae; genus Saturnia; species Saturnia pavonia. Next base: position 13,244,402 of record OX383906.1, read on the forward strand.
GAATTTATTATAGAACGAAGAATGAAGAAAGATAAGAAGGAAACAGCTCAAACATATATATCTTCATACGACGGTCGATCGCCTGCGACTGACCATTTTCACGGTCAATTTTAGTCACCCGCCATAATATGCGACCTGTCACCGCACGGCAAAATTTGAAATCTATTCTATTTTGGCATTAGCGATTTTAGTCTCTTACGGTGTAGTCGATTTACTATTTATATGACCTAGCCATACGTAAGAAATCGACTCATTTAAATCCCGAACTACTCATATAAAAAAATGTTTATTGAAAATAAAGTGATAAAATGAAGTATTATTTATTGGTAACAAATCGAACTATAAAAAAATTAAATTTAACAAAATAAATAGTATTAATTTGTTTTTTGAAAAATTATGAAATAATACCGTTATATATACCTGAAATTAATCAACAAAACGAAATCAGAAGTCGATACGAAACAAATCAGGGCATAATTTTTTTATGAGATCGGTGCCAGCTCTTAATAAATGTACTTATCAAACTTAAAAAAAGAAAATTCGCAATATTAATAATATTAACAACGAAAAGTACAACTATGTTATAGAAAAAATCTAGTACAAATACTACACAGAGGTAGTAGTATAGGTATAGGTAGGTATGCACATAAGTACATATAATACTAATGTGATACAAGTTACGACTATAAATATAATGTCTTTTAAGTCCATTTTGTATTGGATATATAGTTTCTAGAAGTTTTATATTCGATGTTTATGCTGGCACCGACCTAAAAAAAAAATTGTTGATCCCTAATTCGTACCTACTTTTGATTTAGTTTTGTTGATTAATTTCGAGTATATATAAAAATATTATTTCATATTTTCATTTTATTTCGTAAATATTTCATTTGTAAAAACTAGAATTTGACAAACATTTTCAGATGTTTTTCCTTTGGCACCACACCCGTAACTCGTATCAATAAGCCAGGCCGTCACACGTATTTGGCCATATCTTGATAACCACTGAACCGATTATGATTAAACTTGCACTGTTCCCTAAGTTAAAGTAAATGTAAGCCATTAAAAGGGGTCACAATCAGACTAATAGTTTCGGAGAAATACGTGGACAAACATACATACATACAAAGACCTATAAAATGTTGTATATCTGTTTGGAAGCCCTAATAAATTTATCATATGTAAATATATTGCAGTTCCAATAATATTACATACATACGTGTCGGATTGATGACCTCTTTTTTAAGTCGGTTAATAAGCATTTAAAATATTTTTTTCTCTATATTTAAAGGCCTTCCAAATCTGGTATATACCAGCCCCATTGGAACATACCCAAGTTCAAGTGAAAACAAGATTTTAATTACAATGAAAAGACTACATATATTTAAAATGAAAATTTAACGAGGTAATTTTTATGATTTTATGAGAGAACAAATAGTTTTCAAAAGTATAGAATAAAACCTAATTAAATTCGCTGTTATAATAATTATTATTATTATTATGTAACTAGCTATCCCTTGCTACAGATTGCTTGACGTTCGTGGTTACAAGCCCGGTAAAGCTGTAAAAGCCGTAAAGGCTCTAGGACCCCTAAGGCCTAAAAAAAAAAGTTCGTCGTTACTACTCCGCTTCTTAGAGTCGTAAAATGCGAAAATATTTTTTTCTAACTTGACTGGTAGTAGTAGAGATTGGCGCGTTTAAACATACAGACAACCTCATGAGCTTATAGTATTATAGCATAGATTACGCAAACCGTCTAACTTTGATCTAAGTGTTCCGGCATCTGTTACGCATACGTTGTAACTTAATGCATACCTTGTATCATAAATGTGACACGATCTCTTGGTCGCTTTCTGAACCGTTTTACATTTATCATATCATCTGTACATATTATAAAATTCAATGTCTCTCTGTCTGTCTATCCGTTTATGTTCTTTTCATGCAAATACCACTTATCTGATTTACATGTTTTTTTTATTTTGATTCATAGCTGGCCAGGTTATATGATATATTTAGGTAGATAAAGTAATATACGAAATAAGCAGTAATGATATTGAATCAGTTTGGGAAAAAAGATGCTTTTGTGGCGCTTAAATGGCTTATTATGAGAAAACCTTAAAAGATATAATAAATTAATATGCTGCATAATTGTAGATCTTTAAAATATCTACAAAGAAGTCAGCAACAGTATATCTCTATCTTCTAAGGATAACCAACAATAAGCATTTACATCTTTAAAATAACCGACGGGCGATCGCCGTGGGTGGGGGGGAGTAAGGCCGACGACATTCTGTAGTCCACGGGAGCGGAGCCGCGGGCAAAGCTAATATTAATATATAATCAAGCTATTACATACGGGTGTAGACACATTTCTCTTAAATTTTGAGTTATTAATATTATTATCTTTGAAATTTACGCAATGGAATTTTATAATCAACGATAAAAGGAAAATTTAATATTTAAAAATTAATATTATTTTAGAGATTTACTGAATATTTTCTTTTAAACGTGTCATGGAAATTCGTAAAGTCATAACAGTATTAGTAAGTACTGAGAAATGAATTAAATTAGATTTAATTATCGACATTTCAAACTCTAAAATTACTTTTCAGTATTTTTAATATTCACCTTGTTTATTTTAAATTGATTATTATTTTTTACTTTATTAGCCTTTGTATACATATATGGATCATGATGGGATCACATGGGATCCACGAATGCCCCTGAAAGTTACGGGAAAAGCTTAGATAAATCATTATAAGACCTGTCGTGATGTATGGATCTGAGTTCTGGGCAACGAAAGGGGTAGATAAAAAAGGTTTACATGTTGTAGAGATACAAATGTTAAGATGGATGTGTGGTATAACTAGAATGGATAACATTAGGAAATAGTATATCAGAGGAAGTATTAAAACAGAGAAGTTGACATGACGTCATGGGGAGAGATGACAATCGTATGAGCTGACAGAGGAATGATAAACTAAAACAAGTTACGCCGATCCTTCTTCGGCTTAACATACATGCATCAATATTACAATGGGGGATAGTAAAAACGTTTAACTATTAAACACAAGCAGTTAATGACGACTTAAAATAATTAAAATACAATAATTCCTGGACCCTTAAATATAAAAAAAGCTTAAAATAATAAACCGGAACAGAAATACAATATTGTGTATTATATTCTCATTCGTAATAATGCGCGTGTTATATTACCTAAATGGTTATCATACGCAATATTTTAATGTAAGTAACAGAGGCGGATTAAGTAAATTCACTTTGGGGGCTTCAAATGAAATTTAAGACTACACGGAAAAACAAAGAATGTAATTCCAACACAAATTTGAGTAAACTGGATTACAAAGTTAAAAAGCGCACATATTTAAAAAGACAAAGTTTATCTTAAAATTGTATTAATAAACCTTGACAAAAAATTATATTACAACACTGAACTGTGTCTGTGACAAAATAAAACCTATATGATGAGTTAAATACAAAAAATAATAAAGTGCCCATTGCAAGAACAATGAGGATATTCATTGTTTTTGCCTGTGATTTTTGCATTGTTTCTACCAGATTTATTACTTTTTCGCAACCAAACGACTGAAACGAATACCTCACATAGTGTGAAAACAACTTAATAAAATTATTTGAAATATTAAGTCGTCTTTCACAACGGTTTTATCGCTTTGCGTAATTATTTAATTAAATAATTAACTCTTTGCTGATCACCTTATATCGTAATGTTTGAGAAGTCAATATTCAATTATTTATCCAGCACTTTTATTTCATATACTCACTTAAATTACAACTTACGTTTAAAATTAAAGAAGCTGAGTATTTTTAATATATTCTAACCACACCGTAGGTATTTATAAAAAGCTATTTATAAATGAAAGTTATTTCTTAACATCTGTGGTTTTGGGGGGTCTAGAACAAAAAACCTGAGTAGTTACCTAACTACGTATCTTGACAACATAACCATCGCTTATCATATTACAACCCATCAGAGAAAATGGTTGTAGGTATATATATGTAGGTACGTGTATATATTTTCTATACTATCCACGAATAGTATTATATATGCATATAATAAAATTGAAGTGTCTGTTTGTAATGTCAAAATAACAGATTTTTACTAAATGCATATGAAAGTATACACGGTAACTAAAACAAAAAAAACTTTTTTTAATTGATGTCTGTCTTTCTGTTTGTTCCGGCTAATCTCCAAAAAGGTTGGACCGATTTTTACAAGACTTTCACTGGCAGATAGCTGATGTCATAAGCGCAAATAAAATAATAAGCCTTTTTAGTTGTACACACGAGCAGAGCGGCGGGCACAACTAGTATAACAATAAGTCAATAAAATCTAAAGTTAAATTAAGTTAAAGTAACACAAATAATAACAAGAATAGCATTTTAAATCGATGATTGCTCAGTGGTATCTTATTCAGACCCTGAGTGAGACGAAGTGGGTTGGAATCCTACAGTGAACCTCGGCGATCGGTGAAGGAAAACATCGTTATGAAACCATGGCATAGTGGTATTTAGTAATCGACTCTCAAGTGCAGCTGCCTGAACTGATGCTTGGTGACAGATTTTCAACTAGAGGATGTTAGCAAGCCAGGCGGATTGTACCACTATGCTACAGTTTCATCACGGAGTCAAAGAGTGTATCTTTAATAATAATAATATCGGCCTGTACGTGTCCCACAGCTGGGCAAAGACCTCTCCCTAAGGCAAGACGGGCTTAATCACCACGCCAGCCCGTTGTGACGTATTGGCGATTTCGAATACCGAGAAATCAACAGTTCTATATTTTCCCAAATACGGTGGTACTACTAGAACATTCCTCAAAGTTCACACGTAAACTAATATTATAAAGAGGAAAGATTTGACTGTTTGTTTGCATTGAATAGGCTCTGAAACTACTGGACCGATTTGAAAAATCCTTTACCATTAGAATCCTACATTATCCCTGATGAACATAGGCGATAGAATATTTTCAAAACAGTTAGGGCTCCGTATGAAAACTTCGATAATGTAACCCAACATGTGAAAAAAATACCAAATTAGTGATTAGCAATGTGATGTACTACAATTTTATAAAGGACATCTATATCTACAAAAAAATCCGGGATACCATATGTCTAACTATTAAAGTTATGTCACAATAACTATGTACTATTTATGTTAAAATATTCAATAGTAATACCGTAGTAGTTTTGTAGATATGATCTTTTTACAAAGATTAGAAATAAAAATAAACTTAATAAATATAAAAAAATGACATTAAAAACCATTAAAAAACTTTCTCTATAATGTACTCTTTCTTAGTAACCACCGATGCAAAAAGAAGGGTGTGTGTGTGCTAAAACTTATAATTTTTAAATTTTTTGTTAAACACCCGTGCCGAGTAATAAAAAAATGAAGAAGTCAGTCTAATACGTTCCTCGAAAAACTGATGTAATAATGTTGAGAGCATACGTTACCCATTGATTTGTAATATTTATTTCACGATGCATGAAGAGAATGAATAAAATTGAGGATATGTTATAACTGCGTGACGAAAACTACTATAGTATAGAAATCAATGAGTATAAGATTAGGAAACCGTCGGATTCCTACAAGTTTTACAGGTTATGTAGGTGATTTTTAAGTTAACTAACTGTAAGGAACAACTGTATACGAAGGATCGATGATAGGGTAATGTGTTTAACCTTAAAAGTGAATCGTTTACAGTAGCGTAGCAGCGGATAGATAGGTTGGTCATCATCAAGTCATCATTATACGTAGAAGCTTTCCATGTTTAGGGGTTTTTATGAGATGTCGTATTCTTGTGATCAGCAATTTATATTAAGTTCATTCTATTATATAATAAGATTCATTAATATTATTTAATATTAGTTGTTTCTTGTCTTTTTTATATAAATTTAGTATTTTTCATACGCAAACATTTATGTAACTTCAATAAAATTGAAATTGTAAAAAATGCGAAAATTGAACCCAACCTGCAAAAAAGGGAAAATCGTAACTTAAGTGGTGATAAAGAATTCTATGAGTATCAAATAGCTTGTGATTAATTCTTATATAATTTGTATGTGTTCTCATTTAATTAATAAAAAAACATACTTAATGTGTCACAGGGTAGAGGCTGACCACAATCTTACCTCAAGTCAAGTGACGATGCGGTAAATGATTAGTATGCGAAGACTAATCATCTGATCTAGAATTATAGCTTTATTTAAATAATGAAAATAAAGTATAAGAACCATATTTACATTTTAAAGATTTAGAAAAATGTATGTTTCTCGATACGAACTTTTTTTAACAATGCAAGAATAACCCAAATATTTTGACAAACCCAGCTCGCCTCCTTATCTTTAAATAAAAACCAAAAAGGATCACGCACAATCGATAATAATTTTGACGATCATAAATGGTGTTTGTGGTTAAGTGAATGAAAATTATTTGACTTATATGAATTGACTAAACTATATATTTTACCATAGTAAGTTGAACGAATAGGATAACGCAAAAAAATAAGTTCCCAATACCGTATTTAGGAGTGTATGTTTATCAATTTTGACAGATTAATTGTTTCTCATTTTAATGTAAGAAGTTATTTTGGTGACGGCACAGTACAATCCAAATAAAACGGCGACCATCGTGCCGGCCTTCTTGATGATCTCAAAACACGACAAACAAATTGAGAATTACTATGACGGGTTATCACCATGGACATTGTGGTCGCGATCTAGTCGGGTACAAATCCCTACCAGCGAAAAATTTATCTTTATTATGTTTATTAGGAATTCTATAGGTTTTGTAACGCAAAATTTGATTTTTAGTTTTGAAATAAGTATGTATGTTTTTTTTAAATTTTTAAAAGATCTCAGTAATATTTATGTTTACGCTAAGAAAGATACTGGTACGACTTTTATATCATAAACCAAATAATATTTGTATAAACTTATTATAACTGTTTTTTTTTTGTCCGAACACCAAATGAAAATTTGTATATTCTTTATAACCAAAAGATGTCAATTTATCTATTTGTATAACATTTATTTCAATCAATCTACGTCCTTCATTCAGTTGGCAGACTGATTAGAACGTATGGTTTCTTCATTCTGAAACACCTCTCACTTCAAATTTAAACATTTCCATACATTCGTGACGATCCGTTACTAATTTAAATACTCATTACATCAAATGAAAGTTGAAATACAATTTCGTAATCTTTTGAAAACTTTTACTCGTATCCTATCTTACTTTAGGATGAAATTCCTTTTGTTCTCTAATTGTATTAAAATTATTCATCATTAACTATTTTCAAAATTTTGTTCAACCAAAATTGTTTTCAAAGAAACATACTTCTTTATCAATTTATCTATTGTATATATTTACCAATATATTTATCATTGACTATAAATCGTCTTAGAATTTGTTCGCATTAATTACCTACAAAATAAAAAAATATAAGAATAAATAATTACCTACGCGCTCAGGGATAATGTAGCTTCATAATAGGAAAGAGTTTTTACAATCGGATCAGTAGTTCAAGATCTATAGGATACCTCTTACGAAATCACTAACTTTAAGTCTTTATAATACGAGTAGTACGTGTACATAAATTAATTATGTCTACTACTTAATTTACTTTATTCATTCTTATTAAAATACGTGATTCGTAAATAAATCATAGCATATAATGAGGAATCGAAATTATCAATCGTCATATAATTTCGCGTGAAAGTGTCCAGCAAGTAACACATTGTTTTCACTGAAGAATCCGACTGGTGTCATTAAAATCATAATTCTCGAAGGCCGAATCTTAGGAAGAGCACGGGAGAGAGAGGCGGCGACCAGCAAATAGTATAAAAGCGAACCTACGGTGATACAGAGCATCATACGACCACAACACCTCCGTGCAACAACATGAAAGCATTCTTGGTAGGTAATCGTGCAGTGAAAGTGTTTGTGACCTGAGCGAACCGTGCTCCTGTGACCGCGCGCTTCCTTGTGAATAGTGATATACTCGGCTTTATTCATCGATATTCATGGCCCAGGCCAATAATTATATTGCCTCAGTTTTTATAACGAACTCTGGTAAAACACAGTAAGGGCTACGGTCCCAACTGGATTTTGCTGGAGTTTATATTACCATAAAGTTGATAAATAAAGCCGATTGTTTATTTATGGGTGTTTTAAGCATATCTTTCTGATGTACTTAGGTATTGGCTGCCGTAGCGGCACTCGGCTCGGCTAGGCCCGAGGCGGGATATAGTTACAACGCGCCCGGTGGCGGCGGCCTTGGTGGGCACGGCGGACTTGGAGGTATCGGTGGCGGCATTGGCGGCGGCATCGGCGGCGGCCTCGGCGGTGGTCACGGTGGCTTCTCCTCCGGAGGCCTCAGCTCCAGCAGCTTCGGCGGTGGATTCTCATCCGGTGGATTCTCCTCATCCGGCGGTAGCTTCTCATCCGGCGGTGGTTTCTCGTCCGGCGGTGGTATCGGAGGCGGTATCGGCGGAGGATTCGGAGGCGGTAGCGGCGGTGGATTTGGAGGCGGTAGCGGTGGTGGATTCGGAGGCGGTTTCGGTGGCGCTCCCATCGTGCAGAAGCATATCTACGTCCATGTCCCACCACCAGAACCCGAAGAACAGCGCCCACAAATAATCAGCGGTGGAGCCATCCCCCAGAAGCACTACAAGATCATCTTCATTAAGGCCCCAGCTCCTCCCGCACCGGTTGCACCCATCATCCCCGCTCAAGCTCAAAACGAAGAGAAGACCCTCGTCTACGTGCTGGTCAAGAAACCCGACGAACAGCCAGACATCACCATCCCAACTGCCGCTCCCACTCAGCCCTCCAAACCCGAAGTTTACTTCATCAAGTACAAGACCCAGAAGGAAGGTGGTGGTATTGGAGGTGGAATCGGAGGTGGTGCTATTGGCGGTGGAATCGGTGGTGGTATCGGCGGTGGTATCGGCGGTGGTTCTCTCGGAGGTGGTTCTCTCGGAGGTGGAATCTCCGGCGGTAGCCTCGGTGGTGGCATCTCTGGCGGCAGCAATGGCGGCGGTATCTCTGGTGGCAGCATCGGAGGCGGACACGGTGGTAGCATCGGCGGTGGCAGCATCGGAGGTGGTAGCATCGGTGGAGGACACGGTGGCTCTGGAGTCAGCACCTCCTACGGTCCCCCTGGTCACTCCGGCCCTTACTAAACGGCGGATCGAGCTCCGGTCAAGCGCCCCAATGTGATATATCTAAGCCGGCAAAAATTCTAGTTATAAGTAGAAAAAAAAGTTACGGTGCCTAAATGTATTTATGTAAATAGTAATTTTAATGTACCATAATTATAGTTGTATTATAAAATTTTTATTTTTGCATAAAAACTTATAAATATAAATCTTTCTTTATTATTGAAAAATACCTAACTACCAATAATCTATAAAAATACACACACAAATATACATAATTAAACACACACATGGAATGAAAACACAAGCTTAGTATCGATACATTCAAAAGCCACCGAAACTCAAGCGGGTTAACAAGACAAACAGGTGTCTGGGTAGAAAGTAGTGTTTTCTCCGCGTGGGCGACATGTTACGCAACCGGGGCAGCATGGCAGCGTGACCCCGGTTTCATAACTAAAGATGCTTTCGACATAAGATAATAATATAGAGAATATGAGAGTTTCGCTAAATATATATTGCATAATCTATTGCCCATCGCGTGGTTACGTAAGCCTTGACATTTATTTCCCTTTTAGCATCAGTATCATAAATACGTAGTAGCAATGATATCAACACTCACTTCAAAGATACGTCAAGATCACAAGAAAGCTTCAGTTGTGTAACCAACTAATGATGACATATAAAAACAAGTTTTGAATTAATATCATACTTTCGCAACTTCCGCGTAATTTTGATGTTTCCAATCTGTTAAAAATTACCAAAGTGTTGTTTTGTTAATTTGCATTCGATGAGATTTGAATGATTTAAAATTTAATCCGTAAGATTTATTCATGAATAATTTCACGGATTTTATCACGGATTTAATATCGATTTAATTTTCTATGATATTCGGAATATATTATAGAATCCTTGGTATTGTCGTTATAAAGAATTTCACTTTTTAGTATTCTTTTGAACAAATAAGATCAAAATTAAAACAGCATTAAAATAGAAACATGTTTTTAAATTTAGTGTTAATTTCAGTGTACAGAAAGAAATCAGATATATCTCCAAATGAGAAATTATTTATTTTATGAATTAGAACTGAATTCGCTTATCTACTAATAGAGGTATCGTACCGATAAACCAATTTATTTGATAAACATATAACGCTATATGACATAGCGGTCTTATTTGTAACATTCGAATTATATGTCTAACACTAAAATCTATAGAGCCTTACTCTGTCTTATCTCAACCTTAGTTTAGCTCAAACTTCGCTGAGTATTTATTCGGCGCAATCTTAGAATTCGAAGTCCAGTTACGCTTAGCTCGTGGTTAGCTAGGTGGTAAACAGTCAACGTAATCGAATCTATAAAATTACGATCATTTGAAGTGATGACAGTCGAAATTGCGACATTCGAGATGACGACTATCGAGTTGGTGACAGTCAAAATGGTGACAGTCAAGATGGCGACAGTAGAGATGGCGACCGTCGAAATGACGACAGTCGAGATGGTGATAGTCGAAATGGTGACAGACGTTGCTTGCTAAAAACCTTTTGGCTTATTTTAGTGAAGATAGTCCGCACTCGATGTTATTTTTAAGATGCATTGTTATCTAGAATTAAATAAGGAATTTTGAATTTTTTTTATCAATTTATGTCCATAAATTAATTTCGTGTATATTAAAAATAATTTTGATTATGTCAAAGAAGTATAACTTCTAACGCGCGTAAGTATAACGCCCAAGTTTTCCGTAAGTCGTCGAATTCGATGACTTGAACTTTGCTCAGGTAATGCTAAGCTTGCGACTATAAATTTGATATTTGACTATAGATTTCACTCTAAGTTTATTTCACCTTATTTCTACTGCTAATTTATGTAAGGACATTTATTTTTTTGTATTTTAACTCCTCATCTTCTTCTTAGCTTTTTCCTACCTAAGTAGAATTAGCACAACTTATTTTCTGCCTTCATGTTGTAAATTGATATTCGGCTTAATGTTCTGCGACCGGCCGTCTGCTACTGGGATATTGGGGCATACATCATTGGGATATCCTTGTATGTCTCTAGCTGACGATAGTTAAATTGCCACTATCATCGCCATTTGCCTTTGATTACTTACTTCTTTAATTCCTTTAACTTATTTATATAATTATTTAATTATGACCCTTAAACAACGCGGTTATACGGAGAAGTTAATAGTTTTAAAGTAAGCTTTTTGTGTGAGTTATATTACACTAATACATTTTGAATAGACATGATATGAGGAGAGAGAGATAGCCCCGATTTGATACGTTCCTATACATTACTGTTAACGCGTCGCATGATGATCTTATAATAATATATACATATACATAAATGAATATAAAATATAAAAGTAAGTCTATTGAATGCCTTAAGATTTACCACAGTCTACCTTGTAAGATCATCAAAATTTGCTGACTATGATCAAAGGATCAATAAGTTCAAAAGATCAAATCGAAAAACCAGAAAGTTTTCGCAGAGCATCAAGTGGTCTAATCTCTTCGAATGAGATACAGTTCTAAGTACAAAGTAAGAACAAATGTTCTAAGTAATAAGCTTGAAATATTTCCGAGAATATAGTAAAGTGCTGTTCCGGTTTTGCTGCCTATCCCAGTAGAACAATTGCGTAATAGACACAGCATAGTATATTATTAAAATCTAGAAAGTGCAATCATCAATTTCATAACCAATATCATGCAATATCCCAAATAATCTTTTATTTATGTATGATTGCGTTAATGTTTGAATTCGATAATTGACAACATTCAATTGGGAATCATGGTGATCTAACGATAAGTTTAATACGAGGTTATTTTATTTACACCTCGGCATGTAAACACGGTATTTATTCAATTCATTTAGTATTTAGAATAGTGACATGATTGACTCATGATGAAGGAAATGATCGTGAAGTATCATGGATGTTCAATATATAATCTCATAGTACTAGCTTATAATAAACATATATAGAAACATATATTTCTCTGCCTTTGAAATCTCCAAATACATACATACATACATGGTTGTTGGCATAATGTGGTGATTGAGTTCATGCCTCCCTCAAGAAGTGACCTTTATCCAGAAGTAGGATTTTTATATGCTTATAACAGATGCTATTCATAATTATTGAAAAGTGTTTTTTTTTTAACTTCTATATCACAGATTGTAATTTTTGTTTTCCTCGCAAAAAATGCATACATTTAGTTGAGAAAAGAAAAAACAACAACAATATATTTTATGAGAACAACGATATATTTTACTTAAGAAGATATGTCAGAAGCAGTTCCAACTTGCAGCTCAGGAATTGTACTGACCACCTAGCAATACACAATTTAATATCAAACTACTTATTGTCTACACATAACACTAAGAACCATTTTTTTCTCGTAACATTTTACTGCGTCTTATAAAATACTCGGTTGATTTTAAGTGGCGATCTGGTCGAAGTCACTTAGCTAGAAACTAAAATGAGAACTGGCACTCAAATGCATTTACTGGGCATATCGTAGCCTGAGATTTACCATCAAGCAGTTGTTTTTCACCAAAAAAATTTATTGAGGGAAGATTGTTTAAGTGCACACTGAGTCATCGCTGTTTCAAATTTACGCAATATAAGCAGACATGTGTTGCATATATCAAATTTATACAATTACTATTTATTAGCATTAATCATTGTTGAACACTCGTAGAATGATGTTGAAAGTGTAAAAGTAATGAGTCTGCTATGTAAATTAACATCGCCAGTTATTACAACCATGCAGTTGTACGTAAATGTTGCTATCCAGTTTCATTTTTTGTACTTTTTAGACATATATTATTTAGACTTAGACTTAGTAGATGTATTCTTCAAATAACGTCTAAATCTTCAAACGAATAGGAATTATGCATGTAATTTGAATATAGATCTAGTATTTTTATTTGTAATCTTTATTACTGTATAATGACACCTATAACGTGTTTTTTATTTATTTGCTTATTGTCTGATAAATTTTTATCAACAAAAAGTGTTAAAAATACACGACGGAAGCTTAAAATGCAACGCTATTGGTCAAATCGAATTGTGATGTCAAAGTCCGCGTTCCATATAGTAATTAGTTGTAAACTTACAAGTTTTGATATAAAATGATAAAACATGCTGCAGTATACAAGATACCTATTATATCGCGTGCGCTGACGTCACTGATGCTCGGTGACAGCACGCTAAACTGGAGGCGTTTAAATTACCCTAATGTCATTGCAGTTTTTAAATATTTATTTTGATGTTACATTTTATTATTTTTGTCAGGGTTTTTTGTTTTTTACGGTTATGTACCAATATAAACAATGATTGAAAATCTTTATGACGTAGCTGTGCTCAACAGTTTCAACCGTGTTAAATTTTATCGACCAAATGTCCAACGCGCCGTGCTTTTGGCAAGGCACCCGTGTTGCTTATTGTTGTTCTCACTTCTCGTACGTGTCTACAGCTTGCCAGACTGCTTGACGTCCATGATTACTTCTCAATTCCCTATGGTCATAGCGTGAATTTATATATATTTTCAAGAAGTGATGGCTAAGTAGCAGCGTGTACGCACTTCACGTCGATCAACGTGAGTTTGAATTCCTGCAATGAGCCTGAGTTTTCGATGAAGGAAAACATCGTGATGACCACCATAGCATGGTACTAGGTTATTTTCTAATGTCTGCCTGGTTAACTACCACCTTCAAGTTGAAAATCTGTCGTCAAGCACCTGTAGGTGTGTTCCGGCGGCTGTACTTGAGAGCCAGTTCTTCCATTCGGCTTCGCATATTATCATCTTGGGCCACATCGTCACTTAACATCAGGTGACCTTAAGGCCAAACGCTAAATCTACAAATAATTTAAAAAAAAACTTATACAAGCTATCATCACCCAACCACCTCATACGACGTCCGTTTCGAAGTATGAACATCACACAAAAACTCAAATGTTAACAGCAATTAATAGCAATTAACGTGCTTAAGTAATAGGCTCTTAAAATGTAAATGAATGTAGCAACACTGAATCATATCTTGTTTCTATTAAAAAAAAAAACATTCAGAAAAGAGTACGCTAGTAACCCATTGTGAAGTAATATGCAAATTTCGAAGTTCTTGTTGATCCATACTGCTAGCACAAACCAGGCTTATTGAATCAACATTCCACTAAAATATTAATTTAATACTGTAACAACTTTGTAATTATGAATATACTACATAATATATTTATAAATATAAATATACTATATATACTCATAATGTACAAACGGCTTCCATCAACATTACGCAAATATTTTACTAGTTAAGTCAAAGTAACTTGTTATTTTGAAATTATCAGTTCAGGTTTCATATCGATTGATGGGATGAAACTGTAGTTTATTATTAATTTCAAACTTGTGCGTAGTTTTATGTTTCTTAGTTTGATTGTTTTTTTATTACTAACTTGTAAAAGTTGGATTATATTTATTATCATGATACGCCACATTTTTTTTTTTTATTATTTTATGAGTGATTTGAATTATGATTTCTTTTTACATTTTTTAAACAATTTATTAAGAAGGGATATATATGTATATATATATTTATTTTCGCTGTGACCCTAAGGAACTGAGCAGTAAATATCAATCTGGCAACGATGGACTACACGGGTTCGTTGGTGATGGCGTGAGTAAATTGAACACGGGTGATACCGTGAAGCACACCTAGTACTGAATAGAGCGGAGAGTCTCGTAAAATTGTATGTTTACAAATGTACGACCCGGCTCGACAGCGAGAGCGGACTACGTGTCATTGCTTTCGCCGACTGCCGTTCAAATATATAAATGCAAACATTCGTGGTTTATGTATTATCGTATAGTAGGTTTTTATACTTCGGTCTATTTATTGGTCATTTCGGAGAACTATTTTTGGAGAGTTGTTACGTTTTACTAAACATGTTGTTTATTTACATTATATGTAAATACTAGACGTCGATCGAGCGCACGCGCGAATCGTACCGCCCTCGCTCCAACTGCTATTTTAAAGAAAAAAAAATATTGTGGTGGGTGATCCTTAGGAGATAGACATATGCTATCGGTGACTTTTCTGTAGTTCCTTTTATAGTGTACAATTATATAGAACAATAATTCCATATATCACTTATGGTTTACTCAGCGTAAGCCGTTTAAGTGCCCCAAATGCGTTTTTCTTTTTCGAATTGATTTACCATTATCGTCACTGCTTATTTCGTATATTACTTTCTCTTACAAAATATATCCTATAACCTGGCCATATAATATAGCATTGAAATGTAATGTAAATCAGATAAGAAGTTTTTGCGTGAAAAGTAGACAGACAGAGTGACGTTGAGTTTTATAATATGTATTGAAGATAATACACATTTATTATATAACTAGCGGTGCCCAGCAGCTCCGCACGATTTTTATTACGTAGTAATTAGTTTCGTCTCGTAATTTTATTATTACTAATGTTATTGACAATTCTTATAGCATATCTCAATTAACGAATGTTATATATTTCCCGTGTACAATATTTTTAAATAATTGATTGTTTTTTTTTTATTATTTCTAAAAGTATTATTTTCAATTCTTATAGCCTATCATTTATGGAATGGCGTATGCTATTATATATAACACTAGCTGTGCTCGCAGCTCAGCTCGCGTGGACTACTACAAAAGGTTTTTTGTGTGGAACCCTAATTTTTCTTCATAAATAAAAGTAGTCTAAGTTATGCCTTATAACAACAGCTATCTTCCAGTGAAAGCCGTCAAAATCGGTCCAACCATTTCGGAGATCACCCGAAACAAACAGACAAAAATGATATAAACATTTT
The DNA here is from genome assembly GCA_947532125.1 of Saturnia pavonia. Classification (NCBI taxonomy): domain Eukaryota; kingdom Metazoa; phylum Arthropoda; class Insecta; order Lepidoptera; family Saturniidae; genus Saturnia; species Saturnia pavonia. The sequence continues at coordinate 13,260,439 of OX383906.1, forward strand.
TTTTTATTATAGGTATCGTGTATCGTGTAATATGCATTTAGTAAAAATGTGTTATTTTGACATTACAAACAGACACTCCAATTTTATTATATGTATAGATTGAAATTTTCTTGAATTTATTTTATTTACGATTTCGAAAATTATTATCGACAATTCTTATAATATATTAATTGGGTAATAACATAAGCCTTCCCTTTAGAAAATTACATAAAAACCTAGGAAGCCATTTTTAGCTTAAATCGAGACATGTAAACAGGCAAAATCGTTTTAATGTCATGTCATAATCCGTATCCTTTATAATAGATGTCTATCTGAATATTTGTAAAAAAATATATATACAGATGTACAAGATTTATTAATATAGATACAAAAGAATAAAATGCATTCTCTTATCCCTTGTATGCGGTAATACGATATTTCACATTACTATATTATATCACTCATAAGAAGAGCATATTTGAAGGTAATAAACTATAAAAAAAGGTAATACGACAATCAGTAAGAGTATTGTTGGAATGAACGAACGCGTATTGTTTGCAAATTAATGACCGGTCAGTGCACACATAATGGTTCAATTTGAACGCCTTCGGGCATTCTTTATTCTTATGACATAACGTCATGTTGTGTTTTAGTTCGTTGTCTACGACGCGATGTAACAACAAGTGAAGAGACAGTACTAGTTAACTCATGTTTTAATTATATACAAGATATCGTCATGTGTTTTAATAGTTTTTTTTTGTGTTATTTCGTACTCTTGTTTTTTGGATAAACAAAATATTGAGAGAGAGAGAGAGAGCCACGATTTGATACGAGCCACTTCCCCTCCCGTTAACACGTCGCATGATTATGTCATAATAATCTATATATTAATGTAATAAAATTGTTTTTTTTTTATGTTTTTTGAAACGCGCCAATCACTGAAACTACATGACGGATTAGAAAAATTCTTTTTGTATGTGATAGTCAAATTATGGGCTATATGAATTCACGCTATGACCCTAGGGAACGGAGCATTAACTATGAACGTCAAGCAATCTGGCAAGTTCTAGGCAAGTACGTGAAGTAGAGAAACGATAGGGCTGGGCTACACGGATACGTTGGCGGAAGCCGTGGAGAGTTTGTCGGTTAAATTTAACACGGATGAAACCATGGGGCACAGCTAATGTTGAATAAAGATGAGTTGTATGATGATCATATGTATACTAGCGCTTTTCCCGTGGCTTCGCTTGCGTTATAGTTATGTCCCTTTATATTTTTATGTCCCATTCTAACTGAATTGATAAATACAAATTTTTCACCACAGTGAGTACCTTATCATTAGTCTTGGCAGGTAATATCTGTGATATGAGTTTGTTATGTAGCTCATTGTGACGTAACTTATTAATAATATCAACTAATAAATGCATCTTCCTTAGGAAGGGTAAAGCCTTAAGCATCATGCCAGCTGACGACATCCTACGTTCACAGAAAAATGACCATAATCGGCCTGATGGCACAGTACAAATCAAAAAGTGCTGGTCGACACTGTCATGCCGTCCTGCAAGCCTCTACGAAATTGGAAACACACTAGCTGATTTCCGAACCGCGACTTATGAAAAGATAATAGAGTTATGGATTTATAATTATGTGCATTGTGATTGCGATCCAGTCGGCTGTAAATACCCTACCGAACCAATTACTGGATCCCGACTGATTCCAATACAGAGTACTTTCCGGAGACCTAGAGTCTTGAAATTTAGCACAAAGGAGACCAATGTGCAATCACAATGTACATAATTATAAATCCGTAACTCTATTATCTTTTCATAAGTCGCGGTTCGGAAATTAGCTAGTATGTTTCCAATTTCGAAGAGGCTTGCAGGACGGCATGACAGTGTCGACCAGCACTTTTTGATTTGTACTGTGCCATCAGGCCGATTATGGTCATTTTGCTGTGAACGTTTACAAAAGTTAAGGGATAACACATAAAATAATGAATTTGTAATCTCGTGTAAACTAAGATGCAACAAAATCATATTAAGTTTCATTTTTGTCTCGATAATGACTTCTGGTATAAAATAGAAATTAATATCGAATAATAAGATCAATGGACCTCATACTGCTGTAAAAATCACGTTTCTAAGTTAACGCAATAAAAAAATACAGCCCTTTATAATAAAAGCTTTAAATTTACGGCTTATACAGCTTTACCGGGCTTGGGGGCGAGCGCTTAGGGCATCTGCCACGAAGCTTACTTACCGATTTTCAGAACCTATAGGGTACTTCCAAGCGATATACAGTTTTAAAACCGCTCCAACAAGTTATGCATATAACGCTATACAAATAATATTAAACAATTATTCCGCCCCCTTTATTATGTATGTGAAAATAGCAAAGCAATAGCAGAAATCGCTAAATATTTTCTTCGAAATAGCAATAATTAGATTGTGTTTGGTACATTATAGGTCTTACATAATGATATAAATATGCGATTTCAATGCAAATATTTAGCGATTATTGTTATCCCCTTGCTCTTGTGAAATACAAATCTTAACAGAGGGCAACAAAAAATAAATATTTTTTTATTTCTCTTGTCACATTAAATTACTTAATGTGGTTTAAATGTGAACTGTGTTATATAATCAGTACGGAATCCCAAGGGCACGAACTCTAATCGCTACTTGTCCGATTTTTTTTGCCGAATATTTTTTTCTTATATAATTAAAACAAAAAACTTAATATTACTAGAAACAATATAGAAATTAGCCTTTATTCCACCATTAATAAATTCCTCATCTCCAGAACGAGGACTTCTTGAAATTAATAATCGAACCTATGTAACACGTTTAAACGATAAATAATTACAGCAAAAACTTATAATAAACTCGTTATTCACCTGACGTGATACTTGTCGCTTAAAAAGTTATGTCTCGTAACCATCCATCTAGGAACTGTAATTTCATCATAATGAGAATAGTTCACACGCTAGACTAACTGTGACGGAAGATTTGCATCTAAAAATTCTTTTGTTTTTCTTATCAAAATTCTGTAATGCAATTCTTTATGATATATTACTGACATGCAAATGAAAAAATATAGTACTATGTATTCAGTAAGTTAAAAAAAATTGTGGTACTTAATACACAAGAAGATATACAATAATTTGAATAACGTAAATTCATTTTAATTGTGTAAAATAATTTAATGTTCTATAAATTATGCAATCCAGATGTGGACATCTTCCGACTGAGATGTTGATCCTGAAATATAGTGCAAATAGCAGCAACAAGAGAACTTTATGGAAGAGAAAATTATGGATGTGGAACAACTTATGCAGAAGTTGTATCGCATATTAAAATTTGTTTAACGCTTGACAATTTCAAACGTATTATCCATCTCTCATACTGGTTTTTACGAACTGTTTATTTGTTTGTTAAAAATTCTTCTTACATTTACAAAAGTGTTTTTCTATACATGATTACGGATATATCCTTTCCAAAGATTACAGGTAATATATAGTATAATGAATAATAGATATGTAATTTACATAATACGCAATGTATAAAATACGTAAGCAGCGAAATAACCTTTTCCTTATTATATTGTATCTTGGTAGATAACACAGTATTACTAGTGACTTTTTTATTTAACCGAAGATGGAAACTAGCTCTGAAGTGCAGTTTCTAGAACATTCTATTGGTGCTTGGCTAAAGATTTTTAACTTGAGGGTGGTAGCTAGATATACCAGAAAATTTCCTACCACCATGCGACTTATAACCCTTTAACTTTAACTTACTCATTATTCATTACTCATAATGATTTCACTTATCTGCAATTATAGATTGTGTTGATTACCTTTAAAGGCACAGTCTATTACTTATATTTCTCGTTATTTGTAACAACTTGAGTGCATTGACCATTGGCGGTCCTAAATAAGAACAGAATCCTAACATATGATTTAAAAGTAAAGAAAATCCTTCTTTTATTTTTATATATTAGCAACTGCATTCATTCACATTATTCTGCCAACGTCACGTGCTTACAATTTTTTTTTAATTATTCTTTGAATCTTCATACTTAGCGCTAACAAAATGGCCTATACATTGAACAAACAATTTACTTCTCACGACCACTTTACATTGTAGCTATTCGTATTCGTATGCGTTTACTCAGCGTAAGCCATTTAAGCGCCCCAAATTCGTCTTTTTGCCGAATTGACTCACCATTACCGTCACTGCTTATTTCGTATCAGAAATCGTAAACGTGAAAAGAACATAAACGGACAGACAGATAGAGAGACGTTAAGTTTTATAATATGTATAGAAAAAGATGAAGTCAATCGGTCAAGTTGTTAATAAGTTATAGAATTACTGACAGACCAACAAAAAAAAAAGATATATAAATGTATAAATTTGTATATAATTATAGTTATGCAAAGTGCATCCTCAAGTCAGTTTCGAAAGCTTTACGGCTATTCAAAGTTACCATTAAATATCGTAGTTTAATGAGGTAAAGTGAAAGTAAACTTTCCTGCCAACCAATTTAAATAAGATATTTTTACATCAGCGAGAACTTTGCACTGTGTGTTATTTGTTAATTGTATATAACTAAATAATATGTCCTAAAGCATCGAGCATTTAGTAATTGTAGAACAACCGTAAAACTATACTTTTTTAGGGTTTCGATGTCAGTAAGGAATCCTTATAGTTTCGCTATGTCCGCGGCTTAGCTCAGAGATCCTTAGTATCTACTAGAAAGCTTTCATTATCAGCAATGTATGCATATTAATCACGCCGAAATAGTGGTAAAATAAAATTACAATAAAAATAAAGTGGGAATGTTTTTTTTTTCTCAAATATATGCATTGCAATGCACCGTACTCACAAAAAAACAAAGAAGTCTTATTTTCACCATGTCATATTTTCAAACAATGATGGCTCCTTTATAAATTCCTACAATGAGCATGAGCTTTCGGTGAAGGAAACATCGTGATGAAACCATAGCATGAAGAAATTTTCTAATGCAGGCCTAGCTAGCTACCACCCTCAAGTTGAAAATCTGTCGCCAAGAAGCTGTAGGTGTGTTCCGTTAGTTGCGTTAAAGACACAGTTTTTTTTATACTACAAAGGTGGCAAACAGGCATACGGCCCGCCTGATGGTAAGTGGCTACCGTAGCCTATGAACGCCTGCAATACGATAGGTATCACAAGCGCGTGGCCGACCTTGAACCCCCCTACCCCAAGGAGCTCTGGAAACCCTCCTCACCGCAGAAACACAAAACTAGTTCGATTTGCCGCGATCTTCTATAGGGTGGCGGTATTCCACCAGTCGGACTGCTCCAAGTAGAGAGAAATCTCCAAAGAAATTTCTCTGTGCCCTACCTCTCTTCTCCACTAGGTTTAGCGTGTCACTATCACACACAACGTGTCACATTGACACTTAACATCAGGTGAGACTGTGGGCACACAATGCTCAACACCGTGCACATGTCCTCAGTCTAAGCCTCTATTAATTACATCATTACGACTTCATCATCATCGTCATAAAAGTCGCAAATTAATTTATTAGAATACATTAATAACATGTCATACAAATTTGAATTATCGATTGGCAGGTTATTTTGCAACCGATAGAGTCAGTACCACCAGAATGTCGCGGTCATCGTAAAGGTAAAGGTTTTGAAAGAAATAGGAATGAATTTTTATCTAAAAGACTCCGAAGGCGTTTATTGCGCAGTTATTATTTTCGTCTCGTAATTTTATTTTGACTCATATTGTTGACAATGTTTATAATAATTAGCCTTTCAATTGAGGGATGGCATATACTTTCATATATTATATATTTCGTATAACATTTCATCAAAATCGGTTGAGATATAATACAACTTTTTATTTAATAATTTCTAAAAGTATTATTGACGAATGTATACTATAAATTATGAAACGACAAATACTTCTCGTCTACAACATTTCATCAAAATTGGTGAAACTGTTTTTGAGTTATATCCGGACGTACAAACAGACAGACAGACAAAATATTTAAAAGTAATATTCGTAATCAGTATCCTTCATCAACAAGGAATTTTGAAAAAAAAAAGGTACAGACAGAAGTGCATATTTTATAAATATAAATATTTCAATAGTACTGTAATCAAGTTGTATAAACTAAAGATGTAAGTTATTTATAGTTATAATAACTTAAATGTAGATTTACACAATGAAATGTTATATCTATATAAGTGTATTCATCTTGAAATCTTGTTTTTTTTTTGTGAAACTTTAGTTTTTATTGTTACTTGGGTAACTAATATACATTTAACTCGTTGGCACAGTTCCGATTTTTACGGTTAGTTCCCCGGATTTGATTTGTATCTTAAACCATAAATATCAAGTCTTATTATAACACTTAACGATAAATTAATATAAAATAGCCTAGAAAACAACTTAGCTTAACAAGCTGACCGCAGCATAGCACTAGAAAAGTGTTTGTAGAAAAAACCCTAGCTTTATGATAGATTTTCCATCTAATTTAACAAGCTGATCCCAGCATAGTACTAGAAAAGTTTTTTTAGAAATAGTCCTAGTAGCTTCATGCTAGGTTTTTTGTCTAATTATCTCATTCACCTAACTCTCGAACACTTTGTATGATTTGAAGCTTGGTCCTGCGAAGCGATTGATTTTTATTGATTGATTGATTGGTAGATCATCAGCAACATCGTTTCAAGATCACCTGTTAAGAAAACACAAAAAAAACATTGTTTGTCCATTTTTCAATGAATGTTCATTTCAAATACAGTGCTTGCTTTCAAATGTAAGTTATGCAAATAGACTCCTTAACCTAAATTATCAGACCAAGACTTGTATGTTTAAGATTTTAAAATTATCTTTGAATGGAATCAACCTGTCTTATTACTTCATGGTTCAATTATCTCTAATGCCTGCCTTTCATTACTAGAACAATTCTGCCACAAGAATTTAATGACTTAGTTTAACATTTGTATCTGGTAATACCGTCCAGAAGTCAATAGTAGTAAGCCACAAATGAAGTACTTTACAGCATTTTTAAACCCTTGCAATATCTTTGAGTAATTTATATGTGCCATTAAAAACTACCAGAATATAACAATTAATACAAGCCAACACAAAGCTTTATAAATAATTTTAAGATTAGCATTTAAGTGCCCTAATACGCCTGAATCCGTTATCTTTTATAGAAATCTTATTAACTGAATAAAGCTGGTGTTAAGTGTTATAGAATATTTTTTTTAATATTACAATTCCTTAAATTAATCTTCCTATTATACTGCAGAAACTATTAAAATTAATACCATTGTTTTATTTTAAAAAATAAAAACAACATGTGATGAAAAATTAACTTGTCCATAAGATTTAAAGAGATTTGATTGAAATTTGAGAATCATTATTTTTATTATATTACTATCCTTGATTATAAGCACAATGTAATCCATAAACAGCAGCGACTAACGAGAGATCAGAATCCATCGGCCGTCATCAATGTCATGATGGCCTACATAACTATCTCTTCATGATATTACACGCCGGCCGGGAGAAGGTTACACAACTTACCAGTATCTACGGCAAAGATAAGATATTAGAACTTTTTTGTTCGTGCCCAGATGGAGGTCACCGTAATTTTTTGGCTCCTAACTGGATATTTAATATTATCCGCAAACACACACACACACTCAGTAAATATAATTTAATTATGTAATAATATTTTCCTTACTTCTTTACTTAACTTTAGTTCTTTTATCTGTAACCTTGTCGTATTTTAGTGCTGTCATTTAGTATAGAAATCGTTATCGACTGTAGCAAAGTTAATACTTGTTTTTGGTATTGTTATAGGTTGAGCGTTGTGGCCATAATCTCACCTGATCTTAAGGTACGATGTGGTACGCTAAAGTATAACTCTCAAGTGAAGCTGCCGGAACACACCTATTGGTGCTTGACGACAGATTTTCAACTTGAGGGTGGTAGTTAGCCAGACGGGCATTACTAAAAGTCCTACCACCATGCTATGATTTCATCATGATGTTTTCCTTCACCAATACCTCAGGCTCTTTGCAGCGATTCGAACTCACATCTGTCGACGTGAGTAGACGCTAGTTCTGAGCCAATACTGCATACTGGCGTCAACATAATGTTATAGCTATATTATGATCGTTAAAAAATATCTGTAAGTTTCTAATATGCTGTATTCAGTTTCGTAGGAAAGCCACTTATTGGACTTATCTTTAACACGGCAGAATATATTTCAGTGGTTCCTTCCAGCTTTTTGCAGTAAGAGTTTTGAGATGTTTAATAAGCAATTCGCATTTGCACATTATTATGCTCACAGGTATGTCAACCTACTCGTATTACGATGCAATGATGCGAGTTCGAGTATAATTTCCTTTGTTGCGCACTAGTTAGTACCAATGGTGAAGTTATCGTCAAATCAGTTGTGGGTATTCTTCTCTGACAAATGGAGACAGTTTATAGATTTAAAGACAGTTATAACTACAAAACAAAAATAATACTAAGAAGATAAAATTATCATAATTATTGAATTTTTCTTTTACTTTAAACTGTCTGAATCGCACTAGCCTTTTTTATACGACTAGAAAAATATTAAGACTCTCTATTTTTGGTAATCCGGTTGGTGAAAATTCTTAACCCTATAGAAGATCGCAGTCAAATCACTATGTGCTGTGTTACTGCGGTGAATAGGCTTTCCAGAGCTCCTTGGGATAGTGTGGTCGTTAACGCTCTACTGATACCTGTGGTGATACAAGCGTCTATAGGCAACAGTAGCCGCTTAAAACCAAGCAGGCTGTACGCTTGTTTGTCAAAAAAACATGAATACGTTGGCTTTCTTTTAATTACTTCTTAGTGGGAATATAAAGGTAGCCACTGACGAGAAGTTTATTTAGTAGATTTCCAAATGGACGAACGCATACACATATATCCAAATTACGGCATCATTGACTATACTCCCATTTCAACCATTTGCACCTTCACTTCGAACGTTGCGGTTACGATATTCACATACGGTATAAATATTACCACCGACACTAGCAACACCAGATCACAAACTGAGACAAAACACACGAAAAAAAGGAAGTTAAAACAAATTCTACTTCAAAAATATTAACTCTATTATGAAATAAAAATATTTATATATACACGAAATTAACCAACAAAACGATATCAAAAGTAGGTATCATACAAATTAGGGACCTACAGTTTTTTTTTGTGGTCGACCATAGTTGCCGTTTTTGTTGTTATCGCGGCTTTTCTCTTTTTTAATATGTGATAGGCGGTTACGTTAAATGCTGGCACCAACCTCAATAAAATTGTAAGCCCCTAATCTGTATCGTACCTACTTTTGGTATCATTTTGTTGGTTAATTTCATGTATATTTAAAAATATTATTTCATAATTTTGAGTTTTTTTTTATTTTCTTTTTTTTATTTCGTAATTTTTACTTTGATTTTGCTCACGTTTATTAGAATTTGGCCATTGTATTGAGATGTTTTCCCTTTGACATCACACCCATACCTCCTATCAATAAGTCAGTCCGTCACACTTACACGTATTTAATCCATATCTTGAAAACTGCTGAACCGATTTTGATGGTACTTGTGTATTGTACCCTAAGTTGTATTAAATGTAAACCAATTAAAACAAAGTCACAATCTGATCAATAGTTTCGAAGAAATGCGTGAAAAAACATACATCAATAAAATTTTGTCCATTCATATGGCATAAGTATTTTTGAAATATAACCACTCCATTTGGTTTTATGGACGCATCGTGAGTGGCCACCTTTAGACTTTCATATGTTTTACAGCTTTTTATACGCTAACAAAAAAAAAAAAAAACTTTAATGGATAGTAATTACTGTAATATACATATTATCAGATATCCTCTATTAATTATTCTGCTTACTTCTTCATTAAAGTAGTCAATACGATGAATCGGTAAAAGTGGATTCCGGAACCAATGCTACGTAGAATTCCGGTTTTAAAACAATGACAATGCAAACAGTGCCGCGCCACTTATTTTCTTTCGTTGATCTTGATTCTTGTCACTTGGAAGTCGTACGAACAAACAATACATGGGTTACGTAAGAAACTTGTTACACCAGTTTATTAGATGCTACATTATTTGTTTTAAATGAGCTGTATTTATTAATTTTAATGAGGTTTTATCTTTTTCTTTTTTTTTTCTTAAACCGATGCCAATGCGATAGTTGATAGGATACGATAGTTTTGTCCGACTGGAATGCGATTATCACCCACCATAATGGTATACATAGGCATGAAGCGTTCCGAGATTAACCATTGTATATAAGTAATGAAATAATGATGGCTCAGTGGTAGCGTATACGACTTCGCGTCGATTGACGTGTGTTCGAATCCCTGCAATGAGCGTGAGGAAACCATAGCATGGTCGTAGGGCTTTTTCTAATGTCAGTCTGGCTAGTTACAACCCTCAAGTTGAAAATCTGTCGCCAAACACCAATAGGTGTGTTCCGGCAGTTGCACTTGAGAGCCAGTATTCCACTAGGTTTAGCGTGTTATCATCTTGGGTTACATCGTCACTTAACATCAGGTTAGATTATAGCCACTACACCAACCTGTAACGATAAAAAAAATTAATCTGTACCTGACTGAGTCGCCACAACATAATGATAAACCCTTCAAAGTGAATCTTATTGGTTTCTGGCGTTTCGGGATCAGCCAGTCCATAACCTGCTTCCACGAGGCGGCATGACAGCGATCACCGTCAATGGCTTCCAAATCTCTCAGTGGTCAGTTTTGTTTTTGCATTGTGATGTGCTTCCCATCAGACAGAGTTCCGTTACTTTATCGTACTACTATAAAAATAATAATTCCCAAAATGTGATAAATCTTTATGATAAGATTATCAATCTATTTATTTATTAGCTATATCACCTGTGTTAAATATATTCGGATAGGTAGCCTCTTGGCGCTTTCAGTCCCCGTTCCCTACATATAGCCAGATTGCTTGACATTCATGATTATCGCTCCGCTCCTTAGGATCGTAACGTGAAATTATATAACCTTTCTCAATAAACAGGCTATAAAATTAATATATAAAATAAATAAACATAAAATCAATCTATATTATTAATTATTATATAAAATTAAGTTCTCTATGTCTTGTCTTTGTCGTACCGTGAAATTGTGGAACCATCTCCCGGCCAATGTGTTTCCTTCTTATGACATCGAGTCCTTCAAGCTTAACGTGAAGAGATATTTATGCAGGCCGGCCCGTCAGCGGCGATCGCAGAGGTATTTCGATCTCTCGGTGGTTGCCGTTGTATTTGGATGGTACTGTGCTTACCGTCAAAAACAGTAAAGTCAATGTGCCGAGCTATTATAAAAAACAATGATTTTTTAAACCTGACTAGTAGATCAAGAGATTAGCGCGTACACGCAAACAAACTCGTGAGCTTTATAATATGTATTACTATAAGTAGGTAGTTTATGCACACAAAAAGAAAACGTAATCCGTGAACAAAAATTTGTGGCAAAAAAAAATCATTTTAAGTCTCGTCATTTCCTAGGGGAGGCATGATTTTCTTATTTCATTTTATATAGGGGGGAAGGAGTTTAGATCACTGAAAGGTTGCTTACTTAAAAATAATAATAATATGAGGACACAATTTCACAAACAACACAAAAAAGTTTTTTGTTTCAAATTGACTATTCTTTTAGCCATAACGGCCCTGGAGCCTCAGACGGTTTTTACAGCTTCACCCGGGCTTGGGGGCGAGCTCTTAAGTTAATCAGTCGCGAAAGCAAGGGAACAAGTTCCAAGGGTGCCAAAGTGGCAGAACCTAGGCTTGGACTGTTGCCGCGATTGCAATGAAGTCGCGATCTATTTCCCTATCCGCAATTCGGTCTAAACTAACTATACATACATATAGATATAATATATAACTATATATAAATGTATCTTTCCTCTGGGAGGAGGGAAGAAACATGTGTATATATATTTAATTTAATAATCTGTCAATTTTTGTCTACACTAACTAGCCAAAAAAAAAAAAGGTTCCCTATAGAACCCATGTACCTGAGTTGTGTGCATGTGTGTACAGTGCAGTGTAATATGCTGGAAGCTAGTGAATGCAGTGTCACTTTATCGCGCGAGCGGCTGCTTGATTCAAGGGCTCCATGCCGGAGGATCCGACCTACGCTTAAGTTACCGCTAGAGAGGGTGGACGTGATAGGTTAGGTACTACAACAACTTAGATATATACCATATAATATAAGTATTATAGATATTTAACGTCCAATCACACAATTGTCAATTATGCTCATCACGCAAACGTCATGCATATCATGCGTGGATCAAATCCGCGACTTCTCTGCTCAATAGTATGGCTTACTACCACTGCGCCACGGGGCCCAAACATTCGCGAACGCTTTTATTAACAAGAAAACATGAAAACAATAAGCTCTGGTTACGCCACTGTATCGTGCCCGTCAATTCTGATGCTGAATGTACCGCACACGACGTATACCAACGATATTAATGTATTGAATAATAGATTGAACGTTGGGTACATTCACTCTGTTCCATTCAAGTGCGGTTTCGGAACTACATCGTAGACAATTACGTTTATTTTAATGAAAACTATTGAAATACCATACAATATATATTAAATTATAAGTTAATTAAGTTTAATTTCGACTATGTGTAAAGATTACCCGCATAAGTTTTTTTTCAATATAGTAGTTTTTTTATTAAAAAGAGAACAATACTATATGTATTAAATATATTATTTATCATTAGATATCTGTATCAGTTGCAATAACATGCATAAACTACTGATCTTAAGATATAGAGTATCATCTCTGTACACCCGCCGCCCCGCGTCCCGCAAACCATCAGGAGGGTCGTGCTTACAGCGGTCGGCCTATAGAAGATCACACTTCTTTTTTTTCTTAAAACAATATAACATAGATTAACTATCATTACCGGCCTCGCTCCATCATGTGTCCCAGCGCCACATGCTGAAACACAAGGAAGAGGCGCTACTCGTATGTGACGTATAGTTTATATCTATTCTAGTACCTACATATATTTCAATGTCGGATACAGTGATAGTAAGAGAAAGGTATAGGTAATAAAGCATGCCCTAAGCTAACGGTGTCGTCATCCCGAGTCAAACCAACGTGACTCGGACCTCAGTACAAATCAGCTTTCATCATGACTAAGCTTTACGTAATATTGCGCGGGTCGGCCTACCAAACTCCTGTTTGCATATAACTTTGCCTTTATTTATTTCTTAATGATGCCTATGAAATGAAATTGTTCGAGATAATTGAGATGCTCAATGAAGGAATCTTCCAGGACAGTTTTCATATTATGTACTGAATCTAATATTTAGTACGTCATGTGCACGGTGGGTGTGAATGTAGGAGTTAATTACTATCATTAAAAAATTATGTACTCAATGTAAATAATGAAATTGTAATACTATTTTGCAAAACAAGGGGTCTTATACGTACAATTATAGCGTTCAGAAAATCTATAGAGATTCAAGTTAGTGACTTAGTTCATGTTTCAGGATGTGTCGTGTGTCGATAGGGCTCCCACTCGTACTTTATAAAGTATTGTACTTTATTTCAGATAATATTATATTCTTTGTAGAAAATATAGTAAGTACGTAAAAATGATTTATTTCTCATAGTTTGATTTTTCTAGAATTTATTTTACGTAAATGATTAAAAGATCGAAAAAGATAATATTAATTTAATAGGATCCACTTACTTCCTTATGTTTACTAATATCTTACGACGTACTTTATTTTTATTCAATGTAGGACCTTCAACCATCCAACGGACCTAGGCTTGAGTTGCCGCTGAAGAGGGTGGTCAGGGCGGGTCGATATTGGATTCAACTCACGTACCTTTTGGTTCAGTTAACTTCACGATGAGGTCTCAACAAATTAAAGCCATAAACGCATCGAGTTCCCGAGACCATTATGAAATCATAATTATCAGATCGAAGGAATGAAAATTCGAAAATAAAATAATGCTTACAATTTTACTAATAAATAAGGAAATACGTTTGTTTGAATATTTATTCAAATCACGATCGAATAACTGTGCGGATTCTAATGAAAATTGACATATAAGTCAGTTACGTGTCGCGTATTAGAATATAAAATAAAACCCTTAAAAATCGGTTATATTATTCATAAACTTTGATTTACGCCCAACAAAGCGAAGTTCATATGTATTATGTATGTAATAGTTAATTCGTTGTCTCAGAAACGGCTCTAACGATTTGACGGATTTGATTTAATTGCCATTATAGGATGTCCTGTGATGACTTCAGTATTCTAACAAAATTGTAGCTCCCTTTCTAGAACTTTCCAAAGTGTTTTTGTAATATTTCAGAATTCATGATCCCTCTTATTATTTCCAATTCACTTTACTTGTGCAGAATAACCAAGTTTTATTACGCAAAATATCACCTTTATTACACAACATTATAAGGTCAAACAACACTTTATGAATAAAAAATAAAGCCTACTACATGACTAACTAAGATCTCGCCAAAAACTCAATCTTTTTTTTATCTGACTACGCTGTTGGCCGTGAGGACCTTGATACCTTCACCGGGATCGGGAGCTAACCCTCAAAGCACTCAGAACTCCCATCGCGTTCACTTATTTCTCTTTTTCTCTCACTGACCGAGTACCTATATCCGTTTTTTTACGTCAGAAAAGTTTCGTTGAAAAACTTTGCATAAAAAGGATGGCTTAGGAATTTTACTCACATCGCCTCCAAAGATATCACTTCAATAAATCCATCTGCGGAACATTTTATAAGCGACAAAGTATTACGTAGGATATGTAAATATTTCCCTATAGAAAGCTTCTGTTACATAACACTCGGATATTGTAAGAATAGATGAATGTGTAATTGTAATTCGATTCACATATAAAATTCACAGTAGAACCGTGAGAAGTGTGTGTTTAATCGGCCAGCGAATCAACATGGTTTCGCACGGCTTATAAAATTGCTTACAATGAAATTAAACAAGCAAGCTGTTATGTAGATTTTTATATAATAATAATATCTAGGCAACAGAGAATCGACCAACGTCTTTAAAAAAAAATCAAAATAAAACATTATACAAATAGAAACATCTATTCTTCTATTCTACCTTTCACTAAATAGCATTAGATTATACGTATTAATAATAATAATTATAGGTTTAGTATTATGGCCACAATCTCACCTGATGTATCTGCGTGTCTGTCTATGGCATCTTACCTCCTAAACGGTTGAACAGATTATAATCTATTTCTTTTTTTTGTTTGAAAAGTGACTTGATGAAGAACGTTCCTAGATATGATTTAAGGAAATTTGTTAATCCATTTGAAGATATCAGCTAGGATACCTAAATCTTCACCTACTTACAACAAAGATACCATGTTTGGGCTCATTAAATAGTCTCAATGATTGGGATACTTGTGTCCGGGGATTCTTAAATTTCCCATTTACCTTATCCTTATTCAGAAGTATGGCACAAGATTAATCACCACGCCAGTTCACGACGTTCAAACTACTTCAGATATCGTGAAATCTACATTAGGTAATTTCTTTACCAGCTAGATCAGTGACTCCCAAAGTTATCTAAATCGACCTCCACGAGTCGACGACATTCTACAAGGAGTCCATGTCAACGGAAAAGAAATTGGGGTTTCATGAGATGTAAATGAGGTCAACGATAGTGGATCTCATTTAAGCAGGTCAGCACTTTAATTTTCAAATAATATTTATTTACATACAAATACTTCCTTATAATGTATTTCTATCTTTTCTATCTATCTATTCAAAATGTATATCTTCTATTGATACATATTATAAAACTCAACGTATCTCCGTCTGTCTGTCCGTTTATGTACTTTTCACGCGAAATCCACTAATCAGATTTACATAATTTTATTTTTATATTTATCTATGTTATAAGATATATTTTGTAAGATAAAATAACATACAAAATAGGCAGTGACGAGAATGATTAATCAATTTGGAATAAAGACGCATTTGAGGCGCTTAAATGGCTTACGCTGAGAAACCAGACGAGATACACCAAATTAATGTCTACATATTTGTTAATCTTGAAAAGATCTACAAAAAAAGCCTACTAGTAGCATAACCACAATAAGCATTTTTGTCTTCCGTTTTTTGAACGAAGGCAAAACGATTGGCGCGTGCGCTCGATTCTGTAGATTACGCGAACGGAACCGTGGGCATATCTAGTAAAATATAAAACTACCAATGAAGTAAAACTTTTATATTATAAATGTTCATTAAAAGCGATTAAGAATCTTTTAAAATGAGTATCACTATATCAACTGTCAAAAACTCATTTGAAGTAGATGAATTTCCAAAAAATCAATGTCGACCCAAAACTATATAACATGACGAGAGGTTTACCAAATAAAAAGGTTTGGAGACCTCTGCACTAGGTGATAGTTCTATGAGTATATTTCTAAAGCAACCATCGGACCGATATTTCGGTGGTAACTAACATTCTAACTTTAATGACCTATAATAAACTGTCAAGTAACTAATCCTAAATGTTTTACGAAATCGTAACTCGTATTGACTATAATTCGAAGGGACCTTTCAAAAACATTACTATTAATACGGTTACGAAATTGCACCATCTGCTTGCCCTTATTGAAAGTAAGAGGGTCAGTTCACCCGATATGGAAAGGAAGGTGCGCATCTGATTCTAGCATTCACGTGCCAGAACGCGTAAACGGATTACGGATTACTATTGGTACAAGCAAGAAGATGTGGCGATTTACTGTTTCTTTTATCGTTATAGGTTTGGCGTAGTGATCACAATCTCACCTGAAGTTAAGTGACGATGTGGCCCAAGATGATAACACGCTAAACCTAGTGGAAGACTGGCTCTCAAGTGCAGCTGCCGAAACACTATTGGTGCTTGGCGACAGATTTTCAGATTATATTGTTAACTACCTGGTGTCCACGATTATGTGTGCATGAAAATACCTTTGATATTCCACAGAACCTCACTCTTACGTGGATTAAAATTATGCGCAGTCTTTTATTTATCAATAATGTCATTTTATCATTACTGCTTAGGCCTTATGGGAAAGCATAACAATATCTGTTCAAGAACTTTTTCCTTTTTAGAATGTAAATTAATCTGACAACTAGATTCAAATTGATAAAGTAGTTTTCAAATGTAGCGTATTTACAATTTTATATACCAGAGAAATTACTAATCGGTAAAAAGTCTATACTATCGCCTACTTAATTGTTATCATTTTTCTTGGACAAGTTCAGTAACACAAAGTACTTTTTTCATATTACATTGAAATTGAGTTATCATTTGAGGTTTTCTACTGAAACACTTAATACTCAAATCAAAAATCAAAGGGGTTGTATAGGTTTTTAAATGGTCGGTAACGCGCGTAATTCTTCTGGTGTTGCAAGCGTCTATAGGCTGCGGTGACCGTTTACAATCAGGCAGGCCAGACCACATGCTCGTTTGACACCACTGTGGTATAAATTGTACGCGTTTGTACCGAATTGTACACGTTTTGAAATCTAATGTTATAGTCAATCGCATATTATAATTGCATTTTAAATATAATAAATAAAATAAAATGAAAAACTTAAATCTTTAAAGGCTCTTTAAATCTATGTAAATCCATTTTATCATATCTTTAATAAAAACCGTATAGCACCATCTCTTGAAAAGCTGCGTGTACGTCAAGTAATACAAAATAAAAATTTATAAATAGCATCATCTATTGCGCTGTGTGGATATTATAGTGATTTACATACTTTTTCGTCAATTGTTGAAACACTAAAACGCTATCTCTCGTAACTTCGTAAATAACGTCAAAACCAATGAACGTCGAGTCAAAGGTCAAGTGAGTGGATCCGATATGATCTAGATAGTTGAAGACCGGTCGGTGTAAATGGAAATGGATTACAAGGATCCACATGCCATACCTGTATAAATCATCCGGTAATTAATATAAATAACGATTAAGACATGTTTCACCTTTTATGTTTATGCATAGATACTTTTTTTACTTCCCATACTCAATAGTTTGAATATTTGAATGTAAGTGAATCTGTTTATGATTAATCAGGTTTTTTATTCATAAAGTTAAAATACGTGCGATGCGATACGTCATTGGATTCGTATATAAAAAGATCTAGAAAAATCTGTAAAATTTCAAACCAGCACATAAATAATTTCAAGAGTTATAAATAATTAAAGGTGTTTTAAGGGGCCTAGTTTTTTTTACAAATTACTCAAAAACTACTGGTGCCGCCGATATGGCCCAAGATGGTGACGCGCTAAGCCTAATCGGAAAACTGGCTCTCAAATGCAGTTGCCGGAACACACCTATAAGTGCTTGGCGACAGATTTTTTACTTGAGGATGTTTGCTAACCAGGCGGGCATTAGAATATACCCTACTACCATGCTATGGTTTCATTACGATATTTTTCCTTCACCGAAAACTAAGACTCATTGCAGGGATTCGAACTCAACTTTCTCGTTTCTTAGACAAGTGCTACCATTGCATTTATAAAAAATATGAAATTACGTTAATGTAGTTATCAAAGGATTCATGATTACATATAACATTTTGGTGTGTATCATATCAATAATGTGTCTAAATTTTAAAAAAAATGTTCGGGCTCTGAATGCATGATCACAGAGGTTTTGACCGAGGAAGCGGTCGAACATAAGTTTAAGAAATCAACCGCAGTGGTAAAGTACAAAATTAAATCTATTATAAGCCAAAAACGAAAGGACGTTTCGAATAACTTACCGTTTACGTAAAAGTTACGTCATAATGCTTAGAATGTTCACATACGCAAGAACTGACCTGCGACATACGACCTATAGTGATGTGACTTTTCACATTCTATTTATATAGAGAATTTATAACTAAGCAGTTTATTATTGAGAATACACTATGTAATACAATTTCTTTAAGTCACTGATATCTTTTTTTTATAATGTCTTTCTTTATATGTAGAGACCCAAACGTCGACGAAGTATGTAACATAGGGTTATTACATACGATCTGCATTCGCACTGCAAGCTAGCTGCACAATTGCAGCTGGATGCAGTTACGGTGCAGTTAACACAACTGAAAAGAGAACAACGAAAGTCACACAGCTGCGTTTGAGACGCGGCGGCGCGATGGAGATTTGCTCAAATAAATTTAACATTGGTGAAGCAAACTTTTTAAACATTCGCAATTTACAACTGTGGAGAAATAATATATATGTAACAATAAAGTATATCACATAATACATCAATTTCTGGTTACGTACATCGTGAATGGTATAATAATTTTCGTTACATACGTTAGCACCGTGCATTGTTTTGCAAGTGGTCATTTATTTTATTACTTACATCATTTGTATGAAGATGGTAAATTATACAAATTATCTACTTAACATAACTCTTAATGGTTACTGACGGGGAATGCATTGCTTAAACTGGTGGGACTAGGAGCATGAAATATTGCGCAGGAGTTTCTTATATATACTATATATTAATAAAGCTGAAGAGTGTTTTGTTTCTTTGTTTGTTTAACTGAGAGTTTGTTGAATAAATTTAACCCGAGTGAAACCGTGGGGCACAGCTAGTAATATGTATTAGTGGAAATTCATCTTCGAGGGGGGTTTAATGAAGAATAATTTCTGACAACAGGACTACTAGTAATAGAAATGTATATAGAGGAGAATTGAAACACAATATACATATAAATAAATTATAACTGGCAACTGATTGAATGACGTAAATTATTATGAACAAATCAAAAACATCATAGGAAATGCAAAGCAAAAAGGTTGGATTTAACCGTGTAGATTTCTTGAAAGGGTCTTATTAAAGTTCACAACGAAATGCGTGTCATATGTCAGGATTATATGTTTTATAATCGTGTATAATACAGTGTAACTTAAAAATTATATATCTCTTTAGGTTCTTTAACATAACTTTATGTTTCGTTTGTTAATTTGAAACAATAAAAAAAAAAAATATTTTAGTATTTGACGAAACTATAATAAGAAATTACGGATTTAATAAAACGACTCGGAATATTTAAGTCTTTGTTTTTTTATCGTTATAGGCTTTAGCGTAGTGGCCACAATCTCACCTGATTTTAAATGACGATGTGGTCCAAGATGATAAGACGCTAAACCTAGTGGAAGACTGGTTCTCAAGTGCAGCTGCCGGAACACACCTATTGGTGCTTAGCGACAGATTTTCAACTTGAGGGAGGCTAGCCAGGCGGGCATTAGAAAAAGCCCTACCACCATGCTATTGATTTCCTCACGATGTTTTCCTTCACCGAAAGCTCAGACTCATTGCAGGGATTCGAACTCACGTCAATCGACTCTAAGTCCTACACACTACCACTGACCTATCATTGCTTTAAACAATAATTGGTAATTAATAAACATTGTGTGTGATTTTTCTATTTAAAAAAAAACATTGATTTACAACAACTCTATCCGACCGCATATTGCATAAACGTAGTATGGCTGCACGTACAGCGTGGAACGAAGTGGTGCAATATTTTCAATTCTCAACCAAATGAGTTTTTCATTTTTCCACATAAATTATCATTTATCATATACGATTATTGCTAAACATAAATTCTTATGAAACGGTCGAGCGTAGATTAGTTTTCTTAATGTCTATGGAGACATCATGTCTATGTGACTCAATACCGATTACTACTTAATTTTTTTTTTTGAAATATATGTACTTCTTTTGGCGCGTTTTGTAGAGGGTAAAATTGAAGGCTGCGCGCGCATCCCGTGACTGCAGTACTACATAGTAAAGTTACGAATGATGATAATGTGAATTATCTTTACTGACTGTTATTTTTATTTGATTAAAATAATGTTTATTTATACACCGTTAAATAATATTTAAACAACATTAAAAAGTCAGTGATATCAATTTACATTACTATCATTGACTGCAAACTTCATCATATTGATAGCACGCGTGATAAAAAAATTTGGAGTTCTTTGTGTTGGAAATATATTATTTAATGCTAATTTTTCTAATGTAGTTACTTTTGAAAACGAGACATAGTTTAAACCAACAGAAGTGTCTTTTTCTCCAAGGACTACAACAACTTTATCTAATGTTAAACCTTGCCACTTATGAATTGTAATATTAAAAGCTAATTGTAATGGAACTGTTTTCTAGAACAATTAGAATTTCAACTTTTCGAAAATTTAGTTATGGATGGTATTTGGAACATAGCCGCTATTGTTGTAAGTCAAATATTTAATGAGAATAATTTTCAAATCGAACCATTAGCTAGCACCTTAAGCTCCATTGAACAATACATTTTCAACCCATAAATTAGGACGTAACATAACCATAACTTTAGATCAAATCGATAAAATGATAATAACTATGGAAAAAACAAAGTAAATTTCAAGTCAACTTTGCACACAATAACTTCTATTCAACCTTAGTTTTATTTATGGAATGATAGCATCACGCAGAGTTTATGCGGGCATGTTTTTTTAATTTAGATTAAAAAATATTTTTATATTTTTTTAAAGGTGAAATAATTAAATATAATGTATTTAAAACAATTTTTCAAAAGTTGTCTTCACCCAGAATAATTACTCTCTATTTATTTATTCCTGATCAAAAATTGTCCAGCGATTTTGTAAACAAACATTTTATTCAATCAATATTAACTAGCTTTTTAACAGATGGCCGCCGTTGTCATGACGGCTTGCAAACCCATCGGCACCTGGATATACACTGGCTGATCCCGAAACGCGACAAATCAAAAAAGTTACTGCGACGTTTTTATGACGATGTGTATGGTAGTCGCAACCTCGTTAGGTACAGATCCATACCACCCCACTTGATTACTGGGTATACTACACCGGCTGATTCCGGAACACGACACGGCTAAGCGTACCATTAAGGTATTACACCTAGTGTATGGTGGTCGCGGTTTAGTAAGACACAATTGTTCTATACTACGACCTAGTAACTAGATATCCACCCAGACAAACACTAGAAAATAATACAAACTTACTATCTATACCTATCCGTAAATTATTTCACGAAAGTCGAGTTTTAATGCAATATCCATACCAATTTTTCCAACGCGATGACTAAACGCGCCAACAACCGCTTCAGATGATTGATTTATCGTATGAATGAAATTGAATTTAGCGGCAACAAATATTGAATGTCGGCTTTCTGTCAACAGAAACAATAAAATTCCCGTGCGCGGCCAGATGGAAGAAAGTCCGCTATACACGCAAAAGGAATTCGAGGTTGGTATCTATGTTTATTTATATTTATATACTAATGTTACCACTCGGCTCCGCACGCGTTAATTATGTAGGAAATATTTTCATCCCGTAATTTTATTTTTACACATATTGTTGACAATTCATGTAACTAATCAAGGAATGTACAAAGTACTTCGAAATCGGTTAATAATTTATTAAAAAAAGTTTTGTTTTGCGATTTGTAAACGTCATATTGAAAATTCCTATAGCCTAACAATTGACCGATAACATAAGCTTGCCGTGTACAACATGTCATAAGAATCGGTCAGGCAGTTTTTGAGTTAAGTCCAGACATACAAAAAGACAGACATAGGAAAGAAAGTTATTCATAATTATGCCTGATGCGTGATTCTTTTATAATAGATAGCTGTGTCCGCGGTTCTACTCGCGTGGACTTCAGAATGCCATCGGTTGAGCGCACGCACGAATCGTGCTGCTCCCACTTAAAATACGGCAAACAAAAATGCTTATTGTGGGTTATCTTTAGAAAATAGACATATGCTATTAAACCTTATTTGTAGGTATTTTAGGTACAATTACAATTATGTAGTACATTAATTTGATATATCACTTATAGTTTAGTCCGCGTGAGCCATTTAATCGCCCCAAAAGCGTCTTTTTCCGAATTGATGCACCATTATCGTCACTACTTATTTCTAATGTTACTTTATTAACAAAATATATTCTATAACCTGGCCAGATAATATATCTATGAATTAAAGGAGAAACCATGTAAATTGCATTACCGGTTTTCTTGTGAACACAACATAAACGGACAGACAGGCAGAGAGACGTTGAGTTGTATAATATATATAAATGTATATCGGGAAATTTAAATGTATATAAAAAAACAGGATTACACATCACTTGAGGAGTTTAACTTCTCTTATTCATGTTCTACGTATTTATATTGTATTTTGTATTAACAGTCAGAAGAGGATGGCTGCGATGAATGGGAAGTTAGCAGGTCTCGTGTTCACCTTGGGGCATTTATCGGCAGCGGGGCCTTCGGTCGTGTGTATGCGGCACAGTTGGATATGCCCGGAGGAGAAACGGTCACTGTTGCCGCCAAAATGCTTACCGGTAAGCACAGTGTCTTCCCCTATTTCTTACATAATTTCTTAAGAGTTAACTAAGTAGAGGGGTAACTAACTGGTAAATGAGAGAAGCAAAATTAATGCCTCTTTGTGACAGAATTTCCACTTGAAATTATCCTTTTTTAATACTCTTTATAAGTTCAGCATTTTGCCACAGTATCATCTGATGTTAAGTGACGATGTGGTCCAAGGACGGAACACGCTGAAAGGTGATAGCGACATATTTTAACTCACTTTTTCAACCTGGAGATGATGGACGGAATTAGAAAGTGCTCTACAAGGTCTACATGGTTTCATCACGATATCACTGAGTCATTATTTATTAATAATTTTTAAATGAATTTACAGTAGCGTTGATAAAACATCGATTATTTATTTCCAATACATAATACGGGATATTTATGTGATTACAAGGTAAATATAAGCGAACGACCTTTTTTTAGCTCTTCAAGTTACTAAAGTACACGCAACCTTCGGAAACAAGCGATGACCTATTTTTGTCGCACTATATATAGGAGGTATTTCGCAGACGCTTCCATTTTCGTTGCTTCTCTGATACCTGCCTCTATCGCTAGGAGGCTTCGTCTACAGTCCCATGTTTTTTTTAAATAATATATAAAATAAAACGGTTTTTTATTTCTTGCAAAAACAAAAACTTAATGCTATTACATAGTTTATACACATTTGTCCTAATAATTACTTTATGTCTAATAACTAACTGATCTTATTCCTAGTAGTCTTGTTTTGCAAGAACCCCTCCTCGGCTGAAGGCCTCCTCCAAAGAAGCCCATATGTCTCTGACTTGGGGAGCGTTTAAGTATTACGTAACGAATTTGGGGGGTCTTCTAAAACGTTACGATGTGTTACAGATGCGGGAGGGGGGTTTTGAACTACTTGTTACGTAACATTGTTTTAACCATTCAGAATGGTCGCGTAGAGTTTTTTGTGACCATTTTGTGACATAATTGTGACTTTCAGGTAAAAATGGTCACTTGGTGGTGGTTACGTAACGTTTTAATAGGGGGGAGGAGGATAAAGAAAAACATTACGGCGCGTTACATGGGGGAGGGGTGGTCAAAAATCTCCAAAAACTGCGTTATCAAATACTTGAACGCTACCTTGAGCTATATGTGTCGATCTTCGACCCACAGTCCATGTGATGTCGTCTTGACATCTCTCGTGATGTCATACTTTGTAGCGTTTACCTATTAGGACACTCCACAAGGTATTTTTTCTTGGTCGACCTTCCATATTCAAGTTGTGGTACATGTTCAGCCCACTTTCAATTCAACCTTTAACTATATAAATATAAATAATATCATTTTAACGTCTCTGTCAGTACGTATCTTATCTGTAACAAATACGTGAAGTTATGACGCAGTCGACGTTGAGCAAGTTAGAATATGAGCGTAAAGCTCGTTATACACGATGCGCAGTAGGTTGCGTAATTATTTATCACAACCCGCGGCTCCGCTCGCGTGGATTACAAAATTTCAAATAAGTCTAAGTTAAAAAGTCTAAGTTACTCCTAAGAACATTAGCTATCTGCCAGTGAACGTCCCGTCAAAATCGGTCCAACCGTTTCGAAGATTAGACGGAACAACCAGACCAACCAAAATTTTCAAACTTCATATTTTTTATAAGTATCATATATACTTTCATATGCATTTTGTAAAGAGCTGTTATTTTGACATTACAACCAGACACTTGAAATTTATTATTTTTATGCACAACACACGTTAGCGGGTTAGTCGGTGGCTTCATATCGTTGGAAGTCGGAAAACTTTGTCGGTGACACGATATTACCACTTTTGACTCCGCTATTAGTGACTGACGGTAGTGAAGAGTGTGCAGCCCTCGACATGATTCTAAACAACAATGTTTATGCCGGCGCATCGGCAGATACAATGTGTTTAACAATAAAATTTGATGCACAGTGGAAGTACTTGCACAAACTACTGCGCATCGTCTGCAACGAGCTTAACTTTCGTGAGCGCATCTCAAAAGTTGAGTTAATTTACTGCAATCGCACTACTGGCATTATATAACTCGGTGTAGGAAATGAAAGTCTGCAATCCACATTAACGGCCACGCTCTAGCCTGTTGGAAATATCTTTCAAAATTACATTACCTTTACTGCTTTTCATATAATCAGGATTATCATTATGTTAAAAACTTTGTGGAGTAGATAGTCCCTTATAATATGATTAAGTAGCTGTGACCCACGGGTACACACGTGTTTAAATTTATTCGAGCAATTCTCAACAGTTGTTCCTCTTTCCGTATTTTTTTCTACAGCTTTCCAGATTTCTTGATATTGTTAGTTATTGATCCGCTCCTTATACTCGTATCGTGAAGTTATATATTCGACCTTCCTCAACAAATCTATACTAATATAAAAAAGTAATATAAAAATACTAAATATCTATACATTTTTTTTGTTTGTTTAAACACGCTAATCAATGAAACTACCAGTCGAATTAGAAAAAATATTTTTGTGTATGATTGCCAGATTCACATGGAATAGTATAGGCTAGAATCAGGTTAGACCTCTCAGCTAGCCATAAATATTGATTTTTGTTAAGTAAATCGGACGATACCGCACACCCGAACTGCTTTATCCGAGTGCGCTGACATAATGGTATACGTAAATACAATGTTGAACAAAAATATTGCTCCTTAGTACGTCTAAAAAAAGTTCGCGATACCATATGCCTTTTACAATTAAAAATTTTGTGACAAAGTTTTATTGAAAATTGAAAAGTGATTTATAAGCATTTGTTGTTTTTTATTATTATTAGGCGTGGCATATTAATCCATAACTCATATTAATTATAAAAATCGGTAAATAGTTAATGCGTGCTAAACAACTACCACCTTATACAATTCATACAAGTGGAACCAAGCACAAACTCCGCTTTGTTTATCATTTCTTTAAATTTGTACAGAAGATGCAAGCCAAGAAGAAATGCAAGACTTCCAAAGAGAGATCACGATGCTTAAACATGTAGGAGCGCATAAGCACGTCATCCGACTGATAGCTTGCTGTACGCGACGGGCACCTCTTATCGCCCTTCTCGAACACGCTCCGAGAGGAGACTTGTTGTCCTTACTGCGAGCTGCGAGAGGCAAGAGAAAAGAGAAGCAAGGTTCGAACGTGACCAGAAGAGCGGACAGCGATACCAATGGCAGACCTTCGGAAGGAAATTGTAAGTTTGTTTTATACAACTGAGGTGGTAAACAAGCGTACCACCCGCCTGATGGTAAGCGATTGCCGTAGCCTATAAACTCTTAAAACACCAGAGGTATGACTAGGGCGTCCAAGGTGCTATGGAAACCCTACTCACCGCAGGAACACAACAGATTATTAGATGGAGGTATTTCACCAGTTGGGGGCCCAAGTGGAGAGAACGGTCCTTTTGAGGTTGAATATACACAGCTGTTGACAGTAGTAACCTTAATATCAGGTGGACGGCAAACCTTTGTTTTATAATATAGGTACGAGCAACCGCCTACGACTTCATTCACGTTAAATACAGCTATGTCACTCATAGAGAACGTAACTTCGTATTAATGAAAGAATTTTCAGAATCGGTTTAGTAACTCCAGTGATGGCCTTCATAAAATACAAACTTTACCTCTTTATAACATTAGTAGGTACTAGCTTCTACTCGCGACTTTATCTGCATGGACTTCAGAATAGGGTATTTCCCAGATTAAAAAGTACCTATTCCTTGTGTTAATTCAGGTTATAAACTAACTAAGTACCAAATTTTTGCCAAATCTGTTAGTCTGTTTTTGAGCGTTTGAGTAACAAGCATCCAAACATTTAAACTTTCAAAATTAATAGGATATATGATGTCATAGAATATTTTTTCCATTGAGAATCTAGTTTTAAATATAACGTAAAGAATACCACAACCCCGTAAAACATCCCAGTCTGTGCAATAATAAGAACTGGAGTGTCATTAAATTTAAAAGATATTATTTCTGAAACTCATTTTAATTATTCGGCTCCGTAAATAGGTAATAAAGTAAGTAATATTCTAAACAAATAAAGTCATTTGCAAAAGTATATTAAAGAGATATTGCTGTAATATTTTTATCAGGCGTTTAAGTTAGTTTATTTTTTACAATTTTAGCTGAAATCACAAATTTGAGCGACTCAGATCCAACTTTATCGGAAAGCAAACTTTACGCAAATAGTGATAAAGATCAGACAAAAGACCATTATGTTGCCGAACCGGCACTTCACATGGACGGGAGTACCATGCGGGAATACGCCCTGCAAGTCGCCTTGGGCATGAGGCATTTAGAAGAAAGAGGAATTACGCACAGGTAATTAATTACTTATTATCGCTCCATATTGTTATTATTGTCTCTTGTTAAGTTCTTTTTATGAATGATGATTTGAAAAGGTTGGCAATCCCAAATTTATTTTTCTCCATTACTATCTACGCACTATATCTAACAGTGAACCCTCGACCTATATTTGACACCATACATCATACAAGTAAAATTTATGTAAATATGACGCATCTGATGTGATGTGATGTCAAACTAGGGTAACGTGTTCACTGAGTTGTGATTGGCTGAATGTGAAAGTACAACTAAAAGTTTAGTACATTCGACGGATACATGCGTACATATTTTTTTTAGATTTACATAATCAAATCATGTAAAATGCTTAATATGTGCATTAATTAAAATCTTGGTCAACGGTGATTTCAATAGATTTCACTACCCTTTTTGGTACTCTGGATGTAATAACATCCGCATAGTGGCACGCTTAGGCATGCCGCGTTCCGGGATCACCAGTAAGTAGGTTGGTAGTGTGATCTGGTGTGGAAGGTACTGGATTACAACCACCATGACCATGGATAAACTCGTCATAGAAATGTTCTTTTGGTTTGTCGCATTTCGGAATCAGCCAAGCTGGATAGCTTACAGGCCGGCGCATGTCAGCGACGCGGTGAATTGCTGACCTCTCGGTACTCGCCGTTGATTTTGAATTGTACTGTACTTACCATTAGGTACAGTGACTTCATTTTGCCTTGATACTATTTAAAAACACAATTATGTTTGTAGCATTTCACACCTATCAGAAGTAAAACCTTCGGAAATAAAATATCACAATATATTCTTTAAAAAATATTTTTGAATATACTAAATCAGCGGGATTCGAACTATCGACCACTCGTACGTATGAAGTCTAGTCTTCTCACACCACTAGGCCAATCTCACGACGATGAAAATCATAAAAATCAAGACTTGCATTAACCGTGACTAATGTTAATGTATTCTATCTATCTCATTCTCTCGTAGGCTAAAACCTATAGATGTATATGGTTGTCTCTTTTTACTGTCGCTTTTTCGTTTCATTGAGTTTCAAATCACAACGGTGACAAAGAAGTTTTCACTTCAAAAAATACTACCATTATGTTAAGCTTTGCTGGCATTACATTATACACCGATTTTCGAGTCTACAGTCCAATTTTCCTATAACTATAGCGCAGAGCCGATCAAACTTCCCGTAAGTTTGTCGTCGGGATTTACCATAAAATATTTAGGCAGCAAGGGGTCGACTGCCAACCTACTACTGTTAAAGAAAAACACGTAAGGTTGTAAAATGGTTTTACTTACTTTAAAATTAAATAGTTAAAAAATGATAGTGTTGTAAAACATCGGTTTTTCGGCAAATCAATAGTCACAGACTGCTTTTAGCATGCCGTAAGAAAAAAAGTAGAGTAGGTAGGTTGCGTAGTTACTTTAGTAAATTGGTTGTTCCACAAAAAGGTTGTTCGCGCAAAGCTTACTTGTAATCACTAAAATACCCCGCTTATGTATTGGATATCAACTATCGATTATTTTGTTTCCACAATCGATTGTTCTATACTCCTAAAAACTACCGATTAATCGATGTCTTGCCAATACTACAAAATGAAGGTACGAACGCAAAAATCTCAAATTTTCTCTGTCTTCACAAGAAAAAGGATTTACTCGACGTGAAAGTGACAATATTTGTTTTTTCCTCAAATCTTAAAAACGTGTTTCAAACTCTCTGTCCGTCTCGATTAGGCTCAAAATCAAATGAACCCCAGTAACATAGAATGAGTAGTTTATGTTTATTTACCTAAATACGTAAAAAGGTTATTATATATAGTAAAAAAAAATACAAAACAATAAATAATAGGAAAAAAACTACCTATATGTGTTGTCGTATGAGTGATCGCCGAGAACTTCGAAATTCCTGCGATCGACTGCTTGAGCATCCCTGCTATTTCATCCGAGAATTATTAAATTATTATACGCTAAATTACTCTCCCCAAAAAACTAAGCCATCCACTTCAAAACAATGGACAAAAACCATTCAATTTCATCAAAGAGATCCCTAGCCGGTTGAATAATATCACATCTTATTTTTATTCCCTGAGGGAATAAATTGACCGGGTATCCTCGTATAGATGCTTCAGCCTTGAGGTCTGCGCTTGGTAACGGTTGCTAAGAAACGTTTCCAACACCGTTAGCAAAACCAGAATGTAAGGTAACCGCGGCTGAAAGATTTGCAATGTTTTATTATTATATAAAGGTTGGATTTTCATTTGATATTAAACACCCTTTCAGGATATTCTTTGTGTAAATTTTGTTTTGTTTCGATATTTCTTTAAAACCCTTTTTAGCTTAGTGGTAAAAAGTTACATAAATATAAATACGGAATTGATTAAACATTTTTACTAGCTCGCAGTGCCTCGCAGTTTCACCTGTGAAATAAAGCAATTTCACTAACTCTCCACCGCATCGCTGCCAATGCTAGTACATCGTTGTTCTGACTTGCCATATTTGCTTACAACTTGCCAGATTGCTTGACGTTCTTATGAACGTGATTCAGATGAAAGTGATCTTACAACGCTACATACATATACTTTACGATAGCTTCCTGGAAAACATTTCGTTGTAACTTAGCAACACTATTAGTTTTGTAATCAGTAACAAATAAATCGGAAAATAATATCAAAATTTATGCTTTGTTACCTATGAAACGATACTCTCTTTTCCATTTATGATTTTGAGAAGAGTTTTTATTGTGTAATTACACTCTAGTCGGGATATTTTTTAAATAATATTAAAATACATGGTACATACTGACATTGTTGACGTTTCCTTTCAAAATTGACACAATGGATTAATGATCAGATAGATGGCGCTGTGATCGAGATAGTACTTTTGTACTATTTATTCTACCTACAAGTACTACGGACAATTCGGTATCTTTGTGTTTGTAATAAACGGAGCGCAAGTAATAAATAATGTTTTACTCGCCTTTTCAAGTAGTTCTTCGAGTATTCAATTACCTACTCACTACTGCAATACTGTGTAAGATCAAAGAGGTATCGGGAGTTGAGTGGTCGATAAAAATAATATGTACATTTATATCTATAGGTATTTATAAACTTAGGTATATTTATTATGAATTACTGTTGATTTAGGATCCTATGTACTTACCAAAAGTAAGCTCTGAATCTCGCGTTGTTAATCAATCACCATATAAATCATAAATAGTCTTCTTGAATAGTGATGTTCAATGTTCATTCGAGAGATTTTATCCTTATCATAGACCATATCGTTTGGCACAATAACATTGTGAATATCTGGTTTTTGTATTTTTAGTTGGTTCGATTCCCATCACAAGTAAGGTTTTTTAAAAATTCTGTGATTGCTGTAATTCCTATTTTAAAAACAATAGAATATTCCCTTTAAGTAAAATTTGCTATCTTCAATATTTAATATAGTTTTCCTCCATGTCCCATTCGCCTATCATAAGGGCCCTGTAGCCTCTGGCCAAGAAGAACAACTTAATATGTAAAAATTAATTTATGATTGGCCGCCTGAAAATTGTCGACGTATACTTAAAAATAATTATTTACCGTGAAAATTGGACACCTGTAGATAATATCCGGGGCTGGGAATAATCCGGGATCGTGAGCCCACCTGGGATCGCGAGGTTCTCGGAAACATCCCGAATTTTCCCGGTACTCATCCGATTAGCTTGAAGGCGGGCGGCCCGATGTTCCGAATACATTTGTACTCCGTAACGTTTAGTGATTCCTGTAACTAAATAAACATTTTGTACGTTTATTTTAATGTGTGTATTGTATTTCTTGTACATCCAATATCATATAATTTAATTTTTAGGGTTCCGTACCTCAAAATAAAACATGATTATCAAAACCTACAGGTTACTTCCAAGCTACATACAATTTTGAAAGCCCTCGTACAAGTTATGCATATAATGTTATCCGTGTAAACAACGATCCGGGTCGCCTTTTTGATCATAAAATTTATGTATTGTTATTTCACGTATATTTTAACATAACAAATATTTTTCAATTCTTTTGTAACGTAAAATTACTTATCGTGGTTTCAATATTAAAGTTAGTTATAGTGGATAAGGTTTTAGATCTTTCTACTTTACACAGATATCTAGTATATTGTACAAGAAGATTTCTTTATCACTTATTTGTATTGTGTTTCTATTGTCCTATGTTTAACCGTCTTGGCAGCGTATTCCAAGAATGCATGCTAGCAGTGGCGCAGTCCAACGTGCCGTAACCACTCTCGGGGAGTGGTTTCGAACGTGGCGAATAGCTATTAATCCGGTAAAGAGCGCCGCGATTATGTTCGAACCGCATACATGTAAACTACCACGCACGGTAGGACCCCTCTCATTATTCGGTAGGAATATCCCTTGGGCCACCAAGACTAAATATCTGGTTGTCACCCTTGACTCAAAGCTTAACTTCAATGCACACGTTACTATAGTCCGGAATAGGGCCGTCTGGATCCTTTTCCGCTTGCGACCCTTGCTCAGTTCGGTAAGCAAAATGTCCTTAAGACATAAGCTTACACTGTACAAGATGTGCGTCCGTCCGATCTTGACATATAGCTGCGCCGCGTTCGCATATATGTCCAAACATAACTTTGCCCGCATGCATCGGTTTCTCCGTTGCCTGCTCGACCCTCCAGCCTTCGTTAGGAACATGGACATCCACAGGGACATGAGGCTTCCCTCGATAGAAGCCTATGTGAAATATCTCACCAGGAGATACTTCGATAGCGCTTCGAATCATCCCAACCCGCTCGTAAAATCCACCGTGAACTATATCCCAGACAACTCGATCCCCGTTGCCAAACGTTATAAACGCCGTCCGCGAAATCTCTTTCGAAATCGAACAGACCGAGATACATTGAATAATATAAGGATTATATATAAACAATAACATAATTTAAAAGACTGTACATTAATGTACGATAAGTAATGTAATCAGTTCGGAACCCTCAGGGCGGGAGTTCTAATCGCTACTTGTCCATTTTTTTATTGTTTATCCTTTTTCGTATGTAAATTTTATGTATGTATGTGCGAAATTTTACTACTTCGGTGTAACAAAAAAAATCTCCAAATTTTTTAACCCACGTGCCATCAAAATAATGAAGTTAGTCATCAATGATAGTAATGTAAATTTATTTTTCTAACTTTAAAAGTATTGTAACTGTATATGAATAAACGGTATTTTAATCAAATTAAAATAATGTTTAAATATATTAATTTGATAAAAAGTGAAATAATATTTGAATATTATAATTAAAAAATAAAAGTCAGGAAAATTATTTCACATTATTACCATTGATGGCTATCTTCATCATGTCGTACACAGATGATATGTATGTGTATATAGATGTATGTATGATATGTATTTAGATGTATACTTCCGTTACATGATAAACCTCTACTAAACGCGTCAAAAACCAGTTATTTCGTAAGTTTGACATAAAAGTCATCAAATCAAGCAATATTGTTCATATTGTAATGTTAACGGTTCCAGGGACTTAGCTGCTCGTAATATCCTTGTGGATAGCGCTGGAGTACTGAAAGTCGCAGATTTCGGTCTCTCCAGAACTGGTGTATATGTCCATACGAGATCTTGCCCGGTGCCTCTCCGGTGGTTGGCGCCCGAGGCTATTCTTCACTCTCAATATTGCAGCAAAAGTGACGTATGGGCTTTTGCTGTGCTGCTATGGGAGATTGCAACTTTAGGTAATCTACCCAAAGGGCCATCTCAACCATTTTAATTGTTTAAATGTCTCATCTCTATATTAGTAAAGTGTGATTAAAAAAATTACCATAGATACTAATTTAAATATTTTTTTGTGAGTAGTTAAAAACAATTATGTTTTGTAAGTTAAATTGAATACTTTGCCCAATATTCCTTTCATTCAATTTTTCGTTTACTAAAAAGCTTATTTTCTATAAATTAATCAAAATTCAATTAAATATACTCGTTAACTTCTACAATCATGATTTTGTGAATAAAGCGCCTGTCAAAATTTGATAGCAAAATCGTTCGTTTGCATCTTCGGGAAAATAATGATTAGGACAAAAATAATACTGTCTATTGAATATTAATTTGATATTGTGGTCCGATGTCTGTGTACGTACATAATGTACATATGCTTAAAATCCAGTTTACATTATTAAAGTTATCTTAAAGAATGAAACTTACAAGCAATTGGACGCGAATAGCCAAAGCATTTGTCTCATTTGAAAGTGTTAAAATTCACTACCATTAGAAAATTAGCTTTTTATAAAGAAGACTCTAAAGATAAACAAATGTTTATGGTAAATACTCCATTAATTACGTAATTATATATAAAAAAAAAGTATAAAGACCCCATATGTTACAATACAATCATGAAGAAGGAAATAAGATTTACATTTTGTACTTTTTAGGTGGATTCCCTTACTCAGAGCTAAGTAACCACCAAGTACCACCATTCCTGGCCGGCGGTGGCCGCCTACTGAAGCCGGCTCGAGCCTCGTCCAGACTCTACCAACTGATGATGGAGTGCTGGTCAGAGAACCCAAACAGCAGGCCAACCTTCGCACAAATAGTTGATAACCTAATCGCGCAGAAGCAGCTGTACGTAGACTTGGACTGTGTTTTTCCCCCATCAGAGGAAGATTTGAAGTTCGACTTCAATGCGTCGAAGGCAAACGGCTTTATAGAACGGTGAATTATGGAAGACTGAATATTTTAATTGTTAATTACATTATAATATAGTAAATTTGTAATGTTTATTATTATTTCAAGAGATTCCCACTTTTATATAAATAGTAGTTGTGACCCACGGTTTCACTCGTGTTAAATTTATTCGACTATCGCACCCGTGTTTCCTGCCCTTGTTCTCACTTCCCGTACTTGCCTACAGCTATCCCGATTGTTTGACGTTTATCATTACAGCTCCGCTCATTAAAATCCTAGCGTGAAGTTATATAGCCTATAATCTTGCTCAGTAAATAAGCTATGCAATACAAAAAGAAATTTTGAAATCTGACCGGTAGTTTCAGAGATTAGAGCCACGGCGAGAATTCACGCCGTGAACTCAGCGCGACTCGAACTATTATCCACACTCACAGTGTTCACGCCTGTTCGCGCCTCGGTTTCCGTTTTTAGTCAGTATTTTGTTTCCGTGTCAAAGGGGTCGCGACCGCGTAATGCAAACAGTGCGATCGCTCATCCACATTCACGGCGTCACAGTTCGATTCCTTATAAACTGAATATGTATTGTAATAATTCCATTAAATGTTTAAATTATTCAACATTTAAGTATAATAAGCATTACCAGATTTGATGGTACTTTTGGTATAACATGTTATAATAAACATGTCAAAAGCATAATTCACATAGAGTCAAAGACGCAGCAGCTGAAGATACCTCCATTTAGTACCAGTGAGTGAACCCAACTGTGAATTCTCGCCGTGACTTCTGCGCGAGTCTGGAGCTGGCTTATGGAGAACCATGTCTGTGTATCATTCCCTCTTGATTACGCTAGCGCCATTTTGGTGGGCTATTGAATTATAATTTGCTGCTTACAGGTGGACACTTTTCAACTTATCTCCCATATAAGATAGTTCTCCATGAGACAAAGAAACAGAACAATATTCAAAATGACATCACATAGTACATTTTTTTTAATATTTGCGTTATATATACATCTATGTATATATAATTACTTATCCTGACTGTCTGATTCATCAACGCAATGCCCAAACAACTGGGGTAATGACCGTAAAAATTTGAAAGCGGGTTCCTTTTACACTGCAAAAAGAAAGTATTTTTGGAAATTCAACCGCTAAGTGGTGAAAAAAGGAATGAAATTTTGTATGAAAATCCGTCGTTTTTGAAGATAAATCTATAAAAATTGGTATTGTGCAATTCAGTTGGAAAGCATAATAGGCAAGTTTCATAGTTTTTTATTTATTAAAAAACTAAGTGTTTAAAAGATGTGGCGAAGGTTTGTATAATACAAATAACGACATCTGTTAACCAAAGGCAATACTAATGAATGCTTTCATAATAAATTAAATTCATCATTCATCATTTTGTTTATAGTAATGAAACTTTGAATGAATTCCTTCTTATCCCTTTCATAACAGAACCACACGCGCTGGTCTCCGGAGCCACAGCTTCACGGTAACCTTCATCTCGGCACGAACAAAGAAATTTGCTACGTCGTGTCTTTGCCGTCTTTGAGGCTGTGGAACTGTCTCCCGGCCAGTGTGTTCCCTCCTTCCTACAACATGGATTCCTTCAAATATAACGTGAAGAGACATTTGAGCAGGCCGCCATGACAGAGACGACTGTCAATGCATTGTAAATCACATGTTAGTCGCCGATTTGGATTGCACGGTGCTCGCCATCAGCTTCAGCGACAGTGTAGTCACTTTGCCGTGGTTTGATAAATAAAAAAATAAAAAACAGGAAAAATGACGGGATAAGTAGTGCTGTAGTCGAGTTATTGATTATGGAGAAGGGCAGAACGTCTGCCGGACTAGTTAGTACTCCTTAACTTTATAAAACTATTTATCGATGGGCAATAATCGAATTAGTCTATTAAAATCGCTTCAAAAATAACTATAAAATTATAAACATAACATTAATACACTTTGGAGAAATTTGGACGATAA
Source organism: Saturnia pavonia (assembly GCA_947532125.1). Classification (NCBI taxonomy): domain Eukaryota; kingdom Metazoa; phylum Arthropoda; class Insecta; order Lepidoptera; family Saturniidae; genus Saturnia; species Saturnia pavonia. The sequence goes on from OX383906.1 coordinate 13,296,948, forward strand.
GCAAAAGAATATAACGGATGACAAAAAAAACTAACCCTTATATACAAAATGCGAAAGAATTCTTGAAGCAGTAAAATTAAATAACATGAATATACAATAACATTTTCTCATAAACTTTACGATAACATCTTATAAAAATATTTGATTTATTTATTGAAAAGAAACACGAACATGTGGAAATTAGAAATCTGTTGTATTAATTTAATATTTTAATTATTAAACCAGTAAGTAATTAATTATTCACATACACGTAGTGTACAAATAAAGTTTAAATTTTTTATTTTAATTATCTTTAGAACTTGAAATAAACTGTAGAATTCCGTAGCTAATGGGTTTTACAGACAACATTTCTTTGTCATCGATTCTTGTTTATTTTGGCCATCTACCGTAAGCTGGCTGAAATAAATTTATCTTGGCCAAAATAGGTTAAATATGAAAATGTGTTATATCTATAAAGATTCCTGAAAGAATCTGTTCGACTGTAGCTGCATTCTGAGAAAAAAGGAAGATGTTGTAAGTCATGATCAATCTTTCGTTTATTCAAAGATGTCACTTAGTTTTCGGTATTGGATCACAGGATTACTTACGATAAAAAGTATTTTACAATATAATATTTTTATCGGACTTATAGCGTACAATAAATATTAACTCTTTTAGATTAATGTATTTCAATTTCTTTACTTACAGTGAATCGTGTTATATACGTTTTCGCACTGTCAAGCATTTCGTTCACTTTAACATCTAAATGGCCAAATCCTGAAAATGATCCATTGCTGTTTATAGCAAACCCTGTTGAATCCTATATGCCGGGGCACTGGATGCCACTGAGCGTTGTGAAAATTATTCTAGAACGGACAACGAACAAAAAAATTATACCGTCAATAAAACTGAAACCTGTAAAGTTGAACAAAAAAACCACATTGGAATTACCGAAATTAGAATCGCCTATTACCAAACCACTGCCACCGGTAACAACGACAGAATCACCACTAACTGAACCGCCGACTAAACAACCAACAGAACCTCCAACAGAACCAGCAACTAAAGTATCAGCTGAACCACTAAAAAAGACGCCAACTGAAACACCAACTAAACCACCAACAGAACCACCTACTGCACCACCATCAAAACCACCAACTGAACCACCAATTGAAACACCCACTGAACCGCCAACTGAACTACCAACAAAACCATCAACTGAACCACCGACTAAACCACCAATTGAACCCCCAAGAGAACCACTAACTGAACCACCAACTGAACCACAAACTGAACCAACACCTGAACTAACAACTGAACCAACAACTGAAACCCCAACTGAAGCACCAACTGAGCCAACAACTAAACACCCAACTGAACCGACCACTGAACCGCCAACTGAACCAACAACTGAACCACCAACTGAGCCATCAACTGAACCACCAACTGAACCACCAACAAAACGTCCGCATAAGCCTAATCGTTTTAACCCCAACGATGGCCATGAAAATGGAAATGTATAATCAATTTTATACATTTAATATTACTTTGTTACTCTCGGTAAATTGAGAAACTTCCTTTCACGATAAACTAGACTTATTGGTTTTGGTTTCAACGCTAATTAAATTAATTTAATGACTGAAGTCATCGACGTTCTCTTTGATTTTTTTTATTTAAATTGATATTACATAACGAAGGAGCTTGGAAATTAATCTATAGTAGTCTAAACAATAAGATGTAGCAATAAAATTAAACTTATATGACATTGCAAGTAAGGAATCTTTAGTAAGTTAGTAATAACATAAAATAAAAACAAAAATTGCCTTTATTCTCTGACCAAGGTACAATTATCTTTATTAAAATTCTTACTGTGGCGGTTACCTAGTTCTTGTTGGTCAGCCTGTCTTCTTAGGTTACCTCTATAGGTTACCTCTATTCATATTCATCTTGACCTAGTATCTTTCATTTATCTAGAAAATAACCTTTCTGTTATTTGATCGCACCTCTCCTTTGCCTTTTTGTTTTCTGGCATCCTTGAAGCTTGTTGCCTCGAAACCCGTTGAAACTGTAAAAGCCGTCTGAGGTTTCAGGATCCTTATGGTAAACAGTGTAGTCAGAACGAAAAAACAGGTTTTCGTCATATCCTTAATGTCAATGTGTATTTCAATTTCAATAGTCTTGAAAACCTATAAATAAAATTATTGTGTGCATCTGTCAGTGATCGTGTAACTTCTGAGCGACTTGACCAATTAAGCTCATATTCACTTTTTTTTTTATCGGTACGATGCTTTATAGATTTTGTTAAGATCCGATAGATCGTGCTGGGATTGAGCCATTAACTACCGGAAAGGCCAGAACAATGTCTGCCGGACCTGCTAGTAAACTATTTATTTAATTTTAAAACTTACGTATCCCTCCATTTGTTTATAAACTTACTAGCTGTGCCCGCTGCTCCGCTCGAGTCGACTATAGATTATTAATTTGATATATCTCTTATCTCTTATATTTTTATTTACTCAGCGTACGCCATATAGGAGTCTTTTTACCTAATTGATTCACCATTATCGTTACTGCTTATTTTATACGTTACTTTATCTATGAAAATATGCCCTATAACCAGATAACAAAGCTATGAATTAAAATAAATAACATGTAAATCTGATAGGTGGTTTTTGCGTGAAAAGAACATAAACGGACAGACAAGCAGAGAGACTTTGAGTTTTATAATATGTATAGAAGATTCACCATTTTTTTTGCATTACACTCAAGCATAACTACTTGAAAATAACCAATCGTACGTAAGCCAAGTATTAAATAAGTATTCTCATTATTTAGACATAGGTATACATTTATTTTTCGTGATTTCCGTAAGGACCAATAGTTATTATGTATCTAATATTTTTGCATATCGTCTGTGATAATGCTAAATGTCAAAAGAGTCTGCCACAATATTATTCATAGCAAAATATTATATTTTTAGTTATTTTCAAATAAGATCCACATTCAGGATAGTTTTACATAAAATTGTATAGATTTTACTAACGATATAACACCACGATAAGCATGACACACACCTAGCGAATTGTTAAAAAAAAAACGTTTTCCCTGTCTGCTGTAAAATCAGTTCACAGTGACATAGCCTGTGTTGCAATATCACCGACGATATGTTCACTTATTCATCTAGAGATGAATACGTCTACCCTTTCATTCTAAGAGATATCAAATTTTATAATAAGAAAACTGAAAACAAGAGTAAAAACTATGTACATATCTAATTTCACTTTAAATCAACAAAAGTTTTTGTTGTTTTTATTTTGCCTTAAATGTCTAACTTGAACAATAAAGAAATAAACAATTCCAAATAAATTTAAACGTTTCGCTATCTGAACGACTTATAAAATATTATTTGAATTATATGGTGAAATCATAAAATATTCAATACCACCAATACCAATAATACTTTTATAATATTTACATTCAGTACTAAAATGTTTTACATAGAAAACATATACTCAGCATCCATAAAGTAAGATTTTTACAATATCGCTTAAGTTTTAATTGTGTATATTTTTTACATACAAGAGTATGTACTTACAAATGTTTATTCTATAGCATATGATAATATCTTATAAGTGTATTACACATAAGTGAAAAACAATGATTAAACCCTTCCATTATAAAATCTAAGAACTTTCCATTAATTTTAACTGAAGACTTATTACAGTTCTGATTAGGATAATGTGAATCAGGAATTATGTAGTAAGCGTAGAAACCCTTAAATCATATTATTTTTCATTGGGTTTCATTGATCAAGTGTAATAATACCAGTAATTTTGAAAATTGACTTAATTGTTACGAAAAAGAAATTTTAATAAGTTACATTCTTTTTGGCTATTTGATAACAACGTATTTATTACTTGCAGTGGTATCCGATGTGATCAACTTTTTTTTAGTATTACTGACTATGACGTACAGAACGGGAAGAACGGGAGCAGTAAAATGGCCAGATCCTAACAAAGATCCTTTGCTATACATAGCTAACCCAATTGAAGCGGAAATGCCAGGACATTGGATGCCTTTAAGCATTGTAAGACATATACTTGAAAGATCTACGACAAAACCCTTAACATCCACTCTAATGAGATTGCACTTAAAAAAAGATATACAAAACATATTTACGACAAGTACCACTACTACAACGGCTTCTACAACTACACCTACAACCACTGCAAAAATTACTACAACGTCGCCGACAACGACAACGACAAAGACAACACCAATTACAACAACGACTACGACAACGCCGACTATAACTACAACGACTACGGCTACTACACCAACCACAATAACAACGCCGACCACAACAACAACAACGCAGACTACAACCACAACGACTACGGCAACTACACTAACCACAAGAACAACAATGCCGACCACAACGACAACGCCAACCACAACGACAACGCCAACCACAACGACAACGCCGACCACAACGACAACGCCGACCACAACGACAACGCTGACCACAACAACAACGCCGACCACAACTACAACGCCGACCACAACTACAACGCCGACCACAACGACAACGTCGCCCACGACGACTACGCCGACCACAACTACAATACCGACCACAACGACAACGCCAACCACAACGACAACGTCGCCCACGACGACTACGCCGACCACAACGACTACGCCGACCACAACGACTACGCCGACCACAACGACAACGCCGACCACAACGACAACGCCGACCACAACGACAACGCCGACCACAACAACAACGCCAACCACTACGACAACGTCGACCACGACGACTACTCCGACTACAACGACAACGCCAACAACTACGACTACACCAACTACTACAACAACGACAACGCCAACAACTACGACTACACCAACTACAACAACAACAACCAAACCAACGCGCCGGACTCCAAAGAGAAATAAAATATATCGCGACGAACATGAAAATTTGAACTCCTAGGACATTAGTTCTTTAGTATATATATATACAACTTTAAAGTCAATGGACAATAAAACAGTAAAATTATGGATTATACATAATAATAAGATTTTCATAATAAATAAATACTTGAAAGAAATTTAAGGAATAAAAAAAAATATTGTACATTTCAGGTCATAATAACTAAATTTGGACATTCAGTTCATCGAGAATATCGTAATATTTAACTATGGAGATGGCTTGGCTAGCTACTACCCTCGAGTTGAAAATCTGCCGCCAAGCACCAATAGGTTTGTTCCGGCAGCTGCACTTGAGAGCCAGTCTTCTACTAGGTGTAGCGTGTTACCATCTTGGGCCGCATCGTCACTTAACGTCAGGTGAGACTGTGGCAGCTTACGCCGAGAAATCCGAAACTCAAGATTTTTTCCATATACAGTGGTACTTACTACAAGAACATTTCTACATGGTTTCCTCGCGGTATTTTCTTTTACCCTCAGACGATAATGTTACGAATAAAAATTATTAAATGAATTTTAATTCCAAAAAAGTATATTTCGCTCGAACCTGCGCATCGATATTCCACCGGTCAAACTAATCAACGGGCATGACAAACTAAAGTAAATAACAAAATAAATAACTATTCCACTTTCTATTCTTATCTAGTTGTCTTTTTTTTAGAATAAATAAGCTTTTAGATTGCACATTTTTAGAGTGGTAGGATCTTTGGAAATGTATTTTTACTTGGGGCAGTCAGACTTGTGAAATACCTTCTCCCCAACAGAAAATCGTAACCAAATGACCTTGTTTTGTGGTACTGCGGTGAGTAGGGTTTCCAGAAGTTCTCGGAGAACGGGGGTTCTCGGAGAATGAGAGTTCAAGGCCGGCAACGAGCTAATGATACCTCTGGTGTTACAAGCGTCCGTAGGCTATGGAAACCGCTTACCATCATTGTATTTAAAAAAAGTAAGGAATCTCAATCTATGCACAATGAACTTTGATTATTCATTACAAACAACAAACCTACTAAATAATACAGCTATCTATTCTGTACAAAAAAACTAATTACATAAACTAATATCTTTACATTTCTTGGAACATTTTGTCTCTTAAAAATCAAGAAAAAAGAAGAATACTTTACTACCGAATGAAGGCATCCAAATTATATGAACGATAATAATACAGGCGGAGATTGAATCGAAAACCAAAGTGCATTTTTGATCTCTTTTTAAAAATTATGTTTACTTTGCGCCGCGCCTTAGTTTTTTTATCGACAAATTGGATGTAAGACATTTGTGCTATAACTTTTTACATATCATCTTCTAACAGTTCTAACTAGGGATGTTACGGACTGAAATTTCAGGTCTGGTTATGGATATGGATTTATCGTATGTGTGGCATATTTATTTAATAGATTTCGATAGGCTACTTGCCTCATAACAAATTTGGCGCAATAAATAAATATTTTCTCTAGTATTTGACTTAAGAAACCAATATTTATAGATTTCAGATATTAAAAGTGTAAGATGGCTACAGATTTTCAATTTAAAAATTGTTTTTTTAATTTTTAGTATTGAACTGAAAACGCTGCCAGCCATATTATCTTTGCTGTGACGTCATACGGCTTGTAAACAACACGTTTGACATTCAGAAAACATTCATCATAGTAAAAAAAGCTCTATACTTTTTCATAAAATGACAACGTGTACTAAATGTCAAATGTTCGCTTTCGACCCATATGACGGCTGACAGCGTTTTCGCCTGTTTACGAAAAGTAATTTTAAAAAATAAGTTTTGCGGTTTTTCTAGATTCCAAAAAAATATGGTAATATTTTTTTTTTCTTTATCCGGACAATAATTAGTAATTTAAGACCTACTTTAAAAATAGTCGACTAGCCTATTATGGATCCATTTATGAAAAATATTTCGGATACCCGATCGTTTTGAATAATTTCAGTCATTACACTTTCCAAGAATATTATAATATAGAAACTTATTTTTTTTAACATTTATTGGTGAACAATTTTAACTTTAGTTTGGATAATTATTAGTTTACTTACTATTACTATCTATACTAATATAATAAAGCAGAATAGTTATTTTATTTGTTTGTTTAAACAGGCTAATCTCTAGATCTACCAGTCGGATTCGAAACATTCTTCTTGTGTATATATATATATGTATGATAGCCAGATTCATAAGGAATAGTATACTATTTAGCTTTAGGCTACACCTCTCAGCTAGCCTTAAATATTTTTTTTTTTTTGTAAGTACTTAAGTCGGAAGCAACAGCGCTCCAGAATATATTTATCCGCGTGCGCTGGCGTAATGGTTGGTGATACGTAAATATAATGTTCTATAAAAATATTGCTCCTTAATACATCTAAAAATAGTCCACAATACCATATGCCTATGTCTTATACATACGCCATAATAATGTATTTTGTGACGAAAATTTATTGAAAATTGAAAAGTGATGAGCATTAATATTAGGCATGGAATATTAATCCTTACGAACGAAAGTTACTTCATCATCAAGACAATTTTATGAAGATAAACATTGCCCTTTATAGTATGTTATTTGGACTCATAGTTTGGGAGGTAATAGAAAATTAAAATAATTCAACACTCATATAGACTAAGGTATAGTGGCGCGAACGAGCCGTGTGAGTCATGATGCATATCCCTGGCCGCCCGATAAAAATATTGTCTTTCTTGAGGTATTACAAATCACCAATCAGCGATTTATTTTAAATTATACGCGGGAGAAACCGCGCGGCACAGCTGGTAATAATACTCTATATATATTATAAACCTCAACGGCTCTCTGTCGGTTTGTTCATTTATGTTCTTTTCATGCGAAAACCACTTATCCGATTTAAATAGTTTTTCCTTTAATTCGTAGATATGTTATCTGGCCAGGCAATGCTGACGGTCGGCGCACGTGCGAATTGTGCTGCCTCAAAAATGCTTATTGAAGGTGATCCTTAGAAGATAGACATATGCTATCGCTATCTTTTTGTAGGTATTTTTAAGATCTACAGTTATGTTATACATTAATTTGATATATTTCTTATGATTTACTTAGCGAAAGCCATTTAATCGCCCCAAAAGCGTATTTTTCGTTTTGATACACCATTATCTTCACTACTTATTTCCTGTTACCTAATGTAATAAAATATATCCTAAATCCTGGCCAGATAACTAACTAAGCTATGAATTAAAATAAAAAGAATGTAAATCGGATAAGTGGTTTTTGCGAGAAAAGAACATAAATGGACAGACAGACAGAGAGAGAGACGTTGAGTTTTATAATATTTATTAGCTTTTCAACCGGTTAAGTCATTCAGAAATTATAAAATCACTAACAGACAGATACAAGATTTTTATACATAAGAAAATTAGCTAAATACTACCAATTACAGTTTTGGCAGTACATTTTACTGCCAAATATAGAATAATTGTTGTTATATCGGCATGATCAGAATTATAGGTAGGTATGCATCTGGATGAAAGTGAAATTAAACGCCAACAAAAATTGTTTTTCCTAAAAAACAGAAAAATGGTCTAATTAATTTAATGCGAAATTAAAGACTTGCTCGGTTCTCCGAGCCAATCAAATTGACATACGATTTTATTTCAACCCGAAGGACTTCTTCGTCTGTACAGCAAACAAATATAATATTTATTTATAAAATATACAGAAGACTGATGGACTACATTATATTAAATATATGTTAGGTAATAAAAAAGGGTTATCAAAGAGAATACAAAATTTTATAACTGTTCGGTAAATGATCTGATATTCTTGTGAATGTGACAGGGTTTGATTGCATGCGGTGCGTCATTCCAGAGCTCTGAGGTAGGGGATTCAAGGTCGGCAACGCGCTAGTAATACAAGTGGTGTTACAAGCGTCTATAGGCTACGGTAGCAGCTTACCATCAGGCGGCCTGTATGCTTGTTTGCCACCTTAGTTTTATTTAAAAAAGCAACACTGTCATATCTTTTTCGCAAAATTAGCAATTCTCGTGGTGATATGTTTCGACCTGAAGGGTTCACCAACTGCCAACACGTACTAAACATGGGCCAGTTTAAATTAGTTCTCAGACCTTTCTGTTACTTCTAATAAAATTACAGTAGGTACCGTTTAAGTTTGAATACAGTTGGCTAGGTGGTATGATTACCTAAAATTAGCAGAATAAAAACAGTTTACGTGATTGTAAATCACGAAATTAGCTATAGTTTTCAAATGGGGGAGTTTTCCTAAAATACGTAAAGTCAACTATACCCTATTCACTATAATGTGAGATTTTATATAAACAAAAAACTAGTGTTTCTCAAACTTAAGATACCTGTTAGTAGTATTCTTCTATGGCTTCACTTATTAGATTGAAAATTGACATTTCAAATCTTTTATGTGCACTCATCTGTAGCGTCACATTAATATTTAAAAATAAAATAATAAAAGTATTTGAACAGTAATTCACAATTAAAAAAATAATTACAAGCTATTATATGTCAAGTACATAGAAAATATACGTCATACGGACAATTACCTTTACAAGTAGACATGTTTAGTTACCTATGGCACTTAAAAATATTTATGTAGGTAAAAGAACCCATTTTATGGTTTGTTTACATAAAATCTCACGTTATAATAAATAGGGTATAGGTACTTAGTTTTTTACTCGTAACTACTCACCATAAAAGCTTTTGACGCTAATAATTAAAAATTACGGTTTAATTCTGTGGAATGATTATAAAAGGTGGATATTCGGCGAATATTACTGTTTCAGCTTAGTTTAAGGGGGAGGGTGTGTGGACCCTCTACGACCTTATATCAGAAATATAGTAAATAAACTACATTCTACGAATAAGTCAATCGCCCTTTTCAAATTGACCAACGGATCTATCTTGGTGAAAGCCGGCTGCAGTGAACATAACGGGTTTTTTACCATATTCATCGTGGTCGCAATCCAGTCGATTCGACAGGTTGTACGTAACATCAGATGGATAGCAATGTCTCGTAAAAAAAATATTTCGAATTTAGAGTTGTACTCGTAAATTGCGACCCTGAAACCAGCCAGCCTTATGTAACACATACTCTCTAATAGATTTACGAGTAAGGAGAATACGATACGCGTGCCCTAAAAATCATTGTATATTTACTGATTCGGCATTCATTGGTGCATTATGGATATCACGGTAAATATCTTCTCTTAAATTATCTTCACACATGTTTTTTAAAATAGAATAATGAGGAAATTGTGTTAGTTGTTGTTTATTTATTAATTATACTAGCTCGGTAAAATGATTGCACAGCACCTGATTGTAAGGTACGCTACAGTTACAAACAACGGTGACCGTCAGTGATAGATTTTATCGGCAGTCGTCGATGTCATGCCGACCTGCTTAAATGCCTTTTACACGCTTTTGAAAGCTCAAATTTCATAAGAAGGAGGGAAAATGTCGACTGGGAGTCCATTCCACGTCCGAACGATATATATGACAAAGGTAAGAATTTGCGAACTTTTTTGTACGTGCCGTGATGGATGCTACCGTGTAGCTGTGGCTTCGTAAACCAATTTTATAAATATAAATTACTTCTTCTATTGATTACTTATTTACCAGGTTCGAGCCGTGCCGGAAGTGCAAGGGGTGTACAGCATCTGGTGGCAAAACAGGTACTTGGGGCGACAAAATAAAAAAACGAACGACTAGTTCGGCCCATCTAATCTAAGTAGCAGTTTGTTTTGCAAAACTTGCAACGGTTTAAAGTTTGGTTTCGTTTTGAACGCGAAAACAGGACAAGCGTATGTGATAATCGGGCGGAGTCCTCGATGTCGGTCGCCGCCTGCTTATAAGGTGCGTGTGGTCGCGGAACACACCCAAGCCCGAGTGAAGCTATAAAAGCAGTTGGAGGCTCCAGAGCCCTTATGGCTAACATTATAGTCAGTTCGAAAAAAAAAAGCGGAACACACGTGCGACTTCTGTCTGTCGCACACCTGTTGCTATCGCACTTGTTGCTAGTCAATAGTACGGACTCAAGTACAACACTATACAACTCTATATTACAATATATTTATGATTTACAGTGCTACTTTTTATTTATTTATTATATATGTGTAGAAAAGTGGTCATACAAAAATGAATTACAAAATAATGTGAATAATTACCGTCGTGTTGGTATCGCTGTTGTGTATAATAGTTGTTTTTATTGGTTAGCCTCTTTAACTTCATATTATGTGATGTTTTTATATACAGTATGTTTATATTTCGATGGAAGAATATCCATTTTATGATGTTAACCTTGTCCTACTTTAAATAAGTATGTATTTCATCTGCCAGTGTCAAACTGTAGGCTTTGTCGGCTTTCACAGCATCACAGAAAATATTGTGTGTGTCAGCTCCGATGAGCGACTGGAATAACGATTGCCTTAAAAGCCTTACGAGTATATAATATACTATAGGCAAAGTTTAATTGTTAATATAATTTTTTTTTCGAACTGACTATACTGCTAGCCTTAGGGCCTCTGGGGCCTTTGCGGCTTTTACAGCTTCACCGGGCTTGGGTAACATATTACCTATATTTATTATTATATTAATTATAATACACAATGTTAAATTATTTATACATTATATATTATTAGCTGTGCCCGGGGCTCCGCTTGGGTGGACTACAGAATCCCGTTGGTATTGTGGTGACCGTCGCCCGCTGATTATTTTAAATATAAAAATGATTATTATTTTACTTCTGTGGTACCCTAACTATTTTTGCAAATAAAAGTTACTCCTTATAAAATCAGCTATCTGACAGTGAAAGACCCGTCAAAATCGGCCCAACCGTTTCCGAAATAAGCCGGAGCAAACAGACAGACAGAAAAAAAAATTAAAAATTCATATGCGTTCATTAAAAGCTGTTATTTTGACATTACAAACAGTTATTTATTTGTATAGGTTACTTCCGTATACAAGTAAGTTATAAGAGTATATCCATATTACACGCGTTAAGTTATGTTGCGCGGAGTGGCAATTTAACGACATAAAATTTTTCTTAACACTCGATTTCGCTACCTATCTAGTTTACGTACCGTGGGTTATATCTATATGAAAATCGATTCTTAAGCGAGTGGATTCCAAAATATTATGGTAGCTGGACAAGTACTTTGTCGCTGTCATAAAGTGTACCATGATTTAAAAGCAAATTCTCGAAGCCATTGTTTGGTTAGCGGCAACTTTTTCACATTTTATCTCCGGCAGCGATTCTTGATAAGGGCGAGCTGAGTCGGGCGCCACTCGTTATTTGGCCACGAAGTCATGGTTTAAGCGAATTAAAAATAAAAATAGGAACTATTTTTATTTGTATTGTGATTCTAATCTATAGGTGCATTGATCTTTAATAGGAAAACCAATTCAATCAAAATTTGATACACCTATGTTATTATGAAGTATAAGAAATATATGTCGAGTTATTTAGAATGATCATGGGTCTTTAGATCAGAGGAATATGATTGAAAACTGGACATTTGTCACAAAAATATCTCAAGGTTTATAAGTTTGCAGCACAAGATGGATGAACTATGTCAGTTTAGTCTTTAAGTATCGATTTTCATATCTAGCTCGCGGCACGTAAATTACATGGGGACCAAAATCAAGTATTATCAAAAAGTTCCCTCCGCGCAACATATTATAAACTTTTATACTGAACGCGTGTATGTATATGAATATATTCAACTTCCTTTTATACGGAAGAAATAATATGTTCTTAAAGAGTAATCTCCAGTCGCGCGTCGGATCTGGCAAGCACCATTTTTTTAGGCAATGTCTTTCTTGTAAAACGTTTCTGTGGACTCTCATCGAATTTGTACAGAATTTTCTTGTGCCAATAAAAAAAAACAAGTAAATCTGATAAGTGGTTTTCGCGTGAAATGAACATAAACAGGTAGGCAAACACAGCGCGTTCGTTCACGTTAAATACAATATAAAATTTAATAAGAATAAATTACAGCACAAATAATGTTGCATCCCAGTTTTAAAATACTACTCTACAATATTATCCATATATTCAGAGATGACCTACAAACATACTCAAAAACTTTACCTCTTTATGAAAGTAAAATAGGACTATAATAGGATTATAAGGCCTTAAGGATTTATTAAACATAAATTAAAATAAATATAAAATTATATAATAAAAACAATACGTATTATTTTTAATACTATTTGAATAATTTCATTTTTATTTTGATTAAATACCAAAATTCAGTGTAGAAACTCAAAAAAGAAAGGGAAGCTGTACGAGTTTATAATTGGTTGAGGGTACCAAGAAGTATTTTTTCTATTCCTTAAGTTCTAAAATCGTTGATTACCGGTCTTCCGGTACTTTCGGTACATTAATATGCAGTGTTTGGCATATTTTAGATTTGGCATTTAGAGGAGAGTACCTTTAGAGCCTAGAAGCACTCGTTAAAAACCTCAACGATGGAAGTATCGGTAAATATCAACGACGGAAATATCGGCGACAAAAGCTGTGTTATTTTTTATTTTATTTTTCGATCTGACTATGCTGTTAGCCTTAAGTGCCCTGTAGCCTCAGAAGGCTTTTATAGCTTCACCGGGCTTGGGGGCGAGCGCTGAATGGCTCGGCTTGGGCAGTTGCCGTAATTACAAATGTCACGATCTGTCTAATTCCCTATCCCAAATTCGTTTTAACTAACTATACATATAATAAGCTAATCCCGATTATAGTGTAATAAATATATTTGGCGGTTATTTTACGTGGTATTAACTTCCAACTAGTTTTAAAATACAGTCTATCTACTATCAGCGTATAAACGTGAAGTAGGTGTCGTGGTTGCCACACCAGAAACAAAAATAATGTATCTAGAAAGACGCTCGCCACTTTCGTGGACCTACAAATTAAACGGTGTTCCGAGAATTTTGACCAGGTAATTAAACTTTACAATGAGTATCTCAAAAATTCTTTTGTTTTTATAATAATTCCAAACAGTGGGACTTTGTACACAACGAAAGGTTGTCTAGCCGTTTTATGACCACTCTCGAGAACATCATAACACTTTAAATATTCTTTAGAAATTATACATACATTGTTCTTTTTTTATTTATGTCGCAGGTAGCGGATTGTGTTATTGTTTATATCTATTCTGGCTTTTAAGAAGTTGCCAAATTTATGGAAATTTCATGGGTACAATAGGTACTTCGAGCTTAAGCTATGAGTGGGGTATATAACAATTCTTTTGAAGAAAAATACATGATAAGATTTTAAACAATACAACAAATTATATTTACCTAATGTATGTATTTGAAAAATGTAAAAACGTAAGCTGATATTATTTTGCCTTGGAAATAAGGTTAACGGAGACAGTTAAAAAATATATTTTTTTATACCACTAAAGTGGCAAACAAGCATACGGTCCGCCTGATGCTAAGCGGCTACCGTAGCCTATGGACGCTTGTATGTATTAACCATAGGTATCACTAGTGCGTGCCTTGAATCCTCCTACCCCAAGGAGCTCTGGAAACCCTACTCACCGCAGGAACATAGCACAAGATTATTTGGCTGCGATCTCTTACGTAACGTGGCATTATTCCACCAGTCGGAGTGCCACAAGTAGAGAAAAGTCTCTATAGAAATTTCTCTGTCCTACCTATTTTATTATATATATATATATTAAATTTTTTTTAACTGTTTTCTAACTAAATACGCTCTTCATTCGGAACTATTTCTTATTTTACTTTAATTGATCTGAGTCCTTCTTTAAGATTGCTACAATCATTTCATAATGTTTGGCAAGTTTAAAAAAATCACGTAGGTACCTAACCACGAATCAGCGTAAGACTACAGGAGTGACATTGGTTTTATTCTTAAACTAGCTGTGCCCGCGGCTCCGCTCGTCTGTACTTCAGAATTATTGTTTATGAAGATATCGTGATGTTTTTTTTAGATAAGGAAAAAGTGTCTAAGAAGTAAAACCAAAAATGAATTGATCAAAATTTATCCAGTAGTTTTTGCGTGATACGCGCATAACGAGAAACCTCAATAATTTTAGATGTACAGAAGTAATCTAAAATATTAGTGTTTAATCGAGGGTCCACATTGTTTTTATTCATTTTAGGCCCCAGGAAGGCTCTTATGAACGTCAAACACTACTACTGGTTCGGAAAACATCCCAGCCAGAACTCGATCGGGTTTTTTTTAATTATTTTGTTTTCCAACTGTATAAATAATATTTACAGTTAATAATTATGTTTTTAATTTAGTGGACGCAAAGTGCGGGCGTCACCTTCAGACATCACTATCTTATTTCACATAATGGTCCACTCTATAAAAACCTTTTGATAGTAAACCGGCTTGACATGGTCCTTGAACTCATTGTCCGTCAAATCAGTAATGTGCTTCGGGATCTTATTATAGAACCTAACACTATCACCTAAAAAACTTTTATTATTCTTACTAAGTCTAAAACTCGGTACGACTAAATTATGTCTATTTCTAGTATTAAAACTATGCTGGTCTTTGACAAAATCCAGCCTTTCAAAGTTTTTACAAATTAGCGTTAGATTATCAAGAATGTATTGGGAGGTCAAAGTTAAGATAACGAATTCCTGAAACTTGTTCTTTAGTGATTCGCAAGGTCTCATGTTGTACATTTCTCGAATAGCCCGCTTTTATAATACAAAGATGGTATCTACTTCAACTGTTGAACCCCACAGCAAAATACCGTAAAACATTAAGCTATGGAAGTAAGTATGAAGTATTGTAATAAGTACTGCTTACAATGAGGTACAGTGTCGTGCTAAGAACAAGCAAAGAACGTATTGAGAATTGTGTTTTTTCTAAATACGTGTTGATATAATGCTAACTTTTAACCATCATTGCTTCAAAGCTTATTTCTTAAATAAAACAATATGATTTCGAAACTACCAAACATGTTTTTGTTCAGACGTGAAATAGAACCGGCAGGTACGCAGTAACGCGGAAGACATACATACTATCGTTTCGAGTAACGAGTAACATAATTCCAAAACGAACAGTGTTTAACGGTTCTTATATATTTTATATCGGTATGTAATAAATCTGAGCAGTAAACACACAAACATGTAGGTAACCGAGAAGAAAGAGTCATTATGTGATATTAATATGCATAGGCATCTGAACAGCGAACCCTCTGCATAGAATAAAAAATTGAGTACAGTAAAGAACAACAATACTTGACTTGACGTATTATACCTAATAGATGGTGGACCGTATCAGACTGTATGTGTCATGGCCAGTGTTCTAAACAGTTATTTGACCTCATTCCATCATCTATCTCGACAATAATAAAGAAGTTTCCAATTTTTTACATTTGCCGTACTGTCAACATGTAGAATCACCTCCCGGCTGACGTATTCTCTTCCATCTACGATATCAGGTCCTTCAAAGGGGCGTTTCTTCAAACCAGGATAACGGCGTCAACTGTCGATGGAATTTAATAAATACAGTAACTAAGTTAATAAAAATATAACAAAAATATTTTTATGTAAAAAACAGCAAGACACACAATGAAATAAGCGCAACTTTCTACCTTTGCGAAAGCATTGCTTCTTTTTAGAAAAAAGTGTTAAATTAAGATGAACATTTTCTTTAAGTATATTAATAAAACTGTAGTTCTGACTGTACATGTATTTTTTACAAATTTCCTGATAGTCATTCGTTATAAAGGATCATTGATCATGACATTTAAAAAAATTGTCTGTGTGTATGTCTGGACTTAACTCAAAAATGGCTTGATCAATTAAAATGATATTTTGTAAATGATCACCAATTTGGTAGCACCAAATCTTAGCTAGATAGGTTAGGTTTGACTTGTGATAAGAAAAAGCGGGAGTCGTTGGGCGAGAGCCAGATACTAATTATATTGAAGAAGTACATAAATAATATGATACAAAAAATATCGTGTTGAAAATTGTGGCGGTCATTGACTATTTTTTGGTTAACAATGATTAGTTTAGAGTCATTAATAGGACAGCAAAATTTAATTTTTTTGGTTCTAATTTGACATGTAATTGGGATATTTGTTTTGGGATATAAAGTGCTTCTTTTAGGTTATCTTTTAAAATTACTGGTGATCAGTTACACGCCTTTAATAATTGACTATAATAGGTACTTTTAAAATACGTTAAAATACCTACGCACGTAAGAAATTCTTTGGCGTAACAAAACAACAAATTACTCTAATAATAATAATACTTCGGTGAGTAGGATTTCCAGAGCTCCTTGGAGAAGGGGGGTTCAAAGAGAGGTAGGGCACAGCGAAATTTCTTTGTAGATTTGTCTCTACTAGGGGCAGTTTCACTGGAGGAATAACTCCAGCCTGCAGAAGATCACAGCCAAATAACTTTGTGTTGTGTTCCTGCCGGTGAGTAGGGTTTTCAGAACTCGTTGGAATAGGGGGGTTCAAGGTCAGCAATGCACTAATGATACCTATTGTGTTACAAGCGTCCATAGGCCACGGTAGCCGCTTACCATCAGGCCGGCCGTATGCTTCTTTGCCAACTTTGTAGTATAAAAATAAAAAATATTGTGTGGTTTTATGAAACCACGATGCAAGTGAAACTTTAAAAATAAAAATAATAACTTCATCTTCGTATCGAGTCTCCCTACTCTATGGCCAGCTGTAATGCGACATGCGATAGATGAACGAAAAAAATTGAGGCGATAGAATAAAAGTGTGTCCCGTTTGTCACTAAAATTGTATCCCGCGTGCCAACAACATGATGAAGTTAGCCATCAATAATAATAATCTAAATTCATTTTAATGAGTCTCATTTTATTTATTGTATAAAAATAATTTTACGGTGTGCAAATAAACGTTAAAATAATTACAATAAAAAATTTAAGCAATTAAAATTATGTTTATTAATACATAGTCTAAATAATTTTTACACAGTTAACTTCATCATGTCGCATTTCCATTACATGACGAAAGTGCGTCAGTCAATTTTACCCTCTACTAAACGCGAAAAGTAATGTAAAGTTTCAAAAAATAAAATTGTCATTAATTCTCAGCCAGTCACTTAAAAAAATGTTCACACTTCCAGTTTCTAAGTACAAAAAGTAAATAAAGTTTTCCCTATTATTTTCCTATAATCAACTCAAAACTGTTATTTTTTGAGAAATATCAACCTTGTCGCAAATGAGCGATATAAAGAATGAAACGAAAACAGTATCACATCTGCAATAACTATTCATTTAGTTGGACAACGGGCCTTTACACCGAACGCATTCCCGCTTCAACAAAGGCAGCGATGCATCGGTTCAATTCACCGCTTTTGTTTTTTGTATAGTTACGTGAGCGTGCGTTTCGAGGCTGTGTTCATTTTATTTATTTTCTCAAACCATTTTTATAGAAATCGTAATGAAGTAATTAGTCTAAGAAACTTTAATTTTGATGTTAATTATTTACGTTTTAAATCTGTACCGTTTCTCTCTGACCAAATTAGTCTCGGAGATCCCAGGATTGATCACACAGAATCTGATTAAAAAAAACTATAGTCTAGTTTTGATATTAATGTGGGTGCGTGACTAATAAAAACTTTTTTTTAACAATACACTTCTAGTTATAGAATATACATGGATAAGGATACCTTGAAAGTTGTAAAGACTTTTGCGATTTCGATTTCGATTTCGATTTTCGACATCTTGAAGCGTATCGTGGAATGATATTCATGCAGATTAATTTCCTTTCTCTCTGTGGTCACCGTTGCGTTTGGCTCGTACTGTGCTTACTAAAAAAAAATTATCGTTAATTAAATGAGATTTCTGTCTGTGTCCTGTTTGAGTCCGTGTGCATATCAATGATAAGTGGGTTCGATATGAAAAAAGAGACAGAAAATGTCGAAGACACATACCTGTAATTAGTAGGTACCTACCTACACGTGTTATTATTTGGAAAGCGTCATCGTTTACACGACTAAAATGCGTTTCATGCCTGACTCAGGTAGGCTACCACCACACATATATTGAAAAACGCTAAACCGAGACGTGCCGTGATCAGCCAGTTTGCTTTGGTATGATAACGATTGTTACTATTACTACTTGCCGTTTGGTGACATCTAAATATTTTTACGACCTAGGATAAATAAATAAAAAGTGTTTTTCGACTTTGGTTAAAACTGTATTTTGTCTTTTTTGTTGATTTCCTAGTTGACTTTCAAAGTTTACTGTCTACAATTATTATTACCTGTAGAGAGGAATACAGTACAAAGAAATAAAAAAAAATACAAAAGTTTGAGAAGTGCGCGAAGAATGTGCACCGCGTGGCCGGCACCTAGCGCCGCTCCGCCCTACGGTTGCTGCAAAAACTGGCGCCAGGATTATACTTGTCCTATTCAATCATTCGATAATACACATTAAATGTATACAACATAAAGTTTAAATTCATATTACAAAGTTTCTAGTGATTCCCAAGTGCTTCTTTTCTTAATAACTAGCATGGAATTTCATTATCGATTATCGATGAAAATATATTTGAATAATGAAATGAAAAATTATATATTAATTAAAATGAACTACATGTAAATTATTATTTAAATTTATACGAATAAGCTGAAACGAAGGAACGAACGAAATTGAAAAATCTAGGTTATTTTAGTCAGTAATGTAATTTTTTTATATATAAAATAAAAGTATCTAAGTGAAAAGTTATTATTGAAATGAAATGTAAATTTTATATTATTTAAAATGAAAACGTGTGCTTTACTTTTTATGTCGTATTATGAAGTGACTAATTAACTAAACTTTTATTAATATTTAACTTTATACGATTAGTCTGTAAATACAAGGATGAGCGAAAATGATAAATCCAGTTTTTAATCCGTAGAATCTTAGATTATCTAAATATAAAAAATTAAATAAAAATTCGATATCGATAGATGTTGCGCTAGACCATTCTACACTCTTCTATTCGCTATTTCTCTCACACGCGTTCCTTCTCGTCTTTCGTTTCATTCAATCAGTCAAGCTCCGACCGCTTACGCGTGAGGGTGCATATTAATATTTTTCGTAATTCTAGCGCGTGTTTATTTATTTTTCATGAAATTTCACGTGCTTAAACATAAACAAAAACCAAGTGCCACGACAAACGTTAATGTGTACGTTACCTATTAACGTTATAATAACTGTGATATATATTAATTAAAAAAAATACGATAAATTAGTGTGTTATTTTTAACAATTTATTTCGGTGGAGCCTGATGGTGGACCACGGAGTGCCGGGACCAACGTTATGGTGATCGCATAGTGTTTATTAGTTACAATAAGTGGTAATTGACGTAGTCATGGCGTTGTTTAATTTTAGCTTGTGTTTTATACTCGTTTTGTATCAGCTCACAGCTGCTTACTGTGATGAGGCCTCATCAGAATCTACGGACATTGGTATAACTGGTAAGTTGGCATTATCATTATATAAAGTCGCTTTCTAAAATGTAATATGAATTTTCAAGTACTTACATCAAAATGGTACACTTATAGTTAACGTTCATATAAAAAAAAAACTGCGGTCGCACATGTTTAGAATTAAGGTTAGGGTTGCCACCTTTTATTTAACAATATAAAGTAAGATATGAAAAAACTAAAGCATGTCGTAAGATATTACTGAAAACAGAAGAATTAATAGTGTAACTACTATTATACTAT
Source organism: Saturnia pavonia (assembly GCA_947532125.1). NCBI lineage: Eukaryota > Metazoa > Arthropoda > Insecta > Lepidoptera > Saturniidae > Saturnia > Saturnia pavonia. The sequence continues at coordinate 13,317,597 of OX383906.1, forward strand.
TATTATATTACACGACTTCGTCTGCGTGGACTTCAGAATTGGGTCTTTATCGTGATAAAAAGTATTCTATGTGTTAATCCAGATTATAAACCATCTGTGTGCCAAATTTCATCCAATTCCGTGTGACCATTTTTGCGTGATTGAGTAATAAACTTCCATACTTTCATTATTATATTATACTAGCTAAAAAGTATCCTGTAATATACATATCCATAATATTATATGATATAGTAAAAACCTATAGTACACTTCAGAACTCATCTAAGTAATGTGTTCGCTTATTAAAATAAAACACTGGTGTGGAATCATTGGCTTTTAAAATAACCAATAACTGGGATTGCGAGGAGATTAAGTCCTTGTCTTCTCTCTTAGATAGACCTTTCCCGAGCAGTAGTAATAATATATTTATTTAGATCAAGTAATATCTTTTAATAAGGCTTTAGTACGTCTGTATAATTCTCAACTATAGATTCTCCTTACGCTGTTCTCCTTCAGCTTGGGATATGTATAATTTTACCACCTTATATTTCAACAATAAATTATATTGGTTGTTAACGGTAGGAAGAAAATGACATGCCTTGTGAATAATATATGTCATAATATTTATTCCAGGGAAGACAGGAGAGATTAGTAAGCTTTGTACTTTTTAACCAATTCCGTAAAATTAATTAAAGTATAAAGTAAATTTAGGCTCCACAAATAAAATAAAACACATTAAGGTAACTAACAACACTAAAGACGTAGTCGCTACTTAAAAATTTGGATTATATATAAATATTATATATATATATATATATATATATAAACAAACTAGAAGGAAGATGAGTAAATACTTGATAATTATGTTATTTGTGTTCTTTTGCTTTCTCATCATGTCCAAAATAATGTGGACGATAATTAACTAATAGATAATGATTATTAGGCAGTTTCAGACCGTATTAATTATAGACAATTAAGGAGGGTGTTTTGAATTTAGTGTTTTCACCAAAGGTGCCCTACCACAATGCTATGGTTTCATCACGATGTTTTCCTTCTACGAAAGCTCTTGCGCTCATTCCAGGAACGCGAACTCTTGTCGATCAACGCGGTGTCCTTGCACGCTACCATTACTGAGCTATCATTGTCTTATGCCTGTTGGTAGCACACCATAATCGCGAAAACGCAAAAGAGAGTTACTGGAACTGGATTATCACAATGTGGTGATCGCGACCCAGTCGGAAACAGATCTTCACTATAATGAGCATGTTATTTGAGGCAAGATATGACACTGTTATGATACAATTAACGTAATAGTAAGTTCTATAATTTCATTGTGATGAGTAGGGTTTCCAGAGCTCCGTGGGGAAGAGGGGATTCAAAGAGAAGTAAGGCATAGATAAGTGCTTTTACAATCTTATTTTGTACATAAGACTTGCCTATACTATACTACCAACTATACTATTAAATTACAAAAAAAAATTGTAGGAAGTAATTAATGGCTGGAACTACTGGTCGGATTTTAAAAACTATTTCGCTGATAGAAAGCTACATTATCCCTGGTATACATGATATAGGTTTTTTTTAACTAAACTTTGGACATAAAGACATACACGCGCGCGACCAAACACACATTCTCGCACAAAATAACAGTGTTAAGTTCTGTTCGATGCAAATAATAATTAATTAGTTTCGTTAGGGTATAAGAATTTTTTAAAATGTAAAACAACTGAAATCATTGGATAAACCAATATGTTCATTTGGTATATATAGTTTATAAATTTAAGAGCTGTATATTTCTTTAAATAAATAAATATGTTGTTAAAATTCGATCAACTATTCGCCGCTCCGTCGTCAATGGACCCGTGTAGTTTACCGTTGTTCTTACTTCCCGTACTACTCTTCCACTCCTTAGGGTCGTATCAATCCTCAAGGGTCCTCAATAAATAGGCTATACAATACAAAAGTTATTTTTCAAATGTAACTGGTAGTAACAGAAATTAGCGCGATTAAACAAAACAAAAAGATTTATTGGGTTTTATATATTAATTTAGAAGTTTATATTAACGTGATCGAAATCGCGGGTGATTTCTAGTATGTATTTTATAAAACAAATAATAATGTTCGTATAACACTCAGATTCTATCTGACAGATATGTGTTGAACAACATTCAACTCGAACTCGTCTTCTCCGTTAGGTATTTTTATCGAATTATTAACAACATTTTTACAACTAGATATACCAGATCACGCCGCATTTTATAACCGAATTTATAGGGAAATGTTATTTAAAATTTGTTCAAAATATCTCTCTCTATGTTTCATTAAATTGTTACGTTTTTTTAAATGTAATTTACATAAATGTGTTACATCAGAGACTTATGTGTTTATTACAGGTATAGTAAACACAAAATGGAAAATTATATGTATACAGAGAGGTAGAACACATAATTTTTTTTTGGAGATTACTCTCTACTTGGGGCGGGCCTGACTGGTGAAATACCTCCATCCTACAGAAGATCGCAGTCAAATAACCTTGTGTTGTGTAGGTTTCCAGTGCTCCTTGAGGTAGAGGGTGCAAGGTCGGCCATGCGCTAGTTATCACCTATGTATTATAAGCGTCCATAGGCTACGGTAGCCGTTTACCATCATGGTCTGTATGCTTGTTTCTCACCTTAGTGGTATAAAACAAAACAAAGTTTTCGCTGTAAATTTATTTGTTATTGCAAGTAATATTTGTTAATACATCTATAAAAAATAGTTTTGATTTAAAAGCTAAGTTTTCAAGTGTCTTTATTTGACCTTAAACCTCTTAGCTAGCCTTAAATATTGATTTTTGTTAAGACGTAATAAATAGCCCACCCTAACTGCTTTATCCTCGTGCGCTGGCGTAATGGTTAGTAATACGTAAATACAATGTTATACAAAAATATTGCTCCTTAGTAAAAAGTCCGCGATACCATATGCCTATCTCTTATACATAAGCCACAATAAGGTATTTTGTGATAAAGTTTTATTGAAAATGAAAAAGTGATTTATCAGCACAATTATTATTAGGCATGGCATATTACGTTATATTACGAACGTTACCTACTGCATCATCAAGATAATTTTATGTAGATAAACTTTATAGCATGTTATTTGGACGAATAGTTTGGACGATAATTTAAAATAATTCAATACTCGGTTGGGGTTTATGACGAAGTGTGTAGTATGGTGTAGTGTCGCGAACGAGCCGTGTGTGTTGTGATGCATAACCCTGACCGCCCGATAAAAATATTATATATACTGAATTATTATAAATCATCAATCAGCGATTTCTTATAAAATTACCGCGAGGCACAGCTAGTAGAATATAAAATCTTCGTAGAAATAAAAACACGATAAAGATCAAGTCCTATGAAAATTCACGATATAAAATTAAAACGAAATTCACCCCATAGTCTCGAATTCGAATGATACGTGACCGGCTCACAAAAACCCCCGTAATGCAACATGTGGCGACGCTTGGAGCCAGTTGACGGGCGCCAGTGACGTCACGGGATTCCGCCCGCGGTTTACTAATGAGTCCTCCATATAAGATGCGTTTTTGTTTTGTTTCGGGCTTCACATTGCTTTATTTAGTTTGTTCTATAACTTTTTCTACCTACACAGTTAACGAATAATTGCACGTTTTATTAATTTTAACTACGATTTTCTAAGATATTATCCTTTATTTTTGACGTCAATACGTCTTTAAATTTGCTTCCATAGTGGAAAGCAATTCAAAAAACTGATATAACAAAATGGGAGGATACAGTTTCGCATTGCAGCTACATATCTATCATCTACTTACATCTAAAATATAATTACACTACTCGGTAGTTAAAGGATCAAATAATTAGTTACGTAGAGTGAGAGCTGTGACACATCACACGCGTGTGGGGGGGGGGACTCGCCGCTACTTTGAGGTCTTTTTACCGCGTCAAATAAATAATTATAACTCGGAGTAGCTACGACGCGCGTTATAGTTTAATTCGACGGCTCTCGTCAAAATTTATCGATGGCGTATAAAAACGTTAGTTTGGAATAGTTATTGGTGAATATATATTATGATGTTAAAGTTAAAAATTAAGAAAACTTAATACAATGTCAGCCTTTACTCGTCAAAAAGCTAAATCAAAATATAGAAATACTGTACGGTTGGAAAGGACTTCTCAACAGCAATCCAGTGATACCTATAAAACACTATATGATAGAGTTAAGTAGTGCCGGGAGCTTTTAAAAGCGTCCGAACGGAAAAAGCAAAATACACGGCCGTGTCCCCGAGGCGACACAGCCACACACCAATTTTCTAAACTCTTTTATATAAATAGATACCTAAGATGGTAACACACTAAGCACACCTATATGTGCTTGCCGACATATTTTCAAAATGAGGGTGTTAGCTAAACAGGTAGCCATTAGAAAATTCGCTAAAACTTAGCCATAATTATTACGCAACTTATCAGCCTAAACATAGAAGCTGGTTTGTGCTATTTGCTACCTCAAGATTTATGTAATATATGTATAAAATGGAGTTAATCTATCTTATATTAATCACATATCTGTACTAAAAACTAATAATATAATAAAGCGGAAGTGTTTAAACACGCTAATCTCTGGAACCATCAGTTGGTTTAGAAAAATTCTTATTGTATATGATAGCCAGACTCATGAGGGATAACATAGGCTATAAAGTATTAGGCTACACCTCTCAGCTAGCTTTAATTATATATATAATGTATAGCTGTCTTACTCCTTCTCTCTACGTTGTATCTTTCTTCTCTCTCATGTAACGGAATGTGCCTAAAAGTGACGCATCCTTAAATTTCACTCTCAATTTTAGTCCTGTTATCGAATCACCAACTAAGAAGTATAATTTTAAAAAGTAAAATATGAAGCGGCCTATAATCAATAAGACACGTAGACGAAGGCGCAAGCAACAGCTAGTAATTATATATTCAATGAACCTAAAACAAGACTGCTATAATTAAGGACAATCAGACAGATTGCTCCTAAGAACTAAGAACAGTGTAATCTATATGATATTATTATTTCATTCGGACAGAAACGCAATAAGTTAATCGTTCGCTACACTTGCTTTTATTACAATTCAATAAAACATTAAGTATTATTATTTAAGCATATTTTATAGTCATTGGATTTCTATAACAGGGCTAATGACCTTTCAGTACTGTAAATTCTTTAGTCTGATTAATGATTATTTGGAAATAATAATGATTGAACAATATCATTATGGGTGTCAGTGCATTCAAAATCTATAATCACTGTGACGAAAGTCGATAGCTTATCGTTCTAAAATTGCGATCAATTATGAATGAATCCATGCGATCCCTAACTTTTTCTTTTGAATACATAAACAAATTTAATGATCATTTTGTTGTATAGTTTTATATAAGTTTACATTGAGAATATTTACATAAATCAAAATCAATTTAGGTCCTAAAAAGGCACCTATGAACGTTAAAATACTGTTACCGGTTTGAAAAACATACCAGGTTTCCAAACGAGGCGGCTAGAAACTGTATCGGGTTTTTAAATGTTTTCGACTGTGTTTATAGTGAATAGAGTATATTTTCTATTTACGCAGACTCGCATACAAGTGGCGATTGGCGATTGAATGGTGATGTTTCAGTGGTAGCCACTGTTTTTAGATTTATCAGGCATAGTTCCGTCATTTCGCCCTGAACATCAATACAAATTTTAAAACTCATTGTCTCTCTGTCTGTCTGTCCGTCTCGAGAAAACCACTTATCCGATTCACATGGTTTTTCCTTTAATTCAAAGATATGTTATCTGGTCAGGTTATAGGATATATTTTGCTAGATAAACTAACATACGAAATAAGCAGTGACGATAATGGTGAATCAAGTCGGAAATAAGGCTCTTTTGGGGCTTACGCTGTGCAAACCATAAGAGATGTATCACAATAATGTTATACATAGGTAATTGTAGATCTTAAGACCTACTATTATTATTATTTCGAACTGTCTATACTGTTACCCTTAGGGGCCCTGGAGCCTTTACAGCTTTTACAGCTTTATCGGGCGATTTAAAGTCTGGGATAGCATATATCTATCTTCTAAGGATCACTCACAATAAGCATTTTTGATGTAGCACAACTCGCGTGTATCTTCGACCGACAGCATCGTGTAGTCCACGTGAGCGTAGCCGCGGGCACAGCTAGTACTATATAAAAAGAATACCGCGTTTAAAAGAACAGCAGAACTTTAGATAGGTAGGTAGTTTACTCCAGATTATGATATTATACAGTTAGGGTTGCCAACGATACTTTATAATAAGTAACGTATCGTACTTTATACTTTTGCATAAAAATGGAGTATGCGAAAATACTTTAATTCGAATCTTCATTGTGATGCGTAAAACGAAACACTGATATGGATTGATAATTATCGAACTATTTATCGATGCTTACAAGTATAGTAATATGGATCCAAAGAAAATCTATAGTGATAAAGAATTTTCGTTGATAAATAATGTTGACAAATGGCAACATATCAGCATCATTCTGATAGCATACCAAAGGAAAAAAAGTCTGTTTCTCGCCACTTCAGCATTCATTGAGAAAGTATTTTGAAACTAGATTTGAAACTTTCAAAAACAACAGAAAATTGTTAGTGGTTGTTAAAAGCACCCAAAAGTATGTTTGTAAGAAAATAAAAAACATTTTTTTTAAATTCTCCCATAATTCTTTATTTTTTCCCTTTCAAAGAATTTGATAAGTTATTTTCCTCAAAAAAGTTGGCAACCCTATATACAGTGCTAAACACATGGCGCCAGACAGTATTTCCTATCTGATTTGATAACTTATCTATTGATTTCCTAATGACGTCATTGTGTGCCAATACTTGTATCGACATGTTAGTGTATTAAGTTCAACAAGTTTGATAAGCATCTTAGAATGTTATTGAGCTAAATTTCATTTAAGAACATTTATATCTCCGTGTCACATTAGATTAATTGTACTTAAATATCATGAAAGTAATGATACACGTTACAAACTTATGGTGGACGCGTAACAAATCAAAAAGTATAGATACAGAAAAAAACTTGCTATCCATCCCATTAATTACATATTTGAGTTCATCGGGCCAATTACGAACGGTCTCTAATTACGTACTTCGAAAGAACAAAGTGATAGCAGAAATCGCTAAAATATCGGCTTCAAAATCACAAATTCAGTACATTAAGGCCGGTACATAATACGAATTTCCGCCGTATTTAGCGATTTCTGCTATCGCATTGCTCTATCGAAATACGTAATTAGAGACCGTTCGTAATCGACCCGGCGAACTCACCGAACCTATGAGTTTATTCATCCATATATCTTTTAGTACAAATGGTGCATAGCATGCTGGAAGAGTATTTTGTGATGACTGCGTGACTAGCTACCACCATCAAGTTTAGAATTCGTCGCCAAGTCTAGTCATGTAGGTGTGATCCGACAGCTGCACTTGGGAGTCAATCGCTCTAGGACTAACGTGTTACCAACTTCGACCACATCGTCACTTAACATCAATGGAGATTAGGGTTGCCAACCGTATTATAATATATTTATAGAATTGTACAGTATTTCGGTTCTGCATACTATGTACCTAAATACAGTATATTATCTACTTACTGTTAAAGAAATATATAAGTAGTACGTAAAAATACTATATCTCAATTCGATGGCTTCGTAATTTTATGACACTTACATTATAAGTAAAAATTAAATATACAAGAAAGTGTTTCAAATTGTTTTTTATAAAAATAAAAATAAACGACAAATATACCTTTACCTTCTTATGCTTTATTAATAAAATACAATATTTATATTTGGTGGATGTATACTATTTTTTCTAATATTTAGATTACTCTAAAAAACAACCGAAAAATTGTGACAACCCTCGGTGAGATTTTGGTTAAACGCTAAACCTCTAAAGTATGAAAGTCTATTTCAATATATATTTTTTAATATTCCGTTAACAATAACATATGTTATCGTATTTTCTTCATTTATAAAAGCGGTAACTTAAGGTATATGTCAACATAAATACCGGATAATTGGTATCACATAAGTTAATACTTATTACTTACCTAGTAATTAACAATGGAGTAATCAGATATGATTTATAATGAGCAACTTGAGCTACTAACGTATAATTATATAGTATGAGGCGAACCGTGTAAACTTGCCGGCTGTATTTTATCTTTCCCGCCAGGTCACTTATGCAAGATTTTATCAAAAATCAAAATAACATTTTTGGTGTTAATACAGTACACCTAGAAATTATAAACAAAGTTTGATTTAGATGCAATATGAGGCGGGATTCCATATATCCATGAGCATTGTCCTTTGTTCGATGTATAAGAAATCTCAAATTGTTAACAAGTGGCGAACCTTCCTCGACTGGTGATTTATTAAAGATATGACAATGCGCTTTTTGACTATAGAATATCAGTTAAGAAAGATAAAAAGTTATAATTTGGTAATTATTTATACTTGTAAGAAATCAGCTTTTTAAATTATGCGTAAAACTAGCTGTGCCCGTGGCTGCGCTCGCGTGTACTACAGAATGCCGTCGAGCAGGCACACGCGCGAATCATGCTACCCTTCGATCAGTATTATTGATCAAAGGTGCTACCCCGCTCCCGGTTATTTTAAAGACAAACATGCTTATTGTGGTTGATCTTTAGATGATAGGCATATGCTTTCGCTGACTTTTTTGTAGGTATTTTTAAGATCAACAATTATGTAGTACATTGATTTGATATATTTCTTATGATTTAATCAATATAAGCCATTTAAGCTCCCCATAATCGTCGTTTTTGCCGAATTGTTTTTATTTGCACAGAACGTTAATTATTTTTCTAAAATAAAAGTAGCCTAATTTAATTCTTATAACATCAGCTATCTGCCAATGAAGTCCCGTCAAAATCCCAACCACTTCGGTGATTACTTGAAATGAACAGACAAAATTGTTAAAAAATGGTTTTTGTTATAAATGCCGTATATAGTTTTCATATGCATTTAGTAAAAAGCTGTTGTTTTGACATTACAAACAGACACTTCAATTTTATTTATTTATATAGATAATTTAACAATCAAGGTTTTAAGTGGTCGCCCTTAAAATAATAGATTGGTTCAATCAAATGCATCAGTTTTAATTTTTAGATCAAATTGGCGTCGCCTATGATTTCAAAAAATAAAATCTTTATCAAAAAAGTTCAGAAATTTTCCAACCGCGAAAAATATACAGTTAAGAGAAATTTATTACTCGGAGAAAGATAACACAAACAAGAAGCGGGTCGTAGTTATACCATTGCTCATGTCGTTAGAAGCTTTTTTTTTTTTTTTTTTTTTTTTTTTTTTCGAACTGACTATACTGTTAGCCTTAGGGGCCCTGGAGCCTTTACGGCTTTTACAGCTTTACCGGGCTTGGGGGCGAGCGCTTAGGGCACTCAGCCACGAAAGCTAAGCAACAACATCCAAGGGTGCCAAAGTGGCCGAACCTCGGCTCGGACTGTTGCGCGTATGCAATTAAGTCGCGATCTGACTAATTCCCTATCCGTAATTCGATCTAAACTAACTATACATATATACATGTTTCTGCCCCCTGGGAGGAGGGAAGGAACATGTGTATGTGTATTTAGTGGTCTGAAATTTTTTGTCTAATCTAACTAGGCAAAAAAAGAAAAAAAAAGGTCCCTTACAGAACCTATGTACCTGTGTGTTGTGCATGTGTGTATAATGCAGTGTCATGTATGGCTGTGAAAGTTAGTGATTGTACAGTCACTTGTATCGCGCGAGCGGATGCTTGGCTCAAGGGCTCCATGCCGATGGATCGGACCTAGGCTTGAGTTGCCGCAGAGGAGGGTGGTCGTGGCGGGTGTGCGGGAGCGAAGTTAACCGTACGTCCCCTGCGGAGGGAACGGTGGTTTCGCGGGCGTGGGCGCGAGCACGCATATGTTGCGGGAGCGGACGCGTAGAAATTGTTAGCTTTCTCGATGTCGTCATCGGGATCGACAAAGAGATTTCGCGGACGGCGTTTATAACGTTTGGCAACGGGGATCGAGTTGTCTGGGACGTAGTTCACGGTGGATTTTACGAGCGGGTTGGGATGATTCGAAGCGCTATCGAAGTATCTCCTGGTGAGATATTTCACATAGGCTTCTATCGAGGGAAGCCTCATGTCCCTGTGCAGGTCCATGTTCCTAACGAAGGCTGGAGGGTCAAGCAGGCGACGGAGAAACCGATTTTGGACTCTTTGCATGCGGGCAAAGTTATGTTTGGACATATGTGCGAACGCGGCGCAGCTATATGTCAAGATCGGACGTACGCACATCTTGTAGAGTGTGAGCTTATGTCTTAAGGACATTTTGCTTACCGAACTAAGCAAGGGTCGCAAGCGGGAAAGGATCCAGATGGCCCTATTCCTGACTATAGTAACGTGTGCGTTGAAGTTAAGCTTCGAGTCGAGGGTGACACCCAGATATTTAGTCTTGGTGGCCCAAGGGATATTCGTACCGAATAAAGAGAGGGGTCTTACCGTGCGTGGTAGTTTGCATGTATGCGGTTCAAACATAATCGCGGCGCTCTTTACCGGATTAATAGCTATTCGCCACGTTCGAAACCACTCCCCGAGAGTGGTTACGGCACGTTGGACTGCGCAGGCGAGATTTTTTCTGTGTCTGTTTGACGCGTATATGACTGTGTCGTCAGCGTAGAGCCCTACCTCGACCCCGGGGGGCTTCGGGAGGTCGCTGACGTACAGATTGAAAAGGCAAGGCGCCAGAATGGAACCTTGTGGGACGCCTGAGCGTATACGGTGGGCGGTAGATAGTACTCCTTCCACTCGGTAGTGGAAGGTGCGGTCGCGTAGAAAATCGTGAACTAGGTGAACTAACCTATCCGGGACTTCTAATTGATGTAGCTTGTGGACTAATCCGGCATGCCAGACCTTATCGAAGGCCTTAGCTACGTCGAAAAAGACCGCAAGCGTACGGGCGGGGGTCGTTAGAAGCTTGTTAGTCGCTTGTTAGCAAAGATCTGTAAGTGACATTTGGATAAAGAAAATTATGGGTATTTACTGTGAAAACTTAGAGAACTACAATAATGTATTATAGGCATAGTAAATTTAACATAAGTAGACGGTAAAATCAAATAGCGAATGAAGAACGACTGTTAATAAATTCAAAATAATAGATAAATACTTTAAAAAGGGACCATTCGTGAAAAAATGGAATATATTTCTCAACAGATTATTAATTTATAGTTGAATGTCAAGTATAACAGTTACATTAAACGTAGATGCTGTGTATAATTTAGACACTAAATAATAAGAAGTTTATTTAACAAGAACTTTTATATCGAACGAACTAGAATGTTGTTTTGCAGATCTCGGTGCAAAATTGTGTACGATAATTTTACGAAATTAATTTGTTTATTACTTTTGCTTGGATGTTTTGACAATTCAATAAGAAATTGTGCAGTAATCTGATTGTATTTTCACTGTAACAGTTTGGCTCGTTCGCACGGAAGTTTGAGATTCTTGGAAATGTTATCCGTTATAAATATTTATTGCTCACAGCCATGGGTGGTCGGCCATTATTCAATAAGAGAATATCTGAGGTGCGCATTAATATATAGAGCGAATATTGCTATTAATTTTGTTTTGTTATAAATTTAATGATTTGTTATTGTCTTCAGTTATACACTTTATGAATGATATACATTATGTCTTGTCTAAGACTTTTGTTTGAAAACTTGCTCTTTTATAATGTTCACATGTCTACGTATTCGTATATTCTTGATTATAGAATGATGTACTTATAAATACTTCCAGTTGGACTGACAAACAGATAACCTTATTAGGGCAGTGCAAATTGTTTCTCTTTTACCTGATAAGTCAAATAATTGTCGGTTTATCTCCAGTGGATGTGTAGCATAGATTGGGATCAGCACTTAACTACGTAATAAGACAGTCTTACTTTGGTATGAAATGGCTCATAAAAATGTATTACGTCGTAAAATACTATCTGGAGTTATGTGCAAATTTTACTTCTATCGTATCGATGAACTGAATATGATTTCACCTATATTTTGGATTAGGTTCATCGTTTCCAATGAACAAGGAGAGAAAGCATTTTGGAAGATGTAAAAGAACCAATTGCTGAATTAGTTATTTAGACTTAAAAAAAAATTGCTATGACATGTCCATAAAGAAATGGTGAAAAATCCTCCTGCTCCAAAAATCTGTTAATACGCAGAACAGTAACGGCCTTGTTATATAGATTTCCAAAATTTATGGATATTATTGAAACTTTTTTTTTTTTTTCGAACTGACTATACTGTTAGCCTGAGGGGCCCTGGAGCCTTTACGGCTTTTACAGCTTTACCGGGCTTGGGAGCGAGCGCTTAGGGCACTCAGCCACGAAAGCTAAGCAACAACATCCGAGGGTGCCAAAGTGGCCGAACCTCGGCTCGGACTGTTGCGCGTATGCAATTAAGTCGCGATCTGACTAAATATTATTGAATCTGATAGCTAAACCAGTAAAGTCGTTTTGAACCTAAATATATTTCATATTTGACTTGTTAACGTTACTAAAACAACAAATATTATGTGAAAACATGTATAAAATGAACTAAACAAACGTAGTAATTATGACTTTTGTATATAAATATATAAATAATGTTTCTTTAGGTCATGATCGTGGCTTTTAAAATTCCTTTCCGCCAATTTTCTATCTTGTCATCGTATCACAATTATTCTGCGAGTGGGTGATGTTGATTCAGTATTAATTTCTTGTCAGGTGACTTTACACCTTTTCTACTTATCAATTATACGCCTACATTTTATTAAGTGTTATAACTTTAATTGAATAATCCCTTTCACTTCATTTGTATTGTGTTGATTTTATTAAGGCTTAACATTTTTATTATTTAGTTCTGACTTATAATAAATAGTAATGTTTTAATTTAGTTTATGTTTGACATTTATAACTAAGTTTCCCATTTTCATATGTGTCTTATTGTCATATAAAAGATTGAATTTAACGTTTGAATCTATTCAATTTTCCTTTTTTATATTTATTGTTTCACTGTGGTCAAGTTTTGAGTAAACAATTTTGAAATCTTTGGGCAGGCCTATAAGAACCAAGGCTGGGAGTCTTATATGCTATAATCCGTATTAATTTGTTAGAATACCAATGAATTTTGGTCGATTATTGTGAAAATGTCTTCCAGTGGTAGTTCCATCAGAAAATTTATTTCGTTTTGGCGTGCGCCCAAACGTGAATTGTCAACCCAAGTCGACATGGGAATGTAATAAACACCGCTTATGTTGGTTCGTTTGATCAACGTTGTCATAATTTAAAAAAAGATAATTCGTCAGATCAACCTTGTCGACGTGCAACATGTTGGGCTTTATACAGCAGGTGGTAACATACTATGTCCAACCTTGTAGAGCGCGGCAAATGGAACATGTAGCGGTGCGGACAGTCATGGGTGTATTAATATAAACCTTTATTTAGTAACTCGAACAATGTTTCCTTTCGTCGATTTTTATTTTAGTAATACCAGTTTTTTGTCTGTAATACTTGCAATAATTCACGGACGTATATAAGGGAGGGGTTTTGGTAGTTTGGATCACCCACAGTCTACGCAATACGTTAATTTTCGACGAATATCCGCGTTTTGTATCCGTGACTCCGTAATTCTTTCATTATCTTTCAGTGATTTAGCTTTTTTTTATTCTTATTATTTTTTATATTATAATTAACGCGAAGTCACGAGCTGTTGCTAATATAATATGTAAAGACAATTTTAATGTTTCATATATCGAATTATATATAAACGTGTATATTCTCATAGTGCGCAATTGTAGCGGATTTTACCCTATACAATCAGAAGTTGTCGCCCACACGAGCCTGTTTATATGTCTGCCTGTCCAGTAGCTAGTGAATAAAACAGGCGGGCGCCAGTATGCCGCTGTCTGCGATTTACATTAATTATAAACAACACTTTGATATGATCATTTAATTATTATTATCTGGTTCTGTAATCTTTTATAGTAATACTAACTGTGCCCCGCGGTTTTACAGCCGTGTAATTTAAAAGAATTCGCTGATTGATGATTTATAATACTTCAGTATAGACGATATTTTTATCAGGTAGCCAGGGCTATGCGCCACAACTCACACGACTCGTTCACGCCACTACACCTATAGTAATAGCCCGAGCCGTCTTTAATTATTTTAATTTTACATTATCTTCCAAACTATTCGTCTAAGTAACATGCTATAAAGGGCACAGTTTATCTACATAAAATTGTCTTGATGGTGAAGTAACTTTTGTTCGTAAGGATTAATATGCAATGCCTAATAATAAGGCTCATAAATCACTTTTCAATAAAACTTTGTCACAAAATACCTCATTGTGGCTTATGTATAAGAGATAGGTATATCTTATATCGCGGACTTTTTTTAGATGTACTAAGGAGCAATATTTTTATAGAACATGTTATTTACGTATCACTAACCATTACGCCAGTGCACGCAGATAAAGCAGTTAGGGTGCAATAAGTCTTCCGACTTACTTAAAAAATCAACATTTAAGGTTAGCTGAAAGGTGTAGTCTACTGCTAGATAGCTATTCCTCCTGAATCTGGCTATCATATACAAAAACAATTTTTCAAATCCTGCTGGTAGTGTCAGAGGTTAGCGTGTTTAAACAAACATAAAAACTCTTCCGCTTTATTCTTTTTGTTTTTTATTTTTTCATTTTCGCATGGCTTGTTACCACACTCACCAAGAAGTTGTGTGTTCTGGCAACTGTGCATGATTCACCATCATCATCATTGTTTAGCCGAATGACGTCCACTGCTGGACATAAGCTTCTCCCAAGGATCGCCGCAATGGCCGGTCCTACGCTACTTGCATTCAGCGGCTTCCCGCAACCTTCACCAGGTCGTCGATAGGCATCGCGGGTACATTATCACTTTAGTCCTGTAAAAAATGTACATACAAAATATTATAAAGTATGTACTTACATAGACACACATAATATGGACATAGAAATCTTAGATATGGAAAAATATACAGTTACAACAATAATAGCTTTAAATGAAAACATATTTTTACACGACTACCCAAAAAAGGAGTGTAATGTTTTCAGGGTTCATGTACCTATGTGAGTATCTTTATTCCTCCATAACTTTTAAATGCCTGAACAGATTTGAATATGGGTTATCATTAGAATCCTTACATTATCCCGAGTGGAAATGACTATAATAAAAAAAAGAATATGGCGGTTGTATGCTTCCATTTTCAAATGTAAAAAAAAATCTTTATCTATTACAATATGGGTATCAAATTGAAAATATATAAAATAAAAATAAAAAACACGACAACCCGGCCAAGAACGAACTAAAAAGTAAAAATAAGTTGAATTCGTTAATCTGTATATACAAAGCGAAAGGTCACTCATTTACAGGCGAAGTAATCAGAAAAATAAAATTGTCATTGCAGTCGGGGGACCTCTTAGATTAGAATGTGTTCCACAAAACGGTCCTTCGAGAGCAATGACAATTTTATTTATTTGTACAACTTGTTTATTTACTTATTAGTTCTTTTATTGTCGGGTCAGTCGTTTTTTTTTTAAATTATTTATTTTATACTATGATTCATTTAGATTACTTGTATTGTCGCAGTATTTTGAAACAACGGTGGCTCAGTGGTAGCGTGTACGACTTCGCGTCGATTGACGTGAGTTCGAAACCCTGCAATGAGCCTGAGCTTTCAGTGAAGGAAAACATCGTGAGGAAACCATACAGCAGGTGTAACGTCCACCATAATGACACGCTTCAACGTGTCGCGTTTCGGGGTCAGCCGTTGTATATCAAGTAATCAAGCGAGGTGATAGAGTATCGGTAACCAACTGGGTCGCGACCACGGTTCACATGGTGATAAACCAGTCACAGTGACTCTTTAGTTAGTCGCGTTTCTGGATCAGCCAGTATACATCCAGCTGCATAGAGGTTCGTAGGCCGGCATGACAGCAGCGACCGACGATGGATTACTGATCTCTCGATGGTCACTGTTGTTTTTGGATTGTTCTATGCTTACCGTTAGGCATAGTTTAGTAATTTAAAGTAGTTTAGGAAATATAATAGTTTACATGAATTGGCCGTGTAGATTGTAGACAATCACAATATTGTTGTGTCTATGATGTTCGTAAACACATAATAAACGCTAAATGTGGATTTGGCTTCAAACAGCGTCAATGTACTATGAACAAAGGTGTTTATCCATTTCTTACAGCTAAACGTAGAAATCGTAGGACAAAACAGTTGTGTCTGGCTAGAGATCGCGACCATTATCCGCTGGTGTATATCCAGTAATGAAACGGGATGGTAGAATATCTATACCCGACTGGGTCGGGACCTGACACACGGTGATTAACCAGTCATAGGCAGGACACAGATAAATTGTCTTTGGAGATTTGTCTCTACTTGGGGCAGTCCAACTTGTGGAATAACTCCACTCTACATAAAATCGCAGCCAAATATCCTTGTGTTGTGTTCCTTCCTACGGTGAGTAGGGTTTCGAGATCTCCTTAGGGTATGTAGGTTCAAGGTCGGCAACGCGCTAGTGATAGGCACATATAAGTAACTAGCTGTGCCCCGCAGTTTCGTAAGCATTAAGTATATACAATATTTATATCGGGCGGCCAGGGCTATGCGTCATTTTTCAATAAAACTTTATCACAAAATACTTTATTGTGGCTTATGTAGGTATACGAGATAGGCATATGGTATCGCACTTTTTTCAATATTTTTGTAGTACATTGTATCAGTTAGGGGGCGCTATTTGTTCCGATTTACTTAACAAAAATCAATATTGAAAGCTAGCTGAGAGGTGTAGCCTAATGCTAGATAGCCTATACTATTCCTCGTAAATCTGTCTATCATATACAATATTATATAAATATTTTTTCGAATCCGACTGGTAGTTCTAGAGATTAGCGTGTTTAAACAAACAAACAAAAACTTCCGCTTTATTATATTAGTATAGATTAGTATATATTACAAGCGCTCCAGAAGCCGCTTACTTTTTGGCTGACTGTGAGCTTGTTTGCCACTTTAGTTGTATAAAAAATGACTCTTTTAAGGTTTATGGAGTTTCGAGATCAAGTAGTGTACTTCCAGCTGATGGGGGGCTTTCAGGTCGGTATGAAAGCCGCGGTGGTTGCCGTATTTTTTATGCTTAGCATCAGTTACGGTTTATTAAAAAAAATCTTTGTAACGTTTCTGAAATCATAAGGAATATTTAAAAAAGTTTCATAAATATCTTTCAAATAGTTTTTTAAATTAAATCCGTGTACATAAATACTAATGATCATACGTTTAAATAAGTCCATCAAAGTCCGTATAAAATAATTCCGAATGGCATTTAATATGTAACTATGTCGAACGGAAATTCATGAAATTTTAATTTTCTACTATGGTAGTGCAGGGTTGTCATTAATTTCAGTTATCGTTACGATTGACCTAATTTTTTTTGTCTGACTCAGCTTTTATCCACTACTAAGTATATAATGATAAATAGGCCCTTCGTAATAGAACGATGACTGATTAATTTACTTGTCTACTATTATTTTAAATTATAATTATTTAATCTTGTGTAGGTACTTCTGTTAGTGCTTATATAACTTTTATGTGACTTGACCGATTGAGCTCATATTTGGATAGTAAGTATATTATAGGTTTATACATATGTTACGATCCGATAGGCGCTATGGTCGAGCATTAGCTACCGAAAGGACAGCAGAACGTCTCCTTAGCCAGCTAGTTACTTATAATTATTGTTGTATAACATTTTTCTTACATTTAAAATGTAAAATGTTTGTAATATTTTAATAGTATACAATTTTGGTATAATTTCAAAGCACCTATGCATTTGGAAGTTTGAATCATTTTATTTACATAAAAATTGTTTAACATAAACACACAAAGAACCTTTCCATTTCCATTTCCGTGGTTCCAACATTGGCAATTTTCCATTATGTAAATTTATTCGGCAGATGCCAGTTCGACAAATAGACAACATACCGTATATGCTGTGACACGCGCATATATGCGTGATGCATATATGGCGTCGGTCGTTCATACTTGAGCAGGCGCCGGCGCGCGTCAATACCGACCGGTATGCAAATGTTGCCAGCTTTAATGATGTCAAAATGCATTTTGCAGGTATTGATTTGCAACAACGGTACTTTCTCTATATTCATAATGCTTAATATAATTATGTAAAGTGCGTGAAGCTTTGTTAAGATTGACAAATGTTTTTTTTTATATTTATTTATTTTTAATTAATGTTGCACTTTTATGCACTTTAATTGAACTTATCACTCATTCATTAAATATCGTTTTATTGAAAGATTTGTTATTTTGATATATCAGTCTAAGATCATTTGAAAATACGTAGATTTTTTAATGAATAATCCATGTTTTTTAAACGAATTTCTAGTAAATATGAAATGTAAGACACAAGAATAACATTTGAAGCTATGGTAGACAATCTCGGTGGAGGTTTGATGACATTAATATTCCTCGCTGTACAAAAAGCTGTATCAAAGTCAGTCCAAATCCGGAGTCTGTTTGCATAAATTATTCCAATTATCATATCGACACCATTAAAACATCATTCTATAATGTCTCGTTCACATATATATTATATATGTATGTATCCCTTGTAAAGAATTTAGATGATGACGACAATTTAGATTTGATAGATTTTTTACAACAAAAAATTAATTATATCAATTCGAATTTTTTTACGACGTGGTTGCTAAACTAAATATACATCTGTAATGCCTCTTCACCAGATCTTTTTTATTTATTATCACAAATTCATATTGTGTGTACTCTATGTACTAAATTACTCAATTAGCAATTTCTCCAACTTTAATCATAGTCCAAAGTCAAATAAACTATTAAGTTTAATAAACAATTATTGAAACATTTAAAAGAGTTATATATAAGTAATTTTATCACTTCATCACATGGCGAGACTAACGGAATACCAAAACTCACTTATATTTAAAATGCAAATACCAGTACGTATTAATTTATCTTACAACTAGCTGTGCCCCGCGGCACTGAACGCGTTTATTCGCACAGTAATTATTTCCATCTCACATTTATGTTGTAGTCATATTATTCACAATTATTCTTACAGCTATTATTATCTTACAGCAATTGCTAATTGACGAATGACATATAATATATTTCCCGTGTACAAAATCGGTTGAGGATTAATACAAATGATTTCTTTTAAAGTTTTTTGTTGTCAATGGATTATTGAATGACTTATGCTTCCCGTCTAGAAATGTGCATTAAAATCGGTAGAGAATTAGTTAAAAACGATTTTGTTTATTTATTTATTTTCGATTTCTAAAGGCATTATTGACAATTATTACAAGCCATCAATTGAAAAATGACATAAGCTTCCCGTGTATAAATTTCATATAAATCCTTCAAGTCGTTTTGAAGTTATTAAACCCGGACAAACAACAGACAGACAATTTTTTTTAATGTCATTCCTTCTTGTTTCTTTTAGTGGCCTATTATGATACTTGGAAAAAACATATTTATAGAGAGAACTATAGGTTTATTAATATAGATAACATTAATGTTTTAACATATCTTGACATCTAACAGTATTCCATAATGGTTTTGATCCTATACACGGTACATCAAAACTGAACGCAGTTACTAGTGCTACAGTATTCAATTCATTTGATCATTCATCATCATTCCACTGTACGCCCCCAGCGCAGTAATTACAAAACTATCCATAATTCAACTTTATCAATATTCAACGCGGTAAAATTATACTGTTCATGTGTTTGTCTGTCATAAATTTAAGCCAACCCAGCCAACAACTTCACCATAATAACTTTTCTTTTAAATAATCGTTTATTCTATTAAAACAAATAATTCAGAAGAGGTCTTAAGAGGTTTGTTTGTATAACATAAGATATTGAGGCAACAATAGAAAGGTTATGCTGAGTCAGCGACGTCGAATTAAAATATTTATGAAGGCACACCCGATACAACTTATTTTTTTTTGTCCTATTTTTATTTCCATGTTAGAATAATTTTGCCGACGATAATAATCCCAATCGGTGTTGTACTTATAATTTATTTTATTATAGTATTTAGGTACCTAACGTCCGTCCTCCTTTCTTCTCATTGATTCCAGTGCTTTCATAACTTTTTTTGCAAAAATATTAACTTTTTAAATCCATAGATTGCAAGGCGCTATATATGTTAATAATAGGCATTTATCAAAATATATATGACAAGCTGTGCCCGAGGTTTCGCTCGCGTAGACTACAGAATGCTATCGGTCGAGCGCACGCGGAATTGTGATGCCTCAAAAATGCTTATTGTGGATGATCCTTAGAAGATAAGCACATGCTATCGCTGACTTTTTGGTAGTCTATAACCTGACCAGATAACATATCTATGAATTAAAGAAATACCATGTAAATCGGATTAGTGGTTTTCGCGTGAAAATAACATAAACGAACAGACAGACAGAGAGACGTTGAGTTTTATAATATGTATAGATGATATAGACTAGCTGACCAGTTCGAATATTGCGCACATTATAGAATTTCAACAACCTGACTACTGCCATGTTATTTAATCAGATTCTTAATAGATTGGTGCCTTGAATATATTTTCATTAGCATCAACAGATAATATTTGTAATAAAAAAAAAAAATAATCGGTTTTAACGTAAACGTTAACTTTTATTATTTATTTCGTCAATAGTACGGAACAAAAGCTTTCCAATGATGTTTGATTCATTAATGTTGATGAAGAGTTAACGGAGATATGGCGTTGCCATGAAAAGGTTGATTGACGGTTTAAAGAAAAAAAAAAGACTAATACTAATTTTCATAATACTGCCACTTATGTCTGAAGCAACAATAACATGGCTAGACATTTTTTTTATTTCCTGTTATAAGCGGCGTACATGTCTGCAAAAAAAATTTCGACTTCAAAATTTTGATTTGTTGATGTATCTATAATGACTGCAAGTTAAACAGAAAGAAAAAGGCTGACTATCCAAGTGCGTCAAACTGTCTTATTGAACAAATGTATGTATAACTTCTTCAGTTCTACTTACCGCCTATCTATTCTATATAGTATATTCCTTAACATCGACACAGCATAAGAATTGATAAGAACCAGTATAAGCATTTATGTTTAACTGAAAATAATTAAATTGTCATTAATGAATTATAAAGTACCAGAGTCAAAAGTCTCCTAAGATTTGCTAAACTATTAAATACTATAGAAATAAATGATAAAATACATAATAAATACGAACATGACTAGTGTGTAATTATATTAGAAGATTTTGCGTTTGCGTATAGAGATAGTAAATTTGCAACATAATGCGAAGCAATTAATCTATGAACAAGCCCTGCGAAGGGTCAAGTGTCAGTGACTACGTAGATTGCATCTTTGATAGAATATAATATATTAAAGTAAGTTCCGTTGGTGACAATAATTACAAAATTACCTTTTATTAAACATTTTATTTTGTTATTAACTATGAAGAAATTTTAATATAGCGGTAGAACCATTTAATTGACGATTCATTGATGAATTGATACAAAAGCTTTTAAGTAAATCATTGTCTTAAAATCGCTTAGATAAAAATGATTAACGTTTAAAAGTACTTAAAAATTATATTTTTTTTAAAATGATGGCACATTGAATATATTTTTTATAAACTTGTGTTAAATAAGCATCTATGATTCTACATAAAAACAGGTAAATATTTCGTACATTCATCGATGCTATGAACTCATAGCAATTCTGTTAATGTTTATTTTAATTTTAATTTAAACAATTATTGTACAATCGAACTGCACTATTCGAATTAAAAATACAGCGTGCTCTTGAATGAGAGCCAAAAAACATCAAATGATATCAGTTCCAAAACGAAGCGAGAGCCGGGCCGTAAGGCGGCATTAGTAGATATCAAAAAGAATAACGGAAACGTGGAACACCACAATGTACGTATAGAGAGGACGTGATTCATTCGAAAGCACTTGCACTTGTGAGTTGTGAGTCACAGCGTCACAATGTTATCTGAATTTTATTGCTGCTACACGCTTCTGCTGTTCAGGAGTCAATGTTGGAACACTGTTTGTTGTATCGCTTTATCAATTCGCAGCGGATATTAGACTATCACTAGAATATCAATTACATTTAAATTTTTCTGTCAGATTCAATATGTAACTCTTTTAGTTATCAATTTCTTTATGCTACCTATAAGCAATAAATTGTAATGTATTTTAAATAATCACTTCTCAGCGATCTGAAGCGATGCCATGAGGAATTTAAGTAGCGTAAAGAAAACATGAATACAAGAATCCCTGCAATGAGCCTGAACTTTCGGTAACGGATAACATCGTAATGAAACCATAGCATGGTAATAGGACATTTTCTAATGCCTGCCTGACTAGCTATCACCCTCAAGTTGAATTAATGTTAACCAAGAATAACCAGGAACAGAACTTTAAGAAATCAAAGATGTCGTTTATTTTGTAAACCTTTAAAGTTTTCATGATATTATTCTATACTAATCGAAAATTGTACCTACGACTCGGTCAACCCATGTATGTAAGTATATACGCATTTACGAAAAACCATATAAGAAAATATACATGCATAAATTATTACTTACGATGCTAAAATTAAGTTAAACAAAAGTAGTATAAATTTACATTTTATCAACGTTGTAATAATTCGACAATAAAAGAACAGACATTCAACAGGAGATTACGCGTGTGGATGTTAATTATTGCATCGATAACATAAACTGAAGGACAGCGGACACCTAATGCGATTCGATGATAAAGAACCGAAGAACACAGAAAACCAATTAAGAAAAGGTACTGTTATCAGTAACAAGGAAGGCGCGTCGATGTAAAAAGGACAAAAGGAGCCAGGAACGGGTATGGTCCTATGCTGTTATATCTACTCATTTGTCGGTGACATTCCGGGAATGGCGTCGGCGGATGCCCTAATTGACTTAGTCGCCCACACTGCATCATACTGTCATTAATGGACCACTCTAGGAGCCCCTTTTGTTCTCAACATGTCTTAACAGGTACGCTTTACCTGCACTTAAATATTTGCCAAAAAAGCGTACCATTTTTTTTTTCTGTTGAAAATTTTCGACAAAACATTCTACCTGAATCCATTTTAGACCCTTTGCAAGAATATTTGAAACATTGTCTAATATATAAATATATATATATTAATTCATACAGGATCTAATTGCAGTATATTCGCTATTAGTATGTCGATTTAAGTGATTAATATTGTACGCAAAGACTTGCTAATTTACAACAGGTATGGTATATTTGTAATTTAAAAGGATAATTAATTTCTTTACATGAAATGTTAAATGTTTCTATTAGAGAATTTATTTCTGTATTTCTAAGTTACGCATCGTTATTTTCGGGCTATGTTTACCGTAGAATCATGTTTTACTTGTCAGTCTTGTCACAAAGTTCTAATTCTACTCCATCATTTTATGTCATATGAAGTTCAATGGACACCTAACCAGTTAATGGATCTTTAAAAGCTACATCTACAGTCAAGCTAAATAAACTAATTTAGACCACCCCATAAATTGTCAAATGTTTCAGTTTTTGTTGTTTAAAAACATCCAGTCAAAAGATAGGACTAAAAGCACTCAGGATTTTATCATCAAATAATTACTTGTATTTCCTTTTTAAAAGGAAACAATTTAGATATAGGATCCGCTTTAACTTCAAGCGAAAAGAAAACATTAGTATATACTTTATATCTACTCTCTTCACTTCATTTATCTCTGAAAGCTCCTCTAAATGTCCTTCTGCTTTTAACATCTAAAATTACCAATTCACTCATAGATTTCCGTTACCAAATGTATACTTCCGGCGACCTGTAAATGGATCCAGACGATTATAAATCTCAGTGAAGCTGGTCGACAATTCAGATACGGTTAAAAGGATCGGGAAACAAAATAGGGACCATGTTAAGTAGAGGTCCGTGTATATTGATAAGGTTTGTAGTTTTTGTGGTGTAAGGACAAACTAAAGATAGCGGTCCCTCGAAGAAAGATAATATTCGACCGTAAGCTGGCACTTAGCGTTTGGGTACTTTAAAGAATACGGTCAATGTTTAGATAGCAGCGAGTACGTTTTTATTTGTTTTTGCTTTGATAGTGCGCCGTTGATTTTTCCACCTCTGATAAAAGTTACATCATTTAGTTAGCATACAGGGATTATTTCTGGTTACATAAACCGTTACGCTCCGAATAATTTCGATTGAGCTCTCGAGCGTGGTCGACGGCTGGCCAACATCTGTTATCGAATCCAAATTTATGTTTTTCGTCTTTCAAACGCACCTGCTGATCTTGTAAATATTATTTCTACATACAGATGTATATTCTTTAAGATTGACTGTAATATCTTAGTCTTTTCTAACGTATATATTTAGATAAGCCATGTACGCACACAGTTTTAAGTGTCTATTGTCCCATCTTCTAGAGGTTTTCAAGTGGCATGTCCACTTAGTTCAGTGCTTGAAAATATTTTCTCTCACGCTTATATACAATGTGTATTATTTGTTGTATTTTCTGTATTGATTCAAAGAATAGAACTCTTATTAACTAAACTCGAATCTAATATTCTCCTTTCGCCTCCGGTATATTATATAAATAAACGGAAAAGATAAAGTTGGATTTAATTTTTGCTTTTCCACCTCTCTATCACACCTATCTAGTTTGATCAAGATGGAAAATATATTTAACAGTTCTTTCATTTCGATAACCTACTTTAAGCGTTACAGTTAGGGTGTATTTTAATTTGTTATTTGTAGACAAGACTTTGAAATATCAGTAATGCCTCGGTACGGTCTCATGGACGCAATGAGGTTTACGTCCTATTACAAAAACGTCGTACGCGTAACTGTTTGTTATTAAACTTCGAACTTTGGTGATCCGGTTTAAAGTTCCCTTTGGATTTATTGCTATTATAGTCTCCTGAAGTGTGTGCATGGAAGGTTCATTCTTGCGCTGTTGGCGCCGGCGCCGCACTTAAGTTATTTTTTTCCCGGGGCACCACGTACTCATAATTTATTCATTAAAGTGGCAATTTATTGCACGAATCGCGTAATTCTCTTGTGCGCGACTATTGTTTTATTTTTTATTGTTTTCTATTAGAACCGACAGGAGCGTGGGTGTCAGCGTCGTGTCGACGCATCTCTCATAAATTAAATGATCGCGTTGCCGTGGGAAAGTTAATTGAAACTCGATTTTATCATATCCATTATATTTTCTTGTGCCTGATTTCTTTTTAACTTTACGTTTATTTTCATTCAGTAGTCGAAAAAGCACTACTTTTTTATTTATAATAAACGCTAATTCTATACTGTTTTAGGGATTATTTTAATGAACGTTTTTAGCTACAATTATTTTGATAAAGTGTTGTGAAATAGACCTGCAACTGATAAAAGTAGAACATCGCATCAATTTCTCCATTCGTTTTAGAAAAATTGTAGGCTCTGAGAAGTAAACAAAATACATATATACACTTTGCTATTAAAAAAAAAAAAAACAATTTTCCTAACTTAATGACTTTGAAATATGAATATAAAACAATTTAATGACTTTGAATAATGACCATTGATGACTTCCACGTATAAACTAGCAATTGGGAACCAAAACGTTAAACCACTAATTCGCAGCACGGCTTACTCTAAAATAATTTTACTAGCAAGTAAGCTTGGTACCTACTTATACCTACTAAGATATTATCTCAAACATTATATTTCCATTTTTTTGTAAGCTTGATTATAACTGATAAAACTGTCAGAAGCTTCCTTGTTGCATACACATACATGCTCACCACTCGGGTACAGACAGGTACTGTAAGGAACCCTTTTTTTCTTTTTTGGATAGTTAGTTTAGACCAAAATTGGCAGTTTACTAAATACATTTACGCATGTTTCTTTCCTCCTCCCAGTGGAAAGAAACATGTATATGCTATATATAATTAGTTAGCTCGAATTACAGATAGGAAATTAGCCAGTTCGCGACTTATTTGGCGATCGCCCCCAAACCAGGTGAAGCTGTAAAAGTCGCCTGACGCTTCAGGGCCCTTATAGCTAACAACGCTAACAGTGTAGTCAGTTTGAAAAAATAATAATAAAATAATATAGCATAACGTGTAAGACAAGTTGTCTGTTGTATTAATAATCGCTTTTCCTCTATTGAACTACGGTTTTAGTAAAATAGAACTCATTAGATAGATTGAAAATAATAATTCACACGAGCACTTAACCGCAATAAACGAGTGTTGACCTCGACTAGCCCATATTCGCTAGACCAGGCCAAACTTCTGACCCAAATTAGTTTACACACGCTCTTGTTCCCTATTTCGAATACATTTTGAAGGATTGTTATGAGAACGCGGCTCCGTTCTGTAAACTAAAGCGTTTGTTTTAAGAACATCGTTTATATAATAATTATAATTGTTGTGATTTTTTAAAATAATGTTAATATGTTGCTGATAAATGCTCTCAAAATGGACATAATCTTTCAAAGAACCTGAGTTTATTAAAGAAGAAAAGAGAGTGGTTAAATCGTCGTTTAGATGGTTTGATTTGCCTTTTAGTACTTTTTAAGGCGTATTTTTTTTATGGTTATAGGTTTAGCATTGTGGCCCCATCTCACTTGATTTTAAATGACGATGTGGGCTAAGATGATAAAATTCTAAACCTAGTGGAAGACTGGCTCTCAAGTGCAGCTGCCGGAACACACCTATTGGTGCCAGGCGACAGATTTTCCACTTCAGAGTGGTAGCTAGCCAAGCGGGCTTTAGAAAAAGCCCTACCACCATGCTATGATTTCCTTACCATGTTTTCCTTCACCGAAAGCTCAGGCTCATTGAGACACAGGGCACAGAAATTCGAACTCACGTTAATCGACGCGATGTCCGTACACGTTACCACTGAGATATTACATTGTTCAGTTCTGAGACGTGTATTTCATTTTAGCTTGCCCTAAAATTTGTTAAGAAACCAACTTTGGTTTATAGAATTTGTATTTTTTGTTTCTTGTGTTACGTTATTCGTATTCGGTAGTGCTAGTTTGATGAAATAAATATGAAAGCCAAGTAACAAAAAATATATACAAAAAACATTTAACCGATGCTCAATACCATTTTGAATGAAAAAGATAAAGTCGCCAAAAATCGCAAAAAAAAAAAGATAAAATTGATTTATTTTTACTTACATAGCTTTTTTGAAGTGAAACTTCTTATGCGACTTCCAAGCGTTAACGTTTAACGCACATTATCGGTCTCTCCTCTTTGTTTGAGCCACACTGTTTAAATAAAATAGAAAATGTCTTTTAAAATGAAGTTTAACTTCTATCGTGTGTGAATCGCACACACACCTTTTTTTAACAATACTAATCACATAATAAGTTTGTGAAGTGTCTCCCTTCTGCCCCCATTGTCTTAAAAAAATAAATAAACCCATAAACACATTATTACTATGTATATTTTGAGTTGACCTTTTTATGTCCGTGAACCACGGTAGTAAAAAAACATATGTACCTATATGTTACAAATACGTGTATATTAATAGACGCAGCGGGGTGTCTGTTGCTCAGTTATAGAACATTCTAGTGGCAGGGTGTTTGTACTGAAGTGGAGATAACGATTCCAGTCTAAATAGAACCATGAAAAAAAATCATACTATTGGTCTGATTAATCACAAGTAAAACTTATGACTTACACAGAAGGTTATAAGGAATAATTTACGGTACATACATAACATTATTATAATATTCTAACTTTTCCAGTAAACGTTGTTCTGCCCATTCCGGTAGTTCCGAAGACAGCGCCACCTATCGGTACCTAATATATCTATAAACAATCGTCACTATAAAACTAATTTATTTCTTAGGTAAATATTAGCTCAATCGATCAGTCAAGTCGTCCAAAAGTTATAAAATCACTAGCATATGCACACAACATTTTTATTTACATTGAAATTTGGTGAAGTACACATATAACATAATTATTATTAGACTGAAAGAATAACCATTTAATGTGAGATAACAGAGATCTTCGTAAAT
The DNA here is from genome assembly GCA_947532125.1 of Saturnia pavonia. Classification (NCBI taxonomy): domain Eukaryota; kingdom Metazoa; phylum Arthropoda; class Insecta; order Lepidoptera; family Saturniidae; genus Saturnia; species Saturnia pavonia. The sequence continues at coordinate 13,345,842 of OX383906.1, forward strand.
TGGTATATGACCATACGTAACGGGCGACAGATGTCTACGCTAACTGAAAAAAAATTTGTACAGTATGCAAAAGCATATTTATATTTAAAGGGTTAAGTGTTTAATTTGTTTTCAGATTTATGCTTAAAATAATTTATTGTATATTTTTTAATAAATTAATGTTTTTTTATCGTAATAGGTTTGACGTAGTGGCCACAATCTCACCTGATGTTATGTGACGATGTGACCCAAGATGATAACACGCTAAACCTAGTGGAAGACTGGCTCTCAAATGCAGCTGCCGGAACCACACCTTTTGGTGCTTGGCGACAGATTTTCAACTTGAGGGTGGTAGCTAGCCAGGCGGGCATTAGAAAAAGCCCTACCCACCATGCTATGGTTTCCTCACGATGTTTTCCTTGACCAAAAGCTCAGACTCATTAAACAGACTATGACATTGGAAAGTGTAGGTAATAAGATATTTAGGGAATACATACACTGATGAGGTAGTTCGTCTTCTTCTTTTCTTTATTATTTAATGGCAAAGTCAAAGTAAAAAAAATGATTTAGCAAAATGGTGGTGCTTCAACAAAATAAAAGCTTTTAATGAAGAATTTTCGGCCGGATCGTGATCAGTCATATTTAATTTATAAACTATGTTATTTGACCCTATATATTATGCCATTTTGAAGTATTTAACGTATTTGGTTATTGTGTACGAGTGAAGTAGTGCATTATAATTAATTACTATATAAGTATGAATTTGCATTTTAGGTTGCCACAAAAACTCCCTGTACAGTTTTAACAATCCCGCCATCTTGTTAGATCTATGTTTGAAGAAAACTCAATAATAGAAGAATATAAGAAGATAACACAATAATAATTAGAAAAATATTCTACTCACGTAACGTCGGCAGAATTGTAGATAAACACAGTTGCTGTTTAAAAAAATGTACATATATTATAAATGAAATGTTTGTACTGACCGTACAAAGCATCTGTATTCTGTTTATTTATAACGTACAGTGGCGTGTAAATCGTATGATTGTTTATTAGTTTTATATTATGGCGGCTGCAACAATAAACACGAGCACTCGCGTATGGCAGACGCATTGTGTACTAACAAACAGACAGATTTAACCTAACATGGACCGGTTTTGAATTATCTGTTGATTCTTAAACCATCCTGTGAAGACTTTTAGTCATTTATCATAGTATATTAAGATCTCCGGTAGCTATATTGATTTACTGTGTACACTACTGTGTTGAAACATTCAAATAGTGGTATTCTTTTTTTTTTTTGTTTCAGGTAAGTCGTTTGAAAACCTCTATGGAGTTTTATTGGCCCATGAGGTTTGTACTGGGAGAGTCTACGAGAGAAATTAAGTGACTACCTTAATATTGTAAGATACTATATGAACAATAATAAGCTACAAAGTTATATATTCGTAAAAAAACTCAATTAAAAGTTTTGTGTAAGCTTTTCTCGTACCAGAATTTAATTTAACTTTTAACTCTCTTTTGTATTTCAGCTTAAATATATATTATTTTTCGTTTAGATTTTAACTAGCTGACCCGTATAAATATTTTACACATTAAACAATGTAAAGCAATCTAGCAACTGCCATGTTAGTTAAACATATTGTTAATAGATGGCGCTTCATATATATGGTACTTGAATATACTTTCATTAGGAATACCATATTTTAAACACATTTGAGAAATACTATTATAAAGAATTCAATTCAATAGGATTTTTTAAATCTACGTATTTAAAGAAAATATTAATTTTAAACTATATGTGTATTGTTTCGACAATAGTCGGGAACATAAACTTTTAAATTATGTGTGAATTCTTTAATTTTAATGAAGAATTAACGAAGACATAGAGTTGTCAGGTAAAACATCATAAAGAAATAATATATTACATGATTTAAACAAAACTAGAATTCAACTTAAAATAAATAATGAGAATTTTAATTAATTTGATATAATATGACTACGAGTTGAAGTAATCCTAAAAAAGATTAAATTTATCTATCTATATAAATAAAATGATTGAGGCTTCCCGTTGTGCGTGCATCACGCAAAAACTAGTCGACAGATTTTGATCAATATTTTTTTACTCCTTAGCTATTTAATCCTAAAAAAAAACACGATAGCAACATTCAATAAAAGTCATTAAAGTTTAAAGAAACTACGATTTTTATAAGCATTACACGTTCAGCGATTTGTTTTCTTGCCGTCTGTTTAATGTAATAAACACCGCAGACGAAGTCGCGGGTATCAGCTAGTCTTAAAATAATAAGTTCATCTAAGTAAATTTAATTTGCATAGAACATTGTTCACAAACCAACTACTTTAATTTTGCATTAGTTGTAAACAAAGACGTAAATATGAGTACAATGACGGAAAATCTTTTAAACATTTGATAAAAATCTTTTCATTAACATAACAATTAACAATTGACGTTTTTCAAAGCGGCATTTGAAAGGACGAGCTACTACATTGTTTGCGAAACATCGGCGCCAGCGCCGCCTGTCGGCGCCGACCACATCCGCTAGTGACGATTCGTGTTTTGTCGATAAACATGCAAGACATAATAATCGTTTGCTACCAATACACAATTATTGTTGTGTTTAATTGGGTATGACATTATCAGTGCCCATATTTCTGATAATGTTTTATGTTTCTATTATAAACCGTTGTTGCCAGGGTTTATTGACTTCAATTAATGCGTAATTTTAGTTAAATGTAGATTTATTTTAAGCAATAATTTAAACATTCGTCTAAAAACAATATAATCTTCTACAAGAAAGAACATACCAAATGACATCTTTTAACATTTTAATAACTTTATAGAACAGTTAAAATCGTTATAAAATAGTTTGTTAGTAAAAAATTCCAAATCAAGATAGCTGCTAAACTATTATTTATTGAAAATGCACTATTATAGGTAGTTATTATCATTAATAAAGTTATTTTACAGATAACATGTTTACAATATTTAATATAATGCACTCAAAATATATATATAAATATACTTTTGTATTAATTCAATTATAAAATGAGAAATGTTTTTTTTAATAATGGAATTTCTGACTGTATTGGACATAAAATGTTTGGCAAACTAGGGCATTGAATTATTTTCATTACAATCTAGAAATATATTTTAGATTTAGTTCCAATACTCTATGCTCTTTATCGACACTAAAAAGTTAATGCGCTTCGTCTCACTTGTCGCCTGTCGACCCCATTCCATTGTACGGCGCCTGTCTCGATCAACGATTAACGAAACACTCCCATCACTATTATCGTTTTCCCTGTACATCATAATATTTATTTTGTTACTTTACCTTTTTATACAACACAATGTATTATTGCATTTAAATACATAATGTGTTAATAATAAATTATTTGAGTTATCAGTTGAAAATCAGAATCGAGTGTGCCGCGGCATCTGAAACACTAAGAATATATTTAATAAATAACCATTTTATTTCTCGTAACACAATATTATTTCTAAATTTGTGACTGCTTTGTATCGTTTCATTGTGTTTTTTTTTTGTTACAGTACACCAAAAAATTGACAACTAACTAACTTTAAGGCTTGTATTTATTACACTTGACATTGGAGAAGTTGCCCACAAATAAGAATATTTTAAAAAAACCCTAATTAAATTTGTTTTACTTTTATCATTGCAATTTTATATGTAAATGTATACACTCTTTATTTCAAGATTTACAATATTCCAAAATGTATTATGTTAATTAGTTATTATGTTAATATTTGCTAATGGCATTAGTCGCTATTGGCTATTACGAGTTTATTTAGCAGCTAGTGTTACATAGCTCCTAGATGGCTCCTATGTCTGTAATTCTCTGAAACGTTGGCGCCACCGCTCCTTGGCTGCTTGCCATTGCAATAGTGGTCATTCAATTAATTTCAAAATTCAAACAGTGACATTATAATTGTAATAAAACATGGTTGCTAATCTTTCAGTGTTTCATAATTGTCTCTTGAATGCGAAGGATACCGCAAACCGTCACGTGGAGTAAAGCTATCATTCGTATAGCATTATACGAACCATTGAAATATAAATAATAATAATTTCCAAAATTGTTAAATATCCCGAAATGTTTACGACGTACCTATTTGACGGTTTTGCATTAATTGCGCATACTAAGAGTTTAAACAACATCCGTTTTATTATTTGAAATGTCAAATGCATCGATAAAGGCGTTGATTGGCGTCGGGGTGGCGCGGGACGATTCGTTTTTATGCACTTGGCTCAACGCCACGGATGACCTCATTGCATGCCCGGTTTGGCGCCACTGTCGTTTGTAATGATCGGTATCCATTCAACGATCGCGACATGCCAAATAGGTTGCTCTTAGATTGTTATCGATATTTAGTTTCGATCTGCCGTGCATCACTAGGCTGTGTGTATTTTATAATATTAACAAGCTGTACCTCATGGTTTCACTCGTGTTCAGTTTATTCAACCAGCTATACACTGGTCCGCCGAAACGCACTCGTGTATCTTATCGTTATCATTTCCCCGTAATTGACTACAGCTTGCCAGATTGCTGCTTGCTAGACGATTATCGTTAATGCTCCGCTCCTTACGAGTCGTAGCGTGAAGCTACGTTCCAGGCAGATCAGTTCCAGGAAAGCAATTCCAAAAAATAGCGCTTTTAAACAAACAAACTAATAATCTCTTGAACTTTATAATATTACTATGGATAATGGTAGTTGATGCAGCTAATCCTGTAATAGTTACAGAGATTTGTTAACGTTCTCATAATGTATATTATTATTTTAAATTACATCTGAGTACGTATTGCATCGTTGACACTAATTCGTAAGTAGAATCGTTGTCAACTCTTGTACTTGTAAAGAAAATGTTAGTGAAAATAAATTATTCCTATAATCTTTTTAATATAGTTTACAAGTGTCCATACTGCATTTTATATCTGAGTTTTATATTAAGGTCTTCGCTTAAACTGATAGATGTGATTATAAATTCGATATTTTTTTTATTTTTCAAGGATGGGTGTAAAGAATATAAGGCCAGTAGTTTTATTTAAGTCCGACTTTACAGCGGTGAAGTAGTCCGTAATTATATTTTTATGACCTTTCTTATGTGGGGTTAAGCGACATAAATAATTTTGTTTTAAACATGAACAAGAACTTCTACGTCCGCCTGACAACAGTATAAACATTCAAATGTTCATTGAATTAATACCCTAGCTGTGCCCACGGTTCCGCTCGAGTGGACGACAGAAAAACGCGTAGTACTTATAAACAACCTCGTCACTTAAAACGTTTACTATCGTGATTATTTTTTATATAACGACCACGTATTTAAGGCGCAATACAAAAAAATATGATCAAATTCTATGCAGTAGTTTTTGCGTGATGCGCGTGCAACGGCAATCAATATATTTATATAGAAAACAGTAGACAATAGTTAAAATTTCTTCAAATGACGCATATAGATAAACAATTTATTGGGTTCAATGACATTAATTCCACTTTTAATCTGTATTACCAACTCTATACGTTATTTTTCTAATCTTTGTTCTTTCTAGATAATCACCGCATGTGATGTACGTACTTTAATATTAACTTAAATCTATACATATTATAATATTCTACGTCTCTCCGTCTGTTTGTTCGTTTATGTTCTTTTCACGCGAAAACCACATATCAATTTACGTTTTTATTTTATTTTAATACATTGCTATGTTATCCGGCCAGGTTATCGGATATATTTTGTAAGATAAAGTAACATACGAAATAAGCAGTGACGATAATGGTGAATCAATTCGGAAAAAAAACGCATTTGGGGCGCTTAAATCGATTAAGCTGAGTAAACCATAACAGATAATTATATCAAATTACTGTTCTATATAATTGTAGATCTTAAAAAGACCTACAAAAAAGTTTACAATAGCATATATCTATCTTTTAAAGTTCACCCAAAATAAGCATTTGTGTCTTCCGTCTTTTGAGCGGGAGCAGCACAATTCGCCGGGGCCCTTGGCCAACGGCATTCTGTAGAAAAAACACGCGAGCGGAACCGCGGGCACAGCTAGTACCTATAAAACAATGAACAATGACTTCAAGACAAATATAATGTAAGTCTGTACAAAGCATTTATTTCAAAAATAGGTACCTACTTTATTATCATGCATATTATGCGTGTGAGTCATCGTACGAGATGTTCGTATTAAACGTATATTGATACCGATTTACCATAGTCGATGCGGTTTGTTTACCAGATTATTATGGACATGTTAAATCTCAAAGTGTGATTTTTGTATTATTGTTCATTTAATACAAAGTTATCTCTACTAACATTATAAATTATAATGATAATATCTCCTATAATTTTCGATTCTTTACAATATCAAAAGCTTTTATTTTATAAATTACATTTCAATAAAAATTACTTACACTGTTTTTTTTTTACTTTAAATTTAACTATGTTTTTCTTTGATAGTTTTAATTTCTATGTGTCTGTAAATGATATACTAGAATACGTTCCTTTAATCATTATTTTACTTGTATAATTCTATTAGTAATTTGATAGTAATTTTAATATTTTAAAACTACTATACTTAGATAAGGCGATTTTAAAATATTAATTTCTTTGATAATGTCTGTTTAGAGCAGTACATTTGACAATTATACATGTGTCTAATTCTAATTTAAAGCTGTTAGTCTTTCATTATATAAATAATATGTATGGTGCACCGTTTAAATAAATTAACAAACATAATTAACATAAAATTAGCTATTGCATTAAATCTGCAGAAATAATACTGAAAATATCGTCCACGGATACATCGCACGACGAGTAGTCAAATAAATAAATAAGGATTTAACAACACAAGATATCTTTAAACGTGCATTTGCAAGTAAATACATAGTGCTCGTAAATCTGTCCGTCTGTGTCTCTCAGTGTTTAAGCCGATGTTTGTATACTAGTAGGCTTACTGCGCAAGCTTACAGCATGACAAGATACGGGATTTAACGATGCATAAAATAAAACCTTTTTATTCCATTGACAGTGTGTTCATTACGCCTATACCTATACCTCAGTATTTTTATTTAAGCTTAGATAATAGATACATAAGAAACGTTAAAGAAAAAAATATGTAACGGAATGGTCTAAAATAGATAGTGTTTTTATTTAATGAATTCAACCGCATTCGAAAGTTGCACGCATAATTTCTTCATATTTCTGTGCCTAATAGTAAGCACGGTACAATTCAAAAGCAGTGGCTAACACGGCGAAATGTATATTCTATTGTTAGCCGCCGCTGTCATGCCGGCCTGCGTAAATATAAACTGGATATGTACCAGCTGATCTCGAAACGAGACGCGCCAGAGCGAATCACTACGACAAGCTTTTCACCATACGCGTGGTATTCGTGACCATATCGGGCTGTAATCTGTATCCTAACACCAGGCTATTGCCATTTCCTCGTTCGTTAATCGGTAGAATGTACCAAGGGTTGGTAAGGTTGGTTTGGGTGTCTCAAGTCTTAAAATGTTATTTGAAATTTGAGAAAGTTTTATAAACTTTCTTTATAACCTAATAATGCGTTCTTATAGCCTCTCTCTATCTAATCACGCTGTCTATTTTAATTACTGATTAATACTACTTCTTGCTGCTTTGCTTCTTAAATATTCCTGACAAGTATATTGTTAGGTGGATGGGTAGGCAGAATTAAAATAATTTATTGCAATCTATAATCGTTATAATCTAGAATAAGGTCGTAGAGGATGTCAAATAACATATCGGAAGACACCAAACTAATTTCACTTGTACGTATTAACTATTAGAAGAAGAGACCGGTAGAACACTTATAGTCAAGTAGACAGCGACCACCATATTCATAGGAAAAAAGATGTGGTGTTCGCGCGTAAAAGTGATTTTTTTTAGGTCAACTTATGCTACTGAAGCTAGAAAAAATTCTATATATACATAAAATACGCACTGAGCATTCGTCGTGTAGAATGCTCATGACGCATTTGACATAGAGAGTAGAAACCATTTTCCCCCACCTTTCAAATGTGCCGATTGAAGACGTTAAGCGTTCCACTTTTAGTCAGAACCAAGCCAGACCAATTTGCCTTACCGCAACTAAAGAAGTTTTACTTACCTACCTACCAAGGTATCAAATGAAGTGACTCGCTTCGAAGAGTGAACGCTTCCTAAACAATCAGCGTATACGCCAGGCGCCATCAGCCATGGCAAATTTATAGGGATGGTATTACTAACATTATTGAGATCAATAGATTGTTAGTTATTTTAAACGGACTAATATCTCGAACTACCTTTCGGATCTGAAGGATCTTTTCTGTATTTTATAGTTTATTTATTAAGGATGGATATAGGCTATATAACTTTACGCTATGTCTCTAAGGAGCGGAGTAGTAACCATGAACGTCAAACAATCTGGCAAGCTGTAGGCAACTTCAGAAATTGAGAAATATTGGCTACACTGGTGCGCTAGCATCGGCGCTGTGGACCAACTGGTCGAATAAACTGAACACGTGTAAAACCGTGGAACAAGGATAGTATCATATATGCGTCACGATGGATTATTTCTCTGCGTCCACCGCCGTTTTAGGATAGCCCTTACCGGCAGGTGAAATTGAGAGTATTTACTAAGTAATAATAAATTTTTAAAAAGCAGGGATGTAAAAATACCGATACGATATATCGGGATCACCGTTTCTTTTAAAACCGATATTTAACAATTTGAATAGCGCACGAAGCGGCAATTTTCCCCAGTCGAGGAGCCGCACGTGTTGTTCTAGCTGCGACATTGCCGTCTTTACTGAGCGTTGTATTGTTTCCTGCCTATTTGTTATTAAATAGCTGTGAAGCTCGCGTGGACTACAGAATGTCGTCGAAAGGGCACATGCGCGAATCGTACTCGTTTTTCCGAATTATTTTTATTTGTGCGGAACCCTAATTAATTTTCTAAAATAAAAGTATCTTAAGTGACTCCCCAGTGAACATCAGCTATCTGCCAGTGAAAGTCCTGGCAAACTCGGTCCAACCGTTTCGGAGATTACCCGGAACAAACAGACAGACAGTCAAATACTCCTTTTGAAAACAAATATCAAATACTACTTACCATTAAAAAAAATGCAGTTTTGCATTGCATAATAGAAACATACAATCATCCAAAAAACTTTACTCTCCACCAGACTGGTAACAATGTGTAGGAGGTTACATACTTAATTATTTATTACTAAAGTTTCGATATCGGTATCGGTATCGGCAAAATTATTTACCTATCGTGACATCCCTAAAAAAACGTTACTTCTAAATATCTTTTAAATATTTCATCCGAACGGGTTTTACTTGGTTTTTACTTAAATCTGATTACAAACAAATTATAATCGTTTCTAATTTACATGAATAAATATGAAGTATAACTAAGTTTAATATATATAAAAGAATTACAGATGTCTTAAAATGAAATATTCAAATTTTTTATTAATAAACTATGCCTCGAAACCATAGACAGAGACAGGTGTTAAAATGTTCTTATACGTTTTATATACGTGTTGATAATAATTTAAAATTAAAACTGTTTCGTATTTAAAAAAGTTGAATTTAAATTAGAATTCGAAACAGGTTGTATAAACAAATGTTAATTTATCACCAAATTTTATTTCATGTGTACTTTTAGAATAATTATATACGAAGACCAAACATCCCATTTCTATTTCGGTAACGTCGAACCTTCAAAGTTTACAACCATCGAGTGGCTTGCATCGACATGTGTTCATTAGTACGGACAGACGCCCAATTAGGGACCAGAGAAATTGTTTTTATGGGCCTCGCTTACTCGGTATATCGCCCTTAATTGAAATGTACGTTCTATCTAGTCAACGGTGTATACGAATTCTCCCACAGCGAAGCGAAAACAGCTTGTTCATTTTTAAATTATTTTAGTTTTATAGGTCCATTTTTTATTGACCACAATCATTCTGACATTAACTGACAATATAGCTGAAGCACGTTAATACCAAAGGAACTAGCTCTCAAATGCAACTGTCAGAACGTTTTTTCTACTTGAAGTAATTGTCGCGAACCAGGCGTACATTCAAAATGCCCTAACTGCATGCTACGGTTTCATCGTGATGATTTCCTACACCGACCGCTCAGGCTGATTGCAGGGATTCGAACTCACGTCAATTGACGTCAAACAAAGTCTCAAGTTTAGCTACCACAATGCCATAACATACCGACCACTTTTTCACTTGACGGTCTGAGGAAAACCAAGTGACTAATAGAAAATCTTAAAGTTTCATTACGGTATTGTCCTTCACTATAAGCTCAAGCTCGTAGGATTCCAAATCAAATCGACCGATTCGATGTGATGTCCGAGAGAGATATAAATAATATATACTAAATTACTGTTGGTCTTCAACGACTATATCATAAAAAACACGCACTTTTGACACCTCTGATTCTGAAATTATTCTTATACCTTGGATCCCAATTTCACCATGAAGGTGGACGAAAGACCTGATGAAGGTTATGGGAAACCGCGGGATGCGAGCAGCGCAGGACCTGACGTTGTGGAGATCTTTGGGGGAAAGCCTATATCTAGCAGTGGATGTCTTTCGGCTGATATGATGATGATGATGAAATATTATTTTTGAAAAAGTTCTTAGTGCGCCCATACCTCATAAAAAGTATACACTGTTCATACATATTTTTACGCTAAGCAGTTTCGGCTCAGCATTTTTTTTCGTGTCAGTACTTTTAACAATAATTTATAATCTAATTATTACCCAGACCATACTGAAAAAGGCAGTAATAAGAAATAATTTTCGCACAAATCTAATATTCGTGGTTTGAAACGTGCAGCAATATGTTTACGTTCGTCTGTGCAGTGAACCAGCTGTCCAATATTGTGTGACACCTTGCCTACTCACGAACAAATTGGACGTTTTAGTTTGTCGAATCTAATGAAGGTTAAATACACCACGGTCTGATGTGAAACGAATCGAATCAAATAACGTATTTATTTGGTCTTTTATTTATAATTGTTATTTATAGTTAATTTACCGCGAAAAAGCTTAATATTCAGAGTTATGTAAACAAAAAAAAAACCTTTTCTTAAAAAAACTTGACACTAAACATTGAAAAATATTTATTTCGCTGGGTGTTTTTTATATCGTTATAAAACGTATCCTATGTCCTATTCTATGGCATAATTGGTTTCTATAATAAACATTATATTCATATATAAGTATATGTAAAATATTCATTGATGTAGGTACGTTCAAGTTTTCGACCTAAAACTCTCAATCTTCTCTGTGACTAGTACTCAACTGCCTATGCATTTGGTAACAGATTTTTAAGTTTAGGGCGATAGCTAATCACATAGGCTTCCGGAAACGCTCAGGCCTGTTGTGTTATTCAAATAGATTGAAATATGGATTAATTTATACATATAATAAAATTGAAGTGTCCATTTGTAATGTCAAAAAACCGATTTTTACTAAATGCATATACACGATGCCTATAACAAAAACCCTTTTTTTTTTGTCTGTCTGACTGTTTGTTCCGGGTAATCTCCGAAACGGTTGGACCGATGTTGACGGGACTTTCGCTGGTAGATAGCTGATGTTATAAGGCATAATTTTGGCTACTTTTATTTTAGAAAAATAATTAGGGTTCCGCACAAAAAATTAAAAAACCTTTTTTAGTAGTCCACGTGAGCGGAGCCGCGGGCACATCTAGTATACAATAAAATTTTAAAAAGATAACAGTGAAAGTCGGTACTAGTGAATTAGCTAATATATTATCCCTTTGATACGGATTAACAACTTTATGGTGGTCGTTCGACAAGGGCATCAATTCTTCATGAAACTTAATTATTCAAACGTCATTTTAAAGATTACGTTCCCGAAAATAGACTAAAAATTATGTTTTCATTAAACATTTTTGTTGTAAAAGCTCTTTAATTAGGACTTTCATATGTTAATGCAAATGAAGAGATATTCAAGGCGACACCTATTAACAATCTGTTTAACTAACACGACAGTTGTTATATTGTTTACATTCTATAATATGCCAAATATCGCACGTGTGTTTTAGTTATTAGTATTAATCCGATATTCTAATTAAACAATATTATTTGATTACTTCTTATCTCTAAATAAAATAACTGCCATAAATATAATCGAATCATAAATGTCAAGATTGTATAATTATAGTATATCGCATATTATCCAATAAACATCTTTAATTTTAATTAGTGGAGTTAATCAAGCAATTAATAACCTTCATGAAAATTCATGGATATTTACTCTTTTAATTTCGTTTAAGGCACAGATTCAATATAAACCAATTATACCATAAAATATAAACAGGTCTTATAAAACAACATGGATTAAACAATAATTATAAACAGTAAGTAATTAAAAATCAAATTAACTAAGAGATTTGATAACATCTAAGCCGTGAATAGATAACAAAAAGACAATTGATTAGTGACAATTTTAAAAACAATGTAGGTTTAAAAAAACCTCTATATCTTATCTTTGCTGTACAATGAAATTGTGGAACCATCTCCCGGCCAGTGTGTTCCCTTCTTACGACATCGGGTCCGTAAAGCGTAAAGTGAAGAGATATTTATGCAGGCCGGCATGACGGCGACGACCGCCGATGGTTTTCGATCTCTCGGTAGTCGCCGTTGTATTTGGATTGTACTGTGCTTACCATCAGGAACAGTGCCGTCAATTGGCCAAGCTACTAAAAAAATGTTGTCATATGACAATGTTTTTCTATCCATCAATCAATACGTGAAACCAAATTGTAATAGTTAGATTCAAAAATATATTTTAATAGTATTTTCTAATAATTTTATCATTGCTGCTTAGGCACTATATAAAAGTGTACTGATACGTAGCCGAAATCCTTCTACGGGTTCAGACGTATATTAATCTGAAAACTACATTCAAATTGGTTAAGCCGTTTTCAAGTCATGCGCGTTCTAATACGGAAAAATTCAATTTTATACTGTACCCGAAGATCTACGCAAGTTTATTTAATTACACAGTAATTATTTTATATAATTTTTTGATTCCCTGTGTACAAAATTTCATTAGAATCTGTTAAAACCGGTTTTACGTTTCCTAAAAAATATTATTGCTAATTTTAATAGCCCTTCTCAGTTACTTAACGATATATACTTACTTCAACGTGTATACAATCTCATTAAAATCGAACAAGCATTTATTTAGTTACATCTAGACATACGAACAAATAGACTGGCAATAAATATTTTAATCCCATATTCGTGTTCAGCCGTTTTATTTTTTACAGATTTATTTAATAATAATAATAATACAGATATAATATAATATTTATAAATTTCATTCGTTTATCACTATCAGCTAAACGACCAAAAGAAAAAATCGTAGCCTTAAGGTAAAATTACATTCATAAAATACAATATACATTATAGGCATTAACATAAATAGTTTCTATTAGAAATTAATAGGTAATCATGTATAATATGTAACCAAAAGCCATCGGGGACAAAGATAGGCCATTATCCCCGCCCACACGGTAACTTGTAACATATGCCAGAGTTTGTTAATATAATTCTTATAATTGTTTTTCAATTGATATAAGAAGTGAAGAAGCTTAAATAAATACTGCCTATGTACTTATTGAAATGAAAAATAGTCTTATTTTACTTTTTAAATTGAAAGTTACATGTATTTTATAGTCTAATATCTATTAACGTATTAACTAAGTTACAATCCAGCGGATCCGATCGCATTCGGTCGGATTAGTGAGATCCCTACTACCCATACAAGTATTAAAAAATCATTTTTTTTTTCTATTTTTATAAGTTCATCGTTTCGCCACAATCTCGCCTGATGCTAAGTGACGATGTCACCTAAGATACCACTGACCATAGTTTTTAATATTTTTTCATGATAACAACCTATACCCGATACAGCACGATTCTATACATTGAAATACATATTAAAAATTAAGTAGTTTTTAGTTGTAAATTTATTTATATATATATTAATATATTTGTACTTCTGTCTGTACAACAAACAATCAAATCTTATCTTTATAATATTAGTTTAGAATAGTAGCCTAAGTTATACCTTATAACAACAGCTATCTACCAGTGAAAGTTCTGTCAAAATCGGTCCAACCGTTTCGGAGATTACCCGGAATATAGACTACAGACTATATATATATATATATATATATAGAATACAGACAGACAAACATTATTATTATTATTTCGAACTGACTATACTGTTAGCATTAGGAGCCCTGGAGCCTTTGCGGCTCTTACAGCTTCACCGGGCTTGGGCATTATTATCATTGATGACCTGACTTTGGTATGTTCATACCTAAGCTGCGAGTTAAATACAAAAGAAACATTGCTATTCCTGCACAAGACGGAGAATGCACGAAGACACGCTTATAATTATAAAACTATAAAATTACCCCACAACACGCACCGCCTTAACATTAAGCGTAATCACGCGAGAACATATGTCCCCTATTAACATTTCTCTCGATACAAATTATAACAAAACCGACGTCAGACTATTATAATCCAATTTCGAGAAATTATTTACGAGCCAATCACTAGTCCAGGTATAAACACATGTTTACGCATCGATAGAAAATTATACACATCCTTTTGTGATCGCGGAATGATTTTTTGTTGTTGTAAAAGTCTAATAAATACAATTCCGTATTTGTATTTAGTCGTTGAAGTACTGATTATACAAGTGAGAAGTTTCCCACTATTTAAATATAAAATTAAATATAAGTAGTTCGTTAAATATTTATTTATTTAAAAGTATAATAATTACAGGTAAAAAGTTAACAAATTAACATTAGTTCGTTAATTCTAAGGTACTTACTATAAATCTCACAGCCAATTCTATATGTGTTTTACATAAATTAAAATATTTGTTAATGAGTAGACATTGAAAGAAACAACTAATGTAATCGACTGAAGAAAAATAAAATAAAGTAAAACATGATGTTTTGAACTAAGTTAACAAAACAAAATTTCCTAAAAATAGTTTCTCCATATTTGATAATACATGCTTTGTTTTTAGTCTAAATTTAAATAATTAAAAGTAATTAAATATAAATATTTCGACATTAAACCAGTATGTTTTTTTATTGTACGAAGTATGGGTACCTTTTAACCAACACAGTTATTCACTGAGTTTTGTTATTTACAATATTATTTATTATTCAAGAAAGCTTTTTATTTCGGCGAGATATAGGTATTTTACTGGCTTGTTTTTATTGCGTCTTTTTTGTTATATTTACTTGCTATTAATAATATTATGTTAATATGTTTCATATCATTGAGAGATAAAGTGTTTAACTACGAGTACCTAGTAAAATTATGTACCTTTTTTATAAATAATATATAATTAATTAATAACTTGGCTCCCGGGAATGGCATATATGCAAATTTTACGTACATTTTTGTCATTTTTGTGACGTGCGGAAGTCAAAGAGTTAATTGCATTTCGCTTATGTAGTCACTAATGTACATACATATGAAGCTAAGAACCTCAGTGTAAATCTAATTCCGGCAGTATCTACACTGACACTAGACACGAATGACGTACGGTACGACTTTAATGTCAATTAGCAAAATGTTCCTTGGGAACTGCCAGTTAGTCTATAAATAACACCCGGATAGGGCCGAACGTCGTTCTGTGCCCTGTCCCCTTCTAATAAGACACACGTTTATATCATATGTTTACGACATTGATGTTTGTGCTTTAATGTCGTAATGCGAAAATGAAATATGTCTGTGCGACAAGTAAACTGATAAAACTGAAATAGCTTTTAATTGACACATTTGGTATTAAATTATTATTGTCCTATAGATCCACATTTCATATATGTACCTATATACCGATAATCACATTTACAACATTATCGAATCCCTGGAACTGCCACTGCTTACAAAATAAACACATTATTTGCACTATATTAATTTAGCGTTATCGTTTCAAATGTACCAAAGTCTATATATAATAAACTCTTAATACAAAGAGAAGTTTGTATGTTTGAACGCGCTTAACTCACGAACTACTAGTCCGATTTGATTGCGTTAGATGACCTGTTTCTTGAGGGAGATTCTAGGCTTTGTAACTGCACGGTTCGAACTTTAACGCTCAGAAAAAGGTTGGCAGACCTTCATGAAGTCTTTAATCGTTAAGAGATATTTAAAAATTTGTTGTGTAGCGTCCTTTGTAATCAAAATAACTTAATCTACGAGTATATGTGTCTATACAACTACGTTTATAAACTTGTAAAGTTTGTATATTTGTAGGAGGTGGTAATCTGTAGAAAGACTGATCCGATTCAAAAAATTCTATTTCTATTAGTGAACTTCATCCTCCCTGAGTGATATATTTATTTTTATTAAATGTTATATTGTAATTAACTCGAGGTCGTGGGGTATAATAATAAAAGCATAAAATTTTTCCTTGTTTGTACGAGCGCCGCTTATCGATACACAACTTTATAAATAATACTTAAATATATAATAATTAGAAGAAATAAATTTAAATAACATACTTAATGATCATTATATTTAAAAAAAAGGTACACGAATGGCCGTATCTATGTATTAATGGTAATTAAAACAGTAAATAAGTATGTAAGTTATATGAATTTAATTCTTTTCAACTTTGAACATGCAGTTTTCGCATTTCGCAGTTTTCGCATTTCGCGAAATTCGCATTACTAAATAAAGTTTTAATCTTTTCTTCATACCTATAATTGTACGTAACATACATATCTCATTTTAACTTATAATAAACTAGCAACCGCCCGCGACTTGGCTCGCGTTATTTAAAAATATAAAATTTGATTTGAATAAAATGTAGCCTATATTACTTATGGAAAACGTTACTTTCTATCAATGAAAGAATTTACGAAATCGAATCAGTAGTTTAGTAGTTTTATTTATTTATTCGATACAGGCACGCCCTTGACCTCATCTCATCTACACTTTAATTTTTTTATTGTAAAATTACAATCTTTTTACAAACCGAAATATAATAATACTATACGAGTAATTTTCCTAGGGATGTGAAGAAACATACAAAAAAGTTTTGTAATTTCACAATTACACAAATTGTAATTTTACAGAACCGTTACTATTATCATACGTATTATCGTAATCGTAATAATATAAAACTAATGTACAGAAAAAGTTTTGTATTTTTACAATAGTCGACTTAAATTTAGTGAAGATGATACCGACGATGGATCGTGCTTATCCAACAGATGTCTGTTCACTATTCCTTAAAAACTTCCAAGTTATATGTTGAAGAGAATACAGCCGTCGGGAGTGAATTCCACTCCATTGCCGTTCGCATTGTAAATGACAAAGCAACAAATCAGAGGAATGCCCACTACATACAGGTGAAAACCTGCATGACGTCTAGTTATCCTGTGGTGGAACGGGAAGGGCGGAATTAAATCATGTAATTCCTGCATACAATCTCCGACACACCTATAAGACACCATGAGACAAGATACTATACGACGAAACTCCAGACTTAGCATTGGTAGACTCCAAACAGTATACACTTAACGTAAATATACCTCTTTCCGATTTCAATAAAACCAAAATAATAATACAATGCGCATTCTCTACTTAACTACTCAGAAACTAATAGTTATAGATATTTAAAGTCACTTTCGGTTCTGTTCAGTTTTCGACCGACGATGGGCGTTTACCCTATAATCAGAGTCCCCTCCGGACCCGATGATTACAGGCGGAACTTTACGGCACCTTCGTTAGCCCGTCAAATCATAGGTCCTCACGTTAATAGCTTAGGAGTATGTGAAACGATTTCGTGTCATTTCCGAAACTAAAAATGGCTCGCGTTCATTTTTTGAGGTAATTGACTGTGAACATATAGAACGAACACGAGTTTTTGTCCACGTTTAAATCCTACTAATATTATAAACTAGCTGTGCCCGCGGTTCCGCTCGCGTGGATAACAGAATTATTGTTTATGAAGATATCATGATAATTTGGACTATATATCTAATGTGTAAAACAAAAAATAATATAAATATATTTCCAGTAGTTTTTGAGTGATGCGCTTACAACGGCAAACTTCAAATCATTTTATTTATATAGATGTGAGAGTATGCATGTTTGTCCCTCAATCAAGCATAAACGGCTAAACAGATTTGGATATGATTTTGCCACCCAGATAGTCTATAACCTGGATTAACTCATACGAAACTTATTATCCTGGTAAATTACATATTTTTCATTTCTTTTTTCACTCAATTCTGAAGTACACGGAGACGAAGTCGAGGTTCTGTAGGGGACCTTTTTCCTTTCTTTTTTTGGCTAATTAGACAAATGTAAATACACATATGTTCACATTAAGGATAAGGAATTAGTCCGATCGCGACTTATTTGCATACGGGGTAACAGTCCAAGCCGAGGTTCGGCCACTTTGGCACCCTTGGATCTTGTTGCCATGCTTTCGCGGCTGAGTGCGTTAAGTGCTCGCACCAAAGCCCAAAAAAAATTGTCAAGAGTACTTTTTTTTTGTGCAAAATGCATACCTTCAGGAGAGTCGCGCTTACAGCGGTCGGACTTTGTCTTCACTATGTCGCACTTCCGTCACATAATGCGCACGTAGCTCTCAGTTTTACTCTCTATTAAACAAACCAAAATGAGTTAAACTTCTTAAAGAAAAAAAAAATTGAATTAATTAATGAAAATTCATCAGTAAATTTCGATTCACGGAACATTGATGTCTTCTGTCACACAAAACACACCTACATAAATAATCTTAAATACATAATAAATAACACGTAATTAGTATACAACGGATATATAAAACTCGTTACGGAAAAATAAAGGGAATTCTCGCCGGACACGGCATGTAGTTAATTACGTTAATTTTTGCGTTAAACTTATTATAAATATATCGAAACCGGTTTTCTTGTGCTTGTCGTAATACTGTGCAGTTGTCAGTGGCGCCAGTCAAAAGATACACCTGCCTTTAAAACATGGGTCGGTATTATGTTTATTCAATACTAGCTGTGCCCGCGACACCGCTGACGTGGCCTACAGAATACTTTTGTTTGGCCTGCAGAAGCGCACAAGCGAATCGTGCTGCGCCCGTTCAAAAGACGGAAGTCAAAAATGATTATTGTGGGTGATCCTTAGAAGATAGATATATGCTATATATCTATATAGCTATATAGATATATATCTATATATAGCTCTTTGTGAGGTCTACAATTATGTAGAACATTAATTTGATGTATCTCGTTTGGTTTACTCAACGTAAGCCGGTTAAGCGCCCAAAGTGCGTCTTTTTTCCGAAATGTTTCACCATTATCGTCACTGCTTATTTCGTATGTTACTTTATCCTAGAAAATATATCCTATGAACTGGCTAGATAACATAGTTATGAATCAAAATTGAAAGACATGTAAATTGGTTAAGTGGTCCTCGCATAAAAAGAACATAAACGGACAGACAGACAAATAGAGAGACGCTGAGTTTTATAATATGTGTTCACCCGCGTATAATTTATCGCGTATCAAGATGAAAATCTGTCGCCAAGCACCAATAGGTGTGTTCCGGCAGCTGCACTTGAGAGCCAGTCTACCACTAGATTTAGCGTGTTATCATCTTGGGCCACATCGTCACTTAACATCAGGTGAGATTGTGGCCAATATGCCAAACTTATAACGATAAAAAAAAAAAAACGCTGATTGATGATTTATAATACTTCAGTATAGACAATATTTTTATCGAGCGGCCAGGTTTTTTTTTTTTTTTTTTTTTTTTTTTTTTTTTTTTTTTTTTTTTTTCGATCTGACTATACTGTTAGCCATAAGGGCCCAGGAGCCTCGAACGGCTTTTACAGCTTCACCGGACTTGGGGGCGAGCGCTTAAGGCACTCAGCCACGAAAGTTTTGCAACAACATCCGAGGGTGCCAAAGTGGCCGAACCTCGTGGTGCGAAGTGGCTCGGACTGTTGCGCGTTTTGCAAATAAGTCGCGATCTGAACCGACATCTATAGGCTCGAGCTGAGTGTTGACTTATATTAATTTTACATTATCTCCCAAACTATCCCTCCAAATAACATGCTATAAAGGGCAAAGTATATCTACATAAAATTGTCTTAATGATAAAGAACTTTCGTTCGTAAGGATTAATATTCCATGCCTAATAATAATGCTCATAAGTCACTTTTCAATAAAACTTTGTCATAAAATATCTTATTGTGGCTTATGTATAATAGATAAGCATATGGTATCCCGGACTTTTTTTTAGATGTACTAAGGAGCAATATTTTTGTAGAACATTATATTTGCGTATCACTAACCATTACGCCAGTGCACGTGGATAAAGCAGTTTAGGTGCGCGCTTTCGTCCGACTTAACGAAAATCAATATTTAAGGCTAGCTGAGAGGTCTAGCCTAATTTTAGATACTATTTCACGTGAATTTGGTAATAAGCACACAAAAATATTTTTTCGAATTCGACTGGTTGTCCCAGAGATTAGCGTGTTTAAACAAACAAACAAAAAACTCTTCCGCTTTATTATATTACTATAGATGATAGATATAGATTTAACGTAAGAAGTTGTAGGTTTTCAACATTTGTTCCACATTTAATACTATACAAATACATAAAAATTACAAACTAAGTATAACCTATATCATACTTGTAGCTTGTATGTGTGATCTTTAATATTTATGTGAACTAATATCCCATAAATATCCTATTCAGAGAAAGTTAATTTCCGATGAAATTAAGGATTTAGTCACTACGCCGCTCCAGCTAGATCATAGAGACACGTAGAATGAGATAAATAGAGTAGAATGACAATCACTGAGAAATGCATATAAGTACATCAGTATATGTATGTATATAAATTTCTGGAACAGTCTATTGGTACAACGAAAACATTTCTCAGTCAGGCGTTTAGGTTTCCTCACGATGTTCAACTTCACCGTTAGACTGATAGTGTTAAAATTAATCAAAGTACGCAAATTACGAACTTCATGGTACTCTCAATGTGCAAATGGTCAATGAGCATTGATCATACAATTGTAGTTTTCAATAATATGATATTTATCAGTTTTCTTGCATTATAAATCGTCAATTGAACGCGTTTTTGCTCTTGTGAGCCTTGACTTAAACACTTTTTATCATGTATACTTTTAAGTTATTACTTCCCGATCCATAATCGAAGCGCTTATTACTTCAGCGTTGAACGCATTCAATATATTTTTTTTACTTTGGGTACATCTAAAAGGCTTATGATATTCTTCGATTGTTTATGAGAAGTTTCTTGGTGAGTTTGTTAAGCGATTGGATTTCGAGATTCCCGTGTACTTCATAATGAACGACAATTTATAAAGCTGTTTAGGTGATATAGTCTAATTTTCAGCTATTATTTGAAAGGGAGCGAAATATTATTTACTGTATTTAATTTAAATGTCTTTTTATGTGTTACTATAGCACTTTTTTTTTATTTTCTAAAACCTACCTTTGCGTATTTCTATGTTTATAGCCTATTGCAGGGGTTCCCAAGCTTTTCAGTTCACGGCGTATACTTACATGTTTAGTATTTTGTCACGGTGCGGCTCGGCGGGTCACTCTGGGCAAAATATGTGTTGGTGCAATGACACTAATCAGGCAAAAAATAAAAACAACTTTTTAGAATAACTAACATAATCTGAGACTCACGCTAAATATTAGAATTTCTAGCTTGCATTAGCTCACATTTTGTATATTCCGAAAATCGCGTGAAGATTTGGGGCCCCCTGATTATTCCTTACGGCGCACCAGGGCACCGCGGTGTACAATTTAGGGACCTTTCGGCCTAGTGTTAGGTCACCGGGGTCAAACCTAGTAAAATAATATGTGCAAAAACTCGAGGATGCATTGGAAAAATAAAGAAAAATATTTTAAATTCGTTTTAAAAATCATTCTACATAACCATTCATCACTCAGAGAGCCATTAGCTAGTTATGTTTTAAGACGATGATATCTCTCATGTTTTAAGAATACGGATTTACATAACACTCGAAAGCTCGGGGCGAGATGCCTCGACACGACGTTCATGTCGGCAAATAATCAACTCTTTCAATAATAACCGATATCGGCCTGAACACAAACCCGTGGCGCATGCGTTTAAACCACAAGATCAGTTAATAAAACAGCTAGTTCATTCACTGTGCGAACTACGACGTGTCCATAATTAGATGTTCTTAGCAGGGCAGTGTAAATAAGAAGATAACATTTCCTTCTTATATTTTTATACGGGTAGGTAGAGAAGGGAGGTAGGGACAGAGAAATCTCATTGTAAATTTGTCTTTACTTGGGGCAGCCTGACTATAGAAATACCTCCATACTACAGAAGATCGCAGGCACATAGTCTTGTTTTGTGTTCCAGGGGTGAGTAGGATTTCCAGAGCTCTTTGTGGAAGGGGGTTCAAGGTCGGCAAGGTGCTAGTGATACTTCTTGTATTACTAACATTCATAGGCTACGGTAATCGCTTTCAGTCGGGCTGTAAGCTTGTATGCCACCTAACTTTTATTTAAAAAAAAACTCAAATAAAACAAACATGCTATTCCCTGTAGTGACAGATAGGTTGGATCCCCTAAGAAGTAATTTGGAACCCTTATGTGCCAGCACGGCCAACCAGACCTTCCAGGTTAGAAGTTGTAATTCTAAGACGACAAAAGTGTGGCTATCTTAATCAAATCTTGCAGAGGCTTTACCACCTTCGGGTTCAACCTTATAGGAACCTGTAGAATCCATCAACATGGCGGCTTCCAGTTAATGAGGAAACATAAAGCTAGAAAAACAATGAGTATTCATGTAGTAATTGTATTTGTTGTAATTTGTATACAGTAAGGTATCTGCTTTACTTGAACTGGGTTTTGAGGGCTGATTGCTTGAGATTATACAATTTTCTTTAAACAAGCTTCGCAGAATGTATATTCACCGCAGCAATAACTTATTATTGTCAAACAACTTGCGAAGTACATTATTTGCATAATTTTGTGGTTTTTATGCTAAGATTATACGTATTTCTTATTTTTTTGTTAAATAAAATAGCTTTCATTGAACAACTTTTGTGATTTATGGGACTAAATGAGTATTTATATTATTTATTAAATTAGACATTTATCCATACAGAAAAAGAAAAACAAATAACTTACGTAATTCCACAAAAAACAGTTTATGTATAAGTTAACTAATCATTTAATATTGTCATTGAAATTAACGTAGGTACCGTTCACCAAATCGCTATTTCTAAAATATTCCTAAAACTGTTTTTTTTTTTGGTAAATATTTTATTTTAGTGAACTAAAATTTCAATTGCATTTTAATAGATAAATGAAAAATAAACCATTTAATGATGTATTGTTTTCTTAGACAAAATAAAATGTATATAGCTAGCTGTTACACGCGACTTCGTCCGCGTGGAATTTTATCCTAATTATTTTTCTAAAATAAAAGTAGCCTAAATTACTGCTTGTAATATCAGCTATCTGTCAGTGAAAAGTCCCGTCAAAATGTCGGAAATTAGCTGGAACAAACAGATAGACATACAGAAAGAACAAACATTAAAAAATAATGTATTTTTTGTTTTTATAAGTACAGTATATACTTACATATGCATTTGATACAAAGCTGTTATTTTGACATTACAGCCACTTCAATTTTATTACTTGTATAGATTTACTTTTCATATATATTATTTCCCGTTGTAAAATAACAAGGAATAACTATTATTCAGTTAGAAGTTATTGACAGGATAGTTATTAGATAATTTCTCTAACGAAAGGATCCCGCAGCGGCCAGCGCAGTGGTGCCTCGCCACACCGGACCACACATCGGCGTATCGGCTCTACTTTGAAACCTGTATATTGCCCTTTTCACTTGTTACTAACATCTAATTCATAAACTCATG
The DNA here is from genome assembly GCA_947532125.1 of Saturnia pavonia. Taxonomy (NCBI): domain Eukaryota; kingdom Metazoa; phylum Arthropoda; class Insecta; order Lepidoptera; family Saturniidae; genus Saturnia; species Saturnia pavonia. The sequence goes on from OX383906.1 coordinate 13,369,874, forward strand.
AAGATATGCTTTATTTGCAGTTTATAATATATTTTAAGTGGTAAACATAAAGCTATAGTAACAAAGTACACAACAAAGGCAATGAATGACCAAGAGATCGTCACTCCAACGTCAGTGGTCGCTGTCGTGTCGGCCTGTTTACGTTTCGCTAAGTTTTCTGTTGTTAATTTAATTGGTCTTTGAGCCGATTTCTTATAACTTTACGTCTTAGCTTTCCTTTGCTGGATTTGACCGCTGGTTTTTACAATTACAAGAGTAAGCGATTACGGGCTGCAAACGTTAATGACATTAAAACCAAGAATGTCAGATCTTCGCCCACATTCTTGTTTTAAACCAATCCCAGTTCAAATATTTGTTGTAAATGAATGTTTGTTTGTTTTTAACGTAGGAGAGTGCTGCGGCGGCAGTACGGCTCACTGTATTTGTTCATCTACTTATATCCGTGTTTGACTACGTACAACATGCTTAAATAACTACTGGCACTATTTGAATTAATGTAAGTGGGCAGGATCACGAGAAATTATCTCCAGTATGTATACAACACACTTTAGTTAAAAATTTACGGAGTAGTTTTTTTTTAAACGATGATTCCGCCATTGTTTCTGTTAAGCCTCTTATTTGTTAGTCGTACCTAACCACATTTTGAAGCTTGTCAAAGCTTATCATCTGTTCATTATACTTTATTATTGATGATATTATTATTAAATGAAAATTTAGTTTCATTATTATCAAGATCACCCGTCCTAGCTACAGGCCTTCAAGTGAATAATGTCTCAAGGTATCAACCAGCGTATTCCTAAAACTTCCTGAAATCTAGTTCCTAGACCTATTGCTCCTATCTAAACTAATATAAAAAAATGTTTATGGATTTGTATGTATTTCTGAACGATTTTAACTTCAATTCTCTGACGGATTTTGATGAAACCTTGTAAAGTGTTCCTTATCATTCCAGAATGGTTGTATTCTATTAAATAATATTACGCCCAGCGAAGCGGGCGGACAAAATTAAGGTTTCAAATAAAGAAAAAAATTGATGCATATATGTTTTCATTTAAAAATAATATATAATTTCTTAATAAAATATTGTCATCCATCTATCTGGCTAAACTGTTTATTTTGAAGGTTTTCATAATTAGCTTATTTTATATCATATTTTGGATTTGTGTGATCTCACCCTGTACCTGGTACAGATAACTATGTATTTTTCCATTCGTAGATTTAAATATATATTTTTATATTTTTTAGAATGAGAAAATTTAAAGGCAACAAAAGTTTTTGTTAGATTTGATCAAGCTGGATGATGAATTCACGGAAGATGTCGCAGGGTTAGGTTACGTTTGGCTTGTGATAAAAAAACCGGGAGCACAATAGCTGCCGGCGAGCGCCATATACTATTAATATTGAAGAAGTGTTTGGTAATCGTTTTGATATTGTTTGGTGATTTGATTCTGATGACAAATCTATTATTGTAGGGTGAAATCTTATTAATTAGGTCATTGAACGTACATGTATTTGGCGAAAGTTAAAATTATACCCCAATTTTAAATAATCTGTATAAAAAGGAATGACACCACATCCTGTAACTATTGGTCACAAGTCGAAAGCATTAACTAGTACATGTGTAGCTAAAAAAAACGACCACATTCAAGAGCATTCCGACAGCGGATCGGCAATGGTACATAAATATTGAAATAGATTTAATTTCATTGCCCGATCCGTTATCATTTTTATATTGGAATGCACTTAGAATTTCTCCCGTGTCGATGGCACGGTGAAAGAAGCGTGGAATGCGACCGCCGAGCAGCCACCGATGTGAGTCGACGCGCAGAATCCGAGATAACCCCTACTATCACTTCTCGTTAATTACTCGCAAGAATCTTAGACGATACTTGACGATTGTGATGGTCTGTGTGATTGATTACCAAAATACGGGTCACGTGTAGCGGAGGGAAAATTATGCCGTTTACTTAAACGTGTAAATGAAATAGATTTCTTTGTAAGTAATGCTTTATAAGCGGCGTAACCAACTGGTTCACAATTATGGTAGCACTAAGTAAATATTTTATAATAAAAAGAAAGTGGATATGCCTGTAATTATGTACACGCGTTAGGAGTTAAACTTCTATGAATAGTTAGTTATATGACGCATAAAATCGAGTGTAACTATCTTCACAAAAATAAAACAAGAGGTTTACTTCACAGTGTTGACATTTTGTTACACTGCGAGCGCGCATCATAAAAATTCTAACTCTCATCATTCTTTTAGGTATAATACAGCTAAAGTAGTATACTTCGAAATATATTTAAAAAATACAAGTACGAAACCGATTCAAGAAGTTCCAAATAGTAGATTTAGGAAAAAATTCGCTAACTTGAATATTTGAGTCCTTTCCTAGGATTTACTCACTGAATTGTCACCAGGACTATTAAGTCTAATCTTTTTACTATCGCTTCATAGTCATTAAATTCAATTTCTGGTACATAACTACTTTATCGTAGACTCTAAATTAGTTCCTTCTATAGGTCACTAGTAATATTTGTTTCTTCCATAAAAGTTTTTAGTTTCGTCCCCCGTACTTAATATTTTAAAGAACTATATTTTTATTAACAAATACTATATAGTTTTTTTATATAACTTTAATTTCTTTAGATAAATACTCTATGGTAGATTAATTCCACGCATGTCGGCTTGAAGAATTGCCATTGTATTCTTTCGCCCGTATGTTTTTACGAGTCAAGAATGTATGTACACATAAATCAACTTCAAAAAGATGTTATGCATATAATATGCTCATCAAATCTGTTGTATAGTTATTCAACAGACTAATAGCATTATGATAATAGAAGATCGTATGGGTATTTTAGTCTTACTCTGATAGCAAATAAAAAATCAGAAAAGTTAATGCCGTCATAACACTGTATTTTATTATATTTAAAATGTTACATTACTCATTCCGTTTGTACGTGAATCAACTTCGTATGAAATGAATTTGTGGTTACAATTTGCGGCACATGCATTTATCTATTCAGATAAACAATAAAGCTATCTTACATTACATGCCACTATGTTATAAATAATATTACACAAAAATTTTGATGACTAAATCATTTCCAGGGACTTACCCGAAAAATAAAATCGATTGCGGATGATTTGGGTTGCCAATCGTGGCACTAGATTCGATACGACTTGGCGCAGCGCGCAGCGTCCTTGGAAAAGATTTCTAGCGTATGTGAGCGCTGGAGGGTAATTATCTAGGTTTACGTGCAGTTTACCTGAAATGAGGCGCTTTCATTTGAAAAGTGAAGCTAAATTGTATATAAATTAAAACAAGTTTTATTTATTTTAATAATAAGCTAAATATTGTAGATAATATTTTGCTCAATCTCGTCCAGCAGACTTGCGTTTGAATTGTTTATTTACAGGCAATCTCAGTATTTATATATATAGTATTTAAATTTAACAACGCTATGGAAGACATATCATGTTAATTATTGGCTATGTATTAGTCCGCTGTTCGAAGAGTCTAGAAGAACTTACTTCCATGTTCCGGTGTGATGTGATCCGTTGTGCGATTGGCTTCCTCGTTAACAGTCCAAGCATACTGAAGGCTGATTACCTTATGGTTTGTCTCTGGCTTTAAAGGCCAACAACTAACTTATTTAATTTGTTTATCCTGGGAGTCAGGCGCCTTCATATGTAAGTAAATCAAGGGACGTAGAGGTTCAGATAGTTTTCGTATACGATAGAAATTTCGTGTCTTTCATTCTGTCTGTGTGTCAGCGCCCTTAGTAGAGACGCATCAAAACTAATCTATCTAAACTATCGTATTTAAGAACTTGTACTAGATAGACCCGTGGTTTTTTAAATATCGTCGCACGGCAAAATAACGGCACTGTCCCTAATGGTAAGGACAATATAATTCAAAAACAAGGGCCACCACAAAAAGATCAGCAATTCATTGCTGGTAGCTGCTGTCATGCCGGTCTGCAAGCTTCTCTTGCGGCTGGATATACACTGATTGATCCCGAACCGCGACATACACCTTACTATTCCAAGCTAACAAGATTTTTAATATCGTCGTTGAAAAGAAACCAAGAAACTTAATTTTTAATAGTGTTAGTTTTAATAAGTATCAATTTCTTAAGCATAATATGTTATTAGAGAAGAATTTCGTTTTATTAACTTTTCAATTTTATTTGTATATAAATTAATATGTTTCATTTATAACGTAGTTTTCTATACGATTAATGAGCTGCATTACAATATTTTGTGGAATTTCACTTTATTTATAGCTAGTCGTATTTATTACCATGTTATTTTTACCGATGTCAATATATGAAATTAATCAATTTTGCACCGTGTGGACTAAGAGATATGGCTTATCGAGTAATGGTCGAAACGAAAAGTAAACTTTGTATTTTATATACGGTTGCACGAAACAGGCAATTATTTTTTTAAAACATGATATTTCATTTTAGAAACTGTTTACCGGCTTTGTTAGAAACGTGACGATTGACTAATTTAATTATTATAATGATGCCTCCAAGTTGTCGTGTATCTAGAGTTTTAATTATCTTTGACAAATTAGAAAGATAATTTTTCTTCAAATATGGCAGTATGAATATATTTTTTTACGGTATAAGTATTCCGTTCAGTACAAACCGGATACATTAATGGAAAATATAATTAGTATTATATAAATTTTATTTTGTATATACTTTAATCATTTAATTTGTTGCCACAATTAGGTATAGTTATGTCATATTTTTATTTATAGTAATAAATATGTAGCTCTGTCTGTACATTTTTTTTACAGTATGTATTATATCCAGATTAACCTCAAAAACGGCTTGACCAATTTTTTATAAAGTTTTGTACACACGCTTCTGTATTTGCTTAACTGATATAAGGATTGACAAGATTAACAAAGTAAAAAAATGTAAAAAAAAAAAAATATAAATTCTCAACCTATTTTGTTGAAATTTGTACTGGAGAGTTGTTATTACACAATTGATATGCTACTAGAAATAACAACAATATTTTTAGAAATTGTATAAAAAACATTACAGAAAACTAAATATGTATTAATTCTCAATCGATTTTGTTGCAATTTTGTACACGCGAACTAGGAAGTATATGTGTTTCTTCAGTTGATAGACAATATAAAATGTTAATGAGTAAAAATATAATTATGGAATGAAAATAATTTCTGCGTAATAAACGCGTGCAAAGCCGCGGGGCACCGCTAATCAATATTTACGATTTTGAGTATTTTTTGTCTGTCCCCAAAGCGTTCCTATGACGACTGCGGCCGTGCTGTAGCAATGAAAAATTTGATAAAATGTGAAAGTTTATCACATAACTATTTCACGATAAATGGCGTGCAATTCTTTTCATTCTGAAGATAACTGGAACGAATTCGCGGACAAAGCTTCATCGCATTCGGATGAGTAGTTTAGGATTGGGAACGCATGGAGCACAAACAAAAACAAGTCACATTCATTTTTGTAACAATACTACCTGTGCCTAAAATACGAGTAAAACTACAAAACAATGTACATATGCGAATGCAAAATACTATACGAGTAATTTTCCTAGACACGTGAAGAAACCTACAAAAGTGTTGTAATTCTACAATATACACAAAAAGTTTTGTATTATTACAATACCTGATTTAAATTTTGGTAAAAAATCAGGCCTATCAGTATCCAATACATTTTTTTTTGTAAAATTACCAATGAAAGTTTAAACAGTGTACAGATTGCCAGATTAGTTGACATTTATGGTCAACAATCCGCTACTAAGGTTCTTAGCGTGATGTTAGATAGCATGTAGCCTTCCTCGATAAATAGGTCATAATATACCAACATATTTTTTCACATCTGACTGGTAGTTCCAGAGATTAGCGCCTTTAAACAAACAAATAGAAACAACCTTTTCAGCTTTTTACTCGTATATTAGTATAAATGTAGATTATAAGTTACATAACGATAAGCATATATAACTACATAAATACATTGTTTTTGTTATTATAGATGTATGTATATAGTTATAAACCTATAAACAAATATAAACATATCTTTAATATTATTTAATTTTAATAATTCAAGATATGAAATATCTATTTTCAGATAGATAGAATTATTTCTCCGAACGTCCGTAATATCAGGTTCGTGGAATATAATCTACCAGTGACATATAGATTATTATAACCACGAATTGAATACATGTTAATGATAATTTAGATAATAAATAATGGAGTTATTCATATAAGTATTAATGGTTTGTTGGACCATGCAAGACTCGTTACAAATTGCATTTTTGAAAATATATATATGTGTTTTATGACCATTATGTATGTATATCAATAGTAGGAATTAATTCACCAAGTTTTTTCTTTTTATTTAATTTATAGCAATAATCACTTGCTTTCCTGATGTTTTTCAAAGTTCACAAACTACATACGCCCCTCGGATATACCCGTGTTAAATTTAGATTATACATGCTTATTTCATACATATAATAAACTACTTAACTTCAAATCGCCAGATTGGTTAACTTTTATGGTCACTGCCTTGTAACTAAGAGTCATAGCGTGATGTTAGATGCATATAACCTTCCTCTATAAATGGTCTATAAAATACAAAAATATTTTTTCAAATCTGACTGGTAGTTCCACAGATTAGCGCGTTCAAACAAACAAACAAAAATAATATTTGTAAGTTTTATTATTAGTATACAAGGTGGTAAAAACGAATTGGACATGGAGAAAAAGTACATTAAATATTGAAAAAAAAAAAATTACTAAAAGGAAATATTCTTTTATTTTTTTAAATAACAATAACCACACTCACAGTTAAAAAAAAGCTTTCATGTGCATGTTCTTTGTGAATTGTGAGATACATTGTTTATTCCAGAGATTTTATCTTTATCATAGACTCTATCGATTGGCACAATAATATAGTGAATGTCGGTTTTATGCATTTTAGTTGGTACGATTCCCGACACAGGTAAGCGTTTTTAAAAATCTATCAATGCAATTATTCTTATTTAAAAAAAGTAAAGAATGTTTCCTTTACGTAAAATTTGCTATGTAATGCTAATGTACTTTTCCTGCATGCCCCATTCGTTTTTCCATCCTGTATATGTCTATGCATAATTTTATTACATACATACGAATTGAAATACATTTCAGTAACAGAGTCTCGATGCAGTGTTGCACGATGTTATTTTAATGAATGCTTATTACGCTTGGATGGCTTTGGAAAGCCGTCGTCTAAAAAGTCATTATAATTCTGTTATATTTAATGTTTGAAGTTAATAGACGTGTATAAATTTAAAGTATTTTGTTTTTTAATGGAATGCAATTCAGTTCAGTTTTAACAACCATCAACAATTATTATAAGTATTAATTTAACTAAATGACTTAATTCTGAAAGAGATCTTTGTATTACAATTATTTAGTCATAAAATATTTGCTACTGTAAGACTCTCTTACTAGAAAAGGTTTAAAACAATTTTTGAAATAAGTATATATTTATAATATATCAGAGTTATATGAGAGATATATTTAATGAAACTGCATAATGCTAGTGAACTTCGCGCTTATATCTTGAATGCCATTTTAAACAGAGACGCATTTTTTTTAAAGAAATACAGTCATCATTTAATGCTCTAACTTAACAAAATGAAACAAATAAACACAGAAAAACGACAACGGGTAAAAGGCGTTAATGTGTCACAAAACTCAACAACTGTCGTGGCGCAACATGAACTTGCCTTACCTCCTAAGACGCTAAACAAAGTCACCGAATGTGTTTACCCACGCGACTGTCACATATTTACACTATATCGGAACAGTAAAAAATAACTTACAAATAAAAAAGAGACAAAGTAAATATTTACTACAGCGCACGTGGCAACAAACAAAATAATCAAAAGATGCAATGACTCAGAACAACAATTTAAGCGATGAATACTACAGCTCTACCCAAACGAAAAAGGGTATCAAATCGATTGAGATTTCAATAAAGGTCTATACAAAACAGGTAGTTTGCTGTGACGACGCGACGCGACGGTCCTTTGTGACTTAACAAGGTTTCAAAAAAAATCAAATGATGAACAGGTGTCGTTATTTGCAGTTTTATAAGTTCTTCAAACGTATTTCATTATTCAAATCATACTTGAGTGGCGTGAAAGCCTCGATAAACCGACAACTGGGAACGTGTGCCGAATCTGTTATAATACTTGCAATAAACGTCATCAATCAATTCAAAGCCCTAGGCTATTGTATTAAGGGCCAAAAAGAGTATGAACAAACACAGACACGGTCTGCCTCATTACCATGGGACTCGAAAGCAACACGGATCCGAAGACCCATTCTGGGCTAGTGTTAATCGTATGTTACATCATTGCTTAGACGAAATCGGTCGTCGAACGACTCGGGTGAGATCTCACACCGTTTATTTACATTATGTTTGCCGGTTCATCGACACCATTCGTCGTGTGCTCGTCGAGTACCGTTTCAAGCATCATCGAGAAACCAATCCCTCGATCTAGTACGATAACTATCGCGAATTTTACGACACAGGAGAGCGGCTTGTTTCGATCTCGACGGGCGATTGAAGAAACGCTAGCCGACCCACAGACAAACTCCTCGTGCATTCCGATTAAAATTGCTCGCGGCACGGCCAGATTACTGGCGCCGCTTTGGATAATTGCAAACCGAAGAGGACATCCATTACAGAAGATAATTCAGCGACCGCAATTAGAGAAGGAACCATAATACGCAGCGGCGATGCAAAGCGATAAAACTTCAGCTAGTATAAATTACCTCTACGTAGTAACTGCGCTTCGGGCATCTGTTTAAAATTCCACAGCGCTGCGCCGATAGTTACCACTGACGGCATTTTATACGATATTAAATTCATCGTTGCTGAGCCTGATTCAACGCGAGCAACAAATCAAACAGTCGAAATTGATGGCTAATAAATAGCGGATGTAGGAATGCGACAACAAGGCCGCGAAGCAGCCTTGCTCTTTCCGCGTCATCCAATCAGTATAAAGCCAGTTATGTCGGCTCCAATCCGAATACCAAAAACCGGCCGCGGCTTGCGCTACACTAGCGATTAGCGTAATAAAGTACTAGATAAAACAGAGCCGGACAGCATGTGAACGTTAAGAGAAAGCCGTTGTCGCAACATTAGTTAGTCGCTTATTACCATCGGATAGCTGTTTCGATGTTTTTTGAACGATTCTGTGAGTTTGATTGGGTCCCTGGCGGGATTCGTTGCTATAAACTATTAATGACTACTAATTATAGTCTTCTAATGATGGAAGATCACATAAACTTTTACACAGCTCCCATCTTTGTAGATTACATGGCATGTGAGAGGTATTGTAGTTTCATGGTAGCAATAAAATAGAAAGAGCTCTTAGTATGAACTTTAATAGATAAACATACAGAAATAGTCAACTAGACTTGCAGAGATTGACCTATCTGTATGGCGATCTAAATTGCATCTTAGATATGTAATGAGCGAAATGCACTGATGATATTGACGAAACTTGAGACTGAAACAGAACTGTTCATTGCGTAATGGAGTTAAAGAGACGTAGCAAGCAACTGGAACGGTCTTGTATTTTATCTTATTGGATCTGCTCGGTCGTTGGACGTCAACGTTTCAATCGCGATTTACCAAAACCGGCTCCTGAGTCTCGACTCTATCGAACTTAATACGTTAAATATATATGCTGTAATATCGTATACATTGAATACGAAAAACACAATATATTTTGTTTATTTATAATTCTGTATAGTTTGTCGTTACAATGTCTTTTATTAACGCTGAATGAAATGATACTGTCTCATTAAAAGTATTTTATATTGACTCGACGACAACGTTTACTGACAAATTGAATAAAATTATATCCTCATATTTTGGCATACAATTGTTTCATACTTTACAATCGCTCAGGAGAATTGTATTAAATATAAAATGAATCCTTTGAATCATAAGCAAATTACAACCTTTAGATACGTACATACATACAACATACCAAGGTACCTACATACCAACAAACTAAGAATACAACATAATGATTTATATTGGATATTATCAGGCCAAAACTAAATTTTATGGTAGATGCTATTTAATTTCTTCTCAAACCACCGCTTTCAGAAGCAGTTAAATATGTAATCCAGGTTGTAATAAATTGGTATTCCATTTTTATTTTGCTTTTATATTTCACAAAGATATTAAAGTTAGCACAATAAAAAAAAACAACTTTGAATTACTACACAAGTATCAGTCATAAAATAACTATATTCACAGGATTCATTTAATTCAGTTTCTTGTACGTCTTTACTGTTGCACCCAAGAAAGTGTCAAATCCATCCTTTAAATTGCGTTAATTTATTTTGTGTACTGTAAATACTTTTGTTTATAATTTTTTGATTCCATTTTAATGGTAAAATTTATTTAAAATATTGAAATCTTTAACTTTCTTCGCCTAACCCATTTCCTCACCGGAAATACCATCATCAATATTATTAATGATATCAGTCATAATTAAGTATATCAATGATAAACAAAATTAAACAGCTCAACGTATTTCCGTATCATGTTAAATTATAATACATTTGAAAACTAGAACACTTCTCAATTCACTTTCGTGTTTCAAACCACAATAATACGTGTAATAACAGATTGGTACTATAAATAAAAGAGGAAACTAGAAAATTAACACTTCATTTACCGTGCCACACGACAAAGGTTACGCTATCTGAAGCACGAACGTCCAAAAAATAAATAACCATACATCCGTAAAGTGCATGTATACTAAGTAACGTACCGTGAAGAACAGACGCCTGGCTTTCTTAAAAAAACACTAGCCTATACGTAACAGCAAATTTATGGAACTTGCTAAATTCAATAAACTTTGGGAAAGACAAGAAGAACTTTACTTTGTCTCATAATTTTCTATGCATCCCGTCTTCTACTCATTAGTTAACCTGTTTCACTACGGTATCGCTTCATCCCTTTCCCTCGCATCTCCGGAGGCCCATTTATCAATCCCAAATAACATACCGGGATCTTTTCTCTTTGGTTTATTTATTTTTTCATTTATATTTATCCTCCGATGCACCGTTTGAGTCTTCGCTTTACGTTCTAAATTGATTGTAAAGTCTATCTAATAGCAGCCGTTTATAATGTTCGATGCGTTAATAACTCTAATTGTCTAGCTAATCAGAGAGTTCATCGGCTGATATTTTTGTAAATGTAATAAACAGACGAGAATTTATTACAACAATTGAACTATACAATTAGTCATAAACCGTAACAATAAGACAAACAACATAGAATTAACGACCGAATAGAATCTCGGTTTAATAATAAACTCACGGTTCTTCGCAATTAATGGAAGCAATTTTGCGTGCAAAAGCTATTAATGCTACGTAGCTATTAAAAGTTTCCAACTTCCATTCTGAGAGCTTCAAGCATTTATATGCGATCAAGTGATCTCTTTATCTTGGTCAGTTCACTTCTTATTATTGTTTAATTATTTATTAGTGTTAGTACAAAAACATGTTCTACCGATTTTTGCGATGAACGCAATTCAAAAATTTCTTGTCTGAATGCAGAGGATGTTGGAATCATTAGCTTTTTACAGCATGATTCTGAAATCATCCATCGTTAACTACATTCTAAAGTATCTCATATGTGTGTATTTCTTTAGTAGTTTTTAAGATTTTTATTGTTATTTCAATCATGTTTTTATCTGTAATCTTTAATCGTTGACCCTTTGATATGCATCGTCAGTGGACGACTCACTAATCATTCAAATATTAGAGATAAAAACAAGAAAAAATTTCCTAAAGACGCCGGACATCAAGGGGGGTCTTCCTTACGTTTTCCTCGAGTCTTTAGAGCAAATAAAGCGGCATCCCTGTGAAATTAATTTTGTTTTGTTTTATCGTCTGGAGCCGAGGCATTTACATTGAATACAGTCGGAGGCTGGCCGTTTGTGAAGATATTTATGTTGGGCCCCTCGGTGTATGACGGGTGCATTATTCATACACGGTGCCCGGTTCGGTCCAGCTGTATGTTATTTTTACCGGTTCATCGGCTTGTCGTCGATGGGTTCCATGGAAGTCTTATTTTTTATACACATTTAAAATCTATTTCATTTAATACAAAGTTGCTCGCTTGTACATATAAAAATTACTACAGGATACAGTCGCCAATTCATTCAGTTTAATGTGTATTTATCTAATTCCTTTGAAATGACTTCTGTGGGCGTTTATGGTTGTTGTACTTTACAAGCGTTATATAGACTCGCTGTGTCGTATGCTATCAAATTTTATGACGCACCGCTGGGCGCCACGGTGTCGACACTCATTATTAGACACATTGCCAATGCATTTTCTTCTAAATTTGCAATAACTATTTCCTGTGTTTAATTTTATTTACGATTGGTTGTAATACTTTAACTGTAGAATGTTAGATGTGAGGTACATTTTTCATTTCAGCTTCATAATTCAAAACATTTTTTTTCCTTTTCAACACGTCCTTACATAGATACCGTATTCTAGAGCATGTATCATTAGCATCTTATTAGCATGTCTGCCTTTCATATCTGTTTGTTCACATACTACGGAACTGTTGCAATCGCCTTCTTTTCGAAATGCTGTATTATGTATGAGAGTATTAGTGACACGCTGTGTGGTATGGTTAAGACATAAATTTTCCTTAAAAACGTAGTTGATGCTTAGAATACAAATATTGGGATTACGTACGACAGATTAGACATGTCTGAATAGTTTATATATTCGTCTAAAAATGCAACTATATTAAAAATTTAGTCATTTTTATAGAGCCACAATAGTCGAGATTCGTCTTAGATATAAGTTGTAAAGCTTAAACCACAACACGAAGGAAAAATATTTGAGATATTCATTTTTTAAATACATACATTTGTTTACATATTTTGATAGAATATTTTAAGTAACGACTGTGTGATGGTATTTTATTTGTACCCGATTGAATTGCGATTACTATACATACAGTGAAAATTCTGGCGGAGTCGTATATTTGTATGCGTTGCATTGCGAAATCGTCCACTGTATATCTAGCTAGAGTGTTACCATGGTAGGTTTATGGCCTGGTTTATGGTGGCCGGTGTGACGTCAGCGATATTTTATATCGTCGATCACCGCTCTTTACAGCCAAGCAGCCGTTGTACGGAGTTCGGATAAAGATTCCTCGAAGAAATTAAATCTACGGATGACTTATGCAGAATTACATTGATAATGACAATATAGAATTAAGATCCAAGGGAATTTTTCAAGTTTGGCCAGAACTTGGATAAGCCTTAAAGAGCAAATTCGTTTTAGTATTACAAAATAATGATAGTTAATGAGGTTCTCTTTTGTTGACAGATAAAAAGGACAGCGATGCAGACGGTGTTAGATGCTATTGCAACACTGCGCAATGTGTCAGTACGGGTTATATGTGCAGATCGCCGCTTAGTGGGGGATGTTATAGCGAACTGCCAGCTCCGAGACGTCTTCACCATGCGAGACACGGTTGTGTCCATCATCTAGCTGATACGTAAGTGTTAATATTTTATCATAAATAAATACATAAACATCGAATCGACTGTCTGAGGCACCAATAGGTAATCGAAACCTCTGAATTTACAAAGCCACGGCAATGTAGCTTTTCTAAAATTTCAAGACCTGATTTTATTCTCATGATATTTGTATGATCTAACACAGTGTAAAACTTACTATAATGAAATCTAGAAGTATCTGATTCAAGTTTTAATTATGGATTATTTTGTTCTGGAAATAAAAAATAAATTCTGGATAAGAAAACACGAAAAAATCGTTTATAATGTTTATTTCACAAAGTCAACCTTTATGTTAGTAACAAGTGATTGTTATGCAATATTCCTACAAAAATAAGTAAAAATAATTAAATATCTCCGTTTTATCGTAAATTGACATACGGATAAGAATATTAAACAATGATTAAGGTCAAGATGATGTCAAACATAATAATCTCATTATTTTGACTGTGGACTCGTTGTGAACACATTTAAATATAATAATAACTTATGAAGAGCAGATTTATTTATGACTTGCAACCGCCGGCGACATTTTAGCGTTGATTATAATATAGTACTAGTTGGCAAATATTTCGCACATTATAAACGTAGAGAGAAACAATGTATCAGCTGTCATGCTAGTGAAGCAGATTGTTATTAGTTGGCGCCTCGAATAATTGTCATTAGAGTCAGCAAATGACATTACAAATAAAAAAAGATGTAATTATTTTAACGAAAACAAATGCTAATTTGATATATCAGGCAAACTCGTTACAACGAAATTGGTAAAGAACTACTAGTGGAATAGGATGTAATTCTTTGCGCGTCCTCTGTGCACTGTTGTGATATTATGATTTACTGGCTGTGCCCGCGGCTCCGCTCGCGTGGATTACAGAATCTAAAATCAAAAGTAGCCCAAGTTACTTCTTATAACACCACCTATCTGTCAGTGAAAGTCCCGTCAATATTGATACAACCGTTTCGGAAATTAGTCGGAACAACAGACAACGAAAACTTAAAAACAAAAAAAAATGTCATAAGTACCATATATACTTCCATATGCATTTACTAAAATTTCACGTTATTTTGACATTACAGACACTTATTTTTAATATTTGTATACTGATTTAAAAAATTCTCTAGTGTTCCCATTTCTTCACGATTGTTTTTGATGTTTTACGTAAATAATCAATTATTCATTGGTACATGTTATCACGTTAGAACTGTTAAAAATCCAACGAGTTTTGAATTGTATTTCAAAACACAAATATAAACACATAGTAGGAATAAATTCAATTAATAAAAAACTATATGTAAAGAATACTTAAAGTCGACTACAGATCTTATCGATCTTAATTGCAAGTCTAATCAGTATGCAAGACATCTCTTAAATGTCAACCCTTTACAAAAAGATACGCAAGAAGAAACTAACAAATTGGTTGTCCCTCGGTTGCAGTAGCTAACAAGAATTTATTAGACAGCATTTAAATATTTAGCTTCAATTGTTCTGTTGAAGAAGCTATTTGTTAAATAGAACTAAGCTTATAAATAAAGCGAATAGTTTGCTTTTATTTGAAAATTTTCACTTATTTTATTTGTTCTTGCGTTTCTTGCAGATATTTTAGATTGTATATTTCTTAATCTTTATGAATTGTGATTTGTCAAGATTTGAAGAAGTATTTTTATTCACAATCTAACTAACTAGATTCAAGTTCATCAAAGAAAAAAATTTAAGAATTTTAACAATTAAAATGAGTTTGAAATACAGACAGAAAGTTTGCTTAATAATATATAATAATAATATTTTATTACAATTTTATTTTGCTTACTAATTCACGATGTTATAATTATGATTTGTTGACGATGCTAGAACAGTCCGTTTCGTACCTTTCCTTTTTACTTTCATGGAATTAATTAACTATTTCTTTGTTGGCCGCCGTACATGTGAGGTGCGCTGTCATCCATCAATTCTGCTTATCATGCCGGAGAGCTCTCGTATAAACTTTGTATTTCGAGTGTCTTCAATCAATTTGTCTTCGATCATTTCGAAATTACTCCACGGGTCTTTCATCATCTATGACGCTGTAAACATTTGATGGAATACCATCGGTTCTTTATTCTTCACTAATGGCTTTTACATGTTGACATTTGTCTCTAGTTTGTCTAATATTACTGGAATATTTTTTAGATATTTATCTGTTGTTTACTTTTAAAACTAGTCTTTAACAATGTACAGTACGTCTAGTCCGAGGTTACAAATAATAAATACCTCACATATTGTATCTCCTCTCTATACATTGATTAGATTATTAGGTTCCGTCTAAGCCCTACAATCTTATCTTTATAATGCAAGTGGTACGTTAAAATTACATATTCCCTCTAAACTAAAAATCTGTTTATTAAGTGCTCAAAGTGTTTGTATATTAAATATTCCAAAATGTATGAATAAAACAATTTTTATAATGGTTTGTATTTCACATAATTAAACATTCTCGAGCCGATCATTAAATAAAACAAGATTTTTGTTTCTTATAATGTCTTCAAGTCTTTTAATATTAATTATTCCAAGGAAGGCACGCAGCGCTCGCTTTTTTATAGTCTGAAATTACCCACCGCTTGATTATCGTTTCGGATCGGCCCGGGCCTGTCAAACAGGTTCTGCTCAGCGCATGCCCGCTTTTATTTGTTTTAAATAAATTTTGCTCGTTTTTTGGCAAACGCTGACCAATATCTCCGCTAACGATCGTTGAGTCCCTTAGTTAAGATTCCCATCGAACTGAAATTCTATTTTATCTGTAATTAATTTTATTTGAGTTATTTATTGTTGTATTGTCATTGATGTCCTCATTTGTTAAGATAAGGGTAACTGTTTGAGGCTCGGGGTTGAGTGGGGGGTCAAGAGACTAGATAGTAGTTGGACGGGCGCCGACCCGACTCATATTTATATCTACTATAACAATCTATTCGTTACAGTGTTCGACGCTTTCAAATGCACACACTTGGACGTAGATGCTTTATTGTTTACTGACGTATTTAAAATGACATTGCTAGTAGTTACCTAGTTATGTATTGTTAGTAATGTTACCTACAAATGAGAAATTTATCAGATTGTTGAAAAACAAAGCAAACGGTCCATCACTAACTGTCATTGCTTTGTTTCTAATGGAAGTTATGTATACTTCCTTTGTTTCACCCTTCGCAATTTATTACTAACCATCAAGACTGTTTCATAGACAAATCGAGTTTCATTGAGTGATCTGATTTCTTTATATAATTATGTAAGATTCTTCTCGGTTTGTTGAATCACTATCATTATTTATATGCACTTGTCTCACTTATCTTTG
This sequence comes from Saturnia pavonia, assembly GCA_947532125.1. NCBI lineage: Eukaryota > Metazoa > Arthropoda > Insecta > Lepidoptera > Saturniidae > Saturnia > Saturnia pavonia. The sequence continues at coordinate 13,386,830 of OX383906.1, forward strand.
AATGCATACTGTAGATTATTGTTATCCATTAGGGAATGTATGTTCCCTTTGTTTTTGTTCTGAATCGTTCATTCTTGCTTTACTGTTGAGAATGGATCTTTTGTGTTTTGTTTTATGCTGTTATCTTCGGATGCAATCGAAATTCGTTATGGTTACATTGCATTGCCGTTGATGTCGATAAATTAAAAATATCAAGATAAAATGCATAAAGATAATTCATTTAATTTTTTGGCAAAAAAACATAATTTACCTATAGCAGAAACCTAACCAAATGTATAAGGCGGAATTTTCCGAATCATAAGAATGAAAACAAATATTCATCATCATAGAGGTGTGCATATTTGGCAAACGAACATTCAAATTAAAAATGAAGTTCGAAAATCTAATACCATTTTGTGCAGAAGCTATAATATATGATTCATGTCATATATAAAACGTCGGATTTCTTGTCGCCAGTACGACGCAAAGTTTACTGGCGCCTTCAGACTTAAGTACCCTATTGTAAACCAACTATAAAACATAAAATATGCAGTACTTACCTATATTGTAATAGGAACTTCGTTCGTACGAAAATATTTTTGTTTAAGTTATGTGTTTTTCTATCTTAAACTTATTTTTGCTTTTATTATTTGCTCTAAGTAAAGATGAAAGTTAGGAAGAAAGTAAATATTAATTTACTTCGTCTGCACAAAATTGTATTGGTACCCAAGCGAAGTTTTTTTTTCATAAAAGATATTTACTGCATGATTTTGGCAATTCAACCCTATTGAACTTATTACGATATCCCCTCATGGGTTTTAATGCTAAATAAATTTGGTAACTTAGGCCATTGATCGTTTATCGATTGATTATTCGATTATTCGACCATTGATCGATTTCTGTCGTTACGGAAGTTTTGTTTGGTTTATTTTTTTGTATCAGTATATAAATAAACATCCTCTATAGACCCATCATATGTTGAAGCTGGCTTATGATGTTTTGAGGGAGGATTAAATAAATATAGAATAATCGCTTTCTATATTCCATACGAAAAAGCTTATCGTATTGGCTTTCCTAAGGCGATACATGTATTAGTATATCTAGTTCAAGGTTTGATTATTTTTGAATTTGGTTCGTTTTCGATGAAACAAGCAGCGCGGATGGCGTGGAGAAACTACCACTGTAACTAACCTTATAACCAATATTTAACATGACAATATATTTCTCATCATTAGACACCATTTTTTCATCAAAGGTTGGAACTCCGAAACTTACTACGAATTGTTCGCAAAATAACACCAAAAGGTGAAAAACAAACTATCTCTTCAAAACGATAAATTAAGTATTCTTGTATATTTCTGTGTGACAAATGAACTAGCAAATAATGATTAAAAACTTGAAAAAATACATTATATATAAATGACTATATTTTAATTATATTATACACATGTGTTCATTTATAATGAGATCGAACGGCAAACGTTTCCTCCAATTTGGTTGCAACTGTTGCTCTCCAACTTTTTGTGTAAATTTGAGATATATTCGCGAAAGCAATTTCATTTCAATTTGCGGTACAGTTTGGTGTCAATTTGCTACCAAATGGTTATTAGGGTACATAAGGCGAAACGTTACTTAAATGACAACCGTTCATACAATCCGTTCAACAATGATAAACGTTCTATGATGTCTGCTTTTTAGCATAATTGGTTTGACTCTTTTTTTTTTGAGCAAAAATGATATATCGACTAGTGGAAATCGTCTTGCTGTTTCATTACCGACCGCGACGATAAACACCAAGACTTACTGGTCTTCCCTGGTCACAGAACAGGCTTCGAGGCACCGCGAAGGTGAGGTCTATTATAGATCCGAGAGTTAGCAAGTTCGATTCCTGTTTGTACTTTTGTGTGGTGGTCATTATTGTTAATTCCCTGCGTGTCATATTACTATATGTATGTATATCAATCAGCTGTTTGCTTGCTTAGTCACTGTGACTTGCTATTAAGCATGCGTGTGGTAATCGACAAGACAGTAATGCATAAACTTAAAGCTTGCTCGAATGTTTTGAGATGTTTGTTTTATTTTACTATAAAGGTCAAAAGGCAGTTAATGTTTATTAACAAGAAATACATACATTGAAAATCAGAATTGCTATCGATTCGCTTTTTTTTTTTTGAATAAATGTTCTGTACATATATCTCGATGTTAATATCATGAAGGCCAGGATTTAGTTCTTAAGTGACCTAGCTAGTAGGATTTGTATCAGATAAGATAACGAACAATAAGATATTAAAAACTGCAATACCGTGACGTGGAAACCGCAGTCTCAAGATTGTTGTCACGTGATTATAATTATAATTTCATTATTAGTAAATTGTGCTTTTTTATCTCAATCTTAAAACTTACTTAGTGTTTACAAACTTATGCTTGATTGAAAATGAAGATTCGTCTAATAATTAAGTTTTTAATTATTCTTATTTATCTAACATCTAATTATTATTTTTTAATATAAGGTAGAATTAAAATAAAACATGTGCTTTATTTAATTAAGGCCCAAAGAAGACACTTATGGATTTTAAAACACTACCACCGGTTTGAAAAGCATGCCGGTCATCTAGAAGAGCCGGCAAGAAACTCAATAGGTTTTATCATATATTTTGACTGACTAAAAATTTAAATAAATTTTATAGTTAATAATTGTATTAATTTAGTGGATCCACTAAAATCTAAGGGAGCCACTTCCAGAAATCACTATCAATGCAATGATGGCTCAGTGGTAGCGTGTACGACTTCGCGTCGATTGACGTGAGTTCGAATCCCTGCAATTTGCCTGAACTTTCGGTGAAGGGAAAAATCGTGAGGAAATTATAGCATGGTCTACCACCATGCTTTTTCTGATGCCCGCCTGGCTAGCTATCACCCTCAAGTTGAAAATCTGTCGCCAAGCTCCAATATGTGTGTTCCGGCAGCTACACTAGGTTTAGCGTGTTACTATCTTGTGCCACATCGTCACTTAACATCAGGTGAGATTGTGACCACCACGCCAAAACCTATAACGATAAAAAAAAAACATCCTCCTAATGACCCACCCTATAATAAACTTTTGAATACCTGCTTGACATGGTCCTTAAAGTTATCGTCCGGCAAATCGGTAATATTATATGTATAGAAAAATGATTGTAAAATCAAACACTTACCTACTTAAAAAATGTCTATTAACCTAAATATGAAAAAACGGGATGAATAATTTGTATTTGTTTCTAGTATTAAAACTATGCCGGGCGTTTATAATACTCGTATTACAAATATATGAGATAAGGAACCACCTACTTGGTCTACGTTTCCTTTTAGAAAGTCTGTAAAGAAAAATATAACGATATAGAATCCAAGAAAAGAAAAAAAGAATACAAAGCAAATTATTCTCAACGAAAGTCAACGCAAATCAACATTTTTAAAATACCATAGAGACCATCAAAACTATACAAATTCTCGAAGGGAATTATCAAAATAGTAGCCATGGATCTGGTCGGAGTTCCCGTGAGAACGTCTCATCCACTCTATGAATATGCTAATTATAATGGTTTTCAAACCGATCGATTGATTTCATTTAGCTTTAAAGATGACAGTACCGCCCGGTGTTTCATTACTAGATGTTTACTTAACTAAACGACTTGTATATTTACAAAAAACATATATATTTTACATAGTTATACTTTATTTGAAAATATTGCGTAGTAGCACGGCAAGCACAGTACAATTCACAAACAATTGCGATCACTGAGAGACGGGCAATTCATCGCAGGTCCTCGCTGTAATGACGATCTGAAAAGCTCTCTGCTGGATATACTGACTGATGTACACAACTGTACCAAGCGTACAGATTCCTACTACCCCGTTTGATTACTGAATATACCCCGGTTGATCGCGTGTCACTATTCGGGTGTTATACCTGGTGTATTATGGTCGCGATTGAGTCGGAAACAGTTGCCGTGTTCTACCAACTAACTACCTACCACCACTACTATAAAAGGCAAATGGTGTCTTAAAACATGATGACTTTATTAATATAAAAAAAAACTAATTCCACGGAACAATTCGAGATAATTTAAAATATCGATTTTTAAATAATTCCTATATTCAAAATATAAGTACACATTAATATGATTATAATCCGTGAGAACTCACTCCGTGGTGCGCAACATAAAAATAGTTATTTGTATTCACCTGACATACTTGCTTTAGCTGTGTACCAAGACCATACTGCTTGTGAAATGTAAATCTACTATGTACGATTATATTACAAAAAAGACCACGGTTCTTTGTGACTCATTACTACACTACATTTATAAAATGGTTTAACCGCCATATTGTTACAACTTGATACATATTTATATATTTCAATCGTTTTAGAGATATAAAATCCCAAGAAAAACATAAGTGTGAAAAAGGGTCCAAATTAAAATAATATTTATTAAACATACAAAATTTCAAGTAGATTGAATAGTTTTTGACTTAGGGAGGGGTCAAAAGTAGCTATTCGATCTGTTCGCTGTAAGGGCCCTGAAGCATCAGAAGGCTTTTACAGTTTCATTGAACTTGGGGAAAGTAGCTCGAAATGGTTCGTCTAAATATACACATTGGCCGATATTGCCCGTTCCAAACTTGTCTAACACACTACCGTGTGGCTATCTACGAGAAGACAGATAGCCAGCCCTATCGAGAGAGGAATGACATATATTTTCCGTGTACAAATTTCAACAAAATTAGTTGTGAATTATTAAAAAAAAATCTTCAAAAATCCATTTTATTTTTTCTGTCAGTAATTATTAAAAATTACGCAACATATGCCTTCTGTGTACTTATAACATTTCATAAAAATAGATCAAGCTGTTGTGAGTTAAATCCGGACATACAAACAGAAAGAGATTTTTTTTTTCGTATTCATGATCACTGTCGTTTATTATAGAATTATGAAGACATTCTGATCCGATCATATTTCTTAATATAGGTAAAATTTACTTCACTGTAAGTGAACAAACTCTTTAAGACGGCTCACCGAAAGTAACTCATTTAAACTCTTTACGACGGATGTCCAAAAAGTAACTCTTCCAAAAATCTAATAACAGAAATTAATAATTATTCACTTCATAGCGACGTTAATATTGTCAGACCTCGGATCATGGAACCTTCTTTGTCGCATACTGGCCATTGACTGTATGAACCTTTGGCATTTGTTTTTTACTTATTAACTATTTAGTAGATACATTATTACGTGCTTAGAATAAATCATATTATATTCCACTAATCATTGAATATGTATTCCGAGTTTATAGAGATAATAAATCACGGAATCTTTGAACTTTTTTTGGTATTTTTCTTAATTTGGTCAGAACTGTCTAGTTCAAGGTCGGTTGAACGTTTGAAATACATTTTGCAAGCGACTTCACCGTGGAATAGTAAGTTTTTATGGAAAATTTTAATTTTGTATTAGATTTATAACAAAAAAAGAAACACAGGATAAATGTGACTGTATATAAAATCTTTGGAGTTGACATACAAATGAAAGAAAAAAATATCCGGAAAACATTTAGGTAACAGATGCCTTATAGATATCGGTTTGAACAATTCTATTGAAACTATAAAGAAAAAAGTTGCGCAGTATGTCATAGTCTTGTATGTTTAACTAACTATGCCCGCGGCTCCACTCGCGTGGATTACAGAATCTAAAATAAAGGTAACCTAAGTTACTCCTTATAACATCAGCTATCTGCCAGCGAAAGTCCCGATAATATCAGTCCAACCGTTTCGGCGATTAGCCGGAACATACAAACAGACAGTTTTTTAATGGTTTTTGTTATAAGTACCGATACTTTCATAAGCATTTAGTAAAAAGCTGTTATTTTGACATTACATACAGATACTTTAATTTTACTCTTTAGATTTTTCTGTTTTTTTTTTTAACTGGCTAGTAAAATGTATTGTTAACTATTCTTATAGCCAGTCAACTGACGAATTATACATAATTCTCGTGTACAAAATTCCATCAAAATCGATCAAACCATTTTTAAGTTAAGTTCAGACATACAAGCAGACAAAATATTATGTTTAAGTCATATTTGTCATCTGTAGTCTTTATAATAAACATCTATCACAATACTTGTAAAAATAAAAGGTAACTTGTAGATATAGAACTACAGATTTTATTAATATTTTTATACACATAGTAATTGTGCCCCATTGTTTCACTAACCGAACAACTCTCCACCGCGAAGCCGCCAACGCACTTCTAGTACCTACTTGCCTGCTTGCAGCTTTTCAGACTGCTTGACGTTCATGTTTACCGCTCGGCTCCTTAGAGTTGTGGCATCAAGATAACCTAACTTTCCTCAATAAAAACATTATAAAATGTTTTTTTTAATCTAGTTAGTTTCAGAGTTAAGCGCATTCAAACAAACAATGACTTCAGTTTTATAATTTATATCTTCTCTACATATTATAAAACTCAACGTCTCTCTGTCTGTCTGTCCGGTTATGTTCTTTTCACGCGAAAACCACTTATCATATGTACATAGTTTTTTCTTTAATTCATAGATATGTTATCTGGCCAGGTTATAGGATATATTTTGTTACATAAAATAACGTATGAAATAAGCAGTGACGATAATGATGTATCAATTCGGAAAAAAGACTCTTTTGGGCGAATAAATGGCTTACACTGAGTAAACCATACGAGATATATTAAATTAATGTTCTACATAAATGTAGATCTTAAAAAGACCTGCAAAAAGTCTGCGATAGCATATGTTTAACTTCTAAGGATCACCCACAATAATCATTTTTGGGGCAGCACAATTGATGCGTGCGCTCGACCGACAGCATTCTGTAGTCGACCAGTATTAATATACCCGTATATGATTACAGATTAAACAAATACCAGTTTGTCCGTATTAAACTGCTGACCGATTGGCTCAGACATCTTGCACAATTTCTAATATGTATTCAAATGGCGTCGATTGTGGTTTGTGCCGATGTTATACCGTGCATCTTGTATAAGGTGTTATTTAATATATGTTACATTGTTTATTCAAATAGATAGTTGTAACAATGCGTCCGAAACATCTAGACCGCGGTCGCCGCGGTCATGAAATATACACTGACTTATCCCGAAACGCGATAAATCAAAAGAGAGTCCATGTGACTGGTTAATCACCATGTACGTGGTGGTCGTGACCCATTCAAGTACAGATCCTTCCATCCCACTTGATTACCAGTTATACACCGGCTGATCCGGGAACTCGACACGCTTAAGTGTGTCAGTCACTACAGCGGATGTTACACCTGGTGTATGGTAGTTGAAATCTGGACGGACACAGTTATAGTACACGACTACCACCCGGCAAGAACAATGCCAACTAATCGTCTAAATAAAATTTATTTTAAATTATCTTTTTTTTTTGTTTTGTCGTAGTGGCCACGCCACAGTCTCACCTGATTTTAAGTGATGTGGCCCAAGATGATAACATGCTAAACCTAGTGGAAGACTGGCTTTTAAGTGCAGCTGCCAGAACACACCTATTGGTGCTAGGCGACAGATTTTCAACTTGAGGGTGGTAGCTAGCCAGGCGGGAATTAGAAAAAGCCCTACCACCATGCTATCGTTTCCTCACGATATTTTCCTTCACCGAAAGCTCAGGCTAATTACAGGGATTCGAACTCACGTCAATCGACGCGAAATCGTACACGCTACCCTTGAGCCATCATTGCTTCCACTATGCAATATGCTGCAACTGTGCTATCGCACTAATTTATGAAAATATTTTTTCCAGAAATGAAGAGGCACTGGGTCGATGTCAAAACTTACCGGGGCCCAAAGGTCCGACGTCATCAGCAGAGCACTCCTTACTTCTCTGCTGCTTTAGAGATATGTGCAACCATGAAGATAGTCCTCTAGCGAGAGCTAGATTGAATCTTACGTCAAACGATATAGGTAAGGTTAACCTTATATTAGAAAAATAAATAAAGTAACTTCATTTCATAGAAGTTTTTTTGCATTCTTCGGCAAAGATATTCGTAAATCGAATCATATTTTTTTATTGTTCCGTAGGCAACGCTTATAAGATCCCTCCGCGGCTTATGTCAGAGATTCTTAGTACTAGAAAGCTTTAATTTGGCATGGGTATACCCATTATACTCATACTATAGGTATACTCATTAAACATGCCGACAAAGTGATAACCAAAATCTTGAAATAATTTTTATTTATCTCGTATATCCCAAGCTATCGGTTGTCGTTGGATAGGTCGTTCAAAAATATTACACGTGTGTGGAAACCATTTTTCCATTCAGGTATTCGTTTGCAATATACTAAGCTTGAAATGCTATTTTTTAGAATCTAGTGTCCCCTCTTCCAGCTATAATGAATGTTTTTGGATATGTGTATATTATATAATGAAGTTAAAAGGAAACCTATCACAGCTAAGTAGACTTTTACAAGTTAACGAGTCGACCAAATTGTAATTCCATTGAAAATTACTTAAAGCACACCTTCTAAGTCTGTATATTGTAACGAGAAACTACGGAACCCTACACTACGCGTGGCCCGACATTCACTTGGTCGTTTTTTTATTCTTTGAAAGTTTAGCGTTTGATAGGTACCAGAATTAATGATAAATGACAATTGGTTAAAGATGATAATACGGTCTAGAGAGACTGGCGTTCAAGTGCATCTGAAGACATCTTGTAGGTGTTTGGCGACAGATATTCAACTTGAGGGTGGTAACTTCCTTATCAAAAAGAAAAATTATCACGATATCTTCATAAAAAATAATATCGTAGTCCACGCTAGCTGAGCCGCGGGACATCTAGTAATATATAAATATAATTTTTGTATGTTAATGTTTTAATACCTATGCTTCACGCTTATAATCAAGACGTTTATGAATATGTAATTATTGTACAATAATTGCAAAGTACATAGGCTACGATTGACTATGCCAGACTAGTGTAATTGCTGTTCCGCGTTGTCTATACAATGATTACCAGTACAGAATTCAATTCAAGTTCAAACTATATTATACATAGCAATAAAGACAAGTAGTTTTAAAAGTAACTCGTAACTTCAGTAACCATACGTTGTGGGCAACTAGTGTCTAATTAGAGAAATACTATGGCATAAACAGGCTAATAGTTAGTTCTACATTGTATTCAATGTTTAAACGAAACAGGTAATCTATTCGTTCAGTGACTAGTAAATTTACAATTACAAATGTTTATGAATATTAAAAAAAAACGTTTATTTAGCAAAGAAGAAAAGATACAAAGTAAGTGTCCCCAACTACCAAACTAGGGTAACCTGTATTTTTGGCAGTAGGTTCCTTCCAAGATTAAATTAATAATAAACTATAAATATAATTAGAGCAATTATAAGTGGTTGTCTGTACAAGTGACACTTCTATTTAGCGTGTGTTAATAATAATAATAATATTGGCAATGAATATTTTAGTCAATCAGTAAGTTCTGTTGTGAACTTAATTTTTTAAATCATGGTCTCCTCTATATACGTATTATAAGTATATTTGTTGTGTCTCTAGCTCAAGCCGTGTATATATATATGCGTGAGTGGGTGCACGTGCGTGCGAGTGTGTATAAAATTAAATGCAGGGTTGTCGAATAATTGGAACTTACGAATTATTCGGACCGAATTTAATATGTATTTTATATCGAATTTGAAATTTTTGAAATAATTCACATTTTCTATACATACTTTTGTATGAAGTGAAGCATTATTCATATTATATAGGGTCGGCACAGCGCCGCACCGGGCCGCTGCCGCAACATATGCGTGCTCGCGCCCACGCCCGCGAAACCACCGTTTCCTCCGCAGGGGACGTACGGTTAACTTCGCTCCCGCACACCCGCCACGACCGCCCTCCTCTGCGGCAACTCAAGCCTAGGTCCGATCCATCGGCATGGAGCCCTTGAGACAAGCAGCCGCTCGCGCGATACAAGTGACTCTACAATCACTAGCTTTCACAGCCATACATGACACTGCATTATACACACATGCACAACACACATAGGTACATAGGTTCTGTAAGGGACCTTTTTTTTTTCTTTTTTTGCCTAGTTAGAGTAGACAAAAATTTCAGACCACTAAATACACATACACATGTTCCTTCCCTCCTCCCAGGGGGCAGAAACATGTATATATGTATAGTTAGTTTAGATCGAATTACGGATAGGGAATTAGTCAGATCGCGACTTAATTGCATACGCGCAACAGTCCGAGCCGAGGTTCGGCCACTTTGGCACCCTCGGATGTTGTTGCTTAGCTTTCGTGGCTGAGTGCCCTAAGCGCTCGCCCCCAAGCCCGGTAAAGCTGTAAAAGCCGTAAAGGCTTCAGGGCCCCTCAGGCTAACAGTGTAGTCAGTACGAAAAAAAAAAAAAAAGGTCCAGGAAATTACTTCATACAAAATATATTTTGGTGACATGAGAAGTACATGTTATTCTCATATGAAGGCAACGTGAGCTTTCAATAATAGTAGTAAAAAACAAAACTACGAGACGAAAAATTAATAAACACATGCGCAGCCGCGAGGCACCGCTAGTATAATGTAAACTTAATTTTATTTCCATATTTTTAAAGTATGTTTACTTATCTGACTTTATTGTTACAAAACTATTGATAATTATAATTAAGTGCTTATTTTAAAACCAAAGGTAGTAAACTGTGCACATTTGTTGACTAATTCTATGATCAATCAAAAATCGTAAACCTCTTCCAGTTGCCAATCGTCAACTGTTCAATATATTTAAAAATTGTAAATACTTAGTTTACAGTCTAAAATATAAAAATCATTGAGAATACGCCGAGTTGAATATTAAAATGCTTTAAAGCGGAATATATTTACAAGCTACAATCAATAATTTTTTGTGGAATATTATAGATATGCGCGACATACAATTTTTTTTTCTCTAATCTCTTTGTTTAATACAAACATGTACAAACAAGTCTGAACTTGAATTGGCACGTTAATCATAATTAAAATGGAACACTTGGTCTGCACAATTGCGTTATTGATAACACTATTTACTTGGTTATATAAAAATATATTGAGTTATTTAAAAACAAAACGTGAACCTCTAATAACTACAATTTAGTGATAATATAATCAGCAACCGTGGTGTTGCGAACATTAATTAGTAAAGATTAATAAATAAGTAGTAACAGTAGGTCTTGGATACTGTTGTAATGTTGTTTACATCGCTCGCGTTGAACTCGTTGCTACAGAAAATATGGAAAATTCTTTTTGACTGCTAGTTTTGCGCTAAATACTACGATAACTACGAACTCACGGTTGAAAAAAGTTGCAGACGGCTAGGAAAGTGAATCTTTAACGTGCCCGTTGCAGAATTGACTTTCTTACCTTATACGCTATATAAATTAACGCTACGATTCTAAGCAACTGTGAGGGGAGCAGTAACTGTGAACGTTAAGCAATCTGACAAGCTGTAAGCATGTATGGGAAGTGAGTACAACGATAGAACACTGTGCTACACGGATGGATATGTTTGCGGTGGCGCGGTGAAGTTAGTTGAATTAACTTAACACTAGTGAAACACACAGCTAGTAGTTTAAATATTTGTGTATATGTATTGTATTGCCAAATTATTTTTTTCATTAGTAACATCAGTGATTATCTTTAATATGACAGCAGAATGCTTTCGCTTTTTTTATACCTGTGGCCTAAAATAATGATATGCCAAACCTAGATATACTGGCTCCGAAGTGTAGCTGCCGGAACACACCTATAAATGTCGACAGATGTTCAACTTGAGGGTATTAGCTAGCCCGGCATTAGGAAATGTCTTACCGTCATGCCATAGTTAGGTACAACACGATAATTTTCTTCATCGAAAACTCAAACAGATTGTAAAATTCGAACTCACGTCGATCGGCGCGATGTCCAATCACGCTACCACTAAGCCATCACGAATTCAAATAACTTCATTCACGTAATTATTTTACAAACATCAGCTTTACTTGCTTGAATATCTGTAATATGCCGTGATATATTTATAAACATTTTAATAGATTACAATAATATTTAAGATTCTCAAGACGACGGTCAATACGAGTTTCCCCGAACAAAGACATCGCGAGAAGACTCGCGAGCTCAACGTTATGTCGAAAACGTAAACACTGCAAAATGAATCAGCATACAGGACTAGAACCTGCCAGTTCGGATTAATAACAATAAACTTAGATCATTCAGGAATAATGTAGATTCCTTAAAAATTGGATCGATATTACCAGAGATTACCTCCCACAAATATATTCAAAAACTATACCTATTTACAATGATTCTTATATATCAAATCTTTTGTGCGTCTGTTAGTGAATGTTTATGACTTCATCGATTGATATATCACATTAACATTCATTCAACTCATATTCACATGATATATTTTTTTCCATCGAGACGATGATTCATAGCTATGTTAGGAACCGATAGGTGGCACTGTAGTCGAGCTATAAATTACCGGAATGAGCAGAACAACAAGGGCAGAAAATCAGAAATGTCTCCTCATAAATTACTACTTAATTATTACAGTGAGGTCGTTATTATCTTCTATATAAATAAAATGATTGCAATTTGCTGTTGTTGAAGTTGTAAGAAACGAAGATTTTATAAACACTGCGCGTTTTTCTGTCGTCCACGCGAGCGATGCCGCGGGCACAGGTAGTAGGACAATAATTCTAAACGTAAATTAGGTGTCGTATTTCCAGACTATAGAAGTAAGGTTTATAAGTATGATATACATATGACTAAATGCAGAAATTAGTGTTATATATACAATCAATTTAAACAAGATGTATTTAAAATCGGCAGCGGAAAGGTCAAAATGATTTGTTAGGGATGATGAGTTTTGACGGGATCTTAACCTGTCAAGTATTGGTTTTTTTATTTAACCCTATATTATGTAATATTGGTGGCATTTTACTTGGTGTTGATTGGCTATTGTGCACAAGTGAAGTGGACTATAAATAATAACTAGAGACATGCATTTTGAGTCGTCACGAAAGCTCCTTAGTCAGTTCTGACAAGGGAGAAACCGTCTTGTTAGAGCATTGTATAAACTTGGAAGGTTAAAAAGTAATCTAAGTGACATTCGGAGAATTGTGTGTAAACACACGTCGCCTCTAAACAAAGGGGTGTTTAAATGAAGTTACAAAGGAAAAGGCAGATTCTAACTTACACGTATTACAAACCAACAATATGAGTTACTGATCTTAGTAATAATGATGATATTTACGGATGAAAAATAAAATATTCTGGTTCACAACTGCCTTAGCAAGTAGCTTCTCTCCACGTGCGAGTGCTTGAATCATCCTAATATAATATTGCAGCAGAAAAAAAAGGATATTATTAAATTTAAAATAAATAAATAATAATAATCGATATTTTCGTAGACTTTTAAACTACTAGCTGTGCCCGCGGCTCCTCTCGCGTAGAATACATAATTACTGTTTATGAAGATATCATGTTACTTTTTAGAAGGACCAAGAATCTAAGGAGTAAAATAAAATAAATGATCAAAATTTATCCAGTTGTTTGTACGTGATGCGCAACCTCTATTATTTTATTTATATAAATCTGTAGTTATGTCAATTCGTGTAATCTTTTTTTTTCAATTAATTTTAAATAGCTATATTGGCAATGATGGCTCAGTGGTTTTTTTTATAATGCCCGCTTAGCTAGCTACCACCCTCAAATTGAAATATGTCGCCAAGTATCAATAGGTGTGTTCCGGCAGCTCCACTTGAGAGCCAGTCTTCCACTAGACTTAGCAAATTACTACTATCTTAGACAACATCGTCACTTAAGTTCAGGTGAGATTGTGGCCATAACGCTAAATCTATAATGATAAAAAAATACTGTTTGCATGTACAATTTACAAGCAAAACTCTGCAAGTTTTAACTAGGTCGAAGTACCAGGAACTCATAAAGTATGCAGTTAAATCAGTTAGCAGGAATAATGTATCAGAAATTAATTATTAATATGGCCGGTGGTGAAATTGAATATGGTCATTGTTTTCGAGGTATGTCTTAATCATATCCTGTCTCTAGTACTAGGTATTCAGTAATTAAAGAAGTTACAATGCAATCTCTAAATATTCTCATGCTTAGACATTGTTTTTTTTTTTTGCTTCGTTTAGTTACAAAGCGGTTTCATTCCCATGGATTAAAATTCTTTAATAATTCTGAGCTTTTGATATCGGTAAATCTTTAATATCATTAAACATTTCCTTTTCCATACTATCAATTTTAGTAGCCCATATTTTCCCTTATCTCTGACAGAATCGTGATAAAATTATTGCATGTAGGTATGTAGTAAATTTTCTACCATCCGTCTGGCTAGCTACCATTACACCTATAGGTGTATTTCGGCAGCTGCACTTGAGAGCCAGTGTTCTCACTAAGCCTTTGTTACCAACTTTGGGCCACATAGTCACTTAACAACAGATAAGATATTGGTTTAATCCTAGACATATATAACGAATAAAAACATCTTACGAAGTCAACAAAAATAAATAGTATTATCCTTCTATTTATTTAATTCGTATTCGTCCACAGTTCTGCCAACGTTAATGCACCTGCAATATTTTTCAGATTATATTTGTAATCTTCAAACAAAGCTTGTAACAAGACGGCGGCTACCTTGTTAAAACTGACCTGAGAGTTTTGTTGGCACCTTGAAATGCATGCTCCTGGTTATTATTAATATCCCACTTTTGTTATTGGATCGCTGGCATTTAAGTTATAAAATTTTTACATATAGTGCCACGCCACGCCGCACTTCAACTTGATAACTAAACTATATATCACGTAAAATGTCGCTAAAAATTGAATGAATTAAAACTAGATAAGTTTAAAAACGAAAACCGGACTTCGGATAACAGCGCTCTGAAAAGTACGATCTTCATTTTTGAAATGTGTCATTAATTTTTTTGTCCATTTGTTTATCTTTTGTTTTGTATGTTCGGATTTAACTCAAAAACTGATTCTTATGAAATTTTGTACACGAAAAGCTTATATCATTGATCAAATCATAGGGTGTATGAATTTTCAATAATGCTTTTAGAATCCGTAAAAATAAATTCAACAAAATCAATTTTCATCAGATCTTAACTGATTTTGATGAAATTTTGTACGGGAAGAATATACTTTATTACTCAAAATCAAAATTAAAAAAAACCTTCATTCAATTTAGGCCCTAAAAAGGCACTTATTAACGTCAAATTACTACTATTCAATTGATATACTATATGAAATTGTCAATAATATAAGTAAAAATAAGATGACGGGATAAAAATAATTACTGCGTAACAAATGCATGCGAAGCCGCGGACACACTGCTAGTAATATATACATAAATACATAGCCTGCTGAAGTCATAACCCATCTTATGGCTTGGCCGTAGTGAAGTAATAAAAACCAGGATAGAACAGACGAGATCCTGCGGACTTTTGGGCGGGATCTTGAGCTCCCATCTTGTGGTTTTTATTTTGATTCATTAACTTACGTTCTTTGACCCTATATTGTGTAATATTGGTGGCATTTTGGCGTGATATAGTTTGGTTGTTGTGCATTCGTGAAGTGAATTATTAATAGTTAACTGGAAACATGCATTTTGAGATGATACAAAAACTCCATAGATAGTGCTGACAAGGGAGCCACCCTCTTGTTGGACCAACTTTTAATATAAAAAATACTACGAAGATAAACACATTGACGCATAGCAAGTGCTTTTAGCGGCGCCAAACTAGAAGAAGACGAGATCCCGCAAAATCGTTGATTTTTTTATGGATAAAGTGTTGATTTTTTGACAATCATTCCAGATGGTAATGCGGTGGCGAGTGAACGCGGTGCTGCCTACAACGGCGAGGTCTGGTTCAAGGCGGCGACAATTGCCGTGCCCGTCTGCGGCGCTCTCATCCTATTCCTCCTTGTCGCAGTCGCTGTCAGGCTGCTAAAAGCCGACGCACTATTACACGCCGACAGAAAATTGAGGTGAGTTCTGTAAAGCTCTCTAAGGGGCCGTTCGCACTTATGGGGGGAGGGAGTGTCGCTTACTGTGAAACTAACCAGCAGCCCAACAAATAATTTTGCAAATTTTTCACTCTGTTTTTTTTTTAATTTTATAAAGTCATGATAGTTTCATATTTGTTATTATATAAATATTTCACTTGTATATTTCCGTCATAATGGTTTAATATCTTGTTATATTTCCAATTATAACAAAAATATGTACATAATTGGTCGTTTATTATTGCAAATAATAATTTTTTAAAGTATCGAAGTTTGTGTACTGTTAATTACCATATATTATGAGTGGGGGTTCGATTTATCATTTGTGACGCAATATTGCATTGTCTTAGAAAATGTGACATAGCGCAACGAAAGTGGAAATTTGCGTGACGTATTTTATGAACATTCTCTAAGAGGGAAATGTCAATCAGGCGACAAGCGCGACTGAGTTAACGATACTAAATTACAATACGAGAATGACTTTGAAGATCCGTGAATTGTTGTGGATACTATTGTAAATCTAAAACAAAAGAGAGAACACCGCAGCACTCCGCGGCCGAAGTTGCTGACTAAGAACTGGTTCATATTAGGTCGGACCGACAGTTTTGTCGGGACGATAACTGTGTCGGATACATATTGGCATAATATGTATTCGAATAGCACTGTTCACATTAGAGTGACCCGATAGAACTGTCGGCGACGACACATTTATCTACCGGACGTTCGGCCACGATTTAACTGTCGGGTCGGAAATTATTGGCATACAGTTTTGTATCATTCCGTTCATACTTGTCGGGCCGAAGCGGCAACTTGTAAACACCGATTGTTAATAGATGGTGCCTCGTAGTATGTTAGTTGAATATATTTTATTAAGAATATGGTAATGATTTTTTAAATGAACTTATATAATGAAAACATTAATTTAAAACTATTTGTTAATTTTCCATCAATAACATGAAACATAACAATTAATATGATATTTCAAACATTAACTTTTATTTAGAATCAAGGCAGATATAGTGTTGCCACAAAAAACACCTTAGCGAAATAATAATTATATAGAGATAAGCTATCATCGTATGTTTATCTCAGCTGAAGTTAAATATCGATGAAGTCAAAAATGATAACACATTGAGCCCGGAAAGAGGGCTCATATTCAAAGGCAACTCGGTAGCTTTAAGCGTTATATTTCCAACTCGAGTTTTATAAGGCCAGTAAAGAATAGTGCTGAATTTAAATTTAATTTTCAGAGGCAGCTATATGTCTCCACTATCTCAAAACAACACAGAGGATGTAAAGAAGGTGTGGGTTGGCGCGCCATCCGCGCCACTCCTCGTCACGCCCAGTGGATGTCTTGTTGCCGTCGAACGCGCCCATCTCGTGGACGTACCCCCCTGCCAACAGTTCTGTGATATACAACGATAGACTGCTCGGTGAAAACGAGAAATCTCTTTGGCGGGCTGTACCGTGAAGTGACGGTTCTGATCCTCGTGATGACTGAAAATATACATGTATAAAAGCTTATACATTATTAGGTAAAATTCATTTAAAATTTTACTTCCATGGTACTATGAAAGAAAGTATGCTGGTGGAAAATGATAAAGTTTTTTTTTTCATTTATATTTTATTATGTTAAAAGGTTCTTGATCCCTGCATAATACATAAAAATATTTTAGCATTACTCAAATTTTGGTATTAATAAACACCTTTTTACACGTGTCTATCAAAAAACCTTTTTAACATAAATAAGTTTTAAAAGCATTATTTACCCGTGTAACATAACTTCTGCAAATAAAAAATAAAAAACTCGAAAATGAATCTATATTGTTAAATTGATCTCAATGTCCTTTTATATAATACCTAGAGGTCACTTCACGCAACGGCTCGCCTACATATGTACCAAATCAATCACAATGTATATTGTAATTGCTAACATTATTTTTTTATAAGAGCTTTGTGTTCCTTTATTGTAACCTTTTGTAAATGTATTCCCTTTTTATCATAATATTGTAATAGGATGATATTTTATTATGAAACGGTAACTATAAACAGTTACCAGATAATATGTAAATAATTTCAATTTACCATTATATACAGGTCACGCCATCTTTTGAATAGAATATGAACTATAGTCAATTATTATGAACGCACGATCGCGATCGCTTTGTTTAAATATTTATATTTAGTAAACTCACTTATAAAATTGCATGTTTAAATGATTTGGTTAAGTAAATAAAACATAAGGCTTATTATAAATTGAAAGCGCAGAAACTACAAATAATTACTTGTGTCGGTATTTTCTTTAATATTTTATGAAAATTACTATTTATGATTTTTAATTTCAAATTTTTCATTGACAACAGCGCTGACGTTTGCAATAGTACTATAATATAAATTTTCGTTTATAGTAAAAAAACTTATAACCCAATACAATAAAAATACCTACTGACCACCACTGCCTCGGTAAAAAAGCAAAAACGTCAATGTACAGTTTTGTAAAAAAGAAATACCCTTGATACTTTAACTCATTAAAGACACTGTTAGACATATTATTACCTACTGATTTCACTTTATGGGACCAGTCACTGATAATCGATTTATTAATAAAATATCACCGAAATAAATCATTTCTGTATATCAGGGATAGCGGCGTTTTTGCTTTTAAACTCCTTATTATGTACTTGTTTATATTCGATTAAAATTAAAATACCCAGGTGGTTATAAACTGGTGAAATTAGGTAGAATTAACAGAATCTAACAAGGATTGGTATTCAATTTTCATTAAACCTAGTTGACGTGAAATGGAAGGAATGGATAATTACTTCATAAAATCTAAAACAACAAAGTGTTCAAGCAAAATTCAATCTCAAAACTTTCAAGATACACATTGAAATGTTCACGTTTCACTTTGTTACATGTCTGTATATTTAAATTCTTCATCATTTAATTATCCTAAAGATACAAGTATAGTCGAGTTTTATCAATTTCAGTTCCTTACCTTTAATCTGAATAAGTCTTAATATTGACGGAAACTAAATTTTGACAATGAAATATTATGGAGACTGGTGAATACAATATACGTTTTGATATATAAAAAATATCGACATATTGTTGGTAACATTATCTATTTATACATATTATAAAACTCAACATCTCTATGTCTGTCCGTCTATGTTCTTTGCACGCGAGAACCATTTATCCGATATATATGTTTTATTTTATTTTAATGCATAACCATGTTATCTGGTCATGTTATATATTTTGCAAGATAAAGTAACATACGAAATAAGTAGTGCCGATAATGGTGAATCAATTCGGAAAAAAGACGCATTTGGGGCGCTTAAATGGCTTACGCTGAGTAAACCATACGAGATATATCTAATAAAGTTCTACATAATTGCAGGTCTTAAAAACACCAAAAAAAGTTATTCATAGCATATGTCTATCTTATAAGGATCACTCACAATATTTTTGCTTTCCGTCTTTTGAGCGGTGGCAGCATGATTCGCGCCTGAACTCGACCGACGGCATTCTGTAGCCCACGCGAGCGGAGCCGCGGGCACAGCTAGTATTGTATATTTTGAAAATTACCCTACAGGTTGATCTCAACCGCAATAACATCACAATCATATACCCTCGAGTGATACATACACGACAAAATAAACTTATACATAAGTGCTTACATCAGAGGCTTTAAATTTTTATAGAAAGCTAAATGTGCATAAACTTAATAACAAACTTTATAATAATCTATAAGGTCAAACGAGCTGTTTATATATTTTAATAATAAACAGATAGGAAACGAAAATTAAAAAAAAATGTGATCGACCAATCACGTCGCGCATTATAGAAATCTTCTGGGATGTATTTCGTTGATTATAATAATGTTACAGAATACCGAAGTAGCTAGAATATTGAATAATTGTCTTTTTTAAGCTGTTTAATTTTTTATTATTATTTATGTAAAATTCACAATGAAATAAAGAATCTATATATTATAGAAGCCAGAACGAAATGATGTTCATTTTAACCTTTCGTAAATATGCATAATATTGTAACAAAACAAAATAAAACAATTGTTTATACAGTAATTTTACAACTATCTTTTCATAATCTTCGTCTGCCAGTTTTATGTACTAAGTCAATGTCAATCTCCAGGTCCCAGGCTACTTCTATGCCAAATTTCATTCCGATCGGTTTAGAGGATTCGCAAATAGTAACAAACAAACAGAGTTAGTTTCGCATTTATAATATTAGTATGGATGAATAAAATAATTCGATATTAATTTCAGATCGACGCTTTTAGTTACGTGTCACTTATAAAAATCTGTTCGCTGTGACTTGAACCGTAAGTAAAATCATCATACGTATAGTTTGTTAAACATCGATTAATCTGTAGTCATTAGCACTATCGAACAATCGTTTGTTGATTTAAAAAAAAAACAAACATAATACGGCCTATTTTTAAGATTACAAGGAAGATTTTCCGTGAATGACCTGTTGTATTTAGTAACGTGTTACAATGGAGCTTTCTTAGCTTATATGATCGCTTACCTTGTCAAACTTATACAATTCCACCAAAGGAGAACAAAATTTGTGAATGGACGTTATTAAAAAAATCATGTTTTTTTTTTTTTGCATGCATTTCCTTTACATCTATAATTATTAAACATACTTATATATTTTTGTAAATATAGTTGTTAAGTTTGTTACCTATTCTTATAATTATTATGTGGTTATCTAGGCGGTTTCTGATGGTTGAATCTATTGCGAATATCTACCTAGTCTTTTAATAATCTGATTCTTTTTAAGCTGTGTACATTCGTGTGAAGTGATTCGCAATCGATTCGGCTTATGGTCGAAATTTTATCTATATAATATTATTACTTTTAAATTAATGATTGTTGCTTCATATGAAATATAAAACGGCGTAAATAAATCTAAATATAATTTTTAATTATTAAAAACCGTTTTGGTTTTCATTGAGTAGGTAATATTAAAATATAAACGCTATGACAATATGCGCGAACAAAACGCAACATCTATTCGCAAAAAACTATTTAATAATTTATTAGCAAATATTTGTACTAACCGCCATCTAGAATCAGTTGTTTTAAATAATTTAGCTTATCTAATTTTTTATTTTTGTGTATCTTGTCACAAAATGTATAATAATTATATAGGTACATACTTTTTATAAATATTTTAATAGAAATAATTTTATATTTTAGTACAAGTAATCACTTTCACGTTTAATCGAGTATACTGATTTTAGTTCAGCGGTTTTTATTTATTTTTTTCGACCATAAACTCAGAGATTGACCTGAAATGAAGCTTCCTTAAGGGTGCCTTACCTAAACGGATAGAATAAAATAATTATTAAATAAAATGTAGGTGCAAGTTAAATACTCCATTATTGTAATAAATATACCTGCGATCTTTATGTAAATAAATAAAAGTATGTGTAAAAAAAATACAATAATAAAAATATTTTATTACTCGAATTTGTCGTTTTCCTTTTGTTGTCACGGTTTCATGACATTTCAATTCATCTATATTAGACATTACTACGTCTTCTAGTTACACACAATGAGTGCTTACTTCATTGACTTTACTAATGAGTTACACGCACTTAGGTAGGTATTATCAGCATACACATAGCTTTAAAAACCAGTACTTCATATTTAGAATTACGGGCCACGCGTTGCTGTGGCTCAGAAAATATAGACTAAAGATTGTCTGAAAATTTCATCAACATTTCTCCAGCCGTTTTGTTGACCATAGGAAACATACATACAAACAAGCATTTTTATACATAAGAAAGAAGAAGGCTTATTAGACAATTTAAACAGATAGTTATCAAAAAAAATGAGTTGAAAATAAACAAAATGGCTGTTCGACGCACATTTTGAGAACACAAGTTGACACCGGTAGAAGGTGCGAAAGAGATAGATAGAAAGAGAAGTGAACGGAAACAGATACTACTCTCAATATTAATTCTTGAGGTATAAGGTAAGTATTTTAATCAGTCCGGAATGATGACGCAATAAAAATTAAATTCTGCCTCCAAATTCGGAATATATACCGAATGAGATCGCGGACTGGTTAATATGCTTTTTATTTCAGGTAGTAGAAACTATGCAAGGTTTCAACTGCGGGAGCCCCATCGGCACTATTTCTTCCGCAAAACAGCTAGGCTCGGGCTGATGTGTTTTGGTCCAAAATGTGTGGTTGGTATCATACACTGTCCTCACATGAGGCGTTCCGACTTAATCCTAAGAAGTAACAATCTGTTATGACTAATAAATAAATAAGCAGTGACGATAATGGTGAATCAATTCGGAAAAAGACGCATTTAGGGCGCTTAAATGGATTATGCTGGGTAAACCATACGAGATATATCAAATTAATGTTCTAGGTCTTAAAAAGACCTACAAAGAGTCTGCGATAGCGTAATATCTATCTATCTAAGGATTTAGGATCACCACAATAAGCATTTTTGTCTACGGTGTTTTTACTACTGTGTTACTAGTGTGGTGTAAAGTTTGTGCGGCAATTTAAAAATGTATATATTTAGACTTGCTTTTATTTATTTATAATGCATTATTTATATATAATTATAACTTTTATGGCTTTATAAATCCATAATAATCAATAATTGACAATTCCTGAAAAGTTATCCAATGACCTATTGTAACACATTGTAGTTAGATTCAGGATGAACCATCAAAATAAATGTAAGAAGCTGAGACGCGGAAAAGTTTGCAATATGCGTATTAACGGCTCAAATGTCCTGTACTGTATTTTTAACGTAGGTACCTATGTCGTGTGTCCAAGGATATAGACTTGACGTATAAGAATGTAGACAGTCTTGTATTTTTTTTATAATCTTAGTATATTTCAATTTATTATTCAACTTCTAAAGATAATGTCGATGTGGTCCAAGATGAGGACACGCTAAGCCTAGTGGGGAAACTGGCTCTCAAGTGCAGCCGGGCCAGGCGGGCAATAGAAAAAGCTCTAACGCCATGTTGAGGTGTCATCACGATGATTGCTTTCACCAATAGCTCAGGCTCTTTGCAGGGATTCAAACTCATGTCGATCTACGTGGAATCCGTACACGCTAACACGGAGCCAACATTGCTACAAATATGTAAATGTGTTCTGGAACCACACCTGAATGTAACTGACAGATTGTTCCAAATACCCAAACCACTAGATGACAATGTCAATGGATGGGACAATCCATGGGATCAAGAAAATTACTGAAAAAAAGAAAAAAAAAGATCATATGAAACTTTGACATTATTTCACAATCATAACGAGGATTTCATCAACCTACACTAGGCATTTCACGTATCACTGGTTTTATAACTATTGATAAAATATATCACCCATCACTTTATTTACTGCATTGAAAGCGCCTGTTAAAATAAATCGCACGAGCATGATATTAATTTATGCGGGCCAGGCTATATATCATAACTCCTAAATTGCTATGATTCCTGAAGCCAACGTACTAATTTAAAAATAAAATTATAAATTCGTATTATATTCCAGGCACAAAGTCCTAAACATTAACTGAATTAACGAATTTAAAGCCGATATTTAACCATTTCTGCTATCTGTTTGTTGTTACACTACCGTGACAGCTCACGTATTTATTCTTTTACTAGCTACGACTAAAAAAGGTTTTTTATTTTTTGTGCGATTTGTAACAATATTACCCTCTGCTTGGGCTTCGCCACAGTCGGATGAAAAGGGCACTCCGATTTTATTTTATACAGAGTTCATTTATGCCCATAGCCTACATTTATTTTAGAAAATCGAGCAATTCGAGCAATCTACAACACGAGACCTCGCGAATCACTTAAGTATGAGTTCCAGAAACTTAATATTTTAACTTTGCCCTCCCAATACATCCTTGATATCTTAATGTATATTCGTAAAAACTGTGACCAGCTAGCTACATTTTGTCAAAGACTATCAAAGTTTGAATACTATAAATAGACAGACATAAAGTAATCATACCGTTGTATTAGATTTAGTAAAATCAATAACATTGTTTTAGGTTTTAGTTTCTATAATAAGATCCCGAAGCACATTAATGATTTGTCGGACAGTATGTTCATGGACCATGTCAGGCAGCTTTTACTGTCAAAAGGTTATTATAGGGTGGATGATAGTGATGTCTGGAAGTGATTCCGTCTCTATGCAATCACTCAATTATTAATATGACTATTAACTCTAAATATTATTGTACAGTTGAAATAATAAATAAAAGAAAACAGATAAACCCGACTGAGTTTCTTTCTGGTTCTTCTTTATGCCTGGAATTGATGATTTTTTTTTAATAGGGATGGACATTATTGCTCTTTTAACATTATTTCATAGCAGTGATGCTATTTTTATCATTGCTATTTGACATGTGAAAAATGAAAATCTGGTATATGTTAAGAGGTCGATACACGAGGGGTACCCTCTTGTTTCGAGTGACCTTTTTTATGTCCTCGACCTCATAATAACACAAATTAATATTTACACTTTATATTTTTATGTCCCAATTCTTTTTCATACCATAACAGTTTCATTTCATACCATAGATCATTCGCAATTATCATATAGCATTTTATTTTCCATCCCATTTGAAATATAGCAATGACTATTTTATTAGCAATTATCATAATATCACAAATTATTTCACACTATATAATAATAGCTGCGATAAAAATTCATAATATTATTATCATATGACAGTCTATTTAAAAAAAACAGTCAAGCATAAAATATTCAGAACTAACTAGTAAATACGCCACTTCAGAACACCTTGAAAAATTATATTGAGACCCTTGAGAAGTTGACATAACAACATATAGATTTAATTATGTACATATTAAAGCCGTGATAATGAACAAACTTTTATATTAAATAGCAGTTGCATCACGGAATTATTTCGACATGTCCAATCAGAGTTGCGGTAAATTACCAGAGATATCATCTTTTATCAACGTATGCATCTATATGTGTTATTTGTAATGAATTTTCGATCTTATTACAAGAGTCATAGGATCGTCTAAAATGACGCTTCCATTTCGAAAACAAATCGTTATTTAAAAAACTGGAATTAATATTTGTTAATTTAATTATGTATCTAGATTTATATTAGAGATAAAGGCTAAGTTATATATAAATGCTTTTGAGAAAAAATAAGCAATCTATATGTGGTAGTCAGCTTAACCAATACAAAACACGATTCAATAGAAAATAAAGTTTTAAATATTTGTAACTGTTAAACTATATTGTAACCAGGTAAATATTTAAAATGATTTTTTTAATTAAAAATATTTTATATTATTATAACAAATTGCTATTGTAGGTAGTAATTCAGAACATATTTAATCTGTCTACAATTATTTGCAATCATAATTATCGTCCTTATGACATAATTCCAACTCCATTTTGTACTGATATTATTGTTATGAATCAATTCAACAGTATTTGTAGTTAATTATTTAAGGTGACTGCGCTCACTTCATTCACGAAATACATTTTTTATTTACTTTTTCTTACTTTACTCTAAAATTCGAAAGCACATTTCTTTAAAACACGTGTTTGATTATATTTATTTAATCGTAATCGACTTGAGCTGCATAGTGTATTTTACAGGTATTTATTTGTAAACTAGTTGTGGCCGCGGCTCCACGCGTTTTTATCACGCAGTAATTCGTCTCATAGTTTTATATTTACTCATATTTTATGTTTATTAAGTATTATAGAGATACTTTTAAAGCCTATCAATTTTGGATTATATACACTAATGTATACAACATTTCATTATAACCAGCTGAGATAAAATAAACATGTTTTATATTTCTGAAAGTATTCTTGAAAATTTTTATATCATACCAATCAAAATCGATGAAGCTGTTTTTAATTTAAATCTAGATAGACCTTTTTTCATGTGAAATTCTACATCAGTGCCCTATAAAATAACTAGCAAAAATACATCTGCAGCAAAACTGAGATTTACTAATATAATACTCTGTCAAAAAAGTAACGGGAATAGATTAATAATACACAAAATGTTAGTTATTCATCCAAATTTATTTTATCGCCTTCAAAGTATGCTCCCTAAGTTATGATACACTTGCGCCAACGAATAATCCAATCATCAAAACATTTTTAAACGCTTTTTCCAGAATTGAGTTTAGTTCTCGTCGCGAATTCTCCTTTGTCTTCTACCGAATGAAAACGGGTGCCACGAAGTGTAAGTTTGAGTTTAGCAAAAAGAAAGGAGTCGGCTGGAGCCATAGCAGGTGGTTGCTCGATGGTATTTGTTGGTCAAAAATTCGTTCATAATGATGGCCTTGTGCGAAGGCGCTTTATCATGACGCAAAATCCAAGAATTTTCATTTCACAAATCTGGTGTTTTTAGTCAAATTTGCTTTCTTAAACGTCGAATAACGCTCAAATAATATACTTTGTTTACCGTTTGACTTCCCATTGGCAATGCAAAATTTAAGACAACTCTTTGTTCGATGTTTTTGTCCAATATGAAATTCGCAATACTCACTAGATATGATCTAACTAAAAACAGCACTGTATTTATTATAAATAAAAGATGCAACTCAAACTCCGCGTCTTCACAATTTCAAAGAAAACAATTTCTCTTAAAACGTAATTGCTAGCAATCAATTCGAATACGTAAGCTTTTACGTCAATTCTGATGACTTCCCCTTAATTAACCCAAATAATTCCCTGACCATTATTATTTTCTGTCCGTAGATAATGAAGATAATTATGTTCGACATAGTTATTTCATCTTAACAAGTATCAATTACCAGCAATATAAAACAAGAGCAAAAGTATTTCAGAATTTAAATATTATACGAACTTTTGATCGGAGTTGTCGTACGTAATTAAATTGTAAAACGGTATTGTTTATTTTTCCTATCTTTTGAGAAGTCACAGATTTTTTTGTTGAAAGAACCATAACGATATAACCATAGTATTATCGGGTATATTCTCATGCTTGCCTAACTAGCTACCACTCGCAATTTGACAACCAGGCGCAAAGAATTAAGCGGTGTTTTCTAACCATATCGTCAACATCAGATGAGACTGTTGTGTGAAGTAAGATAATTATAAAATAATAGTAATAATCGTTAAAAATAATTACTGGTAAAGGAGATAGGAAGTTTATTTTTACTAACATTTACCCGCGTAATCATCTAGCAGAAAACGTTTTTCCTGTCCTGCGTGTAAACGTTGTGAAAAAACTAGGTACAAAGTAATCCGTAAGAGTTAAACAAACTGTATAATCTTGATTTCAGTATACAATATGACTAAAGGCAAAAACGAGTCTAGCAAACGTTATGAAGGCAAAGTATTGAACTTCGATCATCTTATATTTTGGGTTGCTAACGCTAAAACCGTAAGTCAACCAGTTATGTAATTTACATGTTAAATATTTAAAAAAATGACCTAACCTCGCTCAGTGTCTAAAAATACAACAATGTAGGTATACTTGGAATATATCTCATTATCTAATTAAAAAATGTCATCCTAATCGTTACAGCCGTTCCCGTGAAATATATGATATTCAATCTAATTAATTAATTTACTTATTTCATATAAATTCTACTTTTTTTTAAATAATTATTATATTCTTCAACATAATTAAAATATTTTATTTACATTTTTACAGATTGTTATTATACCTACGTATAATTTATTTCTTATATTATTAATCTAATTCTAGTTTGAAGGTCGTAATTTTTAAAATATAATTGAAATATAATTTCGCTATCCAAGTAATATGAGGAAAATAATTAATGAAGTATGTTTTCTATGTAATCCTTTATTTTCAGGCATCAAGTTATTTTGTAACAAGGTTCGGTTTTAAGCCGCTAGCTATACGAGAAGCAACGGAAGCACAACCAGTGGTCTCTCATGCTGTTAGATTAAACAAGGTAAGTCTTCATAAATAACCTTTACACGTTCAACATTTAAATAAAACGATTCCATTTTAAAATATTAAACAAGATATCTTTACGTAATTATTCTTAATTAAGTCAAAGATGAAATGAAATTAACATAATATAATGTGAGCCAGGTGAATTGTACTTGAAATAAAGGCAAATACGCACATAGCAGTATTTCTGGGAAACAGGTTTATGTTGAACAGGAAGGATACTGATGATAATAAGATTATGATAATGATTTTTCAATGGAGACCATAAGGAGAAAAATAAACTGAAATGGATCCACCAAATGCATTGTGATATTAAAAGAGTAGTCCATTTGGCGTTAACACAGAATATATAGGAGTAGCGTACACAAAATGGTAGATAATGTAATAATAAACCGTAAGAAGAAAATGGAAGAAAAGCCTGTAACTACTTTTGCTCGATAATATTAAAAGAACAGCTGATTTGGTGCATACTAAATACATGGAAAAAGATTAGATTAAGGTAGGCAAGATCAAAATATTAGAGAATCTGCCTTCAAACGCAGTCATAGATTATTGTTACTAATTATACTAATATTATATAAAGCTCAAGTGATTTTTTATTTGTATGTTTGTTTAAACGCGCCAATCTCTGGAACTACCAGTCAGATCTAAAAACTATTCTTTGCTATGAAATTTCACCCTAAATTGCGGAATATTTCCATGGATATCAAACAGTCTGGCACTGTAGACAAGTGAGGAAAGGGAGAACAACGATAGGCTGCACTGTGCGGAGTGTTAGTCATATAAACTTAAAGCAGTTGAAACCGCGGGGCTCAGCTAATTAGATTATATATACCAAGCTTATTATTAATTCAAAACTTATTTTATTAACGTCGTCAATGTTGCAACAAAATTTCTTTTAGGTAACTATAGTTTTTGAATCACCAACATCGCCCAATGGAGATATAACCGAGGATATATCAGCTCACGGAGATTTCGTAAAAGACGTAGCCTTTGAAGTTAATAACCTCGACGAACTAGTGCGTACGGCTAAGGAAAGTGGCGCGAATGTTGTCAAAGGTATCACAGAAGAAAAAGATGACAATGGCGTTCTGCGATATGCTGTTTTGAAAACGGTGGGTTCATGTTAAAATGAAATATTTTATTTAAAATATACTATTTCACCTTTGAGAGGCTATCATCATATTTTTATAGTAGTACAGCTAAGTGACGACACTCTACCTGATTGTAAGCACAATCTAAAAACGACGCCAAATCCTCGTGACGCAATACGCTGCAATGTAAAAAAGTTTCTCTATTTGTTTTATCAATGGCCCAAAGATAGCTCACGTTCTTGTTTAGAGGCATTAGGTTTATCACCTCAGTTATTATCTCCAAGTGTTATGCATTAGTTCATCCAAACTTCTATCCATCTCAATATAGTGATGCGAATAATCGTTGTGTTAAGAATAATCTTTGTTACTGTAATTGATTTATCATTTGTTTTAAGTATGGAGACAACACGCACACTCTCATCGATCGAAGCAAATATACTGGTATTTTTCGTCCAGGATATAAAGCAGCAAATGATGACCCTTTAAATCAAGTCCTGTAAGTATCATTTTAGATTGCTAATCTACCATAGGAAGTGGATGCAATTTTGTAGTATACAACAATTATTTTTATTAATTATATTAGTTACCAATTTTCATGGGCAGTAATTATTTTTATTAATTATATTAGTGATCAATTTAAATGCAACCTTAAATATAAACAATATAATTGAACAAATAATTATAGAATTATCGTACTTGTTAAATTTTCAAAATTTATCAGTACCTTATTATGAGTATGTTGTTTACCCGAAAACTTTTCGAATAAATAAATACCTACTTTATTGAAATTAATAAACGGTTACAATACATGATGAAAATGACCTTGATCTGAAGGTTTAGGATAATTATGATATTATTATCAAATATTTTATTGATATTAATTGCAAGCAAACAGTATCATTTTTTGTATTATATTTCTCATTAAAAAAAAATTATCTTGCAGATCTGAGACAAATTTTCTGTATATTGATCACGTCGAAGGTAATATGGCTGACGGAACCCTCGAAGATTCAGTGTCTTGGTATGAAAAAAATCTAAATATGCACCGGTAAGTAGCAACTACTAATCGTATTAAAATAAGATTTAGATATAATTATTTTGTTGATAATTAACGTCAGGGTACTCTCCTAGACTCAATCGCTAATTTGTTACTACAGTACGTAAAGTGAAGACCTTGTATTTGTGAGTCATATTTGAAGACTTTCATGTGATTTTTGCAGACAGACTTACGATAGCGATTGTTCAATTCTATTCATATCTAAAATGCACTAAAATGTAATTTACTTATTTTGCTTATGTATCATATATATTTATGTTTGTCTACCAGTTTCTGGTGTGTCGACTACAATCATGATTTGGTGCCTTATTCTTGCATCAACTCAGCGTCCGTTATAAACAAGGATGAAACTGTCTTGGTAAGTAAATAATGGCACTATGTTTTCATTGTCATATTTACAGCGTCATCGAACGAGAATGTTGTCCGTGTTTGCATAATAAAATTAACATGTAATTCGCTTCTCTGTATTAATTGATAATTAAGCTAATCATTTAAATTGGGAGGGTCAGCAAACCCCTCCAAAAAAACCATGATTTTAACAGAAATATTAAATATCCTCTAACTATCTTCAAGCAGGATGTTAATATATGTATAAAAGTTCTCTATGTCTTATCTTTATCGTACCGTGAAACTGTGGAATTATCTCCCGACCAATGTGTTCCCTCCTCCTTATGACATAGGGTCCTTAAAGTGTAACAAGAAGATATATTTATGCAGGCCGGCATGACAGCGGCGACCGCCGATGGATTTCGATCTCTCGGTGGTGGCCGCTGTGTTTGGATTGTCCTGTGCTTACCATCAGAGATTGTCTGCATTGTCAGCACTGTCAATGTGCCGAGCTGCTATAAAAAATATACGTTTAAATAAATGTATTCCTTTCAGCTTAAAATCTGATAGTTCCCGTAACACGGTGCCTGGTAATATATTAAGCTGATTTTTGTACAATCAAACATATATACAAATAATAATGAAACAAAGATAAGGAAAACAACTTAATTGAACTGTGTATAATTAAGTAAACTAAACTTTTCAGTTGTCAATGAACGAAGCCGCCGAAGGCTTAACAGCCACAAGCAAGGCTTCAAAATTTGTAAAATCATTCGGTACATCTGGAGTTGAACACGTGGCTTTATATACCGACGACATCATCTCAACAGTAAGTGATATTCATTTTATTCATTCTTAAATTTTATAGGCCTTACCTAATATACAATTCACATGTGTCAACCCCATCGTAGCATATCCATAGTTAATCTGATAAAAAATCAGTAAAATGAATACACATTTCATTCATTCATTCATTCATGATGTCTAACTTCATCATGTAAGACACGCGGGATAAAGATTTTTGAGTTACTTTTGTTTTGTTACGCCAAAAAAGTGTTACTTCTTACTTGGGTACAATAAAAAAGGGACAAGTTTTTTTCTATTTAATTAATTGATTATTAACAACTAAATTTTGAAAATTCTACATTAAATAAAATTACAGATGCGTAATCTTAAAACGCGTGGAGCGGAAATCCTTTACTGGCCGCCGACGTACTACGACATTATCAGGGAAAAGCTGAAGCACAGCGCTGTCAGCGTCTCAGAAAGTATTGACGCACTCCAAGAGAACAACGTACTGATTGACTTTGATGAGAGAGGGTACATGCTACAGGCTTTTACGAAACATTTGCAGGCCCGGCCTACACTGTTCATAGAGATAATACAGCGAAGAAATCATAGAGTTAGTTTCATTTTTATTAATACGTATTTATACAGTTACTCGTAATTATTAATTTAACTATATTTACCTACAGAAGACCCCATCTTTCGCAATACCTTTGGTATTATAAGCGTCCATAGGCTACGGTACCCGTTTATCATCAGGCAGGCCGAATGATTGTATAAAAATAATAATAATAGAGTCAGCCCACAAGTTGTGTCAAACAACATATGGACACCTTAGAAAAAGTTTGTGTTTTTCCTGTTTATTTCATACCCTAATTAGGTATTTCGCATAAGCAAAGCGTGTATATATTATCAGAATATTAAAAGCTTAATATCGGCTTCTTAGTGGCAACTTCAAACTACTACCTACTAAATAATTACGGCTGGTACATAATACGAATTTGCCATTTTCAAAAAAAAATCGTTTTTTCTGCTGTTACTTTGCTCTTGTCAAATATGTGTGCTTTGAAAGTGCCGCTCGTTTGCGGTGCAAAGCCTTCACGGCCAATCTTAGCGGCCACGTAATGACGTATTTTACAATAGCAATACTATAGCAGAAACTGCTAAACATTTGCTTCGAAATGGCAAATTCACATTATGTTTGTATAATATGGCTTGTAAATAACAATAAAATGTAAATTACAGTCAAGTATTATATGTTAATCTGCGACATATTAAATACTAATACACAAATAATGCGCATAATAGCAAATTACATTTATATTTCCTAAGACGCAGTATGTGACTACGTACGTACTTATGTGAAACATGAAACAAATAACAAAATTATTTTGAAAATAACAACGTATCTCTTATGGTTTATTACTTATATAGCTGTTTATCTTTAAAGAATTCTCCTTAACCTATTTGAAAATTTCAGGTGTGTTTTGACGTGAAAACGTATGTGCTCTCTTTAAGTACAGTAATAATCGGTCAAACTTTCTAAATACCATCAGATTTCAATCGCTAATAACTAGGAGACTAATAATGCGGTAAAAACAGTTGAGGTCACAATGGATAGAGAAAATCTGTACGAGTTTGTCGTGCAGCATTTGTTTTGCCCGTGATGTCATCGGGATAGTGTAAGCGCTGTACACCTATAACTAGGACGTTGATTCAGGTGTCATTGAAAAGAGCTTGAGAAGCACTACTAGAACTATAAACAAAGTGAAAAAAAAACTATTCACCTAAATATATGTAAAAATCTGTATTAAATTGAAATTTGCAAGAATTATAGAAAAAGCAAATTAGAGAAATTGCTCACATCAAAAAGAATTTAAAAAACCTAAGAGGTCCAGTGCCAAGCAAATGCGAGTGCTACGGTGGTAACGAAAAGGACGTTTTCACGGAAACTCTACGGCGCGAACCTTGACTACGCCTTTCGACATTTTTTTATTGTAAATTGGCCTTTCAAATTGTGTTTTCAACCGAATTTTTTAACACACTAAATACTTAAATAATAATAATTTAATATAAAATACATTTTTCTTATTTGTTTCAGGGTTTCGGAGCTATGAACTATAAATGGGTTTTCGAAGCTGTAGAAAGAATGGGAGCTATGAAGGATGTTGAAGAAAAAAATTAATTAGACATTAAAGTTCTATTTTAATGTATCAATATCACATATACAAATTTGTAATCCTATATTAATTACTAGCGGTACGTTCGCGGCTACGCACAAGTTTTCACAGTAACTATTTTCATCTTGTAATTTTATTTTTATGCATATCTTTGACCTTTTATTTCGCGTATTAATGTAGGAATGACATATAATATGTACTTCTCTTGTACAATATTTCATCAAAATCGGATGAAAGAATATATTTTTTTGAAATATGTTATAACCATATCAAAACATATTCGTGACAATTCTTATAGCCTATCAATTATGGAATGACATAATATACTACCTGTGTACAAAAATTTTTAATTTTTACTATTCTAAATGTATTGTTGTCAATTCTTATAGACCATTAATCATGGAAGGAATTACACTTCCCGTTTACAAAATTTCATTAAAATCGATTAAGAAATAATATCAAAATTATTTTTTGGAAATTATTATTTTGTGAAAGTATCATCGAAATTTTTTAAAGCCTATCAATTGACCAATGACTTTAGCATCTCGTGTACAAAATTTCATAAGAATCGGTCCGGTCTTTTCCGAGTTCAGTTTGGACATACAAACAGGCAGCCAAAAATTATTTTAATGGTATATTCATGATCAGTGTAATTTAGGATGTCTATCGGGTAATCTGTTTTAATTATATAAATCATACAAAAAAAAACAGTTTTTCATTTAGTTCAATTTTATATTTGCTCGCAATTAAAATATATATGTTAATAGGTCCAAAGTCAAATATTTAAAATGGTTATTAACAGTATGAAAAATTGAATGTATGTTCTGTACTTAACTTGTTCTGTACTTAACTCTATTTTGGGACCTCGTGAAAACTTACTTTGAAACCAGTTTAAATTTATAAAATATTCACAATTCATCGTGTTTTAATATTTATAGTTTAATAATTAAATTATTATTTTTAAGGGAGTTAGGATCCTAAATAAATAAACATTATTATGGTTTTATGATATAGAATCTCAAGCCACTATATTCCTTTGACATGCTCAGGGACTTTGTTTAAGAAAATTGGAGTGGCAATGTATTTTTTAGTCTGTTATGCTTTTGAGTACCTATTACTAACGTCTCTAACAACATTGTATTTAAAATTGCGGTCATTATAATTATAAGAAATATAGTTAAGGTGTGTAGAGACAAATGTCACGAATCAAGAAATACGTCCGAAATTCGTGCAGAATTTCAATAATAGAATATCAGCCGTAGATTATACCCGCTTAAAACTATTATTTCATGAATATTGAATAATTTTATGAACGTAAATTAGCGAATTTCAAATAATTATTTTGAATAGACAGAAACACTAAGGCCCTGTTCAGATAAAAGCGCATTAGGCCCTGTTCAGATGACGCTTGTAGAATCTATACTTACAAGTAAAAATTTGATGTTAGTTTTGTTACTGTTTTGAAAAAATATATATAAGAATAATAAGCTTTAATAAACTATCGTCTTTATGTTAATAATGTTTACTTCCATCGAATTAATTTGTTACTATTGCGCAAAACATATAATAATAACAATGATATTTGAAGGTTATTGCGTTTCTGTTTTTGCTACCTATTTATTATAAACATACTCGTTGGTTTTTAATCTATATGTTTTACGTAGATAAATAATAGGGAATATACATTAATTATTTTTATATTTTTAATTAATTATTTACGTTAGTACATAGCCGCAAAAAATAAAACACTGATAAAAATTATAATTTTTTCTTAAAAATAAATATTTTAAAACTGCAATGAAATCACGGCAATTTAAACGGTTCAATTTTGGCGCGCTGTCACCAAGTTTCAGTGACGTCAGCTTACGCAATAAAATATATTTATTGTATACTGTAGAGTGATTTATTAGTTTTGTATGAAAAATTTGATGTTATATAACTAATTACGATATTGATAGAAATGGAAAACCATTCTACTTTGTACTGTAGTGTATCTATCTATGTGTAAAAATACTATAAGAAGTACACCGCTTTAGTAACGCTGGTCGGTCGAAAAAAGACTAAAAACTAGTGTAACATTTTTTTATAATTCATAGATGTTCCAATATAGAAAATAATGGAGAAGATTCTTAGAGTCCTTCAGTCGTGCACAATAAAATATTTTAACATGTTTATTACCTATTTAATATAAAACAGTAATACAAGAGAAAAAAGCTTTTTTGATGAACCGGTCACGACAACGTCTTACAGGTGTAACACTCGGTATATTGGCGTTAAGTATTTAGGCGTGTCGAGTTCCGGGATCAGAGGTTGTATATCCAATAATCAAGCGGGTTAATAGGGTATCTGTACCCGATCTTTTGGTATATCACATTGTATATCCAGCTGCTAAGAGGCTTACACGCCGGTATGTCAGCGACGACCATCGATAAATTGCCATCGATCTCGATGGTGGCCGTTCTCTTGGATTGTCCTGTACCTACCTACCTACATACTATCAGGAATAGTCAACAACATATATACAATAGACAATAGACAACATCAGCTCGAGTTATTAGAAGCTGCCGAAGTGGCGGAATAGAAGACTCCATGTAAGTTAAAAAAATAAAATATCCTATGCAAAGTGCTTTTCAAACTTTAAACGCGTTTTTCTCAAAATTGTGTTTTCAAAGTCGGTGACCAATATTACTCGAAAACGGCTAAACCGATTAGTCTCAAATTTTAACACGAGCTTCTTAAATATATTTCTTAGTAATTAATA
The DNA here is from genome assembly GCA_947532125.1 of Saturnia pavonia. Lineage (NCBI taxonomy): Eukaryota > Metazoa > Arthropoda > Insecta > Lepidoptera > Saturniidae > Saturnia > Saturnia pavonia. The sequence goes on from OX383906.1 coordinate 13,423,079, forward strand.
GAAGATTTTTTCTACCGATAATATTTTTTATGAACAATTTAAGGCCGAAATTTTCGTCAAAAATCTATTTTTGTTTTTTTTTGAGAAAAACCGCCATTGTGTCAAAAAAATGTTTTTGCTTATTCCTTCGATTAATTACTAGATTTAACATTACTTTAACAAAAAATCTGTTTGGATTTTTAATTTCAGAGTATCCAGTTCAGAGATATAGTGGTCACCGCAAAACGTCTTTTTTGAGAGGAGCTCCCGGAGATCAGCTGTAACTCCTTTCCAAATAAATATTTCTACTATTACTAAGTCGTAAAATACAGTTAAAAATACCATAATATGTGTACAAATTTTTAGATCAATAAATTTAAAAGTTTTCATAGAAAAAATCTGGAAAATTTGCTTTTTTTTCGGCCTTCTAACTGTATATAAGCCCTTAACTACGTTCTCTATTGGATTGAATGTTACTTATCGTCCTTCACGGTTGTGTATATTTTCTAAATTTTATTAAAATTGATTTGTACTTTAACAAATTTTTGCATTTATAATTAAATTTCGAAAACATGTGACAATATACTATTGGATTCACATTAAGACGTTTTGGCATCTATAGAAATGTATACTAAAAAAAAAGAATAAACAGAAAGAGGTTGAAAAAGAATCACTATAAATAAAATAAAGATTAACTTATACTTTAATATTATAAAAAGAGAGTGAATTTTGTGTGTGTACATTTTTTTAATCATCATTTTATTTAGAGACTTTATCACCAAGGATATGTTAGTCCCATCATGAGTGCGTACATATGGAGTGTAATCTCTGGAAGCACCTATCAGTCAGATTTTATTTTATTAACACTTTTTAGCCTATTTATTGAGGAAGGTTAATATAACTACAACTATATAATTTCACGCTATGACTCTAAGATCTAAAGAGTGGAGCAGTAACTATGAACATCAAGGAAAGCCAGACAGTAGACAAGTACAGAAAGTCAGAACAACAATAGGCTACTGGGTACGATAAAGGCGAGACGGCGCGGCGCGTTGGAAAGTTTGGTCGAATAAATTTAACACTGGTGAATATTTTTACAAAATTGTTATACAGCTCTCAAAAGGCTAATCAAAGTTTTAAAAGGCCACTTGCGATTGCTCAGCGATAAGATAACGTAACAAAAATAACATAAAAGTTACTAAAAAGTAACATAAAAAGCTTATACAGTCTAAATGTCATGGAAAATTCTCGATGTTTCAATTAAATAATATATGTTGCACAATATTTTATAAAATATGCAAACTTGTCGACCGACCCGTGCCGGACTCGAACCTCGATTGACGTGGGGTGGAGTCTGCATCGTAACAACTTAAAATATATTCTTCTACGGTATTACCTGCTTACGAGTATTTTAGTCGCGATTACAAAGAATGAAAAATGCGTCGAAGCTTTATGTCCTCTTAAATATTATCGTGATTATCACATCCTTGTATTTAAATTTAAATCTTGCCATCTACGATATATACAGAGAAACAAAATAAATAATTAAAGTTCAGTTGCCAATTATCAACTGTTATTAATTCTAATTTAATAATTGTAATCAAGGCTTAGCCTTTCTAGATGGCTTGATGTATGGACAGTCACTGACGAAAATACTAAAATAAAGAACGTAATGAATTTCAACTTTCAGTGAATGAAAACGATTGAAAACTGATTTGAGTTTTTTCTTAGGTAGATATTTATAAATTTACTTTTACACATTACATTATTATTATACAATATGTACAATGTAGTAATTATATGATACAATACTTAAATAGACTCTAGATTCAAGTTCACTTCAGTCAGTCGGCCAAGTTCAGTGTCGCATTCTAAATTCAAGTTTTATGAATATTTTTTTATTAATTACTGTTCTTTATTTGGTTATAATATAGAATGGATTTAGTTATTCGTGACCTATATGATATAAAAATAGTTAAGGTTAACACGAAAGCCAACCATCTACCCAATGGCAATTTTCTCAGAGTAAAATCAATTTTTAATTCTCATTTACTTTATACAAGGAACTTCTGTGCAATATTTTATGCTTCTAGCATATTCTAGACTTTAATAATGCTATTAGATAAGTAGATGATGAAAATAGAAAATGTAAAATTTCAATTGCATCTCTGCCTACCCCATTAATAAGGGGACGTTGATATTTGTACACTAGGTCAAAACCATGATACTACGCCTCCCCGTTCCTGTGCTCCGTTGTAGAACAAATCCAGTTTTCTATATTGATACTGATTTGCATTTTGTTTATCAAGCGACGAGCACAGTGGGGCAAACGACTGTCGTCTTGGACATCAAAATAAAGCTCAATAAACTGTATACACTGTAAGCGGTGGTTCGTTTCTATTTTTAAATTACCCTGATGATTAGTACAGGTCACTTTCCTAGGTCAATTACAACTTATGCATAACTAGCGGTGCCCGCGGCTTCGCTTGCGTGGACTACAGAATTCTGTCGGGCGCGAATCGTGCTGCCTCGCTTCCACCTGCCACCCACGGCATACACTCGCCGGTTATTTTAAAGAAAAAAATGCTTATTGTAATGTAATTAATTATGCTAGCGTCACTTTTTTGAAGGTTTTCATAAGATCTACAATTATGTATTATATTAATTTGAAATATCTCTTTACTCAGCATAATCCATGTAAGTGCCACAAAAGCGTCTTTTTCCGAATTGATTCACCATTATTTGTCACTGCTTATTTCACGTCAATCGAAGCGGTGTCCGAACACGCTAGTTACAACTGAATCAAACATATCACTAGAACTACTTCTTCTTACCCTTAACCCATCTAAGTATCAGCTGTATCAGTAGAACCAAAGCAGTTGAAAGTGTTTTATTTAATAATTTTTCACGTTTTGCACAAAAAAAAAACATGATATTTCATCGGCAACAAACGAGATTTTTGTTAGCAGAAAATGGTTATCTTGCACACTATGCGACGGAGGCTCGCCAACAGGTTGTAAACCTTGATCACGACATCAGGTTATCGCAAATGTAAGACTTGGTTCTCGCTATATTGGACATTCTATATTATTTCTACTCGTTTCTCAAACTATATGCCAATATATCTTCCTATATTTAAATTCAATTGGTAAGAACCACTAAACTTTTAGTAGATAACTTTTTTTTTTTCTTATGTTGGATAAGTAAGAATCACTAGTTTTTAAACTAGGACGCCCTTTTTAAACTAGAATGCTTTAAACACAATTATACGTACTTAATAAGGCGAACGCAAAGCATGTACCGGCATGTAACAACGAATTTTCTGATTTCGCGTACATTTACTCATTTAAATTGGTAACACTATCGTTTACAGTTAAGAAAAACATGGTGAGGAAACCCGAACGCCTGAGAAGTGTTCTCTGTGTGCGGGATAGAACTGTGCACTCCTCTGCATTTGACATCAACAATACATCGTGGGCTGGCGTGATGAATAAAAACGACGCCTTCGCACGACAGTGGAACACTTACAGGCTGGCAATCTTTTTTTTTAACGCAATGTGGTGATAATTATAATTTAACTCAGTAAGTAATAATTAATCTATCACAACAAAAAAGTATTATCTACAAGAATTAAGTATGTACCAATTTGTTTATTCGTAAATTTAACATGCCCGCTAACATGACATGTATTTCGTACTGTAAAATAATCAGTTGTCTATACATTATTCAATTATCTATCAATTCATCGATGATTTTTTAAGAAAATAATTAATGCGCTTCATATTCCAAAAAACCGATGTTTAACAACACTAATCGTCAGTCGTCGCTGTCGTATCACTCTGATAGCCTCTCGCGAACCGTAAAATATAAACTGACTCATCATCAAACACGACAAATCAAAAGAGTCTCGTGACAGGCTTATCATCACGAGCGTGCAGATCGTGATACTCATGCTTACAGATTCCTACTATTCCACTTGATTATGGGATATACACTGCATAATCCCGGAACGCGACACGCCTAAGCCTGCCACTATGACGGAAATTACACCTTGTGTATGGTGGTCCAGACCCAGTCGCATGCAATTGTTGTATTCTACCACGAAATAAAAATATTGTCATGTATACAAGTGTGGACACAGTCTTAGATATCTTGTTTTCTTCGTATACGATATCGATGTAGTTTCCACATTTCTGGTTTCAATAAATAACCGATCGTGTGGAACCTTCATTTCAGTACTCAGAGATACGTTGACAGAGATAGAGCGTAGAGCGTTTTATAGTGATATCTTTTCAAAACAATCATGGTACGTAATTAAATATTGTTATTGATAATATAGCAATAGAATAATTTATACAAATTAGAATATCTTAGGAATTAATTCAAGTAGAGATTTATGACTTCTTATGCGTGGAAAATTAATCCAAAGAAGAAAGAAAAGAAGCAATACTACTTACTAACTGAGCCAATCCTTGTAGTAGGTTTCTTGGAAGCAACTTTAACGATTTTGATTAAATTTTTCAAGGCTTCTAGGAAAGCTCTGTCGCCCAGATGTTTATTATTTTATTGTGTGATTCTCCTATGCGTCTATTTTGCATAATATGATGAAGATAATATAACGAAATCTGAAAAATCTATTAACATAAAAACAATATATGGACACAAATTTGTCATTTTTCTCAACTATTTATTTTATGGAGTCGATTGATTTAGCAAAAGAAGTATTCATATGGGATCCAAATCATTAGCAAGAAATGCTTTAGCACATTATAATATTCTTGCTATCTATAATGCCTAATACGCTATAAGGCACAAAATAAATAATCCAATAGGTATGTTTAGAACGAAACATGGCGTAGGTATAGTAATGCTGTATTGATATATTAATAAAACGTGATTTTATTAAAATACGAATTTCAAGTTTTGACATTTAACAAAGTATCTTATTTATATTATCATTATCAACTAGTAGGTATTGTGACTAAATATTTTATTCGGTGTAGAAGAATTTAAAACGTCTATATATGACTTTTACACAGATTAATACAGATGTTTATATAATAGTTAAAATGTAGGTAAACTAGGAAACAATATATCAAGGTACCTATCCAATTTAAATCTAAGAGAGAAATAATCCAAGTTTTTATTAAAATAATTCAAATTCAAACGTAAAATGTTTCAAATTTCTTTCATAAAAATTCTTTATTGAAATAGATTTCATTAAAATAGTTATAATTTTTAAAGTGAAATTTTTGTTCTATTGCCCGATTTCGTTCATCTATCGCATGTCGCATTACAGCTGGCCATGTAATAGGGATAAAGTGAAAGGCGCATGGCAGATGATTAGATTATATATATAAATATTGCTCTTAGTTTTTAATATGCGTCTATCATCTAAATAATTGTATTAATTATGTATTCCGTACTCTAACACGCAAATTGAAATTAAATTGTATAATTGAATATTTTGTCTACTATTGATTTCCCATTATCATTCCCATTTTTGCATAATTATGTTAAGATTAAAAACGCAATTTTAATACACTAAATCAAATATTTTTTTTAGTTAAATGCCTACAAACCGAAAAAAGTTTCACTTGCATCATGGTTTCATAAAACCACACAATAACGTTTTTTATTAATATTTATTTCAGACATCATATACAGATAAAGGTAGAAAACCAGATAATGGCCGTTTCTTAGCTTTCGACCATATAACATTCTGGGTTTCAAATGCGAAGCAGGTAATTATTTTTACATGTTAAATAAATTGTTTTTTTATCTTTATTATATACGATATTGAACGTGATATATTTCACATATAAAGAAAAGACATTCTAATTGCTACAAATACAACTGGTGTTATTTTATTAGTGAACGCAGATATATTACAAGATATCAAGGCTTTTACGGAACTCCACAACCAAAACTGTCGGTTATCCGAAACCGTAACCGTCTAGAATAATTTCGGATAAGGAAGAAGTCGAATGAGAACATTTAGAATACGAAAAAGATATTTATAACTATGTTCGTCTCACTACAATTCTTTGAATATTTTTATATACCTAACATAAATTATCCGAAACTATCGGTATTTAAAATAAATTCATATCCATTTCCATGACCGAAGCCGATTAAGTACTTTTAAGATATAAGATATCCATACTTTTACATATCCAGATCTGAAATCTCATATAGGTAACGTCGCTGGAAAATATTATATTAAACTAAATTATTTGATTTAGGCGGCCAGCTATTACGTCACAAGATTCGGTTTCGAGCCGCTGGCTTACAGCGGACTGGAGACAGGATCTAGGAAAATATCTTCACATGCTGTTAGAATGAACAAGGTAAATTAACGTATAGAATACGAATTCTGTATTTACTATGTCTACGTATGTAGACTATATAAATATTATGAAATTTAATTCATCCAAACGATGTTGTATAAATCTGTATTCATATGGTATTTCAAAACCTATTTAAACAGGTTTTACTTTTCAACAGAAATGTCAATGTTTATTTGATTATTTGTTATAGAGTGATTACGATGCCATTGGAATAGTAATGTATAATAAAAGGCAATTCTCAAAAAGAAGTTCAGTCAATTAAAAAACCCTTAGGTAATAAACATAGACACATAGTAGGTATTTATTGGATTTGGATTTGATTTATATCAGCTGGTATGTACCATAGTAACAAGAAATAATGCAAGCTAATAAAATGAAAAATGAAATAATCTTTAAAAATTAAATACTGTATCGACACTGTTTTTAATTCTAAACTATACATCAAGCAAACACAAAAGTCCGTCCTGTTTTTTGCGGTGTTGCCAGATTAGAAGAGGGTTCCCTGTAAATTCTGTGAGTTTTAAAGATCTAAGGGCAAAATTTAATAGAAAAGAAAAGTGTGTAATCAGATTAGCGGAAAGAAATAATTAAGCAGAGAGATTTAAGAGTTTATTTGCGTAGGTGGTCATCATTATTTCTGGATTATTTTAACTCTGAACTAGGTTATTTTTTATATGGAAGAAAATGATAATACAAGTTTTCTTAAAAAATAAATTATTATCAATGATGGCTTAGTGGTAGCGTGTACAGACACCGCATCGATCGCCGTGAGTTTTAAATCCCTGCAATGAGTCTGAGCTTTCGGTGAAGATATACATGGTGATGAAACCATAGCATTGTGTTTCTCTAATGCCGCGTCTGGCTAGCTAACACCCTCAAGTTGAAAATATGTCGCCAAGTACCTATAGGTGTGTTCCGCCTGCTACACTTGAGAGCCAGTTTCCCGACTAGGCTTAGCGTGTCATCATCTTGGGCCAAATTGTCACTGAACTTCAGGTGAGATTGTGGACATAACGCCAACGTATAATGGTTTAAAAAAAATTGCTAACTTCATCATGTTGCACTTCCGTCACATGATACGCTTTTTTCCAACTGACTATAGTGTTAGCCTTAGGGGCCCTGGAGCCTTACGGCTTATACAGCTTCACCGGGCTTGCACGTGCAGCTTTCAATTTTAACCTCCACCAAATGCGATAAAAGAAGAGTATAACTCCAAAAAGATTGCTTGGCTGGGAGTCCACACATATCTTTACTTTTCTAGTATTCTACGGGCTTTAGATATAAGACTTTAAAAATAAAGCTTACACAACGAGAATTTATAAATGTTAGGCTTTTCATTACTAAGGCTCAAATCTTAGGGGGATAATACGAGACTGACATCTGGGAACAGTGGTTCAGTGTAAGAACTGGTTGTGCTACAATTTGCTGTTTTTTTATTTATTAATATATTTATAATTTACAGATAATTTTCGTATTTCAAGCGCAATACGAACCCGAAGAGACGGAGTTCACAAGCGAAGTGGCGTACCATGGAGATTTTGTGAAAGATGTAGCATTCCAAGTTGAGAATCTTGATTATATCCTCGAATATGCGAGGAAACAAGGCGCAGTCGTTGTCAAGAATTTATGGGAAGAAAGAGATGAATTTGGAGTTGTTAGAATGGCAACTCTGAAGACGGTAATTCATTCATTTTATCTATGCTAAAATGTACAAAAGAAAAAATACGTAACACATTTCCACAGACACCAGCCCTTTTTAACTAATTCAAGTTTGATAAAGGACCTTCCCCCAAGCCCGGTAAAGCTGTAAAAGCCGTAAAGGCTCCAGGGCCCCTCAGGCTAACAGTGTAGTCAGTTCGAAAAAAAAAAAAAAAAAAAAAAAAAGATAAAGGACCATGTTACAGTTTTCAGAAGGTTATTATAGAGTGGATCATTATTTGAATGACTGTGATTTAGCCTGGAAATGGCTCTATTTCTCTCTGTACATCCACTGAATTAATATGTTTATTAACTGTAAATAATATGAGTAAAAATAAAAATAAAATGTGTGCACACGTGTCAGAAGTGATACATTCAGAAAATAAAATAAAAAAATGTGTTCTTTAAAAATTATTTTTAAATATACTAAATCAACGGGATTCGAACTATCGACCATTCGTGCGTCTGGTCGTCTCACACCACAATCATGACAATCAGAACTATCTCAATCTCTCGTAGGCTGAATCCTATAGATGTATATATCTATGGTTGTTTCTTTTTACTGTTGCTTTTTCGTTTCATCGAGTTTCAAATCACAACGGTGCTAAAGAAGTTTTCACTTCAAAACGAAATGAAAATAATAAATCCGAATAAGTTTCCTGACGACTCTTCCCGGTTAACCGGTTAACCCCGGTAAACCCGACGGTTTAATTTATTCGATCAACTCCTACGCGCCACAGTCAACGCACCTGCCCATCGGTTTTTTCACTTGCCGTACTTGCCAGATTGCTTGACGTTCATGGTTACTGCTCCGCTCCTTAGAGTCATAGCGTAAAGTTATATAGCCTATCATTTTACACAATGAATGTAGTGTATAAAATGCGAAAAAAAATCTACAGAGAAAAAAGATTCACATGATGTGTAAAGCTCATAGTAAAAAGTTATTATTTGTTTTTTTTAGTATGTATATTGTAGTATTAAATTCAATTATACCTTTCTCCCAGACTTTTATGAAACCTTTCAAAAATACTTATTAAGATAATTGCCAGATAACTTTATTTGAGGAATAATTTGACGTTTTCACGGATAATGCAGGGAACAACTGTTAAAATTCAAAAATTACTTATTGAATAAAGTTATCTGACAATTGAAAAATCGGGCCTAAATACCTAATGTATTTTTCACAGTATGGAAGCAATACTCACACCCTGGTAGATAGATCAAAGTATACCGGAAAGTTCCTGCCAGGATATCAACCACTTAATAAGGACCCTATCAGCAAATACCTGTGAGTCCATTTTTAAAATTCCTTCAAAATTTAATAACAATTTATAAACCTACAAACGTGATCGTAATTTTACTATTAACGATTTGGGTTATGATGCGTACGTATGATGCTTCTAGCTTAACGTGAAGAGATATTTATTCAGGCCGACATGACAGCGGCGACCGCCGATGGATTTCGATCTGTTGGTGGTCGCCGTTGTATTTGGATTGTACTGTACTTACCATCAGGGACAGTACAGTCAATGTGCTGAGCTATTATTTAAAAAAAGTCGCTAGTGTTACCACTGGTATTAAAAGCGTCCAAAGGCTACGGTAACCATTTACCATCAGGCGGGCCGTATACATTTTTGCCACCTTAGTTGTATAAAACAAAAAAAATCAACTTGGTAAATACTTGACACTAAGTCAAAATTCTGGTTTAATAAAACCCACAAACCACAACTGAACCTTACAATGATTGATCATCTCGGAGTCATAAAACGTGTATTACGAATATTTACAGACCAAATGTAGAGATCAACTTCATAGACCATGTAGTCGGGAATCAACCTGACCACGGTATGGAGGAAGCTGCGTCCTGGTACGAGAGATGTCTACAATTTCATAGGTAAATTTGTTATACCTATTTAAGTATACTGAAAGATACTTATACCTATACAGCTTATCATCATCAACCTATAATAGTCCACTGCTGGAAATAGGACTCCCCTAATGAGCGCCATAGCGCCCTGTCTTCAGCTGTCCGCATCCAGCATCTGCCTGCAGTCTTTCGCAGATCGTCATCCCATCTGGCCGGAGGGCGTCCTACACTACGTTTGCCGAGTCGCGGTCTCCACTCAAGAACCCGTTTACCCCAGCGGTTGTCGGTTCTTCGCGAGATATGGCCGGCCCACTGCCACTTCAGCTTGCTAATTCTTTGAGCTATGTCGATAACATTGGTTCTCTGTCGGATGTATTGCATCACCCCAACTCTTCCCGTGGGTGTCGTAAGAGGCGACTAAGGGACATATCAGGGGGCGGGCAGCAGCGCCCCCGCAGAACAACCCCACCACCAAACTGCGATCCCCAACCCGCCTGCCCAGCGTGGGGATTATGGGCATTTCCCCCTCATGAAAATTTAAGCCAAAAGATACAGCTTATACTTATCTATGGAATTAATTGATGTAAAAAATTGTTTAGGTACTATTTCTATCTTATCTTAGTTTTAATTTCAGTTAGGTACATTATTTAAAAGGTGTAATTAGGTGATTTAAGCCCACTTTTATAAAAAAAAATAGGGTTCCGCACAAAAAATAAAAAATATTTTAGTAGTCCATGTGAGCGAAGCCGCGGACACGGCTAGTTATAAAATAAAGTTCCCCGCCGTGTCTGTCTGAACGCGATAAACACAAATACTACGGAACGGATTTTCATACGGTTTTCCTACCCGTGCCAAGCCAGGGCAAGGTTCTAGTATATTATAATACTAGCTGTGCCCGCGGCTCTGCTCGAGTCGACTACTATAAAAGGTTTTTTTATTTTTTGTGCGGAAACCTAATTATTTTTCTAAAATAAAAGTAGCTTAAGTTATTCCTTGTTACATCAGCTATCTGCTAGTGAAAGTCCTTTCAAAATCGGTCCAAGCGTTTCGGAGATTACCGGGAACAGACTGACAAAAATTTTAAAAATGGGTTTTTTGTTATATATGTCGTGTATACTTTCATATGCATTTAGTAAAAATCTGTTATTTTGACATTACAAACAGACACTTCAATGTATTATATGTATAGATATAGATAACTAGCAAGAACCTGCCACCTCGTACGTGTTAATATAGAACTTAATAACAATAAAATATAGCCTATACCATTTAACGATAATGTCTATCTATCTATTAGTGAAAGAGTTTTAAAGAATCAGTAATTTCGGAGATTCTGCAAATAAACTTTACCCTTTACCTATAACATTAGTATATACATATAGATTAGACAATTAGAACTGTGCTACGTTTATAATTGTAAAATTATTACCTACATGGATATTACATTGGATTTAAATTATTACCTACATGGAAATTACATTGGATTTAAATACAACAATTCAACTATAAGTACGAGGAAATAATATGTTTCAGATTTTGGTCGGTGGACGATAGTCAGATATGCACCGAGTATTCTTCCCTCCGATCGATCGTAATGGCAAACTGGGAGGAAACCGTTAAAATGCCAATCAATGAGCCCGCGGCTGGGAAGAGGAAAAGTCAAATCCAGGAATACGTGGAGTACCACGGCGGTGCTGGAGTACAGCATATCGCTATCAACACGGAGGATATTATAACAGCGGTATGTACAAACTTATTTGATATTTTATCCATATTAATAAGTCTATACATAACTATAATTTTTTGCTAATTTTCTGACAGACATCTGGTCACGAATGTGACAAAAAAGAAATTGTCTGTCTGTCTGTTTGATTGTCCGAATTTAACTCAAAAATTGCTTGACCGATTTTAATGATATCGGTACACGGGACGAATGTCATTCTTTTGAAGCCTGAGGAGCTAAAGGAATTATAATTAATATGAGATTTAGAATTCGTTACTCAGCAGAATGCACTACGTACAGTTGAGGTTGACGATTTACTGACAGTGGTTTGGTTTGGCAGCTTGACGGCAGATTTTCCACTTGAGGGTGGTAGCTAGCCAGGCGGGGATCAGCAAAAGCTCTACCTACCACCATGCTATGGTTTCCTCACGATGTTTTCCTTCACCGAAAGCTCAGGCTCATTGTAGGGATTCGAACTCAAGTCAATTAAGCGAAGTCATACACGCTACCACTGAGTCATCATTGCTTCAATATTGGTTATAGGTACTGTGCTTACTCTCAAGTGTAATGTCACTTTGCAAGCTAGATTATATCAAATACCAGCAGAGTATTAATACTAGAAATAGACATAAATTAGTCGTACCGTGTTAAGATTTAGTAAGACTAATAAAAGTTTTTGGGTAATAGTGTTAGGTTCTATAATAAGATCCCGAAGTATATTACTGATTTGCAAGTCAATGAGTTCAAGGACTATGTCAAGTACGTTTTATTGTCAAAAGGTTATTATAGGGTGGATCATTATGTGAATGATAGTGATGTCTGAAACTGACTCCCTCTCTGTGCATCCATTAAATGCATATATGCACTTGACTGTAAAACTTGGACTCGATTTCGTCTACTCGTTTGGAAAAAGCAACTTACCGCTCTAGTATCATAAATAACTATTATTTTAATTTGATTAAAAATGAATTCACATTATTATCATCGCTGGCTAACTTAATAATATCGCACTTCCGTCACATGACGCGCGCGCAGCTCTCAATTCTACCTAGGGTTGACAACTTTTTTGAGAAAAATATACTATCCAATTCTTTGAATAGGACAGAAGGGATTGAAAGGAATAAAAGGTATTTTTCATATGTATGCTTTTGTCCCCTTAAAACATATTTTTGGGAGATTGTAGCAGACCAATATCAGTGTTTCGTATTACTCATCACAGTTAAGATTAGAAATATAGTATGATACTTTATTATAAATTATGGTTGGCAACCCTAATTTTACCATCTACTAAACGCGTGAAGATGTATAATTGAAAAAACAAGTCAATATTAACGAATTATATCTAAGTAAAAATAATTCCAGATCGAGAACTTGAGAGCGCGCGGCGTAGAGTTCCTCACCATACCGTCGAAGTACTACAAGCTGATACGCGAGCGTCTTCAAACCAGTAAAGTCAAGGTGGCCGAGAGCATTGACGTTCTGGAGCGCCTCAACATCCTGATAGACTACGACGACGACGGCTACCTTCTACAGATCTTCACAAAGAACACTCAGGATAGACCGACGCTATTCATTGAAGTTATACAAAGAAGGAACCATAATGTGAGTTTGGAAGTTAATCAGTTTTTTCTCAACTTATACCGCGACCAGGTGTAACACCCACTATAGTAGCACGCATAGGCGTATCTCATTCAGAAGCCTCGTGGTTTTTGGGATTGTACTGTGCTTACCATCAGGTTTAGACGTCACCTTATCGTGATACAATAAAAAAATAGGTTCACCGTTTTTATAGGCGTGACTACAACCGTCAATCTCACTTGAGGTTAAATAACGATGTGGCCTAAGATGATAATAAGCTAAACCTATGAGTGGACTGACTGAAATACAACGAGAAAATTCACTTCTAATATGCTAGTCTATTTTTTACATATCCAACAAGCATAACGATAGTAAATTAGGAAGAAGCAAATTATCTTTAGAACTGGCATGAAAGTTAATACTGCGTAGTAATTTATTTAATGATATATTTGGGTTAAAATTTATTTTCAGGGATTCGGAGCTGGCAACTTTAAAACTCTTTTCGAATCAATAGAACTGGAGCAGGAGAAGCGCGGGAATTTATAGTTTTTTTTTTAAGTTTACTTTAAAATGTAGAAGAGGGCGTTCAAGTACTACGTATGCAGGCTGGGGAGATACAATTTTTCTTATTTTTTGCTGACAAAGAAAACGGCAGGAATATTATAAATCTTTCATAGGATAAAAAATTGTGAAAATTATTTCAAAATAATATTTACTGAATTTATTTTCATATTACTTACTAGAGATAAATGGGTGTTCCGAAAAATGACTTAACTCTGCATTACTAAGTATAGAGTTAACTTAAATACACCGATTCTCATTTCATCGATTTCGCGAAGTACTAGGACGGTTTGAAACAAATAAATATAAGTCAATTATTTTATAAAACTTTGTAAAAAAACATGTTATCTCTTATGATTTGAGGGTCACATTTTTCTTATTTTTGCTTACAAGACGGGAGATCTAGAATAATTAAAAATTGCTTACAAATACTTGAACATCCCAACATTAATATAAATAAACTGTATAAGGAGTAACTTAGGCTATTTTTATTTCAAAAATAATTATAAGGGATTCTTGCAAATAAAATAATATGCCTTTTTATTTTTTGCTATTAGTCCACGCGAGCGGAGCCGAGGGCACAGCTAGTAACCAATAAAAATATAACGTAAGAAATATTTTGACACATATTTGAAAAAAACTTCGTTGAAAGATAATTATTATTCAAAGAATTAAACAGTTATTTATATATATATTTTTATTAAAGAGTGATTGTAATTAAATATTGGTAAAATAAAACACATGTATAAAATAGAGTCGTTTATTATTTTCATGACCCTTGATTGATAACCATTATACACTAATTAATTTTAACACCATTTAGATCTTCACGCGAGAACCATAGTCGGGTAAATAAACGTACCTTACATTACGTTTGAAATAAATAAAAAACACAAAGATTATTAAAATCAACACATACGTAATTACAATTTTTTCTTATTAAACAGCACCAAAGTATACGAAAATTTACGTATGGTAACCCTAAATTTGTAGAAATTACAATGTAATTAACAGTGTAAATTTATGAATTAAAAAAAAAACTAAAATAGAATCATTATGTTTTATTTCGACTTGAAATCATAAGAAACGATTATTATGCCAATTTATACAAATGTTAAAATAATACAAAAACAAATAATCGCACTATAAAAGTCTCTATTTTACGAAGTAAATAGTAACATAACCTAATAATATTCAAATTTAAATTGGATCAATAAAAGCCAACAGATTTGTGCAGAGCTGATCTTATATACCATATTTATAATACTACGCACAATACTGTCTCTAAACTGCTGTCAGAAATATCAAATAACGTTAATTTTTCCTTGAAATCTACATTATATTTTGTGAAATATTTTTTATTAAATCCGTACATCTCTGACATTTAACTAAATCAATATAAAATATTTAAAAAAACCCGTGGACAAAACAAACATACAAAAATTGTATATAAAGTGCAAAGCACCATAATTAAATTAATTACAATTTATCTAAAATCAATAATATTATCATTATTTTTGTCACATATAAATAATATTTAAGTTAATTAGTTAATTAATTGTAACGGAATTTGGGATGGGTATTAAATGTTTTAATTGAAATTAATAATAATAAATATCATCAAATAAAACCTTTCAATATATAAATATGTAAGTTTAAATGGAATTTAAATACAATCAGTTAATTTAAGCTGCTTATAAATGTATTAGAATTTATTTATTTGTCAACGTGTTGACAAATTATTCCCCATCACCGTAGATTCACGGTTAGTGCAATTAAATTTCTACATTTGTAACGTTAACGGATCGACATTGAGATATAACTTAGTACAGTTTTACCCAAAAATATAAAATCTATCGACATTATTAGTTCACACTGTAAAACGAGAATCGATTCCTGACAATCGGTAATCACACGTGTAAACAATTTCATACGACATAAATGCAATCGGTAAAGTCATATGCTCGAAAAGTTTAACTAAATCGGTTTACAGGCGGCCTTAAATCCGCCATTGAACTGATCAACCAATAGCAGTGCTCATTGATTTTACAGCTATGAATCAAAATTTAACAAGTTTACAGGCGGCCCTAAATCCGCAATTGAATTGATCAACCAATAGCAGTGCTCACTGATTTTACAGCTATGAATCAAAATTTAACAAATTTATAGGAGACCTTAAATCCGCCATTGAATTGATCAAACAATTGAAGCGCTCATTGATTTTACAGCTATAAATCAAAATTTGACAAGTTTACAGGCGGCCCTAAATCCGCAATTGAATTGATCAACCAATAGCAGTGCTCACTGATTTTACAGCTATGAATCAAAATTTAACAAGTTCACAGGTGGCCTTAAATCAGTCAATGAATTGATCAAACAATTTAGTAGCGTATGACTAATTTACAGATAGAAATAAAATTTTAACAAGATTGGTTTACAGGCGACCGTAATTCCGCCACTGAATTTATAAAACAAATTAGTAGCGTTTGACAATTTTACCTGTATGAATCAAAATTTAACAGGATTGATTTACTATAGGTGGCCACAGATCCGCCATTGAATGGATCGAACATAGTAGCGCTCGCCAAATTTATAGCTATGTATTAATCGACCAAGAATAACGGGTTTATACTTGCGCAACTTTTCCATGAACTAGAATCATAGTTTCCCTTGCTTTGAAAACTTATCAATTACCTTTGTTTTTTTAATGACCGGTACTAGGCATCTGGCTAACCTGTATCTCAGGAGATAGTACTGAGATTTCGCAAGTGTTATTGCCATCGGTAAAATATCAAAAATTGCGACAAGGAAAAACGAATCGATGGGGACTATATTTTTGGATTAAACTGTGTACAAATTTATTTAGTTTTAGGTACAGTTACCCTTCGGATGGTGAAATTAATGAAAAATTATTAAAGTTATTTATAACTAACTCTGATCTTACAGTCTTGCAACGCGTCGGGGCAAATCGAAGTCATACAAAAAAAATTTGTTTGACCCGAGCCGTAATTTATTTGGCGTGAATTTCTTGTAAATTTACAGCGTATGATTAAAAAATGCAAAATGATTTATACATGAAAACTAATTTTAAAAAAATAACAGAAAAATGCAAAAAATCTTTACGATATCGATAGTTCTTTTATAACGATTATAAATAAAAGGCTGTTTTCATTTCTTATCCCATTTTTGGAAGATTTAAATGAAAATGAATTCTCTATTTTTTATCGACACAACCGATATCGAATTAACATAATATTATACAGGTGTTTAAAAATAACTTACGGAGGATCCCTTCCATCTTACGTGTTGTAAACTAGTGTTTCTAGGTCGCGTTGTCCTCTTTATCTGGTTCGATGTCGTCCGGCTCCACCATCTCGAAGTCCCTGTCCGTGGACGAGCGCTGACTGTTCTCGGATTCCGACTCCGACAGCTTCTCAGGCGCTTGCACTATCGAAGGTTCTGGTTCTGATGTTCTGTAATAAAAAAATTAAATTAAATCGATTATATCCTTGCATAAAAGAAAAGGCGACCTTTTTTTTTCCTATTCGTATGTTTTATATTACACTAGCTGTGTGCCCGCGGCTCCGCTCACGTGAACAACAGAATGCCGTCGGTAGAGCGCACGCGCTCACAAGTCTGCAGACAAAACTGCATACTGAGGATGATACTTAGAAGATAGATATATGCTATCGCCGACTTTTTAGCATTCTATAGTCCACACGAGCGCAACCGCGGGCACCGCTAGTTTTTAAATATATTTAAATAGCCTTAGCGTTTGACCACAACAATCTCACCTGATGTTAAGTGAATAGTCACTGAGATGGTACTACCTAATACGACCACGTGTCAGAAGTGAAACCTACAGAAAAATAAAAATAAAAAAACTTTAAAAACCCATTTTAAATATCCTAAATCAGCGGGATTCGAACTAACGACCACTCGTGCGTACTGCGTATGAAGTCTGGTCGTCTCACACCACTAGACCAATCCGATGACGATCGCAATCATGGAAATCAGGACTTGCATTTACCGTGCGTAACGTAAATGTATTCTATCTCATTCTCTCGTAGGCTAAATCCTATAGATGTATATGGTTGTCTCTTTTTACTGTCGCTTTTTCGTTTCATCGAGTTTCAAATCACAGCGATGCTAAAAGTTTTCACTTTAACCAACAAAGCAGATTAAATAAAATAAGGGTTGGCACTGCGTTAATACAATCATCAAAATTCCTCTAACGATGATTGACGCTGAACTAATTGCTGTGCACAATAGAACTAGACTGACCCGCCCGAATATTTATATCATGTTAGTTAGATTGTTAATAGGTGTCGCCTACTACATGTTACTTGAGTAACATTAATTTTATTATATTTTCGTCAATAGAGGTGAATCTTAGCTTTAAAATGATGTTATAACCATTAATTTTAACGAAGAGTTAAGGAACATTTAAGATTTTCACAAAAAATACAGAGGAATAATATTGTTCACCGAAACACTTACTTCACTTCCCCGGTGTCAACGCTCGGAGTATCTTCCACTGGCTGTGGGGAACTCTTCTCGACTTCAGGGCTCGGTTCGATCAGAGGAGTCTTCTCTGCTTCGTCGTCGGAAAGCTTGTCTTTTTTGCGTTTCTTCTTGTTCTTCGACTTATCGGCGTCGGAGCCAGGCCCGCGGTACTCGTACTGTGAGAACAACATATACGTCTATTTTGATGTGAAATGGGACGTCGCTACGTGCCATTCGGGCAGCGTCGTGTCTACTCGGCTCTTTCCGACTCATCGGCCCCCTCTTAACATTTATACTGAACGCTTCACATGACATTACATACTTTACGTGTGAATTAGTGTATTAGGGTGATTTCTTGTGCTAACCTTTATAGGTTGTTTGAATATATCAGTAAATAATAAAAATATATGCAACATTAAAAATAAAATAATTATTTAATATTATATAAATAACTGGATATTTGTTTTTCGTACCATGACGTCTTTTTTTTAATATCGGCAAACAACTTTTGTTGGTACAGATCTCATTATTGTGCCTGTATTCGGTAACTTAGTTGTGGCACATTCCTGGCTCTGCCACTCTATGCCAGGTACTAGATAGTTTTTTTTTTATAACGAAGTAACGGTTAAATTTGATTTAATGCCATCTATCTGCTAATTCTTCGTACTATATTCTTAATTGTACATATTTTAAAGAGATTCATATTTTACAAGTGAAGAGGACACGGTAAGGCAATATTTGTGTAACATGATGTTACATTACGAAAGATAATTGTTGGTCTAAAATGTAGCGTTCAAATTCAAAGTAATCTCATTACAACCACGTGTAAACAAGGGTTACTACGTGCACAATATTTTTACAATATATATAACAGTACATAGATGAATAGTGAACCTTGTAAAGCGGCCAGAATGAAGCAAAGAAACCAACGTCCTCCGTCAAGTTCGGTAAGAGCCACAGGTGGTGCCGCGAGAGAGTCGCGATCCACACGAGACAGAAGACGACCACCCGCAGGACTGTCAGCGCTATGATCATCACAAGGAAACCGGCTGCCGCGATACTCAAATAGTAAACGCCTTTCCTGAAAATTACACATATTATAAGGTCATGAATCTACACGAATACTAATATAATATAGCGGAAAAGTTTGATTGTTTGTTTAACACTAATCACTGGAACCACCAGTCGGATTCAAAATATCTTTTTGTAAATGATAGCCAGATTCACGAGGAATAGTATTAGCTATCTAGCATTAGGCTACATCTCTCAGCTAGCTTTAAATATTGGTATTTGTTAAGAAGGTCTGACGTAACATCGCTTTATCTGCGTGTACTGGCGTAATGGTTAGTGATACGTAAATACAATGTTCTACAAAAATATTGCTCCTTAGTACATCTAAAAAAAATTGCCATATGCCTATCTCTTATATATAAGTCACAATAAGATATATTATGATGTATTAAAAAATTTAAAAGTGATTTATGAGCATTATTATTAGGCATGGCATATTAATCCTTACGAACGAAAGTTACTTCATCATGAAGACAATTTTACGTAGATAAAGTTTGCCCTTTCTAGCATGTTATTTGGACGAATAGTTTGGGAGATAATGTAATATTAAAATATGTCAACACTCCGCTCGGGTCCATGACTATAGATTTAGTGGTGCGAACGAGCCGTGCGAGTTGTGACACATAACCCTTACCGCCCAATAATAATATTGTATATAATGAAGTATTGTAAATCATCAATCAGCGATTTCTTTTAAATTATACGCGGATGAAACCGCGGGCACAGCTAGTCAATTTATATGCATGGGTCGTATATGTAATTCATTCTAATAGCTAATAGATGCCTCATGAATCTTTTGTCTAGAGGTTACTCTTGTAAGAGCGACATATAATTCACCATAGTATATAGGGCCGGTACCACCGCACTTCCCTACATTTTAAATCTGTAATATCTTCGGGAATATTCATTTAAATTACATACTGTATGGGCTATATTGATCTATATTAAATGGACAATGTATTTAAGGTACTTAATTGGATAAGAATTAATGCTGTATTGCTTAAAATCACTTCGTAAATAAGCCATTTTTTCCCGTAAAATGAAAAGGATAAAAAATGGTTATTGTGGGTTATCCTTAAGAAATAGATATATACCACCGCGGACTTTTTTGTTGACCTTTTTAAGGTGTGCAATACTGTAGTACATTGTTTTGATTTATCTCGTGGGGTTTAGCCAGCGTTTGCAATGTAAGCGCACAAAATGTGTTTATTTACGACATCACATTAGAAACCTCTAAATTTATCTGTGTTTCTCTACAATATTATACACGTATTATACATATAAACCTTCCTTTTGAATCCATACATAGGGACGGACAGAGCGACTTTGTTTTATACTATGTAATGATATATATATATATATATATATATATATATCGTCTACTCCCGGATTATATGCATGCATATCAAAAAGTTATACAAGAGGAAGAACCGAAAACAATGAGAAGGATGTCTCACCTGACAGTCGCCGGCCACAGCGGGAACATGCAAACAGTGATAGTTCCGAAGACGACGAGCGCCCCGCACACCCAGTAGTACCACGGCATCGGGTCGTATATCCAAACGTACGCATCCACCGTGTCTAGGAACACTTGGTCCATGTGCATTTCCAGACGAATCTTACGTTTCTTCTTCTCCTTTTCCTTCTCTTTCCCTTCTTTCGTGTCCTGTGGAGTTATATAGCACAACACCCATATTCATATTACAGACATTATGTAAAAAGTACAGTACAGTTCTTATGTAAAAAGTTCTGTAATATTTACATTTACAAATCGCTCGAAAACACAAAAAGTATGCTAATATAAAAAGGTGTGTGTGCGAATTCACACACGATAGAAGTGAAACTTCATTTTAAAAGACATTTTCTATTTTATCTAAACAGTGTACAATATACATACACACCGGCATTTACTCTCTCGCTCTGGCTCACACAAAGAGGAGAGACCGATAATGTGCGTTAAACGTTTAACGCTTGGAAGTCGCATAAGAAGTTTAGCTTAATAATGAATAAAAAAAATGTGAACGACATCTATAAAATGAAATAACAACTTAAACATTTAAGATTACTTATATTATAATATCTTACTAATTATAATGTCAACCGTATATCATAACAACACGACGAGAAAAAACTATGTTTTTTAACCATTAGGAATTTTTTTCATATGGGCGACCGTTTATTATTTTTTTCAGTTATTTTTTTTATGGTAGGTGTTCTTAAAACGTGTTACTTTATAAATAAAAAAAAGAATTGTCCACCCTATTGCACAGTTGCCGCCATGTTACATTACGTTACGTTATGGCATAGTAATGTTTCTCTCAAATTATGCACATTAGAATGATTATTTGACTTTACTGAATTCATTCGTATCTAAGAAATCGTTATTATAATATTAAAGATAAGTAAGTATACATATATGTATTAGAAATACATTAGCCACAATACCTTCCCTTCGCAGGCACTAGCTTGACTCTTATCTCCATCTTTTTCATCTCCACTCTTACTTGATTTCTCCAACTCTTTCTTCTTTGACTTCCCTTTTAACTCTTGCTCACTCACCGGTACCTAGAATAGTTCAATCATATTACATTTAGACATTAACTCGTCAACTACACATATGTAGGATCATACACGGTAACAAAAATATTGTTGTATTTTAAGTATATATTTAAGTTGTAAGTTACAACTGTGTTCCTAAAAAGGCCAATAATAATGGCCAGCTTCCCAACAGTACAGAAGATCATATCGAGACAGACATGGCAGTGTGCCGGCCAAGGTCGGAAAAAAAGGGCGACACACCGGCCGTTCAAACCCTCCAAAAGTCAAATGCTATTCGACCTACACAATTAGAACCCGTTGATTAGCACCCGTTAAATCTCAGCTCTTTTTTATCGGTAACAACGAAGTCGTTTCTATCAAACAAACAAAATAACTCGGCCCCTTCCACACAGTTGTTGTTATAATTTCTAAAAGATACTTATAATTAATTCTTCGTCAAAGTTTATGATACAAACATCATTTTAAAGCTTATAACCCCGCTAATGAACAAATAATGTCTTTAGAAATTAAATTTTTTGTTAAATTAAAAAAATATAATTATAAAAATAATAAATTTTAATAAAAAAAATATTGCATAAATTTATTAAGTACCTAAATGAGAAGAACTCCACGAAGCGGAAAATTTATAGACCAATAATTTCAACTTTTATGCCGTAACTTATAAAAACAG
Organism: Saturnia pavonia; assembly: GCA_947532125.1. Lineage (NCBI taxonomy): Eukaryota > Metazoa > Arthropoda > Insecta > Lepidoptera > Saturniidae > Saturnia > Saturnia pavonia. The sequence goes on from OX383906.1 coordinate 13,445,641, forward strand.
AGACTAAAAATAATTAATTAATTAACAATAATGTAACTTTTTTTAAAATCGACATAAAATATTTTTCTCAACGAGGTTTTATTCGTTCAAGTATTTAGATTACACCATAATTTATTCAAATTTTTAAATTGTTATTTAATACTATAAAAAAAATATTTTAGGTGATATACCGGCTTTTTAGACGGCGCGCCTATGCCGTAACGACCTCGCGGAGCCCTATTTTCAGCGTTATTTTTTTTAATAAATAATATAGATAGAGTTCCGGGATACAGGACTTTTTTTATTGGAAATTTCCTCCTATTTACGGATATTTTTTTCAAAATTCCTTAAATATCATTATTTTAGAAATTATTAACGAAAAACTAAATACCTTTTTTTAAAATCTTATTTTGTTAATAACAATCGCAATTTTTATGTGCTAATAAACCCTTAAAAAACATTTTTCTAGACATCATTCCGAATCGAATGAGCTGTCGCATATATTTTTAGGAGCTTTATGTCTATTTAACACGTTTTTGAACTTGTTGACTAGACTATACAATTTTAACTATTCTTCAATGAACATGAAATTATTTAAACCGTTTGATTTATTTAAATTGTATGAATAGTTCCAATTAGTCAAATATTCGGAGAATTCGAATATGACAAATCGAAATTCGGATTCAATTATTTTATTCGATTCCTTGACAAATAATTCGCAAATTCATATATTCTTACACCCCTAATTTATACCTTTTTGGGCGTTCCCATTGTGATAAGATTTAGGACATAGGTATATGAAAGGTTTACATTAGTTCATATGTAAATAAATATACAACTTACTTTTTTAGCCCTGTGGAATAGTTTGTGTAGAAGCATTTGATGTAGAAAGTCTGTAACCTCGAGCCTCGTCGTGAACAATGGATTTTTGCCGGTTGCCCATTTTGATGTGAGAAGGGCGTCTACCGCCTTAGTACCTGTGTAAGAACAGATACTTTTCTTGACTTTTACAATTGAAACAAATCATTAATATTTAACAAGCGGGAAAGGCTAAAGGCTAACTACTTCCACCACTGGACCTCTTTGTAAAATATCTTTTAATTTGACCTATATAAATACAATTTGCAAATTTTTATATTAGCATATTTTGGATCCTTCACAATTTTCTTTGAGAGGTTCTAAATATTAGAATTAGAATACATTATTAACATTTATGTCATTTAATGCTACTTTGAGAGGTGACATAGGGGCATGCTCAGACGTTTCGCGTTCCGTAGCAAAACGATGTATATCTAGTGATCAAGCAGAGTGGTACGGATCTGTACTCGACTGGGTCACGACCACCATGAGTATGGTGATATACCTGACAGTGATTCTCTTTTGGTGTGTCAATATATTGCGCTTACCGTCAGGCACAGGGCCGTCAATTTGCCTTGATATAAAACTATTATTATTACTACCTGCGCCCGTGGTTTCACCCGCGTATAATTTAAAAGAAACAATATTTTTATCTGGCGGCCAGGGTTATGCGTCACAACTCACACGGCTCGTTCGCGCCACTACACCTAGTCATAAACCCGAGCTGAGTGTTAAATTATTTTAATTTTACATTATCTCACAAACAATACGCCCAAATAAGATACTATAAACGGCAAAGTTTATCTTCATAAAATTGTCTTGATGATGAAATAACTTTCATTCGTAAGGATTAATGCAATGCCTAATAATAATTCTCATAAATCACTTTTCAATAAAACTTAGTTACAAAATACGTTATTGTGGCTTATTTATAAGAGATAGGCATATAGCATCGCAGCTCGTTTTTTAAAATTACTAAGGAGCAATATCTTTGTAGAACATTGTATTTACGTATCACTAACCATTACGCCAGCGCACTCGGATAAAGCAGTTCGCGTGCGCTGTTTCTTCCAACTTATTTAACAAAAATCAATATTTATACTAGCTGAAATGTGTAGCCTAATGCTAGATAGACTATACTATTCCTCGTGAATCTGGCTATCATATACAAAAAGATATTTTGAATCGGACTGGTGGTTCCAGAGATTAACGTGTTTAAACAAACAATCAAACTTTTTCCGCTGTATTATATTAGTATTGTTACGGCTTGAACATAAAGAAATCATCTTTCTCGAAATTTCCAGGACCGTCCGTAAAGATCGTGAATTTATCATAGTGCAGCCGTGTATATGTATAATCTTAGGTTCAACGACACACACATAGAAAGTCTTATCGCTAAAACTGTCAGCAAACAATGGGCTATAAATTAAACGTTCCCCTCGTTTTAAAAAGCGATGACGTAAGTTGTTTACATGATGTTAAGAGTTCCGGAACCTTCCAGAGATTTCGGGATCGAGTCATTTAGATATATAAGGGAGCTGAGTTGCGAGACGCGGCAGTTAATAATTCGAAAGCGAAGCGACAACAAGAAGCGAAATAAGAGAGAAACAAACAGTGTTATTCTGCAAGTACCTACACAGGGTTATTCTGTGAGAATATTCGGTGGACGATTTATGTGTTTTGTTCTGTTATTGTTTTATTTTATTTTAATTTGTATTAGTTGAGTACGAATAAATTTGTTTTGAGTGTCACTACGGTATCTTATTACCAACGGACGTAACAGTATTATAGATTGTAGAGTCTATATATGTTTTTCAATTTAATACGGTACTGGTAAATTTAAATTCAGTAAATAAAAGTACACCATGAATGAGTCTTAGAATAATTTATTATAATATTGAGATATATTTATTACTTTGAATTAAATTAAACACATCCGTTTCTGCTTATATTGGGCAATGAATAATTATTATAATTTAATGACAATGAATAATACATTAAATAAATAATTGAATTTTTAAAATAAGTTATTCGTATGTATCGGTCTCCTTTATATCTCTATAATACATGAAAATTAAATAATAAATTTCAAATAATATGTTTTACGCTTATTTAATACTGACCTAGTTTATATTAGGTTATCAGTAATACCAGCTTCATGTTTATGAATCGGTTCATTATGGAGAAATCAAGATAATAGTAGGTGCATTATGATTATGATACAAATGAGCTAAGTTGGTCATTACTTGAAGCTAGATTTCAGCTCGAGCCGAAGACGAGGGCATAGTAAGCAGAGTGTGCAATTAATGACCCGATGCTAATGCGTCTCATACGATGTTTCTCAACGTACCTACTTGCGAGAAAAACATTTTTGTTTTTAATAATCACAGGTAAAGTAACATACAAAATAAGCAGGGACGATAACGGTGAATCGATTCGGAAAAATATGTTTTTGGGGCGCTTAAATGGCTTAAGATGAGACAACCATAAGAGAGAGATACATCAAATTAATTTCCTACATAATTGTAGATCTTGAAAAGACCTAACAAAAAGTCAGCGATAACATATGCCTATCTTCTAAGGATCACCCACAATAAGCATTTTTGGGGCAGCATAATTCGCGCGACGCTCGACCGACAGCAGTCTGTAGTCCACGCGAGCGGAGCTGCGAGCACAACTAGAGTTTAGATAAATGCTACCATTTCATGTGCACATATTGTGTTGTTTTTAGCGGCTATATTTTGGTTTATTTCAAAAAGTAAAAAAAAGACTAACAGAGTTATAGAACGCTTCAAATTATTTGACCCAATTATACGCTTTGTTCAAAACTTTACCCGACCCCAGATAAAACAATATACATATTTAAAACTGAAATACATTTCGTTCATGATTCTGTATATTATAGAGTGGCCAAATGATACGATATTTTTTTCACTTGTACATGAAAACATGCTAAATTAACCCGATTAACCCTTTTAAAATTCGAAAATGGTAAAAAAAGTCAAAAATTAATTTTTTATTTTGTTTTCTCGTGTTGTAATTATGCTACGGTTAACATTATAAGTATTCCAGAACACTATTTTTTAAATTCTGAGCAACCTCCAATCTTTTTTTATCGACTTATTTTTGGTGATAATTCTTAAAACGTGTTAATTTAACATATTTTCTTGCGACAAGTGCAAAAAAAAAAAAGTTTTTTGACCACCCTACTGTATGTAGTTATCTATACTAATATAATAAAGCGGAAGAGTTTTTTTGTATATTTGTTTAAACACGCTACTCCCTGAAACTACCAATCGGATTCGAAAAAGTATATGATAGTCAGATTCATGAGTTAGTAGTATAGGCTATATAGAATTAGACTAGACCTCTCAGCTAGCCTTAAATATTAATTTTTGTTAAGTAAGTCGGACCAAACCGCGCACCCGAACTGCTTTACACGCGTGCGCTGGCGTAATGGTTAGTGATACGTAAGTACAATGTTCCACAAAAATAGTGCTCGTTAGTACATCTAAAAAAACGTCTGCGATACTATATGCCTATATCTTATACACAATAAGGTATTTTGTGTTTGTTTTTATTGAAAAGTGATTTATGAGCATTATTATTAGGCATGGCATATTAATCCTTACGAACGCAAGTTACTTCATCATCAAGACAATTTTATGTAGATAAATTTTGCGTTTATAGCATCTTATTTGGACGAATAGTTTGGGAGATAATGTAATATTAAAATAAGTCAACACTCGGCTCGTGCCTATGACTGTAGATGTAGTAGTGCGAACGAGCCGTGTGATTTGTGACACATAAACCTTACCGCCCGATAAAAATATTGTCTGTACTGAAGTATTATAAATCATCAATCAGCGATTTCTTTTAAATTATACGCGGGTGAAACCGCGGGCACAGCTAGTCAATTTATATGCATGGGTCATAGATGTAATTCATTCTAGTAGCAAATAGATGCCACATGAATCTTTTCCTTCTTTGGATACCTTAGGATTCTTTATAATATTACCGGAGAACCTTAAAAACATAAATGATACATTACCAGTAAAATATTCGACGTGGTGATTGAGGAATTTTGTCTTCTTCGTGGGTACGTTTGCCTTCAGCCATTTAGCAACTGAATATTCTTCACTTGTCGGCTTCTCCGAAACAGTCGGTTCACCAAACTCCTAGAAAATCAATAATTAATCACGTTTTATATGATTTGAAATGAAATCTGTGTGAAGAGGTTTTGCTAACTTTTTTAAAGTCCCTTTTTTTCATAATTACTACTAAATGTATTGAAAAATGGTGCCTGTCAGCTCTGACGCGCGATTGCTGGAGTTAACTTTACAAATAACGATTCTCTTGGAATGTATACAATATGCAAAAGTTAAATTATTAATATATTATATATATTTTCACCTCCATATACAAGTAAATTGAGTACCTACATGTAGGATATAAAAGTGTTCAGTATAAGACGCGCGAAGTATTAACATTCGATTTCGCTCCCTATCTAATTTACGTACCGCGGGCTATACGAGTATATGAAAATCGATTCTTAAGGAGTATACTCGCGATATAAATAATCATTTTTATATAGACCAAAATATTATAGATATCATTTGAAAATTAATTTTATTACTATATGTATTCTTTATTATTATGCACTTATTATTCTACCTTCTAGGTTTACTCTGAAATTCCGCATATTTAATATAATTCAAATTGGTTTAATAATCCAATGTCCGTAATTAAATTATACTCATGAATTTTCATTACAAAAACAGGTAAATTTAATAACGTTTGTTTTTTTCATACTTCGCATGAAGTGCTTAAAACACGTATTGCTATAATTTAAATATAATCCATTAAAATTAAAATAGGTCATTTTCTACGGATAAAATAGATGAGAAAGTCCTGAAAATCTTTTAAAACAAAGTTATAGGCCTAACTTAGAAAATGTTTAGTTCTCTATGTCTTATGTTTGTACCGTGAAACTGTGGAACCATCTCCCGGCCCATGTGTTCCCCTCTTCTTCTTATGACATCGGGTCCTTCAAGCGTAACGTGAAGAGATATTCATGCAGGCCGGCATGACAGCAAACGACTGCCGATGGATTTAGATCTCTCGGTGGTCGCCGTTGTATTTGGATTCTACTGTGCTTACCATCAGAGACAGTACAGTCAATATGACGAGCTACATAAAAAACAAATTGGAAAACCAGGACAATAATTAATTATCCTTAAGCTAAACCGTGAGTCACAAACATTAAAAAACCCTAGCGAGTTTTCCTCTTATTTATAAACTCTAAGAGACAATGATTTTAAAAGTACTTACATACTCCTCCATATTATAATATAATAGATTTAAGTTACAAACACCACTAGCTTTGCGCTCTCTAGTAACAGTTATGTTGCGAGTCACAAGTCAACCGCATATATTAATAAGAATATACGGAAATAGATGGGCATCTAAAAAATATTTTTATTCTGAGCGTCTCCATCTAGTGGTTATAGTTGAAATAAGTATACCGATACAAACATAGGTTATATATATATATACTATTTATTATTATATATATATGGGATTTCCTAATGAAAACAATTCCATTCCATGTAATATTATATTATATAAATATGTAGCGTGCATACTTTCAAAAATCTAACTTAACCTTACACTAATAATAGCTCTTAAGTTTAGTCAGAAGATAACATAATTCAACGCCCTAATGAAAAACACTTTCTGTAAAGTTTTTGGAACCGCAAAGTACTGTTCAAATTACTGATAATAGTCCACACGAAAAAATGCTTACGCGCATCAAAACAGGTAGACATTTTTAAATGTTGCCAATGGAAGGAATGGGTTAATCTCTAACCTAAGCTACGAATTCCCCATCCCTAAATTTTGAGTTTTAGGAATAAACCCCTTAAAATGGTCTATTCTTTAACAATATTGCATGTTACTACATACTTTGCTAGACTAAAAACCTCGTTTACTTTGTTATATTTTATAACCTCATAATTAATATCTCTGTTTAATTAGAGATTTTCCCTAAAAATTCTCGAAGGCTCTTTTAAAATCTTATTTTTTGGAGGAAATGTCCCGTGAAATCTGGTAACGTGGAATAAATATATTTTTAAGTCTAATAGAACTTTATAGTTGCTATTCCTTACCTTTTTTGTTATTTGTTGTTACTACTACTTGTAGTAAAGACAAGAAATAAAGTTCTATTAATAAAGTAGTAAATAATAGGTTCTTGGTTCGTAGTGACTATGTTATGAACACTTTTTACTACTGGTAACAAAGTAGTGAAAATCTGTCGTAGCTACATCACCTATAATCGACAGATGTCGTTAAATAATAATAAAAAACGTTATTCGACAATATCATAGAATGAGTCAACCGTTCGGGTGAAAGTGGGGCAATGTTTTATAACATTCTGGGATACGGTTTCTAACCTAACCTAACTTATTATTGTTTCCGAATAGGTATTAGGCGTTAAAACTTTTACAGGCTGAATTAATTTTCGTCTACGGTTTTTATTCATGGTTAAATAATTTGTAATTTTATTTTTAAGTGAAACTTCTTTAGAATCGATGTGATTTCAAACAGGATGCAACGGAAAAAACGACAGGTAAGAGACACAAATACAAAAATGTGTAGTATGAAGCCGGCGAGAGAATGAGACAGAAATATACATACTATTTTATATTATCGGTCTCTCCTCTTTGTGTGAGCCAGAACGAGAGAGCAAATGTCGGTGTGTATGTATATTGCACACTGTTTAATACTTGCTTGTATTTGAGCATTTAACGTGTGTTAGTGTATGTGAAAAGTACGTGAGTTAATACTACTGTACACTGTATGCGGCTGCGTATTACAACTTTTTAGTAAGAATTCTTATGTAACATATGTTAAATAAAATATCTTTTAAAATGAAGTTTCACTTCTATCGTGTGTGAATCGCACACACACCTTTTTTTTCGTTCTTATTATTCTGTTAGCCATAAGGGCTAACTAATAACTAGCTAATGAAGTCTCGAAAGGCTTTTACAGCTTCACCGGGCTTGGGGGCGAGCGCTTAAGGCACTCAGCCGCGAAAGCGTGACAACAAACTCCAAGGGTGCCAAAGTGGCCCAACCTCTGCTTGAACTGTTGCCGTAGTTGCAAATAATTCGCCAACAGCCTAACTCCCTACCCGTAATTCGATTTAACTAACTACACATATACACATGTTTCTTTCCTCTTGAAACATGCGCATATATATATCTAGTAATCTGTCAAATTTTGTAACACTTTTTGTTATAGTAGCAAGGCAAAGTGACTGCATTGTGCGTCCGGTCACCACTATCGTGCTGGCTTGCTAACCTTTTGGCTGGATATCCCGAAACGCGACAAACCCAAAGAGTCACTTTAACGGATTTATCAATTTTTATTTTATCGTTATAGGTTTGGCGAAGTGGCCACAATCTCACCTGATGTTAAGTGACGATGTGGCCCAAGATGACAACACGCTAAACCTAGTGGAAGACTAGCTCTCAAGTGCAGCTGCCGGAACACACCTATTGGTGCTTGGCGACAGATTTTCAACTTGAGGGTGGTAGCTAGCCAGGCGGGAATTAGAAAAAGTCCTACCACCATGCTATGCTTTCCTCACGATGTTTTCCTTCACCGAAAGCTCAGGCTCATTGCAGGAATTGGAACTCACGTCAATCGACGCAAAGTCGTACACGGTATACAACACAGGCTAATTCCCGAATGCGACACGCCTAAACGTGCCACAATTACTGGGATTACACCTATTGTATGGTAGTCGCGATCGGATACATTTGTCATGTCCTACCACCTAGTGGCAGCTTCTTATGTAAATACGTTGAAAAATATTTGTCTTTCTCGAGACTTCAGTTAGTTTTCCGCTCAGGTCACCAAACGATTTAATTTAAAGAAAACTGCATCAGAATTTGTTAAGTAAATTTTTGTGATGATATCTATAGCATACTTTTTTATTTATTTTAATACCTATTATATACTCAGTACTGCATACTGTCTGGAATAATGTTTTGAGATCTTGACAACTTGGGTGAATTTAATTTTATTTGTATAGACTAGCAACCCGTCCTGGCATAGCAAAGTAATACATATAATTCTATTGGTTGTTTACAAGGCGCACGACAGTTTAAAAAAAAAAAAAAAGTAAAGCTCCCGGCATGATTTTTTCCGACATCTTCAACAATCATCGTCATAGTTCAGTAAAACACAAAACTTTTATGAATTTTACACCTAAACCTTCCTCATGAATCAGTCCATGCATTGACGAAAACCATATGAAAATACGTTCGGTATTTTTTTGAATTTATCGCGTTCAGACAGACAGACACGGCGGGGACTTTGTTTTACAATATAGTAAAATTATACTAAAGAATATTGGTATTAACAGCACTATAATTTATATTCCTCTATAATGTAGATAATCTTACTTTACAATTTTTTCTAGACAAAAGATATCTCTGAATAAGTAACTTTTCTCACTGCAAATTCTAAAATGGCTGAGTCAGGACGGTCGCCATATTTTTTTTGTAGGCAAACTGATGGCATCATGCCTGATGGCAAGCACAGTACAATCCAAAAAGAATGGGAACCACCGAGTGATCAAAAATTAATCGCCAATCACCTGTCATACAGTCTGCATAAACAGAAACTGGATATGCACCAGCTGATCACAAAATGCGATGAGCATAAACAAATCACTATGACGGATTTTCCACCATAGGCATAGTGCTTATAATTGTAAAATTACAATTTCCTAATTTAATATAGTGAACTGTCAACACCTGTGTACAAAGACAACCAATTGTCCAAACCCCAGTTTATTCAATCAGCAGTTGTTTAAACATAGTGAAAACAATAATGCCAATAATTGACACTTACAATTTTGCACTATATAGTTGTATTCTCAAAAATAGTGATGAAATAATTTACTGAATTATGACATCACATAATCCACTGAGTTGAAGCAAAAACTGATTAACTTCATAATTATCACACAAATCAACTTTTTTGATTTTTATGTCTATAGATAAATAACATGTCTATAACATCCAATAATCAGAACATAATTAAAAACATTGTATTAGGAGTTCATTTTTAAGGATTTTCATATGCATTTAAATTATTGCTATTCTCACAACCAAGATGAAGTTAAAACCGACCCTAAATTCTTTATTCAAACTAAGTCTTAATAAAGAATTACTGAAAGTCAAATTCTAGCACCAATCTAAACTCCATAATCATTCTACAATACAGAAAGATGTTTAGTTATTGACTATTCTAAACCTCCAAATTAATTTTGTGCCCGTCCAATCATAGAGCACTAGTAGCATGATTAATATAGGTAATGAATACAGATCAAAAAGATATAATTTTACTGAGATTATTATTATTCCAAATAGCAAATTAAAATTCCCACCAAAATAGAGTATAACTTTAACTTACACAAACTACATGGCCCTTACATACATATATTAATAAAATCTGTTTATGTGCATGTGAAAATTCAAAAGTGTTGAGAACACAATAATCTATGTGCATTTTCATATTATATGAGTGAATTTTTCCAGCAATTTTTAACCATCAAGATGTTTATAATCTATGTAAAAAACAAAAAATATGTGATCATGTTACAACAATCTCCAATATTGTGCATTTTATATTCAATTTTTTAAACACCATTTTAATATGGAAGTACAGTGCATGTTATGAAAAATAATGTTCAAACCTTTTTCCGCTGTAAACAAACAAAATAATAAAATTAAATATACATTATTTAGAGTATAATAAATATTGTAAAATGGTATAAAACATGTAACATCTTTATGTTCAAGATCAAGAATTGATTTTACATAATATATTACATTATTTGTAGTATTTTGTAAAAGTATTTTTTTACAAATAATGAATCACTTAATTATAATGAATTAATAGATTATTTTCAACTTTTTTCTGTAAATTAACTGTATTTATGTGATAATTCATACACTCTCTTATATAAATTTTAATAAATTAGCTACAAAAATCCCATTTAATATTGAAATATTTTCTATCAATCCAGTTCATACTTTTTATTCCAATTTAATTTAATATATATACCTATTAGATTTACAAAATATATATTGATACACTGTAGTATTCTCTAAATAAAATTTAAGTATACCAAATTAATTTTCTAATATTTAGCTCAGTGCTGAATATTGTTTTATATGCTAAGGATAAACATACATTCATTATTACCAATATGTTGAATTTACATAAAATTGTTATGAAAAACTACCTAACAAAAAAGACATTAAAGGAATCATAATCTGTTTAACTTGAAAACTTTAATGTGGTCAAAGAGAATATAAAACAACTGGTGAAATTTATTAGGAATCAAATTGAGGTGACAACCTAGATATTTTGATACTTATACTAACAAAAACATTCATAAATTTTGTCATTTCATATATACATGTTCTCATAATAAGTCCTCACATGTACATTTATAGGAATAAATGAGTATAAAATAATATATATCTTTAACTACATATGAAGCATATAATACTTCTAAGCAAAAAGTTTACATTATAACAGCTTAAGATCAATAAGCTTAATGAAAAACTTTCTAAAGTAGGTACCTACTCTAGTAAAATTGATATGAAAAACATATGTAAACAAATATAGTCAACAAAGGAATTCCAAAAATAACCGGCAACCTCCGTACAAAGACAGTAAAGACGAAGAACTACGCATAAAACACGTTGGTATAAAGCCAGGCAACGAACTAAACGTGATCGAATTTAGTACGTCATACTTAAATTACCACGCACATAAATATAAACATGATGGAATATATCATTTTCATAAAAAGTAACAACAACAAAAATGAAAATATATCATCAGTTATAGTTGTGAGAGTGATTTTAATATAAATTTACAATGGTAAAAATTGCAAACCGGATAGATATTATGGAAAAATACTAAGACAAAAACTATATGGACATAACAGTTACTGTAAAAGATATAATAATAAAATAAACATATACATTTTAACTAACCTCTTTACGTTTTCTAATTTTCCTTTTATCTGCCATTGTAAATATATTTTGCCAACGTAGACTTTTTCTCAATTTGATTTTGCTATTTTGTCTGACAGTTCTGAACTTCAGTCAAAAGTTCTGAACTAGGGATACCCGATTTGAATCGATATTTCAGAACATGATATTAACAATAAAACATTAATGATTTAATCAATTTTCGCCAATACGTTCTCGACATATATCGGATCGTAGTCTCATAAAATTGTATAAAAATCGAATAAACAGTTTTAGAAGTAAAATAGCCAAGTAAAAAACCTTTGTTATTATTATGGTCTCATTTCGCCAATCCTAAATTTATATATTGTTGATGCATCGCTCAATTTGTTTAGGTCGCGTTACACTTATAGAGAGGAGATCATTTTTTGTTTACTTTATTGCGATCTTCTAAATAGGCCTGTAAAGTACATTGCTTTAACTGTTAAATAAGGTTAGTGCGAACAAGACAGACCGGTATTAATTTTAAAAATGGCTCCTTCAACAATGTCTAAATTAAAAAGCTAATACAGGACGTACATAGTTACGCAATGGAATTCTAAATTATACGTATTACAGCAATTCATAGAGCATGTAAGTACCGTATTGCTACAAAACTGGAGAACTGCTGTCATGCTTATTAGCAGGTACTGAAATTGCTACCATAAAGGAAAGTATCAACATTCTGACTTCTATAGAAAATGGTACTAAAGACATTTCGGAACAAGACAATGAGACAAGTACTATAGTAATACCGATTATATTCTGTATGAATAAAGCAGTTGAATCTGTTAATACTATAAGCATTTCTGAAGTTACTGACATAAGAACGAAATTGAAAGCTAAGGTTTTTGCTGAATATACAAAATGTTCATATATTTGCGATTTCCACAATATTAGATCCCAGATTCAATAAAATATATTATACCGAGGCACAATCACGTGCAAAAGCCCTAAACAAAATTATAGATTTACTGAAAACTAGCTGTACCTGCAGTTCCACTACCGTGGATTAGAGAATCGAAACAAAAATATGTAGTTTAAGTTACTCCTTAAACTTACCTGCTAGTGAAAGTCCCGACAAAATCTGTTCGACCGTTTCGGCGATTAACAGAAGCAAATAGACACAGACGAAATTTTTTTAGAATAGTTTTTTGTTGTAAGTGCTACCACATATACTTTCATATGCATTTAGTAAAAATCTGTTATTTTGACATTACAAACAAACACTTTTATTATATATATATTATCCCCAATACTGACTCAACAATGCATAATGCACAAATAAATGCTTTTTTACCTGAAGCAGAATGCAACATTAGGAAATTTCATAATCAGCTAGATGACGTCTTCATACAGTATCTTACAGAACCATTGCTTGACAGATATCATCATCAATCTTCAGCCCGTAATCGCCCACTGCTAACCATAGGTCTCTCTTCTTGTACGCCACTCATCCCGATTCTGAGCTAATCTCATCAATGTATTACCCGTCCGCGAAACGAGCTGGTGGGTGTCCGAATACTCGTTTACCCATACGTGGCCAACAATCCGTCAACGCTTTAGTCCACCTACCGTCACTCTGCCTGGCAACATGTCCTACCCAATTCCATTTTAGTTTTGTGATAATCTTTCCAACGTCGTGGACTTTAGTGCGACATCGGATCTCAAAATCTTTGACTTGATATTATAATTTGATTCCGAGCATGGTGCGCTCCATAGCTTTCTATACTACTTACATTTTATGCACAGCCTCAACTGTGAGCGTCCATGTCTCGGCACCACACGACATAGTGAGCAGAACACATTGATTTTACAGACGGCGATCTTCAGCCATTGTGGAACGCCAACGAATTTGGGTATATCGGCTAACTTATTGAATGCCGCCCTTCCCAACAGGATTCTTCTGGAGATCTCCTTCTTCTGAAGTCCCATTTAAAAAAAAACAAAGATAAACGTACCGGTCGACCGTCTCTAGTCTCTCGTTTCCAATCGTTATGCTTGAAATCGAGCCTCCAGAAACACGCTCCATAACCTTTGCCTTGGACATATTCATCCTATTTGAAGAGAAACATGGTATAGCTCTTCAATCATGCTTTGCAGATCCTACATAGTATCGGCAAATAGAACCAAATCGTTGGCAAATCGTAAGTACGACAAAAAGACACCATTCATATTAATTCCGGTCTTGTCTCAAGTGAGCGTCTTTATAACGTCTTCTAAGACCGTCGTAAAAAGTTTAGGTGATATGGTATCTGCTTGTCGTACTCCAATTATGATTGATATAAGATCAATGAGCTTATGAAGTCGTACTTACATAGTTGCCGAGCTATAAAACTTTCGGAGCAAATCTACATAACGAGCGTCGATAGAACAGCGATGGAGAGAGTTAAACACGGCCAAATACTCGACACTGTCAAAAGCCTTCTCATAACAATAAAAATAAATGTATAGAATATCACAAAATGCACAGAATTGTTTATGTTTAATGTTATTATTTTATAACATGAAGCCAATGTCAAGTATTGTTTGCGTAAAAGATTTGGATTTGCGCTACCAGTTGGAGAGCTTTCGTCGTTGTACCTAACTTATAAGACCCGAAATTTGCTTCAAGTCATATGACGTCACAAGAATGCCGACAGCGTATTCAGGGATAAAAAAAATGGATTGATAGTACATAGCCATCTTACACTTTTAATATCTGATATCGCTAAATATTGTTTTCTTAAGTCAAATATTACAGAAAATATTTATTTATTACGCCAAATTCGATATATGTCAAGAAGTCATTTGAAAAATCGATTAAAATTAAAATATTCATCATCCCTTTTCTGAACATAATGTACGTACGTACGGACCAAAGAGTTTTCTATATACACTGGACCGCAAAGAAAAAAGGTCGATTATAAAATCTCAATTTTCAGTTTATCAAAAATAAAGAAAAAGGTTTTATATGTTATTTTATGTGGTATGAAATATTCTTTAATTTAGTCTTTATTTCATAAAGCTAGTTCAGGTACTTTTGAAGATTTTCTAACCGACCCTTTTTCTTTGCGGTCCAGTTTATAAAGTACTAGGGAGTATCCGTAACTTTCAGAATTTTTTAAAAGCCATCAAGCATCTGTTTATAAGTAAAAACCCATTCCGAGTCTATTTTTATAAAGGAGAAGTCCTTTATTCTTATTCTGTAGCAAAATTACAACGACGATACTGCTGATTCTTCAACATTTCTTGCAGAGAGCGCTGGACACTCTAAGCATTTTCACAAATATATAACAAGTCATTAATAAAAACCAGTTTTTGCATAGCAGAGCATGTGCATTGAAAAAATATTTGTTCCTAAGGATAAGCCAGAATTACAATAGATGTAGCGTTCCTCTATAGAACGTCCTTTTTGGTGGTGCGCATAAAATATTAAGAGATGATACCTGACATTAAAAAGCATCATTTGTTGTTTCAACACGAATCCAAAAATTGTACTAACTTTACCAAGTTATCGTTACTGACATTATGACCGTAAGCTAAAAAAAAATATGAGATTTGTGTGCAGTGACTCAAATTTTTGAATAATTATGGCAATATCTGCACGTTATAGTTGGCAGCACTTGCGAATTGCCAAAGTTGACACTTGACAGCCAGAGAGTGTGAATCATTCGGGACTTCCATACTAGCCAATATAATCAAGTTACGTGGCATTCCAATACCAACAGACACCATAAAGATGTCAAACAACAGGAGTAGCAACCTAACGAACCAAATAGTGCTTAACAAATAGTTTTTTATCGATATCAATAAAATATGCAGGGTAGAAACCGAGATTGCTGCTAAATAATATTTTTTAATAATTTTAGGTACGGAATCCATATTTATAAGTCCAATGTTGATGAGGGAAATTTGGTACTAATACAAGATTGGACTTAAATGCGGACCCGAAATAAAATAAAAACTGTTTTCGCTAATTTAATTAAATTTTTATTGTTGAAATGAAATTAATCATTCAGCGAAACGAAAATGAAACAATCAATTATAAACAGTTGAGAATACAGATTTATAAAACTAAAAAAAAAAGAAAAAATAGGATTCTGTTTAGTCTCTAGCTCTGCAAGTGACAGTGTAAACTTAAATAATAGAAGCCAGTTTTTTCAAGCAGTCCTGAAAAGTTTGCAGAAATATATTCTAGTATTCCAGTAGTTCTAGTAATATGCAAGTGTGTATCAGGCCACGCGCAGTATAGAGTTCCGTAGTTGCGTACTTAGAATCCTAACAAATTTTTAAGTTCCTTTCCTTAAAAAAGGAAAAAAGGAACCCTCATTTCTTTCTTTTCACTTGATTCTTGAGTCAACCGCTGCTCTGCTGCTGTACATGAGTCTGGAAATAATTGCAACATCAAAATATACTCAAAATCTTAATAATATTAAAGTTCTAAAAACTTTAGCTGCCAAACAAAATTTAGGAAAAGAAATTGAACCTGAGTTGCAGTCTGGAATAATGAAGCTTCATTGTCGTTTATCGCTTAAGAGGTATTTGTCGTTATAACGCATCTGAATTTATTTTAAATAAAATTAACTCAAGTTTCTTGGTTAAAACCATAAATATTGATACCGAAGTGCATTTAGTGGTGAGTGACTATAAACATTAATATTACTTTAAAACTTATAGATGCACCTTTGCTTCGCCCAAATGTCCGGATCAAACAATTTTTGTTGGCTTATCATCGCCACTTTGTTGGTATCAGGAGTGTTAGGCACAAACATATAATGGTCAGGCTTTGCGTAGAGTTTACGAAGTTTTTCTTGCTTACTTGGCACACGAAATCAATTGTGTGGCATATCAATGTTATAAAGTTTCTGTTTCTAAATTCTGCAAAATTGCAGAACCTATTCCGATCCTTGCTCATTTATGTAGGCACGCCATTCAAATATGTAAAATATACTCTTTCATGATACATCATATATCTTTTTTTTTTCAATAATAAACAATAACGTTGTTATCGATATGTGGATATTACAGTTGCAATACATCACTAGCACACAATTTAAATGAGATAAATTAGTTAATTTTATTTGTTTCTGGCCTGCTCTACTTACATATGGCTGCAAAGTACCATATTTAAGTGCTTACCGGGCTTCCTCTAAAGGAAGTTTCGTCATAAACATCCTTTTTTCATGATTCGAACGACTTGCTCGATTTTCACAAATTTTCTTTTTGGAGACATTTCGATTCAGAGTATACCTCTGATCACCCGTCACTAATTTTGATATTTAATATTGATTTTAAGAAATTACACTTGAAATAATTAAAAACCAGAATCAAACAAGCATTTACATTCAAAACACACGGCACGAAATGAAGTTTTGACAAACAACATGGCTGACACTTGACTGAGGTATTGCAAAAAAGAGAAACCGCAATGAGGGAGTGTGATAGCAATATCCGTCATTATTTGCCACGTAAAGTCCATAGAAAAGTTTTTGTTCCTAGTTTCGCCGGACTGTCGACAGCTTGCAGCTTGCACTGACGTCAGGGACGTATTGCCAGCAAAAAAAAAAAAACCTGAATAATTTATTTTTGTTAAGCTTCAATTTCAAGTTAAAAGATAATACCTATTTTGTATGTATTCACTTATTCTGATTTATACAGTAAATTTGACTTGAGTGCAGTGATTAGTTGTTTATTATTTAAAAGTTTAAATGATTTATTCCAAGATATTTCCGTAGCTATATTGACATTGAATACATATCCATAGATAGATTAGCTTTATACAGACAGTGAAATCTAAGTAAATAGGTACCTAAATAATATTGTAATGGGTAATAGTTTATATCAAGTGCTTGATCAATAACATCATACATCGTTCGCGTGCTTATTAACACTATCGCCTTCCGTTAATTTTTTTTCTTTGCGGACCTTTTAGATAATTAATTACTCAAATATTACGTGCAGGATGACTGAAGAAAAGGTTAATGGGCATCAGCTCAGAGAAGGTACTTATGTAATATTTTTATTTTAATAATACACAAATGTTACAGTCATGACTTATGCATTAATCAGATGCCTAGACAGTCGACATATTTAAAATTCTGTTTTCCATTTTTATTCAACTTTAGTTAAATTATCATTTTGTCATTGTGTAGGCAGTAATATCATACATATAACATTGAAATTAACCTATCATTTAGTTTATAATATTTATCCAAAGTAAAATTCAAACTCAACCAGCATTGGATATAAATATATTTCGTAATTATTTAAAGCATGTAATAATTTGAAATACATTAAAGAAAGTGTAAATTTACATAAATCCAGATAATATATTTGCTATCTCAGTGATATACAGTCAATATAATTTTACATATTCCTAGCCTTTTCCTATTTATGCCATCAACACATTATTTAAAATTTTGATTTAAGATAATTTGTAATTTTTTCATCAACTGTTCATCAAAAGTTAATCTGAAATAAAGTCATTGCATAGTTGTAAAAAAAGATATTATATCAAATGTTATAGTCTAGCTAGATGTACCATGCTCTATCTAAACTCTTTTATCTTATTCTAAATGAAAAATTTTGTTTTTACTATTTAATTTTCTATAAGATTATGTACTAAAAAACTTCCCACAAAAAGCATTGGTTAACCTACATTAATTAAATTGGATATTTGAAAAAAAAAAACGATATTCTTTTTTTTTAATATATTTTAAAGCTACATCATAATTATGTTAATAGTCATTTAGAAAAACACTTAAGACATTTTTTTTATTAACAATTAACAATTGAAAATTGTTATATTTTTAAAAGAATCACATGACTACGAATGGGCCACGATTGATCGTCAGGTTTGTGACATCATAATGTTAAAGGAATTTCATTGATTAAGTGTCAAAGCACTGTATCAGCTGTGTGCTACAATGAGTAGAAATTTACATTGTGACGTCACACACGCTCGGATTTATTCAGGGACAATTGGCATGATTTGGGTACTGAATTCAAATTTAATGTTTATTTTGAAATATTATGTAAAAAAAAGTTTTGTTATAAAACTTATAAATGAACTTTCTATTTATCACAAAAAATAATTACTAAAACCCAAGTATTTTAAAAAAAATTAGTTCATATTGTTGATCACATACAGGTCAAGCAAGTGTTATTTTATTTATTAACTGGCTGTGTCTGTGGCTCCACTCGCAGGGACTACTAAAAAGGCTTACTCTTTTTGCACGGAACCCTAATTATTATACTAAAATAAAAGTAGCCTAAGTTACACTCCTTATAACATCAGCTATCTGCCAGTGAAAGTCCCATCAAAATAGTCCAACTGTTTCATAGATTAGCCGGAACAAACAGACAGAAAAAATATTCAAAATTGTATTTTTGTTATAGGTATGGTGAACTTTCTTCTTCTTACTTTCATATGCATTTGTGTATAAAATGCATAAAAGTGCATAAGAATGTGTTATTTTCACATTACAAACAGACATTTCAACTTTATTTATTTGTATAGATTAACCTATAAAAATAAATTGTAATATATATTGTGCTTATTACAATAAATTTAAAACAAAAGGTCACCATAAAAGTCTAGCAAGTTTTATAAAACAGGCTATCATCAAGTAATAAAACTGAATTTATGAATACTTTACCTCACCTGGCAGCTCGGGAGGATTATGTAAGATATCTACTAATTTAAACCCCATGGTACTCTTTGATCTGATCAACAAGTTCAAAATGGTTTATCTTCATGATGTATTTGCACATAAAAATTTCCAATTGTTATTAACAAATTAAGATGAAAAAAAACGGCATTTAGTTTTTCGTTAATAAGTCACAAACGATTACTTAATATTTAAGAAATTTAGAAAATGATACTTAAAGAGGACGAAATTTCCAATAAAAAAGTCCTGACTCCCAGAACTCTATCTCCATTATTTATATTTTTTATTGAACGTCGAAAATAAGGCTCCGCGCGGCCATTACCATGGGCGCACGCCGCTAAAGACAGTATTATAATACATAAAATATTTGTTTATAGTAAGAAAAATCAATTTAAAACTTTGAAAAAGAATGCTATTATCTGAACACTTGAAAGAATAAAACCCCATTGAAAAAGAAATATATCATTTTTTCAGAAAGATGTACAATAGGCATGATGACTATAACTAAGAATCATTGAAATATTAATTTCAAATAATGAAATAGTTTACAAAGACACACGTTACAAATGAACATATATTTGTTAAAATAAAAACATAAAATATTAGCAATCCATCATTTTTTGTGAAACACCAATCAGAGCGAATGATGTCACTGCACCGTTTTTAGATTATTTTATGGTTTTAAACTATTAAATTGCTTAGTTTTATGTTATAACAAACAAAAACCCAAGAGATATTAGCAATTGAATAAGGATTTATTAAGCTTTAATTTGTCTAAAATTGATTTTCTGACATTAGCAATGGTTCTTCTGTCAAACAAAAATTTTTGTTCAGCTGAATTTCTATTTACCCAAGCTTCCATGTAAGTACGTACATGAATTATCTACATTAAAAAAATACAATTTAGAACTCATTATTATTAAACTAGATAAAAAAAAATTAAAAGCAGCGTTCTAATGTTGTCAAAAAACTACCCTGTCATACCAGGATCACCGGATGGTATTTATAAAGGAGGCCTTATTGAAATTAAATGACCTACAAATTATGTTATTGAAGATAAACTTTTGTATATTTTATTGTAACTATAGAATAAATAAAAATGTTAAAATTTTAATGTTTGATTGTCATATTGTCAAATCTAATTCTGTATGTTTTTCATACAACTAAGCTGGCATACTAGTTTACGGCTCGCCTGATGGTAAGCAGCTACCGTAGCCTACTAACGCTTTTAAAACCATAGGTATTACCCGCCATGACCGCCCTCCTCTGCGGCAACTCAAGCCTAGGTCCGATCCATCGGTATGGAGCCCTTGAGCCAAGCAGGCGCTCGCGCGATACATTGACTCTACATTCACTATCTTTCACAGACACACATGATGACACTGCATAATACACACATGCACACCAAATAGGTACATAGGTTCTGTAAGCGACCTTTTTTTGTTTTTGCCTAGTTAGTTAAACAAAAATTTTCACACCACTAAATACACATACATATGTTCCTTCCCTCCTCCCAGGGGGAAGACACATTTATATATGTATACTTAGTTTAGATCTAATGATAGGGAATTAGCCAGATCGTGACTTATTTGCATACGCGCAACAGTCCGAGCAGAGGTTCAGCCACTTTGGCACACTCGGATGTTGTTGCAAAGATTTCGTGGCCGAGTTCCCCTTAAGCGCTCGCCCCCAAGCCTGGTAAAGCTGTAAAAGCACACCGCTTTCGGATGATGGCATGACAACCGTAAATTCTTGCCTCAGCAAACATCACTGAGGCACTACAAAAACGCGGCAGCCCCACAAGCACTCGGAACGCGTTGTATGATCTCTGCGTTTACCTAACCCACGGACTGCAGTAAGCTCTGAAGAGCGTATAACAAGCCTGTTAATTTATGCATGTAATTTTTACATCAGCCGATAGAAGTTACGCCACATACTTCGGTGTAAAATCAATCTTTTCAAGTTAGCTTATTGTTATTTGCTGTTTTCTTATTGTGATTTTGCCTCAGTACATTCCAGTAGCCCTATTACTTCCCACCTATGTACTTAATTAAAAACAATTAGATTTCTGTCAATTTACGGTGGCATTGGGATAACTAATATTGTAGGATCCATTACTTACGACAAAATTTATAATTGTAGAGTTTTAGCTTAATGAATAATTTACTTTTTCATGTTTATCTAAAACTTTAAATTTCTAAGATACAGTTACTTATTATACGGTTGAAGTCTGCCAAGTTTTAAATTTTTTGAACTGTTTTACAGAAGAGTAAAATCCATAATATTCTTTTTTTTTGTAATTAAACACACAATTTCATAAGACAATTCTCTAGGGCTATTTGTGTTTAATATTTACGTTACATTGTTTCGACAAATGTTTTGATAGATATCGCAATGTTTTATATACACACGGAGAAAACGCTTAAAGTGCGATCCTGGAGCCGCAACGCTTCTAAAGAATCCGCTATATACTCCAAGCGTCAGCATCGAACGATTTCAAAGCGATGAAAATACGCGCAATGAAGTTTTTGACGATTTAGAATCTTTCGGTGGTGACGCTTGCACTTCCGATTCGCTAGAAGCGTTGTAACTCGTGGCCCTCGGGTTAAGTTCGAGCTCGCAGAGTTCGGACATCACGCGGCATTACGCTGTAATATCGTTATTCATCATTTTTGGTTTCACGGCCTAACAAATAACAAAAAAATGTAGTAGAAAACATTACAAATTTGAATGAATGGACATAGGACTGAGGGAGCTCATTACAATAATTTGATGTCTATCAAATTGTTATAACATCCGATTAATCGGTAACTATTAATTAGTTTTTTAATAGCAGGTATCTTTTTACGTGAAAAATCGGTTTTTTATTATTTTCATTACACGTTTATGAATTGTGAATAAAATAAAACGTATATTAGTGCGTCATGGTTTCCTGTGTTAAATTTATTCGACCTTCGACCGACGACGACGATACCGACGACGCACCGGTGTGTCCTATCGTTGTTCTCTCTTCCCGTACTCGCCTACAGTTTGCCAAATTATTTGATGTTCATGGTTACTGCTCAGCTCCTTAAGATGAAGTTATATAGCCTAACCTTCTGTAATGAATAGGCATATAAAATGCAAAAATATTTTTTCAAATCTGACTGGTAGTTTCAGAGGCCGCGTACGTACAAACAAACAAAAAATAATGTGCAGCAGTTCACACGTGTCAGAAGTGAAACCATCAGAAAAAAAATGTTCTTTAAAAACTATTTTAAATATCCTAAATCAGTAACATATATTTTTAGACTGTAAACAAATGATTGAAATGATGTCATAGTGGTGAAATCAAACTTAGTAAATAGCGAACAAACCTGTATACTCTACAAATATAATTATGCGCTTGGTTCAACTCACATTGCGGTCACTGATTAAATGTTTTCGTTTTAATTACCTATATACCTTTTGATAACATTACATTGAATGACATACATGAATTGCTAGTTCCAGGTTTCAAATCGGTTAATACAGTCGTCTCATGCTGAGTGGAAAACGAATAGTACAAAGTCTATTGTTATCATGTAATCGGACTTTGGCGATTATTAATAACACTAAAGTAAATAATAAGTGTCTATAAATTTAACGTTGATAAGAAATCGAAAGTTTATAGCTTATTTTTGTGATACCATATTTCAATCATGATTACAGTAATACCCCGAATTACGCTATCCCAATTTATGCTATTCCTACTTACGCTATCCCAACTAACGCTAATGTGGAGTTAGGCGCTTTCTTTAAACTTACTGATCAAGATAATGACTTGCAATTTTGATAGAAGGGCTCAGAACATTGAAAAAGTGTTAATTTTTTTAATTATATATTTCTTGTTAATTTTCTGCGGCGTGAGTTCGAGATATTAATGTACTTATTCAAACTTTATATTATTGTTATTAATATACCTAAAGTTTAGACATAAATCAAATATTTTTACGATTAAGTAGGTACGGTTACGTACAAGAACAATAATTACGTATTACAATAAGTCTTTTTTACCGTTTATTGAAGTTTTATATTGATAACGTTATAAAGAAGTACAGTACAAGTTAAGTATAATTATGTATTTTTGTCCCAAAAGTAATAAGTTTGCTTTTCTCTATGAGACGTGAACTGCGATCATTAAAGATGCCAAAAAATAGTCTAAGTCAAAGGCCTAAGTCAAAAGAAACGATTTCTAATTTACGTATAGTCATGGAGCCGAGCCGATTGTTTGATTATTTTAATTTTACATTATCTCCCAAACTATCCGTCCAAATACAATGCTATAAATAGCAAAGTTTATGTATGTATATGAAGTAATTTCGTTGGTAAAGATTATTATGTCATGCCTAATAATAATGCTCATAAATCGCTTTTCAATTTTCAATAAAGCTTTGTCACAAAATGCCTTATGTATAAGAGATAGGCATAGGCATCGCGGATTCTACTAAGGAGCAACAAGAACATTACGTATCACGAATCATTACGCCACCGCACGCGGATGAAGTAGTTAGGAGTGAGCTATTTATTCCGACTTACTTAACAAAAATCAATATTTAAGGCTAACTGAGATGTTTAGCCTAATGATATACCCTATAATATTCCTCATCAATCTGGCTATCATATACAAAAATAATTTTTCAAATCCAATTTGAAGTTTCAGACTTCAGCGTGTAAACAAACAAACAAAAAAACTCTTCCGCTTTATTATGTTAGTATAGATTCTCGAATTATATAATGCATTTAATTATTTCTTTTCTTTTCATTATTTCCAGAGTTACCAAAAGGTTATAAAGTAGAAGAAATTGAAATAGCCGTACCATGGGGTCACGTTGCCGGTAAATGGTGGGGACCAAGAGACAAGCAGCCAATTATTGCCATACACGGTTGGCAAGACAACGCTGGCACATGGGACAATTTAATTCCCCTCCTTCCGGTGAATGTTTCAGTACTTTGCCTAGACTTACCAGGCCACGGTCTATCATCGCATTACCCTAAAGGTATGATCTATTATGTTTTTTGGGACGGCGTGTATCTACTAAGGCGGATAGTTAAACATTTTAAATGGAGTAAAGTTACTTTAATGGGTCATTCACTTGGCGGTGCACTAAGTTTTATGTATGCAGCAACATTCCCCGATGATACTGATAAGATAATCTGCATTGATATAGCCAGTCCAGCCGTCCGAGAGCCAGGAAATATGGTTAAACATGCTGGATGGAGTGTAGACAAATGTTTAGAATACGAAAACTTGACAGAAGATAAAATACCCTGCTATAGTTATGAGGAAATGATAGACATAGTGTGTGATGCATACAAAGGATCTGTGTCGCGGGAAAATTGCCGTGTGTTAATGAAAAGGGGAATGCTACCGACGCCGGTGCATATGAAAAAGAAGGGTTACTTCTTTAAAAGGGATCCAAGGCTAAAAGTGTCTGGTCTTGCAATGATGTCCATAGAGACAGCATTGGAGTTTGCTTCCCAAATTAAATGCAAAGTTCTTAACTTAAGAGCCGTACCAGGACAAAAATGGGAAAGGTTAGATTATTACATGAAGGTAATAGCAAAACTACAAGAAGTTACTGAAGTCCAATACATAGAAATCGAAGGAACACATCACGTCCAGTTAGAGGATCCAGAAAATATTGTTCCTTATATAGAAGATTTCTTAGAAATATTTTAATTAGTTTTAATTGGCTTTACAATTACTATCGTGATACACAATGTGATCCTTGTACTTGATGTACTTCAAATAAGCTTTTAAGGATAAATATTTTAATTTAAATGGTATAACATTTAAAAAAAACTATGATCCGTTTTTACATTGAATTGGTAGACACAAAATTTCTTGTCTACAAAATGCATGTATTCTACTATGTATAACTTTGTAAGCATGTTACACTACTTAGCAAAGGTATTCTTCCCGAAAAAAAATACAGGCATAATTTACACGTAAATCTGCGATAAATTTGTACAATACAATCTAAAATACAATCTAAAACGTTTACTATTGTAATTGTTTTTTACTAGACGACGGCATAAAGAGAACTTACATAGATCAAGCATTCAGGTTATAAATGTTGTTCATTATTGAATAATATCGAATTCGTTGGTATATGCCGAGGTGTAGGATAAGTCCATTTTTACTTAACAAGGCACACTAAGAATTTAGCTAAATCAGATGACAATTATCCTGCAAATGTCTTTGATTTATCGCCTTAACTGTTACATCGTGAAATTGAATTAAAAATTAATAAATAATCTATATTTTAAACTCAATTCTCATAGAATTTAAGCGGTTACTTTCTGTGCATACAGATATCATTTAAACAAAATAAACGTTATACCATTTAAAAGGCAAAATTAACATTGTATGTCGTTCCAAATAAACTTAGTTCAATAATTTAGTGTATATTTATTTAAGTACTTGCGATTGTAAAAATCTTGATAAGTACCATAGGTACCTACTCTGGCTATTTATATATTTATTAGTTTTGTATTCTCCAAGTTTAAAAACTTTTTATTAGTAGTAGACAATTATAAAATACAGTAAAAATACTTTTAATCAAATATAAAATGAAGGAAAAATCGATTGTACACGCTGTAATGGATTCTAACTGTTACAGTAACTGTCAGATTTGTTTTAAAGCCATCTATCGCTCATTCTTCGTACTATATTGTTAACTTAAATATTTGTTTTGTATTTTAACGCCATCTGTCGCTCATTCTATAAAATCTTAAATTTATTTAGTTCTGAGGATTTGTTCTGACGACTTTTGCGTCTCGTGTACTCTTCTTGATTTGTAGGGACGGAGTTGACTTAACAATTAAATTCGATATTACACATATCACATCCACGACGGGTATTTTTTTTGTATAAATGCTTTATTTGTGTATGCCTAAGTCACTTGAGTTAACTTATTGTATGACCTTCGTTCATAGTGTATTAATCAAGAGACTACTTTGTTAATAAAATATTAGCTTTGGCCTGCGAATTCGTTCCCGTTGTCTTCAAAATGAAGTGATTCGCGCTCCACCTATTATAAACTGGTTGTATTAATAATACTTTCGGGGGTGTACGCACAAAAACTTACCAAAGTTTCATCGTAATCGGATAAACGGTTTAGGAATATATAGGGGACAAACAAAAAACTTTAATTTTTATATATGTAGACAAGATGTTGTAAACATTTTTACCTGAACGAAATCGCGGGCAGTAGCCAGTTTCTAAAAATATTATTTCTAAATGACTCCGTTGTTCAGTAAGTAATAACGTACTCGTACTATAAATATTAATTACGCAGTTAGGTTAAACCATTGTTTATCAATGTTTTTGAATTCACGGCCAAGTCCATAATAAAATTATGTTAGTGATTTCAAGAACAACGTATAGTAAATGACGGCATACTTAAAATGGAATCAAATTACCTACCTATTATTTAGAACAATCGCTATATAGTATTTCCTGTTATCTTTTTTCTGTGCATTTGTATTACCTACACAATTGAATATGTACCAGTGAACCAAACCAACCAATCCAATAAAACTATGTTTAAAAAAATCTTTATTCAATTTTGAGCCGGGATAAGCTAGAGCTACTTATGAAAGTCAAAAACATTATGATCGGTTCGTAAAACATTATATTATTTAGTAGAGACAGCAAGAAACTGGACTGAAATTATAAAGGTGTTCGAACATTACACCGACTCGACGCCGACTAAACTCCGACTCGACTCACAGCATTAAAATTAAGTTAAGCATTGAAATGTAAGCTTTATATCGTGTTTCTTATAGTGCAATTTTTAACATTTAATTGAAAGAAGTGTCCGACGCAACGTCGACGAGTTTACAACTGTCGGTAACACGTTACCAACCCACTCGTTTGCACTCATCCTTCATTCATGAAAAAGTACTGCTAAGAGTACCAAGTTTAATAGTTGAGGAAAACCTTGTTGGCGACGCGATTCCCACTCTTTGACGGCACGTTGTTGCCTACTCATTGACGCCAAGTTTATTATACACTGGTGACCGCAGTTTCACCTAGTCAACGACTCGTTGATGCTAAACCAAAATTTGGAGTCGGATTAGGATATATTAGGGAGAGAGAACAAAATATCGAGTCAGCGACACGACTGTTTTTATTGGTTTACCTACATCAGCTATATTATTTACGGATACCACAGTTTGGAGTTGGAACGGTGTTTGATTGGTGTTGAGTCTGTGTAATGTGCGAAAACCTTAAAGCGTGTAGAAAGTCTTCTTATTATCGTTAACATAATGCTAAAACGCTATAACGCTAAATCTATAAACGATAAAAAAATAATCCCATTACTGTAGGTACACTCACTCTATACTCTTTATGTAGGTATTTTTAAATGTTAATATTATATGTGCTTTTCTCTTATAAACCTTTGCAACTGTTGAATATATAAATGTATGTAGTTTCATGGTTTGACTTTTGTTTTATGTATTACATAAATATAATTTTCTATTCGTTTTCATGTTTATGTTATTTAAAAGTAATTGTGGGTATTATTAAAATATGGTAACAACGTAAAGGTGTTGATCTCAAGAGTTATAAAAGAAGCTTTAAGGTCAACAGGGACATTCAGAGTTGGTTGTGGCTTAGAACGAACGGACGCGTATACCGGTAATATTTTTGTTTAGTTTTAATTTATATTTAATAGTATGTATTTTGGACAAATTATTTGTAGAATTATATTATTTTTTAAATTAATTGTTTTAAATAGAAAATTCTTTTTTTTTGTTATTGACATAATTATTAAAAAAATGTGATAAATTATAGTTCCAGTATAATTAAACGTTATATTTTTAAATAAAATAATAATCACTTTTTTTGTTTTTTGAAGCTGTTAAACACGTCGATCGCCTTCCCATGTAGCAAAAGTATAGAGCTGTAGTAAATAGTTAATTTGAAATTCGATATCGATGTGATAGCGCTTTAGTTTTTCCTTAAACGGTAAGATAAAAATTATAGTTATTTTGTAAAATGAAAAAAGTGTTTTGATGCTTAACCCTCCGGTACGCAACGTCATACAAAAAGCGCTCTTAAAATTGGCGTTAATGCCATCCATGGCAATTATTAATATAATTTTAGAGGGTATCAATAAAAATATTTAAAAAAATCTATAACAAACATTAGGCTTGAATTAGGTAAAAAATGTATAACTTACTGTAAAAAAAAATTAATCATTTTGGACTGTGACATTTTTTTAGGACGATTCCTATGTATGATTGCTATTTTTTTATAGTAGCACGGTATGGTAACGGCACTGTGTAATAGTGATCACGGAGAATCATTGACGACTTGGCATAGCAGTTGAATGTATACTGGATAATTCTGAAACGCAGCAAACCAAATGCAATTTTTTGAAGCAATGCTGGCTCAGTGGTAGCTTGTACGACTTCGCGTCGATTGACGTAAGTTCGAATCCCTACAATGAGCCTGAGCTTTCGGTGAAGGAAAAACATCGTGAGGAAACCATAGCATGGTGGTAGGGCTTTTTCTAATGCCTGCCTGGCTAGCTGCCACCCTCAAGTTGAAAATCTTTCGCCAAGCATCAATAAATGTGTTCCGGCAGCTGCACTTAGAGCCAATCTTCCACTAGATGTATATCTAATGTACTTCCACAAAAATGTATATTTTTTTCACTTCTCACATGGAGTA
This sequence comes from Saturnia pavonia, assembly GCA_947532125.1. Taxonomy (NCBI): domain Eukaryota; kingdom Metazoa; phylum Arthropoda; class Insecta; order Lepidoptera; family Saturniidae; genus Saturnia; species Saturnia pavonia. The sequence goes on from OX383906.1 coordinate 13,474,935, forward strand.
TGTTAGTTTAATATGTTTTAAAATTTAAAGACCTCAAGAATACCGTTGTTTTTTAAATTAACTAAATCAGTTGCATTAGTAATATTGAATGCGACTGTTATATTTACCTACGTCTCGAAATTAATGGGTTAATGACACAATGAATTTTAATAATGTAAGTGATTGGTCATTCTCGTACACGAATATTACATAGTACATTGATTCTTAACAAATACAATTCAGAGATTTCGATTCTTTTTATACGCTTACAAATATTTTGATGTTGTGGTTCAGTATTTTATGGAAGCCAATTTTATGACATTCCTTTTTTATTGCAGATTCCTATAGTTTAAATCAATTAAAATGCGAAGTAAAATTTCAGCGTGTCAGAAACATAAATTAGTTATATGGCTTGCTCAGTTTGAATCCAGCGACTTTCTGTAACCTTCCCCAGATCATTCAGCAATCCAGCACGTGGAGTTGTGAAATGATCTACTAGCCAACGTTTCTTTCCTTCCTTTGATATTGGGTCGTTCAAACGAAGCATGAAGAGTCTTTAGCAGGGATAGCAATTACTATCTATAGTAGATAGAGCAAAATATACTATTATGCTCATGACATTCTCATTACGAGCAGCAATACATCAAATGGAAACGAAAGTGGAAATAGAAGCGTCAAGTTTTGCCCTCAATTACTTGGACAAGCCAGTCTCAGATTGTTTATTATGTATCCCTATCGAGTCGAAGTTAGTGGTTTTCCAATCTCTATTGATTATTTGATTCGAAATAGATTATAAATAGTTGACTATAAGTATGTATAGATCCATAGTGTAGATTATCAACACATACTTTTATAAAAATATTTGTAATTAAAATCTACGTGACAATGATATGAATATGATACAATACATGTGATGTACACATGATGACAATGATACAGAATTAAAAAAAAAACTAGTGATTTTTAAGTAACACTGTCACCAGCTTAACTATCATCTCCTCGACAGCCACCATGTCGATTATATCCATTTCGACGGTCATCGTCTCACCGTCTAAAATACCAGCTACTAAAATACACTCGCGAGCAACCAAATCGAATCAACCTCTAACTCTGCATACATAAATAGATTTTACTAAAAATATACAAGATATTCATAAAAACAATATGCCATTTGAAAACTTGAAATGTCGGGTTAATCAGGTATCATCATTATCAATATCCGATCGTTATTTTTTAAATAATGATGTCTGAACATAAATGTAGGAAAAATGGAAATTTGGGATAAGGTATTGGTTAGGTATTTTGCAAATTTATTAAACCACAACAAGTTTATTAAATCAATACTTGATATTACCCCCCTAGCCTTAATCACAGCTCGCAGTCGGTTCTTCATCGAGGTCTTGGTAGTCGAGACATCGGTATCTTGAGGAATGCCTTCCCACTCCTCTAATAATGCTGCCTTCAATTCGCAGAAACAATGCGCAATGCGAAAAAACGCTCGAAGAGACTGGATTTCTTGCCCGTACCCTTTGTTTGAGCTCGTCCTATAAATGCTCTATGGGATTCAGATCTGGACCGAGTGATCCTATACGATACTAATAAAATGTCGGTACTTAATAAGTTTGCCTGTTGTAAATAATAGTAATTAAAAGCCTTATAATAATCGAACCTTAGTGAACCTTAAGTGGTGGTGGTGAAGGTATCACCACCACCACTTAAGGACCTATAGATATTTATTATATACTATATTTATTTATTAAATTTATTTAAAACAAAAAATAGTTTTTTATATAGCTAGTAGGAACTCAAACATATCAACAACACAAATGGCACTTCTGAGATTAATGTTTAGATTTTTTTAATGACGCCTTTTCTTTTTATTTTCTGTAGTAATCAGAACATACTACGGCCTGGTGATCGGGGCTAATCCACTTGTTGCATGTTTTACACCATTTTGTAGTCGACCGATTTCGGGCTCTCGGACAGAGTGCGCATCGATCAACTCGTACCATCTTTGGTGTGATATCGTGCTGTACCGACAATCGTAATTTTCTTCTGCAATAAATCCTTTGCCAAGGTCAGGCTTGTAGAATAATTGTCCATCGTCACATTACAAGGCATATCGTAAACATCATTTACTTTATTAGACTTTTGAAACGGGCCTTTTGGTTGCGCTCCAACGTAAGTCTCAAAGTTGTATACATATGGAAACTTTGTATCCACAACCATAAAAAAATTTGATCCCGAATTTATCTGGCTTGTTTAGTATGGAAAGCTCTCATGTCTATTAGATCGGTGGACTTAGCGTCCCTGTTTCTTTGATATTTATCTTTTATCATTTTACTCGTATATACTCGTATATATATTGGTGCAGCACATCCAAAATTTCTGCTGAGAAAAACAGGTCGAAACACTTGATCGGATACTTGGCATTCTTAACCGCTTCTCCTTTTTGGCCTGGAAACGGTTGTTTGCTCCTAATGATACCACTGACTGATTTATAAACTCCACTTTTAACTTCCGCTTGCAAAAACCTGAGAGTGGAACATGACTGTCTGAAAGAGAGTCCGAGTCGTCCAATTTGTCTGGTTCTAATACTTGGGTGTTTGATTCGAAAACCAAAGATTGTAAGTCTGGTTTAGGTTTCTGCATCACTCTCTTCACTCTCGATAATTTCATCATAATCTACAGCAGTTTCCATCAGCCATCTCTCCACTTGTGCGATTTGTTTTTCATCCTTGACAAAATTTTTGGTATATCTGCGAATACAGTACAAATACAAAATATGTAATTTACTTTATTTATACATAAATAATAATAATAAATATAGAATAACCTAAAAAACTTAAAATAAAATAAAAAGTTACTCATCTTAATTTGGTACGCCAATGCTCGCGCGGACTACTATGGTAGGCCTGCGATTTTGGCGGCAAATTGCACAGACGTGTGTAAGCGCAGATGTCACGTGTGTTGCTGGTCTGTTGACAAATTAAATGAAGAAAGCTTTCCTAGAATCGTGACATACTAAATCTTAAAACTTAAAATATATAGCTAATAACCTACTATAGTAGGCCGTGCGTGTACCGTAGTGTTAAGCGTCTTCTTACTCTACACTCGCTGACAGCCTTCCCTCGAACACGTCTCAGTTCTTGCTGCACGTCAACACCTGTTAGGTGCCGATTGTGCAGCGAGGTTGAGACAATAAAACGGTTGTCTCACTCGGAAGTACAACGGTGACGGTTGGTTCTTAGTCTCCGATTGAAGGCACCAGTCTCTTGAAATCGTCTGTATATTCGGGATACGGCAGACTGGCTCAAGTGAAGCTGGGCAGCGACTGCTTGCTGACCGAGTCCGTGTTACAACAAGGCAACAGCTTGAGCGGTTTCTTCAGGTGTTCCGGTCCACATTTGATTAGCGACAGATACAGCCCCGAAACCCCCTGTATACTAAATTTCGTGAAAATCGTTGGAGCCGTTTCCGAGGTTCAGATTATATACATATATACAAGAATTGCTCGTTTAAAGATATAAGATTTATTGGTCAAAAAATTGTACAACGCGACTTTGATGTCTTGTTGTAAAGGCGCTCAAGCACGGACTGAAATTTTCTTTGACATGTTTCTTTGGTAGAATTTGTATAGAAAATATATTATTATTCCTTAAATGTTATGGTAAATATAATTTGGAATTATTTTCAATACCAAGTAAACTTGGGTATAGGTAGAATGTTTTTATTTATTTATCCGAAAGTCGCGTGGAAAGACTATGGGAAATTTATTTTTATGAATGTAATCTATTAAATATTCAACCAGTTGTTGTCAAAAGTTTAATCTACCCCGTTACCCGTTGAGACTCGTTATATATTACCAAAGTTCAAGTTTTGTAATCGGTGCAGAAAAACTGAAAATTAACAGTTTTTGAGAGCGCGTCCTTACCTAAGTGCTTTAGGCCATACTTTAGGTACAGTAAATTTGTCTATAAAAAAAAACAATATCTTCCTTCGATCGTTATAACATGCAAATGTATTATGCCCCCAAGGCTACATGTAAAATTTGAAATTTAACAACCATTTATTTTGCGGTTGTTATTAAATATATAATAGATTCACATTTAACACAAGTTAATAAATTATGATAATAAAACATAATTTACGAGAATTTTATGTTAAAATTGTGTGTGATTAATATTAAAATATTGTGATAATAATGTTTGAATTAAAAAGATGTTGATATTTACATTATTATCAAGACGGAGCTGAGATAAGCGAGAACACTCAGCTGAAGCGCATTATATTTTTTTCTTATAGCAAGGTATTTCGGATGAATAATTCATGGCAATAATTTTCATTATAAGTATTCTTTTTTTAAATGAATTGTTAATGTTTCCCACGTTATGTTTTTCATAATACGATTGATGATTGAATTACGGTACTACATAATTTTCATAATCAGTCACTACCTGTTTTTTTTTTCAATCCGGGAATAGACATCTTTTTGACAGTTTGTTTTTAACACTTTATATGTTGAAAATAATAAACTTGAATTAATGTTTATTCATTATTAAACCTTTAAAATAATTGAGGTATGCCATTGTGCGTGTATTAGAATCATCTGACTTGTAAATGACTGTATTTAAATGGGTTATAATACTAAAATTATAATATATATAAATAACACAATGTAATAGATAATATGTTTTGTATTGAATATTTTCAAGCAAGAAAGTCTAGGATTGCTGTTTCACAATAATAATCAACACTTGACAGAATTAATAATCAAGATTTCTACCAATTTCAATGAATCATCAGAAATACATTATAAAACAATAAGAATACTTCGCTTGGGAACATAGTAGTCGAGTATATATATCTCTAGTAATACCTCTAGTGTAGAGAGACGAATGCAATACGCAATGCAATATGCAATACGATAAGTGTATCGTGTCAGTTTTTTTTCTTTGATCTGACTAATATCGTGTCATATTTTTTCGAACTGACTATACTGTTAGGGGGCCCTGGAGCCTCTGACGGCTTTTACAGCTTCACTAGGCTTGGGGGCGAGCGCTTAAGGCCTCAGTCGGGCACGGGAGCAGAGATGCGGCCCGGCACGGTCCGGTGTAGCATGAATTACTTCATAGAAAAATATAGGCACTACAAACGTTTGACCGTGTCCCGGCCAGCGTCCGGCCTGGACCGACCTCGGCGCCGGCCCGGGGTGTAACATTAAATCATGCTTTACTTCATACAAAAGTGTACTAAAAATGTTTGGCCGTGTCCCGGCCCGACTCTGGCGAGATGTCACATGAATGATTCTTAATTCTACATATTGTGATGGGCAACTACGGAATCTTACATTGCACGTGGACCGACACGCACTAGGCGTTTTTTTAATTCGTTTTGACGCGAGCTTTTCCCTCATTTACGATCTTTATAATTTCGCGCATATTTACGACTCATATGAAACAATATTTTAATTTTGCAATATTCAATTTAATTCCCATTCTTTCATATATTTCGACAAATATTTTTATTGTTTCACTTTGAGTCCTAGTAGTGCTTCTCAAGCTCTTTCTAATGACACCCGAATCAACGTCCTAGCTAAACACGTTCTCAGGCTACACAAATTTATAATTTTACACAACGCTAATTCAGACCAATCACGCGTAGGCGCATACACTGTTCCGATAACGTCACGGACAAACTCAAAGCACGACAAACACGTACAGACAGACACTTTCAAGTAGCGAATAGACGTTTTTACGTCAAACCAAAAACATATTCATGAAAAAAAAAGTGAAACTAAATTAAATAAATTTATTTATTTTTTATTCATTGTTTCGTTCCACAAATCTTCAAGCAAGAACCACTCAAGCAGCCGTTGAAATTCTCCACGTTTTCAATCTGTAAATAAATAATTATGGTTAACACGCACTGCGGATTTTCATTGCAATCTCCCTAAAGTCCACATGAATTGCGAAAGAACTCTCACAAGTTTTTAAGGTTTTTTAATTGTTAAAGCCATTGTATACACGTCCTTAAGGCACTATTGTTCTAATCCTTACACATGGATCTACCCATAGATTTAATATTTTATATTTAATCTATGGTTCTAACAATATAGTGGCTTCGTTGTTAAGGTTTCTAAAGCGTTTTTGTGACAACTTAAAATGCATGTTTTTAGTTATTATCCATAATCCACTTCACTAGTGATCTATAACCAACCAAAAATGCGATCAACATTACAAACATAATAAAGGGCCAAATAATGTAATTTTATGAATTAAAATAAAACCCGGAATATGACAGACCAAGAAAATGCAAAGTTAGTCTTAAAGGACGTGTAGGACCTTAAGAACAAAAGACTGAATGACGTCAGGAGTGAACAAATACAATTATCAATTTATATTATCGCTGCAAATCCCATAAAATATTATTTAATTTGTGACTGTTTTGTATTGTGTCATTATATGTTTTGTTTTTAGATTATTCTACAACACACCGATCATTTGGCTACTCTAAACTCTAAAAAACGTGTAATTGTCACACTTGACATTGGCGAAATTTCTTAAATGGGCGAAGCCAAAAATAAAAATTAATATTTATATCACAGATAAGCATTGAGACAAGTATTTGATAAGTTTGAAGATGGCAACACGCTAAGCTAGGGAATGGTACCTAGCTATCTAATACAAGTGGTCGTATTTAGTACCTAGATAGATTTTAAATAGGTTTTGGATACAGAAAGAAAATATTTTCTTTTTTTTTAATGGTAAAAAAAACATGAATAACACACATGTTAATTTATATATGTAATTATAAGTTAGTATTGCCCAATAAAGGCCTCTTATTCACTTACATGCTGTTGCATTGTACTACGAGTGCTAGTTTCGTGGTAGTTTAGACCGGCGGAATATCGATTTTTCATACCAAATACGTATAAATGTACCAAATAATTTGTCGGAATTTCCATAAATTTACTAATTCAAATCGGTAGCACTATCGGCCTAACGGTGAAGTAAAACTTTGTGAGGAAACTTGAATGCTTCAAATGTTCTTGTAGTACTACTGTATGTGGGAAATATATAGAACTGTTGATTTTCTCTATGTTTGAAATCGCCAGTATGTTTGTGGGCTGGCGTGGTGATTAAGCCCATACCTTCCCTTCGGAAGAGGGTTTTACTCATCAGTGGGACACTTACAAGCTAATATTGTAAGACGCACTGACATCCGAAGGATCGATGATACAAAATTGAAATAAAACATTAACAGGTATGTATTTATTTGTATATAAACTTTATGATTACCTTAATTGCAACTGAGAGTATATATTTATTTGACTCGGAGTGTGAATAGTACGGGAATAAATCATGGGTCGTGGCCGGGAATTAGGAAAACGTTATATGTGTGTTTGTGTATACATGTATGTGTGTGTGTGTGTGTATGACTGCATACTCACATCAAGAACGTTGTCACTGTGGTGTCTACAACGCAAAGTAATCTTTCTTCCGATAGCCCTCTGTCCTAACAATTTATCATTTATTAACCTCCAAGTGGAACTTGCAGAAGTTAATACGTTCATGTTGCCAAATATGTAAAAACCTGAAACGAATTAAACATGTTTTGTTTTTAAACGTAAGTATTCAATTACAATAATCTATTTCATTACAAAAGATAGTAGTTACCTTCTTTAGCTCTCGACAAAGCGACGCATATCCTGTTCGTCGCGTTCAGAAACCCGATGTTTCCGTCTCTGTTACTCCTTACTAAAGACAATATCACTATCCTGTTCTCCTCGCCTTGATAGTTGTCGACAGCTGTTATAGTTACGTCGCGTAACAAGTCATATTTTCTGCTTAACTGTAAAGCACAAATTGGAATAATTCATATATTCGTCATTGCGTGATGCTTTTATTTACAAGCATTATAGATATCAAACCCGCTATTATGCGAATGGAGCCTAGATATAAGGAGAGCGATCGTAATGTATTATGTAAGCGCGACCCTCCTAATGGTTTGCGGGACGCGGGACGACGGCTGTGGCACGGATGTACGCGGTATTCAGATACCCTACATCTTATGATCAATAATTTATGCATGATATTGCAACTGTGATAGATATCTAAAGATAAACAAAAAAAGTTTCAAAAAGTTTTCTGTCAGTTTTCAAAAAGTCCGGCTCACGCCGAACCGGTTTTTTTATATATGGCAATGTTCTGTATTTATCGACTATCAATGATCGATCTCATCACTTCTAATTCCTACTATATCCGTAGACGAGGGCTTGTCTACGTTATAATATTTCTAACATTGTATTTATCGATAATACCTCCTTTATAAACGTAACTTGTCCATTGTATGTCGATAGTATCGTTATTTCTTCAGCACTATAATCCATCTGACGTAAATAATTAGCGAGAGCAACACACCATTTCGCTTCAAAGGTATTCTTATGACTCCAGCTGTCTTCGAGATCCTAAAAAAAATAGCAGTAAATTCTAATATAAAAAAATACGGGATTTTTTGGCGGGATTTTACGAGTAGTCTGTCATGTAGTTGTTTTTTTAGGTTTAGCATTTGGCTACAATCTCACCTGATGTTAAATGACGATGTGACCCAAGATGTACTAGACTAGACCTAGACGTACTGGCTATGCAGGTGCTTGGCGACAGATTTTTAACTTGAGGGTGGTAAATAGCCAGGCGAGTATTACAAAATGTCCTACCACCATATTATGATTTCAACAAGAAGTTTCCCTTCACAGAAAGGTCAGGCTCATTGCAAAGATTCGAACCCACGTCGATCGAGTGGCGCCCGTACACGCCGGGAGCCATCTTTGTTTCGAATGTGTAATTTTTTTATTGATAAACTTGCTTTATTTGACCCTATGTAGAGTAACATGACTGGTATTTTGCATGATATAGTTTGGTTATTATGCACGACTGAAATGGATAGGTAATAATTACATGGACCATGTATTGTGTCATGTCACAAAAACTCCCTGGAAAGTTCTAGTAATTGTGGGCCATTGACACAGAAATTACCAAAAAACTAACTTTACGAAGCAATTACCTACTTCATAATGGCAGTAATAATCTATAATGATAAGGTTTAGTTGCCAAATAAAGAAGATGAGACAGTTTGGTTGAAAGCGTGTTAAAGGGCATAGCCGCATGAGCAAGCAAAATCTGCCCCAACCGCCTTTAATTACCGCAAATTAGTAAAATTAATAATCATCAAATGACGGTTTTATTCAAAATATTTACGAGTAAAAGTAATAAAGCTATAAAATCTGACTGGTAGTTTCAAAGCATTTAAACAAATCAGCACGTTTAAACAAACAAACATATGATATTAATTATATATTACTATAAATATACATAAGAAAAAAAAATCAGGAAATCGAAGAAACCGGTATATATTTGGTTGACTTACCTCGGAATCTTCAAACACTTCGTGCGTATAAAAGTACAGGTTATCCGTGAGACCTCTCACGTTCGGATATTCGTACACCGACGGGTGCGAGTCCAGCTTTGGATATACCACAGGCACTAAAAGCTGGACGAAATCTGGTCTCATCCTCCGCTGGGTCGTTAGGGTCCGTGCGTGGACACCATTGCGTATCATACGCTCGAATAAAGACATCTCCAGATTGTACTGTTTGGCCAGTTTGTAGTGAGCCGCTGTAGGACGCAGTTGTTTATGGTCGCCTTGAATTAACAAAATAACCTTAACTATTTATCGTCGCCGTAGCTTCATTTGCACATGATAAATTGAAGAGTGAACTTGTGCAATGTTCGGCTGAGGATGCACAACGTCACACCTATTTCTGTCACAAAGCAACAGAACTGGGGAAGGGAGGTTCAAGGTAGGCAACGGACTAGTGATGCCTCTGGTGTTACAAGCGTCCATAGGTTACGGTAATCGCTTACCATCAGGCAGGCCGTACGTTTTTTGGCCTTAATTTTATCAAAAAAGACTCGGTTTGAAGGATGTGGTTGGAATAGCAACTTATTAATGGCTGGCCTCAGTTCTAGAAAGAGTTCAGAAACGTCGTTCTGGGGACCTGTAAGGCTACAGGGACCACTTAATATCCAACGAATAGAACGATAATCATGATAATATAACTTAAGTAATAAGCAATATTCACAAAAACCTACCGCACCTACCGTACGTACCGTAGTGTTACGTTAACCAATTTAAAAATCCCAACAAACACATAACTTGACTTATTCAGCAATGCAGGCACATAAAGTCACTCCGGATACCAAAGTAGTTGTAACTTAATATAGACTAACAGAGCCCGCGGCTTCGCTCGCGTGGACTACAAAAGAAATCGTAATTTCTTAATACTTCAATAACTTCTTATTTCCCCCATTTCTATTAAAGTAAGGTTCTTGCCAGAATACTTTTTTAAGGAAATACAAAAAAAAACATCCAGTGGACTAATCGACCGATTGCAACTTTATAACGAAAAAAATATAATTCCAGCAATAATAAAAATACTCTTATTATGTTCCTAAGCAAAATATACGTGACGCCTAAAAAGTTATACAGATATATGAAGGCACCTGCTCTTTGAATTGTCTCCTTAAATTACTTTATTTATCAAAATCAAAAATATTTTATAACATTTGTTAGGAAACCATCTCAATCATCGAGAAGAACTCGATCGGTTTTATCCTTCGATCAGTGTGTTGTTAATTGAAGAGTTTATCAACATTTTTTTATTTGTTTTTATTTATATATGTTTTTCCATCATGGTCATTATTTGGGTACTCGAAAATAATTTGTAAGTACTAGATTAGTATAATAAACAGGATAAGAATATAATATTTAGTGTTACGTTTTCATTATACGATTGGATTGAGGGCAACCTTCGTCTTAATTTTTCTTCCTATCAATTTTAAATAGTTTTTATAATAAATATTAATTCTTACTAGATTATCGAATCTGTTTATTTTATTACAGTGCTTTTATTTTTATATCAACTCCTAATCACGTCTGAACGCGACTCCTGTCTTCTCTTTCATGGCTCGTATCCCTTTCTTCCTATAATCGCTTGGCTAATTCTAAATAACTCTTTCACATTTTCGTTAACTTTCGATCAAGGACAAAACACATCATATACATTTTATTTTTATCTTCTTATACAATCAAAGGTCATCTTTCATACATCCAACATTAATAACAACATAAACACTGTATGTGACTTACCGATCATTATAAGATGCTGACAGTACTCTGTCAACGAAGCGATTATGTGAGCCTCTAAAACTTCAGCTGCTTCCTCCACGATCACTGAAAAGCCAGTCAGTCATGACATTAATAAATACATAACATTATAAGAAACGTATCAAATAGTGTAATGCTTATAATAATGTTCTTTGACTTGTTTTGGCGCCGCAGAAGAAATTGCCAGTGTCAATGTTTTTAAGCCTAATTTTCGAAGTCTTTTCTAAATCACTTCCACTAAGCCCGCGTTTTTTTAAATTTAAAACGGGTTTTTTCTGTTACTATTCGCCTTCGTTTAGGCTATATATGATCTCCTGTTTTCCTCGCGAAGATACATGTCCGTGATCATTCTCTGTCTTAGTTCCGTGGATCGCATGCCAACTGTCCCAAACTATCTTGTTTCCCGTATGATTTTCTCCCTAGTGATATTCGTCGCTTTTCTAATGTCAATACATTACGTACATAATATCATGTGTATTCCACTTTTATTTAAATATTTACTATTTATACTTATTTATAGTAATATTGTAATGTGTCCTTTGATAGTGACTATATAGTAATGCTTTATATTTATATGTTCATCATATATATAATTTTATAATATCCCTACAGATCTCAAAGTACTATAAATTTGTGATTGTTTTGTGTACTGTAGAATAATCTACAAATATACATAATAGCGATCATATGGCTACTAAATTCTAAAAATATATTTGTCACACTTATTGGCGTAATTAACTAAATAGGCAGTACACATAAAAAAAACTTCAAAGTTAGGCCTGATATCATGGTGGCTTCTTAGAATTATCTAGAGTTTTTATGTCAACTCAAAATGCATGAGTGCATATCATCTATGCACAATAACTAAGCTATATCACGTAATATACCATCAACATTAAATAATATGGGGTCAAATAACCAAAGTTAATGAATTAAAATTAAAACCACCATATAACAAATCGAGATCCCGACAAAAATTCTAGAATGATCTTCACGTAATTTTTAATTTGTTGTAGGTTTAGTGACTGCCGACAATATCACCTAATTTTATGTGACGATGTGACCCAAGATGCTGGCACGCTAAGCCTAGAGAGACTGGCTCTCAAGTGCAGCTACCTGAACACACTTATAGGTGCTTGGTGACAGATTATCAACTTGAGAGTGGTAGCTAACTAGCTAAGATAGGCATATTAGAAAATACCCTATTACTATGGTTTCATCACGATGTTATCCTTCAACGAAAGCTCAGGCTGGCAGGGATTCGAACTCACGTCCACGTCCATCGAGAAGGTGTCCGTACACGCTACCACCGATCCTTCATTATGATACTGGATGTGAAATGGCATTGCTAGATGTATAATTACGTCGTTGAACACAATATAGTTACCTATAGAGTGACGCATTCTCCGCAAGAGGTCGTGTCGGGTCGCGGCGGCGGCGGTGGTGGCGGCCACCACGCGCGCCGCCGCCGTCACCGCGACGTCCGTCAGCGTCCTCACGTGCTCCAAGTCTGCACTTACTGCGCTGTGTTGCTCCTGAATTATACGAGCTTTGTCAATTGAAAACTCAAATAAAACAGTCAAGCAAACATGGAAATTGACTAAACAACAGTTTGGAACCTCGCCGTACTTACTAAAAATAATCTAATCTATACATATAATAAAATTGAAGTGTCTGTTTGTAATGTCAAAATAACAGTTTTTACGAAATGTATATGAAAGTACATACTACACCTATAAAAAAAATTGTTTGTTCTGGCTAATTTCCAAAACGGGTGTACCGATTTTGAACTTTCACTGGCAGATAACTGATGTTATAAGGAATAACTTAGGCTACCTTTATTTTAGAAAAAAAAGCCTTTTTAGTAGTCCACGCGAGCGGAGCCGTGTATATAAATTTTTGCTTTCTGTGCCCCTTCCATATATATAATTTAAGTATGCCAAATCGCCACTTTACCGTGCGCCCAACTTGCTTAAAAAGGGACAAAGTACCGGGGTAAGATAAGTATTACAAATATATTAAATTAAAACATTCATTGTTTACTTTCATACTGTCAATGTCAAACAGATAATAGTCTGCTGTCAAACATTCGCACAGAGTAAATATTAACCCCCAAATAATTTTAAAATATTGACAGCTGTTAACGGGCAGTTTTTAGCGGGAATTCAAATTGTCATGTAGTGGTTTTTTATTTTTTATCAACAAATTCTTGTTGTTTGATACTATATTGTATAAAATAGGTGGCATTTTGCATAATAAAGCTTGGTTATTGTGCACAAGTGAAGTGGATTGAAAACAATAACATGGACCATGAATTCGGTGATGTCATAAAAACTGCCTAGAAAGTTCTAACAAGGGAGCCACTATCTTGTTAGGACATTGAAATTATAACAAGACAGGACATAATAGCAGTAATGATCTTTAATGAAGAGGAGTAGTTGCCAAGTTAGGAAGAAAAAGAAGAACTGTTAACTGAGAGATTAACCTTAATAGAACAAAATAAACATATATATATGTGAAATAATTATAGAGGTATAATATAAAATTCAAATTCAAACCAAAAATTTTATGATTTTCGGTCGACTTTCAACCATTGGGTGATCACTACATATAACTCCTTCAGGATCGTCTAAGTGGTAAACATCCTCTTTCATGATAACATTTAGGTGTGATATAAATTCCAATGAAAAATATTACCAAAGTTATGAAAATTGTATTATGTAAAATTACGCTTGACTAGATATCACCGGAGACTTAACAGGACATGGGCATTACAATAAACATCTTTTTAATTTATGTGTAACAGAAAGCCCCCGTATGCCGAGTATGCATGGTAAAAGAAGAGACAACCAGTCACGTGCTCTTGAAGTGCAAAGAGCTGGCTCGATATCGAGTTGTACACTGAGGACCCTGCTGGAAGTCATAAGCAACATCAGACGACTGGTGGACTTCCTGGAGGAACCAGGCTGGCAGGACTAAGTCAGCTACAATCACGCAAAATAGGCGCATATAGACGTCGAGTTGCGGAAACTTAGCCCATGTGAACCTGATAGAAACCATGTTAAAGTACACTTTGTTGACATACCATTAAAGTGTTCATTTGTTCTAATAGTTTATTTTTTAAAGATTCAACTACTGTGTAATAAAGTTTCCATCTTTTTTCTGGATCTAAGCTGTACAGATCTTCAATATTATTTATATCGCTGCCATCTTTTTTGACATTTTGAAACGAAGTTTTATATTTCTAGAAACAAAAAAGAGTAAAACACTTAATAAAATTATCCATTTTCCATATTTTAAAGAAAATTCAAGAGGTATATGATATGACCTCTAATTCGCGTTTTTAAGTGCACAGATTTAACACTTAGATTTACAGAGATATTATTTTTGACTTAGAGACTCTTAGGGATTTTGGTTAATCTGATATTTGACCATTCCAGTTATGCAAATTCTGTTGTTTGCATCTTTACATTATTTAGATTAGAGAATGTCCTAATTTTAATTAGTATTTAAAATTTACCTTAAAGCAATTCAACCTTTTTCGTATTTTAGTAATTTCTACTTCAAATTTCGCAACCATTTTGTTTCTTTCCATGTCGTCATCTGTGACGTCCTTTACATATTTTATGCTGTTTAACATTGAATCGATTTCTTTTAAAGCCCATTGTTCAGAGAAACAACTTTCTAAATCATCTGCTACATTTAAATCCACTATTTTCTCCCATTCATCTTCTTCTACATACTCATTATTCTCATCTCCTAGATGACCAAATAGCCAATTTAATACTGAATCCTCTCTACAAGTGTTCAGTTCGTAATTCTTATCTCCTATTTTAAGGTAAGGTCTTATACTTTTGTATGAGATTATTTCTTTCTCACATTTCTCGATCTCGCTTTGTAAAATTGACATTTCAGTGAAAATCTTCTCTAATTCCGCTCTTTTCGCTGCATATAGATGGGAGTATTTAGATTTGATTCTAGATCTAGCATTATGTAATGTGTATGGTTCGAGTAATTTGCTTTTACTTTGACTGCCAAGTCTTATAATATCTGTAGTGGTACTTAATAATCCTTCTAAAAATTGGTCGAGGGCATGATTCGTATAGCAAATTATTAACATCGGTGTACACTTTAAAGATAGGTTTTTGAGCAACGTGGAAGCTATTCTGACGCCTATATAAGTTTTCCCAGTGCCCGGAGGCCCTTGGATTACGGCAAATTCTCGAGTTAAAGCGAATTTGTACGCTTCCAATTGCGATTCGTCGAGACCAAAAGCGTCAGTTGGCCATTGCTCTGTATCTAAGACTGGGAAAGGTATATCCTCTTTACTTCCTGGTTCTGTTATTGTGTATATTGTTTCAGAATTTAAATATGCCGGATGTTGAGTTTGTTTCTGTAATAATTTAATCTTTCAATGTTTCTTCTGATTTTTTTTTTTCACAATCTTGCTAACGATTGATATCATATAGGATTTCCAATTTATAAACAAAGAGAAGCGATGATGGCGCAGTGGTAGCGTGTACGACTTCGCGTCGATTGACGTGAGTTCGAATCCCTACAATGAGCCTGAGCTTTCGGTGAAGGAAAACATCGTGAGGAAACCATAGCATGGTGGTAGGGCATTTTCTAAGCCCGCCTGGCTAGCTACCACCCTCAAGTTGAAAATCTGCCGCCAAGCACCAATAGGTGTGTTCCGGCAGCTGCACTTGAGAGCCAGTCTTCCACTAGGTTTAGCGTGTTACCATCTTGGACCCACATCGTCACTAAACATCAGGTGAGATTGTAGCCACTACGCCAAACCTACAACGATAAAAAAAAAACTTTTAGTTCATATTATCATACCAATTATATAGAATGAAATAGTAATTAATATGTAATTATTAGTGTACATTTTGTTTTCAAGCTGTATTACTTAATACCTTATGGTTTTAGCGTTTGGCCACTTGATATTAAGTGACGTCTGACCACACTAAGCCTAGATGTACTACTGCTTTTAAGTGCAGTCACGGGACAACCTATAGGCGCTTTGAGATAGATTTTCAACTTGAGGGCAGTAGCTAGCCAGGCGGATATTAGAAAATGGTTTACTATCGTGCAGTGGTTTCATTACGAAGCTTTTCTTCACCGAAAGAAAGTTCACGCCCATCATATGATTTGAACCTAAGTCAGTTGACGCGGTGTCCGAATACGCTATCACTGAGTCGACAACAGAAACAGCACTTACAATATAATAAAATCTTTAATTTAAAGGTAAATTCGTGAATATATATATTTCAAAAATTATATTAAGAGTTAGTTACCTCAACATCCACAATATATTTTTTCATAGGCAAATTTAGATTTGAATTTTGTATAACCTTTAAAACTCTATGGTAGGGCTCAAAAAACACTTCACTCTCTACCATGAGATAACATTCATTGAAGATATTGTTTGAAACGGGTTTAACAAAAGACACAGCAATCTGGAATTATATAAATACACAAAGTTTAATTTTATCATTGTTTGATATTATTGCAATATTTAAATCAACAAATTTGATTCTTAACATCCTTTAACAATACATCGATAGGTTCTCTGTATAGGGGTCCAAGTACAAAATCATAATTTTACACGACTGGTTTTCAAAGAACATTTTGACCATTGTAATTTTAACTATGTATTACATACGCCGTTTTAATTCAACAAAGAATAGTTTCCTTAAATAATACGAAGAAATTTTTACTTTGGCCCTTGTAAATAGGACCCGTCGATATTTAGGATACTCCACTATTTTTTTGGTGCATATAAAAATCGATGCAATGGTCTAAGTCACACTTTATTGTTTCAATAATTATTTACGGCAAATAATGTTAAGCGTAATTACGAGAAGTTACAAAATCATTTTTAATATTTAGTAGAGTAATAAATATTTCCTTTTTAAACAAAAAAAAAAACAATTTATTGAGACATTATATTCAAGTTGCCTCAAAGTGGATTAGTAAATAAATAGGTTAATGATTTAAATTTGAAGCAACGAAGTGAATATTAAATAGCTTACATATCCGTCAGTCAGCAAATTCAAATTAGAATCGAGTACAGTAGCGCACAATATTGTTTCAAAATTATCATTACTGAAGAGTAAAAGCGATCCAAACATGAGCTGCTTATTGTAAGCTAATCTTTTGCTGTCCACTGAAGCTTGGGCAAGGCGTTTCGTCCATGAAATGTCTACAAGGTGACCGACTTTGTTATTCGCCGCATATGTACGTATCACACGCACTTTTGGATATATTCTGAAACAAAAACAAGGTGATAAGTTTGACTTACGAAAACAAACATTAGATTACAATTTACAAATATTCAGTTTCTAAAGGCTTAAGGCATCTTCTCAAGGTCTAGTCGTGGGGGTCGAGTGGCCGGTGTAGCATGAATAAAGGATGATTCATGTTACACCGGGCCGGGATACGGTCAAACATTTATTATAGTATACTTTTGTTTAAGTAATTCATGCTACACCGGGCCGGGACTGGGGCGAATCCCTGCAAGGAAAACACAGATTTAAATTTTAAAAATCCTTGCATTTTAGTTCTATAATTTACAAAATATTATGAAACGAAAGTTTGAGCAAGTTTCGCAAATACGTTACTCTTTTTTTTTTTTTCAAAATGCAATATATTCGGCAAATATACTTATTTTTATATTAATGCGTTCTTTTACCTATTTCTATGTTGTTTTATATTGTGGATAAAATAATATGAAACAAGAACAAGCATAAGTAATTGGTGTGGTACAGTCGCGAAGATGTTTGCGATTTGATTTAATTATGTGGCTGATGATTGGTTGATTATGTCGCCAAACATTAAATATTAGATCAGAATATAATAATAAACTTAAAGCTATAATAAATACACAAAACATAAAAACCTATACACAATGATAGGAAATTATAGAGCAACTAGAAACCTGCCCCAACGTCGCACGGATAGTAGAGGAATACAGCCTTATATAAGTCTATTGGTTTACGCGGCGCACGACAGTAAAGCTCCCAGTCGGCATGATTTTTCCGACATCTTCAACAATCATCGTCATATTTCAGTCAGTTTACACAGAACCTTAATTAATTATGCACCTAAAAACCTTGCCCATGAATCACTCCGCCCATTGATGTAACCGTATGAAAATCTGTTCGGTAGTTTTTGAGAGTTTATCGCGTTCACAGACAGACTGAAACGGCGGGGGGACTGCTTTATCTATCTTCTATACATAATATAAAACTCAACGTCTCTCTGTCTGTATGTCCGTTTATGTTCTTTTCACGCAAAAACCAGTTATCCAATTAGCATGTTTTTTTGGTCATAACTGTGTTTTCTGACCAGATTAGGTATAGAATATATGTTGTAAGATACACAATAAGCAGTGAAGATAATGGTGAATCGATGCGGAAAAAAGACGCTCTTGGGGAACTTAAATGGCTTACGATGAGTAAAAACATAAGAGATATATTAAATTAATGTACTATATAATTGCAGATCTTAAAAAGACATAAATAAAAGTTAGCGATAGCATATCTCTATTTTCTAAAGATCACCCTTAATAAGCTTTTTTGTTGTTAAAATAACTAGCGGGGGAATGCCGTGCGTGTGCGTGGGCAGTACGATTCGCGCGTGTGCTCAACCGACGGCATTCTGTAGTCCACGCGAGCGGAGCCACGGGCGCAGCTAGTAATATTTAATGATATAATAATATTAAGGGTAACACAAATAGAGTAAAGGCACGAGTTTGTAGAAACGACATAAATTGTAATAAAACTTTTCAAGTCGCTCATAATTGAATTTGTAAGTTTGATATAAGAATTTAAAGTAGACGCCTTATTCATGAGGCTCTATAGGTTATAGGGCGATACCCTGAGGTTTTCACAAAGGATCTCATGATCAATTCGAATTATATTAAATCGTGGGACTGAATAGTAATATTATCACAAGGGCATGTGTCGTTTTAGATGATTTTAATCTGTGTAAGTATTGTTTGGTGTGCGAGTGTGATAGTTATTGGTGTATATTTGAATAGTGGTTTGATAACAGTTAGAGTTGGTAGGAGTTGTATTGTGTGCTGCCCTTGCGTCTTGGTTCTCTTCTCTTATGGTGTGCTTTATATAAGAAATGGGGAGTGGTGTAATTTTGTAGCTCTTTTTACTGCAACGTATGCAGTTTCGTTGCCAATAATTCCCAAATGGCTTCTGACCCGATTAATCTGACCACATACAGGATGCTTATGAATGATGTGGTGTATTTGCGCTAACAAGGGTGTGTGTTGCTGCGGTTCTGAATGGCTAGGATGACTGACATGGAATCAGTGTAAATGATGGTTTGTATATGTTTATGATGATAATCTTGCTTATGGCGTAAAGTTCCACCATAAATACAGTGCAGTTGTTAGGCAGTTTAAATTTTCTGCTCACCGGTGAGCTGTTCTGCGTATAGAAGATGAACGCTGCTCCAATCCTCTTGCGTGCTCCCGTCATGTATATGTGATTCGATAATGGATGTAGAGTTGCTGGAATTCGAATGCCTGTTTCTGATTGGTTACGGTTGGTGAGATAAAAGAGATTCCCTGTGCTGGGAGTAAAATTGGTGCGGAGGACCTTTCAAGATTGAGGTCATCAGGAAGTTACCGTATTAGTTCAATAAGGTGAGCCTCACGAAATTTTTGGTCTAGAGGTGTGAATGAGCTAAGGCAATAGCGATAGAAGTACAAAACAGTTCGAAAACTTTTAATGGCTTTGATAGCGAAACTGCGTTGTATACTCAGAAGACGTTTCTTTATAAACTTCTTATGTACGATGTGTCTGCGAAGCGTCGAGAAGTCAAGAATTCTCAACTCTTACATAACAAGAAACTTAATAGAAAAGGCATGTCAGCTCATTGAGTAAAATGGTAAAAAAAACTAATCTTTGTATATGCTTTATGATTGAAATTGGCGAATTTCAATATAATTTAAATACTATAATTAGATAGTAAAGCCAGCCTCGCGGACAATAAAATGTGAACGGTTTTTTCGTTATTTTCAAACTTCACAAATCTCTAGCCTCTAAGATAAGAAACCAATTATCAACTGATGCTATCAATAACCCTGTATTTTCTAATACATATTTCATTAACATTTTCAAATGATTATTATTAATAAAGGACGAAATGAATGAATGATGAAGAACGTTTGAATGATTTATATAAATAAAATATTGTATACCTGATATTTTCATATTTTCTCTTAGATGTGTTCTTCATGTATTTACCTATGAAAAGAAATGACTCTAACATACATTATAATAACAATGACATGAGATTAAATTATACAGTATACTGATTTTGTACATATTTTTTTGATGCTCGCATTTTAATTATTTCCAAATATTAGTTTTGAGATATTTAGGACAAGTAGACACTTTAAATTTTATTATGTTGTGTAAGTTTTACCTTTGTATTCAGTAGATTATAAAGACACTGGATAATAATGCTTCTAGCAACTAGACTAGGATAGTAAACAGTTTAAGGTCACAACTACTATGCAATTAAAAATTAGATTAGTCATTACATAATAAACTAATAAGTTTAAAAAATAATTATTTTATGAACTCGCTTTGCGTATAAAGTTTTTTTTATCATTGTAGGTTTGGCGTATTGCCACAATCTCACCTGATGTTAAGTCACGATGTGGCCCAAGATGGTAACACGCTAAACCTAGTGGAAGACTGGCTATCAAGTGCAGCTGCCGGAACACACCTATTGGTGCACCTATTGGATTTGTACAGTGTAAAATCCTCAAATAATGCTGGGAGCCAGATTATTTTATTAAAATGTATGAAAAAAAAAACACTCAGCTTACGCTGACTCTATTTATCACGAATATCTCGAGAACCTAAGCCTTCATTGAGAAGGGATTAATTTACAATTACATTACCTTTAACATTAATGCATAATTTGTAATAAATCAAGACAAAAATTAGAAAATAAAATAAATACTAACATATCCCATCTCGAAGGGGCCCAAAGCAATCTTCTCTGAGCAATAGAAATTGTGTTTCCAAATAATATTCAACACTTGGATAGGCTCCATTGATTAAAATTGGTTTTATCTGTATATCATTAGTACCAAGTATGTCACCTTTATTTGGGAATATGTTAATTTGTTGAAAACTATATGGTTTTTGATTATTATTTTCTGGAACATCTCTTGAAGATGGCTGAAATAATTAATAAAAAGTGTATTGCAGCTTATTTTTGGAGTTTTTATGGCTGGATGTTACACCATATTTTATTTTTAACTTGCATTATTTCATCCTATATAGTGTAATATTAATGACATTTAGCATAACATAGCTTGGTTATTGAGCACAAGTGAAGTGGATTATAAATGATACATGGACTATGAATTTTGAGATATTAAAAAAGTACCTGGAAAAATCTAAAAAAAATGTGTTTTTGTTAGAAAACTGAATTTATCAGAAGACACTAAATGGGTAAAATAAAATAATTACCCACTTGATAAAGATAATACTTAGCCCTCAATAACAAGAATTGGTTGCCAAAATAGGAAAATAAGAATATATATAATTTTAACACAAGTATTATAGAAATTAAAACCAATAACTTTTATATATTTGATATTAAAATAAAATAATGTTATATAACACAAGCGTAATTTAATTTAATTTTTAAGTAATTTATAGTAACTAATACTATAAATTATGTGAGCATGTAATTTTTTATTCAAAAACTTTTGTAACAATTTAGATAAAATATTTCATTTCATAAAACTTTTACTTTTCAAGTTTTAAACGGGTGGTATTTTTTGCAACACACAGGGCAAAGCTTTGTCACCCAGATATGTTCACTTAAATATCATTATCTTAGTTTTTATTTATGCAGTCATTTTTATGACTATTGACTATCATCAATTTATGCAGATATACATAGACCTTACTTACATAATTACCCATTTCTGAAGATAATCTTGATCGTAATTTATCAATTTTTACAAAAAAGTCTTCTCTTACTGTCTCTGTATGTTCTTCACAAACACCCAAACAACTTATTTCAGCCACTTCCAATAAATCATACAAATATGTCATAAATTCAATACTATTCCCACCAAAATTAACAATACCTTCACACAACTTGGATATTTGAATAAAGAATGTGTCCACGTCATCCCACAGTTGAGTGTTAAGCCTCTTTTCGGAAATTCGAACACTTGGTAATTCACTTATATATTTTTTTAAATTCACTAAAAATTTCGAATTTTCAAATCTTGTCCTTAGCATTGTAACAATTTTAGACTTTTCACCTGGTTCCAATGAACCGTATATATTTGATAATATTTTAACAATTAAAACTATAAAGTCTCCTTTCAATTCCTGTTCATCTAAGAGATTCCAAAAACCTGGTCGGTGTGCAACCTCAACAATTAAACCGGGAGGGTCTATTAAGGATATATCAAGCAGTCTTTTGAACCCTATGGGTTTTTTCTCTTTGGATTCAGGCTTTACAGTATTTGCAGGTTCAGGTCGATCTTCGTCAGCAAAGTCTGATGTTGTGTTTGCATTTGACCTATTATCTTCAATGAGAGTGCCATCAAACCAGTCTATACGAAGTGAAGCTTTACCGCGGTCGCCCATATTTACAAATTTATTTATTATTATTTTATGTGAATTTTTAGTAAGAAAACAAGTCGTATAGAATGTCAAAAATATACAACACGAGCATTAAGATTTGTCAATTTGCTAAATGTCATATGTCAATATTGACATTGACAACTGAGGTGAAGTGTTGCCAAGTGCGTAACGCTTTTTAAGAAGCCTAAAAATTCTAATATATAAATAGTAAATAATTATTCTATATAACTTATCTTCAAAATACGTTGGATTATAATAATTTTATTTTATCAAAAACACACGTCCTTGGGTTTAAAATAACTAGTTAGCTAAAAGTGTAATCTTGCAGAGTAGGTATTTAATAAAATTCAATTCGAGTGGATTTGTGAGTCATTCCGTCAACGCTCCCATGTAGCTTATCGTTGTTCTCGTTTGCCGTACTTACCTTGTTACTTACTTAGTTTGCCTGATCTCTTGATATTCATGGCTACTGCTCTACTCCTTAGAAGCGTGAAATTGTATAGCTTATTATAACCTTCCTCAATAAACAGACTATAAAATGCAAAAATATTGTTTTAAATCAGACTTGTAGTTTGTGTAGTGTTGTGTTTCAAACGTGCCAGAAAAGAAACCTTCACAAAAAAAATGTTCTTTAAAAATCCTTTTTAAATATCCTGAATTAGTGGGATTCGAACTATCGACCACACGTGCGTATTGCGTATGATGTCTTGTTGTCTCACACCATTAGGCCCATCCGACGACGATCATAATAAAAAAATAAGGACTTGCATTAGCCGTGCATAATGTAAATGTATTCTACCTCATTCTCTCGTAGGCTAAATTCTATAGATGTATATGGTTGTCTCTTTTTACTGTTGCTTTTTCGTTTATCGAGTTTCAAATCACAACGGTGGTAAAGAAGTTTTCACGTCAAAAAACAATCTCCTGAGATTTATAATATTAGTATGAATTTCAGTGAATCTTGTTGACCAACTGATGTGTAATACCTATTCATAATACATATCCATTGTTAGTAGGTTGTTTCATGGAATTTACCCACCTAATTATTTAAAAGTCTCCTTCACTTGTATATACTTTAACGTACGACATATAACTTTCCTATGTTTGTTTTCCAAAAATAGTAGATTCTTGTACTTATGTAGGTACGGGCGTTGGAAGTGGACTTCTTTGAATAGTCACAACACTTACAATCGATGTTATGTGACGCATAACATGGATTTTGACAATCTTCACAACAATAAAAAACAAGAGGTTTAGCAAGTAACTTTATGGTGTACACTTTTTATTACAATGTCTGCACGTATCAAAAAATTCACTCTCATAAATTAAACGCACTTTAGAAGTATATTATATGTATAACTTTAAAAAAATATTTCGTCAGTGGATGCTCCATTCATTTTAAGAGTGTAATCAAATCGAAATGTACCTAATTCATGAATGGAAAAGAAAGCAATAGGAACCAAATACGAATGAATGTTCAAGGAGCCCAATGCTAATTATATAAATCTGTCGTAAATAGTAGGTCCGAAGCTCCGGCGGCGTGGAGCCGTCGAGCCCGATGCTTGCGCGATACAGTAACACTGCATTCACTAGCTTTTATATATTATACACATTACACTGCACTCACATCTGCATACCACACAGTAAGTACATAGGTTCTATAAGATACTATTTTTCTTATTTTTTTGGCTAATTAGACAGACCAAATTAATGACTAAGCAATTAGGCAACTAGACAATTAGTGACTAGTGACAATTAGTGACGTGACTTTTTGCATGCACAGAAATAGCCGAGTTTCGGCCCCTTTGACACCCTTGCGCTTGTTGCCCTTCATACGCGGCTGAGTGCCTTCTGCGCTCGCCCACATGCGGAATGAAGCTGTCAAAGCCTCCTGACCAACAGTATATAAACATCGAAAAAAGAAAAAATCAATCATAAATATTTGTCGTCTACTCATAGGTTTAGTGAAGGCTGATTGTTGTCTGTTTGCGTATGTATGTATATGCACTTATATAAAGTAAATACATAATAATATTCGATGGTAAAAAACAACCGAATTGTAATAATTCTGATTTTAATATTCCTTGAGTTTTTGACGGGATCTCAAACTGTCATGCTGTGGTTTTTATTTATAAACTAGCTGTGCCCCCGGCTCCGCTCGCGTAGACTACAGAATGCTATCAGTCGAGCACGCGCGCGAATTGTGCTGCCTCAAAAATGCTTTTGTGGGTGATCTTTAGAACATAGACATAGGCTATACCTGACTTTTTTATAAGTCTTGTTAAGATGTACAATTATGTAGTGTATTAATTTTGTATATCTCTTATAGTTTACTCAATGTAAGCCATTAAATCGCCCCAAAAGAATATTTTTTCCGATTTCATTTACCATTATCGTCACTGCTTATTACGTATTTTACTTCGTGTAACAAAATATACTTATCCTATAACCTAGCCAGATAACATATATATAAATTAAAGGAAAAACCATGTAAATCGGATTAGTGGCTTTCACGTGAAAAGAACATAAACGGACAAACAGACAGAGAGACGTTGAGTTTTATAATATGTATTTTTAGATTTGTGTTATTTGACCCTATATTGTGTAATATATGTGAAGTTTTGCATAATGAAGTTAGGTTATTGTGCAGAAGTAAAGTGGATTGCAAATAATAACATGAATCATGAATTCTGAGATGCCACAAAAACTTCCTAGAAAGTTCTAACAAGGGTGGCTATCTTGAAATTTTCATAAGATTGGAAACTATATACACTCTATAATGGCAGTAATGGTCTTCAATAAAGAGGACCAGATGCCAAGTTGAGAAAAAGGAGAAGAAGAATAATAATCCTTGATTAAAAAATCCTTTTCGGAAATTCTACATCTGTTCTATACATCCTTGAAAGTGTTTTGATAAAAATTTGTAGTGAATTTTTCAATACATTTGGCTGTTTGCCAAATAGTGGCATTGTTACCCCACGTTCGTATCCGAAATGTTAACGTCCGCGTTTCGTTATTTACTACCGAAGTGATCAGTATCAGTGGGTGCCCGAAAAACCGTACGAGCTGAATTTAAATAGGTACTCTTTTTGTATATTATATTTACAACGTACTAGTCGTGTGTCCTATAGGATTTCTTATTGGAAACATGTCAGGAATCATCCTATTTTAACGTCTATTTTACCCGATTTAGGGATGAAATGTACCTAGACCCACTGTTTTAAATAGTGTGTTGTTTGTCAGTCAGCCTTAAATTTTTATTAAGTATATCATACATACATATAATAAAATTTAAGTGTCTGTTTGTAATGTCAAAATAACAGCTTTTTACTAAATGCATATGAAAGTATACACAGTACCTATAACAAAATACCCATTTTTTTTATAAATTTTGACATACAAAATACTATCTATATGTTTATTACAATATTTATAAAAGTTAACAATGATGACGATAAATAAGGATGAAGCAATGATGACTCGATAGTAATGTAATGTAATGTAATGATAGTAATGTAATGTAATAGTAATGTCTTCTAGTAATGACTTCGCGTCGATTGACGTAAGTTCGAATCCCTGTAATGAGCCTGAGCTTTCGGTAAGGAAAACATCGTGAGGAAACCATAGCGTGGTGGTAGGGCTTTCTCTAATGCCTGCCAGGCTAGCTACAACCCTCAACTTGAAAATCTGTCGCGAAGCACCTATAGGTGTATTCCGGCAGCTGCACTTGAGAATCAGTCTTCCAATAGGTTTTTAGCATGTTATCACCTTGGGCCACAGCGTCACTTAACATCAGGTGAGATTGTGGCTACTACGCCAAAACATATATGTAACGATAAAAAAGAACAAACAAAAAAAGACAAAATATTAATGATTATTAACTAAGGTAGACACGTAAATGTCTTAAAGCATATACGCAAAAAATAATTATTAATGATGTTCACGGCTTCTTCTAAGACTATATAACCTTTTAATTAAAGCACAATAATCTAACAAATGAGCTCATGTTCACTTGAAAATATTACAAGGGCTGAAAGCGATCTTGTATCATCGAATTCTTCAAATAAATGTTTTAATAATTTTTAACCTCGGAAAAACTCCTTCCTGCAGACGTAACTGTCACAGGTGTGTTGTTAATAATCCTCAGAACTATTTCGATAGTGGAATAGACTACAATTAAATTGTTTAAGTTAACAGTTAGTTACTCAGGTTGTCGCGTAAGACCCCTGCAAGAGTGAGGAATCGGGCGATTGCCCGGCTTACTACCATCTACGTGGCCGCTGTTTGTAAGCTACGCCACAACTGTTATTAACTAATGATATCTGTAGTGTGAAAAACGCACACTTGTGCCAACATGGAAGGAAACAAAAAGTGAATAAGTCAAAACAACTATAACACGAGCGAAATAATTGGCAAACTCCGTGTAAATTCATGTATTTTCATAAAGATCCGTAAAATCATTCTAAATATTAAAATAAAATAAATAATAGTTTACGCGAGTACGTTATAAGATCACCGGAGTCCCAACACGCGGTAATTATTTATAAATCATAAACTTAAAATTACTTGTCAAAAGTTGTTAGGTATATACTTCATTTAAATTCAGTTTTACTTTTCGATGTATCTGAATAATTAATTAAAAACATAATTTATTAGCGAATTATTAATTAGAATATAAATAAATATGATATAATAATTAATTTCTTTATTTATAAATATTTATAACTACAGAAAGTTTCCTTGGGATTTTATTTACTCGTTGCGTCTACAAAATCCACTGTAAAAATTTTGATTGTTAAAAAAGACAGAAAACTATTTTAACTATTAACAAAATTGAATAATGAATATGCAGTAAATGGTGTTTATAAAAATGAAGTAATTTGATATATTTGTAAGGTCTTGTAAAGTACATCAACGTATGGTTTTAATATAACAGAATAGTTTTGATTACTGAAATGCTTTAATTATACGCTTTTTTATTAGCTTCAGACGTATGTATGTTAGTATATAACGGAATCTTTGAACATGATTTTGACCCCCTTCAAAACGTCGGATTAACTTGAAATTTGGCATACTTATTAAGGACCGATGACAATTCAATATTTTAATCAGTTTGGCCCGTTATCCTTACTAGGATAATCAAGATTAGCGATTTTTTGTTTTCCTGAGACCTGAAGTGTCTGCGTCAAGACCAATAAGGGAAACTTACAATTTTAAACATCAACATGTCGATAAAAATAACAGTTTAAAAAAAACTAAAAAATCCGATTTTATAGAAAATTCAACTAAAAAATAAATAATAGTTCATAAAAACAAAAAAAAAATACGCTTTTATATAAAATCAAACTAAAAAAAAAAAAAAAAAATTTGAATTAAGAAAATTAGTGTATATAAGAAAAAAATATTTATTATTGTAAAAAAAGCGTGGGGTGCTTTTTAAGATATTACTATCAAAATAATAATCCTTATCTGTCAATAAAATATTTATATCTATTGACAACATGCACCCCACGCTTATTTTTACAATAAAAAATATTTTTTTCTTATGTACACAATTCTTAATTCGAATTTTTATTTTTTTTTAATTTTTAGTTGGATTTTATATAAAAGCGTATTATTTTAGTTTTTGGAACTATTATTTATTTTTCATTTTTTAGTTGAACTTTCTATAAAATCGTATTTTTTAAACTGTTAATTTAACAACAATCATACGGCCCGCCTGATGGTAAGCGGTAACACCATAGGTATCACTAGCGAGTTGCCGACCTTGAACCCCCCTACCTCAAAGAGCTCTAGAAACCCTACAAAGTTATTTGGCTGCGATCTTCTGCAGGATGGAGGTATTCCACCAGTCGGACTGCCCTAAGTAGAAAAAAAACTACAAAGAATTTTCTCTGTGCCCTACCTCTCTTTGAACCCCCCTTCCTCATGGAACTAAGGAAACCCTACTCACCGCAGGAACACAACTGACGATTATTCGTTATCAGATAAATCATTATTTACATAATTTCGAACTTTTGCAACATTAATTACAACTGTCGTTTGTGGTAAAAATGTTTCTTAAGACGTTTGCTTGATAATGGTACAAATTTATCTATTCCTAGGGGAAATTACGAGCTAGTCTGTAACTGAAATTAATCCTACGTGAGAGCTATTGCGTGTTTTTATTTATATTGACAAATATCTTAAACATTAGGGACTTTTATTATTTATTAATAGTCCAGACGCTTTACGCTGACTGCTGAACATGGTAGGTATCAGGAAAAGTAAAAATTATATTTTATTAATGCTCGAATATGAATTAATATCCCGTTGTTATTTAGGTCCGTTATTTAATGTATTTTTTTTTAAATAAACCATTTTTAATTTTGTATAACGTGTTTTGTTGCGGATTTAATAGATAGCTCATAGAGAGCATCAATGATAATAATGTGAATTAATTTTATTGACTTTTCTATAAACGTGTAAATTATTTTTACACAATAAAAAAGTGTATACTTATGTACATACTCAAGAAGTTTTGGTGCCTATTTCTTTGGTGTAATGAAACAAAAATAGCTCCAAAAATATTATCGCGCGTGCTAACATGATGAAATTAGCCATTCAATAAAAAAAAACATTGGCCATCAATGATATTAATATGAATGCATTTTACTGAGTTTTCTTTAAATGTGTAAATTATTTTTACACGTGTCTGTTCATGATGTCTTTTGTGTGCACAGCTAGTAGTTTATAAAAATGTTCAGTGTACTGTAGAATTACCCAAAAATAAAATATACAATGGCATACTGTTCAACAAATTAAGTATAAGATTGTGAACATAATGTTTGATTTCAAAATGTACAATATTTGAGATTTGAATAAGCCTACAGAATATTTATAGTAAAATATTAAACAAAATTTAGATGTTTATGAATAACAATGATTCGTAAGTATATTTTAAAATTAAACGGCATACCTAGTTAAATTTTTAAAATAATCCGTAAATTATATTATAATTAGACAAAAACCTACAATTTATTGACCCCAAAGGATTTTTACAAAATTAAATTAGGTGCGTATCTACATATTATAATACGATATCTCTCACGTTCATCTAATTAACAGAGAATTAGGTGTCAGAAGTTGATTCAAGGGTTAACATCCCAGACCTAATCTGTCTCGGGACGAGCAACTAATAAGAGAGCCAAGTCCCTGGAAATAATGGGCCCGGCCGAAACATTGACGGGAGTAGAATGGAACGTGTCAATCGAAGGCCGACACTGTAATTAAATAAGCCCGGATTTAAAATCGTTTGGAAAGTGAAGCTCTGGCTATAAATTTTGTAAATTTAAATGAAGCTACGAATTTATGTACCTACTACGTATTATAATATTGTACATTGCGTATTCTGAACAATAACTCTGTGGTTTTGAAGGTTTAGTAGATCACTCCAGCAGTAGCTAGAGCCATCGACTGAGCTTGGACAAGCTGAGTATACGCTCTCTTAGCGTTATGAACCTCTTCCGTTCTCTCAAGAAGCTCCACCGACGGAGACAAAGCAATGATGGCACAGTGGTAGCGTATACGACTTCGCGTCGATTAATGTGAGTTCGAATCCCTGCAATGAGCCTGTGCTTTCGGTGAAGGAAAGCACGTGAGGAAACCATAGCATGGTGGTAGGGTATTTTCTAAGCCCGCCTGGCTAGCTACCACACTCAAGTTGAAAATCACTCGCCAAGCACCAATACTCTTATGTGTGTTCCGGCAGCTGCACTTGAGAGCCAGTCATCCACTAGGTTTAGCGTGTTACCATCTTGGGCCACATCGTCACTTAACATCAGGTGAGATTATGACCACTACGCCAATCGTATAATGAAAATTTTTGAAAGGCCGGTATAAGAAAATACGCAAATTCTTATGATTGTTCCTTTTTTCTGTATTGTAAAATAAAATGTAAGTAAAATTCCCGGACCATTGAATTATTTCCCGATCAATGTTGGCGATCACGAGACAATCAATCACTGTCAATGTTGACAATTGATAATTTTTAAGTCAAAAAATCTAACGTATATGTAATGTAATCTTAATCTTTGCTGAAACGAAACCAATTCATCAAGTTAATCAGTAAAAACATAAATCAATTCTTAATTCTGTTCGAAATAGAAGAGTCGATATAAAATATTACTTCAAGCTGTCTAATTCAGTTTATTTTTATTTAGGGCTTTGTTTATGTAGGAAATTTCGCCAATGTCAAGTTGAGTTAACTTTAGCGGCCAAAAAGGGTGGTAATTTATATTATAATAAGGTTTTTTTAATGGTTTGCCAAAATAGTTTGTTACAGTGGTAGAATCTCTGCAAGGGTTCATCACCGTTATATTTATTCCTGTTCGAATGCTTCGTACTCGCGCGTTTGCTTTCTTTAATGATGTATTTTTGGGTTTAAAGTCATTTCTCAGCAGTAGCAACCTATTATTGATAGATAATTACATGCTACAGCGACCACTTAACAGTCCACCTTGGACTACATGCCTTTTATCTACTTCTTACTATCAAAAATGACCACAGTAAGCCTGATACAAAGTTTCTTATAGCTATATTTTTAGTACCATGGCAAAATGAATGCACTGTCGCTGATGGTAAGCTAAGTACAATTCAAAAACAACGGCGACCACCGAAAGATCGATTATCTACCACCGGATCGCCATTACCAGGTAATCCCGAAACCCGGCAAAAAATAAAGGTCACTGTGAAAAATTTATTACCATGTTTAGTGTTCGTGACCTTGTTCGACCATACCCTCCAGTTGATTACTGGATATACACGGGCTGCTCTCGGAACGCGACACGCTTAAACGTATTACTATGGTGGGTATTATTACTATTATTCCTACTTGGTGTATGGTTTTTTTATGCCAAAAGGCGCTAATATTTAGAATACAACTGCAATACTGGCATTTCAGCCATGTTGCCGACCTTGGAGATTGTATTTGAATTCACTTTTGAAGAGCCCCATGTTATAGTCCTGGGGAAAACCATGCTGGGCAACCGCAAGTCTAGCGTACGTGATAGGAAGGATCTAGAGAACCTTACTGTTGTCGCGTTTCGGCTTTTTAGAGTATGGGAATGAGCAGCCAGCCAACTGCGGATGGTGGGTGTTTGGAACGGTGATGAGGGCAGTATATCGAAAAATTCCTCAGATCATTGTCCATTGTACATGCAGGAAAAGACACAAAGTTACGCGAAGTCTCTGCGAAGTTGTAAGGTATTTCTAGTCCGTATGTTAACTCAGGATCGTCGACAATGCGAACAACACGCCTTTGCACGCAGTCAAGAGCAGAAAGGTGGTAGGCAGGAGAACCGGCCTATAAGTGAGAACATCTCCATGGTAGTGACGATCCAGTCTGCCACAATTGTCCAACCACCTAGCGTACGTAAAAAACAAGGGCGTTCCTAAAAACCCAAATACCCATGACAACTGTAGACGTATATTGCCTGATCTAATAATACTCGATCCATCGCCGTTTACTTTCTGATTATATAATACGGGATTGTCACTGACTGATGACAGTTAGTTTGGACTTGTTTAGTCATAACTTTGACATAAATCGAGGTCGCTAACTGTTTACACTTTGCCGACTAGTTTGCTTACTTTTACCAGTTAAGGACCCTTATAATTCCTTTTAACTCATCCATCCTAATCCTAGTACAAGAAAACTTCTACACAACAAAATGACGTTATTTTGTAAGTGAATCACCATTTTTACATATTACTAATCGATTTTTTATTTGGTTAAGTTCCACGAAACTAATTCATTATTATATACACATCTTTTTAAATATTTATGCTAATCATTTTAAATTTACATTACAGTACTTTAAAATATTTATTTTAAATATGATTATTATATTTTTGCATTACTTATATGATATTCTTTTTTTTTATGGCAAATTAACGCATTTTATATTTGTTAACAATTTTTAGGACTTTACTTGAGAAAGGTACAAATAACTATTAGAGATTTCTTTCTAATTGGGGAAGTCCGACTGGTGAAATACCTCCACCCAACAGAAGATCGAAGCTAAATAACCTTGTGTTGTGTTCCTACGGTGAGTTGAGTTTCCAGAGGTCCTTGGGGAAGTGTAGTTCAAGATCGGCAACGCACTAGTGGTAAGTACATCTGGTGTTACAAGCGTCCATAGGCTACGGTAACCGCTTACCATCTGGCGGGAAGTACGCTTGTTTATTAACTTAGCACAAAATAATAACGACTGTTTCATAGGTTGATCTGGTGGGTCTAGAAACATGAAATTTTGCACAGGACTTCTTTATTCTTTTAGTGAGTAAAGGATTTTGGCGAATTCGTTCCTTGGGGGTTTTATAATATTAATCCCCTATTGTTGCCGACTGAAAATCCCATTAAGCATACCACTAGTGACAAGGCTGTGTAAGTGGCATGAAGACTTTTCGGGCGGATCTTGATCTGTCATGTGGTGGCTTTTAATTTATTTCATAATCATACGTTATTTGACATATATCATTTGACATCTTTATAGCCGCCATCTTGTCAGACCTATGTATAAGATTATAAGAATAATTAGAGAAATATTATATTCACGTGACGTTGGCAGAATTGTGGACGAATACAGTTACCATTAAATAAAAAAAGAAGAAGAATGGTTTATAAGATCGCTGATGAGTTTTGAAATAAGAATATTTTTCATTTCAAAGCCACTCTTATAGTTATAATGTGCTCCCCTTAAAATTAAAATAGGTACTGTACAAACTAGAG
Source organism: Saturnia pavonia (assembly GCA_947532125.1). NCBI lineage: Eukaryota > Metazoa > Arthropoda > Insecta > Lepidoptera > Saturniidae > Saturnia > Saturnia pavonia. The sequence continues at coordinate 13,508,565 of OX383906.1, forward strand.
GCACACATAAAATTTTCAAGAAACGGTTTTCACCACTGCGTAGGTCTGTTAATACAAGACCCGACGGATGTTTTGTAAATAAAATATGAAAGACCAAATTAAATATTCTGAGCGATTTATTGCCGGATTATTCATGGTTGTACTGTAAACATTTCGAATTTAATAATATAAATTAAATTAAATATTACATATTGTCCAATCCATTCACATAAATACTCATATATAAATGTTTATAGAATTAATTTTAATTTATTTAATAAAATAAAAAGCGTGATTGGAGTAAAACTCTGACTCTTTTGTTACTGTTATTAAACAAAAAGGAAGGAATATAGATATTTGACTATAGAGAGAAAAGGAAAGTTATAGTATATAAGCCGAGAGAAATAGGTGGGCGCGAACTAGGTCTGATCCTCCAGAATGGAACCCTTCAGCCTGCTACTTGCGTGACATGGTTACTCTACTGTTCACTATCATAACAAGCATTACACTGCACTTCATAAATGCTCACCCACACAGTGAGTACTTGGTACAAAAGGCCTTTTTTATAAGTAGTTCAACTTAGAAAACAGCTAACAGATAAACTAAATATATATATATGCGTATTTTTAATATGTATACTTAAGTTTGCTAGAATTTATTCTAGTTTGCTAGAATATGGTCGGTTAGATTTAATTCCCGGAATTGCATGCACTGCAACAACAAAATCCGATATACGGCCACTTTGGAAACCTTGCGGCCTTGCACTAATCACCATTTCGGCTGAGTGCCTTTTGATATCACTACAAAGCCCGGTAAAGCTTTGAAGGACAACAGCGGTGTCAGTTCGAAAAAAATAAATACAAAAATGAGCGCTATAGAACAAGACACGTGTACGCACCAGTGAAATAATGCATAAAGAAGAATAAAGTATTATAAAAGTCATGTTTTTCTTTCATTACTATTTAATTGTTTACACATTAAGCATTTTATAGCGTGTACTGATTTTTTTAAATTAATGTTATACAATCAACAAAAATCTTTCTTATAGACACGGGTGTAGCTATAACTTGCACATGGAGGGGAGTGGGAGAGGGTCCCGCTTTGCACAATGGTAAACTAGTTGTCACACATGATTTGGCGCCATAAGAAGGAAACACTATTTATCAATAGACTCAAACTATAACAAAATATCATATTTAAGTAATTTTACTGTATACTATTTTTAAGAACGGGTACAAAAGGTGTATATTCTGCAAAAGTTAACGTACTGTATAGATTAGGGGGGGGGAGCAGCTCCCCTAATCCGTTCCCCTATATACGTCCATGCTTATAGAATAATGAACACAAAGATAAATATCAAATCAATTTGATGAACGTAGTAGCTAAAGTTACCCATACGCTTGTATTATACATTTATGAAGGTTATCTATAGATATTAAGGAATCTATTGTTACGATGTCCATTAATATTCACGGCCAGTCCGGTCCGTGTGAGTAGTGTTGCCAACTTTGCAATTCAAATTTACGGGAAATTTACAATTTAAAAAGCCGGATCCGTAATATTTGCTTCTGTTATTATAGGAAAGCAAGAAATTTAGGACCGCTTTTTGTTACCGTTGTTCGACAAAGTGACGGAATTGTACTTGATAGTAAGCATAATACCGGAGACCACCGAAATATCTACAGTTCATCAAGCGCCTCTTCACGTTATATTTGAAGGACTCCATGTTGTAGAAAGAAGGGAACACACTGGCCGGGAAACAGTTCCACAGCTACACAGTACGGCTTCAGCTACGAAGAGAAATTGACTCGCTAAGCGTCTTTTATCTTCTGTATCATGGTGAATATTCCAAAGAGTATTTTTATCTTTTCCCCCATCTCCCTTCCACTACGGAACCACGCGGCTTCTTCTACGGAGCTACAGCTACACAGGAGCACCCATCACGGCACGAACAAAGACGGCTTACCTATGCCGTACCGTACGGATTTGGAATGATCCCCCAGCCAACGTGTTCTCACCTTCCTATGATATTGGGTCCTTCAAATGAGACGTGAAGTGGCATTTCAGCAGGGCAGCATGACGTCGACGACTGCCGATGCAATCAGTGTCATCTATACCTACACATATAATAAAGTTGAAATGTCTGTTTGTAATGTCAAAATAACAGATTTTACTAAACGCATATGAAAGTATGCATAAGCACGATACCTACAACAAAACACGCGTTTTTTTTTGTCTGTCTTTTTGTTCCGGGTAATCTCCGAAGCGGTTGGACCGATTTTGACGGAACTTTCACTGGCAAATAGCTGATGTTATAAGGCATAACCTAGGCTACTTTTATTTAAAAAATAATAATTAGGGATTCGCACAAAAATAAAAAAACCTTTTTAGTAGTCCACGTGAGCGCGACATACAAATGTCAAACATGTGTACATGGTATAACTGAATAGTTGGCCACCCCATGTGTGGGTGTCATGACTTACCAAATAGACGGACAATCGTAAAGTTTGATTAAGTTCCAATAATTACTGTAATACTTGTTTTCATGAAGGCATTCCATGCTTAGTGAAGATGAGACCGACAACAATGCAATTACTAAGTAACATTATCTATACAAATTAATAGTTGTGCCTTAGTATTCTTTAGAAATTCGAAAAATGATTAAATGTCTCTTTTTTAACATACCAAATGACGCAACACTGAATTATCGAGTAAAATAAGGAGGAAAAATTATTAAATAATTACCTTTTCGCTCTCAACGTCTCAAAAAATGCACGTAAAATTAGCATTAATGGCATCCATAGGAGTCAAGTTACATTCACACGACAAAGTAACATTAAAAATTGACGTAGTTCGATTGGGTTCCATCCACAATTGTCTAAATTTGAGGACCTTTTATCTTTACTTTTTTTTTTAAGCATTGATGGCGCAGTGGAAGCATGTACGATTTCGCGTCGATCGCCGTGAGTTCGAATCCCTGCAATGAGCCTGAGCTTTCCGTGAAGGAAAACATCGTGAGGAAACCATAGCATGGTGGTAGGGCATTTTCTAATGCCCGCCTGGCTAACTACCACCCTCAAGTTGAAAATCTGTCGCCATGCACCAATAGGTGTGTTCCGGCATCTGCACTTGAGAGCCAGTCTTCCACTAGGATTAGTGTGTTATCATCTTGGGCCACATCATCATTTAACATCAGGCGAGATTGTGACCACTACACCAAAGCTACAACGATAAAAAAAAACATGTTTGAGGTCCCTCTAGCTACAATAGGTTAGAGTTTATCCATTTTTATTGTTTCATTTTTTTATTATTCACTATTTAAATTTAGAATTCCAGAGACACAGGTAAAGGCTGCTTATTTAAAGTTAATCTCTATTTAACCAACGAAACAACACATTCCGGTCCAATTCCAACCGCTAACCACTTCTAATTCAATTTACATAGCGCGTGTCACATTATGCAAATACAGTGAGGGGTTTAAAGAAATTCCAACATAATTTCAGTTAGGCTGTTATTTGTCTTGATCTGTTTTGATTAAGTCATACTTAGGCGTATTATAAAAAAATAAGCAGAGTGAATTTTTACGATGCGCACGCACATTGTATCAAAAAGTCTACTCTATGAAATTGCTTGTTAAACATCTTGTTTTATTGTGGTAAAGTCATATTACTGATACTACTCGTATAAAGCTTAATACATTGGTTAATTGTTTGTTTCAACGCTTTAGGGCCGATTTTTCAATCAACAGATAACTTTATTAAGGGGATAATTTTTAAATTTTGACATGTTTGTCCATACATTATCTGTCAAAAAGTCAAAATTATTCCTGGTATAAAGTTATCTGACAGTCGAAAAATCGGCCCTATATCTCTGGAACTTACTAGTTAGATTTGAATAAATTTATTTTATTTTAAATAGCCTATTTATTTTGGAAAGTTGTAGGATAGGTTGTCCCCGACATACTTTACATTTTGAATTAAAATAAAAAGTTAATTATACATCTGTATAAAATTATTTATTTACTTATTTATACGAGAATAATGCGGATTTTATTTTTTTAATATCACTCCACGTAAATGGCGAAAGTTTAGCTGCAAGTACTTTTCAAGTCTAGACCTCATACCAGCAAAAACACGCTTGCAGAGATCTGGACTAGACGCCGCGATCTCGCGCAGTGCCCTTATGGTTGATGGCGAATTACTGTATAAGCGTGATTTTAAGTATTTCCACAAGAAAAAATCACATCGGGTCAAGTTTGGCGACCAGTCAGTCAGTGTCACGAAAGCGGCTTATTAGTTTTCCCGGAAAAAATAAAGCTTTCTTAGTTTGGTTGTTGAGACTATAGCAGTGTGTGCCGTAGCCTCATACTGCAGGAAATGCTTCCTCTATAACTTCACGTCACGGTTCTATGAAACGAAGTAGTAACCATCAATGTCAAGACATCTGAGAAGCTGTAGGCGAGTTCGGGAAGTGCATGCATGTACACCGGTGCATTGGCAGCAGCGCGGTGGAAAGTTAGTTGAATAAATTTAACACGGGAGAGACCGTCGGGCACAGCTAGTTATTTACAAATGTATATACTTTATTTTGAGGTAATAAATATCAAGTTGGTCGGTCTATTGTTATATAACCATTCACGACTATATTTTAAAAGTAGATAAATAAAATTTCAGGTATTACGAAAACTGCAGTAAGAGATACACAGTATCACATACGTTATTTTGACTATTTCTATTGGCATGTGTAGACATTATTGTAACAAATGTATTTCAATGTTCTATGATTCTATTCGTAAACAATTTTAATAGCGGAACCAGTAAAAGAGCATTAAATCCATCTGCAGTTGAACCGACTACAGTTAACAGATTTACAATTAAGTATCGAGTTATTGTTTTTTGTTAATCATTATGTTCATCTTTAATTATCCATAAATCAAGTCACCATACTGATTTTTGCAACCGATCTTTCGGTTTAACAGCAGCACGACTGAGGAATTCGCTTCCTGGCAATATCCAATTAGCCGACTTTCGGAATTCCTTCAAGCATTTGCAACGTAGGTTCTACTTGGATCAGTTCAATATCTACTAGACTTTGTTTACAAAATTTACGCACACTCTGCATTGCACGCATGCCTTTCTCGTCACCACTGTAAGATTGATAGATAATGCTTTTATAGTATTAAGTCCTCCAATTGTACACTTATGTGTAATACGCGAATAAATAATTAACCAATCTCTAGCCGAACAGAAGTCTTATAAAAGTAAGGAGTATGTTTTTAAAACTTACGCAAGAGTACCTCAAGGATTCTAAATTTATGACATGGGACCACGCGGATCACTGAAGAACAAGTTTTAAGAATTTCGTATCTTAACTTTGCCCACCCAATACACTTGGATAATATAACATATGTATAACTTAGTAGTCATTCCACCTTTAAAACTTAGTAAGACTTATAAATGTTGTTTAGGTAATTGTGATAGGTTATACAATAAACTTTCTAAGCACATTACCGATTTGCCGTATAATAACTTCAAGAATCGTGTCAAACAAACTTTATTATCCAAAGGTTATCATTACGTGAATGACGGTGATGTCTGGAAATGATTATCTCTATGTACATCAAATAAAAATCATAATAATTATAAATAATAAAAATACTTTAAAAGCAATTCTTAAAAATATTGATTAACCCGACCGAGTTTCTTGCCGATTCTCCTCGATGACTAAGACGTTTTCCGAATCGTTAGTAGTGTGTTGACATTCATAAGTGCCTTCTTAGGGCCTAAATTTAATAAAACATTTTTGATACGATTTGAAAGGATATTTATTTGCAGAAACTGTAATACAAGGAAATTTGCCCTTGGCGATACTAACCTTGCGGATAATTTTTAATTAAGTCAGAACTCCCATTCTGAGATCACATCATTATCGTCCAGATATTTACAATTAAAACAAAATAAAAGAAATCTACATCATTATATTATATTCATATTATGTTCAAATACGAATAGTTACTAAAAATTCGATATCAAGGTTGTGCGATACGTTTCCAATATATTTACCGGGAATTGGTGTCTTTTATGGAACGAGCTAGGAAAGTATTATTCTGATGTAACAGATACGGACACATCAACACAACATACTCACTATGAGTTTTGTTTTTTGTTCTTGCTAACTTTATCTCACTAACATGCATCATTGCTAACATTAACTCTTTAAAACGCAATGTTATTATGAAGAATCACATTTTGCTAAATGGTTGAGTATCTACGTTTTAAAACAATACACTAGGATAGGTTAGTAATGGGTCAAATGACGACGTCCCTTTCTACACGACAAATGTGTTCGACCTTCATACAGATGGTGATAAGCGTGTCCCTTCGATACTCTTTTGGTTTGGCGCGGTATGAGTTAAGTTGTATTAATTTTTATGTTACTCATATTTATTTCATACGTTGATTTCTAAATAAATGTTTTATTTCCAAACTTGAGAGTTTCTCTGTGTGATCGAATTACAAAATGAGGAGATTCGAGGAAGAACCAAAGTTACCGATATAGCTCTAACATTACTAGACTTAAGTTGCAGTGAGCGAGGCACACTGATCGTAGGAGAGATGGCCTACGGGGTCGAAAAGTTCTCCTGTAGTGACTACGCATCGAAAAATGCAGCGTGAGCAGACAAGTCACAAGATGGGCTGACCACCTGGTTGCGAGAACCGGCTGGATGCGAGCAGTACAGGGCCGATTGTTGTCGTGACCTTCTTCTTTTTATTTAATATCAGCTGTCGTGGAAGTTTTCATCTACAAATCTGCCAATGTCTGTATAATATTCTTCTAATTATTTATCCTTGTAGGTAATCTTCAAACATATACAGCTCGAAAGAAATGGTAGTCCTTGATAAAACTGACTAGGATCTACCTAGCTACCTACCATGTTTAAATGCATGTTCCCAGTTATCCTACTTATACTATAATACTAATATAATAAAGCTGAAGAGTTTTTTGTTTGTTTGTTTAATCGCGCTAATCTCTGGAACTACCAGTAGGTTGGAAAATTCTGTTTTTATGTCATAGCCAGATTTTGAGGAATAATATAGGCTATATACATTCACGATACGATCCTAAAAAGGGGAGCAGCAACTATGAACGCCCAGCAATATGGCAAGTACGAAAAGTGGAAAAACGATAGGGTACACGGGCACGTTGGTAACAACGCCGTGGAGAGTTTCTCGAATAAATTTAACACAGGTGAAACCGTGGGGCACAGCTAGTTATATATAATCCACTTCACTTCTGCACAGTTACCAAACTTCATTACGTAAAATACCGCCAAAATTACATAATAAAGGGCCAAACAACATAAGTTTATGTATTAAAATAAAAACTCCGCGGTGAGGTTTTGAGGAAGCTTGTAATATCCAGCATTAGACGTCTTTTGGCTGAATGGATAGGTGGAATACCTCTCAAACCAACATAAATTTTGTTGTATACCCAGCACACATTCACTCACATTAAATCACGCGTTTTTTTTACTTACACATGTAACTTAATTATAGATAAGCTCAATGAGGTCTCAACGGTGCGTACCGTAATCATTAGCAGTTTGCGAAATTTATGGATAAATACATTTATGTATTTAAAAACCTCGAAAACAACGTAGGTACTAGACTCTCAAATCGGAACAAAAACCATCTGTCACACACACTGGCGTCGTAAGAAGAAAGGGCACAACTAAGTTTACAAAAAAGGTTACATACATTTTCGGAATCAGGAAAAAAAGTGCCTTCTTAATTTTTTGTAATTTCTTATAAACAAGATCCTTAAATATACCATAAGCTAAAAATCATAATTAAACCATTTTAAGGGATCCGAAGTTAACAAGGAACCCTTATAGTTTCGCCATGTCCGTCTGTCTGTCCGCGGCTTAGGTCAGAGATTATTAGTACTAGAAAACTGTAAATTGGTATGGATATACATATTAATCATGCCGATATAGTGGTAAGTGGATAAGTGGTGTCTTTTTAACATACATCGTCTGATTTTGTTTCAAAACGAGACAGATAACAGATCATGTATTCACAGAAGAAAATAGTAATTAAATTAAGTATATGTATGGGCGTGGCCAGGTACTCAGTTGCTGTCCCTCCTCTCCCCTTGAAGCAAGTAATAAATAACCTTGCGGATGTGGAACGATCTTCCTGAGTGTTTGATTGTCCATTGTAGTATGCAGTATATAAATAACGTTGCTTAAAATGTTAAATTTTTTATATAATCGATGAAAATATGTAAGTAACTCATTTAAAATGCAGAAAATATCATATGTAAATAAATTCAAAATATGTAATACACATGCAAAACTATTGATTATAATTTGTTTCAAGATAATGTCAAAAATATAAAAATATTTTATCCAAGGTTTATCAGTGAAGCAGAAAAAAGTCGAACATGTAGTACAAAGCTTTGATAAAATATACCATAAACATATAAGAAAGTGACCCGTGTGATGTGAGAATCATTTTTCATGACGTTAAATTTATGAGGCGCAAAGTTTTCTTATCTCCACATAGTTCGAGCTCGGCTGAACATGAATATGGTTACCTAAGTGAGAAAATATGTGTTATCTGATTACTGTCTTCTAAGCAACATGATTGTTTTCACATTGGCAAATTATTCGCGATATCGTTATAGAATTAATTAACTAAAAAATAAAATTAAAAAATGCCTGAAATAAGAAGAACTCAAAAAGTATCTCTATAGAGATTATATTACATTTATTAAAGGTTAATTTTATCAATGAAGTAGGTGTAAATAAATAATTTAAAGAACTACTTAATAGTCAAGCAAAATACAATATGTTTCGAAACAAAACACAAAATAAAAAAGTTTGCCAAGTGCGTATCGGGCCACGCGCAATGTAGGGTTCTGTAGTTGCTCGTCACAAAATGCAGACTTAAGGATCGTTAATGTTACATTGGGCTGGGTCCAGGACACGGCCAAACATTTATAGTATACCTTTGTTTAAGTAATTGATGCTACACCGGGCCGGGGCCGGGCCGGATCCCTGTCAACGTGCTCAATGAAAGTAGTTATGAAACAATAATAAAATTAATTTAATTAGTTGGAATTTTTACGTATGTGTACGCAATTTGTAAAAATCAATGCCTTTTTTGTAGATTACAATATTTGTGTTTTGACATATTTTCATACTTCTACACTGTGTGTCTATACCGAATATAAACTTTGAAGGTAACTAATCTACAAATGATAACGAGTATTTTCTATACATATTATAAAACTCAACGTGCTCTGTGTCTGTCTGTCCGTTTATGTTAATTTCTATGTTATCTAGCCAGGTTATAGGATATATTTTATTACATAGGACCGATTTTTCAATCGTCAGATAACCTTATTTAATGAATAATTTTTGAATTTTGACAGTTGTTCAATGCATTATCCGTTAAAAAGTCAAAATTATTCCTAAAATAATATTATCTGACAATTATCTGACGATAGAGAAATCAGTCCATAAAGTAACATACGAAATAAGTAGTGACGATAATGGTAATCGGATAAAAGTCGCTTTTAGAGCTCTTAAGCGGCTTACGCTGAGTAGGTAAACCATAAAATATATATCAAATCAATGTACTACATAATTACCATTCAGAAAAAGATTTACAAAAAAGTCAAAGATGTCATATATCTATCTTTTAAATATCACCCACAATAACCTTTTTTGTCTTCAAAATAACCGACGGAGGCCGCCATGGGTGCGAACGACATTCTGTAGTCTATCCGAGCGGAGCTGCGGACACAGCTAGTTAAGTAATAAAATACATAATTTATATAATTATGTTTAAAATCGATTACTATACCCATTTTCATAATGCAAAGGCTGTACGACAGCTAGTCAAATATTGGCAACGCGCCCTTGCACTCTTGCCAGATTGTCCGTGGTCAGTACTTAGGTTCCCCAGTTACTTTATGTTACATTCTGAATCCCAATAATAAGAAGATTTATGTACTAAACAATTATCCTATGTAATAAATAACTACCAACATTTATGTAGTAAACTTACTATCCATTATAACTACATTAAAATCTCCTTATTCACTCACGGTTATTAGCAGTTTCAGAAATAGCGGATTAAAAATGCGAAAACTTGCATTTGCGACTGAATTTTATTTATTCGTGGCCACAAAACTAACGACGCACTGTATTAATCACTACCTATTTACCAATCAAATTAAAAATTAGGCATCAAAATACTTATAAGGAAGCAAATATTACTGCGGCTAAATCTAAAGCTCTTTGACAAAAGCCATGGCGGCTTTTGCCGCGCCGCCGCCGTCGAGTACCACTAACGCCTTTGAAATTTCGCTCTCTAATTTTTACGTCTTACGATTATATTGGCTATAGTCGTAGTATTCTAACTCGGATAAAAGAATAGAATTGACGTAAATTGTAAAACGCGCGAGTGAAGCCAAGTAAAAATTAATACAAAATAGCAAAGGAATACCATTACGCCCGCAGTGTTCGCAGTTTATTATATGTATAGATATAGATTTAAAATTAAACTCTATTAACCAAATCACATGAGAGCTCTATAAAACTGATGGGTCCCGTTAAAACGTTTTCGAACATAACAGAAGCATAAAATATATATAAAAATGTATGTTAAAAAATACATAAAATTGGCTTGTTTGAAGTTTTGCATTTGCAGTTAACCTTTAGTTCCAATTCAAAGTTAAATTTCAAACTTATTATCTGTGCCACTAGACCCAGAACCAGAACTGACATTTTGGATTAATATCCAGTGATAGGTATAAAACATGGGATATACGATAGACATGTGATATTGTACATGATATAAGAAACTATACATTTGTTATTTTTAGTCTATAACTCGTAATGTAAAAGTAAAATGTAGAACATGTCCCATCTGATTGTTTAATCTATGACAGCTGTAACACTACCCGTTCGTCTCCCGCGTCGCTTTAGTAAGACATTCATTTTGACTAACTGCCCTGGTACGTTTGTACAATGAATATAAAGGATTCTAAATCACGGTGTGGTATATTAGCGAAACGTGCCGCCCCAAAAGTAGGCCACGTCATAGATAACTTTATTTATGTTATGAAAAATTGTGTTAGGATCGAAGGCGGCTTCATTAAGCGAGGACAAAATCGGGTACTTGTGGCTTCTACACATTTTTCCTTTATTTTTGTATTCATAAAATTTGTTGTCTGATAACGGCTGTATAATTACGAAATTTTAGAAGTCTTCTAGGTCTTACAATAATTTGTTTATTATAGTAAAAATTAAATCATAAGAATTGGTTTATGGTCATGTCAGTAGTAGAGATTGCATGATATTGATTATTTACTCTAGTGAAATATACATGTATAAAATGTTATACATTCATTCAAAAAAGTGTCGCGAATGGATGATTTGTTTATGTCTTTCGGCCGACTTCATTCTTTTTCCTAAACTCAAATTACCACCTCGTGGCATCCGTTTTCATTCGGTAGAAGTCATAAAGGAGAATTCGCGATGAGAACTAAAGTCAAATCTGGAAAAACGTAAAAAAATTTTCGTATCGTTTCTGAAAGAGCATAATTTGAAGGCGATAAAATAAATTTGGATGAATAAATAAATTTTGTGTATTATTGATATTTTCCCGGTACTTTTATGATAGTATTTTTTCGATCTGAATATACATAAGGGCTCTGAAGCTTCAGAAGGCTTTTATAGCTTCACCGAGCTTGGGGGTTAGCGCTGAAGGTACTCAGCCGCGGAAGCATGGCAACAAGCGCAAGGGTGCCAAAGTTACCGAACCTCGGCTTGGGCTGTTGTCGATCACGTGAAAAAGTCGCGTTCTGACTAAATCCCTATCTTCCGGGTGGAACATGTGTATATAGTGATATTTAGTTATATGGCAATTTTTTTGTAAACTTAACTAGCCAAAAAAATTGAACAAAATTTCCCTTACAGAACCTATGCGCCTGAGTGGTGTGCATGTGTGCAATGATTGTATGTTGATAGTTAGTGAATGTAGTGTCTTGTATCACGCTAGCGGCTGTAGGTGTGCGAGATAAAATGAGTGTATAAGTTACGTTTGTATGGACCAAATTCGGCCCACATTTACTTTAAGTATTCATTTCAATTTGTCCATTCAAATGAATCCAAGTGTAATAGAATGTAAACAACCATGCATTTTACACATGTGTATTGTGGATTAATTACAACCGTGCAGTGCAGGTACGGCGCGGCGCGGCGCACCGCAGACTGAGTTGAAGAGTGACGGCTTTTGTTGCGGGAACAAAGTAAACGCATTGTTGCTTTGTTACTTTACCTCTGGATTATACTGGATTTATACTGTTGATAAGGTTTTGACGTAGAGCATTACACTAACGGTGACTTAATTTTGTTTGTTACATAAATCTTATATCTTTAAACGAGCAATTCTTGTATATATATATATAATCTGAATCTCGGAAACGGCTGCAACGATTTTCACGAAATTTTGTATTTCGGGGGCGATAAATCGATTTAGCTAGGATTCATTTTCAGAAAATGAAAATGAATTCGTGTTTTCCATAATCAACTTAAACATAAACTTTTTTTATTGGAAGAAAAATAGCAAAAACGTGGAGTTTGGGTAGTCCCAATATTGCCACTTAAACAGAAAAAAAATTGGCTATTAACAAATAATAAAAGACAGTATGATAATACAAGTTAAATTTGTCTGACTGCAACAAATCCCAAGAGATCACTTGATGACCATTGTTAATGACCTTTTTTCAAGAAACCGAGCATAGCTCGGTCGCCCAGATATTTAAACATTTTATAGAGCGTGTAAAAGCAATAAAATTCAATACAGACATAGTGGTACAGTGGTAATCTTGGTTCGATCTCCACTGGGATTGATTTTTGTGTGATGAGCATAATAATTGCCAGTTGTGTATCTGGGTGTTAAATATCTACATAATTATGTATTGTTTTTTTTTTTATATCAATGAGATAGGTAATACAAGCTTTGCTTAGTTTGGAAATAAATAGCCATGTGCGAAATAGTTTCCCCATATTTATTTGTCATTATTTATATAATGTTTTTGTAAATAAATCATAGTCATTGTTATTTATTACACTTTGTTATAATATTATGTTATAATATTTGTGAATGTGAATCTAAATCATCCAGACCCACTCAAATACCCAAAAATTCATCAAAATCGGTCTAGCCGTTTAGGAAGAGTTCAGTCTCATACATACTTACAGAAGAATTATATATGTAACTAGCTGTGCCCGCGGCTCTGCCCTCGTGGAATACAGAATGTTGACGGTTAACCTTTTTTTTTTTTTGTTTTTTCCGAACTGACTATACTGTTAGCCTTAGGGGCTCTGGAGCCTTTGCGGCTTTTACAGCTTTACCGGGCTTGGGGTTGTCGGTCAAGCGCATACGCGAATTGCGCTGCCCCAAAAATGCTTATTGTTTGTGATCCTTAGAAGATAGACATATACTATCGCTGACTGTTTTGTAGGTCGTCTTAAGACCCAAATTTATGTTATACATTAATTTGATAATCTCTATCAATGAATATTAGGGGTCAAACAATATCTGTAAGATAGAATATTCATATTATATAAAAACAATCGTGTATATTTCGCTTGCCTACATGAGTAGGGTTGTCATTCGTTCCGATATATCGGGACTGTCGACGTTATTAAACCCTTTGTCCCGACGTCACGTCAAAGCATTCTTACGTCCCAATTTTCCGCTCAGTCACTGCATTCCGAAAACTCACACCAATTTACTTGACCACGCTAGGGAAGGAAGAAAATGGTGTGAAGATTTTAAGTAACAGTTGCTTTCAATAATAACATTTGGAAGACAAGGTTGAATCGGAAGAGGAGAAAAAGAAAAATTGTCTAAATGAAACACAAAATCATAAATGACAAAGTGATATGCTCAAATTATGCGAATATTATTTGTTTGCGTTACTTGGCCGCAATGCCACCGTGGAAATATTATTTTCATTAATATCGTGCCAGTGGATCGATGAAGGAAATCGACTACTGCTGGAGACTGTAGTCAATAATACAGTGCCAGATAAACTTCAACATGACTTGCACGGCGTTTTATAAACATGTAAAATCGCAGAAAGAATTACTTTAAAAAGTAAAGCCTTCTGCAAAATAAACTCAAGCTACGTTACACTGAACTGTACTGCATAGGTACATTATAATTTGTAAACAAATAAATTTTCTTTTACTTTCTCCGCTATTTTTAATAACTAGCAAAACCGAAAGTTCATTATTAATCAGATATTAAATTACAATCTATTTATGAAATAAAATAAAAAAAAACATTTTTCACAAGTGTTACGAGTAGATGTGTTTTATTTAACCGACTTTACCTACTATGCATACACCTTCTAGGCTCGTGTCATATGTGAAAAGCCACAAATAAAAGTCCCTATAGATAGAAATATCTATACAAGGTTGCTAATACGCAAGGGTTTTTATGATTTGGAATAATTTTAATCTGTTATGCTGTAATATACAATTTTGTATTTTTTCATATTTGAGAGTAAAATGTGTAGTGGATTACTTTCGATTCATATTACATATCTTCACGCTGTCCTCATGCGAGGGTTGATATACTTTATAGTATCAATATCGTATATTCATTTAAGCTACAATATAATAAATCATCGTGTTACCTTTTAATCTCTCTTTTAAAAATAACCTGTACAACATAATCAAGGTTTTTTTTTCGAACTGACTATCATTTTAGCCTTATGGGCCCTGGAGCCTTTGCGGCTTTTAAAACTTCACCGGGCTTGAGGGCGAGCGTGAAAGGCACTCAGCCGCGAAAGCTAGACAACAAGCTCCAAGGGTGCCAAAGTGGCCGAACCTCGGCTTGGGTTGTTGCCGATCATGCGAAAAAGTCGCGATCTAACTAACTCCCTATCCATAGAAATTCGAGCTAACTAACTATACAAATGTACATGTTCCTGCCTTCTGAGAGAAAGGAAGGGACATGTGTATATGTATTTAGTGATTTGGCAATTTTTGTCTCAACTAACCAGCCAAAGAAAGAAAAAAAAATCCTTTACAGAATCTATATACTTGAGTGGTGTACATGTGTGAAGTGTAGTGTTATGTGTATGTGTCGATAGCTAGTGAACTGTATCGCGCAAGCAACTGCTGGTTCAAGGGCTCTATGCCGGAGGAACGGACCTAGGCTTGAGTTGCCGTTGGAGAGGGTGGTCGTGGCGGGTGTGCGGGAGTGAAGTTAACCGCCCGTCCCCTACAGAGAGAACGGTCGTTTCGCGGGCATGATAATCAAAGCCTAAGCGCTAGCGCGTATAGGTGAGTTTTGACACTTTAGTCATAGGCGTGACTGTCACATCGTAACTTGCGCTCACCTCCGTATATATCCCTAGGATTGGTCAAGAGTAACGAAACAGTCACAGTGATAAAAGTCACCCTTGCAAGCTAGCAATGGAGCACTTTCAGAATCATTGTTTTACAATTTTCATTTCTTATATACTCACCTTCATTAACATTATGCTACAACTATCTTAAAATATGAAGTCGTACTGTTTTTATTAATGTATTTAAATATTTTAGCCAATACAACATTGAAGCTAAAATCTACATTAATAGATGCATAGTTCTGTCTGTACACGCATTTTTTTACCAAAATTGTCTAATAGACATCTATTATAAAGGAAACTGATCACAAATATGACATAAAATAATGTTTGTCTATCTTTATGCTGAGGTTTACCTTAAAAACGGCTTGATCAATTGTTATGAAATTTTCTATACAAGAAGCTTATGTTATTTCTCGATTGATAGACAGGTTATAAGAATTGCCAATAAGATGAATAAAAAACCGTGTGGTGTCGTGGGACACCAGATAAGAACGTCGTTCCTTATTATAAAATATTATATATATTATAAATATTAAGTTCTATTCGAGGTATAAAGAACATAATTATTCGGGTGTACATTTTTTAATATGATTTTTTTATCGATAAAAAAAAACTACATTACAAAATTATCTTAACACCTTTATTTTATTTACAATGATTTATGAAAATATATAATAAAATAATAGCAAACTGCAATTATAATAACAGTCATCACGTAGACTATACATTTTACACTGTATATCCTACATCCATAGACTATACTTAAAAATTTTACGCTTTTTTAACGTTACGGACGTTTTTTGCTGGCTAGGGTACCTCTCCGCAACGCCTCATAAGAAACTTCGTTCCAAAAACAAAAATACGAAAGAAAAATAATTACTGCCTAATAAACGCATGTTAAGCGTTACGTCGCTGGTGTATATAAATAAAGAACACGCTGTAGGTAAGTGTGAAATGAAAATTCATTTTTTACATATCTTTTCCAATCGTCATCAATATACGTACAGTAGGATGAGTCGAGAAACAAGTAAACACGTAACACCTGCGCCTGTATTTATTACCGGGAAATCTTTTACAAAAGTTACTTCGGCTTCCCCATAGTGTGGCCATAACTCTGTAAAATGTAATTGTTATTTTTAGACTTAATTTTACCATAGGGTTGTATGGAAGAGATTGATTGAGAGAGTGTGGTCAAACTGTGTATGTAAAAGTGCCCTCGGCTCCACAAACGCTTATTACGCATTCATTACATTCGTCTCATAATTTTATTTTTACTTATAATTTATGACCAGGTGTACCTACGATTTCGTTTGCTTACAATTTCGTGCATAAAAAACAGCGTTAAAAAAGTAATGTAGGTGTGAAATTTAACTGTGTTTCGTGTATCGTGAATGTCTCGGATTCCTGAGACGCATAGCAGTCAGCCTTGTCCAACGTTCTTCACTACTTTTGATCGATCAATATACGTCTAGGCTATGGATTTAACAGAAAAAAAAACACATTTATGATATGTGGCCTTTCTAATTGAAGTCTATCATTAATAACTTGATCCCCATGGATGACATCAGTGTCAATTTTACGCACATTTTGTGTGACGTTGAGAGCCAAAGGATTAAAGTTAGAAAAATATATATAAAGATTTACAGATAGAATTACAGATTAACTAATATAGATGTGTAATATAATGAATGTGAATAGATGTCTAAAAATAATATTTTTAGATAAATACTAAGAGAGGTAATAGATTATGATTATATTTTAAATACTTTTTACATCTATACATATAATAAAAAGTCTCTCTGTCGGTCTGTCCGTTTATGTTCTTTTCACGCGAAAACCACTTATATAGGATATATTTATGATAAAGTAACATATGAAATAAGCAGTGACAATAATGCGGAATAAATTCGGAAAAAACATGAGGACATGTTTGGGGCTCTTAAATGGCTTACGCTGAGTAAACCATACGGGGTATATCAAATTAATGTTCTAAATAACTGTAGATCTTAAAAAGACCTACAAAAAAAATTCGATAGCATATATCCATATTCTATGGTTCACCCACAACCACAATAAGCATTTTTGTCTTCCGTCTTTTATGCGGAAGCAGCAGGATTCGCGCGAGCGCTCGACTGACGGCATTCTGCAGTCCATGCAAGTGGAGCTGCAGGGATAGCTAGTCTTATATAAAAACCGGCATAGTGCGCGTTCGGTCACGCGCAGTGTAGGGTTCGGTAAAAGCCGTCACAATATGCAGACTTAGAATTTTACGAACTACTAACAGAATTTTTAAGTAATTTTCAATGGAATTTGTACGAAATTTTCCTTTTTATTTATTTCTCCATATACATTGTATAAGTTGGTAGACTATTAATGTTTAACTTGTAAAGTCTACTTAGCTGTGATAGTTTTCCTTTTAACTTAATTATATGCCAATATTCAACTACTGCCGATTTTTTTTTAAATATATATTTACCGATTTACATGGTTCTTCCTTTAATTCATAGCTATGCTATCTGATCAGGTTATAGGATATATTTTGTAAGAGAAAGTAACACGCGAAATAAGCAGTGACGATAATAGTGAATCAATTGGGAAAAAATACTATTTTGGGGTGTTAAATGGCTTACTCTGAATAAACCATAAGAGATAACTCAAATTAATGTACTACATAATTGCAGATCTTAAAAACACCTACATAAAAGTCTGTGATATCATATGTCTATCTTCTAAGAATTCCTCATAATAAGCATTTTTGTGGCAACACAACTCGCGTGTAAGCTTTACCGACAGCATTCTGTAATCAACTCGAGTGGAGCCGCTGGCACAGCAAGTACAGTATAAAGTTCGTTTTCGAACTCTTGGCTTCTGTCCAATTAAAATGGGTTTAAATGCAAAAACAAAGCATTTAATTGCGCTGTGTATCTAATATTCGTTTCAAATTTTGGTTAAAACGTGGTCAACCTAACATCCCTTTATCCTACTGAAGTATTTATGAGGGGAAAAATTTCAAGTACCAGCTTACACAGAACTTCGTTGCAAAGCCCTCGGGTGACGTCATTACCTAGATCCAGACGTAGTGCCGCTGTCGGATGCAATTCCGAGCCATTTACTTGATGGTTTATGAGGTACTTTATGTATCCATTAAATTTATTTGTAGTCGTCTAATCTTGTAAAAAGCGTGGAATATTCTTTCGTTGTAACTTTGCTTTATCAACTCGATACTCCACAATAACCAAACCATATCACGCAAAATGCATGTAATGTAGGGCCAAATAACGTATGAATTAAAAAAAAAAAGGTGTGTGTGCGATTCACACACGATAGAAGTGAAACTTCATTTTAAAAGACATTTTCTATTTTATTTAAACAGTGTTCAATATACATACACACCGACATTTACTCTCTCGCTCTGGCTCACACAAAGAGGAGAGACCGATAATGTGAGTTAAACGTTTAACTTTTAACGTTTAACGCTTGGAAGTCGCATAAGAAGTTTCACTTCAATAAAAACTTAAGATCAAGACAGATTAAGATCCCGGCAATTCATCTAATCTGTGTCACCGACTTTTTAAATTTTTACTGACTATAGGTACATTTATAGGTACCCCGAAAATAAAATATTCGTAGTAAAAGTTTTCAATCCTTAATCCAAATTGATGTAGCTAATTTAATTTAAACGGAAAAACTTCGCCGCACCAGAGCGCTACCGCATCGCATCAATTCGAATATTTCATGCGGCCAAATTTCCTCTACTTTCCATGTTTTTCCGCTCGCTTAAAGATTCCAAACCTATTAACGTGACGTCACTAAGCATACTGTGCATCATTTAACACAGCGCTATTTAATTATTTTTCAATCATAGAATAATATAATATTAGTGAACTTTATATATTTCTGTTAAAATTGAAACTTATTTCTCACTCATTAATAATCTGAACGCTATGGATCAAGGCATGATTCGTAAAATCTTTGCTACTCTGTAAGTCATAAAGCCAAGATTTTAAGAAAGTTTGTTGTTAGAACACTAAGTTAGCTGTGTAAGAGCTAAGTTTAAGATACGATGGGACTAACATGTTCTTCTGGGACCCAAGTCCCTAAATTAAATCAAGATTGTAATAAGTTTGTGTTAAGTAAGTACAGGTAAATTCTGTTCACTTCATGGTTGATTAAATTCAAATATTTCATGAATGTATGTATCATCTACCTAGTGTCTTTTTACTCGCGTATTTTATTTCACAGCCTATATACCGATACCCAATATAAATAACATGGTAACTTATCAAGACATACTTCTCAAATGAGCCTTTAATTATTTTTTAATTAACTACATTTTTTTTTGGATTACGATTCTATTTTTAAAGCTTTTTCGACTCAATCTTTGTGAATTGTTAGTAATTAGTTAATTAATCATAATAATATTAACGCAATATATATTTTAATTTCATCATCATCAGCTTTTATCCACTGCTGGATATAGGCCTTCTCCCAAGGTTCACCGTTGGATTCGATCTCCGGCTTTCCGCATCCAGTCACTTCCAATTTTGTTTCCAGCTTTCCGCAATTGGGTATTTGAATATATTTTTTGTGATAATTGGAAAGATCATATATAAGTTTTATAACAAACAATTTTGACGTCACAATGTTAATTTCTACTCATTGTAGCACACAGCTTTGACACTTAATCGATGAAATTCCTTTAACATTATGACGTCACAAACCTGGCGATCAATCGTGTTCGTACATATGTGATTCTTTTTAAAATATTACAATTTTTTTTTTATTATTAAAAGAAAAAATGTTCTAAGAGTTTTTCCAATTGACTATTATCATAATTATTATGAAGCTTTAAAATACATAAAAAAATCGATATTCTTTTTTTTTCAAATACCCAATTCATCGTTTCCATCTGGTTTGAGGGCGTCCTACACTACGTTTACTAAGACGTGGTATCCACTTAAGAACTCTTTTACTCTCAATTAAAAATAAATCTAGATCTGTTATAGGTACATATCTAGTTTTTTTCCTGTATTTGCTTAGTGTAAAGTTGTATTTTATTGTAATTAAAGTTATGTTGTTATTCACACTGTGCGTCGAAATATTCTATGTTTTTACAAGTTGTTTACTTCAAAACGTGTTTCAAATAATACTAGTACTTTATTACATTTTAAAAGTATAAGAGCTCGAAGACGAAAATATTCGGTAAACGTTCACAATAATGAACTCACCCATTCTACATAATTAATACCGTATCAAAGTCAGTCCAAAATCCCTTTGATAATTAACCCGAATTCTTAATTAATTGTAATTAATTAAACCGATGTAGAAACGCTCCAGCAATGCTCAATTAATTAACTTCGTTCGAATTAAAGTACTTAATGTTGAGGTTGTTATTTTGGTTGCTACAGTTAAATACTAATTGACTGTCGATTAGGAACATAAAAATATTTATCACTAAGCAGAAGAGCCATACTTCGATACCCGACTGAAAAAAATGTTCAAGTCAAGTTTATAAATATGTGTTAATTGACTACGCAATTATTGCTGGTACACACACCAAGTGTAACACTCACCATTGTGGCACACTTAGGCGTGTTGTGTTCCGTGATCAGCGGGTGTATATCCATTAATTAAGTGGGGTGATAAAGATCTGTATCCGACTGAGTTGTGAACACCATGCACATATAGTGATAAAATCATCAGAGTGACTCTCTTTTGGTTCAGCCAGTGTATATCCAGCTGTCAAAAGGCGTATAGGCTGACATGAAAGTGTTGTTGAAGTTATTGCATTGCATTTTTTTTTTGTGTATACAGGACTGGATAGTAAACTGGAAATTATCATTTTAATATGTCATGTAAATTAACACACTCACCCGTTTTTGTTTATAATTAAATAATCAGAGCTTAACACCGTGTATCTCTTTCGAACCTCTGATAAACCGCTCTCGTTATCCTTTTCATAAACCGGTGTCAGCTTATTTCTCATGCTGTTAAAGAGAGCGTGCGAGATAGGTTGCAAGGAAGTTGTTATGAGATTGAACGGGATATAAAATAGATAATATTGTCATATTGCCACCAAAAGTAACTATGTAAAAATTCATGACTGTTAAAAGCTATTTCTTATTTTATTCTATACGAGTATAAATAAATTTGAATGTTGTTCGTTGTTAAGCGTATAACTAGAGAACGGCTCGACCGATTTTGCTAATACTTCTTTAAAATCTTAGTGATATAGTCCAAATAAGGTTATTAGGGAGAGAAAAATTTCAAAAGTTACTCAGACATTTCCTTTTGGAGTTTTTATGAATACAAGATTATAAGTGACTATATAGACGATGGATATGCGAATACCTTTTTTAAGTTATACTTATTTTGTCGCCTTTAGTAGAGAGTACAATTAAGAGTTGCGCACGCATCATGTGGTAGACGTGGGTCATGATGATAATAAATAAATCATAAATGATAATAATGTGAATTCATTTTAGTAACTTCTTTATTGTGTAAAATAATTTAACCTTGTATACTTAGATAAAAATATTGTAATTTTGTCATTTATTTTATTCATGGTGGTACTGAAAAGTAATAAAAAAGGGATAGATGGCACTGTGGTCGCTTTATTTACCATTTGAAAAGACATAACAAAGTCTGCCGAGCCAGCCAGTTAACAATAAAATTGAAAATGGAACTATACAGTAAAATTATCTTAGTATTATATATCTTAACATGATTTTAGTACATAATAACTATTTAATGTTTTTTTTTCTTACTATAATAATAGCAAACAAGCGTACGGCCGGCTTTGGTAAGCGGCTACCGTAGTCTATAGACGCTTATAATACCTTATAATACCATACGTCATTATCTTAACATGATTTTAGTACATAATAACTATTTAATGTTTTTTTTTCTTACTATAATGATAGCAAACAAGCGTACGGCCGGCTTTGGTAAGCGGCTACCGTAGTCTATAGACGCTTATAATACCTTATAATACCATACGTCATCACTAGCACGTTGCCCACCTTTAACTCCCCCGCTCCAAGGAGCTCTGGAAACCCTACTCACCGCAGGAATACAACTCAAGGTTATTTGGCTGCGATCTTCTGTCGGGTGGAGGTATTCCACCAGTCGGGAGGCGCCAAGTAGAGAGAAATCTCTCAAGAATATCTGTGCCCTACCACTCTTTGAACCCACCTTTCCTCAAAGAACATTGGAAACCCTACTCACCGCAGGAACATGACACTAGGTTATTTGGCTGCGATCCTCTGTAGAGTAGAGAGAGGTATTCCACCAGTCGGACTGCCCCAAGCAGAGAGAAATCTCCAAAGAAATTTCTCTGTGCCCTATCTCTCTCTACTACTACGATAACCAAAATTAAACAATTGTTTAACTGCCATGTAAAGTTTTTTTTACATAGCAGATTTTGCACGAGCACCCCTTTTTCCGTAATTAGGTTTATTGTAAAAGATTCAAGTTAATTAACTTTGTTGCGGGACTGATCTGGTTTGTTATACGGAAGGAGAGTGGAAATGTTTTGTGGGGAGTGTTTAGTGATATCGCTAATTACGAGTACATTATTTTTATAATTATATCTATCTATATTAATAAATCTGTAGTTACACGTAATTATAGTCTCAAAATTTCTGATAGATATCCAATATAAAGGACACTGATCACGAAAACGACATGGTTTTTTTGTCTGTCTGTTTGTATATCCGGATTTAGCTCAAAAACGGCTTGACTATTTTTTTATGAAATTTTGTACACGCGGGAATCTTTTGTCATTGGTCAATCGGTTCTTATTCTTTTGAGTTTTTTTATACTTTAAATGTATTAAAATTAATACTTTTAGAAGTATAAAAAATCTCAACCGATTATGGTGATTTTTTATACCGGGTCAGAAACGTCAAAAATACTCTTAGAAAAGGTTACTTTTTATTAATTTACATCAGTGATCCGGTTTTGATGTAATTTTATGCACGAGAAATATATATCATTCAGCAATTCATTCGCTATGTAAATAGTCATAGGAGTAAAAATAAAATTAGCTACAAGACAAAAATAATTACTGCGTAATAATACGTGGAAAGTCGCGGGGCAAAGCTAGTAATATATAAAAATGAACATTTATTTGTTTTTAATATTCAATTAATAATACTAAGTTAATAGAATTGATACTTTGTACGGTTTTAATATCACTACCGTTCAACAACATGGCTCTCACTAGCACTACAATTACTAGCAAAATGTTGCAGCTTTGGCTGTTTGATAAAACCAGGTGCTTGGACTCGATAATGTGAAATACAGTTAAGTAATTTAACCAGCAAGGTAGAATTCAATTATCAAATCTGGTCAAAATAATTCCAGGGTCTTCTTAAACTGCTTTTCTTAGCTGTAAGTTGCATAAATGGTGGAATAAAAAAGGTTTAGGGGCCGTTCACAAAATACGTTCACACTTATGGCGGAGGGGGTATCGTTTACTGTGACAAGATGTGAAAGGGGGAAGGGAGGGTGGCCTAAGGAAACGACACGTTCACAGTTCATGAAACAATTTTACAAATTTTGTCCTCTGTTTTTTTTTATTTTATTTTTTGTTACGATAGATAGTCATAATTATAGTGACATTGGCAGAATTGTGGATGAACACAGTTGGCATTAAATAACAAGAAAAAACCGGGCAAGTAGCGAGCTGAACTCGCGCGCTGGGGTTCTGTACTGTTTACATTACATAAAACATACACACAAAAGAAATAAAACATGTTTTTGTTATTTTTACGTGAAATAACAATATGGGAATGGTATGCTCAAAAGGCGACCCTGATCATTGTTTACTTTTATATGGATAACATTACAAGTATAACTTGTAGTAGTTTTCAAAACTATATGTAGCTTGTAAGTACCCTATAGGTTTTAATCCTATCCCTATCGGTTAGGGAGTGTGACCTTAAAATTTTAGTATGAAGGGCTGTATCTTTTTATTACGTTAACCAAGAAACCTGATTTTTTACAGAAGTATGAGGACATAGATCTAAGTATTCGAGATTAATTTCAACTTTATACCTCAAGTTGTTATCGAGAAAAAAATTAAACTAAATATAATTTTTTGGATTATAATTTTACATCTGATTACAAATTCATTGTTTTCGAATTTATTCCTTAAATTTCGTTAAACATTTGTGCCAAATTGTAAGACTGTAGGCTGGTGGGAAGTACCCTCCCTATACGTTTTGATAATAAGTCCGTGAGCGATATTTTAAATATGAAGTGCCACATCTGTTTAATGCGTTAATCTGGAAACTTGATTTTTTATATCAGCATGAGGCCATACACTTTATATCTGAAGTCGTTTTAGAAAAAAGGGTCTCAACACACGGACAGACAGACGGATTACAAAGGGATCGCATAAGGGTTCAATTTTCTTTCATTATGTGAACCCTAAAAATATCCATTGACCATCATGAATGCATGGAGTATTTCTGAGGATATTGAACGTGATGCAATCAAACATACTAGGTTAGGACGTTGAAGCTTTTAGGGCGCCGAACTCAGTATCTGTGTGTACGCTCTATTTGTCGACAACAAAAGGGGCAGGCGACACGAGCGGCGAGCGCTCTCTGCAAACAAAGGGCCACTTTGAACACCAGGCAGAATCCAGAGGCCTACCAACTAACTCTGTATTAGTTGACAAAACAACAAAGGATGTGGAACATTACTTACCTATATTGTTTTGATATTCTATGAAGATTTTCTATACCGCGTAATAAATGAATGTTACAGTAAGAGGTCATAGCTAAATAAAACATATGATACCGTCGTTGCGCTTGCAAAATCCGAGAAAAAATCGTGAGCGACCTCTATAAAATGAAATGTTAATTTAAAAATTTCAGAATACTTATAAAGTCAAACGTAGACCATAAAAACACAACTAGAAAAAAAAAATGAAAATAAAAACTATAACATTTTTAACCATATGAGATTTTTTTAAATCTTAATCGACCTTTGAATTTTTTTATCGAGTTGAATTTTGGTGAGATTTCTTAAAACGTGTTAGTTAAATTTAAATATTTTCATATTGGAAGTAAAAAAACCTTTCTTTGAGTCATCCAGTACTCACTCAGTAATATATTATAGTATATAATACTAATATCAATTTGCTGGATAGTAACCTCTAAACTAATATTATAAAGAAGAAAGATTTGATTGTTTGTTTGCATTGAATAGTGTCTGAAACTACTGGACCGATTAGAAAAAATCTTTCACCATTTTCTAATGGAATTCCTACATTATTCCTGATGAACATAGGCGATAGAATAAAACGTTAGGGATCCGTATGAAAATTTATAACTTTTGAATTTTTTGTTAAATACCCGTGCGAAGCCGGGGCGGTCCGCTAGTTTTATATATAGAAATAACTTTTCAAAAGTATCATTTTTCCATGAATAGTCTAATTTTTCCATGAATAGATTTTGCAATCACAACGGGAAAGTACAGAAATTGTATAAGTGGTCAAGTTCCCCGGTGTATAGGTACCCACGTATGTTTATCTCTAAATTTATAAAGTACGATTATATATAATACTAGTTGTGCCCATGGCCCCGCTAGCGTGTACTACTGAAAAGCTTTCCTTATTTTTCCAAAATAAAAGTAGTCTTATAACATCTGCTATCTGCCAGTGAAAGTCTCGTTAAAATCGGAACAAACAGATAGACAGACGGACAAAAATAAAAATAAAATTTGGTTTGTTATAGGTATCGTGTATACTTTTATACGCATTTAGTGATAATCTTGTTATTTTCGCATTATAAATAGACATTTAGATTTATTATATTTATTACATTGAAAATAAAAAATAACCGACTAATTCATTGAGTTCATTCCTATAAGCCCAAACACGATATTTTTCCTGTAAGTTGGTGAGAAGTTAGATCATGCAGATTCCGCACCATCAGCTCAATGTTGCCAAGTTCTTCGAATATCATTAAAGTAACAGAATACCAAATTTCACGTAAATAAAAATGCTCACGTCCATTATCGACTAGAAACGAGCTTATGATCTTCAAACGGTAGAACAGTTTTTTTTAATTATGGCTTAAAACACTCTCGATCAAGTCACCCTTCAAGAATAAAACTAAATCAAAGTCAGTTCAGCCGTTTGGGAGCTACGGTGCCACACACAGACACACGTACACACGTTAAACTTATATCACACTCTGTATGCGTCGCGGGTTAAAATAAGCATTAAAGCCCGAAACATTCGAGAGGCTTAGTTAAATGGCCAACATAAAAATTATCAAAATCTTTTGTTTTATCACGAATGTTGTAATCCTTTAAGCAATAAAAAGAAATGTACATATAAATAATATTGTTTTAGTATTTATGTTTAAAGTAGAGAAAAAGTAGGTAGTAACTGCATGGAAAATTATAACAATGTATGTTGACCACAAGATTAAATTTCGAGTATCAATAAGCCAAGGCTATTGGCGACTTGAAGCTGTGTTCACTTGATCACGAACTCTGCTTTTATGGGCACATGCTCATTCTGCATAGACTAACTTAACTAACTCATTTTAATTAAAAAAAATATATTTTTAGATAGAAAATACATTAAATTTCTAGCTGTGCCCGCGGCTTCGCTCGCGTTGACTACAGAATGTCTTCTTCGGTCGAGCACACGCGCGAATCGTGTAGCTCGAAAGTCAAAAATGCTTATTGTGGGTTATCCTTAGAAGATATATGCTATCGCTAACTTTTTATATTATGTATTTTTAAGATCTACAATTACGTAGTACTTTAATTGGATATATCTCTTATGGTTTACTGAGCGTAAGCGTCTTTTTTTCAGAATTATTTTGCCACTAGTTGTGCCCGCGACTTCGTCTACTTGGACTTCAGAATTGGGCCTTTACCAGGATAACATGTATCCTATATCTTAGTCCGGGTTATAAGCTGTCTGTGTGCCAAATTTTATCTAAATCCATTTAGCCGTTTTTACGTGATTTAGTAACAAACAAACTCACTTTCACATTTATGATATTATTATAGTAAGGATTCTTCTAGGACGGTCTTTGGACGCACTTAGATTTTACCTTAAGGAAATACATACAGAAATAAGATATCACAGTAATCCCAACTGGGTTAATATAGAGACATAACTTTAATAATATTACACATTAATTAGAATTATTTTAATTTAATTTTGCGTTCGCGTAACTTTACCAATTAAATGCAAATAAAATATTCCAACTGCCAACTATTAGGTATATAGTATAGAATTGTGAAACCGCAGTTTTTTTTTTCAAAATTTAAAAAGCTATATTATATAAAACTGATTATACATTTATGTTTCAAAGTATTGCCCATTTGTTTTTCACTACTTTCTCCCACCTTTCTGGCAGCAATCGGATCCCGCGTTGAAAGAACTTGTCATCTTTGGAAGCGATCCACGAATCGATCCAATTTTGGACTTGTTCATAAGACTAGCAGTACTGGTTCGTCAGGCCGTGTGCCAAGGATCGAAATAGGTTATAGTCAGAGGGAGCAACGTCTGGAGAATACGGCGGGTGGGGTAAGACTTCCCATTTCGACGTTGCTAAGTATGTTTTGACAACTTTTGCAACATGAGGCCGAGAGAGGCGGACTAGCAATCTTGGCCGCCCTAGGCCATGTAGTACCAGCCGCCTCCTTCTCAGCTCAAAGTGTAATGTGACGTAAATATAATATGAAGTTACTTAAATTTTAAAACATTTCTAATTTGATGGTAATAAAGTACTGCAGTTTTACGATTTCAACATTGTAATTCAAACTGATTTTTTTCTTTGTCTGGAGTCTTAACACTATATTATGCTTTAGTGTACTATTATTTATTATCGACGCATTAAGTAGTATATTTTTTGTCACGATTAGCCGCCCTTAATATCTTGCCGCCCTAGGCCTGGGCCTAGTTGGCCTTAAGAGAAATCCGCCACTGAGCCGAGCATTGTCATGCTGCAAAATAACTTTATCGTGTCTTTCAAAGTATTGCGGCCGTTTTTCTTTCAATGCTCGACTTAAACGCATTAATTGCGTTCGATAAAGATCTCCTGTGATTGTTTAAGACGGTTTAAACAGCTCATAGCATGACTTAGACTTTTGACTGTTTGAAGTCTCACTTTAATAACTACGAACATGCATTATAAGATGCCACAAAAATTTCCTTAACAATTATAATAAGGAAGTCGGCATCTTGTTAGAGCTATGTTTGAAGATTACAAAAAATATTTTAGAAAAATATTCTATTCACGTGACGTTGGCAGAATTGTGGATGAAGACAGTTGCCATTAAATAAAAAGAAGAAGTTTCACGTGTTTACAAAAATAAGTATTTTAAATTGTCGAGCGAACTTATCTTTTCTCAGGAGACCGTTATTTTGCGTCATGCCATGATAATGTTATTTTACCCGTAGTTGTCTCGTTGAGTGACTCGGAGCACGTTTAGTTAACTGCGTGTGACAAGTGAGTATTTAGCATGTTTTTATCAAAGCAGGGAAGAATTTAGAAACGTTCATTAATATTGTTACCAAACTATAAAAAATACATATCGTTTTTAAAGACGTAATATAACTAGGTCTATGCTAATAATAAAATAATAATAAAAATACTAATAAAAATATGGTATTTTTTAATAATTACTTACTGAAACGTGTTTCTGACGGCTTAAAGATCTTTGGCGAAATCTTCGACTCAAAATTTTAATGGCTGTAAAATAACTAAATGTTTACTTGTTCTCTTCGGGCTTTAATAAGACCTTGTTCTTCAAAACTTTCGATATACAAAAGGTATATTAATGTTAAGTTTACATGGTGGATGGATTATTCATTCGCGGTCTTATTATTCGTAGTATTCTTAGAATTGATTGTATGATTTGTATCGTATAACGAGAATACATGATTTCACTAATTTACAAGATACAATTTTCGTAAAGAATAATTATTTATATAATTTTTATCGTGTCCCAATTATTTCCTATTTCTAAATAACAGACAAAATATCCACGAGGAAAGGCTAATTGACTATTTGCAAAGAGACGAAGGTCACAGAGAAATATCCTTGGAAATTTCTTTCCAAGTGTTCTACATTGCAGCCAAATAATTTATTGTGTTGTATTCCTGCGGTGAGTAGGGTTTTCAGAGTTCTTTGGGGAAGGTCAAAACGCGCTAGTGATACTTATGGTACCACAAGCGGCTATAGGCTACTGTAGCCACTTATCATCAGATTGGCCGTACGTTTGTTTGCCACCTTAGTTGTATAAAAAAAACTTAACGTGAACTTCAAAAAGTTCACATGTTAGCCAATTAGCGTTTCCAATGTCGATATATATTAATTAATATTTCAAAACTAAATAAGTCGATAAAATTAATACAAAAAGTTCGATACCTTAAATACGTCCCCATACACAGTGTCGTTCTAAAGTACTGTTCCAACGAGCCTTTTGTACATCGCTTTATTACAGCGGTCTCTTTAATACGTAGTTTTGTTGACTTAAATATTTGACGACATTGTAAGACTTGTTAATGGACATTTAACTTAGCGTTTATTGCGATATGGTAAAAGCTACGATGACCCAATAGTTGAGCAATAAGCATTTTGGTCTTTAAAATAATTGGTGGCCGACCGCCGTGGGTCGGTTGGGAGCAGGGAGCTATTTATAAAAAAAAAACCTAAACGATAATTCTGTTGTCTACGCGAACGGAGCCGCGGACACAGGTAGTTTTCTAGTAAAGTTGAAAATATTCCGTCTTAAGTCGTACTAGCTTCAGAGCCAACTCCGTTTGTAGGCTTCACTTAGTTGTGAAATTTATGGTCAAACTGTGATGTGAAAATTGAAAGGATAAATGTATGTGAAAATAAATAAACACATTTCACATTTATATAAAACCAGCATGCGCATGCGACTTCACAAGCGAGAACAAAAAAAAACATTGGTGGGTGTACTAATGTATGTATGTGCATTGAAAAAATAATTTCTAATTTATTTCTATACGACAATGATTTAAAAAAAAAATACGAAAGATCACGTGAGAAAGGAATCTGGTATAAGAATGTTTGATTCACATTGGTTGAGATCCGAACATATTCCTCGAAACAAATACAAATATATGATAAAATTGAGACAATCGCCATTTTGTGACGTATGCCAAAAAGTTGATGACGTTTATGTCCATCATGTTCTGATGGAGTGTGTCCGGTTCGAGTCAATTAGACACAGCTTAGCCTTTTGTTTTAATAGACTAGACGTTGACATGTATCTTTAATCAATTATCCGATTTATATGGTTTTTCCTTTAATTCATAGATATGTTTTCTGGTCAAATTATAGGATATATATTTTATTAGAAAAATAACATAGGAAATAAGCAGTGACGATAATGGTGAATCAAGTCGAAAAAAAAAACGCTTTTGGAGCTTACGCCGTGCAAACCATAGGAGATGTATCAAAATAATGTACACCATAATTGTAGGTGTTAAAAAGTCAGTGATAGCATATATCTGTCTCCTAAGGATCACCCACAATAAGCATTTTTGTTTTTAAAATAACTGGCGGCCGATCTCCGTGTGTGGTAGCGGGGGCAGCACAATCGCGCATGTGCTCAACCGACGGCAGTCTGTAGTCTACGCGAGTGAAGCCACGGGCACAGCTAGTATTATAATATAATATAGTTAATATGTACGACGGGAGTTATGTATATATATTTCCTCGGCCTCAACAAGCGAGATGCGGTGGCATACTCATCAATCTACGCGTGCAAACGTTAGCGACACTCAAGTAGCTGTCGCGAGCTGATTGATGGCTAGCATTTTAGTATATGTCCATTACGAGGACTCCCTTTTATTAGATAGTGGCACGTTAGCCGTTATATGTCCGTATATTTTATCTACTTACTCGCGAATAAAGTCGCTTGATATAGAAAACGTAAAACATTCATTTGTAAAATTTTCTACTAAAACAAGTTTAATTGAGTATTTAATCTATACTAACACTAGCGCTTTGTCCGCGGTTTCGCTCTCGTCATTTACTTTCTAACTGAATTGTTAAATACCAATTTTCATAGATCTTTCTTCGAAGATGACGGATTTCATACAAACTTTCATCCCTTTTATCCCCTTAATTTTAGGGGTTGATTTTTTTATACTACAAAGGTGGCAAACAAGCATAAGGCTCGCCTGATGGTAAGCGGCTATCGTAGCCTATGGACGCTTGCAATACCATAGATATCACTAGCGCGTTGCCGACCTTTAACTCCCCTTCCCAAGGAGTTTTGGAAACCCTACTCACTACAGGAACACAACAAAAGATATTTAGCTGCGATCTTCTGTAGTGTGGAGGTATTCCACCAGTCGGGCTGCCCCAAGTAGAGAGAAATCTCAAGAGAAATTTATCTGTGCCTTACCTCTCTTCAAAATACTTCCTTAGTGCTCACTTACAGTATAAAAGCACAATTTAAAATATAAAAGGAACCAGGTCCTAGCCCCAGGAGCTTGGGCTGTGCGTTGATATGTCAGTCAGTAAGTTAATTATTCTTTTATATATGTATATCGACATAGATTATAAAGATCAAGAGCTTGATTTTTGTTTGCGTGTTTGTTTGATTGCGCTAATCGTTGAAACGACGAATCAGATTTAAATCTTATTACATTTTATAAGCCATTTGTTGAGGAAGGTTGTATGCTATATAGTTTTATGCTGTGACTCTAAGAAGCAGAGTAGTAACCATGAATATCAAGCAATCTAGAAAGCGTAGGTAGGCAAGTACGAGAAGTAGGAATAACTATTAGCTACATGGGTATGTACGCAACGCGGTGTGGCGTAAAGAGCTTTTGTATGCCGTAGGTATAGATAGGTGGTGTATTAAAATTAACCACCGAAGCTGTAAAGGGCGCGTCCCTGTCGTTTTAGTGCATACACGACGTCCATGGCTGTGACAGTCTTCCTCTTTACGTGTTCAGTGTAAGCGACCGCGTCACGGATCACGTTCTCGAGGAACACTTTCAGAACGCCTCGTGTCTCTTCATATATCAAACCAGAGATACGTTTAACACCTCCTCTGCGAGCCAAACGGCGGATAGCCGGTTTCGTGATACCCTGGATGTTATCGCGAAGTACCTTCCTGTGACGCCTCCTCGGCGGTGGCGCCACCATTGAATGTCACGCGACATCGTACGATCCTCTGATGTGCAGATATGGACATGATATGATATGATATGGATATGGATATGATATGGATGTGCAGAGATGAGCGATATGGGTTCTCTTCTTATTAAACACACTCAGAACTCCGTGGCGATGGATTCTAGTTGTGTATTCGCGTGGGAACGTTACTTTGTCACGTCATTATGTAAAGTGTGCAATAAACTGTTTAGTTTTAATATTTCTGTATTATTTATACACAACTCAAGATCATAATTCCACAGTTTTTAGATACGGGTGAAAACGTGGGGCACAACTAGTTTATTATTTTAAAAGAAAAACAGCCAAATATATCGTTATTCTTTCTTTCTGTTATGTTATTGTAAATATCGTCCATTTAACATAGTGCTGTAGTAACCATGAAAGTTTAAGAGATAAACTTCTATAATAACAGTTCAGTGTCCTCCACAGCGAAACTTTATGAATAATGAGTTAAGTACATATTTATTGAAAATAATTCTATTAATTTAACTTGAAATACGATCTTTTTATGTGAAATTACTTTTAGCCGCGAGTTAGTTATCGTAGTCTTCGATAGGAAATGATTCGCGCGCCACCTTTTTCGTAATGATCGTACTTAATCAGCAACCTTCACCGGTGTATTCAGAACAACTTGCCATTTTTGTAAATACCAAGCTACCAGTGATGTGCCGGATTCTTAAAAATGTGGATTTGCGGATACGGACCCGAATACGCATTATTGCTATCTTGATCAGCGGGTACAGATAGGGATACGGGCCACAACCTTCGTATTTTCATTGTTAGCAGTAAGGGCGTGTGACCTTGTACCGATAGTTAGATAACCCTTTGCGTAAGTGAATTTATGAGACTTGTTTTAACTTTCGCGGTCTATTTACATTTTAGTCCGACAAACGACAGCGTCAACGACAGCTACCTCAGTTTTGTCGATGAATTTAATTTTAATTACGAGTGTTTTTTTAAATATATAAATACACAAAAGTACACAAAGTATATCTACGTCCAACTATTAAATAATTAATTATAATGCTGTATTTAGACGACGCTCTGTTACAGGAAGTTGGACCTTGTCACAATATCCCAATATATGAAATAGTAGGTATGATATTTAATATGGCGTGAAGGTACAGGAAGCTGGCTCTCGTAACAATAACGAATAAATATAAAAGATCCGTTTAAAATTCGCCAGAAATAATAATACAAATCAGATATCCGGCACATCCCTAATAGATCACTAGTTGATGATTGCCCACTTCGCTCGGTTTTTATTTGTACATCAATAAAAAACATTCAAACAAACGTATTTTCACATTTATAAACTATTATATTGTTTTTTTTTTATTCTTTATAGGTCTAGCATTTGACCACAGTGTTATGTGATGTTAAGTGACGATGTGGCCCAAGATGATACCACGCTAAGACCAGTGGAGGGACTGGTTCCCAACTGTAGATGCCGGAACACACCTATGGGTGCTTGAGAGTTGAAGCTAGCCAAGCGGGCATTATAAACCTACCACCTACCCTACCACCAAGCTATGACTTCATCATGGTAGTTTCCTTCATTAAAAGCTCAGGCTCATTGCAGAGATTCGGCCTTACGTCGATCGACGCGGTGTCCGTACACGCTACTACTGAGCCATAATTCCTTCATGAATGCATACAATTTGCTCGTATCAATCGAGTAGGTAGACATATAAATAGTTAAAAAAATATAAAAACTTGCAAGCAATAAAAATTATAAAATTTTTTTAGTTGTATCAGCAGATCATCTCCAAGATACCAAATTATAGTGTTGTCATCCGAACTACATATACATACAAAATTTCATTTCGATATGGCATTTAGAAGTAGGTTAAAATTGACTTTTCTAGATTTTCTTACATTGGTTGTTAGTTAGTTAGTTACAAGTGAAGCTAATATAATCGTTAAAAAAATCGAATCATCAGTTTTATGTAATACTCCTTACTATTTACCGACACTCGTCACGAATTTGACATACAGTGAAAAGGAGAAGCACTTATCTCGGTCCTCACTTTGCAGAACTATCATCAGTGGCACGCGTGCGGAAGCTTTCGGGGACTGACGTAAATTGATTAATCGCTATCATTCCGTGACGAAAATACGCAGACGCACAGAGATATAGTCGGTATTTCGGATAACTTGTTTCGGATAACGAAATAGTCACTTGTAAAACTTTCTGCTACTGAATAATTAGAATACTATCATTTACTAGTATAAATTTAATGTTATAGGGAGTGCGAATTTTATGAGTTTGTGGGCCGGAACCACTGCACCCATTCGAAAAAATCCTTTATCATTTGAAAGTTGCATTATTCCAGATGGACGTAGGCTAGATATTAATATCATATGTATATATAGTGTGAGTATATAGTATTTTTTTATAATACAAAGGTGGCAAACAGGCATACGGCCTGCCTGATGATAAGCGGCTAACGTAGCTTATGAACGCCTGCAATACCATAGATATCACAAGCGCGTTGCCGACCTTGAACCCCTCTACTCCAAGTCATAATCAATAAGTCTGAAAGACTCGTGCGACTCGTGCCTCTGAAAGCTTTGACGGAGTGCGCTGCGTCAAAAGTTGCACGAAAAGAATGTATGGCTGAATTGCCTCCTTTTCAAAAGTAAAAAACCGTAACAGCATACAACATATGTTTATCTTCTACGAAAAGTTATCATGTGATCAGTTGTACAACAAAATAAATATTAAATTTAAAAAATACATAATTATAATATACAAGTCTACTGC
Source organism: Saturnia pavonia (assembly GCA_947532125.1). Taxonomy (NCBI): domain Eukaryota; kingdom Metazoa; phylum Arthropoda; class Insecta; order Lepidoptera; family Saturniidae; genus Saturnia; species Saturnia pavonia. Next base: position 13,543,959 of record OX383906.1, read on the forward strand.
GAACATAACATATAGCGATCATAGCTTCATATGACGATTTTCCGTGCAAGGTTTTCTGAGTTTTGTAAATATTAAGTTTAACTTTCATATAACCAAAACCTTTTTTATTTCCAGTATATTTATGGGTCGTGATAGGTGTTGTGGCGTTATCGCCGCAACCTTACAGGATATTTAGTTTGAATAAATCCTATTATTATAAATAAATACAACTTGATTCATATACATGTATGTATTGCTCTCTTCTATATTGTAACTCCTCGTTCTTTTATTTTATAGATTCTAATTGGTGACAGATGATTTATCTTTTACCAAAGACAAATTGCCAGCCAGTCTACTACATATATAGATCTTGGCTCTAGACAAACTATTTGCTGCGGTTAACCACCACATATTCATATCTTCGTAAAACAATTTTATCAGCTATAGACTAGTTGATAATGAAATTATTGTCGAAAACGTCGATTAAAAATAGTGTAAGATTAAAAATATTAGAGTCGATAAAATAGTTCGAGCAAAATGTTCAAATTTTATGAAGCTTATCGTTCACATTCTACATTTTAGTACCGCTGAAAATATTCCGAAAGGATTGGATATTTACGCGTCCCTAGCTTCTTTATTGAGAATTTAATTAATCAAATACACGTTAAATAATATCTCAAATAGCTTTGCTTTTCATCGAAGGCTTGCTGACTTAATTTAATTGGAAAATATATATATTATATGTATATTACATTTTTAGACTGGTTTTGACATATTTTTATTATTATTTCTGTATTTTCCTAGCTACCAGAAATACAGCAGACCAACATTAAAAAGCTCTACATGTATGTATTTGGTCCAAGCAAGGTTTAAAATTAAATTATATCAAAATTATAAGTATATAATCTGCTTCTAGAACTTAAATCACCACAATCAATATACCTCGATCAATAAACAATAATTAAACAAAAACTTATAAGATAATTTTATATTAAACAATAGTTTTATTTTTTATTAAAATAAATGGTGACACAATTTTACAAATGGCTTTTTAATTCCAACTTAAATAAACAGCTGACATACTAATATATATAGATATTTAATTAATACCCAGATACACAACTGACATTTATGGTCATCACGCAAAAGTCAGTCATGTGCGGGAATTGGACTGCGAGCTCTCAGCTCAATAGAAGGGTTTACGACACCCGAGGCCTATTAAATACATAAAGTGTATCAAAAAGATTACCATAGTAACTTCATCAGTTGCAATCACTTGTATTACTTGTATATATCTATCTATACATATTATAGAACTCTTTTTCTGTCTGTCCGTTTATATTATTTACACGAGAAACCACTTATTCGATTTACATGTTATGTATTTTAATTCATAGTTATGTTATCTTGCCAGGTTAAAGGACAATCTTTTTAAGATAAAGTAACATACGAAATGAGTAGCTAAGATAATGATGAATCAATTCGGAAAAAATACGCACTTCGGCCACTTAAACGGCTTACGCTGAGTAAACCATACGAGATACATTAAATTCTTAATAAGAGCTACAAAAAAATCAGCAATAGCATATATCTATCATCTGAGGATCACTCACAATAAGCGTTTTTGTCTTCCGTTTTTTGAGCACGATTCGCACGTGCGGATACCGACGGCATTTTTTAGTCCACGCGAGCGGAGCCGCGTTCACAGCTAGTACAAAATAAATAATAGATATTTACACATAAGTGAAGCAGAACAATAGCAAGCATAAATATAATTCTTATAATACTTTTTAACGACATTTTATTTAAGTAATATAATATTTTAACTCCTCGAAGTCTAAATGCGAGAGAGTAAATATATTGCTACTAAATCATAAAGCTATCCAAGCAGAAGTTCTTTATTGCAGTTTGATGACGCCTTCTAAACTTTTGTAAAAATTAGACGATTTTCTACTATGAATTATTTCTTCAACAAATGTATAGCTTTGAAAAAATGAAATATGTTAAAATAAAATAAATATTAATTATTTCTAATACAATAATATATAATAATACAATACAATCTCTATTATATTATTTCTCCAAAGGTTTTTTAGTGGCAACTAGTTAATCTATATTAATAAACCTGTAGTTTTGTTTGTCTGTTTGTATGTCCGTATTTGACTCAAAAACGGCGTGACCGATTTTATGATACTTTGTACACGGGAATCTTATGTTTTGGCTCAAATAATAGGCTATAAGAATTGTCAATATTACTTTAAGAAAAAATAAAATAAAAAACAACTTACAAAATATAAAATTTTCATTACCTCTCAACAGATTTTTATTAATTTTGAATCAATTTTGATGAACATTTCTACATGGGAAGTTTATGCTATTCCTCATATAATAAATAGGCTATATGAATTATCAATAATATAAGGAAAAATAAAACTACTATATCAATAATAAAACTACAATACCAAAATAATAATTGTGTAATAAACGCGCATCGCTAATCTGTTATTAATTTCAGTAAACTATTCGTCGATCCTTGACATAATTATATTTAAGTCTACATGGAATAATCAAGTTAATACCTAACAAAGTTAGTATAACATTGATTGCCGAATAACTGATATAAACTTTAGAAGTTATATTGGATCTGCTTGCTTATATTTGTACTAGCTGTGCCCGTGGCTACGCCCTCGTGGACTGCAGAATGCCGTTAGTCGAGCGCACGTGCGAATTTTACTGCCCCCGCTTAAAAGACGGAAGACTAAAATGTCAATTGTCGGTGATCCTTAGAAGATAGATAGAAGAAGAGAGGTATTTTAGGCACAGAGATATTTTATTGGAGATTTCTCTCTACTTGGAGCAGCTCGATTAGTGTAATACATCCACCCCACAGAAGATCGCAGCCAAATAACCTTGTGTTGTATTCACGCGGTGAGTAGGGTTTCCAAAACAATTTTGTAGAACATTAATTTGATATATCCCGTATGGTTTACTCAGCGTAAGCAATGTAAGTGTCCCAAATGTGGCTTTTTACTAAATTGATTCACCATTATCGTCACTGTTTATTTCGTATGTTACTTTATCTTACAAAATATAAACAAATACAAAATATAACCTATAAACACATAACATAACTATGAATTAAAAAAAAAAACTTTTAAGTCGGATAAAAATAACATAAACGGATAGGGAGACAGAGACATTAAATTTTATAATATGTATAGGTAGAAGATATAGATTACTAGCTCTCATGTTAGATGGATTATACTTGATTTACGTTGAGAGTTAGTAATTTTTTTTTAATTTAAGTATTCTAAGTATGTTTACATGTAATGAATTTAAAAATTCATAAATATTTTACGCTGTCTCGTATAGAATTCTTTTTATCTCTTAACCACCTGTGACTTCGTACGCGTTAAATACTAGACATAAAATATAACCTATATTACTCAGAGAGAACGTAGCTTTTTATCAGTGAAAGAACTCCCTGAAGTTCTTCAATACTTCCAGAGATTATCCGTTACAAACAAACAAAATTTACCCCTTTGTAATAATAAATACAACTTTACTGATATAACTTTATTAATTGTCCTTCAAGTAATCATATAAATTATTTCTCAGAAGTGTTATTTCGTGCCAACGTTAAATATCCATTAATTATTATTTATCGAAATTTTCTAATTTTAAAGCCCAGAGTTAAGTATTCAAGTTTTAAAGCTATTCATAAAACTTAGAAAATTATTTTAAAATTAATGTTTTGGTTAAACAAAGACGATTAAATCACTTTATCATTAGGAATGCTATCTGTTGATATTAATAAAAATATATTCAAGGCGCCATCTGTTAACAATATGTTTAACTAAAATGACATATCTTAGATTGTTTACATTTTTTAATGTGCGAAATATTCACGGGGAAGTTTTGGCCGGATCTTGAGCTGCCATGTTGTGGTTTTTATTTTTAATTCATTAACTTATGCTCTTATTACATTTTTCTATCGTTCAAGTAATTATCTACGATTTACCTTAACAACTTTGAAATGTTTTTCAAACAAACAGTTTTCAATATGTTTATACTATAAAACCTAGTTATGCGTACTACACCCTCTGTTATTACGACTTATTAAATTGGTACATAAGTAAAAATGCTGATAATTGTTTATTCGCTCAGGATGTTTAGACTACAATTTAAGATAAGCACCTGATATTTTGGCTAGACATATTGCGACATGTTTTTGTCATTCACTTACAAACAACACCTGGTGTTTACGGCTTAAGACATTATATATAGGACGATTGTAAAACCATGTATTCATTCTGTAATAAAGTCTCTTAAGAATCACTAATTTTTAAAAACCCTCGACGCCGACCACTACACTTAACTACCTTATTTGAATGACTTGTTTTGAAATGCTCTGCGATGTAAACTAATGCAGTAAAATCAGTAAAAAAATAGTAAACATAAACAATAAAAGTTAATTCGTTCGAGTTGCTATAATTTCTGATGCTGGTTTAAATAATTAATGCTTGTGATGTTTAAAAGCCCAAGATATCTATTTATAGTAGTTTAAAACAATTATTATAGCTGATCCGTACGAATATTTAGCATATTACATAATTTAAAAATATACCTGCTGTCATTTTAGTTAAAAAGACTCTTAATAGATGGCGCTTCAAGTATATTTTCATTCAAATCAACAGATCGCATTCCTAATGATAAAGTTTTTAAATGCTTTTAACGATAATTAATTTTAAACGATTTAACATGTCAATAGCGAGAAACATAAGCTTTAAAATGATGTTTGAATCATTAGTTTTGATGAAGAATTAACTAAGATATGGCTTTGCCAGGAGAAACACCTTTGAATAATAATATAAAAGTCACCGACGAGTAAGTTCTACAACAGTTTGGCCAGAAAACAAGCTTTTACAACTATTCATCATATTAAATATGCCTATTTGGGGCTCAGGTACGACAAGTATGAACTCTTGCAACTTATGATGAAAGGGATAAGTTACTAGGAAAAGGAAAAGCGGTCGTAGAAGAAAGTAATGATTATGTTACATCCGTGAAGGGTCGGGCGTCAAACTCTTTAATTTTGGTAATGCAGAGCATATGCAGAGCTGGCTGCCAATCCGTGAGGTGCCCTAAGAAGAAAACGAAAATTAAGTAAGCATTGAAAATTGATGGTTGGAATAGACGAAGGAAACGTACCTTTCGACTGTCAAAAAACCAAGCTTGGAGTCGTAAGGAAATTTCCTTTTTAGTCGTTTTTTTATCCAACGAAAACGACCGCCGATTTCTTGGTGGTCGCCGTTGTGTTTGTATTATACTGTGGTTTTCATCAGATACAGTGCTGTCAATTTGCTGAGCTACTGCCCCGTGTGCTGTTGCCTCAAGAAATGATTATTTTGCCTTAACGTTAATCCATCACTGAAAAACGAGTAACACAGACAAATACATGAGTAGGTAGGTAGAACGTTTATAATTTACAATAATGTTTCATATGTACTGTTAACTGTTAATAATGAGATTATATTCAATTTTACAAACAATGTAGACGACCACAAACGTTTCATTCGAGTTCAAAACTTTCTCATTATGTTCCCCTCTTTTAGTTTATTCGTGAACATCTGTTAAAACTTAGTTCAAAGCTTTTGTAAAATATTAATTTAGCGAACGAAAGCGGGCCTTTGTTTAAGCAAAATTGTTTAAGATATATATCCCATTTCAATGTTTTGGTAGGGTTACGAAGCATCATTAGGCTGCGTATCCACCAGAGATGTGCGATGTAGCTAGGCGGTGTGCAATTTAAAAAAATCTCCAATTGGATTATTTCATTATGCTAGCCTCCCTTAGCGCAGCTCAGATGGAAAAGAGCTAGTTAGCTAGCTCTAGTAGCTAGAGCTCACAAAAATTTCCATTTGCATGTCGGGCCACGCGCAGTGCAGGGTGCCGTAGTTGTCAGTCAAAATATGCAGACTTAGAAGGTGTTGTAAAGTAAGTTTCAATGGATTTTTTACGAAATTACTTCTCCAAATACATTTTAAAAGTTGGTCGACTATCACTGATTGACTTTTAAAGCCTACTTAGTTGCGATAGTCTTCCTTTTAACTTCGTTATATAGGTATACTATTTCCGTGATTTTTTCACGTATACAAAACAACCATTTTGCTAGTAGGTGGGGGGAAACTTGACTCTAACAAATATTAGCACTTTAAATCTTAATATTTCTCATGAATAAAAAAAAATCATACACTTGCAATATTTTTTAATGATCTATCCAAAAACAGCCCTTATCATTGGATATATGAGAAAAAAAATCATGCCGACTTTATACCCTTGCCTATACTGCCTTTTTCGGCGTGATTAATGTGTATAGCCATACCAAAGTACAGATTTTTAGTACTAAGAATGTCAAAGCCGCGGACAAATAGACAGACGGACATTGCAAAACTATAAGGGTACCTTGTTGAAACGAGAGATGTGAGCGAGGAATATATACGAGGGACGTGAGGGAGGAATGACAGTGTGCGAGGGATGCGAGCGACGAATGTGGAAAACTAAAGCTACTGGACCTATACGCATCCTCGCACAAACATGCTACACACCTTTTCACCGCTTCGTAACGCATCCTCGTAACACGGAATCTTCTCGCGCAGCTGTGGTAGAAACCATCACACTGACATTCTGACATTAAACTGCTTAGGAGTACGAAGTTTTTTTATTACGTCATCAGTTAATGTAGGAATAAAAATAAGTTTTTATAGATGATTTCAATCTTACTTAAATATATTATAAACACTTAATGATTGTAAATTTATATATTTTTATTAAACTATTAAACAGATAGGTTTTGACGACAAAATTATATAACTTGAGGATAGTAGGAAAATGCCCCATCACCTTTATATATATATTTTTTTCTATTATAAATAGCCTGCTTTTATATACAGTATAAATCATATATTGATTTATATATTATTATGCACACTGGTATATTACATTTCTTTTGTTTATATATGCCATGCCCCCTTTACTTTACTTTATTTTATTTTATCTAATATTTAATATCTAATACATATTGAGCCTTAAGTAGTATTGAATTGTTATTGTTATTTATTTGTTTAATTTAGTATATTTTATTTTATTTAATCTAATTTTGGGCGCACCGTGACTTGCTCTGGGGTTCCAGCTGAAAATCAGCGCTGAGTGCCCCGTGGCACTTCAGCATTTATGCTGAGCTGGACGCCTTTTCGTAATGACTGGGCACGCTGCTAGACTATATTTAGTATTGTTGCAGTCAATATTGTTATTAATGTATTTGTTTGTTTTTTTTATATGTATGTAGAATTTAGTTTTTCTTTTATGTACCGTTCTCTGCTTTTCTTTACAATATCTGTATGTATTGTGTATTTCCGTGTCTTGTCATTATGAATAAATGTTTCTTTCTTTCTTTCTTTCTTTCATATATATATTTTTAAACTCTTCGTTACTGAAAACAGCTTGCTACAAGATTTTAATTTTTAATTGACAATGCCTTAACTAAATATGTAAATTTATCAAAAAAAATATATATATAACAACTCAACTGTTATACGAAAACATAAAACAGGTAAAAAATACACATATTTCAGCATAACCCGAAATGTAAATGTAAATGTTAATACCCTGGGTATTAAGTGAGGTAAGAGAACTGCTTAGTTTGCATGGACGCTCTCAGATGTTAACCTCCCATTTAGTTGGAATTTTACGTTATTGTATTCAAGTATTCTAAATGACTTTTTAGGAAGGGTCAAATCTGAGAAAACATTATGCGTGTATTTATTGTATTAAGAGTTGTAAAAAAATACAAAAATTACCACCGTCGTGGTTGTATATTTTTTAATAACTAAAGTGGTAACACCAAATGTATCACTAGCGCGTTGAAGACATTACACCCCCTTCTCAAGGAGCTCTGGACACCATATTAACCTCTAGAACTTATTTTAGTACACAAGTGAGATAAACTCTAAATAATTTTGAGTTGATCTCCGTTAACATCTTTAGTAAGGTACTCACCATTTTATTAATATACCTATATTTTTACGATAATATAGAAAATTAAAAAAAATTTGTGTGTAACTCCAGGGTTGGGGTTTGCCTGGTGATAGGGTGGGATAGGATGTTCTAATGTCCGCACTGATACTACCCCAAGATAAAAATCAGTCGTCAAGCACCTATAGGTGCACTTGAGAGCCACTCTTCCACTTGGTTTAAAGGGTTGCCATCTTATGCCACATCGTCACTTAACATCAGGTGAGATTGTGACTCAACGCTAACCTGTAAAGAATAATATAAATTTATATTATATACTAGCTCGTGTGGATTAAAAAAAAACTTTTTTATTTTTTGTGCGGAACCCTAATTATTTTTCTAAAATATAAGTAGCTTAAGTTATACGTTATATCATCAGCTATCTACCAGTGAAACTCCCGTTAAAATCAGTCCAACCGTTTCGGAGATTATCCGAGACAAACAGACAGACAACAATTTTAAAAATGGGTTTATTGTTATAGGTACCGTTAATACTTTCATATGCATTTAGCAAAAATCTTGTATTTTGGACATTACAAACAGACACTTCAATTTTTAATATTGTTGGGTCCGCGTCACTTCCCTCGACTGAGGAGAGGGGGGGTGACGAGTACCCGGGAGGGGGACGGGCGAAATTTGTATGTGCCGGATGCCCGTCTCGTGACACCCCTACTAATGTACCGGCGACTCGAAGCCTCGAGGCGGAGATGAAGGGTCCGAGGAGAGGGGGGGGGGTGCAATATTGCACCTCAATATCCACCCGAAGCGACGACTCTTCAATGAAACACCAAAATCTTCTTATTACCGGTGCGTTCTTAGGCCGACCAATCTTCGTATTGCTGCTATTGACATCTGTTGGATTGACATCTATCTATAGACGCTAAATCACATGCCCCAGTACAAAACTCGCGAGCTTAAGTACTCCGAGGCGTTACCTTAAAGAGAGCCCCTATCGCTTAGAGAGCTCGGTTCACTATTTTTAACTATTTTTACTTTGGTCGGCCTATTTCCCGCTCTATAATTCTTTATTTATAATCCTTACATACATGTATTATACATCATTATTTTCCTTATTCTATGCTCTATATAATGCAAATTAAATCTTATTCGTAGAAATTACCATTTTATAATAATTTACAAAAAACCTTAATTTCTATGGGCGAACCCGCCGTCCGGTCTATGTATTTTATATATTACTATTAAACTATTATAAATCTTATTATTATCTTTGTTGCATTCTATTCTGTATCTATAATTCCATAATATTAAACACAAATTCAATACATATTTCAATAATTAATGGTTACTTAAACCGATGAAACATACATCTCAAGAAAATCGTATTATCTAGTACCAACCCTATACATATTCCATACATTGTAAACAAAATATCAATATTCTATTTCTAAACACATTCTTAACATAATTATATCAAATATATCTATAATAATAACTTATTCGTATGTCTCTATTCAATAATTACATATTCGTATGTCGCCAACATCCTCCCCCTCGTGCGCAGCACCAACTCCAGTCATGGCGACATTGCTGAAGGCTGTCTGGTACCGGCGTCACGTTGCTCGTCGCTCGTCGCTGGAACCAGCAGCACCACCTTGGAGCTCGGTCTCTTCAGCATCCCGCCTGCGGTGCGCACTTCCACTATTCGGATGCGGCCGTCTGGTCCAGGGTGCGTTTGGGTTACCACACCCCTGGGCCACGTGTTTCGTGGCAGCGTGGAGTCCACGATCAGCACGGTGTCTCCACACTGCAGGTCCCTGTTGGAAGTCCCTCCATTGACCCTCCTGGTGAGTAAGGTGGGTAGGTACTCCTTGAGCCACCTGCTCCAGAAATGGTCAGCCATGCGTTGTGCTACTCTCCAGCTCCGTCGCCCGGCGAGGTCCTCGTCTGTGAAGCTCCCAATCCTTGGAGACCCGCAGGATCTCCCGATGAGAAAGTGATTTGGAGTCAGGGCTTCTTCGTTTTCATTTTCTTCCGTGGCGACGAGCGGTCTTGAGTTTACTATGTGTTCTGCTTCTAGCAGAAGCGTATGTAGTGTCTCTTCTTGTGGGCACCTCTCTTTCAGGGTAACGGCCAGGACCGACTTGACTGACCGGACCAGGCGTTCCCATGCTCCTCCCATGTTTGGTGCTCCAGGTGGTATGAACTTCCACTTGACACCCATCTTTCCCGCAGCTGTAGCGAAATCTTCAGTCCTCAGGTCCTTGGCTGCTTCTTCTAACTCCTTGTTGCTCCCGACGAAGTTGGTACCGTTGTCGCTGTATATCACCTTGGGCATTCCTCGCCTTGCCGCCATGCGCCGGAGAGCTAGTATCATTGAGTCGGTCGATAGCGATGCCGTCAGTTCCAAATGCACGGCTCTTGTTGTGAGGCATGTGAACAACGCTCCCCATCTCTTCTCGTGGCGTCGTCCTACCGTGACCGTCATGGGGCCGAAGTAGTCGACGGCAGTGCACGTAAACGGAGGCTCGCCGAATCTCAACCGCTCCTTCGGAAGGTTTCCAGTAGGTGGCGTATGTGGTGCGCTTCGATATACTTTGCACCACTGACACTGATGCGCCACTGTCCGTATCGTTGACCGCAGCCCGAGAACCCAGTATCGCTGTCTTACTTCATTAATCACGGTGGCATGGTTTCCGTGGTTGAATGCTGCGTGGTAGTGATGTATGAGCAGCCTCGTGATTTTATGCTTGCCATCCAGGATCACGGGACGTCGATATGCTCTTTCCATAAACGTAGCTGCGTCGATTCTTCCTTTTACTCTCAATAATCCGTCCTCCTCTATAATATCGAGTTTCTTCAGTCTTCCTTGTCGATCGGAGGTCGTCGAACTTCCAAAACTTTCGTCTTGGCTTCTCTTCAATAATAGCTTCTCTGCCCTCTCTAAGTATGTCTTGTCTATAGGCAGGAACTTCTCTTTTCGTTTCAGCATCGTAGGCTTCATGTTACTCTTGATTTTCCTCTTCTTCGCCCTTCTCCAGGTTGGATCTTGTTTTTCCATCTTCCGGGAGATGCAGGTGAGCTCCTTCCGCTTACGGCACAGGTCGATGAATTGAAGCACTCTAGCTGTCGCCCTCCATAATCTTGTCCAGCTGGAGAACCGATCAGGCTCTGGCGTAGGTAGCTGTTCTCCTGGGGTCCTCGTAGCGCCGACAGTGTGCTTCTCTTTCTCTTCTCCTGTTGGTTCTGCCTTGAACGTTCGAGGTTCAGGCCAGCCGGTCTCTTCTAGACGCAGGAAAGCGGGCCCATTGAACCACCGATGATCCTTCCCGAAGTCTCGAGGCACTCCTCTTGTTGCGTCGTCCGCCGGGTTTTGGCTAGTCGGGACCCAGCGCCATTCTTGTGGTTTCGAGAGGTCTTCTATTTCTGCAAGCCGATGCGCCACGAACGGTTTGAAGGTTCTCGGATCCGACTTGATCCATGAGAGGACCGTGCTTGAATCAGTCCAATACGTCCGTTTCTTGATCTTCAAGTCCAGTTCTTCTTCCACCGTCCGTGTCATCCGAGTGCCCAACAGCGCTGCCTGCAGTTCTAGCCGTGGGATGGATACCGGCTTCAGGGGAGTTACTCTTGCTTTGGCTGCCAGCAATGCAACATGGTAGCCTCCATCTTCTTTGCGCACTCTATAATATACCGCGCAAGCGTAGGCAGTCTCGCTAGCGTCGGTAAACGTGTGCAGCTCCCCCTCGTCGCTTGAGTGCGTGAAGCATCTTGGAATGCGCAGGGTCTCTAGCACCTGCACGTTCGCGAGATACTCTCTCCATGCTTCTTGATCTCTTGCGGTGACTTCCTGGTCCCAGTCGATGCCGCTTCTCCATATGCTCTGAATGAGAACCTTCCCTTGTATGAGAACCGGCGATGCCACTCCCATAGGGTCGAAGGTGGCCATCACGGCGCTCGTCACTTCCCTCTTAGTAGGTCCTCTTCTTTGCTGGACATCTCCCTTAAATTTCCCTAGGCACGTCCTAAATCCCAATTCGTCGTCCTCCGTGCACCAACGTAAGCCCAGGGTCTTCTCTTCCTTCGGTCCGAGGTCGATCTCCATCTGCCCAGTTTCCTTGGTGAGGCTTCTTAACACGGAGGGACTGTTGGATGCCCATCCTCTCAGCTCAAATTTCTCCTTCTTGTGGATGACGTCGACTTCTCTTGCTATCTTGGTTGCTTCGTCCTCTGTATCGAAGCTCTGTAAATAGTCATCCATGTAGTGGTTGTGCTCCACTGCACGAGCGGCCTCCGGGAACTGATCTTGATATTCTGCAGCGTTCTTGTTCTTGACGAAGATCGCAGCACTTGGAGAACAAGCGGCCCCAAATATGACTGATGTCATCCTGTATTCCTTGATGGGTCCACTAGCTTGCTCGCCCTTCCATAGGAACCTCAAGCTATCACGATCCTCTTCTCGTATTCGTATTTGCAGAAACATCTCTTTGATGTCAGCCACCACGGCGATTGGTTTCTGCCGGAACCGTAGCAGGACACCGAAGAGTGATTGCAGCAGGTCTGGCCCAGACAAGAGCAGGTCGTTCAGACTCTTCCCTCCTGTTTTGGCTGCAGCGTCGAACACCAGGCGTTTCTTCTTCTTCGTAGGATGCGTGACAGCAAAATGTGGCAGATACCACTTCCGTCTTGAGGTTGTATCTTGATTGGCTTCCTCTGCATATCCATTCTTCACGAGGTTTTCTATTTGACTTTCGTATTCTTTCTTCAGTTCCGGATCTCTGTGCAGCTTCTTCATGATTCCATGTAATCTCACTTCAGCGGCTTTGAAGTTGTCTGGCAGTTCCTCTTCATCATTCTTCCAGAGGAGTCCAACTTCGAAGCGTCCATCTTCCAAGCGCCGGCTGGTCTTCTCCAGAATGTCCAGTGCTCTCTGGTCCTGGTCTGTGCTTGGCAACTTTGGCAGGACCCCCAGTGACTCCACCGCGAAGTGATCCTTCATCAACTTCTCCAATGCCTCTTCACGGGCTGACACGTGTGCACATGTCACGAAGTTGACTGGTCGCGACGTGCCTCCATCGAAGCCATGCAGCACCCATCCGAGCTGAGTGAAGGATGCCACTGGCTGGTTCTTCTTTCCTTTGCGCGTCGCTCTCGATATGATGAGTTCCCAGTTGTCCTGTCCTATCAGCAACTTGGGGGAACCCTCTTCGTAGTGCAGTTGCTTCATCAGCTTCTTAAGGTGAGCGCAGTTCTCTATGGTGCTCTTCTCCAGTCGCTGAGGCGTCAGGTTCATGTCGTCAATGGTGCGTGCCCCGGTGACTGTTCTCTTCTTTGACTGGTGCAGTCCTCTTATCTGCATGTTGAGCTTCATCGAATCCTTCTTCACCATGGATTGCCCACCCACGGTTTCCAAATGAAGCGTCTCCTTGGGTCCCTCGAGGCCGACCTGCTCAGCTACCGTCGAGTCCAATAGGGTGACTGTTGACCCCTCATCCAGCAGAGCCAAGACCCTGGCTTCTCCTGCTGGTCCATAAACCTCGACAGGAATCATCTTCAGGTACGCTCTCGATGACCTGGTGCAGTTCACAGGAAGTCTCACGTTGTTGGCCACTTCTTTTTCTTGCTTCGTTTCTTCTCTTCTTTCTTCATGCAGCAAGCTGTGGTGCCAACGTTTGCAGGTTGGGCATGGAGGGTGACGGCAGGTCTCCTTTCGATGTCGTCCGCTCAGGCACTTGTAGCATAACCGCGATTCCTTCGCGATATTCCATCGGTTCTTCACAGGTGCTTGACGGAACTTCGGACATTCATGTAGGAAATGTCTCTCGCGGTAATGTGGACATGCAGTCTTCTCTCTTCCTCCTTGATCAATCCCCTGCTTCTCTCTTCCTGGTCTCACTTCTTCGATGTGATCAGTCGTCGTATGCGCAGCTTGCCTTCTTGGTATCTGCTTCCTCGTAGCAGCCTCTGGTGTGGCGTGTGGTCCGCATCGGTCCGCCATCTTGTTCAGGAACCTTGCCATCAGGTTCAGGTCAGGATCCCCTTCAGCCTTGTCTGCGACGTAGTCATACCATCGGTACTTCAATATGGCTGGCATCTTGTCGGCGATGCTCCTCAGTATCTCTGGTGACTGGAGGTATTGTGGCTTCCGCAGTCCTCGTATCGCCGCCACGGTGTTGTTCACGTTGCTTGCGAGCAGGCACACGTCGTACGGGTTGTCGCTGATCGGTGGCAGCTTCCTTATTCTGTCCAGTTCTGCCAGAACCAGCGCGTCCGCTCTTCCATAACACCGCTTCAAGGCTTCCATCACTTCCCCCGGTGTGCTCTCGGAGTATAGTTGACTGCGGACTCCTTCTCTTGCTTCCCCCTTCAAGGCTCTTCTTAACCTTGCCATGTTCTGTACGTCGGAGAAGAGTGGGGTTGTGTCCTCGTAGACGGCTTTGAATGCCATCCACTCCCTTGAGTCACCATCGAAGAATGGCAGCTGATGCATGTAGTCCGGTTGCAGCACTTGACCTTGGATGTGAACGCTCTTCATTTCTTCAGCAATAGCCCTTGCGAGGTTCCTGTGACTCATCTCCATATCGGCCTTGGTGTCGGGCTTGTCGGCGGAAGGTGGGGGAATCCTTATGCACCCCTCCTTGGATGCCTCCCCCTCGTGTCCCTTCTTGGAGAATCCTTCTGCAGATTGCTGGACCCATTCCCTGACGTGGTCCACCCGGTCCAATGGCTCTTCTATAATTGAGTCTTCATCCTCTTCATTTTCGGCTTGTATGACTTCTAAGCGCAGCCTGGCGGCTACCGTGGCTGCTTGTGCTTCCCGAAGCTCCTTCTCGGCTAACTCGGCGCGGGCCTCCAGTTCCTTGCGTCTTCTTTGTGACTTTACTGATGCAGGGCGGTTCCTCCTCACGGTGGATGCTTCCTTGTCTTCATGACCCTGGGAAGTCGTCGTCGTGTCACGCGTCGTGCCGGTCATGGTGGTCTCGTATGAAGTGAACTCCGTAGTTCCTGAGCCGCTCTGCTGTGCTTGAGTCCCTGCCGCGATGGCTTCTGTGTTTTCAGGCGCCTGTTCCCTCGATGAACCCTTCTGGCTTCTTGTGACTGGCATCTCGTAGTGGTGTTGAGGATCCGGCTCGAAGGACCAACTGTTGGGTCCGCGTCACTTCCCTCGACTGAGGAGAGGGGGGGTGACGAGTACCCGGGAGGGGGACGGGCGAAATTTGTATGTGCCGGATGCCCGTCTCGTGACACCCCTACTAATGTACCGGCGACTCGAAGCCTCGAGGCAGAGATGAAGGGTCCGAGGAGAGGGGGGGGGGGGTGCAATATTGCACCTCAATATCCACCCGAAGCGACGACTCTTCAATGAAACACCAAAATCTTCTTATTACCGGTGCGTTCTTAGGCCGACCAATCTTCGTATTGCTGTTATTGACATCTGTTGGATTGACATCTATCTATAGACGCTAAATCACATGCCCCAGTATTTTTTTTTTTTTTTTTTTTTTTTTTTTTTTTTTTTTTTTTTTTTTTTTCGAACTGACTATGCTGTTGGCCCGGGGGCCTTAACAGTTTCACCGGACTTGTTGGCGAGCGCTTAAGGCACTCAGCCGAGAAATTTTGGGCAACATGCGCAAGGGTGCCAAAGTGGCCGAACCTCGGCTTGAGCTGTTGCCGTATTTGCAACATACGCGACCTAGCTAAATTCCTACGCGAATTCGAGCTAACTAACTATACATGTATGCATGTCTCTTGCCTCCTGGGAGGGAGGAAGAGACACGCGTACATGTATTTAGTGATCTGAAAAATTTTCTGAGGCTAACTAACCACAAAAAAAAGAAAAAAAAAGGTCCCTTACAAGACCTATGTACCTGAGTGTGGTGCATGTGTGTTCATGCAGTGTAGTGAATGTATGTCGGTAGCTAGTGATTGCAGTGTCACTGTGTCGCGCGAGCAGCTGGCTTGAGGGCTCCCTAGCTGGGGAACGGACCTAGGCTCAAGTCGCTGCAGGAGAAGGCGGTCGAGATATGTGTGCGGGAGCGAAGTTTGCCGCCCGCCCCCTGCGGAGCGAGCGGTGATTACGCGGGCGTGGGCGCAAACACGCTTGGTTATTAGATACGGGCGGGAAAATCGCGTTCGCTTCCGTGATTTTATCATCGGGGTCAGATAAAATGTCGCGCGGGCGTCTATATTTGTTAGACATTCGGATGTCTGGATTCGGGTTATGAGATGCGGCTGCCACTACTAGCTGGTTCGAATGGTTCGACGCTTTTTCAAAATAATTATTTGATAGGGACTTTATAAATGATTCGATCGAAGGTATTTCCATATCTTTATGGAGATCTACGTTCCGAGCGAACCAAGGGGCACCGACCGCCCTTCTGAGAAAGCGGTTCTGCACTATTTGTAACTTATTGAGGGTGAATTTACTTATCTGAGCAAAGACTGGGGAACTATAAGTTAGGATCGGTCTGATACAAGTCTTGTAGAGCGTGAGCTTATGTCTGAGGGACATTTTGCTCTTCGAGCACACGAGAGGGTGCAGGCGGCTTGAGACCATACCGGCTTTCCTTCGCACTCTATCGATATGTGCCTTGAAATTTAGGTGTTTATCCAGTGTGACACCCAGATATTTGATCTGGTTGGCCCACGGGATAGCCACTTTAAATAGTTTGATAGCGGGAATTTTAACTAATCTTTGAGTGGGATGAAAGAGGATAGCGCTACTCTTATCGGGGTTAATTCCTATGCGCCATCTACGGAACCATTCGCCTAGCTTATCTACGGCTTTTTGGACTCGTAGCCTGAGGGTTTGTCTGTTCCACGAGGAACTAAACAGGACTGTGTCATCAGCGTAGGAACCTACCTCTACCTCGGGGAGGCGAGGGAGGTCACTGATATATAAGTTGAATAGAGAGGGCGCCAGAATGGAACCCTGGGGAACACCTGAGCGTATGGGATGAGGCTCAGAGAGAGCACCCTCTACTCGGTAGCAGAAGGTCCGGTCAGAGAGGTACGCGTGTATGATTTTAACTAATCTATCCGGGATTTGAAGTTCCAAAAGCTTGTGGACTAAACCAGCGTGCCAGACCTTGTCGAAGGCCTTGGCGACGTCGAAGAAGACCGCAAGTGTAGGACGAGGTTTTGGGTCGCGGTTGAAATTTTGAAGAATGTGCTCCGTGAGGCGGTGCACTTGGTGGGTACAAGAGTGTTTGGCACGAAAACCAAACTGCTCAGGTGGTAAAAGATTTTTGTCTGTGACTACTGACTGGAGCCGGTTCAGAAGGAGCCGCTCATAGACTTTTCCTAACGTGTTAAGGAGACTGATAGGGCGATAGGTGTCGGGAAGCGACGCTTTTTTGCCGGGCTTGTGAATACCTATTACTATGGCCTTTTTCCAGACGGCTGGAAAATGGCAGTGGGCTATGGCTACATTGAAGATGCAGACCAAAAGAGCTATGAGGTGATCAGGAAGAAGTTTGAGTACTTCGTTCCTAATACCGTCGGGACCAGGTGATTTTCTAGGCTTAAGGCCTTTAATGGTTGACATAACTTCCTCAGGCGTTACCGAGTCCAAATCATCTGTCGGGGGGACCGCGAGAGAATTTGTTACCGCCGATTCTATCGAGCTTACGAACTCGGAATCGATGTTAACGCAGTTCGGAGAGCATTGATTTTCAAGGCTCTCGGCAAGGCATTCTGCTTTTTCAGCGCTATCGAAAGCGGGAGGTTTGCCGGGGCCTTGATCTAAGGGGGGCATGGGGACTGTATCGTCACATTTAATTGTGCGTGCTAATTTCCAGAAAGCCAGATGGGATGGTTGGATACCCTCGAGTAGGGCCCCCCATCTGGCATTACGGATTCCGGAAATGCGGCTTTTTACCGTTTTCCGAAGTGAGTTTAACCGCCTACGATTGTCCGCAGTCGGGTATAAATCGTGTGCTCGAGTCGCGGCGTTCTTTTCCGTGATCAGCGCTCTCACGTCGGCAGGAAGTATAAAGCGGCGTTCATTCGCCGCTTGCACCTCTTTCGAGGCCTTACTGACGGCGTTTTGGAGATGGCTGACCAGGGAATCGATCGCCAGATCGGCATCGGCTGTCGATTTCAACTCGTCTGGGACCCTATCCAAACTGGAGGATGAGGGATTGTGCAAGAGGTATCTGTTTAGCTTCGCATAGTCCACCACCTTGACGGAGGAGGGATGCTGGTCAGAAGGTTGACCTAGGTGAAGAACTACGGGTCGGTGGTCGGAGTCTAACTCATGTACGACTTGTACGAGTCTTATATTGAGAGAGACATTTTTTAACAGTGCTATATCTAAAACAGATGGACGACAATTGTCCTGAAAGTGAGTGGGCTCTGAAGGAGCGATGACATCAAAGTCGAGAATGGCAGATAGATCCTCCAGAATCCTCCCGTTCGGGGAGGTAGTCGGGTTGTTCCAGATGACATTCCCGCAATTGAGGTCACCCGCTATAATAACTGAATTACCTAGTGCAAAAAGAGCCTCCAGATCTGATCTGAGAAGCCTTTTGTTCGGGGTGTGATAGGCAGAGACGATTATGATTGACGAGTGACCAGTCATACCGAGTCTGCAAACAGATACCTCTATACTGGAGAGTTCGGGAGGTTCTATTGCTATGCAGTATAGAGAGCGTTTATAGTATATGAGGGTGCCTCCGCCGTTAGCGTGGACCCGGTCGTTCCTAATAATGTTGTAGTTTGCGATTCGGGGATTGCGAGCGCTGGGTTTTAGAAATGTTTCTTGGACTAGAAACACGTCTATTTGGTGCTCTCGGAGGAAGGCGGCAATTAGATCACGCTGAGGTCTAATTGATCGCGCATTAAAAAAGGAGAGGCACAAACTCTTAGGTTTGATCCGATCCATTTTAATTTTGGCTATGAGAGGCGCGGACAAGCCGTTGAATAGTGGCGGCTATGCCCGGGAATTGGGTTATTGCGTTGAGCAATCCTAAGTCCTTATTGGAGTTAATCACCGCGTTGAATGCGATGATTTCTTGCACTTCATGCACAAGAAGAAGCTGGGTGAACCACTCCTTGCCAGCCAACGAGAAACCAAGGGCTGAGGTGGCGGGGGCTGCCGGGACCGGGACGGCCTTGACAGGCTTGGGTTTGATTAATGAGGCCGGAGGGGCCAGTGCGGGTGGGAGGGGTGCGAAGGGCGCGGGAGCTGGTGCCACTGGGGCTCGTGAGGTGCCTGGAAGGCTGGGGAAAGCCTCTAGAGACATTAGAGGCTGGATATGAGGCCGAGCGACAGGTACCTTGGAAAAGGTGGCCTGTCTGACTGGCTGGGGGCGTTTCGTGCGCGGGGCGCGGGGACAACCGCGATAATTTGCGGTATGTCCCGTTTGCTGACAGAGAACGCAGCTGGGCGGGGTGGGAGTGCCAGGAGTGCGAGGGCACTCCTTCGTGGCGTGGTCGTCTAGGCACTTGACGCACCTAGCGCGGAAACAGCAGTTACGGGAAGAGTGTCCGTAGAGCTGGCAGTTGTGACACTGCGACGGGATCCTATTTTTGTGTGGCGGCTCAACGGTTATTCCGGTGAGACCGCACACCTCGGAGAGGTTAAAAATAGACTTGCCCTCCTGGGACTTGTCTAGAAAGACAAGCACCATATTGTATGGTGCCCTGGTGGTGTGTTTGTACATCCTGTGTACCTCACGAATTGGGAAGTTCTGCTCCTTAAGGGAGACTGAGATTTGGTCGGGAGTGATCTCGACCGGGATCTGACGGATAACCACTCGCAGGAGGCGCTCCTCCTCGAGGGCATAGGTGAAGTAACCTAGTCTGTTCGACCGCAGGAGGGAAGTGAGCCTCCTGTGGTCATCGGAGGTGGACACCTGGACCTGGATCCCTGACATGCCCCAGTACAAAACTCGCGAGCTTAAGTACTCCGAGGCGTTACCTTAAAGAGAGCCCCTATCGCTTAGAGAGCTCGGTTCACTATTTTTAACTATTTTTACTTTGGTCGGCCTATTTCCCGCTCTATAATTCTTTATTTATAATCCTTACATACATGTATTATACATCATTATTTTCCTTATTCTATGCTCTATATAATGCAAATTAAATCTTATTCGTAGAAATTACCATTTTATAATAATTTACAAAAAACCTTAATTTCTATGGGCGAACCCGCCGTCCGGTCTATGTATTTTATATATTACTATTAAACTATTATAAATCTTATTATTATCTTTGTTGCATTCTATTCTGTATCTATAATTCCATAATATTAAACACAAATTCAATACATATTTCAATAATTAATGGTTACTTAAACCGATGAAACATACATCTCAAGAAAATCGTATTATCTAGTACCAACCCTATACATATTCCATACATTGTAAACAAAATATCAATATTCTATTTCTAAACACATTCTTAACATAATTATATCAAATATATCTATAATAATAACTTATTCGTATGTCTCTATTCAATAATTACATATTCGTATGTCGCCAACAAATATTATTATATGTATAGATTAAAAACATTTTATTTGTTAATAAATAAAAAATATTATTCAAAAATAAATATTAACAATGACTATAGATTTTACTGAACGGTATTTCCGTCAGAAAAATGAACTGAGTTAATCTCAAGTCGTTCAAGTTTTACTTTAGAAACGATTTGGAATAAAATCTTCAAATAAATAAAACATTGACACCGATAATTTTTTTTGTGAAAGTTAATTAAGGAAATTAAATTGTTTTTCTTTGTTTGTTTGCATTGACATTTAAGATATTCTACTATTGTGCACGTGATATGTAGAAATATTCTTATTTTCTCACAAAAGTGGTTTTCAAGATAAAGCAAAGTAAATCCAACTTTTCTCTTTGTACACATTGGATTCACAAGCGTTCACATTGGATTCCGTGAAATATTGTATTTCCCGGTAATGGATGGCGGCGATAGGAGAACGTCTAGTTTTGTATGGTGGAACAAGATATCGAAAGAATTGTATTACTTCCTCCCCAATCAGTATTGTGTAGCGATAGATTTCGGTTTTCTTTTGTACTATATTTTTGACGTATTTTGTAAATTTCATGTTTATTCACTAGTTAGCCGTCAACAGACGCTTCTTATTGTCCATCAAAAAGGAGCTTTAATTGTATTTTTCATTTTACAAAATACTTAACTAAGTACAATACTTTGTACATTAAAGGTCCCGATTTCAAAGACTTTATAAGATAATTTAGGTCGATCTACTTTGGCTGGTCTATTCACGTTGTCTATTACATACCAATATGTACATATTTTTGCAGTTTTTTATTATTTATAGGACTATCCACAATTTCACCTGATGTTAAGTGACAATGTAGCACAAAATAGTAACATGCTAATCCTCGTGGAGGGGTGGCTCTCAAGTGCAGCTCCCGGAAAATACCTTCAGATGCTTGGCGACAGATTTTCAACTTGAGAGTTGTAGGCGAGCATTAACAATGCCCTACTACCCTGCTGTAATTTAATCATAATGATTTCCTTCATCAAAAATTCAGGCTCATTGAAGGGATTCGAACTCACGTCAATCGATGCGAAGTCCCGCTGAGCCATTATTGCTTCATACATTTATCAATAACATAATAAAACAACTGTGGAATTACGGTGAAACCAACTGCAACTTGTTAGATTTCGGTTGGCGTTTATTTATGTACGAGCAAAAAGTAATTAAACAGAAAAATATCTTACAAAATAATATTTACCATATTACACAGGTCCAGTTTGAGTTCCTTATAAACATAAGCCAGAAAGTGAAGATGTAGATAGAGAAAAGTTAATCTTAAGAAAAAAGGACGTCCATTCAAGAGCAATTACCGACTTAAACCAATAATTCCTCAGCGGGAGTTTTTCTACTCGAAGTTTTGTAAAAGTACAATTAATAACCCTGTTTGTAGAACCTCATCTGTTTTGATAACAATTAAATTTTTAAATTCTGTGAAGTCATATTTAAAACCAGGTCATTATCGACATCACATTAGATGCGATATGATCAGATAACAATCAGATTTAATACAATGCAAGAAAGGTTTTATAAGCAATTTTATTATTTCATTTCTAATCGTGTTTTGATAACGTTGCTTAATTAGTTTAATTAATGAACGATTCATGTGGATAATGTAGAAATAATTAACAAATACAATAGTTATTTTTATGATGTACCTATTATGAATATCAACACAATTTTGAACGTAATGGAAGCCCTTTAATTGTGCTTTTCATACTGTGTATTGTTTTATTCTATTATTTGAGTTTATCGTTTTAACTTAACCAATATTGTTGTTGACATGTTTACTATTTAGCGGTAAAACCGACCAAAACGATAGACGTGACAGATTTGATTCCTATTGATGTTTATTAAATTTGTAGTTCATTGGAAATTTCGGTAGCGCTTACTCCAAACAAAAGTATTCCTCTGTTTTATCCCTGATAATAGCACTAACAGCTAATATTTTTATACCATACAATTTATATATATCACTTCTATATTGCCATGTTTTGATTTTCTCCATATATTAATTATTATAAGAATTAGGAGCCTTAATAATTATTAAAATTGTACAGTACTACTATAATTAAACACCCAGCAAACAATATTGACGAATAAAAAATAAGTATACAGCTAAATTAATTAAGTTATTCTTAAAAAAAAATCGGTTCCGTTTTGGATGAGGGAACAGGGGAATATGAAATTATGGATTCGTCTATTCTACATAGGTATAATGAAGCCAAGCAGCTCTTCTGCTCTATTCGGTCATTTTGAAATTTTTATCTTGTGATAAGTTTCTTCGTTTTTTCTGTTTGTTCTTATTTTAGTATTAGCTAGCTGTGCCTGCGGCTCCGCTCGCGTGGACTACTAAAGAATGTTTTATTATTTTTTGTGCGAAACTCTAATTATTTATTTATCTAAAATCAAAGTAGCCTCAGTTATGCCCTATAACATCAGCTATTTGCCAGTTAAAGTCCCGTCAAAATCGATCCAACCGTTTCGGAGATTATCCGGAACAAACAGACAGACAGACAAAAATTTCAATAAATTGGTTTTTTTGTTATAGGTATCGTCTGTACTTTCATCTGCATTTAGTAATCTGTTATTTTGACATTACAAACAGATACTTTATTATATGTATAGATACGTCAAAACGTTGCTGGTATTATTTTCAAGGGTTTTATGAAACTCCGTAACCGAAAATCGGCTATACGTAATAAAAAATATCTGAAACCATAACCGTATCCGATATAAATGTTTTAATTAATTTCGGACATGGACACAATCGAATAAAACACTGTCTAATGCCCACCAAAAATGACAGATATTCATCGTTCGAATCGTAAGAAATTGTCTTGAATTTATTAAAAAACCCAATAAAACAAAGTAATTTCACTATTTTCCAAACCCAATTTTACGGGTAACTTTACAAATTTTGCTTTCCTTAAAAACCTTATTCGGACTATTACTAATATTTTTTTAAAAATCGCTAAATCGGTCGTGCCGTTATCAAGTGATGCACTTACTAACAGACTGATAGACATTACTGACATTACAAACAGACAATTAAATTTTATTATATGTATAGATAAATATATAATGTGGATGGTTTTATTCACACATATTAATGATTTGTATTGAATTTCATGGTTAGTATATTATTGGAATGCTAAAAGTTGCTGTTTTGATTTTCATAGAATTAGTCAATATTTTTATTATCGATAGGTTAAAATAGGAATAGTGTGTTAAATTAGAAATCATAGTTTTTACAATTTCAAAATATGTAAAATGTCTGTATTTCTAATATCGCAACGACGAGAATTACAAAATTAAGAAAAAAAAAAATGAAAATTCCTTAATCTTTGTAACGCTTCCTTTGAAAAAGATCACAATCAAATTTAAACATAATTACAGCGATCTTCATATTCCGAATTAATTTAAAATTAATTAAACGAAGCTGAAACGGCTTTTGTATTCTAAAGTATAATTCGTCTATCGTACGGAGCGGTCTGGTTGTTACATTAAATCCGAATTGCAGCTTTAGCTGACGTGTTTTACATTTCTAATACTGTAAATTTTAATTTCAATGCGGTGATGTTTTCTATATGACGAATATATTTTTTGTTTAATTACCTTAAAGCTGCTAACTAGAAAATAATATTTTGAAAACGAAAGCATTTATTATAATGTTTACCACATTAATAATCGAAGCAGTGTTGGATCAGTGGTAGCGTGTAGGGACAACGCACGTAAGTTTGAACCGCTGTATTGAACCCGAGATGCCGGTGAATGAAAACATCATGATGAAACCGTAGCATGG
Source organism: Saturnia pavonia (assembly GCA_947532125.1). Taxonomy (NCBI): domain Eukaryota; kingdom Metazoa; phylum Arthropoda; class Insecta; order Lepidoptera; family Saturniidae; genus Saturnia; species Saturnia pavonia. The sequence goes on from OX383906.1 coordinate 13,568,303, forward strand.
TGTTAGGCCATTGCCTGGCTAGTTACCATCCTCAAGTTGAAAATCTGTCGCCAAGCACGTACCTACTTATAGGTGTGTTTCGGCAGCAGCACTTGAGAGCCAGTTTGTTACCCCACTATACTTAGCTTTTTAATCCCACGTAGAAAATTGAGAATCACTAATGTCAAATTTGAAAATAATGTTGCCACTTTCGTTTTTGTATTTCTGTGCTACCATATATTTTACGGTACAATTATTTATATCGTAACATTACTGTTATCTTTACGTAATTCATGTCTACTTAGCGAACGCAAACGAAAGCAAACACTTCGATTAACCCACGAGAAACGCTTTATTCGGCCTACACTTTTGGAGGTTCAATCTTTTATTCTCTTAGAAAAACTTATCAATAGGTATAATTACTTGTACGATTTTACGTTTAATTTTGAGAGTAAGCCACATCATAACTTAACATCAGGTGAGATTGTAGTCTAACGTTAACCTATAGAAAATAGAATAACATTTAACGTAAATCACGCTATTACATATTTTAACTAGCTGGTCCAGCAGAAGTTCTGCCCTTTTCGGTAGTTAATGGCTTGACAGCGCCATCTATCGACTCCTCACATAGCTATGAACCATCATCTCTATAAAACAAATATATTGTATGTTTTTGTGCTTAATCGGTCAACTCGTTCAGAGGGTACATGATACCTATAACACAAGATTTTTATATATAGGCTGCCGTGACCACTTAATATCAAGTGTACTATATGCCTGTTTGCTACTTCACACACCTAAAACACACCTACCATTATTATTTATATAGATACACAAAGCTTTTTTAAGCGATACAAAAAAAATGAAACTTACATTATAAATATTTCATTTTCCTACATACCTACAGAATAAAACAACGCTTTTAAAAGCCTTATCCTTTCTTCTCTGGTTTCATTATCGACTATAATATGATTGATCTTTGTTGTTATATTGGAGTTGTTGATGTGTTTTTGTTTATTTTGTTTGAGCGATTATGGGCATTTTCGTTTATACTCCGGATCCATTTCATTGGATGTCAACAGTTACCTGTAAACATTGAAATTATTATCACCTAATCCTATCATATCAGTGAGTTTTTAATGCTACTGATTAGTTATATTGTCATTTACCAGATTTCAGAAACCCATTAAAGATATCTAACATTATGTTATATTGCTTATTACTTAATGTTATATATTCTTACTTATATAATCTGTTATATTTACTCAAATAGGCGCATATAGACGTAGAGTTGCGGAAATTTAGCTTGTGTAAACATGTTACCTGAATTTACCCACAACTTGCTATCCCTGACATTATTATAAAGATGTACTAATTGATAATTGTCGCACACAAAAATAACATCACACTTGTATCTAAGATTATTAGGCACAATGTGGGAACCTTGATTACTTTCTCGAACATCTTTTGTTTTTATGAAATTTCGTGGTAACTCGGGAACCGAAATATCCGTTTTCTTCCTTCCTTGTCCTTTTACTTGTCCCTTGCGTTTAATGTTATTAGAACATAAGACGGCATAATATAGTTTATCGTGTGTAATACAAAATAGCAGTAAAGCCAAACGCTTTAACAAAAAAAAACCTATTTGCGTCCAGGGCAAAATTCGTATACTGAGTTACGTTTGGGATTTTTTCCAGAAAAACGTAGATGGGTTTTTTCGCTTGAGTGTTTTTTATATTACAAAGATGGCCAACAAGCATACGGCCCGCCTGATGTTAAGCGGCTACCGTAGCCTATGTAAGCTTGTAATAAATGCCATAAGTATCACTAGTGCGTTGCCGACTTTGAACCCCACTTCTTCTAACCTCTCCAAAGTGTGGGTATATTAGTTGATATGTATGTAAAGAAACATCAATATATTTTTGCACAATCTTTATAGAAGCTACTTTAATTCTAGATGACTGTAATCTTGGAAGAAACTAGAATTTTTACGAAAAAATTATGTGTGAAAAGATAAAATATCGAAATAGTTTTTTTGCCTATTATAGAAATCCGCAATGCTCAAACTGGCTGTAATAATATTATGGAAAGTCAATCGGCACTCTGGGAACTATTTTGGATATCGAATCGCATAACGGCCTAGGTTATGCGCAAATAACCTCATAACAATGACGGTCTGCCTCCATAATTGTAAATGTTTCTACTAAAATGTATTTAAATAATAATACGTTATTATACAACTAAAATTAAAACTAGTAGTACTGATGGTCAGTTGATTATGAAGTTTGGAATAACGATAATATCTTCCCACGAGAATAGGTCTTTACCTAGTGGTGGGATAGTTAGTCTGGTATTCTTCACCGGTGTTAAATTTATTCGACCAAATCTCTACAGCGTCGCTGCGACTCCGTCAATGCATCTGTGTAGCCTAGCCTATCTTTGTTTGCCTACAACTCGTCAGATTGGTTGACGTTCGCGTTCAAGTCTCTTATCTGCAACATAGCTTATGTACTAACTAATTGGAACGAAGTTCCTTATGGGGCGCTGCGGAGAGGTACCCTAACCGGCAAAAAACATGCGTAACGTTAAAATAGTGTAAGATTTTTATGTATAGTCTATGTATGATGGCTATACAGCGTCTAATGTATAGTCTACGTGATGACTTATTTTTATTCATGTAAATAGCTGTTTCTTTGTTTATTATTATTATATATTTTTATGAATCATTGTAAATAAAATAAAGGTGTTAAGATAATTTTGTGAAGTAGTTTTTCTGATTATTATCGATAAAAAAATCATAATAAAAAATGTATACCCGAATAATTATTTTCTTTATACCTCGAATAGAACTTGAAATTAATATTTTATAATAAGGAACTTCAGTCCTATCTGGTGTCCCACGACACCACACGGTTTTTTTTATTATTGTTTTTTAATATTATTTGTACTATTTTTTAATTAATAATAATTTGTCTAACACATATTTTATTCAATAACAAATGTTTTTGTTGCAGAAAGACGAAACTACTACGAATCTGTTACAGACGGAAGTAACAATCGGCTCCGGCCCGGTGTAACATAAATCATCCTTAAATAACATTCATTAATTTTCTACCCTTCCTTCAAATGTTTTCGGTATGTCATAAAACAATCAAGGTGACTCTCGAAATTTCGGCACTTCGTTGTTTTTGAATATATGTTTATTGTTTATATATGTTTAGGATATCGAAACAAATAAAAAAATGTACAAAAGGTTGAAATCTAGAAGAATGTTTATATTCACTGTAAATATTATTTATTTAAAAAAAGAAGATAGACCCGATCGAGATTCTTCTGTTCTTCTTTATGGCTGGAATGTTTCCGAACCCATACAACTAGGGCTTTAACGTGCCCATGTGCCTTTTTAGGGCTACATTGAATAAAGTGCATTTTTATTTTTACTGAGAACATCTGAATAGTGATTATTTTCTACTTCTCTGTTTTCTTACGAATAAATAATTGTTATATCGCACGCGACATTTTATTTTACCTACGTGAGTACCAATATGCGTATAACCTTTATTAGCGGTTTAATTGAAAATCTTTGAATGTGAATTTGAAGTTAAGTATTGACCTTAACGTATCGCTACGTTACACAAAATTTTCCTTACAGTGCCCAAAGAAGTTTCAATACAAAGTTTTTTATTTTATCAATTAACCAGCAGTTAAAACTCTGTTACTAAACGAAGCTGTAGTTTCCGAAATTGGCTTTATTTCAATTCGATGTCGAAGTCAAAGAACCATGAAACCGAGCTGTAATCATTCAACGATTAAATGAAAAACGTTACCCGCAGATTTGCCATTCGCAAATTACATAATGAAAAACTTTTTCCGCTCACTCCTACCCTGAATCGGTATTCACGTCACCGGTATTCAAATAGCGGTCTATTTTTTAAATCTTTTTATGTTTAGCGTTTGCCTACAATGTCACCTGACGTTAACTGATCATGTCGGCAAATATGGTACTCGCTAAGCTAGTAAGAGGACTGGCTCTCAAGTGCAGCTGCCGGAACACACCTAGGTGTATAGGTAAGGCGTTAGCTAACCTGGCTGGCATTAGTAAATACCCTACTACCATGTTATGGGTTCATGACGTGTTTTCCTATACCGAAAGCTTAGGCTCATTGAAGGGATTCGAAAGTCGAAAAAAGTCGAAAGACGCGATGTCCGCACACGCTACTATTGAGCCATCATTGCGATCAATATAGACTTTCATCACAAACAAGGCTTCTGATTCTATATTAAACACCTGACGTACAAGTAATATATAAAAATACCCAGTTCATCACAGGAAAATCCATTCAGGCGGGTATCGAATCCATAAACTCTCAGGTCAACAGTACCAATGAGGAACGAAGACTTGTTTAACTATATAGAAGAAATGCTTAGCGGGATCTTGATCTGTTATTAAGTGTTTTTGATTTTAATTCATAAACGAATGTTATGTAGAACTATATTTGGCGGCATTTTACTTGATGTAGTTTGGTTTTTGGGCACAAGTGAAGAGATTATTATTAACTAAGAATACGCATTTTAAGTTGCTATAAAAACTCTCTTGGCAGTTTTAACAAGAGAATAACAAAAGGCCACTTTCATACAACGTGCGATAACGGCGCACTCAAACATAAACTCGTATTTACGAGGATCTTATGATATGTCAAGAGAGCGCGCGCCTTGCCAATCGCGAGTGTTCGCGCTTTAGTAGTGCTGCATTGACAACGTATAAAGATCTTAAACAAATTTTAGTATATATGGTTTTTTTAATTAGGTACCTACTACATAAAACTGTTAGGGATTGTAAAAAAAGAATTACAAAAATTAAAATTCGTATTTACTCGTATTCTCAACCGATTTAGATTAAATTTTTAACACGACAAGTCAATAAAAAATTAATTTAACTGCCTTTTAAAATTATATGATAAGTACAAAAAGCGGCTTTATTGCTGAAAGCAATCTCTTCCAGGCAACCTTTGGATGGATATGTTTTCAAGTGTAAATCAAGGGTACATTTTTTGTTTAATTTCTCTGGCATATTTTTTATATGTGATTAAACCGTCGCCAGCGGCTGTTTGTGTAATGTTTTTAAAACATCGATACATCGTTCATTATGAACGATATTTCAACAACGATGTTCTATTTATTTGTTATACAATTTGTTTTAACATCCATAAACCTCGGTGTGTCGATCTAAAACGGCGACGGTTTCTACATCGATTTTATAACATCATTTATAATACCTATATATCAGTATTTCATTTATAAGAAGTAAATACGTTTTAATAATATATAATAAATGCATTGTTATTGAAAATCCCAAAGCGATATTTTCATCAAATATTGTAGATGCCAGCCCTACAATCGGGCTTAGGTAACTAAATTCAAGGCCTGCCCGAGCTTCCTTTCTGTTATATTCTGTGGTTTTAACAATAGAGCCACCATCTTGTTGCAGCTATATTTGAAGATTACAGGAATAATTAGAAAAATCAATTATAATCTATTTATGTGACAATAGCAGGATAATTCTGCTATTTGGGGGAACTATTGCCATGAAATGTAAAGAAGTCTAGAATTTGTAATTCTGTTTTTTCGAGACTTCCTATATTGCCGAATAAGTTTAAACTACAGTTATATAATAAACTCACCATCACCCTGGGGCTCACCCTGGACATGAGATGGCGGTTCGAGTCCCACTTTAAAGGAATCGGACCGCGGATAGTGGGTGCGGCGGCGGCTCTCGGCCGGCTCTTTCCGAATAATGGAGGGCCGGGTGCGAGCTGCCGACGCCTTTATTTGGGGGTCGTGCGGAGCATGGCCGTCTACGGGGCAGCCGGGCCAGCCGCAGGGGCGTCGCGGTAGAATGCTACTAGCGGTCCTGCGTCGCCCCTTTATGGCGGCGGATGGTACACCGTGGAGTTTTATTGAGTTGGAGTCTCGCATAACCACAGGCTCGGGACCTCATGGGTCTCAACCATGACGGGTCTCTCCACGTTAAGTACGGATGTTAAGTCATTAGTACTGTTTCCATAATTGCATCGATGATTCTCCGACATATTATATTAAATAGTATGTTATTTGATATGACGTGTTGGTACAGGAAGCCAGTCCTTGTAATACATGGTGATAAACCAGTCACAGTGGCTCTTTGTCGCGTTTAAGATAAGCCAGTGTATATCCAGATGCCAAGGGGCTTGCAGGCCGGCATGACAGCTACGACCGGTTATATATTGCCGAACTCTATAAAACCCTAGTGTAAAAACGTGGGCCGTGCGAATAAATATTTTTAAAATTCCATGCTCCGTGCCAACACCTACATATACCTCTCTTAAGAGATGAGTGTTCCTAAAACACTTGATGGGATTCCAGGTCAAATTATGTGGAAACAATTCGCCGAAGAGCACCTGATGAGAAGAAGCCTGATGAGAAATATTGTACGATAAAATAAAATTGTTTTACGAGTATTTGTTAAGATATTTTCATACAAAAAATTTAAACTTCTTTTACTAAACAGGTACCTTATTGTATGTTTGTGCACAAAGGTAAAACATATATATAATTGAAATAACCTAGAAATAACCTGCGAATTCGTTTGCGTTAATATTTTACTAGAAAAAAAACGAAACTTCTAGAAAAAAAGCTGTTATTTTAGCATTACAAACCGACACTTCAGTTTTATTTATTTGTGTACTATAACAAAAAAAAAACATTTTTTACAATTTTGGTCTGTCTGTGTGTCTGTCTGTTTGTGCCGGCTCACCTCCGAAACGGTTGAGCCGATTTGACTGGACTTTCACTGGTAGAATACCTGATGTTATAAGGAGTAACCTAATTATATTTTAGAAAAACAATAAGGGTTCTGCGCAAAATAAATAATAAGCATTTTTATCTTTACAAACCCGACGAGCGACCGCCGTGCGTGGAAGTGGGGTCACCACAATACCGGCCTTCTGTAGTCCACACGAGCGAAGCCACAGACACAGCTAGTTACAATATAAAATTTAATAAGAATATAGCCTATATCACTCAAGGATATAATAGTTTTTATAAGTGAAAAAATTGTTAGTTTGTTAGTTAGTTCTCCTTCCAGAGAATTACTCCTTACAAACACACTTACAAACTTTATCTCTTTATAATATTGGTATATTTTATGAGTGTGCAATCATTAATCAAAGATTATATATTAAGCTTTGCTCGCGACTCCGCTTGCGTGGACTAAACTAAGGCTAAAAAATCTAAGGCTGTCGGTTGAGCGCACGCGCGTCTTGTGCTGCCTCAAAAATGTTTATTGTGGGTGATCCTTAGAAGATAGACATATAATATGGTCGACTTTATTTTAGATCTTTTTACGATCAATAATTATGTGATAAATTAATTTGATATATCTCTTATAGCTTACTCAGCGTAAGCCATTTAAGCGCCCCAAATGCGTCTTTTTCCGAATTGATTCACTATTATCATCTTTGCTTATCTCATATGTTACTTTATCTAATAAAAAATATATTTTATAACCTGGCCAAATAACATAGCTATGAAATAAAATAATCGAATCGGGAAAGTGGTTTCTGCGTGAAAAGAACATAAACGGACAGACAGACTTTTAGTTTTATAATATGTATAGAAGAAAATACTATTTTTTCAAAATCAGTTAAGGACTAATAGAGCTCGGATGGTTTCACCCATTTTTTCGTAAGTATAAATACGATTAATATGTAATATCACAATAGGATATTTTACATTTTAACTGCATAAGCAGCTAATAGTGATAACGATATCACAAGATTCCACATCAATCACCTTCCATCCCGTTAACAACTCACAAGCACGATGAAAACAACAAAAACGTTGGAAATAATTATAAATGAAACTCACATTAATACTTACAAACAAATGAAACAAAAACAATATGCATTTTCTTTAGTATTTCATTTGTTCGTAACACAATATATTATCAGCATTACCTTCCAGTAGCATTTGCATGTAATTTTATATCTGCCAAGTGAAGTACACTGTTCATGTAAATTAGATTATGTCAGAGTTCTCAACTCAAGCTTTTACTCATAACAGTGTTGCCAGATGCTTTTTATGAGCGATCGTAAGATGGGTAAATAATAAGTCGTATTCCCTAAGAAGGACTTTATAATAAAAAAGTACGTTATAAGAAATAAAATTATTTGTTCAATTATTAACATTTTAAATTAAATTAAGGTATTTATTGTTTACCAGCTGGTGCCCGCCCGCTTCGCTGGACGTATATTTTTTAATATATCTATTTAATTTTTTAATATATATATATATATACATATATATAAATATAATCTGAATCTCGGAAACGGCTCCAACGATTTTCACGAAATTTAGTATACAGAGGGTTTCGGGGGCGATAAATCGATCAAGCTAGGATTTATTTTCAGAAAATAATAATCTAAGTGAGCAAATATCTTATAATCAATATAAAATTTATTAGATTCTAGCTACTAAATAACAGATGGCATTAGCTACTCAAAGACAGCACCACAGTGTGGCCAGATACACTGTCATTCTAAGTTTTCCTAAATAGATGTTTTTTTTCTTAGACACTACACTACATAATTATTACATACGTAAGAACAATATTAAATTATTAATAAGTTACTAGACGGGCGTCATTCGGGCTTTGTTTAGTTAACGAGTCTTCATCCTCTATAATAAACAAAATGGCCTAGCAGATTGAATATAAATATATTAGGTATCCACATACTATAATCAAGAAATACACTATTAGCCATAGTATGATACCATCGTGTTTAGTGTAACTTTGGATTAATTTGACTTTAAATAGTTGAATGTGATTCATAAATTGGTCGGATTCTTATTTTATTGGATGAAAGGGGAGTCCTCTGCTAGTGATGTGCAATGTTGGCTAGTAGCTATTATGAAACGATAAAGAATATTATAAGAATCTGTTAGTTAGGTTAGAAATTATCAATTTCGGTTTTTATCAAAAGTGAAAAAGTCTTATGAATTACATACGATTTATATGTTTCGGTTTGAACACGTGTAAAAAGTATAAAAAAATCGTATGAATACGACTTAAATCGTACATCTGGCAACGCTGACTCAGAAATATAAGTACAGACATGCATTCGGTAGAATTTAGAAAGGGTTTTATTACATCATTTTTTAACTGATAGAAAGCTACGTTATCTCTGAGTGACAGGGTATTTTTTTGGGTTCCCAAGTCGAAAGGAATCGTTATAGTTTCAGTATGTCCGTCAGTCTATCCGCGGCTTTGCTCAGAAAGTAACCAAAAGTAACCAATTAGCTGGTAGGGGTGGGGACTCTAACAAAAACTAGCATTTTAAAGTTTAATATATCGTAAACGGATCCCTGAATCGAAAAATCGTTTTCACAGACAATATTTTTGAACGTTCTATCCAACGACAGCTCACATTATGTGTTAGACGAGAAAAAAAAACATTCCCAATTTACGTGTCCCCTACACGTACCCTACCCTACCGTAAACAATTTTTGTTCAAGATTTTATCTTGTCGGCGTTATTAATATATATACCAATACCAAATTACAGCTTTCTAGTGCTATGAATCTCTGAGCTAAGCCGCGGTCAGATAGACGGATATACCGAAACTATAACGGTTCCTTGTTGACTTCGGAACCAAAAAGGAAATGGGGCTTAATATCCCCATCATTTATAATTTGCCTATTACGACCCTGTATTGTGAATAATAGTGATATATGTAAAAATATCTTTATGTATACTCGTAGTCTCAGTGAGTGAATTGTAAACAGCTTATTTTCAATGATGGATGAAACTGAACATCACTTGTAAAGTGTATTTATGATAACACTATGCTTCGCTTGCGTATTACGATTAGGCGAATAAGGGTGTGGATATCAGATCTCTGGCATTCTGAGGGTTCTCATAAATGAGATAAGATGCAGTGTGTTAAGCAAATAGACTTGTAAAAGTATAAGTTTCTAATTATACTAGATGTACCCAACGGTTTCAATCGTGTTAAGTTTAGTCCACCACGTAGACGTTAACGCACTCGTATAGCTTATCGTTGTTCTCGCAGTCCGTATATGCTTAAAACTTGCCAGTTTGCTTGACGATTATGGTTACTGCTCCGCTCCTTAGAGTTGAAGCGTGATGTTATACAGCATATATAACTTTCCTCCATGGGAAATCAAATCACCAAATCTGACAAGTCGCTCCAGTGTTTAATGCGTTCAAACAAGCTCTTGAGCTTTATATAGTACTAGTTTACTCGTGCGAATAATCTAACAGCTGTTATGTGAGTTACACAGATTGTTAATAGATGGCGCGTCGTACATGTTAGTTGAATATATTTTTATTAGGAATATCATCTATAAATATTATAAAAAATAATATATACATTACTCAGTTTATTTAACGAAACACTAATTTTAAATTATTTGTCTGTTTCGTCAATAGCGAGGAAAATAAACTTTAAAATGATGTTTGAATCATTATTTAATTATTTGATTTTTTTTTATTACGATTTCTTTAATCATTATTGACCTACTTATCTATCACCTATCAATTATAAAGTTACGTATGCTTTCCGATCACAAAAAGACAATGAATAACAATTTAATCTTTTGGTATTATTTCTTACAATATCTTAATAATATTAACAATTCGTATAGCCTATGAATTCAGTAATGACATAAGTTTACCATGTACAAACTTTAATAAAAATCGGTCATGCCTTTTTAGAGTTAACACACAAACAAACAGACAACAAAATTTTAAACGTCATATTCGTGATCATAATATATGTCTAACTAGAACTGGAACTACACATTTATTAATATAGATGCAAGAAAACATAGTAGGTATCATAATAATATTTGAGGACAGTGATTTTTACATATTGTGATAACATGCTTTATTTTAACTCACCGTAACGAAGTCAAATTAATTTCATATATTACTTTAGACACTTAACTGAGGAAATAAAAAAGAAATCCGCTCACAAAACGCACCCAATCACTTCCGTAAGGGTTTTATTGCATCGTAAAAACGTATCTTCTGGGTTGTAAGTACATGCGACCTACGATTACTGTTAAATCTTTAGACAAGGTCAAATTAAAACTGGATTACTTTATTGTTTATTGAATTATATTTTAGTGTCAAATCGAAGTTTCATTTAATCAGATGGAAAATGGCAACCTGATAAACTTAGAAAGATGTTTGTATCTAGTGGTAATATTCACCGATAGGTCTTTGGTCGACAGACTTTGAATTTTTATCTACTAGATTAATAATATAAAATTTTGATGCGATAATTGTGTTAGGATGAGCCTCTTTTAGCGAAGATCAAGGGTAACTGTACGAATCGAATCAAATGTTTTCGACGTATCATTTGGGCTCGTTCTCATTGAGGTATTATCATTTAAATCATGCTTTGTTATCAGCGGAACTTTCACATTTAAGAAAGTATGAACAAACCTTATTTAGGGTTCAATTAATTAATTAAATTAATATTTATAGCCATACCAAATGACAGCTGTCTAGTACTAAGAATCTCTGAGCTAAGCCGCGGACGGACATGGCGAAACTTGTGTAGTATATTTTTGTATGAAGTAATTCATGCTACACTTGGTTGGGGCCGGGCCGGATCCCTGGCACCATGCCCGTGAGTTCGAATCCTTGCAATAAGCCTGAGCTTTCGGTGAAGGAAAACATCGTGAGGAAACCATAGCATGGTGGTAGGGCTTTTTCTAATGCGCACCTGGCTATCTACCACCCTCAACTTGAAAATCTGTCGCTAAGCACCAATAAGTGTGTTTCGGCAGTTGCACTTGAGAGCCAGTCTTCCACTAGGTTTAGCGTGTTATTATCTTTTGCCACATCGTCACATCGTCACTTAAAATCAGGTGAGATTGTGGCCACTACAGTAAATCTATAACGATATAAAAAAACTAGCTGTGCCTGCGGCTTCGCACGCGTTTACCATTATTCTTAGTTTTTTGTTGATCTGACTACAGTTAGCCGAAACGGCCCTGAACCCTCAGACGGCTTTTACAGTTTTACCGGAATTGTGCATTATTCTAAGGTAAAACAACTAAAGAGTAAAACAGAAAAAAATGGTCAAGATCTATCCAGTAGTTTTGCGTTTCAGTTATTTTATGGATACAGAAACTGTTTCGTTAAATACAAAATAGGTACTTCGTACAATAAACATTCGAATTCATGTCCAACTATCCGCTTATCCGAATGACTACATAAATCAGTTTCTTATCCGCAAAAATAAACATGCAATTCTTGTACCCGGAACAGCGATATATGTCCCCGGGGACGTTTTGTGGGGGATGGCCTCGCCTCTCGCGTGATGGAGTTACGTTATAATGAAGCGTATACTGTTTGAGATTAATCACAACTTTATCTATGTATAGTCATGGGAATACTGAGAAGAGTGAGCAGTAATATGCGACACCAAACCGTATTGGTAATTGATCAATTTCTTGTGGAGCGAATCCGTTACTCGTTTACGGAACTAATCAAACCAATAAAACAAATATATCAGCCATTCAGTTACCAAATATTTATAATAACTAAAATAGACAACTTACTTATTAGAATAATAACACTCTTTATAGATTACGGATAACATTATAATACCAGAAACATTGAAATTACGTATCTGAGAAGTACTGTTTGTTTTATGACTCGTTCACAGCTCGCTATCTGTATGTATGTACGAGTAGTACTATTTTTATTTAAAATAGTTATTATAGATAAATAAATTAAAATATATTGACAAGTATATAGCCAGATGCAAATATTACGTTAAGCTTTAATTTTGTGATATCCACATTGAGGATGCCCGATCTTTTGATTTGAATCGATTTTTTAAACGCTAATAAATCGCAACCTACATCTTCTTTTTCCTTACTTGGCAACCGGTATTCTTTATTGAAGAACATTACTGCCATTACCGAGTGTATATAGTTTCCATGTTATTATTTCCAATTCACTTCACTTGTGCACAATAATATAATATAGGGTCAGATAACACAAATTTAAGAATAAAAAATAAAACCACTACATAACAGTTTGAGATCCCGCCAAAAACTCCAAATTGCAACCAATTGAATCGATACGCAATCTGAATGGACTTCATCTGAATCGATCTTTCAAAGATAGCAATAGATCGTATCATTATAATTTAATAATTTGTTTTTACATATTTATTAAGAAAATATTGAGAGATTATAAAAAACAATTATCGGTATCTAAACTTAAAAAAAAAACTTTTAAAAGCCGTTCAGAGTCTTATCTGTTACTACTTTCAGTTAGTGTATAGGGAGCCAGAGAAAAGAGACGTTCCGACGGGACTGACGTTGCAACAATAGACAAATATCTCAAAGCTATTACTTCAATTACAAGCAAATTACTTCAATTAGGCCAAATACATAGCCTAGTTGTCCAATAGCCTATTGGATCCTCTTGTCTGTCAAGCAATGGTTCTCTAAGATACTGTTTAAACACGTCATCTAGTCCTTTTCTTGGAACATTCTTGGAACATGGAATAATAATTGTTTATTAAATTTCCAAATATTGTCTTCTGTTTCAGGTAAATCTGCTTTTATTTGTATATTATGCCTTGTTGAGTCAGTGTTTGTGGTAATTTTCCATAAATCTTTAGTTTCGTTTAAGACTTTTGCACATGACTGTACTTCGGTAAAATATATTGTTTTGAATCTTGGGTCTAATATCGTGGAAAACGCTAATATATTAACTGTTTCTATATTTTTAAATCGTTTATTGATTACAGAAAAAATAAAAATGTTACTTATAATTTATTTTATTGCTGCAGCAGAGACAGGAGCTTTCTCCACTTTTAGTTACACCTTTGTTTGATTCAATATGATATGTTTTCCTGTGATGTTGTTTGAGATGATTTTTTATATTTCCTTTAGTTTTAACTGTAACTTGACACAGTTTGCATTTGCCACCAGTCTCGCATTTAATGAAAAACTCCAAATATTTGACTTTGTTGGTGGAGCCAACTTCTATAACTTCAAAGGGCAATTTGAAAAATAAATACTTACTGGTTTGTCTTGTTCGCATTAAATTTGTTTTATAATTAAAGCTACGAACAGTATAAATGGTTAGAAGATCATAATAAAGTAAATAAAAAACGATCTACCCTCTATAAGTGTAATGCGACCTAAACAAATTTAGCGGTACTTCAATAATGTTGATTATATTAGTTTAATATTTAGTATATATTTCAACTTACAAAATATGATAGTGTCGATTTAGGATTGGCGAAATAAGGCCATAACTAAAACAATAGTTTTGCTAGTTGGATATGTTAATATAAGAATACGATCCGATCTATGTCAAGATCGTATTTGCGGAAATTGATAAAAAAAATTGAAGAATGTAATGAATAAAATCGATTTTCTGAAGGATCGATTCAGATCAGGCATCCCTAATTCACATATGAACCTTCAAAATCATTCATTTGCCCTTTTTTAATTGACAATTCTATAGTTAGTACATAAATTAAGCTTAACGTCACGAGATAAATCCTTTGGCGATAGTGAACTATCATGTTATTTAAAAATTAAGAAGTTAGTTAAAATGTTACTTTTATTACTATTTAGTTAAAAAGTTAGTTTTATTATATTTAATTAATAACATTTATCCCTAAAAATGTCAATTTTCAACGGTTAACTTGTCTCTGGCATTAGCCAGCCGCCACCGCGCGGCCCAGTCGCTTCGCTCGCTCGGCTCGTGCGTTATGATTGCAGTTACATCTAACCTAACGTATCCAATGCACAACCGACATTGGCTATAATATAAACAATAAGAAACAAAGCTGTTTATTTAGTGACAAATCATTATTTAGATGACAGAATGATCTAAGTGATACCAATAGAATTATTATGATAACAAAATCTTTGTTGGGAACATCAAAACTAAACGTCTCTCTGTCTGTCTGTCCGTTTATGTTCTTTTTACGCAAAAACCACTAATCCAATTTATATGGTTTTTGCTTTATTTCATAGATATGTTATTAGGCCAGATTATAGGATATATTTTGTTACATAAAGATACGAAATATGCAGTGACGATAATGGTGATTCAATTCGGAAAAAAGACGCATTTGGGGCGTTTAAATGGCTTACGCTGAGTAAATTATAAGAGATATATCAAATTATCATACAACATAATTATTGATCTTAATAAGACCTACGATAAAGTCGACAATAGCATATGTCTATCATCTAAAGATCACCTACAATAAGCATTTTTGAGGCAGCACAATTTGCGCGTGCGCTCGACCGACAGCATTCTGTAATTCACGCGAGCGAAACCGCGGGCACAGTTACTATATTATAATTAAGAGATACCTAATTATAATTAGGGGATATATATTCGTGACGAATATAATCTTCGGTGACAGTAAAAATATTGTTGCCATAAAAATTTAGTTAGACTACGCAGAATAATTTGGCCAATAATTTTCCAGTATAAAAATAAAAATGATGTCGAGTTGGTCGATAAATTATAAAGAAATATTAAAACAACAGTTTATTGCACACTTTACTTAATGAAGTGATAAAGTAACGTTCCCACGCGAATGCACAACTAGAATGAATCAGCCCGTTATTTTACAACTGACTATACTATTAGCCTTAGGGGTCCTGGAGCCTTTGCTGTTTTTACAGCTTCACCGGGCTTGGGATCACCACGGAGCTTTGCATGTTTTTTATAAGAGAACCGCCGCACATCAGGCAATCGTACGATGTGGCATGACATTCGATAGTGGCGCCCCTGCCGAGGTGAGTCAGTTGAATGTAACGTTACAAAATAATAAAACACATAAATATAACTTTAATTCACATTTTATTAAAGATTATATAAATGTGCACTTTATATTAATTTACACAATTTACATACACATAAAACTGCACATTTTTTGCTATTTGACTACTTCATTCATTAGAAACTATTGAACATGCATTAGTAAAGAGTCTGTATTTTCTACGAAGATACAGAAAAAGACGTCTTTGTTATATGTTGCGATTGACGAGCCGTGGCGTCCGAACGTTTAGGCAGTACACATAAATGAGTTCTGTGCTTACATTTAGTAACTTTGCCGCAAATAAACCTACATACAATTATCTATAAATAGGTGTTACAAAATACCAGCTTTCCAAAATATTACGTGATAATAATAATAATAATAAAGGCCACCGACTATTGTCAGTGGCCTTACGTAATAACGTAATACACATTTATTCAAAATTAATAATACTATCATAGCTGGGAATTAAAACACAATAATATAAAAACGTTTAATTTTACATCTTATTCTACTACATATAACAATTATAAAACAACAACGGATTACAATTATAAAACATAAAAATACACACATTTATTCTAGCTTTAGTCTAGTTTATCTGTCCTCAGACCTAGAATTAAATCAGTTCATTTTAATACATAAACTAGTAAATATATAAATTAAATGTAAGCATTCCCATGAGAAATTATATAACAAGTTGAGAGAGTCATCACATTATTATAATACTTATACATCAAAACTTTTGTAAAGTTCCACGATACTAAGTGATGTCTTTATCTCACTGAAGCTGTCTGAATGTTATTAACGCACGTGCCAACAATTTACCATTTTGTGAGGAAACACTCTCGTGTATCGTGAAGGTGACAAAAGGAAGTATGTAAAGTTTATTTTTCGGATGGATTTAAATTTATAAGCGATAGCGTGTTTCCAGTAAAAAAATATGTGGATTTAAAAATAAATAAACAGTACTATATAATATCTTTATTATTAGTATAAAAGTGTAAAGTTTGTTGTTTACAGGAAGGTAAATCTCTCTTGTGGATATTATATTTGCATTCTGTGTTATCTGTGTCGAAAAGTATGCACTATTCCCTACTTCGCCTTCCTTTGCCTACATCCACCGCACCGCTGCGTCCAGTCGCATCAAAGCAGTCCTGTCAAGAAGCCGCATCTAAGTCGTCCTATATATGACTACTCGTAGCTAATTACCCGTCGCCGCGTGTGCGTATCCCGAATTATAAAATATTGTAAATACTTATTTCGCTCATAGCTTACATATTTAGCCACAATCTCGTATTCATGTCGAGGGCTCGTATCGATATCAAAGAAACAAAGTAATTGCCATAATTTTCATTGGGAGAAATAACGTCACGACACCCGCGAAGCTTGAGTGCGGGCAGTAAACTAAAATGTGACATATAAAAGTGACGTAAAAGTTTTATATCATCCTAACAAGGTATTGGAGAACAGCTTGTTATGTCTTAGATATATTCTTGCAACTTTATATGGTTCACTTAAAATTCTATTCTTTGACAAAAATTTAGGAAAGACCGACAGGTACTAAAATAACAAAAACAGTAACATTTTCGCTAAGTAACACTCGCAATTTGTTAGTCAAAAATTGTGTCAAGAATAAGCTCGTACCGTTGAGAAGAGATCTTTGCCTGATATTTGAACATTTATAAGTTGACATTAATTATTGTCATTAAAAATTTAATTTTCTACCTTCGGTATAGATATATATCATATACTCGTAATAACATGAGCTTGTAATGATATGCCAAGAATGTTTAACCAAACACCAATCACTAAAAAGAGTTGGCTCAATACCGGGTTAAACACCTTGGTATGTCAAACGCTTGTGTTGGCGGTTGGCTTCCGGAAGTCTTTAAGAACATCGGGCGATAGTGAACTTCCTGGAACAGTTGGGCTGGCACGATTAAAGACGACCAGCATCACGCATAAACGTCGAGTTGCAGAAATTTAGCCCGTGTAAACCTGTACAAAAATATTTTTTCGAATCCGACTTTTAGTTCCAGAGATTATCATGTATAAACAAACAAAAATGTCTTCCGCTTTATTATATTAGTATAGATTTTTAATAGGCAAATACTAGGTAAATATTAAAATTCTCGAACGAAAATAAAAACTGACTTAAGTTCTAACAATTAATGAAATCTAGTTCGGAACTTCGGCATAAAACTTATTAGGTATTCTCCAATACACACAATAGTAGTCGAGACAAACAAAATTAGTCCATAAATAATTATTCATTTCTTGTAATTAATGGGCTATAATTAGCTATAATTATTACAAACTAGTTATAACTATAAAAGCCAAGGTTGATTGTTGTTGTTACCGAAAGAAATATTAGTTTCTGGCATCGCTTCACTCTATCATATGGTTTAATATGGGTATCACTGGATAGCTGTTCAGAAACCTTTTCCAACCATATACGATTTCTATATTTCGATTAGGGTTTTTGACTAGTAAAGGCCAACATTGTACAAGGTTTTCTTGATTTTTAACTTTAACACCATAGGTATTCACGAGAACTATTCCACACTAACGTTTTGTGTACGCAATATATAAATTTTGACAAGAGCTGTCGATTGAAACGAAAACCAACGTCCTATCTTCTCCGAGTCATAATTTATACAAAATGGAAATTATGTGGTACGGTCAAATGACCTCAAAATGGCGGCGCGTCCCCCTCTCCCGCACGCGATCCTTTAACTATCGAGTAGTGTAATTACATTTTGAATGTAGATGATAGATAATTATGTAACTGCAATGCCAAAGTCTATCTTCCGATTTTGTTTTCGTCAATTCTTTAAACTGCCTCAGTCGTATTTACGTCAAAAAATATGCCCCAAGCATCTTAGTAGCTGGTACATCGGCTTGGATGTCCAAAGTCCTCAGAGACTTCATTTGGAATGCAAATAATAAAGCTACCCATCCAGTCGGACATAACCGAATATTTTCTACTAATCTCTAACCTCGGTTCGTCTTTGATAGTCACATATAAAACACCACAAAGATGTTTGTATAGGATCTCAATATTCAAATCTTCCAATATTCTGTTTAAACCAAAGTCCTTAGAGCTGAGCAGAGTTGAACGGCAAATTAATATTCGTGATGTTTTAATAAAATTTCTCGATGGCTTTATGTTTGATTTTGTGATTACTGTTTAATTTTGTTGAACATTGTGTTTTTTCTTCACCGTTATTTCGAACGCTTTATGGAAACAATGATTGCCGGTTTGTATACTGTACGAAAATGAAGCATATATAGGTATATATATTTTTTTAATACCAACCCGCCCCGCCCGTTTTCGCATAGGTAGCAGAGTAATACATACAACTCTATTGGTTTACGTGGCGTACGACTGTAAAGCTCCTAGTCGGTTTGATTTTTTCCGACATTATCGACAATCATAGTCATATTTCAGTCAATTTACAGAAAAACTGTAATCAATTATACAGCTAAACCTTCCCCATGAATCACTCCATCCATTGATGACAGGCGCATGAAAATCCGTTCGGTATTTTTTGAGTTTATCGCGTTCAGACAGACAGACGCGGCGTAGGACTTTGTTTTATAATAATATAATATGTATAGATTTTATCATAAATTATCGTTTGACCATAGTGACTGACATCTATAAGTCAGTTTTCAAGTTTTCCTTAACACCAGACCACACATAAACATCTTAGACATACCGTCACAAAAACAATTTCACTAAACTTGTAACACTCAACATTTTTGTAATATTCCACTACATTGGTTACGGTTCAAGCGGTCACTGCAGCTTATGGACGCATGCAATACCAGAAACATCACACATGCGCGTTGCCGACCCTTAAATTCCTGTTCACTTTCCTTTATAAGAACCCCATATTGTAGTCCAATGGAATAACCTCAGCAGGAAGCAAATTCCACATGTGGAGCGTTTGTGGAAAGAAACTCCTCTGAAACCAGACTGTCCACGACCATTTAGGTTTCCGGTTGTGATGATGAACTCGTTACCGTTGGCAAGCGGTGCGATTGCGGCAAGTAGACGCTGGTATCATACCGAATAATTTCATCGGAACACAACCCATTGTACAAACGGAAGTAAACACATAAAGAGGCGAAGTCTCTCCTTAGACTTAAAGGTTCGATACCGCTTGTGAGGTTGCGATCGTCAATAATTCTCACAGCACGTTTTTGAGTCGTGTCAAATGGGCCAAGCTGGTATCCAGGTGCTACCAAAAGCAGTCTAAAATACCGCTTCGCTCTGTTCAGTACACCGAGCTTTTTGAAAGCCAGCTTGTCCTTACAATTTACCTAATCATATTGTGTTGTCTCCAATTTTTATAGAACTAAGGCGGTAAACAAGCTTACGGCCCGTCTGAAGGTAAGCGATTACCGTAGCATATGGATGCTTGTAACACCAGAGAGATATCACTAGCGCGTTACCGACCTTGAAACCCCCTTCCACAAGGAGCCCTGAAACCCCTACTCACCGCAGAAACACAACACAAGGTTATTTAGCTGCGATCTTAGGGTCTTTAGGGTGGGAGTATTCCACCACTTGGGCTACCCCAAGTAGAAAAAAAATCCAAATATATTTTCCTTGTGCCCACCTCTCAGAAAATATTTCTTTCCTCTATAAAATTTGGAAAAGGCCTATTTTGAGAGATTGTGAAAACATTCACAATGAAACGGTTAAAAATGCATCCTTTCTTATAACTTGCTAAACATCTGACATATTGTATTTCTTAATTACAAATACATAAGAAAAAAAATTTATTTTCATTGTAAAACAAGCCAGTAGAATTCACTCAGTTATAAGTCAAATTAAGTAGTCTAGTGTTTCACTACTTGCAGTACTATTAAAATTAGTAAGAAGAGACAACATTGCAAGTAATTAAATTTCATACTAAATATAAATTATATTGCAAGTGCCTTTTAATTAAGCCCGGGTAACAAAAAATCTATCTAAACTCTATATATCCTAATAATTCTAAGCAATGTAAGAAAATTGTAAGACAAAAAACAAAGACAAAGACAAAAAATGTAAGACAATAATATTGAACGCTAAGCAGGAAGTCGCCTTGACCTAAAAGCTTCTATGTCATTATGGGGTTACATTATATTGTATGAAAGACTCGGGACTAAAATGCATCAAAAAGCTAAAAGCAAAAGTTAATGTCCTTTTGTCCAGAACTTTTAATATTTATGGCTTTTTCATACGTATACGTTGCTGCATGTTAGAGCTTTGTTAAAACACTTTATTTACCTATGTGTACGCTTTCGATGTTTGTTACTATGGCACTTTGTACAGCTTCATCTATAGTATAATTTGAAGGTTTCCACTCTTATGTATTGGAAATTCCGTAAATTCGTACGTAATGGATCGATTCGTCATTCATTATGCGGCCAGCTAAGGAGTAGAATTCACTCCCGGTATATATCTACCCACCTATTAAAACTTGGGAGTCTTCAGGCGAAGAGTGAATGTTAAAAAGTAACCGTGATCCATCGTTGACCTCATCTTACTTACTTACTTACTGTAAGGCGTACTTATACACCATAAAAAGGGTGAAGCTAATAATGAAGTTGTAAAGTTCAGAGCTGTAAAAAGGATTTAATTTTTCTATTAATTTTGATTACTGGCTTTTGAGAATAATTTAATGATACTAAAACCTTTCGTACATCCTCGTTTTATACAATAATCTTTCACTCTTATCACATACCATTTTAGCAACCTCATTAGAAGGTTTTACTAAATTGATATAGAACATAGGTACAAATTCCTTATTTTTTAATATCATTTTTCTTGACATATTCCATCAGGAGTTTGTAGATTAAATTAGCTTCCACACAGACAAACCCATTCACCTTTGAATATATTATAATATACTAGCTGTGCCCCATGGTTGTAAAAATATGTCGATTTCTTTTTCATAATATTCCTAATAAAATCGAGACAGATATATATTTTTAACACGCTTATATTAGCTTCACTTTTAACTAACTAGCAAACAATGTAATAAAATCTTAGAAGACAATTTTACCGAAATGAAACTTTGTATGTAAATGTAGTTTGAACGACAACACTATAATTTGGCATCTTGGAGCTGATCTGATGATGGAGCCAGGAGGTGGATAGTGGAACACTTCAGTGGCTACTGGTAAACCCCTCGAGCTTAGGCTCATATGATTCGTTTTGACAAGTAAAATAGATTGGGCTTAGTAACGAGATGTTATTATAAGACTAAAAAGTTTTATAATTTTTAGTGTGCAATTAAAGCGTGTTTTCAGTTTTTTGAACTATTTAAACTTATTCGTAAATTATACGAATACGGCAAACAATGGTATATGGTTTTGAAATTAAACTATCTCTGAAATTGTAATTTCTACGCGAATTATTTTTGTATATATTACAAGTTAGCTGTATCCTACGGTTTCACGCGTGTCAAATTAATTCGACCAACTCTCGACCGCGCCTCTGTCAACGTACCCGTGTCGCCTATCATTGTTCTCACTACCAGTAGCTCGGCAGATTATACTATTTTACTTACGTTTAAAATTAGTGCTCCGCTTCTCGGAGTCATAGCGTGAAGTTATATAGCTTATAACATTCCTCAATAAATATGTAACTAAACGCAAATAAGAATTTCTTAAATCTGCCTAGTAGTTCCAGAGATTAGCGCATTCAAACAATCAATTCAATCCCAAGCCTTATAATGTTTGTATAGACGTATTGTTCTTGACACTTTCCTTCAGAAGGTTTAAATTAGATTTCCCACATACATCTACAGTCATCTACAGTACAACTAGTATTGACCTTTTACAATATTGTAATATATGTAAGTTAATAACACGACTTTATTATGACAGCCTGTGAAATAATGCGCCGCACCAGGTCTTCCCTACTGACCGTGTCTTGAAAGCGTGAAGCGCCTGAAGCCCGTCGCTCGAGGTCACGCGGGATGTGAACATGGGATTCGCGGGCGAGCACGTACTATTTTTTTTATTATTCTGTCTTTTGTTATGGCGTAGGTATATTTCTTACGCATTCTCCTTGATATAAATTGAAATACGTAGCTCTATTCAGCTTGTAGTATCGGTACGAAGTAAACTATATTATAGATCTACATTAATATATTTGTAGAAATGTCTGTAGGTCCATGTCGTTTATTTTCCAAATTATAAAGGAAACTGGTCAGGATAACGTTTTTTTTGGTTTGCCTGCAGTGGTATGTCTGCATTTAATAAAAAAATGAATTGATTGATTTTGACGAAAATTTATACAAGGGAAAAATATATGACATTCCTTAATTGACAGGCTATAAAATGTTCAATAATAATTTTAGATATTTTATAAAAAAAACGCTAATTAATTCACAACCGATTTGATGAAAATTTGTATACGGGAAGTATATATCATTGCTCAAGTGATATGATATAGGAACTGTCAATAATACTTTTTAAAATAATTAAATATGTGTAAAAATAAACTTTCTAGACCAAAATAATATTTGTGTGAACACATAAAAAGTCAAGGGCACGGGTAGTTTTCAATAAAAGCTTCTGTTTCAAATTTAGAAACAAAACCGTCAGAGATATCACATTATTTCATAATAATTGTCAAAGTTGTATGATAAAGGTCAATTATTTTTAAAGAGATCACAACTGGAACACTTGCTAGAATAACAGCTGACACTTTTACAAACGTATTCTGGGTCAATGATGATGCCTGTGGGGTGTATGATAGTAATTTATATACTACAGGTCAGCAAAAGAAATCGTGTAAATTAGGTTGTTCATTGAGCTTGATTTTTTGATGAATGAAGACATGATAATCGGACTATAGCTTTCTATACATTACTTTCCTGGTGATAACCGAATTACTTACTGACACGGAAAGCACCGTTATATATACTGTGCAAATTCACCACCGTTTTTATTATCTGTCATCACACACATATTATAATACTCTCTGTAATGTACCGATTGCTACGATATGAAATAAAACATCAGTAATTAGAAATTGTTATTTAATAGATACATGACATAGATCATCATGACATGGTGCCGAAATAACGGAGAAGAAAGTGAAATCTAGTAAATATGAGCGAAAAAACCGAACACAACATTCGACCACCCAAAAGTTTCGTCATAAATAACCAACAAAATGGCGCAAGCGAGTGGAAGTTGTGGCTCTAACAATTCGAGTGGTATTCAATCGCCACTGATTTGGAGAAAAAGAAGCCAGAAGTGCAAGTCGCAGTTTTCATGGCATCCATCGGGTATGACGCGGCAGTTATTTACAACACTTTCAATCTCACAGAACCGGAAAATAAAGACATTAATGTGATCAAACAAAAATTCACCGGATATTTCACGCCCAAAATAAACGAAACACATGAAAGGTACATATTTAACCTCATTGTTCAAAAAGAGGGCCAAATATTTGACGAGTTTGTAACAAACCTCAGGAGTAAAATAAAAAATTATGGTTATGGTAAACTCGCAGATAGTTTAATCCATGATAGAATAGTAGTCGGCATAAAAAGCGACTTCACTAGAGAAAAGTTGCTAGCAGAGAGTAACCTCACCCTTGAAAAGACAATCGATATCTGCCACTCGGCAGAACAAGTCAAAATGCAAGTGAGTACAATGAAACAAACTTCCACTGTAGACGCTGTCACCTGGAATAGAAAAAACACACAGTATAAACATAAAGAAAATAAAGTTGAGACATTTCACTGCAGCAGATGTGATACTAATCATGGTCGCCGAAGTTGTCCTGCTTATAAAAAGGTGTGTAAAAAATGTAAGAAGAAAAACCACTTCACTAAATTCAGCAAAAGCAGAACTGTAGATACACTACTTCAAAAAGAAAATGATAGTGATGAAGACAGTTTTGTTGTGTCATCGGTAGATATGGATACAGATGTAGAAGATTGGTATGAAGAAGCTTACTTACCAAATAAGGTAATAGTAAAGTTCAAGCTTGACTCAGGCAGTCAGTGCAATATCATAGGTCAGGAAGTTGTTAATAAAACCCACTCTCTCATAAGCCCTTCTAATACAAAATACTTGACATCATTTTCAAAGCATAAAATGATAGTACTGGGTGAAAGTATAATAGAAACAAAGATTAAGAAACAAACAAGACTAATCAAATACTTAGTTGTCAAAGAGGATGTGGCACCAGTGCTTGGAAAGTCAACATGTGTCAAATTAAACTTAGTGAAGCGTATAGAAGCCATTACAAAGAATAATGACTTGTTTGAAGGAATTGGGTGTCTTAAGCAATTTAAATATGATATAGACTTGGTGGATAACCTTAAATTACCTATATACCCAGCACGGAGAATCCCACACAATATAAGACAACAAGTTAAAGATGAATTGGACAGCATGGTACTACAAAAAAATATTAAGCCTGTAACAAAACCTACACCAGCTGTTTCACCGATGGTCGTAGTGAAGAAAAATAACAAAATAAGGCTATGTATAGATCCATCAGACATAAATAAAAATTTAAAACGAAGATTTTATCCTCTAAATACAGTTGAAGAAATCACAGCTCGCATTAATGGCTCAAGATGGTTTACCCTATTAGACTGTAAAAAAGGATTCTGGCAATTAAAGGTAACACCACGTACTTCAGAATATTTAACCTTTGCTACACCCTTTGGAAGGTACTCTTGTTTGAGAATGCCATTTGGGTTGGCATCAGCTCCTGAAGTTTTTCAACAAATTATGAGATCACTGATTAAAGATGTCAAAAATGCTGAAGTAGCGATGGACGATGTACTTCTGCACGCTACCAGTCAAGAAGAATTAGAAAGGCTACACAGAAAGTACTTGATAAATTCAGAAAGGCGGGGCTTAAACTCAACAAAGAAAAATGTATCTTTAATACTCAAGAGGTAAAGTTCTTGGGACACATAGTCTCCAGCGAGGGATTAAAAGCAGACCCAGAGAAACTGGATACAATAACAAAACTAAAGACGCCTGAAAATGTGAAGGAATTACAGAGATTTCTTGGACTCATAACTTATATGTCAAAATTCATAAATAATATGGCAGATGTTACAGGTCCCCTAAGAGTACTACTTCAAAAACATGTAGAATGGGTTTAGGATCAGCCACAGGAAGAGGCATTTATAAAGTTAAAAGAACTTTTAAAGAACCCACCTGTATTGGGATACTATGACCCCAAAGCACCAATACTGTTATCGGTTGATGCAAGTAGCTATGCATGTGGAGGTGTGCTCATACAAAAGGAGAAACCTATAGCTTACTGTGCAAAGTCATTTACAAAAACTGAACAAGGATACAGTCAATTGGAAAAAGAGGCCAATGCTATACTAGTAGCTTGTAAAAAATTTCACACTTACATCTGGGGCTGTAAAGACCTAACCATAGAGTCTGACCATAAGCCTTTAGAGACAATCTTTAAAAGGTCACTGACAGATGCACCACCGAGATTGTAAAGAATGATGTACCAGATCTTACCTTATAATCCTAAAGTTACATATAAAAAGGGCACAGAAATGTATATAGCGGATACTCTAAGTAGAGACTGTGAAAACTTAAGTAGTGAAGAATTGAATACTGAAAATCTACAAATATGTGCCATTGTAACATTTACAAAGATTCGAAGAGAAGAGCTTAGGAAAAAAACAGAAGAATGTGAAGAACTTACTAAGTTAAAGAAAACAATATTAAAGGGATGGCCTGAAACAATTGAGCAACTACCAGAAGAACTGAAAAAATACTGGTCCTATAGAGAAACACTTAGTGTGTATAATGATATCATCAATGATATCATATTCAAAAATGATAGAGTATTAGTTCCTAAATCAATGGTCCCCCTAGTTATGAAACATTGTCACCTTAGTCACAAAGAGATACAAGGAACACTGAAGTTGGCTCGAGATAATGTATTCTGGCCTAGTATGACACAAGATTTGACAGAATATATCAAGACATGCAAAGCATGTAGTAAAATACAAAAAGATAATCAGATGGAACCAATTGTTACCCAAGCTGCACCGGAATGTCCATGGAGTATAGTAGCTTCAGATTTATTCTACTTGAAAGGAAAAGATTATATCCTCATCGCAGATGGCTATTCAGGATATTTTGATTTCAAGCAATTACAAAATATTACTAGTGGCAATATCATAAGAGAGCTAAAATCATGGTTTGGAACCTTTGGGATTCCTGACACACTGTTATCAGATGGAGGAAAGCAGTATGATAGTCACGAATTCCGATTATTTCAGAAAGAATGGAACTTTGAGCATAGAATCTCAAGTCCTCACTTTCCAAGATCAAATGGACTAGCAGAACGCTATGTCCAAGAGGCCAAGAGCCTCATGAAAAAATGTGATGAAGATAACATTGCCATACAATTAGCCTTACTTCATCACAGAAATACCCCGCGACTGGATTTAGGATCTCCAGCGCAAAGAATGTTCAGCCGAAGAACTAAAACATTATTACCTACTAATAACAGACACTTCACACCTAAAATAATAAGGAAGATAACTGAAAAATTAAAAAAAATAAAGGTAGGAGAAAAAGAAAAAGGAGACAAAGTGAAGAAAGAACATCAAGAATTTACAATCCAAGAAAAAGTGCTACTCAGACAAGGTCACCAAAACTGGGTATCTGCACATATTGTGATGCCTGAAGGACACCGTTCTTACAGAGTCCAAACTGAAGATGGTGCTACATATAAAAGAAACGCATGGCACTTGAGGCACATAATCAACCAGAGTCCAGCCAAAGCAGTGCCATCACCTACAAGAACTGCTCCACAACAGGTACCGCCAAATGACATGCAGCCAAAGGCCACTTCGCCTCCGCCGGCTGCAGCACATGAGACGCCTACCCTAGATGTGCAGCCGCATACATCTGCACAACAACAGGTACTACCAGATATACAGCCGAAAGCCATGCCTCAGTTGCCAGCTGTATCACACGAAGCTCCTACCTTGAATATACCACCACCTCGTATCACACGCAGGGGACGAGTAGTAATTACCCCTATCAGATACCTCTGAAAAGGAGGGATGACACGGAACGCACCGTGATATATACTGTGCAAATTCACCACCGTTTTTATTATCTGTCATCACACACATATTATAATACTCTCTGTAATGTACCGATTGCTACAATATGAAATAAAACATCAGTAATTAGAAATTGTTATTTAATTGATACATGACATAGATCATGATACTTACCATCAATCGTCAGACATCTATCGTTGTGTTCAATCCCGTTCTAAGTTTAAGAGGATACGCAGTCGGTAAGACATTCGAATAATAGATTTTAACAGAAATCTATTATTGTCTTGCTGTGCCCGAACGTCCTAATTGATCGCGAGAGAGACAAATGCAATTCGGACTGATTATACCTATGTATATGTTCCCTGGTGCCAGACCTACTGTATCCCTAACTAATAACAATGAAAATTTAAATACCAAAGAATCGATTGTACTAAAATCAACTTTTCCGTGACGTTCCTATCTCTTATACTATAACTACAATATACTATATATATGTATATACTAGTTTCGATGAAATCGTCGATTTTTTTATAGTACTGTCCGTTATGGTAAGCACAGTGCAATCCAAAGACAACGGCGACCTTCGAGAGATCGAAATCCATCGCCGGCTGCCGCTGTCATATCGGCCTGAATAAATGTTAACCCGAACTTAAGAACTATTAAACGTCCTAATATAGAATTAACAATCATTTCGTCAAACAAAAATAATGGATATAAATTATTATGAATTAAAACTGCATGTAAATAAAAAATGTACTTTATTTCCTATAGTTACATTTACCTAAGTATAATTTAATATTAAGTGGTAAAGTTGGCCGCTTAGTACGGGATAGCAGATGAATTCGTTTCGAGCCGAACGAGACTGCTATAAAATTAATGAAAACACTTCAAGTGTTTCTTTCTATTGTTAACTTTAATAGGGTCTGTAAAAATGAGTTGGAGAAAACTGGTTTTCATTTTTATTCTTATTTGGTGTTATTAGACAATGTTGCACATATTAATAAAACACACTTTGTAGTGATTTATGAAATGCTGAAGTTTCAATGTTTCCTTCAACTAATAATGTACCTACTCTTGGAAAATACAAAAACACGTCTTAAATTCTAAATATCATTTTTATAGCAGTTTGGCTAATAAAGTATGGTACAGTTAAGAAAGAACAGTGACCGTCGGTGTCAAATTCCATCAGCAAACGTCGCCGTCGTGCCGGTTTGAGAAATGCCTCTTCAAGCCACGTTTGAAGGACCCGATATCGTAAGAGGGACGGAATATGCTGGTCGTGGGGAGATTCCACATCTTGGCAGTACGGCAAACATATGAGTTGACAAACTTCTTTATTCTTGTCGAGTTGGATGCTACTATATATCTGTAGCTTCGAATACTAGTCCATGTATAATAGTTTTGTAGTAAATGAAAAACGATGACATATAGTCAAACAATTCTTCAGAACATTCGCTATGATAAAGACGATAAAATAAGCTCAAAGAGGCAATGCTCCTTCGTAACTGAAGTGGATCTAAGTACGTAGTGACGTATATTTTATTCTCTGTGTGATTTTTTGTTTGAGAACACACAAACTTGAGTTTTCTTTGCATTGAACTCAACTAAATTGCCTGCCCCTCATGCAGATTTGAGTTTTAAGGACTTTTTCAAGCCATTAGAAATTTCATTTGAGTTTCAAGGGCTGGTTAAGGTCAGAGATAAGATTATTATTCATTATTAACTATAATTAGTTGGTAAATTATCTACCTATATTTTGCTAAAAGAACGAATCTACTCATTTGTTTCAGCTACGAGTTGAGCCGGAGAACATAAATTACATTTTTTCATCTATACATATAATAATATTGAAGTGTCTGTTTGTAATGTCAAAATAAAAAAGTTAGCGGGTAATAACAGATTTTACTAAATGTATACTTAAAACAAAAATTAATTTTGTTTTTTTTATCTGTCTGTTTGTTCCGGGTAATCTGCGAAACGGTTGGACAGATTTTGACAGGACTTTCACTGGCAGATAGCTGATGTTATACATAAGGAGTAACTTAAACTACTTTTATTTTAGAAAAGTAGTTAGGGTTCCGCGTAAATAAAATAATAAGCATTTTTAGTAGTCCACGCGAGTGGAGCCGCAGTAGTCATATATAGAAATCGAAACCTTTCATATGTACCTACATTTAAATACTTACAAAAATATTATAATATTTGGCAATTAAAATGGATATCTAAGTTTCATGTAACATTAGGGTTAAGAATATATATATATACCTCAAACGATAAGATAAATTGATATGCACTACATCGATCATATATTAACGCAAATGATATGATTCTATATAAGAAGTAAATTACCGAATAAATCTTCCGTCCCTTGATCTATCTATGTTCTCAGAGGTGTTTTTGTGGTAACGCCATATCTTCAGTTCGCCATATCACTAAATTCTTCGTCAAAATGAATACTTAAAATATCATTTTTAAGCTTATGGTATCCGCTATAGTCAAACAAAAGAGAGATAGTTTTCTTAAAAAAAAACAACAAGTAACATGTAGGAGGCGCCATCTGTTAAAAATCTGTTTAACTAACATGACAGCTGTTAGATTGTTTACACTCTATAATAAGCGAAATGTTCGCATGGGTCAACTAATATTAGGTCCTTACATATGAAATTGGCGTTTTGTAGAACTGGCCCCCTTGATCTCGAATATCTGACGTTTGGTGAGGAATTCCAAATTCAAATTTAATTTAAATTTAGGCTTGTGTATTCGTGTTTTGAATTTACTGATTCGTTTCATCGTTTGTTTTCGCACCATTTGATTTTTTTTGATATCGTTCTTTTCACAAAATGGATAACTTAAAATATCGCGTTATTTACGAATATGAGTTCCACTGTCACATCAGTGCTGTAGAAAGAGCTCGAAGGATTAATGATGTGTATAGGGGAGCTACTATAAAAGAAAGCACGGTATGTTTATGTTCCAACGTTTTTGTTCTGGAAATTTTGACCTACGAACCTAACCCCGTGGACGGCCGGAGACCCTAGTTGATAATGAAGAATTAAAGGTGATCGTGCAAGCGGATCCATCGCAAATTATGTCAAAGTTAGCGGCAGGCTTCGGTGTGAGTGATAAAACAATATTAATTCACTTGAAACAAATGGGAAAAGTGAAAAAGCTCGTGAAATGGGTACCGAATTAATTGACTAAAGCACACCAAACACGCATTGAGTGCTGCGTTACATTACTCAACTGGAATAACAACGAGGGAATTTTAAAACGTGTTATTACTGGTGACGAAAAATTGATTCTTTACTACAGTCGGAAATACGTATCGTACTCATCATAGTAGTTGAACCCAGGAGAACCGGCCAAATCCTGTCCCAAGCGAAAGTTGACCCAGAAAAAGTTACTGGTGAATGTTTGTTTGGGGACCAGTGCTGTTGTCATACACTACAGCTTCTTAAGATCTGGCCAGACAATAACGGCAGATCTGTATTTTCAACTACTGCAAACCATGATGGAAAAGCTAGCCGTTAAACAACCGAAACTTGTCAATCTCTTTCAGGACAATGTTAGACCTCATACTTCACGACAGACGGTCGCTAAATTAGAGGAACTGTGGTTGGTATGTCTCCAACAGATTTCCACTTTTTCGGAGTTTAGACAATTTCTTGCAAGGAAGCAAGGAAAAAAATCAATTCCGATGAGGCGGTCCAAACCGCCTTCAAAAAAGCAATGGAACAATGAACTACCTATAAAATGGCGAAAGTGCATATATAATAATGGTACATACTCCGATTGATTAAATGTATCATTTCATAATATGTTTTTCGTTTTACTTCTCCATATAAAACGCTAATTTGATATGTAAGGACCTTTAATTTTTTAGTCAACACATACACCACACAAATAGTTCACATTAGGGATTAATAGCAAAACTTCCTTTGAAGTTGCATCTTAAACTAACGAATATAGGACGTATTCAAAAGGGCTAAACGATAGAGCATTATAATTTTGAGAACACGTGAATTAAATTATAATT
Organism: Saturnia pavonia; assembly: GCA_947532125.1. Taxonomy (NCBI): domain Eukaryota; kingdom Metazoa; phylum Arthropoda; class Insecta; order Lepidoptera; family Saturniidae; genus Saturnia; species Saturnia pavonia. The sequence goes on from OX383906.1 coordinate 13,600,291, forward strand.
CATATGAATTTTTGAAATTGGATATCTTTAGGCGCTTTTTGAAAAATAATGAGTGAATCTTTACGACATTGTTAACAAAATGTCTTACACTATGTAGTTGCTTGCTAAACTTAATTTTATTGTTAAGATAATAGTCAAACTCGATGTTATGCGTCACATAATATAATAAGTATAATGTCTCTACACAAGTACATGAACTCACTTTATTTTTTCATTTAATTAATCGTTAAAATTTATAAAATTATTTTTGATACAACTGATGAATATATTATATGAATAATTTATTAAATCTTAGATTAGCACCACACATCTAAAACTGCGTATTAGTTTAATGATATTATACATAATTATATTGGGCTACATAATAAGTCTATATAGATTAGATTATAATAAGGAGAAAGAGAGATAAAAAGATATTACAGTCTAAATAAGTAGTCAGTAAATATTAGAAGGAGTTATTATTACAATATTATGAGTACTATAAACTATTTGGTACTTTCTCACACACCAATTTAAAATTGATTTTGTTAAGTCAACAAAAAAAAAAACGATCTAAATAAACCTTTACAATGGTTTATTTTAAAGCTATTTTTCTTTCTAAACACATTCTCATATTTACAATACTTACTAGTAATTTAAATAAACACACACAAATGATTGTCATTTCCATACAAAAAATAAATAAATAATTGTTAATATTATTGGTCCTTCGAAACTCACTACACAAGTTTTTAACTATGAAATTAGACATTTGTGATCGTAAGACGCCGCGGGCTTCTTGGTCTGTTTAAGTTTGTTACTGAGCCTCTTACATGGACTTGTACAGAGCCTGGTGGCATATCTACAGCTGAATGCAAGCTCGCCGCTCTTGATGTTCTCGGTGATGGTGCATAAACTCTTAGATCAACAGCGCTATGCAGGCTGGCGGCTCGCGATGATCTAGCTGTTGAATGGGAGCAGTCTGAAGGGGGCACAAGAGCTGGGAGATCAGCAGCGGATCGCGAGCGGCGTGGCGGACTTTCCGGTATCAAAGCCATGCCGCCCATACTGCCAACGAACACTGAGTTCTGAGAAATATAACAAAAAGGTAAATTAAAAATATTAAAAACCCCTCCAACACAACCTATTCATTGAAACCATTCGAATGAGCCCAAACACAATACATTTACTATAAGTTGGTGAGGAATTAGATATCCTGTAGATTCCATATAATACTGTAGCATCAGGTCAAGATGTTCTTACAATATATCAAATTGCGAACCTATAGGACCTTTGTGTGTTTATATACCTTCATCAACTAGAAAAGTGCTCATGATCTGTAAACTGCTTGAACAGATTATTTTTAATCATAACTAAGGACACACTCAATCGAGAAATCTTTTCCAACTAAAAAAAAAACTAAACCAAATATGATTCATCGGCTTGGAATCTACGATGTCATATACAGATACATATTGTAAACTATAACAACACTCTGTTTGCGTCGGGGTTAAAGAAGGATAAGATTTGGATCACATTTACGCAGTGACTTTTTATGAACACTTTACTTACACCTTAATACAAAATTCAATTTCAAATCAAAAGACAATGTTTTTTCACCTATTCCATGCACACTTTCAACCCTTATTTTAAAACCTTAGAGGTTGGAATTTCCATAATCCGTTCTTAGTGTGCGTCTACATCGCGAATGGAGTAACTATGCTAAATTTCAAGGCAATCTGACCTAGTTTCGGAGATCTCGTGATATCTTATTTTACATAGAAGATATAGAAGAAGATGGTAGGAATATATTATGAATATGTTTCTTAATATTCATTTTGTAATTAAAACGTATGATGACAGCTAAATATCCCAACATCTTCAGACAGACTTTGAACGTCGTGTCGGAACTATACGCGCGAATAGGTACTAGGAATGAGCTGAATATTCGTATCCGTATCCTTACCTGCCGAGGACGATGGGAGAGATACCCGCAAGGCTGGTAGGATGGGAAGCCGACACCACAGTCGTACGATACGCAGCCCCGTGATAATGAAGCTCGATGCTATATAAATTAATGAACATTAATTGTAAATACTGTCTCCTATATTTTTCTGAGCCAGATGGTAATCACAGTTCAATCCAAGAACAATTGCGACTACCGAGTGATTAAGATCGCTGGTCGTCGCTATCATGCCTGCGTAAATATAAACTGGATATAGATCGACTGATTACGAAACGCAACGCGCATAAGCGAATCACTATGACGGGCTTTTCACCATATACAGTCCTCATACCATTTCCTTGATTATTACTCAGCCAGTTACAATAAAAAATAAATTAGTGTGCACGAGTGAAGTGGACTGGAAATAATAAAATTGACCATGAATTTTTTTATTTCTTAAAAACTTCCTGGCAACTTCTAATAAGGGACCATTTCTACAATCATGACTGTACACTGTGAAAAGAAACAATAAACCACTCGATAATAGAACTAATGATCTTCTATAAAGAGCACTAGTTGCAAAGTTATGATAAAGAAGAAGAAATTTTTAAATAATACTTACATGTGGTTGCACAGAAACTGCATTATCGAGAGCGCAACTCTGTCGATGTTGCTGTTGAAATTTCGGTTGATAGGGTTCCAACATTCTAAACAAAAGAATTTACGTATGTACATTACTGCTGGCACATTACACGCCGTAAAAATATATTGGGACGATACTTGTTGTTTCGTTTTATTTTACACGCGCATTTTCTTTTACATTTCTTTATGTAAATAACAATAAACTAAATCGACTCAGTGGTCATATTTTGAACTGGTTTTTGGAAATGGAAAAATATTTATCCGTGAATAAACGTAGTTGGTTAATATTTTTTTTTTTAGGCACAAATTGTCTTGTTATCTATGTATTTTATAAACATTAGCAAACATTAAAAAAAAAAAATAACTGACTGACTGACTGACTACAGATGACTATAAAATATTTAAGAATTGAATAAAGGAAGGTACAAGTTCCATTTTTGGTTTGATTTAATAAATCTGTGTATTAATTTATGCAACATTCTCTTGATGTATTAAAATACGTTACCACATTTTATTGTGAATTTACATCGATTTTGTTTACTGTTATTTCAGGTTCTACTTTTACTATGAGGATCCGTCTTACTTATAATTTTAACAGGAAATGCGGTCGACATAATATTTCAAGACTTGGTTTTAACAAAAATATGTTGCTATCGCGCAGCAATTGCAGCTCAAACTGATTATACCTATTAAAAATCGTAATTTCGTATTCCCCCTTTCCTCCTTCAAAACTGGACTGTTTCTTTTAATAATATTAGATGGACTTTGTCTATGCCTGTATGTTATTTTTTTAATATTCGTCTTTGTTTTTTCGATGCTTGATAACGACGATGTAACTGGGCGATTTTAGTAATTTTAGAAGGATCCTAGATCTTGTAAACTAATTTATGTCATTAAGAACTTGATAGGGTCTTTCAGATGTATGGGGCTTTTAGGCCCAGGCCTCGTGGGCTTCTTTCTATAAAAAGACGACCCCGGCTTTACATTTGTATTCGTAGTTATGTATAACCTTTAATACTGGTAATCAAATTACAATAAATCTATTCTGGCTTTTTATACCTAACAATGTGGATATCTTTATGATGGTTATAATGTTATGTGCACACAAAGATATGAAGGTATATCTACGTACAGTTTATAGACGCACCTTATCTTGCCCCATCGGTTGAAGAACAAAGCTATTGCGGCCACCCACAAGAGAAGTACGAACGCCACTATCAACGCTTCCTCCGCTCTTACGACGATGCCACTTCCATCTATCAATCAAAATTTATTCTTTGCAAGTTTAAATAATACAAATTGTAACAACCCTGGTTATTAGTATTACTAGTTAAATCTATAAAAATAGATAATTAGTTAAATTTAAACTTGTTAAATAAATTGCTTAAACTTCAATTTTCATGGATACTCAGCCAATTTTGATAAATTGTACACTGAAATTATATGTTGATCTACAATTAATAGGCTAAAAAAATGGTCAATAATATATATTGTTTAAAATCGTAAAAGAAAAAATCATTTTTATCCCATTTTCTTCAGTCTTGTCTTGTAATTGTAACGGCTATAAAAAAATTACCAATAATTCATAGTCATAAGAAAATTACGAGATAAAATTAATAACGGTGTAATACATGCATATAGACCGCTAGTTCAAAATAAAACCGAGGTTTAACATGTCAATCGAGGTTTTGGTATCGGTTGGTTTGGAAAGACCATTAATCAAGCACTCACCGATGTCAGCTAGGGAGACATTGGAGCGAACCGTGGAGGTGGGAGACGGGTGAAGCCGCAACACAACCTCTGCTGGAGGTCCGCCAGTGGCACCGCTCCATTCTGTAACAACACATTTTATTGTGTAACATATATTTGACAAAACTATTACTCACATATGAAATGTTTTGATATAACTAAAAAGATACGAGACTGATGTGAAACATAAAGGTAACCATTGTAATATAAATAAATACAAAAAATAATAATAACCAGATAGTTGTTTATAAAATATCAATGTTATTTTATTTTTATGAAATCAAAATATATTTTAATGATCTATTAAAAAATCTAAATTTAGGTTTACGGGCCCACTGGTATCCACGGATAACCTATAAGATTATCATAAAAACAACGCTTATACACATGTAAAGTACCAAGTGTAGCAGAGTCGGTCCCTTTTAAAGTTAGATATAGGCAGCAGTGGCCACTTAAAATCAGAGAGACTGCAAACCTGTTGCTACTTTATAAAAACAGCCTTGTTGTGTGAATATTTCTCAAATGTGATATTTAACTACCCTAAGGCATTATTATCGAAATTCTAAATACAACGTTTCCCGCAGTGTTTTATCCAGATCCCTAAAGAGTTAATTTGAACGTGTGGGTTATTTTTACAAGCTTTTATTTAACTTGCCTTGTTAGTATAAGCCAAATTTTGCAACCGAATTTTAAAACAATTATCCCCAGGCGATTGAGCTGAAATTTTGTTTACACGTTTCGTTTGGATGATAATGCATGGATAGCTAAGTGACGTCATACTAAATACAATATGGCAGCCTGGGAACACAACACAAGGTTATTTCGCTGCGATCTTCTGTAGGGTGTCGGTATTCCACCAATAGGGCTGCCCCAAGTAGAGAGATCTCCAAAGCAATTTCTCTGTGCCCTATCACCCTACGCAAGAGCTTGTGTGGCGCCAAAACAAGAAAAGTTATACCCCACCACTCTACTTTTTAATAAGACATATAGGTATCTTATGTTTTAGAAGTAATTTAGTTTAAGCAATTTAAATTCGAGCGAAGTCGCTGCGTAATACTAGCTAAATGCATCATTTACAAGTTTGTATATTGTTCACGTAATTAATTATTAGAATAGAAAAACTTCAATGAAAATTCGTATATGTGTTTCAGCTTTACCGCTCTCACCGGCGGAGATGCGCGATGTGGCTGCTGTCTGTAACCCTCGCGGTGTCACTTTATCCTGCACGTGTGTGGTAGCCGCATCGGGTAATACTGCATCTGTTAACATAATTTAATACTATATTGACTTTATAGTTTATAATTTTTCTTAGCTCTCATCGCAAGGAAATAGCAATTTAAATTTTGAAGCAATGATGGCTCAGTGGTAGCGTGTACGACTTTGCGTCGATTGCCGTGAGTTCGAATTCCTGAAGGAAAACATCGTGAGGAAACCAGGGCATGGTCGTAGGGCATTTTCTAATACCACCCTCAAGTTGAAAATCTGTCGCCAAGCACCAATAGGTGTGTTCCGGCAGCTGCACTTGAGAGTCAGTCTTCCACTAGGTTAAGCGTGTTATCATCTTGGGCCACATCGTCACTTAACATCAGGTGAGATTGTGGCCATAACGCAAAACCTAAAATTATAAAAAAAAATGAAAAATATTTTTAATGAATTATTTTCCTACATATCATCAATAGCGAAGAAAATAAACTTTTAAAATTTAAATGATGTTAGAATAATTAATTTTCATGAAGAGTTAGCGGAGATATGACGTTGCCAGGGAAAAAACACCTCTGAGAAATTGTATATAATATGATTTTTATTTCATCGTCACACTATGTAGCCTATCTGTATGATATCTGAAAATCAAAAGAGAGATGGTAATTAAAAAAAGTTTTTTTATAATTACTCGATTATTATAAAATGTCTCGTTCCCGGATTCTTTATTAATAAAATTATTTCCGTATTTTTTATATCTACAATGTGAATTTAACCAATGAATTCGGTAATTTTATTTGTTATATTATTAAAAAAATCTATCAATTTATTTTTGGATTCTATAGTCTTTGGATCACCTTGCAAGATCAAAAATTGATGCGTAAAGTTCACTTATCTTTACCCTATTGATTTCAGTTTGCCCGTAAAAATGAAATTTCTTTTTTGTTTACGTTTTAACTTAAATATAATTTAAGTGATGAAATTTTGTTGTAAGCGTAGAATACATTTTACGATGTGCTTACATATCTATTTACTTCAGATATAAGTCCTCCAAGTGGAACCAAGCGAAATACACAACTCACTTATATCAATTTGCAATATATAAAGTTTTCAAATATTTTTTAAGTAAATAATATCTTACTATATATTTTGCCCAAATACAAAATTACGTGTCATAATATGCGTACTTTGTTGACATGAAATATTAAAACTCTGAATAAATTAAAAAGCACAAACCAGAAGAGCTGGATCTCAGAGTCGCTACATTGCAATGTTTTTTTTATTGTATGAACACACTTTTGTGGCAAATTTAGTAATAGCTGTGTTAGTATAAGAACAGAAAAAAAGAGAAAGAAGGCGTCTGTAGATTAAGAACAACAAGACCAAAAGAGAAAGGAAAATTTTGCTTAGACATAAGAATAGTGTAGTGGAACATAAAGAGAAGGGAAGCTTCAGTAGATTTAAGTTTTTATAAATAATATAGCCTGGGCAATTGTGGGAAATTTCCTCCGGTGGGAAAAGGTAGCAACGACCCCGATTTGCGTTAGGAGTGTCGGTTTAGGGAAAGAAAAATCAAAAAAGTCTGTAATAAATTTTGTGAAAAAATAAAACATTAACTTGGCTTGACTTGCCAAGTTACCATCGATCGGAGCTAAGTCGGTATTTCATACACAAATCAAAGGAGCCTGCGGCAAGCGTTTGCGATGAGTCCGCACGTTTGTGACGTTCGTGTGCAGTTGGTATCGCTTGCACGAAATAAATAATCGATAAATAACTGTTAAAATCCTGTAGTCCAGTCAAATAAGAACTGAAAAGTTGGCACTCAACTTTGCTTTTTTGGTATAATGTCGTTTTAATGATACAAAAACAATGTGTAAAGGTTTTCGTGTCTGCAACCCCCGGCAAAGGTTAAAATTTATGGTATCACCAGTGTCCATAGGCAACGGTTGCCGCTTACCATTAGACGGCCCGTAAGCTTGCGTGCCACCTTTGTAGTATAAAAATAAAAAAAAGAACAAAACGTCTACTGCACTTTATATAAAATACAGTTTTTGTTTATTAATCTCGGAATTAACTATTTTTAAAGTAAAAGATTAAGCCTTAAAGATGTCCTTGTTAACTGAATGTTCTAAAATAGAAATATATAGATTTGTTTTCAATTATTTTGCGTTAAAACTGTAAAATCCGTAAAATCGTGATTTTATAGATAGCCCGTTATTCTTTGCGACTGTTGATATAAGATTGATACACTCCAAAACTATTTGACCGATCACCATGAAACTTGGTAGATCTAAATGTTTTTCATGGATATTATTTTTATGCTATCCTTCAACGCGATAGGTGACATTGTGGTGAAGTTATTGACCACTGGACAACGTCTGCGAGGCCGGCTACGAGTAGTACCTACTATATATTTTTAAGTAATTTTAAATTGAATAAATTGAAATGATATTACAGATCTTTCAATTATTTTAAGTTTGAAAGTACTATTTTATAAACTTTTAATGTTTCTTTCAACATTTAGAATACAGTTGTCGAGTGAAACATTTCTTAAAGTTTGTTAATAAAGAACATTATTAGCTCTAAAATAATTTACAAATTATTTTCTCTTAACAAAGTACGAAATATTTTTAATACATTTTATTTAGTTGAGAAGAGTGACGTTAGTATGAAGGCCATTTATTGCGTTAATCTAGATATATGATATTTTATAGAAGTACGAAACCTTAAACTTTAGTATAGAATATTAATTTCAAATTTATATCCCAAGTTGTATTCGGAAAAAGAACCAAGCCGTTATATAACTTCCACACAAGATTTGAAGTTCATTGTTTTCGGATTTATTCCTCATAAACTATAAGACCTTTCCCTTTTGATTTCAACGTTATACCTCCAGCCGTTTTCGAAGAAATGGGCCTTAAGACACGGTCAGACGGAAAACCGAGTGGTCCTATAAGGAACCCTAAAAATATTATTAAAAGGCTCGTTAGGGCCGACGCCCGCAGGCGGAACGGCAGGGCAAGGGATTTTTCAAGTGATGAATAATAATAGACGATAATTACATGACGGTAAAATTTAAAATCAATGATAATAATCAATGATATTAATTCGTGAATACAATAATATTGCCGCGGTAAGCATGGGAATGACGTGTACTAGCCTTCGGGATGCTGCGTGCCGAGGCAAGACAGTCCTCACAACGCGCGAGCGTCATTCATAACCTAAGGACGCCTCGGCATGTGTAAGGACGTCGCGGCATATCTAAGGATACCACGACATAGTTACCGTTTTTTTTTTTTTTCGAACTTACTACACTGTTAGCCTGAGGGGCCCTGAAGCCTTTACGGCTTTTACAGCTTTACCGGGCTTGGGGGCGAGCGCTTAGGGCACTCAGCCACGAAAGCTAAGCAACAACATCCGAGGGTGCCAAAGTGGCCGGACCTCGGCTCGGACTGTTGCGCGTATGCAATTAAGTCGCGATCTGACTAATTCCCTATCCGTAATTCGATCTAAACTAACTATACATATATACATGTTTCTGCCCCCTGGGAGGAGGGAAGGAACATGTGTATGTGTATTTAGTGGTCTGAAATTTTTGTCTATTCTAACTAGGCAAAAAAAGAAAAAAAAAGGGCCCTTACAGAACCTATGTACCTATGTGTGTTGTGCATGTGTGTGTACCTATGTCATAGTTACCGTGAGTGTGCGCTTACATGTAGGGATGCCGAAGGATCACCTGCCCTGCTATGCCGCAAGTGGGCGCAGGCTCTTAGTAAAAGTATCGGCTTTCGGTAAAGGTAAATATCGTGAGGAAACCTAAACGCTGAATATAGCCTAAAATGTAATAAAATAATGAACGTTCCTATAATACCAGAATGTGGAGCGTACTCAATACGTCATGGGCTGGTATGATGATAGCCTTTAAATAAGAAGATCCATGTACATTTACTTACTGACTACTTTTATTTGTAAGAGATAAATACAACTTTTAAAATTCAAGTATACCTTGTTTGCTAATGTCACGTGTAACTAATTAGAAACATAATTTCATAGATTTATTTTTTGAAAATCCGCTGGTTAGCTCAAACAAAATGCCTTGAGACATTAAGCTAGCCAGTGTACGAACCAAAGTGCAATTCGTCGTAGTTGAAGTTGGTCGAAGGAATTTAAGTCTGGTGAAACAGTGGGACACGGCTAGTCTATAATAATTTAAATCGGTACGTATTTATGAAAATTTTTATATTAAATATTTTCAATTTTAATTCTTATCGTTTCTTTAAACGTAATATTTTCGTCTACGCTTAATAAATAAACCACCCAAAATTACCTTCGGCATGCACATTAGTAATGTATGCATAGTAAAAATAAACAAGGTGCGGTTAACATTACAGTCCTATGGGTTGTTTCGGACACGTCAGAGACGGCTGGCTTCGACAACCGTGGATAAGCACGGCCCAAGTGAAAAGATACCGTTCGGAAAACACCTTTCATAAGAAAACATGCCTTGTATACTAATACTATAAAGCTCGTTACAGAACCATCTTCTATGGTTACTGCTTATCAGCAGTTTGTATTCTAAGGAAACTAGACGTAACGCTACAATGACCTGTACGACGCGTCTGGTGGTTGCTTTATAATTTTAAGAGTGTTTTAAGTTAGTCTTAAGACATTATTGGTAGCGAATCAACGCTCTTTAAGAATAAAAATCATTTTTTAAGTCTTCCGCTCGCGCACGACTTGGTCAGCTAAAGAGTTCCTTTGCTTCTTTGAACACGCTAATCTGTAGAACTACAACTCAAATTTGAACTTTTGAAATTGTATTTTATAGCCTGAGTGTTGAGGATAGTAAACTATATAACTTCACACTACAACCCTAAGGAGCGGAGCAATAACCATGAACATCAAGCAATCTGGCAAGCTGTAAGCATTTAAGAAAAATGAGAACGTATCTACACGAGTGCGTTGGTGATGGCGCGTTGTAGAATTGGTCAAATAATTTTGACATGGCTGAATCCGTGACGCACAGCTAGTAGTAACCATGCTTTATGAGTAAAATACTTGACTGAACAAGTACCACTGTGGGACCAACCCTCATCACGAGTGTATGGATAAGCTGAACCAGGCCAGCCAACGTCATTTTGGCGATCTCAAACACAAAAAAAAATGTTAATTTCAGCAGGGTTGTTTTTGTATCTTTGTTATTGTATTTTTAACCTTCGACACAAACAGCCTTTCTGTTATAAGTTTAACACGTGTATCTGTTTGTGACATCGTAGCTCCCAAACGGATGAGAACTAATTGTTATTTAGGTTTTTTGTTCTTTGAAAGGATTCTCGAGTGAGTGTGTTCTTGGCCATGATCTGTTCAACCATTTACAGCTCTTATCTATTATCAGCTCTTATCAGCTCTTACCAGCTCTTTTCTAGTTGATGAAGGTATTTTCGACAGATAGGGAACAGAGAAATTTCTTTGGAGATTTCAGAAGACAGTCTGATTGATGGAATATCTCCACTCTACAGAAGATCGCAGCCAAATAATCTAATGTTGTATTTGTTATATATATTTTTTGCGGTTGTGATATCTATGGTATTACAAGGGTCCATAGCCTACAGTAGCCGCTTACCATCAGGCAGGCCCTAAGCTTGTTTACCATCTTTGTTGTATTAAAAAGAAAAGGATTCGAAATTTGGTATCCTATTATTTCAAGGATAATATAAGAACATGATATTTTAACCTGATGCTGCAGCGTTATCTGAAAGCTGCAAGATATCTCTTCTCACCAACTTACAGCAGAATTATCTTGTTTTCGCTCATTTGAATGGTCTCATAGGTGATTTGTGATTCGACTACAAATATTATACAGATGTATCCTTTCACTCATAACTTGTACCAAACGATAATTAGAACCATGTCTATACACAATGGCTCGGTCAGTAGCCGTTTGTGGTAACAGCTATAATTATTGATTGACCCTGGATCACCCTTATGATATGGTTGGCCTTACCAAATACATTCAGTTATTACATAAACATTTATGATTTTATTTGTATCATTTAGATTAACTGTAATTGTTTATCGTTTGAATTTTTTAATAATGTTTAACCTTTATTGCCACAATGCCACCTCATATTAATAGTCATCTCATCTTATTGGTGCTAGGTGACAGATTTTCAACTTGAGGGTGGTAGCTAGCCAGGCGGGCAATAGAAAAAGTTCTACCACCATGCTATGGTTTCATCACGATGTTTGCCTTCACCAAAAGCTCAGGCTTATTGCCGGGATTGCGATGTACGTACACGCTACCACTGAACCATCATTGCTTAAAACTCATTGGACATTGCACTGGACTCAGACCGATGTTCGACTTATAAATAAAAATCTACATTTAAATTCTAGTAAGTTAAGTAATGATGAATTTCTGGTGATATGTTTGCATTTTTTATGAATTGATCGGTCAGTAATTATTTTCTTAATATGTTTATAACGAAGAGTTTTATAATAAACTACCTGTGCCCGCGGCTGCGCTCGCGTGGGCTACAGAATGCCGTCGAACAAGCACACACGCGTATCGTGCTCGTTTTTACGAATTATTTTATGTGTAATTATTTTTTAAAATAAAAGTAGCCTAAATTAACCCTTATGACATCAGCTGTCTGCCAGTGAAAGTCGCGTCAAAATCGGTCCAACTGTTGCGGAGATTAGCCTGAGCAAATAGACAGACAAAAAAAGATTAAATTGTTGTTTTTTTGCTACCGTATATACTTTCATATGCATTTATTAAAAATGTGTTATTTAGACATTACAAACAGACAGTTCAATTTTCTTGTGTGTATGTATAGATAATTAAAACATTATGAAAGAAAATAAAGAAGTATCGTGCTCTGAATACCAAGTATTCCCCAAAAATATAACATGTTATTTTAAGGTTTCATTAAACCACGTCGACTACTGTACCCAGTGTGCGATGTACATAGCACATATTATGTATAGCTGTGGGACGTGCTTTACAGACGAACACGAACATGAAATTACAATTAGCATTTTTATTCAGCATTGTACATTTATATTGAAGCGTCCCTGAGATAATCAACTGATAATTTAATCGAATTAACCCGCAATCGAACCTTTTTTTTATAGTAGCTCGGTAAATTGACTGTACTGTCCCTGATAGTAAGCACAGTAAAATCTAAACACATTGGCGACCACCGAGAGATGGTAAGCCATCGGCGGTCACCGCTTGTTACGCCTGCCTGCAAAAATAACTGGATATGCTCAGGTTGATCCCAAAACGCTATACGCAAAAGCGAGTCATTATGACGGATTTTTCTCTACGTGCATGCTGGTCGTGAACCCTACCACCCCGCTATCGCCATGTCCTTGTTCGTAACTCAGCAGGGTGCACCATGTGTACTTGAGATTGGCTTGGGCGTCTCTTTTACAGGTCTCGTCTACTCATTTTAAATTATAATTTTAGCAGCACGGCAATGTGTAAATACTGTGTCTGATGGTCAGTACAGTATAATCCAGATACGAAGACAACTACCGACAGATCGCCAGTCATCGCTATCATCAATGAGAAAAACCAAAATAAAGTTACTGATACTTTTGTCAGAGTGTGGAACCGTGGACTTCTCTCCAAACTTTCGGCGTACGGACTTCCTAACAATACTGCAACTGGATCTCCACCTTTCTACATGAACGCAAAACCTGTGTCCTTGTGGAAGGATATGATTCGCAGTTTATGGCGATAGACGCTGGTGTTCCTCAAGGCTCTGTGCTTTCGCCCACTCTGTTTCTTCTACATATCAATTACCTTTAGACCATACTCATTGCTATGCAGATGAAAGCAATATTCCTGGGTGCAATTACAGTAAGCCTTCATGTGGTCGGGGGACTTGGTTGAGTTCAATACCAAGAAAATTCAGGTGTGCGCGTCATCTTCAAAAAAGATCTCCGTTTTCTCCCCTTCTTTCAGTTTTTTTTAATATTATTTGAATGATATTCGAATAATACCCGGAAAATAAAAATAACAACATTTTCGAATATTTGCAAGCCCTACAACACGTGACCTCTGTAATTTTAACCACATGTATTGTCAAGTATACCGTAATAATATTTAAAAGGTCTCACTTATTAAATAACACATTTACTCGGGCGACAAGTATTGATGTTCCCCGAAGGTCATTACAAAACGCCCATTTCAATAAACGATCGCCTTTTTCCGGAATCGCTCGTCGTTTCGAGCGTTCTTTAGGGAAATCAGGCTGTTTTCACTTTGGCTTTGTTGACGACGCTTTATTATCGCTATTGATTTTTTTAAAACATTCAGCTAAAACGTAATTTAAAATGTATACATCAACAGACTTCCGTTAGGTATCCGGTGCGTTAAGAAGCTTTGCTCCAAAAAAACCTACGGAATTCAGTAATGCAATAAATACATTGCATTGAGCCATATTAAAAACCATAAATCACCCATTACTTTGTTCGCGACAAAATATAACCTAAATTTAATGAATGAATTCTTTATTAAACTTTTTTAGTTTGTTACACTAGAGAAAAACTGGTAATCAATACTGCTTTGAAACATGATACCATGGCACAAATACTTGTAAAATCGAGACGAATTGTGACACACTTTAACCACTCTAATCAAGCTCAGTCAAAACTTCGTGATTTGCAGTTAGAACTAAATTTATCAGAACACCAGCTTGTTCAAGACGTGTGTACCAGATGGAATTCCACATACTATATGAACCTGTTCGAACAAAAACGGGTTGTTTCTGTGTACCTGACTGAAACATCAGTAAATATCGAAAATTTGTCTACTAAAGAGTGGAAAATACTCGGAAAACAAAAACCTTACAAAAATATCTAGAAATTTACAATGCTGAAAATAAAGAAATCATGGAAATGAAAGTCCTGCTGTCATACAGCAGTCTGTTAGTCTTACATCAAACCAGCGGTATTCTGGATTTATTTTTTATTTTGGTAGTGAAAGTAGAAAATTTATAAAAATAATCGAACATATAAATATAAATCTAGATAAATAATAAAATATATAAATAGTAGACTAAATTATTAGAATAGTAATTAAACACAAAATAAAACATATTATAATAGTATTAGTGAATAAAATAAAAAGTGATATACACAACTACACAAATTAGTTACATATTAGTGAAAGAACTTTTAAATTCGGACCAGTAGTTCAAGAGATTACCTTCTACAAGCCTACTCACAAACTTTACCCTATATAACAATAATCCGATGAAAATTTATTTTAAACACTACATCTTGAAAATAATACCCGTGAATGAATACTTATTCATTACACCTATAAAAGTAAAAATATCTGGGCGACCGATCATCGCTCGGTGTTCTGCAAAAAACCTATCTAGATAACCTGAAAGTATAAGATTATCTAAATAAAGAATTTCATGCAAATAATTATAGCAGTTTCCGAGTATAGATATACTCGTATATTCATTATACAAGAATTACTCGCTTAACATTACATAACATTTATTTTCTACATTATATTAGTATAAGCTATTTATCGTTTTGTACCAATGTAATCTAATAATTGGCAAGTAACAAAAGTTAATTGTGACATTAACGATTTACGGTCATAAAAAAAATTACAGAAAAAAATTACGGACATAATATGTATTATAAAGAATAGAAAAAATATATGCGAAATTTATTAGTAAGTTCCATAACTATACCAAATAATAAATGAACAGAAAACTCGTGAAGTTAGTATAAAAAATAGTATTATTATTCGCCAATAAATGTCGGGAGGAGTCATATTTTTCTGGTTATTGTTAAGTTGATTATTGAAAACACGAATTCATTTTCATTTTCTGAAAATGAATCCTAGCTAGGTCGATTTATCGTGCCCGAAACCCCCTGTATACTAAATTTCGTGAAAATCGTTGGAGCCGTTTCTGAGATTCAGATTATATACATATACAAGAATTGCTCGTTTAAAGACAAGGTAAAGATATTTTTTACCATTAATACAAATATTTCGAAAAAACGCTGCGTGACGTCATCATTCAATTCAAAAGGTTAAAGGTATTAGGTGTTTGCAGAGTTTAATAGAATTCCAGTTGAAATTTCTTCAGCACCTATTTAATTTTAAAGCCTCAACGCTTAGTAATAGTTTTAGTGTAACTTATCACGAGATAGCATTGAACTGTGTATTAAATAAACGCTGACTCCACATTTTCTATATCGCATTTCCAATCATGTGACTTATAGACAAGAATAATTAACTTTCCGAAGGTAAAATTAAATAAATAAACAATTATTTTTTTCCGGGTTTTTATTGCTTTAGGCTTTTTATCAATAAAACAATATTACAATAAAAATACAAACATACTGTCAACTTGCGGATATGGAAGTACAGATATAGAGAGACTATAAAAATCTTCAAGGTTTTATTAAAATATTCGTTGCCAAATTGCACAGGAATAAAACAAATTCGTTGGCTTCTGACGATACGAATTCGATGCCAAATGCTTCTAAACGCACGGTAGCATTATACATTATTTATGTTAGTCATATAAAAGATAAAATTAATTGTAGTTTTTAGTATATATTATCTCACTTACATTTTACCCGACTGTGGCAAAACCAAATAGAAAGGGTTTTTGATGGGCGAATTGTTTTCACTCTACAATGCTGACTTATTGAGTCGTATGTGTTAGGGAGTGAGTTAGTACGTGAGTACGTGTTAATTTTGACAATATTAAAGTCAAAGAGTACCTTGACGTGACAGGGTTCAGCCATAATGGATGTAAACTAAAATTCTATGAAAAATAAATAATTATTATTATTAGGTAATTGCCCGACATTCTCTTGTCACGTCCAGTATCGCGGTTGCACGTCACTACAACTCAAAATATATATTCATTTCTTTCTAACAACAAAAATCGAATATAATGGCTTTTATAAAATTCATAAACTTTTCCCTTTTTTACGTAATGTATCACTGGAAACAAGATTTATTTTTTGTATATATAGTTTAATTCTGCTGTTTTTAGTGCAACGACATTTGCATATGATGCGAGTATATATAAACTGTCATAGGTGAGCCAATTAAAAACGCTCAGTTTACGAAATAAACAAACTAGTGCAATACTGCTTTCAACACGTGAAAATATGATATGATTATTTCTCAAACGATTGCTTAATTTTTGGGATATTGGGTCTTTTTATAGTAGTTAGTAAATAATGAATTATTTTTTTCATGTTACGAAGTAGCAAAATTGTTTGTAGACCATCTGATATTCATTGGTAACTGTAGACTATAGCTATGTACAACGCTTAAGCGCTTAAGCTTACAGCGCTTAAGGCACTCAGCCGCGAAAGCAAGGTAACAAGTTCCGAGGGTGCCAAAGTGGCCGAACCTCGGCTCGGACTGATGCCGCGTATACAATGAAGTCGTGATCTTTCAATTAGATCTAAACTAACAACACATATATACATGTGTATGTGTATTTAGTAATCTGTTTTTTTTTGTCTAATCTAACTATGCAAAAAAAGAAGAAAATTGTCCCTTACAGAACTTATGTACCTGTGTGGTGTGCATGTGTGTATGATGCAGTGTAATGTATGTCTGTGATAGCTAGTGAATGTAGAGTCACTGTATCGCGCGTGCGGTTGCTTGACTCAAGGGCTCCATGCCGATGGATCGGACCTAGGCTTGAGTTGTCGCAGTGGTCATGGCGGGTAGCTCAGAAGAACCGCAGCCCAGTGACCTAGTTACAACTGGTTACTACTCCGAAGGGCTGAATTGGAACGCCTGGAGTGCCAGTGCGTTTTGCCATCTACACTCATCGGACCGGAGTACTTTATTTATTTTAATTATTTATTATATACAAACTTCACAGCACATTTTTTTGACATTTTATAAAATATTAGAATATAATTTTAAAGTGCCAATTGAGAAGTAGTAATAATTACATTTCGTATGCCGTGTGTAGGAATGTATTTAGAAAGATGTTTGCATAAATAATATGGTGTGTGTGTATATGTGTGTGAGGGAGTGAATGTAAGTTTTGTGATTATTATTTGAGTGTTTTAAGTTTCTTGTATTAGTTTTGCACTAACCTTGCACAGAACAACTTCAAAAATTGATATCGATTAAGGTAGAATAAGTCAATATCATTGAAAAAGTTGTTGTACTGCGTAGTGTATCTATAAATGATAGAGTTTCGAGCATATGTATGTTTTACAGAAGAAATTGCGAACACCAGTGCAATCTGTACTGCTTTACAGTACAAAACAGGTGAGGTGATAGTATTCCCGCGATTATACTTTGCAAATCGCAAACATGCAAGGTAAATTGAAAATAAATAAATGAAACCGACACAACTAACCTATTCATTTAGACCATTCTAATGAGCCCAAACGCGATATATCTTTTAATTTGATGAGGAGTTAGTTAGCCTTCAGATTCCAGATGATGCTACAGCATGTTCTAATGTCATTGAAGTAACAAATTACCAAATCTCGACTGGATCATATCAGTGGAAGATGCTCACATCCATTCATCAACTAGAAAAGAACTGATAATCTTCAAACGTCTTAACAGATTTTCTTGAATCATAGCTAAGAAGTCACCTTTAAAAAAATATATCTAAATTTAAAATCCTTTCAGCCGTGTGGGAGCTATGATGCTACAGACAGACAGACGCACCAATACAATACTGTTTGCGTCGGGGCTTAAAAACCCAGTGTCCTCTAAAACATCCAAATACTTAAATCTAAGTAAGAAATGTGAATTTGCTTAAATAGTCTAATTTTTACAAACACAAAAGGCTAAATAACTACATGACAAAGTTTTTTTTTCAAATACGATAATCCATACCTTTTAGGCGGGTTGACAGTTTCACCTGACAAGGGTGCTGAAGTGTGAATAACGGTTTATACGATTAGTATGTCACTGAATGTCGCCATATTTTTTGTGAAATCAATAGTCAGTGGATCAAAGCCTATAATTGACAGTATAATATAAATATTGCGATGTTTCTTTTATTCCTTTTTCTTTTCGTGCGCATATACAGTGAGCTTACATCTAGCAGTAAAACGACAAACTTGAAAGTAAACCTGATTGACAGAAGAACAGTTCTAATTGTTAGAACTAGCGGTGTTGGAAAATAGCGGCTATTTTGAACAACGAACCAAAACTATCTATTAATCGCTAATAACGGTTTTTAACAAATATCTATTGTAGTAACAGATTTTTAGGTACGATGCTATTTTTATATGATTTTATAGAATAAGAAACTGTTCTTAACACTATAATGTTATTTTTTATGATAGCCAGTTTTATGTTGGATATAAGAATGACGAAAACCTTTGTTCGTTTCACGAAGCATAGATTGCATTTAGAATGGTGTTTGAATAGCGACAAGAACCGCTGCTAATAGTTTTGTTACGATACAATAACCAGCTATCCGCTATTGTACCGATAGATAGTTTTAATACACATATGCATACATAATTATGATAGATACATCTCATTTGAGCTCAATTATGGTCGTTAGAGAAAGCAAATAGAGAGTTATCCTGTCAGGCCAGAAACATGAAATCGCTCCTCTCACTCTCACTAGTACACTGCAAGTAAGCAAGCTTTATAATATAAATTATTTTACATGCTTGAGTCTGTTTCTTCTATACATATATGCCAGTTTATATAATACCACATTGGTTGCTGGGTGGTAGAATTATACAATAATAGTGTCCGACTGGATAGCGACCACCATACATAGTGGCCATAGTGCCCATCATAGTGGCACGCTTAGACGATTCGCGTTCTGAGATCATATATCTTATTCTTATCCATTAATTAAGAAGGATGGTGGGGTACTGTACCGTCTATCTCGTGACCACCATGAACGCTGATTCGGGATCAGTCAGAATGCCAATCCATATACAGGACTGAGGACTTGCAAGTCATTCACGACAGCGACTACTAGCGATAGATTATCGATCTATCGATGGTCGCCATTATATTTGGCTTGTGTTGTGCTTACCATCGAAGCTTTCATAAAATTACAAAATATAGTAACTCGTGGTGATGTGGGTTTTCAAAATATATATTTTTAAATACACACATCAAAAGTGTTCAGCGATCCAAAAGAGGTTTCTTATATTGTTTTTTTATGTCATGGATACTTTTTAGTAAATGTTATCTATGCTATCTAATATCTTTAAACGAGCAATTCTTGTATATATATATATATATATATAAAATCTGAATCTCGGAAACGGCTCCAACGTTTTTCACGAAATTTAGTATACAGGGGGTTTCGGGGGCTATAAATCGATCTAGCTAGGATTCACTTTCAGAAAATGAAAATGAATTCATGTTTTCAATAATCAACTTTATCGATAATCAACTTAAACATAAACTTTTTTTATTGGAAGAAAAATAACAAAAAGTAGGTTTGGGTAGTCCCAATATTGCCACTTAAACAGAAAAAAAGCTATTAACAGGAATAATAAAGACAATATGAAAGACAATATGATAATACAAGTTACATTTGTCTGACTGCAACAAATCCCAAGAGATCACGCTAATGACCTTTTTTTTTCAAGTCAACGAGCATAGCCCGGTCGCCCAGATATTCTATACTAATATAATAAAGCGGAAGAGTTTTTTTCTTTGTCTGTTTAAAAACGCTAATCTCTGTAACTACCAGTCGGATTCGAAAAAATATGTTTGTATATGATAGCCAGATTCACGAGAAATAGTATAAGCTATCTAGTATTAGGCTATTTCTCTCAGCTAGCCTTAAATATTTATTTTTATTAAGTAAGTCGTATGGAATAACGCACCCTAACTGCTTTATCCGCGTGCGTTGGCGTAATGGTTAGTGATAAGATAAATACATTGTTCTACAAAAATATTTCTCCCTAGTACATCTAAAAGAAGTCTCGATACCATATGCTACCTCTTATACATAAGCCACAATAAGGTATTTTATATGAAAAAGTTTTATTGAACATTTAGAAGTGATTTATGTGCACTATTATTAGGCATGGCATATTAATCCTTACGAACGAAAGTTACATCATCATTAAAACAATTGTATGTAGATAAATTTTAATCTTTATAGTAAGTTATTTGGACGAATAGTTTGGGAGATAATGTAATATTGAAATAATTCATCACTCGGCTCGGGTCTATAACTATAGGTGTAGTGGCGCGAACGAGCCGTGTGAGTTGTGTCGCATAACCCTGATAGCCCGATAAAAATATTGTCTATACCGAAGTATTATAAATCATCAATCAGCGAATTCTTTTAAATTATACGCGTGTAAAACCGCGTGACACAGAGTAATTTATAAAATGTACAGATTTTAATTTATATTTTAATATTTAGAGGTAGTACGTCAGTCTAGAAATAGGTAAAATACCAATTAAAAGTTATTAAATCTTTCGGTCTATAAAATTGTGATCATAATAAAGTTACTTCCTTATAAATAATATGAAACTTAGTATTAAAGAGAACGGTCAAAGAGAAACTTTGCTAGAATTACTTTGTCACCGAGAGCAGTGTTCGTTCAAAAGGATATACTTTAGTAGTAAAAATCGCTTTACGTTAAGAGCGAAGGTCTGAAAGCAGTAATTTGAAGAAACAGACTGGATTAAAAAAGTTTGAGATTTTATGGTTATAAATAATTTTTCAGAGTTTTGTATTCTTCAATATCATTTGCAAATTATTATCTCTTTGAGATTTATACTAATATTGTGAAACCGAAGGTATTGTTTGTTTGTTTAAACATTCTAATCCCAGGAACTACCAGTCAGATTTGAAAAATTGTGTTTGCAACTTATAGCTTATTTATTAATTGCCGACGAGATCGGGATAGGAATGGAATCTTATATTCTTTCTTCTGAGATATTTTATAATCGTAAAGGACGCTTCTGGTACAACCGCAAAAGCGCTGATGATGTTACTAAACAGCAGGCTGCGTATCGCGATTGGAGCAGAGATCCGAATATAACTTTCTTATAGCAGCTTACAACTCAGCCACCATAACCTGCAAGAGGGCCTATACTAAAGCGGATGCCCAGCTCATTTCGCGAATAGGTCATGATCTCGTAGATCATCCGAGAAATAGTCGAATCTACTGGAATCTGGCCTAAGCCATGCAAGCTAATTTCTGTCGTTTTACATTACCCCCG
This sequence comes from Saturnia pavonia, assembly GCA_947532125.1. Taxonomy (NCBI): domain Eukaryota; kingdom Metazoa; phylum Arthropoda; class Insecta; order Lepidoptera; family Saturniidae; genus Saturnia; species Saturnia pavonia. Next base: position 13,622,010 of record OX383906.1, read on the forward strand.
CTGAAATATTCTGATGTAATCCACTCCACATGTGCACAGTAATCAAACTACATCACGTAAAATTCCACCAAAATGACATAACATAGGAACAAATAACATAGATCTATGAATTATAAATAAAAACCACCACAAGACAGAACAAGATTCCGCAAAAAACTCCCGACATGTTACTCATGAAGTTGACGTGATTCACTCCGCACCTGAAAATGGTAGTAATAGTCCTTGAAGTGGACTGGGTTGTCAGGCTTTGGAAACAGAAGAAGAAATTTAGATACGAGATTGATTAAATTAATTAACGAAATTTAGAGAATAGCTCTAAAATCTTTATTCAGAACAGTTTATTAATTTTAGAGATTACCTGCAGTCGTACAGTCAAATATATACGTTGTGAAAATTTCCTTTTGTTCCTGATATTACTAGTACAGATTTATACGAAATTAATTTATGTACTTTTGTATTCTATGCCACAGTCATTGTCACGAAGTGTGTCAGAGATGTTGCCAAGATGCCACTACAAGAGTACACAAGTGCAAAACTGTCTGCCGCCAGAGCTCGGTTGAATTGTAGATTAAATTAGCAATTCTATGATACTCTTGTTTAAAATATTTTCAAAGAGTAATCTGGCTTTTAGACTTTCATGACTGGACTATGGTAAAGACAACAAGACTTCAATGGCATGATAAAATAATGTTTTCAAAAAAGTTTACGGGTATAATAGAACGACATATCTATATTAATAAATCGAAAGTAATTTTATTCTAAATTTCCTAACAGAGAGCTTTTATAAAAGCTATATATATATGAATAGGACGTAAAAAAATCCAAAATTAATTATTGAAACATCATTTTCAAGGTTATATTCTTCGCTAGTCATGAAAAATGGAGAACATTTTTAAATCAGTGTTGTCGTTACAAATTATTGAAAATTAAAATACATTCGACGATTATGTAGGAAGCGCCATCTATTAATAATCTGTTTAACTAGCATGACAGCTGTTAATTTCTTAATATTCTACAAATGTGCTAAACATTCGCACGGGTTAACTAGTTATATAAGAAAATTTAACCAAATCAAAACCAAAAATATAATTATTCATTAAATAAAAACTTTTAAAGCATGATGGCTCAGTGCTAGCGTGTACAACTTCGCGTCAATTGACGTGACCTCGAATCCCTGCAATGAGCCTAAGCTTTCGGTGAAGGAAAACATCGTGAGGAAACCATAGCATGGTGGTAGGGCTTTTTCTAATGCCCTCCTGGCTAGCTACCACCCTCAAGTTGAAAATCTGTCGCCAAGCACCAATAGGTGTGATCCGGCAGCTGCACTTAAGAACCAGTCTTCCACTATGTTTAGCGTGTTATCGTCTTGGGCCACATTGTCACTTAACATCAGGTGAGATTGTGGCCACTATGCCAAACCTATAACGATAAAAAAATAGAAATATTGAATAAAGTCTCTTAAAGTCTTTTATAAAGTTCATATTATTTTAATTTCGTTTTTATCAGTGCATTTTTAATAACGCATTATTATTTTAACTTCCAACCTTCACTTTTCACTAATTGTATATTAGCATTATTTAGAAACTGGTACTCGTCACTCAGCAGTGTCACCGTCCGCCATATTGAATTTAGTATGACATCATTTTATTCTCCTTCTCAGCAAACCATTTAATTTCATACCCATATCATGGGAATGAATAAAAAAGTCCTGGTCCGCCATCTTTGAGAGTCCGCCATATTGGATGTAGAAAGAAGTCCCTTAGCTAACCATATATTGTCATCCGAAGTAAATGTGCCTATATGCAAAATTTCAGCTCAATCGGTTGGAGATAACTGTTTTAAAATTCAGTTGCAAGATTTAACCCATACTAACAAGGCAAGTTTAATAAAATCTTGCAATAAACCAAAGTTATTTTGACATAGAAGGCTTTATATGTAAAGAGTCGTTTGACTGGTAAAAGATTTTTTCTCTCACGAAAAATCCTCTTAATACTCCAATATTATTTTATTCCCCTTTTTGTAGCTAAACGCGCGCTTCGTTGAAGTCTGTTTTTGACATTTAACCCTTTTTCAATTGAACTGAGGCCTTCCGTCGTGTACAACTTTCATTTAATCTTCATTGGGAAGGTTCAAAAATCGCGTAATTCCGGATCCGCGTTCTGATTCGATTTGAAGTCTCTAATTCTGTATGTACATGTAAGTTTTTTTTTCAAACCAGATATACATCTATCTGTACTACTCGTAATATAATAAATTTAAAAAGAGTTATTTGTTTGTTTAAACGCCCTAATCCGTGGAACAACCAGTAGGATTCAAAAAGCTAGATTTTGAGGAATAGTGTAGGCTATATAAATTCTCGCTACGGTCCTAAGGAGCAATCTGTCAAGCTGTAGACAAGTAAGGAAAGAGGAACGACAGGGCTACATGAGCGCGTTGGTGGCGATGCCGTGGGGCACATCTAGTTAATTATAAAGCAAGAATATACCACAAAAATATCTGCCTGTTTGTATGTATGTCTTGAGATGAGATTTAACTTAAAAATGGCTAACCAATTCTTTTTTTGTATATTATCACGGCATCTATAGTGGCTGAATCCGAAATAGGACAAACCATAACCACAAACCACAGACAGATAGTAACTGTGACTGGTTTATCACCTTGTATGTACATAGTGGTCGCGACTCAGTTGGGTACAAATACCCTGCCATTCTGCTTAATTACTGGATATACACCAGAATATCCCGGAACACGATAAGTCCCTTAAGTGTCGATTAGGAGGATGTTACACCTGGTAAATGGTGATCGCTACCCGGTTGGACACAATTGTTGTATCTACCTCCAAACAAAAATGTATACCAAATATAAGGTAAAACCACCAGTAATTGACACTGCACCAATAGTTGACACTCTGACGAAGAAAATTAAATATTAAGAAAAAAAAGGAAGCCAAAGATCGAGATGGCCAAAATCACTGATTACTGATATATTTTTAATGTTATAAAACATATAGGTACAGTCAGTTATAAAAGTCGGTTAACAAACTCAAGACTTCAAATCAATTTAGTATCAAATATTTAATTCTCTTCGTCAGAGTGTCAACTATTGGTGCAGTATCAATTACTGGTGGTTTTACCTTATAAGCTAAACCCCTGATTATTTACATTATAAAATTGAATGTACCTTCTCATTTAAAATACTTTCCGCGGGTTTTTACGCACTTGTGCCTTCAAGCAAAATAATTAAAAAAAGTTATCTAGGACGATTAACAAAATAATATACTTTAAAATAATTATTAGTACTATCTGTCATTTTGACACGACCACTCAAAGTAAGGCGCGTCGATGTATTTACACTGAGAATTCGTGGGCGAGAATACATTAACAAAGGAACATTTTAGCAATTATCTTCTGAATAAATTTAATATTTATTTATATAAGCGTCTGAGTGGGGATTACAGTTTCAGTGTACGAATTCTATAGACTCGTTGCACCAACCGATGTCACATTCACTAAACAAATATTTCTGTATGTCAGAAACACAAGGGCGTAAGCCAGAAATTATTAATTCTAACTTACGCTCCCATACTTCTAAAGTATTTGTTGTTATACCATTTGTTTACGGTACCTATGTGTAAGCCTCAGTATCGCACCACGAAGGTCAAGGTCACAATAACCACAATGAAAAGATAATCCTAGGTAACCTGACATAATAACACACTTATCGAGTGAACAAATAACAAGAGGAAATAGAAAATAGTTGTTGTAAAACTTTATTCATCATAAGATCATACAGCTGGTAAATAGCGGGTATAATAGAAAATGTCAGGGGATCTCAACGTTGATGGAACTCATTCCAACAAATAAGTTAGCGGAATGTGACGCTCAGCCCAGTGTTCTTTATAAGATTGTTATTTGATTATAATACTTTTATGAGAGCTAAAGAACAACTGTTGTAGACGGGCTAAACGATCAACGAAGAAATGACTACAGTGTGGTAGTCTACTGGAAATCGACAAGCGTATATACAATGAAAAGCCCCATCACAGTGGCTTATTTATGTGCGTCCATTAAATAGATTCTCATATCTCAGGTTAAACGTTGATCCATGATTACACTTCATTTAAATACAGCTGTTGTCATTTGACTAATGCGAAAAAATAATAATCGTATAATATTATAATCTATTACTGTATAAATTGAGCAAACTCTCATAATCAATTGGTAACACATTTTTTATTTACGTATATGTATATATGTGTATATATATACATATATAACTATATTAGAATTGGCCCATAACCATTGGCCCATTCTACAACTTAGAAGGATAAAGACGTAAGTTCCAACAAACTGGTTCTAATTTACGCCCTTATACTTCTAAGCTGCATCAATTATGGCGCAATAACTGATATTTAAACACAGTGTTAACAATTAACTATACCTGTTAAGGATAAGGACGTAAGTTAGAATTAACTAATAATAACTTACGCCCTTATACTTCTAAGGTGCATAAATAATGATGCCACAATTTATATACAAACATAGTGTTTAATAATTAACTGCACCCAGGAAGCATAAAGGCGTAAGTAAAAAAAACTCTTTTTAAGTACTTTTAAAGTGCTGAATTGTGTGTTCATATTCATATGTACATGATACGGTGATCAATGATTCTTTATTAAATAAATATGGACCAGTTTTAAATATTTTAAAAACGATGTAAAGCAGCGAGGCAGTTACAATATTCTTATGAAGTGTACCAAAAAACTGAATCCGTACTATGTGATAAGCATTTTTTTTGCATTTTGAACGAATTTTAGAAAAATAATTATATGTAATAATATGTGTTTAGTATCGGTAAAAAGCAAACTGATAAGATCGAGATTTGTTATTGAAGCGCTTTGTCAATACATATTTGTAATTGACTGAACTCTGAGTAAACGAGCGCTCACTTTGCATACCTTTTGCCTTTGATTTATGAACTTGAAGGCGGATGTTATACGTGGTATTATTATATAAGAATATTATAAAATAATAACTATTCTTCACATTAGAAACAGAGTGAAAGTCCGAATAAATTACTTCAAACTTACGCCCTTATGCTTCTGCTTTTAATAATACCCGTCCAAGCTGTATTTTAATAATACTATTTTATTTTGTATTAAGCCTCTCCTCTCATGAAAAACCTATTCTATACAAATAAATAAAATTGAAGTGTCTGTTTGTAATGTCAAAATAACAGCTTTTTACTCAATGCACATGAAAGTTTTATAAGTACTTTATACTTATAAAAAAAAACCTATTTATAAAAAAAAATCTGTTTTGTTGTCTGTGTGTTTGTCTGTATGTCTGCTTGTTCCGGCTAATCTCGAAAACGGTTGGACTGATTTTAAAGGGACTTTCACTGCCAGATAGCTTATTTTATAATATATATATAAGCTTTATTTTGAAGTCAGAGGGTATGCATCGACTTCTTCCTGTCCGGTGAAGTTAGATGTGTATTCGGGTATGCGACCCCGGCTTCCTCGAGCTACTAATGTTATTTATATATTGCTGTCACCGTAATATTAGTATCCTCTACCCTGCATATCCTTTCATATTCCATACCTCCTATCCTTCTACATATAGAAGTACTTCCTAGTTTGGTACGATCACAGTCTGTTCCGGTGTGAAAGGTAATTCATCGTAGGTATGCTATGAGTATGCCGGACTCGCTGGAGACATACTGTTTAGCCTAAGTTGGCAAGGAGAAGGTAAACTCTGAAAGCAAACCCGGGATGGGCATCCCGTTAGGCGTAATTTCGGTAACCTGAAAGTGCGCCAAGTCCTTGCAGCCGACCTGACGCCGCACGTATCGACATGTCGTTCCTGCGGGTTTAGTTGGTGAGGCCGAGAGGGTGGTACAGGTCTTGGGCAACTGTATTTCCTTAACTGTGTCCCAGGCGATGCAGTGTGTCTGTGGAGAGGTCACTTCACCACGAAAGAAGCTGCTCCCAGAGACACTGATTAAACCGTCTGTTATAGACGAAAAGGCCAATGATGATGATATATAAGCTTTATTTCAGAAAAAAAATTAGGGATCCGCACAAACAAAATAATAAGCATTTTTGTCTTTAAAATAACCGGCAGGCGTCGGTCACCATAATACCGACGGCTTTCAGTAGTCCTTGCGAGCGGAGCCGTGGGTACATCTAGTTTATAATAATAATTTAATACATAACATAATTCAATTAAAATAAAACTGTAAGTAGTACCGACAAAACGAAACATGTCGACGTGTCATAAAATGTGTCCAAACATTTCGACAGTTTGTGAAACATTTTTGTCTGTTAGTTTGTACGCCAATCACAAAGAAAGTGTTGGAACGAATTTGATTTCATTTGGTATAATTGTAGTTTATAGTCTGTAGGAATATTTAGGATACATTTCTACACGTATGGACATTTGCATAGTGTATAAATGTCGTTTATATCTGTTTATCATACACAAAATTCCACGTGGACGAAGTTGCAAGCACAGCTAGCAATTTTTAAAAGTATCGACTTTTATGCCAATATTCATTAAAACTCGTCGAGTAATTAAAACGTGATTGGAGATCAAACATTATTTAAATTTGTATCTAATATTAGATTTACTATTTAATATTAGAAAAACCGAAATAGTACAAAAGTTATAACTCAATAATTTACCTAACTGGCGTCTCGACCTCTTGATTTGTCGATAGAGTCGCTTTTCACTTAGCATGCTCGGTCTTTTGGCACGAATAGCTTCTCTCCTTTTCTCCGACTGCTCTTCAATAACTGAAACCAAAACGTAGGTTTTGTTTTATATGTAATTGTTTTTTCTACTTTAAAAGAAAGTGCGGTCGACAATACATTTCAAGAACACATTTTAACATAAATCTGTTTCTGCCGCGATACGAAGCCCGGCGTCAAAGCCTCTAATGGCTCCAGATCAACTAAGACTAACAGTATAGTCAGTTCAAAAAAAATATTGCTGTCGCGCTGTGCTCGAACGAACGAACGGAGCGCGAGAGAAACAACAACAGTTCAGACTTAATATACGTATGTAACATAGACAAAGTATTAATTTCGTAATCCCCTGTTTCCTCTTTCAAAAGTGGACTGTTTTTTTGTTTTACAAGAATAATATGAGAGGAACTTTTGCTATGCGTATAACATGTATATCTTATTTTTTATTTATTCGTCAAATTTGTTTGCTGGATTTCTTATAACGGTGTTTAGATAGCTCCTAGTTCTTATAATAATTAATTTATATAAAAAAGGTAGTAATAAATAAAATAAAAAAGCCTTTTATTTCCTGTAAATTTACATTACTTATAATTTATGCACGTGTTAGTTGGGTTTATTCTATGTTATTATATTTATCTATTTCTTACTTAATATAAATTTATCTGTATCTAAACTATTTTTAGATAACGTTTTTTTTATATTTGCTCTAGTGTCATTACTATACAGAAATAAAACAGAGCAATACGTTGGTATAGACTCAATGTGGCCAGCATTTTCTCTAAATCTGTCTTTTCCGATTTTAAGCTGCTTCATGATACGATTTTCATTTTAAGGTTAACGGATAGTTAGGCGAGCTTACGAACATGCCACCGTACGTCTATAAAAGTAAGTTCATACTATTGTCCATATTTTAAATGACGTAATTGCTCGTAATACGACGATACAATCACGCGATTGGACACGGCCGATAGAAGCGCCTAATGGCCTTTACATTATTAGAAATGAACCTTCTATCATTTAAGTAATGACACGTTCCCGTTTATTACAATTTAAAGGCCAAAATAATTTTGCCGTCGGACAATCAAATTGTATATTCAAAATTACGTTAGTCTAAAGACTTTAATGATTATTTCCGTATATTCGTTTGTTCGAAGATAAAGTTATGTTTGCATTACGATTGTAATAAACGGGGAGTAGGTAGGTACTGAAACGTTTATGAATATTTGTTTGAAGTTGGTGCTTTATGTTGCAGCCCCATCTCTTTGAATGTCTACAAATGTTTCGTGATAAAACATTCAAATGAATAATAAATGCCATTTAATACCAAACTAAGCATAGCTTGTATTATTTGTAGATCAACAGCTGATATACTATACATATTTATATATATATATATTATATAAAAATATATAGCACCTAAATCTCAGACTTTTGTCTGTAATGTTTTAGTTAAGAATAATGCCCAATTCCGGTAAAGCTGTAAAAGCCGTCTGAGGCCTCAGGGCCTTTTCGGCTAACTGTAGTCAGATCTAAAAAAAACTAAGAATAATGGTAAACGCGTTCAAAAACCGCGGGCACAGCTAGTTTTTTTATCGTTATAGATTTACCGTAGTTGCCTCAATCTCACCTCATGTTAAGTGACGATGTGTCCCAAGATGATAACACGCTAAACCTAATGAAAGAGCCTAAATAAACATAAAAGAGCCTAAATAACATAACCTAAATAAATAAATGACTTGAGAGCCAGTCTTAAGTTTAGCTGCCGGAACACATCTATTGGTGATTGGCGACAGATTTTTAACTTGAGGGTGGTAGCTAGCCAGGCGGGCATTAGAAAAAGCCCTACCAACATGCTATGGTTTCCTCACGATGTTTTCCTTCACCGAAAGCTCAGGCTCATTGCAGGGATTCGAACTCACGTCAATTGACGCGAAGTCGTAAACGCTACCACTGAGCCATCATTGCTTCAAATGATAATAATAATAATTGTTTGTATATTAATAATTTTACTTTGCCAATTGTATATATTCCAAAACAATCGTTCTTAACGAGTAAACTCCAATCGCACTTCGGATCCGATACGCATTACGCATGAATTTTTCCCCCTTACATTTCACTAAACAATAACAGTTCAAATGGAAAGATTTTCGTTGAACAAAAAACATGTTTTTCTTTATCGGCGCTTTGAAATCAACTGTTATTAAGCGCACCGTACAGCTACTTTTGAAAACACAGATTTTTAATTTATTTTTGTACTGTTTTATAAGATAATGTTGTTTTATAAGATTAGCTCTTGATTTTAAAATGTACGATAATATGTTTTAAATGGTTAAATTCAGAGGTTGATACTTGAATGTTTTTTAAAAATATAAATATAGGTTCTTCTTAAAAACTTCAGTGTACGAACCAGTATTATATTTAGTAAATTTATGAGGTATTACGAAATCTATATTTCTATACCTCTACCACAGATTATAATCTGTGCTACTACTAGCAGTGCTCCCGCGGTTATGTAAGCGTTTAATACGTAGTAATTATTTATATCCCGTCATTTTATTTTTAATTATATTAATGATAATTCATAATATAGCATATCAATTGAGAAACTACATATACTTCCCGTGTATTCATTAAAAAAAAACAATTTTCATTACGATTTCTAAAAGTATTATTGAAAATTCTTATAGCCTATCAATTGACTAATGATATAAGCTTTCCGTGAACAAAATATCATAGGTTAAAGTAATTTCATAAGACGTTTTTAAGTTAAATCCGTACATACAAATAGAAAAACACACAGACTTTTTTTAATGGCACATTCACGATTATTTATTTTATTTAGGATGAAAAATACATGTACAGACATAACTACAAATTTATTAATACAGAATAAAAAGACATAAAGTTTCTAAGTAGGTATTTGTAGGAGATAATCACCGAAATTACAGTTCCTATTCTAAAAATTCTTTATCGTATAGAAAGCTTCATCATCCCTGTAGTATTCGGAATAAGAGTACCAATAATATACGGAACATTTCCTTGCGTGTTACTCGTTCGGTCACTGTCCAGGCAGTGAGTGAGCGGCAAGCCATTGCACTCCGCTCCCCCACCACCGCACACGTCATCAGTATGCGTATATACATAAATATTACGTATACATTACAATCCCTAAGTGATATAGGCTATCTTTTATTTTTATTAAACTTTATAATTATTGTAATAAAACCACCTAAGTCAAGGGTGGTTGGTAATTGAACACAAAGTTGGCTACACACGTAATTTCACGCTTAACAAATTTACACGTGTAAGTAATTTACACGAATAGAAATATGCTTGCGTTGATAAAAATTAATACGAGTATAATTAACACAAGCTCATGTGTACTTGTGCGAAATAATTGCACAAGCAAACTTCTTAAGCAAACAGTTGCAATGTCTGAAAAAAGTAATATATTTACACACATCAGTCTTGCACGCCATAATAATTGTGTACATCTACATTATAAAATAAAATTTAAAAATAAAAAATAAATCTAAAAAGTTCACATTACAAAAGACCAACCGAAGCTCTAATTTAGAATAAATGCGGTTGAAAAGAAAAATCTAGACACGGCATGCAGCGTGTCAGCCATGTTCGCAACGGGCAACACCCGCCAGTGTGCATATATTACACGAATCATTTCGAGCTACTTTTGACCTCTCCATAAGTTAAAAACTATTCAACATACCAAATTCTACGGGTTATATTATACCAAGTTAGAAATCCCATATCAAAGAAAGTGACAAATTATTTTGTAAAACATTTGAAGAACGTACATTCCTACAGCTATAATTAAAAGAACCGCTATGGAACTTGGTACCCGTTAGATCTCAGCTACCCCGAACGTCGTTTCTACCGAACTTGGCTTCTTTTTTACATTTCATTTTTTTCTTGGGATACGTTTTAACAGAAATCATTGCTGTCGCGCTATGGTCGAACGTCCAAATAGAGTGCGAGAGAGACAACAGCAGGTCGGATTGATTATACCTATATAAAATAGACGAAATCATAATTTCATACTCCCATGTTTGGTGGCAGAGTGGTAAAATCAGACCGATGCGATGTTGATTAAGAGCCAGCAGATTCGAGCCCGGTATGTATCCAGGAATTTTCGAAATTCGCGTATATTTACGCATTTGAATTGGCTGAAAAATACTATTAGCTGAAGGTGAAGAGAAACGTCGTGAGGAAACCTGAACGCTTGAATAATATTCTTGTAGAACCACAGAAAGTGTGAAAATGAAGAACTGTGGATGTCTCGGCGTTTGAAATGGCCAATACGTCGTAGACTGGAGTGATGATTAAGCCCGTATCTTTATATTCGTGCATACTGTTTATTATATATTTTTTAATTGTAACACTAGAAAACAACACAACTGTGCCTGTTGGTAAGTATAGTAAATTCCAAACACAACGGCGTCCACCGAGAGATATACAATTAATCGCCAGTCGCCGCTGTCATGCTGGCTTGCGTAAAATGAAATTTGTACCGGCTAATCACGAAACGCGACGCACATTAGCGAATCACTATGACGGGCTTTCCACCATATGCATCGTAGTCGCGATCCAGACGGACCGTAACATCTAACATACAACACCTAAATTAATTATAAAGCTATAATTTATTATAGCGCGTATATCAAACTTATAAGTGCGCAATACCGTAACGGACTAGTTTATTACGAGTACATTTCGGACTCGAATATCCAATTGTGTAGGTGAACTAAACAACAATTCACATAAAGCCAATATGCACTCACAAACAAGCATACACGGAGGTCGAGGAAGGCCTGCTGCGTCGTCTAGTTCACATAATGGATTGAAATGCATTCGGTAAATAGAGGATTGTGAAACCAAATTGGATTGTACTATAAATGCCTGCTAGCATTCAGTGAAAGGACATTCATCTTTGCATAGGTGAAAATTAGAAAGAATAAGAAGGAAAGAAAATATATTCGAAATATACGGACACATAGTTACGTTAAAATTAATATAACATAAAAGTTAGATAAAACACTAACTAATAAAGATAAAAAATCGGCGTTTGGCTGTGTCGGAGACAAGGCCGTGTATTTTACGTAAATACGTGTCCGCTCGGATTATTTTACGTTCCCGGCACCGCTTCACTCTATCATATTATGGTGTATTATGTGTATCACTGGATTGGATTGACTGATTGGATTGGACTATTGAGAAGCCCGTCCAAACTTTAAACGATTTATATATTTTGAGTTGGAATTCTGACAAGTAAAAGCCGACATTGTATAAAGTTTTCTTAAATTTTAAATTTAACATCATATATCACGAAATACACAATAACAATTCCACACTAAAGTTTTGTATACGCAGTCGATAAATCTTCCAAGCCAGCGTCGTAGCTTTTCTTAGTAATTGTTTATACATTATGGAAATTATGTGACATGGCGAAACAACTTCAAAATGGCTACGAATACTCCTTCCCCGTGCGAGATACGTTACAGTCCTCACTTTACGTAACGAGTTCTTTAATCCTTTAACTATCTAGCGGAGTGATTAAATTTTGGATGTAGATTATAGATAAGTAGCTGCAGTCAAACTATATCCCCGATTTTGTTATCATCGGTTTTTTGAATTGTCTGGCACTATGGAAGCAAATTTAAAGACGTATTTACGTCAAAAATAAAGAAAAGTTTAATAATATAACCCTATGCGCCACAATACCACTGCAAATGACGCACAACTCAGCATAAACTGTTACGAGTGACCCTAGCACCAATTTTCAGTTGCAGTCCAATGGGTTTACAAAATGTATAGATGTGTTAAGCAAAACGTGTTATCATATTCAACAAAATCACTATAAATAGGTATCATAATTCATTTTAGTCTCGCAAAGCTTATTTCATAATAATTAAATTATGATTTTCTCGATACTGGAAAAAAGAACGCTTGGAACGTACACTTCGCTCAAAACATAATTACGTAATTACAGTAATAATGTCTCATTTATAAGTGAAATATTATTGTACACATTTTTACATGTCATGTTTCCGCATCTAGGGACATCACTACACGCAAAGGGATAATAGGCGTTACAATATAATTACAAAAAAATGTTCTATTTTAGAATATTACCCTACCAATATACTGATAAGGTCTGGCTAGAAACTCAGTATAAATAAGGTTTTTATGCGTTCTTTTTTATGGCCACCCAGTGGTTACAATTACCGTTTCACTACGGCTTATATAACCACAATTGCTTAGGCCACGTTAAGCAAGCATCCATAAATAAGTTATATTACATCTACTCCTCAGAGTATTACACATTGTGTACTTAATGAATACATAAAAAATATGGGTACGCAGTGGTGTACTTCTTGTCCTTTTTTTAATGGCAACTGTGTACAACTACAATTTTGCCAACATTCTGTAGTTTATACCCTTATAGTTTCGGTATGTCCGTCAACGATTCAAGTATCCGTTTGCGAAATATTAAGCTATAAAATGCTGATTTTTGTTAGAGTCATGTATCGCCCCTCTGACAGCTAAATGGTTGTTTTTGAATGTATGAAAAATTTATTAGAGGTAATTAAGCTGTACAAGTTAACGAGTAATATTCATTATATACTAATAATACAATAAAGCGGAGGAGTTGTTTTGTTTGTTTGTTTAAACACGCTAATCTCTGGAACTACCAGTCGGATCCGAAAAAAATATTTTTGTATAAGATAGCCAGATTCATGAGGATGATTATCTAGCATTAAGCTACGCTTCCAAGCTAGCCTTAAATATTGATTTTTGTTAAGTAAGTCGGAAGAAAGAGCGTACCCCAGCTACTTTATCCGCGTGCACTGGCGTAATGGTTTGTGAAACGTAAACACAATGTTCTACAAAAATGGCTATCTCTTAGGTATGTATGAATTGTTTATACTGAAGTATTATAAATCATCAATCAGCGATTTTTTAAATTATACGTGGGTGAAACCGGGGGCTACACTAGTCAACTTATAAAAAGTATTTGTAGAAGTAATTTCGTTCAAGTTCCAATGAAATACACTTGCCTACAGCTTTCCAGATTGTTTGAAGTTTAGGGTCACATGGTAACCTTTCCCAGTAAAATATAAAAATGTAACTGGTAGCTCTAGAGGCTAACGCGTATAAAGAAACAAAAAAAAGCTTTATAATATTAGTATAGATGACAAATATTTCAATGATTAATCTAGTCATCTGTAAGTTTTACCAAAATAGATCACGTAAAATGTCACCAAGATTACACAATAACGGGCCAAATAACATAAGTTTATGAACTAATATAAAAACAAACAGATCAAGACCCCACTAAAACTCCCGTGGGTGTACTTAGAGTAATAAATACGATGTAGGTATTTACATTAGCCATTCTTAGGATTCGCTCAGCCACTCGGTCGTATATTAACTGAATGTTCAACATATATTTCTATTTGCGGGGCGATGTCTTCTATTCCGGGTGCGTGTGTCTTTGGTTTATAGGTATTTTTACGGTAGAACGCATTTAGTGGCACTCGCTTATACGAGCTTTTGACTTGAAAACGTCTATTCGCTCGTTAAGTATAATGTTAGCCGGTCAAACTTTCTTGTGTTACAAAATGCCGTCAATTCTCAATCAATTAGAAATACGAAACTGATAAAGAACGAACGTGTTTGTTGTGTTGTGTTTGCTTCGCCCGTGATATCATCGTGATAATGTAAGCGCCTGCGCGTGATTGTTGTGAATTAGCGTTGTGTAAAATTATAAATTAGTGTAGCGTTAAAACGCGTTTAGCTAGGACGTTGATTCGGGTGTCAATGTAAAGAGCTTGAGAAGCATTATTATGACTTAAAGTTAAACAATATAAATATTCGCCGATATATATGTAAAAATCTGTATTAAATTGAAAATTGCGAAAACTTTTAAGATATCGTCTCTTATGAGTCGTAAATATGCACGGAATTATAGAAAATCAGAGGAAAGCTCGTACTAAAATGAATTTTAAAAAACTTAAAAAGTCATGTGCCCAACAAATGCAAGAGCTACGGCAGCATCGAAAAGGAGATGGAAACGTTTTCACGGAAAATCTACGGCGCGGACCTTGACTACGCCTTTCAATATTTTTTATTCATTTCAATACTTCAACATCAGTTTATGTACATAGACAAACTTAAAAACAAATAATCTTTATTCAGTTTCGACTTTGTGTATGTACTCCTGATATGGCCGATAATATTATTTTATAGTTATGTTTATTGAGTTGTCACGTGGACAATTAAATAAGTATAATATATCAGAAAATAAATATATTAAAAGGAGTTATGGAAATGAAAATGGAAAATAGATTAATAAGTGTAATCCGAAGGCATTTACATTAACTGAGATATAAAAACAGAGTACCTTATTAAAGTCTATTTATGATAATAAAACCTTCACTAGTAAGAAATGTCCAAGTTTTTAATATATCCGTAAAAGATCTGTTAATGAAATTCCGTCGTGAGACGCTTGTGTTTCATTAAAACTCCATTCTGTTCCATTATTATATCTGCTTCCTCAAGCCAGCATGATTGAATGTATCCGCCAGGTTTTTAATTCGTTTTATAATAATTGTTGAGTAAAAAGTTCGAACTCCTTCGAATACCAGTTATAATTCGAAAGGTCTCTTGTTATAACAAAACAAGTTTTATCGACTCCAGACAAATATGTGTGAGTCAAGACAATAAATATAATAGTAGATATAAATAAACTTATACAATTCTCATTTAAGATTGTACAATTCCTTTAGTGATCCGTGTCTCCCGTCAGTCAGAATCGATCCGTCATCTTTTCAATTATTTTGCCGTCTTGTTCATATTTTAAATTTAAAAAGTTCTTCAGCCAAAATACAATATATACGACCTACTTATTCGATATATAAATCGTAAAATAAGTTTGTAATACAATATTTAAAATAATAAATTACCTATAGATGAGATGCCTTCGGAAAGGAACATAAACACAATAAATGAATAAATGAGGAATCAAATAAATTAAAATGAATACATATAATTAAAATATAAAAATGATTGATAAAGCAATCATTACAGAGTCACATAAATTGCTTAGTGATAAGTACAAAAAACTACACAGTTCAAGATATTTACTATATGTTTGTTTGTAAGTTATATTTATATATTTGTTAATAAATTTTATATTTCTTAAATCTATATGGACTGTTCGATTTATATACACAACTTGTGGGAACTATATCGCCTTATAACATTTTTGTTTCATATTGACAAAAATACTACAAAAACGTTCAATTAATAAAAAGTAGTATGGCTAGGTTCTGTAATGACTCTATTGTGACCGTTTTTCCTTTATTTAACGTACGTGCATTGTACTCACGCTAATTATAAGTCGTCTGCAAACTAGACAATGTTTATGGCGTACGTGCGAAGTGGTGTGATCCCCTTAAATATCACTTTTGTGTATTATTCTCTCGTAAAATAGGACCCCATTACGTTTTATTGTGGTGCGTGAAAAGCTATACTAAGACTACGAAGTTGTTTTATCTAACCTTTGGTATTGTAAAATGTAGAAGATAGTTCCTAGAAAGCTGATGGTATTTTGGTTTAATGGTTAATGATTATATTGTTTTATTATATTATAAAATGGTTACCAAGTTCAGCCGTTAAAGCGAGCGAGCGAGCTGTGTTCTGCGGTGTCGAGTCGCTTGTAGTTTCAGGCAAACTGAATCACATAATTATATTGGTTTTCTAATAAAACATAAAAGTAAATGAACTGCACTAATACAGTATTATACATAAGGAGCGGTTTAGTTATGTAACCCCGCCTGTTCGGTTTCGGAAACACCTGGTTTTACAAAACTTGTATGATGTTTGTTCGTTTGTTTGTTTGTTTTATTATAAACTTGATATGGACTTCGGTTTGAGTATATATTATAATTTATTTTTCCCCTATCCGATTTCAACTACAGCGAGCTACCAAACCGGAGTATTCTTCAGCCATTATTTTCTTCTTAATCTTTTTATATTTCTTTAATTTTTCAAGGTTCATGAAGCCTTCTGACACCACATATAATAATTGTGTGTTTATTTTTTGTATATGTTAATTATTGACTGTTATATTTGTAGATACAGAGACACACGACGACACGATCAGAACTGAACAATATCACAAGGACACTTTACTTGTACAGTCCGAGTTGCCTGTACAATCTTCCATGAACTAAATTCAAGCATAGAATATAATATGCTACAATCAGGGGCAGGGGTGTTTAGCCCGCAAATGACCAATGTACACAATTTTAGCAGTAAATTTACGAGCGCAGAGAGCACGTTAGGGTGCCATTTATATATAGTTAAAGGCTGTTTATTTTTAAGGTGTATGAACAACTAAGCTTTATAGGCATAAGCTTATAATCTGGTTCAAGCCTACTTTGATCCTCAAAATCGTTTTCTCTCTCTTGAACAAATTGCTTCCATTCATTTTGTATTTCAGCGAGAAACTCCCAGTGAGAAGGATTAACACCTTTTCAAGTGTCTCTTCTGAACATCTTTAAAATGTAGAAATTGTCTGCCGCTTTTCCGCTTGCCATATTGCTTCAGAAAAGACGACGTGCTTCACCTTTCTCCCGTTAGAAATTCCAGTCAGATGCCAGCTCCAACGACATAAATTATATTTAGAGAGGTAGGGCACAGAGAAATTTCTTTGGAGATTTCTTTCTATTTAGGGCAACCAGACTGGTGGAATATCTCCATCCAAGATCATAACCAAATAACCTTGTGTTGTGTTCCTGCGGTGAGTAGGGTTTTCAGAGCTCATTGGGGTAGAGGGGTTCAAGGTCGGCAACGCGCTAGTTGTACATATGGTATTAGAAGCGTCTTTACGATACCTAGACGTCTGGGAAACAAATAAAAAAGAAAACAACAAATAATTATCAAGTGTTTATGTAGTCGGGTTTTTGTTTCCTTTTATAGTTTTATGATAAAAACCTCTGTTAAATTATAGATTTAACCACGCTTAAAATGTTTGAATTTTATTAGGAAATAGCTGATGTCCGGTCGCTTGAATAATAGTAATAATAGCAGCCTGTAAGTGTTCCACTGTTAAGCAACAACTAACGGGTTTAACGACCACGCCAGCCCACGACGTATTGGCAATTTCAAACATCGAGTAATCAACAGTTTTATTAATTTTAGATATCCTGGCAATGTTTAACCTTCACCGTCAGTAGATAATTTTATCAATTTGAATTAGTAAATTTACGCGAATCCCGAAAAATTTGTTGGTATATGCCGTGATTCAAACCTGCGGATATCGAATTAGTATTCCGTCGGTATAAACTACTCGAACACCACGACTTTTACTTTACTGGGCGATAAAAATCGACTAATCGAGTAATCGTCTTCTATTACGAATTTCATTACAATCAGTTCAGGCGTTTAAGCCTAATTGATAGACAAACATTCAAACAAACGTACTTTTGCTTTAATAATATACTACCTGGCCCCTCAACCTTTGTTCTGTCCTTTCCAGTAGTCAATAACTCTAAAGCCGTTTAACTGATAAACGTTTACCAATTGTTCAGTAAAATATGTAAACCACACGCCTAAAATTACGCCTCGCTTTTAAACCCATGTATCACTAAACCGCAAAGGCTGTCAAATCCTCGCATAAATCTAATAAATTAATATCACTGAATATGATGGACAAAATTTCATAAATGCATTATGTTAATCTGCAATGCGGCTTCTAATGGACTATCTCATATTATAAACGGGCACCGCAGATAATATGACCAAAAGGAAAATGAAATAAAATTCTATACTTATATAATAAAGTGGAATAATTTTTGTTTAATTGTTTATTTAAACACGCTAATCTCTGGAATTACCAGTCCTGATTCGAAAAGTTTTTTTGTATATGATAGCCTGATTCATAAGGAATAGTATAAAATATCTAGCATTAGACTACCCTTTCAGCTAGCCTTAAATATTGATTTTTGTTAAGTAAGTTGGAAGAAACAGCGCATCCGAATTGCTTTATTCGCGTGCGCTTGCGTAATGGTTAATGATACGTAAATACAATTTTCCAGAAAAATATTACTACTTAGTGCATGTAAAAAAATCCGCGATACTATATGCCTATGTCTTATACATAAGCCACAATAACTTATTTTATATTTTTTTATTGAGAATTGAAAAGTCCTTTATGAGCATTATTACTATGCATGGCATATTCATTCTTACGAGTGAAACTTACTTCAACATCAAGACAATTTTATGTAGATAAACTTTGCCCTTTATAGCATGTATGTGCATATATAGTTTGGGCGATAATGTAAAATTAAAACAATTCAACACTCAGCTCCGGTTTATGACTATAAAAATATTGTCTATACTTTGTAGTATTATAAGATATCAATCAGTGATTTCTTTTAAATTTACGATAGTGAAACCGCGGGCACAGCTTGTTATATATATTTGCTTAAATATGGTATGTAGTAATAAAAACAAGTGAGATATTGAAAGTTAGTTGACTTCCTAACTAAACTATAGTTTAGTTTAGTTAGCCCCTGAGTTATTAAGTGTTGCAATAGAGACAACATTTATAATAGGTTTTAATTTTCATATTTACTATGTTTATTCAATAACTCTGTTTAAATATATATTTGGATTCTTTATAGTTTTTTGGCCACAATCTCACATGTTGTTAAGTGACGATGTGGCCCAAGATAACACGCTAAGCCTTGTGGGAGAACTGGCTCTCAAGTCCATCTGCAGAAACACAACTGTAGGTGCTTTGCGACGTATTTTCGACTTCGAGTGGTAGCTAGCCCGGCGGACATTAGACAATGTCCTACCATCATGCTATGGTTTCATAACGGTGTTTTCTAATTTTTGCATTATTTCATTTGTTCACAATGATCAATGCTATTTACAAGATTTTGTGGTTAAAATTATATTAAGCAATGACAGGTATAAGCAAATGCTGTGGTACAGTCGAGATGTTTGCGATTTGATACAATTATCATCAATGGCAGTAATATAGATAGATAGTGCCTCGTACAAGCGTACAGCTTGTCTGGTGGTAAGCGTTTACCGTAGTCTATGGACGTTTGTAATACTAGCAGTATCACTAGCGCATTGCCAACTTCGGACTACCGTTCGCCAAGAAACTTTAGAAATCATATGCGTCGCAGGAACACAGCAAAAGGTTATTTGGCTGCGATCTTCTAGGGTGGAGGTATTTCACCAGTCGGGTTGCCTCAAGTAGAGAGAAATTTCCAAAGAGATTGATTGATGATGAATTACAATGATAAAGATATTCTCATAGAACATGTAGAAGACGAACATCAACTACTGTTTTGAAAATGTACAAAAAACAACAAATCTTAAGGCAACTATTTTTTAAGTTGACGACGGAGTTGTCGGTAAGGGTCAATTTAGAGGCTACATAATTGCTAATAGAATATATTCAATAGGATAATTTGCATAGTAGTAGCGTATTTTCTCGTGTTTACTACGCGAACTAGCATCCTCTAGGTGATAACGTTGTTTTCCAGCCGCTGACCTAAAACCAGTTCCATTTTAAATAATGTCTCTTCTATTCAGATTATATTATAAAACACTAGTTAAAAGAGAGAAAAATATGTAAACAAGTTATGTACGCACATTAGAAGTTATAGTATTGATTTTTGGCGTTACAAAACAAAAATAAATCCAAAAAAAAATCTCGTTTACCAACAACATAATAAAGTCAGCCAAATATTTTTATGCAACTAAGGTATTCAAGTGTTTTATTTAGGTTATTAGTAATTAAGTTATTCAAGCGTAACGTGAAGAGATATTTATGCAGGCCGGCATGACAGCGATGACCGCCGATGGATTTCGATCTCTCGGTGGTCGTCGTTGTATTTGGATTGTACTGTGCTTACCATCATGGATATTACAATCAATGTGCCGAGCTATTATAAAATAGGTGGTAAACAAGTGTATGGCCCGCCTGATGGTAAGCGGTTGCGGTAGTCTATTGACGCTTGTAACACCACAGATGTCATTAGCGCGCTGCCGACCTTGAATCCCCCTTCACCAAGGAGCACTGGAAACCCTACTCACCGCAGAAATACAACACAAGGATACTTGGCTACGATCTTCTGCAGGATGGAGGTATTTCACCAGTCGGACTGCCCTCAGTAGAGAGTAATTTCCATAGAGATTTCTCACTTATATATTGTGTAAAAAATTTATTTTCGTTGTAAATATAAACACTATTTTAATTTGTTTTTAAACAATTGAGGGAGAAAACAAAATTACATTTTCATTTCATTGACAGTCAGTGCCTTATTATTTTTCTTCAATCCTCTTATTTTAAAAATATTATATCAAGTCTCTATACTCACTAAAAAGTATTTACAATATAAAAGTTAATTAAACACCGCTAAATAATTTTAAAACAATTAAAAACAAGAAATCAGTAAAATTAGTTAATGTTATTATCATTGACGGCTAACTTCACCATGACGCACTTACTTCACAAGGTGCACGCGCAGCTCTCTACCCTCTACCCTCTACTAAACGTGCCAAAGGAAGTATACTCCATAGAAAATCGCATAACAATGCATAATAAAGCATTATCTCTTTACTTTACTGTACAAAAAAAATATTGTGTGGTTTTATGAAACCACGATGCAAGTGAAACTTTTTTTCGGTTTGTAGGCATTTCACTGAACATTTTTGGAAAATTATTTGATTTATGTATTAAAATTGCGTTTTTAATATTAACTTAATTATTTAAAAATAGGAATGATAATGGCAAATCAATAGTAGACAGAATATTCAATTATAAAATATAATTTCAAATTGCGTATTATATAGAGTACGGAATACATAATTAATACAATCATTTAGATGATAGACGCATATTAAAAACTAAGAGCAATATTTATTTCAATCATTGAATCTTTGTCAACTTCAATTATATATATATATATATATACATAATATTATTTTATAATATATAAAATGCAATCATCTGCCATGCGCCTTTCACTTTATCTCTACTCCATGGCCAACTGTAATACGACATGCGATACATGAACGAAAAATGTTGAGGCGATAGAATAAACGTTTTACTTTAAAACTTATTAGGTGCTTAAGTTATGTATTGCGTGTTAAGCGACAGGTGAGAATACCGCCTAGAAATACCGGCCGATATTCCGGTAAGAATTTTTACGCTTGTGTGAGAAAATCGTGAATAATAAAATAAAGTACAATCACTGCTTATACCATTAAACAATGTTAATATATTATTACCTGATGTGAAAATAAAACCGATACAAATATCGATTTACACGCCTAGATAACCTCAAATACCATAAGATAACCCCATAAGCATGAATATACCATATTATTTGTATAGTTATAGTTCAAATGAATATCAATTGAAACAATATAATATACTGGGAAGCACACAAGTGTTAATCCGGTTCTGTATTCTCTACAAGGCCTCGAGCGGCCTCATAATTGGCTACGAAGCAATAAACGCCAAAGAGAAATGCCTTAGAAATAACAATTACTGCTTGCCGTAAAGGAATGTGTACAAACTTTACAACATTGCCCGCTGAGACATTCCTGTCGTGGTTAAGGCCTATTTTTGAACGTAAATTTAATGTTAACAATGTCTTCGTGACTAGTAACATAATAATTAGTCCTGTTTTAAGTATTTTTTATATTATATGATAATTTAAGAAAATGATTTTAAAATTTTTGTCCGTCTGTCTGTTTGTTCCGACAAATCTCCGAAACGGTTGGACCGACTTTAACGGGACTTTCACTAGCAGATAGCTGATATTGCTGATTAACATAGGCTACTTTTGTTTTAGAAAAAGAATTAGGGTTAAATACCTCGCGGACGAAGTCGCGGGTGAAGCTTGTCTTTACATGAGAATAATACATTAAAATTTTATATACTAAAACTTTCACACAAGAATATAGGATAACTCAGTAAAACAGTTTTAAAAATCGGTCGATTAATTAGTCAGAAAATCACGTACATGCAAATATAATAGGGAAAAATATATCAATTTTTTAAAGTCTATTATAAAACTATAACATTTTATTATAAATATAATTATAAATATCTCCAAAATAATTAATTATTGAAGTTATACTCCTGTTAGCGCGTTCAGTTGAGTGTGAAATAGAGACATGAGGCAAAAGTGCGACATGATCATTAATCAAGTTAACCATCGATGATAAACGAATGTGAATTCATTTTACTGACATTTGTTATTGTGTAAAAATAATTAACGAAATATTTTTTTTTAAATAGATTTCAAAAATATCAAATTTAAATTTAAATTTCATTGTAATAATGTTTATTTATACGCCTTTAAATTATTTTTACACTAATCAAATTCAATAAATTTATCATTGCTGGATAACTTCATCATCTATACATACGACATTTTTTTTATTATTTTTGTTTCGTTACGCCAAATATTTATAACTAGTTGACTTCGGGAGCGCTTTAATTAACTTTTTATAAACTATCTTTATTATATAATTATCTTTCTATTTCGAAGCATGGCTCATTGGTAGCGTGTACGACTTCGCGTCGATTGACGTGAGTTCGAATCCCTGCAATGAGCCTGAGCTTTCGGTGTAGGAAAACACCGTGAGGAAACCATAGCATGGTGGTAGGGCTTTTTCTAGTGCTCGCCTGGCTAGCTACCACCCTCAAGTTGAAAATCTGTCGCCAAGCACCAATAGGTGTGTTCCGGCAGCTGCACTTGAGAGCCAGTCTTCCACTAGGCTAAACGTGTTATCATCTTGGGCCACATCGTCACTTAACATCAGGTGAGATTGTGGCCACTACGCCAAACCTATAACGATAAAATAAGATTACATATAACTAACTTCTTATGTACGTACATGATTCCAAACATTTATTATATAGACGATCGTAACAGATAAAATGAAACAAATTTATATTTTTTATTGCTGCATTTGCGGTGTATACAATAACAGACGGAAAGGTGTTATAACAGACGATCTTTCTTGTCGCGTACGGCACGTGTGTACTATTTTAAGGTAAGGTAATTGTTTGTTACTTTTTTATTATGGAACTACATGTCTTGTAGAATACATATTGTACGCGCGACGACGAGTGGACTTTATAGGAAAAATAAGTTAACAGCATTTTTCATGTACCTATGAAAGCTGAGCAGAATTTGGAATGTGAATTGATGTAATATAATAAGGAACAATATGTGCAGGATAGGTACTCATGAGTCGATCACGTCGAATGAACCCATTATCTTCGAATCTCAAGAATTACGTATAAGCTTTTTTTTTATTTTTTCGATCTGAATATTCTGTTAGCCTTAGGGGCCCTGGAGCCTTTACGGCTTTTACAGCTTTACCGGGCTTGGAAATTACGTATAAGCGTGCTCTTGGGCTCAACGGCGGACTTTTTCAGATCTATACTTGTGATTCAAAGATAGGCCATAGAAGAATGGCGCGTACGCCGAAACGAACAAGAAAAGTGTTAGGAAAGTAGATGGAGCGGTGCGGGGGTTGAATTTAGTATGGGACATTAGCGATTCATAAATACGATAAATGGACGCAAACACGTATACTGTGCTGATTAAACCTGTGCTTGTCTCTAGAACTACCAACTAGATTAGAAAATATATATTTGCTATGTATAGCCTATCTATTCAGGTACATTATAGCCTATATTACTTCACGCTATGACCCTAAGGAGCAGACCAGTAACCACAAACGTCAAGTAATCTGGCAAGCTGTAGGTAAGTGGGAATAAGAGGGTGCGTTGACATCGGCACATTAGAGAGATGGTCGAATAAAATTAACACGGGTAAAACCGTCTAAGGGAACATCTAAGGGATAAATACTTTTTAAAGTATAACAGCTTATGCAAACACGGAATAGCGGGTGAAAGCGTGTAAAATTATAAATAGTCCCCTTCAAAACCGAAGCCCTTTATCCTATGTATTTACATAGGATAAACCATACAACAAACTTTTCTAAAATAATTCTTTGTAAACTAAACAACGGACAAACCCAAAAGTAATCAACTATTCACAGCGGATATTTTCTAAGAATATTGTTTTGTACCTTTTTTTTTCATTTTATGGATGAGTTCATACGTACGCGGAGTCAGGTAACTCGTTTACAATCCACCGACAGTTTCAATCTTACTATAATAGCTTATTTGTAAACTAACTGTTCTTACAATTATTATGTCACCGGTAAATTTTATGAACTGTTAGTTTATATTTCTTGCCAGAAATAAATTAGCCGTTGAATATAATTCACATTTTTCAAATCCTAGTCTGATGATTTTGCTTACTGAATAGACAAACTAAAACATACAATATCATTAAAGTTCGTTAACAATCTACCGATAGAATACATTCCGACTAAATTATTCATAAACTAACGTTGCTTACAATTATTCGGTGGCATATATAGCGTTGAAAAACTTTTAATTATACTATTCAACTCATCCTCTCATTACTTTTTAATTATCTCACTTTTAGTGTTCAAATTATTTCTGTTCTACGCATCCTTCTATTTTATTTCTCTTCGAATATAGTTTAATGTGTATAAAGGTATTTTTTTCTTTTCGATCTGACTACACTATTAACCAAAAGGACCCTGAAGCTTAAAACGGCTTTTACAGTTTGGCTTGAGGGCGAGCGCTTAAGGCAATCAGTTCCGAAAGCTGTTACCTTTTTTTTTTCGAACTGTCTATACTGTTAGCCTTAGGGGCCCTGGAGCCTTTGCGGCTTCTACAGCTTTACCGGGCTTGAGAAGCTGTTGCCGTAGATGCAATCAAGTCGCGAACTGGCTAATTCCCTATCCGTAATTCGATCTATACTAACTATACATATTCCTTTCCTCTGGGAGGAGAAATGAAATATGCGTATATGTATTTAGTAATCTATAAATTTTGGTCCACACTAACTAGCCATAAAAAGCTAAAAAACAGGTGTGTGTGCGATTCACACACGATAGAAGTGAAACTTCATTTTAAAAGGCATTTTCTATTTTATTTAAAAAGTGTGCAATATACATACACACCGACATTTACTCTCTCGCTCTGGCTCACACAAAGAGGAGAGACTGATAATGTGCGTTAAACGTTTAACATTTAACGCTTGGAAGTCGCATAAAAAGTGTTACTTCAAAAAGGTGTGTGTGCGATTCACACACGATAGAAGTGAAACTTCATTTTATAAGACATTTTCTATTTTATTTAAACAGTGTGCAATATACATACACACCGACATTTACTCTCTCGCTCTGGCTCACACAAAGAGGAGAGACCGATAATGTGCGTTAAACGTTTAACGTTTAACATTTAACGTTTAGAAGTCGCATAAGAAGTTTCACTTCAAAAAGGTGTGTATGAGATTCACACACGATAAAAGTGAAACTTCATTTTATAAGACATTTTCTATTTTATTTAAACAGTGTGCAATATACATACACACCGACATTTACTCTCTCGCTCTGGCTCACACAAAGAGGAGAGACTGATAATGTGCGTTAAACGTTTAACATTTAACGCTTGGAAGTCGCATATGAAGTGTCACTTCAAAAAGGTGTGTGTGCGATTCACACACGATAGTAGTGAGACTTCATTTTATAAGACATTTTCTATTTTATTTAAACAGTGTGCAATATACATACACACCGACATTTACTCTCTCGCTCTAGCTCACACAAAGAGGAGAGACCGATAATGTGCGTTAAACGTTTAACATTTAACGTTTAACGTTTAGAAGTCGCATAAGAAGTTTCACTTCAAAAAGGTGTGTGTTCGATTCATACACGATAGAAGTGAAACTTCATTTTATATGACATTTTCTATTTTATTTAAACAGTGTGCAATATACATACACACCGACATTTACTCTCTCGCTCTGGCTCACACAAAGAGGAGAGACTGATAATGTGCGTTAAACGTTTAACATTTAACGCTTGGAAGTCGCATATGAAGTGTCACTTCAAAAAGGTGTGTGTGCGATTCACACACGATAGTAGTGAGACTTCATTTTATAAGACATTTTCTATTTTATTTAAACAGTGTGCAATATACATACACACCGACATTTACTCTCTCGCTCTAGCTCACACAAAGAGGAGAGACCGATAATGTGCGTTAAACGTTTAACATTTAACGTTTAACGTTTAGAAGTCGCATAAGAAGTTTCACTTCAAAAAGGTGTGTGTTCGATTCATACACGATAGAAGTGAAACTTCATTTTATATGACATTTTCTATTTTATTTAAACAGTGTGCAATATACATACACACCGACATTTACTCTCTCGTTCTGGCTCACACAAAGAGGAGAGACCGATAATGTGCGTTAAACGTTTAACATTTAACGTTTAACGTTTAGAAGTCGCATAAGAAGTTTCACTTCAAAAAAGGTGTGTATGAGATTCACACACGATAGAAGTGAAACTTCATTTTAAAATACATTTTCTATTTTATTTAAACAGTGTGCAATATACATACACACCGACATTTACTCTCTTGTTCTGGCTCACACAAAGAGGAGAGGCCGATAATGTGCGTTAAACGTTTAACATTTAACGTTTAACGTTTAGAAGTCGCATAAGAAGTTTCACTTCAAAAAAGGTGTGTATGAGATTCACACACGATAGAAGTGAAACTTCATTTTAAAATACATTTTCTATTTTATTTAAACAGTGTGCAATATACATACACACCGACATTTACTCTCTCGCTCTGGCTCACACAAAGAGGAGAGACCGATAATGTGCGTTAAACGTTTAACATTTAACGTTTAGAAGTCGCATAAGAAGTTTCACTTCAAAAAAGGTGTGTGTGCAATTCAAACACGTAGAAGTGAAACTTCATTTTAAAAGACATCTTCTATTTTATTTAAACAGTGTGCAATATACATACACACCGACATTTACTCTCTCGCTCTGGCTCACACAAAGAAGAGAGACCGATAATATATTGCTCTCTCGCTCTGGCTCACACAAAGAGGAGAGACCGATAATGTGCGTTAAACGTTAAACGTTACGTGTAACGACTTCCAAGTCGCATAAGAAGTTTCACTTCAAAAGATGGGACGTAACACAACTATGGCGCGAGCGAAGCCGCGCGAAAAGCACTAGTAGCCTATAAATAGAGGAATTACATATATTTCCCTTGCACAAAATTACATCAAAATTCGGTTGAGAATCAATAGACATTTAATTTTTGAAGACAAACTTCTTATGCGATTTCCAACAAGGTTGCGTTGAACGTTTAACGCTACCATGGAGGGGTATGAAAGCACTGTTGTGATAAACGTTCAACGCTCCTGGGGAGGGGGAATAGAAAGAGACAGAGCGAGAGTGAATGCGTGGCACTCGAACGCATGCGCGTAGTATACTTGCATTACGATGTTTCACTTCTTCCACGCGGAGGTACTCCACGCACATTTTTGAAGTGAAACTTCGTATGCGACTTCCAACGTGTTAACCGTTAAACATTTAACGCACATTATCGGTCTCTCCTCTTTGTGTGAGCCAGAGCGAGAGAGTAAATGTCGGTGTGTATGTATATTGCACACTGTTTAAATAAAATAGAAGATGTCTTTTAAAATGAAGTTTTACTTCTATCGTGTGTGAATCGCACACACACCTTTTTTTAAGTTTTTCATTATTATTATTCACGGTTTTTATATATAGCCTATATCAATTATGGAATGACATATGCTTCGCATCTACAAAACTTAATAAAAATCAGTAGAACATTTTTTATATAATTTCTAATAGCATTATTGAAAATTCTTATATCCTGTCAATTGAGCAATGGCATAAGCTTCCCGTGTATAAAATTTTATAACAATTGGCCAATCCGTTCATGAGTTTCCGGAGATAAAAACAGACAGACAAAAAAACTAATGTCATATTCATAATCCATGTCCATTAGGCACGATGGAAAATTTGTAAAAAAAATACATGTACTAAAATAACTAAATATTTATTAATATAAATATTCATTAATTTAATTAATATTATGTTTATTTAGGCACCTTATAATTATTTTTACATAATAATTTAAAAAAAGTGCACACTACTTACTACCACTGCAACACGAGACCTGGCAAAAATCCAAGTTAAAGGTCCTCTAAATTAATCCTTTAAATCTATCTTTCGGCTCTTTTAATTGAAATAAGATAATTGTGGTCATTCTATCGAAGTTTCGTAGAACATGACGTTGAAATAAGTACAATATAATAGAGTTGACTTCGATCATAAATATAAGTGCTAAGTTATGTTAAGCTGAAAGTTCGGAAACTGTGTATACAAAGACAATAAAATAGCAAAAGATGTATTCAAACTATTGCGAAGACTTTCTGTTAACATATTTATATTGAGAAGTTGAGTAAGATTTAATATGTTCCGTTTTAAACCCTGGGATAAACAAAGGTTATAAATTTGACATGTTTGTCTCTGTGTACCTGTGTTTTATCTGTTGGATTTGGAGTGTAACTCCCGAACAGGTGAACCGATATTTATTGTTTTTTTACTGTTTTGTTTGAAAGGTGTCTTGATCGAAGGTGTTCTTAAATATGATTCAAGAAGACCTGTTCAGCCATTCGAAGATTATTAGCTCTTTTCTAGTTTGACGAATGGATGTGAGCAGTTTCCACGAGTTGAAGTTTGGTATTTGTTACTTCAATGATATTGGAAGAACATGGTAATATTAGCCTGATGCTGCATCATCATCTGGAATCTACCCGACTCCTCACCAACTTACAGTAGATGTATTGAATTTGGTTATTTGTGTATGGTTTTTGCTTTCATTTACTAATAATTTTATTTGTATTTTCTGGCAAATACCCTTACTGTTTTGCTAAGAAAACGTGATAACGTTTACTTGAAAAATAGGTACCTATTTGCAAATTAGTCAATTTTAGGGTTCCGTACTCCACAAGAAATAAAGGAAAACTTCGTTGTCCGTCTGTCTGTCTATCTGTCAATTCCTTTTCCTCAGGAACGCGGGGAGTATCAAGTTGAAATTAATATCAAATACTCAGTTCAGGGCCAGTGTAGCATGAATTACTACATACAAAAGTATAATATAAATGTTTGACCCTGTCCCGGCCGGCGCCCGACCCAGTGTAACAATAATATGAAGCATCCTTTATTCATGATACACCGGGCCGGATCCGTGTTACGGCCGGGCATGCTGCCAGGGATCCGGTTCGGCGCTGACCCGATGTAGCAAGAACTATTTCATACAAAAGTATACTACAAATTTTTGACTGACTCGACTCCGGTCCGGTGTAACATGAATGATCCTTAAGTCTGCATATTGTGACTAGCAGCGACGGAACTCTATACTGCGCGGCGCGCATATGGGATGATTTTTTTATTTATAGTAAAGGCACTGTGCCTGAAGTTAAGCACAGTATAATCCAAAAACAACGACAACAATTAAAAGTTCGGCAGTCCAACGCTAGTCATCTCTGTAATGCCGGCCTGCAAGCCTCAGCAGCTGGGTATACACTGGCTGATCCCAAAACGCTACAAACCAAAAGACAGTCACTGCATGGTGATCGTGACCCAAATATGGATAGATCCCTTCCACCCCGCTTGAGGACTGTATATACTGCGACTGTTCCCGGTACGAACTATGGCGGTAACGAACTTGGTATATCGCAGTCGTGATCCGGTCGGACACAATTTTTGTATCCTATCACGCAGAAATAATTCACTTCTAAAAGATAACACATACCTCCCATATGAACACAATAATATATATTATGACAAGGCCCAGACAAATCATTCACGTATAATGTCATAGAAACGATACCATCGTCCTATGGCTTATTGTATCGATCCACATTGAATAAAATATAACCTGTAAGTCGACTGGGGGCAGTTACAAGATTACATGAGGTATTTTTAGCTGTGAAGACAGAGTTCGTTAATAATTTTTAATACTGCGATGCTTTGTAAGCCTCGCGTGTTTATAAATTCACTCATTATATTTGTTTTGATTTGAAATTTGATTGAAATTATATATTTATTATATACTAGTGTTGCCCCACGGCAGTTTTTATTACATAGTAATTATTTTCATCCCGTAACTTTATTTTTACGCATATTATTCACAATTAACTTAGGGGGATTCATTTGAGAAATAACTTGTTATATTTATAGAATTCTCGTGTACAAAATATTATCAATACCAGTTGATAACTTTTTTTTACGATTCCTAAATGTATTAGTAACATTTCTTATAGCTTGTCAATTGTGGAATAAATTGTACTTCCCGTAATCAAAATTTCATTAAAATCAATTAAGAGTTTTTTATTTTTTATTCCTAAAACTATTATTGGAAATTGTTATAGCGTGTCCTTTAACACATGACATAAGCTTCTCGTGCACAAAATTTCAGAAAAAAAATGCATTAATGGCATATTCGTGGTCAATGTCCTTTTTATAGTATGTCTAAGAGGAAATTTGGAAAAAAAATTACATGTAAAGACTTGTAAAACTACAGATTTATTAATATAGATATTGACGTGTGTTGTGTCTATGTCTAATAAATGTTTTATTTATTTCTTTGATGGACGAATCATAATGTATATCAAAGGCCAACCACCATGTGTATCTTATAGTTTGTAATATCATATGCTATAAATTTCAAATAAGGAAAGGGTTTTTTTTATTTTCACCATGTTTCGGTTTTCGTATCTTTATATTGAAATTCTTACGGCCAGTACGTAGAACCGCTGCATATTGATTGATAGTTTATTTTTTTATCGTAATAATATGCATAAAAGTAACCAGTCTCAATTTATTTGAAACTATAGTTAGCAGTTGCATAAATTATGCCCATAACATTTGTTAATTTAGTTAAAAGTTTGGCAACTGACAGACCGCGGTGGTTAGATAACTGGACCGATATTAAAATGTTTTGAAACTCACTTTACACTGACTACCTAAAAAGGAGGTTAATGATTTTCGATGTTTCTTCGATTTATTTAGCATGCCTAACTTAAATGGCTTGACGAGCTTTAACATATTATGGTGTGTTATTAGATTCGTACCATAAGACCTACATAATTATTTACTTCTCGTATTTATAATCATATTTTATGATTTCTAATAGATTATTGACAATCCTTATAATAGAATATCAATAGAGAAATACTTCTCGTGTACAATTTTTTTTAATCAAAAACGATTGAGAGTTTAGATATTTAATATCTAATACATATTGAGCCTTAAGTAGTATTGAATTATTATTGTTATTTATTTGTTTAATTTAGTATATTTTATTTAATCTAATTTTGTGCGCACCGTGACTTGCTCTGGGGTTCCAGCTGAAAATCAGCGCTGAGTGCCCCGTGGCACTTCAGCATTTATGCTGAGCTGGACGCCTTTTCCTAATGACTGGACACGCTGCTAGACTATATATAGTATTGTTGCAGTCAATATTGTTATTGATGTATTTGTTTGTTTTGTTTTTTATATGTATGTAGAATTTAGTTTTTATTTTGTGTACCGTTTTTCTTTACAATATCTGTATGTATTGTGTATTGCTGTATCTTGTCATTATGAATAAATGTTTCTTTCTTTCTTTTCTTCTTTCTTTAATTAAGAAATAAAAACAATTACTATTTCTAACAGTGTATATATATTGTACAAAATTTCATCAAAATCGGTCAAGTCGTTTTTGAGTTAAATGCAGACATACAAAAAATAACAAAAATGCCTTTATAATAAACATATAAAACAAAATTTGAAAAAAATTACATATAAAGACATAAATGTATACAACTAATAAATAGAGAATAAAAAATAGACATTCATCTTTATGTCTTGGCTTAAAGAACATAATTACCTATAACTTTCTAATTAATTTATTTCATGATATCGTTATATGCATCGAATATAAAAATTAAGAAGTTAAATTGTATTCTACACAATATTTATAAAAAAACCGCTCTTTGCCCAACAGTGTAATACATTGTTTTTCGTAAATTATTTTGTTATCCATTGCGTTTTATTTTCTTTTTTAATTTAAGTTTAAAAAAGTTGCCAGAATTTACGTGTGTTTACTAAAATTATTTTTCATTGAATTATTAGGTGTACAATATAATTTTATTATTTGATTTTTAAAACCTTTTGTGAGTACAAAGATGCATAAAATCAAAAACAAATTAAAAACTGCGTTGAGTATTATTAAAATTACCTTTAAAAACAAATCAAATGGGATACTTACGTTCACCACCAGATGAAATTCTTGTTTCATATTTAAACAAACGTAACAAATGTACACTCATTTTAAACTTTTTTATTTATTTTTATCGTTTGTAATCAAAACTAACGAATTATTACTTCTTCTTACTTTGGCAACATTTCTTTACAAATTTAAATAGAAACAAAAATAATCGTTTAAAAAAAATGTTTTTCTTTTGTCGAGTCTCAAACGCAAAACTCTTCGTGTTCGATATCGTAGCTCGCGCCTAGGAGTCGCGACGCGCAGCTACGTTGGACTACGACGTAGCACTGGCGTAGTAAGAGCGTAGCGCTCGCTTTTCTACTTTGCAAGAGAGAATCCACGCGATATGTATTTTATATTCAAAACCAGAAATGTCATGCAACTTTTTACATACCAAAAGTCTTTCAAAGGGGAAATCTCACTTTACACAATTACCGCCTCATCTCATGGAATTTTGCTTACAAAGCTTTTAATGTTTTTGAAACATGTAATGAATCTTCATCGACTGTAACTTCATTTTGAATTACTTTTTTAAATACTTTACAGATTTAGCATTTTGCGACAATCGCACTTAATATTAAGCGACGATGTGGCACAAGATGCTAAGTCGAGTAGGTGTAGTTCACCTAGAGCTAGTAGCTCTCAAGTGCAGTTGCCAGAACACACCTATAAGTGCTTGGCGACAGATTTCAAACTTAAGGGTGAATTTGTCATTGTTTTCCTAGTTTAAGAACACAAAATGAACATGTTGTGATAGTAAGCGGTAATTATAAACTTAAATAAAATTGGAAAGGTTTACAAATATATGAAGTTGACTTATTTATACGTTGTTTATAAGAAATTATTTATTTATTCCAAAATACAAATAGGTATAATTATTGTCATTAAGGTATATCTGCTTACACTAAAAAGGATAAGTGTGACGATACGTTAAATAAGAATAATGGAATTTAAATTTTATTTTTGATTTATTATACAAAATAAAATGTATATCAAGAAAAACATCTTGGCTATATTCACTGACCATATTTTTATGTTATAAAACCCATGATGAAATCGTTAACAAATATGAACAACATTGTAACTTTAATTACGGCAGCTTTATATCTACTATTGTTTTATATACTAGCTCGGTAAAATGACTGTACAGCACCTGATGGTAAGTACGCTACAGTTCACAAACATCGGTAACCGTCGGTGACACAAATGTCGTCGGCAGTCGTCCATGTTATACCGGCCAGCTCGAATATCTCTTCACGCCTCGTTTGAAAATATATCAAATAGATCCAACTGAGATACTGGTTTATCTAATTAGGTGGTAGCAAGCATCTTACAGTAAAATCAAGAACCTGTTAACTTTATTAATTACAATACTTTCTGATGTAACCTTGTGATTTTTGTAAATTCTGGCGAATAAATTATTTATTGAGTTTTGGAGAAATTTCAGGTCTTTTGGGACTAGCCAAGCGGCAACATGTTCATAGCCAAGTGATTTATTAAAATGAAACGGATCGACTTGCGAGATACAGAAAGTTCAGTGGCTATTTCTCTCAAACTTGAATGAGGATTTTCAGTCACTATTTCCTTCACTTTTGCGATTTTAACTTCAGTCGAAGACGTTGATGGCCTACCAGGGTGAGGTAAATCTTCCTGCATATCTCGACCGCTTTTTAACACTTTGTGCCACTCATAATCACGTATTTTCGATAAAGTCGATTCACCGTAAACCTTCTGTATCATTTTCAGTGTCTCCGAACACTAAATTCCATTGGTGATGCAAAATTTAATTCAAACTCTTTGTTCGATGTTTTTATTCGCAATACATACTAAATATTATCACTAATATCACTAGATCTAACTAAAAACAGCACTGTATTTAATCTAAATGACAGATGCAACTCAAACTCCGCGCCAAAACGAAAAAAAATTGTACCAGAATAATTTTTGACTGAATTTATGTAAAATATCATCGATTCCTAACTAATATATTAGTCACAACTCACAAATTATGAGTCGAAAAAGCTTTAAAAATAGGTTTATAAAATATATATATAACTTGATAAAAAAATAACAGTTCTTCTGAAAACCAAGGTTAACTGTGTTACGATGGTATTCATATTAGGGTATCGAAATAATGATTTACGCGTTATTTTACACAAAAATAATCTTACGTATAGAACTATTAACTACGACGTATTTCAATATTGCAGTAAACTGAGATTTATCGATTGTTGGCTCTTAACACTTGACTGCCAACTTAATGGTAACTTACTGGATAATCTACGCAATGGCTTAAATTAGAGGTTCATTAATTAAACCTGACTTTACGAACCACATTTTAAACGTAAACGGATTTGATTATTAATCACTGTTGAATTTTACAAAGCCAATATTTTACAAGTCCATTTCTAAACCATTTTATGATTAAGTTTTTTTGAATATATAAAACTACGGTGGCAAACAATTGTGCAGTCCGCCTGATGGTAAGCGATCACCACAGCCTGTGCACATTTGCAATACTAGAAGCATCACGCGCGTATTGCCGAACCTTTAAAACCTGTTAAACCCCATATTTTAGTTCAATGGAAAAACTTCAGCATTTAGCTCATTCCTCATCCGGAGCGTTTGCGGAAGGAAACTCCTTTGAAACCGGACTGTCCACGATCATTTAGGCTCCAGGGTGTGAGGATGAATTCCCTACCGATGGCATCATACCAGACAATTCCTCGGAACGCAACCCTTTGTACAAACGGTAGAACAATATATAAGGAGGCGAAGCTTCTCATTAGACTTAAAGGTTCGACACCGTTCATTTTTCACCAGTAGTAAACTATGTCAGTTTCGGAGTTATTGAGATTCTGTGACTTGTTACTACATTTTTTTTTTATGTGCAATATAATTATAATATTTTTTTATATATACTTAATATATTCTCTGTTACCTTGGTAGTTCAGTTCGACGGTAGGTGTGAAAAATTATTTTAAAAACTTCAATGAATTTAATTCTTTGTATCTATTGGAAACTAAATATATTTTACAATACTAAAAAAAAACACTATTTCAAAAAAAAAATTAAATAGAAAACTTTCCATATGCAACGTATATATGCAAATCGTATTATCTGTATAGAATACTACCTCGTTAACCATGATAACTACTAAACCTACCAGCTTTCTCCTCTTGACTCCGTGTAAAGGCTTGCTATTCGCATTGTCGACGATCCCGAGCTAACATGCAGTCTAGACACCTTTAAAACTTCGCAGGCACTTCGAACTTTTCAGTGTGATGCCAAAGTAGTCATCACCGTTCCAAACTAGCAGCTCCAGTCGTTGGATGGCTGTTCATCCATAGACTATAAAATCTCGCTGAAACGCGACAACGTAAAGTTGTCTAGAATTTTCCTGTCACTTGCGCTAGGGTTGTGGACTGGCTTACCCAGCACGGTTTTCCCCCAGCGCTATGACATGAAGCTTTTCAAAAAGAGATTGAAATAAGGTTTCCAAGGTCGGCAACATGAATGTAATGCCCTTGGTGTTGCAGTTGTCCATAGGTGATGATAACCATTTACCATCAGGCGGGCCGTCTGCCTGTTAGTGCCTATTTGGCATTAAAAATAAATAGTAACATTTTGTTTACTATGAATACTGCCGTTACTATGAATATAATTCCTTTTCCTTTTGTAATATGTTATATATAATAAATCTGCAACAACGAACTTACTTTCAAAATGAAAGTACGAATAAATAACAATCCACAATAGAAATAAATTTCATTGACCCGTAGTCCAATGATACACACAGTTGTGTAGAGAAATGACTTGTTATATATAGCAATGATTTATTGTAATTTCTCTTTCAGTCCCATTATTTACAAATACCGTTTTGTTCGACTCCTAGACTACATCACAATCATACAACTTTCTCCGAAAACAATCGAACTTATTAGTCACAAACAACTTTAGTCGTAAGAACGATCTCCATTTGCTGGGCAACACGCGCTTGCTGGGCGAACTCAATTATTTGATATCGAAACTAAAATCAAAAGAGTTTAACAAAATAGTTTTTCTTAGTATATGAATGCATGGCTATAAACTATAAAGAAATTTTTAGAATAATTTAAATAGCGGCGACAAAAAAAAAAAATTTTTTTACTTTCAAACCTCACGTTAGAAGTTTTAACAGATTGATATCTTTTAGTAGGTAGTTCAGGTATTACATAGACCAGATGTTTGAGATTGCTTTAGTGATAATTAAAATACTAAGTGAGAACTAGCTGACGCGTGCGAATATTTCACAAATTATAGAATGTAAACATCAAACAGATGTCATGCTAGCGTTTAGCTTGTTAATAGATGGCGCCTCCTTCATTATATTTAAATTAAGAACACCATCTTTTAATCATTTCTTAAATTTAACACCTGTGAGTAATAATATATAGAGGTAGGAATGAAATTCAATCTATTTAACAAAAACACAATAATAATAATCAAGCTTTATTAATTCCATACAAATAATATAATAAAAATTTGAATCTATTTAAAAATATATGATTAAGATAGTGCTAACGCATATTGTTACATTTAAAATGTTATGAATGTAGTTATGTTCTTTGTATGGACACCCTTCAGGTAAAAGCCTCCTCCAAGATCTTCCACTTTTCTTTATCTGTAGCTGTACCTAGCCATCTTCGACTTGCCGTCGCCACTATCTCTTCTGCCATCTTGCTCTAGTACCACGTGCTCCATGTTACAGATCTTAAAGTCCATCTATTGTCATTATATCTCACCACGTGACCTGCCCACTTCATTTTCCCTGTAGCGATACAGTTCGGGTGTCAGTTAATTTGGTTTTCTTACGTATGTCCACTTTCCTCATCTTTTAATTTTAAACCATTTGTCAATGTCAGTGTTCGTTTCGGAGAACATAAACTTTAAAATGATATTGAAAGAGTAATGAAGATATGGGCTTACCAGGACAACAACCTTTACATAATATATTCAATATATGACTTGTGCTTACACCAAATATATTTACAAATGACTACAGATGCAATACAACACTGGGCCTAAGATTGAAAATGAAACCGGCACGAGATAGTCATTTCATCACCTGATGATTAGGAAAAATACATTTATAATAGTGAAGACCTATTGCCCATCGTTGACAACTCGGCTTACAAATAATATAACGAACATCTTCAGATAGCAGATACGCTAATCAATTCCGAAACGTCACCCGCCGAACCACGTCACTTCAACTAATTTTTACTACATGTATGGTGATCACTAATTTTTAACACATTTATGGTGATCACGATCCTGTAATACATAAATCATTTATAATATTAACCTGTAAGTGACTCAGTGCTGGACAAAGCTTCTTCCCGAGGGAACGTTAGGGCTTAAGTGGAATTTGGGGAGACGTTTAGTCCATACAAAGTATATTTTATCCCTGAATAATGTCTGTACAAATATTTTTCAATCTATACCTATCACTGTCATATTCCTATGTTTTGATTTTTTCATTAAACTAGATACTTGTAATAAGAACTAGGATTCTTTCAAAATTATTAAATTTCGTTAGTTATATCGCCATTATCAGACATTAACCCAACAAATTTGACAATTCATATAAAAAATTCAAAATAATAACATATGCATAGTCCTTATTATATTATTCCTCACAAAAAGATTAAAATCGGTCCGATCCAGTTTTGGCGGAAGAAACAAGGGATAACGTAATTATAATTAGTGTATTTTAGATATGTATAATGAACCCGAGCAGCAGTTGTCTCTCTCACACTATATTCAGCCATTCAGGTACAGCGCGACAACAAGAGATTTCTGTTAAAATATATTCTTCAAATGTCTTGGCGACTGCGTTTCACCATCACGACAGCCAAAGACATATTAGTGGTTTCAAACACGTAGAAAAGAAAATATCGTTCTGTGTTTACTAAGTACAAGAACATTTCTCAAGGTTACTACAGGTGAAAGCTTATTAAATTCCGTCATGTTTAATATACACAAACGGACGTTTTGCTTGTGTTAAAGTTTCAAATTAGTGCAATATACTAGGATCGAAGTGAACAGATGTCACCACGTTCAATGATTTGCATCCGAACTGTCCTCATTTGAGAACTTTGATTAAATATTCTACTAGCTGTGCCCCACGGTACCACCTGTGTTAAATTTATTGGACTAACTCTCTACCGCGCCGCCGCTCATACACCCGCGTAGCCTATTGGTTTTCTCTCTTGTTGTACTTGCCTACGGCTTTCCAGTTCAGTTTCAAATCAGACTGGTAGCTCCAGAGATTAGGGCGTTGAAGCAAATCAACAACAAAAAAACAATATCTTCAGCTTTACAATACTAGTATAGATTAACATCACTTTCGCAAAAAAAAACATTGAATAAATGAAAAAAAAACCTTACAATATTTGAATACATACATTTAATATCTGACACATTAAAGGTTTTTGAAGTGAAAACTTCTTTAGCGCCGTTGTGATTTGAAACTCGATGAAACGAAAAAACGACAGTAAAAAGAGACAAACGTATACATCTACAGGATTTAGCCTAACGGGAGAATGAGATTATACATTATTATTATTACATTATATATATCATATCATATCATTATATATTACATTATTATTATTTTACATTATGCACGGTTAATTCATGTCCTGATTTTCATGGTTGTGATTGTTGTCGGATTGGCCTAGTGATGTGCGACGACCAGACCTCATACGCAGTACGTACGAGTGGACGATAGTTCGAATCTCGTATTTAAAAAGAATTTTTAAAGAACATATTTATTTATTGATATAACTTTTTTGTAGGTCTTCAATTACGTAATATTTGATACATCTCGTAAGCTATTTAAGCGCATCAAATACGTCTTTTTTTGGAATTAATTTACCATCATCGTCACTGTTTATTTCGTAGGTTACTTTATCTTACAAAATATATCCTATAACCTGGCCAAATAAAATAGCTATGAATTAAAATAAAAAACCTGTAAATCGAATAATGTTAATTCATTTTTACCTACTTTTTTTTTTAATTCTGTCATAATAATATTTAACGGTGTATAAATAAACATGAGTTAACACTTGTTACTCAATTTCTCTACTAAACGTGCCAAAGGAAGTATACTCCATAGAAAATCGTATAAAGATGGTACAATTATGAAAATAAAGCATTACCTCTTTACTGACCCGACCTTTTGCAAAAACTTATTAGACGCTTAAGTTATGTATCGCGTGTTAAACGACAGCTGAGAATACCCCCGAGAAATACCGGCCTATATTCCGGTAAGAATTTTTACCCTTGTGTGAGAATATCGTGAATAATAAAACAAAGTACAATCACTGTTTATACCATTAAACAATGTTAATAAATTATTACCCAAACCGCCGTTATTAATGGTGAACATAAAACCAATACAAATATCGATTTACACGACTAGATAACAAAACCGATGCTAGTTACCTGTCGGAATGAGCTGTATTGAATCTTTTATGATCCAGGTATATCGGCCTCCATTCGAAAGGTTCATAAACGTTATGTTATTCCTCGTACGATATGCTATAAATTTCCTACGTACACTATAAATCATTGGAATAACTAGGATTTCAAAAATCTATAACGTGTTTTAAACTAAATATCACATCGCAGACTGAAAATTTTGAACAATTGTTTTTTATTGGACTAATCAACTGTAATGCGCTTTTCCAGCCGTTTTTCTACCCCGCTCTTTAAAATCGATTTCAACGCAAAAATAACTTTTTAAATCGGACGTGAGTGTGTGATTGCCGCATACAAACAAACAAAACCTCCAACTTTGTAATATTAGTAGGTACAGTGTGCAAAAGAAGTTGCTTAACTCACACTAACGAACATATTGCCACACTAGCGATGCCCCGCGGCTCTACACGTTTTATTTTCATCATATTTTTATCTTTACTCATGTTCATAAAGCCTATCGATTATGTAATGACATGTGCTTCCCAGCTACAAAATTTCATAGAAATCGGTCAAGCCGTGTTTGAGTTATATTCGAACATACAAACAAGCAGACAGACAAACGATTATTTTTAAATTTCATATTCGTGATCAGTGATCTTAACAATAAGTCTCTATCAGTTTTGGATAAAAATCACATGGACAAATTGAATTACAGATCTATTAATATAGATTCTTGTTAGGTACCGAAAATATAAAAAAAAAAACTTTTGTTCATACTAAACTAGAGATATGTTATTTTCATTACAAATATTGTTAATATTTTTTATATGTATACATACTAATATCAAATGAATGTTATATATGTCAGTATACTAGGTATTTTGGCGATCGACGATTACAAACGCCGTGACATCTAAATATCTCTACTTTATTACTCCACTAACTACCAAGAGGCAAGCGGTCAAGTACATACGAGTACCTAAATTGGAATTAAACGTCAATATTTATTATTATTATTATTCGCAATCTTACCTCATAGTCATTATTGCTAACAATGGGTATTACCATACAATCCTCGTTGGTATTAACTGGTTTTCAGCTATAATGTCTGTTTCCTGTCCAAGTCAGTCCCGCCTAGAACAAAGAGGAAATCACAAGTAAGGAGATATTACCAATTTGAATTCAATTACTAAGAACTACTAACCGTAAGTTTATAAAAAATCTAGTGAGATTATAAACTGTTATAAATTTGAAATCTCGCGGTAGCTGCAGCCGACGATTCACATTCACATTTCACAAAATGCCTAGTATCATGATTATGCTTATTAAATAGACATAACCTCAAAACTCCAAAATTTAATTAGTATCCGTTTACAATCTACCTATAATTTATAATTAGATTGTTTATAAGCTAATGGTTCGCACAATTTTTTAATGGAGTCGCAATATCACACCCTGTCTTTTAATTCCAGACTAAACAAAGCTTGTATTATGGCAACTAGATAGCTGATATAAATACTAGTGACTTTGTCCGCATGGAATTTCGTGTATGAAAAACAGCGATAAAATAATGTAGGTGTATTAAAATTCAAGATCGGTGATTTATTTCAAGCTGTGAAACCTAATATGTTATTCCCTACAGGTTTCTGGGGCGAATATACTTTTTCTTAGTATCTCGTTCAGTCTCAGTTAACGGTATTATTCCCCAGTTTCCTGTGAACGAACGGATCTCATTCTTTTTTAACGCAATGGGCTGAAAAAATCTCGTCCCTATCAGGCATTTTAATTCAAATCGTATCACAACGAATCAAAAGCCCGTTAAGAACACCCAAGTACAGTAATTTTAAATATTTAATTATATTTTAAGGATGACATAAGAGTTCAGTAGTTTAATATAAAAATTTAAGGTTTTACATTTCTTTAGGTAAAGCTGTTTAATTTAATAATTTTAGATATATTAACCGATAATATCCAGTGAATAATGTTGCATTATAGTATGTCTGTTTTAGTATAATTTAATTTAAAATATTCATAGCGCAATAAACTCCAAACAACGACATCTATCGTAGCTATGGGATAGCTTTAGAACAAAGATAAACCAAACTCGTGATATTTTTAATTCGTGATAAACGTAACATAAAAAGTATTAAGTATTTAATGTAGTGTTATTATTATGAACGTTCTTCTTTGTAATGTCTCAGAACATTTAAAACTACAAAACGCCATCTATGAATACTAATAAGTATAGGTATGTTACCTTTGTGTTTATTTCTATTGAAAATTATGTGAATTTTGAATAATTCCGTAAAATTTCACATAAATAAAATTCATTACATTTCATAAAATATATTACAGTACTACATATACATACATTCCTTTTTTTATGTACATAATTTAAACACAATTTATAGACCAAACAAATGTCCGATTCATGTAAAAATGCATTCAAAATGTACTTACAGACTGTAAACTACAATCACACCAAATTTCATCACATTCGGTCCAGTAGTTTCTGCGTGATTGGCGTACAAACTAACAGAGAGACAGACAAAAATTTCAAAAACTGTCGAAACGGTTTCTGTCTATGATTCTAAGCCTCCCCGTAGTATTTTTCTCAAATATCTATAATATCCTTCTAATGATAACGACTCTTTACTCTTTATTAAAATAATAGATAGATTGCCAATATAAGCGCGGTTAACACATCACACAACACTTATAAAAACTTCTTAGACTTATGTTTTTAGTGTTTTTTAGAATAAATTTACAAGTTTCTGCTAATCTTGAGATCCATAGAAATTATAAATGCTACTAACAGACAGATATGTTTTCTTCGGTATAAACTTATTATCATAATTAAAGCAGAAAACCTACTTCACAATGTCTTGTCACTTAATTGCTAAATCTTGTAAAACGGGTCCTCGAGCTAATAAAATAAATCAAATCGTAATACATCTCTGTCACTGTAAATGGAGCATTAAAACGGAGCATAATTTTTTTTATGCTCTGCCAATAAAACTACTATTTAATTCACTTGTTTGAGCTGTCGAGCCTCATTGCCACGCGATGCTAGGATAGTGTTAAATCAATAAAATTATATTATAGCGTTGATCTAAGCGAGATACTTTTCTTAAGTAGGTACCTACACTAACTAACCCGTGCAAATATTACGCATATTATAGAATATAATTAATAATAATAATACAATAAATAAAAATAAAAATATAATAATAATACAAAATAATAATAATACAAAAGCATTAATTTTAAAAATAATTCGTCAATAGCGGAGATTATGAGCTCTAAAATGATGTTGGAATCATTCATTTTAATGAAGAATAAAGATACATAATACATCTTTGCCACAAAAAAGCACTTTCTAAAAATAATATATAGAGATTAGTTTATTTTTGCTTTACTTCATACAAAAGTATACTATAAATGTTTGACCGTGTCCAGGCCGGCGCTCGACCCGGCCCCGACCCGGTGTAGCATGAATTACTTCATACAAAAGTACACTATAGATTTTTGACCGTGTACCGGCCCGGCC
The DNA here is from genome assembly GCA_947532125.1 of Saturnia pavonia. Classification (NCBI taxonomy): domain Eukaryota; kingdom Metazoa; phylum Arthropoda; class Insecta; order Lepidoptera; family Saturniidae; genus Saturnia; species Saturnia pavonia. The sequence continues at coordinate 13,666,106 of OX383906.1, forward strand.
CCGGCCCATTGTAACATGAATTACTACATAGAAAAGTATACTATACATATCTGACCATATCCAGGCCGGCGCTCGACCCATCCACGGCCCGATGTAGCATGAATTACTTCATACAAAAGTATACTATAGATTTTCGACCATGTCCCGGCCCGGCCCCGGCTCGGCTCCGGCACAGCGCGGTAGCTTAAGTATCCTTAAGTCTACATATTGTGACGGACAACACTACGGAACTACTACTACTACACTGTGCATGGCCCGACACGCACTTGGCAAATTTTTATATTGTACTATGCATATCATTAGGCACATTGAGTTAACTTTACTGTTCAACTACTAAAGAAAAAGCCTGTTATACTGTATATATATATCTGAAAACTTGTAATAGGCCTTCTTTCTCGATTAATTTTAATATTATGTCTATTAGATGTAAGATTTGATGTAAAAAAAAACAACCATAGATTTTGAGAACGTTTGTAAACTACAATTTTTCAATATCCCCAATATTTCAATTGAGAAAACCTTCCTGAATAAATAGGCTTCAATGCAACAAGTTTTCTTAAACTCTGACTGATAGATCTAGTGAAGTTGATTTTACGATTATCGATTCTTTCTTGGAGCTATATATAATCGATAATACGATAATGCTTTAAATCAATTGAGGGGTGTGTATGCTGTATCTGTGTAAATGAAATGACAAAAATAAAGTATAACAACAATTGAAATCGCATTCTGGAAAATTATAATTATTGAATGGTTGACTCCAAACAACAAGATTAATTCTGCCAGTCAATATTCTTCGTTGCTTGTTGCTGCAGTGAAAATTTAGGAATTACGTAAATATATATTATTATATATAGTGTAGTAACTTAATTCATTCTTAAAAGACTGTCAAATAAGTAAATTTGCCATAAAAGAAAACGAAAATAATTCCAGTCACTTTATTAGCCCATAATAAAAAGCTACCTAAAATGTTTTATTTGCCCTAAACGGCTTATTTAGTTTCTTGGCTTTTTTATAAAGTGGAGACATTTAAATATTCTTATGAAACAGCGGAAAGTTGTATTTAATAGTAAAACAAATAAAATAGGGATATAAATAAGAAATATATCATGGTATTTGTACAATCCTCAATGCGAGATTATTTTGTGGTTATGTATTTTAGTGATAACTTGGAAAAAATCGCTCATAAACTAGAATTCATAAGGCAATTGCCGTTGGGAGTTCTTTTCAAAATACCTATTCAAACCGATTTACGATTAGATTTCGCCCGGAAAAATTGTCTCTTTTTAGCGACGATCTATTTGATAATTCTAAATGCGACTGATTTCTTAAATCTGTTAAGAAAAATTGATTCTTTTGATCGTGTTCGATTTTAACCTATATTGTAAATTAAAACGGTCTTTCAGTCAAGGTGTGCGCTCCTTCGTTATGATATTGGGTCCCTCAAATGAGACGTGAAGAGCATTTCAACAGGCCGGCATTACGACGACGACTGCCGATGGAATCTATCACCGACGGTCACCGTCGTTTTTGGACTGTACCATACTTACTATCAGATGTTGTAGCGTCATATTGCCAGGTTAGTATTTAAAAAACTTTACTTTAGTTCTAGAGATATATATACATTTTTGTGCTTCCCATTATGTTTTTATGGTTACTTGATATCTGGGACAATTACCCCCAGTTTGCTGTCCCTGACATATTATTATAAAAATGTATTAATTAATAATAGGCATAGACAATAGCAATATCACACTTGTATCTCAGATTATTAGGTACAACGGAAAACTTGATTACGTTCTCAGAAATCTTTTGTTTCTATAAAATTTCATGGTACGAAATATCCATTCCATACAAATTATTCCTGTCCGAAGACAACAATATTGCGAACTTTCATTAAAAATGAACTTATACTTGTCACTTGCGATAATTTTTTATTATAGAACAACACGGCATGATATATTTTATCGTGTGTGGTAAATAGCAATAAGGCTAAATCCTTTTACGAAATAAATCGTATTCCTATACCTTACAAAACGCGTATACTGAGTTAAGTACCTTCAGCAATTTTGCATATATTGAAAAAATATTGCATAGCTTTTTCTGCAGATTTTATTGAGTTTACCATCACTCGCACGAGCGAGACTAGCTTTTGATAGGACCTTTGATGAGAAAAAAACGAAAATTAAAATTTATTTTTTCCAAAAAAACCTAAAGGTTACATTACCCAAATTGTGGGTATATTAGATGATATACCCATATAGTATACATAGTAACATTGGCCACATAGGGCCATGTAGCTCGTAGAAAGGATGGCCGATGTGGCCAAAGAGTTCTCGAGTGACGGCCACGTACCGGAAGACTCAGCGTGGGCAGACCCGCCACAAGTTGGTCCGATGACCTGGTGAAGGTTGTGGGAAGCCGCTGGATGCGGGCAGCACAAGACCTGTCGTGGTGGTAATCTTTGGGGGAGGCCTATGTCCAGCAGTGACGTCTTTCGGCTGAAATGATGATGAAGATGACTAATAGTGTTCAACTTCAAAAATAAGGTGTGTGTGCGATTCACACACGATAGAATTGAAACTTCATTTTAAAAGGCATTTTCTATTTTATTTAAACAGTGTGCAATATACATACACACCGACATTTACTCTCTCGCTCTGGCTCACACAAAGAGGAGAGACCGATAATGTGCGTTAAACGTTTAACATTTAACGCTTAATTTAACACTTCAATAAATAATTAAGTATGAAAAAACTACAAATAGATATGTACACTCACACTTTTATTTAACATTATACCAATTTTATTGTTAACTGAATAAAAACAAAATACAATTAAAACTGAAACAAATTATATCTGCACTTGAATACAAAAGAACGTATTCGTTTTCGTATTCGTACCCATAAATCTTTCTAGAACGAATGATGTATGAACATCTCTCTCTAACGGCTGAAAATCTTGTTATAAACTCGTGTCATTATAAATTCATGAGACGAAACTTACACGGCTAACACAACATCCCTTGAATAATTTGAAATCTCTTTTAATATTTTCTACATGATTTGCTAATGTTTTATCAAGAACAAAATAGATATTACTGTTTGTGAATGTTATGGTGATTCCGATGAGAGTAGATAAATATATACCTCGGAGCACTATGACTGAATTATTAGAAGAACTGAATGATTTAAAATATTGTTTAATTGCAAGATATTTGATTGTTATAAAAAATAAATTTAATTGCTTGTATTATGAAAAATAATGTGTACAGAAAATAAAATCGATATTCTTAAAAATTATGTTTCTTTTTTTTTCACAACTGCCAGCACGCGTCGTCCTAGCTATCGCGCGTTAACAATAATTGATATTCTTAAAAATTATGTTTCTTTTTTTTTCACAACGGCCAGCACGCGTCGTCCTAGCTATCGCGCGTTAACAATAATTACATTAATTACACTCCTAGCTATACATAAATACTAGTTAGTTACTATATAAAACTTAATAAGAACAAACTGTAGCCTATATCACTCTGGGGTAATTAATGTAGGTACTACCTATACATGAAAGAATTTTTTAAATCAGATCAGTTGTTTCAGAGGTCATTTACCTCTTACAAAAATACATATTATTTATAACAGTTGTATACCTACTTAAATAGTTTTTATATTATATTATGTCACTTCAATTAGATACCGTCGGCGTATTATAAAAACGCCAATCAAAACTACGCCGCAACAGCGTACTCGAGTCTGTGTCATACCGATAATACTATCATGTTGACAAGCTTCATTTCAAATAGTCACTGCACACTATGATATTATATTGCCGTATTCTAGGAGCTAATTGTTTGTAGGTAGCGCGGTATCTAGTTGATGGACACCAACCATTAACCTATGCAATATGTAATATAAAATTCTTTTGAATGTTGTAAATAGAACTCAACGTTTAATAGAATGTGAAGCGATGATATTCTCAGTGGTAGCGTGTACGAACACCGCGTCGATCGATGTGAGCCATACATAGCCATGGTAAAGTATTTTTAACCAATTTCTAATATTCGACTAATTAACAAAATCTGTCAACAAACATCTATAGGTGTGTTCGGGCAGCTGCACTTGGGAGCCAACCACATCGTCACTTAACATTACGTGAAATTCTGTTTTAACTGTAAACCTATAAATATTTATGATTGAGAAAATTATGAGGATCTATGTGAGATCTTTTATATTCTATAAATTACAAACTCGATTAATAAAAATTATAATAATTAATGTTCGTCTGATAAGGAATAGCAAAAAAACATTGCACACGAATAAACCAATGCACGCACACAATAATATTTACATCGTTATGGATTAAAATATAAGAAAAGTATAAATTGAGTGCAGCTTCATAGCTTATGTAAAAAAATACTATACTATACTACCATACATACTTTACAAATGGATTCACTTTCATTGAACGACATTACAAATGGATCGAACTAGATCTCTATGTAAACTTATAAATAAAATGTAAGTGTAATATATACTCTGAAATCTCCATTTTTTATTTTACATAATCATGTCGTCATACTATTTGCATAAAACACCTTTTTCGCGTCTACGATTTCTATATTTTGATTTAGCTTTTTGACGGGTATAGGCTGACATTATATTAAGTTTTCTTTATTTTTAACTTTGACATCATATATATTCATAATAACTATACCACACTAATGTTTTGCATACGGAATTGATAAATCTTGACGAGAGCTGTCAATTGAAGCTAAAACGAACACCGTAGTCAACATTTATACTAAATGAAAATTATGTGAAATCTCAAAATGACGTCCTTCTTCATCGAACACGATGCGTAAGTCTTCACTCTACGCAACGAATTATTTGACTCTTTAAATATCGAGTGATTTATTAAATTTTGTATATAGGTTATAGATTTGTATGTGATATGTATGTTATGTATCCCCCGATTTTGTTATCAACAGTTTTTTGTGTTGACTCTCACTATGGAAGGAAATTTAATGGAGTATTCACGTAAAAAGAGTGTTGTGCCCCTCTCTACAATGTTAATTTGACGTTCTTCAAAGTTTTATATCGACCAGTTAACAAGACGACGCGACGATTTGTCAATTTTAAAGTATTGTAATTCACTCAGAATCGTTATAACTTATAAATGACTACACCTACGAATCGTGAAATATAAATTGGACTTGTCGCTTTGGCTAATATATTATTTTATTAAGCTGTTATTATTTAGCTAGTTATATATAACTTAGTAACTTTGTTTTTGAAGTAAAAGTATATGTTTTTATTCTTCATAGTTTTTAACGCTTGGCCAAAATCTCACCTGATGTTAAGTTATGATGTGGCAACATTCACCTTGAGTGTGGTAGATAGCCAAGCGGGTATTAGAAAAAGCCATACCACCGTGCCATGGTTTCATCACGATGTTTCCCTTCACCGAAAGCTCAGGCTCATTGTAGGACGTCAATTGAGGCCGAGTCCATCCACGCTACCACAGATCAATTATTGCTTCTAGCATTTAAAAATATTCTAACTTCTTCCCCCTATTCCTAAACGCGACTCCCTTATGTGTCACAAATTTCAAGTACAGTAGTGATGACATAGAAAATTGAAGGATTATATTGTAACTTAACCTTCTACGTATTGCGTAACTAAAGTGTAAATGCGATACTTTACAAAACCAAATTTTGTTACGTTTTAAATGTGTTATTGGTTAAAAGTTTTAAGCTCTTAATGTTCACAATTACATAGAAGGTACGGAACAATGATAGCGATTAATTGGAGATTGTTTGGAATTGATGATGTTTTAGCTCTCACTTTAATCTGATGACGCACTGTCGCCACTTCACGCATATTTTAAATAGCCAATGGTTTTATCTTCTGACTATTAAAGAACGGATTTTCTCAGAATATTACGTTGGTTGCCAACATTATACTTTTGTCAAAATATACAATAAATATATTTATTTTAAAAAAATGGCTAAATCATTTCAGTATTCATTTTTTTTCAACTTTAATGAATTGAATACTAAGCGTCAAGTACGTAAGCATTGCAATGGTTTCAATTGATATTATAGTATTGATGTTATTTTTAAGAGTGGATTTTTTTTTACTAACTGGAATAAAAAAATAGGTAGGCACTTAATTGGATGGGGGGAAAACATGAACTTGGCACCGCGCCACGATGCGAGAAGCATTATGCGAATTAGTAACATTGTGGCGTTCAAATGCCTCGTATATCGATTTCGATCGAATAATTACCTACTATAAACAATTACAAAATATCGATTTTCTATTTCTATAGACTTTTAAATATCTTCTTAAAACCAACTAACATATACTATTTGAATAACCATCAAATTATTATTTTTTTTTAATTCTGGTAACAAAATCTTTGCAGTATACATGTCATTCAAACAATCAAAAATATTTTATTCAATTTAAGCCCTCAGAAGGCACTAATGAATGTCAATAAACTATCACCAGTTCGGAAAACATTTCAGTCATCGAGAAAGACCGACAAAAGTTTCGTTCGGGTTAATCAACATTTTTTTAAATGCTTTCTTTCCGGAATTATTTGCTCTTATTGTCATTTTCAATGGACGTACAGAGAGAAAATCAATTCCAGACCTCACCGCCATTCACGTAATGATCCACCCTATAATAAATAATACCCTTTCGAAAATAAACTTGCTTAACATGATTTTTGAACTTATTATCTGGCAAATTGGTAATGTGCTTAGAAAGATTATTGTAGAACTTAAAAAAAACCTTTATTTGTCTTACTGAGTATATATGGAATTATTGATTGATTCATACTGATTTATTATTGGATGGATAATAGCAATATTAAGGCGGCCAAATTAAAATTCTTATTTTTCGAGCTACCGAGCTATAAGTAACTTAACCTACTTATTATTATGGATTATTTTCTTAGGTTCCTCTTTCGGTTATTTTTACAAAATATTACACTTATACAAAAAATAATGGTGCGTGCCAACTCCGACACGTGACTGGAGTTTATTCTTTAAGAACGATTGTCTTGGAATATATATAATAGGCAAATTTAGATTATTACTTCCGTATATAAGTAAGTTGGGTATATGTAGAGCTAAGTATACGCTTGTCTTAGAACAAAATTTGGATACCAGATCATTTTCGTATGTGCCATCCGCGCGTATTAGCCTACGTGAATCGTTATGAAAACAAATTCCATGTATTTTTGCAAAATCTAAGTTTTTAAAATATAATTTAATGTTTATTAGAGATGTTTAATTGTTGTTCGTGTATTGTACCTGGATGTAACAAAGAAAATCAATGAAATAACACAACCAAAAATAGAATATAATTCCGTTTTTCGTTTCGTATTATTTAATGTATTTTCGATTTGTACTATAGTCAATCTATGGTATGTAAATACCGCGTAATATCGCGGACTATATATAAAAATTGATTCTTAAGGAAGGAAACTACATGTATAATATCTGAAAATACAAAAGCTGTCCGTGGAACTTGCTCGTAAATAGCAACGTATTTGCCCGCGGCATCGACTTACAAGATCAATATTTATATTTAAATAATGAACCCTTGGTAAGCGTTTGGCTGCTAATTAAGTGTACAAGCATAGCGGAAAGCGGGTTTAAGATACAATAAATGTAAATTATCGAAATATAGTCTTGGAGAACATTGCTTCATAAAACCATGGACGGTCAAAAGAATAAATATTTTTTTTTAGAGCATCCATCAATAAGTTTATCCTGCTTGTATTTAGTACAGAAAAGTAACGGTATTGGTTCTGATGATAAGGGAAGTATAATCCAAAAATAAGAGCGGCGAGACTTCAATAATATATCGTTAATCGCCGCTGTCATAGTATGACACGATTGATCGAATCACTTTGATTTTATTACGACCCGTACGCAAATGATCGAGTAAAGAATTTTGAAAAGATTCGATCATTCCTGACTCGCTTCCGCAAGCCATCCGCCAGCGACAGAAAACACGCAATCACTTTCTTTATATGAACTACACGCACACAGCGCCGCGCGCTCAAGTTAGTTGACCTATCACAACTATGTTTGTCTTTTTCGATTGCGTGCAGACAAATATAATCAAATAGGTACGTCGATCGCTTCTGCTACACCTGCAGTAACCTGTTTTTTTTTTTAATAATAACTCGGCACTTTTACTGTACTGTCCCTAATGATAAGCACAGTACAATACAAATACAACGGCGACCACCGAGATATCGAAATCCATTAGCGGTCGCCGCTGTCATGCCGGGCTGCATAAATATCTCTTCACGTTACGCTTCAAGGACTCGATGTCATAAGAAAGAGGGAACATGTTGGCCGGGAGATGGTTCCACAGTTTCACGGTACGACAAAGATAAGACAGAGAGAACTTTTTAGTTCGTGCCGAGATGGAGGTTACCGTAAAACTGTGATTTCGAAATGCATGTGGTTCTGTTGTGGAAAGGTTTTTTTTTCTTTTCGACTGACTGACTATACTGTTAGCCTTAGGGGCCCTGGAGCCTTGACGGCTTTTACAGCTTTACCGGGCTTGGGGGCGAGCGCTTAAGGCACTCAGCCACGAAAGCTTTGCAACAACATCCGAGGGTGCCAAAGTGGCCGAACCTCGGCTCGGTCTTTTGCACGTATGCAAATAAGTCGCGATCTGGCTAACTAACACGACGCGTATTCGCGAATCACTATGACGGATTTTTTACCATACGTATGTTAGTCACTACCTGTACAGCCTTACCACCCCGAATATCATTACACATACGCCGTTACTCAACAGCTTGCACTACATTCAGGTGACGTTGGCTTGAGTGTCTCAAGTATTAAGATGTATTTTAACGCACCGTTCATCCAAAATGTACTACTATCTACTTTGGTCAATTTGCCAAAAGCAATAAGGATATATTGAAAAGCTGGTAAGAACGTGCTATTTCATACAAATGTTTACGACCTTCCGCTTACGCACTATAAACGCAACCTTACTCTCCGAACTGAAGTAAGTATATACTTTACTTTACATTTTCAGTTACATAATCATTCGTTTAGTTAGTTGCTAGCTTGAACAGATGCGCCAAACGACCAAACTCTCACACATGTATTTCTGTTTTATCTGTAAATTTGCTGATAACAAATTGTTATGAGATGGTTTTGCTCGTATTTTTCCCATTTTCCCATTTTTATTCCTTGAAAACTGGACAAAATGGTTTTTGCGTTAACATATAAAATGACAAACTTTAAAATGATAAAGTGAATGATGATTTGATAAATTATGTGTAATTGATATTTAACCAACCATATTGTGTAATATGCGAATATAAAAGATTGAACAGCCCGTCTGTTTTCTAAAAAAAAACGTATTGATAAACATGTTTACATTAGATTCACGTTGGGTGTTGTTTTGAGTACATTTGAATTCCGAAAGTATTATAATTATTTAAACATTAACTGTACCCCATAGTTTCACCCGTGTTAAATTTATTCTACTAACTGCGACCGCGCGCGGCCCCGCCGCCTCCAACGCACCCGTGTAGCCAGCCTGTCATCGTTCTCATTTTATTTATTTTTTATTATTTGACAGGTTTAACTTTATTGCCACAATCTTACCTGATGTTAAGTGATGATGTGTCCCAAGATGGAAGCACGCTAAGCCTAGTAGAGGACTGGCTCTCAAGTGCTTGGCGACAGATTTTCAACTTGAAGGTGGTAGCTAGCGTCGCGCTCGGCGGGTCGCGTCTATGTGAAGTCTTCTATATAAACTAGTACATTACAACTGCTAAAGTCACGCCAGCGTCGCGTTGCCGTCCCGTCCCGTCCGCTGTTTGACGACACCCTTAACTTTATAATGCTAATAAATGCTCGTCTGAAAACAACACAGAATTTAGTTAGATCATTGTAACGAGAAAACAACACCTGACTAAATAAAAATAATACTAGCTGATCCGTGCGAATATTTGACACATTACAGAGTATAAACAAACTAAAAGCCGTCATGTTAGTTAAACATATTGTTAACAGATGACGCCTCCTGTGTAGTGTGTAGTGACATATGTCTTTGAAGGTTTTTAAAATTAATTCCCTTAGCGACAACATTAGTTTTAACCTATTCGAATAATTTTCGTCAATAGCAGGTAACAAGCTTTAAAATGATTTTCGAATTATCAGTTTTGAATTAAGGGAGATAGGCATCACCACAAAAATAAACACCTAAGAAATAATATTTATAGAGACTATTGGCTAAAGTAAGTTAACACTAATAGATCCTATACACTAAATGGCAAAGGGAAACTGAAACGTTAACCTAAAATGCTTAGACACAGCAAATAGTACCGCCGACCACGAAGCCGGGTTAAACGAACGCATTAGTTCCTCGACCGCCTCACATAGCACTATCGTAACTAAGCCTACTCGTAATTTACACCGTGGAGAATACACGGAAAAGAACTGTCCCTAGAGTCCGAAAAGTATACAAAATGGTTTTTTACCTTTTATATACATATATTTATATCTTATACACATATTATAAAACTCAACTTCTTTGTGTCTATACATTTATATTCTTTACACGCAAAAACCACTTATCCGATTTATATGGTTTTTATTTTAATTCATAGCTATGTTATCTGGCCAGGTTATAGGATATATTTTGTAAAATAACCAGTAAATAATAAGTTACAAAATACGCAGTGACGATAATGGTGAAACAATTCGAAAAAATAAAATACGCTTCTAGTGCGTATCTATCTATTTAAGATTAGATATATCTAATCTATTTAAGATTACGCTGAATAAATCATAAGAGATATATTACATTAATATACTACACAATTGTAGATCCTATATAAACCTACAGAAAAGTCAGCAACAGCATATGTATATCTTCTAAGGATCACCCAAGACAAGCATTTTTGTCTTTAAATTAACCAGCGAGCGACTGCAGTGGGTGCAGCGGTGGCAGCAAGATTTGCACGTGCGCTCGACTGACTGCATTCTATAGAACACACGAGCGGAGCCGCGGGCATAGCTGTGTGCTTTATAATATGATTAGCGTTTTACCCCAATCTTACCTGATGTAAAGTGATAATGAGGTCTAAGACGGTAAACAAGCTGCCTACTACTAGTTGGGCAGAGTTTAGACTAACCGCGTACGTCCATCACTGAACTAACGGAACAGTTAGTTGTAGCGAAGAGTCGCGATCCGACACATCCCTACGACTAAAACTGGTCGAACGATCAAAACGGTCATGTTTCAAATCATTACGCCTGCGACCGCTAAGAGCAAAAAAGAGCAGTCTTTACGCCGTGCGTGCTAACTACTACTGAAGTGCATACGACTGAAGTTCGTAATCGTACAATAACTTTCACGCAGACCACCAACCAAATGGGCTCTGGACGTTCAAGAAGAACGGTAAGTGGATTTACATTTGCTAGTAGCAGACTTTTTGCTAGCTTGGGGTACACTAAACACTGAAGTCAGGGGGTATAATCTACATAGACGATCCTTCGAAAAACAACCAGCCCAATGTTGATAACATTTTTTTTTTAAGTGGAGAGACTTGTCATGTGTACACACCCGCTCAAGGGAGCGAGTGGTTATATGAGACTTCTACTCACTAAAACTCCACGGTGTAAAGTGCCGCCATAAAGGGGCGATGCGTGACTAGTAGCATTCCACCGCGTCGCCCCTGCGGCCAGCCCGGCTCAATTCCGGGACAGTTCTTTACAACCCTGTCTCCCCCGACCGCCGAACTTGTGCAATGGAAAAGAGAGAGAGGGAGACTTGTGCAGAGGGAGAGGGAGATGGCGCTTAGAGCATCGGGCGGTCAGCGCAACCTAGATCACGTGGCTGCCCCGTGCTGCACGTAACACCATATTTCGCCACAATCTATATATAGCTGTCTGGCGGTAGCAGTTTCGAATAAATACGCAGTATTACTTGAATCACATTTAGGGTGCGGTACGCACGGTGCGCACGGTATTAATTACCTAGTAATTAAAAATCTTCCGAGGTGGCACACTTTTATTATTTTCTATAATAAACCACGCGTCCAACCAATAGGTTTCAAGGGATATCGGATCGAAATTCAATCGGTTTTTATTGACTTGAAAAATAAGAAAACTTAGGAAAAATGTTACAGGACGGTAAAACAGGCGCTCGTTGATAAGCACGCTACGCCTCGCCGCGCCGATGCACATTTCACAGGGCATTCTCCTTATGTCTGAATAAACCGTTCAAATCGTTCGTAAACAAGCATCAACACGGAAACGTAAAAACATTAGTAGTGTAGAGATATGATAGCAAGCCATGCGATTACTAAGCAGTGGCATTTACTCCGGCAGTACCTTCTTTGCAATCTCAATGATAAACACGAGAGTTGTAAGTAACATTTATGAAAAATCCCTTAATTTTCAAAAAAAAATGTAGTTTGGTTTTATGAAACAACGATGCAACTTTAAAAATAATATAAAAATTACAAATTACTGATGACATGTGACACACATTCTTTAATAACACATATTAAAATATACAATGTTCCGAATTTACGATTATAATCCTTGACTGCACGACATAAAATTCAATTTCATTTGCCACAATATAATGTAATGTGACATGCGATAGATGAACGAAAAATTTTTAGGCAATAGAATAAAAGTTCCACTTTAATATTCGCAATGTTTCCGGGAATTTTGAAAGCTTCGCGAATAGTCCATTGAGTTCTGTACGTATACAATTATTATAAAGATCAAGAGGTTATTTCTTTGTTTGAAAATTCTAATCTCTTGAACTACTAGTTCTATTTGAATTTTTTTGGCATTGTAAAGCCTATTTATAGAGGAAGTTTACATGCTATATAACTTGACGTTACGTCAATTAATCTGGAAAGCTGTAGGCAAGTATGGGAAGTTAAAACAACGATAAACTACACGGGTGCGTTGACAGCGGCGCGGCGGCGGACAGTTGGTAGAATCAATTTAACACGGATAAAACAGTAGAGCACAGCTGGTTATGAACTATAGTAAAAATGGTAGGATGGAGCTGAGTTCTAGGTAACGAAAAAAACAATGTAAGAAGATTACATACATACATATATCACGCCTCTTTACTAACGAGGTAGGTAGAGACCACGTCCTTCCACTTGCTACGATCCTGACATACAACTTTCGCTTCCATTAAAAGGTTACGTTTGAAAATTTTACTGTGTTTGAAGATTGAACTACATGAGCCAAAAGTCTTCTTCACATATCGCTTCTACTATCCTAGAAGTCTAATCAGTCGAAAATAAAAAGTATAAACATACAATCGGAATGACGGACTAAAATTCTCTTTGGAATCCCGTGATAGGAAGGCACGTCTTGGTGAGGTTTGCCCAATTTATACGCTATAAAAATTATACTTTTAGAAACCATAAAAAATATTTTCAAAAAAAAAACAACATTTTATTAATTCTCAACCGTTATTGATGAAATATTATACACGGAAAGTATGTAATTCCATAATTAAAAAGCAATTTTTTTTCCATAATATGATTAAAAATAATTCCTTGCTAATAAACGCGTCTGGAGCCGCGGGGCATCGCTAGTTTTGTATAAAAATATATTTCTATATTCATCATATTAAAAGTAATAAACTTCGTAACAAAACGTTCATGGTTCAAATGAAAAGAGTATAAAGATACAATCTAAATGTCTTTGACAACTCTATGCAGATATACAATAAAAGAACAAAAAGGGTAAACGATAAAAACCGTCTCCCGTTTGAAGACTTACGACCACAATATCAAGTCTCCGAATGAGATTAAGAAATAAAACAGATACTCCTCCGCTTTATGCTGGGAAAGTGTAAAATGGCTATATATAACGCTTGAAGGCAATTTACTCAGTTCCTTCCAGTATTTTCGCTTTTACAAATCTAATACTTACCGCAAATACGCCTTTGTAGTCAACAATGGACAATTTTACAAGTCAATTGTATGTAGTCATGTATTTTTTATCGTAAACACAGAAAATTTAATAGATACATTCTGTGCTAATAGCTAGTAAGATTGGACACCACTTTTTTGTAGGAACGAGTGCAAAATTTTGCAAAAATATCACGCACGCATATAAGTTTTCTTCGCTATCAGTGATATCAAGTATAAGAATCGTGCATACATTAAAAAAATCGGTCAAGTGCGTTTCGTACTCGCGTAACGAAGGTTCCGTGTCATCGCAGATATATTTTTGTTATGTATTGTCCAAAAAAAATTATTTTCGGAATCCTTAGTGCAAGCCTGAATCACATTTAGTAGGTTTTTATTACGCACAGTAATTACGCCAAGTTTCACGCTTATACAATATGTATTGCCATTAATACGATAAAAGAAAACCGTTGAAAAAAGAAGATTTTAATTTTTGTCCTTTTTTTTTGTAATTTTATTAGAAAATCTGTCATAATTATAAATTTTAACACGCTTCATTTTATGGTTAATAAAATACAGCCCTTTAAACATAGGAACTGTCTGTGGAACGGTCTCCCAGCCGGTGTGTTCCCTCCTTCTTATGACATCGGGTCCTTCAAGCGTAACGTGAAGAGATATTTAAGCAGGCCGGCATGACAGCGGCGACCACCGATGGATTGCGATCTCTTGGTGGTCGTTGTTGTGTTTGGATTGTAGTGTGCTTACCATCAGGTACAGTACAGTCAATGTACCGAGCTATTATAAAAAAAAAGGACGGACAGCAGTAGCGTAGGCTTTTCAATAAGGTTTCTTTTCCGGGAACGAAACTCTAAAATTGTGTAAATATTCCATTTTTGAAGTAAAACTTCTTTAGACGCGACTAGAAGGTAACTGGACGACAATGCAACGGAAGTCCGGTGGTGACCATCGAGATAGTGGTGGCCGTTAGGACGATGGTGGCCGTCAGGATAATGGTGACCATCGGGATCGTGGTGACCGTTGGGACGATGGTGGCAGTAGAAATAGTATATAAATAGTCTAGTAAACAAGTTCAAAAACGTGTTAATTCTTGTTACTGCGAATCCTTGAAATCTATGTACCGCTAAGAAAAAAATCTCATATGAATTATTTATTTTTAACTTAATCGCCATCTCTTATAACGCATAAAATTTTACTTAAATCGCGTGTGACGGTTACACTCTTTTAATTTTTTTTTTTATTATCATTATTAATCTAATAATAATTCTAGGAACCATCTATGTTTGTAATTTAATATGTCTCCCAATTTTATGTTTTTTTTTATCATGTTATGCATATTTTAATTTTCATGTCTGTGTCTAATACACGTATTGAACACAAAAGCTCCCAAAAACTCGTTAACGTTTTAGCATTTTGCTTTTCCAATTAACAAGTTCACAAAGAAAGACTTTTATAACGTTAATTGCAAACTTCGTTTTTTGAAATGTGGACAAAGAAAATATCGTAATGCAATCATAGCATGCTTGTAGACCATATTCTAATTATCGCCTAAAATCTTTTACTAAATAGTTATCGGTTAATTCTACCAGCGATATAATAGAAGCACACAATAAACTATCATCCTCAACGGACCATGTACAAAAAACAGGTTGTTAAAGAAACGGTCCAATTCCAAAACTTTCATAGCTCCGTACACCGGCAATTTTGTTGTAGTAGAATTTTGCAAAAGTTGAGTCGGATTATTGCCTATTACGTTAACCGTTCGCTAAATCGAGTTAATAGTCCATTTGTTGGTACATTGCACACGTAACCGACAGAAGGTTTGCTATCTTTTATATATTTAAAATTAAGTCAGATATTTGGTATCCGGTGAGGGACATTCGTACCCGAGGAGTGGACTGCGATGACCAAACACTTGGCAAAAATGATTATAGTATTCCTTTGATCTCCTTATTTATAACATTTCGGTAATATTCCCCGACCGGTGTAATAATGATAGCTCTCAACAATAACTTGGAGAATTCTTTGGAAATTCCTCTCTACTTAAGGCATCCCGAATGATGGAATACCACCCTACATAAGATTGCAGCCAAATAACCTAGTGTTGTGTTCCTGTGGTGAGTAGGGTTTCCAGAGCTCTTTGGGTATGGAAGATTAAAGTCAGCAACTTGCTATTGATATGTATGGTATTACAAGCGTCCTTTATAGGCTACGGTAGCCGCTTAACATGAGGCGGACTGTATACTTGTTTGCCAACGTCTTTTTCCTATTTCGAACGGTTTGCTTCTTGGAGTAGTTGTCATCATTATATACAGTAAAAATTGGTAGCACTACTCGCACTAATATATATGTAGTAATTATTAAACGAGATAGATATAGATATTAAGTTGTCTCCATATTAGTATTATATCAAATATTAGTATGTAAGAAAATAGGAGATGAATAACTTACTTAGTTATCTAAAATATAGTTGCGTTTGACCACAACTCCATATGACGATGTAGCCCAAGATGTTAACACGTCAAGTCTAGAAGTGAACTGGCTCTCAACTGCAACCTTTCTTGACAGGCCGGCATGACAGTAGCGACCGCCAATGGATTTAGATTTCTTGTTGGTCGCCGTTGTGTTTGGATTGTACTGTGTTTACTATCAGGTACAGTACCGTCAATGTGCCGAGCTAATATAAAAAGAATATTTTTCGCGTAAGTGCCCATAACATTTTTTACTTAATGTAATTGTATATTACTTGAAAGCCACTTTTTTACTGTGGAACTACACTTGTAGTAAAACATTAAATTCCGTTATTGATAAATGAAATTCGTCTCTAGGTGGTCAAATGTGCATTGTTTTTAATAGTAGCTCTAATTTTAAAATATACCTTTAAGTTTAATCGCCCTAATTATTAAAAAAAAATTACACTACCAAATACTGCAGCGAAAGCTTTTTTTTTTTTTTCGAACTGACTACACTTTTAGCCTGAGGGGCCCTGGAGCCTTTACGGCTTTTACAGTTTTACCGGGCTTGGAACAGCGAAAGCCCTTACGTAATTTAATATACACGGTTGTTATTAAAATATAGACGCGTGTCTATGACGGCTTCTTCGCGATATGTATGAAGATAAGTCAGATAAGGACAAGTTATGCAATTTTTCATTTTTGTATCAATTTATTATTTAGTACCTACGTAGCAGTTAAATTTAGGTGAAGTGATCCTTCTGAAATGAGGACTTTATTAGCTTGAGCGAAGTTGTTAGTGTTTTCGCCTAAAGCTTATACTACAATTACGCACAACAGTATAAACTAGGTATAAACTTAATCGTGTTAAGTTTCTGCTATCCTATTTAACGAAATAATGCTGACGGGTAACATTTAAAATAAAAAGTATATTTATATAAATTAAGCATACAAACTATCTCTTTGGTCTTATGTGGTATTAAGGCAACTAAAAGGCTCAAGGACTTGGTCCTTGGATTTGGGTTTTATTTTTGTGACATGGCAATTGTGTCTGACTGGATCCCGACCACCATACACCAGGTAACACACACCTTAGTGGCACGCTTAGTCGTGTCGCGACCGGAGATCAGCCGGTGAATATTCAGTAATAAAGCGAGATTTTATTGAATCTGTACACGACTGAATCGAGAACACCACACACATAGTGAAAAACCAGTCACTGTTTAACGTTTGTTTGGTCGCTTTTCGGTATCAGCCACGAGGTTCGCAGGCGGCATGACAACGACGACCATCGAGGGATCCCCGATCTTTTGTTGGTGGTCGTTGTTTTTTGATTATACTATGCTTACCATCTGGCAAAACCATCACTTTGCCATAAAAACTGTGGCGACCACGAAGAGATAAACATTCCATCGTCAGACACCGCTGTCATTACGGCCTCCGTAAATACAAACTGTTTATACATGGACTGATTCCGTAACGTAATATGCATAAGCAAATCACTATGACGAACTTTTCACCTTATGCACCTGTACTGTAGGGCTTACCATGAGATCACCACACAAAGTGCTTAAGAATCATACCTAATTCTAAGCGTCGACCTAATACAAATGTTATATGCTTAGCCTAGACATTGGATTGATTCTTAAGACCAACTGCTGGAACATATGAACGAGAACTATAGACAGATTTGTGGGATTCGAACCCACGTTGATCGAAGCGGTGTAAGAACACACTGCTACCACTAAGCCATCATACCTTCGTTGGATTTAGTGTGATTTGCTTAGCTTGGAATCAAATGGCCGTGAGTGAAATGAGTACCTACTCATATTTATTATTATTGATAGATTGGTCACCAAAATAATCGGGTGATAATAGGTATGTTATGTAAAAATACCTAAAAAAACATCTTTCGTATTACCTAGCCATCTTATTTGTAGGATTACTAATTTTATATAGGAAATGTTAAATCAAATTCAGAAAATGGTTCTTTTTGTCTAAGCAAAATTTTTTTCATATATATCGTACAAGGTTCTTGACCTTAAGATGACGGTATAAAATTGTCCTCTGTCTAGTTTCATATCCCAAAGGCTTCTCAATATATCCTTGGAATATGACGACAACGAAAATTGCAAACAAACATATTTTTTCACACATCTAATAACATTGTCTCAGAGGATACTCTCTCACCTTTGATTTTATACATGTATATTGTCTTGTGAATTGAACAATCGTCTCTGACACAAAAGTTGAAATGTTTCTACGAAGTAAAAATAACGTAAACTTATCTACTTAGTTCAGAGAAAATCCAATGTAAAACTCCAACTGTAAATTGTTCTATTAAAACAAAATACATTATACAATCCTTTTAATAATGATAATGATTTCCTAAACCTGTTAAGCATGGAGCCTAGATATAAGTCTAAAAATTGTATGACAGAGCCTAGAGCGCGTTAGTGTTACAAATGTTAGCTACATATATAATTTTTTTTTGCCAATTCGTCTTATTTTGTGAATTATTCAAATAAAAATTACTATAATCTCTACGAAAGTAGTTAGTTAGAAAATTTAGTTAAAAGATCAGGTTATGTAACACTACATTTAAAGGACGCTCAACTGACTCACCTCGGCGGGGGCGCCACTATCGACTGTCACGCGACATCGTTCGATCGCCTGATGTGCAGCGACGAGGGTTCTCTTATAAAAGACACGCAGAGCTCCGTGGTCATTCTAGTTGTATATTCACGTGGGAACATTGGTGTATTCACGTGGGAACATCAGTATATTCAAGTGGGAACATTACTTTGCCACGTTATTATGTAAAGTGTGCAATAAACTGTTTGTTCAATATTTCTATTATATAGACCAACTTAAGATCATAATTCCACGGTCATTACACTTATATTGACGGTAAATAATGAAGTTTTTCGTAGATTCTACTTTGATTTTTTTATTACGGTCTCTTACTTGAACACTTGTATACACCTATTTATTTGTACACTTGTTCACCATATTGAAATCATTATGCAGTGTTTTTAGGGTTCCGAAGTCAAAATGAACCCTTATAGTTTCGGTATATCCGTATGTCGGTTTGCGGCTTAGCTCCGAGATTCATAATACTAGAAAGCTGTAATTTGGTATTGATATACATATTTATCACGCCGACTAAAGTGCTAAACTTATAAAATGTATTTGGAAAAGTAATTTCTCGCAAATTTCATTGAAAACAAGTTAAAATCCCCTACTCTAAAGGATGATTCACGTTACACCAAGCCGGACCCCGCGCCGACCAAGATACGGTCAAACATGTATAGTATATTTTTGTATAAAATAATTCATACTACAAACAAACATGTAACAAAAGCATTCTTAATTCTGCATATTGTGACGGGCAACTGCGGAACCCTACATTGCGCGTGGCCTGACACGCACTTGGCAATATATTTTTTTAGATTATAATACTCCTCTGTAAGTTATTCTTATCGCAATGTACAAACAAAGTAATGCTACGAATAATAAACAGACGCCATGAATCTGACAAATGCGAGCGCAGCGCTATCCTGACGGAAAAATAAAAATAATCTATCCTCCGTTTTCTGGACGCATTTACTGTGCAATCGTTTATGTCCATTGTTCTCCTTTTAACTAGGCTCCGTGCTGTTTGAGTTTGTTTTATATTTTCCACAGATTAAATATATAGGTATTTAGGACAATATTTTCACTAAAGACCTCTTTCAATTGTTTCTGTTTAGGGTTCGAATTCAAAACATTGTATCAGTGTATAACCAGTTCAAAATACCAACCAAAAATCTCAACGTTTTAATTAATTACTCATATACTTGTATATACGTATACTCGTACTATACTAGTGTCGCTTTAATACTATAAGCAATTAAAATAACATATTTTATCCGTAATAATTTTAAAAAGAAGTAGTTAATGTTTGAATTATTGTAAGAGGGTAACCTGTGAGAACTACTAATACGATCCTAAAAATTCTTTCAATTATAGTTAGCTAAGTTTTATTTGAGTGACATAGGCTTGTATTATTATTATTAAATTTTACATTGTAAGTAACGCGTATGAAATCGCTGACTGTTGTTATTATGTAATTAAAATTCCCCAAGCCCGGTAAAGCTGTAAAAGCCGTAAAGGCTTCAGGGCCCCTCAGGCTAACAGTGTAGTCAGTTCGAAAAAAAAATAATTAAAATTCACAGTAGAGTTAGTGATTGTTTACTATGAGTTAAACTAGATGGCGGTAGGAGTCATTATAGAGTCATTTTTTCAGTTTTTTTAGTCAATTTTTACCTGTTACTCTAACAATATTTAAAAAATCAGACAAGGTAAGTGGAAATGATATTAATTGGCCACTAAGCCCATGACCGCTACAAATAAAACCTAGTATTCTAGTTTTTTTTTTCGATCTGACTATAATGTTAGCTATAAGGGTCCTGAAGCCTCAAACTGCTTTTACAGCTTCACCCGGGCTTGGGGGCGAGCGCTTAAGGGACTCAGCCACGAAGTATTCTAGATACGTTGCGTTTTTTTTATACTAGCATGGCTGCACGGTATAGTGACATCTAAAAACAACGGCGACCATCGAGAGATCGGCAATCCATCGCTGGTCATCGTTTTCATACCGCCCAGCGAGCTTCTGAACAGCTGCATATACACTGGCTGATCCGAAACACGACAAAAAAACCGAGAGTCGTTATGACGTATTTATCACGGAGGTCACGAGGTCGTGGCCCGCGCACTCCACTTGATTACTTGATATAGGTACATCGGCTGGTCACGGAACGCGATATGCCTTAGCGTGTAATGATCTAGTATATGGCACCCGAGATCCAAATGGGCACAACTGTCATGTCCACCCAGTGAAATCACCCATCAAATGTTAAAGAAATTAGATCTTTTATGTGTTTTTTGTAGTGAAATCTTCTTTAAATGCCTTGAGCACTTTTTGGCAGGCGTCACCGACATGCATAATAGCAGTAGGTATATCTGTAGCTATACAGGTGACGTATTGTGCAACATTAGTGCTGTGTATATCTGTAAAAGTAAAATTGAATGGATTTAGTAAAAAGTTTAATGTGTATATACTGTATATTATTCAAATAGTGTTTGAGTTTGTTTAATATTTTAATTGTTTAAGATTCACTAGAACGTTGCAGAGCTTAAACCCGGGCAAGATTTTTCATTTGTCTGGACTCTTAATCTGTCACGTATGCAATTGTTTATTTTGTTGGGCGAGCCAAATAACGATTCTATCCCGTTTTTTAATTAAAACTGATTTTAATTGAGCAACAACTCCTTGTGATGTTCGCAAATAACTGGGATCTTATAAAAATTCATTTAAAAATTAAAAATCCTCGCATAAAACGGTATATCTCTATCTCGTAGCCGACCTTGAACCTCCATACACCAAAGAGCTCTGGAAATCCTAGTCACCACAGGAACACAACACAAGGTTATTTGGCTGTAATCTTCTGTACAGTAGAGTTATTCCACCAGTCCGACTGCCATAAGTAGACGGAAATCTCCAAAGAAATTTCTCTGTGCCCTACCTCTCTTTGAACCCCCTCTGGTGTGACTTGAGCGATCGGTTTGATGGACGGTAAGCCCTAGACCAATGAATTTAGGTATTATTTTAAACTTTGAATACCGGACAACTTGCACTTGTGAGAAACGGATAAGAAAAGTTAAGTATAAAACTTACCCCAGCCTACGTCGCCTGGATCCTTTGATTAAGTTGCAGTACCCGGCTGATGTTTTAAAGTTTCACACATTCCAATCACTTAATTACACACTTTGAATGATAATATGAGACCTCAAGAATAGTAGAGATAAAACTTCTTAATTTATTAGCCCGAAGCACAGCAGGCTGCTCGCGAACTCGTATTACACCGGTGATAACTATCGCCACCGCACGCGGCGCAAGTGATTAGTTTTTTTTTGTAACAACAGATGGCGTCACTATCTTCTTGCATTGGCCGAGGTGAGAGTATAGGAAATATTGCAAGCCTTAACACCCTCTTTCCAAAAGAGCTCTGGTCACCTTACTCACCACAGGTACCTAATACAAAGTTATTTGGCTGCGATCTTTTGTAGGTATTTCATCAGGCGCACTGCCCCAAGTAGACAGAAATCTCCAATTAAGAAAAAAATTTTTTTTTCGTTGAATCCACAAATTGTAACTTACTTAAGTTGGTAATTACATGAGCTATATGCATCTAATATTGGTCTAATCTAAATCTAAATACAATAACAATGAAACAAACAAAATAAACAAGTTATCGGTTTCGAAGAAACTTTTATAAGAGATTTTTTTTCGCCAGCGTCAGTTGCACTGCGAGATATTTAATGGATGTGTTCGTCGTTGCGTTGTGGCCACGAAATAAGAAACAGTGGGAATAATAGAAAAGAGGTATGATACAAAAAATATTGTGGTTAAAGTTGTTAGTGGTCATTTACTATTTTTTGGTTAGCAATGATTAGTTTGGAGTCATTTGCTTGAATGAATAGAAGAATAGTAAAATGCAAAATTTTTGCTAATAATTTAACATTATAATGGGGTTCTAATTCTGTTGATAATTTACTATTAGTAAATTATCATCAGTATAAAGTGATTTTATGAGTTTATATAACTATACTTGGTAATAAGTTTAACACAAGCTATATCTTACTTTCTTCTAAAAGCTATTTAGATTAGTCATCTTTTATGACATTATTATTACTTACCGTCAGGTGTGATTATGGTCAAATAGTAATGCTAATTAATAATGATTAATTACTGAATTTAAAAATGTGTGTAGATATGTATAAAATAAAAATATTATCCCGCATTATACCAATATGATGAAGCTACTGCAGCACTGACTTCAATTTTTGTTATTGTATAAAATAATTTAAAGGTGTATGTATAAATAAACATTATTTTAATCAGATTCTTAAAAAAACTTATCATCTCTAAGTTAAATAAAGATAATTTTATTCATTTACAGATTTATGATATAAGTATACAATTTTGAGTATATTTTTTTCTAATTCCGTGGCCCACGTTTCATCTACTTTCACGCCTACTGGCCTTGATTAATAGCTTGCACGCGTTACCGCGACATTTCTGCTACTCGGCAGCTTTTTTATGTTCTCTGGGTAGCGCAGATTTTTGCCACTGTCACGCCTTTTAACTGTCGCCTAAAATACTAATTTATTTAAATAAAAAGTTAACTTATTTATAAAGAAAAGTTTAAAACAATTTGTACGCTTCACGAAAAAAATACTAGGCAATATTTCATCTCCTTTGTACATAAGCGTATTGTGCAACCCTACAATGCTAATCAATAAATAAAATCTAATAGGTACTAATAAATCTCAAGGGATTGTTTTTGTTTGTTTAAACGTGCTAATTTCTAGAACTACAAGTTAAATTTGAAAAAAAAAATAGTTTTCATTTTATAGCTTATTTATTGAGGAAGGTTATAGATTATATAACTTCACGCTAAGATTCTAAGGAGTGGAGCAGTAACTATGAACCTAAAGCAATCTGGAAAACTGTAGGCAAATTCGGGAAAAACACGGGTGAAACCGTGGGGCATAGATAGTGTTTATATCAAAACAATTTATTGTTATTATTTCGTAATCAGTAATTAGTTTCTAGATTAATCTACAAGGTTTAATAACATCAAATGATAACCCAACATAATATCCGACCTATCTAATATTAGCTTACTGATTTATGTTACAGTTTGGAATGGGAGTGTTAGAAGTAAGGTTTTTTTGAAAACGTTCATTTCAATTTGAATATTCTATCTCTATCCTTTGCTTTACACGTTTAATGTTTTAAGTTCAATTATATGTCTAAACTACATTTACAGATAAACTTTCTTTTTCGGATAATTGTTGTTGTTCGCTAGTGTCCGACATAAAGTGCATTAAATTAAAGTATTTATCCATCCATTACATCCATGCATTCATTCTTTCATTTGTACAACTATACCGTTTAAATTATTTATTACCTAATATACGAACTAAAGTGACTATTTGTTTTGTAACTAAGATACGATTTGTAGCAGAATGTGTTATGGATATATTCTCCTTGGGGAAGGGTGGGTTCAGGGAGAGGTAGGGCAGAGAGAAATTTCTTTGGAGATTTCTTTCTACTTGGTGCAGCCCGACTGGTGGAATACATCCTCCCTACAGAAGATCGCAGCCAAATAATCTTTTATTGTGTTCCTGTAGTGAGTAGGGTTTCCTGAGGTTCTTGGGGAAAGGGATTCAAGATCGACAACGCGCGATTGATATCTATGGTATTAAAAGCGTCCATAGGCTAAAGTAGCCGCTTTTTATAAAAAATATGCTTCATATATTGTAATATTTTCATAATGTCTACTATGACACAGTACCAAAGTGCACCAAAAATTTATGTAAATTGGTATAAGGTATTTGATATTTCATAAAAAAAAAATTATACAATTTATTTTAATAAAATCGTGCAGTCATATAAAAACCTTTGGTCTTATAAAAAACACAAGGGTAAAAAATATTTATTTTTTTCGAGAGAAACTAAACTTATTGCAGTCTAATAAAACCGTTGTACCTAGTGTTGATATTACTAGACTTTTTTCAACCTATATCAAAAGCATATACCGTATACAGCATTTGAAAAAGTTTTATATTATAATTGATGAATGCATGTAACATGATTATTATTCTCATCACATTGGATAACTGGTTCATTTGATTGTGAAAGGTACATAAAATATTATATATTATACAGTACATTAGCAATCTGATGTAATCATTTATTATAATTTACGTATTCATAATACGGTTGAAACTTGAACAGATATAAAAGGTAAATAATCTAAATATATTATTCTCAACGTCTCTCTGTCTGTCTGTCCGTTTATGTAATTTTAACGCGAAAACCACTTATCCAATGTAAATATTTTTTCCTTTAATTCATATGTATGTTACCTGGCTAATTTATAGGATATATTTTATTACATGAATTAACGTACGAAATAAGCAGTGTCGATAATGGTGAATCGATTCGGGAAAAAGGCATTTAAATGGCTTACGCTAAGTAAACCATAAGAGATATGTCTAATTAATGCTCTACATAAATATAGATCTTGAAAAGACCTACAGTAAAAGTCAGCGATAGTACGATAATATTAACACATACGGAGCGATGATATCGCATTACATTTCCTTTCAAAAATTTATACAATTGAATACTAATACTGAAATTGTTAGGGACATTTTCATGTTCTGTCATGCTCACTCTGCCTTTTTAACAAATCTGTGGTTGAGACTTTTACATTGACTTCTTTTTACATAGAACATAATATTTCAGTATCACCGACAGTGAATTTCAACCTAAATCTTTTAAACATAATTTGGGGTACTTCTGCGTGAATAATATCCAAAAACAAGACAACAGCATAAGCAAAGATCCCAACATAAACATATTCGCCAAAGTTACAAACGCTCCAGAGAAAATGTTTAGTGACTCCTGACCTTGAAACCCCTAACTCAAGGAGTTCTGGAAACCCTACTCACCGCAGAAATACAACACAGGGTTAATTGAAGTTCATTAACTTTTAAATTTATGTCGTTAATGAATTCGACTTAATGAATTTTTAAACTTATTATTAAACTTAGCATTATATTTAGGGCGACACTTGGATTTTAATTTTAACTTTATTTTTTGTGTAATGTATGCCTTGTTGGTAGCTTAATAAATGAATACATATGTTAGGATCCGATAGGCGGCGCTGTTGTCGGGCCATTAAAATCAAAGAACTTGACACTTAACTTTCAATTTTGATATTTGAGTTCCATAAGTTTTGAGTAAAATAAAAAAGAATTCACACCACAGACTTCAAAATTATTTCCGTTTAAATATAACATATCTAGGCTAATCTAAGGAACGACAACAAATAGAGTAGTAATTCTCTAAACCATAGATTCTTGGGATAATTAACCACATAAGTTAACTGTTTAACAATTGAGGCTGACTACAGGGGCTCGAGTCTGCTAACAAAATAGTGTTTTCATATTGTGTCGATAGTATCTCAATAGACATTTGGTCAACAATTAGTATTCTCCTATTTGTTTACCATTCTATCGGAAAACCACTGACTCATTTGGTATTCTGGTCTACAATTACAGAACCTGTTATTTTGACATTACAAACAAATACTTCAATTTTATTATATGGATAGATATTTTATTTCTTTATAGAAACAGATTTACTGAACATTATTTCCGCCCAAAATAGATCTGAATTACTGTAAAGTCGCCCCTAATGTAGTTTTACTTCAAGTGCATGATGCATAATTTACCCTGATGTAACGCTGTATGTTGGGTAACATATTCAAATCTCTATAATAACTATGCATAAACAGTTCGTTCTAGTCGATAAAAATGTCACACCTATGAATTTGTACCCTATTACATAACCTGAACAAAGAATTCATATCATTCACGGAATAACGAATGTACACCGTCGCTCCATTCGTACAGCATTATTCTCGACATTGTCTGAATAGAGAATCGCGATAATTCTTCTTATAATATAGGTCCAAACACGTCTCACCTAACACCTATTCCATACGTATTTGAATGTCAATTTATACTAATAATACATATTTTGGTTTAGATATCTATTCGCCTTTTTTTGTAGAAGAAATAAAATTCTATATTCATAAAGAACATAGAGAAAGCTAGATGTATGTCGCTCTTGGTATCTAATTACAAACAGTAAATACTAGCTGACCCATGCAAATATTTCCCACATTATAGAATGCGTGATCTCGCATGTTAGTTGAATATATTTACATTAGTAATACCATCTTTTAATAATTATTTTAAAAACACTTTTGAGGATTAATATATAGAGATAGGAATGAAATTCAATAGGATTTTTTCATCAATATATTTAACGGAAACATTAATTTTAAATTATTTGTATAAGTTTCGTTAATAGCGGAGAATTTAAGCTTTAAAATAATGTTAAAATCATTAATTTAACACATTTAACAATTAACAGAGATATACCACTGCCGGGAATAAAATCTTAGAAAAATAATATACATGATAAAAAATACTATTTTAGTAGGGTCATTTTTATTTAATTCACACAATAAGTAAACAATGATAACACTGATCATACAGATCAGCGCAAAGGTTTTGTACTGAATTGTTGAAGATGGTATGATGACGATGATTATGATGTAGACTTCACTTTGTGCTACAAGAGTTCACGTAAATATGATAATAATAACTGAAATAAGAAATTAGAGGCGATTCACACACAATAATTAGGTCTCAATTTGATAGGTTTCCGTGAAGAGTCTAACACCTTTCTTCCATCACAAAACCACGCGGTTTGGTCTACGGAGTCACACCTACACGGTAGCGTGGACGCTACCGCATAATGGAACAAAGAAGTTCGTAAATTCCTACCATTGTCGTACAGTTCAGATGTGGATGATCTCCCGACCCATTTGTTCCCTCGTTGCTATGATATTGGGTTCTTCAAACGCGGTCGCCGTTGTTTGTGAGCAGTATATTTATATAGTCATTTTTAGTCTAAAAAGATTAATGCGAGTTCTTTGCTAATACTAATGCGAATAGAGACTATTGCACAATGAAAAATACGCAGTAGTTGTATGTAAAATGGAGATAAGAACAAGCTAAAACTTAAAACAAGAAAAACTATAATCCAACTTTGGTTTTTTTTTTAGGTAATAAGCAAACTTTTCTGTTTTAACCGCTGATAGATAGCGCTAGTAGTAACCATAAACGCTGAAAAATTATTTTTCTATCGCCTACTAAATCTTATTTAAATTTTAATATTATACTATATGTATTTATATTCATGAATATAGAATTCTCTCTTCTTTCTTATGACATCCCACTCGATATACCATAGCGAAAAATGCTCCCGAAGAGATATCCACTTTTTTGGATGTTACATCCGTCATATTAATTTTTTCACCTGGACCGTAATAACGAATCACCTCATTCATTAAAATCGGATGAGTAATTTAGGAGCTTCGTTGGAACATACGTAAATACAAATTATATATACTTAGTAGTTCAATAAAACGTGTTTGATTTAACATATAGGAGTCAGGAGAAAAAGGTTTAAGTAAGTTTCTACAATAAAGTATGTGTGGATGACAAATGAAGCTCTCAACCTACACACGGAGAGCGCGTGTTTCGAATTGTTGTATTCATAGACTATCTCTGTATTCATAGACTATCTCATTTATATATACTGAGTTTTTTTTTATTTATTATGAAAACGATATTTGTGGAAGTTTTTGATGGGATCTTGAACTGTCATGTGGTGGTTTTTATTTTAATTTATAAACTTATGTTAATTTGTGCTGTATTATGTAATTTTGGCAGCATTTTACGTGTATATTTATGCATTTTAAGTTGCCATAAAAACGCCCTAGACAGTGAGCCATCTCCTTGTTAGAATTATTTTCCAAAAAATATGTATACTGTACCTATGTGTATATATGTTTGAAAAATATTTCGAATAATGTTCTATTCAATTGACATTGGCAGAATTGTTGATGAACACAGTTGCCAATAAATAAAAAGAAGAACAAGAAGATATCTATTTGTTTTTAACACGGGAGTTTTTTGCGGGATATTGAACTGGCATGTTGTTGTTCTTATTTTAATTCATTAACTTAGGTTTTTTGACTCTATATTATGTAATATTGGTGGCATTTCGAGTGATATAGTTTAGTTATTGTGCTTACGTGAATTGGATTATAAATATGAACTAGAAACCTGCATTTTGAGTTGCCACAAAAATTCCTTTATAGATAGTTCTAACAAGGAAGCCACCATCTTGTTTAATTTCACTTTCAAGTTTGAAACGTCTACGAAGGCTTAAAAACATTTGCACTGCAAAGAAAAACAAGAAGAAGACGAAACAGAGGACATGGCTTCGGCCTTTATATAAATGACACCTAAATATGGACTATAAAAACAACATCTGACTTGGCTGCATGGTCTTAGATACCTTTGTCTTTTCTTTCACGAAGAAAGGGAGGAGCTATACCAAAAAAAAAGTTTTTTCTTCCTTCTTTTCCTGCCTAACTTGGCAACCTCTTTATTGAAGACCATTACTGACATTATCGATTGAATATAGTTTCCAGTCTTATAACGATTTCAGGATCCAAACAAGATGGAGGCTGCCTTGTTAGAAGATTCTAGGGAGTTTTTGTAGCAACTCAGAATACGTGATCCATGTTATTATGTCCAATCGACTTCACTTAACTTTTATTATACAAAATGCCACCTGTATTACGCAATATAGGGTAAAATCACACTAATTTATGAATAAATAATAAAAACCATCACATGACAGTTTGAGATCCCGGCAAAAATTCAAATAAATTAAAATGTTTTTATACAGCTTTCGAGTATTTTGTTTTTCAACGAAAATCAATGTGATATGAAAAATATTAGTATAGAACTATTTTATGTTTTTATTTGTTATAATAGACAGGAAAATTCCTAAATTTATTACAATTATAATAACAGTTAGGTAAAACCTTTATAACACAAAGTAATCGTTTGCTTAAAATATGAGGATTTAAAAAATTATCAGATTGTAATTCTTACCGTACATATGTTACAGCCTGAGTAAGAAAAAAATAAAAAAGTATCATCATTCTCGAAATCTCAGGTTCGTCCGGAATGTGCCCGAAATATCGTGTATTGTGTAATCATAGGTTCGACTACGCACACATAGAAAGCCTTATCGTTTCAACTGTTAACAAACAATGGGCTATAAATCAAACGTTCCTCTCTTTTTGGTTAATCGTATAATTTGTTTATAAAAGCAAGCCGTATTGTGCGTTACGGCAGTTCTAATTACGAAAGCGAAGTGGATACTATAATCTAAATAAAAGAAGAACTACAAGAGGAACATACAGGCTTATTCTGTGAGTACATAAAGGTTGATTCTCCAAGTACATTCGGTGAGCGACTTGTAAGTTTATTTTCTACTTGAAATAATTTAATTTACGTTTAAATTTATTATTAAAAGTTATTCAACTTTTACGTTTTACATTAATTTAGAAGTTCTCTCAATTCCTTGTATATTAAAATATAAAGCCCAAGGTTCAGTGACTTTTATATATACAATATACAGACTATTTTTATGTTTTTTTTTTTTGCTTACTTCCATTTTCAAAGTGAAATATGGAATTATAAGTTTCTTGCACTATGAATAAGAGTAACATTGTACCCGCATGTTGGAACACTAAACAGATGATCGTCTGGAGTATTCGGACAACTCGAAATGTATTACACTATACTCGAATGTGACAAGATAAATATAATATCATATTCTAAGGGGAAATTTGTTTGTTCTTCACAAAACATTGAGCCTAATATACCTAAATAGACATCGGGTCCCCGCTTAAGCACTCAATACTTGAAATTATTTTTGAAATTTTTTGTTATTTTATTCTTCGACTTATATATATCCTTGTTCCGCAAGCAATTTTTTATTTTTTTTATCGTTATAGGTTTGGGGTAGTGGCCACAATCTCACCTGATGTTAAATAAGGATGTGGCCCAAGATGGTAACACGCTAAACCTAGTGGAAGACTGGCTCTCAAGTGCAGCTGCCGGAACACACCTATTGGTGCTTGGCGGCAGATTTTCAACTTGAGAGTGGTAGCTAGCCAGGCGGGCATTAGAAAATGCCCTATCACCATGCTTTGGTTTCGTCGCGATGTTTTCCTTCACCGAAAGCTCAGGCTCATTGTAGTGATTCGAACTCACGTCAATCGACGCGAAGTCGTACACGCTACCACTGCGCCATCATCGCTTCAATGCAATGACTTACAGGGACGATGTCATATAAAATCGTGCAAATTTCGAAAATCAAAATTGGTTGTTTAATAATTAATGCATACATTATTAGTAAAGTTCTTGTTTTAGATAATTAAGGTGGTTAATTATAAATATGAAAAAAAATATTGAATATTTATGTTATTTTCATGTGCTTTTAACACGATAATTTCCACGGTATTTTTCATCTGGGTCCACGGCATTTTGAGTCTGAAAGACGTTATTTTTAATCTATCAACACGTTTGTAATTTTTTTTATCTGGTAACACTGTACTGTACGCTTCTCTCTACTACACGCACTTACTACTTTACGCGTGTGTTTAGTGTATTAGCGTGTTTTTTATGGTAATCTTCTAGGTTATTCGTGAAAATCAGTGAAATTGAACAACACTGTAAAAATATTAGCTTTACAAGTTTCTCACCTTACAAAAGTACCATGATGCCTCACATTAAAAAAAAAACTCAGCTGTCTAACTCTGGTGTAGACAACTTTTTGATAATTGTTTTAATTTATATGTTGAAAAGAATACCCGTGAATTCATATTTATTTATTACATAAATATTTACATACATACATCTTTAAACGCAAGAGAAAAAAAAATTATTAATCTAAATTTAAAAAAACGCCGCTTTAACGGGCTATGACTTCATCAGTCAATAAATAAAACTAAGGTTAAATGTTATTTATGTGCAAAGTTGAATTTACTATAATTACAGTTATGAAATTTCTTCAGCACATATAATTTTAAAGACACTATGTTAACACTTAGTAATAACTTTACAGTCACTTATCACAATATAGCACTCAACTGTATATTCATTCGTTAAACGATGAAGTCACGTTTTCTGGATAGCATTTCCAATCACGTGACTCAAAGATAAATGAATATTTGGGAGGAAAATACTTAAGTAATCCAGATTTTACCAATAGATTAGCATCATTAAATAGTTAACTTTGATTTTTAAACACACTTCAAATCGCGGATTATGGTCACCACTGATTTAGAAATCTATCAAGGGTCGGTGTGTTTCGACTGCCCACTAACCAGCCCCACTTCCTAGGCTTAATTTATATTATATTCGATTGTATATTAAACATCAATTAGGCAGCGAACTAACAATTAATTGCTTACACGAAAGTCCGTCTTATACGCGAATCGAATCAGTTCATCACCTCGACAAAAAAGCTAACAACGCCACGTAATTTATCAATGTTCTCATCAGCCCTCGACGATAAACAGAGTGGTATTATAAGTATAACATGTGTAACTGTGTATCTGATTGTTTGTCTATGGCATCCTAGCTCCCAAATGGTTGAATCGATTTTAATCTATTTTTTTTAAGTGTCTTGATCGAGAGTCTTCTTAGCTACGATTTAAGAAAATCTTTTCTGCCGTTGTTTGAAGATTATCAGATCTTTTCTAGTTGATAAATGGATGTGAGTATCTTTTACAGGTTTGATCGAGGAAATTTGGTATTTGTTACTTTTATGATATTAAAAGGACATTGCAAGCTTGACTTGATGTGTAGCGTTATCTAGAATCTGCAGTATACCTAAGTTCTCACCAATTTACAGCAGAGGTATCGTATTTGTGTTCATTTGAATTGTCTCAATGAACGAGTTAATTGTGTCGGGAGGTTTTTTAATTTTCAATTTACCTTGCATAAACTCCCTATTATTTGCGAACATCATAAGCAGTTGTTGCTTAATTAAAATCAATTGTAATTCAAGAACGGGATTGAATCGTTATTTCGCTCACCCAACAAAACAAACAATTGCAGTACGCGACAGATTTAGAGTCGAGACAAATGAAAAGTCCCCTCACCATCCATCCAGTCTCGGACAGACGGTATAATTCCTAATTAACGTCGACATCCTTAAAAAAACAAGCAATCTTTCCTAGCTTCGCTTGAAAAGTTTTTTACTTCGGTTTCAAACAATACAGGATTATCCTTCCTTATTACATCAGTTATTATTAATCAATTAAAACTTTTTGAGATTATTGTGTTATATTAACTTTTCGTAAACGTTTATAAGGTTGTAAGCGTTAAAGCCAACTAGTTTATATGCTGCCAGAGATGGACGATATTTTCTTTCCTGCGGCAACTCATGCCTAAGGCCTGTTCCTTCGGCAAAGAGCCCATGAGCCAGCAGCCGCTCGTGCGATACAGTGACACTGCATTTACTAGCTACCAACATACAGTAGTTACACTGCATCCCCACATACATACACACCACATAGGTACATAGGTTCTGTAAGGGGGGACCATTTTTTGGCTAGTTTAGACCAAAATTAATAAGTCACTAAATACATATTAATTAATTGCAACCACGACAACAGCCCAAAACGAGGTTCGGCCAATTTGGCACCCTTAAGAGCTTGTTGTCACACTTTTGCTGCTAAGTTCATTAAGCGCTCGCCCCCAAGCCCAGTGAAGCTGTAAAATCCG
The DNA here is from genome assembly GCA_947532125.1 of Saturnia pavonia. NCBI lineage: Eukaryota > Metazoa > Arthropoda > Insecta > Lepidoptera > Saturniidae > Saturnia > Saturnia pavonia. Next base: position 13,699,873 of record OX383906.1, read on the forward strand.
TTTGAGACTTCAGGAACCTTATGGCTAATAATATAGTCATTACGAAAAAAAAAGAAAACATTATAACAAAAAAATTGCTTAAAATATAAATATGAATTTCGCATAGTCGAAATAGAATCTTTTCGTACTTATTCTTTTACTGACAATTAGGGAAGATCTACTGCTAGTAGATTTATTTTGGAATACTAGCTATGTATAAAGTTCCTCAGCATTAAATGTGACAAGTTTCGTGATTTAGAAGTAAACGTTGTAATGTTGAGACGGAAGTACGCGAGTTTGATTTTCACTCAAAACATACTTTTTTGTTAAATATCAATTGTTAGTATTCGTATTACATATTACAATTATTATCTCACACGATCCAAGTATGTTACCCTTGGTAGGGGCTATAAATTTGTGCCGTTTGGATTCGGAACTCTGGGAATCGACCATCGGGCTGGGAATTACCTTAGTCAGAGGATAAGCATTGCCATACAACTAGACAATACTGCCAGACTTCTGGGTACGTTTCCTTCCGATGGTGACTTGTATTCTTTATTATAGTATAAGTTATATTTAGAATAGAATCAGAAAAAGTTTTTCGAGTATCCCCTACTAAAAATATAAAGATGCGCATCCTGTCGTTAGTTAATCTATGAATGAAACAGATAAAATCTAACGATAAAACCCAAAGCCATCTGCCACTACGAAATGACACTTGATTTTATTTTACGAGAGTTATTACGACGTGGTATATATAATACGAAGAATTATAAAATCAGCAATCTGATTGTTTTGTCGTAAGTTTTATACATTTTTCATTTATAGTAAGTATTACTAACTTTTGCTCTTGGTTTCCAAGTACCTGTTATTTTACAAGTACATTATTTACGTATGAATCAACATTTAATTGAAACGTATATGTACTATACGTTCTTGCAGTATTGTACCTGTAACAATTTTACCTAGTCCAGGTCGAATAAGCAATTCCTTGGAGATACTTTTCCAATTTATTTTTTGTCCCTGACGCACAAAGAGGGGTGTTATAAATTTAACGCCTGTATCTGTTTGTATGTTAATCTGTGTATCTGTATGCAACGTATCTGTCTGTGGCTTCATAGCTCCCAAACGACTTACCCAATTTTGATCTAGTTTTTTTGTTTAAAAGTTGACTTGTTGGAGTGTGTTCTAAGCTATAATTGAAAATAATCTATTCAGCCAAATGAAAATTATCAGCTCTTTTCTAGTTGATAAATGGATTAAGCATCATTACAGGTTTGATCGAGTCGAAATATGGTATTTTGTTACTTTAATATTATTAGAAGAACATCATCTGGAATCGTCACCAAGTTACAGCAGAGATATCGTATTTGGACTCAATGAATAGATTACTTAAAAGTCAACACGTTACCTTACCTTGACATCAGATAAAGGTCATGTGTGGTTCAAACCATTTTCATATACACATGACATAAAACTGACAAGCTTATTGATCTCAAAGTTATGTCTATCTCCGTCACATCATACTATTGTAAAAATATATTTTATTATGATGCCAGGGCAATTATCTTTATAGTACGTTCATCTGATGTAATATTAATATCAGACTGTTACGTAAAGTAAGTGTTATTGTTTTTTGTACAACTGGCATACCGATAAGATCATACCTTCACATACGTAGACATAGAAAAAGGAAAATTTATATTTAAAAAATAAGTCAATTTATTACATATGACTGATACATCTGGCAATCTTAACTTTACATAAATGAGAAATCATTGACATACAGTTGACATATCAATAGGGTCAGATATTTCATGGTCACTTTTTTTCTCGTCTATCACATCGGGATGCCGTTGGATAGGTCGTTCAAAAATATGGATATATGTAAACCATTTTTCGATTCAAGGTTCCATTTGCGAAATAATATGCTATAAAGTGCTAATTTTTGTTAGAATCAAATATATAAATATTTAAATTAAATTAAATTATATAATATCAAATAAATCCCGCCTGCCAGCTAAATGGTTGTTTTTGGTTATGTGAAAAAAATGTAATGTAAGATAGCCAGATTCATTAGGAATAATAGTATAGGCTATCTAGCATTAGGCCACGCTTCCAAGCTAGCCATAAATATTGATTTTTGTTAAGTAAGACGTACGTACAGACGTACCCGAACTCCTTTATCCACGTGCGCTGGCGTAATGGTTGGTGATACGTAAATATAATGTTCTACAAAAATATTGCTCCTTAGTATATTTAAAAAAAGTCTGCGACACCATATGCCTATCTCTTAGGTGTAGTGGCGCGAACGAGTCGTGTGAATTGTGACGCATAATCCTAGCCGCCCGATAAAAGTATTGTTTAAAAGTATTAGAAATATTAGAATTAGAAATATTAGAAATAAAAGTATTAGAAATCATCAATCAGCGATTTTTTTTTAATTATACGCGGGTGAAACCCCGGAGCACAGCTAGTCAACTTATAAAATGTATTTGAAGAAGTAATTTTGTACAAATACCTTTTTTTTTTTTTTTTTTTTTTTTTTTTTTTTTTTTTTTCGAACTGACTATACTGTTAGCCTTAGGGGCCCTGGAGCCTTTACGGCTTTTACAGCTTTACCGGGCTTGGGGGCGAGCGCTTAGGGCACTCAGCCACGAAAGCTAAGCAACAACATCCGAGGGTGCCAAAGTGGCCGAACCTCGGCTCGGACTGTTGCGCGTATGCAATTAAGTCGCGATCTGACTAATTCCCTATCCGTAATTCGATCTAAACTAACTATACATATATACATGTTTCTGCCCCCTGGGAGGAGGGAAGGAACATGTGTATGTGTATTTAGTGGTCTGAAAATTTTTGTCTAATCTAACTAGGCAAAAAAAGAAAAAAAAAGGTCCCTTACAGAACCTATGTACCTATGTGTGTTGTGCATGTGTGTATAATGCAGTGTCATGTATGGCTGTGAAAGCTAGTGATTGTAGAGTCACTTGTATCGCGCGAGCGGCTGCTTGGCTCAAGGGCTCCATGCCGATGGATCGGACTTAGGCTTGAGTTGCCGCAGAGGAGGGCGGTCGTGGCGGGTGTGCGGGAGCGAAGTTAACCGTACGTCCCCTGCGGAGGGAACGGTGGTTTCGCGGGCGTGGGCGCGAGCACGCATATGTTGCGGGAGCGGACGCGTAGAAATTGTTAGCGTTCTCGATGTCGTCATCGGGATCGACAAAGAGATTTCGCGGACGGCGTTTATAACGTTTGGCAACGGGGATCGAGTTGTCTGGGACGTAGTTCACGGTGGATTTTACGAGCGGGTTGGGATGATTCGAAGCGCTATCGAAGTATCTCCTGGTGAGATATTTCACATAGGCTTCTATCGAGGGAAGCCTCATGTCCCTGTGCAGGTCCATGTTCCTAACGAAGGCTGGAGGGTCAAGCAGGCGACGGAGAAACCGATTTTGGACTCTTTGCATGCGGGCAAAGTTATGTTTGGACATATGTGCGAACGCGGCGCAGCTATATGTCAAGATCGGACGGACGCACATCTTGTACAGTGTGAGCTTATGTCTTAAGGACATTTTGCTTACCGAACTGAGCAAGGGTCGCAAGCGGGAAAGGATCCAGATGGCCCTATTCCTGACTATAACAAATACCATTGAAAACAACTTTAAGACCCCTTTCTAAAGTATGATTCTTGTTACACCAAGCCGAGCACCGGCCGGGACACGGTCAAACATCAATACTATACTTTTGTATAAAGTAATTCAGGTTACAGTGGGCCGATGACGAGATACAATAGCCATTGTGTCATTCTATTGTGATTTTTTTATGGGTACTTATGTATCTTTCTATATTAATTCAGCAGTAACTTGAAAGTTCAGTTGATATAATCGACCCTCTAACGCTAATACCATCTATCAAAATGACATCAGAGTTAAGTCACTCAGTTACGTCCATTCCCACGCAATACTTATATAAAACGGATGTCAAATGTACGTTACAGTTATGCTATACTTGTTACATCAGCATATAACAAAAACAAGAGAGAAATAATGATTCATATTTGACTCACTGCTGAGTCATTTCGCACATAACGAATGGCATTGCTCTATGTCATTCAGATACCACAGTGACATAAATGTGATAACTGGGTTGTGTCGGGGGTTTCTTATACTTTCAAATTTCCTTGTTATAATTCTTCATATTATCTTCAATAAAAACAAATATAAAAGCGATTACAAACACAACTTAAGAAACTACTTAGGTATTTAAATTTTACATGTAGCGTTTGATAGTCTAACGCAAAGCAATTTCAATATATCCCAGCAACTGTATTTTAAAGTCAGTCTTATTTTTTTAGTCTTCGACGATATCATTAAATAAATTAAATATTAGTTTTTTAGATATCGCTTGTTGTCCCGTCCAAAAACTCCTTTCTCTATACATATTCTTAGCGCAATGGAATACGCTGTAGAACTATCTAATCTAATTTAATATAAGTATGGATACACATTACTTACTTAATTTTGCTACAAAAAAAAATACAATCAAAATGAAAGAGAATAAATGTAAGCTTTTGCTAAAATCTGTCAGTTTAAGGGATTGGTTGAAGCTAACTTTGTAATCAGATGAACGTAGTCGGGAGAGCTTTGTCGTGTTTTTCACGATCCAGCAGTTATAAAACGCTCTGTTTTTTCATCGTTTTATTTTTTTTAAGAATATTGAATCATAATATCGACTATTCTATACTAGACTTTGACTAAATTCAGAGCTATGGTTTATCGTTCAATGACGATTAGCTTGCAAGTCTCAGACGCTCCCAAATAGAAGGGCATGTTATAAACTTTAGATTAAAAATAACAATTTTTTCTTAGATTGTAGGTAAATTAGAGAGTCAAGTGAGACAGTAGTGCCGCCGTAGTCGAATCTTGAACAGTTTCCACCACTATTCTCTTTCATATTTTGACAGCGACGTAAAGTTCGAGAAATTTTTTGTGATTTCAACCCTCCTTTTATTCTGATATATCAGCGAGTCGTGTTCCGAGCTCGGAAAGTTCTGTTTTAGACAACGAAGTGGAAACAACAAGCGATAAAAGGAAGAAAGAAATCTGCAAGAGGACCATAGAGGGAGAAACTGTAAGAACCTTGAACTTTCACAGTATAGTGAAGAATAGTATGGGTAGCTAGTTTGTTTGAATTTTGTTTCACTGGGTAAGAAGAAATTATTTACGCGAAATAAAATGGTATTTCATTACCAACGGGCATAACAATATTAAGCAAATACGTAACATTACAGCAAAATGTATTACAATACAATGTGTTTGCATAATGGATTAGCCTTATGAGCACGTATAATAGAAACTTTTATATAAAATTCTCTTTAAAGCGTAGTCTTGTTTATTCAGGTTTAATCCACGTGTGTTCAGAAACTCTATTCTTGTGTTGAAACCATAATTCATACATTGGCATGAATAATTACACTTCGACAGCGTTATTGCTTCTTTTTGCAATGGTGGCTGAGTGCCAGTGTGTACAGATACCGTGTCTATCGACGTAGGTTCGAATCCCGACAATGAGCATGAGCTTTCGGTGAAGGAAAACATCTTGATGTAACTATAGCATGGTGATAGGATGGTTTCCAATGCCCGCCTGGCTAGCTACCACCTTCAAGTTGAGAATCTATCCCCAAGCACCTGCAGGCGCACTTGAGAGCCAGTCGACCCTTGTTCCCATCTTGGGAGCACGTGTTCGTCCACAGCCTACAAATTATATTTTAAAAAAAATAAGCATTTAAATATACTGCTGAACAAACGATGGACAGAAGGGCCTAAGTAGGTATACCTGAACGATAGTGATTTCTGGAAGTGACTCAGTCTCTGTTTATCCTCTAAAAAGATATAAAATACTGTAAATAATAATTGCACAGTTGAAAAAAAACGGTCAAGTGTGAATCGGACTCGCTCATCGACGCGACGCGTTGTTTCGCTCCACGATATAGTTCACGAAATAGTATCTCTTGTGGTTAAGTTTTAAAGAAAAAAATGTCTTTTCTTTCATTCTGTTCCCAAATTCTTAGCGCAAGCCCAACTCACTCTTAACCGGTTTTTATTTTTTCTGGTTATATTTTAAAGTTTGCGCTGTAATTGTACAAAGTATTGTGTTTTTAAGTGTTACCGTTTTTACGATAGAAAAACAAATAATAAAAGCATGTTTCCTCTATGGGAATCCCCTTAATATATTTGTGTATTTTTTTTTATTTCAATTACTCTTTATAGATTTAGCGTTTGGCCTTAATCTCATCTGATGGTAAGCGAAAAATTGGCCCAAGATGGAAACACGCGTTAAGCCTTGTAGTAGGAAGACTGGTTCTCAAGTGCAGCTGCCGGAACACACCTATTGGTGCTTGGCAACAGATTTTCAACTTGAGGATGGTATTATTATATGGTATGGCGGGCATTAGAAAATACCCTACAACTAAGCTACGATACTATGGTTTCATCACGATATTTTCCTTCACCGAAAGCTCAGACTCATTGCAAGGATTCGAACTCACGTCCATCGACGTGGTCTACAATCTCGTGGTATAACCGGCAACGTTAGCAATAGTGGTCTTTTTCTGGAAACGGAACCCTGAAAAGGTTAAAAACATCTGTACATTTAAATACACCGGTGTGACCGTCACAAGAGACTTTGAATTACAATAACACAATTGTAAATCCATTGTTCCATGATTTAAAAAACGCTATGTACAAACAATAGTGAATTATTATGAATGCATTAATGTAATGAAAACTTTGTACTGTGAGTCACGCGTAAATAGCATGGCATTTACGATAATTATTAATCTATACTAAAGATTGTTTGAACGTGCTAATCACTAGAACTATAGATTAAAAAGAACGCGTGGACTACAAAATGCCGTTGTTATTGTGTTTTAAAGATAAAAATGTTTTTTTTTTATTTTTATTTTTTCGAAATGACTATACTGTTAGCCTTAGGGGCTCTGGAGCCTTTGCGGCTTTTACAGCTTCACCGGGCTTGGGGGGAGCGCGGAAGGCACTCAGCCGCGAAAGCTAGGCAACAAGCTCCAAGGGTGCCAAAGTGGCCGAACCTCGGCTTGGGCTGTTGCCGATCATGCGAAAAAGTCGCGATCTGACTGAGATAAAAATGTGTATTACTTTATTTGTGCGGGACCATAATTATTTTTCTAATATTAAAGTTATTGTACAGTATAATACAGTGGAGAGTTGGTTAATTAAATTTAACACGGGTGAAACCGTGGGAGTACAGGTAGTATATATTATATCTTGTGAATTGTAATAATAAGAATACATTTTAGTAAGTTATTTTTAGATTTGTTTTTGTTATTCGAACGCATCTTGTTATTGTATTGGTACAAAACTTTAAAAAAGTTTTCAGGGTACTGTTAAGACAATCGCACAATAGAAAATTAGTTACGCAGAGTTACAATTGTAATGGTTTAGTCATACCTTTCAAGTATATATACAAATATACATAATAAATATTTTATTGTACGTTATTGTATTGTAATCATTTTCAGTTCACGACCGCTACCGTAGCCATTATTCCAAGTGATTACGGTCCAGGTAATGCTTTCAAACTATACTAGATGGCATCACTAGAGACCTTAATAAAATAAATATTAAAACGTTATGTATGGATCACCAATAGAGTAATTTGATTTTCATCATTCGAAACATTGAAATATAGATGGCGCCACGGATCTAAGCGGGAAGTGATTCAAGAGTTCAATCAAGAATCCTAGACAATCCACCAGATGGGAAATATTTATCAGCGATTATTTTTTCTGCTTTTAAGTTTTATTATGTTTACATATTAACTTAATGACCCAAAAAGGGGTATTTCAAGCGATAAAAATTAACATCTCTTTTATTGCGTAACATAAACTATACATACAAATGTAGTGATAGTGATATATACATGCACGTGTATTAGATAATAATATCGTAATAAACTTACACTAAGTACAGAATGATGAAGCAATGATGGCTCAGTGGTAGCGTGTACGACTTCGCGTCGATTGACGTGATTTCGAATCCCTGCAATGAACCTGAGCTTTCAGTGAAGGAAAACATCGTGAGGAAACCATAGCATGCAGTAGGGAATTTTCTAGTTGAAACCCTCAAGTTGAAAATATGCCGCCAAGCACCAATAGGTGTGTTCCGGCAGCTGCACTTGAGAGCCAGTGTTCTGCTAGGTTTAGCGTGTTATCATCTTGGGTCACATCAAGTCAAAAACAATCCATACCTAGATTGATACCTGAAAAAGATTTATTAACGTCAAAATAATTGAACGTCTAATTAAGTTGAATTATACTGTAAAATTATATGTTCTAGAAATAGATTAGTGAGAAAAATAATATATCCTTATAGATAATTAAACCGTCGCTGGTAATTAACAAACAAGTTTTCTATAAATAAATAGGTTTTTGTAGAGAAACTGAAATTTCATTTTAATTACATTTTCATTTTTTTCTTTGCAACTTGTACGAAACAGTATCTAGACACTACTTACCTAATCTGTCATTTAAAAACGAAGTAATAATTCTCAGTTCATATCTATTTTTTTTATTTTTAAAACAAATTGCTGTCTTGTGGTTCACACCTTTATGGAGCGTTTGCTACATTTATTTAGGATTAAAAAAACTTACGGTTAACTTAAAACTACGTGAATCTTTGAAAATTACTGATGAAAGTTTGAGATAGTTCATAAGATATTTATTAGGGCTTAATGTTGTTGAGTAATACACATACTAAGATGAACGATGGCTTCTTTATTATTAATTTTATTGACAGTTATGCGACACGCATACATAGGGAAACTATATTTTTTGCGTTCCTTTTTAACATAATATGATGCGTTTTATTTAACAATTACTATAATTATTATTAATTTTATTATAATTATTTAGATACATTATTTTAAAGAAGATAAAAGATAGATTAGTACACAATACAGAAGATCGCAATCAAATAATCTTGTGTTGTGTTCTTACGGTGAGCAGGGTTTCCAGATCTCCTTGGAGAAGGGAGGTTCAAGATTGCCAACGCGCTAGTTATACCTATAGTATTACAAGCATCCAAAAGCTACTTGCTTGTCACCTTAATTGTATTAAAAAAATGTGAACATAATTTCACACATTTCACATAATTTCAAACAGCTAAATATTATTTACTTAAGTAAGTATACATATATTAAGTAAATATATGTGTAGTATATATATACTACACATACATCTATAGATACTAACATCCAGACACACAACTGACTATTATACTAATCACACAAAAGTCATTCTTTTGCGGGGATCGAACCCGCTACCACTGCTCCACGAAGCCTGTCAAATTACTACTTTTTATTTTATTATTATTACAGCTATTATATTCTCAGATGATAATCGTCGTAGCTAATTACCTATCCGTAATTCGATTTAACTAACACTATATATATATTATTATATACTAACCTGTCAATTTTTATGGACGTTTCTAAAAAAAAAAGGTCTCTTACAGAACCTATGTACCTTAGTGGTATCCATGTGATGTAAAAAGTGCAGTGTAATGTGTATATGTGAAAGCTAGTCAATGTAGTGTCACTGTATCGCGTAAGGAACGGGCTCGAGGTCTCTACGCCGGAGTTGAGGATCAGACCTAATCCTGCTTCTTGTACGCTACGCTACAATACCCTTCCACAAGTCCGAGAAGGAAGGTAATTATGAAAATCCATTTACAAATACACCAACCAAATATATATAATTATCACTTATTTGCTAATTACATCTCACTCAATTCAATCTAATATCTCGCTTTACTAATTCCTATATTTATCAAATATAATGAGGCCACGAGAACCAGAGTGGCCTATCTGCTTTTTTCGATAAATTGACCCATTAACATATTAATAATCTGAAAATATAGTTTTACAAAACTACTATAGTCTAAAGGTATTTACGTGATACTAACATAGATGATAGCAAGAACTTCATAACTTAAGGCAATTGTGGAATCGTAAAAACAAATTATTTGATTATTAATATGTTATTAGGTCAATTTATCGAAAAAAGCCGATAGGCCAATATTGTTCTCATGGCCTGTATAAAACTACAAATAAATCAATTTCGATTTCTTCGAACGCGCTCCTTCACAAGTTCAGACTATCGCACGTTTATACAGTCACGTAGGCTTTACTAACAAGCTAAGTAACACTACTTGATTACCTCCATGGTTTTTACTGTCAAGGTGTTCGCTTTAAAAGTCTAAGAGTTCGTCGATCCTGATGCGAACTACTATATTTATGGCTTATGAGAACATCATATCAATACGTAATATTTTATTCAATTTAGGCCCTAAGAAGACACTTACGAGTGTACATTAAAATATATCTATATAGGTCATAACTATTTTAATAATTGTTTACAAACCTCTTACAATATATTTCGTATTCATTTAAATATCTTTCAACTATTTCATTCCCATGGAAACTTCTATCACAACTTGTCTCGAACGTTTTCTATGTACAAAGAGCGAGAAATATGCCCAAATTTATTCTATATGAAAAGGATCACGATATCACTTTAGAATGTACAACTATAAGCGCGAAAGAGACAGACTACTTAAGACAACTTTTGGAAGAACATTTTAAACACTTTATAATTATGTTGTAAATAATACCCTTGAAATATTTACTTGTTTACACCTTTAAAAGTAATACAAGATTATTTTTCAATCTAAATAAAAAACATACTACAAAAACACGGTGTGTCGTCATCATTAAACAAATAAAACAAGGTTAAAGATATTGTGTGCAAAGTTGACTTTAATAGAATTTCATTTATGACTTTTCTTCAGCATATATTATAATACTCGTATAAAGCCGCTATTACAACGCTTAGTAATAATTTTAGAGTAATTTATCACAAGATAAACCTTAACTGTGTATACATATTCATTGTACGATAACGTCACATGTTCTGTATGGCAATACCAATCACTTGACTGACGGACATAAAAAAATATGTTTTTGTAATGATTTTTATTGTTTTATGCTTTTTATCAATAGAACAAGATTATAAAATAATTTACTTAAATTTTTAAACAAACTGTCAACTCGCGGAATGCTAATCATGGAATTTTTTTTTTTTCATGTTGTATCATGTGGATCCTAGGCTTTTCTTTGTTTAATTTTCTATTCTCACCCACATCTCGGTTATAACAGGCCGTCAAATATGTAGCAGTGCATTCCGACAGCCACATTTGAAGTCTTTACTTATTTTCATCAAGACACAAACAGCAAGTGAGTGCTGTGCGATAATCAAACACCAGCTTTGACACAAAAAGGATTAGGTCCGATCCTCTGGAATGGAGCTCTCGAACTTACCCGCTGTTTGCGCGATACAGTAGCTCTACCATTCACTAATTTACACTTCACACCTGTGCCCCCACGCAGTAGGGAAATAGGATCTGTAAAAGACCTTTTTTCTTTTAATAATGATCGGATGAACTAAATACATATATTCGTCTTTCTGCAACATATGTAGCACCATCATATTAATCTGTCAATACAGATAAATATAGTTTATAAAGCATATTATTTCTGCCTTGACCTCTGCTACCTTTAACAATCAGGCAGTCATTAAATAATTAGCAGTATAGTATACGTTTTACAACTCACGTATACACTGAGTCGAGACGTGCCGCGGCCGGCGAGAGCGCATGCAGGCCCAAAAAAGCAAATTTCTGCGAATTCACGCATAAAACGCCACAGTGCAAGTATAAATCGCTTGCAATAATCGCTGAATGGTCTAATATTTATTATAGCTTACTCCAATAAATAATCCTAATGCAGTGATATCAGCAGATCATTTATTTATTTATTTATAAACGTTCGTCTATAATTGTTTACACTAATATCAAAATAAATTAATAGTACAATCATAAACTTCGTTGCATTATTAAAAATACTCTTTATCGTCAACATCACTGTCTTCTCAGGTAGGGATTCTCAAAATGGGTGTCGCGAGTGTATGTCAAGGTTTCCACGGCAATCTTTCAAAATCTACTCGAGAACAGCGACGAAAGAGACATAAAGATTTTGTTCTTCGTAATTGGAAAAATATTTTGATCCTACTAGAAGATCAAATTATTTTAAGGTTAAATAATAAGGCTAATTATTTTTTTAAATACACAATAAAAAATACAAAGCGTCTGAAAAGCACACAAAGGCTGTTTCTTTGTCAAACATATCGCAAAAATCATTTAATAAAAAATATCAATCTATCATCAATGACTTTAACACAACTACATAAGTCCATTAGGATCTCGGTGCAAAATAGAAGACTTAATTTTTCTGCAAAAGATATGAATACATTACAATGTAATGTCATGAATTAATAAATCAGAATTAATAGTACACCTATTAATCAGTTTTACAATCTATTCATGAGACTATTATCTAAATCTAACCTTGGTTTTAACTCACCTTCAAGTCTGTAGATTCTAAAATATAGAGAAATAGCTTAGATATAACCATCTAATAATATGAATTTAAAAGAAATTTAAAACCTAAAAGGTTAACAGGAAACGCGTTTTTTTTTTTTTTTTTTTTTTTTTTTTTCGAACTGACTACACTGTTAGCCTGAGGGGCCCTGGAGCCTTTACGGCTTTTACAGCTTTACCGGGCTTGGGGGCGAGCGCTTAGGGCACTCAGCCACGAAAGCTAAGCAACAACATCCGAGGGTGCCAAAGTGGCCGGACCTCGGCTCGGACTGTTGCGCGTATGCAATTAAGTCGCGATCTGACTAATTCCCTATCCGTAATTCGATCTAAACTAGCTATACATATATACATGTTTCTGCCCCCTGGGAGGAGGGAAGGAACATGTGTATGTGTATTTAGTGGTCTGAAATTTTTGTCTAATCTAACTAGGCAAAAAAAGAAAAAAAAAGGTCCCTTACAGAACCTATGTACCTATGTGTGTTGTGCATGTGTGTATAATGCAGTGTCATGTATGGCTGTGAAAGCTAGTGATTGTACAGTCACTTGTATCGCGCGAGCGGCTGCTTGGCTCAAGGGCTCCATGTCGATGGATCGGACCTAGGCTTGAGTTGCCGCAGAGGAGGGCGGTCGTGGCGGGTGTGCGGGAACGAAGTTAACCGTACGTCCCCTGCGGAGGGAACGGTGGTTTCGCGGGCGTGGGAAAAACGGTCGGCAAGACATTTGTAGCATAGGTTTTAACAAAAATCTATTGCTTTCGCACTATATCTGAACGACCAAATATAGAGCGCGAGAGAGAGACAACTGCAGCTCGGACTGATCATACCTAGGTAAAATAGAAGAAATCATAATTTCGTATAGGTACCCTTGTTTCCTCCTCCGAAATAGGACCATTTTTATTATTTTTTAGAAAATAACATAAGAAGGACTTTGGCTATACCTAAATGTTTTTATTTTATTTTATACTAGCTGTGCCCGCGGCTCCGCTCGCATGGACTAGAGAATTGTTGTTTATGAAGATATCATGATAATTTTATTTTTAGATAAGGACCAAGTAGGTATCTAGGGGTAAAACAATCTATCCAATTATAATAATAATAAATTATTTATTGAGTCACTCATAATACAAATCATCAGTGTAGCTCTGGTTCCTAAACTAGGTTGCCTGTATTTCAGGAACCACGACTTCCCATTTAGAGAATACAATTCTAACGGAGTTGACAATAAAGGTTATGCTATTTATTAAAAATAAAACAGAAAAAAGTGAAAAATCATGAAAAACAAAAACGGAACAAATGAACATCTTAAATGAAGTTTTAACGCATAATGCAACAATAAATAAGTAGTCGTTATGTGACTTATAGTTTTCTTATATTAACATAAATTGCTTATTTGCAAATATGTATTATTCAGTTATTGTATGCTGTAATTTCCCACAATTGAGGATGCAATTTTGTAAAGAATCATGAGTCTTAAATAACATCGTATTCATTGTCCTGTATTCCTTATAAATAATTAAATAAACATTCGCCTTATCTATTTTTGATCAGTTTTACGGTGGTAGGGTATTCTAATTCCCGTCCCGCTAGCTACCACCTTCAGGTTGAAAATCTGTCGCCAAGCACATAGCTATAGTTGTGTTCCGGCAGCTGCACTTGAGAGCCAGTTCCCCCACTACGCCAAGTCGTCATTTAACATCGGGTGATAGTGCATCCATACGGTACGGTTAGTAAACGTGTTTCTATTATGCTGCCTTTTCTTGTTTTGCAAACACATCTACCATCAGATCACGAGTCGAATAATTAACATAAATGTATAAATTACCAGTATACTGCGTAATAATGAATTCATTATAATCAAATACTAATTACAAGGAAACATTATTTAAGTGCATAATCTGACCAATATTATTACACAAATATTTGTTGATGTCTATATTTACAAATATGTCGACGCAGTGTACACATTAAAATCATTTATCATGAGGATAACTAATACCTTAGGGGTTCTCTACGTCAATTAGGTCGAATTTTGTTTGCATGCATACCAATATTATACACTAGCAGTGCCCCAGGGTTTCACCCGTTTTAAATTTATTCGACAAACTTCACGGGGCGCTGCACTATCTTTGTTCGATTTTTCATACTTGCCTACAGCTTGTCAGATTGCTTGATGTTTATAGTTATTACTCCGCTCCTTAGGGTGGTAGCATGAAGTTATATAGTCTATACTATTCCTCATTAATCTGGCTATCATATACAAAAAAAAAATTCCAATCCGGATGCTACCATTCGTAGTAGTTCGAGAGATTAGAGCATTTAAAGAACGTGGGCTACTAAAAAAGTTTTTTTTTTGTGCGTAACCCTAATTATTTTTCTAAAATCAATGTAGCCTAAGTTATGCCCTATAGCATCAGCTACCTGCCAGTGAATGTCCCGTATAAATCGGACCAACCGTCTCGGAGATTACTCGGAACAAACAGACAGAAAGACAAAAAAAATAAAAATGAGTTTTTTGTTATAGGTTTCGTGTATACTTTCATATGTATTTAGTTAAAAATCTGTTATATTGTCATTACAAACAGACACTTCAATTTTATTTATGTACAGACTAGCTGTCCCCGCAGCTTCGCTCGCATGGACTACAGAATGCCGTTTGGTCGAGCGCACGCGCGAATCGTGCCGCCACCGCTCAAAAGACGGAAGACAAAAATGCTTATTAAGGTTGATTCTTAGAAGATAAATATTTGCTATCGCAAACTTTTTTGTAGGTCTTTTTAAGATATACAATTATGTAGTATATTAATTTGATATATCTCGTATGTTTTTTTTTTTTCGAATAACATCACCATTATCGTCACTGCTTATTTCGTACGTTACTTTAACTTACAACATATATTCTATAACCTGGCCAGATAAAGAATGTACTAATCTTCAAATGAGCTATAAAATAAAGCAAGAATTTATGTATCAAGGTCGGCCTTAAGGCAATATTTTTTTAACTTGCTTATCACTTTTTGCTACTGTTTTAATTAACTCTATGAACTAACAAAAATGGACCTTTTTTATGAGAAATAAATATTAGTACCGACTCTGTTATTGGCTAGGGGAATAATTATAGATATAAAACACACAACCACTATACATCGGAAAATGATAATATCAACAGAACATTATCGATTTGAAAATCTGATGATACGATGATATCAATATGGGAAAATACTAAATATTGAAACATTTTGAAATTATTACATTAATTTTAGTGACATTTTAAGTATGCAAGGTTTTTATCCCATATTTTACTAATAGCCATGAGGCATCGATCTGTCAGCAGCTCACGCAGAATCAGAATAAGTTGCAGAGAAAAAGATTGTTCAAATTATTACTTTTGGTTCTATAAATAAACAAAGACTCTACATGATACGACATTTGTGTTCAACGGTGGTAAGCCTGTCACAGTAACTTTCTTTTTATTTGTCGCATTTCGGAATCAGCCAATGTATATCCAGCTGCCGATAGGCTACAGGTAGGCATGTTAGCGTTGACCGTCGATTGACTACCGATCTGTTGATGGTCGCCATTATTTTTGGTTTTTTACTGTGCTTGGTCCTTGCAAGCTTGCTTGGTGATGGAGCATTTGCTAACCTAACTAGCTACCATTTCAAAATTAGCAAACGCCAAAAGGTGTTACATCCATCAGCTGGAGTTGAAAGCTAGTATTACCTATTATTATTATATTTACTTATTGACATGAAAAAAAAAAATGGATAGTAAAACGTTTAAAGGACGAAAAATATCATATAGCTTGAATAAAAAAATTACAAAAAATCTTGTTGATTTAGAAATGCATCACACTGCATTTACGGCCGTTCTCAATAATCAAACTCTAGTTAAATGTTAGTAGCTATCGGAGATAAATTGTATTTTCTAATCTATATATATGAGACTGATGTTTCAATAACACTATTCCCACAAAGATAAATAAGAACACAGATAGATAAATACTTCCAACTCCGTTTTTGCGCAAGGGGGTAAAGTGTCTCCTTCATCAATCACATCGTCCTTAAAATAAGTTGAGATTATATTTAAGCCCTTTCTTTAAATAAGGGCAAAATTAATTACATCAAAATTTACATAAACTTAGGAAACTGTAGACAGTCATTGGCTATTCAAGCTTCCTCCCTTTGTCAGTTGTCCATTATGGGTTTATTGACCCATACTATTATGTTCGCAGAACGGACGTGTCTGCCGACGCATGCGTATTCACCACGATCACAACTGCTTGTTACCTTAGCTATAAAAACTCTTTTAGTGAAAAAAATTTGACAACCTAAACACACAATTGCCAATTGTATCTTTTATAGTAACATCTACCTGAAGCCTCACAGCCAAAGTTGTATAGAATGTACCTGGGAAAAACCAGATTTCACTACAAAAAGAACAGATTACATTTGGCGTAATACCTGGAACAATTTTTCAACCAACAAATATTTATACTTTGTGTATTTATTTGTCACGTGTTATTTTTTTAAGATTCATCGTAGATACTATAAGACGCAAATTCTCATTAATATTTTTATGATAAATATTTCGTGTTATATAAAGATATTGTGCGTTTGTTACTATAACTTCTGAATGACTTGACCGATTGAACTCATATTTACATATCTTCTATACATATTATAAAATCCAACATCTGTCTGTCTGTCTGTCCGTTTATATTATTTTCACGCGAAAATCACTTATCCGATTTACAAGTTTTTAATTTTAATTCATGGCTATATTATCTGGACAGATTATAGGATATATTTTGTAAGATAAATTAACATACGAAATAAGCAGTGAAGATAATAGTGTACCAATTCGGAAAAAAGACGCGTTTGGGGCGCTTAAATGGCTTACGCTAAGCAAATCTTAAAAACCCACAAAAATGTCTGCGATAGCATATATCTATCTTCTAAGGATCATCCACAATAAGAATTTTTCTGTAGTACACGCGAGCGGAGCCGCGGGCACTGCTACTGTAATATATTTGTCGAGACGATGGTTTATAGATATGTTGGGAACCCATAGGTGCCGCGGTGCTATGGTCTACCTATTAACTAACCGAAAGGTTAAAACAACGTTTGCCGGCCCAGCTAGTAAAACAGTAAATAGTCAGTACTTTAAGATACAATTTTATGCCAGATTTTTTATTTAGAGAATAAAGCATTACATCGCAAAGACTTGTTTGAAAAACAATATACAGATTTAACTTTATTTTTTCGAATCGACTAACGCTGATGTTCTTCATGACCTACTACCTGAATAACCTTAACGTGCTTTGTGAGGAGCGCAGAGGTCACTCAAACAAAAAAGGCAACAAGGGCACAAGGGTGCCTAAGTGACCGAACCTTAAGCTGTTGCCATGCCAAGCCCGGGTGAAGCTGTAAAAGCCGTTTGAGGCGTCAGGGCCCTTATGGCTAACAGTATAGTCAGTTCAAAAAAAATAAAACTGTTGCCATGCATGCAATTTCGGGAATTGAATCGAACTATCCATTTGATCTAACTATACATATACTATACACATATAAGATATGTGTATACAGTATATGTATTTAGGGCATCTGACAATAGGTACTGATTTAACCTCCTTTTATCTTTATAAATCATAAATAAGCCTTTCCCGTTGTATTACAGTATTAGCAACGGCAACAAAGGTACTGGCTGAGATTTTTCTAATCAAACTAAACAACAATAACGATATGTACTTACAACTAAACTTTCACTCGAAACGCATACGTTACATCTCTCACGTAGTCCCAACTGCCGTACAAAATTCGATGCAATCTATTATAAACTCTGCTTCAACGTCCTAAAGTTGATTCTAATAGTTGCAGCGAAAATTTGGGCGGTGCATATTCGGGGGACTCCGATTTAAAGTCATAGAGACATTTTTTTTAACAGAACTTTTGTCGGAGTGCGTGACTTTAGTCACGTGGTGCAGCTGTTGACGCTGCTCTAAAACTCGATGTAAACAAGGGAGCATACCTACTTAGTAAATATTTACTTTTAACTCTACTGGTTTAGATGCCTTAAGGATGAATATGTCTTTATAATAGATTGATATTAAAAAGTTAATAATAAAAATATATAAAATAAGCCTTAAAACAAATCTATACTGATATTATAAAGCTCGAGAGTTTGTTTATTCAAACGCGCTAATCTCTGGAACTACGTGTTCCATTTTAAACTTTATTTATTGAGGAAGATTACCTATAGGCTATATAACATCACGCCATGATCCACGGGTGAAATGAACTGAAATGAAATGAACACGGGTGGAATCATGAAGCACAGCTAGTACTATTCAATAACATACAATTGAGTCTTAAAATCCTTGACAATTTAATACCAATCATCCACTCGATCAATTGGATCCTGACCTATTTGCATACGCCATCCAAGACAGGAAGCCGTAGAACGAACAACATAACCAATAAATAATATCCTTCGAAGCAAATCGCAATTGATCAACGAAGTAAACACAGGAACAGAATTTGTACACTAGTGCTGTGACTCAGACGCCGGTATTGTTTACATATCGATTAGTTTTATCCACGTGCACGATAAGGCACCTAATACACCGCATCATGTGATGCGATAATACAATGTTTTTATTAGAATGTCACGCTCAAATGCAGTTTAGTTTGTTGCAGAATTTATGTTAATACTGATGCATCATAAAAAAATTACTATTTATTGTAAGGACTAATGAAGAACGTTTATTCAAAAGAAAATAATACATATGTTCATTAGTAATTTTACAAAAATCCCTATTTACATACTGATATTCTGTACAAGTCTAATACATCGTTTTAAATTTTACTTTCTTTATTTTTATTTAAAACTTTTTTTCTTAAAATTTACTACAAAAAATACCTTATACAAAATTAAAATGATAATTTTAAAATTAAATATAGTTATAAATATTTCTATTAATGTCGAGCATATTTTTAATCGTATATATTCATATCGTATTATAGTATAGTAAATATATTACTAATGGTACAAAATAGTACTATTGGTACAAAAAAATTTGACTCAAATAAGATTGTTAAAAATGTTTGTAAAGGTAATTGAAATAAAATTCTAAGGAGCAATATATTATAATAATCAATAAACATTAAATAATATATCATATCTGTGGTTAAGTTAAGTAATCGGGAGTGTAGAGTTTATCGATATTTTGTTTAGGGTCATCTCTATAGCAGCGAACGTACGTTTTGTGGGAGTATGATATTGTATGCATTATCGACTTACGCGAGAACAAGAACGCACCGTTGTTACTTTAATATAAAATACGATAAAATATTTTTAAAATTTGAAAGAAAATATCGTTTTAATTTTAAAAATGAGTTTCGTTGTGTGATTGTTTTTTTTTTTATTACTTTAAAACTTTTGTGAAAGTGTTTCCGAAATGAAAATGTCGAAATCGACCGTTCTCCTTCGACAATCGCTGTAAGTAATATTATTATTTTGTTTATAATAATAACATTTAACACCTATACATATAATTATAACAATCAAAAATAAATCTTCCAATTCGATATTTAAAATATGTTATTGATAAATCTTTGGTGATATTTTGTTTTTCTTTTTGAAATTGTATAAAATAATAGTGATATAAATTATTATGGCTTATTTTAATTGTCATTGATTCAGAATTTTGATTCTGAATGATGCTATACTTTGATCTTATATGTAGAATATTCTGTAATAGCACACTTTTTAATTTCAATAATTACACAAAGAAATCTCAAATTTATTTGGAATAGCATAATATGGGGAATATTTTTTTATTTTAAATGCCAAATAAATTAATTTAACTGTCTATACAGTTTGATAAGTCGACGTAAAATTGTGTGTTGACGCCTTGACGCGTACTAAGATGTACGCTCCGATTATTTTATTTAAAAATTGTACGAAACGCGCTGCTTTTTCAGTCTAAACTTATTATATAAGCAGCTAATATTATAAAGCAGAAAGATTTCATTGTTTGTTTGTATTGTATAGGCTCTAAAACTACTGGACCGATTTGAAAAATTCTTTCATCAATAGAATCCTACATTATCGCTGATGAACATAGGCGATAGAATATTTTCAAAAAGTTAGGGATCCGTATGAATACTTCGATAATGTAACCCAAAGTGTGAAAAAAAATACCAAAAAAATGTTATATCGCGTACGCTACGGAAATGATTGACAATAGTGCAAAGTGATGTACTAGAATTTTATAGAGGAGAATTTTACAAAAAACTCCTGGATACCATATGTCTAACTATTACAGTTATGTCACAATATCTACTTTTTTATGTTAAAATATGCAATAGTAATGTCGTATTAGTTTTGTAGATATGATCTTTTTACAAACATAAGAAATAAAATAAATAAATACATTAAAAAATTACATAAAAAAACATTAAAAAACTTTATCTATAATGTACTCTTTCTTAGTAACCCCCCGACGCAAAAAGAAGGGTGTGTGTGTATGTTAAAATTTATAATTTTTGAAATTTTTGTTAAATGCACGTGCGAAGCCGCAGGCAGCTAGTATGGCATAAAATGTTTTTTTTTAGAAAAAATATTAATATGGCTTTTTTAAATTAAGTTAATTTAATCGATACCGCTGATAGTACAACTTCTGCCTTCCGTATTATAAATATTTGAGTTCGATTCACGATCGGAGCTGAGTTACTATCAAACATTGGGTTTTGGGAACTGTAGTTTTTGACATTTTATTCATTAAATCATTGACAAATCTATACCTACATAGTACAGGTTTGTAATCAGGAAGCCCGGCGCTCTAGAATATGAAATGGTCCAAGACCATTTTTGATTTATTAAAATACTATCGTAACTTTTTTTATAAAGTTTAAACTTCGACAGAAAAGTCAATCTAACTCCATTATTAAATCTGAAAATAATAATAGCCACGATATACCTGTCATCAAGTCTCTTCTATGGTAACCAGAAAGTTTCTAGAGCCACTTCTTTAAAATTCTACATCTGTGTCGATTTCTATTACGATTTCTAGAACAATCTCGATCTACTTCCATTAGAAAACCACTGAGAACATCCAACAAGATCAATAATATTTTTTCAATATAGGCCCTAAGAAGGCACTTATGAATGTCACAATACTATTACCGGTTAGGAAAACATTCCAGCCATCAAGAAGAACCAATAGGAAATTGGATCGAATTTATCAATAAATAAAAAATTACGCCCACTTCCATACATCAAAATCATTCATGTAATGATCGATATTAAAATCTATAATATCCACACATATTCGCATTTTAAATATTTTTTTTAATTCTTCCATCACACACACGTTTCACGTGTCAAAACTAACGAAGCGTACTTTTAAAGTTTACGTTTTACGTTAATGTAACTTTTACAAAATAGAAACTCTACGTGAGATATTCAAGAATTTTAATTAATACATAACACAAGAAATATCTTATTTTGATTCAATAAACTACGTAAACAATGGAATAGTTAGTTATCTTACTATTTTGACTGGTCAGTCGCAGAGGTAGAGAGAGGTACTCGAGTTGAGTGTGTAAAGATTCTGGCGGGCGCGAGCGCCGTATATTTATTTATTTACAATCCGGCTAGACAGCATTATAATGGTGACTCACAGCCTCGCATAATAATGTATAATAATATTTACATACTGGCATGACATACAGATATATTTAATAGTATTACAACTTAGACTACTTATAGGGAGGCCAGTATAATTCCAATTATATATTATAAAAGGTAGTGGTAGGATAAAAGATCAAAAGACTGTTGAAATAAAACAAATGAATGTTCATACGAGTAAGTTATTTATTTTTTAAATGAATATCCCTACACACGTTCACTCACAGCCATTTAACAACAAACTAAGCATAGCTTGTATTCGAAATCAAAATAAAAAAAAACTTTATTCAATTTAGGCCCTGAGACGGTTTATCTTATTTTTTCAACTGTAATCACAGCATACAAAAATATATTAAAATATTATTAAGTTATAAACTAAAATACACTCCTCAGCAATAGAAACAAGGGAAAGAAATACAATAAAAATATGCAAATCAAACAATTAAATACAATTCTTTTCTAGTTGAGGCCAGAGAATCGCAAACAAACGAATCAACTAAAATATGATAATAGTAATAGTGTATATATATTATGTAATATAATAATTGGAATATTAATAATAGGAAGACGTTATACTTCTTTGGCGTAACAAAACAAAAATAACTCCAAAGTAAGGTCCGTAAACCGAATTCCACATTATTATCACTGATGGCTAACTTCATCATGCCAAATGTTGCGCACGCGGCTCTCATTTTTAACCTCTAATAAAAGCGCTAAAACTTATAAAAATAGAATTATAGCTGTTTTAAGCGCACTTTGGCACCCTCGGATGTTGTTGCAAAACTTTCGTGGCTGAGTGCCTTAAGCGCTCGCCCCCAAGTCCGGTGAAGCTGTAAAAGCCGTTCGAGGCTCCTGGGCCCTTATGGCTAACAGTATAGTCAGATCGAAAAAAAAAAAAAAATGTTTTAAGTGCCGTTGTTGTTCTCGTTGTCTTCGAAATAAAAGGACTCGCGCGCCACCTATTGTATACTGATTGTACTAATACAGATTTTCGCGGGTTGGTGCAGCAATTCTTCAAAGATTCACCGGAATCTAAAATATATTAGAAAAGAATAAGAAACAAACATTAATTTATATTATATTGTAAGTATAATATACTATCAGACTTTGTCCTGCTCTCTCTGGTACCTAGTTAATGGCTCGACCACAGCGTCAACCATCGGATCCTAACATGGCTATAAACTATCGTCTCGATAATACAAATAAATATATTATGTGAATATAAGCTTAATCGAGAAGTTTTTTTTTTTTATTGTATCAGAATAAGATATTTTATGTGCTATTAAATTAATAAATTTCATGAATTTCTTACGTGGTTCCTATTTTGAAAAGTTTCATTAACTTCATATTATTATAACATTAAAAGTGCTCTTTTATTTTTCCTTTAACTTTTATATAATAAAAAGATTAATACTAAATTCAAATTATTACTGTTGTTAGACAGATCAAATTGTCAAGTTACTAAATGTATATACGCATGTTTCTTCGTTCCTCCCAGAAGGAAGGGAATTAGCCAGATCGCGACTTATTTTCTTGTACGACAACTGCCCAAGCCACTTTGGCACTCTTGCGCTATTGGCCCTATTTCGCTACTGAATGTCTTCAGCGCTCGTCCTAAAGCACGGTGAAACTGTTGTTGACCTTCTGAGGCTTCAAGGCCTTTAAGACTTACAGTGTAGTAGTTCGAAAAAAAATCCAAGTTAGAATACTATCCCGTGTTCCTTATTAAATAAAGTTTCGTTGCCATTGACTTTTATAAATTTTTTAAATCAATGTTTGTTGCATAATATCTTCGATTCTGCGAAATCCTGTTCTGCCTAATTTTGTATCCTGTACCTTAGTATACACAGTTCATTTACTGTTCAACAGAAAAAAATAATAATTATATCAACTTAAAACCGGCAATCTATATAGAATTGTCGATATATATTTTGGTGTCGGTTAACGTGCCTTGTTATTGTTAGTATGAATGATGTCCTTGAACTTGTATATCGTGTTAGCATTTTATAAACTGAATTCCTGGTATGTCTAGCCAGTGTAATAAAGTTTAACATTTTTAATCTGATGAAACAGTACCTCTACTAGAACTAGATTTGACATTTTTTAAATGTATATTAATTATATTTACATGAGTTTCTTTGTGATTATATTATGTAACCGAAAGATTGAACTACACGAAAATTTAATACTGATTTTGATGTCAATAATAACTATGGCCGTAGCCAGGTACCGGTTCCAGCAAGATGTTGGTATGTACCCGGTCGGAGTGCTTTGTGAAGAAAGAACAAAAAATTATAATTTAATATAACTTTTCCCATGCCGTGACCTACTAGGATACAGATTACAATAAATATATATAAATAATATAAATAATATAATATATAATAATACCGGTCATCCGGTTATGCAATATATTTTTTTAAGTATTAGTAATCATCATAGATTTGAATTCACACTGTAATCAAAGTCGTTTGCAAACAGGTTGCAGCGGCCCTGCCGGCGTCACATAACCGGTTCTTCGTCACAACGGACGTCGACATCACCTCAGCGCCACAATGCTGCTGCACCAGCCATTGCGGCTTCCGCTGCATCAGCGAAACCATTCAACGAGATCCCTGGACCCATGGCTTTACCAATTATGAGACATTCCACCCATGTTCTACCTAGGATTGGTAAAAAAATGTATATATAGTATTTAATAAGTAAAACTGACAGCACTTGTACCTGATGTTATGTACAGTACAACCAACAACAGTGACTACCGAGGGTCAGCAATTCATAGCCGTTCGCCGCTGTCATACCTGCGAGCCTCTTGATATCTGGATAACGCATTGGTTGATCTCGAAACGCGAAAACCATTTGTGATTAGAAAGTCACTATGAAAGGTTCTTCTTCTTCTTCTTGTTTTGGCGCCACAAAAAGCATTTGCCAGTGTCAATTTGTTTGTATTATTAGAACTATCTAGGGAGGTTTTTTTGTGACATCTCAAAATGCATTTTTCCAATTAATATTTATTATCCACTTCCCGAATGCACAACAACCAAACTATATCACGCAAAATACCACCAATATTACATAATATAGGGTCAAAGAACCTAAGTTAACCAATTAAAAATAAAAACCACAACATGCCTACTAATAATAACCACAACCACTATGTGCATGAAGATCGCGACCCAGTCGAGTACATATACCTACGAACCCGCTTGATTACTGGACACGCCTAAATATGTCACAGTAACGAGCGTTACAACTGGTGTGTGATAGTCGTGATGCAGTCGGATACAATTGTCCTACCACCCAGCAAGTTATTTTCTCATCTGTCTTTTAAGTTCCAGACTATTTCAATAGTCTAGAGGTCATATTTTTTTTATTAAAAGCATCGAAAACCGTAGTTTTGATTTTCAATAGGGTGTGATACGGATTTTATACGGTATATTCTGGAAAGGGAAAGGACTCGAAATAATATGAAATCATTAATTAGTTCCATCCTATGGCTGGCTGCTAAAAAATATTTTGCAACAAAAACAGCTTGTAAGAAATTGAAAGTATAACGCACTTTAAATTTGACGGCTTTATTTGTGATAAGAATTTTACATCAGTTCACTGAAAGGGATTACTCTTTGTTATAAAACTTTGCATATTAAAAGCTAGCTATGCCCGCGGCTCCGCTCGCGTGGACTACAGAATGCTGTCGGTTGAGCGCACAAGAGCTGCCTCAACAATGCTTATTGTGGGTGATTTTTAGAAGATATGCTATCGCTGACTTTTTCATATGTCTTTTTAACATGTACAATTATGTAGCATATAAATTTGATATACCTATCTCTTATGGTTTACTCAGCGTAAGCCATTTAATCACTCCAAAAGCATATTTTTTCCGAATTGATTCACCATTGTCGACACTGCTTATTTCGTATGCAACAAAATATTCGTATAACCTAGCCAGATAACATATCCATTAACTAAAGGAAAAACCATGTAAATCGGATTAGTAGTTTTCGCGTGAAAAGAACATAAACGGACAGAGAGACATTGAGTTTTATTATATGTATAGAAGATATAGATAGTACAGATAAAATAATCACCGTACATTCAATATGAATAAAATGATATTCAGTTTGTCATTCATGTCAAGTTATTTATGTATTAATTTATCCGGATTTTGATAAAGATCTGATCTGGTTACTGGTATATTTATTAAAGCGAACTGGAAAACAGTATGACAACTCTGTAAACACCAATATATAATTAGCAACAGATAACAATTCAATGTAATTTGCGCTTGTATTCCAATAATAAATAACATGAGCGATTTATCACCATTCTAAGGAATATAAATGGCATATAATGTAATGTGTCGAGGAATAAACGATAACAAGATCATAACAAACACGATAATAACATCTGCACCAAATCTAGAAATTTCTTTTATCTCTAACGTAGATTTGTCACCTTGTGAATTACATGC
This sequence comes from Saturnia pavonia, assembly GCA_947532125.1. Classification (NCBI taxonomy): domain Eukaryota; kingdom Metazoa; phylum Arthropoda; class Insecta; order Lepidoptera; family Saturniidae; genus Saturnia; species Saturnia pavonia. The sequence goes on from OX383906.1 coordinate 13,726,539, forward strand.
AGTCACAAATAGACCATTCAGGTCAGAAGAAAGGAAGTGACTTCTAATAATAGATGTATGATAAGGTTAAAGAAGAGATAGTATAATTATATATTCTAACGCTTTTTATATCTAATACTATTAACTGATCAATTCTTGTAATGTATATATATGTATTAGCATGGTCCTCATTTTAAAACTTCGGAATTTTTATGATTCCATAGGCTCATATGGACATAATTAGATAAAAATATTCCCAAGACTTTAATTATCTATATTGATATTAACCCATGCCTCTGTGCAATGAAAGTTTCCTATATTTATTCAGTTACATGAACAACATAATATGGTTTTTTTTTATTCCAGCCAAAGAAATTGTTCAAAAATTAAAAACTCGGTATACTTCAACTTCTGAAATTATTGCACAAATTTTGGAAAAAAAACATAACTTTTTACATATAGCTGAAAATCTAAAATTATAATAGCCAAAAATCTGTAGCTTTTTTAAGAATTAGCTACTATTATAAGATCTTATACCATTGGCTTCTCGGAAAGGCTCTAACTATTTCTATAAAATGTTTTATTTAGATAATTATGTACTTTCCAAGTTTATCTACGTAGTGCTCAAGACCTCGAGCTTATTAGCTTAAAGCTAGTAAGACCAGCTTGTAAATATCTTAGTACAGGACTGAAATCCCGAGTCAGACTCGAGGGAAAACAGGGATTTAATCTCATCGCCAACCTACAACATATCGCTGATTTGCGACATCGAGAAATATACTTCTGTATTTACTAAGAGAACATTTTTTCGGTGTAAAGGTTTCTTCAAAATCTTTTTCTTTGTTATCATCCGATGGTGACAATATACTAAATCAGTTAGTCAGTCAGTCAGTATCGATGCAAGGTCCTCGAAGTAGGAGAACTATGAATGTGATAAAATAGTAGATAAGCAATGTAAATAAAAAATATTTACGTTAATTTATTAAATTTTATACGTCCGTAAATATTTACGTTAATTCCTAATTAAAGGAGTCAGAAGTTTTGATCGTAATTTATTAACAATTAAGACTTGCCGAATTATTTTATAAATGATTTGAAGAATTTATATTCAGCTATAATAAAAAGAATTACTATGGAACTTGGCACCCGTTAGATTTCAGCTCTTTAATCAGTAACGCCGTTTCTATTGTACTTGGTATCGTATAATTTATGTTTTTGTTAGGATAAGATTATGCACACTTATTTGTAATGCAATCTAAATATTGCATGCAATATGGCAATGAAGCGTAATTAAGCGAATTAGGTACGTTTTACCGATGTAATGTGAATTCTTTGCTGTATTCAATTGAATTACTTGGCGTTATTTGAACGTTCACGAAAAACATAATTAATCGCAATTAAATCGATCACTTACCATTACTTGTTACGACACATCCACTCAGGTTTTCCGCGCGATTGGAGTGTTTAAAATTAGTAACAAGTTTAGTAGGTACCGAAGCTGATCCAGGTACTCTGATGACAAATAGAGTACGCAGTCACAGAGGACGTCCAAAGATGATGATGAATTCCTAAATGCAAAGCTTCCAAAAACCAGTGTGCTTGTTCTTTCTTTCGTCATGAATATATTTTGGTCGCCATAAACTAAGATTTAATTCTCTACCACTTCACGATACTAACAACTACTTTCAGATAACAATCTTATCTTATCAATGGATCGAATCGAAACAATCTTACAATAATTATTTTCTATAACTTAGCAAAACTAAAAAAAAAGTATATCCCTGAAGTAATGCATCGACGATGTTATACCTATCCCAATAAAAAGTTTTAAGTTAAAAAGATATACATTCGACCAGACCAAGTTTGAACACATGCTATTTTTAAACTGACCGAGCAGCCTATTGCAATTCCTAAGCGAGTGTATATTGAGAACCTTTTTATAAGCACTTCACTCCAGCGACCAGTTCTTATGGAGATATTTAAATCTAAAAATAGCAAACCGGTGTTAATATGGCAACACAGATGCCCCTGGACTTTATTCCAGTGTACTTGATAAATTAACTTAAGTTGATGATGTTGGAATAACATAATCATTTGGTATCTGGTGTACTAAACTATAATGGCCTTAACTTTTTATAATATCCTGATAACCGAACATATTTTGTATAAACATAACCTATACATTTATAAAACTCAACGTTTATGTTCTTTTCACGCGAAAAGAAATTCTTTTTATCCGATATACATGTTATTTATTTTAATTCATAGCTATGTTATCTGGCCAGGTTATAATATATATACTATAACTATATATATATGTATATATATATATATCTAATATATAAAATTCTCGTGTCACGGTGTGCGTGATTGAACTCGAAACGGCTCGACCGATTTTTGTGAATCTTAGCGTGCATATCCGCCATGGTGGAGAATCGGACAACATCTATTTTTCATCCCCCTAAATGTTAAGGGTGGTAAATATTATTTTTTTTGGACAAAATTTTTAGGTTTTCGCACAAAAAATAAAAAAGGTTTTTTAGTAGTACACGCAAGCGGAGCCGCGGGCACAGCTAGTATATATATATATAGTAGCTCTGCAAATTGATTGTACTGTTCTCAATGGTAAGCACAGTACAATCGAAATAGAACGGCGACCACCGAGCGATCGAAATCCCTCGACAAATAAATAAAATACAAAAATAAAATAATGTAACATATGACATAAGCAGTGACCGTTAATGGTAAAGCAGTTCGGAAAAAACTCATTTGGGGCGCTTAAACGTCTAACGCTGAGTAAACCATACGAAGTAATATCAAATTAATGCTACACATAATCTTCCGTCTTTTGAGCGGGGGCAGCAAGATTCGCGCGTGCGCTCGACCGAAGGCATTCTGTAGCCCACGCAAGAGGAGCCGCGAGCACAGCTAGTAAAATTATAAAACTCGGTAAAGTCTTACTTAGTTATTTAGTTTAGTAGTAGTAGCAGTCCTAGTCATGTACTCAATTAGGATCATATTTCTAAAAAAGACCCCATTTCAGTTTACATTTTCGTTAATTTATAATTACATTGATTTTATTGAAGATTTGTAAGATAATACAGTTTGGATCATTTTTTTTTCTATTGTTACCGTAATATTATGATGCATGATTCTCAATTGAATGTGCAAATATATTGTTATAAATAAATAAGATATTTATTTTTTATCCGAAACACAAACGCTAATAGCGATTTATAAATGAATAACTCTTCTATTCCAACAGGTAGTTTCCATCACTCTGTAGGACTTGGTGTACTGGAAGGACTCCGTGACAAATACGGTGACTTAGTTCGCCTGACCAAAGCGTCGAAACATCGTCCCGTGCTGTATGTGTTCGACCCCGAGTTGATGCGAGAGGTAAGCATTTGCCTAAATGAATAATTCTATTAATTCTATTTTTTTCATGTATACTTTTGGTCTATGAATTCTCAAATCTCCTCTGACTGTTATTCGATTTTTCCAATCAAATTATACTTTGATTTTTTATGATAAATATATGCATAGAAGTGCTTTTATGAGCTATTTCGCTATAAAATTAAGAATGTTGTTATGCTGTTGTTACCTTAAGAAACTGCGCGACAGTCTGCAAAAATTGAGACGCAATTTCTTGCGGCTAAAGGTGCTCACATAACAGGCACGTGTATATTAATATTTAACAAGTTTCTAATTTTATTATTCTAAGCACCTTTTACCTATTTGTATTGGAAGTGCAAAATTTTAGTTTTTTAGTGTTCACCGGTTAATGTTAATGTTTAGTTTTTTATGTTAATGTTCACTGTTTATAAATGTTAGTGTAAAAACTTTGTAGAAAAGGTGCATTAAAATAGGCAAAAGCAACTGAAATAGGGTTCAGCTTTGAAGAATTATGTCACTTTATCGTGCTTCTATGTATTTATTAATACGTGAAGCAAAAACTTTGTACCCCTTTATACGAAAATTGCGCGGACGGAGGTGTATGAAATTTCCCACACATATAGTTTATATAGAGGAGTGCAGAATGCTATTTTTTTTAAATTATGCATTAAATCAATAAAAAACATTACACACTAGTGTGTGTATATGTGCCATGTATTCGTATTTGACACACACACACACGCATATATACTCTTTTGTTTATTGTTAAAGTCTGTGGTCAAATTAAGAATACATTAATATTATTTGTCTTTAATATTATTTGTCTATAGTCTTACTGAATGTCAAACATAACCATAATAAATTCATTTTTATTACAATATATATTAGTATGAATTGGCCTAGCGGTGTAACGACCAGACTTGTACGAACTGTTGTATTGAGGTATGCACGTCATTTATAACATTTCTTACGCATTCTGTTGAGACCCGGCACTCGCCGACCGCTCGTCAGCCGGCTCGCTATTAATTGTTCGCAAGTCCAACCTAACCTAACCGAGTATCCTCGGTATTTTATAACGTACATTCTGAAAATGTTATAAGCGACGTGCATACCTCAATACAACTGTTCATACAAGACTGTTCGTAACATCGCTAGGCTAATTCGCCGGCGAATATAGTCGTGAAAATCAGGACTTGCATTATCCTCTCGCATGCTACATCCTATAGATGTATCAATCACATGACACTTTGAAGTCCCGCCAATAATTCGAAACGTGATATTCGAAACGAATTGGAGATGTATTTCATACTTTGCCGGTTTCTCTTTTGGCATTATATAGAATGCCTAGGCAATGTATGGAATATGAATCATTTCATACATTGCCTGCTAACTTAAGGCATTCTAAAGAATGTCGGGATTCTGTACATTGCCTATAACAATAACCGGAGCTAAATAATTAGAAAGTAAACATTGCCTAAATAAGTACTCAAAAGACATGTTATGTATATTTTTGCATATAGTTTCGAGGTCAACAGCATTTAGAAAACGGTACTATCAGCTTTCACGGCGACTAAAACTGTTGTCACTCGATACTCTATTTACTAACTCGAGATCTAGCCACAGTGAAAGTGTTTTGTCTAGACTGGTTGCGGTCGCATACATAATTTATATATACACCAATATAATAAAGCGAAAGAGTTTTTTGTTTGTTTGTTTAAACACGCTAATCTCTGGAACTACAGAACAGACGGATTCGAAAAAATTTTATATGATAGCCAGATTCACGAGGAATAGTATAGGCTATATAACTTCACGCTACGACCCTAAGGAGCGGAGCAGTAACTATGAACGTGAAGCTGTAGGCAAGTACGGGAAGTGGAACAACGATAGGGGTACTCGGGCACGTTGGCAGCGGCGCGGCGCGGTTGAAAGTTTGCCGAATAAATTTAACACGGGTGAAACCATGCGGCACACCTATCACATATAATATCAGGCACATCGTAAAACCGGTCTGCAAAAATGTGAAGTTGATAGAAAATTTACCCTTATTATTCTGTTTATCCTGAAGGTAATAGGGTGTTCATATGCTATATGACATAATACCTGTCTAGGCAAAGACCAACCCGTGGAATGGTACGGGCTTAATAAGCCTACAACATACTACTTAAAGATCCTATTAGTCAACAAAACTGTTCTATATTTTAGCCGTAGCCCTACGGGAATATTTTTCACACGTTCCGATTTCTTCGGGATGTTTTATTTCATCACCAGCCGGCGATGTTAGTAATGACGTGAGTTAGTAATTATAAGCGAATTCCGACTCATTTGCATCAACGGACCGCGTGTTAGAGCTTTTATTGGACTTTATATTTATCAGAGTGTTACTGATAAACACAATATATCATCATGAAGTGGATATAAGAGATAATTTTGATTGTATCGTACAATCAAAATACTTTTTTATTGCCTTTAATCTACATCATATTGCACTTTGATCACTGTATATTTATACTAGCCGTGCCCCACGGTTTCACTCGTATTAAATTTATTCGACTAACTGTCCACCGCGCCAGCGCCATAGCATCAGTGTAGCGAGAATTCCCGGGAAATCTGGCAATGCTCGAGTCGAGGAAATAGTGTCGAGAAGTCGAGATCTTGTTCGAGAAATTTTGTCTTCACTGTGCTCACATAACAAGAAAAACGAGAACCTTGATAAAAAAGGAATGTCAAACTTTAAGTAAACTAGTAAAAAGTTAATCTTTGTAAATTTATATAAAGCTTTTAAAGTAAACTGGTTAAAAGCTTTAAACTGGACCGATATAAATTTTTTTTCTCATGAACAACATTAAATGGACTTTGGCTATGCCTATATAATTTTCTTTTATTTTTTATATTCATCAAATGTCTTTTCTAGACGTCTGATAATTGCGTCATATCTGGATAATTTTAGAAGTATCTTTTAGAAGGCATCTTTATTATTTATGGAAAAAATCAAAACAAAGGAAGAAGGCAGTGGTAGATATAGCTAATATGGTATTAAAATATTTGCTCTACTAATTATCCAGTTTTTATGGACTAAACAGCGCTTGCATTCGAACTCAACCTAAGCATTGGCGAACTTAGCAAATTGAACTTAAAAAACAAAAAATAAGACTTTATTAGTTACATGAAATTTTCTTCGTATCGGTACAAGTCGTATTTTATATCAAAATAGATCGTGCCGTGGTCAAAAGATTGACCAGTCAGTATAGTTGATTCGGGACTGACTGGTAAAAGTCGCGAGAAGCTTCTACCTACTGGGATATCGTCACATTAGTCACTCGCGGAGGCTATTTCATGCAACTGCACCCTATAATCATAAAATAGTTAAAAAGACATTTGTAAAATTGTTTACGGCTATATTATTATTATTATTTACTCGTATATTACTCTATCTATATATATCATACAATTATTTATTTACGAAAGTATGATCTTTATCATTATACATAACGATTTGTTAGGCACGAGCTCAGATAGTGTAAATGTACAATGTAAATAACCGATCGAAAGCAATATGATAAATGACGATAAAGAGTTAATAACCTATATCATTTTCATAGAACGTTATTTTTTTTGTCTAAAAATAAAACGTTTAAGAGATAACATTACATTATGAATTGCTACTTATTAACTTTATCATAGGTTAAGTTTGTCTATGATAAGTTTGATTTCTATTAATCCTAAGTCGGCTAAGTCTCATTCAACAACAAACAATCTCTTAAGCATTACAATATTATTAAGTATATATAATTATTATTTTATCGTCTAGTCCCAGTAAATAGATGACCTTAATGTGTAATATTTATATAAAAGTGACGCATACTTGTATGATCTTTGTGTAATGTTAACTTATGATCATGTGTTTTTTCGCACGGCAAAATAAAGTCAACAAGGTCAAAAAATATTACCTAGTTGAATAAACTTATTATTTGCAGTCCGTGTCAATGCATTGCAAAATTTTTAGGTTTTTTTTGTAGCGTTCTTGATCTTCTGTCTTACGCTTTAAATTCCTCTCGGTCACCTTCCGTATTTTTTTTTTCTCAGCACGGCTGTACTTGACACTGCACTGTACAATCCAGAAACAACTGCGTCGTTTGAGAGATCTACAATCCGTCGAGGGTCGTGGCTATCACGCCAGCCTACAACTCGGCAACTGAATATACACTGGCTGATCCCAAAACGTGACAAACCAAAAGACAGTCACTATGACGGAGTTATCACTATGTGCATGGTAGTCGAGATCCAGTCGACTAAAGATCCCTACCACCTCGCATATCGTCATACATTTTTTTTTTGTTCGAACCGACTATACTTTTAGCCATAAGGGCCCTGGAGCCTCAGATGGCTTTTACAGCTTCACCTGGGCTTGGGGACAAGCGCTTAAGGCACTCAGCCGCGAAAGCAAGGCAACAAATTCCGAGGGTGCCAAAGTGGCCGAACCTCGGCTCAGACTGTTACGGCCTAGCAGGGAGCGTTCCAGGTTACTTTTATCCAATATTGGTCTTCATCCGAAAACTCGTTTATGCCAACGAAGGCCAGTTGTTCGAAAAATATCTAATAAATTATAAAAAAAACTCGATGGTTTTTTTTTACTCTGTGAATCATGTTTACAGTTCATGCCTAATTATATCATTTTAGTGGATGTACAAACAGGTAGAAATTTCCAGATATCACTATCAGGACTAGGAACAACGTGTAAATAGTTTTATTATTGCAGGGAAAGGCAAGTGCGCCAAGTATTTTGGAACTATTTTTAAATAACTTCACTGGAAGCTATCCAGTTAGAAAAGGACCAACACTGGGGTAGGTAGGCGGTAAAAGGGAGGTTAAAATGAGCAACTATTGTATGGTGAATACACAAAGGTGAGAGGTGCTTTTGCGGTATGTGAAGAATTGTAGAAATTTAATAAATACAAAAACAATGTGTACTCACCAAGGCCGACGGTTGGTAACTGCTTTGTACGGGTGATGCCGCTGGGAGCCGCGGCCAACAAGTGTGACGTAGAATACGCGGCTTCCCCGTGCTGCACTCAATTAAATTTTTTTTTTTTTTTCGAACTGACTACACTGTGAGCCTGAGGGCCCTGGAGCCTTTACGGCTTTTACAGCTTTACCGGGCTTGGGGGCGAGCGCTTAAGGCACTCAGCCACGAAAGCTAAGCAACAACATCCGAGGGTGCCAAAGTGGCCGAACCTCCGCTCGGACTGTTGCGCGTATGCAATTAAGTCGCGATCTGACTAATTCCCTATCCGTAATTCGATCTAAACTAACTATACATATATACATGTTTCTGCCCCCTGGGAGGAGGGAAGGAACATGTGTATGTGTATTTAGTGGTCTGAAATTTTTGTCTACTCTAACTAGGCAAAAAAAGAAAAAAAAAAGGTCCCTTACAGAACCTATGTACCTATGTGTGTTGTGCATGTGTGTATAATGCAGTGTCATGTCTGGCTGTGAAAGCTAGTGATTGTAGAGTCACTTGTATCGCGCGAGCGGCTGCTTGTCTCAAGGGCTCCATGCCGATGGATCGGACCTAGGCTTGAGTTGCCGCAGAGGAGGGCGGTCGTGGCGGGTTCCCAATTACATGTTTCGCCGCCATCTATAGGCGAGTGGCGGTAGCGGTTATCGAACTTAGGATGAACCACACTTAGGATATTGCGCGCGGAATAATTAGATAACAACAATCTTCCTAGGTTGGACAAGTTTTAGCAGTTTACTTTCATAATGATCCATGCGCCCCATTAAAAAAAACTGCTTGACATGGTCTGTGAACTCATTGGCCGGAAAATTGGTAATATGCCTTCGACCCTATTGTATAACTACCTAAAAATATTTATTGCTTTTACTTAGTCTAAAACATTGGATGACTAATTTGTGTACATTTCTAGTATTAAAATTATGCCGATAAAAAAGTAGTTTTGGTTTATATTAAACAAAAATAATCGAAGTGACGTATGTTCTTTGTTTATAAAACTTATCTCTGCGAATTTTAATACAAAGACAATAAATAATACAAGATTCATTATCATGCATGACGTATGAAAATGTTATCTTATAGGAGATTGAATTTATATTAACGTAAAATCTACCATATGTTTAAAATAAGAACTAATTAACAAAATTAGTTATCAAGATTTAAACAAGAATTGGCAAATTAATACATATCTAGTTCTTCGTTTATGTATTTTTAAGCAACATTCATAACATAAATTTAATTGTTGTTATCTATAAAAAAGGTTTTCCCTTAATATGGTAAAGTTTAAAAATTCACAACATTATTTTGTCACGCACACAAGCGTCATTTCAAACAGTCGCTACAGGATATTAAGTTGCCGTATTCTAGGAGCTAATTGTTTGTAGGTAGCGCGGTATTTAGTCGAAGTGCAGCGAAGACCAATCATGAATATATATATATATATATGCATCTATGGTATCGTATAACTTTATCATATTATTATTGACGCCGCAACGCAACACAGCCGCGCTGCGCCGCGCCGCATTGGTCTTTTCTATACATATTATAAAACTCAACGTTTCTCTCTCTCTCTCTATCCGTTCATGTTCTTTTCACGCAAAAACCGCAAATCCGATTTACATGGTTTTTCCTTCAATTCATAGATATGTTATCTGGCTAGGTTATAGAATATATTTTGTTACATAAAGTAACATACAAAACCAGCAGTGACGGTAGTAGGACATCAATTCAGAAAAATACCATTAGAGATACTCGTATAGCAAATTAATGTTACACATAATTTTAGATCTTAAAAATACCTAAAAAAGTCAGCGATAGCATATGTTTATCTTTTAAGGATAGATAACCCACAATAAGCATTTTCGAGTCAACACAGTTGGCGCGTGCGCTTGACCGACATCATTATGTAGTCCACGTGAGCGGAGCCGCGGGCACAGCTAGTGTCATATAAGAACCAATCAGCCACACGCTATCGTCTCGCGCTTCGAATACCACACTAACCAGTTTGAATAATTATTACAATATTTACATTGAATATTATCGAGGGCGTCATAACAAAGACGCGTGTGCGAATTTGATGAATACTATAGAAAAAAAAGTACTTTCAATTATTATTTTTTGTAGTAGTAGTAACAGCGTAAATTATTACTACACAATAAAAAATTAAACTCATACACATACATCATACACAATAAAATAAATTTAGGTACATTATTATCATTGATTGCTAACTTATCACGTTGTAGGCACACGGAATAACATTTTTAGGGTTCCGCAGTCAAAAGGAACCCTTATAGTTTCGCTATGTCCGTATGTCTGTCCGCGGCTTAGCTCAGAGATTCTTAGTATTAGAAAGCTGTAATTTAGTGTGGATATACATATTAAACACTCCGATACAGTGGTAAAATGAAATCTTTAACAAAAAAATCGTTTAGGATACCTCCTCTACAAGTAAAGTGGGAATTAATTGGGTGTTATTGGATAGGTTGTTCAAAGGTGGGTCTGTGAAAAGATTTTTTCGATTCCGAGATCTGTTTGCGAAATATTAAGATTTAAAGTGCAAATTTTTGTTAGAGTCAATGTCGCCCACTCGCTGACAGCTAAATGGTGGTTTTTAGATGAAAAAACTCATGATAGTAGTATATATAATGAAGTTAAAAGTAAAACTATCAAAGGTAAGTAGGCTTTATAAGTTAACGAGTCAATCAACTTATAAAATGTATTTTGAGAAGTAATTTCGTACAAATTCCATTGAAAATTACTTCAAGCCCATCTCTATAGGATGATTTACGTTAATCAAGCCGGGTGCCGGCCGGGAAACGGTCAAACATATATGTTGATGTATTGTAGAGTACTATAGAGTACCGGTGTGACACGAATGATCCTTAAGTCTGCATATTGTGACGGGCAACTACAGAACCTTACGCTGCGTGTGGCCCGACACGCATTTGGCAAATGTTTGTTTTCTTGAGCCAAAATTATTATTTTTTTAGATAGCAGTCAAGCGTGCTGCGTTTATTCCATCTGGTGTTAAAAGGCTTTAGCCTACTTCTATTTATAATCAACTTCAAAAAGGTCGTAGGAGACGTAATCGTAGTCATATAAAATGAAAAAGATTTTATCAAATTCGGTTTAAAGACATTTATTTCTCAAAAGAACATTGTTCACTTAATGAGAATTACATACATTTTTGTTAGTTTAAAAAACAAAATCTCAAGACATCCAGTGAGTTAAAAAGTACATAACAACAGACAAATTAACTGGTAGTTCCAAAGATTAACATGTTTAAACAAACAAACAATCTCTTGAGCCTTATAATAATATAGTATAGATATTAATAATTGAATAGTTAAATTATAAATTGTAAAAATCTACGTATCTATTTTACATAAAAGAACACGATGCGGCGTCGTGATGCCAGTCGTTCGTAGCACGGTCCCGCTACATGCAAAGCTTTACAGACCAAATTGATACTAACATGCGAATTTTTTGCATAAATATACAATTATTACGTCATGACCACTATATTATCATTAGCTGTGAGTTGTCGTCACATAGTGGCATTAATTAATATAAAATAACATATATTCATAAATATTCAAGCTCCACATTTTGTTAAGTTGACCTACAAACTATACAGTAGGTATATCTAAATGGATTTACACTAACAAAGAAAACTGTTTTAGCAAAATATTAATTCTATTTTACAGAACAGTGACATACTAATAATAAAAACGAAATCATACACAATCTACTTATATTACAATTAAAGAGATATAGTTTTGTGAGTTTGTAGAACCTAATATCCGGAACAACTGATTCGATTCTAAAAATTCACTGATAGAATGCTACATTATACTTGAGTGATGTAGACTATTTTTAACTATAATTCTTTACGCTATATGATAAAATAATGAGAGTGAATTTTACGACGCGCGCATATTGTAAAAAAAATTATACAAATGAAGTTGATTGTTAAACCTCTTCTTTCGAACTGACTATACTGTTAGCCTTAGGGGCCCTGTAGCCTTTGCGGCTTTTACAACTTCACCGGGCTTGGGATACCTCTTGTTTTATTATGGTGAAGATAGTCACAGTCGATGTTATGCGTCATATAACTAAAATAGTATAAATTATAACGCGCGTAAGTCCTTTTTTTATTCTTACTGATGAACGAACTAATACGCGTTCGGTTGCTAGTAATATATTAAATCAATATAAGCATATGCTGAAGAAAACAATAAATTGATCTTTCAGGGACAAACGAAGGAAAACGTCTTCTATACTTAAACAATAATAAACTTCTCGATACAATACAAAATAAAAACATCACAATCTATTCACGGCATTAATAATAATAACAGAAAATGCAGCCATCTTAAGTTCATGACACTACATATTGATAAGGTTATCGTATAATAATAAACCCCAAAGTATGACGCCATATTATTGTACGATAATATTATGCCGAATACTTTTGCGTATATTAAGTTGGCAGAAGTTTGGCAAGTTGTTGACATTATATGTCTACGTTCACACTGTATTTGTAAATATTAAGTTAAAGAAAAAAAAAATATTAGTGAATTTTATATACAGTTTTATTACTATAGTACTATTTTCCACAGGTTGATTATATATAATGAATATATATAATTGTACAATTATTCTTAGAATTGGAGGTTATTAAAATGTACTTTAATAAAACTGTTATTAGTTTTAATGAGTTCGAAATAATATTCAAAGTAATTAATAAATACACTTCCTTCAGTTATGTATTTACATAAAATCTTCATGAATACTATATCCTTATTGTAACAAGCAGACTATTACCACACTATACTTAAAAACATTTCACGATACTTATTAGACTGACTAATCTGTAGTACTGGTTTTTAAGTGTCTTAAATACCTCTACAATTTATGTCCTTCCATACGAACGTTCCATTACGTCCTTCTTCATATACGGCGAAACTCTCTAAATTTTTGACATTTGCATTTCGTGAATGTGCACGAATATCAGTGACGACACCGAATATAGTCTTAAAAATACATCGCATGTAGCGCAGTAAAGCTGTCCGTTACATATGTATACGTAGCAGACCTTGGAACGAGATTTTCGGAATTGGCATTTGGCGTCAAGCCTATCAATTCGGAACGTTTAACGCTCATATTGACAGCATTTTTTCAATCCTATATTCAATTCACAAGTGCCTCCCACGCGTCAGTAGACATACCAACTGAAGTCAAGTGGCGCTTTAGCACATCCCGTTAGCGCAAGTAGGCCCTGAGCTGATTTCTGAGTAGAAGACGAACAGGTGTGTGATAAATAACATGACTCTAATACCCTCCTTATATCTCTTTTTTCTTCTGATAATATGTATTAGATAAAGAGGGAAATCTTTAATTAATAGGTACAAAAATTTAAAGGCCGTATATGATTAATTTCCCACTGTCGCATATCGAATAAAAAATACAAAATAATACAACATTATCTTCTCTTATCCCTCACCTATTTGAAAATATGAAATATAATATGACAATTCGGGACATAAAAATCTAGAAAATTTTAAGTCATAATATTATAAACTTCGAACCAAACTCCTCATAGAAGGATGGGTTTGTAATATTATTTTAGATGACACAAGTTCTCTGACAATGTTAGAGGTGCCGTAGGAACATTAAAAAAAACACCGATTGATTAATCTTTGAAATGGCATCACAAAACAAACCACTAATAAAATGAAGCAAACAGTATTTAAAATTATATTTCTATATACTAACACATCTGAACTAAATTTTAATTGATTCCTTACTGAGGTGCGTTACTGTACGGTGTAATATAAGGCTAATAAGCATCATGGGGACACGTGAACCCAATGATAAATAAATTATCAATTTATTACCACAATAAATTTGTGTGCTATTTATACAAGTTTAAGCTTAGATTAGGTAATCAAATTGTTACATGACTTCTTGATTATGGTTAATGAATCCTCCAATTATAATCATTCCCTATAGAATATTTCTTGTCGTTTTTTTAATACAATAAAGGTTAGGGCTATCCATTATTAGGGAACTTCAATCTCTTTAAAAAAATTTTTCACATAAAAGAACCATTTAGCCAAAAATGTTAGAATATCACCTGATATTAAGTGACTATATGCCCCAAAATGATAGCACGCTAAACTTATTGGGAGAACTGGCTTACAAGTGCAGCCGCCGGAACACACCTACTGGTGCTTGGCGACAGATTTTCAACTTGATGGTGGTAACTAGCTAGGCGAGCCTAGAACACGCTACCACCATGCTATGATTTCATCGCGATGTTTTGCTTCGCCGAAAACTCAGGCTTATTGCGGGGATTTGAACTGACTTTAATCGACGCCATGCACTTAAAAGCTACCAGTGAGTCATCATTGCTTCTAAATATAGACTATTACCAGAAGCATTAGAAATAAACATTCATTTTCGAGAAGAATTATATCACTCAATTTCGTTATCATCGTATGACTATATTATTCGAAATAATTGTATATTGTTCCAGGTATACGAAAGTAATGCAACTGAATCACCCAAGTTCGATCGTTCACCGCTCTGCCAGCACAGGAAAAAAGTCGGAAGCCCTTGTCCAATACACAAGTAAGACTCAAATCATTTAAAAAAGCAGTCTCCCCGCCGTTTCTGTCTGTCTGTCTGAACCCGATAAATTCAAAACCTACCGAACGGCTTTTCATACGATTTTCAACAATGGACGAAGTGATTCACGATGAAGATTTAGGTATATAATACATTAAGGTTTTGTGTAAATTCGTTGATATATGACGATGATTGTTGAAAATGTCGGAAAAAATCATGCCGACTGGAAGCTTTTCAGGCGAGCGTCGCGTAAACCAATAGAGTTATATGTATTAGTCTGCTAACCGTGAAAAACCGAGGCGGGTTGCTAGTGAACCCTCCTCTGCGGCAACTCAAGCCTAGGTCCGATCCATCGGTATGGAGCCCTTGAGCCAAGCAGCCGCTCGCGCGATACAGTGACTCTACAATCACTAGCTATCACAGACACACATGACACTGCATTATACACACATGCACGCCACATAGGTATATCGGTTCTGTAAGGGACCTTTTTTCAGATTCAGATTCAGATTACTAAATACACATACACCCCTCCCTCCTCCCAGGGGGAAGAAACTTTTATATGCGTATAGTTAGTTTAGTTCGAATGATTGGGAATTAGCCAGATCGTGACTTCTTTACATACGCGCAACAGTCCGAGCCGAGGTCCGGCCACTTTGGCACCCTCGGATCTTGTTGCAATGCTATCGCGGCTGAATGCCTTAAGCGCTCGCTCCCAAGCCTGGTGAAGCTGTAAAAGCCGCAAAGGCTCCAGGGCCCCTAAGGCTAATAGTACAGTCAGTTCGAAAAAATAATAATTGCTAGTGAACAAATAATTGAAACTCATGTAAACTAAACAACATTTCTTCTTAATATCTGAAGATGTATGCAGATCTTTAAAACAGAAGCAGATAAAAAGTTTTGACTGTTACTGCCATGTTTCGTTGATAGGCCTCCCGGCTCGGAGGCAGTAAACCCTACTATAGAGCCTAGAGGTCGCAGGTTCGAAACCCACGTGTTACTTGACTTGTGTAATGATCATAATTGTCAGTTTATGTCTGGGTGTGAAATATCCCGTATATGTACCTAATCAGCTGTTACATGCATAGTTTGGAATAAAAGGGCAGTGTGTGAACGTATGTTCCCATATTTATTTATTATCTGTTTCTTATTTGATTATTAAATTTAGTTAAATCACAAAAAACGTTATTCAATTTACGCCCTAAGAAGGCACTTATGAGCGACATACACTACTACCGGTTCGGAAAACATCCCAATAATGAAAAGAAACCGGCAAGAAACTCGATCGGGCTTATCTTTTTTTTCCAACTGTATAAATAATATTTACAGTTAATAATCACTATCACAATAAACATTATGATATTTCTAATTTCTCTAAAGTCTTACTAATCGATGGAAATATAGAAATTGGTCTATAATTTCGAAGATTACTTCCACAACCTGATTTAAGCAGAGGAACTACTTTACTTATTTAATATTTGTCTTGATGGCTTATGACACGAATATTGAAATACAGTTTTCACTGATATGTAGGAGGCGCCTTATTCGTTCTACTTTGATATCTGTACTATCACAAAGTGGCAAATTTACAGAATTATATAATAAAAATACGCAAGACATTTTATGCGTACTATAAAGTGCTGTAAATAAAATCATATTATTATTGGTTGTAACAATTCATAATTCTACACACTACATAATTCATACATTCAATACATAATTCTACATATGCCCGCTGGTTGTCTAAAATAGCGCGGCGCAGCGGGTTTGCCGAAAAACGCGGAAAAATCTGCCGGCATAATGTCTAGGAGCCTTTAAGCGGGCAGATCTATGAGCATTAGCTCGTATAATTCAAGAGCTAAACTGGCCTACAGTTGCATCACTATATGTTATGTTAGATTTTAGGGCAATCTACATCCTTGTCACGACAGTAGTTATGTAATTCTTTTTGTGAAATAGAATTTTAATGACACGAATTATATAAGTCTGTTACATAGGGTTGTTGTGAATTGTTTGTGGAACATCGTAGTAACAGTTACGGTTCTGTTGATAAACAAATAATGATATTATTAATTAACTTTCCGCTCGCAACTTCATTCGAGTAGTGGTAGTAGCACACTTTTTCTATTTTAATTGGATATTTATTACATAACGTGTACATATTGTGCAAAATTATGCAAAAACAACAGAATTCAATAAAACACATTTCTTTGTAAACCTTATTGGTGGCTGCACTGTCTAGTGCTCCAGTGCTAAAATCACCAGACAGCAGTTGGAACTAAGTAACTCTGAAATAGGCCACACAGAATAAATCTGTCACGAAAAATAAGATATCTATACAAATTTTGTTACGCCCTGTCTCTCCTTAGGAGTTGAATTTTGAAAACTCGACAATACGCGAAAAATAATTGCATCGAAGAGTTTTGATAACATGTTCTAAATAAATCTGAAATATTCTTTCTCGTACAAACTTTGCATGCCCTAGCTCCCCTCACACGCGGCCATTGAAATTGGTCGTACATGAAAAATCATTTACTTCAATCGTGTCTTCATACAGAAATAAATGCATTAACCTAAATTATTAAGACAATTTACTATTTACGATAACAATAAAATGACAGGATAGGTCAGGCTTACTTCTATGCATTTTTGCTGACAAAATTATGAATTCATCTGTTACCTTGTTTTTTATTAACCCTCATGGGTTATAACTGCTTCTGAAATTTTGGTGTTGAATATCGGTTTTTAGCGGCAATTTAGAAAGTTATTTCGTTTTGGTTTAGTTATATTAGCTAAATTAAACATATAAGTGGTGTTTTAGACAAAATAATTTATGTCAAAAATTATAAAATCGTCTACTTTTTATTGGAATACCATTATAATAAGGCATGATCGGATATATTTTAAATCATGATTTAATTCCTCACTTAATATTGATAATAATAGGTGATAAATATATCTTCAGTCAAAAAAATTGGTTGACAAACAAAAAAGGGGATTTAAAAGTTTTTCTATATAATATACATTGTCAAGCGACATTACTTACAATCATGTAATCTAGTCGTTCTTCAGTAAAACGTTGACAATCAAAAACAATCAAAAAAGTCTTCATAAATATTTTTGTTTCAATTCGATAAGCAATATCAAACGGTTTTGTTTTACCTTGCCACAGTTGTAATTTATAGCCTAAATACAAAGAAAATGTAAAAAAGTACATACCGAAATTACACTAAATAATTCAAAAACCACGTATTAGCAACACGAAAAAGTACAATATCACTTTGGCAATCTGCCGTAAATAGTAAAATAGTCATACACTTCTGTGGAGGTATATATAAAAAAAATTCCTTTTTTAATGTCGCTGTATTGTTAAGAATTATTTTTCCTCCCCAGTGATGAATCCAAATCAATATGGACCGGTATCAAGATGCTTCTGCATGAGGGATCTCTGATCAAGAATTATGATTCAGCTTTCGACGACATAGCCGCAGATGTCACTCGAAGGTAAATCTAGATTTAAATAATTATAAATAAGTTTCAAAAGAACTTGTGGCTTTGTTAAATAATCCGAGGTAAATGCTAAACAGATTCTGAAAACTTTTAACTAGTTTATGCAGTTTTTCTCCTGGTCTGATATTCTGTTCCTATTGGCTTAAATTTCTTTATTTTCGTACGTGTCTAACGCATGTCGCATTACATTATATTGTCGCAAATAGAATTGAATGTTATGCCGTGCAATCAAGTTAAGTTTCACTTTCATCGTGGTTTCACAATAACTTTTTAACTAATTTAGATCAATTAAAACACGATCCGATCTACCTAACTAAATTAGGGCCGAATCCCACAGGAGCAAATCCGCAATGAAATTTTAACTATCTGACCCGTGTGAATAAACATAATATAATATTATATATTGCACATTATATAATGTAAAAAATCGCAATAACAGCTGTGATGTTAGTTAAACATATTGTTAATAGATGGAACCTCTTACCTGTTAGTCGAATATAATTTCATTAGAAATGTCATCAACAGGTAGCATTTTTAATGATAAAGTTTTCCATATTCTTAACGAAATCATTAATTTTAAACATAAGCCTTAAAATGATATTAGAATCATGAATCATTGTCTTCTAGGAGAAAACTACTTATCTACAAAAAAAGGTATAAAAAACTAATTCATTTCATAGGTTAGGCGAATTGCGTCATTCAGGAAATACGTTAAATGAACAATTAGAGACTGAAATTTATCGATGGGCCGTCGAGACCATCGGAATGACCGTCTTTGGCATCAGGCTCGGATGTCTCGACGGTGCTTTAGAACCTAAAATAAAGTGAGTATACAAATATAATTAACACATTGTACCCAACATATTTATCCACCTTTATGTAACTACTTTCTAGCAATGATGGCTCAGTGGTATCGTATTCAGCCACTATGCCAAACGACGTAGGTTTTTATTTCACGTAAGTGTACATTTGGAGAACTTAAAGCAAAAAGTTATTCTTTGCCAGTCTTCCAAGGGTGCAATACAAAGGTATACACCATATACATGTAATATTTAGTAAACAAAGTCTAGTAGATGTTTAACTGCTCTAATTAGAACGTACGTAATGTTTGAAGGAATCCCGAGAGTTGGCTAATTGGATGTTGACAGGAAGCTAACTCCAGAGTCGTACTGCTGTTACGGCGAAAGATCGGTAATGAAAATTAGTATGATTAGTTGGTATACAGAGAATTAAAGAAACCGACGACCTTAGTTGTCTATTGTGTATATGCGCCAGTGATTGCACTAGTGTTTTAATGTTGAAGAGTTTTGGGATTATTAAGTATTGAGAAAAGGAGACAAAGTCCTACAATGAGCACGAGCTTTTTTTATGATAGCACGGCAAAGTGGCTGTACTGTGCCTGATGGTAAGCATAATACAAAACTGACCATAGAGTGACCGAGTCATGGAGTGACCACCGAGCTATCGCCGCAATCCCTAGAAGCTCTTCGTTGTAATACCAGCCTACAGGCCTTTCTGCAGCTGGATAGATATAAAATGGCTAATTTCGAAACGTGACAAAGCAAAAGAGTCACTGGTTTATCTCAAAGTGTATGGTGGTCGCTATCCGGTCGGACACATTCGTGGTTTCGTATTAGTTTTTGGTAAAGAGAAGTATCGTAACGAAACCATAGCAAGGTGCTCATCTAGCTAACTATAAGGTACCACTCCTATCTATAAATACCACCATCGTCACACGACTTCACTCTCTATTACCCTCATTCCTATCATATCTAACATAGTAAAGTATACACCTACTACAGCTTGACTAGAAAATATCAAATACATTTCTCTACCGTATGGTGTAATAAATAAGTACTTCTTTTTAGACTATTGGAATAATTTTAATAATGACAAAAGAATGGTTTGTTAATTTAGTTGATCTATTCCAGAACAATGAAACAACCAGAAGATTTGTCTCCATCAAAGACCACGGACAACCTCACACCGGCTGAAAGACTAGTCCGTTGTTCAAAAGACATCGCCGACGGTAACTTCTTAGTTCGCAATGAAGATACACTGAAACCAAACTCATACACATTCAACAGTGCTTTGAAGACTTATGACAGACACTTTAGGTAAGCGATCATCTACAGCTGTTACATAACTGGAAGCAAAGTTGATTGTTAAATGAATTTTGCTCATAAAATTTGAGTTTTTATAACTCTTGCAGATAATTTTATTCTTTCAATTCTTCTACTACATTTCTATAGATAATATCATGGAATAGTCAGAAGATAAAAAATATCTACTGCTTTTTATTACAATCTGATTTATCATAAACTAGCTATGCTCTACGGTTTTGTGTTAAATTTATTCGACTAACTCACTCCCCACACGACACTGCTAACGCACCCGTGTAGCCTATTAATTACTGTTCTGCTCCTTAGAGATGTAGCGTGAATATATGTAAACCTTCCTCGATAAAATACACAGAAATCATCGACGCAATACACATACGTCTATTATATGTCTTTTAAGTTTTACATATAAGCCTATTAATTGGATAATAGAATGTAAACTATATTTTCCAGCTTAACTGAACATTTCCTCTTCAAAGCCTTGGACAGCCTTAACTCTGATGAATTGAAACCAGAACAAGTATTACTTGACAAGTTACGACCATTAGAAAGTCGGATACTGCCATTGGCTGCAGACATGCTGCTAGCTGGAGTCGAACCTGTGAGTTTATCTAAAAATATTGGATCAAATACACAAAACCATTATATTCCGTTTGAACCTTTTTTTTTAATTAAAGGCCAGTCCCACTTGGCGTAGATATTTATCATCTTTGATCTCATCGTTAATTAACATTCTATAGCAAAATCTGTCTATGATCATGCCATGACCCTAGGGGCCATCATTAATTACGTAAGGGTCCCAATGAGGAGGAGGGTTAAAAAAATCTCTAAATGCCCTTATCTTGGTGTAGGGTGGGTAAAACCCATACTTATGTTTTTTTTTAATATTGTTATAGGTTTTGGCGTAGTGACCACAATCTCATCTGATGTTAAGTAAAGATGTGGTCAAAGATGATAACACGCTAAACCTCGTGGAAGACTGACTCTCAAGTGCAGTTGCCGGAACACACCTATTGGTGCTTGGCGACAGATTTTCAACTTGAGGGTGGTAGCTAGCCAGGCGGGCATTAGAAAAAGCCCTACCACAATGCTATGGTTTCCTCACGATGTTTTCTTTCACCGAAAGCTCAGGTTCATTGCAGTGATTCGAACTCACGTCATTCGACGCGAAGTCGATTACGCTACCGCTGAGCCATCATCGCTTTGAAATTCACCCTTTTCTACATTCACGCTAACGCACGCAAACTACGGAGTAAAATAACATTTCATGTGTTTCTAGCTAATTGGATTCTGAAAATAGTGCTGTCCTTGGCGTATGATCGTAAAACTGTGCGAGACATTTTTCCTGTTGTTATTTTTTTTTCTGAAAAAACATTAAACCTTCCAAACATGAAGCCCGTATAAGGTAGACAAAATCACTCCTGTTACGAGCCAGCCGAAGCGTTTTTTTTAAGTAGTTCGCCATATATTCATTTTCTAGAATTCTTAATTATGTAACGATAATAGTAAATTATTAGGTATGTTTAACATAAAAATATTTTCAAATAATAAAAAATTCTTAATTCAGTACTTAAAATCTTGCAATTCAAATAATTGTAACGTAATGAATGTGGCAACATTATTTTCAAGTTTGACATTAGTGATTGTCAATTTACTCCGTCGGATTAAAAAACGTACTATAGTGTATTATTTACTGCATGTAACAATTTTAGATGGTGCACATAAGTGTTCGGTTTCCTTTGTTTGAAGCTCTTCTCATATTTTTTCCAACAGCTGACTCAGACAGCCTTAAGCATGTTCTATCAGCTATCGCTCCACGCAGCGCAGCAACAAAGGGTACACGACGAGGTCATCTGGTCGGTCGCCTCCAGGGACGCCGGTGCTCAGACTCCCGACCTGTCCTACGTGAAAGCGTGCGCTAGGGAGGCTATGAGACTGAATCCAATCACAGGTGGTGTTGTCCGAAGGAGTAAGGATAGCCTGGTGGTCGCCGGTTACAACGTGCCCCCCGGGGTAAGTTTTTAATGCTAAAAGTTCAAAATATAATTTAAAAAGAGTAATAGTGGTAAGGTGATTTTTAACGCTTGTTATATTAACAACCACTATTGATGGTAAAAGATCGATTAATCTATTGTTGAGGATTAAACCATCGATAGTTTATTACCAAAGGAAAGTACATAATATAGGGTTGAATTTTGCGATTGCAACAAAAATTTTAGCGAATTATCTTTTCTCCGCTGTTGTCACTCGATGGGCTAACATACATTTCGTACTAATAAGTAACAATCAATCAATCATGTTTTTACACATAATCGATACTATCGGATTTACAAACCATCGATGTTTTACCAGCTCAAGTTGAAAATCCTTTACGATGCACCTATGTGTTCGCTGGTGTTATTGGATTGTACTGTGCTTACTATCAGATATAGGGAAAAGCCGCATTGTCGTGTTCCGACAAAAAAAAAAAGAAATCACTAACTAAGAGCTGTAGAATTTTCACGCGGTCTGTGTGCTCTCTTGCGCTCTTTCCTGCGAGGAAAAAGTCATATTTTAGAACACCTTGTGACTTGTGTTTTGACTTCAGTAGCATTGTTAAAAAAAATACTTTTTTGAAGTGAAAACTTCTTTAGCACCGTTGTGATTTGAAACTCGATGAAACGAAAAAGCGACAGTTAAAGAGACAACAATATATATCTATATGATTTAGCCTACGAGAGAATGAGATAGAATACATTTACATTATGCACGGTTAATGCAAGTCCTGATTTTCATAATTGTGGTCGTCGTCGAACTGACCTAGTGGTGTGAGACGACCAGATTTTATTATACGCAGTACGCACAAGTGGTCGATAGTTCGAATCACGCTGATTTAGGATATATATAGAAAGAATTTTTAAAGAACATATTTTTCTTTTTTTCTGTGTGAGGTTTCACTTCTGAAACGTGTGAACTGCTGCACACATAATTTATTTGTATGTTATTTCAGGTTGACATAGTACTAGCACACTGTGTATCAAGTAAAGCTGAAAAACAATGGGGTAGGGCAAAGTCATTCGTACCAGAGCGTTGGTGCAGCGAAGGTTGGCAGCCGCTGCGCGCCTCCCGAGCTCACCCGGCGGCCTCAATGCCGTATGGCGAAAACTGCCCAGCTTCTGGCATCGCTGGTAAAATGCTCGCATCTCTCACCGGTCGGGTTTTGGAGAAATACAGACTGGAATGGCACGGACCTCTTCCAAGGATGGTCAATGTTGGAGTGAATAGGGTTCAGCCGCCTTATTATTTTGTATTACAAAACGCGGCATAGTTCGTGGTTTTTTAAGGTTGTAACTTGTAATGTTCCCAGTGATTAAACTGTTACCTATATTTAATAATTAGTCAATATTCGTATGATAATGATTGAATATTAGGATTTTCTGAGGGTTTAAGAACATCTTTTATGATTAAAATACTTCTAAATACTTCTAAATACAACGAGATCTTTCTTTCTTTCTCTCCAATCTCTCTTTCTTTCCACATGTCACAAACGTAAAAAATAATTACGTACAGAAAATTACAAAACAGTTAATAAAAAATGTATCCAAGGGAAAAGATCTGAAAGATGTGAATCATTAAATTAATACGAAGATATATATTTCCTATATACTTTAACTATATTAGTTATAGATATAGTAAGAAAATTAAATAATAATAATTGTTATACATTTTTGTATCACTATAAATAACTTATATTAAGTTTTTATAATCTGTATAATCTTATAGCTACGTTTTATTATTAATATTACTTTGACAGCTTTGGTTACAAAGTTGTTTTTAATAGTAAATAAGTATTAAAAACAATATTTGTATGTAATTTACATACATAATATATCGAATAAAAATGAATACATTGTTATAATTAAAAAAAAAACATAATAATAACAAAAATAAACATTTTTATACAAGAGTTGCTACGTTTTTTCACTAAGTTATCCTCAATTCAACGATGGAATGAAACACCCGTAAGGAAAATGTAATCTTGCCAATAAGTTCAAACTTATACAACAAAGTTGGCTAATGTAATGGTATGCTTAATAAAAAAACCTTCAGCTTTAGTTAACCTATATCTTCATTTAAGAAGCACACGGGCGTAAGTTAGAACTAGGTAGCTTTCATTTACGCACTTGTGCTTCTTTCAAATACTTAAAAGACTGCTGTTTGGTATCAATTCATCAATAATCAGAATTTAACTGATGTTTAGTGACGACATCGCGTAAGATGATTAACACGGTAAATCTAGAGAAACTAACTCAAGTGCAGCTACCAGAACACACCTACAGATTACAGATTATCAACTTGAGGTTGGTACTTAAATAGTCAGACGAGCATTAGAAAATGCCACATCACAACGCTATGATTTAATCACGATGTTTTCTTTCAAATAGTGTTTAGTATAAGTGTTTTGAAAACTACGAAAATTGTGAATCTGATGGTTCCCAAGTGTCCTAATCTTGCCCTCGTCAAAACTGGTGACTAATTCTGATCTATCCTACAAAAAGCTTTCAAGCCTTTGAAGTCAACCAGCTATCGACATTTTTTTATCGTTATAGGTTTGGCGTAGTGGCCACAATCTCATCTGATGTTAAGTGACGATGTGGCCCAAGATGATAGAACGCTAAACCTAGTGGAAGACTCTATCAAGTGCAGCTGCCAGAACACACCTATTGGTGCTTGGCGACAGGCTTCAAACTGAGGGTGGTAACTGGCTAGCTAGGCGGGCATTAGAAAAAGCCCTACTACCACCATGCTTTGGTTACCTCACGATGTTTTCCTTCACCGAAAGCTCAGGCTCATTGCAGGGAGTCGAACTCACGTCAGTCGACGCGAAGTCGTACCACTGAGCCATCATTGCTTCAAACATGCTGCGCTACATACCAGACGCGATGAATTGAAAGCTCGTCCACTAGCGGCAATCAATTTCACGTATGTAAATGGTGTCCTTAGATGTGTACTGTATAGACGCACTTTCCAAAGCAAAATAGGCTTTACAAGCCACATAAGAGCACAGAGATGAAAAAGTCGCTGTGGCCGAAAACGGTCAAGATTTCATCACTATCAGTGGTTTATAATGCAGTCAGATATGATAACCCTACATATATTTTTCTGAACCCTCTGGTTGATAGAAGAGACTTAACAGGCAATAAAATGACAAAGTAAAATCAAAGTAAAAAAGAAATAAATACATACAAGAAAGAACTACGCAAAAAAATAAATACATCGTATATTTTTTTAAGGTTCTCATAGTTTTTAAAAGATATATTTCTCAGTGTCGATTCGTTGATGATACTACAAATGTTGGATAAACATTTTTAAAAGGAATATTATGAAAATCCATCCAACATGAAGCAGTTGCAAAACTAAAAAGTTAAAATATATTGCCCCCCCCTTCATTTCCGTGAAGATTACCCGAAAGTTATATAATCATTCAAAAAGTCGGGGACAATTTCAGCCTGCTCTAAAACGGTTCATTCCCATTTCACAGATTGAGTTTTATAATGAGATCGTTAATAAATTAATGTCCGTTTTTCTATGTTGAATTATTCCACAAAATCGCTCGTTTTCTTCGTAGGAATTATGTTTCGAGCAGAGAAAATCTAAATAGAGCTATAAAAAAACCCTAACTTTATTGCGAGGGACTTAACATTTTTCATTCATTGAATAGTATGTAATAAGATGCGCCGAGAGTGGAATTATTAACTCGCTGTTTTATATTTAAAGGGATTTTTTTGTTAATGTAGACAGTTATTTAAAATATACTATATAAAGAGCGCCTCATTTTATTATATTCTAACTAAGCAAATAAATTATGGTTATGAAAAAGGCAGATGGAGCCTAACTCGCAAATGTCCCTAATAATTTTAGTTTAATATTCAATTGCGTCAATTTTTAAAGGAAACATCATGTTCTTGTGTTCTTATTGTAAATTAATTCCAAAATGAAAATAACTACGTCATATAATCAAAGAAACGTAATTCGATTTTATTTAGGAAGAGGTAAATGAAATTTATTTTAAAAGTTGCAGTAAATTTTCAGTATCGTTGGATTCAAAAATTTTGTAACAGCCTTAAACGCCATTTCGATGGAACTAAGTTTACCTACCACCTACGAATACCTACGGCAATTTTATTATCAATGAGGGTGATGCTTCAGGGGCTGATCTATATATGGTTTTTTTTGGCTGTAGCCCAGGGTCCCGTAGATGTTAAGGGTAATTGAAAACAATGGACAATATTGCGAATTTAAAAAATGTACTTTTTTTATTTCTGTTATAAGTTGCCAGCCCAAAGGCTTGTATAAAGAGCCAATTAATAAATAAAAAAGCCGTCCACGTGTGCGTGTCTATCGAACTCTATTGGTTGTGTTCGATGTATTTTTTTTTGTATTGTATTTTTATTAAACGCAGTTAAACAGGCAGTAAGCTTTCGGTGATGGAAATTATCATGCTAACTTTGATTTAACTAACTAGTTGGCAAGAAAGCATACGGCCCGCCTGATTCCCCAAGGAGATTTGGAAACCCTACTCACCGCACGAACACAACACTAGTCATTTGGCTGCGACCTTCTGTAGGGTGGAAATATTCCACCAGTCGGGCTGCCCCAACTAGAGAGAAATTTTCAAAGAAGCTCCTCTGTGCCCTACCTCTCTCTTATGGTGGTACTTATACTGTTTTTTAATGTTCGTCTGGCTAGTTACAACCCACTAGATACTTTTAAGTTGTATATAAACATCACTCAGCCCTTATCTTAAGTACCTAACCCCAGTTCTCTTATAATCTTCGACAATATCGTTACTTAAATTCACGTACGAGTGTATAGTGAGTATTAAAAAAATCGTGTGTGTCGGGCCACACGCAGTAGGGTTCCGTAATTGCCCGTCACAATATGCAGACTTAGAGAGGGGTTAAGTAATGTTCAATGAAATTTGTATGAAATTACATACATACATAAATCACGCCTCTTTCCCAACGAGGTAGGCAGAGACCACGTCCTTCCACTTGCTACGATCCTGACATACAACTTTCGCTTCCTTAACATTCATCAATCTTTTCATGCATGTTCGTCGGTTTAGAGTACTCTTGACCTGACCTTTCTTCAAAACGTCGCCGATTTGGTTGTGGAACGTTCGTCTAGGCCTTCCTCTTCCAACGTTCCCAATTACACTCATCTTATAAATCTGACTAGTCAATCCTTTTTATTCATCCTCTCTACATGCCCAAACCATCTAAGCATCCCTTTCTCAATCCGTGTCACTATATCTTCTTTTACACCACAACGTTCTCTTATTACACTATTTCTTATCCTGTCACTCAGTTTCACTCCTATCATACTTCTTAGCGCTCTCATTTCTACTGCAATTATTCTACTCATGTTTTTTCTGCCACACCCAACTTTCACTTTAGTACATGAGTGTTGGAAATAACACTGCTTTATATACAGCCAGACGAGCTTTTCTAGAGATTTTCTGGCTGTTTATAAAGGCGTGCAACGCCCCATTCATCTTATTACCAGCATTAACTCTCCTCTCAATATCACTTTCACAATTTCCATCATTACTAAACATTGATCCCAAATAAACAAATTCATTCACTTGCTCTAGTTTTTCGCCACCGATCCGGATACATACTTCTGTCATGTTCTCTTCCTTTTCAAACACCATAACTTTAGTCTTCTTTACGTTCACTTTCATTCCCTTTCTTTCCAAAGCATCATTCATAATAGTCACCATCGCTTGTAAATCTTTAGCCGACGATGCAAGATGCGATGATGATACTTAATCATCGGCGTAAAGAAGAAATTTGAAAAGTACGAAATTACTTCTCGCAAATACATTGTATAAGTTAATTTACTAAGTAGGTATTAATTCTTAACTTGTAAAGGATACTTACTTCTAATAGTTATCCTTTTAACATGAATTTTTTCACATATCCAAAAACAACCCTTTAGCTAGCAGGGGGAGGGAACCCTAGACTCTAATAAAAATTAGCACTTTAATGCTTAATATTTCGCATACGGATGCCTGAATCGAAAAAAAATTTTAAACACCCGCAATATTTTTGAACCATCTATCCAGACGATGGAATAGACGAGAGAAAAAAAATTTCCCACTTTAGGTGTAGGTGTGGTGGCCTAAACAATTTCTATTTTGTTAACTTTATTTTACCACTTTGTCGGTGTGATTAATATGTACACCCCTACTTATTTACAGCTTTCTAGTACTAAGAATCTCTAAGCCGCGGACAGACAGACGGCATAGCGAAATTGTAACAGGTTCTAATAAAACAAATTACCTAATAATTCAAATCTGGTAAATGT
Source organism: Saturnia pavonia (assembly GCA_947532125.1). NCBI lineage: Eukaryota > Metazoa > Arthropoda > Insecta > Lepidoptera > Saturniidae > Saturnia > Saturnia pavonia. Next base: position 13,755,549 of record OX383906.1, read on the forward strand.
TTTTAATATCTTTTTAGTGTTTTATACAGATTTGGTCGCCGTAGGAAGTCGTCCCCTAAACTATCTACATACATACCAAATATATAAATCTTAAATCCATTCCATCCAATTTGTTATTAAACACAAAAATGCAATTATCGTGTCCCACCACACAGTAAAACTTAAACAGGTTATTTTAGTGTCTAGAAAATGCCCTATCAAGGCTTGAAAATAAATTTCTAGCATATTCTATTATGCAAATATACTTCAGTCATTATTCTCATCGTATTTTTTTACATTTTGTTCAAGTTTCAATTCCTTTATCTTTTATGCTAGGTCCTATTAAAATATTAAGTCACTTATATTACGAGGTAATTCATTTAAAACGGGATTCTCGAGATGAAAGACCAAAGTTGCGTATTTGACCTTTTATAAAAGGGTAAAAGGGTTACAGAATTTTCAATCTATGCTAAATTACGTCCTTCGAATGAACAGACGTTTAAAAATATTCTCCTGAAAGTGTTATTTAACTCTGTTAAAATATATTTATAATCTAAATTTAAAAAATACCGATATAAATTAAAAAAAACCTAATTCATCATGCATTACTAGAAACGGCTGTAACAAAAAGCGTCATTTGGCTGTACCCCTGCTAACCTCCTTCACTCTCATTAAGCCTCCCTTCTCATATATCCTCACGGGTTCCGAATACTTGATACTTTTGAATTACGACCCGTAATGGTCAGTCTACATCCGACATATATATCATATCTTCTTTGGTTACCATAATTACGTTTAAATATATATATATCTTAAATAAAACAATTGCGGCGTTTTTTTTTTTATAAAAAGCAACTTTAATAAGCATTTGAAAACTAAAACGCTGATAAATTACATACAAATGAATTCATAATTTTTATTCAATGCCTATCAAAATATTACGTTAATAAACCCCGGCGTATTGTTCCAAGCACGAAAGAAATGAAAATTTACTATCGAGAGTGGGCAGTAAATAAAAAAGTTGGACGAAAAAGTCGTTTAAGTCTGTAAGAAGCATTATCGAGCCATTTGAAAATGTCTAATGCGATCTGTACCGGCAGGAAAGTCTATATAACTAATAGCCGTAATAACTAATACCCGACTGTAATTAGCTAAAAATAAAAAATAAAATTGTGCAGCAGTTTACATGAGTACCTAAGTTGTGAAGCCTTCAGAAAAAAAAGTTCTTTAAAAATCCTTTTTACATATCCTAAATCAGCGTGATTAGAACTATTGACCACTCGTACGTACTGCGTATGAAGTTTGTTCATCTCGCACCACTAGGCCATCTCCGACGACGATCACAATTATGAAAATCAAGAATTGCATTAACTATTTATTCTATCTCATTCTCTCGTAGGCTAAATCCTATAGATTTATATGGTTGACTGTGTTTACAGTTGCTTTTTCGTTTCATCGAGTTTCAAATCACAACGGTGCAATAGAAGTTTTCACTTCAAAAATTGAGCTTAGCTACTCGTACGCTACGATATACTTTTTTCAACTAGGGATTTACAACTACTGTAATTACTACTTACTCTTTACATAATAAAATTACTGCTTAGCAGAGAATATAATATCTATGGAGTAAAAAATTCTAATCTAATTTGCTTCAAAGAGACACGATAGTTACTGTTATCGTTAAATAATGATATAGAAATTGGACATTAAACGTGTCTCTTACTTGAAAAAGCGTAACTTTGGTATTTAATTATTTCAATCACGTACATACAGAGCCGGGAACGACATTGAGCACGCAAAAACCACCGAGTGGGAAGCTCGGCCCATCACACTGGAATTGCGATCAGATAAAACTTCCTCTCGGTTGGCCTCCGTGAAATTTTATCTGGTAAACACAGGCCATTTTCGTCTGAATCCCTTATAGACAAAGAGCTAAAAACTAAATACAATAGAATTTATAATTACTACATTATTTTTCTTCATAAAAATAATGCTACAAATTAAAAAAGAAAAGTAATACTTAGGTATACTTATTAACCAAGTTTATTTAATTAGTAAGTCACAGCTTTACGGTAAGCTCCATCTCGGCTCGAACAAAGAAATTTGCTACGTCGCCTAGTCGTATCTTTACCGTACTGTGTGGCTGTGGAACCGTCTCCCAGCCAGTGTTTTCCCTCCTTCCTATAATATGAAGTCCTTCAAACATAAATTATATTACTTGCCCTAATGGTTATTTATCGCCCAAGTTTAAATGAGCACATCAACTTCAAGTTGCAAATTGGTGGTCTCGTAAAAATTTTAAAAGATCAATCAAATCCTTGTATTACAATATGTACACATATAGGTATTTAATTTCAAATTTCAGAAGAATGACGGCACTGTACCTGATGGTAAGCTCAGTGTAATTAGAAAAACAACGGTGACCACCGAGAACAGTCCCCAGTCGTCGCTACCATGACGACCTGCTCAAATGTATCTTCATTATGTTTGAAGGACACGATACGGTATTTGTTGAAGGTCATACATGTATACGCTCGGACCTCGGCGCACTCTGACAATGAGGTGGTAGAAGGGAGGAAAAATTCTGGCCAGGAGACAATTCTACTACTTCACGATACAAAAAGGTACCTATTTAAAATTGTAAGCATTGACTATGCATTTAATATGTACCTATATAATAAACTAAGTAGTTACTTGGCAAAGTAATAATGAGAACGAATTAGGGTACAAGTGAAGTAACTGATGTCATTTTTAAGAGATTTGTTATATATATATTGGTATATTATTCATAGTCCGCTTCAGCTACAGTACAGACATTCGTTTTGCTTTGCGAGTGAAAAAGACAATACAAAACCCTTGAATCAAAATAGAATATAGCAAGATGTTACAAGTATTACATATATTACTAAAAACATTATAAAGGAAATCTGATAGATCCTTTTTCTTCTTGCTTTTGTCCCAATTAAGTAGGGTGGTCACATCATATTTTGTTCCTTGACGTTGTGAACGGATTCGATTTAGTATTTTACTACCGGCCGCCTGCCTGACGTCAACCTTTCTTGTTTGTGTCTAGCCGACGATAACTAAATAGCCATTATCATTGCCTTTAAGAAAATCCAATTTTGTGATAATCCTGCGATGCTGTCCATAACAACAGTACTAGCTTCTGGCTCGTTGGCCGGGTCGCGCATTTCGATCCGCCCGCGTAAACTCGTAAAACAGGCTTGTATCCTTGCTCGATGTCTTCATTGGGTGTCGGCCGATTTCTTTGACGAGTTATGGGTTTGTTAGTAAATTCGCAGTAAGAGGTATACATATTACTATAACAAAGAAAATTTTGTGTAAGAATTTTACTTGCTATATAAATCAATTTTGTTCGAGCTTCCATTGAAACCATCAAATTAAAAATAAATGCCTCTTTTTTGCAAAAGGCCTTTGTTGAACAATAAATCCCCTCAACAGATTCTAATTTAACTAAATTTCTTCCGGTTCAAGCTTCTATTTGCATTCATAATAAGATTTTAAAAGGAAACTCGCACTCTTATTTAGTAGCAAAATAACAGATTTTGTAGGACAAATTCTGGAATTTGGAGTAAAATGTATCAAAAGTTATATGAATGTAAAAGTTGCTCCTCAATCTAAACATCTGAGTTGTGGACCCACCTTGTACCTCAGAAAGTGAGCAATATATATTTTTGATAATGTTGTATCATTTAGTAGTAATTGTGTATGGTACCTACCAAAAATCTCGGTCCAGTACTGCTGAAATTCAAGAAAATACATTACTTTTAGTATGGCTTCTCAATCTGAAGCGTGAATTTCAATTGAAATTTAATAGCAGGCCATTGTAACCAGTTTGGCTAGCTATCACCGTCAAGTCACCAAGCATCTTAAGGTAGGTGTGTTAAGGCAGCTGTACTTGAGTGCTTTTCCAGGCTTAGTCAACACACATCAAGTGGCATTGTGGTAAAACGATTGACATATAAAGTATATAAAAGTATACAGAAATCAGATTAAATTTTAACCCAGACGGTAGAAATTAAAGATAGAAAGACACTCACATACTAAAGTTCTTCATACTCGCGCGTATCTTTTTTTATGCAACGTGGCAAGCATACGGCCAGCCTGATGGTAAGCGGCTATTGTAACCTATGGACGCTAGTAATAGCATAGGTATCACACTATCACGTTGAACCCCCTAACCCGAGGAGCTCTGGAAGCCCTACTCACCGCAGGAACACAACACATGGCTATTAGGTTGCGATTGTATGTAGGGTGGAGGTATTCCATCAATCGGATTACCCCAAGTAGACAGAAATCACCAAAGACATTTCTCTGTGCTCTATTGAAATATTTTCTATGTAAATACGTACAAATGTAAAACTTTTACTTTTTCCTACCCTCCACTGCATATATTATTGTGCGAGTAGAAATAAGATATATATATATATATATATATATATATAGATTTTTATAATAAATTTTAGTAAAAAAATTGATGGATCAGTGGCGTAGCCAGGACACCTGTTTGGGGTAACATCCGACCGTCATGAAAAAACACAAACCATCAGAATAATTTTCAAATGCAGCAAATGTTTGCAAAACTATATATAGGTCGTTGATTTTCTGTATAATACTATATAATAAAAATATCAGAAAAGTAGCGAGTAGAACTCGCGCTCTGAGAGTTCCGTACTGATTATACGTAGGACGCAATAAACATTTATGGAATGAACAAGAGAAAAATGCATGACTGTTCAAAAATTAATTTACTGTTTCTCAAAATATTCTCACTTAGGTTCGTTGCACTTTTTCATACGAATAAATCAATTTTGAAAACATTTATGCTACTCCTCCGTGGACATCTCAGAAACATGCCTTTTATACTCTTCACCAGCCTCTTCTGGTGTTGAAAATCTTTGATCTCGTAAATAATTCAATATTTTTGAAAACAGGAAGAAGTCGCATGGTGCCAGGTCGAAACTGTATGCAGAATGACACATCATAACTACGTTTTCCCTTTCGCAATTTTGTTTCTGTCTGGCCGTGTGAGAGCTGGTACTGTCATGGTGCAAGATGATACGACGGTTTTGGTTATTTTTACGAATACAGGTATACATGTGTAACTGAATATTGAAAAATAACATTTAAATCATACAAACGCAACTTGGAAAAGAAAAGAGAACATTATTTATTTATTTTTATTTATTTATTCAGGTAACAAACAATCATGTAAAAAAAAAACATATTTAGTGAAAGAAACGGAATCTTGGATTTATGGTACCTTCGGGACTGACGCTTTGTAATGGCATAAATCGAGTTTACCAACCTCACCAGAGAGTTAAAAAACCCTAGACCTCTCCAGGTTTTTTCACTAAAGCTTATCAAGTATTCAGCAAAGCAAAGCTGTCCCCCGGGAAGTCCTTTGGAAAGCAACGGATTTTCTTTGAAACGTAATTTGTTTTAATACAGTATAGTATTCATATACAAATAGTCATTATCAAGACATTTTTGTTTATCCAAATTAGATATTTTGTAACCGACTTTCTCTGTAGCAATTAATTTTAGAGCATTCTTATGTATGTAGGATGATTTAAAACTCAAATGCGGTATTGTATTTATTTTAAAATATAGATTTTAACTTTTATAGTAAACTATAGTATGACGAAATAGGTACTTTTCTATATAATTCATTTAAATTTCCATGTAGGTACCTCTATATATACATATCAAAGCAAAAGCCAAATGATGGTCACAAAGACACTTGGACTATCATTGTATTCTCGATTTGCCTAAGACTTATAAAATTCAGAAAGCACCAGGGTAATCATTTTTGGACTAAAATAATATTGTATTTAATATTAGGAATTATAGAGGTAGCTCACAGAGAAATTTCCTTGGAGATTTCTCTCTACTTGGGGCAGTCCGACTAGTGGAATGCATGATGGTAGGCCGCCTAGCTAGATACCACCCTCAAGTTGACAATCTGTCGCTAAGCACCAATAAGTGTGTTCCGGCAGCTGCACTTGAGAACCAGTCTTCCACTTGGTTTAGCGTGTTACCACATTGGGCCACATCGTCACTTAACATCAGGTGAGATTGTGGCCACTACACCAAAACCTATTACAATCAATAAAAATCTTCACTTTACAGATGATCGCAGCCAAATAACCTTGTGTTTTATTCCTGCGTTGAGTAGGGTTTCACGAGTGTTCCTTGAGGTATGGACGTGGGTATGTAGTTCAAGGTCGGTAACGCGCTAATGATATCTATGATATTCCAAGCGTCTATAACAGGGATGCACAGACTTATTGCAATTAGGGGCCACTCGGACAGATTAAGAGAGAAATGCGGGCAACTACAAATAAAAGCAACTGAATAAACGTTTAAAAAGAATTTACTGAAATTACAATTTTTTAATCGATAGCATTGCATTGAGTGAATAAGTTTGTAGAGCGCACACAGCACAAACCTATGGTCTCAACAACATATTCAGAATTATTGGCATTGCTTTTATTTGTCGCTGTTTCTTTTAATTCTTTGGCGGGCCGCACATACAACGACAGTGGGCCGCGGTCTGTGCATCACTGGTCTATAAGCTACGGTAGCCGCTTACCATCAGGCGGGCCGTATGCTTGTTTGCAACCTTATTTGTAACCTTATGTTGTAAAAATATCGTTTCCGGTTCGACTTCTCTTAGATATTTGAAGTTTTACAAATTAAACGGCCATATTTAATGAAGAAAACCAACAAAACACAATCGAGAAAAAAGCCATTTAAATCCAGACATACAAACAGACAGACAGATTATCATCGTTCTGATCAACGGATCATGGCCGAAAATTCGTTATACAATGTTTTTTTACCCACCCCATACTAACTTTCAACCACTATTTCTTACACCCTTAGAGGTCGATTTCCTAAAATCCGTTATTAATGAGTGCCAACATCGCGAAAGGAGTGATTATGCTTTTCAAGTCAATTGGACTTATAGTATAGGAGATCTCGTGATGAGTGGTGTTTCGCTTATATATATCATTGATGAGGTATTATTTACTACTTACTAGAACAGCTATTGCGAACGAAAACTGTGCACCACTTCCCCCAGGGCACGCGCGCGGGGAGCGCAAATAAGTGATGTGAACTAGTAGTTTGGTCGTTGCGCAACATAGATAGTTATTGTATATCGTGATATATATCTTTATATATTATGTGTATCGGTGCGATATCGGATAGCAGGTTGTTATATCGTAGCGAAACTACATATTTCTTAATAGCGGTTTCTGCCGTTACTCAAACACTAAAAGTTCTGTGCGACGAAACAATGTCGCTTTTTTCGCTATCGAGTCGAAGTTTGTTGTACGCGGTTACTATAGAAATGTGGACATGAACTAAACAATCGCACTTACATTTGTAAAATGTACAGTATTTATCATTGAGGTATTATGTACTACGTACTAGAGCAACTATTACAAACAAAAATTGTGCACCACTTACTTGCGAGGCACGCGCGGGGTCAGCACAAATCAGTGATGAGAACCGATTACTTAAAAACCTTTTTTTTTCGGATTGATTTTCTTATTATTTAAAAATAAAATAAATTTAAGAGCGATTTTATTTAAGGGGATTCGGTGCAGAGTGATTAGTTCAATACAGATCGTAAGCTTGAAGCGGTCCCATCGGTTAAAGTTGTTTGTAACAATTGTGACTATATTTTACTAGGATAAGGGATTCTAATAACAACGTAAACATAAGTAACTAACATAAATCTAATCGGTTCACATCTCTAGCGCAAATGTTTATTGTCTATATTCATAGATTAGTTTCTCCAAATCGCGTTTCTGGACACAGCTGTGTTAATTTTCGTTGTGTAGATATTCATTACTATCAGTTGAAGTTGTAATCTTTTTACGATGGAAATACGAAGTAGTTCTTTTTCCATGCTCCTTGCCAAACTCTTATAAAAAATCCTCGCCACTTTCATCCTTATTGCCAGTAACTATGTCATTCATTATTCGCTGTATTAAGTTCCAAAATCATTGTCATTTTTCTTTCTCATCTTTTTCTTTATTTCAATTTATAATACGAATTAAATAAAATACAAAAATACACATGTAGTGATTGAAAATAGAAATGAAGAAATATTTGTAATAATTTTTATTTTATTTTTTCCATTTTTAATAAACATAATTCATTCTACTGTTTAGTGTTTCATATAAATATTGGAAGAAAAAAAAATAAGGCGGATACTTTATATCAAATATACATATTTCATTCGTAATAATAGTGTAAAAATTAATTAAATATGACAAATACTAATAATAAACACTATTTTTTTATAGATAGAAACTACCAATTTTCGTATTAAAACTTTTTATCGTAATTTGGCTACGTTACAAATAGTAAAATAACAAACCGTTTCGTACAAAGTCTATAATGCTTAGATTCTTATAAAATATATTCTGTTCAAGTGTGTAATACTTGTGATACATTATATATACTATACGGAAGATACTAGATGCATTACTCGCAACAAGATTGTGATAAAAGGTGATAAAAATAAAAGGTTGATTGTAAATGAATGTTTATTTGTCCCCTATGCATTGTATGGGTGAATTATAAACAAGTAAAATAAGAAAACTGTTCCAACCGTTCCTCTCCCAGAAAATAACAATTCCAAAAATCTGTTTCAAATTAACAGCATGTTACATGATGCTATCTCTTTCTATTACTATAATTGAAAAGAGTAAAGGGATTGGTTCCAAGTCATATTTGTTTGACAAAGAAAACATCCTTAAGCTTAAATAGAGAAAAGCATGTTCCAAACTGAAGCATTTTACCTTTGTGTGACATATGAGTAACATGTCGAACAGGTACGTAGTATTTAGTAACAGATTGTCAATTTTTGTAAATACCTGTTCTTTAAACTATACATACGCCTCACTCTTAACGCGTTCCTAAACCATTCATCCGATTGCGATAAAACTTGGGTGAGTTTACAATAGGTGGCGCGCGTCGTTTCATTTCGAAAACAGCGGGAACGCAGTCATTAGAAAAAGCTGATAAAAATACCTGAGTGGTCGGGTGACCTCCGTCTGGAACCAAGTTATTAATAAAAAATTTGCCAAGTTCGGCCCCGCGCAGGGTAGGGTTCCGTAGTTGCCCGTCACAATATACAGACTAAAATATCATTCATGTTACATCGGGACGGAGTCGGGCCGGGCACCGGCCGGGATAACGCCAATCATTTATAGTATACTTTTGAATGAAGTAAAGCATGATTCATGTTACACCGGGCCGGGACCGGCCGGGACACTGTCAAACATTTATAGTATATATTTGTATGAAGTAATTCATTTTATCTTATGAATCATCTTTTATTCATTCTACACCAGGCCGGATCCATGCCCTGGCCGGGCACTGTGGTAGGCCGGGGCACGGTGACAAGGATCCGGCTCGGCGCCGGCCCAGTGTAACATGAGAAGGGTCTTTAAGTAATTTTCAATAGAATTCATACGAAATTACTTCTCCAAATACATTTTATAAGTTGATTGACTATTACTCGTTAACTTTGCAAAGACTTCTGATAGTTTTCCTTCTAACTTCATTATATATACTACTACCATGAATTTTTTCACATATCCAAAAACAACCATTCAGCTGAAAGAGACTCTTGACTAGAAAAAAATAAGCACTATATCGCAAACGGATCCCTGAATCGAAAAACGGTTTTCACAGACCCGCAATATTTTTGAACGACCTATCCATCGTCATCCCACACAATGGGATAGACGAGAAATAAAAATTCCCACTTTACTTGTAGGGGAGGTATCTAAACGATATTTTTTCCAGATTTTATTTTACCACTTTCTCAGAGTGATTAATATGTATACCCATACCAAATTACAGCTTTCTAGTACTAAGAACTTCTGAGCTAAGCCGCAGAAAGACATGCGGAAATAGCGAAACTATAAGGGTTCCTTTTTACTTCGGTACCCTAAAAATAACGAAGTTAGTAATAAAAAATAAAATAAGTAAAATATTATTTAAAACTCAGTTAGGCCAATTCATAAAGAACACATCGATGTAAGTTTAATATATGTCTGTACCATGCAAAATAACTGATAAACCATTGAATAACTGAACGCGCGCCTATTTCGCGAGACCAATGTAATTTGCAATGTTTTGCAATTTGGCGGCCGCCTGAAGAAGGGTTATACAATCGGCCGTACACGATACTCGTCCGCATAAAGCTAGATACTCGCGTGCACATTTTCGTATGTAATTGAAATAGACACAGAGAGAAAGAGAAGTTCACATGGAAAGGGCATAACGCGTTTCCTTACGTGACGATTTCGCTCCTATAGTAAGCAGCGTTAAGGAACTTTATAAAAATATATATATATATTGCGGTCAAACCTACGAGCTACTACTCTTCAGTTACTCTAATTAACCGAATATCTGTTATAATATTAGGAACAATTTTGTGTATTGTAACTCTGATTGTAATCTGTAACAGATTGTTATCTGTATGACTTGACAACTGTTTCCTTTTTGTCTGTGGCTACCTTGTCTTTTTTTTTCGAACTGACCACACTGTTAGCCATAAGGGCCCTGAAGCCTCAAACGGCTTTTAAAGCTTCACCGGGCTTGGGGGCGAGCGCTTAAGGCACTCAGCCACGAAGCCTTTGCAACAACATCCGAGGGAGCCAAAGTGGCCGAACCTCGGCTCGGACTGTTGCAGCGATTGCAAATAAGTCACGATCTAGCTAATTCCCTATCATTCGATCTAAACTAACTATACATATATACATGTTTCTTCCCCCTGGGAAGAGGGAAGGAACATGTGTATGTGTATTTAGTAATCTGAACATTTTTGTAGGCCTTCCCTTACAGAACCTATGTGGCGTGCATGTGTGTATGATGCAGTGTCATTTGTTTCTGTAATAGCTAGTGAATGCAGAGTCACTGTATCGCGCGAGCGACTGCTTGGCTCAAGGGCTCCATACTGATGGATCGGACTTATACCTTGTCTATGTTCATTATTGCCCTTTAATGAGTCCGTGTTTCTAGTCCTACTACGTAGTTTGTTATTCTGTTTTCTATTCAGATTAAATGTAGAACTGTATTCACAATATAACGATAGTATACAATTACAGCATTAGCCAACGTATTCTCAGTGCTTTTATTTCCATTCAACAGTTACACGCAGATTACACAACATGTGGCATTATGATCCATCCGAAGAGAAAAAAAATGTTATCGTTCTGCTCATACTTCTTTTTTCTAAACATAGCCAAATTACAACAGATAAAAAAGTTTACGGATTATTCCGGGACAGGATAAAAAAAATCAATGATCAATTCAGATCTAAATAGTTTTAATCTTGAATTTCGATTGCACATTACAGACATCCGATACCTGTGATTACATAAAAATAAATTCAATTATTATTTAATGTACTTAAATGAAGCTTATTCAATATGAGGACACGGGAAGCGCTTCTTGTGATACGGATATCTTTTTTCTTTTTATGTAATGGCAACTTGTGTATATACACAGTTATGCCAAAGTCACGTGGATATAATATTAATATCTTTAGATTTCAAACGATGCTTTAACAAGACGGTGGCTCTTTTGTCATAACTGTGCAGGCAGTTTTATGGTAAGTTAAAATTCATGCTTTTAATGTTACAAGGATCGGCTTCCCCTAACAACAAACCATTTTAAATATAATACTATTTAATATAAGTCGGTGAATCGCGTAGATTCTGATACTGATTCTGTACTAATGACTTAGTAATCGTTCTATTGACTTTACTATTGACCCACACTACCCACACTACCCATACGCACCTTATAAACAGGCAACGATCAGCTTGAAGACATTCACGCTTGAGCTGTGGTATAGTGAAGACAACAGTTGATAAGTCAAATACAATAAACACTGTTCCTATGAGCCGTCTCGCTGCGTATTGCATTAGTTATTATATAATATAATTCACTTCACTTCAATAACCATACTATATCACGAAAACTGCCACCAATATTATATAATATAGGACCAAAAAACCTAAGTTAAAATTAAAAAGTTTCAACCACAAGTAGACAGATCAAGAAGATCGCGCCAAAACTTTTATCAGTATTCTGTCTGTACTTAATAGCCCTTAAATACATAATTTTGTACTTATTTCCAACATTCATTAGCTTTTTGTTAAAAAGAAAAACAAGCTTATTAATAAATAACCTTTACACTTATGTTGTAAAACATCGATTTTTCGCAGAATTGATTTTAAACTATTGTTTTCAAAAGAAACAATCGTTTGTCTATCGGTTGTTTTTTTTTCTCAGTGCGGAAATACATGTTAGCCGGTCGATGAATAACAACGAAAAATAAAGGCCGTCGCCGTTTTGCAAAGGTTCCGCACTTTAGTAACTTAAAACGTAAAAAAAGATCATTCGCGCAAATCTTCCTTGTAATCACAAAATACTACATGTGGTGTATTGGTAAATCAACAATCAATTAAACGATTGTACTCAGGACTATCGGTTAATCGAGATCAATCTATGTTTTACAATACTACACATTTAAATAATAATTCATTTAATTTTATTTAACAGTTATTACATTTCATTTTTTAATAAAATAAAAAGTTTACATTTAAAAATTAAGAAAATATCTTATAATTTGAAAATGAAAATATAACAAAACGTATAAATACGCAAAGGTTTAATAAAATTCGTAGGACTGACTGACAGACAACGCCCAGCTTAAACTGGTGTGTCTACAGGCTGACCGCCGCACCGTAAGCGCAGCTCTCCTGGTGGTCTGCGGGACGAGGGAGGGGAATAAGATAGACTAATAAGTTAGTCTGTTACCGGCCACCGGCAGCAATAAACGTTTATTGTAAGGGTTTTGTAATTCTGTTTTTGTGACTGCTACATATGAGATAATTTAACCAAGATGGAATAACCGACGCTGCGTTTTAAAAACTATACAGTTAATAAAAAGTATTACAACGCGTTTTGAGTAAATGGATATAGGGTATTATCTCAATACCTTGTATATCTGTGCACACCCGCCGCCTCGCAAACCGCAAACCTTAAACATTTTTGAATATTTATCCCCTACAGGGGTTAAAATTGGAATAATTCATAAGATGCTTCCGATGGGAAATCTCATATAATAAAATCGTAAATTTTATAATACACTATACTTCCCGCGGAACATTGAAGGCAGTTTCACGTAAATGACGTCGTGGGCAGGAGTTAGTTAACAAATAAGAAAAGTTAACCAGTACGTAAAACAAGCGAGTGATAGAAAGTGACGTCAAATTAAATGCCATACCTAAGTATATGATATATCATATTTCAGATGTAACACCTGAGGACTGAAATTATTGTACACTTCAGCTGTACTGAATACAATGACAATAATGACCGGCCTCAGTGGCTCAGTGGTAGCGTGTACGGACACCGCGTCAATTGACGTTAGTTCGAATCCCATTATAGGGATTCTAGGCAAGCCTGAGCTTTCAGTGAAGAAATACATCGTGATGAAACCACAGCATGGAGGGTAGGGCATTTTCTAATGCTCGCCTGGTTAGCTATCAACCTCGAGTTAGTTAGCTTAAGACTTTATCGAGATGCTTTATTTTATTCAATATCCTACAACGTCAGTTGTATTCCAAAACAATATAATTTAGTTATTGTGCACACGTAATAAAATATTACACAATGCTGGCAAAAAAGCAAGCGGTCTGATAATAAGCGGACACCGCAGCCTATCGCAGCCGTTGCCGACTTTTTAAAAACCTATACACTTCGTTTTTGATGAACCCCATAGTGTAGTCCCCTGGGAAAACCTCAGCAGGGAGCTTATTTCACATCCGGAACGTTCGAGGAAGGAAAGTTCTCTGAAACCAGACTGTCCGCGACCACTTAGGTTCCAAAGTGTGTGAACTCCCTGCATAGGACAAGCGGTGCGATGGTGAAAAGTAGCCGTAAACATCAAGTCGAACAATTCCTCGGAACAAAACCCATTATACAAACGGTAGAATACGCACAAGGAGGCGAAGTCTCTCCTCAGACTTAAACGTTCGGTACTGTTTGTGAGACTGAGATCGTCAATGATTCTTACAGCTCGTCTTTGCGCCGAGTCAAATGGCTCGAGCTGGGTATGAAGGTATTCCTGCTCAGAGGTGACAGCAGTACAGTACAGGATTCAAACTTGCAATTTGTAACTGCAACTGCAGTCTTTGCCCCGGGGAAAAGTACCGCTTCGCTCTGTTCAAAACACCGAGCTTTTGGACGCTGCTTGTCGCTGGAGATGTCGGCACTCAAGATGCCAATACTCTATGAGATGATGAGGGGCAAGTCCTGGAATTGTGGGACCACAGTAAATCGACGGCTCCCACGCATAAAGTCGAAACACATTTTTTGAGTAAATTGTATTTTTGTGTCATTAGAACCATAATATACCGTATTAAACATTCCTGAACCCTAATTACTGAATTCCTGAATACTAATATCTTCTATAAATTATGAGTTTTTGAATTACAAAAATGAACTATATCAGTAACGTTTACAAGAATAGCTCTCCTGAAAAATATCGTTTTTTGCCTTACGACCTTATGCGTGGGAGCCGTCGAAATAGGGTTTTTAGCGGTGAACGCGCAAACTTGTGTCTTGATGAGGTTGAATCTTTCAAAATTATTTCGACCTCAGTCGGAGACTCTGCATAATTTATTCCCGATTTCTGACACAAGTTGCTTACGATTTACTTCCACAACAGAACGAAGGATGTTTGCACAGCTTGTCTAAAGTGCGTTTCCAGTACTGTCGTCCGCATACCAATGAATGCCGTCAATAGATAGCAAAAACAGCATTGGTGATAGTAACGAGCCTTGTAGAACACTAGCATTTAATCCATGCTTTCGGAGCAGCTACCTTCTACTACGGCTCTTATGCATCTGCCGGGCAGAAAGCTAGCAAACCATTTGCACAGACCCTCGGGCAGTCTGTAAGATGGCAACTTCGACAGAAGACCTTGGTGCCAGACCCGATCGCTCAACGCCTTCGCTATATCCAGGATGACTACCAATGCCTCACCTTGACTCTCAATGGCTGAATTACAATGGCAAGATTACCAGTGGAGCGATCGTGGCAGAAGATATATTGACGGATCGTTGATCGAATCGTGTTCTCCTAGGTATATTAGAAGCTTTGTGTTTATCACACACTCCATCACTTTATAGAGAAGGGAGGTTATAGCGATGGGCCTATAATTCAATGGATCTGATCTATCACCCTTATCGTTGCACATGATGTACATGAGCAATGTTCCACGAAGATGAAACTTGCCTACTGTGGTATGAGATCGCGAAAAGGCGCGTTAGCACAAGACACTACTCAGAGGTGCTTTTTTTGAGCACCACTGCTGGTATGCCGTCTGGCTCACTCGACTTTTGAACATCCAGACAGAGAAGCTCCCGTCGGACATCTTTTTGTAAGAAGCTAACTTCCGGCATGGAGTATTCGCACCACGGGACAATAGGTGGTACGATGCTTCCATCATTATTCATAGTCGAGTTTGAGGCAAAAAGAGTGCCGAATAGATCGGCTTTCTCTTTAGCGCTATGAGCCAAGTTGCCATCGGATTTCGCAGTGGTGGTGTAATGACGGTTGGCAGAAGTTTCCCTTGGCAGCTTTGGCTTTGGCTGAGCTTTGGCTCCACATGGGTAGCTTGCTAGCCGTGCACCAATGCTGCCAACGAAGTCAAATTTTGCTATAACAATTCATCTTTTACTAGATCTCGAGACAGCATGTAGTTTTTATGTAAATAATTCTATAATACGAATCGCATTGAAAAAGACGCAATAAGCTTTCTTTTATCGATTTTAGCTAAACAAATCCGGTCGCAATGTTGAAAAATTTAAAATTATTTCCCATTTTTTTGTAACATTTCTGTAATGTTATTACGTGATAAAGTTTAACTGTCCAAGTTACCTAAATAGGTTTTATTTTGCCAAATGTGTACATATGAAATTCGTACAAAGCGTGAACAGGTCGACGAACCAACTTGCATCCAATATAAAAAAAATATTCTAAATTATCATCCGGGTTGTCTAATTTAGATAATTTATATTGCGAATAAAATAAGTAAGTCGAGAAAGGCTTACTTAATTTAGGTACACCGCCCTTGTGATTTTTAAAAAATAACATTTACCACTAAAATGCCTGATAAGTATGCATAAGCAATTTGGAAGACGATAATTATGGAAGTACGCTTTTTTAAAGACATCTTGTGTATTGTTATTGTTTATTTTAATTGAAATAAAAGTGTTCACCACCATGGTCCTTCTTAAAAATCTACATCCGTATCACAACTAGCGCACTAAAATTAATTATTTTAACTTAAATGCAGTATTTAAAAGAGAGATTGTACAATTCATTACAAAAAAAAAAGAAACCGCAATTCAGTGTTCGTTTATTATAAAACCGTATTTGATATGTACAAGAGATTATTCTATTCTAATGTTACACTTATGATTAAGCAAATTTACAAAGACATAGTGTATATTGTCTTTTTACACGCGACAGTACGATATGCTCTAAATTTTAGAACATTCGTCTCACACCTTCCCACACCATTACTCATCGAGAAAATTAAGTAGACCAGTTCTTTTCATATATATAAAAATAAAATCGATCCGTGATTCTAATTTAAAAAAGGCTACTTTCCAAGGCAGTCCCGACGTATCCTTTAAATAAAGCTTTCCGATCTATTGGCATTATTTTGTATTTAATTTAGGCTCGAATATCAAATCACCTCTCAACTCTATACACACTAAATCGTTACATATCTATACAGACTATAATTCCTCGATTACAACTCGAATCTTATATTTTACACTATCTGTACACATTTACACTTCACATATCTTCAACTAGACTGTTTGCACTTGATTTTGGTCCGTTAACATTGCTACTACACGTAATCTTCGACGGAGTTTATTCTGACCGACCGCTGTCACGAATCCAGACTTCCAAAATCCCTTTTGTGTCCGTTCAAAATAACTGTTAAACCGTATACGAGACATATCATGACCTTTCTTACACTTTCTTTACCTGTTCTGCTCAACTGATGCCACCATTTCTCTCCAAACGTTCCTCAGCAGTCGACCTTATAAAGGCGTTTAGTGGCAGTGATATACAACTCCTCGACCGAGTAAATCGATTATTCTGAGCACGATTTTGCTCGGAGTGTGTGAGCTGAGCAACATGTCACTATTTAAGCCCGTGCGTGAGCAGAGCAACATGTTACTTCTTAAGCCAAACGAGCATCTGTTCGTCCCGCTCGCACTTGTCTCAGTCGAGCGGCTGCACCTGGACGACGGAGGTCGGTGGCGGCAACGATATCTCATACTTTATGAGGCCCGAGCCCCGACCCGCGGACAGGACCAACCCCCCCACTTCTTTTACATCCCCGCTACAATACATAAAACGCAATATATGAATACTAAAATATCAGCAAATTAAACATTTTGCAACAACAGATTTCAATAATGTATACTACCGGCTCGAAGGACCATTTAGAAGATTGTTTTTTGTTATTTTTGGGACTTTTATTCTACCGAATATATCAGTCCCATTGTACCCCATCCTTTATATCATCACAACAAGAGAGTCGCTGATGAGTTAGCACTACAAGGTCATACAACATCTTGGCACCATTTGAATAAGGTTCTGCCAAAATGCTGTGAAAAACACCTATATCTTGACAGTTTAAATTTATGCTATTCACCAGCGACTCCCTTTCGGTCTTGTTCTTGGCACATTCCATCAGTAGGTGATGCACATCATCAATCTTTCCACATATACTACAATTGGGTGACTCTGCTTTCCTCATGAGATATGCAAATTTCCCCGATGGATAGTGCCCTAAACGAAGTCTTAATGCTATCTTTATATATTGTCGGTTTAAAAACATTCACTAAACCAAGGTTTATGAAGAGGCTGACACTGTATTGTATTTAGAAGATAGTTTGAGGGGAATTTTTTATTAGTATAGCTGGTTAAAATGTCATTGTTAAACTAAAGATTTGAATTTTCTGTGTTTAATTATTTTTCTATTTTATTTAGTTTTTATTGTGCTCAAAATATGTTAGTACTTTATTATCTATATACTTTTATTACTATGTAAGTAGAATTTATAATATACTATAAATATTAACCTCGATTACATAGAAAGACTAAAAATTAAATTGATTATTATTAGATTATAAAATGGTTACAAAGGTCCAGGTACTTGGGCTCTAGCAAGGCAATTGAAATTATCAATGACAAACAGACTATCAGACAAACTTAGTATCTAAAGAATTTATCATAAGATTTACCGAAATCTTTTGTTGTGGTGTAATAATAACATATTATCGTCCATAACCCATTTCGAATAAGTACTACTGTATATTTTGACAAGTGAGTTCACCACAATATTTCACTTTGTAGTTAAGCAAAACAAGTATTCAAATACAAAAATGTATACAGTATGGTAGGTTTGATCCTGTGATCTACTGAAGTATACTGCAAGATTTAATTATAGCCCTACGTACTACAAGTTAAAAACAAGTAATTAAATGCATCACAGCAGTGATTTAAATTGTGTGTTAGTCAGCCGACATACAGTAAATCTTGTCGCCGATCTCCTATAATTAAGTAGCGAACCCATTACGATCAAAGGGCGCACCCTCTACGATCAACGGCGAACCCCCTACGATCAAAGGGCGAACCCTCTGCGATCAACGGCGAACTTCCTGCGATCAAAGGGCGAACCCTCTACGATCAACGGCGAACCCCCTACGATCAAAGAGCGAACCCTCTGCGATCAAAGAGCGAACCCTCTGCGATCAACGGCGAACCCCCTACGATCAAAGGGCGAACCCTCTACGATCAACGGCGAACCCGTAGGGGTTCACGTACTCCACTATTTGAAACACTGTTGTAGTGCATATATTTCATAATGAATCACTTATATTGACCCCCAATAGAGGATCCGTATTTAAGGGTTAAGGATGTAAGAGTCACCTGGCAGTGTGTTGTCTGGTGGCGTTGTGCTTGTGGTGCACGAGGTGAGCGAGCGGCTTGTGCTCGCGACCCTGGATGTGCACGTGCGACCCAACGAGCGCTCGGCGGCCGGTCACCGTGCCTACCACTATCTGATTACCGATCACTTGCCCTGATCTGTTTGTCACCTGTCGAAATTATTACATAGTTACATTGTTATGTCTAGCGCAAGGTGGCACAATGGTACTCGACTGGTTTAATCCGCAGGAATTTTTCGAAATTCTCGTACACTTACTAATTTCAAATAGTAACACTATTGGCTAACGATGAAGGAAAACTGCGTGAGCAAACACAAACTCTTGAGAAATGTTCTTATAGAATCACCGAATGTGGGGAAAAATATGGAACTGCAGAATTCTCGGTGTTTGAAATCGCCAATACGTCGTGTGGTGGTGTGGTGATTAAGCCAGTGCCTTCCTTCGGAAAAAGGCCTTTGCCCAGCAGTGGGACACTTATACGCTGATAAAATTATTATGGGAAACTCACGACTTGTATGTGTGTCGGCTGCTGGTGTTCCTGCTCTATCTCCATGCTGTTCTGATGCTGCACCTGCTGTTGATGCTGTTGGACCTGTTGTTGGACTTGTTGCTGCACTTGTTGTGCAACTTGTTGCGCCGCCTGTTGTGCTTGTTGCGCCTGCTGGTTCACCGTCTGCCCTTGACTCTGTAAATTAATAATAATAAGTGACAATGTGGCCTAACATAAACCTAAGGTAATACTTTAAACCTAGGGGGGAACTGACTCTTTATAGTACACCTGCCGGGATACACCTAAAACCTATAGGTGCTCGACAACAGATTTTCAGCTTGAAGTAAGATAGAATCAATTTAGTAAACGTCCTACCATCATACTATGGTTTCATTTCTGTATTTTCCTTAACCGTAAGCCGAGCTCATTTTCAGATTCGAACCCACGTCGACGGACACTGTGTTCCAATACGCTACCACTGTGCCATCAACATCAACACTTCCATTATTTATTAAAAGTGGGATCACAAAATAATTAATTATGAAATTAGGTATAGGTTAATTTCTTTTGGATATTTCAATTAACCTTGTGTCGTGTTCCTATGGTGAGTAGGATTTCCAGAACTCCATGGGGCAAGACCTGTATGTTACAAACGTCCATAGGCTAAGGTAAACGCTTACCACCAGATGGGCCGTACGCTTGTTTGTTACCTTAGTTGTATAAAAAATAATAATAACCGATCTGGGTGGCAGGTCCATGTGCTGTCTCTGATGCAGCATCAGATGATTCTTCTGGAAGAACGCCTTCCCGCACTGCCCGCACACGTGCGTCCGCAGGGTGCAGCTGCCGTCCGGGTGCCTGTAATTATGAGTAACTCGTATGGTTAATAGTACCTCATAGGTTCTCTTAATTATAACGCCCACTGTGTAAATAAATTACACTTGAGTAAAACAACTTAAATAAAAAAAAAACAAACGAACGTAGGAATAAGGAATGAAAATAAAGTAAACAGAGAAGGAACTAGACAGCCAGATCGTAAAACCCGGTGTGAGATAGAGATATTTTAGATTAGTCTTATAATTTTATTCAGTTTCCTTAAAATTTACATTGTACGTGCGCACAAACACAAAACACTTTTCAACGCAGATGTACAATAAAATGTTATTTAATTTATTGTCACTTGAAAAAACTACGATAAAACACTCTCAACCTCGACTATCTTGACTACTTTGGTGCTATTAGTACCATTAGTAAGAAGCAATTGTGTCCGAGTAAACTGTGACCATCATACACCAAATAAATATACCGGTGTATATCCAGGAATCAAGCAGTTTACTAGGGTATCTGTATCCGACTGGATCACGACCACAATATACATGCTGATAAACTCATCACGATGTCTGCCTTTTGGTGTGTCACATTTCAAGATAAGCCAATGTATCCAGCTGCTAAGAGGCTTACAGACCGGTATGACAGCGATGACTATGGATAGATTACCATAGATCTCAATGATTGCCGTTGTTTTTGTACTAATTTACCTTTTGTAATTGTACTTTACATATCAGGAACAGTGCAGTCACTTTGTCATGCTACTACAAAAATATTGTCCTATATTATAGTTGTATTTAGCCGAATTATTTAGTAGGATTATCTGACCGAACATACATGACCGAACATACTTGACCGATGATACCCAATCCACATTCTAAGAATGATTCATTATAATATTTTACTAATTAGAATGGTAGGAATCTGTACCCGGGTGGGTCACGACCACCATACACATAGTGATAAACCTTTCAATCTTTCTCTTTTGGTTTGGACGCGTTTCTGTATCAGCCGGTGTATATCCGGCTACCGACAGACTGGCAGGGGATTGTACTGCGCTTACCAACAGGCATAGTGACGTCACTAATTCGTGGTACTATAAAAAAAATATAAATATATTTTGTGTACCTTCTCTGGTGAGCGAGTAAACCGTGTTTCGCGGCGAAACCTTTACCGCATTCACCGCAAAAGTGTATTTTAGGCCGAGGTTGTGCTACATGATGATTCTGGAACAAAACATTCATTACTGTATTTTATTTTGTTATTATTAAAATACACAATATTGAAGAGATCCAAATTGAATATTACCACCATACACATCGGGGATTTAATCATCTCCCCAAACCGTAAAACGTCACTACTCTCAGCCCTGCAGTTCTTGCGAACGTCTCCACTGCATAAGCATACCAGAGTCCTTCTTCCATATGATCAACTCTTTTCCAATACCTTCCTCAAAACATCCTGCTGTTCCGCACACATACAAAATTTCATAAAAATTGGTCAATCAGTTTTGAGTTAAATCCAGACATACAAACAGACAGACAATTAAAAAAAAGACATATTCGTGTTATGTTATTTACAATACACGCCTATTGTGAAATTTTGAAGAAAAATACATGTAACAGAACTATGTATAGATTTATTAATATAGATAACTAATGTTTATTGGCCTATAGAAATAAAATAAAATGTTTTAGCAGTATGTCGTGAAGTACTCACAGTGGCTATGACTTGTGTGTGAACTACATTATTAGGATTCGAGGATATTATTTGTATGGGTTGATCTGAAACAAAAAACGAAATAATGCACAACAGTCTCATAAAAAAAACATGCATAGGTACTTTTTTTGATGCAAGTATAAGGCGACATTGTATTAGATTACTTTCATTATAAAAAAATAAAAATGTAGTAATTAAGTATAGTTAGTAATAATTCTAAAAGGAACGGCAACATGCAGCTGATACTTCTGGTGTTGCAAGTATCTTATTTGGTGTGATATTTGCATGCCGATAGGGATTTTCTAATATCCACCTGGCCAGCTGCTACCTTCAAGTTGAAAATCAATCGCCAAGCAGCTACAGGTTTTGAGAGCCAGTCCTTCTATGCTTAGCATGTTACCATCATGGGTCACATCACTACTGAACATCAGGCGAAATTGTGGTTTAATACTAAACTGCTGGACCTAAGCTTTTGCGTTTCATCTAGTTTCAAATTACTACAATACTAAAAAAGTTTTAATTTCAATGTGAGAAACGGTTAGTTGCTTTATTTCTTTAATTTCTTTGGAAATTTGGCAGTCCCACTGGTGAAATACCTCATACTACAGAGGATCGCAACCAAATAACCTTGAAATGTATTCCTGCAGTGAGTAGAGTTTCCAGAGCTCCTTGGGGACGGAGGTCTGAAGATCGGCGACACGCTAGTGATACGTCTATGTCACGAACAACCATAGGTCACGGTAATCGCTTATCATCAGGCCAAAGGTACGCCGGCTTTCCACCTTAGTTCTATAGTTATTTGTAAAAATATACTTTTTTTTTTCGAACTGTCTATATTTTTATCCTTAGGGCCCTGGAGCCTTTGCGGATTTTACAGCTTCGCCGGGCTTGGAAAAAATATTGTTTGTAGCCATTTGTAGAGTAATAGAGTATAGTAGAGGTGATGTGTCGATACTGACTGTGCGTGTTGTGCTGCGCCGCGGCCGCCGCGACCAGCCCGGGCTGCAGCGCCGCCGTCAGCGCGCACAGGTCCGTCACGCACGTGCGGTCCCCGGCGTGCAGCCGCACGTGCAGCGTCAGCGCCTCCTGCACACACAAACAAACACCTTACAATATACTTCATTCTATTTAGCCCATAAGAAAGCGATGGTGGCTCAGTGGTAGCGTGTACGACTTCGCGTCGAGTGACGTGAGTTCGAATCCTTACAACGAGCCTGAGCTTTCGGTGACGGAAAACATCGTGAGGAAACTATAGCATGGTGGTAGGGTTTTTAAGGCGCTTTTCAACGTTCAACTACATATTCAGACAAACATCTCAATATTCGTGAAGAACCGGCGAGTATTGCACTACACTAGCTGTGCCCCCCGGCTCGCGCGGACTACAGAATGCCGCTCTCACCCACGGCGGTCACTCGCCAGTTATTTTAAAGTTAAAATGTTTATTATAGATGATTTTTAGAAAATACAATATTTACTAACCCTGACTTGTTAATAAATCTTTTTAAGATCAACAAATATGTAGGACATTAATTTTCTATATCACTCATGCTTTACTCAGGATAAACCATTTGAGCGCCCAAAAACGAATCCGAATTGGTTCACCATTATCGTCACTGCTTATTTCTTATGTTACTTTATCTTGCAAAGTATATCCTATAACTTGGCCATATAATATAGCCATCAATTAAAATAAAAAACATGTAAATCAGATAAGTGGTTTTCGAGTGAAAAGAACATAAATGGACAGACATACAGAGAGACGTTGAGATGAATATTATGTTCAGATAAATATTTTTTACCGGTATTATTATAGTGAATAATTACCGTGATTTTAGTGTATTACAGAGAGACAATAAAACTTGATTTACATGATTCTTATCCTTACTTACTAACCTAACCTACCAAACTTACTTATCCTGCACATCTGTAATGTGCTTAGAAATGTGGTTACGTAACTTTACACTTTGCATACAATAAAATATCATAATATTTCAATAATTTCTATAAATATACCTTAGTGTTAAAACAGGAACCGCATTCCGGGCAAACGTAACCAAGCGTCGCCTTCTCCGCGACTATCTGACCGTCAGCGCCAATCACCTGGATAGATAAAACAATTTTTTAAATTATTTTATAACATGTTGCGAAAGCCCGAGTAAAATTAGAAAAAAACACCATTCTCGTAATCTCAGGAATCGTCTGGAATGTGTCGGAAATATCGTGAATTTAGTCATAGGTTCGACGAAGCACGCATACAAAGCCTTATCGCTTCGACTGTCAACAAACGAAGGGCTATAAATCAAACGATAAAATAAGTCCAAGCACCTTCTACGAGATTTCATGATCGTCTCAATTGGCTATATAAGCGAGCCGTATCGCGAGCCACGACAGTTCTAATTACAAAAACAAAGTGGAAACAACAAGCGATATAAAAGAAGATATACAAGCTGTATACAAGAGGACCCAAGAGGCGAGCGCTGAAGGCACTCAGCCGCGAAAGCAATAAGCTCCAAGGGTGCCAAAGTGGCCGAACCTCGGCTTGAGCTGGTGCCGAATGTGTAATATCGCATATCGCTTTCCGGGATCAGCCGTTTTATAACCAGTAATCAAGCAGAGTGGTAGGGCTCAGCACCAGACTGGATTGCGACCACAATGCATAAGGTGATAAAGCGTCACAGTGACTTTTTGGTTTGTTCCGTTTCGGGATCCGCCAGTGTATGCCCAGCTGCAGAGAAGCTTGCAGGCCGGCATGACAGCGACGACCGACGATGAATTACCTATTTCTAGGTGGTCGCCGTTGGTTTTGGATTGTACTATGCTTACCGTCAGGCAATGTCTTCGCTTTGCTACTACTAAGCACTACTTTGTACTATAAAGAAAAAATGAATAATAGTAATTAATAGTAATAACTCCAGTTTTCCTATCGAAAGATTTTAAATAAACAAACATATTTTGTTTTTAGTACTATCTACCTTATTTTGCTAACAGTACAATTACAAATCATTGTAATAACATGATAATGCAAAAGAAAATGCAAAGGAAGTGAGGACTATTGTCGCCATCACAGTTAGCTAGTAAATATCGACGAATTTTGGCGACGTGGATTTTGTCGACGAATCGACGTTGTTTGTGATCTGTACCGTAATTACCATCAGGTGTTGTACAGCCAATTTGTGAGCAAGTATTTATTTAAAAAAAATACGATGAAAAGCTGCCTAGGTTACATAAATATGCATGTCAAGACTACCTGAACAATTTGCGGTTTGAAGTCATCCTGTTCTATGATTATCGTTTGTGACTGTTGTTGCTGTTGCTGTTGTTGTTGTTGCTGCTGCTGCTGTTGTTGTTGTTGCTGTTGTACCTGCCTTTGTTGTTGTTGTGTTTGCTGTTGAAATAAAAATTTCTAGATGCAATATACATTAAATCTGTCTATAATTATTTGATTAAATTTAGAATAAAATTAATTCATTATTTTATTTATTCTTTAATATACGCTTTCTGTTGCCATCGAAAAGTAACATTTCTTAAGGTACCATTTTAGTGGCTAATTATTTTTTTAGTTGACATAACTCTAATTGGAGTTAAAACTAATGCGAACTCGGCCGCGCTCCCGGGGCGCACCGACAACGAAACGGGCGGGGGCGCGGACGGTACGCGAACCCTGCACTATTACAACGCGAACACGGAAGCGCAGCGCTACACCTTTACGACTACCCGTGCACCGTACCTTGCACCGGATAACCTTGCACAGTTCCGAATAGGAGTAAACGCACTTATGACGGTAGGCGGGAGCCCGCAAACCAAAGTGCGCTCAATTCCCCTTGCACAACCGTCCCTGCTCACTCCCGAGCTTCCAGGCGTGATGAAGAAGGGGAAACACCAACCGGAGTACACGGTGAGTGTCACAGGGAATGACGCTACGGGGGTGTTGACGACGCTCAGATATACGATGGACTGTGCACTCACTGGCGGGTCGAAAATAAGAAGACGTTCACCCAAATTCAGCCGTTATTGTTCTTCAAAATATACAGAAATTCGCCTAACACTAATTTCCTAATCACTACGACGATCCAGTGCTTCTTGAGCAAGAATGTCTTCTTGAGTTTTCTTCAGTTCTTGAAGATTCTTACTCATAGCTAAGTAATTGACATTCTGCTGCCCGAGTACGATTTCGGCTCGATATTTATAGCCCTGCCAGAGAGTGTGACAGCGCTAGCAGCGTATATTCCCCTCTTTCTCTACTTTTATCTACATCTTATTCACATTTCCAAGAAATTCTTATGTACTACAATATTACAAGATTTTCGCTAATATCTTATTAAATTAACTATAAGATTCTAGTTGAAATCTACTTTAAAACACAAAACTATCTTATTACACATAACATACAAAAAACTAGAAACAATTCCAATATGAACTATTAAAGTGTATAGACACATTTTTTGCACTCTTAATTCAATTTTGCATAATTGTATTCGGGCTAACTGGTACTACCCGCGACCCCTCGGGGAATCGCACGTTGTCTCTACGATAGGTTTGTGACCACACGCGTGTACTTTATTCATTAAACCAAATTATTATTACCGAATATTTCTGCTTTGAAACCACCCTAAGTATTAAGTAAGCACTGATAACCAAGAGTCACACAAGTGCTTACAAAAGTGTCCAAAACAAAGAAATCATTATTCATCTTACTCTAACACTAATACATAAGGCTAATGTCATAACGGCATAATGTCTTTTAACTCCATTCGTTGTTAAATCACACAAAACACACATTTAAATAACATTATGCAGATATACTCGTAATCTTTATAGAATTTATGCAGTTATATTCATACTTAGAATAACCTATTACTAACTAATCTACCTATTTACTATAGAGAGATATTAATACTAAACTTGATAACTACCTAAATCCAAACCTATGTTGTGCGACGCTAACAGGAGTATATTATATGTGACACTCAACCAATAGTATAAGCTGGATTGTAACTAAATACATTAATTCACCTGAACAATTTGAGGTTTAAAATCGTCTTGTTTTATAACTGTTGTTTGTTGTTGCTGCTGCTGTTGTTGTTGCTGTTGTTGCTGCTGCTGCTGCTGTTGTTGTTGCTGTTGCTGAGTTGTCTGCTGGTGTGTTTGCGGTGTTATACAATGCCGTGTTAATTTGCAATGTTGAATTAAATCAGACTTGCATTTAAACGCTTCCCCGCATTCTAAACACGCCACAACACCTTCGCCAGTGTGAATTCTACAACAGAACAAAATACCGTTTAACATCACCTCCTACTGGTCATGAAATTCGAACAAAGCATAATTATCTATGGGTAATTACTGCAGAAGCTCCATCGTCACACTTATTTCTGCCTGAAAGAAGAAGTTTTTGCACTGTGGTGTTACCGTCCAAGTGGTATGGTTAGCAACATGAGGCCTTTCAACTCCAGTCCTCAGGAGGAGGAACCTATTATAGATTCAAACAGACTCTGGTCTTTTTAAAGTTGTTCATATTAAGATATGAAGTAAATTTCTGCTGTGAAAATTTATGAAATATTCTATAAGGATATTCAAATATATATAACCAGCCTATTCTTCCTATATTGTTTTCCCAACTACTAGAAAATTTACTGGTTGTTAAGGCACGACATCTGTGTCCGACTGCATCACGACCACCATATATAAGGTGTAACACTGCTATAATAGCATATTTAATTGTGTTGTGTTCCGAGACCGACTGCTGTATATCCAGTAATCAAGGAGGGTAAACTCCCTTTTGGGTTGTCCTGTTCCAGAATCAACTAGTTTATGCACAGCTATCAAGAGGCTTTTCGACCGGCATGACAGTGATGACCGTTGACGGATTACTGATACCTCGGTTGTTGCCCTTTTGGATTGTACTATGCTTATCATCAGACACAGTGATAGAGCCATGCTACTAAAGTGCGTTTTCTAATCCTATGGAGTAAAATGACATTCCAGTTATTAGCTAATTAATTGGATTTTAAAAATTATGATGTCAACTAATCTAAAACCATACGAGATATTATTTCTTTTTTTAAGTTTTACTGAAAAAACAATGAACCCTTTTCCTCATTGAATAAGGTAGGAAAGTATACACGGTACATATAACAAAAAACCCCATTTTTTTTAATTTTCCGTAACAATTTGACCGATTTTGAAGGAACTTTCATTAGCAGATAGCTGATATTATAAGGAATAACTTAGGCTGCTTATATTTTAGAGAAATAATTGCGGTTCCGCACAAAAATTAAAAAATGTTTTTAAGTGGTACACGCGAGCAGAGAGTTAGTACAAATTTTTTCCATTAATAAATACTCTGAATTAAATATTTAAAATCCTACGATTCAAATAATAAGAACATAAAATACATGGTAGCGCAACACTACAAAAATGAATGCGGCAACATTATTTTCAAGTTTGACATTGGTGATTATCAATTTACTACGTAGGATAAAAACGCATTATACGCATAATAAAAAAAAAAATTATCCTATTACTTCATGTGTGAGACGAGCGTTCGCTTTTGCAGGAACTCCTTCCCGCAGACTGGACAAGCGTGCGGCACCTTCCCGTGCACCCGGCCGTGGTTCACCAGCTGGAACTTGCGCGCGAACGCGACCCCGCAGTCGGGGCACACGAAGGGCGACAGCGACCCGTGGAACCTACTGTGCATGACCAGGTGCTCCTGTATATAACGAACGTTCATTCATTATCAGTCTAGGTTACATCAACCATGATCAATATTTTATGGTGTCGAGTACCCTTTTTTTTCTCGCTTTTTTTAAGCTGATGTTAAGTGACGATGTGGCCCAACATGATAAAACGATAAACTTAATGGAAAGCTCTCAAGTGCAGCTGCCAGAACACACCTATTGGTGCTTGGCGACAAATTTTCAACTTGAGGGTGGTAGCTAGCACTCATCAAAAAATAAATGCCCTACCACCATGCTATGGTTTCCTAACGATGTTTTCTATCACCGAAAGCTCAGGCTCTTGCACGGATTCGAACTCACGTCAATCGACGTGAAGTCGTACATGATACCACTGAGCCATCATTGCTTCAATTGCCTCTTTTGGTATGTCGTGTTTCAGGATCAGCCAGTATATATCCCGCTGCCAAGAGGCTTTTAGGCCAGAACGATAACTATGTGAGCCGATGAAGTGCTTGGACTCTGTGCTCGCCGTTCTTTATTAATTGTACTGTGCTAACATCAGACATAGTGACTTTGAATCAAAATCGAAAATGATTGTTAAATGAGATTGTAACTGGTTGAACACTCACACAAAATTGGGATTATGGTTACCATGAATATAGTATAATATCTTTGCTTCAACTCTTTCATATTTAAGGATTAAGAAATCCAAGTATACAGTGACGTTCCCAATAGTATTTCATACAACTGTCACTGTTAAATATTCTCTGTGATTGCAATTGTGAACTTACTAATGTATAGTCATTTTGACAAGCTCATAAAAAATATTACAATAATGAGTAAATCAAAAATATTTTTCATCTTTTAAATACCGTTCAATGTTTCAATAAATTGTTTTCTCTGTCCAGTTAAACATTAATAATGACTGTGAGAAGGAATTGGTAAATAGATAAGGATACATATATTCTTGCCAGCTCTTTTCAATTTTAGCATGGGTCAAAGAGACATCTTTTCAGTACATAGTTTTGATTAATCAAAAAAGATCAAATTAGTAAATGCTACAAGTTATCACTGACCTTCTGTGCAAAACTTTCCCCACAATCGGAACACACGTACGGTCTCTCTCCGGCGTGATACTTGCTGTGCGTCACGAGATGTCTCTTTAAAGGGAAACCTCGTCCACATTCACCACAAACGAAAGGACGATCTCGACTATGTACCTGCAAGACAAATTGTTAGAATATAACAATTTATATAAAATTCTGAAAACCCATTTAATCAAAAACCTATGGATTTAATCAAATAATCTATGGATTTAATCTACTAATCTATAGATTTAATCAAAAAAGCCATGAAATTAGTCAAATAACCTATGGATTTAATCAAATAAGCTATGGATATAATCAAATAATCTATAGATTTAATCAAAAAACCTATGAAATTAATCAAATAACCTATAGATTTAATCAAATAATCTATGGATATAATCAAATAATCTATAGATTTAATCAAAAAACCTATGAAATTAATCAAATAACCTATGGATTTACTCAAATAATCTATAGATTTAATCAAATTACTGCCACACTTTGATAGTACTGCCGCTAAACCGCAATGAATGCAATTCAATAGGCCTTCGCCTTCAGTGACTGTTACAAACGATGAAATTTTCATAGATTTAAGAGGACCTTCACGCAATGAAATCATTTATAAAAGTGAGTCAGCAATTCCCTTATTTTTCCCACACCCTGAATGGCTTGGTGCCTAGCCACAACATTTTAAAGTACTATCCAAAGGGGAAACCTTTATTGGTCATAAATTAGCCATACTATGTTTTCTTTAGCGAAAATAATCGCTTTCGACCTAATTATTAAATTAGAACAAGAACTAAGTATAAATATTAGAATTTAAATCTCACCCTGGAATGCGTCACAAGATGATGCTTCAATGTAAAGGCCATCTTGCACTCGTGACACCTGTAAGGCCTCTCCGCTGAATGCAGTAGTAGATGCGTGTTGAGACAGTGTTTCCTTGCGAAAGCCTTTCCACAATGCGAACACACATGTGGCCGTTCACCTACGAATCATTATTATAACATTTATTATCCGTCAAAGATGGGTTTAGCAAGGCAATGATTTATTGCACTCGCGGTAATGTCGGTGCAGACTCCAGGATAATGGATTTTCAACCTAAATTTGGACTTCGGTTTAACTGACCATCGCTTTTAAGAGCCTGCCCTAGATATACGCGTATGACGATGCGTGTTAGGCAGCAATAGGTAAGTAATGAGAAAGTGCGTATATGTAAAAAAAACAACTTGACTCAATGTCGAAACCAAGAAAAAACATACTAGGTTCTTCATTCATAAAGTCTTCTGGCAAGTGATGATGGAATTAAGCATTGGTTACACTTAGTTTTAGGCATTACTTATGCAGTATTGCACATACCTCATAAAGTAACCTCGAGTTCACGCAAATCAATCAAAAGTTGTTTGCTATTGAAGATCCCAAAGTTTCAATTATGTCCAGCAAATCCTGGTAAACTGTGCAACTCTATCCATATTGTGTCTTTTGATTGTCGATAATAATAAACACTGACACGGCAGATCTAATTAAACGGACTTTTCTTGCAAGATCTGACCTATAGGCCTTGCTTATTGAAACCTTAAAG
This sequence comes from Saturnia pavonia, assembly GCA_947532125.1. Lineage (NCBI taxonomy): Eukaryota > Metazoa > Arthropoda > Insecta > Lepidoptera > Saturniidae > Saturnia > Saturnia pavonia. The sequence goes on from OX383906.1 coordinate 13,787,015, forward strand.
ACTAAATGCATGTACAATTTAATATGTATTGATTAATACGTACCGGTGTGAACCCTCGCGTGCGTAGTCAAGTGATGCTTGAGGAGGAACGACTTGCCGCACTCATCACACGAGTAGGGCCGCTCTTTAACAGCAGGTGGCGCTGCTGTCGTCATCACCGTATTCGTATTCATCATGTCCGTCTGTGAATACACGGCCTAGTGACCGTGTAACATTGTTCACTATATTTTTATAGATTTTATACGACACGTAAATTAATATGAATATTATAAGCGATTACGATTTTGTCACTTTTTCGCTCTTTATAGAATTAATCAATGGTAAGATCGTACGGTATGTATTAACATGACTTAAAAAAATATATTATATCAAAACAACAATTCAAATTGATGCCACCTTGGTGAAAGAAACTGTTTAGTTTATCCATCGAAAACGAACGTAGGTTTCGATACTGAATGTCCCAAATTAATATTAAAGCGCAGACATATCAAAAATCGTCGGCGCATCGTAAGGCCGCTGTGACACAGATTGAGAATATGCTTAATAATCAAAAGAATTATAATAATATGGTATCCACACAGTCATCAACAGTATGACAACTAAACAAATACAATTAAAAACATCCTCAGAACGCGATTTATACTATTACGACAATGAAGAGATATCATATAGTGAAGAATTACTTGTAGTTGAAGAATTAAAAACCTAAGTCGAAATTCTACAAAAGCAGCTAATAAGTGATGCAGATTAAAGAGTCAAAAGAAAACTAAGAAGGAGAACCCAAAATTAAAATCACGAAGTAATGAATATACAACAAATGAAAAAGACCTCACTAGTGAATTGGGATGGATAAGATCTAGAAGCAGAAAAAAAAGGAAACTAAACAGGAGAAAAAAATACCAAAAAGAAGGAAAACACCTTTACCACGATCAGTAATAGTTTTAGAGGTAAAAAAATTATAAATTATTTGTTTTTAAGGTTCTGTATTCAACAATAAACCCTTGTTGTTATTTCATGTCCTTCCATTTAAGTCAGCGATTCTTAATACTAGACAGCTGTAATTTGGTATGGGTATACATATTAATCACGCGGACAAAGTGGAAAAATACACTGCAGTGCATATCCTGCTAAACCAACCTAGAGGTAAAGTTAAAATTTACCGACTTCTGACATCAAAATTAGTGCAATGCAAGAGATGTCAAGTCTATGGTACATACCCAAAAGTATTGATTAAAGGAATCTTACTAAAGACTAAAAAACTCCCAAATAAATTAAATGTGTACAATGCAGTGAGCCCCATCCTGCTAACTATAGAGGATGTTCATTAGCTAAAGAAATGGAAAATACAGTAAAAGCATATTAAAAAATAACTGTAATAAGGAACAGTCTACATTGAAACATAATCAGCTTAAATTTTTTTTTTTTCGAACTGAATATACTGTTAGCCTTAGGGGCCCTGGAGCCTTTACGGCTTTTACAGCTTTACTGGGCTTGGGGGCGAGCGCTTAGGGCACTCAGCCACGAAAGCTAAGCAACAACATCCGAGGGTGCCAAAGTGGCCGAACCTCGGCTCGGACTGTTGCGCGTATGCAATTAAGTCGCGATCTGAGTCAGCTTACAAAATTAAATACGACAAAAAGGAAACAAACGAAAAGATAAGAATACAGGAGAAAATTAGTACTTTAAAAGAAGAAAAACTAAACCCTCCATATACTCAAAGTATTAAGAAGCAGCTCTGGAGAAATAAACATCTGGTAATAAACAAAAGAAAAGCTGACAGGCCATGACATAAAATTTACTCACCTTAGGTGAACTATTTGCTGTCCCAGGTTCTTGCTTTGTGTGCATAAGATGATGTTGATGAACGGTTGTGGTCTGAATCGTATCTGCCTGAGTTTGCTGAACTGTCGCTTCAGCCAAGCTTTTCAAACCACCATTTAATATAGTGTGATTCAATTGTGACGCATCTATCACTGGTGTCGCAATACCTTGTGCTTGAAGTGCCCGTCTCATCAGGATCTCATTGCATTCCTCTTGTGTGAGTTGGATAGGGCCTATTGGTGTCATGAAGGGTTTCGCCGTTAAATTAGTTGCTACAAAAAAAGAGTTACAATGATATGTAAATCTCTAATATTATAGACATAAAGACAACAATCACAATATTAGGTAAATCAAATTCACATCAATGTTTAATAAATGGTATTACAGTACAAGAAAACTGGATTATTTCAAAAACAGGCACAACTTAAAATAGTTATGAGTATGCGTTTTAAATGTTTCATACATTAAAGGACATAATTTTTATTAGTTGATTTAATTCTTCTTTAAAAAAGATATAGTGTTTTCCACTTTATACAATCGAACTGGAATCTGAATGAGCATTTCTACAGGTACTCAAGATATTCAACTTTCCCTAATAATTAAAATATAAAATAAACTATAATTTAATACATAATATACAAAATAGTATCATATCTATAAAATTTATCAAAGATTTGATAATCAGCATGGCAGGATTAGAGCCTAAGACCTTACAGCTCAAGTTTATAGACGTATGTCAAGCATTTTATAGATAAAATTAAATGTAAAAATATTTGAAAAATTTCTAACTAAACACTTTCTCTCTTCAATCAGTTTTTAATACTTTTAAGTGGCTGGCTGAAGGTTTTATTTTTATATAATACTAGCTGATACCCACGACTTCGTCTGCAGTGTTTAGTATATCAACAATATACTTTATGAACATCGTATCATGAAAACATTTATCATGCTTATAAAAATCAAAGTTTCTTAAAACTTTAACGACTTTTTACTGTATGAAGATATCGTAATACATATATTTTTATTTTTTGATAATGACCAAATACCTAAGGAGTAAAACATTATTATTTTTTTTTCAAAATATATAGTACCTAGTTTTTGCGTGATGCGCGCACAAGGCAAAACTCAATCATTTTATTTATATATGAGTTCCCTTATATTAAAATGTATTATGAAGAATAAAATAAAAAAAGACAAACTCATGAAAGGCATTTACGAATAATGTTTAAGGAACATTTTAAATGAATCATACCATTTTTTCAGTTAAACAGTCAGAATTCGTTTGTAGTGATTATTATAACATATTATTCAAATTTATTTAAATTTTAAGTATCATGGACTCATCCATTTTTGTGTTCATTGTTAGAAAATATATGCACAATGATACAAAGTCACTTAAAATATCACTCTGCTTTAGTAATTATATTCTCAATTTCATAATATATATACAGTTAAGGTTATTTTAATGGTATTCTTTTTTAAAATATCTGAGTTGTAAAAAATCTAAGACAGCAAAGTAGTCGCCTGACTTATAACTTAGTAATAAATTTAAAAAATAACAAATAAATTTCAATTTTATTTTTAATTAGTTGGATTAGAGTATAAAAAATTGTGTTAAAATAAATGATTTTGAAGATTATTAAATTCAGCTGAATCAGTAAATTGATGATGTAAACACACTGCGAGACAAGCAACTGCAGGAGCTTGCAGAAGTTAGTGTTCGTCATCTGAACACTTATGAAATTCTATTCGAATGAATTTACATCTGAATGTAGTCATATTAAAAATAGCCAGAATACCAACATAACAAGCACTACTTGTCTATTTATTAAAGTATTTTACTATGTACTATTCTTCAATTACATTCTGGTAAACCTCTATATTGATACTTTCATTAGATATAATATAGTTATTTCTTCTGACTGAATGCGCTATATCTTAATAATTATCTATCATATTGAAGTAAGTTTCAGAATGATAAATACTGTGAAACTTACTGTGTATAGTGGCAGTCTGATTTTGCTGTGAAACTCTGTTCAATGTATGTGTAGGTGCTTCATTCAACACAAACATAGCTCGCCTTGTAGTAACTGGGGCCCCAGTCGTGACTACCCTTGTGACTTGTGCCCCTGAATTTGACACAGCGACAGCAACTGTTCCAACTTTCTCTTGCACCTGTGGTGTCTTATGGGACATAACTGTCAAAGTTGTCTCTGGAGACACCTGAAAATTTTTTAAACCATATATGATTGTGTTCTTGCAATTAGCAGTTACAAATATAAAAGAGGCACTCCATTAAAACAATATTATGATAATTAAAGACATGTCTTATGACCAAGAATATTTGAAACTATAAAAACAATAAGTCTTACTACTTTTTTAATTTAATTTTAGTTCATCCAAATTTATTTTATCGCTTTCAAAGTATGCTCCTTCAGAAACAATACACTTACGCCAATGAACAATCCAAATATCAAAACATTTATTAAGCGATTTTTCCGGAATTGAGTTTAGTTCTTGTCACGAATTCTCCTTTATATCTTCTACGGAATGAAAATCGGTGCCACAAAGTGGTAATTTGAGTTTAGGAAAAAGAAAGAAGTCTGTTGGAGCCATATCTGGTGAATAAGGTGGTTGCTCTCTAGTATTTGTTGAGCTTTTGGTCAAAAATTCGTTCATAATTAAGGCCCAGTGCAAAGGCGCATTAATGTGATGCATTGTAATTAGTTATAAAACATAGCAATTTTCAGGTAAAACAAAAGAAGCACTCTACAGTATACAATACATTTATTTTATTGCATATATGCTGAAGCAATTCAATCTTGACGACAGCATGCCTAAATGAAAACGTTAAAATGCCCTAATCTCATTGCAGTTTTCAAATATGTATTTTGATGTTAAATTTTAATATTTTTATCAGCGTTTTATTTTATGTCTATGTACAAAGTAAATAATTGTTTATAAATAATGAATGCATATTCCCTATTTTAGTTTACTTATAAGAAAACCTTAACAATAAATAAAAATTAATCATATTTTTTTTCAGCCTGTTGTGTTGTATGAAAAGAAAAAATTTGTAAAAAGTATATGTATATACTTTTTATATTATTTATTTACTTTAACCCTGTTGTATGCTTTGCTACATTGCTTTTTAGCTACATTATAACTAATATACTTTTATATTATTATAAAGTATATACAGAGTGCTAAAAAATTTTGTAAAAGAAAATATTGTAGATATCAAAATATCTTGTCACCTTCTAAAATAATTTAGAAAATCCACAGCTGAATTTGTTATATAAATTATTTTGTTTTTAAATTATATAGTACTCAAAAGATATGTGTTGTTATATCCTTAAATTATTCTCTGTTCAGATATGAACTATTTCAATGACAATAAATACTAACAGTAAATATTAAAACTACCAGAAAAAATCATAATGCAGACATGATTATATATATCCTCTGTTCATATAATTCCACTGTTGGGAATAGACCTTTTACAAAACAGGCTATTCACAATATTCTCTTATTATTTTTATTTATTTGTAGTGCTAATGTGTAATTGATTTTTCTTATTAGATTCTGTAACAACTACTTTTGAATTTATCATTGAAATTAATTCTCTACTTGATCAACACTAACATTTTACAGACTGAATCCTAGGTTGGTAGCTGCTACAAGATTAAATAAAAAAATAATAATAATATAATTTACCGTATTTCCTAAAGTATAACTCAAACTACTCGGAGTCTCCACTTCGCATTTCGTGAGGTCCGCTGAACTTGTGAAACCCCACGAGTATCCGAAACCCGTGACATTATTCGGCGTAGGCATACACATTTTCACTTTAAAAAATTCATAGGATCCACTAACAAAAGAAAACAACTAACACAAATTCACTATTTGATAGTAAACAGTCCTCATGACAGTTATATCATTGTGAACCATGTATGTACGTAGCCACAACTACACATGCAAATCGCACCCATCAACATACAATGCGTAAAACTGGCGCTATTATTACAAGTAACATAATTTTTTCAAAGTTTAAAATATAAATAAAACTTATACTACAAATAAGAATCTTCGTCAAATGATTTAATCATCTCAATATAAAAGGCGGCACTATACAACGACGCTATGATGAACACTGACACGCACATTATTTGAATCTAAAAAAACACTTTTACATATTTTGAACATTGATATTATATTTCTTATTGTAGTCTCAGTACCGGATACCATTGTAAATGAAACTAAAGTCGTATAAAGTACACGATTTCATGAAAACAATTATTTTATCGCACACAAAAAACCGAACGCCATTTTATTGTTTATGGTTATTTAAATTTTTTTAATTTATTTCTTTCATCATTAGATACGTTGACAAGTAATTATAAAATCATAAATATTTGGAACTGTTGTAAACATAACAATATTTTGTTATTAACCCTGTTTATCAATTAGAAAACAAAATATAAAATAAAAAGTAGGATTATGATAATTAAAATGAAGCAGAAGTTTTTAGCGGGACCCTGAAGTGTTATGTGGTGGTCTTTGTTTTAATTCATAAACATGTGTTGTTTGTCCCTATATTGTGTAATTTTTGCGGATTTTACATCATGTAGTTTGATTATAGTGTACCAGAAAAGTGAATTATAAATAATAACTGGAAACAAGAAATCCCGAAAGTTTGAACCAGGAGGACGCCATATTGTTGAAGTTGTGTTTGAAGATTGCAACAAGCATCTGACTTGGCTGCATGGTCTCAAATATCCTCGCCTTTGCCTTTCAGGAAGAAAGGGAAGAACTAAGAAACAAAAGAAAAAAGTCTATGGTTATTATTGAGTTTTATTTATGAACATTCTTTACCCAATTATATTTACTATTATTAAACATACGTATTCTATTATTATAATAAAAGATAAACATTATGACAAAATTCCATTATTATATTCTTATTTTGATGTTAAAAAGTAATTGACAACAATAAAATTAAAAAATGATAATAAGAAATCTTGCAATTTTTTACAATCTAAAATGTGTTTACTTCTAACAATAGACACAAATGTATTAACTACACAGAGAGAAACTACGATGTCATTGTAGATACATATTATCTATGGACTTAAATTGATAAATGTCAGTTGTCAACTTGTCATTATCCATCATTAGCGGACCATCCACAGAGTATATTATATACTAAACATACAGTTATCAGCGCCTCTAGTAAAACTTGCTGGAACTAATACCAAAGCTCTTTAGATGTATATATATGAAAAGCTTTTCATATTTGTACGGGCAGAGTGCCTTAAGCGCTCGCCCCCAAGCCCGGATGAAGCTGTAAAAGCCTTTCGAGGCTCATGAGCCCTTATGGCTAACAGTATTGTCTACATTAACAGTATCACATATCATATTTAATTTTTTAATTTAAATTCAAGATTCAGCTACACTACAGGAAAAAGGAAAAACTTAAGTTTTTTGACAGAAACAGCTGCCTTAGATTATTATAATTCTTAATTATTAATTAATATTATTAATTAATTAAATTATTAATTAACATTTTAGACAGCGTTGTGCAATAAAGCACACTGGTGGCAAACTTTTTTCACGTGCTTGCTGCCCTGCTTATACCTTATGTTGCCTAATATATTACTTGTTAATGTAGTTACTTTTGTACGTATTTTTGCAAAAAATGTAGCTTTTTCTGAATCATATAGACATTTCTTATGTAACTCATTAATGGAGTCAATAATACTGAATTACAAATAAGGTATAATTAGTTTGTTTTTTTTTCGAACTACTATTCTTTAATCTTAGTGGCCCTGGAGCCTTTGCGGCTTTTACAGCTTCACTGGGCTAGGACTTTTTTTACTTTATTTTTTAACTTCATCTTTAAAAGTTGTCGCCTCAATAAATGTTTGCATCTAAAAGAATAATATACATTACAGATTATCCAAACAAAAATTATATTAAATTAGAATGTGCAGACATTAGAACCTTTATGAATATTAAAATTCCTTATTGTCTTATTTTTTCCGTTTCTTTGAAGAAAGTCTCTATCATAGTACTAAGTAAAAATTCACTTTGTATTCTCCGTAAATGCAAACATTATTTCTTGATGTTTTATGAGTATCAATTTTGTTTTTGTCATACTCAAACTAATTTCATTGGGTATACTACTACTGTTGTAATCCAAGTTGAGTTTTAGTAAAATTAACTTTACTGAAGTTTTCTTGGGAGATTTTCAGCAGCTCCAAATTCACATATCGTTTTATTATTATTTTAAGTTAAAATTTAAAATACTATCACATTTCAAAATTTGTGGTAAAATAATGAAAGTACGTAGTTGTTAAAAAAGAGCATCACTGTTGGGTTCGCGTCACTTCCTCTCAGCTCTGACGGGTTCCCTGGTGAGACGGACGAAATTTATATCTGCCGGACGCCCGTCTCGTGATACCCCTACGAATATGCCGGCGAGTTGAGGCCTCGAGATGCAGATGAGGGGTCCGAGGAGAGGTGCAATATTGCATGTTCTGCCCGAGATGATGAATTCTTCCAAATAAAACACCAAAATTTTCTAGTACTGGAGCGTTCACAAGTCGACCAATATACGTATCACTGCTCTCTTGTGGATTGACATCTGTCGACTGAATCGCTAAATTCCTTGGCCTGTTTCCCGCTCTATATTTATTTACTTTCTTTCTTTACATTCATGTCAAATATATCAAAATGTTCCTTACTTTATACTCTACCTAATACATATCAACACTCATTCATAACAAATTATCATTTTACAATTATGCACGAAAAACCTTAGTTTCTATGGGCGGACCCGCCATTCACTCTATGTATTTTGGAGAATAACTATAACACCATCACATAATTCTTTCTTCGTTACATACTATTCTATTCCTCTTAATATTATTGCATCGAAATATTATTGTAGTATCTGTACAAACTGTTGTGCAAGTTTGATTAATGTAGCCTATTCCAAGTCAATTTTTTGTAAAGTTAACCTTAATGAAGTTTTCTTTGGAGAATTTTAGCAGCTCGTATAAACTAATGTTACTAGCCAAATATATTATTTTATTATTGTTTTTAGGTTGGCACTTTAGTTATAGCACGTAATAAAAATTATCAAATAATTTCCCAGTTTTTCATGAATTTTGAGAAAAAGTGCTATCGTTAAGAAACCTGCTACAAAACCTGCTAGTAGCTAAGCTTAGGGTGACATTTTGCTAAATTTTGTTACGTTGTGAATTAATTTAAAACTGACATTATTTATTATTGCATTATAAAAAAACTGCCGGTGATACCAATATAACAAAATAATAATTTAGAAATTGTAAAAGCGCCATCTAGCGATTTTTGCCGTAACCAAAATTTCACTAATAAAATCTTTTAAACTTAGAAAAAAGGAAGTGAATAGACCCTAGGACCATCTGTATTCTGCTTTGTGCGCAAATTTGAACGCGGTTTATTTACTTATTTATTTCTACAAAACATATTTTTGTAGGTTTAGGAAGTTTCCTTGTTTTACCTCTCCTATCCAAAAATCTAAACGGGATAATCATGAATCCAATATCGATGGACAGAGATGAACCATCATCTTTGTTGTCGTTTTCTTCTAACCAATCTTTGGAACAGTTTGTTTTATTAGCCAAAGGTGCTAAAGGATCGGCATGCGCTGAGCTTATAAAACAAGTTTTGGAGGCACCTGGAGTACATGTTTTCGGTGAACTTTTGGAAATGCCCAACATAAAAGAGGTTAGAAAAACTATTTTCATTCTTTCATAATTATTTTATTAATATATATATGTACTTATTTTTTGATATATCTAATAAATTCGGTTTGGACTTACAATTGCTACAGCTGCATTTAATGATGTGAAGAGGCGGGGTAAGTGAGGTAGGGTAAAGGGTAACTCCTCTGTGAAGGAAAAAGTCTTTCTAGGACTTGTATATGAATTTTCAACCGATTATTATTTGTTTCTGAAACTCGCCGTTCGCTACCGTGCCCTGTTCGCTTCACTCACTCGGCTCCTGCGTTATGATCACAGTTAAAACCTAATCTAAACAATTTTATCGCAATAACAGGAAAATTAAAATATGTCAATCAAAATGCTACAAAATGTTTTTTTTTTCATTTTAGGTTTGGCATAGTGGCCATAATCTCACCTGATGTTTAGTGACGATGTGGCCCAATATGGTAACACGCTAAACGTAGTGGAAGACTGGCTCTCAAGTGCAGCTGCCGGAATACACCTATTGGTGCTTGGCGGCTGATTTTCAACTTGAGTGTGGTAGCTAGCCAGGCGGGCATTAGAAAATGCCGGCCTATATTATGCATGTATTATTCATATAAACCTTCCTCTTGATCACTCTAACTATTAAAAAAAAAACCGCTTCAAAATCAGTTGTGTAGTTATAAAGATTTAAGCATACATAGGGACGGACAGAGCGACAGCGACTTTGTTTTATACTATTTAGTGATTATTAAATAAGGAATTACATTAAAAGTAATAATTTACAATAAAATTCAAATCATAGATAATTGACTCATGTTTAAGGTGACATCACTTTATTTTGATTTTTGCAAGCGGTGACTACTCACCATCACGTGATCTGATTGATTAACTTATCAATCCATTGTGATATAAATAATATGTTTTCCCATTTTATTTAGTCCAATGTTAATATCTAAACATTTCAGCTTGAAACTGGTATCTATGCGACACACCTAAAAACCCTCAACCTCTTTGCATATGGTACATACAAAGATTATTTAGAGAACAAATCAGAATACTTGGAACTCACACCAGCCCAGTGCAAGAAGCTCCAACATTTAACAATCGCTACTCTTGCAACACAAGAGAAATGTATCCCTTACAGTGTGCTTCTAGAACAATTAGATATTAAGAATGTTAGAGATTTAGAAGACCTCATCATTGAAGCTATTTATGCAGGTAAAATTCATATGTTATGTTATAGGAACTAATTGATGTATATTAGAAGTTTAGGACTGATATTTGCCCTTTGTATTCTTTTTGAAGTCAGAAGAAGAACTGCACTTTAATTTTAAAATGTAGTGTAGTAAACCAAAGAAAGTCTCTGTAACAAATTGTTTCACTATTGTATTATGATGATTGCAATCCAGTTTGGTGGATGTTTACTTTTTTGGTTATTTTTTTTACCAAATGTATCAAATCCATCTGTTTTATTTAAAATTTGCTTCATTACCTTCCTGTTGGCTTTCAATATGGTATTTGCAGCCAGTATTTTGACACAAATATTTTTGGTTGATCGGTTTTCACTGATTCTGATTTTGGACAGTGGCATAGCTAAGACGGGTGGTGTGGATGACCTGTCAGGATGCCTTATACTTTTTTTTGTACAAGTGTTGGTATACTAAAATGCCCTTGGTTTTTATGTAAGATAATAAATGAAGTAAATAGAAAGAAATAAGTAAAAAAATATCATCCATCAAGGAGGCCCACATATTTTCCGTTTCTAGTCTAGCTAAAATTGCGATTTACCTACCACCTATATGACGCCACTGTTCCTGCATTCTGTACTCGTCACTGTTTGAATGCAGTGTATTTTTTTATACAACTAAGGTGGCAATATATATATAATGTGGTAATACCAGAGGTATCACTAGCGCATTGCGACCTTGAACACTCCCTTCCTCAAGAAGCACTGGAAAACCTACTTACTGTGGGAACAAAACATAGCTTACTTGGCGGTGAACTTCTGCAGAGTTAAGGTATTTCACCAGTCAGGCTACTCCAAGTAGAGAGAACTTTCCAAAGATTTTTCTCTGTGCCCTACATATTTTAAAAGCTCAGTGTTTTTTTTTTTTGTGTATACTTTTAATTAAATTCATGTTAAAGATATAATCCATGGAAAACTGGATCAAGAGTGCAAACGTGTTGAAGTTGACGTAGCTCTCGGACGGGACGCTCGTCTCGAAGACGCGGCGGCCATTGCTGACGTTTTGGCTGACTGGTGCAACTCATGTGAAGCTGTCCTCAATTCAGTAGACCGGCATATACAGCGCGCCAATCATCACAAACAAAGAGCTCTTCGTCACCAGCAGGGTATAGATCAAGAGGTGGGTAAAGTTAATCACAGTGGTCAGTGGTAGCGTGTATGGATCCGGAATTCGAACCCTGTAGGGTCTAAGCTTTCTGTAAAAGATAACATTATGATGAAACCATAGCATGGTGGTAGGGCATTTCAAATACCCATCTGGCTAGATACCATCCTTAAATTGAAAAATGTGATGCCAAGTATCTATAGGTGTGTATGTTCCTGCGAAGCTGAAATGGTTCGATGCATTGTGTCAGCATCATTAACAATGCGGACATCCCGTCTATGCAACCTGTCCAGAGATTCGAGGAGGTACTTTACGGATCCATCCTAGAGGTGCGAACAGTATTCCATTCCGGGCGTGAAAAATCATCTCACCCTGTTCAGGATTTCGAGATGTAGTAGAGATGACACTCCCTGGAGTTGAGGTCCCTGCGAATATGCACACCTAGGATATTCTGAGACGTTCTGAAGAGAGGAGAGTGGAGAAAACGAAGTTATTTTTTAAAGAAAACTTGCACACCTGAGTTTTCTTGTCATTGAACTCAATCAAGTTACTTGCTCCCCATATAGATACGCAGTGCAAGTATAGGCTAAGTTCAATGACAAGTTCCTTCCGTCTCTTTTCTGTTTCTCCCCGTCCACATGAAGGTTTTCTATAATAGCACTCATGAATGGTGCTGTCGTCTGCATGGCAATGAGTATGGCCTAAAGGTAATTGATATGCAGAAGAAACAGAGTGGGCGAGCACAGAGCCTTGAGGAACTCCATCATTTATCGACATGAACTGCGAATCGCATCCTTAGCGGGGTATTATGGATTTTTTTGCCCGGCTAGGTCGCGACCACCATGCATGCGGTGACAAGCCTGCCATAGTGACATGCTTTTGTGTGTCGCGTTTCAGGATCAGCATATGAATATCCAGCTAACGAGTGATTCTCCAATGGCGCATTGCCTGAGAGAACTGCATTGACCCGGCGGTCAGAGAGACCCGTAGAAACGGTTGTCGTGCTGGCCGCCCGCGGTATAGTACAGGGGCCCAATCAAGATTAACCACCATCAAGATTAAATACAATACCGCGAATAATTTCAGCTAGGTTCGTCATGTCAGTTGGTGACCGGATTGAGGTCTCGGCTACCTATTCCGGGGTGGTACGGGGGCCCTTTCGTCCGCCGGGTCAATGTTTTTGCCCATGCATTCGCTCTAACTCATGACCTGACTCAACTGGTTATTTAGCCCACCCGGATTCCCGATGTTGATTGTCATTTGCTCTCTTTGCTAAATCTTCTATTGACGAGCCATCCAACTGGTTATTTTGTGTCAGTCGATGAGTCTTTGGGCACATCAGACCACTACGTGGTGGTGACGTCTGTGCAACGCGCTCCGCCTCCATCCTGCATAAGCATTAGGATTAAGGTTTGGCACTAGTCGTCAGTAGATTGGGATGGAATGCAGGATTATTTTGCACCTATCCCTTAGCGGCAAAGCTGATTTGATGGGAAAGATCCTTCAGCGATTGCAGATTAGAATCGCAATGAAATATTATATTCCGTTTCCGATATCGTCTATAATCGTAGAGGACAATCTTAGTTCAATCGCGATTGCGCTGTAGCTGTAAGTCAGAAGCAAGCCGCGTATCTTGATTGAGCCAGGGGTCGCGCAAACAAGGATCCTAATATCAATACCCTTAAATCTCAGTTTAATTCTGCCACCAAAGCCTGTAGGAGAGCCTACATTAGAGCGGATGTCCAGCGCATTGCACGAATAGGTCATGATCTCCTAGATCAACCGGCTAACAGTTGAGTCTACTGGAGTCTGGCCAAAGCCGTGCAAGCTAATTTCTGTCGACCAGCACTACCCCCGCTGAGGTACTCTGATGGATCACTGGGTCATGAGCCTTAAGACAAAGCGACATTACTAGCTAATCTCTTTACGGCTAATTCTCGGCTCGATGATCGCAACGCACAACTGCCTATAATTCCCAGTTGCGGTGTCACGATGTCCGAGTTACGATTCAGGCAATGTGATGTGCTTAGGGAATTACGAGCGCTCGATGTACAGCGGTACTACTTAAAAATATGCAGCTGAGTTTTCTCCAGTGTTGACGCGCCTTTACCGCCTGTCCTACCTCTCTGGTGTCGTGCCTTGGGTTCGAGGGAGGCTAACGTGCAACCGATTCCCAAAAAGAGAGATCGATCAGACCCTGTCAATTAATTAACCTCAGTGTTGTGAAAGATCGTGGAGCGAAAATGAAGGAAAGAGCAGAAGGAAGGAGCAGAAACATGAAGGAAGCGAAACAAGTTTTGCAAGGATAGATATTCCATTTGTTTGTGTGGGGTATTTGGGCCCTGGGTATTATTCCACAATTCTGCCGGTGTTATGTAGTGTCCACATCAATCGGAACAAAGGAAGTATTAAAAATTAATTATAAAATTTAAGAATAATAATAATAATAAGAAGCAGGATAAACTTGAATCGAGATGTAGTTCATATTCCATTATTTATATACAATTAGACACATGACGTCATAGTCAAGCATATAGTCAATATAGGTCAATACGTCAAGTAGATAGAAAAACTTTACTAACGCATTAAAATGTCACGGACATGGACATGCGTGGAGTTTGTGTCTACACTCAAAAACGTCCAAACTAAAAGTACTATAAAAATCGAATATAATTATTTCAGTCATTCAATCCTTAAATCATGTCTTTAAATAAATACAAAATGATCCAGAATAAATATTAAAAAAGGCAGTCATTGCCGTTTCATGTGTCATTTCACTGCCGACAGAAGTGAAAACGTAAAAATATATTATAATGTTTTTCAGATGTACAAATTAATTCACTCACGCGTATAACGTCATACTTATAGCTACAGATATCTTGTTAACATTAGGATGTCCGTGAGGTGAACTCATAAGATTTCACCCATCCAAGAATGGCCCAATGCGCCTATAGAGATTATCACTTCAAAAAAAAAGCTACACCATAGTGATAACCGACATAGTGTCTCGTTTCGAGAGTTATTATCTATACAAATATAATAAAGCTGAACAGTTTTTTTGTCGTTTAACCACGCTAATATCTTGTACGTACCAGTCGCACTCGAAAAAATCTTTGTACATATATGCTAGCCAAATTTATAAGGAATAGTTTAAGCTATATAACTTCACGTTATGACCCTGAGGAGCGGAGCAGTAATTATAAACGTGAAGCAATATAGCAAGCTGTAGGCAAGTAACAGGAACAGGAGCAACGATAGAGTTACGCGGGCGCGTTGAAGGCGGCGCCGTGAACAGTTTGTCAAATAAATTTAACACGGGTAAAATCGTGGGGCACAACTAGTATATGATGGAACAATTTAATTCCAGATATTGTACATAAAGAAAACTCTGAAATCTCAAGAAGTAAATGACGAATCAACTTCTGGTGGCACCGAGACTCACATAGCGCCAAAGAAGAATTCCGGCAAAGGCAAGACCCCACGAAACACCTCAAAGCTCTGGCAAAAGAATTAAACGGCGCATTGCCTTCATTGTAATAATCTATGTGTAATATAGTAATTTGTGATACTGTTAAATAAATACTTCATAATTATTGCATTTATTATTATTATTTTATTTAATAACAAAGTAGCAAACAAGCGTGGAGTCCATTTAGAGTTAAGTGCTCATCCCGTCTGTAGTTATCTATCAATCTATCTATATTATAATAAAACTCAAGAGATTGTTTATTTTTTATTTGAACGTGATAATCTCTAGGACTACCAGTCAGATTTGAAGAATTCTGTTTGGATTTCATAGGTTATTTATTGTGGAAGGGTATAGGCTATATAACCTCACGCTATGACTCTAAGTACCGGAGAATGGACCATGCACGTCAAGCAATCTGGAGAGTTTTAGGCAAGTACTGGAAGTGAAGACAACGAGAGGCTACACAGGTACCTTGGCGTACAAATGTAACACGGGTGTTACATTACGGTACAAATGCTACTAGTTATCTATGACCAAACAGGACCGCATTGTTGACGTCAGTTAGTGATAGTTTGTTATTACAGAACAGCACTGTTTCTTAACGGCAGCTAGAGATGAATGGGTGGTGCTTCCCCAGTCAAACTCTACACAGATTAATCCTTATATAGCGGTGTTTTCCCTCGTGGTATTTATGAAGAGACGATATGACGAATTTTACTGAAAGTAGACATTGTGATAAAATTAAAATTACTTCTGCGCTTTTAAGATTTGCTTGGATAATGTTCACTAAGCTACCTACTACCATCCTTATTACAAGTCTGTATCCTTAGATGTATTCCGGCAGATAATAGCAGACTAAGGGGGTGGCTTGCCCCGAATCTATGGTTCTGAAAGGCCTCCGAATCTGCAGAAGTCTCGAGATATTTGAAGGTCCACTAGAACCAGACCTTTTTAAACAAGACCAAAATATGTTTAGTAAATAAGAGGCAGAAGTTCGAGTCCTATATACTTTACTCTGTGGCTCGAGACCCTGTACCGCGTACGTATGACAAATATATGAACTCAACTTTGACTAAAAAAGGTATTCCGTCCTTACTAATTTGGTTTACTTTATTATTATATTCTTAATACTAGTGGAAACACTAAAAAGGTCGTCTGGGAGATTCAATCATATTTTATATTTTTTTCATGATTTTACTTAAAAAAAATTTATTCGTGTAAAGTGAGATGGTCTTGACAATAGTGCCATGGGTGTCGTTTAGTTTCCTTGCCCAAGCATAGGCCTCCGACGGGCGACGGACTGAGCCAGTCTCGTATTCACACTTGAAAAGGTTCTGCCTTCGATCGTTGTGGTCAAATACTAACATATGAATATATCGTTCCGAAACATACAGGTTATACTATAACTTCCACCATTCATCGACTAGTAAGACTCTAAAAGTAGCTGCACCATCCATAAAGCGAGTATAATATGTTTCTTGGCTGCACCTATTATTTTATGCTGAGATTATATTAACGAACTTATATCAAGTGGCATTGCTATGATCAGTCACTAGGCGTTTACCAACCTTTAATAACAAAAATTGATCCAAATTAATTTTATTTGTGATATGTATGTAGTAATAATCTATAATATGAAATAAAGCTTACGTCTGACATTCAGATCGGTTATTACTCGCGGATATTACCATATTTACAACATAAAAAAACTCCGACAACCCGATAGATGAAACGTCATATGAGTGAGTAGGACAAACTGGGCGCCGATCTAGGCTAGCGACTGAGAGAGCGAACCACTCGAATCGACGAGTCCCTCCGACTAGACCGTAGGAGGTCGGAGACTGTTTTGTTGACGCAGAAGCGCAGCGTATAGAGTGCGCAGGCAGTGCAACGATTATCACGTTCGCAGGCCACATAATAGTGATGTAAATAACACATAAACGCAAAACATTTGTAAACAAAGATTGATTTACGTATACACTTATAATATTATAATAAAGAGTAAACGAACTAAAAATAGTGTCGTGATCGCTTGATAAAACCTTAGCAACGGATCAGTGACAAAATTACGACATAAGTGACCATCGTGTTTTGTACAATGATTCCGTGACAGTTTATATAAACAATTATTTTTATTTTTATTAGTTACGTAAAGACACTAATTCAACGGAGTGCCGGGAATCGAAGGCCTTCGTGTATTGGATGAACAGAAAGGCAAGTACTAATTGCCCTTTGTTAGGTCGTAGTTGGTCTCTCACCTCTCACGTCGCGTTACCTTCTTGGTTATTACAAACTAAAGTATTCATAGTCATCATTTTGTCTTCTTACAGATTACTACTGAAAAACTTCACAATTATCTATCTAACCCTATATGTTAATCGATCATAAATGAAACTGTAGTACGTAAGCCATGATTGGTACATTTAGAATTATTGTTAGTACGTAGTAGTACGCAAGTATTTAGGTACCTAGGTACTTGTATCAAAACGACGACAAAGCGTACCAATCGATAATCGTGCGTGTATTAGATAAATATCATGTTAAGAAGCTTGCTTTAATGATGTCTGTCTGGTTCTTTGTTATTCATTTGGCTTGTCAGCTGTTAGGTGCGCGGGGCGGGAGGAGAGGGAGCAACTGGTCAGACGGCTTTAGGGTTGCCAAGCGCTATAAGATAAAAGTCTCCGACGCGGCGTCTACTAGGATTAAATGAATTTATTAAGTTCAAATTGTGCGCTTGTTTGATTCTCCAATATAACAAACATATCTAGTAGTTCCATTTAATTCGTATCAAAGCCGGGAATACAATCTATTTTCACATCCAATTCTCTTCACTTATACCTATGCATAGGTGCCGATCAATTTTGCATTAATATTTATCTTCACAATCTATTCCCAAACCATGCTGCGATTGGTGAATGCTTCTGAACTATATAGCTTTGTTAATAAATATTGTTCGAATGTCTAAATTGAGACACCCATGTCATTTGGTTATACAGACCTAACTAACACGCACTACCGTCTCATTAGGTATATCAGCGTCCAGCCACTTAGACCTTTCCTAGAAATTTGCGTTTAAATTTTAAAACGCACAGCTCAAACAGGTTGCTCTAGATTCTAGAAGCATGAACTTTATGCACAATAATAAAAAAGGATTAAAAATAGGATGATTTTTATGATGTTGCCAATGGCGAATTCCATCGGACAAATGGCTAGTATGTATAATAAAATTGTAAAGTTTTTATGATACAACGCGCATCTTTTGACAACTACTCAACCGATTTGAATGTAGTTTTCAGATAAATATAGAACTGAACCAGAAAAGGCAATATGTCTTTACACTTTTCGACGGAGGTTAAGTAATGAGAGATTTGTAACTTTTAATCCAGATAAGGACATGTAGTTCCCGGAATATCAAAAAGGTTAACACGGAACGAAAATGTATAAACTTTTATGTATCACGTAGTACGGCAAAGTGACAGCACTGTAACTGATGTTAAGCACAGTGGAATCTAAACAACATAAGCGACCACCGTATGATTTCCAGTCCGCCTGTCTTCGCTTTTATGCCGGCCTGCACAATAGCCCCTTCACGTTATGTTCGAAGAGCTCCATGTTGTAGGAGGGAATATATTAGCCGAACCGTGAAGAACCGTGAGTCACCGTGGGTAGATGTGAACTACACGAAAAATGTTGACGCATGCAATGTCGTTTTTGTGATTATCATTTGAAAATACGATATTTTAATTTTTAATATAGGTTCTTGTCCCACTAATTACGAAGGTAGATAATACGTCTACAAAAAGAATTTCATTGCAACCTTCAATCACCGGTTTCTTTGCCCGCTCCGATATCAGTCTCGGATATTCTTATTCACATTTAAAATCGTTTTTTTTAATACTACGATGGTGCCAAACAAGCATATGGTCCGCCTAACGGTAAGCGATCACCGCAGCCTATAGACTTTTGCAACACCAAAAGCATCAAATGCGCGTTGCCGAAACTTTAAAAACCTATACTCTCCCTTTTTAAAGAACTCCATACTGTAGTCCCCATGTCTGATACGTGACCACTTTATGCCGGTATAAATAACCGTGCGGTTTTCGATAAGCAATAGTTACCACTCGGTCAACGTAACTGAAGTGATATAATATACGTATACTCACACAATGTAGGTATATGTTACTGTAAAAGCCCGAACTATGGCAGCTCTAAATAGATTTCTCCAATAGATTCTGCTTGGTAACGAGGGTCTGGTGATGGAGCCAGCAGGTGGATAGTATAACTCTTCAATTGTTACTAGCAAACCTCTCGAGTTTAGGCTCATATGTATGATTCGTTTTGTCAAGTCAAATAGATTGGGCATGGTAATGAAATGTTATTATAAGACCAAAAGGTTTATAATTTTTTGTGCGTAATTAAAACGTGTTTTTAGTTTTTTAAACTATTTAAACTTATTCTTAATGAGTCAGTCAGTGATTAAGTAATAAAAATGCTTAATAACTCAAGAACTGTAATAGATTTATTAGTGAAATATGGCATTCTAAGTGATCAAAATTTCAAGGGTGTAGCTCGAAATTTTTGATGTAAATGTACACACTGGCCATTGCGCCCTTTTCTTTTCTGAAACAATGTCGTGTGTTTAGATTAATTAATTCACATTCCTTTTCAGTCTGTTAATATTTATTTCTCTATAATATATTTTGTATAGGTACTCTATTAATCAGGCATACGGTCTAGCTGATGTTGAGTGGTCAAGAATCGTGACCAATGAGACTATGACACTGGACACTGCGTTGATCGAGCCTTGCCAAAAAAAACTGTTCTTCTTCTTTTCCATAACTTGGTAACAAGTCTTCGCTATTGATGTTTATTAGTGCCATTTTCAAATGGGTGATAATTTTGCTTTGCAGACTGTCTTGTTATGATTTAAATGTTCTAACAAACTAGTGACCCCTTTGTTAGAACTTTCCAGAGAGTTTTTGTGACGTCACAGAATACACGGTCGATGTTATTATTTTTAATCCACTTCACTTGTATACAATAACCAAAAATGAAACTGTTAGTATGCAACAACTTATATTATAAATAGTTAAATGAAAAAATGCAACATATTTTGTTCTACATTATATACTAGCTGGGGCACGCGGTTTCACCCACGTATAATTTAAAATAAATTACTGATTGATGATTTATAATATTTTAATACATTTTAAAATTGAAAAAATTGGTTTTTTCTTATAAGTATCGTGTATACTTTAATTTGCATTTAGTAAAAAAGTGTTATTTTGACATTACAAACAGACACTTAAAATTTATTGTTTGTATAGATTATAGTATAAATGTCTATTACGAAACTTGGTAAAACTGGCATGTACAAACAGAGTTACACAATTTTTATATCTATTTTTAATTTAGGGACTCTGGCCCAAAATAACATGTCAGTCTCATCATAACCTAAACTTAGCATTTACTTAGTGCATTAATGATCTGAGTACTAATTACATAGGCGCGCTTGTCAGAGTCACCTTCAAAAGAGCGGACGGCTAATTAGAAAGATTATCGCTGAAGCCTCTAACGGGACCCGAATAAACCGTAGCACAACTGTCTGGCTTCAATAACCATACTAAAGAGTGTATGTAGAAGTTTATAATCAATCTTGTGTATGGTAAATTGAAAGGTACAAGTTTTTTTAAAGGTATTTGCAAAGTTCGAACACTACACTAAATATGCCCTAATGTTGCACCATAACAAATTGCGCCGCCAAGGGACCTGTGGAGAGCTTGTCGTTTTGACTTCACGTAGGTAACTAGAACTTACCAGATTGCTTGACATTGTCACTGCTCCGTTCCTTAGGGCTGTAGCGTGAAGTTATGTAGCCTTTTTAGAACAGCGCGTTCAAACAAACAATCTCTTGAGATGTATAATACTGTTTTTAACCTACACGCGCTGAACAGTACACATAAACGTCGTCATCTTTATCCATACTTTGAATATATTTATATGTATGACAGCTTGATTTTCCATTAATAAAGTATTGTGGCATTAATTGCTCCGTTTATTTGTAGTTTTTTTATACAACTAAAGTTGCAAACAAGCGTACGGCCCGCCTGATGGTAAGCGGTTATCGTAGCCTATGAACGCTTGTAACACTACAGGCGTCTCTAGCGCGTTGCCGACCTTGAACAACCCTTTCCCAAGGAGATCTGGAAACCCTTCTCACCGCAGGCACACAACACAAGGGTTATTTGGCTGAGATCTTTTGTATGGTGGAGAAATTTCACCAGTCGGGCTGGTCCAAGTAGAGAGAAATCACCAAAGAGATTTTCAGTTTTCTTTTTCATATTTCATAATAGTCATCTATTATAATTTATATAAGATCACGAATATGTATTTTTTTTTATCTGTTTGTTTGGTTTTAACAAACAAAAACGGTTCGACCAATTTCTATAAAATTTGATACACGGGAAGTAATTGTCATTCCACAATTGGTAAGCTGTGAGAATTTTCACTAATACTTTTAGAAATTATAAAATATCAGAAAAAAACGTTAATTATTACACAATAAACGCGTGCGAAGCCGTTGTCAAAGTGAGTCTTAAATTAATGTAAACATTTCGTAGTTGTCCTTTTTTTTTTTTTTCGAACTGACTATACTGTTAGTTTTAGGGGCCCTGGAGCCTTTACGGCTTTTACAGCTTTACCGGGCTTGGGGGCGAGCGCTTAGGGCACTCAGCCACGAAAGCTAAGCAACAACATCCGAGGGTGCCAAAGTGGCCGAACCTCGGCTCGGACTGTTGCGTGTATGCAATTAAGTCGCGATCTGACTAAATCCCTATCATTCGTAGTTGTCTGAGAAACTAGCTTGTTCTTCAATATGTTTCGCGAACTGGTGTACTAGTTAGTTCTTACTTTCATAAATGCGAACTGTCGCTTCGAAGTATCTCTTATTTATATTGCTTAATAATATTTTATTTATATTACACAATATAGTTTGTAATTTGATATAAAAGACATTGACTCGTATTCATAACCTAATTACTCATATTGCAATTGATGTAATAGTAGTCAGGCGAGTTGTCGAGCGAACACATCCGCTGTTCTCTTATGTCATATTAGTAAACATGATAACTTATCATTGATAAGTAATAGCCGAGAGCCAGACAGCCTGGCGGTTACCGAATGTTAGAGATAATCAATCTGAACCGGCATTACCTTTTTTATCGTAGTAAGGCAAAGAGACGGCACTGTGCCTAATCAAAATCATAATATACTTTATTCAATTTGGGCTCCAAAATGGTTAAAATACTACTACCAGTTTGGAAAACATCCCAAGTCATCGAGAAGAGCTGGTAAGAAATTCAATCGGGCTTATCTTTTTTTTTCCTACTGTATAAGTAATATTTACAGTTAATAATCATATTGAAAATTTAGTGGATGCACAGAGAGGGAGTCACTTCCTGACATCACTATCATTCACATAATGATTCACGGTTTACCTTATAATAACCTTTCGACAGTAAAACCTGCTTGACATGGTCTTTGAACTCATTATCTGGCGAATTATGCTTCGGGATCTTATTATAGAACCTAACACTACTACCTAAGAAACATTTTATTAGTCTTACTAAGTCTAAAACACTGTACGACTAATCTATGTCTATTTCTAGTATTAAAACTGTGACTGGTTTTTCATAAAATCAGGCTTGTCAAAGTTTTTACAAATATACAATTAAATTATCAAGAATGGTAAGCTAAGTTGCACAGTATAAACTAACAGCAGCTTTATCACCATATGTATGGTGGCCGTGACCCAGTCGCATATAACCACAATGCTAACTGATGTTAAGTTTAAGTGATGATTTGTCTAAGATGTTAACACGCTAGGCCTATTGGTACTATATCTCAAATGCAGCTGCCCGAACACACCTATAGGCGCTTGGCGATAGGTTTTCAACATGAAGCAGGCAGTTAGTCAGACGGGCGTTATAAAATGCACTATCATCATATATTATGTGTTTATCGAAAACTTCATATCTTATACCTATTTGTGGTATGTATAAACTGAACCAATATATCTCAACTGTGGATACATGAAATTCCTTTAAGTAGAAACACTATGCGTCACAATCCGTGAATTAGTGGTAATTGTGAATGAAAGATTCCGCAAAACAAACGAGCTTCTGATCTTGGTACCATTCCAAAACGCTTCTTGGCACTAAGATATAATGTTGCAGAATACATCTGAACTACTTGCGAAAACAAAACACATAAACCGGAAAAAATCTAAATCATTATCTACG
Source organism: Saturnia pavonia (assembly GCA_947532125.1). Lineage (NCBI taxonomy): Eukaryota > Metazoa > Arthropoda > Insecta > Lepidoptera > Saturniidae > Saturnia > Saturnia pavonia. The sequence continues at coordinate 13,810,710 of OX383906.1, forward strand.
AAGTAATGATTATATAGTTTAATGCACGCTGAACTGTTTTACAAAAATAATTATTTAACCAACAAGTAATAAAGCAATGTTTTTGAAAATTTGTTCAACTTTTCATTTTCCACAGCACTCCTTTGGAATCTATTGATGTTAGCAGCCAAATAAATTAAATAAACTTCATTCAAATTTGGTTACTAAATGCAGTTTATAATGATTTATTTTAAAATCCTTATTTTGAAATATCTCTGACACTGAACTAAGTCTTCGTGAAACAAGCTGAAGTAAAAGTTTAAAGAAACCTTATCCGGAACAGACTTAAGTAACAGAAATTCAACATATGCTCTGGGAAAATACGAAATCTGTTTAACCCCGTTTTTTTCACTAAATAAAACGGTCCATGTTCCCATCCGCCATCCCGGTTTACAATAAATCCCGGATAAACAAAATGTCTAGTCTGGATTTACAAACTTATATAAATGATATTATATTTAAATCAAGAAAAGTACAACAAACTGTTATTATGTATACCTCATATAATCATATAAATGCGGTAGTTATTAATATAGGTATATATAAAGTAGGCTATACACTTAAAGAGAACAGCAGTTATTTTAGTGCAGGTTTATTCGATCTGCAAGAAAATTGAAAACCCTTTAACCAAAGTTTTTGCAGACAAAAAATCACAAAACAATCCCTGATACTGTTGGATGAAATTATGTCGTAATACTTCCAGTTTTCACGCCTTTAGAGATTAATATAAAGGAAGACATTAGTCTAGATTCATACTTGAAGAAAGACTTATTTTAGTGATGCTGTATACGTTAACAAAATATTGTAATAATTTCTGTATCATAAGTTCGAGAACCATTAGAAGATAAACTTGAAAAATATTATTATATATTTGCTGGGGTTACTGTGCTAAATGCATCTAAGCTTTTCCGTAGTGTAGAAAACTTAATGAACTGACATTTTCCACAGAAAGGATCTTCAAATTGGCAAGAAATTATTTTGACATTCGATTATTTCCGGACAATTTATCGGAAATCCGAACGTTTTGATACAGCTGTAAGATAGAGAAAGAAGTATTCATTTAGCAATTAACAATAGTTTTAAGAATTTAGCAAATCATAACACAATGTTAGTGACAGTGAAAACTTTTATCTAACATATAGTTTGAAATTAAATCTTTCACCGTATCAACAACATATTAAGTTTTCACCGTATCTCAGTTCTACATAATGGATATAAAAGCCACCTCATAAATTACAATGTGCATCAAATGCTTCGGCTCCACAATAAATGTTTTGCGGTTTCCGTTTGAGAGTCGGGTGAACTCGCGACCGCACTATTCGCTGCTCCCGACATCGGGATTGAAAGCACGCGCAGCGTCTCCGATTACAGCAACTTCTATTGTTGTCCTCACCTTTTGTTATTATAGAACGGTGCAACGAACTTTGCGTTTATAATTCTGTAATGCATTTTTTGTTTTTAGAAAAATCGTTCGATACTTAAATCATCGATGTAAATGATGAAAATAATAATTAATTGTTGCCCGTCCTTAATATATGTAGTCTTATAGATGTTTTACGTTTTTTTGAAGTGAAACTTCTTATCCGACTTCCAAGCGTTAAACGTTTAACGCACATTCTCGGTCTCTCCTTTTTGTGTGAGCCAGAGCGAGAGAGTAAATGTCGGTGTGTATGTATATTGCACACTGTTTAAATAAAATAAAAAATGTCTTTTAAAATGAAGTTTCACTTCTATCGTGTGTGAATCGCACACCCCCCATTTTTTTTTAGTAAAGACGTGATGAACTGTTACTGGGAAATAGGATGATGGCACATTCATGAACTATGAAGATATTTTACAATTAAAACGTGTACATACAACGACCGTACTTAATGTACGTAATCGACTAATTCCAAATTTTTGCCGTGTTCAGTTGAAAGCAAAATATTGAGAATCTCTTTGGCAATATCTCTCTACTTGGGGTAGCCCATCTGGTGAAATACCCCAAGCTGTAAAGCTGTAAAAGCCGTAAATGCTACAGGGCCCTTAAGGCTAACAGTATAAAAAAAACTGGTGTATTACATCTATCCTACAGAAGATCGCAGCCAACTAATCTTGTGTTACAATTTCTGCGGTGAGTATGGTTTCCAGAGCTCCTCGGGGAAGCGGCAACGCGCTAGTGATACCTCTGGTATAACAAGCATCCATATAACCGCTTACTATCAGGCGGGCCCTATGCTAGTTTGCCACCTTAGTTTTATAAAAAAATATTTATGAAATTGTTGTTTTCCCAATTATATTGGACTCCTAAAATAATTTTTCCACAGAACTACGCCTAGACATAGTATACGATTTAGGTATACGTATTATGCGCTTCCAAAAAAGTACTTAATACAAAGCTAATTTTGCAATTGCCACAAAGCTCACGACTTCACGAGGGTCAATAAAGCGTAAGCTGCATATCACAACCAAACAAATAAGAAAGTTCTAAGTGCCTCGAGCTTGAAATCTGCCTTGCATCTTGTCCTTCCTATGTAAATGAAACTTTATAATTAATACTTCAAAGGTACATTTACCCCTTCACTTTTATGCCAAGGGTTTGAAATAGAATATGGAATTATAGAATATATTATATATATATATATATATATATATATATATATATATATATATATGGTAATATAGTACAACCATTTAGAAAATAAATTGTTTGTTTGATTTGATTTAGCAGCATTCGCTAAATGTTCTAATAATAATCATTGAAGTTACAGAATAGCAAATTTCGACTTGATCAAACCTGTATAACATGCTCACATTCTTTTATCAACTAGAAAAGAGCTAATAATCTTCAAAGGGCTGAACAGATTTTCTTGAGCAATAGCTAAGAAGACTCACGATTAAGTCACCTTTCAAACAAAAAAAGAAGATATATCAAAATCGGTTCTGCCGTTTTGGATCTACGATGCCACAGACAGACACAAAACTATTTTTTTGTTGCGGTTAAAAATAATAAATAAAGTGTCTCAAGTATCAGTTAATACTTGACAAGTCCTATACTTTTGTGTCTAAGTAAAACAAAACTTTTCTTAAGCGAAGCGAAACTCTTAAGTACTTAAGCAAAAAAAATTAACTTTGCGAAGTGGAGGCGCGAATTCAGTGACTCAACTCTCAAGTACTTATACGCTCACTTACGTGCATTACCCAATAAAGATGTTATCTGTTAATTAGTAAAGAGCAAATATTATTCGTTTAACGACGTGTCTTTATATTCAAGCGTTAAGGACGAACCATTCAAATTTGTTCAATTTATGAGTCTTTGAACTATGCTAGGTACCCTGATGAACTATAAGGATCAACAAATAACTTATATATCTACATGAATCAAATCAAAACAAAATAAAAAAATACTTTATCAATCCAAGAAGGCTCCAAGAAGGCATTTATGAATGTCAAAGCACTACTACCGGTTCTGAAAACATCCCAGTCATCGCGAAGAACCGGCAAGAAACTCGTTCGGCTTTATCGTTTTTCTTTTAATTTTTTTTTACTGTACAATAATATTAATAATTAATAATCATATTAATAATTTAGTGCATGCACAGAGAGTCACTTCCAGACATCACTATCATTTACATTAATGATCCACCCTATAATAACTTTTGACAGTAAAACCTGCTTGACATGGTCCTTGAACTCATTTGACTGGCAAATCAGCAATTAGATTCGGAATCTTAATATAGAAGCTAACATTAATACCTAAAATACTTTTATTACTTTTACTAAATCTAAAACACGGTAACACTAATTTCTGTCAATTTCTAGTTTTAAGACTGTGCTAGCCTAGCACAGCACAGCTAGCAGTAGTAGCCTAAGATGGTAGCACGCTAAGCCTAGGAAGACCGGCTCTCAAGTCCAGCTGCCGGGACACACCTATAGGTGTGCTTGGCGACAAATTTATTTAGTAGACTTATACGAGCAGTACGTTCATATTGAAGGAAAGTTAGGCTTGGTTAGTGTAATTAATTTAAAACTTGTTGATTGAAATAGATAATATATTGCCAAGTACCTAAAAAGATTCCTTTATTTTGTTTATGTTTGTCTATTTCATTGTATACTAGCTGTGCCCGCAGCTTGGCTCGCGTGTTCTACAGAATGCCGACGTCGAGCGCACGCGCGTATCGTGCTGTCCGCGCTCAAAAGACTGAAGACATAAATACTTATTGTGGCAAATCTTTTAGGCCGACATTAATAACTTTTTTTGTAGGTCATTAAGCGTAGGTCATAAATGTGTGTTTATTCCGAATTGATTCACCGTTATCGTCACTGCTTGTTTTGTCATTTTATCTTGCAAAATATATCCTACACTCTGGCCAGATGACATATAGCTATTAATAAAAATAAAAATCATGTAATCCTGATTTAGTCGTTTTCGCGTGAAAATAACATAAACGGATAGACAGACAGAGAAACTTTGAGTTTTATAATATGTATAAAAGATAATAAGTATTATATATTATTATTGTTCTAATTATAATAATTTTGTAGCTCACGCACGCAGAGCCGTGGTCAAGTGGTCAAAATTTGCTTAATATATATTAGACCATAAAAATATTATATCAAAATAGAAATAGCCTCAAGCCTATATATATATATATTAGCCTTACAGATTGGTCGGATTTGCATCGCCAAAAAAATGCGAAAAAAATTAATACCTATGTTAAAAATGTATCTCTTCTTGAAGCGTTTTTTTTTAATGCACCTTTAATCAACTCAAATAGTTAAGTACATTCCAATTAAGTGTGACAAGTGGTGCCCTAAAAACTGTCTCTACGACCGCATTCAAACCCCTGCATGATGACGTCACCAGCGTAATCTAGGCCAGATTTAAGGTCGGATCTGTTGCAAGCTGCAACCAGTGAACGGGTTAGGGCAGTCTTAACCCAAATTTGTACGTAAATACGCCTTTAACGAGCTTTTCGCGTTTGAAATTTCCAGAACTTATATATAGTGCGAATTTGCGTAAATCTCTTTGTATATGAGAGATAGATTGTGTGATGTAATTAATAATTAAGAAATCTTGCCTCCAATTATACATTAGTTAAAAGGTTCCTATCAATTTCATATATCGATACGAAGTTAAATTGATATCTATTTCCTAGTAAATACATATATTTTTGAAATATACTGATTTTGGCGCTTTTAGTAGAGGATTAAATTCATAGGCTGCGCGCGCATCATGTACATAAGTGCGGCTTACGTTAATAAAATGAATTTTGTTAGAATGTTGAATTACACAGCGGTACATCAAGTCAGTTATATGAATTTACATATTATGAATTGTCGTGTTATGAATATAAGTTAGTAGTAGAGAAGAAAAATTGTTTAAACGCGTTATGTCTTGAAAATCATACACGTGAAATATTATTACGCATTAATGAGCAATATAAAAATGATTTTTAATTTAAATAAAATATACGCCACAAAAATGTGGCATTATGATCATATGACCACGCGTGACGTCATTGTTTAATAATTAAAAAAATAAAGTTAATTACGTCTAAAGTTTATTTTACCACAATTTCAGTTATGAAATTTCTTTAGTAAGTACCTATATTATTATTTAAACACATTGCAATATAACGTAATAATAATAATCACTCCACTGCTTATATATATTAAACGATGTCATATTTTCTGGTTGACGTTTCCAATCACATAACTCACAGAAATCAATTTTAAATTTTCTCTAGGGACAAAAAATATAAATAAACATTTTTTTTAATTATATATATTTGGCTTTTTATTGATAAACTAATATGATAAATATATATATGAACTATAATTTTGAAATACAGTATCAACTCGCGGATTGAGCACAGCACGTTTTGGAGTCAACATCTGTATACTCAGTTACCCAAAGGCTTTTTTTGCCCTGGTATTTGCATTTCAGTTACCTAGAGATTTTATAAAATACAAATACCACCGTATTTGTATTTCAGTTACTTAAAGCCTTTTAACGTGGCTTTTGCAATTCAATAACTCAGAGGTTTATTGCATGATAACTCAGTAGACATTAGACAATTATACCATTAACTAATTTTACTTAACGCTACTTTTCTTATTAATATTTTTCTTTTTCATTTATTTCACAAACCACCGCATTGCGCCAGAAAATAACGCGCGATATATAATATATAATAGACTAGTTGTGCCCGCGGCTCCGCTCGCGTAAACTACAGAGTGCAGTCAGTTAACAGCACGCGCGAATCTTGCTGCCCCCGCTCTAAGTTACGACGGCTGCCCGTTGTTTTTTTTTTCCAAACATTTTTTTTTTGTAGGTGTTCTTAAGATCTACAATTATGTATGAATTATGTATGATATATAATAATACAACATTAATTTGATATATATCTTATTATTTACTCAGCGTAAGTCATTCAAGCGCCTCAAAAGCGTATATTTTTCGAATCGATTCACCATTATTGTCACTGCATATTTTGTATGTTACTTTATCTAATAAAATTTACGCTATAACCCAGCAAGATAACATAGCTAGGAATTAAAAAAGAAACATGTAAATCGGATAAATAGTTTTCGCGTGAAAAGAACATAAACGGGCAGACAGACTGAGAGACGTTGAGTTTTATAATATGTATAGATATATAGAACATAAAGTGTAGTGTGTACCTTTAAAAAACTTTTATCGATCTAGACAGAATAGTTATATTTCTGCCATGTTTGCGTGAGAAGCGGTAATCCAATGTTTGTTTTTTAATTTGACATTCTAATGTCAAGCGACAGCTGTGTAATCATAGGTACGTCAAAACAATCCCACGTACGTAAAATAAGTCATAACAAAACTAGTCAAGTTATTTTTGATTAACAGAAAAACAACTGTCCCGTTATGGTGTAATTAGAAAGGTTTTACAGTATTAATAGTTTTGCTCACGAGAGTTGAACCTGTTTTTTTATGTTAGCACGGCGATGTTACGGCGCTGTTACTAACAGTAACCAAAGTACAATCCTAAAACAACGTCGATCAACGAGAGGTCGGTAATCTATCGTCGGTCGCTGCATTCATGCTGGCATGCAAGCCTGGCGACAGCTAGATATACACTGGCTGTTTCCGGAACGCGATAAACCAAAAGAGTGATTTCGACCTGACTACCTGTTAGCCATAATGGCCCTGAACCCTCAGACGGCTTTTATAGCTTCACTCGGGCAACAAGCTCCAAGGGTGCCAAAGTGGTCGAATCTCGGCTTGCACTGTTGCCTTAGTTGTAAATATGTCGCGATCTCACTAATTACCTACCCGTAATTTGATCTGCACTAACTATACATATATACACGTTTCTTTCTTCTGAGAGGAGGCAAGAAACATGCTTAATTAGTATGAGTAATCTGTCAATTTTTGTGCACACTAACTATCCAAAAAAAAAAAGAAGTAATGGTCCCTTATAGAACCCATGTACCTGAGTTGTATGCAAGTATGTACAAATGTAGTGTAATGAGTGTATGTTGGTAGCTAGTAAATGCAGTGTCACTGTATCGTGCGAGCGGATGCTTGGCTCAAGGGCTCCATGCCGGAGGAACGGACCTAGGCTTGAGTTGCCGCAAGAAAGGGTGGTCGTGGCAAGTGTACAGGAGCGAAGTTAACCGCTCGTCCTCTGTGGTGGGAACGGCTTTAACGCGGGCGTGGGGGCGAGCAGGCTTTTTTTTTTTTTTTTTTTTTTTTTTTTTTTTTTCGAACTGACTATACTGTTAGCCTTAGGGGCCCTGGAGCCTTTACGGCTTTTACAGCTTTACCGGGCTTGGGGGCGAGCGCTTAGGGCACTCAGCCACGAAAGCTAAGCAACAACATCCGAGGGTGCCAAAGTGGCCGAACCTCGGCTCGGACTGTTGCGCGTATGCAATTAAGTCGCGATCTGCCTAATTCCCTATCCGTAATTCGATCTAAACTAACTATACATATATACATGTTTCTGCCCCCTGGGAGGAGGGAAGGAACATGTGTATGTGTATTTAGTGGTCTGAAAATTTTTGTCTAATCTAACTAGGCAAAAAAAGAAAAAAAAAGGTCCCTTACAGAACCTATGTACCTATGTGTGTTGTGCATGTGTGTATAATGCAGTGTCATGTATGGCTGTGAAAGTTAGTGATTGTACAGTCACTTGTATCGCGCGAGCGGCTGCTTGGCTCAAGGGCTCCATGCCGATGGATCGGACCTAGGCTTGAGTTGCCGCAGAGGAGGGCGGTCGTGGCGGGTGTGCGGGAGCGAAGTTAACCGTACGTCCCCTGCGGAGGGAACGGTGGTTTCGCGGGCGTGGGCGCGAGCACGCATATGTTGCGGGAGCGGACGCGTAGAAATTGTTAGCGTTCTCGATGTCGTCATCGGGATCGACAAAGAGATTTCGCGGACGGCGTTTATAACGTTTGGCAACGGGGATCGAGTTGTCTGGGACGTAGTTCACGGTGGATTTTACGAGCGGGTTGGGATGATTCGAAGCGCTATCGAAGTATCTCCTGGTGAGATATTTCACATAGGCTTCTATCGAGGGAAGCCTCATGTCCCTGTGCAGGTCCATGTTCCTAACGAAGGCTGGAGGGTCAAGCAGGCGACGGAGAAACCGATTTTGGACTCTTTGCATGCGGGCAAAGTTATGTTTGGACATATGTGCGAACGCGGCGCAGCTATATGTCAAGATCGGACGGACGCACATCTTGTACAGTGTGAGCTTATGTCTTAAGGACATTTTGCTTACCGAACTGAGCAAGGGTCGCAAGCGGGAAAGGATCCAGATGGCCCTATTCCTGACTATAGTAACGTGTGCGTTGAAGTTAAGCTTCGAGTCGAGGGTGACACCCAGATATTTAGTCTTGGTGGCCCAAGGGATATTCGTACCGAATAATGAGAGGGGTCCTACCGTGCGTGGTAGTTTGCATGTATGCGGTTCGAACATAATCGCGGCGCTCTTTACCGGATTAATAGCTATTCGCCACGTTCGAAACCACTCCCCGAGAGTGGTTACGGCACGTTGGACTGCGCAGGCGAGATTTTTTCTGTGTCTGTTTGACGCATATATGACTGTGTCGTTAGCGTAGAGCCCTACCTCGACCCCGGGGGGCTTCGGGAGGTCGCTGACGTACAGATTGAAAAGGCAAGGCGCCAGAATGGAACCTTGCGGGACGCCTGAGCGTATAGGGTGGGCGGTAGATAGTACTCCTTCCACTCGGTAGTTTCATACCGGTCCCGGCAGGCGTACCGCAAACCGACGATTAAGAAAGCATGATGGACTCTGCAAAATTAAAAAATAAACTACCCCAGGAGGGTACCCGAAAGGGAGAATCCCTCCCCGAGCCTAGCTCGGGCTGCCCCGCGTCTTCTGGGGGGGGCAAAATTTTGCGCGATGACAAAAACACGACGACTCTGGCTTCTGAACGGATTTTGATTAATGATGACAAAACGACGACTTTGGCTTCCCATACACGGATGACTGATTTGCCCATTGTTGGGCTGGAGAGGGATCCCTCGTTGGATCGCTTTTCAGTCAAGCATTGGTCTGGCGAGACTATTAGCCTAGGGCATGCTGCTGTGGCCGTCAAACGGGCGCATGCTGTGGACGATGCTGGTACAAATGGGGTGGAAACCATTCCCAGCAAGGTTACCACTGCCAGGAGAGGCAAAGCCCGTGAACCGGGCTCAACAAGTGGTGTAACACGCGCGGCAGCTGTCGGAGAACCAGGGGGGTCTAAGGACCGTCCTGTTGTTAAGCCGACCTGCCCTGAGGAGGCGCCTATTGTTGCGGATCCGGGGGTACTCGAGGGTATCGAGTTTCTCGACCCTGCGAGTCTGAGAGCCCTCGCCAAAACAAAGACCGACGAGATCCTTGAGGTTGCCAAGAAATCTGGCAATCTCAAAGGTACGTTTGTTAAGACGTTGAAGGAGGCGGCCTGGACACTCCAGGAAGTGACAGCCACCGCTCTCACGCGTACGGTGGCCAGTGAGACCCTCATCCTCCGGCGCGAAACGAGGAAGCTCCGTCAGGAGGTCGAAGACCTCAAGGCGGAGCTCGCCTCGTTGCGTAGTCGAGGGGAGGTTCCTCCTGCGCTACCGTTGCCGCAAAAGCTGCCGGAGTGTCCAAGCCAGGGACCGAATTCGTTGCCGCAGGTGTTGGTGGACGCGTTGGGGGTCCACATGGAGAGTATGGAGCGGTCTCTCCGGGTCTCATTGGGGGAGGTTATCACCGCCCGTATTGAGGCCTTGGATGACCGACTCCTTCCCTCCAAGGTGGTTCGCCCCCCACTGGCCTCCGACAAAAAGAAGTCACATGGTCCTGCAGTGTCTAAGTCTGCAAGGCAAAAGACCGCGGGATGCAAGCCTACAGAGCCCTTGGGAATGGAGTGGGTACCGCTACCATCTGCGGCGAACCCCGTTCCCGCTCCGGACTCAAATTCCGTTCCCGTCTTGGGTCCTGAGGAAGAAGGATGGACCACTGTGGCCCGTCGCCGTAGGCGCAAAGCCAAGAAGGCAACAGCTACGGCACCGTCTGCTGTAGTGGCAAAGGAAACCGCTTCTCGTAAGAAGGTGCCCGGAGCCAAACCCAGAAGGAAGCTTCCCTCGACGCCCCGATCGGCCGCGGTGATTATTACACTGCGGCCCGAGGCGGTGGAGGGGGGAGTGTCCTACAAGTCGGCCCTCATGGGGGTAAACCGGGACGCGTTAGCTGACCTGGGGATTAAGAACCTGTCGCTTCGCCCCGCAGCCACGGGATCCAGAATCATTGAGATTCCTGGCGCCCGTGGTCCGGAGCAAGCTGACGGGTTAGCTCAGAGGCTCCAAGAGGCTTTGGCGGACGTGGCCACTGTGGCTAGACCAGTAAAAAAGGTTAATGTCCGAGTCGTTGGCCTTGACGAGACGGTGTCGGTGGCTGAAGTCATCTCAGCGGCTGCGGCCAAGGGTGGCTGCGAGCCTGCCCTTATTAGGGCTGGTGAGATACGCCCCTATGGGAGAGGCAGTGGAGCGATCCACCTGTCGCTCCCGGCCGTTGCCGCCAAAGCGCTGTTGGAGGCGGGGCGACTCCTGGTTGGTTGGAGTGCGGCTCGCATCCGCTTGTTGAATGACGGACCTTTGAGGTGCTACCGGTGCCTAGACGTGGGCCACACTCGGCCCGTTTGCCAGTCGGCAATAGACCGGGGAGCGCTCTGCTTCCGGTGCGGGCAGCCTGGCCACAAGGCACTACAGTGCGCAGCTGTAAAGCTGCACTGTGCCTTGTGTGCTGATGCTGGAAGGCCGGCGGAACATCACATGGGGGGCGCCAAATGTAGGCCGCCTCCCATGAAACGGAGGGCACCACCAGCGCCTACACCTCCGTAGGTGTTTTGCGTAGAGGTTGGGTGATAGGAGGGGGCGCTTTTTGCCCTTTTTACCTCCACCCTTGCTGGACCAAGGGGAGATGGGTCGGGGGGCCCGTCTTCCCATTGCACTGGTTCAGCCGTCTGGGAGACAGTTGGGGTTGTACCAGACTGTCTCTCTTTAGCGCCGGAGGCCCGATTGGGGCTGGCCGCCGGGGTGACGCGGTCGTTGCTATCGCGATCCCGTTTCGCCCCATTTTGGCGGCTGATGGTACACCGTGGAGGTTTAGTGAGTAGGAGTCTCACATAACCACTCGTCCCCCCGGGCGGGTGTGTACCCATGACGGGTTCCTCCACGTAAAAAAAAAAAAAAAAAAAAAAGGTGCGGTCGCGTAGAAAATCGTGAACTAGATGAACTAACCTATCCGGGACTTCTAATTGATGTAGCTTGTGGACTAGTCCGGCATGCCAGACCTTATCAAAGGCCTTAGCTACGTCGAAAAAGACCGCAAGCGTACGGGCGGGGGCGATACTACTTTTGGCAAAGTTGCTCGTGATGTGCTCCGTGAGGCGGTGCACTTGATGTGTACACGAGTGTCGGGCGCGAAAACCGAACTGTTCGGGAGGGTATAGATTTTTAATATCTATAACGGTTTTGAGACGGTTCAGAAGGAGCCGCTCGTAAAGTTTCCCTAGTGTGTTTAAAAGGCTGGTCGGGCGATAGCTATCGGGAAGCGAAGCTTTTTTGCCGGGCTTGTGAATACCTATAACTATAGCTTTTTTCTAGACGGCTGGAAAATAGCAGTGGGCTATGGCTACATTGAAGATGCAGACCAAAAGAGCTATGAGGTGATCGGGAAGAAGTTTAAGTACTTCATTCCTGATACCGTCGGGGCCGGGGGACTTTCTAGGCTTAAGGCCTTTAATAACAGAACAAATCTCGTCATGCGTGACCGGGTTTAACGTTTCCGCGGGGGGTTAATCGTCGTTAGTTCCTGAACGGCGGTCTCGATGGTTTCGATGTGGGCAGTGTCTACGTTGTCGCAGTTTGGAGAGCACTGGCTCTCCAAGCTTGCGGCAAGGTATTCTGCCTTATCGTCACTATCGAACGCGGGTGGGAGATCGGGGCCCCTTTCGAGGGGCGGCATCAGGGCGGAAGCTTCTAACTTCAGAGAGCGGGCGAGGTTCCAGTAAGCCAGATGGGACGGCTTGAGACCCTCTAGGAGGTTATCCCACCGGTGACCTCTGTACTCGCCGATGCGAGTTCTAACCTCTCTCTGAAGTCGCCGTAACCTACAGGTATTATCCCTCGTCGGATAAGAATCGTGTGCACGTGTCGCGGCGTTCTTTTCAGTGATTAACGCTCGTAAGCCGGGGGGGAGTATAACACGGCGTTCGTTTGCCGCTTGCACCTCTCTCGAGGCCTCCCTTACACCGGTTTGGAGGTAGTCGACCAGGGAATCGATCGCTAAGTCGGCGTCTGCTGTTGACTCTAATACGTCGGGGATCCTAGCTAAGCTGGACGGGGTAGCGTTATCGGTTAGGTAACGATTTAATATCGCGTAGTCAACTACTTTGACTTTTGGCGGACTGGGGTCGAACGGTTGCCCGAGTTGTAAGATAACCGGGCGGTGATCGGAGTCCAGTTCGTGTACGACTTCTATAAGTCGTAACCGAAGTGAGACACCTTTGAGGAGGGCTATGTCAAGTACTGTCGGTTGACAGTTATCTTGAAAGTGCGTGGGCTCTAGCGGTGCTATGACGTCAAAGCCGAGCACATCGCATAGTAGGTCGAGAATAACCCCGTTAGGGGTGTTACGCGAGTTGTTGAAATGGGTGTGACCGCTATTGAGGTCGCCTGCTATTATTACGGATTGACCGAGTGAAAGTAGCGCCTCCAGATCGGACTGAAGGAGTCTTTTACTCGGGGAGAGATATGCAGAGACAAGCGTGATTGACGGATGGCCAGTCATGCCTATTCTACAGATGGACACTTCCATATTGGTAAGTGCGGGAGGGTCTATTGGCATGCAATAAAGGGAACGCTTGTAGTAGATGAGCGTGCCGCCTCCTCGGGTGGCACGGTCATTTCTGACTATATTGTAATTTGCTATCTTAGGGTCGCGCCTACTGGGTTTTAGAAGTGTTTCTTGTACTAGAAATACGTCTATCTCCCGTTCCCTAAGAAAGGTGGATACTAGGTCCCGTTGTGGAAGGAGGTTTCGCGCGTTAAAGAAAGAGATGTTGAGACTCCTAGGTTTAATGCGAGCCATTTATAACCGTTATCTATTTCCCGGCACGGGCCAGGCGCATTAGCGTCGCTGTCATCAGGGGAAAACGCCTGATGGATTCGGCGGGGCCGTACTCAGCGACGCACTGGTCGTATGCCAGTACTTCCTGAGGGTCATGCTCGCGGAAGAGCATGACCATGTAGTCAACGCCGCGGCGCGTGCTAACGGGCGGGGAGGCCTGAGCCTTACGAGGCTGAGGGCGGGGAGTAGAGACCCATGCTGCCTGAGGGGCTCGCATGGCCGGAGGGGGTGCGCGGGGTGCGGGGGTGGCCGCCACCGGGGCGCAGGAAGCGCCCGGGAGGCTGGGAAAGGCTTCTGGCGTGAGCAGAGGCATGGGTAGACTATTGGCGGCGGGACGTGCCCTCTAAGGAGGGGTGTGTCGCTCTTGCCTTGGGCGCGTAGGGCGCATAGGGCGCGTGGGACGCGGGGCACGGGGACAGCCGCGATAGTTCGCGGGGTGACCCGCGTTGCCGCATAGCACGCAGCTCGGAGGGGTAGACGACTCGCGAGTGCGCGTGCACTCGCTTGTCGCGTGGTCCCCGAGGCACTTAACGCACCTGGGACGTAAATGGCAGTTACGGGCCGAATGTCCGTACAGCTGGCAGTTGTGGCACTGCGGAGGGCTGCGGTTTTTGTGTGGGGGCTCTACGGCTATTCCGGAGAGCTCGCACACTTTCCTGACATTAAAGATGGCTCTGCCCTCGGGGGTCAGATCCAAGATAACTACGACCATATCTAATGGTCGGTTTTTGGATTGTCCGCCGTGCATTCTATGCACTTCGCGGACAGGGAGGGCCTTCGCTAAGAGGTCAGTTTTGACCTCCTCGGGCGTGATTTCCACCGGGATGCGGCGGATTACAACCCGGAGGTGACGCTCATCGTCTAGGGTGTATGAGTAGTAGTGTAGGTTGCTTGCTCGGAGCAACTTTGTGAACTGACGGTGTTCGTCAGAAGTGGTTACTTGTACGCGGATACCGTTGGCCGTGTTACTGGCCGAGGTATAATTAATTTTTAAGTCTCTAAGCTTGTCCGCGAGCTTAGTCCAGACCGCCTTGTTTTGGACTACTACCGGCGGTGGGCGACGCGCCTTTCTGCCGGCAAAAGTACCGGCAGGCGCTGAGGGCGCTACGGAGCGGGGGGCGTGGCTGTTTAGCCCAGTTTTCTGCGCCTTTTGTGGGCGGGACTGAGTCTCCGGAGACTCGGGACGCGAACGCGATGCCCGTTTGGCGGGCTTGTTTTTTTGAACGAGGGTGAAGCCCTCGTTATCTGTGACTATCGCCGTGTCCATTTCGTTGGACTCGGGTTCGGGATCCGGATTAGTGGGCGAGTAGCTATTGTTCGTAGCTACTAGCGTCGGCGTGTCCGCTTCGGGAACTAACGACGCGAAAGAGTTCTTGATCGGCAGCGCAGAGGGCGCTGGGATCGTGACTTGATTGCCCGGGGAACGCGAGCGCGATGACGGCCGTTTGTACGGCGTCTGACGGTGAGCGCGGGGTGCCGTTGAGCGGGAGCGCGAGACGGGCTTCTTGTCCGTCGCGTGGGGCGCGGCGGGGTCGCTGGTGGCCTCGGTGGCCTGTGCGACAGCAATGGCGGGTTGCGCGGCCGCGATGGCCCTATTGAAATCCGTCCATATCGACGGGTGTAGGCTTGTTGCGAACGCAACGAAGCTTTCCAAGTCTGCCATTCCGGCGGCGGCGGTTGGGCGGGCGGGGGTGAAGTTAAACCTCCCTGCCGGAGAGGCAGGGGGGTGCGCCGAGTGAATTTAAACGGCTATCCCGAGCCGTGTAAAGGGACCTGCGGGTCACGGTGTAATGACTCGCAGGAAAGAACCTACCGGGCCCTACGTGGAGGTCCCTATCAATCCCGAGGCAGAGAACGCAGCCGGTATAAATACCTAGCTACGCCCAAACAGACACTCGGGGATGGATGTGTAGCAGGATCGGAAGGGTGGGAAGGAGACACTCAGGGCTTGACTATGACTCTATCAAGGGCCAAGATTCCTGAGCCCGACCAAGTACTATCGTTTGCCTCTGAAGGAGGCAACCGAGGGGCGCTTGGGTCACGCACCCACTTGCTTTAGTTGGCACCGTCAGGTATCAGGCAAGTGACCACTAAAGTGTGGATTTCGTCGAATAGAAACAATTTGCTCTTAAAAGAGCAGTTTTATGGTTGTGCAGCGCGACACAATGGGTGCGAGCGAGACGGCGATACGCAGGTGCGATGCAGGTGTGCAGCAAAGCCGGTCGGTCGTAAAACTTCACAAAGGCGGCAGAGAGCGGTCGTAAACACGTCCGTTCCCGCCGGCGGTCGTGATCGGTCTCCCGCGAGCACGCTTGGTTTACACTTTACAGGGACGACGTGTAAGTACGTGTTGGCTTCCTCGATCTTGTCATCGGGGTCGGTAAAGATATTCTGCGGTCGGCGTTTTGCCTTTAAGACATCAGAGACTGAGGTGTAGTTCGCGGTGGCTACGACTAACGGATTCGGGTGATTCGATGTAAGTGGCGAAGGAATCAGTTTTGTACTTTTTGCAGTTAGACAAAGTTGTGTATGGACATATGTGCGAACGGGGCGCAGCTATATGTTAAGATCAAACGCATTCCTACCTTCGCTTTTCATTGCTGTATATACACCAGCTAATCCCGGAATGCGAAACGCCTAAGCGTGCCACTATAGCGGGTGTTACACCTGGTGTAAGATGGTCGCGGTCCAGTCGGGCACAGTTCTCTTGTTCTAATTATATAATTTTTGGTAGTAATTTTTCGTACGTTCTGGCGTGTCGACTCGTTCTTCGGAAGAAGCAACTGTTATTAATTTTGGATATGCCTACAATCCTCTAAGAAATCGATCATAATCATAATTATACCCTAGTAGTTTCTCGTATCTTCAGTGGTTAGTGTCAATCTTTGTCATTTTAATGCTGACAAGATAATACGATTATGGAAAATTATTATTAATTAAATTATTATAAAATTATTTATTATATGGAAAACTTTTCGATGAAAATCTTTATTAGGTGCAAACTTGAGTGCAACTCAGATCAATTTTTAGACGGAAATAAGTTTTAGTAAAATCTATAATAATTTTACTTATATATAATTCAGTACTATATGTTAATAATCATCATCATTTTATCAACAAATAAAATATATTAAATAAACAAAATATCTGTGCAGCAGTTCATACGTGTTAAAAGTGAAACCTTCAGAAAAAAATATGTTCCTTAAAAAATATTTTTAATATCCTAAATCATCTGAATTCGTACTATTGAACACTCGTGCGTACTGCGTATGAAGTCTGGTCGTCTCACATCACTAGCCCAATCCGACGACGATCATAATCATGAAAATCAGGACTTGTATTAACCGTGCATAATGTGAATGTATTTTATCTAATTCTCTCGTAGGCTAAATCCTATAGATGTATATGGTTGTCACTTTTTAGTGTCGCTTTTTAGTTTCATAGAGTTTCAAATCACAACAATGCTAAATAAGTTTTCACTTCAATAAAAATTGTGCGTGTAACATTTACACGACGATCGATTTTAATTCTTTAAAAGCTTGAGGCTTCTTGTTTTAAAAATAATTCTGCTACAAGGTCAAAGAAGTTTTACTTAAAACGCGTGTTAAGGATGCTTCAAGTTACACCGGGCCGGGGCCGGGCCTTGACGGATAATATATTATACTTTTGTATAAACATGAAGTCAGTCGGGCATAGTTGGAGTACGGCCGCGGCCGGGGCACGGCGTCAAAATATCGGTGGATACTTTTTCCCGGGTCTGACCCTGCCTGGCCTCGGCACGACGTAACATGAGTGTGTTACCCGGACACCCGAAGGCCAATCGACGACGAACAATAGCGAGTTGAGTAGCGCAACCGCAAAATAGACGACGTTTAATTTGTAATTTATAATTAAAATATTTGTAATTGATATGTAAATGTGTGTACATTACATGCAAAATAGGTACTATATTAGACACTATTCAAACCCTCCAGCTTCCTTATAAAGGCAAGCGTCTTAAAATTGAATAAAACTGGTTATTTTTAATATTTTTATTTTCCAAGCACACAAATATTTTCTTTATGTTGACTCAGTAAGCTTCCTTATTAGGATGCTCGTCTTAATCATCCTTTAGGTTATACGCACAATTATTATTTTTTTACTTTTTTCTCAGTAATATCTATAAAGGTTAACAGATTATCTGTATATTAATATTTTGGTCTGAGATCAGTATTTATTTAAATTTAAGAGTCTAGAAGCATGAAATTTTGGACAGAAATTTCCTTACATAACTTATGTGAGGACAAAGGAAAGATCTTTGAGAATTATTGGTATCTTCATTGCGGCTAAATCTTTTGTTACATGGCACAATTATACTTGAAAATATAGAGTTCTTTGATAAACACTTATGAACTTACGTAATGACTTTGATTAACACATCATTTTCTCCGATACAGGTAATTTAACCCTGTTTTTTTTTTTCAAGGACGATTAAAATCTCCATTTACGTCGGATAGCACAGGCGAGGGGCAGCGTCAGCCGTTAGGCAGGGTTAATCGCCCGTGTGTCGACTGGGCCGGCAGATAACGTTGTTTTGATGCGGCTTTTGTATTTTCACCAATAGTTTACTGTGATTCTGTAATAATTATTATTTTTCCATAGTCGCTCTGCAAATTGACGGCACTGTACTAGACGGTTGCATAGTACAGCCTAAAAAGAACGGCAACCAACGAGGGATCGCAATTCATCGCCGGGCTAGGGCACAATGATTGTCACTTGGACCTTGGACAGTTCACATCTCTATAAATATTATGTAACCATAAGAGAAAGCTTTCCTTTGTGCTTATATTTAACCCTGATGACGCCCACTAAACCTATAGTTTATAAAGACGATTTCGAGGAGGATCCCGTTTCATTGATATATCTATTATCTTTCTATACATAAATTGAAGTCTCTGTTTGTAAAGTCAAAATAACAGCTTCTTACTAAATGCATATCAAAGTGTATACGGTACTTATAACAAAAAAAAACAATATTTAATTTTTTTTTCTGTCTGTCTGTTCCGACTAATCTTCGAAACATTAACACCGATTTTGACGGGAATTTCATTGGTAGATAACTGATGTTATAAGGTGTAACTTAGGCTATTTTTATTTTCTAAAAATAATAATGCATCCGTGCAAATAAAATAATAATGTTTTTTATCTTTAAAATAACGACAGCCGTGAGTGGAAGCCGAGTTACCACAATACCGACGGCATTCTGTAGTCCACGCGAGCGGAGCTGCGGGCACAGCTAAATTTACATAATATATACATGTGTAGTTAGTTAGATTAAATATATAGTTAGATTCAATTTGCGGAATTGCATGTACGGCAACAGTAGTGTTGGTAAAATGACTATTAATTACCGATTAATTGATAGTATTGTCACTATAATATCAAACAATCCATGGTTGAACTATTGATAGTTAATTGTTTGTGATTTCAACAAAGATTTGCCAATGAAATTTTTACTATCGGATTTGATGTTTTACCAACACTAGGCAACAGCTTTAGCCGAGGTTCGGCCATTTTGGTGTACTCTTACGCTTGTTGTCATTTCGGCTGAGTGCCTTCTGAGCTCACCACAAAGCCAGATGATGCTGTAAAGGTCTGTCAGGCCAACAGAAGAAAGAAAGAACATCGATTACATGTTGAAAACAGGGACAGTATTACCAAAGAAATACCGCAATCAACACCTAAAACTCCGCACGGGCTGCAACAAATTGCCATAATCCTGCTTTTCAGCTGAACACACACAAATACAGATAGATGGCCTTGAAAGATATAAAGCAGAGGAGTAGACTTCAAATATTTAAATAATATACATTAACATTTACATAAGTTACATTACTAGTCGTTTCGGAAAAAAGGCACAAACGACCCAATATAAACACACTCATTATACATTACAATATTTTCGTTCGCCTGAAATATTATTTATTCAAACAATGTTGAAATAAAAGAACAATGGTCACAAAGCAAAAACAGCAGGTTAACTATAAGTAAACGGTTGCGAAATAAACCATGCAATGTAACGCTCGCTCCGACTTCAAGGCGCGGTGTTTTGTAATATGATTTGTCTCGTACTATGTCGTTAATTGAACGTTAAAATTATATTAACTTTTCAAAACGACTACTTTAGACTGCTTTGTTTTTAAGAGTAAATATATATTTTTAATTATTTATAGAATTCAGCGTTTGGTCACAATCTCTCCTGATGTTTAAAGACGATATGGCTCAAGTAAGCCTCAGTCTAGTGAGAGGACTGATTCTCAAGTGCAGCTGCGGGAATACAACTATAGTTGTTTGGCGACATAATTTCAACTTGAGAGTAGCGAGTGGGCGGTTTAGAAAATACCCTAACACCATGCTATGGTTTCATCACGATTATTTCTTACACCGAAAGCCACCAAGGCTCCGATTAGAAAAGGATTTGATTATTTATGGCTCGACATTACAGCCATGATTCGATTTTTCTCTAAAAATGTAAAATATAACTGTAATGTTGTATTGTAAGGCCTACGTTCCCTGCTTTTTACCTGGCTTGAGACCACGACCCCTCAAGTAAGACTTAGAAACATTGCTTTAAATATTCAGTTAATATAGGCAACCATTATGATGATTGATATTACGGGATGGATGCTTGCCATCAGCGTGATTTTAGTTTTCAATTGGCTTTAATATGTGAATAAATAGGAACAATAACCAATTTAACAGATGCTAAATTGACTGTATATTCAATATTAGTCAATTTTACATATGAAAAATTAATTGATGCCTATATTGAGATAAAGCTGCAGTTGTAATACTTTAAATACAAATCGTCTACCGATATTAATAAATTTGTAGTGATGCCTGCACATGTAATTTTTTCCCCAAATTTTGTGATAGATGTTTTGTATTCGTGATCAGTGTCCATTACGATGGATGTCTATCAGGAAATTTTGAGAAAATAATTAAATATTTGTCACTCTAGAACCAGAGTTAACCAAAAACGCGATTATGTGTTGCATTAGTAGAAAATATTTGTTATATCTTTGCCGTACTATGAAGCTGTAGAACTGTCTCCCGGCCAATGTGTTCTTTCCTTCGTACAACATGAAGTCGGCATGACAGCGAGGAAGGACGATGGATTATAGATCTCTCGGTGGTCACTGTTGTTTTTAGATGTAACTGTGCTTACCATCATATATAGTGCCGTTATATTGTCACACGAGAATAAGGAAAAAAAGCGAGAATAAGGAAACGTAAGGTATGAATAGAACTTTGCCAAAAGAAAAAGGAGTGGACCTTCTTATCCCTCTTGGAGAATATTAAGATACAAATGCTTTACATCTGTAGGAAATCGTGTGCCGAGTTAACTCTGTTTATGTCCACGCATCCGTTAAATCACGCTTTTACGAGCACTGAGTGGTAATGAGGTCTCTGTTGCAACAGGAAGTTCATAGATTACATGTCCTAGTTACACGATAATTAGATAGATTTAGTTTCTTAGTTCCCCGTTGAGTTCTGAAATATTTTGGCTTTATTATATTATTATACTAGCTGTGAACTGCGGTTTCAATTGCATTTAATTTACTGATAGAAAACGCCCGCACGCACTATTACTTCGACCTCGCTTAGCGTACTTTCTGAGCTACACTTTGTATAGTAATTTCTCGGCTATTAAGTGTTGTAGCTTCCTCAATAAATAGTGTATAAAATTCAAAATGAGTTTTTCAAATCTGACTGGTAGAAACAGAGATTGGCGCGATAAACAAAAAAAAAGCAGTCTCCTGAGCTTTATATATAAAGCTGTATAAATTGAGGCCTGATATCTTAGAACGGAATATCTTGCTGAAGATGACTGAGGGAATAAAACGAGAGAAACAGACGAAAACTTGCTTGTTGGATGGTACAGATATATAGTGCTTTGTAAATGACAATCTAAGGTGCGATCCTAGCAAAAGATTGAATATTTGACACCAAACAATTTAATGCTAAGAAAACACATATCACGGAAAATCGAGGTAACGACTGAGAAAGATGTAAAATGGTGATATAAATAAAAAAAATTCAATTATTTCTTTTATCTAAAATTAAATTTCTGTATATTCGGTGATTTGTTGATACTATAGTAGAAGCTACTAGGTAGCTGAACAAATAAGAAGTATAGTTTTCATATCTACAAACCATTCTGATATTAAAATGTGATTTATTGTTATGTTTAAACGATTTAAATTACTACCAAGCTTACATTTAATAGTATGATGTATATTTATTTAGCCAGACATAAGTAATACGGATGTGTTTGTTTGGCAAAATAAAAATATTATCATCGGGTGCGTCACGTCGTCGCGTCGGTTTTGAAAACTAAAAACGGAACCTTTAAGCGGAAAGTTTCGAAACTCTGTCAGTTTAAAGAGGACATAAGTTTATGCACGTGCCCGACCGTGGGCAGTACTCTGTTATGCAACTCAGGAAATGTACTGAAAATGTACTCGACGGATGTCTCCTACCATCGGTTTTAGATTTCTTCTTTTTTGCATCAACTAAAAAAGTATATGCCTATGTAGACTAAGTAATGCTACATAAAATTTTAATCATAAGGTTATGAACAAATTATAAGTCAGCTAATTGAATTAAAATTTGTGTTATTTATTTACTAATCAATTAATCCGATTTTCCCTGGACGCAAAAGTTTTAGGGTTGTACCCGGACGCTCCCCGGACGTCCAAACTAGGACAAATCTGGGGAAACCCAGACGGATTGCAGCCTTAATTATTCATAATATAGTGAAACGGTATAAAGATTCATGGTAATGGTAAAATTTCGAAACAAGCCCGCCTCGATCTAAATTAGACGATCTCTAAACCGTAGAATTAAGCTCAGCTGTATTCAGCGTTGCACGTGAAAGCGATCTCGTGCGAGTTAATTAATAATACTAAAATACACTCCTTATAGCATCAAAATAGTTTTATTTGTTTTTTGACTGTGACAGGAGTTCGAAACTACCTCCTCGTGTACTCATTACACTGTATATTATCGAAAATAGTTTTGATAAATGAGGTCAACTGAAAATGTAAAAAACCTCCGACACAAGTAACATTTTATTGAGACCATCACCATGAATCCAAACATGATATGTCTATTCCAGCATCAGCTCAATGTCATATATAATAAATAAAAAAATAAAATATACAATAATTATTTAACGAAATACGACGCTAAATGCGCAGTTTTATAAAGTATCATACTACAATCTTAAAATGAATAATGTATATAAATACTTATCATATACATGAATAGTAGGTACTTCATATCCGCGCTTACAACTCGCCAAGTATAAATGTCAAGATATTTCTGTAACCTGACAAGGTCACGGTTACGCACGATAATGTATTATTTACAAAAAACCTGGAACGAGTAACGGAAGTGCTCATTTTTGTTTTACCAAAAATGGATTGCGTTGAAGAAATTTTAAAATATATAAGAAACAAAGACTTTGTATTTTATAAGATACTAGCGGTGTCCCGCGGCTCAGCATACATTTATTACCCAGTTACTGTTTTCGTATCATGTTACTGAAAGTTCATATAGCCTATCAATTGTGGAAAAATATATGATTCCCGTGTATACATCAAAATCGGTTGTTAATTTGATAAAAAAAAATACTCACAATTATTTATTTTCTTTTTCTAAATGTATTATTGACAATTCTTACAGTTTACGAATCGAGGACCGACATAGCGTACTTAAAATAAACTTTTATAAAAATCAGTCAATGCGTTTTTGGTTAAATGTAATATTATATTCGTGATTCTTTATATAGGATAATTATCAATAAATTTGAAAAAAAGGGCATGTACAGACAGAAGTTCTAATTAATATGGTGAGAAATTAAAAACACTGAATTTAACGCGTCGTCTAGTTAGTGTATAAGCGAATTTTCATTAAAAGAATGAATTACAGATTGTCAATTGTACACTCAGACTTAGTTAGCATTTTTGTTCATTCAAAATTTATAATAAGTACTTAAATTCTAATAGAACGTTATGCAGGAATCAAAGTATTATTGCACTAGATATATAATATATAACTTTAAATATAAAATATATATTTTGTTATATTGATTCCTGCTAATCTTCATCGTATAGCAGTAGGGTTGCTACTTTTTATCGGTTGTTAAAGGTAGGCAAAAGGATATTAAATAAAAATTAAAGAATTAAATCATAAGATGTCAGTGAAGACGGGTGCCTAAATAGGTCTCATCATTGTTATATTTTTATTGATTGAGCATATCAATGATTATTGAACTCAATAAAGTCTCTTTTTATTGAATTTCTCTTGTATAGGCATTTATTAATAGTTAAAATCTACCACCGACTCGGAATACACATTCCGTTGTTTTACTCAGTCACTCGGCCAATCAGTTATACACAAAATTACGATCGACTTTTTTGATCCGAAAAACCAAACTGTGTCAAAAAAGTTTTTCATTTTTTTTTGTTGTCGTAAAGTAGTTTAAAGTATTTTTGCCAGTAATAACCTATAATATTGTAAAGTACAAATGGCAACCCTATATACGAGATATGATGATAAGTTGCTTTGGGTCGGAAAGCGATGTTTAATTCAACGCTGGGCGACCCCTGTCGTTGACGGAGCTCGTTTTTTCCAGGCGTCTAAAATGTTTTTTTTTAAGCTGCATTATATATTGACAGTAAATACAACGTAAATAGTTTAGAATTAAATATATATAAAGCTAGTATGTTCCTTCTTCCTTGCCTAATTTCAATATTAGCAACATAATACGGTGGAACAAAGAATATCTTAGTGCAGCTAATACTACATTCACTAATTGGAAACGTGACACTTTACGTAAACTCTGGTTAGCGTTTAATTAGTAGATTATTGTTTCACGGAAGCTATTTGACTTGGGTTTCAAATATGTACTTTTAAATCTATTTAAAAGTATATATCAGTAGACAAAGATATGTTACGTAGTCGGGTTACCAAAAAAATACCTTTTATTCAATGAATAACTCTTTACTTCCCACAAAAATAAAACAATAATGTAGAAATTCACAATGGATGTCATATTTAAAGCGTATATTTATTTAATGAATTGTACATTACCTTAATTAATCGCAGATATCTTTGCTTAGGGTGTAGTAAAGGTAGGTCAAAAAACATCAAAAATTTATACACTCAAGCCGAGGCGGGCTTGCACATGGTTCATCCTGCTAAGTAACGAACGAGGAAACTGTGATAGCGGAGTGCTGATGATTCTTGATCTCGCGGTGGTCGCCGCAGATTCTGAATTGTACTGTTATCTAATTGTAGTTTTATGAACCTAAGGTTACCTATGCCTTATTCGCACATATGTCTAAGTCAAACTTTAACCACATGCAAAAATTGCAAAACAGATTCTTACGCAAGTTGGTCGATGCCCCATGGTTCATTCGGAACCAAGACCTCCATAGAGATATGGAACTTCCTTCGATCAAATCATACGTTAAATCTCTCTCGAAATCCTATTTCGATAGAGTGTCGAATCACCCGAACCCGGTAGTTATATCTGCCGCAACATACACACCAGTCTCAGACGTCCCGAAGGCAAAACACCGACCGCGGAATATTTCTACCGATCTCAGAAACCAAGCGTACCTACTCGCGCCCACGGCCGCGAAACCACCGTTCTCTCCGCAGGGGACGGGCGGTTAACTTCGCTACCGCACACCCGCCACGTGCACCCTCTCCTGCGGTAACTGAAGCCTAAGTTTGTTCCCTGGCATGGAGCGCTTGAGCCAGCAGCCGTTCACGTGATACAGTTACACTTAAGTTACACAAATTCACTAGCTATCAACATACAAACATAACATTGCACTTGCCACATGCACATCATTCAGGTACATAGGTTCTGTAAGGGACCTCTTTTTCTTCTTTTTAGACTAAAATTGACAGAATACTAAATACATATACGTAGGTTTGCCTCATCCCTGAGAGAAGAATGTATAGTTAGTTAGATCGAATTACGGATAGGGAATTAGACAGATCGCGATGTTGCATAACTGGCAATAGCCTAAGCCGGGGTTTGGTCACTTTGACACCTTTGAGCTTGTTGCTCGCTTTCGCGGCTGAGTGCCGTAAGCGCTCGCCCCCAAGCCCGGCGAAGGTGTAAAAGCCGTCCATTTCATCGGTTCAGTTATTTATGCATGTATATTTGATGCATTTTATAGCACATTTGAAGTTTCCAACACACGAGAATTTATACCTAAATATATTTGATACGTGAGATGATCAAGAGCAATTGGTAAATTTACCAGAAATTGCAGTCTTTGTTAATTCTACAGAATTTGTATTATTGTTTCACTCATCAACTCGCAATGCTCTCGACTTCCCGAGGCATCCTCCGTTTATTTATAGCGACCGTGACGCAAATTGCGAAGTTTCAAGACGTACTATACTCATATAATACGTACTTCGCGTTTTCAGGTGTACCAAGACCAGTTTTTATTTTTGAATTATTCAAATGGCCATATTTTCATTTTATTATATTTAGGTATATTCAGAGCACTGTGACCGCAGTCGTGATGTTAAGTGACGATTCAATTATTTAATAATTAAATGTGCAATTCCTGTATGTAGGAAAGTATATTTTCTGTACATATTATAAAACTCAACATCTCTCTGTCTGTCTGGCCGTTTATGTCCTTTTCACGGGAAAAACTCTTATCCCGTTTACATGGTTCTTTTTTTAATTCGCAGCTATGTTATCTGGCCATGTTATAGGATATATTTTGTTAGATAAAGTAACATTAGAAATAAATAGTGACGATAATTGTGAATCAATTTGGAAAAAAGACGCATTTGGGGCGCTTAAATGGCTTACACTGAGTAACCCACAAGAGATATATCAAATTAATGTTCTACATAATTGTAGATCTTAAAAAGACCTACGAAAAAGTTTGCGATAGCATTTGTCTATCTTCGAAGGATCACCCACAATAAGCATTTTTGTCTTCGTCTTTTGAACGAGGGCAACACGATTCGCGCGTGCGCTCGACCGATGGCATTCTATAGTCCACGCGAGTGGAGCCGCGAACACAGGTAGTCTTATATATAAGAATCTTGTGTACGTCTGTTGGTGATCGTGTAATTTCTGAATGACTTGATCGACTGAGCTCTTCATATTCAATATATTTGTTCTATCGAGATGATAGTTCATAGCTCATGATAACCGATAGCTGGTACTGTGGTCATACCATTAAATACTAGAAAGGGCATTAGCTATATATATTGTTTTTTTTTTTTCAAGACATTGATCGTAGGTATCGCGTCACCCTAATATTACATGGTAAGCCTTATTAAGAAGACTGTTGAACATGATGAAGTTAGCCATGAATGATAAGAATCTAAATTCATTTTACCGACTTTTTTTGAATTGTGTAAAAATAATTTTACAGTGTATACATAATTACTTAAACATTATTTCAATCAAATTTAAATGTTTATTTTTACATAATTAAGAAAAAAATCATTTTATTGTAGTCAAATTAACTTAATCATTTTAATCAGATTAAACTAATGCTTATGTAATGAATTTAATTTTTTTATACAATTAAAGAACCGTTAAAATTAATTCACATTATTATCATTGATGACTAAATTCATCATGACGCACTTCTGTCATATTATGCAAACGCATCTCTTCATTTTACCTTTTACTTCAGAAGAAAATAGATTCACAAATATTATATTTTTCTCTATTTGCGGTATTTGACGGTACAGTACTTATTATAATATTAATTATGTTAAGTCTATATACACATATGTGTATAGAGACTTAATTTTTGCAGCCTATCAGCTTAATGGTGAAACGTAGAAAGTTTCATTTAATTAATCAAATATTCATGACAATTGTAGCGTAGACTATACGCAGAATGGCACTCGGAATAAATGGTTGCGCATAAATATTGTGCGGTTCTTTGTCCTAAAACTAAATATGGTTAGTTAGTCATCATATCCGAAGAATAACTGTTGGCTTTGAGTCAGTCGTAATTACGTTTTATTGTCCCGAGATAGCTTAACGTACTGTTGACAGAAGCGTCGACCTTTCGTGCCAGTTAGACGTGATTTTCGTTGTACGCATCGCGTCGCTATGTCAAAACGTCAGCTTTTTCAGTTACGATCATATGGTTCCGAGAAGCCAACGGGTAGGTTGAATAAGTTTATAGTTAATTAGCTTTCCTCTGCGATATTGTTCCCGTTGCCGTGAAAATGAATCGACATCCACGCCATCTTTTGTAAATAGGTTGTACTAATACGGAACCTTCGAGGATGTGCCCACAACAACTCACAAAAATATCATCGCAAATCGTTATCGCATGAATGATATAAAAACACAGAGGACAAACAGAGGGGAAAACAATTTTTATATATGTAACTATATTATGTAAAACGTGACCAATCCATGTAGACGACTGTCAAATGGAACGTCATTTGTATCATTTATGGATTGCAAAAAAATACAAATGTATTTTTATATTTTATTAGCAACCCCGCCTCGTCTTCGCACGGGTAGCTGAATATGATAGTTTGACAGATTATGATGAAATAAGTGAAGGATGAATTTAATTTATTATAAACGCATTCGTTGGTACTGCCTTTACGAATAGATGTCGTTAGTTTAAGCCCATCTTATATACTTACGTAATACGTCTTTTCACTGTATAACTGAGTTGCTTTGCTTAATACCAATTTTCATATATATATCTTAAAGATAATGGATTCTCATACAAACTTTTATGCCCTTTTTCACCACCTTAGTGGTTGAATTTCGAAAAATCCTTCGTTAGTGCTCACCTACAGCTTAAAAGGAACCCACATACAAATTTTCAAGGTCCTAGCCCCAGCAACTTGGCCGCTGCATTGATGAATCAGTCAGGACAAGTAATTATGTGTATAGATTTATCAAGTTCATATTTTTATCAAATTTAATTTTTGACAGCCATCGTTAATTTAGATTCGGTAATCGGTTTTTTTTACTCGGTTTTTACTTTACTTTTTGTATGGAAAAAAGATCCACTCGTTCGTCAAGTTGACTTGGTTACTCTATAGATGCATTCTGTAAAATAATGCTCTAAGCTAAGCAAATTTATTTATTTATTCATAATAATAAAATATAAATATAACATAATGTAGAGCAACGCAAATATTTTTTTTACTATTTTTGTATTAATCAGTAAAACAATGCACAGTAATTATTAACAATCAATTAAGCAAATTTCTCTCCCATAATATATTAACGCTAAACTAACCTCAGTAACTTGTATATTATGCATAGAATGTCTAGATTCAAACACTATATTTTGTTTTAGTACTATTTGTTCCAGATGTTTACTCCAAAACTCCTTTTACTGATTATTTATTTATGTTCCATTCTACTCCATAGTCGTTGGCATTATAAAAGAAGTGAAACGCTTCGTGCAGATCGGGTAAATGTTTACTACAAAAGGGTGATAACCCTCATGATGTCTATTTGTCCTGTGGTTGGACGGGTTCGACTGAATTAATTCATTCTGTTTCAATATTCTAGTTAGTATATTTGTTACTGTAGTTATCTCCTTAACAATACAAATTTAGTATTATATGCTTCCTACGTCAATCCTTTGGAATATCCCCTTCAATCCGAAAAGATCCGGTGGTATCGACTCAGTTGTCACTACGTTGCGGCGGCAGTCCACCCTTTTAATGAACCATGATTTACTGTATTCTACGTCATTCGCAGAGATTGCTCGTACACACAGGGCTGTCATCAAATTTTGTTACAATTTGGTATCATAATATATATTATTTCAAAAAAAGTTTTGTTTCCATATTTCCGATAATTCTTCATCGAAATTAATAATTCAAAAATTATTTTAAAGATTATGTTCCTCGCTATTGTTGAAATAGTTTGAAATAAATGTTTTCGTTACAAATTTTTTTTTTAATATATTTACAAACCAAATGGTTCTGTTATATTAGGTCGAAGATGTGATTATAGCCAGAAAAAAATTAGACGTTGAAAATTCACGTTTTTCAAGACCTAGATGTTGCTAATTTATAATCTCAAAAATTCATAATAATTAGTATTCGTGCACAAATTACCGACAATTTACATTCTCAACAGATTGTTGATAAACTAAACTATCTGATGATATATTCGTAAATATAACAATTATTTTTTCCTTCTTAGTTTGTCCCCTATGGGTTCCTAAACCATTCATCCGACTGCCATGTAACTTGAGTTGTTAAGCACTCGTCCGTGAAGATTTCTGTATTAGTACAAACCGTTTAACAAATGACATGCAAGTCGTTTCATTTTCGGCAACGAAGTCCAGGGTAAAAGCTAGTGGAATATAAAATTAATCCGATCAGGTCCTTACCCTGTAACAAAGTTATATGCACGTATATATATTGTTTAATGTTTTTCTCTTCATATTAAAGTAGGCCGCGGTAATTTTCTTTAACTGTTCGCTCGGTTTGCGTTCCAGTTTTGCAGGATTTGTTTAACTCTCGTGTTTATACTGTAACGGTTTTAGAACTGATATATTGCAATGCACAACTCGTGTGCAATACAACGCAAATAAATATATTTCCTGTGAGTTCTATTTAAAAAAAAAAACATTTCTTTTGCTTCTTTGGAAATGTGATGTGATACGGTACTGGCCAAAAGATTTTTATTATATCATAAACTATGCATTTATGGCAACCTGTGCTTAGACACAATTATGCCAATGTCACGTGGATAGAATATTTATCTAATCTACAGAGTACAAACAACGCTTTAACAAGATGGCGACTCTCTTGTTAAAACTGTTCAGAGAGTTATTGTGGTGAATTAAAGTTCTAGTTACAATAACCAAACTACATCATGCAAAATGTAACCAATATGACATAATATAGAGTCAAATAACGTTTTATGAGTTATAATAAAAACCACAGTATAGCAGTTCAAGATCCCGCCAAAAACTCTATGCGTTTCAAATTAGAAGACAATCGTGAAACCGCTATTTTGATTTGCATTTAGTTTGCAACTTCAGTAAAAAATTTACGATCATGTGTAAATTATGTTGTATGTTACGTGCCTATAATGCCTTATATATTTATTAAGATTAATTTTCAGATGCTGTTTTGTCATAAGATAATTATTATTAACAAAGATAAATAATTTGGGTGGTATCTGTTAGATGTTTAGCAATTTCTGCTATCGATTTGCTGTCGCGAAAAACGTATGTAATTGAAAAGTTTAAAATCGAAAAGGTCTAATTTCCAATTTTCCACACGCGCTGACCGTTTTAAATTCCTAGTATGTATACTGGCACTTAGACCGCATGTATACATTATCTCGGTATACGTAAAAAAGGAATTGACACAGGCACTTGGACACATTTGGATATTGTTACGCATGGCACTTATAATAATATTGAGTTGTGCTTTTTGGCACATAATTTAACTCTTTAGATTTTTAACCATTGAATAAGGGGGCCGATTAACGATGCAAAGAAGGCGAACATATACACGTTTTTTTATGTACAAGATTCTGGAGAGCAATCGGTCAAGTTTTCCCTTTGAGAGTACCATATCAATTTACGCCGTATGCGTAACATACGGTATGTTAAATCAGTTAAATCAGTACCACTTCATACTCGTCGCTGGTAATGCAGAGTGATCCGGTAAACATAATCATAGCAGAGACTTGTAATATGATCCGGCTTGCACCGATGCTAGCGGGAGAAATAAGGCGCGGCGTCGTCGTTCCAGCCCAAGGGGTCAACGAAGGTCGGCCAGTTAACTAGGTCGCAGGTCACTGCTTCGTATCCAATAAGTACCAAAATAAACCGCTTTCGATTATAATATTCTATAGTGAACCGAGACTTGCAAACCATGGTTAATATCATTTGCCGACAAATGTTTTGCGTTAAATTTGACGTACGGAGAAGATGTTTGTAATTTCTATTCCTATACATGTGTATAGGAATGTGTGTGTGATATGTTGTTTATGATGTGTTCCATATAACTAATTTCTACCACTTGATTGAAATAAAAGTCACCGTAGTGTACTTCTGTCAAATAAAATTTGTAAGGTGTATGTACTTGATCTGATAAAATATTTATTTATTGTAACCTAGCTCTCCTGGCAGACGCTGTCTTTTCGGTAGTTAATGGCTCGACCACAGCACCATCTATTGGATCCTAACATACCTGTGAACTATCGTCTCGATTATTAAGTTATATTATTTTATTAGTTAAGTCAAGAGTAAAATACTACCCAATTTAAGATAAATGTAACTCGAGGAAAATTATTTTCCATACAAGTTTTCATACTACCAAAGTATGCAGTTTTATTTAACTAGCTGTAAACCCCACGGTTTCACCCGTGTTGTATTTATTCGACTAACTCTCTACCGCGCTGCCGCCAAGTACCAATTTAGAGCCCACTGTTTTCCAGATTGTTTGACGTTCATGGTTACTGCTCCACTCCTTAGGACTGTAGCGTGAATTTATATAGCCAATAACCTGTAATACGCAGCAAGATGGACAGCGAAACAGACGTAGGAACAGTGTTTATTGTTTTCAAGTTATTAATTGAGGTGTTCACTATCCCACAGCCCAAGCGAGAATGTCTTCAAGTCGGTGAATGCCTGCTTATTGCACACCTGTTACTATCGCTCCGAGTCAATAGTGCGGGACAATAGTACGGATTTCATAATCACATCGACAGGATTCTCCGACTTATATTGAATAATATCTTATTTAATATGGCGTGTTGGTAGGAGAAGCCGGTCCTTGTTCTTACAAGGACTTTCTTGATAAAATAGGTTATACTGCAATTTTTTTTTAAATCATGCTGTTAGTTCCAAAGATAAGTTCGTTCAAACAAACAAACATTATCTTGGGCTTCATTAATATTTAGTATAAATGTTAAACAAAGATTCCTTACATAGTAGAGGGAATACATCTAAATGACTTACTTACCAGGAGGGCATAAATTAATTGTAACTATTACGATATAGTATCGTCGCCGGAGGATACATGTGCCATAGGCCACCAGTTCAAGAGTCAGGCGCTCGGCCTGCTGTCCTAATATAGGTCACAGCTTCCATCCTCTTGCAATTAATGTATATAAATACGCTCATCTACCTAAAAACTATTCGAATGTTGTAAAACACATGTTTTCGCAACGACGCGACCATAAATAAATTCGTTAATTAAATGGAATTTCAGTTGTGAAAAGATAATATATAATACTAGTGGTGTCCCGTAGCTCCACATGCGTTTTTAAGCAGTAGCAATTTTCATTTGGTAATTTAATTTTTACTCGTATTATTTACAATTTCCATAGCCTATCAATTGAAAAATGACATACGTACATTTGGTGCAAAATTTTGTAAAAATTAGTTAAGAATTGACAAAAATATATTTTTTTACGATTTCTAAAAGTAATATTAACAATTCCTATAGCCAAACAGAAATACAACAAAATATTTCATGCCATACTCGCGATAGAGTGTCCTTTATAATAGACTAGCTTCTGTCTGCGACTTCGTCTACGTGTACTTCAGAATTGGATCTTTACTGAGATAAAAAGTATCCTATGCGCTAATCCAGGTTATAAACTATCTGTGTACCAAATTTCATTCAAATCCGTTCACCCGTTTTTGCGTGATTGAGTAACAAACAAACTTACTAGGAAAAACTATTTACTAGGGAAAACAAACAGGATGTCAATAGATGTCTATCTGGCAATTTGGAAAAAACTAGTATATGTACATACAGTACACAGTACAATTTATTATTTTATTATTAATCAAAGATTATTATATAATTTCGATTCAAATGTACATGTATTAGCAATAAAAAGCAAAACATTCCAATGACAGAGACGATTTTTTCCTCCGTGTGGAATTTCGTAACGTGACTATGACAAACTTTTTTGCTTTGTTTTTTTTTTCGTAGTTGACTCATTTCCAAGAAATTTTAATATGAACTAAAATGATTACTGTTGTTACATACTTTGAAATATTTATTCTTAGTTGTTGTCAACTAGACAGACGACTGATGATAACTTGGTAATGGTAATAACTTGAAAAATTGTAGAAAATTGTAAAAACTTATGTTATGTCATTACGTTACAGTTCTTTTGTACCCAGATCACATGAATCGATAGAATCCATATCTAAATTGTCCCGTCACTGGGATGCATATGGCGGAGGTCAGCAGGTCAAGAGTCGGGCACTTTTTCCGCCCCTATATAGGTCAAAGGCTTTCATATCTTGCCTTTCTCCGACGAAACGTAAACATCACTTTTTTATAAGTTTAGCCTTCAGTATTCCAAGAAAGTAAATGTTTATTTTTGGTAATAACAGAGTTTTGTATTGTAAACATTGGGCGTTAATGGAGACACTGTTTAGTCCTTTTTTAATTAAAATCACATAACTATTACACGTACTATCCATTTACTTTTAAGAATTACATACATTAAGCTTTAAGGACAGCTTGCCAGATATTTTTTTATGCTGTATTCTTTTTCTTCTTCTTCTTCTCCCTTTTACTCTACTCTATCAACTGTCATCTCAGTATTCACACCTTTTAAACACATATCCTTCTTCAGTCTTCCTCTACCCTAATATCGGCAACCTCTATACTATACTCTTCTAGTTTTGTGATTTTCATATTCTTTGATATAATAAGCTTTATGCGGTATTATCAAGCCCAGTGAAGCTGTAAATGCCGTCTGAGGCTTCAGGGCATTTTCGGCTAACAGTGTAGTCAGATGAAAAAATAAATAAAGCGGTATTATACTTTGTTTACCATACCATTCACAAATGAAAGTACCAATGGTAATAATAGAAAATAAAAAAAAAACATGGAATAAAAATAAGCCCATTCCAGTTTTCCAGACGAGTTTATATCTTATATTCGAAGAAGCTATTGTAGAGGATTTCTTGTGCTCGTCTGGATAACAAAATCAACGCTCACCATAAAAATCTTTCATAAGTTACTATGGTGAAAATTGATTTTTCTTATTAAAACAAAGGTCAACCCAAAGGTGTTTTCCGTCCCTATATGTATTTAATGTTAATTGTAAAATTCTGCATTTCTTCGAAACAATGCATTTATATTTGTCCACTTTAAAATAATCGAAAATTTTATTTATTAAATTACCTGAAATCTTTAACGGGTAATATGAATGAAAATCTTCCTGCATACCAAGTCAGTAGGTACTACTGCTTAAAAAATCTTAGGCAATTTAAAAACAATAGATAATAGACAAAGACATGACTTTAGTAATAATAGCTTTGTCTACTCTACATGGCCCGGTTACTTCTTTATTTTGCTTCTTCTGGTAAGTTACTACCGTGTGCTGTGTGGTACGGCCCTGCAAAGACGTACGTTTATGTTTATATAGACGTAAATCTTACAGGCAATAAGTAAAATCTATATAATGTTTAAATAAATCTTGAATGTGAAACGAATGTGAAAATTTATATATATAACATTTTGCAATGAATAGTTTAGACCGTGTCTTTTAATACAGAACATATTGCAGTATCACAGAAGCAATGTTTTTTGTAAGTATTTTTTGTATATATATGAAGTGGAACGACACGGATATGTGCAGTGGAGCAGAACGTCTCATCATTAACTAATTTTAGTTGAGCGATAAAATTGTGAACGCGCGCAAATCTGTCGGTGCGTTCAACTCGTCGACAACGATTTATGTTCAGTTGCATCAGTTACCTTGTACCGTGGTATATATATTGTATCGCATGCATTTCTTTATCGCTCAACAGAGCTCATTGCGATCGCTCTCTCGTGATTTATAGTTTCTGTGGAGATTGTTGTCTTAAATTTGTAACTTTTTTACTTAGAAACTACTTTTTTTATTTATTTTAAACAAGATTGCACGATTCACTTTAAACACGTTTTATTAGTATTTCTCAAGAAGTCCTTAAAGGTTGATTTTTCCAATTCATTCACATTTACCAGGGGTTTTCCTACTGCTATCTCGAATATATATATATTTAAAATTAGCTGTATTTCTACATAAATTTTCATTTTAGTGAATCTTCTTTAGACGCTATGGCAGGTGGAATTTTATTGTTACGTTATGCAATGCAAAGTTTTGTCCCAAACAGGACGGAAAATTGGTATTTGAACAAAGAAAACGGGATAGAACTATGCTACAAATCGAAGGAGACAGATGAACGTGATATTATAAAGGAAGTACTTGTACGCATGCGCGAAATCAAGCAACAAAGACCAGTAAAGTATTACAAAAAGACAAAATGTTGTGAGTTGCACACAAATAGGTTTAATACATTCCTTGTGGTTTTCATTTGATAACCGAATTTAAATTCCAAATATTTCAACACCAAAACATTTAATTGACACAATCCACCGGTCAAAATTTTATACGAAACAACATTTTTATAAAAATAAATATAAATATAACATTTTAAATATCCCATTAAAAGTATGTAGCGTCTCCATGGCTGTTCAACCTATTCATGGATAATTAATTGTCTGACAGATATGAAAGAGAGTGATTGTGGAATGAGAATGAATGAGTTACTCGGCAAATGTCTTCTTTACGCCGAAGATCAAATATTATTTGCGTCATTGGCTAAAGATTTACAAGCGATGGTGACTATTATGAATGAAGCTTTGAAAGAAAGGGAATGAAAGTGAAAGCAAAGAAGACTAAAGTTATGGTATTTGAAAAAGAAGAAAGCATGACAGAAGTATGTATCCGGATTGGTGGCGACAAACTAGAGCAATTGAATGAGTTTTTATATTTAGGATCGATGTTTACTAGTGATGGAAAATGTGAAAGTGATATTGAAAGGAGAGTTAATGCTGGTATCTTGGTGAATAGGGCGTTACATACCTTTATGAACAGCCAGAAAATCTCTAAGAAAGTTCCTCTGGCTGTCATAGAGCAGTTTTAGTTCCAACACTCATGTACGAAAGTGAAAGCTGGGTTTGGAAGAAAAAACATGAAAGTAGAATAAATGCAGTAGAAATGAGAGCGCTAAGAAGTATATTAGGAGTGAAATTGAGTGACAGGATAAGAAATAGTGTGGTAAGAGAACGTTGTGGTGTGAAAGAAGATATAATGACACGGTTTTTTTTTTCGAACTGACTATACTGTTAGC
This sequence comes from Saturnia pavonia, assembly GCA_947532125.1. Classification (NCBI taxonomy): domain Eukaryota; kingdom Metazoa; phylum Arthropoda; class Insecta; order Lepidoptera; family Saturniidae; genus Saturnia; species Saturnia pavonia. The sequence continues at coordinate 13,847,581 of OX383906.1, forward strand.
CTTAAGGGCTCAGGAGCCTCGAACGGCATTTACAGCTTCACCCGGGCTTGGGGGCGAGCTTAAGGCACTCAGCTGACACGGATTGAGAAAGGGATGCTTAAATGCTTGGGCATTTAGAGAGGATGAATGAAAGAAGAATCGCTAGACAGATTTATAAGATGAGTGCGAATGGGACCGTTGAAAAAGGAAGGCCTAGACGAACGTTCCACGATCAAATCGGGGACGTTCTGAAGAAAGGTCAGGTCAAGAATACTCTAAACCGATGAGCATGCATGAAAAGATTGATGATTGTTGAAGAAGCGAAAGATACATGTCAGGATCGTATGCAAGTGGAAGGACGTGATGTCTGCTTACCCCGTTGGTAAAGAGACGTGATTTATGTATGTATTAAAAAGACAATTCATTTTAATGTATATATTGTACAAGATGCTCCTTTATTGTACCTTTCTTAACCAAGCTCTTGACCACTGATCCATAAATGAGGGTCAGTATTTATTCTTATGGGGTCATACTAATTTCAGAGCCATTGTTCGGTTTCCATCTAAAATTAGAATTATTTAAAAAAAAAAACCAGCTGCAGAGACGACTATAATTATCATTTGCAATTATTATATTCACATTGTTATATTAAAACAAATCTTAGTTCAGACATCTGTCTACGTAATTAAGTCAAATTATTTTTTTTATTAGCTGTGCCTCGCGGTTTCATCCGCTTATAATTTAAAAGAACTCGCTGATTGATAATTTATTCTTGTTCTTATTCGTGATCTTGTTCAGAATATATATAAAAAGTGCACCACGAAGCAAAAAAATTTAGCTCAATTATTTAAACTTTTTTATCATCATTTGTGAAAACGGAAATTGAAAAAAAAAATAGTCAGCTAACAATTATATAAGTCTTTGAAAAACTGATAATATTGTGTTTCAATGGGGGCTTTATTCTTTCAAGTGTTCAGGTAATAGCATAATTTTTTCAAATTTTCATATTGATATTTCAACTATAAAATAATATTTTATGTGTTATAATGTTTTCAGCGGCAGTGCGTCCAATGCTGTAATGGTCGCGCGTAGCCCCATTTTCATCGTTAAATAAAAATTATAAATAATGGAGAGTCAGAACCTTTTTCCTAGAAATTTCCTCCTCTTTAAAGATCTTTTATCGAAATATCTTAAAAATTAATAGTTTTTAAGTTATTAACAAAAAACTAAAAGCTGTTTTTTTTCATCTTAATTTGTTAATAACAATTGCAATCTTTTAATATAAGTAATACATATTCGAGATACATTATTCTAAATGTCATTCCGAATTGAATGAACTATTGCTCATATTTTAAGGAGCTTTATCTCGAATTAATACCGTTTTGAACTTGTTGACCAGACTATATTATTTAAAGCACGTCTTTATTTATATTATATGAGGTAGTTTCTGCCGGCGGTTTCGATTTTGTTACGATACTCTTTCTCTTACCGTTATAACGAAGCCCTTTAGACGAATAATTTTACTTATAATGTGAACAGGCTCTGTTGAAATTTACGCAGACTTTTTTCCGGTATAAGTGTCATCTTAGCGTAAGGTGAACCGTACTGAACAACAAAAGAAAAAATGTGTTGGTGGTACAAAGCTCGTGTATCGTGTACACATCGGGATCACCGCACATGCAATGAAGAGCTCGTTGCCTTTCAGGCTTCAGCATCTGTTTTGCCATTATCAAGCTGCCAAACGATAAGATTAGCTGCGGATGGATCCCCACCTCGCGGCTAACCGTTAAGTAATATACAGTCATTGAACACGTCTGGCTGAAAAGCAAAAAAAAGAAAACCATAAAAAATATTTACATAATGAGTTCTAGAAAAAGTGAAATATCTGTTTGCAAGTTCATTTATTATACCGGTGAGTTCCGCTAGATGCACTCGGAAGCCCACTTCTTTTATAAGTTTATCTTAGCACTTTGAGCTACATTATCACCTAACATCAGGTAAAAAGAAGGTACAATAATACTTTGAGGCCGATTTTTCAATTTACGGCCGTCATAACAGCGACAATAGGGAATGGATTGTATTACCTTTACATTGTAGATGAGCACTAAGGAAGAATTTTTGAAAATTCAACCCCTAAGATGGTTAAAAAGGGGATAAAAGTTTCTATGAAAATCCGTCAGTTTTGTAAATATAATCTATAAGAATTAGTATTTAGCAATTCGGTTAGAAAGACATGTTTCGTAGTTTTTCAAATTGATTACTTAAGGGTGTAAAAGATGTGGTGAAAGTTTTGTATAATACAACTAACGACATCTATTAGCCAAACGCAGTACCAACGAATGCTTTCATTTCTTTAAAATATTTTTCAACCCGTGCGCTAGCGTGCCGCTAGTGGTGTTATGAATTTCTTATTGCTAAGCATATATGCTATCCTGAAATGTAGATACATAGTTTACTTTTAATATTGTTACTAACTGTATGTACTATGCTCATTTTCATATATCAAATTTTACCTGGGATAGGTATGTTTTGGAGACATTGGCATAATGTGATCTATCTTGTATTCAACATAATTGCCATTGCAATTAGGCCTGTAACTTTATCAGAAGCGCGGTTACACTCGTTTTTAGCCCTCGAGCAAAGGGCGTCCAGTTCGTCGAACCCCACGACCCGCGCCGACTTCAATTTACTGGTCTTGAATTTTTTATCTCAAACCTTTTTATTTCATCTGTCTCGGATTTTTCTTAGTTTAATAGTTACGAAAAGATTTCGTTATTGATTTTAAGGTTAATGTGATTAGGCTGTCTGTTGCAAATACCTTTTATTTCAGTGCTTAGTATTGATCGAGACTCTGTCTGCAATAAAGTTGTAAGTTGTTTTTATATCGCTTTGTTTTCCAACGACGGTCAGCTAGTCCTCATCGCACGAGCAGTTTGACTGCGTGCGGTAAAAAGTTTTCTAATAGTGTTCACGTATAAGGTATTTATTTAAAGAGACATTTTAATATTATCATATTTCCACTGGTTTGGATTCTGATTTTCAAGCTACAGGGCATGTATAGAGGGGCATTTATCCGAATGACATTTGAATGTAATGATTATTATTGTCGTTAACCTTGAGTTTCTTGCGGTCTCTATAAACGGTCACATGAAATTTAATATTACGACATACGAATGTAATCCCGCTTGACATTATAATTGTTGCATTACATTACTTAACAATTATTTTATAATTATGAGAAAATAGATAAGAACACTATCTATTGACGTAATGGACTTCAGTCTTGTAAGAGGAACAACAGTAGTCAGTTTCTTGGATAATAAGATGTTCTGAAAGCAGGTGAAAAGGAAATGACTAAAACAAGCAGCACAGCAAACGGCAGCGATGATGGCGACGTAGGTTCGAAACGCACAATGAGCCTGAGTTTTCGGTGAAAAAAAAACCATTGTAATGAAACCATAGCCTGGTGATAGGGCATTTAGGGCAAGAGTATTGTTTGGCTTGTAAACCAATAGTCTTCATCAAAATAAATTATATCATTATTATGAGTCATAACATAAGCAGGTTTTTGGAAATAACAACTTAGTAATAAACGCGTGCGGAGTCGCGGGCACAGCTAGTCATTGAAGCAATGGTGGCTCAGTGGTCGAAGGAAAACATCGTGAGGAAACTATAGCTTGGTGGTAGGGCATTTTCTAATGCCCGCCTGGCTAGCTACCACCCTCAAGTTGAAAATCTGTCGTCAAACACCAATATGTGTGTTCTGGCAGCTGCACTTGAGAGCCAGTTTTTCACTAGGTTTGCGTATTATCATCTTGGGCCACATCGTCACTTAAAATCAGGTGAAATTGTGGCCACTACGCCAAACCTATAGCGATAAAAAAATAGGCTCGTATAGATAACAAGCAGTTGAAACACCCCATCACAGTCATAACCAACTACAGTTTAGCCGTCTTAACCCTAACGTAATTTAATTAACATTTTATTACAAAGATATGTATAGGGTAAATTTAAAATACAACAAGTGTACGGAAACACGACCTAAGCATTCTTAATTTTATTTGTGCCATAAAATTAGTCATTATGGATTAAAGTTAAGTATAATTGTTAGATTAATATCTTTTTATTCTATAGATTTATTTTTATTTAACCGTCTAGGCAGCGATTGCAAGAGGATCCCCTCGACCTAATTGTATGCATATATATATATATATATATACAGTCAATACTGGATAAGCGATAGTTCAAGGGAGCACAACCTCATTCTCGCTTATAGAGTTTTCTCACTAACCCGAGTTTCTCTCCATGGTTTCTCTCCTTCTTTACATGGGTAGCGTTTCTCTCTTATAGAGGTACAGAAATATAGAGGCAAAAGAATGCGATAAAATAAAAACGCTATTTAGTTCCTCGAAATAGAATAGGTACAATATTGACGAGAAAACAATACAAAAACAATGGTACGAAGTTCCACGAAAGTTAATAATGAGTCATAAAATAGCAGATGTTAAATTTGTAATTTGTTTTGTCATTTGTTCCTCCTAAATAATATAAATAAATAAAGCTCGACTGTCGCTTATAGAGGTATAGATAAGTAGCAGTCTCACTTACGGAGGTCCATGAGGGAAAAACGACTTTCTCTTACAAAGGTTTCTGTTTCTCGCTAATAGAGGTTTTGGGAGCTTAAAATGACGGGTCCTGGCTATTACTCTCACTTATAGAGTTTTCTCACTTATCCAGTTTTCACTTACCCAGGTTTGACTGTATATATGTATATATATATATATACTTACTTTTACTAGCTGTTATTACCCGCGACTTTGTCCGCGTGGAATTTAATGTTAATTATTTTTCTTAAATAAAAGTAGCCAAGTTACTCCGTATAAGATCAGCTCTCCCAGCCAAAATTGGTCCACCCGTTTCGGAGATTAGCCGTATATACTTATATATGCATTGTTATAATTACCGTACATACTTTCGTATGCATTTAGTAAAAAGCTACTAATTTTAAATTACAAACAGACACTTCAATTTTATTTATTTGTATAGATATAGAATTATAAAGCTATCTTTTAATTTATATTGTGTAAAATATTAGTGGTATCTTTATTGTACACAAGTGAAGTGGATTGGAAATAGTAACATGGAACGTGAATTCTGAGTTATCACATAAACTTTCTGAAAAGTTTTAACAATGGGACCAACATTCTGTTAGAACACTGAAGTCATCAGAATACACTAACTTTGAAAAAGGAATACTTACTCACTTGATAATGGCAGTAATAATTGTTAATAACTAGAATTGGTTCCCAACTTACAAAAAAGGAAAAGCATAATATCTGGAGAAAAGTAAGGGTCGTTATACGAAAAGCAAAAGTCCTTCAGTTTATAAATTGGTGCAATACTCAATTAATTAGTCTTCATTTAGAAGCAATAACTCATTACGTTAGCAATAAACTGTTATTAAAGCGTATAATAAATGTGCACTTTGAAGTTAATGTCCGCTGAGACACGAACTGTAATTGAGTTAATTTTCAAAAGGGTGATGAAAGCTTGTGTGTTATTGGGAAGAGTAGTATTTCTTCACGCTGTCATAACCAATGACTTCTAGATCTAGATGCACTGATTTGAAGCAATGTTAGTTCAATGGTCTGTCACATCGCGTCTTTGGATATGAGTTCGAATCCTTGCAATGACCTTGAGCTTTCGTTAAAGGAAAACATAGTAATGATACCATAGCATGATGGTAGGGCTTTTTCCATACCCGCCTGGCTAGCTAACAGCCTAAAGTTGAAAATCTGCCTCAAAGCGCCAATAGTTGTGTTCCGGCAGCTGCACTTGAGAGCCAGTCCTTCCACTAGGCTTAGTGTGTTTACCATTGTGGGCCACATCGTCACTTAAGATCAGATGAGAGTGTGGCCACAACGCTAAACCTATAACGATAAAAAAAAACTGCAAAAGGCAAAAGTGATCGACAATTGATTAAAGCTCAAATAATCGCTGAAACGTACGCCTGTTTCATAAGCGTGTAACGTTCTCCGTTTTATTACAAAGTCAGTGCCACGATCACAGATTTGAGAAAAAGGCAGATGTAGCCTGATAGAACACGAAAATGTCCCTAACAATTTTATTACTAGTATCCAATTGTGTCAATTTTGAAAGGAAACGTCATGCAATGTCAGACCCCGTATGTTTTAATATTATATTAAAAAAATATGCTGTCTTGTGTGTAATTTCACAGTAAAAGTTCTCCCTGAAGATAAACAAGGAAGAGGGAATATCTTTTTGTATGTAACAAAGCTTATTTTGATATTCGTTTCCGTCTTATTTGTTACTGTTTACAAAACAGCAACAGTGTTGCTAGGTTATAATGAAATATTTCCTGGAAGTACAGTAAAATATATGTACCTATGTAGTGTTGGAAGATTATTTTATTTACAACCTATCATGAAACTAAAGGTAGGGTAATGGTTTGTTTGTTTGACAACGACCTAGAAACACTGAGAAAGATAGCGTTATGGTTCCAAAGTAAAAATTATAGAGAACCCTTGACAATTTAGTGTACCAGTCAAAAATCTAAAATCCAAGATGGTACAAGAAATCAAAATGGCAGATATAACTTTAGTTGAAAATTGGTATGTAACAGGTCCTTGGGGCCCTTCGTTTCATGTACAAAATCAGTTTTTTGATAACGGATGATGGATTAACGACTACACTACTGAAATGGTAAAAAAACAGTAAAACTTATGTTATGTATTAATTAACACGGTCTATCTGGTTGCCAAGGACACACAGCTAAATGCATGTCCCAATGTTTTTCGTATGGCTCCATTTGCCTTTTTCTCAAATCTGTGGCCACGATCAAGAAAATAATATACGTTTAATTTAATCTGAATAATTGAAATAATCGATGTAATAAAAATACTTTGTGTTCTTCTTCGTCTTTCTGTTTAATGGCATACGTGTGTTTATACACAATTATTCCAATGTCATGTGAATAAAATACTTGTTTAATCTTCAAAGTTCAAGTTTTAACAAGATGGTGACATAACAGACCGGGGAGTTTTTGTAGCAAATTAAAATTTATTCTTTTATTTATTATCTTTAACTCACTTCACTTGTGTGTTGTACCATAACAAAACTATATTACGTAAAATACGACCAATTTTACAGAATATGGGCCCATATAACATAAATTTATGAATTATTATACACACAAAACACGACAAATCAAGTACCCGCTAAAATTTCCATACATTGTTAATAAATAAAAATCTAAGTAACTCCGTTGGCCTTAGAGTCTTTAACAACTTCGCCGTGCTTTGGGCAAGCGTAAGAAGAACGCAGCCGAAATGACAACAGCTCAGCAACCTCGGCTTGGGCTGCTGCCGTGCATACGATTCCGCGCGTTGAATCTAACTATCCATTCGATCTAACTATACATACACAGACATCTTTGTGTACTTTTGTGTTTTATTTAGTACTACCTGTGCCCACGGCTGTGCTCGCGTGGAGACTACAGGATGCCCTGGGTCGAGTAGATACGCGAATCGTACTGCCCCCACTCCTAACCACGGCGATCGCCCGCCGGTCTTTTTGAAGACAAAAATGCTTATTTAGATCATCTTTATAAAATAGACTTATGCTATCGACTTTTTGTAGGTCTTTTTAAGATTTACAATTATGTAGAACATTATTTTGATATATCTCTTATGGTTTACTCAGCATAAGTGCCAAAAGCGTCTTTTTTCTGAATTGCTTCACCATTATTATCACTGCTATTTATGTATATTAGTTTATCTAACAAAATATATCCTATAACCCGGTCAGGTAACATAGCTATGAATTAAAGTAAAAACTATAATTAGTTCGGATAAGTGGTTTTCGGGTTAAAAGAACATAAACGGACAGAGAGACGTTGAGAGCATTATTATATGTATAGAAGATATAGATAATTATATAAACGCTTGTTGTGTCGCCAATTATTCTACGTTATGACCGTCTGCGCTCCCCGCAACCCGCTTCTCAGCCAAACCCTTCGAATTACTGCCAATTTTTTCTTCAAATTACTCATATGTTGGAATATATTATATTCGTTGTGTAAAAATACATCGTTATGTGCTATGGCATATTGCTTTACAGGATTAGTTAAATTATTTGATGTGATGATGGTCCAGTGGTAGATTTTTCGGACACAGTTTCCTTCGACGTGGGTTCCAATCTTACAATGAGCGCAGCTTGCGGCATTGTGACGAAACCATAACAAGCATGGTATTCGAGTATTCCTTCAAATTGAAAATCTGTCACCAAGCACCTCCAAGCTTGTTCCGGCCGCGGCTTCCTCTAGGCTTTAACGTGTTACCATCTTTGGTCAAATCGTCACTTAACATCAGCAGACACTGCAAACTTTATTTTAATGAAGATCGAAATAATTTACTTTTTCTTTGTTAATTCCTATACCGAAATATAGACGATAATTTTTAAATATTTTACATTCAATATTCTCAGAAAATTTTCTTTCCGTTATTACCTATGTGTTTTTTTTTGTCAATCAAGAAATTTAAGTTAACATATTTGATGGGATGTTAGTAATTTTAATATGTCTTTCATTACAGGTACTGTTTGAGGTGTATTTGGAATGTTTAGATTCTGTAAGTGTTGCGGTAATTATATAGATTTAAAAAAAAAAAAACATGGCATATCGGTGACCTAATCCGAAAACAACAGAGACCACCGAGAGATCGGAAATACATCGGCGGTTATTGTTGTCAACCCGAGTATCTCTTCACGTTAAACTTGATGGGCCCGATATTGTATAGAGGGAACACACTGGCCAAGAGACAGTTCCACAGTTTCACGGTACGGCTGAGATAAGATATTGCGTTTTTGAAGTGAAAACTTCTTTAGCACCGTCGTGATTTAAAACTCTGAAACGAAAAAGCGACATTAAAAAGAGACGACCATATACATATATAGGATTTATTTAGCCTACGAGAGATTGAGATAGAATACATTATGTACGGTAAATGCAAGTCCTGAGTTTCATGATTGTGATCGTCGTCGCATTGGCCTTGTGGTATGAGACGACCAGACACCATACGCAATAGGCACGAGAGGTCGATAGTTCGAATCCCGAACATATCTTTTAATTTTTTTCTGACGGTTTCACTTCTGACACGTGTGACACTGCTGCACACTTAATTATTTTTTTTAGTTCGTGCCGAGATGTTGGCTATCCTCAAATTGTGGCCTCTGTGGATTCTGCTATGCATTCACAGTTCTTTGTGACGAGCTTTCTTGTGAAAGTCAGTAGTGAAATCAATGAATCGATTATCCATATGTATCAATCATTCAGACGATTATACGCCTGTGTCAATCGTTTTGACTTTGTTCAACGTCGAAAAATAGCGCTCACTTTCTACTGACTTTAATACTTCATGCAGGCACAGTGCCTATCACTTAGACGTTTTACGATAAACAAAAAAGATCCGAACAGTATTCCATACACGTAGATTTCAGTATAAAGACTTTAGAGTAAGTGGCGCAGTATCGTGTTGAATAGAAGTAAATGCACGTCGTTGTTATCAGACAATCTTACATGGTCGTTTCCGCTGTTGGTTGCTTCAAGTTCTGTTCTTTTATTTGAGTAATGGTCGACTGTTTGTCAGCTTTGCTCATTACTTTCTGCGTTCCTTTGTCGTTTTAGAGACTATCTGTCACAGGTAGGCACTAGTGCTTTGCCATTATGAAGAATTATATGGGTTTCCTTTGTTTTCTTATAATGCCCTTTCTCAGTGCGCCTATTTCACGATCATAGTTCACGATCACAGCTTACTGTAGAACGTTGGCTTTTATTATAAAGATATAATTTACTTCAAAAACACTGTGCGCCCGAAAACTATCGATAATCCTAAACCCTTCAATGTTTCTAAATTTTCAGTAGGTTATAACAGTTTGATGATGCCATAGCATTTTCTAGAGTTTGCCTTTCTAGCTATACTACCTTTAAGTCGAAAATCTGTCGCCAAACACCTATCGGTAGGATCTGGTATTAGTACTTGACAGATAATCCTATTTATGGACTTTTGTTTTACAGCATAAGGCTACATTTTCATTTAGTACAAGGTGGAGATAGACTTATTTACTCACGTAAGAAGTTATAGTTCTTTGAATTAACAAAACAAAAATAAATATCTTAAAAAAATTCTGCCCCTTGCCAACATCATGATGATGTTAGCCATCTATGATGATACTATAAATTCATGGTACAGACTTTTATTATTTTTTTATTTGTGAAAAAACAAATTACGTTGTATAAATAAACATTGTTTTAAATGTTTTTTTTTTTTTTTTTTTATAATAGCTCGGCACATTGACTGTACTGTACCTGATGGTAAGCACACTACAATCCAAACACAACAACGACCACCAAGAGATCGCAATCCATCGGTGGTCGCCGCTGTCATGCCGGCCTGCTTAAATATCTCTTCACGTTACGCTTGAAGGACCCGATGTCATAAGAAGGAGGGAACACACCGGCTGGGAGACCGTTCCACAGCTTCACGGTACGACAGACATAAGACAAAGCGAACTTTTTAGTTCGTGCCGAGATGGAAGTTACCGTAAAACTGTGATTCCGAAGCCCAGCGCGTGTGGTTCTGTTATGGAAAGGAGAGGAGGGAATTAGATGAAACAGCTCTTAAATTAATGTTAATTTACAAAACGTAAAATTATTTAAAAAAAAAAAGTCTGTAATAGTTATTTATGATACTACTAGTGCGGTAATTCCGCACGCGTGTCATACAACGTTTTTCAACACATTTGCGAGAAAACAGTACGATAGGTAATTGAGCAAACTTTTTCATTTGATTATTTCTAATAGCAAATAAGAAATTATACAGATAGGTAAGTACTTTTGAAAATTTTACCTACATTTTGCGCCTCATTCAAGATATCAGGTGAGTAGATTCCACATTAATATCGGATTCCTCGCTTGAACTCATTTTATTATTTTATTTATAAATATCAGTTGGAAAGTCGCAACAATCTTTGACGTTTCTAATTTAAAAAAATATGAAAATGGCGCGAATTTACAATTGGCGTCACGGTCGCGTAGTGAAAATTAGAACTACACCTTTCTCTCATTTTCTTTTTAGGATTAAAGTGAGGAAAATATTTTGATAAAAAGCGCTTCCAAGGCTCGATCATTTATTTTATTTTTTCTCGTAATGTGAAACTCTTTGTTGGAATTCTTATATATTTTTAAGGCGCCGTCGTATGGTGCGTAATTTTTGACTTTCGAACAAGGTATACAGGCTTCGTAAATACATTTTTTGAGCAAATGTGTTCAATAATGTATTTATATGTAATTATCATTGATGATGAACTTCCTTATGTTGCACTTGCGTCACATGTTACGCGTACAGCTCTTAATACCCTCTACTAAATGCGCCAAAACAATTATATCTTCAAAAATAAATACTATTAGTAATAGTTATTATACTTTTTCAGTTTTATCATAAGGGATATGTCTGGAACGTGTTCTTTGTTGTCTACGATGAAGTCGAGCCGTTTCAGTCGCGACGCGACGCGACGGCTTTTAAACATTTTAATATGATCCATAATATGTACTTGTGCAGGGTCGAGACCGTTTGTCTGGCATCGATATGAATCGTTATACGGGGCTTGGTCCCAAAACTAATATACTCGTAGCGACAGCAAAATTATCGAAAAATTCAGAGAAAACCTACACGAAGCAAAAAAAGAAAAACTTAAATAAATGACCTATAATAATATTGAAAAAAAACTAACTTCAAATTTCGTTATACTATAGAATTGATTTAATTTCTATTTAATTTTGTTACATAAAAGTTGCCTTTGCGACTTTATTAAACTTACCCACTAAAAATATTATTTAATTAGTAATCATGCAAAAAAATGATCAGTAGAGAATCTTACAATAATAATTTAGAATGAATGAACGTCACTTGTTGATCCTATCTATACTCATTCTCATTTTTAGAGGAACGCAAAATACGCAATATTTTGTATAAAACAAAATATCATCGATATTTGCACAATGAAAATTATTAATTTAGATTTTGCTTATTATTCGTTAATTTAAAATTGCAAACGTTGATAAAACAAACGATCGAATGTCAAAAATTAACCAATTTAAGAACACACATGGTTGTAAAAATTTTCAATTTCAATTGAAGTAACAGCCCTAGCAATTTGAGTTGCGTTTAGATCTGGCATTATCAGCCGATTTTCAGTAACAATTCACACTTAACACGATAAAAAAGTCAGACAAGGTAAAAAAAAACAAATTGAAATTCAAAAGTTGGCAAAAAAATTCGCAGTAGAAAGAATGCAATATTACGCAATAATTAACACAATCAAATGAAATTCGAAAAAAGAACATTCCATAAGTTTTTTAAATAGGGTTTACTAATGTTTGTGGCCAGTACGCACGTTAATTAATTAATGTTTGTAGCCAGTACGCACGCTAATTACTTACTTACATAAATCACACCTCTTTTCCAACTGGGTGTCAGAGACCACGTCCTTCCACTTGCTAAGATCCTGACATACAGCTTTCGTTTCTTCAATATTCATCAATCTTTTCATGCATGCTCGTGGGTTTAGAGTACTCTTGACTTGACCTTTCTTCCGAACGTCCTCGATTTGATCGTGGAGCGTTAGTCTAGGCCTAGGCCTTCCTCTTCCAACGTCTTATTCACACTCATCTTATAAATCTATCTAGTCATTTTTCTTCCATTCATCCTCTCTACTTGCCCAAATTTATAAGCATCCCTTTCTCAATCCGCGTCACTGTCTTCTTTCACACCACAACGTTCTCTTACCACATTATTTCTTATCACTTCATCATTTCATATATCATTTCTTGTCACTCAATTTCACCCCTAATATACTTCTTAGCGCACTAATTTCTACAGAATTTATTCTATTTCCAAGTATTTTTCCCACACCCAGCTTTCACTTCCGTACATGAGTGTTGGAACTAACACTGCTCTATGCCAGCCAAACGACCTTTCCTAGAGATTTTCTGGCTGCTCATAAAGGTGTGCAATGCCCCATTCACCGAGTTACCAACTTTAACTCACCTTTCAATATCACTTTCACGCTTTCCACCCCTAATAAACGTCGATCCCAAATATACAAACGCATTCACTTGCTCCAGTTTGTCGCCACAAATCTGTCATGTCAACTTTTGTCATGCTTTCTTCCTTTTACACCATAACTTTCGTCTTTTTTACTTTCACTTTCATTCCCTTTCTTTCCAAGGCTTCATTCATAATAGTCACCATCATTACTGACAATTATTTATGAATAGTTTGAACAGCCATGAACGTTAATTTCAACCGGAGAAATTAAACCTTTTTTGATCCTCCAAATGTGTCACATGAGTTTATGCTACGAATGATGTTGGCTATTTCTTATTCTTATTAAATTTTATATTGTGTTGTATCGATTACTAGTCTTCCTACATATGATTAAATAGTAAAATAGTTTTAAGTAAATACGACAATTTTTCGATTTACAGATTTGTAAATAAATATTATAGACAAAATCCAAGTAACGTCAAACTATATAACCTTCATATTCTCAATTAAACTTTAACATTACAACATATTTACCAAAATTTAAACAATTAGCTTAGATGGTATCTTTATGGATATACTAGCTATAGGTAAAAATATACATGAATGTTAAGTGCGCGTGTACCTAGTATTTTCTTTGTTGTCTGCAGTCTGGATGCAGTGCGCGCCACTTACGACTCCTCTAATAATTTCTTAAATGATGAGATGGTCTGTCGTTGACGTGGAATTTATGTTCATCTGTATTAATTATACACCAATAGATATCGAAGTGTTTAAAACGAATTACCTTATGGAACTATAAATATGTAATGAATAACTATACAATGTTTTTTTTAGTATCTATTTTGTCTAAGATATATCTGAGGGTTCACTCCTCGGATTGAAAAAAAGGTATTAAATTATAATATTATGAATTTTTGAGATATTATTATGTGGCCAAATTCTAAATTATGAGAAATAGAGAAAGATGTAAGAACTCATGAGCTCGATTTATGAGAAAACAAATATTACACATTTCCTTTATTTCAATCTGTTACTTAAGCGGTAAACTAAACCCACTGATTTTTCAAAATTATGACATATGTATATTACACTAACGAGTTCTCTTATTAATAGGGATCAATACTGCATGGAATATATAATCGAAAATGGAATAAAATTACTCATTTTTGTACGATTATACACATGTATTATATATATAATGACAACCAGTACTCCGTAGATATGATTCAACTACAACAACTACAAACAATTCCGATCCGAGTTAATTATCTACTATACTAAAGTAATGCTTATACTGTTTGCATGTAGAGTGTTTCATACGTTTAATATTGCTTCATCCTAAATAACACTATGAAGATAGAGCTGACAATTTATGGATTATGTTTTAGTTTTATGAAGAGGAAGCTTGAATTAAATTTCAAAGGCACTTATAAATGTGGATTTATTAAGTTCCCTTCACACCGCTCGCTGCAGTGCTTATTTTTAGAAAACAATGGAAGTCTTTGTTCTTTATATCAAGCACACGCGAGTAACTGTTCTAGAACTTGTGCGATTCTACCCTTCTCTAGACAGTAGTGGTCACTTAATGGTCTCGTTTATTCGACGTCTTTTAAATATAACTTCTTATATGTTATATGTTTTTTAAGTAATATTTGATTTCACCCTAATAAGTTTTAGTAAATAACTCGATGGGAATTATATTTTACAATATGTGCCTCACGTTTTTACCCTTAATAAGTATATTCGACCGACTCACCACTATGTCGCGGCCTCCGACGCACCAGTGTACTCTTCTTCTTTTCCCTAACTTGGCAACCGATCTTCTTTAGTCTTCAGACCATTACTGTCTTTATTGAGTGTATATAGTTTCCCTAGTACCCCTTGTTAGAAGTTTCTAGAGTTTTTGTGGTATCTTAGAATTCATGATCCATGTTATTATTTTCAATACACTTCACTTGTGCACAATAACCAAGCTTTATTATACAAAACGCCACCTGTATTACACAAGATAGGGTCAAATAACACAAATTTATGAATAAAAAATAAAAACCTCTACATGACAGTTGGAGATCCCGCCAAAAACTCCCAGTGTAATCTATCATTGTTCACACTTCTCTTACTTGTCTACAGCTTGCGAGATCGCTTAACGTGCATGGTTACTGCTCCGCTCCTTAGGGTCATAGCGTGAAGTTATATAGCCTAAAACCTTCCTCTATAAATAGGCTTTTTTATAATATCTCGGCACATTGACTGTACTGTCCCTGATGGTAAGCGCAGTACAATCCAAATACAACGGCGTCAGCCGAGAGATCGAAATCCATCGACATAGAGAACTTTTTATTCATGCGTGTAAAAAAAAATATTTTCAAATCTGACTAATTGTTTGTTCCATAGATTAGCGCGTTCAAACAATCTCTCGGGCTTTATTTATATTAGTGTAGATATTGTTAAGTATAATTTATTATCGTGGAAATAAATGTATTTGAATGAAAGTTCAACAACCTATGCTAAACTGCATGTCGGTATCACGGTAATATTGCATCTGTTAGGCATGATTGAGATCTCGTGGGTGGCTGCGCGACTACCGGCTGGCTCAGAGTCCCCGGCGCGGGCGCGGCGGGGGGCGGTATATTTCAAATCCCCTATATTATTTTGTTTTCGATTGCAATTTTTGCTTCCATCTCACATAACGTTAATAATGTTGATTGATGACAGTGAGCATTAAATAATATAAAAAGGATATAGTTCAATTAGATTAAATGTTCACACTCGTTTCAACCGGTACTCTACAAACCGCGTTTTGGGTCATTTTTAATGTGTTATTTATTAAGATTTATGAAACAAATAAATCTTCACACTGTTTATTATTCTTTAAAAAGTTAACAACTTTGTAATTCTCTGTCGTTTTTAGTTATAGACCTAGCTTAGAAATTCTTAATGACCGATAGTGCAAGTGGTTAAACCTTAGCCCCGTAACCAACAAAGAAAACATTTTATGAAGTATGAAAATAAATTTCACTATTTTGTCAATTTTGTTTTGTTTTCATTTTTAACTAAATAGTCGGAATTTTAGAGATTTCTCCACACTCGAAAACCGTCTCATTTATATTTTAACAAACATTGGTCAATGGCCCAGTTTATTTTTGGACGAGACCTTTTTTTTTTTTTTTTTCAGGTACTAACATAAACTCAGTCGTTCTTGTCAGTTGTGCTTAGTTTTTGTTTAAAATAAAATATAATATGTATATGTAGGTAGTTGCCGTGTGTGTGCCGGCTTAGAATCGCACCACCCCATCTCACCTGTAGGTGTCGTAAAAGGCGACTAAAGGATTATCCGAAGAACGGGCAGCAGCGTCCTTCGAGTATGTATCCACGACCATACTGCGATCGCCAACCCGCTTGCCAAGCGTGGCGATTATGGCAAATCCTCCCATAATGATAGTAAAAACAAAACCTAGACCCCTAGTCCCCGGCGGCCCCGCTATTCCTGACTCCGGTAGCGGTCACGGTAAAGGTGGGGCAGGGGGTGCTATAGTTAATCCTCGGCAGAGATTCGGCTACCACAACCGACGAACACTGGCCCTGGCAACTTATAACACGCGCACACTGCGAACTGACGAGAAAATTGTCGAACTTGAGGAAGAATTGACCAAGTTACGGTGGGATATCATAGGTTTATCTGAAGTCGGGGTGCGATGTCAGGAACCTCCTCGTGGTGCACCCCGGGCAACGTCGACCACTCTGGTCGGCGGCTGATACCTGACGCGCTCCTCCATGTATCCCTCTGCTTATCAGAGGGAACTATGGAGGAGCGCCGGCTGGAGAGCCTTAAAACTCCTGGGTGTGGCATGTGCGCGGCGCACCCAGTACCGGGCTGGGGCCGATGAGGGCTCAGTTTGAGCCCCAAGGGCCCAGTTCCGGACAGCGGCTGGCGGGATCGGTTGTTTCATACCGGTCCCGGCAGGCGTACCGCAAACGTGACGAGTGAGAGTAATAAGATGGACGCAAAATCTAAAAAGTTATTACCCCAGGAGGGTACCCTAACGGGAGAATCCCTCCCCGAGCATAGCTCGGGCTGCCCCACCGTGTCTGGGGGGGGCAAAGTTTTGCGAGATTCGGATATAATATTAACGACTACGGCGAACACACGGACAACTGATATCCCTACAACGACGACCCTGGCTACTTCAAATCGGACTCCTGTTGTGGTTATTGAGAGGGACCTGGCGCTTGACCGATTTACGGTCAATCACTGGGCTGGTGGCTCTGGTAGCACTGGGCTTGATTGTCGGAAGCGGTCACATATTGTTGATGGTTCTGATGGGGATGTGATGCGGGCTACTCCAAGCAAAGTGACCACTGCGCGCAGGGGTAAAGCCCAGGACCCGGGCTCCTCTGCAGGAGTAACACGTGCGACAGCCGTTGGGGAGGCAGGTAGATCAACGGACTGTCCCATAGTCGAACCGCCCTCCTGTAAGGAGGCATGTGACGAGGCAGACGTGGGGGTGCTCGAGGGCATTGAGTTCCTTGATCCTGCAAGGCTCAGGGCGCTTGCCAAGGAGAAGGTGGACGGGATTCTTGAGGTTGCCAAGAAATCTGGCAACCTCAAGGGTACGTTCGTCAAATCTCTAAAGGAGGCGGCCTGGACCTTGCATGAGGTGGTAGCAACTGCCCTCACGCGCACGGTGGCCAGTGAGACCCTCATTCTCCAACGCGAGACGAGGAAGCTGCGTCAGGAGGTCGCGGACCTCAGGGCGGAGCTCACCTCGTTACGGAGTCGAGGTGAGGTTCCACCTGCGCCACCGTTGCCGCAAGCGCCGGAATCGCACGTGCAAGAATCACTGCCGAAAGCGTTGGTGGAGGCGATTGGGGTCCACATGGAGAGGATGGA
Organism: Saturnia pavonia; assembly: GCA_947532125.1. Lineage (NCBI taxonomy): Eukaryota > Metazoa > Arthropoda > Insecta > Lepidoptera > Saturniidae > Saturnia > Saturnia pavonia. The sequence continues at coordinate 13,865,575 of OX383906.1, forward strand.
GCGGACCCTCCGGGTCTCTTTGGGGGAGGTCGTGACCGCCCGCATTGAGGCCCTGGACGACCGTCTCCTCCCCTCCAAGGTGGTTCGCCCCCCTCTGGCTGCTGACAAGAGGACGGTTCGAGCTCCCACAGTGCCTAAGCCCAAAGGGCTCAAGTCTGTGAGAGCTAAGCCTGCTGCGCCCACTCCTGCGCCTGTTGAGATCGCGCTGGAGGCTGAGAGTCCTCTGGGGATGGAGTGGGTTCCACTTCCGGGATCGTCCTCGGCCCCAGCTCCGGACTCTGTGCCTGAAACCGTAGGATGGTCAACTGTGACCCGTCGTCGCAAGAGGCGCGAAAAGGCGCCAGCGGCCACTGCGGAACCGGCTCCTGCCTCTCTTGTGAGAGCGCCTCGGGCCAAGCCCAAAAGGAAGCTTCCCTCGACGCCCCGATCGGCTGCGGTGATTGTTACACTGCGGCCTGAGGCGGTGGAGAGGGGAGTGACCTACAAGTCGGCCCTCATGGGGGTGAGTCGGGACGCGCTAACTGAACTTGGCATCGGCAACCTGTCGCTTCGCCCCGCGGCCACGGGATCTAGAATCATAGAGATTCCTGGCGCCCGTGGTCCGGAGCAAGCTGGCGGGTTGGCTGCAAAGCTCAAAGAGGCGCTGTCTGGCATAGCAACTGTGGCGATCCCAGTAAAGAGGGCAAACGTGCGAGTCATAGGGCTTGACGAAACAGTGTCGGTGGCAGAAGTCGTCGCGGTGGCGGCGGCCAAGGGCGGTTGCGAGCCAGCCCTTATTAGGGCCGGCGAGATACGCCCCTATGGGAGAGGCAGTGGAGCGATCCACCTGTCCCTCCCGGCCGGCGCTGCCAAGACGTTGCTGGAAGCAGGGCGACTCCTGGTTGGGTGGAGTGCGGCTCGCGTCCGCTTATTGGAGGACGGACCGTTGAGGTGCTTTAGGTGCCTGGACGTGGGCCACACACGGCCTGTCTGCCAATCGGCAGTTGACCGGGGAGCACTCTGCTTCCGGTGCGGGCAGCCCGGCCACAAGGCACTACAGTGCGCAGCTGTAAAGCTGCACTGTGCCTTGTGTGCCGATTCGGGAAGACCAGCAGAACACCACATGGGGGGCGCCAAATGTAGGCCGCCCCTCAAGAAGGTGAGGGCACCACCAGCGCCTAGATCGTAGGAGTGTTGCGTAGACGTTGGGTGATGGGAGGGGGCGCTTTCTGCCTCTTCTTTCCGCCCTAGCTGAACCAAGGGGAGATGGGTCGGGGGGCCCCTCTTCCCATTGCACTGGTTCAGCCGTCTGGGAGACAGTTGGGGTTGTACCAGACTGTCTCTCTTTAGCGCTGGAGGCCCGATTGGGGCCGGCCGCCGGGGCGACGCGGTTGTTGCTACCGCGATCCCGTTTCGTCCCATTTTGGCGGCTGATGGTACACCGTGGAGGTTTAGTGAGTAGGAGTCTCACATAACCACTCGTCCCCCCGGGCGGGTGTGTACCCATGAAGGGTTCCTCCACGTTAAAAAAAAAAAAAAAAGGTTTATCTGAAGTCCGAATAGAGGGGGAGGACACGATAATCCTTAAATCTGGTAACTTGCTCTATTTCCGGGAGGGCGACCAACAGTCCCAAGGAGGTGTCGGGTTTATCGTCCACAAAAAGTCGAGAGTGTGTCGACTAGGGTAGCGTGCCTTATACTCAGAATAACCAAACGGTATTCCTTGAAGGTCATACAGGTGTACGCTCCGACCTCGGCGCACTATGACGATGAGGTGGAGGCTATGTATGAGGATATATCTAAAGCCATGCATAGCTTCAAAGCCCACTTCACAGTTGTCATGGGGGATTTTAATGCAAAACTGGGCAAACGAGACTGCGATGAGCTGCAAGTGGGGCAATTTGGAGTAGGAAACCGGAATCATCGAGGCCAACTACTGGCCGGCTTCATGGAGAAGGAAGGCCTTTATATGATGAACTCTTTCTTCAGGAAGCGAGAACACAGGAAGTGGACCTGGATGAGCCCTGACGGTGTAACGAAAAACGAGATAGACTTTATCATGTCGACGAAAAGGCACATATTCAATGATGTCTCTGTGATCAATGCGGTCAAAACCGGAAGTGATCACCGTATGGTAAGAGGCACATTGAATCTTAATTTGAAGCTCGAAAGATCTCGACTGATGAAGTCTACGCTCCGCCCAGCACCGATCCAACTCCAAAACCCCGAGAGCTTTCAGCTGGAGCTCCAAAACCGTTTTCATTGCCTAGAACACAGCGTGGACAATTATAATGACGGGTTCGTGGAAACTGTCCATACGGTTGGGTCCAAGTTCTTTAAGACCCACCGTACAAACAGGACCAAAAAGCTCTCGGACTCTACTCTAAAACTCATGGAGGAGAGGCGTGAGATGATTCTGCAGTCTAAAGGTGATGCCTGTGCTTATCGGCAGCTTAATAGGCAGATATCAAAGTCACTGAAATCTGACATACGCCAATTTAATACGAATCGTATTAAAGAGGCGATAGAGCGAAACAAAGGATCCAAAGTGTTCGCAAGAGATCTGTCTATTGGGCAAAGCCAGCTAACAAAACTGAAAACTGACGACGGCAGAATCGTGTCATCCAAACCCGAGCTCTTGAGAGAGGTCGAGAAGTTCTACGGACAGTTATACACGTTAACGCAGGAAACCGTTACGAATCTAGCTAAAGACCCAAGAGCTAGATTGACTCGACACTACACAGAAGATATCCCGGACGTCAGCTTGTACGAGATTAGTATGGCTCTCAAACAGCTTAAAAACAACAAAGCTCCCGGAGATGACGGAATCACAGCCGAACTATTGAAGGCGGGTGGTAAACCAGTACTGAGGGCCCTTCAGACATTGTTCAATTCCGTCATCCACGAAGGTAAAACGCCGCAGGCATGGAACAAAAGTGTGGTGGTACTCTTCTTCAAAAAGGGTGACAATACCCTATTGAAGAATTATAGGCCCATCTCACTTTTGAGCCATGTTTATAAGCTGTTTTCGAGAGTTATTACGAACCGTCTCGCTCGCAAGTTTGACGACTTCCAGCCTCCCGAACAAGCCGGTTTCCTAAAGGGCTTTAGTACCGTAGACCACATACACGCATTACGGCAGGTTATACAGAAGACCGAAGAGTATAACCTACCTCTTTGTTTAGCGTTTGTGGACTACGAGAAAGCCTTCGATTCGATTGAGACCTGGGCTGTACTACAGTCTCTCCAGCGGTGCCAAGTTGACTACCGGTATATCGAAGTGTTGAAGTGTTTGTATGAAAACGCCACTATGTCAGTTCGACTGCAGGATCAGAACTCGAAACCTATCCTGCTGCGGCGGGGAGTCAGACAAGGAGATGTTATCTCTCCTAAACTGTTTACCGCTGCACTGGAAGATGTTTTCAAGGTTCTGGACTGGGAAGGACTAGGCATCAACATAAACGGCGAGTACATCACCCACCTTCGGTTTGCCGTCGGTTTGATGTCTTTTTAATATAGGTACTTACTAACTTTAATGCATAACTAATAAGTTTATTGCATGAATAACTGAGCAAATAAGAAAGAGACTTGGCCGTTTATTATTTTTAAGGGAAATAAATATTTCTAGCGGGTAACTGCAAATATTACAAATGTCCACGTTCGGACGCCATTACAATAAATCAGTGTTTTTATGCCGGATTCCATTGCGCATGTCGACAAAATTATAAATTTTCTTTAACTTTATCTGCGTATCATTATGATAAAATACATAGAAATGTCGAACAAACAAACTTACTTTATTGTAATCTACATGAAATTAGCAAAAATGTACCAATAATTTACGATGTCAAAATATATCAGGCCGCTACATAAAGTAAATTAGTGTTAATAGTTAATAATTATCTTTGATCATTACAATTTCAGGTTTTCTCTAGTATTTTTCGCTCCGACAGTAATACAATCAAATGCACGTTAATAGTTTGCTTTCTAGAGAATATAAAAATGTTAATGTCCTTATGGTTGGCTTCCAAAAGCAACCTCAAAACTGTTGTCCTTAAAGACACGTCTATCAAGTCACATAACATGTTTTGGAGTAAAATCATCGATTGTTAACCACGCTAGCACCTGAAGCAATATCAAACGTGAGGCCATAGAGAATATTGTTTCTTATCACAACAATTTATATGAATCATTCGATTAGATTAGATAAACGTTCCACAGATAAATTCCCTTTGTTTACATTTCTTTTTAGTACTGGCAGCACTTTTTTTTACAAACTTTTTTACAACACTTTTTTATTAGAACATAAAACAGGTTTACATTATTTTGTGTAAGTTAACGACTGAATTAGTTTGGAAAACTATGTCTCAGCCATTAGCGCCCACCTCCAAGAGAGAAATCAGAGTTCCAATAATTGGGTATTTGAAAAAAAAAAACGATTTTTTTATGTAATTTAAAGCTTCATCATAATTATGATAATAGTCAATTAGAAAAACTTTTAAAACATTTTTTTATTGATAATAAACAATTGAAAATTTTAATATTTTAAAAATATTCACATGACTACGCACGCGCCGCGATTGATCGCCAGGTTTGTGACGTCATTATGTTAAAGGAATTTCATCGATTAAGAGTCGAAGCACTGTATCAGCTGTGTGCTACAATGAGTAGAAATTAACATTGTGACGTCACACGCGCTCGCATTTATTCGGGAACGATCGGCGCGTTTTCGGTGCTACTGAATTCAGAATAATTGGATCATTATTCTCTCTTACTTCCTTCTTCAGCAAACTGTCTAATTATATTTGAAATATGAATATGACTATTGTGATATATGAACCAATATGTGGTATAGGAATCTTTAATCTGAAATGCATTTTAGCTATATATCTTAATAAGCTTGGAGAGCATGCGAAATCTGAAGCACCTTTTAACTGAGAGTAGTGTCGGTTAAACATCGGTTTTTCGGATAACCGATAGACATCATTGTTTTTAGACAGCAGTAATAACAAGACGAGTAAAAAAAAACAAAGTCACCACGGAAAAAAAATCTTCGCCTGTGTCCGAAGATTGCGTACTTTAATTACTTGGCGAGCTAAAAAGACTATTATTTTATTAATACACAATTAAAAAAAGTAAATGTCGTTATAATGAATTCATCTTATTATCATTCATTAGCCATCATCATGTCGTACTTCCGTCCCAATATGCGCGCGCAGATTTTAATTTTATCCTCTAATAAACGCGCCAAAAGGAGTATAATTACAAAAATAAAAACTGTTTAGATGCAATAAATAGAAAATAAAAATGTATTATACTTAATTGGTTATTTATTTAAAATAGTAATCAGGTTTTAACCAGGCCCTAGGTTTATTACTAGGCCCTAGTTCGTAGTCTTTGCGTCCTACTTCAGCTATAAGAAACTTGAACTCCGAGGCGCTAGCACGTACTATGCCCCATGAAGCACGTTGCTCCACGCCTTACGTAACGCTTCTGTTAGTTACCCGATTTTCGTACTTTACTGTTGACCCGAAATCTTAAATAGAATCGGCAGTTCAAGCGATCGCTTTATGAATATAATATTTAGAACAAAATACAAACACAGTTACACTTGTAAAGTATCATAGAGTGATTCTGCGTATGACGTATTCGGGTTTTGTTATATTATATTGGTGTCAGGGCGAGTTAAACAGTGTATCTGTGCCGCTGCATGCATTTAATAACTACGTACTTTTGTTAATATAGCAAGGTTATGCGACTGGTTGGTTCACTTACTTAGTAATTAGCAGTAACCCTATAATTATAGTATGATTTAGCGTTTCATTTGATCAAAAAATGGCTTATCGACTTATCGTTCTAGTGATTATACTATTTTTAATTAAAAAAAACATATATCAGCCAATAGAGAGTCAGTTTTTTTAATTGTGGCAGGGCAATGCGACGGAAAGTTACTACAAGCACAATACAACTCAAAAACAACGGCGAACATCGCTGCCATGTTGGCCCTCAAGGCTCTTGGCAGCGGGATATACACTGATGGATCCAGAACCACGACAGTCCAAAAATGAGTCACTGTGACGGCATTGTGGTCACGACCTAATCGAGTACAAATCCCTGCCCTTGATTACTGGGTATAAACCGGCTTAACCTGGAACGCGCCAACCCTAAGCGTGCCACTATTCCGGGTGTTATGCCTGTTATACATTATTGCCGTAATTAATTGTCTTGTTCTACCACCACATTTAATAAGTTCATTCATGTATCTAAAATATATCAGGGCTGACTATTCAATTATTTCATTAATATTCACATCAAAAGAGATTTAAAAGGAAATTAGAAATACACATTGTGAAAAGGTATCGAGGAAAAGTAATGAAATCTTTTGCCGCCTGCTGATATGTAATACATCCAATGAGATTAGGTGCATAGTTGTATTATTATCATATCTGTGTAATTTTTGAGAACAAAACACAAAACCTAATTTAGCGACATATTTTTTTGGATATTGGATTATCGATTTTATTATATTATTACCTAACTTGTTGATATTTATAGGACTTCTTTAATGTTTGTAATAAATAAATTCATATTTATAATTTACTAGTGACAGCTAGGGCACACCGCACTGTATCACCCGTGTTAAATTAATTCTATCAACTATCCACCGCATCGCCAAAACACCCGTGTACCTTATCGTTGTTCCCACTTCCCGTACTTGCCTACAGCTTGCCAGATTGCTTGACGTTCATGATTGCTGCTCCGCTCCTTAAAGTTGTAGCGTGATCTTAAATAGATACCTTCTTCAAAAAAACTGTAAAATGAAAAAAAAATTGTTCAAAACTGACTGGTACAATGATTATCGCATTCAAACAAACAATAGAACAGTCTTGAACTTGTATAGATATTCCATTTACCAAAATTGTATACAATTATCCTAAATCCTGGATCCAAAAACTCAGTTTTGTCAACAAATGTTGGCTCCAACCGATGCTCCAATGCCCTCGTCGCATAAGACTGGCATCCTATCGTTGCGCCAACGACGGATGGGTTAAAAAAATAAATTTCGTCTTTTTCTTGTGTACTTTTCTGAACCTGGTATATTTTGCTACCTGATTAATATGATTTCCGTCGCGGCGCGGTCATTCGCCGGCTATCGTGCCGACCGGCCTTGGGCGTTGACTTCGCTTTGTCTTATGCCTTGATGACACGTACCGAGTAAAATGGCGAGACAATGCTCTCGGCCGAGCACTCGGTACGTGTAAACACATCATCGAGTGCTGGGCCGAGTAAATGAGTAAGACAGTTCACTTGCACCCAATGATACTTACTAGGCCGAGTGTCCACCCCCGTACCCGCACTGTCTCGCTAACCTACTAGGCAGGTTTAAACACACTTGGAGTGTATACTCGTCACTCGGTACTCGATTCACTGTTCAGTATTTATTTAAGATCCATTGTCCTGCTAGTATATGGCTGGGATGTAATGCATTGCAGCTGAACTGAAAAAATACTCACTCGCCTAGATCGCTCTCTCGGCCTAGTGGCATTTTGCTGTCTCGCTATTGTCGGTACGTGTAATCAAGGCATTACCGATCGAATGCAGAGCCGAGACCGCTTTTCTGTAAGGGCCTACCGACAATGCACGAACAATATTCTTAAATGGATATGACATTGTATTTTGAACACTGCTTGGATGGTTGGTTGATTGGCCGATGAGTGACTATATTTATTGCTCTATTCCAAACAATGATTCCTTAATATTCGTTTGTACCCTATTAATTTTAAAGGTAGGTTTTGAGAAGCAATTTCCTTCGGCCTTGTATTTTTTTTAAATTAAATTGAACTATGTAGTATACTAGCTGTGTACCGCGATTCTGCACGTGTTTATTATTACGCAGTAATTATTTTCGTCTCGTAATTATATTTCTATTATTATATTATTGACAATTCATATAGCCTATAAGTTAAGCAATGACATAAGCTACCCATATACAAAATTTCTTTAAAATCGGTTATGATTTAAATCCGGACATGCAGACGGACAAAACAAAAAAATGTCATATTAGTGATGAGTATTCTTTATAATAGACATCTTCTATTAGGATATTTGGAAAATAAGCTACATATACAGACATAACCATAAAATTAATATTGATAAAAAAGCAATATAACAGACCCTTTTGTTCAAAACTTTCGAAACATGTCAAGATAATTTTCCAGATAAGGAACTTTATGTCATTAAATGTACACGTACGTGAACTTTTAAAGCTTACTTACACTTAGCAAACTTTATTATCGTAATGAGAAGTGTTTGTTTTTGAAAATTAACACGCTAATGCCAACTTCAACGCTGCTTATTAAAGACTATATTTAATATGAATACATTATTTTTTTGCAGAATTTTGTGCTTCCATATTGCGCTTTTTTATTTTAATTCATTAACTTAAGTTCTTTGCCCCTATATGATGTAATACTGATAGCATTTTGCGTGATATAGTTTGGTTATTGTGCATACGTGAAGTGGATTATAATTATAAATTGGAAACATGCATTTTTAGTTCCCACAAAATCTCCTAGAAGAAGGGAACCACCGACTTGTTAGACCCACTTTGAAAATTAGAAGATATTACGAAAGTTTAAAAACATTGACACTGGCAAGTGCTTCTGCGGCGCCAAAACAAGAACAAGAAAAATATTAATACATAATATTTATAATTATGTGCGTGTGTGTGTGTGTGCGTGCATAATTTTATTAAACATAACAATTTATTAGTCATAATTATTTTATGCGATATTTTATGATAGAAAATTGTTTTAACTCGCTTTTAATATCACCTAGAAACTATAGAGACAAATTAAAAGTCGTAAATTTCGCAGACGTTTATATAACTTTTATTACGAATCACGAAAGCTATTAGAAATTTTATGGGTCCACCTGCCTCGTCCATAGAGTTAGTCTTTTATGTTAGAGACGTTCTTCTTCACTTGTTGACTTGCACAATTCACTTCGGTAAAGCAAATGTTACAGCGACGTTGGTACGGTGCACGGCGCGGCGCGGCTTGGTGCAGCGAAATGGGACGTCTCATTTTGTCGCATCCGAAAGTAGTATTCATAGTTCTGTGACGTTCTTAAAAAACACTGATCTTTTTTAACAAGGTGATTTAGACTTTTATAATATACTTTAAACATGACTCATGTGGGAATATGTAAGAGGAAAACGATTTAAAGGTTTAAAAAATCGATAACAGAACTGATTCAGTATATAAATCAACAGGGCTATTTGCAAAAGGCCAAGTAAACAACTTAAATAAATTTGAATTAATAGTTATACATTTTATAAATAAATGTTTATATTAGTACATATTTTTAAACACGAAATAATCACCATAGGAAAGCATTTGCTTAAAAATATAAAGAAAAGTTAGGGTTGTTTTATATTTTAATGTGTCCATATATATTATTCTTTAAGCGCTCAAATGTAAATGTATTTTTGTAACATCAAAAGAATTTGAAAAAATACGTACAAGTATTTACGAAATAAAAGTCAGTAATACGCCGCGTCGCCTTGGTGAGTTTTGTAAAAGAAATGAATTTAGTAAAAATGTACATTTTTACTTGTTTTTAAACGAGAGTACTGAATACTGACCGTGGGTAAATAGAATTATTCTCGAAACCAGCGCATATGCATAAATAAATTAAAGACGTTAATGTATGTGAAGGAAGCTAAATAATGTCGCAAATAAGTCTTCTCGGGTAGAAAACGTGAGAAATTTCCTGTTTATAGTTTTGTGAAACTGATTTTATTTTTGGGACACACGATCACACTCAATGGCCGGATGTAACTGTGCGCATCTTGAATTTTTCGAACCCGACAATTCGTGACTCACTTGCACTTGGAAAATTGCGTTTTTACTGACCATTGTGTCGACGCAAAATTTAAAGGATAATAATTGTGTCATTGTACCGTAGCGTTGATTCAACCGGTCGAAGTTAATCCTTCCCTTGATCACTGCTTTATTATATGACTATTGTCCGACAATGAATAACTCTACATATTACTCTATTCCAATTTTCTTAGTTTTCGTATTTATCCTATTAATTTTAAACGTATATCTGGTTTGCTTGTTATTTTACCATTTGGTTTCGAATAGCGATTTTCATCGGTACTGTTTTTTTTTAAAAAACACTATCATGTTTATTAAAAGCAATATAGCAGTGCCATTGTTAAAAAATAACTATATCATATCAACATCACTTTTTTTTTCGTTTTTAATCCTGTTTACATTAACTATATTATCTTAATTGATTAACACTAATACGATTTAAAATATTTAATGATTCATGCCGTCAAACCGATGTATTGGTGTGTAATTCTGGTGTACAAGAATATGTAATAACATGCTCTTTGGCGTCAATGAATTGAGAGGAGTTTATCAAGTGAAGAGATTACAACTTCATAATCAATGAACAGTTCGTATTTGTATGGAATAAATCAACATCATGTTTGTCTATAATTTTTTTGGAATGAAGTTCCCTACGGCAGGCTTGGAGGAGATAGGGATTTTGCTGCGCGACCGAACTGGAAAAAATGTGATAGTAAAACCGTAAGAAAAAGTCCGTGGAATAAAACCGTTAAATAAGACGTGCGCGTAATCCCCCTATAAAGGAAAAAGTCCGGAAACAAATAGTTTTCGAGAAATATTTTTTTTTAATTTTGAGGTTATGTCATTTATTAAGTAAAATTAGGTTACCTACGCTGAATTTGATGATGCCAAGGGACGGAGAAGGGTCGGGAGGGTGAAAGTGAACTCCACTGTGAAAGAAAGAGTGCAGAAACAAATAGTTTTCGAGAAACCATATTTGAAAATTTTGAGGTTATGTCATTCAATAAGCAAAATTATGTTACCTATTGAGACTTGTATATGAATTCCCAACAGGTAATTTGTTTTCTGGCACTCGCCGGCCGCTGGCGCGGCCCGCTCGCTTCGCTCGCTCGGCTCGTGCGTTTTGTTCACAATACAAACCTAACCTAACCAAAATATTGATCGTTCAAAAACTAATAAAACATAATTAAGAAAAAAATACGAAATTTTAAATTAAATTATATATATAACTAAAGGCTTGTATTTTAATAATAATATGTATTAAGTATTAGACTTATTAGTATCATATTTTAGTTACCACAAGCCAATAGTTTCAGCAATAGAATTTAATGACGAGACTGATTAATAAGAATTACTTATAATAATAATAATAATAAACTTTTTTTGTATTTGTAATTATTTCTATTTCTATGCAATTTTATGTTGTCAAACAAAAATAAAGAGACATATTTTGTTATTTTAGTTGATAATTTGAATTACGTTTTTTTTATTTTACGTAATTTATTATTTCCTAAAATACTGAATTTCCTAAATACTTTCCTGTACTTAAATAAAAACTAATCAGCAAAATTTAAGAGAAAAATCAAGAAAACCTACATAAAAATGAGCACGATTTTTTTTTTGCAAATTGTATCGATTCTACATTAGCCGAAGGAACTTCGTTCCTACCTGGTGTACCACGACCCCACACGGTTTTTTTATTTATTTTTTGTTACTCAACAAAGGTGGCAACCAGGCATACGGCCCGCCTGATGGTAAGCGGCTACCGTAGCCTATGAACGCCTGCAATACTACAGGTATCACAAGCGCGTTGCCGACCTTGAACCCCCCTACCCCAAAGAGTTCTGGAGACCCTACTCACCGCAGAAACACAACACTAGGTCATTTGGCTGCGATCTTCTGTAGGGTGGAGGTATTCCACCAGTCGGGCTGCCCCAAGTAGAGAGAAATCTCCAAAGAAATATTATCTTTGTCCTAGTTACCTCTCTTAAAAATTTTCGAACGTAATTTACCATATTTAATTGTTACGCTTCATTTCTCATTTTCCAAGCGGAAGTGTACGGTATACTTGAGTGTGCCGATATCAATCTGCAAATGACCTATGTTAACCAAACGATTTATATTCAATCGGCCAGCCAGGCCGCTCTCTTGGCTTTAGATTCAGATTCGACAAGAATCAAAGCTGGTGGCCAATTGTGTGGCAAATGCTGAACAGTCTGGACAAAAATAACAGACTAATCCTGCGATGAGTCCCGGGGCCTGCAGGAATCCCAGAAAATGAGTCTGCGGACGAGCTTGCAAGAGCCGGAGCTTTGGAGGAACAGATCGGACCTGTTCCATTCTGCGGTATTCCAAAATGCCTAGCTTGATTAACCCTAAGGAACCATTACAACCTAGAGGCTATAAAGTTCTGGTATAATCTGCCAGGTCAGCAACATTCCAAAGATCTTATCAGGCGTTTAACCAGCGTAGAGCTGGAGAGGCTCTGATGCTTAGCAGGAATCAGCTAAAAGTTTTAGTGAGGGCACTCACTGGACACAGTTGTTTAAACAAACATATGCCCAACATTGGTGTCCAGGGCAAAGGAGATTGCGAAAGTGCGGACGAAACGCCAAAGAACCTCTTGTGTGAATGTAACCCACTCAAATCTAAACGCAACGTGATTCTGGGCAAGTACGTGCTGCTCCCGAAAGAGGTTCAGTAGCTCTCTGCCAAAAAAGTTCTGCAGTACATCAAGGTTTAGTCATAGGATTTGATAGGGAGCTTTAGTAAAGACGGGCGATCACAATAGATCTCATTGGTCACAGTGATACAGGACTGCAAAAGCCTGCTTAGCCCCCTTTCAGAATAATAATAATAATACGCTTCAATGACGGTAATGGTCACCATTACATATCGATGTTTCGGTCGTAAATCGCCATGAAATTAGTAAGTTGTAGATTACTTTTTCTGTCGGTGGTAAGTACCATTTAGGGTTGCGTAAAATGAGCAGTCAATTTGACAATCAACATTAATTACAAAATCACAACTTATCACATCCCTACATTACATCCCTGAATTAATATTTCTTCATTATTATACCTTTAAAAATAATATAAAAAATATGTTCTAACTAAATAAACAACATGCCGCAAAAACGCGGTATGACGTCATCTTTCAATAATACGTACTGTCAATTCGCGGATTATCTGCTGCTAGAACCACTACCTTGATTGTGGGTGTAAGGGTAGGCAAATAACATCTTAAGAATTGGAACATCCAAGTCAAGGTTAACGAACGAGAAAATGACGATAGCAAGATTATGGTCGAACAACCCGACTAGGTCGCGACCACCAAGCATAGGGTGAAAAGCCCGTGTCGTAGTGATTCGCTTATGAGCTTCATATTTCGGGATCAGCCGGTACATATAATAATTTCATATCCAGTTTCTATTTACATAGACCGGCATGACACCGGCGAATTGTGATGGACTGTTGATTTCTCCGATAGTCAACTGTTTCTGAATTGTATAGTGGTTACAATAAGGTACAGTGCTGTCACATTGCCGTGCCGACTATAATAAAAAAAAATGTGTGCAGTAGTTCACACGTATCAGAAGTGAAACCATCAGGAAAAATGTGTTCATTAAAATATCTTAAATCTGCGGGATTCGAACTATCGACTACTTGTGCGTACTGCGTATGAAGTCTGATCATCTCACACTACTAGGCCAATCCGACGACGATCGCAGTTATGAAAATCAAAACTTGCATCAACCGTGCATAATGTAAATGTATTTTATCTCATTCTCTCGTAGGCTAAATCCTATAGATGTATATGTTTGTCTCTTTTTACTGTCGCTTTTTCGTTTCATCGAGTTTCACATCATAACGGTGCTTAAGAAGTTTTCACTTCAAAAAACCCTACACAGCCCTTTGAATACGGCAATATTCTTCTTCGAATCTAACATGACATTCGTTGTTACTAAGTCATTAGCAATTCGGTCTTTTTTGAAGTTGTTTATTGCAAACTATATGGGTATTAATTGAATATGGCTATTTCAAAGTTCAGACGACGACATATCCAAACTTCTCTATTTTACTCAACATTTCGGTACTACGAGAATATTTCTCAAACGGTTTCCTCACGATGTTTCCCTTCAATGTCAGTGAATAGTGGTACCAGTCAATTTCAGCAAAAAAAATTTATAACCATGTTCAAATCAGTGGACATCGGACCCACATTCCACAAATCATAACCTCTCTTACATTTAGGTCTCTTTCATTCAATCTTGCTATTTTACGGCCAAATAACCTAGTAGTACTCTATTTAAAATATAACAAGTGGATGACTTTTTATTGGTAAATTGTGTTGTTTTTAAATTATATACTGATGAAATATGAATAATACTTTTCGATCTTACCAACAGAATAATAAAAAAGTATGGTTACTGGTTAGTTGATTATTAAAAACACGAATAACACGACATTTTCTGAAAATAAATCCGAAATCGTTGGAGCCGTATCCGAGATTCAGAATATATATATATGTATATACAAGAATTATACAAAAATTGTATACACCTCTATGTGTATATATAGATACCAATAGGTGATTTATTTTCATGTTTCTTTTAACTCATTTAATATCATGTAAGTTTTAGAGTCTTGAATTGCTTGAAACTAATGAACCCGCTAATGGAATTGCTGTTTGCGTGGTGTAATGTGTTGTGAACATTAACTGGCTCCTACGCAATGAATAGATTAATAGAATTACACTTGATTTAAATTTTTAAAGGTTTAAGGGGTGGTTAAGTAATAAAAAGGATAGTACTCAGTTATTTATATTATACTAGCTGTGCCCGAGGCTCCGCTCACGTGGAATACAGAATGCTGTTGGTCGAGCACATTGCACGCGCGAATTGTACGGCCCCAAAAACGCTAATTGTGGGTGATCCTTAATATGTAGGTATATGCTATCTCTGACGTATGTCTTTTTAAGATCTACAATTACGTAGTACATTAATTTAATATATCTCTTATGGTTTACTCAGCGTACGCTGTTTAAGCGTCTTTTTTCCGAATCGATTTACCATTATCGTCACTGCTGGCCAGATAACATAGCTATGAATTAACAAAAAACATGTAAATCGGATAAGTGCTTCTCTACAGATTTCGACTCTTTACTGTTTTATTATAAGTCTAGGCTATCCGTATACTCCTTTCATTGCTGGATTGTAAGACATGACATATGTGTCCGAGTGGATTGCGAACATCATACACCAGATGTAACACCTGCCATTGTAGCATGCTTAGCTTTTGGGAACAGCCGATGTATATCCAGTAATCAAGCGAGTTGTTAGATACCTCTACCCAGCTGGATCACTCTTATATAAAAAAAAGAAGAAAGACACCAAGTATCTGTTTTTTTTAAACGGCAATGAATTCTGTACTAACATAAAGCAAAATGTAATAATGAATCCTTCCTAATTGTTACTACTTGATTGCTAAACTGTATAACAGGTGTAAATATGTTAAATGTTCTATGAAGTGATATATAATATATAATAAATAAATAATGCTGAAGAGTTTTTTTTGTTTGATTATTTGTTTAAACGCGAAAATCTCTGGAACTACCAGTCGGATTCATGATATATGAAAGCCAGATTTATGGGGAATAATATAGGCTATATAACTTCACGCTACGACCTTAAGGAGCGGAACAGTAACTATGAACGTCAAGCAATCTAGCAAGCGTAGGCAAGTGCGAGAAGTGGAACAACGATAGAGCTACAAGGGCGTGTTGACGGCGATCGAATAAATTTAGCACGGTTGAAACTGTAGGGCACAACTAGTATAAAAATATGATTCAATGCACTGCACAGAAAGTGATGTAAAACTACTTGGAAAAGTTACCATGTAGAATTAAAAATAGCCAGACTTCATTTCTTAGGAAACGTTGATGTAATTTTCCTTATGGTGAGAGAGTTTGAAAACAAATTTTAATCAAATCGAATAGCAGTTAATGTTTACCACATTGCAAAAAGGATTGGTTATTTAAACCATAAATATTCTAAACTTAGACATATGATGCTACGTTAACAACTGAATGTTATTTCTAATAGTAGAAATCCTCAAATATCTGCTTCCAAATGGCAAATTCATATTATTTGTGGTATTCATGGATTTCCCAATTCGAAGCAGATATTTGAGGATTTCTGCTATGGCTTTTTTGTGAGATGCTTAATTAGGTGTCTCCATAAATGTTCCCAATAAACTATTGTTCCTAACTTTACCGGTCAATGCCTGAGAACTGTGTCTCTGCCTATCCCAAAAGGATATCATAACTAAAGAATCATCTAACTTCGTAGGTAGGTAATCCACAGAAAGTTCAGACATAATCATATAGGCCGATTAGTTATTGAAGCCCTTTATAGATTTTACCATGCTGCTGCTTCTTAATTTATCGAGGAAAGTATCATCAACTTTGAAAGTTAGTAACAGAAAGAAAGGTTCCAGAAAAAAAAAGTTTGGTTGGGAACTGAGGGTATTGGGAAATTGGGTGGGAGTTGATTATTTATGACGGTAACAAACGGGAACTGCTTTATGTGGAGTTTTTACAATACTACTTGTTCAAAATGTATATACAACACCTGATTGCAAATACGGTACAGTTCACAAACTATAGTGACCGTCGGTGACGCTAATTTTACCGACAGTCTTCAATAACATACCCACCTGCTGAAATTACATGCCTTATTTGAACGATCCAATATCATAGAGAAAAGGGAACACATTGTCTGGGAGATAGAGAGACCATTCTACATAGGCAAAGTACAAAAAAAGTCAGAATTTTCGAACTTCTTTATTTGTGTATTGACGGATACTAACTGCTACGGTATAACTGTTACTCCGCATACTAGTCTGCGAGGTTTCTGTCGTGGAAGGAGATGATGGTATAAAGTCTGTAACATGTGTTAAAAGTGAGCAACGATCGCTGTATAACTATTTTTAACCTGGATTTTGATATTTTGCCCCGGATAATCGGCTATCGTAACCTATGCTATATAACCTATATATCTATATAACCTATACTTATAAGACCATGAATATCACTAACGCGTTGCCGACCTTGAACCCCTCTATCTAAGGAGCTTTGGAAACCCTACTCACCACAGGAACACAACTCGAATATTTGGCTGCGATCTTCTGTAGGGTGGAGGTATTCCACTAGTCGGACTGCCCTAAGTAGAGAAAATCTCCAGAGAAACTCTGTGCCCTACATCTCTTTGATTTCGATCCGACACTAAATCGGGCCCTAATTACATATTACAAAACTAAAGCAATAAGGAAGTCGCTAAATATCGGCTTCAAAATGGCAAATTCGTTGCTGTTGCGAGATACCTTATTATTTGAGGACCGTTTGTTTGGCAGGATTGTTTTAAGACCTTGAAAGCTCTGAATTTTTTGTTCCATGTTTTTGACTTTCATAAGATATTTCTTATGAAATTACTATTGTAACAGAATATTTTTTATGAAGGATAGACTATCCTCCACCTTAATCCTAGTAATCGTAATCCTTCCACCTTCCGAGGTTATGAAGTTTTTAATGTTCTGTTTCGGATCTTTTGGCTTATAACTGTACTGAAAATGTATGCATGCATGCATACTTAAATAGATAACAACAAACGCTGGTATGAAGTGAGCTTTTTGTTCTCGTTTAAAACTATGGTAATGACCCGTACAGCTGCGGCCGATATGAATGTAACTATTGTGTTGGTTGAAACCACTCGACTCGGCCTACTTTATGCCAATGCTTATTATTCAGTATCAGCCATACATTTTTACTTTTCATCTTTTACAGCAAGTTTGTTAATGAAATTTTTAGCCGTAGAGTTTTATGTCAAATTTTTTGCTTGATTTTGGCTTTACCCCGTTGTACAAGGTTGTAAAAGGCGCCAGTTCAGTCAGGTTTGGACAATACACCATGGAAGGCACCCTGATGTGGGATATTGTGGCCAAGGCCAGATTTTTGCTCTCTGTTTTGTTCCGGACATACCGATGCATATCTTAATCCTATTGTTCACAATTAGACGAAGAACGTTTTTTAACCAGTAACGTTAACCAGAGCTCAGCGCGGTCAAACAAATTAACAATCTTTTAACCTTAATACTATCAGTGTAGATCCGATAAATTAAAGTTATTTGCTATTTTAGTATCTCTTTGCCGCAAATGGAACGATTTTTATCCATTGCCTGCTAAATATTCATTTGTATATCACCCACCTTCTATTACCTTACTTGTTCGCATCGTTGTTATTATGTTATAGACTAAAATACATGTCTTTGCAGTTATACTCCTTTAAATTTGGGTGTGTTATGAAAAAAACGATGTATTTTTTTTTATAATAGCTCGGCACATTGGCTGTACTGTCCCTGATGGTAAGCGCAGTACAATCCAAATACAACGGCGACCACCAAGAGATCGAAATCCATTGGCGGTCGCCGCTGTCATGCCGGCCTGCATAAATATCTCATCACGTTACGCTTGAAGGACCCGATGTCATAAGAAGGCGGGAACACATTGGCCGGGAGATGGTAACACAGTTTCACGGTACGACAAAGATAAGACATAGAGAACTTTTTAATTCGTGCCGAGAAGGAAGTTACCGTAAAACTGTGATGATGTGATGATAGTGAATTTTTACACATTGTAACAAAAAGTCTACATAATTATCCGAAATATCTTTCTGCCTGCAATAGATGAATTGTAGTTCCAGCTACCTACAGCATAAAATGCTTCAATTTAAATAAATTTGTAAATAAATGTCTTAAATAAATTAGGATGATAATATGAATATTTCAATGAGTACAGTCGATTCGAAAGGCACTAACTATCCTTTAGAGAAGAATCGGGAAGAAATGATAAGGTTGCTGTTTTTAAGCATTAAACTACATTAACATTACATTATTTACGATGTATTTCCGCAAAGTGACGCCTTCTTCAATCAAATATCAAAAGTCTACACTATGAAGTTCCTCGCTAAACCTCTTACACGCTTATATCAGCTTCACTTGTATTAAGTTGTAACTAAATAACTATTAATGTAATAAAATCTAAAAAGTTAATTTTAACCTACTTCTAGTTGTCGTATCGAAATGAAACTTTGTATGTACATGTAGTTCGGATGACAACACTATAATTTGATCTTCACATCAGTGGCTACTAGTAAACCCCTCGAGTTTGGGCTCACATGATTTGTATTGACAAGTCCAATAGATTGGGCTTGGTAACGACATGTTATTGTAAGACTAACAAGTTTTATAATTTTTAGTGCGTAATTAAAGAGTGTTTTTAGTATTTTAAACTTATTGTATGCGTCAAATGACATTTTAAACGCCAAATTTCATGTTAGCTTACGACTGTTCGCAACTTGAAAAACTTTATAAAACTTTTTAACCCGTTAAAATGTGTTTCCTAAAAACTGTGCCGTGTTACGCTCCTACGTCATTTAATGGATCTGATAGCGAAATTACATATTTTTAACCATTCGTTTTATAAGAAATATAACAGCTGATTTGATTTATACAAATCTCGTAACGAATTCTGGTTATTTACACGCACAGTGTTACGTGTTATGGTCAAGGCTCAAGGGTATGACAGTTAATAATAAAAATTGGCTAGTGCTAGTCGGGCCACGCGCACTGTAGGGTTTCGTAGGTATTAAGTAATTTGTACGAAATTACTTCTCCAAGTACATTTTATAAGTTTATCGATTATTATTCGTTAATTTGTACAGACTACTATTATACTACTGCTGTGATAGTTTTCATTTTAATTTCATTATACATACTACTGTCGTGAATTTTTTCACATCACCAAAAAAACCATTTAGTTAGTGGGGTGACACTTGGCTCTAACATAAATTATCACTTTTAACCTTAATATTTCGCACACGGATCCCTGAATCTAAAAATGGTTTTCAAACGCCAGTAATATTTTTGAAAGTCCATTCCAAGGATAGACGAGAGAAAAATCATCCCCACTTTACATGTAGGAGAGGTAGATAAGTATTTATTTAACCAGTTTGTCAGCTGGATTAATATATATACATACTAAATTACAATTTTCTAGTACCAAACGGAACTATAAGGGTTCCTTGTTTGTCTTCGGAACCCTAAAAACTATACTCTTTAGTATAGTTAAATATAAATTTTAAAAACATTGCGTTACCTGTGAACATTTATATTTTATATCACCTGCGGTAACTATTATTATAAAAGTTAATTAAAAATAGAATTTTTATATTTATGTACATATTTATGTGGACTACGGCTACGTCATACATAACGGAGTTGAGGAAGACCGATCAACATAGTCTCATATTTATTTAATTTCAATCAGATGACTTTCAAATTAAGTGAACTTGTGAGACATTAAAAAATCACGTCAACTTTTTTGAGAGAGCAGCAAAGACAAAATGGCTTTACTTGGGAGTGTTGCGATCTATTTCTCACAATTTTAAAACTCCAATGGTCTCTCTTGTTTTAGCTAATCTTTTCTGTGACCAAACTTCTAATGTTTCCAAAGGCTTACTGAGATTGCTAGAAATTGGAGCATTTATACTAGCTAAAGATATTTCAAATGCTCTCTCCGTTAATTGTAAACATTTATCCATCTCGCGATTTCTTGCATACTAGCTATGTAAGGCACTGTTATAATCAGATGCACAAATAATACTGAAAGGTTATTTTCACATCTTATTCTTGTCTTGTTAGTTTTAGAATTGCGTATTACTCTATATATTCTTTTAGAAAACAAATTATGAATACTTTATCTGTACATAATAATCTATATATATGTATACATACATATTATTATTATTATATATTATTAAACTCAACATCTCTCAGTCTGTTTGTCCGTTTATGTTCTTTTCACGCGAAAACCACTAATCCGTTTACATGGTTTTTTCTTTAATTCATAAATATGTTATCTGGCCAGGTTATGTGGTATATTTTGGAACATAAAGTAGCGTATGAAATAAGCAGTAGTGATTATAGTGAATCAAAAACCTATAACCCTCAAATCAAGTATGCGTGCTAAATTTTAGGTCAATAGGTAGACGTACATATTATGTGTGCATAATTATAAGAAAATAGTTATACATAAATTATTTTTATCTAACAAACTTTCAACCCATATTACAACCCTTTACTCATGAATTTTGATAAATACTTATACATGTGATCCATTTTTTTTATTAAAAGGTCTAAGTACAATATTTCAAGTCAGAACACAAAGTTTGCACCGCGTACAACCTTTCAATCCCCTTTTTTCACCTTTAGAGGTTGAATTTCTCAAAATCCGTTCTTAGTAAGCGTCTACATCTTAAAAGGAGTAACAATGCTAAATTTCAATCAATCGGATATACAGTTTCGGAGATCTCGTGATGAGTGGTATTTCGCTTTTGTATGTATAGATCCCGTTTAATCTGTTCATGTGGCTATTGCATAACATAACTAGTTACTTCTAAAAAGGAACACATAAATACACATGACTGATTTAGATTAAAAAAAAACTGGATTTCAAGTCGTTCTTTATATGACCACAACTGTATATAAACTGCACGATCAATAAGATAACACATAACAACTGGTAATTGCACGGTGCACTCCATGTCAAGGATCGATTCTAGCTGGTCACCACCGGCCGCAGGTCAAGGCGCCTAGATTGATCTGATTGAATACTTCCGATTTATGTCTGAAGGTCTGTTCACAGGCGTTTCTCTGTTGAAGTCAGTTGTAGAACTTGATGATGGTCATCGTTAGAGATAATTCTTAGAACTTTTGGAATCTCGTCCTACGTTTTCGGTAACTTAGTGAATACTGTGCTATGATGGTTTAATCGTCGACTTAGGTTCGAATGCCACAATAGCCTGGATTTTCAATGAAGCCTGAAGGAAAACATCGTGATATAACCATAACATGGTAGTAGGGCATTTTTTAATGTTCACCTGGCTAGCTACCACCCTCAAATTGAAAATCTGTTGCTAAGTATCTGTTGGTATCTTCTGGCAGCTGCATTTGATAACCAGTTCCTCTAGACAGAGTGTGTAACCATCTTAGTCACTTAAAATCAAGTGAGACTGTGATCAAACGTTAACCCTAATGTCATAAAAATACATCAACAGATCACTAAACGTAAATCGCTTTAGTAAGCCACTGTACCGATTTTTTATCATGTGTATATTAGTGCTTCCAATAGTCAACCTTTAAAAATTTTAACTATTGATGAAGTTTAAAAAGACAAAAAAAAATGCTGTAATTGCGTTGGAGTTATTTCGATTGTTACATTACGAATAGATTCTAAGAAATCTGCTCGCCGGAGCGTCGAGGTGAATTGCCCTTTTTACGAAGCTGTCTCGATTATTATTCAGCTGTATCCCGTTCAAACATTTCCAGGAACGCGAATCAATCAAATGTCAAATTACTTTTGGCATCTCCGAGCATCCGTAAAAAAAGCTATTCGTTCGTATCGCAGATTATCCATCTGTATATATGGAATTTTATATAAACACGCTTGACGAGAAAATGCTACAGTTTAATGAAAATTTATGTAAAATAAATTAAAAAAAAAAACGACCAAGTCTGAGTCGGGTTCGTACACCGAGTTTTCCGTTTTCATTTACCAAAAGAAGTCGGTTAATAATTAGGTAACATTACTGAAGTTCATAAACTATGAAAGCACCGAACATGCTCTAACGAAATGATGGACTGGATTGACGGACAAACTTAACTTTACCATTGGAAAACTGTTGTCACCATACATCGACATAGGTGGTGGTCAGTTTACCAACTGGAAATAAAATTTTAATCGCATTTTGTGATGTAACTACTTTACGGTTTTCGTATTTTTCCCTTTACTTGGGGTGTAAGAAACCTTGTGATTGAAGAAACTTATGCTTCTTGCGAAATTTCATGATTCTAGGTCAAGGAAAGTAGTACCCTTTAGATTTTGATACCCTTGCGAGTGTCAGAATATGCGTCATAAACCGCCGTATCTTTTGATTATATTAACTTAGAAGTTTGATTTTTTTCACAGCTCCAAGGGATTGCAGACCTGAGTATTAATATAATAATATATTAATTTCAACTTGATACCCGATACGCATTCCTGAGAAAAATAGTTTTGACAGACAGACAGAAACAGACTACGAAGTGATCCTATAAGGGTTCCTTTTTTCCTTTGAGGTACGAAACCCTAAAAATGGCCCTTAGTAAGTTTTCAAATGGCACATGCGAAAAATAAGGTTATAATAAAACAATCCTCCTGTATCACGCTTATATTAGCTTCACTTGTAACTAACTAACTCTAAACAAACAATGTAATAAAATCTTAGAAGTAAATTTCATAGTTCTGATGACAATACTATAATTTGGTATCTTGGAGCTGATCTGATGATGGAGCCAGGGGGTGAATAGTGGCTAGTAGTAAACCCCACGAGTTTGGGTTCATATGATTTGTTTTGACAAGTCCAATAGATTGAGCTTAGTAACGATGGTCTGGTGATGGAGCCAGGAGGTGGATAGTGGAACTCTTCAATGTTTATTAGCAAGTTTAGGCTCATATGATTTGTTTTGACAAGTCAAATAGATTGTTCTTGGTAACGAGATGTTGTTGTAAGACTAAATAGTTTTATGATTTTTAGTGCGTAATTAAAGCGTGATTTAGCTTTTTTTTTTTAAATAAGTAGATATTATTTCGCAGCTACATTCAATCTCATAAATTTACATTTATGTTTTACGTACGAGTATATATTATATTAGTAACCAATGTAATAATTCGTGCCGTCTGATTTCGGCTTTGTCTGTTTACGATTATTGCCATAATTCAGTTATTTCAGGAATAATTTTTGCCTTTGAAGTATATTATATTAAATTGGACGTTTCTATGATTGGTTTGGTTGTTGACGTATTAGTGATTATAATTACAAAGAAGCATAAAGAGATATTCCACATTTTCTTTTCGACAATGTATTTTTTTATCATTATAGATTTTTCGTTGTGGTCATAATCTTACCTGATCTTAAATGACGATGTGGCCCAAAATGGTAACACGCTAAGGCTAGTGGAAGGACTGGCACTCAATTGCAGCTGCCGGAACACATTTATTGGTGTTTGGCGACAGATTTTCAACTTGACGGTGGTAGCTAGCCAAGTGGACATTAGAAAAAGCCCTACCACCATGCTATCGTTTCATAAGGATGTTTTCCTTCACCAAAAGCTCAGGTTCATCGCAGGGTTTCGAAATCACGTCCATCAACACGATATCCATACACGCTATCACTAAGCCATCATTGCCTTAAAATATTATGGTGTATTGATATCTACGATACTTAAATCAGCTTCACCTACATACGGCATATCTTGCTGAAGAACAGACGAGGTAAAGAAATAGCTATAGAGGAATGTCAGTCACTCTGGTTCGAATGATCCTCAACTACATTTTTTTATACTATACAAAGAACATAAATAAGTATGGGTACGGCCCGCCTACGCGGCTACCGTTACCTATGGACGCTTGTATTATCATAGGTATCAATAGCGCGTTTCCGACCTTGAACCCTCCTTATTTGGTTTTTTGAAGGTTATTTGGCTGCGATATTTTGTAATGTGGAAGTATTCCAGTCGGGCTGCCCGAAGTAGAGAGTAATCTTCGAAGAAAATTATCTGTGCCCTACCTCTATGCCCTCTACGCCCTCTGTGCCCATACAGATACGTACAAAACGATAAATCCGTATTAATCAGATGTATCAGTACCTATCGTCGCGTTTCCCAATGTCACATGTTCACAATATCTGAATTGATTCTTTGCGTTAGTATTTTTTACATTCTACTCTAATATGTTAGCTTGAGATCTTGAGAAAAGTTGGAAATAAACCTGTGCAAAGTATGTCATGCCTAGAATAAGGATGAGTTCCAACTGTTCCAAGTACATCTGCCGGAAGGAACTGATACGTACTCAATGATAGAGTTTAGCTTGAAGGTGGTAGCTATGGGAATCACTACTAATGACTGCGTTTCTTCTATTTTGTTTTTCTAATTTCTAAAAGTACTATTAACAACTCCTACCGTGAATTATGGAATGAAGTTTACTTCCTATTTACACAATTGAATAAAAATCATCAAGAATATATGTATTTTTTTATGAATTTTTAACCGATTTTGATGAAATGTTGTTCACGTGAACAATATATTATTCCTCAGTTAATAGCCTATAAGAATTGTCAATAATATGAGTAAACTCACGACGTAATAAAGGCGTGCACCGCTCCTTTTAACATTCCAGCGTCTGCGTCGAGAGAGTAATGAGAAATATGTAATTTACCGAGATAATCAAAATTCTGTGTTAGAGTTCAGGTTATAGACTATCTGTGTGGCAAATTTTATCCAAAATCCGTTTATCCGTTTTTGCGTGATTGAGTAACAAACATACTAATCCTCACATTTATAATATTATTAGCCCGCGGCTTCGCTCGCGTGGACGACAAATGAACGCGTAGTGCTCATAAAAATCATAGTTTCTTAAAAAACTTTAATAACTTTTTATTGAAGGAGATGTCGTTTTTTTTATAAGGACCAAGTATCTGAAGCGAAAACAAAAAAAAATGATCAAAATCTATCTAGTTGTTTTGATCTTTTATTAATGTAGATAAAAGATAAGATAGATAGATATAGTATGAGAAAAAGCGCAGGCAGTGGAAATCAAATATATTTCTGCGGATCCGTCGTCATGTCTTCGAATGTATCTGCGGAATCGTCGTCGTGTCATTGACACAAAGAATTTGTTGTGGTTTCAATGTAGGTACGCTGCCCCCGCAATCCGCATAATGTACTAAATTCTTTAACACACACACAAAATTCAGGTTCACGGTTATAAGTAGTTATTTTAATACTTCACAAAATGTTCAATATGAGAACTTTAGTAGTATTTTTGGGTTTTATTGCTTTTTTTATTATTCTGTTGGGTTTTACCATAGTCTCGGCTGATGGTAAGCGACGATACTGTCAAAAATGTTAATAATAACGTTAAAACTAAAATATGGACTGGATATCGAATGCCAGACAAGAAGATATCAGTTATTGCTCGGATATAGATTTTTAATTTTTGTCTACAACTGCACTACTATCCTTATTGATCATATTTCTATTACAATTAGATATATTCATTAAGTTTTCATTTATTTTAGTCTATATATTATAACACCGGATAATTGTACGAACCGTTAGTTTATATTAAATCTACTGAGATTGTAAGCTGTCGATAGTTTGATAATTTTGAATGTTAGAGGTTATGTCGGTTAAATAAACAACACCATGATACTGACTTCAATAAAAATTACCAAGTGCGTGCGCGCATTATAGTAGTTGCCCAATATGCAGACTTAGAAGGAGGTTAAGTCATTTTAGTGGAATATGTACGAAATTACTTCCCTGGTACATTTTATAAGTTGGTCGACTATTACTTGTTAACTTGTAAAGCCTACTTTACACTGTGATCGTTTTCCGTTTAACTTCGTTATATATACTAATGCCGTAATTTTTTAACATATACATAAACAACCATTTCGCTGGCATGAGGAGGGCACTTGACTCTAACAAAAATTAGAAACTTAATATTTTGCAAACGGATCTCTGAATCAAAAATGTTTTTCAAACACCCACAGTACTTTTGAACGACCTATCCCACACCATGGGATAGACAAGAAAAAGATAATCATTCCCACTTTAAGTGTAGGGGAAGTACCCTAAAATTTTTTTATCCAGATTTGGTTAAACACATTATAAGCGTGATTAATATGTATACCCATACCGAATTACTTTCGAGTACTAAGAATCTCTGAGCTACGCCGCGGACAGATAGATACATACATGGCGAAACTATAAAGGTTCGTATTGACTTTGGAACAATTGTAACAATTGTAGGTAGCATTCTTCTAGCTAGAAGAATGTTAGTATAAAGATGGAAGGGTATAGGAATTGGGAGCAGAGGAAGACCTAGGAGATATAGATGTATTATGTAAGGAATGATATTTTATAAAAAGTGTGAATACTGAGATGACAGGTGACAGAGAAAAACATGTTGTGCCGACCATACTAAGTGCGACGAAGGTAAGAAGGAGAAGATATATTTTTTTAATATAAATTAGTTTACTTTTCATTACCCGATATAGAACATAGGGTTATAATAATATATATTTACGCTTTAATCTTTGAAATATTTATTGTTATCTTAAGTTACAATCGACTAACGAAGGATCTAGATTGCGATAATATTATGTTTTATATTCTACGATTATAGATGAAGACGATAACGACTGGGTTTTGTTATGTTTCGATTGTGCATGGTACATGATTTAGTTATATTTCTGCTTGTTTAGTTAAATTCTACGGTTCACGAATCATCAAACTCAAATTCATCCACTTAGGAGGTTAGAAATAAAAAGATACTGCCGATGGAGGGGTAGTATATTAGTTGGAACATTGACATCTTTACTATTATTTTTACTAGATTTATTATATTTTTCTTCGTCAAATATAAATCAGATACAAGAAAATGTTTTGAACAAACTTTGGTAAAAGGCGATGGTATCCAATCATCTTCCCGATTTGATTATTTAATCTATTTTTCTCTTAACAATACATTTTTAGAGAATCTAAACACAAGGAAAAGAACAATTTCATTCACAAAACATGCCTAAAGCTTCTGTAGCGAGTAAGTAATTATTGCACAGAAAATTACCTATAACCTACTGTTTATATTTGCTCTGTGGTGTTGGCCTGTCGGTCGCTGCTTACCCTTTCTCTTTAACACAAAATACAAGTTTATCTCGCTCATGCCGGTGACAAGTCGAATACATTTAAACAATCGAAATTTAGTAAATTAATATATAAACGTTTTAGATGGTATTTATTTAATGTACTTACAAATAAAATGAAATGTTGTCCTATTTCTCACAGATGTAGTGTAATTGGTACTACCCTTTCTTACACAAAATACAATTTTTTTTTCTCGCTCATGCCGGTGACAAGTCGAATACATTTGAACAATCGGATTTTCGAAAATTAATATATAAACGTTTAGGATGGTATTTATTTAATGTACTTACAAATAAAATGAAATGTTTGTCCTATTTCTCACAGATGCAGTGTAATTGGTACCACCCTTTCTTACACAAAATACAAGTTTTTTTTCTCGCTCATGCCGGTGTCAAGTCGAATACATTTGAACAATCGGATTTTAGAAAATTAATATATAAACGTTTAGGATGGTATTTATTTAATGTACTTACAAATAAAATGAAATGTTTGTCCTATTTCTCACAGATGCAGTGTAATTGGTACCACCCTTTCTTACACAAAATACAAGTTTTTTTTCTCGCTCATGCCGGTGTCAAGTCGAATACATTTGAACAATCGGAATTTAGTAAATTAATATATAAACATTTTAGATGGTATTTATTTAATGTAATTACAAAAAAAATGAAATGTTTGTCTCATTTCTCACAGTTACAGTGTAATTGGTACATTTTCGAAACTCATAAGAAGGTATTTTTAATACAATACAGTAGGCGTGATAACAACGTGTGGCTTTGTGAGACGGTGCTGGACTAAGTGAATTTGGGACAATTACCCGTTAGTTAATATCATTGGTAACAAAAGTGAAAAACGTTGACCTTGAATAGGTAACTTTCAAACATGAGCGTTTATCTAAAAAACATAATGAATATTTTCTATAGATCGTTCAATTTTCTACAAAAATAACTACAGTATTACTTATTCCAAAACACTGTGCCACGCTGGTCCATTAACGAGTCATAATATTAAAAGTTTAACAAAAAACAGAAGCCATATTATTTGTATGCCAAATAAAATTTCGGATATGTATTTCATATTAAGAGCTCAAAATTTAGCAGAATAGAATTCAGAATATTGTATATTACCTATATATATATATATATATATATAAGTATGTGTACTACTCCATATAGGAACTTACATGTAGCAAATCTCCAATCAGGGCCATGTCTTACAGGGCTGCATGAATAACCTACCATAAAGGTAATGTAGGCTAATGTTAAAGCGGTGTTCTTCAAACGTACTGCTTAATATAATATTAAAACAACATAAGTCATACATAATAAAACTTATCCATTATTGAGTTAACTTTAATTTACACTCATATTACCTACTAAAGGCACCTACAAAATGTATTCATCTATTTACGTGAATTTGAGAATTCGTAAATGTGTACTTAACACTTCAATCATATATCGATTAGATTCTTCAGTTCACAATTAGAGGAGCTATTTAAACAGATTATTAGAATCGTGCGAAAAGTCGCTTGGGTGGCTCCAACTTCACTCGAAAATTGAGCACGTACTGCAAACTTCTATTAATGTACTCAATTCCGTGCTGCCAGATGACGAAGTTTAAAATACTGTGTGCTCTGTTTACAACAACAATACGGAGTTTATTACAAAAAATACATTTAAATTATTTAATTTATATATTTTTTCCTTACTTAGCACTACATTATCATACCTCTCAGTTTGATTATCCCCACTAAAAAAAATCTTCAATAACAAAATGTTTACAACATTTCAGTTGATAAGCGAAAGTATATCATCAAAATTATGCTATCGCATGTACACTACGGTTTCTTCCGATTATACCTAATCATATAACATAATATACGTAATCCAAAGAACTATGATCGGGGAATCTTCTTTGAACGCGTATTTTTATTTGTATTTTTAATAATGCAGTGAATGACATGAAATTATGGTAGATCTACCGTAATTACAGCGCATCTGGGAACACCGTCTCAAATGTTTACGTATTCATTCACACGATGTGTATTGTGTTGTGATTGTGGGCGTGTGGCATCGCGTCGCGTGTTGCGCCTGCGCTGAACGGCTGGCGAGTCGCGACCGAGCCCTCTTTGTTTGTTGACAAGCCAAGCCAACTGAATTCAACAATGAACAAGCTGTTCTGTTCGCGTTTAGACGTCGTGCGCAGTGGTTGTGTACCGCGCGTCTACAGTTTGCTCTTTGTTTAGAGCTATCGTGTTATCTCGCATTGGCTAAATTTGGTGCAAGTTGTTTTGGAGTTATTTTTTTTACTCGTATCGACGCAACGGTCTTGTGTGAAAAGTGTTGTTTTGTTTCGATCAACGTCCCAACTTTGGCCGAATATATTTTCGCATCTCAAAATAACACGTTCGCCGCTGTGCCAGAAGGTAATGTTTTTCTTTTTTAATTTCTATTTACGTTATGATCGGAAAATACGTTTGGAACGATTGGGCTTACGACAAATTGAAATTAGTTTATAATCTCCACGTTATTAGTACGAGAGGGAAAGCGTTTTATCTACTCATTACTTACTTATCGATCGAATACCTATAGGTATATGTATATTGCACTTGTGATAGATACCTTGATTGCATATTGCAACTAGTGTATTTTTGATTAATCGGGACTTACGTCCGGATAGATGTCGATCGGCATGCAGCCGTCATGTTTTCGGTTCGGCCAGTTCATCCATTTACGTTTTGACATTACAAGCCTGTATGTTGAACACTACACTGTTGTCGAGACATCATTTATTATATCTCAATTATCGACGCTATTCTTAGTTATTACTTTATTTATCATCAGCTAAATCATAATATTTAGCAAAGGCTAAAAAAACTGCCAAAATTGTTTGAAAACATTATTATCACGAATGTTTTGTTAATCTTATAACTACCGTCTCAAATCCATTATCAATTTAAAAAGACCACTGTATGAGAATTTCTAAATTAGCTTGATACTGTACACAAAATTGTACAATGCTACCACAATAACTGTAAAAAGAATGACTGAATGCACTGTGACAACCCTAAGCGGGAAATTGGAAAGTTGGTCGCATAGTCATTATATTTCGGAACACGGTCTCACTAATGACACACAGTGTTTACATTTCGTGTGAAAGACAAACAATGTTATTACTCCTACAAAAGCCTCCATTTCGAATAGATACAGTTATAATTTCCCCTGTTAAGCCTGATGCCGCAAAAGGCGCATAGCGGTATCTCTCATGGCCTCGTAAAGTCTCCGCGAATAACGGGACATGTAATGTAAGGTATTTATTATTGCACATCGTTGGTATTGATAACCCATGAGTTCCCAGTGACACGATGATTCAGTTCACGCGACTAAATGACTGAACTTACTAAATGTGGCCGAACAGTCTGTGTGAACAGTTATGTTGTGCAAACATTTGTGCCAATGATAATTTTATGGGCAAACTTGTATGTAAATAACGTCGATTTATCCTCTGGCCTTAAAGCAGGACAATGTCGCTTGACGCTTATTGAATAATGTTTACTCTATGTATTTATTTTTAATCCTTTTACTTCATTGTAGACTTACTTACGGAATTACTTTTAAAAATCTATCAAAATTTTAACACAAATTAATGTACCTATTTCCTAGTATGTCAAATTCATATCGTAAGAAGAAAACAGCTTTGTATATATTTAACACGGTTTAGAAGTAAAGCCGTCAATGTATTAATAGACAATTAAGCAATCACCGTCCTAAGTACACTAATATTTGTATAATATTCTATCGCATTATAGTATAATGATTGCTAATTTAACTGTATTCGTAGAATCTAAAGTAGCTAGGTTAACGCAATAGAAACCATGTACGTTTATTTGAATATTTTAAAAGAAACATTTTGTATTGGTTTTCTCAATTTATTTACCTGAAGAGTTATAAAGTTGAGGAAAAATGAACAGAAAAAATATCAGCCCGAATTTTAAATACATATTTAAGATATACTAAACAAACTTATACGAAAACAACGGAAACTGGTAAAGCTTTTGTTTAGTTTCGAAACCGCAAATCATTGTTCAGCAGAATCAGAATCGATCTGTTAAATGTAATAATATACGGTTGATGTATCTTTGGTGTGTACGTTCAGTCTCGGCGCTCGTTCAGTAGTTACATTCTTCACCGGTGAAACCACATTTATAACCTCCGTTGCATCATTTCATATTTGCATCACTTTAAATTCAATGTTTGTTTTGGATTTATCATCCACATATTTACACCGATTTATCTAATCTTAGAAATTTACATTTCGAACTAAAATTTTTTGGTCTCGTCTCTGGTCTACACAGTTTCTCTGATGAACTTTATTTTTGTCATTTGCTCCTCAAAATGTTTGACCTGAACCTGATTGTAATTATTGTCCTGAAATCGAATAAAGACTTCAACATTGGAGAGAAAGAATATCAATGGATTGTCATAGTCGTTAAAACATATAAATACCACGGCAATAGCCTTTAGATAGTTGGATATACCGGATTAATATCCAAATATAATGCAATGAAGCAAATCATTAACGGGTTTTATGTTCTTTCTAAGCTTATTCAGTTGTTACCGATATGCAGTCTATTGCATATATGTATAAAGCCATTTAAAACAACTGTTCAACTGTATTAAATTTTCTCGTCTGTTGATTACGTTGTTTAGATATAATCATTTTCTCGGACTTCTTTCACTTTCTGGATATATTCATACCAAAGTGACAAAATTATGTGAACGAAATACGTTGCAAAATTCTTAAATATGATTCATGCGACCTTTTACTTATCTCTGTTAATCAAGAAAATTATTCTTGTATTGAATGGACAGAAAGTATAATATATTACTTGTAAAGAACCATTTAAAGTTATCAATGTAGAAATTAAAACAATCACAACTTTTATTGGATACTTTATAATGACGATTTTCTATACACATTAATGTTTTGTGATTATTCAGACGTAGCACTATATCAATAAAAACTCGAAGAGGCAATGAATAATTTCAAATACGGGATTAAATTTTTATTTTATAGTAACTAAAATATACATATTAAAAAAAGCCTAATTCGGTAAAGTACAAACACATTACCCGAACAATGAAATTAAATTCCGTTCAAAGGATAGCCATATCTCTAAAGAAAATTACTGTTTTTTTAGCCTACTTGTTTTTTTAATCTTGAATAATCTGAAATATTACAAGAGATGATAATGTCTTGGCTTAATTCCTTCTTTTAACATCAACGTAAACTCGGTTTTACAATTGCCATTCTTTACAATCTTGACGTTAACACGTTACAAAGAAAATATTTTCTACCTGCGATACATCCTTTTAAAATTTAAGTCATCCAAGTTTATTATATACAATTACAGTTTTATATAATATATTTTAAAAGTATAACATTACAGGTAGAATTGCAAACGATCCTTTTCGGACGTAAATTTATGATGTTAACTATTCAAATTTTCTGGGAATCTTGTGTATGACATTTAGAAATTTTGTTCGTGCGTTAAATAAAATGATAGAGGTTTGCCGTTGTGCGCGCATCACGCAAAAACTACTGGAAAGATATTGATCATTTTTTTTGTTTTACTCCATATATACATGTTTGCTCCTTATCAAAAATATAAACTACCATGATATCTTCATAAACAATAACTCTGAAGCCGCGGTAACAGCTAGTATATACTAATGTTATAAATCTCGAGAGGTTATTTTATTTTTGATTATCAGTCAACTTTAAAAAAATGTTCTTGCATTTATTTATTGACTTATATAACTTTACGCTATAACTTTAAGGAGCGGAGAAGTAAACACGAACATCAAGCAATGGGCAATTACGTAAACTTAGAACAACGATAAGCTAGACGGGTACGTTAGCGGCAGGGTGGAGAGTTTTGGCGGCAGTGCGGTGGAGAGTTGGTCGCATAAGTTTAACACGGTTGAAACCGTGGATCACAGCTAGTATTAAATAACGTGAAAGTGTGTATGTATCTACAACTAACGCGTTACATTACGTGTATACACGTTTTTAATTATGTTAAGATTTAAATTTAATAGACCTTTTTACTATACCCATATAATGAAATCCAATTAAAGCCGCTCTACGCTCTTAGTAATTTGAAATTATTTTGACATCATTTTTCATTTTCAAGATTTTTTTGTATAAAACTGTGTACATGATTATTATTAATTACAATGTTAATTCAAGTTAGGCTTCAAATCCTTAAAATGCATGGATTTATATTTTCATTCAGAGGTTAAAATATAGAGGTCGAGGATCGATTGTCGCTGAAGACAAAGAGTTCACGTCATGTGTATCTCGAAATAAAATTTCGAGATTTCTTTGTGAATCTGATTGATACCAAGAAATTACGGTCTACCTCGAATAGATCAAAAGAATTTATTTATTAAATCACTGGAAAAAGGCTTATGAAAAAAAATGTTTTAATTCAATGTCATTGCCATAGTATATCTACGTTTATACTGTTATTATAAAAAAATAAAATTATGTATATATTTTAAGAACCTAATTGACGTTTAAAAAACGTCTACGGGGTCAGCTAGTATATTATTATAAAATTAGCTGTGCCCGCGGCTTCGATCGCGTGAACTACTACAAAAACTTTGTTTTTGTGCGGAACCCTAATTATTATTATAAATAAATTACTCATTATAACGTCAGCTATCTACCAGTGAAAGTCCTTTCAAAATTGGTCCAACCGTTTCGGAGATTAGGCGGAACAAACGGACAGCCAGGCAAAAAAATTAAAATATGGTTTTGTATACTTTCTTCCTTCCTTCTTTCTTCCTTGTATACTTTCATATGCATTTAGTAAAAGTGTGTTATATTGACATTAAAAACAGATACTTCAGTTTTATTATATGTATACGAGTATATAGAAGATTATATATATATAATGCAGTAAAAGTTATTTTCATCTTTATGTGCACGAAAATCAACTTTCGAAATTTTGCTACTGATTAAGTAAATGAATAAGTACTATCACACGGCAATTTAACAACAAAATCGAAAATTGCAATTAATTAATAAAGGAGATATAAAAGGAAATAAAATCATTATTAAATTTCAATGCTACCTTTTTAAATCCAACGATGTTTAACTCTATAGGAATTTTATCTCGTTCTCGTTTGTTGACCTCCAACACGGTCGTTATTCTATTATGTAGGTAGGTACTGTTCACAGATAAAAATAATCTAGTGAAAGTAGAATATCTGATCGTCTATCTATAGGTAGGTATCGTGTGAATCGTAAAGTTATGTATTGCACTAATATTTCGTGTTTTCTTTCTGATAATATTCGTCGTCTATCGTACGGTGATTAGAATATTATTATTTTTTATACCAGTAACCGCACTTGCCCGATAGAAACAGCGCAATCCAAATACAACAGCGATCACTAAAAGATCGGCAAACCATCGCCAATCGTTGTTTTTGATTTGGAACTATGAAAAAATCATCCTTCCCCATATCGGGGGCTTCGTTTAGACAAAAGTACAGATTTACACTTGGGACAAATTTTTTTATTGTAGCTTGGTATATTGACGCCACTGTCCTTAATGATAAGCTCAGTGCAATCCAAACACAACAGCGATCAGGGAAAGATCGGCAATCAATCGCTAATCGTTATTTTCAAGTCGGTCTATAAGATTCTTGGCAAAGGGATATACACTGCATGTACATGCACCGGTTGATCCCGGAACACGACACATCTAAGCGTGCCACTATGACGTGTGTTGCACCTGGTGTATTTTGGTCTTGATATACTCAAATACAATTGTCATGACCTACCACCACTCGGCTAGTACTGTAGCTTCTTGCACTAGTATTTTGTATTTCGTGGTTATAAAACATCCTTCTATTGTAAGGTGATTAGAATTTGTTTGTATTCTTAAGTTTTTCGTATTTCTATTGATTACTATTATTTATTCTGAATTAATTATTTGATGTTATAATGGCTGAATTGGTGAAAGGAAAACATCGTGTTTTAAGCCCATTACAGGACCCACTACTTCACGTTTAGGCTGACACGGTGGGCTCTACTACGATCAAGTTTTTTTTTAAATTGTGTTATACTTTTAAACTAGCCTTTGATTACAATCATATTTGGTATTAATTAACGTTGCTGTAGAAGTTGCACAAGCAAAGCCTAAAAGGTACTAAGGTAAGGTAAGGTTTTTCAATACATATAATTTCATATAAAGAAAAAACGATCAATCTATAAAGGAAAAAATATTGCAGCTGCAATATTTAGTATAAAATGACGACAACAATGATTCAACTCAAGCGCGAAAGTTCCACATTGGACACTTTGTTTATTGGCTTCGGTCCAATGGACACGTGACCTGATCCTTTACAGCACCTTTAAATCTTCACTCGTTTAATTAAAGTTTAATATTGGTTTCCTGACGGCGAATGGTTTGTATCGACAGCTGAGTACCGACGCGAAGAACGAACAGAATTACTCTAAATTTTAATTTATGGTGTTTGTTCCACAAGCATTTTTACATATATGTTTTAGAATAATAGAAGCTATAGACCTTTATCTATTTTCGAATAATGTGTCCATTTTGCTATAGTATAAAATGTATTATTTTAATTTGTACCTTAGTAGCTAGCTTACTATTTTGCAATTCTGTCGTCCATATTATCATTCGGTAGCTTGAGACCTAGTACCTTTTCTAGGTTTAGTGTGTTATCAATTTTAGACGCATTTTTATGTCAACTGAAATTATAGCCAAATCAAACACCACTCATAGAAAAAATAAACAATGTAATACATTTATTGGCATCAACCACAAAATTGTTTATATCCAACATAAAAACCCTCTCATTCCTCCTAACTCGGTTTATAATGTAAGATCGTATAATAAAACTATCACACGGATTTCGATGGCTATCATAGACTCGTGACTAGTGAGCCACATTGATCGACTGTAATGCACGTTGCGAAGCCACTGGTAACTTAAAAGCGCCGTCGTACATCGATCTGTGTTCGGATACGGATTGTATGAACTAGATAGTGTCTAGCTTATAGGGATTAGTTAATCCTAGTTCACTGATTCACATCCCTTTTAAACCAAGTGGTATCACGAGCAGTAATGATATCATCTTAATAAAATTTAATTTTAACTATAATTTATTTTTAGTTTCAGCTTATTTTTTAGGTCATCGAATCAAATAATGTTTTCTATTTTTTTGTTAAAAATGAGCAAGAATATATTAATTAATAAGGCATGTATTCATATTAAAAATAATGACATTAAAATCTGACTAAAGCCTTGAAATTTAATTACTTTACCTTTTAATTATGTATGTATTACAAAAACTTTTAAATATTTAGTATGAGTCTCATTTCTATGAAATCATTATTACTAAAAGCATAATATAAATTAGTTAAAGGGTTTCGCAGAATGTTATTATTTGAGTATAGTATACTTGACTGGGGTATTCTTTTTATTTTAATGGCAACGTTTGCTTATACACAATTCTGCCAATGTCAATTGAAATGTCAAAGTTTTAAATACGCTTAGCAAAACGGTGTCTCGGTTAGAATTGGTCAGTGAGTTTTTGTGTCAATTCAAAGTGCATGTTTCTAGTTTTTTGTTATAATCCACTTGTGCACAATAACCAAACTAAATAGCGTGTTTATAAATTAAAATTTAAAACATAACATGACAGATCATGATAACCCGCCAAAAACTCGTACTCGGGTGCTGTCTATCATGTTATTGAACGATTATTACATCTCATAATTTATTTAATCATTTGTGTTTTTCATGTTCAAAATTAGTCTTGAAACTTGTAATGTTACGTTAAAATTTTATTGACTCCCAAATTAATTTTATTCACTTCGCCTGGACTTCTATTACTCGTAGTTGACGTATCTATAAACTTCATTGACACACAGATCCGTTATGATCATGAAAGTCGTAGAACGCGGTAATTGCAATAAATAACAAATTAACGAGCATAACTATGATACTAATATTAACATCATCGAGGTATATAACCTACAACAATGTTTACATCCATAAAATAAGATATTAAACAGATGAAGAACGGCTTCATTTAAAATGTACTTTGAGTTTACTTAAATCTGACTTGAATTTGAAGAATGTTGACTCAGTGGTAGTGTTTGGCCACAGCTTTGGTCGACGTAGGTTCGAATCCTAAAATGAGCTTTAGCATAATCGGTAAAGGAAGACATCGTGAAAAGACCGTATTACATTTTCTAATGCTCGCCTGGCTCAATACTAAATTCAAGTGGAAAATCTGCGGTAAAAATATGTAGGTGTGTTCCTGCAGTTGCACTTGAGAGCAAGTCTCTCTCTGGGGTTAGCGTTTGATCATCTTAAGCCATATGGTCACATAAAATCTGGTGAGATTGTGGTTAAAAGCTATAAAACGTTATAAAGTATTTAAAAATGGAATTTAAACTTCGTAGTTCGACGGAGTTCATTAAATTAATCCAAAGTTATTAACTCCGCACCTGAGAATGCCAGTAATAGTCCTTGAAGAATAATGTGTTGTTAGGATTGAAAAGATAAGAAGAAAATTCTTAAAAAATATTTCATGAATGTTATAACCCTCACAATCACCAATTCGCTAGCATTTTTAGCTGGAATTATAAAAACACGTTAGTCTGTAATCAGTATATTCTAAGTTAGTTTTAATGTAACTCTAGTAGTTATAGGTGCACGTGACATCGTCTGTGTTATGCCTTTATAAGGGTGTTTCGTTAGAACATTGTTATTAAAATGAAATTCGCTTATATTATTACCTTCGTGTCGAGGGCTTGTCGCAAATCCGGTTTTAGCCACTCCGTAGTGCTATTTTCGAACGATAATTCGACTATATCTATTATGTGTTAATGTTTAAAGTATATTACATTCACTAGCGATGCCCCGCGGTTTAATTCGACCAACTCTCCTCGTTGTTCTCGATTCCCGTACTTGCCTACATCTTGCCGGATTGCTTGATGGTCGTGGTTACTACTCCATTCTTTAGGGTCGTAGAGTGAAGTAGGCTAATCACGTAATACACCCTTTGTGTTCCTAATAGATTTCATAAATATTATCATTTGCTTTTTTATTTTTACACTGTATTTTACACGAACCGTATATATTGTTAACATGATGAAATACATAATTTTTATTATGACTAAGAAACTGTTCTTGGAGTTTATAAAGTTGTTGTTTAATTGAATGCGCTTAAAAGGTAAATTAATCATGTTTTCAATCACAAATAATAGAACATGTACGCTGTACGTAATTGTATGTAGGTGATTAATAACTTTTTACAATATTTACCTAAACTTTTACTATAGGTACCTATATGATTGTTTCATTGTGTGTTTGTCTTGTATTCGTTCCAAAACCATTCATCCATTTGGTTTTAAACTTTGTTGAGTTCGTGTACGTACACTCGAGAAGATCGTGTAATAGTACAACCATTTTACAATAGATGTCGCTCCAGTCATTTTATTTTGAATGCAACTGAAGCGAATTTGTTGGCAACAAACAGCTGTTAAGGAATAAGAATGATTTAAGTGACGTGACGTGAGTGATCTACGTAAGAAAGATTACGTTGATGAAATGATAAAAAACATGGAAAAATAACGGACGAAAATGGTGAAATAACAATTTAATAATTTTTCATTATGTTAAAATTAATAAATGTATAGTTTGTATTAAAACGATCAACTAAATGAATTGCATTAGCTAATGAAAGTAAGCTAACAAATGAATAATTATCTTTTTTTTTTTTAATTCCTTGAAATAGTAAATTATTTATAATAGACGTTTAGATGTTTCAACTAAATGGTGCAATGGTTGCAAGCCCTACTATTGAGTCAAGACGTTACGTGTTGGATCCCCGCACACGACTGAGTGTGATGAGCATAATTGTGAGTTGTGTATCTGGGTGTATATCTATATATGTATGGTATATCAGCTGTTTAGTTACCATAATACAAGCTTTAATTGCGGGAA
Organism: Saturnia pavonia; assembly: GCA_947532125.1. Taxonomy (NCBI): domain Eukaryota; kingdom Metazoa; phylum Arthropoda; class Insecta; order Lepidoptera; family Saturniidae; genus Saturnia; species Saturnia pavonia. Next base: position 13,905,350 of record OX383906.1, read on the forward strand.
GCCGCTGGATGCGGACAGCACAGGACCGGTCGTTGTGGCGATCTTTAGGGGAGGCCTATGTCCAGCAGTGGACGTCTTTCGGCTGACATGATAATGATAAAGCTTTACTTAGTTTGGAATTAAATGGGTTTGTATGAAATTGTGTAAAAAAAAAAAAATTCGAAGACTGAGTTTAGAACATGGACGCGTTTTTCTTAAAATTTTACCATCGTTTTATAGAGAAAGCATAGCCATAACTTTAATTATAAAGAGAGGAACAAATTATTGTCAACTTGTTTGAGAACGGTTTCGTGAGTTGGCACTGGTCCAATGAATTCATGGAAAATATTTACATGTACGGTTTTCGAGACCCTTTGCCGGTGAACGTGCTCGGTCTGTCTTATTGCGTAGTACGTTAATGACAAAACGTGATATATTATCAACACTGTTTTGCTAAGGGAACTAATTCCGTTACACTGTTTACACAGGTATTTACTTTCACATTAAATGATTATTGCTGACAATTACAGCTATGTTTATTTGCTCGTGAATGTGCAATATCTTTTACTATTCCAAGAAACACAGAATGATTTACGCAGTTATCACCTTTCGTGATAATATATCATCTGGTTATCATTGTATCATATCGATCGGTTATAAAATCATTTTCTTCTTCAGCCTATGTGTAAATTATATTAAAAGCTAAATGGAAACTAAATTTATCACTGTAATCCATCTTTATTTGGTAATAAAATCCAATATAATTTTGAAAACCAACAAATGCATGTTTTTTTTATACCTATGTTAAGGGTTTAAAGTCTATATTTATTAAACAAGTGAAAGTAAAGAGAAATTGTAACATATGGTATATAGCCGATGGACAATGTATGAGTTGACAACACTGTGATCTGCGAGCTCTCTAAAGACATCTTGGATCAAGAAGTATTTGCAATTAATCATTGTTTTTCTTATTTATGACAATAGAATCGACATATTCCGTTGGTTTATTAAACTTTTTTATTGTTTTCATCTGCTCCATGTGGTCCAGTCCTATTCTCAATCTTGGAACATGTAGAAATGGAATTCTTGATAATCTATGCGTGGTATAGCATTTGGTTTGAGTAGTAGATGATAAGCGGAAGGAAGACACTCTGATCCCTGAAACACATAATTAGATTAACATACCACAGTGTTACGAACTCATAGATTGTCCATAGACATTACAGAAAGATCTAAAGGAGATTTGACAATGTGAGATTATTTTCCGCATTTTCTATGAGTTCTTTTACTCAGAAAGGGAATACTTTTACTTTGAAATTACAAAATTACTCTTTTAAACAACATTTTGTGATGCAATATCTCAGCAAGTTAATTGTTAATAACAGTCAAAGATTAAATAATATTTAAACATTACTATATTCGTCCGTAAACGTGGTAAGGTTATCGATTATTATCTGAGTTCGGCGGAGCCCAGACGCCGTACTTTCACAATGTTATTATTTCATGTTACCCCCTGACTCCACCTACCGTCTAGACGTGCGTGCATCAAATTTAAAATGTAAACTTTAGTGGTAGTGTATCCTTTATTGGTTCCCTCTGCTGCAGTATTTTTGGACTTTACTCCTTAAGAATCGATTTTCATATAAAGCTCGCGGAACGTAAATTAGATATGGAGCAACTCGTGATAGTTATATCTGGTTATTTTTTAATTCTTATATTTATTTTTATATTGTTATATTTATTTCAAAACAATCGTCTTAAATAGTAAACGCTAGTAGCACGTTGGATCTGACTTGCACCATTTTTTAAATATTAATATCTGTTTAGGTACGACCATCGGTGTTTTTTATGGGGTGTGAAGTGTTAAATTAGGTGTATAGTTCACTTTATATTAAGTGACCATTGCAGCGTATAGTTATTTATGACTAAATTCAAAAGGACAGCTGTACTAACTGAGGCCAGTCAAAAATAGGTTGCTTTTTCGTGATGACCGGTTTGGACCGTGTGTCAGTGTGAGAATTTAGTACATAAACATATCCGTCACTGATCTGGTCTCTAATGGAATTACATATAAAAAAGGGAATTTTTGATTAAAAACATGATGATAACAGCATGATATGCCTTGCTTCTTGCAACTGCAACAGATTGCGTTAAGCCCAGAGCGTAATAAACACCATCTTACCAAATCCAATTTAGTCTTCAGGTGTAATACCTATCTCGTATAGAATTGGAAACTTTATTGCTACATGTAAAAGGGAATTGTTAATTAAAAATTTGAATAGTATGGCTTACCTTATTTCCTTCGCCTGCAACAGAATTGCTGTCGTTAAGTATAAGACCGTAATAAATACCATCGTGGCACGTCGCGGCGTCTCGCCGGCGGATTTACTCTGGCCTCTTCTTACTCTATGTTATGTTTTCCTCTGGCTCCGTGTAATAAAATCGAATTATTTTATTTAGAGTACCTATTAAGATGTCTGGGCGAACGGTTCTCAAATTTGAGTTACCGCATCGAGACCGAGATAACATTATAATATTAGGTCTTTACCTATGAAATTGCCGTTTTGTATGAAAAAATTTAAACGATGTTTTTTCATGTATTTTTTATTTGTATTAATCGAAGTAATCACCCATGCAATCAATGCATCTTTGCCAGCGCAGTGGCAGTTTATTGATGGCTTAAAGAAATCAGCTGGACGGCAACAAATTCTTCAAAGGCATTTTGTACTGCCTCTCGGGTATTGAATTTTTTTCCCGCCAAGGAGTTATCCAAATTCTGGAAAAGTAGTAGTCTGTAGGCGCAAGGTCTGGTGAGTAGGGCGGATGAAGGAGAACTTCCAACCCCAGTTCTTGCTACTTGGAGACCGTCTGTTGTGCAGTATGAGGTGCAGGAGCAGCGGAGACGAGCGATTGACCAATGCTGGTTGTAGATGTGCCAGCTTCTCCATCATTGTGTTCAGTTTTTCACAGTACACATCTGCAGTAATGCTCACCCCGTTTGTTAAGAAGCTGTGATGAATCACACCGGCGCTAGACCACCAAACAGTGACCATCACTTTTCTAGGGGTAAGTGTAATAAGTTACAAGACAGGTATGTGTATAGAGGTGTTTTGAGTGTTCTAAATTTAAAAAATATTAGGTTTTTATTGTGTAATAATATATTACATTTATAGCTAGACTTAAGTGACAGTGAGCGGGCCACGTAGCTCGTAGAACGGTTGCCGGTTGAACGGAGCCGATGGGGCCAAAGAGTTTTCGAGTGGCGGCCAGACGCAGCGTGGGCAGACCCGCCACAAGGTGGTCCGACGAACTGGTAAAGGTTGCGGGAAGCCGCTGGATGCGCGCAGCACAGGACCGATCTTTGGGGGAAGCCTATGTCCAGCAGTGGACGTCTTTCGGCTGATTAAACTGGGTTTTAATAACGGAAAAAGGTTGAACATCTCAACTGTAACCTATTATATCCTGTCTAGACCGCTAGCCATGTAAAACTATTCAGTTGTACACTACGATAACGCCGTTGGTTTTTGTCTGCATCTACAAAAGTAAATCGACAAAAAGATTAAGTTATTTAGGTAGGTTTTTTACTGGTTATTTATTTTTATCTTGCATGTTAATATTATTTTACTAAATAATTTTATAGTTATGTTTTTATTTTAACAAAACTACGTCGGACCGCGTATCGGTACAGCAAGCGTTTTAATCGATCCACTCTCTTTAACTGTAAGGGTTGATTTAGGCAAGTAATGTATAACGACAACAAGCATCGAGCCTCGGGATGATACGCGACAGAATCCTAGTGGGAATCTTCATTTCTCGGGGTAAAATATTTTGTTTCCTTATGGGATTTAGGCAAATTATGGCCTAAGCATCATTTAAAATCAAAAGCCTTTATAATTCTAACAGTACGTGGTCTACACACCCGCCAAACCCACCCTCTCCTGCGGCATCTCAAGCCTAGGTCCGTTCCTCCGGTATGGAGCGAGCCCTGGAAACAAAGCCACTTGCGCAATACAGTGACACCGCATTCAATAGCTATCAAAATCATTACAATACAATCATTACACTGCACTTCACACATGCAAACAATTCAGATACATAGGTTCTGTGAGCGACTTTTTTTGGCTAGTTAGTGTAGACCAAAATTGACAGATTACTAAATACATATAGGCATGATTCTTCATTCCTCCCAGAAGGCAGAAACAATTTGCATATAAGGCAAACAGCCCAAGCTGAGGTTCGGCCACTGGTACCTTTGCGCTTGCTGTCACGCTTTCACGGCTGAATGCCTTCAGTGTTCGCCCCCAAGCCCGGTGAAGCTTTAAAAGCTTTCTGAGGCTTCCGAGCTCTTCAGGCTAACAGTAAAGTCAGATCGAGAAACAAAATTATTACGATCATCCATATTGAAATATCTGTCGATAGTACGATATACGAATAATTGTTAAATGATAAACATATTCAATTTAACAATTTAACAATTGTAATTTCAAAAGTGCTCTTTGATGTATTATTGTTATTTATTTATGTCTAGCTGTGCCCGCGGCTCCGCTCGCGTTGATTACCAGAATGCTGACGTTCGAGCGCGCGCGCAAATTGTGCTGCCTCAAAAATGCTTATTGTGGGTAATTCTTAAAAGATAAACATATGTCTTTTTTGTAGGTCTTTTTAAGTTCCACAATTATATAGTACATTCATTTTACTCTTATGTTTTACTCAGAATAAGCCATTCAATCGCCCCCAAAAGCGTCTTTTTTCCGAAATGATTCACCGTTATCGTCACTGCGTATTTCGTATGTTACTTTATTTTACAAAATATACCCTATAACCTGGCCAGATAACATAGCTATGAATTAAATGAAAAACCATGTGAATCGGATTAGTGTTTTTCGCGTGAAAAAAACATAAACGCACAGAGAGACGTTGAGTTTTATAATATGTATAAAAGATGTACAAGAACAAGTCTGACTTGATTTTTGCGTCGAATTAATTCTATTCGTTTAGTGAAGCCAATTAATGTGGAAAATAATTTGTATTTCATAATTAATGTGCATTATGTGCAGTGTGAAACGAAAACTTCTCTTTTATTGCTTTATTTGCTATTATTGCTAAATGATCGACCTATATAGATATAGGTTTGTGCAGCTTGATATTTTTTATCGTTATCGCTATGATAATAATCTATTTTGGAGAATGTATAGAAAATAATTTCCACTTTACTTATTTTATAGGTACGGTTTTCCAAGATACTTTTTAATATAATAGCAAAATTTTTATTAGTGGCTTTTAAAAGACTGTAATTTAATTTACATATTTCTATAATCTATACTAATGACTAGTTATGCCCGCGTCTCCGGTCGCGTGGATTTCAGTATCTAAAATAAAACTAGCCTAATTTACTTCATATAGCATCAGCTATCTGCCACTGAATCTGCTAACTAACTATTGAAGCAATGATGGCTCAGCGAGCACTAAGATCTCAATATAATGCGAAGAAATGTTATAAATGACGTGCGCATATCTCAATACAACAGTTAGTACAAGTCTGGTCGTCATACCGCTACGCCAATTCGACGACGAATATAGTTGTGAAAATCATGATTTGTATTAACCATGTATATTCTGTCTCATTCTCTCGCAGGCTAAATCCTATATATGTATGTGTTTCTCTCAATCACGTGACACATTGAATTCCCGCCAAAAATTCCCACGTGATAATCGAAAAGAATCGGAGATATATTTCATAATTTGCCTAAATAGCATTTGGAATTCTATAGAATGGCGGCATTTCATACATTGCCTATAACTATGGTGGATATTTTTATAGTTGCATTCTGTGTTATCTGTATCGAAAAGAATGTACTATTTCCCTGATCCGCCTTCCTTGCGCATATGCTTCTCGCCGCTTCTCCGCCCCAGTCGTATCAAAGTAGTCCTGTGAAGGAGTCGAATTTAAGTCGTCTTATATACGACTCGCTAATTACTCGTCGTCGCATGTGCGCATCCAAATTATCAAAGTTTTGTTGTCGTGCTTCTTGCACGCGTGTGTAAGACAATGCTGTGACCGTGCTTGAAGAATACCCGTACTCATCTGCTGTTTGCGTAACCTAACAGCCAAGTAAGTGGTGCATATGTTCTTTCCTAAGGCTCAAATGATTCCGCCACTTTCTTTCCTTGTGGTTGAGCACTTCCATCTTATTTTCACTGTGTTGATACAGATAACATTAACAACAAAAAATACAGTCCACATCTCTCCTTTATTAAACCCGCAAATTTAATATGGTGAACTACCGCCCATAATTAATTTGACTTTTTTAATAAGAATTATTCACCAATACAGTCAAACCTGGATAAGCGAGAGTTCAAGGGAACACAATCTCATTCTCGCTTATAGAGGTTTCTCACTAACCCGAGTTTCTCGCTAATGCATGTACATGGGTAGCGTTTCTCTCTTATAGAGGTAGGTATCAAGATGCTTACGAAAACAAAACAAAAATTCATGTAATTTTATTTTATTTATAATTTATTTACACTTAAAAAAATACGTCAATTTCGTTTGGGTTTCTGTTTTTGTATCTTGAATGTTTTTCTCTAACTCATAAATTTTGTCGAATATTGCTTGATCAACAACCGCCGCGTATTCAAAGTACTGATGGACCGTCTCCAACGCATTAAAAACTAGCTTCATTGGAATGATCTTTATTTCTGTTTTCGGAATCTGTGCCTCGTCTTCACTATCATTTACAGCAATACAGGTGTTCCCACAATTCGTAACGATATCGTCGTCGGTTTATTCTCCAGCGGTAGTTACGTCGTCGTCAATTTGAACGAAATCTTCGAAGATCGGCATTAACATATTAGATTCGTGAGACACAAGCTTAGTCCATTCCTCGTTGTTAGGTCCAACTTCAACATCATTTTCCTCTCGTAGGTCTTGCTCATTTGTACTTTTCCAAAACCCAGCTTTCTTGAAGCAGTTTTTGACAGTAACGTCACTGACTAGGTACCATGCTTTTCTAGCAAACTTCATCTAGAAGTACGTTAATGTCAGGGCTACTGTTTTCTTCCAGACTCGTAAGAATGTCGCTGTCGCTTATAGAGGTATAGATAAGTAGCTGTCTCACTTATGGAGGTCCATGAGGGAAAAACGACTCTCTCTTACAAAGGTTTCTGATTCTCGCTAATAAAGGTTTTGGGAGCTTAAAATGACGGGTCCTGGCTATTACTCTCACTTATAGAGTTTTCTCACTTATCCAGTTCTCACTTACCCAGGTTTGACTGTATATATAATTAGCTACTTATTACATTATAGAGGTAATGTTTGGAGAAGCTAATCTTTGGAACTACTGATCTGATTCTAAAAATTCTTTCACTAAGCTACATTATCCACGAGTGACGTAGTGACGTACTTTTTATTGGTAAAATTTCTGGATCTGTTTTACGAATATCGTCTATTTATCGAATATAATTTGTAGAAACAAACCTGTAACTAAGCAATAAACATCCACTGAGTTCGTTAATTTATACATATCAAATTTGTTTTTGGATCTTTGAAATACATGTTTCATTTATCATGACTGTAGATATTCAAAAAGAAAATTATTCGATGAAAGTAAAATAGGTGATGTACATTTTACTGAAAATGTTCGATGTATACATACGAGTAATTATTTTATCAGCTAAATGATCATATTTAAACGTTGTGCGGAACGGATTTGCACAATTCATTTAGCAATGAGAAACGAACGTATCAATGGCCGGTAATCGGACGCGTGAATCGAGTCCAATGATCCGGCTGGAATCGTTCACCCCGATCCGGTAACTTACCTTGACGAAACGGCACATTGCCTTCGTGATGTTACTAGCTGTGCCCCACAGTTTCACCCTTGTTAAATTTATTCATCCAGTTCTTCCCCGCGCCGCCGCTAATTCACACGTGTAGCCTATCGTAGCTAGCGTCCGATTGCTTGACGTTCACAGTTACTGTTCAGCTCCTTAAGGTCGTAGCGAGAAGTTATATGGCATATAACCTTCCTCAATAATCAGGCTATATAATGCAAAAACGATCTATCAAATCTGCTTGGTAGTTCTAGAGATAAGCACGTTCAAACAGAAAAAAAAAACTCCTGATCTTTATATTACCTAATATAGATATAATATTTGAATGTTTGTTTTTTATCCTTTAGGCAGGGGTGGCGGAACAGTCGACCTACCGATCCGAAGAGATTTTAAGTAAATCACTGAAATTTGTAAAAAAACTAAATTACCTTAAAAGTTTTGCGGCGACTAACTATTTTCAAGTCACATATCCAAATAGATAATGTCCGATATACATTTCAAACTATGGCGTCTTATCCCAGATTTCATAAAATTTGTGTTTTCAAAAAAAGAAAAAGATGTGATCTTTGTAAGCTAAATATATTGTGGTAGATCGCTCACGCTAAAATTTGAGCATTTACCTTTAGCTTAGCTCAAGCTTTAAGGGTTCTTAAACCGTTCAACCGATTTCGATGAAACTTTAGTGAATTGTTTTGCGCACACGTGCTAAATTTCTGTATTAGTTTCACGGTTTGTTCATTTCGAAGACAACAGGAACGAAGTCGTGTGCAAATCTAGTTATAAATAAACTTGAGACTTAGGCTTGTCATTCGTATTTTCAACAGTATCTCGACATTATTAACATCAAGTGTGACAGTGGCCAAATGATATCCTGTACCTACCAAGATGACTCGTAAAAAGAAAAACAATGTCAGTTCTTATATACATAATATGTTTGAGTCATCCACTGAGCAAAGGACCATAGACTACGTAATCGTAAGGACTCTCATCTTAGAATACTGACACTGTCTATTTTCCGTGAAATTGTCTAGAAAATCCTTATGAGAATACAGGAGTTTTTGACGTGATTTTAAAGCTGCCATGTTGTGGTTTTTATTTTAATTTATTAACTTAGGTTCTTTGACGCTATATTATGTAATACTGGTGGCATTTTGCGTGATATAGTTTGGTTATTGTGCATACGTGAAGTGGATTATAAATATAAACTGGAAACATGCATTTTGAGGTGTCACAATAACTCCCTAGATATAGTTCTGACAAGGGAGCCACCATCTTGTTGGACCCCACTTTGAAAAGCTATTGATTGTTGACCCTGGCAAGTGCTTCTCCGACGCCAAAGAAAGAAGAAGAATATAAATGTCGTGTCAGCATTCTGGGAACCGGAAATGCGTTCGTTATCCAATTGTGAGATCTTATGAAACTTGGACGGCTTATCTTGAACTCCAATTTAGATATCAGTAGGAAAAATTGTAAAATATTTATATAGGAATATTACGTATTAGATGTGCCCACGGCTTCGCTCGCGTGGACGACAGAAGAACGTGTAAGGCACATAAAAATTGTAGTTTCTTATTAAAAGTTTTTATTGCATAAAGATATCGTTTTTTTTTCCTAGGGTATAGTATCTAAGGAGACTTCGAACCCGGAGAGTTCGTATAGAACCTATCGTTCTATATTAGACTAGTATTCGAGAAATTGCACAGTGGTATAAAGATACAGCGTATAAAAGTGGGTGCGAGTACTTAGGTCATTCAACTAATTACCCATACCTAGGAGAAATTAGATTACGTTTATTCGAAATAAAATAAAAAACATTTTTCCTTTTACTTTATTCTCATCAAAGGGCATCCTCGCGCCCGTGCGAGTGAAGCCAAACAAAATGGAAGCTACTTACGGCGAAAAAACTTATCGATGTTTTTTCTAACAATATTCTTGAAGTTTACACGAATAAGTTTTCTTTTACATTGTGTTTTCTAATTGCTATTTTGTAACACAAACGATAAACTTTATCTTGCCGCTTTGTTCTATAGAAAATATTAACCGCAAGTGACTAGTAAAAAGTTAAAAGAAAGTTCACAAGTTAATGTGGTCTTCGGACAGAAATATTTTTTAAAGAACGGATATTTCGTATTCAGAGTTAGCATGAAATATAAAAACAAAAAAAATTGAGAACGTAATGAAGTTTCCGTTGTGCCTAATAATCTTACCTAGATACAATAATTGTGATATTACTTTCGTTTATAATTATTATCAATTGGTACATATTTATAATAATATGTGAGGCACAGCAATTGTAAATAAACTGACTTGACTGACCCACTTATGTTTTTTTTTCTTTAGTAAATCTCAGGAATAATAAATTTCGGTATGAATAAAAAAAATGTAATTCAACATCTGTACTTTACTTTAAGATAACACTCGGCATTTTTTTTGAAAATTTTAATAATATAAGGTATTAAACTAAAATTTTGCATTAATAACCATATTTCAAAATTTCAACACATTAATCTTAAATCATTATTAAATTAAATAAATATTTTAATTGTAAAATCTATGATAAAAATATTATTGAACAACTAGATATCTGTTTTACCCAGATAATAAGAAATCTTCTATGCCACTGTGAAATACTCATTTCGTAATGAATTGCAGAGGTTAAATATACAAATATCTAATTATTTTTTTCCACTTAAAAATATTAGTTTATTTATTTAGTACTTACAATTGTACTGCACAGTGACTCTACAATTAAATAATTAAGATAATAATCAAACTCAAACACTATTTGAACAATTTACAGTATATACACATTAAACTTTTTACTAAATCCATTTAATTTTACTTGTAAAGATATACACAACACTAATGTTGCACAATACGTCACCTGTATAGCAACAGATATACTCGTACTGCTATAGCGCATGTTGGTGACGCGAACTCACAAGATTTCTCTTATCCAAAAAGCGTCTAACGCGCCCAGCACACGTTCAGATATATACAAAGTGTTATACGTGTATATGTACGTATTCGTGTACACAGGCCGCTGTGCATGCGCTAGTTTCATATCAGAGCACTACGTGCTATAGATATATATACTAATAGATATAGATATACAATTAATGTTGGCATGTCGGTGACGCGAACCCATAAGATTTTCCCCTACCAAAAAGTGCTCAATGCGGCTAAAGAAATTTTCACTTCAATAGAGTGTGACTATCTTCACTACAATAAATCCAGAGGTGCAACAACTTCATGGTATATTTATACTTTTTATTACAAATGTATTACTAAAGTTCACTTTCAGTATTTTCCATAACTCGCCTAAACTTATAACAAAAAAATTTAACACGCTATGTTTCCAACACTAGTAACTAATAACAGAAACTAGTCATTAAATAGGAAAAAAATCATTAATGTTATCGTATGACGTACCCGGAAGATAAGTGGAAAAGCCGTTTCAAATTAGAACCGGTTAGGCGAGTTTGCAGGCAGTCGAGACTTGGTCGACGAGCCCCCGTCTAGCATGTTAATTTTATTAATGTGTGATCTAGCTTTGTGCTATCAACGTACACGATTTTTAAATGGTCTAAACAAAATTATTAATATCACAAAATCGCAAAAATCTAGAGTATTATTTTTTTTGTATAGTTCTTCCTCTTCTTTTTGAAAGGAAAAGACAAAGGTATCTGAAACCATGCAACCAAATCAGACGTATATGATGATTTAAGTATCCTTACAAGATGGCGGCTCCCTTGTTAGAACCTTCTAGAGAGTTTTTGTGGCATATCAGAATTCATAGTCCATGTTATTATTTCCAATACACTTCACTAGTGCACAATAACCAAGCTTTATTGGGCAAAATGCCACCTGCTTTACACAATATAGGGTCAAAAACACAAAGTATATGAATAAAAAACAAAAACCACTACATGACAATCTGGGATTCCGCCAAAAACTTCCCAAAGGCGAATCGTGTTGAAATCACATTATCATACATTTTGTATATTTAGTACTTTTTTAATTAGCACGGTTTTTTTCGAACTGACTGTACTGTTAGCCTTAGGGGCCCTGGAGCCTTTGCGGCTTACAGCTTCACCGGGCTTGGTAATTAGCACGGTAAAGTGTGGGCAGTACGCCTTATGATAAATAATTCAATAAAAAAATTACGTCGAATACCGAGAGATCGGCAATCCATCAGTTGTCGTTCTTGTCATACCGGTCAGTAAACAGTTGTATATTACTGGTCGATCCAGTAATAAATGTTATGCCTTCGCATGTTTTCGGATGTAAAGGAAAAAAAAACTGTTTTAATCAATTTTCACGGAATAACGAAGCGGACATAGAATAATTTGATAGCTCATGAGGACGAACTACTTTAATGGCTTTATTTTTTATGTAGACCATTAGAAATATACGGATTGCTATAGTTTTTTACTTTATTTTTGTTAAGTTTTTGTTTATAGCCAATTTCTTTAACGGTCATAGTTACCGCTCCTTAGGGTTTCTCATGAATCTGGCTATCATAAACAAAAATAATTTTTAGAATCCGAGATGTAGTTCCAGAGATTAGCGAGTTTAAACAAACCAAACAAAAAACTCTTTAGATTTATTAGTATATTATCATAGATATCAATTAATAACTTGCATCGATAGCGTTCTTAAAAATGTAATTAATAAATAATATCCCTACACACCGCTTTGGAACAGCTGTTTACCCAATAATGGTAGATTCACAAACTGAAATAAACAAATACAAATAAATAATCATATACATTATATTTCAAAGGTAGTTTTGCTTGGCAATGTCATATATGCGTTAATTCTTCACCAAAATTAATGATTCACGTATCATTTTAAAGCTTTCCCCCTATTGTAAATAGTATAAATTATAAGTTTTAGTTAAAAAAAATCAATTTAAATTCTTAGGGTTATCATATTTTGGTACAAATGAAAATATATTTAAGGCGCCATTTATTAACAATCTGTTTAACTTACATGACAGCTGTTAGCTGTTATTCTATCATGTGCGAAATATTCGCATGGAACAGCTATATACGAGTGGTTATAATTAAAAAGGCATTACTATAGGAATGTAAAATATTTAACGAAACTTCGTAAACCATCTAGACACAAAAAAAAAACAACTAGTTTGTACCCGGTGCGGCGGCGAGTTGTTTCAGCTCAGTCTGATTAAATGGAAAAGAAAGAAAAGAGAAAATACACCATTCTAATGTACGTAAATTCGCTATGATTTGTGGATATAAAATATTTTTCGTTTTTCCATTGTCTGTGCAGACATAGAGAATTATTTAAATTAAAAAAAAAACGAGCTTATATTCGAATGCGACGTTATGTTAAAATTTCAGAGCTATCGTTGAAGAACTTTCGGAGATTTAACGATTTTGAACAAACAAACATTTGCATTTTTATTTAATAGGAGATTGGTTAAAATATCTCTAAAAGTATAATAAGCGTGTTCTACCGAAAATAAAACACCGAGTGTTCTGAAGAGCTGTTCAATCTAATTACCTCTTCTCCCTTTCATAACAGAACCACAACCACTGGGCTCCGGAGTCACAAGTTTACGATACATCTCCTGTGAAACTGTCTTCTAGTTAGTGTATTCCCTCCTTCCTACAACATTGACTCCTTCAAACATAAAGTGAAGAAACATTTGAGCAGGCCGGCATCACAGCGACGACTAATTGTTTGTTGGATTGTACTGTGCTTACCATCAGATAAAGTCGCTTTGTCGTGCTACAATAATAAATGAATAAAAATAGATATATTATTACGTTCTGTTGTATTTTGGTATTCGTTAATAATCGTTAATTAAGTTTATAAGTGTAGTTGTGAGTTCCGATTCTATTTCCAAAACTCGGTGTTTATCTTTCTGATGTCAACTTCAAGGTCGGTCAGCCGTCTCTGCTCACAGTCAGCTGACAGAAAAACTGACGTTGAAATTTTTATTTTTATTACAGTGGAATTAAAGTTCGTAGTTGCTTGTAGCTTGGCGTTGTTCTTCGATCGATTGTTATTTTATTACCTACACTCGGTACCATAGAGTACATAGTACATACTACACGCGATGATAATTATTTTCAACTTGACATTTTTTCAAATCGTGTGCAATGGCGTAGTCTATTGTAGTTTTCCTTTTCTTTAGTTTTGTGTTGTGTTGTTGTTGTTTGTGTTGTGTTTTTGGATTCACTGCGATAATTATATTGTCTACTTATATTATCACTGCACCAATTATTCTTATTCCTATTGGTAGATAATTGACAGAATAATTTAGAAATTAAAATATTACGCCATGGTACGTTAAAGAACCATTATATTTTTGACTAAACTTCACTAAGGATTCATATTTGTATTGTGTATAATTATTCGCATTCTACATATTACTGGGGTATATACACTATATATCAGGGAGGCCAAATCTAAAGTTCTGAATTTTCCCACTAAATGGTGATTATTAGTCGATTTTTCGCGTTTAGGTTTCAAAATGTTTGCCATCACCATCAGCCGATAGCGTAACCAATCGAATTTTAATAACTAATTTTCGAGACTTCAAAAATCCAAACACTGTTTCAATCTCTCGCGGATACGCACAATTGACCACTAAGATCTTCCGATTTTTTAACTGTTAGTATACCAAGTCATCGATGTACTAACGAATTTTTCGGAATTCGCGTACATTTACTAACTCAAATTGGTAACACTAACGGCTGACGGTGAAGGAAAAAACCGTCAGGAAACCTGAACGCTTGAGAAATGTTCTTATATATGGGGAAAAAATAGACCTGTTGATTTTTCGGTATATGGAATCGCCAATACGTCGCGTCGTGGGCTGGCGTGGTGATTAATCCCGTACCTTCTCTTGGGACGAGGCCTTTGCCCAGCAGTTGAACACTTTCAGACTGATATTATTATTATTCCGCTTATTTAATTATAATATTAACATATTTTTTTTACAATTATATCTATATAAAATACAATATTAAAATAATAAATATAAAAAAAAAACAGTTATTCACCAGCAGCGGAGTGAAGACCCAAGCTACCGGTGGCTAGGGCTCCAGAGAAAGAAACCTTGTTTCGCGCGGTGTCCAGAAGAATTGCCTTCTGTATCTTGCCCTTGCCCCAACAGTCATGCAAGAGCTTCCTAAGATGGTGGTCGAAGCTCTTCGCTATTAAACCATTCACTGATACGACTATAGGGACAATAATTGTTGAGTACACGTCCCACATGGTGGGAACCTTTTGAGCCAAGTCCAAGTACTTTGAAAATTTATCTTTTTCAGCATTTACGAGGTTCTCATCTTGGGGGATGGTGACATCAACAAGAATTGCCCGACGCATCGACCTATTAAGCAGCACTATATTAGGTTTATTGGCTATAATAGTCCTGTATGTGACGATAGAACTATCGATAATATTATACCGACCGTATAAGCCACTGAGCGGTCAGCGAGGGCCATTCCAGGGCGTGTGTCATCACCAAATCGTATAAGAACGGAGTATTCTTCTTCCATATTTTATAAATGGAACGACCTTAACACGACCGTTATCGAGAATAGGCTTCGCGTCGGTGCGTACTTATAGTACGGCACCTCAAAACTTACAAGGCCATATTTAAGAGCAGCTGCTGGTATATAAATCTAGCTACTTGATTATGTCTGTGTAAGTACTCACACGTTTAGTAAGATGAGAACAACCAAACTGTTATTATTATTATAACCATCAGCCTAAATGTAACTTTATATCAGTGAAAGAATTTACAGAATTGAATGAGTAATTCTAGAGATTACCTTCTACAAAACATAGATGTTCTTTATGATATTAGTATAAATGATCATCACAAATATGGAAATATTTTTATTTTATTTAAATTAAGATAACTTGTTTAACAGTTATTATAATATCAAGTCGTATTCTTAAATGTTATGAAGGTTCAAGGAAAGATAATAATGATATTTTAAAAACCAAACATATTTTTTTCTTATCGTCTGCCTTTCTAGTAATAGCTAATGGGTTTGCAATATACTTGGTGTTAATAGGTGATCTATAAATTAACCTAAAACAGAATCGTGATTATGTATCAGGTCGGTCGTGAATAGGTTACTAATTAATCCTGAGTTGGAATGCGACAGCGTGGACATTGGACACTGCTTCATCACGTTGGAAAAAACGTTTGAAACATGGAAGAAAGATAAAACGTCAGATATTTCACTAGTGTTTCGTTGCAAAGTGTCGTAGGTCAGGTACGCGTGGATTTATTTCTTTTGTATGTGAGTACTGACAGAGCTCTCGCCACAATGGAGGACTCCGCGTCGCATCGCGTCGCGACCTTGATCTCCATTTCCAGAAGTGACTTTATAAGGGCTAATAGAATAACATTTTACATCTAATATCTAATCATATATCTATAGTATTATTATAAATAGATAAAGTTTATGTTTTTGTAAACGTTAGTCTCTGTAACTACTACTTCCAATCTAAAAATATTAATAGGAAGTTACATTATTCCTGAGTGCTATATTTTATTGCTTATATTTATATTATAAAATTTATATTGTAACTAGCTGTGCCCTATGGTTTCACCCGTGTTATTTTTTTTATGCCAAACGCCGCCAACAAGCAATGATGGTAAATGGTTACCGTCGCCTATGGACAACTCCAACCCCCAGGGGCATTACAGCCATGTTGCTGAGCCTTGAAGACTGTATTTCAAACCTTTTTTGAAGAGCCCCATGTCATAGCCCTGGGGAAAACCGAGCTGGGCAACCCGTTCCACAACCCTAACGTACGTGACAGGAAGGTTCTAGAGAACCTTACTGTTGTCGCGTTTCGGTTAGGTTTTGGAGTGTGAGGATCAGCAGCCAGCCAACGACGGAAGGTACGAGTTTGGAACGGTGATGGACACTATATCAAAAAGTTACTCAGAGCAGTCTCCATTGTACATGCGGTAAAAGACACAAAGAGACACTTCAATTAGACCATTCAACTAACTCTTAACCGTACCGACGCCATTCTGCCGTGTAGCCTTGATCTCATTTCTCGTACTTGCCTGCAGCTTACTAGGTTTCTTGACGTCCATAGTTACTGCTCCGCTCCTTAGAATCGTATCGTGAAGTATATAGCATTATAACCCTTCTCAATAAACTGACTATGAAATATGCAAACAGAATATTTCAAATCTGACTAGTAGTCTCCCAAAGAATATCGCGTCCAAGTACAAATAATCTCTTGAGCTTTTTATATTAGTATAGATTGAAGCGAACGAAGTCGTGGGCAGTTGCTAGTGATATACAAACGATGATATTTTCGTAATTCGAACATACGTTGTAGATACTCGCTTGGAGGTCGAATGTCACCTCTCTTGAAGGTTAATAATATCGGCCAATCCCTTCTCTACCTCACTAATGTCTTTAAATGTATGCTCGATAACAGAACTGGTTATTTGTTTGTTTTGATGCTGTTTTTAATTCTGTTAATAAATGCGGATTATAAATAAATATGAAAGTTTCGGAGGTTTGGAGGGATTTCTTAGGAAATCATATATGATATAACCTTTTTAAAATTGTTTTGTATTTGAAGTGACGCATAACATCGAGTGTGACTATCTTCACCACAATAATAAAAAAAGAGATTTAGCAAGCAACTTCATAGTGTAGACTTTTTGTTACAATTTGCACGTGCATCACGAAAATATCCTCTCACAAGTTATCATATCAATTTTATGAAACAAGTAGAATACTAAGAACTATAATAATATTTAATATGTTTATATATTATAATAAAGCACACACTAGAATTATTCTACAGATTAATATAACAAATTTTATATATTTATCTTACATGTCAGCAAAATTCCGTTCAACTAATCAGTGTTTACGGTCGATTAGAACCAAATCGAATGAAAAATGTCTTTAATCGGTTCCAGTCCTTTCATGTCAGGACACGACATCTGTCGACTGAATAGCGACTTTATTAAAACATTCTCTTGTGTTAAGTCACTGACCGGCCTCGGCTGCTAGTTTTCTCGAGAGACCATGTGTTCTTTATTCATAATTGTAAGTAACGGAAAACTTATATAAACACACACTCAAGACCATATATATTATATACTACCCGTACCGCGTAAATATTGGAACTCCATACTTTTAATTTTTTGGCGGGATCCTGATCTGTCATTTTGTGGTTTTAATTTTAATTCATGGACTTATATTATGTAATATTTGGTGGCATTTTGCGTGATATAGTTTGGCTATCGTGCACAATTAAAGTGAATTATAAATAATAACTAGAACCATGAATTTTAAGTTTCCACAAAAACACCCTGGTTAGTATCAACCAGAGTGAAGACAGCCACTATCTTGATGGAGCATTGTATGCATTCTGAAGATTAGAAAAATATTCTACCCACGTGACATTCGCGTAATTGTCTATATCCACACGTTGCAATTAAATAGAGGAAACAAACCCCTCACGAATCGTTTCCCCACACCAAAGAGTGAATTTAAATGTTATATTAATCTCTTAATAATAATGTTATAGAACGTGTCTTAAATACCTGAAGTAAACAAAGATATTTAATTTTGTGTTTGACTGTATTACTGGTAGAAAACATTGGTATTCAAAGTGATTATAATGCAATTACTAGTGATCGAACGTGTTTAGTTTTTCGGCCGAAAACGTAACAGAATTTTCGGCCGCGGTTGCAGTTAAGTACAAAACCGAAACTTATTTGCAGTATTATTTGAACACAATAAGAATTCGAAATATGTTTTATGTTAATATATGTGTTTTAGTTTTAAATAAATCATGAAAAAAGTTTTTAGGCCTCCAGTACACGTGACAGACGTGAAACTTCTGTAAATAACGTTTCAGGATTGGGTGTTTTACATAAATTAGCCGAAACTAAAAAAATAAAATTCAGCGTTGGTATGACAACGCACGGCCATTGACCACCACGCGACGCGGGCCATGATCTTGTCTTCATCTATCGTGTTTCATTTATCTCTCTCGGTTTTTTAGTATACTTTTTTCTTTTCATCTTTTATTTGTCATAATCGGTGCATTGAAAAACATTGCAATAAAACTCGTCCTTGGAGTTTTAGTTTCATCGCGCCCAAAGTAGTTTCACTTCAGATATGGATTTAAGACACATCGCCGAAACCGAAACACTCTCAACATTTTGACATGAACCAGCCGAAGCCAAAATTTTGGTTAATCACTAATAAACAGTGATCAAACCATATTATTATTATTTCTCTATAAGTTTAATTCCTATGTATAAGCTATAATGATAATGGTAAAGTTATCATACCTAGAAAATAAGGTATGGGTTTATTTGCCCTGTTTTGTCATGACTTCATAACGCATTTTATTCCTATTTAGAATGTCTTATAAACTGTTTTATACTGAGGATCTTAAATAGTTATTTCAGCCACATAATCCACCGTGCATATGATCGCAGTACTGAGGTCGGTCATTGATTGGTGGTCAGCCCTGCCGACTAAGATTAACGGCTCTTAAGTCAATGCAAGTTGCTAACCCTAACCCTTCAAACTGAAACACATGCTTTACGGCTGACGTAGGTATGATAGAGTACCTTAGTAGCTCCTTTCTGTGCCGGAGACAATGAAATCGTAAAGCTTAAGATTCTCGTAGCCGCCATTCTTTCGAATAATCGGTAGTATTAACCGTTTTTTTTAATCTTGTATTTAAGGGGATTTTATGCAATTCGCACATGTCAACCTGATCGTTTTACCGGTGTAACATGAATCATCCTTTATCCTAATATATTCATATATAATGTTTATCAATATAATGATAACATGCAAATTTTTTTAAACACACTAAAAATGACATTCAATGTGTTGCTAGTTAATTGGATTTTTAAAATAGTGATATTATTCAGTTGTTAAAATTTTTTTAAACATCGATCGTTCCGTTATTGTGAAGGCCGAATAAGGTAAACAAAGTCGCAATTATAATAGGTCCACGGAAGAGCGTTCTTTTCTTGTACTTTTTTTAAAGTAATTATTGAATAAAGTAACATATTTTAATTACTAATTAAAACTATCAATATAATATTAAAAACTTTACGATTCAAATAATTGGAACATTAACAACGGTAGGACAACACTAAAAAATATATTGTAACAACGTTATTTTCAAGTTTAGCGTTATACAGCATTTGTCAGTTAACTCTACGGGAATAAACAACGGAGTATTGTTGCCTCATCAGTACAAGTATTCCTGCATATCTTATTCTTCTTTTTATTTAATGGAAAATGTCTTCATCCGCAATTCTGCCAATGTCACGTGAATAGAATATTTTTCTACATATTCTTGTAATCTTCAAATATAGCTTTAACAAGATGGCGCGTGGGGGTCCCTTATTAAAACTGTCCAGGGAGTTATGTGGTGACATAAAATAGATTTTCCTAGTTATTATTTATAATCCACTGTGCACAATAACCAAAGAAATCACATAAAATTAGATAATATAGGGCCAAATAACAAGTTTATTAATTAAAGTGAAAACAACAGTTCAAGATTCCGACAAAGTCTTATTGTACTTTCCAAAGTCTAGTCTGTTCAAGCTAGAAATAAGCAGTTTTGTACTTGCAAATACATAAATAAATATATTCATTACTCTCACATTGCCATAGTTACTTAATAATTACATTACGAACGCAGAGAGCTGCGATAAAAACAATCCGTGATATTTGCACTCGCAAAATGTCAATGAACGAACGTGGTACGTGCGTGCGTTCTGTCATGCAAACATTTATTTTGTTTAAAAAAAAACACGTTTGAGTTACCGCCTGCGATGCTGTTTTAGATAGATGACATTTAATTACGCTGTATTGGACAAAGAATTATCACATTAATTTCGAATGGGTACACAAACATTACTTGGTTAAAAAAATTAGTGTATGTACTTATTATGCACTTGCGTTAGAAGTTACTTCTTTGACGTTATCGAAATGAATTAATTTACACGAAGTTAAATTATTGAAATAAAATGTTTAATAATATATATATTTCAACATTTGTAACTTATTTTCTATATGACACTGATACAGCATTTTAAAAATTAACATCGGGTGGGATTTTCTTTACTGTAATAAAAGGAAGAGATTTATTTAATAAGCAACAATTGTTACCATTTTGACTGTCATTTTATCAGACTGACCATGGTCAACAGCACTATTCTCACTAGTAGTAGTATCTGAAATATCTATCGCAATCTTCACCGGCGAATAATATCGAGTTCTTCACCACAATAAAACAAGTACCTCGCTTATTAGCAAGTAACTTCATATTGTAGAAGTTTTTTAAACAATGTGCGCGCGTCTTTAAAATTCACAAAAATAGAATTAATATATTTTTACGATTTCTAAAACGATTCTTGGCAATTTTTATCCTATCAATTGACCAATGACATAAGCTTCTCGTGTGCAAAATTTCATAAGAATCGGTCAAGCCGTTTTTGAGTTAAATCCGAACACAGACAGATAGACAATTTTTTTTCAATCATATTCACGGTCAATGTGCTTTTAGGACGCCTAAAAGAAAATTTGCAAAAAAATTACATGTAGGTACAAAGATAAATAATGATTTATTTATTAATATACATTAGAATCGCTCTCTCGTACTGTATAGTCTAACCGTCAAATAGTCTACGAAACAAGAGATATTCCTATATCATGATAATATCAACGACGTAATCAAATAAATAATACTTACTCATTTTGTTTTCCGGACTATAATGATCAGCATTATTTAAAATTAAACTTTATTAGAATGAATTTAATTTTTTTTTGTTATTATTTATTATTATATTTTAAGGTATAATTATAGCCTTTATTTTAGTACAAAACATTAATTGTTCTCATATTCGGATACATGTGTTTTAATAGAAATGTCATATCAACAACAGCTGACGATTTCATACTGTTTAGAAGTAGAAGGCGATGATATTGGAATTTACGTCACTAGCACCTCTAATGATATTTAGGGTTGCCATAGGAAAGAAAAGGATCTCATACATGGGCTTTTTGGGTACTATAATTTTAAGTAATACTGATAAGCAGTAAATAGATTTACTGGTTGTGGTACAATGGTTGAAGCTAAAACCACGAATCTAGCCATTGTTATCAGTGTTTTGCCTTATGTGTTTCGTGGTCGCGGTTTGTTTAGTTCCATTCAAAATGTAGTATTATCTTAAAAATACTATTTCATATTATATTAGTCACACGTTATTATTGGAAAAACATAGTCACATTTATGCCGCGCTATGGAAATATATATTAATCGTATAAACGCATAAAGTAAATTTTCGATACTTTTTTTTAATTAAATAATTGGTGAATGAAACTAATTAATTCACGCTATCAGTTACTGTACTTATTCTTAGCACAGCTAATTTCTTATAATTTGTTATTCTTTCTAGCTACATGAACATTACCTTCACCCTTATTTGTATTAACATTAAAATCAGTACCTATATGTAGTACAAATTAAGTAAAATGTTATTTATTTCTAATCTCCTACGCAAACAGCTCCTTTTATACAGATATATATTTAACCTGTATATCTATGTGTCTGTCTGTCATCATAGCTCCCAAACGGCTGGACCGATTTTAAGATTAAAGGTTTTCAGCTATTTTTAGTAGATAATACATGTTTTATTTATTTTTTGAAGTGAAACTTCTTATGCGACTTCCAAGCGTTAAACGTTAAATGTTAAACGTTAAACGTTTAACGCACATTATCGGTCTCTCCTCTTTGTGTGAGCCAGAGCGAGAGAGTAAATGTCGGTGTGTATGTATATTGCACACTGTTTAAATAAAATAGAAAATGTCTTTTAAAATGAAGTTTCACTTCTATCGTGTGTGAATCGCACTCACACCTTTTTTTTACAATGAAAATGAAAGATTGCCTCTAAACCAGTGGGATAAAATAAAAGTAAAACTGAAGACCATTCAAAAGTTTTCACAAATAGAAGAAAATAAATTAGTTCATTTGAAAGTTACACGGAAAGAATAGAGAATTACAAAAAGCTTTTGTCAAGTAGACTTAATTACCGAAGGAAGAGCTCTTAAAAAAATAACGAGTAAATCGATAATTCGTGTTGACCGATTCCAGATAGAAGAGATATGAACTTCTGAGGGAAAAAAGAGTAATTATAATAAATTCCGAGATTTTACTTTACAAGCTAGTAACCCTAAAGTTGTCATAGAGTGTGTACGGACGGTAAAACGTAGTAATTTTCCAACTATCAAACGTCTTTCGCAAATACTTAAACGTCAGTAATCTGTGTTTTGTACCTAATAATCAAGTAGAAAATTACAATATTGTCGAGGGAGTTCCTATGTTGGCTTGATGTTCGCTTTCCAAACGAATAGGTTAGAACGAGGTTGCTCAAACTTATAGTATTAGTGCGGCAGTAATTTACTGCAAAAATTTTGGCAGCAAGTGATCGACTACCAATCTTCGACTAAGATAGAAAAACACAACGATAATTAAGTACTAGATCAGTGCCTCCCAACCTTTTTTCGTTCCCGTACCCCTTATTAAAACTTTTCATTTATGAGTGACCCCTCTCCCAATTACTCCATACCTTCCAAACCATTTTCTAATGCCCGCCTGGCTAGCTACCAAGTTGAAAATCTGTCGCCGAGCACCAATAGGTGTGTTCTGGCAGCTGCACTTGAGAGCCAGTCTTCCACTAGGTTTAGCGTGTTATTTTGGGCCACATCGTCACTTAACATCAGGTGAGATTGTGTCCAATACGCCAAATCTACATCTACTTTCTGTACATCTATGTTTCTCTTAAGGTCTATCTATTGTCAATCTTTGAAATATATGTAATACTGTCTCTAGAGACTTGTGATCTATAGAGAGTTACTGTATGTACATTCGAATATTTTTTTAAATCATTGATTGATATGCTATCATTAATGATATTTTGTATGAAATATAAGCAGACAGATATGAAAGTGTTTTAAAAGTTAACTGTTTTACTGTGAAAAGTTAACTGTTTTAACTTCTCACTATTTCCGCCATTATCAATATAATTTTCACGTACCCCCCAATGGGGGACCCTGCGTACCTCCAGGGGGACGCGTACCACAGGTTCGGAATCACTGTACTAGATGATACATAGCACTGCAATCTGCTTGTCATTCGCATACTTTTCACGGGAAGGGCAAGTCATTACTGTCAAGTGCCAACAAAATGATAGTGTTTTCGTTGATTAGCCGATTGCGATATTTAGATTTCATTATTTTCTTATCTAAAAGTGCTGATTAGGACAGATACTTAAATCCGATTTCCTTCAAACGGAGATATTTCTCTTCATAGGTAAATATAATGCCAAAATTTAGGATTAGATTACTCGGGCTTCGCGTAATACGCATAATTATTTAGTAAAATATTTTAGGGCTCTAAAAACACTATGCCGGCAGGTTTTAGCCGGTATATGGTGCAGAAATCAGCGTCTCGTTTTCTGCGGCGAGCCCGCTGGGCTAGACAACCACAACCTCAAGCATGCTTCCGAGTTCACCGGCATAGGGTGTAGCTAGTCATTATAAACCGGCGATCGACTCGGACAGCTCTTGTGATCGACTGTTTGAGCATCCGTGGATTACAAGTTATAAACCCATTTCAAAACAAATACACCTTTAATACAAACAGTGATTAGGTTGCATTTTTATTGACTCATAAACTTCGCGCAGCTGGTTTTCACTTTGGATTATGTAAATGGATACACAGCTGTGAACCGTGCACTACTCAACAAATGTTTACGTGTAGCTGTGATTAGTTATGAACCTTATTATTAATAGCATAGGGTTGTTTATCGTTAGCGGTGAGTTAATGCGCAGCATGTTATCTGGTTGCATAAGAGCAAGGGCTATTGTATCTTTATCAGCTGTTATGAGTTGCTTATCTGACGCAACTGCGCTGCGGGACGGTGATCTGTTGTTTATAATGGTTTTAAATAACCAGTGATAATAACTGACACACTTTTGTGTATCCCATTCTTCTGAGGATTCGCTGATTATTTCATTTTCTTCTGCACTAAAAATTTACTTTTCGAAATGCTATTGACCAAAATTTCCTGGACTTTTTTGTTATTTATTTACTAACTGTGCCCCACGGTTTTACCTGTGTTAAATTTATTCGACCAACTCTCCGTCGCGCCGCGCGCCGCCAACGCACCCGTTAAGTCCCTATCGTTGTTCTTATTCCCGTACTTGCCTAAAGCTTGCCAGATTGCTTGACATTCATCTTTACTGCTTCGCTCCTTAGAGTCGAAGCGTGAAGTTATGTAGCCTATAACCTTCCTCAATAAATAGGCGATATATGTGTTTCTTATCTGACTGATAGTTCCAGAGATTAGCGCGTACAAACAACCAAACAACAAAACAAATAATATTTTATTAGTCCTCTTCCCAAATTTTTGATACTAGTATAAAGATTACGGCGCCTTAATACAGGCTCTTAGAGGCTGACTTTATACTATTTTCGGATCTTCAAGCATCATTCTAATAAAATACTAAGTAATAAATAAATAGTAGATAATAGTTACATAGTTAGAATTTTCCAGGATTTTTTTGTGACATCTGTATGTTCATATGTATCATGTTCCATGCCACCATTTGTAATTCTACTTCACTTGTGCAATAGGATTATTATTAAAACATTTTATATTGTTACTAGTGGTGTGCCCGCGGCTACGCACGCGTTTAATACTGATAGTTAATATAGCCTATCAATTGAGGAATGACACGTACTTCCCGTGTACAACATATCAACAATATCGGTTGAGAACTATTAATTATGGAATGGCGTATGATTTCCCGTCTATAAAAGTTGATCGGAATCGGTTGAGAATCGAAAAAAAATGTATTTGTTACGATTTTTAATATTATTATCGAAAATACATATAATATAGCCTATCATTTGACCAATGACATAAGCTTTCCGTTTATCAAATTTCATAAGCATCGATCAAGTCGTTTTTTAGCTAAACCCGGACACGCACTGTGTCCTTTATATAGGATGTCTAGCGGCAAATTTGGAAAAAATACATGTACCTACCGACAGAACTACATATTTATTAATATAAATATAACGTGTTGGTAAAGGATCCAGTCTTTGTAACACTTTGTACCTATTGTTAATATCAAACCTACCATAACTCATCACTGTAAATCTGTATCTCAAATATATTGACAAAACAGGTTATGTTACCTTCATTATTTGGTACAAATGTTCATTGCATTATTTATTATTATATTATCGTAATTACAAATTATGCAATATTAATTGTTATTAATTGCAACCGTATCGCATATTATTTAAAACAATGGCAACGGTTAAGATAGCAACAGTAAGTTTGGACAGTAAGATTAAATATTTTCGTTCTTATAATAGACTATTTACATATAAATACCATAAATTCACACATCACGAGATCTCTGAAACGATAGCTGCAATTAACTTGAAATTTGACATAGTGCTTTCGCGACGTAGACGCTCACTAAGAACGGATTTTACGGAAACCCTATCCAAAATAAATTTTTCATCTACTATCACATATTTCAACTTACTGTCCAAACTTACTGTTGCTATGTTAACCGTTGAAACAGTAAAATGAGAAGTATAATATGTGATAGTAGATGAAAAATTTATCTTGGATAGGGTTTCCTTAAAATCCGTTCTTAGTGAGCGTCTACGTCGCGAAAGGAATACGTTAAATTTCAAGTTAATTGCAGCTATCGTTTCAGAGATCTCGTGATGTGTGAATTTATGGTATTTATATATAACTAGTCTATTATAAGAACGAAAATATTTAATGATACCTAATTACATTTACAATTTATTTGTATTTTAATTTGATAACTCATGCCATTAATTAATTGTCAATAATAATTTCGTTTTCTAGTTAATTACTTAGATAAGTTATCTATCCATTTGTTATGTATATTAACATTATACTTATTGACTTGTTACAGGTAAACAAACAGGTCCGTGGTCGAAGCTGATAAGCGAAGCCTAGGTAGTTATTATAATATAGTGTTATTTTGGTTAAATTGTTTAATCCCTCGACGCAAAAAGGAGTCCAAAAGTTTAACATGTGTATATCTGTGGCATCATTGCTCCCAAACGGCTGAATCGATTTAGATCTAGTTTTTTTTTTTAAAGGTGATGTTCGAGGTTGTTCTTAGCTATGATTCAAGAAAATCTGTTCAGCCATTTGAAGATTATCAGCATTTTGCTAGTTGATAAATGGATGTGAGCATCTATCACAGGTCTGATCGAGTCGAAATATGGTATTATGATACTAGAAGGGCATGGTAAAATTGAGCTGATGCTGCGGCATCATCTGGAATCTGTAGGATATCTAACTCTTCATCAAATTACAGCAGAGATATTGTGTTTGGGTTTTTTATAATAGCTCGGCACATTGACTGTACTATACCTGATGGTAAGCACTGTAAAATCCAAATACAACGGCGACCACCGAGAGATCGAAATCCATCGGCGGTCGCCGTTGTCATGCCGGCCTGCATAAATATCTTTTCACGTTACGCTTGAAGGACCCGATGTCATAAGAAGGAGGGAACACATTTGCGGGGAGATGGTTCCACAGTTTTGCGGTACGACAAATATAAGACATAATATGTCCTAGTATGTATGGTCTCACTCAGGTTACCTGTGTCGGGGGTTTCTTAAATTTTCGATTTACCTGTCATAAATTTGATTAAGAAGCGATGATGGCGCAGTGGTAGCGTGTACGACTTCGCGTCGAATGACGTGAGTTCGAATCCCTATAATGAGCCTGAGCTTTCGGTGAAGGAAACCATAGCATGGTGGTAGGGCTTTTTCTGATGCCCGCCTGGCTAGCTACCACCCTCAAGTTGAAAATCTGTCGCCAAGCATCAATAGGTGTGTTCCGGCAGCTGCACTTGAGAGCCAGTCTTCCACTAGGTTTAGCGTTTACCATCCAGGGCCATATCGTCACTAAACATCAGGTGAGATGGCCACTAAACCAAACCTATAACGATAAAAAAAAAGTTGAAATTTTATGGGTGATGTTTAACGTATGTATGTTTGATTGATGGGTAACTCCAAACAATCAAAGCTTTGCTGAGCGGTAGGACAGAACAATAATGCCCGAATGGTTCGCGACCACCATACACCAGGTGTAACACTCGCCTTAGTGGCACGTTTAGGCGTGTCGCTTTCCCGGATCAGCCGATGTGTATCCAGTAAACAAGCGGGCTGGCAGAGATCTTTACTCGACCGGATCGCAACCACCATATAAATGGTGGTAAACCCGTCACAGTGATTTTCTTTTGGGTTGTCCCGTTTCGGGATCAGCCAGTGTAAATCAAGCTGCCGAGAAGCTTGCTGGGCGGCTTCACAGCGGTGACTGGCGATGGATTGCCATTATCTCGGTGATAGCCGTTCCTTTTGGATTGTACTATACATACTAATACGCAACCGATGATACCTAATCTATATTCTAAGAATACAATATTTGACTAATTAGACTAATAAATAAGGTTAAAACAAATACTATCACAAAACTATAAAAATACCCAGTACTTAACTTCGATTTTGTGAACAAACTGAACGCGGACTTTGACGTCACGATTCGATTTGACCATTAACGTTGCGTTTTGCGATTTTATTCTTTCCTCATATTTTAGCACTTTTAAGAGAGAAAATTTTTAAACAAAAAGCCAATAAAAAACCGTTGTGTTATGTATTATATTGTTGTATATGTACAGTAAAAGTGAGAGTAATAGCCAGGACCTGTCATTTTAAGCTCCCAAAACCTCTATTAGCGAGAAACAGAAACCTTTGTAAGAGAGAGTCGTTTTTCCCTCATGGACCTCCGTAAGTGAGACTGCTACTTATCTATACCTCTATAAGCGACAGTCGAGCTTTATTTATTTATATTATTTAGGAGGAACAAATGACAAAACCAAAATCCATATTTAACATCTGCTATTTTATGACTCATTATTAACTTTCGTGGAACTTCGTACCATTGTTTTTGTATTGTTTTCTCGTCAATATTGTACCTATTCTATTTCGTGGAACTAAATAACGTTGTTATTTTATCGCATTCTTTTCGAATGGACACGTGTGCCTGTGTACCGTCCTGTTTGTCGGACTTACTCAGTTTATCGTTAATCAATTGCGAAGGAAAGTTCTGTTCTGCATCATGTCAAAACGGAAAATTAAAGTACTGCCATTAAATGATAAAGTTAAAATAGTGAATGCGTTTGAATCCGGAAAATCGCGAAATGAAATTCAGAGGGAGTTTAATTTACCAGGATCCACCTATTATAAAATTACGTACCTCTATAAGAGAGAAACGATACCCATGTACCTGCATTAGCGAAAAACTCGGGTTAGTGAGAAACCTCTATAAGCGAGAATGAGATTGTGCTCCCTTGAACTCTCGCTTATCGAGGTTTGACTGTATATGTATATGTATGGTTGTATATGTATATGTAAAATTCTACAGTAATAAAGATTCCAAATATAAATATTTGTCCTATATTTAAACTACATGCATATTCCTTATTATGATACAACCGAAGATGATAAAATACTAAGCATAAAGGGACTGACTCTCAAGCGCAGTAGCCGAAACACTCATATAGATAGGTGTTAGACGACAGACTTTCAAATTGAGTATGGTAGCCAGCCATAGCTGGGGTTTTAGAAAATACCCTACAGTTTCAGGGCGATGGTTTCCACCAACAAAAGCTAAGGCTTCTTGTAAGATACGAGACCATGGTTATTCAAACGGTGTTCGAAAATGCAACCTCTGGACAATTATCACTTCAAATTTTCACACAAAGACAGACAAGGCTATAATATCATATTATTTCTTCTTGAGATAGTTAGATATATTGCACAATCTGTACTAATCTTATAAAGTACAAAAGATTGTTTTGTTTTTTTTTTAACGCGCTTTTCTCTTGATATACCTTGCGGAGTAGAAAAAATATGTTTGCCTCTTTAGCTTTTTTTGTTGAGGAAAGCTGCAGACTAAATAACTTAACTTAACGCCCACTGCCACTTAAGTCGAGCTATTCTTAAGGCTATATCGGTGACTTTGGTTCTTGTGCGAATATCCTCATGTCATGCAGAGAAACTCCGAGCATAAACCTCTCCTTTGTCCTTTGAGTGACCTTGAGCTTTCTTATGACGGCCATAGTAAGTGACCAAGTTTCAACAAGATTACCTTCATAATTATGGTCTTGCATACTATACCAACAACAAAACACACATTAAACATATTTGCTTTAAATATTCCATATACATATTTTTTACTTAACTCCTTTGTGCGCTTATATGGCGACAATTCTAAATATTTCTATGTATGACACGAACTGCATATAAAAAATAAACGTGAAATATTTAAGAATAAACATTTAGGGGTAAATTCGTCTAGTACAAATTGCATCCCGTCATAAGTCTTAAATGAAATTCCTTGAATCTAATAATAAATGTTATTGCAAATGATTCTCTGTTGGATGTCTATTTCCATACGTTTATTATTAGACAGTGGCAATTCAAACCATCTGAATCATAGATCGTTTTAATTTCGTTCTTTTAAATTAATTTATATCGTTTATAGCGTTTTTTTTTCTCTCGTAAATCTGAATTCCAAAGTTGGCAAAAACAATGCAAACTTGGAAAGAGAAGACGCCAGCCAATTGCTCGCTGCACCGTAAAGGTTTGTCCCATTCTTTATACCTACAGCGTTCTTAATAGAGTGAGTATAATTCAAACGTCTTTATTATTTCCATCTATAATGATGATAAAATTTTATAAAGCAATATTTTTGAGTCTACACTTTGTATGTAAAACCGTTCGAAATAATAGAATTTATTTTAATGTAGGTACAACATTTTTAGAAATAATATGTAAATTTTAATGGCTATGGAATCTGTTCTCGAACGGTCTCTAAATTCGTAGTTAAAGGTTAAAGGTATTTTATAGAAGAAAGGTCAGGGGAAATGTTAAATTAAGGAATTTTGAAATGTTCCTATTTTTACTTTGTGAGGTTAATTTTTGTTTTTCATTGATTCGATTTAGAAGGGCTATGTTAAATTTAAATTTTACTTATACAAGGCTATAAACACATTTTATTTCAAACTAGTATTAGATACAGTATCTTATTCAATATTGATTATCCAACACAAAACAAAGAAAAATATATATAGAATCTTTTGTTTTCATATTTACATTTTGAGTTACACAGAGTCAGTGCTGAAATTATTTATTTATCTTTTGTATTTTTAGTAAAGGAGATGTCATGCTCTGGAGTTTAGGAAACCCGACTGGGTCGCAATCACAATGCACATGGTGTTGAAACCGTCACTGAGTCACTGTGACTTTTGCGTTATCGCGTTTCGGTATGAGCCAGTGCCAACCGCCTGGAGTTTTTGGCGGGATCTTGAGCTGCCATTTTGTAGTTTTTTTTTTTAATTCATTAACTTAGATTCTTTGACCCTATATTACCTATGTAATATTGATGGTATTTTGCGTTATATAGTTCGGTTATTGTGCGTTCGTGAAGTGGATTATAAATATTAACTGGAAATATGCATTTTGAGATGTTACAAAAACTCCCTAGAAAGTTCTAACAAGAGAGCCACCATCTTGTTGGACCTACTTTGTTTGTAAAATTACAATAAGATGAACACATTGACACTGGCAAGTGCTTTATCCGGCGCCAAAACAAAAAGAAGAACCAACTGCCAGGGCCTAGGGGCTTTCAAATGACATGACATTGGGGAATGGCGATCTCTCGGTAGGTTTCGTTGTTTTCGAATTATACTGTGCTTACCATCAGACACAGTACCTTCACTTTTCAGTGCTACAATAAGAAAGTTAAAGTCGCTATTACATATCAGTTCACACAAATGTTATAATAAATATTATGCGAACTTTCTTATCTTATCTAATGGTAAGGAAATATGTCTTTCTTTTATCACGAAAATGATAGGATGACTGATATGACAATTTGTTTGTTATTGTTTCATGACAACGTTTTATACCTTGTTATTATTTTTATCTGTATATATGTAGGTAGTTATGTAGGATTAATTTTAACAATTGTTTTTGTATAAAACCCGGGAAGTAAAACCAATGTGCTTCTTAACAAAATTCGCAGTAGTAATGTGGCAAACAATGCTTCTGAGCCGAGATGTGCCTGTTCTATTCTCTCATATAACTGGAATAAATTTGTTCCCTATTCATTAGGTTCCCTAATCTGCGACCGCGGCTTCGCTCGCTTAGACTATAGTATAGATTTTTACAGTTTTTTTTATTGTAATGAAATTTATATGTTGTTATTTATTTAGAACCGAGAAATATTATTTCCCAGACAAATTTTGCCACCCCTTTTCACACCCTCCGGGGGTTACATTTTGACAAACGCTGAAATACTTGTTATTAATTTTTTCAATGATAATAATATATTAAATAGTTTTAATAAGTTTTAAATAAATGTAACCAGAAAAATATTAATTTCCATTCAAAATTTGCGAACCCCTTTCATCTCCTTAGGTGTTTAATTTCGAGAATTTTCTTCTATAACGGTACCTACAACATAATATCGACATTTTCTTTAAATTTCTATCCTTAGTGCTTTGGCCTTTTATTATACAGCCTTTTGTATTATATAGATTAAATATTTCGATGTTATTTTGTTACTTCCGCTTGGAACAGATTGACGAACTTACTTTCATTCGGAACAGAAAGCGTTTCAAGGAGCAACGCCTTTATAATAAAGCAGTTTCAGTACAGTAAAAGTTTTTATTCTGTTCCTCATAAAAAAACTCGACATTCCTTACGAAATACGTTTCAAGATTTGTAATACGGGGTAAGCATATAAAGTTCCTTTTATAGTTACCACGTCCGCTTAGATGTAAAGCGGTGATTGATATCATAATCTCAAAGTCAAAGCCGTATGTTTTTACGTAACATAATAAACAAAGAACGTTACGTATGATCGCACGATAAAATCATTGTATGTATACTAAGTTTATATATATAGACATTGGCATAACTAGCATGGGTAGCACCCGGGGCGGCAAATTTGGGGCGCTTTTGGGGGCTATAGATCTGGATAATAAAATATATCGATCGAGATCCTGTAAAAAAGCGACATCAGGAAACTCGCTGAAAAAATTAATGTTCATAGTTATACCTAATATTCTGTTACATCAAGTAATTGTAAAAGCTTGCAGCGCTAAAAAAGGGGAGGAAGGGGAATTTAAACTAAATAAATTTCTTGTGTGTTAAAAGCTTCTAACATTATTTGTTGTAACAAAATATTTGATATAACTATGAGCATCTATTTTTTCAATAACTATCCTAACCTCTATCCTAATATCGTGCATGTAAGTAGGTAGGTACTTTTGTACAGGATCTCGATTGATCTATTTTATTCTATTCACCTATATAAATGGCATTCAGTACAGTCCTTGCATACAATAATTATTTTCATTTAAATATTTCTTTACGTTATGCTTGAAGGACCCGATGTCGTGAGAACCGGGAGATGGTTCCACAGTTTCACTACGGCAAAGATAAAACATAGATGCAAATTTTAAATTTATAGAGATTAAGAGATTGTATTATATAGGTCTTGTTTGAGGTTTTAATGCGGAGGCAATGTAATTTCTAGGTTGTTACTAGCCCAAGGTTTCGATGATCTCTGTTTAACGCATATTGATGTTTACAAAGTAGGTTATCTGTGCTTCTCTAATCTTTGAAATTATGTTAACGGCTTATTCTGAATCCATATCTCATTTGTTTTGATCTAAATATGTTTGACACAGTTCCATTAATAATTTAATTGCCCCTTATTAAGTACAGCGTAGAAAATATATTTTTTAATCTGTATCTGATAAGCTTCGTGTCTAGACTCGGTATTGTTATCGGACAACACTGACAATTTACAGTTATATGTCACAATGTCAGTTTAACACAGGGATGGTATAAATATAGCGGTTTAATAATTCTTGTACAGGTGTTTAAATAAAAATTTGGTACCCTCCAGTAAATAGCAAATACCAGGCGCTTAGTACCGTCATCAGCTCTTCCTGGAGGACCTTTTTTTTAGCTCTGGCAAACGCCAGGGGTCTTATTCCGTCTTCTTCCCCATACGACAACCTTTTCTTTTTTTAGCTCTTCGGTGAGCAAAACACCAGGGTCCATGATCGATATTGCCAGTTGGCATTATTGCGTACCAGCTTAATGTTTACATGGTACAAGTCATTGAAACCTGATACTTGTACCATAAACCTGATACATCTACCAACCCCGGTTGGACAAACGTTTCTTTTTGTGATAATGTTATGGTAATAAATAAAATAGTTTACATCTGTTCCTATTAATTGAATCTCAAGTACGTTTATGAAAAAAAAAATCATTTCAATTAAATTGTACCTTTTTATTATAAAGATAAATTCACCAGCTATTCATAATTCTATGATTCTTGTGTATACTAGTGATCGCCCATTCGTCGAAAGTCGACATTCATTAAAGTAAGTTTAAACGTTTTGTTCTATTACGGTCACCCTGTCTATAATTATTTGTTGGGAACATTTTAAAATACTTCGGCGACAATCTCTACTCTATGCAACTGTTTCACCACTGACTGTTATTTATTTGACATTGACAGTATGAACGTAAAAAATTAATCTTTAATTTAATTTAATGTATTTGTACCACGTATATAATATTTTTCTTTCTGTACTTCTTCTAAATATAAACTTGCCAAACCTCACACCTCTCCGTGCGCGCAATATGCTTAAAAAGGGGTACAAAGTTTTCTTTCCACGTATTAATATATAGATAATAAAGGTTATACAGATGATCCAAGTTTCTTGAGAAAAAAAAAACAGACTATTTTACGTCTTCTCACCTAATTTGAAGGAATTTTAATCGTGACATCTGTAAAATATTATCATTGATTACTCTTAGGTGACAAGCCGTAAACTATTCTGCATTTTTTTTTCTTTTTATAAATTAAGATAT
The DNA here is from genome assembly GCA_947532125.1 of Saturnia pavonia. Lineage (NCBI taxonomy): Eukaryota > Metazoa > Arthropoda > Insecta > Lepidoptera > Saturniidae > Saturnia > Saturnia pavonia. The sequence continues at coordinate 13,940,267 of OX383906.1, forward strand.
TGACTCTCGGCTTAAAAAGGTCAAACAATCCTCAACGTTAACTCATTACTCTAGTAGAATATACTTTGCCCATTGAAGCGGAGAGGACTAAGCAAAACCTACGGATTAGTGCAGCGAATTAAAAGGAGAGCGAATGTCCTCCTTTTCCTCCTTCCTTCATGTCCTCTGAAGAAACGTCGAAACGAATATGTGGACTTGATGCAATTATATTAATTAAAACATTCTTAAATCCTCTTCAGTTAACCGACATTTTAAATGTTATAGATATTACAGAACGTTATTTAAAAAGCATAAAGTATAAGTCATTATTAAATAGAGTGAAAAATTTAATTACTGTGAAAGAAACTATACGTGGTGTACCTACCTACATGAAGAAAAAAACACTCAAATCTATCGGGTTCTTTAAATGGGTATTAAAGAAACATGTAATGATATCTATAAATTATTTTATTGATTTTTTATAAAATACGAAAGTAAATAATTTAAATAAACATATTTTTTTTTATACTTCTCGCCATTATTGTAAAAGAAAAAATTCTCATATGTTAGCACCTTTTTTGATATAATTTGGCCACTTACAGCAGAAATGCCAATAGTGCTTCCTGCATCAATTCCTTATCGATTTCTGTGAAAACGTGGGATACAGTGAAACGTGAATGACCTCAAAATACACGGACGCGGCCGTGGGTAACGCAGAACAGTTATCAGTTTCCGAGAAACGTTATAATAATTAATATTTTATTATCTCGATTTTAATTTCACACAAAAAACGGCACATTCTTTCTCATACCTGAGATTTTGGAACCCGTTACAATAAACGTCTGTGTTCCGTTCGAACATAGTTACTCAGCCTATTTTTTTTTCTTAATATTGTTACGCCCGTGGTAAATGAAATGCCGTAGGACACACGAAAGTAATTTATTCGTACTCAGAGAATACAAAAAAAAAGACAAACGCATAAATCGTCCACCGAATATACTCACAGAATAAGACTGTATGTTTCTCTCTTATTTCGCTTCTTGTTGCCACTACGCTTTCGAATTTATAACAGCTTCACCCGGACTTGGGGGCGAGCGCTTAAGGCACTGAGCCACAACTGCAGGGGGCCTCGTTTTTTTTTCGAACTGACTGTTAGCTACAAGGGCCCTGAAGCCTCAAACGGCTTTTACAGCTTCACCCGGGCTGGGTGCTGCGCCTCGCAACTCGGCTCCCATTTATATCCAAATGATTCGATCCCGAAATCTCTGGAAGGTCCCTGAACTCTTAACATGTTGTTAACAACTTACGTCATCGCTTTTAAAATGAGGGGAACGTTTAATTTATAGCCCATTGTTTGTTGACAGTTTTAGCGATAAGACTTTCTATGTGTGTGTCGTCGAACGGAGACCGATCACGACCGCCGGCGGGAACGGACGTGTTTACGACCGCTCTCTGCCGCCTTTGTGTAGTTTTACGACCGACCGGCTTTGCTGCACACCTGCATCGCACCTGCGCCGCACCTGCGTATCGCCGTCTCGCTCGCACCCATTGTGTCGCGTACTTTTAGTACGCTACACAAACATAAACTGCTCTTTTAAGAGCAATTTGTTTCTATTCGACGAAATCCACACTTTAGTGGTCACTTGCCTGATACCTGACGGTGCCAACTAAAGCAAGTGGGTGCGTGACCCAAGCGCCCCTCGGTTGCCTCCTTCAGAGGCAAACGATAGTACTTGGTCGGGCTCAGGAACCTTGGCCCTTGATAGAGTCATAGTCAAGCCCTGAGTGTCTCCTTCCCACCCTTCCGATCCTGCTACACATCCATCCCCGAGTGTCTGTTTGGGCGTAGCTAGGTATTTATACCGGCTGCGTTCTCTGCCTCGGGCTTGATAGGGACCTCCACGTAGGGCCCGGTAGGTTCTTTTCCTGCGAGTCATTACACCGTGACCCGCAGGTCCCTTTGCACGGCTCGGGATAGCCGTTTAAATTCACTCGGCGCACCCCCCTGCCTCTCCGGCAGGGAGGTTTAACTTCACCCCCGCCCGCCCAACCGCCGCCGCCGGAATGGCAAACTCGCCAGACTTAGAAAGCTTCGTTGCGTTCGCAACAAGCCTACACCCGTCAATATGGACGGATTTCAATAGGGCCATCGCGGCCGCGCAACCCGCCATTGCTGTCGCACAGGCCACCGAGGCCACCAGCGACCCCGCCGCGACCCACGCGACGAAAAAGAAGCCCGCCCCGCGCTCCCGCTCAACGGCACCCCGCGCTCACCGTCAGACGCCGTACAAACGGCCATCGTCGCGCTCACGTTCCCCGGGCATTCAAGCCCCGACCCCAGCGCCCTCTGCGCTACCAATAAACAATTCGTTTGCGTCGCTAGTTCCCGAAGCGGACACGCCGACGCCAGTAGCTACAAACGTTAGCTACTCGGCCGCCAGTCCGGACCCCGAACCCGAGTCCATCGAAATGGACACGGCAATACGAACAGACAACGAGGGCTTCACCCTCGTTCAAAAAAATAAGCCCGCCAAACGGGCACCGCGTTCGCGTCCCGAGTCTCCGGAGACTCAGTCCCGCCCACAAAAGGCGCAAAAAACCGGGCTCAACAGCCACGCCCCCCGCTCCGCAGCGCCCTCAGCGCCTGCCGGTACCTTTGCCGGCAGAAAGGCGCGTCGCCCGCCCCCCGTCACGGTCCAGAACAAATCGGTCTGGACAAAACTCTCAGAGAAACTGAGAGAACTCCGTATCCACTACACCCAGGCCAGTAACACGGCCAACGGTATCCGCGTCCAAGTTTCCACCTCGGACGAACACCGTCAATTTACCAGGTTGCTCCGAGACAGCAACCTCGAATATTTCACGTACTCCCTGGAGGACGAACGTCAACTCCGGGTTGTAATCCGCCGCATCCCGGTGGAAATCACACCCGAGGAGGTCAAAACTGACCTCTTATCCAAGGCCTTCCCTGTCCGCGAAGTGCACAGAATGCACGGCGGACAATCCAAAAACAGACCTCTCGACATGGTCTTAGTCATTTTGGAACTGACCCCCGAGGGCAGAGCCATTTTTAACGTTAGGAAAGTGTGTGAGCTCTCCGGAATAGCCGTAGAGCCCCCACACAAGAACCGCAGTCCTCCGCAGTGTCACAACTGCCAGCTGTACGGTCATTCGGCACGCAACTGCCATCTCCGTCCCAGGTGCGTTAAGTGCCTCTGGGACCACGCGACGAGCGAGTGCTCGCGCACTAGTGAGTCGGCTACCCCTCCGAGCTGCGTGCTATGCGGCAACGAAGGTCACCCCGCGAACTATCGCGGCTGTCCCCGTGCCCCGCGCCCCACGCGACCCATGCGCCCTACGCGACACACCCCTCCTCAGAGGACACGTCCCGCCGTAGGACAGGCAAAGCCCCTGCTCACGCCAGAGGCTTTCCCCAGCCTCCCGGGCGCCTCCAGCGCCCCGGTGGCAGCCGCCCCCGCGCCCCGCGCACCCCCTCCGGCCATGCGAGCCCCTCAAGCAGCATGGGTCTCCACTCCCCGCCCTCAGCCTCCTAAGGCTCAGGCCCCCCCGCCCGTCAACACGCGCCGCGGCGTTGACTACATGGTCATGCTCTTCCGCGAGCATGACCCTCAGGAAGTACTGGCGTACGAACAGTGCGTCGCTGAGTACGGCCCCGGCGAATCCATCAGGCGTTTCCCCCTGATGACAGCGACGCTAATGCGCCTGGCCCGTGCCGGGAAATAGATATCGGTTATCAATGGCACGCATTAAGCCTAGAAGCCTAAACATATCTTTTTTTAACGCGCGAAACCTCTTTCCACAACGGGACTTAGTATCCACCTTTCTTAGGGGACGGGAGATAGACGTGTTTCTAGTACAAGAAACACTTCTAAAACCCAGTAGGCGCGACCCTAAGATAGCAAATTACAATATAGTCAGAAATGACCGCGCCACCCGAGGCGGCGGCACGCTCATCTACTACAAGCGTTCCCTCTATTGCATGCCAATAGACCCTCCCGCACTTACCAATATGGAAGTGTCAGTTTGTAGAATAGGCATGACTGGCCATCCGTCAATCACGCTTGTCTCTGCATATCTCTCCCCGAGTAAAAGACTCCTTCAGTCCGACCTGGAGGCGCTCCTCTCACTCGGACAATCCGTCATAATAGCAGGCGACCTCAATAGCGGTCACACTCACTTCAACAACTCGCGTAACACCCCTAACGGGGTTATACTTGATCTGCTATGCGATGTGCTCGGCTTTGACGTTATAGCCCCGCTAGAACCCACGCACTTTCAAGATAACTGTCACCCGACAGTACTTGACATAGCCCTCCTCAAAGGTGTCTCGCTTCGGTTACGACTTATAGAAGTCGTACACGAACTAGACTCCGATCACCGCCCGGTTATTTTACAACTCGGGCAACCGTTCGACCCCAGTCCGCCAAAAGTCAAAGTAGTTGACTACGCCCCCTTAATCGCTACCTAACGGATAACGCGACCCCGTCCAGCTTAGCTAGGATCCCCGACGTATTAGAGTCAACAGCAGACGCCGACTTAGCGATCGATTCCCTGGTCGACTACCTCCAAACCGGTGTAAGGGAGGCCTCGAGAGAGGTGCAAGCGGCGAACGATCGCCGCTTTATACTCCCCCCCGGCTTACGAGCGTTAATCACGGAAAAGAACGCCGCGACACGTGCACACGATTCTTATCCAACGAGGGATAACACCCGTAGGTTACGACGACTTCAGAGAGAGGTCAGAACTCGCATCGGCGAGTTCAGAGGCCACCGGTGGGATAACCTCTTAGAGGGTCTCAAGCCGTCCCATCTGGCTTACTGGAACCTCGCCCGCTCTCTGAAGTTAGAAGCTTCCGCCCAGATGCCGCCCCTCGAAAGGGGCCCCGATCTCCCACTCGCGTTCGATAGCGACGATAAGGCAGAATGCCTTGCCGCAAGCTTGGAGAGTCAGTGCTCCCCAAACTGCGACAACGTAGACACTGCCCACATCGAAACTATCGAGACCGCCGTTCAGGAACTCACGTTGATTCCCCCCGCGGAAACGTTAACCCTGGTCACGCCAGATGAGGTCTGTTCTATCATCAAAGGCCTTAAGCCTAGGAAATCTCCCGGTCCTGATGGTATCAGGAATGAAGTACTCAAACTTCTTCCTGATCACCTCATAGCTCTTTTGGTCTGCATCTTCAATGCAGCCATAGCCCACTGCTATTTTCCAGCCGTCTGGAAAAAAGCTATAGTTATAGGTATTCGCAAGCCCGGCAAAAAAGCTTCGCTTCCCGAAAGCTATCGCCCGATCAGTCTCCTAAACACCCTAGGGAAACTCTATGAGCGGATCCTTCTGAACCGTCTCAAGGTCGTTATAGACGACAAGAATTTATACCCGCCCGAACAATTCGGTTTTCGCGCCCGTCACTCGTGTACACATCAAGTGCACCGCCTCACGGAGCACATCACGAGTAACTTCGCCAAGAGCAATATTGCTCCCGCCCGCACGCTTGCGGTCTTTTTCGACGTAGCCAAGGCCTTTGATAAGGTCTGGCACGCCGGACTGGTCCACAAGCTACATCAATTAGAAGTCCCGGATAGGTTAGTTCATCTAGTTCACGATTTTCTACGCGACCGCACCTTCCACTACCGAGTGGAAGGAGTACTATCTACCGCCCACCCTATACGCTCAGGCGTCCCGCAAGGTTCCATTCTGGCGCCTTGCCTTTTCAATCTGTACGTCAGCGACCTCCCGAAGCCCCCCGGGGTCGAGGTAGGGCTCTACGCTGACGACACAGTCATATACGCGTCAAACAGACATAGAAAAAATCTCGCCTGCGCAGTCCAACGTGCCGTAACCACTCTCGGGGAGTGGTTTCGAACGTGGCGAATAGCTATTAATCCGGTAAAGAGCGCCGCGATTATGTTCGAACCGCATACATGTAAACTACCACGCACGGTAGGACCCCTCTCATTATTCGGTAGGAATATCCCTTGGGCCACCAAGACTAAATATCTGGGTGTCACCCTCGACTCGAAGCTTAACTTCAACGCACACGTTACTATAGTCCGGAATAGGGCCGTCTGGATCCTTTCCCGCTTGCGGCCCCTGCTCAGTTCGGTAAGCAAAATGTCCTTAAGACATAAGCTTACACTATACAAGATGTGCGTCCGTCCGATCTTGACATATAGCTGCGCAGCGTTCGCACATATGTCCAAACATAACTTTGTCCGCATGCAAAGAGTCCAAAATCGGTTTCTCCGTCGCCTGCTTGACCCTCCAGCCTTCGTTAGGAACATGGACCTCCACAGGGACATGAGGCTTCCCTCGATAGAAGCCTATGTGAAATATCTCACCAGGAGATACTTCGATAGCGCTTCGAATCACCCCAACCCGCTCGTAAAATCCACCGTGAACTACGTCCCAGACAACTCGATCCCCGTTGCCAAACGTTATAAACGCCGTCCGCGAAATCTCTTTGTCGATCCCGACGACGACATCGAGAAAGCTAATAATTACTACGCGTCCGCTCCCGCAACATATGCGTGCTCGCGCCCACGCCCGCGAAACCACCGTTCCCTCCGCAGGGGACGTACGGTTAACTTCGTTCCCGCACACCCGCCACGACCGCCCTCCTCTGCGGCAACTCAAGCCTAGGTCCGATCCATCGGCATGGAGCCCTTGAGCCAAGCAGCCGCTCGCGCGATACAAGTGACTGTACAATCACTAGCTTTCACAGCCATACATGACACTGCATTATACACACATGCACAACACACATAGGTACATAGGTTCTGTAAGGGACCTTTTTTTTTCTTTTTTTGCCTAGTTAGAGTAGACAAAAATTTCAGACCACTAAATACACATACACATGTTCCTTCCCTCCTCCCAGGGGGCAGAAACATGTATATATGTATAGTTAGTTTAGATCGAATTACGGATAGGGAATTAGTCAGATCGCGACTTAATTGCATACGCGCAACAGTCCGAGCCGAGGTCCGGCCACTTTGGCACCCTCGGATGTTGTTGCTTAGCTTTCGTGGCTGAGTGCCCTAAGCGCTCGCCCCCAAGCCCGGTAAAGCTGTAAAAGCCGTAAAGGCTCCAGGGCCCCTCAGGCTAACAGTGTAGTCAGTTCGAAAAAAAAAAAAAAAAGTGTCGTCGAACCTATCACTACACGACACACGACTACACTATGATAAATACACGATCTTTCGGGTACGTTCCGGACGCTTCTTGAGATTTCGACAATGCTGATTATTTTTTCTATTTTCTTCTAATTCAGACCGTAACAATATAAAGTAAGTGGTTTTTTAATTCCACTGTGCCCGTGCTTTCTATAATTACGTCATGATTAAATTCGAACGTAGTCGCCTGACTAGCTTCTACACTAGATTTGCAGTTTTATAGCGCCATACGCATACGCATGACTCAAAATTTCAATCTGCCTATATATAAAAATTAATGTTTTTTTATGTACCAATATAATTTTTTCGATTGCGATTGCGGTGTGTTGTTGTGTGCACGCTCGTGAACTTTCTGTATTAGTACAACCACTTTACAATAAGTGGCGCGCAAGTCGTTCATTTTGAAGACAACTGGAACAAAGTTGCGAGCGTAAGGTACTCATCATAAATAATACATAATTACTATTGAAGTAAGAAAAGAAAATACAATTGTTTCTCATACATTATTAAGAATCATATAAGATAATGAGAGAATCATAAATATCACCAAATGTTCTTATTAATTCTTTACAAGTTTAGCGTTCGGTCACAATCTAACCTGATGTTAAAATGAAGATCTGTCCCAAGATGATAACACGGTAAGCCTAGTGGAGGAACCAATTGCTGGAACACACCTATAGGTGCTTGGGAATAGATTTTCAATTTGAAATTAGTAGCTAGCCAGGCGGGCATTAGGAAAAATACGTTATGGCTCTGGCTCATTACAGGGATTCGAACTCGAGTCGATCGACGGGGTGTTATGTATCGTACACGCTACCACTGGGACATCATTGCTTCAATCCATTATCATTTGCATAATGAAATGTTGATTCTTGTTTTGCATACATCGATCAATTAATTAAAAGACCGCGTCGACTTGGTATAACTCGTACAATTGCATTATAATTTATGACAGGGTGGGATAAAGTTACCCAAGCTCAATTGTAATGAAAACAATATGGTATTGTATGAGTAATAGAGTCGTGTGTAACCGCAGTACTCTTGAGAACAATGCATTACTGACCTGGAGTTTCATGATGAAATTCTCTCTAGTAACAATAGTAGAAATCGATGACGTTAAATAATAATCAATGAATAGAAATTAATAAAGAAATTTATTATATTATTAAATCTCTTATTTGTCTGTATTTTGTATTAGCCACTAATGCACCCGCTTAGCCTATCGTTGTTCTTAGTTCCCGTACTTGCTTACTGCTTGCCAGATTGCTTTGCGTTCATGTTTACTGCTCCGCTCCTTTAGGTCGTAGCATGAAGTTATATATCCTATAATCTTCCTTAATAAATAGGCTATAAAAATATAAATATATATGCAAAACTGACTTGTAGTTTCAGATATTAGCGAATTCAAATAAACAAAACAAAAACAAACTAGAGTTTAGATTTAGATGTAAGTTAACAGACTTCCTTGACGCCCGTGGTTTTTTTTTTCGAATTGACTATACTGTTAGTCTTAGGTGCCCTGAAGCCTTTGCGGCTTTTACAGCTTCACCGGGCTTGGGGGCGAGCGCTTAAGGCACTCAGCCGCGAAAGTATTGGAACAAGATCCGAGGGTGCCAAAGTGGACTGTTGCGCGTATGCATAGAAGTCGCGATCTGGCTTATTCCCTATCATTCGATCTAAACTAACTATACATATATACTTGTTTCTTCCCCCTGGGAGGAGGGAAAGAACATGTGTATATGTATTTAGTAATCTCTAATTTTTTTTCTAAACTAGGCAAAAATAGAAAACAAAAGTCCCTTACAGAACCTATGTATCTATGTAGTGTGCATGTGTGTATAATGCAGTGTCATGTGTGTCTGTGAGAGCTAGTGAATGTAGAGTTACTGTATCGCGCGAGCGGCTGCTTGGCTCAAGGGCCCATACCAATGGATCGGACCTAGGCTTGAGTTGCCGCAGGTCGTGGCGGGTTGTCCGTGGACCACAGATCGGGAAACGCTTGTCGGCTGGGTTAATCAAATTCCACTTGTTTACCTTTAGACGAAACCATCGATGAGATATTGAAACAAACAGCTCCGTGTTGTGTTTGTATTTATGAATTCCATTTTAGGTTGTTTCCACAAACAATTGCGTCTAATCAAACGCTTGATGTTGGCACTGCGTTTTGTAGGTAGAAAAGAAATACCTATTAGTTTCAGATGACGTGAGTATTTTTCACCTTGATTCGTCTAGTTTAGAAAATTTAAAGCAATGATCACTAAGTCGCAATCTGCATAAGTTTTCCATGCACGGCCATAATACAACAAATCATATAATAGTTTTTTTATTGTCCATCCAATCGCTAGGATATTTTGTGAGTTACGTCTTTGTTACTAGTTGTAATGAGCAGACACAGGTCATCTGTATTCCTTCACACGCGCGCGTGTCGTAAAGCTCGCTGTAGTGTTAACCCTTTACTTTTTAAGGTTGTCACTATTCAGTTTTGTTAATATACTTATAAAGAAACTAACGGCAGACTAAACTAACTACAAATAGATATATTAAACTCTAGTTTGCGAAACTTAGGGCCACGATTGAACCTAATATAGTTTTGCAATTATGCGATCATCAAATATGCTTCAAAGCTTACCTAATACAAAAAAAAATCTGGGTGCGTGTATTTATGTGATGTATAACTTCGAGTGTGACTATCTTCACCACAATAAAACAAGAGTTTTAGCAAGCAACTTCATAGTGTAATATATAATTTTATTTACAATGTTCGCGTCCGTCGTAAAAAATCACTCGCATAATGTTTTCGTACCATGTCTAAAGAAGTAGATGTAACTTCAACAATATTTTATTAACATATTTATTGTTCAAAGAGACTTTGATAGACTATTTGACCTAACGAGAAGACAACAGTTATCAAAAGACGCATGTGTTGGAGCGGTTATGTTCGCAACTGTGACGACCCTGAAGTGCCAGGGCTGCTGTATTTTTTTAAAATTAATATTGTTTTATATAACACATTCACAAGTCGACTAATACAACTATTTAATTTATTTATTTATTTTATTTTCACTAATCAATATTTTTAATTTTTTTTTAGTTAAAGACATCCTATTAATCCCTTCGTGGTTTATCTAAGCATGCCATGGCCCGAGTTATTATTATTCAACGAGCTGTTTGTAATAGTAATATGAAATGTGCATAATCTCTCAATATACAACCAGACAAAGAGCTTGTATTTTATATAAACTTTACTAGCCCGCGTCTTTGCACGTAGTTTTCGAAGAATTTGAATTTATAGTTATTTTGGCGCGTATAGTAGAGGGTAAAATTTAAAGTTGCTAGTGCATTACGTGATGGTAGTGCGACACGCTTTTTTTAATTATTGCATATATCATTGGTCTATACACCTTCTGAAATCACAAGGAATATTTATATTTCTTTGAATGAAAAGTTAAACCAGCAGAAAAAATATTATTATTGATTAATGTATATGTAAATATTTCCAAAGTTTGAATTTTAATGTTTGACCATCAAAGTTGACAACTACTGATAGAACCTCGACAAGTTTTTAGCTGCGTTATAATTTAGTTACTTTGCCGAAAGAGTAGATGAAGTGTGATCTATTCTGATGTGAGCTAGACCGATCCTAAAAAAACCTGATTTCGAAAAAAAACCTTTTTTCTTTTTTATCAGCCCTACTTAGTTCGTATGGACGATATACGGTTGTACAATAAAAGGTAGCTAAACAGTTGAATATTCATAGCACACGTCCATCACAGTCGTGCGGAGTTGAAGCGTTCTTGATGTTACAAATGGATATTAATTTATTTTTTTATTAGAGGTGAATGAACAAGACTCACTAGTGCGAGTGCTATTAGGAAAAGTAATAATTTTGTACGAAAAATGTAGTATGAATATCTAACACTCTTCTATAATAATCACATTTTAAGAACTTACGATATTAAAGGAGAATGGTACCAAATTTTCTCATGCCTCTATATTAAGATATAATAGTTTTTTTTTCATATTTTTTTACTACTATTTGTCTAATATTTTTTTAAATCAAAAGTAATGTTATTGTTACTGCTAATACTAATGGCAACATTGTATCGCAACTTCAATTGGAACATAACATGTTCGATCATTTTCTTCATAACATATATGAATTGATGTTTTGGGGATCTAATATCGATGTCAAAACGGGAACGATAATGTACTGACCTGCTTAATTTTGTCGTTATATTCGATGTGACACTTCGATTATTCGATTAACATTATTTTTGTCTTATTATTTTGACTTCTAGGCTCTGTAATAATTTTTTGTGTCATATTTGTGTGTATATTAACGTAAAATTGAAGTGTCTGTTTGTAATGTCAAAATAACAGGTTTTTACTACATGCATATGAAAGTATACACGATACCTGTTAAACCCATTTTTAAACTTTTTGTCTGTCTATCTGTCTGTTTGTTCCGGGGTAATCTCCGAAACGGTTTGACCTATTTTGACAGGACTTTTACTGGAAAATAGCTGATGTTATAGGGCATTACAAGGGCTACTTTTATTTTAGAAAAATATTTAGGGTTCCACACAAAAAATAAATTAAAAAAATTTGTAGTCCACGCGAGCAGAGACGAGAGCACAGCTAATATGTGTAATCAAATAAATACGTTATTTAAACTCCTTTGAACTAGGTAATCACAATCAAACTTAATATTACTTTCTTTTTACCTGTTTTAGATCGATAATCGAATTGGTAAAACTGAATACCGAGACATCCCTAGTTTTTAGGTTATGTTGGTTATTATAAAATATCTTCGGAACCCGGCTTTTGTTTAAAAAAATAACATTTGCAGGTATTAATAGAGTAAATCTAGAATATTATAAACAAAGATTGATTTAGATGCAATATGAGACGGGATTCCATATATCCATGAGCATTTCTTAACGCAATACTGAAAATTCACCCAGATTGCTCATCGGATTTCAATTTCGGGGCACTAGCTGTGTTATATTCGGGGTTACTATGGATTATGGAACTACGTAACCGTATCCCTATATAAATGTTTCGAATAATTTCGCATAGGGATGGATTAGATTGAAACATTGGACTACCAAAAATTTAAAAATAATTATTTATAACAAAGTTAATATTTTTCATTTATAAACGTTCAAATAATACCTATTTTACTTCTAAATACAATTCTTTGAAATATCTAACATTCGTAACTAAAATTATCGAAAAGTATCAGATATCTGAAATACATTTATATCAAAACCTGCTTGACATGGTCCTTGAACTCATTGTCTGGCAAATCGGAATCTTATTATAGAACCTAACAATATCACCAAAAAAACTTTTTTTTTAGTCTTACTAAGTCTAAAACACGGTACGACTAATTCATGTCTATTTCTAGTATTAAAACTGTGCCGGTCTTTGACAATAGCTTGTCAAAGTTATGAATATACATTATATTATCAAGAATGTATTGAGAGGGTAAAGTTAAGATATTAAATTCCTGGAACTTGTTCTCTAGTCATTCGCGAGGTCTCATGTCGTATATTGCTCGAATTGCCCGCTTTTGTAATATGAATACGGTGTCTACTTCAGCTGCTGAACCACACAGCAAAATATCGTAAAACATTAAGCTCTATGGAAGTAGGCGATGTAGTTTTTATATCAGTAATTACTAATATGTATATTCTGCAGATACCAAAAGCCTCCTTAACGTAACTGGAATTTGCCATGAAATTTGACCATGCCAATTAGTTTTGTGACAAATAAGTAATAAATTACAGTATTATATCTTTTTAAATTCAACAACTGCGCAGAAGAAATTACAAAGTCAATAACAAACAATACAAGATTATATTTTCACTGTAATGTTCGTGACCGATAGATAATTTACAGTACTGCGTCTAACACAAACTACGCACTAACTAGTTGTCATTAATATACATTTACTAGCTGTGCCTCGCGGTTTAACCCGTGTATAATAAAAAAAATCTGATTGATGATTTATTATACTTCAGTATAGACAATATTTTTATCGTGCGGCCAGGGTTATGCGTCACAACTCTTTTTTTATCGTTATAGGTTTTGTGGTATTGGCTACAATCTCACCTGATGTTAAGTGACGATGTGGCCCAGGATGATAACACGCTAAACCTAGTGGAAGACTGGGTCTCAAGTGCAGCTGCCGGAAAACACCTATTGGTGCTTGGCGACAGATTTTCAACTTGAAGGTGGTATCTAGCCCGGCGAGCATTAGAAGGAGCCCTACCACCATGCTATGGTTTCCTTGTGATGTTTTCCTTCACCGAAAGCTCAGGCTCATTGCAGGGATTCGAACTCACTTCAATCGACTCGAAGTCGTACACACTACCACTGAGCCATCATTGCTTCACACGGCTCGTTCGCGCTATATAGTCATAATAAAGTATATAGTCATAAGACTCGAGCAGAGTGTTGAATTATTTTAATTTTACATTATCTCCCAAACTAATCGTACAAATAACCTGCTATAAAGGGCAAAGATTCGCGATCCAGAGATTCGCGTGTATAAACAAACAAACAGACAAACAAAAAAACTCTTCCGCTTTGTTATATTATTATTAGTATGGATTTATTATCTCTTTTATTCGCGTGCTTTGTGACGTCGTACGATTGTGACGTCCGTTGTTTTGATATTGATAAAGGTTTGTTGATAAATTAAAATTTTGCAATTTGCAACTGTACATGTAATACTCGTATATGTGCTCGATTTATATACATAGTACCAGTAATTGTACACAACTTCGTACGCGTTAATGTAATGCGTTAATATAATGTACGCGTTAATATAAAACGTAATAACATTAAAATATCGCGTGTAACCGCCGTCATCTTGTGCGTTTTGCGTTTGTGCGTTTGTCAGTTTAAGCATATTATAAAACTCAACGTCTCTCTGTCTGTTTATGTTCATTTCACGTGAAAATCACAACCGATTTACATGTTTTTTTTTCATTTACATAGCAATGTTATTTGGCCAGGTTAGGATATATTTTGTAAGATAAAGTAACATACGAAATAAGCAGTAACGATAATGGTGAATCAATTCGGAAAAAAGACGCTTTTGGGGCGATTAAATGGCTTACACTAAGTAAACTATACAAAATATATCAAATGAATGTTCTACATGATTGTAAGATCTTAAAAAGACCTGACATAAAGTCAGCGATAACGTATATCTATCTTCTAAGGATAACCCATAATAAGCATTTTCATCTTTTTTCTTTTGAGCGGACGCAGCTCGATTGGCGCATTTTCTCGACCGACGGCATTCTGTAATCTACGCGAGCGGAGATTCTGGAGGAACTATTTACTAGATAAATAATACTAAATATGTAGTTTATAATTTTATGACTTCAACGCATGTGGTAGAGCATTCATACCCGATTGCATTGCAATTTTCATATATTATGTATACACATAATAATAATGTATAGGAATAGGATTTATTCAGCTGGTCTTACGTGACCACCCCATGGTTTTCGCTGTGAAATATTAGAAACTCGGGGATGCAGAAAGGAGCAGGCACCGCTTTTTTCTATGATTACAATTCTCGTTCGATTCCTTCAGATTTTATTGTATTTTTGTTTCCTTAATTAAGACACATGAGAGCAAGCACTTTAATATTGTTACGCACGGACGGTTTTATGCTTTAGCTAGGGTTGCCACATATACAGCTCGGAAAGTGGAACGAGGATGATAAAAGCGTACTAAAAAAAACAAAATTGTAGTACAATCAAGCTCATTAACGCTTGCCAGCATCTTTAAGGAGACGCTTCTTCCAATGTTCTGCAAATGAGACTAACCGTTTTACGCTGGGTGGTAACACACGCCATAGATCAGTCGGTGTATATCCAGTAATCCAGCGGGGCAATGGGTAACTGTACGCGACTGCGGCAACACCATGCGTGATACGCCCTTCACAGTGACTCTCTTTGTAGGGCTGGCAGTTCCGCATGACGTATGACAACAACTTTCTAACTAGCTTTCCTATCTCTCGGTGGTCAACGTTCTTATTGAATTGTACTGTGTTTATCATCTAGTACAGTGGCGTCACTTCACCGTGTTAGTAAAAAAATGTAATTGCTGGCAGCCCTATGTATAACCTAAATTGTGAAGTTGTATGTTGTTAGATACAAATCACGGTCAATGTTAACTAGGATCTATTGTTTCACTCTTCAAGGTCAACACACTGTCCGACCACGCAATAATGATCACGCAAAAACTCTCGACAAAGTACTCGTTGAGACTTCAAAGGATTTAATTTCAAATTAAACAAAAATAATCCTTCTTGTGTACAGAACCAACATCACGTTTATCTAAACCGTATCAATGCCAATATATCTATCATCACGACATTATGAGACGATGACGCTCAGTGGTAGCGTGTTCGGACACCACGTCGATCGACAAGGCTTCTAATCTTAAAATGAGCCTGAGCTTTTGGTGAAGGAAAATGTGATGAAATGAAGCATGGTGATATGGCATTTTCTAATGCTCGCCTGGCTAGCTATGATCTTCAATTTAAAAATCTATCACGAAGTCTATCCCTTGCCAATGCGACATTAAACTCATACGACCATAACAAAGTCCATAATTCATTTGGGTTCTTCACCTGATGGTCGATGTACGTACCGATTGAAGTACGTCGGCCTTGTGCTCCAGTTATTTCTGCTTTACAAGCACTTACATCGTGCCCTAAGCTATTCCGTCAATTGATTTATATTACGCCCGTAGGCATCACAGTGGTCGATCGCATTTAAATTACCGTAATTTACGATATACCATTACTTAGAGTGTTTTGACTTCTACATACAAATGTAGAAGAGATTAAATAACCTTATATCTTTTATTTTTTAGTTAACTACAGTCTCATGTTAAGCAAATATGGCTAAAGATGGTAACATGATAAACCTAGAAATGGATCTGGCTCTCTTGTTAACTTAAAGGTACTAACCAGCTGTGCATTAAAAAATGACCTAACACTATGCTAAGATTTCATCACTAAATTTAATAAGCTCAGTAACATTGTAAGATTCAGGCCCGAGGGCACTACCCAGTAGTCGTTCAGTAGCCATAATAGTTTTCCCTGATTTCTTTTTTCATCTATGTTTATATTACACTACAAGAAATCTTAACGCGCTTTTAGACTTACTAAGCCAACTTAGTGCAGTAATATTGTACTGAGCTGTTTTTTCTTTAAAAACAAATTTCAGTAAGCCGAGATTATTGTTTTCGGTGATAGATATTATCAATAGCGGTAGTATTGTTTTGATTTTTTTTAAACATGTTTATGTCGTTCATAAGAATAATTTCTGTTGTCAACAGAGGGTGGCGGGTGCAAAGTGGGGACGCGCGGCGCGTAGCGAAAGCGCGCGCGGCAGGTGACCGGCAGTCTTCGCGGCTCATGTGGGCGGCAGGAGCTTGCTGCTCGCGCCAGGCAGGTCTGTATCATTTTTGAAATCTTATATATACTTACCCGGCGAAATAACTATTGCAACTAGTGATACGCCCTCTAAGTGAAACAATGATAATTTAACAAACATGATTCACATTGGCTGATCCGAATACGTGACACGCCTTAAGGCCACAATAACTGCTTTACATGCCTTTGAGTTTTACAACCCTGGTCCAGCACTACCAAATTTACTATTATATTATAATTACCAAATTTTCGAAAATTACTTTTCATTCCAATCAGTACTACGGAGTACATCGGTAAAGAAGACCATAAAATTTGTTCAGATATACTAACGAATTAGATAATATGCGACTCACGGATCACTTGCTGCGATGCCAATCCGATATAATAAAGTTGTTTATTTCCCATTTGATGGGTGTATTTATAGGAACGCGTGGGATGATTTGTGATTGATTACAACATATTATCCAATACGGATGTTATTACGTACATTTTATTGGCTTGTCGTAGTCCGCAGTATTATTACTGCTTTTCTTCTCTAAAATGTTGGGGGTTTAGTTTTTAACCAATGATGACGTGCAAACAAACACTGATATTAAAAAAATGTTTTTGTTTTTCATGCTCAAAGCATACATATTTTACATTAACAATAATATTTTCATCATTAATAAAACCATTATAGTAAAAGGGTCCTCTAAGCACCCGTCTGACAGTTTACAATAAATATGATAGTTAACAAAATCGAGTATTTTAAGACTCTCAAGTAAGAACAGGTTTATAATCTAATCATAAAAGTGAACTAAGGTAAGTAACTAGTAAAGTAAAATGAAATACAGTACTTATATGGTTGATTTAAATACCGTCCCATGAGTGCGGATTGCTAACGCCCCACGTGCACTATATACTTAGAACTACTGTCTAAATCGAATTTGACTATTAAAAAAGGGTCCATTATTTATGAAATTAGTGTTCATTTTCCTTCACAATTTCTTTTGCTTATGGCTGCCGTGTTTTGAATAACTTTTTAATGCATTAATTAATGAACTCATGAAGAAGAAAGTAGAAGTATGTAATGTATCAGCAGTGATAAACGATATTATTTACGTAAATTCTGGAGTTTGAAAAAGGTGATGCCATTTGGGTGTGTGTTTGATCAAGCTGTGTGTCTGTTAAAAAATGTATAAATAGAACTATATAATATGTTATAAATGGAATTCCCCATCACAATATCTTCTAGAATTGAGTCATGTTTGATACGAGTGCATTAGGGATAAATATATTTTCCCTGACATATTATTTCCTATAAGGACTAAAGTTAAATTAACTGCATACAATTCTAAACCAAAAATTCTTGAGTGTAGTTACATTCAAGCAGTTGCTTGCAAGCAAAGCAGTTGCTTCATGTCATGATAGTTTAAATGATTATAGGTTATCATTGTGGCCAAAATCTCACCTGATATTCAGTGACGATGTAGCCCAAGTCTACTGGGAGGACTAGCTCTCAAGCGCAGCTGCCGGAACACACCTATAAGAGCTTGTCGACAGATTTTCAACTAGTTACTAGAGGATGGTAGCTAGCTAGGCGGGCACTAGAAAATTCCCTAACACCATGCTGTGGTTTCATCACGATAGTTTTCCTTCACCGGGCGCTCATTCTCTTTGCAGGGATTCGAACTCACGTCGATCGGTGCGATGTCCGTACACGCTATCTTTGATGGAGCAAAGATCCATCTAAAAGTAGTGCACTTGGGGCGTCCCCGTCAGCTGTATAGTATAGATACAGTAGATAGGAATAGCTGACGGCGGTGTGTGTTGGTAGCTAGCAGGCACTCATGCGTGACGGGGTGACTAACCGTGGCGGGGTGGCAGGCGAGGGCGGAGGCGGCGCCACGGCCGTCAAGACCCCCGTGAAGACCTTCCAGGCGTACCTGCCGCCGGCGCATCGCACATACAGCTGCATACACTGCCGCGCGCACCTGGCGAGCCACGACGAGCTTATATCTAAGGTCAGCATTGCTGTAAATCCAATTCAATTTCCAACAGCTTTGAAAAATGTACAGTTTCGGGCGTTCAGGAAAATAAGATGATTAAATTATTTGAACGGCTCTTACGGCTGAATATGCTTACTGACAATGACTGACTTGAAGAATTTCACGCCCAAAAAACAATTGTAAATTCAGTTCAAAACAACTTCATTTAAATAAACATAAATTTTTGAGTGTTTTATATTTATAACAAAGGTGAACGAAAAAGTATATATTTGATACCAACCTAACCGGTTGTTATAACAACCGTTATAACAGTATAGTCGGTTCGAAAAAAAAAAGTCATGAGTATTTTTGTTTAGCCATTTTCTTTTTCATACAGCAAATGTGGCAAACAAGCATGCGGCCCGCCTGTTGGTAAGCGGCTACCGTAGCTTATGGATGCTTGTAATACCATGGGTATCACTAGCGCGTTGCCGACCTTGAATCCCCCTACCCCAAAAAACTCTGGAAGGCCTACTCATCGCAGGAACACAACACTAGGTTATTTGGCTGCGTTCTTCTGTAGGGTGGAGGTATTCCACCAGTCGGGCTGCCCCAAGTAAAGAGAAATCTATAAAGAAAGTTCTCAATCAAACAATCACTTCTTGCCTTTAAGTGTTCTTTTTACGGCAGTTTTATATATATATATTTTTTTCAAATTGTGTAACCTCGCAAGCTGTTACCAGAGAAAATTCAACAAAATCACTAACATATTTTGCCTAATGATATTGCAACAATTCTGGCCTGGAAGGGAAGCAAGAATATATTCGAGTGATAGATCCAAGTTCCTTAACGAGGCAGCTAACTTTTGTACAGAGCGAGCAATGTCATTCACAACACAATACTGTTATTTCACCTCATAAACGTATGCTGTTTAACTTCTAATCCATTTATTTTTATGATCTCTAACCTCTAAAGCGCTCGGTGCCTCATTATCCGTGCGTAAATTGTTTTATGTTGTCTTTCAACTGAAGCTATATTGTCAGTTGAGCATTATTGTAAAACAATTTTTCAACTTTTTTATTGTTGTCCCACGTTTACGAGCAAAGGTACTCTGCATTTAACGCGTTATTAAACATAAATTATTATTACTTTTCTATTATTAATATATTGCTGTAAACATAATGTTATTGAAGTTATACTTTTGTTGCGTTTTGTAGAGGGTAAAATTGTGAGCTGTGCAAGTGTCATGTGACGTAAGTGTGATATAATGTGCATATATCTTGTTGGAATACTCAGTGTCATTTTTTGAACATTGTTTGATAAAGAGATCTCAGAATATTTTTAAGAACAGTATTTTAGTTTTTTTGTTAGTAATGTACTATATGTACACTGGCTGATTCTGAATCAGCGCGTACGATGGTACAGTACTCTACCATCCTGCTTAATTAATGGATAAGGATAAGATATAGGATCCCAGAACGCGACAAATGTTTCTCTATGACGGGTGTTAAATCTGTATTGTGGTCGTTATCCACTCGGACACTATTATCTTGTCCAAACTACAACCTAACTTCCAATAGACTAAATATATTAAAAACAAGTGAACGCCGACGTCATAATCGACCACCCACCAATCTAACCAATCGCATGACACCAATTCTTAACTAAGTGTACTCCACGTTTTCACCCGTGTTCAATTTATTCCAACTCTTACAGCTTTCCAGGTTGCTTGAAATTCAAAATTACTGCTCCGCTCTGTAGAGTCATAGCTTGAAGTTATATCGCCTATAACCTTCCTCAATAAGTAGTCGATAAAATGCAAAAAAAAATCAATCTGACTGGTACTTCCAGCGATTAGCACGTACAAACAAACAATTTCTTGAGTAGGTATATATTTATTTAGATAAGTGTACTGTAGGTACTGTTTATTTCAATTATTATTATAACTCCATAATCGCCAAAACAATGAAGTCTAAAATAAAAACTTTCATGTTAAAAGTTGTTTTTGTTAATTTTCAGTCGTTTCAAGGCAGTCAGGGGCGCGCGTATCTTTTTAATTCAGTGTAAGTATTTTTTTATTTACTACTAACAACCGCCCGTGACGTCGTTCACATTGATTACAATTATACAGTAGAATAACAATAATCTTGTAGCACTCCTTTATATTCTACTGCTGTCTTATATATGATTCATTGATGCATAATTATTATTTATAGTATATTTTTGACTTTTACGACATTGACGTTCACTATGGCCTGTTCTCCAGTGTGTTTTTCAGTCATTTATGATATATCACATTCAAAGTTATGGCACATGCTACTTTGAAATCACGTTTCTGTCACGTTACTTAGGTGGATACATGGGCCTTATATCTAGGCTCTGTGCACCTATCAGTGAGTTCTTGCTGCTGCACTTGAGATGCAGTGCACGTGTTTCTATCTTAGACCACATCTTCGAGAGTTTTTGGCGGTATTTTGAGCTGCCATGTTATGGTGTTTATTTTTAAATTCATAAATGTAGGTTCTTTGACCCTATATTATGTAATATTGGTGGCATTTTGCGTTATAAAGTTTAGTTATTGTGCACTCGTAAAATATTAATTGGAAACATGGATTTTGAGATTTCACAAAAACTCCCTAGAAAGTTCTAACAAGAGAGCCACCATCTTGGACCAACTTTGTGTATAAAAAATACTACGAAGACAAACACACTGACACTGGCAAGTGCTTTTTGAGGCGCCAAAACAAGAAGAAGAAGACCACATCTTCAATTGCCGTGATCAATTTGATTTTGGCGTATCTAAATACGAAATATAACATGTTCATTCTGATTATTTTCAGTGTGAACGTGGGATGCGGTCCGGCAGAAGAGAGAGTCCTGCTAACAGGATTACATGCAGTCGCAGACATATACTGCGAATGCTGCAAAACTATGTTAGGCTGGAAATACGTAAGTGACAGTGTATACTGACAATTTGTTCAATTTCCTTTCAAAATCTTCGCTCAAAAACACTCCCAATGAAAAACCCGAAAAGTGTTGCAATTTTTTGTTAGTTTCTCGGTAAGTAAACATCGATGTCCGACAAATATGAAGCAATGCTGGATCAGTGGTAGCGCTTACGTGATAGCGTCGATCGACGTGAGTTCGAATCTCTGCAATGATCCTGAGCTTTCGGTGAAGGAAAACATCGTGATGAGACCATAGCATGGTGGTAGGGCTTTTTCTAATGCTCGCCTGGCTAGCTACAACACTCAAGTTGGAAATATGTCTCCGAGAACTATAAGTGTGTTCTTGCAGCTGCGCTTGAGAGCCAGTTCTCCCACTAGGCTTAGCATGTTACCATCTTGGGCTCATTGTCAATTAACGTTAGGTGAGATTAATCTAAAAATAAAAAGTTCTTTATTTGTTACCTAAATGCTCGACCGTATGCGATATGAATATAATTAGTAACAGTAGGTAGGTAGGTATATTTATATTTGTCGAGTTTTATTGAACTCTGATATGAAGTTACGCTGATAACCTACAAATGAAGTGACCTTCAGCGAGTATGATATAACAAAAACAGTCTTATCAAATTAGGAAGAATTTTAAATGTTTTAATTAAATACCTCATTTCCAACAAAATTTTGATGGAAAAAATGACTACCACATGGAAAAGTTTTTTTTTTTTCAAAAATTAGTTAATTATTATTAGAATATTAATACGAATATATAATTATTAATTAGAATAAAATAGCTTATAATCACCTGGGGATAATTTAACTTCTCTTATTAATAAAACAATTTTAAGTATCATTCAACACTTCATAAAATTACACACACAAAGCTTATAGGAATACAGTAATGAAACGATATTATCCAAGTAAACCTAAATAAATATCTTTGCCCCGCGAATCACCTTTCGAGTCCAAAGGGTTCAGTATATACGAAGTTTAAATGCCCCCAGTGGTATAGAGTAAATATATTACCTACATAATTATGTGTTCGATTTAAAAGTAATCGAGATCGAGAGAAGTATTTATTAGATAAATAAAGTACCTTTGGCAATATTACAATGAAATATTTTGAGTAAACTAAATTCCTCCCATAAAAAAGAGTGAATTCGAATAGAAATCCTCAAAGAAATTACTCTATGCCCTATCTCTCTTTGAACCCTTTTCCCATGGAGCTCTGGAAACCCTACTCATCACAGGAACACAACACTAGGTCATTTTGCTGCGGTCTTCTGTAGGGTGCAGATATTCCACCAGTCGGGCTGCCCCAAGTAATGTGAAATCACCAAAGAAATTGCTCTGTACATCTCTGTGCCCTACCTCTCTTACATAATTTTACTATCATGAAATCATTTAAACAGTTTAATATATTTCTCTGAAAAATAAAACTAAGTTATTCCTATGATAAAAATCTAAGACCTGTGTACGTTTCAAGATTTTTTTACAGTACAGTATTTTTAAAGCACTCTGCCTCACGGTTAGTTCAGTACCAGCTACGATAAACGACGAATATACACTGGCTTATTCCGAAACGCGACAAACTAAAAGAGAGTAGACTAGCAAATGGCGGCTACCTTGTTAAACTGTCCAGAACATTTTGTAGCAAATTAAAATATGCACGTTCCTAGTGATTATTTATAATCCACTTTACTTGTGTACAATTTAAAAAAAACTTTATAATAAGTTGTTGAATTAAATTAAAAACCACCATATGGACAAATCAAAATCCAGCTAAAACTCCAAAATATTTATTATATAAAATTTGTATTGACTTACCGTTTTATTTTTTCAGGAACACGCGTTCGAGTCCAGCCAGAAATACAAAGAGGGCAAGTTCATAATAGAGTTAGCCCACATGGTGAAAGAGAACGGTTGGGACTAGGCGTGCGACCGGCGCGGTTTTTGCGCGTCAAACGAGACACGAGTGTTACGGACGGTTCGGGACATTACGAGCCAAGAACGAATAAGTGCTGTTGTGATATAAATGGTGGGAGCAATGCTGGCGCGTCAATTAACCCCCCGTTATCAACAAATACACACCATGAGTGTTCCTTTACGGCCATAAATTCAGCCATAAGGCCTTAGGCCAACGATGAACTCTCGATGTAAGAGATGATGTAATGTCGAATAAGTTCTTGATAATGACAATGGCGAGTTCGATATTTAGGGCTTGCGGTAATCGTAGCGTATTTCAATTATCGATTTTAATTTAGTGGAAATAAGATTTGTCTTTTAAATTACGCTCTGTTATTTTTTCAAATAAAGTGTAAGGTTTTTAACTGAGAAAATTACTTTTTTTCCACTTATTTAGAGATGAAAACTGTTTTCGTTTTACGCCAGCCCTAAACTTGCCTCTACACGGAGCATTGAACATTTTCAACGTTCGACTCGCGAGAACGCGTCTTTTGTAATTTAGTAATGTTTGACGGGATTTTTATAAATTGATGTTTCCTAATATTAAAATATTAATTATACCGTACAAATTCCGTGGCTGGTGTCAAAAACGTTAATATGCCGGAATGTGAACATATTTGTTAACGTTTTTCGACATAAAAGACGGCATGCTATGAGAATTTGAAAAATCGAGAAATTAATGTTTTTATTTACCGAGATATCAAATTCAGGCGTGGTTAATAGTATTTTGTTAAGGGAACACGGTAAATTCTGTGTGATTTTACTTATTTTACAGATAATTGATTTTAATAATAAATTACATCGATCGTAAGTCTAGGCAATTAAACTTACTAAATATACATCCGCGCCAGATCAAATTCTCATACTTCAAAAGGTATCATTCGAAAATGTTATATTTCGACATATGAATATTATCGTCGCCAGGCACGGAAGATCTCATCGGTTTCGCGTTCATCAGAGACATCGTCTTATGTGCTTGGTTAGTTCTCTTTTTATTATGTTAGCGCTTCAGCTTAATTAAGCACCGCCAGTCAACGTAATGTAATTATTGTTATAATTTAAGTAATCGATCTCAATCAGCCTGTTTCTCGGGCCATGGGCTTAATGATCCGAAAATCGATCAGTTAAAACAGTCAACATACTTTATGAATATTACCAGATTGTTCGATGAAATAAAGTTATGTATAAAGAAGAAAAAAGAAGATCGTTTAAAACAATTTCAATTATTTGTATTATTAATTCATTTTTCACGTAATACACGGCAGATTTTCGAAAATACAATCTGATAACACTGTTAAAATTGTCAGAATTTTTGGCGGGAACTTGAACTGCCATGTTATGGTTTTTACTTTAATTTATAACTTAGGACTTTTGTCCCTTTATTATGTAATATTGGTGGCATTTAGCCTGATATTGTTTGGTTATTTTGTACTAGGGAAGTGGAATATAAATAATAACTAGATACATGAATTTTAAGTTGCCACAAAAACTCTTTGGACAGTTGTAACGTGGGGGCCACCGTGTTGTTAGAGCCATGTTTAAAAATATTAGAAAAATAGTCGGAAGTTAGGCTTAAAGGGTGTGTATCCGGTGGTCTTAACAAAAAGTCCGTTTCAATTGATCGATTCGAGGATCCTTTAGAGTTTAATTAATTTTGAACGGTTTAGTTCGCGCCGCGTTCGTTTACGTAACTAGGGGCAGCGGTCACAGTACATATAGTAAGTCGATTTTAGTTTATATATATACATATATAACGTGTAGCGATGTAACGCATTAAGAGAACATTAATACTTTCTCTTGTCCCCTTTAACCTGTGATAAGTATGTTAGTATAGATTGTGGATTTCTTGAACGATATCTGTCGAGAAATTGCTCAGTTTCAAGTATATATTATATAATATATATTATATAATATGTTCCTAATTATTTCAGTTGTATACTTTATTTTGTTATATATATTCTAACGACAATTATCGTTACTTTCGACACGGAATACGTTTCCGTGAATTTTTTTATTTGCGCCTGATTAGTGATTTCTTTTCTTGTATCGATACAACTGACGAAAATATATGGAATAGACTTTTTTATTGATTAAGTGATAGTAGTTATGAAGTGATGAAAAAATAATAAAAATGAGGTAATTTTATATCGAAAATTGATGGAATAGAGAGGGGTTTTATTATTCATTTATTGTTTCCATTGAAGTGTATTACATTTTTAATAATAAATAGTATAAAATAACGGTATTAACTTACACGTATGATGTACATACATCATTTAAGATTCAAATGGGCCATTGCGAAACTTATAAATTTGTAGAAGGCGTGAATTGGTTGACAGGTTAACTTGCATAAAATTTCAACATTATTCAAAATTGTCATCTGGTTTGCCTAATAAGTAAGTCGATAGGTTTACTTATTTAAGTTAAACCGCACTTATGAATTAAAAAAAAGGAACTAATAAAATGTAACTATAAAATGGCCGCTCTGAAAAGAGTGCATTTTCAACTTGTCAACGTATTCACGTTATTTAGGAAAGAACAACACAACGTCACGAATACATATTATATCCCGATGAACATATGCATCATGTTATTTATTAATTAATTATACGTATAGGTATTTCATGAAAATAGTTCGCTTTCAAACACACATTCACATTTTCAATATTTTATACAATATTTAGAAACAAAAAAACTATGGTATTTTTATGCGTATTGAATTAATAATACTCGACAATTTCTATCGAAAAGGTAATTATTATTTTTAATTACGAATTACGCGTATATATTAAATTTATTTCTCTTCTAGTGATCAAATCAATACTGTTAGGTTATATTAAAGCGATATTTCACTGAAATCGATCATGGTATTGGAAGTTGGAATGACTTATTGAGCTGGACAATCGTGAGTGACAATATTACGAGAGAAGGAACTAACATTACCGGTTTTTAATTCACGAAATCTTGACGTCCCAATTCAATATCAATAATGTATTCAAGTAACATTGTATTGTACACAATTCTGCAGTAGCAAAGCCGTTGTATAAAAGGCGTTAATAACTGCCAATAGTATATAATATGTACTTTTGTAAAATAAACTGTAAAAATAAATGTACGCCTCGATTTGGATGTTAAAAGTAAGGTGCTCCGACATAACAGTCTGTGAACGCAGTACATAAATCTTTTAGACTAAAGAAATAAAAAAACTTAGCTAAATTCAGGCTTCAGGGTATTTTTTTACGTAAAATTATACACATATTTGATGTGTGATAATTTGTAATATATTTCAATTTTAATTGCATGAACTGTTTTGTGTGAGAGCGCCTTTACTATTTGTACTGCTACAGCTCGACCGCCGTAAGCGCGACCCTCCTAATGGTCTGCGGGACGCGGGAGGGGAACGAGACCAACCAATAAGCTAGTCTGTTGCCGGCCGCCGGCCGCGTAGGGCCACGTGGTTTTATTTTTGTGGCTGCTACATATAAGATTATTTCACCAAGATGGAATTACGGAAGCTACGTTTTAAAAAACTATAAAGTCAATGAAAAATAATATTTTAACGTGTTTTTATTTAATTATGTAGTCAATATATACTATTAAACATACAGAAGTTTCACTTCAACTGCGTGTAAAGGTTATACGCACAATTTTCTTTCAATATAATCGTTTTTTGATTAGCACTTTAATAAAGACAATAATATTATGTATATTAAATGTATTATTTATCATAACATATCCGTCCCAGTTGCAGAAATATGTATAAACTATTGATCTTGAGATATAGGGTATCATCTGGATACCGTGTAAATCCGTGCACACCCGCTCCGTGTCTCGCAAACCTTCAGGAGGGTCACTCTTACAGCGGTCAGCTGTGTAGAGATTTCAGTTCGTTTGTGAACCGATTGACGTATTACACTTTGTAATGTAATAAATAATATTTAGGATATTGTCGATGATGTGTAACCAGGCAATCGATATGTTTAGGGAGTTAAGACTGCATTATTGTTCAAATTAAAAAGACGTATTTGTGACAAAAATTGAATATAAATGTATACATACCGACCAAATGTATACCGACATTCGAAGTAAAATTTATTGATGCATCAAATGCGAATCTAAAATAGAATAATACAAGCATCTCGATATGTTATACATATCTCGGTTGTCTTTAAAGCGCGTCACACATGATAAAGATATAATAATATTTTATGTTACCATATCTTAAATTTAAATATTATAGTATCTTAAGGTAAATACGCAGACGTAAAATTCGTTAATATATGAAATCATTTCAGTATCTTGACAGAGTGGTGCCAGAGTAGAAATGTTTGCAAATAAACTGCATGGGCTAGATACGACGCAGATAACAACCATACATATTGTCAGTTTCACGTTCGCAATTTGAAAGCAACAGATAACATTTGATCGTATTCAAAATAATGCGTACATCGTTATTTTATCAATGATTGCAAATACGTCTTTGTAACTAAATAAAAAATAATACTTTCGAATTGCTAGTTTTAAGCTGCGTATCCACCGGAGATGTGCAAGGATCTGTGCAGCGCTGTGAAACTGTGTAATGGTTTCCATCAAGTCTATGCGAGGAGCTTACGCGGTACGAGCATGCGTAGCGAAGCTGCGAAACGGTGCGTAGTGAACAGTTTTCCGCTGTGCCCTGCACCGTTTTGCACACATTCCTCGCTCGCATCCCTCGCACACATTCCTCGCTCGCGTCCCTCGTTCACATCGCTCGCTTTTTTGTATGTAGAATTACCTACCTCCGCTAGCACTTTGCCACCATAACTGCGCTAAGCGAGGCTAAGAATATTGAAGTATTTCTATTGATAATTTTTTCTTCATGCACCGCCTAGCAACCTCTCACATCTCTGGTGGATACGCAGCCCAATAACACTATCTGCTTTTATATAATCGTAACTGTTATCATAGATTATCGATGCACAATGTTCAAATGAAACTTGTATGAGGCTGTTCGATTTAGATAACCCCATATAGTTTGTAAAAAAAAGTGTTGGTCATAGTGTCTACGGAAGGGAAATTGCATGTATACAACATAATGTTCATTTAAATGATTCTGCTAACTTATTTTTTATAATTTTAAAGTGAGAAGATACAACACAGTAAACTGTAAAATGAAGATACACATTTAAAATTTTATGTAAGACAATAAATACCGATATTATTGGTTTATTGCAATAGTAGGCGTACCTACTAAATAATAAACTGTGTTAAAACTCTTACCCTTATCTACTCTGTCTGACCTTCGAAGCAGTTCGCCATAACACTAAATTAAATATATATCTTGAATAGTGAGAGAAAATTAAAAAAAAAATAAAGCTAGATTTCTGTGAGTTAAAGTATTTTTCTACTCGATCGTATAGGGATGCTATTAGATATTTTTGGACCATTGTTATGATAATTACGAACAGTATTCGCGGAGTGAAGATAGACGATTGAACGTTAATCCACGTCGATGTCGATTGGAGCCGTTACTTTCAACATTAGATAAGAAACAAGCGCTTGTTCTGTCTCTTTCCAATGCACTCATTCTCTCTGCACTCTGTATGTTATTTCTAAGAGATGAAACAAACTGTATATTGTTTCTTTTTTTTATTATATAAGTGGATAGTCGTTGTTTATAAGTAGTTTTTTTATAATGTGGCATATTATAAAGCTTTAAATGAAAATCGATTTACTACTGTAATCGACATAATCGTCACGTTATTGAATATCGTAATTCACTTGCGATTGCTCTACTCGAAAGTTTGCCAACTTTTGTCTATCTATTCCGTCGCACAGAAGTATATCAGATAAAATATGGCAACATTTTATTTATAAAATGACATCTCTTAGAAATACTAAGATGGCGGCGACAGATTATATTCTTATCGATATAAATGTAACTCTGATATTTTTTATGGTATATATCTGGTTATGGTGGAATACATGAGCTGTATTATTTTCGACGGCTTTAAATGAGAACTATGTTGGAGAGTTTGAAGGGTTTCTAATAAAACCTCTCATCTGGTTTTAAATGTATTATTGGTGGCATTTTGCATGATGTAGTTTGGTTAGTACGAGTGAAGTGGATTATAAATATTAACTAGGAACATGCATTTTAAGCTGCTACAACATCTCCCGGGAAGGTTTAAATAAGGGAGCCGCCCCATTGTTAGAGCTATGTTTGAAGATTCCAAGAATAATTAGAAAAATATTCTATTCAGGCGACATTGGCAGATTTGTGAATAAACACAGTTGTCATTAAATAAAAAAAAAGATTTTATTAAAGTTACATACGTATCTACTATGCTTATCGATAAAAATATAAATCTATCGTCCCACAAACACGGTCTTGTGAGTGTTAACTTGACCAATATAAGAAACGCGTATATAAACGGTGCATTTCAATATACATTTCGCAAATACATATTATATAGGTACATTTATGTAAATGTTAAGATATCCCAGTCATGTATCAGAAGCCGCTTAATATTTTTGTATTTCCTTAGTATGTAATAAATAATACTAATAATAATAAATTCGTGGTGTCTTCTAACGATTGTGTACGCGTTATGCTGTAGATAAGTATTTTGTAAACATTTGATTGAAATAATAAGTGCGTAATAAAACAGTTTTTTCGTAATAAAATTTATTTTTTATTTATTTTCCTCCTCAATGTACTACTACTGTATTAATTACACAACCTAAGTGATTCAAGATTGTTCCGTATAACATCTTATCGTAATATAAATTTGTGCGTAATATTTTTTATGTGTGGTGTCTTTACAAAATCGTCATGGAAATCTATTTTAATTAATTAATTATATAAACTTTTGGTATTCAATACGAATCCTCTCGCACCATATTTTATGGCCGGTCTTAGTACAACGACGAGCTCGTACTTGCGCATGGTATGTACCAGTCAAGTAAATAATACTTAGTACGCCATGCGTTATCTTGCTTCTAGATAAACATTAGCTTTTATAATTGAGATTAGATATAATTCATTAAAATATCTTAAAGAATTGTTACAAGTGTTCCGTGCAGCCTAGCGCTTATGGTTCTCAGCGATCATAAAGTTTGACGCAACGTGTACTTTTCCTTATCGTCAAATATAAATTTCGGTTCAATATTAACGAAGATATTTGTACTTTACTAATTTATTAGATTTGTCACTTATTAAAAAAGAAATTATTTGTTAAATCCCTACAACTTTGAAGTCATAAACAATGATCACGGATTATAACTAGATATAATTAGCCACATTACATACTAAATCAACTCATTTAATAGGTACATAACGCTATTTTAACAAATATTTACATTTCAATATCAACAATTATTAATAAAGACCTTTATATAATAGCAAATATACGATCGACTCTTTGTATGTAATTTTCCTATTCATCATAGACAATTTACATTACTTGCAACATAAAATAAAATGCCATAGACAGTGGTATGACAGACATACAAAAAACTGAACACGGCAGAATCAGCATATTTTTCTTACAAAATTCCTATTACAATGTCTAACCTATATAGGTAGTTTTCTGTTTGTCTGTTTAAACACGCTAATCTCTGAAACTACCAGTCGGATTCTTTTTGCATATGATAGCCAGATTCATGAGGAATAGTATAGGTTATATAGCTTCGCGGTACGACCATAAGAAGCGGAGCAGTACCTATGAACGTCAAGCAATCTGGCAAGCGGTAGACAAGTACGGGAAGTGGAAAAAAGGACAGGCGGTGCCGTGAAGTTTGTCGAATAAATTTAACACGAGTGAAACAATGTGGCACAGCTAGTAATATAATAAAATATTTTTTTCAAAATCGACTGTTTTACTTTTTAGATGTTTTTAAAAAGATCATTTATGACCGAATGCAATAACCAAATACGAATAATATTACATTTAAAACAAGGAGATTAATAATTAAAATCCATTATTTTTAAAATTTAAAATATATATAATAAAATCATCAGTCCATTTAATTTAAACTTAAAACTCATAAGTCGGTATGTTTTTACTTTTTTCATCGTTTACTAAATAAAAATCTAAAACTATGATTCCTAACGAAATTAATTAAAACAAATACATATAATTCCTCTTCAAAACTGAAATTTATTAAGACACTCATTTGGTCAGGAGGTTTTGTTGATCTTGAAGGATATTATTTTCACGTGTTTTTCGTTTTATTTCCTATGTGCTACCGGTAGTCCACAATCTTACCAGATGATGAAGGGGCATTGCTGTTGATGATGACGACACGCTAAACCTAAACAAAACTTATTTTCTTCATTCCTAATTCAAGAAGGAGATACAAATTTGTTAACAATAAAAAAAATATTACGTTTTCAAACCGTAACTTTATAGAAGGGAAGAAGAATATTTACAAAATGGAAAGCCAGTACTAGATTCATTTGATTAGTGACGTAGAAATGTTCTTTTAATTTCAATCTTCCATAACCGCTGTAAGCGCGACCCTCATGATGGTGTGCGAGGCGCGGGGCAGCGGGTGTGCACGGAGGTACATAGTATTGAGATTTAACCCTATCTTAAGATTAACAGTTTACACTTGTTATTGCAACTAGGACAGAAAGATATTATTATATAAACATACTAGCTGTGCCCTGCGGTTTCACTCGCATATAATTTAAATGAAATCGCTTATTTATGATTTACTAGCGCCCTGCCCCGGCTTCGCACGGGTGCAATGCTGATACAAAATATACCTACCCACTACAGAATGTCCTTAAACAACGTATACAGCTTTTTTGGCATTAGACAATACAAACATGTTTTGTTTAGATGTTACTCTTGAAAGAGCGACATATAATTGACCATGGTATATAGGGCCGGTACCGCTGCACTTCCCTACATTTTAAATCTGTAATATCTTCGGAAATATTCATTTAAATTACATGCTGTAAAGGGCTATATTGATCTATATTAAATGGACAATGTATTTAAGGTACTTAACTGGATAAGGATTAATGTTGTATTGCTTAAAATCACTTCGTAAATAAGCCATTTTTTCCCGTAAAATGTAAAGGTAAAAAATGGTTATTGTGGGTTATCCTTAAGAGATAGACATATACCATCGCGAACTTTTTTGTTGACCTTTTTACTGTGTACAATACTGTAGTACATTATTTTGATTTATCTCGTGGGATTCAGCCAGCGTTTGCAATGTAAGCGCAAAACATGTGTTTATTTACAACATCACATTAGAAACCTCTAAATTTATCAGTGTTTCTCTACAATATTATGCATGTATTATACATATAAACTTTCCTCTTGAATCACTCTATCTATTAAAAAAACCGCTTCAAAATCCGTTGCGTAGTTTTAAAGATTTAAGCATACATAGGGACGGACAGAGCGACGCGACTTTGTTTTATACTATGTAATAATGATAATACTTCAGTATAGACAATATTTTTATCGAGTGGCCAGGGTTATGCGTCATTTACGTTGCTCGTTTACGCCTCGCGCGCCACTAAACCTGTAGGGGAGACCGGGGATGGACCATCCCGGATGGTTGACTATAGGGGTAGATTGACTAACTATCAAAAACTCGACCTACTCGAAAATATTGCGTCATCCAACTAGGCGCGAGAAACCGTTGTATTCTTCCGCTCATAAAACACACATCAATCTTAACATTCGCTTATCTTTCACATGTAATCTTTCATCCGTTTCCTTCGTCGCCCAGTCATCCCGAATGCGGTATCGCGTTCGCACGTCGTCTGGGAGAAAGAGCTTATTATCGAAAAATAATACATGTAAGTAATTATTTCCCTCATTACATTGTTTGTAGTAACGCTATATACTTGTTGTTATTTATCTTGTAGTAAATTAAAGTAAGAGTTCGGTTGTTAATCTTTTTATTACGTATCATTATTTTTGATTTCGCCACAGTTTTGAGGTTATGGCATGTGGATAAAAATTACAAAGCCATTCGGGGTTTGTAGACTAATTAATAACAGGGCTGACTGACCACCTAGTCAACCTGCCCGATAATAGTTAGGATATATTTTACATAAAATGAAGTCAGTCTTTGAAAAATTTTATACAAAATCTACTGTTTCAGAACCATGCGGACATACAAAAGGAAGACTGATCGAGGAAGTACACCCAAAGATGTCTTCGATAGATCATGTCAACAAGTTATTTTTGATAAAAAAGCATTAATTCTACCGCTAAGGATTTCCCTATACCATATAAAGCACTGCAACGCTACGTAGTAAAAATGAAGAAAACGTTAGAAAGTAATCCGTCATTAACCAGATCTCAATCGACTCCTGAGAGCGCTGGCTACATAATTTTTTTTTTTTTAATTTAGTGATGAAGAAGAACTCACATTAGAAAGTTACCTCAAGAAGGCAGCTCATATTTATTACGGATTTACACTTTATGAAACATAAAAATTTGCATATGAGTTTTCGAAAAAAAAAAAAAAGCAATCTATCCCTGACTCGTGGAATAGAAAACTAATTGCTGGTAAAGATTCCTTTTATATTACTCAAACCTTACCAAATAATTAAAGTTAAAAAGAATATTAGTTTTACTACTTGAGACAGTATGTTACCAAATTATTAAAGTTGATAAGAAGTAATATGGTTTTGTTTCAGATACTTAACAATAAAAGTATTGTATATTGTCAAATGTTTAAATATAAGATTGGATATTCTAATGAAAAGTTTATTACATCTATTTAAAATGTCATAGAAATGACGATTGTGTTTCAATAAAAATATATTATTGCTATTACGTCTAATGCCTTTTATTCTATTTCTCCTTAAACTTTGTACTAATTACTTCATAGGTTAACTTACCCCCAATGAAAAGTCAATCAACCCCGGGCATGGGGTAGGTTGACACGTTTTTCGTCTTAGAAAAGATCAAGCTTGTACACTATATCATTATCGATAGCGAACTCTTTGTAATTATTTGCCAAAGCTTGATACTGTATATATCATATGTATTAATTTTTACAATAATATATACTAAAATAATAAAAATACAAGCGACTAAGTGAAACTTGGGCAACCATCCCCGGTCTCCCCTAATCATAGACCCGAGCCGAGTGTTGAATTATTTAAATGCTACATTATCTCCCAAACTATTAAGGACAAAGTTTATCTACATAAAATTGTCCTGATGATGAAGAAACTCTCGTTCGTAAGGATTGATATCTCATGCCTAATAATAATGCTCATAAATCACTTTTCAATTTTCAATAACACTGTGTCACAAAATACCATATTGTAACATATATATAAAAGATAGGTATATGGTATCGCGGACTTTTTTAGACGTACTAAGGAGAAATATTTTCGTAGAACATTGTATTTATGTATCACTAACTATTACGCCAGTGGACGCGCATAAAGCAGTTAGGGTGCGCTATTTATTCCCACTTACTTAACAAAAATCAACATTTATGGCTAGCTGGGAGGTGCACCCTAATGCTATATAGCCTATACTATTTCTTGTGAATCTGGCTATCATATACAAAAAGAATTTTTCAATTCCGACTGGTAGTTCAGCGTGTTTAAAGAAACAAAAAAACTTTTCCGCCTTATTATTTATATTATAACTATATTTAAATAAAGTATTAATAAAAAATATGTATATTCATAAAAAAATCTTTGAATTTAATAGTATATATCGAAAATATAATTGAATGAAAATTATTAAATTACTTCTTATTGACTGCATAGTTTTGTTATTAAACGCAGCGTCCGAAATTCCATCTTGGTAAAATAATCTCATGTATAGCAGTCACAAAAATAAAACCACTAGCTTATTGGTCAGTCTTGTTCCCCTCCCGCGTCCCGCAGACCATTAGGAGGGTCGCGCTTACGGTGGTCAAGCTATAGTAAATAGTGACGTAGAAAGTTATGACTATACGATTACTTTTTAAGATCAACCGGAGCACATTGGGTGTTCGTCTCGTAAAAAATGACGTAGAAATTTTATTTTTTTGAATTTATTTTAAAGTCCATATCTTTATATCGTATGTGTATGTCATATGTGTAGTCTGGCATATGGTGTACACCAAAGCATTCAATTACAGTACCTAAATAACTTATTAT
Source organism: Saturnia pavonia (assembly GCA_947532125.1). Lineage (NCBI taxonomy): Eukaryota > Metazoa > Arthropoda > Insecta > Lepidoptera > Saturniidae > Saturnia > Saturnia pavonia. Next base: position 13,975,900 of record OX383906.1, read on the forward strand.
TCTAGACATTTCTTTTTTAATTCTGGATTTCTTTTCGCTTAATATATTTATTTCTGTATTTATTTTTAAGTGGAATCTAACATACCATGTACACTTTACGGTTACATTATAAGATGCCTGCATTTAAATACATTATTTAACAGTTTTTAACAATAAACAATTATTTTCCCCATTTGACTTAAACCTGTTCAATAACTGTCTAAGTTCTTCAGATGAAAGATTATCAGGTACTATTATCTCGCATTCCTCGTTGTCTGTATTATGTTCATCATCGTCCTCGTAATCAATAGAATCCTCCAAGTGAACACCGTTAGGCGGTTCCTTAATTTTCTCGCACATAAAATCCATATCAGTTCTGAACACCATTTTCGCGACTTGTTGGAGTTCGCTCGATGTTAGCATCGGTAGCTTTTTGAAGAACATCTATAAACAAAAGGTACATATTGTTATGATCTGTATAAAAATACACTACTCTGGAAATATCTGGAGAAGTCTATAGAATCTACTTACTATAAACATCGAGTATATATTCGTAGGTAAGAAAGAGCATCGCGGAACATGCACACATTGAAAACTTATCATCGGCACGATTACATAAACAAACAAACAATGTATAAATTTCGACCCCTCATTTTTATCGGATATAGAAGCTAGCGATTTTTTTTTCACTTTTGCCTTGTTCAGTAGAAATAAATTATTTTCATGAAATCAAACCGTTTTTTATCCACGGGCATAACAATATAAATTGCAATGCCTTTAAAATCTATCGGTCTGCTTGTCTGTTTGTTTGTCAATTGTCTTATGCAACATTCATCATCATCATCATCATTTCAGCCGAAAGACGTCCACTGCTGGACATAGGCCTCCTCCAAAGATCGCCACAACGACCGGTCCTGTGCTGCCCGCATCCAGCGGCTTCCCGCAACCTTTACCAGGTCGTCGGACCACCTTGTGGCGGGTCTGCCCACGCTGCGTCTTCCGGTACGTGGCCGCCACTCGAGAACTCTTTGACCCCATCGGCCATCCCTTCTACGAGCTATGTGGCCAGCCCACTGCCACTTAAGTCTAGCTATTCTTCGGGCTATGTCGGTGACTTTGGTTCTCCTGCGGATCTCCTCATTTCTGATTCGATCACGCAGAAAAACTCCGAGCATAGCCCTCTCCATTGCCCTTTGAGTGACTTTGAGCTTTCTTATAAGGCCCATAGTTAGCGACCACGTCTCAGCACCATATGTAATCACTGGCAACACCCACTGGTCAAAGACTTTCGTCTTGAGACACTGCGGTATCTTGGACGAGAATATGTTACGTAGCTTCCCAAACGCAGCCCAGCCGAGTTGGATTCGACGATTGACCTCTTTCTCGAAATTGGATCTAGCTAACTGGACAGTGTGTCCCAGGTAAACATAATCTTCAACAATTTCAAGCGTATAGTCTCTGATCTTCACGGGAGTTGGCGCTACATGGACGTTCGATATAATCTTCGTCTTGTCCATGCTCATTCTATGACCAACTCGTTCAGAGGCTTTACTGAGGTCATCGAGCATCGCACGGCGGTTCTCCATGGTCTCAGCCAAGACTACTATGTCGTCGGCAAACCGAAGGTGGGTGATGTACTCGCCGTTTATGTTGATGCCTAGTCCTTCCCAGTCCAGAACCTTGAAAACATCTTCCAGTGCAGCGGTGAACAGTTTAGGAGAGATAACATCTCCTTGTCTGACTCCCCGCCGCAACAGGATAGGTTTCGAGTTCTGATCCTGGAGTCGGACTGACATAGTGGCGTTTTCATACAAACACTTCAACACTTCGATGTACCGGTAGTCAACTTGGCACCGCTGGAGAGACTGTAGTACAGCCCAGGTCTCAATCGAATCGAAGGCTTTCTCGTAGTCCACAAACGCTAAACAAAGGGGTAGGTTATACTCTTCGGTCTTTTGTATAACCTGCCGTAATGCGTGTATGTGGTCTACGGTACTGAAGCCTTTTCGGAAACCGGCTTGTTCGGGAGGCTGGAAGTCGTCAAACTTGCGAGCGAGACGGTTCGTAATAACTCTCGAAAACAGCTTATAAACATGGCTCAAAAGTGAGATGGGCCTATAATTCTTCAATAGGGTATTGTCACCCTTTTTGAAGAAGAGTACCACCACACTTTTGTTCCATGCCTGCGGCGTTTTACCTTCGTGGATGACGGAATTGAACAATGTCTGAAGGGCCCTCAGGACTGGTTTACCACCCGCCTTCAAAAGTTCGGCTGTAATTCCGTCATCTCCGGGAGCTTTGTTGTTTTTAAGCTGTTTGAGAGCCATACTAATCTCATACAAGCTGACGTCCGGGATGTCTTCTGTGTAGTGTCGAGTCAATCTAGCTCTTGGGTCTTTAGCTAGATTCGTAACGGGTTTCTGTGTTGATGTGTATAACTGTCCATAGAACTTCTCGACCTCTCTCAAGAGCTCAGGTTTGGATGACACGATTCTGCCGTCTTCAGTCTTCAGCTTTGTTAGCTGGCTTAACAACATGCAACATGCTTATGCAACATTAACATTAATAAAAGTGTGGGAATGTAGTATTGCTGAAACAGCGAATGCAGGGAATAGAGTAGGGTTGTAACAGTACGTACTTAATATTTTTTTTTACTTTACGCTTATTTTAATTATTTATACGTTTTTAGCGTTTTACCACTATCTCACCTGACTTTGAGTGACGATGTGGCCCAGGATTTTAAGACGTTAAGCCCAGTGGGGGAACTGTTTCTCATGCGCAACTGCCGGGACGCACTTATATGTGTTTGACAACAGATTTCCAACTTGAGGAATGGTGGTTAGTCAGGCCGGCATTACAAAAAGCCCTACCACCATGCTACGGTTCCATCACGATGTTTCCTTCAGTGAACCTTTGCTTCGATAAATGCCGTGGTGTCCGTCTCTACTTCTTCTCCGTCCGTTTCATCTTACCTACAAATCTTACAGAAGAATGCGCTTTCTAGCTAAACCCAGAAAATGTACAGTACCTTTCGTGTCATGATCAAGAGCCCGTGTTCATCTTGCATATGCTTTTTCAACAGAGACATGCGGGCATATCTGTGAATTTAATATCATACTATAAAGAAAGATTGCAGAGTTTGTGTGGTGTATGGTGGGGGTAATCGCCGACCCCATTGCATATAATTGAAACCAATAATTGCACTATATGTATAGCCTATTTATTGAGGAAAGCGATCACGTTACTACTCTAAGGAGAGGAGCAGTAACAATGATTGGCGTAGGTATGATTTTATAGGGAATTACAATCTTTAGAAAATTAGACAAAATATTTCATGAGACCGGAATCTCTAAAACCAGCCGCATTTTGTCTACAGCCGATGAAAGTTCACTTTCAATATATATATTATTTAATGTATGCCCGTTCGCGCATTACAAGTTGTCTGACGCATAACATTGAGTGTGAATCTCTTCGCCACAACAAAACAAAAGATTTAGCTGACAACTTCACTAGTTATATATTTAACAAACACATGCTATAATACCTCTGCAAATCCCATAACGTTATGCGTTTTGTAGGTTATTCTACAGTACATCGATCGTTTGACTACTAAATTCTAAAACGTGTATTTGTCACACTTGCCATAGATGAAATTGTATACATAGACAGAAGCTATAATCTGTCCAGTACACACGCGGTAGAAGTTAAACCTTCAAAAAACTAAACTTCGCGAGAATTAGACTAATGCAGAGTATCATGAGCAAAATATATAGGAAACATTGTACAGTGTATTCTATATTATTCTCTCGCAGGCTAAATCCTATAAAGTATGTGTTTGGTCCTTTTTTTGTGTCACTATTTCGTTTCATCGTGTTTCAAATAAAAACGTTACTAAAGAGGTTTTAGTGCAGACTTTGTGTTAGAATGTGTTAAAATTCACTCTCATCATTCTTTTCATAACGAGTTCAAAGATGTATAACTAGTTGAAGACTATGAAGATGAATGAGCGCTTACCGCTTGGGACATATCTGACAAGCGCAGGGCGGCGGCAAGTGCCGGTGCACGCGGTCCACGTGGAGGTTCAGGGCAGACTTCTGCGCGAACCGGCGAGGGCACTGTCCGCACCCGTACTTACGCTGAGCTAAACAACCAATAACACCCAAGCCCGGTGAAGCTGTCGAAGCGTCTAATGGCTGGACCCATTAAAGCTACCAGTATAGTAAATCCAAAAAAAAAAAAACTCTCCGAACGTCCACCACAAAGTAAGATTTTCTTATAGTGACTAGGCAAATAAACGGCACTGTCCCTGATGGTGAAGTACAATACAGGCCAAACACAACGGCGACGTATGTACTAAAAAGTTAAAAAAAAATCTGGGAGAGCTTCTTTAATTCTTAGCATTTAGCGTTAGGTATTATAAAGTAACGATTGGCCCAACACGCTAAGCCTAGAGATACTGGCCTTCATGTGCACTAAGTCAATCGAACTGAGTTCGAATCCCTGCAATTAGCTAGATATTTCAATGAAGGAAAACATCGTGATGAAACCATAGATAGCATGGTGGTAGAGCATTTTGTAATGATAGATAATGGTAATGATAGATACTACCCTCAAGTTGAAAATAGTCACCAAGCACCTACAGGTATATTCCGGCAGATACACTTTACAGCTAGTCCTCAACTAGGTTTAGCGTGTTACCATTTTGGGCCACATTATAATGTAACATTAGGTGACATTTCGCCAAATGCTAAAACTAAACGCTAATGCTAGTTGAAAAAAAAACATCTGAAGGCCTAATGGACAGCTAATATACTCAATCCCTATCCCTGTAGTTTTATAATACACAACACGCACGCACGCAAGCACGCACGCACGCACGTACACACGCACGTACGTACGTGCGTACGCACACATTTCTGACGGTACAAAAACCGGCTATATCCAGCACCACTTAACCCTTTCACCTTTAATTAAACCCTCGTCCCATGTTATATTATATCGAGGGCTTCATATAGACCAAAGTAAAGTTTCACACTTGGGATAATTCTTTTTTATTATAGCTCGGCAAATTTACGTCATAACTGTCCTTAATAATAAGCACAGTACAATCAAAACAACGACGATCACCGAGAGATCAGCAATCAATCGAATCAGTCGAAACTGTCATGCCGGCATGCAGGCCAGTCGGCGTCTGATTAAATGGTTGATACCAAAACGCGACCAACCAAACGAGTCACTGTGACGGATTTATTATCATGTGCATATTGGTCGCGGTCCAGTCGAACACAATTATCATGTCTTACCACCTAACAAACGCTTTTCTCCACATGACCTAAGCAGTAATGATAAACAAATACTTTATTCAAATTCAGACCGAAAATAAAAGGATCAATTTTTACAAATTCGACTATAGTAAGTGCAGTTAGAGGCTACAACTAGTACGAAATAAGTGTATCTTACGTTGGTGAGTGTCCAAGTGCGCGACGAGAGCGACCTTCACTTTGAACGCGCGATCGCAGTGATCGCATATGTACTGTACGTTCAGATGCTTCTTGATATGCCGCTGGAACCAAATTAAATACAATTGAATTAATTGCAATAACTTACAACCGTATCCATTTTAATTACTAACATTGTTTAAAAAATAATGTTTACGAATCGATTTATCGTATAACATCGATGTATTTTCAAACCGATCACTCCCACAACCCGGATGGAGGTGATAATTGAAAACTCTGACAACAATGAAGCAAATGTTTGCAAACCCAGAAGATCCTACGTTTTGTTTACGATAAGAAGCGACTAAATGTAGAGATACCACAAAAAAACTGGTTGTTTACTTGAAAAGCCAATACTTTCTGTTCTGGCCGCCCTCAGAAGAGCAATTTGCCGGCCCGGATGTTACCCGTGTCAGCTGCGTCACTGAACACCACTCATACTCTTATATACTAACGTTTTGGACAGCAAACCATTTTTTTTACATACTCATCACAGAGTGGATTTAATATGAGGATAATTTAAGAATTATATAATTACCACTAAAGCAGAATTAGATGTATAGGCGGCGGGACAAACGTGACATTGGAACGGTCGTTCGCCTCTATGCATATACTCGTGTGACATCAAGTTATTCTTCGTCATAAAAAACGCTGAACATAATTTACATTTGAACTTGGGCCTGCAAACGACATGATAACCCTTAAATACGATACAATAGTATAAAGTTTAAAATATGTTAAGTGCTAAAGACTTATTACGCTCAGAGCAATAGTTTCATAAAACATGCCGCTCAATTTTGAAGCCAAAACTAAACAAATGTGTGCGTTAGCGACACGTAATTACATTTGCCAACACGAAGACAAAACGCTCGAATAATTATGCAAGTGATTAAAATGGGGGAATTCATTTAAAATGGGGGAATTAAATTACCCTTCAGTGTTGTTTTCATTCATCCTACTATCATTCAGAAAAAATAATAAAGGCAATAAATAATAAAATATTTTATAAGGTACATACGGCGAGTCGAGTTCACTTTATGGGGCACGGTCTGGCCCAACAACTCGCACATTGTCAGGCGTTATTAGAAATAACCATATAACAAGTAAATAATAGTTTTATATATATATATATATTGTATTAATCTAAACAAAAATAAAATCAATACGAACTACGTACGTAGCTTTTAAAGGCTAACTTGAAATGGCTTTACTCCACGTGCGACTACTGCCGTTCTAAGAGTTTTAGTTCCATGTAAGATGCGTATTTTAAAATTAAGTGCCATGGGCCTATATCTTAGCCGCTCCATAAATTAACGAAAAAAATATAGCTAGACTAAATTCAAAGAAAACACAAAAAAAACCCGTCGTCCATCTGGAAGGTCCACACATATTTTACTTTTTGTTCTTTAGCTGTCCCAGGCCCATGGCCTTAAGGTAAATACGCTTCTGGTTTTACCGTAAAAATCTAACAATAGTGTTACGATCTGAATAAATACTATTCTCGAAATATCTGGAAAATTCTAGAATCTACTTACAAACATAGAGTATGTATTCGTAGGTAAGAGAAAGCATCACGGATCACGCACATATTCAAATCTTATCTGTCCGATTACGTAAGTAAATAAACAATATCTAAGAATAAGTACATTTCGCACTCTCTTTAAACGACATCGGTATGATAAAAAAAGGTCAAGGTCACTGTAGAAATTTCGTCTCAACGTTTAATAAGCGAATCGCGTTCGTAGGTAGGACAGTTCTGTTTTGTACAATAGAATGAGAACATGGTCTCACACACAGATTGACACAAGTATTCAATTAGATCAACTTACTGTGGAACCTGTTTTGGAATCAGAGCTTTGTTTCTCAAATGTAGGAAGGGCCTACTCCGTCCCCTGCTGCCTATGCAGGTGGCCCTGGCCTTCAGGACGATATGCGCATCCGGAGCCATGCAACGTTTTTCGTGCTTGTATAGATTTGTTGGACTGTAAACAGTTGTTTTCACTGAACATAATTCTATATTTGTATAAATATCTATAAATACTCTATGACTGATGCTATTTTTATACCTACTAATATATATATTAAGCAACACTATTTATTACTAATAATCCATCAGCTAGTAATATATACATACATAAATTACGCCTCTTTCCCAACGGGGTAGGCAGAGACCACGTCCTTCCACTTGCTACGATCCTGACATACAACTTTCGCTTCCTCGACAATCATCAATCTTTTCATGCATGCTCGTCGGTTTAGAGTACTCTGAACCTGACCTTTCTTCAAGACGTCCCCGATTTGATCGTGGAACGTTCGTCTAGGCCTTCCTCTTCCAACGTTCCCAATTACACTCATCTTATAAATCTGTCTAGTCAATCTTCTTTCATTCATCCTCTCTACATGCCCAAACCTTCTAAGCATCCCTTTCTCAATCCGTGTCATTACATCTTCTTTCACACCACAACATTCTCTTATTACACTATTTCTATTTAATTTTATTTTATTCAGCTAGTAATACATCAATTAATACATATAATAAAGGTCCAATGTTGGAAAAAGAAACAATTTAATACTTAGTGGATATGTTACTAAATTGAAAGTAGTACTTTTGCTTTTAACATATGCCAGCATATGCCCGTGAATTGAACGCGTTAGTTAAATAAGAAACTGCTATGCTTTCTATCAGTGGAATAATTTGTAGAATCATAAAGTAACATACGAAATAAGCAGTAACGATAATGGTGAATCAATTCGAAAAAAAAAACTCATTTGGGGCGCTTAAATGGCTTACACTGAGTAAATCATACGAAATATATCAAATTAATATTTTACATAATTGTAGATCTTTTTAAGACCTACAAAATATCAGCGATACATATATCCATCGCCTAAGGGTCACACACAATAAGCATTTTTGTCTTCCGTCTTTTGAGCGGGGGCAGTACGATTCGAGCGTGCGCTTGTTTGACGGCATGGCCACGCGAGCGGAACCGCGGGCACAGCTAGTATTTAATATATCTTGATATATGAGATAGAGAAAGTAAGAAAACAATATTGTGAATTCAATATAGTAACCTTCTAAAATCAACTCCGCAGGCATAGCATAGAAGGTACCTCGGACCATGCTTGTGATGATAATGTCTACTGGCAGCGTTTGAGGTCTCCGACACCGTACTGCATTGAGTACATCTGAAAATAGGTTAATAATTTAGTTTGATCAAATAATGTAAAGGTTTTATAAACATATAATTTTCTTATGTTTTCATTAAAAACTTTAAATTCAAATTCAATTCAATTCATACTTTTTAGTAGTCCACGCAAGCGGTGCCGCGAGCACAGCTAGTTTTTCTATATAAATAAAATGATTGATTATGTAATAATCTTGGATTATAAATTGACTTAAATGTAGTAAGTGCCTGTAACATCTGAATTAGATTTACTATAAATTAAATAGTAAATCTATATAAATTTATAGTAAAAATTATAGGGTAGGCAAGAAAAGGAAGAGAGAAGCGTCCGGCTCCTACTGAGGTCCTAATGTTTAAGTGGAGAGCTCAGACCAGGTCTATGGTAGTTACTTACCATAGACACCGTTTCCCCGATCCTAGTCGATGGTGCTCGAGGGAGAGGAGTTCCCTAACGGTTAGGCTTGTGCAGGTGCTATCCAGGCATGCTTGCTTAAGATTGTACGTGCACCAGATCGCTCGCAGACGGCGACCACCGCGTGCCATGAATGCGATACTGACGAAGACACAGGGCAGCACACTCTCTCGAAATGTGCTGTTTGTGTGGGGTTCGCGCCGCGCTCTGGCCGCGGTGTAGGGGTTAATCTTTTACTACCGAGCGTGGTAAAAGCCATGCTCGGCAGTGAGGGAGCATGAACGGCATTGGTCTCCTTCTGCGAGGAAATGATTTCGCAGAAGGAGACCACGGGGAGTGCTCGCGAGGAGGATCCTCTTACTGGCCTCCTCCGACGCAGACGAACGGACGGCAGGAGGTGGCGATATGCTCGACTTCTTCCTCCACCCTAGCTGAACCAGGGGAGACGGGTCGGGGAGCCCGTTTTCCTATTGCACTGGTTCGGCGGACGAGGAGGCAGTTAGGGTTGTACCAAACTGTCTCCTATTAGCACCGGGGCGACGCAGTAGTATGCTTGCGCGGTCACGTGTAGCCCCATGACAGCGGCGGATGGTACACTAGTTTTAGTGAGTAGAAGTCTCACATAACCACTCGCTCCCCCGAGTGTGTCTATACCCAAGATGGGTTACACCAAGTTAAAAAAAAAACGAAGGAGAGGATGGTCGTGGCGGGTGAGGAGAAGAGAAGTCAGCAGAGGGAACATGGTTTTGCTGACTAGAACGTGAGCATGTTTGCTTTGAAATGATGATGGTAATAAATAAGTCTTGAAATACTTTGTACAGCAATAATGATTATTTTAACTGGCTGTTTTTGAATAATAGAGATATTGCGGCTTGATGGGAAGATAACAAGAGTTTCTTTCAAATCGCAGCTATTTTCAACTTATAGAGGTTCGACATACTGAGCGTACAAACCTCACTACTGTATATAGATATGTGTAACTCCAACTACAGCCTTATAAAATACTAATAAAGTTTATTTTAAAATATTGTCTTACTCATAAACATCATCAACTTTCAAACAATAGTTTTTCGGAGGTGGAGTGGGCTTCACATTCCTCATTATCACTGCCAAAGTGTTAATTAATAGTGTGCTATTTTTGCTTAACTCAGGGTATTGGTCTTTCAACTCTGCAACAAACGATTTCCCCTCTCCAGCCTTTAACATTGTTTTACGCCTTTTCTCATTTGCTTTTTGTTTTTTACTCTTTCTATTCTTAGTTGCCTGTATTAATTTTGATTCCAGCATTGGAATATTTTCTATATCAGGTTTTACCTGAAATGTTGAATTTCATTTAATAACATAATGTCGAACATTAATAAAGCACTCCCCTAGCAATCTCATAAAATTGATAACCTATAGCCAAGTGCCATGATCAGATACCTGACAACTATTTAGGGGTGGTATAATCTGTTCAATTTAAACCTCAATCTCATCTCCAAGGAATCAAATCATGTGAAAAAAAACTATAAGTATCTACTTTAATAGTCACATATCCAAAGGCTGCTTGAGCAAACTCAGTGCCTTGAAGAGAAATTTTTTGTGGTGAAAAGAAAAACTTGGTGCCTTTCATTTTTATTAGCTTAATAAATTCAAAATGCCACCCCACAAATTCAAACACCATTGCCTACATTGTCTGTACGAAAGAGTAGACCGTGCATGTAACTTAAGTTATTTAATTGTAACGGATTCATAAATAATAATGACAATTAAAATGTAATTCTTTAGAACCTGAAGTAAGTCTTCATCGTCAAGATATTCATATTCGTAACATGTAGACTGTGATTCCATATTAATATATTGCCCATGCTTCTCAGCAGTTTCAATTATATCTTCTACATCTAACTTAGACTCCGTTTCGTCTAATTGTTCCTGTTTGGTAATTATTGGAAGTGGAACGTTAACTTCTTCGCCATTCTCATTCTCAATAATAACCAAAAACAAATCGTCGTCTTCCTTCATACTTACTGTATATTTTAAAGAATTGAATCTAAAAGAAAATAATAATTTAAAACATTATCCAAGTTGGTAATTTTCACCACGGACTGATTTTGTCTTTTTGACATCCCCGCCAAGGAAATTTACACTACGCTTAATTTTTTTCATTACCATGCAAAGGTCTTCATGTAAAAAGACATTAACAAGTAAACATTTACAAATTAATAAGTACGTTTAGTTAAAAGAGAAGAAATACTTAGGCACCTATAGAGTAATATAACAATAAATTGATAACAACAAAAACAGAAAATTGAAAATTCCCAATGTTACAACATGATAGAGGTGAGACGTAAATATTGTTATAGGTATTCATATTTTATGATACTAGGAAATACCAGTTCCATATGTAAAAAAATCCACCTACTATTTATCGAATTTGTTTGATTTTACAAAATTAACGCAAAAATGTCACCAGTTTTCCAGTCAATACAATACACAATACAATAAATAGCTCGATTAATTGTCACAGTATTAATTGTTGACTTTCTTGAGCGCTTAGATGCGGGCATATCATCGCATAAGGACGCGATACAAAATACTCGAGTACTGGACGCCCGACACAGAAGCGTCCATCGCGTAAGGAACATTTTTGTACTTCGTACGCTATGGACAAGGCATGGACATACCTGCAAATATCAATACCCGGGTTCCAAGGTGCAAGGATACAGAATAATACAGAAAATGTTAGTTATTCATCCAAATTTATTTTATGGCCTTCAAAGAATGCTCCTTCAGAAACGATAAACTATATATATAATAATAATAATCGAATAATCCAATCATCGAAACATTTATTAAACGCTTTTTGCGAAATTGAGTTTAGTTCTCGTTGCGATTTCTCCTTTATGTCTTCTACCGAATGAAAACGGTTGCCACGAAGTGGTAATTTGAGTTTGGGAAAAAAAAGTAGTCGACTGGAACCATATCTGGTAAATAAGGTGGTTGCTCGATGATATTTGTTAAGTTTTTGGTCATAAATTCGTTCATAATGATGGGCTTGTCCAAAGGCATATTATCGTGGCACAAATTCCAAGAATTTTCTTTCCACAATTCTGGCCTTTTTCTCAAATATGCTCTCTTGAACTCGCGTGATACTCAAATAATATTTATCGTTTGACCTTCTGGTAAGAATTTTGATTGCACAACACCACGATATTTTGGTTTTTTGACTGAATGTATTTTCTATCCTTATACTCATAAAGGACACGTCAAGTGTCGTGTGAAAAAACTGAATGATAAAATAATTATTATGCCTTAGCATTGCTACGTAATTATGTTCCTTCAATTCTTACGTACCTGTATCAAATTTGTCTCAACGAATGAAATGGTTTCGAATCTAAACCATGCAGTACTACTCACTTTGGACCATTCGGAGTCGGATTCATATTAAATCTGCAACTCTGCGTCGGACAAATATCAATACCTGCTCATCAAGGTGCGGGTGCAGGTGTGGGTACGTGGGTATTGCGAACTATAGGCGTACGTGGCCAGCCCATAGGGATGACGTAATAACTTGTATGTATTGGGTATTTCTGTCCGCACCCGATGCGCGTACTGGTAAGCTCGCACCGGGTATTGTACCTGAACCAGTATATATACCTCTCATTTCTAGTATCGGGTATTTTGGTTCGCTCCAGGTCCGCGTACTGGTAAGCTCGCACTGGGTATTAATACCTAGATCAGTACATATCTCTCGTCATGGTTGGTAGATTGGGGGTTTTTCGCTTTTTTGGAGAAAATCGTTCTATAAAAAATTTTGAGGAACAATAATCCTCGAGGAAAGTTTAGGGAATTGATAATCAAGGAAGGGGAATTTTGGAGTTTTTTAAACACACTTATTTAATTTTACACCATACTCGCTAGTTGAAATGTAATTTCAGTAATTTTTAATAATAAAATATAATGACGAATGCTACTCGATCTCATACTAAATATAAGGAACTATCTGAGTTGACCTCTCGAATTGGATCAATATCGTTCCTTAATTGCTGGTACTATTTAATCAGTAAATACTCATCTCTAGACAATGGAGGTGAGTTATACCTGGTAAAATACTTGTTCTTGTTTCAGAAAAATAACAATTACTGAAACCTGTCCAAAATAATAGCCTGATACATGTTGCCAACTCTTTCTATTACTATAATTGAAAAAAGTAAAGAGCTTGTTCCAATACATATTTGTTTGTATCTAACTCTAACAAAGCAAATATCCTTAAGTTGAATAGAGCAGATCATGTTCCAAACAAACAGTTTACTTTTGCGTAACACCCTAATATGTGGAACAGGTACCTAGTATTTAGTAACAGCTTTTTCAGTTTACAGATAACAATTAGTGTCCGACCGAAGGTTCAGTTTTGGCCATAAATACTAGGTTCGGCCAAAGTTTCGATTTCGGCCCAAAAGTACTATACTAAACCTCATTTAACTTAGTGCTTTTTTCACCTGCTCCGCCTTCGCAACCGTTGAAGTTTTCGGCCGTAACCCCAGACATGGGACTACGACATACTTTGCAGCAGGTGATCCCTATCCGAACTTCGTCACCCCTTAACTCTTCGTCATGAAAGTGAAACTGTTTTCGTGCAAAAATACAAACTATTGAAGACATGTGACATACATTCTTAATTAACACACATTAACATGTACAATATTCCCAATATACGATTATAATCCTTGACTGCATGGCATAAAATTTAATTTTATTTGCGACAATGTAATGTAATGCAACGTGCGATAGATGAACGAACATTTTTGGGGCGAAGGAATAAAAGTCTCACTTTAAAAAAATTATTAAAAACTAATAAATTATTTATTAATGTTCTACGAATAGCAGAAATGAGGAAAAAATAGCTCAGCCTAATTAGACAACAACAAAAACAAAAAAAACTCGCTCTTTGATCATTGTTGCACTTGTGAGACTATTAACGTTGATTATATATATATATATATACATACATACATACATATTATGAAACTCAATATCTTTCTATTTGTCCGTCGGTTTATGTTCTTTACACTCCAAAACCACTAGTTCGATTTACATAGTTTTGCTTTAATTCATAGATACGTTATCTGGCATGGTTATAGGTTCATATATTAACGTATAATTATAGTTTATTGTCACGTTATAGCTGGTTAGCCTTATACCTTATCGCATTTAGCTCGCCAGTATACTTTTTTCATGTTAAGAATTAGCAAAAATTAATGGAACGTGTATGTTGCTAACAACACTCCTCGAAGCAAAAACACCAGCGTTAGCACTGCTGCTTTGTGGTAGAAGTATGTACAACGGTGCTGCTCCCATAGTGGAACCTTGCATAATTTGTGATACTACGCTTAACTAGTTTTTACGAGAGTACGAACTAAAGTGCAATAAATATTGCTTCATTAATTCCTTGTTAAATGAGGTGTACATAAACACAGAGGATTGTAGGAAAATAAGCATAAATTTAACTTATACTAAATCTATGGAAATAAAAAATGCCAACTCATCGTGCCGCTTGGGCAATGCTCGCTTGCTTACGTATGACGTCATGCGCTTATTTAATAGCTTGAGTATATAAATCAATATAATTCTTAAAAAACAAATATTGAATTGATCATTCAATATCATGATGATCATCAATATTACTTTCTTTTCAACTACTCTATAATAAATTTTAATAATTGTACAGCATACCATTAGGTTATTGACATATTATATTTCCCGTGTAAAAAATATAATTAAAAAATCCGTTGAGAATTAATGAAATTTTATTTGTAAGTTGATTTTACGTGTCCTATAAGCAATTGAAAAATTACACTTATTATGATGAAATACATTTATTAATTTACGATTGACGAATAGTTTTTTCCGTGAGCATGATACAACGTAACACTATACTTCCCATGTATCAAATTTCATAATAAATAGTGAAGCAGTTTTTCAATAAAGTCCTGGCAGACAAACAAAAAGTACACCCATATATTAAGCAATACTCCAACTTATGATAATCAGGCTCAGGAGTACCGTCATTCTTATCGATATTTGTTCACAATCGATTACGTGATTAATTATATTTGCCACAATTGTTTACGTTTGATTGTCAAAATTCCTACATCCATCTCTAGTACGTCTGTGATTACTACTGATTAGAATATGAAAAGTTTGTGGCACTATACTACTATTAAGCATGGGTTATATTATGTTCTGTGATTAAGCAAACCAAAGTGTCGTTTACCTCATAGTAAAAAGTAAAAATAGTTATAGTTATAACGTAACTAAACAAAAAAAAAAAAACAGTGAAATGGATTCATTGGCTACAAGTACCTCTTATTTAGCATTTTTATCAAATAATACTAAAGTTAAAGCTCTTGAATCTACGTTATATAAAAGTTTGGATAATTTCAGAGGTATATATATTTTTATTTAAAATGTTTACAATGGGGTTTTAAAATGTTTTGTAATGTCTACATTGTAGATGAACACAGTGGTGATAATAAGCCAGAAACTTTACTATTTTTAACTAAAAATGAAAGCTGAACTTAAAAGCTTTATTAAGAGAAACCTACTATTACTTCTTACATATTGGCCAAGAAACAGGTTATGCTGTGAAAGGTCCCAGTGAAGAAAATTATGAAAATGAAAAATATTTAGGAAGGATGAGGGAGATCCTTCTTCCATTTATTTCTAACTGCAAGTATCATTATGGTAAAACTAATCCTATACCCAATATGTATTCCTAGTATTCCACTGAGCCCATGTCAGTAAAATTAATCTGGTTGGTATAATCAAGGTGATTGACGGCTTAGCTGCTCTGCCCTGCTCTGCTATGACCACACTGGTGCATAACATAGTCAATTTTATATATAATATATCTTATACCCAGAATTGCTATGATTAAAAGGGAAACCTAAAACAGAAAAATAATCTAATTTGAATTGCTTTCAGACTTACTATTAGATTTTCAAGAGCTGTACATTGAATCTGAAAATTATAAATCTAAATATTCGACACAGAAAGAGTTATGTGAAAGGTAATTCAATTACTATTTTGTAATAATCACAATTTGGAAACAATTTTGTATGTTCTAAGTCAGTGCTTCCCAACCTTTATACGTTCCCTTAATAAATCTTATGTCTCACTTGAATCAATGGATGTCATATATAGTTGTAGTAATATAATTAAGAATGACTCAAATTTCCCGATTTTTTAAATCATGTTATTTGTATTTATGTGTTCCTTCTTAGAAGTTACTACTTATGTTATGAATAGAGCAAACGGGATTAGGAATATAGAATAAAATCACTAACAATTTTTTTTGCAAATTATATATAAATACCTTCGAATAGTACTTCCGTGTCTAAGCTTATTAGACCCTTTAAAAGGATTTTGTTTTGCCAAATGAACAATATTTTGATCATCATGACAAGATGATTTTTTCTGTTTAACTACATGTGAAAGTAATTTGATACATAGCAAAATGAGATGGTCGGCTATCTTTTCCTAGGACCAATTATTCTCGCCAAGTGTTTGTATTACTTCCCTTGTAGATTTATCACAACTTTTATTTTTCCCCCATTGTTTTCATATGAAGCAATCACCTTTAAGACTTTTACAGCACTAAATGGCCCAAAATTATACAAATAGTGACCTACCACCCACAAAGCCACAGAGTGTTCTCTATTTAATTAGAATAAAAAAATTATTCAGCGTTCTTAACTATGTGACCAGCCAGTAAGTAGTAATAATTGGTTCATATGTGATGTATAAAGGTTATCTATTTATTTTTTAGCCAATTATGTCTATCAACCAATATACCTCTAGTATGGAAAAGTTTTGCAATACCGAGAGAAATACAAAAAATTACATGCAATTAGTTATACTTGTTAGTTTACCATACCAAAGGTTGGGAATTGCTGTTGTAAGTGTTTAAATACACCAAATAGTTAATTAATTGTGCTATCTATCTATGTAAATAAAATGATTGAGGTTTGCCGTTGTGCGCGCTTCACGCAAAAACTACTGGATAGCTTTGATCATTTCTACTCCGAAGCTACTTGGTCCTTATCAAAAAGAAAAATTATCACAATATCATCATAAACGATAATTCTGCGCGAGCGGATCTGATAAATAATCTATTAATAAATACTATTATAAAGAGGTAAAGCCTGCCTGTTAGGGAGTAATGTCAGGTACTACAATTGGATTAAAAAAATATTTCAATAAAAGGAGGCTACATTTTCCTAGAGTGTTTTACACTATTTATTTTTTATTGTTTTTAAGTTTATATTGTAATTAACGCAAATTAACTTAGCCAGTTCGCGACATATTTGCAACCATGGCAACAGCCCAAGCCGAGGTTTGGCTCTTTGGCACCTTGAGAACTTGCTGTCTCGCTTTCGTGGCTGAGTGACATAAGCGCTCACCCCCAAGTCCAGTGAAGCTTTAAAACCCGTCTGAAGCTTCAGTATAGTCAAATATACCAGTATAGTTAAATCGAAATAAAAAATATATGCAAATGATGTTCAAAGAGTTACTACTGGGAGATAATATGGTTTTTATTAAAAAAACTTTTTTAGGCTTTGGAAAAATATATTTAAATTTTCTTTTCAGAAGCGATTGTAGTAGTTGCGAAACATTGAAAAACATCATTGAGTCTAAAAATAAGATTATACAATCACTAGGTGAGTGTTCTGTTTTAGTGAAATTAATAAAAATTAGTATTACTTAACTTAACTGTCCAAGATACCGCAGTGTCTCAAGACGAAAGTCTTTGACCAGTGTGTGTTGCCAGTGATTACATATGGAGCTGAGACGTGGTCGCTAACTATGGGCCTCATAAGAAAGCTCAAAGTCACTCAAAGGGCAATGGAGAGGGCTATGCTCGGAGTTTCTCTGCGTGATCGAATCAGAAATGAGGAGATCCGCAGGAGAACCAAAGTCACCGAATAGCTATACTTAAGTGGCAGTGGGCTGGCCACGTAGCTCGTAGAACAGATGGCCGATGGGGTCAAAGAGTTCTCGAGTGGCGGCCACGTACCGGAAGATGCAGCGTGGGCAGACCCGCCACAAGGTGGTCCGACGACCTGGTAAAGGTTGCGGGAAGCCGCTGGATGCGGGCAGCACAGGACCGGTCGTTGTGGCGATCTTTGGGAGAGGCCTATGTCCAGCAGTGGACGTCTTGCGGCTGAAATGATGATGATGATGATTACTTAACTATTATTCCTTAGTTTTACAAGTTAAAATGTTAAGCCCAACACCACCCTAATCATTTGATTAGATGGCACAATATTCTCCCATACTAATTTTATTTATGTTAAGTAATTACATTTGTTGCATTATTAGATATTTGTCGCTTTTGTATTTCGGAACTGAAGTACAATTAATAGACCTTACTATGGGTTCATAGCTGTATAAAATATGGGGTGTATAAATGCACATTATGGTAGTCATTGTTAGATATTGTGTCAATTAGAATTTTATAAAAATTTATTCGAACATATCTGGTTGAGTAAATAGAAAATTTCCTCAAATTTTATGTAGACTTGAATCTATGAAAAATATATTATTTTAAGCAAACCACTTCTATAGTCTGGTGCTAGAAGTTGATCCTTTTTACAAGCTATTATTTATTGAGTCCTAATTTTGATAATGGCTTGCTTCAATAATCATTTTCTGTTTATTAAAATGAATCACTTTACCGTGACTGAAGTTAATAAACTTAGAAACTGAACATGAAAATGAATAAATTTCCCTTTAACTGCTTGTCTATGGAGATTTCAATACTTTTCTCGATGTTCTTTTAAAGTTGACTGACATCATACACTATCCATTTTAATATTGATAGTATCTAAATATGTAAAAAAATATGTAGCTGATGGAAAAATATCAGTAAATTACTTTTCCTAATTTTCAAAATTAATACATTATATTTGATTTTTAGCATCACTATTGACTAGATTAAATGAAACCAAAAACTTCAGCTTGATAGATGAAGCATTCGGAATAATATGTGGAGACCCTTTGTCTAATCAAGAAGATTTAAAAAAAAACTTGAAAACAGAGCCACATAATAACAATGAAGAGAGCAACATGTCTATACCACAAGATGTATCGTTTAAAGAAGAACCCTATGAAATAGAGGGTACTCCAACTGGACGAAAAAGCCCAATAATTCAATTGAGAAAGTTAAAAAACAGTACAAAAACTTTAGGGAATTCATCGGATTATAGAGAAAAAACGAAATGTCCTGATAATTGGTAAGATGTGTAGACTTAATTTTAGGTTAAGCTTTGTGCTTTAAGCGTTGCTTTTTCAGTAATGATGTGCCAGCTTAGAGGAAAAAATAAGTTTAGAGTCACTGGCGCTTAAGTGTAGCTGCCAGAACACACATATACATGCATAGCTAAAGATTTTAACTTGAAGATGGTAGCTAGCCAGATAAGCAATCAGTGGTGGCGCTAGGCGTCGGCGGCCGCGGACGGCCTCGCGCCTGTGGGGGCCTCGCAAAAAAAGAGGACCTTCTCAAACATTGTAATGATTTAGGTACAATATTTCGAGTAGGTGAAAACAGCGACATACAGCCGTATGAACTGTATGAATAACTCGAGCTTTTAAAATCCAATTAACTAGACTCTGTCAACGATGCAAAACAACTAATCCAGTATATTTTAGAAAATAACAATCAGAATAATTTTTGTCAACATTTGATTAGTAATAAAACTCATCTACAAACATCATTCTCATTGTATTTATCGTTTTCTTTCTGACTAGGAAATGAAAGAGGCCTCGCAAAGCCAATGTCGCCTACGGATACATTTTGGTCTTGCGCTGCCACTATGGGCCTCGCCAATTTTATTAAAATAATATTTATTTAAACATTGTGAAATTATTTCTACACTATTAATAAAAAATAAAAGTCAGTAAAATGAATTTACATTATTATCGGTGATGGTTAACTTTATCATATTGTCTGCATGCGGGATACAATGTTTGGAGTTATTTTTGGTTTGTTATCTAACGTGCGGAACTTACCTACACGTACCCTCTGTTTTTTTTAAATATATTCTATGTTAATTCAATCTGTCATATATTATTCCAAAGGTCAACATCAGAGAACAAATCTGTAAAACTATTATATTTAACACCAAAACATTCCAAACCGGGAAGCAGATTAAGACAAACTCGACTAAACACTGTGAATGTAAAACGAACCGAAGTCGTTGACCTCACTCATTCACCTGAGTTGTCTGCTGGTAGACTTTGTTCAAAAACTAACAATCAAGGAGTGCAGGTACTTCTTAATTCTTGGTCACCTAATAGTTATGTAATATTCTATTTATAGATAAGTACTCTATTAATTTAACCCTGAGACAAAAGGTAAATAAAAAAAGAATAGATTCAAAGCTTTTTAGGATTTTTAAATATATAAATTTATTGATCAATCAACATATGAATCTATGTGACATAGTATTTTTTCCTAGCTTTTAAAGACCCTACCGTCTTTAAAAAAATGTCTCATAGTTTACTAAATTCGTTATAATATTTTGTTTTATGGTAGCACGGCTAAGTGACGTCATTGTGCCTGATGGTAAGCACATTACAATCCAAAATTTGTGGTGACCATCGTAAGATCGACAATCCATCGCCTGTCGTTGCGGATGATCTCGGAACGTGTCACGCCCAAACGCCTTACTATAGCGGTGTTCTCTCGACCTGCTAATCTCTTATTTAAAAGACAGCTGTCAGAAAATAAGTATTAATGGGGCAACCTCGGGATCATTAGCTAGCATCGGCGTTCCTCTGGGCTCGACTCTGGGACCGTTTTTGTTTCTCGTGTGTATATCTCGTGTCGAGCAATGATGGTTCAGTGGTAGCGTGTACGGACATCGCGTCGATAGACGTGAGTTCGAATCACTGCGATGAGCCTGAACTTTCGGTGAAGGAAAACGTCTTGATGAAACTATAAGCATGGTGGTAGGGCTTTTTCTAATGAGCTAGCTACTACCCTCAAGTTGAAAATCTGTTGCCAAGCACCAATAGGTGTGTTACGGCAGCCTTCACTTGAGAGCTAGTCCTCCCACTAGGCTTAGCGTATTACCATCTCGGGCCACATCGTCACTTAAGATCAGGTGAGATTTTGGCCGCAACACTTAACCTATAACGATAAAAAAGCAACAAGTATTTTCAACTCTAAAAATAACATGTATTTCATTTATATTTTTCAGTCGTCAATGAAAAAAGAACCCTTAGAAAATGATATCATTCTCCCTTCACCGACCAGTGAATCCATCAATTTTACGTAAGTACATTGAAACAAATTGACGAACATTATCAATACATTTTTATTTACCAATTAACTTTGTTGTAAAGTATCCTGACGAGGAAAGAGCTTTTCATCGCAAACAACAAAAATCCGTCTGATAAACAGATGCTCAAATTTTCTGTACAGTAATTGATTATTCAAAGATTTCTATTTCTCGAGTCAGGGTCATCTTAATTAGCTTATATGTTTTTTATATATTAAACAATCTTAAATATAAAGTGACTAATGCAATGAATGATGATTATTGTACATTCTACAGAATACTAGTCGTGCCCCACGGTTTCAACCGTGTTAAAGTTATTCGACAAACGGCGCGGCGCCGCCAACGCCATTGATCCACTTCCTGTATTTGCCTATAGCTTACCAGATTCGTTTATAGTTACCGCTCCGCTCCTTAGGGTCGTAACGTGAAGTTATACTCGTATAGCCTTTATTATTCCATGTAATTCTCGCTATCACATACAAAAATATTTTTTCGAATCCGACTAGTAAGTAGTTCCAGAGTTTTTTTTTGTATAATAGCTCGGCACATTGAATGTACTGTCCCTGATGGTAAGCACAGTATAATCCAAATACAACGGCGACCACCGAGAGGTCGAAATCAATCGGCGGTCGCCGCTGTCATGCCGGCCTGCATAAATATCTCTTCACGTTGCTTGAAGGACCCGATGTCATAAAAAGGAGGGAACACATTGGCCGGGAGATTGTTCCACAGTTTCACGGTACGAAAAAGATAAGAAAATATTAACGCTCTTAAACAAACAAACAAAAAAAATCTTCAGCTTTATTATATTAGTATAGATTAATAATATCAAAATAGAATCTATACATATTATAAAACTCATCGTCTCTGTCTGTCTGTCCGTTTATGTTATTTTCAAGCGAGAACTCCTTATGCGATTTACATGTTTTTTTTTTAATTCATAGTTATGTTATGTGGCTAGGTTATTGAATATATTTTGTTACATAAAGTACCGTACGAAATAATCAGTGACGATAATAGTTAATCAATTCGGAAAAAAGGCACTTTTGGGACGTTTAAATGGCTTACGCTGAGTGACCCATAAGAAATAGATCAAATTTATCTACTACATAATAGTCGATTTTAATAAGACCTAAAAAAAGTCAGCGATAGCATATGTCTATCTTCTAAGGATCACCCACGATGAGCATTTTTGTTTTTAAAAAGACCGGCGGATGACCGTTGAAAGCGAAGGCAGCACGATTCGCGTGTGTGCATGGCCGAAGGCATTTTGTAGTTCACGCGGGCGGAGCCGCGGGCACAGATAGTATATTATATTAAAATTTCATTTTTAGAGTAAAGGCTAACAATATTTTTAATAGCCCTTCGAAAGTTAAGAAAAATCCTTTATCATTAAAACAGAAAAAGGAAAATGTTAATAAAATCGATATAATTGGCAACACTGAAAACGAACAGAAAATAAACTTAACAGCTATGGAAAATTCTATAAACATATTGAACCAGCTACCTAAACGGTAAGTTTTTTTTTTCTAAGAAATATCCGTGATCTTTTTCTTATATTATTCCACCAAGTACCTGAAAGTCAGGTTTGCTCTTTTTGAAGGGATTGGAAAGATGACGCTTAATTTTGCTTACTATAATAAACTAGTGATAGTATATTGCTAGATCGTTTCACATGACATCAGAGTCTGTAATCCCAGTAGTCAAATGGAGTGATAGAGGTCCGATCCTCCGGTATGGAGCCCTCAAGCCCGCTGCTCGCGCGATACAGTGACACTGCATTCACTATCTACCTACATACAGTCATCACACTGCATTATACACACATGCACTACATTCAGGTTCATAGGTTCTGTAAGGGACCTTTTTTTTGGCTAGTTAGTCTTGGACCAATTGACAGATTTCTAAATACATGTATGCGTGTTTCTTCCTTCCTCCCAGATGGCAAGAGACATGCATATATGTATAGTTACGATTTCGATATTATATATTTAATACGATATTCGGATAGGAATTAGCTAGATCGCGATGTTTGCACATACGGCAACAGCCCAAGCCGAGGTCGGCCACTTTGGCACCCTTGAGCTTGTGGTCCTTTTTACTCGGTTGAGTGCCTTAAGCGCTCGCCCACAATCCCGGTGAAACTGTCAAGGCTATTGGCCAACAGTATAGAGAGTTCAAAAAAAAAGACGGGGTGGTAGGTAGGTAGGGTATGTACCCGAATGGTTCGTGACCACCACCATTCACATGAAGGTAAACCCGTCACAGTGACTCTTTTCTCGGATCAGCTGTCCAGGTGTATTTAAGGAGTCGCTAATTCAATTGGGTATGTTAACTATCACTTACCACACGGGTGACAATTAAAACGGGCGTCATATTTATTAGAAAAATTGTATAAAATCTTAATAACTTGATGGAAGGGTTACCAATATCAAGTTTTTGCTTCTGTTAGGAAAAACCTTACATCTTGATCTGTACGATGACGGTAACAGTCGATACATCTTTGTTTCTGTGTGGTCAGGACCGTTTAACTTACCGTCAGGGGCAGTGTAGATCTATAGTTCAAGATATTTGCTTGAACGCGCTAATATCTGGAGTTCCCGATACAGCGTTGGTCGTTACCAAACAGATTTGAAAAAATCTTTTTGGATTTTATAGCATATGAGGTGTGCCCCACGGTTTCACCTGTGTTAAAGTTATTCGACTTAATACACGGCGCCGCCAACGTGCCCGAGTACCCCTATCGTTTTCCACTTCCCGTACTTGCCTACAGCTTGCCAGATTGCTTGACGTTCATAGTTACTGCTCCGCTCCATAGTGTCGTAGCGTAAAGTTATATAGCCTATACTATTCCTCATGAATCTGGCTATCATATGCAAAAAGATTTTTTTGAATCCGACTGGTAATTCCAGAGATTACTGCGCTTAAACAAACAAAAAATATTTAT
Organism: Saturnia pavonia; assembly: GCA_947532125.1. Lineage (NCBI taxonomy): Eukaryota > Metazoa > Arthropoda > Insecta > Lepidoptera > Saturniidae > Saturnia > Saturnia pavonia. Next base: position 14,000,247 of record OX383906.1, read on the forward strand.
CGTATTGATATATTAGTATAGTTTTACTAGGGTAAATTATAGGCTATATAAGTTCACGTTACGATCCCAAAAAGCGGTACACCATGAATCTCAAGCTGTAGGCAAGTAAAGGAAGTGAGAATTACGCGGGTGAAACCGTGGGGCACAGCTAGTGTTATCATATTACAGATTCCAGAATGCTACGGAGAAGCCAATAAGAATAAACCCTATCGATTATGATGAGACACATTGCGAGACTAATTTAAGCATGTCATTGTTGAAAGACCTCAAGAAGCAAGATATGGTTCAAACGAACCAATGCAGGTAAAGCGTTTACATCAGTAATATAAGAGATGGTATTATTTTAATTCTTCAGGGTAATTTGTCACATATGAAACCGTGAGGCACAACTAGTGTTATCATAAAATAAGGTCATCATGTTACAGATTCCAAAATGCTATAGAGGAACCAATAAGAATAGACCCTATCGATTATGATGAGACACATTGCGAGACTAATTTAAGCATGTCATTGTTGGAAGACCTCAAAGAGCAAGAGATAGTTCAAACGAAAAAATGCAGGTAAGACATTTACATCAATGATATATGAGATGAAAATATGTGGTTAATTTTTTATAGGTTTGTGTACTATCTCACCTGATGTTAAGTGATGATGTAGCCCAAAATTGTAACATATTAAGCCTAGTAGGGGGACTGGTTCTTAATTGCAGCTCCCGGAACACCTATATAGGTGCTTAATGAAAGATTGTTAATTTGATTGTGGTAGCTATAGGCCGGCCGCTGTAAGCGAGACGCTCCTGATGATTTGCGGGACGCGGGGCGGCGGGTGTGCACGGATATACACGGTATTGAGATGATACCCTATATCTTAAAATGAATAGTTTTTGCATATTATTGCAATTGGAGCAGTTATATTATAACTAATCATATATTTAAAACACATAATGTTAGAGAAAATAATCTATGCTCTATAGTCTTTAGTTTATGATACGCCAATGATAATGTACGAAATGTGTGTGTAATAACAATGTTCCTAATAATGTATGTGAAGTATGTATAAATATAAAATAAAAGTAATTAACGAGTGGTTTATAATTAAAAAACCTTTAATACATATTAGTATATGTTGACCTTATAGTTGAATAAAAACGCGTTAAAGCATTACTTTTGATTGACTGTATAGTTTTTTTAAACGTAGCGTTCGTAATTCCATCTTGGTAAAATAATCTCAGGTGTAGCAGTAACGAAAATAAAACCACGTAGGCCCATACATCAAAAGTCTTGCTACAGTTGCGTAACAGTAAGGTTGCGGCCGGCAACAGATTAGCTATCGGTCGGTTTTTTTCCCCTTCCACATCCTACAGACCCTTAGGAGGGTCGCGCTTACGGCTGTCGAGCCATAGTCAGGCGGGCATTAGAAAATACCCTACCAGCATGCTATAGTTTCATTGCAATGTTTTACTTCACGAAAGCTCAGGCTAATTGCAGGGATTCAAACTCACGTAGACCGACCGTGTGTCCGTACACGCTACCAGAGGTAATGATATTAATTTCAAAATAATAAGCTCTTTTATAGATATAATTATTATTTGTAATAGATTCAAATAATACGTATTTTATTGCATTGGTGGGAGACGATTATAAAAAGTAGGAATAACATTACTCCCGGTTAAGTAAATCATTTAAATGCATCTTTACATGTTTTGACAACAGTTTACGCCCACTTACCTCGAAATACAGTCGTCTATACCTTTCATTTGTATACAAAAATGCAAAAGAGATAATGCTATATTCATTCAGTTCGTTGAATATAGTATAGTCAAGTAAAACACGTATAAGCTACAGATGAAGAAGCTATGTTTTTGTGTTCTTATAAACGAAATAAATTACTCTTTTTTTTTAAATAAACAAACTGTTTCTGTTATTATGACATTCTTTACAGTCCAACCAAGCGACCTCTCACCGAGAACATAAATATCGTGAACACACCGCCTAAGAAGAGAGACGAATCATGTGAAAATCATGCACCCAATCCAACAAAAACCGTTGATAATGTTAAAAGGTAAAATTTGTATACCATTTTTCATTCTTTCAGGAATCTTTAACATTTCTAAAGCGAAACTTCAAAGTCTACTAACTAATTTACGTGCAACGTTTTTCAATTAAACTTTTCTGACGCCAGAGAGAGAGAAAAGAAAGAGCTATGCTATAAATCGAGACAGATGGATTGATGAGCGTGATAGAAGATGACAAAAAATAGTCCGCGTAGAGGTCATGCTTAATGGGTGTTCTTTTTTAAATAAAGCGAGCGTTGTCATTTACAGCCTTGAATTTTCTTATCTTATAATTTCGACTAATTTGTGTTAAACGCACGCAAGATAGAAATATGATTTACAGATGTTATTCTTTGGTCACTTTTTTTACCTGAAAAGATCGCGAACCTATTTCTACACTTAAGCAAGCAATAAAATGACGTTATTTTTTCAGTAAAAGCCGTTAATTTTTATTCGTACTATAGACAAAATTAGAATAAACTCACTATACATAAATTTTCAGTTGCAGTCGTAGTTCAAAGAAAATGTCTATACACTACTCTGTGTTTTTTCTTACAGACTCTGTGGTTGTACTACTCTGTAGTTGTAATCCTCTTGTTCCTTTGGTTGTTTTTTGTATTTCTTTAGATGTCCAAAAACAGAATTGTGGCTGAAATGTGGCTTGCTTCGAAAGTGACTTTGATATACCGAACATGCGAACGCGTTTAAAAGAACGGTAGAGATTTGTAAGCAGGCTGTTTTTAGACATTGTATGTTTCATTACGTTGTGGTAACGATGAAATTTTAGTATGTGCGTATTCCGCGTGACCGTGACGCCTTTTATTACCTGCGAAATTATACTCGATTGTTTTAATGAATTCTAAACTTCTTAAGTTTTTTTTTTTAAATATCGTGTCTTTTTTAATATATGATTAACAGTATGTATTGTTGTGAATGATATGATTTGTCCATAAATAATTCATTTTAGTAATTTCGTGCGTTGCAGATTTCTTAATAAAAATGGAGAAACTTTGTTACAGAAGTCTCGCGAAGCAATGTGTATAGGACCGTTCTATGAAACAGCAATAAGACATACATTATTTTCTTATCTATACAAAACATATTTAAATGCTGTTCGTTAGCAAGTGCCTCACTTGAGAACGGCTGGGATGATTTGGCTGCTTTTTGTTTTAAAATGTTCGTAATAACCCGAATAAGAATTTTAGTGAAGGTTGAAAGGAAAACTATGAAAATGTACTCGTTAAATTGAAAATTGCCTTTTATTTGCTATGTCCCAGTTTAAAAGAAATCGGGATAAATAGCCCTGTGATTTAGTTCCAAGGCTAACATTATCTGCCGGGCTAGCTAGAATAGAAATAAAAATATAGTGAAACTGCCACGAACCATCGACCACATATTTTTATAGACACCTATTAATAATTTGTTAACACTGAAATAATCAATTCAAACAACGGAGATATAAAGGTTAGGTGTTTTATTAAATTAGTAAGACTAATAAAACGTTTTTAGGTTATTGTGTTAGGTTCTATAATAAGATCCCTAATCAGGTAATCGATTAGCCAGACGATAAGTTTAAGGACATAAAGGAATAAGAAAGGTTCTTGTCGGCTCTACTGTTTCCAGTAGTAGTGCTGTAACATATATAATTGCCTTCTTAGGATCTAAACTGGATAAAGTATTTTTGATTATATTACAAAATATTAAATATGTTTTAGACGTATACCAGAGTTAGCTGAATCAATATACAAGGAACCTACTGTGAGAAAAAAGAGTGAGAAGCAAGCACTACCGGGTTGGTCCTGCGATAAATGTTTACCTGTAAGTCTAGTTGTTAATGTTATTGTGAACCAATCTGGTATCAGGGTTTCATGAGCCAGGATACCACAAGATTTTAAATCATTTGGTCAGTACCGGCAAAGTAGCAAAGCGGTATTTTAAGTTTTGTAATTATCTATATCATATAGGTATTGTTTTCCAGATCTTTTAGGGTTGAAAAATATTGTACCTACTACATTAGGTACAATACGTATGTACATTATGTAGCAAGTCGTTTGATCCGTGAATACCGATGAAGCGCCCAAACGACGTTTTATTTCCTAAAATAACCTAACTTTATCTTCTTCTCTGTCGTTTCGCTCTTGGCAGAGCGGTCGTGGTCACGTCGAGGCGTCCACGTCGGTGGTAGAGGCGGGGACAGAGCTCTCCGCACGATCTCCATCTCTCTCTGTTTTCAGACTGTCTACTGCGGATTTCACTTGGTCAGTCCAGCGCATAGGTGACCTGCGCGTGATCTATTTCCCTGCACGATTAGCCGTTCTATGGAATCGTTATTCCGCCTAGACACTTTATTAATTAAAATAAAAACTACAGCATAACGGATCAAAATCGTGCCTAAAATTCTCTTACCTTTTATTGATATTGCAATAAATATGTCTGTTTAGACAGACAATTACTCCTCATAGATGGCGTTTGTCGATAATACTTTGAATGTTCTTACCGGCCGTTGTGAGTTAGTTTAAATTTTACCGAAGGTAATTAATATGTATTTTCTAGTGTATCTTTAAGAAAAACGAGAGAATATTTACTACATTGAATATTTTGAATCGCATTTTTTTTATAATAAAAATGACGATAGCGACGAAGAATAATTTGATTGCATTCGTTTAGCATACTTTTTAATTTGATTAGTATCGCTGCAGTTTAAATGGCTTTTTTTTTAGTTATACAATTAATTAAATGTTGCAATTAATTAAAATAAAATAATTTTCTATTCAAATAATATTTAGTACATAAATATAACTGTTTTTATTATTTCACATTGTTCCACCTAAACAAAAAAAAAAAAAAAATCCTGAGTAAAAGAGGAAGTCTCTATCAAAATTTGGTGATTACATGTTTTCAAATATGTGGAAAAAATAATTATTTAGGTTTTTTATTTTTTTTTTGTAAATCGGCTAATAATCTGAGAAATACAAAAAAACAATTCTTTTTATGCTTTTAACTCGTAAGTTTATGGAATAAAATGTCCATATGGTAATAATTAAATTTACTAATTAAAAAAAAATGTGTTTAAAAAAACTACTTGAGGCTGTGAGCTAAAAATTTGCCGGCAAATAAAGCTAGGACCATGAGTACTGAGATGGCACAAAAACTCCCTAGAAAGTTCTAACAAGGGAGCCACCATCTTGTTAGTATATTGAAATCATCATAAGAGAGGACACTCTATATTCACTCGATAATGGCAGTAAAGGTCTTCAATAAAGAAGACTAGTTGCCAAGTTAGAAAGAAGACGAAGAAGAACGATTTTATTGCACTGTAAATGATATGTATTTTTGTATGAGTTTTCTCAACGACAGTTATTCTTTACACACCTTACTAATATCTAGTTAAGTTACCAATTTCTAGCTCAACGGGAAGTTAGTTTAAACTCATTGCTAAATTTGTGCCAAACTAACAAACAGACAGACAAGAAAGCGAAGTAATAAAAATGTTTGTGAAAATAGGTTATTTAATTTCAGTTTTTCGGTGACCTATATAAAGATAATCCTGAGATGTTGAGTAAGAAGGTCGAGGAGTGCTCCAAGCACCGCGGCAAACAAAATCCGATCGTGCCGCAGTCAACATCGAACTTCTGGAATCCCAGGTGGTCGGTCCCTGAGAATACGGAAGAACTTAACCGCATGAATAATGCTATTTAAGTGATTGCTTCAATTGAGATTTAATAAGGGCCATCGATAAAAATATACAAGGTCAGCAAATGCCCCATTTTAATATGTACCAAATGGCAGAGGGTTCTTATAGAGAAGCGGTGCTCAAACTCATATTGAAATAAGTATTCGAAAATAAGTAGATCCGAATTATATTGTTATCTGAAGAGCTATTTTTTATAAACGCGTATATTTCTCTTCAGATTTAAAATACTTAAATTAAATCAAAAACAAACAAAAAAGGTACTACGTATGTTGTTGGATGAGTGATGGTCGCCGCGAGAATTTCATGGTGTTGTACTTTTCGGGAATTCCCACGATCGACTGTTTAATCATCCCTGTTCTAGAGGGTTATTTTAACACATTTTTAGGAAACTTTTTTCGATAATGTCAATAAACACTAAGAAAAGGTACCCATCCGGGAATCCTATGCGTATTGAACTTTTCTGCTGCGCCGGCCCCCACAAATGCGAGGCCCGTAGTACTTACATTACTTGATGAACAATCCGAATCTGCCTTATTCTCAAGGAAACGCAACATTAATTTCTAAGACAACAGACTTCAAATTCTCACTACTTTCTTTACAAATTTATCACTACAATATGTCTTCCCTTTGTCTTCACTATGCCCTTTACTATGATATAAGATCCATCAATTGCAAGTGGAACATAAAAAAGTAAGTACCTACTTTAGTAAGTTGACATTGTCGAAAAAACCTCGACTTTCGTTCGTGGTTATCGTTAATTTCGAACTGCATCCCGCATGCCATCAGTTTCTGTACGTCTTGCTGCCAAATTTGGATAAAAAAGGGTTTAAAGTAGCTTTACATAACGAGTGGACTTTGTAGACATTATAAACTAATAAACTAAATACTCCGTCAGTGACATCAATTTAAATCGTACATTCCATTTAGTTAGGGTCACCATTTGCAAGTAAAATTGTAATACTCTACTAGGTATGAATTGGGTTTTTGAAATTTTTTTTTGTTTCATAATTGGAAAGATCGTATATAAATTTTATAAAAAAACTAATTTTTATTTTCGCAATATTTTAAATGTTATTTCAAAATAAAAATTAATTTTTGAATTCAGTAACGAAAACGCGCCGATCGTTCCCGAATAAATCAGAGCGCGTGTGACGTCACAATGTTAATTTCTACTCATTGTAGCACACAGCTAATACAGTGCTTTGACTCTTAATCGATGAAATTCCTATAACATTACGTCACAAACCTGGCGATCAATCGTGACGAGTTCGTAGTGTGATTCGTCATGTGATTATTTTTAAAATATTTCAATTTTGAATTGTTTATTATTAACAAAAAAAATGTTTTAAGAGTTTCCCAATTGACTATTATTATAAAATACACTTTAAAATACATAAAAAACCGATTTCATTTTTTCAAATACCCATTTATCGTTATTGTATCGTATATCGTTAATTACATCGCAGTCAAATGAAATATTTTTATCGCTGATATTTCACTGACTATAGACGAAACCGGCTATATTTTACATGTGACGATTGTTATTGTCACCATGGCTGCATTTATTTCCACCTGTTTTATTCCCTCTTTCAGGAGGGTGAACGTTTTTAACATCTAAAACCACGCTTCGAGCATCCAAAAAATATAGTTTACTTTTGTGGGATTCTCATGCGGACAATGTAATATTTTAGTTAATATTATTTTAGTTATACGTAAAACAATTTCACGGATAGTATAAAACACTTTTTATTATAAATATTTAATTAATTTAATCCTGCATTTAATTAACTTTATATTATTTATTAAGCCACTGTGACATTATATGTAGATATTATTAAACGTGTTGACCTCTCTAAAAATGTACAACAAGTGGAAATTTCTGTTTACTGTTCTAATAAAAACTTACATTACTTTATATTTACTTTTAATTTATTCAATATCCTTTATTCAGTGGCGGATTTCCCTAAAGGCCAACTAGGCCCATGCCTGGGGCGGCCAGGTATTAGAGGCGGCTAATCGTGGCCAAAAATATACTACCTAATGCAAACATATGATGACAATAAATAACAGTACACTATAGCATAATATGAAGTATATATAAGCTCCAGATATGTATAAAAATCTAGTTTGAATTACAATATTGACATCGTAAAGCTATACTTTAATATCATGCACTTTAATGCCATTTAAGAGAGGCAGGGCACAGAGAAATTTCTTTGGTGATTTCTCTCTATTTGGGGCAGCCCGACTGGTGGAATACCACCACCCTACAGAAGATCGCAGCCAAATGACCTAGTGTTGTGCTTCTGCGGTGAGTAGGGTTTCCAGAGCTCCTTGGGGTAGGGGGGTTCAACGTCGGCAACGCGCTTGTGATACCTATGGTGTTGAAGGATTTATATAGGCTACGGTAGCCGCTTAAAATCAGGCGGGCCGTATGCCTGTTAGCCACCTTTGTAGTATAAAAGAAAACCATCAAATTTGAAATGTTTTACTAAATAATGAGCTGAGAAGGGGGCGACTAATGCTACACGGCCTAGGGCGGCCAAGACTGCTAAGTCCGCCTATGCCTTTATTATAGTTACTTTTGGACAAGTTTTAAATACAATTAACGCGAATGGTCGTTGGATCAGTCGTATGACCCGTTCACATAGGAAAATGGGGTAATGGGAGTCACTTAAGCAAAAATCGATATAAATCTGAAGTTATTTGTTTCGGGTTAATTAAAAAAACATATTTTATTACTATAACTAATAATTTATCAATTTAACGCAGTTTTTTAAATTTTTGGATAGTAATATACTTATAATTACACTTTATAAAAATAACGATTTTGATCACCATTGCCCTGACATGCGGGTAATGGTAGTCATCATATTAGACAATGAGAGTCAACACATCTTCAGCACTTGTCGTACGCATAACCTTTTGCTGAATCCATCGGAAGCAGTTAGCGTGTGCCCATAAACCACACGAAGTGTACCAGCGCGTTACCATAACTCATTCTTGCAACTAAACTCATCACAAATCAAGGACCTACTTTGGATCGTCATTTTTATCGACATCACATATATTACAGAAACTTGTATCTGACTCTCAGGAGGAGTGTTTATCTTGAAGAACAGGTCCCTTGGCCTTGCCTAAAGGTTTTTTGCTTTGCTGCGGTTTTTTCTATTCCGTGGGGGTCAACTGACTCCCATTACCCCAAAATAGAAATGAAATTAAAAAAATCTAAACGAAAATAAATCGTTAAATATTTCATTAAAAATGTCTCACAAAAAGATTATTTAGTAATTTACTAAAATAAAAAGAAAAGTTATAATTAAAAAAATATTTAAATAAATATCTCATCTCTTATGTTATACACAGGAAAAATTATAATGAAATCGCGGCGGACAAAATATACCTTTTTCGTCCAAACGTCACGTTACAATTAAAACGGTGATTAGATCTGGGTACCGGGTGTAGTATGTCCGATCATTTCGCTCGATATTCACTTGTCAACGTCTTTTAGTTTTCTTGTTATTGTACTGACTACCATTGCCCGCTGACCCCCATTACCCGTTTCTCCCCTACATCCGTCGTTGACGATTTGTTATTAATAGCGATGGACGTAAGGTACTACTGGAAGTATTCGTGATTTTTCACGTTTCTTGAGTGTGTGAATACGGCCATATGAGGCTATGTACCACTGAAGAAATAAAAAAGTGTGTGTCAGCTCCGAGGCGCGACTGACGTTTACTCCTCAAGAACCGTATTGAAATTTAGAATATATACAATTGGCAAGAAGGATAAATAAAGGCATCTCTTATGAAATAGACTGAATTAAAAACAAGCCTAATCTATTGGACTCGTCAAAACAAATCATATTATCCCAAACTCGAAGGGTTTGCTGTAGGCACTGAAGAGTTCCATTATCCACCTCATGGCTCCATCACCACACAGTCATTACCAAGTCCAATCTATTGGACTTGTAATATAAATCATATGATCCCAAACTCGAGGTGTTTGCTAGTAGGCACTGAATAATTCCGCTATCCACCTCTCGGCTCCATCATCAGATCAGCTCCAAGATACCAAATTATAGTGTTGTCATCCGAACTACATATACATACAAAGTTTCATTTCGATACGACAATTAAAAGTAGGTTAAAATTGACTTTAAAATTTTATTACATTGTTTAGTTGCGTGATGTTGCACTTTTAAATTTAACTCTTCATATTTTTTCATACATACCGTGGGCCTTATATAGGTTCTTAAGAACTAAACTCCAAAAACGAATCGCTTCAAATCACAGTCTGTCGACGTGTAAATGAAGAATGAGTCCTTAGTAATATAACAAAAAAGTTATGCATTTGATTTCTTGTAAGTACATATTTTACTTAAATCGATACACAACTATAAAAGGTTGATAATGTTGTCGACATGACACCAATGTAAACTACTTCTATACATGGATAATTAGGGTCATTTAAGTGAACCAATGAATATTTATAAATTTATAATATTGTCTTAGATATCTATGGTGAATGGTAATATATTTTAACCGGCAAAGAATTTGTGGAAAAATTGTCTGTTTTTTCTTTCAATATACAACATAGTAATGGTGGCAAACAAGCTTAAGGCCCTCCTGATGGTAAGCGGTTACCGTAGCTTATGGAAGGTTGTAACCCCATAGGTATAACTAGCGCGTTACTGACCTTGAAACTCAAGGAGCTCTGGAAACTCTTACTCACATCAGAAACACAATAATATATTTTTCACCTCAGCAGCTCAAACATGCCGCTTTTGCTACGAGACAACAGTGAACAAAACGCGATTTTGATTCGAGCGTGGGTCAAAGTAGCTTTTTCATTTTTCAATCTTCAGTGCCACGAATTGACATTGTTCAGCCATAAATTTGAAACATTCGAATTTTACTGTGCTCTGTCTCTTTCACATGCATATAAAAAAGCGAGTGAAAAAAAAACCCTTCGAAATTCGATTTTGGAATTTTCTATGTCGCCTAAGTAATAAGTGTTCTCACTGCTGAGGTCAAAAGTTATGTGTGCTACACGAGAGCAAAAAGTTTTTTTGCATCTCGTGCTGTTGGGTCCCTCACTACGCTCAGGATTCTAACTTTGAATCACTCGCTACGCTCGTGAATCAATCATAGAATCCTTCGCTTGTTCGGGACTCAAAATCAGCACTCGAAACAAAAAACAACTTTGTTCTCTTGTTGCACAAATAATTATTTGGGCGGCGAGCTTCTATAAAGTAGAGGTATTTCATCAGAAGAGAGAAATCTCTAAAGAAATAACAATATAATTTGTTATTGCTTGCTATAGTCCAGTTAGTTATAGTCGTTAGTCACAAGCTCACAAGTCATCTAATATAACGGGACATAGACATAGCCAAATATGGCAAAAGTTAAGTCTGTAATTGGTACTAGTACTCACAACCTACTTGTTCAAATATATACAGTTGTCGATAACACCCGATGAATTCTTGGCGACGGATTTTCAGTTTGAGGATGTTAGCTAAATACCCTTGTTCGATAATATGATCACAATATTACCGCCATAGAAAGTACAGAACTTCATCAATTCAATAAATACTAATACTCCGTGACGTGGTTAGTAGATGATATCGGAGTTTCACCAATCAAATTGTTTAACGTTTAACGACTAGCTGAAGAGCCCCGCTGTTTCACCCGCTTATAATAAAAAAAATGCAGATAGTACATTTATAAATACTTCAATATATGCAATATTTTTAACAGACGGCCAGGGTTATGCATCACACTCACAGGCTCGTTCGCACCATTGCTGCTAAGTCATAGACCCGAAACGAGTGTTGAATTATTTTAATTTTCTATGATCTCACCAACTATGCGTTCAAATAAAATGCTATAAAGGACAAAGTTTAGCTACACAAAATTGTTTTGATGATGAAATAACTTTCGTACGTAAGGATTAATATACAATGCCTAATAAATTAATGCTCATAAATCTCTTTTCAATATTCAATAAAACTTTGTCAAAAAATACCTTATTGTGGCTTATGAGATAGGCATATGGTATCGCGGACTTTTTTTTTAGATCTACTAATGAGCAATATTTTTAAAGAACATAACTAACCATTACACCAGCGCACGCGGATAAAGTAGTTTGAAAACAATGTTGCTTCCGACTTACTTAACAAAAATAAATATTTAAGGCTAGCCGAGAGGTGTAGTCTAATGCTAGATAGACTATACTATTCCTCGCTTTCATATACACAAGAAAATTTTCGAATCCGAGTGGTAGTTCCAGAAATTAGCGTGTTTAAACAAACAAACAATAAAGCTCTTCCGATTTATTATATCAGTATAGATTATTTAGCTACATGGTAGCAAATGACACATCTTTTTATCATAGAAATTGACGCTTAAGTCGGCGGGCAGTTAAAGTGGATTTGTGTATGAATTAAGTTTCAAGGCCTATTCTGACTGAATATTGAAAAGAAAATAAGATAATAAATAGGCGACTGCTAAATTTTTTACATATTTGTTTGACTTTTTTATTTAGGGGATTTATGTTAACTACAAGTTTTTTTAAAAACAACATTAGGTATTTGCAGCTCAAAGGAGGTATGAAGTTACAAATTCAAGCTCAAAATAACTAAATTGTAGCTGGCCTGTACTTATTTGCTTTTTTTTTTAAACTAAGCAGGAATTAGCCATATATCAGCATGGAGTTTATTCGCATATCTTGAAACTTAAATGTTCAGAGATAGTGTTGTTAAAGTTTTTCTATAGTGAAAATGGAATCAGAATATGGGATGAAGGAGTGAACAGGTTTTTAAAGGGTTGGCAATATGCATGTAGTACTTCTGATATTGCGTCTATAAGCTGTGGTAACCTCTTATCAACAAGTGAACCACAAGATTGAATGCCAAAAGGTGGTAAAATAATAAAATTAACGAATATGTGCGATATACATAATTATTTGTGGTAATGCTATGTAAAATTTTACATGTTTGTCTTACTTAAATAGAAAGTAGGTTAAGGTGGATGAGCAGAAAGCTTTATAATGCACTTGGTTGTAATACATATATAACTGCATTTTATGTTTATATGCAGTGACTCAGAGCAGTTTGTTGATTTTGCCAACAGCTAAAATAACATGACTTGCCAAAACAATATGTGGGAGGTTCATAATACTGGAATGAAAACAGAAATATTTGGAGAACACCTTTTATTTTTTCTGAATAAAACAGATTATAATTTTTCACTAGCTTACTTTATAGAAAAAAAAAGGTACAAAAAATAATAATAATAATTAGTGTCTGTAATTAGAAAACACTGTTAAGTTCATCACTGCAAAACTCCTGGTGTGTGTCATCTAATTCTCCACTTTCAAAAAGTTTTTTTCATAATATTAGTCAGAGTTACAAATTAATTTATTAACAATTACCAGTTACAAATAATGAAATTTTGAATTTATTCTAAAAATAGAGTCATTTAGAAAATTGAACTGAAAATTTATGATTGCTTTGATATACATACTTTAATTCAACAACAAATTTACATGGGTCTATGAGAGTTTCTTAGCTTTCTGATAAAGTGTGTCAACAACCTTGCTCATATGATGGATGGTCTCCAAGACTGTTTCGTAGGTCTTTTCCAGAGGGGACTCATCAAATACAATCAGGACTCCTTCACCTTGATCTAGGATCCCATTAAGTTTCTTATCTAAAATCATCTGGGATAGCTTCTTTTCTACTTGTACTACTGGTAGACGGATGGATCGTGCGACATGGTCGACTTGCACCCTCATATATGGCTCAACAATACGACATAAGTTCTGTTCTAACATTGTGTCATATAAAGCTCCAAGATGAGCTCTTACAACTGCATCCTCTTCTAATTCTCGCTTATATGTTTTTAGAGCAGCTTGAAAGTCAGCTAAAGATCTTTTATGGGATGCCGTGGCAACAGCTCTCATGGCTTCTAATTCCTTACCAGCATATTTGAGTGCAGCTTTACTACCGCACACAATAGCCACCTCTTCCGATTGACTTAACATGATCTTTGACAATAACATGTATTTCAATGCAGTTAGCGCCTTTGGACTATCAGCACCGTCATAACCTTCGAATGCTTCATAGAAGTATGAATACGCTGTTTTAAAATCACGTTCATCTGCAGCATGTAGTATGCCTGACTGAAGATCTAAAGCAGCCTGCATTTTAGGCGGACAGTATATAGCATTTGCAGTTGTCCTAGCAGAAGTTAAAGAGGCACGGGCTTTAGGCAAATTGCTTAGAGCGTGGTAGGTTTTACTTTCTAAAAGCAATACTTCAACTAGTAAATTCTTGTCATCTAGTTTCTTGAGCTCTTTTAATAACGCTGTCGCGAGGTCTAGGGCTTCCGTGTACATACCTGTATCGAAGTAAAGCGCGATGAGTCTCGCCTCCAGCGACTGTCGCAGGAAGGTGCGTCGTTCTTCCTTTGCCCATTCTATACATTCCTTGCATAACTGTACCTCTATACCAATACCGGCCTCCAAATCTAGGAAGAAGTCGACGAGGGAACGAACTAATTTCGCCGCCTTCGCTTTACTTATTAAGCTTAGGAAAGGTCTGGTTGCTTTAATAAGTTCTGCGAGTTCCTTGGCTTTTCCCTCCTTCTTGTATTTTTCGCCAAGGTTTAAGATGCCTTGCTCCTTGGCCCTTATGTTTTCTTCGTCATCTTCGGGTATGTCACCAGTGCTAACCATTTTGTCGGTCATGCGGACGTCTTCGTCTCTATTCGATGACGACGAGACGCGTGATCTCTCGAATAACATCGCTCCGGCCATGCTGTGTATATTTATATGCTTACACTATAAGCGTATTAGATAAACAGTAATAACGTACTACAGAGAAGAACAGTTTTTCTTTGTAATTTTGTTGTAATACGCAAAGTCATCGACGACCCTTTCAGAAACAATTCGTAGACGCGGACTGAGTTGCCAGTTGAAATTATATTATTTTATACAAAGGCAAATAAGCAGTTAGCAGTGTATAAACCGTACAAGCTAAGAAGTGACGTATTTTAGTTTGTTTTAGGTATATGGTAGAAACTAACTCCTTTTTCCATGAAAGATACAAAACCACATGCGCAAAATAAAAAAATATGCGTTGAACTCGTAAACGTTAAGAAAATGTATTTCATGCTAATGAAGTACTTTATTCAGTTTAGATAATAATTTATAGTTCTATTATAATCAATTAGAATACAACATTAACTAAAATTAGACATATTATAACATTTTATTCGATGTTCGATGTACAACTGGATACAACCCTTTTTCTCAAATTTGTGGGTACAACAACATAATACAACCTTTTTTTAGTAATAATAATTATTGACGTGAAATGAGTTTGATTGACATTGGAACATTAAATTCTCTCATTTCCTAATTCATTGACTTTGTTTAATTTATAAAAGTTACATAATCTGAAATAGGCAATTTAATAATATCTATTTGTAGAATATCATACAATGGCAAATGATATAGAAGTTGAAACCGCTCTTTTGTTTGATATATCGAAGGAAATAAAGCAATTTTACGAAACGCCTGTAATATTTGTGACAAAAAAAGATTTTTCTGATGTATTATTCAATGCAATGTGTTCTATTCGTTCTGCTTTAAAAAGTGAATCTAAAAATGAAATCATTGATCAGATAGTTGAATTTCATTTACAATGGCTTCATGCTGTAAATGAAATAGAAAACTTTAAAAAGCGTATTCCTGATATGACAAGGGAAGAGTTATATCAAGCAATTAGTTATACTATCGATGCTATGTCTTATCGATTGAAGTACTATCAACAATACGTAGAGAAGCATAAGTCAGCACTGTCCAATGAAGAGCAAGCGAATATTTTTGCTGAATTAGAAATAGTAGAGGATATGCATAAAGACGTTACAGGGATACTTTTAGAAAATCTAAAATGTTTCAGAAATTTTACAGGAGACATAGAATTTCAGTTAAAGGTAATTGATTGTGTAGAAGAACTTCTTAATTGGTTAGATAAAATAAATGACAGTATAGCTATACAACTGAGCAAGTATCTCAATGTTAATGTACCACATTTAACTAGAGATCTAACTAAAACATTGCATCAGATTGTCGATGATCTTCAAACTTCACGAACTCCGTCAGCTCAAAAGATGCTAGATGAACTTAAGGAGAAAGGAAAAGAATTGGGTACAATGATACGTTGCACAACAAGTCACAGTCTTGAGATAAGCAAAGTTGTTGAGAAAATAAATGTTTTGGATGATCGTATAAAAAGATTGGAAATTGAACCTACTTCCGCAGCTTTAATGGCTTTGTCCCATAAAAAAGAATATCTTGAAAAAAGATTAGATTCTCTTGAAAATCTTAAAACCACTTTGAAAAGTTTACATCATATGACAGACGTGAAACTAGAAGATTTAAATGATGATGAAATTTGTATGTGTGAAGATTTTTATCGTTTCCGTATTTTCAATCATTCACTTCCATTAGAAGAACGTGAACGGTTAGTCACAGAGTTATGCTATTTATGGGACTTAGCTGTTTTCGGGGAACGAAGTCGAAAGTCTATAATTTCTATTCTTAGTGCAGCAGAAATTAAAGAAGAATATACTGATGAACTGGGGACATTTTATATTGATGAACATAGCAGGAAAATATATAAACTTCCAAATGACGATACTCTGTATCAACCTAATGAAAATAATGAACTGGTACCTATATCTGATGATAATGAACACATTTATTTTTATGATGAATGTGGTCGTTATTTTATTGATATCAAAACAAGACAGAGAGTATATAAAGCTCATGCTACTGCTAGCGAGTACATGATGGATTCTTCAGGTATTTTGCTAAAAGTAAAAGAGGAACGAGATGGTATTGTATACTATTATGACAATTATGGTCGTTATTATGTAAATGCTGATGGTAAACATATTTACAAAGAACCGGATTCTTTAAGTGAATATGAAAGTGATGATTTAGGAAATTTGGTGCGTATTCGTAGTCACATGGACATATTTGAACCATGCTCAGATGATGTTCATGTGACTGACGATTTTAAATACCTTAAACAATCGGTTGGAACCGCTTTACGTGAATGCATAGCTGATGTCATTTTACATCAACCTGCTGATCCAATTAAATATTTATCATCACGTTTGGTTAAATACCGAGAAAATATGGAAATTAAAGAAAAGCGAGCAAGAGAAGAAGAAGAGCTAAGAATAGAAAGAGAAGTCATACGTGCTGAAGAACGAGTAGCAGCTGAGAGAGCTGCGCTAGAAGCAGCTCGATTTATGCAAGGTGGGAGTGAGGCTAGTTACGATTCAAATTTAATGAATTATAATTCTTTGCATGCTCATGACGCTGCATCTGCAAGTGCAAGTCTAAAGTAGATTATATTTAGTTTGGTTATTAATTATTTTTTAGTCATGAAGACTTTTTAGTTTACATTTTTAATTTATTTTCATAATAAAACATTGTGCTTCTTAATAATAAATTTGTTTGATTCTCGGGAAACTATTTTATCATGATTATTAATGTAGGTGATCATTATTACAACAACGAACAATGTAATGAATTATTCCTCCGTAACGAATTACGAATTATTGAAACCTATCTGTTGTCAATTATCCGTTTTTCGTTATTATTATTAACAAATACAATGGTCGGCCGATATTAAAGCAACGTTTGAACAAGCAAGCATTATACAACAATCAATAAGTGTGTAAGAGAGACATCTTCACGTTGACCGCACTCAAAGTTACAGATGGTCATTATTACAACAACGAATAACATGGATTATTTCTCTTTATCGAATAACAAAATGTTCAAGACATAACTATTCTGCTGTCGATTATCCGTTGTCCGTTATTAGTGACAATGGTCGCCGGGTGTTATCGCAACGTGTAAATAAGCAAGCATTATACTAGCATATATAGGAATGTAAGACAGAGAACTTCACGTTGCCCACACTCATGTTACGATTAATTAATATCTCGAATTTAGGATTATAATCCTCGAGTGCATGGCATAAAGTTCATTTTTAATTTAATTGTAATCTTGTGAATTTAAGTAACATTATCTTTTTACGAATTTGAAATAACGTTGATTTTAATATAATATGAAATATTCTGGATAACAACTTTTCGCTCTATTTTGATCTTTTGAAAACAGTTCGTTGTGTCAATATTAGATTTATTTTCATTACAATATTATGTAACACAAAATGTTATTAGCGTAATAAGTAACGAGTGAGTTTAGATTGTGTATAAAAAAATAAAACTCTAAATAGTTAAATATCGAAATAGTTTTCACATATTATATCAGGTACACTGTTTACACATTTTGTTGGTTTATATATATAAAAGAGACATCATAATCATCAACCTATACTAGTCCACTGCTGGACATAGGCCTCCCGTAATGAACGTCATATCGCCCTGTCTTCAGCTTGCCACATCCAGCATCTGCCTGCAGTCTTTCGCAGATCATCATCCCATGTGGCCGGAGGGCGTCCTACACTACAAGAGACATATCAAGTATAAATTAAATTTGAAAAAAAAACGGTTCAAATCTTATAGTTTACGTAAGCGAAGCAGTGAGCGGAAAGCTAATATATATAATTCATATTACCAAAAGTAGTTAGAACCGCTTTTATTCTTCTTCTTCTCAATTATGGTTTCGCACTATTCGTGCATTGGGCCAGTGTCAAGTATTTTATATTTGTAACCAAAGCGAGGGAAATTTTCCTGTCTTATGTCGAATTCAGGGCCCTAACAAGATGGCGGCTCCCTTGTTAGAACCTTCCAGGGAGTTTTTGTGGCATATCAGAATTCATGTTCTATGTTATTATTTTCAATTCACTTCACTTGTGCACAATAACCAAGCTTTATTATGCAAAATGCCACCTGTTTTACACAATATAGGGTCTAAAAACACAAATTTATGAATTAAAAACAAAAACCACTACATGACAGTCTGAGATCCCTCCAAAAACTCCACCGCTTTTATTAGAAAATATTTAAAACAAAAAAGCATTGTTACATATAAATATTTCAGAAATTTTACAGAAGACAGAATTTCATTTAAAAATAAATTATTGTGTGAAAGAACTTCTTAATTGGTTATATAAAATAAATGAAAGTATAGCTATTTAACTAAGCAAGTATTTCAATGTTAATGTACCACATTGAACTAGAGATCTAACTAAAACAATTAACATATTACTATCATTATTATTATGTATTTGATAACCATTTTTAAGATTCGTAAATAATTTTAATTCATATTAATGTCAAAATACAATATTGACTTCCACACACATAAATACATTATCATTATTAATTTATTGTCATTGTCACAAATAATTATAATACGATGCATATAACAGGAGAATAACGATAACAGTTTATAATAACTATTGTTGAACAATGACGCAACAGTATAATTCATTATTTACATAATATAGCCGTTATTATTATGTATCTATAATTATTAGTCTCAGATCTTTCGTCCATGACATCGAGTGGCTAATTACAATTTCTCCTATGTACCTACAGAACTTAGTGCTATGTGAGAGCATAGATACCTATAATAGTTTATACGTTTATTATTGATCAATCCTAAATTTATTTAATTTTGCAATACATTTTGATTTTATCTGTGCATTTTATTTGACAGCTGTCCGTCGGCCATTTCTGAACTTTAAATTTATCGTCGAGTTTGATGTTCTTCATTCTGTTCAATTTAGCTTTTCTGGTAGCCTGTATTGAATTGAATTTGATTATTTCATTAGAACTCGTTTCTATTCAACTTTATCGAGAGACGAATAATAAACGACGTTCGTCTATATTTTAGCGAGTATAAATAAAATGAGGTGAACTTTGTAAAAACAATTTCCAGTGCCTACGTACTTCCTACAGTGATTAATCTTTTGGTGCAAGGTTCTATTATATTTTATGTAAATTAGCATGGCTAGGTGTAGAATGACATATCGTGCATCAAGTGTTGTCATCACGTGCCGAAATGTACGCGTAGGGTCGCTGTGAAGGTTTGAATACTTCATTTGCATACAAACTATTTGTGGTGTATAATAATTCGAATGGCATTTTAATTTGGTAACTGTTAGTGAATAGTCGTAATGGCTCCAAAGCCACCACCGCCGCCCGGTCCTCCGCCGCCACCGGGTCCTCCACCGCCGCCCGTGTTCGGTGGTGGCAAGAAAAATCCTTCAGCTGATGGCAGAAATGCCTTGCTGAGCTCAATTCGCCAGGGAACGAATCTGAAAAAGACTGTTACAGTGGATAAAAGTGGACCATATATACCTGGTAAAGTGTCGAATGTAACTAGTGCACCAAGTAATAGTACTGGAAGAAGTGCAGCACCAATACAGAATGGTGGTGGAGGTCCAGTGGGGATGGGGGGGCTGTTTGCTGGTGGCATGCCCAAATTGAGACCAACCGGGAAACTGGAAGGTGAGACAAAATCTTTCATTTTAAAATTTGTTAACAATAATATATAATGTGTACATGAGAATTTATGAGTGATATGGATGTAAAAATGCAAGTTACTGCTAACAGTAAACTAAATCTGCATTGGGTGCAATTATAATGATTAAATTTAGTGAGGGGGATTAGGAGATGTATTTGTAACTCTACATATTATGTCAGAGAAAGTATGAATGTAAGATGAATGCTGTAGAAACTTATTCACTCTAGTCTATATAATTATGGAGTAAAACTAGCAAATTATATTAGGAATTGAATAGATATGTAGAATGACTGGCCTGAAACTTAGAAGAGAATGCCACCAAATTAATGTGTTGAAGTGTTATTGATGTTTGGTACATAATGTTTTAAGACAACCTATAGTCAGGAAGAAGTTAGTCATAACATTCAGGATCTGGTCTAGACACATACCCCTTAACATGCACTTATTTGTAATAGAAAATAAGACATCTCTGTTATGTGGCATCTCTATGAACAGTGATGGGCTTGAATAATTAACAAATTTGGTTTCTTAACTGAAATAAATAAATATTAATTTATAATATATAGATACATGTAAATAACTTCTCCTATACTGCCATCCAATGAAATAAGGGGCATCTTTAGATTTTTGCTACTTGATTTTTATGTATATATATTCTGAATCAGTAGGTTCTGAATCATCTGGTTGTTTGCTCATTAACTTCCAATCTTGAATTACACTTATTTTAAAACTGAAACAGACATTTCTGCCTATAAATTTATTTTTATTTCGTCATTTTTCCTGGTTGTGTTTTAGTTAGATGCATCACTTTAACTTGCAGTGTGCTATTGGCATAATCTTCAATGAAGCTTTAAAGCCTTATATAAACAAAAGATAATAAAACAATATGGTACAATGTGAATGTGTATAGATGTATATGCTGGGTCCATTGCTGACCTTGATATAGATACTGACTGTAGGGAATGTAAGCAAAACATTAAACCTTACTGTCATATTAAAAATTTAATTAATTTGATTGTTGCAAAAATGGTTGAGGAAAATAGTGTTCTACACTTTTTGTTTACCCCAGTATGGACATGGAGTTATGAAAAGTATATAATATTCACAGTTGAAGTTCTGTTATACTGCTGTATAAATTTTTAACCAAAAATTGACAAAGTATTTTAGTGTAATGCTTAAGGCAATGTATAGAATCCCGGCATTCTATAGAATGCCTGAAGCTAGCAAGTAATGTATGAAATGATTCATATTTCATACATTGCCTAGGAATTCTAGGAATGTCAAATGCTATTTAAGCCAAGTATAAAATACATCTCCGATTCATTTCGAATATCAGGTTTCTTTTTTTTCAAGTTCCTTACCGACACCCCTAACTCAGATCAGGGATCTTGTGTCTTCTAATAATAGTTAACTCAGTGCCCTTCCTGCTGTGAGGAAATCACCCATAATAACTCCATGCTTAATGAATGCATTTTTTGCAATTTTAAGATCTTATTAATTCTAAGTAGTAAAAGTTCCTTTTTTTATACTATCAAGGTGGCAAACAAGCATACGGGCCGCCTGATGGTAAGCGGCTACTGTAGCCTATGAACACCTGCAATACCATAGGTATCAAAAGCGCGTTGCCAACCTTGAACCCCCCTACCCCAAGGAGATCTGGAGACCCTACTCACAGCAGAAACACAACACTAGGTCATTTGGCTGCGATCTTCTGTAGGGTGAAGGTATTCCAGCAGTCGGGCTGCCCCAAGTAGAGAGAAATCTCCAAAGAAATTTCTCTGTGCCCTACCTCTCTTAATGTAGACGAAAGCTTTCCTTATCTTTTAATTATACTCTATCTTAGACTAAGCTAAAGCTTCCCTTCTATTTTGGTTCTTCAAAACTATCCAAGCTTCTCGCCTTCTTTTTTATTTTGTTCTTACACTAACACAACATATCATACAATTATCACCAATAAGTGTGTTACAAAATTTTATCAATCATGCTTCAGTTCCAGGTTAGTCGCAATGACACTTCAGAATTAAAATGTTCAATAAATATTAAAAATAATTTATACCCTATTATAAATTGTTTGTATAATAAATTGTCAATAAAAAATAATTTGTAAACAAAAAGGATTAGCCACTAATTTTAAATACTAATGAAATAATAAAGATAAAAATTATAAAATTGAGGTCGAATATCATGTTGGAATGGCGAGTACCACTGCGTCAATAGTATGCATAGGAAATGTTATAAATTACGTGCATATCTCAATACAATATTCCGTACAAATCTGGTCATCACACTGCTAGGCTAATTCGACGACAAATATAATCGTGAAAATCAGGACTTGCATTAACCGTGTATATTCTAAGTCATTCTATCGCAGGCTAAATCCTATAGATATATGTGTTTGTTTAAATCAAATGACACTTTGAGATCCCACCAAAAACTCCCATGTGACATTTGAAATCAATCTGAGATGTATTTCATACTATGCCTAAATAGAATTTGGCATTCTATAGAATGTTGTATTTCATACATTGCCTATAACATATATAAATAATGAATATTATTTTAAAGCCAGTATAATTTATACATACGTTGAAATTAATTAAAAAATACCTTCAGTATGTTGATCAAGGTCAGTAAGAGATACTTGTTTCTGGTGTAAATCTGTATGTTAAACTTGATTAAAGTGTTTTTCTGAAGTTATAGCCTTACTATTTGCATTAAATTTACTTGTGTTCATATATCCTTTAATAAGGTTATATTGTACAGCTTTGTTTGTTGTTGTTGTTTGTTGTTTGTTGAGGATATTCTTTATGGGACAATTCCATAATTAATTTTTAATAAAAGTAACAAGTCTTGATTTGCAGTTTGTATTGGTTGTTATTTAATAAATTTTTTATTATGGCTCAAAATGATGTATAATTTGCCAGGTGTAAGTAAATATGAAATTAATAAAGAAAAACATCATAAAAACAGGAAGTATTTTTTTACTTTAAACATTAAGCTATCATTTAAGCTGTTAAACTCATAAACATCTATATGGGGTCTAAAGAATGTTGTCTCCATATATTCAGAACACCTTTGTCCATTGTTAAAATTCATTTGACTGAGTTATCATAAAGCCAAAATCAAAATATTAGTTACAGTTATAATTTTAAACTTGTTATTATTTCCTAAACAAAAGTACATGTGTTTATTCCATTTTAATTAAAGGTATTGTGTGCATATATAATATGGTTTCTAGGATTTGAATCATATGTTGGGCAATGATGACTCAATTGTAAACTGCTTTGACACCGGGTTGATAATACATAGCTTAAAATCCTAGAATATCTAAGAATGCTTAAAATCCGTGTGATGGAACCATACAATAGTAATAAAACATTTCTTAGTTTTCAGCTAGCTAGCCACTGTCCTTATTATGTGGAAAATCTTTTACCCTAAACCCCAGTTGACAACTGGTAGTCAATCTAGAGACCCTGCTCTTTTTTAAACTCAATCTTTGGCTGAGACAGAGGTGGACGGTAAACCTATAAATTATTTCAAAAATTAGCCATATCAAACATTAGACTTCTTCTGGTAGAATAATTAATAGAACAAAATGTTTTATTATATAGGCTTACATACAAATAAAACAATAGATTATTTTTGTACCTGTTTATTGAATTTATCAAAACAACCTGATTTCATATCAGAAATATGATAACTATAGTTCCATTATGTGTTATAATATATGAGTGTGACTATAATAACTTATTTACTCTGTTTACAACTTATACTTTTGATCTATTTAAATGATTATGAAAGACATAATAATAGCTTTTTAATGACTAAATATTAAATCTGAAACTATACTTCTATAAATTATACTTACTATATAATATCCATATGATTATAATATCTATATTATAAAAAAATTGCCAAGTGCGTGTCCCTACACGTTTATGGTTTAGGGTTCCGTAGTTGCCTGTCACATTATGTAGTTTTAAGGATGCTTTTGTTACATCAGGCCTGGCGCTGTCCGGCCCGGTGGAGCATGAATTACTTCATACAAAAGTATACTATAGATATCTGACAGTGTCCTGACCAGCACCATGAGACATGTATCATCCTTTAGAGAGAGGTTTTTAAGTTGTTTTCATGGAATGTGTACTAAATTACTTCAACAAATACATTTTATAAGTTGACTAGCTGTGCCCGGCAGTTTCACACGCGTATAATTTAAAAGAAATAGCTGATTGATGATTTATAATACTTCATTCTGTATAGACAGTATTTTTATCAGCCAGCCAGAGTTATGCGTCACAACTCACACGGCTCGTTCGCGCCACCACACCTTAGTAATAGACCCGAGCCGAGCTTTTAATTATTTTAATTTTCCATTATCTCCCAATCTATGCGTCCAAATAACATTCTATGAAAATGTCATGCTATACGAAGTTTATCGTCATAAAATTGTCTTGATGATGAAGTAACTTTCGTTCGTAAGGATTAATGTACCATGCCTAAAAATAATGCTCTTGAATCACTTTTCAATTTAGAATAAAAACAAATCACAAAATACTTTATTGTCGCTTATGTATAAGAGATAGGCATATGGTATCGCAGACTTTTTGAAATGTACTAAGGAGCAATATATTACGTAATGGTGAATCCATTCGGAAAAAGGACGAATTTGGGGTGCTTAAATGGCTTACGCTGACCTAACCATACGAGATATATCAATTTAATGCTCTACATAATTTTAGATCTTAAAAAGACCTACAACAAAGTCATGAATAACATATGTCTATCTTGTAAGGATCACCCACAATAAGCATTTTTGAGGCAGCACAATTCGAGTGTGAAATCGACCGACAGCATTTTGTAGTCCACGCGAGCGGAGCCGTGGGCACAGCTAGTTTTATTATATATACTTCTTATTTCACTCATTACTCATAGTTATTGTTTCATATCATAGTTATGTAATTAATTTTCACCTTAAATAGTATAGTCAACAAGTTTAAAATGGAGTTAAATCGAGACAAAGCTCCTAAAAATATGAGCGATAGTTCATTCGATTCGGAATTACATCGAGAATGTATTATCACATAAAAAAATGCAATTGTTATTAACAATATAAGATTAAAAAGAAAACTTCTTTTCATTTTTATTTAACACCGAAAACGAAGAAGCTACGCGCGTCCATTACGGAATTGCGCGCACTGCCGCTGAAAACAGTATAACACATAGAACATTTTCTTTTATTTTAGTAAATATCAATTTAAAAATTTGAAAAAAATATGCAATTTTTTGAACACTTTAATAAATAAAGCTCCGTTGAAAAAAATAATTATTATATCAATTTTTTTATTAGTAGTAAATTAGTTAGTTCTAAGTAATTTTACCAATCTGCGTTTTCACAAATGATGAATTTAAAGATAAATTAAATTGAAAGTTTAAATAATTGACCTATATTTTTTTCTTCGTGTAACGTTATATATACTGATAAAGATCGCGCCATGAAAGTTTATAAAAGTTTATTATATTGTTTGTTCTAATAAAGTTAAAACAAAATGAAATGTCCAAAAAATGTTGATTCCCTCTTTAAGAATCTTTTTCCAAAATTTCTTAAATATTAATAGTTTTT
Organism: Saturnia pavonia; assembly: GCA_947532125.1. Taxonomy (NCBI): domain Eukaryota; kingdom Metazoa; phylum Arthropoda; class Insecta; order Lepidoptera; family Saturniidae; genus Saturnia; species Saturnia pavonia. The sequence goes on from OX383906.1 coordinate 14,026,140, forward strand.
GAGTTATTAAGCAATGTTAATTAAGCAATGATGGCTCAGTGCTAGCGTGTACGACTTCGCGTCGATTGACGTGAGTTCGAATCCCTGCAATGAGCCTGAGCTTTGGGAGAAGGAGAACATCGTGAAGAAACCATAGCATGGTTGGTGGTAGGATATTTTCTAATGCCCGCCTGGCTAGCTCCACCCTCAAGATGAAAATCTGTCGCCAAACACCAATAGGCAACTACGCCAAACCTATGACGATAAAAATAAAAGAACGAAAAACTTATTGCCGTTTATTTTTCATCTTATTTTGTTAATAACAATTGCAATTTTTTAGGTGCTAATAAATCCTCGAGATCCATTTTTCTAAATGTAATTCTGAATCGAATGAGCTGTCGCTCATATTTTTAGGAGATTTATCTCGAATTCACACCATTTTGAACTTCTTGACCAGACTAAATTGCATTATATTTTATTTCAGCGAAAAAAAAAATGATATGGATACTTAAAATTTAAAAAAAATGGAAAATACCATATAGATTGAAAAATATATTATGTATTTACAAAAAAAGTTATTGATGTAGAAACACATGATTGTGCATTACCCCTTGGAATATGTCATACTTTGGGATGTTTTGAATTCTATCCAAAAGTTTGCATCCTTTTAACATATTAGTGCCTAATTGTCTAAGGCACTCGTCTAATCCACGTGTAAAATTGTACCATTGGGAGAAGTGGTATAAGTTGTGTGTGATTGATAATTTCATTGGAATATTATTTTAGGTACATGAAACATAAACAGTATAAGTGCAACAAATAAGTACTTAAATTGTCTTCTTAAATAAATTTTTTTGTCTATCAAATAACTAGGTCCAACTCCCAATGGTCAAGCCAGGACGGACGCGCCGCGGTTCCCGCCCGCACAACCGCAGCAACCACCACAAAGATCGTCACCAGAGAAACCAAAGCCTGTTGTGACAGCGGCGCACGGTGCTAACGTCAGCGCGCTTTCTGCTGCGTTATCCGGCGCTTTGGCAGCGCGGGAACAACAGTCCAGGGAGCAGAGAGACACGCCCGCCCCACCAGTCGTTAGGAGACAATCGAGCGATATAAAGACACGTGGGCCACCTCCACAGCCGCCTGTGCAGAAACCTGTTATGCCTTTGGTGAGTTTATATTTATATTTTGGCGCGCTGTGAAAAAATCATGAGTGTGAGTTATTAGTTATTACGATGCGCGCGCACATTGTAACAAGAAGCTTACACTATGAAGTTGCTCGCTAAGGCTCTTGGTTTATTGTGGTGAAGATAGTCACACTCGATATTATATGATCTAACGCGCATAAAAAAATATTTATTCGGTTGTTTTAGTGATTGTCCAAAATTACGTCTGTTGTTAACTGAAAATTGTTCCAAGATGATTATATGTGACTGGTTTTCTGGTGTAGATGCTGGAACATAAAACTAGATCAGTTTTCCAACTTAATGGTGGTAACTTTACTTGTCAGACGAACAGTGAAAAACGGCAAGATTTTATGCCGTATATTTTCACGGTATTTAATTCGTTACATATTTTTACTTTAACAGAATTATTATACGTTTCTTTTCGAGAATCACACGCCCATAGTTTAGAATGAATTGTGGGAAAAGAGAGTATTTATAGTGAGCTAGAGAGTGGTTATGTAAATTTACTAGATTCATCTTTCTCAATGTGGGCGAGAAAGCGAAGGCTCTAAATAAATACTTTCAGAGGGGCGGTAGAAAGCTCCGAGAAAATATGGGACTTCGCGTGGGCCAGCAGATTATAAAATGGCGAAAAAGCACGTTTTTTCAGTACGTAACTCCCCAGTAGGAATTAAAAACTGCGTAGGTATTTAAAACTAAAATCAAATACCTACTATAACTACACAAAGAATTTAATTTCTAATTCCTATTTTGTTTTTGTTTTATTTAAGTGTTTTTAAGATTCGCGACAGAGCTAGTACACAAGTTAAGAAAATTTGAAGGATTGTTAGAAATAAATTTATTCGCAAAGTGGTCAGTGGGCGCAATAGGTTTGAGTACCTATGCACTAGATTGTAAATCAAGTGAATAATATTTTAATTGGAAAATAAAGTACCTGCTCGTATCTAAAGTATTAAAATTTAGTCTTTCTTATGTATAGAGAAAAAGTTTTTTAAATACGATAATTTTCGATATGTGCAAACCATGAGAGTGATTTATTATTATAGAAACCTTTGCGATTTAAGATTTTAAATGTATTTTTTTTATGTTTATGGCCCCTTTGGTTAGGTTTTTAATCCCAGATGCAAACAAAGGTGTTATAATTTTTAAGTTTAACATGTGTAGAGATATCTTGTCTGTCGCTCCAAATGGATGAACCAATTTTGATTTCGTTTTTTTTTTTCGTTTGAATGGTTTCTATACCGATGAGCATTGAAAATCATCTTATTATCATTCTATTTTGCGTCTCGATTTATCGGGTTGTTGTACGATTCGAACGAATGTTGCGTCGCCGTCTTTCAAAAATCAACATAAAAATACTTTATTGAATTTACACTCTAAGAAGGCATCATCCTAATACACTGACTTCGTAATACATTCCAGTCAACGAGAAGGGCTGGTAAGAAACTCAATAGGGTTTGTCATTATTTTATTTTTTAACATTATAGGTATTGTTTACAATTCATTGTGATTTTTACTGGATGTACAGATATCACTACCCAGTGATATATCTAATGGTGCACCCTATAATAACCTTTTGATAGTCAGCTCCGCTTGAAATGGTCTTTGAACTTATTGTCCGGCAAATTGGTAATGTGCTTACGCTTAGGCTTATTATAGAACATAACGCACTATTACCTAAAAAACTTTTGTCTTACTGAGCCTAAAACATGGAATGTTTTTTTGTGTTTGTTTCTAGTATTAAAACTATTTCTGGAAGATATTACTATCATACGCGTAAATGATCAACCCTATTTATTATAGTGTTATCACTCTTCCGAAAATAAACTTGCTGTTCGACACTAAATCCCATCTAACTACCACTGGCCACAAAGTTACATTTTTTTTTGTAAATAATAGTACGACAAAGTGACAGCACTGTGTTCGATAGTCACTGTGTACGATAGTCACTGTGTCAGCGATCCATCTGCAAGCAAGCTTTTTGGCAGTTGATACACACTGGCTGATCCCGGAACGGAACAATCCAAAATAGAACGACTGTGACGAGTATGTCACCATGAGCATGGTGGTTACGAACCAGTTAGGTACAGACCTCTACTACGACGTTTGATTACTGGCACTGCCACTGTGGTGGGTGTCACAACAATTTGAAGCAATGATGGCTCAGTGGTAGCGTGTACGACTTTGCGTCGATTGAAATGAGTTCGAATCCATGCAATGAGCCTGAGCTTTCGGTGGCCACTACGCCAAAACCTTTAACTATAAAAAAAAACTGGCTGTATGGGGTCGCGATCCACTCGAACACAATTGTCACGTCCTATCACCCAACAAATTGAATTTAGAAAATAAGAATCCGTACGAAAATGATGCAAATTTAATTGTAACTTTACCCACGCGTTGTTACAAATATATCCTTCGCTGGGTACCTGTGCCGGGCACGTGTTGTAAAAACTTAAATAAAACTTGCGTGTGGGGCGTGGGCCAGAAACACTGACTAATTTCGGTAACATGTTTGTTTAGTTTAAAACGTTTCAACTTTCCTACACATGTTGCATCGTTTGTTCTATGTCTATCAATAGCTTGATTCTGGTGTTGGGAAAAATGAATGGCATTCCCGTTGTGGGATCTTTTGCTAAATAATCGTCTTCTTTTTATTTTGGCAACTTTGCAACATCCGCAATTCTGCCATCGTCATGTGAATATAATATTGTTTCCAATTATACTTGTAATCATCAAACATATATTTAACAAGATGGAGGCTCCCTTGTTACAACTCTCCAGGGAGTTTTTCTGGCAACTTGAAATTCGTCTTTCTAGTTTTTATTTTTTAATTCACTTCACTTGTGCGCAATATCCAAACTACGTCACGAAATATGCCTCTAAAATTACATTATATATGGCAAAATAACATGAAATTATGAATAAAAATTAAATCCACCACATGACAGATCTAGATCCCGCCGAAAATTCGATACAAATATTAATTTGGATTTTTTAAAATTCGTATTTCAATTGCACTATCTTTCATTCGTTATGATTATAATTTAATTAAGTGTTCCATAACGTTAAAGTGTCTCATAGCCTTAAAAGCTCAGGAACAGCTGATATGCTGCGGCTGAGTGCCTTAAGCGCTCGCCCACAACCCCGTGAAACTGTTAAGAACTCCCGGCCAACAGTATAGTCAGTTCGAAAAAAAAAAGCTGATATGGTGTATAATACGCGCATGCGTAAAAACAGAAAATTAAATAACTTTTCCTTATTTAAGACATCCCATTTAGTTTCATCATTGTTATGTTTTGTTCAAATAAATATAAATTTTCAAAATAACGACAACGATAAAGTCTTGGTAATTCCAGTTAATTCCAGTAAATAAGGATGGAGGCGGTATATTTTGCAGAAGTCGACATAGTTGTTTATTTTCTATAAAATATTATGCCATTAGGATCATAATATATCCTCATATGCTATTAACATTTACAACTTCCCCCTTTACTAATTTTTAATAATTATTTGAATTAATCTATTCTAATATGGAAAATCTCAAGAGATTGTTTATTTTTTTTGAAATGCGCTAACCTCTGGAACTACTAATCAGATTTGAAACAATATTATATCCCGTACCCGTGACTTCGATCGCGTGGTTATCGGAAAACAACATAAATTGATAATAATCGTTAAGCTAAGTCATTTATCGGGATAGAAAGTATCCTATATGTTAATCCAGGTTATAAGCTATCTTTGTGCCTTTCAACCATATCCGTTCAGCCGTTTAAACATACAAAATTTCACATTTATAATATTCGTAGGATTTATTTTATAGCCTATTTATTGAGACGCTACTACTATAAGGAGCGGAGCAGTAATCATAAACGTCAAGCAATCTGAAAAGCTGTAAGGCAAGTACGGGAAGTGAGAACTATTAGCTTTTGGCGGCAATGCGGTGGAGAGTTTGTCGGATAAATTTAACACGGGTGAAACCGTGGGACACAGGTAGTATTAATATAATTAAGTTGTGACATATTTGCCTTTTGGTTGACCAATTTCATTAAAAAGTGATCGACAGAAAACGTTGACGTCATATCAGTTATGAAAGAATCGATCATTTGGACATGATCAATTCCTCATAAAAGGACAAAAAACAATTCTTATCTTAGAAGTAATTGTTGAATAATTAATAGAGTTATCATCATGGTATAATAGATAATTGTTTATCGGAACAATTATAATTAATGTCTTCGACGTGAATAGTAAATGTAAGTTGTTTGCCTTAACGTGGTCTTGAAATAACTGGATTTCCTTGCACTTTTCAGAACGACAAATGGATAACATTAGTAGCAATTCCTTTTTAACAGCGATAATTTTTTTTATTGACTCAATTACTTTCTTGATTATTTAATGTATACATACATACATACATAAATCACGCCTCTTTCTCAAAGGGGTAGGCAGAGAATACGTCCTTTCACTTGCTACGATCCTGACATACAACTTTCGCTTCCTCAACATGTAATGTATTATGTTCGTAAAATCTCCGATAATCTAGCTTTGTAAACGATCCCTATAATTTTAATACTAGAAATAAATACGTTTTGTAGGTTTGTTAGGTTCCATAATAAGGTTTCCTAAGCACTGCATTACCGATTTGTCGGACAATAAGTTTAAGGACCATTTGTCAATTTAGTCAGATCGGCGACTTAATTGCAGACGCGCAACAGTCCGAGCCGAGGTTCGGCCACTTTGGCACCCTTGGATGTTGTTGCTTAGCTTTCGTGGCTGAGTGCCCTAAGCGCTCGCCCCCAAGCCCGGTAAAGCTGTAAAAGCCGTAAAGGCTCCAGGGCCCCTAAGGCTAACAGTATAGTCAGTTCGAAAAAAAAAACCATTTGTCAAGCATATATATATGTATATAATAGAAAAAAAAGATAAACCTGATTAAGTTTCTTACCGGCTCTTCTCTTTGACTGGGATTTTACACAATTCAAATTAAATTATATACAATTAAAGTGACAAATAATTATACGGCCTGCTTGATGGTAATCAGCTACCGTAGTCGATGGACGTTTGTAATGCCATAAATATTATTAGCGCGTTACCGACCTTGGACCCCACAACACAACAGAAGCAATGATGGCTCAGTGGTAGCGTGTACGACTTCGCGTCGATTGACATGAGTTCTAATTCCTGCAATGAGCCTGAGCTAGAAAACATCGTGAGGTAACCATAGCATGGTGGTAAGGCTTTTTCTAAAGCCCACCTGGCTAGCTACCAATTTGAAAATCTGTCGCCAAGCACCAATAGGTGTGTTCCGGCAGCTGCACTTGAGAGTAAACCTTCCAGTAGGTTTAGCGTGTTATCATCTTGGGCCACATCGTCATAACATCAGGTGAGATTGTGGCTACTACGCCAAACCTATAACGATAAAAAAAAAATACCAGGTTATTTGGCTGCGATCTTCTGTAGGGTGTAGGCATTTCACCAGTCGGACTACCACAAGTAAAAAGAAATCTCCAAACAATTTTTTCTGTGCCCCACCTCTCTTGTAATTGGATGTTTTCCGAACCTGTGGTAGTGTGTTAACGTTCACAAGGGCTTTTTTATTGCCTAAATTGAATGAAGAATGTTTGATTTTGCCCTAAATAAAGAATTTTTAAAATTAATAAATTAAAGATTTTCGTGTGATTATCACAAAAAAAAAACAAGAAAATCTAAACAAAGAATCATTTAATCTACATTCAATATTATGATTCACTTTTAAGATACATTATAGAAATGTTATCGTCGCTTCGTTGCGTTATCAAATACTTCGTTGGAGAAATCAATATTACCTGTTGATAATAAACCATATTGGATGCGGTTTGTAAGTTTATTAATAAAATGTCAACTGAGAATAGTGATTTTATTCAAGTAATGGATGAATTTCTGGAATATAGCTGGTACAGACAAAGGGTGAGTGAGTTGCATAGTTATATTATGTTCAAATGTGTCAACGTAATACTTGTGATAGTTTGCTTATCAATTTTCTTATCTTTAAAATGGTGTGTAATATGATTCCAGTTTTTCGTACAAATTCTTAATTTTATTTCTTGTTATTTTGTCAGTAGTTTCTTTATCAATTTAAAACTTATTTGAATTTTTTTTAAATCAGATTCTTCATTCTATATATATCCTCCTGCATACATATTCACTAATAAAAATTTGTAAACCTCTTTATAATAATAACTAGTGGCTAACCCGTGTCAAATTATTTCGTCCAACTCTGAACTGCGCCACCGTCATGTCAACGCGATCGTTTAGTCCAAATGTAACCTATAGGTTGTTCTCACTGACTTCTCGTACTTGTCTACAGCTTCCCATATTGCTAGACATTCAGGGTTATTGCTCCGCTCCTTAGTATCGTAGCGTGAAGTTTATATAATAAATGAGCTATAAAATGGTAACAGATTTTTTACAAATGAGACTGGTGGATTAAGGGATTTGTGCGTTTAAACAAACCAACAATATTTTGTGCTTCATTATATTAGTATAGAAGTAAATAATATAATGGAAAATATAAAATACATATTTTTGTAAATGGAATTTGTTTCATGTCACGCAGACGTCTCTCGGGTCGTTTATTTCGTTGTCAGTGAGTCTTTAACCCCATTAGCCCAAACAAGACGAGACAATCAAATTATCTTTATAAGTTTTACACCGGAATGGTATGTTATGTCATCATTTTAAATGAATTAGAGACGTCTGTGTTGATATAATCGCCAGTATTCGTTATATACGGTTTATCGCTTAACATCCACATCTGTTAAAATGTTGATCTCAATGATTGTTATTTGAACTCACGGCAGTGTGTCAGCCAAGTTCGGAAAACAAAGGGGTAACACAAGAACCATTTCGAAAGAGTTTCAACCCCTCCATAAATCAAAAACTATTATTCAGACTACAGACTTGAAATTTTGTATATTTAAAAAATCTCCCTTCAACACCTTGAATCCCGAATTTCACAAATATACCTATTATAGTTCTTGAGTTATATTGTTATAGGTGTTGAGTTTGAAAAGTACTATTTTTATCACCGACTGACTGACTCACTCACTCATCAAAAACCTAGATCACTTCTAGGTGTCTCAGAAACTTGAAATTTGGCATTAAGGTAGATAATTAAGCACATACAAGGTAAAAATGAAAAACATAAAAAACTTTATAAAATATAATTTTAGACGAAATAATACTCGTAAAACGGCGTTTCCATCTTCTCACTAATAAATGGCGTTATGCTAACTTAGACGATCTAGCGTTGTGGTTTTCTGATTTATATGAGCATTAGAATATCAACTCTTCAATAATCATTAAATTAAAATTAATCAAAACCCTTCATAAAAGAATTATCGTTAATTGTTTTTAAACGACATAATACTCAGAATGAACGTCAATTACGATGTCGTTTCCATCCTCTCACCAATACATGGCGCTGTGCAGCTTTTCAAAAATTAATGATAACCCAAATATGAAAAAGGGGCCAAGTTCGGTAGAAACGACGTGCGGGGTAGTTTCACCAAGAAAAGAGCTGAAATCTATCAGGTGCTAAGTTCCACAGCTGTTTCTTTGGTATGGGATTTCAACTTGGCAAGTTTTAATTATCAATCTTTTTTTTCTGTAATCGTTTTTTTGTTGGGATTGAAATTTTAGTAATTTGTTTTATATTTTACTACAAGCCACCCGTGACTTTGCACGCTTTTATAATTATAAAACTTACTAGCAATAAAAGTATAGCCTATACGAATTTTTCTATTAGTGAAAGAATTTCCAGAATCGGATGAGTAGTTCTATAAACCTACAAACTACCGTTAGCGGTATACAATTGTAGTACTCATTTTAATACTTCGATCAATAGTATTATTGATCGAAGTTTTAATACCAATTGTAGTAGTGTAGATAAATATAACATTTTATGTAAATGCTCTATAATTTTGGAGAAGTAGAATTAATTAAATTTTTACGAATGACTGTGCCTTTCACTTAAATGTTAACTTCCCCGCAATCCATCCCGCACTTTCTCGACAATTAGAAGTAATATTTGTTAAAGATATTCGGCTTCCTTTCTTTAACTGTACTCAACGTACTCAACTGTACTTAACGTGTAGCTCAATAAAATCGATACTTTTGAAGAGTTTATTTATCTGGATTCGATCAGCGGTTTCAACTTAATTTTCACTCGAGTTACGTATTTCGATATTAGAAGTAAATAAATTACTTAGCAGTCTTGAAACTGCGATTCTGTCTTTGCACGAAAAGTTCTCTATGAGTTGGTTCTAACTACGCACGTACGACTAGATATCGAGTTAGTGAGATTCATTCTGTTGCTTGTTTCAATGTCACTCTGATAAAATGAGATAACATGGCAACCATTAACCACAAAGATATACGAGATAAACCGAAAATCGAATACCTCTAGAAATACCTCTAGTTAGTAAATTTTTTTACGTGTCATTAAACTGATTTTCACTAGTAATTGTTCAAATATTTCATCTTTCATGATCCTTCTATGTAGCCATATGTCTTTTCAACATTACCTGTTCAACATGAGCAGAAAGAAACTAATTACAGAAACAGAAACTAATTATTTAAGGAATACATTTTTTAATGTTGGAAATATCGATTTTTATAGATCGAAGTATTGAATAACATTTATGTAAAATTTCTATGTTTCTCATCGAACAAAACCATTGATGTATTTTCAAAGTGGGCATCCATAGTTTCATGTTCACTTGACAGGTATACCTTTTGCATTTATTAAAAGAATGAATCTGAATTAAGCTCTGCTGCATTCGCAGTACTTAAGATTTGCCAGTTAACACATATTGACACGGATAGTTTAGTCTATTTTGTTTACTTCTATAGCTTAATGTCTTACGGTATTTTGCTGTGGGGTTCAGCAGCAGAGTTAGATACCATATTTATAATACAAAAGCGGTCAATCCGAGCAATCGGGAACATGAGACCTCGCGAATTGCATAAGAACAAGATCCAAGAATTTAATAACTATCTTAATTTTACCCTTCCAATACATCCATGATAATTAAGTTATGTTCGTACAAACTTTGACAAGCTAGATTTTGTGTAAGACTGGCACAGTTTTTATTAGAAATAGACAGAAATTAGTATTGTAAATTAGTAGTTACATTTAGTAAGACCAATAAAAGTTTTTTAGTTAATAGTGTTAGGTTCTATAATAAGATCCCGAAGCACATTACTGATTAGTCAGACAATAAGTTCAAAAACCATGTCAAGCATGGATAACTGTTAAAGAGTTGAATTACTATATATTATTTGTACTGTTGAAATAAATATTTCAAAATTAACCCGATCAAGTTTCTTGCTGGCTCATCTCGATGACTATGATGTTTTGTAGTGGTATTGTTTTGACGTTCAAACGTGCCTTAGGACCTATACTGAATAAAGTATTTTTCGGTTTTTATTTTCTGGATAAGGTATCCGTGGATCGTAGTATATTTTTCAACTGCCGCAAATTATCGTGTGATTTGATTTTTTTTCATGTAATATTCTTCGTCCTAAAAATGTTAATAAATTACGTACATAATATGTGTAAGCCATTTTTATTGAAATATTTAGTGTAATGTTTCCTTTGTTCATGTATATTTAACTAAACTTTCTATTCATATGTTTGACATATAATTTTATAATAGTCCTTCAAACCCCATAACACAATATCTATATCTTCTTCTATACATATAATAAAGCTCAACGTCTCTCTGTCTGTTTGGCCGTTTATGTTTTTCTCACGCGAAAACCACTTATCCAATGTACATTTTCTTTTTTAATTTCTTTTAAACCCCCTGGGGATCACGACCCGTAGGTAGAAAAACACTGTGTTATAGAATATATTTTGGAAGATAAAGTAAAATACGAAATAAGCAGTGACGACAAAGGTAAATCAATACACAAAAAATACGCTTTTGGGGCGCTTAAATGTATTAAGCTGAATAAACCATAAGGTATATATCAAATTAATGTGCTACATAATTGTAGATCTTACAAATACTTACAAAAAAGTCTGCGATAGCATACTTCTATCTTCTAAGACTCACCCAAGATAAGTATTTTTGTCTTTAAAATAACCGGCGGGCAACTGCATGGGTTGAAGCGGGGGCGGCAAGATTCACCTGTGTGCTCGACCGACGGCTTTCTGTAGTTAGTACACGCGAACGGAGCCGTGGGCACAGCTAGTTATTAATACTTATTACTACTGTTTTGTACAGTATCATTATGTGTTTTGGTTTAAATTATTCTACATTACACCAAACAATAATTGGCAATTAAACACTAAAACGTGCGTAGAAAGAGAAGAAACTAGACAGACAGATCATGCAACCGGATGTGAGATATCGATAGTGTCATTTTATTGGGTTTTTTTAAAATTTACCATTGTATGCACACACAAACCATGGTTCAATGTCAGGTGTACAATGAGAAGTTAATTTACATTATTCTCATTTAAAAAACCAACCTCACAACCTCGACTATTTTGACAACTGTGGTGCTTTTAACACCAAAAAAGCGGTTACAGTAATAAAGACAGAAAATCTATACTTAGCTCTTTCTTTTTTGCTCTTCATATTTTTGTATGTCGCTCTTTCAGTTCGTTGTGAAAGCCTCTACGAAACCGTGTATTTGTCACGCTTGTCATTAGCGAAATTTCCTACATTAGCAGATATCATACCTATAAAAAAAATGAAAAAAAAAACAAAGTAATAAATACAAATTCAAGAAGAGTATTTAGTATTTTAAAACACAAAAAAAATAGGTACATTTTAAGTATTTCAAATACAAAATAAAAATACGTATAATGTATTTGCATTTCCAATACATGTATTTCAAATAATTCACATTTCTAGATGTAACGATACATAATTTTGCCAAATACGATACCGATATTGTTTATTGTAGTGAATAATCGGCGATACCGAATATCGAAGTTAAGTAATAAGTAAAGGCGGGGGGTAAAGTTTTTCGGGTGATAACCTTTTTTATGATAAGTAGGTATCTGATATTTCATATTAACAGAACCCCAGTCCTAAAAGGAGTATTATTGAAAATAATGTTAAATCAAAATGAATAATAAATAGGTTCAAAATAATAATACGAACGCTCGCAATAAAGGCTTGCAATGTCGACGGTAGCACAACAGCGCCGGCTCTCCCGCCTTCTACGAAAGGGAAATAGTCACTTCGTGCGCTTTCAAATTGTTAGATCTGTTGATAAATAATAATCATCGGCGATCCGGTATAGTTACATCCTTGGTGCCACCCTAGGCACTAGTTTGAATAGTGTTTTTGATTTTGGAACAGGATGATAAGAGTTTGAATATAATTTCAACTTAGCCAGAAGAGGCCTAGTGTGTATACGTGGACGAGACGGGCAGTGTGACGTCATTCAGGAACAGTGTTTATTGTAGTTGACTTAATAACTGCAGGTCTTCACTATCCAATAACTCCAACTATATAGACTGTTACTATTCCACGGCTGAAGCGAGAATCCCATTAAGTTTTTTTTTCTAACTGACTATACTGTTAGCCATAAGGGCCCTGAAGCCTCAAACGGCTTTTACAGCTTCACCCGGGCTTGGCCCTCTTAAGTTGATCGGTGCTTGCTTATAAAGTGCGTGCGGTCACAGAGCACACCCGTTACTATAGCGCCCAGCCAATAGTGATAAAGTACGGAAAGTAAGATGATGTGGAGTTTTTGGCGGGATTTTGAAGTGTTGTGTGGGGGTTTTTGTTTTAATTCATAAACTTGTGTTGTTGACCCTATATTATGTAATTTTAGCGGCATTTTACGTGAAGTAGTTTGGTTATCGTGACAAATTTGGTCAAGTGAAGTGAATTATAAATGGGAACATGCTCTGGAAAATTGCAAGAAAAACATCTGACTTGGCTGCATGGTCTTAGATACCTTTGCCTTATCCTTTCACGAAGGAAGGGAAGAAGTATACCAAAAAAAACTAAGATGATGTGTTGGATACAGGAAGCGGCTCCTTATAACACTAGGAAATGTCTTACGAAAAGTCCTATAGTTTCAATACAGTGTTCATAATGATTATAATGACTGTTATAGTGGTATGAATTTGTACACTTCTTGTCCTTCGGTACTAGGAATCCTTAAAGAATATGTGTGAAAATTAGTCTAGCACTGTTCTTTTTTTTTTTCAAGATAAGTAATACCTTTTAATAACTGTTTATTTTTAAACATTCAGTAAGTATTTGTGGTGTCGAATTTCTTTAAAGATATTATTGAAATGCATTTTTTTAAATGCATGCATTCGGTCACATTCATTGACCGTCATTTTTGTTTCTATTGTTTGATAATGTTGATCGAACCCGTTATGATAATTGTGTTATATTATTTTTATGTTATATTGACGCTGATGGTAAGCGTATTTGCAATTTAGAAACTACAGCGAGTGGCGAGAGAATGGCTGTTTGTTTATCATTAAGTTCCAGAGATTAACGCATTCAAAGAAACAATCTCTTGAGTTTTATAATATTAGTATAGATTATAATTTCAACAGCGCGATATAATTTCATTTAAAACTTTGTTCGTTAAAGTGTTTAATAGAAACTTGGTTTTACCGATGTATGAAACAGTGGCAGTGTGAGTTTCGCATCCAAGGGGACATTAACAAGTGAAAAATTTACTGCCAACTCGTCAGACTACATCCGTATCGGATCGAAATAATGCGGCATGCCCATAGCGGCGGTCGAGTGGACGCACAACCGTTGAATTTTATATTAAGCGTTACGCCAGAACTACCGAATAATAATACAATTATAATATGGTTTTGTACGATATGACCGAAGAGATTGAACTATATAGAAAAAAATATCAATAGAATTTTCATTTAAAAAAAAAACGTATATTATATTATATAATTAAAAAAAATGTCCAAATGCGTGTCGAAATCCATCACATAATATATTTGTGTTATGTATAATTTACCAAAAAAATATTTACTTTCAGTTCGGAATTCCTAGAGGTAACTGGACTTACGCTTCCATTTTTTTTATTATATGCTGTTTTACTTTACGATTTTGCATTATAATCACACCAAGTTTCATGTTTGTATATGTATTACCGTTTTCACTATAGAGAAAACAAAATGAAAAGAAAAAACTGAATAAAAACAAGTTAAATGTATGGTTATATGTATGTATGTAATGACTCTTAATAGTTTAATTCTTGGTTGTTATTTATTTTTATTTATAATTTATTAGGATATCCGCTATAATTACACATATTAGGTGAACATTTCAACCCAATTATTACAGTTTGAAAGATACATATAGTCGTTCATAGGTAGGACGGAGAGTGCGGGTTAATCGTAGCAGTAGGGTTATTTTTCTTAAAATAAAATAAAAGTCAATCTGATTACAGACGTCACAATAGGCCAAGGTTTACGAATATAATATATCCACTTAGTTGCCAAGACAATTATTTCTCCTTAATGCATTCAATAAACTTTCACGAACAGTTGAAAACTGACACCTGAACGTGGTTCATGATTTTGTCTTTTATGTTAAGTCTGTATCTGTATATTATTGTAGTTTAACGTCTTTGGATATTATATTATATACTTGAAATCATATTTGCAGACGTATGCTATTATAGTTATGATCGTTTTAACATGCCTCGTTTTGGTCATCTATATATACGAAATATAATATATATTATATTTCTTATTTACTGAGAGGTTTATTACGTTTGTCTCCTCCATGGACTAAGACCGTTACCCAGTATTAGGATGTTCACAAACTGGTATAATTATAATATTTGAAGCAATGATGGTTCAGTGGTAGCGTGTACGACTTCGCGTCGATTGACGTAAGTAGAATCCCTGCAATGAGCCTGAGCTTTCGGTGAAGGAAAACATCGTGAGGAAACCATAACATGGTGGCAGGGCATTTTCTAAAGCCCGTCTGGCTAGCTACCACACTCACGTTGAAAATCTGTCACCAAGCACCAATAGGTGTGTTCCGGCAGCTGCACTTGAGAGACCGTCTTCCACTAGGTTTAGCTTGTTACCATCTTGGGCCACATCGTAACTTCAGATCAGGTGAGATTGTGGCCACTACGCCTAACCTATAACGATAAAAAATATATATTTCATAATTCACGTACTTATATTGGGTTTAATTATAATGACCACCAAATAATACACTGAGACCATAAAATCTCTTACCAAAAAAGCACTTTTGTACTGCCAAAATAGTAAATTGTCATCGATAATATTAAATTATCACCAAATCTTAGCAAGTAAATTAATGCGATATTAATGCCTATCAAAAATTGTGGCTGGATTAGGCTAGGTTTGATCTGTGATAAGAAACAGCTTAGCGGCCGGAGAGCGCCAGATACTAATAATGTTGAAATTTTGTGGAGCTAACAATGATTAGGCTGGAGTCATCGTAGCAAAATATAAAATTTTTATTGGGGTTTTTAATTTTGGTGACTATTTACTATTTTCGGCAGTGTTAAAGTACTTTTTGAGGCTATATCTGGTCATCAGTTTAACACAAGCCCTAACATTAAAATTGGTAATATTATCGACTGACGGAGAAGGACCTCTTGAGGAAACCGGAACACTTGAGAAATGTTCTTGTAGTACCACTGTATAACGGAAAAATATAAAACTGTTGACTCCTTGGCCTTTTTTAATCGCCAGTATGTCGTGGGCTGCTTTAACGATTAAGCTCGCGTCTTCCCTCGCGAAGACACCTCATTCTCCAGCAGTAGGACACGTAGAAGCTAGTATTATTGTTACGGGATTTGCCTGTCGTAATAATTGTTTTCTCCGTGTGGTGACGGATTAAGAATACATATATGACACAAACCCATTTCCTCCCAGGGGTGCTGTAAGAGTCAGCTAAGGGAAAATCTAAACTGATAAACATCTTCTGCGAGATGAAAATCTCGAAACTAAACTCGATACCAACACGCCCGGTCAGCGTGGTATAGTAGACCAAATACGCTCCCATTGTGGAGGAGGCCCGTGCCCAACAGTGGGACGATTATGGGCTGAGAAGAAGAATAATTGTTTATGTGGTCTATTGTTATATAATTTAATTTTGTAACAATATGAATCACCCATGAGTCACTGTGTTTACAAATCAATGTCAATGAGTTGTGAATCATTTGCTAATATGTAAATAATGTAATAGGACATGGATGCAAAAGTCCTTGTTGTTTAAGATAAACCTTGATTTCTTCAATATCCCTCTTACTTTCCAACTGCATATTATAAATTCCTATATTGGGATTATGTTGCCCCTAAATATTATTTTTTTATTAAGCATTTCAATTGTTACCATATTTGAAGCTACAATTTTTCCTTTACACGCTCTATGAAAAAAGATGAGTGTGAATTTTTACGATGCGCGCGCACATTGTATCAAACTGTCTCCACCTCGATGTTGCTTGTTTTATTGTGGTGAAGCGTGTTATGCGTCACATGTCACATTATATCGAGTGTGACTATTCATGTAAATATAACTTCTAACGAGCGTAAATAAATAAAGGCATCTACTTTTTTTTAAAACTATGAGTATCCCTTTGTATATATTATTATGTTAAGCTTTGAAATAATATAATTTCTCCTAGATTATTGGGTAAAGTTTTCTACCTCTGCAGTTCATAACATGAAGTAACATCTTCTACGTCGATTTTTGCATATTAATATATCTTTATATTAGGTACGAAAGTATATAATCATTTTTTAAACAAAAAGTATGAACAATCGTTTTTCTTTCTATTGTTACTTTATATAATTAAAGTTGCGGCATCATTACATAGTATAAAACAAAGTCGCTATAATCTGTCCGTCCCTATGTATGCTTAAATCTTTAAAACTACGTAACGGATTTTGAAGCGGTTTTTGTAGTAGATAGAGTGATTCAAGAGGAAGGTTTATATGTATAATACATACATAATATTGTAGAGAAACACTGGTAAATTTACAGGTTTCTAAGTGATGTCGTAAATAAACACATTTTTTGCTCTTACATTGCAAACGCTGGCTGAACCCCACGAGATAAATCAAAATAATATACTACAGTATTGTACACCTTAAAAAGGTCAACAAAAAAGTCCCGGATGGTATATGGGTATATGTCTATCTCTTAAGGATAACCCACAAAAATAATTTTTTATCCTTTACATTTTACGGGAAAAAATGGCTTATTTACGAAGTGATTTTAAGCAATACAGCATTAATCCTTATCCAATTAAGTACCTTAAATACATTGTCCATTTAATATATATCAATATGGCCCTTTACAGCATGTAATTTAAATGAATATTTCCGAAGATATTACAGATTTAAAATGCAGGAACATACGGGGTACGGCGGTACCGGCCCTATATACCATGGTAAATTATATGTCGCTCTTTCAAAAGTAACCTCTAAACAAAACATGTTTATATTGTATAATGACAAAAAAGCTGTAAATGTTGATTATAAGGTCATTCTGTAGTAGGTAGGTATATTTAGTATCAGCATTGCACCCGTGCGAAGCCGGGGCGGGCCGCTAGTAAATTATAAATAATAGAGGGATGGAACTTTTATGCCTCACTGCTGTTTTTAAAATGAAATGAAAAATAATTTGTCAAATGATATTTATGAATTCGTGTAATATGATATATTAAATATACTAACTGTTCCCTACGGTTTCACCCGTTTTAAAATTTATTCGACGCGGTCCGTGTCCGTGTTCCACTTTCCGTACTTGCTTGCCTAACAGCTCGACAGATTTCTTGACGTTCATAGTTACTTCTCCACTCCTTAGTGTCGTGGCGTAATGTTATATAGTCTGTACTGTTCCTCATGAATCTGGCTATTATACGAAAATAGAATTTCACGAATCCGACTGGTTATTCCAGACATTAGTACGTTTAAATCAACCAACAAACAAACGATCACAAAAAACTCATCAGGTTTATTATCTATAGTAATATAATAAAGCGGAAGAGTTTTTTTTTGTTTGTTTGTTTAAACATGATAATCTTTGACACTACCAGGCGGATTCGAATTTTTTTTTGGATATGATAGCCAGATTCAATAGTAATAGTATAGGCACTAGCATTAGGTATAACTTTAAATATTGATTTTTGTTAAGTAAGTCGGAATAAAAAGCGCACTCAAACTGCTTTATCCGCTCGCTGGCGTAACGGTTAGTGATACATAAATACAATGTTCTACAAAAATATTGTTTCGTGGCTGAGTGCCTTAAGCGCTCGCCCCCCCAAGCTCGCGTGAAGTTGTAAAAGTCGTTCGAGGCTCCTGAGCCCTTATGGCTAACAGTATAGTCAGTTCGAAAAAAAAAATATTGTTCCTAGTACATCTAAAAAAAGACCGCGATACTATATGCCTATCTCTTAAAACAAAATATGGTATTTTGTATCAAAGTTTTATTGAAAATTAAAAAGTGATTTGTGAGTATTATTATTAGGCATGGCTTATTTAATCCTTACGAACGAAATTTACTTCATCATCAATACAATTTTATTTAGATAAACTTTGCCCTTTATAGCATATTATTTGGACGATTAGATTGGGAGATAATGTATAATTTAAATAATTTAACACTCGGCTCGGGTCTATGACTATAGGTGTAGTGGATTTCTTTTACATTATACGCGGGTGAATCCGCTGTCCACAGCTAGTATTTGTATATCGTATAGATTAATCATATATATAAGCAAAGTGACGTAAATAAATTTTTAATATTACTGAATGAAAGAAGGGATGAAGAATAATTTGTCATACGATAATTTTGAATGATTTTTGTATCACTGCTATTGTCTTGTAGGTTCCTGGCATACTATTCTGGTATATTTTTTTTCATATTTATTTACTTGAGCCTTATCGTAACATATTCAGTCGACAAGTGTCGATCGACGAAGGATCGAAAACTATAAATGAGGCTAAACGTTCCTTTAAAAAAAAAACATTGTAATTTAAATCATAACACGGTTCTATGTTCTACCAACTTCTACCACCATTTACCTTTCAGTGTATACTAACAGTTGGATTTCATAGCCAATCTCCTTTTGTCGTTTATGTTACGTCTTAACCGCATCGTCACTTAAGATTGTGGTGTTACATGTGGTCAAACGTTGTCTATTAAAACGGTGAATAATATAATAATGCGGGAAGTACTTCGACAGGTTATAAGATGGTAGCGACTGAAAGGAAAAGTACTTGCTGGGCACGGTACAATCGAAAAACAACGGTAACTACCGCGGGATAGGTAATCCATCACCGGTTGTTGCTGTCGCCTCTCGGCATCTAGATATAAACTGGCTGATTCTGAAACACGACAAACCCAAATAGAGTCCGTGAGACGGGATTATCATCATGTGCATGGTGGTCGCGATCCAGTCGAGTACAGATAGATCCCTACCAATCCGCTTGATTACTGGATATACACCGGTTGTCTCTGGAATGCGACACGCCTAACCGTGCCACTATGTCTAGCGGTATAAGTGGTAACCGCAAAAAGAAACAGTAACGTTGTATAGCCATCGCAGTATCTATATGTATACATCTATCTATATACATATAATAAAATTGAAGTGTCTGTTTGTAATGTCAATATAACGGATTTTTGCTAAATGCATGTGTAAGTATACACCACACCATTATCAAAAAATTGTTGTCTATCTGTTTGTTTGTTCCGGATAATCTCCGAAATGGTTGTACCGATTTTGGCGGGACTTTCACTGACAGATAGCTGATATGTTAAGGCATACCTTAGGCTACTTTGATTTTAGAAAAATAATTAGGGTTCCGCACAAAAAAAGAAGCATTTGGGGTGCTTAAATTACTTATACTGAGTAAACCATACGAGATATATCAAATTAATGTTCTACGTAATTGTACATCTTAAAAAGGACTTACAAAAGAGTCTGCGATAGCTTATATCTATCATTTAAGAATGACAATAAGCATTTTTGTCTTCTGTCTTTTGAGCGGGGTCTTTTGAACGTCTTTCCAGCACAATTAGCGCGTTCTCTCGACCGACAACATTCTGTAGTCCACGCGAGCGGAGCCGCGAGCACAGGTAGTTATATTACATAATATAAATACATGTATACATACATCCCGACGCATCTCTATGTCGCATTTTTGAGGCGTGTTTGCGATGTTACCTTTACGGCCGGTACACATTGGGAAAGTGTTGCATAATCGTTAAACTGTTTTGTCGCCGTACCTTCTCTGGGCCGAGGCCGGTTTGAGGTGACTTTCGTGTGTCATTTCGAAATGAAAGTTTTTAAAGATATACATTGAGGTAAGTTAATCATTTTGGTGTCGATAATTATTATGTTTAAATTGTTTTTGAAAAATACACTTAGTTTGGCGCGATTAGTAGAGGGTAAAAATTTAGAGCTGCGCGCGCATCGTGTGACGGAAGTGCGAAAAGATGAAGTTAACCTACATTCATTTATCATCATTTATTATCAATAAATAATAATGAGAATTCATTTTACTGACTTTTATTATTTTTAATTAAGTACGAGAGGAGTTTTTGGCGAGATCTTGAGCTGCCATGTTGTGGTTTTAATTTTTAATTCATTAACTTCGGTTATTTAGCCCTATATTATGTAATATTGGTGGCATTTTGTGTGATATAATTTGTTTATTGTGCAATCGGGAAGTGGATTATAAATATTAACTGAAAACAAGCATTTTGAGATTTCACAAAAACTCCCTAAAAAGTTCTAACAAGAGAGCCACCATCTTGTTGGACCAACTTTGTATATAAAAATACAACAAAACAAACACATTGACACTGGCAAGTACTTTTTGCGGCGCGAAAACAAGAAGAAGAATTATGTACAAATAAATTAAGAGTGAATTATTACATACATATTAACAAATTTAAGTGGATTAACGAATTCACATTATTATCATTGATGGCTGTCGCGTTATACCACTCAACGAATATACTAAATTGGTGGTACAATTAGTAGTATCGTCGCTATTTGTTACGAGTAATATTAATATAGAAAACAAATGAGGAAGGGAAGGTCTATTCTTATGACGTGTTTTTTTTTCTTTGATCATTAGCCTTGGTAGTAGGTAATTCTACAAGTGCAGATCTAGCTAGCTACCATACTTAAGTCGAGAATGCACCAACAAACAACAAAGGTTGATACGACCTACTGCCAGATTGCTTGACGTTGATGGTTACTGCTTAGCTCCATAGAGTCGTAGCGTGAAGTTGTATATCCTATAATCATCCTCTGAAAAAAAAAACACAAATCTGATTGGTTGTTTCGGAGATTAGCCCGTTCAAACAATCAACAAAACTCTTGATATATTAGTATAGATATGTGTGTTTTCAAATTGTCTAAACGATATGATTCTTAGCTTTATAATATTATTATATTAACTTACAAATCTCTGTAAATCGTTTAGTTATCTCTTTAAAGTAAAGGCAAAAACATATTTACATTTAAAATAGTACGCAAAGATATATTGTAACTTGAAATACTAGCCGGAGCTATCAACAAGTTCAAGGTTAAGGTTTTAACACTATATTGAACAGATTTTTCACGCTTAATTAAGTTGTCTTTGA
Source organism: Saturnia pavonia (assembly GCA_947532125.1). Lineage (NCBI taxonomy): Eukaryota > Metazoa > Arthropoda > Insecta > Lepidoptera > Saturniidae > Saturnia > Saturnia pavonia. The sequence goes on from OX383906.1 coordinate 14,047,948, forward strand.
TAGTACCTAACTTGTGAATCCGATTAAAACTTTATGATTCAACGACACAAAATTTTAGCGGTTTTGTTGTTTTACGTTCGGAAATGTTTTGAACAAGATGGCATATAATAGCTATTTGCATTAATATATTCTTAAATTCAACGTTTCGTATATTATATTCTAACAATGTACTTAAGTTATTAAATACACACATTGGTTTATCCTTCGAAAATCTAACGGATTTCAAACAATTCCGTTCTGTTAAAATTGATCAAAATTATATCGGCAATTGATAAAATAGCAAGCAATTAACAAGGGAATAATATACAGTTCAAAAACAAAGTATTTGTTATAATATACCGTAGAATGTTTTATTTATTTAAACTGTTATCCAGCGTTCTGCAAACTTGTCGTGTCTATATCAGAAAATATTTAGGGTAATGAAATAAAATAAAACCTGGCCACGCGCAGTGTAGGGTTCCGTAGTTGCCCGTCAGTGTACAGACTTAGAAGGGGGCTTTAAGTAATTTTCAATAGAATTTGCGTGAAATATTCCTTTTTGGTTACTTCTCCAAGTACATTTCAACTATTACTCGTTGACTTGTAAATTCTACTTAGCTGTGATAGTTTTCCTTTTAACTTCCTTATATACTGCTGTGAATTTTTTCACATATCCAAATTCAACCATTTAGCTGGCATGGCTTGACTTTAACAAAAATGAGCATTTTCTCGGCGTGATTAATATGTTTACCCATACCAAATAACAGCTTTCTAGTACTAAGAATCTCTGAGGTAAGCCACAGACGAATGGACGTGGCGAAACTATAAGGGTTTCTTGTTAACCACGAAACCCTAAAAACGCATTTTTATTATAGTATAATCAGATGTATTTATTTATTACTTTAATTAACTATAGCGATTGAAATATATAAATATTATTAAAACATAACAATTTGCGTTGTTTCTTTTATATTTATCATTGTAACATTGTAGTACACTATGATTACAGCCTGGATTTAGAATTTTAATTCTCCTTTCACGAATGCCGCGTTATGGTCTCATTTTAATAATGAAAATTGGATTTTGATACTGAATAATTTCTAATTGTCTAGGGTGTTGAAAATATCTAACAAAGATATTATCAGTAATAGTATCCTTCAATGATATAACTATAAATGTAAAAAATACATAAAATATGCCTAACAGTGCATAGTCATCATTTCAGCCGAAAGACGTCATAGGACATAGGCCTCCGCCAAAGATCGCCACAACGACCGATTCTGTGCTGCGCGCATTCAGCGGCTTTCCGCAACCTTTACCAGGTCGCCTGATCACCTTGTGGCGGGTCTGCCCACGCTGCGTCTGCCGGTGCGTGGCCGCCACTCAAGAACTCTTTAGTCCCATCGGCCATCCGTTCTACGAGTTAAGTGGCCAGTCCACAGCCACTTAAGTCTAGCTATTGTTCGGGCTATTTCGGTGACTTTGGTTCTCCTACGTATCTCCTCATTCCTGATTCGATCACGCAGAGACACTCCGAGCATAGCCTCCTCCATTGCCTTTGAGTGGCTTTGAGCTTTCTTATAAGGCCCATAATTAGCGTCAACCTCTCAGCACCAAATATTATTACTGGGAACACACACTGGTCAAAGACTTTAGTCTTGAGATACTGCGGTATCTTGGACGAGAATATGTTACGTAGCTTCCCAAACGCTGCCCAGCCGAGGTAGATTCGACGATTGACCTCTTTCTCGAAACATAATCATCAACAATTTCAAGCGTATAGTCTCTGATCTTTACGGGAGTTGGCGCTACATGGACGTTCCACATAATCTTCGTCTTGTCCATGTTCATTCTAAGGCCAACTCGTTCAGAGGCTGTACTGAGGTCATTGCGCATTGCACGGACGTCCTCCATGATCTCAGCCAAGACTACTATGTCGTCTGCAAACTGAAGGTGAGTGATGTACTCGCCTTTTATATTAATGCCTAGTCCTTCCCAGTCCAGTTGAAAACATCTTCCAGTGCAACGGTGAACAGTTTAGGAGAGATAACATCTCCTTTTCTGACTCCCCGCTGCAACAGGATAGGTTTCGAGTTGTGATCCTGCAGTCGAACTGACATAGTGGTGTGTAGCGTTTTCATACAATCACTTCTATGTACAGTGAACTAGCTGAACTTCAAATTTGGGTTATTACCGGAACAAAAGGTTTCCTCTATTAATCCAGGTTATAAACTGTCTGTGTCAAAATTAATCCAAATCCGTTCAGCCGTTTCTGTGTGATTGAGTAACAAACATACAAACTTCATTTATAATATTATATACATAAGGATTGTAACCGATTAGTACATGTGTTTCGCCTTTGTTACTGTCCACTCGTACAAACATTGGCATTTGGGTAGAATTTTCTTGTGATTCACATCATTAGCACATAAAGGTCTGCGGCGCGGCGCTTTAAATTTCCCTTCAGAGCCTTGCGGTCGAAGGAAACGCTTAGTCATCGACGTGAGTCACTATTGATGACCATAGTCAATATATGTTGTTCGCTTATTCATCGGCCACTATAATATTTTATACGTACAAAATGATAAGTGATTCAGTGTGGTTCTACTTTACGCAACGAGTGTTCCACTCTTATATGGACTTATAAATGACAATGGGAAAAATAAAGGATGATTATAAAAAAAATTATTTAACATGGAAAACTTAATAGTTGACACTTAATTATTAACTGCGCACGATTGAAATTGTATCAAAATAAAAACACATGACGTTATCCGTATTTTGCAAAGATTTAATATATATGAACAGAAGAGACAGAACATAGTATACGTTTGTGTTAGAATGAGACGATGGGATACGAGATCATTTTCGAATGAGCTATCGGCCTAAATTGTGACCAAAACAAACTCCGCTTATTGTTGCAAAATCTAAGGTTTTAAATTGTAATGTAATGTTTAGTAAACGTGTTTAATTGTGGTTACGTGTAATGTACCTGGATATAACTGGTATAACAAAGAAAATCAACAAAATAATACATACGGCTAGTGTATTCCTTTTTTGGTCTCGTCTTATTCAACATATTGCCGATCTATTACTATACTAAATCTATGGTATTTTGCATTTCACCATAGATTTATTATTATTTTAAAGCCAATAACTTATATAATAGGTCCATACATATGAAATTAGCGTTTTATATGGAAAAAGTAAAACGAATGAAATTATAAATTTAATCAATCGAAGTATATACCATTATTATCTTTGCACTTTCGCCATTTTATAGGTAATTCGTTGATTCCATTGCTGAAAAAATTATGGGAGCGAGAATCAATTAAATCTTTGAATGCGGTTTGTACAGTTTCAACGGTTGATTTTTTTTTCCTTGCAGGAAATTGTCTAATTCCGAAAAAAGTGGTAATCAGTTGGAGCAAGGTCCGGGGAGTATGGTGGGTGTCGGAGACATTCCAACCGCAATTCCTCTAATTTAGAGACTGTCTGTCGTGAAGTATGGGCTCTAGCATTCTCCTGAAGCAGCAGTGGGCTAGAAAGATTGACCAGTCTCGGTTTTTTAACGGCTAGCTTTTCCATCATGGTTTGCAATAGTTGACAATACAGATCTGCCGTTATTGTCTGGCCAGATCTTTGGAAGCTGTAGTGTATGACATCAGCACTTTTCCAGCAAATATTCACCGGTACCTTTTTCTGGGTCAACTTTCGCTTGTGACAGGATTTGGCCTGCTCCCCTGGGTTCAATCACTGTGATGAGCGTTTCCGATTGTCGTAAAGGATCCTTTTTTCGTCACAAGTAACAATACGATTCAAAATTCCCTCGTTATTGTGACGGTAGCCATTTCTCGAGCTTTTTCCAATTTAGTTCAAGTGAACTAAGTTGTTTTATCACTCCCATCGAAGCCTGCCGCTAACTCTGACGTGGTTTGCGATAGATCTGCTTCCACGATCACCTTCAATTCTTTATTATCAACTAGGGTTTCCGGCCGGCTACGGGGTTTGTTTCGTAAAATTTCTAAAAAGAAAACGTTGGGAACCAAAAACATACCGTTTTATTTTACAGTAGCTCTTTCGAGCTGTTTTTGCAACTCTGATGCCACGGTGGAACTCATATTCGTAAATAACGCGATATTTTAAGTTTTCCATTTTGATGTCAAAGAAAAATAAAATGGTGCAAAAAAAAAATGAATCATTAAATTCGAAACACAAATAAATACACATGCCTAAATTTGAATTTTGAATTCCTAACCAAACGCCAGATTTTGAGATCAAGGTGGCCAGTTCAACAAAACGCCAGTTTCTTATGTAAGGACCTAATATTTACAAATAATCTATATAATCTGAATTTTATGTAATGTTTTTTTTAAATGATCTCTGGTTATTTGCTCTGCCATATTTGTTTAGTTTTATTTACATAAATCACGTTGAGTCAACGAGTCTAAATTAATACTCGTTATAATATAAAATTTATAGATTTTTCGCGTTTTCACCGCGGAGATAACGACCTCATCATATTATCTGTCTGTTTATACTCGGATATTGAACGTTTCAGATTTTTTTGTCTGAATTATTATTAATAGTTTATTTTAATAATTATTATTTATCTTATACTGCTTTAGGCGCGTTAAGAATAAATGATGCGAGTGAATTTTTATACATTGTGAAAAAATTATATTAAGTATTTTTTTAATTATTATAATACGTCAATAAATTATTATCTATCTTTTATACATATTATAAAACTCGACGTCTCTCTGTATATCTGTCCGTTTCTGTTCAATTGAAACTATTTACTTGTACTATTTACATGTTTTTAATTTTAATTCATAGCTATGTTATCTGGTCGGGTTATAGGATGTATTTTGTAGAATAAAGTAACATACGAAATAAGCAGTGACGATAATGGTGAATCAATTCGAAAAAAAGACGCATTTGGTACGCTTAAATGGCTTACGCTAAGTAAACCATTAGAGATATATAAAATTAATGTTCTACATAATTGTAGATCTTAATAGGACCTACAACAAAGTCAGCAATAGCATATATTATCTATCTTTTAAGGATCACCCACAATGAGCACTTTTGTCTTCCGTCTTTTGAGCGGAGGCAGCACGATTCGCGCGGGCGCTCGACCGACGCGCGGCATTCCGTAGTCCACATGAGTGGAGCCGCGCATAAATTAAAAATAATTTTGATCACGTCAAAAAACTTCTAACTCGTACATAAATAAGTATTAAGTATACGCATCTACCTTTTGTATGCAATAAAGTTGTGTTTAAACTTTAAAACAGGGTATTTATTTGAGGTTTGAAATAGAAAAAAAAACAATCTATATTTATACTGCGTAACTCGACAGCGTCTAGGTGCGAAAGATAGTACCTACCCATAAGAAGATAAAGAATTGGTATAAACTTAGTTGCCAGTATTGTCTTGGAAAATAATGTGGTGCCTTTTTTATTTCAGTTTAATCCATTCATTTTTGTTTCTTTATTTTTTATTATACTACTAAGGTGGCAAACAAGCATACGGCTCACCTGATTGTAAGCGGCTACCGTAGCCTATGGAGGGTTATAATACCATATATATATCAATTAGCGCGTTGCTGACCTTGAACTTCTCTACCTCAAGGAGCTCTGGAAACCATACTCACAGCAGGAACACAACCACAAGTTTATTTTGCTGCGATCTTCTGTAGGGTGGAGGTATTCCACTAGTCGGGCTGTGCAGAGTATGATGAAATCTCTAAAGAAATTTGTCTGTGCCCTACCTCCCTGCTCACTCTGGAAACAATGTAGTTTTATGATATATTGTTAACTTCTTTTTTACAGAGTTCATCGGACTCGGTCCTGACGACTGGCTCGATATCGGATCGTATTAATAACTTACAGCATCAGACATCGGAGCAACCTCTACCGGCACATGTCGCTTCCACGCTACATAGGAACAAGAGCTCGCTGCACGCTACTTCACACTCCTCGTTGGGTTCGTATTATTCGTTTTTATGTAATTGACTGGCTGTGTCTCACGGGTTCACCCGTGTTAAATTTATTTGACCAACTTTACACCGCACCGTCGCCAACGCACCGGACGGCTACGGCTACTGATATCTCTGGTGTTACAAGCGTGCATAGGCTTAGCATCAGGGGGCCGCAAGCTTGTTTACCACCTTAGGTGTGAAAAAAAGCACTTATGAAGCCTGTCAGCAATTTTATAACAATAGAATGTTATCCCAGGCGGTAGCATGACGTCACTGAACGCAAGTGTACCGGCCACGCCGCCGGCGGGCGCCTCCCTCTCGACGTCCGACTTGCCGGAGCGGGTGCGAGTCAGTCACGGCAAGCCCCACCTGGCCCCCAAGCCGCCCGCCCCCACCTCGCCGGACTCGCGACCTTCACCTCCGCCCAAGAAACTGATCATGAACGGGAAGGTCGCATCTAGGACTCAGAGTATGAGGGTGCCGAGGTGATTATAATTACGTCATAAATACTTTTAAAACCCATTCCATAAGAACGTATTTCGCTTTTAGAATAATCGCCACTACACCTATAGTTATATACACCCGAGCCGAGTGTTGAATTATTTTAATTTTACATTATCGCCCAAACTATTGGTCCAAATAACATGCTATAAAGGGCAAAGTTTATCTACATAAAATTGTCTTGATGTTGAAGTAACTTTCGTTCGTATGGATTAATATGGCATTTTATTATTATTTATGGGATGTATTTTTAAGTGGGCATCCCTATTTTCGTAGAGATGTTGTTAGCTAGAGCTACGAGACCATTAGAAATAACACTACCACTGTTTGTTTTGATATCATCACGATGTTTTTTAGTTTAAAACGTTAGGCTCACGGTCTTGAATGCAAGTCGATCGCTGCGCTGTGATGCCTCATAACGACAGTCAAAGTCTGTGTAGATGTTATTAAATTAGTTTTAAAATATAGGATTCGCTTTTAAATCTTTATCTCAGACAAAACATCGATATTATTTTATGAAAATATATGATATTTCGTTTATAGATCGCCGCCGGTGTCTCCGTCGTCGCCGCAGTCGGGCGGCGCGCGCCCCTTCAACCTGCCGGCCGCGCCGCTCAACCCGCCCATCGGCACCAAGAATCCCGCTTCCCACTTCGGTAAGCATAATAACACTGGAACTCTACCTAATATAGGATTCTTTTAATAATAACTACGGCAAAGTGTTGTAAGTCTGCCCGTCTGTGTACAATACAAAAGCAGTGGCGACATTGACAGATAGATCATCATCTCGAAACGCGACACGCATAAGTGAATCCCTATGACGGGCTTTTCATCTCCCGCTATCGCCATTTCCTCGTTTGTTACTCAGCCGGGTGCACTACGTGTAGGTGAAGTCACCTTGGGTGTCTCAAGTCTCAAGATGTTATTTGACACTCCTTATTCCCCCAACCATCATATACATGTAGCAAGGATGCGTCCTATATGAGTGTTTATATCGAAAATACCTAGATTCCCAACAAGCGCGGATTCAAGATTTCGTTTGTGGGTCAGTTTTTTGTCACTTTACCAATCTTCCAGAAAAGTCGCGGTTAATGAAATTCGTCACCGATAGTCGCCGTTGTTACTGAACTGTATCCTATTTACCATCAGGTGCTGTTTTGCCGAGGCCAGTATATAAGAAAAAGTGGTTATGTGGTGTTCGAATAATTTAGACTAGCGGAATATCGCTTTGTTTTACTTTAGTAGTAAGTCAGATGGAGACAACTGCACTCATTGCCCTTCTACCTCCATCTACGCTTGTATTCGCGTCTGCTTCGCGAGCACAACATTACATTGATTTTTTTTTTATTGTGCATTGACTGTACTGTTTATACTATGATGTGTTATAGGTACTTTACGTGCACCTCGCGGGCTCCGCCCACCGGGTATTTGTCCTCCCCCTCCGCCGGGGGCTCCGCCCCCACCGCCACCAGCGCGTAACGCTTCGCTAACAGCGCAGCCGCCGCCGCCCCCGCCACATTACAAGTTGAATGTGAGTTCACCTTTGCCATGAAATATCTGATGGTTGCGATTGGGGGTAAAATTTATTTTACATTGCTTTCACGTGTAATTACATAAGCGTCCGATTTGTTTTAAACGCCATCTATCGGCTGATTCACCGTACTACATTGTTAGTTGTAAATGTTTGATATTTTTATGCCATTAAAAATCTGGTTTTAACGCCATCTACATTCATTGAAACTTTATAAGAACGAAATTGATAATTAATATGCACGTAGCAAATTTTTTTTGATTCTGTTCCATATGACTATTTAAAATATCTATATATAATAGTATTTACTACGAATGCTAATATCCTTGTTCAAGTTAATACACATATAAGATAATAATATAAGGGTTATTTTTTCTCGTGACGACAATCTTTATTTTTATATAGAGTCATGATTTTATTTGCGTACTAGCTGTGTCCCGCGATTTCAACAGCGTATAATTTAAAAGAAATCGCCGATTGATGATTTATAATACTTCAGTATAGACAATACTTTTATCGAGCGGCCAGGGTTATGTGTCTCACGTCACACGGCTCGTTCGCGCCGCTACACCTACAGTCATAGATCCGAGCTGAGTGTTGAATTATTTTAATTTTACATTATCTCCCAAACTATTCGTCCAAATAACATACTATAATAGGTAAAGTGTATCTACATAAAATTGTCTTGATGATGAAGTAACTTTCGCTCGTAAGGATTAATATGGCATGCCTAATAATAATGCTCATAAATCACTTTCAATACATACATAATAAACAATTCAATTTCCAGTCAAATTTTGTCACAAAGTATCTTATTTTGGCTTATGTATAAGAGATAGGCATTTTTTACTAAGGAGTAATATTTTCGTACAAGATTGTATTTATGTATCACTAACTATTACGCGAGCGCACGCGGACAAAGCAGTTAGGGTGCGCTATTTATTTGTACTTAACAAAAATCAATATTTAAGGCTAGCTGAGAGGTGTAGTCTGATACTAGATAGCATATATAGCATATATTCCTCGTGAACCTGGCTATCATATACAAAAATGATTTATCGAATCTGACGGGTAGTTTCAGAGATTAGCGTGTTTAAACAAACAAAAAGTCTCCTTACGATGAATCAATAATAGTATAGATATAATTCTTCTTTGTGTATGTGACTGAATTTCCTTTAAGCGGTTGGACTGATTTTGATGAATTTTTTTGTGGGTCGAGTGGGTCTGTGGGTGGTTTAGATTCGCAAGAGCGCCCCGCAGATGGAGTTGTGTTCGAGTTGTAGGTTTTTTAGTTTTAGGCAAGCCAACGTTCGGGCAGGACGACGTCTGTCGGGTCCAGCTAGTATCTTATAAAAATCTTGTGTGCAGATTCTATAACTTTCAAACTACTTGACCGATTGAATTCATATAAAATATTTGTTTAATGAAGACAATGGTTTATAGATACTCCCGGTGGGTGGCACTTTAAGTCATTATTAACAAATTTTATATTTGATTGACAAAGGCGTTTCTTTGCGTAAATCATCGTAAATAATTTACCCGGCCGCTAGCTTCGGAGGAGTCAACATCGATCTGAGGATGCGTCGTTGAGAGGAGATACACATGTAAAGAGAATATTTAAAATAGCGAGCCTTCCGAATCGGCTGTAGAGTCATTGAAAATAAATATATTATCATCTTAAGTATTGTTATCTTCATTGAAAGATTTATTTGCTTACAAATTTATTGAAATTCAAACATTTTACGTTGTAGGTAGATGAAACTACTATTCATTTATTGCAGGCGGAAATAGCAAAGAAGTTTCGGATAAATTATAACAAATTTTATATTTATGAACCAAGACGATTTATATTCACAGTATAATAACATTGGCTTAATGCAATAAAAGAAAATCATATTATCTGAACCCTTTAGGCGACGCTGTGGTCGAGCCATTAAGACAGGATAATGAGTGTCAGGTCAGCAAGTTAAAGAGAATTGATTTCAGAGCGCCGTGAACGGCGATGACGGCGGGTGTGCGGCGCCGCAGCCGCCGGTGCGCGGCTCCTCCATGCGCAGCGCCGAGCTGGAGGCGCGCTTCGCGGACCTGTTCCGGCCGCCGGCGACCTTCCCGGCCCCGGAGCCCTTCCTGCGCGTCGCCAAGGGCTACAACAGCGCCACACCCGGTAAGTTCGCCTGACACAACTCTCCACTCTAACCTGACACATTGTTGACCTTCCTCATAAACAACACCTATGTTGACAAAAAAAAAAGGTCACAATCGCTTGAACACTTGACAGTATATTTATTATTCATATTCAACATTATTTAGGACTACTAGATATCTTCAGGGCCCGCCAAACCTATATCCGACCCTGATCATGAGATGGATTTCCACAGACATGACTTTAACAGACCCGGGGAAGTGTTTGTCGGGATCGTGATCTGTCATGTAGTGGTTGCTTATTTTAATTCATAAAGTTAATTTTATTTGGCCCTATAATGTGTGTAAGTTTGGTTATTGTCCACAAGCAAAGTAAATTATAAATATTGACTAGGGACAAAAACTCCCGAGACAGTTTTAATAAGGGAGCCGCCATCTTGCTAGAGCTCTGTGTTTCACACAATCGGTTACATTCGTGTATTGTTATATATTTAGCGTTACTACTGATTTTTGATATTTGTTAATTTTCACTTATTTTTATGCGAAGCAAGGGTCAAAGAGCTTCATTTTCTGAGCTCCCATGCATGGTATAGGGTAACCGCTCATTTTTCTTCCCTGGTAACGGTGTTAGCTTGATATTCTTGCTTGCGTGAAGGCGCCATCGTTTTAAAGGTCACATACAAAAGGCCACCCATACAATGTCTCTATTAAAATCGATAAAGTTACTTCGAAAACTACTTACTGGTTATTAACTCACCGCCGGTCAGCAATGTGTTAAATATGAGTTGCGTTGTAAAGAGGGTTAATATATTGACGTACACATTCGAAAAGTACTTGTATTCAAGAGTTATTTATCGTGTATGTATAGCCCATGGATTCAATTAATTGTTAAGAAAATATATTAGACTATTTTAAATATGTTTCATAACATTTTTGAGTTATTAAGTATAGAAGATCATTTTTAATAGCAATACAAGGGTTTCTATACATGCAAAAAAGATTTTGCTAACTTCTAACTAGAATTGAACGTTCGCACAATGCTCTAAGTATCATTGCGTTTGTATTTTTTAAGTTTAAATAGATTGTTATAAGTGTTATAGGTACAAGTAAATGGCATAATAACGTTTAAGCTAACGTATGTAGCTTGTGATAAGTTATACAATATAATGTAGGTTATTATTTAGACCAAATTATAGTTTTTCCCATTGTGGAAATATTGTTATGTTTAGAATATTTTATTTTCTAATTATTATGGTGCATGGATGGCATGTGTATCCGTTAAGTGTCCTTACTTATTTAGAGACTGAATTCTTTTAAATATAATATTGTTAGGATAACTTTCTTGTGGTTGATTTGATTAATTTATATGTACGTATTAATGTAACAGGAACAAAAACCTGTTATTTAATATGATTTAAAATCAATCATTAAAAAAACGGAAGAGTATTTCATAAGATTTATATAATGTTTACGGGATTGCTTGAAATATTTTCCATCACAAAACGTGTTAAAACTGACTATTTTGTTTTCCAATTATCAAATTGTTAGTATTAGTTTTTTTTTTTTAAGTTATGCTGCTTTAGGCGCGTTATGATAATATGACTAGAGGTAATTTTTACGATGCGCGCGCACATTGTAACAAAATGTCTACACTATGAAGTTGCTTACTAAACCTGTTTGTTGTGCTGAAGATAGTGACATACGATGTTATGTGACGTATTACATCGAGTGTCACTATTCAAAGAAGTATTGATACAGCTTTAATATAGTATAACGCGGATACATAAGTACATTCATATCAATATATTTTTTTGTAATTTATACATTCACTTTATTGTGATATTTTTTATTACAAGTAAAATATAATCGCGTCAACACAAGATAAGTTAGCTATTCTTTTGCAATATTTGTTTTTGATCGAGCAAGTTTGTGGAGAATATCGACAGGTAGAGCTGTCGATAATTTCCGTAAATGTATAGGGTATCGATTTGTATTCACTTGTTGAATTTATTCTTACGCTCTCAGCTTGTTATTTTATTCTGCTAGCAATTTCTTTTTATTTTGTGAACTGTTATTATAGCTTAAGATTATTTTGCATTGGTATAATCGAATCGGTATTCTGTTTATAATATAATTATACTAAAATAAAATTAAAATTCTGATAATAAAAAAATAATAATGAAGATACAAAATTTGCATTTGGAAAAATATTCATTCCAAATACTTAAAATATACTTTTTTTTTCATGTTATGTGTTACAAACCATTGTATTTTCATACTTGTTCCATTTTACTAACAATTTATATATTATTAACGCCTGGTGGTAAAATGGTCGACGAAAATTTGATATGTAGATTTTATCATTATTATCATGGTATAATAAAGCGGTTTTGGACGACTAATCTGGTGACCCGTAGATTCGTAAAAATAGTAATATCCCTGACTTAAGTTTTCCTCTAATACGAAAATTATTAAGAAACAAATGTTTGACATCAATTAATCGAGACATTTTTATTTTTTCAAGTATTCAATTGACAAATACACTTACAGTATGATTTATATTGAGACAGTATTCAATTGCAACAGCTTTCGAAATATAGAAACTTCTAGTAGCTTTACTGCATGTGTCTGTTATAGATTACTGTTAAATAGTTTACCTAATTAAAAAGTGCAACATATTTTTTATATAATATTAGTTAAGTTAAATGTGAACACTTTTTTGTATACATATATATTATTATATATGTTACGTCGAGTCATTATTTTATAATTAATCATATACATAGAATAAACGGATTAATTTTAGTTGCATGTAGTTTATAGGGACTATTATATTGTTGTTTATATATAGTAAGAGGTGCCATTGACAACAAAACGTACTTTTATTCTACGCATATCGCTTGAATTTACTTACTTTCTCTTCATTTTAATTTGTCTTATCACTAAATGTCTTAACTGTTATAATCAGAGAGTCTATAAACGTCGAAAAGGCCCACAGCACATGTCACTTCGAAAGAAAAATGATGTCATCGACTTTATTAATTCGATTTAATTAACAGGAATAATTAACATTATTTTTGATATTTATTTTTTGGTAAATTTTATTTTTTGATAATCCAATTAAGGTTCTTGAAGTATTTTTGCTACAAACAATTCTAAATCTTATATGGTTTTGAAAATTGTCAATTGCAATTGGATGTTTAATTAAATCTTCGAGCTTTTCTCTAATTAACTTAATTCATTTCTACATGTCTGTGTTTACTGGTCATTTAATAATAATAATTTGTTTTTTTTTTTCGAAATAAAAAACTAACTTTACTTAGTCGGCACCATATTTACCAAAGGAAATATCCGTTCAAATCAGTTACTATTAACTGACCAATATACATAGAACCATTGTGCTTGCTTGGAACTTGGAATATATTATATGAGAGAATTGGATGTCCGCGAGGTTAAGTAATTTAGCGAAACGTCTTGTAAGCTTTTTTTGTATTGAAAGGCGTCGTACCCGCATTGTGATAGTGATACTTACAATTATTTATATTATTATTTTTTAAATAATAAAAGTGTAATTATAAAAATGGTTGTCTTGTATTTCATTGCTCTAACCTTATGTTTAGGCTTTAATGTGTACGTGGTTCGCCTTTAATATAATTTGTGTCATGAAAGTGTTAGGTAGAAATGGAAAAACGTCAAACTGGCAACCCATAACGCTCAGAAGTGGTCGAAGAGTTTTCACTCGCATGAAAAATTGTTTAATTCTAAATAATATCAGCTAAAAATATACTTTATGTTGGTAAAGTGATTTAACTGATCGATTTGCTAAGTGTTTAAGTACTTTTCCTTATTAATATGATTTATACTTCAAACCCCCTAATTTAGGAGTACATAATTTCGAAGTGAATATGGGTTGCCACGTAATATTACAGTTCTATAACATTATGCAGCTTGAATTACGAAATTATTATTGTGATGGTAATCGCAAACAGCTTGTAACCAATGGTAAGTGTCTATTACATTATTTTAAGCATGTTTAGTGTAAACACACTGCACAATCCATTTTGCATGATCGTACTAATGCATGTGCATCGTATCAACCCTGCATAGCATGAAAAAAAAACAATACACAAAACTTACTTTTAAACAACTAAACATTTAAAACACTAAAACAAGTGCCATATTAATATTTTGTTTTTATGAACGAGTGCAAAAAATAAAACGAAAACTCCCACGTGACTACCTAATAACTAATAATTTGTAAATACACTACGTGTTATTTTTAAATTTTTTGTTGTAACATCTTTGTTTCGTGAGATCAAAGTATTGAAACGTTCTGGCGAGGCAAAGGTGATTTTTTAACTGTGGAACGATTGTGATCACTGGTTCTGTGCCTGCAGCGAGTAAGGCGCAGGCTCCGCCGCCACCGTTGCGCGTGCCGCTCGAGGGTTGGTCCGGGACTTCGAGCGCTTGCTAGCGAGACCGGGGGGCCGCCGCCCCCGCCGCTCCTACTACTCTGCGCTCTGGCAGCACCGCGCACCTCGTCCCCGAGGCGCACCCTGCACACGCCCTTCTCTCAGTGGCGCACGCTCTTCTTACGCCCGCCAGCGCAATCGCCGCAACTGATAACTGCGCCGACCTCTCAGTTCTACCGATAGAAGAGGTGGCGCTACCGACGCCTGACGTCACCGACTTTCGTGACGTCGTCGACGCGATCAACCGCCTCTGCGACACCATGAAGACTTCTTATTATGAGGCGTCGGTGGTCGCAGAGACATGGGTGGACAACGATCTCGTGAACCCTGAGGAGGTGACAGTGCGAACGGTGGAGATTCAGCGCGCTGAGACCTGGAGTGAAGTTCCCTCAGATTACGTCGAAGTATCGGTGACGTCAGACGAGCAACCAACGGGTCAATGTGATCCGGTCAGTGAATACTACACGGCGTCGTCAGATGTATCGATTCTATCAGATTTAGAGTTACACGAGAGATGTCAGGAAGATCCGATCGAGAAGGAAGAGAAGGAATGTGTGATGGCAGGTCACGTGGCCGCTATGAGGGAACGTTTCGAAAGCATGACTCGAGCCAACACCCCGTGTCCCGACCTTGCAAGGTCTTTATCACCAACGTTGGACGTCTTTCGAATTACTCCGTCACCGGACGGTTTAGGGTGAATGAGGGTTGTCGATGTTAAAGATTCACGCTTTCACAATTAAGGACAGGGGTTGTGATTTATATTACTGTTTCATATCACGAAACTATTGTTTGTATAGTTTTAGAACGGACTTCTCTATTAAGGTCTGTTTCTTATAACATAGACCAATTAGTTTAAAGTGATATTTCAATATGCATATGTTAATAGTAGGTAAACATTTTTCTATTGGATTATTGTGAATCGCTCGCAAGCTCAAATTTTGTAGTTTTATAACTGAATTTCTGAACAAATGTAATAAGCAGGGATGTAATGATACCGATAATGGTATATTCGATCGATATAATCGGCAAGCTGATTTATCGGGATCGCAGATTATTTATCGACCGATATTTAACAATTTGAAAAGCGCAGGAATCGACGACGTTTCCCTTTCGTAGCAGGGAGAGAGAGCCGCACGTGGTGCTCGCGATTACATTATTGTAATTTTGTGCTTGTTTATAATTATTAATTATTTTTTATTAATACGCCTTTTCAAATTAAATATCAAATATCTACTTATCATTAAAAAAGATTATCACCAGTTTTGTGCATAATAGAGACACGTACAATCCCAAAAAAAAAATTACCTGCAAATGTGTAAGGGAGCGTTCAAGTATTACGTAACGCTTTTTTCGGAGTTTTATGACCCTCCCTCCCCCCATGTAACGCGCCGTAACGTTTTTCTTTACGTAACCACCATCAAGTGACCATTTTTACCGGAAAGTCACAAAAAGTCCCAAAAAACCCTACGCGACCGTTCTGAAGGGTTAAAACAATGTTACGTAACGCGTAGTTCGCATAGTACGCATCGTAACGTTTCAGATGACCCCCTTAAACCCCCAAATTCGTTACGTAATACTTGAACGCTCCCTAAGAGGTTACTATATTTCATTATTTACTTTATGTATCGTTACATCCCTAGTAAACTATAACGATATAGTCAGTCATTTTTAAACAAAGTAACGTATATTTAGGACTTACAAATAAAACTTACAAACATTATTATGTATATTTATATCCAGGATGGAAATTATTAACTTATCCAATTCACTGGTGATATGTTTGCATCTTATAGAATTTGAATGTTGCCATAAATAGTTGATATGGAAGTTAATTTTTTTTTTAAATAATAAGATAATTAGTTTCTTTTTTAAATTTGTCTGTTGTATATTATGTACCAAAATGTTTAAATCTGGTTAAACATTTCGTTTAACAGTGCAGTGATATTAGTTAAATGCAATATATTTATAATGTATAAGCATGTTATGTGTATTAGGGTTTGGTAATTAATCTTCTAACAGATATAGTTAGTTGTATTTGTATATGGTGTTGTCGACGTTTGAATTATGTAAACGTACTTGTTACATTATATGTTGTTTCTCTTATTCGTATTGTGGTGTTGCCAACTTTTTCCTTGTTGTTTTTTTTTGTGCTCCCAGGATTCGAGATGAATAAAAACAACAATTTTCCAAGTTTCAAATCTCGTACCTTAATATTAACACGTGCCTTTTTGCAATGTAAGTTTCGTAATGGAATAACATGGGGTTGTAAGTATTGAAATGTATTATCTATTTCGACAAAAATAGTTGTTTGAAAGTTTTTATTCAACCCTGTAAGCTATTCCTGAGATTTGTAGCTATGTATTTTTTTTAATAAATTTAAAAAGCAAAATCTATACGAAAATTTTCTAAATGGAATGTATAAAGATTACATAATATTATGTAAAAGACGTTAAATCTAAAATATCTCTTAATTCTAAATTAGCTCAGTTGTACGATGAATAGTTATGAGGATTTTAACTTTCGATAGTAAGCAACACTACAATTATGGAATTCTCTGGAACAATGTGTCGAGTTGCGTGGTTTATCGGCTTCGCGTTGTGAATTGACGAGACCATTTATTATTATTATAATTGTAATATAAATATACAGAATAAATTGGTGTTTTATTTACAAAATAACAATTCTTGAACACCTAATCTCTAAATTTGTTATTCGGTTAAATCAAACTTTCCCTAATACGTTGTTATTGTCACTAGCTTGGTTTAGTAGTAGTTTAAGCTTGGATCCCCTGGCCATTGTTGGATTGTAGGAAACGAAATTGCCGATATTTGTGTCAAAAATGTTGCAAGTTATGGATGTGACATCCACATAAAGATATTCACTGAAGACTTGCGAAACCACAACTTAGCCATGGCAAGATCTTTGAGTAAATTCTTAGCCACTCAAGGGGCATTATAAAAGCATTCACAACAAACCATTCCTGATTTTTTTTATTTAATGATCCCGACAAGTGAGTTACCTCTATTACTCGCCTTCGTTTACGCCATATATGTTCTCCCGTTTCCCTTGCGAAAATTGATGTGCAATTGTGCGAGTGCGGTCTTGACGAGGGTTCCGTGGATCACGTTTTTCAACTGCCCCAAACTATCTTGTTCCCCTATATGATTTTCTCCCTAGTAATATTTCTCGTCCTACTAATGTCAATACATTTCTTCCATATGAATGAGGCCAACGAGAACCAAAGTGGCTTTTTCTGTTTTTTTTTTTTATAAATTGACCTATTAACATATTTATAATTTAAAAAAAGTTCGCTTTTACAAAACCACAATGGCCTAAAGTTATGCTATCGTCTAAATTAGTATCAGACGTTGTCATAACAAAAATTATTATCTTCTATGAAGGCTTCTAGTCTAGTCAACAAGTTCAAAATAGTGTTAATTCGAGATAAGGCTCCTAAAAATATAAGCGATAGCGCATTCGATTCGAAATGACATTTTGAAAATGTATCGCGAGGACGTATTAGCACATAGAAATTTGCAATTGTTATTAACAAAATAAGAAAAAAAAAACGGGATTTAGTTTTACGTTAATAACTAAAAAACTATTTATATTTAAGAAATTTTAATCCTTAAAGAGAATGAAAATTCCAATCAAGCGTCCTGACTACTGGAACTCTATCTCAATTATTTACAATTTTTATTTATCGCCGAAAATGGGCTACGCGCGGCCATTATGGCATTGGGCGCACTGCTGCAGAAAACAATATAATTTTTTTTTTTAAATATATGCTATTATCGGCTTTTTTATTTCACCTTATCTTGTTCACAACAATTACAATTTTTTATGTTCTTTAAATGTATTTTTTAATATATTCTCGACATACTTTTTTTTTCAAATGTAATTCCGAATCGAATGAGCTGTCGCTCATATTTTTAGAATCTTTTATCTCGGATTAACACTAACTTGTTGACTAGACTATTCAGTTGAGTGGTCTTCTGACTATTTAAAAATATAGAGCATATAACTCTAAATTATTTCTGAACCAATGGATTTCAACGTGGTCGAAAGGATAGTGAATCGAATTTTGAGGTGAAGTTTATAAAATATATTATGACGAAGGCTATACAATATTTTATTAAGAAATGAAAGAAATTATTTCTTGAATGAGGATGTTAAATAGAACGCGAGAAATTGTTCCAGTTTTGTACATTATTTCATTTAGTGTCGCCTCTATTAGTAAGATTGAAATTATTAAATGAAGTATTCATGCATCTTGTTGTTTTCAATGTTTAACAATATAAAACCCTAATACAAATTTCTTCTACTACCTTGAATACTTCAATAGGTTATGTAATATTGTCAAGAAACTTGGGTTTTGAGACGTTCCCGTAATAACATCAAACATTAAATCAGCACTAAATATTTAATTTTTTGCTTGTAGTTAAAAATACCAATCCCAAATGGCGTGATGGGCCGCCATTTTGTGTCGCTAAAACAGTCGTCTGTTGAGACACGACTTCAGGAACGCATATTCTCAGCGACCGAACTTTAGTTAACTTGCACTTGATGATATTGTGCACTGTAGTTGGTGGTTAGGTCCTATTCATAGGAAGACGTACACATTGTTCAATCAAGGATGTAGCCAGGATTTGGCACAAAGGGTTGGGGAGGGGCTATATTATGCAAATATCATTGCAGTCTATCGCCGCTGCAGTGTCTTCTTCAGGTTATTCGTCAAAGTAACAACACATATAGATTTTTACACATAATATTGGAGTATAGGTGAGCAATTGCACCTATTGCCAGTACCTAAGCTACGCCCTTGTGTTCAATATATCTTTTCCTTACCTTACTATCTGTATATGGGCGCAAGTTAAAACAATTTTACCTGCCTCACGTTCTAATGTTTCTAAGGTATACAAACTTTCTAAGTTGTCCATTGTATCATTACGAAAACACTTAAATACTTAATAGCAATTATCTAATATATTTTTAAACAAAAGTAGGTAAGCAAGATAGCAGGCATATTTTGCAGAGCGAACATAACAAGTGTTGTGTGAAGACACGGCCAGGTCCCTTGAAACTGAATCAATCAACAAAGCTCATAATATAAGTGAGTCTAGAGATGCGACAAATGAAAAACGAAAACATCCATGTCCAGAGCATTTATTGAGTAAAATAGTCAAAATTCTACAATAGGCAAACGTCACAACTTTTCGTGGAAATGCTTAAGAAAATCATCAAGGCAGGATAACATTAATATCGTCCATTAAATCTTACACACACACATCGCTTAACACCAGATAAGGAATACAGTTCATCTACTGAATATATAATTTATGTTAACAACTAGTCAGGGCAGTGCGCGGGTGCGCAACACGCACAAGGGGACAGGGGGCCGCCAATCCAACAACAAGACACGTTGTGACGGGCGTCCCGCGTCGCCTGCAGCACTGCAGCCCGCAGGGAACTGTCGGCCCAACCGCGCCGTCCGCGGTGACCCGACCCGACCGCGCGTCACCTGTCCCGCTCCCGCTCCCGCTTACCTTACCCGTCACCGTAACGTCTCGTCTCACTCGGGAGCAACGGACACACAACCGTTCAAGCGGATGTATCGTAACTCCTACCTTCGGCGGCGGTGGTGATGGCGGCGGCGGGGGAGTGTCGCGGGGCGCGCGGGCGAGGCTATCGGAAGCGCGGCTGCATGACGGGCAGGCCGGGCATCCCGCCCGGGAACATGGCGCCCATCTGCATCATGCCGCCCGGCAGTAGCATACCTGCGCACAGAGGGAGAGTTACAGCGGCGCGCGCGGGGGGAGGCGGCGGCGGCGGGGGGGTGCGCGCGGGCAGCAACAGGGGACCGCGCGGGTCCAACACACGGCTGAGCCGTTGTGACTGCTGAACAATCGCCTGTCACCCGGGCCCCGGCGGCGACCGCGTGCATCCATGTGCGCCGCGCCACCCGGCCAGGCCACATGTATGCACCGGAGCTTGGCGACCGACTTTAAGGTGCAGTATAAGCGAAGGAACACAGGTACGTAGGATAAATATAATTCACATGAAAAATCACACTTTCAAAATACTTCGGCGTAGAAGATGTGGTCGATAATCGTAGTCCGTCTCGGTCATGCATGATTCAGTGTGACCCTGTTACGGTTGCTCGTGGAATCCAATTCAGCCAACGACTATTAAAATTTAATATATCTTTCGTTTCATGCACATTGTAAAGCGACAAAACTACTTGTATGTAAATATAATATTAGTGTACCCACCCGTAAACCGACAAAAAAAAAGTCACATTTTATATATGACACACTACGAGAAAATCGAGACAGTAATAAGATATAAGAGCTACTACAAATAAGCAAATCCATTAAAGGAATGTGAATAAAATTACCGCTCATTTTCGTTTCCGTTCCTCCGATTGTGCGGATGGCACATCAAAATTCACATTTAAACTCGTTGACTCAGTCGAGTGTATGAGGGTGGGACTGCGACGTGTATGAGAGAGAGAGACAGAGAGAGAGCGGAGTTAGTGAGTGTTACGGTGTTAGGGACATGTGAGTAAGTAGTACCGGGCAAGCGGTTAGTGTGACGTTATACGAGACAATGCGGTCGCGGGCGGCGCGACGGTCCCACACCGACATCTGGCGGACATTACACCTCCACATGTTAAACATTACACGTACGGTCCGGTTCTTATAGTGAGTAGAGTATTACAAGCGAGAGGCACCCACCGAGTGCAGAGAGCAGACGCGGGTCCTTCGAGCCGTCTCCGACATTAGCGTACTAAGTGGAGCGAGCGAGCGAGCGCCCCGGCGCACTCATACAACCATAATCACGTTACTTGAACATCATCAAAATAAACAACAAAAACTATATTATAAACATAGTCCAAATGTTACATCAACTTGCAGTGAGATTTCTCATCGTCTCGTGGAAAATAGAAAATAAAATTATACAAAAGAAAAAACTCACATTTTATTCAACGATTCATAACGTGACATTCACTCCATTTTCCACTCTAGAAAGTCGCAAAAACTTTCATTACACCCTAGAGCTTTAGCTAACTTGTCTAATAGATGTCAACTAACATAAACATTGTTCAATATGAAATCAAGTAAAAGAAACAACTATCATTGAAACAGTATTAAATCTAAATGTAAACACCCACACTAATTATATAGTGATATTAAATCCATTAAATGCATAATAATACTTGAAATGTGTCAAAATGTATATAAGTACATGGCATGGATACAATTGATTTCCGTAAATTATGACACTATTGCATTAATATCATCTATATTGATACTTTTATTAAGTTATTTAATTCAAAATAAAATGTAACACCAGTCTTTTATCTCTTTAAACATTTGAATAAACTTTATGTATGTAACTACCATTATATAAAACACGAGTGCATAAAATGTGATAATGTTTGTCGTTTTTGTTCTTACATCAAACATACAAAGTTTACAATCTCTTTATTTTCCTTATGATAGTCTGTGCAACAATTTTTATTAATAAGAAGACATAAATTCTAATAATTTTCACATGACCTATACAAATTCCATCTTAGAAGTACATATCAGGGAATTGCCTGAAAGGATATCAAAGGTTAAAACATTGGATAAAGGGCAAATCGTCAGTACGCCATACCTACTCCATCAGATATGGAATTTAACATTACAAAATGTTTGATAAAAGGATATAATAAACTTCACATGTTTTGTGATATTACATGTCCCAATGTCTTTAGATATTTATATGTTTGCAAATTGTATACATACACGCAAATACATGTTTTGTCATACAAAACATGCTGCTTGTTGATTTGTGTCTGGCTTAAAAAAAAAACATTTTTTAAATGGCCATTGGATAAAAGTCTTTTGGACCTACTTCATATTATTTCCAAATAATTATTTTAAAGTGGTGGTCTTCTTGTTAGAATTTTCCAAGGATTTTTTTGTGTAACCTCAGAATTTTTGTTCCACGTTATTATTTCTAATCCACTTCACTTGTGCACAATAATCAAACGATATTACGCAAAATGCGACCAATAATCAAATAATCCAAGTTTATCATAAAAAAGTATGTAAGTATGTTTATCATAAAAAAGGTTGCATGAAATGTCCTTAGAATGCAAATTGTTAGGTCGTGCAAATTACGACATAACCTAAAACATGCTTTTCGACATCAATTATCATTATAAAAAAATTATGATACTGATAAACGTTATAGAACCATTTTGCACAACAAAATCTAAACAACTTCTTCTATATAATGAGTTTTGTGAACATACGTAATTTTTTTTTCTTACTACGTGCAGTATTATTTTCTATGGTAAACTAGAGTATACCTACATTTTTACCACACTAACAAGCAACGAAGTATTATTGACTAGAAGAATTCATCTTGTTTGGTGTCAGGCATTAAATAATTCAAGTGTTTCCAAATCGTGATCTCAATTGTTGTTATTGTTTATTTTTGTTATTTCATTTCCACAGCTTGCACACCCCTCAATTGATTTAAAGCATAATCGTATTATAGATTATATTTAGCTCTAAAAAATAATCGATAATCGTAAAATCAACTTCCAATGTAAGTTATGCTACATTAAAATAAACATTTGTCATTCAACCTTTCTTATGATGAACATAGCATAATAAAAATCATTATATTGATAGACTAAAATATCACCAAACACTCCCAGCAGCCGTGACTTTTTTATAATTTTCAATTATTTTCCGTTTCATCTTATTTACTAATTGTAACCAAAGTGAAATATGTCGAGAAAAGCGATTTTAAAACTTCCATTGAGGAAGATACACTGAATGTTTTTAAAGCAGTTTTTTATAATTCATTCTCTTAACTACCAACAGAGTTGTTTAAAAGTAGCCCCCAAGATAACAGTAAAACTGCTTTGGAAAAAAAAAATACAGCAAAATTGACAAGGGCAAAATATTAAAGAGGAATAAAAAAAATGCCTTGTTAAATAGTCGATAGACACAAAATACTTTGTATAAGAATGATAACAGACATCAGTAACAAACCATGAAGTTTTTAATCATTTGTGGAGATACAATTTGCAAACAAGAATAGGATCGAGCGTTCAGTTGTACTGTGAGTACGGATGAGTGAGGCGGTACTGACCGGGCTGCAGTGGGCGCATGAGATTGAACTGCGGCATGACGGGCAGCATGCCAACCATGGGCTGCATCGAGACTGGCATTGGCATGCGCATCGTGCCGGGCAGCATGCCCATCATGGGCTGCATCACCGGGCGACGCATCGCCGCCGCCGCGGACATGTGCGCCGCCTGCTGTTGCCGCGCCGCCGCCGCCACTGCTGCAGACATATGCGCCGCCACCTAACAACGTAACAAACAATCTTGCAATGAAACACCATTTGCCCTAGTTGCCCATTCATAAAACAACATTAAGAGTTATAGTCGTCAAATTTTTCAGTTTAATCCATCCATCCAAACCTGCGGCTTGCAGAGCATTTGTGAGTAACCCAGCTATACGCCTGACCTATCCAATGGAAAATTTAAAAAAAAACAAGCTTATGTATTATAACTCAAGGTATTCATAAGTTCATGGATAAAATCTGTCAATTTGAGAGCCATTGGTGCATTTGACACGGAGGTACATCTAACGCCAATGCGACATATCGTTTTTTTTTCTTTATACTAATAAGGAAAAATGAGAGTACCTGATAGAAAGTACGTACAAAATCAACGGCGACTGTCACTGACTGATATTCGTCGATGTTATACCGGCCTGGTGAAATATCATTTCATGCCTTGTATGAAGTAGCCAATATCATAGGAAGAAGAAACCACATCCGCATGGTACAGGAGAAATAAAATATCTGTGAACTTTTTGTTCCTACTGTGGTGGATGCAGACAGGTCATTAGAATGGGAATTACATTAGTTCAATACTCCAATTACTCGTCTCTTTCTATTAAATCTCAATAAATTGTCACACAATATTGGTATCATTATAGGAGGAATTTTAAGGATGTACATATTTGTTACCTCAGCATGACTTGTGCTTGGCGTGATGATTGTCTGAGCTGGTGCCTGTATAGCAGGATGCACGTCCGGCTTTGGTTTGGGCCGGTACTTGGGGTTCCTGGCGCGGATCTCCTCGAGAGACACGTCCTCGGGAGGATGCACGATTTTAGATCCGGCGCCGGTCGCGGTCACCAGCGGACACGTGTTCGCAGCCGGCGGTTTCACTTCGCCGTTCTCCTTCGGGTCTGACCCGCCCGCCTGCGTTGACGTTGTCGGCGGCGCGCTTATTGTCGCATTGCTGGATATTTTAAAATAACTTACGACACATATTCCTACTAAACTATAATGCAGTGTGGTGGTAGACACCATGGTATTATAATTTAAAAATCAAGTTTGGTGTCACATATTTAAATTTTAGAAGTAACTTACTCATGGGCCTGGATTTTCAAGTAAGTTTCTTGGACAAATAAAAACTTATTTACAAAATTATTTGCGAAGATAGTATTTAGAAAAGGTTTAATGATAAGATCATATCTAATATGATACAATGGAAATAAAAAATATGCCTCCTTACGCGTTTATTTCGTCTCAAAAATAAAACTAGTATTTGTACTTAGATTTTATGATTTCTAAAATAGGTAAGAGAGGAAGGGCATAGATAAATTTGTTTGGAAATTTCTCTCTACTTGGGGCAGCCCGAGGGATACCTACAGAGGATCGCAACCTTGTGTTGTGTTCATGCGGTGAGTAGGGTTTCCAAGGCTCCTTGGGGTGGGGGGAGGTTCAAAGTCAGCAACGCGCTAGACGATACCTATAGTATTATTAAACGTACATAGGCTACGGTAGCTGCATACCATCAGGCGGGCCGTATGCTTGCTTACCAGCTTAGTATTATAAAAATATACAGTTATGGTCATATAATTAGGAACGCTTATCTAAAGGGAAGAATTTTTCAAATTAACAAGAATAACTAATTGCATGTATTTTTTTGTATTTCTCTCGGTATAGCTAAATTTTTCCATACTAGCGATACATTCGTTGATACACATGCTTGGCTAAAAAATAAATATACTTTATACGTTCGATCTCAACCTAGTATTACTACTTATTGGCTGGTCATATAATTAAGAACGCTGAATAGTTTTTTTTTTATTCAAATTTAAATATAGAACACTCTGTGGCTCTGTGGTTTTAGGTCACTATTCGAACAATTTTGGCGCCATTTAGTGCTGTAAGTCTTTAACATGCTTGCTTCATATGAAAACCATGATAAATCTACAAAGGACATAATAAAACTTCGCCAGAATAGGTCGTATAAAAAGATAGTCGACCATCTGCAAAGCTCAAAAACGATGGTTTTCCAAGCTGTAAAGCATTTTGCCACGTATCAAACTACTTTAAATGTTCCGCGTGTACTTAAACAGAGAAAATCATCTTTACATTAATGTGATTTATTTAATCCATGTTTCATATAAAACAACTCTCGAGCAGTTTAATAAATCGTTCTTAATTATTTATCCAGCTTCATTAGTATTTGAATTTGTCACTATAGAGAATAAATACAAATTGTAAAACAACAACGATTTTATTCTATATTCCTAATTCCGGATGCTCTATTCATGTGGCTATTTCATAACATAACTAGTTACTTCTAAGAAAGAACACATTACAACACATGACATGACTTAGATTAAAAAAATACCTGGAACTTCAAATCGTTCTTAATTATATGAACACAACTGTATATTGACAGTGCTATTAGCTTATCAATTGTGCAATGACATATTTCCATTCCTAATTCCGGATGCTCTATTCATGTGGCTATTTCATAACATAACTAGTTACTTCTAAGAAAGAACACATTACAACACATGACATGACTTAGATTTAAAAAAAACCTGGAACTTCAAATCGTTCTTAATTATATGAACACAACTGTATATTGACAGTGCTATTAGCTTATCAATTGTGCAATGACATATTTTACCATTTAAGATTACATCAAAATCGATTGAGGATTAACTAAAGCTTTATTTAAGATTTCTAAAACATTATTGAGAATATAAACACCTGTGTACAAAATTTCTTAAAAATCGGTCAGGTCGTTTTTGACTAATTAAAATCTTATCTAGATTTTTTTTTATTAATTTTGATATTCGTAATCTGTGACGTAATAGGCATCAATTACAAAAATCAAAAAAATAAACAAAAAATACACGTACACACATATACTACTATTTATTAGAAAGAGGTAAAATTTGTATTTTGTAGGAGGTAGTCTCTGAAAATATTGATCCAATTCTGAAAATTCTTACACTGATGGAAAGCTACCATTATCTCTGAGTGATGATATAGGTTTTTTTTTTATAAAGTTATATGTCATAATAAACGAGAATGAAATCACGAGCGGTTACTAGTCTATTAATATATAAGATACTAATTGCCAATTATTAATATATAATAAATTCCTGGCACGGTTTCTACCTTTCAATGTAAAAATATTTATACCCAGCGACGACGGATTGGTACGTGTGAACATACGTCACTGTTGGCAGGAATATGCGCTTACCTATAAGCAGGGAAGGTAGGTTTACTCGGCGTCGACGTCGGTACACTCGCCGCCGGAAACAACGGCCTCATTCCGGGCATCATCATCCTGGAAGAATGTCTATATTTTGCAATACGATTCACCAATACCAACCGAGGTCGATAATCTGTATCTTACTATATAACTAGCTGTGCCCACGGCTCCGCTCGCGTGGACTACAGAATGCCGTCGGTCGAGCGCACGCGCGTATAGTGCTGCCTTCGCTCAAAAGACGCAAGACAAAAATGCTTATTATGGGTGATCCTTAGAAGATAGATATTATATACTATCGATGAGTTTTTTTAACTTTTTACGATCTACAATTATGTAGAAAATTAATTAGATATATCTAGCATGGTTTACTCAGCGTAAGCCATTGAAGCGCCCCAAATGTGTATTTTTTCCTCATTGATTCACCATTATCGTCACTGCTTATTTTTTATATTACTTTATCTTACAAAAATTATCCTATGACTTGGCTAGGATACCATAGCTATGAATTAGAATAAAAACCATATAAATAAGTGGATTTCGCGTGAAAAGAACATAAACGGACCAACAGACAGGAAAACGTTCGAATTTTATAATATGTATAGATAAAACAACGCCCCCCGCAACGTCTATCTGTCTGAACGCGATAAACTCAAAAAGTACCAAATGTATTTTCATACGGTTTTCATCAATGGATGGATTTATTCATGAGGATGGTTCAGGTGTATAATTAATTAAAGTTTTGTGTAAATTGTCTGAAATATGACGATGATTGTTGAAGATGTGGGAAAAAATAATGCCGACTGGGAGCTTTAGTGGTGTACACCTTGTAAACCAATAGTTATATGTATTCTCTGTTACCCCTGTGAAGCCGGGGCGGTTGCTAGGTAATAATATAAAGCTCAAGAGATCATTTGTTTAAACGCGCTAATCTCGGGAACAACTAGTCAGATGGGAAAAATTCCTTTTACATTTTATAGACTATATATTGATGAAGGTTATAGGCTATATAAAATATAGGATATATAAAGCTATGACTCTAAGGAGCGGAGCGGTAACCATGAATGCCAAGCAATCTGGAAAGCTGTAGGTGCTAAGTGAGAAAAACGATAGGCTACGATTGGCAACGGCGCGGCGAGTTGATTGAATAAATTTGACACGGGTAAAACCGTGGAGCACAGCTAGTATTTCGATAACGCTTGAATGTGATTTTGCTACAAGAAAAAGTAACTATGAACTAATACATAATTGGTACATGATTAAGAAAAATTGCGGGCGACGTTTACCTACATACTATTTCATTCCTTTGTTTTATCACTAAATAATTGCACTAGAGCAGATATTTTAACACAAAACTATCAATCAATACCTACCTACCACTGCCATGCCTCATCATGTCTATCTGTTCTGATTATTCCCATAAATTATTTATTATAAGAATCATGAGGCTTCTAAAACTACTAAAATTTGCCCAGTTTTATCGTCGTTTCCACAAAACAAGTTTGTGCAATATAAAACGTCCTATCGAATTAGGGTATTTTACTATTTGTGCTAAGAAATGTAAAAATGCATAAATATGATACTTAATATCGTGAGCTATATGTTACTTTTAATTAATGACAACATTTTTTTTAATTAATTCAAAAGATTCAATATTTTTATCTCTTCTACAAATTCACGAAATAATGGTTCCTGTGTCACGTAATTATACATTAAAACATCATATAGATTGGTATGTCAAGTATATTTACGTTGATAGAATGTTTAATGATAGTTCAAATTAAAGTTTATAGATACGACCACCTGTTATTTATAAATTCTTTTATAAAAAAGATATGAATATGTAGGAAATATAATCACTCCTCAATATAATATTGTAATTCTACATTATAATTACAGTACCTATTATAACCTCCTTTTTACTAATGGTAATAAAATACTGAAAACCTGTCTTAGTTATTTCAATTATCACCACTGGGCGTCGCTAAGTAACTATAAAAAACTTTGTTCCAAGAGTATGGCAGTTGACTACATAATGACGTCACAATCCAAAGGAGTATGGCGGCTAGCGTTTTATTTAATTTTTTTAATGTACTGCTTATTACGTCATCTGTGTGAAAAAAATTATAATTGATTTTAAACATGTTGTGTGATTATGACACAGACATGTCATAAGTTTGTTTAAAATAGGATGAAAAATTTGTAACAAACAGACCAACAAGAAAGTAAGTTAACATTGCCTATTCAGTTCCGAGCTGTTTAAATTGTAGTTTAAGGCTGTCCAATTCATTTTGGAGATGGATTATACTTTCGAGCGTGTGGCCATGTCAAGCGTGTGGCCTACCACGCTTGTGCCCGATTCCTATATTTAAAGAACGATTCGTTTTGCTTACGAACGGTAGTATTTAAAACCAGGCGCAAAAGCCAAAAGAGATCCTATGAAAACAGTTTCGTCAGGTAAGTTACCAATGGCTGCTACTTACGACGGGTGGGGTATGAATAACGCTTAGTAGGGCAAATGTATGGGGATGACTGTTGAGTTTTTATAAACATTTTGACACATCGAGCACTTGTTGAAACTACTAGACGTTTATGATTTGGTTACCGAGCGAAATCGGCCGGTTGAGTATTTGTTTTACGTGTTTTTGTTAATATTTATAAATTATACCGAAATTTCTTGCATAGATATTGTGTTAAGTGATTATAATTGTTATCTACATAAATGTTACAGTGAAACTTTTAGTGAGTTGTTCTTCAACCTTTTGTATAATATACTCGAATTTTTAATGCTACGAAGTAAATTGACAATCACTAGTCAAACTTGATAATAATGTTGCCACATTCATTTTTGTAGTGTTGTGCTACCATTTATTTTACGTTCTCATTACTTGAATCGTAAAATTGTAAATACTGAATTGAAAGTTTTTAATAATTAATAATTGAAAAATTTTACATTATTTAATATACCCGACCATTGCCTATTATTACTATTTAATAATTAAGGAAACTAATAAAATGAACATGGCAAACTACTACATCTTACCTAAAAAAATGCTTCAGTGGGCCTATGGCAGGAGTGAAATTGTCTATACAACTTTGGTGGGATAAATGTTTAAAAAAAACTTAACAATAGCAATAATATCTTCACAGGTTTAGAAATGTCATCAGTTTTTTTGAAATAAGATTAATTAACAACACCTGCAAATGTGTTACGGAATTAAAAAAACAACTTTAATTTAGTAATATGAACACAATTGCCCCAAATAACAATAATATGCTAATATCTGAGAACATTGATGACCACTTAGATGTAAATATTCATTATATTAGAGGAACTAAGTACTTACCTAGGTGCCTGCATAAACGGAGGCATCATGTGATTCATAGGCATATGCCCAGGATACATCCCAGGTGGCACAGGTCCCATAGGTGTGGGCAGAATGCCCGACGTTACATTTGACGGTCCAGCACCTAACTGTAAACAAGGTTGTTACATTTTAACCCTACCTACAAGTTATTTCGTCATATGGGTACAATTGGTAACTCTATAATGTAGAAATCAGAGAACCAGAGAAAAGAGATTAATGAAATTTACATAAAAATCTGGTTATATTTTAATTTTAGTATGAAATAGCTAATAGCCATGCAGTCCAGGTAATATTACATGGTAACTGAAGCCTAAAGAGCTATTTATAAGGAACCTCAAAATCTGAGATTACTGAGGTCAATCATTAACCTCTCTGCACTCTTACTTTCTGTCACTTTTCACTATGTTCCAAAAGGTTGTGAGCGCCACTACAAAATGTATGCCAAAATAGCTCTTACCTTAAATAGTATATCACTCATAATACCTATTATTGGTTCATCGTAAGAAGGATTGAATAACACATGTTGAATCTGTATTTTAGAGATTTAGTGATTTAATTGAAAGTTGATTTTACGATTATTGATTTCTTTACAGCTAAATATAATAGTTAATACAGTTATGTTTTAAATCAACAAAATTAGTTCTTCCCATCAATTTCATCATTGCTTGTTGCTGCAGCAAAAATGTAGGAATTACGTAAACAAATTAATTAAATGTACAATGGTGTCCTATCAATTCGATTAATTTTTTGTTTCAATTCCTTGGTTTTTGTCAACCATTTACGAGTTATATGTGATAATGTGTGATAATAAGAATAATCAAAAAAATCATCTTACAGAAGAAATTATTTAGGATTTTGTATGCAAAATATTTATCAGTATCAACCATTTTTTTTAATGATAATTGGATAGTCAATATGCATGTCTTTAGGTTATGTCATAATTGACACGATGTAACAATCTACGTTCTTTGGATATGTTTTTTTTTCGAACTGACTATACTGTTAGCCATAAGGGCTCAGGAGCCTCGAACGACTTTTACAGCTTCACCCGGGCTCTTTGGATATGTCATTCAAGCCTTCATATGATGAACAAGGTATAATTTTTTTGAGCAATCAATGTCAATGGCACTGACCATGGTTATGTTGGTAGTATGAAACCAGCAATAGATTAATAGGTTGCATAATTATTTTGTATGAAAATCCATTTTTAAGGAGTAAACTCTAATATTATAATGTACTTACTAGTGCTGGGGTTGCTTTTTTCTTTGCAGCTGGCTCATCATCCTCACTGTCTGAACCTTTACCTCCTCCACCTATATAAATTATTTTACATAATAAAAAACAATAATACAGATATAAGCGACTACCCAATGGAACAGCTAAATTGCACACATTTACCTTTATGTACACTAATACTAGTGTCCCAAGCATAATAATAAAAAAACGTACATACATTATCCAAAGTGAAGATTTGAACACAATATTAACAAAATATGTTTTTATACCTGATTTCTGCTTTTCATGTTCCTTTATATCTTCAGGTGGTATACCTTCCATGCCATAGATTTCTATTTCTATATTTGACCTATTTGGTAATGAATTTGGTACTTTGTCTATGGCTTCTTTATGAACCTGCAAAAAGAATATAAAACTTTTTACTATTTGTATAATTTAAGTACTAAAATTATTTCAGTATTTATCTCGTTATTTTTTATGTGTTCGGATAATCAAGAAAGTATAAAATATCGAACTCATTGAATTGTAAGGTAAAATAAATATTACCAAATTGAATATCGGAATGAACATTATGTCTTAATACTATTATAGGAACTGAATTGAGGCAAGTCGCGCCAAAATAACTAGAATCGGGTTAAAAAAAACGCGACCGCTCTGACCGTGGGCGGGCGGGGCGTTTGCCAAATGTGTGGATCTGACGCACGTACCTGCATGCAGTGTATTGACAAACCGGGACCAGTGTACAGCTTCTTATGACATATGTGACATTTGAAATGCTTCGCCTTCTGATGCTGAATGAGTATTTTCTCGTCATCAAATTCTCTATTACAATACCTGTGTTATGGCTAAGGAAATTCTTAAACATATAAACATATTTTGTTTGACCCAATTATGAAGGTCACGTTTTAAATGAAATTTCGTAACTTATAGCAAAGGATACCAGCACCAAGGTTTGGATGCCTTCTTTTTCTTTCTGCCCATTTTAACGTAGAACGCTAAATAATTACACTTAACAATAAATATACAAGAGTCCTTCTTAAAAACTATGTATCACAGTTTAATCAAAACAATATGTATTATAATTTTATATTTATTTAAATACGTAAAAGCCACGCCAATCACAAAGAAAAAAGCAATGTAAGATGGCGGCAATGTTGCTAGGACGCTGTCATATGTTCACCCGACCTTATTCCCCCAGATTCTTCCCAAAATTTGAGTTTAAGAAATAAAATCCGCTGACATATTTTTCAATTTAATTTAATGTATAAAAAAATTAAGCACAAAAGGTAATCCGATGAAAACTATTATTGAAATACGTTTACCAGAGGTATGAGTGAGAAGCCTGATATCGAATACGATTTCAAGACAACCAAGTTAACATCACGAACAAGTATATCCCAAAAAAAGTGACGAATGTCATTGTCAATAACAGCATTTTACGAGGCATATCAGTATATAAAATATATATGATGTTTCCACTTGTTTTATACTTAGTGACAAAAAATTTGGTTAGTGGATTCTTTCTAGCTGTCCTTAAAATGAAAGTGGATCTTCCTCTTGAACTTATTAAAGAGAGCCATATAACGCCATCTTTTTTAAATTCCTCTTTAAATAATTAGAGAAACTTTTCTGTTACAATTAGGAATTTTATAACTCGTTAAGTGGTTTGCGTTTTTTTAGTGACCAATGCGAATTTTTTGGGTAATTGAAAAATCATTAAAAAAATACTCCTCAGATTTTAAGAAATGGTTTTCATATTCATGATTAAACTAGATTTGATAGTCAGTTTCACGATTATTTTAAATTTGTTAGTAAATAGTTATTTTTAACACAAAAAAATCTTAATACGTGCATAATTCTTAGAAACCTGCAATTAATTTATAGACAACATGTTCTAATCTATGTTAGTTCCAAAAAAACATTTTTTTTACCAATCTCTAATAATTTTAGGTAATTATGTATAGAACATATTTTAGCTGCATCACAGTGAAAGATTTACTTATAATTAACACATCCTATATAATCATATCACTATCGATTTCATACCTCAGGGCTTACTAGTTTAAAGTATACTATGTTACTACTTTGTAATACAAAAAAAAACAATAACCCTAATTAATTTTTTTAACCTATGAATATTAATACCAATACTTATATTATTCACTCTATTTTCTTGTATCCCCTAAATTTAGGGGAAACATTCTGATGCGGCTATAAGATACGGTGCGTCGGGCATAATAAAATCAAAATCAATGTTGCCAAATGCCAAAGTACTTTTATCCGTTTACACAATCAGAACACAGATTGTATAATAATAAAATTATAACTTGTAAAGTATAAATAACCGTATTTTGGAAAATTAAGTACCTACATAAGTACAGGTATTATAGATATCAGAATTACGAAATAGTTCTTAAAACATTATCTACTTTTTATGAAGTTTTCCAGTTCCAGCAATGTTAAAAGTTAAAGGTTTTAATAAACTGTAAAACTCGTTTATTTATATGTTATCAAATTATGTTTATAATGTATGCTTATAGAATAGACACATTTTTTGAATCTATTCTTAATTAATTTTTATTATTCCGGTGAGTTCTACTTTGTGATACTAGATGGCGCTGAGAAAATGAAAACTAATATTTTACATCTTGCCTTATTTTAAAGTAATAATGGCACAGTGGTAGCGTGTTCGGACACCGCGTTGATCGTCATGGTTCGAATCCTACAATAAGCTTGAGCTTTCAGTGAAGGAAAATATCGCAATGTAACCATAACTAGTATGCTGGTAGGGTATTAGTAAAGCCCGCCTGGCTACCTACTTACCGCCTTTAAGTTGAAAATCTTTCACCAAGCGCATAACACAATATTTTTATGAGTATGTTCTGGCAGCTACACTTGAGAGTCACTTCCATCGTAACTTCGTGAGATATTGATCAACTTATATATTTTAAGAATAATTTAACAAAAATAGTTTAAATATACGTGTGTCTAAAATTTAATTAAAATCTCGTATTTTTATCTGATATTATTATTTACACTTACACGATAATTTTGGTCACCTAGTTCATAGTTCAGTCAACGGTAATTATCGTAATAAGCGCCTATTCGTTGCTCTGTTGCACTGAATTCATTCTGTAAATAATATAGGAACACCTATATAGATCCATATTCTTTTGGTGCGTTCAGTATACGGTGTTAACCAGTCAAGCTATCTGAGTAGAAGCACGAAGATCTCGCAGTCGATTCCTTTGTTATTTCTATATAATGCGATGGTGGCAAACAAGTATACGGTTCGCCTGATGGTAGACTATGGACGCTTGCGACACCAGAAGCATCACATGCGCGTTGACGACCCTATAAAAACTTATTTACTTCTCTTTTGAAGAATCTCATAGTGTAGTTCCCTGGGAAACCATCACCAGGGAGCTCATTCCACATTCGGAGCGTTTATGGAAGAAAACTCCTCTGAAACTGGACTGTTCGCGATCGTTTAGGTTCCAAGGTGTGAGGAGGAACTCCCTGCCGATGGCGAGCACTGCGATAATGAAAGGTAGCCGTTGGCATCATGTCTAACAATCCTTCTAGGGTCGATATTAATTTAGTTAAGCAGGTTTGGATGGAGCTGTAATGATGCGGTATGAGGAGGGTCAAATCACATTTTATAACTTGAGACAATCAAGATAACTTCACCTGCAAGTAGTGCACCCTGCTGAGTAACGAACAATGATATGGTGATAGCGGCATGGTATAGCCCGACTGGAGCGCGAGCACATTTATTAAAACCCCATCATAGTGATTCGCTTATGAGCATCGCGTTTTTGGAACAAACGGTGCGCACTCAGTTTCTAATAAAGTAAGCAGGCATCATAGCGGCGACTGGCGATGAACTGTTGATCCCTTAGTTGCTCGCTGTGTTTATGAACTGTGCTGAGCTTACCATTAGGTACAGCCGCCTTACTCTTGACGGTTCGAGTTCTGCATTGAATCGAATAAAATTTGATTTGGTGCAATTTAGCATTCTTGAAATCAAACCTAGCGCACGATCGTGCTGTGGCTCGAATTGGAACTAACTTCAATCGTTTTTTTTTTGTTAGGATCGAATTTGACGAACATTTGACGCAATCTGACAGCTATTGAGCTAATTGAGTTGCTTAATCAAAAAATAAACTTTAAAATACACAAAACAGAACAACCACAACAACAACGATAGCAAAGCTCTATCTTGATTTTCGATTCGGTTTGGTTAAAGAGTACGGTTGTAGGATCGAGTTCGAATCTAAAGTGAAGTCGAATCGAAATCAAAATGAAATTTGAATCAGTTTCAATAGTAACCCCCTGTTCCGTCACTTTGCCGAGCTACTATACAAATAGCTAGGCAAGTGAATATTTGTGCGTATGTGTACAAAGTTCTTTATATATAAAATAATTGTGTCCACTCTTGTAAAAAGTTATACTTCTTTGGGCGTAACTAGTGCCTTGTCTATAGGTATATAATATCATCGCGCGTAATAAAATAAAAATAACTATAAAATGTTATCCCGTCTGTTAACGACATGATGACGATACCTATAAATGATAATAATGTAAAGTCATTTTATTGATTTTTATATTTTATTGGTAACTCTTAATTTTACCCTACAGTGAACGCGCCAAAAGAAGTTGGATATAATGTGTTCGTATATTATTTACATAATTAATTCACTGTAGAGTAACGAATTGGCATTTATTACGATAACTTACCGAAGACTGAACCATGAACTAGAACCTACTTTCGCAGTTTAAAGCAAATAAACGTTATTTATTTATAAATAAGCATAATAACATTATATTATTAACTTATAATTGATTTATTCTAACAAAAACGGACAGCTTGTTTTGAAATTTTGTTTTTGTTTTTTTTTTTCTGCTCACTTTCAAATTTTGCTGACGCTACCTTGACCGACGCGACGGTTAAATAATTACCAGACATACTGTCACAGGTCACGGTACGACGTCTCTAGAATTATTCAAATTTACATAATAGTATTTACAATGAATACGAATAATAATACTAGCCTGTCTCCGAGACAGGCTGGGCAGTGAGGCCTCTTTTTAAAGGAAGGCTCGCGCTTAATCACTACGCCAGGTCCCGATGTATAGGCGATTTTAAACGCCGAGGAATCAACAGTTCTTTATTTTTACCACATACAATACAGTGGTAACTACACGAACATTTCTCAACCGTTCAGGTCTCCTCCGTCCTCCGTCCAGGTCACAATGTGTATGCAATTCCGAACAAGACAATTTTTAACCAAAAAGAAAACGAATTTCAATTATTTTGAGTTATTCCTTGGTGTTTCTAAGAAGTCGAAGGTTCTACTATCATAATCGATATCATCTTCTTAAAAGGTCATCACTAGCTTCCATTTTCTTCTAGAAACGGATTCTTTTAAATCAAATGAGCAATTAATTACATTCAAAAGTACTTCATGCAAACATAATGATTTCGACGGTAAATAATGAGTTAAAACTTAAGATTTTATTATCTTGGATGAAAAAAATAATTGTTAAAACAACCATAAATAGAGACAAGAAAATAAAATGAAATTAAAATGGGACAACCTTTGAGTTATCCCCTTTCCAACGACGAAGAAGTTAAGGCTGAAACATCCATAAAGAACACCTTCGAATTGAGATTCTCCTTTTTTTTTTGAAGTCGATTAAAAACTTATTGTTATATGCCAGGAGTTCGTAGGTTCGAACCTGTAAAAAGCTAATTGATATTCCGCCGGTCTAAATTTGGATAAATGTGAAGAATTCATTTTATTACGGCACTTTTTGGCGCGAACTTTATTCTAATTTTGTTATTTCATATATTACTTAAAATTTACACTATAATAGATTACCTAGATTACCTAACCTAACTAAAAAGAAAAAACATCCGAAAAGCTCACTTGTTAATCTGAGTAATAAAATATCGTTAAAAGTTTGTAAGGAAGAAACCCTTTTTAGAAAATTACCGAGGAATAAAACCTCGATAAAAAATTACCTACAATGGTGATTGAGGATGATGTTGGTGGTTTCTCTCAGGGGGCTCCGCTTACTGGGAGTGCGAAGGCATGTGAAAGAGATTCCCCGTACCTCCGGCGCCAATGCAAGGGGGTTAATGTTGAGGATTTTAGTGGGTGCAGTCCCACATAGCCCGTCCGCTGTCTTCGATGGCATGTGGGTATGCATTATGGGTTTCACAGGTCTAATCAGCTAGACACAGTTGACTGTGCAATTATCAATATATGCATTGTACTTTTGTGCGGAATTTATTTAATGATATAGGCATGGAGTATTTTAAGTCTATGTGATATATATTGACCTTTAGCAAGATTTTAACAGAGAAAACTACCTTTGTTATTAATTTTTAATACCATCCTGATGTATGCCTCACTACTTCAAATACCGTTTTACTTGTGTGTCTGTATTGCCAAAGGGAATGAGCCCTTTCTTTTTCACTCACACGCTCAAAACTATTACACAAACAAGTGTTATAAAATTGTGTTTAAGTGTGGCATTTCAAATACAAAAAAAATAATTGTAGCTATGCCACAAATCACCTGAACTCCCTTTATCTGTGACTAATATTATGAATAGACCCCTTTTGATGCTAAAAATAAATGTAATCATCAAAATTTGTAGATTTAAAGTTCATATGTTTGATAAAATGGTCACGACTTCGTTAATTTAAATTCCAATGGGGCGCTGATCATTTTGTTATTTACTGGTGTTAATGAATCAGTCGTGGTTGACACATAATTACGACATTGTCCTTGAAATTAGGTTCTGTTTGTTAATTTTCCCCCAATTATTTTTAGTTAAGTAACGTCCATATAGCAACCCTATCTATACGAGAACTAGCGAGAATCCGCGAGTTGACAATATGTTTAAAAATTAAAGTTGGTATATTGATAAAAAGCATAGAAATACAAATCTGGAAAAAATACTTTTCATTTATTTAATTTTCCCTCAAGAAATTGAGATTTTTTTCTGGGAATCACGTGATTGGCACGCCAATCAGAAAACGTTACGTCATCGTTCATCTATACTAATATAATAAAGCGGACGAGTCTTTTGTTTCTTTGTTTAAACACGCTAATCTCTGGAACTACTAGTAGGATTCAAAAAAAATATGATAGCCCGATTCATGTGGAATAGTACAGACTATCTAGAATTAGGCTACACCTCTTATCTAGCCTTAAATATTGATTAAGTAAGTAATTAAGTAAGTGGTATGAAACCGCGCACCCGAACTGCTTTATCCGCGTGCGCTGGCGTAATGGTTAGTGATACGTAAATAAAATGTTCTACAAAAATATAGCTCCTTAGTACATCTAAAAAATCCCGGGATATTATATGCCTATCTCTTATACGTAACCCACAATAAAGTATTTTGTTATTTTTTAAATTGAATCTTGAAAAATCATTTATGAGCTGTATTATGAGGCATGGCATATTAATCCTTACGAACAAAAGTTACTTCATCATCAAGACAATTTTATGTAGATAAACTTTGCCCTTTATAACATGTTATTTGGGCGAATAGTTTGGGAGATTATGTAAAATTAAAATAAGCCAACATTCGTCTCGGGTCTATGACTATAGGTGTAATGGCGTGAACGAGCCGTGTGAGTTGCGACGCATAACCCTGGCCGCATGATAATATATTGTCTTTAATCATCAATCAGCGATTTTTTTTTATTATACGCGGGTGAACCGCGGGTCTCAGCTAGTTGTTTATATACACAGTTGAGTGTTATTCTTCCTAGGTTTTCTTATGACAAGTGACTTTAAAATTATATAGGTGCTGAAGAAATTTCTAGGTTTCAACTTAAATTCTAGTAAGCTTAACTTGATAATACCTTAATAATTAATATTTATTTAATTCTTAGTTTATTTATAAGATATTGACGTCACGCGCGGTAATATGAGGTAATGGCGCGTTTTTTTTTAAAAAAAATATGTAATAACGAATAAATATTAAATCACGAGTATTATTTCAAAATATAAAGTGTTTAATACAACCTTTCGAAAGTTGTCCTATAAAATAATTCACCTTTAATAAAATTAAATTGAAAAAAAAAAACGATTTTGCCCCAATTATGTGCAGCTTGATGATAAGACGTCAACACATAATAACCCTTGCAGCAGGAGGCACGGCACTAAACAGGATTTATCTGAATATTTACTTTAGAGTTAGCGAGATCACTTATCGTTTATCAGACATTTTGACACCTCTGTGAGGGAAGCATGAGCCGCGTTACGCGGAGGCATGACACTCATGAATCGAAGGCGTGCTCCCACAAAGGCACACGATTGGTTCATTGTGAATTGCTATGTCAAACTTTACTACACTATATATAAAGGTTTACTTCCATATGACTAAGAAACGCTGCGTCTAAACGCGGCGCGCAAACGCTGTATTCCTTTGTATGTCTTCAACCAAGAAGCGCTAGGCTTAGGTTTCGTAATTAACTTCACCAAGGGACAAGTATCAAGAATGTGGTATCTTAACTTTGCCCTCTCAATACATCCTTGAAAATTTTATGTATGTTTGGATAATATGTATGCCCCAATTTTAATACTAGTAATATATATAAAGTAGACTGTAATCCCATCTTTTAGACTTAGTAAAACACTTAAAAGTTTTTTATATAATAATTGTCTTCTACAATAAATTTTCTAAGCACATTACCGTTTTGCCGGACAATAACTCCAAGGCATGGATGGATCTTTGGTCAATAACGACAAATAAAAGCGGAAATGCCACATTTGGCGATAAGGATAAGAAAATGTCAAGAAGAACGTGATGGAAACGAACCTTTATTTATTTGTTACTACGTTCTGTTATCATGGATTTAAACTTCGAAGTGTTTTCGAGTACAGGGGATTAACTGTGAGAGTGAAGAAATGTCTCTTGTCTATGAATGGTCTAAAGATTTTTCGTGTTAATATATTATTTTTATTACCATGTAATTTTTTTGGGGACTTCTTTGTGTGTCTGCTGTCAGGCTGTGAGGATGCTGAATTTTAATGGATGTGTGGACTACAATGGGTAAGTCTAAGAATGAATATACCATAGGAAGTATGAAATGATCAACATTGACAGATAAGTTGAGGTTAGCGTGGTATGTCATGAGTAGGGTTGCTATTCGTCGCGATATGTCGGGACTTTCACCGTCATTACGCCCTATGTCCCGACGCGACGTTGAGACAAAGTACTATTACGTCATGTTATACCGCGCGGTAACGGAATTTCAAAAAGTCGAGCCAAATTGCTCGGTCGCGCTGGGGAAGTAAGAAAATGGTATGGAAATTTTGAGCGTAGGTTTTAGCGTAATGACCACAATCTCACCTTATGTTAAGTGACGATGTGGCCCAAGATGGTAACACGCTAAACCTAGTGGAAGACTGGCTCTCAAGTGCAGCTGCCGGAACACACCTATTGGTGCTTGGCGACAGATTGTCAACTTGAGAGTGGTAGCTGGCCAGACGGGCATTAGAAAATGCCCTACCACCATACTCTGGTTTCCTCACGATGTTTTCTTTCACCGAAAGCTCAGGCTTGCAGGTATTCGAACTCACGTCAATGGACTCAAAGTCGTATACACTACCTCCGATCCACTATTGCTTCATTGATCACGGTTTGATTGACGGGTTGTTTGATTCATCCACGGTTGCTTTCAACAATAAAATTTGGAGGTCAAAGTTGACTCGGAAGAGTGGATGGCCAAAAATTATGTAGTAAAAAAAAGATAACATAATATGCTCAAATTATGCGCATATTTTCTTGCGATACCTGGCCACAACGCGACCGCTTTATTTTCATTAATATCGAGCCGGCGCGGCGGATTAATGAAAAAATCGTCTGTTGCTGAAGACTGTAGAGTCAGTATTACTCAAACAAACAGACAAACTTTAACATGACTAGTATGAATTTCATAAACATGTAAAAAGGCAGTAAGAATAATTAAAAAAGTAAAATCTTCAGCAAAATAAAATCAAACTATGTCTAACACTGTATAAATTAGAATTTTTGAATATTTTTTTTTTATATTTGCGTCCTGACGAGAGCCTAGCCATATATGGCAAGTTGGCAACCCTAGTTATGAGGAGGGATGACATTCGTATAACTAGAAGAACGGTAAGTATGAAGTTGTATGGATATAGGAATAGAAAAGACCGAAAAAGGAATGGTTGGATTGTTTGATAAATGTGTGTATTAATGGTCTGAATATTGAGATTACAGCTGAGTCATGACAATGGCAAGAAGAAGAACTATATGCCATATTCCGATAGAAGATTTCAGTATTACACCGCTTAGAAATTTAGTGGTATGAATCAAAATATATGAATGTTTTAAGAAAAGAAGGGAAAGAACTTGAAGTCATCTAAGAAGATATACAATAAACTAAAACGATCGATCTAAAATATGAACAAAACCAAGCCTAAGCATCAGTTAAAAAAATATGAATATAGAATCTTTCACATACTGTAAAAACTCACTAAGCCTTCTTAAGAACATTATACCATCAGTAAAAGATAGTAGCAGTTATTGACATGTTTGATAGAATAGATTACGACAGGTACTCGAAAATATGCATTAGTAAATTCTCGTTTCACATTAAATTTTTTCGATATTCATCATGAGTTTTATAGCTCATTTATCTTATGGCGGGATCTTAGCAGGAACACGCGTTATCGGTATTTGATCCTGTATTGCATAATATTGGTGTCATTTTGCGAAATATGAAAGTGAAATAAGCGAAAGTGAAGTGAATTAGAAATGATAACATGTACCATGGCTTAGGAGTTGTTAGAAAAACATTCTGGAAAGTACTAACAAGATGGTTACTGGCTACCATTTTGTTAAAAAACGGAAATCATCCGAAGAGACTAACTTTATAAAACGAAATAAATACCCACTTGTAGTAATAATCCTTTATGAATAGAATTGGTTATCAAAGTAAGGATAAGAAGAATTTTATTTAAATTAATAGTGAAAAATTTATCTCAGCATAATCTAAATACTAGGTCACACAAGCAAATTTCAACTTTATACCTCAAGACGTTTTACCTTGACACACAGACAGATATAGGAAAGTCATCCTACATAATATAAACCATAAGCGTTCCTTTTTTTCATATTAGGTACCTACAGAACCCTTCTGGGGTTCTCAGTAAGTAATCTCAGTAAGTTCCCTTTATTAATAATGCATTTAATTTGAAAATTATTCTTTATTTAACTGGTTAAGACTTGCATTTCTCATAATAAAGTAAGGAACTCTCCAAGTATTTTTATTAAAAAATAACTACAATATCAAGTATTTATTTTCCGCCTGTAAGAGGATCCCAAAACAAATTCAGTCACATTCGTCCGCTTTATATAAACATTAAACACACAACGCAAACGTTATGTGTTGTTTTGTTTCATCATATTTGCTGAAAGACGTCCACTGCTGAACATAGGCCTTCCTCAAAGATCGCCACAACGACCGGTTTTGCAAGTTGCACTGCTCGCATACAGCGGATTCTCGCAAACTTTACTAGACTCGTCTACACCTTGACCCGGGTCTGCACACATTGCGTCTTCCGGTACGCAGTCGTCAATCAAGATGTGGCCCCATCGGCCATCCATTTTATGAGCTACGTGCTCGGCCTACTGCCGCTTAATAAGTCTAGAAATTTCTAGGGCTATATCAGTGACTTTAGTTCTTGTGTGGATTTCCTCA
This sequence comes from Saturnia pavonia, assembly GCA_947532125.1. Taxonomy (NCBI): domain Eukaryota; kingdom Metazoa; phylum Arthropoda; class Insecta; order Lepidoptera; family Saturniidae; genus Saturnia; species Saturnia pavonia. Next base: position 14,091,523 of record OX383906.1, read on the forward strand.
TAGATATCCTTCATCTAAAATAGTAATTTTATGCAGACTGTTTCGAATGTTAATTTATCTATATTTATAGTATACATATTATAAGACTCAACATAGAGATGTTGAGTTTTATAATATGATTTATAACACGTCTATCAATTAAAGGAACATTCATGTAATAGTGAATCATCTCGGAAAAGAGACGCTTTTGGGGCGATTAAATAGTTTCTGCTGAATAAACCATAAGAGATTTACCAAATTAATGTACTACATAATCGTAGATCTTAAAAAGACCTATAAAAAAGCCTGCAATAGCATATGTCTATCTCCTAAGGATCGTCCACAATAAACATTTTCTCTTTAAAATAACCGGGTCGGGTGGAAGCTAGTGGAAGCGAAGACAGCAGTAGTCCACGCAAGTGAAGCCCCGGGCACAGTTAGTAGACACTAAAATATTTTAGTAAGATATCCGTTATGGCTGGGAGAATGTGATAATATATTTTTAAGTATTAATGTTAAATGAGTTGTAATCTATATTGTGTATTGAATAATGAATTTGCAAATTATTAACTGATGGCCGTGGTAGGAGATGACAATTGTCTCTGACTGAGTCGCGATTATCATAAACCAGGTGTAACAACTTACACCCGGCATTGTGGCACGCAAAGGCGTGTCGTGTTCCGGGGCCAGCTGGTGTATATCGGCAAGCGGGGTGGTAAAGATACAGTACCCAATTGGGTGGCAACTACACATTTTTTTTTATAATAGCTCGGCACGTTGACTGTACTGTCCCTGATGGTAAGCACAGTAGAATCCAAATACAACTGATAAATTCTTCAAAGTGACTCTCTTTTGTTTTGTCACGTTTTTTTGAGATTGTTGATCTCTCGATGGCCGCCGTTGATTTTGTATTGTACTGTGCTTACCATCAGGCTTAAGTGTCATAAGTTTGCGGTGTTACTATATAAAAAATAATAATTGCCAAGTGCGTGTCGGGGCACGCGCAATGTAGGGTTCCGTAGTTGCCCGTCACAATATGCAGACTTAGAGAAGGAGCTTTATGCTTTAAGTAATTTTCAATGGAATTTGTACGAAATTACTTCTTCAAGTACATTTTATGAGTTGATTGACTATTACTCGTTAACTTGTAAAGCCTACCTAACTCTGATAGTGTTCCGTTTGTCTTCATTTTATATAGGTACAACTACCATGATTTTTTTCACATATCCAAAAACATCTGTTTAGTTGGCAAGGAAAGGGGGGGGGGGGGCATTTGACTCTAACAAAAATTATCACTTTAAAGCTTAATATTTAACAAACGGATCCCTGAATCGAAAAATAGTTTTCACAGACCAGTAATAATTTTAAACAACCTATCCAATGACAACTCTCACGATGGGATAGACAAGAAAAAAATTCCCACTTTACGTGTAAGGGAGATTATACCTTATCCATTCATATATTAGCTTATACATCCCTCTATTGATTTAAAGCATAATCGTATTTTCGATTGTATTTTGTTCTAAAACAGAATCGATAATCGTAAAAGCAACTTCCAATTTAAATTATACTACATTTCTAAAACAAACATTTATCGTGCAAGTCTTCTTACGATGAATGAATAATAAACAATTATATTTCAAGATTTATTTTACCACTTTATCAGCGTGATTAATATGTATACCCATACAAATTGCAACTTTATAGTACTAAGAATATCTGAGTTAGGCCGCGGACCGACAGACGGACATAGCGAAACTATAAGGGTTCCTTGTTGTCTTCAGAACCCTAAAGACGAATGACATTTGGATTTCAAACACGGGTGGTTATCGTCATCTATTATTAAAAAGAATTAAAGCTTTTAAGTGTCTATGTTTGATTGTATAATCTATGGTTATTAAAAATTATACTGTATGTCAATAATGCTTAATAATCTAACAAATTTGTAACAACAACAATTAATTATAAGACGCAAAATGTTCCAGGAAAAATATAAATTAAGACGTACTTATATTTATATTAGATAATTCATATGTAAATAAAACTTTGAAAACACTTCAAACATAACTGATATGCAAACAAGAAAAAACTTTATCATTGTATTAATATCCTGATTCATACACCTAACATATTTTTTGTATCTTAGAATATGAAGACATCCGTGTATATATGATACTTTTACATATACATTAAAGAACTATCAATGATATCTAGAAGAATATTGTTACCTTTGTTCTGTCATATGAATCATGATTTTAACAGTAACGGAGAGAAATAAAAATAGCTTACTTTAAAACTATGTTCGAGAATAATTGATCCTGTACTAATGTTCTATATACTATTAAGTGCTATAGCAACGGCGTGCGACTGACGGAAGTCGTGTGTGTGTGTGCTCCGAGATCGCACGCACCTTATAAACGGACAACGACCGACTTTGAAAAAATTGTCTTGCTTTAGTCATCGGAGCGAGGTTCGCGGTATAGGGGAGGTTGGAAGCCACTGGGGATAACCCCAAATAAAACATTCTCACGTGGATCGGCAGACCGTTTACATATTTAAAGATACTCCTTGACCGTGGCGGTATACTTTGCTATGAGGTTGCAGTGAACCAGAATGACGCTCACAAGACTTGTGATCGTCGCTAATGACGACATTTCGAGGACAATGCTGCCGCTGCTCCTGACTGCGGCTGATGTTATATCAACGCGTGTTACGACAACACGCACGGTTACGACAATGCGTATGACGATATATCGTGGAGATTGCTGCTGCCTCCTACAGATTTTGTATGTGGCATTAAGACAACTAAATTACATAAATCAACAAATATATGTTTGACGATGATGTAACTTTGCTGAAATCCATCGCAAATAATAAAATTGATTACAAAATTTCTTAGCTACTTCCTCGTGGAACTGATTAGTAGTTGTTACGTCTTCCTGCAACAAACTATTGTTATTATTTTTTTAGAACCGATGGTTCCGATGGAACCGAAAGAAGAAAGGTGGTCAGTATAACAAGATATAGCGATTCCAGTACATTATAATGTTCGTGATAATTGATTCAAAACTTGATTTGCTACTACCGCCTGGAACTGATTAAAAGTAGTGATGAGTCAAAGTTCGGTAAACATTCGGTTTAATCGAAGTTCGGCAGTTTTACCGAGGTTTAGCCGAACCCGCAATTCGCCTCAGTTTTGTTAAGACGAACAGAAGTTCTCTTGAACTCCGGTATCTAGTTACACTTTGCACTAACGAAGTTAGAAAAAAAATGGTACAATAGTTTGTATTTTAAAAGAAAAAAACTGAGGAATTAGTTTCACAGTTTATGTGATGATTAGTAGAACAAATTTCGGGATTGAATAAAACAATATTTTACTACAGGGACTAATTAAATGACAACGATATAGAAAAATGTCTGCACTAAGCCAATGAACAGTGAAACTCAAGGACATAACATACTGTCTATAGAGGTCCAAATTATCCACAGAGCAATCGTCATATATATATGACTTCTGAAAGCACTTGTCGGACCAAAGTTTTTTTTAGTAAATACTTGGTATTGAGGCTCTACTAGAGACATCAATAAATTAAATGCATGGTCTTCCAAAATTGAAATATTTGTTTATTCAACGTTATAATTTTTGTTAAGGTTTCATGAATTTGAATAGAATGTAGGTTTCCGATTTTTCGTTTGCATAACAAATATGCTGATAATATAAGGTTGCTGTAAAAGCAAAGTATCAACACTTGACTCCACTGACTTGACTGACTTGAATTGTGCAGCCATTATCACCTCGAGAAATTATTAACTCGAGTGTGTTGGGGTCTGAGGAAGTAGCGGACCGAGGGGAAAAGTAGGCGAGAGACCCGCAAGATAAATATTTTTCTACACGTACTTAGCGCCACAACAGGGAATATGCATGCATTAAATTTACATTTTTAATCAACTATTTACATTACATTTTGATATGTCGTGTTTCAGGATCAGCCAGTGTATGTATATCCAGCTGCCAATATGCTTACAAGCCAGCATGACTGCGAAGACCATCAATGGACAGCTCTTCTTAAGATGGTCGCCGTTTTTCTGGATTCTTCTGTACATACCATCAGACATAGTGCCTTCGACTCGACACTTTCTCCTACTACTATAATAAAGCTATATGCTTTATTACAGTTGTATTATATTAAAGTTGTATTTTGTCGAGTTATTTGGTCACTTATCATAGGGTGGTCTGGCCAAACATACTCGACTGACGATCCCCGATTTGCATTCTAAGAATGCAATATTTCAACGATAAAAGTTCAATATAAATAAAACACCCAGTAACTTCGACTTTGTGGACAATCTGAAAGCGGACTTTGAAGTCACGATTCGATTTTGATTTGAACAATGCGTGTTGCGTTTTGCGATTTTAAATTTCCTTCGTATTTTTTTCACTTTTTAATGATGAAACTCTATTAAACAAAACGAATAAATATAAAACACGTTATAGATGTAATTCTACAGTAATAAAAATCCTAATAAAAATACTAGGTCTATATTAAAATTACATGCATATTCCCTATTAAAACGAAGTTCGGCTTCGGTATAATAATCCACATTTGGCTCATCTCTAATGAAAAGGTGTTATGTGCAATAAACAATTTTTATTATTTAATTAAAACCGCTCATTAATAACCTATTAATTTATTATTGTTAAGAATATTATGTACACGCAAAACTATTTAAAATAAACAATAATATAAAAGGATTTTAAGATAAACTCTTTAGTAAAAAATTAAAACTTCACACGTCACTAGTCAAATCGTAATACAATGTCGCAATGTTGTAGTTTCTATGAATACAGTTTGAATTATATAGGTATGTATTTAGTTTGGTTTAAGTGATATCTTCAGTATTGTTTATACATGTAGAATATACTGAAGATGAAAAAGACATAAAAACCTAGGTATAGAAGAAGTGTTATGTTCGATTTTAGAGATAATCCCAGCAGCTCTGTGGAAAATAAAAGATCATGTAAGTTACATAAGTAATATATAAAACTGTATCCTTGTTAAATATTCATACATATTTTTTATCACCTTCTGGCGGGTCTGCCGGATCTTTTCATTTCTTATTCGTGGAAGGTTGCGAGGATGCGGGAAAAACAGGACCTATTATTTTAACGAGCTTCGACGGAAGCCTATGTCCTTCTATCCTGTATCTTAGAACGTCTTTCGGCTGAATAAATAGAGGACGAATTTATGCATGTTGGAAGTTTGACTTATCATACAACTTAAGCATCAATCTTACTCCTGGGCGTAGCAATAGCCTTTACATAGGAAGGGGGAGTCCTGAAATGCATATACCTATGCATATACTTCATACTATAAAAAAGCATAACTGTAATTGCTAACTAATAACATCAATGAATTGAAAAATACAGTTCAGTTCTATAGTAAATTTGTGACAAAAAAGGTGGATATTCGGCGAATATTAGCTTTTCAGCGTAGAATGAAAGGGGGAGGGGAATACAGACAGCCTAAGCACCCATAGGTCCATGGTCTTCACTAAGTGTAATTCCGAAGTGTATTCAGTACCTAACTTTTAGATTAGAATACTTAATTCTTTGACGTTTTACGAATAAACAACTAAGCTTTTTGAAGGAGTTTGTGAAATTAGAAATAAAGAGAATATTAATTACTCCTTAGAATAAGAAAGTGTAGTAATTATTTACGATCACAATATATTACGACAGAAGTGTTGTATCATTGTCTCCACATAGTTATTCTGACATAAGTTTTGATTAGATATCATAGGACAATGCAAACAACTTGATGATATTGACAAGATACATAATAATATTTCACCTAGCCTATAAATTTAGTTTTATAATTAATCTAACTTATTCATAGAATAATTTCTTCATGTAGTACCTCTCAAGCTACTGAAGCTTAATTTATCGACTCCTCTTGTCATTTCGTTTTCATAGCACGCTTTGCTTCGGGCTGACCGTCTTGGAAATCAATTTCAGTGGTAGGTTCCAATTGCGATACAACTATATATCTACACAATACATATTATAAAACTTAACGTCTCTCTGATTGTCCGTCCGTTTGTCCTTTTCACTCGAAAACCATTTATCTGATTTACATAATTTTTATTGTAATTCATAGATAGCTATGTTATCTGGCCAGATTTTAGTATATATCTTGTTAGATAAAGTAACATACCGAAATAAGTAGTAACGATAATGGTGAATCAATTCGGAAAAAAGGCGCGTGTGGGGCGCTTAGATAGCTTACGCTGAGTAAACCATAAGAGAAATATCAAATTATTGTACCACATAATTGTAGATCTTAAGAATACCTACAAAAAAGTCAGCGATAGCATATACCTGTCTTCTAAGGATCACCTGCAATAAGTATTTTTATATTTAAAATAACCTGCAGGCGACAGCCATGGATTGGAGCGGGGGCAGCAATATTCGCGCGTACGCTCGACCGACGGCATGAAATCAAAATTAAAAATATTTTATACAGTTTATAGGTCCTGAGAAAACACTTGCAAACATTAACATACAGCTGCACCGGTTCGGGAAACATCCTAGTAGTCTAGTAGAACCGATAAAACGTTCGATTGGGTTTAGTAATCTGCAAAGTTTTAACTAAGTTACAGCACAGGTTTTTAACAATTACTATAGAAAAAAGAACGGATTCGGTTTTTATAGATTTTCAGTTTTATTTTCATTTAACTTAAAAAGCTAAAAAATGAAGGAAAGTAATGAAACTGCTGTATTTTTTCTATTCAATTAAGTCATAATTCTGGTAAATGAAGCATATTTGGTTGACAGCGTCATCCAGAAGCCTGCACCTTCTGAATGAAAACACATATCCTGCTTTCGAGAACATGTGCTCTGGAGTCACAGAAGTTGCGGGCACTAATAGGTATTTAAATGCGATTTTATTTATGGGCATCAGGTGGTTAGTGATCAGTTTAATAATGACACCGTCAAAAAAACGAACTTGCTTGACTCCTTTCAACGGTTGATTGGTCCGCGCAATCTTGGAGCCAAGTTTTATTGGACGAGATCGTTCGCGAACAACAAGACTATTTTGTATTTTTATTCTAATAATAACGTAAACAACATAATTCTAAAACAAAAAACGATAATCATAATAATTATTAGTTCACCAATATGAAATACTATACCTTAATATACGGCTTAAAAAGTGTTTATTGGTATTTATTTTCAATAGCAATATCTTTCCTTATCTGTTATAAAATGTTCATGCCGTATTTCGTTTTAATAGAGTCATTCAATGATCCAAACAATTTTCTTGAACCAAATAGATACAAAATGCTAAAAAAGTTCTTGAAAGATCGAATCCAAAATAGAATCTTTTCTATATAGTACTGAAAATTTTTTTAGGTTTAGGTTCTTCAAACTGGTTCACAACTCTAATTGGGTTTATCGATTTTTAACTGTGCAAATAATGTTCATAACACATGTTTACAACAATCTTTCAATAATTACTCGAATCCAAGGATTATTTGTATATTAATACCGTCGAAGTTTGTTTGTGAAACTTGTATCAAGTACGTTATTTGTCAAAGACACTTTCAGGGTTACTAATTGTTCAATATCATCACCATAATGTACTTTGAAGTGTAAATTAGTAATTGGGCCATATTTATTCTGTTCTAAGCTCACTTTACTCAATGCAATAATAAAAATAAAGTCCTTGTCATCATCAGGAAATAAAACTTCATTTTGTAAGATTCGCTTGCGGGTTGTCCAAGGTAATTCTGTTTTGCTACCATCCCTGCGGTCAATGAACCAGGCGTCGGAGACCGCATGAAGATTTTGGCAATTATAAACGGGTCTGCTGTTAATGGGTTTGGGTATATCGATTGAGTTAATCCTTTCTAACGAAGAAAGGTTATAAAGGTTAGATATATTTGTGTTCACGTACCTTATGTTATTCATCCGAGGCTATCCGACAGGACTACATCTGCTGGGGCCACGGATGTATGCGTAAGCAATTCCCTTGGCTCGACTATAGGTGCCAGAGGAGCATAGTGGTGTTTTAGTCAATAAGAGTCATGTCGGACAGCTGTCTGGCCGTGAATGAGAACAAAATACAGAATATTGTGTCATAATAAAGGCTAAATAGGCATACCTTTTTAATGTGTCTGTTAATGCAAACACTATCGATTCCTTGACTATTTATTTGCAATCTTATCAATATGAGAAAGTCTTAACGATTCAATAGGAATGTAAACAAGATTATAACAACCTTATACCGCAAGTTGTTTTCGAGAAAAAAACAGTAACTAATAAAAAAAAATTGTATTATAATTCCACACAGGATTAGAAATTCATTATTTTCTCATTTATTCCTTTTCTTATGCGCAAAAATCTTCCTCCATGCCTTTCAAACTGTAGGTACGCCCCTGAGAACCATAAATTACTGGTTTTGATAATTAGTCAGTGAGCGGGTTTTAACTTAGTCTTAGCAATAACTTAGTCTTAGTAATAAGTTTTAGCAATAAGTCTCTTTATTGCGTAGACTTATAAACTTAATATTTTGGATCTATAGACATTAGTATATGAAAGTCATTTCAAATTTATACCTTGTCGTTTTCGAGAAAAAGTGTCTTTCCTCACAGACAGGCAGACAGACGATCCTATAAGGGTTCCGCTTATCAATTTAGAGGTAAAACTAAAAAAACAACAACTATGACGTCACAGAAATGATACTAAAGTTTCATCTGATGGTCAAAAGGAAATAGTATGGCATGTAGAAGTGAATTGACGTCAATTTGCTCTTTTAACGTAAGGTCAAAACTGGATAAACTACCTACAACTGTGTATTAAGTACACAGTCGAGTTGCATTTTTTTTTAATTAACCTCAACAGGTCCGCGTGTTTCGAATGCGTAATAAAGGTGGTCCGTGTTTTTCGTAACGTTTCCTTTGATACTCGCGTATTTTTTCGTTTTGATATGGGATTTTGATATAGTAGCTCGGTAAATTGACGGTACTGCCCCTGATTGTAAGCATAGTAACAATCCAAACACAACGGTGATCACCGAGAGATCGGCAATTCATCGGCCGCCGTCATGCTAGCCTGCATAATTATCTCTTCATGTTACGCTAGAAGGACCTGATGTCGTAAGAAGGAAGGAACACACTGGCCGAGAGATGGTTGCACAGTTCAATGAGAACTTTGTAGTTCGTACATTCGAACATTGTAATTTATTAAATGTATAAGGGAACATTCAAATATTTTGTAAGCATACCTGGGGTTGGGATATGTGGGCGGTTGGGTGTTTCGGTATTTTTTATTTATTAATTTCCAAATAAAAAAGGAGTAAAGAGATTCATAAATTTTACATGAGATAAACATAATCCAATTAATAAAAACTTCGATATATATGAACTACGTCTAGTACGTACTATTTCACGATCCGAACACTCGATCTGTTCGACTGAATTGTACTGCAATCCGTACACCTTACTTCAGTGTGGCTTCGACATTTGTGTAGCGTGGGCGCGTTCGGAGCGGCGTTAATAATACGATAATTCGAATCAAAGCGTGGACCTGGACGTAAATACCAATTCAGTAGTCAAGTAAGTAAAATTATTTTTTGTTTAAGTGAATAAACAGGTTGTAATATCGTGACATAGACAGTTCAACCCATTTGTGCGCGCGGTCCTATGTATACGTAAAGCGTGTTTAGATACAGTTCTTACGTGTGCCAAATACCAAATAATTAACTTACTATTAATTTACATTATTATTATTATTATTGATGGCTAACTTTAGCATGTCGCATTTCCGTCACATGATGCGCGCGCAGCTCTTAATTTTACGTTCTGCTAAACGCGGCAAAAATAATGAATACTGAAAAGATAAATGTCACCGATTAATTTTTATCCAATATAAGCGATATTTTTTTTTACCGATATGTAACATAATTATACCGATTAATTGCAACAATATTATGTTAAATGCCTTTAAATGCAAATTGTTCGATGGCTTGTTTAATTTGTGTCTATGCAATGCATGGCTATGTAAATAACTATTGATAAAATAAACAACATGTGGTCGCCTTTTCTTTGTTTAGACCTATATTTAAAAAAAAATCGTTCATTTTTATTCAACTGTGAAGCTTATCGTGAACTACATAAATATTCACATTATTTCATACTAGATGTTATCAAAGACCGACACGGTTTTATTAATATTGGGTCCTTACATATGATATTGGCGTTTTGTTGAACTGGCCACCTTGATCTCAAATATCTGGCGTTTGGTTAGGAATTCCATATTCAAATTTAGGCTTGTGTATTTGTGTTTCGGATTCAGTGATTCATTTATTTTCGCACTATTTGATTTTTCTTTGACATAGTCCTTTTCACAAAATGGAAAGCTTAAAATATCGCGTTATTTACGAACATGAGTTCCATGAGACCTTGCTCCAACAGATTACTACTTTTTTCGGAATTTGGACAATTTCTTGCTAGTAAAAAAATTAATTTCCGATTAGGGTGTCCAAACCGCCTTTAAAGATTTTATTGATTCTCGCTCCCACAATTTTTCAGCAATGGAATCAATGAATTACCTATAAAATGCCGAAAGTGCATAGATAATAATGGTGCATACTTCGATTGATTAAATGTATAATTTCATAACATATTTGTCGTTTTACTTTTTCGATTTAAAACGCTAATTTCATATGTAAGGACCTATTACTAGAAATGTACATAAATTGGTTATACCGTCTTCTAGACTTAGTAAGGCCATTTTTTAGGTAATGGTGTTAGGTTCTATAATACGATCATGAAGCACATTACTGATTTGTCGGACAATAAGTTCAAGGACCAGGTCGAGGCGGTTTTACTGTTAAACGGTTATTAAAGAGTGGATCTTTTGCGTGAATGATAGTGACGTCTGAAAGCGACTTCCTCTTTGTGCATTCACAAAATTATTAATATGATTATATTAATTGTAAATATTATTTGTAGAGTGGAAAAAAAAGATCCGATCCAGTTTCTTGCCGGCTCGATGACTGGGAAGTTCCATGTTTTCCAATCGGTGGTAGTATTTTGACATTCATAAGTGCTTTCTTAGGGCGTAAATTGAAACGTATTATTTTATTTTGACTTTTAATTTCATATTTACCAAGGTTTAACTCACTCACATAAATACGGATAAGCGTTTTATGATTATACAGCGTGCTAATAATTTAATAAATAATAAATTAACGTAAATATTTTTTACAATGAAAACTTGCTAAGTTAGAAATCCCATATCCCATAAAATAAAAGTTTTTTACTTAATGCATATGAAAGTATACACGGTACCTATAACAAAAAACCAACTTTTAAAATTTTTGTCTGTCTGTTCGGGTAATCTCCGAAACGGTTGGACCGATTTAGACGGAACTTTCACATGCAGATAGCTAATGTTATAAGGAATAACTTAGGCTACTTGTATTTTAGAAAAATAATTAGGGTTCCGCACATAAAATAAAAAAGCTTTTTTAGTAGAGTGCGTGGTGGTAGAGCTTTTTCTAATGCCCATCTTGCTAACTACGGCCCTCAAATTGAAAATCTGTCGCCAAACACCAATAGGTGTGTTCCGGCAGTTGCACTTGAGGGCCAGTCTTCCCACTAGGCTTAACGTGTTACCATCTTGGGACACATCGTCACTTCAGATCAAGTGATATTTTGGTCACAATACTAAACATATAACGAATAAAAAAATACATATCTTTACGCTACGACAATAGGGAGCGTAGCAGTAACTATGAACGTCAAGCAATCCGGCTACACGGGCGCGTTGGCTTGGAGAATTTGTCGAAAAAATTGAATAAGGGTGAAACCGTGGGGAACAGTTAATTCATTCATATAGATACATATATGTATTTTTTTAAAAGGCTAATTCGGCTGCATGATTTATAGTGTAGCACGCGTGCAAAGAATGGTCACGAGGTGTTGTAATGCACGCCAATAGATATAACATACATAGAATAATGTGAATGTCACGTTGTCACACATAATTCTGTTTGCAGAAGCATATTGTGTGATCAAAGTTAGCATATATATTATTACTATTAAGTAATTCATTGTAATAAAATTACTACCGGACTATAGATTGACGTGCAATAGTATTTTTGAAGATCTCACACTGGGATCACACTGGGTTCCCACTGGGATCTCAAACAGTAATGTTTATTATTATTTATTTCATTTATTATGAACTACATGTTGTAAATACCAATGATAAAGGCAATAAATTACAATTAGTTATTTACATGAAGCCAATGCGAAATGTATTTATTATTTATCCATATATATTACCTATACATATACAAGGTCAACTTAAAAATTCTAAAAACCCTTGGCATATTTAACCTTTTCATTGAGACTATTCCAATAAACCCAAACACGATACCTCTACTGTAAGTAGGCGAGGAGTTGGGCAGAGTCCAGATGATAATGCAGCATCAGGTCAAGGTTACCATGTTCTACTAATTTCATTGAAGTAAAAGAATAACATAGGAGACAGACTCTTTCATATAATCTTGGGCCTGGATAAAAAGAGAGATGTTAGAATATGAAAATGGTGTCAATTATTAGCTAATAAATAATCATCGAATTTTTTTGCGGATTTTAGCAATTTGAGAGCAAAGTTTTAAGATATATCGTAAAAGCGAAATTATGTAATAAATTATAATTAAAAAAACGATTTTTGAAGTACAATTGATAGTTTTTGATATATCGTTATTTTTATCATATTTTTTAAGTGAGAGGGGTTTAAGAAACATACAAATCCTATAAATGGGTAAACAAAAATTACATTACGAATTGAGTGATCCACAACGGCACGCGGCATAGGAGAATTGGAGTCCGGACCACAGAGTATCAATCAGTATTGAGCACAGGCCAAAAATATAGTTCCAATTAAAAAATATCTATTGAACCGATTTTCTTATTTTTTAGGACTTTAATCTGTTCGTTTTAAATGTTTTTAATTACTTAGTATCCTGGTAATTAGCGTTGTTCTATTTTTATTGTTTGAATGATTTTACATCAATCGATTATTTATCGATAATCATTACTTACTCTGTAACTTATTTGTTTTTTTTTTGAAGTGAAACTTCTTATGCGACTTCCAAGCATTCCATGCACATTATCGGTCTCTCCTCTTTGTGTGAGCCAGAGCGAGAGAGTAAATGTCGGTGTGTATGTATATTGCACACTGTTTAAATAAAATAGAAAATGTCTTTTAAAATGAAGTTTCACTTCTATCGTGTGTGAATCGCACCTTCTTTTAGTTTGTGTATTGTTATGATATTTTACATTTATGAATACAAAATACAATAGATTTTATAAACCATACCTCAATTAATTACATTCTGAGCCCAGAAATGCCAGTCTCCTTTTGATTCGATCAGATCTGTGGAAGAAGCTTACATCCATTCATCAACTAGAAAAGAGCTGATAATCTTCAAACAGCTGAACAGATTTTCTGAAATCATAGCTAAGAACACTATCCATCAAGTCGCATTGCAAACAAAAAAAATATATAAATCATAATCGGTTCAGCTATTTCGGAGATACGTTGCCACAGACAGATACACATGTTAAACTTATAACACCCCACTGGATATGTCGAGAGTTAAAAAATGAATGTTCTTTTGTTTCCTATTCGTTCCTAAACTATCCCTCCGCTTGAGATGAAACTTTAGTTTTTTTTTCTTTTATTATAGCTCGGCACATTGACTGTACTGTGCCTGATGGTAAGCACAGTACAATCCAAATACAAAGGCGACCACCAAGAGATCGAAATCCATCGGCGGTCGCCGCTGTCATGCTGGCCTGCTTAAATATCTCTTCACGTTACGCTTGAAGGACCCGATGTCATATGAAGGAGGGTACAAATTGGCCGGGAGATAGGACATAGAGAACTTTTTAGTACGTGCCGAGATGGAGGTTACCGTAAAACTGTGATTCCGAAGCCCAGCGCGTGTGGTTCTGTTGTGGAAAGGAGAGGAGGGAATGAGATTAAACAAAATTTTGTTAATTGTTGTGCGATAAACTTCGATAAAATCTTAGTTTTCTCACTTGTAAAAAAGCTGCCACCTCTCCTGGTTTGACTCGGAGTATACTGGTTTGGGTAGTACATGTCCGGGTTAACATTCCATGTAGGGTTACCATACAACCAACCATACTTTATAATAAAGTATCCTAATTTTTTCGATAAATATACTTTATGCTTTTTCGTGAAAATAAAGTATTCTAAAATACTTTATTTCCTTTCTCTACTGTGATGCGTAAAACGAAATACTATTATGGGTAATTACTGGACTATTTATTGATACTTATAACTGAAAAGAATAGTAGTATAGAACCAAGGAATATCTAGTAAAAAGAATATCTAGTAAAAAGTTAAAAAAATCCAACAAAAATTGACAAATGGCAACAAATATACTTGTCGGGGAGAGATATCAGGATAGACTATCGAAGACACCAAGATTTTCCTCGACATCGTCGTTACGGTATCACAGATCTTATGGGCGTCATCAGGATTAAATGCAAGCACTGTAGAGATGTACACTGTCCGATGATTCAAATGAGAGTGACGTCTGTTTATTTAGAGTCCAATGTCCTTTATATAGCCACCCCAAGCCTCCCATATTATCGCTGCTCGTAGGTGACCTGGTAACTGATCTCGAACGTCCTCGCGGTCCGACAAGTATCAACCAGAAAGATCTTCTATTTGGGTTCCGACGTATTGGGTTGCCTCGAACAATGTTAGGATCCATTATTAACACAAGTCTTCACAATGCGACGCGGCTCGAGCTGGAATCATCCTTCATGGCCCACGTTGTGTGCTTATATGGGTGCGTGGATCTCAGAGTACATCAGTTGCTAGCGCTCAGCGTCTCTATTTTCTTTCCATTAATTATTTTATTTTCACCGTATTTTGAGTACCTTTAGAAACTATGAAACCACAATCTAGACCACATGTTTTATTTTTTTAATTACCACATAATATATTTAAATCAGACTGACATAATTAAAAACGCAAAAAAAATATATTTCTTATTTACTCTGTTCCCGTCACTTCAGCATTCAATGAAAGTGTGTTTTCTGTAATTAATCTGAAGTGGCGAGAGAAGAGAAACAGATAGTCCATAAATTTAATAAAAAACAAGTTATTTATTTATTGAAATCTAAATTTCGATTGTTATACTTTCAAAGACAACAAAAAATTATTAGCCTGTGTTCAAAGCACTCAAAAATATATATTTTCCTCATTCAAATACTTTATTTTTCCTATTCAAAGATGTGACGTTATGTCATTTTTCTCACAAAAAGTCTGTCCTCGGGTTAACCCCTCGAAAATGTGATTATGAAAATATTTACTGCGTAGTAGATAGATAAAATTAATAGAAAAGAGTCATATTAGAAGTTCTTAATTGCTTTTTAATATTGATCATTAATATTTTTATCTTATTCAATGTTTATTTAATACTAGCGGGCGCCCGCGACTCCGCACGTTATTAGTAGTTATATATCAAAATCGGTTAAGAAATAATTATAAACCTTTTTTTACAATTTCTAAAAGTATTATTGAAAATTCTTATAGCCTATCAATTGACCAAAATTTTATAAGAATCGATTAAGCCATTTTTGAGTTAAATCCGGACATAAAAACTACACGGAATTAAAAAAGCAGATATTAAAATGGCAACGCTTACCGTAGCTTTGTTTTTTTTTTTTTTTCGAACTGACTATACTGTTAGCCTTATGGGCCCTGGAGCCTTTACGGCTTTTACAGCTTTACCGGGCTTGCTGCTTACCATAGCAAAGCAAACATAACAACAGTTACATACCATAAAGATGAAATAATAATATAAGTACACATTTACAAAAAAATATGTTTCTTAGACTACCTATATAATCATATAACACAAATTTCATCCTTTAATTTAATAAAGGTGAAGAATTTTTAAAAAGGTGGATTTTTCAATTGGAGAGTACTTATATGTGTTTTATGTGTGTTTAATAATGATCATCAAATCTGTAAACAACAATAAATTCACCATACAAAGTTTCAACCCTTAAGGTAAAACCACCAGTAATTGACACTGCACCAATAGTTGACACTCTGACGAAGAAAATTAAATATTTGATACTAAATTGATTTGAAGTCTTGAGTTTGTTAACCGACTTTTATAACTGACTGTACCTATATGTATTAACAATAAAAATATTTAGTTTAGTAACATTAAAAATATATCAGTAATCAGTGATTTTGGCCATCTCGATCTTTGGCTTCCTTTTTTTTCTTAATATTTAATTTTCTTCGTCAGAGTGTCAACTATTGGTGCAGTGTCAATTACTGGTGGTTTTACCTTAAGTGTTTTTTTTTATAAATGCTGATAAATGTGTTTCATTATTTTTATTAAAAGGTTACACCATTTCAAGTCAAATGACAATGTTTGCACCGCGTACAATCGTTCAACCTTCTTTTTTCACCTTTAGAGAATGAATTTCCCAAAATTCTTAATGAGCGTCTACATCGCGAAGGAATTAACTATGCCAAATTACAAGTCAATCAATCGGACCTATCGCTTCGGAGATCTCGTGATGAAAGGGAAATCTTTTATATATATGTATATATATGGGATAGTTTAAGGTTTGTTTAATTTTGTATAATTAGTTTGCAGTAGTGTTGTAGATTTCGATTTAAAAAAAAGTATTGTATCTGTCAAAGTTGTCATTTGGCACTTTCCGTCTCTGCAATTACGATGTAATAACGGCTTACCAGTTTTAATTTAGAATAAAGAAAAAACATAGTTAATTCGCGTGTGTTTCGATTGCTATCCCCACGTATATATATAAAGTATAAAGCCCAAGATATTGTTGTTTGTTTGACCGCAATAATCTCTGGAATGTCGCAAAATTGGCATTCCTGCAATTAGCTCTGGACTTACTAGTTTACTAAGGTGACAGAACAAGTTGTAGAACATATTGAAGACAATAAATCGATTTCAATTTTATTGTTTATACATATATAGACCCTATAGTAATCTTATAGCATTATACATGGTGTTATCTATAAATCAACACCACGTTAGATACCTATAGCATAAAATTCACTGATCTTTCTTACAATATAACCTGCAAATGCGTAACGTATGACGAACGCGTTCGTCGTGTCGCGTCTGCGTATTTATTGCTCGCGTGCCTTAAAAACAAGGCTAAGGCAACTCGGTGTAACAGTCGATACCAACCTCCGTGCATAAAGTACGCCGCGTAACTCACCTCTCGTAAACATGGCCAACTGACGTTTAACTATTTTAAATTAAAAAAAAAATCCCATCCCTTCTTTCAACAATCTAAATTAAAAAAAATCAGTTTATACACCGCGCTGGGTGAGAGCGTAACAGTTTTCGATATTTAAAATACGCGCGTAATTCTATTTAATTGCTTTTCTTTTTCTTTTCTTTTTTTTTCTTTTCTTTTATTTTTCGAAACTTCGCAGTGAAAATGGGTTTGAAGTCTGAAGATGACAAGAGGCCGAGCAAACTGGCGATCATGGAAGATGACTCCTCGGATAAACCAAGTGAGTATAATTTTGTTTTTAACAAAAATCAAACAGAAAACGTTTAAAAAGTGATTTAATTCAAAGTACTACATAATCAATCAAATTAATTACTGTATGTATTTAAATTGAGTTTGTATTTTCATAAAAATTGTAGTAAGAAAACGGTTTTGTTTTTTAAATAAACATTAAATACTTTTTCGTTAATGACAAGATCTAGTATTTCATTGCCTATCTAATCTGGGACTAACAGAAAGATCGATTTACACTAAAAAGTAAAATCATTAACGCCTTATTTATGTAACCTTACTTGATTAGATGACATAGATATCTTGATTGACATAGATATCGAAGGCAAAAAAACTTATTACATGTAAATACAAATTCTAGCAGGATTTTTATATTCATACCGCAGTTTTTCTTAATTACCTTCTTACAAACTTTAAAATAATATTGGTATTCTTTATATAGGTACCCTACATTAGAATATTGTTAATATATTTTTTATGTTTTACGAAAAGTTTTTAATAACGTGTTATTAAGTTTCTGTTTAACTGAATTTTAATTATGAATGTCATATAATCTTTTTAGGAAACAAAGTTTGATAGCCATTTCACATACTATAATTTTATTGTATTTTAAAACGGGACAGTTATACAACCGTAATGACACAGCTGTTAGACCCAGATAAAGAACTGAAAATCTTGTTCGCCATACAAAAACTCGTCCTATCCCAAAATCGAAGCTTGAACTCCTGAACAAAGACTTGGAGTATTATCACAGCGCCACGAAGCCTGTCTAATAATTTATATAACAAAAAATAGTTTTAATAAGTGATATTATTTGTAATGATAATATATAAGCATTATTTACATATTTTTGCATGAAATATGTCTTTTGTGAGACATTTTGCGACAAATAGCATACTTTTAAGTGACGTCACACATAAAACATTTGAAAACTATTGAATTAAATTAGTAGGTGATTTGTCGATGTTTAAATGGAATATAATGCCAAGCTACCGTTTTTTTTGAATCGTGCATTATACTTATGATGACCTTAGTTTTTTCCATTTGCGCGTTTATTATAGTGGCGAGAAAAAAAACATTTAAAAATAAATCTGATACTTTATATATTGCGCTGATTCTGTAAAAGTGAATCAACTAAGTTTATAAAAAGTCTTTAACAACAAAAAAAATACTTTATTCTATTTAGGCCCCAAGAAGGCCCGTCAGTCAAAATACTATAACTGGTTCAGAAAACGTTCCAGTCATCGAAAAAAACCGGCAAGTAACTCGATCGGGCTTATCTTTTTTTTCCAAATCTATACAGCCAACTAAGCTAGTGTTGTGTTCCTGCGGTGCTAGGGTTTCCAGAGCTCCTTTGGGTAGGGGGTTCAAGTTAGTGATACCTATGTTAATACAACTTTGAAAACTTTTCTTCTAGGAAATATATTAGTAGGAACAAAATAAAAACGGTAACCCTTATTATATGTATAATTACTTATTCTAGCCGATTTTCGCTATGTTATTGTTTTAAAACTCTTATTATTCTTTTAAAACTCGATATCCATTTCATCTTAAGCGTAAACCTGTTAGGCCCCGCTTTTACGTATGTTGAATATTAAAACTTTTAACTGTGGAAATTATTTTTACACACACAATTATTTTTAAACTATTCATAATATTATGTACTTACTTACATATTTTTCGTAAAATTTAAATAATCTGATAATGTCTGGAGTTCTATAATGCGTTCACTTAAAATCAGTCAGATGAGTTTGTGACGTCAATCCTTTATAGATTATTGAAATTAAAAATACATAATTACTTTATAATGATTTAGTAGATTTAGTGAATTATGATTGCATATACATTTAAAACAGTAATTATTGTATATTTATGAAATAAATAAATTGTATTTCTTACGCATTATGCATATGTATAGAATAAAAACAACAACCGTTCAACCTTTCTCTATTTTGTAATAACAGATGTTATTGTTCACGCGGAAACGGATCCGTTGTTACAAAGTAATCACAACTGCCGGCCCCGTCTCGGTCACAGCGTTATGGTTAGCGAGTTATCCGTTGATTTCTACACACACAGGCCACTGGACGACATCTAGCACGCAGAGTTAGATACCTACATTGCGGAATCGCGTATACAAAGCAAAGTATAATATTTTAAAACAAATAATTTATAATGGTTAATATTATATTATATTCTTAATGGGCCATATCGTTTCACTTGTGTTATTTAATTCAATGAACTCTACACCGCGCTGTCAACTCACCCGAGCTCCCACTTTCCGTAATCGTCCGCAGTTCGCCAGATTGCTTGACGTTAATTATTATTGCTACACTCCTTATAGTCGTAACGTGAAGTTATATAGCTTATTATAACCTTCCTCGATAAATAGGCTATAAAATCTAACTGGTAATTCCAGAGATTATCGCGTTCAAACAAATAAACCATGTGTTGGGCGGATGTTGGTATACGAGTATGGGTTTTTTTTATTTTTTTCATGGAGACGGTTTTTATGTTATCCCTGTTTACTAGCTGGTTCCATATACGTCGTTTTTCCCTTTCGAGTAGTCAATAATAAGATCAGAGCGCCACCTCACGTCCAGGGATAGCATAAAGAACTTCTCCATGAAAAAATAGATTTATTAACGTTCATGATGATCGGTCAAACTGTGATGGAGTTTATCAATCTCATATTACAAATATGTACCAACATCCATTTTTATATGTATCGACGCTGGAAAGCATAATTGTCCTCTATTTAACAATTGAACCATCAGTCAGATCGCGACTTCAGTCAGATCGCGACTTTTTCGCATGATCGGCAACAGCCCAAGCCGAGGTTCGGCCACTTTGGCACCCTTGGAGCTTGTTGCCTAGCTTTCGCGGCTGAGTGCCTTCCGCGCTCGCCCCCAAGCCCGGTGAAGCTGTAAAAGCCGCAAAGGCTCCAGAGCCCCTAAGGCTAACAGTATAGTAATTTCGAAAAATAAAATAAAAAAAAAAACAATTGAACCTTACAGTAGAGAAAAAAAAAACAAAAAAAATCTGATGGCTATCTTTGGGGGAAGCCTATGTCTAATAATGGACATCTTTTAGTGAACGGATGGATGGACAAACCAAACAAACTCAAAATGGAACCTCTTCAAAATCAATTAAACTAAATGTATTACAAATTAGTTTCATTGTTATCAAAATAATAAAATATGAATAAATCATTTATAATATGTAATTCAATTAAATTAATAATTAATTTTAATAAAATTAAAATAATGTTGACTTTAAAATTATTTTTAAACAACAAAAAAGGTAATATATACGTAATTTAAACACATTAATAATGACTTATTATTGAAGGTTTTTTTTTGTTTTCGTCCGGTAAAAAAAGTTTAATTTCTTACGAACCTAGTGATCACATAAGTAAAACTTTTTTTAAATAGCAGCACAACATAGGACAGCTCGATACCTGATGTTCAGAACAGTACAATTTTAAAAAAGATGAATACCGATAGAACGGGTATCCAACACCGGTTGTCGCTGTCATACTGGCTGATTGAAAAACGAGATGAACCAAAATAGAGTCCCTAAGAGTTCAGTACGGTACTGGCAACTAAAACCCCGCAATACTAGTAAAAAAAATACGGAATTTGAAAAGTAAGAGAAAGTAAATTATGAATATTTCGAACGCAAATATTAATGTTACATAAATACCTAATATACGCTAGTTATATCCAATCTAATTTTATAGATAGATATCTATCGTTTTATGTCACATCCTCTTGTAGTTCTTAACGTTCTAGATTAAGATTGAGGTCAAAACGATGTAGTGTTCTATCCGGCGATTTATTACTATAATAGAAGTGGAAACTGCCGGCTTATTCTGTGCCTGTAGGCGGCAGGCGGCAGGCGGCTGCTTACTCTTGACGCGTTTGAGTTCTGAATCGAATCGAATAAAAATCTATTTGGCACTCTACGAATCAACAATAGCGCACGATCGTGCTGTGGCTCCAATCGGAACTAACTTTGATCGATTTTTTAATCTAGCATTTTTATGTAAAAATGTGTGTTATGTAAAAGTGTGTGTGTACTGTGATCGGATATAGATACCGATGTTGATATGATTCGATTATAACTCAATCTTTAATTTCGATTCGGTTTGATTCAAAAGTACATACACACTTGTAGGATCGAGTTCGAATCAGAAACAAAATCAAATTCGAATCAGTTTCAAGAGTAACCCCCAGATATGGAACTTGGCACCTGTTAGATCTCAGCTTTTTATCGGTGAAAACGACTACCCTGAACGTCGTTTCTACCGAACTTAGCTCCTTTTTCACATTTAATGTGTTTGTTGGGATTTTAATTCACGTCACTAGTGCACAATAACCAAACTACATCAGGCAAAATGCCACCAATATTACATAATATAGGGTCATATAACATAAGTTTATGAAGTCCAGTAAAAACCACGACCTGATAGTTCAAGATTCCGCCAAAAAAGTCAATATGTAATCTATAGTTTATTTAAATCCAATGATAGATAGACTTACAAGAGTACATTATAGAGAAAGATTTGTAATGACTTTATATATATATATATATATTATATATATATACATATATATTATATATATATACATATATATTTATTTTATTTTTAAGCATAGTTTGAACCGGCATTACTATTGAACATTTTATTTTTCACATAAAAAAGTAGTCATCGTGACATAACTCATAGTTAGACATATGGTATCGCGGACTTTTACAAGAGTACATTATAGAGAAAGATTTTTAATGACTTTTTTTATAGATATATTACATATATATATATATATATATATATATATATTTATTTATTTATTTATTTATTTATTTTATTTTTAAGCATAGTTTGAACCGGCATTACTATTGAACATTTTATTTTTCACATAAAAAAGTAGTTATCGTGACATAACTAATAGTTAGACATATGGTATCGCGGACTTTTTTGTAAATATTTATGTCCTCTTTAAAATCGTATTACGTCACTTTGCTCTATTGTCCATAATTTCCGCAGCGTAAGCGATATAACGATTTTTTGGTATTTTTTTACCACATTGAGTTAGATTATCGAATTTTTCATACGGCTCCCTAACTTTTTTGAAAATATTATATCGCCTATGTTCAACAGGTAATAACCTATAATGTAGGATTCTAATGGTGAAAGAACTTTTCAAATCGTCCAGTAGTTTCAGAACCTATTAATTGCAAACAAACAATCAAATCTTTCCTCTTTATAATATTAGTTTAGACAATAAAAATTATATCGACGAATGACGCGACGTTCAAAAGGTTAATTGACTAACGTGCATATGACAAACGTAACATGATAGTCAATTAGCCTTTTCACCGTCGATATTATTAATATTAAAAAATACTCCAATTGGACAATAACAAACACGTATAGTTATACCATGAATGGAACTGCGAATAAAGAACATGAATTCGAAATTTAAAAACCGCTTTCGCGACATTAAAAGTTACCTGTACTGTCATAAAACACAGAACTCGTTTTAATAATGTCAATAAACTTAATATTTATTACATAGAATATCATAAAAATACCAGTTAATTTTTTTTAAGCTAATTATTTAGTTTGACCGTCACATTCTTACTAACATTCACGTTGGAAAATTGTACAGTTTAAGAACAATGCATTTGTATGCCCAACGACCGGTGGTAGTAATACCACTGTAAGTAATATCCAAGGTTTTACTTATGCACAGTTCCGTCGTGGTTGAGTCATGAATTATACATAGGGGAAAATATGTGAGGATAATTTTAAATAAAACATTTTTTAAACTTGTTGTCCCGTATCCTTTGGAGAATCGGTGGAAAACAAAAACATACAAATTTAGTATAACAGAAATGATTACCGGAAAGGTGGGTTCAATTTTAAACATATTATAATACTAGTAGTGTCCCGTGGCTACTCACGCGTTTATTACGCAGTAATTATTTTCGTTTCGCAGTTTTATTTTTACTCATATTATTGACAACTTGTTAGGAAATAACATAATATGCTTCTCGTCTGCAAAATCAGTTGAGAATTAATAAAACTTTCATTTATCAAAATATTTTTATACGATTTCTAAAATCAATATTGACAATTCTTATTATAACCTATAATTTGAGCGATGATATGAGCATTCCGTGTAAAAAAATATCACAAAATACGGTCATGCCGTTTTTATGTTCAATCAAAATATACAAATAGAACTTCAACATTTATTGAGAACTGTAGAAATTAAAATGCATTTAATGAATTATCTACATATTGTAGCAAATATTAAAAACTAGCGGGTGCCTATAGAGCCAATAGCCTATCTATTGAGAAATTACATATACTTCCCGTGTACAAAAATTCATAAGAATCGGTCAAGCCGTTTTTGAGTTAAATTCGGACATAACTACACGGATTTAAAAAGACGGACGTTAGTCATTGACGATAGTACATAATAATATCTCAATAACTTTAGTATATTATTATTAAAATGGCAACGGTTACCATGGTAACTCTTACCATAGCAAAGGTTATAATATAACACTAGTTGCCATATCATTACATAGTATAAAACAAAGTCGCTTTAATCTGTCCGTCCCTATGTATGCTTAAATCTTTAAAACTACGTAACGGATTTTGAAGCGGTTTTTTGTAGTAGATAGAGTGATTCAAGAGGAAGGTTTATATGTATAATACAAACATAATATTGTAGAGAAACACTGGTAAAATTAGAGGTTTCTAAGTGATGTCGTAAATAAACACATTTTTTGCGCTTACATTGCAAACGCTGGCTGAACCCCACGAGATAAATCAAAATAATGTACTACAGTATTGTATAACTTAAAAAGGTCAACAAAAAAGTCCATAGCATATATATATATATTTGTATTTTTCCCATCTACTATATTTTTTCAATATTTCTTTCAATTTTCTAATCATGCACAAGGTGATAAATCAGTCACAGTGACACTTTTTTGGCATGTCAGCTTTCGCGATCAGCTACACAGCTACAGATACAGCTGTCGAGAGACGTGCAGGCCGGCGTGACACTTACGACTTACGATCAGTAACATTTCCGTGACATTGCTATCCTATAATAATTTTTTTTAAAGAAATATGTCCCAGTTTAATAAGTAAAAGAATGTAGTGTCATATATATTTTTGATTTATTAATATTGTTACTCTCATGTATAGGATGTTAGCGTGATGATACATCAACAAACATCACGAACATGGTTGACGTAAAGCCGTCGGCTTTATTGTGTTAATAGAAGAAGCAATGTAAGCATGTGCTAAATTATCATTCCGGCCTAATTAACAGACTGATCACAATGGTTTGACAAATAACGAACAGAGGATCATGTTTGTATCAATGATAGTGTTGTGATCACCTCTGGCTGGACTTTGCCGCGTCACTGAAAGTCCGGTTTAGACTTTAGCGCTTAAAGCGTTTAAGCCAAGGTTGAATGACTATGTTATTATACCGGAAGATAGTACCTACTTCATTAGGCGCATTATGAAAACATTATTGTGTGGTTTCATTAAACAAGGACGCAAGTGAAACTAAAAAAATACAAATTATTGAAGACATATGACATACATTCTTTAATAACACACATTAATATATACAATGTTCAGAATTTACGATTATAATCCTTGACTGCACGGCATAAAATTCAATTTTATTTGCGACAATGCAATGTAATGCGACATGCGATAGATGTACGAAAAAATTCTGGGGTCGATTTCACTTTAAAAATGATGACAGATGTAACAAAAACTCTACACCACGAAGTTGCTTGGTGAACCTCTTATTTTATTGTGGTGAAGATAGTCACATTCCATGATCAGTGTCATCTAGAATGAAATCACAAATGTTGCAATCAATAAAATTCCTTTTTTTATCCGTTTATTATTTTTTTCAGTATATTTTATTTCGTATAAACTAATAATATCTATGATAGTGGTAATATTTCGGTGAAGGAAAAAACATCGTGAGGAAACCATAGCATGGTGATAGGGAATTTTCTAATGCCCGTCTGGCTAGCTACCACCCTCAAGTTGAAAATCTGTCGCCAAGCACCAATAGGTTTGTTCCGGCAGCTGCACTGTTAGGTGAGATTGGGGCCACTTCGCCAAACCTATAACGATAAAAAAAGTACCTTCCGAAGCTAATGATTCTACTCTCATTGAACTTGATATTTACTAAGTTAGTTGGCATAAAATGTAACAATATATTGTGTTTAAATGCTCTGTTCTGAATTACTAGTTAATAATAAAAAGTCTGAAAAGTAAAAAAATGTTTACGCAATTCTACTAACGAATATAAGAACAGTATGATTCCTGTTAATTTTTGCAAAAAACTTTGAATTTTTTGATCTAAAACTGAAACGAATTTTGAAATATAATCACTAGTTTTGTATTCATCACTTGAAAATTAATGAAAGAAGCTACATGACCTGATGAATACTTTTTCAATATCAAAATTTGTGGACCTTTGTTTTTATTTTCATAATTTAACTGATAAGTTAGGTGAAATGAGATCCATTTTCTTGTATATTGTACAGATTTAGTCTTTTCAGATATTCACTATGTGTAACCTTCTGTAATGTGTTGGGACTTCAATAAACAATTATGGCATGGTTTTAAGCGATAGGTATATAGCGTTACAGCTGTGCCCGCGGCTCCGCTTGCGTGGACTACTTAAAAAATATTTTTTATTTTTTGTGAGGAACCATAATTACTCTTGTAAAATAATAGTAGCCTATGTTATGCCTTATAACATCAGCTATCTGCCAGTGAAAGTCCCGTCAAAATCGGTCCAACAGTTTCAAAGATTACCCGGAACAAACAGGTAGACAGACAGACAGAGAAAAATTTAAAAAATGGGTTTTTGTTGTTTTGGATATCGTGTATACTTTAATATGCATTTCGTAAAAACCTGTTATTACAAATAGACACCACAATTTTATTATATGTATAAATATTAGATTTATTCGATACATATTAGATTTTATAACAATATTTTTTTTCTTGTTATCGATATAACGTTAAGACTAAATAACAGACGTAAACGACTTAAAAAACTTAATAAATTGTCTAATATTAATGGAATGGTAATTAAGAACAAATAACCGTGGCCAGGAAAAGCAAAAAAGGTCGTTAAAACTAACCGGTAGAAATATACGACTATTATTAATATGCTATAATAATATTTGCTCATTGCTGAAATACTTTTGAATCTAACTTATATACTTTGTAATACATATTATTAGCTCTGATTTCTTTTACAATAATGACATAGCTAATTTTTCATTTGCTAGCTTTTACCAGCGACTTGATTCCCGTTGTCTTCGAAATGATGCGACTCACGGGCCACCTATTGTAAATTGGTTCTACTAAAGAGTAATACAGAATTCCCCCAAGCCCGTTAAACCTGTAAAAGCCGTAAAGGTTCCAGGGCCCCTAAGGCTAACAGTATCGTCAGTTCGAAAAAAAAAATACAGAACCTTAACGTTTGCAATCTGATGAATGGTTTAGGAATGCATAGGGTAAAAAGAAACATTCATTTTTAAGTTAAATATGTATGTGTTTCACGGGACAAATCTATACATCTACAATATTTATAGATATATAGATTTGTCTCGTGCTATTATCTTACAATTTCAAAACCTTTATCGTATTACGAAAAACATTCAAATAATCTATGAGATTATGATAGATCTCGTTGTGGTTTGAAAGATGGTTATTAAGTATTATGCCATATTTTTAATAGTACAAGACCCTTTATCGTTCTGTTTTCTCTATTCACGTACCACGGGCGTGGGCGTTCCAATTACGAAATTCAATTATATATAATTTTATCGATATGTCGATAATTTACAATCGATTCCATTAACCGTGCCCGACTTGCGAAATGTCGCCTTCTGCTCTTATTATATTGGATTCTTTTGAATGCATGAAAATACATGTCAAGGATTGCCCGTCGTGCACGTTTTTGTCGAAATGTTATCGATCGTATAATTCTATTTAACTATTTAATTTTGTGTAGTAAATTTTATTGATCTAGTAAATCATAAGGAACAGGTTGAAGAAGAAGAAATGAAATGTAAAATAATAATAATTTTGACTCCATTCTCTGTAGGTGGCCAAGCCAGCGAAGTCTATGAGATTTTATTTCGCCGATGATGTTGGACTCGACCACCAATTGCTCAGTCTTACCATTATTTCTGAACCTCCGAGTGTTATTATCTTTCTTGACAGATCCCAGGATCACTTAGGCTCTTCGCTACCAAGAGCTGACTTCCGTCTTTTTGTGTCTAGGCTTCACATGATCGTTCTTATCAATCATTACATAAATTTCTTCTAATTGGGCCAGTGGTAATTTAACATTGTGGTTTGATTATGTCAGGGTGATATTCTTTATGCGGGCCCAACGTAGTGACAAAAACTCCTATATATCCCGCCCCTTACTGCTGATACTGCGCCCACGTGATAAATTCGATATTTAACTGACCTACGCTTCGATTAGTTTGTTATTCATTGTAGTACCGTAAATGAACGATCATGTTTACATCGAAGAGAATGTTTATTGTTTACAAAAAAAGAATTGCTGTAAGTTCTGTTTTGGTTTTTAAAAATGCAAGAAAGGACTCTTCTATCGACTTAAAATTACTCGGAATTTACAAAACCTTTATAAGAAAAGAATAACTTCTGTTTGCATTTTCGACACTCGCCAACATTTGCACTAACACAATAGTTTTAGTGTGTCTTTTAGTCATCGCCTCATATTTATTATTTCTACTTATCTAGTGGCTTCCTCTGTTAATACCGAGATATTGTCACAGATTCAATGCAGTAAGTTTACCGAACATGTGTATTTTGATAAATATCTTCTTGATTCTTGTAATAATTTATTCTAATTGCGGGATGACCTTCACTGTCGAAGCAATTTTAAAATATAGCTTACACAAGAATATAAAAATACGTGAATAACCTTGATTTTCCGGTAAACGATTTATATTCGTGTTAAAAGCTAATAAGCGTAAATTTCTTTTATTTTAATACTGAATATTTTACTAATCAGTTGTACGTATTTTTGGATGTTATATTTTTCTATTTTATTGATTATTTCTCGATATATAATTTATCGACAGCATACCGGCCGTAATAGTTCGTAAGTTAACAAGATTTTTGCAATAGATTTATTAATTGTATGCCTTGCATCATCGGCATCTTAGTTACGTAATAACGTCGCATCGCGTAGAAACCGATTGTGCAAATAGCGTATTTATTTATGATTGTTTATAAGTAACGTTTAGCTTTTTATAATAATATTACCTTTAGTGTAATAAATAAATAAAAAAAAAACAGAGTACTATATACTGAATCCATATCATTGATAGCTCTGATGCTCCCTCGCATCGAACTATTTATTGAGTTCAAATGTTGATGATGATATTTAATGAAGACGGCAGGTGCACATGATTTTAATCAAACTAAAATAATGTTTATTTATACAAAGTTAAATTATTTTTACAAAAAAATCAGTAAATTTAATTATATTATTATCATTGACGATTAACTTCATCATGCTGTTAGCATGCGCGATAAAAAAAAATTTTGTTACGCAAAAGATGTAGCATTTCTTACGTGTTTACTTATCCATTTGTTTACCTATACAATACAATCAAATCGAAGCGTCTGTTTGTAATCTCAAAATAACAGCTTCTTAATAATTGGATATGAAAGTACACGAGGTACCTAGAGCAAAAAAAAAAAAAACTGGGTAATCTCCGAAATAGTTGGACCGATTATGAGGGGACTTTCACTGACAGATAGTTGTATTATAAAGAATAGCTTATGCTACCTTTATTATACAAAAAAATTGGAGTTCCGCACAACATTATTAGTTGTGTACGCGTACGGAGCCGCAGACACAGCTATACATATCATATGTAGTGAAGGAAATCTGTTTACCTTAATAGCGAAGTTTTAGTGAGTTCCAATTATGTCCGATTAATGATTAATTTATGTAAAAAATATTTAATGGTTTTAATAAGTTCAAGTTAACTTCAATATATGAATAATTTATGTGAATTAGTCCACACGTTTGTGTAAACATGTGATATTTGTGTGTCGTATTCAAGTTTTTTTTTCAATAAACTAATAGTAGTATTCCTTTGATACTACTAATGCGTTACTCACGATTCCGTATTATGTTCTAATACGGAACACTGTGATTCTTATGATTATTACAACGATCAATGGAAAACATATATCAATACGTCATGATGACATAAAATATTTTTACAATCAATTGAGTTCATTTTTAATAATTAGATTCTATTTGATTACATATGTTCACGGAATTTTATTGTTTTAATAACTGTGCTCCACGACTAAGTTTTTTTGTTTTATTGCTCTCATAAATATATGTTGAGTTAAATTTACATTTAGAGGTCGATCGAAAATAACAAATAAAAGAAAAAGTTAGCGTAAAATGAAATATCAAGTTAAAAATTTCAAAATACTTATAATGTCAATCGTAGACCATAATCAGGTACACGAGGAGAAAAAATGAAGAAAAAAAATAAGTTTTTAGAAATTTTGGATTTAATAAAAATAATCTTGGTGGGCTTTATAAAAGTTTTTTAATTGAGTTGATATGAGCATTCTTAAAACGTGTTAAATGAAAGTATTTTCATGTAATAAGTAAAAAATCATTTTTTCGGGTCAGGCTTGCATTTATATATTGTATATTTTAGTACCTACTCCAATTAAAGGCGAACACAGTAACAGATATTTTCGTTAAACGTTTGTTATTCAAGACGAAATTAACAAAAGTGATAAATGAAAAATAAAGAATTAATAAGTTAAAGACTAAATGTTTTTACTTAAGAAAATGCAAGCGTACAGTACGGATACAGCATTGTGATAATAATCTTTGATAAGAAAATATCGTCATAGTGTACCTATATATGACACGTGAAACTTTGAAATAAATTTATAGCAATGATTTCTTATGCTACGACTACATTAGCGGGCTTCGGCGAAGGTTCGCGTTATCGGGCCACGTGTAGCCAGAATGTCGATAACTTCGGTGTCGGTCAAATGGCAAATATTATACAGACTTATATTACAGATATTATTGACAGATATTATAGCGCTTCGTCATGGTGTTGCTAAAACATCGATTGTTTGCAAATAATATAGTATAAGTGTTTTATAAAAAAAAACAATTGATTAATCGGATGACTGTCGATTGTTTCTTAGTACAGTAAGTATAAAAGCTTATAAGGCGACGACAGCGAAAAAAAAAGTGGATTCGCGTGTTACGCAGCTTGCGTAGTTTGGTAAAAAAGGTTATTCGCGCAAATCTTTGTTACAATCACAAAATGCAACCCCATATTATTTACTTTCTTTTGGAAACAAACTATCGATAGTTTAATCCTCATTGTCAACTAATCGATAGTGCGAATGATTATCGATTAATCAATAGTTAATTGATGTTTTACCAACACTACTTCGTCAATCTCATTCACTGGCAAGACGTTAAGTATTACACGTGTTTTAAGGCAGGAACAAAAGACGACTGGAGTAATGAGAGTGTTAAAACTTAAACAAAACTATTATAATAATATAAAATTAGCAAATGTTGTACTACTTTGAAATCTTGGCTAAATGGTTTATCTTTTAAAATAAGTTGTCCAGGGTAGTATAGTGTTTTTTTTTTCATTATTTTGCTTTTTTGTAATTACTATACATCTTGGGTGTAGATTGTTAAAATTTTCAAAAAATATGCCTATTGTTACTTAAATAAGTGATATGGACTTTTTGTCTTATTTTTTGCCAGAATTGATATAATCTGGCCCCTTTCATGGTACTCGCTTGATGTTGAATTTCTAGACATTTGTATATAAATGTGTGATATATTGTTATATTTTTATTTTAATATTAAAGATGCAATAATAATTATTTTCTTCCATATAAGTAATATTCCTAACTGCGTTTATTTTCTTACACCGTTTTCACTAACTTCGCATTATTTGTCGCGACAATAGAAAAACCGAAGTTGGTATTAATATGTGGCAGTGGCATCAATCATATATTTCGCCCAAGGTCGACAATGAACTGTTCTCGCGACAACCCGAAACAGTTGTCCGCTAATGTGTCCCTAGCATTATGCCAGTATTGCATGCTGAGATTTCAAGAAACGCTAAGAAAGTCGTGTCACAAAAGGTGTCAATTTTATCCGACAAGCGAAGGCTACTCGATTGCACGTTGATATCACTCGAGTGATAAATGATAATCGATAAAGCCTAAATACAACTCATGTTAGAAGCGTGTGTTGACTGATAAATGATCAAATTTAATAAGTAACTGATAAATCCATTTGACAAAGTCTATTTGATATCTTCTATACAAATAAATAAAACTAAGTGTCTGTTTGTAATGACAAAAGTAACACGTTTTTACTAAATGCATATGAAAGTATACTCGTATACGGTACCGATAACAAAAAACCCTTGGATCGATTTTGACGGGACTTTCACTTGCACATAGCGGATGTTATAAGGAGTAACTTTATTTTAGTAAAATAAGTATAGGGTTCCGCGCAACAACATATTAAGTTTTTTTATAACATTGTTTTTAATATATGCACGTGTATGTGTATGTACATACACATATCATACGTATATCAGCTATTTGGTTGCCGTAATAGTAAAGCAATGCGTAATTTGGAGTCATATTACCGTGTCTACAATGGTCCCCGTCATAACATCAGAACGGTATTATACCAGGTCGTTAATTCTTCCGAAAAATACAATGTAAAGAGCTCACATGGAGTTTTTGGCGGGATCTTGAACTGCCATGTTGTGGTTTTTATTTTAATTCATTAATAAACTTAGGTTTTTTGACTCTATATTATGCAATATTGGTGGCATTTTGCGTGATATAGTTTGGTTATTATGCATACGTGAAGTAGATTGTAAATATACACTAGAAACACGCATTTTGAGTTGCAACAAAATTCCTTTATAGATAGTTCTAACAAGTTGAACTCATTTTGAAGATTTGAAAAGGCTACGAAGGCTGGGCTTAACGGACTTGTATGAAGTGGCCATTATAAATTTAAAAAAAATCTCGCATATGTCGTAAAAACTTTGAACATTACTTGAAATATGCGGAATGCATAACTAATTTCTCCGCTAACGAAATATGAATCATCAAAATAGGAAAAACTTGAAGCACTCACACTATAAACATAGGCTACAAATGCAGTACTGTTCTGATATGCGATAGCTGATTTGTCTTTCAAGGTATATCTGTCAACATGTCACACGTTATGCCATTGATTCTTCCTTTTCTGTCATTCCAACTTTGTTCAGTTTAACTATCTATTTCTCCCTATATCCCTACTGTGATAGACTAAATGGATGGAACAGCACTTATTTCCATCATTTAAATCACTCGTACTTCCTACATATTTAGAAGCAAAACTGGGCCATGTTTAGTCCATACAAACGTATTCTGATTTTTATATTAGGTATATAGGTACGTAAATAATTTTATAATGTAAATAATAAGTATATGTAATTTTATTCTAATGCGAACATAACTGTACTTACTAACATTATCAAGAAAAAAAACCACTATGTTACCGACATATGATATAGGTGCAATTTCATACAACCTGGTCACGTTTTTGTTACATATAGTTAAATATTATAAATTATTGCTTATTAAGTAATATAGACAACGTGGTGCAATGTAAATTTGTGACTTCATATTTGATATTAACAAGAACATTATTAATACAAGTATAAATTTATCTATATAAATAAAACGATGGAGGTTTACCGTAGTGCGCGCATCGCGCAAAAACTACTGTATACATTCTGATCAATACTTTCATGTTTTACTCCTTAAGTACTTTGTTTTTAAATTTATCATAACATACAAATTAGCAGTGACGGTAATGGTGAATGAGTTCGGAAAAAAGACGCACTTGGAGTACTTAAATGATTTACACTAAGTTAACTATAAGAGATATGTCAAATTAATGTACCACATAATTGTAGATCTTAAAAAGAGCTACAAAAAAGTCACGGATAGCATATGTATATCTAGGAATTACCTACAATAAGCATTTTTGTCTTCTGTATTTTGGGCGGAGGCAGCACGATTCGCGTGTGCGCTCGACCGACGGTATTCTGTAGACCACGCGAGGGGAGCCGCGGAAAATCTAGTTAAATTTAAAATAGTATTCTAGTGACTTAAATAAAATCTTTTTTTCATTTAATTGCAACTCTGCTACATTGCTAATAAATAAAGGTGTGAGTTTCCTTTAAAAATCTGGAGTGGCTGCTTAATCCATATAATCCGATATAATGATTTATATTGGCCATTTGCGGAGCTAGCATAGATCTGATAGCACCCAGAGCGGTAAATCGCACTTTTCCAGGTGTTAATTTCTTCTTATCATCCTACATAAAGAAATCTAAAACCTTATAGATTTGTAAACATTTCAAGAACATTGTGATGGTTTGTGTTTTTATTGTTTTCTCGCTCGGGTGTCACCTCAAGACGGCGGACCGCCCCTCCATTGCTACGCCTTTCATATCAGCTTTTGTATTAAAATTCATACTTTCAAATGATCCACTTATAAATCACGTTCTACGAGTACGTCTTAATACTTTCTCAATTTAAAGCTTTTAGGATACGTCTAGAATATCGTCTTCAACTGTGAAAGTACGTTAATTAAAATAAAGAATTTATATAATTTTAGTGAAATTCGTGAGATAGGTAAATTAAATGCCGTTGGACATTGAACCATACTGCTAAAGTCTGTAAATTCCTTTTTATGTTGACTAGGCAAAATGTATCTAAACCCTGATAAACAGTTAACACGTTCTGTTGTGTTCCGGCAGCTGCCATCTTTGGTTATATCCTCACTTAATATCTGATGAAATTGTTTTTAAACCTATATTTAAACTTATATTTAAACCTATTATATACCTATATAAAAAAACGTCAATCACTGCGACAAGAAAGACTTGCTGATCCGAAAATGCGAGGTTTCTTTTTAATTCGATCTGACTACACTATTAGCCGATAGGGCCTTGATGCCTCAGACAACTTCTGCAGTTTCACCGGGCTTGGGGAATTCGAGGTTTCGTAGCGCCGTGAATTATACGAGGTTTGCATCATGTTTCGAGAGGATATTGATTCCCTCGACCCCACTATAATTATGCCTTCATTTATTGTTTTTTTTTTATCTTATTTATAGTCCCACGTGCAGTGGAAACTGGTTTGGATAGCTCGACATATTATTTGATACAACTTATGCGTTAATATCTATTAGTGATAGTTCTACAGGCTGTGAGTAATTAATACATATTTCTCAAATTTGTTTTTTTCTTGGCAACGCCTTACCTCTATTAATTTTTCAAGAAAACTATTGATTCAAACATCATTTTAAAGATTATGTGTTCCCGGTATTCATGATCCATAGACAAATAGCTTAAAATGAATTCTCTTGCTATTAAAAAATATTTAAAAACCTGTTTCATTAGGAATACCATCTATTGATGCTAATGAAAGAAGGCGCCATCTATCAACAATCTTTTTAACTACCATGACAGCTGCTAAGTAGATTGGTTGCGTTTTAACGTGCGAATTTTTCGCCCGAGTCAGCTAGTGTCGTTTATTATCGATTCATTTATTTACGGTATATGATATATGTTGCTTCATTACAATGTTACCGTGTTCTATTTTATTTTTGTTAACACGGTTTATTTTTGTATTGAGTAATGAGTAATCAGTTACTGACATACATTTTTTTCTTTGTTTTACACAATTTTATATATTGTTTACATAAATTTACGTGTGTATCGACATGATGTAAAAACGGTATCGTTTGCACCTATGCATCTATTAATGTATTAGCTGTGTATGCGGTTTTGCACGCGTATATTATGCACTAGCTGTGCCCCACGGTTTCGCTCGTGTTAAATTAATTCGACCAATTCTCCCCCAATCCACCCCCAACGCGCCCGTGTAGCCCTATCGTTGTTCCACTTTCCGTACTAGTTACTAGTTACTACTACTAGTAACATAGTTACTGCTCCGCTCCTTAAGATCGTAGCGTGAATTTATATAGCCTATAGTATTCCTCATGAATCTGGCCATCATGTACAAAATCATTTAAAAAAAAAAAATTCGAATCTGACTGGTAGGTCCAGATATTAGCGCGTTTAAACAAAAAACTCTTCAGAATTACTATATTATGTATAGATTAATTATTTAATTTCGTCGCGTAATATTATTTTTACTAAAGTTTTATGATTCCTGAAAGTATTATTTATATGTTTTATAGTCTATCAATTTCGAAATGACATATACTTACTAAGTGTATAAAAAAAACATAAGAAACAGAAATACTCGTACCTACAGACAGATTTTTTTTAAATGCCATATTCGACGGCTTTGGGCTATAGAATAAATTTATAAATACACTTCATATATAATCAAAGGGAACAACTATCGAGAATTATATTTTTTTCATGTGCAGACATAATGAAGGATTTTTCTATTAATTGCAAAATATGTACCTCTTTTTTAATAATCCGGAGTTTAAATACCTAATTACTTACCAACAATTTTTTGTATAATAGATCGAACTTTATAGAAAAGTAAATTATTGATTTTCCAGGTCGAAAATAAATTGTCTTTACTATGCGTGTTTTTTTACTATCAAAATCTATTTAAATGTCATCCGAAGTAACTTCTCAGTTTCTTGTTGGTTCTCAAAACACTCCTCGGTTATGGTATTTTCAACGATGAGATCATGCGATTTCATATTTTCCATACATCACCAAGTCATCGACCTTTGTCGCGTATATTGTACTGTTATCGACATGATCCAGCGGTAGAAGGAACGTCCTACTTGTATAAATGCAACCTAGATTTATAGGAAGATTATATTTTATGTATACGCTATTTACCGTTTCATGTAAGCAGTTTTTGAAGTGAAAACTTCTGTAGCACCGTTGTGATTTGAAACTCGATAAAACGAAAAAGCGCGATAAAGTAAAAAGAGACAACCATATAGGATTTAGCCCACGAGAGAATGAGATAGAATATATTTACATTATGCCCGGTTAATGCAAGTCTTGATTTTCATGATTGCGATTGTCGTCGGATTGGCCTATAGTGATGTGAAACGACCAGACTTCAGACGCAGTACGCACGAATATTCGATAGTTCGAATCCCGCTGATTTAGGATAATTAAAAAGAATTTTTAAAAAACATTTTTTTTTTGTTCCTAAAGGTTTCACTTCTAACACTTGTGAACTGCTGCACCCTATTCTTATGTAACACGTTAAATTGACGGAACTGTGCTTGATGTTAAGCACTGTACAATCCGAAAACGACGACTATCGAGAGATTAGCATTCTAACGCTGATCGTCAGCTGGATATACATTGTCTCAGCCTTAAACCCGATAATCCGAAAGAGAGTTACTGACTCAGATAGATGCTTATCACCCCGATTACTGGATATGAACCTGCTGATCTCGGAATGCTCCTCGGCTAAGCGTATCACAATGGCTGGTGTTTCACTTGCAATTCACTTGGTTGCAATCCAGCCGGACACAATCGTCGTGAACTACCACCCAGAAAATTGAGAATAGAATGACAAAATATAACGTTCTTTAAACTAGTAGTGTTACCTTCTTTCAACATATTTGTTATAAATTGGGCAAGTAGTGAGTAAAACATATTGACGGTTCTGTATACATTTTTTACATTAATGTTGTTTGTATATTATCCTTACATTCTTCGGTGTCTCCGACGTCCAACGGCGCGTGTTTAAGTGACAAACTTTTATTTTGCGGTCACTCGCATAGTACATTGTATAAAATTAACAACAAATATAACTTTATCGCGTATTCATTCCATACGGTATTTGAAATTAATTATATTTTTATTCCTTGGTTTAAATCAACTTTATATCTCAATCTGTTTTCGAGAAAAAGGTCCTTGACACACGCGTAGACATACAAGCAGTCGGACAACAGAATGATCCTGTCAGGGTTCCATATTTTCATGTTAAGTACGGAACACTTAGTACACGCGGCTATCGTAATTAAAAAAAGGTTTGTGAAGTTCATGTTATTTACCTTTTTCCGTGAGAATTCCACGTAATCCTAATTTACACCCGTCTGATTCTTTGGTGAATAAATATTATCGTCAATTATTAGGTTATTGCTCTTTAAAAATAAACTATAGTTAAATAAATATATTTAAATTACATATACCAGTGAAAAAAATATTTCATTGTAGGAAATAGAAACAAATGTAGAAACATTTTTATAGTCGAGCGGACAAAGCCCTTTGTAAAGTCATTCGTGTCTTGAGGCGGTATCGTGGTTCTTTGTTTAGTAATGATTGTCGCAATCGTGTAACATATAAACATGAGGTTTGTTTTTAGTTGTAACAAGCTTTGCCCCATGGTTTCAACCGTGTTAAAATTATTCGACGAACTCCTCAGCGCCGCGCAGCCATCAAACCCGTGTACCCTATCGTTAGTCTCGCTTCCCGTACCTACTCGTCTACAGCTTGTCAATTTGCTTGACATTCATGGTTACTGCTCCTCTCCTTACAGTCATAGCGTGATGTTATATAGCTTATAATCACAGATTAAGAATACTATACATTAGACAACAGCGTACTACTTAAGGGACAGCAATGTAGTAGGTACAACCCGACAAATTAAATGTACAGTACAAAATGGTCGTTTTAATGTGAAATTCATTGTATAATGTGATAATAAATAAACTACCAAATTTATCCGGTTCATTTCGGGAAAATTATAAATGTTGTGAAACAGATAGTGGCCAATAATAAAAACCGTATACATAGACAAAGACAATAAAACTATTTCTATCTCTTTTATAATCAGGTCTTTCTGTATAGGCTTAGGTCTTTCGCTTTTGGTATTATTATTAGTATGTCAGCTCCAAATTATTATACTTACTCCATGCTTACCTTCTGCAATAAATTGGTATACCTATGCAAAATATTTTTTTTTTTAAATTAAACTGCTAGTGTCAGAGATTATTTATTTATTTAGATTAGATTTAGGATATAATTTATTTACTAACATTATTGATAATTCATAAAGTATATCAATTGAGAAATGAGATAAAGGTAATAGGAAAATTTATCAAAAATCGGATCGGATTCTGATTTGTAAAGCGTGAGCGACTGAGTTGGCCATCCTGAATTACATTATGAGGATGGCTATTAAGAACCGTGACTTGGCCGTTGTAGAATACAATCTCAAAATTAAATAAAAAGAAATAATCACAACGCTCCGCAGCTGAAGTTGCATACTAAATCAATAAAAACGCCTGTCGGGAACTCACTTATTTTAAGTAAATAAGTTGTGTTATATTTTAAACTAGCTGTGCCCGCGACCCCTCTCGCGTAGACTACGGAATGCCGTCGGTAGAGCGCACACGCGAATCGTTCTGCCCCCGCTCACGAGACGGAAGACAAAAATGCTTGTTGTGGGTGATCCAAAATATAGATATATACTATCGCCAACATTTTTGTTTGATAAAAAAAAATCGGTTAAGAACTTTTTAACATTTCTTAAATGTATTATTGAAAATTCTTATATATCAACTAGCTGTGCGCGTGCACAGCTTCGCTCGCGTCGACAACTACGATTTTTTTTAATTATTTGTGCGGAATCCTAATTATTTTTCTAATATCAGCTATCTGCCAGTGAAAGTCTCGTCAAAATCAGTCCAATAGTTTCGGATATTACCCGGAACAAACATCTGTTTTGCAAAAATTTTAAAAATGAGTTTTTGTTATATGTACCGTGTATACTTTCATATGCATTTAATATAAAGCTGTTATTTTGACATTACAAACAGACACTTTAATTTTATTATATGTATAGATTAGGAAATGACGTATGATTCCTGTCTACAAAATTAAATCAAAATCGGTTAAGAACTAATGACAATTTAGTTTTTTGATTTCTTGTACCATTTCTAAAATTTATATTAATAATTCTCATTGCCCATAAATTATGAAATGATATATATTTGCCGTGTATAAAATTTCTTCAAAATCGTACAAGAAAAAAATATGTTTACGATTTTAAAAATTATTATTTACAATTCATATAGCCAGTTAAACAGTCATTTTTTTTTGGCATATTCATTATCTCTGTCGTTCATATATAATGTTTATCGGAAAAATGAAAAAAAACTACATGTACAGACATAATTACAGATTTATTAATATAGATATTAGTATAGATTGCACCTTTATTTTATCAAAGAATTAGCAGCGCCGGTCCAAGGTTCGACTGTGAAGGAACCAATGCCTCGACTATTTCTGCCGTAAAGCAGAATAACTCGTACTATGTTCCGGTCCGTTCCGGTCTTTCCGATTCCGGAAGTATGTGGTTGGCAACAAGAAGAGTTCCAATTTCCAATTCAGTCTTTACGAGTGGCAACCTATTTCTTGCCTTTCTGAGCTAGGTTATAACAACCTTATCACTTAAGATCATGTTGACAGCATGACCGTATGCCATATTCGTACCTTATTATATCAACATTTAAGGCCGGTTCATGACTTTTCCTCAATAACTTGACTGCCATGGATGGCATTAATGCCGATTTTATGCGCATTTTGTGTGACGTTGAGAGCCGAAAGGTTAATCTATATTTATAAACCTGTAGTCTGTCTGTATACGAACTTTTTGCAAATTTTGTACTAGATAGATATTTTAAAAGCCACTGATTTGGAATGTAATTTTTTTTCTGTATATAACTGTTATTAATGATGCTTTTAGAAATCGTAACAAAAACACTTTTGTTTAATCTCAACCGATTTTGATAAAATTTTATATATAAGATATATAAATGTCATTTCTCAAATGGTAGACAAGTTTTCACGTTTTTTCTTTATACTACAAAGGTGGCAAACAAGCGTACGGCACGCCTTATGGTAAGCGGCTACCGTAGCCTATGGACACTTGTAATACCATAGATATCACTAATACGTTGCCGACCTTAAAGCCTCCTACCCCAAGGAGCTCTGGAAACCCTACTCACCACAGGCACACAACACTGACATTTGGCTGCGATCTTCTGTAGGGTGGAGGTATTCCACCAGTCGAGCTACCCCAAGTAGAGAGAAATCTGAAAGGAATTTTCTCTGTGCCCTACCTCTCTAAATCGAATAAAAAAGATTTGTATGCTTTTTAACGAAAACATTTATTTTATAACGGGGAACATAACATAACATAATTATGTTAGAATCATTTATTTTGATGAAGAATTAACGGAGATATGGCGTTTTCAGGAAACAAAACCTTTAAATAATAATATATATATGACACTGTCTACGATAGCATCAACTACTTTTAAATGAACATTGACTCGAATATAAAACTACTTGACACACTGCGTAGCGACATTTTGCGTTGTTTTCAGGATTCCTTTGATGTGTTTATTTTTTTAGATAAGAAAATTCCAAGTATTGCCACAGTATTTGCTCACACGGTGTGACTAACGTGCATATCATTTTTTTACACCTTTGTTGTCTATGAAGTTTTTAGTGCATTCATAACATTGGATTTGTTAAATCAAAAACGGCTAGACCGATTTTTATGAAATTTTGTACACGGGACAGGTTATTTTGTTCCTTAATTGAAGTAAACAATAGAAATATCAATAATACTTTTGGAAACCTTAAAATAAAGTGTAGCTTAGTATTTCTGTATAATATTATAGTTATGACATCATGCCTCTCACCCTAACAAAACGAACAGATTAATGATCGGCTGGTTGCTTGTAACCAAAACTGGTTTCGAGTGACTGTTAATAAGTTGTATGCAAAAAGGAAAAATCTTAAAACTCGTTTTGGTATTCACGCATGCAAGTTAACGATTGCAACTGTGCCAGGGAATTTCCCAACCGGCTACATCTTACATCATCGAAACCAACACACAGGGCCCCTTGAATGCGAAAACTTGATTTTTAATCCTTTTTAACACGCTTTTATTAGCTTCACTTGTAACTAACTAACTAACTAACTAACAAACAATGTAATAAAATCTTAGAAGTCTATTTTAATCTACTTGTCGTTAGTTACTTGTTGTTAGTACCTGTTGTACTAATTGTCGTATCGAAATGAAATATATTATATATATGACTGATTGTTTAAGTTTGTATAAATTTACTTTGTGAAAATAGTAGATGTAGTTGTGTTACAGTATGAACAAAATAAAAGAGAAGGCGATGCTTGGATAGGTTAAGAACAAAAGAGAGAGGAAGCTTTCGTCTTATATTAAGGAAATTCATTATATTTAAATTTGTCAAACAATATAGCTTGGGGTTTTTTTTTTCGAACTGACTATACTGTTAGCCTTACGGCTTTTACAGCTTTACCGGGCTTGGGGGCGAGCGCTTAAGGCACTAAGCCGCGAAAGCTTTGCAACAACATCCGAGGGTGCCAAAGTGGCCGAACCTCGGCTCGGACTGTTGCGTGTATGCAAATAAGTCGCGATCTGATCAATTCCCTATCATTTGATCTAAACTAACTATACATATATCCATTTTTCTTCCCCCTGGGAGGAGGGAAGGAAAATGTGTATGTGTATTTAGTGTTCTTAAATTTTTTGTCTAAACTAACTAGGCAAAAAAAGAAAAAAAAAGTCCTCTACAGAACCTATGTACCTGTGTGTTATGCATGTGTGTACAATGCAGTATCATGTGTGGCTGTGAAAGCTAGTGAATGTAGATTCACTGTATCGCTTTTTTTTTTTTTTTTTTTTTTTTCGAACTGACTACACTGTTAGCCTGAGGGGCCCTGGAGCCTTTACGGCTTTTACAGCTTTACCGGGCTTGGGGGCGAGCGCTTAGGGCACTCAGCCATGAAAGCTAAGCAACAACATCCGAGGGTGCCAAAGTGGCCGGACCTCGGCTCGGACTGTTGCGCGTATGCAATTAAGTCGCGATCTGACTAATTCCCTATCCGTAATTCGATCTAAACTAACTATACATATATACATGTTTTTGCCCCCTGGGAGGAGGGAAGGAACATGTGTATTTAGTGGTCTGAAATTTTTGTCTACTCTAACTAGGCAAAAAAAGAAAAAAAAAAGGTCCCTTACAGAACCTATGTACCTATGTGTGTTGTGCATGTGTGTATAATGCAGTGTCATGTATGGCTGTGAAAGCTAGTGATTGTAGAGTCACTTGTATCGCGTGAGCAGCTGCTTGGCTCAAGGACTCCATACCGATGGATCGGACCTAGGCTTGAGTTGGCGCAGAGGTCGTGGCGGGTGTGCGGGAGCGAAGTTAACCGTACGTCCCCTGCGGAGAGAATGGTGGTTTCGCGGGCGTGGGCGCGAGCACGCATATGTTGCGGAAGCGGACGCGTAAAACTTGTGTGATAGCTTGGGGTTATTGTGGGCAATCTACTCATGGCAGGAAGAGTACTGGAACAAATATTTTATTAGAGGACACAAGATTGGACAACAATTTACCGAAGTTATATCACTGTGCATCAGGTATAAAAACAAAGAAACATTCATTTTTATATTCCTACTTACAATTACATTATAGGTGTTAAATTGTCAAACTACATGACTTGTTTCTCGTTGTGCTATCGTGAATTTATTTCGTCAATACAAACACATATCGTATTTTTATACTGTTACTTTCATAAGTATGTTCTTTATCAAAGTTACAAACAGGTTTATGCATGAAACACGTTGTTCAACTCCTGCGAAATTATAGGTACATTTACGAGTAAAGATCCCATTATCCTTGACTTGCCTTCTGATTATTTACCTAAGTATTTTACATGATTATGTTAAAATTATTCGTGGCATTAATTATAATTGAATTAAATTCAATTAATTTGAACCATTAAATTTATCGTATAATACCGTAATGATACTTTTCTACTATATACGAGTATGATTAATAATAAATACAATTATCATGAGATTGTTTTATTATGTAAATAATTTTATGATCACGGTATGCAAATATAGCTATTTAACATTATATATAATAAACTAACTGCCCAGACCAGACGATGTTTTGGCCTTTCCTGTAGTTAATGGCTCGACCACAGCACAGCCTATCGGATCTTAAAACATATGAACCGTTGTCTTGACAAAACATATCGACACTTCGGATTACAAAAGGACGTAAAGGACACGACACGACTTTTAATGAGAAGCAAAACATTAAAATTTAGAATGTTTTTAGGATATAACTTTTTTGTTAATAGGTATGTAACTGCTATAAGAATTACTTTATGGAGGAAGTTTCTTTAAAACTTAGGATCTATATTGCTGTGACAACCGTTGAAGTGTCTGATCTATAGTTTCTAAAATAGATGTTCTTACGACCTATTAAATCAGTTTCTACTGTCCTTTACGACCCGATATTTCATGAATTTAACAGATAACAATTTTTAATTTTCAATTTATTTATCCGGCTTCAAAGGTAAAAGGAGAACTGTAAAAAATTGTTAATTAACAATAGGTTCATTTTATAAAAAAATTAACGAAAATCAATTTTTTCTTTACGTATGCAGATGACACTAAATTTTTTTCAATTTTTTTTTTCTATTTAGTAACATTGCATAATTTTTTTTATTAGCAACGGCCGATTTCAAGGCAGCGTTATGGAACAGCGCTCATCGTGTGAAGTCCTATTTTGAACTTAAATAAAAATTATTAATAATTATTAGGAAGTCCCGAGAGTTGACATGTTTTTTCGGAAATTTTTCAATTTCTCTTTAAGAATTTCACTAGCACCAATATTATTACACACTTTTAAAAAAATCTTTGATTGTTTATAACTTTACAATTGTTTATGTGTGGATTTCTCTAGATCTCATTATGAATCCAACGATGTATCGCACATATTTTAACTAACAGTTACAAGAATTAACACGTTTTTGAACTTGTTGACTAGACTAATTCTGCGTTTATCTGAAACTCTGAATAACCTGTTTTTCGTGGTTAGTAAAGTTTACAGAGCAGTGTGCAATTATAACACTTACATTTTTACTTTACATTTTTACATAAATTAACTTTTAAAATATATATCGATGTCCCAGACAGTCACCTCCTGTGCGAATAAAAAACATATATTACTTTTAAAATTATAGATATGTTTTAGATAATAAACTTAAAAATTACCTACACTATCTTACAACGGTCACAACTTTCCAGGTATATCATTAATTAATTGTTTTTTATTGGGCATGATAAGTTTGAAATTCA
The DNA here is from genome assembly GCA_947532125.1 of Saturnia pavonia. NCBI lineage: Eukaryota > Metazoa > Arthropoda > Insecta > Lepidoptera > Saturniidae > Saturnia > Saturnia pavonia. The sequence continues at coordinate 14,136,521 of OX383906.1, forward strand.
CTGACAAGCGTAACGCGCTTTTATTTACATTAAAGCTATCAATACCGTGATATTATAATCAAAATGCATCGCTGATTAAAATTCCAATCGTGTCTTCATAGAAACAGCATTGTTCAATGGTTCAATGTCAATAACTATTAAAACCTTTTATATAAGACCCTGATGGCTATATCATAAAGTACTAGAAACGTTTTGTCATCTATATTATACCATAGACACGATATAATTCTACACGATCCATACTAATAATAATATTAAAGAGAGAGAGTGGGAATTTTGTAAGTTTGTGTATATGTTGAGGGTAATCTCTGTAACTACAAGTCAGATTAGAAAAAAACAAATTTGCCTATTATAGAGCCTATTTATTGAGGAAGTGTTTAGGCTGTATTACTTTACGCTACGACTCTATTTGGTAGAATAAATTTAAGAATTAATACGGGTGAAATTCTAGTATTTAAATAAAACATAGCTAGTACTAGTGCAAGACAAAGCCGAGGTTAAGTAGCATCCCTAATTTTGACAGCTGTCAAACGTCGAGAACTCCCGCGCAAACGGCCGTTTCCTCATGATATTATGCGCGTCTGGAATTAGAAATATATAAATCCTACCATAGTGTCTAGCTTTTGTTTTTCGCATTTCAGCCACTACATATTTAGTCACCTCTGATTTGAAATTACTGCTTGCAGATTGGTACAAATGAAATATCTACAAAATTTTAATGTACAAGTTATTTAGTTAGTAATTTCATTTTTTTTATCGTTATAGCTTTTGACGTAGTGTCCTCAATCTCACCTTATATTAAGTGACGATGCGGCCCAAGATGATAACACACTAAACCTAGTGGAAGACTGGCTCTTAAGTGCAGCTGCCGGAACACACCTATTGGTGCTTGGCGGCAGATTTTCAACTTGAGAGTGATACCTAGTCATGCGGGCATTAGAAAAAGCCCTACCACCATACTATAATTTCCTCACGATGTTTTCCTTCACTGAAAGCTCATGCTCATTGCAGGGATTCGAACTCACGTCAATCTACGCGAAGTCGTACACACTACCACTGAGCCTTCATTACTTTATGAAGTTATATTATGAACACAGCTGTCACCATTAAGACAACGTATTATAGACACTGTACTGAGAATTTTTCCTGTATAACAATTAAAATCGTGATAAAACTATAGCATGGAGTTATTGGTTTTACTTACTGCCTATTTAGTTGCTACCATAGTTGAGAATCTCTCATCAACGGTGGGTTGCGACGACTGTTTTTGTCGCCGACTGGCTGACTGAGCGACTCGCTAATAATAGTTCAGCCTTTCACATTTAACAGTCTGCCATACTTATACATCAGTGAAATTTACGAGTATATTATCCGAATTGATATAGTAAATCACACACTTTTTTTATAAGATGATAAATCATTAGAAAATTTATGTCACACAGTTGACAGATAGGTCCCTCTCTTTTTAGGCACATCTCGCATTATGATTACAAATCTCGCGCAATTTCATGCAATAAGGTTGACAGCCCTAGTCGTAATCTTTTCAAATCACATGTAAAGTTTCTGTAAATATTGTTTGCAAAGGACACGGTCGAGCGCACGGTGATTCACGCGTCGCATCGCTTTGTCTGTTTGTTTATTTCTCACAGTAAACACACCTTTGTGACACATGTAGAGTTCATGGAATTATTCAAGAACAATATTAAATTATGATCTTTAGCGTATTGGTGCCGGTTGCAGTTATTGTTGTGTACTGATTATCGATTTTAATATCTATCAACTTACAATATGTTTTTTTTTAATCGTTGTAGTTTTGGCGTAGTGGCCACAATCTCACCTGATTTTAAATGATGATGTGGCCCAAGATGATAACATACTAAACCTAGTGGAAGACTGGCTCTCAAGTGCAGCTGCCGGAACACACCTATTGGTGCTTGGCGACAGATTTACAACTTGACGGTGGAAGCTAGCCAGGCGGTCATTAGAAAATGCCCTACCACCATCCTATAGTTTCCTCACGATGCTTTCCTTCACCGAAAGCTCAGGCTCATTACAGTGATTCGAACTCACGTCAATCGACGTGAAGTTGTACACACTGCCACTAAGCCATTATTGCTTTCATTGTAATGAAATTCTAAACTTAGTATTAAAACCTGATTTTTATCTTAAACTAGCAGTACGCCCTAAGTTCCGCACGCGTTTGTTACGCAGTATTATTTTCATTAGGTAATTTTATTTTTACTCGTATTATTGACAATTCATATTATAATAGTCTATCAATTGAGAAATGACGTAATATACTTTCCGTGTACAAAAAAAAATCATCAAAATATCTGAGGGGCAGCTTCATCTTTGTTAAATGTATTCGACCAAGTCTCCAAAACGCGCCGCCGCACGCGAGCGCATCCGTGTATTTTATCGTTGTTCTTACTTCCCGTACTTGTCTATTTTCTCAGTTCCCATACTATCCTATAGCTTGCTCCGCTCCTTAGGGTCGTAGTCTGAAATTATATAGTCTATAACCTTCCTCAATAAATATAAAATACAATCAGCCAGGGATCCAGAGATTAGCGCGATCAAAAAAAAAAAACAATATCTTCAGCTTTTTAGTTTGTTACGCAGTAATCATTGTCATCTCGTAATGTTATTATTACTGACGTATACTTGACGTCATACTGAGGAATGACATCAAATCGGTTGGATAGTTCATATTCGTGATCAGTATCTTTTATATAGGATAGATATTGGGAAATTTGAAATAAAAAATGTGCAAATAGAATTACAGATTTATTAATTATATAAATTGTAGTGTAATGTAATAAAATTTAAAAATCATATACCTAGTGGCTAGTATAAAATAAACTAGCTATAGTCAAGTTAAATTATAAATATGAAAATTGAAAGTGGGTTTAATACAGACGTCCGGATGCATTGAACTAATATAAAATTTATCGTTTAAAGGTAGCCTTAACATGTGTTAATTAAATTGGTGTATGGAACTGGTTAAAATCGTATCGCAGATATCATTGTTCGAAGTAACGGTTATGATAATATAGCCTAATTAATGTTTTGGAACTACCAGTCAGATTTAAATAATTCCTTTGGCATTATGTAGCCTATTTATTTAAGAAGGTTTTAGGCTGTATAATTTCATGCTAGGACCCTAAGGAGCGGAGCAGTAGCCATGAACGTCAAGCAATCTGGCAAGTTGTAAGTAAAAACATTGATAGGCTAACTACACTGGTGCGGACGTCGGCGGCACGGGGCGCGGCGACGTGCGGCGCGGTGGTGCTGCAAAGTTGGTCTAATTAATTTAACATGGGCGAAAACTGTAGGGCCTGTATTTTATAGTACCGTCTGTAAACGCAAACGATAATCTGACTTCTATTTCTTCTAGTTCTTCTAGTTCTTCTAGACTTCTAGTCTTTGAACACTTATTTGCAATGAACCTGGATAATTCTTATTGCTAAAGTGTTATGGGATGGAACAGTGCTTTTGACTGTTTTTGCGTACACATATTTCGTACATCTTCGGCGTAGCTACCATCGGTGGGTCGGGGTGTCGCCCTGGGTGACAAATAGCTCTTTTGGTAGAGTAGAAAGGGTAAAATATGTGTAATTGGCCTTTATGTAGCAGCAATCTTCCAAGTGGACTTTTTTCTTAAAATTTTTACTCACTTCTTTCCCACTGTTATATATAGAAAAGATAATTGGTCAGCGTCAAACGATCGGCATTTAGGGTGGACCGCCTGCGCCCCTAAAACTACGCTATTAATAGATACTTTTTTATTTTCACCAAAAGTGTCTTCACTGAAATCTTCGAACCCAAAGTTCTTTGCTCCCAATAGTTATTGACGAGTCTGAGCAGTGTCAGTCCTCTTAACGGATTTAGTGATATTCTGATGAAACATTGTGTATAATACAACAGTATTGAAAATTATTAACGTGCTTATATATTACTACCTGTGTCCGCGGCTTCGCTCGCATGGACTACAGAATGCCGTCGGTGGAACGCAGGCGCGAAGCGTGATGTCCCCGCTCAAAAGACGAAAGACAAAAATTCTTATTGTGGGTGATCCTTACAAGATAGATATATACTATCGCTGAGGTCTTTTAAGATCTACAATTATGTAGTACATTAATTTGATATATCTCGTATGGTTTACTCAGCGTATGCCATTTAGGCACCCCAAATGCATTTTTTTTTCCGAATTGGTTAATTATTATCGTTACTACTTATTTTTATGTTACATTATCTTACAAAATGTATCCTACAAGCTGGTCAGATAACATAGCTATGAATTAAAATACAAAGTATGTAAATCGGATTATTGTTTTTCGCGTGAAAAGAACATAAACGGACAGACAGACAGAGATATGCTTGCTTTTTAAGTAAAAATATTTCAGAAATCCAATAACAGTATATTACAATACAATTGTAAATGCATTTTAAGTTCTTACTAGATGGGCAGGCAGACGTTGTCTGCCCTTCCCAATAGTTAATAACTCGACCTCAGCGACACCTATCCCGTCTTTATTTCCTGATAACTTTTCCATGAACATAATCACAGTATTATAATATTAAAAGTGTCGTTTGTAAATCACTATAACAGAAATGTTGCAAAAGTACGTCTTCAAAAGCCTCGATAATGGAACGTGTGAACGGACACGTTCCATTATAATATTGCCGTTTTGAATAATTCCATATATAATACTTGAATTAACAAACATATTTTTTACGTTTTCTTTTTAATGCAGCTGTCTATTGTACCTTTCGAATGGCTATGCATAATTCCATATGTTTTGTATGGATTTAATAATTGCAAAACAATTATATATATCAGATAAGCTATAATTGCTATGCTTAATATGAACGTCATTACGAGGGTAATGTTTTTTTGTAGAGAAATATCTACGGTCGTGGTATAATTCAAAATCATACAACTACATACGAGTATATATTATTTTCATAGTCATTTATTTATTATGGTAGAGCTTCTTCTTATTTTTGTAATATTTTTAGTAGATTTTAATATGTTATTTATACGCCTATATATTTATAAAGGTCGATTTTCTTAACATATACGCCCCTTACGTTTACCTATAGAAATTAATTAAAAATTTGTCATAAAACCCTCGAACCTACCTCCCTACTTGCGTTATGTAATTTATGGACATTCTTTAGCAAGAAATTAAACGAGGTTTGGCTGATCTAAATTTACAAAAATTGATTATATGTATCTAAATATGACTTAATGGTTACATTCATATGTTGGTGAGAAACTAATCTTTAAAAGGATAGACAAGAACGTTCATGAAAACCATTTGTTCAAATATCTACAGTTAAGAGATAGAACCAAAGTACGCTGCAGCGATAAAACATTAAAAAGTCTAACCAAACTATTAAAACATGAAGCGCTAGATCGCTTATAGAGTATAATTTTTATAGATGGCGTGACATTTCAATGAAGAAATATTTTTGTACTGTTGAATTACGATATTATTACCTATTTATTCACTTGAACAACAAATAATTAAACTTACTCGAGGACTGAATTGGTATTTACGTCCAGGTTCGCGCTTTGATTATAATTATCCAAATTATCGTATTATTAACGCCGCTTCGTAGGCGTAGGCGAAGCCACAAAAGTAAGGTGTACGGATTGCAGTGCAGTTCAGTCGAACAGAGTTAGTATTTGGATCGCGAAATCTAGAACGTAGTACTTATATAGGTAGTATATCCATGAGTCCAAATTTGCAAATGTAAGCGAATTACGATCAGAACGTTGGTTTATGTTTGCTAGAATGCTAGGAAGCTTGAACTTAATACCTATTTTTGTTATCTTGGTCGTCACGGCTGTTACGCCATGGTGGAAATATAATTTTAACAATGTTCTTGTACCTCTTGCCCTTGATTAATATTAGCTTGAAATAGAACGAAGGTCATCACAGGTTATACTATAATTATAAACGATGAAACAAATTTTAATTTTTATTAATGCCTCGGATATTATATTATTCTGATCATATAAAATGAATCAAGTATTATGATGTGATTTTTCTTGTTCTTCCTGTTTTGTTGACCGTGAAGGAATTAGTCTGATTATAAGGTTATAGGATATATTTTGTAAGATACAGTAATATACGAAATAAGCAGTGACGATAATAGTGAATCAATTTGGAGAAAAGAAGTATTTGGGGCGCTTAAATAACTTACACTGAGTAAACCAAACGAGATATATCAGTTTAATGTTCCACATAATTGTAGATCTTAAAAAGACGTACAAAAAATCAGCAATTGCATATATCTATCTTCTAAGGATAACCCACAATCAGTATTTTTGTCTTCCGTGTTTTGAACGGGGGCAGCACGATTCGCGCGTGCGCTCGACCGACGGCATTTTGTAGTCCACGCGTGCAGAGCCGCGTGCACAGCTAATACATAATAAATAAAATGAAATACACCTTCATTACTTTATTTACAATAGGTATTCACGTTAATTATATACAAACTAAATTTGATATATATTTATTCATCGGCAACCGGTTTCTGTATAATACAGCTTGTCCTTCGACAAAGGTCTCCTATATACATAACCTACATTAAGCCCAGATCGAAAATTGTGGGAACTAGAAAGAAAGAAAGAAATCACTGTAGAAAAAAGTCCATGAATCCCCCTGCATATTTTCTTTTTTCATTCCATGAAACCCGCTTGTAACGCCCAGCTCTCTCCCTTCAAACGAGGCGTGAAGAGACTTTTCTGCAGGTAGCATAAGGACGACGAATACCGATAGAATTTGTATCCGATGTATTTGTGGTCACTTCTGTTTCTTGACTGCATTATACTTTCTATTAGGTAATGTGCAATGATTTTGCTGAGCTACTATAAAAAACGACTATTTGGGGAAGCCATCCATCCTACTGAAGATAGCAGCCAAATAACCTTGTGTTGTGTTCCTGCGGTGAGTAGGGTTTTCAGAGCTCCTTGACGAAGGGAACAAGATTGGCAACGCGCTAGTGATACCTGTAGTGTTACAAACGTGTAAAGGCTACTGTAGACGCTTACCATCAAGCGGATGTACGCTTATTTGCCATTCTTAGTTGTATGAAAAAAAAAAACGGCATTCAATAAATTAAGTTGCAAATGCATCCATGGTTATGTGTTATTATAGACTTCGCTTTCGCTGAATAGATTGTTTACAGCGTGATAAATAGATGCTAATTTCCACAGCACGATATATTTTCACTTTTCATTCGCACCTCTTTTCTTGAATGCTTCAAATGTTTTCATTTAAACAGACATACTATTTTAAGTATTATAAACTCATTAAAATTGTTTGACATGATATGACATGACTATCATTCAGTTTTCATGAAATTCACCCATTACTTCAAATAATGTTTCTATTATATATTATTATTAACTGTGCCCGCGGCTCCGCTCGCGTGGACTACAGAATACACGTACGAATTGTGCCGCTTCAAAAATGCTTATTGTGGGTGATCCTTAGAAGATAGGACATACGCAATCGGTGAATTTTTTGTAGGTCTTTTTAAAATCTACAATTATATAGTACATGAATTTCATATAACTCTTATGTTTTACTCAGCGTAAGTTATTTGATCGCCCCAAAAGCGTATTTTTTCCGAATTAGTTCACTATTATCGTCACTGCTTATTTCGTATGTTACTTTATGTAACAAAATATATCCTATAACCTGGCCAGATAACATATCTATGTATTAAAGGAAAAACCATGTAAACGGACAGAGAGACAGAGAGACGTAAAATTTTTGGTCAAATTTACACTTACTTATATAAAATCTTCATAAAATGTGTGTGAAATAGTACTTATTACAAAGGCTAAAGATAAAACACGAATTATATTGAACAAACACGTTTAACTTCATAAATCAGTAAGTTTATTATAGATTAAACATTTCTAGCGAATAGTTCCTTAAACTAGTATAAAAAAAGTCTTAACTATTTGTAAACGCAAATCGAATCGATAACCTTGTTCGATACAAGCTTACTCTGCTGTGAAGTGGACGGGTAAAAACAATTCAAGAAATGCCAAAACCTTCACCCGTCATTGATTTACGAATAAACGTACTCGTATTAATGATAGTTTTTATCTTTGTATGCAATTTTTCAAATCTAGTCGAAATTATTATTTTTCATGAAATAATAAGTTTCATTAACACTAGAAATCTATATGAAGCTAGCCGATTTCTGAACGGTAAAATCTCAGGAATCATTCCGTAAACTATTTCAGTTTTGGAATATCTTCTTCTCTATTCAATTTTAAAGATGTTTACTTTATTAGGGAGGGATACTTGGATATGACTTGGAATAAGATCTTTACTCTAATTGTAAACAGATACCATCATGTATATAACAGGCTGTCATTTTAGAACAAGTTTTTGGAAGTGTTATTTTTCTACTACGGGGACAGGTGAAACTCATGTTCAAAATTGAATTATTTTCTCATATCTAAATTAGACCGGTTTAAGATGTGCGTATATTAACTATGTATGTAACTCTAAAGGCCTCCCTACACGCCGGCGACATACTTTGTGCGCTTACCGCAAAAACGAGCCATCGCGCCGGGGTCTGCCGGCGCGGCTGGTATTTTACAAGGTGCAAGCAGTGTTGCCAGATGACTAAAATGAAAATACACTTTTTTGGAGTCAAAAATACTGCGATTTTCACAGTGCATACTAAAGGACATTGAAATTAGGGGTACGCTATAACAGATAAAATAGGAAACCTATTCCTGTACCAGAGAAATAATACTTCCAAAAATCTGTTCCAAAATAACAGCTAGTTACACGATGATATCTCTTTATAATTAAACAGAGTAAAGCGTTTGTTCTAAGTCATATTGCTTAGATTATGTATGTATGTATCTTGATCTCATTGTATATCTTGTATCTCTCTCTAACAACGCAAACATCCTTAATCTTAAATAGAGAAGAGGTTATTCCAAATTGAATTAGGTTACATTTGTGTCACAGTTCACAGTGTATTTTAACTAATACTGTGTACAGTAAATGAAATTACAGTAGATCTATCGCAATTACAATGCATCAGGCAACACTGGATGCAAGCGTCAATGCTCTCCCGCCATTCCTGTGATAGTGTTGTGCGGTGCATTCGATTGAAATGATGCTACGCGGCTTACTGCCGATTTCTGCGGCATACACGTGCAGCAAAAACTCGCCGATCGTGCTGCGGCATAGTGTGTGCGGCATAATTCGATATCAATTTATCGACATGCTTCGTGGAGTAACGGTATTAAGTCTCCATTGTTAATTCGAGAAATATCTGATTCGAATCCAATACTGGAACGGATATTTACGATATGTAATGAACATGATTATTAGTTTCGTATGACGGTATTGCATATGTATGTATATATTTTGTATGTTATATATTTCGTTATCATGTCCTAGTAAAATGTTTACCTAATATAAAATAACACACCTCGTTCCCCTCAAATATAAAATACGTTTATAAGTAACTAGCTGTGCCCCTCGGTTACACCCTTGTTAAATTTATACGACCAACTCTTCACCACGCCGCTTACATCTAGGTAGCCTATCGTTATTCTTACTTCCCGTACTTGCCTACAGCTTGCCGGATTTCTTAACGTTCATGGTTCTGCTGCGATCTTTAAGGTAGTAGCGTGAACTTGTATAGTCCCATAGCCTTCCTCAAAAGTAGTCTATAAAATACAAAAATAATTTTTCATATCTAACTGGGACGTACAGAGATTAGCGCGTTCAAACAAAAAAAAAACTCTTGAGGTCTTGAATATTAAGTATAGATATGACGTAATATGAAATACTAGCTGTGCCCCCGGTTCCGCTCGCGTCGATAGACAGAATTATTAATTATGAAGATATCATGTTTTTTTTGGTAAGGGCCGAGTATCTCAGGAGTAAAACAAAAAAATAATAATTATCCAGTAGTTTTTGCGTGATGCGCGCACAACGGTAATTCTCAATCATTTTATTTATATAGATTAGTTTATATTCGACATATATACTAAATTCATAAGCCAAACTATAAACATGTTATAGACTTTAGGTAGACTGTATAGAAAAGTATAGACATGATAGAAGAGAATACCTTCGACTTTCAACTTTACTCATCGCAATTGTTTCCTCAATCACCAAGCAATAATAGGAATAATAATTTACCTATAATAATTATTATGCACATCATGCAGTTGCATGATATGTATTGTGTTTTTACAAGGTTGTAATGTGACCAATAACATCTATATTACACTAGCTGTGCCTATGACTTCGCTCGCGTGGATCGTGCGGCCCTCGCTCCCAGCTACGGCAGTCGCCCGCCTCGCTGGTTGTTTTAAAGACAAAAATGCTTATTGTGGGTAATCCTTTAAGGATATACATATGCTATCAGCAGCTTTTTTGTAGGTCTTTTGTAGATCTGCAATTTTGTAGTACTTTAATTCTATATATCTTTGATTGGTTTACTCATCGTAGGTTATTAAGCGCCTCAAAAGCGTCTTTTTTTTAAAATGATTCATCATTATCATCGCTGTTTTTTTTGTTGTATATGTTATATGCGATTACTCAAACATTGTTTTTGAAGATGCCTTTTGTTTGTGAAGTGCGATATTTACAAACTTAGCTGCGGTAACCGCTTACCATTAGGCGGACCGCATGCTTGCTTGCCACCATCGTGGTATGAAACAAAAAAAAATATAACTATGTTAATTGAGTTTTTGATGGGGTATTGAGCTACCATGTTGTGGTTTTTATTTTAATTCATTAACTTAAGTTAGATATAGTTTAGTTATTATGCATACCTGAAGTGGATTATAAATATAAACTGCCTAGATAGGCAACAAGGGATCCACTATCTTGTTAAACCCCACTTTGAATATTACTAATAATACGAAGGCAAACATTGACACTGGCAAGTGTTTTTGCAGCGCCAAAACAAGAAGAAAAAGATATTAAATATAGAAAAAGAAAAAAAAATATATCGTATGTATACGTAGCTATATAATGACAATTACCCCAGTCCCAAACGCCCCGAAGGCAAAACGCCGACCGCGGAACAATATTCAGCGACCCCGATGACAATATCGAGGCAGCCAACGAGTACTTTTTTTTTTCGATCTGACTATACTGTTAGCCATAAGGGCCCAGGAGCCTCGAACGGCTTTTACAGCTTCACCGGACTTGGGGGCGAGCGCTTAAGGCACTCAGCCACGAGATCCCAACGCGTACTACACGTCCCGTGCTCGCGTCGCGAAACCACCGTTCCTCCGCAGGGACGAGCGGTTAACCCGCTCCCGCACACCCGCCACAGCAACTCAAATCTAAGTTCGTTCCTCTGGTATGGAGCGCTTTTTGCTAACAATGCAGTCAGATCGAAAATAATAATAATAATACTCACGACATACTTATAAAATGGTAAAATTATTGCTTTTGTCATTTATTTACACAAGAAGTATTATTTCCAGTAAACAATAGTCAGTAATTATTATAAATTACAAGTAGGTATGTGGACATTAACTATTGAATGGTTACAAATATGGTGTATCTAACAAAAACATAAATGCGAAAAAGGGGCTAAGAGAGCTGAGGCTAACGGGTGCCAAGTTTCATAGGTATTCCTTTAATTATAGCTGTACGAATGTATGTTTTTCATTGCATTTACAAGAAAATTCGCCGTTGTTAAATGTTACTTCGCCGTCAATGAATATTTACGATAATTTATTATTTATTAAGTTATTATAATATGTATTACGTCAACAAATATTTACGTTAATTCCTAATTAAAGACTCTTTTTTTATCGTAATATATTGAATTTATACGTGAAATTTGGGATTCTAGGTGTACAAGGGAGATTTGTGTCTCGATTAAGTCTCTTACTTGAAACTCTTTATTTAAATATTCTTTCTTTTTGGTCAACGCCCGTACTTTTAACCTACATACGTATTAATTGCTTTTTGCATATATATTATAAGTACATTGGAAACGGATTCTTTACGTTCATTAAAATAACAATAAAAATAAATTAATTAAATATAATGAAATTATATTCAAGCGTTACGCTAAATGCTACTAAGGCTATAATAATAAATATTCTTATTATCATTAATGTGATTTTTTATATAAACTAATGAAATTCGTTTTTCTTTACAGGTAAGTAAACGTCATTGGAAGTCATTGCACGTCATCAGTGAAAATGATGGAGCAATAATTATTTATCATCATACCGCAACATGACTATTATTATATTTCACATGATTGTAAGTATTATATATAATATATTTATAATAGGTCCCATCAAAATCGCTTCAGCATTTTACGGAGATTAGTCCGGGCAAACAGACAGCCAAAAATACACGTGTTTGGATTTCTTAATGTCCAAATGAGCTTAAGAAAAATTCTATTTTCGTAATTACAGATAGACACTCCAATTTTATTTACGTGTCTATTACATAGATTGTTCGAACTATAAATAAATGCCTTGAAAATTTACGTTGATTTTATTACAAAGGTTCTATTATTTGTAGCTAATATATAAAAAATGGTAAAGATCCTAACAGAACTTGGTCAAACTAGAGCTAAAATCATACAATTGTATTATAGCCAATGTATCCACTGAAATTCATATAATATATCTATGTATCATCTCATCCAATGATCACACTTCTCGCTAATAATAATAAATATTTAAATACGTTCACAAAATATTAGATAATAATGTTTAAATAGGATTACTAACTCACCAGTAACTTCTTGTTGATAATGTAGTAATGAAGTCATTTGTATTTGTTTAAAGTTAACTTAAACAGTCACTGTAAGATATGAAATAATATTTCATTGTGCAAATTTGTTTTATGATTTCGTAAATCATCTTCCGTCATTAGATAAGATTATTTTTATTATTTCAAATTTTTAGACAGTCTATGAAATATACTCATACTTTGTTTGTATTATGATATACCGACACAGCACGCAACTAATGCAGCAGATGTTGGTTAAATACGGCTTCGTAGCTGACAGTATTTTTAAGGCTCCGTACATCATGATAAAAAACGGAGCCCTTATAGAATCACTGGTTCGTCTGTCTGTCCCTGTGTTAAGGCCTTTCTTCTCAAAAACGGCCTGAGGCCTGATAACTTTAATCTCATATGAAAAATCGGTGGCATAGAGAAATAGGTCATGAAAATTAGATAAACGGTTAAGAGGAAACGCGGTCGGCAAAATATTTGAAGAATACGTTTTAACAGAAATCTATTGATGTCGCGTTATGCCCGAAAGACCAAATAGAGTACGAGAGAGACAACAGCAACTCGGATTGATTATACCTATTTAAAATACACGAAATCATAATTACGTATTCTCTTGTTTCATTTTACAAAACTGGACTGGTTTTAATATTTCTTCAGGAATAATATAAAAGACTTTGGCTATGCCTATGTTTTTCTTTTATTTTTATAATCGTCAAGTTTGTTTGCTTGATATGTTATAATGGCAGTATAAATGGGCAACTTTAGTTATTTTAGAAGACTCCTAATTTTTACTCACGTGGACTGCTAAAAAACCTTTTTTTTATTTTTTATGGGGAACCCTAATTATTTTCATAAAATAAAAGTAGCCTAAGTTACACCTTGTAATATCAGCTATCTGCCAGTGAAAGTCCCGTCAAAATCGGTCCAACCGTTTCGGAAATTACCCGGAACAAAAAGACAGACACTATCGTGTATCGTGTATACTTTCATATGCATTTAGTAAAAATCTGTTATTTTGACATTACAAACAGACTTTTCAATTTTATTATATGTATAGACTAGCTGTGCCCACGGCTCTGCTCGCGTGGCCAGAATGCTGTCGATCAAGCGCACGCGCGAATTGTGTTGCCTCAAAAATGCTTCACATTAAGCATTATGCTTAAGACTGCACAGAAGATAGACATATGCTATCGCTGACTTTTTGTAGGTCTTTTTAAGATCTAAAACAATATACTACATTAATATGATATATCTCTTATGGTTTACTCAGCATAAGTGATTTAATCCCACCAAAAGTATCTTTTTTTCCAAATTGATTCACCATTATTGTCACTACTTATTACTTCATGTAACAAAATGTATCTTATAACCTGGCCAGATAACATAGCTATGAATTAAAGGAAAGACCATGTAAATCAGATTAGTAGTTTCGCGTGAAAAGCACATAAATGGACAAACAGACAGAGAACTTGAGTTTTATAATATGTAATGTATAAAATATTAGTTTATAAAAAAGTAAAAACAAGAATAAGGCTTGTAGGTATAGATTGTATGTTATAAAACTATTTGCACTAGTGCCTACATCCAGGAATAAAACAGATGAATACGTTTGTATGGACTGAACGCCACTCGTATTTCTAATTAAAAACTTTTTAAACTTAACTTTGAAGCAATGATGGCTCAGTGGTAGCGTACACGACTTCGCGTCGATTGACGTGAGTTCGAATCCCTGCAATGAGCCCGAGCTTTCGGTGAAGGAAAACATCTTGAGGAAACCATAGCATGGTGGTAGGGCTTATTGTAATGCCCGCCTGGCTAGCTACCACCCTCAAGTTGAAAATCTGTTGCCAAGCACCAATATGTGCGTTCCGGCAGCTGCACTTAAGGTTTAGCGTGTTATATCATCTTGGGCCACATCGTCACTTAACATCAGGTGAGATTGCGGCCACTACGCCAAACATATAACAATAAAAAAAAATATAACACTGACTTTACATTAAAATTATTACTCAATATTTTCATAGAAGCTAATATAATACAATAAGAATTATTTGTAGAAATCTTACTTATCACAAAGATACCAGATGTCAAGATAAATAATCAAGATGAAACGGAATAAATCTTTTGCGTAATTTTCTTCGAAGATATAACGTACTTCTTATTTTTCTTATTGTTGGAACTGTGTTCATCCGCAATTCTGCCAACGTCACGTGAATAGAACATTTCTCGAATCATTCTTGCAATCTTCAAACATAGTTTTAACAAGATGGCGGCTCCCGTGTTAAAAATGTCCAGAGAGTTTTGTTGGCAACTTAATAGTTATCGTTTATAATCCATTTCACTGGTGCAGAATAAACAAACTACCTCAAGTAATATGCGGCCAAAATAACATAATATAGGGCCAAATAACATTAGTTTATGAATTTAAAAAAAAAAACATTACAAATCAAAATCACGCCAGAAACTAGAATATATATTTTAAGGAAGCCGTATTCGTGTCACCAGACACTACACGTGACTTACTCTACAGTATAATCTAATTTTCTACCGCTAACTATGAAATATGGAAATTATTTTTTTATGTTTTGAATAACTTAAGATTTACTTGTGGAACGAAACAAAGAAAAAAGTTTATTTGAAAAATGCAACACGTGACTAGTTCATAAAATTCTTGGAATGTTTCTTTTAAATATATAATGAAGGTCTAACAGGCATGCATTCTCCTTTTTTTCGAACTGACTATACTGTAAGCTATAAGGGCCCTGAAGCCTCAAAGGCTTTTACAGTATCACTCGGGCTTGGGGGCGAGCTCTTAAGGCACTCAGCCACGAAAGCAATGCAACAAGTTCCGAGGGTGCCAAAGTGGCCGAACCTTGGCTCGCACTGTCGCAGCGATCTAGCTACTTCCCTATCCGTAATTCGATCTAAACTAATTTATACATATATACCTGTTTCTATCCTCTGGTTGGAGGGGTATGTATATGTATTTAGTAATATGTCTAGACTAACTAGCCAAAAAAATGAAAAAAGGTCCCTTACAGAACCTATATACCTGAGTGGAATGCAGGTGTGTATAATGCAGTGTAATGATTGTAAGTTGATAGTTATTGTATGCGGTGTCACTGTATCGCGCGAGCAGCTGCTTGACTCAAGGGCTCCATGCCGGAGGAGCGGACCTAGCATTCTGCTTAATTTCGCAATTGTTCTTATATTTTATTTCAATCGAATTTGGAATGTTCCACCCGTATCTATTTATTATAGCGTTTTTTTTTGGTAATACGTCTAAGTTATTTTATGCTTTTTTTTTTTTTTTTTTTCGAACTGACTATACTGTTAGCCTTAGGGGCCCTGGAGCCTTTACGGCTTTTACAGCTTTACCGGGCTTGGGGGCGAGCGCTTAGGGCACTCAGCCACGAAAGCTAAGCAACAACATCCGAGGGTGCCAAAGTGGCCGAACCTCGGCTCGGACTGTTGCGCGTATGCAATTAAGTCGCGATCTGACTAATTCCCTATCCGTAATTCGATCTAAACTAACTATACATATATACATGTTTCTGCCCCCTGGGAGGAGGGAAGGAACATGTGTCTGTGTATTTAGTGGTCTGAAAATTTTTGTCTAATCTAACTAGGCAAAAAAAGAAAAAAAAAGGTCCCTTACAGAACCTATGTACCTATGTGTGTTGTGCATGTGTGTATAATGCAGTGTCATGTATGGCTGTGAAAGCTAGTGATTGTAGAGTCACTTGTATCGCGCGAGCGGCTGCTTGGCTCAAGGGCTCCATGCCGATGGATCGGACCTAGGCTTGAGTTGCCGCAGAGGAGGGCGGTCGTGGCGGGTGTGCGGGAGCGAAGTTAACCGTACGTCCCCTGCGGAGGGAACGGTGGTTTCGCGGGCGTGGGCGCGAACACGCATATGTTGCGGGAGCGGACGCGTAGAAATTGTTAGCGTTCTCGATGTCGTCATCGGGATCGACAAAGAGATTTCGCGGACGGCGTTTATAACGTTTGGCAACGGGGATCGAGTTGTCTGGGACGTAGTTCACGGTGGATTTTACGAGCGGGTTGGGATGATTCGAAGCGCTATCGAAGTATCTCCTGGTGAGATATTTTTATTTTATGCATAGTACGCCCATAGGTATAGGTGCGATCCTATCGTGTAAAATTACGAAATACGTACAATACTTGACCGAGATTTCATTCGCGTGTCAGTTATATTATTTATGATTTAAATATTATAATCAGCAATTAAGGCAAGCTTCAATAACTATACAAACTGTTGACAATTGACAAGTGAATGTAGAATAACCTTAAATACATAGATACTGTAGGTATCGTAAATTATGATACCTACATCGCGTTCTAAACGATATGTAAGCATTTTCATGTTTTTATTGTTAATTAAAAGACCTGTGTTACAGGGCAGCCTTTGATTACATACGCGTGTATATAATCAAAGAGGAAAGTGTCTAGATATCGGGAAAATAATAAAAGAACTGCGAATATTAGAACATTATAAAAAATAGTTGTATCCTTTTCTATACATGTAACATTTATACAAGTAAGCAAATATGTAAGTCGTGCAAACTCGTTACAAAATGATAAGTACCTTATATAGATTTAAGATATTTTTGTACCTACCAAATCATTAGTATTCAAAAGGCGGGTATTTTTTCCACGTAATGTTTTTTCCCCGTGACAATGGTTTGCGTGCAACCAGATCGCGTGACAAATATCGGTGGTGGCTTCTAAATATTTTATAACACGGATTTTTATGTTAATTTTAAACGAATCATTACTCGATGATTCAGTGGGCGAAGGCTTATATGAGAATTACAATTACAGATTAAAAAGCGCACAAAGAAATTTGTAAGTTTCTGCGGGCGCACCACTAGTTAGAAATAAAATCGTTGACGAGGAATAAAACGTTCTGAAAACAGAGAAAGCCTACAAGTAGGGCAAGCCTAATTTGATTAAAACCAAGCTAAGTCTTGACTATTACCTAATAGTCAATTTGGTTTAGTACAGTCCAATTAGGAACGCGATTCCTAATGGCATGCGATTAACATTATTGATAGATATCGTTAAATGATTTATTATTGCATTAAATTTTCGACTACAATCTTCTTATCTTTAAATGAAAAATAAATTTATCTTCATTTGTTTGTCACTGATGCGTTCCTAAACCATTCATTCAATTATGATGAAACTTGAAAGAAAAAAATATACAAGCATAACCAAAGCCCTTCCTATTTTATTCTTAATATTTGGGCGACCGAGCTATGCTCGGTGTCTTGAAAAAAAGGTCATTAGCGTGATCCCTTGGGATTTGTTGCAGTCAGACAAATGTAACTTGTATTATCATATTGTCTTTTATTATTCCTGTTAATAGCTAATTTTTTTCTGTTTAAGTGGCAATATTTGGACTATCGAAACGCCACCTTTTTGTTATATATATATACATATCATCATCAAGTTGAATATCTGTCACCAAGCACCAATAGGTGTGTTCCGGCAGTTGCACTTGTGAGCCAGTCTTCCACTAGGTTTGCATGTTACCGTCTTGAAACACATCGTCAATTAAGATCAGGTGAGATTTTGGCTATAATACTAAAAACCTATAACGGAAAAAAATACACTACCGATTATTTACCGCGTTTGATTATGTCTGTGAACAATGAACATAGTTTTATAGCTAACATCGTGGCCGGTTAACCGTTCTCGACAGTGAGTATAAGGCCTTAATTGATAGAAGTGATAAACAAGATTCTAAACATATATATATAAAGTTAGGTTGGTATAAATATTCGAAGCATTAAGATAAGGTGTGATTGGCCATAACGCTAAAACCTATATCGAAAAAAATCACACTAGCTTATTATTTACCGCGTTTGATTACGTCTGTGAACAATGAACATAGTTTTATAGCTAACATCACGGCCGGTTAACCGTTCTCGACAGTGAGTATAATGCCTTAATTACTAGATGTGATAAACAAGATTCTAAACATACATATATAAATTAGGTTGGTATAAATATTCGGAGCATAAACGTGACGCAGAAAAAAAAGGAACAAGTTATATTTCTAAATATGGTAATTTTGCTAACGTTGAAGTTCAAGGTTATCTTGATTGTCGCTAACCAGTTACTAATGTTATGTAATTGTATTAGGTACTTTGTATTTCTAGTCTATTAATAAAGTAATTGACGTGTTATTTATTCTGACATCACGGAGTAAGTTATTATCAATCTTAGCTCTGTGCAAAATGACTGTTAAATATTCAATTATAATAAGATATTATTACAAAGCTCTAAACATTATTAGTTTATTTCCTTGAACTTTTCTGGAACTTCACGCTACCAACCTAAGGAGCGGATAAGTATCGATGAACATCAAGCAATCTGGCAAACTGTAGGCGAATTTGGGAGGTGAGTACAACGATAGGCCACACGAGTGCGTTGGCGACGCGGCGCGTTGAAGAGTTAGTTGAATACTATGGTTGAAGAAATTTGAAAGAAAGAAAGAAAGACAGATTAATTTATTTGTACCAACGACATTTGACAACAACGTTTTGTTTAACGATAAACAATCTAAAAATACCTTTACATCCACCTACTAAGAGCTAAAAATCAAATGCCAGTTGTTACAAATTTAACACAGCTGAAACAGTAGGGCATAGCTAGTTGTTAGATAACTAGCAGTCTCTCTCACGACTTCGTAGGTGATAATTGCCTAAAATATAAAACTTAGTATTAATATAACATAGCCTATAACCATCAGCCTAAATGTGCTTTCTATCAGTGAAATATTTTTTTAAATCGGATGAGTAGATTAGAGATTTACAACCTTTAAACGTTACAAGCTTTACCTTTTTATAATAGTAATGTAGATTACTCTAGAACTAATTCATGGTAATTTTATTTATTTATTGTTACGGGTAATATCAAGCGGACCAATCACGCTGCGATTTTAAAAGCAAAATTTTCGTAACTTTTTAAACGAGCATTACGGTTTTACCTGTGTTAAAGTTATTCGACCAATTTTTCATCCCGCTGCTGCCAATACACCCTTGTAACATTGTTCTTATTGCCAATACTTGCCAACAGTTTACCAGATTGCTTGATGCTCATGGTCACTGCTCCGCTCCTTAGGATCGTAGCGTGAAGTAAAATGACTGGCAGTTCCAGAGATTAAACGTGTTCAAACAAAAAAAAAACATGGTCTTTACAATACGAATATAGATTATTGCATAGATATCTGCAATAGTACTCCGTATATTTGTGTCTGAAGACCAAGCTCGGTAAAGCTGTAAAAGTCGTAAAGGCTTCAGGGCCCCTAAGGCTATTAGGCATTAAGGGTATAGTAAGATCGAAAAAAAAAAATTTCTGAAGCAGAAACGGTACACATTCACTGTGTACACAATATAAAGACCACACACATACTAAAACTGGTACACCGTTATGTATTAACAAAGTGAGAGGCGTGCTGGATTACAATTATGTACTTACATACCTAGGAAAAGGCAACATCGGTGCCACATAGTCTCCTGTTATAATCTATACATTATTCATGTAGGATAGTATATAATTCATATGTATGCTAAGTAGGTACTGTACAATACACGCCTTGGCTAAAATAATTGATTTATCGACGTATAAATAAAATTGTACGAGAATATGACAGTTCGAGAAATGAATCAATAGTCCTATATATTAATACTACATGAACATTTATAGAGAGTTCAGGTTACCTCACAAAATTGTTCTTCACTCTTTGTGGATTACTTTCATCTATAAAATACAAAGAGGCTGTCCTTTAGTGTTCAAGAGACTGTTTTATTCTTTAATTAAACGAGCGCTAACATCTGAAAATGCCAGTCAGATCTGAAAAATTCTTCTCACATTTTATAGCCTATTTATTAAGGAAGATTATAGGCTATATAATAGGCTTCACGTTACAACCGTAAGGAGCGGAGCAGCAACTGTAAACGTCAAGCAGCAACAATACTACTACGATTGGTACTACAGTTGCCAACCCTACTATATTAGGCGTCCGACTACTATATTTCTAAAAAAAATATACTAGGCGAAACTATTATATTTTTATTGGATATTTTTTTATTCCAAAATGTTTAAGCGTGAAACGGAACGCAGGCCTCAGCCTTTATCTCTTGGAGTAAGTATAGTATATCCACAGTTTAAGTTTTATCTCTTTCTGAACGAGACTTGGTATGTCATTGCCAATTTGAAAATTTGTCATCATTATTTGTCTATCAATTAGTAAAAAATATTCCTTTTAGGTCCGATTTTTCAATCGTCAGATAATTGTCAGATAACTTTATACGAGGAATAATTTTGAAGGTTCGACAGAATGATAATGTATGAAAGATCTGACATATAAAAAAAATATACCTCTAATAAAGTTATTTGTTGATTGAAAAATCGGCCCTGAAACATAAAATATTATTTTGAACCCTACTATATATATATCTTTGCCACCTACTATATTTTTCCAGGTAATAGCTTCGAAAATACTATATTTGATATTTATAAAGTTAGCAACCGTAATGGGTACCTACGTTAGCGATGTTGGTATCGGCGCGGTGGAGATTAGCTCGATTAAATTTAACACAGATGAAACCGTGTGGCATAGCTAGTTTTAATATAAAGGAGTATAGGAAGGAAATAGCAGTGAGTAATGGTATAGCGTGGGTGGATACTGGACAGTGCGGTCACAAAGGCAAACGGCTCACATCCGGCGCACAATGGAGATCACACGCTCGGCCCTCGTTATTCAATCATTTGCCAACTACAAACGTAACAGCTGTAATTTGTACAAGTACGCAGTTATTCATCTGGAATCCTTTTTTATTTATTTGCGTGGTAGGACTCCTGCCAGCACAATGCAAAATTAGCTTCAACACGTCGCTTGACTCTTGCACCTTTTAACTTTTCGCTTGGCATTCTAAGGGCGATGTTTCACTGCGCGTTCACGGTGTTTTTGATTTACCAAAGCGACACATAGGCAGACGTTAGCATTTATGCTGTACGTGCGACGTAAAAAATAGTTAAATAAGAGCAACCAGCGTGGTGTCGCTACCGGTTATAGTACTAGAAACTATCCGCGTCTTTGTACGCGTTTTATCCCCCTCCGCTGTTCTTTTATATACAGACAGACAGACGGACGGACAGAGAGACGGACAGACAAACGGACAGACAGACGGACGGACAGACGGACAGACAGACGGATAGACGGACAGTAGGACAGACGTACAGACGGACAGACGTACAGACGTACAGACGGACAGACGGACAGACGGACAGACGGACGGACAGACGGACAGATAGACAAAAAAGGTTTTTTTTTGTTATAGGTATCATGTACACTTTCATATGCATTTAGTAAAAATCTGTTATTTTGACATAACAAACAGACACTTCCATTTTATTATATGCTTAGATTATTCTGCTACCCGTGCGAAACCGAGGTGTGTTGCTAGTTCAATATAAAATACAGCATATTATTATGTCACTCTGGAAGAACGTATCTTTCTAAGAGTAAAATATTTTTTATACCTAATCCGATCAGTAGTAACAAAGATTACCTCCTACAAACGTCCAAACTTTACCTCTATAATCGTACTTCTCTACCACGACTGTATATACAACCTAACTGCCATGAAGAGTCACGTTAAACTTAACGAAGTTTTCATCACTTTCAATTTAGAATATATCAACTGCATTGCGGTTCCTAAGAGTGTTTAAACATGGATTTATACGGCAGCCGCCAAGTACATTCAACTTTCTTATCGAGTCTCGATGTCCCTTTTATATGTGATAAACATGAAAAGGATAGAATCATTAATTATACGAGAGTATTGCAAACTCGCGCTCGGCCTCATATCTGGCGCAGTACAAGACGACAACGTTGGAAAGCTGTGAAAAAAATCGACTGCCCTATATAATATTGCCGTTGGTAAATATCCGCTATATTGTAAACATAATTAAATAAGTCTTCATTTTTCTTTTATCCCACCTAAGTAGGGTTGGTACAACATGTTTAATTTTTCGACTCTCCTCTATCAACTGTCAATGTCCATACCACGCTAACCTATTTACCCCTAAACGTCTCAGTGACATGTGCTATTTTCATAGCACTATGGTTTTTCTTCACTTAAAGCTCAGGCTCATTTTATTATTCGATTGACGCGGTGTCTGAAAACGCTACCGCTGAACCATCGTTTATTCATGACTAGCTGTGCCCGCGGATCCGCTCGCGTTGACTACAAAATGCTGTCCGACGAACGCGCGAATCGTGCTGCCTCAAAAATGCTAATTGTTGTTGATCCATCGTAGATATACATTTGATATCGCTGACATTTTTGTAGGTCACGTTAACATCTACAATTATGTAGAAGATTAATTTTATATATCACTTATGGTTCACTCAGCGTAAGCCAATTCATCGCCCCCAAAAACGTCTTTTTTCCGAATTGACTCACCATTATAGTTACTGCTTATTTCGTTTGTTAATTTATGCGACAAAATATATCCTATAACCTGGCCAGATGATATAGCTATGAATTAAAGGAAAAATCATCTAAATGGAATTAGTGGTTATCGCGTGAAAAGAACATAAACGGACAGATAGAGAGACGTTGAGTTTTATAATATGTATACAAGAAGATATAGATGCAACAATTAAAGAAAATATTCAAGGGTTATTCATTTGGAGATAAAGAATATTAACATTGGAGTTGGTTATACAATTGTAATTGTAATAGCAGCGCCCGCTGGTCCGCTCGCGTGGACTAAAGAATGCTGTCGGTCGAGTGCACGCGCGAATCGTGATGCCCCTCTCTCACCCACCACCTACGGCGGTCGCCCACCAGGTTGTTTTAAGGATTGCTTATTGTGGGTGATCCTTAGAAAATAGACATATGCTATCGCTGACTTTATTGTAGGTCTTTTTAAAATCTACAATTATGTAGTAAATTCATTTAATAAGTATTACTTACATCGTCGGCTAAAGATTTACAAGCGATGGTGACTATTGTGAATGATGCTTTGGAAAGAAAGGGAATGAAAGTGAACGTAAAGAAGACTAAAGTTATGGTGTTTGAAAAGGAAGAGAGCATGACAGAAGTATGTATCCGGATCGGTGGCTACAAACTAGAGCAAGTGAATGAATTTGTTTATTTGGGATCAATGTTTACAAATGATGGAAAGTGTGAAAGTGATATTGAAAGGAGAGTTAATGCTGGTAATAAGATGAATGGGGCGTTGTGAACGACTTTATAAAAAGCCAGAAAATCTCTAAAAAAGCTCGTCTGGCTGTACATGGAGCAGTGTTAGTTCCAACACTCATGTACGGAAGTGAAAACTGGGTGTGGCAGAAAAACCATGAAAGTAGAATAAATGCAGTAGAAATGAGAGCGCTAAGAAGTGTGATAGTTGTGAAATTGAGTGACAGGATAAGAAATACTGTAATAAGAGAACGTCGTGGTGTGAAATAAGATATAGTGACACGGGTTGAGAAAGGGATGCTTAGATGGTTTGGCCATGTAGAGAGGATGAATGAAAGAAGATTGACTAGACAGATTTATAAGATGAGTGTAATTGGGAACGTTGGAAGAGGAAGGCCTAGACGAACGTTCCACGATCAAATCGGGGACGTTTTGAAGAAAGGTCTGGTCAAGAGTACTCTAAACCGACGAGCATGCATGAAAAAATTGATGAATGTTGAGGAAGCGAAAGTTGTATGTCAGGATCGTAGCAAGTGGAAGGAGGCGTAATTTATGTATGTATGTATGTATTCATTTGTTAATTGTCTTTTATGGTTTACTCAGCGTAAATCATTTAAGCGCCCAAAAAGTGTCTTTTTTAGGGTTCGGAAGTCAACAAGGAACCCTTATAGTTTCGCTATGTCTGTCTGTCTGTCCGCGGCTTAGCTCAGAGATTCTTAATACTAGAAAGCTGTAATTTGGTATGGGTATACACTATGGTGTTTTTTTTTTAAGTTTGTTGTATACGAGTATGCGGAAAAAATAATCCACGAAAGTTAAAGCCCTTATAATTTTAAGTACTTTCCCTGAGCGTCAAAATATTTTTCATTTAAAATACATGTAAATCAAGTTTTTTTAATTTTTTTTACGTCAGCCGCATTTTATGCTATCGAATCGGGCTTGGACGCGATTTACTCAGAATTAAACAATCTACAATAGTCGCCATTGCGGCGAAAGTGTAACTTATTAAGATACTAGAATCTTAAACTGGAATTTACATAAAATTAAGATAAAATATAATATAAATTAAAATTGAAGTAATTTTGGCTCAGTGGTAGCGTGTACGGACATCGCGTTGAAGGACGTGAGTTCGAATCCCTGCAATGAGCTTGAGCTTTCGGTGAAGGAAAACATCGTGATGAAATCATAGCATGGTGGTAGGGCTTTTTCTAATGCCCACCTTGCCAGCTACCACCCTCAAGTTGAAAATCTGTCGCCAAGCACCTATAGGTGTGTTCCGGCAGCTGCATTTGAAAGTCAGTCTTTCCACTAGGCTTAGCGTGTAACCATCTTGGGCCGCATCGTCACTTAAAATCAGGTGAGATTGTGGCCACAATGCTACAATAAGCCAATAACGATAAAAAAAAACTAAATTAATTTTATTACCATAGAAAGAAGAGTAATAAGGATAGTATCAATTATTTAAAATAAATTAAATTAAAAAAGTCATGGCATCAATACCATAATACTGTAGCATTTTTCACATATGATAATGACATGGTACTTTTAGTACAGCGTACCTACTATAATTTATCATTACAATAGGTTACTAAACACTTCTTGTAAAGCAATCAAAGAATAGATTAACTGATTTTGAATTTGTCCTGGAAATAATCAAACTATTACAATGTATGTACTTGCCTATAATTATCTTACATTTCATAATGGTACGTTTCTACATGATTATAATATTTCTCAAGTCCAGGGGTAGGATTACTAACAATATTGCACAATTTGTCGGACCATTGCCCTTACAGCCCTACCTACGTGTAACGAAACGCAAGGTCTGTCTGCCACTTCAAAACTGTTCAACAAATTTAGAGTAGATACCTATTCCATTTTATTTCTTATGTAGGTACGTTCTCTAGCTAGGTTTTACTCATATGAAAAACAAGTAATGATGATAATGGTAGGTACAAATTGGTAATATACCACGATCGTAATTTTTTTTTTTTTCGAACTGACTATACTGTTAGTTTATGGGCCCTGGAGCCTTTACGGCTTTTACAGCTTTACCGGGCTTGGGGCGATCGTAATCGTATTCTCTATCATAATACGGCCATTTTTTTTTAAATATAATGTAATAGAGTAGAACTGTGTTATAAAAAAACGGACTTTGATATCTAAGTTGCAGTAAATGCTATAAACTTAGACCAAGATTACCTATACTTTTGGTCTGAGCATGTAAAATGTTAAACGTCATCATAATAAATAATTTCAATTTCATTAATAATTAATATTCACTTATTACATATCACTTATCACATATTCTCTTCACTTTGTATATAGTCAACGCGAGCAGAGCCGCAGGGAACAGCTATTATGCTCGTAAAATTTTAATTATAAATTTTCAATAAATGAATCGTTGTGTACCTATAGTGCGCCTATTTATGGTTATACAGGTAATTATAAGTTATTAGAGATTCAGTGCATTTTAATTATCACAATAATGGTTCAGAACCATAACGTGGTTGCTTTTTTTTCGAACTGACTATACTGTTGGCCAGGAGGCCTTAACAGTTTCAGAGCGCTTAAGGCACTCAGCCGAGGAAAAAGGGTAATAAACGCAAGGGTGCCAAAGTGGCCGACCTCGGCTTGGGCTGTTGCCGTATGTGCAAACATCTAGCTAATTCCTATCCGAATTCGATCTAACTAACTATGCATGTCTCTTGCCTTCTGGGAGGAAGGCAGAAACACGTATATTTAGTAATCTGTCAATTTGGTCTAAGTCTATTTATTAGAAGTAAATAGTACAAAACTACTAGGGAGTGGGATTCTCTTATCAATCTTATTTCTTATACTTTATAAACTAGCGCCATCTATCACAGGTTTCGAAAGTTAATTTAAAGGTTATAATTTAGTACTTGAATACACTGCCACCTAGGAGCAACAATAGTTACTAACTATCACATAAAGGGACAAATTAATTTATTTATTATTGTATGTACTCTTTTTCCGATAGATGGCGGAAGAATGCACGGAAATAAAACCGTGGGGAGGCATTGTGCACTATAAATTCTAATATTCACAATTATTTGTATAATAGCTGTGCCCGCGACTTCACTCGCGTGAACTATAGGGTTATTGTTTTTGTTAACGACCAAGTACCTAAGCAGTAAAAAAAAAGCTGAACAAAATTTATCCAGTAATTTTTGCGTTATGCGCGCAAAACGTCAAACTTCAATCACTTTATTTATATAGATAAAATTTTGAGTCATTTTGACAATATCTATCACAGAATCTTATAATTTATATAAATAATAAAAAATATATTTTTTCATCTTATAAAACCAGACCTTCTCTTAATCAATTTCATTTCATTACCACAAAACGCGATTATTTAAAACTCATGTTTTTAATAATTTAGAAAATGTTGTAGATATTTATTTAATTTTGGTAAAAAAAATATTTAAGGATTATATTGATACATTATATTTATTTTCATGAACATTTTCGTTTATCAGATTAACGTGAATTGAATTAAATCAAAGTGAGCGTGTTAAAACTCCGATTCCTTGCAATGAGTCATTGAACTTTCAAATGTTTTTTGTGAGAAGTTTTTATTTGCACCTCTCGTTTAGGGCTACCACGAGACTATTTCAGATTCTCATGAGTTAAATATTCATATCATATTTTCATTATATATTCATTATCTATGATTCATATGTTACCACGATATTAGGAAATAGTTATAAGGTAAAATATCAGGTCCTTACCATTGACTTACATAGTAGTGCTTACATATGAAATTGGCGTTTTGTTGAACTGATCAACTTGATCTCAAATATCTGGCGTTTGGTTCGGAATTCCAAATTCAAGTTTATTTAAAATTTTGGCTTATGTATTTGTGTTTCGAATTCATTTGTTTTCGCACCAATTGATTTTTCTTTGACATTGTTCTTTTCACAAAATTGAAAACTTAAAATATCGCGTTATTTACGAATATGAGTTCCACCGTGGCATCAATTTCGATGAGCCTGTCCAAACCTCCTTCAAAGATTTTATTGGTTCTTACTACCACATTTTTTTCAGTAATGGAATCAATGAACTGCCTATAAAATGGCGAAAGTACATAGATCATAATTGTAGATACTTCGATTGATTAAATGTATAATTAAATAATATTTTTCGTTTTACTTTTTCCATATAAAACGCTAATTTCATATGTAAGGACCCATTAGGTACTTGCTTAATTTATATTTTTGTAGCATGTTATTTGTTTAAATATTTCCTTTAGATGCTAATAAAATCATTTAATGAAATTATTCTTCAAATATTCAGTGCCATCTCAACAGGGGGTTGGAAGAAGCCAAGGTACCCGTAGTCAAGGTATTGGGGTCACAGACCAGCATCACGGTTATAAGTTTAATGCTAACAAGCGCCAGTCTTTCATAGCTATTTATCACAAAATAATCAATGGACTAAAAATCAGATGCGGTTTATTTAAATGCTTGCGATATATCAGTTGAAATAAAAAAAAAACACGCAATATTTATATCGATAAATAAAAGATATTGTAAGGCTGACAGCCCTTTTACCTCGATGCTATTGTAAACCCGATTATTCCGTCTGTGTTTTTTGTTTGTAGACTTCATGATTGGCCAAACATTTAGTTTAAAGTATGTCGCTTTGTGTTCTAAAGTTTCTTGCTATTCAAGCAGAGTGGACCTAAGAAAAATATTTTTCTCAAATTACACCAAAAAATATACTCCTGAGTAGCAGAAATTAGTCCTAGAACTAGTATATTTTTTAGAACATAAAATATTTTATAGACATGTGTAGATGATGTGTCGATTTTCAGAAAAAAAACCTATTTTATAATATATATTTTAACAAGCTGTACCCGCGGATCCACTCGCGTGGACTCGCCGTTTTAATAAAATACATCTTATCTCAATGTAATAAAGCTTATTTATCTACATCTTTTTCTATAAACATTATAAAACTCAACGTCTCTTTGTCTGTCATTCCGTTTATGTTCTTTTCACGTGAAAACCACTAATCCGATTTATATGTTTTATCCTTTTATTCATAAATATGTTATCTGGCCAGGCTATAGGATATATTTTGTTACATAAAGTAACATACGAAACAAGCAGTGACGGAAAAAGACGCTTTTGAGCTGATTAAATAGCTTACGCTGAGTAAACCATACGAGATATTATATCAAATTAGTGTTCTACATAATTGTAGATCTTAAAAAGACTTACAAAAAAGTTAGTGATAGCATATTTTAATCTTCTAAGGATCACCCACAATAAGCATTTTTGGGACAGCACAGTTCGCGCGTGCGCTCGTCCGACCGACAGCATTCTGTAGTCCACGCGAGCGAAGCCTCGGGCTAAGCTAGTGTCATCTACATCTTCTTCTATACATATTACATAAATATAACTCAACGTCTCTCTATCTGTCTGTCCGTTTATGTTCTTTTCACGCGAAATCCAGTTATTCGAATTACATGTTTTTAATTTTAATTCATAGAATGTTATCTAGCCAGGTTATAGGATATACGAGTATTTTGTGAAATAAAGTGACATACGAAATAAGTAGTGACGATAATGCTGATTCAATTCGGAAATAAGACGCATTTGGGGCGATTGAATGGCTGACGCTGAATAAACCGTAGGAGATATATGAAATTAGTGTTTTACATAATTGTAGATCTTAAAAAGACCTACAAAAAAGTCAGCAATAGCACATATCTATTTTCTAAGGATAGATAGTAGTAAAGGAATACAGTAGTTTTACGCGAGTAATCAGTAAGTGAGTAAATGTGTACGTGCCGACTAATGAGGTGATTTATATTAAATTAAATCACAGTTCAAGTTATATTACTCACACAGTCACAGTGTAGTGTGGAGTGAGGCACGTGCGACGTCCGTGACAAATAATAGGTCAAGGTCTAGTATCATTCAATAACATTTTGTAGCTCGTTTCACTAATAACTTCTTCGTCCAAAGTCGCCGTGTAATAAATAGGCCTTAAATTATTCTGGTTCGTGGGACAGGGCATGTTTGTTTTCGAGTATATCTCGATCAACGTTTACCATGTATAACACCATAGTGGCACGTCTTGGCGTAATTAAGCGGCGTGGTAGGGATCTGTCCGACTGAGTCGCGACTCGCGACAATCCTGTCACAGTCAAACCTGTCACTGTGACTATTTTGGTTTTTCACGGGATGTATATCCAACTACCGGGAGACTTATTGCTCTTCTTATTTAATAGCGACTTGTGTTTACACACAATTATGCCAATGTGGATAAAATATTTTTATACTTTCAAAGTTCAAATATTGCTTTAACAAGATGGTGGTTCCCTCCCTTGTTTAAACTATCTAGGGAGTTTTTGTGGGAACTTAAAATTAATACTTTTAATTATTGTTAACTAGCTGTGCACGCAGCTCCGCTCGCGTGGACTACACAATGCCGTTCGTCGAGCACACGCACGAATCGTGCTGCGTAAGCACTCTCCCACTTAAGGCGGTCGCCCGTCGATAATTTTAAAGACAAAAATGCTTATTGTGGATTTTTCTTACAATATAGATATATGCTATCGCTGACTTTTTGTATGGGTTTTTAAGATCTACAATTATGTAGTAAGTTAATTTGATATATCTCATATGGTTTACTCAGCGTAAGCCATATAAGCGTCCCAAATGCGTCTTTTTTCTAAATTGATTCACCATTACCGATTGCTTATTTCGTAAGTTACTTTATCTTACAAAATATATCCTATACAGGTACAGGTCAGATAGCATAGCTATGAATTAAAATGAAAAAAAAAACATTTAAATTGGTTATGTGGTTTTTGCAAGAAAAGAACATAAACGGACAGACCCGAGTTTTATAATATGTATAAATGCACTTCACTTGTACACAATAACCAAAGTACCTATATCACGCAAAATGCCACCAATATTACATAATATAGGGCCAAATAACGTAAGTTAATGAATTAAAATAAAATACACTACACGACAGGTCAAGATTCCGCTTAAACTCCTACGGAGGGATTTGCAGGCTGGCATGATAGCGACAATCGTTGACAGGTTGACGGTCAGTCTGAGCTGACCATCAGGCAAAGTGTTGTCACTTTGCATCGCTAAATTAAAAATAAAAAAACTTTTGTAGCCAAGATACTATAGATTAACTCATGACGGCACAATCATCTAGGTGGTTTAGTAATTATTTTATTACATACTAGTTGTGCCCGCAGCTCGACTAGGGTGGACTAACTTTATTTATGTATATGGTAATTAATGGATATAACCGAATACCAAAAAGGAGGTGATATGCTAAAATTTTGCCAACGAAATTATCTTCAAATTGCAAAAATCTACGTTTCTGAGTTTTTTACTTAAATTACTTCTAATTTTATAATTTACATATTACAAGAAAACTTACTAAAATATTACAATTTTAAAATTTCCATTAATAGATTTTACGAAGAACTTCGTATGTTTTAAGGGGATTTCATCGTTTGTTATATGTGTAGGTCACATTAAAATCGCGAATAATTCATTCCCTTTTACCCACGTTTAGTTTATTTCTCATTTCAGTATGTGATTAGTACATTGATCGCTTTGTTCAACGTTTTAAATATGTTGTCAAATAATTTCAAGCATGTATTTGAAACAATGACAGTATATCGTCTTTACTAACTATTACATTGTAACGTTAATTCATGTGTAGATTTATGGATTTTCCGCGTAATGAATGAGTCAATTTTATGATAAGGACACACAGCCCACATAGCGTTGGGTATGATTGAAAACTTTGTACCTGAACATTGGATCAAATGTTTGAACAACAAACATGACACAGGTGAGTGTGGTAAATTTTCCAAGCGTTATGTTCTGTGAAATGACTTAGTCATTCCTCTTGTGTGAAAGTGTTTTGTAAAAACATTTTTATTGTTTGACTAGCTGTACCCGCGGTTGCGCTCGCGTAGACGACAGAAGAACGCGTAGTGCTTGTAAAAGTCGTATTTTCTTAAAACTTTAACAACTTGTTATTGAATGAAGATATCGTTTTTTTTTAATAAGGACTTTGTATCTAAGGAGTAAAACAAAAAAAAATACGATAAATCTCTCCAGTAGTTTTTGAATGATGCGCGCACAAGGATGGAATTACTTTACAGAAAGAAATTAATAGCCACATTAGCCACTAGTCCACCAGCAACAGACTGCTTTTGTTCGTGATTGATGTACTCTTATTGACTGAACTAAATAATTACATACAAATAACTGAGACAAAAGGGTACGTAATACGTAATATCGGAAAATAAAATTCACTGACAATGTCAAAAGCTTAATGGCATGTACCTACTTTATGTTTTTAGTAAAAAAACTTTGATAGGTTACTACTGTTAATTCTGGTAAAACTGAAACACATATTGTAAGAAAAAATATAGTTTTATTATCTTAGCAAAAAATGGACATGGCTAATCTTTTGAAGAGGCACTGTAAAGAACCAGAAAGTAACTTCGTTCATTCCACAGATCTCTTATTTTTAAAGGGAAATTTCGATTAGAATCTGTAAATTTTAAGTAATTGCTATCATTCGATCTTTGCCCAATATTGGATCACGTTTGTTGAACGTTGTGAATCCACCTTTACGTATGATGCGCGACGTTAAATTCCGGGACTTCAAATGTGATACGATAACGTAATTCGGTTAGTCGATAAGGCAATTATTAAAGTATATTTATTATTGCAAAATTAAAAAAATAGGAATATTGAATATCGCAAGTTCTATTTTGTTAAGATAAAACAAAAGTACATAAGTTATGTATTTTTTAGTATAAAAATATTTTCATAATGACGTATTATTTTATTGTTACGTATTATTTTATATTTTATTTTATTGTAATTATAATTTACTAGCGGAGCGCCCCGGCTTCGCACGGGTATTTAACAAAAATTTCAAAAAATATAAATTTTCATACGGATAAACTAACTACTATTACTACTAAATACTAACTTTCTACGCCTATGTTCATCAGGGGTAATGTAGGATTCTAATGGTGAAAGAATTTTTCAAATCGGTCCAGTAGTTTCAGAGCTTATTTTAATGCAAACAAACAATCAAATCTTTCCTCTTTATAATATTAGTTTAGAAATAAACAGAGAAAATCATTTCTGAATATCATTATAGTCAACGTAGCTAACCATCATAAAATGCAATTAAAATTATAAAAAATTTAACAAGAAAAGAAAATTATTTTGAGGAGTTCCCTGGTGTATCTTCTTACTCGATTAGGTATATTTTTAAATATTGGGAATATACGAATAAGTATTTTGTATAAGTTGCTTTGGCAGCTTTTCTATTTATCTTTCCATAAATATAAAAATGCTATGACTCAAATGTTCTGTCTTTTCTTCTTTATTTTTTAAATCAGAAACGTTGACACACTTTTACATGGAAATTAATTCGTTTGGAAGATTAAGTTTATTTAAATTTATTTGGCGGTGAGTTTTGAAAAGTTTACTAATTATTATATAGAAGGTAAATACAGCTTATAAAGAATAGGATTTAGTACGAAATATAAATTGAAACCGGTGATAACATTATAAATATTTCATAATCGCTCTAGTACATATTAGTAGTTAGAGAATTCGTATTCGGATATCAAATCTTCTCCGTGCCAATTAATATCTATCGTCTACGTAGTGTAGGGCTACCATTAATACTGTTACATCAGCAAGGGCATGTGTACTAAAAATCGCATACCATGAAAAATGTATAAGCCACCTGTGGTACCATTTTAATGTCACGTTTCTTGCATTTTACTTGAAATTTCAAATTCAGTATAATTCCAAACATGTAAAATCAATTGCATACTATAGGTTCAAGTTATGTAAGGAAATGGGCGAGTTCATTGCAGGATCTTGATCTGTAATGACTCGTGGTTTTTGTTTATTTCATAAACTTATATTATTGGTTCCTATATTATACAGGTACCTAATTTTGACGGCACTTTACGTGATGTAGTTTGATTATTGGGTACAAGTGAAGTGAAATAATAACTAGAAACATGCATTATAAGTTGGTAAAAATAACTCCCTGGACAGTTTTAACATGGCAGCCATCTTGTTCGACGTATGTTTGAAGATTACAAAAATATTCTATTCACGTAACATTGGCTGAATTGTGTATAAACAGACGTTGCCATTAAATAAAAAC
The DNA here is from genome assembly GCA_947532125.1 of Saturnia pavonia. Lineage (NCBI taxonomy): Eukaryota > Metazoa > Arthropoda > Insecta > Lepidoptera > Saturniidae > Saturnia > Saturnia pavonia. Next base: position 14,170,776 of record OX383906.1, read on the forward strand.
AACAAAAATGACCTCTATAGCTCATTTGTGTGGCACCGGGATGTAAGGCAAAAAATCGGGACATATCCTGCAATATCGGAATTTTTTTTTTTTTTTTTTTTTTTTTTTTTTTTTTTTTTTTTTTTTTTTTTTTTTTTTTTTCGAACTGACTACACTGTTAGCCTGAGGGGCCCTGGAGCCTTTACGGCTTTTACAGCTTTACCGGGCTTGGGGGCGAGCACTTAGGGCACTCAGCCACGAAAGCTAAGCAACAACATCCGAGGGCGCCAAAGTGGCCGGACCTCGGCTCGGACTGTTGCGCGTATGCAATTAAGTCGCGATCTGACTAATTCCCTATCCGTAATTCGATCTAAACTAACTATACATATATACATGTTTCTGCCCCCTGGGAGGAGGGAAGGAACATGTGTATGTGTATTTAGTGGTCTGAAATTTTTGTCTACTCTAACTAGGCAAAAAAAGAAAAAAAAAAGGTCCCTTACAGAACCTATAAATATCGGAATGTATAGCGGTCCTAGCTTAGCGGTACCTATTTACTATTATATTATGTAGCTTCATAGCTTGCTTTCAGCATTCAGTAAAAAGTTGAACCGGCCTACGTCATCGCATGCTCGGAACGCGTGCGCCGCGTCTCCTGCCCGCGCACCCCGCGCCTCTCCCTCTCTCGCCTCACCTCTATATTTACCGGCGTCGCGTACAGCCAGAGAAGCACCGCCGTACAGTCAGACAGTCGGCCGCAGAGCCTTGCTAACATCACGTGCAACCCTCGCCATGTCTCCCCTTTGCCACACCTCACCACTCAACGTCAGCTCGCTCACCAACGTTACGTAGGTAGTCGGGTGTCGGACGTTCGATAGATTAATTAGTTGTTTAGGATTCTTTACGTGCTTCTATTTCCCTTCATCCGACATGGTGTCAAGGTCTCGTGGTGCACACGTGCTCGTTTGGGAGCAGTCTGGTTTGGAGGACCAGCGTAGCCCACGTTACAACGGTGAGTTTCACATATGTTTACTATTTATTAGCGCTCGTGTATTCCCTCGGCCGGGTGACGTCACAGGTGACAATTTTCTCCAGGTTATGATCTTATAATAAAATTGAAATCGTACAATCCGCATGTCTTTAAACTCGTTTCGATTTTATAATAACCCGGCGCGGAAGAACACGTGTTCACCGTGCTATGTAATAATAATAAATAATTAGTAACATGTAATTTTCTAAATCGATTTTATTAGCTTCGAAATCGCTCTGCTAATAATTTTTAATTAGAATTTCGAATGCAGTTTTATATTTAATTGAGGTCTATGAAAGTGGATTTCATGAATTGAATTTACATATGCTGTCAATACAAAAAAAACATTAATGACATTTGTAAACCATAATTTATAATTAAGTAAAATTTAAATCGCTTATTATTTCAACGCATAATTTTTTTTTGTCTGTTATTAAAACGAAACGGTATATAGTAGATGTTATGAAAGATTAATTACTGCGTTTTTTTGTTTAGCGAGCTCTCGGCTTTGAATTTTTTATATATTTAACTCCTTTTACATAACTATATAATTTTAGAAGGGAATTTTGGTGTCGTCTAGATAAATATAAATAGAAGAAAAAACGTATTTTTGCAAATTTCGATAAATTTAACGAATATTTAAAAATATTGTTAACAAAATTCGAAATCTGTTAACATTTGAAACGTGAAAATTAATAAATAAAATAAAGTAGGTATTACATGTAAACTGAGACATTATTAAACTACTTATGGATTTTTCAATCCCTTTACATAAAAATAAATAAATAATTTAAATTTTGACCGCCACGCGCTCTTGCGTTCTGAATACGGGACAAAGGATTGCAAATTACATATGTAAATAACATTGATAAGTGAAAAACAATTGTTACTAAACAAACAATGTAGCAATGATGGTGCGTGGTAGCGTCTACGGACATCGCGTCGATGGTCGTGAGTTCGAATCTCTGCAATCAGCCTAAGCTTTCGGTGAAGGAAAAACATCGTGATGAAACCATAGCATGGTGGTAAAGATTTTATACAGCCCGCCTGGCTAGCTACCACCCTCAAGTTGAAAATCTGTTGCCAGGCATGTGCTCCGGTAACTGCACTTGAGAGCCAGTCCTCCCCTAGGCTTAGCGTGTTACCAGCTTTGGCCACATCGTCACTTAAGATCAGGTGAGATTGTGGCCACAACGCTAAATTTAGGGATTTAGGGAATCTATACAATTTCGTTATTATTCAAGCAATTATTTTATTAACTTCTATACTTTTTAACGCTTCCTCGATAAAATGCGAATAGAATTAAAGGGAACTTCTATACACACTAATCTTACTTCACCTCCTTGAGGGGTTAATTTCTAAGAACTCCTTATTACCTCCCTTTGTCGTAGTAAGAATCCACTGTCCTATTTTCATAATTATAGCTTCAGTATTGTATTGATCGCTTGTTTGTTTGGCTTCGTTCTTTTATATATTTTAATACTATTAATATCCCAATGTAATACGAGTATTATGAATGTATAAGGAAAGTATGTTTGTTTGAAAGTCTGACCATCGATTACGCTTAAACTGCTTTGCTTTTATCTACGCTAAATATAGGTAAAAGGTATACTATCTAATATAATACTAATAAATGAAAAAAAAATTTCTAATATACTAATGTGCAAAGACAGAGACGTTGATTAATAGTTAGCATAATAATTAGTTTTATTATGATTTGTATAAATATTGTTATAATTATCTCTCACGTAGGTATTGTCGATATGGAAGCTAATGATGTAAGGTTTTCGTAAATTAATAGTAATATTTACTATAAACGTATTATATCTACGTTTTGAGTTAGAATAGCTTTAAACTAATACCGGTAAGATGCTACGCGAATTTTCATAGTGCCTATTTATCGGGTATCAACTAGTTCACTAAATGAAAACGATAATTTTGCGTTAAAAATTTGGCGAGAATTTCAGTGTTGTCAATGTATATTTTAAAAATACTGTAAGAAACTTACCTTAGATTATTATGAAAGTTGCTACAGATTTTGTTTTGAAAAATCACTACTGTTATTAAAAATCTCTGTTAGAACAAATTTCTTTTCGATTGGAAATATTTTCTGTAGCAATATATTTTCATATGTTACAAATTGGCAGTAAAATAATTAAAATTTATAGTGATTATTAATTCTTTATGATAATGAACTAAAGAAAATCCTTGTCTCGTTTCAACATTTGAATTTCGTGTTGATCTGACAGTGACAGAAACATTTCAAATAGACTTTAAGCCGTTAAAGGTTAACAAACTTCACAATCAATATATTCTGACCATTTACCGTTTATATTTATTTATTCTATACTAGCTTTTAACAGCGACTTTGTCCGCGTAAAGCTTACAACAGGCGACACCAAGATTATAGTTAGTATAAAAGATTAATTATTTTCTCAAAATCTGTAAATATAACTTTACTGGTTTTTGATTATCGATTTAAAAGAAAAGTTGTTTTGATCACTTCGATACATGACTCCAGAATAAACAGAACACTTACAGCCCACTCGCTTGATAGCTTAGTTATTTTAAAATACATACTTGTAATCTGAAAAATATCTTCAAGCATACCTATACTTTTCTATATTTATAGCGAACCCGTGAAGTGCAAAATATTTTGTACGTTTAACAATATCTTGGCGAAAGATACTAAACTAACTTTAGATACCTATTTAATTTTTTAACAATTAATAAATTACTTAGTGCATTCAGAGTAAATTGACAATCATTAATGTCAAACTTGAAAATAATGTTGCCACATTCATTTCTGTAGTGTTGTGCTACAGTATATTTTACGGTACAATTATTTTAATCGTTACATTTTAATTACTCAATTAACGGATTTTATTTATTAATTTAATTATTTTGTATTATTCAACATACCTTATAATTTACTATTATCATTACATGATTCAGGAATCTCTTTACAAAACACACCAACAAAAAAAAACCTTTCGGTGGGCGCTCAATAGACGCGATTTTATTTACCTTATTCGGCCTTAATCTTTGAAAATTTCTATGTTACTTTTTTCCAGAAAAACACATTAATAGGAATGCCTCGTACGGTTTTACCATTAGTTCGGATTTGTGGACATAACTATTTCTTAAATCCAATTAACTAGCAACACATGAAATGTAATTTTACTGCGTGGGGAAAAAAATGCACTTTAGCAACCTTCCTTAACTTCGTACACGTTAATTACAATATGAAACTTTGTATTATATAATATTTGGTGGCATTTTGCGAGATATAAGTAGTTTGGTAATTGCGCATGCGTGAAGTACATTATAAATATACCATCTTGTTGGAATGTTGAAGAAATACTACGAAGACTTAAACACATTGACACCGGCAAGTGCTTTTTGAGGCGCCAAATCAAGAAGAAGATGCTCATAAACAGGTGTTATATACAGCAGTGTTTATAGTATAAACTTTATACTTATTGTTTGCGGTAGAAAGAGTCATGGCTATAGTACCTACTTCTATCAAAATTCTATTAACTAGTCACATAGGTATATAGGAAGGAGACAAAATGTGTCATTAAATTAAATTACGGTTGCTATAAATGAATTAAAATATTTTAAAATTATTACGTTAGATGTTACATAATTGGCATAAAATTGATAAGAATCATAGTTGTCTTTACAAATGTTAGTATAGAATAGACACCGCGCGGCATCTTACTGAGAGCATACGCTTCATGAAATTGGAATCAATTGCGTCATGCAGTTGGAAGGATTGCTATCATGATGCGTGAACAAGTATGACTCATATTTTACAAAAAATGATAAGCCGTTGTAAAATATCATAATCATTATTACTTTTAAATAAGGAATATTGACTGATTAGTTTCATTCTCCTATATATATTTTTTCTGATAAAATCATAAATTAAAATAACTAGGTAACCAAAGGTTTACGAAATGATAAATAATAACATTTGTAATTATTTATATTTAATTTTAAATGCTACGGCTGGTGAAAAACAAAAGTGACCACAGACTGACGTGTACGTGACTGACGGTGACGATTGTTGATGGAATAGTCACCGTCGTGAAGCTGGGAAATTTATTAAATGCGTCAATGTGAGTCACTTTATATTTTTCATTCTGTACGGTGATTATAATTCAGTCGCCCGGTTGTTTGATGTACAGGTATCACAACAAGTATTTTGATGACTTTCGTATACGATGAGAATTTCTTTTCCGTCATACGTAGCAATGACTCTAGCGGCAGCGTGGAGTAACTATAATTCATAGGTTTAAAACACAAAAACTTTCAAATTCCGTACTAGATCTCTTAGGCGATTTATACAAACATCACTGAACTATTTTTTATAACATTCGTAACAAAAAAATAATTGAATTAGAATAAATAATTATCACAATTTTTACAAATACTTAAAAAAGGTAAATTGAATTTTGTGCCGAGGTATCTGAGTGTATTTTACTTACTTTTCAATAGATAAAGACTGACAAAATAAACCTTGTTAAGGTACAAGGTCTTATAACAATGTTTTTAATGTACCTATACTAACAAGATGAACGATTTTAAAGTAAAGTACCACATTTCATATCATTTTTTATTCTAGTTTTTTTTAAGCTTATTGTTAGACGGCCATTGTATCTGATGTTTAAAGACGATGTGACCCTAAACACGCTAAGCCTAATGGGAGGACTAGCTCTCAAGTGTAGTGCTTGGATACAGATTTTCAGCTTAAGGTGGTAGCTAACGCGTCGGGTATTATAGAATGCCATACCACCATGCTATGGTTTCATCACGATATTTTCCTTCATAGAAAACTGAGGCTCGTTGCAGGATTAATAAAAATAATAACCTTTGATAATAATGATAAAAATGTATTAGTTACAGTTTTTATTCTTAATCTCCAGCTTAAAGTAAGATTCGCACAACATGTTTTCGTCTTCCATTCTCTTCTATCAGAGCAGTATTCAGTATTCACACCTTTTATACACTTATCATTCCTCACAAAATCCTTCTATACAGTATTCAGTCTTCCTCTACTCGTATATCCGTCCCCCTTCATACATAACACTCTTCTAGTTATATGACTTTCATCCCTCCTCATGACATGCCCATACCACACTTACCAATTTCTCTGTCACTGGTACTATTTTTGTACTTACTTTGATATACTCATCTATATCTATATATACATATAATAAAATTGAAGTGTCTGTTTGTAATATCAAAATAACAGATTTTTACTATATTCATATGAAAGTAAGTATATACGCTACCTATAACAAAAAGTCTGTCTGTCTTTTTGTTCCGGGTAACTGAAACGGTTGGACCGATTTTGACGGGACTTTCACTGGCAGATAGCTGATGTTATAAGGCATAACTTAAACTATATTGTAGAAAAATAGTTGGGGTTCCACACAAAAAATAAGGAAACCTTTTTTAGTAATCCACGCTAGCGGAGCCGCGGGCACAGCTAGTTTGTAATATTATCCATTCTAGTTACACCATACATCCATATTAAAAATCCTGAGCTATGCCAAAATCTTCAAATAATTCCGACTCACGTAATACATTCAATGCCGGTCGTCGTTAGTTGACGCATCGCGATACACGGATCATATATCAAACTGAAAAGGTGCTGTAATTCTAGATAATCGGTGCAGGTATTTGTATAAAAACAGGCCTGTGTTCAGCCTGTGTGACCGGACTAACAATGGAAGCTGTACGTGACCTTGACTGGGACATTTTTTATGGGCTACTTCCTTTACTAATTTTCCGCCCGTCGGTTACTCGGTAAACGTAATGGTTCGAATTTCGATGTAATCACCATGTAGACGTTAGCGATTTTTTTGTCGTTTCACTAGTGAAATACACGTATTAATCGGATGTCTTTCAAAATGATGTACGAGTATATCCAGTAAACAAGCTGAGTGGTAGGGATTTGTACCCAACCAGGTAGCGATCACCGTGCTTATGGTGATAAATCCGTCACAGTGACTCACTTTTAGTATGTCGCGCTCTTAGCTGCTGAGACGACGGTGACCATCGATGGATACCGATTTCTCGGTGGCCGTCGTTGGTTTTTTTTAAGCATTATACTTTTGGCGTAGTGGCTACAATCTCTAAGTGACGATGTGGCCCAAGATGATAGCACGCTAAATCTAGTGGAAGATTGGTGCTCGGCGACAGATTTTCAACTTAAAGGTGGTAGCTAGCCAGGCGTGCATTAGAAAACGCCCTACCACCATGCTATGGTTTCCTCACGATGTTTTCCTTCACCGAAAGCTCAGGCTCATTGCAGGGATTCGAACTCACACCAATCGACGCGAAGTCGTACACGCTACCACTGAGCCATCATTGCTTCAAAATTGGTTTGTAATGGTATGTTCACCATCAGAAACAGTGCTGTCACTAACGTGTACGCATAAGTAATATACGCATAAGTAAAAGAATAGAAAAATACTAAACGATAGGTACTATTTGGCAGGGAAATACATAATCGATTTATTTCCTTTTGAAATTGGTGATACGGCGTAGGTTAGCACGTGCGTTTAAATATTTACAGAATTGAGTTTCATTATTACATGAATCCACGTAACCTTGTACCAGGTATTATATATGCGGTATATTATGATGTATTGTATTGATCAAACCTAAGGAAGAAATACGAGTACAAAATATTGTAAAACGATTAATCTTCTTTATGATTTTACGGGTGTTATTAAAACTTGAAAGGAGCCTCGTGATGTTTATTGTGCTTGTTACGGAATGAGAAGTGACGACAGAAACGTTTATGTCAGCGGTTCCTACAGCTAAAGAACATTTAACAAATGAAACCCCACATAAAATGATAAGAAATGAAAGACATTGCAGCTTGAAATAATATTTTTTTGATGGACTTCAATGATTTAACAACCATAAAATATATAATATATAATTAAATATTAATTATATAATTATTAATTAAATTAAATATATAATTCAACGATGAAATGACGAATGTAAGTGATTCGTAGAGTTCAGCCTTGGTAACTTTTCTACGGAACCAAATTTAGGAATATCTGGTTTAGACGACTGCTGTCAAATGACTTACGAAATTTAACTGCCTTTATTTTCAATTTCTTTAGTATGATACTTAAAATTGGTTGTTTTCATTCCAAAAATTAATTACCATCAATTTAACTGATATGTTTTTAATTGATTTTAGTCCAATTCCAGTCATACGATTGCATTTTACGTGATGACAAGTAAAATACAGTAACGTACAGATGGACAACATAAGAAACGTTAGCTATTATAATACGCAATGCACAATAAGCATAAGTATTCATTTTAATGCGTTAACAATTTTCGAGGCTGTAAGTAATTGTTATACAAGTTTAAAAGAATTCATGTCACGTTTTGTTTCACTTAAATGGTATTAAGTCGCGTTCATTTAGTTCGTAAATAAGATAGAAGTGATAAGAAAAGCATGGAGATAACACTAAGCATCGCTGATGTTCTTTCTATTTGTATTAAATGTTGACCTGCTTTTAGTTTTCGAGAACAGAAGTCTGTAGAATTTTCACAATGCAAATCAGGGTAATCAGAGAGATTTTTAAACTCAAGTATTAGATTTGATTACTGACTAAAAGATTATGGAGATATTGGATGTTCCATAGTGTTGGAGCAATATTTATTGCTTGCCTTAATTGCTACAGATCTCAAGCTAAGCTATCTTCCTACAGTTGATCTTGTAAGCAAGTCTGCTTTGCCGACTTAACAATAAAAATGGTCGCTTGCAACACCAGAAACCGGATCACTCCCCTTTTAAAGAACTAAATACTGTAGTCTACTGGGAAAACCCTAGCAGGGAGCCCATTTCTCATCAGGAGCGTTGGCGGGAAGAAACTCCTTTAAAACCAGAATGTTACTAGACTATTTAGGTTCTTAGGTGTGAGGATGAACTCCTCGCCGATGGCGAACGGTATGACGTTGGAAAATACGCTGGCAGCATATCGAACAATTCCTCGAAACACAACCTAGTTTACAGAAAGCATTTAAGGAGGCAAAACCTCCTTAGACTTAAAGGTTCAATACCGTTTAACATGTTATATTACTATCCTTTATCACGTCCTTATATAATAGGTAAAGTTCTAATCAACTGGAAACCTATGACAAAAAAAAAACAAGTAGTAATAACAGCGATATTACCTAAAATATGAGAAACTTTGTTTTCTCAACATACTGTAAGGATTATGTTAATGTTATCTTAGTCCTGTATAAAATCTATACGCAGTCGTTAATAATATCGCCTGTTATCATCACATTGGCACTTAATTTACTATAGCCCGCGATGTGAGTTCGGGCGATAAAATTGCGTATTAGTTCACTCGAACTAACTTCACCGTGAATACATGGGGATAACTTTTTATGACTAATTATCGAGTTTTTGTTAGTTCAGTTAACGGTGTTGTAGAAAGCAAATTTAAATGTAGATCGCTTGTTGCATATTTAGGGGAGGGACCAATGTATGTTGTCCACAAGGGAACTTAATTTTTGGAATATTCTTGCAGAGTAAATTAGGTGATTGTGATTTTCTAGCTTTTACTTGAGTTTACTTAATAGAGTTTACAAGTTGTATGTATTCAATTGGCGAAACTTAATAGATTAAGTCACAATCAAAAAATATTTGTTCAAATTAGGTCCAAAGATGAGAAGCTGTCATCAATTTGAAAAATCACTCCAAGCGTTGATTACGCTGTATAAAAACTTCAGTTTGTGTCACTTCAGTTCAGTTCATAAAATGCAAAGAAATATGATCGAAGTGTGTGTTCAAATAGCCATAGATCAATATTTTAGTGTAGAAAATAAGTATTTTGTCTGATTGGTGATTGAAGTGGTGAAACGAACCCCACGTATGAATGTCTGAAAGGTAGTCGAGCTTTCAAACTGAATTAGTGTGTGGTAACATATAAATTATTTTGGATAAGTTGAATTATGATGAGGAATCCAAAGCATTATCAAAAGATGGGAGGAGGATATCAAGAAAGTAGTTGGCCCAACATTAACCCTAATTTCAAGAATCTGGAAAAGGTTTTTACAGTAGCCTTTATCTGAATCCTATATCCTCTAATCTGTATCCTTTATAAACTGTATTAGAAAAACCGATTGACAAAAAATAAAAACATTAATAAAGTATTATCTAATTTAATTTAGAATTATTTCGAATATCTTTTATAAGTATATCAATGTAGGCTTTATTAATTAACTTTTATAAGTGTATACTCCTGTTTTTTATGAAACCGTGAACAATTTTGAGTATTTCAAATACGCGGCTGAGTTACATGTCATCTTACTTATCCACAAGTAAAAGCAGTTAGGAAGATTAAAGTTCAAAGTTATAGATCAAAATAATAAAAAACTTATGGTTCAACAGATAGAATTTATATTTTTGACTGATTTTATTTTCGTTGGACTATTCTATCTCATGTTCTGAAAAAAATGTCGTTGCGGTAATTTAAATTTGCTGAATTTCAAGGTAAAAAGTCAGATTTGATTTAATAGAATGACCTAAACAATTTCTAATGATTATCTCTCTTTGTTTTGTCGGCTTTACTCTGTGGCCTACGCTTCATGGTATTGATAAGATTAACCGTTATCGATTTCATGGTCGTTTAATGTAAACGTTGATTTTTCGCTACAGCGAAAATAAAACACGTCAGAAGTGTAAACAGCAAATTATAATGATAGGAAAGTTAAGAAAGAATGACGTCATCGCGTAATTAGCAAATTTTGTGAATGTTGAACGTCATGTTGGAAATGTTACTAAATTAATTACATTTATATCACAGAGTCCTCTATTTGCTGCTCCGGCTTAGGATCAAAGTACCCTTTATTATATGTGTGTGAGCAGATTTTTCCATTGTTCTGGAAAACTTACGTCACTCGCCGCTAAATATTTTCATAAATAATCATGTTAATCTATCTATATAAATAAATCTTTAGTTCTGTCAGTACATGTATTTTTTCAAAATTTCCCGAATCTATTACAAAGGACACTGGGCATTAAAAAACTGTCTGTCTGTCTGTTTGTATGTCCGGGTTTAACTCAAAAAAGGCTTAACCGATTTTTATGAAATTTTATACACCGGAAGCTTATGTTATTGCTCAATTGATAGGCTATAAGAATTATCAATAATACTTTTAGAAATCGTATTTTTTTTTAATTAATTCTCAACCGTTTCTTATGAAATTTGGTTCACTGGAAGCGTGTGTTATTCCATAATTAATAGGATTTGTCAATAACACTGTTAGATATGGAAAAAAGATTAATTCTCAATTGATTCTGATGATTTATTGTAGACGAAAGCTAAAATAAAATTACATGTGCCAATAATTACTGCGCAATAAACGCGTGCGAAGCCGCAGGGCACGGCTAGTAAATATATGAATGTACTAAACACTTTTAGTAAAATTTTACTGACATTAGTTTGAACATCGTTTTTTTAACATCATTTTTATAATGAGAAGAAATAGATATCAGATCAGAGATCCGATCCAATCAGAGAAGAAATAATGTGTCCATTGGTAATTTTTAGCAAATCCATGTTTCTTTTGGCTCGGCTCTGCGGTCTGATAGAGATTTGAGAATAAAGATTGAATCACATTTTGTTGCCTCATTCATACGTACATATTATATTGGCAAATCGTGGACGTTGTCCAACCTTAAACTCTCAATATTATGTAAGTGCAAAACTTCGCGGCAAAGATACATAATACGTTATTCTTTAAACTATGATACATGTAAATTAATATAATTTACATTTATCTAGGTACTTAGCTGTGCACCACGGATTCACCCATGTTAAATTAATTCAACCAAGTGTCAATTGTGTTGTTTTCATTTTCCGTATTTGCGTACAGCTTGCAAGATTATTTGTAGTTTCAGAGATAATTAGCGCGTTTAAACAAAAAAAAAACCTTTAGTTTTTAATGTTAATGTACAGATTTAAACTTTACTTAGTGCATATAAAAATATTTTTTTCAAAATGAGTATTTTTTGCGTATTTCATAAAAATAATTTATGAATAAAATAAGTACTTCTATATTGAAATTTTACCTTATGCTAAGGTTAACACTCAAATGCCATTGATACTTAGTACGGTCGCCTACTCTGGTATATTAATAGCCTTGAAAAAACTGAAACTTGCGTACGAATACACGTCATTGTAGTATAAGAGCTAGGCGACGTTCGTAATTTTGTATTCCCTTCTCTTTTTGTCTAGACGAGGATGCGGCCAATCCGTATGAAATTACATAAACGATTCTAATGCGTTTTCTAATGCCAGCAATTTATTTATTTATTGATTCTTATAAAATGTTTAACAAGGAAAGCTTAGCATTGATGAATTGATTGAATTTTCAATAATAGGTACTTTTTAAAATTGTAAAAAAAAACTTTTTTTATTAATTTGTAACCGATTTATGATGAAAATTTGGTACACGGAAAGTATGTCACTCCATGATTGATGGGCTATAAGAACGTCAATATATAATACATTTAGTAATTATAAAAAATCAAATAAATACCTATGTATTTAAGAATGTACGCTCCAAAAACATGCTATAAATTTTAATAAAAGTCAATCAATATATAATTAAATTATAATACTACACTCGAGTAGCTTAAAATAAGTTTGAATATATTTTCCTCGGTTATCCTTCATAAATTCATAACAATAAACTGATGATTTTTTGTTTGTACGTAACTGTTTAAACATGAAAGGATTGTGACGCGACGTCACCACTACAGGCCTGCCATCTGGATAATCTATCTAATACTTCTAATAATCGAGCCATTTTTGTGTATATAATATTTCTCGGAAACGTGTCTAACGATTTGGATGCAATGTACGAAAAACATAAAAGCAATAGTGAAGCATTGAAACTAGCAATGAATTTTAATAAAATGAAATAGCTTTTAGTGATGCATATAATGGACTCGAGTGATAAATAGTAGTATATGATATAGTAATATCACAATTGCATGAAAGATACAGATATTTGAGTGTTTTATTATGTACCTCAGATTTTTGAATTTGAGTTGGTACAATTTTGCTTGGCGATGAATAAATAATTCATGAGAAAACATGATATAAACATAAAGCATTGATAGTCTTTTGAGAACAACGTTTTGCATTATTGCTAAATGTGAAATGGATACGGAACCGACTACTAAGTAGTAACGTATTTTGTATACCCGGAAATAGTTATAGTTTATAATTTCGTCAACAATTCCGTAACCTTATCTTATAATTGGTCGCCAGAACATTCTCGAACGAATGGCACCACTTTAATTAGTTTATTACTCGCTAACTTGTATGAGCGGGTTACTCTGAAGAACTTCTAAGCTATAAGTACTTCTTTGGATGACTTTAGTTAATTGTAAAATTGAGAGCTGCGTGCGCATCATGTGACGGAAGTGAGACATGATGAAGTTAGCCATTTAACTGATTTCAATTATCGATTTGTGTATTAATTGGTGTTAGTATAATTAATAATATATCTACGTCATGAATTTACTAATAGTCCTTTTCAGTTTAGAAAACTGTGGAAAATGAAATCGCATACAGAAACTTAAAAAAAATAAATAGGAATATGTAATGCAGATTCAAAAAAATCATATACAGTTTTTTTTAAAATGAGGTCGGTTGCAAAGTTAACGTGAAAACGTCAGACTTCTTTCCGTGTCTAAAAATAACGCAAATGCATAAAACTATTTGGCAATCGCACGAATATTCGACTGAGAAGTTTTCGTTTTTTTAAGTTTCACGGGATTAAAGAAACATTTATTATAAATATCTTTTTTGGTTTTCAAGATTCCTATATTTTATATATTACGCTTTGCTGAAAGTACTTATAAGCATATATTGTATATGCATAATCATATGTTAACAGATAAATCTATGTAAACAAAACAACGTATTCCTATTTGCAGAGTTATCGTTTTTTAAGAAGTACATGATTTGATACGACTGACAATAGTAATTAAAAGATAATTAATGAAAGCATTGTAAAATCTACGATTATTTGTAATTCTTACTCGAATTAGAACACGTAAGACTAATGAGAGTGAATTGTATTTTTAATGGCCAAGCGCGGTGAAGCTGTGAAAGCCTCAAATGGCTTCAGGGCCCTAAAGGCTAATAGTATAGCCAGTTTGAAAAAAAAAATAGTGTTGAGATTTGGGAGAGGCTTATATCTAGTTGTGTATTGATACGGGTTTCTGATTAAATAAAAAGTAAAATTACTACTTGAACGATCTATTCCGCAGTTTAATTCAGTTTGTAACTGAAAAGGGAATACTTGTCAGTAAATATTTTACTATATATTAAGGTTGGTCATGTGGATAGCTTTCAGTAAGTAATCGTCAATGTTCTCTCATTTTTATAGTCGCATAAGATTTTGACAAAAATATAATACATAATTCTTTAATTAAATACGGTTACGTTGTTTTATTTTTGTTCTTTCGGGATGTTTTACTTAAATTATGCTCTGTGAAACAGGCGTTATTTAGTCGCAACATAATTTCTACTCATAATGAATTCCTTATTGTTCTTAAATAATTGGTAGTAACTAGTTCAAGAACTATAGTTAAATTAATAATCAGTAGAAAACTCCATCCGTTTTCAATTTAGCAAGCTCTAGATTGAGGAACAACTATTTGGACTTTGTTTTTGAAAGCAAGTCAGAAAAGTTGTTAGACTTTCAATCTTCAATACTTGCATAGTATTTTTGTGAGTAAATACATCCATGGTTACAGGCATATGATAAAACTTGCCGTTTGAGATATCTATGACGTAAATTTAAATAACTTTAAATAACCGATAGTGTCTTATATATATATATTATACGAATAAGAAGAAATTAACACCGGTATTACCTCTCACTTGGCAATAAAACATAAAATTGGAGCCAAAACGTCTATTAACCAATTTCACATTCGTATAATCCGAGACGAGGTTTTTAAGAATAAAATTAAATAATAATTTCGTCAGAAGACAATATGATCAAAAGAAAATTCAAGGAGTACTTTTTGAGAAATGATTTATTTAAGTCATACTGAAGTTTATTAATCAAGATATTTAAAATTTGTTTTCAACTTTGGATTGTTAGATATTTTACTCAAGCGGTCCCAACAGATATAATAGATTCAAGTAATACTCTGAATATAATTCCCGCGTGATTATCATATTATTTGTATTCGTATTTGTAATAAATACAGTCTATCAGTAATTTTAATTGACGCAAGACGAACTGAGTGTGTTCACCGTCTGATGGCATATGTTTTTCTGTTTATCTTTCTGGGCGAAAATTTGTCGAAACGTATTGGTTTTGGCAAGATTTATCTCAGTTCATCACTAAAAGTTAGTAATTCTGTAAGCAGTCAAATCAAGTTCAAGCTTGAGTATTTAGTTAACTTGCGAGTCGACGCGGCGACGCCATGTTTAAAAATTAACTAAATTATTTACGCATATTGGTTTATTGATACAAAGTCTAAAAATACAAATGTAGAAAAATAATTGTTCAATTATTTCATGACTTAATTATTACTCGGATTATAAGAGAATGAATCAAAGTAAACTGTACGCCTTAGTGTATGCCTGATATGTGATTTTTATCGACAATTGGATTTAGGTCTCTGTTATCAATTTGTTTTTATAATTGCTATAAATTAGATCAATAACTAAAATTATCATCTAAAATTAAATCTGATCATGTTAATTTTTAATCGTATTTAGATTTGATTATTTATGTCATCATTAATTGTCATGTTTTATAGTGATGAATTATGGATATAATAAATATAGTTGATAGGACTAGTAAATCAGAACAAAAATTATAAGTACCATACAAGTAGCGTTTAGTGTAGTTTCTTGTAAGTGCCTACGTATCATTTAGCTACGTGTCAGAATGAAATACAAAGAGATATTAAACTTGACATATTAGACGTGTTTAGGTGACGTGTCTAGACATATTAGTTTTTTTTTTTTTATATTCCTTAAGTATTTAAACTTAATAATGCTCAATTGTCTATATTATTACTTTATATGTGGTAGGACGCGACTACTGATTCAGACTGGGTCGCGGCCACCGTATACCAGGTTTAACACCTACCATAGTGGCACCATAGGATACGTTAAGGCGTGATCATGATCCGGGATCAGCCAGTATATATCATCCCATCAAGCGAGGTGGTAGAGATTTATACGTGATCACTATACACATGGTGGTAAACACGTCATAGTGACTCTCTTTTGGATTATCTCGTTTTGAGGCTTGCACGCTGGTATAACAGCCGGTGGTCGCTGATATTTTTAGAGCGTAGGAACTCTGTTTATCATCAGGCACTTTGCCGTGATAGGTTTATGAGCATCACATTTTGGGATAAACTGGTGCATATATTAGCACGTACGTCCCGCCTGGAGGTTAACGGACTTTAGCCTATGGACGTCTTAAACACCAGAGGTTTCACTATCGCATTGCCGATTTTGAACCCCCCTTCTCCAAGGGGTTCTCGAAACCCTACTCAAAGCAGGAAGACAACACATGGTTCTTTGGCTGCGATCTTCTACATGGTAGGAGTTTTTCCCCAGTCGGGGTGACCCAAGTAGAGAAAAATCTCGAAAGAAATTTTATTCTAGTCATGTCTAAAAGTCTGACCGAAATAAACATAAAAAAAAAACTACATAGACTTCCCAGGAATATTACTTAGAATTTTTATTGTCTTTGTTCACAGGTGGTTTGGGTACACGGCACTGGGTCACGTTCATGCTGTTCCTCGGGATGGCGAACGCATACGTAATGAGGACGAACATGTCGGTCGCCATCGTGGCTATGGTCAATCACACGGCTTTGCCCGTCATCGCGGAAGCTATGGACACCGAGTGCGGCGACGTTGGCAACAAGACTAACGTGAGTTGATAAGTTAATAATAATATCGAGGTTATAACCATTGGAGTATAAGCTACCCAACCTCATCTGCGTGTTGAGGGAAACTAAAGATTAACGAGCACATCACTCATAATAAAATAATGCTTATTTATACAACGTTACATTATTTTTACACAATAAAAAAGAACAGTAAAATGGAGCCACATTATTATTACAATTGATGGCCAACTTCATCATGTATCATGTCTCAATCCTTGACATGACGCGCGCGCAGCTGTCTATTTTAACCTCTACTAAACGCGCCAAAAGCAGTATAACTTCAAAACCTATGTGAAATACATACGCAAAATTATTTAAGTTTATGAATAACCTTTTTTTTCTAATTGCCATATATATTTATTTATCTTTTTTTTTCAATTTATATGAATGATATTATAATGGCGTCCTTTAAATTTCTTAATGCTGCAAAGGCCTCTCTCTAGGAAATAATTATGCTTAATTCAGCACTGCGACAATGCCAAAAGAGGTACTGGCGATTTACATCACTTATGTACTTACGTTTTTTTATTTCGTTTCAGGCAGCTGCTACCCAGGATGGCTCCTTCGTTTGGAGCTCGACGCTTCAGGGTTATATTCTGTCTTCATTTTTCTACGGATACGTCATAACACAAATTCCATTCGGAATTCTGTCAAAAAGGTTTGTTTATACATTTTGTTTTATTGTAAATTTTGTCTTTAAAAAACATAATCGGGTAGTAGCTAGATCTAGTAGATGCAATTGTATTTTGTTCACAATGAGATATTGTAACGGTTCTTCACTTCATTTTTCTCACGCCACGTCAACGCGAATACAAAACAAAGTAATGGTTGTTAGTAGTAGTAGATTCTTATTTATCTCTTAATTTGTAAGTTATTTGATAGGTATTAAGATGGGAAGAATAAGTTGGGAAAAAAGAATTAGTCAATAATAATGTGATTCAAGTGTTAGAGATAACAATAATTAACTATACCTTTGTTATTTGAAGCAAAAAGAAAACGATTGATAAAATAATGTTGCATTATTTTATCTTCTGGTATTTTCTTTTAGAGTTATACTTCCGTTAGATCACAGGCTTAATTAAAAATATATAATTATTTTTATAGTCAACCAGCGATGTATGTAATTTATGGTTACGTTGATTTTTTTGCAGATTCGGTGCACGTCTATTCCTAGGTGTTGGCATGTTGATCAACTCAGTGTTCGGTCTTCT
This sequence comes from Saturnia pavonia, assembly GCA_947532125.1. NCBI lineage: Eukaryota > Metazoa > Arthropoda > Insecta > Lepidoptera > Saturniidae > Saturnia > Saturnia pavonia. The sequence goes on from OX383906.1 coordinate 14,188,995, forward strand.
CGTGCCCGTCGCAGCGGAGGCTGGCTACGAATGGCTGATTCTTGTTAGGTTCATACAAGGTTTAGGAGAGGTGAGTTATATCTACTTTTGTTTTCGATAAGGGTCTTCAAAACTATTATTAACCATATGGTAATATTCCTATATACAAATATATATATTTGTAATTCATCCATTCAGTCTACATTAGCCTACTTTTAAGTATAAGCCTCATTTCCTCAAAATCTTGTGCTTTTTGAAACGAGAGATATCTCTCTAGCCTCTCTGGCCCAAGCTTCCGAGACTGGATCGGGCCATTGTCAGTCTTCCAAGCTGTCTTGCTATATAATGCTATTTAATGTAATACACTCGCAAAAATTGTTTGTTAGTACGTAATAATTTTATTCCAATTTCTTTTGTAGATTTAAATTTGTTTGAATATAGATATTTTATTGGATTGGTTTTGAATTTGTTTCATGTTTTTTTTTGGTATTTAGCGCTATATTATTTCTAAAGAACAGAATTATTTATTTACATGAGTTGAAATGCATTTAAAACTTCTATATTTTTACAGGGACCGATTGTACCGTGCACACATGCTATGTTGGCGAAATGGATTCCACCAAACGAGAGGAGTAGAATGGGTGCTGCTGTATATGCCGGTAAGATCACATTTCTTTATTCAGAAGTGTCTTTTAACGAAATTTGCGAACAAGTGTTTTGTGTACTTGATATAATTAGCAGTTACTGTAATGAATAGATTTACTCAAAGAGGGCAACAGTTCGGTCACATAATTTTGTGGAGAAAGTTTAGAATGTCAGCGCCACTGCCACCTTCATCGCTTTCGAAAATTCCTGATCTTAAGGCTCGAACATGTGGTATCGATCCGGAATCACCTCAATTTAAGACCATCAATATTTCATCCCCACTATTTTCACCAGGTGCACAATTCGGCACTGTGATATCCATGCCTCTCTCCGGCCTGCTCTCCGCTTACGGTTTCGCCGGCGGCTGGCCGTCGATATTCTACGTATTCGGACTCATCGGCACAGTTTGGTGTCTCGCATTTCTGTTCCTCGTCTCCGAAGATCCGGAGCAATGTCCCAGAATTAAGGAAGCCGAGAAAAAGTACATATTGAGTTCGCTGTGGGGCGCTGCTGGGTCTAGCGTAAGTATTTTCATATTTACTACGCTTATTTTTTAAGCCCAATGTTTTTTACAAAGCGTAACATCCTTTCTAAAAAGTTTCTTCAATATTTTTATTTCGAGAAAAAGATTAAGTCAGTTAAGATTAAGCCTTTGCTCTTAAGGTTAAGGTCATAACGTAAAAACATTCATACCGAAGAAACTAAAACTATACTTAATATTTCAGTCACCTCCGATTCCATGGAGCAAAATCTTGCTGTCGATGCCGTTCTGGGCCATCATGTTGGCCCACATGGGACAAAACTACGGTTACGAGACCCTTATGACTGAACTCCCGACTTTCATGCGTCAAGTCCTACATTTCTCCATCAAGGATGTGAGTATTATTTATATGTTTTCTTTTTTATTCTTACATGTACTATTTTTAATAACAAATACATTATCTAAACAAAACTGTAAACTGGGTAAACTGGGCGAATCCAGGGGACAGCTGCCCTCTCCTAGTGGGATGTTGGTAAGCTCGTGGTTACCGTGCGGATGTGGGATGGTCTTCCAGTCAACGTTTTCGCTCCTTCCTATGATATTGGGTCCTTCAAACGAGGCGTGAATGGGCATTTCAGCGTGCCGTCATGACGGTCGATGGAATTTGTCACGAACCGTTCCCGTTGTTTTTGGACTATAGGTACTATACTTACCATAAGGTGCTATATAGTCCAAGTTAGTACATAAAAGAACTTAAATTAAGTTTTTCGTGCCAGCTCTCCCTGGCCAAAACCACGGCTACGCCCTTGCTATTCTTGTCTTGTTCAATGTCTAAACGAGAAATATATTTATTGAACGTTATCAAGTAAAATGCTCAGTTTTAAATTCATGTTTCGTGTTTGTGTTTGCATATTTCATATGCATTTGTATACGATAACCAAATAGTATCACGTGAAATGCCACTAAAGTTACAAGCACATAAATTAAAATAACGCAATTTTATCTAATTAAAAACGAAGTTCCACATTGAGATGTGCCTTGTTCCTGCGAAGAAAAAAATTTTAGTTATGTAAGAATGTTCAAAAACAAACAGAAAAAATAATACGAAAACAATATTGAGTACAATTATGCCCATTATGTTATTTATAGCGATCCGAAATCTCATGAAACCATTTCGTTCGCATTAATCATAAACGGTGGCGTGCGCTGCCAAGAGGTCGTCTCGGGTTCAACCGGGGTCAATTGATCAATTGCCTCATTGAATCACGATTAGGCCGCGTCCTGTTTTGCTATTCTTCATGCAGGAGCCTCTATTTTCCATATAATTTGTATTTCATTTTGTATACTATATCTCAAAAAATGTATCCCAGGTGCCAATATTATGATGAAGTTAGCTATATAGGTATGGCTATAATAAAGATAAAAGGCGCTGCTCCTCCTACCTAATAAGGGACAAATAACGAATCAAAGTTTGAACTTTTAAATCCAGCTCTTGCGGACCATTGCAACCATTAGGTTGGAAACCAGAGTACTAAATAATCAATCAAGGTCGATCAATTTATATATCAATTGTATAATGTTATGTTTATGTTTTGACATATCAAGTTTTTCCTTTCAGAACGGGTTCGTGTCTGCTCTCCCATACCTTTGCATGTGGTTGTTCTCGATGTTCATCTCGGTGGTCGCCGACTGGATGCTTTCCAGCGGTAGATTCAATCACACGCAAGTTAGGAAAATCATCAACAGTATCGGTAAGTGAAATATTTACTCTGGGTAATTTGCTTTTATTTAAAGATTGAAGTACTGCCAAATAAAATTACAAGTCTTCCGAAGCTGTCAAAAAATAAATTAAGAAACAGTGATACATTCTTGCCCAATTTTCTCACTTTCACGTCTAAATGCCAAGTTAGGCAGACATCAAAGGTAGAAGTCTATCAGTGACTAACCTCAGATAGTCCTGTTTAATGGTCATAAGTGACCTGACCGTGGACTGCAACGACCACTTATGGAAACATTCATAAAAGTAAAGTGCTTTGTGACTCTAGTTACCGGACTTTTCTGTATTTACTACCATCAGATTTATGCGAACATTTTGCTAACTAGAACAACTTTTTTATTTATTTTTGACTAAACTTTGCATATAGACTCTAATATGTTCACAACCTTTGAAAGAGGCTCATAAGCGCAGCTTTCGGAACAAACCTTTAGGTGGCTTGCAGATAGATGGATAACTGGCCAGGACTCTTTAGAAAATGAATCGCCTAATATAATTTAACTAGTAATCTCAGATTACAATAACATGGTTTTTAGAATGATATCAAAGTAATTTTAAATCCTAGTTAAATGATACATAGGTTTTTTTTTTTATTATTTTCTAGGTCAATACGGTCCTGCTGTAGGTCTGTTTGTAGCAGCGAATACCGGGTGCAATCCCGCCGCGACCGTCGCCATCCTAGCGGCGGGTGTCGGCCTCAACGGTGGTATCTACTCCGGCTTCAAGGTACTTCTACAACTGTACAATAGATTATTAATCTCGCGATGGTTATACTACTGTTTTTAGCTTAAATCAGTCAGTTACGTTTAATAATCGTGGAACTATATTAAAAAAAATGTGTGCAGCAGTTCACACGTCTCACAAAAGAAACCTTAACAAAAAAAATGTTTAATATCCCTAATCAGCGGGATTCGAACTATGAACCGCTCGTGCGTACTGCGTATGAAGTCTGGTCGTCTCACACCACTAGACCAATCCGACGACGATCGCAATCATGAAAATTAGGACTTGCATCATCCATGTATAATGTAAATGTATTCCATCTCATTCTCTCGTAGGCTAAATCCTATAGATGTATATGGTTGTCTCTTTTTACTGTTGCTTTTTCGTTTCATCGAGGTTCAAACCACAAAGATGCTAAAGAAGTTTCCACTTAAAAAAACACACTAACTAACTAACTAACTGAGAGCGTTTAATGAGCCTAAACTTTGGTGAAATTTTCGTATTGTTACGTCAACATGGTGCTAGTGGATTTATACAAAAGGGTTATTATAGTAGATAATTACGTGGATGACGGTGATGTCTGGGAGCGGCTCTCTCTCTCTCTGTACATCCATTAAAAATGATAATAACTTAAGGCCTAAATTGAATAAAATTCTTTAGGCGTGCTCTTTCCTTTCTTGCCGCGTATAAGAATCGGCAACGATACCTTTTAGCTGAATATATAAATATTAAATTTCAACGAATGTTTAATGTAGGTGAACCACTTGGACATATCGCCACGCTTTGCCGGTATCTTGATGTCGTTCACCAACTGTCTGGCCAACCTGACGGGTCTGCTTGCACCCATTGTCGCCGGATACATCATTGAGGGCAGGGTATGTATTTGCGACGTACACGAAATATTGCATTGACTACCTAAGTATTTGGATATTCAATTATTAATTATCAGGCTAAATTAGTAAATTAATATTTTCATACGTGGTTCATACACGTTACTATCTAATTAGTGCAGAACAGTAGGTATAGCAAATTAAAAAATAAGCACTGCACTATATAAGGGCCACCAATATTGGTGCGAATCATGTTGTTATATTTGCCATCTATTTGAATATGATGCTATAACAATGGAAGTAACAAATGTACGTATATCTCAGATACTCTTGCGTCGCAAACAGATTGTCAAAATTCGTACTGTTTGTACCAAAAATGTTTTGAATACACATATTTTGGAGAAGAATTAAATTCCATTGAAATAAATTTACAAATTAATCGGTTTTGTACTATAACTTAATATAATAATTGACAAATTATGGACTGAATCTTCAAGGTTAAAGATTTATAAAAGAAATAGGACAACTAATTTTTTTTACCATAATAAGACCGACTTAAGCTTATTTGACGGGGCAAGTTTTTAATATTTATTTTTATGTGTGGACATGATACAACGTTAAATCTATTTGTTCGTTAAATCGATTAAAATAATTAATTACGTAGGTGTTGTAGAAATTATTTGCAAGGTTACTTATTAAAAAAATATTCACAGCCAACGCAAGCACAATGGAGGAAAGTATTCTACATCGCTGGTGGAATTTACATATTCTGCGCAACGTTCTACAACTTGTTCGGTTCGGGACGGAGACAGGACTGGGACAACCCGGCCGACGACGAAGCGAACGCCAAGAAAGCGGCCGCAAAGAAAGCCGACAAACAAGAGAGGAAAGCTGCAAAGAATAAAAATGAAGCGGAAACAGCGCAGTAAGGTGTAAAAAGCTGATATCTGAGCGCTGATCGAAAACAATCTATTATTATTTTGTTTTTATTCGATTCGAACGACCTAATAATAAAGTTAATGAAAATATAATGATCTTCGCGCTGAATTTAAGAAATGGCGGCGCGTAGTGTTCATTAAACACCTATTGCTTGTTGATTAATTGATATTGATAGAAAAATATTTAAAAGGAAGGTACAATATTTGCCTGATTCAACAGAATCCCAAGAGATCACGCGAATTACCTTGTTTCGCCTTGATCAGTCGCCTAAATATTAATTAAATACATAGTATTACGTACATCGATTTTACAAAACAATCGATACTATCGAATATTCAAACAATCATGTTTGTTTAATGAACACTAAGCAGTTTGATTGTTTTCGTCGGCAGCGTTCAATCGTTTACGAGTTTTATAAAGTTTTTGGTGAGACTGTAATATTATTGGCAAACGAAGTTTCAATTTAATTTAAATTCCCACTCGTCTGTTGTTATAACTATTTGCATGCAGTCTATACGCACATCAACAGGGCTGTGATAATAATATATTGTGTATAGAAACACATTAATGGAACTCGCAAACTGTCAACTTTTTAACCTTTAAATATAATTACTATTATTTATAATTTATTAATTTTATTTAATTACCATACAAGTATTGTTCATAATTATTGTATAGATTGATGTATAGTAGAGATGCGTGAAAGGTAGTAATGTTATCGGGTCCAAGTATAGAATTTCAATGAAACCTAATGTTACCGTCCTAGCCAGTGACTAAAATGTTTATATTCAAATCAAAATTGTGATTACATTTAAAAAATTAACTGTTGTGCCATGAAAAATCCCTACATCCGATAAATTGCAGACACTCGAATATTGTATTGTATTATTACTACCATGAAAATAATTTACTGGTCCATTTTATACCTAGTTTTAGAAAAATTAATTATTTCAGTATTTAAAAAAATGAACCAAGTTCTTTATTATTTTAAATTAACTCGAATTCCATTTGGTCTGTCTTTGAGTTAGTGCCAAAAACGGTAACGTTGAGTTGTGAATTATTATGATTTATTAATTCAAAAATCAGCCTTTGTTCGCTAAGAGCGAATGTTGTTGTTGCATTAATTATTGTTTATTAAGATTATTATGTACCTACCCGTATAAGAACGTAGTATTTAGATTTACTACGTACATATATGCATGTGACGTCATAAGATGTGTAAAGCCCAGGACACAATGTGATCATTCTGCTGTAAATTTATTAATATTAGTTGATATTTTGTAAACCTAACACGAATTAATATGAAAAAAAAAAGTATTAAATCAAACAAGATACTGAGGATTTCTTACTTTTTCTTTATTAATTTGTATTTGGTTTACAATATAGTATTAAGAGATTCAACTTTGTAATATTTACACAATAAAATGAAATGGTGATAATTTATACACAGATTTTTGTAACAAATATTAACTTTATCAGTGACATATTATCGTGCCTTGAGAGTTGGGGAAGAATACGAGTTCCAAGGAATTCAGCAGCAATGTGTTAAACACAACTAAGCTATGCGACGCTGTATAACTGAAAAGATGATTAAATTGTTTTTGTTTGAACTCCAGGTATTTTAAATGTCTGAGAAAAATACAAAAATAACTTTGCAACATTCGTTTTATTTCTCCTTATTATATTACAAATGCAATTAATTTTACAAGCTAATTGTAAAAAATATATAGTTAATATTTATTGGGATTTCAGAAATTCCGACAGCCATATTTCTGCTCATATTCACCATACGCAGTTTCAATTATTGGTCACTGCGAAAATATTTTAGCCAATAATTTTCTTAGTATCCATCATCTTTATGCGTTTACTTTATCAGTTACTAATGACACAATAATTATGAATGTAAAAAAATAGGTAAAATTGATTTCATGATTCTCTTTCTGTCCAGACAAATGTCTATGTTCATCTCAAAAAAGGAAAGTTCTTTGTTTCCCGAGTATATTTGAATGATATTTTTACTTTGGCGCTCTTGTGAACAGGCTCTTAACTGGTGAATCGCATAGCGTGGCGCGAACTATCTTTCATCCACACTCGCTGTTTTTCGCGGTTGGTTCGCGCTCCACGAAGACTGACGAAATGGCTAATGCGACTAGTGTATTCTTGTATACATTTGCGTACTATAATTACACCTATATTAAAAGTAAAAAAAACAAAAATTTCTAAAATTAGGTCATCTTGTATGCCGAAATGAGAAACGTCGAATTCTAACTAGTTAGACTAAATCAAACTCATTGTAATGCACAATATTACTGAGGAACTTGCGAGTGTGGAATCTAGTCATGTTTCGCACCTGATTACGCGTTCGCGCTCCCTTTGTCGCGGGCTATATAACAGACAAAAACTAGGGAACAAAGCGCGAACCTGCGAATCGAGTTCAAATTCACGCTTCATGCGTTGTTCTCGCCTTCACGTGCGATTATAGAGTGGCCATTAGAAACTACACATCGGTTTTTACTATATAAAATATAAAGGTACTATTGTTATGTACAGACTTATAGATATAAGTTTGTTTATTGTTGATCTTTAGTGTAGTCGGTTTTATTTATGTTTTAACTTCACTGTAATGTTGTAATGTGAACATGCCAGTCCCGCTACGGCAAGGTTGACCGATCATCAAACAACTAGATGCGGTCCTTAGGTGGTCTTTTTTTGAGTTCAGTACTGCGTCCTTTAAAAATATTAAGGACGATTCAAAGGACATTTGCTGGAGCGGTGACGAAGACGCTTCCATTCCCTTGCGGCTCATCGGTTCAAATATACCGTTGTAAGTCATATAGTCCGCTACTAAAGACAGGTGTCGAGGATCCACCGTGATCCCATACACATTGAACACGTTTTGTATTTCTTTAATGATAACTTTGTTCGCTGCTTCTATACCATAAGTGTTCGCTATCGCGTGAATATCGTTACTGTACAATTTATTTAAATCCAATAAGTGGCTGTATTTGAACATTTGTAAGATATTGATGCCCTCAGTTTTAAGGTAAAGCACGTCTTTCTCCTTGTTAGTAATAGCCCTTTTGATATTTTTTATTTCGTGTATAACGGACTTAATCGCAGTTTCGCGCAACGCCTGCGATAAGTCTACCCTGAGAAACGATATCGGGAATAATACCGTTAGCTCACACCATTGATGTTGTTTCGTATCAAATATGTAATTTGTAGCGTGTTTTATACTATCCACTACATCTGACATTATTTTACTTGAATCAGCGTCAATTTCTTTGGTTGAAACTTCGATAACTTCTTCAGGATCTTTTGCCTGATGATCGGCCATTTCTGTTTCGTCATCAGATTTCTCCTCTTCGTCTGTTTCTGGGTCTTCATACTCCTGCTCTTCTGTTCGTTTATTGCGTATTTTAGCCTAAAATATATAATTAGGTTAATCAACATGAGATATTTTGTATTGTTGAGATATATGGTATGTTAATGTTTAACTACAATCTCATCTGATGTAAGATAATGATGCAGTTGAAGGTGTTAACATACTAAGCCTAAAAATGGGCCTCGCCTTTTTCTCAAGTTCAACTACCAAAACTCGCCAGAAGAAAAACGTAGATATTATAGGTAACCTGCATACAGCCCCGACCTAGCACCAAGCTACTTCTCCCTGTTTCCAAAAATCAAGAATTACGCGGTTGTCAATTTTCAACACCAGAAGAGGCTGTTGAAGAGTATAAAAAGCATGTTTTCGAGGTCACCACGAAGCAGTAACATATATTTTTTAATTAGTTTATTCATATGAAAAAGTGCATTTAAGCCAAGACCTCTATCAGCCTAGCGTTTTTCGAGCGTGCGCGTTACTCCAACGTTTGACCAGCGCTGACGCTGCGAGCACGCTATGAGGCGACGCACAACGCTAGTATACTAGCGGCCTAAGGAAGAATACTTTGAGAAACAATCAATTGACTTTTGACCACTCGAAACTTCAGACAGACTTCAGAAACTTTTAGTGCGCCCCACGTATCGTACATTTAGTTTAGTACAGATTAGCAATAGGTTGAATAAGACGAGAATAAAAACGGAACACACTATACTTTGGTCAACATAAGAAACGCTGCATGAATTGTCCTTAGAATGTAAATTGGTTAGGTCGTGCAAATTACGACATAAGCTAAAATGAATGCATTTCGACTATCAATAATCATTATGATACTGATAAACGTTATAAAAACATTTTACATGACAAAATCCTAAATAACTTCCTCCATGTAATGACTTGTATGAATTTTCGTTTTGTTTTTGTTACGACGTGCAGTGTTAATTTCTATGGTACTTAAAACTAAACTAAAGTAGACCAAAATAATAAAATCAATTAATCCAAAATTAATCGAAGCCTTTGTACATTTAATTTATTAGCTTTCTTATGTCGAATAGAAATATCTATAAATGTATTTACATAATTCCTACATTTTTACTGCAGCGACACCTAACGAAGAATATTGACTGAAAAAATTAATCTTGTTGTTTGGCGTCAGGCATTCAATAATTCAAGTGTTTCGGATTGCGATCTCAATTGTTGTTACATTTTATTTTTGTTACTTCATTTACACATCTTACACAACCCTCAATTGATTTAAAGCATAATCGTATTATCGATTATATTTAGCTCTAAAAATGAATCAATTTCCAATGTAAGTTATGCTATATCTCTAAAATAAACATTGACCATGTTTCATGCAAGCCTCCTTATTATGAAGAAGGTATAGTGTGCATATTATTATTTTGTTGATTTTCTTTTTTATACGAGTTATATCCAGGTACAGTTCACGTAACCACAATTAAACACGTCTAAACATTACATTACACTTTGAACCATAGATTTTGCAAAAATAAGAGTGATTTGTTTTAGCCACGATTTACGTAAGTCGATATAGGCTCATAGCACATACTTAAATGGTCTCGTACCCACTATCTCGCTATAACAAAGTATCTTTCGATTTGCCGATATACACACACATTAAAACTATGTATAGTGTACTATAAGAAAAGTAATGACCTCGATAAATATGTAATACAATAAAATTTGATTTACCCAATTGCCCATTTACCAACAACTGCAATAAAATCAAGCAACACCAATAAAAATATTGTTTGAATACAATGTCTAACATTATCTGTATTGGATTTTGTGATTCGTAACAGGTTCATTTAGTCAAATAATTTTAATAACTAAACAAATTAATGAAATCCCCGTAAAAGTTGCTGATGAATAATTAATTTAAACTCACCGCTGTATTATCATCGTCATCGTTCGGAGCGTCGTCATCAGAGCTATCAATGTTATCCTTATCAGGCTTTTCATTAGAGTCCGGAACATCAGCTCCATCTTCGTCGTCGTTCGCCCGATACCTTTGTTTCTTCTGCTCTGTGGCCCATAGCACGCCACAAGTTGCCTTTGCCTGCTTCCTGATTATTGAAAACATCTCATCAAAAAACTTATTCTGCATATGTTTTATAATCTGTGCCGGTTTGACAGCATACTGAGTCTTATATTGAGAATGCGGTAAAAATGTAAAGCGCATTGTGCTTTTCAACTGTCTCTCCGGGTTCGTTACTATTTCACATTGGACATCTATCTTTTCTAAAACATCAGACACAGTGACTTTATTTAGTTTCTGCCTCAACCTTTCAGCTTTCTTTGTCAGATCTGGTATGTTTATGAATGGTATGTCCATGTTTGGGGTCTTTAGTTTGGCAGAAGCTGTCATTAAAATTTCCCTCAAACGAGGAATACCGAGAGTGACGTTCATGTCACCGCGCCCAGCGAAATGGAAAGTATTTAGGGTCATCTGAGTTGAAGGTTCCCCAATAGATTGCGCAGCTAAAAGTCCAACGGGTTCTCCAGGAACAACCATTGATTCCAAATATTTAGCGTTCATTACCTCTGAAAACTTATCTTTTTCAGTGCGCTGATCATATGGATCAATTTTTCTGTTTTTTAAATACTTTTGAATAAGCTCATCTAGTCGCTCATTTATCACACCAAATTTGTACTCTGGAGAAGTCTTGCTTGGGATTGGGTCAGGACAGGGTTTCCTTGAATATTGTAACTTTTCTTCTTCATCTAAAGTTCTCCATTGTTTTTCTAACTCCCAATAAAATGGATCTCTTTTAATTTTTACTTTGCTTTTGGTTTCAAGCTTTATATCTTTCTTTACCAAAACAGAAAATTGACTAAATCCACTAACACGAATTTTTTCCAGAGGATTTCCATGCCTTTTTTTCCATTTTTTTAATGATTTTTGTGACTTAGAAATAGTCTTGATGTCAGCATCTTTTTTCAATCTTTTTATTACACCTTTACTAACAACTGCGTCAGAATTTTTATCGAGGAATCCAAATTGATCAGATTTAAGGTATTGACATTTTAGTACATCTAATCCATCCTCGCCATAAGCAAACTGAATCACACTACTGTCTGCATCTCTGACCGTGTGGTCATATGCAACACATAAACTCTCTAAATGTTTTATCAAACATCTTTGTAGGTAACCAGATCGACTAGTTTTTACAGCAGTGTCGATCAAACCTTCACGACCAGCCATACAATGAAAGAAGAATTCTTGAGGCTGTATACCAGTCATGAAACGACCGTCAATAAACCCACCAGCTCTTGGAGAAACATCATATGGGGGGAAACTAGGAAGTGATCTCCCAGATATCATTAATGGTGGTCTTTTTCCTTCTAATTCGATTTGACCAAGCAAACACGATATTTGCATAGTATTAACTGTTGAACCCTTAGCACCAGATTGGACCATCAATTGAAGATTATTATACGGAAATTTTTCCAGCAATCCTTCTGAGAGACAAACTTTATTTATATTGTTAGTATATGAATCAAGCATGGTTTTGTATTGTCGATCTAAACTGCCTCTAAATTTAGGGTCTTTAGCATACATTTGTTCAATAGTATCTTTTAATTTGATATCTTCAACATCTACTGGCAATTCAGTGGCTTTTACAGCGGCAACCTTTCCTGCATTCCGAACAAGGCAAACATAATCATCTCGCCTTTTATCAGCTTCCTCAATTACCAAAATATCCTTAACACCAAGTGTAAATCCTATCCATTGTAAGTAGAATGTAAAAACTTTTGAAAAAGAGCTTAATAATGCACAAGAGCTGTCTCCTCCATACAACTCATATATACAGTGAACTAAGCCATAAGGTGTTGCACCATAATGAGTTTTATCCAAAACTCCACATAATAGTTCACCGTTCCTAATTACAACTTCTGCTTCTGTCATTGTGTCTGAATTAGTGAATGGTGTACCACCAGCTTTCCATGGTTGAGGGGTTTTTCTCTGCCATGCTTTTGAGCTGATTTTAGCTTTACCTATCAAGGAAAGTAGAGATTTTCCTTTCGGTATAATGTTTATTATAATTGTTGACAATACTTGTTTACCAGACCACAGCATAATGGGTTTTAGAATAGTTGGTGGAAGCAGTTTGATTTGTCCTTTATGGCTTGACAATGCTTGGAAGACTAGTTGTTGATAATCTGATTTTGTAAAAAATGTACCCCTTAAAGACATTCTTACTCCAGAAATAACATGATCTTGAATTAAACCACTTAATGGAGTACCATCTTTAGGGACAAGATATTGTTTTCTTACTGACATTATGTTATATGCTTCACTTCTTGCTATTTCATTTTGCGGGAAATGTGCATTCATTTCATCACCATCGAAATCAGCATTGTAAGATTTACAATTTGCATAATGCAATCTTAAAGTTTTTTCACCTTTTAAAATTCTTGCCCTGTGTGCCATCATACTAGGTTTATGCAAGGAAGGTTGTCGGTTTAAAATCAATATGTCTCCATTTACTAAGTGGCGGTGTACAATTTTTAAACCAGAAGTTTTAAACTCATCAGGTGTAAGTAATCTTTTAGCAAGACTTTTACGTTTTTGTATAGATTCTGGAGGGATTCTTATTATTCTCCCATTTTCAATTTCCAATTTTTCAGCACCCGGATGTATATTCGGTCCATTAATAACCATTGTCCTTAATTCATCTATGTTCCACTCAGTTACTGGTACAGGATAAGTTAGTTTAGTAGCAAATACATCAGGGATACCTATTTCATCAATATCTACATTGGGATCAGGTGTAATAACAGATCGAGCTGCAAAGTTCACCCTCTTCCCCATCATGTGCATTCTTATTAAACCAGATTTCTTTTCAAGGATCTGTTTCAGACCCTGACTTGATAACCCTGCACCTTCACAACTTAGAAGATTATTGACATTTTTTTGTAAATCTTGCCAAACAACATGGAGTTTTTCTACAGGAGATTTACCAGTCACAGATTCATAAGTTTGTCTTGAGAATTGTTCTAGAGAGTCCACTGCTTTTTGTTGGTCTGAAGCTGAGAGTACTTGTAAAATTGCTCTAGCTGCAAATGACTGTATGAGAATGCCTTTATAGACATTGGTTTGAGGATGTTCAATAAGTTCACCACGTAAGACATTACATGGTCTCACACAAGGCGGTAGCACAGGTATTATTTCCATAAAAAGTATATTCGTGACTGGATTAATATTTGTATTTTTGAGAATTGGAAAGCAGTACTTTAGTATATCTTCTTCATTTTGAGCAATGGCTGTGCAATATCTTTTGATTTCATCGGGCATTAGTATTTTGATACCTTTTGTTCCACTGTCTGCACTTAGATTATACATTATTTTGTTATCAGATGTAGTAACTTTGATTAGCTTGCACATGCAATATGCACATTTTTTAGCTACATTCATAGTCCTAAAGTAACCATTTAAAATTCGACTCCTCAACTTATCAACATTTTTATTGTGAAATGTCTCAACAATGGCATCACGTTTCTTCAGAAGTTTTTGATATTTTCTTATTAATTTACTTGGTTTGTCTGAAGAATCTTTATCACTACTCTCTGTTATATTTCCAACAAAGTTTTCCAAGTCTAAAGCAGCAGTTACGTGGCCAGCATCTATCAAGTCTAATTGTAGTTTTAGAAGGAATTTCATTTTTTCATTTAATTGAATTTTAAAACATTTTAAACAGCTAATACGGAACAAAGTATAAATGTTTTTTATGAACAATGGATTTACAACAACAAGTGGCAATTCTATGTGACCAAAATGGCCAGGACAGTGTAAAAGTGAATTATTACAAGTTTCACAGTTATCATTTCTGTCTCGAAGTGGTCCTAAGGCGGAGTCATATAAGCCACTCTTTGTAGGATTCCCAATCGAATCAAAAGATTGTAATTGAGTTATTTTAGCCACACTAAGTTTTTTTATATCTTCATCTGTGTACAGGAGAAATTGTACAGAATCTGGGTCAACAGAGGGTAACCCCGACACAGTTGATTTATACGTCGACTTGAATGCCATTTTAATTTCTGAAATAACAATAATAATAATTAAATACGATATGAAAACAATATAACCTAAAAGAACAAAATAAGAAGTGTATATATAGCATATAAAGTAATAATTTAGATGATTACCGTCAACTGAAAAAACAGATGTCCTTATTCTTAAAATAGTTTTGTTAATATTATAAAAACTTAACAATTACACATCGTTACTACACATTGTTTTCGCACGTTTCTATAATCACAGATTAAACATAATAATGTCACTTATCAGTTGTCATTTGTCGAATTGCCAAAAAAAAAATGGCAGTCATAACTAGACATGTACACTGCGCTACACGCGCAGTTGCGCAAACTCAGTTTACTCCACCGAATGAGTCAACACACATATTGGCACATGTGTTGGCGCATGACGCACTTCAGAGCAGCGCACCAGCCACGACACAGCGTCGCATCGGTCAGGTGTTCGGGTGGTGTGCGTCTTGATACTCACTTAGCACTAGGGTTCCCAACCCTACTATATAATATAGTATCTTACTATATTCGGCGTCAGACTACTATATTTCTAAACAAAATGTATAGTAAGCTAAAATACTATATTTTTGTTGGATAGAAAAATTAGGCAAAATTATTTATTCCTAAATGTTTAAACGTGAAACGGAACGCAGGCCGCAACCTTTATCTCTTGGAGTAATATAATGTAGCTTAAATCTGAGCTTTATCTCTTTCTGACCGAGACTTGGTATGTCACTGTCAATTTGATTATTTCTCAATATTTTCATTATTTGTCTATTGAGCAGTAAAAAATATTCCTTTAAAATATAAAATATTTATTTGAAACCTACGTTTTTTTTTGTTTTTTTGCCATCTACTATATTTTTTTAGGTCTCGAAATTACTAATACTATATTAGCCTCGAAAATACTATATTTGATATAAAAAAAGTTGGTAAACCTACTAATCACGTCCAATTTTGATGATTTGAGTTAACTCAATGCGCTGGCGCAGTAAGCTGCGCTCGAGTAATAGAGTTGACGCAAGAAATTTTGCTGAGTTATAATGTATAGTCAAAACTATATTGTTAAATATATTATTATAAATATGTTATATTGTAAAACGTTCAAATTATCAAAAATAAAAAGGGTTTGATGCAGAGCTTTGACAAAAGTGATAAATAAAGAGCATCAGTGAACACGACGAGCGAGAGTGAGATAAATAAAAATCATGGTGAACATTTTTACACATACATACACACATTACTGACGATATTCGGTCAGACTCCATGGGCATTTAACTGTTCTTGTTTTGCTTGACTTTAGCAGCGCTTTTAATACCGTTGATTTTGATATTCTACTCGGTATACTTCGATCTCTAAACATATCTCCAACTTTTAATGGCTGGTTTAGTAGTTATCTGAGTGGTCTTACTGTTCCCCAGTACTTTTCAGAATTTTTATTAACTCCATATCCAACAATTTTATGTCTTAATACCATTTTTACACAAATGATCTACAAATATGTACACAAACTACCATCCAGAATATATCACAAGCTTGTCACAATATTAATAGCGATCTAGCCCAAATTAGTAGTTGGAATAAAGCATATCTTAGAGTAAATCCCATCAAAACCTAAGTCATTTTGGTAGCTCTAGGTTGACTGCCAAAATCGATAGAGCGTAACTTCCTTGGATCGTTTTTGATGGTAGTGTTTATCCTATATGTGATAAAGTAAAAAAAAATAGAAATACACGTTGATAAAAATTAGTCCTGGGGGCCACAACTTCAAGAAGTAAGTCCAAAAATGTTAACGTCTGCCATGCAACATGCCTGAGAAGATTACGAAATTTTCTCCCTACTGCCACTAATATTTTTCTTGCTCAAGCCCTTCTACTCCCAGTTCTCGACTATGGCGACGCTATTTAGATTTTAGATAAACTAAAACTCAACTAGATAAACTTCAGCGACTTCAAAATATTTGTATTAGATTCATATTTAGTTTACGTAAATATGACCTTATCTCAGAATATCGGATCAAGCTCAAATGGGTCCCAATTAGACTTCCCCGGAATGCTCACATTTTATTTCTCCTTTATAGAAATCTATTTAATCCTATCACGCCTCGTTATCTGAAAAAACGTTTCAGATTCCTTTACGATACGCACACGTGTTGCCTGCGGTCATCGGAAAACGTGACGCTGGAAGTACCAACACGTACCACAAATTTTCTTGCTGTCTTTCGCAGTTCAGGTTGCAAGGCTATGGAATGTACTTCCTGTTCCTGTAAGACGCGCACAATGGCTAAACATATTTAAAAAAATTGTCAAAGATTATTATTTGTCCCTTTAATATTATGTATATGTAATTATATTACATTCTGTTGGTATTATATTTATAAATAACAATAATGTAGTCTATATTTCATATATATCTTTAACTATAGCATCCATTTATTTTATGATTTGTGTGTTAAATTTTATGTCGTATTTAATTAAGCTTATTAAGCTGTCCCATTCACTCCTACTATCTCCATCCAAGGGTTGCCTGGAAGAGACTGCTTTCAACAATAAGGCCGCCCTTTGCACTTATCACATAATTTAAATGTTCAATTGGATTGTAATTAACGGTGTACAATAAAGATTAAATAATTATTGATTTCATTAAAGATCAATAATGAGCATTATCATGGCATAAATGCAATTAGTGTTATTAAAACATTGATTGACTATTGATTAATCGATATTTACTAGCATTATTGAACTATTGATTGCTGATAAAAAAATACTCCATAGTTAAGTTTTTGTGATTTCAACAGAGATTTGCGATGAAAAACCTTTTTATTTTAGCTCGTCATGTTACTAAAGTATGCAATGATGATGATGATGACTATAGAATCTGCAAATAATCAATGTTTCAGCAACACTAAACGTAATCTAAGATCGTAAAACTCTACATAAATCAAACAGTGTTACCAGAAGTTTTTTATTTGAATATTCGACTTGCTGTCTGTAATGAGGATCAACGTTAAGTTAGAATTATTAATATTTAAATAAGACATCACATAGGCATAATATTTACGAGCATTTTCCTTTTTGAAATCCCTCAAGAAGTAACCGACTTGTTAAAGTTTTTATATCGACTACATGTCATCTAAACTGGTGGCATGGTACGGCGGGCGGTCCGTTGGCGCGGCGGGCAGTCCGTTCGCCCGCTTTATGATATCACGTGTCGAATCTGTTATTTTTCTTGTAATAAGTATTTTTTACATAAACAAACTATCTTGAAGGTTTCCCACAAGCGGCTATTACAATAAAATCTATTAATTTAATGAAAAGGATATCTATACATTCATGAGGAGCAACGATTTTTTCTTATTTTTGCGTCTCTGAGTACACTAAAAAACAGGTTATTATGTATATACAAAATTCTGACAAAATACAAAACTCATGTGAGGACATTACTTATGTTAGTTAGAAAAGTAGGGATGAAGATGTCATATAGATTGTAGAATAAGTGCGCTTACTACAATAAAGCTTGTCGGGTGAAGAAAATCCTATAGAACTACTAATGATACGCTTTATCTATGAGAGTTTGTGTAGTCCATGGCGTAAATCATTAAAGATAATAAATCAATCTTAAATTTTCTATACATATAAAAAAATTGAAGTGTCTGTTTGTAATGTCAAAATACCAGGTTTTTACTAAATGCATATGAAAGTATACACGGTACCTATAGCAAAATAAGCAATTTTAAAATTTATTGTCTGTCTGTCTCTTTGTTTCGGGTAATCTCGATTGGACCGATTTTGACGGGACTTACACTGGCTGATTGGTGATGTTATAAGGAGTAACTTAGGATACTTTTATTATAGAAAAAATAATTAGGGTTCCGCGCAAATAAAAATAATTCGGAAAAATAGGCACGATTCGCGCGTTTTCCCGATCGACGCAGCCGCGAGTACAGCTAATCAATAGAAAATTTAACTTTATCCTGTATAAAGACAAGATAGACCGGCAAGACATTTAATATCAGTTTCATCAATATATACTTAAAAGTACGATGTATTCTGTTATTTATTACGAGATAGTATTTTAATCATAGTTAATGATCGATAAACTAAACGTATAAAATACTGTTTACGACAGCAACTTCTTTTATCAGCTATAATATAATTATCATTCTGCCATAAAAAAAATGTATATTCCATTACGAGCATAAACCACTCAAATACAATATGAAATTTACATCCAGATTTTTATATTTTAAATGATTCTAAAATACTCTTATATTTTAAATTAAGTTCAAAGAGAAAAATGAATACTATTATGTAATAACTAGCGAACTCGACACACGTTGTCCTGCCTAAACGTTGATATTTAGGCCCTACAGGTGTAGGGTAATAAGAATAGACTATATTTTATGATATAGGTTTATTACTGGTTTTTTAATTACAAGTGTCGCCTCGGTCAGCGGCCGAGTGAAGCCCCGGACCGACGCCCGCAGTCCCCGGCGTTGCACTCAGAGGCGAAAGATGCGCAGACAGTTGGCTTGCATAAAAATAAATCAACCTAGAACTCGACTACAGCGCCATCTACCGGGTTCAAATGTGAATCTAAACCATCCAGAGACCTATGCAAACGCACAAAAAAAATCATCAAAATTAGTCCAGCCGTTTAGGAGGAGTTCAGTAACATACACACTTACATAAGAATTATATATTTAAATAATTAATTATGCGGATTGTTTTAAAATAAATTTTTTACCGGCAACACTGTTCAGTAGTTAATATGGCGGCCCAAGATGAAGTTGACGTATGTGAAAGTTGGGAGGATATGGACGAAATTGGAGTAAGTGTAATAGCAAGAGTTACCTATGAACATTATCCGGGCTGGCGGTACACGCTGCTGTGTTATTTATACGTCATTTTTATATTTCAGTTAGATTCGAAGATTAAATTGAACAGTGACTGTCCGAGTGTGAACGCACCAGCGAAGATTTCTCTTAAAGGTTGCAACGTTACAATTGAAGAGAACTCGTGTATCGGGTCACAGTGCATGATGCCGGAGCCCGCCATCCGTATCCTCAAAAGGCCGTCATCATCAGCCAGCGGGCAGCTGAACGGTGAGAGTCGCGCTCGACCAGTCAAAACTTTAGAACAACGGCAAAAGGAGTACGAGGAAGCTCGTTTAAGGATCTTAGGCGAGGCTCGAAGTCCTGAAGATGTAATTGATGATAAGTAAGGAAACATTCATATTTTTATTTTACAATAAAAGCTAAAACTCTTATAACGCGAACGAAGAATTAAACTAGATATTCTTGAAATAACATAAGTATGTTGTGAAAAATAATATATTATCAAGCTATTACCTATTAGGTAAATAGTTTTAGAAACCAGTGATTAGGTTAAAATGAATTTTCATGTAATGGAAACTTTTCATAATGTCTTTAAATTTATGGCATATGCTAACAATTTGTAATTAACTGTGGTTCAGTAGTTTTAACAACAGGTCTTGTAAGCTTGACGGAGGCTTTATTTACATCAATATTTGATTACAAATCTATCCCTACTAAGCGTGAATATGTTGATAAGTTGACTTTAATCAAATTACAAAATTATTTGAAATTTGCATCTCGGTTGTCTAATTTATATGGTAAAAATGTGGAAGTCTGTAGAACTTACATATATTTGTACACAGAACTTGTGAATTTAAAAAATATGACTTGTCATACAAACATACACTTTAATATTACCACCCAGAAAAGTACTCATTTTTCACTTGCCAATATATTCACACATGGTATGAATATTATAATGAATTTGCCACTAAGCTACAATAAAATAGCAATTATGTCTTGAAACAGTTAGTATCATATAAAAGACAATTTTGAAAATGTCAAATAGTTGCAAGAATGCTATGACAATAGTTTTTATGTAATTTAATGATACAAACAATACTGCAATCATGAAAATTTAGATAATTTGTTAAATGAGACAACTGAGATAGACTGAGATTTTGATAAATGATAATTAAATCAACATTATAATTTAAAATATTATCTTTACATATATTTATTTACTTTTTTATTTATAAATAGGCACAGCTATAGAGAGCAAACTAGTACTCAACTAATCATCTGCTTAGCATCTAATTAACTAAGTATTACATCAATTTTTAAACAATTATATATTTTTTTGTACTTATAAACATTGCTTAAGTGCAATGTAGTTAAAGAATGATTATTAACAAGAAAAATATTTTACTCTTGCCACACTTTAATGCTACAATGTGTTTACAGCAAATAAATGTTTTTGCAATAATTTTTCACACAAAAAAGTTATATTGCCATTGTCAGTTGTCAAAAACATGAAGTTTATGAAATTTTACAATAGCAATTGCAATTTATTGTATAAATAAAATTGTAAATTATGATTTTAAATCTTTTGGTATAGATATATTTTCAAGTCGTTCATTACAATGTTAGTTATTATTTGCATAATGTTTTCTTTGGTAAATTTATGTATATCTTAATTTAATAATTTTTATTACCCACATCCTGCATCAGATTTACCCATCTATTATAAATGTTTGGCCTTCTGACCATTCTCGTATTGTTAATCATAATAGGCACCTAAGTTTTTGTATTTCAAAACAGAATATGTGTAGGTAATATATGTAAGCAAATTATCCATATTAAAAAAATAACATCACAACAATTTGCTCAACAACACATATGACACAGGTAAAATCAGCTGATATATGTGCACTATCTTATTAATTATTGTGTTAAGAAGGTGCTAAGCAAGGGGTGGACCCTTGCTTAAGCCGTGTTGTTTAATTTGAGAGTCATGTAAGATGTCACTAATTATTACTTATAAAATAACATTTATAAGTAAGAAATATTTTAAATTAACAATTACTTAAAATTTAATGAACGTATAAGTAAGGCACAAAATATTTTATTATACATTTTCTTATATAGCATATTATTTTTCCTTAACAAAGCTATAAAGTAGATATATTTGTATATCTATCTCACTTGCTCTTAACACTATGATTAGTACTAAGAGTCATTGATAATTAACAAAGCTTTGAGGTTTTTTATATATTGCAAAGTGCAAAAAAAGCAAAAAAAACAAATGTCCATGATATGCAAGAAGATCGAACAAGAAATATTTATTTTGTTGAAATTTTATTAATAATGAATAAAAAATAAGTAGCTGGTCCCATAAAAGAAAATGTTGAGAGGAATCAGTTGAAATCAGTAATAATCCTAAAAATGCTTTTTCGTTGGTTTCATTGGTGGCTTTAGTGGTCAGTAGTATTTTTTCTTTTATAGCCCTCATATTAGGATTAATATTTTAACAGTCTTCCATTATGTATCTCGGTTTACTATCAATACTTGCTAGTTATTTGCATCTATGTAGATTGCCACAATTGATGTAGGTTACCTATATGATCAATGGATGTAATAAATAAAATCACTGATAATGTGGTAAATCTAATTTATCATTGGAATAGTAATTTGTTATGTTATCCGTATATTACCAGTTGAAAGTTTTGTAGCTTTACTAGACAGGCTCAGAAAATGTACTACTGCAGAGAAATCACAAACTAATATTTTTTAATATTCTTTGTTGTACCAAGTATAAAAAATAGTCATTGTTTATTAAATATATACGGCAGGGTTTTTGGACATATTTTTACACAAGTATATTTTGTTTTTTAACTTACTCCACCCTATTGATACATTTTAAAAGTTTTAAGCAGGGTGTTTAGAGTGCACTTTATTTTGGATTATCCTTGACCAGATAAAATACTTATGGATTAAAAAAAGGTGGTTTTCGAGTTTTGGTCACACTGAGGGTTAAATTTATACAGACATTGTGTTTTTTATATACTATGTAATGTTAAGAATATTTCTAATAACAATTCAAATAGTGTTTATATTTTGTTCTTTGTTCCAAGACTATTCAACTTTCCTGTTGAAATCATTGAATTCAAGACTGTTTCACACTATTCCAAGATGCCATAACTTTATTGTATTCTACTGAAATAAGATTACTTCCAAAAAGGAAGATAAACTCTCCAAGAGTATTGGTCTATACATGATAAATATATCTTAGGTTTACCTAACTTCAAAATTTTTGTTTTCAGCCTTAGTCGGTTGCAAGACAAGTTTCAAGCCAACAACATCAACGACAACCAAACTAGCGGTAAGAAAAGCTTACAAAACGAAAATAATGCCAAAGGTAGAGAAAAGAAAGTTCTAACTCGTTTACCCCCCGGGGCTACGCCAGCAGGTGTGTTCCCTTCACCCCCTCCCAGGGGTGTACTCGTAATTCGCACACCACATTGTCCGGACGGCACAAAAGGCTTCCTGAAGAGGTAGCATTGCGTTAACTTAAAAGCAAGAACAATTAACAAAGACATAGTTAGTTACATCCAACGACTTTTCCCGTTAAAGAGAATTAAATACTATTAGAGATAGCCTTATATATTTTTATCTATTTCATGAAACATCATTTTGCGGTCAAAGGAAATTTTGTAATTCAACCAAGTGAGATAAACTAGTGAGAATAACTTAATTACATAAGTTCAAGGTAATATTCTCTAATGAATATCACAAAATATTAGATAAATGGATAAGAACTTGTTATATTAAAATTATATATTTTAAAAAGTGACAAGTTTATGAAGAATCTAAGAACAAAATGAATGCGGCTTATTCCAGATGTATACAATTATCTGGTTGGAGTTCTGGCCTACTTGACACATGTGTATCAGCAGACAATGCAGATTTTCCCATGAGGTCTAATACTCTTCATGATGGATTAAGTCCCTCAACACTGGTTTCTTTGTTTACAAATGGTGCTGTTGCAGTTTGACAATGTTGCAATGAACTAAATGATACATATAATATTTGCATTTGTCAAGTTGATTCACGTTTTCTTAATAATGGTTCATTACAATGTCCTAACACAGAGGTTCCCAAAGTGTGCGCCGTGGCGCCCTCGGATACCGTGAGGAGTAAGAATGGGTGCCGAATATCACTCCTGTTTTCTCTCCTCTGGTAACTAGTTGATTTTAATTTCCAGAGAATACAAATCAAGAGCTGATTATGTTTGTGAGCTTCAACTAAAGAGTTGTTTACATTTCTGTACCGGGTTGTCATTACTATAAACATATTTTGACTAGAGTGCCGTAACATAATATTAAACCTATAAGTGCAAATGATGATAGTCTTTGGGAACCCCCTGTTCTAACAAGTTACAAATTGCTTCACCAACTGTCATGTCAAACTGTCAAAAAAGCGATATTGCCAGCTTGTTACCATGACCTGTAAAAATATGGAGGCCAACGGATTGTGAAAATACTTGAAAAAATGTAAATAAACAATGGAATGTTAGGTAGGTTAATAAACAATAAAATGTATTTATTGTGAAATAAACAAAATTAAAGAGTGCTCATTTATGGGAACAATCTTCGTAAATCTAAATTTATTGTTATAGTAACGTTGCTAGATCTAAAACGTGAATTTTAGTCGAAATGAGTATGTTACTGAACGGCCACTCTATTTGTTAAGTTTAACAATGAATTCATGACGCAAATTATTCATTTAGTTCATAGACTAATACTAATGATTATTATCTAGTATATGATGTATTATATTATAGCTATAATCTGTGGTTGGAGTTCGAAATATTTGGTTTTGAAATGACTGGTAGACTAGGTTTGCCAACTGTACTGTAATATATATTATTTTAATGTGTCTTACTACGTGCTTATATACTGTTGAAATAATTTAAAGAACGGCAAAAAAATATAATTCAGTTGGTGTGACCATAGTGCATGTTTTGTTTTGTTGTGCGTGAGTTTTTAACAGATTCTGAAAAGTACTTATAATCAGGCGGTCAACACTATTATTGGCATCATATAAGACTTAATAAATTACAAAATTAATAAAAGGAAACATTCGAAATAAGAACATATGAACAACAAATGCATAAGAAACTTTAAACATGTATATTATGGTGTAAAAAATCATCTTTTTCAATTCTCACATGAAATTATGTTTATTTAAGACAATTTAGGAATGCCCACCAAAAGTCAACTCTATTATAAATTTTCAATAGGCCCACACAACGTATTTTAAATTACATTAGTAACATTGTACGTATTCTGAAATATATAGATGGTATTTCATTTTTTTAAACGTCGATCATGATTTTTTCATTATAAAAATTATAATGTTTTTTTTCTAACCAATTTGGAATTTAAAATGCTTTGTGTGGGCCTTTTGAAATTTTATAATCGAGTTTTTGGGCCATCCTAATATATATAGTAGCCAAATTTTTAATTGGTATTAAAATTTTAGTTCATTTTTATTATTTGCACTACCTAGTATTCTTTAATTTTGATTCCTAAATATCATTTGATTAATTTGCAACTTGGAAATTATCACAAAAAATACATCGAATGTATGAAAAGTAACGTCAAATTAAGACGTAATACTTCTGAGAAACGAGATACACGAAAATGTTGTATATTTTTATAAAATAATAAAATTTGTTATTACCCTATGTCAGTCATTTCATAATAAAAACGAAGTAATAATGACATCGTAGATAGATTGGCTATAAAAACGTTTATGTATTCATAAACACTTTATACAATGGAATTTTTATAGAAAGAACTCGTTTTATAAAGTTTTTCTACATGTGTAATAAGTTGTAAGTATTTAGCTGTAAGGTAGGTAGGTACTCAGTTATTGTGTATTGTAATGTCAATCAAATTTTTACACCATTTCGTTTAAGTTTTAATAAGGCTTTGTTTGAACTACATTAATTGTTAACGAAGAATGAAGCATTATGCGTTTCAAGTGAGAAGATATTTGTTAAACCGCCATCTTGTTTGGTATTTCGCGTGCAACTTCAGTCAAAATGTACGCTCAGAAAAATAATAAAATGTGCAAATTGTGTTCTGTCACGTGACCGACCATATCTATACATATAAATAAAAGAGTAAAATTGAAAACATTTTGACAGGTTTTGACATTTTTGTATGTATGTCTGTCTGTTAGTTTGTACGTCAATCACGTAGAAACTACTGAAGATCTGCAGGAATATAATGATATACAATATTTTTGTTGGTGGCAGTACAATTTTAACAAATATTCACTGAAGTACGCACGGATGCGATTATCTTTTCATTTCAAACGCATAGTACATACTTTATTTTTCTTTAAACATTTTTATAATTATACTCTACGCAATTTAAATAAAGTAATAGTATTTATTTGATTTTATTATCATTACACTTATTTAAATATTTTTTACTAATATTGAAAGAATTGATTAATCGAAACAACAATAATTGTACAAGAAAAAAAACCTATCGCTATAAGCTGTGTTCTTTGCCAACGAGTATTTGATATCACATATGAATGTAAGTTTATTATATGTTTAATTGCATACTGAATGCTCATTTCAGAAATTGGACATAAGTAGAATGACTATCAATTGTTGTATACAAAGAATAAGACCAGGAAGATAGACCAAATTTATTAATACTTGGTGTCTTTTAAATACTTAATTATATGTATTTATTTATTTATTTTGATACTGGACATTATCTATCTTTCCACCTTGCCAGTAATCTTTATTCAGCATCCAAATAAAACCACAGAGCACTCAGATATCTGAGGATATCCTAAGAGCTATCCGAGCAATTCCTTGTATGTCCCGTTAATATGTATTGAATTTTGTTAAATTAGATTTTGGTATCCGAAAACGGACAGGAAAGCTATTTTTACGTCTAAACCAGCCGTTTCCAATCTGGGAAGCGCGCGACTGTCAGGGGAGACTCTCAAAACTAAAAAAAAAATTGTCCATACTATAATATCTACAAATAAATAAAATTTAATATCGTAATGTAACATTACACAGAGTAATTGTAGTTTTTAGAGATCGGGTTTGAGGGGGGGGGGCGTAAATAAATGTTATTTAGAAAGGGGGCGGAAAAATAGGGGGGCTAGTAGCATTAAGGTTGGAAACTGCTGGTCTAAAAAATTTGAACGAATTTTGTGACTTTATTTTGATAGAATCCTTTCGTACAATTTTGAGGTTAATATTACAGCTTGTAATTTGGACCAACTCTTTAGTGATATAAAATAAAATGTGAGAATTTCATTTATTTATACTTTATAATATCGCAACAAAAAACTGATTTATGTTAGTTATTTTACTGACAACATACTTCAAAACTGTATGAATTAGGTTTCATGGATAATATATAATTAAAAATGTATTCGTGAAGCTCATGGGATACTTCTGTCGCACGTACTGTATAATTTATATACTAAAATTGATCAACGGTAATGTGCAATGTGTGCACAAGTCGAGGGTTCGATTTTGTTTTAAGACCCAAAATAAATGTAGCTTATTTCGTATGATGGCAAGGGCTTAACGAATTGATCTGCGGTATCCAAGTTAGTAACTTTGTCTCTCTCTTACTAATTTCACTCATGTATTTACTGCTTCTTTAAGCGGTTACATAATTAGTTACGATTAATTGAATATTGTAATTAAAATATACCAATAAATATGTCTTAAGGATTGTGATATAGTGTAACCGTATTATTACAAGCCTCGAAACTAACGTATTCTGTTATGAATAAATATTTATGATATTGTCTATAGCCTAATGTAAAATATATTTATACAAAATACATTTTGAAATATTTGGAATTGAATGAATTTGAAATAACTTGATCGTTTTTTTTTAGTGATGATTAATTTAGATTGGATTTATAAACCAACTTTTAGGAGTGGAATACGCTTCGACGTTCATTCATGGAGTTTTCGAAGGTTTGAGAGCTAGCGTATTCATATGTTTTTAACTTTCCGATGATATTAGTGCGTGATGTTATTTACAGTGTAGCCCAAGAATGGTGTTGACCACCGACAGGTGGCTTAGCTACGGAGGGGGTGGGAAAAGGAATGTCGGAGGCTGCCCGCCCCGTGTTACACCGGGCTGTGATAAAAAAAACGCACTGTTTCAAATGTAGCAAAAATATGCTAACCTATATCCCTTCCAACCATTTATTTTATTTTTGATATAAGCACGCCTATGAAGTTCTAAAATTCCCAACAGGCAACCATAGACAAAACAATGCAACAGTTCATGGGCGTTTTTTTTTTCCTTTATGAAACGACATGCTTTTTTACTCCGTTATCGGGCTTTTTTCGAGCCCACAAAATATGTTCATTTAATGAAATTTGTATCAAATATTTAAGCAATTAAAGTTAGATATTGAATAAAGTTATATTTTGCATATAAAATATTAGTAGGTAGGGCAATTGGAAACAATGAACAGCGTAATAATTTTTTTACTGAAAGAGACAAGATGCTTCTGTGGACCTGGAAAGTACATGTAGCGTAAAAGCGTAATTAAATACAAATTTTATTTTATACTGACAATGTGTATGTAAAAGAAATTTTTTATAGAAGAAACGTTAATCAACACTTATCAAATAGATAAACCGCCCATTTCGGTTAGGTTAGGTTAGGTTAGTTTATCGTATGACGGTGTGTTCAGAAACGCAATTTGTCAGTTATGGAACGGATAGCGGAACAGATAAACTAAAGTTAACCTCAGAAACCGAGCATGCTACACTTTTTGAAAAGTTATATTGGTAATTAAAATACTACTATAGATCACCTATGCCGATAAATGATAGAACTGTGTAGTGTTTTTGTGAGGAAGCATGTTTCGGATATCTAAACTGTATTTCTTTACCTTGCATCAGTTGTTGATAATAAGTCGGAAAATCTCATTAGATGGGGTAATTAGCTATTTAGTGATGTTTGTAAGTTAAGATGGTTATGGTGACCGTTAATGGATCCAAGTTTCACGGCGATCTTTTATCGTACTCTCTGTGATTACATACTATAGACGATATATTAAAGAGTACATTTTCTGAACTGTATCTTTTAATAAATTAGTCGACATTTATGTGTTAATAGAAAATGTGGCGTGATACCAAACGATTTTCAACTCAATAATAGTGGCGTAATCTTTAGATTGTCGCTGAGATAATTCCATTAAATTATTAAAACAAGCTCACGGGTGATTGTAATTAACATAATAGATAAACAAACTTCGGATCCAGCGTTGATATTATCTTAATTTATTACCTAGTATATAATATGTAATAAGTAGATGTACAATTTGTTTACTCATGTGGGCGCATGGCGTTTCGTAGATTTTTAGTAAAAACAATAAATGTTATATTGCAAACTAACCCACATCAATATTACACGAATTGAAACCAAATAACAAAAACGATTGTTTTATAATATATACAATAGACAAAGTAAAATTATTAATATATGATTATTTCCGTATATAAGTAAGTTGAGTATATACATATAGGTACATTTATTCAGTATAAGATGCGCGAATATGTTGCGCAGTAACGACTTCACTTTTTGTTAAAACTCGATTTTGCTCGCCAAGTTCCCATCTACTTTACATACCGTGGGCTATAAAGAAAGAAAGATTCATTCGATATTGACAACACGGACATCATTACAAATTAAAAACACGAATTTATTAATATTTATAACATTGCAACGTAGCTAAACAAATGCCGCATTCAACATCAAAAAAGACCCGATTTGAGAATATGTTACACCGAATTGCCAAAGCTCTGGTTTTCAACTAGACCCAACATTTGGTGGCCTTAGGTTAGACTAGCATTGGAAGAAATAAATTACAGATACTGATATTTGTTTTAAATAGAACGAGAAACATTAAGTACAGAAGTTATATTCAAGGAAAAACATATTCACTGAACATGTTTAAGAGCGGTAGGACATACGCACGGTTTTACTAACGGTAAACATAAACATAGCCGCAACACCTTTCTCAGCCTCAAAGCAGCAGTGGAACAACATATATGAAAAGCGATTCTTAAGGACTAAACTCTTAAAAATAAGTGAAAAACTTCATAGATCAATGTTATTGTATTCACACAACAAACTAAGTTTTGTTATTATTCGTGTGTTGCAATATGTCAAAAAATCCAGATCGAAAACAAGTGACTGTATCCTGTAAGTGTGTAAGTGTATGTTCCTACATTGATTTTTTTTCTTTACTTTTCTGTTTAATCCTAGTACTGGTCGAAACAAAGTCTGCTTTTTTAATGTTATATAAGCAAGTATTTGCTTACATTCTCAAGTGTTGCTAAGTCAAAAAAACTGAATGTGTGAGCGCGCGTTAGAAGTGATATCTGATCTATTTCTTTGAATTGTCAGACTCGTATGTTACCACAATAAAACAAGAGGTTTATCAACTAACTTCAAAGTGTAGATTTCTTGTTAAAATGTGCGCTGTGTCATAAACAATCGCTCTCATAGCTGTTTCATAACGCTACTAAATAAGTATAACTATAAAAATTCTTTCAATTCTTGGTATGTGGCGTAATGCGTTCAAGTTTGTTCTAGCGATCGAAGCATCAGTACGTAATCAATGGTACCGGTACTAGTTAGTGACTGGTATTCAATTATATCGGAAATGCAATTCCCTACATCAAGGTTAATAAGGTATCTAATTTGCCTACTCGTGTTCGATAGTTACTTATTTCAATTAAGCTGCAATAAATACCGTCAGAGCAATAAACGAGTTTAGTCTATACTCAGGTCTAGATAGTTCGCTGTGTTATAACTACACAATACTTAATCATCATAAAATCATGATAGTTAACAAGTTTTCTTTGCACAATATTGTACTGTATGTATTAGGTCCAACCTATAAAATTTCTGTTTTAATTTATAGAAAATTATCAAAAATTTTGTATATGTAAAGTGTATTTAATTAGTCGAAGTACTGGCAGTTGTTGTCGACGCACTTTTGGCATTTTAATGGAGTTCATTGATCCCTCTGCTATAGAAATCCTAGGGACGGGAGTCGATGGACTCTTTAAAAGCGTTTTTTATCGCCACATCGGGTTTGAAATCGTTAACTGTAAAAACTTATCGAAATTTTAAAAAAATATACAAATGAGGTATCACAAAGTATTGTGGATAACGGAGAATTTCAAGTCGTAACTCTTTTAGTATAGTACCAAGTCATAACTCTTTTAGTTCTCAGACGCTACGTTGTGCGGTGTGTGAACGAGCGTTGTCGTGAAGAAGGATTGTACCAGAACAATGACAAGTCTCAATTGTTTGACAGTGAGCTTGTTCATCATCATTTGCAATTCTTCACAGTACACCACAGCAGTAATTGTTGTGAAAGGTTTCAGAAAGTTGTGATGAACAATGCCGGCACAGGTCCACCATACAAGGAGCTTCTTTGGACTCAATTTGAGTTTAGGACGTAATTTTCATTCCATTTTTCATCACAAGTGACAATTCGATTCAGAATCCCTAGACTTGTGTTCCTGTTCAACAAGTTACAGCAAGCTTCGTCGTGGTTTTCTTGTTGTTCAGTGAGTTCATACGATGCCCACCTTTCGAGCATTTTTAGGGTTCCGAAGTCAAAAGGAACCCTTATAGTTTCGTTATGTCCGTGTCTGTCCGTGTTGTCATTTTCACAGGCAATACAATTTTACTTATAACCAGTTTTATACAATATGTGCTGGAATGGCAGATGTGAAAAACATCATAATTTTAGTATTTTTTTATGATGTTTAAAAGTATTATTCATAATACTTATACTATACAAAAGCGTAACGATATATTATATTTTCCTTGTAAAAAAATATCATTAAAATCGGTTGAGCCGTTTTTGAGCTAAATCCAGATCACACACACGATGTGGTTAGACATACAAAAAAGTGATATTTGTGATGGGTGGTGATCTATCACGACATTAGAGAATAAAATTACCTACATGTACATAACTAGATTTATGAGATAAGATAGATGTTATGTCAACGATCATCTGTCGGAATGTTACGAAGCTTAAGGTCGAATATTGGCTAAGAAAATCTGGTGTTTATATTACTCTGTGATATCACTAATCAAAATAAGGAAATATATTTTATTTAATTCAGGCCCTAAGAAGGCCCTTATGAAACTCGAAACACGCAATTAGCAACAAATTAAAGCAATGATGGTTCAGTGGTAGCTTGTACGGACATCGCGTCGATCGATATGAGTTCGAATCCCTGCAATGAGCCTGAGCTTTTGGTGAAGAAAAACGTCGTGATAAAACCATACCATGGCGGTAGGGTTTTTTCTTATGCCCGCCTGGCTAGCTACCATCAAGATGAAAATCTGTCGCTAAGCACCTATAGGTGAGTTTCGGCAGCTGCACTTGAGAGCCAGTTTTCCCACTAAGCTTAGCGTGTCACCACTTTGGGCCACATCGTCACTCAACATCAGGAGAAATTGTGGGTATAACATTAAACTTATAAACGATAAAAAAAAACTACCAGCTCTACATACAATATAATAGTTATTATTAGTTTATAAAATAACTGTTTTGAAAAACCATCTCGTCTATTTATATATTTATACATTATGAAATATTACGTAAAAGTTAGCGTCGTATTTTCATAATATCGCAATACTTAATATAATCAATATGATAATAAAAATGTTGAGGAGATACGTACAAGGGAATTAACATATTTTCTGAGAAAACAAGTTTCGATTTCTCGCTTTGCTTAGTTCAGTTCATAACAAAACTTGTCACGGTGTAGTTGTCAGCTTTGGATATAATAATATGACGTCCTTTGAAAATCTAAGCGAAAGGGATCGAGCGGTTTTGAGAAGTATTTTTGATCCTACAGTCACTATCGGCGACGTTGTGGATGAAGGCGACAACTTCATAGAAGAAGACGCAGGTAAAAGCTGTTTCATTATACAACAATTTACTTCAATAACAAATACAGACGTCATTATTATGATTTGTTTTAATTATTCCATTATTAATATACATTGGTAAAGAAGTCGTATATAGGGCGGCCAACTTTTTTGACAAAAATAACATATTTGGTACACACATACATAAAGTATTTGGTAGAAAAAAATATGAACTTGAGTTTCTTCGTTGTTAATTTTAATACTTTTTGGTTGAGAGATATTTTTTTGTTTTTGTCTTATTTGTAGCGACATAATAGTGCAAATGTACTGTCAGCACAGATACTGGCACGGCACAGTACATTTGTATATAGGAGAAGTTTGTAATGTTCACCAGTGTTGGTCCGTCTCCTATATACAAAATATGTACACTGTGGTCCGGCCGGACCGAGGACCCGCTCACCTACTAACGTAATGATAAAAGTTTGTAACATTTTATGTGTATAATTCAGTGTAAAGTATCTATTGTATATTTAACCAAACCACTTGAAGTAAGATTAATCAAAATATAGCGGACATGGACAATAAATCTTACATATTCATTGACAGATCTGCTTTTGCACGTTCATTCGATAATTGTTGAAACATATTTCGTAATTCTTTTGTATTTTCCGAAAGAGGACCATCTTAATTCGCGAATCGCAAGTGGCTGAGTTTTTCTCCGTTTATATGAAGTCCATATAAAATCCAATCTGGATTTATAAATATCATCTCTTAATCTAATCAACGGTTGAGAACAATTTGGGTGATATTGGATCTCCTTGGCGTACGCCTCTTTCTATAGGGAATTCTCCCATCGTTTCCAGTTTTATTTGGGCTGTGCATTTCGAGTATATGCTTATCATTACCCTTATGTATTTAGCTCCTAGTATACGGAAACTTAATTTTGTAGTGTGTATTGACTATTTGAAATAAAGCTCGTCAACGTGACAGTATTGTCGGTATGTAGCTGACTTGAGTACGCAGATTCGGTGTGGTTTTGATTGCCGCTTATTGTACGCCGACGGTATCTAGTTGAAGCGGTGCGGAAAAAAATAATTAATCACTGCATAGATGTCTTTAATTGTCAACAAAACAACCAATTTACGAAGTTTCGAGTATATACTTAGATACTTCTTTTAGCGCGTTTTATTAATGTATAAACATTCTTATAATTTGCTGGCTAACTTCATAATGTTGTTGCTACGTGAGATAAAAAAAATATAGTTTCTTGTATGCGCACATATGTTAATATACACACAATTTTGTTTTCTCACTGTTATTCCCGATTAATATTTTAATATAAAGAAGAGAAAACCAATACAAATTGAATGAATAAAGATTTCTGCACGTTCGGGTTATCTTCTTTAATTATCCAGTTTCAATTTCACAAATGTCCAGTAGCTTGGAAGCTTGGAAAATTTCTTAAAATGTATTTCTTGTTAGAATCATCGGCTGCTACTTATAAGGAGTCAGTGTCACATTGCGCTCAAGGAGTTACGCTGGCCGAAGCTGGGAAGTTTGAGGAGGCGTTGGAATACCTCAATAAAGGTATAAATGATGCCCCGGATCGTGCGGCGGCTTACAACGACCGGGCGCAGCTATTGCGTTTGATGCAAAAAGATGACGGTGAGTTTTATATAAGTTAAGCATTCTAATTCTTGTTGAAAGTGGGATATTATAAACGTTATTTTTAACTAAACAAACCATTTCTATACATTATTAAACTCGTTGAAAAGTTGTGACAGAATAAAGATTACTTTGTCGACTTTTAATAACTGGCATAACACATTAGTTCATGTTTACAATATTGTAGTATAATTGGCTTCATGTAAGTTCCATTTGAAATTATATTATATGAGAATAATTCATAATGAGAGAATAGAACAAGGATGCTCAAAAAGTCGATCGCAACTAGGTATAGCAGGAGATTTCCGAGTCGATCGCGGGAATTCCCGAAAATAATAAGTACCTTGAAATTCTAATATGTCCAAATAATATTTACCTACTTGTATATATTTACATGTGAATGCCAGAGCGTTTGTTCCCAGATTTTGGTTTCTTTTGAAAGAAATAACTCTTTGCTAACATAATTGTTTGAATCTACTTATTTGTGCGAAACAGCATTTACAGAAATGTAAATATCGCATTCGGCTATTTAACGAATACAGTCATCAAGTCGGTTCTATAAAAAGTACAAACTACATTTAAAAAAAAATGGTTTGTAAGTTTTGTACCTTGATCGGTATCTATTTAATTTTTCAAGTGTAGTACAAGCCATTTCATAGATATTTTTCTTTCGTATTAATAAGTTGGCAGTCCATCATTTGCTGCCCACATTTTCTTGTGGTAGATCGAAGACACTAAGTTTGCGCACTCCTGGAATAAATAACGTTTCTGATACAGGCTCGATCTAGTTCAGAGGCTATAAGATACATTCATATAGAACAAAAATATACTATCTATAGAATATTATTATAATTAAATGAATAAAGTTATTATTAAATAATCTCTTAGAAATTGTATTTACTTAATCAAAAATAAGTAGTCTAAGTTTTTATCTGTAAGCTATAAAAATTTGCTGGCCATCACTCTAGGCTTTTTTAATTTCTTGATGTGTTTGTTTTTAACAAATATAAATAATCTTTTATTTAACTCGCTATTTTCCATATTCATATTTATGCACTTATGCCGTATGATCTGCTTGAACCAAAGATTCCTTATATTATTCCTTAGTATAATTGTATGATATAAAAAAATACAAAGACTTCGAAATATACACTGTTGAATAAATAACATATAATATTTATTATGCAGATGCGATGCGAGACCTCGACACCGCGATTGAGTTGACGAACGGCAGGAAAACCCGCGCACGCGCATTAGCGTTATGCCAACGAGGCGTGCTCCTGCGCAAGCGAGGTTTAGATGACGATGCGCGAGTAGCGTTTACAGAAGCAGCGAAATTAGGCAGTGGATTTGCGAAAAAACAGGTACTGATTAACATGCGTTTTGGCTTTAAAATCTATTTTATTTTCTTTTAAAGCATAACTCTTTTGCTCATCCAGTCATCTACACTTTGAAATCGAATGGGCGGTATAGGCGTGGTCTGTGTACGTGTTACCGCATATTTGTAACGTCATTTTAACTTCATAAGTTAATGTACCTACATAATGTACCTACATTCAGTCGCAATAAAGCACTCATCAGGAACGGTTGTTTTTATCATTTATTCAATCGTCCCACACATCATTATCATTTGTTATACGAAAATCACTACTAATCACCTTCGTATATTTGGGTGAAATCAATCTTTTTGTTTATGATTTCTACGAGATATGTAATCGCACAGTTAGCTGCCAAATCATATACAATGCACGACTTACCTAGCGGGATTGATGGTCATCGGCCAATTCGTTGATGTGTTCTAGCTAGAAGACCTAGAAGAGCTAGAAGATCATCCTCGGTAAAATAATAGTTGGGCAGTTGGCGCGTATGGTAAAATATGTAGAGGCATAAAATACCCGAAAGCCTTGCATTGAACGTAGTATAATCCCACTATAGTAGTTACTATTCTATAGCGCGCGCTCCGTTCTCGTTTTGAATTCAAAAGCAGCCGTACAAGCCGTACAATTAGCCGTAGGCCGTTTTTTTTATCGTTATAGTTATTACTGAGCCATCATTGCTTCAAACGGTTAAAGCGGTTACAGAAGCGACCTATGATTGGTTGAACATATTGTGCGTTCGGAAACTGTTAAAAGGTATAAACATCGTACATTTGTGTAGTTAGTTAATCATACCAAACTGCACAGTCTTAGAACGTTTTCACCTTAAGCCAAAAACCCAGAGAGAGTGAAAGATAAAAATTGTTAACTGATGCGGCTGTATCGGTTTTTATCGCTCGGGCAATCAAGGAATAAATGTTTTTAGTTTAAAATAGTCTATAGAGAAATAAACCAAGTATAATAGAGTCGTGATTATTTTTTTAATGCCACCCCGAACGTGCCATTCAAGTCAATTTATCGCATGTAATTAAAAATTAAGTCGTTTTAAGTTATTTTGATTGATCTAAAATATATTAGTATGCAAGTCGGTATCTAGGTATATTCTTTGTGATTTTATGATTAGATTCAACAAACTAAAAGTGGACTATTTGCAGCTGTATGGATAATAGTTTGGATATGTATCTTTCGGTGTATTTGTGTTTGATCCAGAACTTATATCTTCCAGGCTGTTGAACTGAATCCTTATGCGGCGCTGTGCAACCAAATGTTGAGTCAAGTAATGAGAGGAGATAAAGATATCGTATTATAAAATAATGCTGTACCTGTTATATTCTTAATCATAAAATAATATCAAATAAAAATGATTCAAAAACTAAAAATTAAATTATTGTGTACTTTTTATTTAAATATACTTATCTGGACATCTATCGACATTTAACAGTCTGCGCCCCGCCGCGCCGCCGCTCCGAAAGGTAATTATTTGTATGTAATTAATTAATAAATGTTGTTGCATGTATGCCATTAGTTTCAGAGACTCCAATATGTTATCTAATAAATACGTAGTTCAGTATTATAAAATTGATCATCCAGTGACAGTAGTGTTCGTTAAACATCGATAGTCTAACGATTAATCGATACACATTTTTACACAATCGAACAATCTATAGTCAAGCGTAAACTTATTGTATGTACAATTTGTTCGACTACAATAAATCCCAAGATCACGCGAATGGCTTTTTTCATCATCTTAAAATAAAATAAAGAAGGTGTGTGTGCGATTCACACACGATAGAAGTGAAACTTAATTTTAAAAGATATTTTACATTTTATTTAAACAATGTGCAATATACATACACACCGACATTTGCTCTCTCGATCTGGCTCACTCAAAGAGGAGAAACCGATAATGTGTGTTTAACGCGTTGGAAGTCGCATAAGAAGTTTCACTTCAATAATATTTATTTTGAAGAAACAGATACATCTTAGAGTATATCAATGTCGTACTCTAGTACAATGTTAGTGCGAGTTGTATCAAAACCTCAGGGTTTTCCCGCGACCCCTACTACAGTATACAGCTAAGGTGGCCACCTGTTATTTGAGCAAATGAAGTATATCGGTAAAGGTAGAGAAACATTATGTTTCATCAAATTAAAGTATTTCATGAAATATGAGTAGAGACGAGAATAACTGCATCTCGTGTTAAAACACGATCAACCTTTTTTTTAAAGAAAAGTTTCTTATAATTTGTGTCAGTGTGCGAGTTTAATGTCTCTTGGTTTAAAATAAAACATCAGATATCTAATGGATTAGAAATTTATATTATTGAGTACAATCGAGACGTTTACATTCAAGAAAATACCATAATAAAACTAGGTAGATCCATTTGGAGATCAGCCGAGTACAATAATTATCAGTGCACGCGCCGATTAAATATAGAAAAAATGTCAATTTTAGTATATAATATTTTTTGAAAATTACTGATTTAATAAAATCTACAAATGGAAATACTTTTTTTACTACATCTATATAAGTATGGATAGAATATTGCAATATAATAATAAATAATATGATTATTATGCTGAAATTTGATTCTACCATTTTCTCCTCTGTGGCGAATTTTAAATTCCTTCTACCTACATACGGAAATCTTAATATTAACAGTACATATGGATACATCTTGATTAATTTACATCGGTAATGAGTCGATACTTTTTGAATGAATTTAAAAGTGCACTTAAATCACTATATTATAAAATATATTTTATTGTTAATAAAAAATGACGCAACAAAATGTTTTGTTTTTTTAAAGGCGTAAAACGAATAATCGTTTATTAAAACAAGTAGGTAAGGTTCTGTTTAATAAAATTCCTTATTATTTAATTACTAAATTAAGAATTCTTAAGCCAATTATCTTTTTTTTTTGCTAGATAGATTCCCTCTAAGAAGTTCTTATGTGAAAGTAAACTTTAAAAAGTAATCTTAATAAATTGTTTGGTATAAGTAACATTTGTTTTAAATTTTATAATTATAATTACCATTTAAACTCGTTAATTAAAACACGATTCACTTATTCTATGAGATTAATAATCTGTGGAGAATGTTATTTGAACTTGTTACAAATCTTCTTAATCTATTGTTCATATAACTCAGTTTTGTTCCCATCTGTTTAGCAAAAAAAAAAATATCTTATTTTAGGTAATACCTACACCCAATGAATAGATATTTTCATATGTATCGCGCCGCGTCAATTTGTATTAACAATAAGTAGGTACTAAGGTATTTATACATTACATAATTAGAATATTAAACGTGTTAACTGTCAAATTGTTACGTGTATTTTTGACATTCGGAAAAAAAAAACACTTTACTTATGTAGATGAGTCAGATTTGTGAGACATTTGTGAAAATATTAAATTAATAATATTTAAATTAAAAACAACGGTAGTTTTAAGTTTTGGCACATTGATCCTTAAATTGTATAGAAAATCTCTTTGATGAAATTAAAGTTTCGGAATCTAAATGATGCGTCTACGTTATTTAACAACGTAATCTGTGATACGATATAATTTATCACAGAAATCGAATGAACATCGAGAATCCCTTGGATTCAT
Source organism: Saturnia pavonia (assembly GCA_947532125.1). Taxonomy (NCBI): domain Eukaryota; kingdom Metazoa; phylum Arthropoda; class Insecta; order Lepidoptera; family Saturniidae; genus Saturnia; species Saturnia pavonia. The sequence continues at coordinate 14,228,253 of OX383906.1, forward strand.
TTATAGATGCAAGTTTGTAAATATTTTGACGGTGTGTTATTTTTTTACACTAAAATTGGTCACATTTACATACTCACGGTACACAGTTAAATTAAAAATTTGTAATAATGAATTATTATTAAAAAAAATTATCTATAATATAATTAGTCACTGATTTCGACTGTTAAAAATTCCATATTCCGGTAGTTATACAATTTTATATACTTAAAAAAATATTATTTGCAACCATATACGACCAAATATATTCACCGATATATTTTTATACAAATTAGTATGTATTTAGGTATACATCTTTGATTCAAAAGCGAGCATATAAAAGTAAGCTTCAAAAATATTTGATGAAAATACTTTAAAAAGGATCCTTAATTTATATAAAGATTTTTTTTTTCATTGAAAACGTGCTAAAATGTTAAAGGTATTTCAAAAGTGTCTTAAAGTCTCGCATTTTATTAGCTATTAACATATCTTGAATCTTCATGTAGAATCATGAATCATATTACTGTCGCGCAGAAACGCGATATTTCGGCCGAAATTTCGCGCAATTATTCTTTCCACATTACTACTTCTTATTCGGTTTTGAAAATACCGGCCAAGGCGATGTTTCGCGCGTGTTAGTGAGACAAATCCATTTTTTAAATTTACGCTTATCGTGTATTCAGTTTACTCATTTATTTCCAATGTTAAAACTAATAATATGCCAGATGTTAGTAAGATATTCATGAAAAAAAGAAATTCGCTAAATATTAATGGAATTATATTTACAACTTTTGGCACAGTTGATGGTGCAATAATATACATCGAACAGCAGAATGAAATCGAATATTAGTAAATATACTTATATTATAAAAAAAACTGTATTAACTCTACATACGGGCTTAATCTATATAGAAATGTGAATTTAGGCCTCGTTTTAAGAAACATTAATTATCATATAAACACGTAATTTAATAATGCATTTAAATATATTCAATACAAATATTATATTTTTTTCATATCAAGGATCTATGAACAACGAGGACGCCAGAATATATTTATAAAAACGAAATTGTGTTTTATACGTCCTTTTTTTGTATAAAATTATATATATATATATATATATATATATACATTTCATGTAGTTATTAATACAATGCAATCAAAAATAACAATGTCGCGAGCCGCTAAATACACTGACTGGTAACGAAACAACCCGTAATAAATTAAACGATTTATTTTATTCGATTTTATCCAAACAAAATATTCTAATAGGATATTGTATAAGAATTAAATCAAAATGTTGATTAATCAAGAACCCTAGTACTACATTGTTATTATTTACTATTCTAAACAATATCGAAATTTATTAAAATTAATTTCTCACTGAATACAACTATTTTGATTAACATTATATATTTATACTGACTACGTAACATATTTAATGCTTAGTGCTTGGAAGGATAGAGTTCGCTTATAATGAAAATTAGATTCTTATAACCGGACTTCATAAAAAAAAATTAAGAGGAAACGCGGCCTGCAGGACATTTAAAAAATACGTTTTAACAAAGCGCGACGAGGACAGCTGCAACTTGGTATATTATATACCTATGTAAAATTGACGAAATCATAATTTCGTATTCCGCAGTTTCTTCAACCACAACTGGATCGGTTTTAATATATGTTTATTCTATTTTTTTACCATCTGGCTCGGCAGACGTTGTTATGCCCTTCCCAATAACTCGACCACAACGCCGCCTAACTCGTTTTTTGTTTTACAAAAATATTCTATGACCATAAAAAAGAAAAAATCAAAAAAGAATTACGCATATCCATCCTTTGAATCGAGAGTTATGGTCTTGAGTTCATACAAAAATCCGATAGAAAGAAGCTCGTTCAGCTTTTCCCAAATTTGTAAATTTTCCGGGAATCTAATTCAGATTTATTTACAAACGTTTTAAAACAAAAAATAAAGACAAATCGGTTCAGTCGTTCTCAATTGAAGTGCTTATCAACGGAAAGCATTCGTCAAATATACGATATAGAAAAAAAAAACAAAACAGGGACAGTTAGGCAGTGGTAGATGTAGACTGTATGGTATAAAAAATCCTGGAATAGAACCAGAATACTATTGAATCGACTAAAAGTCACCACCCGCATTTCCTCTTAATAAATAATACGAAACCAAATTGTAAATACGTTCCGATATATTTTCATTATTAATTAGAACGAAAGAGATTAAATGATAATAATAATTTAATTCCAGATAAAAGAAATGCCATTTAAATGGATTGTCCGCGAGTAGAGAGTATGTACATCATGTTTTGTATGAGTAATCAAGGTTGCCAATTTAAAAGTTTGCAAATTTATTAGCTAAATGAGATCAATAAGAGATCCCTTATAAGTGTTACAGGTAGTGACAGGATTGAAATATATAAAAAAAGGAAGACGTTGATTAGATAATGGGATTTTTAGTGAAAAAAATATCTTTAAAAGACGTTAATTGTAAATCACGAAAATTATTTTTGTATGATTTTTAGACGATCATCTTAACATTATTGGGATAACGTCAGTTTAAACAAGAAATTTTAACCTTTTTTTACATTTACCGATCACTCATACAAACGCAAAACCCAGTTCTCGTCTCGCTGAATACATATATTTAAAAAGTTTTATTTTTTCATAGTTCACTATTGACAAAGAACAATGTTAAGTAATTTACAAAAACGCTTTCAAATGTCAGCTTTGAGTGCATTCGATTAAGTTTCATGAAAACGACGATAAAGAGATAGAAGACTTTCAAAACAGATGTAGGTATAAATAGAATTACGCGTGGGGGAGGGAGGGCTATGTTCCCAATAAATAGGTAATATCTAAGCCTTATTTACAATTGAGATCTTAATATAATAATGAAGGTTACTATTTTACTAATATAAGTTTCATAAACTTTTAAATAAACGTAGCGGTAAGATTTTGAGGCACAAACAAACAGACTTGACAGATTTAGCTTATACAAATATAGGTATAGTGCAATGAGTTCACATTACGAATTCAAGTTTGGACTGCGCACAAATGATTATTGAAATGCCTCAATACGTGTTAATAACGTCTTATACTGATTAAGTCAGAAGTAGGATTTTATCCCTACGATGTACTGCCGAAACGGCTCAGTTGTAAATTTTTCTCTTTAAGGATATAAAATATGTGAACTAGCAAACACTAATGATTCAAATAATTGTTGAATCGATATATTTCAGTATACCGAAGAACCGCCAAGTTCGCATCTAAATATTGTTATAGGTAAAGAAAATGATTCTTAATTTTTGCAAAACCGCTATGGGAAATATTTATAAACGTTCCCATTTTATATTTTAAAATTTGGCTTCTAAGTGGAAACAATATATGATTTGTACTATTAGGTATATACAAATATGTATATAAGAAATTTCCTATTGCGAACCCTGACAAAACTTGTCATTTCATTCGACAAATGTGATTACTAAATATATATGAAAAACTTTATATTTCATAATTAAATATAACTAGAGTAAGATTTTTATATAAACTTCTTAAGTTATTGCATATTAAGTTATTACATATTTATAGATAGATTTGGTACCCTGATACCGTAGATGTAAAAAAAACTTTAAACAGCAAAATCAAATTCGCAACGAAATTTGAAAAAAAAAACATGCGTAAAAATGTAAGGTGATTTGGAAAAAACCAAAAGCTTTTCAAGGTTCGCAATGAGACGGGCGCGGGGAGTGGGGCACGGGTAGTGGGAGGGGGGGCGAGGGCTGTGCATTCGAAATGCGAGAACGTAATGTTCTGGTCCTCGGGAGTGCGGGGGGGGCGGGGCGGGGGCGGGGGGCGCGGGGTAACTACGTTGACTCCCTCTCCAGCTGATTTAAAACTAAATTGCCGGCCCATTTTCCTAAACAACACCAATCCGAGTGTCGCATAACTTTTAGATGTTTTGTCGAAAAGAATTATCAATTTTGATATGAAACAGTTATGGGATATAATGATACAATGAAGGATACAATGTAATCAAACAAGGTATTTATTATTTTTCCGCGATGGTCTAAATTTAAAGGTTGTTATTGTTGTTTATGGCGATTGTTACCATAAAATCGAGAAATTCCCATATATTCAAGCATTTTTTAATGTAAATAATAAGGAACCGCAAAATTATCATCTTGTGACATTAATTTAGAAAAATAATAATAATATTATTTTCGAAATTTCTTGAAAAATTAATCAATATTTTGCTGGGATATTTTATACACACATATGGCAACACCGCAAATTGACAATTGCTACACTCGCACACGTAAGCTGTCCAATAGAAAGGCAATGTCGTACCTACTTATAAGCCAATAACTAGCTGTTTCCAGAGGTGAATACGATGCATGTTGTGTCAAAATTCGCAATAATTATTTACGTTTTGTTTAAATTATCAGTTTTAATACAAGCGCCAGAGCCAAAGAAATATCGCCCGATGTGTTTTATTTAAATTACTTTTCTCTTTCAACACCTTGTAAAAGCACTTTTTTTTACAAACGAACAGTAAGAAATGAAGGATAGTAACAATAATCATCCCAGCGCTGGGATAGCTAGAACCGACTGCGACGTCGGTAAAACTCGTCAAATATTTTAAAATAATGTCATTATCAAAAGCTGAACACACATAGAACAAATACTTACTTTTGAAAATGAGCCGGTCGATTACCCTAAAGTATGACTTAAACCTAAAGAAATTGGGAAGTCACTAATCAAATTCTTAAGCGAAGCCGTGTCACAGAAGTAATTATAAAGACTGGTATCATTTAAATTACGATCTAAAAATTATTACAAACTTCGTTGAAAATTAACTTTAGTGAAAATGGGTCTTCTCTAAAAAAAATTCTAAGTTAGTCTAGAAATAAGCACAGTTTTGGGCAAGAACCGCCAATATTGAATGAAGCTATTAACAATTATAAATGTTCATAAATTAATTTTCAACAAAGTCCGTGACGATAAACGAATTAAACACATCTAAAAAATGTCATTTTATTACAATTCAATTTAGAATCAATTGCTTTTCCTTTAATGTAATTTATATGTATAATATTTTTTTAACATTACGTTTTATTTTTTAATCTAGTAAGGAAAAGTTTACATTTTTTTTAATGTATTTTTTATTAGCATTATATTATGTTTATTATTAAGTTAGTAAGGCTATTTTAGTAGACAGCCGTTAGCTGTTAGACGATTTGCAGCGATATCGGATGAAAGATATTTCAAAGAAATATACATTTTTAAAAGATTATTACTGACGAAAAAAATATATAAAAAAAAATTCTTCTTATATCGCTACAAATCGATTTAAATTAAAAATCATTCACGCATCACGCAGACAGACAAACAAAAACAGTCGAACTCGTACATATAACACATGATTAGATCATACGTCAATCACAAAATGCGTGACAATTACACTTAAAAATAAATCAACGTAATACCATAGACAATGAAAACTTAATATTTAGATAATTAGCCTTTTTAGAGCTGTAAAAAAATATGTCTTTCTAGGCAAATAATTACTGTTCCGAAAATTTTCAAAGCCCAGAATGAATTAAAATCACAACAATAAAATGAATATTCACTATCTACACAATTAAAAATGAGATTCCGATTATTAACGAGCTCTACGATAGACGTAAAGTTCTCGAAACCATAGACCACGAGGAAGTCTAATTTTTTTTATAATCTTAACAATAACTTTCCATCCACACGACACGACATTAGTAATCTAATTATAATATAAGTTTGATATGTGTTTTTTTTAAATTAAAATAACAATATATAGAAATCGATTTCATCATTCATTAACAAACATTTGCTATCGATTATAGTCGATTTGGAAATTATTATTAACAATATATTTTTTTAAAGTTTAAATAAAAATCTTACACGAATGGAGATTAAATGCAGATGTTAATTTAAAAAGAAATCTAATCGGGTACAAAATAAAAATACAGCACTAACAATAGAGAGCTTCTTATCAAAGATACATAACATCGAATAATATTGCTTAGCGAAATTCGTTCAGTTTTTTTTTTTCACAAATTTTTTTGCATCTGTTCAGGGAACAGCTACACTTAAGAGATAGGCACCAAATAATACATTTTTTTTCAAACAAAAAGAAAACAGTCATGTCGCATTGGATGGTGAGATAGAGAACGTTAAAATTATCGATAAAATAGTGATCTTAATCAAATAAATATAAAAAAAACGGGAATGAGCAATTCAAACCTTCTTATTTGATAGATACATTGAATACAATGTCTTTACGTTTCTTTCCCTTTGAAAGTGCCTAGTTATAGATTCACATTCCGAACTTAATTATAGGCGAGAATGAATGAGATAACGAGCGACTAGGTTCGCACGAGTGACAGAGACAGTCGACAGATGAAGAGACAGCTTAAGCCCGCAGCGTCGGGATCCGACCGCCGCTCTGCTTCAACAGTGAGAAGAGATTCAATCCTGTGGGGGATATGATAGTTAAATTTTTTAATTCCAAATAACTCCAAAAAATAGCAATATAGTGTCAAGAATAGCTTCGTAACCTATAAAATTCTATCAAAACTCGATGCTACAGTAACAAGAAAACAGAAAAAAAACTACTACAGTAGATAGTTTTCGAAACCGCTATTTACGTTTAATAGATAGTTTCGATCCGCTGTTCAAAAAAACCGCTATTACCCACCGCTACTCTTCTCCTTTCTCCCTAATTTTTATTGACATTATAGATAATAGTTATATAATCATTGAACATGCGTGCCCAATTTCCTCTATTTTTAAAGTAAAATGTTTTAACTTGGTATCCCAAAACAGCACACAAATACAGTCGAAGTGAGTGTACAGCAATGCATTACGCACACTGGGCTAGCAAAGTTGTGCCACAAAAATGTCAAGGCGTTGCGGTATCTAGACATGTGTACATAATTAAAGCTATTAACTCCCAGATTCACGTATATACGTAATTGTTTTCTCGTTAACTGCTCGATTTGCAAATTTTGTATTTAGACAATGTTTTCCTTTTTTATGGTTACTTAAATAAGTGTTTTTTTTTTAATTATTTTACAAGACACCGAGCGCATCTCAAATAGATTACTCAGTCTATTTGGATTTTTTATTTGGCCGTACTGTATGTACCTAAGCTTTGTCAAATGTATTTACGACACGTAGAAGGTATTGTTGTTTTAAAAGAATTAGAAATATTTAAAACTTTTATTGGTCTTGCTAAGTCTTTTAATGGCTACTTCCTTATCATAAAAAAGCAGTTAGCATTTGAAATCAAGATTCAAATGATACTATCCCATGCATATATTTAATATAAGTATAGAACGACAATAGGTTCAATAAGACGAGACCAAAAACGGAATACACTAGTGTGCATATTATTTTGCTGATTTTCTTTGTTTTACGAGTTAAATTCAGGTACAGTACGAGTTTACGTAACAAAAATTAAACAGGTCTAATAAACATTAAATTACATTTTATAACCATACAATTTTGTAATAAAACATGCGGAATTTGTTTTGATAGCGATTTACGTAGGCTGATAGCAAAACGGACTTATATCACTATCTCATTCTAACACAAGCGTATACTATGTTCTTTCTCTTTCAAGTTGCCGATCTGTATATTATATTAAATCTATAAACCCTTTCAAACCATTTTGTACGTACTTTGTCAGTTCAAACGTGCTGCACGAACTCTGGGTTAAGGAACGAGAAGCCCTGGAATTCTGTCTGGTCAAGGTTCATCATGAACAGCTTGTCAGTTGGCGTCAGCTCGGTCTTCTCCTGAGTGAACTGCTTATCGAAGTTGGATACGTCTTTTCGGTGTTTCTGAAACGCAGGCAAATAGGTTGAGAATGAACGATGAAATTTAGCGATAAAGGTAATAAATATGTTTTTTTTTACAATAGCACGTAAGAAGACTAAACTACCCTGCTAGTAAGCATAGTAGAACCCATCATCAGTCACGACTATGGTGCTGGCCTGCGTAAATAGAAATTTGATATGCATCGGCTGATTCCGAAACGCGACGCGAACAAGCGAATTATTATGGTATCACGCTTCCCTCGCTCAAAAAACGGAAAACAAAAATGTATATTTTGGGTGACCTTAGAAGATAAGACATATATCGTTGTCTTTTTTTAAGATCTAGAATTATGTAGAACATTTATTTGATATATGTCGTATGGTTTACTCAGCGTAAGCCATTTAATCGCCCCAAAAGCTTCTATTTTTCGAATTCATTCGCCATTATAGTTCAGCTTATTTCCTATATTACAAAAAATATCCTATAACCTGATCAAATAACATAGCTATGAATTTAAATAAAAAATATGTAAATCGGACAAGTGGTTTGCGCGTGAAAAGAACATAAACGGATAGACAGGCACAGAGACGTTGAGTTTTATAATATGTATAGATTTTGCCAAAGTCATGTGGATAGAATAAATGTCTAATCTTCAGAATTAAAAACAATGCTTTAACAAGATGCTGGTTGTATTAAAAACTGCCCAGGGGTTGTTGTACCAACTTAAAATTCATGCTTCGAGTTGCCACCAATATCACATAATGTTATATAAATTCCATAGGAATATGAATTAAATAAAAACAACCACGTAACAGATTACGATCCTTTCAAAAACTTCCTTTCTAAGGTAGATTAAAAATAGCTATAGACTGTAATCCATCTGAATATTATTAGGTGGACTGTTTGCGATAAATACCATTAAAAAAAGCCTCGCTAATGGCGTACTGTTAAGATGTTGGTACGGTATACTTACAATCTTGGGTTTGAAGGGAGGTTGCACGTCTCTCGCCTCGATGCGAGCCCAGTCGATACGCCTGAAGAACACATGCGTACGGACGTCTTCTTCACCACGTTGTCCGCAGCCCAATCGTTTCTGTGGGTTCTTTGTCAAGAAAGATTTGCACGCGTCCTTCGCTTCCTATAACCCCGCATAACATACCATATTAGTAGTGTTAACAACGAAGAACCTCCTCAGTCCTCACATACCCTCCTGCTAGGTAGTGTCACGATCTACGGACCATTACTGAGAGCGACTGGATGCGCAATGCCGAGAATTGAAGAATACAGTGACACGATATGAGATATGATGAATATTTCTTTATCTGAAATATGCTTAAGGTTGCAGAACGTTTACAAGAGAGGCACAGTGTTCTTAGACCATAGCATAAAATCCATTTTTTTTTTCATTCAAAGTTTGGCCACAAAAAGGTACTTATGAATGTCAACATACTACCAGCGTTTCGAAAAGAGCCGGCAAAGAACTCGATCGCGTTTATCAGTATTTATATGGTTTACAGTTATTATTATTTTCTATGGATGTGCAGAGAGGGAGTCACGTTCAGACATCGAACGAATTGATCCACACTATAATATCCTTTTAACAAAAACAAAATTGCTTCATGTTTCTTGAACTTATTATCTGGCAAATCGGTAATGTGATAAAGAAGTTAATTATAGTTAGTTTATAGAACCTCACACAATCACCTAGAAATATTAGAAACACAATCAAGTTTAGGGCGCGTTTGTTCGTGCACATTTACATAAACGATATACCAACATAGTCTTGCAGAAGTAGCTTATTTGCAACTGATTTTAGCATGAAACAGAAGATAGTTTGCTGTATGTCGAACAAGGTGATCAAATCTTTTCAATGTGAAAAAATAATCCCACATCAAGAAAAACTAATCTTAGTCACAGTATATGGAAACAAGAGAACTGAAAATGAATACCTTACTCAAAGTCTTCGGATACGAAACACTATTGTCAGTGATAGCTGCGAACAATTCTTCCTCATCTTCACCGTCGAAGGGCGGCTGACCGACTAACATCTCATAAAGCAGCACACCGTACGCCCACCAATCCACAGACTTCCCGTACGGCTGGTATAGAATGATCTCCGGCGCTATATAATCCGGTGTGCCGCAGAAGGTCTTCGTTGTTTTGTCACCATTGATCCCCTCTTTGCACATTCCGAAGTCGGCGATCTTGATGTGTCCGTCTTGATCGAGGAGAACGTTGTCCAGTTTCAAGTCACGATAAACGATGCCACGAGAATGTAGAAAGAAGAGGCCGATAGCTATTTCTGCTGCATAGAACCTGTAAATATATAATTGATATTTAGTTGTTGATACCATTCTATGATAGATTTTCGTTTCATCTTAGTTATTATCTAAATAAAGCTCACACTTCCTATCTCTTTTATTCGGTTTCACGTCACCAGAATGACTTAATATGTCATAATAATACATCACACGTTCAAATAAGCTAAAGAAGAAAAGAACACGGAATTCATTATTTATTACATTAACAACTTCACATATAGAGTAGAGTAACAAGAACACTTTAGTTACATCATAAGTTGTTGAAACAAGTTAAATCTTACACAGCGACTGGTTCTTTGAACTTTCCGCACTGCTGTATCTGGAACATCAGATCACCGCCGTTCACATACTCCATCACAAAGTAAAGCCGGTCCTGGACAAACAATGACAAATTACCATAAGTGTAAAATTAAATCTAACAAATTTAGGAACACTACCACCAACAACAACGAAAGCTTCAATAAGACATTCACTAGCTTTTACATCCATATCGAATATTAGTCCAAACAGTAGCTTAATTATATATCATGATTTCAGTCAATTTATTCCACAGTTATTACATGTATTTTTAAACTTTTTCTCACTTAAAGGGAGAAACACTAAATCGCTACAATGTTTTTAACGTGAATCTGATTTTAACTCAGTCGTTAATAAGGCTCTCGCTAAACGTAAAGGTAAAAATAATTTGGAAAAAATAATATATATCTATATTCTCACCATGGTTTGGAAACAGGAGTGCAGCTGCACGAGGAAAGGTGGTTTGCTGCTCAGAGCGAGGACGCGTTTCTCCACCATAGTACATTCAACGTCGTCATCCTGAATGATAATGTCTTTCTTCAATATCTTGATGGCGTACAGTTCATCGGTACCGCGTCGTTCCGCTAGCATCACCTACGACATTTTCTACATTAGGATTCATCCAATGAAATAAATAAAAATGTAACGAAATCAAGTGAATAAGCGAAGGAACACTCAAAGCCAGAATACCAGTGATGTAAATGCCAGAGAATTTTATTAGCAAAATGACACCCAAATCTTTAGAACTTAAACATCTGAAATTACGAAAAAAAAATTACATACGATATGATAACCTGATGAAGAATATATTTGTATACATGTTTCTACTGAAGAATTAACAACATTTATGAACAGTGATAGTATATTGTGTACAAAAAGCAGGGAAGTTTTTAAAGCTTTGAAAGTGTTGACAGAAGTACATAATTTAGTAATAATCACCATCGTACCGGTACCTCCAAAACCAATATCAAACAGTTAAACCAAAACTTACCTTACCAAAAGATCCCTTCCCGAGCACCATGATGAAGTTGAAATCGGATGCCCTGATAACATCAGCAGCTGCCATGTTATGTGGAACTTCTCTATCAGGCGGCGGAGGAGCTCTACGAGCGCCAACGGTCGTAGCCCGCATTTGGTTCTTCAGTTGGACCAGATCTGTGCCTTCTTCTGGCACCGGAACGTTGTAGAACTCTCCCTCCTCCTGAGTGAGGAGCTTGAACCAGCCGTCAGCGGGAGCTTTCATTACTTCGGATATCCCAAAAGACAGGGAGCCCATGAAGTCATTCCGGGATGTTCGATCCCAGTCCCACACCTTGAAAAAGAAGTTGCAATTTGATAGTCACAACGTCGGTTTATATTTCATAGGTAAAGGTTGGAATGATTACTTAATATTTAATTGAAAATTTTAAACTAGTAACAAATCATCAAATTATTGAAGCTATTATTATTATTACGAACATTATTATACATGGTAAAAAAATACGACAATGTCTGGAATGCCGTGTTTCGAGATCGGCCAAGATATGTTTCGTTGTGGATTTCGCTGAGTTTTCAAGACGATGATATATAATGATCATTTGAAAATGTTCTTGAACTATGCATTTTTTTTTAATTTACATATCAAACGCTAATTACGGCTTACGCTCATATATAAACCACAATCAAACAAAGACTAAAAGCCTCTAGTAACAGATAAGGCAGTATTCAAACGTCGTATTTGAACACTTTGAATGCCGGTGTATGTATGATCAACTGCAGTTTTATCGACTCATTGTAATAAAAAATTAGCTATACAATATAATTTTGAATACCTCAATAAGTAGCCTGCGATCTTTATCCTCGGCTTTCAGGTCGAAGGTCAGCGTCTCGTTCCAAACGGGGTTCAACGAGCGGCGGATAGTTTTTGTTTTTTTCTTGACGTTGTCCGCATCCGGAATCAACTTCATCTTGACATAAGGATCAGACATACCATTCGGATCCATTGGTATCAAGTTCCGGCCTTGCTTTACTGGAATTGTCAAAAGTATTATTTATGAATTAAGTTGTATTTCTATTATTATTTTATACTTTAAATGAATTACTTTTTCGATTTTCTTTTTGGTAGCAATGAATTTTATATTATTATTCCGAAATTTCAAAGACAGCAGATGTATTTAATGTGAATAAAAATATTATAGAAAATACGGTACAAATAGTACAAGTATAAATTAATTAAGAAAAAGGATAAAACAGGGTTGTATGTTTACCAAATGAAGTTGATTTGGAAGCGTTGGCGCTAGAAAGTTTACAGTGAATTGCGATTGAAAAGTTCAGGTTTTAATAAATCAGGAATTATTAACCTTCAACGCTAAGCTTGTTCCCTTGACAAGAAACGACGAGTTGTATGCGCCCGCGCCGCTCGGTGTGATCACATCCACACAAGTTCGGCACCGATTCTTCGCACCGTTTGTGTACGTTCATGTCGCATGCTAGTATGGATAAACACATTTATTAAATTTTATTTTAAATATAATAATGTACATTATATACATTTTCAATGAGTAGCAAATATTTGATGAAATATTGGATCAAATAATAAGCAATTAATCTTGCAGAAATTATTATGACAGAAATACATTTAGGCTTTTTTTTGTTACAAAAGACTTTCAGTTTAAGTTTTGAAGTATTAAAATTAATGTACTTCATACACAATAGTTTCTACGAAAACAAAAATTATTAAATGGCATAATATCATCAAAGACTGTATTCAAAGCGCAATTATTATAAGAAAACATATTAGCTAGTACAGAAAGCAATTTGTAAAACAATTACATACGTGGGAGCTTAATGAGTTCGAGAAACATATTTCTAACACAAAGAGAAAATTTAATGTTTGCGGTAACATAATATTACCGCTTTTTGCGAAATTAATACATTTATTACTCGGAGTATATATAAAAGATACTAATATACATTTTTTGATCATACTTCTGGAGATATTCTCCTCCTACGTAAACAGTGGGCAGTGAGTGGAAATTCCTAAGAAATACTTTTCTAATGAAAAACATTCATAAAAGGAGTGCAAATAATACGAACATGGCGATTGAAAAGTATCGATTGAATACGCTTCAGTGACCTCTCTCATGAACGTGTAGCCGAGAACGCAATTTAACTTTTATGCAACGTTTATTACTCCATTATTACATGTAAACTTCGAAGCAATATGTTAGTAGAGAGGCCAGTTGTGGGAAAACTTTCAATGCGACCCTTTCTCAACGTCATGACCTATTTATAGTACATATTACATAGTAAGGAATAATCCATAATATATGCAATACGCTACTGGTCAAGCAAATTATTAATTATTCAAATAAGCAATATGCGAAATAAAGTTCTAGCTAAACGTGTATATGAGCAAAAGCTATATAGAATTCCTAAAAAAAATGATAAATGTTAACCGATTTTACAAAAAAAGATTATAATGAAAGTAAAATAAGAATATTGTATAAACATTTATATGCAAACGATTCGTGCAAAGGATCTTCCAATTATTTAACCAAAAATATCTTTAAGGATGGCATTTATTTATCAAGCCAATAACAATAATAAATACGTACTTACATATTATATTTTAAATCAGCTCAAAGGATTTAAAAATCTATAAGGTAACATTAAGTGCTTTTGCCACAAAATCTGTGAGACACATTGCAATATTCTAAAAGGGTTCGCTCCGTTAACTAATTAATCCCTTCACTTTTCTCTCTCGATGCATTCATCTATTTTCAATTAATTAATCGTTTATACCTCCACATTTATATCCTTGGTGAGCGAGACCGTGGAGTAATGTACCACAGTGGTCACAAAACGTTGGAGCAAGGAACGTCCAAGTATTCCATTTGTGTGAAGCGTAGGCGGCCTTTGCAATAACAAAGCACAGTAATTAAAAAAAAAAGTTTAAAAAATCTAAACAATCCCAAAAGTTCCCACGAAAGAAACACGAGCTGTAATGAAGAAGTAAGTGAAAAAAGTACTACGAGATACATAAAACTGAGCATTAGCATAAAAACACCATCACCGAATAGATCTGAAAAAAATTTGAAATGCTAAATAGAACACATAAAGCGTTAAAATATGTACAAGCGTAAGTGATAGCCGGAGTGTCCGCTGGTGCTGAAGCTGTGTACCTTGACACTTGAGACCCTGGTGGATGAGTCCGTAGAGCAGCGAGCCACAGTGGTCGCAGAACGTCGGAGACGAGTACGTGTGAGTACGAAAGTTGTGTCTCGTACGTGTGTCCTGTTACAGATTATTTATTTAAATTATTTCCTAAAACTACAAAAGTTAGTGGATACACTGTAATAATCTAAACGATCGTAAAAGAAAAAAAACATTAAGTGTAAAACCATTTTAATTTTGGACTAAACTAAATATTTCAATAATGTTTTTATATACAAATACATTTTTAAAAGTTTCTATTTACATCTTACACTATGACATTTTCATAGTTTATATCTTTTCAATATGGTTATGTTAATCAATACAGAAGTTATAAACCAGTGTCGATTATTCTTGAAATCAAAAAAATAATAGTAGGATGAAACCAATTGGAAACGGCCAAATTACCATCTTTTTATTACCAACAACTTTGCCATTTAACTTTTTTCCATAGGACTTGTAGTTTTGCCAGAAATCGAGATAAACCGATTTTTACCCTTAAAAACTCACCCCCCCCCCCACTTCCCGACCTCAGATCGCCAGTAAATTATTTTTCATATATTTTCTTTCTTTTCCAATGGGTTTCGTCTTACTATTTTTTTTTTTCACTTTTTACCATTTTCATAGGCTTCAGCTCTGGTCTATTAGCAAAAATCAGATTATCGATTATGTACGCTTCATTGGTAGAAGTGTTTTATAACTGGAAATTATCCATACAATGACGGATTTACAAATGTGCTGCCTATTATACTATATTCCTTCCTAACTATGAATAGGTAATGAAGCTTTTATATTTTTGCAGTATTGATGCCGAAACACAAAATTGCGCATTTAGAGAAACACCTAAAAAGGTCGCCTACATCAAGGTCTAACACATATTACTTTTCTGTTATACGAGAGGCTCTACAACTATTGCTTCTGTTTTATGGGTAATCCCTGTTTTGCTAAACTCCGGTTCCACACATTGGCGCGTGTAGCATCCATATTCTAGTTAAGTCCGAGTCAATGTGAGGACATCCGATATAGAAATTGCTATAGATGCTTTTACATTACTGAAAGCATATCATTATTATTTGTCGTTGAAGAAAAACCTTCGTATCATTTTTTTTTATAGTAGTACGGCAAAGTGACAGTACTTACTGTGCCTGATGATAAGCACTGTACAATTTAAATACAACAGTAACCACCGAGAGATCCACAATCTATCGCCGGCCGGCTTTCATCGGCCTGCAAGCCTTTCGGTAGCTGGACATACACTGACTCTTTAAATGCGAAAAACCAAGAGAGCCGTTGTGATCCCGTCGGGACCCAGCAAGATACAACTACTCTACAACCCGGCTTGATTTGCTAGATATACATCGACAGATCCCGGAACGCGACACTACTAAGCGTGCCACTGTGTCGGGTGTTTCATGTGGTGTATGGTGGTCGTGATCCAGGCGGACATAATAGCTGTGTCCTACCACCCTGCTAATTCGCAGATGTTGGGTTAAGTAAAAAATTTATTAATATCTACACATATTATAAAGTCCCCCGCCGCGTCTGTCTGTCTGTCTGCACGCGAAACTCAAAAAGTACCGAACGGATTTTCATATAGTTTTCATCAATGGACGGAGTGATTCATGAGGAAGGTTTAGGTGTAGGTATAATTCATTACGGTTTTCTGTAAATTGGCTGAAATATGGCTCATCCGACAAAATCATGCCGACTGGGAGCTTTACAGGCGTGCGCCGCGTAAACCAATAGAGTTGTATGTATTACTCTGCCAACCGTAAAAAACAGAGGCGGGTTGCTAATATTAAATAAACAACTAATTCAAAACATCTTTTACAAAGTTTATTTATTTAAATTAAACAATAACCTTCTAATTCTCTATCAATGATATTTCCATATTAATTCGTCTTTTCGTTCTGCAGTCCAAAAACCTATTGTCGTCAAAACTCTACACTCTTTGTTCTCTTACTTGTCAAAATTAAATATCGAACTTTCATCAAAACAATAAAAGGTTCGACCTTAATAAAGTTTACATACAACTATTAACGTTAAGAGACACATCGTAATTCACGGAAACCTTGAGTACATAGCAGACAATTATATTTAATAGTTTTGAGAACTATACACCGGTGAAAGAATAGTAATTTGACGTCTACATATAACATTTTAAAGACTGAACACATGTACACACCGGTTGCGCATCACGACATGACTGACGGATGCATCGCCAACGTTACACAATTTCTTTGATATTTCCGACATGAGACGGCAACTACCACGCCAATGTGTGGAGCCGACCATAGCCTATAATTTGGCGACCATTTAGGTTCAGAAGTAGTATTTTCCGAATGGGAAGGGACGGTTTACGACGTTGCTGTAGCCGTGTGTGTGTCAGAAAAAAACATAGATTGGTTTTAGAGTATCTATCGAAACTGAAATAGTGTTCCCCGACCTTTCTAAATTCTAAATGATATAGGGTGGTTGGAGTGATCTCCTTACCAAATCCTGACGTACAAAGGACATCGAAACCGTCGCAAACTTTTTGCAAACCAAAACTTTACTAGGCCAGTGACGTTTAACAAGTACCGGTATAGCTAGCCTTTTTATAAATCCTTCACAGTATCCAAAATTTTATTTATAAAGGAAACGTTTTTGCGGACAAACACATTTGCCCTTTAAATTGGGTTTTTACATCACCACTCTATGGCTAATTCGATAAACATTGAATATTAGTTATTTTTTAAATATTGTTTATTTTTCTAAACCGGCAATATTTTTCTAATAATAACCGATTGTCGTGTGATTTGTCCCTACGCTTTTAGGTTCTGATTAGTCTTTGATTATCTCTCGAACTTCTAAATTCATGTATGGTAATGAATGCTAAAGGTTTTTAAACATAATACTAAAACCTTTTTTTCTCAAATACACATACAATTAAATTTTTAAATGTTATTCTAACATAATATATTACTGAAGAGCAGGTGAAAATATAAAATGATACAATATTACAAGGTAACCTCACTTTGTGTTGGTGTAATTGGGTTTACCCAGTTCAAACGATTCGAGCGTAGGCGACTTCTCTGAAATTGTTTTTAGCGAATTACTCTAAACTTTGTTACATATTCAGGGTTGCCACGAAAAACTTTTAAAACGATTTTTTGTATTAAGAGGAAACGCGGTCGGCAAGACACTTGAAGAACTCGTTTTAACAGAAAATCTCATTACTATCGCGCTCTGATAGAGCGTGATAGAGACAACTGTAACTCGGACTGATTATACCTATGTAAGTTCTATCATGGACGTTAAAGCGACAACCGGAAGAAACATAAAAGAGGACTACGACTACGACTGAGAACACTTTTAATAGTGAGTTCGTGCTGTTTTTCTCATTGTATACGAATAAATTATTTTAATACAAACTTTATTTAATTACCCACTGGTGTAACGATATGAATAAATTAATTTATTATTTAAACGGATTGGTGATGTAACAGTTTACAAAATTGCCAAGCGTGTATCAGGGTCATGCGCAGAGCACGTATAGGGTTCCGTAGTTGCATGCATGTCACAATCAGACTTAGAAGAGGGCTCAAATAATTTATGAAATTTGTATTAAATTACTTCTCCAAGTACATTTTATAAATTGGTCGATTATTAATCGTTAACTTGTACAGCCTACTTAGCTGTGATAGTTTTCCTTTTGCCGTGAATTTTTTCACATATCCAAAAACAACAATTTGGCTGGCGGAGGACGACGACGATGAATATACTTGACTCTAACAAAAATTAGCACCAATACTGAAGTACAGCTTTTTAGTACTAAGATACTATGAGCAAAGCCGCGGACAGACAGAGGGACTTACATGGCGAAACTACAACGGTTCCTTGTTGACTTCGGAACCCCAATCAAAAAGAACCCTGGTGACCAAAGTGGTGCTTTGAGGGCGAACACTGTGAACTCTTATATGTCGTTGGGAGTTTAATTTTGCTTTCTTATATTGGATACAGTTACTTTCAGTTATAAATAAAACGGTTACACATAACATTGCGTTTTGTAACATTACAGGACTTAACTAGGTACCAATTTCTTTTTACTTAGACACTTTGTCTGCGCAGCTTCGAACGTATCTTGTTACAATTCTCCTCCATTATTTAAAAAATCTATCAAACATACGTGAATTGTTGAATTCGTACGAAACTTATGTCAAGCGATAATATAAAAAAATATAAGGTTTCAACCCTCGCTAGAACGTCTCCCTGCGGACTACATTTCATATTCATAAGAGATATTAAACGCAGTAGTCGTTCACGGCAAAGCCGGGCCATCTCCGCGATGGATTCAATTTATTATATCGTGTTTACTTTTCAAACTTGTTAACGTGTATTAAATAATTAATAACAATGTTCCGTTCATTTTTCCTTGTATCGATATTAATGTTGGCGACCGCCCAAACTTGTGACGGTGAGTCGTTTCCGTCGATTTACGGTTATTAGAAGTTCTTTGATAGAGTAATTAAAAGTTCACTTATTAGCAACTAACTGTGCCCCACGGTTTCACCCGTGTAGCTTATATCGTTGTTCTCACTTCTCGTACTTGCCGACAGTTTCCCAGAATCCTTTAAGGTCATGGTTATTGCTACCGTCTATAGGATTGTAGCGTGAAGTTATATAGCCTATAATAACATTATATAGGCAAATGAAAAATATTTTTTCAAATCTGAGTGTTTAATTCCAGAGATAAATAAGCAAACACACTAACAATTACTTGAGATGTTTTATAATATTAGTATAGATTATATTAACTTTAGTTAATACTTGTATAAATTATTCTGTTTAGATAAGTCGTTTCAGACATGTCGAAAACTTTTCTTTCATTCTTCCTATCACCGAGATAAATATAACAATAAACCTAATGAATTTATATGAAGCAATCATCATGTCTTCTAGGTTTTAACACAAAATTATTAGAACTTTTACTGGTTTTGATTTCTACTTACCCCAGGACAGTGTCCAAAGGTAGTTTTTGATGTTGCCTATTTCTGACTATAAATACTAGCTGTCCCTGCGGCTCTACATACATTTAATACGCAAATATTACTTTATCTCATACTGCCTATGCCAAGCGGTTTCACCCGCGTATAATTTAAAAGAAATCGCTGATTGATGATATATCATACTTCAGTATAGACAATATTTTTATCGGGCGGGCAGGCTTATGCGTCACAACACACACGGCTCGTTCGGGCCACTACACCTATATTCATAGACCCAAGCCGAATGTTGAATTATTTTAATTCTACATTATCTCCAAACTATTCTTCCAAATAACACGCTATAAAGGGCAAATTTTATCTTCATAAAATGGTTTTGATGTAGAAGTAACTTTTGTTCGTAAGGATTAATATGACAAGCCTAATAATATTGCTCATAAAACACTTCTCAATGTTCAATAATACTTTTTTCTTTTCGAACTGACTATACTGGTAGCCATAAGGGCCCTGAAGCCTCAAACGGCTTTTAAAGCTTCACCCGGGCTTAGGGGCGAGCGCTTACAGGCACTCAGCCACGAAATTTTCAATAATACTTTATCACAAAAATACTTATCACTGTGCCTTACGTATAAGAGATAGGCATATGGTATCGCGGACTTTTTTTTATATTAAGGAGCAATATTTTTGTAGAACATTGTATTTACGTATTACTAACCATTACGCCAGCGCACGCGGATTAAGCAGTTAGGGTGCGGCGCTATTTATTCCGATTTACTTAACGAAAATTAATATTTAAGGCTAGTTGAGAGGTGTAGCCTAATGCTAGATAGCCTATTGTTCGTGAATCTGGCTATCATATACAAAAAGATTTTTTCGAGTCCGTCTAGTAGTTTCAGACGTTGGCGTATTTAAACAAACAAACAAACATAAAAAACTTCCGCTTTATTATATTCTTATTAGTATAGATTTCTAACTTTTACTCACATTTTGTGATTCCTAAAAGTGTTTATTGACAATTTTAATAGCTTATTAATTGTGGAAATAATATATATATATACCCGTGTACAAAATTTGTACCTGCGTAAAAGAGACAGACAGACAGACAAAAAAATCATATGCTTGATCAGTGAATCTGCTTTTATAGTAGACTAGTTGTGTCCGCGGCTCCGCTCGCGTGAACTACAGAATTATAGTTTATGAAAATATCGTGTTTTTTATAAGAACCAAATATCTAAGGAGTAAAACAAAAAAAAATGATTATAATCTATCTAGTAGTGTTTACGTCATGCGTGCACAGCGAAAACAGCAATCATTTTATTTATAAGGCAAACCTTTTTTAAACAGGAAAGAGGCACCGAATAAAGTAAAAAAAAGCCTAACCCGTGCGGTATTACGTAATTTACGTATGTCTAAACAGAAGCAGCAATTCGCGATACTTCAAAGACGATATCGCACTGTTAGTTAACATTATGATCGCTATTTCATTGAACAAAAAATAGTATCAACAGATATATTTTTTTAGTTGCCGAAATCCCTCTCTCTAGCTATCGTGTTCATCAATTTAGGTATCCATAATTGGGTGTTCCATTACAACACGCTGTTTCCAGTGATGATCCCTTCGATAATTAAACACTTGATATTTTAATTATAACTACTCAATTTACAGCGTTCACCAATTATCAAGAAACGTATATCTTCATTTAATCCATAAATATTGATTATACCCTCTTGTAAATAAGAAATTACCGGGCAAAGATCTGTTCCCACGTGAAGGTACAGTATTAATCTCAGTGAACTTGAAACTGAACTGTGAACTGAAACTGTGAGTTTCAATGAACTGAAAATAGTTATTTCAAAATTTGACCGATTTTTGGGCCGAAGTTCCTCATCGCGCGTTTGGCGAATGGGAGTTACACGGGAAAAAGTGACCAAGAACGACCACCGACCGACATTAAAAAAAAAAACAAACACATATATCTATAGGATTTAGCGTGCGAGAGAATGAGATAGAATATACAAGGTTAATGCAAGTCCTGATTTTCAAAACTATGATCTTCGTTGAATCGGTCTAGTCGATGTCGATCAGTCTTGTACGCACTGTAGAATGTACAGTCGATAGTTGGACTGCTGCTGATTTATGATTTATCATATATTTTTTTACTTTTTGAAGCTGTGAAAGCTGTCTCATGACACCTCTTGGTTTTTTTTTATATAGTAACAAGGCCTGCATGCCTCTCAAATAACTGTCTGATTCCGAAACACGACAAACCAAATGAGAAGTAAATATGATGGCTTTATTAACACGTACAAGGTGATCGCGACTCACTCGGGTATAGATACCTTTTAGGACCTCGTTTGATTACTGGATAGAACCGTACCACTATTATGAGTGTTACACCTCGTGTATGGTGGTCGCAATCCAGATCAACATTATTGTCGTGTCGTACCAAACAGCTCGATTCGAATTCAATTAATATCAAAATTGGAAAAAATCTAGTTATGCGTTTTCCTGCACACAGTTGTTCCAACGAGAACATTCCTCAAACGTCCAGGTTTTCTCAGGATATTTTCTGGATTGACTTAGCGGCAAATACGACACAAAATCTCCATACTGGAGGAAAAGTATCAAGAAAGCAGATCCCAAAGAGGGAACAAACAAGGATTGCAATGGGTCCATCAACTTTTCTTAAATTGAATATTGTAATAATGCTTATTGCATTATTACAATATTCAATAACAAGGTTTTGTAAAAAATAAACAAAGTTTTACTTGAATCTTGGTGGTTGTCCGATGAACGAAAATATCTTTTCGTAGAGTAGTTAGCATTTTGCGATCATCGGATAACCATCAAAATTCAAGTAAAACTTCTGTATATTTTTCTCCTATAATTTTTACAACCGAAGTTTTCATGCCTCGTGAGATAGGGTTTAGTATCTACTTTAAGTGACCTTTCAATGCTTAACTTTTATTATAATAATATACAAAAAGAGAATATTTAGACAAATTAAATTGATAATTTAAAAAATACCGAACACTATTCGTTATACCTTATTAAACAAAAAAGAAATACAATCTTAAATTTCTCCAATCTTGAACCACTAAGACCAAAGATAGAATTACGAATAAACAATATGTACTTCTAAAACTTAAGGTACGAAACAAAGTTACGAAATTTGAAAAGATTGTTTGTTAAAATGAAAAACTGACTTATTTCTTTTAGTTTATTAACTTCATTAAATTCATATTACCTACATAGTACCTACCTTCCTTTGTGGTCAAGTTTTTACAAAGAAATGAAGAATTTACAGACTAGAATTGTTATATTTACAATTATAGTAAGAAATGTGATTAACAATATAAATTATAGATAGGCACGCACTAATTCATATCTAATACAAATACATCATTGATATTATTTATATATCATCATATGTATTATTTCTCAATGTGTTATTCCTGGAAAAGTTGTATCTCCGTTAATTTTCTTCATGAAAATTAATAATTCAAACACCATTTTAAAGCTTATGTTTCCGATTATTGACGACACAAATAGTTAAAATAATAATAATTTGCCATCTTGTTATGCTAATAAAAGTATATCCACGACGGTATCAATTAATAATCTGTTTAACTGACAGAGGTTTTATTGGTATTAAGCTATAATGTGCGAAATATTTGCACTGGTCAGCTAATATATATGTTTATAGGCAATGTATTAAATGCCCGTTCTGGTTTTCATGACTATATTCGTCATCGAAATGGCCTAGCGGTCTGACGACCAGACTTGTACGAACTGTTGTATTTAGGTATACACGTGATTTATAACATTCCTACGCATGCTATTGAGCCCGTGACGCTCGCTACTACACCGCTACTGCGGCCGGCTCGCTAGTACTTGTTCGCAAGTTCGATCTAATCCAACCGAGCATCGTCGGTATATGTGTTTGAAAATTCAAAATGTTTAAAAATAAAAATCTAATACGATCGTCACTTATAAGTGATAATATATATCCTATAGGATCGCTGGCTATAACTAATACCTCCAGCAAACTTGCGTCAATACTCAATGCAAAGCAAAACATTTGTATTTTCGTTTTATTAAAACGTTTTAATCAGCTACTACTTGCAATACTACTTATAAATTCAAAAACTTATAGATATGTACGACTTGCATTTAATTATATTTTTTTCTAAAATAACTTGATATTTCACGTCACTATTGTAATGTGTCAAAACGGGCATCATAGCGTGCCGCTACTGCAGATAATTGGTCCTTATAAAAAAAAAACGATATATTCATAAACAACAGTTCTGTAGTCCACGCGAGTGGAGCCGCGAGCACAGCTAGTTTCATATAAATCTATTTTATAATTATCTGGAAACCAGAGGAGAAATCATGGTACTACTTTTTCTGGTTATATTTATAAATTTTATCGTTGTAAAACGCTAAAAATTACAACAAATGAACCCAAGTACCATTCGTTTTTAGTCTACTTATAAACAATCTAATGTACTTATTGTAGCAACTGTACTAATATTAGAATAATAATTGATTACTACCAATTATTCAATTAATACTACCTGTTACTATCATTCCAACTAATTTTGTTCGAAATAGAGAGAAAATTAAGTTATAACTTACGTCTGAATCCGCTCCCTTGTCCGCTCCCGGACAGGTGAAGGTCACGTACTCGTGACATCTCTTGTGCACCACGAAACTGCACACTAAACAAAATAACAACACATTTCACATACAGAAAACAACTGATTTAAAAACTTCTTTACTACTTCCACCTGGAACTGATTACCAGTATTTTGAGACCTGACCGTTATTAACCTATAACAGGGGTGGTCTAACGGTCGACAGCGATCGACCTATCGATCGGGAAAATACTAAATACTAAAATACCTACCTTAAAAGCTATACGGCGGCTAACTATATTCAAGCCACATATCCAAAATGAGGTATTATTATGGATAATTTCTGATTTACATCTCAAAACTATATGATGTTATCCCAAATTTCATAAACATTATGTTTTTTTTTAAGAAAAATAATTAGTAGGTTGCCAGTACGATCACTTGCTTGCTAAATATTTTGTGGTAAATCGCCAACGCTCTAAGTTTGAGCAGCCCTGACCTATAGGGAATAATATAATAATTTCCTTATTATTATAAAAATAATAATCGGGTCTAAAATACTGCTAATCAATTCCAGGAGAAAGTAGCAAAGAAATTTTTGAATCAAATATTTACGATGGTTTTCCGCTAAGCGTTCAACATACACTAACATAGGTCGTAGCTAAGTTAAGACATGGGACATGACCATACTCTGAAAATATAATATCTATAATAACCTACCTGGCAAAAGCTGGCACCCCACGCAATTGAGAAATGTCATAAAATTCTCGTGTACCATAGTTTAATTAAATCGGTCAAGCCGTTTTTGATTTAAATCCAAACATAAAAAAAGAGATTTTTTAAAGCCATATTCTTTGTCTTTTGCCTTTGTTAAATAGGTATATATCTCAAAATTTGAAAAAATTGATGTACAGACAGAACTTAAAAATGTATTAATATAGATTATTGAATTTCCAATGATATCTCTAATGCACAGCTGCTTTTATTATTCGCTTTTTTCTGAACAAAAGTTTTCAATTAATATTCAAATAATTAAATTGTTTTTGTCATCAAATTAGTTTATAGACTCGGTGTGGATTCCAAAATATTTGTGCAAAATATGTTACTCACCTTGACATTGGAAGCCTTGTTTACCAAAACCCCTGTAACAAAACAAAAATCAAATATTAACAAAATTGCATATAATTTTAAAGTGGTTGATAGTTATCGCCTTTGATATTTCGACCTTTTTTTCTAGTAATGAAAGAGCAACGATGGATCAGTCGACGTAGAGAGGTAGGAAGAAAGGAGAAATTTCGTGTAGTTTTATGTTGATAGTCTAAATTAAAAATTAAATATATATTTTTATATTGTGTAATAAAAAATAGATTCTAACAAATGTATATACACCTCATATATGTATGTTATTTTTCCAAGATGTTTTTCCTCTGGCAACGCTCTATCTCCGTTAATTCTTCATCAAAATTAATGATTCGAACATCGTTTTAAAGCTTATGCTACCCGCTATTTACGACAGATATAAAGATATAGATACAGACAGATATATTACGATATAGACAGCGTTTAAAATTAATGTTTTAAAAAACTTTTGTCATTAGGAATGCCATCCGTTAATGCTAATGAAAATATATTAATGGCGCCATCTATTATTAACAATCTTCTTAACTAACTAACATGACAGCTGTTAGTTAATTTGTTCACAATTTTATATGTATATTATGCGAGGTAGTCGCAAGGGACAGTTAGTACACGTAATATATCGAGACACGTTGTCGTGTCGTAAAATGATACGAACACCCATCCAGGGGCATGGCGCGTGTCGTCTTCATCTATAATATAAAGAAACAAATTTCCTCCATATTGCATAGTTAATGGATTGGGAATATTTATCAGTAAGTACTTATTTTCAAAAAAATATTCTAAATGCGTACACAACTCTTTTACGTAACAAAAATACTGTAGAGTAAGTAGGCTTGTTTATTTGAAGTGCGTCATTTGAATACTGAGCGACATATTATGATAATAACATATTATATTATAGCAATGAGATACTTTCTATTGTTTTTAGGATCCCGTACCCCATACTGAAAGAAAGAATACCCTTATAGAATCGCTGAAGCTAGAAGCTGGCGGATGCCAGCGGGAGCTGCACGATTCGCGCGTGCACTCTGACATTCAGTCGGTTCTTACTTAATGTAGAGCAGTACACATTTTGATTTCAATTACGAATTTGCCTTTCTGTTTAAACTGGTTATTAAACTAAAAACATTTGTCTTATTCTTAGTTTTTCATCGTCAACTGATTTTATGTGACGATGTAACCCAAGGTGATGACACGCTAAGCCTAGAGAGGGAACTAGCTCTCAAGTGCAGCTGCTGGAACACACCTATAAGTGCTTGTGGACAGATTTTCAACTTGAACGTGGTAGTTAGCAAGGCGGGTATTAGAAAATGCCCTACGACCATTATTTAACTCATAATAATTAACATACCTAAGCAATAATTATCTAGTCCAGGCGAGCGGAGCCGCGGGCATAGTTAGTATATTATATTCTGTAAATTGAAACACGTCGATTATCTATGCGTGTATCGTTTCATCACTACGTTATCAATGGTGGGGAATCGGTTCTCTTGGGCCGTTGGATCGTGAAATTAGCGGCCCTGCGTATTCGTCGCCGCGCCGCTGCCGCCTCGTCGCTGAAATTTTATTTCGGCAACACAATAGAACATCGAGATGGCGGGAAGAATTCGAGTAATTTATAAATTTCGTAGCGTTCAGTTCTCGCACGAATATTTATATGATTTATTGAGTTCGTTACCATTTTATTTGTCATCTGTTAAGAATTTGAGTTTTATTTTAGTTTGACATGACGTTTTGAAATAGATTTTGTAACATAACGGCATATTAAAAAAAATGTTTTGTTTCCAGCACTCTATGTACTATATGTATACTTGTGTATTTAATTGTAACTTTTTTTTACATGACTGTTTGTTACCTCAATAAATAAATAAATAAAATAAATAAATATATTATTTAAAAAAAATGCGTGTACGTGAGAAGTGATTCTTTGTCGTAACAGAACCATTCAAACTTCAAAAATGTTATCACGCGTGTCAACATTATGAAGTTGATACAAAGATGATAAATAAATCCATTTATAGACTTTTTTAAATTGTTTAATATTAAAAGTCAGTAAAATGAATTCACATTATTATCAATACATCATCATCATATTGGTAAATAAGTAATAATATTGTAAATATTTAACCGCCCTCTCCTAGAACTCACCGTCCCTGGGCAATAGCTTATTATGCTTTTAGGTTAATCCGCTCCTACTAAGTGGGCTAGCTTGGAGGATTAATGCCCCGAACTCTTTTCTGTTATTTGTATATGAATAAATACTATGACCAGTGGTATAAAAAGGAAACATAGTCTTTGCTTTAGCAAACAATTTATTTTATATTAAGAATAATAAATAATAAATTGAGAACACAATTTCAAAGTAATTCACAATTAATTCCAGACTTATCAAAGCAATATACATATTGCTATACACATATTTAAGCCCCAACATACAGAACTGACAATATTATATTCATCACACAAAATATAGTCATGTGCGAGGATCAAACCCGCGACCTCTTAGCTCAATAGTAGACCTTACTATCACTGCGTCAAATACTTAAATCATGGCAATCTGTTCATAAAAGATATTTGAAAATACTATGAGGAGCTTTAGACGATAAAAGACAGAACATATTTCAATGGATTTTGAAATTTTTGTTTTTTTTTAGTCCGTCAGTTGAATTTGTACGCGTTTCTCGCAGAAATTAATGGACCGATTTTGATGAAACTTGGTGTAACAATAATTTACACAATACAGTAACATACAGAATTATGAACAGCTAAATCACCGATATTGAATTGAAATACACCTACGTATCTGAGATTAATTATTATCACTGTTATTTTTTTAATAGTATATATAGTAATATGGCAATGTAACGGCACTGTGCCTGATAATATGCACAGTACGATCCACAAACAACGGCGACCACCCGCGATCGTCAATCTATCGTGAATCACAACTGTCATTTTTTTTTTATACTACAAAGGTGGTAAACAGACATACGGCCCGCCTGATGGTAAGCGGCTACCGCAGCCCTTGAACGCCTGCAATACCACAGGTATTACAAGCGCGTTGCCGACCTTGAACCCCCCTACCCCAAGGAGCTCTGGAAACCCTACTCACCGCAGAAACACATCACTAGGTCATTTGGCTGCGATCTTCTGTAGGGTGGAGGTATTCCACCAGTCGGGCTGCCCCAAGTAGAGAGAAATCTCCAAATAAATTTCTCTGTGCCCTACCTCTGTTGGAGTCATGCTGACTTGCAAGCCTCAACCAAAAGAGAGCCACTATGACGGATTTCTCACTATGTGTATTTTAGTCGTGAGCCAGTCGGCTGCAGATCCCTAACACTCCTTTTAATTACTGGATGTATACCAGTTCCGGAACGCGACACACCTAGAGCGCTTCGTCCACGATAGAGTAATGGTGGCTAGACGGCTTGGAGATTAGTCTAATCTATACACTCATTTCCACGTACATGTCGAGGCCGTGAGAGCCCCTATTGCAAATTTTTTTGCCCTATCGTAGAGCATCTCAATAATATAGAATCCTTGGTCTTTTATATTATAAAATTTGGTGGCTAATAGTTTTTAAAAAATTAGCTTATAACAAAACATTATACAAACAGTTCTATTAGCGTATAATTAGTTTTATTATTTATGAAAATTTTAAATCCTGTTGCGCCAGTCCCCGCCGTGGCAACATTTTAAATGAAATTATTTTGTATAAACACATTTTTGTGCCTTATGTTATGTTATGTTATGATTAGTGTGACACAAGGTCCCTGATTAAGTTAGGGGTGTTGATAGGAACTATAAAAAAATCCTTGGCCTGTGTACACTACAACTGTACTCTCACAATAGCTTAACTATTATTCACTCTTAGTCACGATTCGCTGCTGCTATTGTAGTGGATTTGTTATTAAAAAAGAAAAATAAGGAAAAAGTTAAACGATAACTTTGGGTAATAAAATTGATAGTAGATCGATCAAATCATGAAGCATATAATAATTTAATACGGAATTTAAAAGCAAATGTTATATTTTACAGACGTATCATTCGCGTAGCGTCGTCTGATTTTCAATTTCTTCTAGAACTTTTACGCAAATATTTTATAACATTATTAGGAACATTTTATTATTATTATTATTATTATTTTTATAAGAAATCATCCACGATTTTTTTTTAAATATTAGCTCGGCACATTGACTATACTCTCCCTGATGGTAAGCACAGTACAATACAAACACAACGGTGACCACCGAAAGATCTAAATCCATCAGCGGTCGCCGCTGTCATGCCGGCCTGCATAAATATCTCTTCACGTTACGCTTAAAAGACCCGATGTCGTAAGAAGGAGGGAACATATTAACCGGGAGATGGTTCCACAGTTTCTCGGTACGACAAAGATAAGTCATAGAGAGCATAGCTAGACTGATCAAAACGTGTAGTTAATTCGAGAGAGTTCTATCACAGCGCATTGTCTCGTACCTGCGTTCATGATGTCCTCTGAGCGTGTCTATACTACGTAATCTGTAGTTATGCTCTAGCTAGGGTAGTCTACCTAATATGTACAAGTCGCAGATTGCCCTATGAAAGTTGCTCTACGTCATTTTGAATCCATCGTGGACAACGCACTTAAGCGTGTCACTACAGCGGATGTTACACCTCGCGATCCATTCGGAGACAGTAGTCGTATATCCTACTACCCTGCGACTGTCTTTATATAAATGAAATTTTACGTGGACGGGGACGTGAGCACAGTTCGTTATTCATTACAGCTGACAAGTAGATATAATTTTTCATAGCGGATTTAACTATAGTAATATAAAAAATTAAAACTAATAATTAATTTACGTATCAGTTCTTTAGACGCGTGTAAAAACCGACATCAAAGAGTCTTCAAAACGTCGGTCATCAAAACTGTATGTATTGTAAATAATTCGCCTACGTCGATATATTGCCGTGTCTTTCTATAAAATATACGGCGCATAATAAATTATCTAACATATTATTTTGTCTATAAAAGATTGATAGAGGTCAAGATACTGGTTTGTTTGTTCTATCTTGTAAACGGAATAATAATGTAATAATAATATCAGTCTGTAAGTGTCCCACTGCTGGGCATTATGGCCTCTTCCCTCTTCTCAAACAGATAAAGTCGCGGGCAGAAGCTAATTATTAATAATTCAGTAATACTAGATTTGTAAGATTTTTATATTTTATTTCATAATAATGATATGTACTATCCGATATCATAATGTATTTCAGATTGGATTTTGTTTTACAAGTCCCATTCACAATAGGAACTATGCCGGCATTTTGCCAATTCTCAATAGTATTTATCTGATTTCTTTACGGCAAGCCGACCGGTTTGTGGGTTCGATTTGTTTGATATTCACATATAGACTCAGTAAGTAATGTTTTTTTAGACTATTTGAGTACCTTACTCTGATTGGCGTAAAGCTCAGAAAGATTGAGTACGAATCCCACAATAAAGTTGTCTGTAGAGGGCAGCTTCATGACGCACATAAAATATGCGTCATTAGCATAAAATATACTTTTATTTTTCCATAATCGGAGTCGTAGAAGCATTTATTTTATTTTATTCATAGTTCTTGTATTCTTCATTGTCTAAGGCATTTTTATGTAGGTATATACAACGTAGTCATTTCATAATAGAATGGCGTTATTTAAAGATTTTTTTAATTGGACTTTCAAAGCAATTATAATCAAAACTCCACTTATGCACAATAACCAAAATCCATCACGTATGATGCCATCAGAATTTTATCATTGGGGATAAAAAAAAGGTTTTTTTTTTCTTAAATATACTTCGGTATGGTATGATGGTATACTTGTCGCGTGACATATTCCTTTGACAGTCGTTATCGTCATTAGGCTGTTACCTGAACCGCTAAAATTTCTTTTCTCTCTATAATATCACAGGAAGACGGTAATACGCTGTTCGGGCGACGGTTCCTCATGTTCAAGGTACAATAAAGGTGAGAGTCTGCGAATTTTGTTCATGTCAAGATAGAGGATATTGTAAATTTGTTTCTAAAAATAGTAGCATTCTTAATTTAAATAAAAAAAGTATTTATTAAAAAAAATAATATAAGTTCCATGTCGTAAAGCAGTGTGCGCCTCATTCATAACTTCGAACTTTCTGCGAGTTGGCATTCAGCCAGTTTGACTATTAATATAAGTGGATTAAATTAAAGTATTTTCATTTAGATGAATGTCGCGAGTGTGCCTATATTAATATTGAGAATGAGATTTTCGTCTCAACATTGTATATAATATAATTTACAATATCATATTTTATTTCGTAAAAAAAATAAAAACGGACAAATTTAGATGTTCACATTTGCTTTCATACTTCGTATTAGTATTTAAAAACTAAATAAAAAAGCTGATCATAATATTACAAATATCTACTAAGCAATAATATATTTTTATTAGCTGTGCCCGCTGTACTGCGATAAAAAGTATCCTATGTGTTATTCCAAGTTATAAACTATCTATGTGCCAAATTTCATCGAAATCCGTTCAGCCGTTTTTCCGTGGTTGAGTAACAAACAATCAAACTCACTTTCGCCTTTATAATATTAGTAAGGATAATAAAATCTGTAATGTTCGAGAAAATTAATTTCGCCATGATAAAACACTGTAAGGTTATTTATTTATTTTAAGATTAAAGTTCAAGTGAACTTTTTAGTGAACTTTGACATGTTTTTTTTATGAGATCATCGTCTTCTCAGATCTGCAGTACTGCAGCATATAGCGATCTCTAATATGAAAAAGGATCGCAATACTCAATTCACATACTGATAGGCGCTATCCGTAAGGGCTCTATCCTGATTTGCAGCGCCTTATTTGCCAGTGCGTCTTCCAACTGCACTCTTCAAACCGGAACATAGTAGCGCCTATTAGCTCTGCTGCTGACATGTAAAAAGACGCGTGAGAGTATTAAAACCTTTTTTATTGCTAATTCTTTATTATATTTGAAAAATTTCATAGACATTACATTTGATAAACAAACTATATAAAATACTAGAAGCAAATATAGGACTAGACTATACTTTATTAGTCGTAAATAAACGTTAGGTCATTAGGGATCGTAAATAACGACGCCTCTCAACACTATTCAGATTAATTTACACTCGAGCGCAAGTCGTATGTCATGTCAATTGCTGTAATATACGAGTATACTCGCGTAAAAGATACATAATATGACATATATTATGCATACAAATATATGAGAGCAAATTGTTACATAAAATTTTGAATTTTCTCACTTCTCGTACTCGCCTAAAGATTGCCAGAATACTTGACGTTCACGGTTAGGTACTGCTCCGTTCCTTACAGTCATAACGTAAAATTATGCAGCTTATAATATTCTCAATAAATATACTATAAAACGTCCGTACTGTCCGTACTAATGATTTCACTATTGACCCGCGAATAGACAACCTTTAATTAGGACTTCGGCCATTCTGAGGGCAGTTATAAACACCTATATGCTGATTTCTCCCACGTCATTTCGTTTATCCGACGCGGTAATGTGTTTAAGAGTTACACGCATTGTTGTAACGAAGACATAAATTACGATTACAACCGTATCACACAATAAGTCGTTATAATTTACAGCGTGTCGGTGTGTAACAAACGCAGCACGGTGCGGCGTAGACTTCGAAACTTGGCGTACGTCCAACAATATTTTGCTGTTATACGATTACGCCCACTCTATTAGCCGCGAAGGCGTAAACACTAGGGTGCAATGATCTATTCAGATATCTTGGGTTTGCACCTTCAATGATAGCGTTTGATCGCCATCACCCTGGCGCCAAAGGTGATGAATAATAATGCTGGGTGGTACGACGCGATATTTGTATCCGACCGGGTCGATTAGGCGTGTCACATTGCGGGATCAGCCGGTATACGAGTATCTCTAATAATCAAGGTTGGTAGGGTATGTGTACCCGACTGGGTCACGACAAACATACACATGGTGATAGGGTTTATAAGTGATCAGTAACTCTCTTTCTGTGCGAGCGTTTCGGGATCATATCTAGTGAATATCGAGCTGCTAAACGGATTGCATTTCCTTGTGGTTAATGCCAGAGACATCATAATTTTATGTAACCATTTTTTTGTATTTTTTCATGCTTCTTTTCTATTGCACACAAGTATCTATTTTAGTTTTATTTGAAAATTTTTTTTTCTTATCTCGTTTTTAAAAAGAAATTAATGATTTTATTGTTTTGGAAGGTTTATCGGGTTCCGTACTTCATAATGAAAAAAAAAACGGAACCCTTATTTTGTTGGCCTTATGTCTGTCTCCGTGTGTCCTTTTTCTCTAAAACGAGTAGAGGTATAAAGCCGAAGTTTAGTTAGAGGTTTCTAGGTCATCGGAAAAAGGAGATACGGCACTTGACAAATAAAATATATACTTGAAAAAATCGAGAATAATTATTTTTTTAATCCCGTGTGTAATTAACAATTACGAGTATAATGCAAAAAAAATAATTCTAAAGTTTTTCCTCAAACAGGGCTTGTGGTATACAGTTAAACTAAGATCTATGACCTCGTACTGCTGTAAAAAAAATCAACGTTCTAGATTAACACAATAAAGAGATACAGTCCTTCATAATAAAAGTTGAACTCGGTGATCAATTATCAGAATCTAAAAGGTACTTCCCGCAGGCCAACAGTTTGGAAATTTGGCACAAATGAGGGTCTTTCAACAACAGTTAAAGAATACATCCGAAAATAATGAATGTGTAATCCCATATGTACTTATAATGCAACAAAATTATATTCAGTAATTTTTTTTTTCTCGATAATGGCTTCAGGTATAAAGTTGATATTATTATTACACATACTAAGACCTACGATCTCATACTGCTATAAAAAAGTTTCTAGGTTAACGTAACAAAAAAAAGCCCTTTATACTAAAAGTTTAAAAGTCACACTCACTGATCGATTATCAAAACCCTCAGAGTACTTCCAAGCCACATACAGTTTTGAAACCCCTCCTACACGTCTTGCTTTTAATGTTGTCCGTATTATAGTAACCAATGAACTGGGACGGCTTTCAGAGCATACAATTCATATATTGTTATTTTACGTAAACATAACATAAATTTTTTTTTTTTTTCGTAACGTTAAATTGGTTATTGTGGTTTAAATATTAACTATGTAACGTGTAATGTAAACAGTGCGGAATTCTTAGGGCGGAAATTCTAGTCGCTAATTGTCCGTTTTCTATACATATAATAAAATTGAAGTGTCTGTTTTTAATGTCAAAATAACTGATTTTTACTAAATGCATATGAAAGTATACATGAAAACTATAACAAAAAACCCATTTTTTTAATTTTTGTCTGCCTGTTTGTTCCGGGTAGGCTCCGAAACGGTTGGACCGATTTTGACGGGACTTTCACTGGCAGACAAATGATTTGTTAAGGCATAACTTAGGCTAGTTTAATTTTAGAAAAATAATTAGGAATCCGCATAAAAATTAAAGAGCTTTTTCAGTAGTCCACCCGAGTGGAACCTCGGGCATAGGTAGTTTGATAAAAAAAAAATTTACAATTTTATCGCTTTTCACAAATATTTTAATTGTAAGTCTTTCATTGTAGTACGTACTAAAGGTGAATGTATATAACATAACGCTTTCAAACATAAGCACGTAAAATAAAAATGAAAAGACTTTCACAGAAAAAAAAAACAGCCCTTATCCTTTCTAACGAAAATCCGTGTAAATACTCACTTCAAAATAGTAAATTGTTTCGTGGAACGTGTAGGGTGAGGGGCGGGCGAGCGACCCTGAAAACACGAAACGACCTGAAACGGTCAAAGGTGAAGCATAGAAGCGAGTCGGACGTATCCACATAATCGAGAAATCGTGAGGTGTAGCCGTATAAATGTGCCAGCTGAAAATAATATTGAAGGAAAAATATAGATAGAACCCATTTTATTTTGACTAAATTGAAATAGTTAAAAAAATTAAAAACACGCTTTAACTAAGCACTAAAAATTATAAAACACTTTAGTCTTATAATATATATCGTTATTTCCCAATCTCCAATCTATTGGACTCTAACTAAAGGGGTTTGCTAGTAACCACTGAAGACTTCCATTATCCTCCACCAGACCCTAGTTACCACGTCCAATATATTGGACTTGTCAAAACAAATCATCTGAGCTCAAACTCAAGTTCCACTATCCACTTCATGGCTCCATCATTAGATCAGCTCCAAGATATCAAATTATAGTGTTCTCATCCGAACTACATATACATACAAAGTTTCATTTCGATACGACAATTAGAAGTATATTAAAATTGACTTTTAAGATTTTATTATATTGTTTGTTAAAAAAAGCGGAAGAGTTTGTTGGTTTGATTGTTTGTTTGTTTAAACACGTTAATCTCTAAAGGTAAGTACTAGTCGGATTAAAAAAATGTTTGTATATTCTATCTCTGATAATAGAAAACTATGAACTCGATAAGGTCTATGACCCGATCTTGATTTTTAATTATTTGTATAGTTAATAGCTATTTTAAAAGACTAGTTTCAACGAGTTCATTGTTTTGCTCTGGTAATCATAATAATAAAAAAGAAAATCAATAAACAAGAACAATAAACGAATAATTATGATTTATATTCATATGCACGTGATTTAACTTTAATATTCGAATTCGTAGCTCGTAGCACACAGTCGGTGCATCTGTAGGCAGTGTAAAAAGTATTGCAGCAATCGTGGCTGGAAAAGAAAAATAACCACCTCTCCAGATTCAAAAGTAGAACGACGAGCAGGGGGGGAGAGCGGAATACTGCGTGCCAGTTCCACTCACAATGGCTCTCGACAGATGAAAACCGTCGATATAAAGAGTACTTACTATTCACGGTGGAAATATTTAAACTCTTTAGATTTTTAACGTTCGTAATTGAATTTGAAAAGTTATTCACGAACTTTTTCATATTGTTCATTTAGTACATAAGTTTTATTTAGTTTATGTGTCCAATCTAAGAAATCTTTATTATATAGAAATCTTGTGTGCGTCTGCTAGTGTGATCGTATATTTTCTGAACGACTTGACCGATTCAGCTCATATTCATATATTTGTTTTATCGAGACGATGTTACATAGATATGTTAGGATCCGTTAGGCGCTGTGGTCGAGCCATTAACTACCGAAGAGGACAGAACGATGTCTGTAGAACCAGCTAGTATTAACATAAGGTCATAAAAAATGTAATGAAATCAGACACAGCAGATGTGGTGTAACATTAAAAAAAACCAACGATATATCGTATAAATACCAAAACAAAGAGAGGAAAATTATTAATTTCCTCCCGAAAAACTGGTAAGTGAAATGTCCGGAAATAACATTTGTTTTCTTAGCGGAAATGGGATTAATAATAAAAGAAGTATAAAAAGGCACAAAGAAGGAATACGATGAATTATAAATATAAATTATAATACTGTGATACATCAAAGAAATACTAAACTCAAATTTGAATACTCCTCCCGATACGTCTTTTATAATTTAAATAATGTCCATAAAAACGTTGACAAATTTGATTTTGTAACAGACCGTCACAGTTTTAATACTAGAAATAAACATACATTAGTCATATTTTTGTTAGTAAAAACGTAACAAGACTTGTTCCCGGGACAATATTATATAGTTAGACCATATATATACTTTACACATCAGTGTAATAAATTAATTTAGTGTCCTACAATTATACATTCAACACGTCACTATTAACAATAATGAACAGCAATTTGTTCTTTCAAACGTAGTCATTAATTTATACGAAACTTCATGAGCGGACAAACGTCAAAACGGCCATCATTACGTGCCGCTACTATAGACTTAGTATAACAAATAATAGTTTTTTAGGTAATAAGTGTTAGGCTCTATAATAAGATCCCGAAGATCTCGATCTGACGCTTTGTAGGGTTACATGGTTGCCTGTTTTTTGATACTATGAATATATAATATTAATTGAGTTGAAGCAATGATAGCTCAGTAGTAGCGTGTACGGACATCGCGTCGATGGACGTAAGTTCGAATCACTGCAATGAGCCTCAGCTTTCGGTGAAGGAAATCTTTTTTTTATCGTTATAGATTTGTCGTAGTGGCCACAAACTCACCTGATGTTAAGTGACGATGTGGCCCAAGATGATATTGTTATGAAACCATAGTATGATGGTAGGGCTTTTTCTAATGCCCGCATGGCTAGTTACACTGAAAAAAAAGTTTTGTTAAGAGTAGCTCAAATTTTACCTATTAGTTACAAAATTCGGGGGACTACTAAACTGAGGCCTACTAGTAACCAAACTCTTAACTAGTTTGGGAAGTGCAGCAAAACCAGTTTAGCTATTTTAACAAAAGTTTGGTTACTAAGAAGTAAATTTAAGCTATTTTCTGATTAGTTAAACTGTTCAGCTATCCATTTTTTTCAGTGTACCACCCTCATGTTGAAAATCTGTTGCCAAGCACCAATAGGTGTTCCGGCAGCCAGCACTGAGCCAGTCCTCTTACTAGGCTTAGCGTGTTACCGTCTTGGGCCACATCATCACTTAAGATCAGGTGAGATTATGGCCACAACGCTAAAGCTACAACGATAAAAAAAACAAGGTTTAACGTCTAACAACGGGTCCACATAGGACGGTGATAACTGACGAACGATTTACAGTAGGCCATTTAAAAATGCACACAGATATACAGTAATATAAATGGAAAATTTAATTGGTAAATTAGATAAAAAAAAAATTTTGGTTACAGTTTTCTTAAGTTTGAGAGAACTGCTTGATATTTTGATATACTACTGCTGTGATGTTTTTCAGGTATGATAAATAAATATTTTAATAAATTTGATATATTTGCATGCTCTATAAGTGCATTTAAAAAAATCATACGACATAGTATCTTAATAAGTCGTTTTTTTGTGTTTATTAATTTTGTACTTTTTTAACAAATTTTTAAAATTTACTATTTTGTCTGTTGAGTTTGAGTTAAGTTATTTGGACTGTTATTTATGTTAAATACTAGCAAATCGTTTTGTATATTGCTAGATTTAGTGGAAACTGGTTTTGTTTGTTTGTTTCTATTTTAGTAATACGAAATTGTAACTGTTTGTTTCCCTTATAATAAATAAATATCAAAAAGAGCCAATTAGCTGGCACGGAACACACACACTTCACTCTAACAAAAATTAACACTTTAAAGCTTAATATTTCGCAAAAGTATACAAGATTTATACAAGATCATATACTTACGAGACGTCAGTTACTTCAAAGAGCTATAATTTGATGACTTTACCCGATATAATTTCAGAACAGAAAGCCGGGATATCATCATGCGTTTTCGTTTTATAACGATCGTCATTTTTAATCGCACTTACTAACAAGTGAAACGCAGTCAAATTTCCGCATTGAAATAATAATAAAAAACGACGGGAAAGTTAATACATATCTGTAATATGCTATACAGAAACCCCCTTTAACAAATTGCGAACATATATATATACATGCAACAGGTATGCAAATGTATACTCTGACGCTCTTTGTAGTAACTCGAGTTACAAGCCAAAGCGACCTACCCATTTTACGCCGACGACAATTGGATAGCATGTTTTCATAAAGTCGTTGAATAACATTAAGAATGATACTTGAGTTTTTACTATCACTTAAAATACTTTATTTTCTGAATGACTTACGTCTTTTATTAACAGACTTTAAAAAAGGAGAAGATTCTCAATTCGAATGTATATTTTTTATGGATGTTCCAGCAATAACTTCTTTATTTATGAACCGATTTAGATGATTCTTTTTTCGTTGAAAAGGGGGTACCTCAAAGGTGGTCCTATTTTAATTTCATCGGCATTGGACCTTCGACTCCGAAGATGCACCAGGGAACTCCTCAAAACAATTGAAGTTCAAAAACAACTCCTTAAAAAAATTGTCTTGTAGCACTTCCGTATTAGGATGATTCTGTTTGATAAGAACTACGAAAAATAAATCATCGCAAGTAAGTAAAGGTTTTTCTTAAAGATTTTTCTTATTATTATTATTTATAGCAATGTCTGTTTATAAAAAAATATGCCAATGACACCTATATGGAATATATTTATAATCATCTGAATTCAAGCAACGCTTTAATAATATGTTGAGCTCTCTAGTTAAAATGGTCCAGAGAGTTTTTGTGGAAACTTACAATAAATTCTTCTATATAATATAATTCACTTCCTTGAGCACAATAACCAAAACTAAGTATATCATGCAAAATGCTACCAGTATAACATAATATAGGGCCAAATAACGTAAGTTTATGAATTAAATCAATCAATCAATATAGTGTATATGGCAGATCATAATCTCGCTAAAAACTCCGGTAACGTTTTTATTATCATTAAGTGAAATTTAGAACGAAAATGATTTAAAAAATACTCGTTATTAAATTTTGTTGCCAAAATGAGAATTCGCATTAACTCATCTAAGTATGTTATATAAAAAAAATTTTTTTTTCTTCAAATGTCTAGGAGAAACAGTGTTGGTTTAGTGTATAAAGAACAATATCCAATTAGCAATTCGTTTACTTTCCATATGATATTAGCTAAAGTTTAATCATTTCTACAATCTTTTATTTAATTCGCTATGTATATATAGTATGTATATATTGCAATATTTGTAATATTGCAAATACATTTTAACTACTTCCAATTAACCGTTTGAGCTGAAAGGGACACTTACGTAACTTGGATTTCAATGCAAATGCAAAGCCTTAACGAAACAAGATATCCTCCTCGTGTTTAGGCTTGTTAGATCTCTCTTGGTAAGTACCTACCTACCTAGGTCATGATTGGAGTCTATAAAAGTACTATATAAGTATAAAAGTCTGTTCGAACAGTATTAACCTTTCGGCTCCCAAACGTCACACAAAATGCGCGTAAAATTGGCATTAATGTCAACAATGCCAGTCAAGTTCTTAAATATATTTGCAATTATTAGAATGCACGAAATAAAACGATACTACATATCTAAAAATATCACGAATAAAAAAAATTGTTCGTTCTATTTTTGAAATTGGAACGAACAGTTAACAGATCGCAAGGCCAGGTCTCAGAGACTGGCTGTGTTTACCTGTTTGTAATTAGAAGGCAAGAAATTAAAATAAGTATCAACGATTAAAAATCAATTATCATTTGTGCTATTTTTGAAATTGTAACGAACATTTAACAGATCGCAAGGCCAGGTCGCGGAGACTGGCAGGGTTCACCTGTTGCGGCGCGCGCACATCGACCGCCCGCGCCTCGCCTCTCGTCTCCGGCTTGCATCGTACCTCGATTGTTAACCCCCCACTAGGTTGCCAGATGGACGAGACTGTTACTCAGGATTGTCTACGTAACCTATATGTACAGGTCATATAATATCTAGTCGTTACACAGATTCGAACAATTTTTAATATTCTATTGCGACCCAGTATTTGGTATCAACTAAGCTTTTATGACTCAACTTTTACACGATAGTTATGGGATGGTTCTCATCGCTGTGTAACTTTACAACTTATTATTAGTTATTCCCTTATTTTTCTATTTGAAAAACTTATATTTTATACTAGCAACCGCTCGCGTTAATTACAATAAAACTAGCTGACCCGTAGGAATATTTCGAACATAAAATGTATATTATAATCTATCAACAAGTTAATTAAACATACTGTTTATAAATGACACCTTGTAAATCTTAGTTGAACATCTATGTATTTTCCTTAGGAATAACATCATTTAATAAAAAATAATGAAAACATTTTTGACAAATAATATAAAGAGACAGGAATGATATTCATTAAAAATCGTCAATTTTGATGTAGAATTAACTGAGATATGGTGTTGCTAGGAAAAACACCTTTGAGAAATGATATAATATATGTTATAGCCTATGCCGTTCAGAAAAAATGAAGCTACCAGTAAAAGGAAATTTAAAATTAAATCATTAGTTCAGCCAAAATTTACTTCTTTATAATATTAGTATTAATATAGAAGAATAGATTTATTACCTATCCAATAATAAAACCAACATTTTAATATTCGTTAAATGAGTAGATATTTAGTTGATGAATTTATTGAATAATGTAATTAAATGATAAGGTTATCTGCTTAATTAAAGAAAATATAAAATGTTTTATAAATATTACGTTGGAACATACATGTACGACAACTTATAATAATTATATCAATAAATATAATTACCTTTTTTACAATTAGGAAATATTTATATTAAAATTATGCCTCACTGGTTGTGTTATTTATCTATATTAGTAAATCTGTAGCTCTTCTGTCTGTACATTATTTTTTCCCCAAATGTTCCTGATAGACATCCTACATAAAGGACACTGATCAGTAATATTCCTCAAGCCCGGTGAAAGCCTCTAATTGCTCCATAGCCCTTAAGGCTAACAGTATAGACAGTACGAAAAAAAAACGAATATTCCATTAATTTTTTTTTGTCTGTCGGCCTGTTTATATGTCCGAATTTAACTCAAAAACAGCTTGACCGATTTTTATGAAAATAAAACTACGAAACAAAACTAATAACTACGTATAAAACGCATGCGGAGCTACGGGGCACCACTAGTAATATTATATACCT
Organism: Saturnia pavonia; assembly: GCA_947532125.1. Taxonomy (NCBI): domain Eukaryota; kingdom Metazoa; phylum Arthropoda; class Insecta; order Lepidoptera; family Saturniidae; genus Saturnia; species Saturnia pavonia. The sequence continues at coordinate 14,270,340 of OX383906.1, forward strand.
CAGAAGATTGTTGGTTTGAATGCGCTTATCTCTGGAACTACCAGTCAGATATTTAAAAAAATAATGTATACTTTTATAATATATAAATTATATTTAGGAAGGTAATAACTAAACATAATATAATTTCACACTATGACCCTAAGGAGCTAAGTAGTAACTTAAAACGTCAATCTGGCAAGCTGTAGGTAAATACGGGAAGTGAGATCAACGATATCTATATCTATACATATATTTTTTTTCGAACTGATTATACTGTTAGCCATAAGGGCCCTGAAGCCTCAAACGCCTTTCACAGCTTCACCCGGCCTTGGGGGCGAGCGCTTAAGGCACTCAGCACTCAGCAAGGCAACTAGTTCCGAGGGTGCCAAAGCTCGGACTGTTGAAGTGATTGCAAATAAGTCGCGATCTGACTAAGTTCCTTATCACTCAATCTAATTATACATATATACCTGTCTCTATCCTCTGGGAGAAGAGGAAGAGACAAAGTATCTGTATTACTACTGTACTATATTCTGACCTTTGTCATATATAGTACTGAGTAATCTGTCAATTTTGAACTAGACTAACTAGCCACAAAAAAAGAAATAAAAAGGTCCCAGGTAGATAGGTTCTGTAAGGGATTCTGTACATCTTCACCGGACTTGGATAGCTATATATACCTAATGGGTGCGTGGCGAGCTGCGCGTTGGATAGATGGTCGAATTAATCTAACACGGGTCAACCGTGGGACACAGATAGTTTAATACAGGTGATTCTCTATCTTGGTACACTTATAACCTTACTACTTTTCGGTAAAAAAAAAAAAAAAAATCTCTAACATCACCGACCTTCTGATAAATTTGAAATAGTCATTATATATATATTCTAAAATGACATATTCAATCCTGGCAACCCTACCACCGCCCGGCGAAATGTGGGTCGCCGCTTTTAAATAACGAATTCACAACCCTCGCGTGGGAACCGCGATCGGGTTGGGCGCGACCTGCTTTGTGTTCGCAATGTTACGTTTTTGAATTCGGTACGACCGGTGATGTATGTCAAGTCGAGATTGGTCAGGTGAGTTTATGTTTACGCTCAATATTAATTATATTAACAGGGTAGATAGACAAAATTTAAATGAAAACTGTGTATAAAGCCATTCAAAGACAAAGGTTTTTTTTTCTATTATATTTAATAGTTTACCCTGAGATTAGGATCTGTCAACAGTAACTACCGTCATCACAGCCTATAAGGATGAAAGTCACTAAGTATTAAAGTAGTGGTACAATCCGTACAATGAGCCTGTGTTTCGGCAAAGAAATCATCGTGATGAAACCATAGAATGGTAGTAGGGCACTTTCTAATGTCCGCACGGCTAGCTACCACCCTCAAGTTGATAATCTGTCGCCAAGCAATTATAGGTGAGTTCCGGCAGCTAGCTGCACTTGAGAGTCAGTTCCCAATAGGATGAGCGAGTCATCACTTTGAGCCACATCGAGTGAAACATCAGGTGAAATAGTAGCAATAATACTAAAATATACAAAGAATAAAAAAAAGAATAAGTGGAAAAGGTTATTTTACCTGTTATAGCTGAGTTGCTCAGGGCTCATTCACACGTCGACGAATCGTTATTTTTGCCGGACCGTAATTTTTGACGTCCTAAAAATATGAATCCGTCATGATAAATGGTCTGAAGGATTATTTGTTTTTGACGCAACGTTTGTTTTTTTTTTCACTATTCGGTTAATAAATGTGAACATCTATTTGTCTTCAAAGAATCGTCATTTATCAGGAATCGCTAATTTAATCACGATTCGTTATATAAATGTGAATGTCTATCCGTCATTGACGAATCATTATTAATAACGAATCGTCAATGAAGGATGTACGTGTGAAAAACCTTGCAATAACTCCGATACTAACATAAAGACAGTCAGTTAGGCAGTACATCCACGACTTAATAAGACACGCGGCACGGATAAACACCAATGAAACGATAATGGGTTAAACAGTCGTAAAACGGAGCCGTTTTGATGGAAAACAATCAAATAATTCCACTTCACGATCGCATTAAAACTTTACCCGCAAAATAAGATAGATCGTTGAAAAAAAAACTGTTTTTTTTTTCTCGTTTAAATATTCCTCTTCGTTAATGTTTGATGTTGCTGGCTGTAAAATTTTATTGTTGCCGAGTAATTTGACAATTATTTTCCCTGGAACCGCCTTTTTATCTTTGGATGGCGTATAATTAATATTTTATGATTTTATTTTTCTAGAGGCATTATGAACACGAGGAGCCTTGGAATACAATAGAAAGGTTTTTTTAACAGTTGGTATGAAGTAGTAATCTGACATGCTATCCACCTACTGGTAAGAGACCTCGGCAAGGATAACACTACTCCCAATTTTCGTAATAAAATAAGTTTTTTAAAATATTATTATGTTTGATTCACGACTCCTGTATAAGTGTGCCTTTAAAATTTATGACATGGTTCTTTATAACGTATTTCTCTATCTCTTATAGTTTCAGAGAACCCGATCGGGCCAGCCATTTATGGGACGCGAAGTAGTAATTTTGAATTGTGCACGGGCAATTCTGAGCAGTCAGATGATGAATGTTATAAACTCATATGCGAACATTTGTGCGCCGACGCCCTTTAATACTAATTCAGCTCAAGTGAACTATATTAGTGACCAAATCAACTCAAACATTAAGTCAAGTATCAAGTATCATTTGTCATCAAGTTAACAGCCCGTTCACCCTTCAGCAGCAGCGTACCAGGTACAACATTACATATTCTTCTGCTCATCGAGTTATGGTGTATTACACACGGGTGTACTGACCGTTCTCAATATTACACCCTGTATATCACCAACCCCAAAGGGAACGCAGTCTAGAGCCCAGTCATAATACACTGTTACTCCCGAGGACTGAGTTAGAACGCCTCATCTGCCAGTGCGTGTTGCCAATCACATCCTTCAGCGCGGAATAGAGCAGCTAGTTGCGGCGGTGGTGATACCGCAGTGGAACCTTCTACCAGTCTTAAACCACTCACCACTCTTCGTTTGCAGATCACATTAAATTATATGATGGAACAGGTTACAAGACTTGTTCTGGACACTACATGTTGTCTAGAGTAGACTGATAATCTTCAGTAGCTGAAGAGTTACAATAAAAATTGAAAAACTAACGTGGGATAAATTGCAAAAATAACAAAACTTTGGCACGTACCCAACAGTGGAACGCAGTTGACGCTTGAATTGCTGAGAAGAAATAACACAGGGTATAAAAAGATGGCAGCTGAGAGGTAGTTCGTTCGAGAATTGCATCGATCTACTTGGTCCAGGATAACATCGTGATTAAAGTTGTAAATCCAGTAATCAAGCGGGATGGTAGGGCTCTGCATTCGACTAGGTCGCGACCATCATGCACATGGTGATAAACACGTCTCAGTTTGTCTCATTTCAGTATCAGCTTGTATATATACAGCTGGCGCGAGGATTGAAGGCCGACATGACAGCACGACCCTTGATGAATTGTCTATCACTCGGCGGACGAATTGTTTATCACTCGGCGGACGAATTGTCTATCACTCGGCGGACGAATTGTCCTTCACTCGGCGGATGAATTGTCTATCACTCGGCGGATGAATTATCTATCAATCGGCGGATAAATTGTCTATCACTCGGCGGACGTCCTAGTTTTTAGATTGTACTGGGCTTATCATCAGGCTAAGTGCCGTCACTTTGTCGTGTGACTACTTAAAGGGGGTTTTCTAACATTTTCCTTGCTAGCTATACATAACTCCTAGTGAAAATCGGTAAGTTTCGGAAGCTGCACTTGAGAGCAAGTTCCTCTGGAGCCTAGGGTATTATTATTTTAGGCCACATCACCACTGATGTGAATTGTGCATTTGTGATTCAAGGCTTTTTTATACTAAATAGAAACAAATCACAAAATCAGAATTTCTCCCGCTTTCTTTACAATAATTCGTTGTGCGTTCCGGCAAATAGATGTTAATTAAGCCGACCTCGGTAACGGGCCAGTTAATTCGCTAGGGGGAGTAATTTCTAGAGGTTACGCGTTGATCACCTCGGGGTATATCGGGAACACGATGCTGGTAATGTCTAGACCGTGAATTTTATACCGAAGAAGTTTTCTAATAAATCGTTTTATGTATCCTAGTAAATATATATATATATACGTATATATATATACGTCAGTATAGACAATATTTTTATCGGGCGGCCAGGGTTATACGTCACACTGAGACGTGGACGGCTCATTCTCGCCACTACACCCGAGCCGAGTGTTGAATTACTCAAATTTTACATTATCTAGCAAACTATTCGTCCAAATACCATGCTATAAAGGGCAAAATTTACCTACATAAAATTGTCTTGACGATGAAGTAACTTTCGTTCGTAAGGATTAATGCCTAATATAGATATGCCTAATAATAAAGCTCATAATTCACTTTTAAATTTTCAATAACACTTTGTCACAAAATACCTTATTGTGGTTTATGTATATGAAGGCATATGGTATCGAGGACTTTTTTATATGTACTAAGGCGAATTAATTTTGTAGAACATTATATTTACGTATCACTAACCATTACGCTAGTGCACGCGGATAAAGGAGTTAGGGTGCGCTATTTATTCCGACTTACTTAACAAAAGTCAATATTCAAGGCTAGTTGAGAAGTGTAGCCTAATGCTAGATAACCTATACTATACCACGTGAATATGGCTATCATATACAACAAGAATTTTTGCGAATCCGACTGATAGTTTCAGAGATTAGCGTGTTTAACCAAAAAAGCTCTTCCGCTTTATTATGTTAAGTATAGTCATATCAAGTATAGTAAATCATAGTATCATTGCAAAGTGACCGCAATGTGCCTGATGGTAACCACACTATATAATTCAGAAACAACGGAGACCCCCAAGAGAACAGCAATTCATCGCCAGTCGTCGCTATCCTGCCGGCCTGCAAACTTCTGTATAGCCGGATATACACTACATTATCCCGAAATGCAACAAACCACAAGAGGGTCATTGTGACGGATTTATCACAATTTCCATGGTTTTCGCGATCCAATTGGATACAGATCCCTACCATCGCGCTTGTTTACTTGATAGTATGTGTCCTACTACCCAGCATGTTCTTAGACAGTTTTATTCAGTACTGGCTGTGCCCGCGGCTCCGCTCGCGTGGACTACTAAAAAAGGTTATTTAATTTTGTGTGGAACCCTAATTATTTTTATAAAATAAAAGTAGACTATGTTATGAGTTATTTTATCCTCACCTCATCCTCAATGTTATCATATAACATTAATTATCTGCCAAATCTAGCCAAAATCGATCCAACCGTTTCGGAGATTAGTCGGAACAAACAGTCAAACAAAAATGGAGGTACCGTATATACTTTCACATGCATTTAGTAAAAAGGTGTTATTTTGACATTACAAACAGATACTTCAATTTATTCAATATATTTTAAGTCGTTTTGAAAAATATTAAGCAATATAAACTTTAAACCGCGAACTTATGATTCAATATTGTCCGCCAGCGATACTCTAGCGCCGTAACCTAATTTGAAAATTTAACACCGACGGTCTTGACACTCCATATAATTTGGTAAATTCAACTTTATCCACTAAGATACCCTTAATATAGTATACACTGTACTATTAATGATTATAGTTCTTTTGTCATACAATCGGTACGTTAATGTTCTTCTCAACGGTTAGGTCGGTAGTCGGAGTAGGGTTGTCACCTTTTATTTTGCACATTGTCAAAAATACTGTAATTACATTACTAAATCAACTATGGCGCTAATGTTGTTTATGAAAGAAACAAGTTTTTGTTAGAAGTCCAAATAAATAGCTTCATTTGAATTTAGAAATATTTTTTACTCTCTCGATTTTTATAGTAATTACTCTTCTAATGATGTAGTTCAATGGGTGCAGACGTTAATATCGACATTTGTCTACAATATTTTGAGCCACTTTTCCTTAAAAAAGCTCTTAATTAAATAATATTTCCCAAGCAAATATACTATAACATCAAAAGGGCGAATTTTTTAATAAAGTCTATTTAAATGATAATTTGATTGCATATCTAAATAATAAAGTATAAACGAGACAAAATATTGTTATTGAAAAAAAAAATGTAAAAATATTATGAACCAGTTAATTAAATATTTCTATTCAAATTAATAAAATTGTAAGTTGTTTGCGAGTCGGCGTGGAGCGGCGCCGGTGGCAACGCTTGTCCTACGATGAATTCATTGATTACTTGAGTCCCACTGGCCGTGTAATATTTTTGTTTTCATAACTTTGTTATATAAATTACGCATAACGTTTGAAAATATTTTACTTTCATACCACTTTTCTATGGTTTCTGTATTTCCCAATGTAGCTAGGAAGTTTTTGTCTTTCATATTTTTGGTGGTGTCTGAACATTAGAATTGTGTACGACCGGATCGCGACCACCACACAACTGGTGTAACATCCATGGCGTATCGCGTTCCAGGATCAGACGGTATATCCAGTAATCAAGGTGGTAGGGATAGCGACCACCATACACATGATGATAGACGCGTCACAATTACTCTCTTTTAGTTTATTTCGTTTCTGGATGAGCCAGTGTATAACCAACTGCCAAGAGACTTGCAGAGCGCCATGACAGCGACAAACCGCGATGGACAGCCAATCTCACGGTGGCGAAGAAGTTCTTGTGTTATATAAGCACATGCACAATGACGTCACTATGCGTTGGTACTATTAAAAAAAAGAACAATGAAAACTAATGCTTTTCATCCTTTTACTTGGAACAGAATTGCAATATTTCAAAACCTAACGATATACCTATATGTGCATAGTAGGTATACATATTTATATTCAATATGTTTCATTCATCTTATGAAACGCCTTCAGCGAGTGGAGTACATTTGACGTGGGATTTAAATCTCTCAACGCTGTTGAGATACGTAACAGAGGCGGGGATTTTATAATAAAAGATGATACAATTTCCCAAGAAAGATAAATTACTTTTTGGAGAAATAAGCTGAAGAAAACTTAGACACGTGTATACGGAGCAGTTTACGGGGCTTTATGAAGTTATTTAGTTAAGATAAAAGATCGAAATAGTTTCCAAGAACCGACCCCATAACTAGAATTCCCAGACTTCTAACTTCTAAACTGTAGAATTTTTGACGGGGTCTGGATCTATCAAGCGGTAGTATTTTTATTCAATAGAGCTATGTTTTAAAGTTACAAGAATAATAATAAAAAATATTATATTCAAGTGACGTTAGCAGAATTGTGGATGAACACAGTTGCCATTAAATAGAAAAAAGAAGAAGACTAAACTGTACCAACCTCGGGATACACGTTCGAATGTACTACAATCAAAGAGTATTTTGTGGATGCAACATGATGTAGCGGTCATGTTGTGGTTACATGCCCGGCGTTGGACCACGCTCGATGCGGTATCTCACGTTTCAATAATCGATGAACTATGTACAAATAATCGTTACGCTACAGCTGCGTCTGCATCTATCGCCATGAAGCAAGCAGTACTCGCGATAATGGTAATATCATCATTTATCTTCTATATAAATAATTTAGGTTTGCTGGTGTGCGCGCATCACGCAAAAACTACTGGATAGCTATAATCTTTTTTTTATTTTACTACTTAGATACTTGGTCGTTATCAAAAAATAAATTATCACGATATGTTGATTCTTTCGTCCACACAAGTGGAGTCGCGTGCACAGCTAATCATTAATATAATAACAGTTACTCAGAGCAAGTAAATGCTAGACAGAGTTATGTTATAACCGCGTGTCTATAAAACGCAAGCCGAGCAATCGAAGCGAGCCGTAAGCGCCAGAACAAAATAGTACCGATTAACTTAATTAGACCACCTAAAATCTCTTAATGTGATACTTTATTATTCTCGTAATAAGAACACCGTGGGAAACTTTTCGATTAGATCCTCTGTCTAAATAATGGAGTGGACCGAAGGGAGTTTTTACACATTTCTAAATCTGAGCCCATCTGATACGCGATAATAGGTAATACCTTTTAAAAAATATATTAAACGTCTGGTATTTGTCGTCCATCTTGGATTATTACACGATAATTCGTTTAAAATTACGAAGCCGTTAATGCGCCGCGGCATTAGCGCAGTAACTTATTAGCGAACAAAATATACGACGGTCGACGATATATCGTGATAATTTATTTTTTGATAACGACCGTATCTAAGGAGTAATATAAAATATGATCAAAAACTATCCAGTAGTTTTAGCGCGATACGCAAGAAGATAAATGATGATATTACCATGATCGCGAGAAACTGATCTATCATAATACTTTAAGCTACTCATAAATATGATAAAATTCCTAAGAATTTGTTCAAAACTCGGTTATTTTTATGACATTTTCATTTCTTTTTACTTTTACATTACTATTTAGATGAAATTGAGAAAGCACCACCGTCACACCTATTTATTGGCACAAAGGAGTACTGCTTACGCTGCTGTGTTCCCTTCCAAAGGCTGTGATTAGCAAGACTTACTGTTTGTTACACGAGGCGCTCCAACTCAGTCCTCAGGAGAAGCAACTCATTAATGACTGGCCTTATTTTGAATCGGGAATTTCTAAAGCTGGTTATAAACAGCTATAGGCCGCAATGCCCAATCTATAAGTGGAGTGCTTGATTTCAGTTAGATGAAAAAAAAAACATACATTCAAGCCAACTCAATTAGCTACAGATGACTACATATCCCAACATATTATGACACGAAGCATTTACCTCTCAATCATTTTGCTCAATCAAACAGATACCCTAACTCGTACGGCTCATGGTTTTGTTTCACTTGGCACGCCAAAGTCAATGTATCGGAAACTTGGTTCAATCACTCGTAAGGCACACAGCGGTATTCATTTTGACGTTAACATTCGCTTTTGACGTTTTTAGTTCCGATTGTGAGGAACCTTTTTCGATTACTTTCGATTAGATAGGTTGCTAAAGGTATTTTCGTAACTATGTTCATATTCATAACAGTTATGTTTTTTTATTATATTACTAGCTGTGCCCTACGGTTTCACCCGTGTTCAATTAATTCGACCAACTCTCCATCGCGTAGCCGCTAACGCACCCGTGTAGTCTATCGTTGTTCACACTTCCTGTACTTGCATACAACTCGCCGGATTGCTTGAAGTTCATGGTTACTACTCCGCTCCTTAGGGTCGTAGCTTGAAGTAATATAGCCTATAACCTTCCTCAATAAATCTATACATATAATAAAATTGAAGTGTCTGTTTGTAATGTCAAAATAACAGGTTTTTACTAAATGCATATGAAAGTATACACGGTACCTACAACAAGAAACCCATTTTTTTATTTTTGTCTGTATGTTCCGGGTAATCTCCAAAATAGTTGGACCTATTTTGACGAGACTTTCATTGGTAGCTGATGTTATAAGGAATAGCTTAGGCTACTTTTATTTTAGAAAGAAAATTAGGGTTCCGCACAAAAAATAAAAAATAAAAACAGTTTTTTAGTAGCCCACATGGAGCCGCGGGTACAGCTAGTAAGCTACAAAATGCAAAAACAATTTCTTCAAATCTGACTGGTAGTTCCAGGGATTAGCGCGTTCAAATAAACAAATAATCTCTTGAATTTGAGAATACTAGTATAGATATATCTCGGTAAGCTACTGCAGAGCACAAGGTATACTCAGTAAAATGAAATTAATATTCCACGAATTAAGAGACCACCAATAGTCATGTCAAGTTACAAATACCATAAACGAAAGCCTCTATATAGAAATAAAGAAAAGACATTTATTCGTCTCACACAGAAAAGTTATACAAAAGAAATAAAAATATAATAATAAGTAAAATTTAAAATCAAGAAAAAATAAATAAAAAAGAAACCAAGAATGCAGATTGTGGATAATATTCACAGAACGTTAGTTTGAGAGTGTGTGTAGCAAATGGGGCCCGAATCAACATATAAGCTGAATATTGCTGAAGGATGTGAGTCCTCCGGCGCTACCCAAAGAGTTGCATACTGTTTTATATCCCTGAATTGTAACCCATCCTGCATACACCTCATTGAATCCTGCCTACTCTGCATTTTCGTTAATGAATTTAGTTAGATAAACAGTCCCTTTCAAGACAGTCTCTGTCCACCTTCTTGCCGGGCTAGACGACAGCGAATTTAAATATCTTTTCTTTAAGACCCAATCTTAAATATACCTATAACAGTGCGCTGCGTTTATAAGTATGATTTTGGTGTACTATGGTTGTGTTAATATATCGTGAATAGTTATTCATGATACTAGTAAGTTGGTTTTTACAAATGAGTAGATGAATGTAAGCCCGAGATCAAGTCTAGTGTTTACCATAATCATGAGTTTGTAAAAACCAACTTCCGCACGCATGTCATACAACGTTTTTCAACACATGTGCGAGAAAACAGTACAATAGGTAGTGAATCAAACTTTTTCAATATATTTAACTTTTAATAGCACATAAGAAATTATACAGTTGGGTCACACTCTTGGAAATTTTACCTTCAATTTGTGTCTGATTCAAAATATCAGGTGGAGTAGATTCCATATTAATAATATCGGACTCGTCTCTTGAACTCATACTCGTATTATTATTTTATTTATTAATATCAGTCGGAAAGTCGCAACAATCTTTGATTGATTTGATGTTTCTAATATGAAAATGGCGCGTATTTGCAAATGGCGTCACGGGCGCATGGTTAAAATTATAACTACAGCTTGCACCTCTTTCTTCTTAGTATAAATGTATTGATCAAAAGCGCTTCCTAGGAGGTTCGATCATTCAGCTTATTTATGGTCGTAAAGTGAAACCCCTTGGTGGAACTCTTATATTTTTTTTAATGGAAATAAGAAAACCGTAATGGATACGCACGGCGATATCTATTTTACCGCACGCTCCGTTGTATGGTGCGTAATTTTTAATTTTCGAACAAAGTTAACGTTATTGGATTTTTTGAGGAAAAGTGTTGCAAAGTATATTTCTATGTTGAAAAACTGGTTAAGTAATTACTGTAAATAAGGTGAAATAGTAAATAAGTATGAAATAAAAAATGTATGTAATAAGAAATATGTAATATATTATAAAAATAAATATCATGTTAAAGTGACTACTGTGAAAGAAAAAAATATTAAAATAATGGGCTGAAAGAGAATAAGGACATAGCATTTTGGATCGGTGGAGTATATTATTCCAACATTTTGTCGCCTGATATCTGCAGCTGACACGAAAGCAGAAGTTCTATGTTTATGAGAGATAGGAGTGCCTGAGTGAAAGGAGTGCCTCTCTCGACAGAATAGCCTTGAGAAGTGACAATAGTACCATCAGCCCTTCGCAATATAACTTGTTGGTATCGATTTACAAGATAACAGTGAAATCAGCCAACAGTTAGTTTTTCAAATTTAGCGTAAGAAAGCTTAGAAAGCAGAAGAGAAATACTGATATAATCAAAAGCTCTGGAAAAATCAAGAAGAATCAAAATAGAGCCCATACCTACATCTTGGTCAGCTCATATATTATTAATAACATCGAGCAGGACAGTAGTAGTATTGCGAGCTTTCCTAAAACTTGATTTAAAAGTAGGAAGAATATCGTCAGTTTAGAGATAAGCTGTGAGTTGATTATACGAGTATGCTACCTTTTCCGAAATTTTAGATAAATAGGGTAGAATATAGTTATATGAATGAACCATTCAGGTAACCAAACAGAAATAGAATTAGAATCTATAGAATTATAGAAATACTTCCAACGTATAAATGTCTCGCGTTTAGTCAAAGGCTCTTCTTAAGGCAGTCACGGACTAATTCACGAAGCTATTACGCATATATTGCCGATTACAAACGCCGGGAAACATAATTATATATTTACCCACAACGAAGCTGGAAGTAGTGGAGTCTTAGTACATAAAAAAAATTGAACTAAACATTTTGAAAAAAAAAACTACCAGTTTAATCATTCAGGCATGTCAGGCTAAGTCACGTTTTAGCTGTAGGTACGTAACACTGGTGACATCAGTTCCGGATATCTCCACGTAGACATCCCGCCTCTTTATAACGGACATGGCTGCTCATAAAATCCTCAGCTGTCATGTGCAGCGGGGTCGTAATGAGATTTCTCGCCTAGGGGTCTTATTTATTCGTAGATAAGTGGACCGTTACCCGTATCCATCGTCCGGGTGATACATTGATTTTATCCTTTTGGACAACATGGGACGTTAAATAGGAAAAAGGTGTAATGAAAATACGATGACTCAGTTCAATTATTTAAAGAAATTTATTTATGTACTACAGAACATATTAATCGAAAATCAACAGTCTGAAGACTTGCATTATACTGCTTGCAAAATCCTAACAGTTTTCTGAGCTCTCGGTGTAAAAATCGATGTTCTGCAGCCATAGCAAATATTACGCCATTTAACTTGTGCTTGTTTGGCTAGCTGCCATCCTCTAATTGAAATTCGGTTGACAAAAAAGTATGTATTTTATTTATTATGGTTCATCAATATAACGATACATTACTTCTTTTTTCTATATAATAAAATTAAAATATTTAATTGTGATCACGGTATGCACGGACACCAGTCAAGTTTAACGATATTTATACATTATATCATTATATTAACTCGAGTTAGTGTCACGCCGTGACAAATCCGTGAAAAATCCAGTACATATACTTAGTGAAATTATATATAAATCAATATCTTTATAAAGAAAATGAGTGAGGTTTACTGCCCTAGTACGCGCATTACAGAAAAACTACTAAATACATTTTAATCCATTTTTTGTTGTTTTAGTTCTTAGATATACAGTTCTTATAAAATTAAATAAAAGTCGCGATATCTTCCACAAACAATAAAGCTGTAGTCCACGTGAGCGGAGCCGCAGGCACAGCTAGTACTAGAATACACGAGAATCACTGGGATCTGGGAATATATATTAGTTATTTTAAAACATTTTTATTATCGTTTATATTCGTTACAGTGCCTCTTCCCAATCGGCCGTAGAGTCATTGAAAATATTGAATAAAATAAACGTATTATCATCTTAATTGTTTTAATTTACTTAAGGCATTCATTTACACATTTATTTAAATTCAAACATTTTATGTTGTAGGTAACTGAAACTACTATTCATCTATTGCAAGCGGAAGTAGCAAAGAAATTTCGGATAATTATTTACTATGGATTTTCGCAAAGTAACACTGTCGATCAAATATCGATAAAATATTTTTAAATTAATTTTAGATAGGCTTACTTTATATTAGAAAGTAAATTATAAGCAACAAAACTATTAATATCAATAATTAAGTGATTATTTATTTAATAACGTAACTGCCATATATGGCACTAAATGTCGATGCAAATGATTTGTAACAGGAATCTGCAGGGTACGGTATTTATGTAAAGAAAATGTGGTTCACACGTCAACATTCACAGAAGCGGAAATTCAGATATTGATTAGCGGCTCATCCGCAAACACTAAGGGTCATTCAAACCACAACAATATAGCTGTTCTCCAAGACATTCTTGTCACTTACATGCTTGTAATAAAGACTATCTGACATGGGATTTTCAAAAAGGATTAAAATAAACAGCCTGTTACCTGTGTATCGTAAAAGAGGATAACAAGTTAATTAGAAAACAAATAAAACTCAACATGCTATCAAATGGGGACTAATTTTAAGTAATCATTATTGAGACGACTACCGGTTAGATGTAACAAATATTTCAATTGACACGATCTAGATCCATCTTTTTCAAAGTGGGCGATAACATCCCCTGGAGGAGGTTTTCAAGGGGCGGAAAACATTCATAGAAAATTAGAAGGCGGTACAGCGCGGCACGGCGGTCTAGGGCTGTGCGGGCAAATAAAAAAAAATCATGTTCCCTGTTAAATATTTCGGCAGTTCTAAGGAATAAAAAACCAATGATAAAATAACCTACCTGTTTTCATTTAATTTTTTGTGGCTTTCTAGCTAGTGTGTTCAACCAAGTTTCTGTTCAACAAATCGATTTTTGAGGAGCGATAAAAAAAACAATTGCTACATTTCAGCGTTGTTGAGTCAAGCTAGTTTCAGAACTATTCGATTGGTGAGAGATATCGAATAATATAATTATAGGGTCACAGTTCACGGGTAAATCTAGCTTCGTACCTGATAAATTTTACGATTGCGCCTTATTTAATGTGTCGGTATTGAGTGTAAAAGCACTTACTAACGTGTTTTATTGTGTACCACGCGTTTAACGATTTCGACACGACGCGGCGCGGTGTTTAAAGTCTTACATGTATTTACGGAAACCTATGTAATTAGACTTTTTAAAAGTCAGTATAGCTGTCTAGTTCTGAATATAAGTAAGTGCCCCTAGACAGGTAATAATATTATTTGATTGACGAAATTTCGGAAATCCATCGCAAATAATTTGCCCTAAATTTCATAGCTACTTCCGCCTGCATTAGATTAACAGTGGTTTCGTCTTTCTACTTTCGTGTTTTGGGGGAGGCCTATGTCCAGCAGTGGACGTCTTTCGACTGAAATGATGATGATGACAGCATAAACGTTTCAATCCTTACTACTTCTGCCTACATCCAACTTGCTTCTGCCCGCGGCTCCGCTCGCGTGAACTAAAAAAACTGTTGTTACCGGGATAAAAAGTATCCTATGTGTCATATGTCACACCAACATAGGATACTTTTTACCTCAGTAAAGACCCAATTCTGAAGTAACCGCAGACGAAGTCGCGGGCAGAAGTTAATAATAAATGAAAGAATATATGAAATAATAAATGAAAGTCTTAAACAAATGGTAATAATAATTAAGTAATAAACAAAATAATAATAACTAAATAATAATACTTAAAAATAATAATAGAGTAGAAAATGGTATATTAAACTTAAAGCTTCGTCACTTCTCTGTGAAATTCCCTAAATTTATATACGTAATAATTTTTAAAAACATAAAGCCAAAATAGTGTTTATGTACTTTAAATTCATATCACCTGACTTTTTCAGGTAACTTAATACATAAACTTCTTTCAGAAAGTATTGCATTAGTTTAAAGCTGGCAAGCATCTAAAGTACCTATCGAGGAAATGTAGATATTTACAATTGACATTACTTAAGTCGTCTAAAACTTATCCGAAGGTTAAAAGGATAAATAATTAATATTCTATAAACAATTTACAAACTCAATTATAAAACGTAAATTATTAACCGAGAAGACGGAGCGAACAAACTGACAGATTGAAAGTAAACATGGATAAAGTTTTACTCGGGAGTAATTAATCCCAGCTGGAACAGATTCGAGATTCGTCAGCGGCTTCCTTCAAGTTGAAAAGTTTTGTCGAACTCGGAATCGACTACTCGCTAGTGACTGACAAACGTGAGAAGGAACGTTTGGTAGGAACAGAACCGCGAACTATTATGCTAGATTAATTTTAAAAATAAGTTATTTGACAGCCGTCTAACTCTGCTAGAAGGTGGTTAGACACTGACTTGGAAGGGACTGATTAACTAAATACACTAAGGAGGTGTATACCTACAGATTAAGGCGTTATCGAAAGATATAACAGAACGCTATAACATCACTAATGTATCATTATTACATACTCTAAATAAATAATACCATAATGAAATGACAATAGGAGTTTTGTGCGGGATCTCAAACTGTCATGTAGTGGAATTTATTTTTTATTCATAAATTTGTTTTATTATAGATATATAAATTGGAATTAATAACATGGATCATGAATTCTGAGATGCCACAAAAACTCCCTAGAGAGTTCTAACAAAAGACCCACCAACTTGTTAGGATACACAAATCGTCATAACACTGGAAACTATATACACTCGATAATGGCAGTAATGGTCTTCAATGAAGAAGACCGGTTGCCAAATTAGGAGAAAGACTGGACTGTCCGACTGGATCGCGACCACAATGCACATCGTTAATGTACCCTTCAGTGACTATTTCAGTTGGTACTTAGTGTTTTTTTAATTCTTTATGGATTTAGCGTTTGGCCACAGTCTTACCTCATGTTAAGTGGCGATGTGACCCAAGACACGCGAAGCCTAGTGTAGGACTAGCTCTCAAGTGCAGCTGCAGGAACACGCTTATTGGTGATTGGCGACAGATTGTCAACTTGATGGTGGCAGCTAACCAGGCGGGTATTAGTAAATGCCTTACCATCATGCTATGGTTTCATCACGATGTTTTTCTTTACCGAAAGATCGACGCGATGTCCGTACACGCTACCACTGAGCTGCTACCAGCTGCAGCCAGGCTTGCAAGATTAAGAGCTATTTTTTGGATTGTACTGTACTTATCATCAGGCACAGTGGCGTCTCTGCTAAGCTGCTATAGAAAAAAAGTGCCTAAATCTTCCCTTAAACGCCGTGTAACTTTATAAATATAATATATCAAAGTTATTTCGCGTTTGTCAACATCGAACTCGAAGTAACAGAAAACTTGTACCGTAACATTCCGCGACCTAGTTGCCACTCAGCCTGCGTGTTCGTCAGGTAAGCTACTACTTATCGTGTCTCGAAACTTCAGCGAAGATTCAAGCTTTCAAACTTTTATATAAGTAAAACAACCAATTTCAAGTAAAACGAATTTCGCTTCGAATAAGTACGATTCAAACTTTTAAAAGGACTTAAGAAACTTAAATAAAAAGTAAGAAAATTAAAAACGCGTGTGGCCGACGAATGTTTACATCGGTGGAGTGTCATTTAGAAGAATAAATAAATTTCGTATCAATTTACTAATTGAGAAAACGATATTAATGTACTTTACTACCTAAATTTACATCTATGAATCTAAAATCCACTAAAGGGTGGAGAAAATCCTCAAATAGAAATTATCCTGTCTAAAAGCACAAAATTCTACACAGGGTTTCTGTATATAACGGAGGTGAGCACTAAGAACAGGTTTTTAGTGGAATAAATTAAGTATATTAACTTTGCCTTCCCAGTACACTCTTGAAAATTTAATGCATATTCGGAAAAACGAAGATAAGTTTGAACTTACGTACCGGGACAATTTTAATACTAAAAATAAGCATAAAATAGTCACCCATAGTTGACACTTACTTACTACTTAGACTTAGTATGAGAAATTAAATGTTTTTTTTGCTAATAGTATTAGATTCTATAATAAGATTCCAAAGTATATTTATGATTTGCCGGTCAATAATTTAAGGATCATGCAAGACGAGTACTGTCGAAAAGTTTATTATAGGGTGGATCATTACGTGAATTATAGTGACACTCTCCTCTCTGTACATCCACTACAATAATAATGAACTACTTTATAATACTTGATAGTAAAGAAAAGAAAACTGGACAAAATATTCATAAACCCGGTCGAGTTTCTTGTCAACACTTCTCAATGACTGGGATAATTTCCGAACCGGTAATAGTGTTTTCACGTTGGTTAGTGTCAATTAAATTAGCATTCTTCATGAGATTCTGCCGATGAGGAATGCCATTGGGCAAACGGCTAATATAAAAATAAATAAATTTAGATTTTCCAATGTTTGTTATCGCCAATCAGTCGTGAACTATCCCTGTTATTTGCCTCAGGGAGGAGGCCATTTTCCAATAGGCAGTTGCGTATTTAACCTTTACCCATCAGTTTGATAATACTCGAATCAAATTTGTGTTAACCCATATTCTGTTAGACCAACCAATTATAGTACCTATTACAACCGTATAGAACTAATACTAGCTCGCACACACTGCGAAGATAAATCCTGATCGCTTCATAACAAGTGATTGATTGGCATAGAACATAATTAATTTATCTTTCACTGGATTACGATAACTTTATTGAAAGTTTCGTTAATTGAAATCAGTTTAAGTAGTTTAGTTATGTTTAATCTGCTCCTGTCATCAGATAAGATTATAATCGTTTAAACTATTACCGCATTGTAAACCAATAGTGTTTTTTTTTAATGTTTTGATATCTCGCGAAATGCCGTCTCTGTCAACACATACGTCATACCACATACGCCATACGTCAGTTAATAGGCTCTCCCTCTCCCTTTGGTAGTCATTACATAGTATAAAACAAAGTCGCTATAATCTGTCCGTCCCTATGTATGCTTAAATCTTTCAAACTACGTAACGGATTTTGAAGCGGTTTTTTGTAGTAGATAGAGTGATTCAAGAGGAAGGTTTATATGTATAATACATACATAATATTGTAGAGAAACACTGTTAAATTTATTGTACACCTTAAAAAGGTCAACAAAAAAGTCCGCGATGGTATATGTCTGTCTATCTCTTAAGGATAACCCACAATAATCATTTTTTATCCTTTACATTTTACGGGAAAAAATGGCTTATTTCGAAGTGATTTTAAGCAATACAGCATTAATCTTTATCCAATTAAGTACCCTAAATACTTTGTCCATTTAATATAGATCAGTATAGCCCTTTACAGCGTGTAATTTAAATGAATATTCCCGAAGATATTACAGATTTAAAATGTAGGGAAGTGCGGCGGTACCGGCCCTATACCATGGTCAATTATATGTCGTTCTTTCAAGAGTAACCTCTAAACAAAACATGTTTGTATTATCTAATGACAAAAAAGCTGTAAATGTTGTTTATAAGGACATTCTGTGGTAGGTAGGTACATTTAGTATCAGCATTGCACCCGTGCGAAGCCGGGGCGGGTCGCTAGTGATTATATAAACAAAATAATAAACTGCATCTATACATATTATAAAACTAAAAGACTGTCCGTTTACATTCCTTTCACGCATAAACCACTTATCAGATTTACATTGTTTTTATTTTAATTCATAGCTATGTTATCTGGCCAGGTTATATTTTGTAATATAAAGTAACATACGAAATAAGCAGTAAGGATAATGATGAATCAATTCGAAAAAAAGATGCACTTGGGGCACTTAAATGGCTTACGCTGACCATAAGAGATATATCAAATTAATGTTCTACATAATTGTAGACATTAAAACACCTACAAAAAAGTAACCGATAGCAATATGTAATAGCAATGATGGCTCAGTATTAGCGTGTATGGACAGCGTCGATAGACGTGAGTTCGAATCCCTGCAATGAGCCTGAGCTTTCGGTGATGGAAAACATCGTGATGAAACCATAGGATGGCGGTAGGGCTTTTTCTAATGCCCGCCTGGCTAACTACCACCCTCAAGTTGAAAATCTGTCGCCAAGCACCAATAGGTGTGTTCTGGCAGCTGCACTTGAGAGCCAGTTCTCCCACTTAGGCTTAGCGTGTTACCATCTTGGGCCACATCGTAACTTCAGATCAGGTGAGATTGTGGCCACTACGCCAAACCTATAACGATAAAAAATATATATTTCATAATTTACGTACTTATATTGGGTTTAAATATAATAACCACCAAATAATACACTGAGACCATAAACTCTCTTACCAAAAAAGTACTTTTGTACTGCCAAAATAGTAAATTGTCATCGTCACTAAAGATCAGTTGAGATTGTGGTCACACCGCTAAACCTTTAACGATAGAAAAACTCTATTTTTCTAAGGATCACCCACAACAAGCATTTTTGTCTTTAAAATAACAAACGGGTGACCGTCGCAAGTTGGATCGGGGGCAGCACGATTCACGCGTGTGCTCGACCGACGGCACTCTGTAGTCCAAGCGAGCGAAGCCGCGGGCACAGCTAACTCATAATAATCTATAATGGATCGAGAAGGTAAATACACCCCGCTGTTAGTCAGACAAAGCGAATTTCAACTTATTCCAATATCACGTTTTATTTAGAAACACAACGTTAAATAAAACCCTCTATACAAAGTTTACATCGCAGCGGGCGAGCGCACCTTGAGCTAGAATTGCGTTGCATACCACAGATATAAAACCCACACTGGATATGGTATCGAATTGAATTCTATTCACGATCTTTAAAAGCGGGAAATCGTAATGCGATTGCCTAGATAAAGTTATAAATTTAATTTATGTAGCATTCCGAATTTGCGGTGAATGTACGCGAACGAAATCAATTGTAGGTTGTACGCGAGATAAATGCACATTCCGTCATTTTTTATATGACGCCTAATATAGAAACAGAATCAAACGTTATAGATTTTTATGATAGAGTAATTCAATTAAATGGCCTTTATTGCTGATAATTGTGACATAAAAAAATAATAACACTAATTACAACATTAAAGATAATGATTTAAGAATTTTATGCAATTACTACTTTGAAAACAGCTAAACTATCCGTGGTTAACTAATAATGCAAATAGCCGATACATAGAAGATTGGGAATGGTCATAATTGAGTCATATAGGCAGTGGCGGATTAGCAGTTTTGGCCGCCCTAGGCCGCATTACACCGCCCCCTTCTCATCTCATTATTTAATAAAACATTCCAAATTTTATGGTATAAAAGTACAGCTTTACGATGTCAATATTGTAATTAAAACTAGGTTTTTATCCATCCGAAATCCGAAATCTCCTATATGCAGGAGAAAAAGAAAATATAGACCACAGAAAAATCTCTTTGGAGATTTGTCTCTATTTCGAGCAGTCCGACTGGTGAAATATCACCTTCTAGAAAATCGCAACCTAATAACCATGTATTGTGTTCCTGCGGTGAGTAGGGTTTCCAAAGTTCATTGAAGAAGGGGGTCCAAGGTCAGCAACATGCTAGTGATACATATGTTGTTCCGAGCGTCTATAGGCTACGGTAACCGGTTACCATCAGCCGGTCAGTACGTTTGTTGGACACTTTAGATGTATATAAAAAACTCTAGTTAAATACTTGGCTAATGATAAAATCAATAAACTTTTCTATATACAGCCATAGAATGGCGTTAGGAAATTTTCTTATACGAGCTTCGTTAGCCACCACCATCAAATTGAAAATCTGTCGCAAGACAAAACTATACATGTGTTCCAGCAGCTGCATTTGAGAGTCAGTCGTTCTAGGTTTAGTGTACTACCATCTTCAGCCTTATTGACATTAAACATAAGGTTAGGTTATCATTAAACACTAAATCTATAATGATAAAAAGTAAAAGTAAGCAAGTTACGACGCTCGCACTCGTACCTGATCATAATTTCCATAACGCTTCCATTCTACTAATATCCAGTGAAAAATATCTCAGTAGGTACCTCATTTTCTATTTGAAATTTACGTCAGGAACGGTTCGTTTATCTCGGAGAATGTATTTTATTCACTTACATAAAGTACTTTATGTTATATTAAACTCTACGTAAAAAATATTCAATACAAGAATATTAAGACTATTAGGAGTCTTACATTTACCAGTTAATAAGAAATTTTTATATAATTAAATGAAAAGCATCACCTTCATAAAGAACTTAACTATCCTCATTATATATTATATATATTTATATACACTGTTTACAGCTTTGGGCATGCACGAACAAATTCTACGCAATTCGTGTTAATTGACTTATTTAAAACACGGATGGAGGCGAAGGAAAAAAATCGTGATTAAAAAAGTTTGCCTATTACAATCATAAAATGAAAAAAACACTAAAGTATCATTTTGTATACGTTTGTATTCGCCAATAAATAATAAATACTACATCGCTAGCTGGCGTGATGGTAAGCCCCGCGTTTCACTCGAGCAAGACTTTACCCATAATTGGTTTATTTACAGGCGCTGGTATTACATGATCATTCGTACGTAATAAAATCTTAAAACGCTCGTGTGAAAACGCGACCGCTAAGTCACCAATATTTGCATTGACATCAAATATTGTATCAAAACTGAATTTAAGAACAGTACTACAAGCCCAAATAAGGCACATAAGAACTTGGTCAAGTTCAATTCATAAATTTACATAATTTTATCGTAATTTAATTCTGTAACATTGTGTAGTTACAATCCCAACAAAAACATACGAGGTGAAAAAGGGGCCCAGTTCGGTAGAAACGACGTTCGGGGTAGTCGTGTGTCACCGATAAAAAAGCTGACATCTAACGGGTGCCAAGTTCCATAGCAAATCTCTTAATTATAGCTATAAGATTTACGTTCTTTAATCCATTAATAAAACAATTTGTTACTGTCTTTGGTATGGGATTTCTAACACCACACAAACAATCTATCGCCAATCGCTGCTGTGCCGTGTGAATATGAACTAGATATGCACCGGTAGATTCTTTTTTTTTTAGTACTGACTATACTGTTAGCCTTATGGGCCCTGGAGCCTTTACGGCTTTTACAGCTGTACCGGGCTTGGGGGCGAGCGCTTAAGGCACTCAGCCACGAAAGCTTTGCAACAACATTCGAGGGTGCCAAAGTGGCCGAATCTCGGCTCGGACTGTTGCACGTATGCAATTAACTCGCGATCTGACTAATTCCCTATCATTCGATGTAAACTAACTATACATATATACATGTTTCTTCCCCCTGGGAGGAGGGAAGGAACATGTGCATCTGTATTTAGTGGTCTGAAAACTTTTGTCTAATAAACTAGGCAAAAAAAGAAAAAAAAGGTCCCTTACAGAACCTATGTGGTGTGCATGTGTTTATAATACAGTAGTAAGTGTTTATAATAGTTGGAACAAAGAGCGAGAGAAACTAATGTTGAAATCCAGGGGATTCCCGAGCGGAAAAGCGAAAATCTACTTTCAATAACGAAAAAAATATGCTCGGTGGTCTCATTCAACATAACAGATGCCGAAGTTTCAAGTTTTAGCCGCGTTGCAAAATTGCACCCTGAATCAAAGCGTCCTCGTAGTCTAATAGTTAAATTCAGTAGCCAACGCGTCAGGGATCAGCTTTTAGCGTCGGTCAAAATGTTTAATAAGACAAATGAAAATAATAAACTTAATACAGCTCACATTGGGATTTCTGCAGAAGAAACTCCTATCTTCGTATCTGAACACCTGTCTCCTGAATATAAAATACTTCATGCGGCCACTAGGATGGCAGCTAAGGAAAAAAACTACCGCTTCGTATGGATACGTAATGGACGCATATTCGTGCGAAAGGACCCGACATCACCTGTTAGACTGATAAAAACGGCACAATGTTTACAAGCATTGTAATACCTACATTATTTCTTTTCCTATTTTTGTTTTCTTTTATTTATGGTGTAATACTGTTACGTTAATAATAAAAAATTCAATCTTAAAATTTACTATCAAAATGTACGAGGTTTAAGGACTAAGACGGAAGATTTTTATTTATCAGTATTAAAAAATTGTTACGACTTAATAATAATATCTGAAACTTGGTTAAACGCTACAGTATTTGATCACGAATTAATAGATCACCGTTATAATGTATTCAGACGGGACAGATCAACGACAAGCTCTTATAAAACAAAAAAAGATGGCGGCGGGGTCATGATTGCGGTATTAAAATCCTATGAAGTTCTTCGTAAGGTGTCATGGGAATCATCTTGCGAGGATATATGGCTTACTTTAAAATTCAACAATCTTACGATAAATATTTGTGCAGTTTATGTGCCGCCCCCGGTTAGTTTAGATTATCTGGAGACTTTTCTACAAAATATGTCCCGAATCGTTCAGACTACCTCAAGTGGAGTGATAAGCTTCCCGACGTTTGTGGTTGGTGATTTCAATATGGGCGAAATTAAATGGCAAATAGATGCTTTACACTTGGTCTCTTCCAGTAACAATTCAGCTAGAACTACCCTTCTACTCGATACATTAGCATTTTGTGATCTTCAGCAGTATAATCATATTGTGAACGACAGTGAACGCATACTCGACCTAGTACTTTGTAATAACTCAATTCTATCTGATGTAGCTGTATCTACTACAGATAATCCTCTACTACCAATAGACTCACATCACCCATCATTAATAATTGATGTGACAAAATATTCCAAACGTAACCTTCAACCAAACAATAGCCCAAGTTTAAATTATTATAAGTGTGATTTTGACGCAGTTAACAGTGAGTTAAACGGAATCGACTGGTGTAGCCTATTTAATGGAGTACGAGACGTTGATCATATGGTCGAAATTTTTTACAAAGTTTTACATGATATACTTGGCAAACATACCCCGCACCGTAAGCCACGTAGCGGAAGCTATCCAGCATGGTTCTCAAGACCACTAATAAGAGCCCTCAAGGAAAAATCAAAGATCCACCACAGATATAAAAAGTATAAAAATTTACGTGATAAAATTGAATTTGAAATTTTAAGAAACCGTTGCGACGCTTTAGTTAAAACATGTTTCAATAATTTTAAAAAATATGCCGCTGAAAATTTACGTAAACAGCCCAAATACTTTTGGGATTTCTTGAAGAAATCTAAATCTAACAGCAATTCCATTCCTAACGAGGTGTCTTGGAATAGTGAAACAGCTAGGGGTGGACAAGCGATAGTAGATATGTTTTCTAAATATTTCCAACAAGTGTATAATTCTAACTTGTCACGCAACAGTACTCTGCGCCAATTAACAACATATTCAAACAATTTTTACTATGGCACTTCTTACAATAATACGTGTAAAATAAATGAAAAAGAAGTCTTAGAGTGTCTAAAATCTTTAAACACTAATAAAAGTTCTGGCCCAGATACGATACCTCCTACGGTGTTTAAAAACTGTTCACAATTCTTGTACAAGCCATTAACAGAAATATATAACACATCTCTTGAAGAGGGAATATTTCCAACCAAGTGGAAAGTTGCATACGTAACTCCTATTCCTAAATCCAGGAAAGTAGACAACGTCACAAATTACAGACCTATATCTATATTATCTACACCCGGGAAGGTAATGGAGTCAATTATTCACAAAAGGTTGTTAGCTCACTTCAATCAGGCATTCAATACAAATCAGCACGGCTTCATGCCGAAAAGATCAACTAACACAAATTTAATTAGTTATGTATCAGATATCGTAGAAGCGATTGAGAGTAAATGTGACGTACATGCAATTTACATGGACTTCAAAAAGGCATTTGATTTGGTAAACCACGACTATCTTATATCAAAATTGAAACGGTATGGAATACATGGATCTTTACTTAGATGGTGTGAATCATACATTAGAAATAGATCACAAATAGTTATGGTTCGCGGATTTTCTTCTCAAACATATGAAGCTCCTAGTGGAGTCCCACAAGGCTGTCACCTAGGACCGCTTTTATTCTTAGTATTTGTGAACGACATTACCGATAACATCCATTCTAACTACAAACTATACGCAGATGATCTAAAAATATACCGTACTATATTTAAAGTATCGGATATTAACATACTGCAGAACGACCTTGACAGCATTCATGCATGGTGCTGCTGTAATGATATGGAGCTCAATTTAGATAAATGCATGCACATAAAATTTACAAGAAAAAAAAATCCAATATCAGCATCCTATCACATAAACGGAATTGCACTTTCCGAAGTATCCTCGATTCGAGATCTGGGTATTACAATAGACAGTGGTTTAAGCTATAGGGTACATATAAATAACATAATAAAAAAAAACTTCCCAATTAGCAGGTTTTATAAATAGACAAATGAAGCTGTTTAAACAACCACAAATAACAATTTTAGTGTATAACACATTCGTTCGAGGTATCTTGGAATATTGCAGTACGGTATGGAATCCCGGCTATCAGGTCCACATTGATAGAATTGAGAGAGTCCAAAAACAATTTTTATACCACCTAGCATTTTCCGAGAATCAATGTAGAAAGCTTGATTCTCATAATAAACGATTAGTGTATTACAAAGTGGAACCGCTACAAATCCGCAGGAAAATAGCTGATATAGTATTTCTATACAAACTAGTTCACGGTTTTGTAGACGCTCCAGATATATTAGGAAGGCTGTCCTTCTGTATTCCCCGTTCTTCTAGTCGCGTATGTAACCGTAAAACATTTATTCTGCCATCATGTAGAACTAACTTAGGTTTACATAGTCCCATGTATCGAATGTGCGCATCATATAATAGCGTTGATAAAGATATAGATCTCTTTGAGTTTGGTCCTTTAACCTCATTCAAAATCAGAATTAAACAATACTTTAATAGCACGCATGGCAGAATTTGAAGCTTAATCTTATTTTACTGTTGTTAAATTACTAAGTACGTCTTTTTTCGCTTAACATCTGGTGTTATTTGTTAATGTACATTTTTGTTTTTATTTTATATACTATATTACTACGTTATGAGTGTTTAAACATGAATTTATGTATGTGCATGTATATATAAATGAAAAAAAGTAAGTTGTGTTTGCGTCAAGAAGGGTTCAATTCGTACGTTGATTTATGTAAACATTGTAAGCACATGAGCCATTATAAATTGAATCCAGTTTCGCAGACCATAATAATAAAAAAAAAAAAAAAAAAAAAAATAAAAAATAATACAGTGTCATGTTTGTCTGTGAGAGCTAGTGAATGTAGAGTCACTGTTTCGCGCGACTGGCTGCTTGGCTCAAGGGCTCCATACCGATGGATCGGACATAATCGGTTGATTACGAAACGCGACGACTATAAGTAAATTCTTATGACAGGCTTTTCACCATGTGTTGTGGTCCTGACCCAGTCGTTGTGTACAAGCCTTACTTACCACCACACTATCGCCGCTTCCTCGTTCGTTACTACGCAGGAGTGAACTTTTGCAGGTCTTTTGAGGTAGTAACACTTCCGATCACGATATTTGTGTATAAGTCTAACGTGCGATAAATAGTTAGACGAGAATTCAGAGTGAAATTTCAAGGACGCGTCACGTTTAGGAACATTTCGTTACAAGAAAGAAAGAGAAGAAAGATGTAACGCAGATATAAGGAGAAATACACGGTTTATGCTATTCGCGTCTCGGTTTTTAAGAAGTTTCACTCTATCGCGTGTACCATTTTTTTTTTTTCGAGCTTTTATTATATATTTATTGTAATGTGATTAAAACGTCCGCACGACCGGCACTTTGAGCCATATCGCTCAGTGCCCGCCACTTGAATTATGTACAATGTTACTTCTGCCTTTAAATAAAGGTCGTTGCACACACTAAGCTATAAAACAATATGTCACTATTAAATATATAACACACTAGCAACCGCTCATGACTTCATTCGCATTAATTCTTCTTTTTCTTACATTTCCTCCACATAAGTAGAGTCGGCACAAGATGTTTTCATCTATAATACATTTATATACATATTCTATACACGATTCATCCACACTTTTTTGGGTCTTCCTCTAGACCTATATCCGGCCACCTTCATTCTCAACATTCTTCTAGTTATATGACTTTCATCCCACACCACGCTTACCTATTACTACTCCACAACTTCTTTGTCACCGGTGCTATTTTCATTTGGTTAATCTACATTAACTATTATAAATAAATGATTGAAATATGTACTCACCAGATCGAAGGCAACTAGCTCACTGGCAAACGGAGGATAGCGGTTGGAGCACGCGCACGTTAAGCACAACATAGATTACGCGGCTGCCCCGTGTCGCACGCAACACTTTTGCCCACGTTAGCATTATTCGTTTGCCGCTATCTATAGACGGTGCACGGAAGCCATTATCGTAGTTATGTGGTATAATTTAAACCACAGTTATGGGTACGCCATGGTAATAGTTAACTGCAATCTTTCTAGGAGGCGCAAACTGACCATCTATTATAGCAGTTAACACGCCAAAGCAGGATCTTTAAGACGAGACGTGAAGAGGTATTTTTTAAGGCACGCATAACAGCGATGACTGATGATGAAATGTATCATCGGCGGTCGCCGTTATTTATAGACTACATCGTATTTTCTATCAGGTATTACACGGTTATTTTTTAAAGATAATCTAAAAAATAACATAAATGAAGACAACGTCTTCAATTTACTGTCATGTCCGCTATTTAATGTGTCGTTGCTATTCAAACACATTCAACAGACATCCATTACTTCAACACTGCAACTAATCGTAACGTCATCTTAAGGTCATCAGTCGTCATAGTGTATGTACGGACTTAAGATAACTGTATTAGTTTGTTGTATAATGTTACATGCAAATAGACCTATCATTATAGCTTACCGCAATTTGTCCAGGTCTGCAATCAGCCACATCCTTACATAGACTGTTAATCTCTTTTGCATGCAAAGTGGACGGTGCAGCATGGAAATCATTACTGTTTTATCCGAGTCGTATAAATAACCACGGTAAAAACCGGTACATCCTTCTGTTCTCAGTAGTATGTTATATAATAGAGTAAACATTATCATTCTCATTTATCCGCTGACGCAATCTAAGTGTAAAATTATAACAAAAGTTTGGTTACTAAATCTTATCTATCAGGGAACTGAAAATTTATTTAAAATTGCAACTTAACCTATTACATTAAAATTCTTTCACCGAAATACGTTATACTTGCAGACATACAAAATACACTCGAGTACAAAATACCCGTATACACGTACGTGTATCATCATGTAATCATGCAAGTACACAAAAACAACTTAGACAAGCATGACACCGATTATAATTATTTTATTTAATGCTAATTTTAAATTAATCTCGGAAGGAACCGACTGCCAAAACACTATTTAAACATTTATTTTGTATCTTCCTTCTTTTGTTAAATAAACTTTTTTGATTTTGTGTAGATAGCAAATTCATTAATACATAAAATATTGCAATTCTATTTTATCACCATTTTAATTGTATTCTAAAACATTGTTATTCAAGGTTGAAATTTATTAACATATTGTCCTTTCCTCTCGATTAAATATCAACGGGTAACGAAATTTAACAAGAATACCCAATGAACCGTAAGACCTGTTATGTCGTCAATTATCTCTTGTCACTACATCATCTCCCATTAGCACAGCTTAGTGCACTAGACATAAATAGGAATATTAATGAACTTTCCCCGACTATAAAAGCATCGAATCCTTCACTTTCTTCACACAATCATCCAGTGCCTCCATCATGAAGATTCAAAAGTTGATCATAGTTTTGGTTATCAACGTTATAACGTTTACTTTGATATCTTCCCATCGGCAATATTACTGCGGTCGGCAGCTGCCAATGGCTTTAACTTATTTCTGCGACAACAACAAGATGGCGATGAAAAGAGACGAGTTTGAAATGATATCACTTCAAAGGCCTCAATACAGATGGCCGTGGATGGAACCCCACGCGGCTATGAACTTTGGGAGGGGGAAACGCCAAATCGCCGTTGAATGCTGCGAAAACCCGTGCTCTATCGAGGAACTGATGGCTTATTGTCCCAATTAAATTGTTACTAATAATTTTATTTATTTTTGTGATAATTATTAAAATTTATATGTCAAAACAAGATGTAATATTGATCACGCTTCAATGTATAATATTTTCTAATTAAAATAAATAATTATATACGTCTTTCTTTCATTACAAAATTAACCTATACATATTATAAAACTCAACGTCTGTCTGTCCGTTTATGTTCTTTTCATGCGAAAATCACTTATCCGATTTATATGGTTTTCCTTTAATTCATAGATATCTTATCTGGCCAGATTATAGGATATACTTTGTTACATAAAGTAACATACGAAATAAGCAATAAGGATAATGGTGAATCGATTCAATTACGCTGAGTAAGCCATAATATATATAGCAAATTAATGTAGATCTTAAAAAGAGCTACAAAAAAGTCAACAAGAGCATATGTCTTATTTTCTAAGAATCACACACAAAAAGCATTTTTGAGGCAGCACAATACACGCGTGCGTTCGACCGACAGCATTTAGTAGTTCACGCGAGCGGAGCCGCGGGCACAGGTATTATTAAAATAATCCTTAAATTATGTTTAAACAGTCATTTTCTACAACAAATTTAAAAGCGAACCAAATAATACCATTTCAATAATATGGTTAATAAGCAAAACTAAAATTTGTTTTTAATATTACTCAAACGATATTATAGTATACAGCTCGAGTATTTTAGTGTACCGCAAGCCTGTTAGCCCCTCGAGAGCCTGCCAAAGCTTCAGAGACCTCCATTAAATATTCGGTTGCTACCGATTAGAATTAATGATAACGCTCTAGTAAATTTCCAATGTTTTAGTTTGTTACGGATGACCACTGTTAGAGATGGTCATCGCTTGTTGTGTCCACTTATTATTAGACTGCATGTCCCTTTACTTCCATGTAATTATAGTTTATATAATATCTTTAGAATTTTAGAAAGACTAATTATTTATTTTTATTTAATAAAGGCAGCGCCTACAGAGCGCGTCTTGTAAGAACATAACTTGTTCTATAATGTTTATATTGGATCTAATACAGAATTGCAAACAGACGCACACTACATTATATGTTATTATTTTGTATGAAATATTATAATGTACTATCTGTGCAATATAATAAACTTTCATCGCGTGATCTCAGTAAGTATAATTATAAGGAAAGATACACGAAGCAAAAAAAAGGGTTCTATTATTTAAACTTTTATATCATCATTAGTTACAATGGGAATTGAAAAAAAAATGTTATTTACAATTGTATACCTTTTTGGAAAAATTGATATAATTATTTTCTCAATGGGGCTTTATTCTTTCAAGTGTTCAGATAATAGCATAATTATTTCATTTTTTTAAACTGATATTTAATATTTACAAAACTGTGTTATGCTGTCTTCAGCGGCAGTGCGCCCAGTGCCGTAATGGCTGCGCGTATCCCTATTTTCGGCGTTAAATAAAAATTATAAACCATCACCATTGATAGATTTCCGATAATCTTTTTATTGAACATTTCCTCCTCTTTAAGCATCTTTTTTCGAATTTTGTTAAATATTAATAGTTCTTGAATTATTAACGAAAAATTAAAGGTTTTTTTCATCTTAATTTTTAATAACAATTACATTTTTTTTGTGCTAATACATTCTCGAGATACATTTTTCTAAATAACAATCCGAATCGAATGAGCTATCGCCCAAAATTTTAGTAGATTTATCTTGAATTAACACTATTTCGAACTTGTTGACCAGACTTTATGACGTATAAAGATTGTTTTATGCACACGTTAGAGAGTTAGCTTTTCCTAGTATCATCATATAGATCAGATAGTAGATCTCCTGCTTACGACTTCGTCTCCATGGATTACAGAATTAGGTCTTTACCAGGTAAAGTTAGTCCAGGTTATGAACTATTTGCGTGTCAAATTTCATCCAAATCCATTCAGCCGTTTTTACGTGATTGAGTAATAAACATACAAACTTTCACATTCATGACATTTATTTATCAAAAATTGATAATTATATCCTTATATGTTTATATAAAAGTGATAATTTTCTAAACGAGATTCCTTAAAAGAAAAAAAAATGTATATATAGGTATATAGATTATTGTATATTTATTGGTTTGAATGTGTCAAGTAGTGCTATAATAAAAAAAAAACATTATTATTATTAATGACAATTGTTTCATAATTCTTGATGTAAACTATATGGTTGATTAATTTTGATTTTTAACCATATAATTATCAAGTGATAACAGTTAGCACTTGATAGTTATCTAGGTTTAATTATCATGATAATATGATAATTATCTCATGATAATTAAGGATTTAATATCCTAACCTTCCATAATAAATAAATAAAAACAATTGTTCCAGATTTTACCACGCTCAAATAAAGAAACTCTTTTTTTTTTTTAATAATATTAGCATAAACGAAGGTTCTCTGGTAGATGATGTGTGTATTTTTTTTACATTTTGTCTAACGTTTACTTCTTGGTGGCAAGTCTATCATAGTCGCGCAGACCAATACAATCTATATATGGTATCATCAACTCTTATTTGTATAATAGGTGTAAAGTTATTCGTACAGAATGATTAGTGTCGCAAAAGTGTCACATATTCAGAGCACGGTAACATGGATATGTCGCCATAATAGGCCCAACTAATACATAGTGCTTAGAAAAATTCAATTTATCGAGAAATAAGATATCCGAAGTAAACGTTTCATTCATTTGACGCGTTGATTAGATTCTGAGACAAACAGCTCACGTTTTAGTTGAGTTATTGAGTATTATTTTATTCGTTTGACCTAATATTTGCAGAATTTGACTACCGGTTAATTATTTTACAATTAATTACGTTTATAAACTGTTTTGGAAAATATATAAACTTTGAATCGCTTATTATCATATTTTTTCGAAGTGATATTAGCCTTAAAGGCCCTGAAGCCATTAAGCTAGTGATTTGTTAGAGATTAAAAAATATATATTAATATCTCCGTGTTGCGTAAAATTTTAAAACTAAAAACGTAAACTTTTTACGGCAGGATTTTTGACTTCATATGACTAGGCTTCACTTTTCAAAATTATAGTATTTCTCGAGGTGTTAATCCTCATAAGATAAAACGGTATGTATATATTCTCTACGGTAAAATTATTTTGTATAGATCAACTAATAAATATTTTCACGCCGTATAGTAGGCATCTATACACCAAAGAATTAAAACGATTTGCAGAATTTATTTTGTTTTTAACAAAAAAAAAATTATAAATGCTACTCATACAAGCTCACTTCGTAGTTTGTCGAGCGACATTTTTAAAAGAAGAAAATAGTTAAAACCTGGAGAAGTATAACGTATTCCTCGACGTGCATCGGCGTCCTCCTTTCGATCTAATTAACTTCACAATGGCACACAGACACACCCGTTAAAATAATTAACACACATCTGTATTAAAAAATACTAAGCTATAAACAAACTCAATTACATTTCATTGAAGTGTAGGTATGTCTACTAGAATTCTTGAAGTTTTATTAATCCTATTAGAGAGCAAACTGAGACATATAATTTTTTACGGCTCGTCGAACATTAACTCGACGTTGCCAGACTCTGCGGTGTAAGTAAGTCAAAGAAAATTTCACCGACTAGGTACAATAAAATTATTCATTCACATCACAGACTCACAAATGTATTAGTAATAAAAAATAATTATCTTACCATAAGAAACGAAAACACAAATCACCTTTTTCATTCTTCATTCTTTTCATTTCATCACCAATCGTGTTAACGGCATAGAAGCACCATGTAACTTAAGTGAGCCAGAACGACGGATTTATCACAATTTATATTTTGGTCGCGAGGGTTATAAAACAGATTTAGAAATACGTGATTACATTATATCACTAGCTTTAGCTTTAGCCAGTAGCTCCGCGCGCGTTGAGGGCTTTTTTGCGTGGAACCCTAATTATTTTCCTAAAATAAAAGTTGCCTAAGTTGCTGGATAACATCAGCTATCTGCTAGTGAAAGTCCCGCCAAAATATAAAGTACATACATACAAGCAGTTTTAATTAGTTATACTACTTCAAATTGTTTTTTCTATAATCATTAACGCAAATAGAAAACGAAAAAATGTATGGATTTCATATATCTGATTACGTGATTTAACGTTTGAGATATGTCAATTCCATACATTGTTCGTCTTCTGTTAGAGTTAACGATTCTAGAAAGTCAACTTGGATAGGGCCTCAGCAGTGTATTAGAAAATTTCCTAACCACCGCGGCACCGGTATAGATTTCATCGCAATGTTTTTCTTTACCGAAAGTTAAGGCTCTATTTAATCGGGGGAAAACGTCCAAACGACTTAATTACTTAAATTTGTGATCCGGTTAATCTTAAACTTTACCGTTTATCGGTATTTTTTTTCTATCCTATCTGATTATATCATTATTTATTGCTTGTACACGGCTCGTTAAATCGACCGGTTAAATATTTACGACTTCGGAATCGTTAGTGGGATGCTGTTTATTTCCGTTCGTCGGAAACTAAGTACTTCAGTAGTAATCGATATTTAGCTATTTTATAAACGTGACTTCAGACGAATGTTCAAAAACGTCTGAATTAAAAGTACCACTGTAAAACATGAAAACGGATTATCTGTCAAATAAATTTCGCTTGCCCCTATGCGATTATAATTAAGTCATCTGATTGCGATAAAACTTTGGAGGGTTATTGTACGCACGTCTGAGAAGATTCCTTTATGAGTGTAGTCAGTTTACAACAGATTGCGTGCAAGTCGTATCATTTTCAAGACAACGGGAATAAAGTCACGGCCAATAGTTTGTGTTATATAAAAATAAACACGAATATGAAAGACATAGGTTTTAAATTAGAATGATTTTATTCTATAATAGCTATTGCCCGTGACTTTTTTAACGTGTGAACGTTTTTTGATTTAATTATATATACATAAATATAACAGATTCTTCCTTGAACCCAGTTCTGAAAATTTTATTCAAAACAACCAAAACTATATCAAGTACCTACCTACATTTGTTTGAAGAAACGCCTCGCACTCGCGCGTTCATAGCTATAGAAAGTTTCAACCTAATCGATCATATACTAGCTGTGCCCGCTACTGCGTTCGCGTAGACTACAAAATGCCGTCGATCGAGCACACTCGCGAATGATGCTCGTTTTTCCGAATTATTTTTATTTGTGCGGAAACCCACTACTTTTTACTAAAAAAAAAGTAACTTCTTATAACATCAGCTAACTTCCAGTGAAAATCGCAACAAAATCGGTCCAACCGTTTCTGAGATTACACGGAACAAACAAAACATTTAAAAATATTTTTTTTTTTTTTGTTATAAGTGATCTATATGCATTTAGTAAAAAAAAGCTGTTATTTTGACATTACAAACAGACACTTCAATTTTATTTATTTGTATAGATTCAGGTATTATTTTCATTTATGGATGTCAAATTGTTAACTATACAGGTATGATTTCAAATCTATCGGTATGCGACCGCCTCGATGATATATTTTCAAGTCAACTGTCGTAAAGACACTATGACGTATTTACATCATGGGAGTGAGATATTACAGACAGATCTAGATTATTACCTCATGAAGTGTGTTCCTATTCACAATGTACAAGAGACTGAATTCTTTCGGATCGACCTTGGACAAACAGTTGAAATGATGAACAGAGAAATTATTAACATATCATAAAGACGTGTTCCTATCAGTGTAGACAGAAATAATAAAAATCACATTAATAATACTCAATTTGCTTATTGTTTCTTTATGTAAATTAAACTGTCTCTCTATTTAATTGCTCATTAAGTTTTTACTTAAAATGCAATAAAAAAAATTTGTTCATGTTTCGTGTAATTAAATTTTTTAAATAGTTTAAAAATCTGAAAACACGTTTTAACTACGCACTAAAAATGATAAAACTTTGCAGTCTTATTATAACATCTCGTTACCAAACCCAATCTATTTGACTTATCAAAACGAATCATATGAGCCTAAAATCAAGGGGTTTGTTAAACACTATTAAAGAGTTCCACTATCCACCTCTTGGCTCCATCACCAGACCCTCGTTACCAGGCCCAATCTATTGGAATTGTCAAAACAAATCATATGAGCCCGAACTCGAGGGGTTTACTAGTAGCCACTGGTATGTTACACTATCCACCTCCTAGCTCCATCATACGATCAGTTCCAAGATACCAAATTATAGTGTTGTCATCCGAACTACATATACATATAAAGTTTTATTTCGATACGACAATTAGAAGTCGGTTAAAATTGACTTCTAAGATTTTATTACATTATTAGTTAACTAACTACAAGTACACTAACTACAAGTACAAGTAAACTAACAAGTAAAGATAATATGAGCATGTTAAAAAGTGTACTCAAACTTAAACCAGACACTAATATTAGCTTTTATCGTAGCATGGCAAAGTGACTGCACCGTGTCTGATGATAAGCTTAGTACCAACAGTAAAATCAACGACGACTAAGGAGAGGTCGGTAATCCATCGCCAGTTGTATCGCCAACGGGATTTACACGGGCTGATCACGGAACTTGATAAACAACAAAAAAAGTCAATGTGAAGGGGTTTATCACCATTTGCGTGGTGATGGCGATCCAGTCGGTTACAGATCCATAACAACCCGCTCGATTACTGGATACACCCCAGCTGTTACCGGAACGCGACACGCTTAAGCGCACCACTATGGTACATCTGGTGTATGGTGGGCGCGGTCCAGTAAGACAGAATCGTCGTATCCGAGCACCCATCAAAATACCCATTAATTTCAGAAAGGGATCCTTGAAAACTCTTTTACGTTATTAATTAATACAGCGCAAATTCCCAAGAATAGAAATTACATAAACGACGTGGCTTGTTCAATAATTTACATAAAGGCACAAGGGGATGTCAATTTCAGACCTCAAGGAATCATTAATCTAATGCGGTATCTATGCTAAAGGAATACGCTAACGGGGTACCAGGGTGACCAAAATAAGTCAACGTAATAATAATGTGGATTTTCCGACTTTCAAAGCCCGGATAGCTTATGCACTTCAGATTTAATTAAAGTCGCTCAGAAGCTGAAGAGAAGTAAGTACTAATAGAATCAATTTTCAGAGTAATTGGATTTCACCGGAATAGATCAGAATTTAGGTTTGATACTAATATTATATAAACCTCAAAAGATTGTTTGTTTGTTTTAGCGCGATAATATTTCTTAAAATTCTTTCTTATAGCCTATTATTGAAGAAAATTATATATATCTTAACACTATGACCCTGAGTAGCGGAGGCAAGTACGGGAAGTGAGAACACCGATAGGCTACACGGGTTCGTTGGCACGATGGAAATTTGTCGATAAAATTTAATACGGGTGAAACCGTGGGACACAACTTGTTCAAATAGGAAGGCAGTTTCAGATTTAAAATCTTAAGACAACTACGTATTTGAAATCAAAGTTTTTAGTTTTAGTTTAAGGTTTTATGATTTATCAAATCCTAACCTCCATTTGGGTCAAATTTCGTTAGGTCATACGTAGGTCAGAACTTAGTACCCTATTGGCTCTGATAAACGGACATATTACTTTAATTCGTTCACTTAGAAAATTGATTTTTCCATCAATATCAAGTCATAGTATTCTGTATTAATTTCAACTATCTAACTCAAGCCACTTTTGAAAAATAAGTCTAAACTAATATAATAAAACGGAAGACATTTTTTGTTTGTTTGTTTATTTAAACACGCTAATTCTCTGGAACTACCAGTCGGATTCAAAAAATTATTTTTGTATATTATTTATAACCAGATTACGGAGGAATAGTATAGGCTAGACCTCTTAGTTAAGCTTAAATATTGGTTTTTGTTAGGTAAGTCGGAACAAATAGCCAACCCCAAACTGCTTCATCGGCGTGCGCTGACTTAATGGTTAGTGATACGTAAATACAATGTTCTACAAAAATATTGCTCCTTAGTACATCGAAAGAAGTCCACAATACCATATCTATAACTGTATATATATATATATACACCTATTAATGTAACATTAAAATAATTCAACACTCGATAGTGGCGAGAATGAGCCGTCTGCGTCTCAGTGTGACGCATAACCCTGGTCGACCGATAAAAATCTTGTCTATACTGTGAAGTATTATAATTTATAAATCATCAATCAGCGATTTATTTGAAATGATACGCGGGTTAAACCGCGTGGCACAACTAGTAAACTAATATAACTTTGTCGCATAATAAAACCTCACGGGATTGAAAATTCATTACATGTGTATTTATATAATCCTTATTTCCAAAGACCAAATTTTAAATGCGTCCCCGGAATAACCTTATAGGGTTTGATAATCGGTTAGTGAATGGGATTTACAACTATGATGAAGTGCCGTATCCGTTCAGTGATTTAACCTAGGAACTTGATTTTTTACAGCAGTATAAGCCTATAGATCTCTGTATATAATATAATTTTAACTTTTCACCGAAAGCCGTTTTTGCTAAAACAATAACCAACATAAACTTGTTTGGAAAAATATTGTCCTTAATTAAACTTGAGAGCCTTGCCACTATAATTCAGAAGCCTAAAATTGATGGACATAGTTTTGCTGTTTCATCCATTAGTGTAAACTTAAGTTATATTCGAGTAACGCTTTTGTTAAAATTTTGATGTATTCAGTTAATTAAACACGGCCTTTACATTTATAAATGTCGCCTTTGTTTTTACCAAGGATCATAAATGTCGCTTAGGTTCGTTCACACCATTAATTTAAATTAAAAATAATGTCAACTATGCTTATTTATCTTCATGAGAAATAGTTGAATTTTTCTTAATAATATTATAAATGTTTGCTTGTAATTAAAAAAAAAATACAGAAGTTTCGTACAAAGGAGGGCTTAATGCTAAAGAAAAAAAAAATAGTTTTCAGGGGTGTAAGAGGAAGGTGTATCCAGGGAGAGCAAACTGTTTGCCAAATAAGATCTATGAATATGAAGTATTTAACTGTTCCATGTAACATTTGCATAACACAATCTTGGATGATTTAAAATCTAAATGATTCAGACATACCCTGGTAATATTACCACCGATTGGGAGAATAACCGACAATTTATTTTATTTACCGGAATTATAAACTTCCAATACATCGTGGGCTGGCGCGGTGATTAAACTCCACGCCTTCCCTCGGGGAAGAGGTATTTGCCCAATTGCGGGACATTTACATGTTTTGTGGTCATATTGTTAATATAAATTTTACATGCTTCATAAAATGCGGACACTTGGGTAGCCGAGTAAACATATGTGAAAAAAAGGGAAAAACACTGCAAAAGATTACCATAGGTTATTTTTCCTTGTATGGATAAAGTATTGCTTATCGCGTTCAAGAGTCCCGTAATTGGGTACATGTTAACGTATTTACATTTACCCAATTACCTTTGGGGAATCTACTTAGTTTCTTACATCGAACGGATTTGTATTTCAAACGCCCTTTTATGTGACTTTTATGTTAACGTTCGTTACATTTTTTTTAAGGAATATCATGAATTATCGAACATCACTAGTTGTAAATAAAAGGGGGCGCTCGCAGTTAGGGGGAACATGTTGGTCTGTAGATTGGCTCGTTTTATTGATGTTAAGATCGATTTAATTAAAGCATATTTCCATTGTTTCTACACAGGCAGCCCATGGCTTAACTTCAATCACAAAAACTATAAGCGCCTTGCGTGTTCAATACAAAACGTCTTAAGAGCATATTGGGTCTGTCGCAATTATGTAGCGCATCTGTTTTGTTTGCGTGTGCCCACGTTTATGACTATGTATTATCAAAACTCAAAAACCAAAATGTTTTATTCAATTTAAACCATAAGAAGATACTACTACCGGTTCGGAAAATATCTCAGTCATCGAGAGGAACTGGCAATAAACTCGATCGGGTTTATCTACCATTTTTTTTATATCTTTTTTACGGTATTTTTATTATTTACAATTATTATCATTTTTTATGAATGTACAGAGAGAGAATCACTTTCAGACATCATAGTCATTCACCTAATGATCAACCCTATAATATCCTTTGGAGAATAAAACTTGCTTAACATGATTCTTGAACTTATAGGGCAGATCGGTTATGCTATAATAGACAAGAGAATGGCATGGGTAGAATCCGTGATAATCCAAACTCGATAATAAGTACACTAATTGGGTATGAACACAATAGTACTTTTATTGAGCACTGTTTTTTATTTTTCTGTAACTGTCTATACTGTTAGCCTTAGGGGCCCTGGAGCCTTTACGGCTTTTACAGCTTCACCGGGCTTGGGGGCGCTTAAGGCACTCAGCCACGAAAGCGTTGCACCAATTCCGAGGGTGCCAAAGTGGCCGGACCTCGGCTCGGACTGTTGCGCGTATGCAAAGAAGTCGCGATCTGGCTAATTCCCTATCATTCGAACTAAACTAACTATACATATATACACGGATATCGGTGGTTGAACGATGTGGTGACGTCATGTGGCGGTTCATCATTGTACAGCTATCGATTATCGTAATACATTTAATTTTGTGTTCAATTTAAGTCCACATACATTTATAAATTTATAGTTTTACTTTGTAATTGACCCTTGTTGTCTTATAAATGAATGAAAAATTATAAATCATAAGCCAACATGATATATTGCGATTACTCGGACTTATTTGAAGTATTAATTAATAGTCAAGACAAAACTTACGACCAGTCTGTGTGCCATAGATTATAGTTTAATTTTTGTTCATAATACTTAACGTTTATGTGATCGTATCATTACATTTCCGCAAATGCATTACACCCAGCGAGTGTACGATAATTTAAGTCTATCAATTTGAATAATTGATGTATTATATTAATAGATCCAATCTTTTTTGTCGTATCTCTGATCCTATCGACACGAAGTTAACGAAAGGAATTAAAAAAAAAATTGGTTACCTGATAAAATTTACAGCAAAACGTAAGCATCAACCTTACGCGAGATGTTCAAAATAGAATTCGTCTATTTCCTTTGACGTCTGGTTTATTATTCACTAAATTTTAGGTAGAAAAGGCCTGATAACCAATTAAGTTTTGAAGGATCAAAAAGTTCGTACTATTAACACACACACAAGGTTACACAAATCGACATCCAATATGAATAATATCGTAACTTTAATTACACAAAATGCAACATAAGCTAAGCAAATACAGAAAAAAGTATATATTTGGAATTTACAGGCTTATCTCTACGACTAATAAATTATTATTTGACTAAAATTATCACTGTACATTTAAAGATATTTAATGTATAATATATCAATTATAATTTGAAGCAATGATGGCTCAGTGGCGTGTACGATTTCGCGTCGATTGAGGTGAGTTCGAATCCCTGCACTGAGCCTGAGCTTTCGGTGAAGGAAAACATCGTGAGAAAACCAGAGCATGGTGGTAAGGTATTTTCTAATGCCCGCCTGGCTAGCTACCACTCTGAAGTTGAAAATCTGTCGCCAAGCACCAATAGGTGTGTTTTGGCAGCTGCACTTGAGAGCCAGACTACCACTAGGTTTAGCGTGTTATCATCTTGGGCCACATCGTCACTTAACATCAGGTGAGAATGTAGCCACTACGCCAAACCTACAACTATAAAAAAAAATATATTATCGTTAATTAATTAATTAGTTACAAAACACAAATAATTGAGAGGAAAGAGCTTTAAAAACAAGAGATGTATTCAGATTTGAAATATTATGAAAAAACAAATATGTGTACATGTGTACAGACGTAAGAAATTATACTTTTTTGGAGCGTGTGCCAACAGCTTTACTTGAGAGCCAGTCCTCCCACTAGGCTTAGCTTGTTACCATCTTGGACCAAATCGTCACTTAAGATCAGATGAGATTGTGGCCATAACGTTTAACATAGAAACGATAATACAAAAATAACTTTAAAAATGTTTTATACTGCGCGCTAACAACATAATGAAATTAGCCATCGTTGATAATAATATAAAATAATTTAAATGTTTTTGATTTTGAAAATAATGTTTAATTATACACCGTAAAATTATTGTTACGCAATTTAAAAGAAACCGGTGAAATGAATTTACATTAACCTCATTGATGAGACTAACTTCATAATGTCACCTTTTTCTACAAGATGCGCGCGCAGCTCCCAATTATACCCTCTACTAAACACGTCAATAATTAATCTTCATTAATCATGAAATAGTTTTCATGTAAACGGATTAGCTGAAAACCACGGCTAAACTATTTACGATGTTATTTATATTGGGTATCGAATTCCCAATCTGCAATAGAACAAAAATTCTTCAAATAAATCAAAATTAAAAATTAATCTTATCGAAAAAGAAAAGCATTCCACTTTCGAAATTCACATAAGAAAAATAAATGAAAGTCGCGAAACACCTTTGAGAACAGAGGGTCGGCTTAAAAACAGCATAAAGCTTAATGAAATGAACGCGGCTCCGTTATTAAATAATAACTCCCAGGAAAGTTTCCCGGACCTCGACCGTGTCCCGACATCGCTGCCAATTAGAGTACGGCAAGACTCGCATTGAATGGGTAATCACTACATTTGTACCCCATTGTTGGGGATGTTGCAAAAGAATTTTTTTCTCCATAATTATCATTTTATTATGTAGTTTGTACATACCAGTATACCTAATGTTATTAATTGTATTTCCATTATTTTTATCATGAAACGCGAAGAGATTTATATATATATTAAAAATTAAAAAAAACAGGACATTTCTTCCCTTAATTACCTTTTTTTTGTACAACTAAATAAGATAAATGTAAGCGATTACCGTAGCCTATAGACGTTTGTAACACTATAGGTATCACCAGCACGTTGCTGACCTAGAACTGCTCTTCCCCAAAGAGGTCTGGAAACCCTACACCGCAGGAACATAACACAAAGTTATTTGGCGGCGATCTTCTGGAGGGTGGACGTATTTCATCAGAACGACTGTCCAAGTAAAGAGAAATCTTCAAAGGGATTTATATTTTCCCCATCTCACTTGTTAATTAGCTACAAGAGTTTTACAGCAATAATCGACCGACTTCAGAATTGAATCCAGAGAGAAATGACATTTATCGGATTAAAGACTATCCTATGAGTTAATCTAGGTTATAATCTATCTATGTGCTAAATTTTATCCAGAACAAACATCCATACATAGAAACTTTCACATTTATAATATCACTAACTATGCCCGCGGCTCCGCTCGGGTCGACGACAGAAGAACTCGTAGTTATTATAAAAATCATAGTTCCTTAAAACTTATATAACTTTTTATTGAATGAAGATATCGCGTGATATTTTTTGTAAAAGGCCCAAGTAGTATCTAAAGAGTAAAACAAAACAAAATTGACCACAATATATCGAGTAGTTTTTGCGTGATGCGCACACAACGGCAAACCTCATTCATTTTATTGATATAGATAGATATAGTAGGATAAAAGCAGAAAGATATCTGCTATACTAAAAATAAGATAAATTCATTTTAATATAAATATGTACACAAATAAAGCTTTGATATTGCTTCAAGCTATCTATTTCATTAAAACTTTAGGCGATCTCGATGTAGACGATCTGGTAAACAAAGTGTGTATACATACATATAAAATTAATATTAAATTTCTTAGAAACCAAGCTTATTTAAGTTGTATATTAAAACAAAATAACACACATAAAATAAATTCAGATCAGATGAGACATCAGATTTCTAGTTTTCGTCTTATGGCAGAAAGCATTCCTTACGATTTCAAAAACTGTAAATTGATTTTTAACCCTTATATATCTTTACAAATATAATAAAGCTGAAGAGTTTTTCTTATTGATTGTTTGTAAAGCAGCTATTTAATTTTAATGCTACTATTTTTACATTTAGTAATAATTTTACAGCCTAAATGATCAAGATTGGTTGAGCCATGACATTACGTTTTCTAACTTGCGTTTCCGATCATGTGATCAGATTAAAAATTTTCATTTTCCTAAGAAGGAAATAAACAATTATTTTTAATTATTAACTATCTTTAGTATTCATAAATACTGTCAACTCGTGGATTGGTCATATCGATCGTCCCGTCTGTATGTAGAATATTGTTTTTAACTTTACCTTGTCGACTTGTAAACCCCTTCAACTTGAACCGTCTGCCGAGTGCCTCGTAACTTCCAGCCTTACATAAATTAGTGAACGAACGCTTACCTGTAACAAAAGATACGAACGTTGATTAAAACTTTTACAAGATTTAGTAATTCTGCTTTTGGCTTTTATTCCTTTTTACCAAAATCTTATCTTTTAACGAATTTCGTTCATCATTTTAATTTTTATACGTCATGTAATCTATCACCGGATAATTGTACTAACGACTGGTTTTAAATAATCTACTCAGATTGTAAACTGTCCGTAGATTGTGAACGGACACTAATACTTTTGAATTTTTGAGATTATATCTATTTAATATGTAGAACTTGAAAAATATTAATTTTCAATGGCTGATTTGTTTCTAGCATCACAGACCGCTGCTGAGGCCCGCTCGCTTCGCTCCTCGCAACTCGTAATTTATGATCACAGTTTCAGCCTAACCTAACCTAATCCAGAAAACTAAGAACACTTAAACGTTGGTTTGCAAATTTGTGTCCGTTCACAATCTATTTTTCAAATATAAAACGGTTCGTAAGATAATTATACGGTGACATATAACATATTTTAAACACAGCGTCACTCTTTCTATAAGTTTTATTTTTTATGATTATTAGAGAGGCAATCATCTATAGTTATACTTGTTTATATAGACACGTTATGAAGAAATGATGAGAGTGAATTTAAACGATGCGCGCGCTCATATTTATGTAAAATCTATAATATGAAGTTTCTTGCTAAACAAACCTCTTGCTTTATTGTGGTGAAGATAGTCATTAGTCACACTCGATGTTATGTGATGCATAACACTATTCAAAGAAGTATAACTCTTGTATTGTAAATAAATACACATATCCACTTTTTTTTTATAATTCATAGATATGAAAGGACACATGTGTAAGAGGGACGATCTGTAAAAGTATTAAGTCATGAAGGGCGGCGCTACATAGGGTGGCGTGAACTAGAATGA
This sequence comes from Saturnia pavonia, assembly GCA_947532125.1. Lineage (NCBI taxonomy): Eukaryota > Metazoa > Arthropoda > Insecta > Lepidoptera > Saturniidae > Saturnia > Saturnia pavonia. Next base: position 14,314,790 of record OX383906.1, read on the forward strand.
CGTTCCCTGTCATCCTTCGCTTGGCTGACCATGAGTAATTTCTTTAGAGGTGTGAGTAGTTCGACGATCCCAGAGAGAATGTCTCTTAGTTTTTATTTGGAACTAACGCTGTTGTCTTGAAGCGCCTTTACAGCTTCAACGAGCTTTAAGGCGAGCACAGAAGGCACTCAGCCGAAATGGCAACTAGCGCAAGGGTGCCAAAGTAGCCGTACCTCGGTTTCGGCTGTTACCATGCACGCAATTCCTCGAATTGAATCTAACTATACATTCGACCTAACTATACAATATACATTACAGTTTCCCATTAATCAACAATAATCTGGAAAAGGTATTATTAGCCCACGTGGTGACAATAATCAAATAAATATAAAAAAATCTTATTCATATACTTTAGAAGTTATAGGCAATTTAAAAATAATCTAGAAATTTGACACTCTGCGATGATCTTTCGAGTACCTACTATGAGTACAAAGCTATATATTTCTTTTTTTTTCATTGTAATATAACCTTGAATAAATAATCTTTATGTTAATTATAGTATAAATTTAAAATAAAACTACCTCAGTTTTAAAGAATATATCACCTTTCTGTCCAACCAATACTCAAGATTAGTACAAGTAATAACTTTAAGTCACTGTACTGAAAAAAAAGTACTACGCTTGTTTGGCAAGTGACTGTAAAAGATGACGTATTTAGTCTGAATTCCATCCCGTCAATCGACGTGAGTTAGAATCCCTGCAATGAGCCTGAGCTTTCGGTGACGGAAAACATCGTGCTGAACTATATCATAGTGGTAGAGCTGTTTGTCAACCTATAAGGTGTGTTCCGGGAGCTGAACTTGAGAGACTTCCACTAGACTTAGCGTTTTACCTACTATCTTGGGCCACATCATTACTTACGATTAGGTGAAATTGTGGCCATAAAACTAAACCTATAACGATAAAAAATGATTATTTTTTACATAGCAAAAAATTTTACATAAAGAAAAAGAAATCCGATTTCTATCAAATTTTTTTACTTAAGAGTAATGCTTCTAACGCTCTCTAAACTTTCTCTAAGTCCGAACATTTAAGTTGCCAGTATGAATGAGACGGATAGCGATGCTATTTTTCCACGCGAAGAATATATTCCGCATTTATTTAGTTTATTTCTGAAAATTGTTTTCTTATACTCTAATTACTTAAAATAATTAAAAAGATCCCTTCAGAACCTACGCACTTACCATGTAAATTTGCAGGTGTGAAGTGTAGCGTGATATTATAGTATGTAAACTAGTGAACCGTAGAGCCACTTTATCGAGTTAGCGTTGCCGGGCGGGACGAGAGCTTTTTCCCGGAGAAGGAACTCGACAAGCTTAAGCGTGGCCACTATTGAGTGTATTACACCTAGTGTATTATTATAGTGGTCGCTTCCAATCGCCTGATGGTAAGCGACTACCGTAGCCTACGAACGCTTGTAACACCAATGGTATCTCACCTTGAACCCTCCTACACCAAGAAGCTCTGGAAACCTTACTCACAGCAGGAACATAACTGAAGGTTATTTGGCTGCGATCTTCTGTAGGGTGGACGTATTCCACCAGTTGGGCTGCCCCAAGTAGAGAGAAATCTCCAAATAAACTTCTCTGTGCTCTATCTCTCTCTCGTGTTCTACCACCCTGCTAATCTAGATAATTATCTGTTGCTTGATATCTAATATTTCAACGTTAGTAATGAATAATGTAAGAGTATATATTGACATGAGAAAAAAAATCAAGAACCAAAGCGAGAACAATTTAATAACAACTTATTTCTCAGTTTCATTAGTTAACTTCTTCGGTTTTTAATTTACTTCGCGAGGAAAAGTTCCAAGTTATTATACCACAATGAAACTAATTAGACCCGCCTTCACGAGAAATGATATTAAATTTTCTTTTAAAATACTGCTAGGGATATTTATATACATTATATATCTAATTATATGTTTTGGTAACAAATATTAATGATTTTTTATTAAGTTTCATTGTCAATATATTATATGGATCGGTAGAAGTTGCAATTTTAATTTTAATATAATGAAGCAATATAATTATTATCGATTGATTAAAATAGAAATACCGTGTTAATTTATAAATCAGAATTTTTACAATTTCCAAATATTTAAGATGTAAGTATACGAGTTGTATAAAATCAAAGGCAGCAAAGTAGATCTAACCCATAATTTGGTAATAAATTTAAATTGTATCCATAGACATTTATAGTGAATATTTGACTATTAGCCTTCGGTAAAATATTCGCCATGGATACTATTGAAATGTATTAGTTTTATTTGAATTACCAAGTTATGGGTCAGACCTATTTTTACGCATTTGATTTTATGTTTATAATATATAGAGTTGTTTATGCGCTTACGCAACAACGTGACGTAAGCAAACAACGGTGATCGATCTCATAGCATTCGTCAAGGGACCGCCAAAGAGAACACACGTTTTGTAATTAAGGCAAAGATGCAAATTGTTAAATTAGATTAAAAAAAAATGAAATTGTGTTATAAGGATTGAGAAAGTATATATTGGAATATTTCTAAGTGTTTGAATTTTTGAACGAATAATTTATTATGAAAAAATATATATGAATAAATGTTACAAATCCCATCGAAGAATATTGTCGATGTGATTATGGAATACGTACTAATGATTTAGTATTCATTTGATTCGTATTGACCCGCGATAAAAACCGGCGTGTTCTGTGACTACACCCATTTTATAAGCAGGCAACGACCGGCTTGAAGATATTCCCGCTTGAGCTGTTGGATACTAAAGACATTAGTAAGCAATTAATTACTCGACTACAGTAAACACTGTTTCTAAATGCTGTTTCGCTCCTACATATTGTTTATATAATTGAAAAACAATAAATGATCTCGTCATTTTATAGTGACAACTCTTATCTATATCTATACATATTATAAAACTCAACGTTTCTCTGTCTGACTGTCCGTTTATGTTCTTTTCACACGAAAACCACTAATCCGATTTACATAGTTTTTCATTTAATTCATAGATATGTTATCTGGTCAGGATATAGGATATATTTTGTTACAAAAAGTAACATACAAAACAAGCGGTGACCATAATAGTGAATAAATTCGGAAAAAAGACGCTTTTGGAGCGATTAAAAGGCTTACGCTGAGTAAACCAGGAATGTTATATCAAATTAATATACTACATAATTGTAGAAATTAAAGAGACCCACAAAAATGTCAGCGATAGCATATTTCTATCTTCTAAGAATCATCCACAATAAGTATTTTTGAGGCAGCACAACTCACGTTTTCGCGCTCGACCGACAGCATTTTGAAATCCACGCGAGCAGAGTTGCGAGTACAACTAGTATAGTATAGTATAAGCACAGATATAGACTATCCACAAATTAACGGAAAATATTAGGGGCGAGAACTGACTAATGAAACGGAATATGAACTAAAATTGAAACTTTCTCAACTTTTATAATTAATTGGAAACTCGACATTGCTACGTCAAAACTTCTTTGCCCATGACAGCGGAATGTTTCTCAAGACACGAAAACAGTTGAAAAGTTATTTTTTAATTTCACTGGCGTAAATTCTATATTATATTGTGATGATAGTACTGTCAGACGGCTCTTTAATGGATAAGAGTTCTAATCTAAAAGCTAGGCTTCTAGTAAAGGCAAAAATACATTATGATACAAGCAAAGCATAATTAGTGTTACAAGGACCGGCATTCCTACAAATACGTCATATTAAATAATACACATTAAATATAATTCAGAAAATCGTGTCGATGCGATTATGGAATCCGTTCTAATGACTTGGTATTCTAACTATTGACTTTACTATTGACCTGCACTATTAACTGGGCGAGATAGAAGCAGGTTGATCTTTGATCGCACGCACCATTTAAGCTCACTTCTCGTACTTACCAGATTGCTTGACGTTACTGGTTACTGGTCCGCTGCTTTGGGTCATAGAGTGAAGTTATATAGATAATAACCTGCTTCAATTAAGAGGGTATAAAATACAAACATATATTTTTTAAATATGTCTGGTAGTTTCAGAGATTAGTTCATTCGAACAAACAAACAAAATCATTCTCTTGAGCTTTTCATAATAGGTCTTTTTGATTTTCTAGTGAAACTGTCTGATAAAGTGAAGGCAATAATATACGCGACGAAGAGGTACGAACCACCCTCAAGCGCACCGACCGACACGTTATTTCATACTAGACACGCACAAGGAACTTCACCCTCGCACGCCTGCAGTGATATTGCATGGCATACTTTCACTCAAGGCGTCTTGAGTAATGTATTGTATTGTAATTATTTTTCAAAGACGTTTTTATTGGAACCAAACATCATTTTAAAGCTTATATTACAAGACAAATAGTTTAAAACGAATGTGTAAGTTAAATAACATATTTAAAAAACAGATGGCATTGCTAATATAAAAAGCCAACTATAAGAAAGGTTTTACACAAGCAAATAATTATTTAGAGATTATGTATCTCTAAGAATGGTGTTACACTATTCAGGGATGTGAAGAGATTTATAGTGCACGCACAACGTCCTTGACATAGGGGCCTTCACCATTCAATATGATGTTAATATCGTTCCACACGGAGGCCCGGAGTGATTTGTCACGGAGGCAACACCCTCTTCGGCTCTATCAGAATGGGACTATAAAATAAATCATTGGACTTCCCTGGTCAGTTTATTTGCGTATATTTCTCTCATCGATTTTTTTTTAATTTGAATTTAAATATAAGAATCTAATTGTACACATCAAAAAGTTTTTTTAATATGAATAAGTTTAATAAAAAACTAAAAACATGCTTTAACTACGCACTAAAAATTATAAAACTTTGCAGTCTTATTATAACATCTCGTTACCGATCCCAATCTATTTGACTTGTCAAAACGAATCATATGACCCTATACTCGAGGGGTTTCCTAATAACCACTGAAGAGTTCCACTATCCGCCTACTGGCTCCATCACCAGACCCTCTGTACCAAGCCCAATCTATTGGATTTCTCAAAACAAACATATGAGCCCAAACTCGAGGGGTTTACTAGTAGCCACTGATGTGTTCTACTATCCACCTACTGGCTCCATCAACAGATCAGCTCCAAGATACCAAATTATAGTGTTGTCATTCGAATTACATATAAGTACATACAAAGTTTCATTTCGATACGACAATTAGAAATAGGATAATATTGATTTGTAAGATTTTATCACATTGTTTTAGTTACAAGCAAAGCTAATATAAGCGTGTTAAAATATACATGTTATATGCCATGCTATATACTCGTATATGCTATGTGCCTTCCATTTGAGCCAAAACGCGAAAAGCTTTTTTTTTTATAGTAGCACGCCAAAGTGACGGGTCAGAGAACAACTATGTTCAACGAGAAATTGACAATCCTTGGCTGATCGTTGTTGTCATGTAAGCATGCATAAATATCTCTTCACTTTCTTCAAAATACAAAATCAATCTTATTATTTCCTGAAAATGCAGTTATAAACATTAAAACAGTACTACCGATTCGGATAACACTCTAGTAATCAAGAATCTAGGAAGCAATGATGACTTAGTGGTAGCGTGTACGACTTCGCGTTGATTGACGTGAGTTCGAATCCCTGCAATAAGCCTGAGCTTTCGGTGAAACATCGTGAGGAAGCCATAGCATGGTGGTAGGGCTAGGTTTAGCGTATTATCATCTTGGGCCACATCGTCACTTAAAATCAGGTGAGATTGTGGCCACTTCGCCAAACCTATAACGATAAAAATAAGAGCTGGTAAGAAACTCGATGAGGTTAATCGATAAAAAAAATAGTTCCTAATAATAATAATATCAGACTGTTAGTGTCTCAATGCTGGGCAAAGGCCTCTTCCCAAAGGAAGATACGAGCTCAGATCACCACGCCAGCTCACTACAAATTAACGAGAAATCAACAGTTCTATATTTTTCCTACATAAAACATTTCTCAAGCGTTCAGGTTTCTTCCACAGTTAACCAATAGTGTTAAATTCAATAAGAAAATGTACTCGAATCCGAAAAATTCATTGGTACATGCCAAGGTTCGAACCTGCGGACATCGAATCGATATTCCGCCGGTCTAACAACTCGACAACCACGACATACAAATTATGTTAACAGTTAATAGTTATATTATTTTGTATTTATAGAGAGGGAGTAAATTTCCAGATATCAATAATATTCACATAATGATCCACCATCCTATAATAAACTTTTGACAGTAAAAACTATGTAACAATAGACCTTAAATTTATTCGGTAGTGTTTTTGCACATTATTAATTATAAAGCCTAACACTACATTACCTGTAAAAAAGATGGATCATCCCTTCTAATTTGTGCTTATTTGTAGTATTTAAATTACCACCCGATGTATTTTTTAATAAAGGCCGCGCCAACAGTGCGCATATATTATTTATTGCATAAGTTAATTAAAATAATTTAATTTAACGTTAGTCATTATTCATCAGAATATGGTAACACTCTAAGCTAAGTCTTTCAAAGTGGCTTTAATTCTGACAAAATGTTTTATGTATTTAATGCAAAATGAGTTTTTGGCGAGATCTCAAAGAGCTTAGTTAATGTGCACAAGTGAAGAGGATTGGAAATAATAACATGAACCACCATGAATTCTGAGATTTCTGAGAACATCTTGTTATTATAATGAAATCATAATAAGACAGAACACTCTATATTGCAGTATAGGAGTATTGTCTTCGATAAAGATAACTATTTATCAAGTTAGGACGAAGAAAACACTTTGATACAGCCAGACTATTGATTCCCTTATAAAACCATTACTAGACATCTATCAGCAACACAAGTATCAGTAAGTGCCCATACGAGAGCACTTCGCAAGTTTAATACCCACGAGTGCTATGAATATAAGCCTCGAACCCCTATTCATTGGAATCCGAACCCCTATGTAAATGTAATACGTTATTTTCTATGACTGAATACGTTTACCGATAACCCGGAGTTATCGCTTTTCGAATCTTTACCCGTAACTTGGTTACCTTTAAAGATGATATAAATATAGATATGTTCATTTATTTAATATTTTAATGCCTGAGAAAGCCTTTTATAAAAGTTTACACAATTTGACAATGGTTATGTGGTGTGGTTTTTACACGTACATTTTTTTTAGTAAAATCGTAATATCTCCTTCCTACAAGGTCATAAGAGTTTTACTTCAAACGCGCATAAAGGTTGTTTTTTGGAAAATCGTAATGAATGCTTCAACGTTAAGGGGTTTTACTTCAAAATTGCGTAAAAGTTACTCGTACAGATTTATTAAAGGAAAATCGTATTATCTGCCAATAAGTTAAAAAAGTTAATTCCAACCCGCGTAAATATTATACGCTATTTTTTTTAATGTCACTAGTCTTTAATCAGTCTATTCTGATAAAAAACGAAAAATAAAATTACGATATATAGAAACAGTAATTAAGTATAATTATTTGGTAATAGCTTATTAAATCCTTATCGTGGTATTTCTAACACAATGTTAAGTTGTTATATAAAGACATTAGAATATAACCAGTTGCCAGAAATCTACGGGAACATGTAAGTTCTGTATAATGAGGACTACAAATAAAAAAAACACTTCAATAACTGCAGTGTTATTAATACACGCATTAATAAAAGATAGAGCGATACTACGTAACAACCAATCCGCTTATAATACTCCCAGAGATAATTAGTCTGTAATTGCCTAGAAGTAACACGCATTTCAGTCGTAAATGTTCATTAACATCTTCAAATATTAGTCTCGAGTATAAAGCTTGAGTATAAGGCATATCTATACAAATAATAAAATTGAAGTGTCTGTTTCTAATGTCAGACAGCGTTTTACTAATGACTTATACAATAAATAAATCAATTTTTCAATTTTTAGAAGTGAAGACTTCTTTTGGCGCAACGCACACAGATTTTCCGTAGGTAGTAAGTTAGGCTGATCCGTCACGCTCTGAGGTGAGGCAGGCTCGATCGGGTGAACTCGGGACCGCCGAGTGTACCCGAGCAAGAAAGATACAGTCAGCTGCTCTACGCTGTGTTATCGCTGTGTTTAGTATATTAAATTCATACGTAATAATTGTCTTTATGAAGTTTTCACTTCTGCCGTGCGGTCTTAAGCACACACTCTTTTTTTTGTCTGTGTTTTTGTTCCGGCTAATCTACGAAACCGTTGGGACATATTTTGACGGGATTTTCATTGGCGATGGCTGATGTTATAAGTAACATAGGTTACTTTTATTTTAGATTCTGTAATCCACACGAGCAAAGCCGCGGACACAACTAGATTATAATTAAAATTAATGTTAGCGATTGACAAATAACAACGTAAATTGCTTGAACGTTAGTCTGAGTTTAGATAATAAGCTTGTGTTAGTTGACTTATAGTAATTGTTTACAAAAATCATGAGAAGACTTTTTTTAATCAACTATTTTACACACACTTTGCTGTCCCTGACAATTTATTACAAACTAGCTGTGCCCGCGGCTCCGCTCGCGTGGACTACTAAAAAGGTTTTTTTTAAATATATTTTTTGTGCAGAACATTAATTATTTTTCTAAAATAGAATTAGCCTAAGTTATGCCTTATAACATCAGCTGTCTGCCAGCGAAAGTCCCGTCAAAATCGGCCCGACTGTTTCCGAGATTACCCGGAAAACAGACAGACAGACAAAAATTTTAAAAATTGAGTTTTGCTATATTTATAGTATACTTTCATATGCATATAGTAAAAACTTGTTATTTTGACATTAAAAATAGACACTTGAATTTTATGTATAGATATGTACTAACTGATAATAGTTATACACAAAATTAATATATATTAATAGTATATAGTACGATTATTTAGCACAACGGAAAAATTAGTTACGTTCTCAAAAATATTTTGTTTGTATGAAATTTCATGGTAACTCGGGATACGAAATATCAGTTCCATAGAAAATATTTCCGCCCGAAGACCACATTAAACGTGAAACTTCATTATAAACAAACTTTTACTAGTCAATTGCAGTTAATTTTTATTATAGAATAAGACGGCGTGATATAATATAATTTATCATGTGTAATACAAAATACTATAAAGCAAAAGGATTTTACAAAAAACCTCTTATCTATCTATGTCCCTTACAAAATGCGTATACTTCAAGATTTTTTTCAAAAAACACAGACGAGTTTTTTCGCCGTAATTAGCTTCCATTCTGTTTGTATTCACCCGCACGGGCGCGACGATGCCCTTAATGTGGTATTTTATGAGAATAAATGAAAAGTAAAATTTTCTTTTTTTTTTTCAAATGAAAAAAATTTACATCTCCTAAGTGTGGGTAATATTCGTTGATTGACCCGAGTACCTAAAACGTTTTTTACATAGGAAAACAAAAATAACTCCAAATAATTTTATTCCTCGTGCCAACAAAATTATGAAGTTAACCATCAACGATAATAATATAAATTAATTGAAGTGAAACTTCTTATGCGACTTCCAAGCGTTAAACGTAAACGTTTAACGCACATTATCGGTCTCCCCTCTTTGTGTGAGCCAGAGCGAGAGAGTAAATGTCGGTGTGTATGTATATTGCACATTGTTTAAATAAAATAGAAAATGTCTTTTAAAATGAAGTTTCACTTCTATCGTGTGTGAATCGCACACTCACCTTTTTTTAACTGACTATTTAAATTATGTCATATTAAATTATTAATAAAATTAAAACAATTATTTATACAACGTTCAATTATTTTTACACGATTAACAAAATAAAACTCAGTAATATGAATTCCCACTATTAATATTGATCAATTATACACCATGTACTAAACGCGTCAAAAGAAACTTTAAATTCGACATTAAGTGTTCTTAAATCAAGGAGTACCAAACCAGTGAAAATTAATAATTGATTCCTCCCTGATTTTAGTAGAAAATCTGCTAGCAGATATATAAAAAACGAAGCCTATTATAAAGTACATATTTGAAACTTCTTAAAACTGTCCCCAATGTAATTTTTATAGAAAAGTTACGAAAACGACAATAATTGAAAATGTTCGTACCACCCCTTACCCGATTCCCAAATATTTCAAATAAGACAAACACAAAATAGCCATGTCTCTATTCACGAAGGAACGACTTACAGAGCTAATGGGTGTTGAATTGAGAATTGGGGAATTTGCATCCGAATACCGGAACTCGATCGAGGGAATACAAGCATATTGGACGGGAGTGAATTTATTTCGCTGAAATTGTAACGCTATGCAAAGGTTCTAGTGTTCTTGCATTCTCATGGAATTGAGAAAATTGAGTTTGAACGCTCCTTTGTAGGAAAATATTGGGTTCCTGTGTCGAATTTCATTGCGAAACTACTTACGTTTCGATTTATATGATTCAAATTGTTATCTCTTTTTTTACTTCTAAGTACACAGCCTGGCGACTCGTTGTCTATATTTAGTATATTATAATTAGTATAACAGTATCTTAACCGTCCATGTGTGTTAGAAACGTTAGTTGCAAAGAGATAACCATTAGCCATTACGTGCAAATGAACGAGCAGAGTATTTACATTGTCTGGTTTTTAGTGGTCCCTGTAACTGAAAATAGTTGGGAACAGATAATCCGAGAATATGACGAATTGCTCTTTGAGTTTTCGTTTAAATTGCCATCGAAGGCGTATGCAGTATTTGTTTGCGGTGGTTTTACAAGTTTTCTGATAAGTTTTCAATAATTAGCAAAAAATATATTATTTTTCTATTGGTTTAGTTTTACTGGTTACCCACAGCCTGAGCTTTCAGTTAACAATTACAACAATTACATTACGGTAGCGCATTACCTATTGTTCACTAGTTACCATACTGAAATTAAAAAATACTCGCTAAGTTCTGGCAGCTGGACTTGAGTGTCGGCTCACTTTCTAGGCTTAGCGAGTTGCAATATTTGATCACATCGTCACTTAACTTGGAAACAGGTGAGAATGAGGCCATGAATTTAAAAGGAAAAAAGAAAATGAATCATATAAATTAAGTTAGTTAAATAGAACAGTAAGCGTTAGAGGATTGAAAGATTCCACTCTCCTTAATCGACGGTGCTCCGGATGCCTACAAGCGAACGGAATGTATTCGGAACCTAAAGAATTTATATGATAAGCCATGTCGTCTTCCACGACCTGCAAAGTCTGCCAGTTCAATACCGGTATTGGAAATATTAAAAGCTCTGAATGTAAATACCTAACAATCCGTCGAGGCAATATACTGTTGTATACGATACTATTTTGATATATCATTTATATTTTATTTGGTAATATATTTTGCCTGCAAGGATCACAGCATAGGGTTTTAAATAACTGGGTATATATTGGCTGATTCTAAAACGATATGGTACACAGAAAAGAATTCATCAATGGAATGAAGTCATATGAATGGTTTTGGGCAGTACACTTGTCTATGAGTAAATAAATGTTAAGTGAGGTGAGGTAGGTAGACCTCTTATGGAATTAAGAGTAAGAGTAGACGAAAGAGCAGTAGACAAACCCGCCACTCTGTGAGTCGACGATATAGTTTGAAGTGATATTCGAGGGTTCATTAAAATTTAATTAATAGCTTGTTATACTTCCACGCGTATTGTTACTTCAATCCCTGCAATAGGCCTGTCCTACCATAGGTCAAACGGAGCGACCGCTTCGGGCGCCAAGTCCCAGGAGGCGCCTCACTGATAAAGAATAAATATATTTTTTCATTTTTTGATAATTTTAATGCGAGAATGTGAACAGAATATTAATGACTTTATATGTCGATAAGTGCGCGATTGCTTCGGGTCGTCACTGTCTCTGAAGTTAGATAGCTTTTACTGATGAACAAAGAAAAATGTACTATCAACTGTAATTGATTATTTATCGATACTTAAAGAACGAGTTGCGGCAGCTCGTCCATCATGATTTATTACATACATCGAAGTAATTCGCAGAGACGTGACTTTTTCACTTGCACGAACATTCCTGACGTATCCGACAGTGAGATATTGCCCGGATAATATTGTAAGGATTTTATATGTCGATTCATGAAATTGATGTATGTAGTCGATTTGTAAGGTCCACGAAAAACATCAAATTTAAGTGGTGTACCAGTATGCTATTCGTATTATCGACATAATAACGTTGTTTTACTTTAAGAGGAAACACGGTAGCAAAATATTTGAAGAATATGTTTTAACAGAAACCTATAGCTGTCGCACTGTAGCCTGATCGACCGAATAGAGAACGAAAAAGAAACGTGCAACTCGAAATAAAACTATAAAATGCACTAAATTATAACTTCGTATTACCCTGTTTCCTCCTCCAAAACGTGAACCGACTTTAACTACTTTTTTCCAAGAATAATATCTGAATAAGGTCTAAACTTATTTCTTTAATTTTTACTATTATTCATCATATTTGTTTGCCGGATGTCTGATAACGACGTTACAACTGAACAATTTTAGTAAAGTCCTAGTTCTAATATTCATTAATTAATGGAAAATATTAAAAGATAAACACATGGCAGTGGTATACATAAATTGTATGATAATAAAATATTTTTTTTAGTACAATTATCCAAGGATAAAAGTGATAGAACAAAGCAATACATTTGTGTGGAGTAAAAACGACGCCCGCATTTCCTCTTGAGGTATAGGTTATCAATAAGCTGCAATTGTAAATATCGTCTGTGACCTTCTAGAAATATGACAGAGCTCTGACAACATGCCTATTCTACGAATAGGTATGTGATTTTTTGTTTTTCCGTCATCCTCGTATAACACAGCTAAATGTTTTTAACTTTATTTTAATTGTTATATCATAACCTCAGCCTTATAAAAAATCTTGCGAAATGTTGAAATATTGTTTTAATCTGTTATTCAATGATAAGTTCTGGCTTCCGATTCTAATATAAAATGTATTATATTTTATTATCCCATGAACGAATTTGTAAAGTTAACGTTAAATATAATGCATACGATAAAATAGAAGATGAATTTAATAACGACAACAGAAAATTCTGTTTCGTTCGAATATTAATTTGAACGGGTATCGCAAATAGTCAGTCGATACGTTCGATAAAAATTTCATCAAACGCTAATGGAATGACAGCTCGCATACATCCCGAGTACCGCATGACTGACGTTGAGTTTAACGTGTGGTCTCATTTGTAGGGTTAACGTAAAGGGAACTTAATAATACTTATTAAGTAGTTAGTGGTACCCGTTAGAAATGAAGACATAAGTAAAATTAAGTAAATACCGTCATTAGGAATACATTGTTTGCATGTGTAGAAATTTGTTGATCAATTCTTCGTGCTTACCCTAACACAAATATGTTGTGATAATAAATATATATATTTCGCTAACGAAAGAGGCACTCTTTGTAGATGTATATAACAAAACTTTCTGGTTTCTTATCGAAAGAGTAGATTATTACATGAATGATATTGGTATCTGGAAGTGATTCCCTCTGTACAAACACTATAAATTACAATTAATTAAATTAGTCTCAACTGAATAAAATATTTTAGATTTTGTAATGAAACGCTTTACATATTATATTTAAACAATATCAAAACTTATACTAAACTTTGCGTACCGAACACACACTAAAAATACTTTTTTTACAAATCACTTTGTCCTCTATTTTACTTTATAAAAAAAAGACATGAAAAAATAACGATATAAACCCGCTGTAAAATAGACCGGAGCCTTAGGGGTGGTATATTCGAAAACAAAACGAATTTCATCCGAATGTTCATTACCCACAAGTAATTGACATGATTAACTGACGTTTCGACGAACAGAAATAAAATTAGTAAATGAAAAATTCAACTTTCTCATTTAAGGATCTTACGATTTACGAGCGCCATCAGTCGTCAAATGTTTAATTGAGGAAAATGCGATTTCAATTATTTATTTATTTTCGTTTCAAAGTTAACAAAAATGTTTAGGCAAGAACTTGCACGACAAAACGGTTTCCAAAATGTCATGGCATTTTATTTATTTATTAGGGTTACCAGTAACCGTTATAATAACAACCATATAGTACCATAGTACCTACAGTTAATAGACGCAAATGCGCTTACCAATCGGCCTTATCATATATAAATAGATGTGTTTAATGTTATTAAAGTATTCCAATTTATTAGTAACTAGCTGTGCCCATGGCTTCGATCACGTGGTCTACAGAATTATTGTTTATGAAGATATCGTGGTTTTTTTTATAAAGACCAAGTATTATCTGACGAGTAAAACATTATTTTTTAACCTATCCAGTAGTTTTTGCATGATACGCGAACAACGCCAAACCTCAATCATTTCATTTGTATAGATAGATTAATTAATTTTTGCAGCCTTTAATTATATTTTGCTGGTATTTTGTTATTACTACATTTACTAAATATCATTTTGTGATTTAAAAAAAAACCCTACTACTTCTGGAGTCATTTGGCGTAAATTTGCGATCATTTTCATCAAAAATTTTCATTTCAATTCATCAAAACTTTGCATGAAAATTAACGTTACAGTGAGAAATATTTGTACAACAAATGGTGGTACTTGGGGAATGCCTCATACAATATTAAAACAAAAATTCTAATGGTAAGCAAAACTACAGGCCGAGAACAACTATCACTGGGGGACAAGTGTTTTACCGATCGATGGTCACTGTTGTAACGCCGCCTTATGAACATATTAGAGCCAAACCAACTTTGTGCCACGATATATTTAACGATAAACGTAACGCACTGGAGCAAGCTATAGTGTAGGTTAATTTACCATGTATATATTTCCCGCAACCCAGTCGAACCACAACACCTTACCATCCTGCAAGTAGCTACATTTATGAAGTTTATTACGTTTTTCACAGTGCCCACTTCCAATTCTCAACTGTTTGTGTATTGTATTATATTAATAGATCCAAAGTGAAGTCTTCATTTATTGTTTAAAATATATTGGGCGTATTTGTTATTTTTTAAAATATATTGTGCGTATTTGTTAATCTCTGTCAATGAAAATTATTAAAAGTACATTTTCCATTTTTGACCAAATTTTATAATAAAAAGATTCGAGTAGAACATTCTAGATTGTAGTGACATAAAAAAAATCCTTCTATATACTTAAATTTTTTGTAATTACAACTTATTATACAGTAATATACTGGTTGATAAAGTGTTCCCACAGACGAAATGGTTCTACCAACAAAAAGCAGTTCGGTATAAGATAAAATATATTACTTGCAATAATTTAACAAGAGTTATTTTGTTTGAGTTTATTTGATACTCATAATTCGAACAATTATTTACTGTGAACATAATCAAATAAATCCACTTCAAACAATGGAATTCCATAAACAAACACTTTTACTGCGCGACTGTTCGTTCCCCTTTCACGAAGTGGAGGCGGAGGTCTCTCAATAAATCTTTTATTGGAAGCAAGTTCGTAGGGCGGGCGGGCGTCCCGTGCAGTGTTCTTATCGTATACGAAAGTCGCGTTGCGAGAGCCGGTCGCACTACGCTTCTGATGTGTTTATTTGGTAAAACTAAGCACTCCATTATTCTCGCTCGATGTTTTTATTAAAAGCTAGTGTTGATAACGATCACGTTGAATTTGAAGTGATTGTTTCTTTTTTTTTTGAAGATGATGACAGTGTATGCTCAGAAAGGGGCACTCGCTACTCTTCAACTTGAAAGTGGTAGGTAGTACGAACAAGAAAATACTCTTCCACCGTTGTAGTATAAGACAGGTCTTGATGTATGGATCTTAGTCATGGGCAACGAAAGAGACGGTTGAAATAAGATTACGCGTAGCAGAAATGCGTATGCTAAGGTCTATGTGTGATGTAACTAGTATGGATAAGATTGGGAATAGGTATATCAGAGGAATATATATATATAGTAGAAAGAGAGTGGGGATCAGAACAGAATGGAAAAGGTTGGAGGAGGCCTTTGCCGATTGGTAAACGGATCTACAGAAAATAAAAAAGCAGCAAATACTAGAATATTTTTTATACTTGTTTTAAGATATTTTTTGTTCATCATTATTAGGTTAAGTTGATCCCAATAAAGGCTATTATTATTATTATTATATCAGAGGAATAGAACCAGTGACAGTGAAGTTTACAAGTTATTACTCCTCAAAGTCAATAACTCAAACCATCAGAAGGACGAAAAATAGAATTACTAGAAATGTTAAATTAGAAAGTTCGAATATTGAATATAAGAATGGATATGTATAAAAAAAGTTAGGAATGATGTGTGTATACAAAGTTTGAATACTGAGATGACAGCTGATAGAGAAGAGTAAAAGAAGATAGCATGATGTGTAAGAGCTACTAATGTGGTATAAGGACATGGAGAAAAAGTATGAAGCAAGCGGGCAGTCTAACCAAAGGATACTGCAAAGCCAACATTAAACAGAATCACTAGCTAATAGAGGCAAGTCACTGCTAGATGGTATTACTCCTAAGAACTCAGTTGGGACGTCTCGTGTACCACTGGTATTGCCAATTACACATTTCAGATCCGAACACAACATCACGATCTGTATTATTAGTAGATAAGTATTACCGCGTTTCAGCATCACACATGTTCTACAAAAAAATGTATAGTAGCACAAAAAAGTAACAGCGCTGTTACTGATGATAGATCGACAGTTTATCGGCGGTCGTCGATGTCATGCATAAATATCTCTTCATGTTACGTTTGAAGGATCCGATGTCGTAAGGAGGAGGGATTCGTTCCACAGTTTCACGGTTGATACTTATTTTATTTTAATATTTTAGGTAAACTTACAACTAAGTACCGAACTAAATTACATGTGTAAATAGAATGAAGGTCATTTACAAGTAACCACATATAAATCATTAAAAAGATAGAGTATATGGAACAACACAAAATTTTATACAAAGAAACAGGTATTTAAAATATTTTTTAATTTCTGCACACTTGTATCGAATAAATCGATATTTAGATCACTAACAAATTTATTTGTACTTTTGCCAATTCGAATTAAGTAGGAATTTTGTCTGTACGTAGCTTTAACAACTGGATTATAAATATAAAATACGTTAGGTTTTCTACAAGCCACGGCTAGTACACGCAGTTAATTTTACTCAGTATCTCTGAACAGTCAATTATACTATTAAGTATGCACAAAATATATGACATACCAGCTATTTCGCTACGTTTATACAGTGGGAGAAAATGGAATTTTTTACAGCGCGATGTGTTTTCGGGTAAGAATGTTTTAGATTTAAATAGTAAAGATAATTTTTGTATTTGCTCAATGCGAATGACATTATATGTTATACTCGAGATTCCAAATTTGAGAGGCGTATTCAAGATGGGTTCGAACAAAACAATAATGAAGAATTTTGAAGGCAAAGATAAAGATATTGAGGTTTGTTTAGTTCAACCATACCATGATTAATTCATGACGTCTTCTTACCTCCCAAATAAATGAATGTTTAAATATGATTAAAAGAATAATATTGATACCGCGCGAAGTACAAACAGGTGAAGTCGACTTAAACTATCTGTGTGCGTACTGGTATTATAAGTTTGTGATTGTGTGCCTGGTGTTACCAGAGTATGTATATAAAATTCCGACAAAACAAAAATATTTTTAAATGAAATATAAATAAACGGGAAACATTAAAATTATTTGTTTATATGAAGAGTTTTACAAACATTTAAATATAACATAAAACAACATAACAGAAACCTTGTTTTTGTGACGTGTGCTTTCGATCACGGCTCGGAATCACTGCGGGCGAAATGTTATTCCTTTGCTATTTGATATTACTTTTAGGTGGTTTCACTCGCGCGTTGTAAGCGTTACGTCTATTGTATTATTTAGTCGGTACAAATATTACTAAAACAATATCGATGAAACGAAAGCTAGAATAGTTCCATGAGTCGACCGTCACGTCGTACAAAGATTTTCCATTACCCACAGTGAGGCGGTCGCGACAAGCTTAAATGCGAACTCAGTCGGGATTAAGTGCAAACGGCGATTAGGATTCATCGTCGACTCGATTAGATAGCTTGCTCTGCCTTATAATCAGTTTCGAGTGTTTCGGGATATTCGCTATATAAAGAAACTTACATTTTAGGCGAATAAGAATTTCCTTTTAACTAATAATGAAATTGAAAAGTAACCGGATTAAGAGATTTTACTTCTTTTTACTTTTTCCAATTTTGATATCGGAAAGAACTCCCCTGAAATGTAAACTTTTTACACAGCGAATTCTGCAGGGTTAACGATGTTACAACGATTGATAAAAGTTTAAATTTTCAAAAAAAAATCACTCTGAAAATTATTGACAATGAGAGCTTTTCTAAGTCATGTTTTAGCTTGGAATGAGTCACAAGTAGATATATAAAAAATACAAACCAATACCCATTTAAAAATCTGTAATAATATCTCAATTAATACATTATACGTCAAAGTCATATTTAAAGAATAATTATGCACTTTAAGTGTCATAAAAACTATCAAATTCAATTTTTCTTAATGAAGACAAAGTATATTACGTATATACCAAGCATTAAGAAATACTCAAAAGGAGTAGTAACATTATAATCTGTTGAAACTGAGAAATTGATACCTTGATACGATGGTGTACATTCACCTAACCTTCTGAACAGTGCGAGTTATTTTAACAAATAAGAAAATGTGTCAATTGTGGAAGCAAACGATACATCGATGCTTTAATACAAAAACCGATTTTAACAGAATACAGTCGATTTGATGATAACCTCCGCCTTTTTTTGAAGTCCGTTAAAAAAGTAAAAAAGCACTCTTTAATCACGCACAAAAAATATATAAAACTTTTTAGTCTTATAATGATATCTCGTTACCAAGCCCAGTTCTATTAGACTCGTCAAAACGAGACATATGAGCCCAAACCCGAGGATTTTGCTACTAGCCACTGAAGAGTTTCACTATCCACTTCCTTGCTCCATCTCCAGACCCTCGTTACCAAGCCTAATTTATTAGACTTGTCAATTCAAATCATATGTGCCAAAACTCGAGAGGTTTACTAGTAGCCATTGAAGAGTTCCAATATCCGCCTTCAGGCTCTATCATTAGATCAGCTCCAAGAACTACATTATACATACAAAGCTTCATTACGATACGACAATTAGAAGTAGGTTAAAATTGAATTCTAAGATTTTATTACATTGTTTGTTACAAGCGAAGCTAATAAAGGCGTATTATAAACCGTGGCTCTTTGCAATTAAAGTTTCCTATATCAATAGCATGTTAGGCATTTCATAATTATTTTTTTATAACGGCTAAAACAATCGTTCATAAAATTTCAAATTTGGCAGGTTTCAAACTTATGTAGCTTTTTCTTAAAAATTGTGTTAAATAAAATATGAACCACCCTACTGTGAACCCTGAGTGGTATTGGTGACTAACTTAGCTTAGCAATATCGAATTCTTCAAACGAGGGATAGGTACTCGAATTCGTTCCATTTCACTCTGAAACACTAAGGGCCCTTATAAATTCAAACACTTTTAAGTGAACCCTTGAAATATATGTTGATCTTGACGTTATTTTGACAGGTTTTAAATTTCTCAACATTGCCACTAAGGAAAGCAATTTCGCTAAACCAGAAATTTATTATCTTGTGTGTTAATCCGCGGTTCCAACTCATGGAAACTATCCACAAGTTTAACATTTATAAGCAGTTATTTTTGGAGACTGTGCCAGCCAAAGTAAAAATAACCTTAACTGATACCAACTTGATTAATCTATTAATAAGTTAATGCGAGATAGAGATTAGATAAAATAAATAGAACTAAAGGTAATAATAAAAAAGAAGGGCATCAAATTTTTTTTAACAAAAAAAGAATTTTCATAATCAATTCATAACTGGCCAGAGTAATCGCGTAACAAACATAAAAAAAAACATAGAGTCGAATTGATAACCTCCTTCTTTTTTGAAGTCGATGAATAATAATGTAACATCCGTAGGGGACAAAATGCCATTTGCAGTAAAAGGATTTATTCGTACCAAGAAAACAGTAGTAGAATAACCTATTTCAGGTGTTCTCAGTCCCGATTACAGTCCAGAGAAAACGTCTATACACTAGTCTGTGCTTGTGTCTTACAGTCTCTCTGTGGTTTATAGGTTGTAGTCCTCTTGTAACTGATTGTACTCGTAGTCTTCCTTTATATCGATTTTTGTTCTCTCTTGGATGTACAAAACAGAACTGTCATCCGTCGGAATGTATGCTTATCTATATTAATATTTATGTAGTTCTGTCTGCAAATCCAACCCCGATAAACATCCTATATGAAGGACACTGATCACGAATGTGCCTTTAAAAACATGTTTAGCTGTCTGTTCCTATGTCCGAATTTAACTCAAAAAAGGCTTGACCGATTCCTATGTATTTTTATACACGAGAAGCTTATGTTTTTGGTCAATTGATAGGCTATAAAACTTTTTAATATTAGATTTGGAAATCAAATAAACTATTTTTTTATTAATTATTATCCGATTCCGATCAAATTTTGTAGACTGAAAGCATAGGTCATTACAAAATGAATATGCTATAAAAATAGTCTATAATAGTTTTAGAAATCGTAAAAAAATTCAAATGATTTTGATGATAACTGTACATGGAAATTGCATGTCACACCTCATACAGGCTCTACAAATTGACATTAACACGTGTAAAAATCCTAATTCTGAATTAAGTAAATCCTATAAAACTGAGAAGGCGAAATTTCGCAAGTGACCTTGATTGATTATGACATAAAGGTAATATTTAAAAGAACGGTAGATATTTCTAGGCAGGTTTTTTTAGAAATATACTACTTAGATGTTTGTAGTTAATTCTAGACACTTTTCTAGATATTTCTTTAATGTTTGAAAATAGTGCTTTCTTTATAGAAATCGCATCAATAACAAACGGATACTTAAAATTTTTTTCCACAAATCAAAATAAAGAAGTACGCCATTTTTTAAATTGTTATAAGTTAAACACAACAGATATGTTTTCCTTTTCGGTAGTAATTTTTGTGGTTACTTTTCCACGGTTTACATTTAATTTTAGCTGAAAAAATGTCGGCAAATCAAACAAAGCACTCAGGATACCACAAACCGTGTGGCATAAGCATTCAAAGAACCCGAAGGATCCCTTACGTAAATAACTTACGCTCAATAAACCCGATAGAAATATTTACCGAGAATTCTCTCACAATCTCTTTGATAAGAATAAGTAAAACGTATCGGTAAAATATTTGACAGAAACAAAACCGGCAAAACGGACTGAAAGTTACTGAGATCTAGAAAACAGATCGACGATAGACAGTTTTTTTTTTTTGTTAAAAGTGAATATAAAAAGAAAGTATAATTAAAAGTAGTTTGTACTAAACTTAAACTCTCGAAAATCTAAATGTTTAAATAAGTGTTTAAATATTTCGCAAATATCCCCTTCATTGAGAAGAGCCGACGAGTAAAACGATATAGGTTAACTGTTTACAGTTTAGTCATATTGTTTTAGTGGATGTACAGAGATGGGGAGTCATTTCCAGACATTACTATCATTAATTTAACGATCCACTATATAATGATATGGTATCAGTAAAACCGGTTGCCTGATAGCTGTTGAAAATTGAAAATCGCAAGTGAACTAACATGGCCAATAAAGAAAAACACCGAAGACGTTTGAGCGTATTTTGAAAAATGTCAGAACTCACACTAGACCCCAGATATTTTATAAACCTGGATAGAATACGCTTAATACTATAGCATCATAAAATATTAAGAGTAAAGCATATTTAAGTAGTTCTGGTCGAATGGTTAAGGCTTGTATATTCTATGTTCACGAGATCGATCCTCGGTATAGAATTTGTTTACTAGTTCCATTTATCTCACAATTGCTGTCGGTGACAATGAAAACAAGAATCGTGAAGATTGAGAAATATTCTGTCGTACGAGGAGGAAAAAACAGAATTGCGGTTATGTCGGCGTTTGAAATCGCCAATACGTAATGAGCGTGAATGAACGTGGTGGTTAAACCCGAACCTGTTGTCCGGTAGTGAAACATTTACATTACATATTTTTCACTATTCCGCTATTTTACGGACCCTTATCGGTAAAAGCAAAATATCCAGCCTCCCTAATCGGGTATTAGTTACAGGAGATATTTATTTATATTACATTTTCTTAATTACATTCGACCCGGTGTAAGAAGCTCAAAGACCGAGGCTTTTCAAACAAAATAAAGACAGCTTTAAAGAAAGGGAGCACTTTAGTAAGTTTGTACAGGCTTTTGTTTCTTTATTGTAAATACCACCGTTGGTAGACAAAATACCCTATTCAAGGTTCGCTTGGCAAGTGGGTTAAAATTTGTACTTTGACCTTGAATCATAATGAGTCCCTTCTTATTATTGTTTACTTTAAAGATACTTTCTCCACATAAATATATTACATATACCTGACATTGATATATATATATTATTGTTTTTAAATTTTGTATTGTACTTAAAATGAAGAAAGTCAGGCTTGGTATCAGAGAAACAGCGTGACATATGTACACTATTTTATTCCTTGTACGATACTGTCGCATCATTCAACAATACCTTATATTACAAAAGACCTGTTAGTCAAAGCTATGCAAAGATGACGTGATGAAATAACTTCCGCTTTATAATATTATTTAGACTGCATACACAGACTGATAACGAAAGTCGCTAGGATTTTTGTATGAATCCAACACTAGTGTTCATATATAGAGATATTTAGTAGGTATAATTACCAATTCTAACACAATGATGTGACATAATTTTGGGCTGTTGCGGAAACATAATATCTCGTCTCATAATATTTCGTTTCATTTTAAAAAACACAGCATTAGTATTTCTCTCATAATTCTACAAAAACAATTCAAATTACGGAATGAGAAATGGTTAATACAATTAAAACATGCCGTGGAATCCGTAAGAATGTTTCGCTAATAGACTTTTGCGTGTAAATGTTTTGTTATGTGTTTACAGGTCAAGCAAAGGACATAAACGTGACCTAGAAAGGGTCCCGTATAGATAAATAGCTCGTTTAGACCTTGTATATAAATGGGTACACTTAGTACATTGTAGGGACGCGAACGACGTTCTCTATCTTCGAGACGATCATTTGAATACATCAATTTAACATCTGACTTCACTTTAACTAATAAGTACCGCGTCGTGACGATATCAGAAACATGAAGGTTTCCGTCACCATACTGGCCTACCACGGTTAATCTCACTTGCAAGTTGAATACAAGCTAGCTGATGGACTCACAGGAGTGAGTCATTGTGACGATCATTATTGCAATCATGATTTTCATTTCAAAGTGATTTTTTTAATCATAATTTTATTTAGAGGTTTTATCGCTAAGAATATGCCATTTCCATCATAACTTATATTCCCTATTTACCAACAAGAAGATACCTATACTCATAGACCCAAGCCGAGTGTTGAATTATTTACCAAACTATTCGTCCAAATAACATGCTATAAAGGGCAAAGTTTATCTACATAAAATTGTCTTGATGATAAAGTAACTTTCGTTCGTAAGGATTAATATGCCTTGCCTAATAATAATGCTCATAAATCACTTTTCAATAAAACTTTGTCACAAATCCCTTATTGTGGCTTATGTATAAGAGATGGTCTATAATATCCATTGTATTTACATATCACTAACCATTAAGCCAGCGCACGATGATAAAACAGTTCGGGAGCGCGGTTTCGTCCGACTTACTTAACAAAAATCAATATTTAAGGCTAGCTGAGAGGTCTAGCCTAGCCTATACTATTACACGTGAATCTGGCAATCATATACAAAAAGAATTGTAAGTATCCGACTGGTAGTTCCAGAGATTAACGTGTTTAAACAAACAAACAAAAACACTCTTCCGCTTTATTATATTTTTTTATAGTATAGAAGTATAGATTATATGTATTATACTGTTACCGTGCAAAGCCGGGACGAGTAGCTAGTTGTTTTTTTTTATCGTTATAGGTTTAGCATTGTGGCCACAATCTCACCCGATCTTAAGTGACAATGTGGCCCAAGATGATAACACGTTAAACCTAGTGGAAGACTGGCTCTCAAGTGCAGCTACCGGAATACACCTATTTGTGCAACTTGAAGGTAGTAGCTAGCCAGGCGGGCATTAGAAAAAGCCCTACCACCATGCAAAATTATAATTGTATTATAAATCTCACATTAGAAGACTCTCACTTGACTCTATGGCACATGAGTGACATGACATCATACGATTGCTCGTGGTACGTGATCGAGGGCATTCTACTTCTAGAGTTGCGCTACCAGATCATCCCTTGGTTAATATGTGTGGTTATTATGTATCGCGTAAAGAAATAAATTGTTCGTTTAATGTTTCTATATAATTTATCTACCAAATCGAGATCATAATTCCACGGTCTTTTTTTAAAGAAGGCTGTTGCCCTATATGCCTATATTATTATGGGACGAGAGTTGGTTCTCAGGTTCACTTGTCGGAACACACTGATAGGAGGGGGGAGGGGCTTTATTACAGATTTTCAACTAGAAATTGAAAATAAACTTATTACAGTACATTAGTATACGGAAATACTAAAAATTAGTTTTTACATAAAATAGTACACTTCTGAATGTAACGATTAAGTTAATAAATGCATGCATGATCTATTAGTGTATTTGAAAAATTCATACGACCAAAGTATCTTACGAAAATAGTCTTATTTTGTTTGTTAATTTTGTATAGTTTTAGCTTATTTTTATAATAGGTCTTTACCTATGAAATTGCCGTTCTGCAGTACTGGCCATTTCAAATCAAAATAATTTTTGTTTGGCTAAGAATTCTAATTTCAAATTAATTTTATTTTAAAAACATGGAATTCTTTTTCCAAAAGTAGTCATTTGTTTATTTATTAGTGTTACATTTTCATCGCATTTCAATCTTTTTTGTCATCATGGATACGTTAAAAATTCGAGTAATTATGGAATATGAGTACCGTCGTGGCAGTAACGCAGCACAAGCGGCACGCAACATCAACGACGTTTACGGAGTTAACACTACAAACCAACGCACCACCTGTTATTGGTTAGCTCGCTTCCGTTCTGGGAATTTCGACCTGAAGAATGAACCCTGCGGTCGTCCGAAGACTTTGGTCGTCAATGACGAATTAAAGGCGATTGTGGAAGCTGATGATACACAATCTACGGCTGAATTAGCAGCAGCTTTCGACGTTAGCGTCAAAACAATATTGGTCCATTTGCGTCAAATTGGCAAGGTAAAAAAGCTTGACAAATGGGGGCCTCACGAACTCAATGATCGCCAGCGCGAAGTACGCGTCGAGACGTGCCTTGCACTGCTCAACAGACACACAAATGAAGGAATTTTGAACCGCATTGTTACCTACGATGAAAAATGGATTCTGTTTGATAACCGCAAGCGCTCAGCAAGTTGGTTGTTTCCTGGTTCAGCACCTAAACAATGCCCTAAACGAAAACTTACCCCTAGAAAAGTGATGGTCACTGTTTGGTGGTCTAGCGCCGGTGTGATTCATCACAGCTTCTTGCCAAACGGGGTGAGCATTACTGCAGATGTGTACTGTGAAGAATTGAACACAATGATGGAGAAGCTGGCACATCTCCAACCAGCATTGGTCAATCGCTCGTCTCCGCTGCTCCTGCAAGACAACACGCGACCTCATACTGCAAAACAGACGGTCTCCAAGTTGCAAAAACTGGGGTTGGAAGTTCTCCGTCATCCGCCCTACTCACCAGACCTTGCGCCTACAGACTACTACTTTTTCCAGAATTTGGATAACTCCTTGGCGGGAAAAAAGTCAATACCCGAGAGGCAGTATAAAATGCCTTTGAAGAATTTGTTGCCTGCCGTCCAGCTGATTTCTTTAAAAAGGGCATCAATAAACTGCCACTGTGCTGGCAAAGATGCATTGATTGCATGGGTGATTACTTCGATTAATACAAATAAAAAATACATGAAAAAACATCGTTTAAATTTTTTCATACAAAACGGCAATTTCATAAGTAAAGACCTAATATATTATTTTTATTTATTTTCATTGGAACAACAACTCCTTGATTCATTTGAAAATAATGTGTTGTGCCATATGTTCTACGTTATATGTCTTACATTTTTTATTTTTCTTCTCATTTTATTGTTTTTTTTGATCAATATTTGAAAATGTCCGTCCTATGATGCCTCCGGACGGCTGCAACGGAAGACCAGCGCTGGTTGCTTGCAGCCAACATTATGCTGAGCTGGAGCCGTTTTTGTGGCAACTGGCATTTGATTTTTAGTTCATGTAAAGGTATTTTTAGATTATTTGTTGTTGTCAAATGTCGTTGGTACGAATAAATTAATTTTTCTTTCTTTCTTTCAAAATCCATTATAATTTTTATCGTCAGAGAGAAAGCGATAAATTCTCACCGTAGTATAATGTATATTAAAAAATCTGTAGTTTTGTCTGTACATACCTAAATGTATAAATTTCTTGATAGCCATATTTTATAAAGAACACTGTTCCAGAATATGACATTATTTTTATTTTGTCTTTTTGTATGTCCAGTTTAACTCAAAAATGGCTTGACCTATTTTAATGATATGATTTGGCTGATAATAATATAACTAAAAATAAAACTACGAGACGAAAATAATTACCGAGTGATAAATGTGTGTGGGGCCGCGGGGCACCGCTAGTACTTTTATAAAAGTTATTATTTATCATTCATAAAAGTGTACAACTTCGGAAAAGTTTAGTCGTAACTTTTATTATAAGAAATTCTCCGTCGGAACGTGTCGATTGTAATGTTTAATAAAACTCGGTTTATATGAAGTCATAGAAAATATTTATTAAATGTATATATCCGATAAACTGTTATTAAATATATTTTTTATCCACAAGAACAGTATACATGGGAAAATAGCTCTGTCTCTTCGTTCACTTTTTGCAAGTAATTTTACTATCCGCGGGTGGAACAATATAATTTATTTTACAAAAACCGTAGCATTACTATCGATTATAGCAAACTATATAAATTTATAATTCAATAAACAAAACAGTGTAAAAAGAAAAAAATCTGAACCACAATTAATTTCAGAAATTATTTAAATTTCTATTAATTAAAGAAAAAAAATATAACAGTCTAATTTACGTGTTTCAATGTTTGTTAGTAAAGATAGTTTATATACACACAAAGCTGTAGACCCATATGGCCTTTGTAGAGAATATACGTAGGCATAAAGAAATTAAAGTACGGGCTTGCGGTCTGCGGTCACGATCCGTCGTAGATATCTCAACGGGCCATACCTCTGTTATCACGTAAAAACAAATATTTCTTTGTATAATTCTTATTCGAGTCCCGCGATACGTTCCGGTATATTTATTACTTCGAACCCGGGATAATGACGCAACTGTAGCTCTCCGTAGCGCGATGTTTCCACACACACTACATTTCGACCTATGAAGTTTAATTTTACTTTCATATTTTTGTAATAAAATTTATTTCTGTATGTTCGTCGGTCTTGTGAATTTGTAATTAAAATAACGACACATTTAAACTACGTTACGATAAAACAATTTGTCTTAACAGGCATTTTTATGTAAATCCATTTTTTATACTACTGGATACTAATGTAGATACTTACTGTGATAAAGTATTATTTTGAGTTCGATTGCGGAACCATCATACTCTATTTGATATTCTCTATTCTCTAGTTGAGAATCTGTTACCAAACACCTACCAGTCATCACCCGTTCTAGGGATGATCTATATTATCCTATATTAAGTACATTAAAACATCGAAAGTCTATGTTTCCCTCATTCTTGTGTTGTATAAGTTTCATTTTGATATTTAACGGATATCGTTTTCTTATCGATATAAGACATTGATGCCATCATCGATGTTTTTCTAATATCGCGCATCCCTCGACGTAGCGTGTTAAATATCTTCCGCTAAACTGTAAATTAACACGAGTTTGTGGTTAAATGCTTGCGTACCTATAAATAAATAAAAAACTTACGTTTTTTTAATAACTTTACCTACTACTAATTCTTATGTTTTGTCTTAACTTTGAGTAAAATTTTAAATGTTATATAATATATTAAAAATTGTTCTTTGGTTGCTCTTTGACAGCTTATTTAAATGGTATATTCCATTACCAAAATCATATAGTAAAAAGGCGTTCTAATAATTGTTTATCAATCATTTTTATTTCTTAATTTATATATTTATTTTACCTTAGTTGTTTCCTCATTACTTTATTTATCGTGTTTTCGGTCGCTTTCCCAAGGCAACTTATGTTCTTTAGGACATTTATTATTTAGATATTATATGACAAACTTATTTTGCGTTGCAATATATATAATAAGAAGGCCGTATACTAAGATAGTATTTAATGGCTGGAAAAACCTTTTGAATTTAAAATATAGAACGATACTAGAAAATAATAAAAAAGAGACATCATTCATTCTGACTTACGGATGAAACATAGATCGCTAAAAGAAACGTGCAGTCTTTAACAAGATTTGTATAAGTTTATTTATATTTCTGATTGTATTTAATTATTTGGAGTCACTCTTACCAATCTGGACTCCGTACAGAAAGTTCTTTTGTTACTGTAAGAGATCCCTCGTATTGTAATCGGTATTCGAAGGTTTTGAAACTATTCACCCATAATTGACAAGAGCCAAGAGTGTTTATAAATTAAAGGAAAACCTGGCGGACGCATTCATTCATACTGGCTTCGCGATGCAGTTATAGAAATAGAACGGAATGGATAACTAATGCTTGTTTGCCAAATTCATATACATACAAGCTTCTCAAGACGGATTTTTTACAAGCAGCTCTGATTCTTATAGATACATAAACGTGGACTATCTTTACTAGTGAAGGTTTAGTTAAATTAATGGGATATAAAATTAAGGTACTCCGTAATTTATATTTTACTTTATTGTTAAATGCCTTTGGGATACATGTATAAATCAATTTTGTATTTCATTTCATATCCTTTTAATATATATTTTTCGGAACTTATATCTATAACAATTGTCCACGCGACAGCATACAGTGGTTACATCGAATATTAAGAAATCATTACAGTCAATCAAGTTATGTGATTATTAGAACCTGTACGAGACGCGACATATGATTTTAAATTCTAAGATCTCACTACACACGACACACCTATCTACTATTTATTTAAGAAAACACATCCCTTTTTTTTAATAAAGATTTTTCCTTTAAATATTCATTATTTAACCGTGGTAGCAGTATAATTGATACGTTAACAAAAGAACAAATAATAACCGCCGGGGAGAGAGCGCCATTAAAATCTTAAGACATGTTCAAGTATAGGTTCTCTTTTCCGAAATTACCCTTGAACATTTTCGTAAATAATTGATTTCGCTTACGTGGAAACATTGAGGGGCCTTTGTTCGTTTTCCTTACCGCTCCGGACCCGCGTCAAGCCGAGGAGCGCCGGGGAACCGAGAATTTCTATAAAATAACTTACAACATCTTCATTCATTTGTTACCACCTATCTAAATAGGAAATACCTGTAATCTTTGTTCATTTTGTTTTTTCAATTAAAAAATCATTGTTGTATTTTTCATTGTTTCGAAAATATACCATTCTAGAAGAATATGCCTTCATAGCAGTTGGTATATCTTGCATACCTGTAGTTACCGTTACTCATAAATTCAGTATAGTATAAATTGATAATAATTTGAATAAGATGAGACCAACAACGGAATACACAAGTGTGCGTATCGTATTATTGAGTTTCTTTGTTATACGAGTTACATCCAGTTACAGTACACGTAACCACAAAATTAAACACGTCTACTAAACATTCAATTACACTTTAAAACCTTAGATTTTGCAAAAATAGGTTTAGGATTTGTTTTGATAAGGATTTACTTAGGCCGATAGCACATACAAAAATGGTGTCGTATCCCTATCACAAACGTATACTATAATTATCTCTTTCGATTGGCTGATCTATATATATTAAATCTATGCTGTTACTACCCATTAGGGCCAAAATATAGCCAAGTATATACTCGTAAAAGCCATGTTATACTTATAAAGAGATGCAATAAGTACTTTAAGAAAGGCTTCATCACAAGATCTTAAGTGAAATTGGCTATTTTTTTTATTCTTCGTAGATAGCGTTTGGCCACAATCTTACCTGGTGTTAAGTGACTATGTGGCCCAAGAAGGTAACACACTAAGCCTAATGGGAGTATTGGCTCTGAAGTGTAGTTGCCGGAACACACATAAAGATGCTTGGCGATAGATTTTCAACTAGCTAGCCAGGCGGGGTTAGTAAATGACTTATCACCATGTTATGGTTTCACCTATTCATTTAAGATTGATACGTCAGTAAATATATTTTTTATATGTTAAATAATGCAAGGCGCTAATTTTGATACTTGTGTATATAACAAATACATTGTAGGTAATAATTACAATTATATGAGCAGAATATAATTTTAAAACTTCATAGTCATGACAAAGAACAATATCCATAAATTATGTATCGCGGTCATTACCTTAATAGAGTAATTTTTATTAGAGCTGCGTCGGGGGGTTTGGTGTAAGTCACAAACTTCATATTTCAAAATCATTTTTACTCACCTTAACTAACCGATAGTATTTATTTTCCGTTAGTTGATTTTAGTTTTAAAATTTATTACTAGCAACTACGCTCTAGTTAATTACAATATACAATTTAATAACAAAAAAATAGCCTTACAGCGTCCAACGACAAAATTAGCTTTCTATTAGTGAATTCCTTTCTAAAATCGGATCAGAAGTTCCAGGGATTTACCTCATACAAAAGTACTCACAAACTTCTCTTTGTAATTGAAGTGAAGTTTTTTTTAATATCTTTTACTTCATACAATGAAAAACAAAATAAGTTTCTAGTTAATCATTAGCCTAAAACTCAATAAAATAAAACAAACTTTCATATACTACAACGTAAGCATGAAAACCCCTTATTACCATTGTATCCCCTAGGATGTCTACTGCAAACAATAACAAATGTATGGACGACAGCTTTTACCTGAAACAAAAAAAAAGCAAATTATTAAGCTCATAATCTCAATTATATAACAAATAACAAAAAAAAACAACATAATTTAAATTTTAGCTTTGCCGTTATCCGCTCTTATGACATATGTTTACATGAGTACAGATAAAAATATAGTATAATTTTCTTGTATAAATGAATAAACTCAATATGAAGAAACTAGAAAAAAATGCTTGAAATCTAAAATCCTTAAACAATGTACAAAACCCAAGGTTCGGACACAATTCTGTCCAATCAGCCGAACCGAAACATTGACAGACTGATTCGGCTAGAGTTCACCGAGCTCTCGCGTGTCTATATCTATTGCATCATATTTATTACGTCTTAAATACGCAGTAATTAGATGTATGATGATGGGAGCTTGGCTAGCTAGACGTATACAAACAATTTATTAACAGACCACTGTAATAATCTTCTTCTTATATATAAAAATGCATGTTGATGTATGTATGTTCCCTATAAACTCCAAAAGGGTAGGAGCGATTTTGATGAAATTTTTGGAGAATCGTGTGCGTGTATTCCTGTAAAGATTGGTAGCGACCGGATAAAAAAAACTCTGAGTCACTTCAACGCGTGGCGTGGCTAGTAAAATATATAATGAAACAATTATGAAGAATCTTTAACAGGATAACAGTGCATTACAATCGACGTCTTCGGTTGGATAGAACTCGGTCTCAAGTTATTATGCTTAGTGAAGTCTGAAGACTAAGTGCGCAACCCCTCGCGCGATTAAACACCACTTTATGAACCTTAACCGCTATCCCTACGTTATTGCCCTCGTTTAATACACGTAGAACGATATTACGTCGACATTATGTCCGCTTTGAGCTTAGTGTCGACCGGGAGCGCCTCCGCTCGGTTATAATGGACGCAGTTCTATAGTAAATATATAGTAGGAGAATTATTGCGATTCGGTTCGGCTCAACGCAGTGTACCTTATCAACGGCAAACTTTATATACATAAAAGTATGCAAACTACTCTAGGTTTAGTGTTCAAAGATAATGTGGCCAAAGATGGTGACATGCTAAGCCTAGAGTGGGACTGGCTCTCAAGTGCAGGTGCTTAAACAGATTTTTAACTTGAGGGTGGTAGCTAGCTTGTAGGGCAATAGAAAATACCCTTCCACCATACTACGATATCGTCACGATATTTTCCTTTACCGAAAGATAAGAAGGCTCATTGTAAGATTCGAACTCACGTCGATCGACGCGGTGTCCGTGCACGCTACCACTGATACATAATTGCTTCAAAGCAAATTCAAATTGCATGAAGATGTTCTTTGTGAATACTATTTCCATAGCTCCATAGTTTGACATAGCAATTATGTTAATTTGGCTGTTAGAATATTTAATATCATAACAATCATCACCATTGCTGGCAACCCTCTGTTATACGGCAATAGATGTAATGTAGCGGAGTTCTCTCTACCCAATAATAGAGAAAAACTATTCACCCGTTCAGGAAATCGCTGAAAAAGCTTTTATAGCGCTAACAGTGAACTTACGCCGAAAAAAAATTTCAAGTCACGATACAAGAACGGACGTCCATTAGCTATAGAGTAACTACACTAAGAAAAATAAAGTATTAACTATCTATCAATCGTAACGCTATGTCCCTAATGGAGTATCGCTGTTCCCTAACTTCTCTTATGCTTTCTTCAAATCGTTAAGCCCTTCATGCATCCACTAACCTAAAAGAGAGTTTTACCAACATGTTTAGTCAGACGATTAAAGAATATTAAAATGATATGCAATACTAATGTTGAGCGACCGAGAGACTAACTACAAAAAGATCGTATTGAAAATAAAAATCCATCGAAACCTGAACGGATGCATGACGAATTTATATTTTTTAAATTGTTTAGTTTAGAGGTAGAGGATAAAATGGCGAGCAGCGCGCGCATCATGTGACATGCGACATAGTTGTCAATGATAATAATATGATTTAAATTTACTGACTTTTGTTTTAAATTAAGTAAAAATATAAAAATCAGTAAAATCAATTCACATTATTATCATTGATGACCAAACAACATCATGTTATTGGTAAACGTGATAAAAAATTGGAGTTATTTTTGTTTTGTTACAACAAAGTAGTAATGACTTCTAACGTGCGTACACACTGTACACAGTTTTTTCTTTTTTATATACATACTAGCTGTGCCCCGCGGTTTCATCCGCGTATAATTTAAAAGAAATCACTGATCGATGATTTATAATACTTCAGATTCAGACAATATTTTTATGAGGCGGCCAGGGTTATGCGTCACAACCTACACGGCTCGTTCACGCCACTACACGTATAGTCATAGACCGGAGCCGAATGTTGAATTACTTTAATTTTACAATATCACCCAAACTATATGTCTAAATAACATGCTATAAAGGGCAAAGTTTATTTACATAATATAATTGAATATTGTCTTGATGACTAAGTAACTTTCGTTCGTATATGCCATGCCCAATAATAATGCTCGTAAATCACATTTCATTTTTCAATAAAAAAATAATCTCATAAATAACTTATTGTGGCTTATTTATAAGAGAATAGGCATATAGTATCGTGGACTTGTTTTTGTAAGTACTAAGGAGCAATATTTTTGTAGAACATTGTATTTACGTATCTCTAACCATTACACCAGCACACGCGGAAAAGCAATTCGGGTGCGCGGTTTGTTCCGACTTTCTTGACAAAAATCAATATTTAAGGCTAGCTGAGAGGTGTAGGCTAGATGAGCCACGTCAATCTGGCAATATACAAAAATAATTTTTCGAATCCGACCGGTAGCGCCAGAGATTAGTATGCTTAAACAAGCAAACTAAAAACTATTCCGCTTTATTATAGTATAGATATATATATACAACTAACCCAATGAAACTTTAATACTAGTAAATGTTTTGCTAAATTAGCTAACGAGGTCTCATGTGTCTGTTTGAATACAGCAAAAGTGACACAACGTTCGTAGCGCTTCAACAGGTCACGTAGCCGGTAAGCGGCTTAACAATCCATTTAGTGGGACGGAGGACATGTCCCTCGAGATTAACTGATCTTACTAGAACCAACAAAGTAACCGCATAAATAAATACACTTCACAAAGAACAATTTCAAAAATACGTATAATGTATTTTAACATTCTTTGTATAAATGTATATTTTTTAATGTTAGCGCGTTTAGTAGATGATACAATTGACAGCTGTGTGAAAACGCATCATGTGATGTGACACCCATCAATCAAAATACAGTAGATTTCATTTATAACGACTTCGGCTGTAAAGACATTTTGGTTACAGCGACATAATATTTTCAATCCCTTGAAATTAAAGTATACTTGGCTATAGCACCTTCGGTTGTAACGCCGATTTCGAGTACATCGACTAGTTTTATTGAACTATTTGTAACAAGTTCCTAGAAATCCCTTACAGATGTTGCGCCCGACGAGGACCGAGTCATCAAATAAACACACAAAGGTTCAATCTTCACTCATAAAGCTTTCTTATATTTTCTTTACATCCCACAGATGGTCAGTACTTTTAATAAATACGTTTTTTTGTTTATACATATATGTTCAGGTTGGTAAAGTTAAATCTAAGATACAGTAATTTTAGTTGTGTCAGCTTGTGTGCTTATTATGGCACGTTAGCGCAGAAATCTAAACTGAAACAATGCAATGTTTTTTTTAAGGCCCACTTGTAAAATGTGATAGTATTATTAAAAAGACATTAAGCGATATATGCGCATTGCACGGTTGTATTGCCTGACAATAAATACCTATGGTTAACATTAGAAATAACCTATGTAAAAAATGACTTCTGGGCGATGGAATTATAATGCTCCCTTCATCGTCGTTATAACCGAAATCCACTGTAGTCTCGTGCGTTTTAAATAATTTAACGTAGTATAATTAAACATGACTTTAACTTGATTAAAATAGTGTTTATTTAAACACCGTAAATTATTTTTAAACAATTAAAAAAAAAACTTCAGCTAAAAAATACTTAATTATCTTTGATGGCCAACTTCATCACGTTGTAGTCACGCGAGATAGCATTTTTGTAGTTATTTACTATTCATTACGCCAAAGAATTATCACTTCCTACGTGCGTACTGCAGCACA
Source organism: Saturnia pavonia (assembly GCA_947532125.1). Lineage (NCBI taxonomy): Eukaryota > Metazoa > Arthropoda > Insecta > Lepidoptera > Saturniidae > Saturnia > Saturnia pavonia. Next base: position 14,350,116 of record OX383906.1, read on the forward strand.
CAACTTTTTGAACTTTTTAAGTTCGATTCTCTTTAAATAAACAAATATTAAATACTATGAGTGGACAGAAAAATAAAACAATTCTCCATTCACCACACAATTATGCGTTTCACAAATATTTGCATGGCGCTTGTTGTACGCGCGCTTCAATTTCACTAATGGGTTTTCACTGGTAGGTACCACTCGACTTCCGCAATGAAAGTAATTGATTGAACGAAAACTGTATATTATAAGTGGCTTTATTATATATAAAAATGTGGATGTATTTTTTTATTTCCTATTTTCCTGTACAATTTAGGTAATCAATTAAATACATTTTCTATTCCGCAAAATTTATATGAAAATGGATGTAAGGAATTATTATAAAAAGATTAATAAATGCCAATACCGATCACCACGAAAGTAGGTAGATCAAATTTCTTTTCATGCAAATGGTTTTCATGCTATCCCTGAATGTGATAGGAGGCGCTTTGGTCGAATTTATTGACTAATAGAAAGGGCAGAAAAAAACCTTGGCGGGATGAAGTAGTTCATATAAATGTTTCTTTGTTCCTCCTGAATACGTTCTTGTTCCTATACCATTTATAGGATTACTATAAAAGTTTAGTGACATGCTGTGCGTACACCCGTGAAGGTTTCTGAATTTCCAACCACATTACAATAAGTGGCAGGCGTCATTTTGTTCTAAGACAAGAAGTCGCGGCCATCAGCAAGTATCGTACAAAAACATTGCGAATTAATTCCTTTATTATACTCATTTTAGTGCGTTAGTAGAGGGTAAAATGGAAAGCTGCGCGCGCATCATGGGACATAAGTGTAACATGGAGAAGTTACAGCTTAGATACGTTAACAGCTAACTTAAGATACGTTGTTTTCTCACAGACGAAAATTTATAAGATGATTGTTAACATACTCTAGTAAATAATGAAAAAAATCAGCTAGCTGTAAGTCAAGGGAAAAGTCGTCAGCTGATAAGATACAGGTGGTCGATGTTGCTGCGTTACACCTTTGAAGGTACCAGCTGACAAACTTTCCACTTAGATACAGCAAGCAGACATTAATTTTCATTCATAGTAGCATATAAACGACCACCAGGTAAATTTTTAGTTGAGAGGAAATAAATGAAAATATAAATATATTTTTTCATGTTCAAGCAGCCAGCTGACATATAATCCACCATATTATGGTCAGCTGACTTTGTTTTTTCTTTAAAATACTAGGTAAACTAAAATCTGACAAATTTTTAAATGGGAGGAAATGACTGAAAAAATATTTTTTTTCTCCATGCGTGGGAGGCTGCCACTGCCCACCCCACCCACGGAGTCGCAGCTGACGGTCACGAGTATTCATAGTATAAGTGTCTAATGCATTTTACGAAGTTTCGCTCGAGAACAAATAATTGACCAAAATTGTACCTGGCTCCTGGACCATTATAACAGGTAAACATTATGCTAGTAAGAAATAATACCAACTTTCAAAATCGATCAAGGCCGCAGACGTTTTGTTCACCAAAAGCTAAAAAAAAAGACGGAACTAACCCTTTGCTATTTGCTTAAGGGTAAGAGTTTTTTTTTTGTATCATCTTATATATACCAACTTTTATTATTGTATATGTACTAGGATTATTGGACCACTACCTACCATCCCTGGCGGGACAAACTATTCCTTTTATTGATTACGGTTGGATAACTTTCGGTTGTCAAACTTTTAGGTCGCGAGTCTCGGCTCACGAATGCTTTATAAGTACATCTGATGAACCAACTATACTGCAAACAAATTGTAGTTCTGTATTTAAATTTTGAGGTCTAAATTTGTTTACCTTTAAACCACAGTATATATTTTATAATCTCTGTATATTATTTCTCGAAGGTCTTTTTTGTGGTAATGCCATATTTGCCTTAACAAGTTTTCGAAGTTTTCACTCCGCAACCGCGGCCCTCTTCCGCTGTTTCTTATCACAATTCAAACCTAACCTAGCCCAACCACGTGTAATCAAGACTGATTTTTATAAATAAATAGGACTATATTTTTTTGAATAAATATTATTATTTTCATTAATTGCCTTCAAACTAGTTGTCCTGAAATAGGGCTTGGCCCCGGTAGTATCTAGACTAATATAATAAATAAGAAAGAGTTTTTCTTTGTTTATTTAAACACGCTAATCTCTGAAAATACCAGTCGGATTCGAAAAATTCTTTTTGTATATGATAGCCAGATTCACGAGGAATACTATAGGCTATCTTGCATTAAGCTTCACCTCTCAGCTAGCCTTAAATATTGTTTTTGTTCGGAAAAAACAGCGCACCCTAATTGCTTTATCTGCGTGCGCTGGCGTAATGGTTAGTGATAAGTAAATTCTACAAAAATATTGCTTCTTAGTAGATCTAAAAAAAGTCTGCGATAGCATATGCCTACCTCTTATACGTAAGCCACAATAAGTTATTTTGTCACAAAGATCTATTGAAAATTTATAAGTGATTTATGAGCATTATTATTAGGCATGGCACATTAATCCTTACGAACGAAAGTTCCTTCATCATCAACACAATTTTATGTATATAAACTTTATAGCATATTATTTGGACGAATAGTTTGGGAGATAATGTAAAATAAAAATAACTCAACACTCGGCTCGGGTCTATGACTATAGGTATTGTGGCGCGAACGAGCCGTGTGAGTTGTGAAGCATAACCCTGGCCGCCCGAGAAAAAACTATCTATATTGAAGTATTATAAATCATCAATCAGCTAGTTATTTTAAATTATACGCAGGTGAAACCGCGGGGCACACCTAGTATATGTTTTAATGAACTCGACATTACAACAAGGCAGACCTACCTAGAGATGAATTAGCATTAATATTCGTTTTCCACTATTGGCACACTGGCATACAGAAGGTCAACTGTTAAAGCCCAACAAAGTCCTTTAATATAAACACAAGAAAATCAGTAAAAATCCTCCTCTCAATGCGCTTTACGTAAAGCTGATTTCCTCAAAATCATGAGATTACTTAATCGGTTTAACAGTTTCATTATCGGATATTCCTTTGAACATTGTCAATGAAACATAATGGACTCCTTAGTCCATTGATAAATTAAAATGAGGACAACTGTGGACCAACAAAAACCACAAGATGAACTGTTCGAATTTGTTTATAAATAACATTTGCTAATAATTTATGCTAACGACTTGTATTTAACCCTATATGAATAGAAAATGAATATCAATTAGTATTACGCATTGAAGTTATTAAGGAAAAACATACAACACAATTTACTTCTAAATAAATTAATTGACTCAGCATTCTAACGGCTTATTGCGCTGTTGCCATTTAGCTTGGTTTTGTAAGACTGTTCACACTAAAAGAAGAGCGGTAGGGATAGACAAATCTCTTTTGGAGATTTCTGTCTATTTCGAACAGTCCGATAGGTGAAATACCTCCGCTCTGCAGAAGATCGCAACGACATAACATTGAATAGTGTTGTGTTCATGCGGTGAGTAGTTACCAGAGCTCTTTGGGGTAGAGGGGTTCAATGTCGGCAATGCGCTAGTGATACCTACGGTTTTATAAGCGTCCATAGGCTACGGTAGTCGTTTACCATCAGACGTGCCGTATGATTGTTTGCCACCTTTGAAGTATAAAATCATTGCTATAGATTTGCGAATTTGTTGTTAATATTCAGATTTTTTAAATAAATCAACCATTAATCACTTTAACACGAACAGAATCACAAACAAACGTTTGTCAGTACGATAAAAATTCCTAAAAAACGGCAACTCCTGATAAATAGTCACGTAGTTCGGTTTGGAACGAGCGCCATTAATTCTGTACCCTCGACGATTTATTCCGACTGAGATCACCATTGTCAGGTGTTTCCGCTTAATGGTCCTTTACGCACCTAAGTTTCAACTTTTAACAAGTTTCTATAGATAAGAAAGCATTTTTTTCAATTCAATTAATTTTATCAAAAGATATTTACAGAATAATTTTTAAATATTTGCTAAACGTTTAAGTTATTGGATGATTTGGATTCACGGAATCTTATTATTCCAATATTTTTATGTACCACAATTACTGGAATCACATATTATACAGGATGCACGTGAATCTTTAAACAGCTTTGCTCATCGCAAAAATGTCATATAAAAATGTACTCTGCTAATCGACTAACGATATCGGTAATATTTTATTATCAGATCGCTTTCAAAACTTCGGGGGAAAAAGGCAAGTATTTTAGAGTTTGGTTTTAAAAAGGGTGTGACACAAGGTTCTACGTTGGGACCATTTTTTTTCTTGTCGTATACTTAAATCCCTACTAATATTATAAATGCGAAAGCGACTTTGTATGTTTGTTACCTATTCACGGCTAAACTTTTGGATCGATCGCAATGGAAATTGGTATAGAAATATCCTGAAACTTGGGGCCCAAGTCTGCTATTTCACATTTAAGTATCTACCATCGTCATTATATCAACAATCTACTGATATTATATCGAAATTGTAACAAATTTAATATTCTGCTAAAATTTCATTACTGTCTCGATAGAATCTCTATAGTGTTGTGATAGTGTGTCAGTGGGATGGCAATATCTATACGTCGTTGGTGTTGCTTATCAAAATCTACCATGTTTTTTTTTATTTTATTAATTTAACAGGTTTGGCGTAGTGGCTACAATCTCACCTGATGTTAAGTTACGATGTGGCCCAAGATAGTGGTAACACGCTAAACCTAGTGGAAGACTGGCTCTCAAGTGCAGCTGCCGGAACACACCTATTGGTGTTTGGCGACAGATTTTCAACTTGAGGGTGGTAGCTAGCCAGGCGGGCATTAGAAAAAGCCCTACCACCATGCTATGGTTTCCTCACTATGTTTTCCTTCACCGAAAGCTCAGGCTCATTGCAGGGATTCGAACTCACGTCAGTCGACGCGAAGTCGTACACGCTACCACTGAGCCATCATCGCTTCAAATCGATTCAGTGTTGCTGCTAATCGAAACCACCATTACTTGTAAGTGCTATTTTTTGTGACACGTGGAAGCAATCGTGCTAGAAAAGCTGTTGTTGTTCAATGGCTACTCAATAGTCAAAACACCATAAAGGTACGATAGATAAATCTGTCAAATATTTAAGAGAATACCATTTTGACTACTATCGAGATATCATTGAGACGCGATTTTAGAGCAGAATACCAAATGAGTCAGTGGCTTTCCGATAGAATAGTAAACAAATAGGAGAATACCAAATGGTGACCAAATGTCTATTGAGATATTATCGACACCCCCGAAGAAAAACATAATGCGAAAAACAAGCAAACGAAGTCGCGGGAAAATCTAATGATTAATAATTTATACTAAAGAATTTCGCTTATGTTGTTTACGTATATTGAATGTCAAAATATATAATAGAATGTATGTAATTCGTAATATTTCTACGAAAATTTTCCTAAGCTTTTGAATTCCATCAAAAAAACGAACATGTTAAATATTTATTTTCTTATTCAACAATATAGTTTCATAAACTCCTTTTTTAGGGTTCCGAAGTCAAAAGGAACACTTCTAGTTTCGCTATATCCATCTGTCTGTTCGCAGCTTAGCTTGGAGATTATTTGCACTAGAAAATTGAAATCTAATCTAAAATGCACTCTCAAGGTTGAACTTTCCCGATCTAAAACGATCACGGCTAAATCGTTTGTCGTCTGCGACAATTTTCTAACATTCCAACATTTTCAAATCCGTTTCGAAGCCAAGAACATGTTATGTCACTAGTCCGCTTACTGTATTCTTAATGAGACCATTTTTTATTTTTTCAGAACTAAACGCGACGCGGCGCGAAATTCCTTCTAATTGATTATATACACTTACTAGTCTTAGCTAGATAGAAAAATAGGCATTTATTTAGTCACATACGTAAATCTATTTGTCACACAACATTTCGGTTTAAAGAAATTTATTTCTCAAAAGAACATTGTTCACTTAATGAGAATTACATACATTTTTGTTAGTTTAAAAAACAAAGTCTCAAGACATCCAGTGAGTTAAAAATTACATAACATCAGACAAATTAATAAAAAAAAAACAAAAAATAAAAATACATTTAACACCATAACTTGTAAGAAAAGAAAAAGTACATACGTTAAAAAATTAAAAAATAAAATGAGAAAAATAAATCTATATAATAACAAAATAAATATTTATCCTTTAAGTATTATTTTAATTTTGCTTTAAATATATACAATGATTCAGTTTCTCTCAGGTCTTTAGGCAATTTATTAAATAATTTAGCTCTCTCAAATTTTATGTTCTGAATACCATACTTTGTTGTTCTTGTTTTAGTTACTACTAATTTGTTTATGCTTCTCAAACAATATTTTGATGTCTTTTTTTCAAAGCTTATATGTGAATGTAGATTTTTATTTAAGATGTTTTTTATTAAAATACATATTTTATAGATATAAATTTGTTTTACAGTCATAATATTCGTCTCACTGTATATTTTTTTACTGGACGTTAAATTATCATAATTAAATAGTGTTTTAATTGCTTTATTTTGCGCGATTTGTAGGTCTTTTAGTATAGATTTAGAAGCACATCCCCATACTTCAATTAAATAGTCTAAATGTGATTTTATAATAGCATTGTAGATTGTATATCGGGTTTGTATGGGAACGTGTTTGCAATATCCACGCAACTTCACTGTTCAACTAAAATGCAAATTTACTGGTTTCATTTTTATAAACTATATATTTTTGAAGATATACTTCTATGGGCGCGTTTGGACAAAATATGAGAGTGAATATTAGTGACACGCGGGCATATCGTAACAAAAAGTATATAAACTATGAATTTTCTTGCTAAGACTCGTTTCATTAGGGTTCCGAAGTCAAAAAGGAACCCATATAGTTTCGCTATGTCCGCTTGTCTGTCCGCGGCTTAGCTCAGAGATTCTTACTTTCTAGAAAGCTGGTATTTGGTATGGGTATACATATTCATCACGCCAACAAAACGGTAAAATAAAATATTGAAAAAAAAATGTTTAGGATACCTTCCCTACGCGTAAAGTAGGAATGTTTTTTTTCTCGTCTATCCCACCGTGTGGGATGTCGATGGATAGGTCGTTCAAAGATATTGTACACGGTTCAGTGATCCGCTTGCAAAATATTAAGCTTGAAAACGCTAATTTTTGTTAGTGTCAAATGTCCCCCTCCTTGCCGGGTAAATGGTTGCTTTTGGATATGTGAAAAAAATATATTAAGATAGTATTATATACCTATAATTAAGTTAAATGGAAAACTATCAGAGGTAAGTAGACTTTACAAGTTATAGAGTAATAGTAAATGAACTTATAATTTGATCTAATTTCACTACGTAATTTATAAACGAAAACACAAATCATTTACTTCTGTCGCTAAACTATTTTAACTCTCACCTCATTCAGCACGGCTAATTCTTTAACTAAGCTTTTCACTTATAATTATCGATAACATTTATATCTGCCAAAAATCGCACAACATAACCCCTTTCAATCTTACTTCAAACTCGTAATCTAAATATAACTGGACCATACTCACCGATTCAAAAACAATGGCTTCGAGTTGTCGAAGGGTTAAAATTTAATGCCATTGTGTTCGCATGAACTAATTACGATAAACAATAGTTTGTAGTTTAATAACTTTAAATTATCTAAAGTCAGGAATCGGATCCCTTAACTTCGGTGTGTTTAAGTTTGACGGCAACCCTAAGATTCATAAGTCAATGGCAGTCCGGTTGGTTGATTGCAAACTTTATATAAATAGTTATTAATATCGCTATATAATTAAAGGCCCCTCAAAGACCATGGAAACCTTTATATACTGTATTTATAATAAGCCAAATAAAATCATATAAAACTGAAGATATATTTCAAGCCAAAGCGTCACCTACACTATGACGCCAAATTGCCATGTATACAAAACCTGCTTACTTAACATTCATCTTCTAATACCTGTATTTACTTGTTATAAAATTATAATTTTATTTTTATAACATTATCAAATGATAAAAATAGTAAGTAACTATAATACAATATTATTATTACATCATTAGAAATACTTCACGAATTTTCTTATATATTTATAAATCTGTAGTTCACGTATGTGTAGTGTACACGTATTTTTACCGAATTTCCTCTTAGACATCTATCTATACATACAAATAAATAAAATTGGAGTGTCTGGTTTTAATGTCAAAATAAAAGCTTTTTTAATAAAAACATATTAATATACATACGGTACTTACCTATACATATAATAAAATAGAAGTGTCTCTTTGGAATGTCAAAATAACAGCTTTTTACTAAATGCATATGAATATATATACGGTATTTATCTATACATATAATAAAATTGTCGTCGTGCGTTCATCACGTAAAAACTACTGGATAGATTTTGATTTTGTTACCCCTCAGATACTTGGACCTTATAAAAATACCTATATCTTATTCAATAAAAGTTCATTAAAGTTTTATGAAACTACGATTTTTATAAGCACTACACGTTCAGCGATGTGTTTTCTTGCCGTGTTTTTAAAATAATAAACACAGCATACGGAAGTATCCAGAAGTGTATCAGCTAGTACTGTCATAAATCTGACCATGGTCATAAAATAAAAAGGCACGACGCACAAATCAAACCAGATAATTTGATTAAGTAGACATTCTTTCTTTATAATGCTATAGATGTAGATATGGATAATGGCACGCAATATCTTGCATTATATTGAATTTAATATCGTCCACAGCCTGGGAATCTACATTCGCCATTGACCGGTGTAATGTTCCAGATATATTATAATTTATACACTACGATACAAAAGTCGGTTGGTAATGAAATCCACCTTTCAGGTAGATTAACAATGCTGAGCGAGGTAGGAGCGAGGTTGGCTTAAGTACGTGCGGTAAGCCGCCGCCTAAGTGGATTGGAGGCTTTGGAAGCCCTGTGCCCTCTACGCCGCACCGACTAATTCCTGACCTACTCTGTTGGGTGACTTGCATATGTTTACATCATTAATATAACAAACCAGCCTTCGGCGCCAATATTTCTGTATACACGGAGACCGTAGTAATTCTTTCCGAGCACCTGGTCTTATGATCTTAGTACCAATTATAGAATTTTGGATATGTTATGATGTGACAAGCTTTCGCAAACATCTTCATATTATAATCTTATTGGTTTACTTTAGAAATGCTTGTTTAACTAAGTTATTGAAGATGTTGGTGCCTACTATGTACATTAAAATTTCTTGAGGAATACAGGATCAGTGCAGTTAAATAACTGTGGTGTGGAGAGGAAGACCTTTCTTTTTCGATAGAAAATCCTACTTGGATACCCGACCTTCACAGAGCAATGGCAGGCAATTTATGTCGGAATCCTACCAACTAAAACCCAGCGGTGTCCTCCTGGCACCTGTAGTTAGGCCTCGTATTAAATATCTCGCGCATTCTTCCGCAGTCCTACTAGGTAGAGACTAACTAAGCGACATGCGTTATGACAAGTGGTAGTAAAATATGTTAAAGACCTACATAGGCATATCAGCTGTTTAATTACCATAGTACAAGGTATGCTTAATTTGTAACCAAATGTCATGTGAGATTGTCCACCTCACTTTCATCACATTAAATATCCCGTAAGCGGCTTTACTAAGAGTGGCCGGCTGATTACATATCTATCTTTTTCAATTTTCAGGATGTTTGAAAATTTATAGATCGGATCCTAGCTCAATTCCAGAGATGGAATTTTCAGGGCTTTTTAGATACATAACAAAGCAAATCGAAGTTCCGAGACAAAAGTAACAGCTATCTAAACTAGCCTTTTTTTTAAATCGATCTGCTTTGGATGGTCCTATAACGAAATCGAAGCAATTAAGGAAAAGTAGGGCAGGTATCAACAAAATACACCTATACGAAAAATATCAGCCGTTATTTAACCCTCTACTTAGAAAACCGGAGATTTGAGAACATTTTAAGCACAGCTAAAATTTTGCTAATACAGTTGAATACTCCCAGCTAAGCCGGATATGGGTTTATAGCAAATATCAAAGTAGAAGGTTTACAGAGAAGAATGCCGTTTTAACGGTATCTCCAAGTTGTATAGAAGCTGAGACATTGTTTTTTTAAAGCTCTGGTTTAAAGGCTGAAACACATCGTGTCTTTGAAATAATAGTTTAATCAATATTTCAAAGTTTTATTATAATATATCGATCGGTTGAAAAACGCTGTCGCCATGACGTCACCCGACATACATTTATAGCGTCCCGGCGCTATATCAGTCACTTTGAAACGGTTCATTGATCTGGAACCTACCCTATTTGCGATATAAACACGTTTTAATAAATGCCTTTATACGATCACTCAGATTTGATCACAGCTATATAGTTTTTGTATTCCTATTCCTACTTCAAATACAATACAGGTACACGAGGCGTTCCAGTTCCAGCCTCAGGAGTAACGCTTTGTTGTTTAAGTTATTTTATGAAAAGTAATTTTTCAGTCCTCTAGAACCATTTTTCTCAAAGTTATCCAATAACGCCCATCGTGGGCTCAAAAAAAAAAATAAGGTGCTTCAAAATGTTCACCGTGAGGGTGACATACAAAAAAAAAGAAAAAAAATCTCCTGATATGTATTTTGGCAGTTCTAGGAAATCATAATACCCGATATTTTCAACTAAAATTACATACCTATTATATAATATTAAAGAAATACCATTGCAATGCGGCCAGCCCTCTGAATACGATTCCTTATGGCATCGAGTTGGACGGCATACACTACTTATTAATTACTACTAATTACTTATAAATTAATATAATTAATTTATATTCTTTACTTGATTACTTATATTAACATGAAAGTTATCTGAACATTTCAATTAATTTGTTTCTGTAGTTTTCAAGTAATACCTACTATAATTACATCATTTATTTTATTCCTCATTCCTACCCTATTGTTATTTTTTATTTATCACGGTTTTTTGTTAGCTTGTATGTCGCGTCACATCGCATGTCATCTTTTTAGTAATCAAGTAGTTACAAATTTGTGTTAAATAACTCGATTTTGAAGGGCGCTGAGCCAAATAAGTATGTTCTACACATAGATAGATAGTTGGCAGTAAATTAATATTTAGAAAAATCGCTTTATCTTAACAACGCTATCCACTTATCAAAAATATTTCTAAAAATAACATAATTGATTTTAATTAAGTATATAAACCGTATCGTAATAAGAACAAGTCGAAGAATGCCCTAGAGTTATATAATCAAATATGACCCAGATACATAAACTTCACTTACATCCGCATAACAAGATATACATTACAGTACATAGTTTCCTCCGCATGGATGCCGTATAATATGTTTTTAATCATTGTCGTACAAACGTAATATAAATAAACGAGATTCATAAATTTTAACAAATAATACATTGAGCACAAGGCAATTTTTACCAAAAAATAAAACAGACAACAAATTTCAATTAATTTGAGGAGTTCCCTAGTGTATCTTCGAAGTCGCTGGTCTAATTTAATTAAAATGAGCAATACCCTTGAAGTATCCCCTTTCAACGAAAAAATAAGTATCCAAATTGGTTCATAAACAAAGAAGTTATGGATGAACATCTATAAAAAAATCGGATTGAGAACCTCCTCCATTTTTTTAAATCTATTAAAAAATATAAAAATAATATAAGCCTTTATTGATCACTGTAGTTATAATTTTATTATATTTCTATATTAAATCTGGGTTTAACGACGCCGACAACTTCATCTGTTTGCCCAACCTTGGCAAAGGCCACGTCCAATTTTTTCACTCTATTATGTTGCCGTCGTCTTCCTTATCTCGTCCTCGCAACATCTAAATTGTCTTTCTCTTTTCTTCTTTCCATTCCTCGGATACCAAAACATGATGGCCTTATTACATTTTTCCACCTCTTTTATTATATTCCCCGCCCATTTCCATTTGAGTTTTTTTACTTTTGTGGCTAGATCAGTCATTTTTGTGATGTCTCTAATGGTCTGATTGCGCGAACTTTAAAAATTCCTCCGTTGCATGCTCCGTTCCATGGCGTGTTGACAGGTTTCTTGTTCAGATAAGTGAGCTTTCGTAAGAGGTCAGGTCTGGCAACCGTATATGAGGATGGGGAGTAGGCAAGTGGTGTACAGTTTTCTTTTAAAAAATATGTTCGTTTGATGGTTTTTTATGATTTCGTTACACTTTCGGTACGTCTTCCAAGCGTTGCCAATACATACTTCTATCGATTTCTTTGCATGCATCTATGCAATAGTGTCTTTACATTCTTTCGATAAGTCTTTGCTTGTCTGAACAGGATCAGGTCTTTTGTCCAATTTTTGTGTCTCAATTGCTTTTCTCTCTTCTGCCGTTAGAATCGGAGGCATTTCTTCTATATTTTTAAGACTACTCCTTGGATGCGATTTTTTCTTGTATATAGGTATCTATAAAATTCCGTTACTGTTACTAATATGTCTGATTTTTTTGTTATCTTGATACCAGTTTTGTCTTTGATATTTGAAATCCATTCAGTGCTGACCTTTAGATGTTTGATTACTTTTTTTAATTTCCCCCAGTTTTTTCAATGTATGTCTCGAATGTATTAAGTCTAATACGTTGTCTGTCTTTACTTCTATGACTTATTTCCTTTCCTGTTTCCTTTTTATTATTTAGCTTACCTATCAGTTTTGACCTCTTTTGTAGAAGTTATTTCGTTGTATTAGAAAATTTACATTCAACTATAAAAGTACCGGGAATGGATGATTTGTTTATGGTTCCAAATTCAATTATTATTATTTTTTGGTGTTAGATTGGCACAACTGTTTTCCGTGTAGGCGCGGAGTTTGAGTTGCATCTGGCATTTAGTTTAAATACAGTGCTGTTTTTAGTTAGATCATATCTAATATGTATTGCGAATTTCATAATGGACAAAAATATCGAACAATGAGTATGTCTTAAATTTTGCATCGTCAATGGAATTTTGTGTTCGGAGACACTAAAAATGTTACAGAAGGCTTACGGTGAATCGATTTTGTCAAAACCACGTGCTTATGAGTGGTACAAAATCGTTCAGAAGCGATCGAGATATGCTGGAAGATTTGCCATAAACGTCTGCAACTGAAGTTAACATCGCAAAAGTGAAGGAAATAGTGACTAAAAATCCTCATTCAAGTTTGAGAGAGATAGCCGCTAAACTTTCTGTGTCTCTCGAGTCGATCCGTACCTATCATTTTAAATAATTACTTTGGTATGAAACATGTTGCCGCTCGGCTAGTCCCAAAAGTCAAGAATTTTCTCCAAAAACTCAATCGCATAAGAGTCACTGAGGACATGCTAGAATGAGTCTATTCGGACCCAACATTCATGAGACGCGTTATTACTAGTGACGAGATGTAGGTTTACGAGTTTAACATGCAACTAGTCAACAAGCTTCGGAGTGGCGCCTTGCAACTGAACCGAAACCAAAAAAACCACGCTAAAGTCGATGAAAAGTCAAAGTCATGTTAACTGTTTTCTTTGACTATCGCGGTGTTGTGCACTCGGAATTCTTACCGGACGTTCAAACGGTAAATAAAGTATATTATTTGAGCGTTATGCGGCGTTTAAGAGAGCAAATTCGACGAAAAAGGCCAGTATTGCGGAAAGAAAATTCTTGAATTTTGCACAAAAATAATGAACCTTCGCACAAGGCCAATGATGTGAACGAATTTTTGACCAAAACTTAATAAATACCATCGAGCAACCACCTTATTCACCAGATATGATTCCAGCCTTTTGGGAAAGGAAGTTACATTTAGGAAATAAAAAAAGAGTTCTGATTTTGATGACATTTTGTACACGGGAAATATTTTCTCTATGAATAGACTATATGAATTTCCAATAATATGAGTAAAAATAAAATTACCAAATGATAATAATTACTGCGTAATAAACGCGTGCGGAGCCGTGGGAGCACTGCTAGTTACAATGTAAAACATAATAAGAAAAAACCCTATAGAATTCAAGAATAATGTAAGGTTCCTATTAGTGAAATAATTTATATAATTGGATCAGTAGTAGAAACGTATTGTAATATTAGTAGGTATAGATACAGAAAACACATTAAAAACAGATACGGTACTGGAAATAGGAAATAAATTCCGATCACGTACCCAATAGAATTTCTCTAACACAAACACACTCGGTCATATTTTGTCTCCGGACGAACGTTATGAGAACACAATATTCAACAGTACACACGATTTACGATAGAAAATATTGTCCGCAACAGAATCCGTTATTTTGATAAATGTACTTACGAGAGCGTTATTTACAATACACACGTGTGGACTTGAATCGAAAACATACATCATTCGTGCATATTGAATTTTTGTTTACACATTTATTTTCTCTAAGTAACTGTACCTATATTGGCTACTTCTTCACCATATTATGTTCTCTACATTTTTTGTGACGGCACAAGCGCTCTTCACTCCGATATCGTTAATCCTTTCACGTGTGTATATACATGTACAACTGACATTATTTAGGTCACAGTCCATTCACAAGTCAGAAAAAGGGAAATATTTGAAAATGACAACATTAAACGAACTAGTTCAAGATTTTACTGCACCAATTTGCCGGCCTGATTATTAAGCTTTATAGAACTAAGAATTTCTGAGCTAAACTAAGCTATGCTTATTTAACTTATGTTCTGAAGTTTATGTAAGTATTATTGATATTTTAATCTATGAATTTCAAAATTACATATTATACTCCTCCTTATATGCAAAAAAATTATGAAAAATTGTTGAAAACCTAAAAAACAAGAAATTTATATTATGTCATCCACCTAGTACTAATTCCATATGAAAAAATATAGGCCATAACATTATTCACATAAAAATGGACTCTCGGGAAACATATAAAACGTTGGCTAGACAATATTAAACATTCAGTTTAATTAATATTGTTCTTTTGATAGTATAAAGGTTATATAGCTATTTTTTTATAAAAATTACACCAAAAATAGTATTTCGTTGGCATTTTTAATGAAAATTTAAAAGTAGGGAAAAAGATAGTTCTATAGCTACACTAAATACAGACGCGATACAAGTATCTAATTGTCAAGCTCCAGCTCCAGCACTAACAGATCATTTATATCTATTCTATACATATTATAAACTCAACGTCTCTCTGTCTTTCCGTTTATGTTCTTTTCACGCGAAAACCAATTATCCGATTTACATGGTTTTCCTTTATTTCATAGATATGTTATCTGGTCAGGTTATAGGATATATTTTGTTTCATAAATTAACATACGAAATAAGCAGTGACGATAATGGTGAATCAATACGATACAAAGACGCTTAAGAAAATTATAAAATCTGTAGCCGCAGCTTACAGCTAGTAATATTATAAGAGATATATTTAGACGGAAACTACGACATTTATGTATTTAAAGTGTATTATTTTAAACTGATTCCAAGTAATGTTTTTATTACAAACACTTCATATTCATTTTCTATATATATACGGATGAGGAGAGATACCGTATAGCATGATAGGTCTCTTAAAACATTTTTGTCCTCATTGAATAATTTATATGTGTATTTTAAATATTTTTGCAATACCTATCGTTTATAAGACTTTTCTCTTTCTATTTATTCGCCACGACCCCCTCTCCAGCGGCAACTCAAGCCTAGGTCCGTTCCTCCGGCATGGAGCCCTTGAGCCAGCAGCCGCTCGCGCGATACAGTGACACTGCATTCACTAGCTATCGACACACACACACACACATGACACTGAACTTCACACATGTACACCACTCAGGTACATAGGTTCTGTAAGGCACCTTTTTCTTTTTTTGGCTAGTTAAGTTTAGACAAAAATTGGCAAATCTCTAAATACATATACACATGTTCCTTCCTTCCTCCCAGATGGCAGAAACATGTATATAGGTATAGTTAGTTAGCTCGAATTTCTATAGATAGGGATTTAGTCAGATCGCGACAACAGCCCAAGCCGAGGTTCAGCCACTTTGGCACCCTTGGAGCTTGTTGCCTTAGCTTTCTCGGCTGAGTGCCTTCTGCGCTCGCCCCCAAGCCCGGTCAAGCTGTAAAAGCCGCAAAGGCTCCAGGACCCCTAAGGCTTTACAGTATAGTCAGTTCGAAAAAAAAAACTCTTTCTATTTATGTATGATAAAAATAGTAGAACAATAGAAGGAAAATTGTAAGCTCACAACATGTATCTACAATGTAAAAATCTTCCATTTTCTGTCTAAATAACTCTTATATATTATAACCTCTTAATCTCCAAAAACCAATTTCGTGGCTGACAGAATCGATTCGAATTTGATCCTGTTACGAGTTTTATTTACGAGCGTAATACACGTTGTTGGTTTACTATTATATGTATAATGGATTTACCGGTTCATGCCCACAAGCTTGGACCAGCAACCTTACCACTGAAAAATGACTGTTCCTCAACGTTTTCTTAAGAGGATTTTTATCAAATATGTAGTGATCACGTTTAATCAAACTTTTTATTAGTTTTTTTATTGTAGAACGTAAAGTGGCGGCACTATTCCTGATAGTAAGCACAGTACAATCCAAAATAAACGTCGACCACCGAGGTCAATCCATTGTCATTCGCCGCTGTCATGACAGCCTGCTCAAATGTTTGTTCAAGTTATATTTGAAAGACTCTATATTTTAGGAAGGAGGAAAACACTGGCAGGGAGACAATTCCACAGTTTCACAGTACGAATAAGATATGACATAGCAAAATTCTTTGTTTATGTCAAAATTGAGCTAACCTTAAGGCTGTGGTTCCGGAGCCTAAAACGTGTTGTTCTGTTATGAAAGTATTAAGGTTTCTCCCCTCTTTAATTATATTTTTAAGTAGAATACGTTTTGTTAACGTAAAAAAGAAAGATTTCTTAATAAATAAGTTTCATGGCTTAAACTCTAAGCAAGCTGCAGAATCGAAACGAGAACAAAAACAATATCTATATCAATATCATACGCTTCGTATTAATCCCAATAAAATTTGTAATAATAAATATGTATATAATGTGTCAATTGGACATTATACAAAGACAAAAGCAAGCTAGGCCTGTCACCGGTTTTATCTTGACCCTCCATGAGCTGTATTGCCTCTGCTCTCAACTATAGTAGGTTTGCGGACAGCTTCGTATATTTGTATCCTTGATCTATTGTGCAATGATGTTAAGCGTTACTGAAAAGAACGAGAACTAAAGATTGGTTTCGCCGATTATACTACTCTAATCTAAATATATTTTCATTCTTGTTTATATTCCTTTCCTTTCCAAACTGATGATCTGAACTGAACTGAAACATGATGATGATGTATTTTTGAAGTTTCTCATCATGGACATGGGCCTCGTAAAAGAGATCTCCATTTAGCTCGATGGTACGCGACATCTTCCGGCTCTATCCAATCGACACCAGTTGAAGGAGCCGTTTTAATAGAATGCTCCTCCAGATAATTCGGAGGTGACTCAGTCTTCTATTGCCAGTAGTGTGCCATAAGAGACCTTATTTGGACAAGGGGTCTTCGCAGAACATGTACATGTTATTAAAAGGATCTCTTTGTCGATAGGCTTTTGGTCAGTCAATATATTCACAGTTAATCTTTAGTTTCAATATTAGGCCATTAAAATATCAATTTCGTGTCGTAACGTATCAACAAATTTATTTTTATATCTACTTGAGGACTGATGAATAAAAAAAAGAAGGAATAAAATTGTACAATACGGACCCTTTACAAAAACAATATTTCGTGATCAAATCACAAAGCTCGCCGATTCCTCGTTGATCTCTATTTACGCCGAACAAATTCAGTTAGGGATCAAGTCGGCGTACCCGCAAAATATGTATATCCGTATTGTATTACCGCCTGATGGCTTTTTAGAAATAAATATACCAACAAATAAATTTAAATATGTCCCTCCTATGTTTTTCTATATGGATGGAAGATGTAGAATTGCTTTTTAAGCTGTGATGAATGCGAATAAGCGTGAGCGTTAATCAAGTACGAAACATATATAGCACTGACGGTGCCCCCGGGTTTCGCACGTGTTTATTACGCAATCATTAACTTCGTCTCATATTTATATTTTTGTCATATTATTGACAATTCTTATAACCTAACAATTGAGGAGTAACATATAGATCCCGTGTAAATAATTTCTTAAAAATCATTAAAAAATTATAATGTCATAATCGTGCTCAGTGTCCATTATAACAGACGTCTATCAAAACATTAAAAAAAAATACATGTACAGACAGAACAATGAGGAATAACACCATAGATGTCTTTTCTCGTTCATTTAGTTCAAGCACTTCTTGTTTTATAATCAAATAATATTAAAAAGTAATGATTCTAAATGTAGGTAGCATCTAGTTATCCTTATTGCAATACGTATTTAAATGTCATGCAAGCCTATTGTGTGAGTGATTACAATTTATTTTTATGTGGGAATGATAATACGTAATTTTAACTCTTTGTTCTGTTGTCGTGCTAAATATATAAAATAAATTAAAAATAGATAACGTGTACAAATTAGAAATCCATGAACTACATTATTATAAAAATAATATCTCGAAAGTAAAGTTAAAAGAGCCGAACCCTTACTTAAATGATTATAGAAATATCTACTATATTACAACGCTAAACTATCACTTACTTTTGTACCTTTTCCACGTTAACACAAAAGGCTATATTGTCAGTAACATGACAGCCCAGCAACACATGACCGGATTTCAGGAAGTGCTATTTCAGTAAATTGGTAGTGGGGTCGTGCGCCAATAATTCGAACTCACTTAAGAGCATTTTTTCCTGAAGAGAACAATATTTTGGAAGCTTCCTTTGTTGAACAGGTGAGCACAATTTTTCAACGATATATATACTCTTGTGTCAATATGTATAAAAACGAATATACCATTGAATATTATACTATTATGATAAAGAGGTAAAGTTTGTAAGTTTGCAGGAGGTATTCTCTGAAACTATTGATTCGATTCTGAAAACTCTTACACTAATAGAAAGTACTATTTATTTTACTAGCGGTGCGCCCGCGGGTCCACACGCGTTTGTTACGCAGTACTTTTCTCATCCCGTAATTTTATTGTACGCATTTTACGCATGCACAATTCATATAAACTATCAATTGACGTAATATTATGTACTTCACGTGTACATTTTTCTTCAAAATATTATATTATATTTTTATGATTTCTAAATGACTATTCTTATAGGATTATCAATTATAAAATGACGTATGCTTCCCGTGTACAAAATTTCATAAGAATCGGTCAAGCTGTTTTTGAGTTATATTTAAATAGTTAAACAAAAATTATTTTCAACAAACTTTCAACCCCTATGTATACACCCTATACTGATGAATTTTGGTAAGTGCTGATACACGTGTTTCATTATTTTTATTAAAGAGTCTTAAGTACAAAATTTAAGGTTAAAGAAAAAAGACAATGTTTTTTCACTCATCCCATACAAACTTTCAACCACTTGTAAACATTTTACACCCTTAGAGATTGAATTTTGCCAAAATCGGTTTTTAATGAGCGTCTACATCGCGATAGAAGTAACTATGTTAAAGCCAATTCTCTTAGTCTACATATTGTTCAGGGCAACTACGGAACTCTACACAGAGCGTGCCTACTTGACAAATAAAAAAGTAATACGATATTCTCTATGACTTTTCTATACATATTTCTATCGTCAAGAGCATAATAGTGCAACATGTTCCGACAGAAATACTGGAGTGAATTCAAAATGTAAGATTTGCTTAATGCCGTCTGTATCCACATTAACGTATAATTTGAATAATAAAGTAGTGAAACGAAAATTCACTTTTACAATCAAACAACTCTATAAATTCGAAGTGGCAGCTGTAAGAATATAATATGAAAACGTGAATTTTCTTAAATATCGTTGACACTGCAAATGACATCGCGGGCAATAATCAAAGAAAATAATGAAACATGTGGAAGTCCGGTCGATCGCATTAGCGCGAGGTTTCCGGACCAGTGAGCCGCGCGATGACGCTCCCAAGCCCGGAATCGCGCTATGTTCACCGCAACATAACACAGAATTGCTATACTAAGGGTAAATATAGCAAACATTTTTGTCATAAATGAGTTCATAGCATAAATATTTGAAACCGGTGTATGGTTTCGGCGTAAAGGTCTGTTCGTTTAATTAAAACATATTTCTTTCTTATCTTGTTAAAAAGTTAATTTTATAAAACACTAGCTTTTGCCCAGAACTTTGTTGCCGTTCTTTTCAAAATGAAACGACATACACGTTATCTGTTGCAAAGTGAATGCACTAAATACAAAAACTTTCGCGAGTATGCGCACAACAATTCACCAAATTTTTTTCTCATTCGGATGAATGGTTTAGTAACGTACAAACAATAATACTAGCTGTGTCTGCGACTTCGTTCACGTGGAATTTCGTGTATAAAAACAGCGATTGAAAAAAAATGTCTAGGAGGTGTACAGATAATATTCATCATCGGCGATTTTAATGTGTTTCGTGCTTTACGAATGTCTCGTATTCCTGAGACGCAGCGTGTAAGGTACTCAAGGTTAGCAGTCAGCCGTGCCTCAAGCTCTTCACTACTTTTGATCGATCGATATTCTACCATACGCCTACGCTGTGAATTCAACCTAATACACCGTTCCCTACAGATTTCTGGGATGCGTAAATTTTTTAACGGTATTTCCCCAGTTTCCTCACAATTTTTTAAAGAAACAAAGATCAATAGAACAAAGTCCGTTGTGGTCGAGTGATTTAGATCGGCGGAATGTATATATATACATTTACTAATTCAAATTAGTAAAACTATCGGCTTACGGTGAAGGAAAACATCGTGAAAAATCCTGAACGCTTGAGAAATGTTCTTGTATGTGAGAAAAATCTACAGCTGTTAGATTTCTGGGTGTTTGAAATCGCCAACACGTCGTGGGCTGATTTGGTAATTAATATTCGGACCCTACCCTGGGAAAGAGCCTTTTTCCCAGCAGTGGGACACTTACAGGATGAAATTATTACTATTATTTCAGACCGCAGGATATAATGTTAGTTGTTGAATCGCAAATTGCATTTAATTCATAACGCATTTAATCAAAAGCACTTTAAGAACACCCAAATAATTATTTTTTATCATTTATCGATATTATCAAGAGAAAAAAATCAAGAAAAAGTCTTACTCTGTATTTACTGAGTAGTTCAATATAACAATTTAAGATTTTGAAATCCTTTAAGAAAAGCTAAGTTTATATGTATCCAGTAAATAATGACGCATTATCTATACATATAACAAAATTGAAGTGTATGTTTGTAATGTCAAAATACAGCTTTTTAAATATACACAGTACCATAATGAAATACCCATTTTTTTATTGTCTGTCAGTCTGTTTGTTTGTTCCGGTTAATCTCGGAAACAGGTGGACTGATTTTGATGAGACTTTAGCAGATAGCTGATGTTATAAGGAATAACTTAGGCTACTTTTACTTTAAATAAATAATTAGGGTACCGTACAAAAAAATGTTTTTAGTAGGCCACGCGAGCAGAGCCGCGGCCACAGCTAGTACCTTTATATCTGTTTTAGTATAATTTCATAAAAATCTTGATAGTACAAAAAATACCAAACAACGACATCTATCGTAGAATTTTAGAACAAGATAGAAAAATTAAAACAGTTTATTACCTACCATTGAAAGTTACGTGAAGATTAAATTATTAGAATTAATGACACTTCATTTCACTACATATTTAAAATATGTTACATATATATACATTATTTTTTATATGTACATAACCTAAACGCGATTTATAAAGTTTACAAATGTCTATACGTGTAAAAATACATCGTATATGTACTATATATATACTATACTATAAACTGCAATCATACTAAAGTTCATTAAATTTGGTTCAGTAGTTTCTGCGTGATTGGCATACAAACTCATATACAGACAGACAATAATTTCAATAACTGTCTAATTGTTTTCTGTCCATTATTCTAAACCCCGTGTAGTTTTTTTTCTCTCAAATATGTTTAATGTACAGATTTCGACTCTTTACTGCTTTACTGAAGAAAAATAAACAAAAATGTGCAGTGCAAAATTAGAAATGTAAATTATCCGAGAAAAATGTTCAAATAATAGAATCGATCCTGCCACCTGTTATATAAATTCTGAGTGGGAGGAATAACAGCTGTATCCTTATTACGTGTTTAAACAAGGAGAATAAAAACAATATAGCCAGAGCTACGACGAGCGCACAAAATTAGCAAATTTGTACTTCTACATTATTTTGAAGCAAATAAAAGGACTCGCTCAGTATAAAACAGAGAAATGGCGATAAGATGTTGACAGTAAGCACTTTAACATAGTAAAAATCCTGTCACAGTGGCTCGCTTCAGCGAATCGCATTCCGCAAGTTTCTGTCTCTAAACAATCACTATTGTTGTTCCACCTTTATTTTAAGCGAAGTTAATTCGCGGAGCCTTTATAAACATAAGTATGTTAAATTGTATGGGTCACGAACAATGAAGAAATTGATGAAACAATTAACTGGACCGCAAATTGTGTAATTAATTCGTTAAACACGAGTAGGAAATTTAATAGTAATACAGAGTTTAATTTACACCAACGCACAAACGGTGCGACTCGTCGACTTCCAAATTGCAGCGAATCAGGCGCGAGTAATAATTCTAGCAATTACTGGACACAGGCGGTTTCGGTCGGACGATATCTAGTTCAAATTGATATTGTGAACAGAGGCGGTCTCACTTCGTTTATTTCAATTGTAATATATATGTTATGTTACTTATTATCTTAATATCGTTGTTGTAAGTATTAGGAGCGAATACAAGTGACAACGTATTGCTCTGTTTTATCCCTAGATAAGCAAAAATTTCAGCTCAATCGGTTGTGGATAATTGTTTTAAAATTCAACAAAGCAAGTTAAATAAAAGCTAAAACAAAGTAAAAAATAAAAGCTTGTAAAAATAAGAACTTTTGAGAAATTTGTAGTAAAATTTTAACATCCACAATTTCAAATTCGGCTAAGATACTATGAAAATAACTTTAATATTTTATACTTAATTGAAAATGCTTAAAGCTGTGTTAATACTTCAAAGCTCCTTACAACCAGATGAAGTAATTAATAACGAGTGAGGAAACAAGACAGGTAAAGCGCCTCGGGGACCTGGAGAGCGCTCGTAATGCACTGACCACATTTCAGCCTCTACGTAAGCTCCCACGTTCTTACGATAATCCTGTATAGAGTGACTATGTACATGTGTGGAGCATATCTTCAATAGTCGGTTTAAACTTGTATATGATTAAATACCTCCAATGCAGCAGCTGCAACTTTAAAGTACGGTTCAGTTTGATACCATGTACCACATTTAATTATTGGCAAATTTTAGCTAATGCCTTTATTTATTACACAAAAATACACGTTTAGATAAATATCCAATTCTATAAATTAAAAAAAAATAGCATTAGTCTTATTTTGGAAATAGATAGCTCGAAATCAATCTATATAAAACTCAACGTCTCTCCGTCTGTCTGCCCGTTTATATTCTTTTCACGCGAAAACCACTTACTTATCCCATTTACATGCTTTGTATGTTAATTCATAGCTATGTTATCTGGCGAGGTTACAGGATATATTTTGTAAGATAAAGTAACATACGAAATAAGCAGTGACGATAATGCTGAATCAATTCAGACAAAAGACTCATTTGGGGTGCGTAAATGGCTTATGCTGAGTAAAACATACGAGATATATCAAATTAACATAATTGTAGATCTTAAAAAGACATACAAATAAGTCACGGATAGTATATATCTATATTCTAAGAATCACCCACAGTAAGCATTTCATCATAATCGATCGAAATAACTAACTGCATGGCACTAACGTAGATGAAAAAATAACAATAATAGATTTAAACCCCTTAATTTACTAATTGTTAAGTAATTATAAGTATCTATAGATATCAAAAATCCATTACTTATCATTTAATACACCAATATACAATGTTCAATATTTTCAATTTCCATCACAGGCATAAGGTAAAAAAATCTTTGGACGTGGTTTTTGCGGACAATTCCGGCTTCACTATTCCCCACTATTTCCTACATATGCAGGTGCCCTTGAACTAATATAAGATTACTGGCATTATTACAAAGATGAATTAGCAAAATATATAAGTATATATTACACGTTAGCGACTAGAATGTTAACCCCGGGATTTGTTTGATCTGCAAGGATATGTTGGACAACCGTTGTATTTGCGTGATTTGCACGAAAGTCTCGAGATGTTTCCATCTAAGTGCTTGGCTAAAATGTGATCTGATATAAAGTAGAATTGGTGTGAACGAAATTAATAAAGACAGAAAACGGTATGGTGAATTGAATGCTTTTTATCTTTGATTATATACGATTGAGCTATAGTTGAGAGAAGGGCCATCAAAGTTTTTGTTATACTAGGAAAGCACTGATAAAATGTTCTGTATTAAAGTACATTATTAAAACGTCGTAACATTTTTATCGAAAAGTTCCAAGTTGAACATACTTGACGTCGCACGTGGATCTCGAGCTCCGCCGCTAGTTCGACCTGAACACATACAAACAACTTTACACGTTGTATATTTCCCGGGAGCGGCACTCGTGAGCTTGCCTGCTTTCGCTTAGATATTATTCTATACTAGCTGTGCTCGCGGCTCCGCTCGCGTGAACTACATAATGCCGTCGGTATTGTGGTAACCGTCGCCCGCCGGTTATTTAAAAGATAAAAATTCGTCTTATTTTATTTGTGCTGAACCCTAATTATTTTTCTATAATAAGTTACTCCTTATAAAATCATCTATCTACCGGTGAAAGTCCCTTCAAAATCAGTCCAACCGTTTCCGAGATTAGCCGGAACAAACAGACAGAAAGACGGTTAATTAAAAAAATGGGTATTTTGTTATGGATACCGTGTATATTATGTGTAAATTTCAAAAATTGGTAATTGCTATAAGTACCTTATATTCTTTCATAAGCATTAAGTAAAAAGCTGTTATTTTGACATTACAAACAGACACTTCAATTTTATTTATTTGTATAGAAGTTTGGTATGACGTGATCGCGCCAGCCACCGCGCCCACGATTCAACGTGGTACAAGCACTAATAGATACGTGTTTGACAGGACGATGAAGATACCAACTACCAAGCCACACAGCTCCTCAGAACATCTTCCTCACACACAGAAGAATGTAAATGTAAATTCCACTTATATATGTGTTTGATAAACTAAAATTAATATTTAAAAAAGTAATGAAAATCTTCTTTCATTTTTTTGTTCTTAAGAAAATATAATAATAAGTATTTACAGAGAGACGAAAACAAGCGAACACATTAAATAAAGAGCTTCAGAAAAATGCGCGGACCTATAACCGATTTGACCTCAAAGAAAATGAAACACACAGGCTTCTCTCTCGCTCTGAGGTTTATATTTCATTTCTCCGGCTTAAAATAACATTTTTAACGAAGCTCTATTTAAGAATTTAAGAATATTGCCGGAAGTTCGCCAATGCCGACGGGCTCTTTCTCTCATTAACGTAACATTATTGGAAGCAAACGTTTGAAAACATTGATGTTAACTCAAAACGAGACTAAGCTAACCTGGAACAAGCTATATTTTATTACATAATTAAATGAAATTTTAAATCAAATGTTAATAATACTGAGCTAAGCAGATTCATTTAAATATACATACATTATACATAATAACTTACTTATCACGATACAGAAAAAGTTAAGAGTACTCGGCATTTTGATTTAATAGCTCCAAATTATTTTAGGCTTTAAATTATTTCTACCTATTTTTTCATAATAGCTATAAACGGTTTTGCCCCTGGAGTTGAGGTCACTGCGAATATCCTCACCTAGGATATTGAGGCTGTCATGCAATGCTAGTGAGACGTTCTGAAGAGTGGGAAGGGAAGAAAACGAAGATTTTTTAAGAAAACGCACACACCTGGTTCTCTTTGCATTGAACTCAACCAAGTTACTTGCTCCCCATGTAGATACTTCATTTGATAACTCTTAATCAAATCAAATTAAAAATTTATAGCAGGCTAAAATCTTCAACATATTTATTTAAATCTAACGTTTGAGCACTTTCTTTCCTCATGTTAAGTGTCGATGTAACTAAAAGCTTAGCCGAGTGCAGCTCATGGGAATACGAATCGGAGCTTTGCGACACATATTCAACTGGACCGTGGTAGCTAACAAAGCAATGACTAGGAAATACCCAACTACAATACTATAGTTTTATTGCCATGTTTTCCTTCACCAAAAACTTACGCCTTTTACGATTCGTCATCGATTAACTCATGATTTATTAATATATAGCTGAGCTTCACAGTTTCGCCCGTGTTAAAACTATTGGATCAACTCTCCACTGCCAGCTCGCCAGATTGCTTGACGTTCATATATAGGTACTGCTCCGCTCCGTAGGGTCGTAACTTGAAGTTATATAGCCTGAGAACCTTCCACAATAAATAGGCTTTAATAAAATCAAAAATGGAATTTACCAACGAAAATTATATTTAAAAAAATTTAACGTGTGGAATTTGTATTCAAAGTACAGCTAATCGCCTCACATACAGTGAACGGAAGATTTTCCTCTTATGGCGCGAACTGCTTAGCGAGTGAAGTGTGAGGGAGCTTCGTTTAAAATCTCGAGACACCCCAGACATGTAGACATGTAGACGTGAAATATGTAGTTGATCCATCCGTGAGGTTTCACGTACTCCGATTTATCAGAATACTACCGCTGCAGTGCTTGTAAGAACGCTGCTGACTTACGCTGAGATAAGGAGATATTTGATCTCGTCTAAAAAAACGAATTATCTACTTTTGAATTTACTATTACTCTCTGTTTCTTGCTAAGCAAGGGTGTGCCAGCGTAATGGTAAGGTATCATTCACCACGGTAATTCCTCATTCCTGACAAATCTCCTCTGTTCTCACACTGCGCTTTACTTAACATCAAGTGCGTTTTAGTAATTTTACAACGAGCACGGATAAAAAAAGAAACTCGATGGAGAAAATCAATAAAATAAATAAATCTTACACAATTTATATATATGTGTATATATATATATATGAATTAATGATATAAATGACTTAAAAACCAGTAAAACTACCACCACTAGGTAAAACTTACGTCAGAGCATAACCTATTCAAATATACATTATCCATCTTCTGTATAAGGTTATGAAATTATACAGTTTCCGCTACATAGAAAGCAAACGGCCCAAGAGAAACTCGCACAAAAAACTCAATTCACACAAAAAGATCCCTTTAAGAACGGTAACATTACATAACACAACCCTTCACGAACCTTCGGTGTTTTATCAACGGCCCGCTATTATGCTGAACGTCTTCAAACTATGTAAAATAGGTCGTTACGACTCGAATGGATCTTGGGGGAGTAATTTTTTTTTTCACAAATATTTTTATAGCGGTGCTTGCGAAATGCGTTTTCACGCCCCCGATATCGTGGGTAAAATCCTGTGATATAAAATTGTACTACTCGTATATTCATAAAAATACAAGGAATCTTTTTCTACGACTAATTAATGCATAATGCTCCACTTTTATTTTTGTAAATCGTAATCTACATTAATAATACAGTAATTCTGCTGGACATGCATAGTGTACGTACAGGAAATATGTCATTAAAATCAAAACAATAATGAAGTTAATGGAGTATAAACTTTATATTTAAATTGAGATGGTGAATTAGCAAATATCCCATCACATGGAGACGATTCGAAAATGTCCTTGTTTTGTTCTGTTGCATTTATAACCAATTAAAGATACTGGATAAAATGCCTAACTAGGTAACCGGAGTGGTAAATTAGCGCCAGTTCGTATGACACGTTAACGTCATGTGAACTGAACGGTTAATAATACGGTTAACGGTTGTTAATATATAGAAAGTCAAGACGGACGTTGTTACAAGGCGTGTCAGCGCGCGTTGACGCGTGTCACATCTGATAAGGGCCTTAATGCTAAAAATCTCCAAATGTTCTGATCGTCCATGAGGTTTTAAAAAAGTTTATATAAATAAGCCATGCTAAGTTTAATCCTTCTGTTATAACAAATATAAGTTGAACTGCTTTCAATCTGTTAACAGATAAAAATCTGAAAATGAACAATATTGAAATTGAATAAAATATAATTTTTATTATTTATTTAAGAAACACACAGCCATTACGTTAGTATGTTTAAATGTAATATACACTAAGGTTTTATATACTCTCATTACGACCTTGGACTATAGTACTTATGGAGAGAAATCCAACAAACCTAAACACCACGATGATATGTTTTGTCGAGGCGGTGCTACGACCGGGACCATCATCGGATCAGCTAAATAATATCATTGAAGTTACATAAGTATTACAAATTTCAGCTCAAATCATTAAATGGAAGTAGTTAAAATGTAGTTATAAAATTTACTACTTACATAATAACATAGCGAGTTAAATAAAAGCTTGTAAAAACAATACTCGCATTTATGACAATTGAAACAGAGTTCGAATGAAAATCGTATCGCACACATCAATAAGAGTGCTGAACCGGTACCAACCGAGTATTTAAATCGGGAATATCCGGACGACCCGGTTAAAGGGTCCTTGATATGATTGCCCGGGTTCTCGTGAAGCCGATCTGATAAAGCACTTCATAGCCACTCGAAATACCAAAAGATGGTTTTCAACAACTAATTTAAACTTGCATCGGGTGGAATATAATGCTTGATAAGTCTTAATAACAATTTACACGCCATCGTATTCCCAACTTCCATTGCAAAACTGACTTAATTGCAGTTAGACGTGGATGTTTTATACCTACAGTTATTAAAGAGATAAAACTGTTTTCTTGATTAAAACTTATATTATACCGTTTAATCTGATGACAATCTGAAATACTTACTGAAATGGTTTATTTAGTGTGGTGGAAATTTTAATCGCCGATGTCGAATTTCAGTAAACTTAAATATCTGTTTTATTTATTACTGTTTTTCATGCATGAAAATTCACGCGGACGAAGTCGCAGGCTCAGCTATTATATTTTATAAACGGCTATATACCCATAGGAAAATTCATATCGCAGACCTTTTTATATTCTTAACTACTTCCTAAGAATGACGTCATCCGCGTCACAAAGTGCCTTTTTATTACAAGTTTTACCTAATGCAGCGTCTTAACACGATTTTTTTATACATTTTGCTCAGCTTCTTTAAGAGACAGCTTTGTCAATTGTACCTTCTGACATTTGTAAAAAAATGTTTAAAATTATTATTACTGCTTATTTATAAAATACTGATATGATAGACAAAAATTACACTTTATACACCAATTCTATAGATATTGTATACATATACTCGTATATATAGTAAAGGTACGATGTCATGAAATTCGACAATTTAAGAGAAAAGCTTGTATTAAAGCGGCATCATTTTACTTCATACATAGCAGTCCACTTTCTAGACTTGCCCCATCGAAGCACTCAGCGTTGGCTACGAGACATCGTAGCGCGGCGCTACGACCCGCTACAGATGCTACGCACGTAGTAAAATAAGTGCTACGAACCGTAGCAATTCACTAACAGCGAACTCATGAAATGAGAGGCTTTGGTGAAAAAATCATAATGAAATATGAAAGCCTAGCGAATATTGAAATGAAAACAAACGTTTTTTGGTAGTAAAATAATTTTCCAGTGTTTTAAAAGTTTTTATTATATTATAGAAAAACTTAGAAGGTTTATAAAAATTCAATAATCTAGTTTGAGAACGATAAATACCATCGTGTAAAGGCCAGAAAAACGTTTACTGAAATAGATTACCGGTAATGTAGTAGTTTGTAGTAGAGCAATGCTATCTATTCCATTACCAGGATTTCAAACCATTTCCATTCCATTCCACGCAAACGACCGCAATTACCAGCAAAACGAAACGCATCCAGCATCCCTCCTCCCGCACGCCACCTTTAGCTGTCTTTGAGTTAGAATGTTATTATTTCACATTATAAGGTTCATTTTGGGTCGGTCAGGGTGGGATCGTATAATCCTCGAACAGTGCATATCATACAATTACAATCGAACTTCACGTACAAGGTACTCACTACAAGAACTTTTTTACTATAAATTAGGTATGAAAACAATTCTAGTATTATTTTATGTTAATACTAGCTTTTAAAATTTCATTACAAAACTTCGTTTTCACGATTTTATAGTCTCTCGTTTTTGGAATGATATACATATCCCGTGAACAAAATTACATTAAAATAGGTCAAGCTTTTTTTTTTAAATTCAATCCAGATAGAAAGACAAAAAGAAGTCAAATTCGAGATCAGATGCTTTTAAATAAGCTATTTAGCGAAAAAGTGCACAGACAAAACTACATATTTATTTTTTATTTATAAATGAATCGATTTTACACTGAACCGCGAAGAGTAAGCTGGGAGGTCTGTTTTGTCAGTACCTGTAGCCAATTGCCTGTGTTGGCGTGAATCCGTAAACTTGACGAAGTTTTAGTTTGTTTACGGAGATATTAAAATCACCTAAATAAGGCGGACTTACTAATTCAAACAAACAGAGTGAACTCTCTACGTAGCTTTTTTATTAAATAATGCTAAAATGAATATACATTCAAGTAGAAAGTCTTATACTCATGTGGCGTGTAATTTCTTGTACGAAAATGTTATTAATATTCTCTCTATATACTTAATCTCTTTAAGTATAATTAACTCCACAAAATCTGTACGTTTTATTTTACATCGCTAATTATTTTGTATATTTTTCAACTGTAAATGAAATCACTATTATAATCTGATACTATTTACATGAATCCTAAAAATCTATACAAATAACTGTCTACAGCGACAAAAACTTTATTTGAAGCGAAAACTGTTCAGCTATTCGTGTAATTGTTGTCCATAAACAAATACAGAACAATAAAACGGCTATCATTCAACTTGATCCATGTCATTATTCGGATCGAGGAGCGGCGGATGTAACCGGTTTGATCCGCTTTAATCCGGACCTAACAGGACTGTGATGTATTACTTTATTCACGAGAACAAAACAAACATAAATAAACTAGCTGTGCCCCACGGTTTCACCCGTGTTAAATTTATTCGGTAAACTCTCCAAGTGTCCACCGCCAACGTGCCCGTGTAGCCCTAACGTTGTTCCAATTCCCTTACTTGCCTACAGCCAGATACTGCTCCGCTCCTTAGGGTTGCAGCGTGAAGTTATATAGCCTTTACTGTGTTTCATAATTCTGGCTATCACATACAAATTTCTTTTCTGACAGGTATTTCATACATTATCTGTCAAAACGTCAAAATTATTCCTCGTATAAAATTATCTGACGATTGAAAATCGGCCCTAAGATTAATATTTATTTAGTTTTGTATAAATCTTTCTAAACAGTTTTATGGAATTTTTCATTATTGTTGTTAATCAATTGATCAATTATTTAATTACAGTATTTTAATATAAATTGCTACAAATACATAAAAAGAAACTACAAATGAGTTTAACAGCCTTGTCTCTTACTAAAAAGATTTTAATAAGATATTTTTACCTAAAAGAAATTATCATTGTAAATAAATAAAGATACTTAATGTATAGTCTTGTAATATCGATTTTCTATGTTGAGTTTATGGCGGGATGTTAGTTGATTTGTAGTGACTT
Source organism: Saturnia pavonia (assembly GCA_947532125.1). Classification (NCBI taxonomy): domain Eukaryota; kingdom Metazoa; phylum Arthropoda; class Insecta; order Lepidoptera; family Saturniidae; genus Saturnia; species Saturnia pavonia. The sequence goes on from OX383906.1 coordinate 14,381,951, forward strand.
TAAAATTTTAATTTATAAACTTATGTTATTTGGCCCTATATTACGTAACTTTGGTGTCATTGTACGTGATGTAGTTTGGTTATTGTGTTTTTGTTTGGTAAAGATGATTTATAAATAATAACTAGGAGTATGCATTTTAAATTAAAACTCCCTGATCAGTTTTATGTTTTTGAAGATTACAAGCATAATTAGAAAAATATACTATACGCGTGACGTTGGCAGAATCGTACATGAACACAGTTGACATTAAATAAAAAGAATTACAATGTTATTCATATTGGGTATCGAATTATACTACTATCGATATACATGTGTTAGCTATTTATATTCAGTAATAATTTGAAAGCGATTATTAAACAAAAGATGTAAAATCAAGAGATGAAACCCGATGTACGTATTCCCTTTGTGTCTGCCGTACAAAGGATTGCCGCTGACGGAGCGCTCAAAGCCGTTCTAAAACAAAGGCCCTTAGGAAGAATATTTTATCTCGATGACGCCATGTGGTCTATATCATCTTAATCGTTTCATTTGATAATCTATATTAATAAATATGTAGTTATGTCTTTACATGTAATTGTTTTTTTTTGTTTTTATTCTATATTATTAACTGTAGTTCTATCTGTACACGTATTTATATTTTTTTTTCTTCGAACTGACTATACGGTTATCCATAAGGGCCCTGAAGCCTCAAACGGCTTTTACAGCTTCACCCAAGCTTGGATTAATTATAAAAAAATCTGATAGACGTTTATTATAAAGAACACTGATCACGAATATGCCATTAATTTTTTTTGTCCGGCTGTCTGTCTGCAGGTCTTGATTTAACTCGAAACCCGACTTTTATGATATATTGTACGGGGTAAGTTTAGATCAATTGATATGCTATAAGAATTGTCAATATTACTATAGAAGACGTGTTTTTTTTTTAAACGGGTAGTACCTATATGTCATTTCTCAAGTGATTGGCTATATAATTTGTCCATAGTAGGAGTGGAAATAAAATCAAATAATAAACGCGTACGAAGCCGCGGGGCACCGTTAGTTATTGTATGTCACTGATCTCGAATTTGACATCTAAAAATTTGTATATCTGTCTATTTGTCCGTTTGTACGCCTGGATTAAACTCAGAAACGTCTTCACCGATTTTAATTAAATTTATGTAATTCTGAAACTGATAGGCTATAAAATTATCGATAATACTTTCAGAAATACATAACATTACCTAGTACATTCTGTAAAAAAAAACCAGTAAAATGTGAGAAGATAGATAGATTTAAAATCGAAATCAACCTTATTTAAAAAAATGTACCTTTAACATTTTAAATCTACGAAAATTAAATGTAATTTCCGAGAAATAACAACTTAAACTATAAACAGAATAGAAATGTATAACACATTTAAAAGATTGCTTTTTGTTGAATCAAATTTCTTATACATATACGAAAACATAACAACTTTTCTATTTATATCGCCGAAGAGGGTGTTCGTAACACCCACCTTTCGAGTTATAAGGTACCTGATGAATATTTTACTAGAAAACCAAACAACTCTGTATTTTCTCGTAGCAGAGATACGTCGTGTGAACGTATCACATGCCTCTTGAATATACACTTAAATTTTCTCTTATTCAAAGAATAAAATCTTTGAGATTTTAATTTATTAAAAGGCAGCTCATCGAAATTTTACGTTAGATAATCAATAATCTATCTATTTTAGAACATTTTACAGTATGAATTTCTTTGATAATGTCGATTGTGAGCAATAGTACATTTGTAAAATAGTCGTTTTATCATCACTTAACTTCAGTATGCCATTTGTAGCTCTTCGAACTTTTTCTTTTTTCTCTTACGTACGTAACGTAATATAGTATGTTTGTACAGTGTACGTGCACTCGGAGCCCTTGATACATAGTGTATATTTTTTTGTTACTTATCAGTAAGTTTTTATAACTAAATATGTCTTTTTGTAAATATCCTTGTTAAGTAAATCTGTTGGCCTTCCTAAAGTAAATAAATAATCATGTATACAAATAAATAAAATCGAAGTGGCTGTCGGTAACTTCGAAATATAGGCTTTTCCTACAGCTCATATGGTATTTCGCACGTCACGAACACCCAAACACGCATTTTTTAAATATTTATTTGTCTGTCCGACAACGGCTAGACCAATTTCAACGAGACTTTCATTAGCAGGTAGAGGTCCTTTTCAAAGAGTAATTTAGCTTATAATTACGCTTTTTCAAAAAAGCCTAATAAAATTACTATAAAAATATGCCACTTATAATCCAAATAAGCCGTCCGTGGAACATCATATTCGTGCGAACAAAGTCGCAGGCACAAGCTAGTCTTTTAATAAAAAAGTTGTCATGGTTGAGAGGTTCGAGCAGAACATCGATTTGATGTTCGCATGTTCGAGTATAGGCATGTACCGACAATTTTTTCTAAACTCACATAAATTTACTATATTGAATTGGTAACATTATATTAGTTGACGGTGAAGAAAACATCCGAGATTCGTGAGGAAACCAGAACCCTTGAGAAATGGTGAGAAAAATATACTCTAGAATCGTTCAGCGTTTGAAACCGCCAGTATGACGTGGGCTGACGTGGTGACTGAGCTTGTCGTTTCCCTTTGGAAAAGGACTTTGCCCAGCATTGGGACTCTTATAGTCTGGAAAAAAGGTAGATTGCTTTTAAACACTATTCACTGTAAAAAAAAATCTCATCAAACGAACATTTTTCTTCTTTTTGTATACATTTAATGTTATTACTTGACCTCTCATTCAATTAACAAATTTAAAAAATAATATTGCAATAATTAATTATACATTCAGTTCTGCATAATAAAATTGAGGGTGCAAGTTGTAATTAACGCATTTGCATTAACGCTAACAAAACTAATGGTTCGAGAGAGATGCTTTGTCATAGAACGGATGGCGACGAAACAATGAGATAAAGACTCTATAGTCCGAGGCGCAAGTCTTAAGCTGGAGCGATTAATAATAATATTGAATATTACAAGTGGTCGCCAGTTTCGCGGTGGAAAGCCAGCTATGTGACGAAATTAATTATGTAAGCCTTGTGGACGTTTTTCTAAATAAAATAAATGAATCTGTTAACGAGGCGACAAAATATAGTCGATCACGTCAAGGTGCGGGATTTGGCGGGATTGTAGCTGATAAAAAGGCACTAACTGGCTTGTTCTCCTAACTGATGATACACTGTAGTCACCTCGTTTCGTAGTTAAGATGTTCTTTATTGTAGTAAGAAATTTTCTCTTCCTTATCGATTGGCACAACTGCACAACACTATTACTTAGGCTCTGTAATTATTTTTACTCTATGGTAGCATCTCTCAATAAAACCACATTCGTTAATTGCAAGTGCACTTTATTTTTCAATACTTCACATTAAATTCAACAGGTTATGGGCCCAGACCCACGCTATTTCACTAAATTAAAGATTTTAAGTAAAATCAGTCAAAAGTAAACGTAAAATCAGTGAAGTGAAAAATAACCTAAAAACAAAAAAAAAAAGGCCGACGTGGGATTAAAAATTGCTTCTGTTTAATTTAAAAGCATCTTCATCAGCAAAATGTCTTCAAATAGTGCAATGGCATTAGTAGAAAAGCTGACCGGAAGAGACAATTATTCCACCTGGAAATTTACGGTCAAAACATATCTTAACTACAGTGGAGACTGGCGATGAATTGTGCATCTTTCAATAGTCGCCCTTGTTTTGGATTGCACTAAGCTTACTATATTCCGTCACTATGTTGTGCTACAATGGAAAAAAAATAAAAATTCTTAGTAATATAGCTGATTGATGTGAAATACTTACAAATATATTATAACTGTAATCGCGCTTCTCAATTACACAGGTATTATATTTTCGTTTTGTTATTTTGTTTTACTTGTAATTTATGATTTTTTTAATATTAACGATAATTTTTATTGCCTATCAATTTCGTAAATACGGAATAATATATATATATATATATAACTTCGTTCGTCTATTGAGAATAAATAAAAATACTTTATAATTTAAAAAAAAATATGTTTATAAGTATTATTGACATTATTTTTATCTTAATATGTATATAAAAATGAATGCTTGTATGTTTGTTCCCTACTATTACCTAAACCTTTTGCACACACCCACAAGGTTCTGTATTAGTATCACTAGTTTACAAAAGGTGGCGTGCGAGGCGTTTCATTTCGAAGACAACGGGAACGAAGTCGTTGACAGCATCTTGTAGCATCAGCATTCATGTAGGTTAAGCGTTGTGGCCACAATCTCACCTGATCTTAAGTGACGATGTGGTCTAATATAGTAACATGCTAAGCCTAGTTGAGAGGACTGGCTCTCAAGTATAGCTGCCGGAACAAACCTATTGGTGCTTGGCGACAGATTTTCAACTTGAGGGTGGTAGGTAGCCAGGGGTCTTTAGAAGAAGCCCTACCACCATGCTATGGTTTCATCACGATGATTTCCTTCACCGAAAGCTCAGGCTCGTTGGAGGGATTCGAACTCACGTCAATCTAGGCGGCGAAGTCCTTACACGCTACCATTGAGCTATCATTGCTCTAAATATATGGTAACTATAAACTTATAGTAGTGTAAGAAATATAGAGTCGCAGGCTTGGTATCAGAGAAACATTGTAATATCTTTACACTATTATACCTTGTACGATACTATTCCTTCGAATCATTCAACAATGTCTTATACTGCAATTCCTGTTTATCAAAACTATGCACAGATGACGTGCAGTAACAACATCCGCTTTATTATAATAATTCAGACCGGATACACTGACTGATAACGCAAGTCGCTAGTATTTTTATACGAATCCATCAGTAACCTATACATTGAGAAGGACTTATACTTTCCGTGCACAAAATTTCACTAAAACTGGTAGGCTGTACCAGTTTTTAAATTAAATCCAGACAGATAGATAAAAAACAATTAAATTTTAAATTCGAGACATACAGACAGATCTACAGATTTATTAATACCGATATAGATACCTTAGATACCCTAACAGTAATTAATATATAGTATATGCGTTACTATATATATTTATTTGATTTTCAATTCTCATTCTTATAAGCATCTATTTAAGCGCCACTACGTATAAAAAACATCAAATATTATACCGATAATTATTTAAAAAAACACCTTAACTACCTAAAAGCATATGTTCCGCAAACATAATAACAGTTTTTGCGAAATAATCAACACATGTTACAATGAACGCAATTTAATTACTGGAAGTTGTGTTTACTTGCTAAACACATGGTGATGTCTTGTGTCATGTGACGCACTGCATGTCAGCCGTCCGTCCGGATTGTTTGCGGAGATATTTAAAAACATCACGTTACTTTATTATATTTTGTCAAGCTGATACGAGATACATAACAGTTTACATAAAAGTAGCTTGCCCCACGGTTTTACTCATGTCAAATTTATTCGTACAACTCGCCGACATGACACCGCTAACGCACCCGTGTAAGTCTGTAGCTGTTCTCAATTCCCATAGTTGCCTAGAACTAACTAGATCGCTTGATGTTTGTAGTTACTGTTCAGGTTTTTATGGTCGTAGCGCGAAGTTATATAACAATTTAAGATCCGTAGTTAGATAGTCCTTCACCCATCTGCTTACCAGACGAAAATATATTTTATGAAATATTATATATAAACAAATATATAGCGATTTTATTGCCAATTATTTAATACTTTCATGTCTATTTTTAATTTGAAAATCTTTATAAATAGTTATTTATGAAACTAGTGCTGAAAGTTGATTTTTACAAACGAGTAGACAAATGTAAGCCCTAGACCAAGTCGAGGGCTTACCATAGTCACAAGTTTGTAAAAACAAATTTCCACACGCGTGTCATACAACGTTTTTCAACATATTTGCGAGAACACAGTACAACAGGTAATGAAGCAAACTTTTTCATTAGATTATTTTTAATAGCAAATAAATAATTATACAGATAGGTCAACTCTTGGAAATGTTACCTGTAATTTGCGCCACATTCAAGATATCAGGAGGAATAGATTGCATATTAATATCGGATTCGTCGCTTGAACTCATATTATTATTTTGTTTATAAATATCAGTTGGAAAGTCGCAACAATCTTTGACGTTTCTAATATGAAAATGGCGCGCATTTGCAAATGGGGTCACGTTCATGTGGTGAAAATTAGAACTACATCTTTCGTCTCATTTTCTCTTTAGTATTAAAGTGAGACAAATGTATTGATAAAAAGTTCGATCATCCAGCTTATTTATTCTCGTAATGTGAAATTCCTTGGTGGAATTCATAAATATATTTTTTTTTTAGGAAATTAGAAAAAAACCGTTAAGAATACTCACGGCGCTATACATTTTTACCGCACGCTCCGTTGTATGGTGCATAATTTTTAACTTTCGAACAAGGCATGCTTCGTAAATGCATTTTTTAAGCAAATGTGTTGAAAAATATTTGTCAATATTTCACTCTATTGCTTACCAAACGAATTTATTAGTAATAGAAATTATAAAGCAAAGGCAATATACAAAAGTTGTATTGGCTACTTTTTTCTGTTCACTATTGTTTGGCAAGCCTGTATAAGCAGGTAATCTGATACAGGTGATTGCACTGATCTACTTTTAGGTACATAATATACATACATACAGAATAAACATAATTTTATTGCAAATGCTATATAGTAAAAGCTTGGCTACGAAAAACCGTTCCTGTATTGCTATAGCCAGGCTTTAAAGTTCAAAGGAAAAGTATGACAGTACAAATTATTTACTAAAAATGAGAGATACTAAAAACTTGCGTTACGGACTGATGAAGCCAACATTTGTCTTGATGAAAAAATGTACGCTATTCAGCATTTTACTGCTGCTATGTATGGCACCAAGGAGTGCCATCAGCCTCAATAACACGAGACATCTTATTTCTCTTAAAAATATTCTGCTAAAAAAGGCAATGAACAATTTAACAAATTCTACGTCAAACTACCTATATGGTTTTAACGTATTGTCTAATTATAGACAAACCGATCAACAACACAGAAATTCTAGAATCCCTCATAGACTAGAGATAAAACGACTTTTTAATCCACAGAAAATGCTCATAAATCATTCCAAATTTATGTCCGAGCTGACTCTTTGCAGTAAGGTACTGACCGAAACCGTTAAATTTTACATACATAAAACATCACAAGCTCACACACAGCGTTCTATTTCTTATTAAGAAATGAAAGGAACGGACGACTGTAAACCGAATGAGTGAGGGATGAACGAATGAATCACATACTAAAGATATATGATAGATTACTCTGTACGATGTTAAGACGAGAAAAGGAAACGCGATTCTCTCATCACTTAACCCAAGCACCGCGAATCTGCCGAGTGAATACGACGAACAAACGGGCGCATCTCAAGTGAGTTTATCGACACGTCTGCCTCTGTCTCTCTGTGACATAAATGTTACGACTGTAGATACCGTATGAAATGAACAATCACAGTCAAGCCACATCTATCTATAACTAAACAAGAGATGTTTGACCGATAAACATACGTCTGAATGTTCGTATGTCTTTTTTCGTTTCTAATACATCTCAAATTTCTAACGATTTTAAAAAATCGGAAATACTTAATTCAATTTCGACAATGACTCAAGTCACTTTTGAGTGTTAAAACACTACTCATCCACTGGTTCGGAAAACATCCCAGTAATCGAAACGAGTCGGCCAGAAACTCATCAGGTTTATCTTTTTTTTTTTAACTGCGTGCCTAAATAATGTTTACATTTACTAATTATAATATTTTAGTGTATATTATTCGTGTGCATTCTATAGAATATCTAGGCAAATTTTGTAATCATTCTCTTTATTTCATACACTGCCCGGCAGTGTACTCTTAGGCATAGAATGCCGCCATTACATACATTGTCATCTGTATCTATGTATATTATAAAGCTCAACATCTTTCTGTCTGTCTGTCTTCATGTACTTTTCACGCGAGAACTACTTATCCGATTTACATAGTTTTTGCTTTAATTCATAACTGTGTTATCTGGACAAGTTATAGGATATATTTTGTTAGATAAAGTAATATAGGAAATAAACAGTGAACCATAAGAAAAATATCAAAATAATGCTCTACATGATTGTAGATCTTAAAAAGATCTACAGAAAGTCAACGATAGCATATATCCATCTTCTAAGGATTATCCACCATAATCATTTTTGTCTTTACAAAGACCGGCGAGGGATCGCCGTGGTTGGGAGCGGGGGCAGTACGATTCGCGCGTCTACTTGACCCACGACATTCTCTAGCCCACGCGAGCGGAGCCATGGGCATAGCTAGTTATAAGAATAATTTAAACATAATTATTTATTATTTAAATGTGTAATCTACCAAATTTCTACAAGCATATCTTTACATAAGAAACAATGTCTCTCACAAATTCGTAACATTGTAAAGAAATTAGAACGTATCAATTTATTTTCATGGAACAAGCCGTAAATCACATTTGATTTCGAGCGAATGTTTCTCATAAGCACGTACACGTGGCAACAATGCAACTGCCATTGTTTCCTAATCCGACTGCACGATGCAGGCACTCGGAGATTTGCCATTGGGACAGCTGCGAATGGTACAAAATTAATTTCAACTTGCGACGACGACTGTATCTTGAAATATCCTCAGAGGACATATTGCACTTGCCAAGTTACTCTGTTTATTTACACTTGTGGAAAACACAACAGACAACAATATAAATGGAACAAAGATTATAAGGATATTAAAAAACCTATTTTGATGCCTATGTTCACACTTATTGATAAAAATCATATAGTAATTACTAATCGTAGATATTTTAAAAATATATATTCATAGCTTTAGCGTTATGGCCAGAATGTCACTTGATATTAAGAGATGATGTGACCTAAGATGGTGACACGCTAAACCTAGTGGGGAACTGGCCAAGTGCAGCTGCCGAAACACACCTGATGCTTGATGACAGATTATCAAATATAGCCAGATGAGCATTAGAAAATACATGCATAAGTATTTTAAAAAACAAATTTAATTTTACCGGTGATAAATACATACATTCCTTCACGGTTCCCGTGAATTAAGCCAAGCTATTCAAAATTACAGCAAATTTTCAATTTCAAATTCCTTGTGTAATAGTAAGAAGTTATTTATTTTAATATAAAGAATACCAATTAGTTTATTCGCTGTTTTACCACAAATATCCTTAAACGACGCCTGAAATCAAGCTTAATTTCAACAAAAATTTTCACTTTTTATTAGACACACCTTTAGCACCTTTAAGTTTCGGTTATTATAAGGTGAATGATAGTGATGTCTGAAAATGAGTCGCTCCCTGTATATCCAAATTATATCATTATTAAATGTAAACATTATTTACTTACAAAAAATGTAAACCTGATCGAAATTTCTTCCTGCTTTTCTCGATGACTAGTATGTTTTCCGAACCGGTAGTAGCCTATATTAACTAAACATTTTTTATTTTATTTTGATTTTGACCCATAGTTTCTCGACTTCTCAAAACTCGTAAACTTAAAGTCGCCTCTCATCTCAAATGCTTCTGATTATGACAATAATTAATTACTGAAGACTTTCTCATCACGTCACTATGAAGAAATGCACTGATATTCCCACTTAATTTAGACTAAACTTTACGAAACTTAGTCTATTGTTCGAATCTGAAAAATCCCCACTGAAAGTTTTCGAAACAGAAATCCGTCTCGAACTCGGGTGAAAGAGAATTAATTGAGAATTTAAACTTTCCGTTTGTACTCGGAGAGATTAATGATCTTCGTAACCGGTCACGGTTCCAGATTCCAACAAAAATTTTTGCCGATACTTTTAAGCGCATCTTACAATTTCTTTAAAAATGAGATCATTTAAACGTCTGATAAGTTTTTTTTATTGTTTCACTGGCTGTGCCAACGGATCCGAACGCGTTTATTGCGCAGTAATTATATATATGCATCTCGAAATATAATTTTTACTATTTATTCATCATGTTATTGTTTTGAGGGATAAAGCTGATGTCACATAGTATGAAGGTATGGGAGAAAGTAATAGAGAAAAGACTGCGAGAGGAGAGTGAGATTACTCCAAACCAGTTTGGATTTATGCCAGGTCTAGGAACAATGGACACCACTTTTGCACTACGCCAATTGTGCGAAAAGTACAGAACTTGCATATGGTGTTTATTGACCTGGAGAAAGTGTGGTACCTCGGGATGTGCTATGGTGGTCCTTAAAAGAGAAAGGTTTGCCCGGGAAGTATGTAGATTTAATTCATGCTATGTACAGTCAATCTCGTACCTACGTCCGGTCGGCTGCTGGCAATACTGACGAGTTCAGTGTGGCTGTAGGCTTGCACCAGGGATCGGCTTTAAGTCCTTACATCTTTCTGTTGATTATGGACGCTCTTACGTCGGACATACAGGAGGAGGCACCTTGGTGCATGCTATTTGCCGATGACATTGTTCTTATCGGTAAAGATGGACCTGGGATCCACGGCAGATTGGAGAAATGGCAACAGAAGCTGGAGAATGTTGGCATGAAAATCAGCAGAACCAAAACGGAATATACGTTATGCAATTTCGGCGGTCTCTCCAGTTCTGGAGCCATAGCGCTTAATGGCGCGCTTCTCCCAGTCTGCTCCGACTTTCGGTATCTCGGTTCACTCGTGTAAAACGATGGTGTAGTAGATCGGACGGTTAACCACAGAATTAGCACTGGATGGCTGAAATGGCGGCAGGTCACGGGAACAATCTGTGACTCCCGCATTACCCTTATACTTAAGGGTATCATTAGACCTGCTGTAATCTATAATTTTTGCAAGTATTTTTTACGATTTCCAAATGCATTAATGATAATTTTGATAGACTACCATTTGAGGAATTAAATTGTTTTTTACGGAATTACCGTGTACAAAATTTCATTATAATAAGTCTAGCCGTTTTTGAGTTAAATCCAGATTACCAGATAAATATATTTAAAATATTTAATTTTAAATAAAAACATCTATATAGTATCTAACAACATATTATGGAAAAAATAATGAACTACAGAATTTATTAATATAGATATGTCGAGTCGATAATTTTGAGACGTAGATATTTATATCATTCCATTAAACCATAGAGTTAAGAATTATAGTTTCATTCAACAGTCCACTCAATATTATAGCCAAAACTATATAAATGTTTGCAACACGTAATTACATTTGCCAACACGAACACAAATGCGAGAATATGTTGGAAAATTATTTATTGAAATTTTCCACAAAAATAGGGGAATTAAATTGTTGTCTCGTCCATCCTATGGTCATTCAAATTAAATAATAAAAGCAATAATATTTTACCGGGATGGGTAGCGGAAAGAAGAAGAAACTGCCCCGTTTTTTTTATCTGACTATACTTTTAGCCTTAAGGGCCCTGAAGCCTCAGAAGGCTTTTACAGATTCACCGGGCTTGGGGGCGAGCGCTAATGGAACTCAGCCGTGAAAGCAGGGCAACAAACGTAAGGGCGTCAAAGTGACCAAACCTCAGCCTGTATTTTTGCCTTATTTACAATTCAGTCGTGAACTGACTAATTCCCTATCCGTAGAAAAATTAATTAAACTAACTATACAGAAGGCAGAAACATACGCATATGCATTTAGTAATCTGGTAATTTGATCATAAACTAACTAGTCAATAAAAAAGAAAAAACTTCCCTTACAGAACATATGTACCTGAGTGGTGTGCATGTGTGAAGTGCAGTGTCATATTTATATGTTGATAGCTAGTGCATGTAGTGACACTGTATCGCGCGAGCGGCTGCTGACTCAAGGGCGCCATGCCAGAGATACGGAACTAGGCTCGAGTTGCCGCAGAGGGGGGATTGTCCCGTCCAAAACGGGACATATGTTCGTTCACGTTAGTTATAACTTATAGAAACCGTATGACCGACAGAAGTGTCATTTTAATAATTTGATTCAATAATTAAAAATTATTTATTCACATTTACACCCAAAAGAGTAACTAATGGTACACCACAATATATTTCTTTTAATTTCAAAACGGGCATAACATTATATTATAACTTTGGCATAATGTTTATAACATAATAAACTTACAATAATGATTTCATTTTCGTCGCTATATTATAGCACAGTGACGTTAGAATCCAGCTCGAACAAGCCAACGCCATTATTTATTCACAACTCAATTGAATACGTCCCGGTACGTAAACAAACATTAATAATTGACTTTATAACAAACACAGAACGAAACTCAATAAACAAAGACGACAACGGATCTGAACAATAGCATTTGAGAATTCAATTTACGATCTCACTTTTGATAACATCCCATTAAATATTTATTCAACGTCAGATCTAAGTCATCAGTCAATCATTGACGTTGTTAACGTTGAAATGTTTACTTTAACAATGACAGATACTTGCTGGAACGATTTGCTGGGTCGTAGGATACGACAAATGTACGACTGGATCGCGACCACCGTATACCAGGTGTGACACCCACCATAGTGGCACGCTTAAGCGGCTCGCGTTCCAAGATCAATGTTATTTCAGCTCAATTCATTAATTTTATTGTAACATATTTATAAGCTAGTACTAGCTTCTGCCCGTCACTTCGTCTGCGTGTACTTCAGAATTGGGTCTTTACTGAGATAAAACGTATCCTATGTGATAATCCAGGTTAATAACTATGGGAGCGTTCAAGTATTACGTAAGGGGGAGGGGTCTTCTGAAACGTTACGATGCGTTACAGAGGCGGGCGGGGGTTTTGAACTACGCATTACGTAACATTGTTTTAACCCTTCAGACGGTCGCGTAGAGTATTTTTTGTGACATAATTGTGACTTTCAGGTAAAAATGGTCACAAAATAAAAATAAAATACAATTACAGCCAGCACTACAGATTTATTGTTGTTTTGACATTTTCACGCCAGACACCATACTATATAAGAATTAGTATAGTATAAATCCATGGATGTACTCACATACCACGTTTAAATTTACACTGTGGTGACATAAGCGATGGTGACTGTGAATAGATCTTTACCTCTTAGCGATGTGTCATCGAGGATTATTTGTGAATAAAAATGTTATAAGTATTTTCTGAACGAGCTGCTTTCACTGTACTATGTCAACGGTTAATGCGACCTCAAGTTACGATTAATGTTTCCGTGATTATACGTTTTCAACTGAAACGTATTTAAAGTTTCTCGTTTATCTCGATTTTAATTTCACTCATGCGTTAAACTCGACCTTGGCTGTTTATATTATCCGTCACGAAAGTCTAATTAAATACAGTTGTCGTCAAGTGATGATCCTTCATATTAAAAATCCGACAACATATTCAATTAGAGCCAATTGTGGCACTTTTACAATGAAATAATTCTGACAATTAACCGATGTATGACGAAATAAAGTCTCAAACGAGATAAAATAATTGAGCTCATAAGAAACAAATAGACACAACTATGATTGACAGTTATTTTTCTTAAGAGTCGCACTGATCCAATAGGTTCTGTCTGGCGGCGACTTACATACGATTTATCAGTCACATACATACTTTAACATACAATTACAACTTCTCAACTGCTATAAGTCGTCTATCTCGAAATAATGTATGGTATTAACAATTATCAATGTACATTTAATTAACCACACTATCCATTGAAAGACGAAATATCGCGAGGAGTACTGTGAAAAACGACATCTAGCGGACAAAACGAGAATTATTGATTTAGCGCTTTATATTAAAGAAGAAAGAACTAACAACCGTCCGCTACTTTATTCGTGTTAATTACAGTATTACTGGGGGTTACTATACAGAAAAACTTAAAGATAAACAGGAAACTCTAGATAAAAATTTACTAATATCTACATATCTACTAACATCTTTTAGTGAAGGATTTTTTAGAATCGGATCAGTTAGTTCTACCTCTTTATAATCGTTAGTAAATACGAAAGTAGTAATATTGTAATTGGAAACTGTTAATATTTACAATCATAGTTCAGAAAAACTATACTGTATCGTAATCGTCGACTGTATTTTTTTTTTAAGTAACAGTTTTTTGCATTTTTCGTAAAGGTTAAAATTTAAAGCTGTGCGCACATGAATTGACGGAAGTGCGACATGGCGAAGTTCTGACAATTATTCTTCTTCTTCTTCTTTTAGCGCCGCAAAAAGCATTTGCCAGTGTCAATGTACTTGTCTTCGTAGTCTTTTTTATATACAAAGTTGATACAAGATGGGCTCTCTTGTTAGAACTTTCTAGGGAGTTTTTGTGATATCTCAAAATGCATTTTTCAAGTTAATATTTATAATCCCCTTCACGAATGCACAATAACCAAACTATATCATACAAAATGCCACCAATATTATGTACAATGTAAATGTAATATATGTACAAATAATTTAACGTTATATGAATAAACATGATTAACTCAAGTTTAAATAATATTAATTTATACAGCATTAAATTATATTAACATAATTTAAAAAAGTCAGTAATTATAGTCAGTAAACTTCAATCATGTTGTTGACACGCGGGGTACAATTTTTGTAGTTATTTTTGTTCAGTATCACTTATAACGTGCGTACATAACTACACGCTTTGTTTTTTACAACATTTAGCTAATATCAATAAATATCGATGATCTCTTACTAACAAGTTCACATGGATGTTGCCCGTGGGAAAAAAACAATACAAAAGTTTGCCTCGAACTTTATCATTTTCAAATATTATGTCATTTCAAATATCAGCGCTCCCGCGATAAAAGTATCGAAGTGTACTAAAGGGATTTACGGGGATATTATACTGCTGAGACACGTGACAATATAAACAACTGAATGTTTCACCCGAATTTGTTTACTGTTGTTTTTAATCAAAGATGTATTCATCTTTATAAGAGAAACTAAAGCCGTTTTAAACATAATTAAGGTATTATTGTATAAATAATGTACGATTAATTACGAACACTTATTTATATATAAAAAAATATAAATATTAAAATCATGCTGTTATGATTTTCAAAAAATGAAATTCGTCAACTTTGAAAATGCTTTACTGTACAACGTTTATTTTAAAAGCGACAAACCAAAGCGTGTCCGTGTTTTTCATTGAGTGTAGTTTGATCACAATGTAGTCATAAAATTGTCATAAGGGTATTTATTTATTAACAGTGTCATCTGTTCCAGATACATAAAGAAACTGATATAAAACATTGATTCCCCCTCACCCAAAAAGTTTATAATGCGTCAGTAATAAGAGTCTGTGAATGACCCACTGTTGGGAAAAAATACTTCTTCTGACAGACGGCACGGCTATAGTCAGCACCCGAACCCAGAACATATTGGCAACAGATAGATACTTCTGTACCTATTTTCCCAATATATAGTGGTACAATTAAACCTTTCTCATACGTTCAGGTTTCCTCACGATGTTATCCTTCCCCATCAACTAATTAATTTCCTTAACATAATAATACATTCTTACAAAAAAAGTCTGGGAAAGAAACAGCGGATATCAAATGTACCTAGAATCTAGGAACTACAACATTCGAATATCTGAATCGGTAGACAGTAAAAGAAAATATTTACCAAAAAATAAAACAAGAAGATAAAACTATATTTCATTTTTATAGATTATACGACGGGCGAGAATTAACACACGACGGGAAGCAATCCGAGTTGAAACGTAATCAAAACAAAGTATTAGATAATATTACGTCAGCGACATTACCCGAAGACTTTATTAACCTTGGAGTAACAGTTTATTACTCGTACGCCGTATGATGATACACGGTATCGCATATTTGTTTATTGGCGTAATTCAGGGCTGACATGAATCTTTTTCTAAATTAATTATCATTACTACAATAAATGTATAAGTAGGTACCTCGGTAATGTGACTGCAAAGTACCTGATGTAATGCAATGTGCAATTCAGAAACAACAACGATCGCTGGTAACAAATTTCTTCGTCATTGGTCGCCGTCACTCTGCCTCGGCTTGCAAAAATAAGTCGTATAGAACCAAAGGCATCCATGGCGAATATTTGACTATTAGCTTTACCTAAAGCATATGGATAAAATTGTATTTTATTCGGTTTTCTTGAATTACCACATTATCGGTCAGACCTAGTTTGCCGCTTTTGATTCTATTTGACTCAAATGCGTTTTCACGCCTCGTTTGAAAAAAAAACTGATATCGTAGGAGGGAGAGACGGTGGCTGAGAACAATTAAACATCTTCACAGTACGGCAAGCATTTGATTTTTCAAAGTTATTTGTTGTAGTCGAGATGGATACTACTACTGTGTTGCTATGGCTTCGAATACCAAGCTGCGTAGTTCCGTTAATAATACTTATTTAAAAACTGAATATACCTCATGTTCTTAATATTTTCTTCTTACTTTGATTTAACTCTGCGAGTGGAAACACAGCCCTCATTCGGTCAATTCAAAACGTTAAATGTATTCTTGACACGTAATCAACTAAATTCCTTAATTGCTGGTTAGTGTTAATTAAACAGACATTTCCTTCAAGAGCACAACACGGCACACTCCTTAAACATTTCCACATATTTAGTTCATATAGAAATGTTAAAGACGCGTATACCAATTAGATTAGCTACTAGCCTCACGTCCCTAGCACACTACGGGTATAATTGCTTTACTGAAGTTCCCTATTTCGCGCCTCGTCTCAATCGAATTTACGAGCGTCATCACGTGGCCTCGTAGCGGTAAACTTTGCTTTTGACTACAACGCCTACCTGTTTATTTGTGACATGGTTTTATCAAAGGCTTTATTTTTATTACGTTTGCTAAACATATTAATAGTGTCTGTGAATGCATACAATGAGGTCTTCAGCAGAAGCTTGATTTGTCATGTTGTTTTGATTTTTGACAATATTGTACCATAAATGTTTTGCAACTGTGGTGGCAATTAATGCGATAAACAAATAAGGTGTTATTATTAATAAACTTGGAATTCCCAGTAGTCTTTAAACCTCCCCAAATTTTTTTTGCTATCGCTTTACAATAACGTAACTAGACCACGTTGAATTACTAAAAAATATGGAATAAAACATTAAAAAAACACAATAACTACATAAATAAATTTAAGCTCGAAGTACTTAATGAAAATTAAAAAAACACAGTGGCAAATACAATTGGAACACCAGTCATAAGAAAATCAAAAATGAATGTCAATAAGACGTGAACTGTCTCGTTATTTAGACGGTCAAAATATTTGACGAAAAACTCGCTGAGAAGATCTGGCATTATGATAAGCTATAAATATATATATATCACTTGTTCAAACAGAAAGCAACTCATCATTAATTTGCAACATAAGTGTCATGGTACTTTACTATTTTGACTCAGTGATCCAATAAGGGTTTTGGCCTCCGAAATGACAGTACTCATGTCCTGATCTTGCGCAGTTTCTAACCAATTCTGCCGTCCCAAGAGAGAACCTCAAATCTGTAGATTTTTGCTAATTGAATTTTATTTATATATTTTCCGAATAAAATAAGGGCCTCAGTATCTGTTTGTTTTTTATTTGCCTATTACCTGCCGTTCTTGAATTTAATTTAATCTATAACAAAAATAGACACATCTCCCTGCAGATATTTCGACAGATCTCTGATTTGTGTTTTAGTTAGATGCGCCTCTTTTCCTTACAGTGACAGAGTTGTCGCTTTGAAGGCTTCAAGCTGACGCAGATCCGCCTCTACCGCGTCACTCTAGCGATACCTGGTCCTACCAACCGGACGACGACCAGTTAGTCATCTCAAGTATGCTATTTGACTGCTCGATTCTCCCCCATTGTCTCTAAGTGACGGAGCCAGCGAAGTTTATAATTTGTTGTCAAAAATGCATATTATATTATCTATTTTTATAAAGCCGTTTTATAAAAAAGGAAACGCTGTTATACATAACACCTGTGTAGCTTATTATAAACCGTGTAATATTCTGATGCTGTGGGAACACCATTATTTATTATTAGCCAAAAAGCAGCAGTACTTGCTCTGATGTACTAGTTAGTATGAAGGATGTGGTTGGAAACAAGCACTGACATACGAGCCATTCCAACTCTAGCAATTTATTAGTGACTGGACTTGGTACAAATAGTTTAATTGTTTCAGAAAGAGATTTAACCCTCTGCAGAATCTGCAGTACATTAATAAACAAACGAAAAAATATTTAAAAAAATACACTTCTTAGATTTTTACAAAACAACGATCCATATTATAAACACGCTGATATTTCAGTTTAATTACAAACCCAAAGTACTTTTAGAACACAGCTATCGTATTCTCGGACGTAACAAAAAGGTAAACAAACTTAGATTTATTGACTTTCTTTGTTACTTTAATTGAATTTGAAAGTACACCTCCAGTCAACAAATATCTACTTGTGATTTATATTTCTTGCCACAAAAGTCAATTAAAATACTTATTTTTAACACTAATTGAAATATTGATCAATGGCGATTTAAGTACACTCTTCCACCATGTCCATTTATTTATTTTTCTTTTATATTCAAATGACACAAGCTTTACGTACTAATATATTCTTCGTTCCAATATAATAATCTAAAAACGACATACATGTAGGTATTCGTAAGGAATGTAGCACCATATCTCTCTATCCCTGTATGTAAGAGCACTTCTTACAAAGCATTGATTGTAGATTTTATTGGTAAGCACACTGTGCTCCAAACAATACAAACACAACCTCGACAACCGAGAGATAGAAATCCATCGGCGGTCGCCGCCGTCATGTTGGCTTGCATAAATATCTCTTCACGTTACGCTCGAAGGACCCGATGTCGTAAGGAGGAAGCATACTACCCGGACGACGGTTCCCCATTTTCGCTTTCATTGACAGTGAATTGACAGATAAACTAAATACATAATACGCATATTTTCCATTATCTACATAATGTATACTGTATAATTATTTAGCTCGGATTATGGATTGTTAATTAGAATTAATTTGTGGAATTGCATACAAGGCTTGCTCTTGTTGCCATTTCAACAGAGTGCCTTCTGTGCTAGCCACAAAGCTCCATGAAGCTGTCGAAGCCCGTAAAACTAATAGTATAATCAGTTCGAGAATAAGCAATGGCAGTGACATCAATAGACAACACCAATTCAACCCACATCGCACACGCATAAACGTAAAAATTTACGGTATCAAACGATCGCCTCGGGACTCCATTAGCCATAATAAAATTACCACCACAGTAAGTTACGTTAATTGTTAATCTAAATAATATATAAAAGGACTGAGTGACTCAACATTACCGAGCCCAAAATAATAAAGGCAGAAATTTTAAACTTGGAGAAGATGTGAACATTTATTGTATGCATTGTTTAAGAAGATATTTCTCGAAATTCAACCCCTACAGGGGCAAAAGGGGGTAGCATAGTTTTTATGTGAAATAAAATTTTTCTAATTAGATTTATTTAAAAGTTGGTGTTAATAGTTTTTTTTTATTCGGTTAACACGTATTTCATTATTTTTGAGAATTCAACCTGTAAGGGCTTGGAACTGGATGTTTCAATGGTTCGTATGGAAAAAAGCCTTTCTCTGTAAATAGTAAAGTTTTTTTTGAGTAGTTGACTGATAATTCCAGAGATTAACGCATTCAACTTTATAATATCAGTATACTAGCTGTGCCCGCTGCTCCGCTCGCGTGGAATAAAGAATGCCGTCGGTCGAGCGCACGCACTAATCGTGCTGCCCGCGCTCAAAAGACGGAAGATAAAAATACTTATTGGGTGGCCATTAGAAGATTGATATATGCTGTCGCTAACTTTTTGTGTCTTTTTAAGATCTACAATTATGTACAACATTAATTTAATATATCACCCATGGTTTACTCAGCGTAAGCCATTTAAGCACTTCAAACGCGTCTTTTTCTTAATTGCGTCACTTATCGTCACTGCTTATTTCGTATGTTACTTTATCTTACAAAATATATCCTATAACCGCTAGACGCGGGCAGCACAGAACTGATCGTTGTTTCGATCTTTGGGGCAGGCCTATTCCCAGCAGTGAACGTGTTTCGGCTGAAATGACGATGATAATGAACCTGGCCGGATAACTTAGCTATGAATAAAAATCATGTAAATGGGATAAGTGATTTTCGCATGAAAAGAACATAAACGGCCAGACAGACAGAAGTTGAGTTTTATAATATGTATAGGTAGATAGACATCACATCACAAGAGTATAAATTCGATTAAAATTAAAAATGTGTACGAATCTTATAATCTATAAGAGGGAACCCGCGGGTGGAAAGATAGTACTAAATAATTACACTTATAATTAAATAACATTGAAAGTTAATAAATTGTCACCGAACTTAGTCATCATGTAGTATGTCATTTAGATATAACTATGCGAGTAAAGGTAATTTTAGTTTATTATCACGAGTTTATAACCCATTAGCGTGTAATAACTTTGTCAATTACTTATACACTCAAATAACTTTACATTAGATAACAACTATCGTTAAGAAGTTTTTTGAACTTGATTGGTCATGTAGTTAGAGCTTTTCTTTTCAATACATAAACTTGAGTTTTTTTACCCTATACTCTGTAACTTAGTTGTGGGTAAAAGCTAATACATGAGTGGAAAGTTAATCAATCTTTCTTAAAATGGGCGATAGAGTCCATAATAGGCCTAAATAATTTTAGGGGTAAATAAGACGGTCTAAGGAGTGATGGCAGATTACAAAAGTCAATGTTTTCCCCATACGTATTTCGGCAGTTCTATAGCAATAGACTGCCTCGTGTTTCAAACTACATCAATAAAGTCATTCCTTATTCCTACCCCGTTTTTGTTTTATTTATCATGGCTTTATTTTTAGCTAGTGTGCCGCGTCACGCTGCATGCAAATAACTCGATTTTTGAGAGGCGCTAGAATTTGCTTTATTCGCAAAGAGGACGAAGAATCCAATAAGATTGAGAACCTAAAATAGGTGATACATGACAATTGTATCTGCCTGAACCACGACCACTTGGGTTGCCAACTCCTACTATATTAGGCGTCCGACTACTATCTTTCTACAAAATATATATAGAAGCGAAACTACTATATTTTTATTGGATAAAAAATTAGGCAAACATTAATTAAACCAAAATGTTTAAGCGTGTAACGGAACCCGCCGCGGGCCGCAGTTTTTGTCTCTTGGACTCTTGGAGTAAGTACTCGTATAATATATCCTTAATTTGAGCTTCACATCTTTCTGACCGAGACTCGCTATGTCTTTGTCAATTTCATTATTTCTCATTTATATTATTATTTGGCTATCCAGCAGTAAAAATACTCTTTTAAAATATATAACATTTATAAAAAGCCTACTATTTTTTATTTCCTATCTACTATTTTTTTCAGCCTAAAAAATACTATATTTGATATAAAAAAGTTGGCAATCCTAGCGACCATCATGCACCATATCTGTGTCTATACATATAATAAAATTGAAGTGTCTGTTTGTAATATCAAAATAACTCATTTTTACTAAATGCATATGAAAGTATACTTGTATAAGTATACTTGTTATACCTATAACAGACACCAATTTTTGTCTGTCTGTCTATTTGTTCCGGGTAATCTCCGAAAAGGTTGGACCGATTTTGGCAGGACTATCACCGGCAGATAGCTGATGTTATAAGGCATAACTTAGGCTACTTTTATTTTAGAAAAATAATTAGGGTTTCGCACATAATATAGCGCCAGCGAAGCCGCGGGCACTGCTAGTATAACATAAATGAAACATCGACCATACTAGAACGCCTAAGCGTGTCATGTTTTTGAATCAGCCAGTGCCTTGCAGGGCAGCATGACAGTGGCGACTGTTGATCTCTCGGTGGTCGCCGTTTTTGCTTTTTACTTACCGTCAGGGACAGTGCCGTCAGTTTTAAATCGCCATTCAGTTCGTCTACCAAAAAAAAAAACAATCCCGAAGCAAAGTTTGGTAGAAAACTTTCACCTAATATTATGTTTATTTATTTACTAGCGACCCGCCCCGGCTTCGCACGGGTGCAATGCTGATACTAAATATACCTACCTACTACAGAATGTCCTTAAACAACGTTTACAGTTTTTTTGTCATTAGACAATACAAACATGTTTTGTTTAGAGGTTACTCTTGTAAGAGCGACATATAATTGACCATGGTATATAGGGCCGGTACCGCCACACTTCTCTACATTTTAAATCTGTAATACCTTCGGAAATATTCATTTAAATTACATGCTGTAAAGAGCTATATTGATCTATATTAAATGGACAATGTATTTAAGGTACTTAATTGGATAAGGATTAATGCTGTTTTGCTTAAAATCACTTAGTAAATAAGCCATTTGTTCCCGTAAAATGTAAAGGATAAAAAATGGTTATTGTGGGTTATCCTTAAGAGATAGACGTATACCATCGCGGACTTTTTTGTTGACTTTTTTATGGTGTACAATACTGTAGTACATTATTTTGATTTATCTCGTGGGGTTCAGCCAGTTTGCAGCCTCGTTTGCAATGTAAGCGCAAATAATGTGTTTATTTACGACATCACATTAGAAACCTCTAAATTTATCAGTCTTTCTCTACAATATTATGCATGTATTATATATACCTCTTGAATCACTCTATCTATTAAAAAAACCGCTTCAAAATCCGTTGCGTAGTTTTAAAGATTTAAGCATACATAGGGACGGACAGAGCGACGCGACTTTGTTTTATACTATGTAATGATTTATAATTAAAACACGAAAAAGATTTACATTACATAAACTTCAACAAATTAAAATATCATTTACTTACAAGGGCTAATGGATTTTATATTTTTCAAGGATTTTGATTTATTTTTATTGTTAACATTATATCAAATAACATAGTATCTGGACGATTTTTTATTTACCTAACTGATCATAGTGGTCAACTAATGTCAAAATGTGAAAGACATTTTACAATATTATATTTTATTAAAACATGTCAAAAATTTGCGTAAAACACTTTAAACAATTGAAACCGTGAGTGTGAAAAAGAAATGATACAGATATTTACACCAATAATTTGGCAATAACACCGTCCAATAATTTAATATCCTATCGGTAAGAATACTTATTACCTGAATCATTGCTATTTTATTTTTGCTGTCTGTCTACTACAAGGAAAAAGCCAATCTATCTCTTTATATCATAGCTAGAATCATACATTTTGATAAACAGAAAATAAAGGTAACCAGTTAAAAAGTAAATAAGTTTAAATAATTGTATTTATTGATCCTGTTCCGTGACAAAGAGAAGCAATTTTGTAATTATTATGCATAAGTCACTACTTACTGCGCAAAATCTGATTACTAGATCGTTTTCCTTACCTGAAAGTATAAAATTTAGATTATTAATTTTAATTTTCTCATACACCAGATATCCGAGCACCGTGGAGCGTAAAATTATACAATCGTTTGAGTGACTCGCGCGTGGCCCAATTATTACAATGAAATTTAATCCGTACCTACAAAAGTTTAATTTCTGTCCAGCTGATCGTGACTAAATAGAATTATAGATAATTTCACTATAATATCATCTACTATGTTTATGAAGTGTTTTTTTTATAATAAAATATATATAATTGCGTGACGTTACGCGCGATACGTAATTGTTTAAATACTAAAAGTTCTACTTCTACCGCGTGTAATGGTAACATTAGCCATAATTTTTTCAACGAAACTTCTTTGTGCACGTTAAGGAAATAGATTTATAACGTGACGTTGCGTAACGCATCAAGTTACCTGTTACGTTAAGGATGAGAAGTAATGATGTGTACTTAGTGCTCTAATTGAAAGAAGTTTCTCTTCAAACACACCTAAAAGTTACGCGAAAATATATTTTCTTTTTTATCTTAATTTGTGTAATTAATTTTCATAATTCAACTAAAGCAGACTTGGGGTACTTCCTGGCGAATACTCTTAACAACGGTATTGTTTGCGTTTTGTAACAACTGGCATTTGATTTTAGTTCTTAGTAGGTAGATGTAAAGGTGTTTTTAGATTGTATATGGTTGTCAAATGTCGTTGGTACAAATAAATTAATCTTTCTTTCTTAATGTTTAACGTCGGATAGTTATAATATAATTAAATAGTGTTTAAATGTATATCATCGGTGCGTTGATGTATTAAAAGATAATTTTAAATACAAAATATCTCCCGGATGTCGTAAAGAATAAAGAGGTAGAATTCGTGGTCGGTTCAACTGTGGAAGTATCACCTGATCTGACGTGTGAGTGTCGCGCTGCTACCGGTCTGAAGAGTGTCGGAACATCATCCTACTTAGTACTTAGACGTAGTAATCTGTGACATGCCCTAGACGGGACCGAAATTCTGCCTGAAATTGAATATTATACAGTTTCGCCGCTGAGAGAATGCGTTACTGACATCTGTCACAACAGACGAATGTTTTAGTGACACAAAATGGCGGCCTATCAGGAATATAAAAGTATTGTAGCTACTCATATTTATGACTGCCAAATTTTTGTACAAGAAATACAGTATAACAAGGTCGGATAAGGAAAATAATAGTATTTTAGAAAAACATTTTTAACATATCTGAAACAGTTCAGAGATAGCAACTGTTTTCCACAATGATTATTTCACAAATGTACCTTTAGAAGTCACAAAAAATATCTCTCAAAGGCCTTCGACTGCGTTGACCACAGTACGCTTATGCTTAAGCTGAAACACTATGGTGTGTTTGGAACTTCTCCTGATCTGCTAAGCTCTTATTTAACAGACCGCTGTCAGAAAATAAGTGTAAATGTGGTAGCTTCCTCGGGATCATTAACCATAATCGGCGTTCCTCAGGGATCGATTTTGGGACCGTTTTTGTTTCTCGTATATATAAAAGAATTACCGCTAGTGGTTGAACAGTGCTAGCCTGATTCATTTTGCAGAAAGTGAAAAGAATAGATTCAAGGGTTAGGTAATTAAATAATACCTACTTCAGTTAAAACTTGGATAAATAGTTTGCTCTAAATAACTTACTACTAAATGTATGAGATTTGCCTTGCCCAATGTTCGGCGTGTTGATAGTCATATCAAGATAGAAGGGAATTTAGTACGCTTAGTCGATAATGCTGTCTTCTTGGGTATTACGCTTGATTGAAAATAACAGTGGGGTCCGCACATTAAACTTTGGCGGGAAGATTAGGTTCTGCTACATTCTCAATATGTAAGATTCGCCAGTTAACAGTTATTGCCACTGCTAGGTTAGTCTACTTCGCTTACTTCCATAGCATAATGTCTTAGAATATTTTGCTGTGGGGTTCAGCTGCTGATGTAGACACCATATTCGTATTACAAAAGCGGGCAATTCGAGCAATATACTATATGAGACCTCGTGAATTACTAAAGAACAAGTTCCAGGAATATACTTTTAAGTTTAATATCTTAACTTTGCCCTCCCAATATATTATACTATAGATAATTTAATTTATATTCGTAAAAACTTTTCAGTCAAAGACCAGCACAATTTGAATATTAGAGATAGACATAAATTAGTAGTTAGTAAGATTAATAAAAGTTTTTAGGTAATAATGTTAGGTTCTATAATAAGATCCCGACGCACATTACTGATTTGCCGGAAAATTAGTTCAAGGATCATGTCAAGCAGGTTTTACTGTCAAAAGGTTATTATTATAAGTTGGATCATTATGTGAGTGATAGTTTACTCCCAAGCCCGGTAAAGCTATAAAAGCCGTAAAGGCACCAAAGCTTACAGTATAGTCAGTTCGAAAAAAAAAAAGAGTGATAGTGATATCTGGAAGTGACCCCCCCCCCTCGTGTGACTCCACTAAATTATTAATATGATTATTGTCTGAAAATATTATTTACAGTTGGGAAAAAAAAAAAGTATAATATAAGCCCGATCGAGTTTCTTGCCGGTTCTTCTCGATGACTGGGATTTTTCTGAACTAGTAGTAGTATAGTAGTGTTTGACATTCATAAGTGCCTTCTCATGGCATAAATTGAATAAAGTATTTTTTTTATTTTATTAAGTTTTAAAGACTTTAGTTTTTCTTTTAGAAATTTCGGGTAAAAAATGTCGATCCCAAATGGCATGATGGCTCGACATTTTGCTAAAAGAGTCGTTTGTTGTGACAGATGTCAGGAACGTATTCTCTCAGTGGCCGAACTGTATCATTCATTACATGATTAAAGAGATCACACACCCGTCTGCTATTACTGTCATATAAAAATATTGAGTATTAAATTTTTACTAATTTGTTCAAACTTACCTACCTAATTTATAATAATTTAATTCGTACACTCAAAAACTTATCAGATCCACCAAACTGTCTATATTGACCCTAGATATTATAGAGGACTTTATTTATGGAACAGTTTACTGCTATAATAAATGAGCGAATAAAAACAAAGGTAAAAATGAAAAATGTCGAGAAACGAAGGTCGGAGGGCCCCTTATTCACCTCGCTTCAAGCTCATTAAATTTACGACATTTTTACGGTACTCCACTAAATTGGAGTTTCACATTCGTTGAGATATAGCCGAAATTGCTGTATTCAATATTATGTCAAATATGGTAGCGTTTAATGACTTTCTCAGCGGATGCAAAGTCAATCACAACATACACCCAAACAATACTGTTGGAATACACCAATACGGTGATGCTGTACTAAAGATTTTCAATTTAATAGCTACTCTGATGAGCTACAAAAATTGCCCAAGCACCGTGATATATTGCATTACGGTGTTTTCCTTCACCGAACAACGTCGACGAAGGATTGGAACTCACATCCACTAACGTACTCACAGAGCATGCTAAAGACAAACAGATTTGTCTGGTATAATAGTTAAGACTTAGCAGTTTGGGATGTTACTTGGCGTGTGTCATCATTATATCAGGAATCATCCTATTTTCAATTCCCTATTTAAACCCTTTAGGGTATGAATATTCAAAAATCCTTTCTTAGTGGTCACCATCGTTGTATAAGGAACTCCTGTGTAACATTTCATGTTTCTAAGCCCAAGGATTTAAGAAGTTCGGTACATTAAGAAATTTATTACCTAAATAGATCTGTGGAGGTTATCGCTAGACCACAATCTCATTTGACGGAACGGAACAATACGACCCAAAGTTCTGAAATGGGATTGTCTCTCAAGTGCAGCTGCCGGAACGCAACAATAAGTAATGACAATGGTTTTTAACTTTAAGATAGTAGCTAGTCAGGTGAGGATTACATGACATACCAATGCAAAGTTCTGGGTTTTTCCATAACTGAAAAATGTACAGCATTCACCAGTATATAGTCAATAGATCTATAGATTATAAAGACAATAGTCTCGTGACTCTTCAGTATAAGCAGGTATATTACATAAAAAATACTGAAATTAAATACACATACAGTGAGATTTCAGCTGTGTGCATCTCTTAAGGAAAAAGGAGCTGCAGCAGGACGATGCTGAAAACTTAACCCTAATGGCAAAAATACGAGGAAAGTCCAGTGTAACTTTATGGAGGAAATTACAGTAATTGATAAATGAAATGGTAGAGATAGTTCTCAGGTTGGGACTGATAGGATATCTACTTAATTACAACGGATTTGAGCCCCGATATATAGGATTGATTTTTTTGCATTCGTCTACATTTACGTTAAGCAGATTTTGGGCAAATCTGAACGCTTAAGAAATATTACCATATAAGAATGTTCGATACGTAATGTAAACACAGAATCATAGATTCCTCACAATTTGCAATCACCAATACGTCGCGTTGTAAGCTAGCGTGTTCTTAAACACGTGTTTTCTATCGAATATAGAGTTTTACCCAGCAGTGGTATATTCACAAATTGGTATTATAATTATTAAGCTACAATGAATTACAAAAAAAACCCTAGAATAATACAAAGTCCTAGGACAGGAAAAATAATTTGCGGTTAGATAAAAAATATATACTATTAATTAATTTCGAATGACATAGTAAAATAAAAAGTCACCGATGAAAATGAGAAATGCGAAGGCACCTCTGCATTCGGCTCACTTAAAACCCATTAGGTAGCCGCCGAGAAATTATGAACACGAAGCGATGACGAGGGTCCTCGTTAAATATGGATTCAGCGGATGCTAATGGATTTAGGATTCTCGCTTCGTGGTCAAACAAACGCATAGGGAATGACTATGATAAATATAAACGGGCTATTTTATACATGTATTTTTTAATGTTACCAGGAAATGCGGGCGCCGTTTGTTTCATATAAACGTGATCCTGTGTTTTATCCCTGGGTTATGACTCTAGAATAAATATTTTTATAACATACAATCTATATCTAACATGACCATGATCCTATTTTAACTTTTGCATTAGTGAATATTATAATATCTTGGAGCCTTCTGAAATTACTAAAATTACCCAGTAATACCGCCGTTATCAGACATCCAGCAAATAAATTTAAGGAAGAAAAAAAGGCTTAGTGAAAGTCCTTCTTAAATTACTCTTAGAAAAATATAAAAATCTGTTCACGGCTTGGAGGAAACAGGGGATACAACATTATGATTTATTCCATTTTACATAGGTATAATCAGTCGGAATTGCAGTTGTCTCCCTCGTACTCTATCCGATCGTTCCGGCATAACGCTATAGCAACAGATTTTTGTTAAAACATATTTTTAAAATGTCTGTTTTCTCTTCATTTTTACGTTTTATATTGTTTTTGATGTTTACTAAATTGTTAAGCAATCTCGCCAAACGCAAAGCTGAAACAAAGCTTGCTAAATATTTCTAAATAATATGAATAAACCTGAATATATTTGGAAAAATTCATGTATAATTTTTTTCTTAAACGTGACATACAAAGATTACGAGTAACAATTCAATGTCAAGCCAAGCTCGAGTCACTTGTGAAAGCAATGCAATACGAATTTAAAAAACTACATCAATGTTTCTTTTTTCGAGCCACCTGTCGTCGTAGACGGCTTGAAGGACCTTTACAGTTCCACCGGGCTTTGTAGCGAGCGTAGAAAGCACTCAGCCGAAATGCTACCTATATCAATATAGAAATATATAGAAATACTTTTACTAAGGTTTTTATGAATTAGGAACGTCCCTTCACTTGAGAGAAGAACTTTTAGGTACTATAAAAACAAAATTGTAAGCAATTTAATAGAAAATGAATAGATATTTTTTTTGGATATATTTATGATTTCTAAAAGTATTGTTATAAATTCTTAGAGCCTATCAATAGAGCAATAAAATAAGCTTCCCGTGTACAAAATTTCATAACAGTCTGTGAAAACGTTTTTGAGTTAAAGTGATATTCATTATCAGTATCCTGCATATAGAATGTCTATGAAAATATTAAAAAAAAACATGGACATACAGAACTATAGAGTTATGATATAGATATGTGTTACAAATACATAAAAGAAAACTTTCATAGTTTACGTTCATACTGGCAATGTCAAACACATGAAGCAATGATGGCTGATGGTAGTGTGTACGATTTCGCGTCGATTGACGTGAGTTCGAATCCCTCATGGTGGTAAGGCTTTTTCTAATGCCCGCCTGGCTAGTTACCACCCTCTAGATGAAAATCTGTCGCCAAGCACCAATAGGTGTGTTCCGGCAGCTGCACTTGAGAGCCACTCTTTCACTAGGTTTAACGTATTATCATCTTGGGCCACATCGTCACTTAATATCAGATGAGATTGTGGCTACTACGCCAAAAGCTATCACAATAAAAAAAAACTTGCTCCAACAGTCGCACGAAGCACAGATTGTCGTTATAGACTTTTAAAATTTTGCCAACAAATAAATAATTTCTGATAGATTCACCGAATGTTTTGAGCTGTGAATTTTGTGTGATTTCAATGTTGGTATATTATGACAAAATACTCTCAAAATTGTGTTTTTTTTTAATAAATTAAGATCAAATTACGATCACTGAGCGACTACTAATAATAATTATTACCACAATCAGTAGCGCAAAGCTTCGGACTGGCAGCACAAATTTAACTCTCAAGGTTCTAATTAGAACTCCGGTAACGCGATGGATATTGTTTTGGTTAATTTAATGCGAGAATCCTTAGTAAATATTATTAATATGAAAATGTTCATTAGTCTGACTACATCATATAACGGTATAGCTTTACATAACGTAACGTTTGAATTATTAAAGCAGGAGAAATCTTAACGATCAAAGGCCCTTTGCCTGAGGACTAATGAGACTACAATGTAATTCCATTGGAATATTCAAATAAGATCATTAACATAATATTTTCATTTGGCTTTAACTGAAAATTTACTTTATTTAAATAACGTTAGAGTAAGTTTTCTACAATTAGTTTATTAATTCAATTATTATTTACATTAATTATTAATTTATTCGTCAATTGAAATTATTCCTAGTATTTATATTGTACTTTGCAAAATTATCACTACGAAGAATTTATCAACATCATGTTTATAAATAAAATAGAGAACAGTAACAAATCAAAAATTATGCTATAAATTGCTCGACATGTCAGCAGAGTCGCCAGAAATATGCCCTTCATATAATAATAGCGAGTTCAGACAAACAAACAAACAATGTTTTATTAAGTAGATGTAAGCACGGGCTCGATAAACAGTTAAAGCCAAAATCTTTGAACAGAAAGACAATCTATATTTCTTGGTTTTGTTTTGTGTACACTTTTTGTTTTTGGTATCCATGAAAAATCAATGTAATCTGTTTTAACACTGTCTGTTTTTGTATATTTTATAGATATCGTGTTTCAAAAATCTCACCTCATGTTAAGTGACAATGAAGCTCAAGTTACAACCGAAAGCTCAGCCTCATGGTAGGATTCGAATGAACGTCGATAGAAGCTGTCTCGAAACACGATACTACTCAGCCATCGGTGTCAAACAAAAAATGGTGCGGGCCAGCACCACTCGCGCGACACGAGCTTACTAAGAGTATTTAAGAACGATTGATATGGAACATATACAATAGGCAATATTACATTATTATATAATGTGTTGCATTATAGAGATGTGGGTATAAATAATTTTGCCGATACAATACTTATACCGATTATTAAAGTGAATAATCGGCGATACCGATATCGAAAGTTTATTAATAAATAAAATAAATAATAAAGTATGTATGTAGCCACCTACACATTTTTAGCCTACATGTGTTTTTTTTCGATTTGACTATACTGTTAGTCTTAGGGGACATGGAGCCTTTACGGCTTTTACAGCTTCACCAGGCTTGACCTTCATGTGGTCGGGGAGACATTGTAAAGAGACAGGAGGAACTTTTAATTGAACTTAACCAATCCTTGCACCGTATATCAACAGGGGAACAAGTAAGTGAGGTCAAAGCCAAGAAAAATCAGTTGTGCGCGTTTTCTTAAAAAAAACTCCGTTTTCTCCTCTCCCCACTCTTCAGAACGTCTCACTAGCAATGCGTGACAGCAGTGAATTGCATGCAGTATTTTTAAGCTGACTATACTGTTAGCCTTAAGGACCCTGAAGCCTCAGACGGGTTTTACAGCTTCACCGGGCTTGGATTCAACCTACTATATTATGATCCCTAAATGAAAAATAAATACATTTTGAACAGATCATTTGTAATCTCAAGGGTCCTAACCCAGCGGTTCATAATGTCCTTCGTTATGTGCGCCATTATATTTATTAGCCATTTTTCCCTTAATGTCTCGAGATAACACAAATCCATTCGATGCGCAGCTTGTTTAAACAACTTAATATTGAAGTTTCTTATCAGAACACCAAGTTAGCTGCGTTAGTGCTAAGTTTAGATTTGGAACTAACATATTCTTATTGGATCCAAGTCCCCAAAATTAAAAACGAAAGTACTCAATATATTTTTTTTTCGAACTTACTATACTGTTAGCCTTAGGGGCCCTGCAGCCTTTACGGCTTTTACAGCTTTACCGGGCTTGGGGTACTCATTAAATAATAGAAATAATACTAAGAAGCATTATCTGTTAGTCTACGAAAAAGATAGGAGGCATTTAGGGTGTAAATAACAGGCAGAGTGTAAACCAGCGCTCCGTGATAATGCTACTTGTTAATTGCTAATTGTGTAAGCTTATATAATATGTAAAATGTATTTTACAAATGACTTTTTCAGCAATATAAACATAATCTTCTTTTTATTAATGTTAATTGAGTAAAATTTTCCAAATATTTAAGTACTCCAAGTAGAAATCACATAGCAAATATTATAAAATTACCGAGTGCCCTATAAAGGTAAAAAATATAAAAAACTTACCTATTGTAAAAACTAACACTAACATGTTATTAGTAGCGAATACATCTGCTCATAGTGAAGAATCAGACTCGTATTATACTACTATACGGACCTACTTCTTTATACTGGGGAATACTTTTAGCACGTATGGAAAGGACCCAGAACTCTGGATTGTATCAGGGAGTTTTGTAATGGCCGCCTCGTTAACTAAGACCCTCCAGTTGAAAATCTGTCACCAAGCAACCTATATTCGTGAGCTAGCATCTGCGCTTTAGAACCAGTTCTTTACTAGATACAGCATATTATTTATCATAGGGCACATCGTTACTTAGCATCCGATGAGATTGTGGCACACGCTATATCTAAGAAATATAAAAAAGTAAATTTTATTGCTTCTAATAAATAAAAATACATAACTTAATGCTATTATATATTTGTACTATTTTTTATTAATAACTACTTTATGTCTAATAACTAACTTATTACTAGTGGTCCAACGAACCCCATCTGTCTCTGTCTTGAGCAATATGTGTCCACTTCAAACCCACAGTCCTTGTGATGTCGTCTTGCCATCTCGCGTAAGGATTTCCTCGGTAGCGTTTCCCTATTGGACCGTTCCACAAAGTGATTTTTTGGTCTGACTTCCATCTTCGAGTCGTGCTACATGTCCAGCCCACTTCCATTTCAACTTTTGGGCGTGATTTAGGGCGTCAGTGGCTTTTGAGATCTTTCTTATTTTTGTATGTCTATTTTTTGTCTTTTATTGATATTCAGCATACTGCATTCCAAGCCACGTTGGCAAGAAATATTTATTTTATTAACTCTGTTAGTGAATTTCTAGGTCTGACAAGCATTATTGCTTCTATAATTTCTTAAAACACTTGAACAGCTAGCAACGCGCAAGTACATTTTTTTGCGTTACTCTTTTGTCAATTTCTGCGAATACAAGTTACCAAAATTTACTTACATTTATTTTATATGTATATTTTCTGTATGGTAAAAATACAGCATTGGATATTGTTAAGTATTGCTATTAAATAAAAAACAAGACCAGACTTTTAAATAATTTCAAAACATTCACTTAAATGTATCTCACGTAAGACACATATGTCTCAAATTCAACCAATAAACACCAAATAAAAGAATGATAGTGTCGTTACTTTCAGATTGAGATAAAACAGCATTACTCTCGTAAAAATGCTCGCTACGTTATAACATACCATTATTCAATGTCACACACACTAAAAAGTGCCACGTTGGGCGCCAAGATACCCTTGAGTTTCACTGTTCAGCTTAATCATTGTCTCGACACATGTATTTCGTCGCATTTATTACTCAAGAGTTAACATTAGTCAAACACTTTTTAATGTGTATATTAAATTTTTATATGATTTTCAAAGATAAGTTTAAAGGTTATCCTGCTTAATTTATTTATTTTTGAAATTCTTTTCGAACTTATTTTATATCTAAGACTTGTTAGTTAGGTTAGTTAGGTTTACATTTTATCTACGAAATATTATTGCAAAATAACAAATTTATTTTTTGGCAACGTTATATCTTAATTTTTCATTAAAAATGAGACCTACATGATTTCAGAATTTCTGTTCACCAATATTGACAAAAAATAAGCCAATAGTTTAAAAATAGGGTTTGCATAAAAAAACCTAATGAAAATATATACAATTAACATGTAGAAAGCGCCATCTATTAACAATATGGCTAGATGAGATGACAGCTGTTAAATTGTTTACATTCTATAATGAGCAAAATATTCGCACAAGACAACCAGTTAATGTTAATTTGCTATAGTTTTACCGTTCTTTAACAGACAGGTTCTTGACGTAAGATATGTAATAAAGATTTAGAAATGGTAACGAAAAATAAATTGCGGACCACTTCTTTTGTAGTAGTAGCAAAATGTAGCAACGTGTGTGAAATGGTAATAAAAGCTTTTTACAGCTTTTGCCAGTGTTTTTTTTTCTTCACAAAAGACTTATGAACATTTATGGCATGTGAATGCTACATTTTATACAATTGGAACAAAATAATAAAAAACTTAAAATTGCACAAACGAAGTTATTCTTTTTTCGTAAACGTTTTTCATAAATGAACTGCAAGCATCAGCAGCAGTTGAAGTAGTGTAGTTGGTACACGACGTGTTCCAGGATACAAAATAACTATAAAAGTATGTTTTCGAATATAGAGACAGCCGTATTGTATTGTACAATAATACTGTGCCCCACGGTTTCACCCGGCTTAAATCTACACTTATTAAAATAAAGCGGAAGAGTTTTTATGTTTGTTTGTTTAAAAACGTTAATCTCTGAAACTACCAGACGGATTCGAAAAATTGTTTTTGTATATAATAGCCAGATTCACAAGGAATAGTATCGGCTATCTATCTACAAAAATATTGCTCCTTAGTATTTCTAAAAACATCCGCGATACCATATGTCTATCAATACATCAGCTGCAATAATGCATTATATGATTTTTTTTTTATTGTAAATTGTAAAGTGATTTATGAGGATTATTATTAGACATGGCATATTAATCCTTACGAATGAACGTTACTTCATCATCAAGCCAATTTTATGTAGATAAACTTTGCCCTTTATATGATGTAATTTGGACGAATAATTAATTCTTATGTTTGGTTGATGGCCACAATCTCATCTGATGTTAAGTGACGATGTGGTGCTCTAAGCCTAAATGGATTAGCACTCAAGTGCAGCTGCCGGAACACACCTATTGGTGCTTGGTGAGAGATTTTCAAGTTGAGGGTTGAGCCAGACTGGCATTAGAAAATGCCCAACCACTACGCTATGGTTTCATCACGATGTTTTCCTTCACCGAAAAGCTCAGGCTCATTGCAAGGATTCGACTCATCGGTCGACGCGATGTCCGTAGACGATAGCACAGAGCCATAATTGCTGTTGCTACACATAAGAATACTGATAAGTACCTATATAGTCTAAATAAAAACATATTTCTTACTTAGTCTTCATTCGAACTAGTTAAGGTTAGATAACACAGTCAAAAAGTTTGTAGACATGAGACCACAATTATACAGTCGATACCCTAGTTAATCTCTCACAACTTCTTACATCGAATTCGTTGAAACTACATTACGTTCTATCTTGTCCAACGTAAGATAAAGTTAGCAAATCGAAGGAACTGTCCGGTCTACGTTAAACACATGTCTATTGGATTTCGTATCCTCAGAGGCACGAAAAAACCTATTACAAAGTCGGTTCAACACGAATTGATATTGAAACGGAGATGGGAGACTAGACCTTTTTATGATCTGTTTTATTTAATCAATCTACTTTTACAAATATACAATAACATTTATTAAGCGATGGCGTCTAGTGATATTGCATTCAAGATATTCCTAAAGTGAGCCTTAGCTTTTGTTGAAGGTGATGTATTGCAACAACTAAAAAAAAACTTTGTTTATAGTTAGTAACTAAAGTACGTTTTGACTAATATACTCCACCGGAGGTTTTTAGATACGACCTTCAACTCTCTATGACAAAACGAATCTTTGGCATACATGTGATTATTATTGTAATAGGTCAGAAGTGGGATATTCCCACAAATATATAGTGCTTGGAGTTTATAAGTTTATATACAACAAAAAATAATTATGTACCAAAATTGTGCCTTGCCTCCTTTCAGTTGTAAAGCAACAATATATCTAATACTATTTACCGAGCAATTTTTATTTATATGTACACATATATGCAGCATGTAATGGGTTTCTTTGAAACAGCTCTAACGATTTAGATGAAATTTTGTATGTAGGTAATGTTTTACTTTCAAAGTTCATCTACATAGGTGTCATCCCTAAAAAAACTGTTTAAACACAAGTTTTTATTACCTTTATTCGATAGACACTGAACTAATCTCGTTCGTCCCTAATAATTCATAATTGATTGATTTTGTTTGAATTCATTGTTCAGACGCATGATGAATACATAGTCGATATTTACGTAACCGTATGCCCATGTGCACTGTTTTTACAGGTGCCCATCATAACAAGGAACGGAATCCCAAGCGGTTACTCATAGCTTTGTTATTACAACCTAGAACCTCAATTATCATATTAAAAGTATTCGTAAAAATTCCTAAAAATACGTGTAATATATTTGGGCACATCACGAAATATAAAACCAAATTACCTCCACACGGTACAAGATACATTCTATTGAGCAAGAAAATAAGAAAATGGCTGTTCTATTTTATTATTGTCGCTATAATCAAAATCAAAATATCAAAAATACTTTATTCAATTTAGGCCCTAAGAAGGCACTTATGAACGTCGAACATTATTACCGGTTCGGTAAACATCCCAGTCATTGAGAAGAAACTCGATCGGGCTTATGTTTTTTAAATTTTTTTCCAACTGTTTAAATAATATTTACAATCAATAATCATCAGTTAATAATTTAGTGAATGCACAGAGAGGGAGTCACTTCCAGACATCATTATCATTCACATAATAATCTTTTGACAGTAAAGTAAAAATGTATATATACTACAGCCGTGAATTTTTTCACATATCCAATAACAACCAGTTACCTGGCTGGCACTTGACATCAACAAAAATTTGCCCTTTAAAGCATATTTCCCAAATAATAGAAGCGAAGCAAAAATTTAATTTCGCGGCGGATCCCTGAATCGAAAGACTGTTTCCACACACCTGCAATATTTTGAAACGACCTAATTAAAAATACCTCACACCACGGGATAGATGAAAAAAAAACATCTCCAATTTACGTGTAGTTTTTTTAAAGTTTTTTTTTATTTCAATTTACTACTTCATCGGCGTGATTAATATGTATACTCATAACAAATTACAGCTTTCTCGTACTAAGAATCTCTAAGCTAAGCCGCGGACCGACTGACATGGCGAAACTATAAGGATTCCTTGTCGACTTCGAAACCTTAACAAAACCTCCTTTACGCTTTTTCAAACATACGACTTGCTAGCTCCTACTCCCTCTGAACCTCACAACGGCCGCATACTCCATTATTTACACGCAACGTTACGCTGTATAACTTATCTCTTATCCAAAGAATGTAACAAGTTACTGGTGTAAAAAAAGAATCACAACGCAAAATGATTTTATAACTTTACAGATAAAGTCGAGAATCGCTCGACGGATCAGATGTTGATCAAATATTTAACCGTGACATTGATGGATAGTGAGCCAGAGTCGTGAAAGAAACATTATTGTAATCAACACCGCAAATGCCACAGATAAACAAATCGAGAACGTTCATTCAACAATGTGTGAATTCGATGACATTGACCCACACGGTTTTTTTTTGCATAGTCCTCATAATTTGTATATCTATTATATTAATAAATCTGTAATTCTGTCTGTCTGTTCATATATATATTTTTTGTATATTTTAGAATGCTTAGATGTCTATTATAAAGGAAACGAACAGATCACGTATATGTGATATTATGTATCTATTTTCCCGCCCACCTATAACTTGGGAGTCTTCA
This sequence comes from Saturnia pavonia, assembly GCA_947532125.1. Lineage (NCBI taxonomy): Eukaryota > Metazoa > Arthropoda > Insecta > Lepidoptera > Saturniidae > Saturnia > Saturnia pavonia. The sequence goes on from OX383906.1 coordinate 14,419,826, forward strand.
AGCGAAGAGTGAACAGGCATTTGATAGGTAAGCGCGATTCATCGTCGCCTCATCTTTACTTACCTTCAAGTGAGAGATCGAGCCCAAGCACGTTCTTACAATACATTAAAAAAAAACTAGAAAAAAAAATTGTATGCAGCTCTGTATTGGATTTGACTAAAAAACGACTTGAACGATTTTTATTAATTTTGGACACGGGTAGTTTATGTTATTGCTCAATTGATAGGTTATAAGAATTGTTAACCTTACTTTGGAATCGTAACAAACAATTAATAAATACATTTTTTATTTATTCTTAACCGATTTTGATGAAATCATGTACACAAGAAGGTCATTATTCCTCGATGGCAGCGTGTCTGAAAATTTATCTTACTATATGGCGCTGTTAGAAACGGCGATTGTAAAAGGGTCAAACACTGAACTCAAAGAAAAGATATACGAAATATTTTGGCAAAAATGAAGCTATTATCGAAATTCTCTTATCTGACTATGGCGAAGCCAAAAGGAAGGTTATGATTTCAGCAGGCTATGTATGTATATATGTTCATCTGATCGCACATATCTTCTACACTACCTATTATAATTTGACAAATGAGATATCGTTAGAAGCTTCTTGATCCTCCGTTGGTTATATAGCCTATATAGTCGTAACGGTTACACTAAAGTTCTGATATATATATAAAAAAAGGCCGTCTAAATTCAATTAAAATAACGTCTCAGATATTCGTTTAGGCTATAAACGTGACGGATAGTCGGTTTCTATGGTCCTGTAAGTTAAGTGTACTATGTACAATAATTGAAACAAAATAAAAATAACCATGAAACTAAAATAAATTGTACACCGGCACTTCACACACTTTCTCGCTACAATAATCTCAAAATAATAAAAAACTAAAACCCGACTACGGAAAAATCGTGCTCTGAAAAGTACGAAACAAAAAAATATTCTTGTCCGAAATCAGAAGTCAGCAGAAGAGAAATAATGTGCCATTATTTTGTTAGCTTTACCGGAGAAACTTGATTCAGAGAAGGTAAGAGGGTTTATTTTTTCACGCTTGTACACCAAACTCAGGTATAACGACCAAATGGGTACTACGTAAGATTATAAGCACGTCAGCGCTTGATATTTCAGGGACATACTGAATTTATATTGCATACTAGCAAATCGCCCCGGGTTCACACGGGTAGCACAGTAATACATATAACTCCTATTGGTTTACGCGGCGCACGCCATTAAAGCTCGCAATCGGCATTGTTTTTTCCGACATCTTCAATAATCATCGTCATATTTCAGCTAATATATACAAAACACTAATGAATTATACACCTAAACCTTCGTCGTGACTCACTCCCTCCATTAACTAAAACCGTATGAAAATCAATTCGGTAATTTTTGATTTTATCGCGTTCAGACAGACAAACGCGGCGGCGGGACTTTGTTTTATAATAATACCTATGTTATAATGTAATTATTTTGAACCAGCTCGTGTCACTTATCTGTGTTAATATCACACACTAGTTTCCGTTACTCGCGTACCTAGCTAGTATCTCGCATGTAATTTGAAAGTATCCGTGTCCTTGATGTAAACTACATTGAACTATAAAAATAAAATGTATAACGTTAAGAATGACCGTTCTGTTATTTGGTTTTTTAGAACGTTGTCGTACATTTCCGTGATCTTGCTCGTTTAAGGTGTCGCGAATAGTACCAGAACCTTGTCATGTAGAATATCATAAGCAACAAGAATACCTATATAGAATTCAGCTAATGGTAAACCATTAACTATGATTAACATACATTGGGATAATGTTAAATATCTTTAAAGTATTTTTTTAAGAGGAAACGCTGTAACCAAGGCATTTGAAGACGTTTTGACAGGAATTGATTGATGTCGCGCTGTGCCCGACTGACCAGTTAGAACTCAAGAGAAACAACTACAGCTGGATTGTTTATATCTATGTAAAATAGACGAAATAATAATATCGTATTTCCCCGTTTCCTCCTCCAAAATTGGACTGACTTAAATATTTTTTCCATTTTATTACTAACTAGCTGTGCCCGCGGCTCCGCTCGTGTGGACTACAGAATGCCGTCACGCGCATCATTGTGCTGCCCCCGCTACTACACACGGCGATCGCCCGCCAATGATTTTAAAGGCAAAAATGCTTATTGTGGGTGATCCTTAGGAGATAGGACATGCTATCGCTGACTTTTTGTAGGTCTACAAGTTAAATTCTACACTAATTTGATATATTTTAAGCGCCCGAATGTGGCTGTTTTACCGAAATTATTAACCATTATCGTCACTGCTTATTTCATATGTTACTTTATCTTACAAAATATATCCTATAACCTGACCAGATAACATAGCTAAGAACTAAAAAAAACATATTATTGAATAAGTGCAAGCAGCAAAGCAGACTTGACGTTGCTTCGAAAATAACAAAACTGTTAAAATATGTTAATTTCGTTTTACTAAAACTTTTTAATCAGCTACTACTTGCAATACTAGTTATAAATCCAATAATTCGCTTTTTTTTTTCTAAATTAAATTGACATTTCACGACTCTATTGTAACAGTTTCTTTTAATTTAACATAGTACATTACGTTTAAATTTAGTACTACTACTATCGTATTTAACTAAAAAAGTAAAAAAAAAAGTAATGTTTCTTTCTTATTTAAAAATAATTTGTAAATTGCAATTCACCTGATAATTTGAGTTTGACATTGACCTTGTGTGCAGCTCGGATCACTAACACATGATAACGTGATTATTTTTAAATAACACACAATTGGCTGTATTTATTTTTTGCGAGAGATAAACGGCCCGGATGACAGCGTCTTCCGGCGGGCTGGTACGTTCACAGCTATAGATATGTAAACCGAATTTGCGTCTAGCATTTCATTTCTGTGACTAATTTACTAAAAAACTTAGCGCTAAAAATATATTTCATGCATTTTATAAGTTTAGATTTTCTACCTTTAAAGTTTAAAAATAAAATAAAAACATTTATAAAATAAAATGCATCAAAGACCAAATATCAGCCTTTATTCATTTTAATCCATTAAACGTCGAATCCCTAAGAAATTCTACTAAAACAATTAAACAAAATTGACCATATTTTTTAATGAAATAGTTACAGATAGCACACTACCTCTCAACAAAAACATTACATAATGTAGAAAATAAGCCAAGTTCGGTAGAAACGACGTTCGAGGTAGTAACACTAAGATCTAACGGGTGCCAAGTTCCATAGCTGTTCTATTAATTATAGCTATAGGAATGTGCTTTCTTTAATTCATTTACAAAACAATTGGTTACTTTCTTTGATATGGGATTTCTAACTTGGCAAGGTTTAATTGTCAATAAATATTTACGTTAATTTATATTTATTACGTCAATAATAGATTAGATTAGAGGATTCGAACCTACTTCGATCAACGCGATATCCAAACACGCTACCACACACAGAGCCATCATCACGTCATCACCATCATTGTTGAAGGAATGATTGCTCAGTGGTAGTGTGTACGGACAACGCGGCGATCTACGTGATTTCTAATCCCTGCAATGAGCCTACGCTACCGTTGATAAAAAATATCGTGATGAAACCAAATCATGGTGGTAGGACGTTTATTAATACCCGCTTTACTAGTTACCACCCAGGTAAAATCTGCTGTCAAGCGCTTTATAGAGATATATGTTCCGTCGGCTGCAGAGTAAATTCCGAGGCTAGGCTTTGAGTGTCACCATCTTGAGCCATATCGTCACTTAACGTCATGCGAAATTGTGGTCAAACGCTAAACGAAAACAAAAAAAAAACCTTTTGATATACGTATAAACTACAATAACATTTAAAAGTTGTAAAGCTAAAAACTCATTTACATTAAACTAAAGGCTAAATGAAATTACGCGTCAATGTGACCGTCACCACGAAACTGTCTTGAAAGACGTCCAGGAAAAAAGCTCCGGCATCCACGAAACTAATTCATCAAGATTAATTGTTTCACGAGACGGCCTGTCATTAGCTAACTCCGATGGGTTCCACACAATACACTGCTACGGAAAAAATATATTAGGTACCTTATCATTCGCTCTAAGAGGAAAAAGTTATAATACCTTACAGTTTCCTGCTAAATACATCACGTATGTTATGAAGTAATTATTTATAAATTATCGGATAAATTGTACGAACAGTTGGTTTATAAACAAAGTTAAACTAATAAACACTTGACATGATGTTAGATAAAAAGAAATAGATTAATACTATGTACTAGCTGTGCCTGCGGCTCCGCTCGCGTAGACTTTTTTTTTTTTTCGAACTGACTATACTGTTAGCCTTAGGGGCCCTGGAGCTTTTACGGCTTTTACAGCTTTACCGGGCTTGGGGGCGAGCGCTTAGGGCACTCAGCCACGAAAGCTAAGCAACAACATCCGAGGGTGCCAAAGTGGCCGAACCTCGGCTCGGACTGTTGCGCGTATGCAATTAAGTCGCGATCTGACTAAATCCCTATCATTCGATCTAAACTAACTATCCATATATACATGTTTCTGCCCCCTGGGAGGAGGGAAGGAACATGTGTATGTGTATTTAGTGGTCTGAAAATTTTTGTCTAATCTAACTAGGCAAAAAAAGAAAAAAAAAAGGTCCCTTACAGAACCTATGTACCTGTGTGTTGTGCATGTGTGTATAATGCAGTGTCATGTATGGCTGTGAAAGCTAGTGAATGTAGAGTCACTGTATCGCGCGAACGGCTGCTTGACTCAAGGGCTCCATGCCGATGGATCGGACCTAGGCTTGAGTTGCCGCAGAGGAGGGCGGTCGTGGCGGGTGTGCGGGAGCGAAGTTAACCGTACGTCCCCTGCGGAGGGAACGGTGGTTTCACGGGCGTGGGCGCGAGCACGCATATGTTGCGGGAGCGGACGCGTAGAAATTGTTAGCGTTCTCGATGTCGTCATCGGGATCGACAAAGAGATTTCGCGGACGGCGTTTATAACGTTTGGCAACGGGGATCGAGTTGTCTGGGACGTAGTTCACGGTGGATTTTACGAGCGGGTTGGGATGATTCGAAGCGCTATCGAAGTATCTCCTGGTGAGATATTTCACATAGGCTTCTATCGAGGGACTCGCGTAGACTGCAGAATGCTGTCGCTTGAGCGCACGCGCGAGTAGTGCTGCCCCAAAAATGCTTATTGTGGGTGATCGTTTGAAGGTAGATATATGCTATCGCCGACTTTTTTGCAGGTCTTTTTAAGATCTACATTTATGTAATACATTAATTTGATATATCTCTTATGGTTTACTCAGCACCTCAAAAGCGTATTTTTTCCGAATTGGTTCACCATTATCTTCACTGCTTATCTCATTTTTTTTATAATATGTAACAAAACAGATCCTATAAACTGGCCAAATAATATAGTTCCGAATTTAAAAAAAAAAACATGGAAATCGGATAAATGGTTTTCGCGTGAAAATAACATAAACGGACAGACAGACTGAGAGACGTTGAGTTTTATAATATGGATAGATTATTCAATACAATAAATGAATATTTGCCAATAAAACACCGATAAACACTTATCATTATTTTTAAAGTCACACTGATGATGGTGCAATTCGATCAACTGGGTGAACGCTAAAAAGAACATTAATGCTGTTTCGGAACCACAAATAAACAAAACAATGTGACTGCACCGAATAGGTAGATAGTGCGAAGTATATAAACAAACATCTTTTGTTGAATAAAAACTTTGAATCACATTCACTATCTCGGAATGTACTGTACCGTTCCACAGTGACGTCATAACTTAATGTTTCACAAAAAAACTGACTCACGAACCGTTTACTTTATGTTGATAAAAACACGCAGAAAAGAAGCTACTACCAGTATTTGTAATTGGCTTAGTTCTGCAAAGGAATAATTATCGCGTTAAAACGAACTCAAGTTTTTACGCAATTTTAATAATTCGACTACATTGGAAAACACATATATTTGTTCAAAAAGTCTATAACTTCCAACTAATGAATACAGGTTTTTACTTTATAACTAGAGATGTGAGTCAATCCATTTAATCGATTACCCGTGAAATTTTAGTCTGCAACTATTGACCGAATAGACGGTTGGAATGCTCATGAATCGGCCTAGATTTTTTACGAGTACTGTTCCATAAAACAGTGACATAAAACATGTTCATCGTTTTCATTCTGTGAGCAATGTATTATGTTCTGAACAATGGATTTATCATAGTTAACATCAGCTTCTATCGATATCTCCTATCAATATTAATAAATGTGTAGTTCTATCAACACATGATAATTTTTGGAAATTACTCCTTAAGAATCTATTTTCTTTTTTTTTATACCACTAAGGTGACAGACAAGCACACGGCCCGCTTGGTGGTAAGCGGCTACCGTAGCCTTTGGACGATTATAATATCATGGATATCAACTAGCGCGTTGCCAACCTTGAACTCCCCTACCCACGGAGCTCTGCGAACGCTACGGTGAGCCGCAGGAACATAACACGAGGTTATTTGGCTGTGATCTTCTGTAGGGTGGAGGTATTCCACCAGTCGGGCTGCCCCAAGTAGCAAATCTCCAAAGAAATTTTCTGCGCCCTACATCTTTTCATACACAGCGCGTGGTACGTAAAGTAGATGGGAGCCAAATAGAATGTTTTTTTTTATCGTTATAGGTTTGGCGTAGTGGGCACAATCTCACCTGATGTTAAGTGACGCACATCACAAGGTGCAGCTGCCGGAACACACCTATTGGTGCTTGGCGACAGATTTTCACCTTAAGGGTGGTAGCTAGCCATACGGGCATTAGAAAATGCCTTACCACCATGCTATTGTTTCCTCACGATGTTTTCCTTCACCGAAGGCTCAGACTCATTGCAGGGATTCGAACTCACATCAATCGACACGAAGTCATACACGCTACCACTGAGCCATCATTGCTTCAAAAGTGAATTTCGCCCTCCGAGCAACATATTCACGCATCTTATATTGAACACATTTTGAAATCATACCTACTCAACATATACTTATCTTACTCTTATACCGAAAAAATAATATAATATATTTATAACTTAACTTTGCTTTCTGTATATATTCCAAGAAAACCGCTCTATTTGCGCGTTGAAGATGACAGACACCGTTTTTTTCTTCAAAACTTTGTAATTGATAGCTATTCTCTATAGGCCACCTATGTCGAATTCGACACACAAAAATTATTGACTGTGTTTGGTCAGAATTTAACTTAGTAACGGCTCGACAGATATTTATGAAATTTGTTCATTCCGCAATTGGTATGCTATAAAAATATCAATAATATCTTTTGATCATAAAATATGAAATAAGATCTTCACCATAAAAGCATAAGGACTTAAGATACATAGCCCTTTATACTACTTACATACATACCTACGTACCTACATAACGAAGTAAAAAATGTAGTTGAAAATAACGTACATACATATTACATTTGTTCTTTTAAAATATACAAACATAATATGCTATAAAAAATAATCTAAAACGCAGTCTCAAGGTTGAACGTTACCGATCTAAAACGATCACGGCTAAATCATTTGTCGTCTGCGACAATTTTCTAACATTTCAACATTTTCAAATACCGTTTAGAAGCCAAGAACATGTTATGTCACTAGTCCGCTTACTGTATGCTTAATGAGACCATTTTTTCATTGTTTCGGAACTAAACGCGATGCGGCGCGAATTTCCTATTGATTGATTATATACACTTACGAGTCTTAGCTAGATAGAAAAACAGTCATTTCATCACATACATAAATCCATTTGTCACTCACAAATTTACTGATTTAATTTTTAAAAACGACATATTTTTGAAGATATGAAGAAAATATAAGAATGAATTGTAATGACGCGCGCGCACAGAGTAACAAAAAATATATAAACTCTGAAGTTACTTGCTAAGACTCGTTTCATTAGGGTTCCGAAGTCAAAAAGGAATTCATATAATTTCGCTATATCCGTCTGTCTGTCCGCGGCTTAGCTCAGAGATTCTTAATACTAGAAAGATGTAAATTGGTATGGGTATACATATTAATCACGCCGATAAAGTGGTATAATAAAATCTTGAAAAAATAATTGTTTAGGGGTACTTCCCCTACACGTAAATTGGGAGTCTTTTTTTCTCTCATCTAGTCCATCGTTAGATAGGTTGTTAAAACATATTGCGGGTGTTTGAAAACCATTTTTCGTTTCAGGGATCCGTTTACGAAATATTAAACTTTAAAGTGCTACTTTTTGTTAGAGTCAAGTGTCGTCCAGCTTTTGTATATGTAAATAAATTCATGGTAGTATATATATATATATATATATAATGAAGTTAAATGGGAAACTAACACAGGTAATTAGGCTTTACAAATTAACGATTAATAGTCAGTCAATCAACTTATATAATGTACTTGGAGAAGTAATTTCGTAGAAATTCTATAGAAAATTACTTAAAGCCCTCTTTTCTAAATCTGCATATTGTGACGGGCAACTAACGAATCCTACACTGCGCGCGGCTTGACATGTACTTGCGAAATTTTATAGTGAAGATAGTTAGTAGTCACACTCGATATAATAATATACGTGACATAACATCGAGTGTCACTATTCAAGTAATTATAACTTCTAACGCGCGTACATAAGTAATTAAATACACGCATCCAATTTTTTTATTAATATTGATTGTTTAACTATTAATACCAATTTAATTGAGATGACTTCACTTTATCGCATTTAAGCGCTGTCGTATAGATCGTTAAAATTCATTAGTAAGAATTTGCACACTTTCCAGATACGTCGAATCCTTCCCATTACTGGACGATGTATCGTGAATTCTTGACAGTGCAGCACGTAGACAACGTGCTTAAGTGAGACATATAGTCACATTATTAACGCTAAAAATATTCGATTCGATCACATACGATATAAAATTAACTTAATCAAATATTAGGTCCTTGGCTATAAAATTCCTATTTAATAAATATATAATAAATTTAATGACTCGAAGTATTGGCCATTATTGTCGATGTACAATTGCTATTTTAATGGAAATTCAGTGATATCTCTACTATATAAATCCTGGGGATGAGAATCGATGATTTTTAATGATGTTTTTCTTCCGCTCATCAGATTTGGAATTTTTCCCCGATAAAAATGTTATCCAATTTCTAAAAAATATGGAAAGCAGTTGTAGCAAGATCTGGTAAGTATGGTGGCAAACCTAGACTCTCCATTCGTGACTCCTGCAGTTTTTAAACGGTCTGTTGTGGGGTGTGTGTTGTCGTGAGGAAGGATTGGACTAGAACAATTGACAAGTCTCGGTTGTTTGACATCGAGCTTGTCCATCATAATTTGCAATTTTTCATAGTATACCTGTGCAATAATTATTGTGCCCGGTCTGAAGAAGCTGTAATGAACAATACCAGCACGGGTCCACCATTCACCCACAAGTAGCTTATTTGAATCATTTTGCATTTACTTAAGAGATGGTTTGGCTACCTCCCTTGTGTCCAACCAGTGCAACGAACATATTCGATTATCAGAATAAACTAACAGAATTCCCACATTTGTGTGTATATTCAACATGTTAAGCTTCGACGCAATTTTATTGTTGTTCTTCAGTGAGTTCATACGGTACCTACTTTTCGAGATTCTTTATCTTTCCAATTTGACGTAAATGGAATCAGTATCGTATTGTCACTTACGTGAAAGACTTCTGTTGATTCCGATGTGCTTTGAGTTAATCTGCTACCACTATGGCTTTTAATTCATCGTTGCATTTCGTCTCCGGTCGGCTACGAGACTCATTAATTAGATCAGAATTTCCAGAACGGGACCGATCGAATCAAAAACGTACCGTGTGTTTGCACTGTGCATAAAACTTGTAATATTTTTTTTATTTGTTTCACGGAACATCAATTTGCAATACTCGCAATATCCGCCTAGTGATCAGAGTTCCAAGAAAAGCCGGTGTATATCCGGCATTCAAGTGGGGTGATAGGATCTGCTGATGTTTGTCGTGTTTCAAGATCAGCCCTTGTATACATACATATCCAGCTTCTAAGATGCTTGCAGGGCGGCATGACAGCGACAACTCACGATTGATTACCCATCTCTCAGTGGTCGACAATGTTTTTTATTGCACTGTGCTTACCGTCACCCACGGTGACGTCACTTTGCCGTTTCATATATAAAAACAACTGTCCATTATCCTTGAATTGAGTTTTTATATTTGACACAAGAGAGTAATATGTGAAAAGTTGGCGTCGTTAAGAGAAAAATCACGATTTGAATGTCATTTCCCGACATTGTACGACATTTATCATACGCTTGCTAATGTTAAAGGAAAATAAATGTCAAGGTAAAAGAAAGAAACACTAAAAGCATGGCAATGGGATAGTACAAAATGTTGCCAGGCTATTTATTATCGCCTTTAGTTATTTATTACCTTCAAAGGGCCAAGTTATTCGTTTGGCAATGGTTAGATATGGGTGATTTATATTCATAATACTAGTGGTAAACCCACGAAATTCGACCGTAATTAATTAAATTTGAAGTTCAAACGGTAATTACGTTATTTTGTAATTTAAATAAATTAGTAATTTAAATTGTGTGATTTATATGAAACGTGTTTGACATTGGCAGTATGAACGTAAACAATTAATGTTTAATTTAATTTAATATATTTATAATACATATTAGATATAAACTTTAGCGTTTCTGCACAGGTGTGTAGAATATAATATATATTGTATATAAAGTTATGTATAGTTATACATAAACATTAATTATATCAAATCTTAAACTCCTCCGTGCGCGTAATAATCTTAAAAAGGGGTACGAAACTACAAACATTACTCTTCACGTAGATTGATCTTTAGTCCACCGTCTTAGCTGAACGCACACGACGTCTGCAGCGATACAGTGGAAAGTAACATCCGCGTATCAGGTTTTCAAGGAGTTGGTTATTTTATGCATATAGGCATGCAGACCACTTGATGTTGAATGCACACTGCGGCCTATAGTTATGTGTAACTGAGGATTGAGTTGGAATACCTCATGTGCCAGTGCGTATTGCCAACCAAACTCTTCGCACCTAAACACGGCAGCGTGAACATTGGTGCTTTGCGGCTGAAATAGGTGTAGCGATGGTGCTACCTATATTAGTTGTTTTGTTGGTTTCCACAACTCGATTTCTATATGCGCCTATTTTGCGGTTTAATTAACACTAGCTGTTCCCGCGACTTGGCTCGCGTGAACAACAGAAGAACGCGTAGTGCTTATAAAAATCGTAGTTTTTTGAAATTTTAATTACTTTTTATTTAAAGAAATGATGAGATATCGTGATATATTTATATATATTTTTTGAAGTAAGTATATAAGAAGTAAAAAAAAAAAAAATTGATGAAAATCTATCGAGTAGTTATTGCGTGATGCGCGTATATTCGCGTTATATTCGTAACAAAATACAGTAACTATAGAAAAAATACTGCGATAGAAGTGGTAATGCCTCAGCTTTACCACGCGTGGACCTCTTATAATTGTTTAAGCTGTCAGAGAAGACAAATATCATAATACAACCAACCTATTGTGGTAGCGTATTGTTTAAGACTCGCTCCTTACCTATTTCTATGTAGCTATTCTATCTACTAACTTAATTTTCTATCGTGCCTCAATTCCCATATCTTTTGGGGTCGGCTCTCCTTAATGCGCCATTATTGACGTAGTTATTTTATTTCCGAGTTTTATCCTATTGTCGTTATGTCCCTCCTAATTATTCCCATCCCCGCCTACCTCGACTTCTTTTATGGTTTCTTACGTCCATAACAGACATTGTCATAAGCCTCACGACGCATAACATGACCAGAGTGTATCAACAGCCGAACTTGACGTGATATTATAGACGACTTAGTGAATTTCAATGTGAAACCACATCATATAATATTGTGTAAAAACCATGGCCTATACGAAAATAAAAAAGACAAACGCAACAGACCTTAATCTGCTCATATAACTACCTAAAGACTTTTCAGATAACGACCTGCGTAAATATTTTCTCTCACAGAAACATGAGCTAAACAAGCTACATAAGTAGTAATTTTAAAAAAAAAAGTGTATTTTTTTATCAGACGCAAGGGCAGACACGCGGACGCCAGGGGTCCCAGTAAGCGCAGCTAGCGCCGACTTATGCTAGCTGGGCACTGTTCTAGTAATTACGTTAAAAACATTCGAAAACCATTTTTTTTCTATAACCATATAATAAATCCTAGTATTGTTTCTTGAGTTAGGACCCTATGCTTAGATATATTAGGTATTATGAATCCTGATCATTTTCTATACATAAATAAACCCTGTGTGCCACATAATATAATCTATATCACTGTGAAGTAACATTTGAATGTTTTGACAGCTTCCAGTGTTATATCTGTGAACTGTAACTCAGCTGAACATGCTACTCTAAACACACACTGAGAATGTGAAATATTTTTTAAAACAATTTTCTGTTTACAAAATATATGATGATGATTTTGATTTGAGAAGTTAATGGTATGTTTACATCATCTTTTAAATGTATAAACATAAGATGAAATATTAATTTTAAAGATACAAAATTAATGGATACTAGCTTATGTACTATTATTTTTTATACTTTGATTTATTGCAAGATTAATTTCAAAATTATAAAACATTTGAAAATTCATAATAAAAAAATATTTATTTCTTCTTTATTCTCTTATCTACCTTTTCATATTTTCAACAACTGTTTTATTAAATTCTTTATGTAATTTATGTCTCAACAAAAACAGGTGTACCCTAGAGATTAAGGCCTTAAATAGGACATTTATTTTACATTAAGGGCATTGTTTTTAAAATGTGTTTATCACATTATACAAATATATACGTAAATATTAAAAGACAGATCCGTACATAATATGTATCCAAAATCATAATAAAATTCCTATTGGGTTACAAAAATATCGTGAATAACATATGCTATAACACAATTAGGAGTTACAAATGAAATTTTATGGCTAACAGGAAAACAATTACTTTTATTGACATCCTAAACAATACAGACATCTATAAATTGGCATCTGTATGCACATCGGAACCATTTATATCGTGAAATGAACGTTATAAACAGAGTTATAAATGTAACCATGTGCTAAATATTTTGTTATCATCATCATCCTACAAACCAAAAATCTCAATCCGCGCAAGGGCGCCGCTCCATTGTAAACAAATCAGTGTGTTTTAATTTTAACAATATTACATGACGCAAAGGTCCGAATGATTTACAGCCTACTCACCATATAAAATCCTTGCAGTGCGAACAGAATGTCGGCTGCTTGAAGAACCTAGGCATGAATTTGTGGTCTTTCACCAAGTAAACATTCTTCTTCTTGAGGGCTCCCTTACGGCCTCGCAGTCGGAATGCCTGGCCCACCTTCAGCTCACCACCACCATCATCACAATTGTTCTCCTCGTCCGCCATAGTTACGCGCGGTGGCAGAAACGCCGGTGAACTCGGAAGTAATTATTCTTACAAATTATTCGCTAAGTTACACGACCGACACGAACGAACTACCACTCCTAACCGAACGTCATTGCGATTTGTCAACGAAATTTGTACGTTCTTAAGAACTGTCAAACTGTCAGTTTCACTGTCAGTGCCAAAGTATGTTGTTTTTTATAATTATTAAGGCCCTTGGATACACATCCTTTAAGCACAACTTTATACTATTCTGTAATCTGCGAACATAGTTCTAACAAGATGTCGGCTTCCTTGTTAAAACTGTCCAGGGAGTTTTTGTAGAAAATTAAAATACATGTTCCCAGTTATTATTTGTAATCTACTTCACTTGTGCACAATAACCGAACTACTTCACATAAAGTGCCACTAAAATGACATAATATAGGGTCAAATAACACAAGTTTATGAATTAAAACAAAAATCACCACATACCACTTTAAGATTCCACCAAAAACACCAAAATTTATTTTCGACTATTAGTGCTGCTATTATAATCTACTGTTTCTACTGTTGGACTGCTCTGTTTATTATTTTCATAAATGATATATTATTATTTTATTGATAATCTATATTGCATTTTATTTGCAGAATTTTTATTATTTTCCGTGCTTGATTAAGAAATCTTTATTTCTCATTACTTATTATTACAACAATCGCTATTACTAACAATTTTAAAGTTCAATATGTTTGCTCAAAAGTTCTCAGGTATCCGCTAGCACTTACTTCTTATACGTGGCGTTAATTTAATTATTTTCGTAAAACATAACCACGAAGCAGTCATATTATAACTTTATATGATATTCTTGATAATTCTCTTCTTTTTCTTATTAAATTTAAGAGATTAGCTCTTGCCGGTGGAGTCTTATGACATCTAAGCACTAATATTTTATACAAATGAACCGTTATACATGTATTTTGGTAACAGTTGAAATAAAATAATATGTATTTTTAATAAATTTTAGGAAGCTCGTGGGATGATTTTTTATTCACACCTGACTAGTAACCACCCTTTTTAAAATTCAAAACTTGTCTTCTGGCAAAAGATTCTGTATTCTGTATTCTAGCAGAAGATGCTATGCTTCATATAATACCTTTAAAGATTACAATAATCGTTCGAAGTTAAATTTAAAAGGTGTGTACCTTGGAGTCTTAATAATGAAAATCATCATTAACAGTATTAGGAATAGAATGGGTCGTTACGTAGAAAGAGCATTATATCATATGTCTATGGGTACTTATGAGCTCTTTAACGTGACTTTATCGTTATGGCAAAACAAATAACGTTACAATAACTATTTATATTACATAATTTATCTATTTCCATGTAACGATTACTAAACGTTTAGTATTTAGTGGTTCTAGTAACATTGCAACTATATATGTTTTGGCATACAAATAGGTACCTAATTTAGTTGCCAAAATTAACTTTCCTTCGAACTTTATAAAAGTACAAATGTGTTCAACTTTGTGGTTACAAAGTGTTTCTCTATTGGTCACAATATATACAAAACATGCTCTCACAACGATAGATGGCAATAGCGCCGCACGTTATTTCGCGGTAAAGAGACATTGTGACGTTGCCCGTTACGGAAACAGATAGTTATTGAAGACTAGCTTTGCCCGCGGCTCTGCTCGCTAAAACGGTTTTTTATTTCTTGTGCGGAACTCTAAATTTTTTTCTAAAATTAAAGTAGCATAAGTTATTCCGTTTAACATCAGCCAGTGAAAGTCACGTCAAAATCATACCCAGGGTTCCGGGTAATCAGGAGATTACAGACAGTCCAATAATAGTTTAAAAAATGTTTTTTTTTCTTATAGGTATCGTGTACAATTTCATATGCATTGAGTAAAAAGCTGTTATTTTGACATTACAAACAGACACTTCAATATTATTATATGTGTAGTTACATATAACTAGTAAAACGTTACGTAGTGTGCGACCGTTTGCGTAACTATTTATACGGAGTATTAGGCAGGATCTTAAACTACCATGTTGCGGCATGGAACATGGAACATCTGGCATGGTGACTCATGGTGTTGCTATCCCTCTGCCATGGTTAGCCTCGCTCTGCGGAGAGCGCGCACACAGGGCGTGCAGTTTTTAGGTAAATTCATCTAATTTCATTGTAAATAATTTTAAGGTATCTTATTAAAACAGAAATATCGAATCTAAATTTTCTAGACTGATAATATATCTTTCACTAAATCGTCCAGTAATATTAATGGAAAAAAAAAACGATGAACCGATTTCTGATCCAACTGTAGAACCTTTTTGTTAGTCTGTGGTCGTCGCATTTGACAGTTGCTGTTGCAAAAGTCGTTATTTTTCAAGTTTTGTCCGGTGGCAAAATATTTTAGTGTTTCGTATTGCAATGTAAAAATATCAACGTTTTCTTATAAAATATAAGAAACGTTTTACTGAAAATCAGATAACCATAAATAACAATGAGTTCGGAGAATAGTGATTGTGGAAGATTGACGCTCTCCCTGGTGGCGCAATTCGATGATATAAACCGTTTGAATAATGTTCTGAACGATGGAGCTGCTGAAGAATGTAAGTAAACTAAGTATTTTTCAAGTGTTAAGTCTAACTTATAATCAGGACAAGCCTACATCAAACTTTTTTCTATTGTAAATATACCTCTACCTACCCACTTTAAATGCCGCGGAGATCGTGCGTCCCCATAAAGTTTATTATATCTACCGTTAATAAGTCTGATAGCTCGTAAACTTAAATAGCCATACAGTAAAAAAATAGAACTTTAAATTATTTTTTACTCTTTTAGAAGTGCATAATGATTGATTTATTTGTTATAAATGTAAACTTTAATTAATTAATTTAGATAGTTGAAAAAGCACCCATGGTTATCTAAATAATCACAATCAAGTTTATATAAATATTTACATATTTCATAAGAACTATACTTAATTCACAGAAAATTTGTACTCTTTCTACATAAAGTTATAATTTAGACAGAGTAAAAATCTTTTTAAAATGACTACATTTTTATAATTTATTAACAACATAATGATATGCACTCTTATTGTGATTGATTATGAACAGGTGTGTCATTTGTACATTAGTCTGATGGAAAAATGGTCTATTTTTGAAGTGAAACTTCTTATGCGACTTCCAAGCGTTAAACATTTAACGCACATTATTGGTCTCTCTACTTTGTGTGAGCCAGAGCGAGAGAGTAAATGTCGGTGTGTATGTATATTGCACACTGTTTAAATAAAATAGAAAATGTTTTTTTAAGAGTGGTATGTCATGGGCAGGTTAAAGACTTTGGAAATGGGTACCTTTAAACTAAATTACCTAAGATGTGAATATCTTTCTCTACCACTGGTTGTTCTGTGCAAAAAATCTGCATAGTTTAATCCTTTAAGGTGCATGTTTGAATAGAAATATAATACTACAACAAAAAATAGTTTTCACAATGTAGAGAAGCCAATTCTTTAGTTTGGATTTTTCATTTTGTAAATGTTTATTCACTATCTCATAAATATAACTCTGGCCATAATCCAAAATGATTGACCATTCAGATGGACATAAATGTTAATTTGTTACAAAACTGTTTACACGTAATTTGTGAAACTTACTTTATAAATGTGAATAATAGGGATCAGATGACATATCAGTTCGATGATAATTTAGTTGAATATAAAATTTTGGGTATAATAAGTAGTAACTATATAATTATGAATATACTACCTTTTAGATTTCTTAGCATTTTTAAAACAAATGGAGTGGGTGCGAGGACAGTGGGCAGCCGCTGAAGCAGAATCTATGAGACTGCAAAAGGAACTTGATGAAGCACTCGGAAGACTTGAGAAGTGGGAGGCAAAATTTGCCCATGTACGGAAACTTCTTGATGGTGAAAAGAGAGAAAGGAACATTGTTTTGAAGAAGTACAATGAGCTGGTTAGTTTATTTGAAGCTGTTTTGGATTCTTGTACAGTTTAGCAGTAGCAGTTATGTGTTAATAGAATAATGCCAAAAACTTGTAACTTTGTTTAAACTCTTGCTACAGTCTATGAAACTTGCAGATTGCCCTCTGCTTCAAAAGATCAAGGAGCCTATTAGTTCACGTATCATACATATAAGTTTTGTCAGCTACTTTTTTCTTGCTTAATATATTTTTACTTTTTCAAAAATAGTAGAATTCAAGTTATTTATAATGAACTTTTTTTGTTTTATAAATAGAAACTAAATCTTTGATACTTTTTCTTCCATTTTATTATATTGGTTTGAGTCATATTAGTGTGATTAACTTCATCAGCATCAGCATCATTCAACAGCCATCATTATTTCGTTTTCTCGCATCATGCAAAACTATTGGATAGTTTTTTTTTTTTTTTTTACTTTTTATATGCTTGGTCCTTATAATGAAAATATCATAATAACTTCATGCAATAAATATTTATTCAGTTTTAAGAAACTACGATTTTTATAAGCACTAAGAGTTCTTCTGTTGTCCACGCGACAGGTGCTGCGGGCACAGCTGGGCTTTGCCATTGTGCCCGTATCACGCATAAACTACTGGATAGATTTTGATAAGTTTTACTCCTTAGATACTTGGTCCTTATAAAAAAAAAACACGAAATCTTAATAAACAACAATTCTGTTGTCCATGCGAGCATAGTCGCGGGCATGGCTAGTACTTACATATAATTTTATATGTTATATTTTATATATCATATGATTTTTTTTTTTATAGAGTAAACTTCTTGATATGGCTCGAGACCTTCTCTTTAATGACAATCGTCCGAAACTCAATGATGAGACATTACAGAAGCTAGCATTTCTCAATGGAACAGCTCACCAAGATCACAACGCAAAGCTGACTAATGTACCAGAACTAAACTCTACTGGTAAGTTGTGGTTTATGATTATATTGATATTAATTTACTAAATAAAATGATTGCAGTTTGCGTTGTGCACATAATAGTAAATTATATATTTTATAAGCGAGTTTGTGATAGAATGGCACATATGTTAATAAAACCAAATAAATGTAATTTGATACTTAAAGTATATTTAAATACAGTTATTTTATGAATTTATTTAAGTATATTGTAAACATATTCAATTATCAATTTATTATTTTGATATGTATTTCTAAAGTACAAAAATTGATTTGTATAAATTTAAAGTATATTAGTATGAGTAAAAAATATACTTAATTATTATCAACCAAAAGTTAATTCGTCTTTTTAACCAAGTCATGTATTTTAAAGCTGAACTGTGATTTTAATAGCCTTACTGAAAAATCTTCATTTAAATAGTTTATGTGTTGAGTAGTGAGAATTTTTGTATAAAAGACATTGTCTCGCCTGATATGATATACTACACTGGAGGCTGAATATATTAGATAGAGATATATATAATATATACACTGGACTACTATTTTTCCAAGCGAATTATTCTTATTGTTTTGTAATATATTTTTATTTCTGTACAACTTCTGTCAAGTGCTAATTATTATTGTAAGAGATTTGGTTTAAAACAGCAACCCATTATCAATTACTTTGTGTCATTTATACACTAAAATTTTAAGTTTTTAAGTGCCAGTGGGCACAGCTATTTCACAATACAATAATATTTTTAATAGCTATCTCTTGTTTTGGTTATACATTCTATATACTGACAACAGACTATGTTGATTGCATTCAATTGTTGGCTCCACTAATGATAATAAAAATAACGCTTGTTAAACAAGTTACAGTACAGGTATTTGGTTGCATTGTATCTTTATAAAAGTACTTTTAAAACCATGATTATGAAAAATACTAAGTAAAGCAATATAGTTAAAAAAACATGTAGATATAAGGAAAGTTATCAAGTTTATACTACACTAAAAATACTTTTAAACCATGTTTATGAAAAATACTTAGTATAGCAATATAGTTAAGAAACATATAGGTATTAGGAAAGTTATCAAGTTTATGCTACACCCTAAGTAATAAAATAATTACTAATAAAATAATATGAATACCAATAAATGAAATACATAGTAAAGCAACATAGTTAAAAACATGCAGGTATTAGGAAAGTTATTAGATTTATGCTACTGTATTTGTGCGTACGTGCTTGCTTGTGTTTTTGCATGCGCGCGTGCTTTTATGAATACCAATAAAAATATTAAATCATGTAATAACAAACAATCACATAATTGGGTCCAATCTTAATTTGAATATATGTCACCATTGCCTTTTAATAAGCCCCAGCAACAACTGAACTGTACTATGTTTAACTACATCAAAGCTTAATATCAGGTATTTTTTTTTATGCCAAATGACGCAAACGGGCAGACGGCCCACCTGATGGTAAATGGTTACCGGCGCCTATGGACAACTGCAACACCTGGGGTATTACAGTCATGTTGCTAAACTTGGAGACTGTATTCCAATCCCTTTTTGAAGAGCCCCATGTCATAGCCCTGGGGGAAATCAGAGTTGGGCAACCCATTCCACAACCCTAGCGTACGTGACAAGAAGGTTCTAGAGAACCTTACTGTTGTCGCATTTCGGCTAGGTTTTAGAGTGTGAGGATGAGCAGCCAGCCAACGGCGGAAGATGCGAGTTTGGAACTGTTCAAAAAACGACTAAAATGTGTGTTACATTTCTGTTATTCGCCAGCATATAATTTTTGTCATTCATTAGGAATAACCGATCTTATGTTTAATACATATGGCTAAGTCTATTTTGATTATCTTGTTTATACATATAATAATAGGGTTCCGCACACAAAATAAAAAAGCTTTCATAGTAGTTCACATGAGCGAAGCCGCGGGCACAGCTACTCTTTAATGTGAAGTAAAGTTCTATAAGTTCTTATTTAAAAAGACGATTTTTTTAAAATGTTGTAAATATCATTTAAAAAAGATTTTTCTAAATAAATATTAATTGTCGATGTCATTTATGTATATAGTAATAAGATAAACGCAATTTCGACAGGTACGCTACTATCGGAGATGTCGTATTCTCGCTCTGAGGACGACCTGGACCTGTCACTGGCGTCTACCCGCCGGTCGTGGGTGCAGCGCGGCGGGTGGAACGCTCGCGAGAACCAGCCCGCGTCAAAAAAACGACGCTCTTCCGGTTCCTCTGCAACCAAGGTACAATCTATACTAATATTTTAAAACTAAACGAGTTTGTTAATATTTTAAAACTAAACGAGTTTGTTTGTTTGAATGCGCTAATCTCTAGAATGAATAATCAGATTTGAAAGATTTTATTTTAATTTTATGGCCTATTAATTGACGAAGGTTATAGGATATATAATATCACGTTACTACCCTTAGGAGCGGACAGTCGCCGTGAAATTCAAGTAATCTGGCAAATTGTAGGGTAATACGGAAAGTGAGAATTTTTAGCGAGTGGTGCGGTGGACAGTGGAAACCTAGGGTCACAGCTGGTGTTTTATAAACTAAATCTTATACAATATTATTCAGATACTAGCAGCAATCGACCTCAATTTCGTTAGCGTAAATTACAATATTAATTTTTATAAGAATAAAAAAATAGCCTACAGCATTCAGGGATAATGTAGCTTACTATTACTTCTGAATAATATTTAGAATCAGATTGGTAGTTTTAGAGATTACTTCATACATACAAAATAGACCTCTGTAATAATAGTAGTAGGGGTGAAGACAAAACATAATAATTAGTGTTTGATTCCTACAGTGAGTATTAAGGGAATATTACATTGTTTAAAAATTAAAGTTAATTATTTAATTATATTGGTTATTGCTAAATTCCTAAAATACAAATCTGGAAAAAGATAATGGTTGATTTATTAAATTATTCCTTGGGAATTTTTTTTTTTATCTGCGAGTCACATGATTGGAAACACTAATCAGAAAATGTGATGTTATCGTACAATATTTATATAGACAGTTGAGTGCTAGTGTGTAGTGCTGAAGAAATTTCATAAGTTTCAACTGAAATTCTAATAAACTCAACTATAAGTGTTATAAAATATATTTGGAAGCCATACATTGAGGTTCACTAGATGACGCTACTCTGGTAATTTTAGTTTTGTTGTAGTGTTATGTCTACATCACGATATGGGCCTATGTGGTTATATGTTAAAATTACTCTGCCTTAAAAAAATGTTGTTTGCATAGATCAGTTACCGCGTTTTATTTTATCCTAGTAGTTCTCCCAGGGACCAGAGTATAGTGTAAACACTTACGTTTTATTTATTGACCTGTTCCACCTGTTCCTTTTTCAGAGAAATAACACATCCAAAATCCTGTTCCAAAATAACAGTCTGTAAGAGTAAAGAGCTTGTTCCCAGTCATATTTGATTGTATATCTCTATCTAAGAAAGTAAAGATCCTTAAGCTTAAATAGATTGTTCCAAACTGAAAGAGTTTACTTTTGTATCACCCTCCTGTCTGTGGAAAAAGTGCGTAATATTTAGTAACAGCATTTTCAGTATACAGATAACAGTTCCAAACTGTTACTTGTAAATATCTGTTCTCTTAAACTGATACGCGACTGCGGCATATTTTTAATTTAATTGAAAAATGTGTAATAAAGTTGTTATATTAAATAAATATTAATTCATCGTATTATATCATATTATTTTCAACATAATATAAAGCGTTTAAACATAAACAACTTTTCAAACCATGTTTACTCCCGGATTGTCTCCTCCCCCTAACTCACGACCAAAGAACTTTAGTTCGACCTATTTCAAAATTGGTATCCATATTCTATAATCTTTATAAATTAATTGACCCGTATGATTTCATATGATTACGTAGATAACAAAGTACAGATTTATAAAAAAAATATTAGAAACATTTTAATTTGATGATGTTGATTTTAAACATCGTGATGACACCACAGCATGGCGGTAATCTAATTCTGCCGCGGTTTCTAATTCTCTCAAGTTGAAAATCTGTCGCTAAGAATCTACAACCGTGTTTCTGATTACTGTACTTAAGATTCATTGCCACATTGTTCTTAACGTCAACATATAAAAAAAAAACAAATACATGAGAAATAATGTCTGTTCCAGACCAAATAACAGCATTTTCCTGATATATATTAAATTTAAAAGCAGTGCTGCTCTTGTCGGTGGAGCAATCTCCAGCTCTCCCTACACTCTGCCTTCCTCTTGACTTCTTGACACACTATGCCTATGCCTATTTTTCCTTGCTGAATGTATTTCCTTATTGGTCTTCCTCTCTTCCACTTCCCTTCAATTTTTCCTTTTATGATAGTTTTTAATACTTATTTGTTTTCCTGATAATTATCCTAAAAGTGAGTTAATTGATTGCAGACAGTAGAGTTACAGGGTGGTAAAGTGCTGGCCACAGCCACCACCACACTCACATTGGAGCGTGCACCAACCAATCATGACCTAAAACCACCACAGAACTTTGTAAGTTTTTAATTCTTTGTCCTTCAAAGAAATAATACTATTGACCATAATACTAAACAATGACAACTTCAGGCCCAACACGGATTTCAAACCCAACCTTGGTATGCACTTAGCAACCCAGCTGTTATTGTATCCAATATATTTTTTGGTCTTATGATGGAAATACAATTATGGGTATTTATTATAAGAATAACTGACTTTTCTCCATTTTGAATAAGATAATTTAAATACTTGTGATGCATATTCAATTCAGTATTTAGTATTAATCCAATGAAATGAAAAAGCACATACTTTATTGCAAGTTGTAGTTACTATACTGGTGAGCTTAATGGCGTAAAGCATTTTCCTCCAGCTACCCAGTTCTAAAAAACATGATATGTAAAAAAATACTCGAGTCATTGTTGAATGTTGTTGTTCACTTAACACTGTCTTTCCGAAATGAGAGACAATAACTTTTTTTTTTTTTAATAATGCATAAAAATATTAATTTCTCTGGCATTTTTTGACTTGCCGAGATTGTAATTGTGTGTGGCTATTGTTTGTAATATGCTCTGCTTCTATTTATTTGTAGCAACCAATATCAGAGAGCAGTGATGAAGCTCCCCCGCGCCGTAAGTCATCAGCTCGACACTCCAGTAAGATGGAGCAAGTAATTACAGAAGAATGCACTCCGACAGCTCCTCAGAAGACGGGTGTGTAATCTTCTTTTTAAAACTTCTGATCTTGTGCGAATTCAAGATCGATATAAGAATTTTAACTTTGTATTCCTAATCTCAATAATTGTTTACATGTATTGTATATTTATGTATTGTCAACATGGTAAGCGTTTATTGGCTATCTTTTACTAAGAAAATCAAACTGGTTTCATTGGGAGCTCATGATATTCCATGAATAATATTTATTAATTAATTGTGCCTTTGGTTAATTTTATTTTTCTATTTCATTTTCTATTTTTCACTTTGCTCCAGGAAATACGTTGGAAAATTAAAAAGAAAAATTAAAAAAATTTGATGTGTCCGGCGAAACTCCTGTCTGCCGGCAACGTACTAACAACTCATTGGTCGGCTATGTTCCCATCCCGCGTCCCGCAAACATTTTGGAGGGTCGGATTACAGCGGTCCAACTATAGTAGGAAATTTTTAGGAAATTCTGTAATAATGCGTTTCATCAACTTTCTTCCTATTCAAAAATGATAAAGAAAAGATTTCCTAAGTAAATACCGTCCTACTCCCTCCTCTGGATTATACAGACGTTCTTTGCTTGGAGCTCTCAGATGACCTCTTAAAGTAATTTGATTATCTACTCAGTAACTGTATCCGTTTCATCTTCCGTTTTCGGAAGTATGATCGTGCATCTAAATACAGAGCCAGGTTGTAATGGCTACATATTCGGCAACTCCGGAATGTAAGAATACTTTGTCTTCTTTTCTCCATACTTAATAATCCCAAATCTAGATATTTAAAAACACTATTTCAAGTTGTCGCGGATACGTACAATAGACAGCTAAGAAATTCGCTTCCTATCAACATCTAATTAGCCAACTCAGGGGATTCCTTTAAGTATTCACTACTTAGTTTCTACTTGGGGCAGTTTGATATTTGCTAGATTTTATTTACTAAACATTATGTACAACTTTCTCTTGCTCCCCTGGAAGACTGGTAAAGAATGATTTTTAGCAAGAAGTCATCCAATTGTACACTTATGTGTGCAATAAAGAATTAAAAAAATATATATCTATATTTTGTTGACTGTACCATACTTTCCATCAAGTTGTTTTTTGTGGCAACGCTATATCTTCCTTAATTCTTCGTTAATCCATAGTCATTTTAAAGCTCATACCTCCTGTTACTGTGGAAAATAGTTTGAAATTAATGTTTTCAATAAAAAAAAAGTTAAAATATGTTCGATAAAAGAATGCCAATAGTTTTTACATTCTATAATGCGTGAAATATTTTCGTGGATCAGCTACTATAAATATTATAATTGCAGAGAGTGAGAGTGCTTCGGACACGGGTCGCGGTCCGCCGCAGCGCACGCCCTCAATAATCTCAGCCGCGTACGGGTCCCCCCGCGGCAGACCGCGCCAGCACAACTTCGTCGCAAAGTATTTCTATATGGCAGAGAAGTGTGGACCTTGCGGAAAACGGTAACATATATTAATGTCATGGATTATACCCTATAGCAAAGGTCAAAGATAGCTCCGTTAAAAAAATCTATTTCTACATTGAATATATAATTTTAAATAAAAACCAAGTGTTAACAATAATGGAGAGTTAAATACACATGTTTCTTCCCCTCCTCCCAGAGGATAGAAACATGTATACTGGGTGTTAGGAGACTGCTTCCGAAAACGAAGACAGACGATAGCACGGGAAAAAATCGATCCTGATTTAAAAAAAAATATATTTTTAAAACGTTTCTTTAGCATTATTTACGCTCCATCATGTAAGTACAGCTTAATGAAGCGATAGTAACATAAAAAAAAACCTTACTTTACTAAAAAAAAAGCTAGCAATGAAACACATTCTAAAAAGCTGATGTTCGGATCAACGAACGTCCGGGCGCCGGCGCCCAAATACTAAACATAATAATCAACCCCGCCAAAACAAACCGCTCCTTTTGCGGTGACCCGCGGGCGCTTTGATCATTTCCACAGATCAATAAAGCGTTAGACATTCCCAATTTTTATTTTATAAACTTAGTTATCCCTACAGACTGGTCTTTTTTTGAAATGTAGAAGTTATAACTCTAATTATTTAATACAACTATACAATCAATTTTACCCTGACGAAACAAGAAGGTCGTTACTACAAAAATGATATTAGTATATTAAATTAACCTAATTAGATACTCTCTTACATAATTATAAAAAATATTTAATCATGATCTTTGATTTTGTACAAGAAATTAAAAATGAAATGGTACAGAATAATTTGATAGTTCAAATTAATTGCAATTCTGATCGACAGTTAATTTTTCTATCAGAATGCATTTAAAATAGTATTCTTATACTTTATGTTAACAGACTTTTCGTTTTTAGTCCGTCCAATACCATAATTTGAAAACAGGTAGGAAATTACTTGCCATTTTTATTGTGAACAGCTATATTAATATCAGAATAGGCGACTTGCCTCATATCAAATTTGGCGCAATAAATAAATATTTTCCGTAGTATTTCACTTGAGAAACCAACATTTATCGATTTCAGATATTAAAAGTGTAAGATGGCTAACATATTGTCAGTTTAAAAATTGTTTTTTTTTTTGTTTGTGAAGTACTACAGTAAATATTTATTTATTGCGCTAAATTTGGTATAAGGCAAGTAGCCTATCCTGAGAGTCTGTCTGAGTATTGGAAACAAAAAAAGATGTAGAATGGTGTTGCTATTATCAGGATAAAGTTCGGTAAGGCGGGCGTGAAGTGCGAGACGTGCCGCGCGCAGGCGCACGCCGAGTGCCGCGCCGCGCTGCCGCTGCCGTGCGTGCAGCCGGGCGCCGCGCTCGCCCGGAGGCCGAACCCGCATCAGGTACTACACTCGCTCATGGCTCCCCACCACTGGGAGCTTAGTTCGAATCCTCGCAATGAGCCTGACCGCCCGGTGAAGGAAAACATCGTGAGGAGACCATAGCATGGTGGTAGGGCTCTTTCTAATGCCCGCCTGGCTAGCTACCACCCTCAAGTTGAAAATCTGTCGCCAAGCACCAATAAGTGTGTTCCGGCAGCTGCACTTGAGAGCCAGCCTTCCACTAGGTTTAGCGTGTTATCATCTTGAGTTACATTGTCACTTAGCATCAGGTGAGATTGTGGCCACTACACCAAACTTATAACGATAAAATAAAAATGAAACGGAAATTAATTCACATTATTATCATTGATTGCTAACTTCATTATGCTACATTGAGGCTGTTCAAGTATTAAATAAACAAAGCTGTTACTTCCCCTTCCATGCTTACGTAAACATTTCTATAAGTATTTTTTAATCTGTTCTGGTTTCCTTATTGATTCATGAACAGCAATTAAACAAGTCTAAAAATAAGGAATTTATAGTCTATAGAGGAATTACTTACCACACATACTTGACGCACCTCTAGATTTTCGAAATCTAAGTGCGGATTTATACCACTACCTCGGCTGTGAGGGAGAACATCGTGAAGAAACCTGCACATATAGAATACCATGATCCAATTTATCTGGTTCCCCTGTCTAAAAGTCACGAAAGTCAGATGGCAATCGTTTCAATGTAACCAGACTTGCTAAATCCTGGATCATGTTCGTACTCCGGGCACCGAAGCGACGTCTTGGGGGGCAACCGGGATAAACGCTAGGAGACTTACTTATTTAGTTTACTTCGAACATAGACAAGTTAGGTTGCCATACTTGAACACAAATCAAAAAACACTAAATTTTGCAGAAAATCTGAATATTAAATTTTGCTGACGTAATCACCATCCAGAATTCCCCATCCCCCATGTCATCAAAAATAAGCAAATCAAAGACCCCGGCCTTCTTTAATGCTTACGTAATACTTGAATGGTCCGACTTCCGTTACATAATGCGCGCGCGGCTCTCAATTTTGCTCTCTATTAAATGAGTCAAAAGATATTTATCTTGTAAAAATTCGCCTGTCTAATAGCTTTTACGTCCGAATTTAAGTCTAGAACGGTTTCATAGATTTTTATGATAATTTATACTCAGGAGCCTTTGTCATTCCTCACTTGATAGCCTGTAAGAATTTTTAGCGAATTTAAAATAAAAGCGCAATGTAAATTGATATAAAGTTACTTTGTAATAAACGTGTGCGGATCCATGAGATACCGCTATTAATAAATAAAATAAATGTAAACTTAAAATAACAGTAAAATTTAAATTAATAAAAATCCTTCATACATACATATCGTCAATTTCGTGCCTACAGATCAAGTTAGGTTGGCTTATTAGCTTTACAACTTACAACCTGACGAAATGCATGTGTCGTAGTATCAAACTCTCGTAACCTTAAAAAATAAGCCATTTTTTATGTTACAAGAATAATAATGCAGATGGCGGTAAAAACAAATTTGTTGATGACATAAAAAAATATCAAACATTTAAAACTTGTACAGTTTATAATTGAGTACGAAGATTGTGCGGATAGATGGCGTTTATAATAAATCCGACGGTTACGGCACAGCACGCACAAAAATATTTCACATCATAAAAGAAGATACAATTTTATCTCGAAAGTAAATTATGGAGAATTTATAAATATGTAAATTTTATCCCCCTTATTTTTAAACAGCAGGAGGGTTGCATTGCGGACTACGCACCGAGCACGCCGCCCATGGTGCCGGCCTTGCTCGTGCACTGCATCAATGAAGTCGAGAAGCGGGGACTCACCGAGAAGGGGATTTACCGGATCAACGCAATGGACAAAGACATCAAACGTCTCAAGGTTTGTTCAATAACATTCCTTCCACGCTATGCCATTCCTAGGATGCAAATGAAGCATTAAAACTAGCAGGACTTGCAACATAAATGGCCATCCTGAAAAGTATACCATTTTGGACTTGTTAATGTATTCACGCTTTGTACGGATATATTGTTGGTTCGATCGACAACGTAGGAGTGTGATATGTGAGCACTTAATATTTGTGGTAGTTCGAAATCACAAAT
The DNA here is from genome assembly GCA_947532125.1 of Saturnia pavonia. Classification (NCBI taxonomy): domain Eukaryota; kingdom Metazoa; phylum Arthropoda; class Insecta; order Lepidoptera; family Saturniidae; genus Saturnia; species Saturnia pavonia. The sequence continues at coordinate 14,448,454 of OX383906.1, forward strand.
ATTTGACAGTAATCTTCCTCTTCTTGCACGTCGGCAAGGTCGGCACTACATTTTTCCAATAATAACTATCATTTCAGAATTCACCCCTTTTATACTCATATCATTCCTCATATAGTCCATCCGTATATTCTTGGGTCTTCCTCTACCCTTAAATCTGTCCACCTTCATACTTAAAATTATTCTAGTTATATGACATTCATTCTCCTCAATATATGCCCATACCATGCTAACCTATAACATTGCAACTTGTCTGTGACTGTTGCTATTTTAAGACTTCGTCTGATATAGTTATTCATTGAATAATGCATAAAGTACACGGACGTGTGGTGACGGGGCTGTGGTGTAGTGTCAGTTGGTACGTGTCGGTGCACAGGAGCGGTTCCTGCGCGGGTGCGGGTCGCCGTCGCTGAGCGGCGAGGACGTGCACGTGCTGTGCGGCTGCATCAAGGAGTTCATGCGCTCGCTGCGGGAGCCGCTCGTCTCGAACGCGCTCTGGGCCGACTTCATGGAGGCGGCGCGGCTCGCGGGGGCGGGGGGCGCGGGGGCGGGGGGCGCCGGGCCGGGGGACGCGACCGCCGCCATCGTGCAGGCGGTCAGCCAGCTGCCGCAGCCGAACCGGGACACGCTCGCCTTCGTTGTCCTGCATCTACAGAAGTACTATGCTATTAGACACTTTCTATGTTTAAGTAACGTTCACGGCTTGAGCTTTCGATGAAGGAAATATTGTGATTAAGCCATAGTATGTGGTGCCCTGGCTAGCTTATAACCGTCGAGTTGAAAATCTCTCGCCAAGAATCCATAAATGTGTTCCGGCAGCTGCACATCAGAGTCAGTCCTTCCACGGTTTTTTTTTTATCGTTATAGGTTTTGGCGTAGTGATCATAATTTCACCCGATGCTAAGTAACGATGTGACCCAAAATGATAACACATTAAATTTAGTGGAAGACAGGCCCTCAAATGCAGTTGCCTGAACACACCTATTGGTGCTTGCAACAGATTTTCAACTTGAGGGTGGCAGCTAGCCAGCCGGACATTACAAAAAGCCCTACCACCATGCTATGGTTTCCTCACGATATTTTCCTTCACCGAAAGCTCAGGCTCATTGTTGGATTTGAACTCACCTCAATCAACGCGAAGTCCTACACGCTACCTCTGAGCCATCATTGTTGTTAGGTTTTACCTGTTATCTTGAGCCACATTGTGACTTAATATCAGGTAAGACTGTGACCAAAAGTTAGAAATTTACCTATCTATCTATATAAATAAAATGATTGAAGTTAGCCGTTGTACGCGCATCACGCAACAACTACTGGATAGATTTTAAAGTAAGACAACAAAAAAATTCGTAATCCATTAAACTATAATTTGAAAATAAAACATTACCCATTTTAAATAACGTAAAGTTCATGGTCTTTCTAGTCATTTCGATCCTCGTTTTATTTGGGTATATAAGCGAGCCATATTCCGACGGAGGACAGTTTCATGCGGATAACCAAGTGAAAACGGCAAACAAAAAAATAAATAAATCTGTAAAATGACTATAGAGTAGTTAGTGTAGACAAGAGATACTTATAAGTACGACCACAGTATTGTGAATTTATTTGAATTTTGTTTCACTGAGTACGAATAAATTATTTACGTAAAATGTGACGACATTTTCGGATATAGCAATATGTTTTGGTGTCATGAAACCCTGGGTAAGGCAGCCAGACTGACCACCTTTTTCTCTACAAAATACTTACACAATTTTAACAAGAATAAACACTGGTATTGTTCTTCGCGTTGTCATTCAACATAATTATGTTAAAAAGAATCAAGACGAGATGATACTTAACCGTATGGTGTATAGTTCATGTTTTACTAGTGCCTGAATTTATTTGGATGGTAATTTTTTTCAGAGTGGCCGAGAGTCCGGAGTGCGAGATGGGCATAGAGAACCTGGCGAGGATATTCGGCCCGACCATAGTCGGTTACGGTTTGACGCCGACCTCCGAGATGTACGCAATCACCGGGATGATGTGCAACGTATGTCAATAAATCTGTTAACTGTACGCCTTGTATGAGACGACGCACGGTTCCGTACATTCGCATCGCTAACGTGTTCGCTTACGACGCCCTATTTTCAATACCCAATATTTAAATGTATAACTATTAACCTCTCAGAGGGCGTTCAAGTATTACGTAAGCCAACTTTCAGTGATTCTAGTCATCTTCTATCATACCGAATGTTTCGCTGGACAATTATTCAAGTAATGGTGGTTCAGTGCTATCGTGTACGGACATCGTGTCGATGGACGTGAGCTCCAATCCAACATTGAGCCTGAGGTTTCGGTGAAGGAAACCATAGCATTGTGATAGGGCTTTTTCTAATGCCCGCCTGGCTAGCTACCACCCTCAAGTTGAAAATCTGTCGCTAAGCACCAATAGGTTTGTTCCGGCAGCTGCACTTGAGAGCCAGTCTTCCACTAGGTTTAGCGTGTTATCATCTTGGGCCACATCGTCACTTAACATCAGGTGAGATTGTGGCCACAATGTTAAACCTATAACTATAAAAAACCTCTCTATCGCACTTATTCATTCGCAGCAATATTTGTTTTTTTTAAATCCGACAAGTGGAATTCACCCTATATCACCGTGTTTACAGTGAAAGTATCTTTATTTTAATCTCACCACAATTTTTTAACAGACGAATGCAAGTTTTTGCTGACCTGTTTATATGTGATTTATGTATGTAAAGGTCATTTCCTACTCGGATCTCAGACTATAAGCGAGTGTGTGGCTGAAGACGGTATCACGCTGAGGCTAGACGAACTGGCACTTAAGTGCACCTTACGGAACATACCTAAAAGCTGCTTAGCGACAGATTTTTAACTTGAGGGTGGTAGCCAGACAGGCGAGCTTTAAAAAATACCTTAATATCATACTAGGGTTTTATTACGATCTCAATTGCAGGATTAGTACTCACATTGATCAACACGGTATCTGTACACGCTACTACTGAGACATCATTGCTTCTTTCTTTTTCTCTCTCTAGTCGAGTATCTATTTACCGCCCTTTTTGCGTTAGAAATCGTTGCATATAAAATTTTGCAGTGCAATTCGGTTTTATAATTTAACCCTCGTTGTGCAAAGAAGCTGATGAATGAAATAAATGGCAGGTGATGCAGCTCCTGCTGCAGCTCCCGTCGGACTACTGGTCCCAGTGGGCGTGCCCCGCCGACGAGCCCAGGTCCCCGCTCGGCGGGACCCTGCCGCGCCCGAGGGGATTCTTCTTCTCGCCTGCCGATACTGGGTAATGTTACACTTACTGTTACACGAAACCGAAACTGCCGCCGGAACTAACATTGTTGGGTTCTGGGGCGGGCGAAATTTGTATATGTGCTGGATGCTCGTCTCGTGACACCCCTGCAAATATGCCGAAGACTCGAAGCGGCGATGAGGAGTCTGAGGTGGGGTGTCAATATTGCACGGTCCGCCCGAGGTGATGACTCTTCAAAGAAACACCAAAATCTTCTAGTACTGGAGTGTTCGCAGGTCGACCAATTTTCGTATCGCTCCTCTCATGTGAATTGACATCGGTCGACTAGACGCTGAATCGCATGCCCTAGTACTTTTTTTTTTCGAACTCACTATACTGTTAGTCATAAGGGCTCAGGAGCCTCGAACGGCTTTTACAGCTTCACCCGGGCTTGGTATTATGCCCTAGTACAAAAGACTCGAGCTTAAGTACTACGAGGCGTTACCGTAAAGAGAGCCTTATTCACTGTTTTACGTTCGTTTTTACTCTGGTTGGCCTGTTTCTTGCTCTATGTTTATTTATTCTCTATCTCTACATACATGTATTATACATCAAAATGTTCCTTATTTTATAATCTATATAATAAATCTATGATAGATTTTACATTTAAAAAAGTTTGCTGCACACATAATTGACACTGCACGTTGCACACGTGTCAGAAGTGAAACCTTCAGAAGAAAAAAATAATGTTCTTTAAAAAAATCTGTTTAAATATTCTAAATCGACGGGATTCGAACTATCGACCGCTCGTGCGTACCGCGAATGAAGTCTAGTCGTCGCACACTACTAGGCTAATCCGGCGACGATCACAGCCATGGAAATTAGGATTTGCATTAACCGTGCATAATGTAAATGTATTCTATCTCATTCTCTCGTAGGCTAAATCCTATAGATGTATATGGTTGTCTCTTTTTATTGTCGCTTTTTCGTTTCATCGAGTTTCAACATCAAAACGGTGCTAAAGAAGTTTTCGTTTCAAAAACAGTTAAAATTGTAAATTGTTGCCACAAAATGTTCTTATTTCTGAGTTACCAACATTTTTACGTGAGATATATGTGTATAGTTGTTACTGAATACAATTGTAACGATTTTGTATATCCGAAGATTTCTTATCCAAATTTCTATATTCCAGGGTCTCGAGAAAGAAGAGAAATTACTTCCAGTGACATAAGAATATAGCGTATATATGTACATTATAATTTGATTTCGTTTCTAATTTATAAATTATGAACAGACAGACGTATGTAGCATTTTGAGTTGTTTATTTTCATGACTAACGTGTTAGTTGTTAAGTCTGTATGACAATAAAGTATGTAATAGGTTAGGTTAATATTACGCTGTTCTTTGAAATAAGTGGAAAGCTTTTAGTTGTGTATACATTTTTCGTTTATATTTGATGTCCCAGTTCAATTTTTTTTTCATGTTATTTTGAACATAGTTAACCTTAACGGGTACACTGTTAATAGTCATTCCGGTAACTTAAGTACAACTGTTATTTTTATATCGTGTGCCTAACTATGTACTTAATTTTTCAAGTATTTACTAATATTAATCATAAGTAGTGTTATTTATTAGAATTAACTTAAAAGGGCGTATTTAGGGGGCGATGGGTGATAAAATTAAAAATTGTATACTCTTTTTTTATTAATTGCTGACGTTAGCCAACAACGCTTATGCTGTGTTCCAGTTTGAAGGGTGTGGGGTTGCTTGGGGGCGGCTCGTCCGCCCCTAATGACACCCGTTTAGGGGTGACGACAGCTCTTTGTGCAAGATAATAAAAGTAGGGAAAATAGAGAAAACACTTAAAAAAGGTGAATGCGTATACTTACGTACGCGCGTTATAATTCATACTCTGAGTAGTCACATCGAGTGCGACTATCTTCACTACAATAAAGCAAGAGGTTTAGCGAGCAACTTCATAGTATAGACATTTCGTTACAATGTGCGCGCGCTTCGTAAAAATCCCCTCTCACCATTTTTTCAAAGTGCTCCTATACATGTATAACTTGTATAACATGTATAAGGTCATTGACCTGGAATGCCAACACATTTTGTTTTTTTTTTTTCTGCTGTAGCCGCCCCCAAATGCGGTATTTGCCGCCCCGAGTGTCACCCATATTCACTATGACATTAACGTGACGTTCCAACTCGGTCCTCTGGAGTAATATAACCTTTAATATCTGACCTCAGATAAAACATGCTCATTTATATGTTAAATATCAGTTAATCTTTTTTTTATTTAAACTATACTGTTAGCCTTAGTGACCATGGAGCCTTTATGGCTTTTACAGTTTTACCGGGGTTGATTAATCATTCATATTAAGTGATTATTCAGTACGGGGCGAGACATAATTTTTAGGCTTTTTTCCAAATGCCCGCCTGGCTAGCTACCACCTTTAAGTTGACAATCTGTCGCCAAGCACCAATAGGTGTGTTCCGGCTGCTGCACTTGAGAGCCAGTCCTCCACTAGGCTTAGCGTGTTATCATCTTGAGTTACATTGTCACTTAACATCAGGAAAGACGCCAAACCTATGACGATTTAAAAAAAAAATGGACATGATAAACTTTGCAAGGTCTCCGAATTTTTATTAAATGTTATCTCTTTAGCTCACACTACTAGGCCTCATTATATTTGTTTTCTACTTCTGCTATATAAAACCTTCTTAGGATCCGGTATTAGGTGACCCATGTCGCTTACAGTTCATGCCGCTTCTATTAGTACTGCAGTCCCTCTTGAGATCTGCCAAACATCTGCCTACAGACTCTTTACACTGGAACACAAGGCAATAAATTATGGCGACGGTACTATACCATTACGTTTCACAGATTCCATAAATTGCCATACGTGGATTCGTGTCAAAAGCGCATTTAAAACAATAGCTTTTATTAATCCTATTTCATATATATGGTTTAAATATAGTTGTAACTAGTTCCCTGGACATAATCTAACTACGCCCTATGTAGTTTTGAATTTTTAAAATAATATTTTGTTTGCCACGTCACGTCTTCACGTCGCTTACGACCGCCTCTGTTTGTATTATGGCATCTATTTTTCTTTTTCTTGGCCGGTGTCAATCGAGAAGGTACTACGTATTGTTTTAATACAATATACATGCTATAAAAACGCATTATGGAAAGTAGAGGTAATACTGTATACACTAGGGCCGGATTTAGAGGGCTACAGACCCTCGCACGACAGAAGCCATGGTAACACAGGATTTTAAATGAAATAAAAACACGTACTGACAATGCAAACATTTTCACAATGAAACTTGTATTGTGCTGGCTATAGCCCTCTAAATCCGGTCCTGGTGATCTTTGTAAAAAAATATTTACAGGTAATAAGAATCTCATCCAACAATAATATATTTTATTCTGCTACTATTAATAGATATAACAAATTGAATTATCTTTTTTAAGTACCAGTTATTGATATTATCTGTTTCTTACAAATACTTGTTTCCAAGCTATAATACATATACGTTGAAACCGACTATTCTTATTTCCCAGTAAAGTTCTTGAAACAGTTATGTTTTTTTTGTGTATAATTACCCCTTACTACTTGTTAGTATAATTTTAATCTTAATAAACATGTACATACTGTACGTACTGTATTTATTGTGAGTATCTATTCCTGATAATTCTTCTAAAGAAACATAACAAAATTCATCAATCTTTATTATTTGACAAACATATCTAAATTATCTAGAATGTAATGTATAGTAATTCTGTAACTTCTTCTTTTTTTTTTTTTTGTTTTATTAAATTCACATTACGTATTGTTTCCTAGTCATAGACCAACTATTAATTTCTTTAATTTCAAGAAATGTACTTTTTTTTCGTTTGTAATCACTATCTGTACTAATATAATAAAGTGGACGAGTTTTTTGTTTTGTTTTAAACTCTAATCTCTCGAACTACCAGTCGGATTAAAAAAAAACTTTATGTATAAGATTGCCAGATTCACGAAGAATAGTATATATAGGCTACACCTACACCTCTCAACTAGCCTTAAATATTGATTTTTGTTAAGTAAGTACAAATAAATAGCGCACACTAACTGCTTTATCCGCGTGCGCTGGCGTAATGGCCAGTGATACGTAAATACAATGTTCTACAAAAATATTACTCCTTAATACCCCTAAAAAAAGTCCATACCATATGACGTATCTCTTATACATAAGCCACAATAAGGTATTTTGTGACAGTTTTATTGAAAATTTTAAAGTGATTTATGAGTATTATTATTAGGCATGGCATATTAATCCTTACGAACAAAAGTAATTTCATCATCAATACAATTTTATGTAGAATAGTCCCTTTATAGCATGTTATTTGGACGAATAGTTTGGGAGATAATGTAAAATTACAATAATTCAACACTCGGTTCGGGTCTATGACTATACGTGTAGTGGCGTGAACGAGCCGTGTGAGTTGTGACGTATAACCCTGGCCACTCGATAAAATATTGTCTATACTGAAGTATTATAATCAACAATCGGCGATTTCTTTTAAATTATACGCGGGTGAATCCGCGAGTCACCGCTAGTATTAAACATAAAGAAGCCTCATTATATTCTTCCGCTTATATATATTTTTGTCAAATCATTATAATGATAACATTAACAGACCCAAGAGCCGCCACTGTTTCTATTTTAAGTGCACTAAGTAATATTATAAAGCTCATGAAATTGTTTTTGTTCGAACGTGCTAATCTCTGGTAGACCAGGGTCGATAATTTTGGAAAAAAAAATTATAGGAGGTTAAACCCATTGGAAAAGGAAGAAAATATAATCTAAATATATCCCTATCACCCCACTTCATCACTAAGATATACACCGGCCTATGCGTGCCCCTATGGCGGTAGTGGCGCCTGGTGTATGGTGGTCGAGATCCAGTCGGGACACAGAGAATTCTTAGCTGTTGAATTCAAATAAACTTTTAAACCACAAGATTCTTTATAACTGAAAAATAAAAAACATTCCCGTAATACGTACGACTTTATTATATATAAAAATACATCACAAGGTATAATATATTGAGCTTAATAATTGAAGGTCTTTTATAATGACAGAACACACTTCAACAAGGTTTTTTTGTTCAATTGAGATCAACAAGTTAAATGTATAAGGCGTAAGACTAAATAACTGCAGAGACGTCAGTCGTTTAAAAACCACATACTGTAATATAAAGGTAGGGTCATTTAAATGCTATCCGATAATAAGATATATAAGCAATAGTTATTTAGCCTTACGTTAAAATCGCTCAATTTGCTCGTCAAGAAATTAAGCGATTTTAATAAACAACGAAACAGTACACATTAATATAGATCAAAATACATCTTTATGGCACCATAAATTTATATATTATATAAACAATTTAAAAATGTTAAATGATGGGAATTAAAATGACATTTAAAATTCAAAATATGTACATATACTAAAATTAACAATTAAGTATTTATCAGTGTAGATTGATATATTTTGCAAAGGAAACTTGTTTTTTTTTCTCAAGACAAACTATAAAAGGCGGCTCACCATAAACTCTCACCACTGATAAATATATATACATATATATATATTATAATAAAGTTAAAGAAATCCTAACCCAAATAACTCCAACGTTAAAAATAGAAATTCATATATATATTCCTAAAATACAACGATCTAAAACTTTTCATTAAAAAGACTATGAAAAGATTGGTATGTAACAACAGTAGAAATGATTACAAACATCCACGAGAAGAAATTCGACTTATATTACTTTGGATAAATATATTTCTGGTTTCCATTTTTGGATCACAAACGATTAACCACATAATCATCTATTTAACATTTCACGACACTAAAATAGTCATAAACGTAAATCTAAACAATTTAGATCCTAAATATCTATACGTGCCCGATTTCGAGAATTCGTCAAGCGATAACCCGACGCCGCCGTCCGCCCAGAGACAACGTACAGACGGGCAGAATCCATAAACAAATCCACCGATATAAACATATTTATATTTCAAACTGATAATTACAGGAGAATTTTTTTATCAAACATATTCTTCTCACAATTGAACATGACTTCGTCTTTCTTAACGTTCAACAACTTCTTCGCGCGGGTCAAGTCCTCCAGGAAGCACCTACCTTTTTCCGTTCGCATTATTTGACGTTTCGGTAGCAAATTCTTGGACAGATAAGATATTAATCTCTGCCAATCCTTGAGCAGGATGAAGACCCTATCGTGCCGGGTCTCCAGGGGCAGCCGGCCCGTGGAGTACTCGAAGAACACGTTGATGATGTCTTTAGGGCATTTCGAGACGCGGCTAGCTTTAATGAAAGACAATAGGAGAACGTCGACATCCTTGTGAGCGCTGATAATCGGTTTCTCGTAAATATTGTTGTAAACGTTAGTTTCCTCGGCCGGGCCTACGATGTACATGATGTGGGTGGAAATCCTGAAAGCCTCATCGGCCCAGATGTAAGGGTCACCGTGGGAGGTGGCCGATATGTCGCCGTCGTACATGATGTCGAACCCGTACTCCGCGCGGAGGTACGTCACGAGCGACGCGACGCACTCCGCGTGGAGCCGGTTCGTTCCCGAGTAGATCACTAGCACTTTCGGAGGCGTCGGTATTTCGCTACCTGCAACATTTTCAGTAAATCTATTATTTACCGGTAATTCTATCTTCAAACTAAGGACGTGAACAATAAAATTATATTATTCTAGATTAATTACAGTATAATCTCACTAAGCCGGCACTTCGATAGATCGGCACGTCCAATAATCCGGCACCCTCCGCCCACGCCCCCCTTTCCCCTCTATACCTGTGCGCTTTGGTCGCTGCGTCATCGACTAGCAGCCTAACCTCAAAACTTATCACGTGCACGTGCTAACGTATTGTTTCTTTCAAGTGAGACTAGTTTATAGTTAGTTCTCTATGAAATGCTTTATTTTATTTATTACTGATGACTTTTTCAGTATAACCCAGTAATCCGAACATTCCACATTCCAATAATCCGGCACCCTCCGGTTTTTAATAGTGCCGGATTAGTGAGATTACACTGTACTTATATCTATACATATTATAAAACTCGAACGTCTCTCTGTCTGACCGTTTATGTTCTTTACACGCGAGAATCACTTATCAAATTTACATGTTTTAACTTTAGTTCATAGTTATGTTATCTGGTCAGGTTATAGGATATAAAAATAAAGAGTTACGATAATGGTGAATCAATTCGAAAAAATACTCTTTTGGAGCGTTTAAATGACTTACGCTGAGTAAATCATATGAGATATATCAAATAATGTTCTACATAATTGTAGATGTTGTAAAGACCTACAGAAAGGTCAGATTGTAGGTTACATGTGAGTAAGGTTTTTATTATATTTATATTTCTTACATTAAGAACAAACAAATTCACATGCATATATATTTATCTCACATTCCAAAACGTAGTCTCCAGTCCCAAATCTAAGCTTCATACATACTCAAATAGCCTGACTTATTCACATGAAATAATAATGGAAAACTTTTAAAATCGAACTATGTTTTTCACTTGCAATTTATTTATATGCTATAAAGAGGACCACAAATAAAGAAGATATGTCATGTTTAATACTTGTTTGTACATATTGACACCATGATGCTTACTATTGAAATAGGACATATTGTAATGTATAAATCCGTACAAGGCAATAGGTTGACTTGCATCAAATTTATAAAATTATTAAAAATTAGTATCTATGTTGCCAAATTAATATTGAATAAACAATTAAGTCGATAAACATATTTATTTATTCAAAAATGTGATTTTTTAAATTACATATAGGATTTTCCAATCAAATATAGACTTTATTTAACATGGCCGCCCACATAGCTGTATTCACGCTATGTACGGAAATAGACATTCAGTGGTGTACACATAAATAAACCTATGTAAGAAATGAATATCTCACTGGTGGCCAGCCTGTAGTCCCTGCACCAGTACTTCCTCAGGTACTTGAGCACGACGTAGTACGCGAACAGCGTCGCCACTATCAGCGCCGTCACGCTCGCTATGCATATATTCAGAGACTGGGGTTCGCTGCCTGGAAATTGCATCATTTTTATATCAAATTATCAAGTATATCAAACATTAATATACTTCTAAATATGATTGTTTTCTAATATATCAAACTTACGATTTACATACTCATTATAAATAAATAAAAAAAAAACAGCTTTTAAATTGTACTGACAATTAAGTTTTTTATCGTTTGTAATGATTTCTATTTGTTTCAAGTAATATTAACTTATTTGTTTCATGTTTGTACAGTGTTTCTGTTGATGAAGTTATTTAAGAATATACATAATAATTGTATTTCGATAAATAAAACTAATTCTATAACCCTCTATGATAAGTGGCAATTTAGGCAAATATGGTAAAGCCTAATGTAGAAACTGGTTCTCAAGTGGAATACAATAATAGATGCATAGCAATAATATATTTGTCCAGGTTGAGAGTGATCATAAGACAGGACAGACAAGTATCGTGTCTTGGCTTATTGGCTTGATTTGATTTGAAATGTCGTGGGTTCGATGATTCGGTCTCCGTACATGACTAACTTTTGTGTTATGTGCATAATTGTCAGTTCTGTGTCTGGGTGTTAAATATCTACATCTCTATGTATATCAGCTGTTGTTATGTATACTTTTTGTTGTTTAGTTGTTTATGAAGCAATGATGGCTCAGTAGTAGTGTGTACGGACACCGTGTCGATGAACGTGAGTTCGAATTTCTGCACTGAGCCTGAGCTTTCAATGAAGAAAAAAATCGTGATGAAACCTTAGCATGGTGTTAAGTCGTTTTATAACGCTACTCAAGTTAAAAATCTTTTGCCAAAAACCCATAGGTTTCGGTGGCTTCATTTGAAAGCAAATCTTCCCAAAAGCATATCGCTCTATATCTTACGATGTTGTATCGTTTTATCGGTGCGGGACGAGAGGTGTCGATGACACGACTCTCACTTCTCTGTTACGAGACTATTGCAAGCTTTTTCGATGAGAGAAGATCGTAAAGATTAAATTATCTGCGCTTTTTAGAATGTGTTAATGCAATTTATATATCAAAAACAAAATCAAAATCACCATCTGATGATCTGTCTAATAAATCTAATTGTAAAGCCTCATACTTAATAACTGGTAAACAGAAATCTGACAAAAAAATGTACGATACCTAAGCATACTTTCAAGAGATTAAAATACTTTCATATATTATTAACAGAACGGGAAAGATATTTCCCGTTTTTGTTACTATAAGATGCTATAAAATGTTAAGATATCGTTACATTATACATTACAGTATCTTCGTCGTGTGTGACGTGCTTTAATGTCAAACACTAAACCTATAATGAATATTATATTAAAAAGTTGCCATAATACATGTTATGCTTATTCAAATGGTTTTAGTTATTAAATGGCCGTAGGTCAAATTGTGTCCCCATATTTATTTATTACATCATACCGGAGTGACGTCATAAGTAATTTGTATAAATATACTCACTTATAGTAATTTTTGGGCTCTCGACTGTCGTACAGTTGAGGCCGTCAACACAGCCCGCGTGCAGGGGTGTCACGACAAAGTTGTAGGAACCGTTGTCGCCGACGAAATTGTAATCGTACGAGACATCATCCGTTTTGTTCCGCAGCGTGACAACCTTCGACTTCACTTCACAGGGAGGCGACTTGCCGCATTCCTTCACAACTTTTATATTGTAGCCTGTTATTTTCAGATGAGACGGCGGCGGCATTACGTGTAAACGCATTTTTGTCAGAAATATCTCAATGTATATAAACGGTTTCCATTCCTTCTCTGTTACTGTATGACCTGAAATTAAAAAAATACATCTTATAATAACGTCTAAATGTGAGATGTACAGTAGAGGAGCAGTAGCCCAACGTGAATTTTCAGGAGTTATAAACTATAATATCTACTTATCATTTTGGTATATATTTTTTAGTACCGTAGTATATAATAGTTAAATGTAAAACCAGTTGAAGTCATTTTTATTTTATACTAGCTGTGCCCGCGGCTGCGCTCGTGTCGACTACAGAATGCCGTCAATCGGAAACACGCGCAACCCGGACAATCAGAGAATTTGCATTGTGTTTTTTTGTGGGATTGATCTGTCACATTTGGTGGTTTTGATTTTTATTAAACTTATGTTATTTGTTACTTACTTGTTGTTATATGTTAGTTATGTTAACGTGAAATGAAGTGGATTATTAATAATAACTGAGGATATGCCATTTTATAAGTTGTCACAAAAACTTTCTGGACCGTTTTAAAACGGCAGCCGCCATCTTGTTAGGAGGTTACAAGAATAATTAGAAAAATATTATTTCTATCACGTGACGTTGGCAGAAGTGTGGATGAACATAGTTACCATTAAATAAAAAAAAGAAGACTTTCGGAATAAATACGGATAATTAAGATAAAATAAAAATCGCCCACCCCTGCACGTTGTTTATCGTAGTTGTTTTGACGACAGACTTACAACGGTACTTAACGAGTACTAGTGACCAACCGCCATGCTAAGATTTCATTGGGGCCGACTTCAATCGATCGTCATAAAAATATAAATAGATCTCAAATAAATATCAATGATAACTTACTAAGCATTTCAGCAGAGGGTATATTGAAGTAATATTGCCCACGGTACGTGCTCCAGTCGTTAGTGGCTACGAAGTCCAGGATGTGACTTTGTCCATCTCTGTCGTCTGTTAAACGCCAATAACAATCATAGTAAAGGACGGATCGATCGTCCACAGTGACGTCCTTTGATATCAGTATGTTCCTGCAATGGTTCTTCATGTCTCTGTATTTATCTTGAAACCGAAATTTCATTGCTGTAAACAAAGATATTATGTTTTTTTATTGTAGTTCGGCAAAGTGACGACCCTGTCGTCGCTGTCACGCCGGCCTTTTCGAATGTGTCTTCACGTTATGTTTGACGGACCCCGTGTTGAAGGCAGAAGGAAACTCATTGGCCGAGATAGTCCATTGAAATGTCACATGAGCTTTGCATTTTTTAGAGGATGCAATTATATTTTTGGGACATGTGTGGAGGGGGTCAATAGAAGCTTAACCTCAAGTTTGTGGAGTCGCCACCCTTGTCCCCCGGCCGCCATCTTGGAAAAAGGGATGAAAACACTTTTTTCGCGATATCTCGGAAACTATGCGTCTTACAAAAAATTCGTAAAGACATAATTTGTAGCAAATTGTTTTGCCTACAAATATTTTTATATAACTTTTTGCCCTAAATTAAAAATTAAAGAATTTATAAGCAAAAAAGAAAATTTTTATAAAAATTTTCTGTTTTGCTCTATAACTTTTTTTTATACATTTTACGAAAAAAATACCTCAGACCAATCTTGTAGATGACCTTTTGAGGAAATTTTTTCCCTGTATTTTTTTATATTCATTCATTTAATAAATAATCATCTGGTTGTTTTAATTTTCGTATACAAAACCCTTAATATAGGCATTGATTTATTTTCAAAAAGATTGTTAAATTTATAATATTTTATTGATATTTGAGTGAATGAGATTTTCCGATACTGATTTATATGAACGTAGTCATGAACATATATAAATGTAAATATCTACGACAACTATCACTTTTAAAATTATCTACAGATATGCCTATGAAGTAGTTTGCAGTCCATTTTAGTAATACTAGCGGGCACATTTGAATAGGCAACCCGACGAAACACATTGCCCCTTTCAGAACTAAATTAAAAAATAATATTTTGTTTATAATATACTCGATGAACGTAGGAATTTTGCAGCCCGATCTCGTACTATAAATAATTAATGGCTGAATAATGATGTAATTCTACATAAATATAATGAGAAATAATTTATTTCAATTATTAAAATGCGGCACTGTAAAAAAAAATATTTTCGGATAGACAATGTTGCGGGGAATTTCCAATACATTATTTTATGATTGTTTAAAACTTTAGTGTAACAGCGACGAAGTATTTCTAATTAAAATTAATAATATAGTTATCACGAAAAGGAAAAAATTGCAATAAACGTTTGATAAGTACGACCTCATCAAACTCGTACAAACAACCATTATTAGTAATAAATATTTATTATAACAACTACTTTGAGGCGTTGATTTAAATACTTCAAAACATTATTTTTCCTTAATTATTAACAATCCGCAAATACCTAACAATGTCTATTTAAAAACACATATGTATATCATACACAGACAACTTATATTTTTCCAAATTTTTGGTGTCAACAGAATCCACTGATCGAATCCAAAATGTTAAGGAATATACGCGACGTAAATCGAATCGACTTAAGTCCCTTTATTCATACATTTCCATACAAAATCAAGGGGATTAGCTTCTACAAGGAAAACTGCCTTTATTATATAAAGTATATGTTTTATTACAGGGCAAGTTCTTAACATACTTATTTATAAAATTAGTAATTATTTTTGGTGCTTATTGGCTTATACTATTACTATGGCTTATACTATTATATACAGTATTACTTATAGTAATATTATCATAATAAAAAATAAAAACAAAACAATGAAGCGACCTAAATTAAAAACCTTAGGTTTAAGATTGTATCAATTCGAGTTGGGTCAGTGCCGCGGTGGTACGACCGCGAGAGAAGTAAGACGTAAATAGAAAAAGGGACGTTTGTTTGAGAAATAGTGTCAAAATGTTGTTTGACATAACTCGAGGACTGCCTATATTGTACAACAAGGATCTACTAATTATATCCCTTGCTAACAAATTGAAATGACAAAACACGCACTTACTTTAAAGAAAACAAAAAAAAAAATTAAAATTAACAATATATTTTAGAGTGGATAATATTTAAGATTTATTTTTATTTATTTACATAAGATTTACAAATAAAAATTATTTTTCAGCAGAATCTGGAATGTATGATTCGAATATAATTATTAAAGTGTGTAAAAAACGAAATATTTACAAAAAAATTACGTCCACTTTTAGTCGTTTACAAACGGGACAGTATATTTTTCTTGATTTTAATATATAAGTCAAAATACTAAGACGGAATATATTATAAAGTCTTTGAAAGAAAAATAGTAATATAATCTATAAATATAAAAATGAATGTTGTTTTTTTGTTTATTTGTCTCCTATGCCTTTCTATACCATTTATCAGATTGTGATGAAACTTTGTTAAGTAGTTAAGCGCACACCCGTGAAGGTTTGTTTTAGTAGAACCAGTTTACAAAAATAGGTGGCGCGCTAGTCGTCTCATTTTGAAGATAACGAGAAAGAAGTCGCTGTGAAAAGCTCATAAATTTATAACTTACTTGTCCATTTAATATTGCTAAAAGTGATGTTCAGGACAGTTCGGTTTACAGCGAACGGTCTTGTGTTCTTATTGTAGTACTCTGTTATAATGTGAGGCCTCAAAGTGACCCCTCCGATTTGGGTGTTCGACACTAGAGGACCAAAGTCCAACGTGTCGCATTTCAGACTATTCGGTGGGTATAAGTCAATTTGGCACACGCTCTTATTCGTCGGCAGCTGTTTTCCCAGTATCTGTTGACAAAATTAATTTCACTATGGAAGCCAATTGAGGAGTTTCTGTTCGTTTCCCACACCTAGATATATGTAGTTCAAAATCGTCTATAACCTGGGTGCTAACAAGCTTCTTTATATCAAAATATTTTGCACCATAAATACAAGCTAAAGTGATTTGCATTTTAGACCAAAATCGCATGATGTTAATGAATGTCAGAAATGCGGTTGCTGAGGTACAACGATAAATGCTTCATGATAAATTTTCGTCTTTATAGGAATCAATCAAATAGCAAACAAAGTCAAAACTAGAGCTCCTAGAACTGCAAGTTATGATTCCATCACGATATTTTCTTTCAGCAAAAGCTTCATTGTAAATTTCGATCCCACGTACATCGGTGCTTACTTGACTTGACTTTTTTTCTCGTTATAGGTTTTAGCGTTGTGGCCACAATCTCATCGGATCTTAAGTGACGATGTGACCCAAGATGGTAACACGCTGAGCCATGTAGGAGGACTGGCTCTCAAGTGCAGCTGCCGGAACACACCTATTGGTGCTTGGCGACAGATTTTCAACTTGAAGATGGTAACTAGCCAGGCGGGCATTAGAAGAGCTCTACCACCAAACTACGGTTTCATCACGATGTTTTCCTTCACCGAAAGCTCAGGCTCCTTGCGGGGATTCAACCTCAAGTCTATCGATGCGATGTCCGTACACGCTACCACTGAACTATCATTGCTTATTATAATAACACTATATAGGCTGGGTAATATGGGGCTAATGTACACTACACATCAATACTGTAGTGTATAAAAGCCTCTAAATAAAAAACAACGTAATTCGCTTTGAAATGAAAATTCCTATTAGATCAGGATATTAGCAAGATGAGAAGGACGTATAACCAAAAGAATTCTCGAAATCATGGCCAAGAGATGAGAAACGCTTGGTCTTATTATATACTGCATACAGTTTCGCGGGAAATCACCGGATGAGAATGGCAAAGGATAATACATGACGGGTAAAACATAAGCTAATGCTATGTATATATATGAATGCTATAGCTATGGTGCTCATTAGGGGAGGCCTACGCCCAGCAGGGGACTACTATAGGTTGATGATGATGATGATGAAAACATAAGCTGATAAGTTAGGAGGCAGTTAGATGAGGATTTCAAGTTATGAATTTGAATTGTTTTGTTAAATTAAGTTCAGTGAAAATCCATATTGAAATAAATAATTAAAAGTTCGTACAAGGCTTAAAAACCTCCATAGCACAATATTTACAAACAATACACGGGTTGTAAACGTTGCTTGCTATAACGACACATAATCTGACTGTCTATTTTCTGACAACTGAATCATCCGACTGCTTTAGTTGTATGCTGTGTTGTTGTTGTAACTTGAATATTCGATAATATTTTCAAATGCGTAATGACTGCGAAACAAAAGTTGGCTTACAAATTTATTTACCCCCAAATAATCCCCCAAATGCATTGACCAATGCGTGTGTAAATTACTATTATAGCAATGCTACGACCTGCGTCTGTCGCCACGAAGCACTGCTTCGTATGATTATATTCGTATGGTTTGCTCCCTAAAGAGTTATCGCCCTAATACGGTGGTCACATTAGCATCTTCGAAACTTAAACGAATGATCGTGCAATAATCCAAGATGGCCGCCACAATAGAGTTCCCGATAGAGTTAAACGACGCCATGCATCAGTTACCAAATATTTTATTTTTTATGATAGACATTCTTTCGATACCAAGTGCTGAGAGCACAGGTTCAAAATTATGTAAAATCACCCGTCGCTCCCCTTCTTTAATAAAACGGATCACACAATGCTAAATACGGCATGACTTCATCTTATTTAGCATGTAAAATTCATACTTAGCATCTTTTTGATCATTTTAGAACTTCATTTTAGAATCATAATTTTAGAACTTCATTCTATTGTAATTCTGATCGTAATTTCACGAATACAATGCTACTTTTTGAGTCTTGTTTGACAAAACCTTATTATGGTTTCTTTAAAATCAGTTAAACCACAAAAGATTGGAAATTGCGCAAAATTTTTGTTCAAACACAAATGATATTGAACAATGGCCAAACATCGGCCAAGAGTAGAAACTTCCGCAACTAAGTTTTGGTCAAATATCTTAGATTGAAAAGACTTTACAGTTAACAATCCATCTTACGTAATATTCATTCTTTCTCTTCCACAATCTAACGCGAAGATATTTAGCCAAATGAATGCTGTCAAAACTAAACTGAAGAAATAGAATGTACTAATCAGTGTAATCATACATTTATCCTTCTCTTACATTACAATTGAGTTCCGAGTCCAATTCTGTATGTTAGGTATGGATTTAGAAGATTGGGAAAATCTTATTATTCCTATTATTTTCGTGAATATAAGCTGAAACTAATAAGACAGATTAAGAAGTCGCATGTGATGGTAGCGAATGTTGAAATTAGCTGGAAAATCTTCAAATAATATTTGATATCAAGTAACTACTTTTATAAAGCTTAAAATTCGTTTTATTTTTAATTATTTTTCACTATTATTAATCTTTTATCATGGCAGTGAGCATTTTTCAGCCTTATTTAGAGAAAAGCTGTTTCGCTAATTATAAAACGGCAACACTGCCTTTGATGTACTGCCACCCGAGCGATACCTAGTATGCAGTCCAAACTTTTGTGACGATAGCAGATAATGGCTTGATATATCTGCGTATATATTAAGCTTCATGATCATAGACGCAGGTACGTCTCCAGTGTAAGTCTAAACACACACAATAATGACAATACGCATAAACTTTTTTGTTGTTTGCATAATTAATTACTTTGGCGAGAAGATAGATTAAGCTCTGTTGCAATCGCAGTACGTAAGATTCGACAGTTAACAGACATTGCCATTGCATACTTCGCATACTTTCATAGCTTAATGTCTTACGGTATTTTGCTGTTGGGTTCAGCAGATGATGTAGATACCATATTTATATTACAAAAGCGAGCAATTCGAGTAGTCTACAACATGAAACCTCGTAACCACTAAAGAACAAGTTCCAGGAATTTAATATCTTAACTTTGCCCTCCCAAGCTTACAAGCTAGATTTTGACAAAGACCGGCACATTTTTAATACTAGAAGTAGACAAATTAGTTATACCGTGTTTTAGACTTAGTAAGACCATTTTTTAGCAAATAGTGTTTTATAATAAGATTTCGAAGCACATTACTGATTTGCCATACAATATATTCAAGGGGAATGTCAAGCAAGATTTACTGTCAAGGGTTATTATAGCTGTATCATTATGTGAATGATAAAAACTCGATTGAGATTCTTGTCGGTTCATCTCGATGACTTGAATATTTTCTGAACCGGTAGTAGTATTTTGACATTAATGAGTGCTTTCTTATGGCCTAAATTGAATAAAGTATTTTATCGTATTTTCATAGCGTTTTGTCGTACTGACCACTTTGATCTGAAATATCTCTTCTTTGGTTAAGAATTCCAAATTAAAATTTATAAAATCCATTTAGCTGATACATTTGAGTTTTGAAAACAGTCATTCATTTGTTTTTTCCTCATTATTTTTTTCTTTGGCGTCGCTTATTACCGCACAATGGAGAACATGAAATATCGGTATATTTACGAGTACGAGTTCTACCGTGGCACCAGTGCTGCAGAAACAGCTCGAAGGATTAATGATGTGTACGGCGCTGGTGTCGCAAAAGAAAGCACAGTACGTTTTTGGTTTCAACGTTTTCGTTCTGGAAATTTCGACCTTCAGAACCAACCCGGTGGACGACCGGAGACCAAAAAGGAAAATGAAGAATTAAAGGCTATTATGGAAGCGGATCCATCACAAAGTACTTCAGAGATAGCTGCAGGCTTCGGAGTAAGTGATAAAACTGTATTAATCCACTTGAAGCAAATCGGAAAAAGTAAAAAAACTTGAACTATGGGTACCTCATGAAATGAGTGAATCGAACTTGCAAACACGCGTCGACTGCTGTGTTACTTTGCTCAACCGACACAATAATGAACGGCTTTTAAATCGAATCATTACTTCTGATGAAAAGTGGATACTGCACGATAATCGGAAGCGCTCGTCGCTATGGCTGAACCCTGGAGACCCGGCCATATCCTGCCCTAAACGAAAATTGCCCCAGAAAAAGTTACTTGTGAGTGCTTGGTGGACTAGCGCCGGTGTCGTTCACTACAGCTTTCCAAAATCTGGCCAAACGAATACGGAAGATATCTATTGTCAGCAACTACAAACCATGAAGGAAAAACTAGCCGCTCTGCCGCAGCGCAGCGCTGGTCAATCACTCTAGGCCACTGCTGCTTCACGACAACACAAGACCACACACTGCACAACAAACAACCACTAAGTTAGATGAGCTACAATTGTAATGTCTGCGACATCCACCGTACTCCCTTGACCTTGCTCTAACAGATTACCATTTTATCCGGAATTGGGAATACTTCTTACAAGCAAAAAAGTTCAACTCCGATGCGGCAGTCCAAAACGCCTTCAAGGAGTTTATTGATTCTCACCCCCATTATTTTTAGTAAAGGGATCAATGAACTACAGGTGATGTACAAGATGGCAAAAGTGCATAGATAATAACGGTGTATACTATGATTAATTAAAATATTAAAAAAAAAAAACTTTATATTCTTCCCGTACAAAACGCCAATTTCATATGTAAGGACCTAATATTTCATGCATGCATCACCTAACAAAAACGTTAGACAAGGATCTCAGCAAGTCACACAATAAAATTTTATGGATAATTGTAGTATATACTATTTAATATAAATATTTAATGTACTCCTATCAAAAGATGATGCATGGAATTCATTGAGTTATTGATCCAGGTAGCTAAATGTAGTTGCAATTCAAGTTACACAATTACAGAGCATACATTTTAACTATAAACAAACATGAGCTACATTCATAACATTCATGATTATAGTATGGTATTAACTGATAATAATGTGGTTTATATATATATAATATAGTAATGTGTGTTTCATATATTTATTTACCACAACAAACATGTCTCTTATCACTCACTTATCACAGTTATAAATAAAATGTAGAAAGTTACTTGTTCCAATTTTTTCAAAGCTTGATTTTCACCCTGGTCCTACTAGATTACATAGCCATGTTGACTCTTGGAGGATTCTTGTTTTTTTTTTTGATGTGGCAATAAAGACTAAGAATAAGATAATTGAATTTTAAGCTAAGGAACAGCATAAGGTCTTTAGTTTAGCTGTCATAACTTAATGTTATGTGATTGATGACAGATTTTTAACTTGAGGATGTTGATAATTGTTCCGATACCATAGCAGTCCTCACAGTACACCTGATATACCATTAACCAATGACATCAAAGGTTCAGTCCCTCCCCATATGACAGAAATTTGTGGGAAAGGAAGTCTGGAAACTGTGCTTAGTTAGGAATCAAATAATATGTCAAATGATCCCCTGAAAATTATTACTTTCTACAAAATCCCAATTTTTTAAACAAAGGAGTATATAAAAACATGTGTCTGAATAAGATACAGATTTACATAATTTTATACAGAGATCACAAACATGCTTCAAGAGGAGCAGCTCTAGTTAGGAAAGATGTAAGAAGTGATAGTCTGACATACAGAAGGCTCAGATTAGATTGCAGCAAGAGTAACAATAAGACAAAACAAATTCTACACCAGATCCAATTAAAACAAACTGTTGAAGATTTGCAACAACAATCTTTCACTTCTGAAAAAACTCCAGTACTACACAAATGAAAGATTCTCCATTACTCATAAATGCTGAGCACTTTATCAACCAGTTTCAAGTATTAAAAATATATTTTCAGATATATCTTTAGTTTAATTACCTTTAATATTGTGTATAAGAGTTTTAATTGTTTATATATATAACATTTTATCATCATCTCAGCCAAAAAACATTCACTGCTGGGTCTCCTTTAGTAAACTCCACAATGTGCCTTGCCCATTGCAAACCAAGTGTAGCAATTCTTAGAGATATGTCAGTAACCTTGGTTCTTGTGCAGATCTCCTAATTTATAATCTGTTCAGACCAGTTGCAAGCACATATTAGTCATCCAAAACATCAAGGCTATTTTATAATAAAATACTGATGTTATAACAAGCAAAATGAGGGTTCCTAAAGTTAATCTGTAAAATACATGCCTGTGCTGGAATTTTATTTATAGATCACGGGGATGGACGGGTGAAGTGAACGGTGCAATGTCAAAAGTATGAAATGCGAGTTGAATGCACAAGGTAAAATCAATACTTTCAGGTATCGCATAGTTTATAGTTAGGTTCTTTGATTATTTTACCTGGGTTGTGCAGCTCTGTTCCGTGTTGTTTCCACATAATTGACCATCAACGCAGTGTAACGTAAGAGCAATAAAAACACAAAACAAGGACCGAAACGTACCCATATTACTTTCACTATATTTTAGGAAATCTTGATGAATTCACACATAACTACTACAAGAAGCTACGAAAACATTACTTCATTCGATCATTTATAATTCAAATAATAAAACGAAAAAACAATAAAATATTGTTTACTAAACGTACACCCAACGAGAAACTAGGCAAAAACTACGCAATGCCCTCGTCCGTGTTGCCGTTTCATTTAACTAAAATGTTGTCTCAGTATAAAAAAAATGCTAACTAAAAATTTTTCAAGTGCTTAATTAATTTAAATTATGCTTAATCATTTTAAAAGATTAACAATAGCAAAAAATATTTAAAATGAAAGAAATGTTTAGTAATTTGTGCTTCAAGTGTTCGCGACAGCAACACTCAAAGAACATAACGTTTTATTACATTCAATTGTAAATCGTCAAACGGCACAAGTGCCGTCGGAGAAGCCCGCGCCGCGACTATAGGAAGAAGATACAACTGTGAAAGCAATCTACGCCGCCGCGGACGGGAAAGAAGTCTACCTGAAAATGATACCGGTAGATATTTACGGACCAGCCGGCTCCACAAGGATACTCGCGCTCTTGGACGAGGGGTCTACAGTGTCATTGTTGGACAATTGTTGTGGCTCAGAAGATTGGAGTCACTGGGAAAGAAGACCTACTCATTTTGGAGACCGTCGGAGGGAAGCTCATCGAGAGAAGGGATTCACAACAGGTGGATGTCAAGATAAAAGGAGCTCACCGACGGGACAAGCGCACCTTGAAGGGAGTCCGGACCATAAGCAATCTCAAGTTGTCGCCGCAACACGTAAGTAGAGAAGTTATTGAAGATCTTCTTAAAGATCTTAAAGATATGAACGAATTAACATACAGCAAGGAGAGGCCAGCTCTGCTCATCGGTCAGGACAACTGGGAGCTGATAGTGTCTCGGAAGATCATCAAGGGGAAGCCGAACCAGCCAGTTGCCTCATTGACAAGCCTGGGATGGGTGCTGCACGGTTGCTGCTCTACGAGTGACTCCACACCAGTCAAGTTCGTCAATCACGTGAACCATCTGAGTGAAGAATCGAACATGGAGAAGCTCATCAAGGATCACTTCGAGTTGGAATCCATTGGAGTGAAGCAACACCGCCCTAGCAACGACGCCGATGGCAGAACGTTAGAAATCCTCGCAGCTACAACAAAGCGACAACCCGATGGGAGGTTCGAGTCAGGCCTACTGTGTAGGGGAAGAGGGCGGGGAGCCCCTCCCCTTCCTCTTGGTCGACTTGACGGTTATGAAACCGTCGTTTAGTAGGGTCTCGTTGGGGACCGCGGTGTCCATCGCGGGGACATTTTCGTTTTTCCGCGCGAAAGGCGGCATTAACGATTGGATCTCCGGATCTGGAGATAAAGGCGAGGAAGAATTCGCCGTATTAATAAAAGTTCGCACTACGGGCGAACGTGACCGCGGACGCGGGAGAGAAGAGCTCTTAGAGCAAGAACGCGCCCGTAAGATCGACGAGCGCGAGCGCGGGGCACGCGTGTCAGGATGCGGGGGGCGCGGGGAGCGCGGCGAGAGTTGGCGTGGCGCGGCGGGTACTCTGTTTGACGCGGCGGTGAGGGGTACGAAGTGTGCGGCGGGGCGGCACTTCTCCGCGGGGGTCTGTGCCAGGTACTTCCTATTAAAGGAAACCAAGGCATCCGGTATGTTCTCCTTAAGGAAGGTACGGAGCCTCCTTAGCTCTAGGGCTTCTGCAGAATCGGCCATTCCGGTGGCGTGTGGAGGACTCGGGAAAAATTTGAAATTCGAATTCTGAATTCGGAACAAATATAAACCTCCCCGCCGGAGGGGCAGGGGGGCGCGCCAAATAAAATTTAACGGACTATCCCGAGTCCGGCAAAGTGACCTGCGAGTCGAGGTGCAATGACACGCAGTAATGAGAACCTACCGGGCCTACGTGGAGTCCCTAGCAAGCCCGAGGCAGAGGACGCAGCCGGTATAAATACCTAGCTACGCCCAAACAGACACTCGGGGATGGATGTGTAGCAGAATAGGTAGGGTGGGAAGGAGACACTTGGGACTTGACTATGACTCTATCAAAGGCCAAAGTTCCCAAGTCCGGCCAAGTACTGTCGTTTGCCTCTGAAGGAGGCAACCCAGGGGCGCTTGGGTCACGCACCCCCACTTGCCTTCCGTTTACACCGAGAGGTTTCCGGCAAGCGACCACTAAGGCGTGGATTTCGTTTTATAGAAACGATTGACAGGCCTCGTGGCGCAGTTGTAGTAAGCCCTAGTATTGAGCCGAGAGGTCACGGGTTCGATCCCCGCCCATGACTGACTTTTGTGTGATGAGCATAATTATCAGTTGTGTGTCTGGGTGTTATATATATATACATAGTATATCAGCTGTTTAATTACCATGATACAAGCTATGCTTAGTATGGAATTAAATGGCCGTGTGTGAAATTGTGTCCACATATTATATTATTACTTAAAAGTGCAGTTGGCGTTCGTGTTACGTACTGAAAAGTACGTGACACGAAAAGTGCGAGCGAAACGGCGATAGTGTGCGACGAGTACGGCGATACTGGCGGGCAGCAAAACCGGTCGAGCGTAGAGGTCACGAAGGCGACGGAGAGCGGTCGCAGGTACGTCCGTTCCCGTCGGCGGTCGCGATCAGAATCCAACCCCCTGTAATACTGCCGCCCTCTCCGCTATATTTAACCTCGCCCTTTGCCTCACAGCCAGTCGTGCGATAGCGTCGGTGCGGGGCGTCGCTCAGCCAATGAGCGCGCACGCCCTGTGCGCGCGCTCTCCACAGAGCGAGGCTAACCGTGCGAGAGGGACGGCAGTACCATGGTCACCACGCCAGATGTTCGCTGAGTCTAACCTTATAAACCAGTGAATTTACATTTTTAAACTTACAACTAGCATGACATATTCTTATTCTAACAATATTAAACTAACTAGCTATGATGTTATTATAACTAACAGTATATAAATACACATATTCAGATTATAACATTCATATCTTATTCCAACATCGTATATATTCCTATTCTTATGCATTTATTCGTTTAATTCTTATGTTTATACACGTATTTATAACATTTCATACTATCGATACATTATTAAAGGCTATCATATTCATTTTGGGCTCGCTGTCCGCAACAGCTCTCCCCCCGGCGTAGCATGCGCAGCCTCACTCTCCTCTCAGGACGGCGAGCTTCGTCGTCGGGCGCCGGAACACACCGCTCCTTGTCTTCACGTCGGCGTTCCGCACTTCGCCATCCGGTCCAGTATAGGTTCTTGTAACGATTCCACGTGGCCAAGTGTTGCGCGGCAAGGCGGAGTCGACAACCACGACCAAGTCCCCGACGTTTAGAGGGCGCGTGCTGTCGGCTGAGTACCCGCGTGGCACCAGTGTAGGGAGGTACTCCTTTACCCAGCGCCGCCAGACGTGATCGGCGAGCGCCTGGGTTGCTCGCCAGGTACGCCGGTCCGCCGTGTCGCAAGTCCCCTGTCGTAGGCATGCCCGTTGAGCTCCCAAGCAGAAAATGGTTGGGAGTGATTGCCTCCTGGTCCCGCGGGTCGACGCTCACGTGCGTTAGAGGCCGCGCGTTAATCGAATGCTCGGCCTCTGCGAGCACGGTTTGGAGCACCTCTTCTTTAGGCGCACGCTCGTTCAGTGTGGCGGCGAGCGCTGTTTTCACCGACCGCACTAGCCGTTCCCATGCAACTCCCTGGTTAGGCGCGCCGGGAGGGATATAGCGCCACTCGACGCTATGTCGTAGTCCCTCCCCCCGTAGCGCAGGTGCCCATTCAGCGTAGGCGGCGCGTAGCTCGGTGTCCGCCCCACGGAAGTTGGTCGCGTTATCGCTGTACATTAGTGCAGGCCAACCTCTTCTCACCGCCATCCGTCGTAGCGCCATGATCGCTCTCCGTGCCAAACTGTAGTATCGCGGCAAGCGCAGATTTGCTACATGTTCCAACTGTTGCAGCCAGTCGTCGAATGAACTTGCGTCCTCTTCGGGTATCTCGTTGTCCCAGCCGATCTCTAAGCGCCACAGGTTCTGTAGAAATATTTTCGCGCGTATCGTGTAGTGGCTGAGTAAGCCGAGCGGGTCATAGATTGACATAACCGCGCTCAGAGCTTCTCGTTTTGTAGGCGCACGCTTGCGTGCCCGTACGTCGGCTGGTACCCGATGCATGGACGTGTTAAATCCAAGTTCCGTAGCTGCATTCCAGTATAGGCCCAGGATCTTTTCTTGTTCCCGCCAAGCTGTGCGGGCGATCGTGCGCGTAGCTCGTCCCGTATTCCACTGAGTACGCTCGCTCTGTTGCTGCTCCAACCACGTAACGTAAAGCCGGCTACTGCGTGGACTTCCTGTATTTCCTTTATAGTGTGGATAGGTGTTTCTTCATCGTCGTAGGTATCCACTAGGTCGTCCATGTAGTGGCTCTGCGTTATCGATTTGAACGCGTTTGGATGCGTTCGTGCGTGCTTTTGAGCGTTGCGGTCGCGTACACTATACGCTATGAACGGCGAGCTTGCTGCGCCGAAAATTAGCGACCGCATTTTATATTTCTGTGGCGGCTTGTTCCGGTCGTTGCCTCGCCACAGAAATTGTTGTGCCGGCTGGTCCGCTTCGCGTATTCGTATCCTTAGAAACATTTCCTCTATGTCAGCAGTGACAGCGACGGGCTTCTCTCTGAACCGGAATAAGATCCCCTGCAGCGATCGTAGCAGGTCCGGTGCCTCTAATAACTCGTCGTTCAAACTCGTAGTTCCACCATTACCATCCATCCATCCATTCCAACCATCTGACATTACTCGTATGTTCGTGTCCCTCGCAGCGCACGGCGTAGCCCTTCTAAAACAAGTTATCGTATACGTCGCCGCAAACTCTGTGCAACGATCCATCTTTTTCTCTATCAAGTATAGTCGTCGTAGCGCCATATTGTAGCTGTTAGGTAGTGCTACGTCATCGCGGCGCCACGGTAGACCTACTTCGTAGTTCGAACTCGGAACTCGTGCTTCTTATTACTACCCGGTTCGTACAACTTCGCTTGTACGACTTAACTATTCCTGTACTCTTTGCCTATATTGACACCTAGTAATTGCAGTGGATGTGACGGTCCGTGCGCTCCGATGTCCTTGGCCAAGTCTTCGTCGATAAGCGATATCGTTGACCCCTCGTCCAAAAGAACGTATGTGTTCACCGCTCCTTTGGGGCCCGATATAGTTACCGGACAGATCTTTAGTATAATCTGTCTTGGCTCTATTGTTGTTGCGACAGCCATTACCGTCTCGCTCGTTGACGGTGTGTTGTTGTTCGTGGCTTGATCTTCGCTATCGCTTGGCCTATCGTTATGAAGCGACGAGTGATGCGGATGACGACAGGAGTTAATACCGCACGGCTTTCCTTTGCAATACACACGACGATGCCGTTTGTCAATACACTTGAAGCAGACGCCTTTGCTTTTCACTAGCTCCCACCGTTGCTCGACGTTCAGTGCCTTGTATAGCGGCCACCGAGACAACGGATGGGGTTTATCGCAGCTAGGACACAGATGTTCGGTTTCTGTGTCCACCGTAGCAAAGACGTTCTGTCTCTTTCTGGCGGCGACTTGCGGTGCGGCAGGCTTCAATACTTCGCGTCTAAACGTCGCTGTCGAAGCGGTGGCGGGCGCGTACGTGTGTTTTAACGCACGGCTCGCTTCACGCATTAAGAAGCGTGATAATACAACGAACTCTGGATCCGTTGTTCCCTCGTTCTCTTCCGCATAGTCGCACCACCGGGACTTCAAGTGTGGGCTCAGTTTCTCCAGTACTTCTCGAGCCAGCATCGGGTTGTACAAGTAGCTCCGCTTGTCTAGATTTAGTAAAACACAGACCATGTTCTGTAATTTTACTGCGAATGCGTTCAGTTCGCTCGCGGTAGCACCCGATCGTGGTAATTTCCGCATATTATCCAGCGCCTTGTCTATAATGACTTCCGGACTGCCAAAACATTGTTCCAGTGTCCGCATGATTTCATCTGGATTGTTTGAAGTGTGTAGTAGCGCTGCCACTTCGTCGCGGGCGTCCCCACGCAGACTGTTGCGTAGGCACGCTATGTTCTCTACTGGCAAGAAACGATACAGCTGTGTGGAGTCCCTCATAGCTGCTTTGAATGGAAGCCACTCGTTGATCGCTCCAGTGAATGTAGGTAAATCGGCGGCTTGGCGTGGCGGTGGATGAGTATGCGTCATCTTTTCTAGTATCGCGGCGGGCTGTTTGATATCACTGCTCGATTGCGAACGGGCACGTCGGTCAGGCCTGCGTTCGTCTTGATGCCGCGCGTCGTTATGGTTACACGGTAATTGCTCCCCCCGTGTAGCTTCGGGCTGCAAGCGGAACCAGTCATCCACTCGGTGAATACGTTCATCTGGCTCCTCATTCGTTTGCTCGCGTATGTCCTCTGCTTCATCCCGTATCGACGTTAACTCCACGGCGAGGCGTTTCTTTATTAATTCCGCCTCCTTCGGAGTTCTTCACAGCGAATTGCGGCTAGTTTCTCTTCCGCTTGTAGCTCGGCGAGGCGTGATCGCATAGTCGCACTCGTCGTCGATCTGTGTGAGCGTGGCGCTGAAACGTGGCCTGTTCTGACGTCAGTGCGAGTAACAGGTACAGAGGGTGCTCCCTCCGGCCGGGGTGTGCCCTCAGCCCTCTGTGTGTCTGGCGATAGCGGCGATTCTTCAAATACTCGGACGGTGTTGTTTCTATTCTGTGACTCCATTGCGTTTCCCTGGCTTCTCGTAACAAACATTGTTCTGGGTACGCCGTTCGTGGATACAGATTTCTTGAATACACGTCGTTTCTTCTTCAAGCGTTGTTGTAGATCGGTGAAATGTTCGGTTCTTTTTTCTTCCGATCCGGCTTCCGAAGGACCAGATAATATTGCGAATAAAAGTCGTTCACAATATTGAATGGTACTAATATGTAATTATTAGAACTTGTTTATTCTTCTTTCTTAGTTACAATGTTACAGTGGTTCGTAGTAACAATGTTGTTTCTTAGTAACGTTCTTGATTTCTTGTTTGTAGTTGCTTGTAGATTCGCTGCTTGCTGTTCTCGTACTGAAGTTGATCGTGTTGTTGCTGTTCTCGTACTGAAGTTGATCGTGTTGTTGCTGTTCTCGTACTGAAGTTGATCGTTGTTGCTGGTGTTCTCGTACTGAAGTTGATCGTTGATGCTGTTCTCGTACTGAAGTAATACTGCCTTTTTTTTTTTTCGAACTGACTATGCTGTTGGCCCGGGGGCCTTAACAGTTTCACCGGACTTGTTGGCGAGCGCTTAAGGCTCTCAGCCGAGAAGTTTTGGGCAACATGCGCAAGGGTGCCAAATTGGCACAGTGGCATGAGCTGTTGCCGTATTTGCAACATACGCGACCTAGCTAAATTCCTACGCAAATTCGAGCTAACTAACTATACATGTATGCATGTCTCTTGCCTCCTGGGAGGGAGGAAGAGACACGCGTACATGTATTTAGTGATCTGAATTTTTTTTTAAGGCTAACTGACCACAAAAAAAGAAAAAAAGGTCCCTTACAAGACCTATGTACCTGAGTGTAGTGCATGTGTGTTCATACAGTGTAGTGAATGTAAGTCGGTAGCTAGTGATTGCAGTGTCACTGTATCGCGCGAGCAGCTGGCTTGAGGGCTCCCTAGCGGGGGAACGGACCTAGGCTCAAGTCGCTGCAGGAGAAGGCGGTTGAGATATGTGTGCGGGAGCGAAGTTTGCCGCCCGCACCCTGCGGAGCGAGCGGTGATTACGCGGGCGTGGGCGCAAACACGCTTGGTTATTAAAGACGGGCGGGAAAGTCTCGTTCGCTTCCGTGATTTTATTGTCGGGGTCAGATAAAATGTCGCGCGGGCGTCTATATTTATTAGACATACGGATGTCTGGATTTGGGTTCTGAGATGCGGCTGCCACTACTAGCTGATTCGAATGGTTCGACGCTTTTTCAAAATAATTATTTGAAAGGGACTTTATAAATGATTCGATCGAAGGTATTTCCATATCTTTATGGAGATCTACGTTCCGAGCGAACCAAGGGGCACCGACCGCTCTTCTGAGAAAGCGGTTCTGAACTATTTGTAACTTATTGAGGGTGAGTTTACTTACGTGAGCAAAGACGGGGGAACTATAAGTTAGGATCGGTCTGATACAAGTCTTGTAGAGCGTGAGCTTATGTCTGAGGGACATTTTGCTCTTCGAGCACACGAGAGAGTGCAAGCGGCTTGAGACCATACTGGCCTTCCTTCGCACTCTATCGATATGTGCCTTGAAATTTAGGTATTTATCCAGTGTGACACCCAGATATTTAATCTGGTTGGCCCACGGGATAGCCACACTAAATAGTTTGATAGCGGGAATTTTAACTAATTTTTGAGTGGGATGGAAGAGGATAACGCTACTCTTATCGGGATTAATTCCTATGCGCCATCTACGGAACCATTCGCCTAGCTTATCTACGGCTTTTTGGACTCGTAGTCGAGGGTTTGTCTGTTCCACGAGGAACTAAACAGGACTGTGTCATCAGCGTAGGAACCTATCTCTACCTCGGGGAGGCGAGGGAGGTCACTTATATATAAGTTAAATAGAGAGGGCGCCAGAATGGAACCCTGGGGAACACCTGAGCATATGGGATGAGGCTCAGAGAGAGCACCCTCTACTCGGTAGCAGAAGGTCCGGTCAGAGAGGTACGCGTGTATGATTTTAACTAATCTATCCGGGATTTGAAGTTCCAAAAGCTTGTGGACTAAACCGGCGTGCCAGACCTTATCGAAGGCCTTGGCGACGTCGAAGAAGACCGCAAGTGTAGGACGAGGTGTTGGGTCGCGGTTGAAATTTTGAAGTATGTGCTCCGTGAGGCGGTGCACTTGGTGGGTACAAGAGTGTTTGGCACGAAAACCAAACTGCTCAGGTGGTAAAAGATTTTTATCTGAGACTACTGACTGGAGCCGGTTCAGAAGGAGCCGCTCATAGACTTTACCTAACGTGTTAAGGAGACTGATAGGGCGATAGCTGTCGGGAAGCGACGCTTTTTTGCCGGGCTTGTGAATACCTATGACTATGGCCTTTTTACAGACGGCTGGAAAATGGCAGTGGGCTATGGCTACATTGAAGATGCAGACCAAAAGAGCTATGAGGTGATCAGGAAGAAGTTTGAGTACTTCGTTCCTGATACCGTCGGGACCAGGTGATTTTCTAGGCTTAAGGCCTTTAATGGTTGACATAACTTCCTCAGGCGTGACCGAGTCCAAATCGTCTGTCGGGGGAACGCGAGAGAGTTAGTTACCGCTGATTCTATCGAGCCTACGAACTCGGGATCGATATTATCGCAGTTCGGAGAGCATTGATTTTCAAGGCTCTCGGCAAGGCATTCTGCTTTTTCAGCGCTATCGAAAGCGGGAGGTTTGCCGGGGCCTTGATCTAAGGGGGGCATGGGGACAGTATCGTCACATTTAAATGTGCGTGCTAATTTCCAGAAAGCCAGATGGGATGGTTGGATACCCTCGAGTAGGGCCCCCCATCTGGCATTACGGATTTCGGAAATGCGGCTTTTTACCGTTTTCCTAAGTGAGTTTAACCACCTACGATTGTCCGCAGTCGGGTATGAATCGTGTGCTCGAGTCGCGGCGTTCTTTTCATGATCAGCGCTCTCACGTCGGCAGGAAGTATAAAGCGGCGTTCGTTCGCCGCTTGCACCTCTTTCGAGGCCTTAATGACGGCGTTTTGGAGATGGCTGACCAGGGAATCGATCGCCAGATCGGCATCGGCTGTCGATTTCAACTCGTCTGGGACCCTATCCAAACTGGAGGATGAGGGATTGTGCAAGAGGTATCTGTTTAGCTCCGCATAGTCCACCACCTTGTCGGAAGAGGGATGCTGGTCAGAAGGCTGACCTAGGTGGAGAACTACGGATCGGTGGTCGGAGTCTAACTCATGTACGACTTGTACGAGTCTTATATTGAGAGAAACATTTTTTTAAAGTGCTATATCTAAAACAGATGGACGACAATCGTCCTGAAAGTGAGTGGGCTCTGAAGGAGCGATGACATCAAAGTCGAGAATGGCAGATAGATCCTCCAGAATCCTCCCGTTCGGGGAGGTAGTCGGGTTGTTCCAGATGACATTCCCGCAATTGAGGTCACCCGCTATAATAACTGAATTACCTAGTGCAAAAAGAGCCTCCAGATCTGACCTGAGAAGCCTTTTGTTCGGGGTGTGATAGGCAGAGACGATTATGATTGACGAGTGGCCAGTCATACCTAGTCTGCAAACAGATACCTCTATACTGGAGAGTTCGGGAGGTTCTATTGCTATGCAGTATAGAGAGCGTTTATAGTATATGAGGGTGCCTCCGCCGTTAGCGTGGACCCGGTCGTTCCTAATAATGTTGTAGTTCGCGATTCGGGGATTGCGAGCGCTGGGTTTTAGAAATGTTTCTTGGACTAGAAACACGGCTATTTGGTGCTCTCGGAGGAAGGCGGCAACTAGATCACGCTGAGGTCTAATTGATCGCGCATTAAAAAAGGAAAGGCACAAACTCTTACGTTTGATCCGATCCATTTTAATTTTGGCTATGTGAGGCGCGGACAAGCCGTTGAATAGTGGCGGCTATGCCCGGGAATTGGGTCATAGCGTTGAGCAATCCTAGGTCCTTATTGGAGTTAATCACCGCGTTGAATGCGATGATTTCTTGCACTTCATGCACAAGAAGAAGCTGGGTGAACCACTCCTTGCCAGCCAACGAGAAACCGAGGGCTGAGGTGGCGGGGGCTGCCGGGACCGGGAAGGCCTTGTCAGGCTTGGGTTTGATTAATGAGGCTGGAGGGGCCACTACGGGAGGGAGGGGTGCGCAGGGCGCGGGAGCTAGTGCCACTGGGGCACGTGAGGTGCCTGGAAGGCTGGGGAAAGCCTCTAGAGACATTAGAGGCTGAATATGAGGCCGAGCGACAGGTGCCTTGGGATAAGTGGCCTGTCTGACTGGCTGGGGGCGTTTCGTGCGCGGGGCGCGGGGACAACCGCGATAGTTCGCAGTATGTCCCGTCTGCTGGCAGAGAACGCAGCTGGGCGGGGTGGGAGTGCCAGGAGTGCGAGGGAACTCCTTGGTGGCGTGGTCGTCTAGGCACTTGACGCACCTAGCGCGGAAGCAGCAGTTACGGGAAGAGTGTCCATAGAGCTGGCAGTTGTAACACTGCGACGGGATTCTATTTGTGTGTGGCGGCTCAACGGTTATCCCGGTGAGGCCGCACACCTCCGAAAGATTGAAAATCGATTTGCCCTCTGGGGACATATCGAGGAAGACGAGCACCATGTTGTATGGTGCCCTGGTGGTATGCTTGTACATCCTGTGTACTTTGCGTATGGGGAAGTTTTGCTCCTTAAGGGAGGCTGAAACTTGGTCGGGAGAGATCTCGACCGGGATCTGGCGAATAACCACTCGCAGGAGACGCTCCTCCTCGAGGGCATAAGTGAAACAGCCTAGCCTATTGGATCGCAGGAGGGAAGTGAGCCTCCTGTGATCGTCGGAGGTCGACACCTGGACCTGGATCCCTGAAAGGGTGTTCCGGGCCCCGGTGTAGTGGAGCTTGAGCTCCTTACATTGTCCGAAATTTTCGTCCAAGACGCTTTGTCTTGGATAGTGATTGGGGGCGGGCGGCAGGGTTTTTTCCCTACAGCGGGTGCGGGGGCCGCAGCAGGCTCGGAGGAGTGGTCGGAGCGAGTGTTCTCGCTCGTTCGGCGCGCTTTCCCTGCGGCCTCGGGTGTAGGGGTAGAGGGCGGGGAGCCCCTCCCCTTCCTCTTGGTGGACTGAACGGTTATGAAACCGTCGTTTAGTAGGGTCTCGTTGGGGACCGCGGTGTCCATCGCTGGGACATTTTC
This sequence comes from Saturnia pavonia, assembly GCA_947532125.1. Classification (NCBI taxonomy): domain Eukaryota; kingdom Metazoa; phylum Arthropoda; class Insecta; order Lepidoptera; family Saturniidae; genus Saturnia; species Saturnia pavonia. Next base: position 14,483,706 of record OX383906.1, read on the forward strand.
GTTTTTACGCCCGAAAGGCGGCATTAACGATTCAATCTCCGGATCCGGAGATAAGGGCGAGAAAGAATTCGCCGTATTAATGAAAGTTCGCACTACGGACGAACGTGACCGCGGACGCGGGAGAGAAGAGCTCTTAGAGCTCGAACATGCCCGTGAGATCGACGAGCGCGAGCGCGGGGCACGCGTGTCAGGATGCGGGGAGCGCGGGGAGCGCGGCGTGCGCGGGCGCGGCGAGGCGGGTACTCTGTTTGACGCGGCGGTGAGGGGTACGAAGTGCGTGGCGAGGCGGCACTTCTCCGCGGGGGTCTGTGCCGGCGCGGGACGGACGCGTGGGTACTTCCTATTAACCATTAAAGGAAACCAAGGCGTCGGGTAAGTAATACTGCCGCCCTCTCCGCTATATTTAACCTCGCCCTTTGCCTCACAGTGGTCGTGCGATAGCGTCGGTGCGGGGCGTCACTCAGCCAATGAGCGCGCACGCCCTGCGCGCGCGCTCTCCGCAGAGCGAGGCTAACCGTGCGAGAGGGACGGCAGTACCATGAGTCACCAAGCCAGATGTTCGCTGAGTCTGGCCTTACAACTAGTGAATTTACATTTTTAAACTTACAACTAGCATGACATATTCTTATTCTAACAATATTAAACTAACTAGCTATGACGTTATTATAACTAACAGTTTAAAAATACACATTTTCACACATATTCAGATTATAACATTCATATCTTATTCCAACATCGTATATATTCCTATTCTTATGCATTTATTCGCTTGATTCTTATGCTTATATAGGTATTTATAACATTTCATACTATCGATACATTATTAAAGGCTATCCATATTCATTTTGGGCTCGCTGTCCGCAACAACTATTTTTTATAATTGAACAAAAGGTTGTTGTGCCAAATGTGGCTGTAAAAGAGTAGGATTATTGTGTTCAAGTGTGTACTGTGTTCAGCGTGTACTAATTGCCAAGGCCAGTCTTGCTCGAATGTTCAATTCAATCCAATAGACGAAGATTCATGTGATATCTATGAAGGGACATCTGATTCATTGAACAATTTGTGCACATCCAGCGAGTAGAAGAGAAAGAAGAAGAAGAAATCGAAGAAGACATGACTGTTAAAGTCGAATTTGAAGAGTATTAATATGATTAAAATATAAACGGAAATCAGAACTACAGTTGAAATCAATCACCAATATCAAATGAAATCATCATGCAGTAAATACAGTATTTTCCCATAAAACTCTGTCATAACAGATCGTGAAGTTGGCCTATTGGGAAAACCACGTTAAAAAAACGCGTCAAGTACACCACCTCACAGGTGGTGTGAAAATGTGTGTATATCATGTAGAATGTAACTCCTTCAACTTTTAGAATCGCGATATCTTAAGAATGGTGATTCTTAGGAAAAAAAGTATAAACATCATTTTTGTAGACAATTTTATGATCAAAATTTTTGTATCAGCTATAATTTTGATAAAACTTACCGTTTTCGAGAAAAAATCAAAAAACCTAAAATGTTGACCTTTGACCTTGAATATTTTTTTAGCACACATGGGATCAATGGGGACTTTTGGCACTTTATTTCGACTAGTGTACCCAAGGTCTCTACCAAAATTCAGCTTTGTGGGAGTTTTTGTTATTTGAAATGTCTATTTTGACCGGACTATCCTCTATTATTCTCGGTTAGCAAAATGTCCCAGAGACAAGCTTACACTATACATGACATGTATGTCCGCCCGGTCCTACCATGTAGCTGCGTAGCGTTCGCACATATGTTCAAGCATAAAGTAAGCTCCAAGAAGTCCGAAACAGATTTTTATGTAAGCTTGTCGATGCCACATGGTTCGTTCGGAACGTAGATCGCCATAGAGACATGGAACTTCTTTCGATCGAATCATATGTTAAATTCCTCGCGAGAACCTATTTCGACACAGTTCTCTTAGACGGCCGACACGGAACACGACGATCGAGATTTTTCGTGGTTAAAGAAAAATGTAAAAAGTTAAGAAGATTATGGATTCTCATGGGCAAGGTCCCACCCAATACTATGGGAGTTGATTCCCTAGCATTTTCAAGTAGAGTAGCTCATGTAGTTTAAGAAAATATTTAAATGAAAATATAAAAGTGGACACGTGTACATTTCCACGTTCAACATGTACATCCTTGAAAGCTGATGAATGGAGCCAAATTCACAGTAGAAGCGGCTGCATAGTCCTCCGCATTCAGGAATATATTAGTGTGAGACACCTAATATAAAATATGTTCGTGCGCAACGTGGCGTGGTGACGTGACGTCGTCTCATTCGGCGTGGCGATTATTGTTGGATCCTGGACATCGCCCGGATGGGAGTAGTCTAAAACCTGGAGGAGTTTGCGCCGTGGATCAGCGTAACAGGACAGTAACAATTACCATTTTTTTATATAAATTGTAAAGTAGATTCAGATCATCACCACTATGTAATGTCTGTGTTACATTAGATGTTATTTCTTTTTACCATTAGTGAAAGAATTTGCATCATTGGCTGTACAAGGTTTAGAAACATAAAGTATAAATTAATTAAATGACACGTGTCCAACAGAACCATCTATCTATAATAGATAGTATAATAGATAGTAAGTTCTTCCTAGTCTGGACGCCACACCACTCAGGTACATAGAATTTGTAAGGGACAATTTTTTTCTTTTTTGGCTAGTTAGTTTAGAAAAAAAATTTTGGATTACATATACGCACGTTTCGTCCCTCCTCCCGGAGGAAAGCGGCATGAGATTGTGGCCACTACGCCAAAATCTATAAACATAAAAAAAATGGCAGCGGTGACCAACGATTGATTTCGATCTATCTGTGGTCGCCGTTGTATTTGGATTGTACTGAGCTTACCATCAGGGAGTACAGTCAATGTGCCAAGCTACTATAAAAAAACCAACGAATTACGGATAAGGAATTAGCCAGTTCGCGACTTATTTGCAACTACGGCAACAGCCGAAGACGAGGCGCGCCACTTTGGCGCCCTTGGAGCTTGTTGCCATGTTTTAGCGGCTGAGTGCCTTCAGTACTCGCCTTCAAGCCGGAGTGAAGCTGTAAAAGCCGTCTGAGGCTTGAGGGCCCTTTCGGCTTTAGGAAGTAATTCATGCTACACCGGGCCGGATTCGTGTCACCGTGCCTACTCGTTTTTGGTGTTAACGAATCATCTATAGAGAGCGGTCTTAAAAGTCTTGTTTTCAATGGAATTTCTACGAAATTACTTATCCAAATACGTTTTATAAGTTGATTGACTGTTATTACTCGTTAATTACTAACCTCTGATAGTTTTCCTTTTAAGTTCATTATACTACTACCAGAATTTTTTTCACTTATCTAAAAACAACCATTTATCTGACATTTGACTCTTACAAAAATTAGCACTTTAAAGCATAATATTTTGCAAACGGATCCTTAAATCAAAAAGTTGTTACCAGACCCACAATATTTTTGAACGACCAATCCAATGACACACAACACGATGTGATAGATGAGAAAAAATCCCCCTTTACATGTGGGGGAGGTACCCTAAACATTTTTTTACCACTTTATCGGCTTGATTAAGTCATATCAAATTACAGCTTTCTAGTACTATGAATCTCTGAGCTAAACCGCGGACAGACAGACGGACATACCGAAACTTTTGGGTTCCTTTTGACTTAGGAATTTTAAATTTTTTTGTTCGTGCTACTTATTATTTAAAGTATTAAAACCGTGCTGGTCTTTGAAAAAATCCAGCTTGTACTGGCACCAACCTCAAAAAAATTGTAAACCCCTAATTTGTGTCGTACCTACTTTTGATATCGTTTTGTTGATTAATTTCGTGTATATATATAAAAACATTGTCATAATATTGAGTTTTTTTTTTATTCGATTTTTTAATTACTTTTTTATTTTGTAATTTTTTGTTTGATATTTCTCACATATTGTATTTGACCAATGTTCTGAGATGTTTTCACTTTGACATCACATCCGTAGCTCGTATCAATAAGCCGGCCGTCACACTTACCTGCAAGTATTTGTACATATCTTGAAAATTACTGAATCGATTTTGATGAAATTTGCACTATTCACACTAAGTTGAAGAAAATGTAAGCCAATAAAAAAGTGTGCAGCAGTTCACACGTGTCAGAAGTAAAATCTTCAGAAGAAAATAAAAAATGTGCTTTAAAAATTCTTCTTAAATATCCTAATGAAGTGTGGTCGTGTCACACCACTAGACCAATCCGATGAAGATTTCAGACATGAAAATCAGGACTTGCATTAACCGTGCATAATGTAAATGTATTCTATCTCATTCTCTCGTAGGCTAAACCCTATAGATGTGTATTGTATTCTCTTTATACAGTCGCTTTATCGTTTCATCGAGTTTGATATCACAAAGGTGCTAAAAAAGTTTTGACTTCAAATAAATTGTACTTTCTTTTTCCAACAGTATTATTGTAGTACACATCATTTTTTATTCGTATTAATTCTCAACCGATTTTCATGAAATGTTGTACAGCGGAAGTATACATTTTGTTTATACAACAAATATGTAAAACATGTTTACGGCCCGCCTGATGGTAAGCGGCTACCGTAGCCTATGGAAGCTAGTAATACCATAGGTATCACTAGCGCGTTGTCGGCCTTGAACCCTTCTACCCCAAAAGAACTCTGGAAACGCTACCGACAGAGGGCGTGAGTCCGCACATTTCGCGTACGCAAAACAACATTATCGAAAATTGAAGGTAATAATAAATACTAAGTATCGTTACCTCGAGATAGTGCACATTGTAATGAGTTTCATGGTATTGTGTGCGAGTAAAAATAAAGTAAACATTATCGTTATTGGATTATGGTCTTGAATCAGATATTGTGAGGTTTAATTGTGGATTGTGCACGACACGGGGTAAGTGATAGTTACAAAACAACTAATATGTTACTTTATAAATGAGTCATATCTTTGGAATAATTGGAATTTGGAATAAGCGCAAATTTTATTGCAGTTCACGGAAACGGCCATTACCCTCAGGGATAATGGTATCCCCGGCCACATTACGGGGGATTTTCAACCAGTATATCGACATTAAGGCCGACTTCTTTCCTTATATTTGGAGCTGTAATATATATACATATATATTATATTCATTTATTTCCGGCTACTCTTATTTTCGTCTCAGGAATCCGAGACATTCACAAAGTTTAAACACGTTACACGTTTATATCGCTGATGTTAAATTTCAATACACCTACATGTTTTTATCGCCGTTTTTCATACACGAAATTCCACGCGGACAAAGTCACAGGCACAGCTTGTTATAATATATTTATAATTAAAACAACCAATTGAATTTAAAAGCATTGCAATTTAATGGTGTAACATATCAATTCTCTTTTACATTTATTACATTGAAAAAATATCAAATTGAATACAATTAAAATAACACTTTTTGAAATGATATATAGTCTAGCTAAGCACAAGCTAAGCTACCTATTTCCCGACGCAGAATCCGGGGGGTATGCAGAAAGGTTCTGCGTCACTCGTAGCAGTGGGCGTTGCTGAAGCAAACGCCAGGATGGCGCATACTATCGTCATTATGTACTTTAACTGGAATGGAAACATAAAACTGTAGTTATGTAGGTGTCAGGGTATCCTTGAGATGTTGGTGAAGGAATACACCGTGATGTAACGATAGTGTGATTATAAGACTCTTTTGAGAGCTCGCAAAACTACAAGTTGAAAATCTTTCGCCAAGTCCCTACCAATGTGTTCCGACAGCTGCAATGGACAGCCAAATCCAATTCCGTGTCTACGGCACATCAGGTGAGTTTGTAATCATACGCTGTCATATATATTGACAAGATGAAGGGACTTATTGCTAATAAACATCAATTCTATTTCAACTTACTTGAGTACTTGAAATGGCATAATTTTATATTTTTTCAGGGTTGATTTAAAGTTTACTTTAGTTTACTAAATATATCTTACCTAAATGAGATGATTAAATATTATGAAGACATGCAACTTCTGTATATTTTTAGGTATATAACTATATTTTAAGCTAATTTAAAATTTTATATCATCTATTTTCACGATATAATCGGTATCAATCAGGCAGCTAAAAAGAAGATTCCTCCAGGTATTATCTCCTAGGATATTTCATTTAACTAATAAAATGACATACGAAGTAAAATACGTATACTTAACGTTTGATTTGAACCGGTAAGATACGATTACGCCGTAGTAACCGACATAGATACATAATCTTAATTGCACTTAACAGACATTTTGATAAAAATATAAACATTTGAAAACAAAATAATATTTCTACTTACAGAGTTCATGTTGGCAGTTCTTGTAGAATGTGTTATAAGTAGATCAATTTTCGGTTTATATATACTTTTTCTGAGCTGAAAATGCATATAAAATATTAAAATTAATTATACCGACATTAATCATTATTAGAAAAAACGCATCGAACCGTCCAACCGTCTCATAATATATTCTTATTAGGAACTAACTTGTTCCAGCGGCTTCGCGCTCTTGACATTGCTATTGATGCAGTCTTTTAATTGTTTACTCGTTCCTCCTAAGCCTAATTATGTATTTTAACATCGTGAATTTCAGAGGTTCTCGTATTCCGTTCAACATTTTTTTAAAGAAAACTTATTTACTTTTCTAAATTATACACATATACGTACGTACATTTCAACTATATTTCGATTATACTTAAATAATTAAAAATTGTTGGTAGAGATATACATATGATATTCCGCATCAGAGATTTCCTTACAAAAGGTCAATTTCAATCACAAAGGTCAAAACTATAATTTGTCTTGCTTGGCTAGTGTTATGAAAATATTTTCCTAATTAAAAATAAGTGTTATTTAAATTTTTATATACCTAATTGACATAATCGAACATTCTGGAAATATTTATAGGACTTCAATGATGTGAGAGAACGGAGTTTACTGGGTCCTTTAAATCGTGAATATGGTGGGTTGTGTTATTACATAACGTGAATAGATATTTGAGCAGGTCGGCATGACAGCGACGACAGGCTATGGATTGTAGATCCCGCGGTGGTCGTCGATGTTGTTGGATGACACTGTACCTACCTGACATCAGGTAAAGAGCCATCACTTCGCAGTGCTATGATAAAAACATCAAAGTCATTTCACCACAAATTTCACTTTAATTGTTTCTAAGTACATCTTAAAAGAATTGCAACTGGTAATAACAACTAGACCTAGACTGTCAGCAATCTGCGTAGCCCGAATACTGCGATAGTTTGGACATATCGCAACAGGGAGTTGCGCAAATCGGTCATCGGGCCTGGTTAATAAAATTAGTTTTTTAATAATCAAGGAATACTTAGTTCTCGTCAGTGTTATCGTGAAATTTTGATGAAATTAACGAGAAGTAATGTTAAAGTTCAAAGCGCTAATACCTAGTGTTCCTGCTCGCTAAGTAAAAATGAGACAAGTTATTTCTTATTGATTTTTCGCGTACCTCTTTACTATATATTACATACTTTCATATGCAATTAGTAAAATAATGTTAATGTGACATTACATACAAATAGACCCTTCTATTTTATTGTTTATGTTATTATAGAATTCGATATTGTTAATATAAAGTCAACTGTCCAAGCAATTATTTAAATACATATATAAAAACAATGTAAAATTTATAATAATTTAATTAGTTCTGAATAATAGCTGCGGGAAAACGACTCTCATTTTTTTTTCCTGATACATTTTCCTACAGTATTGATATAAATAATAGCTATCTAGAACCAAGCTTAACCGCTTTGATATTAATTTTTGGGGTAAGCAGAGAACACTTTGCTTTTCAAGTTGAACGGCATATTATTGAACTTCAAGAATTACAGACAAGCGAAAGCACTGCCGATTTTAGCAGTTAACCGCTGTGTTCGTTAAGATTAAGTCGTTGTTAAGTTAAGAACAGCGATTTGAACACACATCACATTATAGACTACATATTGCTGATTTCTTTCTATTTTTCTATCATAACCCTTTATTTAATTATTTGGTTTAAATTTAGAGGTAAGGTACCTTACAAAAAATATTGGTTGTTTTTTATAATGCTTTCATTAGATATCCTATACCGTGTGGAAAGTCGTGAGGAGATTAATAGAAGATTTAAATAAATTAAAAGTTGTTGTTAGAATTGCTCATAATGTTATCCTTCATCGTCCCACGTGTAGGCAGTCGTTTAATTAATCGCCAAGTCTTCAATTTGCCAATTGTAAGAGTAAATATAATTCTAAACAATAAAGTTGATTTGTTTGTTTTTTTATGCCAAAAGGCGCAAACAGGCAGACGGCCTACCTGATGGTAAATGGTTACCGTCGCCTATGGACAACTAAAACCCCAGGGGCATTACAGCCATGTTGCTAACCTTGGAGACTGTATTTCCAGCCTTTTTTGAAGAGCCCCACGTCATAGCCCTGGGGGAAAACCGAGCTGGGCAACCCATTCCACAACCCTAGCGTACGTGACAGGAAGGTTCTAGAGAACCTTACTGTTGTCGCGTTTCGGCTAGGTTTTGTGATTCTCTGGCCTCAAATAGAAATAGATTGTATTTAAATGTTCGATTTGTATATTATTATTTAATGTATATTGTTTTCCTTGTTACTTAGTGCTGAGTAGTGCATTTTAGTTTATATCTTAATATTATTTTAATATAATTGACGGGTATGTTGGTTGGTGGGTACAGACGGGCGCGGGGCACGTGGTGCATGTCAGTGCCGTCGATTGGTTACGTACGCGCATGCGTATTACTTGATCGCGATGGTTATTTAAAACGTACAACAATGGCGAACGATAAACATATTCATAAAGAAAAACGAATCAATATAAATGGGGTGTAAGAGTGTAGCATCTTAAGACTTGAGACACCCAAGCGATCCACACCTGCACATGGTGCATCATAGCATAGTTGAAAAGCTAGTCATAGTGACTCGCTTATGCGCTTCGTGTTTCGGGATCAAGTGGTGCATATCCAGTTTCTGTTCATTCAGGCCAGTATCCAGCGAGGACTGGTGATGTGTTGTTTTTGAACATATAATTATTCATCTTTATGGTAACTACTAGTTGACCCCGTAAACGTTGTTCAGTAGTCATCAGTCGACCACAGCGCCACCTAGCGCTTTTTATAAAACTACAAATGTCGCAAACAAGCATAAGATCCGCCTGATGGCAAGCGGCTAGCGTAGCCTTGGTACTCTTGTAATACCATAAGTATCACTAGCACGTTGCTGACCTATCCCAATGAGCTCTAGAAACTCTACTCGCCGCAGGAACACAACGTGATCTTCTGTACGGTGGAGGTATTGCACCAGGCGGGCTGCCCCAAGTAGAGAGAAATCTCCAAAGAACTTTCTCTGTGCCCTGCCTACCTCTCTTACGTTCAGCATAGCATAGAACCCCCTTGGAAAAACACTTAGACCTACTGAATCTCATGGTGATCGGTCCAACTGTGTTATTGTTTATCAATCTCTGTTTAAACCATTAGGTGCTGGTGTGAACTGTTTGAAGACGTGGAATGTCGCGACCCACCAACACGTCCGACGTGGTGTTGCCAATGCATTGTTAAATAAAATACTTTATGTTGATTCCCAACAATCTCATATATATCAATATTATTTTTATAGATATTAGATTAAATTAAGGAGGTCACACGGACACCCCGTACCACGTTTATCAAAGTCTCTTTCGCTTGGCGGCCATCTTGTATTCGTGGATGGACTTGAGTAGGTAAAACGATCCGACGATGATGACCAAGGTGGTACCCGACGCGACCAAATGCCAAAGAGATTGCATATTTGGAACATTCATTCGTTCGAGTGATTTTCCAAACAAAAAAAAAATCTTATGTTATTTAAATGGGAAATCAAAAACCACAACCATTCACCTCTTAATATTAATAATATTAAGGGCTGAAACTTTACCAGATTTTTTTTTTCGTCTTCTTGAACGATATTTTCGTAGTGGCTAAGAAAAAAAAATTAAAAGTTTTTTTTTGGCCCACCCTAATGATCACATCATCGACTAAACATACGTCACCAAGAAGACCAACCATAACTCTTTCCATAAGGCGTTCGAAAGTCGCTGGAGCGTTGCACAAACCAAATGGCATAACATTAAACTGCCATAGTCCGTTTTTAAACCCTATGCTGAATGCTGTCTTTTCCTTATCTTCTGGGCTTATCTCTACCTGCCAATTTCCACTCTTCAGATCAATAGTAGAGAACCACTCCTTCCCACTCAGCAAGTCCAGTGTATCGTCAATCCGGGGTCAAGGGTAACTGTCCTTCTTTGTCACTTTATTCAGCATGCGGTAATTCACACAGAACCTTGTACTGCCATCTTTCTTCCTCACCAGCACCACCGGTGATGACTATGGACTAGTAGAAAGTTCAATGGTTCCAGCATTAGCCATGTCCTTTATCATTTCTGCAACTTCGGGTTCTATGGCCCAAGGTATTCGTCGAGGCCTTTGCTTAATAGGTCTTGCATCACCAGTGTCTATTTGATGTTTCACAAGTCCCGTTCTTCCACATTCGTTACCAGTTGCAAAAATATCCCGAAACTGCATCAAAAGTTCTATTGCGAATAAAAGTCGTTCACAATATTGAATGGTACTAATATGTAATTATTAGTACTTGTTTATTCTTCTTTCTTAGTTACAATGTTACATTGTGTACACGACCAAGTGAGAGCCGACCCCCGACAACTTGTCCTCACAAGTAGTACTACGTTTGCGAGGAGGCTAAACGCGGAGACCAATGCCCGTCCCGTAAACACGTAGGAAATTTTATGTTAAAACAACAACTTGTTGAGCTCGTAATCTGTTATAGGAACATGTATAGCTATAGAAAATAAACCATGTTCGATAACGTCTTTTATTTTAACACCTAATTAAGTAATAGATTTAAGAGTTTGTATAGGGGTAAGCATAGTCATAAGAAATTGTAAAAGACGGTGGATTTAATAAAGTTATTGGCAAAAGGGGGTAAAGCGAAAACTCTTCCGTGGAAATTGTTATAAAAGGCGAGCCGATTGGCGGCTCGTCAGTCCTTTTCAGGATTCGCCACCGTAACCACTAGTAACCACGGAAGAGTTCCTGCCTCGCCTCCAGCTGCCCTTTTAAACACTGTGAAGACTGCGTTTCATTTTTTATTCTGAAGCGGATTCAAAGCCACGGACTTGAAGCCCTAGGAGAGTAACCCACACACAGTGGTTCGTAGTAACAATATTGTTTCTTAGTAACTTACTTGATTTCTTTTGAAAAAAAATACGAAATTTTAAATTAAATTATATATATAACTAAAGGCTTGTATTTTAATAACAATATGTATTAATTATTAATAATAATATGCAATAATATACGAAAATTTTGTAAAAGTTCAAAAAAACAAATGTTCAGAAACTTTAAGATAATTAGGCTCTATGGATGAAATTCTTTTGTCTATACATTACGTACACTGTGCTATACATTGAAAATAGCTTGATCTGACATTTGTATTGTCAAATTTACTAATTTAAATACGATTTTTAAAAGTGATTTTCTCATAACCTATAAATTTCCGGAGTGTGAAATTTTATAATAAGCCTAATTATAAAGTGATCTAACTGTAAAAAAAATTTGGAGTGTGAACTCGACGGTAGCGATTAAGTTGAGCCAAATCCTTCGTTGTGCAGTGTTTGTGTTAATTTTACATTAAAATTACATTTATTTTTATAGACTTCTTTGCAAACGACGATAAAAATGAAAATACCAATTTTCATAATGTATTACTCCAGAATTTGGTAGTCTTGGGTAGTTCGTGAACCACCTAGGTAAGAAGAGCGCTCCTTTAGGTGAACTATGCGAACTAGTTCATTGATAATACCGCTCTTAGTTCTTTTTATATTTCTTTTAGCGTCCACTTTACTAGACAGTGGCGCAATGTTGTCAATCGAGTTACATATTTACTTTTACTTTTCACGCCTTCTCTATAAACTGGTAAGACAATAGTATTTTTAGGCCAAATAGTTTATAAGATATGATCAAAAATTTCTTTATTGACCGTTGAATCACACCGTTTCCGAATCAATCAAAACGGTCATATCTTAGTTGATTCCATTGCCGCTCAGTGCTCTTACGCGTCACACACGTTTATTTTGAATTACAACAATTTCGTTGTCAATTTCAGAACAAATGCGTAAAATGTGAGTATTCTATACAGTATTATTTATAGGATGTTCATGAAATATATTTATAATATTTTACTCTCCAAGTTTAATTACTTATAATAGGTAGATAGGTGTTTCTTTTTTTAATTGTCATATCTATGTAGTAGGCAATATAGTTGCGTGTAACCTTTTCAGTAAAATATAATTTGAAATTGAAAAAAAAATTTATTGATCGCGCCACTCATTAATGGGACGCGACGGAATATTTTTGAGTTTGCGTGTCGGGCAACACTCGGCTGTCAGACGTCACAATATAAAATACGTTACGTGCGCCGGCGCCTTTTAAAGTGAATATAAATATTACTGAACTACAGTGCCTAAGTGACTGTTTGCATAAAGTGTACCCACTACAAGTGATCAGCCCGTTTTGCAACTCATCAGCAGCGCACCAGGTACCTACACTTGTACTTCAGCCCAGCGAGTTGTGGTGTTTAATACACCATTTATTATATGTCCTATTACACTAAATCGTCTGGTCTATAAGATGTTTAAATCTGCCACTAAATCTATAGTAATTCAATTAAGCAAAAGAGTTTTCTAGTTTGATTGTTTGTCTATTTAAACGTGCTATTCTCTGGATCTGCCAGTCGGAATCGAAAAATTCGTTTTGTATATGATAGGCAGCTTCACGAGGCTATTTATAGTAAAGGAGTATAAGTTATCTAGCATTGGGCTATACCTCGCAGGTAGCCTTGAATATTGATTTTTGGAACGAAGTTTCTTATGGCGCGTTGCGAAAAAGGGGGTAGACGAAAAAAATTAAGACCAAAAGTTGTAACGACAGTTTTTGCTATAGTTGTAAGCCGTGCGGCGTGCGCGTTTTTATCTGTCTGTCTCTCTCTCTCTCTCTCTCTCTCATAGAAAGCAAGTCAGTTATTTTTAAATATTTCTCCTTAGTATATCTGAAAATAAATCCGTAATACCATATTATCCATATTATATCTATCTCTTATACATACGCCACATTAAACTATTTTGTGACAACAAATAATTGAAAAATTTTAAATTGATTTATGAGCATTATTATTAGTCATGGCACATTAATCCTTCCAAACGAAAGTGACTTAATCATCAAGACAATTTTATGAAGATGAACTTTGCCCTTTATAGCATGTTATTTAGACGCATAGTTTAGGAGCTAATGGAAAATTAAAATAATTCAACACTCGGCTCGGGTCTACGTCTATAGTAGCAGTGTCTCGAACGAGCCGTGTGATGCATAACCTTGACCGTCGGATCAAAATATTGTCTATACTGAAGTATTATAAATAATCAGTGCTTTCTTTTAAATTGTACACGGGTGAAACCCTGGGGCATAACTAGTTGAAGTGAAACTTCTTATGCGACTTCCAAGCGTTAAACGTTAAATGTTAAACGTTAAACGTTTAACGAACATTATCGGTCTCTCCTCTTTGTCTGAGTCAGAGCGAGAGAGTAAATGTCGGTGTGTATGTATATTGCACACTGTTTAAATAAAATAGAAAATGTCTTTTAAAATGAAGTTTCACTTCTATCATGTGTGAATCGTACACACACCTTTTTTATTTTTTGTGCGTCGTTCTTTTCATAATACTTAAATAATCTTCTTCTGTTTATGAATATACGAGTATTTAAAACTGGATGTTGGTTTATATAAGCGAACACCATGAAAGTTTTTTCATGGAGAAACAGAAAATTCTTGGAGGATGCCGGGAAACTTGCATATGACTTCTATCTGTCTAGGGATAATTGCCTTCGGTTACGCGTACTACAAAGAGCGGTTAGAACCCTCATAGTCGAGTTCAGAGGTCACCAGTGGGCCAACCTCGTAGAGGGTCTGGTCTTCCCTTCTGGCCTTCTGGAACCTCGCCCGCTCTCTCAAGCTAGACGCATCTGCCCCGCTGCCGTCTCTCGACAGGGGCTCGGTCTCGCACTCGCGTTCAACAGCGACGATGAAGCGGAATGCCTTGACGCAAGTCTGGAGAGCCAGTGCTCTCCTAACTGCGACAATGTAGACACTGCACATATCAACGCTATCGAGTCTTCGGTACAGGGATATAGCTCGATCCCCTCCTGCAGATACCATACCCCCGGTCACGCCTGATTAGATCTGCTCTACCGTCTGTATCGTGGTGAGTGTTCTGAAGAGCTGTTCAATCTAATTCCCTCCTCTCTCTCCTTTCCACAACAGAACCACACAAGCTGGGATTCAGAATCACAGTTTTACGGTAACCTGCATCTCGGCACGAACTAAAAAGTTCTCTATATCTTATCTTTGTCGTACCGTAAAACTGTGGAACCATCTTCCGGACAATATGTTCCCTCCTTCTTATGACATCGGGTCTTTCGAGCGTAACCTGAAGGGATATTTATGCAGGCCGGCATGACAGCGGCGACCGCCGCCTTACATTTGAAATTAGCGATTTGTCGTACTGACCACTTTGATCTGAAATATCTCCTCTTCATACCGCCAAACCGCCTTCAAAGAGTTTACTGATTCTCGGCCCCGTGGTTTTTTTAGTAAAGGGATCAATGAACTACCTATGAGCTGGTAAAAGTGCATAGATAACAACAGTGCATACTTTGATTAATTATATATGATTTACAAAAAAAAAATGACTTTCCTCTCGTACAAAACGCAAATTTCATATGTAAGGACCTAATATTTGGATTGGACTGTGCTTACCATCAGGGATACTACAGACAATGTGCCAAGCTACTTAAAAAAAAAAAATTACGGACAGGGAATTAGCCAGTTCACGACTTATTTGCAGCTACGGCAATAGTCCAAGACGAGGCGCACCACTTTGGAACGCTTGGAGCTCGTTGCCATGCTTTATTTAGCGGCTGAGTGCCTTAAGTACTCGCCTCCAAGCTATGGTGAAGCTGTAAAAGCCGTCTGAGGTTTGAGGGCCCTTTCGGCTGTAGGAAGTAATTTTTGCTACACCGGGCTCCGGCCCCGATTTCTGCCACCGTGCCCGACCAGTGTAACATGAATTATCCTTTAGAGAACGATCTGAGAAGTTGCTTTCAATGGAATATGTACGAAATTACTTCCCCAAATACATTTTATAAGTTGATTGACTATTACTCGTTAACTAATTACCTCTGATAGTTTTTCTTTTAACTTAATTATACTACTACCAGAATTTTTCTCACATATCCAAAAACAGTGACGTAGCTAGGTAACCAAAGGCCCTGGTGCAATATAACTATTGGGGCCCTATTTAAACTGATGAATATATATAAATATTTTAAACATGGTATCCATATGTGGTTTAGATTCCTCCAATTCGTACTGAGCGTTTTGCTTCAACTTTTGTAATGCGGACGGCCAGGGAATGAAATGCCTTAGTGGCGTCTTTGTTTCCTGACAGGTACACCTGGGTGTCTTTAAGTCAAGAGTGAACAGGTATTTTCTAGGCAAGCATCTTTCATCGTCGGCCGCATCGTTGCTTACCATCAGGTGAGATCGCGGCTAAATGCTTGCTTATCATGCGTAAAAAAAAACAGCTGTGAAGAGTTTAAGAACTGCCGGAACCGGAATGGAAGACGAAAGTAACGTAGTAGGTAGATAATTTAAAAAATAACGACGTAGATTACAATTAATAATGTAGGTAATAGGTAATAAAATGAAATAGAAAAGATGAAAGGCCTTATTAATGAACGTCTGATATACCAGCTAATAATAAAATAAGCTATTTTTATAATCTTTTTAAATCTTTTTAAATCCAGGCTTGATGTGGCTTTGTTTTCAATTGCTATTAGCGATAAATGTCGGAGTCGAGCTTGGCCCACACTATTTCTTCAATATGTCTTTATTATTTTTAATTTGCTAAATGAAGTTTCAGCTGCTGCAGAAGTGACAGGAATTATATAGAATAATAACATTGCTGTAAATACTTCCGTAAGGTCACATTCTAGCACTCCATATTTGCGCAAAATTTCCTTACATAATTAGTGAACAGTCCATGCCTGGGTTAATTTACATAGAAGTAGGTAGTAAATATTAAGAAATTATGGGGAAAAGTTGGGGCCTATTATATCTGAATATTTACTTTGGAACTGGTCACACTTTTTTAATAAAGTTGCTTCATCTACATCTTGTAAAAAAGTTGGTGTTAGAAAGTTGAATCTTTGACAGACTGCACTCATACCAGTAAAACGTGTATTTAATTGAGCTATTATTGTGTCTAGTACAGACCCAGAAAGAATTCAGGGGAATTCCTTACAAGTTATGAATTTAGTTCAACTGAGTTGCCATAATTAAACTCGTGTTGCTATCTGTTATATTTATATTCTTAGGATGGGAGAAATTTGAGAATGTTTGAGGTTTTGCTCGTCAGGGTCCGAGGGCCCCCTGAGCTTGAGGGCCCCAGTGCACGGCACCGCCTAGCCCTCCGATAGCTACGCCACTGCCTGTGCATCTGATAGTCTGTGAGTTATGTGACGAAAATGTAAGGTTTCATTTACGCCAAAGCAACAACATGCGCGCAGCGTTGATTTCACGTGACAATATGACCCAATATGGTAATACGATAAGGCTCACTAACGGGCTCTTAAGTGTAGCTGTCGGAACACACCCATAGGTGTTTGATGACATAATCTCAACTTAAAGGTGGTAGCTAGCTAGGCGGGCATTAGAAAAAGCTCTACTATTGTGCTATGGTTTCATCACGATGTTTTCCTTCACCGAAAGCTTAGGCCCATTGCAGGGATTCGAACTCACGTCCATCGACGTGATGGCCTTACTCGCTATAAACCACTGAGCTATCATTGCTTCAATGAACGCCTATGAAATACTCTTCGAAAGTTTTTATTTGCTTTTTAATAGGTTTTACACCCAGATCATTACAGTATTTTTAATACAAAATTACATTTCTTTTTAGGATAATATGCAAATAAATAAGCTAAAAGTGGAAAAACATAATAAAGTATGAATAAAGTACAGTAGATTAGATTACGATGATGTTGTAGTTTAAATAATTGGCGAGAAAAAATGAAAATATGAACTTACTGGAGGACAATCGGCTTCGCACGGGTATTTAACAAAAAATTCAAAAATTATAAATTTTCATACGTATCCCTAACCTTTTATTCTATCGCCTATGTTCACCAGGGGTAATGTACAATTCTAATGTTGAAAGAATTTTTCAAATCGGTCCAGTAGTTTCAGAGCCTCTTCAATGCAAACAAACAATCAAATCTTTCCTCTTTATAATATTAGATTATATTTAAAAACAATATCGAGCGTCGATATCTAGATTTCAATATCGGACTATCGATATATCGTCAAAAAGATATTACTATTAAATATCGATATTTCTAAATAATAATATCGATTGTTCGATATTTTATCAACGGTCCTAGTACTCAGTTACATAGCAGAGACCACAGACTAATAAGAGCATACTACATATGGGACATTACATAGTATTTCCTCAAAGCGATGCATCCCTAGCAATTGGCAAAACGAGAAGTAAGAGAAATGCCGAACGAACAAATAAGAATATAATTTTTGTGATATTTATGCCTAATACAAGTAGTAATAAGTTCAAAAATGCGTTATTTAAGTAATTACTTTCGTTTATATCAAGTGAATGGTTCTGAAAAAGCTGGAACAACCGTGAGTATTATAAAACATGTATGGTTACGGTACATAATCATTTGTTGTTATCAATTTGTATTGGATTATTTATCACAATTATTAACCTCACGACCTTAGAGTTTAAAAGTTAAGATTTACGGGTTCCTATTTAGGTCGTTGCTAACATTAACAGCTAGAATATTTATCAAGAAATAAAACGTTCTATCATTTTGCTTATCCTTCTAAAGTAATTTTTTTGTAAATATATACTAACCAACTTTTTTACAACTATTTAAACTTATCAAACTGTATATGACTTTATATGATTATTTACGTGTGCGGTGTGCTATAGTTGCTCCTAATAATTAATTTCAAATATATAATTATAAACAAATAAAGAATACTGTTTAGATATTGTAGCAGATTAAGATAAAAAAAGATGTGAAAAAATCAAATGAGTTTATGAATAATGCAGCACAATAGGTATTGTGCATACTGGAACAGGTGACATTCCAGCACTAAAAAAAAAAAACTTTCGAAACGTAGTACATAACTTTAAAAAAATATATGTTTATAGTTTTTTATTGGTAAAGAAAAATATAAGTAAAATGTATGTAGGTATTCAATTAAAGAGCTTGAATGGAAAAGGGCTGCTTAGAATTTTTTTTATATTTGTAGCTTATAGTCACAGTAATAAAAAAAGTGAAATTCAAATACATTTTCTGTTCCAATTAATCATAGCACTATCCTATGCCAGGGAAGGAAAAACATAGATCGGAACACTACAGAAATGTTATAATAGTTCCGTTGTTTTGGTTTATCTTTTGGAAAGAGATTCAAACTTAGGCTATTTCACTTAGATTTATATTTCTTCTTGTTTTGGGTGCCACAGAAGCACTTGCCAATGTCAATGTTTTTTAAGTCTCTTAGTATTTTCTAATCTTCAAAGTGGTGGTCTAAATAAAAAGGTGGCTCCTTTCTTGGACTATCTAGGGAGTTTTTGTTGCAACTCAAAATGCATGTTTCCAGTTTATATTTACAATCCACTTCACATATGCAAAATAACCAACTGTATCACACCAAATGCCACCAATACTAAAAAATATAGGTTCATAGAACCTAAGTTAACAAATTAAAATAAAAACCACAACTTGGCAACTCAAAATCCCTCCAAAAACAATTTTAGATTCATGTTAGTCAAGTTTGGTGTTAGTATTATAAAATACTGTCTGATAAATAGTTTCTGAAAGAAAAGAGCTTATTATAACTAGAACAGTTTTTTAGAGACAAATAATGTTTATAATTTTTTTTATACCACTACTGTGGTGAACTAGCGTGCAGTTGATAGTAAACATTCCCTATAGCCTTGGAAGCTTGCAACTCTAGAATATGTTGAATATGATGCATATGGTGTTGCCGACCCTTTACAAACCCCTATATTTAGGTACAAGCTGATACCTCCATGTGTTGGTAAGGGAAGATACTAATATAATATTATTAATCTGCTACACCGTAAAAATATTTATATTATAATATTGGGCTAAATGGAGATCTTTCCTGTGAGTCCTATGTCTATGACGTGGAACTCTAGGATTACATCGTCAATCTGCAAATGTCCGACAGATGGGTTTGCATCTTATAGTAATTCATAGGTTTAATTATCATGCTAGCCGACTGCATATTAGTTATATTAAATGTGTATATTCTTACAACATACGTGCTGATTTTTTGAGAACACTTTTCTCAGCATTTTCTCCTTTGTCAGCACCTGATAATATTCTATGTAAACTGAAATAAATGCAAGTTGATTTCTAGATAATACGAAAAATGCATAAATAAAGTCAATAAAATGTTATCGAACACATAAATTCTATGCTAATTAATTTAATTGGTGGCACTGATAACAGTTTAATGGTTGTTATCAACCCTTTATCCTGTATTTATGTGCTGTGTACAAAGTTTCTAGATGTAGACAGATAGTGATGGGGTAATCCTGAAGTGGATTCTGTGTATTTAGTAGTACAAAAGTAACCCACAAACAGTCAAATTTTTTTTTTGATGTGAAACATCTAATCCGCCGCATTAGACCGATGGCGATGCGTCGTCACGTCATCCGTCGCCACGCTATATGATAGTATGAAATATCTAATATAGTGTTGTGACGCGTCGTTATGCGCAAGTGATTGTTTATTTTTGATTATGCCATATTTTTTTTCCTTTCATAAACTATCTTTTTTATCTTTTGCGTTAGAAAATAACCAATAAATCAAAAAGGTGCCAACGAAAAATAAAACACTTGCGCCTTTTTCAATAACATTGGAAAATGATTTTATCGCTTCCCCTTCTTCCAGTAGGTTTAATTATAGCTCAGACGTGGAATGACATCGTGACGTCTCATACTGTATTATTAAAATTGATAGTTAAATTCCTTCCATTAACCAGAGATTGTTAAAACCATCAATCATGTGTTTATATCGACAACTACCACTGCATAATAGATAAAAAATCGTTCAAGAATCGATAGTTATACAATTTTTTTTTTATAGTAGCATGGCTTAATGACGTCACTGTACCTGATGTGCTAAAACCGCACGGCAGAAGCGAAAACTTCATAAGACAATTATTACATATGAATATACTAAACACAGCGACACAA
Source organism: Saturnia pavonia (assembly GCA_947532125.1). NCBI lineage: Eukaryota > Metazoa > Arthropoda > Insecta > Lepidoptera > Saturniidae > Saturnia > Saturnia pavonia. Next base: position 14,504,197 of record OX383906.1, read on the forward strand.
CAGCGAAGAGCAGCTGACTGTATCTTTCTCGCTCGGGTACACTCGGCGGTCCCGAATTCACCCGATCGAGCCTTTCACCTCAGAGCGTGACGTATCAACCTAACTTACTACCTACGGAAAATCTGTGTCTGCCAAAAGAAGTTTTCACTTCAAAAATATATCGATTATTTTTAGTACGGAATGTATGCTTACCGAGCGAAGACAGCAAAAAAGGGTCATTTGCGTGTTTCGCAGTTTGCGTACTTTGATATTTGACGAGCTAAAAAATCAAAGCTCGTTTGCCGCAAGTCTTTGTTGTAATCATCAAAAAAATTAACAATTGATACTTTTACCCTAACTATCGATTAGTCTACAGTTAATTAATGTTTTGCAAACACTAATCGCCGGTCGCCGCTGTCATGTCAGCCTCTTGACATACACTGGCTGTTTCCCCGAAACGCGACAAACCTCAAGAGAGTCACTTTGAAGGGCTTATTACCACATGTACATAGTGGTCGAGACCCAGTTATTTATTTATACCTTATTCCTCGTAAGAAGACTTTCATGACATATCCACAAAACGTAAATTGTTACGTCGTGCAAATTATGACATAATCTAAAAACATGTATTTCGGCAATCGATTAACATTAAAAAAAAATGATACTGATAAACGTTATAAAAACATTTTGCATGATAAAATCCTAAATAACTTTCTCTATACAATGATTTTCTTGGGAATCACTATAAACTGTTATCGTTGCTGGTCATACCGTGTATCTTACTGCCGTTATTAATATTTTTTATATTCAGGAGGAATTTAATATATTTTTGTATTACATTGTGGAATTCCACTATGTCGAGTTTGATAAACCAGAGAGAAACCAACGATGGCGAGTGTAAATTTTTAACGTAATCAAAATCATTTAGAATGTGAATTCTGCCCGTCTTTGGTTTTTTTATACTACTAAGAGGGATAAGAAGCATACGGTCCGCCTGATGGTAAGCGGCTACCGTAGCCTATGGACGTTTTTAATACCATAAGTATCAAATAGCGCGTGGCCCACCTAGAAACCCCTTACCCCAAGGAGCTCTGGAAACCCTACTCATCGCAGCAACAGAACACAAGGATAAGGTGGAGGTATTGCATCAGTCGGACTGTAACAAGTAGAGAGAAATCTAAAAAAAAAAATCTGTCCTGTACCTCTCTTATTACACGATAGCCCTTACTGTATGTTAACATTTATCTTCATATAACTATAGATAGATAGATGGTAAAGGGACTAATGCCCGCCTAGCTAGCTGCCACCCTCAAGTTGAAAATCTGTTGCCAAACACCTTTAACAGTGTTCCGTTAATTGCGATTGAGAGACAGTCCATGTAAGCTTAGCTTTTTGTCATCTCCAAAACCACATTCTTACTTAAAATTAGATAAGGTATTATCAAAGTTTCGTTTTTGTTTTGTTACGACGTGCACCGTTACTTTCTATATGACTTCAAACTAGAGTAGAGCAAAATAATAAAACGATGGAATCGATTATTAATCGTATTAATCGTAAAAATCGAACGCCGTTGTACATTTAATTTATTAGTTTCTTGTTTAATTTCGAATAAACAAATATATTTACGTAATTCCTACATTTTTACTGCAGCAACAAGCAACGAACAATATTGACTGGCAGAATTTATCTTGTTCTTTGAAGTCAGGCATTCAATAATTCAAGTGTAGATACCAGATTGCGATCACAAATTATTGTTATTGTTTATTTGTGTTATTTAATTTACACAGCTAACAGATTTGTTTATTGATTTAAAACGTAATCGTATTTTCGTTTGTATTTAGCTCTAAAAAAGAATCGATAATCGTTACAATCAAATTACAATTTAAATTATGCTACATGTCTAAAATAAACATTTGACATGTGTCGTGAAAGTCTTCTTATGATATAGTTATCTATTTAGTTATATTACCCTATCACTGCTTGATTACTAAATATAGTAATCCTCCTGGCTAATTCCTGGCTGATCCAGGAATACGACATGCCTAAGGGCACATTCATATATCGATGATTTATTTTTTTGTTCAGTAGTACATAGCCATTTATCATCGTATTCACACGGTCACGAATCGTGAAAAATTACGAATACGTCCAAAAAATATGAATCCATCATGATGAATTGCACGATCAATCGTCTGAAGGATTATTCGTTTTAACGATTCGTTTTGGTGCGAGGTGAGCTTCCTCTCGCCTTGCACGCTTTATTTACTCCTACTCGCATTTATGTGCCCTGTTTTCTCAAATTCCCATTCAATTTTATAAGATTGTATGCCCGCGGCTCCGCTCGCGTGTACTACAGAATGCAACCGTACGAGCGCACGTCGGAATTGTGCTGCATCAAAAATATCAACCTTAGAAGATAATCATAAGTTATCGCATATCTTCGCCGTATGTGATAGTACATTGGATTGTAGGGCGAGGGCTATTTTATCTTAACATAAAATATATTAACATCTTCGCCGTCTGTGACGTGCTTTAAATAAAAACCACTATATGACAAAGTTCCAGCTAAAAACTCTCCGCTGATACTCAATTATTCTAAGGTAAGTTTAATAAAAAATCTATTCGTTGATAGCGGCAATCAAACCTCTTTCACTTACGTGTTTTACGTATGACATATTATCATTGAACATTCAATAATTGAAATTCAGATGACCGTAGCAAAGATTATTTTCATTGTACGTATAATAAGTTTTTAAAATCCAAAAGTTGTTTAATTATTCTGCAATCTCTATAATTTTTATGATGAAATTGAATAGAGTCACTAGTAAATATGGAATGTGGAATATGGAAGGTAACATGGAAAAGGTAAAGTGATTTGAAAAATAATCCTTTCGTTTGGAAATTGCTATTTGCACACGTTGTAGTACTTAAAATACATTTGTTAGTAAATAATAATAATAACAATTTACTGATGTTCGTTATCTACACAATTTATTGGATCTCTGTTATACAAAAATATATTTCCGTGTGTCATGTCCTTTTCCTTTTTTAAAACGACAATCATTAACATAGAGTTTTAGACTGAGTAGATATTATTACTTATATATTTTACAATCCACAACACTCCCGGGGGCAAGATTAACAGAAATCTCTTATAACTTACTACAATATGCGGTTACATTTAACACAAATTTTCTACAAGTTAATTTATAACACGTTGCCACATAACCTACAGAGCATCGTACAATAAATATTAAGAACACAGGAAACTCAAAAACAATAAAGTTAATCCATAAAACGAATTTGTATTTTTATTTTACGTCCAGACCTTGTAGTTGTAGCTAAAGGAATAGGTACTGTAGAGTTCTGTTCATTACCTCTTTGTGGCGGATCAGCACCACTGGAAAGAGGTATGTTGTCTAGCCATTCCTGAGATACTGCAGAAAGTTCAAGTGGATATAATCTCTGATAAGGTCTTACCTTTATTCCTGATGCAGTTTGAACTCTTGCTACTCGCTTGAAACTGTCTTTCCCTATATATGTTTCTCTAATTATTCCTAAAGGCCAATGTAATCTGTTTCCTTCTGATTCTATTATCACTAGTTCTCCTATTTTCGGTTCTTTCCCCTTTTCTTTTCCTTTGCTTATAAGAAGTGATAGATATTCATTCTTGAATCTTTTTCTAAAATCTTCACGTAGTTGTTGTAAATATCTGTAACGAATCTGTATGTTTTCCTGATCAATCTTATCTAGGTCTGGTGTTGCTTCTGTTGGTAGGCTTTGTAAAAATAGCATGGGAGTGAGCGGTTTTACATCTCCCATTTCTACATATGTGAGAGGTCTGCTGTTAATTACAATTTCACAGTCACATAATATTGTTGAAAGCTTGATCCAGTCTACTGATGCTTTCCCGAGAATTCTGCGTAACATATCTTTAACTACTCTAATCAAACGTTCCCACCATCCTCCCCACCACGGAGCTGTTGGCACGGAGAATTTCCACTGGATCTTATTACAGTCAATGGATTCTTCTATTTCTTGCCGGTTTAGTTGTTGTAGCAGAGTGGCAGCACCAACAAAATTGGTTCCGTTGTCAGTGTAAATTATTCTTACTCTGCCTCGTCTTGCTATAAATCGTCGTAGCGCCATGAGGAAGCTGTTTGTGGAAAGTGATTCTGCGAGTTCCAGATGTACAGCTCTGTAAACTGCACATGTGAACAGGACAATCCAACACTTATGGTTGTTTTTTAGAATTAGAGGTCCGGCCAGATCTATACCTGTCACTTCGAATGGAGCTGTGTTCCTGATTCGATCTGCTGGTAGGGGTGGTTCTGGAATAAGGTAATGTTTTGCTTTATATCTTTTACAGATAAAGCATTTTGATACAACGTTCTTCACTAGTCTTCTGACTCCTGTTATCCAGTAAGTATTTCTTAATGTAGCTAGTAAAGTTTGTGTCCCAGCATGCTTTAACTTTCTATGTGTTTCTTCGACCATTCTTTGTACTATGTCATTTTTTCCAGGTAACAAAATTGGATATATAAATTTTTTCTCCTCTCCGCTGTATTCTAATCTTGTTTTTACTTTTAATATATTTTCTTCCTCTATAATTATAAGCTTCTTTTCTATTTTACTTTTGTCTGTATACGTTTCTTCTATAATGCCTTCTTTTTCCCAGTCCGTAAGTACATTATGATAATCATCTAGTTTATTCATATTCTCTAACTTCTTCGTAGTAGACCATAATCTTTTTTCTGCTTGGTCATAGTGGGTTTCTAGCTGTGGGCCTTCCTTCCACAACATGTTGACTTCATAACGCCCTTTATCATTCACTGTAATGTCAAGACAGGTGTCATTCTCTTCATTGTTATATGGATCTTTAATTCCTAATGTTTCAATATTCCATAAGAATTCTAGTGAATTTTCCATATTCTGTATTTCTGTTACAATGTTTGTGTTTGTATTGTACATTCTATGTGGCAGTTCAATTGGTCCTTGTAATGTCCATACCAACTTTGTTTTAACTGCCACAACTTTGTCAGTGATATGTACGAGCACGTTATCTAAAACTAAATCTAAGTAGTGCGAGCCTATAAGTATATCTATATCTCTTACATTAGCTGCATCTTTATCAGCGTCTGTTAAATAGATCTGATGGTTTTGCAGTTTCTGAATCAGATCTACATCTTCTACTTTAGGCAAATTACCACAAAGTGTATCTTGTTCTAGACCTAACATTGTCATAGAGTAAGTATTGTCATAATTACTTACTTCAAATTTAAAAACTCTGTGTGTCTGCGTAGCCTTTGTGATGCCTCCAAATAGTGAGTGTCCAAGTTTCTCACTTTTTATTACCTGCAGTCCAAGCTCCTCAGCAGTTTTTGTTCTAACATATGTACGCTGTGAACCAGAATCAAGTAATGCACGCACTCTTTTAACTTGGTTGTCACCTTTGATGTTTACAATGACAGTTTGTAACAAGGTTGTAGTATTGTTACAAGAAAAGTTGTTTGCAATTTCTGGTTTGTTTGACTTTTGTTCACAAGATTTTGGTACATTATGTAGAGTTGGACATAAGATAATTAAATGGCGTTTACTACAACACATACATTTTATAAAAGCTTTACAATTCTTGGCAAGATGTCCTCTTTTTAAACAAATATAACATCCGCCTTTTTTCTTTATTGCATCTTTCTTTTCTTCTTAATTTAAAACACCATTTTTGTTACATTCGAAGCTACTATGCATGTTACCATAAAAATAACAATGATCCTTACCTTCTTGTATAGGTTGGTGTGCAGCGGTCTTTATTTTTGCTTGGGCAGACTCCGCTACCAAGCATGCGGCTGTTGGTACCTTATTTTTAACTGGATTGGTGTCGATAAAATAAGATTTTGCTAATATTACTCTTTTTTCTGCTTCAACTTCTATCTGTAAAAATGTTAATAAATTACTAAGTTTTGATTGTTTTTCTGTACTACTTCTTACTTTACTCCATGATAGTAGGATGCTCTCAGGTAATGCGGATTCTACCATCGGAAGCAGAATACATTCATATTTTTCTTTAACTATGCCTAATGATTCTAATATTTGTAAATTAGTTAGAACATTATCATTTAAAATATCCAGTGTCAATTGATGTTTGCAGGTTACTAATTTTAACAGTTCTCGCACATATATTTCTATAAGGGTTTCGTCCTTGGCAAAGCGATCTTTAAGGGTTTTTATTATTATTGGGTAATTTTCTTCAGTAGGTGGGTAGCTTTCTACGAGGTTTCTGGCATTGCTTCCCTCAGCCATGGCTTGAACTAAATACTGAAACTTTGTCTCGGCGTCCATGTTGGAATCTTCCTGTATTTTCTTGTATTGGCCCCAAAAGGACAGCCACGATTTTGGGTTATCGTCAAATTTTCGTATTTCTATTTTGGGAAGGTTTAGATGATGTTGTTTTTTAATGTCGGTTTCTTCTCTTTGGGTTTTTATGTTTTCGTTTTGCAATTGTTTTCGAACTTTCAGCCATCTTTTTCTTATGTTGTCCGCATCGTTACATTCTTTCTCATATAATGTTTCATCAAATTCTTCTGAACTTAGCATCGTGTCCTGAATTGCCTTGTCCAAAAGTTCTAAAGCATTCATCTTTTCTGTAAGAAATTCTAAATCTGTTTGAGAAGACGCGGTCGTTTCATGGCGGCTGAAAACTCGTCGTATTTGATTGCTCTCACGTATATTTGTCTTGAGATCCATCGTTATTTATTGTGCAGTCTTTTTGAAATCACGGTCGCCACTATGTTAGTAAATAATAATAATAAGAATTTACTGATGTTCGTTATCTACACAATTTATTGGATCTCTCTTATACAAAAATATATTTCCGTGTGTCATATCTTTTTCCTTTTTTAAAACGACAATCATTAACATAGAGTTTTAGACTAAGTAGATATTATTACTTATATATTTTACAATCCACAACAACATTGTCGATCAGTCATTGCCACTTTTCTATCTTTTTTAACCTATTATCTAACTATTTTTAATGTCCGACGCAAACAGACGGTTATTATAAGTTTAACGTGTGTGTTTATGGTATCGTAGCTCCCATACGGCTGAACTGATTTTGATCTACTTTTTTATGTTTGAAAGGTGACTTGATGGGGAATGTTCTTGATTATGATTCAAGGAAATCTGATCAGCCATTTAAAGATTATCTGCTTTTTCAAGTTGATAAATGGATGTCAGCATCATCTACAGATCTGATCGAGTCGAAATTTGGTATTCTGTTACTTCAGTGATAGTAGAAGAACATCGCAACCTGATGCGGCGTCATCTACAATCTGCAGGTAATCTAACTCGTCAACAACTTGCAGAGATATATTGTGTTTGGCCTCATTGGAATGGTCTCACTGACCAGGTTACTTGTGACGGGGTTTTCTTAAATTTTCTATTTACCTTGTATATGTACTTACAAGCTGTACTCGCTGGTTTCACCCGCGTATAATTTAAAATAAATCACTGATGATTTGTAATACTTTAGTATAGACAATATTTTAATGGGGCAACCAAAGTTATATGAGCCACACGGCTCATCACTTATCACCTATTAATTATCAATAAATTTTTGTCACAAAATACTTAATTTGGCTTATGTATAAGAGATAGTCGTATGGTATCGCGGACTTTTTTTTAGATGTACTAAGGAGCATTATTTTTGGAGAAAATTGTATTTACATATAACTAACCATTATGCTTGCGCACGCGGATAAAGCAGTTCGTGAACGCTGTGTCTTCCGAATTACTTAAAAAAACAATATTAGTGTTTCAAGAAAAAAAGACTTCAGTTTTATTATATTATTGGATATAAGATTATTGTGAACTATAAGTGTATTTTAGTGCGTAAGGGAGGTCTAATAAAATTCTAAGAGTCGATACACCCAAGACAAACTAACCTGTACTTGGTGCACCCTGTTGGTAATAAGTAAGTACAATCATATGTGTAGATTTTGATATAAGATTCGATAATCTTCGTTTTCTCTCGTAAATCCACTAGCACTGTCTTAGCGAAAACGCGGAGGGACTAAAATGTTCAGAACAAAAAAAGAACATGGTCCTATTTAAAGTAGATCCTCTGTAGTTAGTAGTAAATAGTTGAACTGGCTTCATATTCATTTATTACATGAATGATTGAGATTTCTGGAAGTGACTCCCTCTCTTTACATACACTAAATTATTACGTTTATTAATTGTAAATATTATTTGTTCGGTAAAAAAAGGGAAACCCGGTCGAGTTTCTTTTCGGTGACTGGTATGTTCCTAAATTGCCTAAATTGATTTTTTTTTTATTAATTGGAGAAAAATAAGAACAATCATAACTAATATGTTAAAGACGAAACGTAAGTAATCAGTGTGTATTGCTAGTCATTACATATGTTCCTGAGACGCGGTCGCTAACGCGGTCTCATAAGAAAGCTCAAGGGTACTCAAATGACAAAGGAGAGAGGGCTATGTATGGAGTCTCTGCGTGATCGATTAAGAAATGAGGAGATCCGTAGAAGAACCAAAGTCATCGACATAGGCCTAAGAATGAATGACTAGACCTAAGTAGGAGGGCCAAAGAGTTATCGCCTGGCGCGTACCGGGTCACGCAGCGTGGGTAGACCCGCGACAATGTAGACCGATGACCTGGTGAAGGTTGCGGAAGGCCGCTGTATGCGGGCAGCGCAAGACCGGTCGTTATAGGAATCTTTGGAAAGGCCTGTGTCCAGGAGTGGAACTCTTTCGACTGAAATAATAATGATAAACTAAGAAAACGTAGATATGCAAGTCTAAAATGAGAATTGACTCTCAAGTGTGGCTGCAGGTGCAAAGTGACGTAGAAAGATTTTCAACTGACAGTAGCTTGACAGTTTGCTGTTAAGCCTAAGCATTCGGTGAATGCAAATACTGTGATAAGACCATTATACCTCGAGTTGTTAATCTGTCGCCAAGCACCTAGAGGTGTGTTCAGGCAGTTACACTTGAGAGCCAGTCCTCCCACTAGGTTTAGCGTGTTACTGTCTTGGACCACATCGTTACTTAGGTGAGCTTGTGGCCCAACGCTAAACATGTAAAAGATTAAAAAATGCGCCTCAATTTTGTTTCAGTCTATATATCTCATTATTTTTATTCTTGTTAAATATAATGTTTTAATCAGATCTCAGGAGGATCGTAACAATAAAAATAGTTTTATCATAATATATACCTAAATAGTTGAATGAGGCATGAATGCCGGATGTCCCGTAACTTATCAACGCGCGTTAGTTTAGTTCGAATTGTGCACATTATTACAGTTTGTTATGTTAATTTAATTAGATTTATTTTTGAATCCACAACTAATTATAGAAGTGCAATTTTGAGTGTAAAAATCTTTTGTCCAATCGTAAGTGTTGATAAGTATTCTTATTTTTCATGCAGTATTGTTTTCCGTTTCTCACTTCGCTTTATTTCTGTTCGTAGTAACATCTTCCCACTTTTGGATTACTTTGGAGAATTTCACGCATCATATTTTGGTGCTCGGGTGATTGTTTGATATTCTTTACAATTGTTATTTTTATATAGAATTTCTAAAATTAATTTAAACTCGCTGTTTATTGCTACATAGTTTCATACGATACTAGCCGTGTCCGCGACCCCGCTCGCGTGAACTACAGAATACCGTCGGTCGAGCGCACGTCCGCTCAAAAGACGGAAGACAAATGATGGCTCAGTGGCAGCGTACGATTTCGCGTCGATTGATGTGAGTTCGAATTCCTGCAATGAGCTTGAGCTTTCGGTGAAGGAAAACATCGTGAGGAAACCATATCATGGTGGTAGGGCCTTTTCTAATGCCCGCCTGGCTAACTACCACCCCCAAGTTGAAAATCTGTCGCCAAGCCCCTATAGGTGTGTTCCGGCAGCTGCACTTGAGAGCCAGTCTTCCACTAGGTTTAGCGTGTTATCATCTTGGGCCACATCGTCACTTAACATTAGGTGAGATAGTGGCCACTACGCCAAACCTATAACAATAAAAAAACCTAATTATGAATGATCGCTAGGATGTAGCCGTCTTTTTTTTAAGATTACAATTATGTAGAACATTAATTTCATATATCTCGTACAGTTTACTCAGCATAAGCTATTTTAACGCCTCATAATCGTCTTTTTTTCGAATTGTTTCATCATTATCGTCTCTGCTTGTTTCGTATATTACTTTATCTTATAAAATATATTCTATAACCTGGCTAGATATCATAGCTATGAATTAAAATAAAAAACATGTTAATCGGATAAGTGGTTTTCACGTGAAAAGAACATAAACGGACACATAGAGAGACGTTCAGTTTTATGATATGTATACCTAAATATAGAAGAAAATTAAAGACTCTAATGGCCAAGAGCCTTTATGGCTAACAGTATAGTTTAAAAAAAAGATCATAATACCTTTGCACAAATATCATATAAAAAAATACTTAGGCAGCACAATACTTCATTATAAAGAACTACATTATTCAAAATAATATTAATTAATAATTTGTGCTCAGTGCGTTCCTTTCTCAAATAAGTAGATATATATTTATTATCTATAGTTATTTTGCGACACTCCACAGATAGCAAGCAGTGTTCCGCAGTTAAAGCTAGAGATGAAAAAAAATTAAAAAAAAATTAATGTTTTAGTTCATCGATTTATTTTATATGTCCAATAATGATCAAATATACATCTGATTATTATATATTAAATTGATGGTTGTCAAACTGTTATCGATAGAATAAAAACGCATTTGGGGCGTTTAAATAAATAGCTTACGCTGAGTAAACCATACGAGATATATCAAATGAATGCTCTACATAATTGTATATCTTAAAAATACCTACAAAAAAGTCAGCGATATCCCAGCGATTATGATCTTGGTGAAATGTACAAAATAATGGAACGTAACGCCTACGGAAATGGGTATTGCACAGTGACAATTATATTACTTCTATGTTTTAAAGAATATTCCTACCTAGAAAACCAAATTCCATGGACAAAAGGTCTGAAAAAAATTACTATGATACCTTAATATGTGCGTATGAGAAAATTTGCTACCATGAATGGGCATTATCCTTTTTAAAAGTTTTAGAAATAAATACCTTTTTGAATCATTACTATTAGAATTATTATTAGGTAGCGTATTTGGACCATTGTATCAAACTATGATGATAATATAACAGTTATTTTTGAAATTATTGTTTTCAAAGCACACATTAATTGCCATTTAAAAAATGCAAGTATTAAATGGAAACATACTTAAAGTTAAATAAACAAACAAACGAACGTATTGTTTACAGAGGAAATTTTAAACAATGCAAAAATATTTCAATATGTTTATTAAATTGAATTGAATTAACTGATAGAACATCTTTTGTTATTATTTAACCTGTGTTTTCATATACCTAGAATTATAATAGCATAGTAACTGGAAGCAGTTTCCAAGGCATTACTAATAATATTTTTATTATCGGCATGTGACGATGCACAGCATCTGTGAGAGGGCGTTGTATACTTCCGCTTGTTTTCCACCAATCACAGCGCTTTAAACTGATGACCTTGTGCTCTGCAGCGCCATCTACTGAGTTTAAGTCACAGGAGGCCGGTGGGGGCATTTAATCAGTCATAGCGTCGTTACTTCCCGAACGAGCAACACGTCTACAGACCTACGTGGTTCTGTATTCGCCAAAGTTTAAAAAACCTCATGGGTTTTTTGTGCAAATTTGAGTTATATTTTTTGTTGTTCGTTTAAAAAAGTCAAATAAAATAGAAAAAATAGTGCAAGTGACGAGTGTTTAGTACAAGTGATATGAATGTTAGTGCGCACGCAGCGTTTTAACACCGGTGGAGCACTGTCGCGCCCGACACGCGACGGCCGGGGCTCGTCAAAAACATCTCAACTCGTAGTCGTTGTTCCTAATTTTTTTCGGATAGCGAGGTAACGTGGAGAAGACGCGGTGAGTCTAGTTTCAATCACTAGTTTTCTTACACATGAAGACGCGGTGAGTCTAGTTTCATTTACTAGTTTACTCACCCTCGCTACGGGGCGAGAATATTTTATTACAAAAACAATGTGTAATAGTTTATGCGCTTTAAAATCGGAGGGTCTCCAATACGCGTGCCATATGGCACCGGTTTAAAAGCGGCTTACTGCAGTTACTATTAAGACCTTTCCTTTACAATCGCACCTTTTAATTCGTGAGTACATACTTTAAAAGTCATTAGAGTACCTCGGTTTTTGATCCTGAACGCTCAAAGCGTTTGGAATGATTGCATATCGGGTCTATCTTGGATATACGTTCAAGTATCCGATACTGAAAATAATACTCGGTCTCGTAGACCTGGAGTAATTTTTTTTATAACTTTTAACCTGTAATGTCTCTTCTGGTACGATATTTTCGCCAAAACAGTATTATTATGGTAAAAGTATATTTGAGATTTCTCACCTTATTCGAAATTTCACGTAGTAGTCACAGACGTCATGGCGCAGTGTTAGTAAGCTTTACTATTGAGCCGAGAGGTCGCGGGTTCGATCCCCGCATATGACTTACATTTGAACATAATTATTAGTTGTCTGGGTGTTAAATACCCTATAATATATACGTGTACATCCAAAGCTTACAAAGTGTACATAAAATGGTCGTTTACAAATATGGGGACACACACCCATACTTAGTAATGAAATCATGCACTCATATGTGTATATCGGCCGTTATTACCATATTACCATAGTACTAACCACAGTACAGGCAACCATACTTACATACAAGTAACCATAGTTAGTATAAGCGCTGTTTAGTTTGGAATTAAATGGTGGTGTAAATATGGGGATTTAACCCATATTTATTTTATTTAGTACTGAAATCTTTCACCCATATGTGCATATGTGTATATTAGTTTTTAAACATCGTACAAGTTATGCTTAACTGGCAATGAAATGGTGGCGTGTGCATATGAAGAAAAACTCCATATTTATTTTATGTACGGATTTATACACACGATATGTCACACGGTGTCACATATGGTCACAACACCTTTAAAACGGCAAGGAGCGTATCCTGATCGATTTGTGAGGATTTGCGTAAAATCCGCGCAAGTTTAAAATTTTGTTTCTTCGACAAAGAGCCAGCTGTCGCTTTGCTGCTCTAGATTCCGATCAGTTCTCGCGTCGCGGCACCAGAATATTATACTAACATTTTTGTAAACTGACTAGATGCTTGGGAGCTCACTCCACTTCATGTCACGGGTCGTCCTGGCATGGCAGTGCCACCGTGATCGGGTCACAATGAAATAAAATGTTTGTTCGAAAGGAAAATTTTATGAAGCTTACTCTTGTTACTGGTGGAGTAGATAGTTGGATCCAGTGGTTTGAAACTGAAAAATGTATTCTCAAACAAAGCTTATTAGCCAGTATTTTCTTCTTGGCGAAGAGAAGGGAGGGCGAGCAATGGGGTGAGACTTTCTAAAGTACCCCTTCAATCAAAGTGGGGGAAAGTTTAAATAAGACTGTCTATTTATTAAGCTTCCTTTGAACTTTGTTAAAGCTGTCGTTAAGCGTATTGCTGACAGTGGCAGACCCTACAGGCCTTCTCGTATCACACGAATGCGCCTGCCATTCACCCCCTAAGCTCAAGCTTCTCGACTCATTCTAAAACACAGTCGAATTAAAATGGGTCTGTATAACCGGCTTCAACCCGAATTTTACGAGGGCTGTACCCGAGCGTATCGGGAACAGTGGCAGAGCTGCAGGCCTCATAAGCCCTTCTAATTTTCACGGGAATGTCGGACACATTCCTTCATCCTCAAGTTTGGCCTTGTGAAACAGTGCCATCAGCGGCTTCAATTCAAATTTTCATGAGGGCTGTCCCCGAGCGTATCCTGGACAGTGGCAGACGCTGTAGGCTCCGTAGGCCTTTCTCGAGATTATTACGAGAATGCGTTTGTTATTTACCCTCTATACTCAACCTTAAGTAACAGAGAGCATTAAATTAAGCAGTGGCTTCAGCACAAAACTTACGAGGGCTGTCCCCGAGCGTATCCTGGACAGTGGCAGACTCTGTACGTAGGCCCTTCTCAAAATTATCATGGGAATACGTCTGCCATTCACCCTCCAAGTTCGACCTAGTGTCAGCGTAATGAAACATCATCCAATTAATAATCGTCAATAGCTTCAAATTTTACGACAGCCATTCCGAAAGCGTATTGGGGAAAGCGGCAGACTGCTCAGACTCTGATATGTCACAAATGATAAGAATCCAAGAACGATGGTGTGAACGATGATGTTGACGACTGGCAGCAACTCTGAGCCCATTCATTTTACGAGCATATTTTTGTCAAGAGCATTGGCTCTTTAAGTTCGTGCTGAACCCTCTAAGTACATGATGTTCTTGAGGTTACTGACTGACAGAAACTCGAAGCTCGGTTTCTTTGACATGTTTTTGACTAAAACATTGGCTCTTTAAGACCCAGCTGAACCAGGTCAAGGATATACAACACTAGTCGGGCACTTTAATTCAGATCCCTCAATTGCGGAGGACAGAGTGAATCGTTTAGCTCAATTTATTTCATACATACTACGCACCTTTTGGTACTAAGGTGACTGGTCCAAAAAAAAAAAAAAAAAAACTTTGAGGTAGTGTTGTTCTAGACGACTTTCGTCCAACTGGTCATGCTCGTTACTTCAAGCCCAGATGTGGAGTACATGAGTTCAGGACGACTTTCATCTAACTGGTGATGTTAGTTATTTCAAGCCCAGAAAGCCCAGATGCAAAGTAAAGGAGTGAGTGAATGTATATTTAGGATGTATCTGTCATTCACGTAAAGTCACTATTGGATTCAGGTCAGCAGATAATTTACCCTTAAAAGTCTGCCGTTGACAGAGACAGATTTTCTAGAACTCTCGGCATAGGTCACATTTAAATACATAACCTAATTGTTCAGACAGTCAATGGAATAATCCGTATTATATATTCGCAAAGAAAGCGGACATGGTCACTAATCCCACGCAACTTTACATTGATTTGATATCTACTATCTCATCGCGGATAAGATTCTCACGAGGGAGGCAAGCAGCTGAGTAGCCAGCGCCGAGGACAAAATTCCTTTATTTGGATTCTCAGAAAACATTCATTCGCTTCCATACAAATAGAGTTATGAAAAAATTACGTTAAAGGATAGTCGACGTCACACAGCACATCCAGGATGTCGCCTAATTACTCGGAGAGAAGGCATTACAGACCGATCAAACCCGCAAATTACGTTTGAACTTAAGTTATAGAATATTGAAAACATACAAAGCCTCATGGGATTGATGGGTTAGGTCAAGCTGTGGAATCGAATTTTAGATTCTTAACATTATAATTATCTCTATTACCTATCGATTATTATTAAATAATCAATCTATATTGTTGCTTAAAACATTATGTACTCGCGGGAGAGTTGTAATAGAAAAAGCTTCAATTCAAATTTTTCTTGGTTAAACAGGTGTAAAAGCAATTTTCCTTCGTAAGTTTAGAGCAGAGAAATCGTCAATTTGGTGTCCAAGTGCCATGGTTGTCTGAGGTTGTTATAGGATAATCCACCGCGAAGGACATAAGGCGTCATGTAGGCTTGCATTCTGCTCTTGACGTCAGGCCGACGACTACACTGCCTAGTTTTATTGGAGGCGTTCTAAAACCTCTACAACGATGCTTGTCATTTTGATTCCCATCTCTGTGTAAAGCTGACGCAGGCTTAGACAGAAGCTGTGGAGTTTCAATATCTTAGAATAAATAATATTAATATTCTCTGGAATCCTGCCAGTGGAAATTGGTATCATGGCCACACAAACTTGGCCGAGTGTAATAGTTAGTCTTTTATTACTATGAAAGCTAAGACACAAGCTGCTTCGTGAACTGTTGTTGGTATCTAGATAAAAACTGGGTTGAGATTGAGTTAACTGAGTTCTTTGGAATCGGTTGTCTTTCTTAAAATGGTATCGGGATTTCATATTCTTAGCCATAGTGCTGGTGTAACAAAAATACAACTCTTATGAAAAATTCAATAATTTAAAAAGTACTTGGTTATTTTTATCTCGTATAACTTATTATTACGATGATAGATTTAAGTATTGGATTTATTACCAATAATATTTACTATAATAGAATTATTTTACTAGTGTCATCGTGTGACTAGTTTAAATTATTTCTGTGTGATTACAGCTTAATAATACTAATTACATCCACTTCACATAGCGTCGTTATCGCGTCACCAGGAGTTATAAACACGTCTCTCACAGATGCTGTGCATCGTCACATGCCGATAATAGTGCAAGTTTTACATAAAAATAAAACTTGTATTATTGAGCATTGACGATGCACAGCATCCATTTCAAAGCTCCTGATGAGAGACTGCTATGACTGATTAAATGCCCCCACCGGCCTCCTGTGACTTAAACTCAGTAGATGGCGCTGCAGAGCACAAGGTCATCAGTTTAAAGCGCTGTGATTGGTGGAAAACAAGCGGAAGTATACAACGCCCTCTCACAGATGCTGTGCATCGTCAATGCTCAATAATACAAGTTTTATTTTTATGTAAAACTTGCACTATTATTATCACCTTTTTAGGGATCCGAAGTCATCAAGGAACCCTTATAGTTTTGCTATGTCCGTCTGTCTATCCGCGTCTTAGCTCAGGAATTCTTAGTACTACAAAGATGTAATTTGCTATGGTTTCTTTAGGGTTCCTTCCCTACTCGTGAAGTGGGGATGAATTTGTTTCTCGTCTGTTTCTCGATGTTTGAAAGAAATCCATTTTTCGATTCGGGCATCCGTTTGCGAAATATAAAGCTCTAAATTGCTAAAGAGTCAATGTCGTCGTCTTAAGCCAGAGTTGCACAGACCGCGACCCACTGTCGATGTCTGTGCGTCTCGCCAACGAATTAAAAGAAACAGCGACAAATAAAAGCAATGCCAATAATTCTGAATATGTTGTTGAGACCATAGGTTTGTGCTGTGTGCGATTTCGATTAAAAAAAATATAATTTCAGTAAATTCTTTTTAAACTTTTATTCAGTTGCTTTTATTTGTAGTGGCCCGCATTTCGCTCTTAATCTGTCCGATGCCTTGTCCCTGTCCTAAGCTAACATGTACCCACATTAAGTCGTAATCTTATAATGTCATTAGGAGTTCCATTTTCCTAGCTTTATCTTTTTATTTGCCTATGGCAAGACGTTAGGCCACTGTATCGTTTAATTTATCTTTTTTAAATTAAATTCTTTAGTTTAAATCATTACTTATCTTTTAAGATTATTGTTATTGTTTGATGTTGTAATACCATGTTTTGTAAAGCTATTTAAAAAAATCCTGGCCGTGAATATTGTTTTAACTTTTTTATCTAACTGTCTATCGTTGTAGACCTGGAGGCACTCGGGCAAACAAGCACAAGAGTGCCAAAATAGCGTAACCTCGGGTTGGGCTGTCGCCACGTTTTGCTATTCGTAATTTCCTTTCGTATACAACTTGAAAAACTATATTTTTAGTACTATCTGTTGTGTAAATGTATGTATAGAACATAGTTATGTAGACTTATTTATCATCAGTAAAAATTTAAAAACAAAACTTGAAGTAAAATTTAAAGGTCTATACTGAGTAAAACTTTTATAACTACAGTTATATTTTTAAAATGTTTCTAAAATAAAACAGATTCTAACATCCTATTTCTAACACCCAACGTCTCTGCGCCCTGTTTTATTAATTTGTTGCAAATTACATTGTGTATTCCGTTTAAATTGGAACGTCAATGAGACGGAATTGGCTACTCATTGTGATAGTATATTTAACATTATTAACTTAACTATTGCCACATGTGATGCACATCATCGTTTTCATATACACTTATATTAAACACTGCGTGGTAGGGTCTCGTGTCGTCCTCCTTGCTCGAGATCATCGCACACATGTATCAAATCTGTCGTGTTGAGAAGCTGCGTTTTAGGAGATTCGACATCAGCCAGTATTTATCCTGATCCGCCTTTCAAAAAAATTATTGTTCATTTATCGCGAATAGTAAACAAATATTCGGTTTCGTTCGAGTTAATTACGATATCAAATTTAATAAGAATAAAAAAGCCTATATCATTCAAGAATAATGCAACTTTCATCATTTAAAGAATTTTTGAATTGGATCAGTAGTTCTTGTGCCGACAAACATATACATTTTCCTCTTTATACCTAACTAGTTGTGTCCCGCGGTTTCACCCGCGTATAATATAGTACCTCAATATCTATACATATTTTTTAATTTTTGCCCGTTTGTCTGTCTGTTTGTTCCGGGTAATCTCTGAAACGGTTAGATCGATTTCGACGGGACTTACACTGGCAGATAGCTGATGTTATAAGGAATAACTTAGGCTACTTATATTTTAGAAAAATAATTATGGTTCCGCACAATTAAATAAAAAAAGGTTTTTAGTAGACCACACGAGAGAAGCTGCGGGCACAGCTAGTGCAAAATAAATTTCTCAAATCTGAGTGGTAGTCAAGAGATTAGTGCCTTCCAACAAAACGACAAAAATCTCCTGAGCTTTATAAGTATAGTGTAGTTTATTAATAATATAATATTAGTACAAATTTACACATATTTCAATGTATGTATTATATTCAAGCTAATTTTTTTGATCATAAGTAAAACAAATATTGTGTTTCGAATTCTTAACGTCCGTGTTTTTCTTAAAACTGTAACATCGTGCATTGACTATATTTTTTCTTAGCACGATCGTTATTACCATCACATAAAGTGCAGTAATATTTTCGAATCTGATCAACGTCTCTGTATATCCAGGGTTTGACGGGCACCTTGCTATCTGCTTGCAATGGTTTGATGATCTCTTTAAGTGTTAAAAACCGAGCCTTGCACATAAGCCGTACACGTATGACTACATCACTGTCACAGTCGTGGGTGATTTTTTGGTATTTCTGCTGAAACTCTTCGATTCTAATTCATTTCTTCGACAGTGTGAGATTTGTACATGTTTTTTACAATAATTTACCCAATTTCCGGCAGTGCGAATACACTATGTAGGCTAAGAGTGGTAGATGTGTGTTTGTCGGCACTGAGTTGAGTTATATATAATTGTAGGCTGCAGTGACCACTTTAGATCAGGTGGATTACACACCTGTTTGTTACACGGTTTTGATTGAAAAAACTTACGAAATAATACAAGATATAATGAAACATGTTTCATGCGACGAGTTTTATAAAATTATTAATTGAATCGTTTCTCACACAGACCTACTACTATCGGTCACATTTAATTGATAGACACAAATTAAATAATATGTTGTGTTTCTTTAGTATTAAAATAATAAAACATTATTGTTTTCTAAACAATAATATTAATTCCCGCGACGATTCGATTGTCATTCTCGCGTTTTTCGTTAGTCGTACTCGCGATTGATACCGAGGACGTTATGTATCGATATGACTAATTAAAATACAAATAAATTCGAACACTCGTTAAAAGTTGGGCACGTTACGTGGACGTACGAGTTATTACGAGCAGTTTTCTCAACGGAGAAATAATGGTCATTCTCCAGGAAAGTCGGGTGATGGGTCGCCGTTTTGTGCTAACACTGGTGATCGGAATATCGGCTGGATTTAGCTTTGCATACATATTTCTAACATCGGCTGGATTTCCGAAAGATGTAGCTTTGTACAGGTAATATTTGTTATTTTTTTTTGGCATGGTCTGTCTGTGCTGTGTTTGTTTTGCATGTTCTGTTTTGTTTTCTATTGCATGAGAGTAAATTATATCATTTGCATGGCATGTTTGGTTAAATAATATTTAATTTTTTTTTAGTGTGAATAAGAGTTTAATTTTTATTGTTTACTGTAAAAATTAATAAGTCAAGTGTGTTAGGCAAATTAATTTTGAAGCTACGGCAATAAGTTGTTTTTAGAATTGTTTTTTTCTTCTGTATTATTGAGAATTTTACTATTTAGAATATATAGAATAGAATATTTATTTAATATCTTATTATAATATACTAGCTTGCTCGGCAGACAGTATTCTTTCCAATAGTCAATAACCAGACCACAGCGCTACCTATCCCTATTTTTTTGCCAGAAAACTTCTCAAAGACCTAAGAATTAAAAACAAAAAAGAATTATTCATCTTGAGTTAAGTTCTTGAGTTCATACAAAAATCCAATACGAAAAAAGGATGTTAAGTTTTCCCAACTTTGATAATTTTTCGTGTCCTATTCCAATTTTTCTTTCCATGAAATTCTAAATCTCACTGTTACGAACATTTTAAAACAAAAAATAGCCAAATTGATCCAGCCGTTTCCAAGTGATGCCGTTGATCAGTTTACCACCTAAGAGCATTCCATTTTTATATAAATTATCGTTTATCATTATGTTGAGGATTGTAATAGTCAGACTGTTTCACAGTCTTCAAAGATTTCTATGAAATATAATTAGTATCACTGAAATACCACATGGTTGGAGAAAAAAAGACACAGGAATATGGAAAAGAGATAAATGAGGTATTTTAAATTTGCTTCAAATTTGTTTAAAAAAAATTGCAATATTTTAAATTTCAAACAGCTGCGATAGTTAAATAGTTGAAGTTTTTTTTCTATTTTATTAGTAGTATTACATTACATGATATGGCAAAAAATTTACAATATATTATTTAAAAAAATACAATATGTGTTGTTAATAATTATTTATCTCATTCTTAAAGAATAATTAATTAAATTAATAAATAATACTTTTAAAGTATCAACATAATGCGACTAACAATCGAGATGAAGAATCTAGATAACGAATCGAGAAGAATATTCCCCAAATTTTTTAAAGTAATTATTAAGTATCTAGGAATTTTCATCATTAATCGTGATAACACACTTGGGGAATAAATAACTTGTTGCAATAACTTACATTCCAACGGTTTATTTTTCGGGTTCAGCCAGCCAGCGTAAAAGTATTGATCAATCCGATCGAGATTCTTACTGACTATTCTGGATCAGTTAGAAGTTTTCCGAATAGACGGTAGTGTTTTGACATACATAATTATCTTTAAGACCTAATTTAAATACAGCAGTTTTTTATTTCTTGAAACACAGTCGTGTTTGCCGTTTCATTTATTACGTTATTGTAAACTATAATATGTAGGAACAGAATTTCTGTCTTTTTTTATTCTACAAGACCAGTTGTTTTGCTATGCTTCTCATCATCATACTCATAATTCACCCACTTTTTTGTAGGCCTGTCATTTGGTACCAAGTTTTGTGTCGTACGCTACCTACCAAACTACTCACCGACATTTATATTGAGTACTGTAGATAAAAAAACACAGAAAAAACGGCTTTTATTAATAAAGTTCGTCTATTGTAAATAAGTATAATCAGTTCGATTCTCTCACGCTCTATTCGATCGTTCGGTCACAGCGCGACCACGAGAGCAATAGATTTCTGTTAAATTATTCTTTAAATGTCTTGCTGACCGCGTTTCCTCTTCGATTGGTGAGGGTTAAAAATATAAATAGACAAACGTATCCTTCGACAGCAACCAAACCTTGATTCGGTTAGAGTTGGTTTTTAAACAGCCACCCCCATTTTACGTTTAGTTTTAATTATCTATGGACTGACCGAACTCGAATTGTTACATTCTTTAAACCTAAGTTTTAATTTGTTATGTTTCTCTTTTATCTTCAATATCACTAAATCAAACATAGTTAGCCAATATGTATCAAAAATAAGTACTTATTCTATAAATAAGTATTTGAAAAACTTTGAGTAATAATGCTTAATATAATATAATAATAAATGAAGTCCTAGTAGGGACATGGACGAGAAAGGAGACTTAGGCCGCGATTTGATTTACGTCGCGTATTTCTGTAACCTAAGATGCCGTAAGTAAAAGGACTGTATCTACTTTAATTTAAAGATAAAAATAGAATGAGCAACTGCTTTGTTTTTTTATATCTTAATATCAATTTTTCGTTTTGAAATAGATTAATTGTGCCGTCGTTTATTATAAAATTTAACCTAAAACAATTATCACCACACATTTTGGTCGTAAAAAATTTTAAAATTTAAATCGATCTTAAAATTATATTTCATGTTAAAATATTTTTTTTCGTGAATATATTTGACACGTATTGTATACCTGTGAAAATATGGTCGTGCAAGGTCAATTTATTTAAATAAAGCCGATGTTATTATGTAAAAACTCTTTGTTAGTAATAATTTACAATTTATTTATAATGAATATATGAAAATATTAAAATGAAATTGAATACTCGCGAAGCATCAATAATTCCAAATTATTATAACTAAACTCTAGTAGCATTTCCGAAGCACGGACAGAAGGAGAATGCTCTCACTTGACTCACGAGCGTGAAAGCTCTTTTTTAGTTTTTGTGCTTTAAATATTTTGAACGTGCGTGCCAAAAAAAACGCATATTTTTTAATAAGTATTTTAGTTATTTCATTTTCGATTGTGCATTGATTTAATTTATTTTTTATTTTGGGTTCTATTTTTTAAAATAATATATTAGGTATCAAGGTTATTTCGTTGCTTAAATATTGCTTTTACTACATTGATTAAATTAAAAAGGTTTATTTTAAAAACAGCTGCTGGAATAGTTTAGCAAATATGTTGTAGATGATTAAAATGTCTTTAGCGTAAATTGTTTGTATTTTTGCTTTTTTTATTGTGGCATCATAGGCTAGCGCTAGTTATAAAAGATGATCTTACAGTTAACAAATGAATAGATACGAAAAAATAACGTAATACCCTTTATCGCTATTAAAAGAGCCTTTTTAAATTAAAGGTTTTATCAAGTTAAGACATAATTTGGGTTAAGAAACCTGAACCCTGAACCTAGACTGAGGACTGGTTCTGAAGTGTAACTGCTAGACCTAGAACACAGCGATAAGGTGCTTCACAGATATTTTTCTAGAGGGTTTAACTAGCCAAACTCTACAAAATCCATATTGCACAGTATTATTATTGAGCCACGATGTCTTAATTAAACAAATGCTCCGTATCGTTGTAGGATATGAACAATGGGCAATTATCGCACAAAACATGAAGTTAGTACATTTACCACAGCTAATGATAATACGACTGAAACAGTTCAATAGCGTAATATAGCCCAGTAGCTTTTTTATTATACACTTCATAAAGTATACAATTGTAGAACATTCTTTTGCCTACACGGTGGAGCCCAATGGGGCGATTCATTGCTTAGATTGTTAAATCTAGAGGAATCACGTTATTTGCATGATAGGTGGGTTGAACCCTTTTCATATAAATGAGTTTCATTTATGCCCTTTTTTAATTAGCTCTATATTTTTGCATGATTCAAAACTATACGCGCTGTAGTCATAGGTTTAGCTTGATGCTATAATTGTGCGTGATTTTATAGCTTCGAAGTGTTATCATTTTAAATTACGTTCTTGCTAACTACTTGGTATAAACATTACGTATCAATATTTTCATTATATTTTTAAATATTCCATTTCGTTGCTCTGGGTTAAACATATCATTTGCCATTTACGAATACATTAATCTCATAATATATATTTAAGTTTTCCCAACTATTTTGCTAGGTATAATATTAAAGGATTAGTAAATGATTTGTCCTTCATAATTCATAAAAATTTTTTGTACCCTAAAATCTAAGCATTACATTTCAGGGATTCCATAAGGGATTTGGAGAAGCATCCCATAGAGAGCATAGTTGAACATGGCAGCGATGAACCAGCTCACAAAGATGAAGATCGCACTATCGCTGACGAGCTGTCGAAGAGAGTCCGTGTGCTGTGCTGGGTGATGACACAGCCCAGTAACCACGAGAAGAAGGCGAAACACGTAAAAGCCACTTGGGGCAAGAGGTGTAACAAATTGTTGTTTATGAGTTCTGTTAAAGGTGAGTACTCTTTCTAATATAATTATGATAAAGTCGTAAATTACGGTGTTGAATACATAATTTGAATAATAGGAATTGAGGTAATCTATACCAATAACAATGAAAATTCATTCAATGTGAGATTAGTTTTATTTCACAATTTTAAAACAAAATGATACATTTTATAAATAACCCAGAATATAACTTTAAATGAAATTCTCTTTAAGTTGTAAAAATGTAATTAAAATTCAACAAAAAATATATAGTATGTTTGTATGTATTAATTAAGTAGAATATTTATGTATTTTATAAATTATCCTGTTGGCACTAGTTAGCTAGAACAAAATGCCTTATGGCATTATAGTTAGCCTGCATACAACCTAAATGTGCAATAAAGAATCATCAATTCCCTACTTTTTTCATTTATTTTGCCAAGGATCTTTTGATAATAGTCCTATCAGCCTCGTCATCACCTAATGATACTAAATTTAAAAGCTTTCGTACATTCTCCTTCAAAAAATCGTCATTACCCATTTCACAAAATATTTCTGTTGCATTATAAATTCTAAGTATAATTCCATTTTGTTTTTACTTTGAACTCAACTGTGCTTTATTCGAAGGTTTACGGTATAATTTCTTATCGGTCTTTTGCGCCGGTGGAGATCTAGCAAATTTTTGGTCTCAATTGATCGTCGTATGTTACAATCTAATTTTTGAAATTTAGAGGTCTGACGGTCATTGTGAAAATAATTATTTTTGGTTTATAATTGTTTGACCAGTAACTACATAGTTTATTTTAGTCTATTGAAGAATGGTTTGCTTCATGTCTATGTAGTGCGGCTGTAAAATTTGTGTCCGCATTACTATCGCTTTCAAAGACTGAAAACAAAAGAGGTCTGGAGTTTTAATTGCCTTATACCCGCCAATGAATACTTACGAAAAGGCAGAAAGATAATTCATAATAGTTTTGTTAGTTTCAAGGCGTCAGACATTTATCATTCATATAAATTTACAAACAAAAATGTACACAAAAATATTCACACACAACTTTTTTTTACACAATATATTTTACTCAACGCTGCCAATATTACCTATATATAATTTACCTTCATATATATTATTTTGATTAACTAAGTATACTTATTAATATACTTTAGGCCAAGGCTGCTTAAACACGGAACCCCTCGAGCCATAAAGTGGTAAAGTGGAAAAGCACAGTAGAAGCACCGTGTTCACCATCAGGTACAGTGTAGTCAATATGCCGTGCTTCGATAAAAAAAAGTACTCCTAACGAGGTGGTCCGCTAGCTGACATGGAATCTAAATTGTAGCTCACCTCCAAAATGAATGAGGCAGCCTTGTTTTAGGCATCCATAATACAGGTTCAGTCTAATGGGAGACCTTTCTGGTAGACTATTTGGGAGACCTATTTTATAAAGAAAATTATTTGTAGACGATAATTTGCCAACGGTGCAATTACCCGTGCAAGAGGGACGGGATTATCTATGGGCTAAGACTAAAGCAGCGTTCCGCTATGTTTACGAGCATCACAGGCGAGACGCAGACTGGTTCCTCAAAGCTGATGATGATACGTGAGTTCTTTACTTGAATTTTGACTTTGAAAATATCAGGATCTTTCGTGTGCCCTTTTGTAACATAAATATTTATCTTTCCAATATTTTCAGCACATGTATTTTATAAATGTCTTGTTTTATTATATTAAACTCTGTAAGAAAGGAAAATTAAGGCGGTGTTAAAAGGCATAAAGTCAATTGAAGTTTGAACTTAATGGATTATTATTGTATAATATATAGTTATTTGATTACTTATTCAAAGTAATACCAACAAATAAAAATTTAAAATTAAGTGACTGATAATGTTGGTTTTATGGTTTCCTGGTCTCTCACTCTTTTCCGGTCGGTAACATCAACGTTGAGGGTTGTGATTCTGTACATCGCTTTTAGTAAGTGACCTCCATCGATCTCGATCTTCGGCTCCATAGAGAGCTGTATTGATGGGTAACTGTTGGGTGATTTATTAAGGTATCCAAAATATATCAATGTTTGGAAGTTTTACAGCTGATGTTGTGTAAGAAAACCGTGAAAGCGGCGGATGCATACCGATTTTTGTTCTATTAGTAGGCCGGTATAATGTTCTGTTTTAATACACTCTGGGTAATTTTAAAGGAACGAAGGATCGAAGTCGTGATAATATTTTATATTTATGTTCTCTTTTTAATATACGTGCAGCTATTCATAATTTAACACGCTACCATACTGGTCACGGCTTGCAATTTTAATACGGTTTGCAATTTTCAAGGCAAGGCGAACGTCAAAGATGTTTTCAATACAGTTTTCATAAATTATCCTTCACGCACTTTTAGTGACAACAGGTTACATGTGAGGTTGCATTGTGAATATACTGAGAACATAGGTGTTGTCATGCTAAATATACCGGATTAACCATGACCTGACATAACTAACTAAATGCCAATATTGTATTAGAGTTAGATCTTTATTGAAATATACCAGATTTTAAGTAAAGTTTTAGTCGATGTTTGTGAAATGCTAGGATGGGAACTGGTTCTCAAGTGCCACTTCCAGAATACTTATACATATATGGAATTACTATAATTATATTGTTTATAAAGTTTGATGTTTAATGTTGATGGAGTATCTAATAATATAAATAAATAAATACATGCGTACATGGTAACCAGATGAGCTTTATAAAATGCGCTAATAATATGGGGTTCCATCAGTTTGTTGAAGTTAATACAATGAAATCTATGTCTACAAAGGCGCACAAAATTAAAAAATTGCCAATGTTCCTAACTTACGCTAGACCTATGTGTGCATTAAAATGTTTTTTACAATAACCTGCTTTTATTTAATAAATCTCAAAGAACAACCAAATTTATTGTTAATCTTTTTGAGCTCTCTTGTATGTTCAACAATTGTCTGCAATGTCGTCATAGTTGCTGAATTCTCGGTGCTAGAACGTCAGCCTCAACTGTTAAAAAGAGATGATGAGTCAGCAGTTAAGCGATTGAACGAAACTTCATTGATCATCGGATGAAATTTTAATTTCCAGCAAAGAAAACACATTGTAATGTAACCGTAGCATTGCTCAAGATAGTTTATACAGCTGGTCTGGCATCTACCAACATTAAGTTGTAAATTTGTCGCTACACAATCATCGGTGTGTTCCGGCGGCTGCATATGAAAAAGCCTGTCCTCTTTCTAGCTTTCACATTATCTTCGACCACATATTCGCTTAGCGTCAGATGAGATTGTGATCAAATATAAACTTTGAAATCATAAAGACCTACCTCTCGCATTTCCTCAAATGCACAGCGATAATGTTAGCGACAAGATTGTTTAACAATTTATCAAGAATTATTGGTCTTTGTATTGATACAAAAGGCCGTCACTAAATCAATGTTTTTTGTATGTTTGAAGAAACAAAGAATATAAAGAAATATCTACCGAATTGATTGATGCAAAAAGAGGATAAACTAAAAAACGTAATTTAAGTAACCTTATTCAAGTATGATCCTTAAAATGAAAATATAAAATAAAATAAGTTGTTTTTGTTATAACAGGTACGTCGTCGTCGAGAATCTAAGATACATGTTGTCCGAATACAGCAGTAAGGATCCCATCTACTTTGGATGTAGATTCAAACCGTTTACGGCGCAGGTAAAATAAAATTACTTTTAAACTGCGGTAATAACACCATAGAAATTGTTTACAATTTAACACCGCTCTAACTGTTGATTTATACATGTGTTTAAGGTTGGAATAAAACATAATGATTTTCCAGGTGTTATTACTAATTGTAAATAGTGTTAGTATTTGTTCTTTTTAATAGGAAGTTAATTGACTGAAGGCTGTAGGTAAACATACATGTATGTTTATTTTTATTTCATACACAATGATATTTATTGAAGCTTGTATGTAGAATTTGTGTTCGTATTATAATTCACGTTGATATTATCTGCTTCAGAATATTATATTATTAAAAAAATTTGTGATTATATTCATTTTTTGTCACAGTTAGGATTTATCAATCTCATTCTAACTTCAAAAAGGACGATAAGAAAATTAAACAGTTATGCCTTTTTCGATGTATGCAGTAGCGATAGCTTTTGCTTTGCATCGATATTGACGTAATAAGACTATGTAGAGATTGGTGTTTTTTTAATTTCTTACACAAATCTGCAAAAATTATAACGTTATGTGAATGTAGCACCTCATATCAATAGTGTTAAGTTCATAATTTGGCTTGGTTTTGAGTTGAAGTCGAGCAATATCCCGGGACTCAAAATATACTGGCAAAAAGTGGTGAGTTAGAAAGCGCGTCCAAGCCGTAATTTTAGTCATAAATGAATTAAGACATCATATCAAATACCTATCTCAATAGGATATAGGAAAATGGCTGGGTTCTATAATGCTATCTTTTTAAGGTTTAATCAGTGTAAGCCAAGAACAGAGATTAATTATAGCGAAGATGTTCAGTGGTAGGTTGAATCCTGAAATGTGCGTGAGCTTTTCGGTATAGGAAAATATAGTAATAAAAAAAATGTGGTAGGAATGTTTCTAATATCCACCTAGATAGTTATACAAGCACCTATAATGCGTGCCTATAAATCCAGCCTCACTAGACTTTGCGTGCTACCATCCTCGGCCACATCGTCACTTAAATTCAGAAGACATTGTGGTCACAATGGGTACAAAGACAATTGTAAAATGTTTTTTTTTGAACTGACTATACTGCTAGCCTTAGGTGCCCTGGAGCCTTTGCGGCTTTTACAGCTTCACCGGGCTTGGGGGCGAGCGTTTAAGGCACTCATAAAATGGTATTTTGTTACCATCACATAGGGTTACATGAGCGGCGGTGCGGGCTATGTACTGAGCAGGGAAGCTCTGGACCAGTTCGTGACCAAGGCTCTGCCAGCACCCTACCTTTGCAAAGCTAGCGACCATGGCGCAGAAGACGCCGAGATGGGTATGTAATCTTTAAAAACCTAAAAAGCTCTAAAAAGTATTCCTAAAGAACATCGAACTTCGTACCTTGTCATGTAGCAGAATTGTATTCGAGGCTTACCATTTACTAAAATTTAAATCTGTCACCAGCTATTGTTGTGTTCTGTTAGCTGCATATTAGTTCCAGTCGCCATTATTTGCTTAGCGAGTTGAATCTTCAATAACATTGTACCATTTTAAAAAATGTCTGTGAACTTGTTTAAGGGTCCGTTCATAAATACGTTTGCACTTATCTATGTCGATAACTGTGACAAGATGAGACAAGGACAAGGGACAAACAAGGTATTAAGGAAACGTGACGTTCGCAGCTTTTCAATTTTGCAAATTTTATACACTTTAATTTTTTTGAAAGGTCGAAGCCTTTCGTTTCATATCTGTAAATATAAAAAAAATAGTACCTATATATTTCCGTCATAATGGCTTAATAACTTTACTATTATATTTACTCTATTACTATTACTAACTTCACTGTTATATTTACTCATGTTTTGTTATTTGTTTTTCGACGACGGCGCTAGGGGTGCGGTCCGTCACAATCAGTTCCCTTGTATCTCCAATAATTGTGAATACGAAATATTTTAAAATATCAAAATTTGTGTACTATTAATTGCCATCTAAGTATGGGTCGCAGATAATGGTTACATAACGTTATGGGGGTTGAGGGGAGAGGGGTTCTCAAAAGGTAATATTTTGCGTGACGTATTTTACGAGCGGCCCCATATTTTATGTCATGCCTCGTGACGCAGTGGTAGTAAGCGCTGTGTTCGATTCCCGTGCATGACTAACTTGTTCCGTAGACGTTATTCTACTCTTTCCGGTAGTTAATAGCTTGACCACAGCGCCATCTATCGGATCCACGCAGATAAATCATCGTCCCGATAAAACATATATGCCCTTCAGAAGTTACACGATCACGAACAGAAGCACACAAGATTTTTATATATAAGTACCTACATGTTTAATTTACTAAAGCTAGAAAGAAGTTTACTTAATTAAGTACGTAAACCCAAGTTGTTCCTGACGTTTTTTTTTTTTTTTTTTCTTTTTTTCGAACTGACTACACTGTTAGCCTGAGGGGCCCTGGAGCCTTTACGGCTTTTACAGCTTTACCGGGCTTGGGGGCGAGCGCTTAGGGCACTCAGCCACGAAAGCTAAGCAACAACATCCGAGGGTGCCAAAATGGCCGAACCTCGGCTCGGACTGTTGCGCGTATGCAATTAAGTCGCGATCTGACTAATTCCCTATCCGTAATTCGATCTAAACTAACTATACATATATACATGTTTCTGCCCCCTGGGAGGAGGGAAGGAACATGTGTATGTGTATTTAGTGGTCTGAAATTTTTGTCTACTCTAACTAGGCAAAAAAAGAAAAAAAAGGTCCCTTACAGAACCTATGTACCTATGTGTGTTGTGCATGTGTGTATAATGCAGTGTCATGTATGGCGGTGAAAGCTAGTGATTGTAGAGTCACTTGTATCGCGCGAGCGGCTGCTTGTCTCAAGGGCTCCATGCCGATGGATCGGACCTAGGCTTGAGTTGCCGCAGAGGAGGGCGGTCGTGGCGGGTGTGCGGGAGCGAAGTTAACCGTACGTCCCCTCCGGAGGGAATGGTGGTTTCGCGGGCGTGGGCGCGAGCACGCATATGTTGCGGGAGCGGACGCGTAGTAATTATTAGCTTTCTCGATGTCGTCGTCGGGATCGACAAAGAGATTTCGCGGACGGCGTTTATAACGTTTGGCAACGGGGATCGAGTTGTCTGGGACGTAGTTCACGATGGATTTTACGAGCGGGTTGGGGTGCTTCGAAGCGCTATCGAAGTATCTCCTGGTGAGATATTTCACATAGGCTTCTATCGAGGGAAGCCTCATGTCCCTGTGGAGGTCCATGTTCCTAACGAAGGCTGGAGGGTCAAGCAGGCGACGGAGAAACCGATTTTGGACTCTTTGCATGCGGACAAAGTTATGTTTGGACATATGTGCGAACGCTGCGCAGCTATATGTCAAGATCGGACGGACGCACATCTTGTATAGTGTAAGCTTATGTCTTAAGGACATTTTGCTTACCGAACTGAGCAGGGGTCGCAAGCGGGAAAGGCCTCTGGAAGGAAGCCTCTGGCGTGAGCAGGGGCTTTGGCTGTCCTACGGCGGGACGTGTCCTCTGAGGAGGGGTGTGTCGCGTAGGGCGCATGGGTCGCGTAGGGCGCGTGGGGCGCGGGGCACGGGGACAGCCGCGATAGTTCGCGGGGTGACCTTCGTTGCCGCATAGCACGCAGCTCGGAGGGGTAGCCGACTCACGAGTGCGCGAGCACTCGCTCGTCGCGTGGTCCCCGAGGCACTTAACGCACCTGGGACGGAGATGGCAGTTGCGTGCCGAATGACCGTACAGCTGGCAGTTGTGACACTGCGGAGGACTGCGGTTCTTGTGTGGGGGCTCTACGGCTATTCCGGAGAGCTCACACACTTTCCTAACGTTAAAAATGGCTCTGCCCTCGGGGGTCAGTTCCAAGATGACTAAGACCATGTCGAGAGGTCTGTTTTTTGATTGTCCGCCGTGCATTCTGTGCACTTCGCGGACAGGGAAGGACTTGGATAAGAGGTCAGTTTTGACCTCCTGTGGTGTGATTTCCACCGGGATGCGGCGGATTACAACCCGGTGTTCCTGACGTACACTGTGTAGTCGTTGTGGTCGAGTGGTATGACCGGCGGAATATCGATTCGATGTCCGCAGCTTCGAGCCCCGGCATGTATCAACGAATTTTTTTAAAAAGCCCTTACTTTCCCTAGAGAAAGAGGCATTTTTGCCCAGCAGTGACACATTTATTGTTATTATTTAATTTATTATTTAGGTATATTTATTTGTTAATTATTTAAAAAAATCTATTTCTCTGCAGAATCTTCCTATTTAAGTTGGTGTTATAATCCGATAATTAAGTTTTGTTTTTACGTCAAAAATCGAATATTCATCATTGTTCCCAGGTAAATGCTTAAACAACATCGGTGTTAAGGCGATGGACTCCCGCGACTCTCTTCACAGAGGTCGTTTCTTCCCTTTCGTCCCGCAGGACCACCTGTTCCCGAACAAGGATAAAGGTTTCTGGTATTGGAACTACATCTTCTATCCGACTGATGAGGTAAGGCATTCTCATTATTATTAGCTAAAGAGGGACCATGTAGAAAAAGATCTTTCATATTTGGGCCCAAGACTTGTCACTTATAGAAATTGTTTCAATGTGTCAATTTTAAGGTTTCGATAGTCTAAAAGGAACTCTTATAGTTTCACCATCTCCGTGCGCGGCTCAGCTCAGCGATTCTTAATACTAGAAAGCTATAATTCGGCATACATATAAATCACGCCGACAAAGTGGTAAAATGTTATCTTAAAATCTCATCTACGCCGTGGTAGCGTAACAATACGGTACTGACTGATTACGTTTATATATTAAATTTTTCCTTCCGAAAAATGATTTTTTTTTTGTCTGCGAGTCACGTGATTGGAAACGACGTACAGACAATGCGACGTCATCGTTTAATGAATATACACAGTTTAGTGTATCTTGTGATAAGTCAGTCTAAAATTATTAGTAAGGGTTGAAATAACGGCTTTAAATTGACATGTGCTAAAGTTTTATGAATGAAATTCTATTAATGTCAACTTTGCACATAACAATAAATTTATTTATTTAAAGGTGACGTCACGCCGCGTTTTTGCGTCATGTTTTTTTTATTAATATAGATTAAATAATATTTTTATATAACTTTTTTAAAGGTTTAATAATTACGAGTATTAATTTCAACATATAAAGTGTTTAAAACAATTTTCCAATAGTTATCTACTACCGGGATTGTTGTAGCCTACTACTCAGCAAAATATCGTATTAGTACACATGCGCGAACTGACACTTACTCCTCCCCCATCGTGATTACAACTCGTTAGATATAAAAAAAAATTGATATGTTTCAGGGATTAGACTGCTGTTCGGATCATGCAGTTTCGTTCCACTACGTTGGTCCTGAACAAATGTACGTATTAGATTATCTTATCTATCATCTACGGCCGTACGGTATCCGGTACGGAACGGGGGAATTACCCAAAATAATAAGTAACGTAACAGCAAGCTTAGATGTTCATTAGTCAATAACGTATATCTTATAATAATTATACACGTCATGCTTTACCCCGTCCAGGGTAAGTAGATAATACATTATTTGTATCAACAAAAATTTTTTCATAGTTATGTTTTTCTATGACGGACATAGGACATAAGAGAGAGAGAAAGAGAGAGAGAGAGAGTTACCCAAAAATTACATTATGCGTAAATGTTCGTTAGAAAGATAGGTATGTATGTAAATATTTACAGAATAGCTAGAAATAGTGAGGGTAGAAATAAAATTTTACATTATGTAATTTATGGAAGACTCGTGGTGGACTATGTATCGCCATTTTGGTATCCAATTCGGCGTGTATTAAAATTAACTAACAATATTTTACAGTAGACAAATAATAATAATAACGAGAAATGCATTGTATAGAAAATAAATACAAAAAATTATAGACCATAATATATAACCGTAATAGTCACCGTATAATTCTACGAACAGTTAGTTTATAAGCAATCTAGTCAGACTGTAAACTGTCGGAAGATTGTGGACGGAAATTAAAATTTGCAGTTACATGTTACATTAACTAACTGTTACTTATTAGTTAACTGTTACGTTTTCGTAGGTTCATAAACTAAATAGATTGGTTAGGTTGGGTTGGGTTGAAACAGTGCTCGTTATAGATTATAGACCAGACATAAATTCACATTTTTCATGTCCTAGTAATATGATTATACTTATTTAATAGACATAACCTAAAAAATTCAAGGTTCTTTGTGTTCGTTTATAATCTACCGACAGTTTACAATCTTACTAGAGTGTTCATAAAGTAACGGTTCGTACATTTATCCGGTAATCGTATATATATACGATTACATTGTAATAGTGTATTAAATTTGTGGGCGACACGTGTGCAAAAATTTTGCTGAGTTAGTCTGTCGTCCTGCAGGTGATAAGCTCCAATAAAACGCGCCATAATTTGCCTGCTTTTCTATTCTTTTTAAATAATAGTCTTCTCTATCTATCATTTATACTGCGTTCTTTATTCTCACATTTATTTTTGTAGTGCTGAGCTACTATATATTTTATGGTACAATTATTTTAAGCGTAATATTATAAAAACGGTTTTTTACTGGGTTTTGTTTATTTAATGAAATATTTTGTGTTATTCAACATTCCCGATAATTTACTATTATCATTACATAATTCGGAACACTTTAAAAAGTATGTGTGACGAACAACTTACAAAAAAAAAAGAATGCTGGGGTTAGTCCACGAGAGACGCGATTTTGTCTGCCTTATTCGGCCTTCATCTTTGGAGAGTTCAATGTTTTTTAGAAAAAAATATCAATATGAATAATATTACGTACGGTTTTACGATTAGTTCGGATTGGTGACATCACTATTTTAAAAACACAATAAACTAGCAACACATGAAATGTCATTTTACTCTGTGGGAATAAAAAACGCACTATGTTTTGACCACGTTTAATATAATAAAGTTATTTGAGTTGCTTCTTCTTTGTTACTCAAAAATATTCGTCATAATTGCATGCCAAACGACGAGGTATGTCTTTTTTTTTAATCAATGTGTGTGTGTGTGTGTAATAATCTACCTTGTAGATTTAGTAATACAACAGGTTTATGTATGTATTTATGAGATAGAAATAAGCCAGGCGTAAATTTAATTGAATTGCAATCTCAATTAACGCTTAAAATCTCGTACAAACTAAAAATATACGTTCGTTGGAAAAAATAAACGCTTGGTATTCTTCAATATTCAGTTATTTTCACCTGGCCTATTTAGATCTCACTACTTTATTTATAATACGCCAGGCGTATGCCTCATTATGATTCTGATTTTTAAATGTCTGATTAGTTAAAAACATAATCAATTTATTTATAGTTGTCTATAAGAAAGAGCATTCCACATATATTAACTCTCAATGGCTCTAATATAGGGCGTTGACTGACAGCGTGAGGCTGAAACCTAGAGTTAATTTCAGACAGCTGTTAATAAATGAATATATATATATATATATATATATATATATATATGTCAGGTAATCAAAGACATTGAAAAATATTTTGTACAACAATAGATGAGACAAAAACATGACACATCTGATTCAGATTCACAGATTGCACTTGATTGCGTCAAGGCAAATGGCTATCTTAGATTATTCATTAAATTCACAAAGCATATGTAAATTTGAATTATTTTTCTCTGTTGATTAATATAATTGATTTGCGAAATTTATTTAGAACGTGTAATGCTAAAGTTAACCTTTCCCGTACATCGCCATTTTGCTCGCCACGCATCTTTTGTTGTCCCATATTAGCTTTTGCCCGCAAATTCGTTTCAGTTTACTTTTAAATGAAACGATTCGCGCGCCACCTATTGTAAACTATTTGTACTAATATATAACTTTTGCAAGAGTGCGCACAACAACTCACTAAAGTTTCATAGAAATCGGGTAAATGGTTTAGGAACGCATAGAGGACAAACAAATGAGCTAAGTAACATTATAACCCAATTCTCAAAACTTTATTATTATGGTGATAGTCTGAAGTCAGCTTTTGGTTTTAAAATGATGAAATTAATGACACATTATGGTATTTAAAAAATGGTTTATCTTAGAATATAAGAAGTTGAAAAACTAGTAATTAATTGTAACAAACGCCATAGTCAAGAATTAATTTCTTAATGCGTCTGCTATTAATGAAAATAAAGCATTAAATAAATACTGAATTATTTACGATGGATTTCAGCAAAGTAACGCATTCTTTGCAGTCAACGTGGAATACATTTTTTTCGGAAATTTTATCAAGTCATGAGTCAAAAGCATATTGTAAAATGTGATATTATATACATTTTTAATATAAATGAGATCTGAAGTAAATAGTCTGTATACAGAAAAATCGTTTTAAAATAATAACATGTTTTAGGGATGGGCAAAATTATTCGGTATCGCATTTTATTTTATTAAAAATAATGTTTAGAAATAGAGTTAGATACTTATTTTTAATAATATTCAGCAGTCATGGAATTTATCAAACCGAAGTGTTTCATTTCGCACCTGACAACGGCAGTAATAGTCCTTGAGAATGACTGAGTTGCCAGGAGTGAAAAAAAAGGCGAGGAAGTATGGACAGTCTTTATTCCTATTTTAAATATCAAAATTTTATGTAAATTTGCTAAGATATTTTTATTGATCTCGAAAAAGCTTTACCATTCCATCTTTGTATTTTAAAGCCCTAACTTAATATAATTTTAAAATAACTTAACTCGTAAAAAATTTGTACTACAAAAGTAACCATTTTAGCCCATCTCTAATGTGATAATACTAACACGTTTTCATAATATATGACGTAGATTATCTTTTATACTATAATCAAACTTCCCAAAATGGTTTCCTATTAGGTTTAACAGATTATTTTATTTATAGTTTAGTTTTTTTTTGTTAGTTTTATGTTACTCACAGGAGTACAAACAAATACTGAGGCAATTCAGTATAAATTGTTTATGTTACTAATGACAACATATTTCAATACAAAACATTTTCAAAGTTTTTGAGGCATTCAAAAACATTTTTGAGACCTCATTGCGGTAGATAATAAACAAAAAAGAATATTTTTCATATAAGTAATTAATGATATAAAATACATTAATAATATATCAAAGAGCATAATATAAAATATTTATTAATTTAATGATATTTTGATTAGTTTTGTTACCTACACTCAGTCAGAGTCGTTTAAGTCACTTTATTTATCGCAGAGATTAAATATATGTCAATTATTTTTAGTTAATAAGATAATAATGAGGATATATTGAATAACGTACGCTGGCAATAAGGCAAAATCTTAAAGTTCTTAAATCCCTATGGCGATGTTAGTTCTATATATTTTCATTTTTATTGTAGCCATTAAATATTGTTCGACTAAAAAAAGCTTGCATCAATTAATAAAAAATTAAACAAACATGGCGGATAAGATTAAGAGTAATTAATTTAGCTGATTTCAGTGATTAAAATATGTCATTCTCATGTTTGAATCTGCGGAATAAATAATAGACTGCTAAATATAAATTCAGGGTTACGCTTTTTTCAATTGACATAACGTAACGTGACATATCGTATAATTCCACGCCTTAGAAGTGTAAGGGCCTAAGTCGGAACAAACTAACCCTTATACTTTAAGATAATGCAGAACTTATGTTTTCCATATAATATGAGTTTTAACATAAAATTTGATATGGACGTAGTTAGGCTTTTGGCCAGGAAGAGGGGCAGGCAAGGAAAAATTAATGTTATATTTAAAAAAAATATTACCTTGACAAAATTATTTATTCTTATTTTCGGGAGGCCTCCGACCGAGCGCCTAGCAACACTTTGCTAGAGGGGATCATTTTGTAGCCCTCCCTGTCTGTATTTGGCTACGCCCATATACCATCGTCACTGTAACATGTTTGATATTGCCGAACTAGCGTTGAAGTATGTGTAATATCCATTAATGTAGGTACTATTTGTTGCGCATTGTATGAGATTATTTTTGTTGAAAGTGATATGGTCCGTTTTAAAAAGAATCTCATAGAATATATTTATTCCAGATAATGTTTGTGAATTTTAATTTAACATGTTGTCCGTGGACAATCTTAATAATAGCCACACGTAGTTAGAAAATGAAAAGGTTGAATTGAATCATTGATTGAGGCAACATACTATAATATTAAAAAAACCTTGCCATTGTATAGATTCACTTAATTGTTGTGTATGAAGAAAATTAATATCAAAGGAAGTCACCAAAGAATTTTTATTTGTATGTAGGTTAGATTAATACTGAATAATAGTGCTATTATAACGTTTTTTTGAACTCTATTTAGTTACCAATTCATTAAGTAGTAATATAGATGCCACATGAAAATATTCAAGTTCTATTTAAACCAACTACCTACTATTTAACGATGAAAGAACCTAACGTTATTTTATTATATTTTTTAAGATATCAGTTTAGTTTTTATAATCTCTTTTATTTAAACATATGTTTTAAATTAAGACATTTAGTAATACCAATTGATTTTATTCGAATAAATCAGATAAGTACCCGCAATAGTTTACTGCTGTGAAGTTAGTTTCGCAAATGATAGTAATAAAAAAAGTTTTTTTTTATGTTTTGTAGTAGAAGATGATTGTGATGAATGTTTTATTTTTATTTTTTTAATATCTGTACTAATGTACCTAATTGTTCTGTGACACAATGGCGTCTCGACTCTCGTAACTGACTTCACACCTGCAAACTTTTGACAGCAGCTGTATAGGAATCTATCTGTATATTTGAAAGTATAGGATGCATAAAATAAGTACGTTTAAGTTTATGTAGTAAGTTTAGAGGCTTTTTTATCGCAACTTTAATCGGAATGACTCTAAAACGTGATTATTAAAAGACATTTTTATTCTCGAGAAATTCTAAACTATTTTGCCGACAAAAATGGATTATAAATAATATTTCCATTAATAAAATTACGTATCAATCAACAGCACGAATTTAAATGCATTAATAGGAACTATTCTAAAATACAATTTGTTGAAAATATTCGTTTAGGGAAGATACGGTGAATCTTTTATTAATTTGTAGAGACTTTCCTAAATAGTGCATCATTAACTATATTTAAATTAAAGATCTGTCGCGTTGTTCCATCTTCGGCTACGTCGACACCTAACATCATGTTGACCTAATTATGTTAACCTGCTAAGTCCATTTTCAATTGAAAATTACTTAAGAACTGTGATTAAAATTGTAGACCAATATCGATCAATTATGTAGTTCTTCGATTGAAAACGGACTTGACAGGTTAACGTATCAGGCCGAGAGTTTAATTGTCGTTAAACACAAGCCGAGCAAAAGAAATACACCACATATAAAGTCAGTTTTCCTCAGTTGGTCGTCTGAAGAAATGTACCTACTGCATAAAACAGAATCTCTATTCAATGATGATATTGTTAAGTAAATTATTTATGTATAAATTATAATATTGTAGAACATAATAACTATATAAAATGTGTTACTAGATATGCCTCTGTGAATATTAATTATACACTTGCCAGTTAAAATGGCATATCAGCGTCATGAAATGTCATATCAATTTGCCATAATATTTAATTTATTTTAATTAAGTTGCTCAATTAATTTCATTTTTATTTCAATAAAAATGGTTTACTATATGTAACTGTCTTTTTATTTCACCCTTCGTAGATATATTTATTGACCAAAACATTTTTAGTGGTAATAATTCTGAAGAATCCATTTATTGTAATATTCAGTATTTTATATTAAAGTATTTATATTTACAAATCATAATCATTTCAAAAGAAATATAAACGGACCTATAGGTTGTTTGTTTTGGCTCGAAGGACCATTTATGAAAATAATCCTTTTGTTATAATTTCATACTGTCGATATTACATATTGCAGTAATGCTAGTCGTGATGTGCGAATGAAACGGATCTAGATTAGATTTATATAGTACAACTGGGTCTATCTCATCGAAAGCTCAGGAAATTGGAGTTAATTTGTTATAATTGAACGAAGGATTCTACTAAATAAGAGGAATTACTTGAGTGTTCCGTAGATTTAAAAGTTTAGGTTCTTTTTAGGTAAGGAAATAAAAATCACATAAATACATCATTGGTTTATTTATCACGATGTGTTTGTTTGTCAATTATACAGATACATTGCTGGAATGTTGTATAGTATATCGTACAACCTTTTAAGTCTTTTTTTACTATGCCAAGATGAAAATACTGAGCAATTTAAGGAAGTCCAATATTATATATGACGACATTGTATACAACTTATTGAATAAAACTACAAGGACGTAGCAAAGACAGCTCGCATGCAACGCAAATACTAGTGTTGGTAAAACGTAGATTAATCGATGTTTATAGGACATTCGAAAAATCAATTGTTGAAACAAAACAATTGATTATCGACAAAACAAACGTCGACTATCAAATAACCGAAAAATCGATGTCTTATCAACACTAGCGATCAGCATTATTTTATTATTTGTAATACGCTGGTAGGACAGTGTTGCTATTTTAAATAAACAACTTGAGACATTATCAATGGCGCTTTAAATATTTCTAGAGGTGGCAATGCTGAGGCCTATAGTGTTCCTTTTACTTTCAGCCTCCCTGTAAACAAAGTCCTAGCTACATACACTTGTAAAATTATAATTTACTTTGATATTATTGTATATACAAACCGCGTATTAAAATAATTTATAATGTAAGCATAGCTTTTTGTTGGTTCTTTCACAGATATTTCTATAATTATTACGGCAACACGAACAATATTAATGATCAAGTTTTGAACTTATTAGGCGCCCTTCGACTTTCAAGTGAGTTAATAATAAATGAATAATTATCGATAACCTATTGAAAAGTGTTTGACGTCAAAAAGAAATGAATGCAGATTCTGTTTTCAATTCTAAAAGTACACGCATTCTCTTATACATTAATTATTGTCGACGTAAAAATTTTAGTTCATAAATGAATAGAACCGTCGACCTGTCATTTTTATATAGAGAAGTTACTAACGAATCTAGGAAACGGTATTATGTCCATACAAAATATATCGAGATTTCTATATTTTTGTATTAAGAAATAAATAAGAATTAAGTATTTATAATTTTAAAGTATGTGAAAACAAGAAATACTTAAGTGAAAACAAAATTAAGGAAGATTGTTATTTTTGTTGTTTATTATAGATACTACGAAATGTTGACATTTAAATTTCAACGTAAAAGCGATTAAATGTTATTATTCGTTTCCGTAAAAGATATTGAATAAATTTTTTTTCCAATAAATATCCCGAACCTTACATTATATTATAATTATTATTAAACACACCACCTGATTATGCATAGTGACTCACATTACAAAAGTTTTTTTTGTTGTTTACACAAAAGTAAATTACCTTTGGTTTCATATATCGAGTTTTTTACATTCAATAACATCAAATTTATTATTAGATATATAATATCTGTCAATGAATATGAAAATCTAATCTTATGTTTAGTAGTAGCTCAGAATTACAGGTTCGATTTAAACTTGTGTTAAGCTGCAAAAAACACGTTAATAACATTTTTCTATTTACAGTCCGTAATAAGGTAAACCTAAGCAACCGTCACACAACACAAATTAATTTGGCAACACAAACTTACAACTAAAACGAACTCGTTTAATTTCGACATTATATCGACAGTGGTAAGGCTGATTGACTAATGTGTAGAGTTTATTTCAAATTGGTAATACACCGTCGATATAATGTCGAAAAAGTATATCTTTGTTCATACAATATATTAATTGGTACCACGAGTTTATATTTACAAGCAATAGAGACGACACAGTTCGTTTGTTATTTGCAACACGTTTTAAAAGCCGAGGGCATACACTACTAAATGAAAAATATATATATTTCTTATCAAAATGGTAGAAAAACGAGTGTTCCGTTTGGTTAGACTATTAAGAAAATGGGTTGCAGTCAATATTAAAAAAATTATATTAATTAAAGACTATCTGTCCAGTGCAAATATTTCGCACTTCATCGATTTAGAGATGCCACGATTAGTGATTTTGCCGAATACCGAATATTCGGTCTCCGCCAAGTAGTGGTCAGCAAACTTACAACAGTATCCAAATCTGACAAAATTCGCAAAGGTTTATCTATCATCGCCCGGTAGTAGTGTCTACAATGAGAGATTTTCAGAAACGGGTGTAATTTATGAAGATAAGCGCAATCGGTTGCTATCAACAAATGCTGAAAAAATTGTTTTCACACCTTACCGCTTCACACCTTACATGACATCACAACTATCCACTGATAAATTTTCAATATTAATTGTAATGTTTTGTTGGTAAAATATATTCATTTTGGAGTAATATGTACGATTTTTTTTCTTGATTTGGTATTCGGCCAAATCGTTAGCAATATTCGGTAAACGAATATTCGTGGCATCTCTACTATCGATTTATAATGTAATTGAACTAACAACTGTCTTTAGTTTATTATAAAATGTTTTTAAACGAAACATTTCCTTAAAATTATGCTTGAATTTTGATACAGAATTAAGAAGAGATGGCGATGCCACAAAAAACAGTTTTGGAAAATTTACACTTTAATATCAGTTTGGAAATATAAGTTTCTAGAACTTACATTATTTGAATATTCCAAACTTGAAAAACATGTAACCGAAGGATTTGAGGGTTTAAATGCAATTTAATATTTCGACATTAGGTAGACTTTCCAAGAGAGGAAAAAACAATACAATCATATGTATAATTATTGAGAGAGCTAAAAGGAG
This sequence comes from Saturnia pavonia, assembly GCA_947532125.1. Classification (NCBI taxonomy): domain Eukaryota; kingdom Metazoa; phylum Arthropoda; class Insecta; order Lepidoptera; family Saturniidae; genus Saturnia; species Saturnia pavonia. The sequence continues at coordinate 14,546,627 of OX383906.1, forward strand.
ACGATGAAGAAAGAGATTACTTTTCTTCTGGTGGTGTATCTTTTTATTTATTTTTAAACCATACAATTATTTTATTTTATTTATTTTTTTAAAAAGCCAAATGTCGTCTTTAAAAATAGTTTAATTTTTTTCTAAAATATAAAATTATTCAACAATAAAAGTAACAAATATTATAATATATTTATGAGGTTCCTGGTACCTTATCTGGTATTGTGTTCATTCCAATCATAGAGAAGCATTAAAAAAAAATGTTTTTATTAAAAATAAATTATCAAGTATATAGATAGTTTCTTAATACCTAATAGTAAATCGAACAATTGCACCTTGAATAATTACCAAAAGTTAATGGCAATTTTAAAATAAAAAATATTCGTAATGCAAATAAAAGTGATTATTATCAAATTGTTGACCATTTTATACATTGCTGCATCGAATGCGCACTCGTGACCTCATGCCGTATTTTGACGTTTAAAAACATAAATTCTTTGTAAAAGCAATCACCAAATTACATAACTGAATAATTAAAAAATTACATAACTAATAACGATTACGTTTGATTAGTGAAAAGATTCTCTATAATACAACCTTAGAAGAAATGTTTTACATAACCTATTATTTCACGTTATCCGATTTCATCCCTCTTAATTAGTCAAGATTAAACGAAGAAACACAAAAAAAAAAAATGGAATTTTGCAAGCGCGTCCCAAGTAACATATCCACATAACAACCACTTTGACAAAACTTAACCATTTAAAAAATTCTATGTTAGAAAATAAGCCCCGCGACTTACATGTTATCATGTATTAGTCATTAAGCTGCCTAAACAATTTTAGTGGTAGAATTTATTCAGGGTTATGAGACGATAAGTTGTGTCATAACAGAAAATGCCAATTTTGCGAAAATATGATAAATAGCGGAACGGAACAAATTTTAATAACATCGATTTATTATTTTTTATTTCGTAATTTTTGGTTTGATTTTTCTCACGTGCACTAGAATTTGACTAAGGTTTTGAGATATTTTCCCTTTGACAGCACATCCGTAGCTCGTATCAATAAGCCAGGCCGTCACACTCACATGTATTCCATATCTTGAAACTTTTACTGCTTCCAAGATGAAGTAAATGTAAGCCATTAAAAAAATATGGTCATAATCGAATTAATAGTTTCTTAGAAATGCGTAGGCAAACATACATACACCTATAAAAATTTGTATAGTTGTTTGGATGCCTCAATAAATTATCGTATGTGAATATATTGTAGTTTCAATAATGATTTTTTAAGTCGCTTAATAATGGGAACTAAGCAAAGCCATTAAAGTTTATAACACAAGATAATATGAAGACATTTTTATATATTTCTATCCGCATCACCCCATGATTAATTATAATTATTGTACTCCGACACACTAGGTTAGTTTAGGTTAGAAATTTGACCAAATTAACTAAATAGGAAGATTCTCGAAGGACCTTTTCAATAACAAGACCACAATACCGAACATAATAGAAGCAATATACTGACTAAAGGGATTTATATCAGCGATCTCCGCGTTTCCCGTATCCTCACCTTGCGAGATTATACAGCTGGGGTTGGACTTCATGTACTGCTGGAAAAAAAACATGTTAATCGGACTTTCATTACTTGAATATGGTTTAATTACCTATCGAAACAAAAAAAAACTAATCTATTTAGGTCCTGAGAAGACACTTACTGAACTTCAAAACACTGCCAACAGTTCGGAAAACATTGATTGGATTGGATCTGAAGCGATGATAGCGCAGTGGTAGCGTGTACGACTTCACGTCGATTGACGTGAGTTCGAATCCCTACAATGAGCCTGAGCTTTCGGTGAACATCGCGAGGAAACCATAGCATGGTGGTAGGGCATTTTCTAATGCCCTCTGGCTAGCTACCACCCTCAAGTTGAAAGTCTGTCGCCAAGCACCAATAGGTGTGTTCCGGCAGCTGCACTTGAGAGCCAGTCTTCCACTAGGTTTAGCGTGTTACCATCTTGGGCCACATCTTCACTTAACATCAGGTGAGATTGTGGCCACTATGCCAAACCTATAACGATAAAAAAAAAAAACTTTCCAGACAATGAGAAGAGTCGGCGAGATCCTCAAATGGGTTTATTCAATATTATTTTTTAAATAAACAAGTAATGTCATACAGTTGATCATTATAATTTTCAGTGGAAGAACAGAGAGGAAGTTACTTTCGACAGTAAAAAAGACTTGAACTCATTATCCGGCAAATCGGTAACATGGTCTTAGGAAGCCTTTAACACTACTAACAAAAAAAACTTTTTAAAAGATTGATGTTATCGTGCATTTTATTTGAGTTGTGTCATAATTTTGTCATAGTTCCTTTGAGTCTGAGAGTTTCTGATTCATCTAATCAATAATTGTGGATTTTTTGGTTTTAGGATGTTCGTGATTTTGATATTCAGAAGATAATATCCTATTATATTATCTATGTTTGTATGATGTTAATATTTAATGAACTGTGCGCAGGTCAAGTCTGTGGTCACGACTAGTGACGGGAGTCATACGAGAAGATCTTACATTATTTCCAAACTGCTGTCACTGTTTTTGGCAGCTTGTTCTCCTTCGCTAGAGTTAGATCCGCCGGACTCGGAGCGCTGGTTACGATTCCTGTGAGATTTCTTCTTCTCTTCGGACGTGGCTTCAGTCGACGTCGCCTGTTCGGATTGGCGCTGCCAAGCGGGAATCGAAGGCGGATCCGAGCGGCTTTTGATGGAGGGAAATTGATTCCTGAAAATCAACAGGCATCTCTTGCTATCTATTGGATATTTTAATGATATGGCTTAACGTTACGACCTCGTTCAAGGTGTTGTCATGCTTACGGGATGCGAAAGTTTAATAAAAAAATGCTTACATAACTTTACACAAAAATGCGTTTTTTTTTATAATCCGTAACAATTTATAGAGCACTGTGTGAAAATAGGCAAAATGATGAAAAGAGTACCTAGAAATTCAAAATACGTATATTATTAAAATATTTCACAATTAAAATGGTTCAGACTCGTGCGAGGCTACGGACCGGGACGCTCCTAGCGAATTCGCTTTATGCCACAAGCGCCATAGTCGAGCGATTTTTAAGGCTTTAAAATATCGCCACGAAGTTTTGTATTTGTTTAGGATCGGGAGGAATTTAATCAGGAGTCAGTTCAGCAAGATCACGCTTTGCATACTGAAACTTCGCCCTTACCTGGACAATCTGGAAATATGAAATTTAATTTCTTCTCATATTTTTTACACTGTTTCTAAACTTGTGTTGTTTATACTATAAATAATAACGACCTGGTAAAGGTCGCCGCTGGATGCACGCAACTCAGGACTGGTCGTTGTGGCGATCTTTGAGGGACGCCTATGTCTAGCAGTGGACGTCTTTCGGTTGTAATGATGATGAATGATGGCGCGGAGAGACCGATTTGACATTTGTGACTCGTAAATATAAATCACATATTCGAAACTGACGCTTGCAACATAAAGCGAATTCGCTAGAAGCGTCGCGGCTCGTGGCCTTCGGGTTAGAAAAAATATTTTTTGTCGAGTTTAGTTTTTTGTGAAGATTGGTAATTTAATTTTTTGATTCGATGACTTGATTTTATAAAGTCCCATGTTCAGTTTTATTACATATCATTGTTTATAGTAATTACTATCACGTATGTTTTCGAATTAGTACCTACCTATTGAGCAAAATCCCCTTTACAGACGCTATGTCGGACTTGATATTGTCAAGTTGGGACCGCAGTGCACTCTGCTGTATATTCCCTTGTATCTCACCGCGTAACGCGGTGACGCTGGAGTTGAGGATGTCTAGGCTTTTCCGCAGTTCGTCTATACACTCAGCCGTTGACTTTCGTTTCGGTTGTTCAACAAACAATAAATGTCTGACGCAGTTCTGTATGCAAGAAATTAAAAATAACTTTATTTCGTTTATTTTCAGTCTTGAGATAATATTAATAATAACGTAGCCATTGTATCAGAAGAGTCGTATTAAGAAAATATTAACTTCATGTTTTTTTGTCTTGATTCTACTCAGTTTTTGTAAATTGTAACCAATTAATTAATTAATGACGATATTATACATGAAACATCTTCTTGTTATTAAATTTACAATTATTATTTTAGACAATTAAAAACGGATGTATTTGTCGTAAAAATATATATTTTTTCTGTAAGTATTTGCTTAGCGTATATTTGTATTTCATTGTAATTAAAGTTAAGATGTTTTTCATATAGGATGTATATATATTTAGAAAAGGTCGTCTGTATTTTTATATGTTCAGGTGACATTTTAAGACAAATAGTTTAAATTTACGAAAGTATAATGATGTAAATTAATTGTTGTAACGTAAAAACAAAGGCTAATGCAGTTTTATTCGTGGCCTTAAACTACTATTAAAGTTAATGTATTTATTAGATATACATATTATATTATATTTCGAATGGAGAAACATCTAAACGGTTAAGTCACACCTTTCACTAATTGGTAATGTAAAAAAAAAACTAATAGGCACTTTCTTAATTACTTATTGGTATTGTTAATATTTGTTTCTATCATGTAAGTTAAAAGAAATACTGACTCTCACAAAGTGTTGAGAACGAATGTATCAAAATAGTATCTATAAAAACTTGAAATAAACTAACGCGTTCCGTAGCAAAAATTTTATATATTATATAATTTGATAAAAAATGACACATCAATATCAGAATGCTAAAACGAAATTAGGAACATAATCCAAAACTAAAGTTTTATTATATCAGCTATATTATCAAGATGACCGATAACAACTTCATTAAGTGATATTATATCAGTCCAAACTGTAACCAAGAAATCAATTACGAGATAAGAGACAGAAGTCAGAACAAGTTGTAATTAACTTTCAAAATTGATTAGCTTCATAAAAAAGAAAGTGTTTGAAATTGCCAAGATAAATTATTCTTAAAAATTCTTGTTAAATTATAAATTGAAATAAACGTCGTAGAATGTATTATCGTACTTTTTATTCGAACCCTCAAGCAAAATTGAAAGACGCTAAACCCAGGTGTATCTATATAATCTCTAAGTCGGTAGATGAGAGAACTACATACTTTCATTGGAACAACAAAAGATATTGACTTTTAATGAAACTTGGAACTTGAAGTTGGAAAAGACAGCCTACTTTTATTCCAGGTAGAACACGTAGTTCTTGACAAACAGAGAAATACATTTTAAAATGAACGAAGTCACCGGCAGGGATGGTAGACAGTGGCCCAATAACCCTGGTACAGATGTCGCAAAAAGTGGCATTTTTTTAGCTCGTCGGTGTAGGTACAAAACACCTGGGACTTTGGTGGATGTTGTAAGTTGGTATTATTGCGTAGCAGCATAATTTTTCCCTGATAGAGTGTATAAGACCCTGAAGCCTGGTACTCGTACCAGGAAACTGGTACGTCTACCATCTTTGATCGCTAGTAAAAACTACTTCTAAAAATATTATAAAACTCAACGTGTCTCGGTCTAGGATATATTTTGTAAGATAAAGTAACATACGATAATGGTGAAACAATTCGAGAAAAAGACGATTACACTGAGTAAACCTTATGAGATATCTCAAATTACTATTCTACGATTTGAGTTTACTTTGAATATATACAATAGACAAAGTTAACTTGTTAATACATTATTAGTAGCAATAATAATGATAATTATTAGTAGCAATAATAATGATACAATAACAAAACAATTCTTAAGGAGCAAATTTCTAAAAATTATATACTTTTTGAATTGGACAATTTATATTTAATAATAAATAAGTAGCTGTGTCAGTAGTTAGTATAGAGAGTGAATTTTGATGAACTCCATAGCATCCTTTTCAGCCAATAATTTTAGTTCCCCATTTTTCTCGAAAATAATTCTTGTCTAAATCAATCACATTCGGATTTACATTTCAATAAAAAAATTACCTTATAAAACCAGTAGCATCCGTACGCGAGACCACCGTATACTAGTAGAGGTAAGACATTTTCTCTGAACCAAGACCTTCTAGACTGGTGAAAAAACATTAGCTCGGATGTCATCGAAGGTACATCTAACAACTCTGTACATTTTTCTAAAGCTTTCTGTATCTCAATGTCCGTCAGACCTTTGCCACGTAGAAAACGCTCTTTACTCTCTAATGTGCACCGTTGAACGTTCGGGTTTGTGAGGAACTTTACAGCGGTTGTCACCTGTTATTGAAAAAAAAAAAAAGTTAAAAGTGATGGTAAGCACAGCACAATCCAGAACAACAGTTACCACCGAAAGAACGGTAGTCCATCGCTAGTCACTACTGTCATGCAAATTTCTTTGACGATTTCTCTCTACTTGGGACAGCTCGACTGGTGGAATACTACAGAAGAACTCCACCCTACAGAAAATCGCAGCCAAATAACTTTGTGTTGTGACTTATAGTTTTCTTACAGAACTGACAACTTGATAAGTAATAACCTAAATTTAAATAAGGTTCAGTTAAAACTCACTGTGGTAATGAAATAACTTCAGTAGATCTAGTTTAAATGGTCAAATATCAATTAGGCAGTAAAACCATAGACCACTTTGAAAAATTTAGAAACATGGGTCATGGTTTTAAACACAGTCATCATGATTTTTATCTAATCTATTAGTGAACATAGTATTTTATCAACAATTAAGAGATTTAAAAAATACAGTTTAATATAAGTTTTAGTAAAGTGTAAGTAATTATACTGGAATGCAGTATTATTAAAAAATCACACAATACATCTAAAGATAAATGCATATTGTTTTGTTACAAAAGTGTTTAGTTTTTCTTGGATATAGTTTAATTATAGAGATTGAAGGCGCCGGTTCTAAGTGGAAAAGGAAAAGAAGTACCTTGCCAATCCACGTCTCCCGTTATGTTAGGTCGCAGGTTCGTTTGATTTCTCTATATCCACTGGCACTTGAGTTTGAACATAAACTTCGAGTCTTACACACAATAAGCACTTCTCTTTGTAATAAAAAAGCGGGTGCGTTATAATTTCTACAACACTTTATAGCGGAGCGTTTTCACTATGAGTTTGATGCGAGTACTGTTCGTGTCTTTTCGCGAATGCAACACGACCAGTCGGCGAGGCGTTGACAAAGCGACTTTTTTAGGAACTAGGAAGGGATGCGAGAATGAGTAGGAATGAGTGTGTGTGTGTGTGTGTTTGTGTGTGATATATATAAATATGAATAGTATACGGCGTATACAACTCTCCCGGCCTAGAGGTTTCCTCTATCCAGAAGAGAGATTGAGTGAATGAGAGTAATAACGATAATTAAGAGTAACATGCGTAGAGAGAGAGAGAGAGATAATTTAACTTAAGTTTAATTAGAAGATTGCGTAGGTTTACTGAAGCGGGAGAGGACAAATTCGAACAACTGGTCGTATATAAGAGCCAGAAGAGGTTTTCACCTTTACCGTTCTGATTATCTTGTCCTTTCCTGGGTAAATTTCCTCGATTATTCCCAAAGGCCAAGACATTGGATGAGCGTTATTGTCTTTAATAAGAACAATAGATCCTAGTTCTACGGGTTTAGTTGGGGAATTCCATTTCTGCCGCTGCTGTAGACTAGAGAGATATTCCTGACTCCAGCGACGCCAGAAACAGTGAGTTATTTTATTCAATAATTGATAGCGGGATAAGCGGTGATCAGGCTGATCTGTGAAATCTTCTGAAGGAAGATATTTTAGCGGTGTGACATTAAGAAAATGATTTGGAGTTAACGCGGATATGTCCGAAGGATCGGAGCTGAGTACACAAAGAGGGCGGCTATTAAGTAAACCTTCTATCTGTACTAAAACTGTAGAAAATTCTTCATATGTGAGAATTTGTTTGCCTATGACATTATAAATATGAGTTTTGACACAACGAATGTTAATTTCAGCTAAGCCATTAAAATGTGGTCCATAAGGTGGACTGTGTTTGAATTGAACGCGTTGCTCAGATAGCTTATCAGTTATATAAGTTAAATGAGAAGTGGACTGTATTAATGAGTAAATTTCTTCGAGTTTGTGTTTAGCGCCCACAAAATTGGTGCCTCCGTCGCTATACATAATAGCCACGAGCCCTCTTCTGCAGATAAAGCGTTTAAAAGCGGCGAGAAATAATTCAGAACTTAGGTCCGAAACTAACTCTAAATGCAGAGCTTTGGTTGTGCAACAGACAAATAAGCAGATATACGCTTTGTGGCTTTTAACACCACGGCGGCGAATGTGCGTTATGAAAAAAGGTCCAGCGTAATCTACCGCGGTGTGAACGAAAGATTTTACTTGAGAGACTCTGATAGCGGGCAGATCACCCATTTGCGGGTTAGTAAAGCGTGGTTTGAGTTTAAAACAAATGTTACAGTTGTGTACTATTTTTCGAACTAAATTGCGAGCGGAGAGTATCCAAAATTTCTGTCTGAGAAGAGCTAAGAGTAAAGCTGGTCCTGTATGAAGATTTGCTTTGTGATAATGTTCAATGAGAAGCAGAGTAATGCGATCATTAGGCAGTAAAATTGGGTGTTTTTTATCAAAATTTAATTGTGAGTGATTGAGTCTACCTCCTACACGTAACAAGCCGTGGCTTATAAATGGATTAAGTTTTAATATATTTTTATTTCTACAAACTTTGGAATTTTGAATATCATTGATATCCTGCGTAAAGTATTTAGACTGTACGTAACGTATTACACAATATTCAGCTCGTTCTAAATCATCGACTGTAATGAGACCGCGTGATTTTAATATTTTAGAAAAGCGTAAAATATACACTAGAGTGCGTAAAATTTTAGACCACGACGAAATACGTCCTGCAAGTTCTTCAATCAGGTGAGTACCATCTTGTGTAGATTTAGTTTGTACAGAAAGAGTTGTAGTTTTAGATTCTTGATATTCTTCGTTGTGATTAATAATGAATTCTTTTACAGGCCAGTCGGCGACTGGAGCGGATAACCACTTCGGACCACGAAACCAAAAACTATTATCAACTAATCCTTTGGGTGTTACAGGGCGCGAGACTATGTCAGCGGGATTTTCTACGCCACGGACGTGAAACCAATAAGTAGCAGGTAAGTATTCATTTATTTGAGCGATGCGATTAGCTACGAATGTGTGAAACTTATAAGATGGAGAGTGAATCCAGGTAAGCGTTACTGTAGAGTCAGAGAGGGCGTGAATATTGCGTATATTGCAGCGCTTACTGAATATTGAACGAACTGAAGCGAGTAATATTGCGAGCAATAAAGCTGCACAGAGTTCTAAACGAGCGAGAGTTTTATTTGGAGATGAGACTTTAGACTTAGAAGTGAGAAGTTTTACTGACATAGCGTGAGAGTTTTCGTCACTGGCAACACGTACATAAATGCACGCGCCATAGCACTTCTCACTTGCATCTGAAAAGCCTATTAGCGTTATGTGTAGAGTATTAGTAATACCTAAATGACGTGGGATTTTTATATTTTGTAAATACGCGAGTTCATTGTAAAATTGACTCCATTTTACATGAATGAAATTAGGAACCTTATCATCCCAGTCAAGTTGTAGCTTCCAGCATTCTTGCACTAACAACTTCATAAAAGCGACGACTGGACTAATGAGGCCTAACGGATCGAACAAGCGTGCAGTTGCAGAGAGAATTGTGCGTTTAGTACATTTTTCTGGCGTGTCAATATTAACTTGGAAGTGAAAATTATCATCGGTAGGTTGCCAGAGCATGCCTACAATTTTTGTAGCTGCGTCAGTGTCTGAATCGAAATTTAAAGAGTTTGGATTTTTATGAGAAGAAGGACTGCGTGACATAAATTCTTTATTATTTGAGATCCATTTAACTAAATTAAAGCCTCCTGATTTAAACATCTCGACCATTTCCTTATAGGTGTTTTCTGCGTTAGCTAAACCATCTATGGATCCTACATAATCGTCCATATACATATGGTTCTCTGCCTCATAAGCAGCGAGTGGATAAACATCTCGACTGTCAGCGGCGAGTTGGCGAACAACACGCATAGCGAGATACGGTGAGCTAGATACTCCAAAACACACTCTATTGAACTGATACACGTCAATAGAGGAGTTTAGATTAAATCTGAAAAGAATGCGCTGATATTGTTGATGTTTGGATGAAAGCTTGACTTGAAAATACATTTTTTCAATGTCTGCAGATAACGCTATTGAAAACATGCGTAAATTTAAAAGTAAGTCATAGATATTACTTTGTAAATTGGGACCGACATAAAGCAAGTCGTTGAGTGACTTACTTGATGTTGTTTTGCATCCTGTATCGAGAACAACCCGAGTTTTAGAAGTTTCTTTCTCAGGGCGATAGACAGCCCTATGCGGCATGTAATAAGAGTGAACATCGAGTGAAGCATTATCAACTTTAGATAAATAACCCTGGTCTATATAAGATTGAATAGTAGAGTTATAATCAGTGCGTAAATTTGAAGAATCGAGTTTCTTTTCTAATTTCAGAAAGCGACGTTTGGCGATACTATATGAGTTACCTAATTCGGATGAGTCTAGCCTAAATGGGAGCTCTACTGTATATCTACCGCAGTCATCACGTACGTATGTTGATGTAAACAAATGTTCACAAGCTTCGTCATCCGGACTTACGTGAATTCTGTTTGGGACTTTTTCTATTTCCCAAAATCTTTTAGTTAATTCTTCAAGTGAGAGCGAATCATTACAGAAAAATACTTTGTCTGAGTTGAGAGCATGAAATGAGTTTTCAAAATCCGAGCGTGAGTTTTCGTTTGGTGCGAATGCGAGAGGGGAGTTTGAAGTACACTGGGCTTTACCCATGGCGACATATCCTAGTGTGGTTTGTATACCAACAACCGAGGAATTGGGAGCGGTTACTCGGCCTGATCCGAGTAGAAGCGGGAATAATTCGTTGCCTATCAGACAATCGATTTGAGCGGGTGCGTGAAAATGGTCATCTGCCAGTGGGACATTTAATAAATGAGATAATTCCGTGAGATTAATTTCAGTGTTGGGTAAAAAGTCGGTTATTGTATCAATAACACGAGCAATAACATTATAAGAACAGCGTGAGTCGAAGCGAGAATCTATTTTAAATTGTGTTTGTCCGAAAGATTTGCTTTCTACTTGACCGATACCTTTAACTGTTGAAGTTACAGGCGTAATTTTTAAATTCAATAATTCGCAACAGGATTTTGTAATAAAATTACTCATAGAACCCGTATCTAAAAATAAACGAATGCTAGTTGGTTCATAATTGCTATCATAAACATGCACGGAAGCTGTTGGTAACAATACTGTAGTGTTCTTTGAAATACGCGTGAAAGAAATCGCGGAAAGTGCAGAATTGTTGTTTTCAACATGTGAATCTTCGCGCGTATTTAACTTATGATCGATATGTGACGCAAGCGGCGAGCGCTGCCTCTGATTGATAAGTTGAGGTGAATGCAAGTGAGACGGAGCGGGCTCGGCCGCGCGACGCGATGCGGGTGCGCGGCGTGGTACGTATGCCGGCAGTGGCACACGACTTCGGTCGACGCGCTCGGGCACGATATTATCACGCTGTGATATATTGCTCGAGGGGTGGACAGAAGCGTTGCGTAAAGTAGAAATTACATTCATGTTATTATGATTTGAATTGATATGGAGTAAGCTGTGATGATTTCCGCGGCAAATATTACATCTATTTAGTGATTTACACATGTACATATTATGAAATCCTAAACAATTTTTACAGAATGAATTTTCGTTTACTATATTATTGCGTGTATATGGGTCTTTATTTAAAAAATATTCACACTTATATAAGGGATGAATGTAACTAGCATTACATATTTTACATATCTGATGGTGTGATTGTGGATATGTGTCAGGCCTTTTATATTGAGTGCTGTTATTTTTGTTTAATTGAGTGACGAATGATTGCGTTGATTTACCTTTAGGTGTGAATTTATGTGTTTGATTTTGAAAATTATGTTGGTGTACAGGAGCTCGCAGTGTCTGTATTTTATTTTGATCCTTTAAAAAACTTTTAAGTTCTTTAAAAGTGGGTATATCTGTTTGCTTGTGTGTTTGTTCAAACAAGCTGAGCGTGTTTTTATCTAATTTGCTCAAAGCTATATGAGTTAATATAAAATCAGACAAATCTATAATTTGTAACTGACGGAGTGCTGCCTCAGCAGAACAAAAGTTATTAATGAATGTTTCAATTGATTGATTTGGCTTATGATGAAGCATTTGTTCAAGATATATTGAAGCTTGTACCCTGGTATCTTGATACTTATCTAAAAGAGCGTTCCAAATAATATTATAATTTTCGGAAGTTGCTGACACTCCAGCACAGACATTAAGAGCTTTACCAGATAGAGAACCTACTAAATACTGTACTTTCTCAGCATTTGAGAGTTGAGGGTTGATATGTATAAGACTGCGGAAATTTTCAAAGAACACAGGCCACGAACTTGGTGTGCCATCAAAACTAGCTAACTGTAGCGGTGGAAGCTTAAGCTTGTAACTGTAGCTGTCTTTTTTTTCGACATTAAGTTTCAGATCACTCTCTGTTTGTTTTATGATGGAGTATAATTCGTCAAAAGAGCGTAATACTGAGTAATTGGGTATTGCGTCCTCGTCTTGTTCGAGATAAGCGGTGTTTAATTTATCGACAGTATCTAAGAACTCAGTTCTAGTTTGTTCTTATGTATTTAAGCGGGATATAAACTGCGTTTTAGAGCTTGGATCGGAAACCTTTAGGCCAAGGTTATAAATTTCCTGAACAATTTCAAATAATTGGTTTTTCTTAGATTCCAATAAATTTATGCGTATGCGTATACTTTTAGCGTCGTCTTTACCCATTTTTAAACAATTAATATAACGTTAAATGTAGGTAGGTTGATAAACCAACGAGTTACGAGCGGCCAATATGCTCAGTTATAATTACGATACAAAACACTATTGGTTGTGCGGGGTAGTTCTAAAATAATATGAAATTGATTTAAGAGTAATTTAACTGATATTTTATACTAATATATGCGTGTAAGCGTGTGTAATGTGTTGTATGCGTTAATGATTGAATATTTGTGATGAAATAAAGAGATATTATTGAGATGAAATGAGATTGTAAATGGACGGTTAGCGTATTAAAATATTTAATTTAAGCGAAATAATTGATTAATACTTATTGTATGCGTGTATGAGATGAACAGTGTATATAGAGAGGATCGGGTGAGAGGGACCAGACCCCTGAAGGCGCCGGTTCTAAGTGGAAAAGGAAAAGAAGTACCTTGCCAATCCACGTCTCCCGTTATGTTAGGTCGCAGGTTCGTTTGATTTCTCTATATCCACTGGCACTTGAGTTTGAACATAAACTTCGAGTCTTACACACAATAAGCACTTCTCTTTGTAATAAAAAAGCGGGTGCGTTATAATTTCTACAACACTTTATAGCGGAGCGTTTTCACTATGAGTTTGATGCGAGTACTGTTCGTGTCTTTTCGCGAATGCAACACGACCAGTCGGCGAGGCGTTGACAAAGCGACTTTTTTAGGAACTAGGAAGGGATGCGAGAATGAGTAGGAATGAGTGTGTGTGTGTGTGTGTTTGTGTGTGATATATATAAATATGAATAGTATACGGCGTATACAGAGATAAAGTTTCATTATGCTGAATTATTTGCTCCAAAGCTGAGAAAAAAGATCTAAACTTATTTCATTAAAGCCCGATTTTAAATTAGTTATTATTTGTATCTTAATTATAGTACCTATGTATCATAAATTAAAATAACATGAATATTTTACATACAATAACATGATTATTTTAGAGATTACCATGTTTAAACAAACAAACAAAAAACTCTTCCGCTTTATTATATTAGTCTAATAGATAGATAACATGAATTTAATAACTTTAGGCCATTGTAGTTTTGTAAAAGCATATTTTTTGATTATGAATATGATAATATGTCATTTTATCGAAAAAAAAAAACAGACAGGCCACTCTGGTTCTCGTGGCCTCAATAAATTTATACTAGAGTTTATTGTTATAAATTTACATAGATGTGTGCATATGTAAATTTATTTATATCTAGTAAGTAATTAAATTTGGTATGTTTGACATTATGACTTCACTATCTAAAACTTTAGTCATTGGAATGTTTAATAAGTTCCACAAACAAAATATAAGTATGTAATGTGTAACTAATCAAATTTAAATTTGTTAAATTACAGGAGATAGTTATTATTGTGAGCCAGCCCTTTTTTTTAGGGTTCCGAAGTCTAAAGGAACCCTTAAAGTTTCGGTACATCCGTCTGTCTCTCCGCGGCTTAGCTCAGAGATTTACAGTACTACAAAGCTGTAATTTGGTATGGAAGAAAACCATTTTTCGATTCAAGGATCCGTTTGCGAAATATTGACCTTTAAAGTTCTAATTTTTGTTACAGTCAAGTGTCCCGCCCACCCTCTGCTAGCTAAAACGTTGTTTTGGATAAGTGAAAAAATCTTCTAGGATGAATCCGTAAAGTATCCCCTCGCTGCTCTGGACAGGTTGCAAGACACGGGCTGTACGCATTGTTAATGATGCAGACTTTACCAAATGCATCGAGTCACAGTTTTCCAGTAACCTACAACTCGGCATGAACTAAAAGTTCTCTATGTCTTTTTCAAAACAATTGCATCTTTTATTCCTTCTATGTAGCCATAGGACCAATAGCTTCTTCTTTATTTACTGAATGATTTTATGAGTATGACTTAATTATTGGATATGAATAATAATATTGAATTATGTCCAAAAATTATGTAAAATTCAAAACATACATTCAAGAATTAAAAAAAATACTATTTGTTTGCACAGGGCGAAATTGTATATTTAGCTGAATTATAAAGTGATCTAACTGTAAAAACAATTTGAAGTCTCAATTAGACTGTTTGTAATCTAAAGTTGAGCCATTATATTCAATACCTTCAAATAATACAATAGTCCTACTGCCTTACCGGAATTAATACAGAGAAGTAATAAGTAAGAGACAGAATAATCTAAAAAATATGTGTATTCGAATGAGGCGTCACATAAATGCTACCCAATAATTTAGATTAAGTTTTCATAACTTGGTAACTTTTTATCATTATGGTTTTATAAAAGTAAAATTATATTATTATCATTTCAAAGCTTAAGAACTTTATATCACCTATGGTGTGTTTTTTAATCCCACAGAGTAAATTGACAATCACTAACATCAAGCTTGAAAATAATGTTGACACATTTATTTTTTAAGTGTTGTACTACTATATATTTTACATTACAATTATTTGAATCGTATGATTTTAAATACTGAATTGAGGACTTTTATTCATTACATAATTCAGGAAACTATAAAATGTATATATGGCAAACAAATTTATGGCCTTATTTCGAGGGTTCAATGATTTTCCAGACAAACTAATCAATAGGTATAATTACTCATCTCATATGGTTTTATGATTGTTTCTGATTGGTGACATCACTATTTTAAAAACACAATAAACTAGGAACACATGAAATGTCATTTTACTCCTGGGAATAAAATGTACAATGTGCCTAAGAGAAGTATTATAAAAAAAATTATTATATATTAAGTAAGTTTGAAGCAATGATGGCTCAATGGTAGTATGATATCATGTCAATTCACGAGACTTCAAATCCCTGCAATGAGCCTGAGCGTTCAGTGAAGGAAAACATTGTGAGGAAGCCATAGCATGGTGATAGGGCTTTTTCTAACGCCCGCCTGGCTAGCTACTTCCCTCAAGTTGAAAATCTGCCGCCAAGCACTTGCACTTGAGAGCCAGTACTAGATTTAGTATGTTATCATCTTGGGCCATATCATCACTTAACATCAGGTGAGATTGTAGCCACTACGCCAAAATCTATAATGATAAAAAAGTACTTTTATAATTGTACTATTAGTGACGTTAAGACCTTGAAAACTACATTATTAATGCAGCATTTCAGAAAAATAAATGTGTTGAGCATAAGTAACTACAATTGCTACTTTACCAATGGTTTTTACTAACGTTTAAAAAAACAAAGACTGTAGTTCGAAGGCTATTATATAGAGTTAAAGTTAGATGAATGCTATAGCGTTTTTAACACTGCAATATTCTAGTCCCCAAGAATATGTCATAAAGGTTATGTCAATAATATAAGGATACATGAAATATATTTACCAAATTGTCTCGAATTTCCGTTCCAGCGCTGTTTACACTCTCTGAAACCATCCCGAGAGATTTATTAATATTTTTATAGTATATTTAATATCACAGCACTAAAACTCTTTTAGTGAAATAACATAATTTATATAACTATGTTAATCAGTTAACGTAGATATTATGTATAATTAGTAATCAGGTATCGACCAAAAATTTTAAAGTATAGAAATTAGAATGAACCAATAACCAAGGTCTTACAAAATATTAATGCTAATTTGACAAATAGTGTTTCAAACATCGATTAACTAACAAGTAATCGATAGTTACTAGCACTATTGAAATTCGAGACTTTTTTATCGCTGTCGTCGCTTGACAGGCTGACACACCATTGTACTGTTGCCTATTAAGAGAATTGTAAGTGTATAAGTATTAATTTTTTGAAATGGTAATAGAACTAAAAGAAACTGTGTAATACACAGAATATATAAATAATATTTATAGGAGGGGTGACGTCCCATAGTTCAATAACGATAATATCTCCGAGAAAAAGGTTATTAAGTTAAACACAACAAGAATTATCGTCGGTTTTATGAAACACAAACGTAAAACCAAACAAGCATACGTGACTACAGCTCGTGCGTGTACGTCCTCTGTTTTTTTTTTTTTCGAACTGACTACACAGTTAGCCTTAGGGGCTTTACGGCTTTTACAGCTTTACCGAGCTGTACGTCCTCTGCACGTGTCGGGGCTGACAGAATGACATGTCAACACCTCACGAACTCTCTAGGCAAATTGGCGGTTGGCAGCTTGCTATATATTTAATTTCTCCAATATGTATCTTGAACTGTAGATCAAAATCAAAAGAGAGGTTAATTTAGTCAGAAATTAATGAAAGTATTCATTATCACGAGCTCAAGTTATTGAAGTGAAACTTCTTATGCGACTTCCAAGCGTTAAACGTTAAATGTTAAACGTTTAACGCACATTATCGGTCGCTCCTCTTTGTGTGAGCCAGAGCGAGAGAGTAAATGTCGGTGTGTATGTATATTGCACACTGTTTAAATAAAATAGAAAATGCCTTTTAAAATGAAGTTTCACTTCTATCGTGTGTGAACCGCACACACACCTTTTTTTTCTATCTAATTACATACAGAGAACTAGCAAATAAGGGTGGTTTAGCGCTGAATCTAGCACTTATTTGCCATGTGAATTTCTTACAATCTAGCGCTTTCACACCATTGTTAGCGACCAGTACGTTTTTTTCATCTGGCAGAACTGATTACGTACTAAGAAAAAGTCGAATGTCAATCAATTAATCGATAGCTTTTTCTTTTATTAATTGATTCAATTGGATATGCAAATAATCAATTTTTTACAACACTACTGACAAATGACAATGACAAATTGTTAATGATCAAAGATCAATTATGATTGATGACATTTAAATGACAGAATTATATATTGGGAGTTCTTCTTCTTCTTTTTATTATAGCGTCGCAGAAGTACTGGCCAGTGTCGATGTTTTTAAGCTTTCGTGGTGTTTTCTAATTTTAACTTGAGGTATATCAAGATGGTTGCTCACTTATAGTAATATGTAGGCAGTCAACTCAAAAGACATGTTTCCAGTTTACATTTACAATTTACTTCACGTATGTAAAATAACCAAAGTATATTTCGTAAAATGCCACTAATATTACATAATATAGGGTCAAAGAGAACCTTTATAAATTAATGAACTAAAATGGTTTTAAAATTGGCAGCTCAAGATCTCACCAAAACCTCTATATTACAGTTAACCATAATAATTTATTTTTTATTTCTAAATTTTAGGAAGGCGTGATTTACGCACCTTCAATTTTAAGGATGTATTTAAAGCCAATTTTACGCTAGAGCAACAACGTGCGACATTGTAACATGCCACGGTGTCGCAAATGTGTCGCACTTTGTAACAAGAATCGTGCGGCACTACAGCACCTTGCGGCATTTGGTACGATGTCGCACTTGTATCCAAACCCAGTGGATTCTGTGCGACATTTTCTTGAGTCAAAACAGCTTTTAGTTTATGTTTTGTTTGTTTTTACCAAAGATTTTGATTATGGAGTGGTCTAATGAAAAATATCTTGATTTTATTGAAGCCTAGCTATGCCAGCGGCTCCGCTCGCGTGGAAAACAGAATTATTGTTTATGAAAATGTTATAATTTTTCTTCTTGATAAGGACCAAGTAGGTACCTATTTAAAGAGTGCATACAAAAAATTGATCAGAATCTATCCAGTAGTTTTGCGTAATGCGCGCACAACGGTGAACCTGAATCATTTTATTTATATGGATTATAGAAATTCAAATTGTAATAACAATAGAATGACCTTGCACGAAAATATGACCTTTTCACAGGGAAGACAATCGTATTACCTAAAGCGATTCTGGATTTACAAGTAACATTAACGAAACAAGTAGACCAAAAATATTCAAACAATGTAGTACTATGTTGCTTCGGTGTAAAATAGTTCCGAATGCTACATTTGCCGGTCTATGTTGCTATTTGTAGAATGCCACAAGGATACGCATGCCACAATTTGTAGCATGATGTTACTTTGAGGTAAATGAGGCCTTATACAAAGACGTACCTCATACTCAGAAATAAACTTACTATGCTTTAAGCCCTTTAAAGTCATAATAGTTGTAATATAGTATTTTTCCAATGTTTCCAATGTTTAAATTACTTGTTATTATATAAAAATACGATAATGTATAAATCATTCGTCGACATAAGAGTTAACGCGCTCTATGGTGCAACTAGTTGCAGTACAGTTTTAAAACCGCATCGAAAAATTATGGGTACGGACACTGTGGAACCATTTCCGCGAGTTTTGTCATTCGTATCGCAACCATTATAGAAGAAGCATAGCCCGTGCTGCCAGATTCACTGTAAATACAGCAGATCTACCATAACTTTTTGTCATTCACTTTACAATTTATTAGTAAAAATGAAATGTATGGAGAACATTATATTTTTATGTAGCTGAAAATTCATCTATTTGGACAAAAATAAATGCTAATTTTGTATATTAGCACATGCCGAAAGTGCTTTTCAACTTTCGTTCGAAGAAGACTATTACTCTATCGCAGTCCTTTGGGTTATATTGTGTTTACGCCGGTCTTTCTATGAAGATTAGAATGAGACAATTTAAGTTCTTGATAGGTTTTAAAAACTTCGCAATACAAAGTACATATATAAATTTCTTAGAGATAGTGACGCACGTACGTCCCATGACGCAATCCTTTATACCAAAAGCAAGATTTTGTAGAACATTGTGTTTACGTATCACTAACCATTATGACAGCGTAAGCGGATAAAGTAGTTTGGTTGGGCTACTTCTTCTGACCTATTCAACAAAAATCAATATTTAAGGCTAGCTGGGAGGTGTAGCCTGATACTAGAAAAGCTATACTATTTATCATGAATCTGGCTACCATATTTTTTCGAATCCTACTGGTAAATCCAGAGATTAGCGAGTTTAAAGAAACAAAAAAGCTCTTTCGCTTTATTATAATATTGATAGTATAGATTACTCACTTGGTAGACTGGCAGGTGGAGCGTTAAGATACTTGCAATCAATATCTGCCAATTTATCATATTTGCGTTTGTTTTTCTCCAATTGAGAAATTTCCTTGAGAGTGGCTTGTTTTTCTTTCAAATATGCTTTCAATTCAGCTTTAATTTCACACAACAGCGTATGAATTTAGGTCAAGATTGCACATCGAAGACGTCATCGTTTGAGCATTCTGAACCACTCATAAAGCACTCGCATTCTCCAAACATTCGCAATAAACGATGCAATGCGATTGTTAAAGCGAATGTTTCAAAAAGTTTCATTTTCACAAATTGAAATGCAAATGCGAACATTCGTAACATCCCTAGTAACACCATTTGATAATTTAAAAAGAACTCATTTACGCCGTCGTTATGGTACGCGCGTAGAGATATTATTCCTTCTCCGCGGTTCGAGCGCTACTGCGTCGACTTAAATTTTTTTTCGTAGGGCGCGGGGTTTCATTTAAACCTGTAATATGCAAACATTTCGTGCGGCGACGCACCGTAAAAATCTTTAGCAAGCCATAGGATGTAAATCCGGTGGGGATTTTTAATCGTGTGCACGTTTGTATATAATTCTATAGGTTCTCAGATTTTGCGGAAAAAAATCCATACGGAAATAAGCCCAGTGCGCGGTAGCTCCCAAGCCACAGGATTTAAATCCGATGGGAATTTTCAACTTTAGTGCCCGCGTTTCTTTTTTATTTTATAGTTCTCAAATTATGCGGAAAATATCCGTTCGGAAATAAACCGCAGTGCGCGCTAGTAGTAAATATAAAATCAAGACACCTTATATAAAAGTATTTTTTATTGTCTATAAAACTCGGAGATTTTAACGTTTAATAATATTAGGTTCCTAAAATGTGTATTTTGTCAACTATTATCAGTATTATCTGTATACATGGTTTGCCATTCATGATTCAGCATTTATAGGAAACCATTATTGTATCAATTTTCGGATATATTTAAATATTTAGCAAAATAATTTTGTTTTATAAAACTAGCAGTGCTGCCTAATAACAAAATAGCAGACTTAACAGTTTAAAGGAATCACATTTATTGACCAATTTAAAAAGTTAGAAATAATCATAAACAGAGTTGACAGAACTTTTTATAAACGTCATTGTCCTCGCCTGTCGATGTCAAAAATGTCAATAAATAAAGTATAAAGAGTTATTTGTTTGTGAAATTGTGATTCATCAGATCAAGTTTTGATTCAATAAGAAGGAAGGAAAATGGGTGATTTTAGCAACGCCACAGAAGCGGCGTCCCTAGCCGTACAGTTTGATCAAACAGGACAAACGGATAAAGCTGTGGAATGCTATAGAACCGCTGCTAGACTGTTAGATAGAGTCCGAGATAGGTTTCCTCCGGAAAAACAAGCTGAAGTTAGAGATAAAGTTCGGCAATACCTCGAGAGAGCAACTATATTACAGGATCATAAAGGTATTATATTTGAATCTTGTTTATAAATTTATCTCTGATTTATTTTGCTAAAGGTTGTGGTTGGGTTAGTCGGCAGTCGTCCTCGTACTAGTCTGTAACTAGCACTTCAAGAGCGTCTAGGACCTAGACTCTATGTAACTTCAGATACTCTGGACATTCTCTTATTTGGGTATTTACCGCGTTTTCTGATATATTTAAACGTGTGGCTCTACTCATTGTCACCATTTCACCTAGTGAATAAATGGCCAATTTGTATCCAAAAAAAAACGAAATCATATCATCAAAAATGAATTTGCTTTGAAATATTACATAAATAATAAGTATCTTTTTGTATTGAAATTCACATAAATGATTTAAAAAGTCTACCAAACATTTCTTGTTTATATCCCAGTTTTTATTTTCTTTTTCTATAATTCTTCTTCAAAGGTTGTATTCTTGTGAATATTGATTTTTTTAATGTTTCTTAATAATACTACATTTTAATTTAAGTTTTTAACGAGCACCATACTTTAGCTAAAGTTTATGATATGATTTAAATGAGGTTAGAATACCTTCGTTAAATCAGGGATGAGCAACATACGTCTCACCCCACTTTCTCATGTGGGTATAATCAGGCTTGATGCAACTTGGTGGCAATCACTTTCTTTTAATTTTAAACATTATTACAACATTCACACTTTCTTTTTTTGTTGGATTCATAATTGGTGTTGTAAGAGTTGATTAGCTCCTTTAATAGGAAACAAAAATTGTTTTTATTAAATATTAATTTTATACATTACAGATAAAGCTCAACAAGCTAGCAGTGAGCGTGCTATGCAACAATGTTATTTTCTTATGCAACAGGCTTTGGATGCTGATGAAGCTAATCTCAAAGACTCTGCATTGCAACTTTACACACAGGCTGTTGAACTGGCAGTTAGTGTTGTGAGTATCCATTAAATTGCATTCAATCACATGGGTATGTTTTCCAAAAAGGTTTTTGTTATTCTCTAGCCCTTTTTAACTAATTTTTAACTAATAATTGACCCTAATCTTCATTTTCCTGTATGTGTGTCATCAAGTATTCGATCATAACTATATACTTATTTTAATTTCATGAATCTCAAGAGTTTTTTTCTTTGTGCTAATCTCTGGAACTACAAGTCATGTTTGTTTTTTTTCCATTGTATCATATTTTTATTGAGTAAGGTTATTATAGGCCCTATAACTTCTGCTATGGGTCCTAAGGAGCAGAGCAGTAACTATGAATGTCAAGCAATCTGGCAAGCTATAGGCCAGCACAGGAAGTGAGGACAAAGATAAGCTACATGGGTCTGTAGGCGAAGTAGCCAGGGTGACCATATTTTCCGAAATTTTCATGATCAATGTGAAATTGCTCTATCAAATTTGGCCATAGGTCAAAAGTACAGTTTAAAATTACTTTTTTTTTAATATGTAGTTATTAAAATAATATTTTTCAAACTTAAGTATTATTAACAATAATAATAGTATGATATATATAGTAAAAACAACATTGGTAATCCTATAGTTGCTAGTTTCCTACCTAGTAACTGATATTGATATGTTGTGGTTTTATAAAATACCACTGTAATGATTGAGATTGTTAGTGGCGGATAGAATATGATATATTAAATAAATCTTATAAACATAGCTTTATTATAAATGCACTATATTTATAATTATAATAATATAATAATAAACATAATTTTTATAAGATCTTAACTTTGTCCTCCCAATATACTCTTTATAGTACAATATATACATAAAAACTTTGACAAGCTTGATTTTGTCTAAGATTATCACAGTTTTAATACTAGAAAAAGGTAAGCCCCATCGAGTTTCTTGCTGGTTCTTCTTGATGACTGAGAGGTTTTTTTGAACCGGTAGTAGTGTTTGACGTTCATAAGTGCCTCCTTAAGGCCTAAATTGAATAAGGCATTTTTTTATATATTTTTTGATGATGTTTGAATAATACATAGAACTAAAAAGAATTGTCAGTTTTTTAAATTATTTCTTAGATATTGCAGATACTTAATTTAGGTGATGTTTGCTATTTTATCCGTTATATTAACAAGTGTACTTTCACATAAACAAGAAGTTCTTACCTGATTAAATAATATGGTAATAGTTAAATATGTAACTGAATGTTAATAGTTTGTAATATGACAGTTTCTAACAGTGAAGACATACTTAGCAACCTAGAATAAAAACTAGGGTTTCTTAACAATTTTAAGGCGTTTATTATTTTGTTATATATGTACCTCTATATTAGTGTTTATTAAACATGAAAATGTAATAACCATGCTTTTCGAATACGCCGTAATCGATTGAATTACTTTTCAGTAACCAATTTATAGTGTTGTATATTAGACGTAAATGTTTAATTAAAATATCATAAATATTTTTTTATTGAAATTCTCAAATCTATATTTTTTTCAAATATTGTAGATGCCAGTCCTAGCGTAAGCCCAGACGTAGGTAACTAAATTCAAGGTCAGTCGAAGTCGCATTTCTGTTACTATTCTGTGTATAAACTTGAGTTTCTCACAGTACTCAAACTCGAATATTTTTATTAATTATATTTCCAGAAAACGTATGACTCAGAAATTAAATCTAAAATAAAAAGTTTAGCTGAGCAAGCATTGGACAGAGCGGAACAATTGAAAGGCATCAAAAAGATGGGAACATTGGCAATAAGTGGTCCTAAGAAGCCAGGTAATGTATTCTAGAAGGTTCTCATTTAAGATGTACTTGTATACTGATTATCTATATGATTATTCATAGTTTGCTTTATTTAATGATTATATTTATTTATAGTTAGTTTTCCCAGCAGGATTGAAAAGGTACTGAGGTCTGGAACTTATTAGATAAAGCAAGGGGCTTTGATTCCAATAGGAATTATAAGATTTTTTAAATTGTACCGTGATTTTTCATGATATCCATTACATGATGGTAAGATTAGTACAATCCAAAAATAATGGCGTCTATCAAGAGATCGGCGATCGATCGCTGGTCGTCGGCCGTCTTGCTCAAATGGCTTTTCATGTTATTTTTGAAGGATCTAATATTGTAGGAAGAAGGGAACACAGTGGCCGGGAGACAGTACTACAGCTTCACAATATGGCAAAGATATGACATAGGGAACTTCTATTTTCATGCTGAAATGGTAGGTCACGTATATTTTTCTTTGGAGATTTCTTACTACTAGTAGCAGTCCGACTGGTGAAGAAAGAAAGAAGATTGCAGACAAATAATCTTGTGTTGTATTCTTACGGTTAGTAGAGTTTCTAGAACTCTTTGGAGACGGAGGTTTCAAGGCTGGCAATGCGCTAGAGACACCTATATTGTTACAAGCATCTATAGGCAACGGTATTCGCATACTTTAACGGGCCGTACGAAAAGAAGCTGTGTCTCCAAAGCCCAGCGCGTGTGGGTTCTATTATGAAATAATGAAGGGAGGGATAAAACTAATAATTTTACAGAAATTTAATTATATAAATTGCTCTTATAACAGAGGTTTCCCCGAGTCGAGCCCAACTACAGAGAGAACAAAGTGTTCATTTAAAAGTGACAGGAAAGCACACATACACTGAGGAAGAAAAAGAGGTTCTTCGTCAGACTTCGAATATAAATAACAACTGCTTCCTACCGTTCATGGATGTGGACTTAGCTGAGAAGTTCCAGTATGCTATACCATTTGAGGACAAAGCGAGTGAGCTCAAGTTGTCAACGAAACAGGAGAGAGAGTTTGATAGTTGGATCCGTCCACATGAAATATGTAGTGATCCAAAGTTGATTATCAACGAACATGTAGACTGTTTTAGTATTAAACAGACTGTAAGTATATTGCTATAGTTTTACGAACATTTCCTATACCATTTTTGATTTAATTGAATATAGGTCTGATAACATCCCACTTCTGCTCAAAAGCTTCTTTCTAAAGAATGGGCTAGATCAATACACTAGATGTATCAATACACAATCATTATAGATTCTGAGAATATCTCTTCTGCTTGTTAATAGTATGATCAGAATGTTCATGAAGCATCCTGGTTTATTCACAACATTTTCAGGCATTATGTAAGAATAAAAAATTATAAATAAATAGTTCAAATCAGAGTGACGTCAGATCAGCACTTCATCGGTCTAAAAATTTAGTATAATTAACTGATTAGTGAAAAGTACAATTCTATATATTAGTATGCAGGGTAAATAAATAACTAAAAATTGTCTCCCAATTCCTCATGTTCTTTTATAAATTATATGAAATCTTTATGACTTTGTAAATAATATGCTAGTATATACTTTATGCAAATCTTTCACTAAATAAATATTCCTAAATAATATGAATTGCTATTAAGAAATATATACCATCAAATTGCAAATTATTCGAGTTTATGATTAATGAAGTGTATAACCCGGCACACACTGGGCAGTTCTGAATCCAGCTTAACTGATTGGCCAAATTTTTCACCATGGCACGATCTAATTTTGTTTAAAATACGAACAACAGGAAAGAAGAAGAATATACATTTTAAAAAGTGCACTAGATTCTTTGAAGTAACAATGGATTGTTGAAATATCGCGCCTATAGCTTAGAGTACAAGTTTTTCTATGTCTATATTGAAATCCAATATATGTAGTTACTATTACCAAGGCTGCCCAAATAGGCCTGTGAGTCAAATAGTGGCCTTCCAACGTTTTTGGAACTTGGCCGTTAATAGTCAGCTGACGCCTTGCGATTGTGTCCTCATTTGTTTTTTTTTTATTCAACTATTAGCTGTGCCCCGCAGTTTCTCCCGCGTATTATTTTAAAGAAATCGCTAATTGTTGATTTATAATACTTCAGTATAGACAATATTTTTATCAGGCTGTCAGGAGTTATGCGTCATACGACACACGGCTCGTTCCCGCCATTACTACTGTAGTCATAGACCCGAGTCGGGTGTTGAGTTATTGTAATTTTACATTATCTCCCGAACTATTCGTCCAAATAACATGCTATAAAGACCAAAGTTTATCTACGTACAATTGTATTGATGATAAAGTAACTTTCGTTCGTAAGGATGAATATGCCATCATCATCATCATCATCAACCTATATTAGTCCACTGCTGTACATAGGCCTCCCCTAATGAGCGCCATAGCGCCCTGTCTTCAGCTGTCCGCATCCAGCATCTGCCTGCAGTCTTTTGATATTTAAGGCCAGCTGAGAGGCATAGCCTAACGCTAGGTAGCCTATACTATTCCTCTTAAATCTGGCTACAGAATGCACTTGCAAAAAAATTACAGTTTTTAATTAATACATTGATTACAATTTTTAATAAATTGTATGCTGTATCATTCAAAATTCAAAAACAAAAATTTTTGTCTAAAAAATAAAATAAAAAATTTCGGGAGATTAGGACCCTTAACATTTAGGGGGATGTAAAATATATGTTGTCCGATTCTCCACCCTGGCCGATATGCACGCTAAGATTCACGAAAATCGGTCGAGCCGTTTCGGAGGAGTTCAATCACGCACATCGTGACACGAGAATTTTATATATTAGATATTTTTTCAAATCCGATTGGTAGTTTCAGAGATTAGCGTGCTTAAACAAACAAACAATCAAACTAAAAAGTCTTCCGTTTCATTATATTAGTATAGGTGTGCAAGTTGGCCCACTTTCTGATTAGGAATTGAAATTATAGCAAACCGCGAAAATGATTTGAGAAGCCTTGTACTGTACAAAGTCTAAAAAGCAATGATGGCTCAGTGATAGCGTGTACGATTTCGCGTCGACGACGTGAGTTCGAATCCCTGCAATGAGCCTGAGCTTTCGGTGAAGGAAAACATCGTGAGGAAACCATAGCATGGTGGTAGGGCTTTTTCTAATGCCCGCCTGGCTAGCTACCACCCTCAAGTTGAAAATCTGTCGCCAAACACCAATAGGTGTGTTCCCGCATCTGCACTTGAGAGCCAGTCTTCCACTAGGTTTAGCATGTTATCATCTTGGGCCACAATGTTACTTAACATCAGGTGAGATTGTGGCTACTACGCCAAACCTATAAACCATAAGAAAATAAAAAAATGTTATGAAATATTCTTGTTTCGAGTTATTCTTTAAAAGAAAATGAGGCCTAACCATGTTAGAACTTACGAGCAATTCGTTTTCAGATAGTATCAGACTGTTCATTCGTTGCGTCATTGGCAGTGAGTGCGCTATATGAGAGACGTTTCAATAAAAAGATCATCACCTCCATCATATATCCGAAGAACAAGAACAAAGTACCAGTATACAATCCTTTCGGGAAATATATGATTAAGTTGCACCTAAACGGGGTCAGGAGAAAGGTGCGTTTTAAGTTTTGTTAAAAGTTCAGAACCCAAATTAAACTTCTTTTTTTCCACACTGTATATATTATAATTAAAGCATTGTAGTTCATTTTTGAAATAATAGGTAAATTAAATGGGTTTGATATTTTCAAGGTCAAGGTCACCGAAGCGTTTAATTAACCTATTTGGCTTAAATTCTCGATATATCTAATTTTCGACGTTTCCACGTTGTTTGACATAGAAGAATACGTTTTATGCTATAATAAAAAAATCTGTTAATAATTATTTTTGAAATTTTCACTTAGTATATCACAAACAATATAAGCATCCTGGTTATCCATAAAATTGACCACACTGACCACAAAACATCACGTAAATGATTTAATTAGCAATATTGTTTAATTAAACAGGTAATAATAGATGATCGTCTCCCGTACAGCAGATATGGACGTCTCCTCTGCTCATATTCGAGCAATAAGAATGAGTTTTGGGTGTCGCTGCTGGAAAAGGCGTACATGAAAGTCATGGGCGGATACGACTTCCCAGGATCTAACAGTGTGACTATATTATTATAATAATTCATCTGACTATACTGTTACCAGGTTGTAAGCTTTTTTGTGGATTGTAGGATAATGTTAGACCACAATCATCTGGGGTTAAGTGACGATTTGAAAGGAGACTGTAACTTACTAAACCTGGTATAGAAGTTGACGGGTTTTCAATTTGAAGGTGGGAATAGCCAGCCGAGTAATAGAATTTGTCCTACAGCTATTCTATGGTTTCATTAAAATATCTTCATTCACCTAAAGGTTGTGAGAAATCAACTCTCTCGTTGTCCCTTTTTAAATTCCCTGATCCTTGGAAATCACGTACCCGAATTAGGTAACTTCTGACAGTTAATCGCTATTTGCAAGCTAGCGTTTTCGCATCGTCATTCAGCTTTATATTGAATTGTGGGTAATTCTTTACAATTTGGTTCTGGGTAAATTATAGCTTTAAAATGTGATACTGGGTAAATAATAGCTTTCAAATGCGATTCTGAGTAAATAATAGTTTTCAAATGTGATTCTGGGTGAATTATAGCTTTCATATGCGATTCTCAATAAATGATAGTTTTCAAATGTGATTCTGGGTGAATTATAGCTTTCATATGCGATTCTCAATAATTGATAGTTTTCAAATGTGATTCTGGGTGAATTATAGCTTTCATATGCAATTCTCAATAATTGATAGTTTTCAAATGTGATTCTGGGTCAATTATAGC
Source organism: Saturnia pavonia (assembly GCA_947532125.1). NCBI lineage: Eukaryota > Metazoa > Arthropoda > Insecta > Lepidoptera > Saturniidae > Saturnia > Saturnia pavonia. The sequence goes on from OX383906.1 coordinate 14,575,447, forward strand.
TTTCAAATGTGATTCTCAATAAATGATAGTTTTCAAATGTCATTCTAGGTGAATTATAGCTTTCAAATGTGATTCTCAATAAATGATAGTTTTCAAATGTCATTCTAGGTGAATTATAGCTTTCAAATGTGATTCTGAGTAAATTATAGATTATAACACGGCCTATCATTATTCATAATAAAATGAATCCATAGAACATAGATCTTCACGCACTAACCGGCTGGATACCGGAACGGTGCGCAGTGAGGCCCAACGAGCCGGACTTCAATGGCGACGCGCTCTACGAGACCATACGGTCGAGGCTCGAGCGAGGCGAGGTCCTGGCGACCGTCGCGACCGGGGACCTGTCCGACGCGGAGGCCGAGAGGACCGGCCTCGTCGCCACTCACGCTTACGCCGTGCTCGACGTGAGGCTCGCTAATGTAAGTATTCTTCTAACGTATACTCCACGTCATGTAGTCGTGAGAGCAAAGCGGGCTAGTTTATATAATTGTGCTACCTTTTTTCCTCACAGTCTCACAATTACTCACCGGTTTTGATGAGGTCAGGATACTTGGAAACCACAATATTCACAGATTTTGAACTTTAATGATAATTTGTTTCGGCAACGGTGTTCGTGTCGGTGCGCGCGTGTAACGAGACAGTTGAAAGAGGTAGGGATTGGGGGTGAAAGGGAAAATGGTTGGCAATTGTAATTCTCCAGTCAAATCTGCCCATTATGCACATTTTGTTTCGTTTTATACAGACTGACTGTACACCTACTTCGGTAATGTCACTGAACTTCACCAGAATGTGGTGAACAGCGGTGACTACGGAGAGAGGAGGATTTGTCGACAGTCACCGTCGTATTATCGACCCGTAGGACTACCACGGTGAATTATATGAGACTCTATATCGAAGTTCCTAAACACTATATACATTTTTTTTTTTTGAAAAAATGTGTCTATTTGAATGTTATTAAAATATGATAATAAAATTGACGGTTAGGGTGTAAAACTGCTGAAGTTAAAGAACCCGTGGTCTCATCTCCGTTGGCGCGGGAACTACTCCGAGCTGGACACGGCTCACTGGACCCCTGGACTCCGCTCCCAGCTGAACTACGACCCCGACAGCGCTGCGCAGTACGACAACGGCGTATTCTGGATAGACTACTCCAGCATACTGAGGTTCTTCGATGTCTTCTATTTGAATTGGAATCCCGAGTTGTTCCAGTACACTTATTGCATACATCAGTAAGTTCAATTTGAATTTAATTAGTAATAGGCTGACGTTGAAGGATGCGTCTATATTTCTGTTTCTCTTCTAGGCCAAGTACCTATTTCCGACCTTTCTACGTTAGAAACATTTAGTTGAAAATCGCTGCAGTAAAATTATACTTTAACTTTGAAATAATAATAATAACGCCGAAATAAGTTTCACTTTAGAATACCTCTATATATTGTTACGACTAGAACAAAAAAAAAAAAATCACCTTTCTCGAAATTTCTATGAGCATCCGTAAAAATCGTGAATTTATCATAGTGCCGTCGTGTGACGTATAATCTTAGGTTCAACGACACACACATAGAAAGTCTTATCGCTAAAACTGTCAGCAAACAATGGGCCATAAATTAAACGTTCCCCTCGTTTTAAAAAGCGATGACGTAAGTTGTTTACAAGATGTTAGGAGTTCCTGGACCTTCCAGAGATTTCGGGATTGAGTCATTTAGATATATAAGGGAGCCGAGTTGCGAGACGCGGCAGTTATAAATTCGAAAGCGAAGCGACAACAAGAAGCGAAATAAGAGAGAAACAAACAGTGTTATTCTGCAAGTACCTACACAGGGTTATTCTAAGAGAATATTCGGTGAACGATTTATCTGTTTTGTTTTGTTATTGTTTTTTTTTTTAATTTCAATTTGTGCAAGCTGAGTACGAATAAATTACTTTTGAGTGACACTACGGCATCTTATTACCCACGAACGTAACAATATTATTTCTCAAGGGTATTTTTTGTTGAAACGCCTTATGTCCCTTAATTCTTAATCAAAGTTAATAATTGAAACACCATTTGAAAGCGTATGTACTACGCAATTGACGAAATATAGACTAATAGTTTAAAATTAATGTTTTTGATTTAAAAAAAAAAACTTTTTCTTTAGGAATGCTATTAAAATATATTAACAAACAGTTTTTTTTTTAATCCTATTTGATTTATGTTGTGGTATGGGAACTATCGGAACATATAAGCTTCCAATAAACAAGAACAGACAGAGTGGGCTGATAGAGAATTGGTTTCCCAGTCGGTTGCGACTTATACGTGCTAAAAATAAGTCATAGTGATTACTTTTAATACTTAGTTTTTATTGGATACTAGTAAAGATTATTATTATTTAATTGATAGAAAACTACATTACAATTTTGTAATTAACGCGAACAAAGTCGTGAGCGGTTTCTAGTATATAATAATGAGTGTATTCAGCTGTAGGTAAAGTTTAGTTAACTCCTTAGGAAATGGGACGCAGGCAACGGCCCAGCAAAGGACGCATACAATATAGGCGAGAACCCTCAGTTCTCGTTGCACGTGCAGGGTCGAGGAGCTGTGTGGCTCCTGCTGACCAGACATATCACGCGTATCGACGACTTCAGAGACAACAAAGAGTATATCACGCTCCTAGTCTATAAGAATAATGGGAAACGTGTTTATTATCCGTGTAAGTATGATTTATAAACTTCTTACCTTCGTCCCAACTAAATATGTCGCTATAACATGTTATTCTCTTCCACTGACATCTGAGTATTCACATTTCTCACACAATCTGTCCATTATTAAGAAAAGGCGATAAGAAACTCGATCGGGTTTTATAATATATGTTTTTTGTGTGATTACAGATTAAAGTTAATAATTGTATTATTTTAATGGATGTACAGATAGGAGTCACTTCCAGACATCACTGTATTTCACGTAAATAGTTTTATGACAATAAATAATATAAAAAAATGTAATCCCCATCTACTTCATATAAGGAAATCTTGGGCAAAATGTCATGTTTCTACTAAACCCACCAGCTAAGTTGTGTGTTTTCCGTCAGTTATTCTAAAGGAGTTTATTATGTAGATTTAGGGTTGAGTTCGGATTCTGCAAACCATATCTTTTTTAACTGCCCCAAACTACGTCTCTCCTTATACGATGTTTTATCTAGCAACATACCAAATCTTATATGTTTTATCTAGCAACGTACCAAATCTTATTAATATTAAACATGTGCTGTATTTAGTTAGTAAAGTGAGTATTTCAAAAGAGTTACATTTATCATTGAAATTAATAAAATAAAACTTTGACCTTATACTAATGTAGTTTCGTCATTATTATTGCGATATTATGCGTGTTGTTTGTGTTATTTTAAATATTGTGGTGAATATCTGGTTCACGGGCCAAATAAAATATTGAACAATTTGATATAGTTGGGTCATTCGCTATATTACTTTTCCGGAGTTAATAAAGGAGAGATATGAGCTGTATTTTTTTGTGTTTAATGTTACAGTTCGGCCGCTGAGAGAATGCGTTCTTGACGTCTGTCACAATAGGCGACTGCTTTAGCTACAAAAAATGGCGGCCTATCACGCTATTTGGGGTTGCCATTCTTTACCAGAAATATAAAAGTATTACTAGTACTAGTAGCTACTCATATTTATGGTTGCCTGATTTTTGTACAAGAAATAAAATATATTAAGGTCGGAGAAGGAAAAATAGTATTCTAGAAAAATGAACAGTATCTTTTCTTGTTTAACTTTCAGTAACTTTATTTATGCCTTTATATTTGTGGTAAAAAATGGCAACCCTAAATGGCGTAATGGGTCTCCATTTTGTGTCGCTAAAACAGTCGTTTGTTGTAACAGCATTCTTTTAGCGGCCGAACTGTACATGTATGGACGCCATGCAAAGGAAATGAAACTGGTCAACTGTTAGGAAAGAAAGTAGTGGAATCAGCTGAGTAACTAGTATAAGAAACACATGCAACGCTTACTTGGCTGTTAGGCCACGCGATTGGGTACGCCCACTCCTCGGGCAAGTCCAACACGATTGCACACAACGCTCTCACAAGAAGTGCGGTAACGGATTGGATAATGCCGATGCGCATTCGCAGTGAGCTGCGTGTCTTATGTGCCACTAAAATGGTAGCAAGAATATAGGAAAGAGGAGAAGGGGTATCTAGACAGAGAGGTGTCACTTATTCCTAAAATTAAAAGAGGAAATTCGTGGAACTAAATTTCACGATAATGACGCGGTTATGCTACCGTAGAGGAGTTTTTCGAGACTAGAGAAAAACTTTTTTTTGCGTACGTAATAAGGAAGTCAGAAACGCGTTATACTAAATGCATTGGAGGGAGATAATGTAGAAAAATAATATATTTTTGTTTAAATTTTTGCATTTTTTAATATTGATTCCAAGAACTTTATGATTCACCCTCGTAGAATTTCTTCTTTATACTTTTAACCACTTGACATTGGCGGAATCGGTTACTTCACGAATGTCGCCATCTTTATAAAAAGTGAAGTGATTAAGTAGATGAAATTGTAATTTCTAGATGACCCAGAGCCCTACATTGATGGAATAAGGATAAATAGCCCGCATTACTTATGCAAGATCATTGTGGGTGAGGACAGCGCCGACAGGTACACTCTGGTGGTGGCGCAGTACGAGAAAACGAAAACTATCTACTATACTTTAAGGGCTTACGCGACCTGTCCGTTCGCTTTGGGGAAATTAGAACCATATCCTTACTTGGAAACGGTAAGTGTCTTATAAAAATGTTTTTATGCAATTTATCATGAGCTCTTTAATATTGTTTTTTAATCGACTTCAAAAAAGGGGAGATTCTCAATTCGAAAGTTTTTTTTTTTTATAGAAATAGTTATTCAGTCATAACTTCTTTGATTATGAACCGACTTAGAGGATTCTTTTTTATTGTAAAGGGGATACCTCAATGGTAGTCCCATTTTAATTCAATTGGCATTGGACCATCGACTTCAAAAATACACCAGGGAATTCGTCAAAAAAATTTTAGCTGGTTTTTTTTTTTAAATTGTAATGTATTAAATTAATGTCAACTGTGTTAATCCGTAATTCAGCGTAATATGTCATGTGAGTAGAATAATTCTTGTAATCTTCAAACATAGCTCTAACAATATGGCCCCTTTCATGTGAAAACTGTCCGGGAAAATTTTTGGTAACTTTAAACGCAAGTTCCTAGTTAGTATTTCTAAGTCAACAACAAAAGTCTGTATCGATATGAAAATTGAAATATTTTTTAAACAGTCATTAATTACTTCGGGTTGGGTTATAAACGAGACGGATACTCTTTCATACAAACTTGGGCCTGGATAAAAGAGACTTGTAATAATATGAAAGTGGTGTCAATTAATAGATAATACAACAAACAATTACCAAAAATTCTGCGGATTTTAACAATCCGACAGCAGAGGTCTAAGATTTTTTGTAAAAGTGAAGTTATGTAATAAACTACAATTAAACAAACGAGTTTTGAAATACGGTTGATATTTTTTGATATATATAATTATGTTTATTATTATTTTAAACTCTCCCAAGTTTTAAGAAACTCACAAATCATAGCATTTGTGAGTTTTATAAATATTAAAATAAACTATACATAGGTATAGTTTAATATTTTATAAATTACATTACGAAATGAGTGATACACATCTGCACAGGAATATCGGATGGACTTCGGAGACTGTTATATGTCAGCATTGAGTACAGACTAAAAATTTGTTAACATAAGTTAAAAATTTTGATAACATAAGTTAAAAATTTGTTAACATAAATCGATTTTAATTTTCGATTTCGATTTATTTTTATTCCGTATAAAGTAATTCTATTTTTTTAAAGTTTCATCAGATAATTCTAAATGTTTAATTGAATTAGCTATCTGGTAATTGTTGTTATTCTTTTTTTATTGTTTGAATTCATTTACATGAAACGATTATCGATAATCTTTCCTTACTCTTTAACTTACTTATTCGATTTCTCATTTTCTAGATTGTAAATTGTGATGATATTATACAGTCATAAGTACAAAAATATAATTGATTTTGTAAACCGTACTTCAAGTAATTCCATTCTGGGTCCAGAAATACCTGTCTCGTTTAATATGAATTGATTTTAGCTGAGTGGTGAATGGTCGGGTCGGACCGCCGGCGGCTGCGAGAACCACCGAGCCACCTACCCCAATAACCCGAAGTACACGCTGACGGTCCCGGGGGCGCGGACCCCCTGCCACGTCGTCGTGGAACTGAAGGGTCCCAAGCAGTACCAGCTCGGGGTCGACGTCAGGGTGGACTCCCTCGACGATCCGAACGTCACTGCACCGTTTTTCAAGGAATCCTCTGGACCTTTTAGGTATGTATTTTATATTTCTGTATAGTCTACCAATTTTCATCTTGTCTTTGAGCCTTTATGGCAATTATAATACAGTGTTAAATCACTTATTATATACACTTTTTCATTTTAAAATAACAAGGTAAAGATCTTTTCTATACTACAAAGGTAGCAAACAAGCATACGGTCCGTCTGATGGTAAGCGGCTACTGTAGTCTATGGACGCTTGTAATTCCATAGGTATCATAAGCGCGTTGCCGACCTTAACCGCCTACCCCAAGGAGCTCTGGAAACCCTATTTACCATAAGAACACAACATAAGTTCATTTGGCTGCGATCTTCTTTAGGGTAAAAGTATTCGACCAGTTGGGCAGCCCAAAGTAGAGAGAAATATAAAAAAAAAATAATTCCAGCAAACATTATAAATAAAAACAGTAGCGATCATCGAGATTGTCTGTCTTTATAAGATCTACAATTTTGTAGAACATTATTTTGATATATCTGTTATGGTTTACTCAGCGTAAGCCATTTAAGCGTCCCAAAAGCGTCTTTTTTCCGAATTGATTCACCATTATCGTCACTGCTTATTTCGTACGTTATAAAATATATCCTATATATAACCAGGCCAGATAACATAGATATGAATTAAAGGAACAACTATGTAAATCGGATAAGTGGTTCTCGCGTGAGAAGAACATAAACGGACATATAGTCAGAGAGACGTTGAGCTTTATAATATGTATAGGTGATATTTAATTTTATAACGTGCCTAAGTGCGGCCCTGTACTGAGTACGTCCCTGGTACCCCTCCCACCCCGTCGCTCGATACCCCGCCACCCTCAGTGGCCGCCCCGCGGCTCCGCGCACGCGCCAGTCGTCAATGATCCATTACGTGTGTCACCTGTGTCGCCCGGTGTGCGCCCGCGGCCTTATTTTATGCTTTCCGTACTTTATAATTTTAAAAATGTGGAACGTGTTCGTGTCTTGTTGACTAAAGTTCATAACTTACTAGCCCCACGTTCTATTTATAACGTTAAAATTTGTTTTTATCCTACAGATCCGGGTTCGTAGTATTAGAGTTGTCGAACTTGCCGGCCGGGAAATACATTTTAACAGTGTCGACCTTCCTGCCTGCCCAGGAAGGTCCCTTCATACTAGAGATAAGGTCGAGCTGCCCCGTGACGTGCGAGCCGCGCAACTAGAGACCGGCTCGCTGGAGGAGAGAGAACGACTGCCGGGTTTAGATTCATTACTAAATCTAAGAGCTTACAAGGTCGATACTGACATGATCGTTAAACATGTTTTTTTTTTAATATGAATTCAATTTTAATTAATTAAGTTTATTTTTGTCGAGATGAATATATTATAGCTTTGACAATATGTAGTTGATAATCAATTTTTTTTTTAAATAATATAAGCAATAACACTTCTAAAATAACGATGAAGGGATACGTTATAGTCGTTTTTGAAAGTTTTAAAAATATTTTCAGGTTAAATATAAATTATGAAGATTCGTGTCGATAATTTTTTATTTGAGCGCATTATCTAAAAAAATCTAAAAGTTTTTTTTTATGTATAGCAAAAAGTATTAAATAGAGTTAAAATCTCATTGGTCTGATTTTTTTTAATTGTGATATATAATAAATTTAGGTATTTATATAGCATTTTTATTGGTTAATTATGTTTATTTGAATTTGAAATTTGAATAGATATCGATCATCTTTTTGAAAGTTATGAATGAATTCTGCTTCGCGTGTTTGGTGAGTTTTTAAGTTCGGTAATTTTCCCTATTATCGATATTTGAGACAATGATGTCCTTTATTGAATTTATTAGTATAGTTAGAGCTTATTATCGATACAGTGAACCAGATCTTTACTATTATTGTTAAATATATGAGTAAGATAAACCGACTCGATAATTGAGTTGTTCTCATTTTTTTTTAATTCCTAAATTCTAGTTGATTTTATATTATACATTATAGTTATCTGAAAATCATTTACGATAAAACCATATTTAAATCAACATATCTAATTATTATATCCGATTTAATCAGACTATTAATTTTATCACAAATTAGTATAGACTTTATAATTCAGAGATATTTTATTGTACCATTTTGTTTTGTATTGAAATTATATGATATGTAATCATGTTACATCAATATTATGTTTATTTTACATTTTCTTATTTATTTGTATAATCATATTTTTCCAATTTTATTTGTACGATTAACCCAAAGTTTATACAGCTAGTGATGAATCAATTTTAATATATAATTTATCGATAAATAGAAAATAAAGTATTTTATATCGAGAACAATATTAAAACACAATGCAATTTATTTTAAATACAACCAAAGTTCGTGTTACATAACATTTTTGCGCAAAATACTTTTCGAGCCGGACCTTGTCGCTTTTTAAAACTATTATTACACACTAGTATTGTGTGTACTTGCTGTAATAATTTTCTGACAGCGATCGTTCTCTAATTAGTTGCGAGTTCGCATCTCTCAATCTTGAAATTTGTTTTATAATATATTACGACCACTGGATACAAGGCCTTATGCTTGACTTAGTACCATTTTGTAATCTTCAAACAGCGTTCTAACAAAATGTGACCGTATTGTTATACCATACCTGGTGGGGTTGCCGCTAAAACAAACCGCCAGATTATCGGGTTGCAAGCGTCAATTCATTCCTGTGATAGTGTTGTGCGGCATATTCAATGATGCTTCGCACAAGTGTTGCCTCGTGGTTATAGCCGATTACTGCAGCACACGCCAGTGGCAAACCCTGGCGGCAAAAGCCAGCCGGCCGTGCTGCCAGCATACTGCTTAGGAGCATTTAGAACTTTCCCGTCAGTTTTTGTAACAACCCATAATTAATGGTCCATGTTATAATTTCTAATTCACTTCACTAAAGCACAGCAATAAATTGTATTACGCAAAATGTAACCAATATTACGAAATATAAGGTCAAATAACGCAAGTATTAGGACTTGATCGATAATTCACAGTATTGTTAATATACATTGTAATATATATTTTAAAATTTTATTTGCTTATCAGCTTATAGGGCGTTTTTGGGAGTTATACTTATAGTTATACTTTGCCATTTTTGAATTATTTTTGTATAAAAAAGCTTGCGGTTCATAAACCTCGATCTTCCGTCAGAAGACCGATAACGAAGCAAGCGTAGACTATAAAAAATACAATTTTAATATTATGTTAACGTCTCATTAAAAGAGCCAATTGACTCTTGCTGAGTTGTGACGTCATGACAAGTTTATGTGACGTCGCTCGTATATCGAGGAATAACCCTTAATACGTAGGAATCATTTTTGATATGTGGTTACTCTGCCAATATGATCTGTCATTCTTCAAAATGGTTATTATAATATTTAACAATAAACTGGCAGTTTTTCATAAGCGTATAATTATTACTCTATTTCGAGTGTAACATTTCACGGTCTATATAATTTATCACAATATATTTACACCATATTGGCTTATTATTATGGAAACTTATTTGAAATCTTTTATCAGAATTAGCTTGTTTTGAGATCTGCCTTTATGTGTATACGTTAAGTAGGAAACATGTGATTCTTCATATTTTTCCATCCTTAATGACGATTTAAAAAGAATATTTTCGAATTGTTTCCGAATTATCGTCACGACTTGCAACACTTTCGGCATTTGCGCATTATCCCATTATGAATTTATTTAGTGCGTTCTGCTGTGATAAATGTTTTAGTTTTAAGGTATAGATCATAGTTTAAATGAATTACATGAAATATATTAATGAATTTTTTATAAAATGTTAAATAAATATTTTGCTATTTATATGTCTTATTATTTAACCCTTTTAATAGAAGTATTAAGGATGTTCAATGCTTTCTTACGTTGGATGTCTAATAATTGCGATATAACTGGGCAATTTTAGTAACTTTAGAATGTTTTTATAAATTTCTTGAAGGAATCAGAACATAAGGACATGGCATGATAGATTGTATGGTACCAAAATATTTGCTTTAGTGCCATTATGTAGGAAGAAACGAGAGGAATACTTTTGCATGGAGTAAACGCATTCCGCACTTTTAAAACAGCAAAAAATAATATACCGATTTGCGTATTTGATGCCGTAAATATCGTTCAACTAATATTATTTTTTCATTCGTTGCTGATTACAGATTATAATAAATGTGTATACGAGTAGTATGGGAAATAAAATGTCCTTGATGTGACTATAATAGTTTACTAGGTTAATAAAAAAATCATCTTAAATCTTAAAATACCTACGTCTTAACATTTATGCCGTCTTAACACATCTCATAACCTCTTTCACTCACACTCTTGGCTAATTCATAACGTCATCTCTTTCACAGCGTCGATCACTCTTTACCAAAGACAAAACACACCATAGACATTAAACGAAGGTCATCCCTTCACGTATCCTGTGTAGGTATTGAGATCTATTCAAATTTATTTAGATTTGAATGGAACACTCTAGATTCGAGATTAAAATTTTCAATGAGGATTTTATAAATAGCCTCTTTATAAAATTAAAACTCTTATTATCAATTTTATAGTTAGAAAGTAAATTATGTTTATTAAATACCTACTTCCATGCTATTTACGGTTCTTAAATTATTTTTTAAATTTCTTTATAAGTTTTAAAATCGGCTATGATCGGTCACTTGCTTGGAAACTGGGGCGGTGGCAAAAGGTGGTTACCTTCGCGGTATTTACAAGTTTCGGCACACATCAGATGCGGTGCAAATTTTTGATTTAGCGTTTGGAGGAGAGTGTCTTGGAACCCTGAAAGCACTCGCTAAAGATCATCGGCAGAAAGGTAAGTGAGCCTTCATCTCGATTATAGTGTTACATATTTGGCGGTTATTATTGTGTGGTGTTTACTTCCAACCATTTTTTAAATACAGTCGACTATCTGTATAGAAGTAGGATACCCCACCCTGTGCAGGTGTTGTGGTTGCCCTCACATTATAATTCCAGAGAACACGTGACCTTAGTTTCACACACTTTTATATAATCTCAGTAATGTTTAAATACAATATTTATATTTGATGTCAAATATAGGTTATGTGTTCACAGGAATGTTATTTGTGGTGAATTCGTGATTAGTATATTATTGTAGTATTTAAAACTACAGAAATGAACAGGAAAGAGATGTGACTCCGTAATACCACACAAAAATCGTATTAAGTAGTAGATATTGATATTTTGTGACATTCAAGCATTATATTCTAACCTATAAGGTTCTCTTTCTCTCTCTCGGAGAGTGAAAAGCTCTCCTACAAATTAATTTGAAGTCCTAAAAATACACTGTAAACAGCAAACACGAGATCAAGTATACCTATTAGTTTATTTTTATTTGACTCCAGTGTATTTCTAGAAAATCTAAATGAAAGCGTTATTTCCTTATGCACTGAAACAGTAAAAATACATTTAGAATGAAGTCATATCATTGGTTGTTACTAAGTTTTACAAATCACACTCATTGAAATAATTTTACTTACGCGTTTATTTACTAACTGCTTGTGCTAATAGTTACACGAAAAGTGTCTATAAATAATCTACAGGGGAAGGCCGGGCAAGACGCATATGTTAAGGGACAGCGTACATAAAACCCTGTGTCTATTTTAATTTGTACTATGTTTAATCATTTTTGGAATTAAATACTTACAATTAAAAAACTTAAACAGTTTCTATAATATTCACGAGCATTAACAAAAAGCATCAATTATCCGTTTTTCAGTTCATACTAAACAGTAAAAATCTTGTTTTGAGTTTATCAGTTATTTTTCAGATTTATGGAAGATTATTTCTGGAGGGAATTTGTTGGTCGTTTCTTACTAGACTATTGTTTAAAGTGCAGTAGTTCATAATAGACGTTGTACCATTGACCGGATACATATCCGTTTTGCCCATATTCGTTTTGCCCAACACGCCACTATTAGACACGACTCATTATTTGAAATGCTGTTAAGAAGTTGAACAAACACAAACAATCCGAAACACTACTGAAATAAACGTGTAATTGAATAGACAAGTCATGAGTAATACAAAATATTGGTATACAAATCTTTGCAAAAATCTTAACAAAATCATCAAAAATGCTTTTTATTTTTTCCACAAGAAACGCACTCGTGTATGGTTTTGGTTAAACTGTCATGGCGTCGCCGGTCACGCGTGACATGACTTAAGAAGAACTAGTTAGCGCAATATTATAGACTTTTGGAAAAATCTCATATTCTTCTTACCCGCATTATGCTTCTTGCCTGGGTTTCCCCTACATATTATAAAACTCAACGTCTCTCTGTCTGAAAACTACTTATTCGATTTACATGGTTCTTTTTTTATTCATATCTAAATTATCTGTCCAGGTTATAGGACATGTTTTGTCAGATAAAGTAACATACATAATAAGCAGTAACGATAATGGTGAAAAAATTAGGTAAAAGAAGATTTTGGGGTGATTAAATGACTTGCGCCGAGTAAACCATACGAGATATATCAAATTTATGTACTACATAATTGTAGATCTTAAAAAGACCTACAAAACTTTCAGCGATAACATATTTCTATCGGATCACCCACAATAAGCATTTTTGTGGCAGCACCATTCGCACGTGCGCTCGATCGAAAGCATTCTGTAGTCCATGCGAGCGGAGTCAAGGGCACAGCTAGTATATTATATTTATACAAGGTGGAAGAAAGGGATAAAGGGATTGAAAAATGTCTACAAGTATTACTTACTTCTTTATTCTAATCACCAGAAAGGTTTCGTTCTCAAACTAAACTTACCAGTTGAAGTCTAGTGACGTAGGTATCTGATTATACCATATATTTTGCCATACCCCTTATAATAAAAAGACATAGCAAATTAACCCGAGCCTAGTATATCCGGACGTCGTGACATACGTCTGTTGCCTAGTTACTACGAATACGCGAAGTAGGTGATATAACTATTATTTGTCTTTGGTTGTATACGCGTGGGTTTAATTAAGTACGCTTTTTGATTTTATAAGACAAGGAAGAGGAGTTCCGGTTGGCGCGTCGTTTGAACTATTTAAAATGTCTGTCGTTGTTTTCCAATTATTTTACAACTAATCTAACTTATGAATGTGTAACACAGTGTTGTGTTTCAATAAACGTTTTTTTATCTGTCGAGTAAAGTTAAACTTATGTGACTGAGCTAGCTTGACAAAAAGGAAAAAATTCACGAAGAAATATATAAATAAACAGGTAGCATAACATAGAGAGCAAAGTTTTCTATTGACCGTGTTATGAAATATGAAGGAGTTTGAAATGGAGTTCATTTGCTGATCTCCCCGGACGCAGTCTGAGTACAATCGTTGATCAAATATTAAATATTGCAGTCTGGAGCTGACGACTCGAGGGAACACTTTAAGTTTGGTCTTAGTCTAGTTATATCAGAATATATTTGTTTAAATATTTAATATCAGTTTTATTCGTTGGCAATGTCAAGATAAATTTCGTTACCGTCTTGATTTTCAAGTCTTGATATTGAAAATATGCCTTAATTAGGTGAATAATAAAAAAAATACATTTTCTGTATAGATTAGGTGTATCAACAGATTTATTTTATACTACAAAGTTAGCATACAATCATATGGCCCATCTGATGGTAAGCGGCTACCGTAACCTATGGACGCTTGTAATACGATAGGTATCACTAGCGCGTTGCCTAACTTAACAGCTTACTCCAAGGAGTTATTGAAACCCACACCGCACACACACAAGGTTATTCGGCTGCGATGGTCTGTTGGGTGGAGGGGAGGTATTGCACTAGACGAAATGCTCCAAGTAGAGAGAATTCTTCAAAGAAATTGGTGTATAGACAACTATATCAATCACGATGGTATATATAATATTATATATACGTATTATAAAACTTAACATCTTTCTTTCTGTCTGTCCATTTATGTTCTTTTCACGCGAAAACCACTTATCCGATTTACAAGGTTTTTTTAATTCATAGCTATGTTATCTAGCCAGGTTATAGGATATAATTTGTTAGATAAAGTAACACACGAAATAAACAGTTACGATAATGGTTCATCAATTCGGAAAAAATACGCTTTTGGGGCTCTTAAATAGCTAACGTTTAGTAAACCATAAGAGATATATCAAATTAATGTACTATATAAATGGAGATTTTAAAAATACCTACAAAAAAGATATTATACGAGTAATCTACCTTCTAAAGATCGCCCACAATAAGCACTTATACATGGGTGAATATTTGATGTCTAGACAAATTTAATTGATTACTAAATACATATACACTTGTTTCTTCCCCTCCTCCCAGAATAAAGGCAGGTATATACGAGTATGTATAGTTAGTTTAGATCGAATTACGGATAGGGAATTAGATCGCATCTTATTTGCAATCGCTGCAATAGTCCGAGTTGAGGTTCGGCCACTTTGGCACCCTCGGAAATTGTTGCATTGCTTTCGTGGCTGAGTGCCTTAAGCACTCGCCCCCAAGCCCGGGTGAAGCTGTAAATACCGTTTGAAGCTTCAGGGCCCTTACGGCTAACAGTATAGACAGTTCGAAAAAAAAAATAATATTTGTGAGGTTATGAGTCTAACTGTCGTAGAAAGCAGACGCCTTTCCAATGTATGCAACTTTATAGAGAGGTAAAGTTTGTATTTATGTGTGTTTGTATGTGTGTAGGAGGTAGTCTCTAAAACTATTGATCCGATTCTGAAAATTCTTTATTCCTTATTTATTTTATTAAATATTTATTTATTATTTATTCTTATTAAATTTCATATTATAAAAGCGAACAAAGAAACGTGCGGTTGCTAGTCTCTTATATATTATTCAGCAGTCATGTTGCACTAAACTTTGTTTTTAATATTTATATTAATTTCATATCAGTGCGATACCATAAAGTTTCCTATTTTATATATATTTTTACTCTATACGTATATACATAAACTCTATTCATATTAATAGGATAAAAATAATAGACAAAAAATTGATTCATTTTATTCCAACCGCCAATATTGCATCCATTGTACCAATATCCCTCCAATTATGTCGTTTCGAGTTACGTTAAAGAAAATTTTACACTTGTCCTCAAATAAATGTCCCTTTTTTCGATTTACATTATAGGCGAATTCACTTGTCGTGAGTCCGACCGATCGATCCAACTCGAATTGATGTATTCTTTAAGCATAAGGATTAATTTAATTTGTTTCTCATTTTTTTCATCGTAAATCAAATAAAGTGAGCCGTTAAGTACCAAGAATAATTACAAATTTTATAAATAAGTATTTTAAGAACTTGCTTTGAGTAATTAATCATATATTTTATATACCTAATAAATGTTAAAGTTCTTGTAGAACATAACTCCTCAGCTTTGTATGGAAATGTATGAAAAAAGAGACTCGACTTAAGTTAATTCGATTTACGTCACGTATTTCGTGAACTTTTAACATGCCATAAATTCGAGAACTGCCTGTATAATAAAGTATATTGACTGAGTAGTTAAGTCGATTATCTACAAAAATCTCCTGTTGAAAACTTGGCATCGCAGATTTTAGTCATAAAGTTGTCATTATTCATTTTTTGTCATTGTTCTAAGTTTTCGCAGTATCACAACAACATCACGAATACGCTTGTGTAAAATTAAATGATGCTCTGCAGTTCGTTGTAGATGTCTTATATCGTATATATTTAAGCTGGTATGGTTTAGTATGTAACACAATAAAGTGTCATAGGCAGATACTTAACCGGAATATAACCTCATAATAAATGACGATGTGGCCTACAAATATATAGGTATAACTGGAAAGGAAAGAGACACATGGACGTATATAAAGGTGGTGTTCAGGGGTCCAAGGCCCACCAAGCCCGGTGAAGCTGTAAAAGCCTGTAAAGACTCCAGGGTTCCTAAGGCTAAAGTGTAGTCAGTTCAAAAAATAAGGTCCAAGGCCCTTAGTCGATATTGAAACTTTAATGTTCACCTTTTCTATTCATGCCATGAATTTGCTATAGGACTAAACTGTAATTTTATATCGATTGAATTTACTTATATTATTTCAAATTCATGTAGCATATCAATTGAAGAATACAAACAGACAGACAGACAAATATTCGTAATCAGTGTCCTTTATAATACAGGTCTAAAAGGAGATTTGGAAAAAATTACATGTACGCCTAAAAATACAGATTTATTAATAGAGAGAGAGCTCTGCATTTTTATGGTGTGGAGTCACGAACAAAAACTAGTTTTAAATTTGTGCATTTTAATACCCTAATTTGAAAAGCTATACGCGTTCTAGAACACGATAAGCTTAGAAAAGGCACAGGTGTACCTAATACGCAGTGAGACTGCACTCAGGAACGGTGTCTATTGTCGTATATTTCTTTTCAAGCCGATCATTACCTGTTTATAAGGTGAGTGCAGTCACAGAAAACACCTGTTACTATCGCACTCAGCCTGTAGTGCGAGTCAATAGTAAAGCCAATAGTACGAATACCAAGTCATTAGTTCTGATTTAATAATCATATCGACACGATTGTCCGACTTACATTAGGGAAAGTCAGTCCTTGTAACACATGCTCTCAAATGTGTTTCAAATGTTGGGTGCTTGAAGACAAATTTTTCAACATAAGGGTGGGTTAGCTAGGCAGGCAAGTATCTAATAAAAAATACCCTAGCACCATAATAATAATGGCTTCGTCGTAAGATTTCATTGTTCAAAAATTAGGGCTCATTGTAGGATAATAATCCACTTGAATTTGTTAATACAGTGATTTGTTTTATCCATTATATTATGTCACGGAAAGTAAAATGTAATACTGAACCTTTCTCATTATCTTCGGCTCTCAACGCGACACAAAATGCATGTAAAATTGGTGGTAGGGGAGCCCACGATGCTAAATGGGGATTTCCTCGCGTCATAGAGACCTATTGGGTTGCAAAACTTAGATGATAAGAAGAAAGAAATGTTACCTAATGTATACCTTTCATAGGTGGGGGGAGCGGCTATAGATTTTCAAATATGTAAAAAATACTGTTGCATGGACATACTCAAGCGCGTCAGATATTGATAGCATCAATATCCTACGTATTTTTAATAATGAACGTATGTTAATCTGATCTTTTGGATGAAGGGGGTGGCCGTACGTAAGGGTTAAAAATGAAAAATATGTAATTTCCAAAAAAATACCTTTCTTCACAAAATGCAGCAATAATAGCAGGACTTCAATTCACGTCGACTGACACGGTGTCTGAGTCTTTACGTTTCTTCCGAATACGGCGGGAATTGACTATATTTATAAGCAAGTCATTCAGAGAACAAAGGATGTAATTAAAATGTAATTTTGCTTGCTGTAACTATGAGATAATTCGCTGCCGACACTCACTTTCTACAAGATGATTGATGTCTCTTTCGCTACAATACTTTCTGAAGACAAGACATATGTACCTCCAACGCTTTTTATTATTAATTGTAGATTGTTCAAAACTGTTGTTAAAACTAACTGTTATTTACTAAATTACTTATTGTAAAGACCGTGGAGTTATGATTTTGATTTGATCGGGATTATACATAAATATTAAACAAACAGTTTATCGCTTATGACCAAACACACATTTTATTTGTATTTGGAACTCTGGAACGATTAGAGGGTTTGATAGCTCCACCGGGATTGGTTACGATCCTTTGATTGCTCACATCACTCGGCTCGTGCCATGTCACGTGACATTCTATAGTCGCGTCAATGTCACGTCGAGGAGAATCAGTTGACTCATCTTCTACTTTGGCGTTATATTATATATTTCTAAAATTATTATAGGTTTTAGCGTTGGCCCATTGGTACTACGTAATATATTTCGCGATCCGAACATTCACTCTTTTCGAGTGAATTGCACATCAAGCCGTGCAGCTTAGGTAAGTGTGGCTTCGACTTTTATGCAGTGTTTTTTTATCGTTATAGGTTTGGCGTAGAGGCCACAATCTCACCTGATGTTAAGTGACGATGTGGCCCAAGATGATAACACGCTAAACCTAGTGGAAGACTGGCTCTCAAGTGCAGCTGCTGGAACTCACTTATTGGTGCTTGGCGACAGGTTGTCAACTTGAGGGTGGTAGCTAGCCAGGCGGGCATTAGAAATACCCTACCACCATGCTATGGTTTCCTCATGATGTTTTCCTTCACCGTAAGCTCTGGCTCATTGCAGGGATTCGAACTCACGTCAATCGACGCGAAGCCGTATACACGCTACCACTGAGGCATCATCAGTAGACGCAGTCGAAGTAAGTAAAATTATTTGATGTTCTAGTGAATGAATATAGTAATATATATAATAATGTCATAATAACACAATAGAAAAAATGTTTCATTTAAATGTTACGCCATACACAATCATAGACTAAAATATACAGATGGTCCAATACCAAACCGCTAGTAGCTAAAAATATGTGATTGAACTCAGTTTTGACGTGGTGTTTTTAAGACGTGTTTTAAGTGTTTTATAACCAGTTTGATATTTTTGAATATTTATTTTATGTACTCTCTTTTTAGTATATAATTTTTTTTATCAAAGTTCAGAAAATATGACTACGTGCGTATTTGAGCATTTATTTATTTAACTATTAATTTATTTTCAAATAGAGTATGAATTGTAATGAAGTATCGTAGGTACAAAAGCTGGTCTCTTCTACGATGTAAAATCTATAGGAACGTCCGCCATGTTGTTTATCAGTACTTGAACTTATTGTTTTCATGAACGATCTTGTCTATCGGTAGAAAATATATCAGTGGTTTGGCCACAATCACGATAACGATTACGATTAAGGTTGTAACATGTTAAAACTAGTGAGGGAGGGAAGTAGCTCTCAAGTGCAGATCCGGAACACATCTATAGGTGCTTGGCGACAGATATTTATCTTGAGGGTAGTAGCTAGCTACCTAGGCGGGCCTATAACATGGCCTACCATCATGCTATAGTTTCATCGCAATGTTTTTCTTCCCTGAAAGCTCAGACTCATTGCAACGATTCGAATCCACGTCAATCGACGCAGTGTCCGTACACGCAACCACTGAGCCATCCTTGTTTTTGTACGCGCTATAGAAGTTTTCATTCTTCGAATAATAAATACATATTTAACTATGACGTAATAATTTCTTATCCCAAAATTTGTGTTGGCAGACGTTGTAACGGAGGAATTATTGTAATAATTCTCTCTCATAAATAACGATTTCATGTAAATGTAATAGAAGTTTAGATATGAAAGGAATCTTGTACAAATTAATTATGAACTCGATGAGCGTTCCTAAGATTTCCAGCCTTTTCAATAGCGTTTGTATCTATTTTCGAAATGCTATTTAAAACTCGTTTACCGTTAAAATATCAAAGGTACAAACATGAAATAAAATTGATAGCCTTTTGTAAGAATAATTAGTTTCTTAGATATTTTTAAACTTTAATAAATGCCCATAAAGGCACTTTCTGTTTAGTGTTTTTGGAACTTACCTAAAAATAATGTAATAACTGTAGCCGATTTTGGCTACACAGACTTAGTCGTAGATTTAGGGTACTAAGGGGTGACGGTATTAGACCAGTCACCGCTGGTCCAATGTACCCGTTGGCTAAATTACGGGCACGTAATCGTTGTGGTGGTAAACACAACAAGACTACCAAATATGGAGAGAAGTCGAAATGTCCGTTTACCGGAATTGCGTTCAGGGAAAGATGGCACGGATCGACCACACTTTCGACAACGCATAACCCACCAGGATAAAATGGGATATCATTGTCCGGCAGAGATGAAAATGATGAGACGCAGATAGTGGGCATAATTGAAAATAAGACGGTGATAAAAATTAGGTACTAATTTAAAAATGTAAAATTAGGACAGGAAGACATAAAAATCAACCACGCTGTAAATGTTTGTTGGGAACAACTAAAATGATAAATAAAGAAACAATACGGAAATACAAGCACGAAGTCGATAAAAATGGATATCATATTGATTTCGTAAAGAATAAAATAAGGAATGAAACAGAGTTGGTACTAAATGTGAGATGTGGAGCACAGGGAATGATCAGCAACATAAAATTTTTGGATACCGTCTTCAGCGGTAAAAATTAACAACTAGCCAAGACAACATGTAATGCATTACCGTACTGCTTTAAATACAAGTGAAACAAATCCAACAATGTATTGACACTAGTTACATTAGTAGGAACATAAGAATAATTGTAAATATAGGTAATTTTGAAGCAATGATGACTCAGCGGTAGTGTGTACGACTTCGCGTCGATTGACGTGAGTTTGAATCCTTGCAATGAGTTTGAGCTTTCGGTAAAGGAAAACATCGTGAGAAAATCATAGCATAGTGATAGAGCTTTTTCTAATGCCTGCCTGGCTAGCTACCACCCTCACGTTGGAAATCTGTCGCCAAGCACCAATAGGTGTGTTCTGGTATCTGCAATTTAAAGCCAGTCTTCCACTAGGTTTAGCGTGTTATCATCTTGGGCCATATCGTCACTTAACATCGGGTATGATTGTAGCCACTACGCCATACCTAGAACGATAAAAAAAAAACAAGAAAAAATAGTTAAATATTTATGTCTAATAATCCGTAATTGTCATCACAAACATGTAAATAACAAAAGAGTAACACAAAGTAAATATAGAAGTAAGTAAATATATAAAAAACTTGTAACGTCTAAGCTTTTCAATATATGCACACTCTTGGATTTTAAATACGTCGCTCTATTTCCTCTCAAACAAGACCCCTGCCAGAATACACAGGGGAAGTCCTGATGGAAGCACAAAAAATAATAATGGGCAACACATCATTCAGTTTAATACCCTACCATGTTTACCAAGGCCCTCACTTTGTAATAATCTTAAGCTTCACAGTTAAGTAGATCCGAGCAATCACTTTCCCAACTCAGTTGCGAAAGTTTTAATTGGTAACCTTTGGAGTCTTAATGACTAGATATAAATATAAGTACTCTTCTACTTTCAATTAGCTTTGAACTAGAAGATCTCTTGTACTCTTATACAATACTAACAACTGCTCGCGACTTCGTTCGTGATAGTCTAACTAATATTACAAAAATCTAGAGATTGTTTATTTGAACGCGCTAAAACAATTCCTGTCAAATTAATAAAAAAACTTTTTGCATTTATTAACTAATATTATGTGTGATGTGTAATGTATGTGTGAGCGTAAGCTTCTTCACGCTCAAACGGCTATACGGATGAAATTTGGCACACGTATAGTTTATTATCTGGAGTAACTTATAGGATACTTTTTATCCCGGTAACAACATTTTCTTGTAGTTCACGCGAGCGGAGCCTCTTCATCCATATAGTATATCACATTACAAGTTACGGATATTTATTCATATAATTATCAATAAAATTTTAGTAGTTATTAGTAGTTAGGTATTTCTTTAGGCACATAATGAAAAAAAATGTAAGTGACTTTTTACGATGCGCGCGCACATTGTAGCGAGAAGTCCACACTATGAACCTGTTTGTTAATATGTTATGCTTAACATAACATCGAGTGGGACTATTCAAAGAAGTTTAACTTCTAACGGTCGTATACATATATATCTACATGCATCCATTTTTTACTGCAAAAATATCTCTGTTATCAATTCAAAGATGATAGATGTTAAATATTTGAATTTGTGTTAAGCAAAAAGTAATATGTACAATAGACACGGACACCCGGAAATTTGTTGAAGTTAATGTAAGAATTGTTTTAGCTATTTGATCTAACATACTTGTGTGCTATATTATATTAAAATTATATATCCTTTGTAAGAACTATACGCTCAATAAATTAATTTTAGAAAATGACCTTTAGCTTGTCGATGCCGTTAGAAGGCACTATGCCGCAAACCGCCTTCGCCTGTCAAAGTTTGAAGGTAAACGTTAACAGGGTAAATTAGTGTCTATTCCTAGAGCATTTTAGATATAAAACAACGTTAGCTATCGTCTCTCAGCGATAGCAGTTTTTAGGGTTCCGAACTCAAAAGGAACCCTTATAGTTTGGGTATTCCTGTCTGTCTGTCCGCGGCTTAGCTCTGAGATTCATAGTACTACAAAGCTGTAATTTGGTATGGGTAACTATACCTACATATTATTCACGCCTACAAAGTGGTAAAATAAAATCTTGAAAAAAAAAGACATTGTTTAGGGTGCTTCCTATACACGTAAAGTGGGAATAATTTTTTCTCACGCCTATCACATCGTGTTAGGTGTCGTTGGATAGGTCGTTCAAAAATATTTTGTTTTGTGTTTGTGAAAACCATTTTGCGATTCAAGGATATGTTTGCGAAATATTAAGCTTTATATTGAAATTTTTTGTCACAGTCAAGTGTCCCCTCCACCCTCTGCCAGCTAAACGGTTGTATTGGATATGTGAAAAAATCCTCTAGGGTGAATCCGCAAAGTACCTCCGCTATGCTCTGGACAGGTTGCAGAGACGGGCTGTACGCATTGTTAATGATGCATTATGGTAATCGTTTATATAATGATGTTAAAAGAAAAACTGTCACAAATAAGTAGGCTTTACACATTAGCATAACCAGGTATGGACAGGTGGGGCAGCTGCTCCTCCCCAGCAAGGTGTCTGTAGAAAATGCATGGTAAATTTGCGCACACCTTTCTTACCCCCCTGACCAAAATCCTGGTTAAGCCTATGGCTTTACAAGTTAACGAGTAATAGTCAATCAACTTATAAAACTAAGTTTTAAATGGATATTTTTTATTACAGTCAGGTGTCCCACATTCTGCCAGGTAAATGGTTGGTTTGGATATGTGAAAAAAATCATGGTAGTAGTATAATACTGAAGTTAAAACTAAAACTATCAGAGGTAAGGTAGGCTTTACAAGATAACGAGTAATAATCAATCAACTTATAAAATAATTTTGAAGAAGTAATTTCGTACAAATTTCATTCAAGATCTCATAATTGAAGTAAAACCGGGCCGGGTGCCGGCTGGGCCACGGTCAAACATTTATAGTGTATTTTTGTATGAAGTAATACATGCTACACCGGGCCGGGTCCAGACCGGGCGTCAACCGGGACACGGTGAAACATGTATAGTATACTTTTGTATGAAGTAATTCATGATACACCGGGTCGGGGCCGGCCGGGGTCATACAAAAGTATCATATAAATGTTTTAATATGTCTCGACGGCCCGGCCCTGGCCCGGTGTAACATAAGCATCTTTAAGTCTGCATATTGTGACAGGCAACTACGAAACCCTACACCCGCGTGTACTGTGTATTTAATAAAATCAGTTACGCTGTAGTAATATTGCAAATTAAAAAATATGGGCTTTGGTTGAGCATGAAAAACTTAACTTTATTATTATAATGACATACTATAGTACAAATATTGTGTTGAAAAAAATCTACCTAAAGAAAAGTGAACCGTAAAACGTCTAAGTATATGACACAGTATATCATAAAACTCATTACTACATATAATGTAGTTTATAGAAACTGCAACACATTGTTCTTTCTAACATTTACCTAACCATGTATTTTATTTTATTGCTCGCACAAATGGATTTATTATTATTATTTTAATTGTATCACAAAGGTTTTATATACCATAACCATATATAATTTTTATTAAGGCGCATGAAACAGATTTAGCATTTATCAAAGATATTATTTATTAAATTGATTTAATCCTAAGAAACTATTCAATTTCAATTCAAAATTCAAGACCGAATGGATGTTTAGCTTCTAAATATTAAAGCGATTATTACTCGTATTATATCCTATTAAGAAGGGGTCTATCTTAAAGATAAGATGACTATTATTACAAGATTTCTACGATGCGTATCAAGAATTACTATAAACGGTTCATAGTAAACTGGTCGTTCGTAATGGGTAGCTATAGAATATTCTCTAGATTAGTCTAATTTGCTGAAGCGTTTTAATATTCAAAAACATTAACATTATTACCTTGCAAATTACAAGTAGATAATAAATGCTCAATATCTACTAGTTTTCGAAATTTCTAAAAGTAGTTAGTTATCTTTACGTAAAAAAGAATAAGATATTGTAAAATAGAATATTACGTAAAATAATGCAATGAAAACGATATGGTTTTATTTTAACCGTAAAAGTATATTATGCATCTGATTCGTTAATCTAGGACCTCATCGGCGTAGCCAACTTACAGCTACCTATCCCCTTCCCCTAGCAAGGTGTTGGTAAGCTCGTGGTAACCTTGCGGATGAGGAATATTCTTCCAGTCAACGTTTTCATTCTTTCAAACCTCCTCCTTCAAACGGAGCGTGAAAAGACATTGCAGCTGACGTCGACGACTTTCGATGGAATCTGTCACTGACGTTCGCCGTTGATTTTTGTTACTTACCATCAGGTGCTGTGACCGTAATAAATTATAACCTTAATACTACGAGTTTTTGATGACAAAAGTTGTAGAGAATTTAATTATCTACAATATTGATAATAAATACAAATAGCGTAAAACCCATAGAAAAGGAAATATTTGCAAAAAATGTAAAAAAAAACTATTTTAACAAACTTGCGACCATCCAATTATATGTTTCTCTTTGAGAATAGTTTTAGGATGCCAAAATACAAGTTTTTATGTGGTAATATACTGGGTATGTAGATTTTCCGAGGCCAATCCCTATAATGACTGGACTATTGATACTATAGCAAAAATAAATTTACAGAGATCCCCACTTTTTGCATGTAATATTCGTCATATTGATTTTGTTCGTATAAAGTGAAGCCTGTGTCACCCGGAACACAATAAAGAATCGATTGACACCTCATTTATCAAAATAGGATAAGTAGAAAAACATAACTCTTCTTTTTGGATTTGCCGTTGCGGGTAAAAAAGATCACACACATATTTATAACCATTTAGAATTATTATAACGTAAACAAATCGTACAGGTACGTACGTAGATATCTTTACTATACAACTATAATAAAATAGAAATTGATTAGCTACTAAGCATTTGACATGATGTTAGATAAATGACAAAAAATATAAATCTATGACAAAGAAATATGTAATAGTTATATTTTTTCAGATTTACATGTTTTTTTACTTCATAGCTATGTTATCTGATCAGGTTATAGGACTATCAAGTAACATACGAAATAAGCAGTAAAAATAATCGAGAATCAATTCGGGAAAAAAAGACGCTCTTGGAATGCTTAAATGACTTACGCTGAGCAAACCATAAGAGATATATCAAATTAATATACTACAAAATTGTAGGTATTAAAAAGACCTACAAAAAAGTCCACGATAGCATATATCTATAAGCATAGATAGCATATATCTATATAGCTTTAAGGGTCAGCCTTAAAGCCTTCCGTGAGCCTTATAAGGGTAAATAAATAAATATTTTAATTCTCCACATATACGTGTGGTCTCAGATATGCAAGAGTCAGAAAGAGATGAGATGAGTAGTTGAATTTAGCAATAACAATTTCTATATTCCTTGAGCCAATAATAATTGTCAAATTATTTTAATATATCATTTGCTTATTTTTATCCAACCAATTCGACACCCTAAAGGCGCTCTGCTATGACAGTCGAAACACACCCCTCGCATCCCGAGGGTTATTTATACACGGCACCATACGACATTTGTTTATAATACCTGTACCTTATTACTGTATATTTTAATGGCTGTTACTTTAAGATTTCTTCTAGACAGTTCTTGTTTAATTTTAGATAGTGTTAAAAGATTTTTCTATTTATATTACAGTCCAGAGAAAAGCAAAAGCATTACAAAATTTTCCCTGTAAATTATTACAGAAGTCTGAGTAAATTATAATCTGATTAAAAGTTTCACATCAAGCATGCATAATATTATGATACTTTTACTTGGACAGAAGTACAAATACTATGAATAACTTAAATTTCATATAATTACGGTGCATGTTTTATTTCAACAACAATACCTATTTTTTTATTTTAAAAATGTATAAAGTATGCTTTCTAATTCTCTCTTAATTTATACTTGAGACAACAAAGCGAAAGCTTGGAGTGAAATTGACTTAGCATCCCCGTCGGCCATTTTCAACAACTTTCGCTTTTTGTTGAGACTTGAGATACTACTTCGCATAAATGTTTTGTTTGACAAGTTGTAGGTAGTTTGCGGTTTTTGCTATTTCGCAGGAAGTCTACCAAAACATTGTGTTTGTTATGAAAACTCTTTGCGTAATTTTTATATTGGTAATTTTGGTATCCACTACTAAATATTATTACTAAAATTTTGTATGGGGAAGAGTGCAGGATATTATTAGGTATATCCCATTGTATGTTCGATAGTTTAATTTTTCTCGGAATTCCAGGATAACAATCAATAAAGCTCTAACCAGTACAAATATAAAAGAGTATGATATCCTTTAAATATGTGAAATAAGCTTGGAATAAATTACGACAGGGTAGTATTAGTCTTGGCATAAACAAAAACGTTCACAGATTTTTTCATTTGCCGTACAGTACAAAATGTGGGATGGTCTCCTTTCCAGTGTATTTCTCCCTTCCTATGATATTGGGTTCTTGAAACAAGCCTTGTAGAGGCATTTTAGTAGGATGGCATGACATCGACGTTGCTGATCGAATCTATCATCGACAGTCGCTATTGTTTTTGAAATGTACAATACTTATTGTAGGTGAGGTGCTGTACAGTAATTTTTCCGATCTAATTATTTAAAAAATATATATACTTAGTAACAATAAAAATAGTTAAAATATTATGAATATATACAAAAAAATATTATTGTGTGGTTTTAGGAAACCACGATTCAGATGAAACTTTAAAAATAAAAAATAATAATACTTCATCTTCGCCTCGAGTCTCACAGCTCTATACTCTA
Organism: Saturnia pavonia; assembly: GCA_947532125.1. Lineage (NCBI taxonomy): Eukaryota > Metazoa > Arthropoda > Insecta > Lepidoptera > Saturniidae > Saturnia > Saturnia pavonia. The sequence goes on from OX383906.1 coordinate 14,602,749, forward strand.
CGCTTCGCCTTGAGTCTTACAGTTCTCTACTCTACGCTTCGTCTCGAGTCTCACAGTTATCTACTCTACGCTTCGCCTCGAGTCTCACAGTTTCCTACTCTACGGCCAGCTGTAATGCGACATGCGAAAGATGAACGAAATTTTTTGGGCGATAGAATGAAAGTTTCACTTTAAAATAAAAATGAGAGCCTTTTTATGTAACTCTTCCAGTTAAGCTAGATAAGCAGGGAATCAAACTCGTGACATCAGTAATTTAAGTAGGGCCGTTAATCGTTAAACCATTTTCTCTGGCTTTATATATGTGTTATTGAAGAGTATTCCCAAGTAAACATTGAGAGAATGCCTTGTTTTTTTTACTGCAAGCAACAATATTAAGTAGCTAATTTTCGAATTTATTATTTCATGTTTGAACTTTCGTGGTGTTCGTTTCCGTTTCCCGCGCTTTTGGTCTTCGCATTGTGGTTTTTGTTTACGAATTATTTTGTTGGTTTATGAAAATTTTGCAGTTTTCATATTTTTAAGCTTACATAATGTAGACGTGTGTAAGTTTTTTTTTTAAATACACGAACGAAACACAATGAACTCATAAAATATTGTGGAATTTATTTTTATGTGTGATATTAACAAGATGGATTTCTATCTCTTGGTGGTCACCGTTGTATTTGGATTGTACTGTGCTTACCATCAGGGACAGTACAGTCAAAATGCCGAGCTATTATAAAAAAAATCTTAAGAGCCAGTGGTTTAAATTTATTTTGCAGCAATGTTAATAAGTAACATCTCAAGGATTTTTAATAGGACAGGAAAGCGTCCGATCGTAAAATTGAATTCAGGGTTTAGTTTGTTTTACTGATAAGTAGTTGTGCTCGCGGCTCCGTTCGCTTGGAATACAGAATGCTGTCGGTCGAGCGCACGCGTGAATTGTGCTGCCCCAAAAATATTTATTGAGGGTGATCTTTGGAAGATAGACATATGCTTTACTTTTTTGTAGGTCTTATTAAAATCTAAGATTATAAAGTGTATTAATTTGATATATCTCTTAAGGTTTACTCAGCGTAAGCCATTTTATCGCCCCAAAAGCGTGTTTTTTCCGAATTGATTTGTCCGAATAACAACATATATCCTATAACCCGATCAGATAACATATCTATGACATAGATATGAAATGAAAGACTATGGAAATAGGATTAGTGGTTTTTGCTTGAAAATAACATAAAAGGACAGACAACAGTTGAGTTTTATGATATGTATAGAAGATATAGGATAATTGTCAATTAAAAATCTTAAGTTGGAGAAACATACATTTATTTATTTTCGTTTTGCGTTATGGCATGTTAAAAATAACTAAAATAACTAATCCTTAAAAAGGATTTTGTTTTATACTAAAAACCTAAATATACCTACAGTGATATACAACATATCCTTTTGAGTTTTATCTGAAATCCTACGTACAGTTTATGCCATACTCAGTAGGTATTATTTAATATAATTACACATAGTGTACTTAATTTAATTCCATCGGCACGCTCTTGCCAACTGATTCTCGTTAGCTGTCGGTAACTTCTTAATTAGAATTGAGATTGGTATTCAAAGCTGACAATATCGAGGACGTATGAATCTAACTCTAAATAATTCTAAACGTATTTTATGATAAAATATATGTCCGAGATTCGTGTCGATGTGATTATAGAATCCGTACTAAAGACTGAGTATTCGTACTATTTACTCTACTAATGACACGCTACTATTGGCTGAGCGCGATAGCAACAGGTGTGCTCTGTAACCGGGCTCACCTTACAAGCAGGCAACGACCGGCTTGAAGACACTCTCGCTTGAGCAGTCGGATCGTGAAGACCTCAGTTAATAAGTTGACTACAATAAACACTGTTTCTGTGTTACGTTCACTAAGCCATCATTGCTTCAAAACTTCGTCACGATCCAATAAGTTTCAGTCAGAATGATAGAAGATCATTCAAGATCAAGAGAATCTTCGGGTTCTGACTTATTAGGTAGCCTCGAATAACCTTAGGATCAAATTTAACGGAGGTTTTCAAGATGCGAGGGCTCGAGCTAGAACCATTCTTCAAGCCCGTCGTTATCTGCTTATATGGGTGCGTGGATCACTGAACATACCTGTTGCTTGCGCGCGGCCTCTCATTTCCTTCCATTTATTTTATATTCATTATATATATATATATATATATATATAATATAATATTTGTTTTAAGCCTGGGTCAAATTTTTCGAACAATTGAATCGCGAAATCGAGTCGCACCAAAAATACAAATCATATTTACTCGCTAGTTACAAGTAAACAAGTAGTAACGCTCTCAGTTAAATATAAATTAAGCAGCTTTAGGAACCGTTTCGAAAGTAAACGTTTATTCTGATACAGCTGAGCTGGGGTTATGTTGTGTGTTCCTTGTAAAATAAGGAAGATATACGTGAATCAGACAGCGGTCATACTGACAGCGTTTAATTTAAAATAAGTAAAGTGAAACGCTCGCGAAATTATGCTTATGAAATTATAAGGGACATATTATCAAACAGTTTATTGCTTATAACCACTTGACATAATGACCAATCACACTGACTGAGTAACGTTCCTATACGAGTATAGAACTAGATTGATCATAACAGTTCCCGGTGTTTTATAGAAGTACTAGCTGTGCCCACGGCTTCGCTCGCGTGGACAACACACAGCGCCATCTACCGGATCCAATTGTGAATCTAAATCATACTGAGACCCACTCAAACCCACACAAAAAAACATCAAAACCAGTCCAGCCGTTTAGACATACACACTTACAGAAGAAATATATGTATATAAAGATTTCTGCTGCCGTATAAGTATAACGAGCGATTGTAAGATATTGCGCGGCATACTATAGTGGCATCATTGTCGAGATGAGTCAGTCAAAATTTAAATCAATTATCAATTTGGAAGATCCAATCATCACCATAGACCGCGTAAAAAAATTCAACCTAGTCATTCGCGTTCAGCGAGCTTAACCAATGTATGACATTTTACTTATCAGGCGAAGTGCGTCCATTTTGCTTTCAGTCATTAAAAAATCATTTCGAAAAGACAGCTCACTAATGATATAGCGTTTTTGGTTAACTCTTTTGTCTGTAATTTTACAATGCAGTAAGTAATCTTTAAATTGGGAGTGAATCTGTTTTTACTGGATGTTTCTGTGCGATGGACATTAAGAGTCGGCTAATATAAAAAAAAAAAAAAATTTTACTAGTAAATTTTCTAGTGCTCCCCTTACTTATGTCACGTTAAATATTCGGTCATATCGTATGTGACTGTTAACAAACTTTGCACTGGGTGTAAGAAGGGTTAATAACATCTTAGACTAGAGACACAAAAGCCAACTTCACCTGTACATCCTGCTGAGTAACGAACGAGGGAATGGCGTTAGCGGGGAGAGGGCTGTACAGCTCGTCTGGGTTGCGACCACTATGAATATTGTGAAAACTATACGCGTCGTGATTACACATCAGTCGACGGTGGTTTCTATTTACGCAGCGACTGGCAATAGATAGTTGACATCCCGTTAGTTGCCACTGTTTTTGAATTGTACTATGTTTACATCCGGCACAGTTCCATCACTATTATTAAATACACGAACTACTATTAAAAAAAAACCACTTAAATAAAATTGTTTTTCTACTCTAAGTATTTGGCGAGATCATGATCCGCCAAATGATGTTTTTAATTAATTAACTTAATCTATTTGACTAATAATTAGAAACATGCAATTTGAGTTGCCACGAAAACTCCCTACATAGTTCTAACAAGAGAGCCCCAATATTATTAGAACCAGGTTTGAAGATTAGAAAAAACTACGACGACTTAAAAATATTGACTCTGGCAAGTGCTTCTGCGGCGCCAAAAACAGAAGAAGGGTCTGTATGATCTTTTCTCTCATTTCAGAGCATTGGTAATTCATTGTTAATGATAGTAAAATATTAATAAGTGTTTCATATAGCGATATAAATGACATAAAATCGCTTATCGCTACCTCTTGTATTACCAGCACATCTTGTGTAAGTGATGCTCATTTTATCTATGTAATGAGACTGGTACACGCGACAAATCGTGTCTGTGCTCCACGATCCACTATCTTATTCTCAAGAGATGCCTTATAAGTTTCTTTACTTTTTTGTTGGTAACTTATTGGTTGTTATGTTTTCAAATATCCCGAGTTAAGTTTCATTATACTTCTATATAAACACCTATATTGTTAAGCTCAAGAGATTGATTTTTTTTTCGTTGGAAATTTTAGGAAATTTTAGTTATGGTTAATTATTTTTGCAATTTAATTAATTATGTTATCAAGCTAAGTGTTGTAAATATTCCGAACAATAATAATCAAGGAATAATTTAAAAGTACAAACATTTAGCTACTGAATAGAAACAAATTATTTTATAATTATTATACATCACTCATTATTTTCGAAACAACTAAATCCCGTGACGACACTCAAATTACGTACGTTTTATAATTGTTATGTTAATTCCAAAATGAATTATTCATTACCGGACCTATTTCGTTGTGTAATTACGTTCAACTGGGACACATTTAGAACTCGACTTGAAAACAAAAGATCTTTTTTTTTGTAAACGTCAACAAAAGAAAAATCCTTTTTTAAATATTTTATTCGATTCGATTCAAAACTCGAACGCGTCAAGAGTAAGGCGGCTGTTTATCCCCCGTACAAAAGGTTACTTTGTTGTTTTGTTTAAGTTGTGTTTATGTGTTGTGCTATAGGTAAATACACTTTTTCTTTCTTCTTTCTTTATTGTTCGCCGTTGTTTTTCGATTGCATTGTGTTGACCATCAGTCAGATTGCCGTCTCTTTGCCATGCGCTATAAACCACAATGTGCTATTAATTGACCGATTGTTACTTATTCCTACTGATCATGATACACAAGGTCAAAAAAACCGTTATAGTGACTCACTTGTTACCAATAATTGATTTTTACCGTAATATTAGTAGGAAAATATATTTATGGAGTACAGCAGTCCACTCAGAAAGCTGTCGACTAAGATTAAAATGAAATTGGGGCTAAGTTGCTGCGAAACCAGAGCGGTCACGTCTGCTTAGTGTCATAGAATAGTAGATATATACAGAAGGTCGGCTTGGAACGACGTGTCGTTTTGCTTGATAATGTTGGGTCCTATAGGCAATCTCGGGAGCAAGTCGAATTAGTTCAGTGATGCCGAATATGGTTGTGTTCTCCCACTTAGTTACTCCATTATTTCATTTACGTATCGATAAATTACAGAAAGAAGACGTCGCAAGAGTTGATTATATTTTAATTAGATTTGATGATAAAAAATCTATACTTACTATTTATAGAGAGAGATAAAAATTGTTAAAAAGCTCCAGAATTACTGATGCGATTCTAATAACTCATGCATTACATATTATGAAGTTATATTATAATCCCCGAGTTATATAGGCTGTATTCTATTCATATAAGTTTTTATGCTTCATTTAACGCGGTTGGTAATGTGTAATAAACTCATAATAACGTGAAATAAATTAAATGTTTCTACTTAAAACTTGTCTTTCATAATATAATTTAAGTTTATATAGCAATCAGCGGTATATTTAGCTTACTGCGAAATAAGGACAAAAAATATAACGTCGAATGAAGGTTTCTAATTTGACAGAGAATTATAACTCATGTCGTGCATTGTTTTTAGTTCAGAAGTTTTGAAGCGTCGATTTGAATTGAAGAAAGTTAATACCTGTCGTATTATAATTGCGAATCTGAAGCGATGATGGCGCAGTGGTAGCGTGCACGACTTCGCGTCGATTGACGTGAGTTCGAATCCCTACAATGAGCCTGAGCTTTCGGTGAAGGAAAACATCGTGAGGAAACCATAGAAACATGGTGGTAGGGCATTTTCTAATGCCCGCCTGGCTAGCTACCACCCTCAAGTTGAAAATCTGCCGCCAAGCACCAATAGGTGTGTTCCGGCAGCTGCACTTGAGAGCCAGTCTTCCACAAGGTTTAGCGTGTTACCATCTTGTCCACGTGTACCACATCGTCACTTAACATAAGGTGAAATTGTGGCCACTACGCCAGACCTATAACGATAAAAAAAAAATCGTGTATTTGTACGACAATATCGCTAATGGTAAATATAGATAACTAGCTGACCCGTGCGAATATTTCGCATATTATCTTCTTTACATATTATAAAACTCAACGCCTCTCTATAAGTTTCTTCGTTTATGTTCTTTTCTCCCGAAAATCAGTAATCTGATTTACATGGTCCTTTTTTAATTTATAGCTATATTATCTGGCCAGGTTATAGGATATATTTTATTAGATAAATTAACATAAAAAATAAGCAGTGACGATAATGGTGATTACATTCGGAAACAAGACGTGTTTGGGGCGCTGAGTGAACCATAAGATACATATAAAATTAGATACTACATATATAATTGTAGATCTTAAAAAGACCTACAAAAATGTCAGCGATAGCATAAGTGTCTCTTCAAAGGATCACCCACAATAAGCATTTTTTAAACAGCACAATTCACACGTGTGCTCGTCCTACAGCATTCTGTAGTTCACGCGAACGGAGCCGCGGGCACAGCTAGTATATATACAATCGAACAGCTGTCACGTTAGTTCAATAGTTTGTTAATAGATGTCATCTTCTACATGTTACTAAATATATTTTCATTAGGATTGTCGTCAACAGATGGCGTTCCTAATAAAAAGTATTTCATAAACAAAAAAGAAAATATTAATTTTATACTATTTGTTTGTGTTTCATAAATAGCAGGTAACATAAGTTTTAAAATGATGTATTAATCAGTAAGTTTGATGAAGAATTAAGGGAAAGAAGGCGTTGCAACAAAAGAAACCCTATGAGAAATAATATATAGACATTGAAATCATAGACTGCGAGATTAGACCTTCTGCTTCGATTTGTTAACTTTATGTTATTATCAAGTAGGTATGGCCGGACGCTTACTGAGCTTCCTACAAATCGTCAGTCTGGCATAAAGGTTCCCACAGTAGATTTTTTAGTTGTAACGGATATATATCCGTTTTACGTGACATCCCGACAGTGCTAAAATATTTATTCGTCATATAAAAATGTACGGAATATTTCTAATAAAATATCTAATGTATTTAGATATAAAAGGTTTCTTGTAACATATCATATGCTTTACCGAAATTATTAGTTGATAGATTGATAGCTTAAGGTGTATTGGTGAGGGAGTCAAATAAATAAAGGAACACTGGTGAACAGCAGTTTTTAGGAATGTAGGGTCTCTTAGGATCCTTTTTTAAACTACCTACTCAGATATAAATATTTATAGTGAAATCGAAGGAATAGTTAGATTGCATTTGCCAATTACATATACGGAAACAGTCCACGCCGAGTTTCGGCCACTTTGGCACCTTTGTGTAATACGCAGCGAGAAGGCAGCGAGAAGTCACTCAGGAACAGTGTTTATTGTAGTCGACTCATTAACTGAGCTCGTCATGATCTGATAGTTAGAGCAAGAATGTCTTCAAGCTGGTCGGTGGTTGCCTGCTTGTAAGGTGCGTGCGGTCATAGAGCACACCTGTTTCTATCGTGCTCAGTCAATAGTGAAGCTCTATACTACTACGGGAATACTAAGTCATTAGTACGGATTTCATAGTCACATTGACACGATTGACACGATATCAAATTAAATAATTATTACATGTTGATAGAGAAAACCGGTCCGTGTAACACTTCTGCTTGTTGCAATTTCGGCTGAGTGCCTTCTGCCCTCACCACAAAAAATAAAACGATGATTAGGCGTCGAATTGCACAGCGAGTCAGGCAGAACCTTTGCCCGATCTCTTTACGCATTTATTAATTATTTATACCCTTCTTTCTTAAGTAATTATTAGAATTTTTAGCATACTTAGTATGATTGGTTTGCGGTAAGACACGGTTCGCGCTGGATAGATGCGACTAATGAGGAAGCTGAAAACATTTTTGCAAAATTTAATATAATTAGAGTTTTTTAGTAATAAGTAGTGTAACCTAATCCTTATCTTTTGCGTTTAGAATTAAGAATTGGTTGCCAGCTGCGTATAATATAATACTCAAGTACCGCGGGACACACAGCGCTGTGAAGTCACGTATTGGCCATACGAATGAATGACTATGATATATTGAATATATTAAAGTATATATTACACTTTATACTAGCGGTTGTTCGCCTGCTGCGCTGTGTGATAAAACAATATAAAGGTATCCTGTTAACTATTACTATGAACCACGACATAATCGACTACTATGCCAAATTTCATTAGTATCGTTATTGATGGACAAACGTTCAAGCAAACGTACTTCCACGTCACTACATAGTATAAAACAAAGTCGCTGTCGCTCTGTCCGTCCCTATGTATGCTTAAATCTTTAAAACTACGCAACGGATTTTGAAGCGGTTTTCTTAATAGATAGAGTGATTCAAGAGGAAGGTTTATATTTATAATACATGCATAATATTGTAGAGAGACACATCAGTGTTTCGACATACGACATCACATTAGAAACCTCTAAATATATCAATATTTAGAGGTTTCTAATGTGATGTCGTAAATAAACATATTTTTTTGCGCTTACATTGCAAACGCTGGCTGAACCCCACGAGATATATCAAAATAATGTACTACAGTATTGTAGACCTTAAAACGGTCAACTAAAAAGTCCGCGATGGTATATGTCTATCTCTTAAGGATAACCCACTTTAACCATTTTTTATCCTTTACATTTTACGGGAAAAAACGGCTTATTTACGAAGTGATTTTAAGCAATACAGCATTAATCCTTATCCAATTAAGTACTTTAATACATTGTCCATTTAAAATCCTTTACAATATGGCCCTTTACAGCATGTAATTTAAATGAATATTTCCGAAGATATTACAGATTTAAAATGCAGGGACATAGCGGTGCAGCGGTACCGGTCCTATATACCATGGTCAATTATAATATGTCGCTTTTTCAAGAGTAACCTCTAAACCAAACATGTTTGGTCTAATGTCTAATGACCAAAAAGCTGTAAACTATGTTTATAAGGACTTTCTGTAGTAGGTAGGTATATTTAGCATCAGCATTGCACCCATGCGAAGCCGGGCCAGACCGCTAGTTTATTATATACTAGCTGTGCCCACGGCTCTGGTCGTGTGGACTACAGAATGCCGTCGGGCCACCGCTCGCGGAATCGTACTGGCCTCGCTCAAAAGACTGAATTCAAAAATGCTTATTGTGGGTGATCTATAGAAGATAAACATATGCTATTCCCGCCTTTTTTGTAGGTCAATTTAAGATCTACAGTTATGTAGAACATTAATTTGTTATATCTCGTATGGTTTACTCAGTATAAGCCATGTAACTGCCCCAAATGCGTCTTTTTTTAAATTGATTAATTATTATCGTCTCTGCTTATTTCGTATGTTACTTTATATAACAAAATATATCCTATAACCTGGCCAGATAACATAGCTATGAACTAAAATAAAAAAGACGGAAAACAGATAAGTGGTTTTTGCGCGAAAAGAACATAAGTAAATGGACAGATAGACAGCGAGACGTTGAGTTTTATAATATATCGATAATAGGTGTTGCCTGTAACTTATTTCCCGTTGTAAGCACTTTAAACTTAATGAAAACGTTATTAACTGTATGAAATACACGTGTGTATCGGAATTTATAATACGAGTATTATATAGAAATACCTAAGGTATATGTAACAACCTATAAACATGTTCAAGAGGTAAGTGTAGGTGAGAATTTTACTAACGAATTCTAAATGTGTATAATGTATTAAGTTCTTGCGTCACTGGGATAGTGTGGCTTATCCGAGATGTCGAATGCAATCGTGTATCGGCACGATTCTATTAAAACCACATGACCACTTCAAATGATTACCTATCCCGGGTCGAATGTTGCGGAGTATTGAGAATGACACTTCTATTTGGATATTGACGTGTTAATGATTCTACTGGTACTTCATGTGCTACGTTCGCTCTGTAAATATTTGGCTAAAGTCTTGTACCCACTGAGCGGATTCCCACTCTACTCTCGCTTTTATTTATTTTATTTTTAACGCATCTGCATACACGTCCTTTAAGCCTAACTTCGTGCTGTTTTTTTAATCTTTAAACAAAGCTTTAACAACTTGGTTTGACGGTCCTAAATTGGCAAGGGAGTTTTTGTGCAAATGTAAAATGTACGTTCCTAGTTATTATTAATAATGCACTTCACTTGTCCACAATAACCAAAATATATTACGCAAAATGCAACCAATATTACATAACTAGTTGTGCCCATGTTAAATTTATTCGACCAAATTTTAACCGCGCTGTTTCCGCAAACGCAAGTGCGTTAAAGCTTATCGTTGTTTTTACTTCCGGGTACTTGCCCACAGCTTGCCAGATTGCTTAACGATTATGGTTATTCCCTCGCTCTTTAGGTTAATATAGTTAATTTATTAGTATAAGTTATATATGAAGTATAAGTTATCCTATAAAATGTAAAAAAGCAATCAAATCTGACTTGTAGCTCTAGAGATTAGAACGTTCAATTAAACAAAAAATAAACAATCCCTTGAGCCTTATGGCCCTGGGCTTGTTATATTATCAAGCTGTTATACTTATACCACATACACGCCGCACGGCTGTCTCAGATATTGTTCGACAGTCGACGCAAATGATACCACAGAATAAACAGTCGAACGCATAAACAAGCTGATTAATCATGTTCAGTTTGCAATTAGCATTGTCTATGACTTTATATCAACGCCCGTGTTATTAAATGTACGGTATGTAATTCTACTCGTATATTTTACGGGTCTGCATAAAATGTGTTTTGAAAAATTAAGAATAATAAAATACATTTTTTAGATTTCGCTACCAAATCTGTAAATATTTAATCTACGAAATGAAGGTAAACGAATCATTAAAAAAAACTCGACACTTGAGAAATATCCGCGTATTAAACTTGCAGTGGGAACAACGACTTTAAATCACTATACATAATTATAATTTTAGACGATACAAATGACAAAATCGTCATCCAATATCTAACCCGTGCCTTCCCTAGGGAAGAGGCCTTTGCTAATTTGTGAGACACGTAGTGGCTGGCATAATAATTAGTATTAAAATTCCGTAACAATGATGGCTCAGTGGCAGCATATACGGATATCGCGTAGATAGACGTAAGTTCGAATCTCTGCATTGAGCCTAAGCTTTCGGTGAAGGAAAACATCGTGATGAAACCATAGCATGGTGGTAGAGTATTTTTAATGCCCGCCTGGCAAGATGCTCCCACCCTCAAGTTGAATATCTGTCGCCAGGCAGATATAAGTATTCCGGCAGCAGCACTTGTAAGCCAGTTTCTCCACTAGGCTTAGCGTGTTATCTTTTTGTGTCATATCGTTAAACCTATAAGCGATAAAAGGGTAACGGATATATAACAATTAATATTTAAAATAAGTTAGAAATCTTAATCTATCATAAACTATTCGTTATTCGACTCAATATTATGTAATAATGGTGGTATTTTTTTTCTTAGTATAGTTAGGTTTCTGTGAACGAATGGAGTTAAAATAATATACAACGCACATAAATTTTTTGTTGCCACAAAGACTCCTTGAAAATTTTTAGTAGCAATTTTGACGTATGATAAAAAATATATTCTATCCACGTTGGCAGAATTGTGCCTTTAAATAGTAATAATTTGACGAACACAACTTTAAAATCTATAAGACATTATATACTTTCTTTGATGATACATAAAGGTAAGTAACTATCTACCTGAACAGGTTTTGTAATCGGGTATTCACCGACGTTTTAAATTAACGTCGTAAATAACGTTAAATTTTCGATTGGCATTGAACACGGTCATGAGTTTATTTTATTAATAAATAATTAATCCTATTCTTATTCCGTTTCGATTATTATCATTTTATCCGTTCACATGTTATTGTCAATCTAATTTTTGTGAGTATATTAAAAAATCAATATTAATACTTAACTAAATTTACGCCCTAAAAGGCACTTATGAAAGTCAGAACACTACTACCGGTTCGGAAAACATCCCGTCATCGAGAAGAACCGGCAGGAAACGCGATTAAGTTGTGCAGAGAGGGAGTCATTTCCGGACATCACTATCATTAATGTAATGATCCACCCTCGACTCTTTGTGAGGAGTACTCTTTGTGATTGTTATTACAATTGACATATCACATAACATTATATTTTGATCTATAATAAAGAATTAAGATTGTTAATTTATAATTATTGTATGGTTATATAGTAAATTATCCATGATTGTATTTTAATTTATAGCTCAGAGCTAGCGTTTTTGGACACCGTCTCGTGGGAAACTTATTTTGTATCCTACCTAAATCATCGAGGTCTCATATAGGTCATAGGTCATAAAATTGCCCGACAGGACATTTTTAGTGTTCGTATTTTAGTGCGCACTTTTGTGTAATGCTCCACTTATATTTATAAGTCAGTGTACTGCTATATTATATAATTCACTTAATTCACCCGTATTAAATTTCTTCTACCAACTTTCCACCACGCCGCACCGCCGCTAAAGCATTCGTGTAGCCAACAGGCTACAATACAATAGTATTTCTCAATTCCTACAGATTGCCAGATAGCTTGACGTTCATGATTACTGCTCCGCACCTTAGGGTCGTAGCTTGAAGTTATATAGCCTATAACCTTCCTCAATAAACAAGCTATAAAATGCAAAAATAATTATTAAAATTTGGCTGTTAGTTACAGTGATTAGCGCGTTCAAACAAACAAACAATCTCTTTAGCTTTATCTTTATCTATACTAATTAAATAAACCGGAAGAGTTTTTTTGTTTGTTGCTGTTGTTTGTAATGCTAGCATTAGGCTACACCTCTTAGCTAGCCTTAAATATTAACTTTTGTTAAGTAAGTCGGAAGATCAACGCACTCAAACAGCTTTATCTGCGTGCGCTGGCGTAATGCTTAGTGATACGTAAATACAATGTTCTACAAAAATATTGCTTCTTAGTACATATAAAAAAAGTCTGTGATACCATATGGCTATCTATTATTATTGGTATTTTGTGAAAAAGGTTTATTGAAAATAGAAAAGTGATTTATGAGCATTATGATTAGGCTTGGCATATTAATCCTTACGAACGAAAGTTACTTAATCATCAAGACAATTTTATGTAAATAAACTTTGACCTTTATAGCATGTTATTTAGACGCATAGTTTGGGAGATAATGTAAAATTAAAATAATTCAAAACTCGGCTCGGGTCTATGACTATGGGTGTAGTGGCGCAAACGAGCCGTGTGAGTTGTGACGCATAACCCTGGCTGCTCGATAAAAATACTCGTATTGTGTATACTGAAGTATTATAAATTCTCAAATAGCAATTTCTTTTAAATTATACGCGGTTAAAACCGAGGGGTACAGCTGGCAATAAATATAAGTATATATAAATGAATGTTTGTGTGATTGTTCCCTATGCATTCCTAAACCGATCTTCCTATTGCGATGAAACTTTCGTTTTGTTCTTGTGCACACGCCGGGGAATATTCTGTAATTATACGACCAATTTACAATACGTGGCGGTTGGAACGAAGTCGAGCCAAAACCAAAGTAATTTATAAAAAACGAGACATATTCTTCATTTAGGTTTTTGGGATTAGGAATCCTAAATATTCCATTTAGGATATGAGAGTAAAGAATTAAAAATTATCATCCTCGTTCCTGTAGAAAGGTTCACTTTACAATTTCTCTCGGAAATATAATTATTTATACAATCAGTTATTATTTAAAACTAAACAAAACAACAAATAACGAAGTGTAATTTTTAAACACACGTCGAAACTGATGAATCAAATTGAACGTTTGTTTTTGCATAACTGAATAAAAAAATCAACACGGTCAGTGAAAATTGACTAATCAATCAATTTTATTTACTTACTAATCTAATTCATTTTCACAAAATATGTTAAAATCATATTGAAACTTCTTTTTCTATTATGAAAATTATCTTATAATAAAATGCTTCATAAATCCATAAGAGTGTTACCATATACGCAAGAACGGTAGGTAATATTTGTTTATATTTTCTTATAATAATCTCTAATATAATTTCTATTTTCTATTCTCTAATATATTTGGTTTATAGTTAACCTAACACAGAAAATTGACAGCACTAGGTGCCTGATGGACAGTACAGTACAATTCCAAATCAACGACGACTACCGAGAGATCCCTACAGAAGACCGCAGCCAATTAACCTTGTATTGTGATCCTACGGTGAGTATGGTTTCCAGAGCTCCTAAGGGTAGGTGGGTGCAAGTTCACAACGCGCTGGTATTAATTACCTATGGTATTACAAGCGTCTATAGGCTACGGTAGCCGCTTACCATGAGACAGGCCGTATGCTTGTTGGCTATATAAAAAGTCAATGTGACTGGTTCATCGCTATGTACATGTGCGACAAAGTTGGTTATAGACTCTTATCACCCCGCTTGTATACTGGATATACACTGGCAGATCCCGGAACGCCACATGTCTAAATGCGCCACTTCGGCATGTGTTACATCTGGTGTTATCATGTCCTACCACCCAGCAAACTAAACTAAACGAATAATCAACAAACTGAACTAAGCATAGCTTGTACCTTGGTAACCAACCATATCATTATCTACGTCTAAATACGTATTATATCAAAGTCCGTACGTGCAGGATGGAATGCATGAGCTCACGGCTCAAAATACACCTTATTATCACTACATCAGTTTTTTTTTATAAAGTTCCTATCAACAACACTAACTTAATCATGGACCTTGTGTCTTCTAAAATTAATAATTAACTCCGTGCCCTTCCTGCCATGAGGAACATCCCAAATAACCCAAGGCCATATTTTTTAACAATTCTAAGATCTAATTATGCTAGATATAAAAAGTTTCTCAATGTAACGAAAGCTTCCCTTCTCTTTTATTTACTCTAACTTATAATAAGCAAAAGCTTCCCTTCTCTTTTATTTACTCTAACTTACACTAAGCAAAAGCTTCGCTTCTCTTTTAGTTTGGCCTTACCGTACCAAAGCTTACCTTCTCTTTTTGTCTTACACTAATCATTAATTTAACATAAGCCACAAAAGTGCATTCTTACAAAATAATTTGATTTAAAATGTTGCAATTCCGAAGGTCTGTCGCAATGACTCGTCAGAATTTAAAATTTTCATAAATAATAAAACTAATTATACGCTAATGAAAGTGCTAATAAACTACATCAGTTTTGTTATCCTCTAATTTTTATTGTTGGCTTTTTACCAATAGACAATATTAAACGTCAACGCATGATTAATAAATTGTTTTGTGTTAAGGTTCCGTACCTCATGATTTAAAAACTGAACCCTTATGGGATAACTCGGTTGTTTTTACCGGTGTTAAATGAAAATGTCAAAACCAATAATACTTTATTTTATTTGAGCTCTGAGAAGACACTTATGATCCCAATAATCAAGAAGAGTCACCAAGAATTTCGCAATGTCTGTTAACTGGTGAATCTTACGAACTGCGAATACAGCAGAGCTTAATGTCCGTACAATATTGAATAGTTTTCGGAGATGGTGAAACATTTAGCTTCCTTTTACGTTTTCCTCCTTCTTACCGTTGCAATTTGATTATACTGTGTATACCATCAGAGACAGTAACGTTAATTTGCCGAGCTACTATAAAAAAAACATCTATAAGCACCACCTCTAGTAAACTACAAAACTACAGTGTTCTTTATTCGAGAGTTGCCTTACTGTACTCCCTTTACCCGGTCATAACCTTACAGTGTATTCAGAGTCTCTCTATTAGTTCTATAAACGGCTTGTATGTGCGTCATAAGCGGCTTTACGAGGCAATAAGCGAGCGGAGCCAGGTCGAGCACATTGTATGCGCTTCAGTTTTACGATGTACACGCGTGTCCGTTATGATACCTTTTATCATAATAATAAAAGCGGTCAGTTGTACACCTATTAACCTATATAAGTTGATGCTATTTTGTTGAAAAATGACTTTTAACGTGGCTTTTGAGTGCCCTGCGTCGGTTAATTTTGACTCATTTTAATTATTATTAATCGTGAGATTTTTAGAATATTTTATTTATGTTAGTTAAGTATAAATTCACACTTCACTTGGTATGGAAAGGACAGTGCGAAAGTCGTGGAACTGCAAAATTCGACTCAAGGAGGACCTTTATCATACATATTTCTGCCACAAAGTGACAGTGCTGGGATTGAATTATGCAACATACGTGTACACGAGGCGTTCCGAGTGTCTCAGGATTAGAGACCTATAATTAACAGGGGTCAGGTAATTCAATAACTTTACTAGCGGTGCGCCCGCGGCTCCGCACGCTTTCATTACCTAGTAATTATTTTTGTCCCGTAACTTTGTTTTACACATATTAATGACCATATTTATACCCTATCTAATGAGGAATTATATGTAATTCCCGTGCACAAAGAAAGTGTGTGTGTCAGCTCCGAAACGCGACTGGTGTTTACTCCTTCAGACCTGTATTGGAATTGAGAATATATACAGTTGAAAAAATAAAAATTTCCCCCGCGCGGCGTTCCTGCTCATTTCAACGGTAGATTCACGTCTGGCGGCTTTCGCAGCAAACGAAAAAGGGTTGAATAAATCTGAACCTTATTGGAATTCTACTAAGGTTAAAACTTGTTTGCGTGATGTTGCGTTATATTGCACTTCCAATTTCGCTCCTCATATTTTGTCATACTGTTATATATCATCAAAATCGGTTGAATTTTTTTACGATTCCGAAAATTATTTTAGCAGTGGCTTAAGCATTACGAAGCATTACGAGCAAGTATTACGAAATCGGTAGAAAAATATTTTTCTGGTAATTTTTTTTAACGATCCCTTTAATTATTATTGTCAATTTTTATAGCCTACCAACTATCAAATTACTTATAACTTTTTATGTACAAAATTTCTTCATAATTGGTTGAGAATTAATAACAAAAATATATTGGATTTTTTTACGTTAACTAAAAGTATTGTTGAAAATTCGTATAGCCTGTTCGGAGTTACACAACCGAACCCCTCTTTCTGGGATTCCATTTATTTTACCTTTTTGAGAACATAATGTACGATGTTATTAAAAGATAACTAGACATAATGGGTAAATTATTTCCGAGTTGTTTCAAATATTAATAAACTTTTTAAATATTAATAAATAAAATTCATGAGTTAAAATTGTAAGCAAGAAAAAATAAGGGAAATATAGGTATATCCTTTATGTGTGAAAGGGTTAAGAGACAAATCCCGCTGCTAATTATTTTCCTATTGTCTGTAGTGTTATTCAGACTCGAGCCAGCGTGTGCTTCACTCCTTAATCTGCTCAAATTAGCTTGATCTTCGTAATCCTGGGATGTAACTCGGTGGGTTTATATAATTATCGTAACGATTCTAAGCCACGGCATTAATTGTAAATTCTACACCATTAATTATTCTTTTTCTTTATTAATAAATTTGAAGTTCTGCCTATGTATATAATTTGTTTCCAAATTCTCCGATATACATCTGATAAATTGATTGATTGATCGGGACGTGAAGAATACGATAAATGCATGGTGGATGAAATGGGGACAAGTCTCGGGGATCACATGTGATCCACGAATAGCCTTGAAACTTAAGGGAAAGTGTATAAAACGATTATTAGACACGTGTTGATGTATGGATTCGATTGCTGGGCAACGAAAGAGACGGATGAAAGAAGATTACATGGGGCAGTGATGCGAATGCCAAGATGGATGTGTGGTGTAACTAGAATGGATAAAATTAGGAAGAAGGAATGGATGGATTGTATGAGGAATAATATGTTTTTTTTTCATAATAGCTCGGCATATTGACTGTACTGTTCCTGATGGTAAGCACAGTACAATCCAAATACAACGGCAACCACCGAGAGATTGAATTCCATCGGCGCTCGCCTATGTGTATAAAGGTGTGAATACTGAGATGACAGCTGATAGAGAGGAAAAGAAAACAAGTTATGCAGACCCAATTTATTTGGGATAACACTAGAATGAAGAAGAAGACAACTATCATAATGGTCACTGATCACGAATATGACATAATTTTTTAACCGTTTGTATGTCCGGATTCACCTTAAAAGCGGCTTTACCGATTCTTATAGAACTGTGTACTCGGGAAGCTACGTCATTGCTCAATTGATAGGCTATATTTTTTAAATTAATACTAAATAGATACTTTAAGAAATTAAAAAAATATATATATCGTAAAGATTAAATTTATATTAATTTTCAACTGGTTTGGTTGACATTTTTACAGGGAAGCAAACATTATTCAATAATTGATAGGCTATAAGAATTATTAAAATATTATGAGTAAAAATAAAGCTACGAGATGAAAATTTTTAGTGCGTTAAAAACGTGTGCGGAGCTGCGAAACAGTGCTAGTTTACTTATATAGGTACTTATTTATTTATTTATTATATTCAAACTTCACAGCATTTTTTTGACATTTTCAAAATATTAGAATATAATTATAAAGTGCCGATTAAGAAGTAGTAATATTACATTTCGTATACCGTGTGTTTGAATGTATTTAAAATGATGTGTGTATGTGTGTGTCTCTTATGAATTTTCTCTACAATCAAGAAGTCTTTTCTTGTTATTGTAGTTTATTGATTTTATATATGTTAAATACTATTGTATCTAGATTAGTATTTTCCGGACCACATTGTTTCCAGTCAACATATGGCCAAAGTTTTATGTTTTGTATACTATGTCAAAAAAAAGTCAACGTCCTAGGACCCAAAGTAACTGAAGATAATTTATGTTTATTGGTTCAAAGTAATTACGTCTTAATTAATAAGCGGTTACACTTTTATTTACGCTCTTAAATTACGATTTATTTTACTTTCTTGAGAATAAGATACTATTTAATACAAGTCGGAGAATCGTGTCGATGAGATTATGGAGTGCGTACTATTGACCCGCACTATTGACTGGGCGCAATAGCAACAGACGTGCTCAGTGACCGGCCGTACTTTATAAGCAGACAACGAACAGCTTGACGATATTCTCCTTAGTTAATAAGTCGGCTACAATAAATACTGTTTCTCAGTTCTATTTCTCTGCGTAACACATTAGCTATGTAAATTTGGCATATAAATAAACGATGAAATGTTATGTACAATTTATTATTATTTTGTGTTATATGTACCTAATCTATCTTTCGAAATTCAAGACGTCTTCTTACCCATAACTCACTTAAGTAGTATCGGCATAACCTGTTTTCCCCTTCCACTCTCCTCTCAGTATTCACACCTATACATCATTCCTTACATAATTCAGTCGTACCTTCTTAGGTCTTCCTCTACATTCATACTTAACACTCATCTAGTTTATATGACTGTAATCCTTTCTTATGACATGCACCACGTTAACCTGAACTTTTTTATTAATGTTGCTAATTTCATACTTCCTTTGACTTTTTCATATTAGCATGGTAAGTGACGTCATTGTGCCGATGCTTAGAACAATCCAAAATTAGTGGTAACCACCAAGATATCGGCAATCCATCTCTGGTTGTCGCTGTCATGCTAGCCTGCATACTGCATGTACTCATTCCTAATCTTATCCCTTCAAGTATATGTGAATTAAAAAAAATAGATATTAAACCATTGATATTTAAACGTGTGCTAGTAGAAAAGATAAATCTATATAGAGAATAAGAGATCTCAATTTCAGCCACGTTTTAATTAAAAATGACTCCACGGACTGCGATCGTCGTGTTTCAATTATTAAGGTGGACTTTCGTTACTTGCGATAGTTCGGCTTGACAATTTAGTCGAATTAGTTAAAAGTTCTAAGTCTAAATCGAAGTTCTAAGTCTAAATCTCTCGCTAGGCGCTTAATAGATGTGCACTTAATAGCTTAACTTGAGAGCCAGACCTTCCACTAGGCTTAGCGTGTTCAATTTTGGACCATATCGTCACTTAACATCAGTTAAGATTGTGGCCAAAACGATATAGAAAATATAAAAAAGCATAAATGGCTGAACATCTGCTAAATGCCAGCCCTAATGTACAAAACTAAATCTGAACTTGCCATTTTAATGTCCATATTTTGCCACATAAAAATTTCGTTACTACTACGACACAATAGACTACGATTACAGTATTAATCAAAAAATTATCGCCACCTTTATTACTATAACACCATTTGATTTTAATGAATGCAGAAAAAAAATCTATAGTATCATCGATACTTTGAGCTGTTGTTCTTGTTTTCTTAATGTATGGTGTAACGAAGCTGTAGTAATCAAAAATGATGTCAAACGATGGTTTTACGGGAATCAACTAATAACTGTGTGTACAATCCCTTTTTATCATACGTATTCATTTTACCGAGAAAGCTCTTCAAAATGTCATAATCATATGATGAATTGAATTATCATTTAACCATTTATACCAGCATCGTCTAATAAATTTCACTTGGATAGTGATTTAAAATTTGTTTTTATTTTTATCTTATTAGAAAATGGGTTAAAATCAGAATTGTGATATAATTTCAGTTTTATTTAAAAATATTGTTTATCCTTATAATCGTGTCGCGGACTACGAAAGAGCACCTTAAACCCGATGCAGTTCACGGTGCCAATAGTTAGAAATCTTTGTTAAATCCTTTTAACTTGTTGGGTACGACGGATACAATTGAGCAATCTCTTTTACATTCCTCTTGTCATTTTAAGGAATTTTTCTCTTCTAATTTAACTTGCGTATGCGATTTGAGAAGGATTTTGCGATATAATTACAGTTATTTTATATGTTTTACTTTAATAAATTTCCTCCTTTTGACCTGCATAACTTAACGTCAATGAAGTCTTTAGGTAATTTACAGATTTAAGAAAAAAACAGATGGAGTCTTACGAATAACAAAAGTGGTACGCCATAACGCTATCTCTATCAGTGTTTGTAGGTCGTTGTCTAACAAACAAACTATTACGTGACAAATATTACCCTACCTTTAGTTTCATTATAGGCTGTAAATAAAATGATCTTCCAACGCTACATACATATATTTTACTATAACTTCCAGGAAAATATTGCAATGTAACCTAGCAACACTGGTGTAGTTTTGTAATCATTAAAACATACAGGGTGCTGACTTTGCATGACGTTTCCTTTCAAAATTGACAATTGAATACTAATACTAAAATTGTTACATACATACGTTTTCCGTCAGGTTCCATCTGCGTTTTTCTCAAATCCGTGGGTTAATTAAAATAGAAGGCAGAAGACGTTGAAATTCGGTTTTATAGCTATTACTATCGGGTTAGATACGCGTCACGTTAAATATCCCATTTTTTACCAATACAGATTTCACTGAACGATAGGCCGTAGTCTCGAAAGTTATATAAATTACTTATGAGTTATTCGATAACCTTAAACTTAGTAAAATCAAATAAAAACTGCGTGTTTAAAACCGTTATGCTCGTTTGAATTAAAAAAATTATGACCGCCATGGGTGAAAATTGAATCCAAAGATTCCATTATGTTAAAAGCGTGTTAATAATAAATTTACTTGTTAATAAAATAATTATTAATGAAATTGGTATTATTATAATTATTGCATTATATAAAATTAATTGAAACAAATTTGACTATATATTTTATTGATGTATGTCAAAGCGTTATTTCCGTATGATAGTATCTGAGTTACTTTTACTTATACCATTATACTTTAAAAAGTATTTTCTTTTTTAAATATACACATTGAATCCTTTGTATATTTAGGCTCATTGATTAACTATGCACATATTTTTTTGTAGTATTGATTATAATTTTGTATTGGTAATTGTTTTCCGACAGTTTAACAGTGTAAAGAGTTAATCATCTGGCTTACGTACACATTTAATTATTATGTTGATTTGTTCGGTACCAACGTCGTACCACCTTAATTTCTAAGCGTTTCGGGATGAGCTATCTAGTGGCATTTATCTAGCGAATTTTTAGATCAATAAGTGATGTTATAACGTGGTTATTAAGGCCTTCACTCTGGAGGAAGCCTTTACCCAGTAATGAGACATTGAAAGAATTGTATTACTAAACTAACTGCACCCTACGATTTCCCCTGTGATAAATGTATTCGACTATGTAACCCATGGAGCCTATCGTTGTTTCCACGTCCCGTACTGGCCTACAGCTTGCCAGATTGCGTAACGTTTATGGGTACTACTCTGCTCCTTAGAGTCGTACCTTCCTCAATAAATAGGCAAAAAGTAAGGCAAAAAGAAGTATTTTTTTTACGTTAATAAAAACATAAAGAATGTAGTGTTATAAACTTTTAAACGCTTCGGAAGCATAACCGACATTTCAATTTCCGCCGCAAAGCAGCACTTAATGGCAAACAAAGCATTCTGCGGTCTATAAGCTAGTCTTATAAACTGCAATAATCAGTTAACATCAGAAGAACTGAAACAAAGAAAAAAAAAACGTAATCCCAGCAAACATTAAAACTCGGTCATAATTGTACAACATTACAAAAAAGTCCTCGCTAACATAAGCCTGTCGTCACAGGATCTTTGCAGTGACGGGTTAAACTCTACGGGAGCTTAACGTTTGTATTGTCGGCACAAAGGTATTGTTAGGGTTTTAATACTGAGTGGTAAAAACTCAGCATTTTCCGGGACGAGATGTTTTATTGCATAATTGC
Organism: Saturnia pavonia; assembly: GCA_947532125.1. Classification (NCBI taxonomy): domain Eukaryota; kingdom Metazoa; phylum Arthropoda; class Insecta; order Lepidoptera; family Saturniidae; genus Saturnia; species Saturnia pavonia. Next base: position 14,625,553 of record OX383906.1, read on the forward strand.
GTTCGTCCGTAATACCCCAGGATTACGCTGTACAAGGGTATATTTCTAACCCTTAATTTATAATTCTGACCTTTATTTTATCATTCCCTTTGTAAATCCTGTAAAAGTTGATATAGATTTTCTTTTGTATAAACTACGTAGGTACTTTGGTTTATATAGTGAATTTGTGAATTTATACTTTTATTTGCTGATTCGGTAGATGTTGTTCTGACGTTTCTGCTAGTTAATGATTTTATAAAAAAAAAAAACATCCCTGCGGCCTTGATGCGACATTGGGATGACTTTTCAAAAAAGAATAAATTAAATTTTTTATCATTTACTTAAGAAATGATGTTTTTCATACAAATTTTCAACCCTTATTTCACCCGTTCAAGTTTTACTTTCACGACAATACGTAGTCTGTGTCCTTCTCCAAGGTTTAGTCTATCTCTATATCAAAATTTATCGAAGTAGGTTCGAAATATGCCTTAGACGTAAAAGTGTTACAGACAGAGTTACTTTTGCATTTATAATATTAAGCTACACTCGCCTTTTTATCGGTTTAATTATTGACCACAATCCCATCTGATGATAAGTGAAGATGCAGCCGAAAATGGTAGGTAACATGGTAAAAATCGGTTCCGTGGAAAAACATTAGGGTTCCGCCAATTATTTTGTAAGTAATTCCACTGTTACAAATAGTATTTTTGTTTATTGACAGTGTGTGTAACATACACAATTCAGCCAATGTCAAATGTATAGAATATTTTTCTTATCTTCAAAGTTTGAAAAACGCTCTAACAAGACAGTGACTCCCTTATTAGAACTGACCTGGGAGATGTGACATCTCAGAATTCACGTTAATGTTATTGTCGCGAAACTACTTGTGCACCACATGACAAAGATCCCACCAAAAAATTGTTACAAATGTTATTTTAAAATCTTATTTCGTATTGTACTTCTTTCATTTTTTATCATTTAAAAGCTTTGGACCCGCTATATTGGAAAATGTATTATCAAATCAAATCAAATTTATTACATTATCTGCTTCGAATTCACGTTGGACAAAGCGCTGTCATTATTAAAGTACAATTATTTTCGGTGAGTACAAGATTTAGAAAAAAAGATGGATCAACAATTCGCAAATAAAAATTGCAATTATAGAAATCGCTTCTAATTATCAGACCAGTCACGTGAAAATTGCGAACAGTTTAGTATTCAGTAAACAGTTTCTATATATCAACATAGAGCCGGACGACTGAGCTCTCCTATCTTCAATTTATTTTCCTTCAGTCCAACGATCTTAGTAACAACATATAGGGTCGATGAACTGTTGATATACTGTATAAGCGATAGCGTTTTACACTTTTCAATTTATTCTCAGTGATTTTAATTGATTATGCATCATTTTAACCTCCTACTTAAAAAGAGGGGGTTTTATAAGTTTAAAGTGGGTAGGTGTCTGTGTATCTGTCTGTGGCAAAGTAGCTCCCAAATGGCTGAGCCGACAGGTGATTTGATTGAGAGTGTTCTTAGCTATGTTCCAAGTAAATATGTTCGTCCATTTGAAGATTATCAACTCTGTTCTAGTTTATAAATTGATGTAAGCGTCTTTAACAGGTCTGATCGGGTCGTTGGTATACTGTCACTTCAATGACATTAGAAGTACTTAGTAACATTGAGCTGATTCTGCAGCATTATTTGGAAGGATACCTAACTCTTCACCGACTTACAGCAGAGATATTGTGTTTCGACTCATCGGAATAGACAACTTGTAACGCCGGTTTCTTAAATTTTCAATTTGCCTTGTACATAAATATCTAAGAAAAAAATTTGCTTGTTAATGAAGGGTAATAAAATGCCTTTTTTTTCACCAAAATTATTTATTCGTACTCAGTAAGACAAAAGTGATAAAAACACTATTCAGATTCATTTACAGTTGTAGTCGTATTTCAGAGAAATCGACTATACTTCTGTGGTTTACTGTGGTCGTGTTTACTTACAGTATCTGTTGCTTACTATACTATGTGCTTGTAGTTACAGTCTGTTGTTCACAGTTCTCTGTGGTAGCAGATTTTTTCCTATTATCTCTTGATTATCAAAAGCATGGCCTTGAACTATTTTTAGCATAACGACATCGTTTAAAAGAACGGGAAGTGTTCTATTTTTAAACCATTGTTTGTTGGATTACGCAAGCGGACCGATAAGCTTTGAAAGTGTATGTATCTACAAATACATTCTCGATGTTTCGAGTAGATTCTAGACATTTCGTGAATTAGGATTTTTTCTATTTTTATTCAGATCAGATTCGAAAAATTCTTTTTGTATATGATAGCCAGATTCATGAGGTATAGTATAGGCTATATAACTTCATGTTACGAATCTAAAGAGCGGAGCAGTAACTATGAAAGTCAAGCAATCTGGCATGCTGTAGGCAAATGTGGGAAGTGGGACAACGATAGGGATACACGGGCAGGTGGCGGCGGCGTCGCGGAATTTGTTAAATAAATTTAATTCGGGTGAAACCGTGAGGCACAGCAAAATATTCATGTTAAGTAAATGTATTCTTTAACGCTTATGTAACGTATACTCACCTTTACCATTTTTCAAGTCTGTCATTGCTTGAGGAAAAATGTATAGAAACATATTGGCTATTTCTCCTCAACAGACAGTTACCGGAGATTTCTTGTCTTGATTCTACTCAGTTGGTTTTATGTGAACTGTATTTACGTGACATACAAACTTAATAAAAATTAATTAACAACCGACTTCGTTTTTCGATCTATTATAATCATAATTATCTATATTAATAAATCTGTAGATATGTCTATAAATATATTTTTTTCCCAAATTTCATGATAGACATTTATGTGAATATATTACATATTTATTTTTATCTCCGGATTAAATTCAAAAACAGCTTGACTGATTTTTATGTAATCTTGTAAACGGGAAGTATCTTTCACTTCTCAATTAATAGGTTATAAGAATTTTCAATAATATGACTAAAAATATAAACCGAAAATAATTACTGCTTAATAAACACGTACGAAGTCGCGGGGCACCGCTAGTTATACCTATAAGTATGTTCATAGGAGTGTTACCTTAATATTCTATATACTAAAACCTTCATAAAAGTACGTATAGTACAAGTAAAGGAGTCATAAAAATCGTTTGCGCATTTTGTTTTTAAATTACGCAAAGGGGTATTTGATATAAAGAACCTTCTTTTTTCGGTTAAATATGGTATTATGAAAAATTGTGTACAGTATAAATACGTATTATTGTCTTTATAATTTACAGACTTCAATTTTCTCTATGTATCTTAATTGTAAATGAAGCAATGATGGCTCAGTGGTAGCGTGTACGACTAGGTGTCGATTGACGTGAGTTCGTATCCCTGCAATGAGCCTGAGCTGTCGGTAAAGGAAAATATTGTGAGAAAACTAGAGCATGGTGGTAGGGCATTTTCTAATGTCCGCCTGGCTAGCTACCACCCTCAAGTTGAAAATCCGTCGCCAAGCACCAATAGGTGTGTTCCGGCAGATGCACTTGAGAGCCAGTGTTCCACTAGGTTTAGCGTGTTATTATCTTGGGCCACTTCGTCACTTAACATCAGTTGATATTATGACCACTACACCAAAACCTAAACAAAAAAAAAATGACGTCGAAGAATTCGAATTTGAACATGATAAGTTTGAGATAGGAATTGGCTGATTGAATATACTCATAGACGCTCGCTGACACAGATTTTTATTTGAGGGCCTTAGAAAATGCTTTCTAATTGTGATTTGCTTTACAGAAACCTGTGACTCATTACAGTATTTGATTCAGTCTCCTTCAATACCTTACCATACCACTGAATGTACTAGGCTTTAAAAATCAAATTAGTATATTTTCAAATATTAAAAGATCTTTTCTTCATAAAATTAAACCCTAAGTGTAAGAGAATGTTCACATCTAATTTTTTGAACATAGAATTGAGAAGAAGCTCAGTTTATTTGTTCATTAATTTACAAATAACAAATGACTAATATGTTATGTCCTCTGGTCGTGAAGATAAGTTGCTACAAACCGCAAACGACATTTGCAGTGCCTATCACATTTACCATAATAAACGTTATTATAGTATTATAGAGAAGATTACGCCTTTGCCGAATACAGGGATAAGATTAAAAAAAGTGAATAAAAGTTTTGATTAAGTATAATGTTTGAACTTTTATTTCGTAATGTCACTTAACCAACATGCGAGCGCGCGCCGAACTCGTCCAGGACTCGCGAACGAGCTCGCCGCGCCTCAATAAACTATTTGCAATAAAAAAACAATACTCAACATTTCTTAAATAATATTTTAAAATATACAATTCCATTATAATAATCTTATTTACAACAGACTTAAACGTATTTACAGTATTTAGTATGTATGACATACGGAAATTGAAATACATTTACATAACTATATAATATTATACAATTGTTAATAGATTTTTAAATGAAACAAATTAAATCTTTCCGGATTTTATTGTAGATTAAATTGTAATTTAATCTACAGACTACAGACTATGTCTGTGAATCTCTATAAATGAAATCTTATTAGCAATTTGTTTCATTTAAAGATTACATGTAATTTAAGGAATGCTAGAGTTATAGTCCAACAATTGTTATTAAATTATTTACATTGTACAGACATTTTCGTTAGTATTTCTTATTTCGGCCACGCCTGTGTGTCCCGAATAAAATACGAGCGAAGGCCTGACGAAAATCTGGGCTAAAAATCGTGTAAATAACAGGATTCAACGTAGAATTGAAATACCCTAACCATAAGAAGAAACTCGCCAAATAGTCACTTATCACACAAGTTTGACATATCGGCATCACTAACGCCATAATAAAGAACGGTAGCCAGCAAAAGACGAAAGCGCCAGTGATAATCGCAAGTGTCTTTGCTGCTTTCCTTTCTCGTTTCGCTTCGAGAGATTCCTTCTTTTCCCTATGACTGGGAGCGGGAACGATAGCTCTTTCTGGTTTCGATCCGTTCGTAACTGTCGATGAAGATTTCTCCGGTGAAACTGATGAAACTTTCTCGTTTATCGTGAATGCAGTCGTTCGTGGCTCTTCATCTAGAGTATCTACGGTTGATGTACTCTGACCTTCAGTTAACAATAAAGAAGCTGCCAATGTCTCCGCCCGGGTGCGTTGATTACATTTCTTCAAGTTAAGAAATCTTTTTTTCACGAACCGTCTATCACGTGCTGATTGGACAGGTCTTCCTGAAGGTGTGGTACCGTCTGCTGAAGCCGGCCGGGGTGGTGGCTGTTCCCTACGCCTCCGAATACGTCTGCGCGCTGTTTGAAATATTTTCCAGTATAGAATCAGAATGACGGCAAGTGGCACGTAAAATGTGGAGCAAGTAGCGAAGATTTGATAAGCGAGGTCTTGGCTCACGAGGCATTTCTGCTGTTGCGTTATTCTGGCGAGGTAGTCTGGATCTTTCCAGCCAAGTTGGGGGGCTAGGGAGACGACGAGCGCCGCGGCCCAAACTAAGAAGATCATTGTGAAGATTCTGCGTTCGTTTCTTATGTGGATGTAGTCCACATCTGTGACAGCCCAATATCTGTTACAAAAAATATTTTATCTAAATTTAATGAGCTAATATTAATGAGGTAACTAATCCTTTCAAATTGGTAATTCACAAGATGGCAGGAGAAAATTTACGTTAACTTTATCTGAAGAACAACTTAGAAATGAAAGAAGATGTAGGATACTACAAAAATGTATTTTTTTTTAGATATAAAACATAATATTCACCTGTCTGTAGCTATAGCAACAAGGTGTAGAATTGACGCAGAACTGCAGAGTACGTCGCTTGACGTCCACATGTCGCAGAGTTCAGGCCCGAGAATCCACCCCTGACTCACCTAAGGAAACGATTCAGTTGAAATCAAACTATATCACTTTCGGAATAAGCAATGATTATAATAAGTGATTAGATTCCATAAGGTTTTGGGGTCACAGGTACGTCGATTACAGACACCAAAGCCAGACTTACATTTCCGTGGTACACTTTATTGAATCATAAATAACGAAATGACAAAACTGGTAGGGCATTTTTTAAATTATAGTTCGCAAAGTGATGGTACTTTGTCCGATGGTAAGTACAATACAATCGCAAAAGCAACGGCTACCACCGAGATCGAGATCGCCGGTCATAGACGTCATGCCTGTAAAGATCAACTGCAGCTTTAGCTGCAGCATCCAGCTCCAGCATCTCGAAAGGCGACAAACCAAAAGAGAGTAACTGTTTTTTTTATAATACAAAGGTAGAAAACTGGCATACGGCCCGCCTGATGATAAGCGGCTCCCGTAGCCCATGAACGCGTGCAATACTATAGGTATCACAAGCGCGTTGCCGACCTTGAACCAGGGAGCTCTTGAAACCCTACTCACCGCAGAAACACAACACTAGGTCATTTGGCTGCGATCTTATGTAGGGTGGAGGTATTCCACCAGTTTGGCTGCCCCAAGTAGAGAGAAATCTCCAAAGAAATTTCTCTGTGCCCTACCTCTCTACGAAGATGAATTTATCACCATGTGCATTATGGTCGAGACCCAGTTGGGTCAAAAACCCTACCATTTCAATTGATTACTAAATCTACACCGGAAGATTAACGAACGTGATACGTCTAAGCATGCCACTATGGTGAGTGTTACACCAGGCGTATAGTGGTCACGATCTAGTCAAATACAATTAGTATTCTGTCCAACCACACATCAATATTCGATTGGACCGGAGCTACAATAAACATGGTCATAAACTCGTCATAGTACCAGACTGTTCTGTGTCGTGTTGTAGGATCACCCATTGTAAGTAAATATATTTCAACTGATGTAGCTTTCGACGTGATTTTCGCAAATAAAGCGAGTGTCGGTAAATTCTTATCTTTCGGTGGTCGATGCTGTCGATGGATTGTTTTTAACTTTAGAAGAAGTGCGATAACTTTGCCAACCTATTGTAAAAATGTCATAGATTGCGGTGTGACACGGTTTTGTTTTTTTATGCTGCTTACCTCATATACAGCTCCTAAAGGCATGACCAAACAGGCCACCATAAGATCAGCGACTGCCAGCGACGCAACCAGATAATTGGCGACATTTTGAAGATTCCTTTCTATTATAATAGCGGCAATGACAAACACGTTGCCTGCGAAAAAGAATATTGTTAGACTATTACAACGAGTTTAAATAATTACTGTTCTTAATTTATTTTGTTCTGGTATAAAAGTGTGACGCATTTAGCACACGAGGTATTCATAACGTAATTTTCAATAACAGTAATCAATTTATGACACAAGAATAGGACTTGCGTAAGATGCTATACATGTATATGAATTGCTATGATGATTAAACTTCTGTAATAATTCATGCTAGATGGATTCCACCAAAGCAGTGTAAAGAGCTTACACAGTATGAGGATACGTAGCAAAGCTGTGAAACGTTGTGTAGCTGAGTGGTACGAGTATGCGTAGTGGTTCATTAGCTTTAGTTCCCCACACCGTTTTGCACACATCTCTCGCACACATTCCTCGCTCGCATCCCTAGCACACATTCCTAGTTCACGTCTCTCGCACGTATTCCTCGCTCACATCTCTCGCTTTTTTGTATGTACAAACACTTAGCTCCGCTAGTCAATTTCAACCAAAGGTGCGCTAAGCTACGCTAGGTCAATGAAGTAATCGTAATAGTGGATTTTTTACACCTTACACCTTACAGCGCCGCAACACATCCTTCCACCACTTAGTTACCTCGCACATCTCTGGTAGATATGCAGCCAGAAAGTATTTTATTAATATTACCAGATTATTTAAAGGTTTAGATACCTTTAATATACATATTAACCAAATCAAAATTCAATAAAAATAACGCATTAACATTTTATAAATTGATTTTGATAATGGCAATAAATCATTGTTATATAATAATGACAATGAAAAGTTTGAAATTTTAGCCTTAGGGGCTCGAGATAAGTTTGAAGCTCTAAAAAGGAAAATTTTCTTTGTCCATCATAGCGAGATAAGATTTTTTCGCAAAGGAACTCTCAAAAAGTTATATAAGTGTGTTTTTGTAGAAATGATTATCATTTTTATAAATTTGAGGAGATATGAATGGAAGAACAAAGTTGGACAGGGTCAGTTTTCTTTGGAAATGTCAAGAATATTAAATACTGTTAAATTTTTGCACATAATTTTATAAATGAGGAGAGAAATTTCATTATTTTGACATGTACGTGTTGTCCCTTTCCTTTGAGTGTTACTTTCTCTCTTTTCCTTGCTTCAGGTCACTTGCTTTATTTTTCATTATCACAATAATAATCAAATCTATCGCTTGCAAATAATTTATAGCTTATTGAACTTGCTCAAATACTGCTACAATTTTTACGTTAAATTGATTATAAAATATAATTCCATAAATGTTGGAGAAGAATTTAAAACGTCAACAATTTCAACGTTGTTTAAAAATAATTGTTTTACATTTAATTATCTAAGATTAATTCTAAATATTGTATACTTAAGAGGTCTATGATGTGGAAAATAATCCACATTAGAGCGGAATAGCTTATCAGTCCCTTCTGATAAAGAGTTTGCTTATTTATTATACAGATGTTAAGGCATATTATCTCTATAATTTGCTATTGTTTTAACGAAAATTGCAGGTTGCCTTGTTTTCTGAACTAAAATTATAAAGGGGAAAGATTTGATTGTTTGTTTGCATTGAATAGTCTCTGAAACTACTGGACCGATTTGAAAAATTCTTTCACCATTAGAATCGTACATTATCCCTGATGAACATAGGCGATAGAATAAAACGTTAGGGATCCGTATGAAAATTTATAATTTTTGAATTCTTTGTTAAATACCCGTACGAAGCCGGGGCGGTCCGCTAGTATGTTATATGATGATGGTTAATATTATTATCATCGTTTTTTTCGCTTTATTGGTCCACAAAAAAATGCATTTAAAAGCTTGTAAGTGAAGTGAATTAGAGAAAAAGTAATTTCTTACAAACTTAGTATTAAATTAAAACCGATTTCGAATATTCTACATTAGCTTTATGCTAACTTTAATTCTGTTCAAGCAATCTCTTGAAAACCATAGTTTGTATGTAGGTGAAAGTCTTGTGGTGTCAATGTAGGCGATTTAACCGATTTGTTTTTATACATAGGTACTAGTTTTTATAGAGTATTTTTTCATACTTCTATACTGCTGATATCAAATTAGTTTTCACAGATACCGAATGAGAAATACTATTATGTAGTTATTGATTTTTCTTCCAACCCAAGTGGTTTGTAGCAAATGTAGGAGCGTTAATTATTTGCTAATATTGTAGGAATATAACGCCGCAAACGAATTAAAACACCTGCCTTTCATGTGCTACTTTCTCAACATCGTATCTATAAGGGAGCGTTCAAGTATTACGTAACGCAGTTTTTGGTGATTTTTGACCCCTCCTCCCCCCCATGTAACGCGCCGTAACGTTATTCTTTACCCCCCTCCGCCCAGTAAAACGTTACGTAACCACCACCAAGTGACCAGTTTTACCTAAAAGTCACAATTATGTCACGAAAAGTCACAAAAAACTCTACGCGACCGTCTGAATGGTTAAAACAATGTTACGTAATGCGTAGTTCAAAACCACCCTCCCGCCCTGTAACGTATCGTAACATTTCAGAAGATCCCCCCCCCCCAAATTCGTTACGTAATACTTGAACGCTCCCTAACTTTTTTTGAATAATTATTTAGATACTACAGTCTAATTATGTGGTATTCCTGATAAGTCATATTTTAATACAGGCACTTTGTTGTAGTTTAGTTGGCGTTCGCGGGTCGAGCGAGTAATGTTTCAGCTTTCACAAATTTACCAATCAGATGAGTAATATAATGTCTTCTTTAGTTGTGTACCATAATATAATATGTTTGTACATATTATCTCGATGTAAAAATATTTTTTTCTTTCTGCGCAATAAATGAAATTTACCTCGGTAATCGCTTGCATTCGTGCCATAACTTTATGTTTAAACTAACATAGGGTACGTCAGTCGACTTCACTTATTCAATAGGTTTAGTACTGTTTTAGTACTAAACTCTCACATCGGTTTACGTAAAGCTGCTCGATCGATTTTAGCTTTATTCTCGTTTCCGTGGAGACAACGGCTAACTTTCAAACTTTAATACTCGGATTTATTACTATTACTTGTTGCAAAGTCGTTATGTGTAATAGGTTTTTGTATGGACTTTCATCTATAGGCCCCATACTTCCAGAGTTACATCGAGGAATGTATTTTATTGAATCGTTAAAAATTAAACCTATAAGCGCGTGTTTTTGTTACACCATATTTTACAATGGCCTTACGAATCTGTGTACATACATGTATACAGATTATAAAATGAAGACGTCACAACTAAAGGGATACTACCATCCAATATAATTGAAATCAAATTATTAAAATTTGGTGCTAATGAGAGAAACATTATATTTAACTAATAAGAAACTCAGCCGGAGTAAAAAGACAATGTCAGCAAAAAAATCTTTACAAACTTGCGTATATTTCAAAGTTCTTAACGACGGAGATTTTTTCCCCACTTCATAAATAAGTAGACAGTTAGATATGGAAGTGAAATTAATTAATTTTTAGGTTCACATCGTAACCGGCGACCGTTTCTCTTTAATTATGACCAAAAATAAACTGTCAAATATAATTAATTCGTTTGACGTCGCGGCAGCTCGGGTCCGGTTTTTGCGCTGAAATAAATCGCTATATATAGAAACTTCCAGAACCCTTTGAGAATTTTACTAGCAAGTAAATAATTTTTTAACATCTTCAAAAGATATTCCCGGATGTTTTAGAAATGTTCATTAATTTCAAAGTTGGGTTACGATTTGAAAGCGTATTTATTTATTGGTTGAGTTTCGAACTTTTTACGTAAATTAATTGTTTTTTGTGTGTTGGATGGCAGTTATCACTTTCTCAAGTAGAATTAAATTATAGGTATTAATAAAAAAACAAGTTATTTTATATTCGTTTTCTTCTTAGCAAATCCTTTCATTTGATACTCATATCATGGGAGTGCGTAAAAAATTGTACGCCATCTTTGGGAGTCCGCCATATTGGATTCAGAACGACGTCTCTTAGCCGAACCTAAACATGTTTGCATAATTTCATCTCAATCGGTTGAGGATAACTATTTTAAAATTCAGAAGCAAGATTTGACCCATACTAACAAGGCAAGTTAAATAACAGCTTGTAATATATATAGACCGTGGTCAAGAGCAGACTGATGTGTTGTAAGAGAGGTGTTTGTCTTTGTTAACGAGGGCAGTTTTAGTAACAACTGCTTATTGTCAATAGACATGTACTGTAACAACTGTCGATCGAATCCTAGGTTTAAGTTTTTTTAACACCGGATTTCACAGATAGTTTTATTCCATGACCCGCTTAAATGTTTTGTGCAATTCAAAATTCTAATTACTTTAACTATCCTAGTAGAAGCGATTTGTGTAAAGAGAATTTGGCTTATGTAACTCAATCAAATGATCGGGACTCTCAGCAGGAGTTCCGTTATGTCCAACTTCTGTGATTATCAATTTTTAACTCCAGCTGTGCGTTCTCTAACCATTTTCACGATTGTGCATTGTCTTTGATCAATATATGTAAAATGAAATATCAGAATTGTGTGTTCAAACATTTGCCTTCTGTATGACGGCATCATCATTTTAAGCATACTGAAAACCTCATCTCAGTTTTATTAGATTTAACCGTGATATTGTTAGTTTGATATTATAGCGGTCATTGCTAACTGATAATAATTTTGCGGAGCTTATTATTGTTCGTATATTTCATTGAATGTAAATAACCTGTCACGGCAACGAAATACGTGTTAGCTGGATAAATATTGCCTGATCATTATTCATATTTGATTTTTGGAGTTTACTCCATAAGAATCGATTTTCACATAGGCATAGCGCGCGGTACGTAAGTGAGATGGGGAGTAAAATTAAATGTTAACAAAAAATGACATAATAATTTACACGTGTATATGCATTTACTAAACTTCTTTTATAGGGACCTATTGTGAATTTACAAGACAATTGTTCTTAAAAAGTAAACTTCAGTCGTGCGTCGGAGCTGACACGCATCATTTGTTCAGTATATGTTTTCATCATGTACATTTTATACAAACAGATCATAGCGTAGTTTACATTTAATTTAATTTAAAATACTTATGTTTTAAATAGTCGTAAAAATAAATGGTCACCACCGTATCATACCTGCGGTATAGACAAAGCCTGGCTTTTTATCTCTCGAACGTGAAAAAGGTGGATTTATGTACCCGATAACCTTTTTACGTTTTCTCAATAACGAATGTGACTCCGCCTATAGGGTTCGCTCTTGTATTCGGTATTTTATTCCATATTTTAACATCGACGGGCATTGTCTTTCTCGAATAGACAAATGTGGGTCAGTATGCCAGAGAAAAAGCTTATAGATATCAATTCTCTCATCGACGTGTCAGGTTTTTTAGTATAAATATAATATTGGAATACTATTGACCCTATATTATATAATATTGGTGGCATTTGGCGTTAAAATGTCACAAAAACTCCCTAGATAGTTCTAACAAGGGAGCCACTATCTTGTTAGACCAACTTTGAATGCTTAAAAAATACTCCGAAGACTTAAACATATTGACAAAGGCAAGTGTTTTTTGCGGCGCCAATTAAAAAAGAAGGAGAAGAAGATTGATAACATCATGTTGCACTTCCGTCACATGATGCGCATGCAGCTCTCAATTATACCGTCTGTTAAACGAGATAAAAGAAATAGCACTTCAAAAATTGCTAGGTACCTATATGCCGAGACCTCAAAAGTTGCGATCATCGCATAAACATCCCATTAGTCTTAATCATTTGATTAGAACGACAGGTGCTTGGCGACAGTTTATCAAAATAAGAGTGGTTGAATACTTGCAAATATCTTGAACTACGATTGCCTCGGGTTTTTCTTTACCGGAAGAAAGAAAGAGAGAGAAAGAAATAAAGAAATTCAAATGTTCCATGGGATCGAATAGATCCCTCTCTCAGCATGAGCCTGCAGGTCTACAAGCGGAAGCTCTGATATTCTGATAAGACCTGTAGTTATAAAAAACTTCATTACTACACAATCTTGAACTATCTTTAAAACTTGTGTAAATTGTAAAAAAATCTTTTATGTTGTGATTAGTAACACGCTATAATCCTTATCCTTATTATATCCTTACAGATAATATATGTGGTATTATTAATGCGAAAGTAAGTTTATTTGTTTGTACCTCAAACACGCAAAAACGGCTCAACGGATTTGAATGAAATTTGGTACACAGATAGTTTATAACGAGGATTAACATATAGGACTAAAAAATTAACGTAAAGACCCAATTCTGAAGTACACGCAGACGAAGTCGCGGATAGAAGCTAATATAGCAAAAATTTTGTCGTGTAGGAGTTATTCCATCTTTGTAATATTATTACGTTTACCCTAAAAGAAAATGGGTATTAAATAGAAATATAATAATTATATTATATACTGTAACGTTTATAGAGCACCTTAGTATTGGCCGCTCGCCAGTATGTGCTGCCAAAAGCTTTCGTCCATATCTTTTGATTAGGAGAAAAGGAAATATGTATTTTTTTCTTTACATGAATTATATGAACGAACATTATACGAACTTTTCAAGCTTGACTGGACGAAATAAACGCCGACTTAGTTAGATAAACAATATAAAAAAAAAACAAATTATGGAAGACATGTAACATACATTCTTTTATAACACATATTAAAATATACAATTTTCCGAATAGATTTATAATCCTTGACTGCACGGCTTAAAAGTCAATTATATTTTCAGCAAAATTTTGGGGCGATAGAATTTAAGTTTCACTTAAAAACTTCATCATTATATAGGTCACGATCAGCTAAGCATATCATTAATTGTGATAAGAATTTTAGTATCAAATTATCTAACACAGAAATCACGGGCCAAGTTTTTTTAAAAGTCGAAACCGATATTATTTCTTTAAAACTAACAAAACCCAGCCACTCCTCTCTGTGCTTCAGTGTGATATTAATTTTATTAAGGTTAACTACACACTATGCCGACGGCACGGCAGTCATTTCTCAAATATAATTGTTTTGATATCATCAACCTCGCGAAACGCTTGGAACCAGTTCCTGTAGGAATAAAATTATATAAAACAGTCAATATAAAAATGCAAGATTGTGTAAAAATTTCTTGTTAATCCATCGACTACTTTGGAAGTTTTCCGGACACAAGCATAAGGAAACTAAATTTATATATACGAGTATTTATAATCTTGAGGATTTTTGAACGTTATTTCTACTTCACTATCATGTTTGAGACTGTATTTGGTCTTAAGATAGCGGGTTTAAGAAACTCACCAATGATGGTTGCTAAGATGATAAGTGCCAGTACCACTGATGTGACCGCCATGAGGACGAACGACGTGACGTCAGAGGACGTCGAGTTTGATGACGTCGAGTTGACAGTGACGTTGCAGCCCCACGAGACCGCATCCGCCCACGAGCAGTTCTCGTCGAACCATCCCACTGTTGGATACGCGACCTCATCTATAAATCACATATCGAACATTAATTATTAATTACAAACTATATTGGGGAGCACATGGCAATTGTGTCCGACTGGATCGCAATCACTTGGCGTAACGTGATCAGTCGATGTATATCCCGTAACTTAGCGGAGTTAAGGGCTTGTACCCGACAAGGTCGCGAAGACTATTCACATGGTCATAAAGCCATCATTTATTGCGTTTCGTGGTCAGCCAGTCTATATGCAGTACTGCAAGCGGCCGTGACAGCGACGATCCCTGATGTTAAGTGACGATGTGACCCAAGATGATAACACGCTAAACCTAGTGGAAGACTGGCTCTCAAGTGCAGCTGCTGGAACACACCTATTGGTATTTGGCGACAGATTTTCAACTTGAGGGTGGTAGCTAGTCAGGCGGGCATTAGAAAAAGCCCTACCACCATGCTATGGTTTCCTCACGATGTTTTCCTTCACCGAAAGTTCAGGCTCATTGCAGGGATTCGAACTCACGTCACTCGACGCGAAGTTGTACACACTACCACTGAGCCATCATCGCTTCAAATTCATTCATCAAATTGTACTAAATTTACCATTAGTCATATTTCCGTCGCTTTTGTCGTACTTTTTGATATGTAACATCTTTCATCTCGGTTGCTGGATATTTTTTGTGGGAGTGATTTTGGAAAATGGACGGAAATGTGTTACAGGGGACCGGGGAACCGCGCGCTATTAGATTTGACAAATGAGCGCGTGCTATTTGATTTGACCAATGAGCGCGGGCGGTGGCGGAGAGATGGTGCTAACCCATTTTGCGTGAGGTTGCTACCACGACGTACTGGCAGCCAACATAGTGTATGCGTGTGTGTGACGAGAAAGAGAAAGGGAAATAGAGAAGGAGAACGCATCAGCTGTGCATAAAACAGTGTTGTGTATAAAATCTGAGGTTATATTTATATGTGTAAAACTATATTAAGAATTATCTTTACTATTAACGTCTGATAAAGTTCAACATTTAAAAAAGATGCCGATATGGAATTATTCTAACAAATTTTTAAGTACGGATAATTTTTTCGAGATTTAAGTTACTATTGCGTATTTACTACGACTAAAATTAAACTTGCGCGAGCAAGCGCGCGCCTTTATATAGAATTACCTAAATTTCCATGCTCACAATATATGCGACCAATAAATATGACGAATAAATTGACTTGACATATATTTCATCTCAATTTCATTGTAGTATAACATGTTACACGTCATATATGACTACAGTAAGGCTCGTTCATATTTTTGATAAAGTATTATGATAGATAAAAAATGTAATAACATGTATTTCTTTTTGGTAGCGCATTTTTCTAGTGCTCGTCTAGATCGCTACCGTCCTCAAGTTGAAGATGTGTCGCCAAGTACCTATCCGTGTGGTTTAAAATCCAGTGTCTCTAGACAGTCTAGACTTTCTTGAAACTTCGGGATTGTACACACTTAGGAGGAAATGCGGGCAGGTTTAGTCCATACAAACGTTTATATTATCTATATCTTGAAAATCGCGAACTACTTGTGTTGAAATCGAGAATCTCCGAAGAATCTCCAGGGTCTCCGAATGGGGTCGGGATAGTTAGTTAGATTCAACCCTATCAAGACATAAGTATGCGCATTCACCGCTAAAAACACCCCATTTACTCTGGTCCCACAATTTCAGAACACGCCCTTCACCATCCCGAACAGTATTGGGATCCTGGGTGTCGATATATCCAGCGACGTCCAGTTCCGTAGCCACTCGGAAGACAAGGTCAAGCTGGCGTCGAAAAAGCTCGGTGTGATAAACAGAGTGAAGCGGTACTTCTCTCCGATGTAAAAACTGCAGTCGTACAAAGCGCATTCGACCCCATATGGAGTACTGCTGATACCTCCGGGCAGGAGTACCTAGATACCAGCTTGGACCATTTGACTCGGCGCAACGACGAGCTGTGAGAATCGTTGACGATCCCAACCTCACAAAAGGTACCGAACCCTTAAGTTTGAGGAGAGCCATTGCCTCTTTGTGCGTGTTCTACCGTTTGTATTATGGGTTGTTCCGAGGAATTGTTCGCCATGATGCCAACGGCTACTTTCCACCATCGCACCGATCGCGATCGGCTGGGAGTTCATCCTCTCACTTTGGAACCTAAATGGTCGCGGACAGTTCGGTTTCAGAGGAATTACTTTCCGCGAACGCTCCGGATGTGGAATGAGCTCTCTGTTGAGGTTTTCCCAGGGGACTACATTATGGGGTTCTTCAAAAAGAGAGTAAATAGGTTCTTAAAGGGTCTGCAACGCGTGTTGCAAGCGTCCATAGGCTGCGGTAACCGCTTACCATCAGGCGGACCGCACGCTTGTTTGCCACCATCGTGGTATATAAAAAAAAATTACCACTGCGAATACCCTGTGTTAATTTTTTTCCCTAAATGAATTATTACAAAAAGTAGGAACCTACTAAAACCGCAGTTTTGAAACATCAAACAAATAAATTTGAGGAATTTAAAAATAAAACAAAAACATATAGACATAGTCAAAGTCCTTCTTATGGTTTCCATAAAAAAACGGTCTAATTTTGGACATTTTTCTCTCTCGAGCTCTGTTTAGGGTACAGTAATAGTTTACTGTTAAAAACCATTCTTCAAATGTCTTACCAACACGCTTTTCCAATATTATGCGAGATTTAAGCGTGAGTCACATAACTTGATAAAATAAATTACACTCGTCTAATGTGATTTCTCCCAGACGCTCCGTGTGTTCGAACGAACAAAACGCCGATATACAACCACAAAGGGGTCGAAAAGGTGTACTGGTTATTGATAGGCCCATTTGCGGGGAGAAATGAAAATATATTTCTCTTGTTAGGGCACAAAGGACGAACCTGTAGGTACCCAATAAAAACGTGGTTGAAGCTTTAAGGGTCGAAAGTGATTTCACATCATTTCTTTTTTATACCGATCCTGTGTTATATTTTTTGAAGGTTCAAATTATATGGATTTTAAAAATTATTGGTTTATTTTTGTTTAATTGCTTTGCAAAATGAATGCAGGAAAATTACAGGAGAAAAACAATCGTGAGAGTCAAGATAATTTGGATGAACATTCGCCGTTTTAAAATCAACTGCGATTCACTATGTTAGCTTATACACTCTACGAGAGGTCGAACCGATCGAGGTATATGTATCTACAATGTTATTTATATTTATACAAGCACGAGAAAGTGACTTTATTAAACTCGATGAGCACACTTGTACTGCCTTTTAAGTTACTTGTTGTCGAGAGAGTATTCCGCATCTACCGCCTTTTACCGACTCGAAACAATGTTTGTACCTACTTTAGTCAAGATCGTCGAGGCATTCGAAGGTTGACAGCGCCAACTGATACTTCCTTTTCATACTGCTCAAGTTGTGCGGCCAAACATGTCATCGTGTATTCTATTATCGGTGGATTGTGTTCAAGGGTGTTTCGAATTACACGAAACTCAAACCCCACCTCCTTTCTGTATGAGAACATGTGTTTCACGAGACATCAGGTGACAAGGGCCCAGCAATAAATAAGGAACAGGATAAAAATTCACAAAAACAGAAGAAATATTGTAAAACACATAGATTTGAGAAATAGGCAGATGTAGCCTGACAGAGAACGAAAAAGTCCCTAACAATTTTAGTATTATTCTTCGTTCATCGTTAGAAGTCTTGCATGACACATGTAAAATTATTATTTTAGAGATGTAGTATAATTTAAATTAAAAGTTGATGTTACGATTATCGATTCTATTTGAAAGCTAAATATAATGGATAATACTATTATGCTTTAAATTAATTGAGGGATGTGTAAGCTGCGTAAATTAAATAACAAAAATAAACTATAACAACATTTGAAATAGCAATCCCGAACAATTAAATTATTGAATGCCTGACTCCAAATAACAAGATTAATTCTCAAGTAGACAATATTCTTCGTTGCGTGTTGTTGCTGTAAAAATGTAGGAATTACGTAAATATATATTTATATTCAAAATTAAAAAGAAACTAATAAGTTAAATGTACAGCGGCGTTTCGATTCATTTTATTATTTTGGTTTATTTTAGTTTTAAGCAATTTCTGTGTTGATGCACGTAGTAACAAAAAAGAAAACAACGAAAATTGACACAAAATCATTGTATAGAGGAAGTTATTTCGGATTTTGTCGTGCAAAATGTTTTTATAACGTTTAGCGGTATCAAACTTTTTTTAATGATAATTGATAGTCAAAATGTATTTTTTAGGTTATGTCGTAATTTGCACGACTTAATAGTTTACGTTTTGTGGATATGCCATGCAAGCCTTCGTATAATGGACAAGGTATAGTATTCAATTGTGTCAATTTTGAAAGGGAAAACGTCATGCAATGCCAGCACCCCGTATGTTATAATATTACGATATATCAAAAAATATGCCGTCTTGTGTGTAATTACACAGTAAAAGTTCTTCCTAAAGACAAAAAACGAAGAGGGGAAATCGTTTCATAGGTAACAAAGCTTATTTTGATATTATTTTCCGTGTTATTTGTTACTGATTACAAAACTTCAACAGTGTTGCTGGGTTACAATGAAATATTTTCCTCGAAGTTATAGTAAAATATATGTATGTAGTTAACGTTGGAAGAACATTTTATTTACAATCTAACTATCATGAAACTAAAGGAAGGGTAATAGTTGTTACGTAATAGTATGTTTCTTTGATAATGACCTACAAACACTGAAAGAGATAGCGTTGAGGTTCCAAAGTAAAAAATAGAAAACCCTGGACAATTTCGTGTACCAGTGAAAACTCTAAAATCCAAGATGATCGCCAAAAATTTCAAATACTTACTACATCGGAACTATTAGGCAAGTATGGTACACACAACTATGGTACTTACTACACAAGTAAATAAATAAAGAGAACCAAGGAATATTCATTGATAAGGAAAAAAAATTAAGAGGGCAGATATAAGTTTAGTTGCTAATTGGTATGTAAAGATCCTCGGGGCCCTTCATTTCAAGCACAAAAACAGTTTTTTTTATGATGAAGATGGATTAATGGTAAAAACAGTAAAACTTATGGTAACTACTCGGGCAACATTATTTACACGGTCGTACGTCTTGTT
Source organism: Saturnia pavonia (assembly GCA_947532125.1). Lineage (NCBI taxonomy): Eukaryota > Metazoa > Arthropoda > Insecta > Lepidoptera > Saturniidae > Saturnia > Saturnia pavonia. The sequence continues at coordinate 14,645,336 of OX383906.1, forward strand.
ATCTAGTGGCCAAGGACACACAGCTAAATTCATGTCCCACTTATGTTGTTCGTAAGGCTCCATCTGCCCTTTTCTCAAATCTGTGGTAAAACCGTAGTTTTACCACTGTAAAATTTTTCAACTAATTACTCTCCACCGCACCGTGATTCGCTGTCAATGCACCTGAGTCGTGTAGCCTATCTTTCTCACTTCCCGTACTTGCCTACAACTTACCAGATTGCTTGACGTTCATACTTACTACGCCATTCCTTAGGGTCGTAGCGTGAAGTTATTTAATCTTCCTCAATAAATAAGCTACGTAAATCTGCCTGCTAGTTTCAAATATAAGCGCGTTCGAACTAACAAAAAAAAGAACCACTTGAGTTTTATAATATTATACATTAATGTATGTTGAGTTTTTTAAAATGACAACACTGGATCACCCGTTTACATTAAATTTTGATCTTCTCTGGAGTACGTGACGTGCCAAGCGCCATCTTACGAGTCATAAAGGAGTTGTACGTATAGCCGTCAACAACTATCTAATTGATCGCGCGCAAATCTATACATATACTAATAAAATTAAGTGTCTGCTTGTAATGTCAAAATAACACATTTTTATTAAATGCATACGAAAGTATACACGCTATCTATAACAAAAAAAAAACAATTTTTGTCTGTCTGTCTCTTTATTTGTTCCGGATAATCTCCGAAACGGTTGGACCGATTTTGACGGGACTTTCACTGGCAGATAGCTGATGTTATATGTTATTATTGTTTTTGGAAAATAATTAGGTTTCTTCAGAAAAATAAAAACCTGTTTTAGTTATAGAGCACAACTACTTATTTATAAAACACAGAAAATTTGAAACTGTGCCGTGTTTGCTTTCAAAAATTAACGTCTAAGGTGAGTGAAACCGTGCACACGCCATTTATAATAATGTTAAGCTACCGAAACACACAATATACTAAGACTTATAAAGTTAATCGCAAATAATAATGTATTTTTCAATGACTTTATAGAATTTTCGTTATAGGTTAGCTATACGATGTTTGTAAATACTTTAAGAAATAAAGGAAATAAACGATAGTTAAAGTATCTGTATATTAAGAAAATATTTACTCGTTAACCTTTGGCATAACTTCATGGTCTTTTGCTTGTCTCGTTATTAACTTCTTGGTTGAAACATATATACTTAAGAGGTAGGATTAGGTTAGGTCTTAGCCTTTAACTTAACATCAGACGAGATTGTAGATAAACGCTAGTAAATTAAATAATAAAAAAAGCTTGTTGTTTCCATCCTGTATAATGCTCACCACGGAATATAACATTGACACGGGTTGGGCCGCTCCATTAAATCAGTCCACTCGTGGCGTATTCACGTCACGTACGGACCGGGGAACTCGAAGATCCCTGCTGACACCCTTGATACTTCTTTTAGAGGCTTAAACCTTTTAGACTCGGTGATTTGTCGGTGAGACATGACGGCCCTTTGATATATATTATGTTACTTTTTCGTTATACTTAGTAGATAGTCATTTTTGAAGTAAAACTTTTTTAGGCGCACCTTAAGAGTAACTTTCGGAAGGAAATAAAGTTCAGTATAGTCTAGTCAAGTTTGTGTTTATTTTATAGAATTCAACACTAATTCTAATTTTAAAATTGTAAAATATTTTCGACCTTTTAGTACTATGACTAGCTGAACCCTGTTGTTACACTAGCGTAAAAAAACTGATTGAAGATTTATAATACTTCAGTATAGACAATATTATTATCGGACGGCGAGGGTTATACGTCCCAACTCACACGGCTCGTTCGCGCCACTACACCTATAGTCATAGACCCGAGCCGAGTGTTAAATTATTTTAATTTTACATTATCTCCCCAACTATGCGTCCAAATAACATGCTATAAAAAGCAAAGTTTATCTTCATAAAATTATCTTGATAAAGCAGTAACTTTCGTTCGTAAGGATTAACATACTTAATTACCTAATGCTAATAAATCACTTTACAATTTTAAATATTTTTTTGTCACAAAATACCTTATTGTGAATTATGTATAGTATATAGCCATATGGTATTCCGGCCTTTCTAGATATATTAAGGAGCAATATTTTTATAGAACATTGTATTTACGTATTACTAGACATTACGCCAGCGCACGCGGATAAAGCAGCTCGGGAGCGCTGTTTATTCCGACTTACTTAATCTTAATAAACATAAACTTAAAATCAATATTTAAGGTTAGCTGAGAGGTGTAGCCTAATGTTAGATAGCCTATACTATTTATTCCTCATGAATCTTGCTATTATATACAAAAATACTTTTTCTAATCCGACTGGTAGTTCAAAAGATTAGCGTGTTTAAACAAACAAACAAAAAACTCTTCAGCCTTATTATATTAGTATAGATTATACTAAAAAATATAAGTAATTTAATTATATTAATTAATGATATAATTTCCAGTCACACTTACACGAAGCATTACAAATAAGTTAATTTAGGTTTTCTTTATTATAAATAACTAGCTGCACCCGTGGCTTCGCTCGCGTGGATTACTAAAATGGTTTTTTTATTTTTTTGGGCGTAACCCTAATTACTTCTCTAAAATCAAAGTAGCCTTATAGCATCATCTATCTGCCAGTGAAAGTTCCCTTAAAATCGGTCCAAGCGTTTCGGAGATTATTAACCAGAACAAAACCAGTTTTTTTTTGTTTTAGGTATCGAGAATACTTTCATATGCATTTAGTAAAAAGCTATTATTTTGACATTACAAACAGACATTTCATTTTTATTATATTATTATATTATAATTATATCGGTTTCGGTCTGACTTTTATGCGATCAGCATTGTACTTCTTGTAAATATCTATATATGTATTACCGTAATACCATTTTATCAACTGTTTAGTTACTATAATTCAAGCTTCTTAGCTTGGAAGCGAATGACCGTGTGTATAATTGTGTCCAAAAAAAATATTTAACAAGTTTTAACAACCAAAGCCTGTAAAGTATACATACATATACTTGTAATACTTGTATGTGATAACTTTACTTACTGTTAGTAGTATTGATGTCTTGTGTTAGTTGGGACCCGTTCATGATAGTGTCGCTCGTCCTCCTGTAATCAAAAGTGTATTATTGAAATTTTATTTAAACGTAACGTTGTAAAATTGTAGTAAACAAAAAAATATTAATTGAAGATTAAAAAAATAATCAATTGTTTGGTATAAATTTACTATAAATAACAATACCCTATTTGTCGTATTATTATATGAAGATTTTGTTATAAAAGACGTGAAGCAATTCGAGAGAAGAGATCCGTAAATATTATTCTGACGAGAAGTCACGTGTTTGCGTTAATAGCTTTTTGTTTAAAAAATATCACGGTACAAGTATAACAGATGGAATTTATTAAGTTTGATATTTGTGACGCATTTCGTCGTAATTACATTGTCGGGTTGAAAATGTGAACAAGGAAAAGTTTTGACACTTGCCAGAGAGATTTACATTTTTCGACACGATCGGTACGAAAGTTGTTATTACAGAAAAAAAATGAGTGTCATGTGTTGCGAATTATGAATTTTATTGATATTTGTATTTTTACTGTAGATAAATATCTTTATAAAACTTTTACAAGTTATATTTGTTCTTTAATAAATAATAGACTTAACTAAAAGTGTTTTCATACTTGTGAAATTACCTGCTTTTCATAACGGCTTAGTCTGAATATACCAAGAGAAAGCGTTGTAGGTAAACTTTGTTTTCGATTTGTTATCCTATTACTTATTCTATATAAAACGTATACTCTGGCAAGCAATGAGGGCTCAGTGGTTGCGTGTACGACTTCGCGTCGATTGACGTGAGTTCGGATCCCTGCAATGACCCTGACCATTTATTTAGCATATATAGCAGATTTTCAATTTGAGGGTGGTAGCTAGCCAAGCGGGCATTAGGAAATACCCTACCACCATGCTATGGTTTCCTCACGATGTTTTCTTTCACCGAAAGCTCAGGCTCATTGCAGGTATTCGAACTCACCTCAATGGACGCGAAGTCGTACCACTAAGCCATCATTGCTTCAACAGTACAGTGGTAGTATAAGAACATTTCTTTAGCATTCTTACGACATTTTCCTTCACTGTCAGCCAATAGTTTTACCTATTCAAATTAGCAACTTTATTCGACTTCCGAAAAATTCGTTGTTAAATGCCGGGATACGAACTTAAGGACATCGAATCGATATTCCGCTGGTCTAACCACTAAACCACCACGATTTCGTTTCGGTTGTTTCTGTCTAAATGTTAGAAATGTAAAAAAGAAAAACAAATATCTTATAATGGCGCATAACGGGATTGTCCTCGTGTTATTTTGTAAAAGAATATTTACAAAACCGGTTTTCCTTAAGCGAGAGAAATGAAAGTGAATTTCGTTGAAGCTTTTAAAATTGTTTAAAGTTGAAGCTGTATTTTCAGCGACTGCAATTAAATTTTAAATGGTGTGTTGACTCGTAATTCGGTTATGGCGGACTCTCGCCTTCAGCGGCGCGACGGTCGCGGTGGCTGATCCCTTTAGCTTTAATATAACTATATACATTAAACAAACACCAAGTGTACAGTGAGTCACGGTTTAAAACTTTATTTGTCGATTGCTTAAAAGGCTACCAATTTACGGTACTGTTTTTTATTTTATAGTGTAAAATGAACTTTTCAACTCATTTGGTCGTTAACGCTGGCCATGTAAGTTAAGCTTTACCGAAGAGGTCTTACCTCTACAGTTAGACCGGAGCGTGTATTGGAATAGACCTGTGCAGTTTTTTAAACCTCCGCAGGCGACCGATACATAATTGGATTGTTTTTTGAGTGACTCCGTATGTTTAACCTGTGCATGCCACCCATACACGCTACGACGTGCGGTCGACCTGCACAGGTAACCCTTTCCGGTAGAACGTAGCATGTAGCTCTTATCGCACCGCTTTTAAGTTCATAGTGCGGTTTATAAAACTCAAGATGATAAATAAGAATTTAATTTCATAACGTTAACATTTTATTTGGTGACTCTCTTTTGGTTTGGTTTCGGGATCAGTTAGTGTATATCCAGCTGTCGACGTGCTGCAGGCTGGCATGACAGCTATGACGGCGATGGATTGTCGATCCCTCGGTGGTCACCGTTCTTGTTGGATTTTACTGTGCTTACTATCAGGTATAGTGCGATCACTTTAATAATAATAAATCTTTATTACCAAAATAAATAATTCTAGGTTTAGAAAAGTTGATTATGACTAATTATAACACCTTTCTCAATGTGCTGGTAGATACCAAGACCTCATAACAATTCTCGTTGATCTCCAAACTAAGCTCAAATACCTGTCTTGTGGATATCAGTATCAGAGAGGTCAGACTACACGATTAACAGCGTCATCAAATATTCAGAGAAAATAAGTGTTTTCGCGTATATTTGTCAGTGTTTTAAATAGTATTTATGTACGTGACATGTGAGTATGCGTGCTGCGTAAGAGAGAATGTGTGTACGCATGTATTTACGGGTATGTGGATGTACTTACGCTTGTATGGGTATTTTACGTAATTACTTGTAATAGTTCCTCTGTATTATGTATGGTATGATAAAGTTTGAAGTCATGATTAGACCTTGTATTTGGCACCCCATCTATTACTTACCTTAAGATTACAGTATTTGTTTGTGTACCGCGTTACTTTAAAAAGGTAACTTACGAATAAATGTATCTTTTTTTTTCGTATATAATATTTACTAGCAAAGACCCTAACAGAAACGCGGATAAAGTAAAATTATCACTACAGGTAAACGAAACATTTGATAGTATCTTGAATATAATTAAAACATGACCCTTAGGTGGTCTTGTTTTCAATCGCTACTCTGTAATACAATAAAAAACACCTTTATTATAGTTTAAATAAATTTCGTCAGTTTTCATACTGTTCACTTTGTATATAGTTAAGTATAACGGATATGGGTGGGTGGGGTGTACTGTTGAACTGTTGAACGGCTGTTTCAAACATTTAAACAAGTTTTGTTCTATTGTGTATTTCAAGTACTATACTGTGTAATGCTATTATAATCTTAAGTATGATAACACTAGAAGTTAAGTGTATCATAACTGGTTTGTTTAGTATTAATTTACTTTTGAGGTTTTAAATACATTTAGAATTCACAGTATAGGAATTCGAAGTGAATGTTTATGCAAATTTATATTTTAATACTAGCTGGCTCGGTAGAGCCATCTATCAAATCCTAACATATCTATAAACCATCGTCTCGATAAAACAAATATATTATGTCAATATGACTGAATCCCTGCAATGAGCCTGAGATTACGGTGAAGGAAGACATCGTGATGAAACCATAGCATGGTGGTAGGCTATTATCTAATGCTCGCCTGGCTAGCTAGCATCCTCAAGTTGAAAACCTGTCGCCAAGCACCTCTAGGTGTGTTCTAGCACACACGAGAGGCAGTTCTTCTATTAGGCTTAGCGTGTTATCTCGACCTCAACTCCAGGGATTACATCTCCACTACATCTCGGAGATCGGTACCTCCTCGATTCTTTGAACAGGTTGCAGAGACGGGCTGTTCGCATTGTTAATGATGCAGACGTTACCAAATACATCGAGCCGCTTCAGCTGCGCAGGAATATCGCCCCGCTGACCATGTTCTACCGTCTGTATCATAGTGATTGTTCTGAAGAGCTGTTCAATCCAATTCCCACAACAGAACCACATGCGCTGGGCTTCGGAATCATAGTTTTCTTAAAGTTCTTTGTCGTAGAAACATTTATTTATTGTATAGATATAGATAAAATAATAACTTAGACCAAAGTCATTGCAGCCGAATGGTTGAGACCGAATATGAATTTGATCATGTACGTGTCAAATATTGTTAACGTTGTTTAAGACCATGCCTAGGTAGGACACAGAAAAAAATATTTGGAGATTTCTCTATACTTGAGGCAGTCCGACTGGTGAAATACCTCCACCCTATAGAAGATCGTAGCCAAATCGTAGACAATGTGCTAGTGATATCGATGATGTTACAAGTGTCAATAGCATCCACTTACCATCAGGCGAAAAGTATGCATGCCTTTGTTGTATCAAAAAAATAGACCTTTGCCCAGCAGTGGGACACTTACAGACTGCTATTATAATAGGCCTGTACGCCACAGAAAATTATACACTATGACCACTATAATACATTCGTGGCCGTGGCAACATATGGAACTTGTTTAAATAAAATGTTATTTCAAGTTAGGAACTTCATTTTCTATTCACATTTCAAATGAGAAATTTTGTAAGATATTTTATTCTTCATAATTTATGTGATACTCTTACCTTTGGTTGTATATATTTAAATATAGATTGATGAATAGCGCGGCAGTGAAATAATATAAAAATATTAATTAATAATAATAAACATATTTATTTATTTCTGTATTCTTTGTGATAAATCAGCAAAATTATTTCTTAGTTGTACGACATTTGCATTTGGCTGGATCGCAGCTTGGTCATGCACGCGATGAAAAACTGGTTAGGTATATTAAAAATTAAATATGTAAAACATTCGATATTTTGCTTACCCCATTTCCCTCCTCCGCCAGCTAAATATTTTTGGATATGTGAAAATATTCACGGCTGTAGTATTTTATAACGCAGTTAAAACTTAAAAGAATTAGTTGACCAACTTATGAAGCCTACACTACGCGTGGCCCGACACGCGTTTGGCAATTTTTAATTATTCTAGTGAACGATTGTATACCGTATAACACCTAACGTTACACATGATGTATGGTGGTCTCGATACAGTCGGACACAATTATCGTGTACTATCCAGTATAGCGTATAATCATTACAAGTTTTAAACTGTAGTAATTCGAACCGGGTCAGGGTTAACACCGAAAAAGCACAGGCGTGTCAATTCTCCGCATAACGGACTCCATTCAACCTAACTCCTGCTCAGGTACTCGGGGTGTTTTAACACAATTAACATCTGATCTCAACTTTGGGCGCTCGATTGAAATAAAAGCCAGAACATCAGCTATGAAATTTGGACTCTTCTTGAAGATTAGGTGGTATTTCACACCGGACCAGCTTCTTAGCTTATATGAAGCACAAGTAGGGTCATGTGTGGAGTACCGCTATCACCTTTGGGATGGTAGAGTCAAATATCAGTTGGCCGCTCTTGACTTCATTGAGCGTCGAGCTCGTGGAGTTATTGGCGAAAAAGGTTGATCGTCTCTCATTGTTTTACAGGTTACACTTTGGGTAGTGTGCACAGGAATTGCACGATATAATTCCACTAAACCCGTTCTACTACAAGACAGCTAGACGCCGTGAGGGTTTCCACCCTTATGTGGTGGACATTCCTCCAATTCGCACGAACCGTTTCGCTTTGTCATTCATTATGCGAACGTCTAAGGATTGGCACTCTCTCCCGGCACCTGTCGTTCCACCTACCTATAACTTTGGAGTTTTTAAGAAAAGAGTGAACAGGTTTTTGACATGTAAGCGCGATTCATCGTCGACCTTGTCTTTACTTACCATCAGGTGACATGTAGGTCAAGCGTATACCTATACTCCATAAAAAATATATACAAGTTTGAAATAGACTAACGAGATAAAATCATACGGTCTTCTAAAGGCCCGTGTGTATCTTCTACATTTATCTCCCAAATATGTGGGAATAAATCCGCTTTTCAATACATTAAGACGAATGTATTAAACTAAGTTCTAGTTAGAATAGAAACCCTTTTAAAGGATATGTACTTGGCTTGGCAAATATATTTTAAGGAACCCGTTATATAAGAGCTTTTTATAACAGACTTTAGTTGGTAAACTTTGGGTTGATTATACGAATTATAGTGATGTCTAGAAATTAATCTTCTGTGTACCTACATTATCAATAAAATGTTTTTTTTTCTAGTAACTCGGTAAAGTGACGTCATTGTGTTTGATGGTAAGCACAGTACAGTCCAAAAATAACGGCGACCATCAAGAGATTAGCAATCCACGCGGGTCGCCGCTGTCGCATCGACATTGGCTGATTCCCAAGGGCGACAAATTAAAAGAGGCTCTCTGACGGATTTATCATGTGTATCGTGGTTATGACCCTTTTTTTTCGATCTGACTACACTGATGACGATAAGGGCCCTGAAGCCGGCAAACGGATTTTACAGCTTCACCGGGCTTGGGGGCTAGCGCTGAAGGTACTCAGCCGAGAAAGCTAGGCAACGAGTTCCAAGGGTGCGAAAGTGGCCGAACCTTGGCTTGAACTGTTGCCGTAGTTGCAAATAAGTCGCGAACTGGCTAATTCCCTATACGTTATTTGATCTAAACTAAATATAATACATGTATACGTGTTTCTTTCCTCTGGGAGGTATCTGTCAGTTTTGATATAAACTATGTAGTAAAACAAAAAAAGGTCCCTTACAGAACCTATGTACCTAGTACCTATGGTGGTGTGCATGTGTGTAGAGATGCAGTGTAATGATTGTATGATGGTAGCTAGTGAATGCAATGTCACTTTATAGCGCGAGCGGCTGCTTGGCTCAAGGACTCCATGCCGGAGGAACGGACCTAGGCTTGAATTGCCGCAGGAGAGAGTGGACGTGGCGGGTTTGCGGGAACGAAGTAAGCCGTCTGTTTCCTGCGGAGGGAATGGTTGGTTACGACCCATTTGTATACTGGATGTATGACAGATGACCCCAGAACGTGACACGCCTAATTGTGACACGCTGGCTTGTGTTACATCTGGTGTATTGTTACAAGGACCGGCTTCGTCTACCAACACATCATATTATATAAGAAAAAATATTTGATTATTACTTGATATATGTCGGTGAATCGTATTGACGTGTTTATGGAATCCGTACTAATGACCCAAGATCCACACCATTGATCTGCACTATTATTAGCTGGGCAGGATAGCAACAGGTGTGCTTTGTGACTACACGCACTTTATAAGCAGGCAACGACCTAGTTGAAAGCATTCTCACTTGTACTATGGACTGGAAATGAACTAGTAAAATTTTTGCTCGAGCTCGATGATCGTTAAAAGAGGTAGGGCACAGAGAAATTTCTTTAGAGATTTCTCTCTACTTGGGGCAGTCCAACTGGTGGAATACCTCCATCGTACAGAAGATCGCAGCCAGACTAGAGTTTGCAGACCTCCTTGGGGAAGGGAGTTCAAGGTTGGCAACGCGTTAGTGATATTTATGGTATTAAAAGCGTCCATTAGGAGGGCCGTGAGCTTGTTTGCCACCTTTGTTGTATAAAAAAAAACTCAGTTAAGAAGTCGATTACAATAAACACTGTTTTTGAGTGCCGTCTTGCCCATTAATTACATACGGGTACGGGTACGGGGTACGGAGGTTACGGGTATTAATCATTACCCGTAACCGTTATCAGTATTTCAATATAAACTACACGAGTCAACCTTGCAAAGACTGTATACAAGCTATAAGTTACCACGAATAATATAGAGATTGTACATACATTTTATGAGATATGAAAAACACATGGTCCATCGCTATCAAACCATTTAGGCGCTACCGTAATATAGAGAAGCGGATATTGCGCCGAGCGATGCGCCATTTTGGTAAATTGATATTTTCATTTGGCGGAGACAATTTATCATTCGTCCGTTGATGTTGAAGTTTATATATTATTAGCTGATTTGGAGACACCAAGTTTCTTGGTATTCAAAAATTAATTCAGTTTACTCTCTGCGAAGGATCATAGGAATTTTTTAACGTCAAAACTAGCATTCATGAATGAATAAATACTTTATTGGATTTTATTTTATACATTGGCGAGCTTAATGATTAATGATATAAGGCAATTTCTTCCAGTTAACAAGCGGTATTGAGGTACTAAAAAGTACCGTAGTATGTAGTGCAAATAAAATAATTTGGAATAAAAAACAAGTGCGTATCGGGCCATGCGCAGTGTAGAGTTCCAAAGATGCCCCTCATATGCGGACTTTGAAGTGTGTAATTTACACTAAATTAATTTTCAATGTACATGGTATAATTTGATCGACTATTACTCGTTAACTTGTAAAGCTTACTTAGCTGTGATAGTTTTCATTTTAACTTCGTTATAATATACATTACTGTCGTGAATTTTTTCACATATCCAAAAACAACCATTTTTTGATGGCAGAAGGAGAGGACACGACTCTTAACAAAAATTATTATTATTATAATATGATTATAATTATTAGCTTAAAAATAATTTATCCGCAATTTCTTAGCTACTTCCGCCTGCAATAATTGCGGAATTTTCGAAGTTTCGGATAAATTATTTATGATGGATTTATTCAAAGTAACGCCTTCGTCAAGCAACCTAGTTGACTTCGGAACACTAATAAACAAAAATGAGCTAACACCGAAGTATAAATATTTATATGTATATAAAAATAAAAGTAGAGATAAATAAATAGTATATTAAATAAATTAAATAAATACAGACGAAAGTAACATAATTGTATTTATATACATTATACATACATATATGTAAGATGTGTTCTCATTTTTATGACATGCACCGCATTATTTTCTTAAATAATGTTTTTATTAAGGATGCTTTAGTAAATCCCTGATGACTATCTCAACCTCATAGGAGAATTCAATTTAGTAAGTATAGTTTTAAACACAGATTTGATAAGGGCTGATTTTTCAATCGTCAGATAATTTTATACGAGAGATAATTATGACGTTTTGACAGATAATGTATGGAACACCTGTCAAAATATCAAAATTATTCCTCAATTAAAGTTATCTGTTATTTGAAAAATCGGCCCAATGGTTTAACGAGAAGTCAATGAGACAAATATAAAAATTATTCCGCCCGCATTAGACCATTTGTTCTCGCACAATAACGTTGATCTCTGCTACGTTTCATTAAGATACCATGAGCATTTTTTGTTGCATTTTGTCGAGATGTCTGAATTGTGTATCAAATAAAAGAAATATAAATCGTGTAAACCTTGATCACTCGGTCTCTTATCTATTACATATATATCAAATATTTTACCAAAAAGACCAAACTTTGTAAGTACGCAAGTAAGATGGTATAATTCTTAGGCGTAATAAAAATACTACATTTTTAAAATCCTGCGTGTCAACAACATGATGAAATTAACCATCAATGATATTAAATCAAATTCGATTAAAATGAACTACCTGAATAGAAGTTAGAATAATAACCTGGATTAACACATGGGATACTTTTTATCCCGGTTAAGACCCAATTTTGTTATCCACGCAGACGAAGTCGCGGGCAGAAGCTAGTGATTTATAACTGTACAATTACAGGTGTTTGACTACCAGTGTAGCGTACGATCGATAAATACACTTAGTTTTTACAGGTACATTTGAATATAAATAAATAATAATTATTCTCATACCTAGGAACACGAATTGAACACGAATTTAAAGTGAATACGTTATGTGAACATACAAATTAAAGGCCATTAAATCGTACAATAGTAAGCCAATTGTGAGATGTCAGGACCAATTAGTTAAGGTGTACGCAATTGGCAAGTTGATAAACGACATGGCTTGGCTTAGTATAGTGCCTGAATAACTCACTTACGTTCTAATGTATAGTTTGATAAACGGGGGTAGAATGTAAGTAAATATATCTCTATGCTAATTTTATCTATATTCAATCTTTGTAGTAGCTTGAAAGGTCTTGATTAACTTTTTGAAACGTCTAAGTCATAAGCAGTTTATAAGTTACGGTTACAAGTTTCTACGAACAAGAAATTGTCGAACAACAAATCGTGTCCGCCGAAACAGTAAAAATATCATTTAGAAATTGAATTATGAAAAATGAAATTTATTAACAAAACCGATCAATGTATTTAGTTCGCCGTGTTTTAAGTACCTGTCATGTTCTGTTATCTCTTTGCTATGACATATTATGTATTAATTTTAAATAATCACATAGGCACGATTCTCTGATATACTACATACAATACAAAGAATTATGTTTAACTTTAATATAATAATACCTAAACATATAATTAACTTTTATTACAAACATTATAAGAATTCATGAGCTTTCGGTGAAGGAAAACGTGGTGATGAAACTATAGCATGGTGGTAGGGCATTTTCTAATGCCTGCTTGGCTAGCTGCCACCATCAAGTTAAAAAACTGTCGTCAAGCACCAATAGGTGTGTTCAGGCAGCTGCACTTGAGAGTCAGTCTTCCATTAGGATCAGCGTGTTACCATCTTGAGCCACATCATCACTTAAGATCAGGTGAGATTGTGGCCATAACGATAAATAAATCGCCTAAATCGATAACGATAAAAAAGTGATCGATTGTCCGAAAACCCGATTTTTTACCAACACTACGCTCCGTAGTAAATCTAAGTTCAAAAATTCTAAGTTATTTTATCACCATTCATCTTATGCCAGTATAGACCGCAATACCAAAATAATAAAAATAACATTTGAAGAAGAAACATTTGTACTACAGAATGTTACTAAATATACATTTAAAACGTAAATTAATAAAAATTTATTTACCAATTGTTTTAGAAACTGCTTAAGCGTGTAAAATATATAAGGTAAACGTTGTTAACAGGCTGTTTAGACTGTATCAATAAAACCTCTCTCGCCGGTCGTATTTATTTACGAAGGGTTTTCACGTAAAAATGTTATTCTGCGTAAGCTGTGAGTATTGATATCCAAAGGTCAGTTGTAAGCCTGATCCGTAATTTAAGGCTTATAAGGATACACTTTTCACTTTGTACGACGCCGGTAGTTGCGCTCGCAATAATAAAGAAGACTTGTGTATTTTGTTTAGTTTTACCTTAGAATGTATATATTTTATTTATTTAAATAAGTATAGGAATATAATAATAACAAACTTATATCTATTTTTGTTGACATTTTAAAGTGATACATTTCACTATATATATATCGAGTATATTGTAGGTAAAACAAAAATGTGTTAGAATAAACTACACTGTACTGCGACCTTACGTCATTACTTATCAATCTTGATATAATATTATAAAGGCGAAAGTAAGTTTGTTATTACTCAATCACGGAAAAACGTCTGAATGGATTTGGATGAAATTTAGCACACATAATTTATAACCTGGATTGACACATACGATACTTTTTATCCTGATAATAACAATTTTTGTAGTTAACGCGAGCGGAGCCGCGGGCAGAAGCTAGTGTGTTATAGCGAACGGGCGTTTCGTTCCAATTATTAACTGTCAAGTTTTGTTTAATTCCATGGTGATCCTGATGGATAACTCAAGATTTCAAACAGACGTGTTTAATTATAGTATATGTTACATTTTCCGTATTGGGTTAGATTATGCACGGGTTTATGTTGGTTAAGAAATACGTATAATTGTATTAAAATAATAAATAGCATATTATAAAGTCGTGTCTGCAGCGAAAATAATAATAATGTTATATCTTTCTATGTTGAAAACCACTTTTCCTCATCATCATCACAGCCAAAAAACGTCCACTGCTGGGCATAGGTTTCCCCCAATAATCGCCACAATGATAATCCTGCAGTTTTTTCATCGAGCGGAGTTCACAATTTTTATCAGATCGTCAGTCCACTTTGTGGCGGTTATGCGTACTCTGCGTCTTCCTGTCCGTGGCCGTCATATGTACATCTGAAGACATAGGTACTACTGTTATGTTTTTTTTTCTGTCATAATTTGTTTATTTGCGGGTTAAAATAGCTGTATTAAGATTAGTTGTTGCATACATATTATTTTCCTTGTAATGTTTGTTCAAACGGATGAAAAGCAAATCAATTATCATATGAAAATTCTATGCATTTATCGTGAGTTTAAAAATCAACAGCGTTGCTTTGAGGGTAGTAGTTTGAGAGGGGCGGGGCGCGATTTCCGTATACAGCCCGTCTGGATCGCAACCACCATTTATATTGTATAGAGCCCGTAAAAAGTTCCCGCTTACCTGCTTCGCGTTTCGGTATTGGCCTGTACCTATTCAGTTTCTATTATACGCAGGTTATGAAAGCAGCGACTGGTGATGGTGTTGATCCCTCTTTGGTCGTCACTGTTTGAATTGCCCTGTACTTATACCATCAGGCAGAGATTCGTCACTGCTATGTTACTATAAAAAAATAAAAGCTCCAATAACATAGGTGATTAATACCACGTCTGCTCTCTATGGCGACTTAACTCTGAATGATTCTGGTATTCAGAATAATAGTCTGGTCAACAAGTTCAAAATGGTGTAATTTCGAGATAAAGCTCCTAAAAATATCTATTCGGAATGACATTTAGAAAAATGTATCTCGAGGACGTATTAGCACATAAAAACAAGCGCAGTGTAGGGTTCCTTAATTGCCCGTCACAATATGAATCGTCCTTTAGAGAGGGGTATTTAAGTTGTTTTCAATACAGTTATATACATTTTATAAGTTGACTAGCTGTGCTACACGATTTCAGCCGTATATAGTTTAAAAGACAATTAAATAGATATAATTTCCGAAATAAAAATATATTAAAAGGTAATGGAATGAAAATGCAAAATAGATTAATAAGTGTATTCCGAAGGCATTAACATTAAGTGAGATATAAAAAACAGAGTACCTTTTTATAGTCTATTAATAATAGGAAAACCTTCGCTAGTAAGAAATAGTCCACGTTTTGAATATATCCGTAACAGAGCTGCTAATAAAAATCCGTCGTGAGAAGCTTGTGTTTAACTAGATATCCATTCTGTTCCATTTTTTGTAACTGTATCCTCAAGCCAGCATGAATGAATGCGTCCGCCAGGTTTCTATTCGTTTAATAAACATTCTTGACTCTGGACAATTTCGAGTAAATAGTTTCAACTCCTTCGAATACAGGTTATAATGTGAGGGGTCTCTTGCAGTTTAAGTATGACTTCAAATAATAAAGTACAATAAGAAAATATAAATAAATTGTAAAAATCTTGTAAAATAATGTACGTATTCAACCACAGACGTCTGATCGGTAAGTCATCTTGAATACTGTCGCAATTCAATTATTTTTATCATCTATATTTCTATATTTTAAATTTAAAAGATTCTTTCAGCCAATAGTACAATCTTTGTATACACGGACTACTTGTTTGATATATATATATATCGTAAAAGAAGTTTGTATTACAATATTAAAATATAATAAATGAACTGAAGATATGATGCCTTCGGAAAGCAACCGAAAACACAATAAATGAATTAATGAGGAATCAAATAAGGTGAAATAAATATATATAATTAAAAGATAAAAAATGATTGATAAAACAATCATTACAACTTGACTCTAACAAAACATAGCACTTTAAAAAGTTACTGTTTCGGGCTTAGCATGAGCATAGTTATCGTCACAGTCGATTACAGATCGCTACAAACCCGATTGATTACTGGATACACACTAGTTGATCGTAGAACTCAACATGCCTAAATGAGCCACTAGGGCGTTACACTTGATGTACGGTGAATATAATTTCCATGTCCTACTTACCACCCAGCAAAAGGGCTTTATATTTTTCGTAGGTATTTCATTATTTTTTTTTACATACCACTATAACTTTTAATACACTCAAGTTAAACTGTCACTTTTAGCCACATTATATTAAAAACCTTTCGTTTTAGCTAATCAATAAGTAAGTCGATGAAATTTTAATATAAGCTCCTTGCACAAGGAAAATAGGTAGTTGTAACTATCAAAATTGTCAACTAATGACATTTGCTCTACATTACATTTGTCTACGTTACTTTTACCCGTATCACTTGCGTGTTGCCATTATTGTCTATTTTCTTGAATCTCTCCAATTCGAGTACAATTATTTTAAGTGCCTCCGTGTTTTACTACAAATTGGGGGGTGTAATTACATTTGTATGAATAAAAGTAAACGTAAATATACGAAGGAAATGTCAAGGAATGGAATATCAAGACACACGCCTTCATATTAGATACAGTAGGTACTAGTTGGTACACGTGAATATGCTTTTGATGTTCAATCGTCCATGGGAACTTTCTTATCTAGGATAATAAGTGGGCTGTCATTTTAATTGTATTAGGTCTTTACCTATGAAATTGCCGTTTTGTATGAAAAAATTTAAACGATGTTTTTTCATGTATTTTTTATTTGTATTAATCGAAGTAATCACCCATGCAATCAATGTATCTTTACCAGCGCAGTGGCAGTTTATTGATGCCCTTCTTAAAGAAATCAGCTGGACGGGAGGTAACAAATTCTTCAAAGGCATTTTGTACTGCCTCTCGGGTATTGAATTTTTTTCCCGTCAAGGAGTTATCCAAATTCTGGAAAAAGTAGTAGTCTGTAGGCGCAAGGTCTGGTGAGTAGGGCGGATGACGGAGAACTTCCAACCCCAGTTCTTGCAACTTGGAGACCGTCTGTTGTGCAGTATGAGGTCGCGCGTTGTCGTGCAGGAGCAGTGGAGACGAGCGATTGACCAATTCTGGTTGGAGATGTGCCAGCTTCTCCATCATTGTGTTCATTTATTCACAGTACACATCTGCAGTAATGCTCACCCCGTTTGTTAAGAAGCTGTCATCACACCGGCGCTAGACCACCAAACAATGACCGTCACTTTTCTAGGGGTAAGTTTTTGTTTAGGGCATTGTTTAGGTGCTGAACCAGGATCCAACCAACTTGCTGAGCGCTTGGGGTTATCAAACAGAATCTATTTTTCATCGCAGGTAACAATGCGGTTCAAAATTCCTTCATTTGTGTGTCTGTTGAGCAGTGCAAGGCACGTCTCGACGCGTACTTCGCGCTGGCGATCATTGAATTCGTGGGGCACCCACTTGTCAAGCTTTTTTACCTTGCCAATTTGACGCAAATGGACCAATATTGTTTTGACGCTAACGTCGAAAGCTGCTGCTAATTCAGCCGTAGATTGTGTATCATCAGCTTCCACAATCGCCTTTAATTCGTCATTGTCGACCAAAGTCTTCGGACAACCGCGAGGTTCATTTTTCAGGTCGAAATTCCCAGAACGGAAGCGAGCAAACCTATAACAGGTGGTGCGTTGGTTTGTAGTGTTAGCTCCGTAAACGTCGTTGATGTTGCGTGCCGCTTGTGCCGCGTTACTGCCACGACGGAACTCATATTCCATAATTACTCGAATTTTTAACGTATCCATGATGACAAAAAAGATTGAAATTCGATGAAAATGTAACACTAATCAATAAACAAATGACTACTTTTGGAAAACGAATTCCATGTTCTTAAAATAAAATTAATTTGAAATTAGAATTCTTAGTCATACAAAAATTATTTTGATTTGAAATGGCCAGTACTGCAGAACGGCAATTTCATAGGTAAAGACCTATTATCATTACTGCTTAGACTCTATTGAAAAACGTAGTAGTTTAAATCCTTCCTTACACCCATATTAATCTGAAGACTGGTTGAGTAGTGTAAGTGATACGGGTAAAATTTACATTTTTATTATATAATAAGAACCGTCCGTTAATATTAATATAAAATTTAATACCAATAAAATATAGTCTACAACTTTCACCAATAAACTTAGTTTTCATTCAGTGTAAACACAAAAAAAAACAATTTTTCTTTTTTATTCAATTGAAATCGTTTATATGTATGATAATCGCAATAATACACTACTACCGGTTTGAAAAACATCCCAGTTATCGAGAAGACCCGGCAAGAAACTCGATCGGGCATATTATCGTGTTCAGTGGATGTACAGAGAGGTATTCAATTCCAGGCATCACTGATGATCCACCCTATAATAAATACCCTTTGAGAATAAAACTTGCTTAACATGGTTCTTCAACTTATTATCCGGCAAATCGGTGATATGCTAAAGAAGTTAGGCAGTAGAATTATTAAAATTCTTCTTGTCATTTACAAGTTCAAAATTATTTACAAAAATTTTATCCCTTCTAAAAGGTTCCAACCATCAATTATTTGAAGTTTAGGAGACCAATAGGTATACTTAGATATTTGCAGGCGATTATTACTGTGACGACTTTTCTATCCCCTGCAGTCAGTGCTACTACATTGTTGCACTAAGTATCTCAAGGGCCACAGCTTCTTTTAACTTCTAGAACAGTTGATATATATCGAGTTAACTCGTGGATTTCGCTATGGTAGCTTTAAAGGTTGAAATGACGACGGCTACCACCGATACATCTTTATCTCTCAACAGTGTCTGCTTTACTTAGACTGTTCTTCACTCACCATGAGTTGAAAATACTTCATTCTTACAAACCATTTAAGATATACAAAACTAAAAAAGCTGTAAAAAGTATTAACCTTTATGTAAAACAGTACCAATTCGCTAAAAGATAATACAGTTTTTGAATCATATATAATGTATGCAAAATCAGTTACGTTTCATATACATTTCATATATCTTAACCGGAGGGGAAACGGAATCCATACAAAAACTAGTGGCATAAGCATTTCAACTTCATATTCCGCCGTTGAACATGCCTGCGAGTGTGCTCGGATATTTTCTGCAGATACGACTATTGTTTGGGTTATCTAGTCGTTTCCATTCCTGGGGCTATGAATTTAGCGATATTTCGAATTATATTATATCGAATTATATATTTTTTTAATGTATACTTGTAAATTCTTTCTTTTTCCTATTATAGTGTTTTTAACATATAGATACGAATAATTTTTATATATTTTTTATTATGGTTTCGCAATATAATATAATTAAACATGGTTTTTTATATAAATAAGAGCATTTGAGGAATAGGCTTCATTTGTTTGTTTGACAAAATGGCTGTTAATGCTGTCGTGGAAAGTCCGAACGACCGAATAGAGTGTGAAAGAGACAACTGTAGTCAGGAATTATTACTATTTTCTTATTTTTGCTTATACGAGACGAGGTGGAGGTCTAAACTAATTAAAACTTTGCTTATTTACAATTTGTCCTACAATACTTAGTAATGCATATAAAATAGAGAAAATCATTATTCCATATTTCCTTGTTTTCTTTTCCAAAACTCGACAATAATTGTAACATATACTAGGATTTAAAAATATTTTCTCAAATCTCCAGAGATAAAACAGAGGAATACATTTGTATGGACTAAACACCATCCGGATTTCCTCTTAATAAGTGCAATTAAGATTTGAGACACGGCAGGAATTTGTATATATAAATTCTAGAGTTAACATTTTTGTTGAGTCTTCACTCTCCTTATAAAAACTAAAGTCTAAATATTTAATCTATTTGGTATATACTTAAGTATTTTTTTTTAGTATGTACAATAGATTGTTTGCATTCCCAATAGCAGTAATAATTCTTTCAGTGAACTTTAAGGATTCAACTTTTTTTATTAACTCCAGACTTGTCAGACCAATTTCACGGCAATTTTTCAACTAGGTATTCAGTAACTAGTGGCGTGGAAAATCGAACTTATGTCTGGATATGTATATAGAATGGATATTAAAGCGATTACTGTAGTTATAGTTTAAACCGCATTGATCGACATTGATTCAAATAGTATGATAAGCTTCAGTTTTTGATGAAGGAAAACGTGATGAAACTATAACATGATGGTGGTAGTATTTTCTAATGCTTACCTGGCCAGCTATAATAAAATTAATAAAATTTATTGTCAAGCACCAATTACTGTGTTCTGGTCATTTTACTAAAGTACCAGTAATAATTCTTTTAAGGTCACTAGATACAAGTCCTTTAAGTTTAACGTCATAAATTTTTTCTAATCTTCAAATATCGCTCTAAAAAGATGGTGTCTTTCTTGTCCGAACTGACCAAGGAGTTTTAATCGAAACTCAAATATATGTTTCTAGTCATTATTTATAACCCACTTCACTTGTGTACAATAACCAAACTGCAACAAGTAAAATGCCGCGAAAATTACATAATATAGGTCCAAAGAACATAATTTTATGAGTTAAAATAAAACTATCAAAATCTCGTCAAACTACAGTTCTGTTTCTCGACTTAGCGTATTTGTTGCCATCTCCGGCTACATTCTCACATAACCTTACCCGAAATTTTTTTACTCCTTAGATACTTAGTCCTTATAAAAAAATATTTTACGATATCTTCATTCAATGACAAGTTATTAAAGTTTTAAGAAACTACAGTTTTTATAATGACTGCGTTCTTCAGTCTCCCACGCGAGCGGAGCCGCGGGCACAGCTAGTATGTTAATAAGAAACATTGATTTTAACTTCTCGGTAATGATTTTATTTAAAAGTTTTATAGAGAATATCCAAAGATTAACTGCGTAAACAACATCAATTGGACTAACCTTTCTCTGTTGAAATTAAGTAATTTTGGAACTACTGTATCCTCTGATACCAGAGAGGTTCTAAGTCTTCAGGGCTATAAAATAATTTAGATAAACCAAAAATTTTCAACAAAGGTGAGTTGTTCAAGGTATTGTTAATTTGATTAATCGCCAGAGGTATTCAGAATGAAAGGAAAAAAAAACTCATAGATGCCGAATACGGAGACACCCAAGTCGAAATGGTGAGAATGGGATGGTAGGCACTTGTACCTGGCAGACGCGTAACCGGTATATGGGGTAAAATACATATCAGATTGACTCGCGTAGAAGCGTCTTGTTCTTCCACCAGCCAGAGGAACTTCCACAACTTAGAGGTTGTGAGAATTGTCGATGGCCTCACAAACGGTATCGAACCTTTAAGTCTAAGGAGAGAATTCACTTCCTTGTGTGTTCTATCGTTTGTACAATGGGCTGTGTTCCGAGGAATTGTTCGGTACGATATTTTCCTCCATCCCACCGCACGCAATCGGCAGGGAGTTCATCCTTACACTTTGGAGCTTAAATGGTCACGGACAGTCTGATTTCACAGGAGTTTCCTTTCTCGAACGCTCCAGATGTGGAATGAGCTCCCTGCTGAGGTTTTTCCATTAGACTACGATATGGGGTTCTTGACGAAGGGAATGAACGACGTCGTGGTATAAAATGAGACTCTGGCTACGATTGACTTGTTGATATAGAAGGTAACCATACGTAGCCTATGACAGTTATTCTAAGTTATGATTATAAATGAAATTAATAACTAAGGTAACTCTAATTATCAATTACCTACAACAATGCTACACCTAAATTCAATTATAAATACTTGCCGTTAACAAATATGACAAGTTAAAATAATCAATTCGAATTTCGAATCCCTGAATACTTAATCGCGGGCTATCATTCGAATATCAAATAAAATCGACGAGGAATCGTTACTGATTTTAAACGGGTAAATAGCAGATGAAAGATTCACTGCCACCCACCTACCACCTTCCTTTATAGTTTATAGGGGGTTGAATTTGACCTAGAAAGTTGTGGGGGATGCATTTTTTGCATTCCACTAGGGCAGCCTACGGGTTTATTGCGCTCATTAGTCGTAGTTTATATTCATCATCTGCACTAGATTTAACGTTACGCGCAAATTGGTTCTCAACTGTCATAAATTCTTTGACCTTTAATATTATTTAGCGAACCGATTTGCGAACGTTGACTCAGCCAATTTCTCTTCAGTTTGCGATTTATTTCTATTGTTAAAATAATAAAATGGTAATCGATTATTAGCGCTTGTATATTCTTCTGTCTGACATTAAACTGTGTTACTAATTTTACTAAGAAGCAAAATGGTTCATAATTTATATATTAAAATATGCAAGCACGTAATAACATTTGTTTGCGTAACAAAACAATAAGAACTCCCAAAATTTTTATCCCGTGTACCATTAACATTATTATCATTGAAGGCAAAATGTCTCACTTTCGTGACGTGATCTGAGCGCATCTTTCAATTCTAACCTCAACTATACGTGCCAAAAAAGTATAACTTCGAAAACATGGTTTTTCAACATGGACAATTTGAAACATCGGCAAAATGAAGTATTTTAGAAGAAATTCTATTAAATTGAAACTTACTTGATATTTTAAGAATGGTAGGAAGCAGTAATACTCGCTATTTCGGCGTTCCAACAGTGGAAAACTATTATTAACCGGCTTCTTCTTATTTAATGTTAGTGTGTGTTTATACGCAATTATGCCAAATTAGAATATTTTTGTAATGTCCAGAGTTGAAATAACTCTTTAAAAAGATAGTGGCTCCTGTGTCAAAACAGTCCAGGAAGTTTTTGTAGAAACTTCGATTTCATGCTTCTACGAGTAATTATTAATTATAATTCACTTCTTTTAAACACAATATCCAAAGTATATCACGCAAAATGACAAATCAATATACAAGCATATAATGTAACTTTATGAATTAAAATAAACACTAGAACAGAACACTAGAACAATATCTCGCCAAAAACTTTTCTTTTCGACAGTCAGTCAATTAGTCCTTTTCGTAATTAATTATAAATAAATATAGGCTGAAGTGATCACTCAATTTTATGTGAACTGCATTGATGTTTCCTACTTCATAAGCCTTTAACACACATCCGCCGCGTAACCATAGTAGTGAAACTGCTGTAGTTCCAGCATGACGTGTCCGTTGTACGACATGTGAAACAGAAGCGAAACTGCCTGTTCTAACGCAGAGTTTTGACTATGAATCTATTTTTTTCCCATGCAACTTCGTTGATGTCGCGGTCGGTGTAACGCCGGTCACATCTCCGCTTTCGGTTGCCATTTTATTATGGTTTTGCGTCTATTTACAAAAGATCTGATGCAGTCGACCGTTTTTAGTAGCGAAAATAGCATTAATTCTTTAAAATAGATGAATTTCACTGAAAAAATCATCCAAGAGGTCAGAAATAGACAAATTTTTTGCTAGCTTATTCTAAATAGGTTTTTGTGACTAGTTCTCTATATAACTGATTGTACACAACCTCTTCTTGTTTCATTAATTTAGTGCACCCATATTCTAGGTATTTTTAAGGACATTGGCCATAGTAATATTTCTTTTAATCTGCTAAAATACACACTGCACTCACGTGACATGCCGCTACTTGATTCGCGACGAAGTGTAATGATGTTTCGCTAAGAAGAATATGTAGCGGTTTCGCTTTATTTATATCACGGCGGCGCGGAGGTGTGCTAAAGGCCATAACATACAAAAACCGAATATCATGAATTATAGATAAAAAGTCGATACTTTAAAATACCTACCTTTAAAATAAATGATAGATTAGTGGGAGTAGATATCTTTGAACACTTTGAACCCCTACAATGACCCGAGCTTTTGTTGATGGAAAACATTGTGATGAAAACATAGTATAGTGGTAAGGTATTTTCTAATGCGTGCCCGGATAGTTACCACCCTAAAGTTGAAAATCTTTCTCCAAGATCCTATAGGTGTGTTACGGCAGCACTACCTTAGAGCCAGATCCTCTACTAGACTCAGCCTATGAAGCTCACAATCTTGGGTGAGATTGTGGCTATGACGTTAAACCTATAATGAAATAAAGAAATATTCAACTATAAATTACGTGTTTGCGTTGTGACCTGGCAACATTTAAATGTATTCTTTAGTAAGAGTAATAAAATATTTCACTTTTCAACATTTTCCGGAGTCCGAATATCGAATTTATGCGGTTGACATGCGCTGCCCTGTATTAGAGTTACACGGCTTGCATTCAGCAGTGATAGATTAATGGAGGCATCGCTACCAGAAAACATATTTTTATGTTAAATTAATTAATATTTACGAGTTCCTAATTCCTTTTGTTAGCACTGGTTCTCATTTCGTTCCTCTTCAACATTTGTTATACAAACCTTACTTTTCAGGAAAAATCATAAAGAAAATATCTAAGTATCTCATTTAACAGTTGAATTTTATTTTCAGTTTAAAAGTAATTATTTTAACGCATTCAAGCATGATATAATATTTATTAAAGTAATTATAGACATCACAGGACATTAAGATGGTCTGATTGAAGTTTTATTCAGTCATATCAACTGTTAAATTAATTTCACTGTTGACCTGTTCAGTTTGTTTGCCGACTCGATCGTTCCGCCATTGTGTATTGTATGATTGTTTTCGGGTCAAATAGTGTTTCTATATTTGGAATGTTCAGTCATTTGTGTGTATATAAAGCGCCACTTAGATCGGCACTAATACTGTACAATGCAGTGACTTCTATATTAAATTAGACCTACTATTTTGTACTAAAAAACGTGGGTAAGAAGTAAAAAACAAATGTCTAAAGCTTCAATGTTAGATGCGACAGTTAGTTGCAAGTTTCAAAATTATTAAACAAACAGCTGCTCCGAGTATGTTTTCTCGTCTTTATCATGGTGAATGTTTTGAAGAGTTATTTGACCTTATTTTATCCACTACAGAACCACGCGGACTAGCCTATGAAGTCATAGCTACACGGTACGAACCAAGAAGTTCGAAAATTCTTATCTTTGCCGTACCGTTCAGATGTCAAAGGGTCTCCTATTCAACGCTGCACTGTGTTCCCTTCTTTTTGAAGTGTATTATATTGTAATAATCCAAAAGTCACAGAAATTTTCTACTGAAAACTCCAGTAGCATTGAACTTGACGTATCTGAATTGTTCAATGTAGCTTCTGGCTCTAAGCTTCTCTTGCCGCGGAAATTTGTATTCAATCAAAAAATAATTTGGATGCGATTCTGAAAAAAAAAATGTAACGCTCGCCGTTACGTTATGTTACTAAAGTTACGTCAATGATCTAACGTTCGTTGAAGTGAATCATCTTTGGGTACGATAGTGAAAATGTTTGTAAGGGAAACTGTGTTGCTTTACGTTGTAAAAAAATTGCAATGATAATTACTTGACGTTACGTTATGTTACTGAAGTTACGTTAATGATCTAAAGTTTGATGAAGTGAATCATCTTTGGGTACGGTAGTGAAAATGTTTGTAAAGGAAACTGTGCTGTAACACGTTGTAAAAAAAACGATATTTACTTGACGTTACGTTATGTCACTGAAGTTACGTCAATGATCTAAGCTTTTTGGAAATTACTTTAATATTTAAAAATGTAAAATATTGTTCGTGTAATCTTTACATGCGGTCGAAGATAAACTTCTTTGAATTGTGGAAAACATTACGGCTAATCTAAAAATAAATATAGCGTGTTAGAATTTAAGGATACATATTGTTAATATAATTTACAGTGAGCAACATAAAGTAGTATATTTATTAACTGTGTTATTAAAATTCAGAATTATTTATATGGCAACACCGCGTCAAATTCAACCCGTTTCTATATTCAAATTGGTTTTAACGTTCAATTAAAATACTTTAAAGCTTTATTAACTAGTATCCGCAGAGACAATAGACGTATTCATGTTTTAAGACCTATTTTTTTTTCTCATACACCATAAGGACTATACGTACACGCTGTATTAAAACATTTGTTCTTCAATAGCGGAAAGTATTTTTTTTTTCAAAGCCATATATGATAATAATCTAAATAGTATTTGTAATGTAATTTGTAATTTGTAATTGTATTGTATTTGTAATAAAATAAAAAGCAAAAGCCTAACTAGATATGTATTATTTCTTGGTTATTGATCGATATAAAAGAATTGTAAACAACACTTTCCGAAACCGAAAAACAGTCGTCGTTAAATGTGCACTAATAATGTGAAAACGTGCCGACTCTGTCGACCTACATTGCTAGGGTACGGTCTTAGTGACAAAGTGTAATATTTATATGTGATGTGTAGTTTGTTATTATAAGATAATAGATATATGCTAATACTATGAAGCTTAAGAGATTGTTTGTATGTTTGAAAGAGCAAATTTCCGTAACTACCCGTTAGATTTGAAAAGTTATTTTAGCAGTTTTTAGTTCGTCTATTGTAGAAGGGTATACAATATGTAATTTTATGCTAGGATGTTAAAAAAGCGGAGCAATAATCATGAACGTCAAGCAATCTGGCAAGTTGTAGGCAAGTACAGGAAATGAGAACAATGATAGGATATAGAGGTGGAGCAGCCCGCGGCGGTGAGGTGAAGAATCGGTCGACTAAATTGAACATGGGAAACGGTGGGGAACAGCTGGTCAAAGATAAATAAATCCTAGAATTAATCACTAGCTGTGCCCCGCGGTTTAAAAATAATTTAAAAGAAATCGCTTATTGATAATTTATAATACTTCATATAGAAGATTTATTTTTCGGACGGCCAGGGTTATGCGTCATAACTCACACGACTTATTCGCGCCACTACACCTATAGTCCATAGACCCGAGCCGAGTGTTAAATTATTTTAATTTTACATTATCTTCTAAACTATAAGTCCAAATAACAAGCTATAAAGAGCAAAGTTTATCTTCATAAAATTATCTTGATGATGAAGAAGTAACTTTCGTTCGTAAGGATTAATAAAGCCTAATAATAATACTCGTAAATCACTTTAAAAAATCACAAAATACCTTATTGTAGCTTATTTATAAGAGCATATGATATTACAGACTTTTTTTGGATGAACTAAGGAGCACTATTTTAACTATTAAAACATTGTATTTACGTATCACTAACCATTACACCAGCGCACGCGGATAGTGCACTTCGGGTGCGCTATTTCTTCCGACTTACTTAACTGTAATTAATATTTAAGAATTTTTCCAATCCAACTGGTAGCTCCTGAGATTAGCGTGCTTAAACAAACAAACAAAAACTCTTCCGCTTTATATATATTAGTATAGATTTATTTTCCAATCTTCTATCCGCTACGCCGTAGCAGTTAGCTATGACCGCTACGCGCGTAGCATAAAACATACGTAACCGTTTCCGGCGTTCTGATGAAAAAACGATGCAAATATTATTAGAGTTTTAAATTATACTTAGAAATTAAAAAGCTGTTAGCGTCGCATAGTTTAGGGTAGAGTAGGATAAATTAAATAAAGTAGTTTCTTTTATAAAATTTGTGTGTGTTTCGTAATGGTTTTTAAATTGTATTGCTACGTGGAATAAAGCGAATTTAGGACTGAAGCACCTATCGAATCCTAACATGGCTATCAACCATCGTTTCGATGCAATATATTATGTAAATATGAGCCCAATCGGTCAAGTTGTTCAGAAGGTATAGAATCACTAACGGACGCAAGATACGTTAATTTTTCTAAGCGTTGTAAACAGTGTATGTTAAAATTTGACACCTTGGCTAGTAATATTAATGGGCTGTCCCATAACTTAAAAAAGAAGATAGTTACCGAAATTCAGTTATCGCTACTTTTATTGTCCATCTAAGTGACACACATATATTTAATTTTTCACGTAGGTGCATTTTACATTTTTGCTTAAAGCACACACAAAAAAGCGCGATTTGCCACCGTGGGTCATGACCCCCATGGCCTTAGCGCCTAGGGCACTGAAGCAATGATGGCTCAGTAATAGTATGTTCAGACACCGCGTTGATGGACGTGGCTTCTAATACTACGAGCCTGACCTTGAAGGAAACATATCTTGATAAAAACGTAGCATGGTGGTGAGACATTACTAATGCTCGTCTGGCTAGGCTAGCTATAACCCTTAAGTTGAAAGTCTGTTGCATAGTACCTGTATGTGTACCGGCTGCTGCACTTGAGAGTCAGTTCTCCCATTAGGCTTAGCTTGCGCCACATCGTCACTTTCTAACCGTAAAATAATTTTGAAAAGGGTAAATACGCCTCTATATGTAAATCATAAACTCTTTTGAATTTGCACGCGGCATTTGACATCGTACAAGTGGCTGCACTCGAGATACTTGTATAAACACGCCGCACGCTCCGCTGTACTTGCGCTCGTGACAAGCGTTCGCTTTGAGCGTGCAATCTGACCGCACCCTACTCTCAACAGGCTCGGTCCTATAACCTCGAGCCTCGTCCTTGTTTACATACATAAGGTATTTATTATTTGTGTTCTGTTACGACGCGGGATTAGCTTATGAATAAATCAACTGTTCTATGTATCGTAGAAGCTAATATATGTAATATTCATTATACAAGTTAAATTCCGTGGATCTATTCGTAAGTGAAGATTTTATTTAGAAATAACGATAGCAATGGAAAACAAGACGGGAATATTAAATTAGTTAAAATATAATAGAGATTTAATCGATAAGAAAAATATCATTGTTGGATCTAAATTTTGGTAAATTAATTACAAAAAATACTGAGCTTGAATAGGCTTATATAGACGATATCGTAACTTCAGATTCAAAGTTGAATCTCACGATTTAAATAAACCAGTATACAATAAATTAGAAAGATATTAATAATACATAAACAGTAAATTTAGTCACAGTAAGGTAGAGATGATCGATGTTCAGACATCGATTTGTCCTACGGTATTTTACTGTGGAGTCCAGCAGCTAAGGTAGATATCATATTTGTACTACAAAAACGGGCAGTTCGAGCAATTTATGACACAGAACCTCGCGAATCACTGAAGAACAAGTTTCAAGAATTTAGTGTCTTAACTTACGTCTTCCCAATATATTTTGGATAATTTAATGTATGTTCGAAATTATTTTTTGATTCTTTTAAATTTGTAAATGACAGTTAAAATTTTTATACTAGAAGTAAATTATAAGATAGTCATTCAATCTTTTAGACTTAGACTAATAACTGTTTTTTAAGTCATTTTGTTAGTTTCTACAATAAACTTCCTAAGCAAATAACCGGAAAATAAGTTCAAGAATCATGTTAAGCAAGTTTTATTGTACAAAGGATATTATAAGTTGGAACATTACGTGAATGATGGTGATGTCTGGAAGTGATTATCTCTATGTACACCCATTAAAAATAATAATAATTTTAAAAAATAAAAACCTGTAAAACCAATTAAATAAAAGGTTAAACCCAATCGATTTTTTGCCGATTCTCATCGATGACTGGCAGCCTAACCATGTAACCGTAAACCACCTAGCAATCGGTAATAATTCTGAAATAGTTACTGTCATTGTCAAATTCGTACCACGTATCAAGTTACCGACTGTGCTGCCCCAAGCGAGTAATTGAAATACTAAGAATCTGAGCAATCTCTACGAAAGCTTCAAATTTCCTGCTACGTAAGCCCAGCGACCGCGACTGGACTGCGACTGTTATGGAATTTGAACTGTCAAACAGAAACCAGACAAATTGCAATTACTAAGGTAGGTAATATTCAGTTACTTCGTGGTAATGATTATAAATATTATTTTAAAACCATTATTTATTAAAAATATGCTGCTCGAAGATACAAATTTTTGTTATATTGATATTGTTCCATCCTAAAAAGAGCAAAACAAATACAATTGATTCTTCACAATATTCCATATTTTTAACCATCGTGACCATAAACGTTATTACATCATATTTACCTTATTTTTTCACAAAACACAACAACAAATTTATTTTATAAATCACAACGACTACAAAAGTCACCAACCGCAGAACAATATACTCTCTGTCACCAACTGACTTTAACGTTTGGTTTCTGCCGTCGGTAACCATGGCGCTAGTTTCTATGAAGATTTCGTTGTGAGCGACAAATTAGAAACGGAGCATAAACTGAACTGCGATCGCGTACATAATACCAAATCTGCGACTCGGTTACGCGACGATTTCGTAACGGCTTAGGGACTGGTTACTAGTCACTAATTTTTCGTGGTCAGTCAGCGGGATGTTTTCGAACCGGTAGTATCGTGTTGACATTTACAGGTGCTTAAAATAAATCTAAAATATCAAACGAAAGAAAATCGTAACTCTATATGTAGCATCCAAAAAATAAGGAAAGGTTGCCACGCTAGATATGGAACAAAAAAAAACATCGAAGTTCTCTAACATAACTAGCATCGATGTTTTTAATATCGCTCAACTCTAAAATACTCGTAGAGGCTAGGCGGATCACGAACTAGAATTTATAAGTGGACATTTAATATTTAATCAAACCGATTACCTTGTAATTACCGGTCTTAAATAGAAAAACTAATCAAAATTGTATACATACGGTTTCACTTAAACAAGCACCAAGATCGCCGGGACCTGGTAACCAAATTTCATATGTTTATTCCCACCAGTAGGCACTCCACAATATTTAGGTTTATGAAGACATCCAGATAAACTCTAAAAGAACGAAATAACTTCAGTCGTAGACATAACAAACACATAATCTTCTAGTCAAAGAGGCAATAAAAACATGATGGCCATATGTAGATTGTAAACCGATGCTCACTTTGATCTACTTAGGCATTTAGTAAGTTAATGCCTTCTGCTTTGACTTTTATATTATTAAACTAACCTTCTACCCTGGCTTCGTGCGCTTGTACTAATTTACCTTTAAGTAAAATGTACGTAGGATATAATATATATAATGTACTGTATTAGGAGAAGTTCTGTTCAAAAATAATTAAAACAAAGAAAATATATATAAATATGAAAAATGAATATTTAAATTAAATTATATTATATTAAAATAGATTATTAGAGATCGGACGGAGCGTCTGATATATACGACGGTTTGATTCATAATGGGAGTTGCTCTTTTTTTTTTCGAACTGACTTTACTGTTGGCCAGGGTGCCTTAACAGTTTCACCGGGCTTGTGAGCGAGCTCTTAAGGCACTCAACCGAGAAGAATAGAAGTAGCTTACTTCTAATTATTTATTTATATACTACCTGTGCCCCAAAGTTTCACTAATGTTAAATTCATTTGACCAAATTTCCACCGCACCGTCGGGAACGCAACCCATAGTCTATCGTTGTGTTCTTACTTCCAATACTCGCCCACAACTTACTAGATTACTTGATGTACATAGTTAGTGCTCCGTTTCTTAGAGTCGCAGCGTGAAGTTATAAGCTTATAACTTTAAAATGCGCTTTATCTGATGTAACCTATAAGGAAATTTATTCCCCAAGGTGGACCACATTTACATGAGACGGGTGTTCTTTTATACAACATATGACCCGCCTGATGGTAAGCGGCTACCGTAGCCTATGGACGCTTGTAATGCCATAAATATCACTAGCGCGTTGCCGATCTTGAATCCCCCTACCCCAATGAGCTCTAGAAACACTAATTACCGCAGGAACACAACACAAGTTTATTTAACAGCGATCTGTTCCACCAGCCGGACTGCCCCAAGTAGATAGAAATCTCCGAAGAAATTTCTCTGTGTCCCACTTCTCTTGACTACTTGGGTGCTTGAAGTCTCCTAAACTCCTAATTCGAATGTACAATAGTAGCACAAAAGTTAATTAAAAAAAGAAAAATACATTATAAAAACATCCCGCCCGGTATCGACGCGTAATTTCACGTTACACGATTTGTTAAACATCACACGATATTAAAAAAATAAAATGAATACAATAAAACAAAAAAATAAATGAGAGTTTTTGACGTAACCGTTTGTTTTCTTTGATGATATACGAGTAGTAGAACTTATTATTACTTTGTAGATATTCACGCAGGTGCGCGGCATAGATTTCGTTTTTGAAAGCAATTGCCTGTTAAAATAAATATAATGAGATATTTTACTTTTTTTATCTTTATTAATACAAGGGTATTCTAACATAATTATATATTATACATTCGTTTTTATTTTTCTTTATATTTAATGGCAACTGTTCTGTCATTCTCAGTTCTGTCAACGCCACGTGAATAGAAATTTTTTTCAATGATTATTGTAATTTTAAAACATAGAATTAACAAGATGGCGGCTCCATTTTTAAATTTGTTCAGGGATTTTTTTAAGCAACTAAAAATATTTGTTTCAAGTTATTATTCATAATCTACTTCACTTGTGTGCAATAATTAAACTACATCACTCAAAGTGCCACCAAAATTACATAATATGGGGCCAAACAACATTTTATGAATTAAACTAAAAACCACCACATCAGAGATGAAGATCTCGCCAAGAACTCGTATATATTCATTAATAAATATCTTATCTAAAATCTTGTCTAAATGAACGTGTTTAAATAAAATTTGTTTTAATTTATTATAGCGGTTAAAAAACTGGTAAATACGTTCTTCACACCTATAACGTCGTCAAAAGGGGGTGCCCTTGTCTCTCGTCATACTCCTTCCGTCATATAATCTCTTTCACTCACACTCTTGGGTCATTAATAACGTCATCTCTTTCACACCGTCTTTCACTGTTAATAAATTGTTAAGGAATCAGAGGGTATTCATAAGGGAAGCTTCATAGAAGGGCTTCATATGACATAATTACGACGATGTCATTGTGTTACAACACTTAATTAAAAATTAATCAGAGCAATATATCGATAATATTAATAAAACACTATATCGGAATCCTACCTTTAAAAAAAAACGTAGTAAAGAATATATTGCATTGTAGTTTTAAATATAAGATAATGTAGTTACATTATTAAAGATAGCATACAATATTTTTGTTTTATTAAAACGTATCTTAAACAATAAACAAAAAAACGCTACCGCTTGTCTCTTGCTGCAGACCATAAACTGTCTTATTTTATCTATATCACGCTGAAATTCCGCACCTAATTAGCGGTTTTCGCCTATCTACATACGAATAACAGCTGCGTAATGACGCCGTGTACAGGGTTGTCACTCACACGTTCCTAAAATTGTTTTTACACGTAATCCGTACTTGTCACTTTCTGCTGAAAGGTATGGTTGGCACACGCATTGGCGCATGAGCACACCAGCAGTAATATTTGAAACAGATGTCAAATAGTATCCACTTGATACTGAGTTATTTAATTTACGTTATATTTAAAAGAGTAATTATAACGAAGTTTGCGTGTTTAAGGTCAAATATTGTAGGTCATACGCAATAGACTCTATCACGAATAACGTGGTCAAAAACCTGTCATTCTAATTTGCTCCGGTGGGTCGCGTAATGCATCAACTTGGTCTATACTTTGACTGCTGTTGATAGACTCACATCTGGCACTGGTGGAGGCTGTTTTTTAATATTCCTTACCGTTGGTGCAAACGTTATTACGATATTATAAAAATCAGATACATATATTATTACTACGCGTAAGAAAAATAAACGTCTTAATAAGAGTAATTTGATATTTATTAAGTAAATTAAAGCATATTTCGAATAAAAAAACATTTATCACCACCAATAAATTGAGTAGTATAAAATCAATGCAGCAAAGTAGGTCTGACCGACGATGAGAACTTGGTAATTCAAAAAAAAAAATACAAAAAATTTTATATAATGAATTAAATTTTACGTTCGTTAACATTCTTAAAACGAAAAAATAAATATTAATTTATTTTGGAAACATTGGCAACCCTAGACTCGCGTGTCATTAGTCTTGTTAGAGTTGCTTCACAACGTGGCTCCGAATGCGTTTCAATTGGGGTATAAGTCACATTTTAAATTATCATGAATACAATACAAATAGTTTTAATCTGTCCTTTGTGTAATTTAAGCTTGCGTGAAATGAAAATTGTTAACAATGAGAAACCATATTTTGTATTTTTTATTGTTAGATTAAGTTAAATGGTTAAAATACACTTTTGAGTATTTTAATCTAGATAAATATAAATGAAATGTGATTTCGCTTTTTTCCATTATCCGATAGAAAATAACTCGCAATGAGTATTCGCAATTCTTATTTTTTTTATATTCGATATGATCCTGAAACAGGAAAATAAATCTGGATAGGTGGCCCTGTGATCGAGTTATTGACTGTTGGAATGAATAGAACAATATCTGTTGGGCCAGCTAGTTTAAATGAATATTTTATTAAACAATAATAATATATAAAAGAATAATAACGTTTATAAAATAATTTCAAGTACAGGTTTATATAGATTCATTGGATCCGGATAAAAAAAAAATTGCTTCCCGGATTCCAGTGCCCATCTGGTTAATTGCTAAAATCATATATAAGAACTCTATATAAATAAAATGATTTAAGTTTTCCGTTGTACGCGAATCACATCAAAAACTACTTGATACGGTTTTGATCGATTTTTTGGTGTTTTACTCCTTAGATACTTGGTCATTATATTTCAAAATAATTAAATAAAAAGTGAATATAGATTTAAGAAACTACGATTTTTATACGCACTACGCGTTCTTTTGTCGTCCACGCGAACGAAGCGTGCAGCTAGAATACAATAAAGGAAGTTAAACACATGTTACGAAATGTTTTCATACTACGTTTTAATGTTAAAAGAATTAATATGTACTCGTTTGTGTGCGTGTGTGTGTGTTTGTGTATGTGTTAGAAGACTGTGTACGCGAGTGTGTATGAGTCAATGTGCGAATAAGTGTGTTTTACATTGTGTATTGTTTGTAAAATAATGTGGAAGTTGAAGCCGGGTCCCATTTAGACTGACTTATATTGTTCAGATTCAGAAATTACTGAGTAATGAGAAAGTTAAGAGCGAGTGGAACATGAACGGATATTCAAACAGTTACCTAATAATTTTTTACCTACCGTATTCGGGATATGACGTCATGAAATATCCACACTAGTATTATAAATTCTAAATTAACTCAGTATGTCTGTTACTTTTTTACGACTAAACTTCTGAACATCACATAATAAAATTTGACATAAAGGTAGTTTGGAATCTGGAAAACGACATAGTATGAAAAGCACGCAAACAAAGTCGCGGAATAAACTAGTGTGATAATATAAATAAGATAACTTCAGAATAGCTTAGATTAAACACTAAAAAAGGTGTGTATATTGACTACGACAATGACAAAAAGTATTAACATGTTGGATAATGAGATAAACTGTAGGCAGATTTAAATGCAACTGTTGTTCCAAGAGTTAGATAAAAGCGAGTAGCGGGCAATAATTCTCATTATGTATGGAATTGTAACAGTGAGCGAACGTTTTGTCAAATTTCCAAGTCCAAGTTATTAAATTAATTATTAGTGAAGACATTTCAATTATTGATTTATTGATTTTTTTAACATTCTGATACGAAAACATAACAGGATTCACATGGTATCTAGATGTTTCAATCTTGATACGGTCGAGAGTTTGCATTAGATTTTTTATATTTAAAGATTTATTAGAAAAAAGTAATTTCAAATTCATTTCAAACGGTATACAAAGCCAACAATTTGACAATGGGGCAGTTTCAGCTGGTGCAATGTAGCGTGGTATGACCACACAGCGCTGGTTTTCAGTCTCCCCTATAACTTAATTAATAAACGCGGTCAGCAGCTCGGTTCGTCATATATGATATTGCATTAAATTGAAATAAAAACGTAACGTAGATAAAAGAGACAAGAAAAACCTTTTCCGGAGAATTGGAAGATGTTTCCAGAATAATATTTGATTTATCTTTGAAGAGATAATTCGCTAGTGTTCAAAAACATTCACTAACTTTCTGCTAATAGTGCTAACAATTAATTTTGGACATTTATATTAATGGTAAGATTTAATTAACACTTTTAATCTAAACGTAATTATAATACTTACAACAATATTTATAGAACACTTAGGTTTAAGTATAAAAAATACCTTCGAACTTTTCCGAGTAAAAATAAGAAAAAGTTGGTAGAATTTCATCACGAATGTAAAAGATTATTAAGAAGTTTTAACAATACCATTATTTAAGTAAGATTTTTGAAACTTGGGGCTTTGGAGAGTAGAGATTGGATATATAAAGTCCAATCGCGTGCAGCATCGGCCACCTATTAATTTTCCACCTTTGTGGCAAGAATTTTGGTTCGAAAAATATTCCATTGTTAGGCCCATTTTTTTTGGCAAGAATTTTGGGATCGAGGTGGGCTCTATTATTAAACCTTGCTTTCTATTCCTCTTTTTAAGCGGATTTATATGATCCTTTATTATTTTTCTGATATTAAACATCTTAAATATAAAATATTCTGTCACTTCAACCTGTTGCAATTTAGGCAATATTTTTCAACCAATCTACAAATCTGCACCTTGGAAGCGTAATAGTGTAAGTCAGAACTAATTTGTTCTGAACACTTCTAAAGTACAGAACCATTTATCTATCTTTTATTAAATTATCTGTATATCATCTGAATAATAAATATATTGGATTCGCGAC
This sequence comes from Saturnia pavonia, assembly GCA_947532125.1. Classification (NCBI taxonomy): domain Eukaryota; kingdom Metazoa; phylum Arthropoda; class Insecta; order Lepidoptera; family Saturniidae; genus Saturnia; species Saturnia pavonia. Next base: position 14,682,281 of record OX383906.1, read on the forward strand.
TGTAAACGTAAAATCGAAGCAATTTTGCAAAATCACATTTATGATTTAACTATCGTGATGTAAATCTACTATCTTGCCATCCATTTAATTAGGTGTTGCCGATAGGGCATTTGACTGTTTTCAAAAATCCATATAAAATTATCAACAATGTGATTAATAATACTAGTAGTAAGTGTTTTCTTCATAATTTTGTGTATTTTTAATAACAATCGACAAATCAATTCAAAGGACTATAAAAACCACGTAAACGCTCCCATTTGTAAATATCGCACCCTGACGTCATAAGCCGCCAGTCTAAGTATATGATACATAACCATTGTGTGTTATTGTCGAATAAAACTTTTTTCAAACATACTTAGGAGATAAATGGTCTAAAAATACATCTATAAAACTCCCAGAAAAACCGTTTTTATTGAATTTTTTTGTGTGTGTTTGTGTGGGTTTCTGAATGGCTTCGATTCACTATTGGACCCGGTAGATGGCGCTGTGATCGAGTTCTAGGTTTATTATTTTTAGACAAGGCAACATTTGGGCAGGACATAGCCGTCGGGTCCGGTAGTTTTTATATAAGTAAACATAATATAATATATTGTTTTTGACATCAAAATGATTCACAAGTGTACTATTTATAATATGTTACTTCTATAGTTTGAGAGTAGACATTGAAATCTTCAATACTTATTTACAACATAAACATCATAGTATGTCAACTATCAGATATTTTAAATTAATTAAAAAGTGAAAATGTTTTTAAAGAGTTGGCAACGCGTATGTTATGTTTTTGGTATTGCAAGTGTCCATAAACTGTGTTGAATTCTTACCATCAGGCCTGTCCCACGTTTGATTGACATCGTAGTGGTATAGAAAAAAAAATGAATAAGTTATTTACTATAATAACAATATTGATAAGTTTGAACCAGACTTATAAACAGTACTGATACTTCATCATTAGAGATCGCAGAAAAAGACGGTGAATATCAAAACTTTGTTATGTATTTAGATAAATTTGTTTCTATTTATAAATATTAACTATTACATAGATATTTAATAGATGCTTTAGGATATATTAAGCTGATTTTATATAACAAATCATTAATAAAATAAAGGCTGCATTGTTTACTATAAATATATGATCCTTAGAATAAATAAACATAACAGACGTTCTCGTATACTTAGAACTTATATTGGTGAAATAGTATAATTGAGATAGATGTAATAAGGTAAAATATCTCTATTAATAACTAGCTTAAAAGTAAGATATTAACTATTAATAAAATATTATATTATGAGTATGCTTACTAAAAAAATACTTGCAATATTATTTTTACCACATTTTTAATTTCGCAGCGTTAATCATACGTTATTTTTAGTCCAATCGATCCATAATTACTTTAACTTTATTTTACGGTAGCCCTACTACTGAGGGTTTACATAAAATTGGTCTCCATTATTTAAAACGAAAATAATGGTTGCTAACGATTAATTAACAAGAAAAGCAAAGGGGTTAAACGGATTCGCTCGTTACGCAATATCTGGTGGCATGTGACGTAATTAGAGATTCGACCAATCATAGAGCGTTTGTGATCACATGGCAGAAGTTTAAAAAATGTGTATTTTATTTCTTGTTTTATTGAATAATAATTTAATATATTCGAATGTTTATAATAAGAAGTCATTAAATCATATTTTTAAAATAGTCAAATACTCAATTTAGACAAGTATTTTTTTAACAACAGTGAAATTATGTGTCCACACTACACCTAACTTATGATTCCACCAATTCATTTGTAACGATTTCAACTTAACCACCTATCTCATCAAATAATTCATTTATTGCAGATAATATTTATAATAGAATTATTATACTCGTATTAAGAACATAATTAATATAATTTTAAGGAACTTTGACCAAAAATCTTCACCTAACGTATGCCCGTCCGCTTGCTGCTGGTCAGGTGAAATACCATTGTGTATTCAACAAACTTTTGCTAAGGTATATACGGGAATTGTTCGTGTCAGTCATACGTCATCCGAGTCGTTTGTCAGTGTCAAGGAGCGACACCCCGGAAGGAACCCACAAATGAAGTACGCTTTACCAGGTCCCGAGATCAAATACGTTTACACACGCGTAAATATCCGTGTGAAAGAAAAGCCTTAAGGATTTCACAGTTAGCTCTTAATTATTTAGAAGTTTAAGTATTATACTATTAAACGAACCGTGGTGCAATCAACGTGAGGTCGAATCCATACAATGAGCCTGAGCTTTAGGGGATAGAAATATCGTAATGAAACCACAGCATGGTGGTAGGACATTTTCTAATGACCGCCTGGCTAGTTGCCACCCTCAAGTATAAAATCTTTCATCAAGCACCACCAATAGGTGTGTTCCGACAGCTGAACTTGAGAGACAGTTCTCCTACCAGGCTTAACGTGTTATCATTTTGGATCACATCGTTACTTATATCAGGTGAGATTATTGTCGTAACGCTAAAACCTATAAGGAATAAGAAAAAGAGTTTTTAAATCTTTAAATTCTGTTTAATATTATTGAATTATAAGGTGTATACTAGCGGTCGATTTTAATTTAGATAAGATATAAGTTTAAATTAACAAGAAATTGTAAAGAACAGTGCTTACGTATCCAGATGTTATAAAAAGCAAATATCAATCAGATATTTTTACAATCCGCAAAGGACAAATATAATAAGAAATGCCCAACGAGATTCTTGTCGGCTGTTCGATGGAGACAACAAGCTTCCTAAACGGTGATAGCGTTGTAATTTATAAGTACCTTTTCAGAGTCTAAATTGACTAAAGTTAAACTTGGACTTCTATTTGATAGTAAAATGTACAGTCCAAGAAGAGTGGTAAGCAATAATTATCCATTGACATTCGATACACTGGCTTATTCTTATTCACTGAAATATACAAATAAAAATAAATCAAATTTGGTCTATAACAAAACAAATAAATTCGTACAGAATATATTGTCCTCCAAATTTGAAGGTCGTTTAACAATATTTGAGGGTCACTTATCTGCGAGCGTCCAGCCGGTTGCTTCGACGCCCTTAACGATTAAACACGACGTTAGAGACTACGATATATCATTTATAGATCCGTGTATAGTTCTCCTAGTATCACAAATGAATAATATTATAATATACCTAGCAGTATATAATATCTATATAGTATATATAGCATTTAAAATATTTCTAATCGATTAAGTTATATAAATTAAAAAAACGCACAATCATGTACAGTATTCTAGGCATTTGAAATTACATAAACACATCGTGAGCTGGTATGAAATTTAATATTGTGCATAGCAAGGTACATACTTCTGTCTGCTCATTTCATTTAACATCTTACCATGACAAAACAAATATAAAACTAAAATGTCGCAATTCCGGTGTTTTTTATACAATTGTTGAAGAGACCGCACGTATGTAAATGATTTTTCTTACTTTCAAATCAAACCTTTAAGTAAAATTAGTCTCTGATAAGGCACTTAAGATCGTCAAAGCTATTCCTGTCCGTTAAACATCATTGTCATCGAGAATAAACTAGACCGGTATAAATAAGCATTTCAATATAATACGTAAATTATAATAATCTAGCTGGACCGGCAGACAGAGTTCTGCCCTTTCCGGTAGTTAATGACTCGACGGCAGTACCACATATCCGATCCTAACATATTATTATTATTATTATATATTACACAAATATGAGCTTAATCGTTCAAGTCGCTCAGAAGTTTTAGAATCACTAACAGATCCACATAAGATTTTTTAGATATATATATAATTTAATAAATAATTGTCATTTTCATAAGCAATACCTAATTTCTTGATAATAAAGCTTGGACACAGAAATTGGTTTTCTATAATTAGTAATATATATATATATATAATTTTCATATTCAGTGGTGTAATAACTTTTTCTGTCATCAAAAACAACGTCATCAAAAGACGGAAGACAAAAATGGTTATTGTGGGTGATTAGAAGAAAGATATACTATATCGCTGACATTTAAAAAAATCTACAATTATGTAGAATATTAATTACATATATCTTGTATGTTTTACTCAGAGTAAGTCATTTAAGCACCCCAAATGCTTCTTCTTCTAAATTGAATTACTATTACCATCGCTGCTTATTTCGTATATTACTTTATCTTACAAAATATATCCTATAATCAGGTCAGAAAACATAGCTATGAATTAAAATAATAAAAAAAAGTATATCGGTTGAATAGAAGTAGATAAGTGGTTTTCGCTTGAAAAAAACACAAACGGAGTGACAGTCAGAGAGATGTTGCGTTTCATAATAGGTATAGAAGACTAATAACTTAGTTACGTTTTTTATATTTTAGGAGATTTTCTGCAATTTGCACATGTGAGTCCCATTGTAGCATTACCAAAGTAGGTATAATATTATACATAATAAGATGCAACTATTGACCCGTGCTATATTTTGCACATTACATCATCATCATCATCATTACATAGTATAAAACAAAGTCGCGTCGCTCTGTCCGTCCCTATGTATGCTTAAATCTTCAAAACTACGCAACGGATTTTGAAGCGGTTTTTTTTAATAGATAGAGTGATTTAAGAGGAAGGTTTATATGTATAATACATTCATAATATTGTAGAGAAACACTGATAAATTTAGAGGTTACTAATGTTATGTCGTAAATAAACACATTTTTTGCGCTTACATTGCAAACGCTGGCTGAACCCCACGAGATAAATCAAAATAATGTACTACAGTATTGTACACCTTAAAAAGGTCAACAAAAAAGAGATGGTATATGTCTATCTCTTAAGGATAACCCACAATAACCATTTTTTATACTTTACATTTTATGGGAAAAAATGGCTTATTTACGAAGTGATTTTAAGCAATACAGCATTAATCCTTATCCAATTAAGTACCTTAAATACATTGTCCATTTAATATAGATTAATATGTCCCTTTACAGCATGTAATTTAAATGAATATTCCTGAAGATATTACAGATGTAAAATGTAGGGAAGTGCGGCGGTACCGGCCCTATATACCATGGTCAATTATATGTCGCTCTTTCAAGAGTAACCTCTAAACAAAACATGTTTGTATTGTCTAGTGACAAAAAAGCTGTATACGTTGTTTAAGGACATTCTTTAGTAGGTAGGTATACTCGTATTTAGTATCAGCATTGCACCCATGCGAAGCCGGGGCGGGTCATTAGTTATAGAATATAAGCAATTTAACAGCTGTCATATTAGTTAAATAATATTGTTAACAGATGGCGCCTTGAATATATTTTTGTAGCATCTGTTAGGGCTTATCAGCTACATACAATGGATTAGGTGATTGAGAATGCGTGTGTTTTCTATTAATGACTGTTTTATTCTGTCTTCTATTAACACGTTTAATGTAACTAACTTTTTATAGAGTCGCTGGTTCGTACGCCGGCGTACGTTCCAGTGATATCATCAGCGCGGCTTTAGCATCCATCAGCATCAAAAAAGGCACTATTTTAAACATAAGCTTTGATTTGTGCTTTGCTTGAAGCTTTTAAATTGATGTTCGAAACATTAATTTAGATGATAAATGAGAATGAGAGTATAGATTAGATATGGTATTGCCAGGAAAAACACCTTGGAGTAATAATATATAAGTTTGATTTGAAGAGGCTAACCACTTCATCTATTACGATTTTATCTACTAAGAAGATAAGACTTCATGTATTAAGATTATGAAATATTTGAATTAATATTTTAACCTTAATAAATATCATATTCATAAACCGGTTTATTGTTATAAAATTAATTTATGTGTAAAACGAAATTAATTGTTTCAGCAAGATTATTAACTGAATCAATTAATTAACAGACAATATCTATGTTACGTTGTATCTTTCAAATTTCAGAACGCGAACACTTGAGAAATTAATTATTTAGTTAAAATATTTGACGTAACATCTTTCATTAAATTAATTAATGATGGACCCGACGACGGTGTCTTTTATTTTTGCCTTTTGATCCACTTAACTAATTATTTTGTAAACGGAGTCAATTTAACCTTTTTAATACTACGGAAGGAGTAATTACTGACAATCTTTAGATTCATTCCTTTTAAATATAGGTACTTACAAGCAATAATGGTTTAGTGGTATCGTGTACGAACAAGGTGTCGATCGACGTGAGTTCCAATTCCTGCAGTGAGTCTAAGCTTTCGATGAAGGAAAACATCGTAATAAAACCATAGCATAGTGGTAGGGCATTTTTTAATGTCGTCCTGACTAACTGCCACCCTTAGATTGAAAATCGTCGACAAACACTTATAGGTGTGTTCCGGCAACTGCACTTAAGGGCCAGTTCCCTCACTAAGCGTAGCGTGTCACCATTTTGGCACACATAGTCACTGAGCATCAGGTGAAATTGTGGCCAGAATACTAAACTTAGAAAGAAAAAAAAGTTTTGTTATAAGTTACCAATGTTTCTGTGAGTGCTTTGGAAAATTAATAAAAAGGCAACGAGTTATTATAATCCATAATATGATAGACAAAAGTTTAATTAAAATCTCATACGATATTAAGTGACGATATCGTCAAAGACAGACGCTAATCATTAAAACCATTAAAAGATACTTGCTCTTAAATGTGTCTTCTATCGGAACACTTCGATAGGTGCTTAGGGATAGATTTACAACCTGAGGGTATTAGCTAATCAGTCGGGCATGGGAAATGCCTTATCATTACTCTATGGTTTTATGACGTAACGTTAATCATCCTTGTAAGATGCGCAGTAAAGTTGAACCAACGTAGTCTGAACTTATTAACATTAAGCTATCATCTCTTGTATCGATAAAAATTTACAGACTTCATAATAAAATACAGGGTGTAAGATTGAGGACGTTCAGTACGGGGAACAAAATGGCTGCCATTTTGAACATCTATAAATAAAATAATTGAATATAGCATTTTATTTTAGTTCTAGACACGGGATTTCATAGAAACGTTAAATTCCTTAAGGTGCTCATACACGGTCAATTTTTTGGGCAATTATTGCTCGGCATTTTATTTTATTCTTGTGGCCACAATCTCACATTATACTAAGTGATGATGTGGCCTAAGATGATAACACGCTAAGCTTAGTGGAACACTGGCTCTCAAGTGCAGCTGCCGGAACACATCTATTCGTGCTTGGCGACAGATTTTCAACTTGTACAGCGGCCGCTGCATTTTTCTTGTTGCTCGTGTATTGCCTAGTTTCTTGGGAGTTTCTATATGTCGTTCAATATTATCGTGTATAAAATTTTGCCAAATTGATGCTTGTTGCTGTTGTCGTAAATTGCTTGATATTTTGTGACACCACAATTTACCATTATTGCCCATAACTGAGCAACTTTAATTGCCCGTGTAAGTGTATCTTCTCAACTATTATCAATTTGCGTAATAAAATAACAAGTTTGTTTTTAATGATCGAATCCAATTAACGGTTCTTATATATCTTGATATCTATGACAACATCAATAATCAATATTAATAAATATGTAGTCCTAAAGTTCTATAGGCATACATTACAAAGGATACTGATCACGAGTATGATATTCAAATAATTATTACCTGTCTGTTAGTGTGCTCGAATTTGACTCAAAAACCGTTTGAACGATTTTGATGAAATTTTGTAGGTACACTGGAAGTATATGTCATTCCTGAATAAATAGGCTATTAGAATTGTCTATATTATGAATAAAAATAAAATTAAGAGACGAAAATAATAACTGTGTAACAAACGCATGCGGAACTGAGGACACCGTTAGTATATAAATTAAATAATTGAAGACAGTATGTTGCATCTTGCAATTTTACAACCTGTGTAATTCAAAGTTTTTAGTCACCCATTTGTCTGGTTATTGTGACTGTGTTGAGTACCAGAGAAATAATTAGAATGGTCTTCGCGCGGCCATTACGATTTCTTTGAGTGATCTTTTTTTCGTTCTTGCAAAGGGAAGTATTAAAGCTCGGATGCTTCGGGGAGATGGGTTTTTAAGCATAATTGTCTTGCGCATTCAGATGGAATTCCTGTGTGCAGTTTTTTATCACTTTGTGGCTCGTTCGTAACTATTATTGAATACCGAATTATGGGGAAAATGTATACAAACTAGGATCTATCTAGTACTCTGTGTTTAATTATGAAACTTTTTTGGTGTTCCCGCCAATTGGTAAGTTTTAATTTTAGTTCCCGTAAATTCATATCTATACATATTATAAAACTCAACGTCTCTGTCTGCCTGTACATTTATGTTGTTTTCACGAGAAAACCACATCATATTTACATGGTTTTTCCAGAAATATCTATAATTCATCTGATATGGTATCTGGTCATTTTTTAGAATATATTTTGATAGAGAATGTAACATACGAAATAAGCAGTAACGATAATGGTGAATTAAGTCGGAAAAAGACGCTTTTGGGGCTCATGCTGTGCAAACCATAAGAGATGTATCGAAATAATGTACTACATCATCATCTTAAAAAGACCTACAAAGACAGCGATAGCGTGCCTATCTCTCAAGGATCAATCACAATAAACATTTGTGTTTTTAAAATAACTGGCGGGCAATCTCCGTGTGGGGTAGCGGGGGCAGCACAATGGCGCATGTGTTCAACCGACGGCATACGTGTAGTTCGCGCGAGCGGAGCCGAGGGCACATCTAGTGAATACATATAATAAGAAAAGAAATCTCTTTTTTCTGGCATTATTCCTTATTGTTCTTCACCATTTCATTCGCCGCTAGCTTCTTTGTCAGTTCCGGACGTGTTACTTGCAGCAGAAAAAAATAATAATTTATCAAGAAACATGCGTAACATATCTGCACGTTATCTGCACCGCCAGCAAGATCAGTGATTCGATCGATATCAGCAACCCTTTGAAAAACTTAACACGGTTCGGCCGTCCTAACAAGATGGTGTAAAACATTGAACACGTAAGTGTTCCTGTCGCAAGGAAGCAATGATGGCTCAGTGGTAGTGTGTACGATTTTGAGCCGATTGACGTAGTTCAAATCCCTGCAATGAGCCTGAGCTTTCGGTGAAGGAAAAAATTGAAGTTGAAAGTTGAAAATTTGTTGAACACACCAACAGGTGTGTTCCGACAGCTGCACTTGAGAGCCAGTCTTCAACTAGGTTTAGCGTGTTATCATCTTGGGCCACATCGTCACTTAACATCAGGTGAGATTGGGGCCACTACGTCAAAACCTATAACGATAAAAAAAGTATTTTTTAATACTGATACATCCTTTTTCTATTATCCATAACTATAACATTAACAGCCTATAACTAGAACATTTTGTTCGCGTCCCAGTAGACCAAATAATGGTCACTTACACGGACTTGCGTTAAGCTACGATGAAATGGTTGGCTAAATTATTGTTTTTTTTTTACCTAGATATAAAATTACAATTATAAATTACCTAATAACTGGTTGCACAATATGTTTTTATTGTTGGTTTATAATTTATTTATAATAATTTTAATTTAGCAATGATTGAATTATTTAAAAAGATAATTTTCAAATGACATTTGTTCGTATTATTGATAAAAATAGTGTCTATTCTTAATAAGATTGAATTATATAATAATAAATAGAAACAAATTTGATATTACATTTTATGAACGTTTATTCTGTATGTGAAAGCGTTATTTTCGTTCAAAAAATACCCGAATTACTCTTAAGTTGCGGCTAAAGAAGTTTTACTTTGACAGTTTTTTGAAGTAACACTTCTTTAGGCGCTACTCAAGAGAAACTCAGATGTTTTTGGACGACGATAACGCTTTGATACATTATCTAATGTTGATGATTATCTAATAACAAAGATCAATGATTAGACCAATAATTAGTCTATGGCATAACATGTTATGAATAGTAACATTATTATTTGTTAATAAAATAAACACGCTACATTAACATACTTTTATTAACTTCATCTGTATATATTCAGTATGTGTGAATGTAATGTAATATGTTCAAAAAATGTTCACCCACTTTCACTCATTCAATTCATTTGAAAGTAAAAAACTAAACTATTACACTATTTGAACCTGAGTGTTTTCAATGTTTTTATTTTGTAAATATACTAATTTAACCTAATAATGACTTTAAACTACGTACGTACGTTACGTAATTTAACGCATGCTGTGGTGAACTCCAATTAGTATTTAAATAATAATGTTATCATAGATTAATGGTTGGTAACCGCTGTGCTTCAACTAGATACCGCGCTACCTACAAAGAATAGCTCGTAGAATACAACTTATATCGTAGTATGTAGAGACTATTTCAAATGAAGCTTGTCTACGTGACAGTATATTCGGTATGACACTGACTTGAGTACGCCGATTTTGCGTAGTTTTGATTGCCGCTTTTTTATAGGCTATAGTCTATAGTATAGAGTCCATATGTAGGAAGATTATATACCGTATAGATTTAAGATTGTAAAGAAGGCTTACCAAATATCACTTGAAACCGAACAAAGGCGAAGATGGTATTAAATATGTTAAAATAATGGCCGTTTAGTGAATAATGGGACGTCGATCAACATCAAAAAGTCAAATTTAAAATAGTTTATTGTCTCCGAGAAATTACTTTCTGAACGTCTAAGGGTCGATTTTTCAATCAACAGATAAATTTAATTTGAGAAGTAATTTTTAAATTTTGACAGGTTTTCTATACATTGTCTGTCAAAACGTCAAAATTATTCCTCGCCAATATTATCGGACGATTGAAAACTCGACCCTAAATAAATTATTGAGTTTCATCAAACATCGACAAAATATGATTGATAGAACCATAGAAGGCCTGTGCGAGTACACACTTAAAGTGGGGAAATAGAAGTGGCATGTATTCTTTGGCTTATATGTATTTTCTGTGTGCAAATCCGTATCTCACATGAACATGTTCATAACTACACTTCAACAATTTCAGTTTAGACACAGATATAACGTTTTTAATTAGTGTAAAATGTAACATAAGTAATCAAATAATTCAAGTAAGAGAATATGGTATTTATACGGCCATTGTTATTATTATTTATATAGCAAAGGTGGCAAGCAAGCGGACGGCCCGCTTGATGGTAATCGTTGACTTTGGAGGCTTATAACCTCTTATTGATATCACCGGGGTATCAATAGCTCGTTGAAGACCTTGAGCCCTCCTTCCCCAAGGATCTCTGGAAACCCTGCTCATCGCAGGAACATAACACAAGGTTATTTGGCTGCAATCTTCTGTAGGGTGAGATATTTGAACAGTCGTGTTGCCCCAAGTAGAGATCTTAAAAGAGATTTCCCTGTGGCCTAATTCTCTTCTGTGTGTTAAAACTTTTTACTTACTATGATTTATTTGTTGACTCCTAAGTTTATTTCATGATATTATATAAAAAAGAAAATTTATGGGCGTAAGTCTGGCCTAATTCAGATTTCGCCCGTCTACTACTTGGGTGAAAATAACAAAAAAAAAGTATGTAGGAGTGTAAGCGCAATCTTATATCATCTTAAGGCTTGAGTCACCCAAGTCAACCACTCTTGCACGAGGTGCACCTTGCTGAGTAACGAACGAGGGATTGAAGATAGCGAGGTAGTAGGACTATACAGCCGGACTGGGTTGCAATGATAGTGAAAAGCTCCTTATTCGCTTATGAGCGTCGCGTTTCAGGATCAGCCAGTGAATATCCAGTTTCTATATACGAATGATAGCGCTATCTATATGGATTATTAATATCTAGGTGATTGAGATTGTTTTTAGACTTTGCTGTGCTTAGCATCAGACACATTACTTTGCCTTGATACTATAAAAAACCATGGTTAAATCTTTTTAAATGAAAGTATGTAATAAATGGGCTACTGTAGGAATCTATAGCTTTTAAAAGCCAGATCTTATGGTGGCGTTAATGTATATTTTTTCGGTTCTAGTTTTAGTAATAACAGTAGTATTTTTTACAATATTTTAGTTTACATCCATTATTAGTAATCTAAAGTTATATTACAATGCTTTAGTGAATAAAGTTCATTGTATTATGATTTTGAATAAAATATTACCCTTCATTAAGGGTGACGGATGCGTGTTTGATAAACGGGCGGGTCTTGTTTTATTTTTCTATGTAAAGTTAAAAAACATTATTATACATTTTAAATATCATGTTTCGTATACATTGTTTATAAATAAATCGGCTATTCATTCAAACGTGCGTTTTTTTCGTTTGTTTATATGCCGTTTTTTTATAATACAAGTTATAATTAAGTCAAGTGGAAGACATAATTTAATGCGTTTTTAAAGTGATTTTTCAACAATATCATAAAATTTGAGTCCAAACTAAGCTTAGTTTGTTTTAATAGCAGAAAAATAACTGAAGTATTAATTATTATAAATATTATTAACTTAAACAACTATCGATCACGCATATCAAGTACCTAAGTCTGCTCTATGCGGGCAACAAGCACGCGACTTTTCGACTCTAAAGTGTCGAAGTGTCGAACTAAAGTGTCTGAATAAGCTTTTTCAATTAATATTTTTCTATTATTTATTATAAATACAATATTTATTTTAAAAATACTATCAAATAATACATTGGATAATATATTAATATTAGATATGTAGGTAAAATAATATAATATATTTTACCTGGCTGAAGCACGGTTAAGGAATAAATGTAACGGTCACCATCATTGCAACGATGACACTACTGTCAACTATCCCACATCTGTTTGAAAGCACATAATACGTTTTTTGTTTAAACACAGCCACCGATCACTGGTGCAAGTATATTACCTTAAACCAACAATTGAGTTTTATAAATTTTGAATTCAGTTTGACATCGATCTTGAGAATTAGAGGGTATCGCGACGTGCGCACTACCCAGAGGAACGGAGTAAACTGACGAGGGGTGTGATTTGGAATGTTGCCAGAGATCTTTTATCCTATTACCCGATTTACTAGCTGTAATTGCACAATTATATATTTCAGCCATAGTTACTCGTTTATAATCATTCGAGATTAAGTCGAATGAACGAAGTATGTCAATGGTTGATGGAGTTTAACTTGGCAAAATATCATAACTTTCAAAATAATCAAGGTCAATAATTTCCCTACTTTTTATATTACCTGGCGGCTGCGAATTACAAAATGCATGATCACACCCACCGCAGTGCACGGACATTGCATGAAAAAGTGTGCAAAAGTGCACGTTTTTGGTAACACCGGTGATTTGAGGGCGGGATGAAGGCGCGCGCAAAACTGCCGAATCCGTTTTTAGTTTGAATATATTTTGTATGTAATTATTAAGTTGTCAAGTAGTGATAAACGTTTTCAAATGACAACTAACAATATGGTCAAAGTGGTCATGCTTCAAAACTAGATTAATTCTTAATTATTAAATCAGACAGGCAGGTGAATAGCAACAGTTTTGTTTTTTATTCAACCCAAACAAAATGACTGCCTTTTCTGCATCTGGGGATAGATACAGTTTAATAAGCAATCTGGTAAGGCTACACGGGTTAGCGGTGGTACGATGGAGAGTTGATCGAATACATTTAACACGGGTGAATCCGCAAGAGAAACCTAGTAATGTATTAAAAAAAACTGGCGACTCGTCGAAGTGATACACAATGTGTGTGGTGTTTGCAAATGTCGTAATAGGAAACTATTATTGACTGGCTTAAGCTATACTTCTTCCAACACCAATTTTTTTTTAAAATTCAAACACAATCTTGAATTTAAAATGACAATCGTTTTACCAAAGAATCGAACTGCCTTCGATGCCTTCAAAGTTCATAATGGGTTACTGGGATACAAATCGTCGAGAGCGTTCGTGATAAAATTAAATTTAACTACTCAGGAGACCATACCTTTATATATAATATGCAAACTAATGTTTCGATTTGAATTTATCTGTGTAGATATCTAAAGCAATGATGGTACAGTGCTACGTGGACTCGGGCGCTGTTTTAAGAGATGCCAGTTCGAACTCTTAGGTGTTTTTATTAATTGTGTAAGTTAGTATTTGGCTGTAATCTTAGTCGATGTTTTCCTAATTATATGTTTTTGTTGGCTCCTCCCATATAGAATTAGAGTATTTCGTAGCCAACACCGTTGTTACTAACGCATATAACTCTGTATTACTTGTACGTTTAGACTTCGTATCCACCAGAGATGTGCGAGGTAGCTAGGCGGTGCGAGGATGTGAAACAGTGTAAAGCTGAGTGGTGCGAAAATGTGTAGCGTTCCAGTAGCTCTTTTTCCCCACACCGTTTTGCAAACATTCTTCGCTCGCATCCCTCGTACTCAGTCCTCGCTCGCATCTCTCGTACTCATTCCTCGCTCATATCTCTCGCTTTTCTGTATGTACCTAGGTCCGTTATCCACCTGAGCTGCGCTACGAGGGACTATGAAAATGAAGTAGGTAATCCTATTGGTAGATTTTTCTTCGTGCATCGCCTAGCTACCTCGCACATTTAGAAGCGATGATGGCTCAGTTGAAGTGTTTATGAATTCACGTCGAGTGACGTGAGTTCGAATCCCTGAAATGAGCCTGAGCTTTCGGTGAAAGAAAACATCGTGAGGAAACCATAGTATTGTAGTAGGGCTTTTTCTAATGCCCGCCTGGCTAGCTACCACCCACAAGTTGAAAATCTGTTACCAAACACCAATAGGTGTGTTCCGGCAGCTGCGCTTGAGAGCCAGTCTTCCACTAGGTTTAGCGTGTTATTACTTTGAGCCACATCGTCACTTAAGATCAGGTGAGATTGTGGCCACTATGCCAAAATCTATAACGATAAAAAAAAAACATCTCGGTTGGATACGCACGTTTTTTATAATTATTTTTATCCTATTTATTTCGTTTTTATCTTTTTAACTCTTCGTACTGCACAATGCATGTTCGTAACGACAATCTTCGGATTGGAACAAAGCAGCGCGTGAACCACTGCATTGAATGAAATTGATTTAGCGGTTGTGGTTTCACAGTCAAACTCTACACTGGTTGTAATATGTTTAAATATTAAACGATTGCTTTACTACCAAGTAATGCTGTAACCAAGCTCCAATAGTTACAAATCCAGTCATACACAATCTGTTACGACTTTATTAAAAATATCTTGACAGGGACTGCTATACTAATTTTGAAGGTGTGCCATAATTTGAAATCTATGTTAGGTGGTGGGCCATTTAGTGAATAATAAGTGTTTACAGCCATGATAGATTTATATAAAATAAAATAGATATAGAATATCTGATTCAGGATAATGATTAAAGTTTTCAGTTAAAGATAGTTTAATAATAATCAAAAGTTTACGGCGCAAGTGCGTAGGTTGGGGCAGCTACGATCATTTAAATTATTTTTAATTTAGAGAATTGGATCCCCGAAGAACATGCCAGTTTTATTCATTCACACATCTATTCAGCCAAAACACGTTTAATGCTGGACATAGGCCTTCCTCAAAGATCGCCAAAACGATCGGTTCTGCGCTGCTCGCATTCAGCGAGTTACCGCATCTTCACCAGGTCGTCGGTACACCTTGTAGCGGGTCTGGCTACGTTACGTTTTCCGTCAGACAAATCTTATCATAAACTTAGTATTTGAACAACCAACTTTCATAAAATCTTAGCTTCTTCAGTAACAGGCGTAGCAAAGATTTTATGAAAGATGCCTTGATCCATAGCATTAAGGTTAACTGATTTATAATAGGTTTATATTGTAGGTTCGAATTTTGTTGAGTTTACTTTTTTCATAACGAAAGCAAACTTCTTGATAGGAATATGTCCGGAACGTACTTTGTCAGCTGTAGCAATGAGAGATCTGCTTAAACTACTCTTACCAAACCATGGTATACGAGGCGGCTCGCTTTGAAATGTTTTATACCAAATGCCTGTATCTTTTAATCTTACATCAAAATATCCTTTCAATTCATATGACATTAAGATTTTAATTTGACAAAATTTCTGTAGGTATGATCCGGCCTAATGATAATATTTGATCCATTTGTAATAGGCTCTCATGCTAAACGGTCAATTTCCTCGTTACCATATAATCATATGTGTGATGGAATCCTTTGGATTTTCAATTTTTTTCATTTTGTCTCTATATTTAGGTATACGTAGCTATCAATACACATCTATTTCCAGAGGTGCATCAAGTTATAAGTCTTTATCTAGAATATAAATCGTAAGTAAATACTCTATTTTTAAATGAAATCATTGACCAAATAAAAATATTATAAGCAAAAGTAAAGACGGTAAGTATTATAAATCACTTGAATTGTGTAATTTAATTATTTGGCTTTCTATCAACGAAACCTTAATTCCAAGGAGTTTGCGAACAAAAACAACATTGTTTATTATTTCGTTTTAATATTAGATATAATAAAAAAACCTATTATATTCTTATATTGTTCTGTAATAATCACAAGAAATCTTTCACTTTCGATATTGCGTATTGTATCGTTCTGTATCGATGTCAGATCGCTTTTGTTTCTGGACGAAAATAAAAACTTCGTGTCACATTGTCAGCAACGATGGTGAACTTTTAAAATTTTATATGTTTAGTTATTTTGTGTACCTTAGGCGCGTTAAGAACATGCTTCTTTTTATCGTTATAGGTTTGGCGTACTGGCCACAATCTCACCAGATGTTAAGTGACGATTTGGCCCAAGATGATAACACGCTAAACCTAGTGGAAGATAGGCTCTCAAGTGCAGCTATTGGTGCTTTGCGACAGATTTTCAACAGAGGGTGGTAGCTAGCCAGACGGACATTAAAAAAAGCCCTACCACCATGCTATGGTTTCCTCACGATGTTGTACTTCACCGAAAGCTCAGGCTCATTGCAGGGATTCGAACTCACGTCAATCGACGCGAAGTCGTACACGCTATCACTGAGCCATCATTGCTTCAAATGTTATAAGAGTGAATATTTACAATTCGTGCGCATATTGTAACAAAAATCTTCACTATGAAGTTGCTAGACATCTGTTATTTTATTGTGATGAAGATTCGCACTCGATTTTATGCATCACATAAAATATCGTATACGAGTACATTCATCTAATTTGATTTAATACAAGTGATTTGCTTATAATATACAAATCAAATTATCTATACGTATTATAAAACTCAACGTCTCTCTGTCTGCCTGTCCGTTTGGGTTCTTTTCGCACGAAAATAATTTATCCGATATACATGTTTTTTATTTTTTTATTTTAATTCATAGCTATGCTATCTCACAGGGCTATAGGATATATTTTGCAAGATAAAGTAAAATAAGAAATAAGCAGTGATGATAATGGTGAATCAATTCGGAAAAAAGACGCATTTCGGGTACTTAAATGGCTTACTCTGAGTAAACCATACAACATGTATCAAATTAATATTTGTATAAGTGTAGATTTTAAAAAGACCTATAAAAAGGTCAACGATAGCATTATCTATCTTAACTCTTAACAGGATCACCCAGAATAAGCTTTATTGTATTCCGTCTTTTAAGCAGGGGCAGCACGACGCGCACGACGCGCACGTGCACTCTGCTGACGGCATACTGTAGTACACGCAAGTGGAGTCGGGGGCACACCTCGTTTCTTTTGTTCCGAAGTCAACAAGAAACCCTTATAGTTTCGCTTTGTCCGTCTGTCTGTCCAGGGCTTAGCTCAAAGATTATTAGTACTAGAAAGCTGTAATTTGGAATGGGTATTCATATTAATCACACCAACAAATTGGTCAAATAAAATCTTGACAATAAATTGTTTAGGGTACCTCCCCTACACGTAAATTGGGAATGTTTTTCACAATCAAGAACAGAAAAGTTGGTCAGACTCATAATGTGGTAATTCAAGAAAAAACTAATAAATTTAGGTGAAAATAACAGTAAAATATTCGCCATGGATACAGTTTAAATTTATTACTTTTTCTTGAATTACCACACTATCAGTCTGACCAAGTTTTCTGCTTTTGTTTCTATACAGCTCATATAATGAAGTTAAAAGGAAAACTAATGGAGGTAAGTAGGTTTTACAAGTTAAAGAGTAATAGTCAATCAACTTACAAAATGTACTTGGAGATTTAGTTTCGTATAAATTTCAATGAAAATTACTTAAAGCCCATTTTATAAGCCTGCATTTTGTAATGGTCAAATATCAAATTTTAGTGTGACAGTTGGATGAAACATTGATAACAATTAATTATTGATTTTAACTTTAAATACTTCTTCGTGGTGTGATTGAGGTCATGCTGGTGGAAGTTTGAAATACAATAAATCAAGTAAAAAAGGAAATATGCACTTATTAATTCTAACTTTATATTGTTATTAATAACAAAAACTGATTATGATGTCCTTCAGAACCGTGTGTCCCCGTAATGGAGTCCCTTGTAATATTTCTCTATTATTCGTTTTGTATTTTTGTCAGCAATTAATTGTCTTCGACAGCTTGACTTGTGTTCTGTGGCACCATTATAGATATAATATAGTTTGTCATGTAATTTCAAGTCAATATGTTTCATTATATATAATGAAATATATAGGTCATATAATCAAAGATTATTTATTAGATTTGTGTGAAATCAATTTTCATCTCACTACTTTGGACATGGACCTTTAAAAACCGCCGACATGTATATTTTCATTGTTCCCGACACACCAAATTTAACGTCAATTCTCATACAATTACTTACTATTAAATATGGTTTTTTAATATGCTTCGTTATTAAAATAAAACCGTTATCCAAAACTTATATTTATGTTCGACTCTGTGTTATCCATTCATAGATTATATAACTTCAGTTTTTTATTTATTTTAGACTTCCATTATTGTCGTTGAACGAAGACGTAAAATCATAATCAATCAGTGTACCTTCTGTGTAAATGTATATATTTAATAAATACATGTGTATTTCAAAACACTATTTATCTTATCGCTAAAACATACACTATCACGCTTATAAACTGTTTGTTTATAGAGTAGCAGGGTATCCCGCCTTCAGAATGTTCCACACGTATCTTATTACCGAACAGTTCGGGCGTTTTGAATTGGTATTACAAAATTTTTGTTATATTCGTTTTGCACAGTAAAAAATATTGCTGAATAACGAAATGAACACATAATATAGATATCATTATCATTATGTAACTTAACTGTTAACCGATATTATTGAATTGTATTTCGCTCATTTTTTCTTTTATATAATATACTACATTTATATTTAATAAATTAATTATTATTATTATTTTTGTATTTGTATAATACGACATGCAATGTGTAATAATATTTGTGGAAACTTAATTGATGTATGAGTTTGTTTCTTAAGATTAGCTATCAGTAAAACAATCTGTATGTTTCCCAAAAACGATTAAACAAATAAATGCTAATCCGTGATATCATTATGAATTAATTTTTAATAAATTTAAATTCAATTATTCAAAGGATCAAATTAATTTTACAATGTTCTATATATTTACAAAATTTAAAGAAAGTCAGACACTAACAAGAGTAAGGACACTAACACGAGTAAGCACACGAACACGCATCTAACACTTTGACACAGCGAATAAGAGAGAAACACGCTAGAAATAAATTTTCAACTAGCTGAGCTGGCAAACGTTGTTTTGCCCTTTGCATCTCGAAACAAATATATAAGAGTATGGGCTCAATCGGTCAAGTCACAAAACAAGATTTTTTATGTCTAAATAAATAAAATGATTGAGGTTTAACATTGTGCGCACATTACGCAAAAACTACTGGATAGATTTTCATTTTGAAGTGAAACTTCTTAAGCGACTTCCAACGCGTTAAACGTTAAACGTTTAACGCACATTATCGGTCTCTCCTCTTTGTGTGAGCCAGAGCGAGAGAGCAATATATTATCGGTCTCTCCTCTTTGTGTGAGCCAGAGCGAGAAAGAAATATATTATCGGTCTCTTCTCTTTGTGTGAGCCAGAGCGAGAGAGCAAATGTCGGTGTGTAAGTATATTGCACACTGTTTAAGTAAAATATTTTTAAAATGAAGTTTCACTTCTATCGTATGCGAATCGCACACACACCTTTTTTTTCTTGTGTTACTCCTTATATATTTGGTCCTTATAAAAAAAACCTGATATCTTCATTCAATAAAAAGTTATTAAAGTTTTAAGAAATACAATTTTTATAACCACTATGCGTTCTTCTATGACCCACGCGAGCGGAACGTGAGCACATCTAGTATAAAATAAAGTAATTTTTTATAGTTAATATTTTTAAAGATTTTATATAAAATATTACAGTCGGCGCAAATGGAAAAGGAGTGGAAAGGACTTTCATTTATATATTATTATCTTAAATATGTTTAATTTACACAATTACGAGTGCACCTACTCATCAACACACCGTTTATCGCCGTAGAAATCTTTATGTTTACACAGTTTAATTCACGGGCCAATATAGTTTGGAATGATTTTACTAAGTCCCTCGCTACGTTTCTCCCAGCTGACAAGCCAAATGTAATTTTGTCTTGTGTAGTCAACCTTTTTGTCTGGCTTTGTCCATCGTTTGGCAACTTATGTAATAATACGAATTACAGCCATTCGCGCCCCGGGTCCGTATTGTTTAGAAAGTTTTTTGTTATACTGTGTAGCTAGTGAAGAATATTGAATATTATTTATTCGTTGCGTTGAAGTCAGTTGATGTGCGAATGATGTCCTTGATTTATTAAATTAATTTATATTTGGCAATATATCAATTGACTACATCGACAATAATAAATATGAAGTTGCATAAAAATATGTATCAACGTGGCCTGGTATGTAATCTTATTTACAAAATAAATGTAATGTGTGTTTGTCCGTGTTCTATGCGCTCGCGTATTGCTCATCAGTTTGAATTGAAACTTTGTACAGATTTTGTTGGCGCTTACGTGAATGTCGTTGACATAGTTATATCAAAGTACAATAGATGGCACGTGAGTCGTTTGAACAAGTGTGTGTTCTTCATATATTTTTAAAAATCCAAATGTAATTTTAGTTGAATTTACGGGAAATAATACAAAACCTAAGCCTAACCTAAATCCGGAAGCATACTGCGCATGTAAAACATTACGATATCTTTGAAAACATTTGTCAAAACACTTTTTTTTTAAATCTCACCTTGTGTTAAGTGAGGATGTGACCCAAAATCTAATACGCTAAGCCTAGTGGGGGACCTAGCTCTCAGGTGCAGCTGCTGAAACATACCTATAGGTGCTTGGCGACAGATTTCCGACTTGAGGGTGGCATTGGAAAATGCCCTACTACAATACTATGGTTACATCAAGATGTTATCCTTCACTGAAAAGCACAGGCTCATTGCAGAGATTTGAAGTCACGTTGATCGACGCGGTGTCGTACACACTAACACTGAGGCATCATTGCTTCTAAACGTTCGTAAAAGAAAAACAAATCACCTTTGTGTAGTATATGTAAATATTTATTTGATACAGATTAAAACAGTTTTACACAAACAGCTCTACATAATTTTGCTAATAAATCTTTTATTATAAACTAGTAATGTAGTACATTATTTTCAACTATCTGCAACTGTTTCATGAGAGCACGCTGATAAAGCGGCCAAACAACATTAAGTAACAAAATATATTTTATTGCGATTTCTATAAAAATTACACATATGCTATTGAATTTTTTTTAGATCTTTTGGCAGTGAATAATATTGTAGATTATTATTTTCAAATATTGTAAATCGTTAGATCAGAGCACGCTAATAAAGCGTCCAAACGACATTAGTGATTGCAAATGTTTTTTTTTAATTTTCTATAAAATTTACACATATACTGCCTCAGAATTTTTGTAGAGCTTTTAGTACAGAACAATATCGTAGTATATTATTTTCATCTATTTCTAACAGTTTGTTCAGCGCACGCCGATATAGCAGCCAAACGGTTTTTTTCCGACTTGGTTTAGAAATATAACCCTTATATTCATTACAAAAAAAGTAAAAACTAGTCTATTACCATTAGCAGGAACTAATATAAAGCATATTAGTATTTTTTTTATTTTACATACAAACTCACAAACACACAGGAAAACAAACTTTATCTCTTTATAAATATTAGTGTAGATGTTTTTTGTCTTATGGTTCGCTATGAAATAATTTTACCAAAGGTGACAATATGTTCCAGTCAGAATCGTTAACTGTTAGTATATATGTATTCAGTGTTCATATACGATATGCACTCTTGCGCGCCTAAACGATTTCACGGATGCTAGTCAAAAGCCATACATTGGCTGCGAAGTAATTATAACCGGTTATTACCGGCTATTACGGGGCGCGGACAAAGGCGAGCGTCAGCTTCGATGCATCGCCTGTCATATATAGATTGCGGTCCCAGTTGTAAACGATACCGGACTATACAATAAATTGCCTTGGTAAATCCAATGATAAATCTTTCATAAATTATTGTTTTTTACGCTTTTATTTAAATAAAAAAGTCTATTTGTGTAACGTTAATTATTATGAGCTCTTGATATTGTAATTCTACTGAACATCAAGAGGTTTGTTTAGGGCAAAGCGACGCCGGTTGTCGCGGTAGACGCCGCTCGAGTACAGATAACAAACTACCCCGATTGATTACAGGATATTCACAATTGGCGTATTCTACTACAGCTACCATTCAACTCGGGATCCTCAGTGTAGGCTCAACTTAAATTAAAATCACGATAAGTCTGATAATAGTATGTTCCTATAAAAGCCCGCATATTGGTAAATTTAAGATTTAACTATTAAGTCTGAAGATTTACCAACACGAGTTGGTAAATATAAGGATTTTTTAAACAAGAGACAATTAGCTACCCAATAGCTACATGCTAGGTTAAGTTAGGTTTGACTTGTGATAAAGAATGTCGTAAAGTGCTTGCAATGTGAATCTGTGTTTTGACATTTACCGTGTCTCTAGCGTAAAACCTAAGAATTTACAAGTGGAATGTGGTAAATGCTCGAAATAAACAGGACATTTTCGACATTTACCGTTCAGAGTATGTAACTCTTGGGTTTTACTGGAAAATCTTAGGACTACCATAATTCGGGCTTTTACGGTATTATATATCGTATGCAATGTATATTAAAATAATCATGATAAAGTACAATAAAAAAAATCGTTAAAAACACGTTTCTTGTATGAGAGTTTAATATTTTACACTTTCAGATTTTTATTATTTGTTAAGTTATCCGCTACAATATATACTAATATAAAACGTGTTCAAACGCACTAATCTCTAGAACTACCTCTAAGATTTGAGTACTTGAGCATTTGAACAGTAACCATGAGAGTCAAGCAATCTGGCAAGCTGTAGGCAAATGCGGAAAGCGAGAACAACGTTAGGCTCCACGTGTGCGTTAACGGTGACGTGGTGGAGAGTGGTAAGTTGAGAGAGGTGGAGAGAATCAATTTAACATAGGTGAAACCAAGAGATACAGCTACAGTCATTTAAAGGTAGGTACGACATCGTAGCTAGTAATTGGGTTCCGTTTTTAAGATCAGAACTTAAAAAAGCAACGTCACCGTACCGATCGCAGTTGTAGACTAAAATTGATAATTGTTTTAGAATAAATAAGCTTTTCTCTTGTACCATACGTTAATTTTGCACAGTCCACAATTGCGGTACTGCTTGTAATAGCGATCAATTGTGTTAAAAAAATATGGAAGTAATGTTTGATTTTTTAACTTGAATTTAAATTGTGTTTAAAGAAATGAAACAGCTTCCATGATGTCGATTGTGGTTCAGTTTCAAGACAGCATTGTGGTGCCAGTTATCGGTGAATTTCACTCTCTGTTGGTGGAGTAACGGATCAGGGTTATTTGCCGGACACCCGTCTAGTATTAGTGCTATAAATTCCTACTGTTTTGTCCAAGTTATCGTCACATAGGACGACGTGACACAGGGGCGACGCCAACTTTATTATCCTTGGCTGGGTTGGGAGTACCTGTAGTAATATTAACGTTTCGACAATCCTGGCCACAGTCCTTGTGATATAACCGTCGGCGATTAAGGACATCAAGTCAATAAATACTACGCTTAGCAAACGAAATTTGGGCATATTATGTTTGTAATAAATACATACATACAAAAATCACGCCTCTTCCCCAACGGGGTAGGCAGAGACGTGGTCTTACTACGGACCTTCCACTTGCTACGGACCTGACATACATTTTGCGCTTCTCAAACATTCATAAATCTTTTTATTTATGTTCGTCGGTTTAGAGTACTGTTGAACTGACTTTTCTTCAGAAAGTCTCCGATTTGATCGTGGAACGTTAAGAAAGTCGTTTATTATAAATAAGTTATTTATATTTTTATAGACAAATTCTGTATTTAATAAATGGAAACGCGTCTTTTTTATTGTCAAACGTGTGCGGATACTAAAATATCTGCCACACAAAAAATAACTAGACAAGCTCAAAAAGGAGTCTTTGACGTCTTTCATGTAATGATTTTTATTTTTTATCCATTGATTTGTGTTGTTTGAGTCTATATTATGTAATTTAAGTAGCATTTTGTATAATAAAACTTGGTTATTGTCATAGTTTAATAATTGATTATCGCGCCATTTTAACTAGATACCATCGGTGTACTATAAAAAAGGGTCAATCAAAACTACGCCAATTCGGCGTACTCGAGAGTCAGTGTCATACTGACCATACTGTCACGTTGACGAGCTACATTTCAAATAGTCACTACACACTACGATATTAAGTTGCCGTATTTCTAGGAGCTATTGTTTGTAGGTGGAACTGCATGTAGGTGAAGCGCAGCGGATATCAATCATTATGCACAAGATAATTGGACTAGAAAAAATAACATAGATCTTGAATTCTGAGATGTCACAAAAGCTCCCTGGAAAGTTCAAACAAGGTCACTATTTTATTAGAATACTGAAATCATCACGGGATACTGTAAAACGAAATAACTAATCACTCGATAATGACAGTAATTATCTTCAATAAAGAGAATTAGTTGGCAAGTTAGAAAAAGAAGAAGAATTGCAAACAAATATCCGGTTTACGTCACATCCGGATAGTAGATACAATAGCATTCTATATATAAATAACGAGTTTTTCGCCCATAACTTCGCTTGGGTATACCATAAGATTTTACACCTTTTGTACTTATAAAAGCATCCCACATAAAGTTAGAATTCAATAAAGCACACTTTTCTTTGTGATAAAATGACCAGGCTGCTGTTGGAATTTACTCTGTGACAGGCCTCACACAATAATTCTGACCCGCAAAATAGTATTTCCTATAGAAAATTTGGCACACTCTTACACCCGCTTAGGAGTTTGATTTTGGAGAAATCCCTTCTTAAACAATGTCGATGATCTACATATAATAAAATTGAAGTGCCTGTTTGTAATGTCATAATAACACGTTTTTACTAAATGCATATGAAAGGTATACACGATACATATAACAAAACACCCACTTAAAAAAATTGTGGCTGTCTTTCTTTTTGTTCCGTGTAATCTCCGAAACGGTTGGATCGATTTTGACGGGACTTTCATTGGTAGATAGCTGATGTAATAAGGTATAAATTAGGCTACTTTTATTTTAAAAAAATGGGGTTCCGCATAAAAAATAAAAGCGGGTACAACTAGTATAAAATAAAACCTCTCCCCAAATTTCACATTTCTATCTGTAGTAGTTTGGACTGGGCGATAACGAATAAGTCAGTACAAAGCCTTTCTTAAAAAATGCGAAGAAATCTATTATTAAAAAAACAAGAGTGAATTTTAAAATAATACGCGTTTAGTTTAAAAAATAAAATAATTAAGGACTTTTAATGCTTATACAAAACACTGTCTAACTTAACATTGTAATTTATTGCCTCGTTTCAACGCTGGTATCCCCGGGGTGGACTTACAATTAACTCATCTGTCGCTTTTAATTAATTAATGCTTTGTTTTATTGAATTTCTTTGCGACGCGATCATCACGGCCCCGGGGAAAGCTCTTGGTTTTTTAAATGTTTTTCTTAATTAACTTAGTTCATAATCTCGGCAAGTCTTTGCTATACACATATAACGTATATACACATAACACATATTGTAGTACATTAATGTTACGGCACTATGCCTTGCACTATGGTAAGCATAGTACAATTCAAAAACCATAGCAACCACCTAGAGTTTTTTTTATTGTTGTAGTTTTGGCGACCATGTGGCCCAAGATGATAACACGCTAAACCTAGTGGAAGACTGGCTCTCAAGTGCAGCTGCCGGAACACACCTATTGGTGCTTGGCGACAGATTTTCAACTTGAGGGTGGTAGCTAGCCAGGCGAGCATTAGAAAATGCCCTACCACCTTGCTATGGTTTCCTCACGATGTTTTCTCTCACCGAAAGCTCAGCCTCATTGCAGGGATTCGAATTCACGTCAATCGACTCGAAGTCGTACACGCTACCACTGAGCCATCATTGCTTCAGATCTGCGATCCATCGCTGTTTGTTGCTAGCAGTGCGTTGGCCTATAAGCATGTCGGTAACTGGTTATACCATTGGAGCATAAATCTCTATATATTCCTTCGTTTTCATTAATACCTATAGGACATGAAAGCTAGGTGCACATGCACATGGTGATAAACCATTCACAGTAACTCTCTTTTTTTGTCGCGTTTAAGGTTCATTCAGTATTTATCCAACTACTGAATGGCTTGCAGACTTGCATGACAGCGATGACCGTCGATGACTTGCTGATCTCATAGTGGTAGCTATAGTTTTTGGCTTGTAATGTGTTTACCATTAGGCACAGTGTGGTCATTTTGACGAGCTACTATAAAAAAATGACATTCTATATATATACATCTGTTATTCTATGTGAATAACTAGTTTCAAGCAAAATGGAAAATAAATCACAAATGGTTGTTTATCATACATTACTTCTATAACTACACAGTTAATATCCTTTAATAACCTAACCTCAAAATCAATATTCAAAACTTATAAACAATGTATTTGTACGTTGTCCAGGGAATAGTTTTATGAGGCAAATTCCGCAAGTTCCGGAGGTTGGTCCTTTTTATATATTTTATTACAAATAGATTTGAGTATTCTTAGGGCAGCGGTATCCTTTAACCCAACCTTTAACGGTAACCGTTTTTTACAAATAGATTCTCTAAATACGTGATAAATTCCTTCAACAAAAAAAGTGTTTACAAAGAACTGGGAATTATAGCTATTTCTAAGCCTAAAATATTCATTTCACAGGTGATCAATGAAAACTTGCCTTATTTGCATTTATATGCAAAAGCCTAATATTTAATAATATAATAGACGTATAAATTCTATGAATCGCAATTTACAAGCGTTTTAAATATAATCATCATATAAAAAATTGCAGTAACGCAGATTCATAATTTCATATGAGATATTATATTTCATAACGTATGAAAATTAATAACATAAATGAAAAATATCAGTGATACATATTCTTTCATAGTTATCATATGACAAATTATTTTTAATTTCACATGAAAAATAGCTGTGATGTATGCAATGTTCCATGTCAAGGATTCTATAAAATGTATCGAGGTAAGAATATAAATGAAAATGACGATAAATCCCCCTGTTTAAGAATTACATGGGCGTAATTCTGAACTACGTATTTATAATTTACGCTTGTTTGCTTCTTAGGTAAACTATTAAAGACTTTTATTAAAATTAATGCAATTGATTTTAAACTGTTTGAAAATCGAAGTTCTTTTTTAATTTTGTTTTTAAATTATTACCATTCTGTATTTCAGTAATTATACCGTATTCAAGATTCCCTGTGGCTTGCAATCCCTATGTACGTAAGGTTGATTTTTCAGATATACCTACTATAGTCGAAATTTACAGGGTGTCCCGAATAAGAAAAGCGTTGAGAGTGTTTAAGACAATATAAAGCTTCGCGTCCGTTCTTAAATGCGACCGAAAAAAAACTATTAAAAATACGAAGTTAGTTACGATTTCCACTTTTTTTTATACAATACAACAAAGGTTGCAATCAAGCGTATGGCCTGCTTGATGATAAGCGGTTACCGTAGCCTATAGACTCTTGTAACATTAAGGTATCACTAGCGCTTTGCCGACATTGAGCTCCCCTTCCCCAAGGAGCTCTGGAAACCCTCTTCACTGCAGGAATACAAAATAAAGTTATTTGGCTGCGATCTTCTGTAGGGCGGAGGTATTACATGAATCGGCTTGCCTTTAACTAGAGAGAATTCTACAAAGATATTACACCTAAATATCCTGAACATTCAACTGAATAATATTATTACTATTCTAAATCAAACAATACATACCATGTTAAATCAAATTAAACTTACATACTGATTATTAATAGATTCGTATCCTACATGTTAGTTGGATATATTTGGCAATGATGGCTCAGTGGTAGCGTGTACGACCCTGCAATGAGCCTGAGCTTTCGGTGAAGGAAAATATCGTGAGGAAACCAGAGCATGGTGGTAGGGCATTTTCTAATGCCCGCCTGGCTATCTACCAGCCTCAAGTTGAAAATCTGTCGCCAAACACCAATAGGTGTGTTCCGACAGCTGCACTTGAGAGTCAGTCTTCCACTAGGTTTAGCGTGTTATCATCTTGGGCCACATCGTGACTTAAAATCAGGTGAGATTGTGGCCACTACGCCAAACCTATAACGATAAAAAAAACTGTTAATATAATTTTATTACATACTAATAACTTTTTTTAAATTAAACTTATTTTCAATAGTGTGAAACAAGCTTTGATTGAAATTTTTGATGAGGACTTAAAACAAATATGGACGTTCCAGTAAAAACATATTTGAGTAATAATTATAATCTGTTCGACATAAAAAGAATTGAATATCAAAAGTTAAGCGTACATTTTGCTTTATTCCCGTATTTGGTTGTGGATGGTGTTACATCAATAAATCATTCAAACGATCCCATTCAGTTGGTATAGCCGCTCCGTATGTTTGCAGATGTATCGGACAATGTATCTAAATGTACATACTAATCTGATTGCGTTTCTATAAAAACAGATTTTAAATTCGATACAATATTTAATTTAACAAATATCTTAATATTAATTTTTTATCATTTGGTATCGTGTGATAAGCCTGAGCTTTCGATGAAGGAAAACATCGCGGCATCGTGATGAAACCATGGTATGGTGGTAGGACATTTTTTAATGTCCGCCTGGGTAGTTACCATCCTCAAGCTGAAAAATCCAAGCACATATAGGTGTGTTCCGGCAGCTGCACTTGAGACTCAGTTCTCCATTAGACCTAGCGTGTTACCATCTTGGGGTACATGGTCACTAAACATCATTGTGGTCAAATGCAATTCTAGAAAGAAAAAAAACATTAGAAATGTTTTAATGGGTGCCGAAAGATCTCTGATATTCAAGCCTGTCTTACTCCGCACTTAATGCCATTCGGGGGAATCACAAATGTTTTAAAATTGGTTATGGTAATTTGCTTCGGAGTTTTCCATTTCGGAAGCAGCGAGTGTGTATTGCCGATAGGTTGATAAACTGATATAACGATAGTAATTGTTAACAGATTCTCATAATTTAGTCGTCATGATTGTTCCCGGTATATTAGGGGTTAGCTATAACAGGCAAAATAAGAAACCTGTTCCAAAATAACAAACCTGTTACGTGATGCTATCTCTTTATTTATTTTTTGTATCTCTTTCTAACAAATTAAACATCCTTAATCTTGAATAGAGAAGAGCATGTTCCAAACTGAAACAGTCTACTTTTATTCTATTACTATATATATTACTATACTTTTAGTCTATTTAGTAACAGCTTTTTTAGTTTAAAGATAACATTTCCAAACTATTACTTGACATATCTGAATCTTGAAATATCTTTTCTTTTAAACTGCTCCGATAAATACGCCTCACTCCTACTTCAAAATATCTAAATAGTGAAATTAATGAACAGATTGTTAATTCATGAACATATAATTATAACAGGGTATAAAAATAAAAAAGTGGGTATTAAATAACAAAAAATATATCAAATTAAAAACCAGAGGCCGATTGCTCATATAAAAGAACTATAATATTTTAATGTTACAACCCTTAATTAAAGTCGATTGGCTTATTATGAGTGAAGGAATCAATGGCAAGCGACAGTGTTCGTAGAAAGATTTACTGTGCGAGGTACAGAAATTAGAATGTTAAGATGAAGTAGTTCGATTCGGTGTGTAGCTTGATAATTAAGTAGTGTAGGTTTAGCTGTACGCTAAAGCTGCGGCCGGTCGTGACAGCGGTGCGCCTATTAAAGCTTATTGTAAAATAGAATAATAAAAGGCGGGATCCTTTATTAAGATCAAAACCTATTAGATAAATGAATAGTGGACTTTTCCACTCGCCAAAAAAAGAGGCGAAGGCACACCCCTCGTACAGCCAAGTGGTGAAAATAATACTAATTTAGATAACTTGGGCTGTCCTATGATTAATGTTGTATTGATTAATTTTAAGAGGTTGCATTGTTATTTATTTATAGTAATAAAATTAATAATTAACCACACGTGTTTTACAACGTGACAAGATAATAAAAAATTTACCAAAATATGTGATACAAAACCTAACCGTAAACTAATTTTCCTGCGTGACAGCTCTGTTATTATTTC
This sequence comes from Saturnia pavonia, assembly GCA_947532125.1. Lineage (NCBI taxonomy): Eukaryota > Metazoa > Arthropoda > Insecta > Lepidoptera > Saturniidae > Saturnia > Saturnia pavonia. The sequence continues at coordinate 14,712,939 of OX383906.1, forward strand.
ACAGAAGTATATTATATAAGGATATCAAAATGATTATACGAAAGATTCCACGAAACCTCCGACGACGTAATAAATTATTCATATAACTCTGCTTTTCATAAAATAAACCAAATAATTCCCGCCTTTGTCATTGGTTTTCTAATATGAAAAGATCAGCGTTTGCCTGAAACCTCACCATGAGATTTAATGAAACCTTTTGTTATTTTTCAAGCATTTTTCATTTTTCGAATTCGACTCACTAAACAAAAGGTTTAAATTTTCACTGACTAACATACTAAAATATTAATGAAATAATAATAAGTAAGGGGATTACATCGAGTATATATTTTTTTCTAATTTAAGTACATCGTATGGTATATAATCGCCCGATACAAATAACTACCGGGAATGCGTTTAGTAAGTTTCGGGAGAATTAAAATTCTAATTGGTATAGTAATAGTGGGGGAGGGGGACTGGCTCTCAAGTGCGGCTATCATAGTTACTTGGCGACAGAGTAGCTTTTTACATACATACATAAATCACGCCTCTTTCCCAACGAGGTAGGCAGAGACCCCATGTCCTTCCACTTGTTACGATCCTGAGATACAACTTTCGCTTCCTCAACATTCATCAATCTTTTCATGCATGCTCGTCGGTTTAAAGTACTCTTGACCTGACCTTTCTTCAAAACGTCCCTGATTTGATAGTGGAACGTTTGCCTAGGCCTTCCTCTTCCAACGTTCTCAATTACACTCATCTTATAAATCAGTCTAGTAGTTTTTTACTGCATGTAAAACCATTTCAGTATCTCATCTAGTTACGACTACGATTGTATGTTAAACGTAAAAATATAGATGTAAGAATTAATACATTAATCACGCTTAAGTTGGTACTATGAACATCGACAGCACATAGATTGAAATTATGAAAGATTTAGGTGATATAAATGATACTATATGTTGGTGATGATGAGACTGGATGGTGACTGATACATTGTCTAATCTCAATAGTTGAAATTTCGAAACGAGTCACTGTGACTAGTTTATTATGTGTTGTGGTAGTGATTCAATTTATCCATTTACTGTTATCCTTTAACTGGTGTTTTAGAATACTGAGGGTAGGCTAATATGTACACAATAACATTTAAAGGTGTATTTTCTATGTACATTGGTTATTACACATCGAGGTGTCAAAGAGAGTGGACACACAAATTGATTGAATTATTTTATTTTATCGTATTAAGGCCCCGATTGTTGGTGTTTACAAAACTTTAATAAATCACTAATTCTACTTGTATTATTATTATTAAAACGTGTATATGTAGGCGATTATTATAGAGTTATTGCAATTTTCATCTGTTTGTCTGTTAGTATCACCCAGAAACTACTGGATTGAATTTGATGAAAAAAGGTATGATTGCAATTTATAGTCTGTAATAACATTTAGGATATTTTTACACATATGAACATGTGTATGCGTATACAAAGCGTTTGTGGTATATAATGTATGTATATTTAATACTGTAATATATCTATGCATATTACAAAAATCAACCTCTCTCTGACTGTCTGTTCGTTTATGTTGTTTGGACGCCAAAACTACTTATGCAATTAACATGTTTTTTTAGTTAATAGGTATGTTATCTGGCCATGTTATATGATATATTTTGTAAGATAAAGTAACATACCATATAAGCAATGAAGATAATTGTGAATCAACGCGGAAAAAGACGCTCTTGGGACGCTTAAATGGCTTACGCTGAATAAAACATGCGAGATATATCAAGTTAATATCATATATAATTGTAGATCTCAAAAAGACTTACAAAAAAGTCAGCGATATACATATATCTATCTTCTAAGCATCACCCACAATAAGCATTTTTGTCTTTAAAAATAACTGGCGAGCGATCGCCGTGTATGGTAGCGGGGGCAGTACAATTCGTGCGTGTGCTCAACCGACGCGATGGCATTTTGTAGTCCACGCGAGCGGAGCCGCGTGCATAGCTTGTACTCTATATCTAAATTTCTATTATAACGGAAATATTAAATTACATAAAGTGTGTTATTATGATATAAATCAACTTAAACATAAATCACTTTACGCTCCCTAAAACCGCAACATATATTCACCCGAACATCGAATAGCAACAATACCGCACAGTCAAACACACCGGAATGCGTAACGTACGGCGCGCTGTATCGTTATCAGCGCTTGAATTTATTATCTACTCAAAGGAATATGACAGCTAATTCCATAGTAATAAACGTCACTATATTATTCCGTTATTATTTTCTCTGGCGCACTGAATTATTCAATTATTCGTGCCGTATGTCAGTAGTGCCGTTTGAATGTCTTTTAAAAACTATATAAACTGAAGTTTATTTTAATTGTTTGAACGACTTTGTCACTCTTAATTGACTGTAATAATTTCTTTCTTTATAAAATGTTGAGTAGTTGAAAGAATTAAAAATAATCTTTGACTATTAAGTGAATTTCTTGCATAATTTATTATTTTATAGATTTAGTTTTTGGCCCAAATCTCACCTGATGTTAAGTGATGATGTGGTCAAAGATGGTAACACGCTAAGCCTAGTGAGAAGACTGCCTCTCAAGTGCAGTTCTAATATATCTATATAGGCTTGCTGACAGATTTTTAACGGGTAACAGCTAGCCAGGCGGACATTAGCAAATGCCCTACCGCCATGTAATGGTTTCATCACGATGCTTTCCTTCACCAAAAGATTAGGCTCATTGTATGGATTCGAACTCACGTCTTTTGATGCGTTGTTTATACACGCTACCATAAATTTATCATTGATTTTTCGGAAACGGATTTAATGATGAAGCTTTGCATTTACTATAGAAATGTATCTACGTAGGTGTTTTTTCCAAGACAGCTCGGTCGCCCAGATATTGGTCTTTAAATCTATGACTTGGACATAATGATTTATTTAGTTAATTTCCACAAATCTTTAATCGTTTATAACAAAAACCGCTTATTACTATCTTTGTTAGCTTATTAAATTACAACTGTTACTAAAAAATCTTTGGAAATTGAAGTGGTATTACACTGGCCAGCCACTAAACGAGTGACTAGCTGGTTCCAAACGCGTCATGACAACACTTTTTCTTACGTGCTTCTATATCACATTAATGAAACTGTCTTCTAACCTACATTTGCAAGATCTGACTATTGTTATAATGATACTAGCTGTGTCACTCGGTTTACCTCGTGTTAAATTTATTCGATTCTTAATAAATATACTAAAATAGAAAATAGAAAAATATTTATTTATGTATGATTTTTTTGAATATCTTTTTATAGGTTTTACATTTATAGCTACAGTTTCACCTTTATAGCTACAGTTTCACCTGATGTTAAGTGACAATTTGGCCCAAGATCGTGACACGCTATGTCTAGAGGGGAAACTGTATTTCAAGTACAACTGCCGGAACTTGAAGGTGGTAGGTAGCCAGGTGTGCATTTTAAAATAACCCTATCATCATACTATGGTTTCATCACTATGTTTTACTTCACCGTAAGGATTGCAGGGTTTCTAAACATTGAACAAACAAGCAATCACTTGAAATTTATAGCATTTAGAGCATAAATGTATTTTTCAAATTGAGAAGATTATCAAATATAATAATGGCGTTATTTTTTTACCAGCTCGTAAGTTGTATTTTTTTAATAAATTTATGATTTTTACATAGTTATGATAATTAATTATAATCTGTAGTTCTATACTACTATTATGAAGAGGTAAAGTTTGTGAATATATTTGTAGAACGTAATCACTCATCCGATTCAAAAAATATATTTCACCAATAGGAAACTACGTTATCCCTGAGAATTGAAAGTATTTTTTTATTTTTACTAAATTTAATGAACCAAGTCACAGGCGATTGCTAGTTATAATTATTTAGTTAAATGTCTATGAATAAGATTTTGTATTTTATTTCTTTAAGATTTGTTAAGAAGAAGACTAATTACTCCAAAAGTCGATAGTTCTATCAGTTATACGAAAACGTCAAGTGGATTAAAGTTGGACTAAAGTTTTAAGTTTCTATTTGAACTTGTAACAAATATTTGTATATAGAGAACAAATGTTTAATTCCAGTCTGGAATGTTCGTAAGTTTCATTGTCTGACGTTTTATTAACCGACCTATATAGGTTATACGAGTAATGTATTTTATTACAGTTGTTATTTACAATTTTTAGCTTGGCGTGTTTAAGTACGACAATATAAATAAAATAGTCAAATTATATTTTTTTTGTTTTTGTATGTACAGGTCCACGTCAACGTTATGCCTTAAGGACGATGTATATCACACTGGGCCGGGTCCGGGCCGGACGTCGTCCGGGACACGTCCAAACAACTATACTATACTTTTGTATGAAGTATTTCATGCTACACCGAGCTGGATCCGTGTCCCGGCCGGGTCATCATCATCATCATTTCAGCCGAAAGACGTCCACTGCTGGACATAGGCCTCCCCCAAAGATAGCCACAACGACCGGTCCTGTGCTGCCCGCATCCAGCGGCTTCCCGCAACCTTTACCAGGTCGTCGGACCACCTTGTGGCGGGTCTGCCCACGCTGCGTCTTCCGGTACGTGGCCGCCACTCGAGAACTCTTTGACCCCATCGGCCATCCGTTCTACGAGCTACGTGGCCAGCCCACTGCCACTTAAGTCTAGCTATTCTTCGGGCTATGTCGGTGACTTTGGTTCTCCTGCGGATCTTCTCATTTCTGATTCGATCACGCAGAGAAACTCCGAGCATAGCCCTCTCCATTGCCCTTTGAGTGACTTTGAGCTTTCTTATAAGGCCCATAGTTAGCGACCACGTCTCAGCACCATATGTAATCACTGGCAACACACACTGGTCAAAGACTTTCGTCTTGAGACACTGCGGTATCTTGGACGAGAATATGTTACGTAGCTTCCCAAACGCAGCCCAGCCGAGTTCGAATCTGTAACAAGAATCGTCCTTTATTTTACCTGCGAAAATCTACTCGATGTTTTTAGTGTGTTCTAGATTTCTCCAGATGTTTCTTAGTGTTCCGCTTCGCTGCCGCTGCAATGCGGTTTGGCTTATATAAATCAATCGAAAGAATATTTTTCGTGTCGCGCTGCTCCGCTGCAGCTATGCACCGCGTCGCTAAAGTGCGTTTTGACCTTTATATAGATCGAAACAACATATGTTGGTATGATTACTGAATCCGTACTATTGACCAGGTTCATACTATTTATTTGCTATTCGTACAATTGACTGGACGCCTTGAAAGGCGGCCAGCTTCTATGGCATGGACAAGCTCACGGTTCTACATATATTCTGTAACTGTATTCAAAATTATATAACTGTATTATTTATAAATAATTATTCTTAGTCGACCTGAATGATTATTGATAAAGATGACGTCATCCATAATGTCATAATATAATATGGATTGGAAAACATATAAGAAGAACGATACCAATTTTTTATCCTATATTAAAATGTGATTAAACTTCAACCGAAATCGCTTAATATTCCGATCTCATTTTCCATTGTTTCGTGAAAAAGTTGAAGTATGGCGGAGAGCGCGGTTGGTATACGTGTTTCGGTTTTTACGAGAGTCTTACTGTTCATCCTTACATGTCAGCGTAAACAATAATAAAGTTTGGAAATTTGATTTCTTTATATTATTAAAACTAGTGACTCGCTCCGGCTTGGTACGGATGCAATTTACTAATGTTTAAATAAACATGGTCGATTAATTTAGTTTATCGCTTTGATATTCATAGATCATCGTTACGAAAAGTTCATAATGTGTTATAATTCATAGGCTGTGGCTGGAAATGATTTTTTGGGTTGCGCGTAATTTAAATTCTGGGGTGTTCTTCTACGGTAGGTATTAATTTAAATGATATAATGTACATAACAATTTTAATATACATTGAATTCCCACGAAAACGAATATATATTTGAATAAGGATTGAAATTAATTGGTGAAAATGGCTTCGCAAATAACCTAATATTTTAAAGATAAAATAATGGTTAGGCAATCAGAGATTGATTGGCAATTTCTCGGTGGTTGACGGTGTTTCTAGATTTTACTTAACTTATTATCATTTACAGTGCAGGCATTTTACCTTGATACTATAAAAAGTTTAAATCGTTAATAATAAATAATAATAAAGTTTTGAAAAAAAAAACATTTCTCAAATAAATTTATTTGTTGATTGAAAAATCGTTCCTTAATAAAGTAAAATTAAAAAAGGGTAATAATTTAGTATAAATATAATTTAAGTGAATAAGTAATCTTATGCATGGTCATACAAGAACCACTCAAGTGAGGGCGAAGGTCTCCTCCTTGTTGAGGATCTATCATACCCATGTTTAAATGTATATCACCTTGATTAGGATCGGACGAGCAATGAAAGAATTGCAAAAAGTTATACAATTCGAATGCGTAGAAATAGAAGCCAGCCGAAGTTGATCTAGACATTATAAGATTAAATAAGAAAGCACGATGTATGTATAATATTATATTTTACGTTAAGATCCCGGTTGGACCGTAAAATATGGATTATATGCGATTCAACTTGTATTCTCCAGTGTTCAATCAAAAAGTAAAAGTTGGAGGAGAATAGCTGCTCTGTGTGCTACGCGCGTAGCGGTTCCAATTCGCAGTTACCGTAAAATATCATCATATTTTATAAAACCGCATTGTTGGCAGCTTAAGAAAAAAAAACGTGTGGTGTCGTGGGACACCAGATAGGAACGAAGTTCCTTATTATAAAATATTAATTTCAAGTTCTATTCGAGGTATAAAGAAAATAATTATTCGGGTATACCTGCCTTTGTTATTATGATTTTTTATGGATAAAAATAAAAATAAAACTATTTTACAAAATTATCTTAACACCTTTATTTTATTTACAATTATTTATAAAATGATATAATAATAATAGAAAACTGCAATAACAAAAATTAAAAGCGTTTAACACGCGATTGAAGTTAAATGGTCGCCACCACCCCAACGGTCACCACCCCCCGACGGTCACCACCACCCAGACGATCAGCAGCATTCCGACGGTCACCACCGGATTAATAGTAATATTCAAATATTATGTAGAATTCATTTCATCTTTATGAGACTGTAAGTACACTTCTGGATATAAACCTCTTCCAATACTTATCGACTTATTCAGATCATTTGCAGAAAAGCTACCGCTACGTAACATTTTTGCAATTATAAGTCCCTAAAATACATTTTATACATTTGTGTTTGGCAAATAAATAGTATTTTTATTTTATTTTATTAGATCCAGTCGTCCAGCAGAAAGACGTCCTCTGCTGGTTATATGCTTCTCCCAAATATCGCCACAACGACTGGTTCTACGCTACTCGCATTCAGCGGGTTCCCGCAACCTTCACCAAGTTGTCGGACCACCATATAGCGTGTTTGCCTACGCCGAGTCTTCTGGTATGTGGCCGCTATACGAACTCTTCGGCCTCATCAGACATCCGTTCTACAACGAATGTCCGCGCTCACTGCCACTTAAGTCTTTAATTAGATGATTTTTTCAAATGAGAAATATACTTTTGACTACTGTTAAGGCTTGCCATGTTTCCTTTACTCCCACCTCGGCCAATGCAAGAAGACAGTGACGCCATCTGTTGTTTTTAACAATAAAAAACTAATATCTTGCGCTGCGTGCGGTGGCGCTAGCTAGCACCGGTGTAATACGAGTTCGCGAGCTGCCTGCTGTGCTCCGGGTAAATAAATGAAGAAGTCTTGTATATACTATCCATGGGGCCCCACATTATCATCCAAAGTGTAATTAAGTGATTGTACTGTGTGGAACTTTAAAACAACAGCCGGATACTGCAAACTTAATCAAAGGATCGAGTCGATGTAGGTCAAAGGCCGAGGTAAGTATTATACCTAACTTTTCCTATCCGTTTCTCCCAAGTGGAAGTTGTCCAGGGTTCAGAGTTTAACATAGTACCTAAATTAATTGGTCTAGGGCTTACGGTCCATCAAGGCGATCGTTCAAGTCACGCCGACTATACATTATCACAGACATATGATTGCTTGGACCAATTGCGGTCAAGCGCGGTCTACACTTAAAAAGTCACTACTACTATAGCTTCTAAAGTATGTATGTAGCTATGATCGTCTCACTTCCTTTTCAGCCAGTTAATCTTTACTTTATTGTCATGGTTCGTCGGGATACACGAGTTCGCATGAAAAATAACTGCCATTTTTTCCATGTTAAATAGATACTGTAACTATTATGACTGATATAGTTTTTTATACTCAAAAAATATACTTAATATTCCTTCAATCTATATTATGGAAATAAATCCGAACGCAGGAAGTTTTACGTAGCTTGTAGCAGTCGTAGCTAGTTGCTACGGCGTAGTAGATTGAAGATTGAGAAATTGTATACGTAAGGGAATTTTGTCACAGTTTGTAACATTTTCATTTGACTAGCTGTGACCACGGTTTTACCACCGTGACCACGACGTCGCCGCTAACGTAGCTGTGTAGCATATCGGTGTTATCAATTTTCTTATTTGCCTACAGCTTGCCAGATTGCTTGACATTGATGGTTATTGTTCCGCTCTTTGGAGTCGAATCGTAATGTTATATAGCTTATATTCTTCTTAAATATATAAGCTATAAGATGCTGAAATATTTTTTTAAGTCTGAATGGTAGTTTCAGAGATTAGTGCGTTCAAACAAACAAAAAAAATTTTGCTTTATAATATCAGCACAGATATTCGTAGCTGAATTGTATCACGACTACCTAAATATCTCAAAGTAGTCCATTTCGTATTGGTAATACATAAAGTGAACTATTATGAAAAAATACCGCAAAAGGATATCATATAGAAATCATTTATCATTTATCGACATGAAACACGTTACATATGAAGAAGTGAAAGCAAATCGATCCATCAATTCATACGTACGTGAAAATGTCAACGCTATTAAAAGGAATTTTCTGGTCGGCTTGAAACAACCCTGTTACGAAAGGCCTTTCGTGTACAAGAAACTCAATTTAGGGCCGTTTTTAAGGCTACCATTGAAGTTGATATCGTTTGGAGAATACTGTACTAATAATGGAAGGCCTTAATATTTTTTCCTTCTTATTTTTTTTAGTTATATACACTATAGCGTTTTTGGTAGAGGGAAAAATCGACAGCTTCGCACAAATCATATGACGATAGTGCGGCATGATGAAGTTAGCCAATAATGTGAAATATTATAGATTAAATCTAGCTGGACCGGTAGACGTTGTTAATGACTCGACCATAGCGCCACCTATCAGACCTTAACATATTTGAAAACCATCGTCTAAATAAAACAAATATATTCTGTGAATATCGATCACTAAAAGACGCACATAACACTTTTATATATAAGACTAGCTGTGCCCGCGGCTGCGCTCGCGTGGTCTAAAGTATGCTGTCAGTTGAACACACGCGCAAATTGTTCTACCTCAAAAATGCTTAGTGTGGGTGATCCTTAAACGATAGACATATGCAACTGCTGACTTTTTGTAGGTCTTTTTAGAGCTACAATTACATTAATTTGATATATATTTATTGTAGCTTACTCAGCTTAAGACATTTAATCGCCCCAAAAGCATCTTCTTCCGAAGTGTTTCGTCATTGCTTATTTCGTATGTTACTTTATTTTACAAAATATATCCTATAACCTGACCAGATAGCTATGAGTTAAAATCAAAAACATGCATATCGGATAAGTGATTTTCGCATGAAAAGAACACAAACGGACAGACTGTGACAGAGAAACGTTGAATTTTATAATATGTATAGAAGATAAGAAGACAAGTTTTATTTATACATTGTAATGATTTTTACACAATTAGAAAAAAAGTCAGTAAAAGGAATTTACATTATTATAATTGACTAGCGTTGCTCAGCGGCTTCACAAGCATTGATTATGCGGTAATTATATTCGTATTGTACTTTGATTTTTACTCTTATTATTTCATAATTCATAATTAACCTATCAAATAAGAAATAATATATATTTCCCGTGTACAAAATTTCATCAAAATCAGTTCATATTTATTAAAAAGTGTTATTAACGATTTCTAAAAGTATTATTGACGATTCTTATAAGTATAAATTAAGTAATGACATAATTATACTTCCTGTATACAAAATTCCATAAAAATCTGGCGAGATTGAAAATTCAATTATTTGTTATCATTTTTAATTACGATTTGTACAACTATTACTGAAAATTCTTATAGCTTATCAATTGACCAATAACATAAGCTTTCCGGGCACAAAATTTCATGAGAATTGCTCTAGCCGTTTGAGAATTAAATTGGGACATACAAATAGATAGATAGACAGATAAAAAAATACATATTTGTGTGCAGTGTCCTCCATAAAGGATGTCTACCAGGAAATTAAATATATAAATATATATATATATGTACAGTCATAACATAAAAATTAATCATATACCGGGTGGAATCCGCGGCCTCTAGGCTCAATAGTAGAGCTTACTACCACTACACCACGAGGGCTGTCATCAATCAACCTTAGAATGATCGAAGTTTAACTTGTCTACAGTAAATACTGTTCATGTAGTCATGAATAAACAAATGTGAGAAAATTGAATATGAGCATATATTAGCTTGCGTAGCGTTGATCTCTCGACTACGCAGTGCATACGATATTGTCTGATGGTAACCTTTTTATAATCCTTCATATAACCTTATTAAACTATTATTTAAGATAAATCTGTACCGCTCACTGACATAAGACTTATATAACATAAGCCATTCAATCATTAATCATTAAGGGTTACATGTAACCAACAGAAAAAATAAACTCAATCCGATTTTCCCATTCACCATTATGTGGAAGGGAACTTAATTAAATACGGGTCATGTGTACTCAATGCTTTAGGGAGCGGATAGGGAGGTTGGTTTATTTAAGGTCGTGATTCGTCGTGAAAGTGGTTTTTACATTATTTTCGGTTAACCCAATGTGTAGTAGATACATGTACCTATTATATTGTTAGGTGCTTCGGAGCACGGATTACCTAACCAGCAATGAGTGGAGTAATCATAATTATACATATTATACAACTCAACGTCTCTCTGTATGTCTGTCAGTTTATGTTATTTTCACGCGAAAACCACTAATCTGAGGTACATGTTTATTTTATTTTAATTCATTGCCATGTTATTTGGGCAGGTTATAAGGTATATTTTGTAAAATAAAGTAACATACGAAATATGTATACGAAGTGACGATAATGGTGAATAAATTCAGTAAAAATACGCATTTGTGACGTATAAATGGCTTATGCTGAGTAAACCATACGAGATATATCTAGTTAACGTGTAGAATATAAAAGACATACAAAAAAGTCAACGATAGCTTCTAAAGATCACCCACAATAGGCATTTTTGTCTTCCGTCTTTTGAATATATGCGCATGTATCGCGAATGCGCTCGACAGACAGCATTCTGTAGTCCACGCCCTACCGGCGGGGATACTTCGCGGTCTGGGTACCGGCTAACCCGGACGAACCGTCAACGAGGAGGGAATAGAGTATGACGCCTTGGGCCTACAGCGTGGGCTTACCAGATTCCGTTACCCGCACTACTTTACTTCCCCGCGATACTTCGGTTTTATAAAAACACTAATTTCAAATACGAATTTATATTATTTTTTTATTCCTTATTGGTCTATCATTTGGCCACATCTCGCCTGTTGTTAAATTACGATGTGGCCTCAGATGATAACACGGTAAGCCTAATGAGAGGACTTGTTCACAAGTACAGCTGCCGGAACACACCTATAGGTGCTTGTTGAAAGATCTTCAACTTTAGGGTGGTAGCTAACCAGACGGACACTAGAAAATACACTACTACTAAGGTATCGTTTCATCATGATATTTTCCTTCATCGCAGGGAGTCAAACTTATGTCGATGACATTGCATTGCTCCATGACGCTTAACGTCGCTTATCCTGTAAATTACACGTGTTAGTAAATTTATTAAATAATACATAACTAATTAAAACAGTAATCGTTCGATTAAGCACGAGAAATTAGTGTCGACGCTAAAACAATAACCGGTTTATCGTTCGCCCGGTTCCTTCGAAGCTCGACCGGTTTAATATTCTTGCGCCGAGCTCTGACGAATGGCGCTAATGATTTTATAGGCTTCGAGGGGCTCTGAGTTATTGTAATGATTCTCTGGATGCGTGTTCGCGGTTTATTTTGTTTGATAGATATAGGTTTCGACCCGGTTTGGTTTTCCACTTTATGGTTTATTGATTACCACTATTTTATGTCGGTTTTGGTATTCCAGTAATACTGGTGAATGTTGAATTTTCGCATCTGAGATTTGAATGAGTTTATGGTACCATAAAAGTTGATTTAATACAGATATCGTGTAGATAAATAACGCTATTTGTTTCATTACAATTAACGTTATAAACTAGCTTGTACCGACGATTTCGTCTGTGTGTGTAATTTTTATGATGAATTTAAATAATAGTTATACGAAAGTAATTCAATCAATAAAGTAAGGTATAATGTGTCAAGGATGTACTATATACATAGTATTTTTTGTGCATTTAACACCAAAGTCGATTGCTTTCTGTACTCATAAAAAAAAGAAGTACACTAAAAAAGGTTTAATTCAACCTGTTGTAATTATGTTACGTACTGGCAACATAAATTAGTATATACCTACTATTAAAAAAAAAAACTCGACAGGACTTGCGAGACAACCGGTATTAACGAAGTTCCTTTCGCTATATATTAACGTGTATGTCGTCGTCGTGTATTAATGTACGAGTGGTCGATGGTTCGAGTCCCACTGAATTAGGATTTTTATATAAACATTTTTCTTTTGTTTTGTTTATGTTTATAAAGTTATGAAATTAAACATTTTATTATTAATTATTATTATAAAAATATACACAAATTATTAAATTAAACATTAACAACAACAAATATAAAAATTCAGAATTGAATAAATTTATAATTTGTTTATATTTTTATAATGATTATTAATAACAAAATATTTAATTTCATTGATTTGTAAATAAAAACAAAACAAAAGTTTAAATAAAAAATCGCAAACCCGCGGGATTCAAACCATCGATCACTCGTACTATACGTGCGTCAGTGCGCAGAATTCTGGTCATAACTCAGCTGAGCCTACGACTGTGATAATTTTGAAAATCCTGTTGTTGTATGTTTGTTTTTTTTTTAGTGTCGGTCGACACGGTTACTTTTTCTGTTTAACATATGTAACTTTGCTATAAAAATGTATGCGATTTTTTTAAAATGTAATTATTGGATAATATTGCGTTCTTTCATACTGTGAAAATTTTTCTCAACTTTTGAATGAGAGTTTAAATTTAGGTTTTTTTTTTATTTTTACCTTGTTTAAGTCTTAAATTCAATTATATCTCAAAATGGATGAGTTGTTTTTTTTTTTCAATCTCCTTTGAGTTAAATTTATTTTTAGCTTACAATAATTAATATGAGTATGTTATTTTTAATAATTCTTATGAATAAATGCAAAATGCAACAACCGGTGTTGATTAGTAAACACACTGTCTGGGTACGAATGTAATTTAAAAGTTATACCGTGGCATGGATTGAAATATACAGCCACTGGTTAAAAAAGTGATAACTCATTTTTTTTAATGAATACAATCTTTTTATTCTTGGTCATTTCGATTTATGAGACTTTTTATAACTTCGAGCAATGATATTTTATTATTAGCGTACAAAATTTAGTAATAGCTTTGAATGTTAGATTTTGTATTATAAATAAATAATATTAGCGTTAACTTCTGAGTACTAAAAAAACACCATCAGTACATAATGTTAAATTGCCAATATATATGCAAAATAAATAGAATTTGGTAATTATTTCATCCAGCAAAAATATATTCACTTTTGTTCTCTCTTGTCCTTATGTAATCAGAGCACGTATCTATTTTTAACTATTTGAATATTAATTTTTTCGATTTATTCTACAACTTATGCAACAAGACTTCTCTTTGTGACAAATTTTAAGACTGTAGGTCCCCGGGAACTATCCTATAAGTTTTGACAATCGGTTAGTGAGTGGAACTTTTCAAATGTGCTTTATCTCCTTATTGTGTTAACCTAGAAACTTGATTATTTTACACCAGTACGAATACAGTATTAGATCTTAGTATTCTATAGTCATATCAACTTTCTATCTCAAACCGTTTCAAAAGGGCAATGACACGCGAACAGATAGATGACGAACAACTAAGTGTTCCTATAAGGGTTACGTTATATATTTATTTAGTTACGGATCCCTAAAAAAATCGAACAAATTCTACCGACCACGTAAGTAGATGACAAAACTCAACAAATTTACTGAAGAAGTTCAAAAGTAATATTGTAAGATAAATTTAAAGTAGAAACTTAAGCCAGAATATTCAACAGATTCTCTTCCGAATATTTTAAGATACAAAAACCTCGAAGATTTAAGTTAAAATTGTACGGGGATAAATAAATCTTTATCTAGAATAAGTACAAACTCATTAAATTCGTGTATAACTTAAATTATAGCGGGGTCCGTCGGTATTATTCGCGCGGTCGACCTCGCGACGTGACGGCCTTGATGTTCTAAAGGTGAGCAAAGAATTTTCTTGTAATTCAGCCGAGATATTTCTGCATACCTCCTTTTCATTGAAATAATACAAAGAGGTCTAATATAATCATATAGGTTAAAGTATATTGCGTCTGTATTAAAAAGATTTCAAAAGTAAAATAGGAGTTATTTGTTTTGTTTTCATTTTAATTCATAAATCCATATTATTTCACCCTAATCAGGTAATATTGGTGGCATTTTATGTGATAAAGTTTGGTTATTGTACACAAATGAAGTGGATTTTGTAACGTTTGTAGAAACATGTATTTGGAGTTACCACAAAAACTCTGGACAATTCTAACAAGGGAGCTATCGTACTATTAGAGCGTTCTTTGAACTTTAAGAATTGAAAAAATCTATCTATGTGGCATTGGCAGAATTGTGTATAAACACAAGTTGACAAAAAAAAAAACCATGTCCGGTGAAGCTTTAAAAGCCCTCCGAGGCTTCAGGGCCCTTAAAGCTAAAAATATAGTCAAAACGAACAAAAAAACCTTCATTTGAATCGAATACAGATAGTAATATATTAAAGTATAGATAATAAAATTATTTATATGTTCATGTCATTAAAATTGTATATTAACACTAGCGGGCGACCGCGGCTCCGCATGTGTTTGTTATGCAGTAGTTATTTTTATCCCGTAATTTAACTTTTACTCTTATTGCTGACAATTCACATAGCCTATCAATTGGGAAATGACATATACTTCCCGTGTACACAAGATCATAAAAATCGGTAAAGATTTTTTTTTTACAATTTCTAAAAGTATTATTGAAAATTTTTAATCGCCTATCGAGTGACCAAAAACATAAGCTCCCCGTATATAAAATTTAATATGAATCGGTCAAGCCTTTTTTGAGTTAAATCCGGATTTAAAAACTACACGGAATTAAAAAGAAGGACTTCAGTATATTATTATTAAAATGACAACAGTTACCATGGCAACGCGTACCACAGCAAAGGTTTTTCTTCTTATTTTTTCTAACTTGGATACCGGTCATCCTTATGAAATACCATTACTGCCAATATCGAGTGTATATAGTTTCCAGTGTTATGACGATTTGTGTATCCTAACAAGATGGTGGCTCCCTTGTTAGAACTTTCTAGGGAGTTTTTATGGCATCTCAGAATTCATGATCCGTGTTATTATTTCCAATTCACTTCACTTGCGCACAATAACCAAACTTTATTATGCAAAACGGCACCTGTATTACAAAATATAGGGTCAAATAACACAAATTTATAAATAAAAAATAAATAGCACTCACTACATGACAGTTTGAAATCCCGCCAAAAAATCTAATAGTAATGGTTAAGATAAAAACGGTTACTAAATAGATAAAATAATAATAACATACCCAGAATAAAAAATAATTGGTAAAAAAAATCAAGGCTTCTAGTCTACCTATACCACCATACAACACTAACTTAATCCTTTATTTTAATTTAAGTGAAGAATTTTAAAAAAGCTGGAGTTTACAATTGGAGAGTATATGTGATACAAATCTATAAAGTTTCACCGTACAAAGTTTCAACCCTTATTTTACACACTTAAATGATGTTTTTTTTTATAAATTGAGGAGTATGCGTTCTTAATTTCAGGTCAATAGCCAAATTATGTGTGCATAATTAAAATAAAATAGTTATACATAAATTATTTTTACCAAACAAACTTTCAATCCCTATTTATATAACATTTACTGAGTAATTTTGATAGATGCTGATACACGTGTTTCATTATTTTTATTAAATGGTCTAAGTACACAATATCAAGTCTAAAGACAATGATTGCATCGCATACAACCTTTCAACCCCGTTTTTTTCAACCTTAGAGGTTGAATTTCCCAAAATCTATTCATATTGAGCGTCTCCATCTCGAAAGGAGGTAACTATGCTAAATTTCAAGTCAATCGGACCTATAGTTTCGGAGATCACGTGATGAGTGGTATTTCACTTTTATATATATATATATAGACAAAATACGAAATAAATCCGAGCAAATTTTCAGTCTCTTTTGACCGATATTTACAATACCGATGATATACGTGAATCGGCATATTCTACGTGAAATTAATATTTCATAAAAAAAAAACGAATCTAAGTTTATCAACTTAACGTAATAAATAAATTTTAAATAATAGATAATTGGCAACTGAATTATTATAAAACATTATTATAATGTATTCGAAATAGTATTCGAAGTACCGCCACTTGTTAAATTATGTAGAAACCTATCGAGCAAAGTTGTCCGATTAGCAGCCCGTTTGACGTCACTTCAAAGGTTGCAAGTTTGAATAGTGTCTACGTTTTTCTTAAAGGAATGTATCTTATTAAACTCACAGCATTATAAGAAATGTCATATTTAACCAATTTAACGCTACACTATCACTGTTTTATGCCAGTCGTTCTTGATCACCTTTCCCATTCCTAAGCTCATTATTATAATATCTTCGTCCCGATTGTCACCAAGCATCACGTAAAATTTATATGGAACTATTCTTATTATAACAATACAGTGTTTCACACGTGTTAAATTTATTCGGCCGCCAACGCACCCGTGTCTCGTTTTCATTTCTCGTACTAAAGTACAAGATGATGTAATGTAATGATGATGTAGTCAACTACATCATGTTAGATTGCTAGATGTTCATGGTTACTGCCCCGCTTCTTAGCGTCGTAGGACGAGGTTACAAACCTACGTTGCTCGATGAATCTATACTATAATATAATAAAACCGACGAGTTTTTTCTTGGTTTAAACGCGCTAATCTCTGGATTTACCAGGCGGATTCGAATGATTCTTTTTGTATATGGTAGCCAGATTCATAAGGAATAGCATAGGCTACATAACTTCACGCTACGATCCTAAGGAACGGAGCAGTAACAATGAACGTCTAGCAATCTGTTGAGCTCTATACAAGTACGGTAAGTGGAACCATGATACACGGGCGTTTTTGGCTAGCTACTACCCTCAAGTTGATAGTTGGATAGTTAAGTTGATAGTTGTTGAAGTTGAAGTTGTTAGTTTAGATTAGCGCTTTCAAACAAACTATATTACTAGCTTTTTTCTGCGATTTCGTTTGCGTAGATATTGGTATAATAAGCTCAAACCATAGACTATAAACGCCACCTAGTTCTATATGTCTATGTATATTAAAAAAAATATATACTCTCTTCCTTCTGTTTTATTTAATCCTTTAGTACGTCTGTAATTTAATCTAGTTTAATCCAAGTTATTTCGATATCTATTAACAGGTTATGGGCCATTATTGATAAGATAATAACAAAATTAGTGTTCCACCGAAAAAGTTACGCGATTCAGTTAAATACTTAACCTCAACAGTGTAAATCCGCCGCGTTGTATTTTTTTTCAACCATTTCAGCTCTTTTATAGTAAATCATGGTTTCACAAATATCAATGGGAACTATTGAAAAACTGATTGGCAGGGAAAACTATCCTACATGGAAATTTGCTGTGAAAAATTATTTGGAACATGAAGACTTATGGGAAACGATTGAACCGAGTGCAGACTACGTACAAGACAGTAAAAAGGATATAAAGGCAAGATCAAAAATAATACTTCTAATTGATCCGATTAACTACGTCCATGTACATGAGGCGTCTACGGCGAAACAGGTATGGTCAAAATTAGAAAATGTATTTGATGACTCCGGGCTCACTAGAAAAGTAGGTTTATTACGAGATCTGATTTCAACGACTTTGGATAACAGCTCTAGTGTTGAAGATTATATTAACAAGATGATGACAACAGCTCAAAAGCTTAGGAATATAAATTTTGTAGTAGGAGATGAGTGGCTTGGTACTTTGCTGCTCGCTGGCCTCCCTGATGTCTACAAACCGATGATCATGGCTATTGAGAGCTCAGGTGTGTCAATCACTGCTGATTTTGTTAAAACAAAGCTGCTACAGGAAATAAAAGGAACAGAATCTTCAGCCTACTATGTAAAATATAATAAGTCTCAAAATATGTCAAAGTCTCTTAAAGTTTCACCCGATAAATACCAAAAGAAAGGCCCACGTTGTTACAATTGTAATAAATATGGTCATTTCAGTAAAAACTGCTATATTCAGAATAAAAAGAAAAACGATTCAGATAATAATACAAAAACAAATGGTTATTATGCTGCTTTCTCAGTTTCAGAAACATTAGACAAAAACAAATGGTATATTGACTCGGGAGCATCACTACATATGTGTAGAGAGAGAAAGTGGATGTACAATGTTTCACCGTCAACAATAAATAGTATAAAGGTGGCAGATAACAAGACTGTGTCAGTGGAAGGTTATGGTAGTGTGGATTTGCAAATAAGAGATTCCGAAGGCAGACCTCAGACAATTCAGGTCAGAAATGTGCTGTATGTACCTTCTTTGACAACTAATTTACTTTCTGTAAGCCAGATGACAAAAAATGGTTGTGAGGTTATATTTGAGAAAGATTGTTGTAAAATTTATTAAGATAAAAAATTGATTTTGACAGCTTTGCAATATAATAGTATGTATGTATTACAAGATTTTTCTGACACACAAGCATTGTTGTCAACAGTAGATGAACATGATATAAATTTATGGCATCTTAGGATGGGTCATCTTAACTTCACAGACATACAGAAAATAGTGGACAGTGCAGAAGGGGTACAATTATCCAAAAAAGGTAACCAGATTTGCACAACCTGTATAGAAGGTAAAATGAATAGATTACCGTTTAAAAATATTGGAACTAGGGCTTGTGAACCTCTCCAATTGATTCACACAGATTTATGTGGTCCGATGGTGACTAGTTCTATAGGTGATGCCAAATACTATGTCACTTTTATAGATGATTTCAGTAGAAAAGTGTATGTATATTTTATGAAAAATAAATCTGATACATTAGAAAAGTTTAAGGAATTTAAAAACTTAGTAGAAAATGAGACTGAAAAAAGAATTAAGGTATTACGATCAGACAACGGTAAAGAATATATAAATAAAGAATTCAGATTATTCTTAGAGAAATTTGGCATAAAACATCAAACCACCACTCCGTACACCCCAGAGCAGAATGGACTAGCTGAAAGAATGAATCGCACACTAGTAGAAAGAGCTAAATGTTTGATTCTGAATTCTAGGTTGGAAAAAGTTTTTTGGGCTGAAGCAGTATCTACAGCTGCTTACATCATTAATCGGTCACCAACCAGAGCTCTGGACTACAAGACGCCATATGAAAAGTGGTCAGGTGAGAAGCCAAATATTAAAAATATGAGAATTTTTGGTTGCGATGCCATGATTCATGTACCTAAAGAAAAGAGACAAAAATGGGACTCCAAAGCAGTCAAAATGTTATTTGTTGGTTATTATGAGTACACAAAAGGTTACCGATTTTATGATAGAAAACAAAGACAAATATACAAAAGTAGAGATGCTATTTTTCTTGAGCATACAGTTATGAATAACAGTGTCATTGTGCCACTATCAGAATTTCAGGAAAATGAAGCAGACTTGTCACAAACAGAACTTAGTTGCAGCGAGTCTCCTTCAGACACACCTGAGATTCCAAGTCTAGAAAACACAACTCTAACTGAGAATACAAAGAAAGAAGAATTATCTGAGGATGATGATAGTTACCACACTGATGATGCTGATGATGACTACATACCGGATAGAAAAATAAGTGATGTACCATCTCGTAAAATGATGCTGAGACCAAGAAATAAACATAATACCGACTTATGTGAAAGTTTAAATAGTTCAAAGCATGCAATAGCTTTATTGGTAAAAGAGCCAGATACAATAGAAGAAGCTCTTTCTGGTCCAAACGCAAAAGAGTGGAAAATTGCCATGAACAATGAATATGAGTCGCTCCTGAAAAATAATACATGGTCATTAGTAACCCTACCAGAAAATAAGAGAGCTATTCCATGTAAATGGGTCTACAAAACGAAAACTGATGCTAATGGTGAGGTTGTACGATATAAAGCAAGACTGGTAATTAAAGGTTTCATACAGAAAAAGGGAACTGAATATAATGAGATATTTGCTCCAGTAGTTCGTCATACTTCAATAAGATATCTACTATCATTGGCTTGTAAGTACAATTTATTCATTGAACAAATGGATGCAGTTACAGCTTTTCTACAAGGGGATATTGACACAGAAATTTATATGCTTCAACCTCCGTCATATGAATATGGAGAAGTGTGTAAATTAAATAAATCCATTTATGGACTGAAGCAGGCAAGTCGACAATGGAATCTGAAACTTACATCTGTATTAAAGGACCTGGGAATGAAAAGTACATCTGTGGATCCGTGTATATACCACAAAACTTATGATGGAATTATTCTATTTATACTTATTTATGTCGATGACTTATTATTATTCTATAATAATGAACAAATAGGTATAGAAATGAAACAACAATTGAAATGTAGATTTGACATGAAAGAACTTGGTATTGTACATCATTTTGTTGGTTGGAGGATTAAACAAAATTTATCAAGAAATGAAATTTGCATTTTTTTTTTTTTTTTTTTTTTTTTTTTTTTTTTTTTTTCGATCTGACTATACTGTTAGCCATAAGGGCCCAGGAGCCTCGAACGGCTTTTACAGCTTCACCGGACTTGGGGGCGAGCGCTTAAGGCACTCAGCCACGAAAGTTTTGCAACAACATCCGAGGGTGCCAAAGTGGCCGAACCTCGGCTCGGACTGTTGCGCGCTATGCAATTAAGTCGCGAACTGACTAATGCCCTAGCACACTATCTAACTAACTATACATATATACATGTCGCTATCCTCTGGGAGGAGGGTAAGAGACAAGTATATATGTATTTAGTAATCTGAAAATTTTTGATCTAGACTAACTAGCCTCAAAAAAAGAAAAAAAAAGGTCCCTTACAGAACCTATGTACCTAAGTGTAGTGCATGTCTGTAAAAAGTGTAATGCATGTATGTAGGTAGCTAGTGAATGCAGTGTCACTGAATCGCGCGAGCGGCTGCTAGACTCAAGGGCTCCATGCCGGAGGATCGGACCTAGGCTTGAGTGGCCGCAGGAGAGGGTGGACGTGGCGGGTGTGCGGGAACGAAGTTCACCGTGCGTCCCCTGCGAAGGGAACGGTGATTTCGCGGGCGTGGGCGCAGACACGCTGTTTGTATAGGGTCGGACGCGTAATATTGATTTTTTTTCTCGATATCGTCATCGGGATCGATAAAGAGATTTCGCGGCCTACGTTTGTACCGGAATTTAATGTCTGTAATTACACTCGGTGTGTAATTCGCGGCGTTCCTAACTAACTCGTTTGGATGATTCAACGCTGAATCAAAATATCTCCTAGAGAGATATTTTACGTATGACTCTATGGACGGCAGTTCCATATCTCTATGGAGATCTGCGTTACGAACATACGGCGGCGGATCTAACAGATGACGCAAGAACCGATTTTGAACTCTTTGCAAGCGGGCAAAGTTACTTTTCGACATATGAGCGAACGCGGCGCAACAATATGTTAAAATAGGTCTTACACATGCCTTGTATAGTGTAAGCTTATGCCACCTGGACATTTTGCTTACCGAGCTAAGCAAGGGCCGCAAGCGGGCTAGGACCATGACAGCCCTATTCCGAACTATACTGACATGTGTATTAAATTTAAGTCTGTTATCGAGGGTGACACCCAGGTATTTAGCGCGGGTGGCCCATGGGATTTCCCTACGGAATAGCTTAAGAGGTTTGAGCGACTTAGGCAATGGCCTCTTATTCGGATCGAACATAACCGCGGCGCTCTTTTCGGGATTAATAGCGATTCGCCATGTACGGAACCACTTCCCGAGAGTGGTCACGGCTCGCTGAACGGTAGCTGCTAGATGAGATCTGTTCCTACGTGAAGCGTAGATAACAGTATCGTCAGCGTAGAGCCCTACCTCGACCCCGTGGAGCCGAGGAAGGTCGCTGACGTAGAGGTTAAATAAGCTAGGCGCGAGAATAGAGCCCTGTGGAACTCCTGAACGAACCGGGTGAGAGCTAGAGAGCTCACCTTCCACACGGTAGCAGAAGGAACGGTCTGTGAGATAGTCGCGGACTATGTGAACTAACCTATCCGGGACTTCTAACTGGTGTAGCTTGTGGACCAGTCCGGCGTGCCAGACCTTATCGAAGGCCTTGGCTACGTCGAAAAAGACCGCAAGCGTACGGGACGGAGCTATGTTACTTCTTGCGAAGTTGCTAGTGATGTGCTCCGTGAGGCGGTGCACTTGGTGGGTACAAGAGTGTCTGGCACGAAAACCAAACTGCTCAGGCGGAAATAAATTTTTGTCATCAATGACAGACTTGAGACGGTTCAAAAGGATCCGCTCGTAAAGTTTTCCTAAGGTGTTTAATAGACTTATCGGGCGATAGCTATCGGGAAGCGAAGCTTTTTTGCCGGGCTTACGAATACCTATCACTATAGCTTTTTTCCAGGCGGCTGGAAAATAGCAATGGGCTATGGCTACATTGAAGATGCAGACCAAAAGAGCTATGATGTGATCAGGAAGAAGTTTGAGTACTTCATTCCTGATACCATCTGGACCAGGTGACTTCTTAGGCTTAAGGCCTTTGATGACTGAACAGACCTCATCAGGCGTGACCGGGGTGAGGTTCTCCGCGGGGGGTATCGAGTTTAAGTCCTGTACCGAGGACTCGATATCGTAGATATGTGCATAGTCTACGTTGTCGCAGTTCGGGGAGCACTGGCTCTCCAGACTGTCGGCAAGGCATTCCGCTTTATCTACGCTATCGAACGCGAGTGGGAGGCCAGGCCCTCTTTCGAGGGCTGGCATCGATCCGGAGCCATCTAACTTCAGAGAGCGGGCGAGTTTCCAGTAGGCCAAGTGAGACGGCGTAAGGCCCTCTACTAGGTTATGCCACTGGTGACCTCTGAACTCGGCGATGCGAGCTCTGACCTCTCTCTGAAGTCTACGTAACCTACGGGTATTATCCACGGTCGGATAGGAGTCATGTGCACGTGTCGCTGCGTTCTTTTCCGTGATCAACGCTCGCACGTCGGCAGGGAGTACAAAGCGGCGATCGTTCGCCGCTTGCACCTCTCTGGATGCCTCCCTAACACCGGTTTGAAGATAGTCAACCAAGGAATCGATCGCTAGGTCGGCGTCCGCTATTGACCCCAATTCGTCCGGGATCCTATCTAAACTCGAAGGAGATTCGTTATTTGAAAGATAACGATTTAATATCGCGTAATCAACTACTTTGACTGTAGTGCATTGATCAGGAGGCTTATATTGAAAAAATTCTACAAAGATTCAAAATGAGTGATTGTAATCCAGTTCATTTGCCATGCGACCCTAGCGTTAAATTAATTAGTACAGAAGATAAAAAGAATATACTAACAAACATACCATATCAAGAGGCAATCGGAAGCTTACTGTATTTATCCCAAGGAACTAGGCCAGACATTTGTTTCATAGTGAATAAACTGAGTAGCTTCAATAACAAACCAGAATGGCAACACTGGCTAGCACTTAAAAGAGTGCTACGTTATATAAAAGGAACTAAGGATTATAAATTGATATTTAGCCAAACAATGAAGAGAAAAGAGTGTTTGGCTACTGTGATTCTGATTGGGCTTCAGATATTAATAGTCGGAGATCTTGCTCTGGCTACACTTTTCTGTTTCAGGGTGCAACAATTTCATGGTGTTCTAAACGTCAAAACACTGTTGCTATGTCTACGATGGAAGCAGAATATATGTCACTTGCGACTGCTACACAAGAAGCAATGTGGCTTAGATATTTGGAGTCCGAGTTACACAGTGATGTGACTTCACCCACTGTTATATATTGTGATAATCAAAGTACTATTAAATTTGCAGGTACAGAATCTTACTGTGCCCGCAGCAAGCACATAGATATCAGGTATCATTTTCTTCGAGAGAAAGTTACTAAAAAGGAGATAGAAGTTATATATGTTGGAACTCAAAATATGGTGGCTGATATCCTGACAAAATCCACTTCACAGATGAAGCTTGAAAAATGTACAAGAGCTATGGGTTTGCGCTTAAAGGGGAGAATATTGGTATAATAAGCTCAAACCATAGACTATAAACGCCACCTAGTTCTATATGTCTATGTATATTTTAAAAAAAATATATACTCTCTTCCTTCTGTCAACGTCTTGTACAACCGGTGTTTTATTTAATCCTTTAGTACGTCTGTAATTTAATCTAGTTTAATCCAAGTTATTTCGATATCTATTAACAGTAGACTTCAGAATTAGGTTCAGAGTGAAATCAATATATGATGAATACAAAGAGCATCGTATTTGTCAATCTAGGTTATATACTATTTTGATTGATTTAGTGACAAACATAAATACATTGATAGAATTGTATAAATTATACAAATTTCAGTTACTAATCCAGTCATCCACAGAGTTTTTATATAAATATCGAATAAAAGGGAATGGCTTCTTTTTGTTCGCTCATAAAGGAAAAAAATAGCCAGGTAACAATACTCCGGGGCGTTGATCTGAACTTATTAATATTCAAAAAACGTAAGGTTTACTTTCTCTCGAATTATATTCAAACGAAGCGTCGAGCGCGAGGGAACGAAACAAATTGAAACAAACAGGCCCATGGAATTTCCGTTTTTTTTTTTTTTTATATTTTGTAATGAGAAAAAAATACGGGCTGTTTCTTTATTTTTCGTGGTTATAAAATCGATTTTTTTTTCGTGTCACGTGCATCCGTTATGGAAGCTATTTCTGATTCCCATATTATCTTAATAACGGTTTTGTCAATTTGGTATCAGTTTGGAATATGTTTAAGTTTATTTGACGTATATAATGTAATTTTTATAAAGAAGAAGAAAATGTTTAGTATTAACACGAATTTATTTTACGTATTATTACGTATTATACATATAACTAAATCGTCGAACCTAACAATAATAATATACTCTAAAAAATAATTGAAATCACTTATTATATTATGTATTATAATTAACAAGCTACTGTGAGGCCGCTGTAAAACTTATAATCTTATATATATATATATATAAAATTGTAAGATGTATGAAAAATATAGCTTTTTTAACGTTAGCGGTCCCTTTTAAGTTATTTAAACCGAGGCTTGAAATAAAAAAGCTGAAGGACTTTCAATTTGAGGAAAAGACGAGGTTTATACCGAGAAATAAAAGAATTCAGTACGTATATAGATAACAAAATATCTGGTAAAACACTTGTATGAAAGTGAAAGATTATTTCAAGACAGGATTGGCGTTTTCAATGAATTTATTTTTAGTAAAGACTATTTATATATTTTCACTAGCGATTTTGCCGCGGATTCGCTCATGTCATAGTTGAGTTATATCGTCCCATCTATTTTACTTTCTACTTAATACGTTTAATACCAATTTTCATAGATATATCTTCAAAAATCTTCATACAAACTCTCAACCCCTTTTGCAACACCTCAGAGGTTGAGTTTCCAAAAATGCTTCCTTAGTGCTCACCTACAGTGTAAAAAGAACCGGAATGCAAATTTTCACGGTCCTTGCCCTAGTACTTTGGGCTGAGCGTTATATGTCAGTCAGTCAATCTTTATAGTATCTATATTTAGATTGTAGATTGATGGATTTTATTTTAGATATACAGTATTTTACATTTATGTATCGCACTATTTCGAAAAAAAAACAGTCACCTAAGAGCTTTGCAGTCCATATCTATGTTACCAAAAGTTGTCTAGAAAAAATACTCTATATACTCCATTAGATACTGCATAAAGGTCAATAATAATACAAAAAAATATAATATTAACATATACTTAAATTAGTTATAATAAATACTGTAAGAAGATGAACACACAAAACATATATCCCATAAAACTTCAAAATCGATTCAAAACCATGAACAATTTAAGGACTATCCAACATTCCCGAATCGCTAAAAGTAAAAAAAAAATAGAATATTAGGTCGATCCGCGATGGCACATTGTCACGGGCAACCAAGATGGCGGGCAAGCTTTTATTTTGCCGCAATATCTAAGAATAAAGAAAGCTTCCCATTATTAAGTGTGTTGGAGGTTTTAGAGTTTTGTAAGATATACAAGTATTATTGAAGAAAAAGTGAGTAACTGAAGGGCATAATTCCACCTTTGGAAATGAAATAGAAAAGTATATAGATTTTTTTAAGGCTCGGTCTAGCGATCAACTTATCTGACTAAAATCACGGTGGTAGCATATTTTATTCCCTTTAAAGGTAACACACAAGACCTTAGCTACAATAAATAATGGAACAAGTAAAAGGTTTAATTATTATTAACTTTTCCCCGAAAGTTCTTTCCCTTTGTTTTCAAAATGAACCGATTCACGCACCATGTAATGTAAAATGGTTGTATTAATTCAGTAAACATCCATGCGTGTGCACAACAGCTTTTGTAACTCACCAGTTTCATCGCTATCGGATAAATAGTATAGGGACGCATAGGTGACGAAATAAATGTTAATTATTATTAAACAAATAGATTTCTTTGGAAATTTCTCTCTACTTGGGGCAGCCCGACTGGTGGAATACCTCCAACCTACAGAAGATCGCAGCCAAATGACCTAGTGTTGTGTTTCTGCAGTGAGTAGGGTTTGCAGAGCTCCTTGGGAAAGGGTGGGTTCAAAGAGAGGTAGGTTACAGAGAAATTTGTTTGGAAATTTCTCTCTACTTGGGGCAGCCCGACTGGTGGAATACCTCCACCCTACAGAAGATCGCAGCCAAATGACCTAGTGTTGAGTTTCTGCGGTGAGTAGGGTTTCCAGAGCTCCTTGGGGTAGGGGGGTTCAAGGTCGGCAACGCGCTTGTGATACCTATGGTATTGCAGGCGTTCATAGGTTACGGTAGCCGCTTATAATCAGGCGAGCCGTATGCCTGTTTGCCACCTTTGTAGTATAAAAAAAAAGCTGTGCCCACGGCTCATTATCATCATCTCAGCCGAAAGACGTCCAATGCTAGACATGACTATGACATAAGCCTTCACCAATAATCACCACAATAGCCACTACTATGCTGTTGGTATCCAGCGGGTTGCCACAACCTTCACCAGATCATTAGTCCACCTTGTGGCAGGTGTGCCAACGATGTGCCATTCTTTGGTTCTTTTGCGGCTCTCCTTATTTCTGATTGGATCAGGCAAAGAAATTCCAAGCATGGTCCTTTCTTTTGAGTGATTATGAACTTTTTTATGAGGTCCATTGTTAGTGACCACATTTAGCTCCGCACACGTTTATTATACAGTCATTTCTTCGTCTTGTATAAAGCTTTTTTTTGCTTATTAAATGATTTCTAAAAATACTGTAATACGTAGCGAGATAGCACTTAGGAACAGTGTTTATTGTAGTCCACTTATTAATTGAGGTATTCATTATCCCACAGATTAAGCGAGAATCTCTTTATGCGCATGCACACCTGTGGCTAACGTGCACAGTCGGTCAATAGCGTGGGTCAATAGTAAAGTTAGTAGTACGAATACTTTCATTATTACGTATTCCATAATCACATCAACATGACATTTAAAGTAGTTATTTAAAAAAAATTAAATCAAATTCCATAAAATTTACTCAAAAATATAAAAATACGACATAAACTAATGATTTTTCTGAAATGATTAATTACGGTATCAATATTAAGAATATATATATATATATATATATATATATATATATATATATATATATATATATATATATATATATGTATATATATATATATATATATATAAATATACATATATATATTTAATCGCTAAACGTATTTTATTGGATTCGGTTATAAGATATTTTATCGAACTTCCATACATAAGTATGGTAAAATGGTTTTCGTTTAAAGATCTCGGGTATTATTTATTATCAAATTTACCCATTAACTGTACTAAAATTATTAACTGTATTTGATAACCTATGTTTACATTACCTATTCAACGTAGTACCTATTTTGTTCCATTAGCCCGAAGCTCTTGTTTGAAACTTGATGCTTCTGAATTCCCTTTGTAGTCCGTACTAATGGTTACCCAAGACTATGGCTTACTTATGAGTTACTTTTTATCTTATAGACTGTTGACCATTGTGTTATGAGCTAGATTTCTTCTATCTGAATTTTAATAATAGGGGTTCAAAAATGAAATTGCCGTTTTAATAAAAATTAAATTTGCATAGTCTCGGATTTTAGAGCGAAACTTTCTGCACATGAAAACTAGAACATTCTAAATTAAAAAAGACATGACTTTTGATGTTTCGATTTTCAGATATTTTTACATTTATTTTTTAACGTGAAGATAGATACAGAAAAAATCAGAGTAATATTCGAATACGAGTTCCGACGGGACTAACGTAGTAGAAACTGCTCGTAATGTCAATGCTGTGTTTGGAGAAGATACGGCTAAAGTACGAAAATTGTGTAATCGAATTCATAGTAGAAACTTCGACCTGAAGAATAAACCACGGGGAATACCAGCCACTAAGATAAACAACGATGAATTGAAGGTGATAGTGGAAGCTGATGCGTGTCAAATTACAAAAGAATTAGCGACATGGTTTGACGTTAGCATACCCACAATATTGACTGATATGCAGCCAGCAGCGCGCGTTAATGCTTGCCTAAACTTGTTAAACCGGTACAGAAATGAAGCAATTTTAGACCGTATTGTGTGACATGTGATGAGAAGTGACAAGTGAAACACCATAATATAGCCCAAAAGCGAAGCTTACCTACAGAAAAGTGATGGTAACTGTTGGGTGGTCATATCAGGGCATAATTCACTACAGCTTTCTTAAATCCGGTCAAGCAATAACAGCAGATGTCTACTGTGAAGAACTCCGAACAATGATTGCGAAACTCTTAGGAAAACAGCCCCGACTCGTCATTCAGTCTTCACCATTATTGCTCCATGATAACGCCAGATTTGAGACTGCTCGTGAAACAGTTTTGATACTACAAAAACTGCAGTTAGAAAACATCCGTCATCCTTCATACTCACCGGACCTTGCCACAACAGACTACAACTTTTTCCGCGAAATAGGTACAATTATTACTACAGAAAAAAAAATCTCAGAAAGCAGTACAAAATGCCTTCACACGGTGTGTGGAGTTCAGGTCCACAGAGTTTTATCGGAAAGGTTTAAATGATCTTCGTAGTAGATGGCAGAAATATATAGACGAGGGTAGATACTTTGATTAAATAAACATATTATATATTACAAAAAAATGATTTTAATTTTCCATTACGAAACGGCAATTTCATATTTTAACACCAAATATATAAGGGTAGCTTACGTAGCTTACGTTTTTTTTGTTTATGGAAAACGCTAACCTCTGGAACAGCCTGTTACATTTAGTTTAGATTAGGTTATATAACTTCACGGTGCGACCCTAAGGAGCGGAGAAGTCGTCGTGAACGTCAAGAAATCTGGCAAGCTGTAGGCAAGTATGGGATGTAATAATACGACAAGCTACACTAAGAGTCGGTCGAATAAATTTTACACAGTATAACATTAAATTTTATGGATATTTCAAACACCGACTAATCCATAATTTTAATATGGTTTTAGTTTTGTGATATCTGCGTATAATCAACACACAAAAGAAAAAAAACAGAAATATACTAAAAAGGGGATAACTAAATAAACATTTAAAAATCCATTAAACAGATTATGAGTTCAGATATTCAATGCATAAGGAATACAGAGCAATGTGTGTTCGTAAAAAACGCTGATGGTATCAAAAGTTTCAGATCCTTATCCTTATTAAAGGTGTCAACATAAAAATTACTAAAGGTTGATCAACTATTTTACGCACACTTTCTGTCCCTGACATATTAATATAAATATGTACTAACTTATATTGAGTCATATACAAAAGTAATATCACAATTATATATAAATTATTAGGTACAATGGGAAACTTGATTACGTTCTTAATTTTTTTTTGTTGCAAACTCTTTTACAAAAGAATAAATCTCTTATTCACGTCCCTTACAAATTGCGTATACATACTAAGTTTCCTTTAGGAATTTTCTCGGAGAAAATATATAGATGGGTTTTTTGCTGCAAGTAGCTTCCATTGTGTTCACTCGTACAGGCGCAACAGTACCCTTTGATGTGAATAAACGGAAAGTAATAATAATAAAAAAACAAAAATAATTCATGTAAAATAATTAAAAAAATATTTATCTAACTTCTCCAGAGTGTAGGTATATTAGTTGATTGACCCACAATTAACAAGCCCGGTGAATCTGTCAAAGTTGTCTGAGGTTTCAGGGCCTTTAGAGCTAACAAAAAAAAAACAATAATCACACCATAAGTCGCACGTGTCGCAACCTCTCCTCAGTCAATATAACTTTAAAGGCAATGTGATGTAAAAAATTGTGTGTACTTATGTTGGTACGTAAGAAGTGATACTTCTTTGACGTAGCAAATCAAAAATAGATCCAAAAATGTTATCCCGCGTGTCAACAACATAATGAAGTTTGTCGTCAATTATAATAACCTAAATTAATTTTTCTGACTATTATTTTTTTTGAATTGTGTAAAAATTATTATATGGAGTTATATTTATAGTATATTTTAGTTAAATTGAAATAATTATTATTTACATAACGTTAAATTATTTTTACACAATTAAGAAAAAAATTGAAAGTATTGGCGACCACCGCGTGATCGAAATCCATCGGCGGTCGCCGCTGTCATGCCGGCCTGCATAAATATCTCTTCACGTTACGCTTGAAGGACCCGATGTCATAAGAAGGAGGGAACACATTGGCCGGATGTTGGTTCCACAGTTTCACGGTACGGCAAAGATAAGACATAGAGAACTTCTTAGTTCGTGCCGAGATGGAGGTTACCGTAAAGCTGTGACTTCGAATCCCAGCGCGTGTGGTTCTATTGTGGAAAGGAGAGGAGGGATTTTGTATTCACATTATTATCATTGATGCCTAACTTCGTCTTCTCACACTTCCCTCATATGACACGAGCGCAGCTCTTCATTTTACCCTCAAATAAACGCGCCAAAAAGGTATCCAACTTTAAAAATAAAGTTTGTACCTTAAATAAGTGTACTTGTATGTTATAAAATCAAGAAAACGCATCAAACTGAGAAGTAAAAATGTTTATGATTCACTTTATTTTGATATCCGACCAAGAAAATGGAATAAAACCGTTTTAGACGAGACACTTTGAGGCTTTTCATTTAAAATAACTACATTCGAGTCTGTAACATAAACGTTATTGTCTCTCCGGAGTTGAGATGCTGCGTGCTAGGCTTTTTATATATTATTAGAAAATAGATTGTATCTAGTTGTTTCATTTACATTACGTATTGTATTATATTAAATTCAATTTTACACAACAAATATCTATATGATTAAAAAAGCTAATTTAATGTGCCTGTAAATACCAATCATTAAGACAAGGAGAAGTGAAATTTAGTCGAGTTTTGAATCTGAGCAAAGTTCGATTTCGGAAGCACTACCGCCAAACCAATTTTTGCAGCAATTTAGATATGTTCCTCGCAAAAGGGCATGAATGTAATACGCACTAACTCAAGAGGTTTTCCAACTCAATTTTCTGGTGGAACAAACTATCTATTAATGACTGGCTTTAGATAGTCTGCAGTGCTCAATTAACATCAGGTAAGCTGCATGCTTGTTTGGCCATTAAGAAAAATCTGTGTAATATATCTTGATCTATACCTCAACATGAACCAACGAATTTACTAATTTAATTAATAAAGCTGACTAATCTTCAAAAAGAAAACTTGGAGAAACCTAACTTTTATGATGTATTCTCGGAATACCGGAATGTAGATCGATAATACTGAACAACAGTTTTCTCTGTTTTAAATTTCCAAATCATGCAAGTCTTTACTTAGCAGTGGGACGTCTTCGTATTGGGATTATATATATATATATAATATTGAGGACAAATGAGCTTAGGTCGCCTTGTTTTTTAACGTCTACTAGTTGTGAGGCATAGTCGCAATCCCGTATACTTTGGGTGCGTGCACTCATGTTTCCCCAGGGTTCCATTCTGGCGCCCTCTCTATTCAACTTATATATCAGTGACCTCCCTCGCCTCCCCGAGGTAGAGGTAGGTTCCTACGCTGATGACACAGTCCTGTTTAGTTCCTCGTGGAACAGACAAACCCTCAGGCTACGAGTCCAAAAAGCCGTAGATAAGCTAGGCGAATGGTTCCGTAGATGGCGCATAGGAATTAACCCCGATAAGAGTAGCGCTATCCTCTTTCATCCCACTCAAAGATTAGTTAAAATTCCCGCTATCAAACTATTTAAAGTGGCTATCCCGTGGGCCAACCAGATCAAATATCTGGGTGTCACACTGGATAAACACCTAAATTTCAAGGCACATATCGATAGAGTGCGAAGGAAAGCCGGTATGGTCTCAAGCCGCCTGCACCCTCTCGTGTGCTCGAAGAGCAAAATGTCCCTCAGACATAAGCTCACGCTCTACAAGACTTGTATCAGACCGATCCTAACTTATAGTTCCCCAGTCTTTGCTCACATAAGTAAATTCACCCTCAATAAGTTACAAATAGTTCAGAACCGCTTTCTCAGAAGGGCGGTCGGTGCCCCTTGGTTCGCTCGGAACGTAGATCTCCATAAAGATATGGAAATACCTTCGATCGAATCATTTATAAAGTCCCTATCAAATAATTATTTTGAAAAAGCGTCGAACCATTCGAACCAGCTAGTAGTGGCAGCCGCATCTCATAACCCGAATCCAGACATCCGAATGTCTAACAAATATAGACGCCCGCGCGACATTTTATCTGACCCCGATGATAAAATCACGGAAGCGAACGCGATTTTCCCGCCGGTATCTAATAACCAAGCGTGTTTGCGCCCACGCCCGCGTAATCACCGCTCGCTCCGCAGGGGGCGGGCGGCAAACTTCGCTCCCGCACACATATCTCGACCGCCTTCTCCTGCAGCGACTTGAGCCTAGGTCCGTTCCCCCGCTAGGGAGCCCTCAAGCCAGCTGCTCGCGCGACACAGTGACACTGCAATCACTAGCTACCGACATACATTCACTACACTGCATGAACACACATGCACCACACTCAGGTACATAGGTCTTGTAAGGGACCTTTTTTTTTTCTTTTTTTTGTGGTTAGTTAGCCTCAGAAAATTTTTCAGATCACTAAATACATGTACGCGTGTCTCTTCCTCCCTCCCAGGAGGCAAGAGACATGCATACATGTATAGTTAGTTAGCTCGAATTCGCGTAGGAATTTAGCTAGGTCGCGTATGTTGCAAATACGGCAACAGCTCAAGCCGAGGTTCGGCCACTTTGGCACCCTTGCGCATGTTGCCCAAAATTTCTCGGCTGAGTGCCTTAAGCGCTCGCCAACAAGTCCGGTGAAACTGTTAAGGCCCCCGGGCCAACAGCATAGTCAGTTCGAAAAAAAAAAAAAAAAAAAAAAAAAAAAAAAAAAAGTGCACTCATGTTTTTGTTTTAATATCTTTTTATTATGGCTGTTGAGTACAGATGAGCTTAGGTCGTCTCAAAGCAGAATACATAAGGTTTTAATTATTAAGAATCGTGCATATACACATATCTTTTATTTAATGTCTTTTTGTTGTAACTCTTATACAAGTCATATATACGACGCTTTAGTGTTAATAGTTCGATATATCACAAGCTTATACGTTTAAAAATGCTTATTGGCACTAATATGTTTATATAGTTCGTGTCTATGAGATTTAATGCTAGAATAGTGGACCTATAATGCGGTTTATGATTGAATGTAGTGTATTTCCATGTTATTTAGCGATTTATATGACTTTACGTGATATATAAGGTAGTTTACTGATTATAGGACGGTTTTTATGATGGACGTATTTACAAGCGTAAGTATTCCATATACAATGGATTAGGGAGTACAAATAAAGAGTTTTTTATGTGTCTTGTTGTATTTATGATGAGCACTTTCTAATATATGGAATATTTAATGTTTATTTTATGTATGTTTTGTCAGGCGCGATACCTACGTTTTACAAAACTGTACTGAGGTTATGTTTTGCATTTTTGGAGATTATTATTATTATTACGTAATCTGATACAAGAATTTAAGGTCTATGATAGACAAACTGTGTGTGTTATTGTATTATTTACTATGTACTAGTTCTAAAAGTAACCGAATAGTTTAAATATGGTGCCAAATTGTATGGACGGCATCACTCGGAAACATTAGTTACGGTCCCACTTGTAAAGGCTTCTTAATATTCAAAATGCAGTCTATATTTTTATTAACCTTTAGTAACACTGAAAACATTCTTCGGGTTTTAAAACTTACACAATAAATTCTTTCGACGCGATCATCCGTCTAGTTCCGGCAATTTCGTTCGCGCCAACGTAAAATTTATAGTTGAAATAACTTTGAAATAGTGGACAATTCGCACATTTAGGTTTTAAGGTAGTACGTCGAAGAATTTAAAACACAACTACCGATGCGTCAAATAATTTCCGTTTCGACCGAGTTAACGGATAAAATACAAATGAATAAAATACGGAGTTGGGTGAATATAAACAATGTTCGAGTAATAATTCGACGCGGTAGTATAGCGTAGCGCTCGCTGAATACGTACAATATGTTTCAGTAGCACAATGGATGGATATTTATCTTCAAATGTTTCTGCGCGTACTTAATTTGTTAAAATATCACTGTGTAAGTTTAATTTTAGAAATGAAACATCTAATGGCGCGCTATTGTACATGTCATCGCGTAACCGTCAGATTTGTTTTAAGCTATCCGTTCATTTTTTTGTAATAGATTGTTAGCTGTACATGTCTCAAATGTTCGATATTTTTATGTTATCAGTAGATTAGTTGTTAACGCCAGCTACTTTTGGATTCTTCGTAAATTTATAATTTATTTTTAAAAGTATAATATTTAATCCTACGACTTTTGTGTTTCATCTAATTGTAAAACCAACTATTCCTAATTCCTGTCTAGAGACACGGCAGTATGTCAACCAAATTCAGGAAAAAGGGCGACCTAGCTGACTCAGAAACTTGATTTTTGGCATCAGATCATTAAACATATGAAAATCAAAAACCTTCAAAAAGTACAATTATTGGTTTTAAAGGAAATAATACTCGTAATGGGCATCGACTACAACGGCGTTTCCACATGCTCACCAACAGATGGCGCTGTCTTTTAAAAACTAATGATATCCTAACAAAACATATTGTGATAAACACATAAATTACTATTAAAAAAATGGATTTCTTTAGTTAGAAATTAACGTCATTATTGACGTCATAAATATAATAACTTAATAAGTAATGAATTAACGTAAATATTTATTGACAATTAAAACTTGCCAAGTTAGGAATTTCATATCAAAGAAAGTAACAAATTGTTTTGTAAATGATTTCAAGAGCGTGTATTCCTACAGCTATAATTAAATTGAACTTGGAACACATTAGGTCTCAATTATTTTAGCAGTGACGACTCCTCCGGACGTCGTTTCTACTGGACATATTATAGTATGGACAGTAACAAATATATATAATTCGTACATCAAAAATATCTACATGTACCATAATTATATACCGACCTTATGCAAAATATGGTTGTCCTAAAGCTACGAGATGCTTACTATTTATTGGTACTGTTGAGCTTGACGTTGAAACTGGGTGATATTATTTATGCCTGGTTCATACTAACCTAATCGAGCACGAAAGTTCTATCATCATAGATTTCATACAGTTTTAATTAATTTTCTCTTACTTAGATATTAAAGTTCTTATTCATAACTGTATTATATATGTAGACTAGCCATCCACCCCGGCTTCACATGGGTAGCAGAGTAATACATATAACTCTATTGGTTTACGCGGTGCACGCCAGTAAAGCTATCAGTCGGATTGTTTTTTTTTTGTTATTTTCAGTAATCATATTATTTTAGTTAATTTACACTTACAATTCCTCATGAATCACTCCGTCCATTGATAGAACCATATGAAAATCCGTTTGCTAGTTTTTGAGTTTATCGCATTCAGACAGGCAGACAGATAAATGCGGTGGGGGACTTTATTTCATAATATGTATAGATAGATAGATAAGTCATAAACTTATTGAGGTAAGTTTAAACGGAAGTTATTCATTTTGAACTATTTATTTTCTACGTTAAGTAATTAGTTAACTCTAATTTGCATGGATAGGAATTTCGTCAGATCGCGACGTTTTCGCATGATCGGCTTCAACACTTCGGAACAACTTCAAGACATCCTTGTCAGATGACTAAATAAAGATACGCATGGTTTTTCATTCCTCCCGAAAGGCAGAAACATGCATACATGTATAGTTAGATCGAATTTTACGTATAGGAAATCAATGAGATCGCGACTTATTTGCATCTACGGCAACAGCCCAAGTTGAGGTTCGGCCACTTTAGGCACTCTCGAGCTTGTTGCCTAGCTTTCGCGGCTGAGTGGCTTAAGCGCTCGCCCCCAAGCCCGGTGAAGCTGTCAAAGCCGTAAAGGCTCCACGGCACCTAAGGCTAACAGTAGTCAGTTCGAAAAACAAAAATTTAAGTAATAAGTAATATTCTTAATGTAATTTCGATACAATAACCGGTTATTAACCTTTGACTTGTTTCACAGTTTTATTTTAAGGTCAGTTTTTGTTTTTGAAGTAGGCTCTTGCCGGGTTCTGTTTTAGCATATTAACTTATTTCACAAATGTTATATTCCGGTTTTAAGAGTCTGGTTGCAGCCATAATTGGCACACTCGGTTCACTAACTTTTCTTTACTTATTGCGGCACGTCAAAGTGACTGCACTGTGCCTGATGGTATGCACAGTATAGTCCAAAAATAACACTAACTAGTTGATTTCAAAACGTGGGAAATGATAACCTTTTTATACTACAAAGATGGCAAACAAGCATTCGGTCCCGCCTGATGGTAAGCCATAGGTTACATTAGCACGTATCCAACCTCCTACCCAGCTCTGGAAAGTCTACTCACCGCAGAAAGACAACACGTGGTTTTGGCTGCGATCTTTTGTAGGATGGAGGTATCCCACCAGTCGGGCTGTAAAGAGAAAAATAAAGTAAAGAGAAATCTTCAAAGAAATTTCTCTGTGCCGTAGGTACCTCTCTATAGCTGTCCCTAGCACCCCTGCTAGATATCGGAACGTGACACGCCTAAGCGTACCACTATCTCGACTGTTATACCTGGTGTATGGTGGATGCGATTCAGTCTGGCATAATTGTCGTGCTCTACCACCTAACAAGTCTTACCATTCAGCTCGACTCACCAACCTGTAAACTTAGTCCTCAGGAACCCTTTTATGTAATACTCAAAAAGTTTCCAATCCTTTTTAGTTTGGCTATAAATAGATCTGGTCTATAGCTATTGAATTACTCTTTAGTAATAGTCGGAACAAAGCGTATTGTGTAGATTTTCTCATCCATAAATCTATTCTAACAGAGCCTACACAATGAACTCATGATAACACACCACTAGACCGTGTATTATGTTGAAATATTGCTTACATAACATTGAAAATAGATTTATTAATATTCCATATTTTTGGTCTACTATAGTTTTTCGACGGCCTTTTAACCTTTGTCGCAGTTTCAAACGCGTAGATTGACTTGGCATAAATTAACATCGTCATGAAACCATAGCTTGGTAGCTCATTTATTAATGTCCGCCTGGATAGCTATCTTTTCTAAGTTATTACGCATTTTAAAATATAAATATCTAGGTAGAACTATCTTAAAAATAAAAAATTGTCAAGTGCCAATTTCTGATAGTTTGCCTTTTAACTTCATTATATATATTACTACCATGAATTTTTTCGTATATCCAGAACAGGCTGGCAGGAGAGGGTTACCCACTTGACTATAACAAAAATTAGCAGTT
The DNA here is from genome assembly GCA_947532125.1 of Saturnia pavonia. Lineage (NCBI taxonomy): Eukaryota > Metazoa > Arthropoda > Insecta > Lepidoptera > Saturniidae > Saturnia > Saturnia pavonia. The sequence continues at coordinate 14,751,542 of OX383906.1, forward strand.
TATAGCTTAGTATTTCGCAAACTAATCCCTAAATCGAAAAATGGTTTTCAGAGCAAAGAATTATCCAAGGACACTCCACACGATGGGATAGACGAGAACAAAAAGAAATCATTCCCACTTTATATGTAGAGGAGGTACGCTAAACAATTTTTTTTCAAGATTTGATTTTGTCGGCGTGATTAATACGTTTACCCATACCAAATTACAGATTTCTAGTACTAATAATCTCTCAGATAAGCCGCGGACAGACAGACAGATGGACATACCGAAACTATAAGGTTTCCTTTTGACTTCGGAACCCTAACAATCTTGTGTGTTTCTGTAAGTGATTCTAAAATTTCTGAACGATTTGACCGATTGAGCTCATATTTACATAATACATTTGTTTTATCGTTAACGTTGGTTTATAGATATATTATCTATTTATCACGTTAGATATACGATAGGCCGATAGGTCGGTACGATATGGCGCTATGACAGAGACATTAATTACCGGAAAAGGCAGAACAAAGTCTGCAAAAGTATTATTTATTTAAACATATTTTATAAATTTTAACTTAAAATAGATTTACATTTTAAGAGACATTTTAACGGAAAGAGAATAGTTCAGAACAAAACTTTGCATGTATTTTTTGCACAGTGTATCAAGATTTGAAGAGATTCGATCGGATTCAATCGGATTTGCGTAGGGATTTCGTATCGGATCGTATGCGTTCGACCGAAAACGGCTAGCTTTTTGACGACTAAATCTAAATGAAGGTAGATACGTTGATTCGATTCTGGATAAACACGATGAAAAGGGATTTTTGATCCGATTTTGAGATATATTTACTGTGATTTAATGGCAGATAAAAAAAAAAGAAAAACATTTTTTAACTATTCTCAACCGAATTTAATAGATTTTTTTACACGGGTAATACTTATATATCATTCCTCAATTCTTAATTAGGAATTCTTAGTAATATGACTAAAAATAACATGATAAAGCAAAAATAATTACTGTTAATGAACGCGTGCCGAGCCGGGGTTCATTGCTAGTTATAAATAAATGTAAGGAGCCAATAAGTAAACTGTGCCAATAGATATGTGATTTCGTGTGAAATCTTGTATTGTTTTTATATACTGCAGAGGTGGCAAAAAGCAAACAGCCCGCTTGATGGTAAGCTGCTACCGTAGCCTATGTACGCTTGTAATACCATAGTTATCACTAGCGCATTGCCGTCCTTGAACCCTTCCCCGAGGAGCTCTGGAAACCTTACTCACTGCAGAAACACTACACAAGGTTATTTGGCTGCGATCTTCTGTAAGGTTAACGTATTCCACCAGTCGGATTGCTCCAAATCTCCAAAGAAATTTATCTGTGCCCTATATTTCTTATCAATAATATGCGAGTGATTACATAAATCCGTTTATACGGGAACCGTCTGTGTGTGAAAATGTATTTAGTCTACTTATTCCTTTAATTCATCGGACCCAGATGTGAATACCGAGATGATAAATCATGAAAACAAGCGGTCCGGCCACGTCGGAAAATTCCGGCGAGAACTTTTTTATTTCTCTTTCGATGTGTTTAAAACATTTTCCTTGTTTCTTAAGAGATGGAAAACAGTTTTCACGTTGCCAACGTTCACTTTATGTAATTTGAAATATTTTTCCCTTAATAAATCATTCTCCTTGTTTTTTTTTGTCGGTGAATTAATTTTATTTTCGTGAATTTACAAATGATGTGACCGTTGATTATTGTATTTTTATATTTAGTTTAATGAGAGTCTAGCTACAAGCATATATATATATATATATATATATATATATATATATATTTATACATATATATATGTATGAGCACATTAACGTGCAATTAGTTAACAGAATAAAAAAAACACTTCTTATAATTGTGTATTTAATATATACATTTTCTTTTGATAGTGTTATATCCGTGGGTAGTGAAAATACCATTAGATTTTACGTAAATAATTTATTCGTATTTAGTGAAACAATATTCAAACAAATATTCAGATGTTCACTATACTGTGGTGATACTTATAGTATCTCCTGTTTACACTACTCTGTGGTCTTCTTGCAGATTTTTTCCTTTTATCGCTTGTTGTTTTCACTTAGTTGTCCAAAACAGAACTGTCTAGACTCAGAACACAGCTCGCTTATATACTCAAATAAAACGAGAGTCAAAATCACTTGAATGACTTTGAATTTTAAGACATCGTTTAAAGAAGGGGAAGTGCGCTATTTATAGATATTACGTTATCGGACCAATAATCTTTGAATGTGTGTGTGTAAATTGCGATGTTTTCGTACCTACGAATACATACTCGATGTTTCGAGTAGGTTCTAGACGATTACAGATATTTCGAGGACGGTGATTTTTTATATTTTTAATTAGATTGTAACAATATTTTCTGTTAAATGTATCATTACATTTTTTCTTACAGTTGTATTAGCGACTACACTTGTTTTTTTTAGATTTTCGCATTTTGCCTGTTATGGTGAGTTTTATAAAAACAATTCTTTATCTTGGCCAACAAATTTATTTTCTAAATTATTGTGTAATGCCATGAATAGTTAGTTTTCCTTAAACCCCAATAAATGAGTTGATAATCTTAGTTTAAGAGCTATGAGCAACGGAGGTTCTTCTGAAACTTACTTGAACTAACTATAAACTTTCTTAGTTATTTTTCCGCCGAAGGCTTACTTGGTGTTCTTGTTAAAAATTTACTAGAAACTTTTGATAAGAGCTACTCCGGACTCTGTAGCCTGTATGTGAACTATTTCCATTCTTAAATTATAATATAAAAGTTCACAATATAAATTTCTTTCGACTACTGTTTTTATCGTAGCTTGGGCTAAAATATTACTCTTCAGGTGGTCATGATTTCAAGTTAAGTGGCACTAAGACGACGTACCATAACGCATACCGCACTAGTATAATCATCGTTTTTTGTTCGAAGGAAACATATGCAGGTGAGTCTAGTTTGCACATCACTAAAATTTATGTAAAATGTTAGGTCAAAAATAAGTACAAATTTGGTTAAAATCGCCTTAAACGATTGTAATAATAAGGAAATTAATAGTGAGAAGAATTCAAGCTTTTTCTATTAAGACACTAATGAATTATTAGCGGTATAGTCCGACTAGGTCGCGACCACTATACATATGGACCGTCATAGTGATTCGCTTATACCAGTCGCTTTTCGGGAGATCAACTGGTGCATATCCAGTTACTAATTAAGCAGGCCGGCATGATGGCGCCGACTCGGTGATCTCTCGGTGGTCTTTTTGTTTTTGGCTTGTAATGTTCTTACCATCACGCATAGTGTCGTCACTTTACTAAACCAATAAAAAAAAATATAATACATACGCGTAATCACATAGGCAATATTTGACAAATAAATATATATGGATTCGGTTATACATATTACTTTTATCAATTCTAACAACTTAATAATTCTGTTAAAAATATGGCTAAAGCTGTTGGAGATATGATTAATGATATGATGGATTATGTGGATTTTTTTAGAAGGATTAGTACCTAATTAAATTGTTTATAAGTTCAATTCACTGGAATAAAATAAATTCTCTGACTAAATCTATGCTTACGTTGGAAATATGTTTGGGAATATATCAATTTATTTTATTATTTCATAACGACGTGTCGCTAATAATCCTCTTAGCGGGGCATCTCTAATGAGAGCTAGATCATCACATACTATGTCAACGAACAAAACAAATAAACTCGTCGAAATAGAAGTTGATTCCCTTCTTTTCTTATGTAACATAATAATGTTAATGAAGACACACAGCGTGTATTGACACGTTTTGCCTTCATAGCATGTAACTTAGCACCTTTTAGGAATACTAATTTTGTCCTAAATAACATTTGTAACTATATATTAAAATAGTGATGAGGTCATTATATAGTTTAGCTTAAGTTTTCTTAATGTTGTATTCAGCCCTGAATGCTCGTTGTTATAATTCAAACCGTTCGAATTATTCATGTATTTTGAATAATTCAAAATCTTCTTAAATTTAGTTTCTACTTTTTTGAATAATTCTAAAATTTACAATTTTCTGCAAGTTCTTTGAATTATTTGGAAATTTTGAGTTATTCGTAAGTTTTTCGAATAATGTGTAATTTTTGAATTATTCGATCTTTAAATAATTCGTGAGTTTTTCTATAGAAATTTTATATGCAAAATTGAAATCGATTATTCGAAATTGGAATTGAATATCGAAATATTAGTATTATTCGGAATTTCACGAATAATTCAAAGTTTTCGAATTGGTTTCTAAATGCTATTTGCACAACCCTACTTTTCAGTAAAATTGGTGTCAAGTGGTAAGAAATGTTATTGAGGCCACTGCAGCCTATACATTATATATGACATGGTGTTTTTTTAACGTGAAGATATCCATCATGGGTTCTATATTTTGCTAGACAGCCCAGGAAGGTTATACGCGTTAAGTTTCCGCAACTTGACCTCTATATGCCTATTTTGCGAGGTGTTGGCATTTGATTTCCTCCAGGAAGTACAATACACGCTTGATATTGTTAAAGACTTCCGGAGGGGTCCTTGGTGTACTAAGGTGTTTAATCTAATATCGAGCGAGCTCTTTGCACAAATTAAAGAGATATTTGTAGTAATGTCCATGTCCTGTTAAAGCTTCGGTGACCATTCGTGCTTGACATCTGGTCAAGCGTAAAATAGCTTTAGAGATTTTCGGATTGGCAGAGGGTAGTGATTCCCTCGCCTGTCTGCAATCCATAAGACTGTTCCATTCCATATCTCTAAGTCGTTTCAATCTTGAACGTATTTCTGATTTGATCCAGAAAAAAGGGAAATAAATAATTGGTTCTGGACTCGACACTATTGTCTCGGATCCCCTTCTTGCTCGTTCGTCTTTTGCGTCGTTACCACGTGATACACTGTGTCCTTCTATCCATTGAATGCATCTTCTATCTACTCATTCATGCACTCATTAACTAGGCTTTTATTTGTAAGAGTCAGTATACTATCGGATAGAATGCGAACTGGCTGTTTCCCAGGAAGGTTATTTGAAACATCGGTGAAGCATGTTTACCACGGTGGTACTACTGTAGACAAACTTTGCACAGATTCTACCACTCTTAATTTGGTTTAAGTAGAATTATAACTTAATTAACCCCTTTTAACGTTTATTTTGTACGGAGAAGAGCGAAGCCTAAGTTTGTTGCATATAATGAGTTGTGAACGTTCACGTCGAGACGGCTGGTTGCATCTGTTGTGGGCACACCGGGTGAAACAATAAAATAATTCGGACCTAGGGGATATGGGGAGTAAAGGTAATAAGGCGAAGCCAAAAGGAAGGTTATCTGTTCCTGCATAACTTCTAAATTAAGGTATCTATCATAATTTGAGAAATGAGGTATCCTAGAAAAGTCACACATTGTCACACTGAATTCAATAACTTGGCCTCTAGAGGATGTAGAGGTATTAAATTATATATTTTTGTATTTTGTCGTGTGTTGGGTATTAAATGAAAGGGTTTAATCAGCATATCTCAAAAATATACATAGTAATTTTTAGAGCGTTGTCACGTTTTAGTTTTTAAACTCGTCTAGTTTTTTTTTAATATGTAAAAAAATCACAATAGATAAATTCACGTAGATATGGGTACATTGCGTTTTTGTTCGATCAATAATAATATCTAAGTATAATATTTATACATAGATGACAATCATAACTGTAGATAGCCTTTCACATATCGGTGGCCAATAATAGATTTATTATCAGATTCTCATGACTGAGCAAATATAACAAGAATTCGGTACGTTTAATGCAGTAGTATTTTGTAGGTTATATTAAATGATGTGAGTAGAATCTAAATGTCTCTAGCAAAACTATTTTCCCTGATGGTATTATCGTGTAAAGTGTGTAATTATTTATTTATAAAAAAAATCAGAGCACATTTGTAGAGGTTTTAAATCATTTTAATAAATTGTTAGTGTCTATTACGAATTAAGAAATATTACATTTAATATAACGAAAGAGCTTGTTTATGAATGTTTTTAGAATTATGTTTGATAACAACAAAGGGTGTGTCTACGTGCATGCATTTGTGCGTACGTATACAGTGTTCAAGCTAACAGCTCCCTGGGAATACTTCTAAATGCAAATATGATAAATTAGGTAACTCGGTGTGTCCTATTTTCATAAAGCAGCGCTTAATTGGAACCAGCGCAACTTATCTGCCAGTCTGCATCTATGTCAGTTTTATATGCAATGTGTGCTGTATAAAATAGCATACCAATTTATTTGTGATTGTGTGACTTTAGTTTTAATTATTGAAATTATTTGAAGGATTATTTAAAGCACAATTCTGGGAAAAGCTTTTACCAGAATTTATAAATTTTGTAAACTGCACCGTTGGATTTCAAGGTGTAGGTCATAGAATCAACCTAATTTTTGTCAGGTATACAAAATCTGGTGAGTAAAGCAAGTTATAGTAATAAAAAAATACAATTTAGTTCTGAATGTAACAACGACTCGATAATTAGGGTAGCCTTCGCCATGAGCACAAATATAAACCGAGTCAATTTTTTTTCGCTGGAATATCCTACATCGATACAGCCTTTCTTTCGGCGGAGTAATACGTGTAAGTCAGACTCTTACCATCAGCCGCCTATACTGGGGCGAAACGGGATCGCGGTTGAATTCGCCGTGTCGCCCTGGCACGGCGGCCGGCTTCAGTCGGGCCTCTGGCGCTAAAGGGAAACATTCTGGTACAACCCCGACTGTCTCCCAGACGGCTTGGTCTCTGCAATGGGAAGACGGGCCCCTCGACCCATATCTTCTTGGTTCAGTTGAGGTAGAGGAAAGGGGCCTGAAAGCGCTCCCTCCTATACTACCCATCGTCCTGCAGAGGTCTCGGCGCTAGTGCCACAGCTATCCTCCCTTTTATGGGAGACAGCTGGCAGCTGTAATGACTTGCTGGCCTTCTGGTGTCATTGCAGTAGGCGCAATGTTGCGCCTCAGCCTCGCACTCCAGAGCCCTGAGACCGGACTTTCCACAGCGGAAGCACACCGCCCCCTATTGGCTGTCGACGGGCATATAGGCCGAGTGTGACCCAGACTCATGCACCTAAAACAGCGCATGAATTTGCCAGCTTTTAGCCCTTTAACGGGCTTTTATTTGATCTGATTCGCAGCTTTACTTTAACGCCGTAATAGCAACAACCTCCTCTCAGGACACAGAGTCATCCAGACCGACGATGCGGACGACAAACCACTCAACAAGCCCATTGATCAAGGCGACATCCGTTAATGCCGCCTGCAGACCCTGCGCCAGTTTGTCGGCTTGCTCCGGATCTCAGGCGCCAGGATCTCGATGACCCCGACTCCCGTTTTGGTCTCTCGGAGTGAGAGTTTGTGAATCCTAATGGAAATCATGTTGACAGTCGTTTTCGCCTTCAGAAGGGCCGCCTTGGACTAAATATAAACCAATCCAAGCTAAGCAAAGCCAAAGCTAGATATATTAAAATGCTCTAAATTGACTCTCGCTCGATTGTGACGTCACGGCTAGTACGCCATGTGGCTCGTATTTCGTCTGAAATCTATATTAACACTAATATTATAAATATCAAGAGATTGTTTTTTTGTTTGAGTTTTTGAACTACCAGTTTGAAAAATTATTTTTGCATTTTATTGATGAAGGTTATAAGTTAGGTAAGTTCACGCTACGATCTTAAGGAGCGGAGCAGTGACCATAAACGTCAAGCAATCTGGCAACCTGTAGGCAAGTACGGGAAGTAAGAACAACGAATACATGTAACGCCGGTGAACCCGTGGGGCACAACTAGACAACTTATAATTTCGAAGCAAATATTTAGCGATTCTAAAATTAGATTTTCACATCAATAAACTGGTTGTTTTGTAATAAGGGAAATTTTTATTTCACTGTTGTGTCAAACATTAATAAAAAGGCAGCGGCGACCGCCGATGGATTTCGATCTCTTGGTGGTCGCCGTTGTATTTGGATTGTACTGTGCTTATGATCAGGGATAGTACAGTCAATGTGCCGAGCTGTTATAAAAAAAAAGTTTATATAAAAGTAACGCCTTAAAAGTCAAAGACAAAGCATTTCCTACCATTATAACTCATTAAAACTCACTGTTATGAAAACTTTTACTCTTATTTCGCACCTTGCGACATCTGGCGGAGGTACTAAAAAGAAAGTTGGAGTTTTACTCGCGCGAACAATAACAAACTTGTTATCTCTTTGGCACCTGTCAAATTTAAAGAACTCGCGATGAGATTGCAAAACGTCAGGTGTGTATTCAGAGTAGCCCAATAATTTAAAATGTATTATTTGTAGTTTTAACCCCCGACGCAAACAGAGGGTATCTGTGTTTAAAGATTATTATAAGCTCTTTTCTGGGTGATAAATGAATGTGAGCATCTTCTGTAGGTCTGAATTTGTCGAAATTTGGTATTCAGGTACGTCAATGATATTAGAAGCACATGGCAACCTTGACCTGATGCTGTAGCATTACGTGGAATCTGCAGGATACCTAACCCCTCACCAACTTACAACAGAGAGGTCGTGTTTGGGCTCATTGGAATGGTCACAATTTCAGGTTTCACAGGTTTTCATAATTTTCAATTTACCTTGTATAAATATACGGTCTTAATAATACCCTTAATATCATATTAATAGACAAAATATTCTTTCCGATGGGGCATGGGAATCATCATCTAGTTCACGATGTTAAGGCGGTTTCAAACGCTGAAGATTTTTTACTTCTGTGATGTCTAATCTCGAACTACGAAAACATTTTTTTGGTTTGCTTACGTTGGTTTCATTCACCGTGTTTTTTGTTATCGTTATAGGTTTGGCGTTGTAGCCACAATATCACCTAATCTTAAGTAACGATATGGCCCAAGATAGTAGCACTTAAGCGTTAGTGGAAGACTGGCTCTCAAGTGCAACTGCCGAAACACACCTATTGATGCTTGGCGACAGATTTTCGACTTGAAAGTGATACCTAGCCAAGGCGGGCATTAAAAAAGCGCGGTTTCATCAGGATGTTTTCCTTCACCGAAAGCTCAGGCTCATTGTAGGAATTCGAACACATGTCTATCGACGCGATATCCGTACCCGCTAGCACTGAGTCATTATTGCTTCAATTTTGTAATTTAAATTCACATCGTGTGCAATCGTATGCAATTTTAAGCTATTATTTTCAAAGAAAAAATAAAAAAATTCAAAAATGTACGTATAAAGTAAATTATTTAATCGTCCATTATTTCATTCATTCGTTAATTACTTAATTCATTGATGTGATTACATTCGAATCATCAACATCGAATCGATATTCCACTGGTATTCAAAATACTGAGTATTTTATTTGTTATATATAGTCTTCGTTTAGGTACACATGTATTACATTCACATATTGTATACAGACTCAGTAAAATTTCCTGATAATGAGTGAAGACAAAGACAAATAGCGTCGAGAGATGAGAACAATAATCGTGATCATGCTGGCTAATAAATATACAAAGGTAAAAACTCTTATTTGCAAAGAAAGATCCCGAAAAAGTTTAAAGTTTTTTCATCATACGAGGTTTAAATCCAGCCCAGCGTTAACAACCTGCCATCTCGCTGTTTTTTTATCGATTTTTTTAATTAAATAAATAAAAATTAATAATAACTTCTTACAGTGAAGTAAATAGATAGTTCAAATGTAACAAAAAACAAAAAAAAAATATTTGTTTGATTATTCTATTTACACTTGTCTAATATATTGTATAATAATGTGTATTGAAAGGAAAAAAATGGAACTAAATTTCTTGGCCTAACAACGACCCTGTGTATGACAAACCTATTTATCTAAAAGGTGAAGTGTTTCCAAAGTGCCGGCTCTGATGAACGCCTCGTCAAACTTGTGACATATTTTTCTCTACTTATTATGAAATCTTGTCACAAAGAAACTTTTATAAAGAATACATTATTACTAATACTGAAATTTTAATAATATTGTTTAATAAAAAGCGCTACAATAAATCTGGAATACCAATTTCATATATAAATATATTTTTTCTTCCCATGAGTTTTGGGTATTTTTACTAATATAATTGTCATTACCATGTAAAAAATTCTATCAAAATCGGTTAACTGATATTTTTATTATTATTTCTAAAAGTATTATTGAGAATTATTCTTATAACCTATCATGTATTGAGGAATCAATAAAATCTTCTCATGTACGAAATTACATAAAATCCGGTGAAGCCCTTTTTGAGTTAAATCCGAAAATACAGACAGACAGACAAAAAAAAAATTGAAGCAGCGTCCTTTTTTCAGTTCCTCAATTCACGGATATCAGTTTCTGGCTGTGTTTCATAGAATTATTAGTAAGTACAATAATTTTTCCTTTTTCTTAGAACTGACTATACTGTTACCCTTAAGGAACCTGGAGCCATTAGAGCCTTTGTCAGCTTCACCGGGCTTGGGGAAATAATTTATCAAACAAAAACATACATATGACAATTATATATAACTATAACCATAAAATATATATAACTCTTTCAAATAACCTAATATACCATAGATTTAACTAACATTGTTAAATAGGTCCTTCAAGACTGCACTAACGACCATTATAACTTACAAGTAAATAAATAAATCTCCACTAAGGGATCCAACGATTAAACACAAATCATGTCAGCTTTATCACACCCATATATATTACAATTAATTAGAAATAAATCAAAACAAATTAAACATTTATTATGAATCCCAAGACACGATTCGAAGATAAATTTAAGATGGAGTTATGCGTTTTAGGGTGATCTTAAGACTTAAGTCTTACACCCAAGCTAACCTCTCCTGCACGTACACTCTGCTGAGTAACGAATGAAGAAGTGGCGATAGCGAGGTAATAGGGCTTTACAGCCGAGTGGTTACGACCACTTTCTATATGGTCAAAAACCTGACATTATAGTTCGCTTATACGAATCACGATTCGGTATCAGCCGATGCATATCCATTTTCTAAATAAACAGTAAATAGCTACGCAGGCTCATCATAACTGACTGGCAATGGCGGCTGGCAATGAATCGTCGATATTTCGACGGTCGCCACTTGACTTATACTATAATAATAATAAAAATGTATTTATATATTAGCGATTTTTAATGGTTTCACCCGTGATAAATCTATTCAACTAACTCTCTGCCAGGTCGCCGCCAAAACAAAACAGCGTGAGGAAACCATAGCATGGTGGTAGGGCTTTTCCTAATGCCCGCTTGGCTAGCTACCACCTTCATTTTGAAAATCTGTCGCAAAGCACCAATAGGTGTGTTCCGTCAGCTGCACTTGAGAGTCAGTCTTCCACTAGGTGTAGCGTGTTATCATCTTGGGCCACATCGTTACTTAACATCAGGTGAGATTGTGGCCACTACGCTAAACCTATATAAAAAAATCGGTGTTCTCACTTCGCACACTTGCTTACAGCTTACCAGATTGCTTGATATTAATGATTACTACTTTCCTCCTTTGGGTCCTAGTGTAAAGTTATATAGCTTATAACCATCCTCAATAAATAAGTTAATCGTTACAAAAAAAATTCAAAGTGGATGGTAGTTCGACTTTAGTGCGCTCAAAGAAAAAAAACATCTTAAGCTATATAATATAAATTTGTAATTCTGTCTGCAAATACATTTTTTGCATATTTATTTATTGGCACTTATGTAAAGGACACTGATCACGAATATGCCTTTTTTCCCTGTCTATCTGCTTATATTTTCAAATTTAACTCGAAAAAATCTTGACCAAAGCTTATGAAATTATATACATGGAGAGCTTAATTCATTGGTCAATTATAGGCTTGAAGAATTGTTAGTCATACTTGTAGAAATTGTAAAAAAAAATATTTTTATTAATTCTTAACAGATTTTGATGACGGGAAGTATAAGTCATTCTATAATCGTTTGATTTATATAAATTACCAATAATACGAGTAAAAAAACTCCCGCACACCCGCAACGTCCACCCTCTCCTGTTGCAACTCAAGCCTAGGTCCGTTCCTTCGGCAAAGAGCCCATGGGCCAAGCAGCCGCTCGTGCGATACAGTGACACTGTTCACTAGCTACCAACATACACTCATTACACTACATCAATACATACATGCACACCACTCAGATACATAGGTTCTATAAGGTACCTTTTTTTTTGGCTACTTAGTTTAAACCAAAACGGACAGATTTATAAATACATCCACACATGTGTCTTCCCTCCTCCCAGGGGGAAGAAACATGTATATATGTATAGTTAGTTTAGATCGAATTACGGAAAGGGAATTAGTTAGATCGTGACTTCATTGCATACGCGGCAACAGTTCTAGCAGTGGTTCGACCTCTTTGGCTGAGTGCCTTAAGCGCTCGCCTCCAAGTCCGGTGAAGCTGTAAAAGCTATAAGGTTACAGGGCCCCTAAAGCTGACAGTATAGTCAGATCGAAAAATAAAATAGAAGAGACTAAACTAATTACTGCGTAATAAACGCATGTAGAGCCACGGGCACAGCTAGTGTTAATGTATAATTATAATATTAGAAAATTTTCCCGTTTTAAACTATATTTCACGACTCGATTTTGAATACTAGCTGAATTCTCATAAAAAAATTACACTTTTGTTTTTTGGCCAATGATCATAACCTCACCTGATGTGTATCGCTAAAGTTACAAGTGCCTTTGTCGAAGCATGTCGATATATGTTTTATGATAAATTTCTAATTTCACAATGATAAGTAGCCAAGCGAACACTGGCGTTCTTCTACTACTATGCTGTCTTTCTCACAATGTTTTATATTACCGAACGTTCAAACTCCTTGTAAAATTGACGTCCATCGACGTGAGTTCGAATCCCTGCAATGAGACTAAGCTTTCGGCGAAGGAAAATATCGTGAAATATAATATGATCGTAGGTCATTTTCTAATGCCCTATAGCTGTCTTCCGGCATCTATACTTGAGAGTCAGTCCTCTCACTAGGCTTAGCTTAGGCTTAGTCGTCCATCTTGGGCGACATCGAAACTTAACATCAGATGAGATTGAATCCAAACTTATAACAAGTAAAAAAAAGGACACTGAGAAATGTTCGCTTAAATTTTCAAATATATAAAAATAATATTACTTTCATCATAAAAGATAAAGAAAATATACTTACTGTATACATTAGGATAATAAGTTTTCGTGTATCCATATACCATTCCATATTATCTCGTATCTTGACTCGTACATTATCATTGAAGCGACGTTAAGGGCCATCTAACACATTACCAAGCTTATCGTCGACAAAATATAGTTATGGTCGGTATAGTATACTGATATATAATAAGCTGAGATTTTTTTTTGTATAATCTTGCATTTAACTAACCACCCGACTGGCTTTTAGCAGATGCCGGAAAATTCTTAGATAGATTTTTAACTTTGAGTTGATGCTCTCAGGTTAGTATTCACAACCAGGGCATAGACCTCCTTCGGGATTTCATATTATTTTTCGTATAGTATAACGCATCGGATATCGTTCAAATAGAGTTAAGGAATATTGCGATTCGAGAAAAAATAGTTACAAGAGAGGAGCTGCCCTCATTGTAAATGATTCAGACATTACAAAGTTTCTCAAGGTGCTTCAGCTAAGTAGGGACATTGTCTCGCTGAGCGTGTTCTGCCGTCTGTATCACGACGAGTGTTCTGAAGAGCTGTTCAACCTAATTCTCTCTTCTCTTTTTCATAACAGAACCACACGCCCTGGGCTCCGGACTCACACCTTTACGGTCCCCTGCATCTCGGCACGAATAAATAAATTTGCTGCGTCATATCTTAGCCGTACTGTGAAGCTGTGGAACTGTCTCCCGGCCTGTGTGCTCCCTCCTTCCTACAACATGGGGTCCTTTAAGCATAACGTGAAGAGATATTTGAGCAGACGATGGATTGTAGATCCAATTGCATTATAATCACCAGTGCTGTCTCAATGCCGTTATACAAAGAAAAAAAACAATACCTATGTAAAATTGTTATTTTGTTATATTAATGATAGTGACATGACAAATGACGTCACTGTGTGAGATGGTAAGCACAGTATAACCCAAAAACAATAATGATCATCGAGAGAGCTGCAATCCATCGCTGTCATGCCGTCCTGCAAGTCTCTCCTCAGATGTATATACATTTAAAAGAGAGACACTGTGACAAGTTTATTACCATTTGCATGGTGCATGGTGTTTATGACCAATAGGGTCACAATGACCAATCACATAAATTATGCATTTATGTAGATATGTCTTTATTATATATATAAAGTGTGTATTATGTATGAACAAGTTGAAAATCTGCCGCCAAGCACCAATAGGTGTGTTCCGGCAGCTGCACTTGAGAGCCAGTCTTCTACTAGGTTTAGCGTGTTATCATCTTGGGCCACATCGTCACTTAAAATCAGGTGAGATTGTGGCCATTACGCCAAACAAAAAGAGATAAAAAAAACTTTGTAAAATATAGTATAGTTTTTTTTGTCACATACCCTCGATTTTAAATAGCGCTACCTCCCAGGAGGCAAGAGGCATGCATACTTGTATAGTTAGTTAGCTGGAATTCGCGTAGGAATTTAGCTAGGTCGCGTATGTTGCAAATACGGCAACAGCTCAAGCCGAGGTTCGGCCACTTTGGCACCCTTGCGCATGTTGCCCAAAATTTCTCGGCTGAGTGCCTTAAGCACTCGCCAATTTTATCACAAAGAAGGTTAGAAAAAAATATCGTTTTGTTCCCCTCTCTTTGTTCTCCTTTGCACAAACACTAGATGTGCAATAAAGTGCTTTTATATACTTGTCGTATGTTGTTATGTATGCAATACATACAAAGTTGTTTCATTAAACGGGTTTTGTGTCCTTTCAGACAGATATGGCTGTGTAATTACGATTTCTAGAGGAGAGACCTTACAGTTGAATGGGTTTTTAGTGGCCGGTTTAAACCGGTATGTGTTCGTATATTGCATGGCAATGTTAAGCTATCCTATAAAATTTTAACCGCAGTGCAATGCATATTGAACAGTGATATAAAACTTTTTATAAGATACTTGGTGTCTTAAGGCTACTATCCACTATACCTGCTGGTTGTCTTACCCGGCACAATTGAAATGATGTTCGCGGTATGCAGTATGCACGCACGGGTGACTTTTATCGGTGTGATTGTTTCGTCACCCTTGTGATATTTTATTTATAGTAGCTCGGCACATTGACTGTACTGTCCCTGATGGGAAGCACAGTACAATCCAAATACAACGGCGACCACTGAGATATTGAAATCCATCAGCAGTCACCACTGTCATGCCGGCCTACATAAATATCTCTTCACGTTACGCTTCAAGGACCCGATGTCATAAAAAGGAGGGAACACATTGCCCGGGAGATAGTCCACAGTTTCACGGTACGACAAAGATAAGACATAGAGAACTTTTTACTTCGTGCCGAGATGGAGTTTACCGTAAACCTGTGACTCCGAAGTCCAGCGCGTTTTATTCTATGGGTAAAACTGTTTTATCACGTCGTAACGTGCACGTACCTCCGTACATATCCATAGGACCAGACAAGGGTGATAAAACTGTCACGGTGATAAAAGTCACTCTTTTGTGCTAGCACTTACTACCAATTTCTGCGGCTTAACCACGCGGCAAAAACCTGTCGTTCTTAAGTTCATATTTTTTTAAGCATATTGCCGATCTGCCAAACAATATTGAAGAACCATCTTAAGCAAATCTGTTTCTTCTGCATATCAATGATATGTTACCTTTGGGTCATATCCATTGCTATGCAGATGATAGCACTGTTCATGGGTGGTATGACAGCAAGCCCACCTGAGGTCGGGGAGAAACAGAAAAGAGACGGGAGGAGCTTGTCATTGACAGACGATGGAATTTGCAACCGGCGATCAACGTTGTTTCTGGACCTCACAATACTTTCCATTAGGCACTGAGCAGTCATTTTGCTAAAATAGAATTAAAAAAAAAACGTTTTCGGTGTCTATAATAAATCGTAATTATAACCGTGTCTTTCTTTGGGAAGAGACTTTTGTCAAACAGTGGCACATTCAAAGACTGGTAGTAATAATTTGCTTACCAGCTTACTGTACCTATAATAAATAAAATCTGAAACAATAACAAGACAGCAATATACACAACGCTTTGACAACAATTTGCTATAATAATTTCTAAATATATATGAAATAAATAGAAACACTGCCGAGATATTTTACTATGACACAAGTCAGTTAATACTTCACATTAGGTTTTAAGATTAAAATAACTGGATCTTTTGTAGACTAAGTGATATGTTAATAGATGTATATTTTAACAGAGAGAATGTAGATTCACACTTTATATACAAACTAGCTGTGTCCCGCGGCTCAACATGCGTTTATTACGTAATGATAATGATTTTCATCCCCTAGTTATACTTTTACTTTTATTATTGATTATTCTTATAACTGTTATCAAAATCGGATGATAATTAACAAAACATATTATGGTTTCTAAAAGTAATTTCATCAACATTCTTATACCCTGTTGATTATAGAATGTCATATACTTCCCATGTACAAAAATAAATCAAAATCGGCTGAGAATAGATATTTTTAATTTATTCTTTTACCAAATCTAAAAGTGTTATTGACAATTCTTATAAATTATCTATTGAGGAATAGCATAAGCTTCCCGTGTAAACAATTTTATAAAAAGTCGGTAAAGCAGTTTATACTTTAAATCTGGACATACAGACAAAAATGTCGTCATAAAATTCGCCTAAATAACGGATATAAAGAAATAAATATCTATATTAATCAATCTGTAGTCTACATCTAATCTAATCTAGTACATGTAATATTTTTTCCTAATTTCCCGATAAACGTCCTATACAAAAGGCACTGATAACAAAAATGCCATTTTTTTTGTTAATGTCTTAGTCTATCTCCGAATTTAACTCGAAAACGGCTTGACAGATTCTTATGAAGTTTTGTAAGGAAATAACATTTACGAAAATGAATTGGGCAACAGAGAGACTAGCATTTTTAATGGTTATTAGGTAGAAGGCACATGTTTCACGCCTAAACATACTACATAGTGAATTGTACACGTCGTGTGTGATGATAGCGATCCTCTCGAACATTATTGTCGGTTCTTACCACGCAGTAATTCTCGTCTGTATGTTATGACTAGCGGTACGCCCGCGGCTCCACAAGCTTTTGTTACGCAGTAATTATGTCCGTCCCGTAATTTTATTTTTTACTCATATTATTGACAATTAATATAGTCTATCAACTGAGAAATGACATATACTTCCTATGTACAAAATTTAAGGTCAAAAGACAATTTTTTTCACCCACACAAAACTTTCAATCCCTATTATACACCTTTCGAGGTTGATTTTTCAAAATCCATTCTTAGTGAGTTTCTTCATCGCGAAAGAAGTACCTAACTATGAGAAATTTCAAGTCAATTGAACCCATAGTTTCGAAGGTATGATGAGTGGTATTTCGCTTTTATAGAATACTAGCGACCCGCCCCGGCTTCGCACGGGTGCAATGCTGATACTAAATATACCTCCTACTACAGAATGTCCTTAAACAACGTTTACAGCTTTTTTGTCATTAAATAAGCCATTTTTTCCCGTAAAATGTAAAGGATATAAAATGGTTATTGTGGGTTATCCTTAAGAGATAAACATATACCATCGTTGACTTTTTTGCTGACCTTTTTAAGGTGTACAATACTGTAGTACATTATTTTGATTTATCTCGTGGGGTTCAGCCAGCGTTTGCAATGTAATCGCAAAAAATGTGTTTGTTTACGACATCACATTAGAAACCTCTAAATTCTATCAGTGTTTCTCTACAATATTATGCATGTATTATATATATAAACCTTCCTCTTGAATCACTCTATCTATTAAAAACGCTTCAAAATCCGTTGCGTAGTTTTAAAGATTTGAGCATACATAGGGACGGACAGAACGACGCGACTTTGTTTTATACTATGTAATGAAAATGTCATCATATCTATGTGTGGCTGAGCTTCATTTATTTGTTTAAAGTCTAGATAAAAAGGCGTTTATTCATTAGAAGTGGAAAAGCAATTGAATAATTAAACGGCCTAAAGAATCCCTAAGTTTTAATGTGGAATCGGACAACAGGCAAAACTTACAGGTATAGAACAAGGTCAGTGCGACACAGTGAACGCCGTGACTTGTGCAATCGTGCTAAAAGCCGAGCGAGTGGCTCACATCTTATACGCTTCTCGAGTATCTCGATAAAGTACCGATTGCAGAAACATCTTGTAAATCTATGTATTGTTAGGAGTGAAAAGTGAAACGACTTAAAACAAATATGGCGACATCATCAATATTGGTCTCATGAAGGTCGGCCCCTATATAGGGTTGCGCCATATTGATTGTCCTGATGTCCTCTTTATGATGATAAAGCTACGCTAAGTTAACTATGAGGAATGTTCGTAGTCGATGTGAACGGTCCGGCGATTCAAGCGAGAATTCTCTCCGCTTCTGTTTCTGTAAATCTGACTACACTGTTAGCTATAAGGGCCCTGATCCTCAGACGGCTTTTACAGTTTCCCGCGGCTTGGGGGCGAGCGCTGAAGGCACACAGGCCGAATTTCGATTGACGTGAGTTCGAATCCCGGAAATGAGTCTGAGCTTTCGGTGAAGGTAAACATCGTGGGGAAACCAGAGCATGGAGGTAGGGCATTTTTTCATCGGGCATCGCTGTTTTTTAGACAATACTGTGTTTACTACCATCGCACACACTAATGACACTCATTACTTCGCCGTGCTACTATATAAAACAGAAAAAATAACATTACAATCAGGGAAAACATTTCTTTAAAACCGGTAAAAATATTTTTATTACAAAACTTCTGTTGTAAATGTACTTTACAAAAACCGTCGTTATTGTTGTCGTCAAGCTGGGAGTGATTCGGTCAAACTAACATAATTACGATCCTCGTATCAGGGTTTCACCTTTACACGGAAACTTTTGTTGACAACACACAGGGGAAAAAGCGCTCAAAGTTGATAATAACAGAGCCCAGGTTACTGGGCTACTCTGTTATATGTAATTTGAGTGGGACCTTCTGGTACGTCTATTTGATGTACCAGAGAGTAATAGGACGTCTTTTTTTCATGAACATATACCTTTATGCATAGGCATACTATTTATGTGATCTCTGATGAAAAAAAACTAACTTTAGATATAAACATATATCGTATTCAAATTACAGTAATAATAAAATGAAAACAGTTTTAAAGTTTTTTGTACCTTTTTGTTCTCCCTCTTATTGAGTACTGCGATTTATCTTTTTCATATTAAAAAGTGGTTTACGAAGGCGTGAATTTTACGATGCCCCATCGAATTTTAAATATACTTGCACTACAGTAACGTAAAATTAAAATGAGTGAATCATTTAATAATTCATAATTCATCAAAGCTCTAACAATGTGTTCAGATAAAATGAGTTACATCGACGTACTGTTTTTAAACACAGTTCATGAAAACTTTTTGATATTTATTTAGTTACTATGGACCATCACTAAAACGAAATGCTAGACATTTTGAATAAAACCTATTTTTATAAAAAAATAACTAATGCCGTTATTTACAAAGTTGTGCTCAGTCAATAGTCAAATTTTAGAAATAAATTTAATGATATAATATATATGAAATAGCAAAAATTAAAGAAAATAATAACATATACATAATAATAATAAGAGAAATTGACAATAAATAAAAACGAACATTCCAATATCGCTCTTTTGAATTTAAGTGACAATGTAGCGCGCTAATCTAGTGTGAGAACATTCTGTTCAAGTGCAGCTGCCGGAACACACCTACATATAGACGCTTGGTGATAGATTGTCAACGTCAGAGTGATAGCTGGCGAGGCGGACATTACAAAATGTCCACCATTCTATAATTTCATCATGATATTTTCCTTCACCGAAAACCCAAGCCCGTTGCAGGATTCGAACTCATATCGATTAACGTGGTGTCCATGAACGCTATTACTGAGCAATCATTGCTTCATTCTTTTATTAAAGAATATATTGCAAGATTTAATTAATATATGACGTAATATACATGGTACGTTATCGTAAATATTGTCGATAGCTGAGCATGTTGACCGTGAGTGTGCTCATGTTTACGAATTTGAGCAAGTCGCTTCATTAAGCAACTCGTCTCATTGAGCGGTTAGCTTCACTGAGCGGCTCACTTGACTGAATGTTTTTACTATTTACAACCTCAGTTGAAATTTCTAACTGGAAATAAGATTTAGTTTAAAGACGTACCTGAATTAATATCATAAAAATATTTCAGGTTATTTATTGGTTATTTATCCAACGGAAGGTCGTTTCCCAACGGAAATTGTTTACAACCAACATTATGCTGAGCTGGTGCCGTTTTGTAAGAACTGACATTTGATTTTTAGATCTTAGTAGGTAGAAGTAAAGGTATTTTTAGATTTTTATGGTTGTCAAAAGTCGTTGGTACAAATAAATTAATCTTTCTTTCTTCTAATCTTTCTATTACTTTAATAATTACAGTTGAAAATCGCTTACAGACTTAACGCTTCAATGCAAAGTGATGTATTTCTACTTCAATTAGTTTTTATGTTTAGTTTAAGTTATTAACTAAGTTTTTGATTAAAAGTAAGCTTATGACATAATAAAAAAAATGTGAAGTCGGGTAAAAGTCTAATATTTTTTATAGGAATAATCTTAGGCGTTTATTTCTGTCCAATCTGAAAAGAATAAAGGTTTTATTCAAAGTAAAATCGTTTTCGTATTTGTGAGAAAACAAAGTTTCCTGTCAAAACCAAGACTGTAATTATGTGAAAATCGACCGATATGAAAACCATTTTATGAATTAACCCTCATTTTTGACGACAGTTACTTTCAAACTGGCAAATAAGTTATTTTTTTGTATTTTATATTTTCCTAGACTAATTACTGGCATGATAGATTGACTGTCCGGGCCGGTTGAAATATGAAAAACGACTTTGTATTATTTTCTATTATCTGTAAAATTATTCTTTAATAATCTTTGGCTAAACCTTGGTCTGATCTTTGAACATTGTGACCTCGTATTTTTTATTATTTTATATTGTATATTATTTAATATTTCCATAATATTTGAATACTAATTGATATTTTAAATTATTTTCAATAAGATAGTCCTTATTATTGAAAATAATAAAATTAATAATAAATCTTTTATTTCAGATAAAAGTCCATTTGGTTAGGTTAGTTCCACAACTTAAAAACTAGTGTTCGCAATTTCATTTACTATAAAAACTACAAACCAATTATTAAAGAAACGCCACAGTAGCATGTAGGCGTACCCAATGTTCCAGTATAGGACTGTCCCACCTGTCTGCTATAGTATTCAGGATACGTTAGGGCTAGCACTGAAATGCTGAAACTTGTGCAACATAGAATGATTGTAGTTAACTATTAATACCAGGCCCAGCATGCTAGCAAAATGCAAGCTAATCGAGTAACTATTTCGTACCATTCACCGTCCATAGATGGCGACAAAACAAGATGTTGCGTGAGCCTAGGATAGCCACGTGACCTATGCTGCACGCGCCGCCCGCCGCTCCCAGTGCCATTCCCCACGCACATCTTACCTGCCTTCGGCCTTGGTGAGTACACAATCATATGGTAAATGCCAAATACCCATAATACCATTATATTATTATTCATAATTATTTAGTTAAAACTTTTGTGTATTCATTCTATATTAATTTGCCCATTTGTCTACAATCGCCCGTAGTTTGAACTGTTTACAGGTTTATCCACAATACTCCAAATACTTAAGAAGAAATTCACCAAAAACAATATTTTAATTTGTTACATAAGTATATAATTATTTGTCAAAGTCGTTTTTTCCTGGCAACGCCATATCTCCGTTAACTCTTCATAAAAAATAATGGTTCGAACATCAATTTAAAGCTTATATAACCTACTATTGACGATCATAGACAAATAGTTTAATTTAATGTTTTCGCAAAAAAATAATGTCTTAGGAATACCATCTATTGATGCTAATGTAAATATATCCAAGGAGCCATCTATTAATTATCTGTTTAACAAATATGACAGCTGTATTCTCCAATATGCGAAATATTCGTTATTATATAATTTCATAATATACATATTTGCGTTTTATTAAAACTGGATAATTTAGGATATTTCTTTATTTATTATTTATTTATGTGTCTGATAGGGTCTTTCAATGACAATAAAAAATTGAACAGGATTTTATAATAATTACTAGGTATATTTTTTTAGGGAAATATAAAATATTAATATTGTTGTCTAACAATATAGTTAATGGTTCAACCACAGCTCCACATATCGGTCCCTAATATATACACAGAACATCACAACAAAACAAATATAATATATGAATATGAGCTCAATCGGTCAAGTTGTTCAGAAGTTGCACAATCACTATAATAACAGACACCTGTTACCTTTACCTTTTCAAATATGCATACTTATTTAAGTAATGTATGATGAATTATTATATATAGATCACTGAATATTAAAAACCTAAGTTAGTTTTGCAAAGAAAGTGAGAAGAGGTTTTCCATACTTTCTACCTACCCTAATGAGGATTTACTTGGTGGTAAATTCATAAAATGCATACAATTATTATAATGATTATTAGATTATCTATTATATTTAGATTATCTTTGTTTTGCTATCCGTACGTAGTTCATCGTTAGTCACATTGTTGGTACGTTACGTTATCGACGTGAACTTCAGGGTATCTAAGTATCTAAGTAGCACGCCACGATATATATATATATATACCTTTGAGGATAATTTTTACGAACAATTCCGTAATAATAAAATTTTATTACTTATTTTTTTTTCTATTCTTTTTATTTCTGTGTAATTTATTTTTTTATTATTGTTAAACTAAAACGACAATTTTTTTTATATATTTTACCGGGGTAACAATACACATGTTTATAATTTAGTAAGACGACGCATAGAATACATCACAAAAATGTAGTACTTTAATTTGAGGCAAGTACAACATGCAATATTATTCCTTAAACATTTAATATTACAAAGTATTTAAATTAATTAATTTTGTAAATAAAGAAATTGGTGATTTCAAAGGGGTTAACAACATTTGGCAAATATATCGAAATTTTGATCGCAGATTTTTTAAAATGTTTATATATTGTGTCTAATAGGAGACTGCCTGCCTACATTTGTTAGCGAACCTTAACTTTTCGACATTAATACCATTCATGACAGTCAAGTTATTAAGTGCAACTCTTTGTGAAATTTCCAGATTGTCAGCTAAACCATTTAATATTTTCTACAAAAATATTACCTACTTCGAATAAAATCGTCTGGCTTAGAGAGAGTGACAATTTTTAATCGTTGTGTGTGACCATAATATGATATTGTATGATAACACGTGTATATATTAAAAAAAAAAAAACTCAGACTTGTTCTATGTTATACAAAGGTGGAATCTCTGACATATAAACTAGTACTGCACATGTAACTTGGAAGTCAGTGAAACTGTAAATCAACCAAACAAAATACACCTTTGCGAACCAAATATGATAAAAATATGTACAAAAATGATGAAATGTATAACCAATACAGCACCACAAACCACAACCAGTACAAAAAGAGAATAAAAAAAAGAAGAAAATAATGATCAGTAAACACGAATTGGTTATCAACAATTTCTCTTTTTTATCGTAGCATAATCAATGCAACCATGTTAGGAATTTTTTGGCCATAATTCAGATATCACCTATTTTCATCAAGTGTATCGTAGTAACAACTCTGTTTGAACTAACCAAAGCGGACCCAATGTAAACTCAAATATAACTAAAATATAGAACCTCGGGAAATTAGAAGGTAAAACTAAACAAACGAAGGAACCCCTAGAGTGTTAAACTATGGGCCAATTAAGTGAGTTAATAAAGGGAAGAGATAAGCAAACATCGCTCTATAGCGCGGATCGCATAGAATCCCATTTCAAAGGAAAAACGATCTATAAACAGTCTTTGTCAGGTTCTATAATTCTTTTTCTCTGTTGTGCAGCTGTGATTTTGCTATGATTGAATCAAATTTTAATCAGATTAGGGGCTGAATGATATTTTCTCATAGATGTACTTAACAATGGCGAGTAAAAGATTAATTATATGCTATTTAAGCTGATGCACATAATATATTCTATTGAAACATTAATTTTATAATGGAGATCGAGTAAGTAGATTATGATGTCAGCTGTTGAAAAAAAAACCGACGGTGAATGATATAATTTTTGTATTATATTTTTGTAAATAAATAAATATAAATTGAAAATCTTATTCGTGACGTTTTCATCAAAAATGTCATGTTGTAGTCCCTGCTGTTAGATATTGCATGTAAGGGTTATAAAATAAATAAACAGGTGAAGTTTTATCGTTTTCCAGATATTTCGCTAAAGATTGTATGGATAACTTTTAAATGTAAACAGTGAATAAATGCAGTGAAAAATCACATGTGAAGTAAAATAATGTTTAAATAAATTAAATAAATGGTAATTTTACGTATAATAAATTAAAGTATATATTTTATGAAATTCAGTAATAAATAGAACGAGTTATAATAGTGAACTGAAACGACAAAAAAATACTATAGATACCGTTTCTTGCAAAACTTAAAACTATTCAGTTTATTATTAGGCTGTTTGGCGGCTTTGCCAGTTAGTGCCTCTCCTTCCAACTTTGCGCACATAGCTTACTCCTTCTCAGTCATAGCGTGTGAAACAAGAAAATAATATTTGTCTAAACATGATTCATGTATAAGTTGTTTTGCTCTCTCGCAGTATGTTGAAATAAGTCATGTAAAATGCGTGAGCATTGATCATTAACTCTCGGCTCCATTACACATAAGGCTGCAATTTAGTTTTAATGTAATAAGCAACTTAGCTCACTTGTAATGTACTATAATTAACCCTGAAAATAAAACCAGTTTAACCCGCCCTGAGACTCTTCAAAACTTCTTATTTCTTACAAGTATACGGTCCGCCGCGGATGCTAAGCTGCTATCGAGGTTTATTGACGCTTGTATCACTGGGTATCACTAGTGCGTTGCCGACCTTGATCCCCCTACCCCAAGGAGCTCTAGAAACCCTACTCATCGCAGAAACACACCACTAGTTCATTTGGCTGCGATCCTCTACAGGGTGGAGGTATTCCACCAGTCGGGCTGCTCCAAGTAGAGAGAAATCTCCAAAGAAATTTCTCTGTGCTCTATCTCTCTTCCTTCTTTCTCCTACAAAATTCAAACAATACTCTCTAGCAAAATGTTGGCACCCATGCCAAAGAATTTCCAGGGAGTTTCTGCGGCAACTCAAGATTCACGTTTGTTGTTATTATTTCAGTTTAATTCACTTGTGCACAATAATTAAACTATATTACACAAAATGCTACCAATGTTTCAAAATATATTATGGCAAAATAACGTAGGTTTATGAATTAACATAAAATCACCACATGACATATCAAGATCCCGGCAAAAACTCTCTTTACTACTATTGTCGCCAAAGCACCGGGCTTGTTCACAGGACTTTCTTTTCAATTCACAACCGACCACAATTAAATTAAAATCCATACATATATCACGTAATTGTGTCATACAATGTGCGACATATTCTATGAGGCGAGACCCTAATGTTAGAGGTGTAAATCCTTAGTACATAATAAAAAGCAAGCTCCTTTAAGCCCAGTCGTCAGCCAAGCCGTTTTAAGATAAAACGGCAATATTAGAGATAAAATAAACGGCTGAGAAATGGCTCCCCTCAGGGTTTCTGAAGGATGACGTATGGTCCAAGTTACGTGATTTAAATTCACGTCTGTTGATTATGTTTGTTGTTAATATAATTATTGTTATTTTTAAATGATACAGTAGTGAGTTGTATAGTAAAGCTAGTAAAGCTTAAATTTCAGCTTTTGCATTGAAACTTCAGCCCTAAATTAAAGAAAAGAAGCTACATTCTGCGTGAGGTGTTCATAGAAATTTCTTTGTAGATTTCTTCCTACTTGGAGCAGTCCGACTTGTGGAATACCTCCAGTCTACAGAAAATAGCTAAATAGTCTAGTCTTGTGTTCTTGCGGTGAGTAGGGTTTCCAGAGCTCCTTGGAGTAGGGTGGTTCAAAGTCGGCAACGCGCTAGGTATTGCATGGTATTACATGCATCTATAGGCTACGGTAGCCGCTTACCATCAGGCGCGCCCTATGGTTGCTTACCACTTTTGTGGTATAAAAAGAAATTGCGTGAGTGCTTTGGACTATATATTATTCCTATAAAATTGTATGTTGTAAGTATTTTTTTAAGAAATGATGGTAGTAGATGGTAGTAGATGGTAGTAAGAGATGATGGTAGTAGCATGTCGATCGGCGTAAATTCAAATCCCTGAGATGTGCCTGAGCTTTTAGTGAAGGAAAACATATCATGGTGATAGGGCATTTTCTAATGTCTGCCTAGCTAGTTATCATTCTCAAGTTTCAAATCTGTCACTAAGTTCCTATGCAACGAACTATGCTTAGCGTGTCATCATCATCGTCCACGTTGCCACTTAACATCACGTGATATTATGGCCGAAACGTTAAAACATAAAAAGAAAAAAATAACGCGGACGAAGTCGCAGGCAGGTCCTTGTATATAAAGTAGCTTTTCATAAATATAAATCTTTTCTCACGTTTGACTTTAATTTTAAGTATTCATTTATAAACTCGCTGATCGCTTGTACTCTGGACTCACATATAAATAAGTACGTGCGAATAAGAGCTGTGAACAGAAACGTTTCAAACAAATGGGTTTCGAGTTGTTCGGATTTGTGATTGCAATTGTCTATAGACAGGTAATAATATCGAAATAATATTGAGTTTTCCTCACGAAGATAATCTTTCGTTTTGCATTATCAGCCATCACGGTCTCGAGTTTGCTGATTTTACGCATAAATTTTCCTCCCGTTAAGCCCGATTTCGTTTAGGGTCTCCAAGATTGGGTCTTGCCGAAAATGTAGGTTATGTTACGTCATAGCTAAGATTATAAAGAAATTCTTGATAGCCGTTAATCTTTAAATTCTTGTGTTTTCCCAACTTTGATAACGTGTAATCCTAGCCGGTCAGCGTTTTCCCTCCCTCCTAAGATATCGGGTTCTTCAAAAAGGACGTAAAGAGATTTCTACTGACCGTTATGACGACTGCTGATAGAATATGTCACCGTTGGTCGCTGCTGTACTAGACTGCACCGTACTTTTCATCAGTTACTGTACAATCTTTGCATTTAATCGTTACAGGTTTTGGCGTAGTGGCCACAACCTCACCTAATGTTAAGTGACGATGTAGCCCAAGATGATATCACGCTAAACCTTGTGGAAGACTGGCTCTCAAGTGCAGCTGTCGGAACACACCTATTGGTGCTTGGAGACAGATTTTCAACTTGAGGGTGGTAGTTAGCCAGGTCATCAGAAAAAGCCCTTTTTTATACTATAAAGATGACAAACAGGCATACGGCCCGCCTGAAGCGGCTACCGTACCCTATGAACACCTGCAATATCATAGGCCATCCTACCTACCACCATGATTGGTTTACTCACGATGTTTTCCTTCACCGAAAGCTCAGGCTCATTGCAGGGATTCGAACTCACGTCAATTGACGCGAAGTCGTACACGCTACCGCTGAGCCATCATTGCGTCAATAACTTATAACTTACACAAGTTATAATATATTTCAGCTTTTAACCTGTCACTGAACTATCAGTGGTGGATGCGAGAGATAATCTCAAATAGCGGATATCAGTACATCCAAGAGATAATCTTGACTATCGAATTTCACAGATTTTGCTAACTTCTTATTATGTGACACATCGTATTTAAAAAATAATATTTCAAGTAATGATCATATCACGCAGATTTAGTTACAGGCCCATTATCGAATTCTATTTTTATCAATATACATTTGAAACTTAATTAAATACTTAATACACGTACCGTAAGTCTTCTAAAAAGAAGGTATCTTTTAGTATCCTATTGTAGATCTCGAAAACTTGTTGAATTAACGTTCTTTTCCTTATTTCGTTTGTAACACCCGCAAAACACGTTTCGTTACTCGTTAAAGTAAATACCGATTTGTAGTTCAAGAGATTTATTGGAATTAATTAGTGAAGAACTTGTGATGGTGTATTCTATTGTACAAGAAAATTTACTTATATTATTTACGGAATCAGTGTAAGTAGTGTAAGTAGTACACATAAAACTACTACACATTTTCTATCTAAAATAAGTACTTACCACCAACACTAGTTGGTTCAGTATTTTTGGCATGACAAGTGTAACTGGCTGCATACGCTGACAAGACACCCTAATCTGTTGGATTTTTTATAATGGCAACATTAACTTACTCGGGTGCGCCGCCCCGAGCGCTATCTTGCGAGTAATGAAGAATAACATCTATAGCCGTTAATTGACTGGTTGATTGCGCGCGCAAATTATTTTAAAACGCAGAAAACTAGTGTAAGCTAGTGTAAACTTCTGAAGCAAAGTCACGTCCCGGGATACAATAACATACATACAATACTAACTGTGCCCGCGGCTCCGCTCGCGTGGACTATAGAATGCCGTCGGTCGAGTGCACGCGCGAATCTTGCTGCCCCTGCTCAAAAGACGGAAGACAAAAATGCTCATTGTGGCTGATCCTTAGAAGATAGATATATGCTATTGCTGATATGCTCGTATGGTTTAATCAGGGCCATTTAAGCGCCCCAAATCTATGAATTAAAATTAAAAACATGTTAATTTGATGTGGTTTTCACATAAAAAGAACATAAACAAACAGACAGAGAGACATTGAGTTTTATAATAAGTATGTATAGAAGGTATAGATAACAATTATAATATAATATATTATAAAATTATTATTTAAAATAGTTATTTTTGAAATCAATTTACGTAAAATTGACGGACAGCGGCTGGACGCCATTGTTATATTTTATTCGTGTTTTATGTAATTCATTAACTAATTACTTTATTTGAAATGCCTTCGAAACATTATATCTGTTACATAGAATGCATCATATTGTTTTATAATAGAACGCAACAAATATATTTCCTTACATATAATAAAAACTTAGAACAAAAAAATTACAAAAATGTTTAACGTAACAAAAAAATGTGTGATCAAATACGAAGTTACTTTCAAGTGGACTTGATACAAAACAATCTAATATTTACATGCAAGAGCTTCTCCACCAATAAAAATATAGAAGATACCTACTACATGGATTTCTTTGACATTTTCATTGAACTTCAAGAGTTGAACTTGAAACGGGAGAATTCAAAAAAGGCAGCCCGAAGCATAATGGGTTGTTTAAAGGAAATCAATGGTTTTTTAATACGTTTCATGTAAAAAGAACACAGATTGAGTATACACTTTAATAAAGTTTATTCCAATAAATGTGATTTGAGTTGCTAGGCGAATTCAGTGCTCGTTACCTACCATGTTTTGCCGAAATGGTAGGAAATGTTCACTAAAAGTATTAAGTACCATCACGCTCATTAAAAGTAAATGATTTCCTGATTATGTACAATGATACAAATAACTCGAAGGTTTTGATGGAATGTATTATTTTATTTCCGCCGTTACAAGTAATTTGAAACGACGAAATAGTGCAATACTTAGAGAGCAGTGGCAAGCTTTTTAAAGCTTAGGTTACCTAAATTCAAGGCCAAGTCGTACTAAGTAAATACTTTTTGGGATTAGGCAGGATGTCATTCTATTTGCCGTCTCTTACTAGGTATGAGGTAATTAAAAAAAATTGAGAAATGTGTAAAATGTTCATAGATTATTAATATATTATGTGTACATATGATACATACTTTTTTTTTCTTTTTCGATCTGACTATACTGTTAGCCATAAGGGCCCAGGAGCCTCGAACGGCTTTTACAGCTTCACCGGACTTGGGGGCGAGCGCTTAAGGCACTCAGCCATGAAAGTTTTGCGATACATACTTACCAATCCTGCCGTATTGCAGCCGGTTTTTCTTCTCGGTTTTTTCTTTGCAACGCCATATCTCCGTAAATTCTACATCAAACTTAATGATTTAAACGTCATTTTAAAGCATATATTCCTCGCTATTGACGAAACATAGTCAACTGTAATGAGCCTGAGCTTTCGGTGAAGGAAAACATCGTGAGAAAACCATAGCATGGTGGTAGAGCTTTTTCTAATTCTTGCCTGGCTAGCTACCACCCTCAAGTTAAAAATCTGTCGCCAAGCACCAATAGGTG
This sequence comes from Saturnia pavonia, assembly GCA_947532125.1. NCBI lineage: Eukaryota > Metazoa > Arthropoda > Insecta > Lepidoptera > Saturniidae > Saturnia > Saturnia pavonia. The sequence goes on from OX383906.1 coordinate 14,781,969, forward strand.
TGTTCCGGCAGCTGCACTTGAGAGGCAGTCTTCCACTAGGCTTAGCGTGTTATCATCTTGGGCCACATCGTCACTTAACATCAGGTGAGATTGTGGCCAGGACGCTAAAAACCTATAACGATAAAATAAAAGTTTAAAATTAATGGTTTTGTTATAAAACATATAAAAAACTTTAACGTTAGGAATCCATCTATTGATTCTGATGAAATATATTCAAGGCGTCATCTATTAACAATCTGTTTAAATAACATAGATTATGTACATTCTACAGTATTATGTGAAATATTTTCACGGGTTCTGACCCGTGATATATTGTCTAATTTATTTATTATCACATTGTTCCGTACTGTGACGGTCGTCCATTTAGATCTCTCAGACACAGTTAATTGTGCGGACGGGTTACCGCTTGCGGTAATTGTTGTCAGCAACTTCAACGGCTGTACAAGTACATACAGTGAGAATTGGGTCACGCAATATTTCGTACCTAATTACAGAGATGAAGGGTCTTTTTTCCGATTTATTAGCTAGTCACAATAAAATATATACTTGTATTACCTTGTTAATTGGTACGGTATTTTCTATTGGGCAACCAAATTTTATTTTGTATCTATGTTATTTAAAATCGAACGTAATATGAAATACTCTAGACTAGTACCGTTACTAAAACAAATATGAATATAATATTATGTAACTAGTTGTTAAATAAATAATCTTATGGTATTTTATATTACTCTTTTAGTGCTAAATTTATATATAAATTCTCAAATTATATTAAAATAGAAGACATTCATAATTAGATTTCTCTACCTTATCCTTTAGTGTCCCTCGCGAGAACTTAACAAGAAGCGAAATAAAGTATCTCATGTCTAATTTAAAGTCAGAGACGACTTCTACTACGTCAAAAATTAGAATCTGTCCAGCCATTCGAGAGTGATTAATGGACAAATATTTAAACGCACTCATATTTATATTAAACTAGTAATCGCCAAGTCTTTTTTCACGTTAGTTTCGATTTAAAATATAATAACATTAAAAAATAGCCTATAGCACTCGAGGATAATGTAGATTTTTATTAGCGAAAGAAATTTTCGTAGTGCTATACGGAAGATTACATTTAACTTTCTTTGAGTTAAGCTTAGTTACACAAAGATTTAATTATCAATTAAAATGAATACTCGATTAACCGAATATACAACACCTATGAATTACAAGTGGCATACAGAGATCTAGTACACTCGAGGAGATTGAGGAGAACGACTGACTCTGGCCCATGCCCTTTACCATACTTGATCAGCGTTCTTTATAATACATGTTTATCAGAAAATTTTGAAGACATTTACATGTATTCGTACACGTACAGAACAACAGGTTTATTTATATAGATTAAATTTTTGTCCTTCAAGCCAAGTACCTAAGCTTTGTTGTTGTATTAATGAAATTGTAAAGACCGCGTAAAATATCATCTCGACTTGGACGAGTTTTTTATATTAGCTCGGAACATTGATGGTATTACTGTTCCTGATGGTAAGCATAGTACAGTACAAATACAACGGCGATCACCAAGAGATCTAAATCCATCGGCGGTCACCGCCGTCATGCATGAATATCACTTATACGTTATACTTAAAGGACCCGATGTCGTAAGAAGGAGTGAACACATTAACCGGGAGATGGTTCTACAGTTTAAGGGTACGATAAATAACTTTTTAGTTTGTGCCGAGATGAATGCTACCATAAAATAGTGACTCCGAAGCCCAGCGCGTGTGGTTCTGTGAAAGGAGAGGAGGGAATTAGATGGAACAACTCTTCAAAACACTCATGAGGAGGTATTTTGCGTATCCATCTCAGAGATGTGAACATAATTCAATACTCGGCCGAACTTGTGCCTTATAAAGAAGATACAGTTGACTGGGCGTGAAAAATTATATAGAAATATTACCGTACATACTAACCAAGCGATGATCTTGCAGCGTAACGTGCCAATACAATAGTAGAAGTAAAATGCCTTCCATCACTCAGATCCCTGCAATTTATAGAAACATTGTTGCAGTACCGCCTCCACGCCAGCGACGGGGCTTTACCGTGGGCGAATGTATGATATCACGTGCGATAGAGTCAGTTGAGAGCCTCTAATGTGTGATGTTAAAAATACAACAAATAATCCAATATAGCTTATAAATAACCATGATTGATTATCAACAAACCAATATAGTTGTTGCGATCCAACTGAATACAAAGTGCATAACACTACAAAAAAAACCTAATCTTCTCTGGAGCTAAAAACATACGAGTATGTGAGATAAGTTTTTGTCACGAAACAATGGCCATCTCGACAAGCGCCCTAATTGTTTGACGACCCGAGTACGATTAAGTATTACTATTATTCTTATTTTATCATTTCACAGGCAATTTTCCTCTACCAATTGCTTTTTCTACAACGTTGTTTTTTGTTGTTGTAAATATACTTAGTGGATAAGTACTTATGTATTTTAATTTGGTTCTATTTCAATACAATTCATTTTGTCGAGTGTTACACCTGGTGTGAGTTGCCAGTTAGTCCATCATGATGTCACGAGGAGAATTTAAAAGGTATAATTTCCGAATTAAATATATTAACAGGTAATGTAAATGAAATGCAAAATAGATTAATAAGTGTATTCCGAAGGCATTAACATTAAGTGAGATATAAAAAACAGAGTACCTTTTTATAGTCTATTAATAATAGAAAAACCTTCGCTAGTAAGAAATAGTTCACGTTTTGAATATATCCGTAACATAGCTGCTAATAAAAATCCGTTGTGAGAAGCTTGTGTTTAACTAGATATCCATTCTGTTCCATTTTATAGCTGCATCCTCAAGCCAGCATGAATGAATGCGTCCGCCAGGTTTTCCATTCGTTTCATAAAAATTGTTGGCTCTTCACAATTTCGAGTAAATAGTTTCAACTCTTACGAATACAGATTACAATATGAGGGGTCTCTTGCTGTGTAAGTATGACTACAAATAATAATGTAGAATAAGAAAATATAAATAAACTTGTAAAAATCTTGAAAAATAATGTACGTGTTCATAGACGTCCGATCGGTAAGTATGAAGCTTCAATTCCCCGTCATATTTCAATTATTTTTAGTATCTTCTATTTTTAAATTTAAAAGATTCTTTCAGCCAAACGTACAATCTTTGTATACGGACTACTTATTTGATATATATATCGTAAAAGAAGTTTGTTATACAATATTTAAATAATAAATTACCTATAGATGAGATGCCTTCGGAAAGGAGCATAAACACAATAAATGAGTAAATGAGAAATCAAATAAAGTGAAATAAATATATATAATTAAGAGATAAAAAATGATTGATAAATTAATCATTACAATGATTATCCTACGATCACACTTTCTCCGCATATCATAACTACATTCAAGTACCGATGGCTGGGTGGTAATCTTCAACATACTCACACGTCCCAAAACGAAGAGTACATGAGAGATCTTACCGTACGCCTTGGAATGTAATACGATAGAGGTAATCTATGTGAATTGTCGTGCAATATAAAGAACCAGGTGTTCCAACCGCCCGTTTATTAAAATGGTAATGAAAAACGTGTGCGTCGAGATGGAGATTGTGACGCCTTGAGGTACTTTTGTAAAAGAATATAAGAATTTGTTATATTTTTTGAGCCTATAAGAAGATGAAATTTACAATGAATAAAACTTTATACTAGAATCTCAGATAAGTACTGAAAAATCGTCGTCGAGTAAAAGGCTTAACTTTAGTCTTTAAAACTTTCTTTAAATTTATTGTCTGAAGCGAAATATTGTTTATTTTTAGTTAAAATAGAGTTTAAATTCTAGTACTAGGGGTTCCCCGCGGCCTTACACGTGCTTATTTTTTTTTTTTTCGAACTGACTATACTGTTAGCCATTAGGGCCCTGAAGCCTCAAACGGCTTTTACAGCTTCACCCGGGTTGTGTTTATTATGCAGTAATTAGTCTATTTATACTCTTAATTAGTCTATTTATAAATCCCGCGGTAGTCGCCGATGTTATTGGATTGCACTGTGATCACCATCAGGTCTACAGTATAGTCACTATGCCGTACTACGATAAAAAAAACATTATTGAAAGTCTTATAACCTATCAATTGACGAAGTTCCTAAACCTTCCCGTGTACAAAATTTAATAAAATCGGTTATGCATTAATAACAATGATTTTTGAATATATTTCTATTTTATTTCTAAAAGTATTCCTTACAATTATTTGAATAACATAAGCCTCCCGTGTTATTATAATATTTCATAAAAATCAGTCTAACCGTTTTGTAATTAAATCCAGATATACATACAGACAGTCAGACAAAATTTTATTTAATATCATATTCGTGATAAGTGTCCTTTATAATAATAGATGTACAAAAATAAATTTGAAAAAAAAAAGATGTACTGACAGACATACAGATTTATTAATATAGATATTACTCTCACATGTAAGGTCCATACATCTTCACATACAACACCCCTCGCCGACTGACAGAGAATGCTGTTCGGCTTTGAATCCTACTTTTGTACTGTGATTTTGGAATAGAACAATCTACCCGCCACGACCGCCCTCCTCTGCGGCAACTCAAGCCTAGGTCCGATCCATCGGCATGGAGCCCTTGAGACAAGCAGCCGCTCGCGCGATACAAGTGACTCTACAATCACTAGCTTTCACAGCCATACATGACACTGCATTATACACACATGCACAACACACATAGGTACATAGGTTCTGTAAGGGACCTTTTTTTTTCTTTTTTTGCCTAGTTAGAGTAGACAAAAATTTCAGACCACTAAATACACATACACATGTTCCTTCCCTCCTCCCAGGGGGCAGAAACATGTATATATGTATAGTTAGTTTAGATCGAATTACGGATAGGGAATTAGTCAGATCGCGACTTAATTGCATACGCGCAACAGTCCGAGCCGAGGTCCGGCCACTTTGGCACCCTCGGATGTTGTTGCTTAGCTTTCGTGGCTGAGTGCCCTAAGCGCTCGCCCCCAAGCCCGGTAAAGCTGTAAAAGCCGTAAAGGCTCCAGGGCCTCTCAGGCTAACAGTGTAGTCAGTTCGAAAAAAAAAAAAAGGAATAGAACAATCCTAATATTTCTATTAAAATTATTTCGTCATTGTACTTTCCAATTTCATAATTCGTAAAAAGATTTTAATTTTCAATCATTTTAGTTTTTTTAAATGAATAAATTGATACTTAGGCTAAAATGATTTTACTGGGTAGTTTTTTTTATTTGGGCTTCCAACAGCTAAATTACATTACAATTGATATCATATATATTAAAAAAATACAGCCAATTATACGTTACTTTAAATAATCCTTTATCCTTAAAAAGGAACAGTTATAACACCTTATTTTACTTTTACATAGGTGATTTTAAGGGTGCAAATACAATGTTGGGGTTGATTTAATATCTCCCTAGACTATTATGTTAAGAACCACGTTAAAGATAAAAATTCGACCTTCCCTGTCGCCGCTAGTTGAGATTAACGACAAAGCGACATCACCATTCCCTATATCACAACATACATGTACGATAACACACTATCCTGTTTCTATCGCGTATAAACCGGTTCACAAGAAACGTCATGTAAAATAAATGTTGTTAATTTTTAGGATATATATTATCAATTATTTTCAGTTGCATGTCTAAGACCTTAGAAATGCTTCAGTTATGAAGACATATTGCCTTACTGAGCATTTTTTTATCCTATGTACCATGGTACATCGCGAAATATCGCGTGAAATATCACGAATGCGGTAATTAGATGGTCGAATAGATAAGAGCCATGAGATAGCAACTACACGAAATAGCAACAGATGTACTCTGCGACAGCGCACACCTTTATAAACGAGCATTTACAGGCTTCCAAAAAATAAAAAAACACCTCACCGACCGCACTTTCTGGTGGTGGAAGGTGTACTCTCTACCACCTACCCTGTACGCTCAGGCATCTCGCCTGATCATGCGAGGGTACTGAATCGATGTTTATCCCACCTTCTCCCTTCCACTACAGAGCCACGCGGAACGGTAAACGAAGCCAAAAATATAAGGTAACATCCATCTCGGCACGAACAAATTCTTATCTTTGGTGTATTGTGAAGATATTAAATCGTCTTTATTCCAGCATATTTCATTCTTCTTACAAGGTGCGAATAGGTATTTCTGAGCGGTTCATGACTGGCGATGGAATTTGTAACCTGTCTCTTCTAGTCATCATACGCCAGATGCAAATGTTATCCAATTACAAACAATTAATTAGTTATCCAATTAGTTTCTTCCCTTTGAGCCTGTATGTTACAGAAATATAGGATATAGGAGCCAATAAAGACGGTATATGGCGTAGGCTGCTTTTCGACCAAAGCCATGCGAGGTGCTTACGCGATACGAGGTTGCATAGTGAAGCTGTCAAACTATGTGTAGCTGAGCATAGCGTAGTGGTCCAATAATTATAGTTCCCCACATAATTTTATACACATCTCTCATACACATTCCTCGGTCGCATCCCTCGCACACATTCCTCTATCGCGTCTCTTACGCTTATTCCTCACTCACATCACTCACTTTTTGGTATGTACAAATTTTTAGCTCCACTAGCCTTTTTCCACCAGGGCTGCGCTAAGAGAGGTTAGGAAAGTGAAATATTCCTATTGGTAGATTATTTTCTCGCGCTCCGCGTCCTACATATAATAAAAAAATACGTATATTGATTTACTTATACGTATTTATGCATACCTTATACCTACTAGCTATATGCCAGGCTGTTGATAAAAAGGGTGTCAGCACTGTCGCGGCCGGGTTCTGATAGGAAACAATATACAAAAAAAAAACAATTATAGTCGCCAAGAAGGCACTTATTAACGTCAAACACTACTACCGGTTCGAAAACTATCCCAGTCATCGAGAAGAACCAGCAAGTAACTCGATCGGGTTCATATTTTTTTATTTTATTTTATCTGTACAAAAAATATTAACAGTTAATAATCATATTTATAAATCAATGAATGCACAGAGAAGGATAGGGAGATGAGTCACTTCCAGACATCACTATCATTCATATAATGATCCACCCTATAATAATCTTTTGACAGTAAAACCTGCTTGAACTTATTGTCTGGCAAATCTGTCATGTGTGGGATCTTATTATAGAACCTAACACTATTACCTAAAAAACTTTTATTAGTCTTACTAAGTTCAAAATACGATACGGCTAATTTATGTCAATTTCTAGCCAAAATCTTTAGAATCTAAATATATCTTGATCCCATAGATTGCGATTAAAATGCGTTACATGGCCTTCCTTTTCCACATATTCCATTCACACTTGCGGCAAAACAAAAGAACGTAGCAGTAATAAAAGTTTTAGTCAACGGAAATCCATATTGAAATTAAGACGTTGATGGTCTTTGCTACTTTCACCTAAAACTACTTACGTATGCTCATAAATAAATGTATCAATAACTGAATATGAGACTTCTGGGAATGGAATAATATATAAGGTACCACCTACCTTACATTAAATAACCATTAAATAGTACAAATATAGTTTTGTAAGCACAAGAAAAAAACATTAAGATACAAATTGATACAAGCGTAACACCTCGAACATCTCTCGTGGATACACAACCTAAAAATATTAAGTTGCTTATAAAAATCCTAATTCTATGTAATTCGTCGAGCTCCGAACCGTGTGACACCCAAATTGCGATTCATCTACTCTTAAATGATTCGGTCGTAATTCTCATGAGGGTAACACAAGCGCACCATTTTGGTTTCCAACCCTCTAAATGGAGTAGATTAAACGCCCTCTATACATTAAAGATAACATTATTAAAACGCACCTGAAGGTATCCGGTGAGATGGATTAAATTGTACTTGTCTGTATAGACATAATAGACTGATATTTGACAGCCCGTATAGAGTAATAAATACTATAATCATTTGAACAGTTTTTGCAAGAACATTATGGATCTTTATCTTACGGATGGTTTCGTATTTTATGTAATAAGGCTTTTTATTTGATTGGGTTTTGCATTTTCAAAGGAATTTTCTTAAAACTTGCCAGGTTAGTTAATGCTTTTAAAATTAAAATCTCCTTTCAAGCTTAACGTATCTCCACCATTGACAACTTCGCTTGTGATCGAATGCTAACCTTATAAAGTATTTAAACAATTATTTTTAAAATAATAATTGTTCGATGTCATTTGGTCTTAATTTTTGAGAAAAAAAAAGTGTCTTTGAGTTTGGATTTTTTTCTAATGTTGTTCTTGTGACAGAATCGGAATCTAAACAGTAAATTATCTTAAAAAATAAACGACTATTCAAACTATATTGATTCAATATTTAACGTATTGCGACCAAAAAGTCAGCGATTCACCTATATATTACACTTCCAACTAAATAGTTTCCTAAAGACACTTCAAGTTTATTATTTTTGAATTGAAACTAATATCCTGGTAAACCGACGTCTTTAGGAAACGTTATTTATGTTTGAGTGCACAGGGTCTTTTATATAAAGGGGGAGAAAATTCAGTTCAACTAACTATGTCCATGGTTAATATTTATTGACAATTTTGTCACAAAACACCAAAAAGTTGTAATTTTACTGCAATAGCTAAAAGTTAAGAAGTCAGTTCATTCATCAGTTTTTTGTGTTAACTAAACTAAAAATTAATATTTTATTTCACATTTTGTAAGTGATTTTGGAATAAATAAATACATCTCTTTTTTTCTTCGAATTATAGTATTTTTCATTACCAAAATTCACAATGAAAGCCAATTTTATTTATTTCACTGTAGTCTTTTCTATTGGGTAAGGTAATACTAGGATATTAAGAAAACTCCATTAATAATCTCTAATTTAAAGTACTTCAGTATATCAATCGGTTAACTTTAGTCTGTTAAAAATAAAATTAATTGTTAGGCGGCGATGAAAATCTACACGTAGCTTTCAAAAATTACTTAGTTCAATCACTATTGTCACAAGAAACAGCTGACCGCTCTCGTATAAAAAAAAACATAAATGTTTGGTTGAACTCTGTATAAAATCCATCGCCTTAATAAGTAACTTGACCTGAATACCTAAGCCAACGTCGACGAGAGTCATTTGTCAGGTGACAAACTGACAATGAATTTAATAAAGGACTTCGTGTTTCCTATTATCCTTTGTTTCAGCTCTAACACTAATTATTTCGCTTTCTTAATCCTAATTGTTTTCTGACTTACTTATATTTAAATCAGTATATAAACATGGCTCAAGACCAGAAGATCAAAACTAGAATTTGAGACTGAGATAATTATCGTAACGAAAGTGTACGTCCTTTGCTGGAGAAGCCTCTACAAAGAATGGGAGTTCATTATCGTTTAAAAGACTCTTACCTGTCCCAGCTATCGATGGAAATGTATTACGGAGAAGAATATATCTTCAAATACTTCTATATAAATATAAATTGCTTAAAATAAGAATTTCTTATATTTTTTTTCTAGGAGAAAACATGTGGCAGAGCCTCACCATCATTATCGTGATGATAGCATCTTCGTTAGCCGAGACACTTAAAATTAATAGAAGAAACTGTCGCGTAAAAAAGTTGAACTGGATCATCCGACTGGTTGATACCCTTTATATCACCTGAGATATCACTGCAATTATTTGGTCGATAAGGATATGACTAAGCTTCAAGTTAACCTGGAAATAAACCGAACAAGAGGGACGAGATATGCCAGTTTTTTCTGGCCATAACTTATTTTGGATCATTAAAACAGCAAAGTAAGTAACTTTCTGGGTATTGCTTCTTTCATATTCTGGTAAAAATACTGTGAAATGATAATTTCTAGTTCATTGTATCCCTTTCATATATATGAATAGGGTATGAAGGGATAAAAATTTTACCGAATAACTATGAAACAATGGTCATTATATAAATGATAATTTCGAAGCAGATGAAAAAAAAAACACTAAAAAAATATTTCGAAGTTATTGCAAGGCAATCTTTAACAAAACAAAAAAGTTGATGAATTTTAAACATTTAAGCTGAAATTTAACTTATAATCTTAATTCGTAAAATTAGTAGTGACGTTTAATCTTCTAAAGCGAAATTTGTTTAAAAGGTCTAGAAGTTTCTTCGCGTAGACTTTGTTTTAAGGTACAAGTCAAAAATTAAATTGACGCAAAAATATTTAAATGGAGTCGAGACAGTTTAGATAAATTTATTATAATTGAGATGTCATTCATGGATTAATATATACTGTAATTTTTTGGAAATTTGTCTGCATTTACTAATTTATTTTCAATCAGTATCACTATCGTTAGACGATGAAAGAAACCGTCGTGTAGAAACGAGCTTTTTTTTTTCTCTTCAACTTATTATCACCATGAAGTCGGATAACAAGGAACTATAGATTTTTGGTCATTTCAATAATAAAAAAAAAAAATCGCACACGTAAATAAATGTTTTTTTCCGTTTTACCAAAATTGTCAACAACAAAGATCACTGCCTTAGATCCTATAGTAAAGATGCATGCAGTTGACTCAATGTTAAATGGACACTACAGCTATTTATTAACCAACCTTTTAAAGACCGGAGTGTAAATGATTCCAGTTGGCTACTCTTGAGAACTGAGTCAGAACGCTCCTGTGACAATGTGTATTGGTAAACGCACTACTCCTGGTCAAGTGTGGCTAAAAGTTAGTAATTGAAAAAAAGCTGGTAACCTCAAGTATATTCCAAATTTATACCAGGGGCTTAGTCCCGTCTTCCGCGCTAGACGACGGTTTTTTAGCTCGACGGTAGTGCACAAAACTAGCAAAAGTCAGAGGCATTATTCTGTCTTCCGCTCCGTATGGCAACCTTTTTTTAGTTCCTCGGTGATTTTATCGTAGTTTACATTTACATTTAAAACCGTTACGTAATATCTAAAAATAGTACTCTTCCTCTATTTTAAACGATGTCGTAAAGTTCAAGGCCAGTCTAGTGATTTAGACCCTCGTTTTATCTGAGTACTAACTGTGCTCCGCGGTTTCAATTGCGTATAATGTAAAAAAATCGCTGATTGATGATTTATCGTCATTATAGGCAATATTTTTATCGGCCAGGGTTATGCGTCACACTCAGATGGCTCGTTCGCGCCACTACACCTATATTCATAGACCCGAGCCGAGTGTTAAATTATTTTAATTTTACTCTCCCAAACTATTCGTCTAAATGACATGCTCTAAAGAGCAAAGTTAATATTTAATTAATATGCTATGCCTAATAATAATGCTCATAAATCACTTTTCAATAAAACTTTGTCATAAAATTCCTTATTGTGACTTATGTATAAGACATAGGCATATGGTATTGTGGAGTTTTTAGATCTACTAAGAAGCAATTTTTGTAGAACATTGTATTTACGTATCACTAACCATTACTCCAGTGCACACGGATAAAGCAGTTTGGGTGCACTATTTCTTGTGACTTACTTATCAGAAATTAATATTTAATAGCTATCTTAGAGGTGCAGGCTAATCCTAGACTATTCCTCATGAATCTAGCTATCACATACAAAAACAATTTTTCGAATACGACTGGTACTTTCCGAGATTAGCGTGTTTAAAAAACAGACAAAAAGCTCTTCCGCTTTATTATATTATTGTATAGATATAAGTTAGCCGTGTTTCGACGGAGGACATCCAAGCTAGGTCCAATCCATCGGTATGGAGCCCTTGTGCCAAGAGCCGCTCGCGCGATACATTGACTATACATTCACTAGCTATCCCAGACATACATGACACTGCATCGTACACACATGCACACCACATAGGTACATAGCTTCTGTAAAGGACCTTTCTCTTTCTTTTTTTGCCTAGTTAATTATACAAAAAAAATCATATTAGGTACTAAATACACGTACACATGTTCCTTCCCTCCTCCCAGGGAGAATATATGTATAGTTAGTTTAGATCGAATGATAGGGAATTAGTCAGATCAGTAGCCAATCGCTACACAACAGTCCGAGCCGAGGTTCGGCCACTTTGGCACCCTCGGATTTTGTTCCAAAGCTTTCGTGGCTGAATGCCTTAAGCGCTTGTCCCCAAGCCCGGTGAAGCTGTAAAAGCCGTAAAGGCTCCATGGCCCCTAAGGCTAACAGTATAGATAGTTCTAAAAAAAAGGACATGCAAGCTCGGTGCAACTGTAAAAGCCGTCTGAGGCTTCAGGGCCCTTATGGCTAATAGTGTAGTCACATCGGAGAAATAAAGACGGAGACAAGTTCTATTTTAGAAAATCAAGTGGAAACAACAAGTGATAAAAGGAAGAAGTCAACAAGAGGACCAACGAATAGTGAAAATTACAAATACTGTAAGTACGACCACTATATAATAAACATCTGAATAATGATTTAGTTTGAATTTTGTTCTAATAAACTATTTACTAACAAACTAACGACTTTTTCAATACCCACGGGTTTAACAATATTTTAAGTGGAATTAATTTGGTTTATTTTATTTGGAACTACCATTATAATGAAGGTCATTTAAACAAAATCGAAAAATGAAACAACATTTCAGTAACAGGTCCGTTTTTATTTATCTTTAAAAAACCATACAAAATTTTCATACGCAAACTGAATATTTAATTTTTATTCTTAAAGCTATAAAATATAAAAAATTATATAGTGAGATTGTTTAATATTTTTTTAACATATTATATATTAAAAAAGTTTGTAAATAAAATGTACTTTTAAGCAAAATCCTCTAAATCTCTGTACATAATATAAAAAAAAAGTGTATTATATAAAACAAAATATATATATAAATTGACAAACAAATTGTGTTCTATAATGAATAAGTAATCGGTATGTTATTATGTTAATTTGTAATTTTATTAAATTAATTAAATAAGCTTTTCCGTTTTTATAATAAACACGTGTTTGGAGCAGATTTTTAATAAATCTTATATAAGTATTAATTTACTTGTACGCATATTATTAGGGTGGCCCAAAAAAAAAGTTTTTATTTACTATTCGCATTTAAAACATCCTGTCACTACATTAATAATAAAAAAACGTGATCGACGTCTATACAATGAAATATCATCTTAAAACATTCTGAATACTTATGTAAACCGTAGACTATTATTAAATGACGAGAAAAAAAATCACGAGCAAACATTTTTAAGTTTTGTTTTTCAATCGATTTTTGGTGAGAATTTATAAAACATGTTAAATTGACATATTTTCATATTTCATTATAATGACCTTATTTAAAAAATAATTATATACGATCTTTAGTGTATCCCTGTATGTAACGGCTTAGTCCAATTTTATAACTTGAAAAGATTGATTGGTGAATAGTAAATCAGCATTGGTTAGGAAAGATTCACAAAATATTCCTATTGTTAGTTTTTTATACAATTTGCCAGAAAACTTCACACGAATTTCAAATTTAGTGCGCCTTGTTTCACTATAGTCTATGAATGTTAAATAACATTGGATAAAAAAGAAAGCGAAATAGATTGAAAATAATTCGGGTGACTAAAATTTACAGAGCGCGAACACAATGCGAAGATTCATTTTTAATTCATATCGATTCGCGTCGATTTAAATGTCACTGATGTGCTGAACTTATGAAATAATAATAATATTATTTAAAGAACATTTTAATCGAGTTAAATATTCATTCGTTTATTTAAACGAATTTTCAAAGTGAATTAATTCAATTTAAAATTAAAGTGGCCCGTAATTTATATTCAGTGTTAAATTATTTTATATATAATATTAACGCGTGTCTTTATTTGAATATAAATTGTTTAATTAGAACATTTTTTTTTTAATTTACTAGCTTTACAATATTCAATTAATTTGTTTGTCAATGCATACAATATTCGATCTGAGTTTTCCTAAATTATCTAATGATTTTTTGCTTCACAATTGTTCTATAGAGATAAGTAGGTTTCGACGAATGAATGTAACATAGACTCCTCACAGATAGTATTCCAGTCACATACGAAAAAGCCGAGAAACTAAAAATGTTGATAAGCATAATGTATAACTTGACAACATCAGTAAAAGCGCTGTCACATTGACTACCTTGTTAAAGTACGACTAAACATTAATTGACACAAATCAAAAACCTTAATTTCCCAGTGACGAAATCAAGTTTTGTTCTATAGATTATTTAACATAGCACTATGCGATCGTTGCAACTAAATTTTAAATATTTATTCGCAACGAAATGCACCTTGTTCCTTTGTCAGCTACGCTGAAGTCGACTTAGAAATTGTATTTTTTTTTATTACCGAAGTTGTACTTTACTTAAGTACACTTCTTATATTATTAACAAAGTGGTTATTAAAGTAAGCAACAACTCTTAGTCTAGTTACTTCCAGTTTCATTTGGTTGTTAATAGAAAATACAAATACATATAATAAACAAAAAAGAACCTTTATAAATACCTTAATATATAGTTTTTTTCTCGTATCCACTTGCTTGTCCGCTGGTTTTTTAATTTTTAAACGATAATTTATTTTAGAGAACTATTCTCTATATTAATATGTGGTAAATATGATCTTTATAATTCCGGTAGATATTCTATCTAAAATGTATGATTATACAACATTATTTTCGAAATAGATTTCCAGTGCTTTTATTAGAGTTGCCTGATTACATAGAGTTCTTTTATACTTTCACAATACCGGCAATCGGGGAGAAGCGAATAAGCTTACCACTGGGAAATCAATGGATCAATCGATTATTGAGACTCCATCTGTCTTTAAGTGATAAGAGTTACTTGACAATGATCGAGTATTTTCACCCATTTGAGCGAAGGTTATTTCACTGTTTCCTCTTACGAAATTGGGTTTTTGTCTGGAACTGTAACTTCGTTTGTTGATTTTAAGATAAGAAGTATTGTTTTGATGTCATTTGTAGTGTTTTTAAAGATATTCCTTTTATTACAAGTCTAGATGCATATAAAAACAAAATAGAAAAATTATCGTTATTAATAATTATAAATCAAGACTATCCAATGTTGTTATGATTATGTTGTTTTATAAGAAAAAAATATGCAAATATAATATTATTTTATTTAAGAAAAACGCTTTCATATATAAGTGTTTATATAAAGAACAGTTTTATATACAAAAAGAAAATTTAAAAGTTAGATGAAAAACATCGCGTGTACTTGAACAGTTTAATGAATCTGAAAAAAAAGAAGATATACTTTAGACCAAACACTTAGAAATCCCTGTTTCTATAGTTTTTATTAAACTTAATATATCAAAGGAGATTTTTACAAATTTGGTGCCGTGACACAGGATTCGAACCTGTGTTACGAAAGTACATCAAAGGTTCACATATCATATTATTATTATAAAGATTTGTGTCTTGATATCTACACTCATATTAAATAGCTCAAAAGATTGTTTGTTTGAATGCGCTCATCTCTGGAGCTACTAGTTAGATTTATGTTTATTTTTTTACATTATATAGCATAATTATTGAAGAATGTTATAAGCTAGATAAATTTACGCTATAACCTTGACGAGTAGAGCAGTAGCCATGAGCATCAACCAATTTGACAAGCTGTAGGCAAGTATAGGAATAGGCTACACGAGTGCGTTGCGCGATGCAGAGTTATTCAAATAAATTTAACACGTGTGGGGAACAGTTAGCGATGCAGAGTTATTCAAATATATTTAACACGTGTGGGGAACAGTTAGCGATTCAGAGTTATTCAAATATATTTAATACGTGTGGGGAACAGTTAGCATTGTCTATATAATATTACCTAAATTATTTCATAAGAAACATTAGTTTAGGTATAGAAAATGTGAACTAAAAAAACATATAGCTCACCTTAAAATACTTGTACTCTGTGATTTTCACGGTCACATACTATTATGTTTCCACCGGACATAACTGCTATACCTTCCAAGCCTTTGAACTCTCCATCGCCGGAGCCCCAAGAGCCGAAAGCTCTAAGAAAGTTGCCGTCAGGGTGGAAGATCTGGATCCTGTTGTTGCCGGAGTCAGCCACGACGATGTAACCTTGGTCATCCACAGCTACGCCTCTGTCAAGGAATAATCAAATATTTAAGATTTTTTTTGTATTTAATTTTAAAATGGTCAAAGTTGCCATCTAGTCCATCTCAGACAGGTGAGTATTAATAATCGTGGAGTAAATTGGAAAAGAGTAGAAAAATAAAAAAAAAAACAATACGTAATATTTAAACACTATTATATTATAACCTATATTCATGGGAAGCTCATGCTACAAGTACATCTGGCAAAAAAAATTGACCTCACGTTACGACTACTAAATAATTAAATATATAAATAAATATGTTTACATTTCATTCTAACTTATTAACATTTAAGTATATAATCTAAATTGTAATACTAGGCAAAGGTCACTTTCCAAATTATGGACTGCCTCAAGATACCCCATGATTTATTGGATAATCATCACGCCAGTCGGCGATACACTGGCTTTGGAGTTTATGGAGGAGGTATCTTGAGCTGCGTATCTTGAGTTTTGGTTTTTATTTTAATTCGTTAACTTAGGTTCTTTGACCCTATATTTTAAAATATTGGTGGCATTTTGAGTGACATAGTTTGATTATTGTCCATACGTGAAATGGAATATAAATATATATATTTGAAACATGCATTTTGATCTGCAACCTTAACTTCCTAGACAGTTCACATGCATCTATCATCAAAAATAGAAATAAAAAATCTTTATTCAATTTAGGCTCTAAGAAGGCACTTATGAAGGTCAAAATATTATCATCGATTCGGTAAACGTTCCAGTCATCGAGAAAAACCGGCAAGAAACTCGATCAGGTTTATCTTTTTGCTTATTTAAGCCCCACTTTGAAGATTAGAAAATAATACGAACGCTTAAAAACATTGACATTGGCAAGTTTTTTTTATAAAAGCTTGGTACATTGACTATACTGTACCTGATGCTAAACACAGTACAATCCAAATACAACGGCGACCACCGAGAAATCATCAGTTTCAGCGGCGCCAAAACATGAAGAAGAACATGCTAATGCCATGTCAAAACAGGCTAATAATCATCACATCAACCCACGAATAATCGGCGATTTAAAAAAAAGGAGTTTACACTTTGGAAACGTTACAAATGAATAGCGGTCATACGAAACCATTTTTTAAGGATCTCAACTCCATTGTGACGTTTGCTTTCATTCTCGGGCCTTGACGTTAATAATTCAATAGATGTTAATAATTCTATATTTATTCTGAAAAATTATGCGTGCGCTAGATGATATCGAATCGATATGTTATTGGTCCATTCGAACTGCATTATTTACCCTTATATTTGAACCCAATAACCTCTTGTGTCATCGCCCTAATCCATGGAATAATTGAAAAAAGTTCACTATAAAAAAAGTGGTTTAAGTAATGGAATGGTCGTGTCCGATAAATTAAAGAAACCATTCGTATGATTTGATCTACCTTCGAAAGCTTACAAACTATCTCTTTATCTATAATAAATTGCCTATGAATAAAATAAATCACGGATTAGTTCTTGTCGATAGGGACAATCATTCTTTTTAAAGATATATCGACATTCACATTCGATACGCAGTTTTATTTATGATATCGTCTGTCGATAGTAGAAGAAAAAAATGCGACTTTATCAACGAGATGATTTACGACGAATATACTTTATAAATTATTTTCGACTGTTATATGACTAGAATAACTAGAAACCGCCCACGACTTCGCTCGTGTTATTTATAGTAAAAATTTAATAACATAAAAAATAGCCTGTTGGTAAAATAGCTTCCTGTAAGTGAAAGATGTTTCAAAATCGAAACATTAGTTCCAGAGATTAACTAGAAGGTAAACATACAAACTTTTCCTGTTTATAATAATTGCAGTATAGATATTCTAATATCTTATATTTTCAAGATTCCGTCTTCTTTGTTTTATTTCTTTATCCTTCTAAAGTACTTACACTACTTATATTGAATTCATAAATTATGACGTATGATATATTACCTAAATATCTTTTTCATATATGTTTAGCTTTTGGCCACAGTCTCACCTGATGTTAAGTGATGATGTGGCCCAAGATAGTAAATCGGTAAGCCTAGTGGGGGAACTAGCTCTCAGGGGCAGCTACCGGAGCACACCTATAGGTGCTTGGCGAAAAATTATCAACTTGTTTTTCAGGCTCAGTGTAGGGATTCGAACTCACGTCGAACGACTATGTGGTCGTATATACTACCACTGAGCCATCTCATTGCACGTTTAGTCTTTTTAATTTTCCATAATTACATCGATTCTATTTATACCGTATATGATCATCACTAGACATCAGAAGTAATAAGGCGGAATACACATGAAATGTACAAGCAGTAATTTCGTTCTTGAAACGACAAGCCAATAAAGTGCGTCTGAAAAACATATATTTTATTTAGGTCGTATGTTATTATAGACCCGGTGAGATGTCGGCCAAGGCGGCCGGTCAGACGGCGATAAAAGTGTATCTGGAGGGGATTTACAGAATTTGTGCCAGATTTATTGGCATAAATATATAAGTTCATATTTTTTACAGAAAAGTAACCAAGTTAGCCTCACTACAAAAAATAAAATATACGATTTCGAAGTGGTAAGTAGAACTAGGATTGTCTAACTGGATCTTACCCACTATAAACATGGTAAATAATTTTATTTTCCAAGACAGGTCAGTATAAAGTCAGTTGCCTAGGATCTTATGAGGAATTATTTGCAGTTCAGCTTAACAATGATCACAGAGAGGGATAGCTATATCTCAGAAGTTTGTTTTTCATCAAGCAGCGCGCTTGTCTTTCTTTCAAATCAGTAATAAAAACAAACTCATAACGGCCTATTCAATTTGTTTACGCCGGTTTAGACTTTTTATATTTTACATATGTTCAGATCAAAACCAAGGTGTCATTTAAGGAGACCGTATGAGCCATTCGGTACCTCGTCTCCTGAAATGGTCAGTGGATCAGAAATTTCACTATGCAAGTTCCGTCTTCTGCCGCTCGCGCGCTATTATCCCTCACGCACGCGAATGTGCGATATATGCCTGACATATTTCAAAGAATTTTTCCACAAATTATATTTTTTTACGTTTGGATTTTTAAAATATATAAACCCGCATCGCATTGTATTTTTGTAATACCAAATTACAATATAATATATTTTATAATGTTTATATCGCATAATCTACGCATCAAATATATTTCAAACATTTTATAAAAAAAACACGTGTCATTGAAGAAAAAACGCATTAATCAAATAATCTTGTAAACCAGCAGTAAACCCTGGCATTCAGGAGTCCGAGGTAGCCAAATTAGTGAATACGTATTTTTATTTGGTACCTAAGGTGACCCACGCTCTTTTTTTTTCCTTTTTTAATTTTTTCATAATTAGTTTCGCATCCGCATGATCACAATTATTATTTAGATTCTTAACGCTGAAAGGAATAGAATCAATTTTCCACAAACAATGAAATACAAAGTTACGTCGCGCAACAAGTTCTGACTTTAATCGGTACTAAAGTTGAATAATAAGACCGACCAACCACACTTAACGGCCTATCGTTGCCAGGAGGCACGTTGGTACGTAAATGAATATAACAAGTTATTGTTTAACTTGCTTAAACTCATCTTTAAAGTTTTCGGTCAAGTTGGTTCACAAGCATTTTTGATTTTGCTCTGTGACAAATTTATTGGAGCTTCAATAAAAGAATAAACTTTGAGGAGAGCTGTTTGAAATTATACAGTTTAATTTATAAGTTTAAGCATTTTGCGTTTCAATCTATCATAATTATGGTTATTGTATAAGTAATTTTAGTATTACAAGATTTAAGTCAAAATTTACACTACTTTACATTTATGTAACAGAGTATGGAGGATACTTTAATTGCTGATTTGAATTGAATTGAAAATTTATTGGAAATGTTGCAAAAACAAATGGCTTCCTTCTTATAAAGATTTTTAAACTTTTTATCATCAGGATCTGAAGACATTCACTGTTGTATATACGCCTCCCCAAATGATCGTCACAATGACTGTTCTTGCGCTGCGTGAATCCAGTGGTTTCCCGCAACCTTCAATCTATTGGAGGCTTACCCACGCTGCATCTTCCGGTACGTGGTCGCCACTCGAGAACTCTTCGGCTCTAGCAGCTATCCGTTTTACGAGCAATATCCTCGCCCAATGCTGCTTAATTATAGCAATTCTTAAAGCTATATCGGTGACTTTGGTTCTTGTGGAGATCTCCTAATTTCTTATTTACTATTCATTACCTAGCACTCATAAATTATTCTTATTACCTTGGAAACTTAAACTGGCCATCCTCAGAGCCTTCTTCGCCAAAGGATGAAAGCACACGCCCATTTACGTCGAAGACCTGGATCCTATGGTTGTTAGAGTCTGAGACAAGGACTCTGTTGGTGCTGGAGACGGCAATGTAATGAGGATGCTCGAGCTGCCCAAGCTTAGAACCGAACGAACCAAATTTGCCCACGAACGTGCCATCAGATTGGAACACCTACAAACATTTATCAGTGTTAAATTCAAACTATAAAAGAAATTTACACATATTTTTTTTTGTAGAATCTTGGTACGTCATTTTGTGATTTTAATTATTACTTACGTTATTTGGCCTAATATCATGTAATATTGGTGGCATTTTGCATTATAATGTTTAGTTATTTTGCACAAATGAAGTGAATAATATTAACTAGAAGCATGAATTTTATTTTGCCAAATAAACTCCATAGACAGTTTTATCAAGAGAGCCACTACCTTCTTATAAGATTGTTTGAACTCTGAACATTATAAAAAATATTCTATTCACGTGATATCGGCGTAATTGGTAGAAATAAACACACGTTGCTTTTAAATAAAAAGTTTTTTTTTTATGGTGCATCAATCTAAGGAAAACACGGTAAAAGTCGTTAGCCATAAAAACATTTCACCGTCGTGTACGGAAGCAAATTAGGATGAGCTATGCTTAACAGTAAATGGGTAAGGACCCGTGATATAAAATATTTTATAAACAAAATAAAAATCTAGTGTAAATATAAAATACAAGGACACTAAGTTATATAAAAAATTCAGATCTCATGTATTCATCATATTTCTATTTCGCCACTTTTATACTGGTTTGATAAAATTTATAATCAAAGATTGACATAATTGATAATTGCAAAGTTCTAGTGACATTTAGTATCTTGGCATTGTATTTAATATTTGATAAAATTTGTAATCAAAGATTGACGTAATTGATAATTGCAAAGTTCTAGTGACATTTAGTATCATGGCATTGTATTATCTACTATTGTTCTTTGCCTATTTATACTTACTATATTAGTAATTTTTTTAATATATTTTTTGCAAATATTCAAGATCTTGGAAGATTGTAGATCAAACACATTTTCTGTTAGTTTTGCCCTCACCTGAACTCTGTGGTTTTCCTTGTCACAAACATATATGAATCCCAGCGCATCCGTGGTGATACCCCATGGGTAGTTAAACTTGCCATCTCCGGTTCCTTGGCTTCCGAATGCTCTAAGGAATCGGCCTTGAGGGTCGAACACCTGGGTAGGAAATAAGAATAATTTCATTATAGTTAAGTTGGAATTAAAAAGTAAAAATAATTTAAATTGAACCCAATTAAAATTTAAATGAATTTAATTTAATTTTAGATTTTCATTGAAGCTTCTTTTTAAACTAAACTTCTTTTGGCGCGTGTTATAGATGATAAAATTGAAACTTGAAATAAGAAGCAGAAGCTTGGGGTGATGATAACACGGAGCGTTTTGATGATCGTTATGAGGCACTTTTTAATGAAGTAGAAAACTTCTTTTCAATCGTCATGAGTAATCAGACGTCATCAGATAAACTTAGGATAACTTAAGAAACGCCTGAGCTTCCGGTGTAGAAAAAAAATCGTGTTGAAACTATAGCATAATGGTAAAGTTTTTTTTAATACTCTCCTGATTAGCTGTCAACAAGTTAAAAAAAAATATACAAAACTCCTATAGACATATTCCGAGATTTGCATTTGAGAGCCAGTCACCTTTTAAGCTTAGTGTTCTACCAACTTAGATCACATCATCAATATAATTTCAAACACTAAACTTATACAGACTAAGAAAAGTTATGTTTTCAGTTAAGTTTCTCGTCATTTATCATCATGTGGGATTGTGTATCACCGTTATGATAACTTTTTTTGATAAGGGGATATAAAATGAATTTAAATTTTACTGTTGTATTTAATAACAATACATCTTACACTACATATTTACTTGCAGTAAGCAAAGATTAATTATTGGTATCACATATTGCATCAATTTTTCGTTTATAAGCGTTCACCGTAACTAATCAACAACTCACCACGTTACAGCAGGTACGTTTGAGTCAACTATAAAAGATGTATACCGACTTTCGTACAAGTAAAAACGTCGCTTAGTGATAATAACTTGGCTCGTAATTAGCGTACGTGATAAGAATCTGAATTATACAAATGGGAAAAGGTTAATTCTAGGTTAAATCTGTCGAAGAACAGACTATTATTGAAGTTGTTATAGTTTGATGCGCGCGGCTATTCATGTGACGGAAGTACGAAATGATGAAGTTAACCATCAATGATAATAAAGTGAATACATTTTAAAAACGTTTCTTTTTACACAGTAAGTAAAATGAATTCACATTATTATCATTGATGGCTAATTGCATCATGTTATTCGCACGCGGGATAAACATTTTGGACTTTTATTTTTTACGCTCAAGAATTATAATTTCTTACGTGCGTACATATCAGCACATACTTTTTTTACTTAAATTACAAGACTTTTCCTTTTTATTCACTTTCAGAGCCATTGATTTAATAATATACTCAAGTGACATTAATCTTTCGATTAAAGCAAAAAATGGATAAGAGTACCAATATATTATTATTATTTTTACCGACACCCCTAAATTAGGGACCTTGCGTCTTCTAAAATAATTTTATACATTCCCATCCTTCAGTGAGGAGTTCGAATCACCCCAATCTATATTTAATACATTTTAATTTTTAAAATAAATTTAACGATGCTCCGCCTTCCCTTTTCTTTTTACTTAAATTTACTCAAAGCTTCTTTTTTCTTTTTTTTCTTTGGTTGTTTATTTATTTACATACAGTGCTTAACAATACACTTCAATAGTTTATCATCATTGACCTTACTGGTGTAGACTATCTCCAGACGAAGTCTGAGAAGTGAAAATCGATTTGAGAATGCCTAGAGACTTGAAAAGTAGAGCATTCACACCAAAAGAATATCTTGAGGGTTTTCTAATAGTAAATATTAAATTTCGCATTTAAACGTCTACTTACTTATAATAGATTCCATTGTACTTAAATTGGTTGAAAAATAAAATTACACAGTAAACATTTTATATTAAAATCAAAATGACTTTACTCAGATAAGACTTTACTTTACCCTAAGATAAGAAGGCACTTAAGAACATCACAACTTCGGAAAACATCACAGTTATCGAGCCGGAAAGAAACTCTATCAGGTTTATATATTTTTTGTAATAATGTACATTATGTCTACTGTTAATAATACTTTTTTGGAACGAAGTTCCTTATGGGGCGTTGCGTAGGGGTACCCTAGCCGGCAAAATACGTCCGTAAAGTTAAAAAACAAGCGTAAGATATTTATGTATAGTCTATGTATGATGGCTATACAGTGTCTAATGTATAGTCTAGAACATAATTAGGCTTAATTATTATTATCCATGTAAATAGCTGTTTTTTTATATTATTGTTATATATTTTTATAAATCATTGTAAATAAAATAAAGGTGTTAAAATAATTTTGTAGTGTTTTTAATTTTTTACGATAAAAAAATCATAACAAAAAATGTATACCCGAATAATTATTTTCCTTATACCTCGAATAGAACTTGAAATTAATATTTTATAATAAGGAACTTCGTTCCTATCTAGTGTCCCACGACACCACACGGTTTTTTTAGCCACAGGGAGGATGTACAATGTAAAATTAAAATAGAGTATCTATGACATTAAACTGTTATTGTATAAAAACGCGTCTTCTATTCTATCCCTGAGGGAATACAACTACATCTAATTATGTAAGAAATATGACGTCACCGAGAAGATAATATATTTTATTTCCTTAGAGAAACAATCTCTGTTTCCGCGAGCCCCTGACCATCAAACGTTCGGCCATGACTGACACTAATGAATAACACTGAAGACAAATAGATGGGAATACAAATATATTAACTAAATAATAAATAAACTAATTCAGTTGGAATGTATTTTTACTGGAGTGGTCTTCGTACGTTTAATTTCATTCGAAGATACGTGTAAACATTTTTGCAACTATAGTTTTAAATGATTTTAGCTATAACAGATTTTAATGTCTTTTTATTATTTTAAACGTTGACTGTTAAGAGCAAATTTAGCGTCCATGTAAAATTATCAAACTTATACTCGGGATGTTAAATTTGAATGTATTACTTTCTGGTCGATAAAAAAAAACTTAAAATCCAAATTATTATTTACTCAGTTCAAGTAAAACAGGACAGGCCTTTAAAATTATTTAGAAATAAAATATAAAACTTTGCAATAAATAAAAGATTGTTAATTTAAGCAATATTAAAACACTATATTTTACGTCTCACTGGAAATTTTGTTATTAAACATTGTATTTTTTACTTTTCTTCTGTTCAACTGTTCAACAGAAAGTGAAATAATATGTATAATATCGGCAAGATTAATTTTAGTTTTTGTGTAATCTCTTAATTCAATGTAAGTCTCGTTATCATTAATGATAAGCTTAAAATAACTTGGTAGATGAGATAAGAATAATTGATAATTATAGGAATACAGCAACAATAAAATCCAAGTTGTTGTGTATCTGTTCAGCATAATTTACAAGGCAATTTATTTTTTATATATATATTCAAAGCGGGTTTAGAACGCGAATATTGTAATATATACAACATGGGATAGTTTAAAAACGTGCAATTTATACTGTTGACTTGATCAGCTAAATTCCAAACAAACTGTCATCACAAATGAATGTAGTCACGTGGTCATAAGATTTGAATGTATTACCTGTATGCGATGATTGTATCTATCAGCTATGATGTACTGTCCTATACGGTTGACAGCTACGCCGGCGAGACAATCAAACTCGCCTTCTCCACTACCGTACTGTCCGAACTCCTTCACGAATATACCGTTGGAGTCAAAAACCTGGTAATTTAATATTCACTTTTAATTAAAATGATTTCGTTTTATCTGTTAAATTTAAAAATAAGAATATTACAACATAATCTTTGAAAGCGGTGTCCGTCAAGGGTAGGTATTGGCACTATCTTAGTCCCTTCGTATTCTGGAGCATAGGCTGTATCTTGCAAAACTTTATCTACTTTTGTCTATGGTTGAATTTCCACTATATGTTACATATTTCAAGTCCTATACAATATGTTATACTTCTAGACTTCTTTACTTTAAGCTGTGCGTTGTCTGTCATTCAGTCAGAGATTTTTTTATTATAGACTAGCTGGGTAGCAGACGTTGCTGTGCTCTTTCCGGTAGTTAATAACTCGACTACAGTATCACCTATCGGATCCTAACATATCTATAAACCATCGTCTCTATAAAGAAAATATATTATGTGCTTAATCAGTCAGTTCGTTCAGAAATTATGGAAGCACTAACAGACAGACACAAGATTTTTATACATAAGATAGTATAAATCTATATGTAAGCCTATAAACTACAATATCTCATAGTAACTTTAAACTGAAATATAAAGCAGAGTAAAAGCTAACAATGATATTGCTTGCTACACATAAACATAATGTTATTTTCATATGATCAAATCTACTACGGCTTTCATGACAGGCAGTTGTGCCAAATGAAAATTATAATGTAAATTGTACCAGTTTCATTAGATTTTTGGCACAAGGTCAAAAGCGACATTTCAAGTATAATACGTGGCATTTTTACAAGGTTAGTGAGCGTAAACATTGGTGGAAATAACTTTGTTATATAATGAAAAGAGAGAGTGAGAGTGATACATACACATACATACATAAATCACGCCTCTTTCCCAACGGGATAGGCAGAGACTTGCTACGATCCTGACATACAACTTTCGCTTCCTCGACATTTATAAATCTTTTCATGCATGCTCGTCGGTTTAGAGTACTCTTGACCTGACCTTTCCTCAAAACGTCCCCGATTTGATCGTGGAACGTTCGTCTAGACCTTTCTCTTCCAACGTTCCCATTTACACTCATCTTATAAATCTGTCTAGTCATTCTTCTTTCATTCATTCTCTCCACATGCCCAGACCATCTAAGCATCCCTTTCTCAATCATTGTTACTATATCGTCTTTCACACTTTCTTCTTCTTCTTCTTTCATACAATTCTTTCACACACAACGTTCTCTTACTACACTTTTTCTTATCCTGTCACTTAATTTCACTTCTATCATACTTCTTAGCGCTCTCATTTCTACTGCATTTATTCTACTTTCATGTGTTTTCTGCCACACCCAGCTTTCACTTCCGTACATGAGTGTTGGAACTAACACTGCTCTATGCACAGCCAGACGAGCTTTTCTAAAGATTTTCTGGCCGTTCATAAAGGCGTGTAACGCCCCATTCACATTATTATCAGCATTAACTCTCCTTTCAAAATCACTTTCAACATTCAGTGATACAAAAATTCAGAATAATTGATTTATAAAGAAAAATTTTATATTATTAAAATATTGGTAAAATAATATATTGATAAAGAAAAAAAGTATGTTATACTTAATAATAATCATTGATTTTAACTGCCTGGGACTAGCTTTAAGGAATAATGTGAATGAAGAGGTTGAAACAAACAAAATCTTTATGAGAAATTTAAATAAGAATAGCAGAAGTATAACCGACTTACTAATAATATTTAACGGTATGTTTAGATATCATGTTTTGTACTGGTATTTAACTTACTTGCACTCTATGGTTAGATGAATCAGCCACGACCATTGTATTGTCGGGGCCCACAGCGATTCCACGAGGCCAAGTAAAACAACCGGGTTCGCTCCCCCGACTCCCCACGCTGAATTGTAAACGGCGTTTCTGCATATACTGGCTCCTAGGGGAGGAACCTGCTGCTGCGAAACCTAACACCAAAAAAATATGTTAGAATCTCAAAGTAATAAATTGAGGATACCATGATATTAAGCACCAAACCTATATACACGCCATTTATTATTCTAACCTGCTACCGCTGCTGTAGCCGCCGTAGGGGAGATGGGGGAGCCTGCCGCGTTTTTTGAATCGTCATCAGAACTGGCAAGCTCGTTTGCCGAGCGCAAAGGTAGCCCGAGAGACAGGCGACGTGACGTGCTAGATGAAGTACCGCCGGTGTCACGTTCTTTGCCTCGCGAACCGTATTTATTCTTCAAATATCTGGCCCAAGAACTCAGCGCTGCTCCATCTTTTTCGGTGGCTACCGGGCGCTCGGGCGAGCTTTCTCGAGATTTAAGCGCGTGCGATGATCTGCTTCGAGATAGTTCCGAACCTCCAGTTCCTGAGCCATATCGAGCAGCCAAGTAAGCAGACGGTGACGCTGTGGTAGGTGATACGGGTTCATCTAGATCGTCGTCGTCTCCAGCTCCGAAACCAGTATGGCTGCTTTTACTTCTAGCGAGACGATTACGCCTCTCTTTTAGAGCGAGATATCGTGATCGAGCAGTTGGGTACTTTGTTTCGTCATCTATCGACGACGTCGTCTCTTCTTCTCTTGGCTTGCTACCATATCGGTTGCTGTAGGAAGAACTAGTCCCATATCGTGGAGCTGGCTCTTCCTCCGTTTGAGAAGTTTGCCTTGTACGGTAACGCGATTGAGTAGGAGTTTCTTTAGTTTTGTTGTCGTGGGCGTCACTACGAGCATTATTGCTGCGCGCAAGTAACGGTCCGATGTCGCTTCGAGCCATCGCCTGGCTCTCGGGCTTCCTTTGTGGGGCAGGCTCCTCTTCGCTCTCCTCTGACGAGTCGGTTTCTTCTTCAGAACTCGTATCGGAGTCTTCGTGTGCCGGCTCGGCGGGTGCCGGGGCAGGTGTAGGTCTCTGAGAACCGATGAATCGGCTCTGAACACGTTGTGCCCCACCGACTGTACTGTTCGTAGTAACTGGTGCTGATCTATCGTTGCCTGTGGACAATAATGGAGATTTTGGTTGTGGTGCATTACTGCTATACTTTGCCATCAACTCTGCGATGCTTAAAATTGCACCTGTGTGTTTCACCGCCGAGCCGGAACTTTCAGTGGATGCACTTGATTCCGTACTTGGAGCGCGTGCGGCTGGTCTATGTGGTGTTGGTGCATCTGAAGCTGATGGTCTTCTCCCTGTCACGGTTGGTTTTTGTACGGGAGGAGGTGCTTTTCGTGTGGTCCGCTGCAGAGATCCAACAGATTCATCGGATTCGCCGTCACTGGACGCCTGAGAAATACATTGAAATTCGGTATGGACACCGTATATATTTGTAGTTTTGTTGCGATGTGTTTAAGTGTAAATGAATTAACGTGGAGTGTACATTATGGAATGCTGTTAGTTTTTGCGTTTTCTTGTTAGTATCGATGATGTTCCTAGGTTCTACGTTGTACTGCTGAATTCTACTCATCCCTTTCTTCTTCCCAACTCACCTCACGGGCTGGTGTAGGTGGTTTACGAGCTATTGAGCTTCGTTCTTCTTCAGCAGCGCGTGGGGCTGGGCGTTCAGGTTCTTGAGATGAAGCTGCCCCTTTGTTCTGTCTTTTTAGGCGAGTTATTTCATCATCTTCGCTCTGCTGTCTTTGCGTAGGTGGTGGACGGCGTACTTGAGGCGTTGGTTGGACGGGCTTGGGTGGTGGTGGTGGTTCTTTCTTTTCTTTCTTTTTACCACTGTCTACATCCATGATCCTCTGCATCACACGTGGACAATCACTTAGGCGGAATATGCCACTAAGCGGCCCTCGCGTTGCATCTTCTGTGTCAGTTACTTTCTCTTTTTCTTTTTGCTGTTCCGCTTTTGCGGTGCGACTTGTTTGTTCAGTATCAGAGTCGTTGTCTTGTTGGTGACTCCTGACGAAACGAGAACGGAACCTTCGAGAAGGCCTGTGTTCAGATTCATATCCGCTGTAATCATCTGTAGCGCCGTAGTCTCTTGTGTGCTTTTCAGGTGGTGGAGGTCGGCGTTCACCAAATTTACGACCACCTAAGATTGGTTCATCATTATCAAAGTAACTCTTAGTTTCTTCTTGCTGACGAAACTGTGTTGCTAAGCGGTGGTCACTCTTCGACCTTGTAAGGCCCTGACTTGGCTGTAATCCACCAGAATAAGCGTTTGGTTGAGTTATATTCAATTCTCCATAACTCGCAACGTGCATAACAAGCTGATTAGGATCATGTGTCATAATAAACCTTATTCTGCGATTATAATCCCCAGCTTCATAATCAAAGTTTCTGAGGAACTCAACCGTTTTGAGGAATATTTCTTTAGTATCCATTAGCTCAGTGTCTTCCCATTCAGTGTCATCGTTCATGTACTTTTCAGCGAGATCACAATTGCTTTGTATATTACTTAATTCTAATTCTAAGTTATCTTTGAGGTGAGTGAGGTTTCGAAGCTCAGTGGCTAGATACCGATCTACTTCGTTTCGTAAGAAGTCGGTCCTGTCTTTTAGAGCTTTGGCAAGTCTTTTGTGAATTTCGTCGACTTCACCTGCTACTGCTGCGCAATTTGTTTGTAAATTTGTCGTGTTCCTTTCAACAATAACCAAGATATCTTGAAGCCTGTTCATACCACGACGAACTTGATTATTAATTCTGGCAATTTCTCGCCTGAGTACCTCCATGTGAGCTGCTTTACAGTCTTCGCAGACTTTTTTGTCGCAGTGGGCACATGGTGCACAATATGCCTTTTCGGAGCAAACGTTACATCTTTCCATAACCTGCCCAGCTGTAGGATCTGGAAGCTCTCCAGCAATCTGAGCATGAAGCTCGAGGAAACGTTGGAGTGTGACATTCGTTGGAAATCCTTGAACGCCCTGGTAAGGGATCCGATGTTCAGCTCGGCATTCTGGACATTTAACCTGAAAAGAAATTACCTTATTTAGACAAAAAATATCATTTAACATGCACATATAAACAACAACTTCGCAGGAACATGCGGTTTTATGGTTTTTCGATAAACTTGGCGTCATATGTTTGTAGTAATTTGTCAAATGAATATATGTTAAATACCTATACGTTAAAGCTTTTTGATATTTGTTCTTACATGTAGTAATACCTACTAAGATTTTATATCTTAAAACCTTTAGCTGATTTTAATACAAAATTGTATTACTAACTTTATAGATAATGTAAACAGTTATTTAATATATGAAAGTAAAAATATATATGAATAACCCAAAATAAGTTAACAATATACTTAAAAAAGTTATGTACATAAAAACGTAAAAGTGCGTGAAGATATAGATACAGAAATTTCTGAGCATATATTTATTTCTTGTTTTTGAATCTAAGCGCATAAGTATGTGACTATATTTTTTATAAGCTCGTAAGAACATAAAACCGTATGTGTTTAAAAAATATTGTATTGCTTTACATTCGAGAAAATTCAACGCACCTGTCGCCTGACGTAATCGACGAGGCCGTCCATGCACGGCTCCATGCAGAAGCTGTGCTGGCATGGCAGCAGCTTCGGGTTTCTGTACCGGTCTAAACAGACGCAGCACGTCAACAGGGATTCGAATTGCTCCATGTTTGCTTATACCGCTTTTACGTACCTGTTAAATGAAATAAAACATTTTGATATAAAACTCTTTTTGATTTATCTACAATAAAATTATAAAGAGGTAAAGTTTGTAACGTGTAAACGTTTCTTGGAAACCGGTAATATATTTCATAACCGGTATATATCGAACCGGTTCCAAGCCTTCGTTCAAAATAAGAATTAACAATAAATAATATTATACCTAGCAAATAATAATACACGTAATTAAATATATATCAGAATTGTGTTTACAAAAGCATCTTATTACGTAAATGTTCTTTTAATTTGTTAAATGTACTCAGTAACTCAGTAAATTTCTTTCTCAAGACTATTACAAAACTTTATTATTTTTTCTCATTCGTTGGCTTTTTTATTTAAGTTGTAGACATTGGATGGATTTTAATATCATAACTCATAAATATGTAATTCTATCTGTACATGTACACATTATTTTTTCTAATTTCCTTAGATATATATTATAAAGGACACTGTCTGTCTGTCTGTTTATATGTCCGGAATTACCGATAATAATTACGCTTGTGGATTTTAATAAAATTTGCCATAGAAGTCGATTACACCGTAGAACAGAAATATGAAACAATTTTTATTACGATATAAAAAATACGAATCGGGCGGGAAGCATCTAGTATATAACGTCTCTAGAGCATAAAAAGATTTAAAACAATTTTCAGCAGAAATAGGTACTACACAATTTTGTTAACACAAATGTAATTAATTTACGATACAAAAACTAAAAAATGTCTGTCTTGTTCTTTATATTAGAGAAAATGCAATATGTAAAAAAGTAACTTTAATTAGAGCGAATCCAATGGTAAAAACTAAGTTTAGTAAATTACAAATTTAGTGTTTATTCTATCTTTCATTAAGAAACTGGTAAATTTGAGTTCGAAGTTATATGTCTTGTTGAAAAGGATTATGCAAAGAGTCGTCCAGTCGGTGGATGACAATTATTTTTCCCTATTCAATCGAATTGATATAATATATCGTAAAGAATAAAGTCTTGACTCCTGCAATAATGTCTCTAAACTACTTCTCTGAAGTTACTTTTACGATGGTTAAAGTTGAGATCATCACTACTCTGGAAGCTTATCTAGACAACATTAATTTTAATTGTTTTAATAAAACATTCTTTATCTTTTTTGCCTAAATTTATTTCCTATATAATTCTAGATTGATCTTGCAAAAGATGGCGAGATTAATTGGATTGTTTTTTGGAAAGTTCACTGTAGATTTTTATAGATAAAAAGAGATGAAGAAGAGCTTTTGTCCAATAGTGGAGCATTGGCTGATAGTTTATTGAGATACAATTCCTTATTTCCTACTAAATAAATATGGTTATTATTTTTATATACCATTGTCAACAATATCAAAAATGCAATATTACAATAATGAATTAAAGCTACCGATTTAGGAAGATTAACGATCGGAGTAACCGTCAAAAACTTTCAAAGTGACCTTCACTCTAAAAATGGAGTTTACGATCGTTCATGAGCTATTACATCGGAAACGTGTTTGATTGTATATATAAAATTTAGCAAGCAAGTTTAATTTGGTGTTCACGTATCCTATACGCCGGTTGCTTTTAAAAATAGCTCAGCATTTCACACGGCCCGTGAACGAAACGTGTCTAAACCGTTTTACGTGTGCTCACCAAAGCATTTCTGATCTTTTATAAAGGATTATACTTAGTAATTACTAGTAATAGATTTTTAGATATGACAAGTGAAAATTAATTTAAAGTATTATCAAATAAAGATTTCTCTAGAGAACTGATCCAATTTTGTAAGAGAATCATTCAGATGGTGTTTAAATCATTTTCAAATAAAGGTACGTAATATAAATTAGGTCCAGCACCAATAGATCGCATGGAAGATTGTGACTTATGGTTAACGAGGACGTAAGAGAAACGGTTGGTATTGTTAAATTTTAGGCCTATTTACGATCATATTTTACCTAAGTAAAGTTGATACTATGAACAATTTCTTGTTTTCTATCTTGTAAGTATAAATTTGTAAATACCTATTCATAAAGATCTAAAAACTTTATTTTATAACTTTTATACATTTATATTCTAATGCTTAATCGTTTAAATACAAAAATCATAATTATTATTCTTAAATTAGTGTAATTTTATACTGTAATGATTTACTTTAATATTAAATCTACTTTTTCTAGTCCTTATCCCACTTAAGTAGGGTCACTACATGTTCCCCTCTTCCACTCTCCACTATCAGCTGTCACCTCAGTATTTACACCTTTTATATACATATCATTGTTGACAAAATCCATCTAAATTACTTTACTTATAAGTAATTTACATATAAATTTTTTATCTAAATCAAGATTCCAGTGTTAACTTTATGAAATTTAAAAAATAAAAGAATAGTTACATTCTTATATTTTAGTAAAGGAAGATACCAATAGAAAGAATATAAAAGTGAGATATAATTTTAGATATATTTTAACTATTTCATTATGAGACCATTTCCTCACATGACACAAATAAAAGAACAAGTATTAGAGGGATATTTTTAAATGTGACAGCGGACTGCGCATTAGGTAACATGTCTTTCTTTGTCGATGTCACGACTGGCTTTGTTACTAATGATTCATTTTGTTTCGTAGGTCGACACTAATTGGCATAGATTATTACTATTGGCATAATTATATTACTCCATGATTCTTAACACTACCGTAGTATTTTTTTTTCAAATATCCGTATTTTTTTATCGTTATAGGCCACAATCTCACCTGATGTTAATTGACGATGTGGCCTAAGATGATAAAACGCTGAACCTAGTGGAAGACTGGCTTTCAAGTGTAGCTGCCGGAACATACCTATTGGTGCTTGGCGACAGATTTTCAACCTGAGGGTGGTAGCTAGCCAGGTGGGCATTAGAAAAATCCCTACCGACATGCCATGGTTTCCTCACGATGTTTACCTTCACTGAAAGCTCAGAATCATTGCAGGGATTCGAACTCACGTCAATCGACGCGAAGTCGTACATGCTAACACTGAACCATCATTGCTTCAAAAATGAGAGATTTAGACTCTTTAATGTTTTAATTATATCACTATATAGGTTATATCACTATTGGTGACCGAGAATATTCACATCTTACGTTTTTTTTCTTTTTTTATTTGGTATCTCTTGATAATTTCAGCGTTCGTATACAATGAAGTTATTTCCTAATACTAGATTATGGAGAAAGTTAGTTTTAGAAGGAATTTAATTCGTAAAATTGAATCAATATAAATCATAAATCTGAGCACCTCAAAATTAAACATTAAGTAATTTGTTATTCTTCCCAGATTATAATAATAATGCAAGTTATGATTTTCTGCCACGATATACGATGTCGGAGGAAAAACTGATTAAATTAAAATACAATTGATAAAATCTAATAGAAAACTATATTCAAAACAGAACTTTAGTAGAGTTATTCTTAAAATACTTATGAAAGTAATATATATAAACAGAAAAACATGAGAAGGAATTTGAATTGTTTTTAACTGTGATGAAATTTAAATGCGCCAAAACAAAACACGTTCAGATCGCGTGACGTAGTTGTGACGTATAATATGAAATAGCCGACAAATATACACATCCGGATATAATGCTCGCGGTTTTTTGAATCATATTTTTATATCCATCGATTTCACTATAATTATATAATTATGATATGGTTAATTTTCTTCATACCTTTTTTTTACCTTTTAACAAAACGTATACACTAATTATTCATATTATTATTAATTACAGCGAATAAGTCCTTATATATGAAATTAGCGTTTTATATGAAAAAAGTAAAGCAATGATAAGTAATATTATGAAATTATAGGGGAGCGAAAATCAATAAATTCGTTAAAGGCGGTTTGGACAGCTTCATCGGTATTGATTTTTTTTCCTTTGCAAGAAATTGTCCAAATTCCGAAAATAGTGGTAATCTGTTGGAACAAGGTCCGGAGAGTATGGTGGATGTCGGAGACATTCCAACCGCAGTTCCTTTAATTTAGCTAACTTATCCATCATGGTTTGCAAATGTTGATAATACAGATCTGCCGTTACCGTCTGGCCAGATCTTAGGAAACTATAGTGTATTACACCAGCACTGATCCACCAAACACTCACCAGTACCTTTTTCTGAGTCATCTTTCACTTGGGACAGGACTTGGCCGGTTCTTCTGGGTTCAACCACTGTGTCATCACATTTTTGATTGTCGTTTCCATTTTTCTTCACAAAGTAACAATACGATTCAAAATTCTGTCATTATTATGATGGTTGAGTAATGTAACGCTGTACTCAAGGCGTGTTTATTGGTGTGCTTCAGCCAATTCATGCGGTACCCATTTCTTGAACTTTTTCACTTTTCTAATGTGTTTCAAGTGAACAAAAATTGTTTTATCACTTATACTAGAGCCTGCCGCTAATCCTGACGTGATTTGTGATGGGTCCGCTTCCACGATCGCCTTTAATTCTTAATTATCAACTAGGGTTTCCGGCCATCTACGGGGTTTGTTTCGTAGATCAAAATTTACCTGAATGAAAACGTTGAAACCAAAAATGTACTGTGCTTTCTTTTACAGTACGTTCTCCATACATATAATTAATCCTTGGAGCTGTTTCTGCAGCGCTTATGCCACGGTGCAACTCATATTCGTAAATAACGTGACATTTTAAGTTTTCCATTTTGTGAAAAGAACGATGTCAAAGAAAAACAAATGAATCACTGAATTCGAAACACAAGTACACAAGCATAAATTTTAATTTTAATTCCTAACCAAACGCTAGATATTGAGATCAAGGTGACCAGTTCAATAAAATGCCGATTTCATATGTAAGGAACTAATATTATCGAGAATTGTTAATTTTGTATACCAGGTCAACATATGTTTACTCCAAGGGTCAGTATTAGGCCCACCCGTATTTTGGATTAAATTGAATAACATCAAAGTGAGATATGAGTTTTCATATTACAATAGGATAAAAGTTAAGAATACTTTGGTTATTAACAGACAGGATATGAAGAATAGGTTAGGGATAAATGTTGAAAAAACATTGTTATTATGAGTATCCTACAAGAAGGGCAAACCCTATAAATAAATCACAACAATCTCGCATAGTGGTTTGTTACCATTGCTTTTTACAGTTTAACGCTGAATCTCTTCTTGTTCCAAGGTCTTTTTAGTATGCAAGAGAGTTTACAGGAAATAACAAATAATAAAATAATTTCGGAAAATGCTAAATTGAAAATGAAATTCCGCACACAATAAAATCTAATCTGATGTATTCAAATAATCCGGAAATCTCTTTTGTACGCGAGTTTTCATTATTAACATACGTTTCACAGAACAAAAGGTGGTGTATTTATTTCTGTATGTATTCGCTTAGATTTCATTTTTCTCTTTCGTTCATTTGATTCTTCGTATTTAGCTCGGGCACACAAAGAAATCTTTTGTCTGTTTTCCATCTCGATATAAAACACTACATATCACTGTTGGGAATTCGCTGAACGCTTTTTATAGTACGTGATGATTTCACGCGGTTTAAATGTCTGTTTAAGGTGTATTTTGTGTTTGTACATATCATTCTATCTATTTGTCATTACGTCGCATTCCTACCAATGTAGGTATGGAAAAATCGTCTTTATATCTGTCAATATTTTCTTATACTCGTACTTATCGTAGTTTCCAATTTTCTTACTAAAGCAGAATTTCCCCTTTCCATTGCTGAAATGTATCTAGTAAACGTCATGACCCAATTAGACGATAAAGTGTAAAAAGGAAAAAATATAAATTGATGACTAACTGTACCCGCGGCTTCGCTCGAGTGGATTACAGAATTATTGTTTATGAATATAGCGTAATGTATTTTTTTTTATAAGGACCAAGTATCTTAGCAGTAAAAAAATTGGCAAAATCTACCCAGTAGTTTTGCGTGTTGTGCGCACTACGGCAAACCCATAGAGTAATAAAATCCGCTTAAATTCATAATTTAATGGGCAAACCTCAATCATTTTATTTATATAGATAAAGTTGTCTCGAGGTTATTATTCTCCGGGATATGGTATCATTGTATCGATTATATTTTAATCTTTAGGTACTGTATACTGTAGGCCTTGTAGATAACAGTGCTGTAGCATTATCCTTTTAGGCTCGCAATCTCATGCTGAGACATAGACCTATTTGACATCATACAACTTTTATTTTTTGCGTCTTTTAAAAAAAATGTTTTATATGTGTTGTCTGTATGGCAAAGAAATGTAATTTTTTTCCAGCATTACCGAGTTATAATACTTTACGTTAAAGTAGAAACAATAAAAATCAAAACGTAAATCCCACTGTATCCAATGTTAAACCGCGTTTACACACCATATCTTCTAAGTACGTACTACACATTCAAATATAAGTAGCATAAAATAATTTAAAACAGTACTCACGATTCACAATTTTTGAAGATATTGTATATTCACACTAGAAATTTATTACTGCGCTTATGACGCTTACTGTTTTAATAGGTAAATAGGTTGCGTGGGTACAATAGTACCAATTGTTAGGAAATATTTCATGTTTTTAGTCTACCAGTAGTAAAATTAAAAGTATACTAGAATTAATTTTGAAATGGGATAAAGTTAAATAACAAAATGGATAACTTATTGGATATGCATTATTACTTTTGAAGAGTTCCGAAGTCAAAAGGAACTCTTATAGTTGCGGTGCGTCCGTCTGTCTGACTAGAGATTCATAGTACTAGAGAACTGTAATTTGGTATGGGGGGTATACATATTATTCACGCCGATCAAGTGTATAATAAAAAAAAAGTTTTGGGTACCTCCCTACACGTAAAGTGGAAATGATTATCGTCTGTCATATCGTGTGGATTGTTGTTGGATAGGTCGCTCAAAAATATTATGGGTTTGTGAAAACAATTTTTCGATTCAGGGGTCTTTGTGAAATATTAAGCATTAAAGTGCAAATTTTTGTAAGAGTCAAGTTTGTTTCTGGATATGTGAAAAAACTCATGGTAGTAATATATATAATAAAGTTAAAAGTAAAACTGTCAGAGTTAAGTAGACTTTACAAGTTAACAAGTAATAGTAAATTTTTACTAACATAATAAAGCGGAAGAGATTTTTTTTTGATTGTTTGTTTGTTTGTTTAAACACGCTAATTTCTGAAATAATATAGCCAGATCTATGAGGAATAGTATAGGCTATCTAGCATTAGGCTAAACCTTCAAGATAGCCTTAAATATTGATTTTTGTTAAGTAAGTTGGAAGAAAGAGTGCACTTGAACTTTGCTTTGCTTCATCCGCGTACGCTGGCGTATTGGTTACTGATATGTAAACAAAATGTTCTTCAAAAATATTGCTCCTTAGTAAATTTTAGTCTGCGATACCATATGCCTATGTCTTATACATAAGACACAATAAGGTATTTTGTGACAAAGTTTTATTGAAAATTGAAAAGTGATTTATGAGTATTATTATTAGGCAAGGCATATTAATCCTTACGAACGAAAGTTACTTTATGATCAAGATAATTCTATGACGATAAACTTTGCATAGCATGGCATTTGCACAGCATTTATAAAGCATGTTATTAGGACGCCTAGTTTGAGAGAAAATGGAAAATTAAAATAATTCAACACTCGGCTCGGGTGACTATAGGTGTAGTGGCGCGAAAGATCCGTGTGAGTTATGACGCATAACTCTGGCCGCCTGATAAAAATACTGTCTATACTGAAGTATTATATTAGTAATTTCTTTTAAATTATACGCGGGAGTAACCGCCGGGCACAGCTAGTCAACTTATAAAATGTATTAGAGTGGAGAAGTAAGTTCGTACAAATTCCATTGAAAGTAACTGTAAAACCCCTGATGTTTCATGTTACACCAAGCCAAACACCTGCCGGGACACGGTCAAACATCTATAGTATACTTTTGTATGAAGTAATTCATGCTACACCGGACCGTGTTCCGGCCGGAGCCCGGCTAGGCTCCGGCTCGATATAGAAAAATCATCCTTAAGTCTGCATATTGTGACGGGCAACTACGGAACCATACACAGCTCGTGGCCCGACAGGCACTTGGCAAATTTTTAAATTATTATATATATATATATATATATATATATGTTTTTATTTTATAATTTGTTAGAAAATTCGGCGTGTATTAAAAGCTTACGAATATGTAACACTTTCATTAATTAAGGGCATAATTTATTATCATTGGAATTCCGTCGCATCTCGAGATTGGACAGAATATAATGTATGAGATTCCGGTCAGTTTGGCATCAAAATAAATTAAAAATGAATGATATTTAAATTGAGCCCAATAACATGTATGTGTGAATCTTAAAAAAAAGTATTAGGTTCGAAAAAATCCGTAATTTGGTAATCTAAACATATTTATGAAACATAATTTAATAAGGTTTTCGACAATATTCATCTCACGCATATTTCTCGCAATTTGGGTAATATAATATTAGTTTCTTATGTCTCACTCAACGTAATGGAATTTGTTTAAAAGGGGCCTTTAGAAAGGCACTTAAAATAATCCTATACATTATAATGTTCAAAGTAAATTTCGGAACCTTCTTACTTTTACTTTAAAAACATGTTTGATGTTAAGATCTTAAAAGAAATAAAAATTGTATATTATTTAATATAAACGTAACAACATTGTAATGGGGCTTCGCCAAGAAACGTTTTCATTATTTAAAAAAAAAGTTTATTAAAACTAAAATTTAGATCGTAAAAGTTTGAACAAAATCTGTGTAGGTTTTGCAAAGTTTGCGTTGTCCGGAACGCTCGTATGAAGTTTGGTATTATTTATCAAAGTATACAAATTAAACGGGTTATGAAGAGAAGATTAGTCGAGACCTATATAATATCAGGTAGCGATAGAAGATGTAACGTGTATCTTATTCATATTAATACTAGCGGTGCTCCACGGATTCGCACGCGTTTGTTACGGAGTAATTATTTTCACCCCTTAATTTTATTTTTAATTTTATTATTGACAATTCATATAGTCTATTAATTGATGAATGACATGTAATTTCAGTGTACAATTTTCACCAAAATCGGTTGACTTTTTTAAAGATTTCCATAAGTATTATGCCACTTCTTATAACATATTTATTATGGAATAACATATAGTTCCCGTGTAATGAAACTTCATCAAAATCGGTTGAGAATTAATAACAATTAATTATTTTTTTTTAGTCTTTCTAAATATTTTGTTGACCATACTTATAGGACGTCAATATTAAAATAATGTACACTTCCCGTGTACACAAGTTCATAAGAATCGGTGAAGCAGTTTTCTGAGCTGCTCCGCAAACTGTGCCCCACGGTTTCACCGGTGTTCAATATTTTTTACGATTTGCGTTAAATCTGTGTTTAGTGAGCGTCTATATCGTGAAAGGAGTAACTATACTAAATTACAAGTCAATGTATATATTCACACAGACACACACATATATGTGTGACTCTAAACCTCAAGCAATCTGGTAAGCTGTAGGCAACTACAGGAAGTCAAAACAGCGATAGGCTGCACGGTGGAAATTTGGTCGAATAAAAACACA
The DNA here is from genome assembly GCA_947532125.1 of Saturnia pavonia. NCBI lineage: Eukaryota > Metazoa > Arthropoda > Insecta > Lepidoptera > Saturniidae > Saturnia > Saturnia pavonia. The sequence continues at coordinate 14,822,467 of OX383906.1, forward strand.
AGTGAAACCGTGAGGCACAGCTAGTGATTAATATAATTATAAATAAATCCTGAAATTGCATATTGTCTGGTTTTGGCTTTTAGAGAATTGATTGAAAACGACTCACTCTTTGCATGATACAAGTGTTTCCAATCTTCACGTTATGAGTGAAAGAAAGTCGGCTTTGATCTTATAATGGGTCCGTTTTTTTTTCATTTTACGTACAATCTCTAAAATTACCATATACGAATATGTGTTTTGAAAATATATTACCACAGCGCCCTATGGAAGACTAAATCCTAATAACATTTACCACAAAAATGTGTATATAAAATACCTATGTATATATGCTTATAATACAGTTCCATGAGGAAGTTAGTCGAACGACATCCAATTCTAATAAAACCATTTTTATTGTATCCCATTTGGCGAGCGTATTTCCCGGTTCATAATTCGCTTCCCGACTCCTTCAAGATTATATTTATTTTCGTTTTTAACGCCACGATATGTGGCTAGAGATTACAATACGCTTTCACATTAATGGGAGAAAAGGAAATGTATTATCAGGATTTCTGTTTGTTTATACTAGCTGTGCCCCACGGTTTCACCCGTGTTGATTCAATAACTTTCCACGGCGCTGCCGCCCACTCGCCCGTGTAGCTTTATCGATGTTCCATTTCCGGTACTTGTCTACAGCTTGCCAGGCTGCTTGACGTTCATAGTTACTGCTCCGCTCCTTAAAGTCGAAGCGTAAAGTTATATAGCCTATACTATTTCTCGTAAATCTCGCTATCATATACAATAAATCATTTTTCAAATCAGACTGGCAATTCTAGAGATTAGTGCGTTTAAACAAACATTCAAACAAAAAAAAAAAACTTCAGCTTTATTATATTAAGTATAGATTTCATCACTTTATGTCGCTAACAGAGTAGGCAGAATAGATGGAACAATACTTTGAACCATTGAAGGAATGAGTGAGAAGAAACAGCAAACTTTTTGCAAAGCTTTCTTGATTGAAGTAAAAAATAATTAATTCTGGAAATATCAATTTTACTTTCTCCAACCTTTGCTGGTACCATTGAACTTCTTCGAAAAACAGGAGACTGCACAGCAACCAACTTTTCGTACAATTCGCCGTGGTTTTTCACAGTGAGTGATATAACAGTTTTAAATATATATATTTTTTCTTCTTACGTACTTACGTAGGAAGAGTTGTTATTTGGAAGAGTTGTGAGCGTTGTTTATTTGTAAGAACGTGTAAATTTTTATTTATACAATGTTAAATTATTTTTACACCATAAAAAAAATGGTCAGTATAAATTGATTTCACATTATTATCACTGATGGCTAACTTCATCATGTCGCTCTTCGGTTACGTGATGCGCGCGCCCTCTACAAAACGCGACAAAAGATGATGGTATGACTTGGGGTTTTAGCGCATAAAAACATATACGCAATTGAAATCAATTTGTTATGATTATATAAAGGAAGATACCTTTATGATTTTACTGTATTCTAAGTACTTTTTTTTCATAATATTTTTTAACTTTTTCTACAAAACAATGGGTTAAAATAACGCTTAGCTACACTGTATATGCATGTATATAAAAGAAATATACGTCGGTTAATATAAAATTTATAGACATACGTGTATATCAGTTTTAAGCGAATAACGCTTGTGGTGAAAATTTCGCCTACCCGTTCTGAGCCACACTGATCCGTTTAGGAACCATTTTAAAAATACAAATTTTACAAATTCTTGGTATACAAATACATTTTATAATATAAAATTAGTCACACGAAGAAAAACATATAGGAATTATTTCAAACGATTAGTCTAAAACCCACTCTCGTTAACATAACTCGTTAACATTTGCAAATATCATAAAAAAATATAGAAAAACACCTCACTGAAGAATCATATTTCGTGGAATGACCGCGCATTTACTCAAAATTTCATAACTCCCCGATCCCTTTGTTACTCTTTGTCACACAAGCGCTGAAGCGTTTGTACTTACGGCGTAAATATTGCCACATTAAAACACTCTATATTCCCTTCGCTCAAGCGGAAAAGCGGTATCACTCAAAATTTACTTGTCATTGTCGGTAGTGATTTTTCGACTAGATAAATATCACAGCGTATACCGATCGGCAGGTCGGCGATCACTGGGAGGAACACGAGACGAGTGCGCGGGATTTTATTTTTGGATGCAGCGTGATCGGCTGGCGCACCACGTTTTCGTGGTATATTTTCTAACCGTCACAGTTTACTTTTGGACGTGGAAAGGTCATTGGACATTTGTTTGCTAATTTGAAATTATTGTATTGTTCAAATTATTGATTATTCGATAAAGCTTATCTAGGAATCCCGATCCGTTGTTTTGAAATTGATTCTAGCCAAGAATTCCAGGTTTGAAATGGAATTTAAATCTTTAAGCAGAAATGACAACTAAGCAAGAAAAGAGTGTAGACAAATCAATTAAAAAATATTTTATTAAGTTTAGGCCCTAAGAAGGCACTTGGGAATGTCAAATCACTACCACCCGGTTCGGAAAACATCTCTTAACATTTTCACAACATCTTATTAACATTTTTTTAATGGTTTTTAAATTATTTGTATTTTTTAGAACTATCATTTTAAATTGATGCATAGGAAGGAAGTCACTTTTAGTCATCACCATCATTCATATAATGTTCCACCCTATAATAAATACCTTTTCGATAATCAAACTTGCTTAACATGATTCTTGAACTTTTTATCCGGGTAATCGGTAAGTATTGTGTTTAAGAACTTTGTTGTAGAACACATTTACTTTAAAAAATCTAATAAATCAATTAAGCACATTATATGAGATTGATGAAAGTTGGTATATCAAAGTGGTTTTTTCATGGGGAAAGCGTTAATGGTATTCTCGAATGCGATAGGGGGCGCTGTGGTCGAGTTGTTGGCTACTGGAAAGCATAGAACAACATCTACAGGGCAATCTATTTATTTAGCAAATTTTATTCTTTACAAAATTAAAATCTTTCCACTATAAAATATGTGATTGTGAAAGCGTGGATCGTTTTCAGTATATATGCTTTATGTGTGTTTATCTATTCATTTTATTATAGTCTCGTTCTATTTTGTGAGTTCTTACTGTACTTATATCTCATTTTTCTAAATACATTATTCAGTTTTTAACGACCTCAAATGTTAAAGTTAATCAGTAATTATAATAAAACAGTAAATAGTCGAAATCTGTTAATAATATTTAAGAAAAAAATACTACGGATTCACAATCATGAAGGAAAACGTTTCAACAGTTTTGGCAGAATTTTTTGTCTGTCCGTCTGTTAATTTGTACGACAACCACGCCAAAACTACTGGACGGAATTTGATGAAATTTGGTAAGATTTTAGTTTAGAGCCTACATTTGGGCGTTACATTCGGGATGCATTTTTGCACGTATGGATATTTGTATGATGCTTAAATTGCGATTATGTTATATATAAAAAGAATGTATGTATATGTACGTATTAGGTTAAAATTACAACGTGAATGTACGATAGAATATTATCGTTCAAAAGTAGTGAAGATGCCTAGGCACGGATAACTGCTAACCGTAGTATAACGCTGCATCTTGGGAGTCAGAGACATTCACAGAATGTTCGGGAAAGCTAACGGCTAACCGTGTATACCTCGCTGCGTTTCAGGAATTCCGAGACATTTCAGACCCTACATATCTATTGTTTTTGAAGTGAAACTTCTTATGCGACTTCCAACACGTTAAACGTTTAACGCACATTATCGGTCTCTTCTCTTTGTGTGAGCCAGAGCGAGAGAGCAAATGTCGGTGTGTATGTATATTGCACACTGTTTAAATAAAATATAAAATATATTTTAAAATGAAGTTTCACTTTTATCGTGTGTGAATCGCACACACACCTTTTTTATTTTTCATACACGCATTTCCATGCGGATGAAGTCGCAGACAGCTAGCTAGTGGTTTTATATAATTTCATATTTTAGTACTTCATAACAAAATAATAGATTCATTATAAAATTGTAAATGAATATATAGACGAAGTTCCACGATATTTAACGGTCACCATCTAACATACATAATAAATGGGGCGGTAGGGTATCTGTACCCATCTGGGTCGCAACTATCACGGGCGTGGCGCGTTCCGGGATCAGTCAATCTCTCGGTGGTCACCGTTGATTTTGATTGTACTATGCTACTACAAAAAAAAACCGAAAAGAATAAATGGAAGACAGAAATAATATAAAATTGAACATTCATAATTTCCATTCACCTATTCGTACGCGCAAGTTTAGTCATTGAAAACATTCTCAAATTAACCTAAATGCACAATCAATAAAGATATTATCCCATTTATAAACCGATTACCTACCTCGATTCTTTAAATAACTGAACCTTACGTGCGCAATAATCGAGACGGATCCGTGTGCGATTGCACTTGACCAATTTTATTAATGACTTTCCGGAATAATAGATATTAAAATGTTTTCTTTTTTTATTCTTAGAGATATCCGAAGGAATTTCGGTTTAAAAGTATGTGAAGGTAACATACATCAGTGACAAATGTTTTTCTTTACTGACTTCTTTGTTTACACAACTATTATAATGGCGTTAAAGTTGCATGCGGCATAATCTCTGGAACTTTAATCCGATTGGAAAAATCATTTCACTAAAAGAAAGTTACTTTATTCTAGAGTGCTGTCGACACGAATTTTCATTCTTATTAAAATGTTATATTGCAATTAAAGCGAACAAAGTCGCGAGCGGTTAATAGTTGTGTATAAATCTGTTTCTTCTGAAACAAATATAAGCATGTTTTTTTTAATGCTACAAAAATAATAAATAAATTAAATCCAACTGATCTTAAGTGGAACTTATAGGACTGTAGTCTTATTACAATAGTGGTAGATACTTTGCCTTTAGACTTCGACTCTACCATCTTTAAGAAAATCCTGTGTTTTTGTAATTCGCTGCGTAAATACACCGTTCGCTTGAACTGAACTAGGTGATCTCACAAATCGCTATAGACAGATTTGGAGTTTGCGTAGCCGTCCGAGCGCCACCCACGTGCGATCTCTGAATAATTTCCTAACACACTGATATAAATTCGACCTTCGCATTCTGACGTATTTTCACAATACGCCGTTACAATGCTCTCTACGGATGTTTGTGTAATTAAAATAGAAAAGACCTTCAGATAGAAAATAATTATTTCTTCAATTAATGAAGGTCTAAAGGAGGTATTTACGGTAAAGGAAATCACCAGGTTGTAAACGTGAAATGGTGACAGAGCATTTTATTCCATTTGGCTGGATATCTTAATTGTTACCTACAAACCTAACCAATTAGTTGCGTAGCATTCGTATTTAGGGTTCCATACCTCATAATGAAGAAACGGAAACCTTATAGGATCACTTTGTTGTCTGTCTATCATTGTTTCAAGACACTTTTTATGTACAACGACTTAAAGCTTAGTTTGAATTATTAAATACTGTAACACCGAACTTTACCATTGACATCGACTCCCGCGCAAACGTTGCAGATGCGGACACTAGGGTAAGATGCCGGCCGGCACGGTATACTCACTGAGCGCGGTGATGGCACGATACACGGTCGCATAATAATAAGAGTGTCATTGTTTATGTAAGTCTTTTGTTCTATCTAATAATAACACTGTATAGTAACCATGTTACAATATAATTTTTAAATTGTGTTAACATGAAACACGCATCAAACGCTAAGTTTTCTAGTCCCATATTGCTGTAAAAATGAAGCTTAGAGGTTAACGGAATAAAGAAATACGGTACTTCATTTTAAAACTCACTCACTGATCAATTATCTAAACTTCCCGGGGACTCGCAGTCTTTAAAAGACTCAAAGGGAGATCTTTTGGTATAAAATAAAGAATAAATTCCAAAAAATAATGTATATCAATACCCGTTTGGAATTAACAAGAGAAAAGGTAAATTTGCTGTTAATTTCATAATGGTATTACATCGGAAAATATAATAATGTACAAAAAGCATTTATGCAAAACATATACTTAACAGTACGGAACCCTCAAGCCGAGAGTTCCACTCGCTACTTGCCCAATTTTATTTTATGGCAAAGTGTGTTTATTTATTAACAAAAGTAATTAATAAATTATTTATTTATTTATACTCAATTCTGCCATTGCCATGTGGATAGAATATTTTTCCAGTATTCAAAGTTCTTTAAAGTTTTATTATTTATAATCCATTTCATTTTTGCGCAATAACCAAACTGTATCATATAAAATGCCACCAATATTATACAATATAGAAACAAATAACATAAAATTAAAATCAACACCACGATATAGACAGATTAAGATCCTATGAAAAACTGAATTTATAGCTGAAGTTTTGTGCTATGGAGATGATTTTTATTATCTAGTACTGCTTGCCACCCAAAGATGGCGATATTTACAATGTAGCCCGAATGTCGGCGCAGCAACATTTGCCACCCCGCTGTGAACCTTCTTATTGTTCTTCATTCGCGTACTAAAAAAGCACGTGTGGCTGTTTTTGGCGGGATCTCAAACTGTCATGTAATAGTTTTTATTTTTTATTCATACATTTGTGTTATTTGTCCCTATATTGTTTAATACAAGTGGCGTTTTGCATAATAAAGCTTGGTTATTGAGCACAAGTGAAGTGGATTGGAAATAATAACATGAATCATGAATTCTGAGATGCCACAAAATCTCCCTAGAAAGTTCTAACAAAGGAGCCACCATCTTGTAAGGATCCTCAAATTGTCATAAGACTGGAAACTCACACTCATATAATATATACTCGATAATGACAGTAAAGAGAACCGGTTGCAAAGTTAGGAAAAAAGCTAATTCTTTACAATTTAATGCTATTCGGAAATTAAATCATAACTTCATCAAAACCCGTTTTGCTAACAAAACTTCATACATTGGCCTCGGTGATATATTGTTTCAGTTGCTCCTAATAATTTCTCATACGCTGCCGGCCCGAACCAACCTAATCACCGTATTAAGTTGCTAAAATCATCGATTCACACGTGGGGAAACAAAATATATACACGCTTAGGTATCTATCACATACAACAAAAACAAAAACAAAATACTTATTTGGCGTAACAAAACGAAAATAAATCCAAATTTTTTATCTCTCGTGACAACAACATGATAAATTTAATCAATAACGATAGTAATGTAAATTACTACTTTACTTTTTTACTTTACTTACTTTTTTAATGTTTGAAATAATTTAACGGTGTATAAATAAACATCATATTACTTATCAACGTAAAAACTCAGTTTCATGTTTCATTTATTTCATCAATTATTCATCAAAACATTGCCAGAGAATTCACTAAATACATTGTGTTTGGTGAATTCAGATATATTTGCTATTGTGAGAGAAAGTTCCGTTTATAAGCTCAGTATGTTAGCGCCTTTCACTGTTTAGCTATCAGCTTCTAGTTTAGGAGCCAGGCATGTGTGATACTAAAGCCGAACGGCCAAGAATAAAACTCATCCGGCTCTCAAAAAAACAATAGCCCCAATAACTTTCTCGTCTATAAATAAATCTTACAGCTCCGACTGTCCTTTCCTATACAAATGCCAATGACTTCATTATAAATAAATCGAATATACGCCTGCCAAAATATGCAAGTCCATGCTCTTTGAAGTTTGCGTTTATTAAGACTGCGCATACAAAATATTCAAGTGTGAAGATTTTTTATTTGATTGAGTATGATATAGTACTGTCGGTTGTACGCCAAAAGACTTAAAGCTTAATTAATATAAAAAGTTGGGGTGAAAACCGTCGAACAAGTGCGCGCGGGCCAAATTTTTATCTGTGTGTGTGTGTGCAAGTTCTTATATATATACAAGTTAACAGAGCCGTACTCAATGGGAAAGTTTTGGAAGTTGAAACTAAACTGTCTTAATATTAAAAAAATATTTTAATTAAAAGAAAGATGTTAGCAAGGGACTTTAAAAAACAAGGTCATAAATACACTAATTTCTGAAGCTACCAGTTAAATTAGATTTTTTTTTGTGTATGATAGCCAGATTCACGTGGCACAGTATAGGCTATCTAACATTAGACTACACCTCTCAAATAGTTTTAAATATTGTTTTTTGTTGAGAAAGCCGGAATACATAGCGCACCCTAACTGCTTTAGCAGCGTGCGCTGGCGTAATAGTTAGTGATACATAAAAACAATGTTCTACAAAAATATTGCTCCTTAGCACATCTAAAAAAAGTCCGCAATGTCATATGCCTATCTCTTATACATAAGCCACAATAAGGTATTTTGTTACAAAGTTTTATTGAAAATTGAAAAGTAATTTATGAGGAATATTTAAACAATCCATAATTGGGTATTTGAAAAAAAAAAGAATATAGTTTTTTTATGTATTTTAAAGCTTCATCATTATTATGATAATAGCCAATTGGAAAAACTCCTAAAACTTTTTTTTATTAATTATAAACAATTGAAAATTGGAATATTTAAAAAAAATCACATGACTACGAACGAGCCACGATTGATCGGCAGGTTTGTGACGCCATAATGTTAAAGGAATGTCATCGATTAAGAGTCAAAACACTGTATCAGCCGTGTGCTACAATAAGTAGAAAATAACATTATGACGTCACACGCACTCGGGTTTGTTCGGGAGCTGCCGGCGTGTCTTCGGTACTGAATACAAAAATTATTATTTTTTGGAAATAACTTTTGAAAAATTGCAAAAAAAAAACAGTTTTGTTATAAAACTTATATTATGATCTTTCCATTTATCACAAAAAAAATTTCAAAAACCCAAGTGATGGGCTACGTAGTAGGATTGATATGAATACTTTTAGAAATCGTAAAAAGAAAATATAAAAAAATAACATTCATTCCCAACAGATTCTGATAAAATTTTGTATGTATAATGTCTTTCCATAAATGATAGACTATAAAATCGTCAATAATATATTCAGAAATCATAGAAAAAATATATTCACTATTAACATATTTTGTAAAAAATTTGTACACGGGAAGTATACTTATTAATTCCTTAAATGACAGACTTTATTAATTCCCAATAATATGAGTTAAAAAATACGGAATGAAAATAATTACTACGTAATAAAACACGTGCAAAGCCACAGGGCACCGTTAGTTAACATAGAAGATTCGCTTTATAAATATTTATGTCATAGACGATAAATCTAATTAAAAAAAATTAAAGAGCGCACGATACAATATTCTATCGATATTGATCTCAACTCTATTTCCTATATATTTGCATAATCTATCAAAATACAATGATACAAAGACCCTTATATTTGTTTAATGTTGCCAGTAATAAAACTAAAGAAATGATCAAATGTCTCTTAAATTTTTGGGTGGAATTTAGTAAACAGTTTGTTTTCAGTAAAGCATACGTTTTGTTGGTTGTTTTCTACAATCACGAGTAATGCACAATAAATAGCATTGTTTATGTAAACATGATAATAAATGTATCTGTATAAATCACTAGGAAATGCGAGGTAACGGGTAAATTGGCTGAAGGAGAATGCCCTACATTGGTTTGGACTAATGACATATAATATGTTTTAAGATATATAATTCTGTTGCTATATACTGCATTTAATATTTATTAACATTTTGTGATTAATTTAACTTTGTGGATTTGAATTGAATACACTGTTGTGACATGCATAAATTGTATAGGTTTTCATCTCAATGTATGACAACTCTAAGACTTTTTTTATTAAATTATTTCCAACGAAAATGATCATGGTTTTTGCCATTTTATACGAAAAAAAAACATTTATTTGACTCTTATAATAATTTTCAAGACTGGACGCACTTACGGTTGCCAGCAGTCCAATTCCAACTTTATTTTCACCCGCAAACCATACAATTTTGCGCCTGCGTTTATATGTGCATGATATAAGCAATGATGGCTCAGTGGTAGCGTGTACGACTTCGCGTCGATTGACGTGAGTTCGAATCCCTACAATGAGCCTGAGCTTTCAGTGAAGGAAAACATCGTGAAGAAACCATAGCATGGTGGTAGGGCATTTTCTAATGCCCGCCTGGCTAGCTACCACCCTCAAGTTGAAAATCTGCCGCCAAGCACCAATAGTTGTGTTCCGGCAGCTGCACTTGAGAGCCATTCTTCCACTAAGTATAGCGCGTTATCATCTTGGGCCACATCGTCACTTAACAATAGGTGAGATTGTAGCCACTACGCCAAACCTATATAAAGCTGTAAAAGCTAAGCCTATGTATACCTAATTGAAAAACAAAGGTCATAGTCATAACATGAATACTAATACTGGAGGTCTCAATACAAGTTACAACTGCAAAAGCTACTTAACTAGAAAATTAGAAACTTGTAGGCCGTATATGAGACACGCGTTTAAGAAAGTTGTTTTGATAGTATTCACTGATGAGTAGATCTCAAGAGCTAGTCACTAAATGCAACTTTTATCATTTTTAAATATTGTATATATTACTAGCTGACACTCGCAGTTTCACCCGCATATAATTTAAAACAAATCGTTAATTGACGATTTATAATACTTCAGTATAGACAATATTTTTATCGGGCGGTCAGGGTTATGCGTCACACGACACACGACTCATTCGCGCCACTACTTCTTTCGTTGTAGACCCGAGCCGAGTGAACGTTAATTTGAAATAAAACTTGTACCAAGCCTGGTGAAGCTGTTAAAGGCGTAAGACTCCAGGACGCCTAAGGCTAACAGTACAGTCAGTTCGCGCGAATAGGCATCGGGTGTTTTTAATTTCACATATATTAACCAATCAGCATCAAAATATATATTTTGAACCGATAAAATGCGTTTTTTTTGTTTACTTTACATTTTATGTACAACAAAATGTAAAACAAATATAAAAAGACTTCGTTTGTGGTACACGTACAAAGTAATTCAGTACCTATATGTACAATTTATTTGATTTACGAAGTACGTAATATAATTTATTAAAGTAATTTGAATTTCATACAAACTTTCTGGCTCATTACAATCAACGTGGTTACGAATATTTTCATTTCATTTTGTAGTATAGCATACATATTACGACTTCTGTGAATAAAACACACTAGGAATGTATGAAAACACTCAAATCTCTGAGAAACAAAAACTTTTTTGAAAAGAATATTCATTTCAATGCTACAAAAAAGTATAAAAAATATACAATAGTTCAGGGCCAAGCAATTTTATACGCGCGGTTTCACCCGCGTATAATTGGAAGGAAATCGCTGATTGATGATTTATAACACTTCAGTATAGACAATATTTTTATCAGGCGGCCAGTGTTATATGATGTCACAACTAATACGGCTCGTTCGCGCCACTACACCTGTAGTCATACACCCGAGTCGTGTTGATTTATTTTAATTTTAGATTATCTCCCAAACTATTCGTCAAAATAACATGCTATAAACGGCAAAGTTTATGTTTATAAAATTGTCTTGATGATGAAGAAACTGTCGTTCGTAAGGGTTATTATTTATGCCATGTCTAATAATAATGCTCAAATATCACTTAACAATTTTCAAAATTTTTTTTTAACACAAAATTCCTATTTGTGGCTAATTTATAAGAGATAGAAATATGGTATTGCGGACTTTTTTTAGATGCACTAAGGATAAATACTTTTGTAGAACATTGTATTTACTATCACTAACCATTATACCAGCACACGCGGATAAAGCAGTTTGGGAACGCTGTTAATTCCGACTTACATAACAAAAATCAATATTTAAGACTAGCTGAGAAGTGTAGCCTAATACTATTCTTTATAAATATGGCTATCATATACAAAAAAAATTTTGCGAATCCGATTGGTAATTTTAAAGATTAGCGTGTTTAAGCAACCAATCAAACAAAAAATTTTTTCCGCTTTATTATATTATAAATAGTATAGATATTATATATATAAAGGTGTAGAAGCCACCGTAATAATCCCCTCTCACAGAATGGTTTTCGTCCTCAATTCCCATATTGTCTCCACAGTCAGTCAAACTCACTTCCCAGATTTATTTTATTGCTGATTCCCAAATGGCAAACAACGAATAGGGAAAACTCTCATTGTCTGAAGCGAATCGCGACTACAGGGATGTACTCAGACTATATATTTATGTTTCTCTCACACTTCTTAATAAGATTTTTAGTATTGATCGGAAATATTCCTCAATTTTGTCCTCATCTCTTAACATATCTTAGAAAATAGCTCTTGTAAAGAGATTATGAATTAAAATTATCACTTGTTTTAGTTTAGTTTTGAACTATGTTTTAGAAACTAAAGATTTTCCGACGTTTCAAGTTAGAAGGATATAGTATTTTATTAAGTTTAAAGTAATATCGTAAAACCCACGCTTTCGTTTACTTTGTGGCAAGAAAAGTGCTCATAATGATGGTTTTATCACGCCTTAAATGCATTTCAAGAGTACGCTATAATGTTAACATTGAAAATGATATTTAAACCAACGAATTTAAAATTCATATTTACTTATAACGTTACATTTCATATCACTTTATAACTCGATTTCTATGGGCATCATAAAAATAATGTTTTATAATATAAACACAGCCACGACAGTTTAATTAAGTTTTTAAGAAAAAATAATTAGGTGTCTATCATAACCAAGTTGCCAAAGCAGACAGTGCTTAAGCTCGCAAAATGAAATTCTTAGAAAATACGATAATACCTATACCTTGTTATTTGGGAGGCTCAGTGTACGACGACCTGTATAAATAAATACAGCCCTGTCCGCAGAAAATGGAATTGACATTAAGGTTTCAGAAATGGCGTAATGATGGTGAGGGTTGCATGCACTTAAAAAACAAGCCATCGCAGAGATTGTAGGAAATGAGAGATTATGTTTTTAAGAGGAAGCTCGGTCAGTAAGTCATTCAAAGAATATGTTGCAACAAAAATCTATTGCTGTCGCTCTGTGTCCATACGACCCCACAGAGCGCGAGAGAGACATCAGTAGCTGAAACTGATTATATATAAATAAAATGAACGAGACTCTAATTTCTTATTCCCCTGTTAGTTTCTTCAAAACTGGACCGATTATAATATATTTTTCAAGAATTAAATAAGAAGAACATTTTCTTTGCCTACATGTTTTTTTTATATTTTTGTATATTCATCTTAGTTTGCTACTTGTCTAATAACGGCGGTATACATTACTTGGCAGTTTTAGTCATTTTAAAAGGATGCTAGTGCTTTTGATAATTAATTAATGGAAAAAAGTAGGTAAATAATTCGTCGAAAAAATACCCCTAACCGTTGAAACCGTTGGGTGTTAAAATGACTAGTATTACTGACTTCATCCTAACTATCACTATAACGTGGCTTGATCACATTGAGGCAACTTAGATAATGGTTTAGACGTTAAAGAAAACAAAAAGCCATTTTTAAGTTATACCCTGACTGACATACATGTATACTAGCGATTCCTAACCTTTTCAATCTTGTTATCCCTATGATGAATGATTTTTTGATAGAGAAAACAACACATGAAACTACAAACAGTCTTCATTAATCATAATAAATTTTACAACATTATTAGGTCCCATATAATTGCCGTTTTATATAGAAAAATACAATTTTTAAAGAAAAGTATCTGTATATTTAACTAGTTGAAGTACTGCCCACCATTGTCTATGCACTTTTGCCATTTTAATGGAAGTTCGAAATGAGGGAATTTTAAAGGTGTTTACCGACTCATCTAATTTGTAATTTTTTCTCGCTAAAAAGTTATCCAAATTCAGGAAAAACATGGAAATCAGTTGGAGCATGGTGAATATGGTGGGTGACGAAAATCCGAGTCATAATTTTGAAACGGTCCATTGTGCGGTATGTGGACTAAAACAATTGACAAGTTTGGGATGTTTGACGGCGAGCTTGTCCATCATCATTTGCAATTCTTCTCAGTACACCTATGCAGTAATTGCTGTACTAGGTCTCAAGAAGCTGTAATGAACAATGTGGGCACAGGTTCACCATACACTCAAAAGCAGCTTATTTAACTCGATTTACGTTTAGGACGTGATTTGCTGCCTTCCCTGTCTTCAACCAGTTCGACGGGTGTTGTTGATTATCATACAGTCCGATTTACTTTTTATCACAAGTGACAATGTGATTCAGAATCCTTGCATTTGTTTCAACAATGTAAGGTAAGCTTTGAAGCGATTTTGTTGTTGTTCAGTCGGTACATACTGTACATAGGATACCGGCACTTTCCGAGTTTTTTGAAGTGAACACTTTTTTAATACTTCGATGAAACGAAAACAGCGATATTAGAGAAATCGAACAGAGGGAAAACAAAGGAAAAACTTATTTATTAAAATAAATTTCTAGTATAATATAAAATAATAAAAATAGCATAAATTTCAAATTCTAAGTAGAATGAACGACTGAGATCTTCATACTAGCCATTATTAAAAATCGGTAATTTAATATATATATATATATTGCAGTATACATACCAACGGTTTATGTTGTATCTTAGTCGCCAACAAAAGGACAGAACACGGTGGCTGTAGGTAACGAGAAAAAGACTGCAAGCCATGTGGCGCTGATCTGTCATTTGTTTGAATTAATGGTTATAAAATGTATTAACTACTACCAGCTTCAATACTCCTGCAAGATAGCGATTTTACCCCTTTGGGCGTAATCAACCCTAGGTTCGTATTCGTGATCAATATCTAATGTCGTGATAACTGTCGTGAAATTAGGAGAAAAATTACATGTATGTCAATACAGTTTTATTAACACAGATTTACTCTTAAGGAAGTTTTATAAAATATGTCAGGAAATTATACTAAAAAAGCACTCATTATTCTACCTGGAATTCGTTTTAATATTTAACACGATGATGAAGCAGTAAAGATTGTATCGATTCCAGTAAAGTTCGACGACACCGAGAGTGAATTATCCTGTTCGACCCAACAAAATATTTTTTTAAAACATCACGGAATAATCTATCGCTATTAATTATAAAACAACAACAAAAATAATTTTATATAAAAAAGGTGTGTGTGCGATTCACACGCGATAGAAGTGAAACTTTATTTTAAAAGGCATTTTCTATTTTATTTAAACAGTGTGCAATATACTTACACACTGACATATACTCTCTCGCTCTGGCTCACACAAAGAGGAGAGACCGATAATATATTGCTCTCTCGCTCTGGCTCACACAAAGAGGAGAGACCGATAACTAAGCGTTTAACGCTTGGAAGTCGCATAAGAAGTTTCACTTCAAAGACAATTCAAAGTTTTAGTTTGTAAAAGAAGATAGTATTACAAATAATTAAATTTTGTTTATTTATTGAGTTTTCATAAAAAGGTGTGTTGAATATAAATCAATACTACAACACACAGTTGCTCGCGAGTTGGGTTGTTTCTAAAGAAAACTTTGTTCTCAAGAGAGCACATTTGTTACAGAGATCGCTATACGATAATTAACCTCGCAGTTCGTAGTTACGTAGAGAAACAATCTAATTCAGATTAAGTAGTAATGAAACAATGATGGCTTATTGGTAGCGAGTACGGACATCGCATTCGATTGACGTGGGTTCGAATCACTGCAATGAGCCTGAGCTTTTGTTAAAGGAAAACATCGTTAGGAAACTATGGCATGGTGGTAGGCCTTTTTCTAAAGACCCCTTGGCTAGCTAACACCTACAAGTTGAAAATCTGTCGAAAAGCTCCTATAGGTGTGTTCTGGTAGCTGCACTTGAGACCTAGTTTTCCACTAGGCTATAAGCGTGTTATCATTTTGGTCACATCGTCTAGGATTAGGGCTAAGATTACTAGTCTAAGATTAGGTGAGATTGTGGCCACAACACTAATCCTATAAGGATACATTTTCAAAACAAGCTTTTATAGTTAAAACGGGCTATCGTGATTAAATATGCATTCAACATTTTTTTGTCTGCACTGCTGACTGTTGAGAAGTTCCTTTGCCGAAAGATAACCTTGGGTGCAATAATCCGGCTATGATTCAATTTAAAACAGGCATTCAAAATTAAATGTGTATAAAAAATTTCGTGTCCAAGCTGTTCACCGTTAAGGAGTTCCTTCGTCTGGAAAATCCGTTGTCATTCTAACTGAATCAACGTATAAAGTTTCATCTCCGTAGAATGAGACAGTGGGCAAATTTAACTTGCAATATGATTACAGACGGACACCGATGCATGTGAAACTAAAGAAAAGCTTGTAATATACATTCTTCGTCATGTCTCGTCGTGATCTCACTGTGATCAGGTAGTCTCTGGTTTTCACCTTATTATTATTTTTTACTTCGAAAAATTAAAAATTGGTGATTGCATCTGCAGCTGATATAAATTCAGATAAAGATTTTTATGATCCAAACACAGAACTGACATCCTGCTCAACATTATTATTATCATTTTTCCACAAATCCTTTCATAAGTAGATCAATTATCACGCGAGTACTTACTGGAGTAGGCAGAAACAATGGATCACCGCTTACAAACCTCTTGCATCCTTCACCTTAATTAAACTCTTTATGCATCAAAATCGGTGTGGAATGTTTCACACCTTTAAAAAGTGTAACGTTAATAATTAATAGTAGTATTTAGATATGAAAGTATAAATAATAAAATAGTTTTTTTTTTTCGAACTGACTACACTGTTAGCCTGAGGGGCCCTGGAGCCTTTACGGCTTTTACCGCTTTACCGGGCTTGGGGGCGAGCGCTTAGGGCACTCAGCCACGAAAGCTAAGCAACAACATCCGAGGGTGCCAAAGTGGCCGAACCTCGGCTCGGACTGTTGCGCGTATGCAATTAAGTCGCGATCTGACTAAAATAAAATAGAGTTGCGCGTGCATCATGTGACGGAATTACGACTTTATGAAATTAGCCATCAAAAATAATAGTGTAAGTTCATTTTACTAACTTTTACTTTTTCAACTTTGTAAAAATAATTCAACATTAAAATTTGTATAAAACATTACTTAATTAAAATAATATTTTAACAAATAAATCTTGTTGTATTTTTTTCAAAATAATGTTTTATATTTATAAACCGCTAAAAAGGCAGTAAAATGAATTAATATTATTATCATTAATGACTAATCATCATGTTACATTTCCGTCACGTGATGCGCGCACAAATCTCAATTTTACCCTCTACTAAACGCACCAATATAATTATAACTTCAAAAATCTTCACAATATTTTCAGTATGTCTTCTCGCCACTACGTTCTGCGTTAACAGATTAATTAGCATGACTGAAAGTATCGACGCTCATTCGATCCTACTTATAGTTCGAAACGCGATGGTTTAAAACCATGTATTTAGTTTATTCACTAGTCTGAATTAACATGTTTAATAAAGCAACTTGGGTGAGACGGCGACTATGAATAAAATATAATATTCAGACTCAAAGTCTGACAAGCCACTTAAGAAACGTCAAAGCTACCTCCGGCTGGAATACCAGCGAAGTGCCAGCGAGAAACTCGACTAGCGGTGCCCCACGTCTCCGCACGCTTTTGTAACACAGCAATTATTTTCATCAAAATTGGTTGTAATTTTTTTTAAATGATTTCTGACATTATTATTGTAAATTAATTATTGAATATACGTGAAATTTCAAGATCCTTCTTAAAGCTTAATTTGATTAAAGTATTTTTTGTTTCAAGGTTCCATTTTTTTATTTCATATTATAAACGAATTTGTAATTGCATAACTTCTCATAAAACAACAGCTTTAATTGATCGTTAAAGTAAATATTCGTCAAATCGGTAATTTATTTTAGAATTTTATTATAAAACTTAACATGACCTATAGAAGGAACTAGTTTATGCACTGTTTACAACTCCACTATGGGGCATACGTCGGAGTGTACGCAAATTGTTTTAAACTAAGAAACGCAAGAAACTTTCGCGAATTTATTACCACTTTTGTACAATATAAATTAGTTTGGAAATTTGCTTTGCAATCAGTGTAAAGAAATATAGATGTTATGAATATATAGGTAGAAGTAATAAGAAAGAATCCTTTCCAATATATTTAAGCAGACATTTCGAAAAAAATGTTTTTTCTTGGGAGGTATATTTATTATGCCGTGCTGAAGTAACTAAACTATTTTACGATTTGACCACAATCTCATCTTATGTTAAGGACAATAAGGTCCGAAGTTGATACTAAGCCTTCAAAAGCCTACAAGCTCACAAATCCAGCTGCCGGAAAGCCGACATATCCTTAGAGACAGATTTTCAACATGAAAGGGGTTAACTAACTACGCTAAAATTTAAATGGTGTACCCGCCATAATTTGATTCGGTTGTATCACGGTTTTATCCTTCATCGTAAATTCATTCCCATTATCAGATTCCAACCTGCAGTGATCGACATTGTGTCAGAAAACACTCTGCCATCATGCTATGATTTTATCATATGTTTTCCTACACCGAAAGCTTAGGCTCGTTGCAGGGATTGGAATTCACGTCGATCGATGCGGTGACTGTACACGTACCCCTGTACCATCATTGCTTATGCAGGATGCATTTAAGTAGGATATATGAGAAGGAATGACCTTTGCTTATTTAATGAAAAGTAAACGTCTATACCTAGTGTATTTTGTTATTGGTCTAGAATGAACGACAATGTAAAAGAATTAGCGGAATCTATAAAGGCGGTATCATGCAAAGAGTATGAACAGTAAGGAATGATAATACTGGGTATGAGGAGAAAGACGGGGGGGGGGGGGTAGCGACGGTATAGGTGTGAAGACGTGTTTATGGCTTAGTATTTAATTTTGTCGCGTATTACTGTTTCTTCAAGTACACCACTATAGTAAATTCAACAAAGAAAATTTTATTTCCTACACAATTCCACATATATGTGTGGGCATTGATGTTCCACGACAAGTACATGTTTTATTGGAATTAAAAATGGTCTGTATTTTATTTATTTTTTACTGTAATTTTATCGTAACTGCTTAGACTCTATAGAAAAATCTTTCTTTAGATCATACCATATATTAATCTGAATACTAGATCGAAATTTGTTTACTAATTTTACTGTCAAATGATGCAATTACTAAAGCGTAAACTTGTAATTTTTTTATTAATACAAAAGATTATCTACGTATATAAAATGAAACAAGAATAAAATTTCTTTTTTATCATGTACTAACAACCTGTCCCGGCTTCGCACAGATAGCAGAATAATACATATAACTATTTCTTTACGCGGCGCACGCCAGTGAAACTCCCAGTCGATATGATTTTTTTCGACATTTTCAATAGAATCGTCGTATTTCAGCCACTTTACATAAAACTGTAATTAATTATATACCTAAACCGTCCTCATGAATTACTCCGTCCATTTATGAAAACCGTATGAAAATCCGTTTGCCAGTTTTTAAGTTTATTGTTTGAGTTTATAAACAGACAGACGCGGCGGGAACCCGGTGAAGCTGTAAAAGCCGTCTGAGACTTCAAGGCACTTAATGCTAACAGTGAAATCGTATTGAAAAAAAAAGATGCGGCGGGAGGACTTTGTTTCATAAAATGTAACGATTTAGTAAGTTACTTGTTATGATTGTAATATTTTTTTTTATTATAACAAAATCTTTTAACAAAAAGTAAGTCATTAAGTAATAAGATTCTTTATTTTGCCTTAAGTACGTTTGTTCTATCCCGAACAGTATGCATTCGCTTCCTACATATTCATTTGCGAGTTTATAGCGAAGACATAGATATAAAACTACAAGATAGGTACATAATAATTTAAAAGATAGTTAAATACGAATTTTTAATATTAGTGCATTTATGACTAGCTTAAATAAATTATAAATCATTCGTTATGTTACCAAGGGGCAATGTCATGCTCTGCAGGATAAAAAGTACGACATAGAAAAAGAACGTTGATACCAAATTTATGTTTTCTGGCTCTTTTCTGTATATTGTGATGTATTGATATTGTATTTGTAATTGATCTAAAAATTTTTTTTTATGAAATTGGCTTAGTATTTAAGATAGAAATATTTTTTTAATGACATTTTTTTTACGTTATAGGGTTGGCGTTGTGGCTACAATTTCACCTGATGTTAAGTGACGATGTGGCCCAAGATAATAACACGCTAAAACTAGTGGAAGACTGGCTCTCAAGTGCAGCTGCAGGAACACACCTCTTGGTGCTTGGCGACAGATTTGCAACTTGAGTGTGGTAGCTAGCCAGATGGGCATTAGAAAAAGCTCTACCACCATGCTATGGTTTTCTCACGATGTTTTCCTTCACCGAAAGCTCAGGCTCATTGCAGGTATTCGAACTCACGTCAATCGACGCGAAGTCGTAAACGCTACAACATCTCCGCAGACACGTAGTCCACACATTAAAAATAATAATAATTGGTAAACGATACAGCTTTTAAACGAGTTTCTATTATTATTCCTTTTTGATTTATAATTGCTATAAATAATTTTATTATCTTTCTTCCTTATAATAATGTTAATTGCTAATTTTAATCCTTTTTACGTTACCACATTCATTGTAGAGCTGTTCAGACCGCTTTTAGTAATGATCAATTAGTAAGCTTCAATAGACATGAGATCGAACCCCTGGTAGACCATTTTCTTCCTGGCTAGCTAGCACCCTCATGTGGAAAATCTATCGCCAAGCACTTATTGGTGTGTTCCAGCAGCTGCACTTGAGAGCCAGACTCCCCACTAGGCTTAGCGTGTCACCATCTTGGGCCACATCATCGCTTAACATCAGGTAAAATTTTGGTCATAACTCTAAACTTATAAAGAAGCTAAATTTAAGATAGGTACAAGAATATCAAAATAAAATATTGTCACATCTAGTAAAATTAACATCCTAGAAATAGTTCTCACATAGCTCCACGCTCACTACATTAAGAAATATTAGAGTTGGAGGTGGAAATTTTAATATCACAGATATTTGAAATGCACATGTTTTTCTTAACATTCCGCAGACTTCGCAATTACTAAGTAAGGGAATTAATTAAACTTTGACGTACAATGTGGAAGGTTCACGAGAGATACGTCCATTTAAATAATGCAGTGTTGGGGTTTTACATTGTCTTATATTTTTATAAATCGTAGAAAATGAAAAAAACAATTTTTAACATAAAATAAAGCCATCTTCAATAAACCTATTAATGTATACCAATTACTAAACTTTAGTTATTTAATTTTGAGGAGTTCACTGGTGTATCTTCGGACTCGAAGATCCCATGCTAATGAAATTACAATAAGAGTAACCTTGAGGTAGCTCCTTTCCAACGAAAAAAATAATTATCTATATAGGTTAATAAACAAATAAGTTATGCCCGAACTCCTATTAAAATATATGTATATAGGCTATGTCCGCTTGTGCGTGGACTACAGAATGCTGTCGCACGCGCGAATCGTGCTGCCCCCGCTCAAAAGACAGAAGACGAAAATGCTTATTGTGTGTAATCCTTAGAGGATAGATATATGCTATCACTGACTTTTTAAGATCTACAATTATGTAGAATATTAATTTGATATATCTCGTGTGTTTACTCAGCGTAAGCTATTTAAGCGCTCCAAATGCGTCTTTTTTTCAAATTGAATCACCATTATCTTCACTGCTTATGTCGTATGTTACTTTATCTTACAAAATATATCCTATAACCAGGACAGATAACATAGCTATGAATTAAAATAAAATAAAACATGTAAACCGAATAAGTGGTTTTCGTGGGAAAAGAATATAAACGGACGGACAGACAGAGTTTCATAATATGTATAGATATATACAGTCGAATAAAGAAGGAGGCCTTTTTTAAAATCTGTTACAAATATATTAATTGTCAACTGATTTTGGTGAAAGTTTGTATTGAATTATATACAATTCCTAAATTGGCAAGAATTGACAATAATATAAGAAAAAATAAAACTACTTGCTGCACTACTGGAGACTAACATGATTACTGCGTAATAAACACGTGCGAAGCCGCGGGGCCTCGATATTATAGATGTTATATAGTTGTAATTCACTATAGTGGTATATTCTTATGTGTAAAACTTTAACAATACATTTGTAAATCTTCGATCAATCTTTTAAAGATACTAACAGAAATAATAATCCAACTCTTTGAAACTAACCTAAATAAATTATTGTATTATTTCTTGTAATTAAACTAAGAAATAAATAAACATAAATTAAGACAAGGATGAAAAGTATATTATTCTTAAGAAAATAACTTTCCTGACTCCCGCCTTACTTAATCTTAACTTTAAGCTGTACCACGTAGAACTTAGTTCTTAAGGTATTAACTTGTGCCTACTTAGCAACGACATCTAAGAATATTATTAATTTGCTTAGTCTCGCTTGTAGGAAAGGAAAAAGTGACTTACAGATAAGTATTAAAGATTTTAAATTGTTAATTTATTTTTTAGTATATTTCACTGCGCTTTTTATTAGAAAAATCTTACAAATTTTTCATCTTCTTCGTCGTAGGACACGATTATCTGACTGAATTGCGGTCATAAATAAGTCGCGACCAAAATATAGTCGTAAAATTATATAAAAATACGTTAAAATTGACTAACATCGCCAAACTAATCATTTCACAATTGTATTTATAAAATCATCAGTTTTATATAAATTTTCCATTTGACTTCAAAACTTATTAGTTTAAGTAAAATAATATTTAGTATGAAGATGTACGGATATGGGAGTAAGGGAAGAACGAAGAAGATATGGATAGATTGTGTGATGAATGAAGTGTATATAAAATTTATGTATATTGAGATGACAGCTGATAAAATATAGTGAAAGAGTGAAATATGTTGAGCTCACATTACCTAGGTAGGATAAGGGTATAATATATTTATATTAAATCTAGTCCATAGTCTAGGATTTAACTATAGTGAATGTAAACTAAAATATTAGGAAAAATTGATTGTTCCTTTGGTTGTTTGTTTGTCCTCTATGCTTTCAAATTGCGATGAAACTATAGCGAGTTCTTGAAACCACTGCAGCGAAGGTTATGTATTAGTACAACCAGCTTACAATAGATGGCGCGTAAGTATTCTCATTTCTAAGACAACACTATTTTTTCCAATTTTCCAGATATACATCCTATATGAAGCGCACTGATCACGAATATGCCATTATATTTTTTTTTCTTGTCTGTCTGTTTTTATTTCCGGACTTAACTAAAACCAGCTTGACAAACTTGTCATTAAATCTTGTACACGGGAAGTTTATTGGTCAAATAATAGGCCATAAGAATTTTAAATAATACTTTAAAAAAACGTACAAAAACATATTTTCCAACATAATAATTTTTTATTAATTCTCAAGCATTTTTTATAAAATTTTGTACACGGGAAGTATAAGTCATTCCATAATTTATGGGCAATCGCAATTACTTTTAGAATTCGTTAAAAAAACAAATTCAGAAAATTAGATAATTATGAATTCTCATCCAATTTTATTGACGGGAAGCATACGTCATTCTATAATTGATAGGCTATAAGAACCGGAAATAATATATTTAGGAATCGTAAATAAATTTAGTTTTCTACATAGATGAGCTTAATACAACAAGGCATTTAGGCAAGGCAAGTGGGGAAATTTTAATGACGAACTAAATTAATCATTATAATTATTTCTTCCCTTAACTTTTATTTCCCTTTATAATATGTTCCGCCTACCCATTTAAGGAGATGCCAACGAAGCGGTAAGCTTGCACGCCTCGTTGAGCTCTCTATGATACGTGAACAGGTATTTAGAGTTCCTTAAGCGGCTATGCGGAACGGACTAATATTTCATTTCATTAATGCCATTATAATATTGTAAGGTTACCGAGAAACAAATTTTTTATATATATTATATGTTGGGTTTTTGGCGGGATCTCAAACTGTCATGTAGTGGTTTTTATTTTTTATACATAAATTTGTGTTATTTGACCCTATATTGTGTAATACAGGTGGCGATATGCATAATAAAGTTTGGTTATTGTGCACAAGTGAAGTGAATTAGAAATAATAACATGAATCATGAATTCTCAGATGCCACAAAAACTTCCTAGAAAGTTCTAACAAGGAAGCCACCATCTTGTTAGGATATACAAATCGTCATAACACTGGAAACTATATTCACTCGATAATGGCAGTAATGGTCTTAAATAAAGAAGACCGGTTGCCAAGTTAGAAAAAGAAGAAGAAGAACTAATATGTAGGAGGTGCCATCTATTAACAAACTATTTAACTAACATGACAGGTGTTAGATTGCATTCTCAATTACATAGATAATGTACGAAATATTCACATGGGTTAGGCATTAAGGATTAATATTATTATAAAAATGGTTACTTATCTATCTATCTATCGCGCCATGTTCCCATTGAAAGAAGAAGATACAATGAGGGACTATTTCTCTCAAAAGTAAAATTTTTACTACATTCACATTTTTTGAAATCTCTAGAGCTTTGGTGACCGCATTTCATGTGACAATATAGCCGAAAGTCCTAAAAATAAGGTGAATCCCGCGAGTGTCAAAGGGATCTATTGGAACACAAAGGACAAAGGTGTCCGGCGACAGTATTTCAAATCGTTTTTTTTATGTTATACTAACTGTGCCCGCGGCTCCGCTCGCGTGAACTACACAATGCCGTCGGTCGAGTGCACACGTGAATCGTGCTACGCCAGCTCAAAAGACGGAAGACATAAATGCTTATTGTGGGTGATCCTTAGAAGATAGATATATGCTATCACTGACTTTTTTGTTGGTATTTTTAAGATCTACAATTATATAGAATTTTAGTTTCCTATATCTCTTATAATTTACTCAGCTTGAATCATTTAATCGCTCAAAAAGTGTCTTGTTTCCGAATTGATTCACCGTTATCGTCACTGCTTATTTCTTAAGTTACTTTATGTAACAAAATATATCCTATAACCTTACCAGATAATATAGCTATGAATTAAAGGAAAAACTATGTAAATGGGATTAGTGGTTTTCGCGTGAAAAGAACATAAACAGGCAGCCAGACAGAGAGTTAGAGTTTTATAATATGTATCATAGATGTTATATAAATACACGCTTGACCTCGATCGCACCTGATGGCAAGTGAAGATGAGGCAAGCGATGGATTGCGTTCATCTAATCACTCTTCGCTTGAAGCCTCCCAAATTATAAGTGGTAATTATAAGTATTAGTATTAGATCTTAAATTTGTTAAAACATATAGCTTGGGGTTATTGGGGCTAACTCCTCGCAGAAGGATGTGTAATTTTAAGCCTTATTTAAGAGACACAATTTCCCTCATATGTGTTAGGAATGTCGTAGGGACTTTTAAAAAAAATATATATAAGTGGGCAGGAAGACAGACGACACCGGGAGTGATTTCTACTCCTGAACCGTTCGCATTATATACGGGAACTGTAATTGGGAGAATATCCACCACATAAGTGTGGAAACTCTTACAACGTCTAGCTTATCTGTGGTGGAGCGGATTGTTATATGCAAGGTGAGCATTAAAAAAATCTAAAATCATTCTAGGCTTCCATTAAATTTCCATAACTGAAAGCTTTAGACTCATTGTGTGACTCAAACCTACGAAGATTCATAGCTAACTATGATCGAGATCGTTGCAACTGTCCCATTAGCGCTTAGCAATTCAAGAATGTATTCATGCGTCTGTTATATATAAATACATGCAGTTTTTCAGTATCCATGGACCGTATTCTCCATATATGTGAAGCTTTAGAATATAAAATGGTATCGGTATCGGTTAATATTTCTCTTCAATCCAAAACTCTGGATAAGCCAAGGTAAGGACCAATTGTTAGGGAACTATTGTCGAACCTAGCACCTTGCTAATTTTGTACAATCGACGACAGAACCTTGACAACAACAATAGTTATACATAAAATCGACAACGAGCAGATCAGTGAGAGGACAATTATTTGTTTTGTGACAGATATCCTCTAGCGAATCGACCTCTACATGGAAAAGTGTTGGAGGAAAGAGAAAGTGATGCAGAAAATATTTAAGAGGAAATGCTTTTTATTTTCTAAATTTTAATAACACAGTTTACAATAGCCTTTACGAAATCTTAACGGTCATAACGTCTCACAAGCATTGGCACTGTCATTTTTTTATTTATTGTTACCACTAGATACATGTCCTTTAAGCCACACGCAGTCTTTTCTAATCTTCAAAATGAGTTCAAACAAGATGATGGCTCCCTTGTTAGAAATATATATATAAGGGAGTTTTTGTGGCAACTCAAAATGCATGTTTCCAGTTTATATTTTATAATCCACTTCAAATATGCACAATAATCAAACTATATCACGCAAAATGCCACCAATGTTACTAAATATAGAATACATAGAAAAACCTAAGTTTATTCATTAAAATTAAAACCACAACATGGCAGTTCAAGATCACGCCGTCATGAATATGAAAAGTTGGTGTTGCAACATTATAAAATTAAAATTTCTACTAAAGTTATATATTCCCTTAAATATGTACTAAATTCAAATAAATTATGAAATACCAACACACTGTGTACTCATTTTGCCGAACTAGTATAATAAACAAAAAATATGTACCTTACCCTTAATAAGTAGTTAACTAAAATTCATAATTACATAAATGACAAACATTAAGTGAAAAAACGAGTTATATCCATTAGGAACGATGCAACATATCATCCACGATAATGTTATAATGACGTGAAGTTTCACAGACGAGCGTTTTACGATGGACGTTTTTTTAAAAACCCTTTTATCTTTCAAAGTTTACCAGTATCAAATTTGTTCTATTGTTTTTATGGTTTGTAATTATATTTTAATTAAGTACAATGTTTGTGTTGTAGAAAAGGTAATGCTTAGAAAAATCTTGGTATCCACGTACAAGTTGGGTCATGAAATCCGCAAAAGTCGGAAGTCGAAATTCACCGCGCTAGTGACTTAAGTATAATATTGAGTGAAGGAGAAGATCAAACAAATAAAAAAGGTATTTGGGCCAAATAACTGGACAAAACGGGTCGGATGCTTCGTAGTGATAGTCTGATGCTGTTGAAAAGGATCTACGGGAACTCCAAGCGGATTTGCGACAAATGGCGCAGTGTAGAGAGCAATGGTATCTTTTAATGTCAGAAGTCAAGATCCACTCCAGATTGTTACACCATTGCAGTTAGTTACAACCATTAAGGTTCTGTTGTAGCACAACGCTTCGATTGAATGGGTTTCGAAACTGACATTGGCCACAATCGATCACTAATCATGTGAAATCCTTGTTAGAGGCTACTATTATTATCTGTTATGACTCCACTAATCACTTAACCTTTGTGACTCTCATATATACTCAATTCTAGTACCAATAGCAAACTTAAAGTATATTAATTCTCACACCTTACTGTTAACAACGCACTATAAGCGACAAAGATACGTTTATTTCATTTATACGGTTATGCAGGGCATCGAGCGGTTTTATTGTTACTTTTGCGATGTGTTATGATTTAAATTCTAGAAACAACATACCAAAACTTGAACAGGAAACCAATTTATCAATAAACAGACAGCCATCGTTCCTTAACATAATTGATGCTCGATCACGTGAAAAATAAAAGTTATAATAACTCAGTCAGGTCACATCAAGTGGACAGGGGAAAATAGGGATTTTCCTCAAGATCATTGAACTGAATTTTATATATAAAATATTTCCTTTTTTATGACATCATTATCAACAATCCATGCCTTAAAATAGTTTTTCATGATCATATTTTGCTATAAAAACGGTCTGGAATTTATTTTGTTCGTATATAATTTAAAAAAATGGCTTCAATCTTTTATTAAAAAATAGATTTTGAAAAATAAATTCCGAAAATTTAATTAAAATATCTCCAACGGTAATAAACTAAAAGTCATAAAAAAATTGCGAAAAAGTTGTGAAGTTCAAGGTGTTGATAATGACTATACCTTTCATTATTTCAATATATAAAAATCAATTCTATGATCTCGAGGAAAGGCCACTTGACACGATCTACCTGAACTGTATAATCTTTTACAGCGTTCAAAACACTGCGTTTAAACAGCCGGTCTACTTAACCTTTAACAAAACCGCTCATGCTATAATTAATCTCTCGAAACAGCGTCATTTTCCCCAAGCTTTCCACACTTAATTACATCGTAAACAGCGCTACGTGGATTCCTACTACCAAAATATGGACATAATATTATGCCGTCGAGTTAGAACAATGAAGTGTCTGCCCCTGGGATGCCCTTAACTTTAAAGTTAATAGACGCTGTTATACTTAGGCGTGTCGAATTTGGAACTTCCTTTATTAAATGAAAGTTTTTTCTTTAACACAAATTTATAGTTTAAACACAAATAGATACATCTAAATACTAAAAACATGTGCGACAGAGATTTGCTTGTCTTAAAAAAAGGAACACTATAGGTAAGCTTACATAAAAAAAACATTATCTAAGTTAAAAAATTCATTCAAATGGTTAGAGCCGTTTCTGAGAAATATACATTTATATATACCTATTAATAAATCTATAATTCAGTCTTTTTTAAATTTTCCGCTAGATCTCTATATATATTATAAAAATCAACGTCTCTCTGTCTGTCTGTCCGTTTATGTTATTTTCAAACGAAAACCACTTACCCGATTTACATGTTTTGTTTTAGCTATGTTGTCAGGCCAGGTTATAGGGCATATTTTGTAAGATAAAGTAACATACGAAAAGGACAGCGACAATAATGGTGAATAACGCTGAGTAAACCACACGAGATATATCAAATAAATGTTCTACATAATTGTAAATCTTAAAAAGACCAAAAAAAGTCAGCACTAGCATATAACATTCTAAGGATCACCCGAAATAGGCATTTTTATTTTCCATCTTTTGAGCGAGGGCAGTATGATACGCGCGTGCAGGGGCCCAAGTCTGCTAACAAAATAGTTTTTGAATAATGTGTCGATAGTATCTAAATAGACATTTGGTCACAATTTGATCTCTATATATATTATAAAAATCAACGTCTCTCTGTCTGTCTGTCCGTTTATGTTATTTTCAAACGAAAACCACTTACCCGATTTACATGTTTTGTTTTAGCTATGTTGTCAGGCCAGGTTATAGGGCATATTTTGTAAGATAAAGTAACATACGAAAAGGACAGCGACAATAATGGTGAATAACGCTGAGTAAACCACACGAGATATATCAAATTAATGTTCTACATAATTGTAAATCTTAAAAAGACCAAAAAAAGTCAGCACTAGCATATAACTTGTTCTAAGGATCACCCGAAATAGGCATTTTTGTTTTCCATCTTTTGAGCGAGGGCAGTATGATACGCGCGTGCAGGGGCCCAAGTCTGCTAACAAAATAGTTTTTGAATAATGTGTCGATAGTATCTCAATAGACATTTGGTCACAATTTGGTATTCTCCTATTTGTTTACCATTCTATCGGAAGACCACTGACTCATTTGGTATTCAGCTCTACAATCGCGTCTCAATGATATTTCGATAGCAACTCGATAGCAGGTAAAATGGTATTCTCTTAAATATTGTATTTGAAAGCTTTATCAATCGTACTTCTATGGTGTTTTGACTATTGAGTAGCCATTGAACAATAACAGCGTTTCTAGTACGATTACTTGCACGTTTCATAAAAATAATATTAATTGATAGGCAAACACCGACGACAGATATTGCCATCTCACTGACACACTATCACAACACTATAGAGATTCTATCGAGACAGTAATGAAATTTTAGCAGAATACCTAATTTATTACAATTTCGATATAATATCAGTAGAGTGTCGATATGATGACAATGATATATTCTTAAATGTGAAATAGCAGACTTGGGCCCCAGATGACTGATGCAAGACGGCATTCTGTAATCCACGCAAGTGGAGCCGCGGGCACTTCTAGTACTATATAAAGGACACTGATCACGACTATGCCCTTTATTTATTTTTTTGTCTGTGCGGATTTAACTAAAAACGGCTTGACCGATACTTATATCATTGGTGAAATGACAAGCTATAAAAATTTTCGATAATACTTTTAGAAATTGTAATTATATACATTTTTATTAATTTTCAACTGATTTGGAGGAAATTTTGTACACGGTAAGTATGTGTCATTTCTCATTTGATAGATTATACGAATTTTCAATATTATGATTACAAATAAAATTACGGGATGAAACTATGCGACTTTTGGTTGGAAACTTTACCTCAGGTAAAAAATGTCTATTATGTTTTAAAATGTTCAATACGCCAAAATATAACAAAACTAATTAACATAATATAAAAAATGCAGAGTTGACGAAAAAATCAATTGCCCCGAATTCGAGTGAAACCGTAGTATATAACATTAGCGTGAATCGTTGAAATTTTATTCGCCATAAAATTTTCTTTTACTCAGCTCCGAGAGAAACGAGTCAATTTATTATGTCCCCTAATTGCCCTGTTTTAAATGCGTTCAGCGGGGAGTCTAAACACGGTGAAAAACGTTTCTAATTTATTCTAATATTTAGAAAAAAAATCACTTCAATTGGCATCAAACAAAACGCATGGACCGGTTGTAAAAATTAATATTTTCGTTTATAGTCCCCGTTAAATCTAATTAATTGATATCATAACTAGCTCTGCCCGCGACTTCGTCTGCGTGGACTTCAGAATTGGGCCTTAACCAGGATAAAAAGTATCTTATGTCTTAATCCGGGTTATAAGCTAGGTCTGTGTACCAAATTTCATCTAAATTCCTTTTAGCTGTTTTTGCGTGATTGAGTAACAAAGAAATAAACTCACTTTCGCATTAATAATATTGGTAAGAATAACAGGCATGGAGAAGCCAGTCCTTGTAACAGTGAAGATAAAAGTATTTTGCTGTCGCAGTTAAAACAAGTAATATATATAGATAAGGTTTGGAATAAGTATATCGGTGGGAGTATAAAATATAACCAGTGACAGTTAAGGAGTAATAGGTTAGCTTGGTATGGTCTTTTCATGAGGAGGGATGAAAGTCATATAACTAGAAGAATGGTAAACTATGAAGGTGAACGGATTTGGGAGTAGAGAAAACCAGCTATACCCCGCTCCCCTAACCGGGTGTGGGTAAGTTGAGAGTTGGCTGACTTGGATCTCTCGTATCGCAAGTACTCCAGCTTTAACTATGTGTAACACTCTGGTTGGAACAATATAATGTATTGCTATTTTCAACGAACTACTTGAAGAAATTGACAATGCAGTTTTAAATATTATATCTCTAGAGAAGGTACTACGCGGTTAGAAAGAAAAGGGTAATTATTTAATAATGTTGGTCTATTGATAAAAATAAAATAAGATAAATCTGGAAAAATTAATAGTTTATTAATTATCCAGTTCAAAAGGTAGAGTTTTAGCAGTCTGTGTATGTTTGTATCCAGGTATGTTCCACCGTAACTCCCAAACTACCCACCCGATTTTGATGTGTTCGATTTGTTATTATGTGCCGGATGACATAGGCTATATTTTATAGAAACAAAATCAATATGAAAGATGCTACATCCAAAAAAATTGGATGTCAGATGAAAAAAGAGAAAATTCTGAGTTCATAAATATAAATAAACTACCATATTCAATATAAATATGATATATAGCAAGCGATGGGAAATTTTATACTATATTTTTAACTAGTATTATTACTAGTACCAGTACTAGTAGTATTACTAGCAATATCTATAGGCAGTTCTGAATGTCAATAATGTAAAAATAACAGAATAACTAATAATAAAAACTAAAATTACTAACTTAATTATATTATACTTAAAAATAAAATAACTAAGAATAAATAACAGAATCACCTTTTAGATACCTAACATAAATTTTAGAATCTCACATAATATTACTACTTGCGTAGTTGGATACAGTTTTAAAACTTTTCTCTCTGATGTTAAGTAAAAATGTGATCTAAGATGATAAAACACTAAGTTTAAAGGGACTCGCTCTCAAATGCAGCTGCTGGAATTCACCTACCACCGAGCCACAGGTATTGGACCATATTAAACCAATGGCTAAAACATATAAATTATGAAGTGGGTATAAAACAAGAACAATACAAAGTTTACGGATGGTTGTGAATTTTAGAGTGAATAGTGGCTTGTTTTATAGGTCAACTTAGTCTGTAACAAAGACCTTTGAATTGAATTAGCAAAACGTTTTGAAGGGATTGTCTAAACTATCAAACTCTTATTCCAACTTTGTTAAAATACAAAGCCAATCCCTACAAAGTTTACAACAATGCCTAAGCACCTATGTTCTGGTTAGAAAATATTTATACAACGTAGTATCAAGAGCTCTCGTATCGTTCGATATTAGAGTTGATTATTTGTTAATTAACGTACCTACTTGAAAGTGTAAAACTAATTTCAAAATACTGCCATCTAGTGACAAAAATAACAACTAGATAAAACAAAAAAATAACAGGCCTAACAATTAAAAATGGTGACTTTTGTGAAAATAAAACAATAACTACTATAT
This sequence comes from Saturnia pavonia, assembly GCA_947532125.1. NCBI lineage: Eukaryota > Metazoa > Arthropoda > Insecta > Lepidoptera > Saturniidae > Saturnia > Saturnia pavonia. Next base: position 14,855,043 of record OX383906.1, read on the forward strand.
ACTACCATCTCGTGGCAAGAAATAACAATAATATAAAACAATAAAATAACAGGACCGACAATTAAATCAGTGGCCTCTGTGAGGCAAAAAGATAAAATAGTAACTGCCATTAAACAACGTTGTGTTTTACTTAATTTGAAAATGCTTCCAACAAAAAAACACTGGATTGCTTACGAAACCTTAAAATGCTTAAATTGATATTTTTGTATTAAGAAAACTTTTTCCTGTTTATATAGAATGTTTTGCCGTAAAAAGAAAAAAAGGAACCTATTTTGCTCGACCATAACGTTTAATGAGAATGAGATTCTTCTAAAAGTCTTTAGAGAAAATTCCGATCATTACAGATAATACCTAAAAATCCAAGCAGAATATGTTTTTTGCAAATGTCACTTAAGTGTTTGAGTAGACGGCGCCGCCCCTCCGCCGTCACACCGCCACCGCGCCGCAACCGCGCCGCCACCGCATGATTTAGTAATATCAGTATATATTTTAGTAATACACTGCTAGCCACGAACATTATACATTTAGGCTGTCAAAATCACTATAAGTTGATCAGTTTATACTATGTGTATGGTGGTCGCGACCCCTAATACCTCACTTTTTACTAAGTATACACTGGGTGATCCGAAGCGCGACAAATCAGACGAAAATCATTGTGAGGTGAAAGTTTATTACTATGTGTATGGTGATTGCGATCCCTACCACTTAGCTTCATTAATGTATATAGTGGAATTTTGATCTTTTACTTTAAAAAACAAACACGTATGATGTTCGTGGCTAGCAATATATAACTAATAAATGTACAGTGATATGGCAAATTAAAGGGCAGCGGCGCGGTGGCGGTGTGGTAGCGATGCGTCCCCGGTGCCATTTAGACAGCATAGAGACCCGGCGGCAAGGCGTATGCGCGGTGGCGTCGCGTTCGCGTTGTGCTCGAAGCGCCGTCTACACAAGCCCTATATCAGGACCTGCAACGAGTTTGTTACACATTACTAGCTCTTCATTTATTAATATGCGTTAATAAAATGTCGTATATAATAATTTTTAGTGTCCTTAAAAAGCCTACAGATACTCAAGTTTTTAATCGTTATAGGTTTTGCGATATAGCCATAATTTCACCTGATGCTAAGTGACGATGTGACCCAAAACGGTAACTAAGCATAAGGGAGGACTGGATCTCAAGTGCAGCTGCCGCAACACACCTTTTGGTGCTTGGCGACAGATTTCCAACTTGAGGGTGGTAGCTAGCCTGGCGGGCATTAGAAAAAGCCCTGCCACCATGCTATGGTTTCCTAACGATGTTTTCTTTCACCGAAAGCTCAGGCTTATTGCAGGGATTCAAACCTTCGTCCATCGACGCGATGTCCGTACACGCTATCACTGAGCCATCATTGCTTCAAATATAGAATAATGCTAGATAAATTATTATAGAAAATTATTCATATCAGCTACCTCACTCAGTACAAAGATTGCGGAGGGTCTGCATTACATCGATATCGACAGACAGACACAGAGACGTTGGGTTTTATAATATGTATAGAAGACATAGAAAGATCAGACTCGACTAGATATTTGTTGTGGTACTATTCCATGATAGTGAACAAGCTGTATTCTCGAGGATATACCCCTCATTTGCATTCAAGATTCTCCAATCTCCGAAATCGGTCGCATTTAAACACAACTTAGGGTAATTGAAAAGTGTTTATGTGTATGTGGAATCTGTTAGGTTACTTAGGGATTTCCACATAATTTATTAGGGATATTGCAATGAATTATATGTTACACTAGAATCGATGTTCCATATTAAAATTTGTCTGTGTTCCGTGGATACACCTGCGTTAAATTTGGATTGTACATGCCTGTTTCATATACATATGATAACTATTTGCCTACAGATTGCCAGACTGTTTGATGTTTATGGTCACTGCTACGTTCCTTAGGGTCATAGCGTGATTTTAGATAGCCTATAATCTACCCCTATAAATATACTATAAAATTTACTAAATTTATTAGATAAACTAATTAAAAAAAATCAAGTTTGACTGGTAGGTCCAGATATTTACAAGTTCAAACACACAGACAAAAAACAATTAATCAATAATAAAAAAGTCGATGCCACAATACAAAAATACTTAATTCCAGCTTACGTGCCTACGTATATTTACATAATTTAATGATCAACCTTGTTGAGCGAGATTGCCTACGCCAAACGGCCAGTGGGACATCCTAAACTGTGCTTTAAAGACAGTGCGAGGCGCAACATGCTTGCCTTTAATATCGACCCGAAATTTTGGGAAAAAGAGGCAGTTATCTGCGGCGGAAAAGAAGTGCCGATGGCGTTATGGTCCACGATAGTAAACGGTTCGACCTCCTCTCCCACAGGCGTGAGCTACGTCACCAATGCGCTGTGATTCCCCGGAACGATCCAGGGGTTCTGTTTGTGCACGGTGAGGACGTGACTGTCGCTCCCACATCGGACTTAATAGTCACACTCGTAAGTACTGCGTTTCACAAACTTCATATCAACGGACGTTATTTAAATAATATTTTTAGATTTTGAAGGCCAGTGATAATGATGAGTGTCTTTATCCGTGGATAAAACAAATGAATACATGTGTATGGACAAAAACAGTCTTCTCCTTTTTTATTTAAATGCAATATGTGCTCATCCACAATTCTACTCTCACATGGATAGAACTTTTTCCTAAATTTTGAAGCAAAGATGGCTCAGTTTTGGCGTGTACGACTTCGCGTCGATTGCTGTGAGTTCGAATCCCTGTAATGAGCCTGAGCTTTCGGTGAAGAAAAACATCGTGAGGAAACCATAGCAAGGTGGTAGGGCTTTTTCTAATGCCCGTCTGGCTAGCTAGCACCCTCGAGTTGAAAATTTGTCGTCAAGCACCAATAGCTGTGTTGCGGCAGCTGCACTGAGATCCAGTCCTCCCTGAAGTTTAGTTACCATCTTAGGTCACATCGCCACTTAGCATCAGGTGAGATTGTGGCCACTACGCCAAACATATATCAATAAAAAAAAAATACAAGCATGTAACCGTCACATGTGATTGAAGTAAAACTTAAATGGTCACCATTACCCCGACGGCCACCACCACCCCGATGGTCACCACCATCCCGACAGTCACCACCGGACTTTCGTTGCATTGTCGACCGGTTACCTCCTAGTTGCATCTAAAGAAGTTTTATTTAAAAAAAAAATAGCCCATCTTCAAACATAGCTCTAAAAAGATGTGGACTTCCTCGTTAAAACTGTCCAGGGTGTTTTAGCGGCAACTTATCATGCATGTTCCTGTTTATTATTTATAATCTATTTCACTTGCGAACAATACCCAAACTACTTCAAATAAAATAATGCTAAAATTACATAATATTATATATTAATATTATTTTTAATAACATAAGTTATTAAAAAACTACTACATGATAGATCAAGATCTCGCTAAAAACTTACATATAATCTTGAGGGCGTTTTTAAAATTGTATTAAATTACGTTGTAAGCTGTTTACTCCTGTGCTCTGAAACCACATAATTTAAAATTCAAATTAAAATTTAATATTAAAATATTGATTTTAATTAGTAACTCGTATAACAACTTTAAAAGGTATTCACGGTTATTGTCAAAACTTTATATTGTCGCTTCGAAGTTTGGCGTTTAATGAAATTATTAGAGGTAGTAAAGCGTGAGTGGGACTATATAGTGAAGAAACTGTAAAAGCCATCTGAAGCTTTAATGCCCTTACGGCTAACAGTGAAGACAGTTCGGAAAAAAAAAACAAATTTATGTGTGTCGCAGTTCATACGTGTCAGAAGTGAAACCATAAGAAAAAATAAAAAAATATGTTCTCTAAAAATTATCTTTAAATATCCTAAACCAGCGGGATTCGAACTATCGACCACTCGTGCGTACTGCGTATGAAGTCTAGTTCTCTCACACCACTAGGCCAATCCGACGACGATCACGACTATGAAAATCTGGACTTAACCGTGCATAATGTAAATGTATCTATCGCATTCTCTCGTAGGCTAAATCCTATAGATGTACTGTGGTTGTCTCTTTTTAGCGTTGTACGCTTTTTCGTTTCATCGAGTTTCAAATCACAACGGTGCTAAAGAAGTTTTCACTTCAAAAGTGGCAATCATTAGAACCTTCTTTAGACATAAGTTTATTAATTACTTATAGCGAGTGTTGTAATAATACTGTTTTTTAATATTTTATACAAATTTAAATTTATAAGAAAGAAAAAACGAATTTACCGTCTATGTATGTACGAAGTATTGGCAGGTAGAAAGATAAAAACAAAAAACGCTGGTATACAATTATAATGATCATAGACTCTGTTGTTTACTAATAAAATATTTTTGTATATAGTTACCGGTACAAATCGAATAAAGTAGACTTCCAGAGATTAAATTATATAGAACAAACAAGCATCGAAATATCGAAATATGCCACGTAAATCGAAACGATTTCAGTTGAGACATTTTTTTCAGATATTCCCAAATAAAAGCGAGGGGTTTGGTCCGACAAAATTTTAAGTATAAACTAAAATGCATATATTACATTAAACAAACTCTTTATTACTGAAAGCAAGTTGTTAAAATAATTATTTATCAGAATGTTACTTATTTTTAGTATGCTTATTATTTAGCTTTGTTAGATTTAATTAGCTTATTATTTTGAGTAAATAATTGAAAATAAAAAAAATGTGTGTTTTTATTGTGAAACCACAATGCAAGTGAAACTTCAAAAATTATTGAAGACATGTGACATACATTCTTTAATAACACACATTAACATATACAATGTTCCAAATTTACGATTATAAACTTGACTGCACGGCATAAAATTCAATTATATGTGCGACAATGTAATGTGATGCGACATGCGATAGATGAACGAAAATTTTCGGGCGATAGAATAAAAGTTTCGCTTTAATAAATTAAACATCCGGCTTGAAGAAACACGATAACATGAATAGGCTGCATTTATTTTTTGTTATCATTAAGATTTAAGTCAAAATTAAAATAGTTTCCTTAAAAAAAAAATCATCTTTGCAAACTTGCAAAGGTTGCTGAAAGATGGTTTAGTGATGAATTGGAGATATTGGCGACGCTGCAAATTAATTCTCCTGTAAAGTACATCGAAACAATTGACGTGTGTTTGAGAAATAGTGTCAGAAAATTGTTTGACGTGACCCGAAACGACGTAACTCGAAGACGGCAATTTCTAGACATCATTATCATTCACGTAATGATCCATCGTAAAATAAACTTTTGGTATAGTCTTCTATGTTTATCTATTACTGAATATGGTAGTTCAATGTCTTTCTTTGAACCGATGACATAGGTACATGAACGTTCAATATGTCCAACGGTCCGGAAAATAGCCTTGTCGACGAGAAGAATTGGTATGAGTCCCGATCTGGCATATATGTTACATTGTATGTCATTTTGTGTTCCAGTTTCTTATAATATAATCTTCTATAGATTATAAACTTTCACAGATTGTTTTTTTTTGTTTGTTTGAAACGTGCTATACTTTGGAAATTCCAGTTAGATTTGAAAAATGTCTTTAAATGTCAATTTTATAGCCTATTTATCGAGGATTGAGGAAGATTATATGCTACATAACTTTAAGCTACGACCGTAAGGAGCAGAGCAGTGCATGCAGTGAATGTACAATGTAGCATTCTGGTAAGCTGTAGTATAATACACAGCGCGACGGAACTCGGGAACAGTGTTTATTATGGTCGACATGTTAACTGAGGTTGTCACGATTTGATAGCTCTAGCGAGGATTCTTGAATTATTTTTTTCGAACTGACTATATTGTTAGCCTTAAGGGCCCTGGAGCCATTAGAGGCTTTGACAGCTTCACCGGGCTTGGGGGCGAACGCAGAAGGCAGCAGCCGCGAAAGCCAGGCAACAAGCTCGTGAGTGGCAAAAGTGGCCAAACTTCGACTTGGGCTGTTGCCGTAGATGCAAATAAGTCGCGATCTCATTGATTTCCTATACGTAAAATTCGATGTAACTATACATGTATGCATGTTTCTGCCTTACGGGAGGAATGAAGAACCATGCGTATCTTTATTTAGTCATCTGACAAGGATGTCTTGAAGTTGTTGCTTGCTAGTATGGTGCATGCGATCACAGAGCACACCAATAGCTAACGCGCCTAGCCAATAGTGCGGGTCAATAGTAAAGTTAATAGTACGAATACTAAGTCATTGGTACGGATTCTATAATGACATCGACACGTTTCTCCGTCTTACTTATATAAAATGGTATCTTATTTAGTGTTTATAGAAAGAAAGTTTTAGATCCAAGTTACTATACACAGACTGCTAGTAGGAACTACTTTTCAAGATATTATTCTCATATGTATATATTTTTTAATAGTAAAATTCTTTAATACGATCCCGAAATTCTTAACTAAAAGTAATTTAGCAAAAACATTTTTAAAATCGGTAAGGATCTAGAAAAAAACTCGTAAGAAATTCTAACGGGGTTCGAGAATAAAACCGGGGGAATTTTCATTTTTATTGATACGAACGAACGCCCCGAGGATTTATTGTTCGTAACAAACGGTTCCCGCGGAACGGTTGACAGTTTAAAAATAGCGATCCTATCTGTTGTTTGCGAACATTTTTATTGGACCGATTTGATTCACTTATTGTCATTACTCGCTTTATGGGTTTAGATGGGAATCGCCGAATTGGGTGCTGGAAAACCGCGCGTTCGTTTAGCTGAGATTTTCTGTTCTGTAATTTATTGTCGCTGTGAATAAATAAAAATCTTTACTTCATTTGACTTTTACGGATATATTGATGAAATACGTTTTTCAAAATAAAATCGAGAATATAGCATAATAGTAATAATTAAAAAGTCATGGTAGTTCGTGTAGACCAGTGTACAATTCATTTACTATGCGCACGTTTACGCCACTGAATGTACCTAACTATTTTATTAAATTCGTCTAAATTTACTATTCGTAATGATATATATAATTCGTATATATATTGAAATATATATTCGTATATCTGCCTTGGAAATGACAAAAACGTCGTAAGCTAGCGATGACATTTAGCCATTACTGTTTCTTTTTTTTTTATTGATTCATGGTAAGAAATCTTACATGACACATGTCAAATGCTTATTTTAGTGATGTAGCATAATTTAAATTGGAACTCGACTTTACGATAAACAATTCCTTTTTAGAGCAAAATATAATACACAACACGATTATGCGCTAAATCAATTAGGGATGTGTAAGCTGTATTAATTAAATAACAAGAATAATCTATAACAACAATTGAAATCACTATCTGGAACGCTTGAATAATAATAATAGTACCTGACTCCAAACAAAAGATTAATTCTTCCAGTCTTCGTTGTGTGTTGCTGCAGTAAAATGTAGTAATTAGGTAAATGTATAGTTGTATACGAAATTAAAAAAGAAATTGATAAATTAAATGTACAACGGCGTTCGATCATTTCGATGAACTTTTTTTCTTTTTATCGTAGCACTGCATAGTGACTACACTGTACCTGATGGTGAGCACAGTGAAATCCAATAACATCGGCGACTACCGAGGGATTTATAATACATCGATAGTCACTGATGTCATGCCGGCCTGCTCAAGTATCTCTTCGCGTTATGTTAAAGGACTCCATGTTGTAGGAAGGAGGGAAAACACTAGCCTGGAGACAGTTCCACAGCCTCTCAGTACGGTAAAGATACGACGTAGCAAATTTCTTTGTTCGAGCCGAGATAGAGAAATTTGCACTTTCGACTTGTACTTATAATACGATTTATTTTCGATTCCTTGGCTTTATTGTTGGTCTTCTCTAGTTTTAAGTAACATAGAAAGTAACTATGCACGTAAAAAAATACAAAAATCATTGTATAGAGGGATTTATTCAGGTTTTTTTTTATCGTTATAGGTTTGGCATAGTGGCCACACTCTCACCTGATGTTAAGTGACGATGTGGCCCAAGATGATAACACGGTAAATCTAGTGGAAGATTGGCTCTCAAGTGCAGCTGCCTATTGGTGCTTGGCGACAGATTTTCAACTTGAGGGTGGTAGCTAGCCAGACGGGCATCAGAAAAAGCCCTACCACCATGCTATGGTTTCCTCACGATGTTTTCCTTCACCGAAAGCTCAGGCTCATTGCAGGGATTCGAACTCACGTTGATCAACGCGAAGTAGTACATGCTGACACTGAGCCATCATTGCTGCAAATTCAAATTAAAACTTTAGTGGCAAGAGAGCAACTATCTTGTTAATGCGTTGTTTTATTTGTTTGAAGTCTAAATATTAGAAAAAACATTATATATAACATTGACATAATTAGGAAAAAAAAAATCGATTTTTTTATGTATTTTAAAGCTTCATCATAATTATGATAATAGTAAATTGGAAAAAAACTTTTTTTTTTTTTTAAAGATCAACAATTGAAAATTGTAATATTTTAACAAGAATCACGTGACTAAGAAACGCGCTACTATTGATCGTCAGGTTTGTGACGTCATAATATTATAGGAATTTCATCGAGCAAGTCAAACCACTGTAACAGCTGTGTGCTACAATGAGTAGAAATTAACATTTTGACGTCACACGCGCTCGTATTTATTCGGGAACGATTGGCGCGTTTTCGGTACTGAATTCAAACATTAATTTTTATTTTGAAATAACTTAAAAAAATAGTATGCTATAAAACTTATGATCTTTCGATTTATCACAAAAAAAAACATTCAAATACTCAATTGTGTATAAACACACATTGGTATGAAATAAGTACAAGAAGAAGCTTCACGACTACAAAGGAAAAATGAAATATACCACGCTGGTTTTTTAATCTTTGAGACCGAATACACTCCCCGTTATCCTACCAGGCGCTATTTGTACATATGCGGAATATTCCTACGGATTAACTTACTGGATTAGTTGCTGCGAAAGTGGCGGGCCCAACCGATAGGCGGGCCCGCACGAAATCCTCTTGTGGTGACTTCCTCTAAATAATTGATTCCGCTCCTGAAATTGAGACAATAACTATATTAGCGACGTAAAAAAAGGCCATTGATTTTTTTTCTGAAGAGGATACGCTGAGAGTCAGATATGTGACGCATCTAATCGTAAGAGTTCAAATAATACAACAAATATGAACTTTTCATGATAAAATATCGCAATTAAACTTTAATCGCTATAGTCTGGTGATAAGTACCCAGTACTCAAATAAAGACAGGTCTTATAATGATTCTATAAATTTTTTCTTTGAGCTTTATTTCATTGCAAAGAATTTCGCAAAAAAAAAAGGGATTTTCATTGTAAATATTATCATTTACCTGAGTATGTACATTTGAAAGTATAAAGTCAAGAATCTAATTATTATAGCTGAAACTAATCGTCTTCCCAAGAAGCAAAATAAACTCTTAACTTCCTTAAATAAATAATATAACCGAACAATCTGTTTACTCGCAGTAAATCTAGCAAGAAAGGTACACAACTTAAGCTAAATCTGAACAAGCAAAAATTTTCGTGTACAACAGTGAATGTCGGACGCACGCCTGTATGCGCCATCGTGAATGCCTGGCTTTATTTCTTTTGTCTTTTATCTCTCCTTCCGCAGGCTGTGTGGGTACTGGCAGAATGCCAGCGTATTCATGCAGTTTAAGTTTATAACTACAGCGGGTTCGTATTTAATTAGTTATAGGATAATTAGCTTTGTTCAAAATACTACCTCACTATCATTTTAAACTTTAATAAAGGCTTTACCATATTGACATATAGCAGAAACAATCCGGAAAAGTTTATATTTTATGGACAAGTGCTAAAAAATTAATAACCACCTTTAACTACATAGTATTTCAGCACCAATATTGTTGCGAAACAATTACAACCTTTAGTCAAAGTAGGGAAGCAATGATGGCTTAGTGGTAGCGTGTACGACTTCGTGTGGATTGACATGAGTTCGAGTCCCTGTAATGGCCTGAGCTTTCGGTGAAGGAAAACATCGTGATCAATAATATGTATAATAATATATCATCCTAGCTTGAAATCAAATGGCCCTCATGTGAGATTGTCGTCTCATATTGTTATCAGATGATAACTATATCTGACATAACAGAACTGAGGTAACAGAAGATATCTATATCTATAAAAGTTTAACTAACTAATTGACTGACATATCAACGCACAGATTAAGCTACTGGGGCTAGGACCGTGACAGTTTGCATGCGGGTTCCTTTGCACTGTAGGTGAACACTAAGGAAGTTTTTTTTTTTAAATTCAACCCCTTCGGTGATGAAAAAGGGGATGAATGTTTATTTAAAAATCCGTCATTTTTTAAGACTGGTCTATGAAAATTGGTATTTAGCAATTTAGTTAGAATAGGACATAAAAACATATAATGGGACATAAGAACTCAATTAAAGCGCTAGTTACATATAATATATTCAGAAAATAAAATAAAACAATTTCATAGATTTATGATAGGTTTCTGCACCGCTTCAACTAGTTCCCTTCGGCGTATTATAAAAAAGCGGCAATGAAAACTACGTCGAATCGGCGTATTCGAGAGTTAATATCATACCGACAATACTGCAACATTGACGAGCTTCATTTCAAATAGTCGCTACACACTACGATACAAGTTGTCTTATTCTAAGAGCTATTGTTTGCATGTCATCCTTGCGTAGGGGCCATGCTAATCTCCTCTGTGTCGTTCTAATTTTAGTTTATGTAGTACCGAAGCAACTTTGCCCGAAGCACGCACACTCTGAGCATATATGTCAGACTGAGCACGGACTAAGATACAACGAAAGTCACAAGGCTGCACCGTTTACGTGCTATCATACTGATACCCACCCGTAGTTGCGGGCGGAGAAGAAATCACCGATAGAAGGCACTGTGCAGGTGCAGTTTCCCCGCACAATATATTTGTGCGAGATGAAGCATCTGACCGAGCTATTGTTTTTAGGTAACGCTGTTTCTAGTTGAGACCAATCAATTTATTATAGACTAGGGGCCCGCCCTGGATACGCACGGGTGTTAAACAAAAATTTCAAAAATTATATATTTTAACTCTCACAAACACAGGGTGCGTTGGGGGTTACCAAGAAAAAGTACATTATAGAGAAAGTTTTTAATTTTTTTTTTTAATATTTATTATGTTATTTTTTTATTTTTTGTATTTAATATTTATTTATTTTTTTATTTCTTATGTTCATAAAAAGATCATATCTACTAAAATACTTAGGCATTATTACTATTGCATATTTTAACATAAAAAAATAGTTATTGTGACATAACTGTAATAGATAGACATATGGTATTCAGGACTTTTTTGTAGATATTGATGTCCCCTATAAATGTATCTATGTAATGCAAACAAACAATCTAATCTTTCCTCTTTATAAAATTAGTTTAGATTTATACATATATACATACATCAATCACGCCTCTTTCCCAACGGGGTAGGCAGAGACCACGTCCTTCCACTTGCTACGATCCTGAAATACAACTTTCGCTTCCTCAACATTCATCAATCTTTTCATGCATGCTCGTCGGTTTAGAGTACTCTGGACCTGACCTTTCTTCAAAACGTCCCCGATTTGATCGTGGAACGTTCGTCTAGGCCTTCCTCTTCCAACGTTCCCAATTACACTCATCTTATAAATCTGTCTAGTCAATCTTCTTTCATTCATCCTCTCTACATGTCCAAACCATCTAAGCATCCCTTTCTCAATCCGTGTCACTACATCTTCTTTCACACCACAACGTTCTCTTATTACACTATTTCTTATTCTGTCACTCAATTTCACTCCTGTCATACTTCTTAGCGCTCTCATTTCTACTGCATTTATTCTACTTTCATGTTTTTTCTGCCACACCCAGCTTTCACTTCCGTACATGAGTGTTGGAACTAACACTGCTCCATGTACAGCCAGATGAGCTTTTCTAGAAATTTTCTGGCTGTTCCTAAAGGCGTGCAACGCCCCATTCATCTTATTACTAGCATTAACTCTCCTTTCAATATCACTTTCACACTTTCCATCGCTAGTAAACATTGATCCCAAATAAACAAATTCATTCACTTGCTCTAGTTTATCACTACCAATCCGGATACATACTTCTGTCATGCTCTCTTCCTTTTCAAATACCATAACTTTAGTCTTTTTTGCGTTCACTTTCATAGTTTAGACTTGCACGGTGATAACAGACTGTCAATGTCCAGTGGACGAAGTTGTTTCAAATGACTACGTTACAATAAAAAAGAATTAATACTGTCATTCCTATATAGTATAAGTTATACGAATGTACAAATTACACACCGATAAAACAAAAAAAAAAAAACCAACAAGACAAATTTGATAATAAATATACTTTTCGATAAATTACATTCAGAACAGCCAGTTAATAAATGATTCCATTTGTCTTCGTTGAAAATATTCTCATTGTTAAATTATTCAAAAGCTTGAATCTTTTCGGTGCTTACTATTCGAGGGAATATCGTGCTTTAAGTAACAGATAATTATAATAAAAGAAATTCGTTGTGTTAATGCTATAGGTGTAGTGTTTCACCGAAATTTCACCAGTTGTGATGTGACCCATGATGGTGGTAGCACGCTTACATACATGTTAAGTGATGGTAGTAACATTTGGACAAAAAAAAAACAATTTAGAATTTCATACATTTTAATAAGTTCTTGGCAATATTGCAACATTTTTGTAGCTACTAACAGACGGCAATATATGAAAAAAGAATTATTAACCGTATATATTTATTTGCGGTTCTTTTTTTGTAGATTAAGAAATACGTAGGAAGATATGAATCAAAGGTTATAGTGTATACAAGTATAGCAACATTTGGCTACTGTCCAAACTTTGTATACGCGTGGACACAGATTTTTTTGTATTTATTTGTAAAATACACTTGAAATAACCGTTGAGAATCACCTTAATAATATAATATGCTGGGTAATGTGTACAATTTTAACGAACCAAAAGGTTAAAGTATGCAGATTCTTTATTATTATAATAAATTATCAAACATAAATCATTACATTTAAATGTTGATTATTCCACTTGAATTATTTAATACTATTTATAAATAATATAAAAACTAATCTTTCCTTGCTTGTTTGTATACCGTGTATGCCTAAACCATTAATCCGATTGCGATAAAAAAATTTAAACAATTAAGTATTTAATTTCATTTATTGACTAGCTGTGTCCGCGGCGCCGCCCGCGTGGTTTACAGAATGCCGTCGATCGAGCACACGAGCGAATCGTGCTGCCCCCGCTCTAAAACGGAAGACAAAAATGCTTATTGTAGGTGATTCTTAGAAGACAGATATATGCTATTGTTGATTTTTTGTAGGTCTTAAATTTAAGTTACCACAAATAATCCGTGGACTGTTTTAAAAAAAGAGCCACAATCTTTTTAAAGCGTTTCTTGAACTCTGAAGATTTTAAAAATATTCTATCCACGTGACATTTGTATAATTGTGTATAAACACATGTTGCCGTTAAAAAATAAGAATGATCGTAAATATTTCAGTGCTTGTTACGTTTCCTCGAGGTTAACTTATATGGAGGCATGAAGACGTGGCATAAAGACCCTTTTTTTTCACATATTACACATGAAATATGTGAACATTCCCGCGAGGTGAATAATATAAAAAGAAAGAAAAACAAAACAACCCTTATAATTTTCAATTTTCACTAGATTTACCCTCTCATCGACCGATAAATGCGTTTCGGGAGGAAACTTTTATATTATTTTTATATTGCTTGCCTAACTATTAATGAAGCGTAAAAGTACTTGGAACGTTGATGCCTTATCGTTACAGATGTTTTGTGTCATCTGTGTATATAAGAACCTTCAAACCGTGTCCCTCTTAGGGTACGTAGAGAGATCGATCACTTTTTCTGAAATTTTCTTTTTTACATTCTTTCACGGTCAATTATGTATGCGTCCAAGCTGTTTTTTTTAACAGAAAGTAATATTAGCACATAGATAAGCCGGTGCCCGAGTGACAGACTCTGCCTAGGCCCAGACCTAGCACTCCGTGCCGGAGTTCTACTAATCTTAATATTTAATAAATAAATAAAATAAATAAATCTATAAAAATAAATAAATAGAAGTGTCTGTTTGTAATGTCAAAGAAAATCTTTCGACTAAAACATATGTACTTATATAACAAAAAAAAATTCAAATTCCTAATTCAAAAAAATCCTATTCCGACTAATATCAAAAACGGTTGAACCGTATTAGACGAGATTTTCACTGACAGATAGCTGATTTTATAAGACTTAACTTAGGCTAATTTTATTAAAGAAAAATAATTAGGATTCAGCGCAAATAAAAAAATAAACATTTTATTCCGACGGCATTCTGTAGTGCACGCGAACGGAGCCGCGGGAATAGTTAGTATTTAAATATTAAAAAAAACATCTTGAACTGAATCGTTACTCAATATCAGTTTTGAAACCCTAGCGCAATAAATAATACTCGGTGCTACCGAATACTCAAGATGCAAAAGTCATCTCAAGTCTGTCCAATTAGCTTTAACGTGAAAAGAAAGAAGAAAACGAAATTTGTTCAAAGAATTTTTAATCAAATCTGTTTCAATGTGAAATATGTCCAATAAGATTGACACAATACCTCTAAATGCTAAGATATCTTCGAGTAAATTTTTATCTATTTAAAATGTTTCCACTTCAACAGTTAGTAAGTCAAATACAGCTAGAAATATCATATTGTCCAGAGATTAGAATGCTGGATTGTGTTCTACTAGATTGGTACCATGATACATCAGGTGTAAGTTACACCTGCCAGAGTTGCACGCTCAAGCATGTCGCTTTCCGAGATCAATATACATCCAGTATTCAAGCGGGTGGTAGGGAACTGTATCTCACTGGGTCGCGATCACCATGCATTTTGTGGTAAACCTACAGTAATTATTAGGGTAGATCCAGCTGCAGACAGGCTTGAAAGCGATGACCGACGATGAATTGCTTATCTCTCAGAAGTCACCGCTATTTTTGAATTGTTGTGCTTACCAATAGGAACAGTACCGTCATTTTGCCGTGTTACTAAAAACTATCGATGTATATTTAATATCTATAATGTATATGTACGATGTATAATATCTACTTAACTCGCAATAATAATTAATGTACTGATTTTTCCGAACGTGGATAAAAATCTTTTTCATTTATAGTATAATCACGATTCAATCATCGGGCCAAAGTTATCTCAATTAGTTGAATGAGTTGGGTTCGGATTTTGGTAATGTTCGGCTTATACTGCTTTGTACTGCAAGCTTAATAAGGGATTTTAGAGAACTTAGCAAAAGCGACATTCGTAGCGAATATAAATGTTTGCCACTATATTTTCGCTTTTGACATTTATTTAAACAGATTAATAAAAAATACGGTGTAATATTATTTTATTCTAATTCCCATATAGGTATTATTAGGCTTATAAATCGATATAAGTGAAATTATAGAGGTTTCCCATTGTGCGCGCAACACCTTCCCTCCTCCAAAACTATAGGATTTTGATCAATTTTTTTTTGTTTTACGTCTTAGATACTAGGTCTGTATTTTAATAAATATCATGAGATCTTTATAAACAATAGTTCTGTAGTCTACGTGTGCGGAACCACGAGTATAGCGAGTGTATAAAATAATTTGTGATGCTCCTGTACATTGGACACTTACTAGTAATAAGCAATTAAAAAATATTTGAAGATACACTTGGTAACGAAGTATTGGTATAAATCGAAAGGTATATCGATTCAAGATTTAATAAATAATGACACTACAGAAAAAAAAACGTTTCAATATAATTTCAAAATTGAAATATTGCATGTTATTTCTTAAAATAATGTAAAATTTAATAGGTAATGTATAGAAACACCTAAGTTCAATGTACCTACTGACAAAGTCATATTATAAAACACTTGATATTGCTTCAACTACAATCGAAACATAATAATGATATGTCAAATTTATTATACATTTTGTTCACAAAAACTCACACAAAGCGTCGGATATCATCGTAATTGTCTGCGAAATAAAATAAATTACATAAAATATGTTCGTTTAACAAGTAAAATATATGTCTGCCCAATTGATTTCGTTTTCTTGTCTCTTTTACATGTATAAAAGATAATTTGAGACATTTTTTGCAGACTTGATTTATTATTTTTAAGACATCACATGGTAAAGGTTATCGTGAAAAGAAAGGTAAATTTAAAGAACTCTCAACACAAATTACTTGTTTATTGAAACCATTCTAATGAGTCCAAATACAATGAATACAAAGTACAAAATATAAGTTTATGAAGAGTTGGGTATCCTAATAATTCTAGATGATGCTGCATCAGGTCAAGGTTACCATATTCTTGCAATATCATTGAAGTAACTGAATACTGAATTTCAAATTTATCAGACCTATGAAAGTTGTTCACATCCCTGGACAATTGGGTATTTGAAAAAAAAAGGAAAATCGTTTTTTTTTGTATTTTAAAGCTTCATCATAATTATGATAATACTCAATTGAAAAAACTGTTAAAACATTTTTTTATTAATAATGAACAATTGAAAACTGTAATATTTTAAAAATAATCACGTGACCAAGAAACGTGCTACGGTTGATCGTCAGATTTGTGACGTCATAATGTTATAGAAATGTAATCGATTAAATCACTGTAACAGCTGTTTGCTACAATGAGTAGAAATTAACATTTTGACGACCCACGAGCTCGGATTTATTCGGGAATGATCGGCGCTTTTTCGGTACTGAATTCAAACATTAATTTATATTTTGAAATAACTTTTGAAATATTACGAAAAAAATTAAACAAAAATAGTTTGTTATAAAACTTATATATGATCTTTCCATTTAACACAAAAAAAAAACATTCAAATACCCAATTAGAAAAGAGCTGATAATCTAAAAATAAATAAACTGCTTTTTTCAATCATAACAAGAATACTCTCGATCAAGAAACCTTTCAAACCAGAATTGAAATTAATTCATCCGATTGGTAGCTACGATGTCACAGACATCTAGATACACAGCTACACATGTTAAACTTATAACACCCTCTGTTTGCTCTGGGGATTATGATATAACCAAAATATAAGCGTATCGGATAAGGAAATATCGAATTATCGATAAACTATCACCTCTGTATTATGTGCCAAGTTGATATTCGAAACACGTGCATTGAAAGCGGCACTTACCCACTTAATATGGCAGTGAGTTCACGCAACTAATACGTTCAAGACCCACATTAAACGCTAACAGTCTACTTGAGCGCTTAATGTTACTAGCCATTTGTGAGATAATTAAGTTAGATATAAAACTTTATACTGAAATTAAAAAAGAACTAGAAATCACTAAATTAATTTTTAATTAAATTTGCATGAGTTTCAGCCCACGATGAAAATATTAGCAACTACCTGTGCCCGCGAGTCCGCACGCGTGGACTACAGAATTATTGTTTATAAAGATATCGGGATAATTATTGTTTTTAATAAGGACTATATCATCATCATTGGCCTTTTCGTCTATAACAGACGGATAGTGTTTCTGGGAGCAGCTTCTTTCGTGTCTGTATACGCCATTCCACGCAGCTAGGCTGTCGCGGCTGAAGTGACCTCTTCTCAGACCCAATGCAATACCTGGGATACAGTTAAGGAAATACAGGGTTGCTCAGGACCTGTACCACCCTCTCGGCCTCACTAACTGAACCCGCAGGAACGACATGTCGATACGTGCGGCGTCGGGTTGGCTGCAGCGACTTGACGCACATTCGGGTTACACCGAGATCACGCCTAACCGGATGCTCTTCCCGGGTTTGCTTTCAGAGTTTACCTTCTCCATGCCAACTTAGGTTAAACAGTATGTCTCCACCGAGTCCGGCATACTCATTGCATATCTACGATGAATTACCTTTCAAGATGGAACAGACTGTGGTCGTACGAAACTAGAGATAAGTAGAAGGAAAGGCGATATGGAGCATGAAAGGATGTGCAGGGTAGATGATACTAATGTTACGGTGACAGGAATATATAAATATAACATTAGTAGCTCGAGGAAGCCGGGGTTGCATATTCGACTACACATCTCGCTTCACCGGACAGAGGAAGCTGATGCATACCCTATATATGTATAAGGACTATATAACTAAGGCGTAAAACAAAAAAAAAATATACAAATCTATACAGTAGTTTTGCGGCAAACAGCAATAATTTTATTTATATAGATGAATATCCCGAAATGTAAAGACAATAATTCAAAAACAATTAATGAGTGTTTGATGATATCATCGAAGTCAAAAAAATGAACATAAAATTTTATAATATCATATATACAACAAGAGTAATAATATACACAAGCAAACATTTTTCATTTTTGCAACATTGCACCCGCTTATTTTGGTCCTTCGATCCGGAATGTGCATAATGCATAAATTTGATCGGGTCCAATCTACACACTAAGTTAATTTCACAACCGATCTTGCAATACGCAAACGACTTTCTTTTCCATTTAAACGCGTCGTTGAATCTGACCGTCAGCGTTTCAAACAATTTGTCTTACCCCATATTTCCCTCGAGACGTGCAAAATTTCTTTTTTGCTTAGATCTTTTCATATAAAAGATAAATTTAGACAAAGGCGTCCCGGACTTGTTATTGCAAATGAAATGAACGCCCCAAAAATGTAAGTAACAACTCTATCTAGGCTCTCTCAGATGGGTAAACGACTCGGTTGTTTTTTTTTGTTTGTGAAAATAAAAAAGTATATATGTATTTCTTGTACTACAATCTGAAATGAGGGTTAGATAATACTGGTTACATCAAAACATTTATGATATTTGGTTTACCTAGAATAATTTAGTATTAACAATAAATCTTTATATCTCTAGTATATATACAGAACAATAACCTAATACAAAGAATCTTATTTTATTTGTGTTGTGACATGAGTTGAGTTCTTAAATTAAAGAAGAAGAAGAAGAATTGGATTTTGGAAACTACTTTCGAGAATGTTCGGAATAAAAGCACCACAGAATACGAATTGATTTACATTGTTCTACTGATATCTCTCTCAATCTGCCAGTTTTAAAATATGATTTCTATTGACTTTTCGTTTCTCTTGCGATATTCAACTAAAAAGGGCTCATTTTTGAGAAATGTTACCCTGGTTCCGAATGGACGAATATATCTTAATACACTTAATATACTTAATCTTCATCAAACGAAATAACACATACTACTAACCAAAATACGTTTTAAATACAATCATTATATTCCATACCATTTCTTAATTTATGTACCAATGTCAATTTGTCAACACTGAATGTATTTTATATAAAAAATCTACACAACATCTAAACAACTAAATATTCATACTAGTAGATTAGAAAAAGTAATCTCAGAAAATTTATTTAAAATAAATTCTTCATTTCTTTTTTTTTTCTTTTTTTTCAATTTATATAGTACCATGGTAAAATGACGACACTGTGCCGATTGTAGGCAAAGAACAATTTAAAAATAATGGTGACCACCAAGAGATCGGCAACTCATCAACGGTCGTTGCTGTGATTCCGACAGGAACTAAATATATACTGGCTGATTTCAAAAAGCAACAAATAAAAAGAGAGCCCGTGTGATGTCATCTGCATATTACAACGCATGAATACATTTGAAATTAAATTTTAATAGATATATGAAAGACTGACTGGCTGCATCACAAACATAATTTCCGTTGCAAAGAAAAAATTACTCAAAGAGTTTCGTACAGAAAAAGTTTTAAAAATCTCATTTCAGCTTTAGTTTGTTCGACTCGTACCAGTTCGGAATTGAAGAGGAGAATTTAAAAATTTGTTTTCTGTTTAAGTAAAACAAATTTTTACCACTGGCAGCTGAGAGTTAATATTATTTTTTATATTTTTAGTGATTCAGCATAGTTAGTTATGTCAAATCCAAGAATTCGAATCATTTGAATTTCGACAGTTTTACTAATAAGGCAATTCTTTAAAGTGAGCGATAAAAAGGACTTCAACACGAATGAAGTTTTATCGGTATTAAATTTTGTAATTAAAATTGAAATAATAAAATATTCTATGACAAATTTACTTGTATCGTTTCTCTTTAATGCGCATGAACAGTTAATCTGTTTTTTTTCAACTTCATTGCAACATTATTATTTTTATTTAATACCAACTGTATTCGTGCACAATTCTGCCAACGTCACGAGAATATAATATTATTTTTATCTTGTAATCTTCAAATATAGCTTTAACAAGATGGTGGCTGCCTTGTTGAAACAGTTCTGAGACTTTTTGTGGCACATTCAAATACCGTCAAAATTACATAATATAGGGCCAAATAACGTAAGTTCATGAATCAACCACACGACTCACGACAGATTTCTCGTTAATAATATAGGTCACATAATATAAAAGTAACGTTTTATATCTTTGTTCTATTTACAGGACTTCGTTGTATAGGATTTAAAAAAAAAGCAAATACTCTGTGTGACATTTTATCGCTGTGGTAGATGTGTATCGGACGTGAGCTTGTGTCCGGGATCAATTCGTCGAGATAAAATCACTCGCTCCGATACTCGTTGGGGATTTGCAGAAATGAATAGCGAAGAACTTTGTATACCCTTCTTTGTTTTAGACTGGAATATTTATATCGATATGTACATCTTAGATAGAAACGAGTTACTAAGGGCTTTTGTTATTATCTCTTACAAGGTTAAGTACATTTTGGAATATATATATTTTATTATTTATTTATAACTGAACCGTAGACTACAATCTCCTTAAACTTAGTGTCGATAAGACTGAATTCGTTACGCCTAGAAAAGGAATAGCTGAAGAAAAAAACGTGCCTGATATTAAAATAATCGAAAAAGAAATAGAAAGACGAAATAGTTTGTAGCGGATTTAATTCTTTCAAAACCATACCCCGTTCTATGTTATTCTAAATATATTTACTGAGATATAAAATCAAGAAGGACGAACAAAGAAATCCTCTTGCAAATCTTCTCTAAGCGACCGCGAGCTGTGTAATTAAATTATAGAACTCGGTACCAATCTTTTATTTTCAATTACAGGCAATGGAATTTTCATATGGGACAGAGATATTTTTTTGTCATAGTCTAATTTATGCTGTTTGGCAGTCACCACAGATCATGTACGTCTAGAAGTGAATTATTAGATGAAATAGTTTAGAATTTAATAGATATATAGATTAAAAACCTAAGATATTACAATGAGCCACACAAAATGTTAAATTTGCTAACGGACTCCTAATAAAGATTGTACGACTGCTATTTTTATACCATATAATAATATTCGAGACGTTTTATATAACCTTTTCGTATCTATAAAAGGAACGGACCTTTAAGGATTATTGGTATAGTATGAAGTTCTTTAATATGACCCTCCAAGACTACTGAGGACCGTTTGTGCAAAAAACCTATATCTTTTATTAGAACATTTTGCTATCTCCCTTAATATTATGAAGATCAAGAGGTTGTTTTTTTGTTAGTTTGTACGCCTTCAAATAAAGTAATTGTAAAAAATATATTAATGAAAATAAATAATAAATAAAATAAAAGAGATATCATTGGAGGAAATAATTTTAACGGTTTAGAAAGATCATCAATATGGTACAGCAAACATAATAACCATAAAAATAGAAGGATAATAAAAAAAAATTGAAAAAGGACTTATGCAGATCAGGGTTGTTGCGGATGCGGATTATTTGAGGTTCACATCCGCACACATCATAATCAAACATCATAATTTCATAGAAACTTGCCTTTTTGCTTTCTTTGTTTGTAGTACGCTTATTTTGCTCATAATAATAATAAGGATTAAAATAACTAAGTAGATATTATAAAAAAGTTCAGGTGGCAGTATCGAGTTCGCGTATTATCTCGCCACGTCACTTCAACGCCGCAAACCGAGCGATCTAGTTGCTGGCATCGAGAACGGACCACCGCGGCCGGACCGCTCTCCGCTGTCGTCAGTCCGCGGCCTTACATCGTCAACGTTTATAGGTAAAAAGGAAACAGCTCTCTCTCAAGTTTAAAAACATAAAGAAACCAAACGTTTATCCGGGTAATACGAAAACGGGGAAAAGTGTATATAGTTCAGGTTTATATCCGCTGGCACAACTCGAATTGTGTAATAGAATTTTATTAAAACAACCTTTAGGTAGGTACGCGTGGTCGTATCCAATCTTGGCATTATATATAAACTCAGTTTTACGCGTGATTTAATTTATTTTTTCTGTTTTACATAAACGAAGAGCAATTTCTACCGTTTGTTTCTCGAACGTAACGTTATATACAGATACTTTTATAAAACGGTCGCATAAAGCGTCCGCCTTCCGTTTAGAATCGAATAGCTGATAATCTTTGCTCCTTTATTTGCATTGTTGCCCCCAACGTCAGTATATCAAGATGTTAATTTACAAAGGTAAATAATAAATCGAACCCTTTACAATCGGTAAATACATTCAATATTTGCAATAGGATTGCAAAATGTTTAAGTATACAATTTAAAGTAAGATGGCTCGGGAGAACTAGTTACTCTTAAGGATAAAGCCACCCAAGCCCGGTAAAGCTGTAAAAGCCGCAAAGGCTCCAGGGCCCCTAAGGCTAACAGTATAGTCAGTTCGAAAAAAAAAGATAAAGCCAGGAATGAACATATTCTGGGAACATTTACAGTTGTGAAAATTCATGACAAAATTGCCGAAATTCGTATGCGCTTGTATGGACAGATAAGGCGTCGTGATTCTACATCATATGATATGGTTCGTTATGGACATCATTTATCCTAAAAGAAATCGAGGTAGGCCACCAAACATCTGGCTGGGAATAATTCTGAGGGACATGACGACGATGGGTTTATATACCCGGAAATGACACAATTACGCCAAGAATGGCACATTAGAGCTATGATACCGGCCTTAAAAGATATTGAAAATGAGGGACGGTGGAAAATAATATATAAAGATATAATAGTTATAATATTACGGTGTAATATAGGCTAACGTTGATACGAATAAAATTTTTAAATTTTATAATGGAACAGATAATGGAATAAAATATTCAAACAGTATACAGGCTTTATATATATTCAGTAATTTGAATATATTTAATGGCATAAAGTAACGGCTGATGGTTAAGAACTAATCAGAAGACATCGTGCAAGTTAAGAAATATTCTTACAGTATAATCATTTAGTGTAAAAAGAACCACAAGACAAATCATGTCTCGGCGTTTTTAAATCGTCAATGTGTCGTGAAATGTCGTGTTGATTCAACTTTTGCATGACTCAGACACATTTACATACTTTACTAACATATTTTATAACTAGCGTTGCCCGGCGGTTCCGCACGGTTTATAATCCAAAAAATTCTTCTATTACTATTGTTATTTTTACTAATATTTTTGGTTTTCCAAACATTATTATCAATTTTTATAGCCTACCTATTGGGAAAGGAAATATATTTCATAAAAATCGATAATAAATTAACAAAAAAAAATATTTGTTTTTTTTTCACCTTTCAAGGATACTTTTAAGCGCATAAAATTAAAAAAAAATCGGCGTTGCGTTTTTGAATTAAATCCAGATACAAATGAGTAGAGAAAATAAGTTTTACTTATAAAAATTGGTCAAGCCGTTTTTGAGTTACATACGGACATACAACAGACAGACAAACAAAAATTACAACATATTCGTTCAGTGAACTTTATAATAGAAATATATAATAAATTAAAAAAAATGTATTTACAGTTAGTCATACAGTTTTTTTTATTTATAGATAATTTTCACATTTCTTAATACAAAATAATTTGCAAAATAAATTCCTTTAGGCTACACAGAAGCTCAAAAGTGATTGAGCAAAATTCCAGTTAACCGGCAATTGAACAAAGATTTGCTACAGATACACAAACTTTCCGAGTGCTTATTTCTAAATCCGAGAGCAAATAATCGACGATTTAAACAGTTAAAAATACATCAAACGGTATCACAATCCGTTTAAGGGAGCTTCCACTACGCGGCGGTACACCCGAACCGAGATGTTAAAACTCAAATTACTTTCGAAACAACCACAATAAATTTACACGGAGTGTTTCAAAGTATTTCATAAGAAAATTTGTACATAAATTTCGCATAGTTCCAGGGTTGCCAGTTGATTATCTGATCTAGTCACTGTGAATGATTTGTTTTTATGCCGGGAAAGGAAAGAAACCTTTTTATTATCTAGCATATGAGAAATAACCTCAAATAGTTCTAAATAATTAAAGACGTAAAGTATTTAATATAAGTATTAAATTGAAATGAACAAAAAACAGTTCCAACCTTTAATCAGTTTATATTTTTCTTAATCACTTCAATGATATATAAAACTATTTTAATACAATTTATAACAATTGCACAAAAATCCATGAAAAAATTGAAATGAACATAAAACAGGTTCAACCTTTTATCAGTTCATATTTTTCTTAATCATTTTAATGATATATAAAAACTATTTTAATACAATTTATAACAATTGCTGAAAAATCCATTAAAACAAATGAAATTAACAAATTAATAACACTACTCCGAAGTTAATTAATAACACTCTTAAATTATAATTTACTATGCTAAAGAAAATGACAAAAAAAAGAAGAAATATTTTATTGTTGATTTATTTTCCGTGAATAATAGTCGAGCGTTAGAATAAAAAGTGTACACCGATATCAACTATCTTTATAAATAAAACGATGAAGGCATCACGCAATAACAACGTTTTAAATATTTATTTAATAAATATAGTATAGTTATATTAATAGTTAGTTATATTATAATATAAATTTAATATAGTTTTAAACGGTTTATACTTTGGATATATGGTCCTAGTCAATATATATATATATATATATATATCATGATATCATCATAATAAACATTAATTCTGTAGTCCACGCGAGCGGAGTTGCGGACACGGCTAGATGATGCACATTTTTTAAATTACTTAAGTGACAGCCCTGTAATTGCGACTACGGTAAACCCATTTTGTAATCTGCTAGGGCCCGGAGGCTTGCGATATTCGAGAGTTTATGTAAACTTCTATTCGCGAGCGGCCAATGTTTACCCTATCAGTGATACCGTTAAATTGAGCTACCAGTAGATACTTATTATAATTTTTAAATGATATGAAATAACATAAAATGTAATAAAATAAAAAAAGATTAAAAAGATCTTAATGGGTAGATCAACCCGAGTGTTGAGCTTATAGCGGGGCGTATTATGCAGGGTTTATATGAATTAAAAATTTGCCAAGTGCGTGTCGAGCCACGCGCAGTGTAGGATTCCATAGTTACCCGTCACCATATATACGCTTAAGGATGCTTATGTTACACCGGGCCGTAGCAAGGCCAGGTGCCGGCCGGAACACTGTCAAACCTTTATAACATACATTTGTATGAAATTATTCATGATACACCGGCCCGGCAAAATTATAACCGTCTCCCGCCGGTGCCCGGCCCGGTGTAGCATGAATTACTTCATACAAAAGTATACGGTGTCACTTGAGTCTAACAAAAATTAGCACTTTAAAGGTTAATATTTCGCAAACGGATCCTTGAATCGATAAATAGTTTTCACAGAATATTTTTGAACGACCTATCCAACCACATCCCATAAGATGTGATAGATGAGAAAAAAAATCATTCCCTATTTACGCGTAGGGGAAATCTTCCAATTTTCCCAATATTTTTTCACAGTTTTTATTTAAGTAATTTGTCAGCGTAATTAATATGTATACCCATACCAAACTACAACTTTCTAGCACTATGAATATCAGAGCCAAGCCGCGGGCAAACAGACGCACATACAGAAACTATAAGGTTTCCTTTTGACTTTGGAACCCTAAAAACTAGCTTGCCCGTGTGATTATATCGCACATTACAGTCTTTTTTTTTTCGATTATAGAACTGATTTCGTTCATACTTTTTAGAATATATATATATATATATATATATATATATATATATATATATATATATATATATATATATTTGATTTATAAATGTGTACCTAACGATTGAACTTTTAGTATGTGTAATCATAGGATGTAAAAATAGGAGCAAGTGTATTAAAATATATATTATAAACTAAAATGGAATACTGAGCAAAGATAGACAAAGAACAAAAATACAAATCAAACGTTTAAGTTCAATATATTCCTAGTTGAGGACAGAGAATCACAAAAAAAATAATATACGGTATATGGGACTATGTCCGCCTATATTGGTAATTACTAGTAGCAAATTGAAGGTGTTGCGATTAATTAAACAATATAACTAACAGCTGTCATGTCAGTTAAACAGATTCTTAATAGATGGCGCCTTAAATATATTTTCACTAGCACCAAAAGATGGCACTCAAAATGATATATTTTTTTAAGGAAGCATTAATTTTTAAACTATTTGTCTGTTTCTTTAATAGCGGTGATCACAACCTTTCAACTGTGACCTTTCAACCTTGATTTTTGAATAATTAATTTTCGTGAAAAGTTATCGGAGATGTGGAGTTGCCAGCAAAAAAACACCTTTAAAAATCTTATATATTATTTTAATGATAATGATTTCTGAAACAGATGCATTCGC
The DNA here is from genome assembly GCA_947532125.1 of Saturnia pavonia. NCBI lineage: Eukaryota > Metazoa > Arthropoda > Insecta > Lepidoptera > Saturniidae > Saturnia > Saturnia pavonia. The sequence goes on from OX383906.1 coordinate 14,881,767, forward strand.
TTGTAGCGTTGCGAAAAGCGCACGTATTTACTCGTAAACAAAAACTAAAAAATATTTCTAAAAGATAGCAAAAATAGTTCAATAAATACCTAGAAAATATCGTGTGAAAAAAAAATATTAGTAGACAATTCAATACTTCATTTGTGCCTTTGTGAACAATTTTCCCATTCGCTTTTACGTCCGACCCTTGAGGTAATGAAGCGCGTGTATCGTTTTATATTCTCTGACTGTGAATTATCTTGATCTTAAGGATGATGTTATAATCTTATTCTTGTGCCTGTCTGTCTGTATGCAGGTTATTTTTATCTCGTTTGTGAAACGATGCATGCGATATAAATACACGATTACGTTTTTTTTTTGTAAGCAATTTTCGTATATCTGTTTGTTGATGCCTATCGCGACCTTTCAGTCGCTGAAACCATCAGAAACTTCATATTACAACTGCACCAATATTCAGTGAATAAACAAGAGTGATCTTGATTTATATAATTTGTATTTATTAATTATATTGTGTATATAGATACTGTATTGTACTTATACTGTAATTACTGTACTGTTATTAATCTGTAATAATAATAATAATTATTATTTATAGGTAGGTACATATTATATAAAAGTATGTATATATTATAATTATGTATGTATTTATTTTATTCATTTAGTATTTAGTTTAGCGTTTGGCCACAATTTCACCTGATGTTAAGTGACGATGTGGCTAAAGGCGGTAACTTAAAAAAAGAGAAATATTTACAAAAAAAATATTTTCATGTAGGAATAAATCAGTGTACATTTAAGACTTTAGAAACGTTGGATCTGTATTTTAAATAAAAAATGTATATAATGAAGAAAAAATAAAATTTAATAAACTGTAGACAATATGTATGTAATAAGATGTATGTATTTTATTTAGGACAACATTCAAATCATAAAACCGAAAGGTATATTTAAATTACATTGGTAATTATTGTTCATCCAAAACAAGAAGTAATTCTCTTATCACACCGGTTACTTTTTCATAATATAGACAACTTTCTTTTCGTATAAGCGCAGAATTCTTGCCAGTTATATTGTTATACGCCGCAAACATTTTCAGTCCAAGAAAGCTGATTTATCTAGCCTTGTTAGCATTTCAGCGCTGGCAAGGTACTGGCTCCGTATAACACTTTTTGCAGCTGGCGGCCTGTACTGGACAGGCACAAAAAAGTGTTTATACAAGGTCAGTACTTTGCCAGCGCTGGTATACCAGCGACTGCTCACGTATAAATCAGCTTAAAGGCTACGTATCCACCAGAGTTAGCTAGGTGGTACACGAGGAAAAAATCCACAAATATTCTAGGTACTTCATTTGCCTAGCCTTGTTTAGCCTCTAGTGGAAAAGGGCTAGTAGAGCCAGATATTTGTACATAGAAAAAAATTCGAGATGTGATTGTGAAAGGCGTGCGAAGGATGCGTGAGATGCCGTCGCTTTTGTCTCAGTTGAAAATAGTCCGCTACGGGTTCGCGCACGGCTCAGCTAAGATACCTTTTCACAGTTTCGCTACGCGTCCTCGAACCGCCTAGCTACCTTACACATATCTCGTAGATACGCAGCCTAACAGCGGTTCTAGTATATCATATTATAGTCTAGTGTCAAAAAATAAATATTTTATAGACAGAAAGGCATACTTAACTGTACTGTCAAATAATACAAGCAATATAGAACAGTCCATTACATGTTCAAAACCAATAAACAGTTATTGCCTATAATTTTCTATAACAATAGAGAATGTTGGTCGTGAATTTGAAAACGGGGGCGACATTTATTGAATATAGATATAAAAGATATGGACAGCTAGATTGTTTAATATTGTATTTAATTAAAAATATATATAAGCCTGGAACAATATCCCAATAGGCGATGGCCTCTTTGGGGAGAAAGGCACGGGTTTAATAATACAGCTATGTTAACCCAAAAGCTTTCTCTTAATTTATTAGAATAAAAAAACAAGTATAAAGGATTTTAATATCTCTATCTCCTTTACTATTTAGTAGGATGAGGTTATTTTTTTTTGTTTTTAAATGTTTAAGGTCACCGGATACTCTTCTTTTAAACCTAACTTCGTAATAATTTTCTACTCTTCAAAAATTACTCTAACAAGAGAGTTGCTTCCTATTAGAACTGCCCAGGTAGTTTTTGTGGCAACTAAAAATGCCAATAATATTACACAATATAGGGTTAAGTAACTTAAGTTTAATTAAAATAAAAACCAACACATAATGAATCAAGATCCTATCAAAAACCCAGACTTAGGTTAGTGTAAATAGTGGTGCCAATAATTGTACATTTTAATATCCACAGCCCTTGCAAGTTGCAATATAGAAAAGACTTTCGAATCTGCGACCAAGTGACGTAGGTAAAAATAAAAAAAATACTCGAGCCGATAAAAAAAAACGTGTCGTGGAAACAAGCCGTCAGATGAATGTAAACACCAAACGTTACCTTTTTCTGTCACACATAATGGTAGAAAAGTGTGAATAGGATGGTTTGAGACAGGTAGCGTGAACGGATGTCCGAGTACGGCGGCGGTCATCGCATGAGGGTGCTAATTGTGCCACTTTCTTTTAGAATGTACGTTACAGTGGCAAAACACTTTCTTACAAACTGTTCTACTTGTGACGTCATTGTGAATGTTATATTCCCACTTGATTATAGAGTTGTGTATTGTAAAAATCTGGAGTAATTGTGACTTGTATGGTTCGTATAAGATATTCACAGATTAATAACCTACATTTTGGAGTATGAAATCTGCAAAAACGATTGTTTCTTTTTTCTATACCGCTGATTTTAGTTCCTCTGTATTTCCGCTAGAAGCGCTACAAGTAAATATAAAAAAATAAACGTTTGATCGTATTCGAATAGTAAGATCAAAATGATAGATCGTTTTTTTTCTAATATACTATGTAATATCAAAACTACTACCAATCTAGCTGTGCGGCTCCGCTCGCATGGGCTACAGAATTATTCTTTATGAAGATATCTTAATTTTTTTTTAAAGTACCAAGTTTCTAAGGAGTAAAACAAAAAAAAAAAGATTAAAATCTATCTAGTAGATTTTTGGTGATGCGCGCACGACGGCAAATTTCAATCAGTTTATAAATATAAATATTAGGCACTACATTTTTATGGATTATTTCATGGAAATGAATGTACCCTCACTTGACCGCTAAATGTGAAAAATCTATATTTATTTATACTAACAATACGAAATGGTGCTGAAAATGTTGTTTAAATGCAATTAGTTACGTGAATTTTTTATAGATACATCGCTGATTCTGATGTATCAATAATAAAACATCGCTAAAGAATAAGTTAGAATGTACATGCGTATTAACTACTCCTCATTAATGGCGTGCGTGGAATATTGTACGCATCTCTGGGATGGTTGTAGCCAAAACCTCTCGATGCGCAGGATATATTATGGCGACGTGACAAGCTGTCTGCATTGAAAAAATGTAGACATCATTAAGAATTTATAATCGCTAAGGCTGTTAAGAGACATTGTCTCACTGAGTGTATTTTATTATCTGTATTATGGTGTATGTTCTGAAGAGTTGTTTGACCTTATTCTATCATTTTAATTCCACTACAGAACCATGCAAACTGGTCTAAGGAGCCACAGCTTCACGCTAGCACACATGACGGTACAAACAAAGAAGTTCACAAATCCTTACTTTTGCCGTACCGTGCGGATGTGGAATGGTCTCCCAGCCAATGCGTTCTCTCCTTCCTATGGTATAATGGTATATGGTATAATACACCGAGGCGTACATCTGTGGAATACTGCTGTCACCTTTGGGATGGATCAGCCAAATATAAGTTGGTAGCTTTGAACTCCATAGAGCGGCGAACTCGCAGACATGTTGGCGATGAAGCACTGGTGACGGCAAGAATGCTCAATCTTGAACATTGTCGTAAGGTAGCTTGCCTCTCAGTGTTTTACAGGTTAAATTTTGGAGAGTGTGCACAGAAATCGACTTAATTCCACACAACTCGTTTCCACCCTTATGTGGTGGACATTCCCTCAATTAGCACTAAGCGTTTCGCTTCTTCTTTCATTATGCGAACGGCTAAGTAGTGGAACTCACTCCCTCACTCACACCACCTATAAGTTGGGAGTCTTCAAGCGAATAGGCATTGGATCCATCGTCAGCTTCATCTTTAACTACCATCAGGTGAGATTGAGGCCAAGCGCATTCCTATAATTCATAAAAAAAATGCGTGGAGAGGCATTTCTACTGAAATGTAGGCTAGTATGATATCGACGACTGCTGATGAAATCTGATTCACCGTTGTTTGTGTACTCTGCCATAATTATCATTAGGTGCTACACGTTATAAAAAATCGAATGTGGCGAAAATTCACTATCTCCGAACATGTGTACTAGTATAACGCACATTATCACCGGAACTAAGGGCCGCTAACGAGCAAGGTGCTCTCTTCAACGTTCGTAAAAGTTTATCGCTTACAGCGTTTACCGTGCGGAATGTAGGCGTTTCTAACAAAGAAGGTAATTCTTTAAAAAAGTTCCTTTCTCAAGAATATAAGGAATTTCTCAAGGATATAAGGAATGCTATGCGACGAAGGAAAATATTGTTATTTTGTCCTAGTATAAAGAATCAAATATCTATTCGTTTTTTTTTGTGAAATTTTTCAATTATAATATGACTTAAAGGTGTTTTTTCCTGGCACTGCCATATCTTCGTTTATTCTTCATCAAAATTATTGATTATAACATAATTATAAAGCTTAGGCTCCTCGCTAGTGATGAAATAATTTAAATAGTTTAAAATTAATGTTTGCGATAAAAGAAAGTTAAAATACTTTTTTATTATAAATATATCTGTTGATGCTAATGAACATATATTCGAGGCGCTATCTATTAGCAATCTATTTAGCTATCATGACAGCTGTTAGATTGATTACATTCTACAATGTGTAAAAAATCCACACGGGTTAGTTAGTATTAATTATTATTGTATTGAATCTATTTAAATTTTTAACTTATTTTTATTCAATTAATTTATTGTCTATAACTAAGAGAATTGATCGTCGATGTTAATGGAGCTGCTAAAAACGTTATAACCCAAAATCAGACGTTTCATAAAATGGCAAAATAAATAAAATAATGGAAAGCAATCACTCCTTATCACGGAATAAGAGTTTTAAGTGTGCCACTCGTAAACTCGATCGTAAACCGTTTGAGTTGTTGCAATAGTCACCGAGGGGTTATTACTGACGAGTTATTGCCGAATCGACGTTCGAGGTACAATCTCGATTTAAAACCCTAAAGTCATCGAAGTTTACATTCGAGGATTCGTGTCACGCGTAGTTGCCTTTTTTAGAATTACTGTGTTTTTCTATTTTAGTCAAAATTAAATCTTTTTAAACTCTTACAATTTTTTCAAGGATTTCTTTTTCTTTTCTGTTGGTGGAATTAAAGTTTTTTAAAAATACTATTGGCTTTATATACGTCAACTAATGATGGTAAATAAGCCGTATCGAACATCCTAATCGAAGTTGTCTTTTTTTACGTTTAGAAACCCGTCATGTGTACACACCCGCTCAGGAGAGCGAGTGGTTGTATGAGACTTCTACTCGATAAAACTCCAAGGTGTACCATCGGCCGCCTGTAGTGGGGCAAAACGAGATCGCGGCTAAATTCACCGCCCCCAGCCCGCCGCCGGCCCCAGTCGGGTCTCCGGCGCTAAAGAAAATCAGTCTAGTACAACCTCGACTATCTCCCAGATGGCTAAACCAGTGCAATGGGAAGACGGGTAATCCGACCTGTCTTTCCTTGGTTCAGCTAAGACGGAAGAAGGGACGAAAAGTGTCCTCTCTCACCACCAATCGCCTACGCTCGCGTCTACAGCTGTGCATTCCTGGGCCTTGTAGCCAGGAAGTCTACATCGGAAGCAGAGTAGCTCCCTGTCAACCTCTGACGTACAGACAGGCCATGTGTGACCCACGTACATGCATCTATAGCAGCATCATGCCGCACTTTACCCAACTAGGAGACATCTCGCTTCGACAAGCACCTTGGCAACGGCAACACGGTACCTTCCCACTACCCCTAACATAAGGCTTAATGTCACTCGCCTTGGTCTATACTGGCTCACAGCCTCCCTTTTCAACCACAGCCAACGCAACTTCCTCCACTGACAAAGAGCCATCCAATCCTATGACACGATTGTCTAACTAATAATAATCAATGCTCGTATATTTTTAATTATTCCCTACTACAACCTAATAATGGTTGTAACTAGCAATAGATGACTAATTTTAGATCATAATTTACTATTAAATCCACCGTATAGAATATCGCAGCCAAATAACCTTGTGTTGTGTTCCTGTGGTGAGTTGGGTTTCCAGAGGTCTTTGGGGAAGAGTAGATCAAGGTTGGCAACGCGCTAGAGATATGTTTGGTGTTACAATCGTCCATAGGTTATGGTTACCGCTTATCATCAGACAGGCCGTATGCTTGGATGTCACCTTAGTTTTATTTAAAAAAATGATGTGATGTTATCTATTGAAGGACATCCACTATTATGCTACGGAGAGTTAATATCTAGCCGTTGGTAGAGCCGTTTTTTATCGTTATAGGTTTAGCGTTGTGGCCACAATCTCGCCTGCTCTTAAGTGACTAAGTGGGCCAAGATGGTAACACGCTAAGCCTAGTGAGAGGATTAACTCTCAAGTGCAGCTGCCGGAACACACCTATTGGTGCTTGAAGGTGGTAGCTAGCCAGGCGGACATTAGAAAAAGTCTTACCATCATGCATTGGTTTTATCACAATGTTTTCCTTCATCGAAAGCTCAGGCTCATTGCAGGAATTCGAGCTTACGTCCATCGACGCAATGTCCGTACACACTACCACTGAGCTATCATTGCATCATTGCCTTTGGAGGCAATAAAGTATTTGTCTGCTCTGCTCTAAAGGTAGTGTTGAAATTATGCATTAACCCAAATATATTCTAACTTAGTTTTCCGAGGTAACGACCTAACAGTGACTTATCTTCACTACAACTATATTCTATTTGAAGTAGTTAATAATTTCCACGTTGTGTAGTCGACCTGATCTTATCTACATTAAACGATAATCGTCGTGTCTAACTAGATTGCGAGCATTATACACCAGGTGTAACATTTACTATTGTGGCATACTTAAGCCTGTCGCGTTCCGGTATCAGCCGGTCTATATCCATTAATTAAGTTAGTTGGTTAGTAAGTACTTGTACCCTACTACTATGTAAATGTTGATAAACCCGTCATAGTGACTCTCTTTTGGTTTCTGCGGCAAGCTTACAGACATGACGATGACGAATATCGGTATTTGGTTTGTACTGTGCTTACCATCAGGCAAAGTGACGTCACATTGCAGTGTTACTGTTAAAAAAATTGAGAAACATATATTTGGAGTGACGTGTAATATTTTCAATTTAATTACCATTTCCTGACCGGTTTCATATCGTAACGTTATTGTTTTATTAGTCCAGAATAAGTATGCCGTTGGTCAACAGACATAAAATATTTTAGTATGTTCGTGGCATTTATGTTTGAAATTTGACTCGGCTCTAGTAATTTAGTTTCGATGTATTATTAATAATGAAATAATAAAACATTGTTATTGTAAAAGTTTTCGCTGTTGCGTATTTTATTGAGAATAAACTAATTTATGATATCATTTTTATTAATAACGATAATATAAGGAGAGTTTGGGAATTTTGTGAATTTGTGTACATGTGAAGAATATTATCCGGAACCATTGGATCAATTAAAAAAAAGGGGTGTAAGGGGCGTCAAATAACATCTATAGCACGGAGACGCCCAAGCCAACCTCACCTGCACGTGGTGCACCCTGCTGAGCAACGGACGAGGTAATGGCGATAGCGGGGTGGTAGGGTTTTTTTGCCCAACTGGGTCGCGACCACCATGTATATGGTGAAAAGCCCGTCATAGTGACTCGCTTTGGTCAGTCGCGTTTCGGGATCAGCCTGTGCATATCCAGTTAACGAGTGACTTTCGGCTTGGCACGGATGCTGGTGGGATTCTCCAATGGCAAATTTCCTGAGAGGGCTGCATTGACCCAGCGGCCAGGGAGATCCGTAGAAACGGTTGTCCCGCTGGCCGCCCGTGGTATAGTACAGAGGCCCTATCATGGATAACCACCATGAGAGGCTGCCTCACCATGCAGCAAATAATCTCGGGTAGGCTCGTCGTGCCGGTTGGTGACCGGATTGGGGTCCCGGCGACCTATTTCGGGAGGGTACAGGGGCCCTTCCGTTCGCCGGATCAGTGTATTTCTCTCATGTATTATAGTGAGTCGGCGAATCACGCTGGTTATCTCAATGCTCAGTTGAAGGTTACTCGCTCTTCACGCTGCTTTTACGGTGGAGTTCGCTAACATCCGTGGACTCCACTCCAACTTAAATGCCGTCCACCAACACCTTGAGACGGTTCAGCCTGCTATGCTCTTCTTGACGGAGACTCAGATTCGCCGTCCGGCCGATACATCTTACTTACACTACCCCGGCTACCTGCTTTAGGAGAACTTTCAAGCAAAAGCCGGAGTATGTGTGTATGTATGGTCAGACGTGTGTTGTCGCCGTCTGCGCTGCAAGGAGGACCCTTCCTTCTCCGTCCTCTGGTTACACGTAGACCTGGGAACTCAAAGCCGAATCTACGTGTGCCTCTACAGATCCCATAACGGGGATGACGAGACTACTCAGCTCTTTGAGTATTTGAGCAAGGAGGATGCACAGGAGCAGTTTCCTACTGCGGAACTGGTTGCCTTGGGGGACTTTAACGTACACCACGAATCGTGGCCACCAAGCCTGCCCAATTCTGCCACCAAGGCCTGTAAGAGGGCTTACATTAGAGCGGATGCCCAGCGCATTGCACGGATAGGTCATGATCTCATAGGTCAACTGGCTAATAGTCGAGTTTACTGGAGTCTGGCCAAAGCCGTGCAAGCTAATTTCTGTCGTCCAGCATTGCCCCCGCTGAGGTACTCTGATGGATCACTGGCTCACGAGCCGCAAGAGAAAGCAACTTTACTTGCTAATCTCTTTGCAGCTAATTCCCGACTCGATGATCGCAACGCACAACCGCCTATAATTCCCAGTTGCGGTGTCACAATGTCTGAGTTACGATTTAGACAATGTGACGTGCTTAGAGAATTGCGATCGCTCGATGTTCGGAAGTCCAGTGGTCCGGACGGTATCCCAGCGGTTGTACTTAAAAAATGTGCAGCTGAGTTGTCTCCAGTGTTGACGCGCCTTTACCGCCTGTCCTACCTCTCTGGTGTCATGCCTCGGCTTTGGAGAGAGGCTAATGTGCAACCGATCCCTAAGAAGGGGGATCGCTCTGACCCTGTCAATTACCGTCCAATTGCCGTAACCTCAGTGTTGTGCAAGATCATGGAACGGATCATCAACACCCAGCTTGTCCGTTACCTAGAAGATCACTCTTTGATTGATGATCGTCAATATGGCTTTCGCCAGAATCGATCAACGGGTGATCTTCTGGCATATGTACTGCACCGCTGGGGGGAGGCAATTGATAAGCATGACGAGGCTCTGGCGATCAGTCTTGACATAGCTAAGGCTTTTGATAGGGTCTGGCACCGTGGTCTTCTATCTAAACTTCCGGCGTATGGACTTCCCGACAACCTCTGCAACTGAATCTCCGGCTTTCTACATGAACGCAGAATTCGTGTCCTTGTGGAAGGCTGTGATTCGCAGTTCATGTCGATAAACGCTGGAGTTCCTCAAGGCTCTGTGCTTTCGCCCACTCTGTTTCTTCTGAATATCAATGATATGTTACCTTTAGGTCATACTCATTGCTATGTAGATAACAGCACCATTCATGGGTGCTATTATAGCAAGCCTTCATGTGGTCGGGAAGAAACAGAAAAGAGACGGGAGGAACTTGTCATTGATCTTAACTAATGCTTGCAACGTGTTTCTACATGGGGAGCAAGTAACTTGGTTGAGTTCAATTCCAAGAAAACTCAGGTGTACTTCCTCAAAAAAGTCTCCGTTTTCTCCCCTCCCTACTCTTCAGAACGTCTCACTAGCAATGCGTGACAGCCTCAATATCCTAGGTGTGGATATTCGCAGCGACCTCAACTCCAGGGATTACATCGGGAGTGTCATTTCCTCTACATCTCGGAGACTAGGGATCCTGAACAGGGTGCGACGGTTTTTCACGCCCGGTCAACTGTACCTTCTTTATAAGGCACAAGTTCGGCCGTGTATGGAATACTGTTCGCACCTTTGGGATGGATCCGAAAAGTACCTCCTTGATGCCCTGGATAGGTTACAGAGACGGGCTGTTCGCATTGTTAATGATGCAGACGTTACCCATTGCATCGAGCCACTTCAGCTTCACAGGAACATCGCCTCGCTAAGTGTGTTTTACCGTCTGTATCATGGTGAGTGTTCTGAAGAGCTGTTTAATCTAATTCCCTCCTCTCCTTTCCATAACAGAACCACACGCGCTGGGCTTCGGAATCACAGTTTTACGGTCTGGGATTCGAACTCACGTCAATCAACACGATGTTGGTACATTGACCTATAATACATCTAAATCATTCCGCCTGCAATGAATACGTCTTCAGATATACTAATTTGTTGTATCTGGAGTTTCGGTGAAGGAAATCATCGTATTGCAATTATAACGTTGTTGGACATATCCTATATTCAATTTGTTAGCTAGACCACATTATAGGCACAGAGATACTGCTTCGGCCGACCTTGAATTTATTTACTTGTTTATATGAAAACTTTCATTTGGAAATTTTAACAAAAACCATTAATAATTATAGACATTATTTAAGTCTATTTGTTTCTATCAAATAAAAATCTATAAACATTTAGGTTTAATGTAGTATTTATATAAGCAAATACACAACGATTTGTATAAGATTATTTATTCATTGTCAATTCATAACCTAGTGTCACACACAAAGCAATATCGGGTGAGCGCGGACACTCGCGACTGGCGTTCGACTGACTTGATCCGAGATCGTCGTACATTCGCGTTTGTGAGTGCATGCGCTTTTATCCTTCCTATTATGAAGCTAATTTTCTATACCTATTTTATGACTACTCTCGAGAAGAGTACGTCTTGTTTTTAGACTTTGCTTATCGTTATGGAGATACGGTTATTACTAATATTAGTAAAGTTAGGGTTAAAAAATATATATACTAGAATCATCAAAATCTTGTTTATAATTTTATATTTTATTAAAGAAACAATCGTATTATATATTGAACAATGCAAAGGCAACGAGAACCAATTGAATTTGGGTTGAATAAAGTTTCTATAGAGACAGAGCGTTCCAAGTTTCGCTTCCCGGGTAAAATAATGTAACAACATTTTGGCTTTAACTGGATAATGCGATTTACTAAGACGAATACGGGTATTGTTGATGTAGGAAATAATAAATGGAGTTGACAAGCTTTACTAATCATAAATTTGTTTGTGTGTTTGAAGGCGCTAGTCTATAGAACTACCAAAAGATTTAAAAAAAAATCAAGATATATTTTATAACCTATTTATTGAGAAAGGTTATAGGCTGTATGTGTTTTATGTTAAATCTTTAATGTGAAATATGTATTAAATTATTATTAGATTAAGAACTCTAATACTTAGCTGAAAACTAAGCGGCAGTATGACCTCCAGTTGAAGTAACCATTCTGCTGGAGTTCAGTGCGTTACAGACAAAAACCGCCGAATAATGCTAGGGTTATCGAGCAGGATAGCACGTTTGAGCCTTGCTATTGTAGGTCTTTCTCGTAATGCCGTCTCCTTAGATATCCGTTATTGTTATTATTATCATCTGACATCAGGCTACAAACCTTAGGAGCGTAGGAGTGATCATAAAAGTCAACTAATCTAATCTGTGGTCAATTCTTTGACCTATTTTAATATTCTATTTATAAAATTCATCATTCATTACATTAATTGGTAATATTAAATACTCGAAAAATATTGTATGCTGTGCTCTCCTCTAATTGGAGTACTACAACATTATAATAATGTGCTCGTTTAACTAAAATACATTTACAGAGTATTTACATACCTATATAAATACTTTATTGGTACGTCAAATGAAAAATATAAAAAAATCACTCGAAAGAATTATTTACCGCATCAAGAAATGTCTTGGTTCCAAGTCGATTGCAGTGGACCATGCGGGGAATCGTGAAGTTGATTATTCCCATTGAAAACTGGCACGAAACACCGCGCAATTTGCTTTGGCCACTGGTTATGTGCAGAGACGCATTAAGTAACTAATTTCTCATAAAAAAAAAAATGATCGCAGAACCAATCTGATCGCTATTATATTAGGTACTATTCACAACGGTCAACGCCTATAATCTGTCTACAATCACTTTGAGTACATCAGATGACTAAATGAGATATTACTACAGGCATTACTTAGTTCATTTCTGTATCATATCTATACTTATAATAAAACAGAAAAGAGTCGAAATCTTTCATGCACGAAATACCATGCAAACGAATTCGTAGGCACAGATAATACCAAATAATAGGCTAAATAAAAGAATTCGTCTATATATGGTAACATAATTTTCAGTTAACATAATTATGTCATATAAAGGTGAGACAACATTTGAGGAAACATCTGTATATTTATGAGAAATATATATTGGGGCAAAGGCTTCGCCTACTATCAGAAAATCATCCAACTACCGTCAAAGGATTTTATTCTAGTCAAAAATATTTGTATAACGTGTTCAAATACACTCGTCTATTATCAGAGAAATCCATGTAAATACGACCGACATCTGGTTAATCAGAGAAACAACAAATTATTAGATGAACTAAATGAATATACGCTTGTTTTCCATAATGTATAAAATCAAAATGTATAATTAATTAGGTAACTAATAAGATAGTTAGATTCCCTTCGCAGAATTGGATGCACGGTAACAACTCCAGCCGAGGTTCGTCTATTTGACACCCTTACGCTTGTTGTCATTTTGACTGAGTACCTTTTGCACTTGTCACAAAGCCGGGTGAAGCTATAAAGGCACTTCAGTGCAACAGCTACAGTCATAGTCAATCGAGCCGTTCCTCAACCAATCCACCAAGTGAAGGGTCAAAATAAAGAAGACGTCATCCTTTATCAGATTGAACCCTCATTTCTGACTCATGTAAAACAACTATTCTAGCTATAAGCTATAAGGAGAGAGCCCGTATCGATAGAATGTTAATAGATCGAGGTTGACAAACTAAGTCGTCGAAATATATCTTATATTCCGGTGGGAATCAGCAATGCTATAATGCTAATGGAAATATTTATGCTTGATCAATCATACATCCAAATAGATTTTTCAGTGTTAAAAGTCGAACGCGTGACAATTGTAGAGTTTGCCGAGCTACCATAATTTTTAAAGTTAACATCCGTCCTAAGTGCATCTCTGTCTTGTATGCACGTATGACACAAGGGGTAAAGTTGTTCGATTCCTTGACTTTAACTTAGAACGTGTTGCCAGCTTTTAATTTTTATTTTTAATTAGACTTTATTTTAACGACATTATTTTTCATTCACAGCTTTCAACATTCATGTTGAAGTGCGTCGTGGTATCGTGCCAGATCTAATGTTAAAGGCAAGAAATCGCGGGTTTGATTAAGCCACGTGACTATAAATTGGTTAACATCGTTCAAGCTGATTAGTTTTGAATGAAAATTAATTTATGAGTTTGTTTACCTTAATTATTATTATTACTAATACTGATTGTACAATTAATTCCACTCTCCACGTTCCACCGCAGGAGAACTAGGCGTGAGGGTTTTCACCCGTATGTAATAAACATTTCTCCGATTATAACGAAGCTTTTCGTTTCATCAGTGCGAACGACTAAAGAGTGGCATTCACTCCCAACTTCTGTGTTCTTGTCTACATATAAGGGCTTATTCACGCTTCATCATATTGTTATTTCTTCCGGATCGTGATTTGATATGATTAGTTTATTTTTCTTTCACTGGAATTTCTTTCATGACGAATTCAATCGTGAAAAATCACGAATACGTCCAATTGTATCGTACGCCCATCATTATGAATGACGAATGTATTATATGTGTGAACGGGCCGTAACTTAGGAGTCTTTAAGCGAAAAGAGAACAACTGTTAGGTAGGCGTGAGCCATCGTCGGCCTCATCTTCACTTAACTTCAAGTGAGATTGAGGTTAAAAGCGTGCCTATAAAATATATACTTTCTGGTGGAACCTTGATTTATTGTGTAGTGTTCGTATTTTATATTCATATAAACTTACATTACTTTATCTTATTATATTTTATAAATTTGGTGGCATTTTACTTGATTTGGTTCAGTCATTGTGCAGAAGTTTGGTCAATCTGAAATAATAATAGCATGAAACTTATATTTCGAGTTACTTCAAAATCTCCCTGCAAAAGCTTTAATGCGGTGACGATTAATTTAATGAAATGTAACGATATCACGTCGAATAGATTTGCTTTTTCCACGATGGCTCACATAAATGTTAATTGCTAACATTTAAGAGGTTATAAATAATTTTGATTTGAACTATTACTTCTCGTTTGGACAAGTGCTTTTTCTACGAGCGTTGAGATTCAACCGTAAAGTTCTTTTAATGCGCCAGAATATTATTCGTACTTTCATAGGAGGGTTAAAAAATTACTCGTTTTTTTTTTCTAACCATAGTTTACGTATTTGCCCCTGTCTTCGCGTAAAATAGATTTCGCTAAAATTAATAACCATCCGGACTCGTAATCACTAAGTGGTGATTGTCAAATTTTACCATTGCTCAACTTTACTATACAGGGCCAAGATACATGCTAACACGTCAAGAGCGCGTGAATGACAAAACGTTACGCCAGGCTTTTAATGCATTTTTGTTTATCATCGGTGAAAAATCAACATGTATTGATAATAAAAGGTTGCGATAATTAACGCTCACGCCTGAAATAAACCGTGGATTGACATTTAAACCATGAGAATGATTTTTCAACGTGCGTTAATGACCTTATTTAAGTAAAGGGAAAACTAAAAGAGTAAGGGATATTACTTACTTTTTCATTAAGAACTCAAAAAGTGATATACAAAAAATATGAAGATCAAAAGAGAAAAAAGGTTAGGTATGGATTTTATGTATCTATCGTTGAACCCGCTAATTGGTGCTAAAAGCACCATGATTGTCAAAATAGTCGTGGTTGAGAGTGTTTTGCCAAGTTGTTTCAAACGAGACTCAAGTCGATTATTGTACATCTGATATTAGACAGTGTTTTGTGCGTGCATATAATGTTAAATTTGAAAGAAACTGAAAAACACGATCTGTTGGTCTATTTCCTTTTCTGTCTACGGGGTCTTATGACCATATGAATAAAAATGACACTTCAAATGTACAACTTTCGGCTTGCCAAAAAAACCTCTAGTATTCGGAAAGATAAGTATGAGGAGTGATCATAGAATACATTTGTACATAGGAGAAGTATTGATTTTCTTGGGACCTTGTAAATAAGCTAGAATTATAAGTAACCTGATACACTAATCCATCTGTCTAGGCGCCAAGTTAACAGATGAGGCCAAAGTACAAATCTAATATAGTTATACTGAAATATCATTCAAAGTAATATCAGGTATAGATCTAAGTGTATTAATGCGATGTGAGTGTGAGTTGTTAAGTGAAATAGAACCTAGAATTATGTGAAATACTATCCGACGAGCGAACGGTTAGTCTCGCTTGCTTCAGAACCGAGTCGCCATGGTTTTTTAAACACAATGGACTTTCTTAAGAGCGAGAAAAAATATGTTGATTTGTTCTTTTAATTTATTTATACGTTAGCATTTGGCCAAGAACTTACTTAATGGTAATTGTCGATGTGATTGTATATTTTAACTCGCTAGGACGAGAAAAAGGTAGTATAGCTACCGGAACACACCAATAAGTGTGGTCTGAACGGTTTAAATGGCAACACGTAGTGACACACGAGCACTTTACAACTCATTCTCAGGAGTAGTATCAACAAGAAACAGTTAAGTTTGTCGTTCTTATAAATAAAAGTATGAATGAATGAATAATTTATTGAACTTTTTATTTCGTACACTGGTGAGTTTAATATCATACAGTATTTTCTCAAGCTAACCAGCGGTATTGTGGAAAAAAATTATCGTTGTCGAAGTACCGACAGATGGAAATTGAATAACTAATAAAAATAAAAATGAGCACACACGAATACAAAAATGTAGAATAGTAATAAACTATAGTTAGTATATTAAATAAGTAAAACCTGACTTTCCTTTTACACGGCGGTTGCTATGATGCCGGAATGAAATCATAGGTCATTTTTCTCAAACCCATATTCCATTTCCTTTCACCATATCCTTAACCTTCACCATAATCTTTCACGTTATCAATATATTATATAATACTTAGCTCTTTTCACAGGTTAAAATATGAATATTGTGATTAAATCTAAATGAATCGTATATTTTACTGCTACGGTGATATTGCTGCGGACTGTAGCACAACCCATCACAATAAATGTTATGACTAACACGAGGTAAATAAACAATATAAAGGACCCCCGACAGAAATAATCTCTTCATACATCTGCTGTAAGTTGATGAGGAATTAGGTATCATGTATTCTTAATGATGCTACCGTATCAGGTCAATGTTATCATTTTCTTGCAATATCATTGGAACAATGGGATACCAAATATCGAATCGATCAAGGCTATGGAAGTTGTTCACTTCCCTTCATAAACTACAAAAGAACTGATTATCTTTGAACGGCTAAACATTTCAAACAAAAAAAAAAAAACAAATCATAATTGGTTTATCCGTTTGGCAGCTACGATGCCATAGACATAGTTTGCGTCGAGTGTTAAAAAATGTAGTCCACTGTTTCAATAAACTTATGGTTGTCGTACAAACAGACAATACAATTACGTAGCTCGAAGTTGTAGAACTTGAACTAGGTGGAGTTCTATAGAATGAGGGCTTGATATATGCTCCTTGTTCAGTTAAACCATGTTGTAGATACTGCTTTTACACGTCTACCAAGCACGTTTGTTTTGTTCACGCCTTTAATAACTGGCTTGTTTGTAGTTTCTAGAAGGTTCTACTCAAACAATTTCGTTTCATTTCTTGACAGGTTGGGATATTTTTATATTACGAATAGGTTTCATGTAAGTAAAAATGGACTTATTATTAATAACATCAGCGTGTAAAAATCTCACTACAACATAGCGATAGTATAAATTTAGACATATTAAAAGTGACCTGCTGGGACATGTGCGCGACCTGTCCATGTGAAGGTTGGTGCTATGTCAGTGTTTAATCTGGCGTCCGTTCAAATGTTTTAATATAGTACCACTTTATTGTCGAGTGGAGGTGGGACGGGAATATCTGGCTCTTGTTAGATGAGACGAACAGAATGCAAACTGAATAAGCATTACATACAATCCATGGAGGCTTTTTATATTAAAACGGCGGATATAACGCTAGATATATATATGCCTAAAAGGGTCGCGACAACCGTGAGATGGTGATAAAATCTTCATATTGACTCTTTTTTGGTTTATCGCGATTCGGGATCAGGCCGTGTTGTCATTGTTTTTGAATTGCACAATGCTTACCATCAGATACAATGCTGTCACCTTTCCTTGGTAGTATATAAAAAAGAACAAACTAATTAGGTCACAATTTGTAAGGGATTTCGAATAATGAACGACGAAATTGCGAGAGAGGGGTGTTCGAAAACTTATAGCCGAAGAATTCAACCACCCAAAGATGCTTCATATGACCTGCTTCGACGTGTGATTTCGACTAGATATCTCTTCAGGGTCGTACTGTTCGTGGACTGTACTTTCATAACTATCAAATTCTTACTTGCCTTTGTTATTTGATAAAGCGCGTGCGTTTTATACTCTCTCGTTTTATAGCATAGTTCTTTCTCCTTCTCTCTCTAACTAATTATCTATTTTTTGTCCTTTTTGAGACAGATATATTGCGTTGCAAAAATTTTGACCACTAAATTTTGGCCTTAGAATTATACTCTCATCCCATCCAAAAAAAGTTTCACTTCAAAAATAAAACAGATATAAGAGATGCATCGATTTTTAAGAGCCAATATTTACATTTAGAAACGTGTTGGTGTTGGGTAACAATATAAAGTATTTAATTTAATAATATATTGGCAACACCGCATCTTACGTGGTGGTGAGTCATGGCTTTCTATATTTCCTCTTCGCTTCTGATTATTGTACTGTGAGCACTTCTTTTCAATTACATACGAGTTTGAGTCTATTTTGAATATTTATTTCATCCACCAAGACCTCACACAGTTCACATCAGCACCTAAGAATTTAATCAGCCATAAATTACTTACGCTGCTAGGACACTCGGTGCTATACTATTACGATCGAGAGGAAAGACACAAATTTGAAGGTTTAAAAGACAAAATGATGTATAAATATTGTTCGGAAATTATTGACACGAAGAACAGCGTGTCGAATATTGCGTAATGAATTCCGTTTTATTTTTATCACACTAATGAGATGAAAATAGTTTGCAGATGATCTAAATACGGAAGTGGCGAATGCCAGCAACGAACGACGACACATTAAATGTCACGAGTAGAATTTACATTTGACATGTTGCACAAATACAAAGATAAATATCAATATAATTAAAAAAAATCAAAATTAAAAAATCTCCAACAGAGATAACTTATTCATTGAGACTATTCCAATGAGCCCAAACATGATACCTCTGCTGTAACTTGGTGAGGAGTTGGGTTTCCTATAGATTCTTGGTGATACTGCAGCATCAGGTCCAGATTACCAAGTTCTTGCAAAATCATTGAAGTAACAGGATACTAAATTTCGAATCGATCAGACCCGTGGAAGCTGTTCACATCCCTTCGTCAACTAGAAAAGGGCTGATGATTTGCAAACGGCTGAACAACTTTTTTTGATCATTTCTAAAAAATTCAAGACCAAGAAACCTTTCAAACAAAAAAAAAAATCTATTGGGAATCTACGATACTACAGACAGACAAATATGTACAAATTTTAACACAACCACGTCCGTTTTCATCTGGGGTTAAAATAATGAAATCTATGTATACAGCGTGCTTCTTATGCAGAAGAATAATTGAATAACTTAGCCTATTGTCACATAAACAAATGTTATGTGTCATTTTTATGCATTATATTTATCGAGAAATCAATACATTTCTATAAAATCATTTTAGAACAACATGTATATAAAAATTGGCGAGAATAAGTAAAATGAAGGGGACCCCAACTGATAAAATGTTTTAATGAAACTGAAAAGGAAAAGACTTAGAACGTAACAACATAAACAATGGTTCACAGTAATATATACAGTATCTTGAAATATTAGATATTTCATTTAAGATTTAGTTTGTTTAGAAATTAAAAATATAATATTTTGTGTACTTATAATAAAATAATATATTTAACGAGTTTCGCAGCATGGGGCATTAGATGTAATTTAATATTTTGTATGTGTACAGCTCAGATTAAAACGAAATTAGTAAAATTTTCTTGATTGTGCTGTCAATATTATCATAGCATGGAAGTATTTGGTAGTAAGGTAGTTACGACTGTCTGTATACGACTAGGTCACGACCAACAGGCACATGGTAATAAGCTCTTGATTGTGATTCTCTTTTGGTTTCGTTTCGGGATCAGTCAGAATATATCTAGCTGGTGAGAGGTTTGCATTTTTTTATACTAAAAGGTTGACAAACAGACGTACGGCCCACCTGATGGCAAGCGTCTACCGTTGTTTGTGAACGCCTGCAATACCATAGATATCACAAGCGCGTTGCCGACCTTGAATCCCCCTACCCCAAGGAGCTCTGGAAACCCAAGAAGAGCTACAAGTAGAGATAAATCTAGAAAGATATTTGTCTGTGCCCTACCTCTCTTATGGTCATAACCGGGACGACCAGCGAAGGATAGCTGATATTTTGGTACTCGCCATTATTTTTGAGTTGTACTGCACAAACGATCAAGAACAGGCCGTCAATTTGCAGTGTTACCAAAAAAATAAAATACAGTTTTCTGTGGCCACCTTCGTGTTGACGCGTACCAGTTCAGAAGAGAACAAGTATTATAATATAATATATGAAATTAATTTTATACAGCATACGTTTCAGTAAAAATAATTAAGTTACATACCCTTTAGCGAAAACTGGATTTTCTTTTGTATAGCGTCACGGTTATAGCAAATTGTCACTTCGGCGGCGCACCTGTGAAAGATTTGTACAGTTTAATGCAATGATTTCTTTTAGTCTTAATCTTGAAAAAGTAAATGTTACAAAGGTTACAACGATTAGACTCAAACTCAGCTACTTAAAAGGACTTATTTTATTGGAGAGTGTTTCTTTAATGAAATGAATTAATAATAATACGGGAGTAAAATAAGGTAATTGTACCTACATATTTTTTAAAGGTACGATCATTATCTCATTACAGAAATTTCAATAAAAAATAATAATGACAATTTCTAATTTCAAAGTAACATACAATCCACAAGTAAACGCTTCATATGTTTAAAATAATATTTATTCATTATTACACCTTTAAAAGCAATATGGAATATGTTTTATCTAAATAAAATACCTGCCGCTAAAACGCGGCGCAATAAATAAAACTAAGCTTGAACTATGTGCAAAGTAGACTTTACTTGAATTCCACTTATAAAATTTCTTTATCAAGTTGAACGATGACGTCACATTTTCTGCATGACGTTTCCAATCACGTGATGAACCGACAAACATTTTTAATTTCGGAAGCAAAAATTAAACGAACAAAGATTTTTTTTTTTCAGTTTTGTAATGTTTAAAGATTAATATTAACAGACCAATATTATAAAATAATTTAATATAATTTTTAAATACACTATCAACTCGCGGATTATGTTAATGTTCGCATAATAATATTCGTATATCGTTAGCCGGGTATATTATAATATGCTTAACAAATTAACCAGTGAAGTTTATTACAATGTAGGTAGTTAAACCGTGGGATTATTTTAAACGTTATAAAATGCAAACAATCTAGCAATTGTTAATAGATGTTGTTCATTTTGCAACATGGCTCAGTAGGTTTAATGTATAATAGTATATTACCTATCATTTTTAATTGTAAATAAATGTAACTATGAAAATACTTGGAACTAATAACAAGTCTGATCATACTCGGATTAATGTAATGTCACTTAATGCGTATCTTGAATTTTGTCCACTGTGGCTTTGAAAATAGCCAATTATATTCTAATATAATATAAAATCTATACTAATATAGAAAATTCTTTATCTGTATGTATGTCTAAACGAATTTAACTTAAAATCAAATCGACGGATTTTGATGAAACTTTTTAAATTATCCTTATGTATAGAAGTGCTATGCTATGCTATGATATGAAAAAATAAATTCTCCTAGAAAACGGGTGTAACATCAGCTAGTTATATTATAAATTGCAAAACTACAAACGACTGCATGTATTTTTATGAAATCGGACATAGAAGTCGAGTATGTCGTGGAATATAATAATTGTGCTCTACCTACACAGATAGAATGGAGTGTTATTTGTCTCTATAATAAACCTGTTTATTCATTTACATTCAATACATATCTCTATACATAATTAAATATCACATCAAAAAATCAACCTCAAGAATAATATGTTGTTGAGAGTAAAATAAAAATATCAGATTGACACTCCATTGATTTGAATTCAATCCCTACGAGTTCTAATTTATTTTGGTTCCGTAGTACTAAAAATGATTAGTGATATTTAGATCTACAATCTCAAATAAAACTTAGAAGACCAGTTCTTCTCACAGTTTATTTATTAAATATTACAATAACAAAAAAAAACATACCGACTTGCGCATTAAGGTATTATAAATCTCGATCAATTAAAACGAATGAAACGGATTTAATTTTTTTCTATAATATAAATAAAAAAATATTTTTATAGAACACTTTAGAACCTTCGAGAAACATGTAAATATTATTAATATCTTCTGTGTATACTTAAATCTTTTTGACGGTAAATAATTTTATGTGTCGAAGTCCGTAGTCATTGTGATATCATATGAAACAATCTATTACCAAAGCCAAGACATTCCGCGATTACGTAAACGTTTGAACAAATTAATTACTTCGTATAATTGTCTTGACTAATGGATTACTTGGCGTATTATATGTACATAATATGTGCATATGTGTACATTCCACTTAAATAGTGATAGGCAAATATAAAAATTACTTTATACTTATTACTAAATGCTATTCCGTAATTTTTTCAAATAAAAACCGTTGTAAAGAAGTCGCGTGAGAGGTGAACTTGAAATGTTTTATCTGTCAAAAATTAACCAATCAGATGTGAGATATTTTTTCTGATTTTGAAATTTGTTCAATAGGCGCTAAACTGACATCAAAATTATTTGACGCAGTGGGAATAGAACCTGCTGCTACACCAGTTAAAATGTATAACATAACAATTATTGATTATTTATCTGCAAATACGATAAAAACTCAAATTTGTAACCTATGAAAACCTGTACACACAATACTGTATGAAGACTACAGCAAAAAATAACACATTCTTAAAATATAATTACTACGAGTATTACGACTGAGAAAACTCTCTAATTTCACTTTTCATTTCACATTATTATTCACTAAACACCACATTCACTTAGAAAAGCTTTGCCTCTTTAAAACACCGACTTGTAAAAAAAACAACACTGGAGAAATTTTACGAAACTAAAACCAGTATTCCATATTTAAAACAATGACATTCGACAGTGGCCAAAATATGGTTAAACAACTTTTACTTCTTCCATGCAAAGGCCACAGCATCGTGAAGCCTAATTATTTGAGGGGAGGATCAAAGTGGACACTTACTGTAGTGCGCACGCCTAACACAACGAAACTGATTCTGTTCAGCTCATCGCATTATCCGTTAGCTGAAAATCTAAAAAAAGATGGGACACTCATTCGCGTGGAGTGTTGAGAGTACATATTGGGACGTCATTCGTTTTTTTTTATTTTTTATATACGGCCGGTGTCACCGAGTCTGGTTTATGTTTTAGAATCCGACACTTGTTTATAAGACGCGATTTTTTAATAGGTTAATAGTGTAGATGAAATTAGAAAATGTTTGACTTTTCAATGCTACTGTTATGCAATTTTTTTGCAAACGTTATTATCACGCCACAGTTCTGTGCGGATATTTCGCACATTATTAGAATGTAAGCATTCTAACAACTGTCATGTTAGTTAAACATCTTTTGACATAACGGTGTGCATCCGACTTAACATCGGTCAGTATTTCAGTGTGCCTATTTTTATAATTAAATTAAATATAGGGTTAATGCAGGTACAGTACCAGTATTAGATACCAGTATAATTCATTTATGACGACGAGTGGGGTGCTTTTATAATTGGATATTCATAACTAACCTACTGATGGAACTGAGTTGAAGGGTATATAAGGCGTAGCACATAAGGATCAGTGGCAACTTTGCAACTTGGGCATGACAGCGGCGACTGCCGATGGTTTTCGATCACTCCGTGGTCGCCATTGTATTTGGATTGTGCTGTGCTTACCATCAGGAACAGTACAGTGAATGTGCCATATTATAAAAAGAACTCACCGATCCCGACGATAAATTCGCGGAAGCTAACGCTTCATATCTATCCCTCTCTCTAGCCTAAGCGTGTTCGCGCCTACGCCCGCGAAACTACCGTTCCCTCCGCAGAAGACGGGCAGTTAATTTCGCTTCCGCCACGTCTGCCTTTTCTTGCGGCAACTCAAGCTTAGGTCCGTTCCTCCGGCATGGAGCCCTTGAGCCAGTATCAGTACAGTGACATTGCATTCACTAGCCATCAACATACAATTATGACACTGCACTTCACACATGCACACCATTCAGGTATATAGGTTCTGTAAGGGACCTTTTTTCTTTTCTTGGCTAGTTTAGACACAAATTAACATATCACTAAATCTCTTCCCTCTTCCATCCTCCCAGAAGACAGAAACATATGTATATCTAAAATTATTTTCGGATAGGGAATTGATTAGTTAGATCGCGACTTTTTTGCTTGTTCGCCAAAGTCCAAGCCGAGGTTAGGTCACTTTGGCACCTTTGGTACTTGTTGCCACTCTTAAGCGCTCTCCTCCAAGCCCGGTGAAATTGTAAAAACCTTCTGAGGCTTCAGGTTCCTTACGGCTAAAAGTGTAGTCAGATCGAAAAAAAAGGCGCACTGGCATTCTCACTTAGATCGTCAAACTGCACACATGTCAAAAAATATTCTTGTTGTACCTTATCTTCTGAGGATTGGAGCGTCAGTGCATTCAAGTGCTAGTGCGGTTACTGTGGTTACCTGCAATGATTGCTCAGGAGTAGCGTGTACGGATACCTCGTCGATCAACATGTGTTCGAATCTCTGCAATGAGCCTGAGCTTTCGGAGAAAGAAAACACAGTGATGAAATCATAGCATGGTTGTAGGGCATTCTGTAATGCCCGCCTGGCTAGCTAACTATATATATGACAAATTGAAAATCAATCGCTTAGCCCCTATAGATATTCTGGTAGCGACACTTGACAGCCAGTCCCTCTACTAGGCTTAGCATGTTGCTATTGTTTTTCTTACACCACGATACGTGTAGGCGACGATACTTTCGTCAGATACCAGTAGGATACATGTTCGCTACTCAATGCTTGTACATTAAGCTACTTAAATTGAATAAAATTTGATAATTTGTCATTTGATGCGTTAGGACGGTAATAAAGAAGAAATTTAGGTAATTATGTCGAGTGATAACAGCGACGAAGAAGCATTACTAGCAGTTTTTCTATCTTTTTTTTATCTAAGTTTAATCCTCTTATATGAAATTCTTGACCAAATTCTTCCCAAGCTCTCTCCGTCACACCTTTCCTCGTATACTCGGGTAATTTAAAAAAAAGTTGTATGTATGGTTGGTTGTATGTATGGATGTTTTTCTATTTATTGCACAAACTGAATATTCCTATCTTACTGGCGCGCTATTTTAATAAGACTTATGAGAGACGCGACTCGGTTGCGACCATCACGGGGGGTATCGCTATATATGTTGCGAACACGTAGGATGCCGGTAGTTTAATGTGCGAGTCTCTATACAACAGTATTTGAGATACACATTGGCGACTAGTCTCCGAGACTCGTTTAGCATACGTTTCGCCAGTGAGTATCGTAATGTAAGAAGGGGCTTAGGCTACATCGTTACTCAACATCAGCAGATTGTGGCCAAATCATAAACCCGATATAAAGTTTAAAAAATTGCCGTTATATGTAGCTTAAATATTATATAGATTATAGATAATGGTCTCTGAGGCAATTTCAAAAATGTCAACAACGGTACATTAACCAACGGTTATCACAAAGAACAAACTCGTCCCGTATGATGGATGAGTACAACTCTTAACTCTTCGGCGCGCGATCTGATAAAGTTAATAGGATTGTGGTCGTGTCGCTCACCGTTTTATTTCGAGTGGTCAATCCTGCGTGCCCCACGTATCCTTGTTATCACCTTGTATCATTAAACCCTTAATAACTTACCATTTCGAAGTCGTTATTTAAATTTGATTATTGTATTCTAACATTTTATTCCGGTTTTAGTTTTTGTTGTCTTTAGAGACTGAACTTAGTTATTGGATGTTTTCTATTATTTCTAGAATGCTAATTGCACGAAAAATGCACGATTACTTCCACGCACCGATATTGCACGACGATACTTTCAAATGCACATAAAAATATACAAAATTGCACATTTTAAAATCGGAAACCTGAATAACTGCTGTCTCGAGGGGTTTTTGGTGGGATCATAGTCTATCATGTAGTAGCTTCTACGTGCCCCAAGATTTTCGTTATTGTATATTTATATTATTTTATAGTTTTTAGCCCGTTCTAAAAATATATTTGTATTTTAATTATTATTTGATTATTTTTAATGTTATAAGTGTGATATTGTCGACTTGTAGTGTCTAGTTGATATTGCAAAGTCATCTAGTGCTGAGCTACGTTTAAAATTTTAAATTCCTAGCTCCTTAAAGTTACCTTAAAATCGTTTACGAAATTTGTACCGAACAGATAGACAAGAAATCTTTATAAGAAAACATGTTAAGAATGAGCTTTTGCAATTTACAGTACACGATGAGGATGTGTAATTTACTAGTTAAAACTAGCTGGGCTGGCAGACGTTGTTCTGCCTTTTCCGATATTTAATGGTTCGTGGTAAATATATCAACCTTTTTTGTACAAGTTTTAAATGCAAAATTGTGATCTCGCATGAGTCTAGACGGTGAGAAATTACCAAGATTTGTACGAAATTGTTATACACAAAATAGTTAATAATTTCTTGTTCGCTGTATTCTAGAGGGTAAAGTTATTTTACTTCCGAAAGAAGAAGTGGCACATCCATGACACAGTACACTTATTTAAACAGAAACACCTTATCCAACAGTTGTCTTCGATCACTAAGAGTTGATATTTTAAAATATTTTAATCGACCTGCATAATTTTGGAGCTTAATGGTTAGATTACCGTTCTAGGATAGGTGCCACTCTTCTTTTCTGCACACTCTCTAAACGTTTTATATAGACATCGCAATGTGGATTCCAAACTGCACTACAGTATTCTAGTCGAGATAGGACTAGAGCGTATAAAGCAAAATTTTAATCTGTGAATTTTTGAACTCTTTACTATACCTTAGAACAAAACCCATTGTGATGAAAGAGTTTCTTAGAGTTTCTCTTAAAATGCATATTAATTGCAATTTAGAATCAAATGTCATTCTCACATCCCAAATCGAATCTAAGATTTTCAGTGTAGTAATAGTGTATGACCCTAAATATTTGTTTTTTTTTTTTCATAAGAAATAATTTTATAACCACATTTATCAACATTAAGGTTCATTAGATTGTTGATGCACCATTTTGTTAAGCTATCAAGATCCTATTTCAATAATCGGGAATAGTTTGGAGATTAAATGATTTTCAGAACTTTTAAGTCGTCTGCAATTAGCAAGAATTTGGAATGATGGAAGCACTGATCAATATAATTATTAATAAATAATTCAAACAATATAGGACCCAAATGAGAACTCTGCGGGACCCCTGATTTGATTAAGGAGTATTCAGAAGAAAAGCAATTTAGATAAGACTTAAACTAATCCAGTACTTGTCCTTCAATCCCTTAACCTGTCAACTTGTCTATTAAAATTATATGAGACACACGATCAAACGCCTTACTATAATCAGTGTTAAATACATGTACACTGTAATGTGAATCAATCGCGTGGCACAGAATTTATATATATATAAGATAATAAAGATATTACTCACTAAAATACTTAATTATTTATATAAGCTATTATTTATTCATTAATGATACACCTCATCTTTTCTGAGTTTTTACTCGTGGTTCTTGTTTGATTTCGCCCTAGCGTACAGTTGTCTTATTCCATGTCTTTCCATGCTTGCAGTTCCTTGCAATATTCTTACTTACAAATAACGCACGGGTATGATGATACGCCGTCAGATTATGCTGCAAATACGTCTGACGCCCTTAACCCACTACATCTAAGAATAGCAACTGGAGACAGATGCCAAAATGTTATACAACTAGCTAGAGGAAATGTTTGTGAAAATATATAATGCCCACTGTACCCGTCCTCGTAACCGTTATTTGTGATTTACTTAACTCGTTGGTTCTGGTTAGTTGACCGTTTTAAAGAATAGCTACGAAAAACTGGGCCAAACAAAGTTGACAAAACCTTAGTTAGCAATATATGTGTGATTAATTCGGTCTGATGAAATGAATCGGAATAAACTGAAGCAAAATTAACTAAAGTACTTTTTGTATACAGTTTCACACACGGCCATTTAATTCAAAACTAAACAGCTGACATTATAAAGATTATATAATGATTTAAATATACATACTATATATTTATCAAATATCACACAAAAGACAGTCATGTGTGGAGATCGATCCCACGACATGTTGGCTTAATAGTAGGGTTTATTACCTCTCCGTCACAAGTCCTGTTTGGATCAACATAAATAAATACATTTAGAATTAATATATAAATATTAATTAATTGATTGGTGTATGGTGTATTTAAAGAAATCTGGGAAAAATGTAACAATACAAGACAATTTTTAACAAAAAGAAATACAAATTTCAGTTATTTTGAAGAATTCCCAGATGTATCTTCGAAGTCAAAGGTTCAATACTAATGAAATTAAAATAGATTAACTCTTTCCAATGAAAAAATAATCATTCAAATCGGTTCATAAACAAAGAAGTCATGGCTTAACTTCCATAAAAAATATATATTATCACAGATTTATTTATTTACAAACTTATTTAAATTCAAACATTTTATATTGTATGTAGATGAAACTAATATTCATGTATTGCAGGCGAAAGTAGCTAAGAAATTTCGGATAAATTATTTGCGGTGGATTTTCGCAAAGTAACGCTTTCGTCAATCAAAGTTTAAAAGTATGATCGACGGAAAGTAGATGTAACTGTATTTTGGATATAACCATGTGAAAAATTATTAAAGGGCGATAGTCTGAATAATAACGGATAACCCTGTTCGAGTTTCTTTCTGCCTCTTCTCGATGACTGGGTGTTACAAGGACCGGCTTCTCCTATCATCACGTCATATTAAATCGGATACTATTGAATATAAGTTTGAGAATCATCTCGATATGATTATCGAATCCGTTCTAATGACTTAATATTCGTACTATTGACTTTACTATTGATTCACACTATTAACTGGGCTACAATTTTTCAAATTTGTTTACGTTCAGTTATAGTGAAACAAGTGAAGATACCCCAACTCAAAACTCTATGTATCATTACGCTATTGGCCTTAGTTTAAAATATTAACTCCAACGCTATTATTGCCTCTTTTGTTTCCTATCACATTCGTTAATCCCTTCATTAATCCGTACCTTTAGGCAAATTTAAACACAAAGCAAACACAAATACGAGAATACAATTCACGTTCGTACTACAAAACCTACAAATTCGAAATTGAATTCACATTATTAACCCTACGTAAAGTAATGTTATAGCACAGTAATATCTCTTATTCGAAAAGTAAATTTACACAGTAGCGTATGGGTTAAAGAAGGGTTGTCAACATTCGTACATCAAATAGGTAAAAATTTCATAAATACTGGTAATAATTAACATAGACCTTGAACTTCTTGTTCATACATACATTTGGGTTTTTAATTGGCCAAAAGAAAAGTACATTTTTAAGTTCTATCTGCTATAGCTTGTTATCTACTAGCTGTTGTTTGTTGGATGTTTTTATAATGTTTGAGTATTTGAGTGGCTCAGAATTTTTCCAAAGATCTTGCCATTACTAAGTTGTTATAAGTTATGATTTCGCAAGAGCTCGTAAGTCTTGAGAGAATGTCTTAGAGTGGATGTCACATCCATAACTTGCAGAATTTTTGGCATAAATATCAGCAGTTTCATTTCCTACAATCCCATAATTGCCAGAGACCAAAGCTTGAACTAATTCTAAACCAAGCTAGTAACAATTGAACAATTCTCTGGTTTTTTAATTTAAGGGATTTGATTTGGAGCGAATAGCAAATTTAAAAATATCCTGGAGACACCAGACGGTATCTACTGGCTGACCCGTATGTATATTTAGCACATTATAGAATGTAAACAATACAACAGTTATAATATTAGTTAAAACTACAGAATAGATGGATATATTTAATTGAAAGAAAGAAATGCAATCTTTAGAATGTTTAAGTTCTTTGCTAAAAATAACACCTTTGAGTATTGTTCGTTGATTGATTGTTGTTCTTCAATAACTTATAGGGCTGGTTGATAATAAAAATAGCAAGCAAAAGGATAAACGGTAATTGTTAATTCGATATAAATAGTTAACAATTACAATGTATAAACCGTTAATAATTAAAATATAAGTCAATAACAAATAAAATTAAATATTCGTCTATACAAATGGCCAGCCCTAAAGGAAAAGGACCCAAATACCTTTTATTACGGGTGAAAAGGGCAGCAAAGGTATTCGCAGACCTATGAAAAATAGGTCGTGTCCAAAGTTGTCGCATTAAGAGGGCACCGACGCTGTCTGGATTAAATTTCAAGGGTACATTATATAAAGAAAGATTTATTTATTTTACTTTGTAAAAATTTTGGAAAAAGGTATTCTTTTAATAAATTGGTATGAACTCGGCATGACAAATGTTTCAACTTGTGTATTTTTTACTTTTGTTGTTTTTTAATAACGCGCGATATGATTGACAATCGAAAGTAGTTTTCGGCTGGATCTCAAACTGTCATGTCGTGGTGTTTGTTTTTTATTCACAAATTTTTGTTTGTTGGACCTTATATTGTGTAATAAAGGTGGTATTTTGCATAATAACGCTTGGTTATTGTGGACAAGTGAAGTGGATTGGTAATAATAACCTGGACCATGAATTCTGAGATGCCACAAAAACTCCCTAGAAAGTTCTAACAAGGGAGCCACCATCTTGTTAGGATACTGAAATCAACATAAGATAGGACACTCTATATTTACTCGATAATGGCAGTAATGGTATTCAAAAAAGAGGACTAGTGGCCAAGTTAGGACGAATAAGAAGACAATCGAAATGAATAAGGCATATAATAATATTTTCATTCTAGTCTCACTTCAATCTTCTGCTGTTAAAATGCCCAAAAGCAGATCCCTTCCAATAAATAATATAGGAGTTATAGGACCTATATGATGAAATATGTAGGTAACTACTACGCTCTTTTACTTTATAGGAACTGTCAGATTGATAATTAAGCGATGATTAAAATATAATAAGGACCACTTCCTGTTATTGAAGTTATACCTTTTTAGGCGCGTTATGAAAAAATGATGAAAGTAGATTTCAACGAGGCGCGCGCAACCTGCAACAAAAAACCTACACCACGAAATTGCTTGCCAAATCTCTTGTTTTATTGTGGTGAAGATAGTCACACTCGATGTTACACAAAAAATAATATGGCGAGTGGAATTCGAATTGTTCTTTGCTCTTTCAGTATGTGTATATCCATTTCTTCAGCATTTCATCTCGTGATGTTTGCTTTCACGCTGATCCATCATCACCTCAAAATAAATAAGAAATGACAGTTTTGTCCGAATGTATCGCGACCGCTTAGGTGTGTCGCGTTCCAGGATTAGTCAGTGTATATTCAAAGATCAAGTTGGGCGGTATGGATCTGTACTGAACAAGGTCGCGACCACCGTACGCATGATGACAAGCTCGTTAACAGTGATTCTGTGGGTTTGTCGTATTATGGACTTTGGTTTATCAAGAGGATTACAGGCTGGCGATGAATTGCCGATGGAATGCTTGTACTGTGCTTGCGTAAATTTTGCTGTACTACTTTAAAACAAACAAGTAGTCAAGCATCTAAAATATAACTTCTTACGATCCCATACAATAATAACAGTACGTAGATCTTGGAATTACTTCCTCGAGAGAATTTCCATACATTTAAACGGAAACACCAATATTGTCAAGGTAAATGTGTTTGCTCGACACTCTAAAATCGACTGCAAAGTGACCCTTCTGAGTCCTCGCGTGTTTATATTGGGAATAGTGTAGGGAAATTACATAAATGTAATATCGAGAAGCGTCGGTAAACGGACAAAGCCTCGCAAGATTCATAACATTTACGTGAATGATTTTACAACTGGTCGCTTAGTCTACAAAATTTACTTTGGAAAAATCTTACTTCTTTTGATGAGAATTTAACAAGCCATAATTTTCTATTTCATTGCTAATAAAATAACAAAAAAAACTATAATACTAATAAAAAAAATCTTTTTTTTTATTACTATCATGTGGACATATAATAAAATTAACACGTTTTAAAAATTCTCACAAAAATCAACTAGACAAAAAATTTACATTTTACACAAACATTTACAAAAAATATGTTTTATTATTTCCAAAACCAAATAATTTAAAAACAAATTTTGTTTTGTCGTGGTGTACGGTTGACATAAGTAATCTAAAATATGTATAGAACTCGCTCACGATTGTTTTGATAATTAAAATAGCGCATATGTTTTCGAGCGATCTGTAAATACAAATATTACACAAAAAAAAAAGAAAATAATAAAAAAACATTTTTTTTAATACTTTTTATGGTACAGAAAAAGAATTCTTTCATTGACAAAGGCGGTTACTTTGCAAAAATCCAGCGTAAATAATTTGCAAATTTTTTTTGCTACTTCCGCCTGCAGTAGATGAATAGTAGTTTCAGCTAAGTGCTACATTATTGAATTTAAATATTTTTTTAAATGAACGTCTTAAATAAATTAAAATAATAATACTAAAGATGATAACATGTTTAGATTCAATATTTTACACAGCCGATTTGGAAGGTACTGTCCTTTAGAGAAGAATCGGCAAGAACTCCTAAGATTGCTGTTTTTAAACCTCTTTTAAATCTCTTTACAATAATAATCTTAACGAATATATTATATATATATAAGCCATTCATTTACAAATTTATTAAAATTCAATCGTTTTATGTAGTTGGTGGCGGAAACTACTATTCATCTATTGCTGGCGAAAGTAGCCAAGAAATTTCGGATAATTATTTAACTGTACTATTGACAATTCTTGTAGCGAATTTTTAAAATCGAGTCACGATCTAAATCATAAAAAAACAGTTCACATAATAATTTTAATAAACAAATTATAAGCAATTGCAGATATTATAAATGTTGTGGTTATGCCAACAGGCAGAGTGCCCAAAGTACTGTTATAATGGATGCCTAGTAATGTTTAATGTAATAACGTAAAACTGTCTTATTCAGTTCCAAATTTACGTCTATTTTTCTTTAACTAGTTAGAAACGTTAAAAGTTGTTCTGAAAACGTATACTGAACGAGCACCTTTATGTCACCGAATTTACAAAGGAAATCGTCAGTGCAGCAAAATACGATCTTATATTTAAAGCATTTTAAAGCTGAAATTACAAAGGAAGATCTTAACCTTAGCGCAGACAGTTCTATATATACACGTAGAATTTTTTTTTATAAATAAC
Organism: Saturnia pavonia; assembly: GCA_947532125.1. Classification (NCBI taxonomy): domain Eukaryota; kingdom Metazoa; phylum Arthropoda; class Insecta; order Lepidoptera; family Saturniidae; genus Saturnia; species Saturnia pavonia. The sequence continues at coordinate 14,915,013 of OX383906.1, forward strand.
AGTGCTCTAAACCTTTTTCGTGTATATTTTTTATATATATGCTTATTTATTAGTGTATTAGTAGTTTGTAATTATTACACAGCTCGGCAATTACAGCTTACAATGTATTCACCGAAACCAGAAAATATATTATAGTTCTGTAACTTTCACTATATGGAAAAGCCGAGACTGATACTTCGTTTTCAAAAACAACACAACAACAAACAACACAACAAATTAGTTGTTGGGACGGGTTCCGGAATTGCATCGTATTGAAATGAAATTTTATATAACGCACTATTGTGACCACTTTGTAGATTATAAGTAAACAAAAAGAGAAGAGTACGTTCGTGTAAGAACAAAAGAGAAGGGAAGCTTTGTAGATCTTGAGAATGTAAATAATATAGTATGGGTTAATTGGGAAGAATCGTCACAGATGGATGGATGGATATTGTACAAATTTAGTTTAGAATACATCCGATCCCTTTTTTGTTTTAGGAGTGTAGGTAAGGAACTTAAAAAGAAATATAAGAAGCGCAGGCCTCAGTCCTCCACAGGCCCTCGTGAGGAACAGATGCATCTCCGTTGTGTGTGTGAACGTGAAACACGCTTCAAAGGTCTTAGGTATTTACTGTTGCATAACTTTATAAATAATAATAAATTCTGTTCTATTTATATTATATCAATACACTGGTTCATTAAGTACCGTAGGTGTCAATCAAATCAAGAAGACTGGCTATGAATGGCTGATCTATCGACGGTCACCGCCGTTGTATTTAGATAATACTGTGCTTACCGTCAGGGACAATCTTAATGTCTTATATAAAAAATCGTTGGTCAAATTAATGCAAATTTACAAGTAGAGAAAAAACGTCCGAATTAATGTAATTTTACGTCAATGAATGACTAGGATTATATTTGTCGCAACTGTCGCGCATAAAATTAACAAATCTCTTGTGTATCCCACGATACGAACAAATGTTGCTGTGTCTCTGCCAAACTGTTTTTATTTCACCTCATGACCGACTATTTAAGATATTTCACTAAATATACCACGATAGTTGGATACTAGATGCTGATCTACAATATTTTATTTAATAATAATTAACTTTACTTTTAGTAAGATAAAATATATTTTAAAATGCTTAAACATAAAAATTATTAATGAAATGAGTTTTTACCTTTATTGACCTCGTAAATCTATTTAAAAGGATTTCTTTAAAACAATTTCGGAAGGAGAAATCGAAGGATATCGAGGAAGAGAAAGACCTAGACAAAGCTTTTTCCATGGAGTGAAGGATAAAATCAGGATCAGGGGGTCAAAAGAAAGACAGAGAGAACAGTGGCAACTGCTCCACCGATGAGAGCTGAGCTCTTGAATTTAATAATAAAAACTCTATATCCTTTTTTTGCTTTATTCTCATTTCGAGATGTATATAGCATCGTGTATGCCAATAGATATTTATAGGTATCACGACAAAATAACGGTTCCTTGTCTGATGATGAATAAAAAAGTATAGTACAATCAAAAGTGGTCACTATCACGTCAGCCTTCATAAATGCCTCTTCACGTTACACTTGAAGGACCCGGTATCATAAGAGGGATGAAACACACTGACCGGAAAAGGGTTACATAGCTTCACGGTATAGCAAATATAAGACATTGCAAACTTGATGGTATGTGCCAAGGTGAAGGTTAGCGTAAAACTGTGGCTCCAAAGCCCGGCGCGTATGATTCTGTTATGAAAGTGAGTGTAGGGAATTAGGTTGAACCGCTCATCAGAACACTCTCTATGATACAGACGGTAGAACCCGCTCGAGGCAATGTCCTTGCGTAGCTGAAGCGGTTCGATGAACTTAGTAACGTCTGCATCATTCACAATGCAGCTCGTCTTTGTAACCTTGAATTGCAACATTATTATTTGATATATAACTAAAAGTTATTTTATAATTAATTTAGGTTATATTGTGATTAGAGCGTTTTCTAATGTCCGTCTAGCTAGCCACCATTATCATTAAATATAAATAAAAAAAATACATTATTCAATTGAGGCCCTAAACATCCCAGTCATCATGAAGAGCTGTCAAGAAAGAAACGAGCGGGATTATTTTTTCTTTTTTTTTCAACTGTATAAATAATATATACATTTATTTAATTCTTTATTGTACACCGTTAATTATAGATCCTATCGAACATTAAAATTATATTATAAGTACAAAGGGTGGCCTGGCCTTATTGCTAAAAGCAATGCAAAAGCAAGGCAACCTTTGGATGGATATTTTTCCGAATGAAAATCAGGGGTAGTAGGGGTATAATGAGAACAGCATAATAAAAACAATTAAATAGGGAAAAAAAATTAAAACACAATACGTAAAATAAATGGATGCTATAGTTAAATAAATATAGAGTACATTATTATTATTTATAAATATAATACAAAGAAAATGTAATATAATCACATATACATAATATTAAAGTGACAAAAATTAATCTTTAAAGGATTTTTTAAATATGCTTAGCGATTGTGCACATCTTACAGAAACAGGTAGTGTATTCCATAGCCTTACCGCCTGAACTGCGAAAGACTTAGCAAGACAATTTGTGGTCTAAATCTAAATAGCTAGGCGTCAGTATAGTCCGAACTGGGGGTAGAAGGGCTGGAGCAAAAGAAATCTTGGTGGCAGTAGGGAGAAAATTTCATAATCTTCCCAGGCACCCAGCAGACGCAGACATTTTTCTAATTACTTCTTGAAGCTGTGGGACCCAGTACACATTTTTATCAACGTGTATTCCAAAATTTTTGACTTTATCCCATATAGGAAGGAACACTACCATCAAAAACCATGCAAGGGAGTTGCGCTCTATCGATTTTGGCAGTCAATTTAGAGCTACCTATAATAGTGACTTGAGTTTTGATGGCTTTAAGGCCACATGCTTTACTCCAGCTACTAATGCGGGCTAGATCGCTATTAATATTGTGGCGAGCTTGTCAGAAATTCTCGATATTAGCTTGTGTATATATTTGAAGATCAACCGCGTAATAGTAATAAGACATTAAATTGTTGGATATAGAGATATTTATTCAGTTAATTAATAATCCTATTAACAATTTAGGGAATGATCAAAGAGGTAGTCACTTCAGAAATACTCTATCATTTACGTAATGATCCACCCTATTAACCTTTTGATAGTAAATCTTTGACACTGTTCTTGAACTTATTTTCCGGCTATTAGGTTGTGGTTGAAAACTATCTATTTATTCTATTATTTATTTATTTATATCTATTTATTTATTATAAATTTTTGTTGTCAATATTTTATAACAATATTGTTCGTTAAAATTTTTTAATCGCATCTCATAACATGGACAGCTATTTTGATTGTGCAACCATTTAGAATCTATATATATATATAACTCATCAAGAGATCTCCGAAACTATAGGACCGATTGACTTGAAATTTAGCATAGTTACTCCTTTCGCGATATAGATACTCGATAAGATAATATGGATTTTGGAAAATTCAACCTCTAAGGGTGTAAAATAGGAACTGAAATTTTGTATGGGGTGGGTGGAAAAACATTGTCTTACGAATTTTCTGCCATGATCTAGATTCAGAAAGGTGATAATATGTCTGTTTGTTTGTATGTCCGGAATTAAGTCAAAAATAGCTTGCCCGATTTTGATAACACTTTTTACTCGGTGAGTATATGTCGTTCCTCAATTTATAGGTTAATACTCCATAATCAACGAATGCGCTAGTATTTATATAATACAAAAGATTCCGTACTATTTCTCCTTTATTCCGTTCGTAGCTAATGTAAACAAATTATTATAATAACACTTTATATTTAGCGAAGTGTGTAATAGCGGTTATTTTAGAATTGACCAATAAGTACTGCCTCACTTGTTGAAAGTCACGCCATTTCTATTAATAGCTGTTCTACTACGTGATTATTGATGGTTTTAGTGGCATGATGTAATTTTGTGTGTCTTTTTGAATATAAATAAAGGACTTATTCATAATCGTAGCCTCAGTGACAACTTTGAATATGATCATTATTTGAAAGTTAAATATCAATATTAAAATCAGAGCAAATGAAATCAAAAATATTTTAATCAGTTTAGGTCCTAAAAAGGCACTTATGAATATTTATTTATTTATTTAAAGAAATCTACAGCTCTTAAATTAATATAACATACATACTAAATTAACATATTGGTTTAGCCAAGATGATTTCCATTGTTTTACATATAAAATAATAATAATAATCTTATACCCTAACGAAACTATTAATTACATCAATTTAATAATGGTATTTTGTACGTGTGGGTGTATGTGTGAGTGGGTGTGTATGTGTCAATATCGGCCATCGATAAGGACCAGCAAGAAACTTGAGCGGGTTTATGGGCATTCTTTTTTTTTTAATTGATCTTACAGTATTCATATTATTTACAGTTATTATCATTTTCAGTGGATCTACAGAGAAGGAGTCACTACCAGATATCACAGTCATTCTCGTAATGATCTACCCTATAAAATACTCCTTCAACAATTAAACCTGTTTATCGTGATTCTTGGACTTATTTTGCGGCAAATCGATGCAATCTTATCTAAAGTAATACTAAAATATGCTCTCAGGCTGTTATTTCTTTCTTCCAAAATTATATAGAATACGCTTGTATCAAAATTTCAAAGCAATCGATGAAACACTTTCAGGCGAAAGTAAGTATCTAAATATGAAATTTTCATTTAAATCGTAAAAGCCGTTTCCGAGAAACTTATACGCAATTGGATTAACGGAAACGGCTCTAACGATTTCGATGAAAATGTATTTTTTGCAAGGTTTTACTTTCCAAGTTCATTTTTATTTATGTAAAGAAATCTGCAGCTGTTAAATTCATATACTATACATACTAAATTAACATATTGGTTTAGCCAAGATAATTTCAGTAGTTTTACATTTAAAAAAAATCTTATACCCTAACGAAACTATTAATTATTAAATGCATCGAAAAGAACTTAACAATGGTATTTTGTGCGAGTGCACGTGTGTGTGTGTGTGCGCGCGCGTGCGTGTCTTTATGTATGTACTAATTAAATATATTCAACGAAGTCTGAATAATATCAATCACTTTTCTTTTAAACGCTGCATTACTATCAAAGAATATGTCTAAATTTTCGGAATTTGTCTGCCTCCATATTTTATGAGTGCATACAACTTGTCAGCACTGAATGACGGGCATAATTGGTCTTAGTTATGCGTTTGTTGAAGATCCTGGGCATACGGGTATGTTTTATTGTAAACCTTAAACCAATACCTTACCTAAGTTTACATGGACAAGTGTATTTAACAAGACACTGAGCAAAGCTTGGACACTAAAATATTATCATTAAAGAGTGGTAGAGCTCGTGCAAGGTTTAAATGCAGGAGCATCACAGTTACACAAATTTGTGCAGCGAAGTAAAGCGGTGCTCGCGCCTTCTGCTGTGTTTTGGTACGAAGGGTTATTAGCAACACGCACTAGTACATGAGCCATTCCAACCAACTCACTGATTAAATACCTGTTATGACTAGCCTTTAGGGTGCAGTCCTTTTGATGTTGTTTATTTATAGGTATAGGCTAAGATATAGGTATGAGCGAGGTAGGGCATAGAGGTTTCTCTCTACTTGGGGTAGTCCGAATGATCGAAAACCTCCATCCTACAGAAGATTAAAGCGAAATAATCCTGTAACCCTGAGTAGGGTTTCCAGAACACTTTGGGGAACAGACGTTCAATTTCGGGAACGCGGTAGTGATACATATGTACAAGCGTCCATAGGCTACGGTAGCTGCTTACCGTAAACATTTTTTCCATTTTAGTTGTATAAAAAAGGCCAAAAGTAACCTCTTAAAATCAGGTGGAATGCCTTGATGACATAAACAAAACCTCGCGTGATAATTCTAAAAAACAAGGACAAACATAGGTATATTTTATAACAGGAAGTAAAGATATTTATATGCATAAGTTGGATCATTTTACTTGTTTACTTCCCCAAAATCCTGTTTCCCGAATCTGTTGTAATAAATAGTCCGACCGAGTTTTTTGATCCATTGTTTTTGGCGATAGATATTTCTCCAACTGGTACTTATAATATCGTTCTTATAAGCATATACTTTGATATAAGAGACTGTAAATTATGAGTTAAATAAAATTTACAACTATTTATATCAAGCTTAATGTCAACAATCAATCATATTACAACAATTTGGAGAGGTTAGATAACGTTTTTATTGAAAAAGTTTAATTTACTTTTCGTTTATTCTCATGAAAGGCCATATCAAAGCACACCGTAGTGGTGTAATGGCCCGTGCGAGTGAAGGCAGACACAATAGAAGCTACTTAGGGCGAAAAACCCATCTGTGTGTTTCTGACAAAATTCCTGAAGGTAACTCAGTATACGCATTTTTTTGAAAAAGTGTTTTGCATATTTTCTATTTTATATTACAAACAATAAACTATAATTCTGCCGTTTTTTCTCTAATAAAAAATGACCTCAAGTGACAAGTAAAAACTCAGATAATTAAAATCCACAAGTTAATGTGATTTTCGGACAGGAACATTTTATATGGAACAGTTATTTACTTACCATGAAATTTTATAGAAAGAAAATTTTTATGACTATTATATTATGAATTAGTACCTACATATTAATAATAATATGTCAGGGACAGCAAAGTGTAGGTAAAGTAGTTTATTGACCCAAGTCTAGGTTTTTTAAACCCAATAAAAACTTGATAAAACTATTTTCAGTATTTGTAATATCTTTTTATAATTAAATTCTGAACATTCTGCATTGGAAATATTATCTATATTCTAACCACGTTCGGCAATATGATAAAAAAGTTATTTTTTTCCGACATATTCGGTTCGAAATGAAACGTGTCAAATACGTCTGGAAATATTGAATTATTCCTTCTGCGCAATTCCGAATTTTAACACGATAAATGCCGTTTGAGTTTCCTAACGTTCGGATAACATTGATGCCACATCATATTGAAAGTAAAAACTAAAATGTTATTTCGGCGAAAGTTAAAAATGGATATGCGCAGGTGATATTATCATTACATAATAACAAGCCGTAGAAGCAAGGGGACCTTCTCAATCCGAATTTTTATTGTTAATTCTGTTTTGTATTCTTATAAAATAAATTTAGCACTTACAAAACGTTTATTACAGCTAACAAATGTTTTACCTTTATTACATAGTTGTCAGATTGACATGTTGTAGTGTACTGGAGAGGGACAACGTGGACGCAGTACACGGCCCTATAAATTATATACATTTCCTATTCGTTTTATACTCTTAAATTTTAGAGACTTTTATGCAATTCGCATAAGTCAGCCCCATCGTAGCATGAACCCTAGTATCTTCGCACCGTAACAAAAATAATGTTTATTACATATTTAATAACAAGTTTTGCCCCACGGTTTCACCTGTGTTAAATATTTTCGACGAACGCTCCACCGCGCCTGATGGTAAGCGGCTACCGTAGCCTATGGATGCTTGTAATACCATGCCCCAATTAGAGAGAAATCTACAAAGAACTTCCTCAGTACCCTACCTCTTGAACTTCTCTTAAAATTCTCAATAATATTAATAATTTTGCCTTTAAAAATACCTAATTTAGTTAGTTAATGTACCTCCCCTTTACCCTGGTACCTACTGCAATTAAAAAATATACTAATGTTGGTAAACATCTATTGAAATATCGATTTATTGATAGTCATGAGCACTATCAAATAATTGATTGTAATGTGCACTACCGATAAATCCGATTGTTGATTTGAAATACATCATACGGGATATTTTTGTGATTACAACGAATATTTGTGCGAATGCGTTTTTTTAGCTCCTCCAGTTACTAAATTGTCCATAAAGCATGTTTTTCCAGCACTAAAGTATATTATAGATTTTACGTATTAAGCTGTAAGCTATCGAAATGTCTCCGTACAAAATCTACCTTTGTAGATACTAAGTAGGACTCATATGAAACTAAAGTAAAACACTTCAATGTTATATTTTTGTAATACATATATAATATAAATTGAGAAGGAACCAAAGTTCTAAACCAAAATAACGACCTATCAATCAGAGGTATAAATTAGCGACAAAGACTGCCGTGAGCACAATCTAGAACGACCCTAGCGCCATCTGGTGAGTAAACATTAACTCGAACACTCCCTTATTTTATTGTAACATTTACATTGATAATTTTAGTACAACTATAATTTTAAAAGTTCTCGGACAATGTTTTTCCAATATATACTACAAAGCACATCTTCAATCCATTCTAGAATCTTACCGAAGTTTCTCCATTAAGGGATTGATCAGTAGACGCAACTTTGTCGGAGACAAACAATGACTGGCAAAGACGCGATACTACTTTCAATCAGATCGTTTCCGTTTCGAATTCTACTGCATTCTCTAAAGAGACCTTCTGAGATCACTTCGGTACTACTAAATATTTGAACTACAAATAGTGAAACGCGTACGTCACTAAACTAATTTTACAGAAGAGAGAGAAAACTTTTTCTTAATGATTCGCTAGGTGTAAACCATGCATATCATGGTGCTATATCGATAATTAAATCTATATGATAAAAAATAAATTAAATCTAAATGTGGACCTAATGTGAAAACAACTATAAGTCTATAATTTTGCAATGAATAATTACGACAGTCTTTTGACATAGAACGTATTGCAGTATCTTCGAAGAGTCTAGCTGATGCTCGACAATTTATTCAAGAGAAAATGCTTTAGATATTCCAGGGTAGTAACGATAAATGGTTATCTTATCTGTATTGTTAGAAGTCTGCTACGTCATATCTTTGCCGTACTGTAAAGCTGTGAAACTGTCTTTCATACAGTGCTCCTTCCTACAATATAGAGTCCTTCAAATATAACGTGAAGAGATATTTCAGCAGAGTGATACAAAGCGACACTAGCGTGGCATTGTAGAATTGTCATTCGGTAGTTGCTATTAATATTTTTGAACTACGATTATATACTTACCATCATATTGAGTGTCGTCACTTTGTCATGACATTATAAAAAAAAACTTTGTTTTTTTATTATAATTTTATTATAAATGTTTTGTCCCTATGAGAAGGCGTAAGCGTAATGATATCTAGTGTAGTACCTCCTCGGGTCCAGTACTTTATTATCCTGAAAACTAAATTCCAATCAATTCAGTAGTTTCCAAACGATACCCGTTCTAACACAGACAATTTACGATTTCCATTTAATCCAACATCTTAGTTATTTACGTAGTTTCTCTATCTGTATCCACATCTCGCATTCGTAGAGGATATTGTTGCAAGATGTAGGAATCATCCCATTGTAATTTTAAGTAAAACAATACCAGCCTTCAAGTATCCCACTTCTGAGTATAATTCAAATTTTGAAAAATGCACAGGTCTATATTTATTACCCACATGTAGTGGTACAACAAGAACACTTCTTAAGCGTTTAGGTTTCCTTACGATGTTTTTCTTTACAGTCAGCCGAGTTAAAATAGTAAATATCCGCGAATTCCAAAAAATTCATTGCTTCACTCCGGAGATTGAGCCTGCGGATATTGAATTGACATTCCACCAGTTAAGCCATTGGACCACCAGGGCTAATGGATTGTAGTAATACTATTAATTAAACCATAGACAATAACTTTTTATAAGTTAACTTAAGTCGAAAGTTTTCATTGTGTAATTTGAGAGCGCTGAACTTAAAGCTTCCTCTCAACTTAGATGTTACATTTTATTGAACTTTCTGTAAAGGTGAGTACGGAGTCTGAATACAGTAGAATTCACAGGTCAAACTTCATGTTGAAAAGCTAAAATATCATAAACATTATTAGTAAAATAGTGTTCCTAGAATTAAAAGATTAAGAACGAGCATATCAGAGGTATTATGGAAAATAGCACCCGTGAAAGAGAAGTTGGGAAGTAATAGGTTGGCGTGGTACAGCCATAGGGAGGGATGAAATCCATATAGATAGAAGACTGTTAAATATGAAGGTGAACGCATATAGGAGTAAAAGAAGACTAAAAAACATATGAATGTATAGTGTGAGGAATGATATCTGTATAAATGATGTGAATATTGGAATGTTACTTGTTAGATGAGAGTGGAAAAGGAAGATATGTTGTTTTAAACCTATTTAGATGAGATAAAGGTAAGAAGATTATGAGTAAAAGTTTAACTAAACCCTACCTAGTAAAAATGTAATATTGATTTATGTTTTAATTCTTGTAGCACCACATATTAGAAGACTCTCAACTGACTCTCGAGACGATGATGACGCGACTATCGTGTCACGTGGCGCAAAACATGACATCATACAATTGCTCGCGGTACAACGACGACACGGCGGCTGTGCGGCCGGGTATTCTTATAAAGCGCGAATGCTGTGAAGTCAGATTGCGATTTAATTGCAACTACGGCAGCAGCAGCGGCGGCAACAGTCTAAATTGATGTTCAGCCACTTTGGGACCCTTGGAGCTTGTTTTTACATTCTATTAGTATTATACCACAATCTATCCTGATATTAAGTGACGATGTAGCGATACAGACAGATTCCGAACCTGAACGCGGTAACTAGTCAGGCAATCATTAAACAAATTGCCAAACGCGTGTCGGGTCACGAGCAAGGTAGGGATCAGTAGTTGCCCGTCACAATAGGCAAACTTAGAAGGTTGCTTTAAGTAAGTTTCAATTGAATACATACGAAATTACTTCTCCAAGTACACTTTATAAGTTTTTCGGTTATACTCGTCAACTTGTAAAGCCTACTTAGCTGTGATAGTTTTCCTTACAATTCCATTATAAATACTACTGCCGTGAAGTTCTTCACATATCCAAAAACAGCCATTTAGATGGCAGAAGGAGGGTAGTCTTGACTCTAACAAAAACTAGCAATTTAAAGCTTCATATTTCGCGAACGGATCACTGAATAGAAAAATGGTTTTCATACTCCCACAATAATTTTGATCGACCTATCCAACGTCAAATTAGACTATGCGATACACGAGAAAAAAAACATCCCTGCTATACGTGTTGCTTTTTTGTAAAGAGAGCGTACAAAGAAATGGATACCTTTTGGTATTAAAGGCGTCCATAGGTTACGGTAGCCGCTTACCGTTAGGCGGGCCATTTGATTGTTTACCATCTTAGTTAAAAAAAGTTGGACTGTCACAAGTAGAGAGAAATCTTAAAACGATCTTTTAAATCCGTCTTTTTAAATCAATATTAATATATATTATTCAAATGGGCCCTAACAAGGCACTTATGAATGTCATCACACTACTACCGGTTCGGAAAACATACCAGTCATAGAGAAGAACCAGCATGAAACTCAAGCAGGCTTATCAACCAATTTTTTTAATTGTTTATTGCTTTAAATAATTATTATAATTTTTTTATGAATGTTCAGAGAAAGTATGAATTCCAGACATCACCGTCATTAATGTTATGATCCACCGTATAATATCCCTTGGAAAATAAAACTTTCGTAACATGATTCTTGAACTTATTATACGACAAATCGCTAATGTGATTAAGTTAAAGTAATTAATTCCATTAACCGCTTCATATAATAAAGGTGAACTACATACACATTTTGTACTTGTTTTATCTAAAATACGGAATATGAATAAAAAAAACACTAAGCTTCACGAATTACGGTTAGTGCCGGATTTGTTCTATATAAAACAGGTTTCTAGTCGACAAATACTCGGGGCTACATGGTTTCGCCGGATACAATTCCACTGTCATTTCATTTCAGATTATACCCTAATATTACGATTAAAATTCCAGCAAGTTACGTAATCTAATTCCTTCGGTGTTCTGTTGAAAACCTTTTTCGTTAATAAAAACACAATGAAAGTGAAAATGTCTTATATAATCTGGTTCTGAAATAAGAATTTGAAGCAATAATGTCTCGGCGTTAGCGCGTTAGTACACCGCGTCAATCGACACGCGTTCGAATTTAATAATGAGCCTTTGTTTTCGGAGAAGCAATTATGGCTTAGTGGTAGCGTGTACGGACACCGCGTCGATAGATGTGAGTTCGAATCCCAGCAATGAACCTGAGCTTTCGGTGGAGAAAATATCGTGATGAAACCATAGCATCGTGGTAAGTCATTTTCTAATACCCGCCTATTTGGCTACCACTGTCAAGTCGAAAATATGTTTCTTATATGTGTGTTTCGGTAGCTGCACTTGAGATTCAGTCTTCCTCTAGATTAGCGTGTTACCATCTTGGGCCACAACGTCATATAACATCAAGTGAAATTATGACCATACGCTAAAACCTATCCTTAGTTTAAAAATCTGCCGATAAGCACCTTCGTGTAATACGCAGCGAGATGAGTAGCGTGACGTCACTCAAGAACAGAGTTTATTGTAGTCGACTTATTAATTGAGGCTCTTCACGATCCGATAGGTCGAGCGAATGTGTCTTCCAGCTGGCTTGTAAGGAACGTATGGCCACAGAGCTCAACTGTTACTATCGCGCCCAGCCAATAGTTTTGGTCATTAGTACGAATAATAAGTCATTAGTACGGATTCTATAATCACATCGACACGATTCTTAAATAGTATCTTATCTAATATGACGTGTTGGTAGCGGAAGCCGGTTCTTGTAACAACAGATCTATACCGACCAGTCGTAATTTAGAGCCAATAACATCTCTTCACATAGCAAGAGATTGTGTGAAGTGAGCTTATAATAAAGCCAATTAAAAAAAGTTGCTGTGGTTACCTATGTACGTTATACTTCTTTGAAAAGTCATCTGACGCGTAAAATCGAGTGTGACTATCTTCAGCACAATAAAACAAGACATTTAGTAAGCAACTTCATAGTATAAACTTTTTGTTACAATATACGCGCGAATCATTAAAAATTCACTCCCATAATTTATTCATAACGCACCTAAAAAGTATCTATACTTTAAGAAAAGAAGTATAATTGTAAAAAAATAACGTGTTTAATATGAAATATAAATAGAACGAGAGAACAAAACCAATTTTATACAAAATACTAAGCCTCAAATGAATTGCGCAGAGCTTTTCCGGGCAGCGTTTTAATCAGTTTTTTCATTCTCCTTACTTTTACGTCTTTCGTATGCAAAGCTATGTTACGCAGTGATTTAAAGTGGTTTTTTAATAATATTTTTTTCTAAGTGGTTGTGCACTGCAATTATGTACCACTGAATAGTGAACACCATGTACTAGTAATACCCATCACTGTCGCACGTTTCAGGATAAGGCAGTGTATATCCAGCATGGCAACGACGACTGACGATAGATTGATGATCTCAGGATGTTTGACATTGTTTTTTTATATTGTGCTGTGCTTGCTATCAGCCACAGTGCTATCACTATGTCATGCTAATATAAAAAAAAATGAAACAAAATATACATCTACAGTGAATTTCAGTTATAACGACGATAAAAGGACCACTATAATTCCGTGGCTTTATTCGGAAGTCGCTATATACATAGGTAGAAAGAAAGAAACAAAACCAAAAAAGAAAAAATAATACAATATTTATTGCCAGACAATACAGTTACGCAAAGCGCATATATCGGCTAAATTCTAAGATTTAACTTTACCTATCAGAAAATTTATAAACAAAAGCATTAAATTATTACAACTGCTAAGCCACCTGTGAATGTAAACAAAATATAAGAAAGCTTTATGATTGAAGAATGAACTTCCTTCCGCCGTTGGCTGGCTGCTCATCCTCACACTCTAAAACCTAGCCGAAACGCGACAACAGTAAGGTTCTCTAGAACTTTCCTGTCACGTACGCTAGGGTTGTGGAATGGGTTGCCCAGCTCGGTTTTCCCCCAGGACTATGACATGGGGCTCTTCAAAAAAGGGTTCAAATACAGTCTCCAAGGTCAGCAACATGGCTGTAATGGCCTGGTGTTGCAGTTGTCCATAGGCGATGTTAACCATTCACCATCAGGTGGACCGTCTGCCTGTATGTGCCTTTTGGCATAAAAAAAAACCTTTGTGTAGGTATATGTTTGATGACTCGGTAGTCGCCGGTCGCAATATCTGCAACAGATTTCAAGGAACTTGTTACAAAAAGTTCATTAAAAGTAGTCGCTATACCAGAAATCGAAATACATTCGAAATCGCTATAGCCAAATTATTTTCCTCTATAAGTATACTTTAAATTCATGGGACTTAAGTGTTACGGCGCTAAAACTAAAAAGATTCTTCCAACCAAGTGAAAGAAATGAAGTCCACTATATTTCAATGAAATTTATTGAAAATTGGGTTACAAAATTTAAGATTAAGTGCAAGTGAAGATCATTCACTCATTCAGATCACTGGCTTTGGATTCTCGATCTCTAGTTGGCGGGTTTTGTTTTTGATTGTACTGTGCTTAATAACATTAGACAAAGGGCCGTCATTTTACCGTGCTGCCATAAAAAATCGCACGTTGAGTACACGTGATAGAAGTGAATCTTCTTTGGCGATAAAAAAGTATTACTCACTGCAAAATAACTGCTTAGAATATAAACAATTATTAATTAATAAATTACACTTCTGGTATTGTTTTCATATTATATTCGTTTTATTTATTTATACTTGTTTTTTTCTATCACGCACATCTATCTCTCTCGGTATAGTTCTTTTTCTCTCCCTAGCCAAGTGCTTATTTTCCGTTTTTTTTTCACGGTTAGGTTCGATCCATCTGTATGGAGCCCTTGAGCCAAGCAGCCGCTCGCACGATACAGTGACTCTACATTCACTAGCTTTCACAGCCACGCATAACACTGCATTGTACACACATGCATAACACACAGGTACATAGGTTCTGTAAGGGACCTTTTTTTTATTTTTTTGCCTAGTTAGTTTAGACAAAAAAATTCAGAACACTAAATACACATACCATGTGTATACCCCTCCTCCCAGGGGGAAGAAACATATATATATGTATAGTTAGTTTAGATCAAATGATAGGGAATTTGTCAGATCGCGACTTATTTGCATACGCGCAACAGTCCGAGCCGAGGTTCGGCCACTTTGGCACCCTCGGATGTTGTTGCAAAGCTTCCGGGGCTGAGTGCCTTATGCGCTCGCCCCCAAGCCCGGTAAAGCTGTAAAAGCCGTAAAGGCTCCAGGGCCCCTAAGGCTAACAGTATAGTCAGTTCGAAAAAAAAAAAAAAAACGTTTTTTCACGTCAGGTAACGTAGTATTGAAACTGTTGCACTAAATTCAACCTTATTACTTTCATCACGCTCAATAAAAATATTGATTAAAAAAAAAAATTAGTTTATAGCTTGGTTTCCGTAGGACATAATCCTTACGGAACGGCTGACGCCTGCACCTTCACTGGCTTCCCATACAAATCGGTTCAATTTCACTGTAAGGATTAACATCATTTCCTGTTTCTGCTTTATTTCCACGTGATTTAGCTTTCTGAGTACTAGTTTATTGTAAGCCTTGAAGTCTATTTCAAAGCTCAGACAATCTCAAACAAACTCATCATTTCTATTTCACACAGATACAACATTCATTACTTGAAAGTAACATAATACCATCATATTCTCACATATTAGAATTTACATCAAAGACTATGAAATAATTTGCCGTATCACTTTCAAACCACTGTGGCCAATACCAATTTCAATAACAGCTCAATCGATATCTCCTTAATAAAAATTTGATAATCTACTGGAAAGCTACAATTATACTTAGTTTCTTTTTATAGTTTAAAGAAGTGAAGGGGTTCGCTGTTATCTGATGTTAAGTTGTCAAAACGCTCAATTTATAATCAACCTTAAAACGATCTTAATCCTGAGCCAGTATGTGCCAGTGCACATGGTTCTTTGTATCAGAAATACTCCTAAGAGTAACGGCGGTGTTTTCACAGTTGAAATTGTCTTATATTCTACTACTCTTTAAATTTAATTAATTATAAACTTCAATGAACTGGAAACGATAATTTTTAGTAAAGAAAAAGAAGAAAATATTGATAAACCCAATCGAGTTTCCGGCCGGCTCTTCATGACTGGGATGTTTTCCAAACCGGTGGTAGTATTGAGACTTATCTTATTTTTTCTATGAATTAGGGCCTGAATTGAATATATAATTATTTGGTTAAACTGTTTCATCTATATATAGGTACATAAAATATTATTATTAATTGTAGAAAAAAAAGATGATCCGTGTTAGTATACGTATATACATATTAGTATATGGAATTGTTATGTGACGCATTACATCGAGTGTGACTATGCCCCAATAAAAAAGCAAGGGTTATATGGCAAGCAACTTCATAATGTACACTTTCAGTTACAATGTACGTGCTCTTCGTTTATATTCGTTTTCATTATTTTTTACAGAGCACCTAAAACAGTGTAAGTTCAAAAATTGGGTTTCGTGGGTCACTTGAAAACAATCTTTTCTCCACCTTCCAATCACCATAATATCACTATCATTCCGATATATTTAAGACCTTGGTTCATTAGCTTCCGAATCGCCGAACATAAAACTAAACTACAGGAGTTTGAAAGCAAATCGTGTGAATAACGTTAGCGACCGGGAAATTGCATCTAGTTTCTGTATAGCAGCTTACACATGAACGAGCAAATTTATAGCGGACGGGGTTTTAAAAGTCACATTTAAAAAAATTATGGAATGCAATTTTAAAAATAATAATATATGTCGGTAAACGATGCAGTATTTAAAAAATAATAATTACAAGAATTACGTTTTATATCGTATTAAAACTATGTACACATTGAAAGAAATCCCAATATTATTAAAAATTATCAACAGACATAGATAAAATTTCGCCAGGAAAAGTTCTCTACGCCATATTATCTTTGTTGTACTGCAAAGCTGTGGAACTGTCTCCCAGCCAGTTTGTTCTTTCCTTCCTACAACTTGGAGTCATGCAAATATAACGTAAAGATATATTTGAGCAGGCCGGCATTTATTCCTTCCCTATTTATTAGATGCCACGACGGTTGCCGATGTTGTTGGATTGCACTATGCTCAGTGCTGTCACAATGCCCTTCTACGGTCAAAAAAGAGTAGACACAGGGAAACTAAATATGAATTACAGTTCTATATTTATTTAGTCCATAACTATATAATTAAATAGGAGATACTTTTTGTTTAGGTAATTTTACTTTTTTGCTATTTTTGGCATACCAACAGAATGAATACAATAAAAGTATTAAATAAATATTATCATTCTTATAAATAATACTTATAAATATACTCATTCGATCATTCGAATTTATTCGAATACGATCATGTATATGACACTTAAATATCGATATAATGATTAGTAAATTCCTACCACATTTTAATATCATTAAAAACAATATTTGAAGAAAAGAAAAATTATTAATTGAAATTCCATTAAATAGAAATAGTAATAAAAGAAAATCACTTTATTAAAAATATATATTTATTAAATTATCTATATTAATAAATCAATAGTTCTGTATGTATATGTATTTTTTATCTATATCTCCTGATAAACGTCTATTATAAAGGGCACCGATCACGAATATGTTTTTTTTTTCTGTAGCTGTAGGTCTATATGTACGAATTTAACTTAAAAACGCCTTGACCGATTTTTATTAAATTTTGAACACGTGAAGCTTATGTGATTGCTCAAGTGATAATCTAAAGAAGTTTTCAATAATACGTTTAAAAATCGTAAAAATAATTTAAAAAATGTCTTTTTTATTAGATATTTCTTAACCGTTTAGTACTAAATTTTTACACGGGTAGTATATGTTATTGCATAATTGATAGAGTATAAGAATCGTAAATATTATTTAAAAAAATACCTTTTCATTAATTCACAACCAATTTTTATGAAATTATATAGACGGTAAGTATATGTCATTTACATGAGTTGTAAATAATATGAGAATAAATAAAATTACGGAATTAAAATCATTATTGCGTAATGTAACCTCCATCTCGATATGGAATAAAAAGTTCTCTTTGACTTAGCTTTATTGTACCGTAAAACTATGGAACCATCTCCCGGCTAATGTGTTCCGTCCTTCTTACGACATCGCGACCTTTAAGGGTAACATGAAGAGATATTTATGCAGGCCGGCATGACAGTGGCGACCGCCGATTAATTTCGATCTCTTGGTGTTCGCCGTTATGTTGGATTGTACTGTGCTTACCATCAGGAAGAGTATGGTCAATGCGCCGAACTATAAAAAAACGCGTGGACGGCTAGTTTTGTATATAACGACTAGCTGAGTCGGCAGCCGTTTTTCTGATCATTCCGGTTATTATTATTATTATTTTTCGAACTGACTATGCTGTTACCCTTAAGTGCCCTGGAGCCATTACAGGCTTTGACACCTTCACTGGGCCTGGGGCAAGCCTCGACTTGGGCTGTTGCCGTACATGCAAATAAGTAGCGATATGACTAATTCCCAACCCGAAAATTTAGATCTAACTAACTATACATATAATACATGTTTCTGCCTTCTGGGAGGAAGGAAGAAACATGCGTATATATATTATGCATTTAGTAATCTGGCAATTTTCGTCTAACTCTAACTAGCGAAAAAAGGAAAAAAGGTCCCTTACAAAACCTATGTACCTGAGTGGTGTGCATGTGTGAATGTCAGAGTCAGTGTGTGTGTGTGTCGATAGCTAGCCATGCCGGAGTAACGGAATTACCTAGAACAAATATATGTAAATATGAGGTCAATCGGTCAAGTCGTTCAGAAATTATACAACGATCACTAGCAAACACACATAAGATTTATAAATAGATAATATAACTATCTGTGCGCCGCGGTTTCACCCGTGTATATTTTAAAAGAAAACCTATGCTATTCCTCGTGAATCTGGCTATCATATACAAAAATAATTTTTCGAATCCGACTGGTAGTTTCAGAGATTAACGTGTTTAAACAAATAAAATACTCTTCCGCTTTATTATATTAAGCATAGATGTATATCCATCGTGTTAGTATAAGCACTAGAGACACAAAGGAATAGGTATTGGCGTAAGTAGATACCAGTGGAACGCGACGTAGAACATATTTTCTGAACATAGGAACAGGCGATGCGATTAGAATACTGAATGCTGTTTGTAACTCACATGTATTCTCTCTCCACATTGCACATGTTACACTACTGTACGAATTGAAACAATTCTTTTCTAATAACTGAATTCAATATCTTTTAATCTGTTTTATAATCTTCCTAGGTCTCGTCACAATCTCACCTGATAGTTACGTAACGATATGGTCCAAGAAGGTTACACGCTGAACCTGGTAGAGAACTGAATCTCGGTGCATCTGCCGGAACATACCTGTATAGATTCTTGGCGACAGATTTTCAGCTTGACGGGGGTAGCTAGCCAGGCGGGCTTTAGAAAATAACGATGATTTTCTTCAACGTAAGCTTAGGCATTTTGAACATGGAATGTGGAACATGGACCGGCCTTTCCTACCAACACGTTATATTAAATAAGATACTATTTAATATATATCAGTGAATCGTATCGATGTAATTATGGAATCCATACTAATGACTTAGTATTCGTATTATTGACCTGTACTCTTAGTTGGGCGCGATAGCATCCAGTATGCTCTGTGACCGCACGTACCTTACAAGCAGGCTTCATTCGGCTGGAAGACACTCTATCCCATCGTGAAGAGCTCATTTAAAAAGTCTACTACAATTAACATTGTTCCTGGGTGACGTGTCGCTGCATATGGGGCTGGCAAGATTCTGCAATGCATCTGGAATGTTTGCGTATGCCCGCGTTGGTGATTTTTATGTCACCATGCGTAAAAGAGTAGCATCTATCATAAATAGACTTCGTAATAGTCCCAATAAGGACCCTCTTGGAAATTTATGATAGTGCATTTATGTAGCACTGAATATCGGTAGTTGTACGATGATGTGAAGTTATCATTGAACAACTATCGATTCGTGTACTTTATATTATTTTAATTTTCTTTTATTTACATTCGATGTAACCGTTTATTCATCAGTTTATAGTATACGCCTCATGTTATGGGCCTTTATTGCCTTATAAATAAATATATAAATACTATTATTAAATTACAACGTGAATTATCAATAATATGAGTAAATATAAATAGACAAGATGAAAATAATTACTGTTCAATAATCGCTCGCAAAGCTCTAGCAGCCCAGCGCAAGTACAGCTCATTTTATGTTAAAGTACAATAAAATTGTGTACAAACTTTTATACATTCTTATATAATATAATATATAATAATGAGTCAGCGGGACGTACAGAATAGAAAGTAACTTTTATTGAGTTGCGAAATACCTGTCAAGAAATACTTGGGAAAACGTATTTTGTTGAAAATATTTCTTAAAGATTTTCTTAAAGTTTAATACTGTAACAGGACTACTCAATTACTAGCATTTGTGAATTTATAAAATTACTTTTAAACACCAGTCTCTCTCTATCTTTCACACTCGATTGTTATCCATAAATGTACTATCAAAAAGAGTTATAATTACAAAGTATATTTTGAGTCACAGAAAATACGAATAGTCATAAGATCATAGTGACTGGAACCTTATAATAAAAACGTAATTAATCAGTTGTTTTTTATTTTAAAAATAAAGTTAATAAAATTCATAACTAATTAGTTAATTAAACATTTAACTAGTATATTCTACGCTGGGGTACTAAAAATAGTTATACATAGACAGCCAAACTTTAAAGGAACAAGTACATTTCTTCATTAGAGTTCTACATAAGAACCTAGGTATAAATATGCATTTATCACAAAATGTACACAGTAAACACATACATTAAGTAATTGAAAACTGGCTTTCTGGCTCGCCTCTTTTTGCGTCTAGGTCAGTACCCTAGAATCCTTTTTTCTGATACCTTATACTCTCAGTTTAAGACAACTCTAATTAAATGATTTAGTTGAAGATATTTTTAAGTATCGCCGAGATTGAAGTAATAACGCTATACAAAAGCTCGGGATATAAAATCGCTGAAAATCTCGGACCTCTCAAAAAGTCTTCTTATTTTCCTATTTCCTTTTCTAATCTTGTGAACAAATTTCAGACAGTAATAGAAATAGCAAAGAGTGTATTATATTTATTTTTAGATTAATTATTTCATTTAATATTATATGGGCAACCTTATTCAGCTCAATTCTCAACTAGTTTTTAATGCATTAGATGCATGAAAGGGTTTTGTAATCTAAACTAATATTTAAATTTCAAGAGATTGTTTGTTTATTTGATCGAGCTAATCTTTTGAACTACAGTCAGATTTGAAAAAATCTTATTTTAATTTTATGGCCGATTTATTGAAGAATCTTATAGACTACATAACATCACGCTATGACTCTAAAAACCGGCGTAGTAATCATGAACGTTAAGCAAACTGTAATCAAGTACAAGAAGTATGAACAATGATAGGCAGTTGAAAATCTATCGCCAAGCACCAATAGGTGTGTTCCGGCAGCTGCACTTGAGAGCCAGTCTT
This sequence comes from Saturnia pavonia, assembly GCA_947532125.1. Classification (NCBI taxonomy): domain Eukaryota; kingdom Metazoa; phylum Arthropoda; class Insecta; order Lepidoptera; family Saturniidae; genus Saturnia; species Saturnia pavonia. The sequence goes on from OX383906.1 coordinate 14,936,542, forward strand.
CCAATAGGTTTAGCGTGTTATCATCCTGGGCCACATTCTCACTTAACATCAGGTGAGCTTGTGGCCACTACGCCAAACCTATAACGATAAAAAAGGCTTCTTAGATTGTTGATCGTATAAATTTAAGACGGGTGTAACCGTGGGTCACTACAAGTTACAGATAAATTGAATTCCATTATTTTTCCCCTTCTTTGATATTTCATGACAAGATAATACATTAACATCAACAGTAGAAATTTATTCTGTGTAATAAAGGATTAATATATAGAAAACATGATTAGTTTCGTGTCTAGTTCATTTATATGGACAGCACGTCTGCGAACAACTTAGTTAACTTTCAAATATCGATCCAAAGTCCCCGTTGCGTAGTTAATACAATATACCAAATATTGGAACATTATGTAAATGAATTATCGGTTATATTAGTAATCCCCTGGGCCGCCATTGAATACACTTTCGGTTACAAAATTCAACCGTACCTCAGCATCAATATAATTAAACAAGCTTATATTAAAATTTCGTCCCCTTTGGCCTCGGTTGAAACCTATAACTGTTTAAATTATTAAATTAATTTACAAATAAAACTAAATTATCTTTCATTAATTAGTACAAGACATAAGAAGCGTGAACAAAACATACAATGTTTCTCTTAACTAAGAAATTGTGAAGATACATTTATTATAGTGGTACAAACTTCAAAAGATTCGAAACAGAAGCATCACTATCGAATCCATGTCTACAAGTAAGCTGTTAGCTGAGGTGATATATTTCCTTAGCGAATTATCTCTACTTGAGTAGGGTTTTCAGAGCTTCTTGGGGAAGGGGTTTCAAGGTCGACAACGTGAATAAATCTTTCATTCCAAGCTTGACCCTTTTATTTTGGCTTTTTTGAGTGGACTACTAACTGGTAAAAGGTACCCAATACTTAAGTCGATGCTTTTAAAAAAAAACTTACATTTAGTGGCCACGTCGTGGCTGTATCTAAGTCGCTTTTGCATAATGCGAAACATGTATTCATGTAATAGAGATAACAAACATCCACCTTCTGTTGCCGGATGTGATTATTATGTCTGCGCTTCCAGTTTATTAGGGCACATTGATTTTCATGCCTTTGTTTTTGATTTAAACGTCTTTGTTGTCTCTCGTGTCCTATTTGAGTTGGGATGATAGTTTAGCCTAAACATGACCTTGCGGTGTCTATCGAAGACATTGTATTTTGTTGCCATTATTCGAGGATGTTCTTCCCAAGAATGTGTCACATTATATCTATCATATATGGAGATAATTTATTTTCATATAAAAGTGTAGTTAATATTATATATTACTTTAATATATAATGCATATTAAATTATTAAACATATATCATTATAAATGTGAAAGTTTCTATATTTGGATGTGTGTTATGCAAACATGAAAAACAGTAAGCAAATGTGGATTAAATTTGACACATATATAGTTTATAACCTGGATGATACATAGAATACGTTTTATTCCGGTAAAGGCCCAAGTCCACTCAGAGAAAGTAAAATATAATATATACATATATATATATATATATATGTAATATAATAACTGCACAAATTTGACGTGTTAAGGTGTATTGGTAAGAACAATATAAATTAGCAGTTTTTGAGTATGACTGTTAAGACTAAGAATTTTCAGATGAACTATCTACATATATTTTATATAGTTATATCTAATATATAAAATTATCGTATCACGGTGTGCGTGATTGAACTCCTCCGAAACGACCGACGACATTCTGTAGTCTACGCGAGCGGAGCCGCGGGCACAGCTAGTATATTGTATATAATGATAGTTAGTTATATTCAGTTCGTGGCATTGCATGAACAAGAACAAGTTGTCCAAGATTATGGAGACTCATTGGTAGCGAGTATGAACACCATGTCGATCGACGTGAGTTTGAATCGATGCAACAGTGCGCCTGAGCTTTCGGTGAAAGGAAACTTCGTGATGAAGCCATAGCATTGTTATGATATGTCCTTACATGTATAGAAGAACTATAATAAATGAGCTTTATTCCCATATTCAAATTTAATAAACTTAAAGCATACTGGAAGCAAGATTTATCTACCCGTGAAATTTAGTTTGTATGTATTTGGGATTATTTGAAATAAACCCATTTCCATACATTCGAATTACAGCCCAGTATTTATCAAACCCTATTTGATATAACAATGTTATCGGAATTCATAAACAGACTATACAAATGTTTATGTTTAAAATTGAATACTGTTATGGTTTCGACAGAACATACCTACATGGTAATCAGTTTGAATTTAGTTTGAGACAAATTCTTCTTCTTTTTAATTAGTGTCAACTGTGTTCATACACAATTCTGCCAACGTCACGTGAATAGAATATTGTTCTTATTATTATTCTTGTAAAAAGATGGCGGGTCCCTTGTTAAAACGGCCTGAGTTTTTTGTCAACTTAAAATGCATGTTTCTAGCTATTATTTATAATTTACTTCTCTTAAACAAAACAACAAAATTATATCACGCAAAATGCCACAAATATTATATAATATCTATAGGGTCAAATAATGTAAGTTTACGAATTAAAACACACACCATGAAAAATTAAGATCCTGCCAGAAATACCCCTTTCTACAGTTCGTAAAATATAGCTTAATAAGTGTGACATATCTAATGTTGGGACAGTGTTGAAAATTTATCACAGAATCATAGTATACACTTAATATAATTATCGGTTTTATTATAAATATTCTGATCCACTGAACGATGATTTGTTTTGATAAATGTAGTGAAATCAAACAAAAAAGCAACAAACATACATCAACCCCTTAACGTTAGGAGGTTTGTGGTCAAATGCATTAAGTACGCAAGACAATATATATATAACAAAAAAGAAGAATAACATTTTCTGGCACCGCTTCACTCTATCGTATCACTAGTTTGCTGCTGAAAAGTCCTTTCCAACCGTATTCAATTTCTATATTTTGATTTGGCTTTTTGATGAGTAAAGGCCTATATTTTATTGAGTTTTATTAATTTTCTCAACGTTTCTCTGTCTGTTTGTCCATTTATGTTCTTTTCGTGCCAAAATCACTTACCGTTTTTGAATTTTCATAGCTATCTGGATATATTTTGTAAGACAAAGTATCATAATCATATGAGTTAAGCAGTGAAGATAATGATAAATTAATCCGAAAAAAAATACACATTTGGGGCGCTTGAATCTTAAAAAGACCTATAAAAAGTCAGTGATACCCTATATTTATCTTCTAAGAATCATCCACAATAAGTATTTTTGTCTTCCGTCTTTTAAGCGGGGGCAGCATAATTCGCGCGTACACTCGACCGATCGCATTCTGTAGTCCACGCGAGCGGAGCCGCGAGCACAACTAGTATAACATATTTACAATAACAATTCCATTCAATCCAATTCGATAAATATTGACGAGAGGTATCGATTGAAACTAAAACGGGGTTCGTAGCTTCTCCGAGTCATAGTTTGTACAAAATGGAAATTATGCGACGCGGCAAAACGACCGTAAAATGGCGATTCGACCACTCCCCCACGCGCGATGTTCACAGTCCTCACTCTACGTAACGAATTCTTTTTGTCCTTTTACTATTGATTGGAGTCACTAACTTGTAATAATGTAAACATGTAGATAATAGATATGTAGGTGTAAGCTCAAATCGTATCCAGCGATATTGTTATCATACATTTTTTGAATTACCCCCACTATGGAAGCAAATTAAAACACGTTTTCACGTCTAAATATATAATTATACTCTAGTTTTTTTTTAGATATTTTACTACTACCCTTCTATAAATTACACTACTAACAAAAAAAATGCGTATAAATAACTTATTTATATATCGTTAACCAAGTCAACCCTCTAGCTTATTTTGGACACAATTTTATGCTCTGATGCTAAAAGGGTCGAAGTACGATTTTGTAAAAAAAAAACACTACTTTTTTTTTAAAGCATGATATTTATAACTTTATTTAAAAAGTTGTATTCGTCAAGTGGTTTAGATCGGCGGAATATCGATTCGATGTCCGCAAGTTTTTCAGAATTCACATACGTTTACTCATTTCAATTGGTAAAACCTGACGGTGAAGGACTACATCGTGAGGAAACCTGAACGCCTGAGAAATGTTCTTGTAGTACCACCATATGTGGGAAAAATTACAGAACTGTTGATTTCTCAGTGTTTCATATCGCCAAGATATCGTGGGGTCGCGTGGTGATTAAGCTCTTGCCTTCCCTCGGGAAGAGACTTTTTTACTCAGCAGTGGGACACATACAGGCTGGTATTATTTATTTATGCTAAATGGCCGACATACGCGATACGGTAAACGACAATCCTTTAAACGTCTTTCCTACGGCTAAATAAAGATTTGCTGAAATATTTGTAGCCATTTGCAATTTTATATGTTAAAAGAGCTGCAGCTTACAACTGATATATTTTTGACATACAACACAAAAAAATATTTTTGACATACGAGTACTACAAATTTTACATGTACTAATAATAATCATACTATTTCCTTAGATTCATGATTTGTCTCCGCGTTGGAACGCAGCGAGAACTAGTAATAATTAGGAACGTTTTTCATTGTTCCAATGTTATTTACCGATAACATAATTTTTGACATTTGTACTTTTAACAGCAGGCCCTATAATTAAAGATAATTCGATCCCATCTGATGAATAAAAAAAGTAATAAATAATTTCCAGCATGTAAAAACAATGATAGCTCAGTGGTAGCATGTACGAACATTGCATCGATGGACATTAGCTAGAATCCCTGCAACGAGCCTGAGCTTTCGGTGGAGGAAAACATGATGAAACTATAGCATTGTGATAGGTCTCTTTCTAATGCCCGCCTGGCTAACTACCACCCTCAAGTAGAAAATCTGTCGCCAAGCACCAATAGGTGTGTTCCGGCAGCTGCACTTGAGAGCCAGTCTTCCACTAAGTTTAGCGTGTTATATCATCTTGGGTCACATTATTACTTAACATCAGGTAAGACTGTGGCCAACGCTATAAAGATGAAAAAAATCTTCTTGCTCTTTTATTTCAACCCAAGATTCAAGATAAATAAATAAAAGATAATAAACTAATCTGATTTCACCATATTTTACAAGCTTTCAATATACAACCCCATTTGGCTGAATTAACAATGGATTTATTTAATCATCCAAAAATGTAGACTTTTTTAAGATGTTTAACTTCAGTGCCCCATTCAGAGTCAGTTGCGTTGGGATTGAGCCCTTTTAATAATTAACCATATCATATTATCATACCTGTAAACCATTAATAAACCAACAATTAATGCCGGAACATACTTGTGGGTTGTAGCTAGCCAGGCAGACTTTAGAAAATGCCTAAACATCATGCTATAGATTTAGTACAATGCTTTCCTTCACTGAAAGCTCAGGCTCATTGTATGATAGTAACCCACGTCGATCAACGTAGTATCTGAACATACTGTAGGATAACTCTGGTATATCTATTTTCTTCAACCTTAAATAATTTAAAAACGTTTTTCTATCACAAGCTAAGCCAGAGGCTTCACTCCCAATATCTTATTAAAACTTTGAAATACTTTTGAAAGCTTACAGTATTTCATCGTAAACAGTATTTTTAGTGTAGGCATTCACAGTTTGATCCTTCTCTGTAATGCTTGGTTCCTGTCAGGCCAACCCGCCTTTGGCCCTCGATACCCCGTGACGCGCCAACTGGCCCGCCCGCACCATTACTTCGTGCTCGCTTAGCGTACTTTTCGACCTACACTTTGTGTGGTAATTGTTCCGCTCGTAAGGGTCGTAGCGCGCTGTTGGATAGGCTATATCAGTACTAAAATAACGCATTCAAAAACACAAAAAAATAACTGACTTGTTGATTTCACATATCTAAGCACACGTCTAAGACACAATCAGTCTAACCAGCCAGTGCGTATTTCGCAGTAATTGCCGATCGCCGTTCACATACTTCTCGCTCAAACACTATTTCATACTTACATAGCACCTACAACGCAATAACTAAGTAATCATCGCTTGATAATCTTACAGTTGTACAGTTCTATGTGAAAGTAAATATGGTGAAGCTATCATAGCCTGGTTATAGAGCCCATCATAGAATTAAGCTAACTCTAAGGTGTCTGTTATCAAGTTTGTCTGTTTACTGATCACCCTTAATTTGAAAATCTGTCGTTAAACTCCTTCCGTTGTGTTCTGGTAGTTGAACTTAAAGGGCCAGTTCCATTGTAAGCTTAGCCACTTAGTCTTTTAACATTGGGGGGTTTATTAGAATACTATTAAATCTGGTATTGGACACCTAGGTAAAATCATGATCGTAAATTAATACATATATAATACAAGAGTAACATAAGTAAACGAATCGAAAATATATTGTCTAGTTGGTCTGCTTTAGCCCTCTCTCCTAATGACTGAATCCTACACTGTCCAGATTTATGTACTTTTATTATTAAAATATACTTTAATGTACCTACATTTTTTTAAAAGGTTGTAAGCGTCGTTACATCTTAGCAAATTTTACAAAAAAAAAATTTAAAGATATTATTTGTTTTCTTTTTCAAATATTACTTTTATTATATGTATAATTCTTGTTTATTTTCCTTACTTTACTTAATTTGCATATTGGTTAGCATTTTCTATTGCTAGCCTGGCTAATTATTAACCTGAAGTTCAAAATCTGTCAAAGTGTGTGTTTCTGTATATGCACTTGAGAGCCAGTGTCTTCTGTTAGTGTTTTACCATCTTAGGCCATATTCTCACTTTCAGGGAGAGATTTTACCCTTCTTCTTCTTTTTAAGGTGGCGTATGAAAGTCATAGAACTAGAGGAAGTGTAAGCATGAAGGTGGACGGATATAGAAGTTCAGAAAGACCGAAGAAGGTATGGATGGATAGTGTGAGGAATGATATGCGTAAAAAAGGTGAGAATACTGAGATGACAGTAGATAGAGGAGAAGAGGAAAACATAATGTGCCGATCCTACTTATGTGGGATAAGGGGGAAAATAAAAAGGACTAGAACTCACCCACTGATATATCAAGATTTCTCTTCCGGCTTAACCACTAAGCAAGCATAAATATGACTAATGTATTTATTAATATTCTCTAATTCTGCAGTCCCTAGACAGTACTATAAAGAACTTTTATCTAGCGTTCATTGCTTCACGATCGTCATTTAGGTTACATCGAGCGTAACCACGTGATGAATAAAATGTCACGCTGTAAAATAAAAAAAATCCCGGCCGAATCTCGTAACGGTGTTTTTTAAATATCTAAAAAGCTTATAATTTTCCAATTTACTTTGAGCGACATAGATATCGTTCGGTTGAACCATATCAATGGTAATTTATTTCATTTGGTAGAGTGCGAATGGACATGGCCTCTTGAATAATGCATCGGGTTCCTTAGCTGAGGGACTCTTTGTAGAACTTGTGACCTATGCTATATTGACTTTGTCTATTGTAAACATTTCCACTGAATTGTAAATGTAATGCGTCAGTTTATTTTTTGCATGTGTTTACGGAGTTTGTTGGGTGACTCCAGTATAACTTTGATTTTTTATGTCCCGTACTATTTGCTTTCTTCACTGGTCCTACACACATATTCAATTTTACATCAATTCAACCCTCAGTATCATCACAGGCGCAAACACGCTTGGTTATTAGAGACGGGCGGGAAAGTCGCGTTCGCTTCCGTAATTTTATCATCGGGGTCAGATAAAATATCGCGCGGGCGTCTATATTTATTAGACATTCGGATGTCTGGATTCGGGTTCTGAGATGCGGCTGCCACCACTAGCTGGCTCGAATGGTTCGACGCTTTTTCAAAATAATTATTTGAAAGGGATTTTATAAATGATTCGATCGAAGGTATTTCCATATCTTTATGGAGATCTACGTTCCAAGCGAACCAAGGGGCACCGACCACCCTTCTGAGAAAGCGGTTCTGAACTATTTGTAACTTATTGAGGGTGAGTTTACTTATGTGAGCAAAGACGGGGGAACTATAAGTTATGATCGGTCTGATACAAGTCTTGTAAAGCGTGAGCTTATGTCTGAGGGACATTTTGCTCTTCGAGCACACGAGAGGGTGCAAGCGGCTTGAGACCATACCGGCCTTCCTTCGCACTCTATCGATATGTGCCTTGAAATGTAGGTTTTTATCCAGCGTGACACCCAGATATTTAATCTGGTTGGCCCACGGGTTAGCCACACTACATAGTTTAATAGCGGGAATTTTAATTAATCTTTAAGTGGGATGAAAGAGGATAGCGCTACTCTTATCGGGATTAATTCCTATGCGCCATCTACAGAACCATTCGCCTAGCTTATCTACGGCTTTTTGGACTCGTAGCCTGAGGGTTTGTCTGTTCCACGAGGAACTAAACAGGACTGTGTCATTAGCGTAGGAACCTACCTCTACCTCGGGGAGGTAAGGGAGGTCACTGATATATAAGTGAAATAGAGAAGGCGCCAGAATGGAACCCTGGGGAACACCTGAGCGTATGGGATGAGGCTCAGAGAGAGCACCCTCTACTCGGTAGCAGAAGGTCCGGTCAGAGAGGTATGCGTGTATGATTTTAACTAATCTATCCGGGATTTGAAGTTCCACAAGCTTGTGGACTAATCCGGCGTGCCAGACCTTATCGAAGGCCTTGGCGACGTCGAAGAAGATCGCAAGTGTAGGACGAGGTGTTGGATCACGGTTGAAGTTTTGAAGAATGTGCTCCGTGAGGCGATGCACTTGGTGGGTACAAGAGTGTTTGGCACGAAAACCAAACTGCTCAGGTGGTAAAAGATTTTTATCTGTGACTACTGACTAGAGCCGGTTCAGAAGGAGCCGCTCATAGACTTTACCTAACGTGTTAAGGAGACTGATGGGGCGATAGCTGTCGGGAAGCGACGCTTTTTTGCCGGGCTTGTGAATACCTATTACTATGGCCTTTTTCCAGACGGCTGGAAAATGGCAGTGGGCTATGGCTACATTGAAGATGCAGACCAAAAGAGCTATGAGGTTATCAGGAAGAAGTTTGAGTACTTCGTTCCTGATACCGTCGGGACCAGGTGATTTTCTAGGCTTAAGGTCTTTAATGGTTGACAGAACTTCCTCAGGCGTGACCGAGTCCAAATCATCTGTCGGGAGGACCGCGAGAGAATTAGTTACCGCTGATTCTATCGAGCTTACGAGCTCGGAATTCATGTTATCGCAGTTCGGAGAGCATTGATTTTCAAGGCTCTCGGCAAGGCATTCTGCTTTTTCAGCGCTATCGAAAGCGGGAGGTTTGCTGGGGCCTTGATCTAAGGGGGGCATGGGGACTGTATCGTCACATTTAAATGTACGTGCTAATTTCCAGATGGGATGGTTGGATACCCTCGAGTAGGGCCCCCCATCTGGCGTTACGGATTTCGGAAATACGGCTTTTCACCGTTTTCCTATGTGAGTTTAACCGCCTACGATTGTCCGCAGTCGGGTATGAATCGTGTGCTCGAGTCGCGGCGTTCTTTTCCGTGATCAGCGCTCTCACGTCGGCAGGAAGTATAAAGCGGCGTTCGTTCGCAGCTTGTACCTCTTTCGAGGCCTCACTGACGGCGTTCTGGAAATGGCTGACCAGGGAATCGATCACCAGATCGGCATCGGCTATCGATTTCAACTCGTCTGGGACCCTATCCAAACTGGAGGATGAGGGATTGTGTAAGAGGTATCTGTTTAGCTCCGCATAGTCTACCACCTTGACGGAGGAGGGATGCTGGTCAGAAGGCTGACCTAGGTGGAGAACTACGGGTCGGTCACTTAATATAAAACGGCAATTACATATTTCAACAAAAGTAAAGTTTTTGAAATTATTTATTGTGAATGTTAAGCAAAGACTGCTAAGACTAAGTTACTTAAGACTGTTTATACTATAGATAAATCTGTAATACACTTTATTTTTTTAGTCGAAAAATATCTAAACGAACGTTTCTACGAATTCATAATACGAGTACTTACTGTCTGCCTGAGTGTTTAAAGATTTATTCAGTAAAAACAGCTATCCTTTCGATTTGAATAAGTTGTTTATTTTATGTTAGTCTAAGATTTCAGAATTAATATAGACTATATCAGGACGCGTTTCTTCGTTAATCTAAAAATATTTTTTTTATAACACCTGTAATCTGCAAGTTATAGTTTTACATATATTATATTTTTCAAATTAAATGAATCCACCTGCAGTAATTAGTGTCGAGTATAATATATACTAAATTATCGTAACAGTACATTCAATTCGAGTTTATATTCAAAATGTTAGCACAGTAACCGGTACTAAACTGGATTTCACCGAGTAATTATACCTACGCACAGTACGCGATACCGACGCGCTGGGAGAACGACTCGCTGAAATGTTGGATGGAATTTTCATTGTGCTCTTGCTTTTAATAGGGCATGTAGGGTGCTTATAATATAGTGTGTAATTACTATTCTTTTTATATTCATAACTTCATTCCCATGGATGGCATTAATGCTAATTTTACGCACTTTTTGTATGACATTGAGAGCCAAAGGGTTAATAAATTATGATTAATGAAATAATTAATAAAATGTATAATAACCGTATAGCAAGTTGGACTGACGCATTTTTTTTAACAATTAGGACGTTATCTATCTGTTATAATAATGTAAATTCATTTTAATAACTTTTTTTATATTTATTTAAAAATATTTTTTGGTTTTATATATAAATTTTAAATTGATTAAAAAAGAAAAATTATTTTACACAATTAAAAAGTGAAAATTTGTTAAATGAATTCGCATGTCATCTTTGATGGCTAACTTCATCATATGAGTTTTTGGCGAGATCTTTAACTGCCATGTTTTGGTTTTTATTTTAACTCATTAATTTAGATTTTTTGACCCTATATTATGTAATATTGGTGGCATTTTGCGTGATACAGTTTGGTTATTATGCATTCGTGAAGTGGATTATAAATATAAACTGAAAACATGGATTTTGAAATGTTACAAAAACTCTCTAGATAGTTCTATCAAGGGAGCCACCAGCTTGTTAGACCAACTTTGTTTATAAAAATACTACATACGACACACACACACACACATAATAAACACATTGACACTGGCAAGTGCTTTTTGCGGCGCCAAATAAAGAAGAAGAAGAACTTCATCATATCGCACTACCGTCACGTGATGCGCGCGCAGATCTCAATTTTATTCCCCAATAAACACGCCAAAAGTAGTATAACTTAAAAATAACTACAAATAATAATAGAACCGAATCGTTTCATTTAGTAGTTTACTTTATGATCACACTGGGAATACTTGATCCCATCTATGACATAAGAAAATAAAAATTATCTATGATATTTGAAATTGGTTACACATTACGGTGTTGGTTTTAACTAGAGAATTATATTCGAGACAATTTTATTATAGGTCGCTTTGGCGTTTTTGAGGTTCCCAATGGGATTACTAGGACCACACGTCTACTGACAGACTTAAGGATGATTCATGTTACACCAGGCCGGAGACAGGCTGAATCCCCTACTTCATACAAAATATACTATGAATGTTTGACCGCGTACCGGGCGGTGCCGAGGCCATGAAAAAACACCTAGATTTACCAACTTTACATTTTTATATAAATAGAAAATATTGGTCCCATTTCCATATATTAAAAAAAAATACTATAACAGTATTTCTAATGTCAAAGTAAATCATAAAAAAACATAAATTTATGTATAACATTCAGATGGTTTTCAGGAAATTGTTTTTTTGAATTATATTCTTAAGTGTCCGGTATATATCTTCCAGAAAAATGTAATAGTTATTGTAAATAGTTCTTGTAATATTTTGAATTAAATCTATACTGATATTATAAAGAATGAGAGCTAATCTTGTGAGTTTATTTATATGTGGAGAGTTATCTCTAGAATCTTTGTACGTATTTTTTTTTTGTTGCATGTTATAGTCAATTTAATAAGGAAGGTTATATTATAACTTTACGTTATACCATAGCAGTAACTTTGAACGTTAAGCCATCTGAAAAGCTGTAGGCAAGTACGTGAAGTTAGAACAACTACACAGCCGGCACGGTGAAGAATTGGTCGATTAAATTTAACACAGGTGAATCTGTGGAGATATAGCTAGCTTAATATAAATTTATTTAAAGCAAAGGGCAAGTAGATATAGGATACAAGGGAAAGAGAAATTCTACATTTGAGAAATATTTTCGTATTCACTGTTTTTGCAATAACATGTTAGTAATATGTATTCTTAGGCTTTTGAAATATATAAGTAATACACGTGATAGTCAAAACTATCATTTCAATTGGAAAGAGGCGTTTGTACAAAAGTGGGATATTCATATTCCAATATTTTTTATACTGTTTTTTTATCGTTATAGGTTTGGCGTAGTGGCCACAATCTCACCTGATGTAAAGTGACGATGTAGCCCAAGATAATAACACGCTAAACCTAGTGGAAGATTGGCTCTCAAGTGCAGCTACCAGAACACACCTATTGGTGCTTGGCGACAGATTTTCAACTTGAGGGTGGTAGCTAGTCAGGCGGGCATTATTAAATACCCTACCACCATGCTATAGTTTCCTCACGGTGTTTTCCTTCACCGAAAGCTCAAGCTCATTGCAGGGATTCGAGCTCACGTCAATCGATGCGAAGTCAGTCACGCTATTACTGAGCCATCATTGCTTAAAACAAGTTTACAAGTTTACTATACAAGTATCTTGCAAAGTTCATTATTTCAAATCAAAATATAATAGATAGATTATCCTTCCTAATTATAAAAGTATTCTGTTAAGATAGCTAATAACTAATAAATTGACAGTTAAAACCCATTAGCTGATTTGTTACTTGGTAGTCACCAATCATAGAACATTCTAGTAACATATTCTCGGCCTACGACGATCCCCAATTTGGAATTCGAATTAATGTATATGAGATAAACATTCCTATAATGTTATTAATCCTTATTATAAGCAAAATTATAATCTAATATTATATTTCGAAGCTCTATTGTATAAGGCCTGATTCCCGTTTAATTTTACTTTAGAAGTAACATTGCCTTCTGGACACCGTATTTCAAACTTGTGGATAAACTTCGATTAAGCCTCAAGCTCTACTATTAGAACTGTTTAGACTAAACGACACGATTTTACAACGACATTTCAAACTATCTTCTAAACTAAGTTGCTCTTTCGCTTTTATTGATATCATTGTTAAGAGATCTATATAAAAAATTATAACTAACATGGACTTGCGCCCAAGGGTTTCACTCGTGTTAAAATTCGACCAACTCTCCACCGCGCCGCCAATGCACCGCACTCCGTAATGCAATGCACTCCGTATTGTTATTCTCATTTCCATGCTTGCCTATAGCTTTTTTAAATTGCTTGACGCTCATAGTTAATGCTCTACTTCTTAGAGTTGTATTGTGAAGATATATAGCCTATAAAATTTCTCAATAAATTGAATATAAAATGAAAAATATTTTTTTGTAAACAAACAAACTTACCAATATCTATTGAGCTTTATAATATAGAGATAGAGATAATAAACAATAAAGACCGTAAAATGATACACGTAAAATAGACATTAAATTATAAGCTTATAAAAAAGACCATGTTATTGATCAAAATAGCCACTTTAAATGTTACAGATTTCAGTGACAAAAGAACGACGTCCCAATAAGAATATAATATACATTCCGTTACTAATTCGGCGTGTCATATCGCCATAAAAAAATATTGTAGTGAATAAATGAACAATACCTTAATGCAAGCGATGATGGCGCAGTAGCAGCGTGTACGACTTCGCGTCGATTGACGTGAGTTCGAATCCCTACAATGAGCCTGAGCTTTCGGTGAAGGAAAACATCGTGAGGAAACCATAGCATGGTGGTAGGGCTTTTCTAATGCCCGCCTGGCTAGCTACCACCCTCAAGTTGAAAATCTGCCGCCAAGCACCAATAGGTGTGTTCCGGCAGCTGCACTTGAGAGCCAGTCTTCCACTAGGTTTAGCGTGTTACCATCTTGGGCCGCATCGTCACTTAACATCAGGTGAGATTGTGGCCACTACGCCAAACCTACAACGATAAAAAATAAATAATAAGTTGTCTTACAATATTTTCGAAAATACCTTAATTTTCTAAGACCAATATTTAATTCGATTTATATAATTTCTTAATAAACAGCTTTACGAAATTGTTTTTAATTACCTGATCATAATTTAATTACAGTATTTTATTATAAATTACTGTTTATCATATTTCATTGCTTTAGACTAATTGCATAAATAATAAAGTTATTAGACGTTATTATTAATTGTATAGTATTTAGTATTTAAAAGGTTTAACATGACTAGACAGCGCCATGAGAGGTATGTTTCCTTTAAAAATAAGGTGTTTCCGTATTTAAATTTGTTAGAGATAGTGTATCTATGTAGTGTTTTGAATTTGATTTGAGTCGTGACGTATCAATTCATCGAAAGTCAAAACTCACCCAAAAGGTCAGAAACAGACCAATTCTTTGCCAGCTCTTTGTAAAATGTGTATAATAATGATCATCATCATCATCATCATTTCAGCCGAAAGACGTCCACTGCTGGACATAGGCCTCTCCCAAAGATCGCCACAACGACCGGTCCTGTGCTGCCCGCATCCAGCGGCCGCTGGATAATAATGATACTTATGTGAATCTAGTTCGCATCGTAATCGGTTTTTACCTAAGCTATTCTTTATTTCATTTATTTTATCCACACATATACTGAATTTTTTAAGGACCATGACCACAATTATATTTTTTCTCTTCTGACTCCAAAAGTGACGTATTTTTTTTCAACTGCTAATATACACCTACGCACGCGTGATGTGATGCTACTCGATTCACGACGTAGTATAGTGATGTTTCGCTAAGCGGAACACGTAGCGGTTTCGCTTTATTTATTTCGCGGCGGAGGTGTGCTAAAGACCTTAACTATCGTACCAGTGTAAGACTGACGCAAACTATGGTTTAGAAAAAAAAAATGCTTTCTTTAAATTTCACAAGAGCAATCGTTACGATAAATCGTGAAGTATAAATAGGTTACCCAATCATTTGTCCGGTTCCGTGGTCGACAGTTGATTAGCGCGTGACATTCAGAGAGTGTTCCGCTCAGTCAGTAATGAAAGCTGCTTTGGTTTAATCGCACATGGAAGTGAATAGATTTATCCCGCGACTAGTTTGAATGAGTGTGGTTGTCATCTACAGAAATATGATGTAATTGCAGTAATTCACTTAACCGTCCACACTGGCATACGAGTCATACAACGTACTAGATGTGCCTGACAATTTCACCCGTATCAAATAATTCAACCAACTCTCCACACTGCAGCTATGCCGCCAAAGTACCCGTGTAGAATACGTTGTTTTCACTTTTCGTATTTGCCTAAAGAGTTTGCGAGGTTGCTTGACGTACATGCTTACTGTTCCGCTCTTTAGGGTCGTGGCGTGAAGATATAGAATAAAAAATGTAGAATTAATTTTTCAAGTCTGACGGTAGTTCCAGGGATTGACGCGTTCAAACAAGCACAAACAAACTTTTGAGCTTTTTTGTATAATTTAGATGTATCGTTACAGATGATTTCCTTTATAGCAAAGTTGTCGTATTGAACATTTGCCACGGATTTTTCCTATTTTCTCAGAGCTATGCAATCTTCATAAAATAATCAAGAATTTTGTGCAGTGAACGGTCTATAAAATATTTATTTAACACGTGTGAAACCGTGGGGCGCAGGTAGTCTTAAAATATAATATGAAACTGTATACAGCGTTTATAAGAGATGTTGTAATAGAAAGTCTTGCTCTTTTTACGGTCTGATGCGTATGGAATTTAACTTACGAAGTTTCCTCCGACGCTAGTCACTCGACAACGAAGAACGTCAACTTAGGCGAGCAGCTACGCGTGCTTTTTAATATATCTTCTATATATATATAAAAGGCAATGTCCTGACTGACTCATCATCATCACATTTTAAGTCATATTATATAAAACTTGTGACATATTCTATATTAACATAGTGAAATTCAAAAGAACAATATTGAAATATCAAATCTTTCCTCTAACAGCGAAGTACAGTTTTATCATGTACTCTGTTAAGTTGTTATCCACATGTCATATCGCATAATGTATTTATCACTTTAATTTTTATATTAAATTTATGTTATTTTAAATGTGTAAACTTCAGCTAATAAGTGTGAAAAAGGCGCCAAGTTCGGTAGGACGTTCGGGGTAGTCGTCACCGATAAAGAGCTGAGATATAAGAGGTGCCAAGTTCAATAGCAGTTCTTTAATTATAGCTGTAGGAACGTACGCACTTCAATTAATTTACCAAACTATTTGTTACGATTATTAACAAGTTTCTGAGCTAGCTAGATGTGGTCTATGTTTTTGCCGAGTGAGTGAATCAGTGAAAAAGTTTATTTTCAGACACTAATAACTTAAGAATATTCAAAATTGCTTAAGATTTTTATTTTTATTTTATACTACAAATGTGACAAACAAGCATACGGCCCGCTTGATAGTAAGCGGCTACCGTGGGTGCGCCATGTAGTTTATTTTTATTTCTCTTTCATGTCTCATCTGCTACATATATATTCTAATTAGATATTTTTTATTATAATTATTTTTTTAACTCTTTTATCATGTATTTATTATGGGTTAAAAACGATCGAATCTAAAAGGCGCAAAAATTCTTAATTAGTTCCAGGCTAAAGTAATTTTTTTAAAACAATTATAGCATATCATTATTCGACTTATTTCGGCACTGAAATCTGAGAAACTTCGATACTACGTGTGATGTGTATATTTATAACTATGATTAAACTATAAATATATCATAAATAATAATTTGCACATGGGAATGGAGTTTAATGCCCAGTAGTGAGTTGAAAAAATACTGTTAAAAACATTGCTTAAAAGAAGCATATAACTTGATGGGTCGTGTTGTACTCTAATACCATGAGAATATTATTGAATAGACCGGACAGTTTGTTCCTTCACTATTGAACAGAATTAATAAACGTTTGTTATTAAATCTATGCAAGCTACTTATTTCTCTTGTGTATTATGCATGTATTTGTGAGACGTGCTTTGTGTTCTTACTATATAACGTAGGCTACATTTTCTTACAATATTCAATGTCAGTCTGAAATAAACATTATTATTATTGGTATATTGGTATGATTACTTTCTTGTTTTCTATAAATATTAAAAAAAAACTTTAAGTGGAATCGCAGTACTATTTTTTTTATGTTGGTGCTTAAATTATGTTTATTTTTAGAAATAATTAATTTAAGTTGTAGTAATTACTGATATACTATCTATAATTACGTTTTTTTTTAATATTAATTTAAGTTTATTTTGTGTTTGTACTTATTATTTTGTAAACAGGGGGGGGAAGAATGGTATATATGTATTCTTGTGGGTATGCGAGTAATATGCGAGTCTCGAATATGCGAGTTTCATTGCGCGTCGCCTCCGACTAATAAATTAAGTATATACCAATTATTACTACTAAGGGTCTATCATTACTTTAGAAATTTAAATAATTATTATTACAATGTAAATTGTACGTACACGGTCTCCTAGACTTAAAGAACACTCAACGTGCCGGAACGTAGATATCTAGGACGGTGTCTACAAAGTCGCAATTTAGTGTCTCGCACAAATTAGCTACTCCACGGCTAAATGCCGCGTGAAGCAAAAAAAGCTTTCTCCTTTTAGACTATGCAAATTTTATCAAGTTGATCTTAATTGGAACAAATATTTTAAACTAACTCCTACAAACGGCTCTGACTACCTTAAATCAAATTATAATAATTATATGTGTTCTGAATATTTCTTTATTTCTCCCACTGTTGTTAGTAAATAATTAAGTAGTTTGATCCATAATATACAGAGATGAACAAAGCTTTTCATGAAAATTCGTATTGATTCATCCATGCTTTTTACAAACTTATTCGGCCCGTAAGGCAAAATATTAATATATTTATCATCTACATCTGTTACTCAAAAATGATAGTGTAATAACCACTCAAGTTCAATGTAAAGCCTGGGAAGGAGCTTGGGAACATCAAAGCTACCAATGGTTCGGACTTTGATTATATAGGCGTGTATATAATCAAAGGGTTCAGAATCATCCCTGTCTACGAAAACAACTGACAAGTAACTCGACGGTGCTTGTCAATTAAACTGTTTTTTTTTCTAAATATTTTTTATTAATAAATGAAATAATATCAACTTATAGATATTCCACTGCTGAGCAAAGGTTTCTTCTCAAGGGAAGGTACGGACTTAATCACCACGCCAGCCCATGACGTACTGACGATTTCAAACACCAAGAATTCAAAGACCATTTCTCAAGCGTTCAGGTTTCCTCACGATGTTTTTACCATCGGCTGATAGTGTTACCAATTTCAATTATTAAATTCGAGCGAATTCCGAAAAAATCGTTGGTACGGGACACGAACCTGCGGTCATCGAATTGATATTCCACCGGTCTAAACAACTTAACTGTGTGTATAAAATCATTATATGGCATATAGCGATATATGGATCTGAGTACTGGGCAATTAAAGAGACGGTTGAAAGAAGACTACATGTGCTAGAGATGCCAACGGTAAGAAGGAAGTGCGGTAACTAGAAGGGAATAAGTAATAAGGAATAGGTATATCAAAGGAAGTATGGAAAGAGAGTCACAGAGAAGTTGAGGAGTAATAGGTTAGCATAGTATGTGCATGTCATGAGGCATAAACGTCATATTACAAGAAGAGTGTTTAGTATGAAGGTGGACGTATTTAGTAGTAGAGAAAGACTGAAGAAAGTATGGATGGATTGAATGATGAATTATGTGTGTATAAATGGTGATAGAGGAGAGTGGATGAAAGCATGTTGTTCTGACTCTACTTAGGAGGGATATAGGTAAGAAGAATAAAAATTGATTTAATAAAATTCTTAAAGCTTATGTAATACGCAGCCTAGATGGGCAGGAAGTAGAGATATGTTTCAGCCTGTTTCTTATTATCATTATACGACTAGGTCATAGATTAATGATTGGTTTCCACGTCGCTTCAACTAGATACCGTCAGCGTACTATAAAAAACTTTAAATCTAGTGACCAAAGTTACTATAAATAATTTCAATTTGTTTAAGCGTTAATAAATATGCAAATGAAATTTTATGTCAGGCTATTTAGTATCATATTTAAACAGATACTCGATGTTGCAGTAATAAAAAAGTTACTAACCTATCACCCTTAATTTAACCTTCAATGTTTCTTTAATGTGATCATTTTGGTTTCTCCGCATATAATATATAATATAATATGTGATTCTCTTAATATAAATCCAGAAGTTTAGTTCACTAGTGTAGTACTTGTCGTTGAAAAAGTAATATTTTAATAGGTTTAGAAGACTGCGATTTTAGCAATAATCTCGAGTGACTGTAATATCCTTTGTTGACTCATCGAGTTACTGGGAGTTATATCCTAATCCGTGAGGCCCGGGCCTAGGGCGGCATCATTTTAGGGGCGGCAAAATTTTCGCGAAGCCAAAATTTTAAAGGCGAATAAATGCAAAGACAACTGTAAAAACATAATATTAATTTTGCTATGAATGTATAAAAAATTACAGAATTTTGAAATAGCGATCCTAGTTATTGTTTGGAATATAATTTTATATCGTATTAGCAAGTTAATGTTGTTAGTCTTCAAGCTTCAGGAATCTCAAGTTGATTTATCATCTGTTGTCCAAAGTTATATTTTTTGGCTTCATTTCTTCAAGATATTAGAGATACAGAATTTTATGATATGAAAAAAGTCAAAGCGCTTTCCGGAGTCTAAGATTATTGTCGATCACAACTAATGATACTCGCAGGAAAAATAAATGCAGTCAGATGAAATAATGTATGGTAAGTGAAAGAGCACCTATTTTTGGGAAAAAACATTTTCGTATGAATATTTATTACCCATTTTGGACATTCTGAGTGTAAAATTAGCCGGACGTAAAAACGCAGCTTTATGTAAACTTCAATTTTTTTTAACTCCACCATATCAACTACTCAATAAATATCCTGGCGATTTAGAAGGGACATGAGAGAATTAATGTATTAATTTAGATTATCAACTCGAAGATTAATTAGCAAATACCGAAGACATGCCAGCACAAAATATATGCATATACGAATCACGGAATCCTCGAGATTTTTATCCTAATGTAGACATTGCTCTAAGCATTTTTTTTAATATGTTTGAACAAATTGTTCTGGAGAAAGACCTTTTTCCGCACTGAAAAATAGATAAAAACCTATTTACGCGCAAGATGGGCCAAGACAGACTTAATAATGCCCTTGCATTATTGCCTATTAAAGCTCAATTAATGCAAGAAATTGATTATGAAGATATTATATTCGACGTTTTTGCGCGAACCAAAGCCAGGAAGAAGCATATAATGTAAAAGTGATAATTAAAAAAATAATAAATAAATAATTAAATTTAAAGTTATATTTTAAAAATTACAAGTAAATTAAAAAGTTTCAATTAAATTAATAAAATTTATGTATTACATAATAATTTAAATATTTGAAAATTAGATGTTTAATTTTTATAATCACTTTCATACAATCAAAAAGGGCGGCGTATTAAACGGGGCCTATAGCGGCAACAAGCATAAATCCGCCACTGTTATTATCAGCATGTATTTACGTACTATATACTAGATTTCGCAATCCGAACACTCACTCTTTTCGACTGAACTGCACTGCAATCTATGCACCTCACTTTAGTGTGACTTCGATATTTATGCAGTGTGGGCGCGTACGGAACGGCGCTCATAATACGATAATTGGAATCAAAGTGTGAACCTGGACGTAAATACGAATTCAGTAGTCATATAAGTAAAATTATTAATTATTTAAGTGAATATATAAGTAATAATATCGTAATTATACAATATACAATATATTTATTAATTTAAATGCCACGCCATCTTGGTCATTGTACGTTTTGGTCGCGAGATACTATACTCTATAGACGATCTAGCGCTGCATCAAACTTTAGTTCTAACTCTTATCACTATTTGAACAAATGGTTTTCGTATATCGGTAGAATATAATTATGTCAATGGAAGATACTTATCTAGGCGCGTTATGAAAAAATATGAGATCGAATCTTTAGGATGCGCGTGCACATTGTAACAAAATGTCTACACTATGAAGTTGCTTGTTTTATTGTAGCGATGATAGTCGTCCTGAATGTAATTTTTTTTAATGCTGTAACAGTGCCATCTATTAGTAAATTACAAATCAATTATAATGAATGCTCTTAGGTTGACTATGTAGATCATATTTGTAATGCTAGATATCATTTTAATATTTGTGGTGCTACTCAATGTTTTGAACTCTTAGAACAAGATTTTGATAGTTTTTTGCTAATTTAATATAATGAATGAAATCCATCATCTTCATCGTAAGAAATTCAAGGCGAATCCTTTCGAAAGTAACAATGTGTGTTCTCTTTTCTGGGATAGTCAAGGGATAGCAATGACTTGAATACTTGGATCCTGTAGCTACGGTTACACGAGCACTTTATGTGCAAAACAAATGAAATAATTGGGCAAAGAAATAATTAAAAAATTGCAAAGAAAACTCACAAGTATTGTCTTGTTTCATTCCTGGCTCATAAGTTTTTCATTACGATGCCTGCAATCCGAGTCGCTGACTTGAGTATTTTCCATATTCACCAAACCTTGCTCCTGTTGATTTCAATTTATTTCCGAGCTTGAAGAAGTATTTAAGAGAACAGCAATTGGAAGATGATGAAACGGTAGTCGATGCAATACAGGAATTCCGCGGTACTCAGAATAAGAGTTATTTAGGAAAGGAATTTCAAGTTTATAAAAAGGCGTTCCAAGTATGAGACTAAAACGAGACTGTCTCATGTGTAATAAAAGTTGTTTGTAACATACTCATTCCCACATTTTTATTGAACGCTCCTGGTTCCTATAGCCTATTGATAAGACCTATATATAAAGTATTGTGCAATAAATCAAGTTGTTTCCTAGAAGCTTATAAAAGCGGACGCTAAGTGTCTGAAAGCGACCCTTCGAGTTAAACTGAAATTAAAGTTAACAAACCGACAAGGATCCCTTCGAATAGACTTTATTAATTCAATGGAGCGATTTAAGCTAATTTAATTTTTCCTTGTTTTTCTTTTATTGCACTTCTCTCATTTTGTAGTATATTGTTATTATAAGGATAAATAGATAAATTTAGTTTTATTCAATGTATATTACCCCCTTTTTCAATGACCCCTTATATTAATCAATATTACAATCTAAAATGTGCGAAATATTCGCACGAGTCATCTAGTGAAGTCATCTTTGAAGCAATGATGGCTCAGTGGTAGTGTGTACGACTTCACGTCGATTGACGTGAGTTCGAATCTCTGCAATGAGCCTGAGCTTTCGCGAGGAAACCATAGTATGATGGTAGGGCATTTTCTAAGGCCCGCCAGACAGGTTTAGCGTGTTATCATCTTGGGCCACATCTTCACTTAACATCAGGTGAAATTGTAGTTACTACGCCAAACCTATAACGATAAAAAAATAGTACGTATTACGTAGAAGTAAAGAGCCACAGTCGGTCAACGGATGATGTCTTTTATTAACTCCCGACGCAAAAAGAGGGGTGTAAAAGCTTACTATCGTAGCTCCCAAACGTCTGAACTGATTTTAATTTAGTTTTTTCTGTTTGAAAGTTGAGTCGTTCATCTCTTAACTAGTTGATAAATTAATGTGAGCATCTTTAATAGGTCTGATCGAGTCGAAATTTATCGATTACTTCAATGATACTAGAAGAACATGGCAACCTTGATCTGATGCTGCAGCCTTATATGTAACCTGCAGGATACCGACCTCCTCGCCACCTTACATCAGTAATATTGTGTTTGGTGTTCTCGGAATGGTCTCAATGAAAGGGTTACTCGTGTCAGAGGTTTTTTCAATTTACCAATTACCACAAAAATATTTTTTTGGAAAATGTATTTTAACACTGGTTGGCGTGATTAATAATATACACATAACAAGTATAAGTCGCGGACAGACAGACAGAGATAGCGAAACTATAAGGGTTCCTTGTTCACTTCGGAACTTTAAAAATATGACAACTCGAGTGGTATATTACATATGTCTAGAAGAAAGCGGCCCTTCGCGAGACTTCAAAAGCGATGTCCCACTATTATTACTCGGTGGTAACAACGTTGTTCATTACCTCTTCCAATGTTGTGACGGTGTAGTTGTAAATGGTATTACAATCCTATGACGAGAATTAGCTGTTATGTGTATCTGCCAAATTAGTAATACAGGAAGTACACAGTGTAATACGAAGTAGATACAGTAATTAGTTCTCTTAAGAATAGTAGTGAATCAGATGAGTACTAGAAATACTCCACTACAATTCTATATTTTTCCTTTGAAGCCTAATCTCATTGAAGGGTTCGAAGCCATCTTTATTAATTAAGCGTTTTTGTAAATACAACTTAGGTAGCAAACAAGCTTACGTCCCGCTTGATATTAAGCGGCTACCATAGCCTTACGTAGCCCTGTAAATACCATAGCGTTGCCAACCTTAAAGTCCCTTCACTCAAGGAGCTCTGAAACCATACGCACCGCAGGAACACAACACAAGGTTATTTAGCTACACTCTTCAGTAGGGTGGAGGTATTCCACCAGTCGGGCTGACCCAAATAGAGAGAAATCTCTAGAGAAATTCCTCTGTGCCCTACCTCTCTTAAAACGGATATCATGGATAGAAAGTTAAAGTCCTGAGAGACATAAGCTTTTTTATTCTTATTTTATATTGTAATTAAGGCAAACAAAGTCACGGGCAGTTGTTAATTGTTTATAATTTAATTTATTATTCGTTGTTAATTAAGTACTAAGTTCTTGAAGTTAAATAATAAATTAAATTGACCTTACGCTTTCAGGTCTTCATAACACTAAGGTTCCGTGGGGTCCAAATAAAATCCGTAAGTTACGAGCCGGGTCGGGATGCCCTATCGTCCTTTGGGCCTTTAATAATAGACCTCCTGAGGCCATATGCCGTTGTACATTAGACGGAGGTCCCTTTGTTTCCAAAATGTGATGATATAACATTCCGGGATACGGTTCTGTTTTATCGTCGGGAACATTTTCGTGAGAGCTTCGTTAGGTAAATTGTTTATAAGATTTTCTTCAACTACATTTTTGCATAAACATTTCCGACATCTTTTTAAAACATTATATTAGTGACTAGCTTTGCCCCCACGGTTTCATCATTAGTATTTATATCAATTATTCACAAAGCCGGCGCCAACACAACCGTATAGCATATCGTTGTTCCCAGTTATAGTACTTGCCTACAGATTGCCAGATTGCTTGACATTCATGATTACTGTTCCGCTTTTTAGGGTTGTAGCGTGAAGTTATATAGCCTATAATATCCCTCAATAAATAGGCTATAAATACAAAAAATCTCAAATCTGACTGGAAGTTTCATAGATTAGCGTATTCAAACATACAAACAAACAATCTAGCGAGCTTAATAATATTAGTACCTATTGATTAGTTAAATTGATAGTGTATGATTGACTCTTTCACATTAGCCTTATTCATTCCTCCCTGATCCCGTTGGGTTATCATTTCTGGCAATTAGGATTTCTTTAGGGTAGATATTATGTTTGACCACCAGGTCGATGTCGTCGGCCTGTATGTCTTTTTTCTGTTTCGGTAAATTCAGCGCGATTTGTACTACTACAAGATCGTCGCCAAGTCTTCAAATCAATACCACCTAGGTGGTATTCAGTAATTCTTTATGTTATTGGTGTTACTGCTAGTTGGCCCGACAGAGATAGCTCTGTTCTTTCCGGTTTTGAAGAACTTGTATCTAGCACAACTTATCTCGATTTTTTCCCTGAAAACTTTTCTAGGACAATAACGAACAAAAACAAAATAACTACCCATAAACATCGCTTTAATCGTAAATCCAATAAAAACACAATGTTAGATTTTACCAAAATATTCTTATTTTCTGGACAAATTTTCAAAATGTTCTTTTCCTAATATACATGTTCGGCCTAAAACTAATATACAAAAAAAATCGGTCCATTCGATTTCCAGTTAAGCAGTTACCAACGAACAGCTTTTCATTTTTATTTCAATAGTCTTATATGACCAATTCCCTGACTTCTACGAATATAATTTATGAACTACAAATATAATTCACAGACTACGGATGAGTGACTGGACAATGCAAACGATTCGATCGTCTAAGCGAGAATACGTCCCCGCTCCTTTTTTTCTAATTGACTACAATGTTTGCCGAATGAGCCCTGAACCTTCAGGAAGGCTTTAACAGTTTCACCGGGTTTGGAGGTGAGCGCATAGGGCAGTCTGCCGCGAAAGCGAGGCAACAAGCTCCAAGGGTGCCAAAGTGGCTGAACTTCGGCTTGGGCTGTTGCCGATCATGCGAAAAAGTCGCGATCTAACTAATCCACTATCGGTAGAAAATTTGACCTAACTAAAAAGGAAGGAACATGTGTATATGTATTTAGTGATCTGTCAATTTTTGTCTAAACTAACTAGCCAAAAAAGAAAGAAAAGGTCCTTATAGAACCTATGTACCTGAGTGGTGTGCATGTGTGAAGTGCAGTGTCATGTGTGTATGTTGATAGGTAGTTTATGTAGTGTCACTGTGTCGCGCGAACGGCTGCTGGCTCAAGGGCTCCATGCCGAAGTAACGGACCTAGCGTCCTAGCTCCGTTTGCGCTACGCATTTTATATGCGCTTTCACTAAGTCCGAGCAGTAGTGTAGTTATGATTATACGTGGGGTCCTTAATACACTTCCAACAATTTTTAGTGTAAAGCCAAGTTTCCCTGAATGAAATAAACTAAATTTTATTATTATTAAACATTATATTATTATTATTTGTAGTAACTGCGAACTAAGCCGCGAGCTAGTCGAGTATATTAAAAAATTTGAACAAGGTCACCATTAAGCTTGTTAAATGTTACAAGTATAAAACAGGCTACGAATTTAAGCACAGCCAGATGTTTTTATCGGCAAAAACTTTAATAATTCGTCGAGACGCAATCAAAAGTTCCATTGTGGTTATTACAAGTCGTTAAAACATTTTAAGTTAATTTATAATTTGACATAAGAAAATATATTTATAGTGTAAAAATAATTTAATGGGCTTTATTAAAAAAAAAATTCTAATTAAAATAATATTTATTAATACAAGAGTAAATTATTTTTTCAACACATTTGCTCATAAAATGCATTTACGAAGCCTGTATACCTTGCTCGAAAGTTAAAAATTACGCACCATACAACGGACCGTACGTATCGTTCACGTTTTTTTTTAATTTCCATAAAAAGCGATGATGGCTCAGTGGTAGCGTGTACGATTTCGCGTCGATTGACGCAATGTCAATCGTCACTTAACATCAGGTAAGATTGTGGGCACTACGCCAACCTACAACGATAAAAAAAAAAGAATTCCACCAAAGAGTTTCACATTACGAAAATAAATAAGCTGAATGATCGAGTGCTTCCACTTTTTATCAATACATTTACCTCACTTTAATACTAAAGAGAAAATGAGACAAAAGATGTAGTTCCAATTCTCACCACGCGAACGTGACGCCATTTGCAAATGTGCACCATTTTCACATTAGAAACATAAAAGATTGTTCCGACTTTCCGACTGATATTTATAACCAAAATAATAATACGAGTTCAAGCGAGGAATCCGATATTCATATGGAATCTACTCCACCTCTCTATCTTGAATAAGGCGCAAATTGAAACATTAGAATTTCAAAAAACTTGAAACTACAAATTTTTTAGGTTTTTTTATCGTTATAGGTTTAGCTTTGTGGCCACAATCTCATCTGATCTTATGTGACGATGTGGCCCAAGATGGTAACACGCTAAGCCTAGTGGGAGGACTGGCTCTCAAGGGAAGTTGCCGGAGATCACCTATAGGTGCTTGGGGACATATTTTCAACTTGAGGCCACACGGGCATTAAAAAAAGCCCTACCATCATGCTATGATTTCATCACAATCTTTTCCATCACCGAAAGCGAAAAGAGCCCAAAAACAATATCTCTTCTGTAATTTGGCGATGAGTTAGATATTCTGCATATTATAGATGCTGCAGCATCAGATCAAGGTTGCCATGTTCTTCTAAGCTCATTGAAGTAACAGAATACCAAATTTCGACTCGATCAGACCTGTGGAAGATGCTCAATCATTTATCAACTTGAAAAGTGGTAATAATTTACGAATAACTGAACTGATTTTCTTGAATCATAGCTAAGAACACTCTCCACCTAGTCGGTCTCGGTAACTATGCCACAGACATACAGATACAAACGTTAAACTGTGTCGGAGGTAAATTAAAACAATACCTGATTAAATATCTTGTACATATATTGTTCGACTAGATTCTATGGTAACAGGTCATTTTGTAGTTTTGATACTTCACGTTGAAATTATTTCAGCGAGTACCTATTTATGTATCTGCAGCTGCATTTGAGAACTACAGTCTTGTTTCTAGGTTAATTTATTATCATTTTCGATCACATCGTAATTGGGTATTTGAATATTATTTTTTTTGTGATAATTGGAAAGATCATATATATGTTTTATAACAAACTATTTTTGTTTTCGCAATATATCAAAAGTTATTTTAAAATAAATTAAAAACGCGCCGATCGTTCCCGAGCGCGTGTGACGTCACAATGTTAATTTCTACTCATTGTACCACACACCTCATACAGTGCTTTGACACTTAATCGATTAAATTCCTTTAACATCATGACGTCACAAACCTGACGATCAATCGTGGCGCGTTCTAGTCATGTGATTCTTTTTAAAATAATTCAATTTTCAATTGTTCATTATTAATAAAAATAAATGTTTTAAGAGTTTTTCCAATTCACTATTATCATAATTATGATGAAGCTTTAAAATAGATAAAAAACGATATTCTTTTTTTTTCATATACCCAATTATGGTCAATCACTTACAATGTTATACATAATATGTATACTATATACTTTAAATGTCTTGCATTGAATTTAATCTCATATTATTCGATCTCGAACTCAAAAAGGTCCAAAAGAATCCAATAGTTGTCACATGTTTTTACTTGATGATATCTATTTATTGAACTTAAGGGTCCAATCTGTCCCTTGACGGACATACGTACGGATTAAAATGTTTCGCATCTAGATTGAGGACTGATAGCCTTCGTTGAATGTTTGGGACGTGTTCGGATAAAATTTTATCAGAAAGATACTTTGTTATGTGAAACATAGAACTATATTGAATATGTCTCTTTTTTGTTAGAAATTGTTTATTAACGCATGACAACAATTATGCATCTTGTGCCGTGTCTGTGTCCACTTTCATCTGGGGCTCTACAGCCGTGAGTGGACCTTAGCCTGGTCCAGTATATCCCTCAAGATCAGTGTATTTCTGGATTTCTTTTGGGTATCCTGGTCACTTCCATCCTTACAACTTTTCCTGTAAAACGTAGGCGTCCTCTTTGTATAATTTAAGAAAATATGCATTTAATGGTTTCCAGGGGTCTAACTTAGTTCCTTACGATGGGTGTTTTTTAACTAATCTTCATAAACTCACAGCAGCAGTAGCGTGTTAAGACTGCACGTACGTAGACGTAAGTTTTAAGCCTCAGCTTTGGTGAAGGAATACATCTCGATAAAATCTCAGCTTAGTGGAAAAAATTGTAATGCTAGCTACAACCTCCAAGTTGAAAGTCTATTGCGTAATACCTGTAGGGGTATACCGGCAGCTGTACTTGAATGCTATTCCCCCGCTCGGTTTAGCGTGTTACCATCTTGGGCCACATAGTCACATAACATCAGACGAAACAGTTATCAAACCCTACTATAGATTATGAGTACATAAGCTTGCGACTACGTAACTACATACATACTGGCTGATCGCGAAATGTTATGACGGATTTATTTTATTTATTTATCCTCGCTGTCGATATTTTGTCGTTATCAAAAGGGCTATACCATTGTACCATGTGCTTGCATATTGACTTCGTTGTCTCGAGTCTGCTATTCCGACACCCCTAGAAATTCTGCAAAATAATAAATAATATACAAGAAAAAACATTCAGTTCATTTCTATTTTGTAGTGTCGTAAGTTGGAGTCCATTCGCGTCGACCGGAAATGGATTCCAAAACCGTATGTGTAGAATACAGAACGCCTAATACGAATCACATTACACTGATAAAGAACATAAACAAAAATTACCTTTACAGCCTTATAAATACGGTTGAATTTAATAAGGTTCATGGTTACTTCAAACTTTGTTTACACTTCATACAAAACTGAACCTTATCTGGTTCACGATAAAATAGGTTTTTTATGGTGATGAAGTAGTGCCAGTCTTGCCGGCTCCTTCGTTGAAAGGAATAGAAGATACTTGGCCCATATAGATAAAATCTGTATAACAATATGTTTGGGGAACATTGTAGGATATTTTTTTAGAGTAGCACGTCTATTTGACGAATCTACGTATATCGTTTGTTACACAATACAATCCAAAACAACAGCGACTGATGAAATTTGATAGAATTTTGTACACGGTAAGTGTATCATTTTATAATTAACGAACTCTAATAATTGTCACTAATAGTTGTAGAAATTCTAAAAAACTAATTACTAAAAATAAAATTAATATTAATTCCAAACCGATTTTGATGTAAATTTTTATACGGGAAGTATACAAGTCATTCCTCAATTGATAAGCTATATAAATTGGCAATAATATTAGTAAAAATAAAATTAAATTTTGACTGAATAGCAAATGTGCGGGGTATCGCTAGATAATTAATAAAGTCATGTCCAAATTAAAAACAAAATCTGGTAATGATGTTACAATAGTGAAATTTAATTAAAGTAATAAATAATACCGAAGCCATTTGCAGTATACCGTCCCGGATCCAGTTTTCATTTTCACCTGTGAACGAAAAATAAGATTATTTCACGGCGTAACTGGGACACAAATTTAATTAATAGCATTGAATCAACGATTTTCACTACTATTCATAGTAATGGTATTATCCCATTGTATTAGGAATGATCATTAGGATGAGTAAACCGAATAAGTCCATACTTGAAATAAAATAATCGAAAAATAAAACAGTCGAAATCTATGCATTATCTTATATTATAATGAACTTTTATGTCTGTCTGACGTTTAACTTGTACATATCGCAGAAATAATCATCCGAATTCGATGAAATTGTCTATATTTATAACTTGAAGTGACTTTTAGGTTTTTTTTACACGTATAGATATTTTTATGAAGCTTAAATTGCATTTACGTATAAAATATTTAATGAAATGAAATTAATCAAAATTATTTTATTTTGTAATAATTTCAGATAATTAAATATATTGACAAAAAAGCTGTTCATTATAATTTCAATTTTCATTTATGTAGTAATAATAATAACAGTTATATAGTAATAACAGAAAGTGCTCAAGAATCTGACTTATAACTCTAATATAAGCCATGTGCGTATCTAAATTAATATTATAAAGAGGAAAGATTTGTTTATTTGTTTGCATTGAATAGCCTCTGAAACGACTAGACTGATTTGAAAAATTCTTTCACCATTAGAATCCTACATTATATCTGTTAAACATAGGCTATAGAATATTTTCAAAAAGTTAGGGAACCGTATGAAAACTTCGATAATGTAACCCAACGTGTGAAAAAATACCAAAAAAACCGTTATATCACGTACGCTGGGGAAATTTTTGACAATAGAGCAAATTGATGTACCACAATTTTATAGAGGACATATATACAATATCTACAAAAAAGTCCGGGATACCATGTGTCTAACTATTACAGTTATGTCACAATAACTATGTATTATTTATAATAAATTAAAAAAAAAATGTATAATATTTTAAATTTTATGTTAAAATATGCAACAGTATGCCGTAGTAGTTTTGTAGATATGATCTTTTTACAAACATAGGAATTAAAAAAAAAACTTTATCTATAATGTACTCTTTCCATATAAACCCCGACGCAAATAGAAGGGTGTGTGTGTGTTAAAATTTATAATTTTTGTTTAATACCCGTGCAAAGCCGGGGCGGGCCGCTAGTCATTCATAAAATCAATTCACATCACATGTAAAATAAGTGCCCATAAATATAGATAAGAGGGGGTTTTGAACTACTTGTTACGTAACATTGTTTTAACCCTTCAGAATGATCGCGTAGAGTTTTTTTGTGACCTTTTTGTGAAATAATTGTGACTTTCAGGTAAACATGGTCACTTGGTGGTGGTTACGTAACGTTTACTAGGAGGGAGCGAGGGGTAAAGAAAAACGTTACGGCGCGTTACATGGGGGGAAGGGGGTCAAAAATACCCAAAAACTGCGTTACGTAATACTTGAACGCTCCCTATACATCTCTTTTACGTCCATATAAATCTAAAATTAGTTGTCTCGGTGAATATGTTGTCGCTAAATAATACAACCAATTGTACTTTAACAGCTGTATAGGCGCTCTATCCTGTCAACTTGAATCTTAATAATCAATGAAATATAATAATAATCAATAAATATATTCTAAAAATATTTGTAGGGCAGTAATTTAAAACATCTTTAACGTGACAAAATTATTGTTAAAGTAACATCGATAGGTGCTTTAAACCATTTTTATTAATCTAAGTAAACATAGCGCGTTAAATTACTTCTCAGTGTTATGATGTCCTTGTAAAATTATTTTATAGCAATACGTATAAAATATTTGTAACGCGCACCCTAGCGTATCGACTCTGGCGCAGATCTATCTGCGCCCTTTCCCCGCGTCCCTGACCGAGTGACCGAGCACCGCGACCTTCAGTCCGCCGGCCACCGTCGTTGTGTGAACCCGTACTAATTAGTATCATTACATATTTTATATATTCAATTACAAAGTATCAGTGATTTATACCGAATTGAAACTACTTCGATCACTATTGACTTTGTCATGAACATGAATGCAAAGAGTAAGTAATAATGGACAATATTTTAATTGCGTACCTACTTTCACTGTGTTCTTTTATATTGCTTGTTTGGATTGTACTATGCTTACCTTCAGGGCCAGGGCCGTGAATTTCCGAGCTACTATTTAAAAAAAAACTATGAAACTAGCAGCGTTATACGATGTTATATGTAAAATAGCTCTAACTTTATGCACTTTTTAAACAATATGTGAAACAAAGTCATTATTCCTAATACTAGGACGATTTACTGCAAATGATGAAAATAGAAAAAATGAAATAAAAAATAATTCTCTGATTATCACATCTAATTAAGAAGTTTATTTAGTAAATCTAGATTATTCTACGACGAAACACAAATGAAAGAATAAATTCATCATGTTTGTAATTAGTTCGCGCCACAGGTACGGTAGGTGCTTATGTTCGGGTGAGGATACATTGTATAAGAGTCATTATTTTTTTATTATACACTAAAATAATTTTATGACATCATGCAATCGTTCTACAAATAAAATTCTACAATTTAACTTCTAATAATAAAGCACTTTCTAGTTACCTTTTGTTAAATCAGACAATGACATGGCATGATATGATAACGGCGACAGGTGATGGATTGCTGCTATTTTGAAAGTAACCGTTGTTTTTGGATACTACCATGCTTACCATAAGGCACAGTGCAGTCACTTTGCCATTCACTTGAAAGAAAAATGACAAATTGTACCAATTTGTCAATAACTTATTTTAACTCTGTGTCATATGCTAAATTGCCAGCGTCATTGTTAGAGTAAATATTCAATTCCAACTGTTTAAAACTTAATTGAAGAAAATGCTGTCCATTTTACGTTAGTATTTTAGAAGTCGAGAGTATCGGAGATTCTAAGTGGTATAATTATTGTAAGGTTTGACTGCAGAAGCATCATACCACACATATTTCTACCGCAAAACATTAGAGCTTGTGTGTTGCAGACCAATTGTTGTGATTAGTAACACACCTAATACACGAGAAATTCGAACTCGTTCCTCAAGAGAAGCAACCTTGCATGGTAGTGGGGTATTTTCTAATGCACGCCTGGCTAGCTAACAAGTTGAAAATCTGTCGCCTTGCACCTGTATGTGTGTTCCGGCAACCTTAAGATTGAAGCCGCTTTCGCCACTAGGCTTGGTGTGTCATCATCTTGGACCATATCATCACTTAACTTCAGGTGAAACTATCGCCACAACGCTAAACGTATAAACGATAAAAACCTTATAATTGACTGGTCTATGAATTGTGGTTGTTTTTGATGTTGGTTAAATAAGTTTAAATATTATATAGGCTGTAGTAACCATTCAACGTCAGACGGATTGCAACCATGTATGCTACTTCGAACTATATTACAATGAAAGATATGTGATGTAATACTATTTTTAAACGACAATGATTCGATGGTAGAAAAATTAAAATCAATAATACTTTATTCAATTTAGGCCCTAAGAAGGTACTTATGCACGTCGAATACTACTACCGGTTCGGACAAACATCCCAGTCATCGAGAACTACCGGCAAGAAACTCGATCGGGCTTTTTTTTTTCCAAATGTTTAAATAATATTTACTGTTAATAATCATCAGTTAATAATTTAGTGGATCACTATCATTCACATAATGATCCACACTATAATAACCTTTTAATAATAAGGTTTAAATCCCACAATAAGTATGAGCTTTTGGTAAACAAAACATCGTGATGAAACCTTAGCATTGTAGTAAGGATTAATTTAGTGTCGTCTAGTTATCCACCATCATTAAGTTGTAATCTGTCACCAAAGACTCATCAATATGTTCCGCTAACAGTTGAATGCCTATTCCGTATCTAGGTCGAGCGGGTCTTCAATTATATCCTTAATTAACATCGGACTTATCTAATTCCTGTTAAAAGCTGTCCTATACAATGTAAAAAAAGTGAATCTATCTATGAAGATTATGTCCATAGATTTAGTGCAGTATATCGGCAATAGGTTGAATAAGTTGAGACCAAAAACGGAATACAATTCTATGGAGCTACATCCAGGAACAGAACACGTCTACTAAACAATGAATTACATTTTAAAACCTTAAATTTTGTAAAAATAAGCGGGATTTGTTTTGGTCACGACTTCGTACGCCGATAACACATACGAAAATGGTCGTGTATCCCTATCTCGTTCTAATAAAAGCGCATACTATATGCTCTTTCTTTATATATATGACACATATTAATACATACATAACTGGCAGTCTTTCCACAAAGGTATTCCTCGCATTAAGCTCACATATTCATTATTCAGTTTGTTTCAAACTCGAGTAAATAATATGCCAAGCCGCAGCTTGTTATTCCGACAGAACAAACCCACTTTCTCTCTACAAATTAACTTTTGTTCTAATTTAACGAATTTCGTAAGTTCTTTGATTAAAAGGTAACCAACTATATAACATATTTTTGTTTTACCTCGTCAAAGTGTTTGTATAGTTACCACTGGAGGTAGACAGTTGCATGCTAGCCTGCTAAAATGCCTCTTAAAACCTTCACTGGAAAAGGCGCAAAATCATAGCAAGTACGAAAAACGTAGGCAGGAAGACAATCCCATACATTGACGGTAAAGCAAAGGAAAAGTTTGCGAACTTATTTGTTAGTACAGAAAAGCATATTACAGTATAACAGTAGTTACAACGCCCATATATCAGTCCTCGTGGCTTTGTAATGGAATGGAGATGTTGGGATCAGGTCAAATACCTTCACCATATTACAGACGATAAAATACGCTCAGCTAGATAATTTCCCTTCGTAGCTGAAGCGGTTCTAAATTCTTAATAATTTCTACATAATTTAAAATACCCGTCACTGCAATCTCTCAAGGGCATCAAGGCCTCTTTATAATATTAAAATAGACTAGTAGGTGTAGAATATTTTCCAAGAATTTAGACATTAGAAACCTATCAATTATATTTCTCATTTATAGATAATTTATAGGGATGGATTACATTTACAGGCAAGTTAAAATACATTATATATATATATTTGTATAAAATAAATAGTTAGTAGGAAAAAAATGTAGCTAATTTATTTTTAACAAATTGACTGCTTTCTATAAGTCTAAATGTGAAATTAAATTACACAATTTAGCAAATTTGTAAATACTGTCAAAAACACAAAATCTTCCTAATGTAAACGCCATCTAAAAATTAGAACACAACAGCCCCAGGACTAATTTGAAGGCGGCGAAATTAAAATTTCGCAAATGGCCAGCACAAATTATTTTTAGTTTTAAATTTCTTCCATTAACAAGTTAGAAGGACCGCCTTTTTTGTTCGTAAAAGCTGCTTACTGTGGTCTGGTTTATTTTATTTTTTCTCTTGTTAGTCAATTATTTTCCCTTTTTACGATGATTTTGTTTTTATGTTTAACATTTATAGTAACTAGCATTAACATTTTGTTATGTATATATTATGCGAAATACTTTAACATATTTGGCGTGTTGTGGGAACGATATGTAATTTTGCAAAAAATATTAGATGTGTTAAAATCCAGGTTTCCAAAATCAGGGTTTCTACTAGTGCTGAAAAGATCCAAGTGTCTGGACAAGCTAAATAATACTTCGTTCAGCTAAAGTCTCTGCTGAAATAAAAAAAAACATAATTTGATGGCTTCCGTTCATATTCCGGAGTCATATAAGCAATGGGATTTGATTATTTTCCTTTCTTAAGATGAATTTCTTAATAGCGCAAAGTTTTGGGGATCAAACAAATATTGGAGGAAGCCTACAAAATTGATTCAACGTTTTTTTTTCTCCACCATTTGTTTTTCTAAACGCAGCTTTTTCCCTGTCTTTATACCCCAAGAACTCATTAATCTTATCGCATCTTGCTCCTATGTTTTGTTCTTAATGAACTAACTGTTCTTCTAATACATCGATAATAGATGGACAAATGTTTTACATGTACTTGTTTTTATCTTATTATACCTTGATGTGCTTCCCCAACTAACTGGTAATCAGCTCCTTATATTGTGTCCTTTGTCTTATATAAGTTTTTTAATAATTGTCTATTTTGCTTAAGTTTAGATTCTCTAGAAAGATTTCACTTATAATGTTACAATTATTTCCTAAGTTGGGAGTATGGTATTGCTGTTAATGTGTCAGTAAATGTAACTGAGGCACATTTAATTAATGTTGCGAGACCCTAAGACAAAGAAGGACTGAATATCTTAACTGCAGCTACCGGAATACACCTATAGATTCTTGACGATGGATTTTCTGCTCGAGAGTGTTAATTAGCCAGGTATACGTTACAAAAATTCCCAATCACAGTGCTATGGTTTCATTAGGATGTTTTATTTCACAGAAAGCGCGGGCTCATTGGCTCATCAATCGACGT
Source organism: Saturnia pavonia (assembly GCA_947532125.1). Lineage (NCBI taxonomy): Eukaryota > Metazoa > Arthropoda > Insecta > Lepidoptera > Saturniidae > Saturnia > Saturnia pavonia. The sequence continues at coordinate 14,973,104 of OX383906.1, forward strand.
GATTTCTGAACACTCTATCACTGAGCTTCCCCATTTAGCCATAGATGATAATGTATCAGTTCCATATACTCTTGATTCCATTTACTTTTTTTATTCGAATAAGACTCGACTGATGAATTTTATATAAAAAGTTGAAATTTCCATATCACGTGCTTAAAGATGCGAAACGTATTCGATATAAATTCCAAGTCGTAGTTACATTTTCATGGGCAAAACGCACGTACGAGCGTATTCTGTAACAAACAGCGAATATATTTCTTTTTCATTCAAAACCTGCTTTATTCTCACATTTCGCAAACATCAGGTCACGTTTACATGAAATGATCGAATGATAACATCTTTGTTCAATATCATTGGAACGTGGATCATACTTTTTAGTTTTTTTTTTTTTAATTTTGCGTTTTGTTTTTACTGGTTATTTGTGTAATATTGCCAGTGTAGAGAAGCGTCGAGATATATGTATATAACTAAAAAAATTATAACTGCCTAAACTTATAATAAATTAGATGTTCCTGTTTATTGCACAGCGATTCCTTTAAATTTTATTAATATTTTGTAGTTTCTAAAATTGCTATTGACCATTCTTAGTTTAAAATGAATCAATTAAGACAAACGAATTGTGAAATGACATAATTATGTCATAATATAATGAAATTCGGTGAGATTTGTTTTTGTTTTAATATTTTTGTGCGATTTCTAAATGTATTATTAACAATCATAGATTAATGATTAGTCTTCGCTGCGCTCCTTCCAGCAAAGACCAATTATTAATCTAATTTAATAATTCTCATAGCAAATCGACTGTCTTATGACAAATATACTTCGAGTACACAAAAATACGAATCGGACGAGCCGTTTTTGAATAAAATCCAGATATACAAACAGATAGAGCAAAATTAGCTGACACGAAATTTAAAAAAAATACACCTTTATTAATATAGATAGACTGGCAATGTATGTAAACTGGAACACTCTCATTAATATGTTCTTGATTGCGGCAGTAACGGTGTAATAATATAGACAACCATTTATTTCGCACACACAGCCATTTTAGTGTTACATAGAATTCATTGTTAGTTTCATTTATAAATTTAAATTGAATCGAAATCCTTTAATCTTTGCATCTTTACTGGCATTTGAGTTCCAAACACTTAGACGAATGTTTTATCGCAATAATACATTACGTTAGGTAACGATATATTCGAAAATTGTTCGCGAAACTTACAAAATCTTGTCTCTCAGGTACTGCTCCTCATTTGCATTTTCTAATGCTCACCTCGCTAGCTACCACCCTCAAGTTGAAAATTTGTCGCCAAGCATCTATATGTTCCGGCAGCTGTACTTGTGAGCCGGTTCCCTCACTGAGCTTAACGTGTTATCCATCTTGGGCCACATCGTTACTTAACATCAGTTAAAATTTGGTTAAACGCTAAAACTTATAAATAATAAAAAAAACACCAATAGGTCAGGAAGTATATTAGTGAGCACCAACAAAAAAATATTGGGTCCAAAGTTAATATACAAACTTTCTACTTTTATAATCCTGTGTAGCTTAATACTGAAGCTCCCATCGTCAACAGTGGCCCCATAAATCTATCATGAGGGCTATTTGACCTCACGCTACGGGTCGGGTTGTGTGTTTAAGACATATTTTTATTTATGGCCGTAAGCGGACCTATGTCGCTATATTGACAACCTGTAACTTTGTCGTCGAGTTTGTTGGGTTTATTAAAAAGGAAAACATAAAATCAATACTACGTATGAAGAAAAAAAAGCCATGACGGATTAGTGGTAGGACGCTCGGAGACCGCGTGGAGCGACGTCGGTTCAAATCCACAATATAAAAAAAGTGTGTGTGCGATTCACACACGATAGAAGTGAAACTTCATTTTAAAAGATATTTTCTATTTTATTTAAGCAGTGTGCAATATACATACCCATCGACATTTACTCTCTCGCTCTGGCTATATTATTGGCTATATAATAATTAGCCTAATCTTTCGGTACGCAAAATGTATTTAATTGATTATTGAAGTGAAACTTCTTATGCGACTTCCAAGCGTTAAATGTTAAATGTTGAACGGTAAACGTTTAACGCACATTATCGGTCTCTCCTCTTTGCGTGAGCCAGAGCGAGAGAGCAATAAATTATCGGTCTCTCCTCTTTGTGTGAGCCAGAGCGAGAGAGTAAATGTCGATGTGTATGTATATTGCACACTGCTTAAATAAAATAGAAAATATCTTTTAAAATGAAGTTTCACTTCTATCGTGTGTGAATCGCACACACACCTTTTTTATATTTATGCAATGTGGCTTCTATCAGTATATATGTTTTTTCATGATATATTAACAATATATAACACATGACGGAATCACAGCCGAAATATTGAAGGCGGGTGGTAAACCTGTACTGAGGGTACTGAGGGCCCTTCAGACATTGTTCAATTCCGTCATCCACGAAGGTAAAACGCCGCAGGCATGGAACAAAAGTGTGGTGGTACTCTTCTTCAAAAAGGGTGACAATACCCTATTGAAGAATTATAGGCCCATCTCACTTTTGAGCCATGTTTATAAGCTGTTTTCGAGAGTTATTACGAACCGTCTTGCTCGCAAGTTCGACGACTTCCAGCCTCCCGAACAAGCCGGTTTCCGAAAAGGCTACAGTACCGTAGATCACATACACGCATTACGGCAGGTTATACAGAAGACCGAAGAGTATAACCTACCCGTTTGTTTAGCGTTTGTGGACTACGAGAAAGCCTTCGATTCGATTGAGACCTGGGCTGTACTACAGTCTCTCCAGCGGTGCCAAGTAGACTACCGGTATATCGAAGTGTTGAAGTGTTTGTATGAAAACGCCACTATGTCAGTTCGACTGCAGGACCAGAACTCGAAACCCATCCTGTTGCGGCGGGGAGTCAGACAAGGAGATGTTATCACTCCTAAACTGTTCACCGCTGCACTGGAAGATGTCTTCAAGGTTCTGGACTGGGAAGGACTAGGCATCAACATAAACGGCGAGTACATCACCCACCTTCGGTTTGCCGACGACATAGTAGTCTTGGCTGAGACCATGGAGGACCTCCGTGCGATGCTCGATGACCTCAGTGAAGCCTCTGAACGAGTTGGTCTTAGAATGAACATGGACAAGACGAAGATTATGTCGAACGTCCATGTAGCGCCAACTCCCGTGAAGATCAGAGACCATACGCTTGAAATTGTTAAAGATTATGTTTACCTGGGACACACAATCAAGTTAGGTAGATCCAATTTCGAGAAAGAGGTCAATCGTCGAATCCAACTCGGCTGGGCAGCGTTCGGGAAGCTACGTAACATATTCTCGTCCAAGATACCGCAGTGTCTCAAGACGAAACTCTTTGACCAGTGTGTGTTGCCAGTGATTACATATGGTGCTGAGACGTGGTCGCTAACTATGGGCCTCATAAGAAAGCTCAAAGTCACTCAAAGGGCAATGGAGAGGGCTATGCTCGGAGTTTCTCTGCGTGATCGAATAATAGAATAGAAATAGAATCGAAGAAGAATAGCTATACTTAAGTGGCAGTGGGCTGGCCACGTAGCTCGTAGAACAGATGGCCGATGGGGTCAAAGAGTTCTCGATTGGCGGCCACGTACCGGAAGACGCAGCGTGGGCAGACCCGCCACAAGGTGGACCGACGACCTGGTAAAGGTTGCGGGAAGCCGCTGGATGCGGGCAGCACAGGACCGGTCGTTGTGGCGATCTTTGGGAGAGGCCTATGTCCAGCAGTGGACGTCTTTCGGCTGAAATGATATAACACATATATTTAAACAATTCTCTTATATTAACAAAGTATTCAATGTTAACTCGTTAAGTTTCCACAATTATTGAAATGTAAAATTTAATCAAAGTCTTATAACTTATAATAACTTGTTTAATAGAATTCGTCTAAAATACGGGTCCCGCCTACATAATAAATAGTAAATGAGATGAATATACTATTAAGAAAAAAAATAGTGAATAGAGTAATTACTTACGAAAAATAAAAGTAAACCAAATTTAAATTAAAGTTAACTTGACCTTTAAAATTTTGTTAAAATAAAACGAATTTTCATAAGTCACAAAATTAAGTTGTCAATAATTGTCACAGAAAAGTGTAATGAGGTTTATATTTTATCTTTTTTTGTTTAGTACCTTTCAATATTTAACTGTTCATCTGGTGTAACATAAAAAACAAAGTTTAATGGACAAAACTGAGTGGCCCTTTATACAATTTTATATTTTTATTTGTTGACAATAGACGGCGCTGTATACATGTTGTCATTTTCTGTTTTGTCATCTCTACTCCATGGCCAGTTGTAATGTGACATGCGATAGATGAACAAAAATTTTTAGGGTGATAGAATAAAAGATTCACTTTAAAAACAAGTAAATATTAAAGTAATGATCGACAGCTGAAGTAATTGAAAATTTTCGAGAAAATTATTATCAACTTCGTTTATTGTAAAACCAAAAACTCCTGAGGTTGACATTCGTCATTAAACACCTAGAATATTCAATAATGAACTTCAATAATAATATATAATTATTTGTTATGCCTACTGACGTGTCGAAATCATAAAATCTTTCAACGATTTAGATTCGCATGTTTTTTTGAAGCGGGAAACCACCTTAAAATTCACATGAATAATCGAAATATAAATAGACAAGTTATGTACAATATTAAATTTGTTATAAAAAACTTATTTAGAGAAAGTGTACCTTAAATGTTCTATACATACTTATTATTAATACGTGAAGCAAAAACTTTGTACCCCTTTTTACGAAAATTGCGCGAACGGAGGAGAATGAAATTTTCCACACTTATAGTTTATATAGAGAAGGAGTGCAGAATGCTAATATTATGCTTAAATTATTCATAAAAAATAAATAAAATCAATACAAAACAACATTACACACACTACCATGTATTTGACACACACACACGCATATACACTTTTGTTTATTGTTAAAGTCTATGGTCAAATTGAGAATAGATTAATATTATTTGTCTATTGTCTTACTGAATGTCAAACATAACCATAATATATATGTCAGAAAATCGTGTCTATGTCACTATTTAAAAAAGAAATCATGTTTCATAGCAACGTGATATCAGGTCATGACAGGAATTCAAAATATGGCGTATATAAAATAAATGGAAATAAAATAGAGATGCCGCGCGCTAGAAACAGGTGTGCTCTGTGTACCCATATAAGCAGCCAACGACGGGCTTGAAGGATGGTTCTAGCTCGAGCCCTCGCATTGTGAAAATCTCCGTTAATATGGATCCTACGATTGTTCAAGGCTACCTACTAAGTCGGAACTCGAAGAGAAGATAATTCTAGCTGGAGCTTGTCGGATCGTGAGGACGTTCTAGATAAATTACTAGGTCGCCTACAGGCAGCGATAACATCAGACATGCGAGGCATGGGGTGACTATATATATATATATATATATTATCTGGCCATGTTATAGGATATATTTTGTAAGATAAATAACATACGAAACAAGCAGTGACGATAAAGGTGAATTAATTTGGAAAAAAGACACTTTTGGGATGTTAAAATGACTTACGCTGAGTAAACCATAAGAATATATCAAATTAATGTACTACATAATTGTAGGTCCTAAAAACACCTACAAGAAAGTCAACAATTGCATGCGTACGACCAGCGCCGTTTTGTGGTCCTCGCGAGCGGATCCGCGGGCACACCTAGTGTTTAATAAAAGTCGAAACAAAAGATAGTTGTTTCACTCATACCTAATACTATATTTCTAATATATTTTTCACAGTCAACGACGTATCATTGTGTGGGGGACGCCTTATAAGCTTTAAGAAATTGAGACATAAATTTAGTCGCGTGTTGATTCTGATAATTTGGACCCCGCGGGGGAAATTCATATCAAGCAAAATTTGTAATCATTGGAGAAACAACTACTGTATTCAAAGTTTTGTACAATGCATTTGTCATCATAAAATGTACTTAATATCATAATTTTAGAATCCTTTGTTATATAAATACAATCGTAACAAATTAAATTTACAGTAAATAATTATAACGTAAGGATACTTAACTATTTATAACAATAATTGGAAACGCAACAAAGAAATGGCGTCTAAAAATATATTTTTTAATTCCTTTTTTAAATTTTTAGCATTTGCCACAATCTCACCTGTTGTTATGTGATGACAGCCCATGATATTAACGCACTAAACCTAATGGAGACAGGCTCTCAAGCACAACTTTATTGTGTCCTTTATACTCGGGCTTAATTTTAAGTAACACTAGCAGATCCGTGCGAATGTTTTGCTCATTATAGAATGTAAAAATCCAACAGCTATCATATTAATTAAATAGATTGTTAATAGATGGCGCTTTGAATATATTTTCTTTAGCACTAATAGATGGCATTCATTAATTTTAAACTATTTGTCTACGTTTCGTTAACAACGGGGAATATGTTTTTAAATAATGTTTGAATTATCCATTTTCATGATGAATTAACGGAGATATAGCGTTGCTAGGGAAAACACTTATGATGGTAATCTATGTTATACATGAGCAATAGAAAAAAAAAGTCAAGTTTAATATTTATAATATTACATAGAACTGTAATGAATGTTGTATGTTGAGGTTCCCGAAATTCATATTATGCATCCATCCCTTGCCAGCAGCGCTGCTTTGATAGGGAAGATTCTTCAGCGATTGCCGAAGCGATTGCAGGCGAGATTGGAATCGTAATGGAATATTATATTCCGTCTTCCGATATCGTTTATAATCGCAGAGGAAACTCTTGGTACAATCGCGATTGCGCTGATGCAGTAAGTTAGAAGAAAGCCGCTTATCGTGATTAGGCCAGGAGTCGAGCAAACAAGTACCTTAATATCAATTCTCTTAAATCAGCGTACAATTCTGCCACCAAGGCCTGTAAGAGGGACTACATTAGAGCGAATGCCCAGTGAATTGCACGGATAGGTCATGAACTCGTAGGTCATTGGCTAACAGTCGAGTCTACTGGAGTCAGGCCAAAGCCGTGCAAGCTAATTTCTGTCGTCCAGCATTACTCCCACTGAGGTACTCTGATGAATCACTGGCTCATGAGCCGCAAGATAAAGCGACATTACTAGCTAATCTCTTTGCGGCTATTTCCCGGCTCGATGATCGCAAGGCACAACCGCCTATAATTCCCTTTTGCGGTGTCACAATGTCCGGGTTACGATTCAGGCAATGTGAACCTGCTTAGGGAATTGCGATCGCTCGATGTTCGGAAGGCCAATGGTCCGAATGGTATCCCAACGGTACTACTTAAAAAATGTGCAACTGAGTTATCTCCAGTGTTGACGCGTTTTTATCGCCTGTCCTACCTCTCTGATGTCGTGCCTCGGGTTTGGAGGGAGGCTAATATGCAACCGATTCCCAAGAAGGGGCATCTATCAGATCCTATCAATTACCGTCCAATTGCCGTAACTTCAATGTTGTACTAGATCATGGGGCGGATCATCAATACCCAGCTTGTCCGTTACCTAGAAGATAACCCTTTTATTGATGATCGTCCATATGGCTTTCGCCAGAATCGAGCAACGGTTGATCTTCTGGCACATGTACTGCACCGCTGGGGGAGGCAATTGGTAAGCATGGCAAGGCTCTGGCGATCAGTCTTGACATAGCAAAGGCTTTTGATAGGGTTTGACACCGAGGACTTCTCTCCGAAACATCCGGCGAAAGGACTTCCCGACAACCTCTGAAACTGAATCTCCGGCTTTCTACATGAACACATAATTCATGTCCTTGTAGAAGGATGTGATTCGTAGTTCATGTCGATAAACGCTGGAGTTTCTCAAGGCTCTGTGCTTTCGCCCACTCTGTTTCTTCTGCATATCAAATGATATGTTACCTTTATCTCATACTCATTGCTATGCAGATGACAGCACCATTCATGGGTGCTATTATAGTAAGCCTTCATGTGGTAGAGGAGAAACAAAAAAAAGACTGGAAGAACTTCTCATAGAACTTAACCAATACTTGCACCGCGTATGCATTTAATGTTATGTTATAATTTAATGTTGCTACGTTAATCGTTACCATGGCAACCGTTCCCATTGTCATGAGTTGCAATATGATGAATAACAATTTCTATTGCATAGATTGAAATTAATATAATAATAAATAATGCAAGCAGCATTTGTATCAACTAATGATGGTATCCTGTTTTGCCAATCTATTTCAGATACAGATTTATAGTACCTAAAGAGTTTTGGTAGGCTTGATATTAATAATAGGTACATAGTGTTAAAAGCACCTACTGGTATCCCTTACCAACACGTCATCTATATTAATAAATCTTTAGTTTTTTTTTAAATTCCAACTGATTTCGTTTAAATTTTGTAGACGGGAAGCATACGTCATTCCATAATAGATAGGCTATAATAATCGTCAAAAATACATCTAGAAATCGTTAGAAAAATTAGTTCTCAAGTGATTTTGATAAAATTTTGTACAAGGGAAGAATAATATGTCATTTATTAATTGATAGACTATATGAATTATATGAGTAATAATGAGTAAAAATAAGATTACGGGATGAAAATAATTAATACGTAACAAACGCATGCAGAGCCGCGGGGCACCGCTAGTTATTTTGTAATATACCTATAATATTATTATGCGCATAAACGATGTTATTACGTAATATTAAAGTAGGCACCTAGGTATATTTTATCTATGAAAACTGAAAGATAACGTTCCGAAATATGAAAAATAATTCCAACTTTGGATTCATTCCAAAATATCTTCACCAAATCTAAAATTATCAGTACTGTCAAGTGCACGACGCGAGATAAAGCTCGGCATTCACACTGCAGATATTCAGACCACTTTTATGTAGATATAACCGAAATTATTAAAAATTATTTTTTCATTCATTCTGCAACCTTCTTTTTGTTTTAATAAAATGATCATCTATCCTGCACGGTTTATGCTTCAATATGTCTTAGAGTAGTCATCGTAGTGGAGTAGTAAGACTAATTCTGAATTCACGCTTCACCATGGAATTATTTCAAATATACATTGACGGGAAGGAAAACATCGTGTAAAAACTAGCACGTTCAAGAATTATCCTCATAAAAAACAACGATAGATATTTCGTTCACTGAACTCGCCAACGCGTAGTTATATGGTGTGATTAGAGGCGTTTAAGCGTATATTTTTTCAAAGGAACAAGATTTAAGCAAAAAGTCTGTTAATATTTTATGCATTATACACTGAACCGTAAAGAAAAAGGAACGGTTAGAAAATCTTCTTTATCTTCAAAAGTGACCTTACTTTATGAAATAAAGACTAAATTAAAGAATATTTAATGCTACCAAGGTCGTCGGACCACCTTGTGGCGGATCTGCCCACGCTGCGTCTTCCAGTACGTGGCCGACACTCGAGAACTCTTTGACCCCATTGGCCAGCAGTTCTACAAGCTACGGAGCCCGCCCACTGCCACTTAAGTGTAGCTATTCTTCGGGCTATGTCGGTGACTTTGGTTCTCCTGCGGATCTCCTCATTTCTGATTCGATCACGCAGAGAAACTCCAAGCATAGCCCTCTCCATTGCTCTTTGAGTGACTTTGAGCTTTCTTATGAGGCCCATAGTTAGCGACCACGTCTCAGCTCCATATGTAATCACTGGCAACACACACTGTTCAAAGACTTTCGTCTTGAGACACTGCGGTATCTTGGACGAGAATATGTTACGTAGCTTTCCGAACGCTGCCCAGCCAAGTTGGATTCGACAATTGACCTCTTTCTCGAAATTGGATCTACCTAACTGGATTGTGTGTCCCAGGTAAACATAATCTTCAACAATTTCAAGCGTATAGTTTCTAATCTTCACGACGTTCGACATAATCTTCGTCTTGTCCATGTTCATTCTAAGACCAACTCGTTCAGAGGCTTTACTGAGGTCATCGAGCATCGCACGGAGGTCCTCCATGGTCTCAGCCAAGACTACTATGTCGTCGGCAAACCGAAGGTGGGTGATCTACTCGCCGTTTATGTTGATGCCTAGTCCTTCCCAGTCCAGAACCTTGAAAACATCTTCCAGTACAGCGGTGAACAGTTTAGGAGAGTTAATATCTCCTTGTCTGACTCCCCGCCGCAACAGGATAGGTTTTGAGTTCTGATCCTGCAGTCGAACTGACATAGTGGCATTTTCATACAAACACTTCGACACTTCGATGTACCGGTAGTCTACTTGGCACCGCTGGAGAGACTGTAGTACAGCCCAGGTCTCAATCGAATCGAAGACTTTCTCGTAGTCCACAAACGCTAAACAAAGGGCTAGGTTATACTCTTCGGTCTTCTGTAATACCTGCCGTAATGCGTGTATGTGGTCTACGGTACTGTAGCCTTTTCGGAAACCGGCTTGTTCGGGGCTGGAAGTCGTCTAACTTGCGAGCGAGACGGTTAGCAATAACTTTCGAAAACAGCTTATAAACATGGCTCAAAAGTGAGATGGGCCTATAATTCTTCAATAGGGTATTGTCACCATTTTTGAAGAAGAGTACCACCACCCTTTTGTTCCATGCCTGTGGCGTTTTACCTTCGTGGATGACGGAATCGAACAATTTCTGAAGAGCCCTCAGTACTGGTCTACCACCCGCCTTCAATAGTTCGGCTGTGATTACGTCATCTCCGGGAGCTTTGTTGTTTTTAAGCTGTTTGAGAGCCATACTAATCTCGTACAAGCTGACGTCCGGGATGTCTTCTGTAGTGTCGAGTCAATGTAGCTCTTAGGTCTTTAGCTAGATTTGTAACGGGTTCCTGCGTTGACGTGTATAACTGTCCACAGAACTTCTCGACCTCTCTCAAGAGCTCGGATTTGGATGACACGATACTGCCGTCGTCAGTCTTCAGCTTTGTTAGCTGGCTTTGCCCAATAGACAGATCTCTTGCGAACACTTTGGAGCCATTGTTTCGCTCTATTGCCTCTTTAATACGATTCGTATTAAATTGGCGTATGTAGATTTCAGTGACTTTGAGATCCGCCTATTAAGCCGCCGATAAGCACAGGCATCACCTCTAGACTGCAGAATCATCTCACGCCTCTCCTCCATGAGTTTTAGAGTAGAGTCCGAGATTTTTTTGGTCCTGTTTGTACGGTTGGTCTTAAAGAACTTGGACCCAACCGTATGGACAGTTTCCACGAACCCGTCATTATAATTGTCCACGCTGCTGTCTTCTAGGCAATGAAAACGGTTTTGGAGTTCCAGCTGAAAGCTCTCGGGGTTTTGGAGTTGGATCGGTGCTGTGCGGAGCGTAAACTTCATCAGGCGAGATCTTTCGAGCTTCAAATTAAGATTAATTAATGTGCCTCTTACCATACGGTGATCACTTCCGGTTTTGACCGCATTTATTACAGAGACATCATTGAATATGTGCCTTTTCGTCGACATGATAAAGTCTATCTCTTTTTTCGTTACACCGTCAGGGCTCATCCAGGTCCACTTCCTATGTTCTCGCTTCCTGAAGAAAGAGTTCAGAGTTCATATAAAGGACTTCCTTCTCCATGAAGCCGGCCAGTAGTTGGCCCCGATGATTCCGGTTTCCTACTCTAAATTGCCCTACTCGCAGCTCATCGCCGTCTCGTTTGCCCAGTTTTGCATTGAAATCCCCCATGACAACCGTGAAGTGGGCATTGAAACTATGCATGGCTTTAGAAATGTCTTCATACATAGCCTCCACCTCATCGTCTGAGTGCGCCGAGGTCGGAGCGTACACCTGTATGACCTTCAACGAATACCGTTTGGTTATTCTGAGTATAAGGCACGCTACCCTAGTCGACACACTCTCGACTTTTACCACGTTGTTCACAAGGGACTTGTGGACGATAAACCCGACACCTCCTTGGGACTGTTGGTCGCCCTCCCGGAAATAGAGCAAGTTACCAGATTTAAGGATTATCGTGTCCTCCCCATCTCTTTTGACTTCAGATAAACCTATGATATCCTTGATATCCTATCCTATATTGCTCAATTCCTCCTCAAGTTCCACTACCTTTTCGTCAGTTCGTAGTATGCGCGTGTTGTAGGTTGCCGAGGATTAACTATAGCACACCCTGCCCCACCGTTACCGTGACCGCTACCGGAGTCATGAATAGCGGGGCCGCCGGGGACTAGATTTTGTTTTCACTATCATATTTGGGAGGATTTGCCATAATCGCCACGCTTGGCAGGTGGGTTGGCGATCGCAGTATGGTCGTAGATATATACTCGAAGGACGCTGCTGCCCGTTCTTCGGATAATCATTTAGTCGCCTTTTACGACACCCACAGGATGAGATGGGGTGGTGCGATTCTAAGCCGGCACACACACGGCCGTATAATTTTATAATACATTGAAAATCTAAAATAAAGGTCGTTATTGTATTTAGTACCAAAAAATTCAAATCAATTGTTTCGCGTTTGTTTTAGTTTTGCAATATAAAAGTTATAAATATGGTGTCTCTGCCTTATAAATTTTATTATTCTGAAGTTATCATGTCGTTAAACCCCTGCAGAATGTACCAGTATCCTGACAATGCTTGAAGATGGGGACAGTCAGCGAAATACAGCGAGAACTCTTGGTGTGACTCTTTCTACAGCTCAGCGAGTACTCCAGTGTTTCCATGAACCCAAAACTAGAAAGACACCACAGAAACTCAAGGTTGAGTTATAGTAGAGAACACGAGAATTGAACTATATTCTGTTTATACAAGCACGATGGGAGGCAAAGAGTGTACAAAAGATCGGGAGAGCGCTATAACCAAGCTTGTATAGAAGAAAAAGTACCATACGGCGGAGGCTATGTTCACGTGTGGGCTGGGATTTCTTCTGCATGCCGCACTGAGCTAGTGGTGATAGAAAATGGAACTTTAACTGCAGAAAGATATGTCACTGAAATTTTGAATGACTACGTTGGTCCATTTTTAGTGGAAATGGCTAGAATCCTGTTTTTATGCAAGACAATGCCTACCAACATACAGTTCAGATAGTGTTTCCCTTTTTTCAAGAAGTCGGTATCACACACATGGAGTGGCCAGCATGCAGCCCCGTGTTAAACCCCATTAAACATACATGGGACGAATTGGGACAACGTGTACGTCAGCGGAATCCGCCGCAAATCACGCTACGTGAAATAAAAGAAACTCTAATAGAAGAATGGCAGAATACTCCGCAGCGTCGCCTCAAAAACCTAGTAGAAAGTATGCCAAATCGCGTAACAGCGGTATTGCGAGCACGTGGAGGCAACTCAAAGTACTAAAATGCGTAATCACGGCGTATCTGTCCAATCTACATTTACTAAAATACTGGAAAAGTACGCATTTTTATTAATTTTACATTTATAAAAAATGAAAAGCTTGAATTCATTTTTGTTTATTTTCATTTGAGTACATTAAAATATTCTTTAATTTAGTCTTTATTTCATAAAGCTAGGTCAGGTACTTTTGACGATATTGATGGTTTTCTAATCGACCATTTTTCTTTGCGGTCCATTTTATTTGTTTAAAAAAGCCGAAATATTGCCGATGATGAGATTAGATTAAATTAAAATATTTTATAAGTCTATTATTCTTGTTTGTTACAGAGGTAGTGGTATATACTAAAGAGTTTTTAACTCAGGCTATAAAAACCTAAATCAATGAAATTTAAACGCATACTTTTTAATGCGCCTTAAACATTTATTATTGGTTCTCCGACTAACAGTTTTAATGTTATTTAAATAGGCACATGACTTAAAATATTGATAGATTCTCAAAAGACAATCGTTATTAATATTGTCAAAAGTTGCTAAGCCAAAGAGTGACAACCAAAAAACGCTGCTAACTACGATGATTAGAAACGAAATACGACTACTAGTTACAATTGAATGGATATCTTTAAAAGGTAGTAAACAGTTGGGAGGCAGCTGCAAGTGAGTGTAAAATTTTAATAAAAGATAAGTAATAAGTTTAAAGATAACATAAAAGTAAAATTTACAAACTCATAATTTTGAAAATTGTTTTTTTTAGTTAGGTTTTTCTATTGGATTATTCTTATAAGTAGAGCAATCTACAAATACTATTCAGTTTACTAACTTAGTGATTATGTAAAATAAATACACTGGACTATGTTTTTTGAATTATAACTCCTTTAGGTGCGACTAGGAGGTAACTGGACGACAATGAAACGGAAGCCCGGTGGTGACCGTCGGGATACTGGTGACCGTCGGGGTGTTGGTGACCGTCGGAGTGATGGTGACCATCGGGATGGTGGTGACCGTTAAGACGATGGTGGCCGTCGGGATAATGATGACCATTTAAGTTTTACTTCAATTGTGTATGACGCTTTTAACTTTTTTTTTTATATTGTATTAGCTGTGCCCGCGGCTCCGCTTGCGTGTACGACAGAAGAACGCGTAGTGCTTACAAAAAATCGTAGTTTCTTAAAACTTTAATAACTTTTTATTGTATGAAGATAATAAGGGCCAAGTATCTAAAGATTAAACAAAAACAAAAGATCAAAATCTATCCAGTCGTATTTGCATGATGCTGGCATGACAGCATTTTTTTTTTCGATCTGACTATACTGTTAGCTTTAGGACCCTGAAGCCTCAAACGGCTTTTACAGCTTCACCCGGGCTTGGGGCACAACAGCAAACCTCAATCATTACATTTATATAGTTTAAACAACTAGTAAAACATTATGATTAAAGTAATTTGACTCTCACACTTAGCTTTAAACTGAATGTTGTAGGATTTAAAAATCGTGTATAAAATACGAGTTTATTTTCAATGAATTCCGAAAATCGGGAGATCTAGCAACTCTAGGCATAATCGTTTATATTTTTTATATAAAGGTTTAACCTTAAATCACAATCTCATCTGATAAGGTTTTAACAAGTCTAGAAGGTGATCGATTGGCATTGCAATATAAAAACCATTACAAATTACAGTACATATGTGTGAACAAAGCATGAACCACTGCACAAATTTACATTCAAAAAAGAAAATAAAATTGAACTTTTAGAAAATGCCTTGGATTCATTAGGATGTTTCCCTTCACTGCAAGCTAACTAAAGCTTATTGTAAGATTCGAACCCACGTCGATCAACACGGTATCCAAACACGCTACCATTTCAAACATCATGATATGTAAAAAATAATAATATTTTAACTAAGTTTACTTAAAAAACGAAATCCAATTATGAACTCGTCCACGCTAACAAGAATCAACTGTTGATTGTTTTCTAAAAAACAAATTTATCAAACCTATTCAATAAAAATCTCAAATGAAATTTCAATAGTATTACAGAAACAAAAAAAAGCAAACAATGGTAACAAAGAAAAATAATTAAGATCTGAAGAGCGAATTGAAATCTATTTAATTTCCTTCACAGCGAAATGACGGCTCTGTAGGGATTCGTAAATTTTTCAATTTACACTAAAAAAAAATTATTCGATGTTAATTAAATTTCTCAAGCGACTTACTTACTGGCGGACCGTTTTTTATATGTACTAAAATGTATGACGAAAATATTATTCATTTAAAATTTAGTTCGCCTTATGCTTTTTGTCTAGTTTATACGTTTATCGACTCTCTAATCATTTAGCTCTTTAAAAATAGAGAGATTAGCTTAGGGCCACTATCGTGTCATTGACATATGGTTAAGCTATTGCAATAACCACTCTGTTCCATTTAAACATATCAAGAAAATTAATTTCAAGGATAACTATGCAATTACGCGATCTGGAAGTGACTTTAACTAACATCAGATACCTAATATTCATACTTTTTATTTGATTCAATTCAATTTAATATGTTTATTTAATTACTATAATTCATTTTTATTCTTTGTTTTAATTCATTTTCGTTCGTTCTTTTAATTGAATATGAAATTGCATTGTCTCAAATTATTAGAGCTTATGTCACATCACCTGTCTCGTCTTCTCAGATGATCAAATAATTCATATTAGGACGAAACAAGGAGAGACCCAACTTGTTGTTGAAGTTTAGATTGAAGCCAAATATGTAACAAATGCATAGTCAAGTCTCATAGATAACTGAGACTTTCAGACTTAAAATCTGTCGCCAAGCATCTATCGGTGTCTGCCGAAAGCTATCCATAAGACCAAGTCGCATTTCTATATTTTAGTGACTTTTCTGGTACTGCGCGAAAATACAACTTTTTTCCTTCTGCCGCTCGCACACTAGCAAGCGTAATGAATTAAAAAGATGACTGTTCAACCGTTCGGCCGTTTACAATCGGGATGTGCCTTACCGCGACTCTCCAGTACCAATGACCGTTACGTCGCGTCGCGTCGGCTCACTGGCAGATCTACCAAGCCATGAGGACTAAGCACTGAACATCTTTCGTATCCAATTCGTCGATAATCTCATCTTTTAACATTAGCTGTTATATATATTAAGCCTTTAACAGAAAAAAGTAAAACTGCTTGCTTTAAAATTTTATCTTCAGTTGGTATAAATACGATACTTTTTCCCCGTAATTCGATAAAACGAAATAGTATAAAATTTTATTCAATTTAAACTTTATAAATATTGAGGTCATTTTTGCAGGTAATTCGAGAATATTTAGAATTTTAGAGATTAATTTGGAGATACCTTTATATTAATAATGAATATAATATATGACGGAGCAGGTAGTCCAGTATGGTTTTTATAGACAGGCCAACGTCATTGTTATCATTATTACTCGATTGTTGCACAATTGAAGTAATTAACAATAAATTAGTTGTTCACTCTCCGAGAACCGACAAGCGAATGCGTGTCTCCGCTTTTTTTGTTTTTGTTTGCAACAACATCCGAGGGTTACAAAGTGGCCGAACCTCGGCTCGGACTGTTGCGCGTTATGCAAATAAGTCGCGAAATGACTTAATGCCCTAGCACACTATCTAACTAACTATATACATATATATATCGCGTGTCTCCGCTACAGCGAGCGGCCTTATATAGCCAAATGGTGGGGCGATCATAGTGAGTCACTTGTTTACTCTGTACGAAACACGTGTAGCGATAACATAGCTAATCGCATGTTGTTTTGCGCCGATATATAATTATTTTTGATGAACTGCTAATTGCTATCCGCTACTAAATACTATTCGAACACTAAATGCGCCTGTGTGGAATTTTACAAATTACAGTGAACAATATCCCAGTATATTTCAAGTTTCAAGGTAATTTTTTAATAACACTTCAGTGGTTGTGATCCTAAGACGTAGCAATCAGATAAACATTGTTGGTAGTGGTTATATTAAACGATGTTTTAAGGTTTTCCTTATCTTAACAATGAAAGAGTTCTTTAATTTTTAATTTACCCTTCTTGCTGCAAAGCTCCGTAGAGCTGCGGGCTCTTAATTAAAAAGAAATCTCCATAAAGGTGTGTCAGCCAATCTCGCGATTGGAATAAGGTGCGTTTCACATTGAAATAGTATATTTTTGTTTCTACTTTACAGGCCAGTATTTTTAATTATCGTTTAACGAAAATTTTATCAAATATACATTACATAGTGACAGCATATAAAAATCAAATTCGTAAACTTAGAAACTTAGTATGTACAATGCAAATTCATGTATACACATGTTTATAATACAAACCAAAGACACTTTTACTTTCGGGAATAATAATTTGAAGTAACAGTAGATAAACCCATTCCCAATCAACAAAGAAGCTAAAATATATCAAATGGATCGGTGGAATGTGTAATGGATGACATCTGTAAAAATCGCCCTAAATTTGGGTTTCACATTAACAATGTATGTTATTCATCAAATGTATTATATTTTAATAATTTGTCTGTATGTACAGATTTATAAATTATTTATAGGTATCTGGTATTAAATGTCAATGTGGTTGAAGAATAATGCAACAAAATTATTAATTCGAGGGTTGTAGTGAGCCTGGCAAATACTAGAACTTTACAGAATCCGACAATTTAAACGTATAAAATAATTACTTAGTAATAGTTTAGAGTAAGAAAATTATTTGACTACCTTACTGGTCTGAAGTGCTATCCTCGTGTACAAAACCTATAAGGCTAAACAAGACGCCCTTTGTATTTTGTTTTCAAAAGAGTCAAAAATATCGAGACAGTTTCAGTAGCTTTTTTTTCTTTATTGTTTTTTTATCTTTAATAATTTTTATCCTTATATAATATTAACTATTTATAATAATAAAATTTGTACACAATATTTATAATGTTAACATTCTTTATAAATCCATAATGTTCCCTCTGTACATATAATCTTTTTCCCCAATTGTTCCGCTAGACACCCTACATAAATTTTTCTATCTGTTTCTATTCTGTCTGTCAATTCGCCTATTTGTATGTCCGGATTTAAGTCAAAATCTGCTCGGAAGATTCTTATGAAACTTTGTACACAGAAAGCTTATGTCATTGGTGAAATATATAAATCGATTGGTTATTATATACATTTTCAATGATACTTTAAGAAATAAAAAAGTCCTAACTGAGTTTGATAAAATTTTGTACATGTGAAGTATTATTAAGCATAATAGACGGACAATTGCCAATATTACATAAAGAATTCGTAAAAAAAAAAACTTTGTGGACATGGAAACAAATTTTGTGGACGAGAAACATACGTCTTTCCATAATTGACGGGCAGTAAATGTTAGTAATACATTTAAGAAATAAAAAAATCTCATTCGATTTTGACAAGTACACGGGAAGCACAACATTCATTTGAACTATAAAAATTAATTGCCATTAATATGATTAAAAAATAAAATTACGGCAAAAAAATAATTACTGCGTAATAAACGCGTGCGAAGTCGCAGGGCACCGTTAAAGTGTTTGAACTGTAAAAGTGACTGGAGACAACATTTAGAGATATGTATATCAGGGCAAAATTACGAAAAACGACCTTATAAACAGGGAAACAATTTATTATTTGTTCGGTAACGTAGGGTCGACAAAAACAAGGGTATCGCACGGGCCATTAATATAGGGATTAATGGCGATATCCTTTTTTGCTGACGCTCACCTTTAGTTAAACAAAATATCTACCTTCAGAAGATTAATTATAGTGTTTGTAATTATGGTACACTAGAGACACAGTGTAATCATATATCAGCGTAACAACTTATTGTAAACTAAATTAAAATAGGTAGATGAAGTGATTCTTAAGTCTAGATTTTGTAAATAATCAACACAGTTATAATACTGGAAATAAATATAAATTAGTCACTTAGTGTTGTTTAACTTAATAAGACTAATTAAAGTTTTGTAGGTAAAATAGTGTTAAGTTCTATAATAAGATGCCGAAGCACATTACTGATTTGCAAACAGGTTTTACTATCAAAAGGTAGGATAATTACATAAATGTTAGTGATGTCTGAAAGTAACTCCCTCTCTGTACATTAACTAAAATAATACAACTATTAAATAAATGTAAACATTATTTACACAGTAAAAAAACGATTTAGTTTCTTGCCAGTTCTTCTCGAAGACTGAGAGGATTTCCGAAACGATAGTAATGTTTTTAAATTTTGTTTTTTAATTTTAATTTTAAATAATCTGCTTATTAAAATTCTTAAATTGTAATAACAGACAACGCACATCTGAAACTTGTGACTCTAGAACCTTTAATTTTTTCACAGGACCGTATTAGATTTTTAGGTTCATTGTATAAATATGGGATAGTTCTAAGATATAGGATATAAATAATACAACGGAATTGATAATATATTTGTATTATATTCAATATCTCAAATGACGCTACAACCAGTTCGGAAGGCACTTTCCCTTAGAGAAGAACTGGCACGAAACTCTAAAATTGCTGTTTAAATCCAACCACTTTACAATAATAATTATTTTTAAAATAATACAAGATTTTAACCAAAAATACCACCAGAAATACATACATTACTATATAATATAAATACTTGATATATCAGCTCAGAGAACGCGGGAACACCAAACCGTCCGATCATCGTCCACAGACTCTACTAACTTCCTCCAGCCTAGTATTTTTCTTTATAATATACTCCAAGGGGGTTTCGCATTAATATATAATAAATCAAACGACAGAGGTCATTTGCTAAATACCAATTTTCATATGTCTACCTCTAAATATATCGGTTTTTCATACAAAATTTCATCCCCTTTTCATCATCTTAGGGGTTGATATTTCAGAAATCCTTCCTTAATGCTCCCCTACAGAGTAAAAGAAACCCGCATGAACATTTTCACGGTCCTAGTTACTTAAGACATGTAATTATATATGGTATAGATTGCCCAATAAAAATCATCATCATCATCAAGGTACATGACTAGTTCTCAATAAAATCATTTTTTTATGGTGGTCAGTGGCAAACAAGCTTGTGGTTCGCCTGATGTTAAGCAGTCAGCATGTCCTGAAGACGCACGCAACACCATAAGCATCACATACGCTTTACCGCTGCATTAAAAGCCTATTCACTCCGCTCTTGAAGAACCCCGTTTTATTTCTTGGTTAAATTAAATCAACAAAAAGTAATAAAGATTTCCAAGGAATAATATTATATCACTATGCCAGACCACAAAGCACTGGCGATTTCAAACGCTGAGGATTACGAAGGCGTGATAATTTTATACTCAACGATGTACGTACCTAGGCGAATATAATTTCTTTAACAGGCGCAAAAATTGCCCACACATGTGAAATAGTATTTGCCTTTGCAGTATATATTCGAACAATAATTTCATTTTCTATTTGTCTTCGGCGCGTCTTTGTAGAAGCGCGTCTTTGTAGAAGCGCGTCTTTTGCTTTGTAGAAGATTACTGTTAAAGTAATTTATATTTTTGATTCAACATGATCATTCGCATTTATCAGACTTCGGGGCAAAAATTTCAAGTAATGCATTGCTGAAGCATGTGTCATCTAGGAAGATTGTAGTTAACTATTAGTACCGCCCCGCTTTTTCATATCGTTTGACTAGTTGGTACCGCTCGCCGCACATAGATGGCGGTAAAATATGGTGTAGCGTAAGTTAGTGAAGGCACGTTACACCACGCCGCACGTTAGTTAGCTGCCTTCGGTCTAGATGAGTACACATTGTTTTGATATGTTATTACTCTTAATAATTGCTTTCGTGCCGCTGCCATTTCGCCCTGCCTATATTTACTCGGCATATTAAGTGGCCCAAATTGCCCCTACATCGCTTATGGGCAATATACGTAGTCCACAACATACCAGACTCACCATAGTCCACCACACAGCCTCAATAATCATTGATGATTTGCCCACTATTTTATGACCTTGCAGGAAATTGGCAAAGCTAAACTCAGTTAACAACCCTGGCGGGAATTGAAGTCACGGCCTTACCCTAACACCTTTACAAGTAAAACTAGATATTACTATTTTATTTTACAAAATCCTGTCTGGATCATTCTGTACATGATTCCCTACAGGTGCATTACATATTTAAATGATCCAAATGGAGTTTTATGATATGGACACTACCATGATACAAACACATTTTAAATTGATATACATTTTTAAATATAACTTTGTATGGTTTTCTGTAAGTGGCAAAATACAAACAAGTTCCTTATTGTTCCTCAACTTTTCTATAAATAAATATTTTAAAAAAACTAGTCCCATTACAGTCATCATTAATATTTTCTTTTAAAACTTGATTTTTCTTATGAGGCTGGCATATATTAAGGTGTTTTGAATATTTAAAATTTTATTAATTTCTTTTGACATTTTGACATAGACATTCGTCCTATTATTTTATTTTCTTGATATTTTTATCTTTTGACATTGGCTTGTGTTTTTTTACTTTTTGACTTTTATTAATTTTTCTCAACGTATTTTTTTTCTATTATCTTGTATGTAGGTTACAAATAAACTATTCACTGCTATCCTTAAATAAATAAATAAAAGAAAATCATATCGAAACTACATGGTAACACTCTAACGTGAAATAAGATGAGCCGTGAGGTTCCTTATTTTAGAGAACTATGTTCTCTAACGCACGCGTCTCGAAAATACAAATTGTGCACATAACAACTGCAAGCAATTTCCAACTTTATGTCTAAAGAATAAAGCTCAAATAAACGGGTAATATAAGATGGTTAGAACAAAAATCGGCTTAAAGGCGCGCGCCTGTTCCAATTTAGGAACGTACATACAGTCTTTTTTTTCAGTTCTCACGTTCATCTGTATCATTAAGCCATTCGATAGATAGGAAGAACCGATTGATAAAAGCTGCCAAAAGAATACCATTATAAAATCAAAAAATAAATTTAAAGGTTCGAAATGTAGATTTCTATTGTACAGTACAAACATTAATCATAACTTAAATAACAACTAATATATTTACATACATATGTCGACATTCAATATGAATAACATCGTAACTTTAATTACAATAAAATACAACTACACGCTAAGCAAATACATAACAAGAACTTTATATTTGTGTTTTACAAACTTTACAACTATTATTGATTCATTGTAAGAAGACTTGCACGACACATGTCAAATGTTTATTTTAGAGATGTAGCATAATTTAAGTAGTAATTTGATTTTACGATTATTGATTTTTTTAGAGCTAAATATAATCGATAATACGGTTGTTCTTTAAATCAATTGAGGGGTGTGTTGGTGTGTAAATGAAATGACAAAAATAAAGTATAACAACAATACATATAACAATTGTATAACAACAAATCGCAATCTGGAACACTTGAAGTATTGACTGCCTGACTTCAAACAACAAGGTTAATTCTTCCAGACAATATTCTTCGTCGCTTGTTGCTGCAGTAAAAATTTAGGAATTACGTAAATACATATTTTTTTATTCGAAATTAAAAGATAAACTAATAAATTAAATGTACAACGGCATTCGATTAATTTTCGATTCATACGATTAATTTTCGTTCCTTTGTTTTATTATTTTGCTCCACTCTAGTTTTAAGTAACATAGAAAGTAACGATGCACGAAGTAATAAAAAAAATACAAAAATTTCACAAAAGTCATTGTATAGAGGAAGTTATTTAGGATTTTATCGTGAAAAATGTTTTTATAACATTTATCAGTAACATTTTTTTACAAATCCATGTTTTTAGTAACAATTTAGGTTATACGGATGTGTCAAGGTATAATAAGATATAATAAAATTTTACCAATAGCAGAGGTAATACCGACCATAATGATACACTTAGTCGTGTCGCATTTCGGGGATGTACCCGAAGACTCTTGCAAGCTTGCACACAGCGGCGACTGTCGATGGATTACCGATCTCTCGGTGGTCGCCATTGGTTTTGGATTGTAGAGAGCCGTCATTATGCCGTACTATTATATATTTTAAAAAAAATGTTTTCCATCTCCGTTATATGTCGCATCGATTCAAGATCGGTCATGATATGCACTAAATATCAGTATCTGAATATTTGCAGTGATTAACTGTTTTATTATTTGTTAAAATAATCCCCACTACAAACACATATCTTAATTTAGTCGGGTTATTCTACTGCTATCGTCTTCTTCTTATTTAGTGTTCAGCGAGTATACATCTCATGTACTGTAGCCACTCGTGTCATGTACGGATTGCAAATAAATACAAATGAATCTTTATATTTTATTTCTCAAGTTAATATGATTATCTAATTTATTTTTTAACAACTATCACTAATTTAAGTTTCAGTAATCGGTTTTTGTGACTATTTTACTTTTTGTATTGAAAAGAATTCCTCTCGTTCACAGTTCGCTTGGTCATGTTGTACATGAATTATGTTTTTAAATAACGCTGTTAATTAAAGAAATTTCAATAAACAAAAGAAACACACAACGAAGTCATTAAAGATAACTTTTAACAGATCATTAAGTAATTATCCCGTTGAATAGACACTGGAAGTTAATCGGCTAAAAATCCCTCCCTACTTAATGGGTTTGAAATTTAAACCAGGGGTCCTTAATTAGTACCGTTTACGTGACATTTAAAATTTAAATGAGGTATTTAATTATCATAATATTTCGGTATTTTACGTCTCCTGTTGAAAGGGATTGTCATTGGCATGTTAAATTATGTTCCCTGTCCTAAAATAAACATTAAACTGTGAACGTTTTTTTATTTAAAAGCGGAGGATTTTCAATGGACATTTTATTGATCATTTAAAGCTTTTATCTCTTATTATCAACGTCCCCGACTTGTTCGCGTAAATTACAATAGAAAATTTAATAAGAATAATGTTTTATGTAGCTTTTTATTAGTGAAAGGATTTTTAGAATTGAATTAGTAAGTAGCTGACATTACAAACATACAAGCCTTAGCTATTTATACATATTATAAAACTCAACGTCTCTCTTTCTTTCTGTCCGTTTATGTTATTTTTACTTATTCACTTTTATTTTATTTATTTTATACCATAGATATGTTATTTGGCCAGTATATAGGATATCTTTTGTAAGATAAAGTAACATACGAAACAAGCAGTGACGATAATGGTGAATCAATTCGCAAAAAATACGCATTTGGGGCGCTTAAATAGCTTACGCTGAGTAAACCATATGAGATATATCAAATTAATGTGTGTCATAATTGTAGATTTTAAAAAGACCTACAAAAATAGCATATCTCTATATTTTAAGGATCACCCGCAATGACCATTTTTGTCCTTCGTCTTTTGAGCGTGGTCAGAACGATTCGCGCGTGTGCTCGACCGACGGCATTTTGTAGTCCACGCGAGCGGAGCCGCGGGCACAGGTAATAGTCGTATAAACTCATAATCATTTTCTCTTTTCATCTTATGATTTAATTTTAGTAGCGTTTTAAGTGATTTAATAGTTTTTTTTATGCTCGGCATATTGACGATGCTGTCCCTGATGGTAATCACAGTACAATCTAAACACAATGGCGACCACAGAGAGATCGGTAATCCATCGGGGGCTTCCGCTGTCATGTTTCTCTTCACGTTAAGATTGAAGGACCCAATGTCATGAGAAATGAACACATTGATCGGGAGACGGTTCTACAATTTCACGGTACGATAAAGGTAAGACCAAGAAATGTTTAGTTCATATAATATTACAAGTAATGAATTAGAAATAATACCAAAGATTTTAAATGATAAGTAGCTACAAAATATGTTTATAAAGTATGACAAGGCCTTGGACTTGTCTTACCGCCGACACATGTTGGCAAGTTAGTCGTCGACTTCACATCGTTGCAAGTCGAAAAACTTTATGTCGGCGACATATTGGTGTCACGATATATGAGCAACTTTGTCTCAGCTGTTAGCCACTAACGAGTGTGGAGCTACGTTGTGCCTTTTGAATCGTTCAGTAATTAATTTTCGACATTTAACTTTTAATACAACATTAATAGTAATTTAATAATATCATTGCTGTGTCTGTTCCGAGGACATGGAACTTTTGGTTTAAACCAAGTTTATTGAGTCGCAGTTAATACATTAATAGTGAAAGATTAAAGATTCCAAAGCAGGCGATTGCACAAATATCTATACATTTCATAACATTTTTGGATTTAACCAATACCCATTTTAAACATATACTAATTAATGTTGGACACAGAATAGTTAAAAAAATTACAAATTACAGAAATGCAACCAACAAACAGTTTGCAATGACGTTTATGATCACTAATTAGAGTTTCACGATAACTCCTTCAAATAATAAAGACTTATTATAGTGAAAGTTGTTTCATTGTTCCACTCCATAATTCAAAATAAACGCCACGTCACTACACGTCGAATGTCGTCGGTTAACTGAGTATGTACACAAGCCGCCGACATGTTGCCAGCCAACGTGGGTACAAGTCGTCGATAAGTTTCTAAAAAATAATTTCGCCAACACTAAGCTCCCGGGCTATGTCGGCGGGTCGGCGGGTTCAGTATGTAGAGCGCATTACTTACTATACTTTACTACAATGAATATAGTTAAATCAATGGCTAACACATCGAAAAACAATAATCACAAGACTCTCATTATATTAAACAATATTTAAATAATACTTTCATTAAATTTAAACTTGGAAACTCGCATAAGCTACTGCGATATTTGTCAAAGAAAAAAAATTACAACTAATTATCGAGTTACACAAAACTTACATTATGATCACTTTGCACAATACTATACTAGCATAGAATACTAGCTAGCGCCTGAGACTTGGTTCGTGTGAATATTATGATCCACAGAAACTACATATCTTTTCAGGATTGAAAAAAGGCTGTCTTTTTACTTTTTTCAATTGTAATTTTAATATTACTCATTATTATCCTGATGAAATTCGTAATAACACTTACTTAACTTTTACTCTTTGAAAATTCCTCTAAAATCCACATAACCGTTCCGGAGTTAAGTCCCTACAAACAACAGACTTCAATATATTTATTTGTATGAATAATACATAAATCCTTTCAATATATCTGTAAGGCAATGGCTGTACTAGAAAAAAATTTGCTTTTAAACTCCTAGTGTTGCAGTGACACTGATATAATCTGTCAATATTTTCATAATATATTATATTAAAGTCACTAGTACTAACTCCAGTCTTTTTTTAAATTATGACAGAAAATTTGATAAATAATTTTGCAAAAACAAAACATTTCCACAAATTATTATTTCATATTTTAGTAATACAAACTTGGATCCATAATACTTAATAGTCATAGCTTTTATATTTTTACATGAAAATATGAGGCATACAAAGCACATAGAGCAAATTCTTATTGACATTGACGCTAATTAAGAAAGCTTTAGTGTATCAAAAAGCTACCAATATATTTATAAAGTATTAATTCTTATAATAAAAATCTATTTTCTAACTTCTGAACGATTTTACCGATTGAGCTCATATCCACACGATATGTTTGTTTCATCGATATTATGATTTCTAAATATGTTAGGAACCGATATATGGTGCTGTGCTCGAGTAATGGGCAGAATAACGTCTGTCGGGCCAACTAGTTTGTTGTTTGTCCTTATATGCGCTCCTAAACTATTCACCTGGTTGCGATTAAAGTTTGGCGAGTTGTTAAAACCAGTGTACAAGTAAATTAATTTCAACAACAACGGGAACGGATTCGCTGCATAGCTATTATTAATATAAATATTATTTCCTAAGGTGTAAACACAAACTGATTTATCAATTCAATGACAATATTTCTTCCAGTAGTTTTTGCTTCCAATACAAACGAATCCGATGTCACATACCAGTGTTATATAAACGTGTTTAGGCAAATTAAACAAGTCCCAATCCGGGTCTTTATTTTCCTAGGCAATTTTTTAGTTTTCTCCCACCGACAGACATATCGGAGCCCCATATGCATGAAGACCTTGTTTTAATAGGCGATTTTGAGCAAAAAGGTCCAGAGAAATTTTCCGCTCGAGAGCTCTTGGCGTGGGGTACATGTCATAAGATGATTTCATTATTGAGTCCTTGTAGTTTATACGTTATATCCATCTATGCAGAAAAAAATTAATGATGCACTCTTGCCATATTGGTAAAATATATAGTCAATTATCTACCTTGCAAATCAATGTAAAAACCACCTGCATAATATGTTGATGTTACTGCAGTTAAATCCCACCTTACATTCTATGATAGAATACTATCCTCATATATATCGACACTTACATCAGTAAAGAAGAGTACATATTTACTATATAATCTGTATAAACGGCTCTGATGATTTGGATGAAACTTTATATTTAAGTCATGTTTAACTAGGTGTTTTTTTTTCAAAACACTAAACGAAGTTCGGTTTACCAGGTAATATAAACACAAGAATTGGTCACTTAATAGATGTAACTAGTTTCACGGAAGTAGCTTTAACGACTTGTTTAAACTTTTGTGTTTAGAAAATGTTTCCATTCCAAGTACATGTACGTGTTTTTAGAGTTCCGAAGTCAACAAGAAATCCTTCTAGTTTGGCCAGGCCTATTCTATCTGACTGCGGCACAGCTCAGAGATTATTTGTACTAATAGCTGTAATTTGGTATAGGTATATAAATTAATCACGCTGGTAAAGTGGTTAAAAAATCTTGAAAAAAAAAACCTTCATGGTAAATTCCCTACTCGTAATGTGGGGATGAATTCGTCTTGTCTCTTCATTCCTTCGTGTGTTGTGTTGTTCAAAAATAATCTGGAAATATGAAAACCATTTTTCGATTCAAGGATCCGTTTGCGAAATATTACTTCCTTTTAAAAAATTACTTAAAGCCCTCCGTTAAGTCTGAATATTGTGACGGGCTACTACGAAACCCTACACTGCGCGTGGCCCGGCAAGCACTTGGCATTTTTTTTGTTTTTATAAGAAATCGTGCTTAGCTGGGTCGGCTAAACATTAATAATTTATGCCTTAACCTTAGTAAAAAGACTCTTATGAATTGCGCCGCATTCAAAGCCAACATATGGGTACGGCGGGGTTACGTGCCTTCATGACTTTCTAACATGCTTTTAGATTTTCACGAACTGTTGACCAGCCGTCTCGCCTTTGATATTATAATAATATTTAAAAGAAAAATCTTCTCTCGCGTGGTATTTTAGTGAAATATCTCTTTTTCAAAATACAACATATGAATTCATATATTAGTTTATATTGAAATTCCAACTGGTAATGATGTTACTAGGTGCCTAAATAGGTAAATTATTACAGTGTGTGTTGCCTTTTCATACCACAACTTTAATTTACAGTTGTAAATTTTAATTTAAGATGTTATATAGTTTACTTAGGTAAGTTATGAGGATTATTTGGTAGTGTTAAGTTTAGATTTAATAATATAAAAATTAAATGGTGACTCACACCGGCACCAAAAAGTTCAAGTATTATCAGTGTATATATTCACGTATTGTATGATTGTGTACTAAATATGGTATATACAAGATGGCGTGACGGCAATGGCTGTCGATATAAGTAATAATGGTCATCGCTTTTCATAAACAGTAACTATGCTAGTTTTTATATAAATAAAATTAAGGCTAGTAAAACAATAAGCAAATCCAATTTATCATAAAAGAATCTAATTTATTTTCTTGTAGGACGTTATTTCTAGATGAAAGGGAAATTTTCCACTTTCCTGGTCAAACACAATTTCATCTGAGTATGTATTCTAGCATAAAAAGTACAAGGTTACCTAAAAAAATATGCTAACTCAGAAATATATATGAAATACAAACACAATACAAAATAAATATTCTCAATAATTTTTGTTTTTCAACGTAACGGTCTTGTAAATATTTAGAATGATTGCATACGTCAAATATTTAAATGTCGCTCTCCTGGTTGCTTCTCATGTACCGCCTGCCGCGATTATACGCTTTGAGGGCAGAAACTCGTTACTATTATAATTTATTTAAAATTTTCTTCTTTTTTCTATGACATGAATGTTATCATTGATAGTACTATCGCCATTGTCATACTGTCTTATGAAAAACCACGCTCACTCATAATAACATAAAAACATGCCTTTCAACAACGCTAGCTAAAAGACCAAAAAAGTGCTTGTGTGTGAGTGTATGTCTTCTCTCGCTGTACAAGAAGTCAATACCGTTTTTGAGTACTTGCAGTTCGTCTAGCTACGAGTATTAAGTCGCAGGTTGGGGTGTTGTAATTTATTTCGTGTCTATTATCCGTAGTATTTTCGAGAAAAGTCCGCCTGTTACCCCTCGCTCTAATTGTTTTAATTTTTAATTACTTTTGATTCTTTATTTCTTTTGATTTTTTCACACGCTTGCCTTCCTTTATAGGAACTATTAACATGTTAACCTTTCACCATTCATATTTTGTCGAAAAGTTGAAATAACAGGAAAACTTTTTCAATGTAGAAAAAAGATAATCTATTTTTTATACGTCGACATTTTCACGCCACGCTTATTGTATTTTATATGATTAATTGTTCTTGTACAGTAATAAGCGTGACGCTCGAACGTTTAATACCAATGGAACATCCCAGCCCGTTAAGTCAAGGTGTTAGTTGGTATTTTGACACAAACTGGCAAAATCGGCAAGTTTTTCGGTACAAACTTTTCGGTATTTCTTTATTTTATTTATCAACCTTAATTTAATCAGTAGCATGATTGACTGATGGTGAAGCGAGAAAAGATGGGTTTCAGTAGCAATATGTAAAGCGAAAATTGATTTATCGGAATTTGTATTTAACTACGTAGGTCTACAGTAAACAGGTTTTTTTTTTTCAAATTATTACTGAATTATTTGCCTTTACCTTTGCCCAGGAGTGAGAAGTTTACAAATTATTATTATTATTAACGAGTTTTAAAACTATCCCTTTTTTCTAACGGTTACAATAGAAAATATATCTCTTGTTCCATTAGAAAACTTTCCACTCTTGTCATATTTATTGTCAAATCTATGTTCTTCCAGTGCGATAAGGAATTTTAGAAAGTTTAAACGTCTTTGTTGATAATTGACTATTTTCGAGTTCGAACACTGATACCATAATATTTATAACGTTATTTAATATTAATAATGATAGATTCTTAAATATCAAATTAGCGTTTTATATGGGAAAAGTAAAAAGAAAAAAATATGATATTATATATTTAATCTATGGTACATCCATTATTATCTATGCACTTTTGCCATTTGATATGTAGTTCATTGATTCCATTGCTGAAAAAATTATGGGAGCGATAATCAATAAAATCTTTGAAGGCGGTTTGGACAATCTCATCAGAATTATTTTTTTTCTTGTAAGAAATTGACCAGATTCCGAAAATAGTGGTAATCTGTTGGAGTAAGGTCCGGGGAGTATGGTGGATGTAAGTTCCTCTAATTTAGCGACCGTCTGTCGTGAAGTATAGGGTCTAGCGTTGTCCTGAAGCAGCAGTGGGCTAGAGAGATTGACCCGTCTCGGTTGTTTACTTTATGTGATGTAACTTTTACATCATGGTTTGCAATTGTTGACAATACAGATCTACCGTTATCATCTGACCAGACCTTAGGAACCTGTAGTGTATGATACCAGCACTGGTCCACCAAACACTCACCAGTACCTTTCTCTGTGCGAAAACGAATCACTAATTCGAATCACAAATACACAAGCCTAAATTTGAAATAAATTTGAATTTTGAATTCCTAACCTAACGCCAGATATTTGAGATCAAAGTGACCAGTTCAACAAAACGCCAACTTCATATACAAGGACCTAATAATATATTAGATTTGAAAAATTAAGATAATATTCAGTAATTATGTATTTTAGCAAACTGTTTCTGAGTACCAATTACAATTATCATAACGTAATCCTTTAAAACCTAATTAAGTAATTACAGGTACAATTGTTTTTATTAAATGAAATCTTTAATTTATTTATTCATTAGACAAATCGAAAGCAATTAGGAATAACTTATTCTTAATAAATAGCATCCATCAAACAACTTTACAATCAGTTATATATCAATCCAACAAGAGATAGTGTCTAATCAAAACACAGTGAAAAATTTAGCTTTTTTTTGAATTTTTGTTAACAATGAGTTTATCAGAAGATTTTAAATGCAGGTGTGATTTTGTAAGTAAACATGTATTCAATTCAAAAATACCAGCACATACCAAAAATAGTCAACTGCTGTGGGTAGTCATCGGTAAATAAAAACAAAATCGTAATCCTCATGTCAAATGTCAATTGTTTGTACATAGCTTAAGTTTGAGTTAAGTGTTTAGACGAGAATATTAAAATTACAACTTCGATGAAATATCGTTGAAATATTTTCTTCTCAGTTTTTTTGAACGTATTTTGTTTTTAATTATACACAATATTATTAATGGTCGTTCTATTTACTTTTACCTCTATAGCTCCCATATTAAAGGGACTAAAAAAATATTATTATTTCTTATAGTGTACGTCTTAGTACCATGTACTTGTACCAAGCTTGTATAAAAAGTTATTTTAACCCTTCAACGCATAGTGAATATATTTGACCACATATAATTTCACAGTTAAGATGCGTTTTATTATTATTTAAAAAAGCATATTTGATGAGAGTAGCATAGGGCTACACTGACCCATATATGACCACATGTATCCATATATGACCACATAAACACGTGCTTTCGTTCTGTAATATACGTTCAAGTTTTAAGATTGATTTACTAATTCACGAGTCTCTGGCCTCAACTACGATATACAAATAGATATTCTTATATTTATAATATCTTTGATTTTTTTTAAGCTTTAAATTTATTTAATATTTTCTCGTGTTTTGTTTTTTTTTATTATAGCATCACGGAAAGTGACGTCACTGTACTTGCACAGTACAATCCAAAAGCGAACGGTGACCATCGAGAAATTGGCAAGTCATGCCAACCTGTTAACCAATCGACAGCTGGATTTACCCTGGCTGGTCCCGAAACGAGATAAACCAAAAGAAAATCACGTTGCCGGTTTTATCACCATGTGTGTGGTGGTTGTGATACATTCAAGTACAGATCCCTACCGCCCCGTTTAATTACTGGATACATACCAGCTGATGCCAGAACGCGACACGCTTAAGGTTTTACACCTGGTGTATGGTGATCTCAATCCAGTCGAATACAGTTGTCATGTCCTACCTACCCAGCAAACTGCAGTTCAATTCACTTCATTTAGATTCGATTATAATCGATTATATAAATTATACAAGCATATTCGTTAAATGTATTATTGAACTCAATTTTGTGTTCCTTAAAGAAACACAAAAAACTCTATTCGTGTATTCTCTCTTATGCTTCTTCAACATTGCAGGTGTACCGGTGGTTAGACGAGCATGAGAAGTTCTTCCCTACGTCATCAAATTCATTCACCATTAAGCCAAAGAACACTTCCCCATATGTATACGATTCCAGCGATCTTCATTACATGGCAGTGCCTTTAGTTAACACAGCCCACGGTCAAATCTTTGGTATAAAAGCACCATTTAGAATTTCACCTCTAAAACCAATTTATCATTAATTGTGTGATTTTAATAAAGCATTATTTTAATTAATAAGTGTTTCGGTTCTTCTGTTTCATCTTTGGCAGACAGTCTAAAGGAATTCCGATACAGTCAAAAGTTTTAATAAATCATTATTTTAATTAATAATTGTTTCGTTTTATTTATTTTTCTGTTTTATGTTTGGCAGGCAGTCTAAAGAAATTCCGATACAGTAAAAAATATGTGTCTACATAAAAAGTATATCAATATCGTACAAACCCAAAAAAAACTCCAAAAAATTTCTCAACAAGAATGAAGTTAGCCAATAATAATTTAATGTAAATTTATTTTAGTTACTTTTTTAAACATTATTTTTATCTAATTGGCATATGAAATATTTCTGCAGGCGTTAGTCAGATAAATATATAATCTGGCTTACCAATTCTCTTATAAAAATCATTATAAACACACCTTTGGTAACAAAAAATATAAGCTGTTTCTTCATCACAATTTTCCCCATGGCATATATTACCATAGTCATTTCAAACATGTTTTTTCCTGGTAAAGACTTATCTCCGTTAACTTTTCATCGAAATTAATAATTAAGCTTATATTCTGCGCTATTGACAAAACACATGCAGACAGTATAAAAAAATAGTTTTTGTTAAAAATATATTTAAAAAAACCCTCTACGAATGCTATCTGTGAATGCTAATAAAATATAGATATTCAAGGCACCATCTATTAATGACCGTGTGTTTAACTGCCATGACAGCTGTTATTTAGATTGTTTTTACACTGTAATTCTATATTCGCACAGGTCAACTTGTCTTTTATGTTTTTTTTTATCTATATAGGTTAGCGTAGTGGCCACTATCTCAACTGATGTTAAGTGACGATGTGGCCCAAGATGATAACACGTTAAAACTAGTGGATTCCAGGCTCTCAAATGCAGCTGCTGGAACACACATATTGGTTCTTGGCGACAGATTTTCAACTTGAGGGTGGTAGCTGGCCAGAGTGGCATTAGAAAAAGCCCTATCACCATGCTATGTTTTCCTTTACCGAAAGCTCAGGCTCATTGCAGGGATTCGAAATCACGTCAAACGACGCGAAATCGTACACGCTACCGCTGAGCCATCGTTGCTTTAATTCATCATTGTTTACCACGATTAGAAAAATACAGGGCAACAACAAGAGAAATTTATCTAGCTAAGATATTTTAAAATTTAGTAGAACCCTATTCCTTCCACCACTAGAAAATAAAACCAAAACAAATTACAATTCTTTAAATACAATATTCAACATTTATAATATTAAACTAAAAATGGTGAAAGAAACAATAATTTATCCTAGCATAAAACCCACTTCGCGTTTAACGAGAATATCCTTTGATCATCTAGATAAAGTATGCACAAGGAAGAATTTTAATTCCGCTCGAATAAAAACCGGGTATAAATCGCGCTCGGACCGGGTAAAAATGTTTCGAGACCGTGTAGAAATGGCCCGAAACCGGGCAAGTTTTTTGTACAAACATAGGGCAGGATAAGGATTTAAGGCGTTCGGGATTAGGGTAAGATAAACTTAATTTTTCATGTGACTTGTCCTGTTTGCGTTCGGCTCGTGTGACCTTTCATAAAAATAAAAGCTTTGACCTTTTTTTACATTCACGCTTATTACTTGATATAGTGTAGTATAGTAATGTTTACATTTAAAATTTGTTTACAGCTATGCTTAACATACATTTTTTGTACACATTAGAAATATATTTAATACTAGCTGTGCTCCAGGGTTTTAAAACGGGTGTTATATTTATTTGGTCAACTCTCCACTCACCGCCAAACACCGGAGTAGGCAATCATTATTCTCCTTTCCCGTACTTACCGACAGCTTTCCAGATAGATTGCTTGACATTCACGTTTACTTCTCTGCTCCTTACAATTGTAGCGTGATGGTATATATGTTCCTCAATAAAGAATCCAAAAAATGCCAAAAGTCTTTTCAAACCTGACCGGTGGTTCCATAGTAGCGCATTCAAACTATCTCTTGAAATATATAGTATAGATATTATTATATTTTATTTTAACTTATACGTAACGCATGTTATGGTTGACCATAAATAGAAATTCAATAATATTGTTACCTCAAATACATAACTAAAAAACTTTTCTTATTCTTCTCAACAAACCATTTCATTTGATGTCTACCCCTATAATGGATATATAAAAGTAACTGGTCCATCATCTCTGCGAGTCCGCAATTTTAGGATTTAGAATTTCGTCAATTAGCTAACCATTTATTGTCATCAAAACTAAACGTGTATGCAAAATTCAGCTCAATCGTTTGGGGATAACTGTTTTAAAATTTAGTCTCATGAATTGACCTATAGAGCAAGTTAAATAAAAGCTTATAATAACTATATATTTTATGTTTCTTTTGTTATTCCCTTACAAATAAAGAATTATTTTTCATTGGTGTCCTAGACTGGTCACAAGGTCGGCTTGTAAGTCATTATATTTTTCGGTAGTAGTAATAATGTGGTCAAGGTGATATAAAAAAGATCTAGTTAAAATTTCAAAAACCTATTTAAATTATAGTCGAATATCTCGAAGGCAAAATCAAATCTAACGATTGGAATACCTCCGGGGGACTTTTAATCAAACTCTCCCAAAGGTCCAATAAAATATGGCGGTCATTAAAATTTTACGTGCTCCCTTAAATGGCCGTATTGCCTGGCTAATCTATAAAACACCCGACCGATTTTCTATAACGAGCGGATAAGGCATAAACCGTTTGAATCCTGTGTTTTATTAACATATATTTAGGTTACATTTCAGTGAATTGTCTGACGATCGATGTATTGGGTTTTCCAAGTTTGTCTCTAAATCAAAAAATGCTTTATTCAATTTAGGCCCCAAGATGGCATTTATGAATGTCAAGCACTACTATCGGTTTGGAAAATATCCCAGTCATCGAGAAGAACCGGCAAGAAGCTCGATCGGGCTTATATTTTTTTTTTAATTCAAACTATATAATGTTTACAGTTATGAATCATATTAATAACTTAATGGATGCACAGAGAGAGAGAGTCACTTCCAGACATCCCTATCATACGCATCCATTCTATATTAATCTTCTGACAGTAAAACCTGCTTCCTTAAACTCATTGTCTGTCAAATCAGTAATGTGCTTAGGAATCTTATTTTGTAAAAATATGGCTTGTCAAAGTTTTTACGAATATACATTATATTATCAAGAACGTGTTGGGAGAATAATGTTAGGACATTAAAATACTTGTTCTTTACTGATGCGCGAGGTCTCATGTTGTATATTTCTCGAATTGCCAGCTTTTATATGAATATGGTGTCTGCCTCAGATGCTGAATCCCACAGCAAAATGCCGTAAGACAAGCTATGAAAGTAAGCGAAGTAAACTAACCTAGCAGTGGCAATATCTGTTACTGTAATCTTCCGTAGTGCGAATGCTTCAGAATATCTTCCCGCCAAGGTTTTAATGTGCGGACCCCACTGTAAGTGTTACAAAATATCGACGACATTAGGTTAGGTTGGGTTGAACTTGCGAACAAGTAATAAACAAGTCTAGTTGTCACAACGCTAGGCCAATTCGACGACGAATATAGTCGTGACAAATCAGGACTTGCATTATTCTATCTAATTCTCTCGCAGGCTAATGTGTGTTTGTTTCAATCATATGACACTTTGAGGTCCCGCCAAATATATACATTGGATATTAGATCAAAAAATACTAAGAAATGCTAGACTGAAGTGGCAGTGAGTGGGTACATGGCTCATAGAATAGATGACCAATAGGGCCGAAGAGATCAAGAGTGGCGACCTCGTGATGGAAAACGCGACAGGGGCAGACCCGCCATAAGGGGTAAGGTGGCAGGATGTAGATCGTTGACTAGTCTACTAATTTAACAACGTAATTTATGTACCGTTTGTAAGATGGCCATGTAATTCATACAGTTATTTGTTTATTAAATACTGTACAATTTACGACTGTAGATACTCAGTTTGTACTCTAAAACATTAAAATCTTAATAAAGTTAATAAATAAACCAACCACACCTATGTCGGAACTTTGTATTTTGCCAATACTCAAATTAATTAACTACATTTAGAAGTTTAAATTATATTTTTATTTTGGGCTTAAATCGTTGTTTTTTAATCAGATAACTAATTACTCTTTTTTTTCATAAACGGTTCTCGTACTCTTTAATTCTGCGAGCGAAAGCTCTACCTTTTATACCTTCCAACAGCGGCGGCCCTATTATTAATGTTTATTTTACAGATGTAGCATAATTTAAATTGTAAGTTGATTTTACGATTCTTTTTAGAGCTATAATAATATTATAATATAAAAATAATATATTATAATATAATATTATTATAATCAATAATACTGTTATTATTTAAATCAATTGAGGAATGTGTCAATTAAATAACAAAAATAAACTATAACGATAATTAAAATCGTAATCTGGAACGCTTGGAATTATTGAATGCCTGACTCCAAACAACAAGATTAATTCTTCCAGGCAATATTCTTCATATAATAATACGATCAATTCAGTCAATAAATAATACAGTCAATGTACGGCGTTCATTCAATTCGATTAATTTTCTGTTCGTACGATTATCGTATGATGGTTAAGGTATGATATTGTGTATAGTAGTGGTGGTAGTTAGCCAGGCGAACGTTAGAAAATGTCCTACCACCATACTATGGTTTCTTCACGATATTTTCCTACACCGAAAGCTCAAGCTCATTGCAGAGATTCGAACTTACGTCCTATCACTGACCCATCGTCACTTCAAAGCTCATAGCTTTTGTTTGTATAAGAATATACTCACGCCTAGCAGTGGTACATGAACTCGTAAGGGTATAAAGGGGAATGAAATAAAACACAAAATTATAATCAGCATTAATATTTTAAATTGCTTTGAATCACAATTTCGTAGTGTTAATAATTTATAATAATAATTAATTACAAAGGAAGTTTTTTTTTATATATTTTTACTGTTCAAAGTACGTTCATTCAATAGGCTAACTTAACACTCGTAACTCAACTTTTCAAGTGTTTTACAAATCATTTACAAAATAACCTTACACGCACACAAAGAAATGGATTTAATTTAACCATAGAGATGATTCTGGTAACTTCGATAGTTAATATATCAAGTTATCGGAAATCGCTATATAATATATGAATTTGACTTTAATTACGTTGAGTTTCTTAGGAACGCTTTGTTATTATTTTTCTTTTGAAATATTGTTGATCTTTTAACCCTTTGATCTGGTTATACTCAGCCTTAAAGGTTCCTATCAGTGACTGATCACTGTTATGATTACGGTCCAAATATATGTTGGTTACCTATAATTATTGCTACAGTGATCATTGTCAAAATTACGAAAAAAAAGTAACTATTAAAAAAAGTTTTCCTAAATCTTCTTAATTTCTTCAATTATTTAATGTCTTCGTAAGCAAGACTGGCAAGTTTGTAAATATTTTAAAATAAAATAAAGTATGTATTCGGATCGAATAAGGAAAATACTCTTACTTCTTTTGGTTTCATATACTTAATTTCATCTCTCAACCAACTCCGATAAAAGGGTTAAAAATCATTTTCTTAAACGGATATCGTAATAAAAATAAAATATATTTTAGTTTTTTTTTTACATATTTGCAATGATGTGACAGTGGTTTAAAATATGATTGTTAAACAGGACCGTAGCAAGGATTAAATGGGGGAACACGTCCGATATTTTTATTTCTACTCATAAATATGTCTTCTGACAAGTTTTAGTATAATTTTTGTCACGTTAGGTAGAAACATGAGTATAAAGTAGTGATGTTAATTGCGAATTAATTCAAATTTAAGTTTACCGGTAGCCCTTGCGATACGCTGCCTAAACCATGAAATATGAAAATAATCACGCCGCTAACAAATCTGCCTGTACTTTGTACTTTACCTATTAAGTGTTCTCGTGAAGTATTTAAAGTGAGGGGTGAGAACCCTCTGAAACTTTACCTGGCTTCGGTCCTGTTGTTATGTACTGTAAAACATGTCACAAATCTCTTCAACATGTTTATTTTCGAAATCAATATCTACTTATATATAATATATAACATTTATCACAAACAATATTATTGCACAAAATTATTTAATAACATTTAGGTAATGATCACGGGAGCTAATATTATGTCATATTACGTGACATTTAGATATGGAAATTATAACTATTTTAATATAATTGTGTAGCAGTGAAATTTTGAAGTTTCATCACTGCTATTTCACAAGTGATAAATGAGGACTTAAATTAAGATTGTTTTGCACACCGTGGTTACGTTAATTTCCAGTTGCTACAAGTACCAAGGGTTTTGGAGAACAACCTTCGTTTTGACTTCTCAGGCCATAGAAATACAAAACTTATTTATGCGTGAGAGGTTCGCCGCCCAAGTGACACGTTTTTATTTTTTAGTAAGTTTAAGTAGCTCTTCATTTAGCTGTTTTGGATTCTTAATATTTTATGCAACAGACATACAGACTCATATTTACATATGAGAAATTATTTTTTATGCCGTATGAAAAATAACAGTGCTTCAAATTCATAATTATCGTGATAAATTATTTTCATTTCACATGATAAATAGCAGTGATGCATGAAATATACCATGCCAGTCCTAGATATTATAACAATAATATATCATAATGATAGTCGTGGGTCCTTCAGTGGATAGTAGACTAGCGGGTTATGCAAATGGTGTAGGTTCGAAAAAAAAACGCATGCATCTGGTTTGTGAAACATTTTATATAACAGTTAGAAAAGAACTGCTATTATATATTATATTCAATAAATTATTTCGTTATCGTTTGTACATAATGTTATTTCTCACTATGGTTACAATACGTTAAAGTTCCTACCTTACTAAAACTCTTAAGGAGATTTGTAATAACTCAAAAATCACATTCCGTGCCTTTTTTTATAAAACACCGTGCGGAAATCTTTCGCCAAATATTAATATATAATACGGAATAAATTAATATCACAAATTATATTATGATGCATGCTAGGTTTGAAACTACACCATCTGTGGAACTAACATATGTTGGTACATAAAAAATCATTAAGATAATCCCACTAATTAAAAAAAAATCATACGACCTCAAAATGTCATAAATCAATTTAGGACCCGTTATCAAATAAATATGTTTTATTTATATATCTTTTATTATACACAAAAATAATATTTCCACATAAAACACATTCTTTCTTACAGTCTCATTCTTCCTATTTGGTGTCTTAGAAACCTCAAACTGGCAGTTTACAATAATTTCATCTTACATTCGCTAAAGAATTACTTTAACAAAATACTTATTAATTTTACTATATCATACAAAAACAATTATCATTATAAATAAATGTAACTGCAAAAAATTGCTATACAATACATTAGCCTAGGGATATATTTAAAAAAAAATAAAGCATTATCCTAAATGTTGCTTGTAGCTAGGCTTTAAAATTATTATTTTTTTTCCATTTTAATGTGGCAATTTTGAAAGCTAATTTTCTAAATTGAAATAGGAAATGAAACGTAAAAATATTTCCTGATAGTGACCTAGAAAAATGCAAATACTAATAATTAATAATTGTAGTTTTTTTTATAGTTTTCAAATAATATTCTAAGTGATATGCAATATACTTTTAGGCAGGCTTACTTTTAAAAAAACGTAAAATTTATAGAAATTTAGTATAAAATTTCATTTATGCGAATAAATAACTGTAAAAACATTTCTTTTTCATAAATTATAGATTTATATCCCAAAACGAAGTCTAAATTTCGTATAAAATTGTATTAGATGAGCTTAACTGAGATTTTTAGAACAAATTTTATATAAAGTTTTGGATTTAAGCCGCTTTTATGTCGAAAAAAAAACACTAAATGTTTTTAAGTAGAATTAAGTGTAATCTCAAGTAAGTACAAAATATGAAAACATTGAAGCGAAGATCATAAAATTCAAACAACTTTATTCTAATTCAACAAATATCGTATACTATCCTAGAACGAAATAAAACATACATTAAAAATGCTAAAAAACGAATGACATTGCCTTTTTATCACAACTTATTAAATAAACTTGCCTTTGGCATTATGATAGCTTCGCTTACTTCAGCCCACCAAACAAAAAAAAAAACATCTACTCTCTCACTAGTTCATCCAGTACCAATTCTTAACAACATTTTCTATTGTTTAGTCTTAATAATAAATACTTACTAAATATGAAGTTAAAATATGTGAACAAGCTTCTTACTAAATATTAATAAAAAGTATGTATTAGTAAACTTTAAGTTTTAAATTCTATGTATAGATTTCAAGAACTTTTTTTTTCATTTATTTTCATATAATAATTGTAATTTATCTAACTAGAAACTACATCTAGTGCACTACATTTTAGCTGTGGTCAGTAACTAAGCCTTACCGCGATTGTGTCACTTTTCAAACTTCAAAGATAAATAAATGCTTGTAGACCACAAATAAATGCTCTATTAAAAACAACTAAAACTTAACTTAAAAAAAACTACTTATTAGTTAACATTTAGTATGGTACAAAAGAACGTTCTTGATTTAATAATTAAAAAAAAGAACATTAATCATTCAAGAAATTACAACAGATATAAAAAAATACTTCTGCAAAAAAGTCTTAACAAAGTGTGCTAAGCAAATTAATCGTCAATTTCTCATATATTTTTTAACAATTAATTTAAACAAAACTTTTATTTTATTTTACTTTTAATCATTTTAAATTTATTTTATTATAACTTTCCAATTTCAATTCCAGATTCCAACATAGATAAATCATACCGGTATGAGAAGCAGATCATAATTTTATTTCTATCGTTTCAGATGGATATATATTGTAAAAATTTTTTCAATGTCCGATAAAAAGATGCACAATCAACGGCGGCACTAAAAGCTTCCTAGTCAATTGTTCATGATTTTCGCGTGGATAATAAAATACATTTTTCCCTTCATTCACCACAAAAATATTATTGCTCTCAGAGGTTTATTCGTTACTGTGAAAAATATTATATTTACTTAAACATTTCATTCTTTATTTTCCCTTAATACGCCGGCCATTCCTGAAGCTATCGTGCACGCTATAAAAAACTATATACGCATGACCACTAGCTTAACGGGCTATAGTTATATTATCCATTTGAAATTATCAAAAACAAATCAGATTATAACGTTTATGGAAAATTAATACATCAAAACTTTGGCGCAATACATTTCGAAATACTGATTTTGTATTCGCGACCATTACATATATATGTAAATATAACATCTTAAAATTAGCGATCCAAAAATATGAAATATTATACATGTTGTTTTAGTGCGCCCCCTGGTGCCCCGTACGCCAAGCGAATCTCGCCTCTAAACACTCACAATTAAGTG
Organism: Saturnia pavonia; assembly: GCA_947532125.1. Lineage (NCBI taxonomy): Eukaryota > Metazoa > Arthropoda > Insecta > Lepidoptera > Saturniidae > Saturnia > Saturnia pavonia. The sequence continues at coordinate 15,015,516 of OX383906.1, forward strand.
ATCCGTATCGCTTGTAACAGTGGTGCGACTTTTGCCGTTACGCCACCGGAGGGTGCAAAAGCCGCCACAACTGGACGGTTATTCTCAATCCACTTCGCGTGTCATTCCCTCATTTTCATTTCAAATCTCGACTTATTCTCAAAAATTATCAATTCGAAAAAATAAAACACGATGAATTAAATCGGTGATTTCTTTTATTGAGAATAAATCAGATCTTAGCAAACTTCATCACTGGGCCTCACGAAATCATAAATAGTCATAAAGTCGAAATAACAACGAGTCAAATGAAAGTTCTGTAACCTTCAAAGTAAATATTCATTTTGTAAAATAATTTTCTACAAAGTTGAGAGTTGATAAGGGAATATAAACGATTATAGTTTCAAAAGTAAACTGGCAAAGTCGTCTGACCCAAGGCCCTGCTCAAGCAAAGCAGTCTTAATCGTTCGTAACTTTGCTTTATAAAAATACGAATCGAAAATATCTCGACGGCAGCACGTCGTCTTATGATTAAGCTATGATTATTTTATACTTATGCTATGAACTAATTTTACTAAGTTAAAATATCAGAGAATTCAGAAAGAGGGAATATTTTTTTAATCTCTATATTAATTATAAACGGTGCACAACCTCATGATTTTTTATTAACGCTAGGTTAATAGCATTTAGCATTATCAAGGATATAAAAGAAAAACCTATCTAATTAAATAATTAAAGGTAATTCAAGTGAATTCCATCAGGAATTTATTTATATAGGAACTGGAGTGGGAGGAACTCAAAATTTTTAATATACGACAAACCGATGTCAATAAAGTATCGACAAACTGATTATTAAATAATAAACATATACCTATAAAGATTAAATTATTCAGAGGGAATGGTTGAAGGTCTCATAGAAAGTACATTTTTAGATATATTAGAGAACAATCCTTCGTTGATTTTTAAGGCTTTCGCTATATAGACGAAATTAAAAATTACCCATTCAGGCTGGACTGAATTTTTCAACCAAAAGTAAATACTAACCGCATAAGTAATTACCTTTTTTTAAAATCCTTAAACACGATAAAATCTCAAAGTACTCACAGCTCATCGGATTTATTGTATTAATATACGCTAAGTGCATCTACTTTATAAGAACAGTGGCTTTTGAATAATTTGAACTTGTACTTAACCTAGTATTTATTATTTATTCGTTCTCTGAAATCATTAACATAAATACAACTTTTGACTTGAATATGTTAAGTAAAGAACTAATGAAAAATAAGAAAAAGAAAATGATGATTTTTCTACAATTAATTTTGCTAACAATATTAGTCACAAAAGTCAATTTTATGATTATTTTAAATATTACGAAATAATATTGAGCCACAATGGCTTTGTAAATTACATCTGATTTACAGATTTTTATTTAAAAATATAATTCCAATAAATGTTCTAAACAAATGTATCAAAACACTTTATGAAAATATAATACAAATACGATAAATTTATACTAAATATAACCCTGTCTATGACCTGAAGAGTTTAACGTAAATTAAAAAATCCAAACTCTGAACAAGTCAACACTAAGGAATTTAAAATTGTGACACGAGAAATCTAAATTACTCTATGTTGAAAGATAAACCTTTCACGTTTCTATTACTATATTTAAAAAATATTTTTGGTGATTTTAAAAGAAAGATTAAAATTTTAATAGACAAGGCCTGTGTTAGTTCACAACTCTGAGAAGAAACCTGTTTTTGAAAATGTAAGTTCACATATAAATTATTTGATAATATGAAGGCAGTTAGTTTTAGAGAACTAGATCGATAGTCTATCTAAATTCTATGTGATGCAAATTATGACCTATTGCAAATTATTGTAAATGTTCGACCAAGTACTTCCCTAGAATGAATACGTTGTCAATGTAAATAAATTCAACTAATGGTATTTGAAGAAACGTAAATAGGAAATCAGCACTACGGTAACAGAACTAACTGAAGACCAGGCGTAAAAGACGGTGTTCAAAATGACCTGGTCACATTTTAAATAGAAGTTCGAGCAGCAAATCTTCGTCTGCGTTCATTGGGGAATTTGGCGCTAAGTAATCAACGATCCTAGAAACAAATAATTATTAATATATTAATGAAGAGAGTTATGTTTTTAAAGCTATAATTATACGGTATGTTTAATGACTTATATGTAATCTATAAGACATCTAGTTCCATACTGAAAAATTGATCACCAAACAATTGACGATTGCTGTAACTTCAAGTAGTTACTGGCACTAGAGAGAAACATTTCTGTATGACTTTGTAATAGAAAGAGAATCTCTCTTGGTGTATATGATCAAGAAAATTATATCAACGGTGGAAAGTTAATTAAGCAAAAGTGCATTTGCCAAACTTTGCACGTAAGTCATTTACCCTTTCCACCGTCGATATAATGAAGTAATATTTGAGTTTCTGACAATTGTATATAACTTGGTATCCACTTTTGGAATACAGACGTACGTCTAACAAAATTTTGATGTAATTGAATACAAGTATAATAAGAAGTTATTGGATACCTATTGGGCGTGGGTGGTGTATTGGTGATGCGCTGCAACGAGTTTCGGCGGACATCCTGTGAGAGCCGGACCACCTTCCCGTTTTCGGCTCGTGCGTTCTGCAACCTGTACGAAATAGCTTCTCCGTCATTGTTATATACTCTCTGTGCTATCTATCTACTAATTCAATTCATCTACATTGTTTTTGGCACCTATAACTAAAAGTTTATCATTTTCAGCATTGAAAACGATTCTTTTATATTATTTATCTAGAATATTCTTTAAACACTTGAATACACATTTCACTTTGAATTAAAGCCATTTCGTGAATTTTGCTTTTATGTAAAATTAATATTCAAAACAAAAGACTGTTTAGTTATATTAACATTTTAAGATATTAAAGCTAGACAGAAAATTTTGAACTCCACATTTTATTATTCTGACAACAATAGCGAACAATTTTCAAAGTTCACGTTTGAAACTTTTTAACTTACGCTAGTTGTGAATTCATCCCAAGTGCTGTGGCGCCGCGTGAAAATAAATTATTCAGCTTAATAACAAATATTTTATAGTAGTTGATAGAAACATACTCTTTAATAAAAAATTGCTTACTTTATTTATCGTTCAATATATATAGCATGTTATCTTTGTAAACGGTAGCATTTTTACCTAAAGCGTCATTTGATTACATATGAAGATACAGTAGTATTTGAAAAACCTAATTATTTTTATCCATTGTTCTTAACAACCGCCTTGTTATAGGAACAACAGCAAAATAAACAAACATTATCACAGTAGAGGTTTAAGAAGTCAAACCAAAAATATAACAGAAAGCTTTATAACCTTTCAAATTACGTAACCAATAGTTTGAACCAAACAAAAGCAACATCTGAATATATACAATACATTAGTCAAACACGACATGCTTTATTTAACATCCTTAAATTTATTTAACTCCACTCTACTCTTTGTTAACATAAACATTCAAAATATATAAAAAAATCGAGCTCAGTCTTCATCAAACTACGCAGTATTATGACCGGTTTGAATGTTGAAGAATAAAATCTCTGCACTGACCAAACATAACTATCGTAAAAAATGTTTGAAGAATCTAAAATGACATGCACAAATTATCTAAAAGACCTACATATAGATAGAAAAGTATTACTTATTACTAAGCCGATAACCGAAACTGATAACTGGGTAAATTATATTGCAATAAAGTTAGCGAGATCTACGCAAAATTCTTGAGATTCAAGAATTAATGTTAGAAAGACCTTCAACATAAACCTCGGTCTTTCCTAATTTTATACAACAGTCCTGGGAATTTGGAAACAGTTTTGTGATTTAATACCGTCTTATCGTTGGAAGGCAACAAGGGAACCGAACGATCTATCTGTCCGAGGCAGGAGTACAAACAAAAGTTCGGAAACAGGAAAATGTTTCATTCATAAAACAACTCAAAGATCTGATAACTTCAAAAGATATTTGAATACTATTCACTGGGTCGAAATTAATTAACATGAAGATCCCAGAGAGGTACTGAAGGGAAAGATTAAGAATAGCTCGTTGATATTGAGAAGAATTATTGCATTGATAAAGAAACTACTTGTTAGAGATAATAGCTTAACAGTAGCGTTCTGACAATAAGCCTGAGCTAAACGATAATAAACACCATAGCTAAAGCTAGTGTCGCTTTTTAATATGGTATAAGCAAAGATCAATAAATTCCAAAAACATTTGACCGATCACCATGGATATTGATAGAACCAAGTACTTTTTATTCATTTTTATGCTTTATTTTTATGCTGAGCGTGATAAGCGGTACTAGCTTGTTGAAATTGAGAAGAAAATTATGAAGAAAGTACTGATTGAAACATACAAATATACAAACAAGATTTCGCAAATTTATTTGAAATAAAATTATGCGTGTAATAGTTTCTCTTAAAGTCCTAATTCAATGCATCAGATACATCGAATGTGGAATTAGACATAAATACCGTCTAATATCTAAAAAGGAAAATAATTTGCTAATGAAAAACCGTATGAACTTATTTCCTAAATTGTGTAACGCACATTCAAATAAAAAGACATCATAATATGAATAGGGAATAAGTTACAAAATTTAAATTTTTGATATTATTAATAATATAAAATACTTTAAGGGTCTTTCACAAGGTTTATTACGTTCGTAACATCAACAGAAATGATATTAGAAAACAACGGCAGGTCGATTTCAGAAGTTTGTTGAATTTATTAAGAAAGTTGAAGCTTCTTTGAATTGCTTCGTCGAATAAATTTTATAGAAATGACGTCTGTATAAGTAGGATTGATTCGTATGGCAGTAAGTATTCCCAGCCAAATTCTTCTGACCGGGACATAGTAGCTTAGGAATTGCTGTTTTGCGGACGAGAAGATTCGGTTTTTTTTTATTTTGCACACTTCATACACTACGTCCACAATCTTTTGAAATACTTAAATCTAAGTTAGTTTCTGACGTAAGTTACAAGAGAAGGGTATCTTTGGTCACTGATCAGAGGCACAGAAAGTACATACTAAATAAAATTTACATAAACTTAAAACTTTTAAAATTCCAGTCCATGCGTCTCGATTTTATCATCAGATCAGCTCCATGGTACCATCATATTGCATTGTCATGAAACTTAAATACATATTCCAAATTTCATCTCAATCGGATATCAGGAGGTAGTTGAAAAATGGATTGCAAATTTTGATGTAGCATACGAACGTTGCATGTGAAATAAAAGAAGCTTGTAAAAACCACTTATATCAATATAACAAAAATATACCTATATTCAAACAATATATAACCTATAGCAGGGAATATGTATGAATCGTAATGTAATATTTGATGTGCCTTTTGCCATTACAACTATTGAAAAGGGCTTTGGCCCAACATAACAGTTCTCTTATGACATTTTTCCGTATCCTAATTAATTTCGCACATGCGTAAATGACTCCGGAATACATGCAGATATTGGATTAGTTTTTCCTCCTAATAATTAGTTCCTTCTAATAATTCTATAACATATAATTACAGTGTAAAGGAACAGATTCCGTGAGCATATTTATGAACTTCTAACCTAATAACTTAGTACGCTCGGATGCTAGTTCATTTCAAATTAAGATTAAAGAAAAAAAACGGCTATTCCAAGGATCGCCTGACAGATATCAACACGCACAGTGCCTAAACGAGTCACTATGTCAGTTATACAGCTTATAAAAGCAAAAATAATATTATAACATTTGCTTATTTAAAACCTAAAGACAAAAGATAAAAACAAAATTCTTAAAATTTCTTAATCACCTACAGTACGCTGTACATAGTATATCTATCTATCTATACTTCTGTTATAAGGATGTAAAGTTTGGTTGTGAGGTAATCTCTGAAACGAATGATCCGACTCAAATTTTTTTTTCCATTGATAGAAAGCTACGTTCTCACTGATGTTAATAGACTATGCTTTATTCTGATTAAGTTTTATTGTAATGAATATTAGAGCCATTTTTAAACCAAGTCTGAAAAAATATCCCGTTTCGCTACTATATCGGCGTGCGCTGACCGAACTGTTTGAAATTGTGTGCTAAAAGTTTTACAAAAAATCCGCGAGAGTATAGGTGTAAGTTGTACAGATATACATAAAAAACATTTGTAATAATTAGTGTCTTTTGGCCACTTTATCGGCATGTGCTAATCAAACGGTTTGCAATAGGTGAAAAGAATGTACTACAATATTATTAATCGCTAAAAGAGCTAGAAAACGATATGCAATAGTATACATGTAACTTTTATAGAAATCACAATAAAAAAAAAATCAGTAATTAATATGGTGTTTGGTCGCTTTAACGGCATGCGATGATCAAACTGTTTGAAATAGGTGAAAATAATGTACTACGATATTGTTCACTGCTAAAAGATCTACAAAATAATCTGCAATAGTATACATGTAACTTTTATAGAAATCACAATAAACAATATTTTGGTAATTAATACGTCTTTTGGGAGCTTTATCGGTATTCACGGATCAAATGGCTTGCAACCGACTTGCAATGTCTACAATAGTTTTCAATCCTAAAAGTTCTGGAAATCAATCTAGGATAGTATATGCGTCAATACAGAAACCCTGATAAAAATAATTTTAAAAATTACAATACCATTTAGCTAATTTGTCTAGCTGGGCTGACCAAACGATTTAAAATAGTTGAAAATAATTTGCTTACAATGTTCTACGATAAAAGATCTGCAAGACGTTGTGACACAGTGTACAGGTTAGATTTTTGAGAAGGGATTTTATGACCAAAACCGAAACTATGAGAAACATAGAAAAGTGGTATAAGGAGTAATGAGTTCGATTTATGAGAAAACAAAAACTGCATGTTTACTTTCTTAGAGTTCCGAAGTCAAAAGGAACCCTTATAGTTTCGCTATGTCCGTCTGTCTGTCCGCGGCTCAGCTCAGAGATTCATAGTACTAGACAGCTGTAATTTGGTATGGGTATACATATTAATCACGCCGACAAAGTGGTAAAATAAAATCATTAAAAGGAAATTGTTTAGGGTACCTTCCCTACACGTAAAATGGGAATGATTTTTATTTCGTCTATCACAACATGTCGGATGTCGTTGGATAGGTCATATAAAATATTGTATGTCTTTGAAAACGATTTTTCGATTAAAGGATCCATTTATGAAATATTAAGCCTTAAAGTGCTAATTTTTGTTAGAATCAAGTGTCCCCTTCTGCCAGATGAATAGTTGTTTTTGTATATGTAAAAAAATAATGGTATTAGTATATGTAATGGAGTTAAAAGGAAAACTATTAGAGGTAAGTAGTCTTTACAAGTTAACGAGTAAATCTACCTATGAAATGTATTTTGAGAAGGACTAAAACAACAACGGAACCTTACACTGCATATAGCCCGACACGTACTTGAACTTTTTTTAAATGTATTAGACATCTAGAATACACCTTTTATGAGTTGCGTTTAACTGACGCGTAAGAAGTCGCGGACGCTTGCTAGTATATTTTATAATTAGAAAAATTTTTTTTATCTACCCCGAACCTAATTTTCCACTATCGTGAACACAATAGTTACGATGTCCCTCGTACAGAGATGCACTTGGGAAGCACACGTGGGCCCATTTCCATTTTCAGCCTATCTTTTCGACAGCGGTTAGCTTAATCAAAATTGCAGGAACGGCCAAGTTTATAAATTAAGAAATGAAATACGTAATATATTATAGAAGTAAGCTACATGGCATACCTGTTACACACATATATCACTCATGTACATATGTATATATTGTTAAACCCGTGGATAATAAAATGACGTTTCACGTAAACAATATTCGTACAAAAAGAAATACAAAAAAAACAAACAAATTGCTCCTGTATGTACTTGCAGAATCACCTACATGTTTCTCTTGTAGTTCTTGTTTTATTTCGCTTGTTGTTTCCACTTCGCTTTCGAAATTAAAATAGTCGTGGCTCATCTCTTTTTTCGTACTGAAAATACTGTTAGCCTTAGGAGCCCTGGAGCCTTACGGCTTTTATAGCTTCACCGGGCTTTGGGGCGAGCGCTTAAGGCACTCAGCCGCGATGGCAAGGCTACAAGTTCCAAGAGTGCCAAAGTGGCCGAATCTCGGCTCGGACTGTTGCCGCTTATACAATGAAGTCGCGATCTGACTAATTCCCTATCCCTAAATTCGATCTAAACTAATATACGTATATACAAGTTTCTTAAGATATAATAAAATACTAGTAGTCATAATACTGGCCCCTTCATAATTCCTGGAATTCATGAATGCTTACCGAGATTAGCTTTTGTATACCACAATCAATATCGTCGGATTTTATTAGACTATATGTGAGACACCGTATGTGAATATCATTGTCCAAAGTTGTTGTTTTTAAATGTTAAGACCCCTGGATACACGTCCTTTAAGCGTAACTTCGTACTATATTTGTAACCATCATATCATACAGCTCTAACAAGATGATGGCTCCCTTGTTAAAATTGTCCAAGGATTTTTTTTTAAACTTAAAATTATATGTTCCCAGTTATTATTTATAATCCACTTCCATTGTACACAATAACCAAACTATATCATATATAAGGTAAAACCACCAGTAATTGACACTGCACCAATAGTTGACACTCTGACGAAGAAACTCTTAAGGTGATGTGAGAAAAACGGGTACAATAGAGCTGACATATTTGATAAAACAAAGTCACTCAAAATAACAAGATAATATTTTGCTTCACAGGATTCGCTGTTAGAGAGTTTAAAGTATAATATATATATATATATATATATATATATATATATATATATATATATATATATATATATATATATGTATATAGTATAATATATATATTCATTTGAAGTAACGAATTCCTGAAGGAAAATGTTCAATACAAATCGTAAATGCATAGTGATGTGTTTCTAAATCAAAACGAAATGTATTATTATTAACTATTCATTCTAATGAAATTAAAAAAATATGCATTTAAGGGTTAATTAACGCTCGTCCACTCGCAAAAACGTAATAATAAGGTGCGATATTTTTAAGGAGTTTAATTTTTCGAAAAAAATCTTCCTCACTTTGTAATTCACAAGGTATCTAAATTGCAAATTTAATAAATTCCCGACACAAGTAACCTGTCTATTGAGACCATTCCAATGAACCCAAACACGATATCTTTGATGCTATTGGTGACGAGTTAGGTATTCTGCACATTTCATATGATGTTGCAGTATCAACTCAATGTTGCTATGTTTTTTCTAATATCTTTGAAGTAACAGAATACCAAATTTCAACTGGATTAGAGTTTTAGAAAATGCTCACGTCCATTTATCAACTAGAAAAGACCTCTAATAACATTTCAAACTAAACAATAATAGATCAAAATCGGTTCAGCCGTTTGGGAGCTACGATGCCACAGACAAACACACGGATACACACGTTAAACTTAACACCCAACTTGTTTGTGTCGAGTGTTAACAATAAATTAAAAATAGATACGAAGCGTTGTATATTATAAGATATATTATATTATAAGGTATATTATAAGATACTTACTTGACTTTAGATTGGCGCATGAATTGCTGGATCTTCCTCGCCGCTTGATTTTGACGTCTTTGAGAATAAGTCCTCCTGTTGGAGAAGCAGAAAACATTAAAATTTTATACAAACATTCTTTTTTTATATACTATAAAGGTGTCTAATAAACATAGGGCCCGCCTGATGGTAAGCGGCTACCGTTCCCTATGGGCACTTGTAATGGCATAGGTATCACAAGCGCGTTGCCGACCTTGAACCCCCTACTCAAGGAGCTCTGGAAACCCTACTCACCGCAGTAACACAACGCTAGATAATTTGGCTGCGATCTTCTGTAGGGTGGAGGTATTCCACCAGTAGGACTGCCCCAAGTGGAGAGAAATATCCAAAGAAATTTCTTTGTGACCTTAATTTATTACTAATTTACTATTACTATATTAATTACCCTCTCTTAATTTATTATTTACCATCTATTATTTGTGACTTACTACAAAGTATTCCAAATAAATAAAAGATAGGAATCAGAAATGATAGAATCTCCTGAAGAAACAAACTTATACCGGGTGTATCACCATCCATATTAGTGTACTTAGGTATTTCGCGTTCAGGGATTTGCATCCAACTGCGTCGCAACCACCATGCACATTGTGATATACCCGTTACAGTGACTCTCTTTTGTTTTATTGCGTTTCGGGATCTTCCAATGTATATCCAGCTGCAGAGTGGCTAGCAGGTAAGCATGACAACGGCGACGGGTGATGGATTGCCGATAACCTGGTAGTCTCCGTTGCTTTTACTTTTGTGATTTTGAAACTACGCTCTCAACAGTTGTGCCAGAATCTTGAATATAGGTAAATTCTTGTTTAAAATACTCACTTGACAGGAGTAGCGGCGAGCCTGCGCGCGCGCATCGAGCGGTATCCGCGCTGGATCACCGTCGCTGCTGCGTGCATCTGCTTCAAGTACGCGAACTGAACGTAACATTGTATACACTTTATTGCAACTTCATAATAAAGACGTGTCAGTAATTAAAGCATATTTTATCATTATAATCCCAATTGGCAAAATTTATTATGCCAATATTTACTGTTCAAATATTTCTCACAATTTGACAGGGAAGCTTAGAACTCCAAAACTTGATAGCAATTGGACACGAAGTGCACATGAAATTAAACAGGAATCCGCTGTCGCAAATGAACGCCAAATTAACATCAAAAGTTGGAGAACAAACAATTGTTTTTAGTGACAATTATATTGTACATTACGTGATGACAAAAAGGTGGAAAAATAAACCTAGAAAAAAAGTATTTATTACAGTTATAAATTTCCTGTTAATATAAATTAAATAACTTCAGATACATGTATTAATTTACGGAAAGGCTGTACGGCCATCGCTACACCAAATTTGATCGCAATTAGGTTACGACCGTTGCTTTTGAAGTTTTGGTGGCAATGTGAAATTCATTTGCGACAGCAGTTTCACGTCAAGAACCTATACACTATAGGTAGGCAAAAACATTTTTTTTACGTATCACATAAAAATATATTAATTTAACACGTTTTAAGAAATCTCACCAAAAATTAACTCTATGAAAAATATTTAAAAGGTCGCTCGAGATTTTTTATTTTAACCTTAGACCTTATAATTTCAACCTTAGACCATAAATACATGGTGCGAAGAAAAGTTGAACATAAGGACATTAAGCAACAAGAGTCGCTTTTATTAAAGGACAGTGCTGTATTTAATAGAACTGAAACATTAATATAGGTACCGAATAAACATAACTAAAGTGTATCGTTTGTTTCAATTGTTATCACCTGCTTATATCTTCTGTAACAGTTCTGTATGGTGATAGCCGCCGCAGCAGCGCGTCTCTGCAGCTGGCGCCCGCGGTACTGTCTGTACGCCTTTTGTATGGTTATCGCTGCGGAGTACAGCTCCCGTTGTTCACGATCTGAGACAATTATTAATTTTTTTAATTAATTTATACGCGTATATCCCAAATCATTGCCAGACAATCGAAACTGCTGTTTGGACAATTGGCCACACTGCATTGGATCCGGAAAGATAGTTTAGTTAGAACAGTAATACTTAAAGTATGCTTCACGGAGCTATGGGACTCCAAAATGCTTTTGGGAGGGTTTCACCAAAACAATACTAAGCTAAAACAGTTGGTTCAAAACAATTCCATACTCCCAACTAAATAGAAACAATTTGATCATTTTACTGTGCAATTCATACAGTGTTATGTGAAATATGTACCTACTCTTTTATGCCTCTCTTTATAGAATGAAGACAAAAATAGATTTTGCTTTAGTCAGGGCTCCGTAATATATTTAGTTCAAATGGTCTATGTCGGCAAAAATGCTTGAGAATCGCTGCGATAGAGGATTAAGAAGCCATATTATACACTTCAAAAGTTTATCTATATATATATATATTTTAAATAAATGTGACAATGAATAATTTTACTCTTATTATCCTGATGAATAAATAGTATCTTTAGAAGGATCGCTATTATGTAGTGATGAAACACATTTATAGAGTAAAAGGAATGATTAAAATCATCTTTGGATTAAACTAAAAAAAAATTCAACAATGTGAAGCAGGTTGATTGCTGGCAAATGCTCACCATTGAGGGTTAAGTTAGAAAAGTGTGTAGTAGTGTGCAGGAATTCCTGTAGCGTAGCGGATGGCGCGCCGGTGGGGGGGAGGGCACCGCGCGGGGACGGCGGGGGAGGGGACAGCGCTGACCCCGGAGACACCGACCCCGAGGAACACGGAGTTGAACCACCACAGTATCTGAAACAATATTCCGTTTAGTTTTTTTTTTTAATGTAAATTAGGTGCATTCATAGCTCCAATTCTATTAGGATTTAGGTAGTGTTGTATAAAGCCTTGTAAAGTTATATAATATTTGAGGCCACGAGAACCAGAGTAGCCTATTTGCTTTTTTCAATAAATTGACCCAATAACACATTAATAATCTAAAAACGTCCTTTACAACACTACAATTAGGCATCTTAAATTATTTACGCGATATTAACACAGATGATAGCATAAATTTCATAACTGTAGGCCGTTGAATAGTCTTTCGTGGCCTCATTTACTACGCTTGACAGCAGAAACATCAATGCTACACTTTTGTCTACTGTATAGCGGCAGTGCGAGCACTGTTTTGTTCAACGGTATGCATAAGGCACTAATTTATTGTTTTAGAATTGTAAAATATTGATGTTTAAGGCTTAATTTTTCTTTAAAGTCTGATGTCCGTAAGCCGCAACAACTACTTAATTATATCATCATTATCTTGATCATCTCAGCCAAAAGACGTCCACTGCTGGACATAAGCAGAGGCCTATAATATGGGCTATCTAACATGGGATATGGGGAGAGCCCAATAATCGCCACAATGACCGATCCAACGCTGTTTGCAACCAGCGGGTTTCCGCAACCTTCACCAACTTTGGCACGGAGTTTCTGAACTGTATGTCCGTTCAATATTTTCCTCACATGTAAATCAGGGAATTTAAAAAGAGCCTGTCAATTATCTTGAAAATTTCAAAATTACCTGTAAGTGTTATCACAGAACTCGAAACTGAATTCAGCACTGAAAGTTGTAGAATCGTCGAGCAGTGGTGCCATCAGAGACTCCTCTCCACTTCCACAGCCACCTTCGAGTACGCAACCCGACAGCAGCGACGTGCTCTCATTCTAACACAAATATATAGACAATTTATAAAAGGCTTTCATTATTGGCGCGGGTGACTAAAGCAACTGATGAATGTGAAGGAACAAAAGAGTAAACTATTAAGATTAACTTATTGGAAGACTATTTTACTTTTTCGTTGAAGAATACAAGAAAAGAATTGATGCAAATGTAAATCACTATAAGTAAATGTGTAGTAGTAAAACAATTCGTCAGACATATTAGATCTAGCGCACAGATAAAACAAATTAAAATATCTAACGAATAGATAGAAAGGACGAGTATATACCTATCTACTTGTTAATAATAAAATAAGTAATTAAGGACGATTCAACTAAAAGCAAAGAATAACCTTGATTATTCTCCCAATACTTAGTATACGAACTTATACGTTCAGAAATGAAATACTTAAAACAGTAGATGATATTAAGACGAAATTTGTACGATATAGTTGCATTCATGTTTATAATTTACTCACCTTTATTCTATCCGGCATGGCTGCAATAATTTGCTCCGCCAATGTAAACACCCGATCATCCTGCTCCCCTGAAATAATTTTGTGAAGTGAAATCATATTTTAAATTTATGTTAAATAGTTTATAGACACCGATACTAAACAAACAATGCTGTTTTCTCTGTATAATATGATGTTATTGCCTGAAACAGTAACTATTCCAAGACAAGAAAACGTTTCATGAATATTGAAGAAGAATTTAATTGTTACTTTAATGTTAATCTTTAAATTTTTTGCAACCTATATTACTCAGGCAATATCCATAAGAATAAAATAATGTGACTTGTTTAATGATAAATATTGTAATAATTAATTGTAATGGATAAAACGAATTGTGAAAGAATTATTTGAAAAAAAAAATATTTCCAAAAGCCATAACTTTATCAGTATTGGTATAATAGAAGCTGAACTAAGATAACATAGACGCAATACAGGTTTAAAATTGAAAAGATTTGGAAGTAAAGTAGAGGATACTTATAAGAAATTTCAAATTTATTTCCGTAGAAAAAAAATTGTCAAGTTTATTAAGAAGTTTCTCATGTGCACAACACGTTTAGAATGCATCACAGCACTTACCTTTATTTACGCTTTAGAGCTTAAGAAATCTACACATAAAAAGCCTTTATTTCGAATGTTGATCATGCAAGCAATATAGCAACCATGCAGTGTCGGTTTGTTAAATTTTTTGGTCAATAAAAATATTTTAATATAATTCGTGTGTTGACAGCAAACGCCGATATCTTCAGGTGTGTTCAGATTGAAGAATTGATAGCCAATCGAATTAGGTGTAGTTGAAAGAAGTGAGAGTGGATATAATATATACCAATAGGAACCGCTGAAAGCCACATCGATGGACAACATCAAGTAAACGAAACCGAACTTTCTGATAACACGAATACATTTCAACATTCATTTACATTTAAAGAAAAATAAAGGTTTATCTAAAAAATTCGGTTCAGTTTAAATGGATTCTACAACACCAATAGTTGGGAAACTCCGCTCAATAAAGGATACAAAGTTACAGAAGAAACTACACGTGGTCTACCGACATACAGTGGGTCATGTTCATGGACTACGAACTGGCGACAAACAGGGATAGAGATATACGTTTAACCGTTGATTAGAAGAAGAGGTTCGAGAGCTGCCAGAGCGGCGATGCAACTACTACATTCACAACATCGATAGGAGGAGCGGAGAGACTCAATGCTGCTTTTTGAAAAGGTATAGAACATTAGTTTACTATTTTTTTATGTAAAAAACCAAAAATCCTTAGCGATTTTTTATTAAATATTCGCTTGAGAAATTGATACTTAGAAAAATAATTTATAAGTTAATTATAAGGTTTGTTTAAATATATTTTTAAATTAATATAGCTCATATTTACAATGAAACAATAACATTCATACATATTTAAAGTACCTATATGTAAAAAAAAATGCAAGAATTTGGAACGGTATTTTAAATTTTAACATTTTAAGATTTTGTGTGTGTTTTTTTTGGACTATTGAAGATTATAAATGATATTAAATTTAAATGAGAAGAAAATATATTGGCTGAATATTTAAAAAAAGATATATGTACGTTCGCGAGTTTCACGTGACACTCCTACACTGTTTGTAACCAAAATATATATATAATTTTTTTTATCCAGAATGGCGACAGTATTTTTTTAATAAATGATATTTCCTATTTTGGTGATCTTTTGGTGAATATTTGGTTGCTAGGTAAAACATCAAATTTCAAAAATATAAAGGGTACTAAACAGAGTTTTATTTTTGTAATGTTTCACACCTCTTTACTGTTATTGTTTGTGCTTAATTCGTAAAATTTGCTCATTAATTTTGTGTATTTAAGATTGCAATTCTTTATTTCATTATGATTCTACTTAATTATTATAACTCTAACGAATTAATATAAAATAATATATGTAATATATATATATGTAATAATAATAATAATATTATAATAATAATAAAGTAATGTAAAAATTAGTCTGTAATAGATAATTAATTATAATTTCGAAGTAATGATGTAATAGTGCGAGTAACAACAAAATAGTTGATATTTTTGGGACATTTGATTTAAAAAAAATCCCATAGTTCAATTTCTCAAGAATAAATGTTATTGCAAGTAAAACAAGGAATTTATGGCCGATATGAAAACGCGATGTAAGTTATCACGTCTATACCGTTCCGTGGTGCGCAGCGCACTGACCTGCGGGCGGTCTGGTCGGTCGTGGCGGGGTCGGCGGTGAAGCGGGGGGCGTAGAGTCGGAGAGCGCCTCGACGTCTATGAGCGGGCTCGAGGCGCGTCGCGGCGCCGTCTCGCCTGGGAACCAGCCCGCTATCTCCACTATTCGCTTACCATCACCACCCCTGCGACTTGAGCTCCTTCATAACCTCCTCTACCACGCTTCAATCTAACTCAATCATCTCAAAATATGCAAGCAAATGTTCGACGCTTTCGTTCAGAGTAACGCTTGTTATTCTTTACATTCTTAAGGAACTCATATCGCTATAATGACCGCCGACGACGTCGCCTAAACCGTTTATTTAAAAAGGAATCATATAGTAACGCAGCGAAAAATCAAAATTCCAAGTTCATTGAATTTCCGTCAGCCGCCGTGCCGATGTAAAATAATCTTCAGCAAATGAAAATCGAACTCTCTATGTAAATGAAAGCTGTTGAATCGATCTGACTTACATAGAGCCAGATCCATGCGTCTCCCAAATTTCATATCGCTGAGGCTGTCCTCGGATGTGTCTGAATCTAATGGCAACGACATACTTCTTTCCCACCTGGAAAAAAATATATTTTAAAAGTTGTGTCAATATTTTCATTTGCTTTTTTTTTCAATCCAGCAAATACACAAATATTCGAAATTAGGTAAAAAAAGTAGAATTTGAGAGTGGTGGCACCTGCGTAAATTTGACTACGAAAGCTTATTTCTGTCACAAAGTAGCAATGCTCATACTGCTTATGTTCCAGTTCGAAATGTTTGGTTGACAACACGCACTGGCACACGAGTTGTTCTAACTCACTCTTCAATTGCTACTCCTATCTATTATCACTGATCTCAGGTTATCGCTACTATACGAGTATATTCAATCTATGGGTTACCTTCCTTAGAAGTTGATTATAAACCTATAGGTAGTAATAGGATTTCTTAGAAAATCTCTTTCTACTTAGGGAAACCTGCTACTCGAGGCAACCTTACTGGTGAAAGACTTTCGCCCTAATCAAGATCGCAGCTAAATAATTTTGTGTTATGTTCCTGTGTTCCAGAGCTGCTTGCAGATAGGGATTTTATGGTTAACATTGCACTAATGATACCACCTCTGGTCACCTTACAAGCGTCCTTATGCTACGGTAACCGCTTACGAACAGGCGAGTTACAAACGCTTCTTTGTCATCTGATTTGTATAAAAAAAGCAATAACTGTTAGGTAATTCATGACATAAAGGTACAAATAAATAATAATATTAAGGCAGACTGTGACTGAACTAATAACGGTACCCTCATAACCACTCTTGGCGGGCCAGTTATTGTCGATTTGATTTTGTAATTGGTGCATGAATGAGGCCACACTATCTACTCCATGGACACATTTGAATGCGTACGCATGTCATAATGTCTCTACATTATACAACGTACTACCTGTTAAATGCGCCTAAGCCTGTATAAATGAAACAACGGAGAAAGAATTAACAATTGTAGTAAACAATAAATAACTGCTATACCTGGATGAACTGCCGTCAGCTTTATCAATGACTGAGCTCGACCTAAAAGCGTCTGCCATGTTGATGCCGCTGTCTATGGACGGGCGCTTCACGAGGTTACTCTCCAAGCTTCCAGCTCTATTTTTCTGAGACAAACTGAAATTGAAAAATAAGATATGCTATCATTGTTACAATGAATTGACTCCTTTAACCACCAATATCAACCCTACCTTCAATTTCTACACTTAGAAGTAGCTCTTCTACGCTAAAATTAGTTTATTTTACTTGCTCAATAATGACATCTGATAGTAAGTATTATATATTACGAATACCAAGACCGCTGCGAGATAATAGCTGTTTTATTTTCAACAGAGTGCATAATGTTTACTATACGGTCAACAAATATTCAGAATTAATTATAATATGTTAGGTACCTGTGTGGTCTAAGGAAGACGCCGTCATTATGAGGTGGATGTATCCGTTCAAGCATTTCAGCCAACTGTAGATGGCCGGCTCGTCTGGCAGCAGCTACAGCGAGCGCGGCTCCCGCCTCACTCCTCGTGCCGGCGCTCCACCGCGCCAGTACTGCCGCTGTATCTCTATGCCCAGCTGCACTCGCTACCATCTAATTAGAAGAATATACAATGACTTTCAAAACTTTTATTAAAATCTGTTTCTAGTATATACTAGAAGCAGATTTTACTAAATATACCACTATATAGTTCTCTTCTTGAATCGAATAGAGTTTATACAATATGATAATATTGAACAGATAATGACACAAAAAGAGAGATGTTTATAAACACTTACCAAAGGCGTGCAATTATCACTATCCCTCGCTCCCAAATTAACTTCATTCTCCAGTGCAAGACTGTTGTCATCCATTCTCCACCTGAGCAGCACAGTAGTCAGCTTTGTATAACCTAACGCTGCAGCTAAGTGCAAGATCGTCGAGCTTTCCTCGCCAGGCTCCGTCGTGAAACCTTCAGAGTTTCCCAACGACCGTGAACTCAGTGATTGACAAAATGACACCAGTCTTTCTTCGAATTTTGGGTTGGAGTATAGCTGGACGTCTTCGATCTGAAATTTAAAGGTAAATAGGACATTAGATGAAAAGCAACAATTAAAGGAACAAGAAATATGCCATAGTCTAATAATTTTAAAGTTGACTAAAGGATTACCATTTATCAGCAAAATATTAGAGGACAACAAAATATTAAGCCAGTGTATAGCAGGCAATATAGAGGTTATAAAGTTTTTATCTGCTTAGGACTTCTTGTAATCATCGCATAAACCGCCAACAAAAAAGTACGGAATTTAAAAATCGTGATTTTAACCTTTGTGCAAGCAAATCTTTCAAAGAAGACATAACATTTTATAGAACTTTTTTTTATTTTAATTATGTCACAACTAACCTGATTGTTTTCCTCCATTGGCTCATTCTTTATTTGTAATCGACCATTAAGCCGATGTAACCGTTGCAGCAGCGAGAACCGTCTAAAATCAAGTGACGGCAGCGGCGCGGATGCGGGTGATGATGACGTCAGTACTGGACCCGCTTTATACTCAAACACGACAGTATCAGAAACCACCCGTCCTCCACGTGCAACTTGCAGTGCTGCTAAACCAGCTTCGTGAGCTATAATATGAAAAAATAGGTAGCAAACCTCAAAATCATTCATTATTAAGCTGTTTCTAAAAAGAAATCAAAATAAGACACAAGTCTTAAACATAATTTAAAAGAAACTGTTTATTTTACAAAATGAAATCACCTATTAGTACCTTTTTATATTTACTAAATAATTTAATAAAAAAAGACCTGAACAGCATCACGCTTAACTAACTTTATTACTTATATAGATACTCGATTTCTTTAAAGACTTTCTTCAAAATAGACTATTATTATCTACAAAATACTACAACTTAGTACTTACCAGGACAATAACATCTCAACAAACCGCTCTGAACCAATACAGATGGCACTGGAAAATTATCAAACAGCACCGTGTATTGATCAGAGGTTTCAATCCAAGGCCCTGCTACTAGGACTTTAGCACCACCTTCAGGGTACGCCCATTCCGGAGAGTAATCTATGATGCTTAGCGCTCCCTCGTTGATGCAGTCAGTTTGCATTTTTTCATTGCCTTCCTCCACTGGTGGTGATTTTCCGCATACAATCTGAAAGATCAAAACAAGATGGTTGAGATTAATAAAAGATTAATTTTGAGCAAAGTGAAGAAGAGTTTACTGATTTAAGATTTAGCAAGAACAGGTACAACGAAAAATTAAAATTAATAGGTAAATAAATAAATTTCAATTAGAGATTACATTTGAACTCACACTTGATTGATGGGAAACATAAGTTGTAACATTATAACCAGCAGACAATGATTTAGAATATAAATACTTCATGATATATATGGTGATACTTAACACTCTCCCTGTCATGGAATCCGCCGGTGGGCCTCAAAAAATTGATAAAGCAAGCATATAAAAAAACAAACTGGGAGGCCAAGGGGGTCGCCGGCCGCCCCTAAATTTATTTAATATATCACGCCACTACTATTTTTGTACTAATATTAGTTTTAAACTATTATTAGTCAATAGCAGGGAATATAAGCTCCAAAATGACGTTTAATAGATACCTTTCGCACGCCAATCATAGTTATTTTCAGTGTGACGCCATCGCCCCAATGGCCTGCAGTAAACATGTCGCACGACTCAGATTTTGATACAAATTACATACTAGTGTCGGACAGCTCTGTGTCTGATAGCATTGACAGTTACGGTAATGGATCGTGAAGCACTAGTAACGCGAACTTCAGGTACGATTCCATGGAGCACTCGCAACGTACTGACTTGCGTACGTCCGTGGGTCTCTCGATTGAAGACCGATAGGTAGACCTATGGAAAACTTGCGAAAACAATGTAAAACAAGTGTTGTTGAGAAAAACCCCACTAAAAAAAAACAAAGACTGTTTGCCTGACATGTCCCAGTTTGCGATTAATGTTTTGCTAGAGTTCATATACAAAATTATCCTTGTAATAAAAAGAAGATTTTTATTTGTTTCGTTTTTTCGTTGTCACACAGTAAAACAGCTGAGAGTCCAATTGGGATTTTTAATTTAGTAGAAAGTTATGTAGACCCCACGGTATATTTAGTATTTTCACATTAGCGGGCCAGAAGCTTTAAAAATATTTTAATTTAGGGGGTCACATCGAATCCCACGGCGTGCTGAAATAATTATCAAGTATCCCGCCTGCGGGCCCTATGGCCTGCTGTAATAATTTAGTATTTTATGACGAGGTCTGCTACAGTATATAATTTGGGGCCGCCTGCGGTACCCATGGCCTGTGAACTCAGAAAGTCTTATATATTGCTGCCAAGAAGAGTGTTAAAATATGAAAATAATAAATAGTATTTTTATATAAGATTTAACTTACCGCAGGGTTAGTAGATATTGAACTAGGATCCAAAACTTCTAATTCAGGGAAATCACCTAACATATCGAAAGCGTCTAAATTAACAAATACATTGTCATCTACGACTTGAGTAGGAGATGCCACAGCTTCACAACTTTCAATAAAATCCATTGTATCTATTCCGGAAACCATCACATTGGCCGTATCAGTAGACCTCACTCCGTTCCTATCTAAATCACAGGGCATGTTTGCTGATAGAGTCTTTTGGATATCTTCATGGGATAACTCAAGAGTCTCATCGAAGAAGCCACCCGGTCCTAAATGTCCATCACTTCCAAGCAAAACTAACGTATCATCACAGTTATCTGTAAAAACTTTACTCTCTATTCTCTCCACTAAATCGGGATACCGAGACGGCGTTACGGGAGCGCTGGCTATAATATGAGTTCTAGTTCGAGGTTCCATTTTTATTTTTCTATCAAAATTTACATCAGTTTTCTCCTCTTGGCTTTCCATTTCAAACGATTCCGTTTGTATGCAAGATGACGGCTGACTGTCAGGAATTTCTCTTTTTAATACAAAAGTTGGTTTATATTGTTGTCGAAACCTGTCTCTAGGCTCTTCGCAGACGAAAGATGTGACTGATAGAGGAGATACCAAAGAAGAGTGCTGCTGATTTGCATTGCTAGTTCCGTTCAATATTAACAGTCCTCCGCCTCCTTGAATTTGGCCAAGTGACAATAGCAATGGTGATGCTGATTGGGGAGCTGGCCTATGATCTCTTGTGTATTGCCGTGGTGGGTGAGAAATGGGGCGTGGTGACGGCCCAGTTGTAGAAGAAACGTGGTGATCCGATGGTGGAGGTTTAGCGGCTTGGATGCGACGTAGCGGATGTGTACACGTCCTTGAATCTTGGCATGTGGAGTCTGGACAACTACATTCGAGTTGTCTAGCTAAAGCGGCAGCCCTCGCCGCTCTTTGCTTCTCCATTAGCTGTCCAACGATTGCTTCTACTGTTTCTGTCGTCTGAAACATTTTCCCCTGCCATTTCATTATTTGTAATACACTTTTCCAACATGATAGTAAAGAGATCATTCTAAAAATAATCGAAATACTCACCGTTATTTCCAGATCACTGTTAATATCCGGTTCATCTTCACTAAAGACTGCAATAATAGAAAAATATTAAATTGTATAAAAAAAATACAAGAAAGCTGTGGTAAAATCTGCGAGGCTTAATATATAAATATGTTACTGTGAGTAAATAAATTAAGTCATTTGAGATTTGAATAATAATACCATGAATAAATCTAACAGGCATTGAACCAGGTTGCTGAGCGGGCGCTTATATTTTCAGAGCAACTTCGCGAAAGTCATGCTTTTGCCTCGTTAATAATTACCATACCAGTATACATATTATACACATATAGTAATTGTATTAGAATTATCTGTAAAAAAATTAAAAAGAGGGATAAAATAAATATAAATTTTGATTTAGTTATTTTTCTGTTAGAACGTAATTAATACTAAGAATTAAATTTCAAACAACATTATTTCATCCATTTTCAAGTAAAATAAAATCAAGATGTTAGGACCTTTATGTAAAAAATTACCGTCTCCTTAAAAAGTACCTTCTCCGAAAATTGTTCATGCTACAATTAATTAAAACAAAACACTATAATGAGTCCATAATTACGTTTGACTTAATTTGTGCACATAATAAATAAGGAATTTAAAGTTCTCAAATGAATTATACACGTAAAGATAATATCACCGGGCTGGCAAACATAATAATTTTTTATTAATGTTTATGTAAATATTCATAATTATATTTCCCCGCAAATAAGGCCAGTCGCAGATGAAAACCCTCCTGTTATAGTTCCAACATATATTAATTATTGATTTCAGCGCCGCTTCAATTACACATCGTCAGCATACTATAAAAAAGCGGCAATCAAAACTACGCCGGATCGGCGTACTCGACAGTCAGTGTCATACCGACAATACAGTCACGTTGACAAGCTTCATTTCAAATAGTCACTTTCTCACATTAAGTTGCCGTATTCTAAGAGCTACTGTTTGTACCTACAAACTTGCTAGCTAGCAAGGTATCTAGTTGAAGTACAGAAAATCATTAATTTATTTATGAATTATTGGATTTTTTACGGGTAATTTGTACATAAATTAATTCACCAGCTAATGACCCATCCATTGGTCTATATTTTGAAATACGCGAACGCTTGATATAGCTTTACATAAGCTTGTGTTGTGTTCCTGAGGTGAGTAGCGTTTCCAGAGCTCCTTGGGAACGTTGGGAACTTCAAGGTTGGCAACGCGCTAGTGATATTTATGGTATAACAAGCGTCTATAGGCTACGGTAGCCGCTTACCATCAGGCTGGCCGTACGCCTGTTTGCCAACTTTGTAGCATAAAAAAATATATAGGTAATTGAACTTTTGCCCGTCCGTCTGTGAAACATTATGAAGGTTGGTTTGACCATTTATTTTTGTCTGTCGAATTATTCATATTTATTAACATCAGAGTGAGGTCGAAGTGAAGGTGCTGGCTGGAGTTTTCTCATTTTGTTGGCTTATAATTTTATTCATAGGTTGTATTTGAATATTCCAATGAACTTTATATATCTTAGCTAGCGTAATATATTTAACAGTTCAAAATTCAATATTTTAACAGTGTATTTTGGTATTTAATCATATGTAGACACTACTTTAAAATGTAAATAATATAACAGGTGTCATGTTTTTTAAACGGATTGTTAATAGGTGATGCCTGCTATACGTTAGTTGAATATATTCTCATTAGAAAGGCAAATCGTTTGATTTTTTAATTATTTTTTAACGAAAATATTAGTTTTAAACTATTATTAGTCAATAGGAGGGAATATAAGCTCCAAAATGACGTTTGAGTCATTAATTTTGATGAAGAATTAAGGAAGACGTTATCACAAAAACACTTATATGAATTAATATACAGATATGATTAAAATATATATATTTGAAGTATAGATAATGCCTGTTTCGGTTTTATTGTATTAGTGTTAAGCTATTTTTAGTGCTTACTACCATGCGCAATTTGAAAATCCAACCAAGCAAACCAAGTAACTATTACGGTACTCTGACCACCGTTCCTTTCCTGTGTGCCCATTTTCTGCCTAATCCTCACTTAACGCCATGTGTGTTTGGTCAAATTTGCTAACACTCACACATAGGTTTTAATTGGCTGACCAGTTCATCCTTCGTCCATTCCTTCTTGTCAGCCCACAGCGCCAAGCTCGGAGCTACCGTCGCCAGTTTATTATCGTCAGGGTACGGCACGTTGAGATAATGCACCAGCACTATATCGGGATTCTGGAAAAACAAATTTCTGTATGTAATTTTTTTATATAAACAACTATATTAGCATGCAGTTCGTTAAATTTTAAGTGGAAATTAAAACGATCGGAGTCTAACTAATAGGTCACTAGTTCTGAAAACTGAGTTA
Source organism: Saturnia pavonia (assembly GCA_947532125.1). Classification (NCBI taxonomy): domain Eukaryota; kingdom Metazoa; phylum Arthropoda; class Insecta; order Lepidoptera; family Saturniidae; genus Saturnia; species Saturnia pavonia. Next base: position 15,039,991 of record OX383906.1, read on the forward strand.
GAACACCTCGTGTGCCAGTTTATTAAATGCAGTTGTCTTTATCAAAACTCTGACACCTGTGACTGTCTAGTTCTTTAGTTATTTCTGGATTACCCTAGCTAAAATCTAGATCTCTTGACACCAGTCTCAGCATCCTTGTATTTAAATACCATAATATGGCCATATGGAAGTGTTTTAGCAAAATCAAAGTGGTTATGTATCGATACGGTCGAAGTTTTTCACACTAAGTTTATAAATTAAACTATAATTCACTGCTAGGTAGCTAGGTGCTTTGTGATTGGCTTTTGACTTGACAGTGATACATAGCAAAGCGAGTTTTCAAATGTCCTACTACCATCATATGGATTTATTTCGATGTTTATTTTCATTGAAAAAGCAAACTCATTATAAGGATCAAAAGCATAGCAACAGACCACGCCAGTACTCTGTTCTCCTCCGCTTATATACAAATACACTACTCTGTTGTCCTCCGTCAGTTGTTTACTTGTTACTTCTCTATTAGTCGACATCTCGGTAGTCACTTCCTTTCTAATCATATCATCATTCACACAATCCATCCACCGTTTCCTTGGTCTTCCCATACTCTTATTGCCATCGACATTCATACCTAAAACCCTCCTCACGACATTTTACTCATTTACCATGCCCCCTTTACTTTACTTTATTTTATTTTATCTAATATTTAATATCTAATACATATTGAGCCTTAAGTAGTATTGAATTGTTATTGTTATTTATTTGTTTAATTTAGTATGTTTTATTTTATTTAATCTAATTTTGGGCGCACCGTGACTTGCTCTGGGGTTCCAGCTGAAAATCAGCGCTGAGTGCCCCGTGGCACTTCAGCATTTATGCTGAGCTGGACGCCTTTTCGTAATGACTGGGCACGCTGCTAGACTATATATAGTATTGTTGCAGTCAATATTATTATTAATGTATTTGTTTGTTTTTTTTTTATATGTATGTAGAATTTAGTTTTTCTTTTATGTACCGTTTTCTGCTTTTCTTTACAATATCTGTATGTATTGTGTATTTCCGTGTCTTGTCATACAATATCACTAAAGTAAGCTCGGACCAAATACGTATTTATTTTTGAATAATAACTTCAGTGGAAGCAATTAATTATTACAGAATATATAATGCAAACTTTCATATATAACGACTGATACCCACTCCGGCGCATTAAATCCAAAATAGAATACGAAATAATATTTTAATTTTCAAATAGGAGCGAATGTAAAACTGAGCGTGCAGTAATAACTATCCATTTGTCTTCAAAATGGCGGCAATAAACATGGCGCCATTATTTATGTAATGGCCGCCGGCCAGGGTTGCCCCTCGACACGTGCTGTTTATTATAGTTATTGTGGGTTTTTCATTACACAGTTTTTAATAGGAATACGTTGTAAAAGCACAGTTTCACTGTTGTTCGTGTTAAATGTTGTACGAATTTTAAGTATTCTTTAGTTTCCATGAAAAGCGATTGTTGCATATTTTAAATGAGTAGACGACGAGTAGGTACTGTTTGGAGATTTTTATATGGAGCGCGAATAGCAGAAACTTATTTTATGAATGGGTATCACAGATGTAAATATATCAATAGAATATCAAGAGGAAATGCTATTTAGCCCATACAAACATATTCCTGTAAATAATGGCTTTAGAACAATTATATTTATATTTGACAATCTACATCTACCATTTTAATGTTGCTTATTGTTTTTTTTTTTTACGAATTAGTTGTTATAAGAGCTAGGAACCTTCTAAAATTATTAAATTTGTAAGTACAACCTTTATCAGACATCCGGCAAACAGATTTGATGAAAATAATAATAAAAAAAAACAAATGAAAATATATGGGCGTAGCTAAAGTCCTATATATGTTATTTTAGAAAAACAATGTAAAATCTGATGTTTTACCTTATTTTTAGGAAGAAAAAGGGAAATACGAAATTATGATTTCGTCTGATTAACATTAGATGCATTAGATAAGATTAACTATACATCAGTCCGCGTCGCAGTTGTCTCTTTCTTACCGACCGAGTTTAAACTGTAGTTTTTAAACAGTTTACGTCATAAACTATTTGGAGACCTACCATAAATATTTAATGCACATAAAATTAATTAATGAAGTATTTATTTAATAATTAAGTTGTTCTATTTTCATTAAAAAATAATTATATTATTAAATATACCCTACATAAGTTAAAAATATTTGTTTCTCTCAACCTTGACTACTTTGATAACTATGGTGCTATTAGCACCTAAAAAGCGGTCACAACTATAGAGTCATAAAATCCATAGCCATTTCTCTTTTGCTCTTCACATTTTTTATATTTCGCTCTTTCAGTTCCTAAGAAAGAGTAAGTAATATCTGTAACTCTTTTAGCTATTCCCTCTGCGAAGATAATGTAGTTAATGAGTCAATAGTGTAAGTATTACAAAAATAGAGAGAATGGTTTTTGGCGAGATCTTGAGCTGCCATATTGTGTTTTTTATTTTAATTCATTAACTTAAGTTCTTTGACACTATTTTATGTAATATTGGTGGCATATTGCGTGATATAGTTTAGTTATTGTGCATACGACGTGAAGTAGATTATGATTAATATAAACTGGAAACATGCATTTTGAGTTGCCACAAAAACTCCATAGATGGTTTTAACAAAGGAGCCACCATCTTGTTAAACCTCAAATTTGAAGCTTAAAAATATTATGAAGGCTTAAAAATATCCACACTGGCAAGTACTTCTGCGAAGCCATAACAAAAAGAAGAAATAGAGAGAAAACGATTTACTTGGAGTGGAATGAGAAGGAAAGTCGTTGAACCCATACAGTGACGGATGTGTAGAAAATAATTAGATTATCTAATTAAGATCATTTTTTAAGATGACAAAGACAATAAAAATTGCTCAACGCGGCTAAAGAACTTTTCACTTCAAAAATCCAGTATAAATTCTGGTTTTAATTACAAATTTTTACAGATATAAATGGCAAAATTAACTTGACTCTCGAATAATGTTTAGGAAATCTAAATAACATACTCCTAACGCTATTTCAAATAAAAGTTATCCAACAGCGGCAACCCCGACACTTTTCATTGTACCAAAGTCGAACGTTAGCTGCAACGGGAAAGCAGTCCTGATATAACGATCAGCCCGGCGACAGGACATTAAGAGAAATATACCGCTCAATCCAATACAATGAATTAAATGTTAACCATATTAAAATCACTACATAATTTCTCGTAACTAAATACATTATAGTCTAAAGTGCCAAGAATCATAATTAAAAATAATACAAGATAATAAGTCAAAAGTAGCGTCCAATACTCAAGTTATTAAGCCGTAGTGAATCACAAGCAAAATATTAAATGTCTGGAACTTCATTGTATACTGCCCATATGCTAGGTAGAAAAGGGAAAGGGTGTTTTTTTTTTTTTTAATTCTCTTTAAGTATATATAGTCTATAAGTAATATAAGAGTCTACATCGCCAAATTTCATGCTTATAGACTTACCAGCTTAAGCTGTGCTTTGTCTGTCTTAAGAATCGTATTAAATAGAAAGATCCTATCTATAAACATTTTCTGAGGGTATAGGGGTAGAAGGGATAGGTATAGAAACACAGGCCTCGTGGCGCAGTTGTAGTCAGCCCTACTATTGAGCCGGAAGGTCGCGGGTTCGATCCCCGCCCATGACTGACTTTTGTATGATGAGCATAATTGTCAGTTGTGTTTCTGGGTGTCTTATATATATAATATATATGTATAGTATATCAGCTGTTTAATTACCATGATACAAGCTATGCTTAGTATGGAATTAAATGGCCGTGTGTGAAATTGTGTCCACATATTATAAAAAAAAAAAAACTTACTATTGACGTAACTAAGTCGTTTAAATAGAGAACAAAAACAAATAAAAAATAAATATTTTGAAAATAACTTTAAACAAATGAAAAAGGTTTTATTTTATTTTCCTGCTTTCGTAAATTTATTAATACTCCATACCGAAGTAATTTGGTTACAAATAAAGATTATTAGGATTCAATATATTTATTTAATTCATTTAACATGATACAAAATCAATAATCATTTATTTTTTCATTTTAGCATTATTTATTAGAGATCACCACATTATTTATTTTTATAATAACTGGATTTGTAAATTATTTTTGTGTCAGCTACTTATCCCATTTTATTCAATTATTATCAGTACCACTATAAGTTTTTTTTTGAATATCTTAAAACTTAAATCACAAATAAAATTATGTCTTCTTGTATATACAATAATTATTATTGTATATACAAACCTATTATATAGGTTGTTTGAACTATCTGAAATCTCGCTACGATTAAACTATTATTGTCCTATACAAACATAATTACTCGTTTAAATATTGACTGGTATTAATGGAAGCCCGTTATCATTTGAAGCATATTTAATCTGTTCATAACGTGTATAGGCATGCCGTCTATTAATTTCTAAGGAGTAATAAGATTTCCTCTAACTATTATTCCGTTTAAGCTGTATAATGACAAAGGATTTACCAGGTTCGTACTTAGAACACACACACACTCAATGGGAACGTGAAGGCGTTTTGAAACGGTAATGGCATATTGAGAGTTCTGTCAATTATGTTTGTGTTTGTTTGTGTGATATTATAAAAGGCAAACATATCTATCTCTGTCTGTAAGTATGAATCTAGAACAACTGAGTCGATAAACATGATTATTTTTTAAAATAATATGTGTAACCTCTGATTAGTGTTTAATATATGTTTTGTTACATTCGATAATAAGTGAAATAAAAAAACGGTGTGTGAATCGATTCACACACGATAGAAGTGAAACTTCATTTTAAAAGACATTTTCTATTTTATTTAAACAGTGTGTAATATACATACACACCGACATTTACTCTCTCGCTCTAGCTCACACAAAGAGGAGAGACCGCACACACACCTTTTTTTGTTTTTATTTCTTACAGAAAACATACGGTATTAATAACTAAATACCATATTATATGTATATACCTACAAGTATATATTTACTAATTTTAATTAGAATATTACAGTGTCTCTTCTATATTAAGTATTCATAAATTGTAATATAAGCCTAGACTTACAAATCGTGTCAAGCCTCAAGACAATTTAAGCACTTAATTATCCTACATCAACTTGATTACGAAATTAAATATTAACTAAGCCTAATTGAACGCCGTTATCTGAACCGTGGCTGATTGTATTGCACAAGTTTTAAGCCTGTGAGGTCAACTTAGGATACTTATCGATGGTATTATAATTGACTCGGATAGTTTTAATTGACGGCCGCCGATAATAATAACAATAGAATTTAAGAACCCTGTCTATAAATTCCATGACAGCAACCAGTTTTCATTTTTCTTAAAGTATGCATTCGTAGGTTGTAAGGGTAAAAAAACAACTTAAAACTTGAGATACCCAAGTGTGTATCCTGCTAATTAACGAATAAGGTAGGTAAGTAGGTCGCGAACCATATACATAGGTGAAAAGCCCATCATTGTGATTCGCTTATGCACGACGCGTTTCGGCATCAGCCATTGTGTATCCATTTCCTACTTACGCAATCCGATATGACAGTGGCGTCTGGCGATAGATTGTTGATCTCTGTAGACGCCACTATTTTAGCCAGTCCTCCCAGACGTAAGCTTAGCGTGTTACTATCGTTGATACATCGTAAAAAAAGAAACTGACATACCACCAATGCAACTATTAAAAAGATAATTATAGAAAAATACCTTTTGGAAACATGTATCCATAAAGAAACAATGTTATTTATTCTACCTAACATAGTAACCTTAAGCGCACGTGTTAAATGTGGTATTTAACTTTAAATTAGAAACATTAATAGCTGATAGTCCACTAACACAGATAACTTAGTGGTTGAACTAACAGATTCGATTTTAATGAAGGCGATCAAACTGCCTACGTTCACAGTGTCTCTGTGAAAACTATACTTGTAAGTGCTGATAAAAATATTCCACACTTTGATAAATATATTTTTATTTTATATGTTTCGTTGGGTGTGTTTCGTTCAATATCTTCGATCTAACTGATAGTCGTGGTTCGTTACTTAGTAGAAGAAAGTAATAATTAAAAAATGGTAAATTAATTTTGCTTTTTGCAGTTTTTATAACCACTATATGTCACTGGTAGAAAATATCACGATTTTGAGTTATTTGATTGTTTACTTAAATAACCTATATCAAGTCCTCCAAACGAACCGTGAAGAGGTATTTTTGCAGGTTGGCAATACTGCAAAGGGAAGATATTCTGGCTGGCTGGTAGGATACGATAATTGTGTCCGACCGGATCGTAACCCACGGTCACCATACATAAAATGTAACTCCCACTATAGTGATAGGATTAAGCGTGCTACGTTCCTAGATCAGCTGGTGTATAACCAGCTGCCGAGAGTCTTTAAAACCGGCATGACAGCGACGACCGCTGATGTATTGCCGATCTCTCAGTGGTGGACACTGATTTTGTACTGTATTGTACTCACCATCAGCCATAGTGCCGTCACTTTGCCTCTTTTAAAGCTTAAAAGATATTGTCACATAAAAAGGGTTTAATGTTTTTTTATCGTTATAGGTTTGGTGTAGTAGCCACAGTCTCACCTGATGTTAAGTGTAGATGTGGCCCAAGATAACACGCTAAAACTATTGGAAGACTGGCTCTCAAGTGCAGCTGCCGGAACACACCTATTGGTGCTTGGCGACAGATTTTCAACTTGAGGGTGGTAACTAGCCAGGCGGGCATTAGAAAAAGCCCTTCCACAATGCTATGTTATGAACCGAAAGCTCAGGCTCATTGCAGGGATTCGAACTCATGTCAAACGACGCGAAGTCGTACACGCTACCACTGAGCCATCATTGCTTAAAACATATAATTATATTTTTACACACCTATCTGATTTGTAATGAAACTGATGACCTATCTAGAATGTTGTATAATCTATGCTGGCTAACACACTGACACCTGTTACTTCCACAAACATTTCAACTGCGGCCGATCACAAATTCAATTACCGCTGACATTTCGCTCTCACCCGAATAACGTTTGCTAACGTTTACAAAATCTTATCGTGTAATGATGAATAAATTGTACACATTTGTTATCCTACTTTTCTCATTTAAATATAATTGTTAAATTAATCCAAATTTATATATTTTTAAATTCCTTTCTCCAGTGTTGTTCTGGATGAAATTATCTTTGTTTTCTTTTCCCGAAACGAAATCTTTGCTACATTGCTGTTTAGGGTCAATGGATGTAGGGTCAATTGCCATTATTGTGTATCAATTGTATCCGATTGGAAAGCAACCACCACACACCAGGTGTAATATCCGACAGACGCTGAGCATTTTGCGTTCCGGGATCAGTATACACGGTAATCGAGCACGTTGGAAGTAGGTATCTGTAACCGATTGAATCACGTCACCATGTACATGGTGAAAACCCCGTCTCTGTAACTCTCTTTGTGTCCGTTTCGGGATCAACCAATGTATATCCAGCTGCCTAGAAGAGACGGCCGGGGATGTATTACCGACTTTATGGTGGTAGCCATTGTTTTTAAATTGTACTGCGCCTATCATCATACATAGTGTCGTCACATTGCCGCTCTTCTATAAAAACTAGCATTTAAAGCCTTTCAATCTAATAAAATCTCATAGGTTGGCATTGTAAATATAAGCTGAATTATAAAATCTTTACAATCCAGTACTTGCAATAAATGTTAGATTTAATTTCCTCAAAAATACTCTATACCATTTAGAAGTTTTTAATATTTTAAGGGTAAAATTTCCCTCGAGGCTATTTCATAAATAACGCGATACGAGTAGGAATTTCTTTTGAGTTGAAAAGCGAGGCCCGTTTCTTAGAAATATACTTTTGACGTAACATTGGAGCCGTCCGATACCGAATTTGCTGCAACATAGGTATTAGTAATATTATATTTTTCAAGTTATACTTCTTCTGGCGAGTTTATAAGAGGGTAAAATAGTGTTTTTGAAAAAAAAATAGTAATAAATAGAAAGATCATAATATATATGTTTTATAACAAAACTATTTTTAGGTTTTTTATACGCTATAATTAAAAAAAATATATCAAATACTTTTTTTTCCAATGCATTACCGAAATCGCGACGGCCGTCCCCGAACAAAAGCGAGCGCATGTGACGTCACAATATTAATTTCTACTCATTGTAGCACACAGCTGATACAGTGTTTTGACTCTTAATCGATGAAATTCCTTTAACATTATGATCTCACAAATATGGCGACCAATCGTGGCGCGCTCGTAGTCATTTGATTATTTTTTAAATATTATAAATTTTCAATTGTTTACAATTAATAAAAAAATAATATTTTAAAGAGTTTTCCAATTGACTATTAGTATAATTATGATAAAGCTTTAAAATACATAATAAAATGAAAAACACACAATTGAAAGCTGCGCGCGCATTATATGACGGAAGTGTGATATGATGAAGTTAGCCATCAATAATAAAAGTGTAAAAATAATTTGACGGTGTATAAATATGTAAACATTATTTTAATCAAATTAAAATAGTGTTTACTAGCTGACTAGTGCGAATATTTCGCACATTATATAATGTAACAAATCCAACTAAACGCTGCCATGTTAGTTTAACAGTTTGTTAATAGATGGCGCCTTGAATGTATTTTCATCAGCATTCCTAATGGAAAAGTTTCTATAATATTTGTTTTTAAGAAAACATTAATTTTAAACTATTTACTGTCTATGTTTTGCCAATAATACATACACTTTTTTGTGGTACCTACATGTTTAAGAAAAGGCATTATTTTGTCATATAGAAACAAAAGCAACAATATTCGTTATTTTTATTTACAACCAGCTGTGCTCGCGGCTCCGCTCGCTTGGACGACAGGAGAACGCGTAGTGCTTATAAAAATCGTAGTTTCTTAAAACATTCATAACTTTTTATTGAATAAAGATATAGTGATATTTTTTTTAATAAGCAGTACTACTAAGAAGTTGGTAAAAGAGATATATAAGGAGTAAAACATAAAATCATGACCTAAATCTATCCATTAGTTTTTGCGTGATGCGCGCACAACGGCAAACCTCAATCAGTTTATTTATATAGAAACTAGCGGCCCGCCCCTGCTTCACACGGGTATTTAAGAAAAATTTCAATAATTATAAATTATAACACACACACACACGCCCTTCTTTTTGCGTCGGGGGTTACTAAGAAGGAGTACATTATATAGAAAGATTTTTTCGCCTATGTTCACCAGGGGTAATGTAGGATCCTAATGGTAAAAGATTTTTTCAAATCGGTCCAGTTGTTTCAGAGCCTATTCAATGCAAACAAACAATCAAATCTTTCCTGTTTATAATAATAGGTCTTTACCTATGAAATTGCCGTTCTGCAGTACTGGCCATTTCAAATCAAAATAATTTTTGTTTGGCTAAGAATTCTAATTTCAAATTAATTTTATTTTAAAAACATGGAATTCTTTTTCCAAAAGTAGTCATTTGTTTATTGATTAGTGTTACATTTTCATCGCATTTAAATCTTTTTTGTCATCATGGATACGTTAAAAATTCGAGTAATTATGGAATATGAGTACCGTCGTGGCAGTAACGCGGCACAAGCGGCACGCAACATCAACGACGTTTACGGAGCTAACACTACAAACCAACGCACCACCTGTTATTGGTTTGCTCGCTTCCGTTCTGGGAATTTCGACCTGAAAAATGAACCTCGGGGTCGTCCGAAGACTTTGGTCGACAATGACGAATTAAAGGCGATTCTGGAAGCTGATGATACACAATCTACGGCTGAATTAGCAGCAGCTTTCGACGTTAGCGTCAAAAAAATATTGGTCCATTTGCGTCAAATTGGCAAGGTAAAAAAGCTTGACAAATAGGTGCCCTACGAACTCAATGATCGCCAGCGCGAAGTACGCGTCGAGACGTGCCTTGCACTGCTCAACAGACACACAAATGAAGGAATTTTGAACCGCATTGTTACCTGCGATGAAAAATGGATTCTGTTTGATAACCGCAAGCACTCAGCAAGTTGGTTGGATCCTGGTTCAGCACCTAAACAATGCCCTAAACGAAAACTTACCCCTAGAAAAGTGATGGTCACTGTTTGGTGGTCTAGCGCCGGTGTGAATTATCACAGCTTCTTAACAAACGGGGTGAGCATTACTGCAGATGTGTACTGTGAAGAACTGAACACAATGATGGAGAAGCTGGCACATCTCCAACCAGCATTGGTCAATCGCTCGTCTCCGCTGCTCCTGCACGACAACGCGCGACCTCATACTGCACAACAGACGGTCTCCAAGTTGCAAGAACTGGGGTTGGAAGTTCTCCGTCATCCGCCCTACCCACCAGACCTTGCGCCTACAGACTACTACTTTTTCCAGAATTTGGATAACTCCTTGGCGGGAAAAAAATTCAATACCCGAGAGGCAGTACAAAATGCCTTTGAAGAATTTGTTGCCTCCCGTCCAGCTGATTTCTTTAAGAAGGGCATCAATAAACTGCCACTGCGCTGGCAAAGATGCATTGATTGCATGGGTGATTACTTCGATTAATACAAATAAAAAATACATGAAAAAACATCGTTTAAATTTTTTCATACAAAACGGCAATTTCATAGGTAAAGACCTAATATTATTAGTTGAGATTATACGATACACTTGATAGTCATATACAATAACGTTATTGTCGCGTTCTGTAAAAGAAAATTCATTATTAAACCTTGATACTCATAAAAAATGAGATTTTTTTATCGTTATAGGTTTTGGCGTACTGGCCACAGCCTTACCTGATGTTAAGTGACGATGTGGCCCAAGATGTTAACACGCTAAACCTAGTGCAAGACTGGCTCTCAAGTGCAGCTGCCGGAATATACCTTTAGGTGCTTGGCGACAGATTTTCAACTTCAGGGTGGTAGCTAGTCAGGCGGGCATTAGAAAAAGCCATATCACCATGCTATGGTTTCCTCACGATGTTTAAAAATAATTAATTTAAATAACGATAATCCGTAATAAAAAGAATCAGGTAGTATTTTTTATTTTGTAATTAATAACAGTAAACACTTTATGTAGACAATATTTTCACTTAATTTACATACGGCGACCTACTCTATACCATCTGCGGTTATTCAGCTCTCAAACAAATGAAAGTTTAATATTTAATAAGGTTTGTTCAATTATTCCACAATTCATTCGGAGATTAACCCAGCGGTTGGAGTTCCGTGCAATGGTTTGAGTAGCATAAAGGTGTTTTTCTTGATATTTGTTATCTGTTTTAAGGTATAGTAACGCCAGATCTGATTGCCTGAACTCTTATTACTGGTAAGAATATTTTGAATATATCATCGAATTATATTGTGCTAATATAACAAAAAACTATTTTGTTTGGATTCATTAAACAGTATTTTTGTAGCACGGCAAACTGTGCCTTATGGTAAGCACAACACAATCTAATAACTGTGGCGACGAACGAGAGACCAACAATCAATCGGCAGTGGCCGCTGTCAAGCCGGTTTTACTGTCAAAAGGCTATTATAGGGTGGATGATAGTGATGTCTGAATGTGACTCACTCTCTGTGCATCCATTCAATTATTAATATGATTATTAACTGTAAACATTTATTGTACAGTTGAAATAAATAAAAAAAACGACCGAATTTCTTGTCGGTTCTTCTCGATGATTGGATTTTTTAGTGGTAATTTTTTGGTGATAATGTTTGACTTTCATAAGTGCCTTCTTGGAGCCTTAATTGAATTTTTTTTTTTTTTTTTTTATTTTTTTTTTTTTTTATTTTTTTTTTGTAAATATTCTTTGATTCTCTTTATACCTTGTTTTAAAAAAAACCCATGCCTTATCGACGAGTTTAATCGGACTCCCATACACATGGTTGTTATTAAATACGGCCATAACTTTAATATGATATATTGATTATCATTAGTACATGATTTACCTCTGAGCCTATACCGAGACGAATTATTTAAGGAAAGCGCTGCAATTTCACAAAACAGGTTCAAAATACATCTCATGTCAAACCTTGTATTGCAGACGGACTTAACTATCCTCTACATCTAAAAACGTAACCAGAAACTCTTTCAAGTACTTTTTTGTTCAATTACGTTCAAGGTAATTCAAGATTTATTTGCTAACATGTTTAAAGGTGCTTTCCTAAAATTGGAACCCTATTGCTAAGCCTACGCTATCCATAACAGCTTGAAATGTTTATATATTTATTAAGGATGACCCATACAAAAAACCTGTTTATTATTCCACGTTTTTTATTCGCTCGATCCTATCAGTAATACATGCAAGGCGTAATAATAATGCAAACACTGTTTTTAAAACACATACAAAAATATTTTTTGTGATGGATCAGAACCTTTGGTGCGCGAGTGATTTGAAGAACAAAAAAGTCGTGTAAAGTATTGTAGGTATTATGTTTTTTAAATATCTTTAACCGTCTCAATTGGGTATTTGAAATAAAAAGAAAATCGACTTTTTATATATTTTAAAGCTTCATCATAATTATGATAATTGTCAATTGGAAAAACTCTTAAAACATTTTTTTTTTAATAATGAACAATTGAAACTGTAATATTTTAAAAAGAATCACATGACTACGAACGCGCTACGATTGATCGTCAGGTTTGTGACGTCATAATGATATAGGAATTTCATCGATTAAGTGTCAAAGCACTGTAACAGCTGTGTGCTACAATGAGTAAAAATTAACATTTTGACGTCACACGCGCTCGGATATATTCGAGAACGATCGGCGCGTTTTCGGTACTGAATTCAAACATCTATTTTTATTTTGAAATAAATTTTGAAACATTGCGAAAAAAAAATGTCTGTTATAAAACTTATATGATCTTTCCATTTATCACAAAAAAATTTATTCAAATACCCAATTGTAATGGCCAGTATTCCATGGTTTTAGCACCGCTGTCAAGAGCTGTTAGAGCAATGTAAACGAACTGTTCAAACTAATCTGTGATAGGAATCGCATCGCGAAATCGTTTCAAACTTTAATCCATCGACGCTTCAGTTACGGAAACTCGTTGAGTTTTATCTGTTTACTTTGAAACCGCTAGCGCGCGGAATTGAAAAGACGGATGACATACCGTCCGGATTTATCCGATTTCCACTCAAATTAAGATGGAGATTATCATCCCCCTTTCCTTATTTTCTGAACAGCATTTTCAACTTATAATATTTTAAATATTTATAGTTTATTTAAATTATTTAAACAACTTCATGAAGATTTTTTTTATTGTTATCGGTTTGGCGTAGTGGCTACAATCTCACCTGATGTTTAGTGACGATGTGGTCCAAGATGATAATACGCTAAACCTAGTGGAAGAATGGCTCTCAAGTGCAGCTGCCGGAACACACGTATTGGTGCTTGGCGACATATTTTCAACTTTAGGGTGGTAGCTAGGCAGGCAGGCATTAGATGCTATGGTTTCCTCACGATGTTTTCCTTCACCGAAAGCCCAGGCTCATTGCAGGGATTCGAGCTCACCTCAATCGATGCGAAGTCGTACACGCTACCACTGAGCCATCATTGCCTCAAAGAGCTTCAAAAGATAAGAAGATAAAGATAAATGAAGCATTTTTCGTTTTACACACGAGTACTTCGCGGGCTTGTATGGCTGTAAATCTCGACTGGGTCGCGACCATGTATGTATGTGGTGAAAAGCCCATACGCAGCCCAGCATTACAGCAGCGACTGTTGATGGATCGTTGATCTCGTGGTTGTCGCCGCTTTTTTAAGATCGTACTAAGAGACAGTACCGTCAATTTGCCGAGTTACTAAAAAAGATCTTGATCTAAAATCAGTCACCTATGTTTCTCGATTGTCATTTATTTGCTAAAAATTGGAATGCGTAATTTTACAGACGTTTGGAATTTTCAATCTCAAAACTACAATTTAAAATTTTGTTTATATGTAGTACGAATGTAAGGACCACACAAAAATTAAATTTATTAATTTCATACTGACATCCATATAAATAACCTTATGCAATATTTGCAGAATTGCATTCGTGCTACCTGACGCTACCTGCGACCTCTGAGGGAAACACCAGTTTTCTCTACGATAGATCTGCGACCACATGTGTATATACTCTAAGCTAATTGTCTTAAAATAATAATAGTAGATTCTATGCAATAATTGTTTATAACCAACATTAGTTGTACTTTTAAAGAATAAATCTGCCGAATATTTCCAACTTTTAACTATCTCAAATAAGCACCAACCTATATACTGGACCGATGTACTGTATATCGGATATATCTTAAAATATTTACTTTAAAATCGACTTAATAACCAGCTCAACATTTCAAAGTTTATTGAAACCGTGATATTCGGCCATTCTATCAATTACTTACGCCTTTTATGTTTTGGATTCAATATGACGGTTGGAATCGGAATTTCATTTGAAAATGTAGTTATGCGGTCACCGGGACTAACTATAACAACTCGCTCCCACGAAAACGCGGTGTAAGCGCGTTGATTCCTGGTAATCGTGTAACTCGTGGGAACATTAAGCAGAGCATCGGAGAGAGGTTAAAAACGGTAGTCAGTCGTACTGGACATCCCAATCTGTCCGTACACTCATAAGTTAGTTATTAATTAATCTTAATCATTTATACTTTAAATTAGTTTAATTAAAAAGTTATGTATTAGTATTTTTTTTATCAATACATCGCTCCCGCAAACTTGACTATGTATTTGCACGTTAAACTCACCTTCGGCTACGCACTCGAACTGAATTATGTCTTTTCTTTGGAATAACTGGTACTTTGAAACAATGTACTTTTATTTCATAGTTATACTTTCTTTCCTTAGTTAGCTTTCAATGATAATGTGACTTCACATTACTATAAGATTTTTAATTGTGTAAAAATAATTATATTACATAGAAATTAAATTATTGGCACGCAGGATAAAGCAAATTAAATGTAATCCGATATCCTCTAAATCGTATGTCATGAGAAAACCTGGACGCTCTCGCCATGTTTAGTCAATAATATTTCATTTAACCATAAAAACGGATAATAGTTGCTGAGAAATAATTATCTACTAACAAGTTCTACACTCTACAAGCTTCGTTTGAAGAAATCCTAATTCAGAGTCAACTATAAAGTTTACTTATTGAATTTGAAATCCTAATTCAGAGTCAACTATAAAGTTTACGTATTTAATTTTTAAATCCTAATTCAGAGTCAACTATAAAATTTGCTTATTGAATTTGAAATCCTAATTCAGAGCCAACTATAAAGTTTACGTATTGAATTTTAAATCCTAATTCAGAGTCAACTATAAAATTTACGTATTAAATTTGTTATCATAATTCAGAGTCAACTACAACTTATTGAATTTTCAAACAGGAATTGAGTGATATTATCAAAATGTAATCATTAGCTTACCTGTAGCAGCCAGTAGCATCGTCGATGGAATGTTGGTAGAATCGCGGAATGTACGTAACAACCGTAGATACACTGGGAACAAAAAAAAATATTATTCTTAATTTATCAGCGTCCGAATCATTAATTAATATTTGCTGTCCTTTTGTACATCTCTTTACTTAGCATGAAAATAATCTCTGTGAGTGACCATGCCCGAGTACGTTCGTGGCATCCTAGGCACTCAGTCCCGATTCCAACTTCACTGACTGGCCAATCTTTTTTCCACGACACGAGCTATTTTAATTTAAATTACTACTTGTACCGACACGAAGAAGAAAACTAAGCATGGAGGTTTTTGCGGGATGTTGTGGTTTTTATTTTAATTCATAGTTCTTGGACCCAATGTTATGTAATATTGGTGGTGTTTTGAGTGATGTAGTTAAGTTATTGTGCATAAGTAAGTGAATTATAAATATAAACTAGAAACGTGTATTTTGAGTTACAACAAAAACTCCTTGGTCTAACAAAGGAGCTACCATCTTATTATACTCCACTTTGAAGGTTAGAAAATGCTATAAAGGCTTAAAAGACGTGATAGTGAAAGGAAAATTAATGCTGGTAATAAGTCGAATGGGGCGTTACACGCTTAGATAGTTTGGGCATGTAGAGAGGATGAATGACTCGACAGATTTATAAGATGAGTGTAAATGGGAATGTTGGAAGAGGAAGGCCTAGACGAACGTTTCACGATCAAATCGGGGACATTTTGAAGAAAGATCAGGTCAAGAGTACTCTAAATCGACGAGCATGCATGAAAAGATTTATGAATGTTGAGGAAGCGAAAGTTGTATGTCAGGATCGTAGCAAGTGGATGGACGTGGTCTCTGCCTACCCCGTTGGGAAAGAGGTGTTATTTATGTATGTATGTATGAAGGCTTAAAAACATTGACACAGGTAAATGCCTCCGACGCCAAAACTTTAAGAAACAGACTAATAAGCATCAGACTAATAAGGATAAGAAATCGGCCTATAAATCACCCATTACATATGAAGTCAATACTAACATAGTAATTTACAAAACACTGGCCTGTTTGAATAGTTTACTGGGTGTAAAAGTTTTGGAAAATTAAGATTTAAAAGGTCTCTTGGTCTCTAGGTATCTTGGAATAAAATAGTGTTAAATAAAAAAAGAATATAAACAACTTTCAAGTAATGACTAAACTCAAGACTCAACCGTGAGATGAGGCTTACTGCTGAACAAGATATTAAGGAAAATTTACTCGCCCAGAACATGTAGAGAACGACGTCTTAGGTTAAATTGACAGCGTAAACGTATGGCAGAATATCGATTGTTCCAAAATAATGAAGAGCATGTGACAACTAACTACTAACCGTGAGTACCATGCCGTATCTGAATAATCTGAGACATTCACAAAGCACTAAACACGTTGAAATCGCAGAAGTTGAATTTCATTATACGTACACTCTCATCTGTTCATCTCTCATCTCATCTCATGTACGTCACACATCTCTCTTTTTATCGCTGTTTTATACACGAAATTTCTCGACGACGAAGTCGCAGTCACATCTAACAATAATTATAATACCACATCTAAAATATTAAAACTAAAACTACACTCTGAGGAGACATTCCAGTATAAAATACATGACATATTAATTAAATATAAGTAAAATATAAAACTGGACTATGATATTTATTTAATTATTTTTCGACTTGTAATAGAAAAAAATGCTATATTCGTTCCACAAATTTAATTAGAGAATACCAAAAACTAGCACTCAAATAACACAGAACAAGCTAACCAAGCTTAGCTCAAATTGGCACCTGAACTAACTTCATTTACTGGGAAAGCCTCTCTGTACATAAATTGGTTTAAGACATGAGCTGAAAGCGAATTTAATACACTGTCCTTATTATTTCAGTTTATTTAAATTGATCATAAAAGCATAATTTTATTATAACTATAACATATTCTTAGATAATAAAAAATATACATTAACGAATTTATTTCAGTAGCAAAATAAATGCTGACATGTTTTTATAAAAAATACTTAGTTTTAATACTCGAAGTCAAAATAGACTTGGCAGTATTTCAAATGAACATAATTAGTTTTACTATGTGAATAAGTGATGTAATAAGTAAAACAGCACTTCATGGTGCCAATACTATGATATTAATAATCATTTATATAATATAATAATAGAGCGATAATATTTCAACTTTGTATCTGAATATATATTCAAAGACATAATTTACAGATGGCTTAAACAAATAAATTATACTGACACTAAAGAAATTCTTTAAATTTATACGGCAAATTTTAAATTTGCACACACACACATTTACATATATTTTCTAACTTTCTTTTTTGTTTTAAGTTTTAAAATTATGTTTCTTTTGATTTCTGTATTATTCTCTTATTTTAGTATAACTTTTTAGTTCGGAAGACATTGATGACTATGACCCAGTTGATACTTGTATTGTCATCAGCAAAATTATTAATATGTAATAACTAGTTCTTAAATTCTATTGTATTCAAAGTAAATTCTATTCCATTCTAATTATAAAAATAAAATGTTGAGGTAATAACACAAATGAAAGCCAGGTAAGCGCAAATAATCACCCAAAAGAACGAAAAATGATACATGACACAAAGCAATATCAATTTTTATTGTGAATAGTTTTTGATCAGTAGTATATTTAAACTTATGTCGTCGTCTCTCGCTACAGCTCATAACTTGGAGACAATAGAGTACTGAGGGCAGCAGTTGTGCCATATGTATTATTCAGGTCTCTTTGCCGCGCACCATGTTGGAAGTCGCACGTGTCGACCATCCTTTACGACCACTAGTTTTACTATCATTTCAACTCATGCTCTCGCGTACTTTATTTTTATAAAAACTCTTAAGATTTTATCGTGCAATTTTATAAAACAAATTCCTAACAAACGTTCCCTAATCTATATCAAAATGATAAAAAACCCCAATAAATTGTTCATTTATTTTAACGCGCTAATCTTTGGCACTATTAGTCATGCTTAAAAAAATATTTTTCAATTTATAGCCAACTAGCTGTTCCCGCGGCTCTGCTCGCGTGGATTAGTCACTTTAGTCATTGGATTAATCATTAGAATGCCGTCATATGAATGCACGCGCGAAACGCGCTATCTGTTCAAAGGACTGAAAACACAAATGGTTATTGTAGGTGATCCTTAAAAGATAAAGATATGCTATTGGTAGTTTTTTTGTAGGTCTTTTTAAATTCTACTATTATGTCGAACATTAATTTGATATATCTCTTATTGTTTATTCAGCACAAACCATTGAAGCGATCCAAATACGTCTTTTTTTCGAATTTATTCAACATTATCGTCACTGCTTATTTCGTATGTAAAATATAGCCTATAACCTGGCCAGATAATATATCCATGAATTAAAGGAAGAACCATGTAAATCGCATTTGTGGCTTTCGTGTGAAAAAAACATAAACTTACAGACAGAATGAGAGACTTTGAGTTTTATAATATGTATAGATTATTGAGGAAAGCTATAGAATACATAGCTTCAGGCTACGATTCTAAGTAACGGAGCCATGAACCATTAACGTCAAGAAGCCTGGCAAGCTGTAGGCAAGTACGAACAACGACAAGCAACACGAATGTGCGTTAGCGGCGGCCTAGAGGAGTTAGGTCGAATCAATTTAAAAAGGCTGAAACCGTCAGGTACATCTAGTAAATAATACATCGAATAAAGGACAACGATAATTTAAGTTAAAAAATATCAATATTGTCTTTGAAATTCACATTAAAAAAAAAACAGATTTAATTCACATATCTAACAAAGCATCTAAATGTTATTAACAACCAATAGAAACTGAGGAAAACAAACCAATAATAACATCATAACGGAACTCTCCATGCCAAATCGATATTGGAGTTTGGCGACTTTTCTAATCCTAACTAATACTTCTTTATGCATTCATAACAATTAGATAAATTCTGTCACCGCTTGTATGAAAAATAAAGTAAATAAATTATATTCTCAATTGTATGGCTTATTTTAAAACTAGCTATACCTATGTCTCCACACATGTGGCCTACAGAATGATTATTGATTTATATTCATTTCAAAGCACGTGATGACAAAGTTATATTGTTTGTTTTCTTTTTCAGATGTTTCCTAACGTAATAAAATTTATAAAAAAACCTGACATTAGAACATATACATAAATAATTTTTTTTATTAAAAAACACTTTTTTAAAACAAGCTTTTATTCCATATTTCAGTTGTACTAACATGAAACTAATAATTTTATGCAAGGGCTGTGTTGAATGTTATTAAATATACATGAATATAATAAAATAGGCCAATCAAGTCTTATATATAAGTACCTATTTAAATAGGCACAATGTTAGGATAATCAATGAAAAATTAAATATTCATTGTTATAACTAATATTTTGTTACGTCAATTCATTTTTTCTATCGGTAACAGATTTTTTATATTTAATATATTGCTCGATGCTTGGCCTCAGTCATATTTCATGGAAAGTGAAGACGAGGCCGAAGATAGTACGCGATCTTTCAGTAAAAACTAATTCATTCTTCTTTTGAAGATCTCTATGTCATATGAATCAGAAAAAACAGAAATGTGTAACGAATTTCATTCATTTGCGGTTCCTGCACACAAGGCGTTTTGTGCAGATATATTGAACATAAACGATTCAGTTAATCAATTCTTAGAATCAGGTCAATAGTTACAGATATTATCTCCTACAAGAATCCAAATTTTATCTCTTAATAATATTACAGATAAGGATATCTTATAGGATTAGCTTTAGTTGAAAATTGCAACTATATAAAGAAGGAAAAGAAAAGTGTAAACATAAAAAAATTGTGCTATGCAAACTAAATTGCATCTCATCTAGGCTTGGAAATGATTGGTATTGTAATATAATTACATAGCAGCGAAATTACGATTTTATTATCACTGTTAGTTTAAATATGAGAAGATAAAGCCTGATATAATATAGACGTTTCGAATGGTCCCACGAATAATCTTCCACTCCTGGGACTCCCGTTTGATCGAGATTATTTAGGTCATCAAACTACTCTCCTCAACCTCACATATAACAACGCAGATTCATATTTTCGCGTCTTATATATTTTTCATATAATATCCATAACAGGAGAATAATAGTGAGAAAAATTAAATTCATAGTGATCATATTATGACAAATTATTTTTCATTTCATATGAAAAATAACAGTGACGCATAAAATGTTCCATGAGTAATCACATCGGACCAAAATAAACAGTCAATCAAATATACAACTTGTGACATAGGCTGGGCTATGGACGTTCAAATCTAAATCCGTTGGCCTTATTGACGAATCGTATTTTTGCTAGACCATTCGAGGCAATAACCGGCTCTGTGGTGGGTTTTTCGAAGGGAATATCCGGACCGTCAGAGGGTTTGGTACAAGTGATGAACGTAAAGGTAATATTTCGGGAAATATCTACAGTATATTTTTAGTTTTCTGTGGTGATACGGATATCATCCAAAATATGTAATTTACAAACTTAGTATTGATATAATTATCGATGTAAAATAAATAGAAGCCCATCAAAATATACATAAATCAAAATATAGTGCAAATGAGCGAACATTGACAGAATTGTATAAGCGCAGATGGTTGCCATCTCCAACCGAAACCAAACAAGCAACAAATTATTATTATTTGAAACGAATGCATAGCACGCTTAATCCTATATGTATTAAAAAATAGTATATTTATGTATTTGGAAACTCTACAAATATTTTCAAATTTAGAAAACGAAAACCGCATTGAAAATGCTCATTTAAGCTTAATACCTAACTTTAGGGAAATACTTTAATATTTATTTTTAGTTAAACTCTGAAATTTAAGATTGTCAGAATAGAAGATTACTAGCATAACTATGTAAACAAAAATATATTTATTATTCAGTATTAAAAAAAGGAGTAAAAAATAAAGGTAGAACCTATGCAAAAGTCTACCGTGATGGCAACATTTTTTTCAACCTGAAAGCAACTGTGCTCGCTTTTATGTTCCCGCGTAAATGGCGTGATTAGTAAGATACTATCACACGAGACTTACCTACTTAGTCCCCAAGAGTGACAAATGATTATTGACTGGATGGAAGACTGGTATCCTATTCGTAATTAGATTTAGATATTTATACACTACAATATGACCGTTTAACATCAACTGAAGATGAATGTGGTGGATAATACTTATACGTAATACTTAGTTTCAATGTCATTAAAAATAAAAATAATTCATCGGCTAAGAATTTCGCATTGGATATTCCTAACTCGCTACCTTATGTGACTAGTACCATCATACAATATGACTACGAAAATCGGCTCGTGAGTGAATTAGACTTTTACGACTGCTGGAACGGATTCGCGGCGTATCCTAATGGCGTAAACGACTTAAAGTATAAAATATACTCACAATAGTTTGTTCAGATACTAGACGATCTAGAAAATTGGCTAGGAAGAGTAATTTAAATTCCTCTATTCAATATTTATATTATATTTCTCTAGTATACTTTTCTATGGGAATTCTTTTTCAAATAATACTTTAGGTAGCATTCAAAAGACTAGCATGGAGATGGTAATTGTCAATGAAAAATATATATCAAGTGCATAGAAGATGCCAAGCAATAACTTCTATATAATCTAACAATTGGGAATAAATACTATCACACATTTGAAAAGATGTACTTAATTACTAATAAGTATTAATTTATAATCTAAGGCCAATGGCGATTTCTAAGATAGATCTATTTAGTGTAGCGGTTATCATATCAGCGTACATGTTGACCATGAAAGTCATCAGAGACAATATTGAATAAGAAGAAGGTCATGCTCTAATAATTTAGTTAGTCTCAAGACTAAAGCAGGTAATAACATATAATTTTCATAAAGTCAATAACTGAAAAATTTGGTAATTCCCTTTATAGACTTTTTCACATAAATGAAAAGAGCCGAGGTCTCAATAACAGACTTAAAAGATAAACATTATATTAATGCATCTTCTATACATATTATAAAACTCATCTCTCTGTCTGTCCGTTTATGTTCTTTTTACGCAAAAACCTCTTATACGATTTACATGGTGTTTCCTTTAAACAATAGATATTTTATCTGACCAGGTTATAGGATATATTTTTAAAAATAAAGTAATATACAGAATAAGCAGTGATGATAATTGTGAATCAATTCGGAAAAAAGAAGCTTTTGGGGCGATTAAATGACTTACGCTGAGTAAACCATAAAAGATACACCTAATTAATATACGGCATAATTGTAGATCTTAAAAAGACCTACAAAAAAGTTGCAAGAGCATATATCTGTTTTTTAAGGATCACTCACAATAAGCATTTTTGAGGAAGCACAATTCGCACGTGCGCTCGATCATAACATTATGTAGTCCACGCGAGCGGAGCTAAGACAAATAAAAATATAAAACATCGACATTTACTACCACTTTCGTCGAAAAAAAAAATCGTTTTCTCACAAATCTGATTTTGTTAGTTATTTGATTTTCCTCTACGGTACCGATATTTCTACCCAACAAGAAGTTTAATTCACCTCTAAAGTTTTCCTATAACTAGGTAAAACGCCTGACCGTTTTTCTCGTATACATTGAACAGCGCCAGGCTAACATATAAGAACCGTTTTGCATGTCGTCCGTCGGACTTGCGGCAGGATAAACAACGCGGTATGCACACGACCGAACCGGGCGATGCGTTTATCTTGCGGTTTTTGCATTCTCTCGGCACCACGACTATATTGTCGACTATAGTTGTGTTCTTATACATAAAATCCAAATGTATTATTCTCGTTTTTCTCGGTTGTTTTCTAACAACGAAGGTTTACAATTAACAATGAGCTTGAGTTTACAGTGAATGAAAATATCATAAAACATATTATACTAGCCTTGTTCTGCCTTTTCAAGTAGTCAAATACTATCGCTTTCAGGGTTAACATAAAAACTTTCTCCATAAAAAATAAGTCACAGAGAAATTTATTTGGAGATTTCTCTCTACTTGGGGCAGCGCAACTTGTGGAATACCTCCACCCTACAGAAAATGGCAGCCAAAATAACCTTGTCTTGTGTTCCTTGGGTGAGTAGGGTTTCCAAAGATCCTTGTTGTGGGGTGGTTCATGGTCGGTAACGCGCAAGTTGATACTTATTGTATTATAAGCGTCCATAGGCTACGGTAGCTGCTTACCATCAGGCGTACCGTATGCTTGTTTGCCGCCTTAATAGTAAAAAAAAATCTGTATTTGTGATCGGTCAAATGGTGTTGAAGTTTATCAATCTCATATATACCGACATACATTTTATATATTATGTCATCGGATCACCGACCATAAGATATAAACTATTATTCCTGTTAACAAGTTCCGTGATTGAAGATAACATAAATAAATATAAACTCAGCACAAAGATAACACAAAATATTACTTTTCATTGAAAGAAGCATATAAATATAATTAAAAATTTACCAAGTGCGTGTGGGGCCATGTGCAATGTAGGGTTCCGTAGTTACCCGTCACAATATGTAGACTTAAAAGGGGACTTTAAGTAATTGTTTAATGGGATTTGTACTAAATTACTTCTCCAAGTAGGTACATTTTATAAGTAAGTATACACTACTGCCTTGATTTTTTTCACATATGCGAAAACAAACATTTAGCTGGCGGGGACACTTAAAGGACACTTGAATTTAACAAAAACTAGCACTTGATACAGAAGATCGCAGCCAAATGACCTAGTGTTCTGTTTCGGCGGTGAGTAGGGTTTCCAGAGCCCTTGGGGTGGGGGGTTCGGCAACGCGCTTATTAAACGTTTATAGGCTACGGTAGCCGCTTACCATCAGAAGAGCCGTATGCCTGTTTGCCGATTTTGTAGTATAAAAATAATAAAAGGTTTTTTAATCTCTTCATGGGTTTATTGTTTGGCAACAATCTCAATTGATGTTAAGTGATGAGTGGCTAAGCCTAGTGCACCTACAGGTGCATGGCAACTGATTTTCAACTTGGTAGCTAGCCAGGTGAGTATTACAAAATGCCCTATAACATGCTTTGGTTTCATCAAGATATTTTCTTTCACCGAAAGCTAAGGCTCATTGCTGATGAAACGTATCAAACAAAACTTTGCTGTTTTTTAGATGTGCTAAAGGATATTGAACTTTACACACTTTGTAGTAAGGTTTCACAGCTTTTAGTAGCTTTGAGCGTTGCATCACGTCGAGAAAAACGACTAGTTTTCCTGATAATAAGCTATCGACTGTATTCCATTGACAGTAAGTTCAATTTTTATTACACTGTTGGTTGACCGTTTTGTTAACGAACAAACGATAATCCGCGACGAATTTGTAAAATTTAAATCAATACAATCTCAACTATATTATTTCGTCTTATAGTAAAAATACGACGACAAAGAAGTCTGTTTTTCTGATCTAAAACATAAGAACAGTTATCTCGTTGCAGAACACAAAACAGTCTTTCCGCTAATTCGATTGTCTACTCATAAAAAATCCAATATAAATTATTTACAAAACAAACATATTAACAAACGTTACATACTTACCTTAAATTTGTTACATATTACATTATATTTGTTGCAAAAAAACAAAAATCAAAATATATCACAACGCCAACCGTATTATTTGTTACAACTCAATTAACAGAATCCATAAATTCCTTCATACGTTTAAAAATTAACTTTCCCCCGAAACAAAGCAAATATATTTTTATTTTAAAAATTCGTGTAAATTTCACGCCATCTATAACGGTGAAACGAACCGTGAATGGGTTCGGATGAAAATTACGGGCAATATTGTCAACGGACTTATCTGCTATATCATTAAATCTATTTTGTTTATTGTTTCCATTGCTTCTAATATTTTTATAATATTTGATTTACTTTATGTATTACGTTTATACAATCTGATCTTAATAATTGAGTCGATTATTTTAATTTCATGTATCTAAGTGCGTTTATTTTATAAAATCTCGTAAAAGTATTATGTTTTAATTGACTTTACTGTAATGAGGCTAATAATTAATATTCGTACTTTAAAAGGTTTCAATGAATTTTGAAATATTTTCAACAGGTAGGTACTTTTATAAATAATAGGTAGGTTCAATAGGTACTTATATAATGATTTGTAATTATGATTACATAAAGGAAATTTATTTCTAAAACCTTGAGTTGTATGATATACTAGTTTGGCTACGCGGTTTCACTTTTTTTTTGTTCTTGTCTGGCGGCCAACCCTTCTTTGGCCCCGATACCCCGCGCCGCACCACACGGCCCACCCAAATAATTAATTTGTTCTCACTTAGCTTTCTGAACAAAATTTTGTATGATAATTGCCCCTCTCCTAAGGACAATAGAGTGATGTTAAATAGGCTATAAAATTAAAAATGTTTTTTAAATCTGATTGATAGTTCTAGAGATTATCGTATAGATAAATGTATTCTATAATTTACTTTAAATGAACAACAAATCATATAAAAGAAAGTCGATATTAACACCGTGTAGCAGGTGATTTAGCAAGTTCAAAGGACGACATAATCCTAAAAGACCGGAACGCTGGTTTGCGGGCTCACTTTAAACCGGCCTTCGGAGGTTTTTGCCCATAAACAAGTGACAATGTTGCGTGCCTTAGCTTGGCCGCGTTTCAAGTTGTAAGCTGTGGCGACTTTATTACCGTCCGTGTGACACGATCCTAACTTGTTATTTCTCGGTATATTTTGGCTTGTTTTAAATGTATTTTAATCAGTGAACTGTTAGCTTTAAATATTCCCGTTAAGGTATAAGAAACACACATTTGTTTAACATTAAATAAAATAGTACAAAATACTCGGTATCGTCATGAATGCAGCATAGTGTACAGGTACGAACAGATAATATTATCCATTAAAAGAATCAAGGAAAAAAATATAAAGACATTTATTTCTTTTACAAACAGAAAGACAAATAAAAGTTCAATATGTTTAATAAGTAAAGGAATAACAATATCGATGAAAAAAAGACAAGATTAATTAAATCTTAAGTTTAAATATTGTGTACAACCACCCTGATGTTTGTGTTTATGATTGCCATGAATGAAATGAGACTATTCTTTCCTCCTACCCTAGCAGGATACTGCTTGAAGATAGATTGTATTAAATGATCATCTGGAAATAACAGGAACAAATTCACTAAGAGTATAATACTACACTTAATTACTTTAATTAATCTATGTCACTTTTTTTTAAGTATTAAAATATATTGAAATGTATATATGAATCAGTACCGATATTTGAACTCTCTCGAATAGAGAGAAGTTCAATTTTAGTATATGTGTCTGAATGCTAATGAACTGATGAAACCTTCGTTCCCAAATAGGCTTCGTTTTCTAAAAGAATATAAGATCTTGTACAAGAAAATAATGTTTAGTTTTTGACGGGATGTTGATCTATCATGTGGTGGTTTTATTTTAATTGATAAAGATATGTTATTTTGGCGACATTTGACGTGATATAGTTTGTTTATTGACCAGAAGCAAAGTGGTTTAAAAATAATTACTAGAAACATACTCTTTAAATTGCCAAATAAACTCCCTGGACAGTTTTAACTAGGGAGCCGCCATCTTGTTAGAGCTGTTTTCAGGTTACAAGAATAATTAGAAAAATATTATATACATAATTCACAATTACTTATTTGTCACATTATATAACGGAATGTTACATGATATGTCAATTTACAATACACTCGCTTTAAGTGTAATCGATAACTAAATGCAATAACACAATACAAAAAATAGTCAAAAACATAATATAATAATGAAATAGCAAAACATATATATATTAATACCCTACTTAAAGATTACTTATTCTACTAAGGTCATATTCTTTAATATAGGAATAAGGACTACTTTTAAAGTATTTTTTTAATTGCAATTTAAATTAATTGTACGGTACTTTAGTGATGTCCTTTGGTATTTTATTATACATTACTATTTTTAAATTGTCTCCCTATTTATACATTTTTACCAATATAGTTCTTGTTGAAATTATCTTATTTCTGTTGCGTATTATAATTGTGGATGTCTTTTAATTTAAGTACGGTACCTTTTTCTTATGTACTTCCAGCAGCGAGTTATAGATATAAAGGGAAATGACTGTCGTAATTTTCACGTGATGTTCGCAGAATAAACACCGTTGTCTTAAACAAGAAAATCAAGTAATATTTAAACATAACCCTAAGATAGATACATTTTTAAAAATTAATGTTACTTAATCTGCACATATCCACGTATATTCTAGCAAACTTTATCTTATTTCTGAAATCCACTATTGTTTCTAGTTTATAAAGACCGCTACTAAGAATACCGTTTATGCTTGCTGGCTACATTTAAGTTAGCCTATTTGGTTTGACATGTAATAATGTAACAATGTTACAATATGTAGATACTTTGTTTATGGAAAACCAACGAGAATACTAATCTATGACATGGCAATAAAGCCGTTATGGCAACTAATGTCGGTACATCGTTGTCTCTATATCATAACTCTATAGTCGACATGTGATCCACCATCATATGTTTAGTTGCCTTCAATGCCTAACGACTTAAATAGACTGCGAATGATAATTTAGGGAGAATTTTCGTGGTAGCTCATATTTTCAGCTTAACATGATCTACAACATTCACGGTAGATTTTGACGTTAAAAAGAATACGTATATATATTTTTATGTAGGTATTACGAAGAAAAGTAAATTTCTTCACAGTAAATCACAGTGTTTAGTAACGCTTTGTGGTTATGTGTTTATTTATTTCAATAAAGTTTATGTTTAATTTATGTAATTTGAAGAAAATTCTGAAATATTTTAATAAAACCAGGCACCTACTAATAAAAAAAATGCAGTTGATTAATAGCAGAGCAGTAACCCTAAACGTCAAGCAATCTGGCAAGCTATACACTGTTTTTTTTTGTTTAATTTAATTGTTTTACATACCAAAGTATGAGTAAAATTAAAAAACAATATATGCCAATCCAAAAATTTAATATTATTTGAGATATTTTCCTAGACATGTGAGGAAACCTACAAAAATGTGTTGTAATTAAAAAAAAATATGTATAATTACAGAAAAAAAGTTTTGTATTATTACAATATCCAATTAAAATTTATGCTAAACAGCCTATCAGTTTCCGATACATACTTTGTAAAACTACCATTGAAATTTTTTATAATGTAGTGAAGTACGGGAATTGAAAACAACGTCAGGCTACATAGGTGCATTGACGCCGGCTCGATATCGATTTGGACGAATAAATTTAACACGAGTGAAACCGTAAAGCAAATCTAGTAATTAATATACACATTAGAAACGAACACTATTAGTAATAGAAAACAAAAAAAATCTCAGAAAGTATATTACCCGATATCTACCAATATTACTTTGTTAGGTAGAAACCATCGCAAGCCATGTAATTATTACTTAAATCCATACAATAATACGGCTTGTTCCAGTGCCCTCGTTTAACTTAATTCCAGTACTTTGTTAACCTGAAGAAGTCAACTAATAACCGAAGGCCGCGCCTTTACAATTTTAACTTGGTATACGGCGAGGTCGCTATTCGCTAATTACTTTCACCGCCTCCGAACTGGCATGACTCCAACGGGCCGGAGCCACAAAGCGCTAGGTGGCGTGCCCCGCGATATCACTGAGTATAAGTCGAGTTAAGCGTGAATTAGTGGCTCTATTGGATTTAAAACGTGTCAAACATCAGCGTAACTATTTATTTTTCAAGTTGTTCGTTTTAATTAATAGCAACTGTGTTCATCTATAATTCTGCCAAGGAATAGAATATGTTTCTAATTATTATTTCTGTTATCTTCAAACAAAAACCTATCTCTTACAAAAAGGCGGTTCTTTTGTTTTTGAAAGTTTTTGTGGCAACACCCGCGCGCCAATAATATGACGTAGTTAGCCATTAATTAAAATAATGTAAGTTCATTTTACTGACTTATTTTTTAAATATGTAGGTAAACATAATTTGTGTTTGTATAAAATATATATATTTTAATTAAAAATTCCATAAAATGAATTTACATTACTTTCACGGATGGCCATATCTTCTTCTATATCATTTCCGTCATGTGATGCGCGCGCAGCTCTTAATGTTACCCTCTACTAAACGCGCTAAAATAACTACCTATAAATTCAAAAATGGATTTAATAAACTACGCCGAGATGTAAAAAAACGATTATCGAGTGTTCCCGACATGCAAATATTATCCGGCTTTTATGAAACCGCAGATACCGGTTCCAATTATCGATGGCCGAGTTTCCGGTTTAATTGAAACGTTTTTGTCGATTCATTCATCAATTTCGGTTAACCGCGACATCCCTATAGACGCTGTATAAATTAACAACTCTTTAACTCAAGTTATTGGCGGGATCTTGTTCTGTCATGTGTGTTATTTTTAATTCATTAACTTTGGTTCTTTGCCTCTATATTATGTAATATTGGTGGCATTTTGCGTGATTTAGTTTGGTTATTCGTGAGGTTGATTATAAATATTCTCCGCAACTGGAAACATTCATTTTGAGATGTCACTAAAACTCCCTAGAAAGTTCTAACAAGAGAGTTGGACCAACCATCTTGTTGGACCAACTTTGCATATAAAAAATACTACGAAGATAAACACATTGACACTGGCATGTGCTTTTTGCGGCGCCCAAACAAGAAGAAGAAGCACACTTCAACTATGACTTCAATACGTCGACGAGTTATTCAAAACAATAGCTGTCATGACATCGAAAAAAAACTTGGATGTATGAGAGTATATAATAATAATACTATATTTGGCTGTAAAATCGCACTAACGTAATTGTATACATACATACAGCATATCAATTAAGAAATGATACTTACTTCTTGTGTACATGTATTAATCGGTTGAGAACATTTTTTTTACGATTCCTAAATGTATTATTGACAAGTTTTATAGCCTTCAATAATTATGGAATGACTTTTTCTTCCCGTCTACAAAATTTCATCCAAATCGATAAAGAGATCATAAAAATGTAATTATTTCGATTATATTATTTTACGATTACTAAAAGTATTATCAGAAATTCTCCAGGATATTTTTTTTTTTTCATTAGTAAAATCATTTCTATCTTGATTTCTATAAAATTAACAAAAGCTGCTGTAACGCACTTTTTTGTAAAGCTCTTACTGTATATCAATATTCCGTAATATACCGTATATATCGATACAGCAGCGAAACGGCATATTTACTACGACTTGGTTTAAAAATGGATCCTAATATTTATTACAAAAATAGAATCATTAAACTTTTTTTTAAGCATCGGATCAATAGTTTCAGGGATTAATTAACTTTACATACAAACTACTCGTAATAATAGTATAAGTGAATATTATTTGGAATAAAATAGTAAACAAATTAGTTTAGTCACTTAGAATGAAGTATTTATTGACACGAAAATTGTTTCCGAGGGGAAGGAGGCCACAATACACCAGGTGTAAGTAATTCAGGTGTAATCCAATATGGTGGATATTGGCACACTTTGACACGTCCCGTTCTGGGGTCAACTGGTGTATGTCCAGGTGTAGAGAGGCTTGCAAACCGGCATGGCATCTATGGACTAAAGACCTCTTTGTGGTTGCCGTTGTTTTTCATACATACTGTGCTTACCATTAGGAAAAGTGCCGTCACTTTCCTAGCTACAATAAAAAAAAACTGTTCATTCATTCGCCCGTATCTTTCACAATAGGTAAATAAATATTTGGTGAAAACAATCAAGTTCTTTAGTATATATGTATAGAATTCGATCACTACATACAACAATAGCCGCCAGTTACGGAACCGAAGTTACCGGTACCAATTAGCGTTATCCGTGTAACCGGCTTAATTGGTACATTTTCGTTTACTTATTCAATGATCTGGGATGACGAGTGGATGATTTCAACGGGTTTTATGTTGATTGTACCAAAATCGCATATATATAGGTTTAGCGTTATGGCCACAATCTAGCTTGATCTTAAGTGACGACGTGGCCCAAGATGGTAGCACGCTATAGTGCGAGGACTGGCTCTCAAGTGCAGGCTGCCGGAACACACCTATTGGTGATTGCCAACAGATTTTCAACTTGTGGTGGTAGTTACTTAGGCGGGTATTAGAAAAAGCTGTACCACCATATCCTGTGGTATCATCACGATGTTTTCCTTCGGCGCAAGCTCATGCTCATTGCATGGATTCGAACTCACGTCGATCGACGCGATGTCGACACACACACTGAGTCATCATTGCTTCAATATAATCATCTTAGTTTTACAGGATATTTCAAATATACCTGATCAAATATGATCTGCTATTAACATAATTAAATAGTTATATGGTTGTCGGGCATTTTCACACTTATGTTTTTGTGAAACCATGAAATCATCTCAACTTTTATACAAGTAAAATTATAAATACACACATATTTATATACTCACGCAGAGTACAATTATGGTTAAAACTCAAGTGATGAATCGAAAGTTTTGCCTCAATAGTAACAGTACAAGCTACGATCCCTGATAAAATATTTCCACAAATAAAATCATTCAATGCAATCGATAAATCCCGTAACAAATCCTTCACAGACCGGTTTCATTTAGCATTCGGCCAACCACTAGAGATATAGGCTTCAGTTGTTACGTTTCCATTTATTTATTCATCAAGCAATGCTGACGAGTCAACTTGTCCGCGTATCGAATGTCTGTTCGCATATTCATGAGATGTGAGATTTTCTCTTTTGTTTTTAATAATTGCTCGTTGAAATGCGTGTTTTTTATTTGGTGGCAAGTAAATCGTAAACTAACTAGAAAAGAATCGGATCAGTAGTTTAAGAAATTGCCTCCTACAAAAATATTCACAAAGATATATAGATAATAATAGTATGGTATATAGCATTTGTTTACAAAGAGACTCAGCAATAACTAAAAATAAATTATATTCACTAATAACAGGCAAATATCAGTGAAACGATTACGGGTACCAAATAATGTAATTTTTCCCCCCATTGGACTGTTACATCAAAGCGATTCGAGCCACAAAAGAAATCATTTTTTACTTGTCAAGGTTACACCACAAAAGATAAGAAAAACGCAATTACGTAATTCGTATCGAAATGTTGACGTTCGCAAAATTGTACTTGAAGTAATTGATAATATTTGAAGGTAATAATAGCTATACAAAGATTTGGAATTATTTAACGATTTTAATAAAACTTAAAGCAATTTTCAGAAACTTGTTGATTTTATATAGTGACGCGGTTTGTTTTTGTTTTATAGATTACTAATGGTTTGCTCAGTGCGTGCGTAGGCTATCGCTTAATAGACTCCTGATTTTTAACAAATGATACAACAGTACTGGTTATTTATCACAAAATAGGTACTTAAAAATAAACACAATTAACGAAGATTTAAAGTCAATTACCGAACAAAGAATTGAATTTAAATTCATCAAGAATTACATTTACTAAAAATTTTAAACTTTTAACCCTTATCCTGCAAGAACCCTTTCCTTTTATAGGATAAAAAGATGTGTATGTATTCTATATCATAATTCATATTATTAGTTATCACTGTGTCAAGTTTCATCAAAATCTGTTCAGTACTTTCAGAGTGATACACCTACGAGAGGACAGGCAGACAAAAAAAAATGTTTACAACAAAGTATACCCAGATTAAATATTATTAAATTAAATATTTTTGTACAGATTTGGCTCAGTTACGGCTGTATTATATGTATATATGATTATATATGTAGATAGATATAATATTCCCTGAAATATTTTTGTCGCGTAGGTTAGGGTCATGGCCAAGAATGACACGGAGTTCTTTATAAAGGTACTGAAATATGTACTCCAATGTCGGCCACATAAAATACAGTGTTGCAGTTGTACTTGGTAACCTGGTATTGCAGATGGTATAGGCGACGTTAACCATTTATTATCAGGTGGGCCGTCTTCCAGTATGTTGTACTCTTGGTTTAAAAAATAAATAGTAGTTATTGTTGTATAGCTCCTACTGATACTTCATTGCCAATTTACATACACTTGTCTTAATTAAAGTATTTTATTTATCATAGTAATTCTTAATTAAAATGATTACCAAACTTAATAACTCACCTCGGTCCCTTGAACCTTCAGTTTCATGTGATCCTCCCTCGTCGTTTTTCCATCTTTCCTCTTCTTCCAGCAGTATCCGTCGCGTCGGTAACGCACTTTCTTTCGGCTGTACAGCAGCATTGAGCCGCTTTTTGGCCTGAAACCGGGAGACATTGTCATAAGTTCAGTCGAAATTTCAACTTTAAATAATTTGTCATAGAATCAAATATGCTTAATCTTCTAAAGAAGTAAATTTTGTAGATATAAGTAGGAGAAAATTTCTAGAACTACTGATCCGATTGTAAAAATCCTTACACTGATAGGAATCTGCATTATACTTGAATGGTATAGGCTCCACTCGCGTGGACTACAGAGTGTCTTCGGTCGATGCATGTTCGAATTGTGCTGCCCCAAAAATGCTTACTGTGCGTGATCCTTAAAAAACATACATATGCTATCGCTGACTTTTTGTAGGTCTTTTTAAGGTCTACAATTATTCCATACATTAATTTGATATATATTTTATGTTTCACCCAGCGTAAGCCATGAAAGCGCCACAAAAGCATATTTTTTCCAAATTGATTCCCGATTATTATCACTGCTTATTTCGTGTGTTACTTTATCTAACAAAATATATCCTATAACCTGGTCAAATAATATAGCTATGAAATAAAAAATAACCATGTAAATCGGATAAGTGGTTTCGCGTGAAAAGAATATAAACAGACAGACAGACGTGGAGTTTTATAATATATAGACTAGCTATGTTCCACGTTTTCACCCGCGTTAAATTAATTCAACCAACGCACCCGTGTAGCTTATCGTTGAGCTCACTTCCTACAGCTTACCAAGTTGCTTGACTTTCCTGGTCACTGCTCCACTCCTTAGAGTCGTAGCATATAACATTTAATATTTGTCATCAAACAGGTAATTAAATGCAAACAGTTTTGTTTTTAATCTGAATAGGATCATTGAATTGAATTGATTGGGGTCAAGTAAACAATATATATGAACCTTATCTTTATCGTAGGTGTCAAAATATTTCCAATACATTTAATAAATACCAAACGCTCTGAATAAAAAATAAGTTTGTATAATATCGCTTCTTTATGTCTGATCCGACCGGACTATTCAAACGTATTCCGTACTTTTATAACCCTAAAATGATTCACCATTTTCATTACATTCCTACGAGGGATGCGGAAAATCAAACGGGATAATTTTACGGGTTCGCATTTAATCTGCCAACGTATTCGATGTGTTTTTTGGGGCTCAAATTAATTGTTTATAGAATTATCGGGGCGGTTGATTGCATTTCTAGATTTTTCAGCGTTTTTTTTAACTTACCACGCTTAAGTGATGACACTATACCCGATGGTAAGCCCAATACAAATCAAAAAGAACGGCGATCACCAAGAGCAATCCATCAACGGTCGTAGCTGTGCTAGCCTGCACCGGTTGATCACGAAACGCGACAAGTAAAAAAAAACCGTGACAAGTTTTTCATCATGCGCATGGTGATCGCGACCCACACGGTTATAGAACCACCCTAAGAACCCGCTTAATAACAGGATCCCGAAACGCGACACGCCTAAATGTGCTCATATGCCAGTTGTTTAAACTGGATAATGGTGTCGCGATCGTCTGTTAAAATTGTCGACCCAGCAACATAGCCCAGTATATATTATTGTGGTTACCATGAGGAAACAAAATCTAGGGATGGTTCTATCATTATTCTTATGCAGAATCCATGCTTTATCTATAAGAATAGGCCTTTTGCCGGCAGTGGGCCCGCACTTATACTATGTTAATAACAACATGACCTGTCTTCTATTATGAAACAGTGCCAAATTATAACTTAAAACAGAAACAGTAAATTAATAATTAAAAATTATAAAGATCACAAACACAAAAAGGTCCAATTTAAACACCTCATTACGTACCTGTAAGCATTGAGCGCGAAGTGAGCCGGCAAAGAAAATCATTTGAATTATTACTTATACAAATGTTATCTGGGACTGAGCTTCACGGGTTTATGGCGACGGTGTAAAACCGGACTTAGTCTGAAGCCGGTTTACGATCAATTTATCTTGTCTCATGATAAAGCCAAGTTCACATAGTTAACTTATACAAAAAGGCATATAACATTTTCCAAAACTTTACCTATTTAACAATAACAATAATAGCCTGTAAATTATTTGGCAATTGTATCGTTCGTCTTTAGAACCAGGAAAAAAATCCTTCGTTAAAAATTAACGAGGAAGAAAACCTTGTTGAAAAGTGCCGAGGAAGAAAACCTAGTTATAAAATTTCTGAGGAAGAAAACCTCATTAAAAATACCAAGGAAGAAAGACCCGTTAAATAATCCAATGGGGCTGAGATTGACAAGCATCCCGGTAAGGAACCTCTTTCGAGGGGCTATCTCAGAGATATGCGAAAGTAATTCCCGTGGTGAGCACCCACCCATGATAGATTTTCCCTAACAAAAAAAGGTATCTTTCCAACGGACAGCATTTTAGTCACAAGGCAACGTAAAGGTTCAGTATATCCTCAAAGAACTATGGACTACTACTAACTACCTTAACCACGTAAAACATACCACTTTTGTATTATTTCCTAGGTTTAAATGCTTACATTAAATTACCTGATTCTTGTTCATTCTTGATAGATTTATGCAGTGTATTGCAAGAAAGCGCGCTGTCGGTCACCGATTTTGTTTAAAATTATCATAAATACTTACTAATTAATTTTACCGTAATAAACAACATACTAAAATAAACTGCGTACCTACATCGCATTAGTGATTTATGAGCATTAAACATACTAATGTCCAAACAAGAAAGCAAAGATTAACTGATGGAAAGATATGCGAATGTAATAAATGTAACTTAAATTAAGGTTAGATCAATTTTATTAAAATAATGGCTCAACGATCTGAAAGAACAACAATTTCCGGATCAGCCAGTATATATCTTACATAAAGAGCTTTAGTGACGCAGAAGTATTTGCCAGTTATGTTGTTTTCATAGTAAATAAATTCGAATTCATTCAATATTATTATTTTTCTCAATACCTAACTCCCTACGTAAAAAGCTTAAAAGCTTTTGTCTTGATTATTATTTGCTGGTACCATTGCGATAGCGATAACTGCCGTCTCTTGACGTTCACCGTTTTTGAAAAAATCTATCGTTTCTAATCTACAATCACAAATAGTAATCTAATATTTAGTAAGGCCGATTACCAAATGTTGGGTGCAGGTGCAATCATACACTAACATAGGTGTAACACACCCAATAGTGACACACTTAGGCGTATCGGTCAGTCGGTGTATAAGCCTATTACATAAATATGGTAATAGGACCGAAACCGTCTCTCTTTTGATTTGTTGCGATCAATCATGACAGAAATGACCGACGATCGATTGCCGAAATCTCGTTGGCCACGGTTATTTTGAATAGTACTGTGCTCTATTATAAAAAAATACCGCTTAATTGCTTACCGTTTCAAAGCGCTAAAATCGGTACTATTCCATTCATGAGATTTAATATACGAGTACTCTCAATAAAAACGGCAGATATCCATATTTCGCTTGACGTCACAAACAAACGCCTCGCTGTATTCCGACAAAAACACGGGCCCGTCAGATTCATGAGTCCACCGGGCTAATAAATCGTCATCGAGCGTATAAATCCATACGATCGATGTGTGTTAGTTGCGATTATTTTGTCTTCCGCCCGTCAAACTCCCTATTGTCAGTTTATAAATGTAATAATGTTTGAAAAATAACATTTCCTAAGTACTATATCATTTTCTTTTATATTTTTAGGAATACGCGGTATGGAAATATATTAAATATGTACTAGCTGGTTCCGCAGACGTTGTTCTGCCCTATACACTAGTCAATGACTCAAACATAGCACCACCCATCACTTTCAGGTATAGCGTAAACCTTTCTCTATCAAAACGCTTCGATCTATTAAATTGTATTATGTTCATTCAAACGGTGTTGAGGTTGGAGCTCGCGTAGTAGAGAATGCCTCTTCCACCCACGGCGTCACATGCCGATCATTTTAAAGACAAAAATGCTCATTGTGGAGGATCCTTAGAAGATAGACATAATATGCTATTGCAAACTTTTTAGTAGCTTTTTAAGATCTAAAATTATCTAGTACATTAATTTGATATATCTCTTATGGTTTACTCAGCGTAAGCAATTTAAGCGTCCCAAAAGCCTCTTTTTTCCGAATTTATTCACCTTTACCATGACTGCTTATTTATTATGTCACTTTATCTCACAAAATATATAAACTGGCCAGATAACAACTATTAATTAAAAAAGAACATGTAAATCGGACAAGTGGTATTAGCGTTAAAAGAACATAAACCGACAGAGAGACGTTCAGTTTTATAATATCTATAGAAGATATAGATAGCAACATTAATTTTTACTCGACGAAGACAAAGCCACATGGAAGGGTTATGTTTTTAACGGTTTATATATTTTTGTAGTTACCTACGTATGTTACACTGTAGTTTTTAAATTACTCATCCAATTTTAATGAATTAGATGTCACTCGATACGCTATATTGGTCCGGGTGACATACGCTACCTCGTATGTATGTACTTAACAAAATTAATATGAATGATGTTACATCCAAAAAATAGGAGATCTCCGTTTATATACTAATATATCAGTAGGGATTTGAAATGAAATAGAATAAAATACTCACTCATAAATATAAAGATTATATGCAGTACAGTATGAAATATAAATGAAAGATAGCAAGCGACAGATATGCAATTTTCTACTATAATATATTTCAGCGTTTATGAATACTGTTAGCGCTATCTATCGGCAGTTCTGAATATCAATCGTTTAACAAAGATTAATACGGAAAAGTTTAAAATACAAATAAAAAGTTTTTTCCCTTAATTATTTCTTTAAGTAATCGGGTTACAGTTTTTAATTTTTATTAGCTCGTGTTAAATCTCTAACAATATTTAAAAAAAAAATAACCGTCTCCATACATCTTTTACAATATTTATTTATATAAACTTAACCTTTCGGCTCACAACGTCACACTTATTGCGCGTATCTTTTACTTTTTTTAAATTTAAGCTTAACCTTTCAGCTCACAATGTCACATCAAATGCGCGTAAATTTGGCACTAATACCATCCATAGCAATTGAGTAATTAACAATAGCCCTTTAATTCCCTGTCACTTACACTATTATCAAACAGATAGCTGTAATATTATTTCCCTGTTAACATAATACTAACAATAAAATTCCACCTGTGCTACACAATATAAGGTCAAACAACACAAATTTATGAATAAAAAACAAAAACCACTACATTACAGTTTGAGATCCCGCCCACAAATCCCTGACAAAGTTTTAAAATCATAACATTTAAAAAAGATTCGATATTAGTGAAATTTACATACAATTATAATTATCGTTGTTATATAACCAAGATAGTAAATTTAATGTAGGTATATGGTATTAAACAAGATAATAAATTTAACCTTTGTCAGCATTATACCACATTATCAGGTTAATCAGTGATGACAGTCAACGACGCTGACGATGTAGCCGAAGATGGTTACACGCACCAAGCATAGAGGCTAACGTACTGAAATGATTGCGTAATTTTAATAACAATAAAAAAAAAAAATGATACAAAACAATTACCAAAAACAATTTAATTTTTACAATCAAGTCTCGTTGAAGCCAGCATAAAGAAACCAACGAAATTTGCCGAGGAATAAATTATTTAAAATTTAACACAAATTGAGAAGTCGTTTTAAGTCAACGAATACTGAACATCGAGCAGCCAGCCAGCTAACCGATTCGCAGCCACGGCATTTTAATCTCAGTAAAGCTAACAAATAGGGGGCTATAAAGGAACCCGCGACCGCAAGCGATTTGTCAACTTAAGAGCGTTCCACACAAATTCCCTATATCATTTTTCGTTAACCACACAACGCGCTGACTTTTTCACACTGCTGTTTGTTGTTTTCACGGATTATTTTTATAAGTTTTGTTTTTATTTTACAAAGTATTAAACAAGGTTTACTTACACGTTGAATTGCGAATCACGAAAAATATTCTCCATATAGGATTATAAAATATAATTA
Organism: Saturnia pavonia; assembly: GCA_947532125.1. NCBI lineage: Eukaryota > Metazoa > Arthropoda > Insecta > Lepidoptera > Saturniidae > Saturnia > Saturnia pavonia. The sequence continues at coordinate 15,079,882 of OX383906.1, forward strand.
AAAACTGTACATATACAGTTTGGTATAATTAACTTAATAGAAGCCGAAATGTTCTCTATACTAAGATATTAAAAATGAAAACCAATTAAGAATGAAATAAGCAATGAAGAATTAGAATTAGATTTAGTATTACAAACAAAAGTATTTTTAAGGTAATTATGTTAGATAAGATTAATTTCCTAAGCACATTACCGATTTATCGGAAAATAAGTTCAAGACTCATATTAAGCAAGCTTAATTGACAATAGGATATTTTATAGGGTGGATCAGGACTTGAATGACGGAAGTTCTGGAAGTGACGCTCTCTTTCTCTCTCTTTACATCATATAATAACTGTTAACAATATACATACTTTACAAAAATTGTTAAAAATGTTGATAAACCCGATCGACTTCTTGCCGGCTCTTCCCGCTGGAATGTTTTCCGAATCGGTAATAGTGTATTGACATTCACAAGAGCCTACTTAGGGCCTTAACTAAATAATTTTATTTTTTATTTTAATAGTATTTGCTTCGCAGTCCGTCGCCATTTTTAAGTCACGCCTGAGAGTTCTCAGGGAATTGTGCTTCCAACAACTATGCTCACCCTTCAGGTTCAAGATAAAACAAATGTATAGGTATGTATGTATATCTATGTATATATGTATATTTTATTTTATTTTTCTTCTCATTTTTTATTTTATTTTTATATATTTGGTCTACATGTCAGAATGTCCGTCCTGTGATGTCACCGGACGGCTCCAACGTAAGACCAGGGCTGGTTGATTACAACCAACATTATGCTGAGCCGGAGCCGTTTTGTAAAAACTGGCATTTGATTTTTAGTTCTTAGTAGGTAGATTTAAAGGTATTTTTAAATTATTTATTGTTGTCAAATGTCGTTGGTATAAATAAATTAATCTTTCTTTCTTTCCATATATTATAGAGCTCAAGATTTTTTTTTTAACGTGCTTATCTATGGAACTATCAGTGAGATATGAAAAAAAATATTTATGCAAATTATATCATATTTAATAATCCTATTATAACTTCACGATACAATTCTAAAGAGCAGAGCAGCAGCCATGAACATCAAGCAATCTGGCAAGTTATAGGCAAGTACGGAAAGCAACCATAGGCTTATGCCTATAATATATTCTATATATAATATATTCGATCGTGCTATACATTTGTAATTATCCTTAGCAAGATCGAATATATTTAACACGGGTGAAACAATGGATCTATGCTAGTATATGAGATAAGAAAGAATGCTTATATCAAGAGTTTTTGAAAATTTGGATACATTAACATTGTGAATACTTAACTTCTCAATGCTATAAAGGCGAAATTAAAATCAACACTAACGCAAATAAATAAAATATTATACATATTTATTATTCTACATTCCGCAATAGTTATTCTCATTTGAACTTAAAATTGTTCATGAACGCAATGATTAACGGGTCCGGGAAAATGGAGGAAACATGCAACACCAATCAGCATACCGGCTCACTCGCATGATAACAGCTCGATAAATCATCAGTTTACCAATAATATGGGAAGAGTTGTATCCAGTAAAAATTATGTGGATCAAAAACATAGAACGGTATGATGACAGCTTGAAAACTATTTAAGAAACATTGTTCTCGTATTTCAAAAAGATACTGACCGTGTCAGCTTTAAATAATTAACAAAACAAAAAAAGGTTTGTGTGCGATTCACACACGATAGAAGTGAAACTTCATTTTAAAAAATAATTTATTTAAACAGTATATATACATACACACAGACATTTGCTCTCTCGCTCTGGCTCACACAAAGAGGAGAGACCGATAATGTGCGTTTAACATTTAACGTTTAACATTTGACGTTTAACGTTTAACGTGTTGGAAGTTGCATAAGAAGTTTCACTTCAAAAAATATTATTAATATAACTTTTTAGTTGTTAGTTATTTAACATATTTAATTTTAGTTAAAAACATATATCGGAAATATTACACATTCACTTAACTTCATATGGGGCCACGTGACGGAATACGTATTACACTCCTGTACTTAACCTATATACATTTTTAACGGATATATTTAAGGTTTAAAAAATGTATAAATAATTACGGTAATAAACAATAATTATTATCGCTTGAAAGTTATGAAACCGTGGATAAATAACTCTATAGAAATTTAAAGTTATGCGAGCCGTGCACGAAAGTTTTTGTTTAAGGATCCGATTTGGTAATTAGACATTGCCTTTCAATCTTGTGGGTTAATCTGACTTATTTTTCATGTCTTATTAATCTCGTCTAAGCTATCCACATCTCAAATGCATAGATTTAATAGACGAGATCTGTTTCGAAAGCCGTTAACATTTAGCATACTTTATAAGTTTAATATAAATAATAATTCTATATTCCGTTTTGGCCCTAAGAAGGCAATTATGTATGTCATAACACTATGAACAGTTCGGTAAACATCCCAGTCATCGACAAAAACGGGCAAGAAACTCAATTTGATTTATCATTCTATCATTTAATTATCATTTTTGTAGTGAAACTTTAAATGACGTTGAACTTTGACGTTAAATGTTAAACGTTTAACGTTTAACGCATATTATCGGTCTCTCCTCTTTATGTGAGCCAGAGCGAGAGAGCAATATATTATCGGTCTCTCCTCTTTGTGTGAGCCAGAGCGAGAGAGTAAATGTCGGTGTGTAAGTATATAGCACACTGTGTAAACAAAATAGAAAATGTCTTTTAAAATGAAGTTTCACTTCTATCGTGTGTGAATCGCACACACACCTTTTTTACTGTGTATACAGAGAGTGAGTTATTTCAAGACAACACTATCATTCACGTAATAATCCACCACGGGTGAAACCGTGGCGCATAGCTGGTATTATATATATTTGCAATATAGACAAAATCACTAGTCATACATATCGTTCGCCTATTCCATTTTCACAAATAAACGAAAAATATTAAAAAAACAAAAACAGCAAATGAAATCTGAAAACGACTGACACCGTGAACTGAAAAGATAGCAATTATTATCGTGAACGGCACGCGATATGACGAGCCCGTGCAGCCGCGACCCGGGCAATTGCTTGCTACAGTATAAATGTAACAAAAAAAAACATACGTTAATACCTATCTACTTTAATTCCGAAAGTTCATCGGAACGCTTCCAAAGCAGTCGAGTCTATCATGAACATTTTAAACAAAGTTATTTCTTCTTGTTACCGAATTGCCGGATAATAAGTTAAAGAATCATGTTAAGTTTTATTGCCCAAAGACATTACGTGAATGACAATGTTGTCTGGAAGTCATTTCATTTATTTAGATGTTTTTAGTTGTTACATGATAACCGTGAAATATTCAAAAAATGGTAAAACCAATTTTCAAAAGTTTTCATGATAGTAATCTTCTCGATAACCGGGATGTTTTCCGAACCGGTGATAGTGTAGTTTTTGTACCAAAAAAGCGGTTACAGCAATAGGAACAGAAAATCTATAGCTCTTTCTCTTTTGCTCTTCATATTTATTGTATGTCGGTCTTTCAGTTCGTAGTGAAAGAGTAAGAAATATACCAAACTTTATTTGCTCCCGCTATAGTGCAAAGTTTCTGCAAGGATGTAATACTTTTTTTTTTACTAGATTATTGTGTCCTTTTTGAATATATTTCTTTGAACAAAGAGCCCTTCAGTGGAAGCCTATAAATCAACATTGAGTTTAAATTAGTTTAGTTTTTGTTTATATAACGCATTTCATTAGTTTAAGAGTCAATACGACTTCATTGTTATTATTTCGTCTTATTTCATTCGAATTTTGTAAACCAACAAGCGTAGCTGGCGCAACTATACTCAGATAATTTAAATAAATTCGTTTTGTTTGAATCGAATAGTTAAAACAATGCACTCACTCTTACTAGTAACAAACAGTCTACATGGGTATGTACATGTTTTTATACCGAGTTATTGTCAGTTTTTTTTCTTAATACTTAGTATTTGCTAATACTATATTATTATTATTATTATTATAAGTGACGTCATTATGTCGAGTTATAAAAAAAACAATATTTAATTTGAATCTCTCTAGTTATATATAGAAAAGTTTATTAGCAAAACATATCACTGGCTGACCCGTGCTAATATGTCGCATATTATAGAACGTGAACAACAGCTATCATGTTAGAAAAATTGTTAATTGATAGCGCTTTGAATATATTTTCATTAGCATTAACAGATAGCATTCCTTATGAAAGAGTTTTTTTAACTATTTTATAATGAAAATGTTACTTTTGATGAAGAATTAACGGAGATATGACGTTGCCAGGAAAACATACATTTAAGAAATAATAAATCCTACATAATAATAATACCATTTGCTAAGACATACTACTCGTATTACTCAGCTCATAAAATAAATAACAAATTAGTCGTCCAATAAATTTCAATTAGCATAAGTATGACCTAGTTAATTATCTTAAATGAAACCCTGTTGCTGTCTCACTAATCTTATTTACTACCGCCATGAATATGTCAATTAACTAGCATTTGCCAATCGCTTCACTCACTTTACAAACGCAGAAAAATTCTCATTATGCCCTAAGCTCATTACCGATTTGTCGGGCAATTTGTTCAAGGATGGTCCAAAATGTAATTATAGGGTGAATGATAGTAGTTTTTTTATCGTTATAGGTTTAGCGCTATGATCACAATCTCACCTGATGTTAAGTGACGATTTGGTCAAAGATGGGAACACATTAAGCCTAGTGGCAGGACTGGCTCTCAAGTGCAGCGACCGGAACACACCTATAGGTGCTTGGCGACCGATTTTCAACTTGAGGGTAGTAGCTATGCGGATTTTAATATCCTACCACCATGATATTGAAATGGCTCCTTCTCTATTCGATAATTTCTATCCCTCTCATTCGATAATTTCTAATACTCTTTCGAATAACTGTAAGTTTTACTATAAATTTAGAAGTAATTATATGAAATTATTTGCACATTAAAAATTATTAATTAAACCAGATCGTGTTTCTTTCCGGCTCTTCCCGATAACTGGGATATTTGTCAGAATTGGTGGTAGTGTTTTTACTTTCATAAATGCCTTTTTAGGGCCTTAATTAAGTAATTTTGTCTTTGATTTTGTGAATATTATATTGAAAGTATAATTACTTCGTTAAGAATTAAATTAAAGCAGTTATTAATAACGTTTTTTTAATGGTACCACGGTAAAGTGTCAGAACTATGCCGGACGGTGAACATTTCATCGATTAAGTGTCAAAGCACTGTAACAGCTGTGCGCTACAATGAGTAGAAATTAACATTGTGACGTCACACGCGCTCGGATTTATTCGAGAACGATCGGCGTGTTTTCGGTACTGAATTCAAACATTAATTTTTATTTTGAAATAACTCTTGAAATATTGCGAAAAAAAATTAAATAAAAATAGTTTGTTATAAAACTCATTGATCTTTCCATTTATCACAAAAAAAAAACATTCAAGTACCAAATTACTGGATATGTATATCGACTGATTCCGGAACGCAACACGCCCGATCGTGCCACTATGTATGTCGTTACACCTGGTGTATGGTCGTGATCCAATCGGACACGATTATCGTATCCTACCACCCAGAAAAAGATTTGTATATAATCTTTTATCAAAGGAACTTTTATATTTCCAATTTTAGATAAATCTAAATTTATATTGTTGTGGTATAAAATATATTTTTTAGCAATTATTTAATAGATATTTTTGTTTTAAATATTATGACAAGAAAAATGTGAATCGTGAAAATATTATTTATTCGATTCCACCAGCGAAATAAGTGATGGTTTCAATTTTTAAAACATTTTAAATACAGAGAATTTAAACAATGTGCGAAAAAATTCGAGAGATGTATATCCCTCCCTTCACAGTCATAAATCCCTTCATCCATCTGCGACGGAAATTTTGTCTATACATGTAATAAAATTGAATGTCTGTTTGTAATGTCAAAATAAAACCTTTTTACTAAATGCATATAATATGAAAGTATATACGGTACCTATAACAAATAAACAATTTTAAAAAATATTGTGGGTGATTCTGTCTGTTATATTAAATAATTAGGGTTCCGTGCAAATAAAATAATAAGCCTTTTTTTTTCTTAAAAATAACCGGTGAGCTACCGCCGTGGGTGCAAGCGGAGTAGTTTCAATACCAACGGCACTTTGTAGTCCAACGCGAGCGAAGCCGCGAGCACATCTAGTTTATAATTGAAGCAATGATGGCTCAGTGGAGTGTATATGATGAAGCAATGATGGCTCAGTGGTAGTGTGTACGTGAAGCAATGATGGCTCAGTGGTAGTGTGTACGACTTCGCGTCGATTGACGTGAGTTCGAATCCCTGCAATGAGTCTGAGCTTTCGGTGAAGGAAAACATCGTGATGAAACCATAGCATGGTGGTAGGGCTTTTTCAATTGCCCGCCTGGCTAGCTACCACCCTCAAGTTGAAAATCTGTCGCCTAGCACCAATAGGGGTGTTCCGGCTGCTGCACTTGAGAGCCAGTCTTCCACTAAGTTTAGCTTGAAGAGTTTAGATGATTAAATGAAGATAGATTGATAGCTTATCTTCGGCCACATCGTCACTTAACATCAGGTGAGATTGTGGTCATTACGCCAAAACCTATAACTATTTAAAAAATGCAAAAATTATATGAGTATAAACCGAACCTTGTTTCGAACTACACTACGCATATTCGCTACGTCGTAGCACTAAGCTACAAAGACGCGATGTCGAATGAAATTTAATGTAGCATGCGACAACATCTGCTACGTCGTAGCTTTGCTACGATATCAGCAGAGGTTTATATAAAGCTAGTTGTGACCGCGGCTCCGTTGAGACAATTACGCAGTAATTATTTAGGTTTGGTAATTTTGTTTCTGCTCATATTTCGGCTTCGGCCGAACTTCAGTTAAATCGAATGTTTACCGAACTTCCGCCCATCCCTAATTAGTACATATGTAATTTTAGTACTCGCTTGGCTAGCTACTATCCTTATTTTTGTATATGATAGCCAGATTCACGAGGAATAATTTAAGGCTATCTAGCATTAGGTCACGCCTCTTAGCTAGCCTTAAATATTGATTTTTGTTAGGTAAGTCAGAAGAAATAGCGCAAGCTAACTGCTTTATCAGCGTGCGCTGGCATAATGGTTGGTGAGACGTAAATGCAATATTGACGTCAAAAATATTGATTTTCAGTACATCTAAAAAAGATTGGAGTACCATATGCCTATCTCTTATACATAAGCCACAATAAGGTATTTTGTGACAAAGTTTAATTGAAAATTTAAAATTGATTGACAAGACAATTTTATGAAGATAAACTTTGCTTTATAGCATGTTATTTAGGCGTATAGTTTGGAAGATAATGTAAAATTAAAATAATTCAACACTTGGCTATGACCGCTCGATAAAAATATTGTCTATACTGAAGCTACTTATCATATAAAATTGTGTTTAAACATTAACATAAAAAAATTAACCAACGTATACTTAAGACAGCGTTACGTATTACATTTATTCGAACAACATTATTTAGCTTTATAATATTAGTATGGATTAAGTATGTTATTTATTTATTTTATTTTAGTATATACAAAAATTATTGACCTAAACTAAAAGATGATTCACTTAAAAGACAATTCATTAGAAAGACGTTTTAATTAAAAACAGTTCAAACAAGTGTCAGATTTCGTAAAACTGCAAAAAAAACCCCATTCCATTTTATAAATGTGTTAACTATAAAATAATTACACAGCAAGAACTCGACCCAACGCCTAATATATATATAAAATCCCAAATCCATTTGTCATGGCGAGGTCGCTGCACACATTTTTCATATAACGTGGTATTTATTATATTACATTTAATTCCTAATTCAGAATTGATTATGAACAATTAGTCTAAACTGTTTCAAATGATTCTCAACTAGACGCGTATTCATTTGAACAGAATGCAATTTGATAGATGGTCATTTAAAATAAAAATGTTAGCTTAAATAATAGGTCTTTACTTATTAAATTACTGTTTTATATAGAAAAAAACAATCTTTTTTTTTAATGAAATTATATATTTCTTTAATCGTAGTATTGACTATTATTATCGATGCACTTTTGCCATTTTAATGGAAGGTCACTGATACCTCTGCTTTAGAATTCCTGGGACGGGAATCGATGAACTCTTTAAAGGTGTTTTTAACCGCCTCATCGACTTAAAACTTAATCCTGCAACAAACTATCCATATTCGGAAAAAAATGGAAATCATTGAGAGTAAGGCCTGGTGAGTATGGTGGGTGATGTCGTAACTAACTCCTGTAATTTTGAGACAGTCTCTTATGCGATTGCTGTCGTGATGAAGGAGTTTACTAGAAGAACTGACAAATCTTTGTTGTTTGACAATGAGCTGGTCCATTTTCATTAGCAAATCTTCACACTACACTTTTACCGTAATTGTTGTGCCAGGTCTCAAGATGCTGTAATGAACAATGCCGGCGCAGGTCGACCATACACTCACAAGTAGCCTATTTTGCCTCACTTTGCATTTAGGACATGAATTGGCTGCCTTCCCTATGTCCAACCAATGCAATGGACATTTACCATACATACGATTACCATACAGGACCACTTTTCATAAAAAGTCACAATCCGATTCAAAATCCCCTCATTTGTGTGCTCATAAATCACTTTTCAATTTTCAATAAAACTTTGTGACAAAATACCTTATTGTGGCTTAAAATAAGTAAATAATAAAAAAAGTTATTACACAATACTTCACAACGAATGTCTAAAACCTTTTAAATCAGCTCATAAATCTTTCAATGATAAACTGTAGTTAATTTATCTACTTATAGTAAAAAGTATAATCAATTGTAATATTCAAAAACAATGATAGAAAATTTTAATAACATCGTCTTTTGACTGCACTAAAGATGTTCCCATTTCGACTACTATCAATTAGGGATAAGCAGTAGCTTGTTTGGGGCTCTCGCTGATGCTCGTAGCGCATACAGATGACATGGAATCGATTCACTTTGTACCCCACAGGATCGCTCTTATTAATTAAATAAAGGCGATTGTTTGCGATTTACTAGCCACTATTTTGGACACATCAGAGTATCATTATTCAAAGTTAGTGGGTATGTAATAAAAGAAAATTAATAAGTTGCACTTACTCGTAAATGGGGTCTAATATTTGTGTAAAGTTTTAAATCGTGTTTTCAACCTAGTCATCATTTTCCGATTTTAACATTTTAAAAAATTGAAAATTGATAATAAAAATAGGAAAATAACACTTGGCATAGCCAAGCACACTCTTAGGAAATACGACAGTGAGAGAGAATAAAACCGTATTGTACAGGGATATGAAGACTGTCAATTACAAAATTGTAAATAATTTCACAAATTGACATCCAAATTCTATTCTTCCAGTCTTTTTGTTTTAGATAGGTTCTAAATTTTTCCTTACATCGAACTATTTTATAAAGTGGAACATCCCAAATTGATTAAAACGCGCGGGCGGACGGACCCTCGTGTAAACGGAGTTTTAAGACCAAGTTTAAATTAAAGATTTTTTTAATGGAAAGCTACATTAAGGCTGGCAGAAAATGTATTATTATCGCTGAATGTGGATAAAGGAAAAATTTATCCGAACATCGCTGAGCACGTTTAAAATGCATTGCGCGGTGTGCGTTTAGCGAGCTGCAATTTAATTGGCCGGCCGCGCCCTCTTCCGGCCAACTCCAGATGTAATTGATTTCGCATCGTACTGCATACTAACGCTTCACTGGATTCGTTTAAACTATTAAATTTATCCCACGTAATATTAATTATATAGAGTGTAGCCTACGACTTCTAAGTGAAGTTAGTATTCGATAATAAACTAAAGTAAAATAAAGACGGTTTTTAGTTTTTCATTCCTTTTAAAAGTGATGGCACTATGCCTTATAGTAAGAACGGTGGAAACCAAAAACAACGGTGACCACCGAGAGATCGATAATTGATATTCCTCGCTATCATCTCTCTGCAACTGGATATATGCTGGGTGATTCCGAAACGTGACAAAACAAAAAAGAATCACTGATGGATTCATTGTTATCGGGATTCTGTCGGGTACATAACTCTGCCACCCCCTTGATTACTGGATGTACGCAAGATAATCCTGGAATGCGACACACTTGAGAGTGCCATTAGTTTTATTGTTAATTAATGATACACAAGATATGCATCACGTATTGATGGTATGTGACCGGAACAAAACAGAGAAAGTATGGTAGTAGGGCACTTTAGTCACAATATGTGGTACCTTGCTATATTGTCCAAAATTCGACATTTACTGACACCGTTTCGGTATAAAAGTTTAAAGCTTGAAAAAAATTAAGCCAAAGGTGGAAGGCCAAAAAATCAAGAAACTAAAAAAGATAAATTTTAACTCTCCTGAATAGTACTTATTTTTTTACATAGCACATTATACAAACACATCTACGATATATTATAGTATTTAAATTTGCAAGTAACGAATTATTCACACACTGCTAATATGGAAGAAATCCTTTTGTATATGATATCCCGATTAATGAGGAATAGTGTAGGATATATAACTTCACGCTACAACCCTAAGGAGCGGAGCAGTAACTATGAACGTCAAGCAGTCTGGCAAGCTGTAGGCAAGTATGGGAAGTGGAATAACGATAGGGCTACACGGACGCGTTCCCCGTGGAGAGTTTGTCGAACAAGTTTAACACCGTGAATGAAACCGTGGCACACAGCTAGTCATTTTATTACATCCCTGCGGATCCCATAACACAAAATAGTTTATAAAGTTTACGACTGAATTGTGTTGTGTCATTGTATGTTTTATAGGTTACTTTTATTTTATAGGTTCTCCGATAATTTGGCTACTAAACTATAAAACTAGTATTTGTCACACTTGACATTGGCGAAATTGCCATGATTAGCAGAAATCATAAATTAAAAAAAACAATGGTTAAGTCGCGTTTTCTTATTGGTTGACCGGTTGTGGCGTGTTCTTGGTCACTTTCTACCGGCAGCTTTGCTCATAGCGCTTACAATATTTTTTTTATTCTACAAAGTTGATATACGGCTTGCCTGATGTTAAGCGGCTACCGTAACCTATGGATGCTTGTAATACCATAAGTATCACAGGCGCGTTGTCGATCTTCAACCCTCTACCCCAAAGAGCTCTAGAAACTCTACTCACCGCACGAACACAACACTAGATTATTTGGTTGCGATCTCCTGAAAGGTGGAGGTATTCTACCAGTCGAACTAATAATAATCGGATTAACATATAGTTCGAGAACATTCGATATCTCGGCGTTTAGAATCGCCAATATTTTATAGACTAACACAGTAATTAAATACTTGCTTTTACCTAAACATAGAATATATACTTACAAATTTTAATTTAGCTAGTAAATTATAAATTAATAAGAGTTGTGTTTTATAATACAAAAATTTATTGTAATGACATCTGGCGTTACAATTTTGAACTTCATAGTCAACCAAATAGCATTCATCATTTAATATATTTCTTTAATTAGTTTGATTTTAGAAGGCACACTGATACAGTATTTGAAAATATAGCATCGAGTGTGACTATCTTCAGCGCAATGATACCTACAAGAGTCTCAGCAAGCAAATTTATTGTGTTGACTTTTTGTAATAATGTGTAAAAATGTATTATCATTATTTTTTCATAACGCGTCTAAAGAAGTCTAGAATGTAAAAAATAAAAACCGAACTCATCGTCACGTCGGCCGACGAACACGAATCCGTTGTCACATAATCGATCCATTATCCCGGGAACCCGTACCCTGGATATCCGCACTACGAGCCCCATATAATTTGTTACACGATTTAGTCCGGCGTTGCGGGCCGCGGCCGGCCCGACTGCGATGTATTTGCCGACGTCGTCGCAACCCGTATATTCGCAAAGTTTATTTATGTTCGGTATCTAGCTTGTGTAGCTAGTGCGGTTCATTGGATTCTATTAACGGTATGCGAGTGAATTTAGTGAATTTCGATTATCTTCTGGCTTCTGGAGTTACTCGTTCAGGGCGATATGAACAAGCAAGTTAGTTACATATAATAAAAATCTATACATACTAATTTATAATTTTAATAAAACAGGAATCTGTACATTAAAGATATTTGAGAAAAATACTACTGGGGGTTGAAAAACATGGACAGAGAACGTTTCGACAGATTTTGAAATTTTTGTCTGTCTGTCTGTAACTTTGACCACCAATCACATAGAAACTGCTGAACCGATGAAATTTGATTGTACTCGGCTTACGTCACTTTTCCCAAATATTATACAATAAAAATCGATTTTTTTAAATAAATGTTGTATAAACATAGTAGAAAGATAAATAAATATATCCACCCTATAACTGCGAACAGTATAGCGCTATGATACCGCTAAACTAATGTTATTCGTGCCAAAACTTCGTTATAATAAATGTGTAATAATTTTGTCGATAAAAAAAAAACTAATCTTATAAGGCGATTTATTACGCCCATTCGAGCGAGTCCGGGACCCGTTCCACTAACAAACTTTCTAAAACTCCCTTACTTTTTCACCGCTAAACTCCCCGATGGTTTGGACTAGATATAAATCTTTGTAATTGTTGAAATATTTGAATTTCGAAGTTTCACGACAAAGAAAAAAAAAGCGAATGGACTGTAAATTTGGAATTCGGGACCATAAAATAATGCATTAATTGGACACCTTGCTGAAGAAAAAAAGTGGATGAATACTTTGAATAGTGTGACGCATAACATCGGGTGTGACTATCTTCACCACAATAAAACGTAAGGTTTAGTGAGCAATTACATAGTGTAGACTTCTGGCTATAGTGTGCGCGCACATCGTAAAAATTCACTCACTGTTTGGGCTAGTTGTTTCGATTAGTTCATTTTATTAATTATATGGTCAGAATGAAATCGGACGCACCGACTTCTTCTAATCTGTGCCCTTCCTAATGCTGATTGGCTAACGACGTTGTAGCGTTGTACGACGTCACTGTTGGTGGACACTGCCGCCACTCCCTTAAATAAAAACTTGTAAAAAAAAAGACTAATATACTCTTCGTTGGGCGTTGCTTGAAAACGGCTGAACATTTTTGGTTAATTCTTTTTTAATTTGAACAGGGAAAACATTGAAAGTTACCCGGAAAGTCATTCATTCTGTAGTTTTATTCAACATGCAATGTCGCTTATGTAGTAATAGACCATCGTCAACATTTAATCTGACAGACGTAACTGCTGAAGATAAACTTCCCCTAAAGATCACCATAATAACCGGTATACTCGCATCTAACGGATTCCCGTAACCTAAATCAGGGTGTCAGTCTACCTCGTGGCAGGTCTGCCTGCATACGCTGAGTCTTCCCTTAAAAGGTCACTTCTCCAGAACTCTTCAGCCCGGTCAGCTATCCGTTGTACGAGCTACGTGACCCGCCTAGTACAACTTAAGTCTAGTAATTATGAATAATGTTCGGCTCTACAATAAACCTCCTAAGTATAGTACTGTTTTCCCGCATTAAAACCACAATAGTCACGTAAAACAAGTTTTATTATCGAAAGGGTGTTTATTATAGACTGGATCATTAAGTAATTGCTAATGATGTCTGGAAATGAAAAAAAAAACATATTGATAAAGCCGATCGAGTTTCTTACCGGCTCGTCTCGATGACTGGGATGCTTACCGAAAAGATTATATTGTTTTGACGATCATAAGTAGGTACCTTCTTAGGACCTAAATGAAATAAAGTATTTTTGATTTCGATTTAGTAATTGGGTTAATGATTTTTTTTTTTGGTGATATTTGGAAAGATCGTATATAAGTTTTATAATACAACTATTTTTTTTTCGCAATATTTCAAAAGTTATTTCTGTATAAAAAATATTTTTTGAATTCAATACCAAAAACGCGCCGATCGTTCCCGAATAAATCCAAGCGCGTGTGACGTCACAATGTTAATTTCTACTCATTGTAGCACACAGGTCACAAACCTGGCGATCAAACGTGGCGCGTTCGTAGTCATGTGATTCTTTTTAAAATGTTACAGTTTTCAATTGTTTATTATTAATAAAAAAATATGTTTTAAGAGTTTTTCCAATTGACTATTATCATAGTTATGATGACGATTTAAAATACATAAAACAGTCGACATTCTTTTTTTTTTTAAATGCCCAATTAACCATAGCGTGATGGTAAGATATCTTTCAATGCTTACTTGCCTATCTAACGCCCGCAAGTAGAAAACTCTCCCGGTAAGCACCTATCAACATGTTGCAGCGGTTGCACTGTAGGACTGGTCTGATTTCTAATCTTCGTATTTGCATAACATAATTCAAATTGATTTCCGCCCAATCAGCGTAGAGTTCCTAACGTTGGCACGTAGTGAACTAATTAGCGAACGGTACGCGATCCGCTCAGTATGTATTCGTCAGCGTTGATTCGAGTCTTCACTCTAGATTGAACTAATCGCCGCGATAAATACTTACAGCGACAACGTACGTGCGAGCCTCCTGATTCAAATCCACAATTAACTAGATAGATTGGTTTGGAAGGAGTTGTTAAGTTCTGCTGTTACCAACGAAAATCTCTATAGGTTATGTTCGATTTTATGTTTCTTTAATACATACGCATATCCTAATACTTGTGTTAATCCTGATATAACATCTAATCTATCTACATTACCATTTTAAAGAGTTAATATTTGTGAATATGTCTTAGTAGGTTATCTCTGGATCAGATTCTAAATAGAAGATAGAAAGGCACGTTAAGGTTATATTTTTTTATAATTGTAAGTTCCACGCACGCAGTTGCGGGAATTATCTAGTATAATATAAATCCGAAAGTACGTTTTGATCAAATATAATTGTACCAATCACGTTCAAACGTCTGGAAGGATTCTAAAGATATTTGGCATGGAACTCGTATCGTAGAATAGAATACAGGAAACTTTTTTCATAATTTACGCTAAACATAGCGGGCGGGTAACAGCTTTAATATTCATATTTTAAGTATAAAAATCGTGCTATTGGAAAAAGGTCTTTTGCCCAACCGTGTAATATATACAAATCGAAATCATATGAGATTGGGTCGTATGTTTTTTCCCCAACAGTAAAGCTAATCTAATTCCAAGTAAACTTTTGAGTTGTTAGGATTCCGAAGTGAAATGGAACCCTTAGTATAGTTTCGGTATGCCCGTCTGTCTATCCGCGGTATAGCTCAGAGATTCTTAGTACTAGAAATCATTAATTTGGTACGGATATACATATCAATCACGATGACAAAGTCAAAGTCTAAATCTTTAAAAAATAATTGTTTAGGGTAAACCCCCCCTAAACGTAAATTGGGAATGTTTTTTTCTCGTTCATCTCATCGTGAGGGGTATCGTTGGACAGGTTGCTCAAAAATATTGCGGGTCCGTGAAAAATATTTTTCGATTCAGAGATCCGTTTGTGAAATATTAATCTTTACAGTGTAAGAGTCAAGTGTCCTCCCTCAGCCAGCTAAATAGTTGTTTTGGATATGTGAAAAAAATCATGGTAGTAGTATATATAATGAAGTTAAAAGGAAAACTATCACAGGTAAATATGCTTTACAAGTTGGGATCTATACCACCATGCCCGGCCCCGGCCTGGTGTAGCATGAATAAAGGATGATTCATGTTACACCGAGCCGCAGCCAGGCCGGGCACCGGCCGGGAAACGGTCAGACATTTATAGTATATTTTTGTATGAAGTAATTCCTGCTACATCAGACCAGACACGTGCCTCATCCGGGTACGGTCGGTGTAGTATAAATTACTTCATACAAAAATATACTATAAATACCGTCTCCTGGTCAACGCCCGGCTCGGTCTTTCACCCGATGTAACATTAATAATCCTTAAGTCTGCATATTGTGACGTGCAACAACGGAACTCTACACTGCGTGTGGCCTGACACGCTCTTGATTTAAAAAAAATGTTTTCAAAGGCACCGGCAACAAAGGAATGTGTCATTTTTTATAATACATTTGCAAAAAGCGCCTCTAGTAGAAAAGTCTAAGAACTAAAACTAGTAATCCAGAAAACGAAACCTTTCATATCTAAAAACTTTCTAAACTCTCTCTTCGGATACAAATCCGCATAAAATACACCTAAATATATTTAAATCATTTATATTTAGAACTCATCAATGCGTACAAAATTCCTTATATCTACGATGAACATTAAAACTTAAAGTTTGTTATCATAGTCTCTCAATTTACGACTGCAATAACAGAATGTCGTGGCGCACGGACATAACTCACGAATAATCACTTTATTTGTTAAGTTTCAATAGAAAACTAACTATCGAATGGGAATCGAGTTGAAAAATTGTTGACAAGAACGGTTTCGTGTTCCGAAATATGAACCTATTGTACGAGGAATTATTGCGAAAGTTTATTTCTTTTTTTTTTGCAATAATTAGTCATATTTTTGGTTATTTGTTTAGGTTTATAATAATAGTGTGTTATATAACATATGGCCAGTGTGTTCCCTCCTTCCTATAACATGGAGTCATTTAAACATAACATGAGGAGACATTTGCACATGCCAGCGGCTATTGACGATGGATTGTACATCCCACGGTAGTCACCGATGTTAATAGATTGCACTGTGTTCACCGTCTGGTATAGTATCATCAATTTACGTCACCGTGCAAAAAAAATAAAATAAAAAAAAAACTTCTTCCATAAAATCTTAATTGCGCCTGCAATACATATTTTACTTTTTCTTCTGCAGTTTAAATATTTTACTTCTTCTGTAAACCCACCAAGAGAGGTAGGGCACAGAGAAATTTCTTTGGAGATTTCTCTCTACTTGGGGCAGCCCGACTGGTGGAATACATTCACCCTACAGAAGATCGCAGCCATATGACCTAGTGTTGTGTTTCTGCGGTGAGTAGGGTTTAAAGAGCTCCTGGGGTAGGGGGGTTCAAGGTCGGCAACGCGCTTGTGATACCTATGGTATTGCAGGCGTTCATAGGCTACGGTAGCCGCTTACCATCAGGCGGGCCGTATGCCTGTTTGCCACCTTTATAGTATAAAAAAAAACTTGTCTGCAACTGAAAATCAGCGCTGGGGTCACTCAGAACAGTGGCATCCAGCTTATGCTGAGTTGTGCGCCCTTTGCAGTGGTACTACGGCACATGGTTTTATATGATAACATTATTGACTTTTTTTAACTTTTCTTATTCATTGTTTAACTTTTATGTGATGTTTATTTTGTCTATAAAAGCTGTGTGCCCGTATGTTATCTGCAATAAATATATTTTCTTGCGTTCTTTATCAAGTTTTAGGTTACGACGTGACTGACATTTTCTGTCGACTGTCGACCGACGCGATGTCCGTACACACTAACTACCACTCAACATCGTTACATCATGCACCCCGATTGAAAGTATTTAAAATTTTAGAGGTACTTTACCGAGCTTTGAGACTACTACATAATGGTATTACACCATGTTTAGGTTAATATATATTTTCATTATGTAATATTGAAGCTAATTATTCGAACCGATACAATCAGTATTATGGTCCGTTACCGATTTATCAACAGCCGCTCATTAAAGCTAACTGTCGAACAACATCATTGGATTTCGGTAGAAATGTAACAAGCATTAGTTAAACACCCACTAAATTCACAATCGCCATGTTAATTCATCCATTAGAAGTAATATCGGTTAGATGAGGTGGCCTCAACATGCCGATGTTGCAAGTAAATTGCTCCATTTGTCTGCCGATACGACCACAGACTAAATACTGTTCAACTGTTTACCTGACATAATTATATTCATAAATCTATATATAAACATGTAATGGTTTTACAAATTTTGTGATAGATATATATTAAGCAACTGATCACGAATATGTCATTTAATTTTTTTGGCTGTTTGTGTCTAGTTTTAACTCAAAAAGGCTTGACCGATTTTAATGAAATTTTATACACGGGACGTATACGTTATACCGCAACTGATAAGCTAAAAAACTGTCTTTGTCTTTGTGCCACCATCTTGTTGTATCAACTTATATAAAAATACTACGAAAACAAACACATTAAGATTGGCAAGTGATTTTTGCGGCGCCAAAACAAGAAGAATAAGAAAATCCGTCACCGTGACTTTTAGTTTGTCGCGTTTCATGGTCACCTTGTAGACTGGCATGACAGCGACGAACAGCGATGAATTTCCGATCTCTAGGTGGTCTACGTTCTTATTGGATTGAGTTGTGCTTACCATCAGATAAGATTCCGTTAAACAATATTCAATAAAAATATGTCAATTATTTTACAGACTCAATATTTTTTTAAGTACAAGGAAAGCATGAATACTCCATATAAAGTTAAATCAAAACTTGGTCACGTACAAAATCAAGTATCAAGAATGGTATTAAATTTTTATGTAACGACACGGAACGGGCTTACCGCAACTTTTAAAGTACACTGCGTCCCCATAAAGAGTTAATATTTCAACGTGGAACACAAAGAGAGCAGTAGTCGTGGACCGAAGTTTTAATTTGCTTAGAGTTGCTATAACTTGGAACGGGTCCCTCGGTGGGCGCCAAATTAGGTACAGTCACAGACTAAAGTACAGATATACGGGGATCTCTCCCCCCTACTGATAGTTTAATTCGTTTTGTGCCGAACAGTTTTTACTCTGTGGGATTTTGCATTTACTTTGTAATTTAGTTTAGTAAAAAAAAATAGAAAGATTCTCTTTGAATAGAAAAGTAGTGCAATTACGTTCGTGGACAGTTACGACCAGTTATTTCCTTCGAATTTCGTTTATATTATCTTTTTGTTTAGTTAAGCACAGTTTGATATGACCGCATTTTACCGAGGAACAATAGAATTTGTTAAATCGGAAATTACAAATGATATTTTGCTGGAAATTTTTTACAGGTTTTTTTAAATGATAATATTATACCTTAAGTTAAGGGATGGTGTGGCCAAAAACGGTAACACAAAGCCTATAAAATAAGTTCTCAAATACAGCAGTCGGAACAAACAGAAAAATTATCGGTGACAGATTTTGATGGTTGAGATAAGGAGTTTTTTTTTTCGAATTGACTATACTCTTAGCCGTAAGGGTCCTGCAGCTTTTACAGCGTTACCCGGGCTTGGGAGCGAGCGCCACGATAGCAATGAAACAAGTTCCGAGGGTGCCAAAGTGGCCGAACCTCGGCGCGGACTGTTGCAGCGATTGCAAATAAGTCGCGATCTAGCTAATTCCCTATCCGTAATTCGATCTAAATAATTATACATATATACCCCTCTCTCTCCTTTGGGAGGAGGGGAAGAGACAAGTGTATATATATTTAGTAATCTGTAAATTTTGTCTAGACTGACTAGCCAAAAAAAAAAGAAAAAAGATCTCTTACAGAACCTATGAACCGAATGGTGTGCATGTGTGTAACGCAGTGTAACGATTGTATGTTGGTATCTAGTGAATGCAGTGTCACTGTATCGCACGAGCCGCTGCTAGACTCAAGGGCTCCATGCCGGAGGATCGGACCTAGTTGATAGGGAGCGAGACTAGCACTACTAATTTATACTATGAGTAGCAAGGCTTCGTGATTATTGAGTGATTTAGACCGGCGGATAGTCAGTTGTCCGCAGGTTCGAACGTTATATCTAATTTTATTGTAAAATATATGCAGCGCTTACAGCCTAACTACAATGAAACTAAAAGGATTGTAATATTAGTTACGTAATAGTATGTTTGACAACGATCTACAAACACTGAAAGAGATAAAGATATCGTTTAAAAGTAAAAATTATAGAGAAAAATTTAAAGCGCTTTAGACATCGGTTAGTTATAAATACGGCAAGTTAAAACAAAAATCATAAAGAAAACCAAGAAAAGTTGAAATAATAAAGTGGCAGATATAAGTCAAGTTAGTTTAATACGTTTGAAAATTGGTATTTAGAGGTCATTGAAATCGTAGACGTATACATAATATTCTTATTATTTATCGTTATAGGCTTAGCTTTGTGGCCACAATCTCACCTGATCTTAAGTGACGATGTGGCACTATATGGTAACACGCTAAGCCTAGTGGGAGAACTGGTTCTCAAGTACAGCCGCCGAAACACACCTATTGGTGCTTGGCATCAGATTTTCTACTTGAGGGTAGCGGCTAACCAGGCGGGCATTAGAAAGAGCCCTATCACCATGCTATGGCTACATCATGTTTTCCTCCACCGAAAGCTCAGGCTCACGCGATGTACGTACACGCTACCACTGAGCCATCATTGCTTCTAAAATTGTTTTTTGATAATGGGATGGATCAACGACTACACTGCTGGAGTGGTATACATATATTCATTAATTAATCAGTAAAACTTATTTTAACTACTCTGGCAATATTCACTCACTCACACTCACACACATTCACAGATATGTGTTGTGTATTTATACAGTGTTAATATCTAGTTGTGACGAAAACATAGCTACGTGTTTTAACATTTGTTGTTCTGATGTCTCCATCTACCCTTTTCTCAAATCTGTGTGTAATGAGATAACACTCACCGTATTTTCACTTCCTTGGACTGCCATTCGCTGTGCTTGTCGAAACTTATGAGTATTGCGGCGATTTCCTGAAACAATACATCATATGCTTTAACATATATTATACTAGCTTTCCGCCTGCGACTTCGCTTGCGTAAATTATGAGACTTGTACAGTTCATATTTTTATTTCTATTATATGTATGTACGTCTAATTTTCTGGGTATCTAGTTTACGCAAACAAAGCTACCCACAGAAAATTACAGTTAATTAAAGCACGTTTTGTCTATCACATTGATGATAGCACTGTACGGTGACAAATATCATCTGGCTGTTGTTGGAACTGAGTATAAACAGGCCAAATAGAATAAATCCGATCAGAAAAACATTATTTACCATAAAAGTTTTACATTAAATTACTTAGATCAATTATTACTCTCCGCTGAGCTTCAGGGTGCAAAAGCAATCACTAATTTAAGGTAATTTATATTATATCTCTAAATCTAATTTATTTTTAGTATAATCGTAATATCTGCTAAAATGTCAAAGATTTAATTCAAACGCGCCTAAAGAAGGCAAAAATATTTTTTGAATTATATTAATACGTGAAGAAATAACCTGATACTATTTTTAAGCATATTGCGCTTACGCACCGCGGCAGTGTGGGATATGGCATTTAAAGTGTAGAGTGTTAAAATGTTACAAATACATTAAATTAATTTTAATTAAATATTTATTGTTTAAGTTCATACTGCAAATATCAAACACGTAATCACATCACATAGTCCGTATGTGTAAAAAACTTGAGAATGTTGCCAACAAATATTGTGTACTGACAGATTGATTCAATAATTTTACGAGCTATGAATTTTCTTCAATTTCAATTTTGATATACTCTTTGACAAAAGAAACTCTATAACGTTGAAACTAAAAAATAAATAAAAATTTGTTACAGTTCTCGGTCGGCCACGCAAGCAAAGCCGCGGTCACAGCTAGATTGTCAACAAAATAACTATTAATATATAATGGCGGTAATTATTAGTACTTAATTTTATTAAAATAAACACAAAGAATATAAAAAAATCGAAGTCACTTTTGTTGTTAATATTAAAGAATATATTTCACAAAACCCGACGGCCGTACAGCGGAGCTAACAAAGTTTA
The DNA here is from genome assembly GCA_947532125.1 of Saturnia pavonia. Classification (NCBI taxonomy): domain Eukaryota; kingdom Metazoa; phylum Arthropoda; class Insecta; order Lepidoptera; family Saturniidae; genus Saturnia; species Saturnia pavonia. Next base: position 15,101,647 of record OX383906.1, read on the forward strand.
TTACATTTGGTCATAAATCAAACGTTGAAACTCGACAACGCTATTTGAATAACAAGAAAATATAATCGTAAAACATCGTTTTCCCAATCCCAAGGGATTTATGAATATTTAATTTCTAAGTGTAGTTAATACACAGTGGCTGAGATCTTTGATGCTCCTTCGAATAACGTAAGCTGGGAATTTTAGAACGAAGTTGAGCTTTCACTAAGAGAAAATTATAATATACTTGAAGCAGATTTTCCAGTTTTCACTTAGTCAATGTCAAACTTAATTTGGATAAGCAACTGTATTCCAGCAACTGCACGTGTAAGTTAATGCGTATTGGCATTAATTATGCAATACAGGTTTTTTTTTAATAATACCACTACAAATTACCGGCACAATAACAAAGGCAGGGCGCTCATTAGGGGCGGGAGGGAGAGAGGGAGGCCTACATCCAGCAGTGGACTAGTATAGGTACATGAAGTTGATGACCCGTCGATAGATCAGCAGTAAATCGACGGTTGTCATTGATGGATTTGGATTGTACTGTCCTTATCATCAGGGACAGTACCGTCAATGTACCGAGCTAATATAACTACTATTTAGGTTAGCACAAAAAACTTTTTTTTACTTCTCACATGAAAGTATTTTAATGTAACACGTTCAACGACTGTCTATCAAGTTAAATACGATTGAAATCTTCTATGTATAAATCTTCATATCAGTAATAAATCATATAAATTCTTCGTTCAATTTAGAAAAAGATTGAGGGTCCGCGAAATTAATACATTTACAATCATGCACCCTCGTTTTAATGACGGTACACAGAAAAAAACGAGCTACCGTATGCTTGTTTTTATTGACATTGAAAATAAGGTAACACATTCACTAAAGTATACAATACTTTATAGCCTATTCATTATCTACCTTAAGTAATAAAACCTAAATTAATTAATGATTTTTTTCTTTTTCGTGTTTACGTTTTTAATTGTGACGTGTGAATCTGCTTTCATAGTTCTGCTTGTTATTTTTATATATTCATAAGCAGCCAACAATAGTATTTCCAACGAAGTTCTTTTGTAAACCTTAAAGCAACGAAAACTATGTAAACAGCTTTTCACTTCACATTAAAAAGTAATCAAAATATAGCCACTATTAATTACTTCTATGATAGATATATCTCTCCGAGTGTGATATGATAATTAAAGTAGAATTGACATTTGCTGGGGTTGACAGTTGACACATTTGACAGTGTGTACACAAAAGTAACAAAGTCTGAAATAGTTTCAGTTCAAAACTGAGGCCAACCGACACGACGTGTAACGACAAAATTTGCAAGAATATGGTTATGTGCCCGTCTCGCGAGAGGATGTACATGACGTCCTGTTTCTAGACCCTTAGACGGAATGTCCCGCGAAGGATGTGTGCGGAGCGCCAATTCTTACGCTTTATATCACAGTTAAACTTTTAGGTTGAAGTAGAAATGGATCCACCTAGAAGTTAACGATAAAGATTGTATTCATTGCCTACCGATAGTTATTATATCTTTCTTTTTTATTTACGTCCTGCATTATAATTGAAAATGTCTCGCAAATTCATGTTCTAAAGTAGGCAACCATAGTTCTTTTTTTTTCATTGTTGTAGGTTTGTTGTAGTGTCCACAATCTCACCTGATGTTATGTGACGATGTGGCCCAAGATGATAACACGCTAAACCTAGTGGAAGACTGGCTCTCAAGTGCAGCTGCCGGAACACACCTATTGCTTGGCGACAGATTTTCAACTTGAGGGTGGTAGCTAGCCAGGAATTGTTAAGCATATCAGCATACTCATTAGATGATAGACAAGTCCTCGGAAAAACTGCACGCTTCTATAATCATAGAAATAATAAATATTTTCTCAACGTATCGCTGAACCCAACGCTACGTCTCCAAGCTAAGTAGGCCGACTAAGTGGAAGTTAAACTTAACCTCATAGATTTATCACCCCCACACATAATCCGGGGCGGGTATAGCATACGAAAACAGCTTGAATTAGTTAAGGAAGTACCGTTTACGTACGGTCGTAGGAAATGCCCGTCCGTCCGCCCGTCCGTCCGTTACACACCAAATTGGGGATGCCGGCCGTTCGGTTTTTGTAAACATTTCCTTTGATTATTAAACTTTTGTTATCCCATTTACTTACATATACATGCGTGGCTGTATATTTGAACATCTGTTTGTTTAATATGTCCTATTGACTAAATAATACCTTTTCATAGTAACGTGTATATTTTATCGTGACACCCAAATTTGAATAAATATAAACAATTGCATGATGTTCTCGTCTTTCTAAGGCATTCCTCATCCAAGTTTTCCCACTATTTTCATCAGATGGCCAAACCATCAATCGGCGGCCAACCCTCGCTTCTATGATCATCTCCCCTCCAGTACCACTTTTCGCCATCTTCTTCTTCGCCTACATCCAATTTATTTGAGTTACAACAGTGGCAATGTCTTCAAGCTTGCTTCATCTACGTATTTGCGACTTTCGGTATCTGGAAACTTCGATAACCAGAAGCTCTTAAATCAGACGAGTACGCTAATAACCTGCCAGCATTGTATGGTGACGTTATCCTGTTCCTATGTTTCGACACGGTGTCCGAGAGAGCAACACCCAATAGATCATCGCTTTAATAAGCCTCGTGCAATTACTAATTGGAATTTATTTCGTGCAATTACTAATTTGACTTGAATTACTATCGACTGACGGTGATGGAATACATCGTGAGGAAACCGAATCACTAGAGAAATGTTTTCTAAATATCTCATGAAGCTCTGAACGTTTAAAATCTCCAATACATTTACTATGTATTGCGTAATTTAGATGCCTAATATTATTATGCTCGCCCATATCTTCTTTCCAAACATACGCACCCAAGGAACCATTACGAAAATAAAATATTTACTACAACCATTTAGGTAAATAAATAGAAATAAAATATCATTCATATAATGTAACCGGTCTCGATACGGCGCGGCGTTTTCCTCAATTTTTCATACACATCAAAACGGGTACCTACACAATTTTACCCCTCTGTAAATAAATCGTGTGTGTTTGTACAAATTATATTGTATCGTAGAACCTCGAGTGTGTATATCGCTTATTATAATATTTTATGTTCGAAATTAATGAAATAAAATATATATTTTTTTAATTGCAAAGATGATCACAGCCAGTCCAACCAGAAATGAAACGGTCAGCTTCGGCATTCTGGAATATAAAACTCTAAAAAAGGGGCTGCCTTCCAAGTGCAGGTAACACGCTGATAGGTGCTCAGCCACATTTTTTCAATTGGAAGATAACTAGATAAGCGAGTATTTAAAAATACTTTACCACAATGTTATGATTTCAACATGATATTTTCCTTCACCGAGAGCTATACCCTTTGATGGATTCGAACCCACGTTAAACAACGTGATGTCCGAAGGTTCTACTATCCATCAAAGACCAGTATCATAACATGCAATAATTAATTATAAAACTCAATTTTCTTATAAAAACAAGCTTATTAAATCAGAACAATGTTCAAAGGAACGAAATCAAATGAACGAAAATTGTCAAAGCGAAATCATTAACATTACTAACGGAATGTTTGAAACATTTTTTTTTTGTTATAAATTTTAATAAATGAAAATTAGGGAGCAGTCATTAGAATATTTGCCCCGAGGGATTCACTTTCCCCTGGCAATGACTGGTTATGGTGTTAAGTTATTAGATAAGAGAAGCGTTTTTAATATGTATTAAAATAACAGATTTTTTTTTATGTAATGCAAAAGTGGTAGTACCTTTGCAAGAATTCTCTGCATTCATGTTACATCTATATTTGCAGCCAGCAACTATGCTCACGCTGCGTTCTTTGTTATTAACTTACTGTACTCGCAACTCCATACTAGTATATTACGCAGTAATTATTTACATCAGTAATTTTATTTTTATTACTCGTATTTTATTATTTTTTAGATCAAATATTACTTATTAGTACAACAAAATTATATTAACCTAAATTATATTGTAAATATCCTTGTATTTTTTTTTAATTCTTTATTGTTTTAACGTTTGGCTACAATCTCACCTGATGTTAAGTGACGATTTGGCCCAAGGTGGTAACACGCTAAGCCTACTAGGGCAACTGGCTTTCAAAACCATTTCTAAAAGTTTGTATCTTTAATAATTATATGGTAATCAATTTTGGAATGACACACAAATACTTTCTGTACATAAAATTTAATTCAAATCGATCTAGTTGCTTCCTAGTTAAACATACAGATAGCAGGCATATATGTTTTAAGTTATTTTGCATTTAATTTAATTTAATGTAAACATTTCATTTTTTAATAAAATAATTACTACTATTATTTAATTATATAAAAATAAACAAATTTGACAATAGATTTTACTGAACGTTATTTCCATTCCAAGTCCATTCATTTCCTCAAGTCGCGCCTAAAAGTTTTAAGTTCTTAAAAAACTTTTGTTTTATAATGTGATTTGGAAATATAATAGAAAAATCTGCATTAAAAAATTAAAATATGTACTAAGCCTATAAGAAAAAATATAAAATAACAGTAAATATTATTTAATTAAGTAACAAGTAATTAAAATTATAACATGTAACGTTGTGTAACATGGATAATTAAACTAATATCGGCAACCATGAGCAATGTCAAAGTTCATAGTTGGTTACATGAAATGTGTGAATATTATTGTTGATATTGGTAAAACCAGGAATAATATTAAAATGAATTAGGCACCCGCTATCGCTTATGATCATAACCCCTCCACCAGAACCGTTACAGAGGCAAGGGCCCAAGAGTTCATTTCGCCCTTTATGTCTATGGCTTTAAAACCTCCCGTCAGATATAATGCTAATGACGTCATAAAGACTCGGCGAATGACGTCACGGCGCGAGTCTCGTCATAATTTGGGTTAATTGTAAACATTTTGGCGAATTCGAATGAACAGTAGTTTCAGCTATTTACTTTTTTATACAGTTAAACTACCATCTGCTAATGACTCTAAACCTATTTTAAACCATGTTTAAAAAGTTTTTATTTAATTTAATCTATATATATAAAAGCGAAATATCACTCATCACGAGACCACCGAAACTATAGGTCCGATTGACTTGAAATTTAGCATCAAAGAAGAAATATTTCGCGATATAGATGCTCACTAAGAACGGATTTTGGGAAATTCAACCTCTAAGGGGGTTGAAAGTTTGTAAGCGGTGCAAACATTACCTTTTGACTTGAAATTGTAAACTTAGACCTTTTAATAAACATAATGAAACACGTGTATCAGCATCTAACAAAATTCATCAGTAAAGGGTGTACAAATAGGGGTTGAAAGTTTGTTAGATAAAAATTATTTATTTATAGCTATTTTCTTATAATTATGCACCATAGTATGTCTATTGGCCTGAAATTTAGCTCGCATAGTCTTCAATATATAAAAATTCATTATTTAATAGTATAAAATAAGGGTGGAAACTTTGTATGGTGAAAATTTTTTTTGTTTATAGTTTTGATGATAATTATTAACCAGACATGAACAAACATAATAATAATAATAATAATAATAATAATAATAATAATAAAGCTTTATTTAATTCCATGCATAGGTACGTATTGAAAAATAAATTACATTACATTTGATAAACTAAGATGAATTTGGTTTCTAATTATAAATTATATTTTGCTTAATTAGTTGCTTTGATTACCAACTACCTAATTATTTAATGCATGGACCCCGTTCGGGTAAAAGCCTCCCCCAAGGAATGCCATTCTTCTCTGTCATTAGCTTTGTTTAGCCAACATCCGCCCGCGCACGCTACAATTTCGTCTGCCCATCTGGCTCTTGGTCGACCTCTTGATCTGGTGCCTTTTGGCCCAGACCACTTTACTGACCGTAAAGTCCATCTATCGTCCTTATAACGGGCTACGTGACCCGCCCATTTCCATTTAGCCTTCATTGCGAAAGATAAGGCATCGCATACTTTTGTCCTCTTTCGAATGTCAACGTTCTTTACCTTATCCTTCAGTTTTATACCTAGGCAACTTCTTTCCATTCTTCTCTGTGTAGTCTGAAGTTTGTTCCTGGTTTTGAGATCGAAGGTCCAAGTTTGGCATCCATAGGTGAGGCACGGTAGAAGTCCTGTATCCATAACTATTTTCTTGGTCGATAGCGGAAGTTGCGATTTAAGTATTTCCTTATGGTGCCAGAACTTCTTCCAGGTAATCGCCACTCTTCGATTAAGTTCTTCAGTATTTCTTTCCTTACTAAAAGATATTTGCTTTCCTAAGTAAATGTAGTGGTTGACAAACTCGAGAGGTGTGTTATTTGTTAATATGGGCGTTGCACTGCGGTTAGACATAATTTTTGTTTTTTCCAGATTCATTTCCAAACCAGTTTTTATACTAGTCTGGTTTAATTCACTTACCATTTTGTTTAATTGGTGAGGGGTTTCCAAAAATAAAATTATGTCATCGGCAAATCTGAGATGGCTTAAAAAATTCCCATTTATATTAATACCTTGATTGGACCATGGCAGCTCTCCCATTACTTGTTGTAAGACGGCTATGAATAATTTTGGTGAGATCGGGTCTCCTTGCCGGACGCCTCTCTTTATGTTTATTACTTCGCCTACTCTATCCAGTTTGACTCTACTTGTGCTATTAGAGTAAATATTTTTTAGGATATTTATATACTTTCCATTTATGTTTAGGGCTTTCAACGATTCCCAGATGTTCTCGTGTGAAATTGAATCAAAAGCTTTTTTGTAGTCGATGAAAGCTAAGTACAGGGGTTTATTAAATTCTAAATATTTTTCTATCACCTGGTCAACCACTTGAATATGATCCATCGTGCTGAAACCGCTTCTGAAACCGGCTTGTTCGATCGGTTGGTGAGCATCGATGACTGGGGCAATCCTCTCAAGTAAACAGGAGGCAAAAAGTTTATAAAAACAAGACATTAGACTTATAGGACGGTAGTTACCTATATCAGCTGGGTCACCTTTTTTATACAGTAGTATAATTTCCGATGCCATCCATTGATGTGGCACAGCTTCTTCGCCTAGTATTTTGTTCCATAGGATAGTGATTGGTGTCATTAGTAGAGTCTTGGCAACCTTGATACATTCGTTTGTGATTCCATCCGGTCCTGGGCTTTTTTCTGGCTTGAGTTTCATTATTTGTTTCGATATTTCATTTTCTGTAAATTGGCGTATTGGAGAGGAATCTGTATAGCTGTAGAAAACCATGTTTTGATTTTGTGTGTCTGAGTGTCTGTATAGATTAGCGTAGAAGTCAGTAGCAGCCCTTATGATTTCTGTGCGAGATTTGCATTTGTTGTTGCCAGACTTGAGAAAAGGAACCCATGTGTTGCCTTGATTTAGCTCTTTATAAGCTTTTTTGGCAGATCTAGTATTATTGAGGTGTTTTTGTATAGTTGTTGTTCTGTAGGTAACGTAGCAACTTTTTATTTCTTTATTGGTAAGTTTATATAAAGTTTTTAGTTTTTCTTTGTCAGCTGCGTTTAATTTAGGTTTATTTTGTAGTTCACTTCTTTCTTTCATGAGTTCTAGCGCTTTCGCGGATAGAATTTTGTTCTTATGAGTTCCTTTAATGTTTTTTAGACTTATCTTGATGTAGTGCATGATTTGTTGGTAGAACTCCTCCACATTATAGTTGTTTTGATTCTTTATAAGTTCTGGTATAAAGCTGTGGAGGTTTGTAAGGTACATTTCCTGCTCTGCTAGAGTTTTTAGCTTAGTGGATGTATTAGAGTAATTGCGCCTACTTTTCTTTGTTGTTTTAAGGTGCATTGTTATTCTTAGTAGTCTGTGGTCCGATCCAAAAGAGAAAGATGGTAGTACTTCATATTTAGAGATCATGTGGTGCTTCGTGGCCATGATGTAATCAATTTCATTTCTTGTGTTTTTATCTGGAGAGATCCATGTCCAGCGGTTTTTTGGTTTTTGTTTGAACATTGTATTTGTAATTTTTAGGTTGTACTCTTGCGCGTATTGAATTAGTCTCGTGCCTCGAGCGCTTCTGATACCGTAGCCATACTCTCCTGTAGCGGAACGTTCGCACTTTTCTGGAGTTCCGATTTGAGCATTAAAATCGCCTATAGAAAATACGTACTCAGTAGATATGGCATCATGAGCTTTCTCTAAGTTCTCGTAAAAACTATCTATCTCTTTCTGTGATGAGTTTTCAGTGGGGGCGTACGCTTGAATTACTGCAAAGCACAGGTTATCCATTTTGATTTCCAGTACGCACACTCTTTCAGATATTCCAGTAAATTTTATGATGTTATCTTTGTGTTTCTTCCTTACTAGAAAACCTACTCCATATAGTCCTCTTGTTTGGCCAATGTAGTAGAAGATGTATTCGTCGTCTTCGAAAGTCTTTTCTCCTAGGCGGCGAACTTCGCTCAAACCTATTATATCATGCTTAATATCTTCTAGTGCAGCTTTGAGCTCAATATATTTTTGATCAGAAGATAATGATCTTACGTTGAGAGTGCAAATGTAGACGGTATTTTTAGTTTTGATAATTGTTCTTGGGGGGTTTTGGTCGAACTCTCCCGCGGTGACCGGCCGTACTGGGAGATTAGGGGTTGGAAGAGGGAAGAGGACGTGGGAGGAGGTAGCTGGTTGCTATGTTATCCTGTCCTTGTAGTCTTGCTTGTTTATTGTATTCTTAGAATTTTTGTTCACTAGGAAATTTATTATGCCTGGATTCAGGACTCCTTCTGACACACTATTAGACCTTCGGGTCGATGCATGTGATTGGTGTGTTTTGTTCTTTTTAATAGCTTGAGTGTTTTTGCCGTCTAGTTGTTTGTGGTTATTTCCAGGTGAAGTAGAAAGTGCCCTTTTATTTTTAGTTTTTAGTATGATCAATTTATCATATTTGATTCTAGCTATATTGCCCTTTTCTTTCTCTAGCATAATTTGCTCTTGTAATTCTTTCCTTTTTTCCAGAACATATTTTGGATAATCTTCCTTCATATAGTATTGAGTGTCCTTCAGCACTCCCTTTTGCCTAAAGATATTTATTTTTTTTTTAGACCAAGGGTTGTGAAAGTTACAATTATTGGCCGGGGTCTTTCTCCTTTTCTTCCTATTCTCTTTCACAAACATACACTATCCAATTAAAAAGTTCAGCTTTTTTAAATTACTCACCTAAATTAAACTAAGGGATAAAATTTGTGTTGTATGATTGTATGAGGAAGAAACCTTGATTTTATTTACTTTTTTTTTAATCTATACCTATATATTATTGTTATTTTATCTATATGGTAAATGTTATGTTAAACTTTGCTGTGGTAACCGTTGCCAGTTTAATAATAAGGCTATAAGAATTTTCGTTAATACTTTTAGAAATTGTAAAAAAATATCTTTTTTAGAGGCAGTTTGACGTCATTTTTTTGTTTTGTTTCCCTCCTCTCCTTTCCACAACAGAACCGCACGCGCTGGACTTCGAAGTCACAGTTTTATGGTAACCTCCAGCTCGACACGAATTAAAAATTATTCTATGTCTTATCTTTGTCGTACCGTGAAACTGTGGAACGAATTCCCGGCCAATGTGTTCCCTCTTTCTTACGTCATCGGGTTCTTCAACGTAACGTGAAGAGATATATGTATATGCAGGCCAGCATGACAGCGGCGACCGTCCATGGATTACCGATCGGTGATCGCCGTTGTATTTGGATTGTACTGTGCTTATCAACAGTGACAGTGGCGTCAATTTGCCAAGCAGCTATGTAAAAAATAAGGTTTAAAAAATTAATACACAATACAATAACCATTGAATATTATCAACTACATATCACACTAGCTGTGCCCGGGGCTCCACTCGCTTGGATTACAGAATCGAAAATAAAACTAACCTAAGTTATTCCTTAATCTATCTACCGGTAAAAGTCCCGTCAAAATCGGTCCAACCGTTTCGAAAATTAGCTGGAACAGACATACAGACAGAAATTGATTTTTTGTTATAAGTTCCGTTCATGTGTATTTAGTAAAAAGCTGGTATTATGACATAACACAAAGACACTTCAATTTTATTATTTGTATAGACGACGGGATAGTAGATAAAATTTATGAAAGCTTGGAAAAAAATATTATGGAAATAGCTTGTTAACACAAAAAAATTCCAGTCTGTATAAGACATGACCTTATTACACTTATCTCTCCCACGCGTTCTAGTGAACGCGCGTACTCAATACATTGATAATAAATTTGTTGAGAAATAAAAATGATGGTCCATGAAAATAAGTGGCCATTAAGTTTCGCCAGTCATCGATTCCACCTATAAAATCTGTACGAACGTGAAAATATGTGTTACTATTGAACTACACCTTCACTTCAGAGTTCTTCTATTTCTATTCTCTTATGTTTAATTTCAATATAATATACAAACTAAAGTCGCTCGCAGCAAAAAAAATCTATCAGGGATTCCTTTACTATCATTTAACCTATTGCAAAACATGAAAATTACATTTAAACACACATATGAGGAATTAATTTTGAATTATAAATTCTATATAATTAAAGTGATAAATAAATAAGTCGTCCGCGTTGTATTTCTACAAATCCTGTATAACTCTTCGGTGTTAATATATTTAGTGGCCTCACTAACTCCATCCGAGTGCAGGTATCTCGGAAGTTGAGGAGTTAGGGAGATTAACATAAACTATTCTCCAACTTACTCGCACTAAATCTTATTTAATCCAGATTACCTTATGTTCATGCTATTTTACTCCACGTGTATACAGAGATGTTTTTATAGGAATATAATAAAAAACTATAGAAATATAGTATGAACTGGGCCCATTATAATTTAATTTTTAATTATATTGTATGAAGTTTTTTAAGAATTATAAGAACTCACTGTACACAAAATTTAATTAAAATCGGTTGAGAATAATTAAGATTTTAATTAAATTTTCATAATTTCTAATAGTATTTTTACCAAGTCTTGGTATATACCTGCTTCCCGTATACAACATTTCAAATAAAAATAAATAACAAACTTAATTTTTATAAATAAATATTTTTTTATTATTTCTATAAGTATTATTGAAAATTATTATCGTCTATCAATTGAGGAATCAACTTTCCGGATACAAAATTTCATAAAAACCAGCATAGACGTTTCTGAATTAAATCCAGACAAAAAAAGTCCTGTTCGTGTTTAATTACCTTTATAATTGATATTTATCATAGAATTACATGTACAGGCTTATTAATATAGTTATGTGAAATAAAATAGTATATAAGAAAAAAGTTATACGCCACATACTAGTACTATTCCAATCGGCATTTTTAACACGTGTCGTTTGATTTCAAGAAAGTATGAGACAGATTTAATTTTTGTATTAATAATTATCCAGTTACAATTTATTATCCACTTATATGAATTAATATGTTGTGAGATATCTAAAAAGTAATATTCAATTTTAAAGGCACCGTCGGGTTATTTCCATTAAAATTAGTACGATACAAAGTGTCCTTGTGTAATTAGTTAAGTGGAACAGAGAGTCGAATCCTAAACACATGATTATCTTATAAGCTAATAAATTCACTTGGAGGTATGTCACAAATAGGTTAAGATGGAGGCACGTCTAAAATAAGTACCTATGGCTTTCAAGTGCAGCTGCCGGAACACTCCGAATAGTGCTCAGCCATTTCCAACAAGAACGTGGTAACTAGGAGTATATTCAAAATCAAAATAATTTATTCAATTTAGGCTTTAATAAGTCACTAATGAACTTCAAAACACTACACAGGTTCGGATACCACCCCAGTCATCGAAACGAACTTGCAAGAAAATCAATCGGGTTTCTAAATTTTTTAACTGTGTAAATAATGTTTGCTGTTAAGAATTATATTAATTTAGAAGATGTACAGAGATTGAGTCATTTACAGACATTCCCAATCAATCACGTAATGATCCACCCTCTAATAATATTTTGGCAGTAAAACCTGCTTGACACGGTCATTGAACTCATTGTTGGACAAATCAGTAATGTTCTTGGGAACCTTATTGTAGAACTTAACATATATTACATAGAAAACTTTCATGGTTCTTACTGATTCTAAAACATGGGATGATTGCGTGAAAATGTTAGTATCTTATACAAATGTTTTACGCATAAATGCACCCGTCAGAACATTTGGACTTCATTCGTACACTTGTCCAGTGACGCACGAACGTATGGGAAACTACACGAAGGTTCGAAGTTCACGCGCTTTGGTGCGTATTAGCCCAGTCATATTAGGGGTTTCACCTCGGAATGAAAGATAATAAGCTGTAAATTGGTATAAACCTTTGTTTTTTCGTTCTAAATGTTGTCTCAAAAGTCACAAGTGCTATCGTGTCCGCGTCTTAAGATATTGAAGGTCAAAGGTCGTAGAAATCGGTTTTTCGTTAATATCTCGCTTTCTATTGCTTAAATGAGATTTTCACCTAGACCGCGAATTTGCGCCGCATACAGTCATATATGGCCTAATGTAAGGTCAAGCGTGAGTTACGGTTATCAGTAATTATTTACTAATAAATTATAATTATTAAACAATGCTCATTATTTATTTATTAATTATTTATATTTAATTAAAATAATTGACTAAATTATTTATATTTACCTATAATATATCATTAATTTTGAATTGTATATTTTAATTATATTTTAAGTTAAAAAGACAGTAAGGAAATATATTTTATACATATATTTATTTATCATTTAATATAGCATATTATACATTTATTAAAATGTGAGTTCAAAAATTAAAAGAATTTTTGTTGATTTTAATTATACTAAAATTTTAAGTGGAAGCTAGTTATCTTCTTCTTTGTCGTCTTCTTCTTGTTGTCGTTTAATGTTCAATTCATTGTCATCATCCTCATTATCGGTCATATTAACATCCAAACCTTCCAGAATTTCAGGATCTTATGCGCTTTCTTCATCGGGATTACTTGGATATAGTGAAGCGTTGAGGCAAGCTTGTCTATTGCACTGGCCACAAGCTAAAGAACATAGTAGCTCTGATTTTCTACATCCTAAGCGGGAACCACAACCGTTTTTGCAATTGCAAAATATTATATTTAGTAGTTCGGCTGGTGCTGGAGGCAATAACGTTCTTATGGGCTCCAGGATTTCATTTTCAAGCATCCAGCCCCATTCTTGAGGTTCTAAGCCCTTCCCAAACCACGTTTGAATCTGGTAGTAGACACGATTTATATGTTGATAAGCTGCTACACTTGTTGGTGGAAGTGTTGACAATTGTACAGGTTTATTTAGTTTCGTTAATTTCATGAATTGTGTGTAGCGGGAATGATCAATGTTGTCCTCAGATTTTGGAGCATTATATAATGCCAGCAAGATACGCAATCCATTTTCAAATAATGTTTGTACGGGGGAGTTTTCTTACTGGAATACTTCCACCAGTTTCGGAGATTACCCGGAACAAATAGACAGACAGCCAGTCAAAAAAATTTAAAATGGTTTTTTTGTATACTTTCATATGCATTTAGTAAAAACCTGTTATTTTGACATTACAAACTGACACTTCAATTTTATTCAATTATATGTATAGATTACAAGAATAATTACAAAGTATTCTATTCAGATGACATTGACAGAAATGTGGATGAACACAAATGCCAATAAATAAAAAAAAAGAAATGAAACCTAATCAATGTTTTGTTTGTCCTTTGTTAAGCACTTCTGATTTACTAATCACGTTGGTAATTGATTTGTTGACGGACATTAAAATAGCTTACATGAACGTTAAAGCTCGTATTTTTTCCTTGAAAACCCTTTACGGAGAACTCGATTACCGTCGACATAAATCGATAATATTTAATTACGTTTTACCGATATCGTTTCAAAGAATGTCGATGGGCCCGCGGGTATCAATTTATACTTCAATGTTCCAATAAGCTTAGTAACAAGATACCACCATATGCAATAGTAACCAATTATCATCGAGAGTGCCTTCAGCATGTTTATCGCCCTTAATACAAGGAAAATATGCTTTAATGGAGCTGTACTTACTCCCGAAACACATTCAGCGTGAAAACAAAACACATAAGCCATTAGTACCCGAAAACGTATTTAGAGGCAAACTCACATCTAAAGCCTTTTGTGCGCATGATAAATGGCTTAGCCGTTCTAATATATATCGTGTGTTCATTGTTCAAGCTCCAGATAAACTAGTGTCGTAAGCAGGGTTTTTGTAGAATATAATTTGTAATATACAGCATTGTCGTGACTCTAATATGAAATAAAATAATAGGGCGATATAAAATGTATATTCGGCGTAACTTTCAGATGTTAGAGTTTATTTTTATGCTTACGACGCGCCGTAAATATTTATAGAGAAATCAATACTTTCTATAAAATCATTTTAGAATAACTTGTATATAAGAATCGGCAACGAAATGTCATATAACTGAGTCATCCGCAGTAAAATGTAAGATAACTAGGATAGATAGAATATAACAAGCATTACAAATGACTAACAGGGTTCACATTAATATACATATATTAATTTGTTGCTAATTTATATCTGAAAGACTAATAAAATATTAAAAAAGATATTTGAGATCATGATAGGTAGGTAGGTCATGATAGGTCATGATGAGGTCACAAAAAAAAATATTGAAAAAGTATGACAATATTTTATTTAATAATACAAGTTGATTTTATTCAATTCATTATTAACAGTATTCGTTAAAGCTAGCATGGATTTTATTTCATTCACGTTTTTATAAAAATCCTATAACTTTTTATATATATGTAGGTATTTTGTTAATGCTATCTGTCAGCAACAAATTAGCAGCAAATTATTACATATTAGCCGATTAGATATCTACTAATTTCGGGATTTCGAGAGTTTTTATGCTGCCTTTATATGAAGCGAGCAGTAATCACGGTTTTCAGCGACCGGCTGGAGCAACAAACTCGCAATTTTGGTAACTAATTAACTACAAAATTTATTTTTTAAATTGAATTCGACCAATTTCTGCTGCTACCTTGATTGACCTCTAAAAATCTCAATATAATTTTCCATATCATACTGGTAGTTACATATATTAATGCAACCACTCAGGTACATAGGTTCTGTAAGGGACCTTTTTTTTCTTTTTTTGGCTAGTTAGTTTAGACAAAAATTACCAAATCACTAAATACATATACACATGTTCCTTCCTTCCTCCCAGAAGGCAGGCACATGTATATTTGTACAGTTAGTTAGCTCGAATTTCTATGGATAGGGACTCAGTCAGATCGCGACTTTTTCGCATGATCGGCAACAGCCCAAGCCGAGGTTCGGCCACTTTGGCACCCTTTGGAGCTTGTTGCCTAGCTTTCGCGGCTGAGTGCCTTCCGCGCTCGCCCCCAAGCCCGGTGAAGCTGTAAAAGCCGCAAAGGCTCCAGAGCCCCTGAGGCTAACAGTATAGTCATTTCGAAAAAAAAAAAAAGATATTATTGCGTTCAAATAAGTATACAAAAAACAATTATTTATGTTTTATAATATTAAGTATAGATACAGGGAATCTATACGAATGGAATGGTGTGTCAAAGAATCTTATTTATCATAATAATTTATTATACAGAGAAACAAAATTAAGCTGCATCCATCATGAATCCGGTGAATTGTGTGGTAAAATTAATATACAGGAAATGATTGCCTTATTACTTTTCTGTGATGAAATATTATTGTTTCTTATACATTCATCCATAAATTCAGCCGGAAGACGTCCATTGCTGAGCAAAGATCGCAACAACGGCTGGTCTTGCATAACTCGCGTCCAGCGGGTTCCTGCAACCTTCACCAGGCCTGAACCAGGTCACTGCCACTTAAGTCTAGCTTAATTATGAAAGCTATAAATAAGAATTTGGTATTTCTGTGGATGTACCCTACGGTATATATATCTTTTTATATATGTTTATCATTATATTTAAATACAATACTTTACTATGATACTATAGTTTTTTGTTTTTTAATAATGAAATTTAATTAAATATATTATAATATATATATTTAGCATAAGATCGGTTTCATGAGCTAATAATAGTCAAGGTAACTTGTTTTTGATAAAAAAAAAGTTTAAAAAGATATGTTTAGTTAACTATATGAATTTTATTATCAAAATAAAGAAATTAAAATTAACTTCAAGGATTAACACACGGTTACAAAAATGTAAAACACAATAAAATGGAAGAGAACTGACAAAATATCTATTCTATACAAAAACACGATACAGAATGACGAAAAAACTCACATTATTCATAAAAATCCTTCAGTTATACGAGTATATTATCACAGCTATAATTTACCTACATAAAAAACATAGGAATAAAAAAAAATACAAAAAATGTGTTATTGTGGTATTGCGTTAACCCTCTCCCTACTCTCAAGAACTTCTCACTCGCAAATGTTGACAGCCTCAGTACCCTAGAAATAGATATTTGTTATGATGTCAATTTCAGGGATCATATTGGAAGTGTTATCTCCGCAACATCCAGGAGACTGGCCATCCTGAACAAACTGGGACGCTTTTTCACGCCCGACCAATTGTACCTTCTTTGTAAGGCTCAAGTTCGGCCTTGCATCTCTGAGACGATTCCTCCCAATACCTTCTCGATGCCCTGGACAGGACAGAGACGGGCTGTCCACATTGAGAATGATACAGACATCACAAAATATTTCAAACCGCCTCAGCTACGAAGAGACATAACTTCGATAAGTGTGTTTTATCGTCTGTATCATGGTGAATGTTCAGATGAATTGTTTGACCTTATCCAATCATCCCCTTTCCACTACAGAACACGCAGTTTGGTCTACGGAGCCGCAGTTACACGGTAGCAACCATCATGGCACGAATAATATTCGCTAACCTTCTTAACTACTTTTGCCGTAAGCGTGTAAATGTGGAATAGCTTTTCAGCCAACATGGTCCTTCAAACGAGGCCTAAAGAGGCATTTCATCAAGCCGGCTTGAAATCAATGACTGCCGATGATATTTGTGTCACCGACGATCACCGTTGCTATTGGACAATTACCATCGCAATTGTTAAAAAATTGAACCACCAGTTAGTTTGTTTGAAAAAACTAAAGTGCGTTTGTCGTAAATATATTTATGAAGCAATGATGGGTGAGTGGTAGTGTCTAAAGATTTAAGTTCAAACCTTTTCAACAAGCCTTAGTTTTCGGTTTAGCCAAAGATCGTGATGAAACCATAGCATGATGTTTTTTTTTAATACCTGCCTGGCTAGCTACCATCCTCCAGTTGAAAATCAGTCGCCAGTAACTGCATATGAGAGTCAGTTCCCTAACTAGTCTTAACTTTATAGGTTTGACCTGACCTACAGACCTGACAAGATAAAATCTCAATTTATTCAAAAATAAAAATTAAGTAAGATATTATCACGTAACCTTGTAAATGGTACATCGTAAACTCTATCCTAACTCGATACATCAACAGCTAGTGGACGCATCTCGACTCGACGCCGTACTCTTCAAACAATGCGCCATTAAAACCGCATTAATCATCTCACGGATCCCAACTTCGCTTACAGCTAGATTTACGATTCACTTTGTGAGATTTTGTGTAGTGTTCGATTCTAAAGTTTGCGAGTTCATTGTTTAGTGAAATGATTGTTAAAATTTTGGCTATGCCTTGACTTATTTAGTTTTTCAATTTATGGTGTAATAAAGTTTAGAAAACCAGCTTGAACATGACTTGGTTAATTTGTGGAAGAAATTCACCTACTAATTCTATCCTGTCCATTCCATCTAAGGATTATGAGACGTCGTACTTCTACCACCAGTATATTTAAAAAAGAAAAATGTTAAACTGAACATAAAGCAGACTTTTAAAATAGATACAAGCACATAAATAAATACTTAACTGGAAAAAAACTTTAAACAAGACTAACCCACTACACCATTAACAAGACTAACTTAAAATGAATTCTAAACATATGTATAGAATTAAAGTCGCGCATTGGAGGGGGGCAGGTAATTCCAGCAATAGGTAGCAACGAACTTAAAACTACCCTGGCAGGAAATGGGAGCATGCCGGTGAGTGCATAACATGTGCTTAGAAGCTCTGGTATCCATTACGGTTTTGACCCTGCGATCAAACAAGTTTTTCATAAAGATATTCAGGCAAAGTGTGGCTAAGTGTAACTGCCGCCTACTTTCCATCTTCAACAGTTGTCTTTGACTCAGAAAAGGCGTAACATGATTTCACGGCGGAATATGGTAGCAAAAACGCGTGCACACACTGACTGATCCCAAAAAGCGACAAACGAAAAGAGATCACCATCATTAACCTATAATTGGCCATCTTAAAAGTTTTAATAAAATTTAAGTTCTATATGCTTATGCTCTATTTGCACTTTCACATTTTAAGGGTAATATAGGATAACATTTAAAAAAAAAAATGGCTGTATATAATTGGGTATTTGAAAAAAGAAATATCGTTTTTTTATGTATGTTAAAGCTTCATCATAATTATGATAAAAGTCAATTGGAAAAACTCTTAAAACATTTTTGTATTAATAATAAACAATTGAAAATTGTAATATTTTAAAAACAATCACATAACTACGAACGCGCCACGATTGATGGCCAGGTTTGTGACGTCATAATGTTAATTAAAGGAATTTCATCGATTAAGAGTCAAAGCACTGTAACAGCTGTGTGCTACAATGAGTAGAAATTAACATTGTGGCTTTTCACGCGCTCGGATTTATTCGGGAACGATCAGCGCGTTTTCGGTACTGAATTCAAAAATTAATTTTCATTTTGAAATAACCTTAAATATTGCGAAAAAAAAAGATTTGTTATAAAACTTATATATGATCTTTCCATTTATGGCAAAAAATAACATTTTTCAAAAACCCAATTACTATATATAATTATTTTTAGATATAAGTTCTTCTTAGCCATTAAATATGACTATGTAATGTAATATAAATATGAATATAACTTAACATCAATTTATACCAACCATTAACAGTCATTTACCAGGTGTAACAACAGATGACAAAATGTATCAAATTGCTAATGTCGTCACGGTCGAACATTACTGCTAACTTATATTAACATCGCTCCATATACTTATAAGAACGCTTATGTTAAATAACTATAACAATGTGAACAAACTTATTAAATGGAAAAAAGAAACAATCATCAGCTATTTATATTCATCATCAATCATTTCACAAGGCGACTATTAACAACTTCACGACTATTATACACTATTTACTTATGTTTTTCATTGCATAATATCATTTTAACCACAAATCTAATAAATAATTTGTCTACAAACGCAATAATGTAAAAAATCACTGTGATGACTTTATCACTGGGTACCTACCACCCTGCTTGATTACAGGATATTAACTAACTTATACCAGAACGTGACACGCTTAAGCATGCCACTATGGTTAGTGGTCGGGATTCAGTCGGACACGATTATCTTGTCAAACTACCCAATATTATAGGTTCATTAACAATATATTCCGCAGTAATATTATCACGCTCAAAGGAGCCAGGTGAAAGAGGTGATGAAAATGAAAATGATTAATATAACACATTCAAAACAGGCGCACATAAGGCCGAGGGTTCTTGACAAACGTAAATAATTGACAATTTTATCAATATCTTACAATATTAAGTTAGTTGCAATAAAACATTGGAATCTGTGGACACGTCAACTGGCAGTAAAGCGGCTGCAACGTCACCATTAGGGGATTGGAGTGTTAGTGATGGGCGTTATCGATTATTACGATAATCTACAAAAGTAATTAATATTATAGAAATATTTATTAAATGAAAATTAATATTTCTTTGTTTGATTATCCCTTATGAGTTTATCTGATTGTGATGAAATTTTGCGAAGTTATTGTGCGCACACCGATGAAAGTTCATATTAGTACAATCAGTTTATAACAGTTAGCACGCGTTTCATTTTGAAGACAACGGCATTGAAATCGCTGGTAAAAGTTGACATATTTATACATAGAACCCATATACACTATGAGAATGTTTGCTAAGATAATGCCATAAATATATATAAAAAGACCGCCAACATAGAAATCAATTTGTACATGAACATCAAAATCACCGCAACGCAATTTTTTTAATTAATTAGCAAAATTATTGCACAATACCTGATGGAAAGTACAGTGCTTTCCAGAAGCCATAGTGACCTCCAGTAACAAATTCCATCAGCAGTCGTCGCCGTCATGCCTGCAAAAATGTCTTTTCATGTATCTTTTGAAACATCCGATATCGTAGGAGAGAGGGAATATGCTGATCAAGAAGCTATTTCACATCTTCACAGTACGGCAAATAAATTAATTTGAACTTAATGATAAGTTGCAACATAACAACGGCAACCACCAGGATACTAAAATTCAGTAGCAATTGCCATAGTTACACGTCTGATAATAAAACAGTGAAACCCTTTATATAACCTGATATAGATTGATAGTATTTTTTTAAGAAATGGTGTACAAACACTGCAATCGCCTAGAAGTGCAACTGCCAGGTCACAATTATAGGTGCTTGGCAAGAGTTTTTCAACCTAAGGCTAGCCGGGCGGGAATTCGAAAATACTCTGCCACCATGCCATGCATTCATCACGATGGTGTCCTTCACATAAACTCAAACATATTGAACCATCATCGCTTCAAATGTAACTAACAGTTTTATCGACATATTCTCTCAATCCACTTGAGATATCTCGTCACTATTCAAAAACTAATTTATCAGTTATCCGAAAGTAGAAGATCTATTGGGACCTCGTAAAAAAGGTCGCTGGTCGTTCTTTTATACAAAATAACTTGAAATCGAATGTCGGGAGCGTTCCACCGTGATCAACAATGGTTATTTGTCTCCTTCTGTCTTCACTTTGTCTATAAACGAATAAAATATTGGATATTTCGGGTACAAGGGTCCTTAGTCTTACAACATATTTGAAACGAGACGCACTTTACAGTAATAGTTGAGACAGAGAACTAATTGTGAAATTTTATTGTTCTTTTCTCACAATCTTTAGAGGTTTAGCGTTATGGTCACAAACTCGCCTGATGTGAGACGATGTAGCCCAAGATGGTGAGAAGCTAAGTCTAGTGAGATAAATGGCCCTCAAATTCAGCTGCTGGAATACACCTTGACGAACGATTCTCAACTTAAGTAGATAGCCAGGAGGGTATTAGGAAACCATGCTATGGTTTCATAACGATGTTTTCGTTCACGGATAACTCTGATTCATTGAATGGATTCGAACTCGCGTCGATCGATGCGGTGTGTGTAGGGTCTGTACGCGCTATCACTGTTCCACCATTGCTTTGTTCTTTTCATACGGCATTTTAATGACGTTAACAAATTTCTGATCATCAAAAGTAATGCATATTGAAAAAGACATATTTACATTTTATAGTATAATTATAATCAAAAAATAAATCGACATATTTTATTTATGAGTTTTGCCTTATTTATTTCATTGTGAGCTGTCCATCAAAATTAATTAAATTGACAATTTTTTTAATGCTGTACGAATGAATTTCATGAAAATAATTTCAATTTCATTGTATAGTAAAATAAAAACCTGACTTCAGAAATTGATACGTTGAACGTTATAGATTTTAGACAAAGATTGTTAGTTATTTTAACCTGCTGAAATAAATTTAGGCGGTGCAGGTCATATAGTGTTTTTTTTTTATTAAGATGCTTTTTTTGTTCGCCCTGTCGGTTGGTCTTTACATCGTCACCTACACGTAGTACACCTACGTAAGTATACACTACGTGTTAAACTTTTCCATAAATTGTGCTTAAGATACATCAACTTCAACTATAATGTACATCAAAGAATGTCATGCTAATATTTATTATGATCAACGTTATTTCAACCTCGAAACTTAGCAAGAGGCACACACAACTTTCAGGCAGTTCTTGGAGTTACGACTCGATGTTAACTTATACTTTCCGCTTCACGTCATGAATTCGAAACTAGAACTCCTTGACGAGTTCTTTATCTTACAGTCACATCACAATGTAATTTTTCTTGAATTTTTCTTTGGTTGTGAGTGAGACAAATAATAAAAATGTATGTACTACCAATATTAATAAATCTTAGTTCTTTCTGAGCTTTTTTTTTCAATATAGAGAAAATATAGTTATTTTATAGGTAAATGAACTCGAATTTTACATTAAATTAATAGGTTATATTAATTATCAATAATAGTTTCCGCAATCATTAAATGAGAGTAAAAATATAATTATGTGAGGAAATTATGCGTAAATAATTGGTGCTTAATAAACGTGTACCGTAGGTACTATTATTGTTTAAAATGTATAAACTATCTCTCTTTTATCAAGTTAAAATTTTAAATTAAATATTTAATATTTAATCGGTATCATTTTATCAAGAAGATTGGATCAAGTTTAAACCCTATTGGATTTTTATGAAATACTGTCCGTAAATTCACGAATAACAGCGACCAACGTGACATCAATATACACAGATCTACATATAATCGCCGTCCATCATACCTACCTGCAAATACAAAAGCGAAAACTATAAAATAGCTCAAAATTAGCTCATCCCGGTACCAACTAATTCCAGTTGTAATGTTGACGTCAAGGACTCATCAATACGTTGGGCCGGCCGCATTCAAGTCGCTCCCTATCTAGGCTTAGCGTGTAACCTTCTTCAATCACATCATCAATTAAAATCAGCTGGAATTATAATCAAATTCTAGGCTGAAACTCAATAAAAAAGAGGCATATTTTACGTCTCTATTATAAAGGAATCTATACTACTATGATCACAAAGCTCAGGAGATTGTTTGTTTGAAGGCGCTAATCTCTGCAATGACCAGTCAGATTTGAAAAAAATATTATATAGAGTAGTTATTGAAGAAGGTTTTAGGTTATACAACTTCACACTATGTCTCTAAGCAGCGGAGCAGTAACCATGAACATCAAGCAATCTGGCAAGTCTTAGGCAAGTACAGGAAATGATAACTATAAATTATGCTACATTGGTGCATCGACGGCGAGGCAGCGTGGCGGAGAATTACTTGAATAAATTTACCGCGGGTGAAACCGTAGGGCACAGCTAGTATATATCATATATATTTACAAACAGTTTGAAACAATGTAATCTGCATCGCTTTTTCAACGAAGTATATTGAAAACGTAAGCTTTGTACAATTAACCTCCTTCGAGCTACTCTGATGACTTGCTAGAATTGTTAATTCAAAGAAAACTGGTTTCAAGAGGCAGAGTCAATAATTAATGTATCATATTCTTCTTACATAACGTTACGACCCGTATTAATAAATACACGCTTTTATTTTTTGAATAACTTTTCGAATCCTCTTTGGTTATACTCATCTACGTTATATACGGAATTCAAGTGTATAATTTCAAGCATCTAGACTAAGGCTGTCATACATCCCGCTACACCGTAGCATGTCCGTGTTAGAAACGTTGTGTCCCAGTTGGAAAGTTCATTAGGTCATGCTAAAATGAATATACAAAAATATGAATGGGTAAAGAAACCAAGCACGTATGAATGTACCTCAGCGTGATTTTACGATGATTTACATTAAAGTTTCTATAATATTTATCAAGTTTTTGTATTTTCTACGGATTGACTCAATTTCTTTATGAAACGTCCCGGTCAGCCTTTCAGCATTTATGGTATTTCTAAAGTTTATAAAGTAGACATCACCAAATACATACATATAGCACTTCCTCCGATAACTATACCTAATTTGAATTACGAATCATCTATGAGTTTGAATTCGTCCCCTGTCTACGTCTAACAGGTTACGATTTGCAACCACATATTAATTTGTATAGTGATAAGCTAGCTATGCTATATGGATAAGCTATATATGGGGGCTGGTCTACGGAGCTACAGCTAAAGTTTATCACCCATCACGGTGCGAACAAAGTAGCTCGCAAACTCTTACCTTTGCCGTACCGTGTAGATGTGGAATGATCTCCCAGCTAACCTATTCCCTCCTTTTTATAATACTGGGTCCTTTACACTACACGTGAAGAAGTTAAGTGGGCCGGACTGACATTGACGACTGCCAATGAAATCTGTATTACCGACAAGTGTCACAAGTGTCACAAGATGGTAACATTCTAAGGCTAGTGGGGGAACTGTCTCTCAAGTGCAGCTTCCGGAACACATCTATAAGTGATTAGTGACAGATTTTCAACTTAAGGGTGGTGGCTAGCCAGGCGGACATTAGAAAAACTCCTACCATCATGCCATGGTTTCACCAAGATGTCGTCCTTCACCGGAAAGCTTACACTGATTATAGGGATTCGAACTCACGTCGATGAACGCGGTGTCCGTAGATATAATTTTAAATTCATTGAATAAGAAAATATATTATCGATAACTCTCCGATATCATTCAACCCTACTTAATGTTACACGATCGTTTGTAAAGGCAAAACGAACGCCCAAACGGCAATAACACTCACCGAAGCCGCCGATGAGTATCCTAGAGCTTGTCGTACACCGCTCTACGCTCTAGCTAGAGGTACTTGATCACGCGCCGGGCATGAGATCGTTATTTGATTATCTGAGGCATATTTTCACACAGTCAGTTACCACTTGGCTTTTAGTCACAAAGATAATAAGAGGATAGGCCTCCTCGTGAGAGCTTTGTCTCTCAAGTACTTTTTATCCCAACAACAATAATAATTCTGATTCGTTACAAAGTGACCAAAAATGATTTTACATCATAAATAACGTCTTGTAAGGAATATTAATAGGTATTTAAAGTGAAAACATTCTCCGTTGACGCGATTTAATCGTTTTGTTTACTTTAAATAATTACTAATTAAATAAAGTAAAATATAGGGCCGCGACAAAACACTCGGGTCATTAAGTTCGTAATTAACAAAGACAAACGGCTAAAAGCCAGAAGTCTTAGTGATGTTACGACTGTGGTCTCATTGTAAGCGATAATTTGATACTACAATTATAAAACACTTCGTCTTGTTGTAGCCTTTCAGTTACTAAAAGTTGGTGGTCAGCTCCTAAGCGTTCGAGGTATCTCACGAACATTTTTGGAGTTATACTCCTTTTGTCGCTTTTAATATAGGGTACAATCGTAAGCCTGGTAAAGCTGTAAAAGCCGTAAAGGCTCCAGGGACCCTAAGGCTAACAGTACACCGTTTGTATCATGGCAAGTGTTCTGGAGAGCTGTTAAACCTAATTCCCTCTTCTCCCTTTCATAACAGAATCACACGCGCTAGACTCCGGAGCGACAGCTTTACGGTAACCTTCATGTCAGCACGAACAAAGAAATTTGCTCTTATCTTTGCCGTACTGTGAAGCTGTACAACTCCTTCCTATAGCATGGAGCCCTTTAAATATAACGTGAGGAGTCATTTGAGCAGGCCGGTTTGACAGCGACGACTAACGATAGATTACAGATCCCACGGTGGTCGCCGATGTTTTTGGCTTGCACTGTCCTTACCATCAGGCAAATTGACATCACTTTGATAAATAAATTATTGCGTGGTTTTATGAAGCCACGATGCAAGTGAAACTTTAAAAATACAAATAAAAATTATTGAAGACATGTGACATACATTCTTTAATAACATACATTAACATATACAATGTTCCGAATTTACGATTATACTCCTTGACTGCACGGCATAAAATTGAATTTTATTTGCGACAATGTAATGTAATGCGACATGCGATAGATGCACGAAAAATTCTGGCGGCTATAGAAAGTTAAAAACGATAAAAAAAAACTTATTTATTATACACTACTAGCTGTGGACTATAAAATTATTGTATATGAAGATATCGTGATATTTTATTTTTAGTAGGGACCAAGTATCTAAGCAGTAAAACAAAAAAAAAGGTCAAAATCCATTTAGTCGTATTTCCGTGATGCGCGCACAACGGCAAACCTCAAACATTTTGTTCATATAGATTAAGGTGGCAAACAAGCATACGGCCTTCCTGATGGTAAGTAGCACCGTAGCCTATGGACGCTTATAATACCATAGGGATCAACTAGTGCGTTGCCGACCTTTAATCACCCTACCCTAAGAGGCTCTGGAAACCCTATTCACCGCACTAACTTATTGAAGCGATTCACTATGACAGGATTTTCACTATGTCCATAGTCTAATCAGTGACGTATGACCGATCAACACGTGAAAACTGAAGCTTATTGACAGAACCCTTCCAATTGACATATTGAATGGCTGGTAAGATAAAAATAATCATAATACATTCCCAAATTTCATTTAGCAATACATTTTATAAGAACTTGCTAAATATTTATTTGATAATCAGCCAGCACACCCACGCTTCTATCATCAAGACCGCACCCTAAACATAATAAGCAGTTAAAGGGGAAATAAAGCACAATTTGCGTTCACCAGAGCTCCGCTGTGGCCTGTTTAAAACATAGAAACGGGCAAGCTGGCACATTTCGGCCGCGTCCATTATATGCAAATGTCTTTAGATTAATAATGAGCTGGTCTGGTAGCAAATGAAACGCGATGTAACTGTGGTATTCGTACGTACCTTACCTAGAGTTTAGCGCCAGAGTTTACTGGTGGACGTACTCGGAGTCAGCCACGAGGGTTTCTTTTTAAACTGTACCTTCAGTTTATACTTATCATATCTACAAATATATAGGTTCAGAAAAGTCTCATCAATCAATCCCTATGATATATTAACAATATACAATATTTAAAAAAAAAAACGTCTACTTATAAAAAAAATTCAAAGGTGTTTCTGCGGCAACGTCATATCTCTCGTAATTCTTCATCAAAATTAATTATTCATTTATATCATCATTATATCAACTATTTCAAAGCTTATATTACCCGCTATTGACCAAAAATGACAAAAAAAATTATTGTGTGGTTTTATGAAACCACGATGCTAGTGAAACTCGAAAAAAATACTAATTATTGAAGACATGTGACATACATTCTTTAATAACACATTGACATATACAATGTTCTGAATTTACGATTATAATACTTGACTGCACGGCATAAAATTCAATTTTATTTGCGACAATGTAAAGTAATGCGACATGCGATATGTGTACGAAATTAATGCCATCAATAGAATGCCATCTATTGATGGGATTCCTAATGAAAATATACTCAACATGTAGGAGGCACCATCTTCATACAATCTGTTTAATTACCATAACAGCTGTTAAATTGTTTACATTCTATAATCTGCGACATATACGCACGAGTCAACTAGTATTTTTGATAATTTAAAAAGTTAATTTAATTAATACTTGCCTACCAATATTTTATTCTTAAATAATATTTCACTAAAGGAAGATTTTCATTTTCATTGACGAGTAATATTACGCACACCTGTCAAAAAATAAAAATTATTCCTTGAATAAAGTTATCTGTTCACAAAAAATCGTCCCTAAAACGTAAAGCATTTACTGAACAGAGAAATTGCTTATTTGAAAATGCTAACCTAGTTCTAAAGTAAGCCAACTAGAGGATCCCACATAACAACACTTAATCCTTCCCTTGCAACCTTATTACAATAACGGCCCTGTTAAACACTATTATTTCAAACTTCGCATTTCGTGGCCCATTCAACTTTCAAACATGCGATTTTAAGCAAAAATATTATTTATATTATGAAAACATGCACAAAATATCGAAAATTGTTTCGTCGGTAATAAGTATGCATAAGAGTATTTCGTTCAACAAACAGCGGTTAGTGCGGTAGTATATCTTAGATATGATATATGGAACACCAAGTTCGATTACTATCGCTACATAAATAATTATTATTTGCACGTAAGTATATTACTGCCAGGCAAAGCTGCAGTATTAAACAAAATACAGTAAATATGCTAAGTTTCGTGTAAATCGCCGTTAAATATGGTAAAATCAAAACAAGCTACGCCGCTTACTGTACAGTTTACTGTACTTACTGTGTTTTGGTACTGTAGATAAACAAAAATTGATGGTCGAATGTTCGCGTACGTGCATTGTTCGTCCGAGTGGAAACATTTTACATTGGTTTTTGACACATGTGTGATAGTTTCTGACGTATTTCCTTCAACGTACAAAAGGTGGCTCTCGAATCGTTTCAACAAATGAGTTTAGTTTTCGGTGTTTTCAGAACTAACCCGAGAAGTATGTGGGCTATTTAATTTTTTTGTTGGGGCTCAGCAGTAGTACATAACATTTTATTAAAAGAAAATAAAAAACATCCTAATTTTAAACCTGATAAGAAACGTACTTCCCGTGTATTCATGTGAAAGAGAATACGAGAATACAAGCTAGGATTTAATAAAATGTGTAAATGTAGGGGGCCGGTTCGTAATCTAACAATCCAGGATAATTAATTAAAAACGATTTTTAAAGACATCGTATAATATCGTCTTATATTCACAATTGTTCAACTTCCACCTTCAAACTAATCTCATCACAGAGTAGGTATAGCTTACAATCATACTTTTTTAGGAATGTTTTTATCATTGGTCACCCTACATAAATATCAAGTTGAATAGCTCATTGATAGCGTGTACGGACATCGCGTTTATCGACGTGAGTTCGAATCCCTGCAATGAGCCTTAGCTTTCGGTGAAGAAAACACCGTGATGAAACCATAGCATGGTGGTAGGGCTTTTTCTAATAACCGTCTGGCTAGCTACTACCCTGAAGTTGAAAATCTGTCGCCAAGCACTAATAGGTGTGTTCCGGCATAGGTTTAGCGTGCTACCACCTTGGGCCACATCGTCATTTAAGATCAGGTGTGATTATGGATACGACATCAAACCAATAACGATAAAAAAAGTCTACTTCAATAAAGTGCACCATACGGAATGCAGAAACATAATGACCACAGAAATGTGTTCCCAGTTTATTTAAAGGTCCACAACGAAATATATGCGATGTCACAACCGGCGAGTCATTTGAGTTCCTTTTATCGAGAATATGATTAGAATTAACTGTCTTGTGTTGCTTTACGCTTTAAATAAGCTTAAACACGTTAAAAGCTGCTTTATACTTTATAAAACCTTTTGAAGAAACACAATTTTTTTAAATCGCGGTCTTGGAGCGCATACGACACGGTTAAGGCGAACCCGATACACATTTGTATCGTAAATTATTCACGATATTGTACAAACAGGTGTGCAATGTAAAACCAATTACAGGTTAGAAATCGGGGCCGACACGTGGCGCCGGTAGTCTCATACGTTACGGCTATAGGTCCAAAGCGTGTATACGAAATTTAGTAAAAATGGATCAGTAAGTAAACTGGAAGTATTACTTGATGGCATACTGCATAATTAATGTTCACTGATTGGTCAAAGGTAATAAATGACTAGTTTAGGACTGATCCTAAATCTATAACCAATTTACAAGTCTTGGCTTAAAAAGCACCAATAGGTGTGTTCCAGCAGCTGCACTTGAGAGCCAGTCTTCTTCCACTAGGTTTAGCGTGATACCATCTTGGGCCACATCGTCACTTAACATCAGGTGAGATTGTGGTCACTACGCCAAACCTATAACGATAAAAAAAATTTAGAGCAATTGGCAACGCTACTTACACTAATATAATTGTAATAAAGAGTAACTGAGATTGATATAGGTTTAACATATCTGTGTATGTGTGTTTACTATAAATATTTTTGTAGGAAAATAAGAAATATGTTCATTAGTTACATTCGCTCCAATCAAATAAACAATACATAAGCCTTAAAGGAATATATATTTGTAGGTAAATTTTTATATCTCGCTATAACGAAATGGCGATATAATATTACAAACCGTGTACTTCTATAGCAAAATTGCCCAAAATGTAAATCATATAATTAACTACAATACATAGATGCAGAATACTATATTATGTAGAAGTCAAAACAAAATAGAATTCAAGTATTATATTGAATATATACATGAACAGATCATACATCTGTATCATTATATTTTAACTTTATATATATTTTTATACTAAAACGATGGCAAACAACCTTACGGCCCGCCTGATTGTAAGTGGCTACCGTAACCTATGGACGCTTGTGATACCTATGGTATCACAAACGCGTTGCCGACCGTGAATCCCCCTGCCCCAAGGAGCTCTGGAAAACATACTTAGCGCATGAACATAACACAAAGTTATTTGGCTGTGATCTTTTGTAGGGTGGAAATATTCCACCAATCGGGCAGCCCCAAGTAAAGAGAAATATTCAAAGAAATTTCTCTGTGTCCTACCTATCTTAAAGCCCCCCCTTACCCAAAGAGCTCTGGAAACCCTACTCACCGCTGGAACTCGACATTACATTATTAGGTTGCGATTCTCTGTAGGGTGGAGGTATTCCACTAGTCGAGCTTCCCCAAGTAGAGAGAAATCTCCAAATAAATTTCACTGTGGCCACAAAATCAGAATTACAATAGTAATTCTACTTATAATAGAAGAGGCTGTACACTGTACAGCCCAACTGGATCGTGAACATTACACCTCGTGTAACACCCGTCATAGTAGTACGCTTGCTTGAGCAGGGTGGCAGGGATCTGTATCCGACTGGGTCGTGACCACCACGCATGATAAACTCGTCACAGTGACTCACTTTTGGCTTGAAGCGTTTTGGCAGTGTTTATCCAGCTATCAAGAAACTTGCAGGCCGGTGAGACTCTTTCGATTGTGGTTGTTGCTTTTAAATTGTACTGTGCAAGTTTTGCCATGCTACTATAAAAAAAATATATGTTCTGTTAGTGTGCTAAAAAATAAATCTTTTAAAACACCAATGTAACTCTGTGATATGCTAAATACGTAATTCCTGACTAATTTCATATTTGCGTGTAACTTAAGTATTGAATATATTAATGTTACATTCATTAAGTTAGTCGTTTATGTTAATCTATGCATAGATCATGTGTTTAACTAATTCGCTTATTAGTTCCGTTCGGTGTGGTTTCAGAACCATTACTGAATGTAGTGGAGCGATTCTCCCGATCGATCAGTTTATTATTATTATTTAACATTTAGTAAACCCTACTATTGAGCATACAGGTCACGGGTTCGATCCCCGTACATGAATGATGTTTGTGTCATAATTGTCTGTTGTATATCTGGGTATTAAATAAAGCCCTATAATATATGAGACCTGGGTTATTTTGGAATCCCTGCAGTGATGCCAAATAAATTGGCAATACATCGAGGTGATGAGATGTCTGTATAATGTAATAACAGCCGTCCACACGTACAACCAGAAGACCAATCCTATACAACTGCGTAGAGGAGTGAGACAGGTAGACGTTATATCCCCGAATCTGTTCACCTCGACATTGGAGGATATTATTAAAACTCTAGGTTGGGACTGTCGAGGAATTACCATCAATGGTGAGCACCTTTAACATGGGGATTTGCCGATAACATCATTATCATGGGTGAAACGCTGCAGGATCTACAAAAAATACTGAACAGTCTTAACGAAGCCTCTAGACACGTTGGTCTTGGGATGAATTTGGATAAGACTAAAATAATGTACAATACTCACATCATCCCGGGATCAATTGAAGTCAATCTCAGCCCGCCCGAAGTTGTTTGTGTAAAAGTACGTTTACCTTCGGCAAACCTTATAGCTTGGTAGGCACAACTTC
Source organism: Saturnia pavonia (assembly GCA_947532125.1). NCBI lineage: Eukaryota > Metazoa > Arthropoda > Insecta > Lepidoptera > Saturniidae > Saturnia > Saturnia pavonia. Next base: position 15,133,368 of record OX383906.1, read on the forward strand.
GAAAAGGAGGCCAGCAGGAGAATCCAGTTAGGTTGAGCAGTATTCGGGAAATTACGTCGAATCTTCACATCGCCCTTTCCACAATCTTTGAAGACAAAAGTCCTTAATTAGTGCTACCTACCGGTCACAGCCTACGGAGCCGAAACACGGACACTCACTATTAGACTGGTTCAAAAATTTAAAGACGCTCAACGAGCTATGGAAAGAGCTATGCTCGTACTTTTTCGAAGGATAGAATCAGAAATGGCAGTGAGCTGGCCACATATGCCGAAGAACTGATAACCAATAGTGTATACGAGTTCTGGAATGGAGACCGCGTTTAGGTAAAGGAAGTGGAAGGAACTCCTACAAGATGAAGCTACAACCTATGGCCCAAGCGATTCTTGGGGGAGGCCTATGTCCAGCAGTGGATAGATGCAGGCTGATGATGAATATATGTTGTATAAATGGCCGTATGTGAAATTCTATCCCCATATTTTATTATTAGTATCATATATTTATATATTATTGTAGTAGGTTATTCGTAAATAAATTGTCAAAACAAAACCTTAATACCATTGTAACTGGATCGTAAAACCTTTCATTCTTCAAACTAACCACCTCCGCTACTAAACCGCGACCGCAGTTAATAAAACACCGTTTTATGTATAAAGATGTAAAATCATTCCCAATATAGCCCATTAAAGCGACCCTCCATGCCACTTCCGTATTCGGTACACGCACATAAATAAACAAAAACAAAGGCAGTCGCCACGGACGGTCGCGCAGCAGTCGCGCGGTGACGCAATCGATATCGGGGACATTCGAAAAGTTCGGGGTAAAAGTGACACTATGTCATAGGGCAAAAAGTACAGGACATTAAATTGAACATGATTATTTAACCGTAACCAAGTTTGTATCCTTATTACGAATGAATTAAATTAAATTAAAAAAAATAATTAAATTCATGTAGAATTTCAAGAAAACGTCTATTTTGTTTGCTTAGTATAATCTTTACTATATAAATTTCTAAAGTTCGGTCGTTTGAACGCATTAATGAATGAAGTACCAGTCAGTAAACAAACATTTTGCGTTAATTTTTTTATTGAGGAAGGTTATATACTTGAATTACCAGTCAGTAAGAAACATTTAGCGTTTTATGGCGTATTTATATCTTCACGCAACGATTCTAATGCGCGTAGCAGTAACTTTGAGCGTCAAGCAATCTAGCAAGTACGGAAAGTGAGATCCACCACAGGCAGCGGAAAGTTTAAGTTTAGGTTATAATTTAAAACGTGTGAAACCGTGGGGCACACCTAGTTTTTAATAAAAATCCAATTTATATTTAGGTAATAATAGATACCAATAGATCCATTCTTTTTACACTTTATAGGTTTTTACACCTGATGTTAACTGAAGATATTGCTTAAAACGGTACCTAACGCTATAGGGACTGGCTCTCAAGCTTTGCTACCAGTACACACCAACAGGCCTGGCGCCAGATTGAGGGATTCCCCCCAGGCTCCAGGCTGGCTTTTTAGAAATGTATCACCTCGTTTTTAACCGACTTTAAAAAAGGATATCTTTTCGACACGTATGTATGTAAAATTATTGAAACTACATTATATTCACATATAATTATCTATTAGAGCTTCTAATATACAACATTTTATAGCGGTGTGTATGTTTGTCCACGCATTTCTCCGAAACTATTAATCAGGTTTAGACCATTTTTTATAAGGCTTAAATTTACTTCACCTTAGGTTATAGTACAAGTTTCATCAAAATCTGTTAAGTAATTTTCAAGATATTGACTAATATGTGTAAGTGTGATGGCATGGCTTATTCATACGAGCTAAAGGTGTGGAGTTAAAGGGAAAACATCTCAAAACCTTGGTCAAATTCTAGTGCATGTGAGAAAAATCAAACTGAAAATTACGAAATAAGAAAGTAATTTCTTATTAACTTCATTTTTTTTACTCAATATTATGAAATATTATTTATACATACAAAATTAACCAACAAAACGATATCAAAAGTACGTACAAAACAAATTAGGTGCCTAAAATTTTTTAAGATGGGTGCCAGCAATTAAGTAATCCACCTACCAAATATTAAAAAGAAAGACATCCCCAATATTAACAACAGAAACAATAATTCTGGCCAACCTCAAAAAAAAAACTGTTGGCTCCTAATTTGATATCGTTTTGTGGGTTGTATGTATAAAAATATTATTTCATAATTTTGAGTAGGATTTTTTAAGTTGATTAAATTATTTTTTATTACTTTTTATTTAATTTAAGAATAGTGTGATGAATCAATGAGTTGTAGGCATATATTTTTATAATATACAAAAGGGATAAAAAGTAGTGTAATGGAAATATTAAATAATGTATTCTTTTAATATTAAAAAAATATATTAAAAGGATTTTGAACGTTTCAAAGTACGCTGTGGAAACGGAGGCTAATTTAATATATATCCAAAAGAAACAACCTATTGTTATTTACAAAATAAGACTGGAAATATAATAAAATTAATATTATTATTCATATATATGTTAAAACATTAGAATTTAATTATTTTTCTCCTGTATTATATTATTAGTTTATTATTATGTTTATTTTGTTTCTGTTGTTAGTTAATATTCTTGTAATTCTAATTTGATCTTACTTTATCTTCATTAAAATATTTTTTATTTTTATGTACAGTGCTATCTGAAGAGCTATGTACTCTTCTTTTAGTGACATAGTAGCATACACATCGGATACAAACTTATCTGAAATATTATAATAACTTTATGATGGTTTGTTATGTTATGTTGTTGGAGTATCTAGTTATACCACCAGGAGGACACAGATCCCTCTCAGTTCACACACACCTTAATGCCGAGTCGGCAAAATAACTATCGGAGTTATCGTTAAGCTTACGTGTCTTTAAAACAGACCACCTGCGATTGGGAGTCGATTTAAAAACATTTAATAGAATAATAGTTATTATTATTAAACGTGCTCTCCTAGACCTAAAACATAATTGTTCCTTTTTTTTTAAAACTCTTCGCGGTCGCCCAATCTTTAACCATCTAATAAATAAAAATAATAAATACAAAAGATAACAAAAGTTCATATTGATTTCTATAGATGGCAGAAGGAAAAGGTAACACGATTCCTAATAACCTCATAACCTCCAATTAGTATAAAGGGAACTCACAGCCGCATTCAGTGTTCACAAGGCGAAACAATCCCAGTTATATCGCTAAACAATTTCACAGGGGGAACGCGAAGTCGGCCGGCTAAAACTTATATTGCCAGTGTAAACGTCTTTTTCCCTGAACCGTTTCATATTAGAACTATGTTCGAGACACACCGAGATCATAGCCTTGTTTTCTCCACTTAGGGTTGCCACCCGTACATTAAGTATTGTATCATATTACATACAGTTTAAATTTTCTATGATTTAATATTATCATTGAAAAACTAAAAAAAGTTGATCGTATTTAACATATAACGGATTGTTACGATCTGAGTAAAAACAGAAAAAAAACACTATTCTCGAATTATCTGGTAACGTCTAGAATCTTCTCGAAACAACGAGTATGTATTCATAGGTACGTAAAAGACACACATTCAAAGTTTATCGCTACGATTACGTAATCCAACAAACAATAGTCTAAAAATTTTGGGGTGTAAGGGGCGTCAAATAACATCTATAGCACTGAGACGCCCAAGCCAACCTCACCTGCACGTGGTGCACCCTGCTGAGCAACGGACGAGGTAATGGCGATAGCGGGGTGGTAGGGTTTTTTTGCCCAACTGGGTCGCGACCACCATGTATGAGGTGTAAAGCCCGTCATAGTGACTCGCTTTGGCCAGTCGCGTTTCGGGATCAGCCTATGCATATCCAGTTAACGAGTGACTTTCGGCTTGGCACGGATGCTGGTGGATTCTCCAATGGCTCATTGCCTGAGGGGGCTGCATTGACCCGGCGGCCAGGGAGACCCGTAGAAACGGTTTTCCCGCTGGCCGCCCGCGGTATAGTACAGAGGCCCAATCATGGATAACCACCATGAGAGGCTGCCTCACCATGCCGCGAATAATCTCGGGTAGGCTCGTCGTGCCGGTTGGTGACCGGATTGGGGTCCCGGCGACCTATTCCGGGAGGGTACGGGGGCCCTTCCGTTCGCCGGATCAGTGTATTTCTCTCATGTATTATAAGGAGTCGGCGAATCACGCTGGTTATCTCAATGCTCAGTTGAAGGTCACTCGCTCTTCACGTTTTCTTCCTTCTTCCTTCAAACCCAATGGCAGCGCAAAAAAAGCAAGCAGGTTCGACAGCGGTGTACAACCCCCACGCCGCATTTACGGTGGAGTTCGCTAACATCCGTGGACTCCACTCCAACTTAAATGCCGTCCACCAACACCTTGAGACGGTTCAGCCTGCTATGCTCTTCTTGACGGAGACTCAGATCCGCCGTCCGGCCGATACATCTTACTTACACTACCCCGGCTACCTGCTTGAGGAGAACTTTCAAGCAAAAGCCGGAGTATGTGTGTATGTACGGTCAGACGTGTGTTGTCGCCGTCTGCGCTGCAAGGAGGACCCTTCCTTCTCCGTCCTCTGGGTACACGTAGACCTGGGCACTCAAAGCCGAATCTACGTGTGCCTCTACAGATCCCATAACGGGGATGACGAGACTACTCGGCTCTTTGAGTATTTGAGCAAGGCAATAGATGATGCACAGGAGCAGTTTCCTACTGCGGAACTGGTTGCCTTGGGGGACTTTAACGCACACCACGAATCTTGGTTGGGTTCCTCCAAGACAGACCATGCAGGACGAACTGCCCATGCATTCGCTCTAACTCATGACCTGACACAACTGGTAGTCCAGCCCACCCGGATTCCCGATGTTGACGGTCATGCGCCCTCTTTGCTGGACCTTCTGTTGACGAGCCATCCAACTGGGTATGTTTTGTCAGTTAAGGCGCCCTTGGGCACATCGGACCACTGCCTGGTTATGACGTCTGTGCCACGCACTCCGCCTCCACCCTGCGTAAGGATTAGGCGTAAAGTTTGGCACTATTCGTCAGCAGATTGGGATGGAATGCGGGATTATTTTGCATCCATCCCTTGGCGGCAGCGCTGCTTTGATGGGAAAGATCCTTCAGCGATTGCTGAAGCAATTGCAGGCGAGATTGGAATCGCAATGGAATATTATATTCCTTCTTCCGATATCGTCTGTAATCGCAGAGGACACTCTTGGTACAATCGCGATTACGCTGATGCTGTAAGTCAGAAGCAAGTTGCGTATCGTGATTGGGCCAGGGGTCGCGCACACAAGGATCCCAATATAAAGTCCCTAAAATCAGCGTACAACTCTGCCACCAAGGCCTGTAAGAGGGCCTACATTAGAGCGGATGCCGAGCGCATTGCACGGATAGGTCATGATCTCATAGGTCAACCGGCTAATAGTCGAGTTTACTTGAGTCTGGCCAAAGCCGTGCAAGCTAATTTCTGTCGTCCAGCATTGCCCCCGCTGAGGTACTCTGATGGATCACTGGCTCACGAGCCGCAAGAGAAAGCAACTTTACTTGCCAATCTCTTTGCAGCTAATTCCGGGCTCGATGATCGCAACGCACAACCGCCTATAATTCCCAGTTGCGGTGTCACAATGTCTGAGTCACGATTTAGGCAATGTGACGTGCTTAGAGAATTGCGATCGCTCGATGTTCGGAAGTCCAGTGGTCCGGACGGTATCCCAGCGGTTGTACTTAAAAAATGTGCAGCTGAGTTGTCTCCAGTGTTGACGCGCCTTCACCGCCTGTCCTACCTCTCTGGTGTCGTGCCTCGGGTTTGGAGAGAGGCTAATGTGCAACCGATCCCCAAGAAGGGGGATCGATCTGACCCTGTCAATTACCGTCCAATTGCCGTAACCTCAGTGTTGTGCAAGATCATGGAACGGATCATCAACACCAAGCTTGTCCGTTACCTAGAGGATCACTCTTTGATTGATGACCGTCAATGTGGCTTTCGCCAGAATCGATCAACGGGTGATCTTCTGGCATATGTACTGCACCGCTGGGGGGAGGCAATTGATAAGCATGGCGAGGCTCTGGCGATCAGTCTTGACATAGCTAAGGCTTTTGATAGGGTCTGGCACCGTGGTCTTCTCTCTAAACTTCCGGCGTATGGACTTCCCGACAACCTCTGCAACTGGATCTCCGGCTTTCTACATGAACGCAGAATTCGTGTCCTTGTGGAAGGATGTGATTCGCAGTTCATGTCGATAAACGCTGGAGTTCCTCAAGGCTCTGTGCTTTCGCCCAATCTGTTTCTTCTGCATATCAATGATATGTTACCTTTAGGTCATACTCATTGCTATGCAGATGACAGCACCATTTATGGGTGCTATTATAGCAAGCCTTCATGTGGTCGGAAAGAAACAGAAAAGAGACGGGAGGAACTTGTCATTGAACTTAACCAATGCTTGCAACGTGTTTCTACATGGGGAGCAAGTAACTTGGTTGAGTTCAATGCCAAGAAAACTCAGGTGTGCGCGTTTTCCTCAAAAAAGTCTCCGTTTTCTCCCCTCCCCACTCTTCAGAACGTCTCACTAGCAATGCGTGACAGCCTCAATATCCTAGGTGTGGATATTCGCAGCGACCTCAACTCCAGGGATTACATCGGGAGTGTCATCTCCACTACATCTCGGAGACTAGGGATCCTGAACAGGGTGCGACGGTTTTTCACGCCCGGTCAACTGTACCTTCTTTATAAGGCACAAGTTCGGCCGTGTATGGAATACTGTTCGCACCTTTGGGATGGATCCGCAAAGTACCTCCTCGATGCCCTGGATAGGTTACAGAGACGGGCTGTTCGCATTGTTAATGATGCAGACGTTACCCATTGCATCGAGCCACTTCAGCTTCGCAGGAACATCGCCTCGCTAAGTGTGTTTTATCGTCTGTATCATGGTGAGTGTTCTGGCCGGCATGACAACGGTGACCACCGATGGATTGCGATCTCTTGGTGGTCGTTGTTGTGTTTGGATTGTAGTGTGCTTACCATCAGGTACAGTACAGTCAATGTGCCGAGCTATTATAAAAAAAAAAAAAAAAAATAGAACACTTCCCTTTTTATACGTGTCGTAAAATTCAAGACCTTTCTAATGATCTCGACCCACCTTATTTTTTGGTACAAAAAGGAGTGTGTTCCAGTTCTGTTTTGAACAACCAAATGGAAATAATAAGCGATAAAAGGAATAAATCTGCAATAGGACCATAGAGAGAGATACTGTAAGTAAGACTAAAGTATAGTGAACAACAGTCTAATTTGTTTGAATTTTGTTTCACTGAGTAAGAATAAATAAATTATTTATGGAAAATCAACGGCATTTTCAATCCCGACAGATATAACAGGTTCGAAAAGATATATTGAATGACTAAACTGAAAGAGTTTTGCCGGGATCTTAGCCTGTCAGTGGTTTTTGTTTTTTATTCATACATTTGTGGTGTTTGACCGTATATTATGTAATTTAAGTGGCATTTTGCATAATGACGCTTGGTTATTGTACACAAGTGAAGTGAATTGGGAATAATAACATAGACCATGAATTATGTGATGTCACAAAAACTCCTTAGAAGTTCCAACAAGGGAGCCGACATTTTGTTAGAATACTGAAATCATCACGGGACACTTTTTGAAGCGAAATAAGTAATCACTTGGTAATCGCAGTAATGGTCTTCAGTAAAGAGAAATAGTTGCTAAGTTAGAAAAAAAAAATTTGAACTGAACGTGGGAGAGTTCAACAATTAATTCAAGTACAAAGGTATAAATAATTAAAATATAATTTTAATAATGAAACAGAATTTAATTTTTTCATATGCGTAAATAATACGTTTGAATTAACCAAACTTTGCTCACATTTGCTCTTCAATTTAGACGAAATTTGATCACTCGTCAAGCTGATTAAAAATTCGCAAACTTATTGTGCCTCGATCTTTCAAAGGGGCTCGCCTGCGCTCGGCACATTAACAAAACTCATACGTCTGGAGGTAAAGCTCCATCCACTCTTTAATCTGATGACCTACATACAAAGCCGCCTAATTGGAAGGCTTTCTGTTGCCTTTGTTACGTGTCATCAAAGACGACCTGTTTCTATAGTAAATTGCCTTTATTGAAACTTCCTAAATGAATTTAAAAAATGCCACCACTTAGTCTACCAGTCATATTTTTAGATTGCAAAAAATAACAGTAATATACATATTATATCACTTTAGATATGAGAAATTCCACCAGCATTAAGGGCACTTTACTAAGTTACAGTGGCCCTAGAACCTTTTTAGGCATAGTTTGATAGTTAGAGATATTATTGTACTTTAATTTCCTACATAGATTTAATCATGTTTGAATTACACAATAGCTTTCTTTAATTTTTAATGATTGTAACTTTTAACGTAATCTATATAAATAAATCAAATTGAGGGGCCAATTTGTATTTTCAAAATAATATTTTTTTTATTAATCCGATTCTTATAACAAAAAAAAATTGTTCCGGTTAATATCCTCCTAATCGGTTGACCGATTTCGACGGGACTTTCACTGGTAGATAGCTGATGTTATAAGGAGTAACTTAAGCTACTTTTTATTTTAGATTCTGTAATCCACGCGAGCAGAGTTTACTACACACTAGTTAGTAGTTAGTAGAACAGCTAGTCTTACTATAAAATGAAATAAATTTATATTTTCTTTATTCAGATTAGGTCCTAAAAAAGCAACTATAATATAATAGCAATATAACTCACTATTCAAAGAAAGGATATGCGTAATTATTTTTTGTTTTATTTATGTTAATGACAAAGTTATCAGAATAAATGCGCTGTGGTTGAGTTATTGGAAAGGACAGAACAACAACAATATCTTATAAGGCCATAAAATTAGTCATATACTTATCAAAAGATTCAGCTATTGGTACCTCGATTTGGCAATTAAATGTACTTTTCATCTAAAAGTATAAATATTCCCGGGTTTTATATCAATTTCAGCATTCCGATTATTTGTTTACGTTGAAGTCGTGACGAGGAAGAAAAACGGTGTGAGGAGATAACAATGTATTTTGAAATCGGCTACACAACGTGGACTGACGTGGTGACTAAGCCCTTGCCTTCACTAAGGTCTCGGCAGTGGGATATTTATAGTTTGGTATTTTCATTATTATAGTATTTTTTATTTATTTTTTATACTCGTAGGTTTGGCGTAGTGGCCACAATCTCACCTGATGTTAAGTGACGATTTGGCCCAAGATTATAACACGCTAAATCCAGTGGAAGACTGGCTCTCAAATACAGCTGCCGGAACACACCTATTGGCGTTTGGCGACAGATTTTCAACTTGATGGTAGTAGCTAGCCAGGCGGGCATTAGAAAATGCCCTACCACTATGCTCTGGTTTCTTAATGATGTTTTCCGTCACCGAAAGCTCAGGTTCATTGCAGGGATTCGAACTCACGTCAATCGACGCGAAGTAGTACAAGCTATCACTGAGCCACCATTGCTTCAAAAGTTATCATTACATAGTTTCTATATTCGAACATAAGAACGACTTTGAAGTGATCCTAAAATGATGAAATATGTTCATGAGAACAAACATTGACAATGGCGAATATTATTGCAATACCAGTTAAAGAAAAAAATACAACACGTCGTTCTTTGACAGAAGTACGGAGCAGTAAAACCCGTTTATTACGAACCATCACCTTCATAATAATAGCAAGCGAGTTAACGTAATAAGATCCTGTGTTAGTTTTACTAAGTTCTGGTCTAAGTTGCATTTTAACGCGAACTTTCCACTCCGGCCGCCATTTAATTCTTGTTTTATTTTGTTTCTTGTTATAGTTACAGTTATTGCTTTTATCTTGTGTGTTATCTTATAGTTTATAATGCAACGTTCTTAGTAAAACTAGCCTTTTTGTTGGATAAGTTTTCGAATGCTACAAACGATGGCTGCGATACGGAAAATACAAATATTTCCATGAACGTTGTGAAATATGAAATAATTTTATGAAACTAAATGTGCCTGCCTGACTTCCGGTTTATTTATAACCCATAACTATTTTAAATCACATGGTACGATTTTTAAAAGTGTAATTTATAATTGTTATAGCGCTATCAATTTCGGAATTACGTACACTTCATTCATACAATATGTCATGAAAATAGTTTAAGATATTTTTAGGAGATATTATTTTTATACTGTTTTTTATTATCTCTAGGATTATTCTTAATCATTTTTATAGCCTACCAGTGCGGAAATAACATATAATTCTCGTTTATTTTTTATTTTTAAATCGGTGGTGCCGTTTTTGAATTCAATCCAGACACATAAACAAGGTATAATAAAAATTTAAGAAAACACGACACAAGCGGGGCTGTCATTGGACCATTCCATTGAGCTCACACACGATCTCTGCTGTCTGCAGTAACTTAGGTAAGGTGGTGTGAGCTCTGTCAACCGATAAAATTACTGTCTATACTGAAGTATTATAAATCAACAATCAGCGATTTCTTTTAAATTATACGCGGGGCACAACTAGTCAACTTATAAAATGTATTTGGAGAAGTAATTTCGTAAAAATTCCATTGAAAACAACTTAAGTCCACCAAGTCGGGCGCCGGCCAGGACACGGTCAAACGTCTATAGTATACTTTTGTATGAAGTAATTCATGCTATACCGGGCCGGGCGCCGCCCGAGACACGGTCAGGCATCTATATTATGACGGGCAACTATATGGAACCATACACTGCGCGTGGCCTGGCACGCACTTGGCAATTTTTTTAATTATAATTTAGCATTTTAATATTTTAACCATTTTGGTACGACGTATTATCAAACACAACTACTGGTTAGATGAAACATTTCCTTCCTTTTTTTTAACTTAGTAAATACTTTATTAATTAATAACAAAACAAAATTTGAGTTCAAATCAATAGAGTTTCTAACCAAAACCAATCTGACTACTAAATAAAAATAACAAGTAATAAGATTAATATTTATAGAACAATCACCTTAATGCTCTGAGAATTACGGGATATTTTTTTTTTTTTTTTCGAACTGACTATACTGTTAGCCTTAGCGGCCCTGGAGCCTTTACGGCTTTTACAGCTTTACCGGGCTTGGGGGCGAGCGCTTAGGGCACTCAGCCACGAAAGCTAAGCAACAACATCCGAGGGTGCCAAAGTGGCCGAACCTCGGCTCGGACTGTTGCGTGTATGCAATTAAGTCGCGATCTGACTAAATCCCTATCATTCGATCTAAACTAACTATACATATATACATGTTTCTGCCCCCTGGGAGGAGGGAAGGAACACGTGTATGTGTATTTAGTGGTCTGAATTTTTTTTGTCTAATCTAACTAGGCAAAAAAAGAAAAAAAAAAAAAGGTTCCTTACAGAACCTATGTACCTGTGTGTTGTGCATGTGTGTATAATGCAGTGTCATGTATGGCTGTGAAAGTTAGTGATTGTACAGTCACTTGTATCGCGCGAGCGGCTGCTTGGCTCAAGGGCTCCATGCCGATGGATCGGACCTAGGCTTGAGTTGCCGCAGAGGAGGGCGGTCGTGGCGGGTATTACGGGATAAAATTAAAACAAACTGAGGAAAAGGAACATGTAAGAATAAGAACAACATTAAAAGTTAATAATTATTAAATTATAACGCGAAAAAAAAAACAAATATCGCCTAAAGTGACCAATAAATTCTTTAACAAAGGCCTTACGAAAAAATTAACATTAATTTTACGCTTAATGAAAATTCGACCCAATTACGTTCAGAGTATATTAGAAATACAAATAAATGAAAAATCGACCAAGAGTCTGATACATTAAAAGCTATGTTACAACGGAGGACTGTGGCTTTTGACAAAAAGTTCTCGAACACCGAAAGCATCGTGCCTAATGAGCCATGAATGAGAAAAGTCAAGAGCGTAGAAACAATACAAAATTATGGGAAGTGTGCCATTAGGGGAATGTATATCGGAGGAATTCTTGCCCAAATGTCAGCATTCTAGCTTTCACGAATGACGATAATCGGTCAATTGCAATTTGGCATTGTTCAAATTTTTATTATAATATTTTATGTCTTAGAACTTATTTCTGGGTGGTAGGATTGAATTTTTTTTTTTGTGATAATTCGAAAGATCATATATATAAGTTTTATAACAAAACTTATTATTCGAACTATTTTTTTTTTTTGTTTTATTAAGATTCTATCTTAGAAATTTCATTAATAAAACAAAGCTTGTTATGTCTTTAAATAACAAGAATTACTTTGTGATAACAAAAAAAAACTTCTACATACAAATCAAAATAAAAACTATTTTCGACAAATGACACAAAACTAAGAGTGTATGTTTGTACCTCGTTTTTTTTTCATATTAGTGTGTTGACTGATGACGTCATTTCAATGTCAAACAAAAAGCATCGGATTGTCAAAAATACCTTAATCCAATAATCTTTATATTTGTAATAATTTCGAAGTGAAGTGAAAAAATCATGTAAGTAATTGACCATTAATTCAACTTTGAGAAATCGAGAAATTATCGAGATTTCATAGTGCACTTTTTTATAGAACATACAACTTTCTACAAGAATAACATATATTATTTCTCAATGGTAGTTTTTCCTGGAAACGCCATTATCTCCGTTAATTTTTAATCAGAATCAAAGACCATTTTCAAGCCTATTATCCCCGCTATTGATGAATCAAATAAATAGTTTAATTATTATTATTTTTTCGATAAAAAATGATTAACACTACTACTTCATTAGCAATGCCATAAATATATTTAACTAACATGGGGGCGCCATGTTTTAACAATCTGCTTGAATACTATGAGAACTGTGTAAGATTGTTTACATACTATATCGATAATGTGCGAAATAGTTATTCAAAGAGGCTGACACGTTAACAAGTTATCATATTATATATAAAACCTCATATCAGATATAGCATTATATTATGTATATTATATATACAATCTAATGTATTTGTATGAGAAACAGAAAATTACGCTGAATCACTTATTATTAAGATCACAAAGTTTATCACGATTTGTTTTTCGTCATCCACAGCAATGTTATTATAGTAATTTAAAGATAAAAACAATCTGCACACGTTATGAATATATTACACCGTACTGAAATTATTGTAAACATTTTTAGATAATATTTACATAATAGGATACGATGTAATGTAGTTGGTATGTTTGGCAGCCCTATCCGTTTGTAACACGTGTTACCACGGTGAGAAAAGGTCGATTCAATTTATTAGGTGAAATTGAGTACTCGAAAGCAATATTGTGAAGAAAACTACTTCGAATTTTCATACAAACTTTTCAATGTGAAATCCTAATGGTTCAAGGTTACATATATAACGTTGTTCAATTAGTTTTCAATGCTATATGATTGACGACTATAGGTCATAACTGATACTCTGTACAAAAGTATTACCACAGATTTTATAAAAAAAAAATGTATTAATAATAAACAAGGCAAACATTTTTTACTTGAAATGCGCGTTAAACGTTACGTGCACAAATTTTTATTATTATTATTGATTTATTAAAAATATTTTATTTGTTAACACAATAATTAACAACAAAACAAGAATTTATATTAGTATTTAATTATAGAAAAATAAATAGAAACCCTTTATTACCATAGATTATACTGAAAGTTATTTTCGTCCGAAAAAGATCTGAGTAGCTCTCAAGTCGCGCCTGATTTTGCTTAAAAAAATCCATAATATAGCTAAATAATTACGGTCCCCAATTCTTGTGGGGGATTCTATGACAACAATATTTTTGTATCCATTATCAGTAAGCAAATGTAGCAACTTACTATCATTAGAGCATTATTTTCGATATACTTTGCCTTAAATGTAAAGAAATACTGACCTACTTACATTGCCAGCTCAACTTCCTAATTTATGGAATGGAATGGATGGAAACGTCGAGCCTACAACACGGTATGCTGTCGTCGAATTACGTCCTCGCATTATCAAATTATCATTGCGATTATGATAACAATGTATGATGATAAAGTGAAACGAACAACAAAATGTAAATGAAAGGAAAAAAAAAATATCTGCGTTTTAGTCGTAATTTTTTTAGTAAAGTAATTTTTCGAACTGGTGGTAAAATTTAACGTTAATTAATACTTTCTAACCAACGACGCAAACAAAGGGATGTTATAAGTTTAACGTGTGTATCTAGAGTCTGTGTGTGACATCGCAGATCCCAGGTGCCTGAACCGACTTTAATCTAGTGTTTATTTTAGTTGAGGTTGTTCTTAGTTATGATTCTAGAAAATATTTTCAGCCGATTGAAGATTATTAGCTATTTTCTAGTTGATGAATAGATGTGGGCATCTTCTTCAAAGGTCTGATCGAGTCAGATAACGTGTTTGGCCTCAATTGAATGTTCTCAATAACGAATATTTACGAATTATTTAATTTAACTTTAGAATATTCAATTGCAATTTCGAATATTCGATTCAAATTTCGTAGGTATATAAAAATGTTATGAAAAAGTTAATGAATTATTTAAATTTTAAATCCATAGTTCAAAAATTACAAATTAGTCGGAAAATATTTGTAATACTTCGAAATTATGAAACTATTCCCAAAAAGTGAGAATAATTCGAATTATTAAATTCGGTCCAAATTATTCGTGCACCCTTAATTAACACATACGCTGTAAGAAAAGGCATTTGTAAAAAGAAACAGGACGATACACTAAATTGTATACATACAATTACATAAATTGTAATGTACGGTAATATTTTTGGTTTTGCTATTCAGGGTGATATTCATTATTTAAATTATTTAATTTTTTATTGTTATTTTTTTGCGCGCGAATTTGCTTTAATAGTCGGCCTTTTAAATATGACTGTCTACAAACTGCCCTTATAAACTTAAAATACAAAAGTGCATATAACGTTGATAAGCAACTCATTCGTTCTTTATCTATCAACGTCACGTACTGAAGCATCGCTGGCAGACATCCCAGACAATTTGGATTAGCTTCGCGTTTAAAGATTTGCCCTTGCTGCCAAATCACGAACCCGTATATGGACGTGTGGTTTTTCTATATTAATGACTAAAATCTTGACGAGCACACGTTAAAATTAAAACAAAACAAGCTATTACGTTTCAGTTGCCATTCCTAATACGTATAATAGTAGGTAAATGGAAAGCTATAAAATTAAATCGACAATACGTCTCGGTGTCGTGTATTGTGCTGGGGATTAAGCCCACGTCTTCTCACGACAGGAGGTTTTTATCCAGTAGCAAAATAATTGGATGCTAAGCAATGAAGGCTCACTGGTAACGTGTACCGACACTGCGTCGATGGACGTGAGTTTGAATCCCTGCAATGAGCTTGAGCTTTCAGTGAAGGAGAACATCGTGAAGAAACCATATCATGGTAAGGCCTTTTGTAATTCTCGTTTGGCTAGCTACCTACCTCAAGTTGAAAATCTATCGCCAAGCCCCAATAGGTGTGTTTCGGCAAATACACTTGAGAGCGAGTACTCCCATAAGGGTTAGCGTGTTACCATCATGAGCCACATCGTCACTTAAGATCAAGTGAGACGAACGATAAACGATAAAAAATACCGGTCATGCCGGCCAGCGTATATATAAACTGGATATGTACCGTCTGATCCCGAAATGCAATAAAATAAGAAAGTCACTGTGACGGGTTTATGATGCGAGCAGATCACGACCTAATATATCCTACCATCCCGCTTTATTACTGGGTATACATACATCAGCTGATTCTGGAATACGACACGCCTAAACGTGCTTCGTGCTAATGTATAGTAGTTACGATCCAGCCGCACATAGTTATCGACATTACGAAAAGCGACTGTAGACAAACCCTCATCTATTGACATTGGTCGTGAGACTTTGAACTATACTTGTAGATAAGTACAATATATTAGCTACTATACAGGCACGATAGGTGAGACCGGCCATTATATCCACGAGAACACCGGTGATAGAAGTAGGACGGAGGGAATCATCAATCCATCCTAAACGGCTTATCGTGACATCGGCCATTAATACGCGGGGAAACATGGCGGATTCGTTTTGGCGCGAACAGAAATAATGATTAATTGTCACGTGGCACGGCACGCTAAGCTCTATGTTTTGAATACGAGAGTGCGTTAATAAATTACACAACATTTAGAGGATTGCAACTTTGTAATTTCCCTGATATATTTATATATATAACACATATTATAAAACTCAACGTCTCTCTGTCTATCTGCCCGTTTATGTTCTGTTTACTCGAAAACCATTTATCCGATTTACATGTATTTATTTTAATTCCTAGCTATTGTATCTGGCCAGGGTATAGGATATATTTTGTTACATAAAGTAACATACGAAATAAGCAGTGACGATAATGGGGAACCAATTCGGAGAAAATTCTCTTTTGGGGCAATTAAAGAGCTTACGCTGAGTAAACCATAAGAGGTATATCAAATTAATGTTTTACATAATTGTAGATCTTAAAAAGACCTACAAAAAAGTAACCAATAACATGTGTCTATCTTCTAAGGATTACCCACAATAAGCAATTTTGTCTTTCGTTCTTTGAGCGGGAAAAACACGATTCGCTCGTGCGCTCGACCGACTGCATTCTGTAGTCCACGCGAGCGGAGCCGCAGGTACGGATAGTAGGTACAAATATAAATTTACAAAATATTACTACTCGATATCCACATGTAAAAATCGTATATTTCTGGCAATTGTTAATTATTAAAAAAAACTGCAGAAAAAGCAACTCTTTTGTTTCAGAGATTTTGTGTTTACTTCAAATACATGTTCCTATTTATTATTTATAATCCACTTTAATTGTGCACAAATACAAAAGTACATCACGTAAAATACTGCCACAATTACATAATATAGGGCCAAATAACATAAGTTTATGTATTAAAATATAAAGCACCACATGACATATCAAGATCCCGCCAAAACTCAAACCGATATTAATTTACTCTAAAAATAACCTAAAATACTTAAGATTCTTTCGTCATCTATTGTACAAATTGGACGCCGTAGTAACATTTGTACAAAAAATATATTATATATGTGACTGGATACCGGCATTGTGTCGCCGGCGGCACATAACTAATGAATGGAGGAAGCCGACGACGATTTACGAAGGTCAAACGCAAAGAGCACGATGCCACGACTCAGGGTAAGATAAGAAGCCTTATGGCTTTAAGGATATTTTTATACCGAGTCCAACAATGGCGGAAATATTACAATAACAAACACGATCTTACGCTTCCGTCACCGTCCGCTAATCACAAAACTGGCCGCAATAAAATGAGAAATCTACCTAATTTTTGTAAACCGGTATCCGTTCCTCATTTTGACAATACCATATATATAGCTTACCAATAAAATGAATGCGGCATTTTTTTGTAATCTATACTAAGATTACAAAGCTCTAGATATTTTTTATTTGTTGCTTAAACGCGCTTTCTCAGAAACTTATCAGTCAGATTTTATAAATTATTATTGTATTTTATAGGACATTTATTACAGAAGGCTATTTAACAAGCCTCTGGGGTAGAGCAAAATCCCAAAGGCGAAAAACCATTTCGAGCGAAAAGTATACCTAATTTATTATATGGCGCCTTTTGAGAGCTGCCCCGAATGAAAACAAAAATTTTATTGAAGAAAATTTAATTTAATTTAAATTCAATAAATGTTGATTGATGAAATAAAGTTAATTAAAAAAAAAATTGGTAATTATTAGTCATTTAACATAAACTGAGATAAAATTTATGATGTGAAAGAGTCGCTGAAAGACAATCTCGCTCTGCCTTGATTACGGGCTAGCACACTATGACCCTTAAGAGAGGAGCCATTATCATGTAAAATATAGGTCAAAAAGTACGCTGAGAGATAACGAAGTAATATTGTGGTAATAGTGAAGGCGGGCCGTGATATCAGTAAGACAAAACTTGAAAAATTTAACGCGAGGTTAAATACTGTTGGGCACAGTTCTTTTAAATATATAAAGTATTTACCACATGTAAAGATTTCGTTGTGGTTAGAAAATATTTTAACAATATTAGACAGTTGGTAGACTCATATGTTGAGGTGTATTAGTGGGGGAAGTATATATAAGTATATATAAAGAAACAACTAGAATGAGCAGCAAACAATTATTTTTTTCGCAATATTTAAAAAGTTATTTCAAAATAAAAATTAATTTTTGAATTCAGTACCGAAAACGCGCCGATCATTCCCGAATAAATCCGAGCGCGCGTGACGTCAAAATGTTAATTTCTACTCATTGTAGCACACAGCTGTTAAAGTGCTTTGACACTTAATCGATGAAATTCCTATAACATTATGACGTCACAAACCTGACGTAGCGCGTTTCTTAGTCGCGTGATTATTTTTAAAATATTACAATTTTCATTTTTTTTCATTATTTTTAATAAAAAAATTGTTTTAAGAGTTTTTCCCATTGACTATTATCATAATTATGATGAAGCTTTAAAATACATAAAAAATCAATATTCTTTTTTTTTTCAAATACACATTTACCGATGAGATTTTCAACAACGTTCGCCGTTGTTTCTGGACTGTGCCGTACTAACATAAGGTAAAGTGTAGTCATTTTCAAAACAATAAAAAGGTACCAATTTAAAATGTACACTAAATTGTAAAATAAAATGATATTATATATTATTATTTATGGACTCAATGAAAATAAAATATAATTATTATTACTAACGACGAGAGAGTGGAAACCACATTAACTTACAATTTACCAATGGAAAATCTTGAACACGATACCACATTAATGGTGTGCTGATAAAAAAAAATATCACTCACTCGTAATGTGGTCCAATAATGTTCGTAAAGTGTACTCGACGAATTGTTAGGGGAGTCCCTAAAATTCGGAGCCTGAGTGATATCTGAAAGGTCTGGAGAAATATGTTTATGTAAGCGGAAATTTCGTTAAATGGTTGCCTATTTGCGACTCATTTTGATACACTCGTTTCTTAATAACGGAAATCGAATAAATTCCAGTTTATTTTACTCTAAGAATGTACTTACGTACAATCTTTGATTTTATTTTTACATAAAATTTCGGGTAACTACAGCTAATTAATGTAAATAAAGAGACAAGGAAGTAAACTTTTTCGAAAGGATTCAAAATATCCTACCTAATAATATAAAAACATAGCTAATTATTCTCTTTTGTTATCATTATTATTAAAAACTAGCGGGCCCGCGGCTCCGCTCGCGTGGACTACTAAAAAGGTTGTTTTTTTTTCGGAACCCAATTTTTTTTTCTAAAACATATGTGAACAAAGTTATGCTTTACAACATCAGCTATCTGCCAGTGAAAGTCCCGTCAAAATCGCTCCAACCGTTTCGGAGATAACCCATAACAAACAGACAGGCAGACAAAAATAAAAAAATGTTTTTTGGTTATAGGTAGCGTGTATAATTGCATTTAGTAAAAATGTGTTATTTTGACATTACAAACAGACACTTCAATTTTATTATATGTATAGATATAAGCTACGTTAAAAATATAATGTTATAGAAGCTTCGAGAAATAGAACTTCTTCCAACTAAAAAAGAATAGGAGGAAACGGGAACAAATACGTTTAATTATTGTTCGGCTCGATCAGATATTGCCCTCGACAATCTCGTTTTGTGAAACCTAAAGAAAACAGATATTTTTCCTTTTGTCGCCGAGTAAATATATTATGTTATTTAGATATACATACATATAAGGGTTTGCTTCATTAACTTTTATGTTAGGATATTCTTAGATGTGAAAAAAACGTTCGAATAGCTTTATTAATACATTACACACATATATGTACGAGTATAACGTACTAGTGGCTTGAATTTATTAGCAAACATTCAGCAGAAAGTAAATAACATTCGGTTCGGGGAATTGGTTGGATCCGAGCAGCGCAGTGACGATCTTCGTCGGGGGCCTATGTCCAACAGTGGACGGGACTGAAATAATGATGATGAAATAACATTCAAAAAAGTTGCTAGAATTTATTCAGAGAAAAAAGAAGATTATAAAGTTCGCGATTCGCAATTCTTTGTAGATGTGTGCGACGCGGTTTCTGCACATACTACTGAGCCATTGATATTCAGTTAAATAAATAAGTTTTATTGAAACGAATCCAATAAAACAAATAAAGAAATGATTAGTAAATCGCGTGACTGAACCGCGGTGTCACAGAGACGAGTGGCTATATCGCACGAATCTCTATGAACTTTAAATACTTGTTACGCATTCTTATTGGACTATCCAAAAACGTTATTGTTACGTTAACATATAACCAAATAATATTACGTTACGTATTTGTTTCGGTTTTCTTTGAAAGCCACGCGATTCACATCAGTCATTTTGACAGTTCCGATTTGGTTGGGCATTCATTGCGCATTTTATTTTTTAATTTTTGTATCGTTATAGGATTTGGGCTTAGTGGCCACAATCTCACCTGATGTTATGTGACAATGTGGCCCAAGATGATAACACGCTAAACCTAGTGGAAGACTGGCTCTCAAGTGCAGCTGTCGGAATACACTTATTGATGCTTGGCGACAGATTTTCAACTTGAAGGTGGTAGCTAGCGAAGTGGGCATTAGAAAAAGCCCTACCACCATGCTATGGTTTCCCTTCACCGAAAGCTCAGGCTCATTGCAGGGATTAGAACTCACGTCCATCGACGTACACGCTACCACTGAACCATCATTGCTTCATTGCTTTTTATGTATTGATAATAAGATTAACTAATATTTATATCCATTCAAATCAATTAGACATGTTAAAAAAATATTATCGTCTACCAACAACATGTCTCTTTTTGACCTGGAAAGACTAACAATGACTGGCAATTTGGTTGGCAGAAAGGCTAGAGATTGGCGGTCAACGAGGTTAATAGACCAAGCAGTAGCGATTACGAGGGAGAACAGTCCCCGTAATTAAGTGTTTTTGCAGTCCGGTTTTTTATTTTGTTTTTAATAAAGTGGTTTTATTTCTCTTTCTTATTTGCAGATGTCAAACTTAAATACTATATAGACTATGTAATTTTCATTATTAAAGCGAATTTATCGTCGGTAATAAAGCATTATGTTCTATATTAAAAGAGTCTTCGTCAATATGATTCATTGCAGTATTATTCATCACATTCAGGATAGTTTTACATAAAATTATATTGATTTTACTAACGATATAACACCACGACATGCATGTCACACATCTAGCAAATCTTAAAAAAAGGTTTTCCTTCTCTCCTGTAAAATCAGTCCACAGTGACATAGTCCATTGTATAGTATCACCGACGATATGTTAAAATTTATCACACGATTAAGACTACAGAGCGTGCTATAGAAATAGATATATTCACAATCGAAAAATATTACCCTCCTTTTGACCAGTCAGGTAAAAAGTCACCACTTCACGTTTCGAAATCATCCAGTTTACTGTGTACCTATTAAATTTTCCACAGCGATGAACGTCGCTGAATACTCATCGATTTGTTGTCGCTTTTATTCCTTTGTCATTTAATATACAGTTAAACATAATATAATAATACGAATCAGTAAAACAAAAACAATATTAACCAAATACAGTGACTAATAAACAGATTAGTAACAATGGAAATACCAAAACCCAGAGTATCTCTAAAAGATAAGATTCGAAACAAAGCGTTCGACACATCTCAAAGGATTAGCCCGTTGACGTGCCAGTGGGTAGGCACATCACATTAAGATAAATTACTTTTGGATTGGAGGTAACGTTTAGGTAAGCCTCGGATCGAACCTCGGCAAGACAGAGCAATGATATGCGCAAGGTGCCTGATAGTAATTCCATACGAAGGGCAAATCGGATTTTATATGATAGGGTTACGTTCTATAATAATATCCCTAAGCACTTCACCGATTTGCTGGATAATAAGTTCAAGAAGCATGTCAAGGAGGTTTAACTATCATAAGATTATTAGGGTAGATCATTACATGAATAATAGTGATGGCCGGAAATGACTTCCTCTCTGTACATTCATTAAAACAATATAATTATTAAATGTAAAGATTATATACACAAAAAAACCTATCAGTCAACACTCCCAAGATTCAAACTCAATTTCAATAATATTTTATTCAATTTAGGTCCTTATAAAGCACATATAAACGTTAAAACACTACTTACTATGGGGTCTGAAAATATACCAGTTATCAAGAAGAGCCACCAAGAAACTTTATCCAGAATATCACAATTTTATTAAAATAATTTGATTTAGAAAAAAATACATACCATTTATTATCACTTTAGAAGATGTATAGAGAGGAAGTCACTTCCAAACATCACTATGAATCTCGTAATAATCCACAATATATGCCTTTCGACAAGAAAACTTGCTTTATATAATTCTTGAACTTATTGTCCGGAAAATCGTTATATACTTAGGAAGTTTATTTTAGAACCTAACACTATTATCTAAAAAACTTTTATTTCCCTTACAATAATAATTAAAACCTAAATGCCTATATAATTATTTATAAATACTAGAAAAAAAAACTTATCTAAATATTCTACATAATTAAATTTAAAATAAAAATACTTACAAATAATTACTTACTAGTCTTACTACCACTAATTAAGTTCAAATTGGTAAAACTACGCAAATAAAAAAAATGTGGTGAGGTTTTGGTGGGATCTTATTATATCATGTTGTGTTTTATATTTTGATTCATATAATTTTTTTTTTCTTATTTAATAGCAACGTGTGTTTATACACAGTTATACCAATATCACGTGTATGGAACATTTTTCTAATTTTCAGATTTGTGGCTGAACATAGTTACAACTAAATTACAAAAATAAGAAAAAAATATAATCCATACAAGGGTCGAAGCGATATTTCACAGGTCTTTCAGCATTAAACCAACACGAATTATATCCACTATGACAGATAAATAAGCATTATTAAATTCAGATTCACTTAAAAATTATCGGATCCAAAACACAGCAACAAAGTTAAATAACGAGCAAATATTTACAAAGGTGAACATAATTTAAACAAGTTAAAGCTGAGACCCTTTGAAGTGTACGTAATGTACCCTACATTAAAAGACTTATAACGCGACCGGGTTACTTCCAACCACTCTATCTTCCCCCATTTAAACTTCCCTTTCGAAGATTAAAAGACTTCATTTAATTACATGTTTATTTTTAAATCAAACATGGAGTTTTGATGGTAGCTTGAGTAATTTCATTAAATGAACTTAGATTTCGAGAAGACTTAAAACCTTATAAAATTTTGTTAAGGTTGTATATGTTGAATATACTTACGCCATGGATTAAATCAATATTGAACAACTTCATAACCCGAGAATAAACTAAGTTCAACTCTAATAAAATTATAATACCCTGTCATGGCTAGGGTTGCCACCAATATTTTGAATACAGCAGTTATACACGTATACTTGCACCTTGTTCGGCCTTTTCCTGGTCTTCGATGATTCGACCCAGTTTCATGGAAAACCTGGAGTACTCGTTGAACTGTAGAAAGAGTCAAGAGTTCTCGCTGTATTTCGCTGACTCTGCCCATCTTCAAGCATTGTCAGGATCCTGGTACATTCTTCAGGGGTTAACGATTTGATGACTTTAGAATAATACAATTTAGAAGACACCATATTTATAACTTTTTTATTGCAAAACTAAAACAAACTCGAAACAATTGATTTGAATTTTTTGGTACTAAATTTTCAGTTTTTTATAAAATTATCAAAAATGAATATCATGGCTTTTTATATTATTTTATGTGGCGTTAAATATTATTTAATTTAGTTTTTATTTCATAAAGCTAGGTCAGGTTCTTTTGAAGATATTGAAGATTTTCTAACCGACCCGTTTTCTTTGCGGTCCAGTTTAGTTTGATTTTTAGAATCTAGACAAACGGTGGTTTGTCAGCCATGTTCGGAAAAAAAGGCAGCCAGTGTTTATACTTACACGATCCATTTTGAGCTACATTCGACTCTCTATAAGTCAAAAACTATTCGACCTTACACTCTTGAAATTTTGTATGTTTAATAAACACCTTGAACCTCAAATTCCACGAATAAATATACATAATACACACATTCTTGAGTTATTAGG
Organism: Saturnia pavonia; assembly: GCA_947532125.1. Taxonomy (NCBI): domain Eukaryota; kingdom Metazoa; phylum Arthropoda; class Insecta; order Lepidoptera; family Saturniidae; genus Saturnia; species Saturnia pavonia. The sequence goes on from OX383906.1 coordinate 15,157,575, forward strand.
GTCTGAAAAGTGACATTTTTGTCACTGACTCACTCATTCATCAAAAACCCAGACCCTTTCAAGGTCACTTAGAAATTGAAATTTCAAATTTAGCATTAAGGTAGATAATCAAGCATACACAAAGGAAAAAATCAAGAAAGTACAATTATTGATTTTAAAGGAAATTTACTCATAATGAGCATCAACTACAACGGCGATTCCACCCGCTCACCAATAGATGGCGTTGTGCAGCTTTTAAAAGTAATGATATTCCAACAAAAATATTAATTTTCGGTAGAAACAATGTTCAGGGTAGTCGTCGCCGATAAAAGAGCTGAGATCAAACGCGTGCCAAGTTCTATAGTATCACGGAAAAGTGAATACACTGTAAGCACAGTATGACTCAAAAACACCGTTCAGTGTCCACCGAGAGATCGGCAACTGGAACACCAGTTGATCCTGGAACACGACATACCTAAGCTTGCTGCTACGACGTGTGTTAACCCTGCTGTACGGTACTTGCTATCCAGTCGGATAAAATTATCATGTCCTACCACCCAGACATTTAAACACTATAATGAAGACATTGCCATGTTAGTATAAATATACATGGTTTCATTTAACATCGTTAGTAAAATACTGTTAAACTAAAGATCCAATACAGCAATCCAGCCGGCTTCCCCAGGCCATGTGGCCATTACCATAACAACCCTACACGCATAACATAACCGGCTTCTAATTCACACAGTACGCATTTCATTAACCCGGCTAATCCAAAAGTTAACTACTAATGTTTCTCGGATAGACATCACCGTATTACTTTCGAGTTTATAACTACTAATTCGTGTCAGACTAGTTGTTTTCGATTTAATGTCTACTTCGTTTGAAGTCTGAATAAAACGGGTTTAATCTATGGCTTGCATATGGAAGACGCGTTTGTAAAAATTGCTAGGTAAACTTTGAATGTAGGGAAATATATTAATACAAAAATAACATGGTGTTCCGATAAATCCGCATAACTATCAACAACTTTCAAATTGCCTCGTCAGTCTGGCACGATAGCTGCAGTTGAAATCCAGCCCTATTTTTTCATAGAAATAAGAAAAGATTATAGATATTCGATAACTCTTAAAACAATTTTTAAAAACACAAGGCATTTACGTAATTAGAGTGCATGAGACAGCAACCAAGAATGAGCGAGAGGCATAAAAATGTAAGTACTCACCTAGCAAAAAATTTAAAAGCATGTAACCGTACATGCGATTGAATTATTGAAGTAAAACATAAGTGGTCACCGTTATCCCGACGGCCACCATCGTCCCAACGGTCACCAACATCCCGACGGGCAAAACCATCCCGACGGTCGTTTTTTTTTACGCCATATTGCCGTAACGGACTTCCGTTGCATATTGCCGTAACGGACTTCCGTTGCATATTGCCGTAACGGACTTCCGTTGCATTGTCGTCCAGTTACCTCCTAGTCGCGCCTAAAGAAGTTTTACTTCAATAAATGTATCATACTTGAGAATTGTATATAGTTTCTGAACATATTAATATCAAATTTAGCTCGCCTGACAGCCGCAACGGAACGAGTCCAACCCTAACACATTGCCAACTCATTCATCGCATCAAAACACGTAGCTGCGTGATTGCCTTTCGAGTTCGATCGCGTAACGACCTAAATGTGATATCGAAAAAACGATAGTAGCAACCTAAAGTTAATTCCCCGCAGGTTAAATAGGCTAAAACATTGCGAAACCAAGATATGAGACAGACATACGTGTCTGTTTGCATAATACATGAATTAGCGGGCGATTTATATACCGCGATACGGACTCCGGCGTCATACCCGGCCGCCTGTAGTGACATCAAGTAATTCATGTTAATAACACGAGCAAACATATTCACGGCTTTATTTATGATTGGGTGTGAATAAAATCATTTAATCTTTATCCATACACCTAAAACCTTGATGCATTTGAAATAAATGTAGAAACAAAATAAATCTAAATTAAAAAAAACATAAATAACCTATTCATTGAGACTATTCTCTGTTGTAAGTTGTCGAGGAGTTAGGTATCCAGAAGATTCCAGAAAATACTGCAGAGCCAGGTCAAGGTTGCCATATTCTACTATCATTTAAGTAACAGAATACAAAATTTCAACTCTATCAGACCTGTGGAAGATTCTCACATCCCTTCATCAAATAAAAAAGAGCTAATGATCTTTAAAAGGTTAAACAAATCTTCATGAATCATAGCTAAGAACACTCTCGCTAAAGTTACTTTTCAAAATAAATCAAAATCAGTTCAGATTTCATAGATAGACACGCTAAGCTTATAACGCTTCTCTGTTTGCGTTGTGGGTAAAATTATGGAGACCATTGTTATGTCCAGGTGGATTTTCTCTATGGGTTAATCTCTATCACAGAAATGTTTACCGAACGTAATTTAAAATGTTAACCCGGGCGTCAAAAAGTGTTGCTTTAGATTGGACATCTACCCAACTTGCCATTTGTTATATTACAACACATTATTAATGAGCGATACTAAATCACATATGTGAAAAAAAAAATGATAGCATTATCATTATCACTTAGATATCAGACAATTGGATATTTATACACGCACACATATATGTATAATATCTGTGATTCAGAGACTGATATTTCTTTGTTGCTTCCTTGGTTGACAATTGACTATTTTAAAATCCCATAAAAAATGGGTTTAGTTTAATTTGAACTCGCGCATCAAGTGCTCCATTGTAGTTTGAGTTTTGTAGTTACCAAAAAAAATTGCGTTTTCTTTCATTCAGTTCGGGATCCTTACCATGAGCTCAATTCACACTTGCCCCGTTGTGATTATTTGCTGTTTTTCTTTATAGGTTGCACTATAATCCCACTAATGTTGACGATTGTATGTATCACTGATTTTACGATAGAACGATACCAAATAAAGAATTGTAAGAAGCACGTCACTTATATGGTTAGCATCCTTATTTTTTTCTTTTTATTATTTATTGTAATATCCACTACAATGATACTTAGCAATAGGGTTACCTCTCTTTCTTTTCTTCCCTAACTTAGTAACCAATCCTCGTTATCGAAGATTTTTATTGTCATTTTCAAGTGGGTAATTATTTCGTTTTACAAAGTGGCTTGTGCTGAATTCAGTGATAAAAAAAAATGTTGACCCCGTATTAGCACGTTCCAGGAAGTTTTTGTGACATTTCAGAATTCATGGTTCAGGTTATTATTTCTAATTGATTTCACTTGTGTACAATAAGCGGTATTATGTAAAATGTCAGCTATATTACAAAATATACGTTCAAATAGCGCAAATCTTGAATATCAATAAAAATCACTCCATACACTACAAGTTTCAACCCTAATTACATATGTAAAATAAACACCTCTCTAAGGGTGGATACGACCATACAAGAGTACCTAAATCTTAATCTTAGAATAAATCGTCAGTTAATCGAGAACAAATCAATTTTACGTTTTACCATCTACAATTCTAAGAATAGTGGGCCTATTCGGGAATTGTTACTATACCGCCGTTTCGCACGGAATAACGGAGCTATTCCTAGAATAATGTAATGGCTTCAGTCAGTCCAATCATCAGATTTCTGTCATTTCACAAATATTTATTCTGTGTTTTAATTTCAAGTCACTAAATTAATAGTCTAGCTAATTTTGATTTTATAGTCACTCCATCAGTTTTTTTTTAGTTTTCTATAATATTAAAATGAAATTCAGCTAGGCTCAACAGAAGTTTATTTTCAGGCGACAGCCAATTAGGACTGCGTTTACGCTTATCCTCACTCATTTTCACTTGCTAACGAAAAAAGATAAAAGATAAAACCGCACGGCAAAACTTGATAATTCCCTCAAACAAACAACAAATAAAATTAACACTTTTGACAGCTAGCTAGCTTTACACTACAGCTACTTTTTCACACTATAATACGTCAAAATCGAGTTGACATGATGTATGCTCTTACACTATCCCGTTGTAGAACAACATTTATTTGCCGGGTTTTATTTTCGTTCACCATTCACTCTGCTATTCGCGTATTGTTATTCCTAGCGCAAGTATACTATCGATTACGTGGAGAAACGACTATGGATTTACTCGAGATTAAAATCACGGAATAGATTATTCCTGGTATAGTTACTCGTGTATAAATTTAAGTTTGGCTGAATCCAACCTAAGCTGTTTAAAATGCGTACATTGCTTGATACAAGCCGCCCACAAATGACGTAGTTATCTCAAATCATCATTATTAAGCATAAATTAAAATCGTGACCTACCTCGTTTGTGTTCCACCGGTGTCTCTGAGCGGCGAAGTGTTCCGCACGCGGTAAACTCTCCAGGTTTTCTGGTAGCTTGATTGGTTCTCCATCTGAAACGATCATTAATATCAAAAGCATTCACAGCATCGGTAACTTAAACTACTGTCTTTCAAGTTTCATGAATACACGGACTCGTTAAAAGTAAAAAAAAATCGTGTATACATCGTGTTCTTCTTTATCGTTAACAAAACAAAAATATGTCCAAAAATTTTGTTCCACGTGTCAATAAAATGATTCAATTAACCAACAATGATAATTATGTAAATTCATGATATTGAGTTTTTTTCTTTACAATATTACATTATTCAAATTAATTTGCGTAAATTTCAACTTATTTACATAAATAGCCTATCGAAAATCTTTATTTACTCCTTAGGTTTCTTTAAATTTTTTTCATTTTCTACTTTGAAAATTATCTTGACATTTTTCAATACAAAAAATATAAGCAATATCACAAACGTTTTTAAAATTAATTATATTGGTCTTTGAACGAGTAATAAAATAAGTATCTATTCTATATTACAATTTTCGCAATGAGTAATATTCACTGTATTTAGGGTTCCGAAGTCAAAAGGAACCCTTATAGTTTCGGTATATTCGTATATCTAACCGCGGCTTAGCTCAGATTAATACTTGAAAACTGTAATTTGGTATGGATGGGTATGCTTAATATTAATAAAGCCGATAAGTGGTATAATAAAATCTTGAATTTTTTTTAATTTGGGTACCTCCCCTACACGTAAAGAGGGAGCGAAATTTTTTTTCTCGTCTTTCGCATAGAGTTGATTGTCGTTGGATAGGTCGTTCAAAAATATTGCGGGTGAGTGAAAATTTAAACTTAAGTATCCGTTTGCGAAATATTAAGCTTTAATCCTTAGTGTACCTGGTCTACTCAAATCACATAATTTATTCCATAAAGTCCAAGAGACTTCGTTCTTATAAATCATAGATTTTGTTAAAAAAAAAAAATATTCAGAACAAAATTATTCTGTGGCTTTATAAAACCACGGTGCAAGAGCAACTTTAAAAATAAAAAATTATCATAACTTCATATTCGCCTCGAGTCTCACAGTTCCCTACTCCATGGCCAGCTGTAATGCGACATGCGATAGACGAACGACAAATTTCGCGGGCGATAGAATAAAAGTTTAACTTAAAAAAAAATGTTTTATTATTATACTAATAGGTTTACACATCACATTTCGTTATAAGGAAGTAACAATCTTTTTGACAATTGAAAAAACTACTAGAGTAAAAAATATGACAACAAAAATAATAGTCAACTATTGGTTGCCAACTAAAACACAATGAAAATTTTTTTTTCCTCTAAATTAACTTCTGAATATAATCTATTACCTAAAACTAAATAAAAAATGGGGCATGTTTATGTAGAAATAAAAACGTACAGCGCTTATCTTATCTTTAGCTACACAAGCAATGATGGCTCAGTAGTAGCGTGTACGAACAACGCGTCGATAGACGTGAGTTCGAACCCCTGCATTGAGCTTGAGCTTTCGGTGAAGGAAAACATCGTGATGAAACCACCGCATGGTGGTAGGGCTTTCTAATGTCCGCCTGACTAACTACCACCTTCAAGTTCAAAATCTGTCGCAAAGTAATAGGTGTATTCCAGCAGCTGTACTTGAGGGCCAGTCTTCTACTAGGCTTAGCGTGCTACCATCTTGAGACACAGCATCACTTAAGATTAGGTGAGATAGTGGCCAGAAAGCTAAACCGATAAAAAAACACACTGAACACATTTTTCATGTACACGGCAAGCATACCGGCCTCATGCAGCTATGACATAGGTATAACTGTCTTCCTTTTCAGACGACTAGGGCATATAATTATGACAATATTCCCTTTGATCTCGGGGTAACCCTGGATTCCTCATTTTCTTCTCTGAGCCAATCCATTATTACAGACTCAGCATTTCTTTGAAACACATTGACAGACCGTCTATGTGAAGCTATTTTTTATCCTAAAACTCAAAATAATTAATGTTTAGATAAGCATTTTTAAAATTATCATATTTGTCACACTTATACCCTCAAGGAGTCCAATGGACTTTATGAATAAAAATACTCTCGACACACATAGCGCAGTCACACGTCCTCTTCGCCCCGTGTAGCTCACCCCACTAGAAAGATAATGGGACAATAAAACTACAATATTTAAGTTTTTAGGCCTATGTGAAAGTTTGCACGGAGTCCCTGGGACCTAACAAATAAACTAAGGGTTAGAGTGCTAATTTTTGTTAGAGTCCAGTGTGTCCCTCTCTGCCAGCTAAATGGTTTAGATAATGTGAAAAAAATAATGGTAGTAATATATACAATGAAGTTAAAAGGAAGAGAATCATAGGTAAGTAGGATTTACAAGTTAAAGAGTCATATTCAATCAACTTATAAAATGTACTTAGATAAGTCATTTCGTACAAATTCCATTGCAAATTATTTACGTGGAAAATTGACACGCATTTACCTAATGTAGTAAATGCGTCAGCATCTAACTTAAACTTAAAAAAAGTACGGCGTAAAAATCCTTTTATGAAAGCTAATAAAATAAAACCCATTATAGATACTATTAATAAATAAATAAAAATAGTTAACGAAACAATAAACTTGAGTCGCAAATGATCTGAAAACTGTCTAGTTTTTGGCAGCCCTCGTCAAGTACGCCTTCACAAGGACCTAGACAACTTTACATTTACATCCAAACCTTATAAAATTCAACCTTATTACTGAGAACATGTAGTAAATGGAAAGGCTTAAGAAAAGTTGGTATTTTAAAGCAATGGACCAACTTGTTGAAATTCCGACGACGCACGCCTAACAACTGAAAATTTTAAGTCTCTGTCTGACTTAAGAATACATTTTATGTCTGTCGGAATAAGGGATGTTTTCACTTGTCCTACGATCGAGTTTGGGAGGATTTCGTAAGCAAGGCTTTCTCGGGCGAGCGCTCGCTAATTCCACCGGTTAACGGATAACGCGAGACATTTTTAGGTTTTATTCTAGTGTTTTAAATTTGGACTGCTTTTTAGTGAAAATAGTGGTTTGCCTTTTATAAGTACTATCTCTTACTTTAAAACAATCATGGATTTTAAGACTTTAAACCAATTTTAGGCATTTAACAATGAAACTTTATTTTATTCGTTTATTAGAAATATGTAGTTACATAGATGTGTATAAGATTTTAGGGGGCTGGGCCCTCCTTTCCTGCCGGTCCCTCCTCCTTGTCTACGAGATAGAATAATCCTGAATTTCATCCATTTACACTTTGTACACCGACAGATATAACCACTCACTTCACAGAAAAACCACAATCTGTTTTACAACTCGGTGAAAAGGTACACAAATGATGGCATCCTCTTTTCTTGGCGAATTGGGGCCACGTGCCTAATACCTATATTTTCTCTCGATTGACTCAAAAAACATTGCCTATCGACGTCAGTTATCAACTTAGATACTTTTTAATTAGAACTATGTTGATACTTTTGTTATCAATTCAATATGTACAGTAATATTTACATATATTTTTTATCATTTAATTTTTAAATAGAGAAGATTTTAAATACTTCTTATTAGATTACTTACCATTAAAATTTACTTTACGTTCATAAGATCATAGGGCGCTTGGTTTACACCGGCATGATAAGGCGGAGATGTATGTCATGTACGTCTAATATTGTATGTGCTTGCATAATAATTATTATCTACAATTAACGAATATTTTTATTGACTGAAATTAATAATTTCTTATTATTTTATTCTAGTAATTAGAAATTGTAAGTCACATGGGCAATGCCACTTTCATTTACACCAGCGCCCACTAGCAGTCATTATAATTATATATAATTTGTACGGCGGGAAAAACAGAAACAATATTTTAATGAGTAAAATAAAGTACTTAATTAATAACACACTACAAATTAAATAATTGTGAAAATGGGCAATAAAACATATTTAATAAAATACAAATAAATAAATGTACATAATATAATATGTACATACATATTATATTACCTATACACTTTTTATTTATGTGTATATTTAATATATATAAAATATATATAATAATAACTAACAATTAATCGATTGAATGCCAATTATTTCGTAGTACAGAATGCAGGTCATCCCGTCGACTGACCACAGCGAAAAAAGGTTATTAGTGCGTTCCGCAGCTTGCCTAGTTTGCTAAGTTGACGAGCTAAAATAGCTCATTCGCTTTGTTGAATAATCGATAGATATTGATGTTTTACCAATATTAGCTAAGTCTTCGTCTACGTCACGACGACCACATCTTTTAGAATGTGCTAAAGCAATTTGCATATCGTAGTCAAAATAAGAATCATGGTTTGATGTTCTGTCTAATAAATTGAATAGTAAAGCCGTGTTACTCATATTTAATTATCCTGTAAATATATTTCAGTCGTAACATAAAATATTATAGTATCTTATACGTGTGTGAATATATATGTGCGCTATATATACTTTAATATTCAAAAGCTGCCATTTTGAGATTACAAACGTACACTTCAATTTTATTTATTTGTATAGAAGATGTAACGAAGACATTGATCATATGAGAAAATAGAAAATGATTACTATGATGCCAACTTTCATCACATTGTAACTTAACACCAGGAAAAATTGTGTTCAAACACTACCCTCATCATCAACCTATATTAGTCCACTGCTGGACATAGGCCTCCCCTAATGAGCGCCATAGCGCCCTGTCTTCAGCTATCCGCATCCAGCATCTGCCTGCAGTCTTTCGCAGATCGTCATCCCATCTGGCCGGAGGGCTGCCCTACCTAAACACTACCCTATTGCCTGGGTTAAATTTAAGGTTCATGATCCAAGGTCCATGGTATAAGGTAATGTTATAACATCTTAAGGCTTGATACAGCCAAGACAACTGCACCAGTACATGGTCACCCTGCTAAGTAACGAACGTGAAAATGGAAAGAGTGAGGAAATAATATAGGGAAAAACTCGTCACGTTTCGGGAACAGAAGGTACGTATTATATATTATATTTACACAGGCTGGCGTGACAGCGGCAGCAGACGATGGATTGTTGATCTGTCTGTCGGTGGTCGCCACTGTTTTTACATTGTCAGGCACAATTCCGTCGCTCCGCCGAGCTAATAAATATCCTATAAGGGGTTCATGTTATTTTATTATGGCTAACCCGAAAAATGAATGTGTATACGCGCGTTAGAAGTTATACTTTGAATAGTCATATTCAAAGTAAAAAAGTCAAATAAGTAAGTTAAAAATAGTCATATTCGAGTGTGACTATTTTAACCACAATAAAACAAGAAGTTTACAGCAAGTAACTTCGTAGTGTAGCCTTTTTGGCAATATGCACTCGCATCGTAAAAATCTACTCTCATCATTTTTGCTTAAGTATCTATAGTATTATAACTTCAATTAAAAAAAAACTGTACAATGGATCACCGTTAAGTCAGTATGACATAATAATTGTGTAAGAAGGCAGTGACGTAAACGAATTAGCTCAATTATCAGCATTATGCAGTCACTTCAGCTACGTTTATTCACTAAGTTTATATACTTGCAAATTAATTATCTACCTTATGATTAGATTGATAACTTTCTGCATATGATATAGAATTCATAATGAAATGATTCCGAGAATTCGATTCTAGTGTAGGTAGTGACGGATTTAATTTAGACAACACCCTATACCTACCCCTTTTGATATTTGATACTATACAATTATCAATTCTTGTATATATATATAATCATAATAATTTTTATTGAATAATTAGTTACACAAGTAACACAAGTAAAATAGTTACACAAGAAGGGTATTTTGATCAATGATCACAGGCGCAAGCAGTAGATACTAAACGAAATTTACATATACTTAGAATTTTTAAACAATGACTGATTTTAAGAACAAAAATGAGAGCCCTCTTGGGAGGTGGTGATAACTGATTTTCATGTCACCTGTTACAAGCAGGCAATGGTATAGTACCCAAACAAAAAATATGTTCATTAAACATTTTTTTTAAATATCCTTATCCAGCGAGATTCGAACCATCGACCACTCGTGTGTAGTCGTATGAGAAGTCTGGTCGTCTCACACCACTAGGCCAATCCGACGACGATCACAATCATGGAAATCAGGATTTGCATTAATCCTGTATAATGTGAATATGATTCTATCTCATTCTTTCGTAGGCTAAATCCTTTATAGATGTATATGGTCTCTTCTATGGTACCTATAGTGTGGCGTTGGATAGGTCGTTCAAAAATATTGCATGTGTGTGAAAACTATTTTTAATTTCAGAGATCCGTTTGAGAAATATTAAGCTTTAAAGTGCTAATTTTTGCTAGAATCAAGTGTTTCTCCACTCTGCCAGCTAAATGGTTGTTTTTGGATATATGAAAAAGATCAAGGTAGTAGTATATATAATGAAGTTAAAAGGAAAACTACCACAAGTAGGCTTTACAAGTACAAGTAGTCAATCAACTTGGAGAAGTAATTTCGTACAAATTTCATTAAAAATTACTTAAAGTCCCCTCTCTAAACGTGCATATTGTGACGGGGAACTACGGCACCCTACACTGCGCGTGACCCATCATGCACTTGGCAAATTTGTTTTTGATATAGATACTACATGATACTAATATGCGCTTTACCGCAGTAATATCTTTCATTCTTACATCTGATAGTTTCCTACATAATTACGTATTTTTTTTAAATATCACTCACTGATAAGAAGTCTATATTTATATTATACGTCATTACAATGTGTTATTATTACAGTATTATATTTTAATAAGAAATAAAATCATGTGTTGATTAAAAAAAGAAGATAATATCTTAAGTAATGTTCGAAATTAGCAAATCACGTTGACTTATTATTTTTCGTTTACTCTATTTTTCATTATCTTTCGTAACGATAGGCCACTAAAATACTAGCGTTTGTCAAGCATGCGCGTTTGACCAGCGTTGACGCTGCGCGCAAGAGACGTTTGTGTGGCGCCCCTTCATAATGCAGCGTTCGCGTCGCGTACACGCCGCATGCCCTCTTTTAGGGAAAAACAACGCGACGCGTGCGTTGCGATGACGTGGCGCGATTGCTGCGTTCAGCGGGCGCGCGACGCAAACGCTGCGTGCGAACAGAGTCAGCGCTGATCAATCGTTGGACGAACGCGCACGCTCGACAAACGCTAGTCTAATAGAGGCGTCAGCTTTCTATACGAAAATATTATTTGTATAATTTTATATTTTATTGGCTTATAAAAAACTTAGTATAAAATTTAAATAAAACAAAATTTGTTATTTAAAAACACGTTAATTAATTTAATTCACATCACATAATATTATTTGTACTTAAACCTATAAAAATGCACTGATTAAGCTATCATAGCAGAAGCATGCTAGGTTCATAGTAAAATTGTACTCTGACAACTTCATTGGGAAAAAATACAGCGTCAGAATCGTTAATTAAAAAAAATTTGAAAGGCAAAGACAAGTTAGCATTAAGGCAAGTTTCTATTTTCAAAATGGTCTTAATCTACGTCATAATTCTGTTGACGGCCCTCTGTTTACTCATCTTTAATTTTAAGAATTTTATTCTATAAAAAAAACAATGATCCTTGCTTTCTTGTGATTACAATAGATAATGAATCATGCCAAACTGACAAGTGTAACACAAACAGTCCGCCAACCAAACGAATTGAAAAACGTAGTTTTAAGCCAATTACATCACGTGAATATTTTGTCTTCATAAGTACATCAGCCTACTTTACTGTCAAAAATTTATAATGTACTGTGATATGGTAAAACGTAATAAAAAATGTACATACGTATTCAACTCTACACCTCTGCAAATAAATATCAAGTATCCATTATAATATTGTATATTATTAAAAGAACAATCCAGTACATGGAGTACTTTCCAATACAGATGTCCTAGTCACATATAAACTTGATCATTAATAAAATTAGAAATAACGTAACATTTAAGATTATAATTTATGCAAATAATAACATTTTGTCATATAAAAAATATATGGAGCATTGTCAAAATATTAAAATAGGCATACCTAATATTATTGTGGAATTATACCGCAATGCAATTTAATTTGCTATTTTAATATGTTTTATACTACATTAAATAAAAAAAAACATAATATAAAAAACCATTTTCCGTCCGTCAACGCCATTCGGTGGCGTCATAAAACACCTTGATCATGTAACGTAATGATCTAAGTTCATTATAAATTGATATAGATTGTAAATACTATATTCATATAAAAAAATACAGAACAAATCAGTAAACGATAGCGATACCTTTTTATGAAAAATATACACACATAAACATAGATTCTCATACATCTTTTGTATAATAAAATAAATTGTGACATTGCAATTTTTTAATCTATGTAATTTGAGTAATTTACTTTCAATACTGTTATGATGTATGCAAGACTATTACGCTGTTACAAAATTACAGAAATCCTAATATTTTTATTATACTCCAGACTACATGAAGTGGTAAGTTTAAATGAGGAAAACTAAGATTTTCTCTTACAGTAATTTCAGTGCCATAAATTAAGTCCTTCACATTAGAGGCATAAGGATATAAGTTAAAACTAACTGATAATTACTTGCCATATATTAAGATTAAGGTACAAGGTTTCAATTGCCGTCAATCGCGTTTCAAAATTATGATGACGAATGACGGGATTTTTTTACGATAAAAGTAAGAACTTATTTGTATAACATAAATTCAGCCATTATAATATATGGTGATATATATTAAATCTTTAATAAACTGAATGATGAATATTGACCATAAAATTTTTGGTTTATATCACCATGCAAGTACCTACACTGAATATGAAGGGTCCACTTTTTGACTTATAAAATACCTACATATAGTAGTATATACACTACTCAATCATATTGTGAGGAAAAAAATAAGAACACAAGATAAAATAATTTGAAGTGTCAACAAAAAATACGCAATCATTTTATTTAATAACTTCGGTTAGCAGTCGAGATGACGCTGCAAAAATTGTATCTATAACTAAAAATAATGTTTGTTTCATCGTTTTAAAGCAATCTCTTATCGATCCCATGATAATAGGCTCTGAGGCCCTAGCCAAATTGCCTTTCTACAATCTGGGGAATCTGGAATTTACATACCTCAACGTTAAATCACGTGATCAGATATTTCAAATCTATACATATTTTCGTATTCTATTAGCATTAACGATTGTAGACAAAAAACTTGGTTAGGGACCCAGATGTAATAATAGCTTCATACTGTATCATGGAAACAAGTTAGTTTTGACTTACGCGCCCTATACTTTTATGGTAAAATATCTCTAAAAATGAACCACCTAAATTGAAATTTTAATGATTTATCAGTTGATACATATAAAAATCAAAATGCGTATTATTTTAGTCAAGATTTGCACACGATCTTATATGTATTAACATCATAATCAACAAAGGTAATAATAATTTCTCATAGGTACCTTGAATTAACGTCAGATATACGAAATTGCAACTATAACTAAAATGAATTAGTTGTTTCAAGACTGGACAAACGCATTAGTTAAGCTTAATGGTCCAAACGTCAGGGGAAAAGATTTTAATGGCACCATAAAATTATACAATATTTTAAAGAGTCCTTTGTGATCGACTAAACACCCCATTATCTCTGCCATAATTTCTTAGCTTTTTGCAGAATTTAAATCCATTTCTATATTTAAATCTTTGAACTAAAGACTTTTAATTACCATTTGAAAACTTTACAATTTACATTTTTCAGTGTTTTAATTTATTATAATAATACAATTTCACAACAGTAATTGTCGAGTTAAGGATACTATTAATTACCCAAAAAGGGTGCGAATGTACAAAGGGATTAACGAATATGGCAGAAACGAAAGGGTTTTGCAAGGATAGTAAAAAGCATTGCTTAAGAAGCATTGCTCTATTCTTTCTGCTCAAGTTATTATTAAAATATAATTCTTTAAAATTTTACCAGTTATATACTAAGAAGTTCTGTAATTCTTTTGTATCAATAATTGAAGTTAGATTTAATTACAAAGAACATATTGATAAAACCAAAGTTAACTAGTTCGATTAAAAAAGGACATTGGAATGGGATCATAATTAATTTATCACGCCACTATCATGAACCAATACATTCACAATTTAACATAAGTATTTTGTGACGGAATAACATAAAAGTGTTAATTTTCTAATAATTTCTTTAAAGTTACTGCATTTTCTTTCCTGTCTTAACAGGGATAAGAAAAGCTACAGACTTCTGTAGCAACTCTGTAAATATTAAAGTTCCAATGAACACCAATAGTGTACCAATCCAATGACCCAAAGTAAAAGGATTCCTAAAATACATTATTGAAAATAGAAGGGAAACAAATTTCCTCAGTGTTACAGTCAGAGTGACAGTCAGTGAAGCACACTCCGTGGTTAGAACGTAGACAGCACTGATACATAAACCTTGTGTCAATACGTACAATATTAGCCAAAGTACCTGCTTTGCTACAGCAAATCCCAAGAAATCGACTATTGGAGACTCCGTTGCTATCTTTATGTGTCCAAGCAGGTTCGGAGTGGTTGGTAGCCAAAACACCAACGGCATAAGGTGAGTATAAAACAATGCTTCCCATGGATGCTTGCCGTGCTTGGAATATAATGATTCCTGGAAGATCCCCATCCTGGCTGACACAAACAGTGCAAAGGTCAGTATTGCAATGCCAAGACACCACCATAGCCAGTCAATGAACTTGAGCCGTTCCTCTTCTATAGCATCCTCATGAGTTTCCCTTGGAGCTTTCACATCTCCGCTCGATTGGATAGTGCAGATGGCAATGCCGGCAGATATCATAAACACTGCCAAATATTTCAGAGGAGGATAGCGCTTCTTGAGAATCCAAACTCCCATAGCCATATTTGCCATAAGAGATCCAGCTCTGAATATCATATGCAGCGGCATGGAGATATTGAAATCAAAGGCGTAATTGTTGGCGACGCTGCTTGTCCAGAAAAAGCCAACCAACAGAAGATACTGCTTAAAAGGTATGTTCCGTTTAGCCATACCAAACTTTCCAACAGTACAGAAGCCAACAGTTGCTATAAACAAAAATTGAAGGAATGTCGCCAAATTTCCAGCCCCTGGATCTCCTTTGACAACCAATTCTAGGAACACTACATTGGAACAGCATCCAACGAAGACCATGGTAATGGCCAGTGCTGCTTTAATATTCATTTTGAATCTGAAAACAAGAAAATAATTTAAAAAAACCTTCCGATACCGGGAATCGAACCCGAGCCTCCTGGGTGAGAGCCAGGTATCCTAGCCACTAGACCATATCGGATTGCATAAAACACATTGAAAGTCCGTTCCTGCTTTTTATACTTATTATTATGTAATGAACATAATATACATCTATTATGTACCACTATTATTATTCATAACATTTAACACTTCGAAATATACCATAAAGTAATAGGTGACTTTATGCAATACACGGATGCGCTAAGGTTATACAATGTTTAATAGGAGGATTCTTAAGAAAATGACACTACACACCGATAATTATTAGTATTATATTTAAATATGAAATAATACTTACATTTTATTCACAATTACCCAATAAAACGTTTTAGTTCACCACAATTATTGCATTATTTACATAAACGTCAACCACACGTTTGACAGACATACGACAGCTACGAATTATGACAATCACAACCAACTACTGGAGCGCTAGTGTGCGCTGTCATTCGCGGTTGTATTTGTGACCGTGGCCTCGAATCCAATTACGCATGCGCTAGATATCCAATCTGTAGACAAAACAGCTCAACTCCGCGTTTCCGATAGTATAAAAATAGATGGCGCTTAATTCATTTTAGGTCGTATTTAGTGAACTTTTCAAAATACGTATTTTAAGGATGTTTTTACTACATACATTTTTGTACATGATAACTCGCTTCATTAGTTACTAAATTCAAATAATAAATCTAAAACTGCTATGTATTCAAAGCCTACGTAATTTTTAATGTATTTAAGACATAAATCGTCAATCAGAAATAATACCTGTAGGTATAAAATTATTTCAAACGATAAAAAGGTAATAGTTAAGTAGGTAACTAACTTAGTTTGATATTATTACCATAATAAGCTATTTTAATAGAGTTCAGTGCTATATAATTATTAGACTAATAAGCAAAACGAGCAAACATTTAATTCTAAATCTTATATTTGAAATTAATGCTGTTCTATGATGCTACCTACCTGTCTTAAATGACATCTTCCCAACGTTATACATATGCACATTGTATTATTCGCAGATTGTCTTAAGAATTTTCTATCAATTAAAAATATATCTGATTGTGAAGTACTCCAGAGTGCTATACATAGAGTAGCCGAATGGGGCAATAATAATAAATTGTATTTTGATTTAGAAAAGTGTAGCGTTATGACGTAAACCCGTAAACGCAGCCCACTGCTATACCCGTACAAAATAAATAATTTGACGTTGCAACGTGACACGCAAGTACGGGATCTTGGTGTTGTTATTATACCAGAATTGAAATTTCACTTCAATGATCACATAGTTGTAATTTGTAAAAAAGCTTATAAGACACGGCTTTATCTTAAAGACAATGTTATTCAAATGATATACTTAAATAGAATTACCGCACTGAAAGTATTATATAATGCTCTGGTTCGAAGTCGATTATAATCGAATTCAATCATTTGGAATCAAAATGAAGCCAACTATGTTCTTATGTTAGAGAAAATACAAAATAAATTTGTTCGATTTCTCTATTTATAGCAATACGGTGTCTATCCTTACTATCCATTGACGTATCCAACGTTATTCTTATTGGGTATGGTTGGTTACTATCGGTTGGAGGTAAGGAGAAACATCGCGTTAGCTATATATTTAATTAAGCTATTGCGAGGCCAGATAAATCAGCCTGATATTCTTACCTCATTGAAGTTTAATGTGTACCTGTCTCAGGATAATGACATTTTTAGCGATAGTTTGACGAAACTCAGAGAATCTTTAGAAATATTAGTGGCTAGTTTAAATATTAACTAAAATTAGCAAGTAAGTATTTGTAAATGCATATAATATGCCTTGGCCATGTAGCTGTTAATATTGTATGTTGGTGTAAGAAGGAAATAAATAAATATTATTTAAATTAAGATTTACTCAAATCGTTATTTTTCAAGTCGTAGCGAAGAAAAGTAAAATCAAAAATACTTTATTCAATTTAGGCACTTATGAACTAAGATGTTTTATATGTGCTTATGAACGTTAAAACATTACTACCGGTTCATAAAACATCCTAGCTATCGAACCTACTAGAAACTCGATAGGGTTTATCCGTTTATCCATAGAATTAAACACTGGTTTATCAATATTTTTTATTATGTAGGTACACAATGTTTAGTTAAAGTTATTAATTACGTGATTTTAGTGTATGCACAGAGAGGGAGGCCAAGGGTACCGCAAACTAACACCTTCAGAAATAAATTAGACTTAACTACAAACTTATATGGGGACGGATAATGTAAATAAAAGTGGAAACTAACTCCGTTCAGTGCATAATGTCCCGTCTCGGGCGAATGTAAACCGTGAAGGTAATTCAATTATTCCGCTCTGTCGCATCGCAGTAACGACCTTTCGAAAGTGTTAAGACGTCGCCGAGTAGTGCTCCATATTTATAACAAGATGTAAAAAATGAGTATCAAGGAGGAGGAGGATGTAATTACGTGAGAACATACGTGATTTATAAAGACCGTTTGGAAATTGATTGGCTTCTTTTTATTTTTTGGAGTTTACTCCTTAAGAATCGATTTTCATATACGAACGCACATATATGCATATACTCAACATATTGTATACAGAAGTAATAATATAGGTAAGACATAGGAAATAATAACAAATAATGGTATCAAATTAAGAAATAAAATATTGACAATGGCAAATCCTTCTGCGAGAGAAAGTAAAAGAAAAAAGTTAAACTTATAGCTTATAGTCAACCTTTGTCTTTATATTACAAATAAATGAACAATATTAATTTAAAACCACAGATTTGAGAAAAAGGTTCAAAACTATATTCATTCACTCAATCTTTATCCTCTTTTAAAGCCATCGTGTTTACTCCAAGGTAAGTTTACCAACTGCCCCAACGGGCTGATAGTGATCCCGAACGAATAGCGACAACCATACACATAGTGAAAAATCTGTCATAATTATTCATAACAGCGCGTAAGTAGGTAAGCTTGTCAACAACTAGTGACTATAAATACTCATCTTCGGGAATTTAAACATGATTTCCCCACTAGTAGGGCGTAATTAATGGCATATATGTATAGGAATATAGCAAATATAATTTTGAGTTTCTTGTATAAAAGAATGTAGTAATTTCAGAAAAATACTAAAAAAAGTAGGTCGTTTTTCGAAGGCCTCCTCGTATGTTTTACTTCCCTGCTTTTAACACCCCAAAAAATTTCTTCTACTCTCTCTTCTTCTTTATCTTTTGCTACGTGGCCTACGACTCTTTTCGCAACTTGCTACCTCGGTCCAGGCTCTCTAAGGACATGGGGTAAAAACGTCCCTTAGCTTAAAAAGAAAAATTGTTTTGTACATATACTTTGAGACATTATAATATAAGATTGTCAATCGCACCTTCCTTTAATATTTAAACTTAAGAGGGAACGCGGTCGGCATGCCATTCAATTAATACATTTTCATAGAAATATATTTCTATCGCGCTATACCCGTATGACTTAATAGAGGGCGAGAGAGACAAGTGCAGGTCAGACTGATTATACCTATGCAAAATAAACGAAATAATAATTCCTTTTTCCCTGTGTCCTCCTCAAAAATTGAGTCTATATATATATATATATATATATATCTATCTCTATTATATATATATATATATTATTTTACCTTTTTTACTGGATGTCTGATAGCGCTGGTATAACTGGCTATAGAAGGCTCCTAGTTCTAATAATAAATAATTTGTGGAAAAAATGCCAACATAGGAACATGGTAGATATAGTATAAAAATATTTGCTCTAGTCCCATTATCCAGGGATGAAACAAAACATATGTCTATATGGAAACCGCTCACATTTCCTTTCATGGATTGTAGGCGTTCAACTAAACAACTCTCTTTACTTGACATTGGCGAAAATGCCTACATGTCTATGTAGACAACCTGAAGCCATAAATTAATTTAAAGAACACCTCTTCCCTTTGACCTTACATCGTCATTCTAGTACATAGGACTAACGCTAATCGCCACAAACATCAATCATACTTCAAACTCACACCAGGCGCGACCCAAAAAAAACTTTCAACACCCACAAGAATTGAAAAAGAGATCGGATGCCGCTTCGACGATCTTTTTATTGAAGCGTCCAAGGCGAAGACACACTGCCATACAGCCATAAATCAAACTAATCTTTCTTAGGAAATTTTTATGTAACTCTGTCGAAAATCAACTAAAACGGCATAGCTTCAGAGCTTACAATAGAATGAACATCGAAGATTATTTGATATAGAAGTATAATATATCAATAATGTTATGAACTAATATACATATAAGAAAATATAGTAATATTACTGCATCCATAAAAATATTTCCAATAAGTAGCTTCTAGAATTTGTTATAACTGTTAAAAGCGCTACAATTGTCAAAATAATCGAGGTTAACCTTGAACAGTGTTTTGTGCGTGTGTACAATGGTAAATTTTAAGAAAACCGAATATAACCATAACACTGCTATCTCCAACCCGGTTACACGATGTCTGTCTAGTTTATTCTCTGTCTACGATTGAATAGTAATAAAATAAAACAGAGAATTGGAGTATTTGTTTATTATTCATAAATTTGTCTTATTTGACCCTATATTGTGTAATACAGGTAGCATTTTACATAATAAAGCTTGGTTATTGTGGACAAGTGAAGTGGATTGGAAATAATATGGATGATGAATTCTCAGATGCCACAAAAAATCCCTAGAGACACCATCTTGTTAGGATCCTGAAATCGTCATAAGACTGGAAACTACATTCACTCGATAATGGCAATAATAGTCTTCAATAAAGAGGACCGGTTGCCAAGTTAGGAAGAAAAAAGAAGAAACAGAGAACTGTCTAAGCCTCTTATAACCCTACGAATAAGTACGACAAAAAATGTAAAGAATGTGAGTGAACACGGTGATAAAGAAAATACTACACATTCCGGCTCAAACGGAATTGTAAATAGCGATCCAATTAAAATTTATATTTGTTTTAAACAACTGAAATTTTATTTTAATAACCTAACTAATCCATTTACTATGTTCTTACAAAATAATATTTATCGGAAATAAAAGTGATTTATTTACACCTCAGTGTATCTGCCTCGGTTACTCTTAATTACTCCACATTATAACGTTTTCGCTCCCACGACCCAACTGAATAAGTTTTCGTTTAAAATTAGTATTCTAATACAGCCTTTCTCATAGTTTATCAGAGTCCGACTTTTAAGACATTCTGACATAATCGTCATAGTCATAAAAGTCGTAAAAGTCATGGTCCCGTTGCTAATATTAAAAAAGCAAATAAACAATAATCACTTGTTATTTTGAAATAACGTTAGACGTTAATGCAGTGTTCCAAATAACATTATATTTCTTATTCCCGTCAAGCCATCAGCCATGTCTCTATCTATACAATCGTATTTCATTTTGTCGGCGGACCTCTTAGGATAGGTTTTACCACAGATTATGAATATTGGTCTAGTAAATACTAGACACTTAATTCAAATCTTTCAAATTCAACACTAAAATCACTAGAATATTCACTAAAATTTGTTCATAAAATGTACAAAGGTTTTTTAAATATGTATAATATACTAGTGGTCGCCCAGAGGTCAAAATTCAACCATAATTCATTAAAATTATAAGTCCAACCTCCTCTATATAGCCACCCCATGCCTCGCATGTCTGATGTTATCGCTGCCCGTAGGCGACCTAGTAATTGATCTTGAACATCCTCACGATCCGACAAACTCCAGCTAGAATGAGATTCTCTTCGAGTTCCGACTTAGTAGGTAGCCTTGAACAATCTTAGGATCCATATTAACGGAGATCTTCACAATGCGAGGGCTCGAGCTAGAACCATCCTTCAAGCCCGTCGTTGGCTACTTATATGGTTACACAGAGCACACCTGTTTCTAGCGCGCGGCATCTCTACTTTTTCCATTTATTTAATATACGCCGTATTTTGAATTCCTGTCATAATCTGTTATCTCATTGCTATGAAACATGATTTCTTTTTTAAATAGTGACATAGACACGATTGGTTATGTTTGACATTCAGTAAGACAACAGACAAATAATATTAATCTATTCTGAATTTGACCATAGACTTTAACAATAAATAAAAGTGTATATGCGTGTGTGTGTGTGTGTGTCAAATACATGGTAGTGTGTGTAATGATTTTTGTAGTGATTTTATGTATTTTTTATGAATAATTTAAACAAAATATTAGCATTCTGCACTCCTTCTCTATATAAACTATAAGTGTGGGAAATTTCATTCTCCTCCGTCCGCGCAATTTTCGTAAAAAGGGGTACAAAGTTTTTGCTTCACGTATTAATATATAGATATATAAACCTATAGTAATAAATCTATATATAACAAAAGGGTTAAATAAATAAATCTTCTTATCTTTTACAAATATGACAAGTAAAATGTTGTACGAAAATAAATTTACATTTACTGAAGAATATTTTGCTAGCAAATGTTACAGCTTAATTAATACGGTTAGGTATTTTGTTACATTAAAGAGGTCGTATAGCGAATGATGGCCTAGTCAAAACTTGTAAGCGAATTAGTACGAAAGTAATATAATAATATTAAAATCTAAAAACAATATACACTTTTATCACGACCTAGTACTACAGTACCTACTTATTGCGACAAATCCAACAAACCTAAACACGACAAGGATCTCTTGTTTTATTGAGGCGTTGCTATTGCGAGCACCCGGGACCATCCTCAAATCAGCTCAATAATATCATGTCATTGAAGTATTCTAAATTTCAGCACAAACGATTAAGTGGAACTAGTTAAAAAACTACTTGCAAAATTTGACCCATACATACTAACACATCGAGTTAAATTAAAGCTTGTACAGACTATGAACACATAATCTATATACGCGGGTTTAGATTTAACCTAATAATAATACCGCAATAACCCAAGCTATCCACATTTGGATGTCATGTTATTGAAATATAATTGGATAGAAAGGAAATATAAGTTTTTTTTTTAAACGAAGAGAAAATTTATCATTGGTGTTCCTTATCTCCAGCATTTGTGATTTCTAGATGCGATAGGAATTCCCCTGGCAGAAGCATCACTACACACACACTACGTAAAAAAAACAATTTATGATGCGTTCTAAAATCAAATCAACTAATATACGACCGCACTAATACATAACATAGACTAACATATGAATTTGGCGGCCTGTAAAATTACCGTCTGGGGCAGATTCACAGTCTCTGCACATTACCTAAAATCCGAGACTGGGTATAGCACATGTTGAGAACCCGTAAAAGTGATATCATTAGCCGTGTTTCGAATCCTTATCCAACTGCCTAAAAGCTTCTACCGTTAGTTTGTAGGCCAGCATGACGACGGCCACTGCCATTAATCTACACTTACATTATAAAGCTCATCAGATTCTTTGTTTGAACGTACCAATCCCTGAAACTACCAGTGTAAAAGATTCTTTCTGCTTTTATATCCTACTAGTTTCTGCCCGCGGCTCCGCTCGCGTGAACCACAAAAATTGTTGTTACCGGCATAAAAAGTCTCCTATGTGTCAATCCAGGTTATCTGTGTGCTAAATTTTATCCATATCCATTCAGCCGTTTTTCCGTGATTGAGTAACAAACAAACTTACTTTCGCCTTTATAATATTATTATTATTAGAATAGGATAAGAATTTATTGATGAAGGTTATATAGGCTATATAACATTACGCTACCACCGTAAAGAGCGGAGACAGTAAACATAAATGCCAAGCAAGTACGGATAACTACGGGATTTCAGAACAGCTATAGACGAGACGGGCGCGTTGTACTGCTAGTAAATGCTACATTGAAAAAAAAATCATGGCATAATATCCATATATAAAAAAGGAGTAGCACATAACTAGAACAACGAAGACAATCAAGGACGTTAGAGAAGGTTTAATACTTAGATGCATAATAATCTATTTTTACATCAATAATCTTCTTAAAAAATATTTTTAATCTATATTTTCCGTAATATATTACGATCCATTTCGATTTTTTAAATGTAACTATGCCATAGTTAATATCTGGAGGAACATAAATAATATAAATATCGGCTTATTAATAGGCCCCTAAATCTTTTAATATACGAGTTTCTAATAAAAATTAAATAACGAAACTATAAAAGCCGTCTGAGGCTTCGGGGCCCTTATGTCTAACAGTAGGCAGATCGACAAAAAAACTGAGGCCGTTCCAAGCCAAGTCTTTAAAGAATTAACAACTCAAGAAGTAGTTAGTAGTACCTCATAATGGAAAATGGACGAGATCTTCGCGAAAGCGTCGTCAAAAACAATGACTATGTGTTTTGTACAGATCAACCCTTCCATAGTATCCCGACATATATGATAATAAATATATATTATTTTAGAACTCGTGAGGATTTTAATGATAATTATAAATAGCTATAGGCTATAATTACCACCCAAAATCAAGAATAAAATGGACTCGAAAATGGAAAATAAATTATCAGGATAAAACCGTTACAAATTTGCTTTTTTCCGTTAAGGTCAGAACTGATACCCTTACTGTAACCTAAAATGGTCGCTTATAGAGGTTATATTCCAAAATAACTAGCACAAAAAGTAACCTTATAATGAGTAACCTCGAACAATCTCACGCCCATTCACTACGGTGTGATTATGAGTCTAGGCCAACTAAACACAGTTAGAAATAAATACGCCATATTATGAATACAGCTAGGTAATTCGTGCTGGTCGAATTGTTAAAACCTGTGGATTATCGATCCAATGTCCCCGGATTCGAGGCTCGGCATGTACTAACTAATTTGGTTGTAGTTCAATTATTTTTACTCATTTGAATTCATCAATTAACACAAGCGGTTGACGGCGAAACAACATTCTTTTTAGAAATATTTTTAGCACCTTTAGTCTTCTTCTTGTTGTTTTGGCGCCGCAAAAAGGACTTGCCAGTGTCAATGTGTCGTAGTGTTTTTATATGCAAAGTTGATCCAACAAGATGGTGGCTCTCTTGTTAGAACTTTCTAGGGAGTTTTTGTGGCATCTCAAAATGCATGTTTCCAGTTAATATTTATAATCCACTTCATGAATGCACAATAACGCACGCACAATATATCACGCAAAATGCGTGATGCAAAATATAGGGTAAAAGAAGCTAAGCTAATGAATTAAAAATAAAAACCACAACATGGCAGCTTAAGATCCCGCAAAAACTACGGCGCCATTTGTCGAGAGTAAAGATGGAGAGATGCGCGCGCACCACATATGACAGAAGTGCAACATGATGAAGTTAGCCATCAATGATAATAATGTGAATTCATTTTACTGACTTCAATTTTATTTAATTGTGTACAAGTAAATTTTGTAATTTTGACACGTGGAATATTTTTTGTAGTTATTTTTGTTTTGTTACGCCATTGCACACATAAATAGAGGCTTTCTCAGGGTTCTGAAGTCAAAAGGAATCCTTATAGTTTCGCTATGTCCGTCTGTCTGTCTGCGGCTTAGCTCAGAGAAACTTAGTACTAGAAAGCTGTAATTTGGTATTGGTGTACATATTAATCACACCGACAAAGTCTTGAAAAAAATAATCGTTTAGGGTACCTCCCCTACACGTATTGTGGGAATGATTTTTTGTCGTCTGAGGTGTCGAAGGAAAGGTCGATCAAGGATATTGTGGGCTGTGAAAAACATTTTTCGATTCAGGGATACATTTGCGAAATATTAATTGTCAATAATATGAGTAAGAATAAATAGATGATACGAAAAATAAACGCGTGCAGAATCGCGAGGCACCGCTACTATACATATATATTGATATACAAGAATTCTTTACTTAATAGTATTCGATATACTTGTTTATCTGTTTATTTCTTTTTTGCTAACCCTAATTGGATTATTAAAAGAAAAGACAAGACCTAAAAGACTTTCATACTTCCTATAAGAATAGTAATAAAATACTTACTCGCGTTGAGTGGTACTGCGGGCGCGCGCGCGTGGTATGCGCCCGCTCCGCCCGCGTACCCCGCATGCCTCCCGTACCCCGCCAGCCTGACGCTTCACCCCCGAGTCCCGAACATCCCCCGTTTACACACGCACTGCACTCACACACGACACTCGCCGATATATGCAACTAACTTTGTACTACCTGCAACAATAGAAATCAAACATTAATTCAATTTATAGTTTTAATTCGAAGTCGACGGTAGAACAGTCTCTCAGCAGATGAGGTAGATACATATTTATATTACAAAAGCGGGTAATTCGAGCAATCTACAACATGAGACCTCGCGAAGCACTTAATAACAAGTTCCAGGAATTTAATATCCTTCCCAATACACCCTTGATAATTTATGTTCATAAAAGCTACAAAGCTAGATTTTGTCAAAGACCAGCACAGTTTTAATATTAGGAATAAATATTAAATTAGCCATTCCGTGTTTCAGACTTAGTATAAGACCTATAAAAGTTTTTTATTTGCCGGACAATAAGTCAAGGAACATTAACTGATAAAATATTATTATAAGGTTATTATGTGAATCTCTGCCTCTTGGTGCATTTACTAAATTATTAATGCAGTTGGGAATAAAAACAAGAGTCGGCCATATCTTCGGCCGCGCCGATACTCAATGTTCGTGAATAGTCGCACGTTGTTCAGCTAACTTCGTGTGAGATGGCTTTTTTTATCATTATAGGTTTGGCGTAGTGGCCTCAATTTCACTTGATGTTAAGTGACGATGTGGCCTAAGATGATAACACGCTAAACCTAGTGGAAGACTGGCTGTTAAGTGCAGGTACCGGAACACACCAATTGGTGCTTGGCGACAGATTTTCAACTTGAGGGTGGTAGCTAGCCAGGCGGGTATTAGAAAACGCCCTACCACCATGCTATGGTTTCCTCACGATGTTTTCCTTCACCGAAAGCTAAGACTCATTAACTCACGTCAATCGATGCGAAGTCGTACACGCTACCACTGAGCCATCATTGCTTTCAATCTATATAGTGTATCTCGTGTTCTATAAAGTCCAAACCCGGATGAAGCTGTAAAAGCCTTCTGAGGCTTCAGGGCCATTATGGCTAACAGAAAAGTCAGATAGAAATAAAAAAGTTCTATAAAAATATTGTGAACACAATTAAAATTTAAAATTTTTAATTAATAAGGAGTATGTGTGTTGATTTTTGACAAAATTGTTACAAGAGTCAGTTTTTAAAATGTATATATTACTTTTGGTTATGTAAGCTTTTTTCTTACATACTTCAATGATTGTTTTTTTTTTTACTTCATGAGTTAACTGTCAGTAAATGTAATAAAACTTTATTTCACTATACAAAATAAACAACATGTCTAAGTAAATTTCGGTTTACCATTTCGAAGGCCAATAATTCGGTTTCGGTTTCGGCTGAAAAACTTGTTTCGGTCTGACACTAGATTTTTTATAATTTGATTTCTCTGCGTTTCCGCTACGAGCGCTGCTAGTAGATTTATTATAGAAAACGAAAACTTGATACCTACATGGAAATCATTAAAACACACTAGACCCCGAGTTATGAAAGATAAAATAATCTACAAAACTATTTATTATAAAGATGTAATATTCCTCTATTATGAGAAGCAAACCGGTCGTGGTAAGTGTCTAGAAGGCGGTAAAACTTGAAAGAACAAACAACAGCTCGCGGGGCGCCATGTGCTTGCTACGACGCTCATCAAAGTTGCACGCTTGTAGCGATCGTAGGCCTCTACGAGACTACCATGTTACGAAGTCTGTACCGTGCGCACAAAAACTACTTTTAATGGAAATGTATACTACTAGTTGACCTACCTACAGTCTAGCTATCAAAGGAAGTAGGCAGCTAAAACGATAGATGTCTTGGGTTTAATTTAAGCTAGGATTAACTAGATTCTTAAACACACAAATAAAACAAAGTGTGTATTATCATAAATAATTTAAGAAAACTTTAAGAATAATAAACATAACTTAGAATTTAAACAATAAAAATAACACAACTTCTAATCTCTTAAAATACTAATTTCAAGGAGCCGCTTTTTGTTGAAGCACGTTGTGGAATGCGACTTTTCTGGCGGTCTTCTACAAGTTCTGCCGCTAGTTTTTATTTTTTAACCGCCTTACTATATATACATAAATTTTACACTTATTAGTAATCGCCCTGAGTATTATAAATGCCTTAATGCCAGATATATTTAAAAGATGAAAAAATTAAGCCAACGGCCATCTTTTTTTTCTTCTTGCAACTTTGTAATTTATAGTTATAAGTTGGTGATTGCAGTCGACACCACCCTTGGGATCATTATAATAGATAACTATTTCTGGTTACTGAGCATCAGCTAAGTAAAACGAGAGCTTTCTTTGGATTGGGTACTAAGAGATAACAGTAATTTGACTACGAAATTGAAAAAGTGGAGTAAATTGGTCTTTATTCTCTCTCCCGCGGGGAGGTAGGAAGCTAGAAAGAATACTGTCGCGTTCCAAACACTATAACACATTATGTTTTTCCAATTTGAAATTGTTTTGACCCCATGCGCCTAATTATGTGTGAAATCATTTTGATGACGTCAAAGATATATAACGCGCGTACATGACGTAAGTAAACGCATACGCTTTTATTAAATATGAATTAAAACGATTTTATATCATATTTCTTTATAATATTCAATTACGTAAATAATATCTCACTATATATTTTTAATATAAGAATACGAATAATATAAAAGAAATATTTATAAATGTGTGTGCTAACCGTACAGCACAAATTTGATACAAAGATGTCACCGCAAAGCTTTCCACGTTACACAATAAAATGCATATTAGATAACTGTGTTTTGTCGCCTCTACGTGATTGGCTGATTGTGTGTGTCAGTCGATACGTTTTATTCTTTTTATACTTTATTTGTTTTTTCAATGTACATATTCAGTTTGGATTAATGTAATTATTATTTTCGAGTTTTTGACGGAACCTTGATGTGTCATGTTTTATTTTAATTCGTAAACGTACGTTATTAGGCTCTACATTATGTAATATTGGTAGTAATATGCGTGATATAGTTTGCTTATTGTAGTAAATTATAAACAATAACTAGAAGCTTGAAATTTAAGTTACCACAGAAACTCCCTGGACTGTTTTAACAAGTGATCCACCATCTTGTTTAGGCGTTGTTTGAACTCTAAAGATTAGAAAAACATTATATCCACGTGGCATTGGTATAATTGTGTATAAACACACGTTTCCATTAAATAAGAAGTATAATTATAGTCTGAGTGATATACAATTTGAAATATTTTTGAAAACCAATATATGTGAATGTTTCTTTTAATGGCCATAAATAAAGGCGTCATAAGCTCTCAAAGTCAGAAACCTAAAGTTAGGATGTGTGCTTAAGAGTTGTCAGTACAATTTCACCTAAAATATGGGAATTTGTAAAATATAAGTAACCACGACGAGAACTATTGTTACTAAAGTTTGTAAAATGAAACATCAATTTTTGAGTTTCAAGCGAGTCATCTCAAATTAATAATGAGTACAAATGAGACCAATCACAAGACTTCACTTCCAATATCCTAGAATCGAGATGTCTCGACTCTACTGGGTTGAAGGTCTCTCTCTCTCTTTCTCTCTATTACACAAAATAAATGACTTGAAGGTGACCCTCAAATCTATACAAATATTATAAAGCTCATGTGATTGTTTGTTTGTTTATAAAGGTTATAGGCAATAAAACTTCACGCTACGACCCTAAAAAGCGAGCAGTAAGTATGAATGTCAAGTAATCTGGCAATTTGTAAGTTCTGGAAATGAGAACAACAATAACACGGATAAAACTATGAGACACAGCTAATATTTCACATACCTACTGTATCACGAAAGTGTCAAATAACCGGAGGTGAAAAAATTAATCATTTCAGTCTTTACCATAACAGAAACACCGTAAAGTTATACATAAATAATTCCCATTTGCAAATGTATTCATACCCAAATTTCTATTCAAACGACCTTCATGTAATTTGAAACTACGCTCGGTCGTGTCAATGTTGCCATTACATAAATTAAATTATGGAACAGTTTCACCACATTCGCCATTAGTAATTTAATCGATCGTTTAGTAATTTTATCTAAATAATTTAATCCAAATTGATTAACGATGATCGTCACTCCTTATTTCTTATGTTATTTTATTTTACAAAATATATCCTATAAACTGGCCAGATAACAAAGAACCATATAAATCGGATAAGCGGTTTTCGTGTGAAAAGAACATAAATGGCCTAACAGACAGAGAAGCCTTTAGTTTTATAACATGTTTATAGAAGTTATCATATTGTAATACGTAGCGAGATGGCACTTAGGTACAGCGTATAGGTAGCGTACTATCTCACAGCGTAAGCGAGAAAGCCTACAAGCCGGTTGTTGCCTACTTATAAAGTGCGTGCGGTCATAGAGCACACCTAAGTGTTATCGTGCCCAATCAATAGAACGGGTCAATAGTAAAGTCAATAGCACGAGTACAAAGTCATTAGTACGGATTCCATCGTGATATTAGAGGAAGTCGCCCCTTGTA
Source organism: Saturnia pavonia (assembly GCA_947532125.1). NCBI lineage: Eukaryota > Metazoa > Arthropoda > Insecta > Lepidoptera > Saturniidae > Saturnia > Saturnia pavonia. The sequence goes on from OX383906.1 coordinate 15,187,864, forward strand.
ATAATAGACGAAATGAAAGTTTTGGCTGTTGGGTGGCAGGACACTACAACAGTGTCCCACTGGATGGCGCCTACCAAACTTCGGGTGTAGTATTACCAATTAACAGTAACCAAGTATTAACAATGAAACCAAAAGCCATGTCTTCCCTTATATTTCTTAAACAACATAACTTTCAACATCTTCCATTAATACTTTAAAATTATACTTTTTTTTTCTAGGTCAACTGTTCATAGATAGTGATCAAAGTAACTTCCTATTTACAGATACAATTTCGATAAGTTTTCTACCTACTTCCGCTACACACCGGATACTCATTTTTATTCTAAAGTCTCCAGTTTGTCCGTGCCGATATATTTGAAAAGCGCATGAAGTCAACAGTTCGTTTAAAAATTCCAAAACAAATCACGCTCTTTATTATTACATTAATACCGGAAGCTGCTAGTATTTAAAGTATTTTGAATTATAATTCAACAACTTATTTAAAGAAGTGTTTTTTTACACTTTATAGATTTAAAGTTTGGTCAAAATCTCACCTAATGATAAGCGACTATGTTGCACAAGATGGTACCACGCTAAGTCCAGTGGCGGGACTGACTCTCGAGTACAGCTGCTGGAACACATCTATTGGTGCTTGGCGACACATTTTCATTTTGAGGATGGCAGCTAACCAGGCAGGCTTTTAGGAATTCCCTACCACTATGCTATGGTTTTATCACGATATTTTCATTCACCGAAAGCTCACGCTCATTGCAGGGATTCAAACTCACGTCGATCGACGCAGTGTCCGTACACGCTACCACTGAGCCATCAACGCTTTGAATGTAACCAGCTTAGTTCTCAATAAATGTAAAGCTAACAACAGTAACAGACATTTCACAATAATCATTCACCATTATTTAAAAAAAAGCACTCACTTCTTTAACTAAATAACGCAATAGAAATATTCAAACACTTTCACAAAACAATAAACACAAAAAAAACACATATTATATGACTTTTTACCATACAGAATATTCAAAATATATAAAAACAACAGTTCTTATCGCGACTCTAATTTGATTTCGTTATCTCATTCATTGCCGTGTAATTATGATAAAAGAAACTATATCAACACACAAATAATATTTTTCCGACTTAGAAGATAACGTTTTATTCTATGAGAATTTGACAACCCGTATTTACGATTTATATCTGAATTTTACAATGAAAAATTGTTTATATTTGTGTATATATATATATATATATTCACCACTTGTAACTTTTTAAAGGTTACATAAACAATTGTAACATTTGTAAGAAAGTATAAATGAACAACGCTTCAATACTTTGTCTGTAAACTAATTTTCAACGCACTGGGTCATTACTGTTTATCGCTGTGTATAGATAAGGGAAACAAACAAGTGATTTTATACATCACTAGCATTTACCAGCGGATTCGTCCGAAGAATATTCGTAATAATCGTATCTTATATTGCACACGGAAATTCTGAGTTCACTCGGAATACTACCACCGGTTCAGAAAACATCCCAGTTATCGTAGAAAAGACGGTAAGAAACTCGATCAAGCTTATCAGTATTCATTTTTAGAGATTTTTTTTATTATACAAGTGTTGATTACATTCGTTCACTGTCAACAGTTTCATTAAAATTGATATCCTTAGTAATATATCTATATATACGAGTATAAGGCAAGAAACTCACTGGGTGACTGATTCACTAACTAACTGATCGATCAACTCACAGTTCAAACTACTAGGGCTAGAACCGTGAAAATTTGCATGCGGGTTCCTTTTACACTGTAAGTGAGCATAGGGAAGAATTTTTAGTTATTCAACCCTTATGTTGATGAAAAGGGGATGAAAATTTGTATAAAAATCCGTCCATCTTTGAATATAGATGTATGAAAAACTTGTATTTACCTATTCAGTTAGAACAGGACATAAAAATATAAAGGAACATAACTCAACTATAACGCAGACGAAGCAGCGGGAAAAGCGCTAGTTATCAATAATATTTATAGAAGTCATAAAATATGAGTAAAAATACATTTCGAGACCAAAATAGTTAATGCGTAATAAACGCGTGTGGAGCCGCGGGCACAGCTAGTTCTTCCTATATAGCCACAAAATAATTCGCTAATCATGTCTCATGTTACAAACAAACATACACGCAGACATAAAGAGAGACGATGGTTTTCCTTGACGTATCGTTTACCTGGTATGATAACGCGTTATTTGATAAGAAATGTTTAATTGCGTTTAGCAGTTGGAAAATTTGAATAAAAACGAAAGAAAGATTTGTATGTAATATTTCAATAAACACTATACAGCTTTTTGCCGTATCAAGGTCACAAGTTCAATTCCGGTTTGTGAAATCACAATATTTTTAAATATACAGTGGGCTGATGCTGTTATTTTGTAACTGAAATAAATGTATATGATGTACACAAAGCTAACGTTAGCAAGCTAAAGCTAACGTTAGCAAGCTAAAGCTAAGTTACCAAGAGAGGTAGGGTAACAGTGAAATCTCATCTTGTTTGTCCACGAAATCATCTAATTTTATGTGACGATGTAGCACTAGGTGGTAACAGGCTAAACATAGTGGGAGGACTGGCTATCAAGTGCAGCAACTGGAATACTCCTATAGGTGCTTGGAGATAGGTTTTCAACTTGAGATTGGTAGCTAACCAGCCAGCTCTTTTTTATATATGTCCCCTTTTCCCTTAACGCAAATCAGATATTATTATTATCATTTTTAATATATTCCCTATTTCTATGTTTTCCATTGTTTCCACTACAATTCTTATTTCATTACACTGTTTACCTTATCTAACTTATTTTAAACAAAGCTCAAGCTTTTCTTGTTTGTTTTTCCTTACTCTGTCTTACACTAATACATATTCTTTTTCCATTAATTCATTGTTACTTGATTCAAACTTTTGCTTAAATTTATTACATTTATAATTCTCTCCCTCAAGTATATCCCTATATACATCCCTATTCTATTGCATTAATTTCTCAATTTCGACAAACTTTAGTCCATTACATTAATAATTCATATCGCTTAAGTTCTAAATTAATTCCTATTCATTTATTTAATGTATCATTATGTATTATCTTTTGTTCTTGTCATCGTAGTTTTTATTGTATTTATTTAACATTGTCCTAATACATCAAGTTATTTTTGTAGACAATTTCAGGTTCTTCCACCATTTATTACTATGTCATTCTTTCATTTATTAGCCGTTCTAGTCATTTTGTCTCCAAGCCCGGTGAAACTGTAAAAACCGTAAGGTTCCAGGGCCCCTAAGGCTAACAGTATAGACAGATCGAAAAAAAAAAACTATAAACTCTAAAAGAGCCAGTCTTCCAATGCAATCAATTTTTCAAGGTTCTCCATCCCAAAATATATCCCAGATATATTCAAATTATATTCTAATGCCTTATATGTATCACAAATATACACTCAATCCAAAATGTATGCTATATTAAACAACAAAATATGTTTCACAGTCTTCCCAGTATTGTATTGTTATAGTCTAATATAATACATCGAACAATAAAATTATATTTACCGCTGAAACGTTCAAAATCTATCGAAACTATGTGAAAAAAAGACAATTTTTATTGCTTCTCCAATATGTTACTCTCGGGAACTTGTACTATTGCTGTACGATAATAATTTTATATGTGATAACTACTCTTCACGTGTAAATATAATGTAATTTTTTTATCTTTAACAGAATTCTTTGTAAAATTTTGTTTAGCTTAATTTTTAGGGTTCCGAAGTCAACAAGGAACCTTTATCTATAGTTGGCTATGCCCGTCTGTCTGTCCGCGGCTTAGCTCAGAGATTCTTAGTACTAGATAGCTGTAATTTGGTATAGCTCTACATATTAACCAAACCAAAGTGGTAAAATAATTGAAGCAATGATGGCTCAGTGGTAGCTTGTACGACTTCGCGTCGATTGACGTGAGTTCGAATACCCACAATGAGCCTGAGCTTGAAGGAAAACATCATGAGGAAACCATAGCATGGCTTTTTCTAATGCCCGCCTGACTAGCTACCAACCTTAAGTTGAAAATTTGTCGCCAAGCACCAATAGGTTTGTTCCGGCAACTGCACTTGATAGCCAGTCTTCCACTAGGTTTAGCGTGTTATCATCTTAGGACCCTTGGTCACTTAACATTAGGTGAGATTGTGGCCTAACACCAAACCTATAACGATTTAAAAAAAAAACATGAAAAAAATACTTTAGGGCATGTGTAAAACTTCATGGTACTAGTACGAGTATATATATAATTAACTTATAAGGAAAACTATCAGAGGTAAGTAGGCATTACAAGTTAACGAGTAATAGTCAATCTGTTTATGAAATGTACTTGGAGAAGTAATATCGTACAAATTCCATTGAAAATTACTTAAATCCTCCTCTCTGTCTGCATACTGTGACGGGCGAATACGTAACCCTACACTGCGCGTGGCAGGACACACATTTGGCGATTTTTTTTTATAGTATCTCGGCAAAGTGACGAGCTCAGTACAACTAAACAATTTCGACCACCGGGAGATCGGTAAGCCACCAGTAGTCGCTGTAATTGTGACCTTCAAGCCTCTTGAAGAAGAAGAGAGTTACTGTAATGGTTTTAGCACCATATGCAATGTGGTCACGATCCAGTCGAGTACACCCCGATAGGTAGGGTGCCTATGTAACGCTTGGTGACTAAATATACACTAGTTCATGCCGAAACAAGACACTTTTTATTTTTTTCGAAGTGTCTATACTGTTAACCTTAAGGGCCCTGGAGCCTTTACGGCTTTTACAGCTTCACCGGGCTTGGGAGCGAGCGCTTAAGGCACTCTACCGCGAAAGCAATGCAACAAGTTCCGAGGGTGCCAAAGTGGCCAGACCTCGGCTCGGACTGTTGCGCGTATGCAAAGAAGTCGCGATCTGGCTAATGCCCTATCATTCTATCTAAACTAACTATGTATACACATATACATGTTTCTTCCTCCTGGGAGGAGGAAGGAACATGTGTAGGAACATGTGTATGTGTATTTAGTAATCTGAAAATTTTTGTCTAATCTAACTAGGCAAAAAAAGAAAAAAGGTCCCTTACAGAACCTATGTGGTGTGCATGTGTGTATAATGCAGTATTATGTGTGCCTGTGATAGCTAGTGAATGTAGAATCACTGTATCGCGCGAGCACCTGCTTGGTTCAAGGGCTCCATACCGATGAATCGGACCTAGGCTTAGTTGCCGCAGAGGAGGTTAACGCGACACACCTAAATGTGTTACACCTGTTGTATGGTGTTTGCGATCCAGTTTGACAAAATTGTCATGTTTTCAAAACATAATTCTTAGGATATGCAAGGACGGGTTCAGAAGTAAGACGCCGCGTACATGTACCATACGGGAAAAGTAATGGCGGTTATAAATTCCGTTTGAATTAGCCAGCGCTACGCGCTGGGCGCTCGGCCAAGAGATTTCAAAAGTCCTTGCATTACAGGGTTCAATTGTAACTGTTTTACTTGAACAGTCTCCTCTATTATGTGATGCAAAGTAATAAATGATATAATTTTTACTATAGGTAAACAACTTGTTTTAAACAACGCATGATATCGTTGAAAAAGTCGAAAAAGTAGTGATAGTCAAGTGGTTTAGACGGGCGGAATATTATTTCAATGTTCGCAAATTCGTACATGCCGATGTACAAGTGAATTGCTCGGAATTCGCTTGCATTTATTATTCTAAATTAGTAATATTATCGGCTGAAGGTGATGGAAAACATCGTGAGGAAACCTGAACGCTTCAGAAATGTTCTTGTAGAGTTGTGTTCGTGTAGTAGTCGATCCGATTTCGAGAAAGAGGTCTATCGTCGAATTAAACTCGGCTGGGCAGTGTTTGGGAAGCTACGTAACATCTTTTCGTCCACGATACCGCATTGTCTCAAGACGAAAGTCTTAGACCAGTCTCTGTTGCCAGTGATTACATATGGTGCAGAGACGTGGTCGCTAACTATGGGCTTCATAAGAAAGTTCAAGGTCACCCAAAGGTAATGAAGAAGGCTATGCTCGCAGTATCTCTGCGTGATCGGATCCGAAATGAGGAGAACCAAAATCACCGAGGTAGCCCGCAAAATAGATAGACTTAAGTGGTAGTGGGCGAACCACGTAACTCGTAGAATGGATGGCCGATGGAGCCAAAGAGTTCTCGAGTGGCGTACCACGTACCAGAAGACGCAGCGTAAGCAGACCCACCAGAAGGTGGACCGACGAGCTGGTAAAGGTTGCGGGTAGCCGCTGGATGCGGGCAGCACAGGACCGGTCGTTGTGGCGATCTTTGGAGGAGGCCTATGTCCAGCAGTGGACGCCTTTCGGCTGAAATGATGATGATGATGAACCGCTATATGTGGGATAAATACAGAATTGTTCATTTATCGGCGTTTGAAATCGCACATTTTTTTATCGTTTTAGTTTTCACTTAGTTGCCACAATCTCACCTGATGTTAAGTAACGATGTGGCCCAAGATGGTAAACGCTAAGCCTAGTGGAAGACTGGCTCTCAAGTGCAGCTACCGGAACACACCTATTGGGGCTTGGCGACAGATTTTCAACTTGAAGGTGGTAGCTAGCCAGGCGTGCATCAGAAAAGCCCTACCACCATGCTATGGTTTCCTCACGATGTTTTCCTTCACCGAAAGCTCAGGCTCATTGCAGGGATTCGAACTCACGTTAATCGACGCGAAGTCGTACACGCTACCACTGAGCCATCATTGCTTCGAAATACACACATAGTTCACATAGTTCGTCGTGGTTTGAACTAGTGATAAAGCCCGTTCCTTCCCTTAGAAAGAAGCTCAATGATAATTATACAGGCTGGTATTATTATCATTGAGCAGTCCTCCTGACATTTCCTTTGTGCAAATGCACAAGGTGATGTGTTGAAATAAATGTATAAAAGCTGTGTAAATTATATTGTCCTTCCATAACTCATTGGCAAAAATATGAGTATAGATTAAAAGTACAGAAGATTATACTAGCTTGATAGTAATGTTGCACATAACGTATCGCCTCAGTGATTGAAATAAACAACAGAATCTGTATACCGAGCTGATGGTAGATTCTCACAATTAATAAGTGACTATTAATGAATAATTAAATAAAAAAATATTGTGTGGTTTTATGAAACCACGAAGCAAGTGAAACTTTAAAAATACAAATTATTGAAGGCATGTGACATACATTCTTTAATAACACACATTAACATATACAATGTTCCGAATTTACGATTATAATCCTTGACTACACGGCATTTAATTCAATTTTATTTGCGATAAAGTAATGTAATCTGACATGTGATACATTAACGAAAAATTTTGAGGCAATAGAATAAAAGTTTAACTTTAAAAGACATTCCTATAATGTAATCGGTGTTAACATTGATTCATGAAAACACGACAAAGACAAAGGACAATTTTATTTGGATAAAATGTACATTTTTCCTACCGCTACAAACAAACATATTTCATTTTCTTAAATAAACGATGGCAACGCTAGTCGGGCTCGAAAAAATAGTACGTTATTGGAAACACTATCGAGTTTATGTCGAGATCTTGATCTGTCCTCTTGTGTTTTTTTTTTTAAATTCATAATTTCCACATTATGTATGTTATGTAATATTAGTGACAATTTGCGTGATATGATTTAGTTATTGTGCATTTATGAAGTGGAATAAAAATAATAACCTTAGTTTGACATCACATTCACGTTATATATGTCCTATTCACATAAATTATATACATATGACTTATGAGTTATGTCAAATATAGGTCATGTGTTCACTGGGAACTAGAATCATGAATTTTAAGTTGTCTTAAAAACTCCCTGTGCAGATTTAACAAACGAGCCACCACCTTATTAACGCATTGTTTGACCTCTGAAGATTAGAAAAATATTCTGTCTACGTGACATTTTCCAATGCCAATTGTGAACAAACACACATTGCAATTAAATAATGAGTGTTACAAGGACTGGCTTTCTCTACCAATTCGTCATATTAAAGTGGATACTATTTAATATAAATCGGAGAATCGTGTCGATGTGAGTATGGATCCGTACTAATGACTTATTATTCGTACTATTGACTTTACTATAGACAGGGCGTGATAGCAATAGGTGTGCTCTGTGACCGCATGGATCTTATAAGCAGGCAACGACCGGCCAGAAGACATTTACGCTTGAGCTCTTCTGAAGACCTCAGTTAGTAAGAGTTAAGTACCAAGGGGCGCTGCCGAGGGTTTTTAAAATTAAGTACGAGTTATTCTTAAGAAGGTTTACTACAGAATGACGATGTTGTTACAATGGTTTTACAAGTAACCTCTTATACTATAAACACCAGGTGGCTGTTTACAAAATAATAAAAAAACATGTAGTACATCCGTCGAGTCTAGACACCAGGTGTTTATCGCCAATTATATTCATAACATACGAGTAAATAAACAATGTCAGCGTCTTTAACTTATGTACCGATCAACACGTCGTAATAAGGGAATGGACAAACTGTATAACTAAGTAGACTATTAATAAATACTTTTCCTGGGTACGCCATCTCGCTGTGTATTTACAGGAGTCGCCGTAATCGAAATCGACGAAAAGTACTCTCTAAATTAAAATTTACATTCTACATAACAAACTTCCTTATCTTAAACTTCTGTAAAACTAATATTCGACAAAACTATATTGTATACAACGTGAAATGTAATATTTCTACCACCAGTGTACAGTTTTCTAGCGAATTTATACTCGTAACATTTACATATTCGATGATATTGCTGCGATAGTTGCAATAAACAGAGTCATCTATCACTTTAGGGCGTAAAACTTTTGGCACAAAATAACAATTTCATTTTTAATTTTGTCTATCCACTTTCAGTGCAAATATACATATTAATGCCTTTACTAATAAACTTTTGTATACATTTCTACAATGAATATCTTTACCCTTATTTTTTGCTAATAATATTCATGAGATAAAGATGAGAATATTTGATTAAATGTAATATTCTAATTTGTTACCCCCGATGGTAACGGAGGGGTGTTATAAGGTTAACATGTGTATCTGTATCATTGTATTGTGGCATCGTAGCTCCCAAACAGATTTTATATTATTTAGTTATTGTTGTTTGAAAAATTCGTGAATCAGAGTGTTCTTTAAAAAAATATTTTTACCGTTCCCAGAACATCAGCTCTTTTCTACTGTACCTGATGGTAAGAACACTACAATCCAAACACAATGGCGACCACCAAGAGATCGAAATCCATCGGCGGTCGCCGCTGTCATGCCGGGAGATCTCCGTGGCCAGCAGTGCAACTTCTTTAAAAACCTCTCCCCGGGCCACGACTAAGGTGTCATCCGCGTAACATATAATGCGCACTCCTGAAGGAGCTCCCGGTCGTAGCCCAGATTCCATAGGAGCGGTCCCAGTACCGACCCATATTTTTTCATAATAGCACTTCGAAGTCACGGAACTATGACTGATGGTAAGCATATTGCAATGCAAAGACAGTGGCGACCACCGAGAAATTGACAGTTCATCGACGATCACGTATCATACCTGCTTAAACAAGCCTCTTGGCAGCTAGGTATACATAGGCTGAACCAAAACACAACAAACCAAAAGAGAATCACTATTTTGGGGCGTATCACTGTGTGTATGGTGGTTGCGACCCAGTCGGTTACAGATACTTACCACCCCGCTTGATTCCTAGATATACACGGGCTGATCCCGAAACGAGACACGCCTAAGAGTGTGCCACAATTGCGGGTTTTACCCCAGGTGTATGACCTAGGTGGTCGCAATTCAATTAGACATAATAGTCGTGTTTTACCACCCAGAAAATACTACTACATAATATCAACTAAGCTTATGTTAAATATAACGTATTGTAAACATAATAATATGAAGTTGATATGAATAGGTAGTGAGTTCAATAAACAATACCAGAAACGGTTCTAATATCATTCCCTGAATGTCGAATCGCGGAATAAACGAATTCCGAATGCCTTTGAATCGCACCGAAAGCGTAAGGAAAGCGAACGCTCACTTCTCTTTGTTCTACAGACAAACGCGAATCGAAAGCAATAATACTGCCAGGGACGCGGATGCCTCGTCTATATCTTGAAATTTCCGAAATTCCCGAAACTTTTCTACTTTTCCACCGCACTGAATCCCGCGGGGTGCGCGTGCACGACGAGTTTGGTACGTGTCGCGGGAAATATATGAACTATCCACAATAATTTTCATACTATTGTTACCTAATATAATTATTTTAAAATATTCGTGTGATTTTTACATTGAATAATTTTGTATTTAACATGAAATTTACCCATAGGTTCGATGTTTCGAATTATTTTCAAACGGTGAGGCTGAATGTTTCATCATCGCCCTGCCTAAACTACTTAGTATACATTTATGGACTGTGTTGATATTACATTGTAGGCGTCGTTTAAGAGAAAATTTCTTTAAATTCAATCCTTAAGAGTGTGAAAGTAGGTGCCGAAATTTCTATGGGTTTCTAATTATTTATATTTTCTATTTATAATTATTTTGTGGTTAAATAAGAATATATATATTATGTTTACTTATATCAAAATGTTCCTCGAAGAAAAAAATACATTCGAAGTGGCGGTCACTTTATTCGGTTTTCTACGAGCTATATTTTCAACAACTTTTTTCGCATTTTGGCGTTCTTAGGAATGTTCACAAACGCCATTTCTGGGGTCTTTATTTATGTGTGTTTGTACATTGTGATAATATACACAACTGGTCAACCATTTTATCACCTAAATATGCTATAAATCAAAGTTACACTAACACACAATGGTTACGGATCTCATACCTAGACTGGCTTATGACGTCACGGTGCGATGATTTACAAATGGTAGCGTTTACGCGGGTTTTTTAGTCATTTGAATTTATTTGTGGCTTTTTATTAAAAATACACATAGTTACTAAGAAAACAATTTATTTTCAGCTTTATTATTACATTGTAATAATTGTCGAGGCCAAGAGGATTCCTATAATACATAAAAAAATTTTGTTGATCATTTTAGGTAAGTTTTCGAAAACAGTCAAATGCCCAAATTTAAAGAAAAAAATGGCTATTGTGGCTGAACCTTAGAAGACAAACATATGCTATAGCTGACTTTTTTTAGGTCTTGTTAAGATCAGTAATTCAGTAGTATATTAATTTGATACATCTCTTATGGTTTACTCAGCGTAAGCTTTTTAAGCTCTTCAAACGCATTTCTTTTCCGAATTGATTTATCATTATCGTCATTGCTTATTTCTTATATTATTTATCAAACAAAATATATTCTATAACCGCGTGAGATAACATAGCTATGAATTACTTAAAAAACATGTAAAAGTGATTTTCGCATGAAAAGAACATACACGGACAGACAGAGAATCATTAAGTTTTATATGTATAGATAGATGGGCCTGTTCCAGAGTTATTACCAGCAGAGATGACTATAGCAATTAAAAGTATATTCAACAATGTGATGTACTACTACTTACAAAGAATTATGCTTTATTGAAATCGTAACTTTCTGTCGGAAACTTTGATCACATAAATTAGGTGCACTTTACATAATTTGTTTATTTATGAACAACAGAAAAAATAAATGTAAATTAAATTAAATTAAAAAAAAAAACATTACAAATCTTATACAACAAGTCGCGGGTAGAAGCTAGTAAGTAACGTATGATAAATGTAATTTGGTACAGTTTGTCATACACGAGCATTTACCATGCCAAAGCCAAGCCAGCCAAACCCTTCATATTAAAAAGCACTCGACCGATTCTCGTCGATTGTGACGTCAGGCCTAGCTCTTCGTGTCATCGCTCGTATTATGTCGGAGATAAACCTTTAAATAGGACGGGAACTCATTTATGTGGTCATTCTTTTTCGGTTTTCTTATTCGGACATTCTTTTCAAGCTTTCCTTCTGATGAATAAATTAATGAAAGCGTATATTTTTTGGAGATCATTTCAAAATGAAACTAACATCATTGATTATAGTTTACATACAGATGAAACCTGTAATAATTTTATTTGTAAAAAGTAATGTATATGTCGGTGAGATTAATAAAGCCGTACTAATGACCTATTGTACGTACTATTGACTATATACTATCGACCTTACACTATTGATTTGCCTATCTACTAGCTACCTACTATTGACTATTAATATATCCAGACTATTGACTGGACGTTTAATTAAACGGTCGATGGATAGGCCAATGACATTCTCATTTGGATTGTCGAACCGTTTACATCTCGACACATATTCCGTAACTATATTCAGAGTTATAGTGACCGTACCTGCATTATAAGACATTTGCTTTTAATATTCATAAAAGATTGGTCTTGGTCAACCTGAATGATTAATGAATGACGTCATCCATGATGACGTCGTACTTTTCTGACCCGAATATATTACTCCGACATATCTTTATATATATAATTATTCTGTAAGTGGGTATGTGTCTTAACTCCTAAACGGCTGGATTTTGGTGAATTTTTTTGTGTATTTGCGTGGTTCTTTGGATGGTTTATATTCACAATTGGAACCAGTAGATGGCGCTGTGTGTAGTTCACGCGAGCGAAGCCGCGGGGACAACTAGTTTATATATATATATATATATATATATATATTGTTTATTTGTCATCTATGCGTTCATAAACCATTCATCCGATAGCAATAAAATTTTAGAGTTTTTGTGCATACACCCGCGAATGTTGTGTATTAGTCTAGCCTTTTTAAAATAGATGGCGCACGAGTCGCTTCATTTCGAAGACAACGGGAACGAAGTCGCGGGCTATAGCTAATTCCCTAAAGAATACAATGTTTTGTCTGTTTCTACATATACGGAACTGCAGAAATGCAAGATTGGTTTAGTTTATCACCAGTATTGGGTACCCGAACGCTATATAATGATTGATCGTATTTTTTAATTTGTTACTCTTTTCCACATTGACCAGAACTTTAGACGTGCACTTAAACGATTTATAACCAATAAAAAATACGGTCCTATTTTTTTTTCAGTATGATTGTATGTGCGCAATTATCTCAGAAACTTCACGACCGACTTTTATATTTCTTTTACTGGGATAATCTACACACTTAGGGGAAATTTTTAGTATATAAAATATTAAGGTACCATTTTTATATACAGACTTATTATACTTATAAAAGTTAATGAGGTTGGTTTGTGTTTTGAAGTTACATTTGAAGTTCTTTTGGCACGTTTGGTAGAGGGTAAAATTAAGAGCTGTTTTAATTAATTAATGAAATTAATTAATTCTACTGTTTTTATCTTGTTAAAAATAATTTAATTAATTACTCTTCACTTTGTTAATATAATAATATTTGTTTATACAACCTTAAATTATTATTAAACTATTAAAAAAACTCTGTAAAATGAATTCACATTATTATTATTAATGGGTAACTTCGTCACATTGGCACATGATATACAATTTTTGGAGATACTTTTTGGTTTTGTTACTCTAAAGATTGCGTACATAAGTAGGTACTGTTAGGAGTATTTAAATAAATTTTATATCTATATAAATAAATTTATATCTAATTATTCACACATATTAACGATTTGTATTAAGTTTCATTGTTAGTATATTATTGAAATGGTAAATGTTACTGTTTTGATTTAAATACAATTAAGCTATATAATTATTATCGATTGATTAAAACAGTTAATTTATAAATAATAGTTTTTACATTTTCCAAATAATTAAGATATATGTATTTTTGATATCTGCATCCGTTTTGGTTTATAAGCATTTCCGCCACGACATAAGTGAACAACTGCGATCGATACAGTGGCATTCGTGAAGCGACCGGCAAAGAGGATATACATTCTCATTCATACATTCATTTCTGTAATCTCGGCAACGATGCAAATTATAAAATTAAGTGAATAATGGAACTGTGTTGTAAGATTTGTGTAAGCATCAATAGAAATATTGCCAAAAGTACACACACTTTTTACTTTGTTTTCTCTGGTTTTAAGTACGAACGAGAGGTTATAACCGCACGATTTATATAAAAATGCATGCTTACTCTATCGCCGAGTTATCGAAGCATTTATTTTTCGCTATTTGTTTAAATGAGACGATGTATAAACCTTATCGTCGGAACGCGTGAATAGCTTCAACTAGTGGAATTTATAAGGCGTAGGAAAATAAAAATTTCACGTTCGATATTGTTGTTTACTCGTTTGAATAATAGTAGTAGTAAAACTTAATTTAAAATACTAGTTTATTTATATTTATCTTTTTCGATTTTTAGTATTTGCCCACAATGTCATATGACACATTCAATCTTATAGACTTAGTTAGTTAAGTATATTAGTAGTAGTAAAAATACAATCACATAACGGAATATCGTTCAAAGCTCAGATAGTTTCCAATTCAGCTTCGTAGAAGTAGTCACAGCCTTTCTTTTGTCTCAAAGACAAGTTCGAGATTTTAGTATTCAGAAATGGCCTACCACGTCGATATGTCAACAGAAATTGCTTAAATTTCCTACTTGCCATACTCAGTTCTACAATAAATCATTTGCAGTTCAAGCGGTTCGACTATAGAACGCGCTTTCAGTAGATATTAAGACAAGCAAAGTCTATACACATTTTAAAAGACTACTACGTCGTCATTACCCCGCTCTGTTATAATGGAAACTGATTCTTTTTACACTTATTGCGATACTGATGCCGTGGTAAAAGATTTGTGCGTTAACATATCAGGAGTATAATTATTAATGTAGTATGCGATAAGGCCACCTAATTGTACACGAGTAATGTAAATAACAATGTAATGTAAGTAATATAATATGTATGATTATTTTCGTGGCAACCAAGTATATTGTATTGTATTTTAAAACAAATAAAAGTTGTGTAAGTAATTATGTTAGGTTCTACAATTATAAACTTTTTAAGCACATAACCGATTTACCAGATAATAAGTTCAAGAAATCATTTTAAGCAAGTATTATTGTCGAAAAGGTATTTATAGAGTGGATCATTACGTGAATGATAGTGATATCTGGAAGTGACTTCCTCTCTGTATATCCACTAATAATGATAATATCTTTTAAAAAAACTATGATTATCACGATCGACGTTCTTGCTTCGACACTTATTGCTGTTATTAAAGTTCAAAATAATTATAATATTCAAGCCTATTTATTTAATATTAGTTTTTTCCGAAACTTCGTTTGTGTATTTTTAATATTGTTGCCTTTTCCGTGTCCCAGGCTACGTCTATGAAATTTTTTATTGCAATCGGTTTAGAGGTTTAGTCGTAATAAAAAAATTACAGTCAAACATACCGATTTTCTTTCTAATATTAGTGTAGATTTAGCACAAAGATAGTGAATTTAATGTTAGCAAATTGATTACATGTATACTTAGGTTTGATTTTCGATAAGTCTATAATGTTCAAGCCGTAGATTGTTCAATCAATATTAAGCAATTCCAATTATAAATTCACTAGCCCATGATTGATTCAAATAGATGATTTGAATCAATGGAATGTAAATAGCGTTGTTCTACGCGCAATGAGTTTCAGTTGTAACGATCTTAAGACCATTGTGAATACCAAGTAACCACAATTTCAAACGTGTACCTACTGTTACTGATTATAACTATTTTATAATATAATTTTGATATTTAATCAAACGCATACTAACATGATCAGTTTTATAAGGCTATTTGATAACAATATTTAAAGTTAAATATGTCTTTATTGTATTTTTTATTAATAAACATAATAAATTTTATGGCTAAAGATTTTCAACTTTAACGTAGATATATAGCCTTATATATAGCCACCCGTGCATTAGAAAATACCCTACCAACATACTATGGTATCATAAAGATGTCCTTTTACGTAAAGCACAAACTTAAAATAGGATTGGAAACTACGTTGATTAACGCTGTGACCGAATAAGTAACCACTGAGCCATTATAACTAAGAATCTTAGCAAATTAATTTGTCTCAAGTTTTTACTAATGAAATCTGTGTAGCGCCAGACTATTACTATATCATTATGATAAGCTAATTGACTGTTTACTAATAGTTAATCAATTGTCTATTATCAATATTTTTTTAAATACCTCTGCAAATTGACGGTGCTGTCACTGATGGTAAGCACAGTACAATCCAAACATAACGGCGACCACCGAGAGATCGAAATTCATTGGCTGTCGCCGCTGTCATTCCGGCTAGCTTAAATATCTCTTCATGTAATGCTTGAATGGAAGTAGGAACCACATTGTCCGGGAGATGGTTTCACGGTACGACAGAGATAAAGCATAGAGAACTTTTTAGTTCGTGCCGAGGTGGAGGTTACCTTAAAACTGTGACTCTGTAGTTGTGTTGTATAAAGGAGAGGAGGGAATTAGATTGAACAGCTTTTCAGAACACTCATCGTGATACAGATGATAGAATACTCTCAGCGAGGCGATGTTCCTGCGCAGCTAAAGTGGCTTGATTTATTTGGTAACAGCTGCATCATTAACAATGCGAACAGCCCGTCACTGCAACCTGTCTAAAACATTTATCGACATGAACTACGAATCACATCATTCTACAAGGACAACAATTCTGCGTTCATGTGGAAAGCCGGAGATCCAGTTGCAAAGGTTGTAGGGAAGTCTGTCATTACAAGTCAAACCTAACCTAACCCAGACACATCTTAAATTTACTCGTCTAAGATTTGGTGATCATTAACTATATTTGGTAGTTGAATAAAATTGAAATTGCAGTCATTAATAAAACAGTTAGAAACTCTTAGGGTTTCAATGTATTATTTGGTGGATATAATTTTTATTCCCATAGAGATTACTCTCTAGGGAGCCGTCTTTGCTTGTACTAATTACAGATGCGCTGCAAATATTTATTAAAAAAGATTCAATTTTATAATCGTAACATCTAAATACAATACGTCTACAAAACTCGATGAAGCGAAACAACACTTGGCAGAGGTTCCGTATACTTGTCCAGATAACGTATTATTTATATTTTTCCGTGGAGAAAATAATAATTTCTTTGTCGTGAGTCTGCGATCGGGTTCGCGAGGTGTCGCTCGGTTCCCCCGTGATATCAGATAACGTCGCATGGGTGTTGGCTTGAAGTTTTTCCGCTGAGAGAAGCACATCTTAGTATTTTAGGTGCACATTTTAAAACTATTCTTTGGCTTAAAACATTTTTATTTTGATTTTTATCTACTATTCGGTATACGGCTAAAATTTGCCCTTGCATAGAACTTTGTTTACATTTGTCATTTACGGGCTGGGCTGTCCGTATAACAAATCATACAAAACTTGCTTCAGTTACGAAGTGGCATTGCTTCACTGAGCAATTTAACGAAATCACAATTTCCGTGCACAACAATGTGAAAGTTAGTGTAAAACAGTGGCACAAGAAGCCAGTGCGTGTAGTAGTAAGTGTACTTTTTTTAATAGACATAAAAACAGTTAATATATAAGACAAATAGTCATCAAGTATTTTATACATCCGGACGTCGAACTTACAGGCTTTTTACTTTACTTCGCGGACTTCCATAGTTTAATGTCTTAGGACCTACAGTATTATACTAGACTACAAAAATGGACCAGCAATTTACGACATGGGACCTCGGGAATCCAAAGGAACAAATTTCATGAATTTAGTATCTTAACTTTGTCCACCCAATACATCCTTGAAAATTGAATGTATATTCGGATAAACCTTAACTATTAAACGACCGCCACAATTTTAATACTAATAAGAATCCCATTTTTTAGACTAAGTAAGACATAAAAGTTTTTTAGATAATTGCATTAGGTTCTATAATAAGATCCAGAAGAACATAACCGATAAACTGAACACTCAGTTGAATCAGTTAGTGGATCATTACGTGAATGATAGTGATGTCTGTCTCTTTGTAATTAAATTAACGATTGTAAACAATACTTATACTTATTGTGTCTCTTGCTCAATGAACCTTGCTCCGAACCGGTGGTAGTGTTGAAAACACTCGTAAACTTATAGGGGCCTAAATTTAATAAAGTAATTTTGATTTTGATTTAGACACAGACGGGAATGGTCATTGAACCTACGCTGAACATGGCGTAACTGGACGTAACTTAGGATACGATTTACACAGAAATTGCGTACTCAAAGTACAAGTAACATTATAAATTAACTTAGAACGGACGTATTATTATAGAAGATGTTTTACGAGCTTAATAAACCATAAATTTGTCTGTTCAAGCCTTGTTTAGGCAATTTATATATGGGAGGAGGTCTCATGGGACTGTCAGGTTCGATATTACGCGTGCTTGTTGTTTCACTGTTCAAGGTAGTTTGAATAAGGTGCGTTCATACTTAATAATCTTATACATATTTATATGTATATTACAATAATCTGTTGATATTTATAATACGAATATAGATCTTAACAGAAGCATAATCATTTGCTGATAATAAAGCAAAGAGAATTCAATGACATCTTGCATAGATGCCGCAATATATGATAATTAATAAGAAAAAAAAACAGTTTCATAACAACAACCCAATGGAACAGGGCGATTGTTTCATTCGCTCAATCTAAATAATCATAATGAAAAAAAAGTGTTCTCATGTAGGCACGTAAGAAGACATATTTCTTTGCCGTAACAAACCGTAAATAATTTCAAACAATATTATCCAGCGTGTCAACAACATGATGAAGTTAGCCATTAATGCTAATAATGTTTATTTATACAACTTTAATTTATTCTTACACAATAACAAAATTCAGTAAAATGGATTCACTGAATGCGCGCGCGCGTAGCTCTCAATTTTACCACCTACTTAACGCGCCAAAAATAGTATAACTTCAAAATTAGTGCATGTTACTTTGAATAATGTAAAGATATAGTAAAAATATCTAGAACAGTCACAAAGCGACAGTAAGCGCCGGTCCCTGCCGACACGTCCTTTACCGTCCAAAAGAGCTCTGACCGATTCGCTTCAATGCACAGAGCTGACTTGAATATAGCGATGAATTCTAAGTATCTTGTATTCATCCGTTTGTGATAGTATACAGGTGAATTTCCCTGGAGTATTTGTTTATGTTACCAATAAAATTGTTACAAAAACATTACACTAACATAAGTTTATTTAAATTTATTTTTAGCATTTGATCTTTGACACTCACATCTCATTTGATGATCTAGGCAAAGGAGAATATGCTATCTGGAAAAAAAAATACTTTAACTGTGGTAACCAGAATACACTGATAGTAACTCATAGTTTCTTGGCGTTAAAATCAAAATATTTTATTCTAGTTAAGCTCTAAGAAGGCACTTATGAATGTCATAACCTACTACTACCGGTTCGGACAAACATTCCAGTCACCGAGAAGAACTAGCAAGAAACGTAATCGGGTTTATTAATACTTTTTAGGGTTCCTAAGTCAACAAAGAACCCTTATAGTTTCGCTATGTCCGTCTGTCTGTCCACGGCTTAGCTCAGAAATTCTTAGTACTAGAAAACTATAATATTATGGGTATACATATTAATCACGTCGATGAAGTCATTAAATAAAATCTTTAATTTTTTTATTTAGGGTACCTCCCCTAAACGTAAAGTGGGCTTTTTCTGGTCTATCCCACCGTGTGGGTTGTGGTTGGATAGGTTGTTCAAAAATACTCTGGATCTGAAACCATTTTTCCATTCAGTGATCCGTTTTCGAAATATTAAGCTTTAAAGAGTTAGTTTTTGTTAGAGTTAAGTGCTCCCTTCCTACCTAAACGATTGTTTTTGGATATGTGAATTAAATTCATCTTAGTAGATATACATCATGAATTTAAAAGGAACAACTATTAGAGGTAATTAGGCTTAACAAGTTAACGAGAAATAGTCAATCATCTTATAAAATGTACTCGGAGATGTTATTTTATTACAAATTCAATTAAAATTACTTAAAGTCCCCTGTCTAAGTCTGCACATTGTGACGGGCAATTATAGAACCTTACAATGTGCGTGGCCGGACACGCACGCGGTTATAGTTTAATATTTTTTACACTGTATGTATTGTTTACAGATATTATATTTCTTTGTGAATGTACAGAGAGGGAGTCTCTTCCAAAAGTCACGATCATTCACGAAATGATCCACCTTTTAATAACCTTTCAACAATAAAACGGGAACAAAAAAAATTATTACTTACGGGATTATTGAACCTATTGTCCGGCAAATCGGTAATACACTTAGAAAGTTTATTGTGGAACCTAATACAATTACCTCAAGAATTATTAGACTTACTAAGTCTAAAATATGGGATTTAGATTTTCAACTTACCAGGAGAGGAAACCTCCATGCTATAGTCTTATCACTGTCGTCGTCAAGCCACCCTCGCATCAAAATCAAGTCATTTTAATTTGTTACAGAATTCTTATACCAAATTGCTCGTTTGGTATCCAAATATAGAAATCACTGATCTAAAGGACTGAAGCACTTCGCAAACCGTGAATTCATAATAAAAGCGCTAGCGAATGCCCAGGGTTTTATCAGTGTTCAATCAGCGACGACCACTCTGGAACGCCACTCAACCGTACCCATAAAGGCTAGGTGATTTCAACTGGTCTATCAAACGGAATAACTTTAACCGTAATCGGACCACTAGTTATAAATCTTTATATAGCTATATCCTTTTTTTAGTTATTTTTGGCCAGTAACCCTTCACAGTTACGTCTGCATAGTTTTTTACACAGTTAATATATAAAATATCTAGTTATCAAGTTGTACAGCGAAAGAGCAACAGCACTAATACATTTTACAGTTTAATTTTATAATACTTTTTTGGTAAATAAAAACGGATATCAATTTACGTTGAGATACCCAAGACAGCATGTGGTTACCCTGCTGAGTAATAAACGAGAAAATTACGATAGCGGGTGGTAGGGTTATACAATCCAACTGGAGCGCAACCACCATGATTCGCTCATGCACGTTGCATTTAGGAATCAGCAGATGCATATCTAGTTGGGACTTACGCAGGCCAGCATAACAGTGGTGACTGGCGATGAATTTGTTCACATATTATATAAAATCGAAATCTTTACATATGAATGAACAAGAACGTTATAAAATGAAAGAGAAACAAAATTTGCCTGAGAAGAAAAATACAATCCGAGACTGAGAATTGATTGACCTTTGTACTCGGATATCCTGGCAGGTAACGATAAACTAGCAGTTGCCATAGTAACCTACAGCCTTCATAATAATCAGTCAATCAAAACAAAACCATGAGGTTTACGACATCTAATCTACAGCTGTGCAGTTTGGGGCCACCATACATTGCAATTAAAAGAATGATAATAAATTAAATTTAACTGTATTGAAATTTTGTCATGTTTGTGACAAGGATAAATGGAATTATACACATTTTGTGAAGAGTTTCTAGTTTCATACAATGATTATGGCTTACATCTTTTACAATGATCTTACAATGACTATCTAGATATACCACGCTGAACTGTCCAAACAAAAGATTCACACCTATCTAAAAATTGAAGACAACATAGAAAAAATGATGGCTCCATATCGTGCCTGAACTTATAATGAAACAAAACATCGTAATAGTGTAATCGTAGTAATCGTAAAACCATATAATAGTGGTAGGGCATTTTCTAATGCTTCCCTAGATAGCTAACAGCCTCAAGTAGAAAATCTGCCGCCAAGTACTCGTACATAGCGTGTACTTATGCCACATCGTTACTTAACATAAGGTGAAATTATGATCAAACACTAATGTAATTAATTGTAAAACTGAACAATGTATTGAAACAATGATGGCTCTATTCTAACATGTTCAGACAACGCATCGATAGATGTGAGTTCAAATCCCACAATGTGCCTGAGCTCTCCGATCAAGGAAAACAACGTAATAAAATCAAAATATTGTGATAAGGGATTTTCTAATGCTCACCTGGCTGGCTACCACCATCGAATTGAAAAATACATCATTCACTTATGTATTTTGGCAGCCACACTCAAGAGCACCCTTTTCTCTAGGCTTAGTGTGTTATGATCACGTGAGATTGTGGTCAATTCTTAAAAAAATTATATTAATCTATAAAAAGCAAGAAGCCACTGACTAAATTGGAAAAAAGGTGTGTGTGCGATTCACACACGATAGAAGTGAAACTTCATTTTAAAAGTCATTTTATATTTTATTTAAACAGTGTGCAATAAACATACTCACCGACATTTGCTCTCTCGCTCTGGCTCACACAAAGAGGAGAGACCAATAATATATTGCTCTCTCGCTCTGGCTCACACAAAGAGTTCTCTCTCGCTCTGGCTCCCACAAAGAGGAGAATAGATAATGTGCGTTTAACGTTTAACGCGTTGGAAGTCGCATAAGAAGTTTCACTTCAACAAGCAATACACTTTAGCAAGTATATGATCGCGAACTTCATAGCCCATCATTGTAAGCCCGGCAACAGTTTTATGAAGTAACCGCTGAGACTCCGTCAGCCATCGTGTCACGGTATAGACGAGTTTTACGACACGGTAAACTACAACCTACATAGGCTACTTATCTATATGTATCTAGTATCACGCTATGATCTTGCTAAGGTAGGAAAAAGGACGAAGCACTATTTTCTTTATCTACAAAAAGTTCACATTAATTAACCCTTTATGTTCCGAGAGCTTTTCACTTTCTCTACTAACAATACTTTTTCTATTTGATCCACATAAGTTATTATTGGTCGTACTCGTGTTTGATTTTCTACACACATCATTAGACCTACTAAAAATGTAACTACAATTCTATTCCAAATTCCAAGTTCTCAAATAAAGTTACTGTGTTCGCTGATTGGGTAAGACTCTTGATTAGTGTAAAGCTACCAATAATGTTTAAACGTTATTTTACGTCTATCCTACTATGTTGACCAATTAAATCTAAGAATCAGCAATATTTAGAATCTTCCCCTTAATTGTTTAGAAACAAATTTAGAAATTCCATACTTTGAAAGCTAAAAGCTTTAAATATGGTGATATGAATAAACAATGTATTACAGTTTTTTCAATACTGTAGAAAAGTAATCCTACCCTTAATCAAGAAGCATCATGAGCATGTGATCTTTACCAATGAAATAAATTCATCTCCCACAGACTTGGGATGTACTCGTAAAATATTAATTCACAAACATTTATTCATTAAAATACGTACGCTGATCTAATATGAATAATTTTCTACACTGATTTAAATCCAAATAGATTCCTTTAAATAGCCGAAAAAGTTCCAGTTTCACCTTCAACGTTGCCAGATAAACTCACCAGATAAATCTATTGCACAAAGCCTTGAGTGAAACCGTAAAAATAAGCCACGCAATCCCGCGGCTCGTTGAATCCCTCGAGATGTTGCGATAACTGGTGGAAGGAAGCCTTACGATTTATTCACATCAGTAGAGTAACTGGCTCCAGTGACTACACAATAATTGGTACAGAAACTAGACCTGATCGTGCTTTAAGTGAGATCTTTACTATATAAAAACTGAATATCCTTACAACTATACTGACCGTTAATATTTATGTTAGGTTTCGTTTAAAATTCACATTGAGATCGAACATTGGCAAGATTGTATGATGCCTACTACCACTCACCTTTTTAGTTTCTACCAAAAAATTGAAAACCTTATGTTCGACACTCGTCGTTGTGTTCCGACAAGTGTACTTCCAACCAAGCCAACATTAGCATTTGCTTCTTCTCGCCTTAGCATATAACTTCTATCATGTCATCGCTTAAAAATAGGTGATATTATTAAAATTATTATTTTGTTTTGTATTATTTCACTCTGTTTAATTATAATGTTTAGTCTTTATTATTTATTCCTTTTCTTTTTATTATGTAAATTTCACTTTTCCATTTATTCTGATTAAATTTTTAAGTTTATATCATATAATAGAAGTAGTGAAAGATTTATTACAGTATTAACACGTTCTGCCGTCCAAAGACCACATTTACATATTTTTGCTAATTGAAATTCTTTTTATCAGGAATCAGGAAAAAGGCGGATTTGTTAGACTTTTATATAGTATCCTGTAAGATACCCTTCCATTCTTCAATTACACTTGGTCTAAAACTGAAATACATGTATCTCTCTAAAGCTACAGAATACAGACTTTTCACTGGTTTGTATTTTAGTTAGATGTGTATCTTTTCTTTACGGCGGCAGCGTTGTTGGGCATCAGTCCAGTATATTTTTCATTGTTCTTATATTTTACCTTTTTTGATTACTGTCTGTTGTGTTTTCATATGCATGATTTTTTTTTACTAAAATAAAACTAAATGCACATTCCCAGTACAGTATAACTGGATCTAGCAACTTAGTGTATGTAAACGAGCCCTTACGCACGTTCCATCACGGACAGGTGTACGCAAGTCGCAGATAAATGACCGGCTTGTCACTGTTACGTAAAAAATTGTAAACTAAGAAGATCATATATTAAGGATATAAACCAAGATAGCGCTCAGTGGTAGCGCGTACGGACACCGTATCGATCAACGTGAGTTAGAATCCCTGCAATGAGTCTGAAATGTCAGTGAAGAATAACATCGTGATGAAACCATGGCATAGTAATAGTGCATTTTCTAATGTCCATCTGGCTAACTTAAGTTGAAAATCTGTAGCCAAGCGGTTCCATGGGTGTGTTCCGGTAGCTGGACTTAAGAGCCAGTCCCGCCAGTAGGCTAGCGTGTTATATGTATATGTGATAGGGGCAATATTGTCATTTAACATCAGACAGGATTAACTAAATCGCATGATGTTCAGTTGAAATTTTGTAAAGGTCATCCTCGCATTATGTAGACAAAATCCACAAAGAGGATTACTTCTCGTTATTGCCGCATAAAACAAAGAATCGTAAAACCGGTTTATTTGAAACGTATTCTCATATCTCTGTTATGATTGTTATATACCAATGGTCATTAGAAGGATCATATGCTCCGAGATTAGGATTACGATAGATACGTCGCACCTTTAATAATAAACTGATGTAACTGAGAAAATGGCTTTTGGCTTTATAATGAGAAGACTTTAATATGCTTAAGGAAAAGGTTCTGTCCAACAGACGCTGCATTCGAAGCAAAGGGAGTTTGTTTTTAACAAAAAAAGCAAAGGGAGTTGGAGAGTCGTCTTTTTTTAATAAAATCATATTTTTGACCAATTTATATTTAAAATGGCGCTCTTAGTAATTGTCATTATTTTATCCTAGGCTTAATTTAAAAATGAATTATACCTAAATGTTTTTTTTTTTATAATAAACTGTATTATAATATTTTCAATTTTGTTTTACCAATAAACTTATTAAATATCAAAGTCATATATTTCACAGATCTATTTAAATTTTAAACTGTAATAGTACGTGTTATTTCGTCAAGCAAATTCTAAATTGCGTTTTTTATAATATGATAGAATGATATAACTCACTAATGGTTTTTAACTGAATTATTTTTTTAATGTATAAATGATACGAATTATTTTTAAATGTGATTTGAAAGGGTTTTCTATTGACAATATTTTTAATTAATTTACAAGTTTCGGACACTGGTTCTGCAGCGTAGGTGCTCGCTGACAGATTTTTAACTAGAAGATGGTTTAGGCTAATAGACCTTACCACGAAGCTATGGTTTCATCATGATGTTTCATTCCATGGAATTTATGCGCATTGTATAATTTGAACCTACGTTGATCGACGCGGTATCCAAACACACTGCCTGTAAGCCATCGTCCCTTCAAAAATATAATATCTCGAAATGCTTATTGTGAGTTTATTAATTAATACCATTTTATGGCACAAGAAAGAAGCAATTCGATACAAAAACGCCTAAAAGGGAAAAATAAGGAAAAATGCCTTTGACACCGATGTCTCGTGTAAACGGCTACAATGACAATAATGTTACGGAAATCTTTAAAAACGAGCCTAAATTCATTTGTTTAAGCATCCTGAACAAATGGAGCGCGCCCCAACACGACTCTCTAAGTCTCATTTATATATTGCAGACTGTTTTTCAACAATTCATTATAGCCCTTATTTGCATTTTGCCAGCGTTATTCGTTGTGCGTATTTTATACTTCTACCTTTTTGATGGAAGATGTAACATAATTAAAATAAATATTTTTTGCAGTGTATTCGGGTAATGGTGGTCACAATACATATCATGAAAACCCCGTGCTGGGTAGTAGGACATGATGTTTGTGTCCGACTGGATAGCGACTACTCTACACCAGGAGCCAAAGTCTGCTAACAAAATAATGTTTTAATAGAGTGTCGATAGTATCTCAATAGACATTTGGTATTCTTCTATTTGTTTACCATTCTATCGGAAACCACTGACCCATTGGTATTCTGCTCTACAATCGCATGTCAATGATATTTCGATAGGTAAAATGGTATTCTCTTAAATATTTGACAGCTTTATCAATCGTACTTCTATGGTGTTTTGACTACTGAGTAGCCATTGAACAACAACAGCTTTTCCAGTACGATTGCTTACACGTTTCGTAAAAATAATATAAAATTTTGTCATCGACGTCATCGAATCTATAAAATGTCGATCATTTGAACAATAGACAATCAACAGACAATCGAGATGGCGACAGTCGAAACGATGACAATCGAGATGGTGACAGTCGAGATGGTCACAGTCGAAATGGCGATAGTCGAGATGGCGACAGTCAAAATGGTTACAGTCGAGATGGTGACAGTCAAGATAGCAACAGTCGAGATGGTGACAGTCGAAATGGCGATAGTCAAGATGGCTACTGTCAAATAGCGATAGTCAAGATGTCGACAGTCGAGATGGAAACAGATTTAACAGAAAAATAATTGCACTAACAAGTATTATCAACTAATGACTATCATTAGCAACACTGAATCCATGGTAGATTCTGATAGGCAACACGAACAACGTATAGATATTGCCATCCCACTGACACTATCACAAGACTATAGAGATTCTATCGAGACAGTAATGAAATTTTAACAGAATACCAAATTAGTTACAATTTCGATATAATATCAGTAGAGTGTCGATATAATGACAATGGTATACTCTTGGGCCCCTGGTCTAACACCTGCTATAATAGTACACTTGGGACTATCGCGTCCCGGGATCCAGATATTTAGTTATCAAGAGTGGTGGTTGGGGGGATCTGTACGCGACCACCATGCACATAGTCGTTAACTCTCTTTTGGCGTATCGCGTTTCATATTCAGCCAGTGTATACCCAACATCTAAAAAGCTTGCAGGCCGGTATGACAGCGGCGACTGTCGGTAGATTGTTCAACTCTAGTTCTTCTTCTTCTTTTTCTTCCAAACTTCCAACCGGTCCTCTTTATAAAAAACCGTTGCTGCCATTATCGTGCGAATATAGTTTCCAGTGTTATGACGGTTTCAGGATCTTAACAAAATGGTGGCTCCATTGTTAAAACTTTCTAAGGAGTTCTAGTTCCTTACTTGGCAACTATTTCTCTTTATTGAACCCCATTACTGCTATTATGATCAAGTGATTAATTATTTCGCTTCAAAGTGTCCCGTGATGATTTCAGTATTCTAACAAAATGTCGGCTCCCTTGTTGGAACTTTCTAGGGAATTTTTGTGGCATCACAGAATTCATGATCCGTGTTATTATTTCCAATTCACTTCACTTGTGCACAATAACCAAGCTTTATTATTCAAAGAACCATCTGTATTACACAATATACAGTCAAATAACACAAATTTATGAATAAAAAACAAAAACCACTACATGACATTTTGAGATCCCGCCAAAACTCTCATCTCTCGTTGGTCTCCGTTGTTTTTAAATCATAGTATGATAACCGCCAAGTGTAATGCCAGTTTTTCGAGCTATTAAAAAAAACTCTAAGGTTATGCTGAATTGCTTATAAAGTTATTATATATCTCTTTCAACTGACACTGATGAAAAGTTTTTTTTACGTATTTGCTTTTCAATTACTCTATTTTTTTTATCCTATCACGGCAAAGTTCACTGTACCTGATGGTAGTAAGTATAGTGCCGTGGGATCGAAAATCCATCGTGAGTCGTCGTTGTGATACCGGCCTGTTCAAACGTGTCTTCACGTTATGTTGAAGGATTACTTATTGTAGGAAAGAGATAAAACACTGGCTGGGAAACAGCCTCACAGTACGGCAAAGATATCACGTATTAAATAAAATTAAATAAATCAAATATATCATAATAAGTTCGTTTGAATTATTTTAGATTTAATTATCGTTAAAATATTATTAATAATCATTCCTGTATATGCTTCAAACTATTTGTTTACCTAAGACAGTATTCCTACCTGTTCATTTGAAATAAAATAAATGGAAAGTTACGTTAAAACTATTAGGGAGCGGGACACGTCCGGACAATATTGTCCGAAATGTAATTCCGTTGTTCGTAACCTTCGGCCTGTAATAGGGCTCGATCCTAACTAAACGAACATTTAAAGTCGATACACTGTATTGACCGGGACATCTGTGACACCGGCCCGTGTTTATAAACTAAGTTGGGGTGATTTTATAATCTAATACAAGTTTTCATGCTTATGAAATACTAAATGTGCTCCACGGTTTCACTTGTGTTAAATTCATTTAAACAGTTCTCCAACGCGCTGCCGCTAACGTACCCTTGTAGCATATCGTTTTTCTTGACGTAACGCTCGGCTCCTTAGGTTTGTAGCGTGAAGTTACATAGCCTAAGAGCTTAATATATAGATAAATAAAAAAATCAAATCTGACTAGTAGTTCCAAAGATTAGCGTCATCAAAGAAACAAACAAAAAAAAAGCGTAACGTTTTACAAGACTCCCCTCCCCTCAAATTGCGTTACGTAATACTTGAACGCCCCCAGAGAACTTTTGAAAAATTGTTTGAAACACTTTATATATTAAACATAATTAATTAATATTTATTCATTATTAGACTATTATTACATTTTTTTTAATAAAAAAGACAATAAATACAGTATTATGTTAATGTGACCGAGCGTGACGTCAAACTAAGGCTATATGTATTATGTGCAAAAGTTGACTTTAATAAAATTACAATTGAAACATATGATAATTTTTTCAGCACCTTTATAATTTTAAAGTCACTATTTCTACACTCTTAGAATTTTAGTCACCTGTAACAAGATAATCTAGTAACAATAACACTCAACTATGTATGTAAATATTGTACTATGACGTCACGTTTTCCGATTTATGTATCCAATCACGTGACTTCTTAAAGACAAAACAACACAATTTTCCTAGCGGTAAATTAAATAAATCAACATTTTTTTTCCAGATTTGTACTGTTTAGGCTTTTTATTAATAAACCAACATGATTAAATAATTAAGTTTAATTTTTAAACACATTGTCAACACGGGAAATACTGTATATTTTGACGTTTATGACGTGCGCACACTCCGTGACCCGCACCTCGAATTCATTCAATTCCAATTTCTATTCCAGTATTTCTATATTATAGAATAAACAAACGTTGTTTCACTAAATCTTCATTACCTTAAATAAGAAGTCACCTTAAGACGTTACAAATACGAACAATATTCAAATATAAACTTGATATCAAATGTTTTTGTCTTTATTGCTTTGACACACGAAAAACAGACAGACAACCGAGTAAGTATAAGGGTTCTGTTTTTTCATCGCTGTATATGGAACTCTAAAAATATTTAACACTCATTCTCCTAACATAAAAGGTTAAAGGTATTTAAAATTTAAGTCAGATTAGCGGCCCAGTAATTAATTTCATAGCTCACCCATCCCACGGATATTAACAGTGGCCGCAAACAAAACGATCACAATGGCGGCGAGAAGCCGAATTTTGGACGAGAATTCCCGGGCGAAATGGATTTTGTCGACTTTAACGACCATTCATCAAATATTCAGGAATTATAATTCGGCAGTTTCAGCGGAAAGTTATCAAAATTTTATGTCCTTGTTTGTTACTTTGATTTCAAAAGAAATGTACGACACAAAGATTTGTTTTATATTACATAAAGATTCAGGCTGGACTTCAGTCACACCTGGTAAAAAATTGGGATGTATTTTTATATAATAACTTCTACCGCGATCACACCTGGATGTATACAAATACTTGTTTGTATTTCAAATGAAATCAAATGTTTTGTTTTCTTCCTCATTTGATTATAAGAACTGAGTATCGCTGCTGGCCTGAAGGCCCTTCACAGGGCTTTGTCGCGAACCTCGGATTAGGCTTTTGTTCTGTAACAATTCCGCGAATTTAATTTAACTAAAGATAATATGTCAAATGCGTATGTAATATATTTAGTTCATCTATTAACATACTGTTTGTGTGTTACTGTTGGGCTAGCGAATGAAAGTAACGTTCGTTCGATGTTCCCAATGTCCCCGACCGTGACGGAGCCCCGAGGTAGAGGCACACTTGCCGTGGGTGCGAATGTATACTCAAGCGATTCCCGCGGCCCGTCCAAAGTTTGACTAAGAAGAGACTAAGGAACACCATGTGATTTTAGTGAGCTTACTCCCTTGAGCTGCTCAGCTTAGGAGGGTGGGGTTGTCATGTTGGGTTTCGTCATGAATTTTTTTTATATACTACAGAGGTGGCAAACAAGCCTACGGTCCGCCTGATAATTGTAATATCATAGGTATCACTAGCGCGTTGCTGACCTTGAACCTCCTACACAATGGAGCTCTGGCAATCCTACACACCGCAGGAACACAATACTAGGTCATTTGACTGCGATCTTCTGTAGGGTCACCAGTCGGGCTGTCCCAAGTAGAGTGAAATCTCCAAAGAAAATTCTCTGTACCCGCCCTTCCTCAAGGAGCTCTGGAAACCCAACTCACCGCAGGAACATAATATTACAAATGGCAGCAAATTGTACAAAATAATTAAACCATTAGAATAACACACATTGATAGCATGTACAGCGCCATCTGTCAATAGAGTAGAAATAAAACATACTAGTAAATGGTAATAACAACGAATGGATCAGCGACGTCCTGTTGACAGACATTCATCAATTGGGCATCTCCCTTGATATTACATTGTGTTGTGCCTACACCCGACGTGAAAATATCGATATATCGACAGCTAGTCAATTCGAATATTTCGAAACCTTATGCAATGATTTTACGTACAAAGATTAAACTTAAAAAAAAGCTGTATTCCCCTGTGTTTTTCGACTTACAAAATTTCAAATCAGGCACGATATATTATATCATAAAGGTATTTTTTGTGGCAACACCAACTTGTCATTAATTATTAATCAAAATTACATTATTGACGAAATATAGACAAAAAAAATAATGTTTTCCTTAAAAATTTATTAAACATCCCTTACATTAGGAATGCTATCTGTTGGTGACATTCTTAATGAAAATATATTCAACTTACATATAGGAAGCTCCATCTATTAACAATCTCCTTAACTAAAATGCCATCAGGTAGATTATTTACAATCTATAATGTGCAACATATTCGCATAGGTGAGCAAGTTTTCTAAACCAATGAAAATATATATTAAGATAGCTATACATAAAAAATTCGAAGACTACAAAACTCTACATACCGATATAATCGTTAAATCTAATAAACGAAATCACAAAATACGAAACGGCTGAACTTTAAGAAACCATAACACATACCCACTTATTCTCCGGTACGGAGCGATTCCCTATCTAAAAGAGAAAAGATAAAGATGATAAATAAACGGTTGTCTGAATGTCACCGGTAGCGAGGGAGTCTGAACCGGATTCCTCTTTATTGGTTGTTTAATAAAACATAACAATATATAAAGATCTTACACATTATATTATTTTTAAAATTCATAATTATGGAAAGGAAATTTCTATTTAGGTCCTTAGAAGGCATTTATGTATGTTAGAACACAAAACATCCCATTGATGGAGAAGAGTGGGCAAAAAACTCGAACGGGCTTTTTAGTTTTTTTGTAACTGTGTAAGTAATGCTTACAATTTATTTTTACCCGACTTTGGCTTATGATTTTGATTATTATGCTTTTAGCAGTTTATGAATGTTTGTGGTAAAGTTTGTGATTTCTCGGTTTATTTTATTTCCCAAGACTCGAGAATTCTCGACTCGTAATTCCCGAAAATTCTCGGACTTTCGAGAAATTTCTAAAACTTTACAGTTCATAAAATTGATAAAAATGCAAAATAGAATTTTGCTTATGAATAGTTGTCAATATCGATAAATAATAATATTTATTAAGTCTTGTTTGATTTTTTTTTATAATTTACTCATTTTACAGCTTACATTAATTTTTGAAGCAATGATAGCTCAGTGGCAGCGTATACGACTTCGCGTCGATTGACGTGAGTTTGAATCCCTGCAATGAGCCTGAGCTTTCGGCGAAGGAAAACATCGTGATGATACCACAGCATGGTGGTAGAGCATTTTCTAATGCCCGCCTGGCTAGCTACCACCCACAAGTTGAAAATCTGTCGCCAAGCACCAATAGGTGTGTTCCGGCAGCTGCACTTGAGAGCCTGTCTTCCATTAGAATTAGCGTGTTGTCATCTTGGGCCACATCGTCAGTAAACATCAGGTGAGATTGTGGCCACTACGCCAAACCTATAACGATAAAAAAATGAATCTGAATCTGAATATCAATCGTGTAACAAATAACAGAATCACCCACCTGTTTCGTTATTTTTCCGCACTCGGATATACAGTTTTTAAAAACATTTTCCTGTTGGTGTATGTTCACGACATCAGTTAACATGTAGTCAAACGCTACTTAATCAATATAGAATAACTTATTATAAAAAAAAAAAAAAAAATATCCGATATCCGATAAACCGTCTTTATTACTTCTAAGAAATCATTACACCTAAGCTGCCGTGAATATTACTACCCACAATCTCAAACATCCGCTTTACATCAAAAAGCCCTTACCATTAGCCGATGTTCCCCAGACCTTTCAGATAGATAAAGCGTGTTAAAGAGAAAACGACCGGTACAAAAACCCGACGGTTTTATCATAATTTATTACACAAACATGACTTAACAACACGCCTATGAAACTAAAACGTCGTGTTCCGCTTTCACCTAGATGCTTCGATAGTTTATTGTACGCAAACGAAAAATATTAAATAAAGAACGAACACTTAATTCCGTAAGGTTCTCTAAACAAAGGGATCGCAGATTCGAATGCGTGGAGCGACTGCTACGCGACCGGCTACGAGTTATATAAACTTCAAAAATAGAATTTCGCCGTCGCAACCCGGTTTACGACTTGGATCGTAAAACCGGGTGGAATCGGGCGGTTTTAAACGGAACATATCTTCACCTTTACCTTTACTTTGAAAGGAAATTCGGTCAAATTTGAAATATATTGTTTTATTATATTCCAATATTAAAGTTTAAAGTGTATTGCTGTTAATGCATCGATGTACAAGTAAGCAGATATCGTGTTCAGAACATAATTCACGAAAAATACATAGGTACTTACCACAATTGATAAGTTGACATCCTTCAATGAAATTAATAGAATATCTATATCAAAATAACAGTAATGTACAACTTAATTTTAATATAACATGGTCAATGGTACGTCTTTGTATGTGGAACATGTACTTTGGCAATGAATTGTAATTCATTTCGTGTTTTGTAGTAGTTTTAGTGCGAGCGTTTTTGAGCTCGGACCCGACGCGACTGCCATGTATATTAAAGCTGATGTATTAATGTTGGATTTTATTTATTTTATGTGAATAATACAAGAAATGGTAATGATTTTTATGTATTTTCTTGCATGATGCTTAGTATAAACGACAATCACTAAATACTACGAAAAATGCAAATTTATATTAACTCGCTTTTTGTCTATCTGCTGCTTCTCGGTACAAATTTTAATTGATTTTAAAATAACTCCCTGATGAATTATAGACTTGAATCTTAAACTCAGAATTGGGTGATAATACAATAACCGGCACGATCACCCTCTTCAGCGGCAACTCAAGCCTAGATCCTTTCCTCCGGCATGGAGCCCTTGAACCAGCAGCCGCTCACGCGATACAGTGACACTACCTTCACCAGCTATCGACACATACACATTACACTAAATTTCACACATGCACACCACTCAAGTGCCTAGGTTCTGTAAGGGGCCTTTTTTTAGCTAGTTAGATTTAGACCAAAATTTCCAGATTCATCCTTCCTCCCAGAAGGCAGAAACATGTATTATATGTATACATCGTTAAATCTAATTTTACGGAAAATTTGTTAATTAACAATAGTATAACTTTTTGAATAATTGATTAAAATATATTTTTTTCTACTTAATTAAATTAAAATCATAAATAATGGAGATAGAGTTCTGGGAGTATGGACTTATTTTTTAATTTCCTCCTTTTTAAGGATCTTTTTTCAAAATGTGTACAATTTTAATAGTTTTTAAGCTATTACTAAATACTCTTTTTCATCCTATTTGGTAATACAATCTCATTTTTTTACGTGCGGTATAATCCTTCAAACTCTTTTTTCTAGATGTCATTCCGAATCCAATGGGCAATCGCTCATATTTTTAGGAGCTTTATTCTTTATGCATTATTATTTTTCACATTTTTATTACATAAAACTTTAAATTGCTTCTGCAGTATATCTAACATGAGGCATGTCCTGCCTATATATAAACTATATTATAGAGTGGACTATTACGTGAATGATAGTGTGGTCTGGAAATTATTCCCTCTATGTACGTCCACAAAAAATTATCATCATCATCATTTCAGCCGAAACTGCTTAACATAGGCCTCCCCAAAGATCGCCACAACGACCGGTCCTGTGCTGCCCGCATCCAGTGGCCTCCCGCAATCTTTACCAGGGCGTCGGACCACCTAATGGCGGGTCTACCCACGCTAAGTCTTCCGGTACGTGGCCGCCACTCGAAAACTCTTTGGCCACATCGGCCATCCGTTCTACCAACTACGTGACCAGACTTCATCTCCTCATTTCTGATTCGATAACACAGAGAAACTCCGAGCATAGCCCTCACCATTGCCCTTTGAGTGACGAGTTGGTCTTAGAATAAACATCGACAAGACGATGATTATGTCGAACAGCCATGTAGCGCCAACTTCGTAAAGATCAGAGACTATACGCTAGAAATTGTTGATGATTATGTTTACCTGGGACAAACTATCCAGGTAGGTAGATCCAATTTCGAGAAAGAGGTCAATCGTCGAATCCATCTCGGCTGGGCAGCGTTTAGGAAGCTACATAACATATTCTCGTCCAATATACCGCAGTTTCTTAAGAAGAAAGTCATTTACCAGTGTGTGTTGCCAATGATTACATATGTGATGAGACGTGGTCGCTAACTAAGGGTCTCATAAGAAAGCTAAAAATGATAACTCCAGATAAAGAATACTATTAAATAAGTCTTGATAAAGCCGATCGAGTTTCTACCCACTTTTTTCGATGATTGGTATGTTTTCCAAATCGGTAGTAATGTTTTGACATACAAATATTACTTTGCAATACGTTAACCAGACTCATTTAACTAGACTACGTATATTATATAATATTATTTAATGTTATATAACATAAACAGAATTCGCTGTGAATTCGCACAACAAAGCATCGCATTTATGATTGATCGAGGCATATATATATTATGCGCCACTTGAATTAAGGACATATGTATCTATCTTACTCCTTAGATGTATCCGACAGTCATTTATCAAACGTCGCTAATGTGTATATTTTCGCAAGTAGTTATAAGCAAGGAGTACACAGAACGTATGAATCGTAAAATATTTTATTGCGTAGTTGTAAAAATTCACTAGACTCATGTAAGGCTGACAAGGAATTAGATGATTATAAAGAAGATGAAATTCAAGAATATTTAGAAGCACGTGTTTAAAATGGAGATATTAATAAGGAGAAAATGACATTTAAAAAAAAAGAAGAAGAGATCTTATAGCCTTATAACCATTTTTTTAAATAAAGTATAATGTAGTTGAATATTGGGTGGTAGCATACGACAATTGTATTCGACTGGATTACGACCACCACACACCAGGTTTAATACCTGCCATAATAGTACGCCTAGGCGTGTCGTGTTTCGGGATACGCCGATATATATTAAGTAACCAAGCGGGCTGTAAGGATTTGTTTCCGACTGAACTACGACTACCATACACATAGTGATTAACCCGTCACAGTGACTGTCATTTGGTTTACCGCGCTTCGGGAGCAGCCAGCGACGACTAGTGATAGATATCAATCTCTCAAGGTAACTATTGTTTTTAGATTGTACTGTGCTTACCATCAGGTTCAGTGCTACTATACATGTGAAGCTAAGTATTCCTGAGCAAAGAATATGTAATGCAATATAATGTAATGCAATGCAATCTAGCTTTTGAGTCTTTAGCTACGTGTTTCTGAGTTGATGTGTATAACGTCCATAGAACTTCTCGACCTCTCTCAAGAGATCGAGTTTGGATGACACAATTCTGCACAAGACTGACGGTCTTCAGTTTTATTAGCTAGCTTAGTCCAGTAGACAGATCTCTTGCGAATACTTTGGAGTCTTTGTACACTGGTTTAGTTGAACTTTTGAATTTTAGCTGTAAGTTTCTCTGTAAAGCGAATGGTATATTCTTAGAGAAATAAGAGTATGGGTATTATATTTTCACATTTTGTTGTAATGAGCATGGATCCTAATTTTAATTTAATCGCTTATTAATTTGTACAACACAAATTGCAGATTACTAACTATTTTTCTAATTTAAGACCTGTAATCACCATAATAAGACAAATAAAAATATTGTATTGTATTGTAATTAAAATATCTTAAACTGTGAAGAGAAGGTACCTAGTTCGTATAGCCAAATTATTTAGTTGTTAGTAATCTAGTAATCAACTACACAAGGGTGTTAAGACCTGTATGTATGTGGTTTCCCCCTCTTAACAAAATGTTAAGGAAACAGGGGGTAATCACATCCGTTATATTAGCGGCAGAGCGCCTCTAAGTTATGCGTAAGCAATCTAACTTAGCGTAACAATTTGCTACAGTGTTGAATTTCTATCCTCAATCATTATTTCCTAATTTCAGAAATACATATACGTTATAACTTATTATTTTAACTATGTATTTTTATTTTACACATATATCTCACTTAAGGGTCAGGTAGTATTGTAATACATTAGAATTCAAATTTCTAACCTGCGTTAACGATAGAACTAATTCTAAAGTCAGTCGATACTGTGTTACTAACTAGACTAATATAATAAAATGTTAGCAGCCCACGATTTTCTTCACATTAAAATAACAAAATAAAATTTATAAAATAATAAATTAAATTGCCTGAATCTCTCAGGGATAATGTAGCTCCCTAATAATCCCGGAAATAATATTTGTGGGAACAATTATATTCGCAAGCTCTCTTTATGATAGAAGTGATATGTAACAAAACAGACAATCGTTGGTAAATAACATTAACTTGAATCAGGGAAAACGAATCAGGGGGTTACTCATGAAACTGATTCGAATTAGATTTTGATTTCACTTTGTATTCGAACTCGATCCTACAAGCGTACTCTTGAACCAAACCGAATTGAATATCAAGATCGAGTTACGTTCGTCTCATATCAACGCCGTTAAGTATGTCCGGTTGATTACGTCACACTTAACTATAGTATGTTTTTTTATCGTTATAGGTTTGGCGTAGTGGCCACAATATCACCTGATGTTAAATGACGATGTGGCCCAAGATGATAACACGCTAAACCTAGTGGAAGACTGACTCTCAAGTGGAGATGCTGGAACACACCTATTGGTGCTTGGCTACAGATTTATAACTTAAGTGTGATAGCTAGACAGGCGGGCATTAGAAAAAGCCCTACTACCGTGCTATGGTTTCCTCATGATGTTTTCCTTCATCGATGCTCATGCTCATTGCAGGGATTTGAACTCACGTCAATCGACGCGAAGTCGTACACACTACCATTGAGCCATCATTGTGTCATCATGTCTATGGTTTCATTCTATTTAATAATTAAATATATATACTTATTTAGCGTTTTTACTTGTAAAGAATAGATCGGTAGTTTATATACGCAAATTAATCAAAAACTTACAAAAATACTTGGAGGCTATTATTATTTTCATAAACATGGAGAGTATTTTTTTAATCTGTGTCGAAAACTGTAAAAGAAAACTGCAAATCAGTCGAACATGATCGGTGGCAAGTTGAATTATTTAAACGTTTGTAAATTTGAAGACAACACGATTCATAGCTGTCAGATTGTGTCAAGAGTACGCATTTTTCGATATTAACGAAAAAACTCGATCGTAGTTTGTTCCGATTCGAGCCACAGCACCGATCTCGTGCTAGCATTGATTTCGTGAGTGCCAAATTACACCTAATCGAATTTTATTCGATTCGGTTCAAAACTCGAACGCGTCAAGAGTAAGGCGGCTGACACTGATCTCACTTTAATCCACCACTAAAAATTTAATAAATATAAAAAGCTTAAGAGATCGTTTGTTTTTTAACGCGAACTCTTTTTGGATTTTATAGGTTATGTAACTGCATGCTGCGATCATAAGGCACAGAGCAATAATCGTGAACGTCAAGCAATCTCACAATCCTTAAGCAAGTACGGACAGTAAGAACAACGACGACACGAATGCGTTTGCGGCAGCCTGGTGGATAATTAATCGAATAAATTTAATACGAGTGAAACCGTAGGGCACAGCTTGTTTAAATATGTATGTAAAAAATCTCATAGCTATTTATAATATTTTTAACTTCAAAGACAATATATGTATAAGTATTGTCCACAAGGTAATAGACATCCTGCATATTCCATATGAAGCTGCAACATCAGCTGAATGAACCTGTTGTTTTAATATCAAGTAAGTAACAGAATTTTGACTCGATTAGACATGTGAAATATACTCACAGGCATTTATCAACAAGAAAATAGCTGATATTCTTCAAACGGCTGAACAGATTTTCTTGAATCATAACTAAAAACACTTTTAAACAAGTCAACTTTCAAATAAAGAAAACTAGATCAAAATCGGTTCAGCCGTTTGGAAGCTACGATGCCAAAGACAGACACACAGATACACACGTTAAACTTATACCACCCATATTTTTGTGTGGGTGTTAAAAGTCACAAATTTTCTAACAGTTTCAATATTTTTCTAAAATTTAATTTTAAACTTTTTGTTTCAACATAATGTTTTAGAATTTAGAGCGGACGCAAGCATATTCTTCCACTGCTCGAAGACGGAACATATTTTACCCGGAAAAGCATACGTTAGTAGTTTTTAAACACGTTTAACATTCACGAATAGTGCTCTCCGGAACAATAAACTGAGCGTTTTCATTGGCTAACTTAATGGAACACTTCAATGAAACAGTAAACGAGACCGGTAAAATCATGAATATTTTTAAATCTTTAGTTTAGATAACAAAGCTTCTTCTTTACGCTACAAACAACAATACCAATATTATTATATAAGCATTATTTTTAACATATAATAAGCATAGGGCCGGGCCATTCAAATATAACGCAAACAAACTTTCAATTATTTTATTTATTTACTACCCTACTTATATAAGCAAAAGAACTCTCCCTTCCCAAAATGAGAATTTAAATTTCAAGTAATTTTTTTTAATAATTTTATAATAAAGGTATTATTTTTATTTGTTTCAATCTGCCTTAGTACATCGGGAATTCAACTGAACATCGATACATTTAAGAAAACTCTATATTTAGTAGTGAACAGTTAAGTCATTTTACAAAACACCCTTATAATATTCCCCTGCTTTCTTTGTAAACAAAAATAAGAAAAAATATTACCCGCTTACATAATAGGTACTTGACACCCCCACAAATATAATGCATCTAATTAGGATGTGATTATTTAGTTACAAGTACGTATTTGAAAGTTTTTAAACAATCTCCAACTTAATATTCGTACCTGGTAGGAAGTTTCAAAAATTTAACTTCTCAAGTAGTATGTTAAATTTTGGTTTTGTATGTAAAATACGTTTGAATATATTTTTTTACTTTATATTATATATTTTTAATTTATTTTTAGAACATATGTTACATATAAATACGTTTGAATATAATACGTTTACTTTGAAATAGTTTAATTATTTGATAATAATTTTTGAATTTGAGGGGAGTAGCAAACCAAGCGAATAAAAAAAAAGGCACTAATACATTGCTATGGTTTCATCACGTTTCTCTTTACGTAATATCCAATCACTGTCACCAAACATTATTACATTCAATTATTACCAATTAAACCAAAAGATATGTCTTCATTTTTACTTTCTGAACAACACTAACTCTCTAATTGTTCCAATAATGCTTTATATTATTTTTCTCTGTAAATCAACTGTATACAGATTGCAAGCAGAGAAACTATAGTTTTAAAATATAATTTGGCCAAGTTTATTATCTACTTCCGCTACATACTAGATTCTTCATATATATTCAGAGTCCAGTTTGTCGGCGCTGATACATTCTGATCGGCGCCGGAAGTCAATAGTTCGTTTACAAATTTCCAAAATAGACCGCATTCTCCATTATGAATACCGGAAGTCGGTAGTATTTAGTGTTTTAAATTATAATTCAACAACTTATTCACAAACATGTAACCAGTTAAGTCTATATATACATATTACAAAACTCAACGTCTCTCTCTCTGTCTGTCCGTTTATATTCTTTTCGCGCGAAAATCATTTATCCGATTTACATGTTTTTTTTTTAATTTATAGTTACGTTATCTGGCCAGGTTATAGGATATATTTTGTTTCATTAAGTAACATATGAAATATAATGACGATAATGTTGAATAAATTCGGGAAAAAATGCCCTGTTGGAGACTTTAATTGGCTTGCGCTGAGTAAACCATAAGATATATATATCCTAAAAATACCAACAAAATAGTCAGCAACAGAGAAAGGATAAACCACAGTAAGCATTTTTGTCTTTAAAATAACCGACGGCTGGCCGCCTTGGGTAGAAGTGGAGTCAGCACGATTCGGCGCATGCGCTTTACCGACGGCATTCTGTATTCCACGCGAGCGAAGCCGCGAGCACAGCAAGTATTAAATAAATGTAAAGCTAACAAAAATAACTACTGTTTAACATTTAAATTATTCAAAAGATAATCTTGCTCAATATAAAGTCGTTAGCAACAATGAAACATTTTAAATACCTCTGTGAAACTCAACAAATTTTTAAATCACGAAACGAACGTAAATCGCTTCATAAAACATAATATTACCGCATTCAAATAAAGTTGCATTCGACAAAAAGCCTTCCCTTTGAATATTTGCACGGTCGAAACGCCGGCCCCGACCTAACCCCAATAACATAAAGTTTCTCTCATATTAAAAGAGGAAAACTAAAAAAAAAACACTCAATTACATTAGCGTGCCGGTTGCCATTATTCGAAATGCGAAACAGACCGAAAGCGCCCGCTTGAATGCCTGCGAAGGGTTAAGCGAAATCTGGCTGTGTTTTTATCTCAACATAGGCCATAATCTATGCTAATAACAGCTGGTCCGGCAGACGTTGTTCTACCCTTTTCTATAGCCAATGGCTCGACCACAGCGCCAAAGGATTCAGATACTGTGGTTTTCTTTTATGGCACTAAACCAAAAAATATCGTGAAATTTGTCTATTAATATAGAATATGTTAATAACGACTAAAGCGCCACCTATCGGTTACTGTCATAACCATGAACCAGCGTCTTGATAAAATAAATATATTATGTGCATATGAGTACAATGGATTGAGTCGATTAGAAGTTACAGGATCAGAAACGGGCGTAGACATTTTTTTTTTAATAAACTTTTTTTTTATGCACTAAACTCTGGATCTGCCTGTCGGATTAAAAAAAAATAGTTCTGCTTTTAATAGCCTATTTATAGAATGAGGTTATAGAACTTCAAGCTACCGATCTTAAGGAGCAGAGCAGTCACCATGAATGTTAGGCAATCTGTCAAGTTGTGGACAAGTACGTGAAGTGGAAACAACGTTAAGCTACACAGCTGCGTTGGCAGCGCCCTGTTAGAGAATTGATCGAATAAATTTAACACGAGTGAAACCATGGAGCATTGATAGTGTATAATATTATTGTAATAAAAAACATGACAACATTAATACTATCGAAACCTAAACTTTATTCCTAACAGTATAAAGTACATTTCGAAAACATATCCTCCAAGTTTGAAAATATCTTATCGCAAAAGATAAAATCTAGCCTGGCTTATCATTCTAGTAAATTACTAGAGTATATCTAAAACTTTGTTCATTTGCTAACTCTGAAATATCTCCCCTTTCACCGTGATCAAAAAAATTAACCTGTAATTCGGCCAAATCTATGTAGAAACCATGTCGTCAGTTCTTCACAGCCTATTGATTGCGTTAACGAAAAACCTTCTTTTTTTGCCGACTGTAGTATTAAATCTTCGAAAAATAATACCTAATTATGTAATGGTAGTAGCGACTGGCGTAGTAACTGGCGATTTGTTGATCTCTCTGTGATCGCCGTTGGTTTTGAATTGTACAGTATTAGCTATCAAGCACAGTGCCGTTATATTTAAAAAAAATGCTTATTAAGACATTGTAAATCTCAAGTGACAGACCGGCAGAAGATCCCAACGAGGGTGACGTCGGGCAGGCGGTAAATTGTAAAGCCCAATTCGAATATCAGCTATTAACAACATGACGGATGAAAAAAACCAGTTGTGCCGACCCTAATCAGGTGGAACGATAGTAAGTCCAGTAAGAAATCTCGGTCATATGAAATTACTAATTTTGAATTTGGTCGTTTAGTAAGTATTTCATTAACTTTGGTTAATTAATTTGGGAATGACATATACTCTCTGTCTAAGAAATATCAGATCACAATTATTATTTTTAACTATACATTTATCACGATTTCCAAAAGTATTTTTGGTAAATTTTATAGAAATTACAAATTTAAGAAATTTCATTAAAATTGATCACGACGTTTTTGCGACATACAAACAGACAGACAAATTTATTTAAATTTAAAACCAATTACCGTATATCGCAAACTTTAGAAAAAAATAAATTTACATAGAGAAATTCAGACATCAACTTGAGCAATACAGAGTTCATTCGAAATCTAAAAGTTTAGTTATCAAATAAAATTCAAATACTAGGCAGAACCTCTTTACAATGAGGAACTAATAGACTTAATCACCACGTCATGTGGAGCTTATATTGGAGACGCTGACTCAATGCAGTTCAAAGTTCCTTGGGTGTCTTATCATAAATTTTAATTAAATCACGTGACCACATTTGAAACTTCCTACATAACGAAACACCGGTCTAACAGTTAAACAAAACACTACTGAACTATAAAAATTAACACGCAAAACACCTATTTCGGTGGTCAGGGCTAGTTCGACAGCATCCAGTGTTACCTGAACTGATAGCTGAAGACAGTAAGTCTTTTTGTTGGGTCTTTTTATAATGGTAGATTGGTGTCCAGCGACATGTTTTCCATTTGACTCAGGAAATTGAGTTTTATTACCACATGATTACTGTTTATCCAATCGTTTTTAATGTACACCAAAGTGCTTATTATTTATGAAATTATTTGTATTCA
The DNA here is from genome assembly GCA_947532125.1 of Saturnia pavonia. Taxonomy (NCBI): domain Eukaryota; kingdom Metazoa; phylum Arthropoda; class Insecta; order Lepidoptera; family Saturniidae; genus Saturnia; species Saturnia pavonia. The sequence continues at coordinate 15,231,638 of OX383906.1, forward strand.
GTTCGAGTAAGTATGTTATTTCTAATTAATTTAGTATAAAAATAGGGCTCAAAACTGAAGACTATCTGACTGCGTATAAAGTTCAAACACAAATCAAAATTAAAAAATATAACGATAGATATGTACTTAATTGAAATTATTAACATAATTTTTATCTATACCTGTAACCTTGTCCGAGTATATCGAATCAATTAAAAAGTTTTATGCGATCTTGACAACTCCTTCCTAATATGAACAGCGAAAATGAACCACAGGCATGCGACCTCGGTAAAACTTTTGTACTTTTAATATAGATTTCTGGAACGAACCTAGGAGTTGAGACTTCCCAGAACGGGGCAACTACAATGAGGTGTGAACACGCAAAGGTTCCATCATAGCGTTAAAAACCCATACTCAAACACTTTGAATCTGTTTCTACCGTAGAGGAAATAACTAAAAAGGTTAGTGATATTACTTACTCTTTCAATTCCAACTGAAAGAGCGATATACAAAAACGATGAAGATCAAAAGAGAAAGGATTATGGATTTTTGTCTATATTGCTGTAACCGCTTTGTTGATTCTAAAAACACCATATTTGTCAAAATAGTCTAGATTGAGAGTGTTTTGTTATTGTTTTTTTAAAAGAGAACAAAGTAAATTAACATTTTATTGTACTTGTGACATTGAACAGTGTCTTGTGCGTGCATACAATGGTAAGTTTTAATTAAATTTAATAAAATTATGACACTAATCTAAAACATCGCTAACTCATACTCGGTTACACGATATGTGTGTCTAGTTCCTTCTCTATCCACGGTTTATACACTATTTTTATCAGTACAGTAGTATTCTTTATCTGTGTTTACTTTTTTATCTACATATAATTCGCGTTTATGTACTTTTTTATTGTTTCCTTTACTTGGCGACTTGTTTTTTTGTTGTTGTTGTATTTCCATACAATATAACGATATTCATTAAACGAATATTATTATAGTATACAGAGAAAAGGAAAAGTAATTTATACTTACGACATTAGAAATGATTTTCATTCTCCTATAATATAAATGAGTCAAAATAAATAACGTTTTGAAGATTAAACCTTGATTTATTCAAATAAAAATATACCTTCAGTTTGGGACATTCGAGCCAAGCAAAACAAACTGAGCAGAAACTAAGGCTTATAGTAAAAACAAAAAAAGACTAATTTAGCAGTCTCGCTTCCATTGATTTAAGAATTTAAAAGTGTCTTTAATTACGAAATTACCTAATCAAAATACGTCAATAGTAGCATAAAGGTATTGTAGCGAAATATATAAGTAAATATGTGCGAATCGTTCCATATTATATTCTACATACATACCAGCTATGCCAGCGGCACCGCTCACGTGGACAACGGAAGTAAGCGTACCGACTGCTTATAGCAATAGTAGTTTCTTTCTTTTATGAAGATAACTAGATATTTCTTTCTATAAGGACCAAGTAACTAAGCAACAAAACCAAAAAAAAACTATCCAGTAGTTTTAGATTAGATTAGATTTATAACTATATCTATACTTCTAGTCAATGCTGCTATTATAAAGAAAGAGGTAAAGTTTATATATTTGTAGTTTTCTAGTAAGAAAAACTCAGTAACTACTGTTTCGATGAAAAAAAAAATTTTAGATAGACATTGAATTCTCAATTGCGTCAATATTAATTAGTTATTATTAAGAAAATGCTTTACGGCATTAAGCTTGCCATTGTAACTAAAAAAAAGTGCTGTAAAGTATTAATTAATTAATTCATAATATGAAGCTACATTATATCTATCTGAATGCGATATGTAATCTATTTTTTATTCTTATTAAATTTTATATTGTAATTAAAGCATGCAAAGTCGCGGGCGGTTGCTAGTTTGTATATAAAATAGAAAGAAGGGAAAAGATACAAAAGGCTATATTAAATGTCCTCAGTCAAGCTGCGTAGTGCTACGCAATTACGTAGCAATCGTACGTTATTACGTAAATAGACATAGGAGAGAATAATATACGTATACATATTTTTGAGCACGGCTTCGTTCACGCTGTAGCGGTAATATTTTTTATGGTTTGAAAAAAATATTCTATGGATTTATGAAACCACGATGCGTGCGATAAGTGTAACTTAAAAAGAAATACAAATTATTGAAGACATGTGACATATACAATCTTTAATAACACACAATAACATATACAATGTTCCGAATTTACGATTATAATCTTAGAGTGCACGGAATAAAATTCAATTTTATTTGGTTCAATGTGTTGTATATTATGTTGATAGTACGAGGGCTGTTGCATCCACTCCTATTTAAGTCTTGTCGCTTATGAAATAAAGTCAGTGTGCTACTAGCCGTTTCACTTGTTCCCTACGCATACATACTACAATATAATGTAATGCGACATGCGATAGATGATCGAAAAAAATCTGGGTGTGATAGAATAAAAGTTTGACTTTAAAAAGCAAACATGCATGCAGTCCACCTAATGTTAAGTAGGTATTTCAGCCTATACCTATGTAAATCCAACGTTAGAACTTTATAAGACCGGAGCCTTAATTGAGCCCAGTGAAAGGTTGCTACCCCGAGGACTGAGTTAAGCTCACCCGTGCGATTATTTCACAGGTTATGGAATGGTAACAATCTAACAGCTGTTACATTAGTTAAACAGATTGCTGATAGATGGCGCCTTATACATATTAGTTGAATATATGTTCATTAGGACTTTAATCAATAGAAAACAATTATTAAAACTATTTTTCTACCATTATTCAATAGTGGCCAACAATAAGCTTTAAAATTGATAGATTTATTAATTTTGATAAAGAGTTAAGGCTGATAGAACGTTACAATAAAAAAGAATACATTTGAGAAATAATGAATAGAGATATAATTTATATGATTTCGTCTTTCATAGTTTTGGTTATATGTGCTGTCAATTTAAGTTTCTCTACATTTCCAAATGGAGCGTTTTCAGTAAACTGAATCTTTTCTAAAATGATTAAATCTCGTTCTAATCCCACTAAAGCTATATATGGTGGTCGCATATGGTATAATTCAATTGGAAAATATCAATAGGTACTGATCAACAGATTTCCAAGGCCAATCAGTCTAGAAGTTTTTTTTTTTTTATCAAATGCACTTACACATAGACTTTTATTCTTGAATGTTGACTGACTACACACTTGTGACGTCACGCACGACGAAACAATTTTATCACTTGATGTGAGACACAAACAGTATTTAGAAACCCACAAAACACTATCTATAATTACACAGCCTTGGAAAGATTCAAACAATGTTGTCGAAAGATTACAGCGCGTATAATTAATCAACATAACCAAAGTTTCACAAAAAGGCATTGTGGTTTGAGTAATGGTTAAATACAATAATCTGCTTTGGAGTTACCTCCTCCGCTGGTTCTAATTTTTTTATAGTATCACGGCATACTAACGGTCCTGTGATTGTGGTAAGCACAGTACTGTTTAAAAACAATGGCCACTACCGAGGGATCGAACCCGCCACGACTGCCCTTCTCTGCGGCAACTCAAGCCTAGTTCCAATCCATCGGTATGGAGTTCTGTATTTTTTTCCACATACAGTGGTACTAAAAAAACATTTCTCAAACGTTTAGGTTTCCTCACGACATTTTCATTTACCGTTAATCGATAGTTAAGAAACTCAAATGAGTAATTCGCGTAGAATTCCGAAATAACTTGATAGTAAATGGTACTCTTTCTTTGAAATTCAACCGAACGCTTTTGTAATCTTTAGTAAGCTTTGTCATCTCGCGACTTTGTTTAGCTTTATCATCATTTTTTATAAATGCAGTGGAAATGAGAGCGCTAAGAAGTATGATAGGAGTGAAATTGAGTGACAGGATAAGAAATAGTGAGAGAACGTTATGAGAACAATAAGAGAACGTTGTGGTGTAAAAGAAGATATAGTGACACAGATTGAGAAAGGGATGCTTAGATAGTTTGGGCGTGTAGAGAGGATGAATGAAAGAAGATTGACGAGACAGATTTATAAGATGAGTGTAATTGGGAACGTTGGAAAAGGAAGACCTCGTTGCACGATAAAATCAGGGACGTTTTGAAGAAAGGTCAGGTCAAGAGTACTCTAAACCGACGAGCATGCATGAAAAAATTGATGAATGTTGAGGAAGCAAAAGTTGTATGTCAAGATCGCAGCAAGTGGAAGGACGTGGTCTCTGCCTACCCCGTTGGGAAAGAGGCATGATTTATGTATGTACAAATGTATCATCATTTGTATCATAATCATGTTCTCATATGTACAAACACGCCCAGTCTTCTAAAAATATACTATTATTCATTCTGAGTGCGGAGTGGTAGATCGCGTCGTTCGTTTGAGCCGTGTTTGTATTGCTGTGACAAAATATTTGCCCAACTAAAAGATATCGCCTTTGCTTTGTTCCATCCCCATTTTGTGTTGATATTATATTTACAAGCGAAGCGTACATACTAATTTCTAAGGCATTCACCTTAAAACCTACATTCATCTCCAATTTGCTTTCTCAGAGTTGAATTCCCTAAAATGCAAGAATAAATATCAATTTTACTTGTCTCTAAATAAAAAAATTTTAAGAGCAGACAAATTCGTCTTTTTCTAGACCTAATTTCCACGATGGCGTCACATATGGATCCTAAAGTAAAATTTTCTTAATCCTAACTCAAGTTGGTAAGTCCGTCAATATCTCCATATTACATTATAGACAAGAGTAAAGATAGATACTTACATCTTTAAGTGATTTTTATGTCAAGTGAGATAACTTTTAAGTTAAGTTCATAAAATGTAAGGTATACCTGTGCGTATTTTAACTATGGAAACAACATTTTTTTATGTTAATAGGAGCGTTTGACCACAATCTCACATGATGTTAAGTGACGTTGTAGCCCAATATGGTAACATACTAAACTTAGTCGGGGAACTGGTGCTCAAGCGTAGCTGCGCTCACTTATAGGTGCTTGATTTCAAGCTTGGTGAAACTGTAAAAGCCGTTTGACGCTTCAGGGCCCTAATGGCTAACAGAGTAGTCAGAACCAAAAAAAAGGTGCTTGATGACAGATTTCCAACTTGAGGGTGGTATTAAAAATTTCCCTACCACCATGTCATGATTTCATCACCTTAGCTTAAAGTTTGAAGAAATTTTCGCTCGAGCTATCGAATCGTGAAGAATTCAATTAATAAGTTGACTACAATAAATACTGTTCCTGAGTGACGTCACGCTGCCCATCTCGCTGCGTATTACAAAGGATATTTCTGCGGCAAATCAGTAGTGTTCGCACTGCTGTGTCTGAAAGGAGTGGTTGACAATACAAGCAGTTCCAACTCATTTGCCAGGAGTACCAACCTATTACGACTTACCTCAGGACAGCGGGCCTTTTGAAGTTCGTTATACATTGTGATAGGCTGCAGTGACTAGTTAACATCATGACTGTTGGCTACTTCGTAAAATAAAGAAATACTATTTCCGACATAAGATATTAACGTTTCGTTTTATATGAATTTGTTATCAGAAAGAATGTTATCTCATTATCTATTTAATCACGTGTTTATCTTTATTTACGTAAATACATATCATCTGATAATGTACTGTAATTTTTTTATGTTAATGTTTCACGTGAATGTATAGTTTAAATATATATATTAATAAACCCGATGGAATTTCTTGCCGGCTCCTCTCGCTAGCTGGGATATTTTTCCAAACCGTTAGTAGTGTTTTCTTTTACTCCCGTACAAACAAGCCATTTCGTGTTTCACATAAAAAGATGCAAAATACAGATTTTTTTATTTTTCATCTGAGTTTCATGACATATTCTATATTGAATGTACAATTTTTTTGTCGTTGTAGGTATGGCATAGTGGCGAAAATCTCACCTGATGTTAAGTGACGATATGGCCCAAGATGATAACACACTAAACCTAGTGGAAGACTGGCTCTCAGGTGCAGCTGCCGGAACACACTTATTGGTGCTTGGCGACAGATTTTCAACTTGAGGGTGGTAGCTAACCAGGCGGACATTAGAAAAAATCATACCACCATGCATGGTGCATGTTATTCTTCAATTCATAGGCTATGTGAATTATTAGTAATGTGATTAACAATAAAACTATGAGAGAAACCCGAAATAGAACACGTAAAGGCGCCTAATTTTGTATCTAAGATAATATTTTTCGACTCGGATTTATTTGAAACTTGGCATTAAGTAATACTCTTTTTCCCAATTAACATAACACGTATTTCAACGTTCTTCAAAATTCAACCTCTAATGGTAGAAAGGGGTAAAAAAATGCTATACAGGTGGTTTTATCACGCGATATGAGAGGCGAATCGAAATAGAGAATTACGATGCGAAGAATGTTCAAAATGTCATGCCAAATCATCGGTCCTGCGATATGTGGCGACGACAAGGTTTGATATATATTCAAGTTCCTAATTCTTCACGCACACATTGGCTTGCGAGTAATCGACTCTACAGCGTATTTCTGGAAAAGAATGTCCGAAACGAGCGAGGGTTTTATCGTTCAGACGCGACGGTGATCCGACGAGGGTTTCGACGAGCGACTGATCGGCGCGAGTACCAGTAGTGACAACGACAAATTGCATATCTACCCCTACTGGATATCATAATTAACGACGACAAAAAAAAATTAAACTCAACTACCTACTTTAATTTACGAAGGAATACTATACCGAATGAATACTACCGAATTTAATTTAATTTGCGCGGCTGCAACAAAAGATTTTTTTTTCGGCTCAAATTTATGTTCTGTGCATTTTCGAGATTCAGTTCCAACAGCGCCTTGGTAATTTTATCACTAAACAGTTTAATCAGCAATTGGTATAAAGAAGTGTGCTTTATTGAATTCTAACTTCTTGTCGACAGCTTTGTTCACATACCTACTTTAAATACACTGCACAATTTAATGATTTATATATAAATGATAGACATATCGACATATAAATTGCAATGGTGTATTAACATTCATAAGTGCCTTCTAAGGGCCTAAATTGAGCAAAACATTTTTGATTATGATTAAAATTAAAAAACAGTACAATTTTTATCGTCTACGCGAGCGAAGACGTGGATAGATAGCTACTTTATATTATTATACTAGCAGGAACGACAGCTGTTGTTCTGCCCTTTTAGGTAGCGCCACCTGGCGAATCCTAACATATCTATAAACCATCGTCTCGATAAAACAAATACTTACGTGAATATGAGCTAAATCGGTCAAGTTGTTTAGAATTTATAGAATTAATATCAGACCTACACAAGATTTTTATATGTAAAATTGAGTCACAAAACAATAGCAATAAAAACTAATTTTAATATTTTTAGTATAGATACAATGATACCGATCGTTTACTGGAACAGTTTGGTGTAATACATCCGTTGCGTGCGAACCATTTAATAACTTCCAGGGTGATCGGTCCAACGGTGTTAGAGTTTATATACATCAAACGTACGCCTATAAGCATAGCAAAGAGAAAGTTGTAAAGGCTTAGTCCATCCCCGCAATAGTTGGAAGGTTAAGCGGGCAGTAACAACGTTGTCGAAATAACTGCCAGCTATCGGTTCAAAGTGGACTTGAGTTTTACAACCGCCGAGTTCCACAGGTCTCCGTTTAAAGCAACAAACCGTTTGAAGTTAGTACCAAGTTGCTACAACGTCCTCGAAGTAATTCACAGGATCGCAGCGTCTTAAATCTTTTGAGTTTGAACTGAATATTTGATAAAGACACTTCTTTGTAAAATATTAATACCGTCTGCCGGCAGTTTCGCCAGAGTTTTGAACTAGTTTTTAATTTTTAAACTTTTTATTTATTTAGGTGTGAGCCTGGTTAAATGTTAAATAAAAATTCAAACCGAATTATTAATATTTTAATGAAAAACTTCGAACTCAACCTGTACATGGTCAAGCTTTAAAAAGAGTGAAACTGTACTGGAGTGGAGACCCCGAACTGGTCATAGAAGCGTAGGTAGGCCACCGTTTAGATGGACTAACGATCTTATTAAGGTAGGGGGGAAAACTTGCATGAGGACAGCCTTAAACAAGAGTCCTATACTCTACTTTGGGTAGCACGAGGCTGAAGAATAGAAGAGAGAAGAGATTCACAAGGTCAAAGTTACACGTTAATCACTATGTCTACTGCTAGTTTATTTTATTTTTTTTTTTATTTTTTTATTATTATGTACAAATGTGTTAGTCTTGTAGTATCCAGTCGAACTATGTAATATTATTATGGAACGGGAAGCGATAAGTGACACTTAACACGTACATATGCATAAGATGCACTTATATATATGAACATGTGTGTATCCCTACATTTAATACCATATCTTGTTATTGTAATGCAAACACAGACTTATTTAAAATTTATTGTTCTCTATAGGTTATTATATGATTTTTAGCGTTTAGCCACATATTGATATTGATATTAAGGACTGATATTAAGTGACGATCTGGCCTAAGATAATAATGCGCTAAGCCTAATGGGAGGATGGGCTCTCAGTGCAATTGCCGGAACACACTGATAGGTGCTTGGTGACAGGTTTTCAACTTGAGAGTGGTAGCTAGCCAGACGGATATTGGAAAATACCTTACCGCCATACTAAGGTCTTATCACTTTATTTTTCTCCGCGGAAAGCTCAGGCTCATTGTAAGGATTACACGCTACCACCAAAACATCATTGCATCAATAAAAATATGACAGTTCTGTTCAAATAAAAAAATATTTTAAATTGGTATCCATGCATGCTACCACCGAGTCATCATTGCATAAATAAGAAATATGTCAGTTGTATTCAAATATATATATATTAATCATTAAAAACAAACAATTCACCCGTCTGAATATACACTTCACAAATTCTATACACTTCAAACTACACATTACAAACTATATTCTATTGTTTGAGCAATCTAAAGTGAGCCTTGAATTGTTAGTTTTTTATTTTATAGCTACTAAAAAATAATAAAATACGTTACTAAAACATAATTATAATCTAAAATTTTTTAAGGTAGTGCAAGCTCCTTCTGAGCGGTCGGGTAAAAACAGTACAAATATTATAATCTATGGAAAGCGCAACCGCGAGAGGAAAACTAGCTTCAGTATAAGAACTTGTAGATTATTTGAAAGGCAGGATATACGACACAATGCTTATAAGAAGGAATAACCGGAGACACCAGACGCGGCGCACTCAGCGAGCGGTTCAATATTGCGTATAGGATTCCGGTAAATGTCGTGCTTTGAATAAAACTCGTATGTAACGAAAATATTTCTCTACTAACATACGGGCGAAAAGTGTTATTTTAATAAAGCTAGCTCGCTTGTACACGAGACTTACGCTTTTTGCGGTCTGGATAAAAAATAAAATGTATCACATTCTATGCATAAAGTACGTATACGTGCAATTAAAAGTTCGTGTATGAAATTGTAATATCTCGTAATTTTTTTTTATACCACTACGGTGGTAAACGAGCGTTCGCTCCGCCTGATGTTAAGCGGTTACCGCAGTCTATAGACGCTTGCAACAACGGAAGCATCACATGCGCGTTGCCTACCTTGTTACCCCAAGGAGCTCTGGAAACCCTACTCACCGCAGGAACACAACACTACGTTATTTGGCTGCGATCTTCTGTTGGGTGGAGGTATTCCACCAGTCGGACTGCCCCAAGTACAGAGAAAACTCCAAAGAAATTTATCTGTGCCTTACCTCTCTAAAATCCTACTAAACCTATTATCGAAATGTAATACTTCAATGATTTGTGTTTACTGATCACTTGTCAATAAAAAATTGTTGTTTTACATAATACTGGCTAGCCTGGCAGCCGCTGTTCTGTCCTTTTCAGTGGCCAATAACTCGACTATTACGTAAAAACTTCCATGAATAAACACTTTCATTGTGATTTGTCAAACGGTGTTGGGGTTTATCATGTTTATCATTTAGGGTTTATATTTTTATATGCCATTTTTATATTTTTAGACCCGCTTTCACCTATGTATATATTTTTAAGAATAACATAAGATTTTGTTAGTCCTTACTTATAATATTTATTATATATGTCTACCCAAATTGCTCCTATCCGTCCTACAGCTGCCACTACTCCCAAAGCAAGCGATTACAAAATGAAATAAAATATTTGATGTATGTGTACTTATAAAATTCTACATATACTACTAGCAAATCCGGCCAAGCGTTGCTGTGCCTTTTTGGTTTCCATAGGGAACATTGATCCGATCACTACCAAACTTTACAGTATCACCCGCTGGGCTAATATGAAGATTCACTGAAAATGTTATCAAAATCACTCCAGCTAATTTGGAGTCCATACATACAAACATTGATTTTCTATATCTATTATAAAAAAAAGTCCCCCGCCGCGTCTGTCTGTCTGAACGCGATAAAATCAAAAAGTACCAAACGGATTTCTATATAGTTTTCATTAATGGACGGACTGATTCATGAGGAAGGTTTAGGTGTATAATTCATTAAAGTTTGGTGTAAATTGGCTGAAATATAACTATAATTGTTTAAAATGTCGGAAAAAATCATGCCGACTGGGAGCTTAACCTTCGTGCGCCGTGTTAACCAATAGTGTTATTACTCTGCTACACGTGTGAAGCCGGAGCGAGTTGCTAGTTATATATAAGAAGAAGAAGAAAGAAGATGAAGATATACAATGTCATAAGTGCACGAAAACACAATCTTTGTAATTTAAAATTATTGATTGCTTGTCATAAAAACATCAAAGATTGATTTATTATATAACATAGTTATTTTGAAATCTTTTTAACTACATAATTATTTATTTTGTAATATGTTTCCATACTTATCGGTTTAGGCAGCGTATTTCAAGATGGGGTAGAGAAACTTAGCATTTTATAATATGTAAGGAAGGATAAGCGTATAATTATATATGTATAAATTACTTTAAAAGCCCGTATTTTGGTAAATTTTAGATTTAACTAGTAAATCTGAGGAGCTTTTGCCATTAAAGTTTGGTACAACCTAGGTTTTACCAATAGCTGTTGGTAAATATTGGTTCACGCCTAAAGAAATTTCAATTCAATACAATTAGTATCTGGCGCTCGCTACCCGGTATCACGGCCGTCTCGCGCTATTTCTCGTCACAAGTCATACCTAAACTAATATAGCCAGACGACGGACAGACGGACGCTATTCAGTTTAGGTATTATATGTTCGATATTTATCGTCCGATCGACCAACGATTACCAGATACGATTATCGTGTGTATGGGGGGGTAAAACCTAAGATTTATCGAGTGAATATTGGGAAAAGTTCGAAATGAACGATAAACAGAGAACATTTTGGCCTTTTAGCATTTAGAGTTGATAAAACTTAGGTTTTACTGGAAAATCTTAGAATTTACCGTAGTTCGGGCTTTTACAGTAACAGGTATATATACATGAATTTACTTGCGATCACGAGCTGTGTAACCAAGCAAAAATATAAAGTTCAAATCTATATAGTAAAACAACCAAATAACTAGATTCCGAATCGACATACGACAAAATAAGTCACTTTGACGGGATCGTACGTTGCTCAACGTTGTACCTTACCGATAATGGGTCGGTACTAACGAATTCAGACACTGCGTCAAACGACGTGGGTTCGAAACCCTAACATTAGCCTGAGCTTTCAGTGAAGAAAAACATCGTGACGAAACCATGACAATGTCCTACATTTTGTAATGCCCAACCTGGCTCTCTAAAACCTTTAATTTCAAAATTTGTCGTCAAATAACTATACTTTATTCCAGCTGTGTTTAGATTTTGTTGTTGTAATTTTAGACCGCATCTTAACATCAAGTGGGACAGAGTTCAAACGCTAAGCCTACGAAGTATATATAAAAAACGCCTGTGTTCCATCACCCTCAAATATATAAATATATATTGCACTTCTAACATGTGAATCTACAAACAAATATTTATTTAACTTCTAAAAGGGTACAAAAGGAATAATCGTCATATGTATCGTCAATTTTAAAGACAGAGACTTCAAAATTCGTTTTTAATCTCGCTGTAATAAAATATAAGACAAACAAGTATGTAATTACACACGGGTAAAAACACTGGTGTATCTCAAACTTCTAATATATCTAAGTAAGTGAAAAATATACAGAGATTATTTATGTTCTTTAGATATACATTATTCACCCTGTCTTTTATTCATCTGGTGTCTAGTCATCAATTCTGCCCTTACTATATTATAACTCCTTATATCTCCGAATGTTTTTGCTTAGTCACACATAAAAAACAAATCTTTTGTATATCATATTTTTACATAAGAAACTTTACATAAATAATCTTTTATGTTTATACAATTTCTTCTAAACTGGGAAATTGATGATTAAATATATATTTTCTATTTGATTGTTTTACTGAATTTTTATCTATACTCTATTATTGTAAAGATTGGAATTACTGATCAGATTCCAATAATTTATATTCTGGTGGAAAGCTAAGTTTTTCCTGAATGACATAGGTTATGTATTATTATTAATTTTATATTATAATTAACGTGTACAAAGTCACAGGCGATTACTAGTCAGTTATATCCTGTTAGATTTATCAACGAAAAATCGAAACCTAAGTTATAATTTTTCAAAACTATCTTAATTTAACAAATTAAATTATTATTCCCTGTGTAACAGGAAATATAATCAACGAAGAATACATTTGTATTAATTTAAACAAAACACAAGATGTTTTTCTTTAACAAAAACATACGTTGTCGCGACATCCTGGCATTCGAGTGTCTCGCCCCTAAACTAATGACGTGTGCGAACATTGCCGGAACGATATCCTATCTCGAACGAAACCCGCACGTGAAATAACGGTTTGCAAAAAATAAATATATCATAAACTTACCAATAATCTGTTGACACGATTGACAGGCGTTCGATTTTCGTAATCACGTGACCCGACCGTCCGCCATTACACCACGTGTAACGATGTAAACAAATTGCATTAGTGGTTATATTAGAGTGTTATTGCACGCGCTTTGGGGGTCGCGACGGTGAGATGTGAACGCGCGCGGTCCGACTGCAGGTGCTGAGTCGACTGGCGGCGGGAGACGGCGACGCGCGCATGCGCCGGTCGATCGCCCACTCGGTCAGTGGGCCGGAATTGTCTTCAAGTTAGAACTTAGAAAACAAAGCTTTGTCTGGATAGACCGCGAGGCGCCGGCCGGGTGATATACCACTATTTACACCTGTAGATTTAAAAAGGCTAATTTCTAATTAATCCTTCAATTAAATAAAACATTTAATGCTCCACTTAACAGTGAAATTGTTTAGGAAAGAAACGTCGAAATTTTTATAAAATTGCGCACCGTCAGGGCGACGAAAAATTTACTTATATATTTCTCTTAATGTCAAGATTTGTATATGTTATAATAGGCTAATGTAATAATATCCAAAGAAAATAATACATGTGATATGATCCATAATTCTGAACTAACCCTGCAAAGATGACAGACTTTCAAATCCAGCTGCCAGAACACAAATTGGGTACAAATTTTCAACTTGAAGGTGGTAGCTAACGAAATACGAATTAGAAGAAGCCCTAAGACTACCTAGTACCTACCTAATTATTTAATTTTCTTATAGCACGGCAATGTGAATGTGGTCTGCCTGATGGTATCAATCCAAAGACAGGAGATGGTTCCACAGTTTCACGGCATGGCAAAGGTATGAAATCTCTTTGGAAATTATCTCTAATTCAACAGCCCGACTAGTAAAATACCTCCAACCTATGAAAGATCACAGCCAAATAACCTTCTGTTGTGTTCCTGTGGTGGGTAGAGTTTTCAGAGCTCCTTAGTGGAGGGTTCAAGATCAGCTACACTTAGTGATACCTCTGGAGTTACAAGCGATCATAGGCTACGGTAACCGCTTACCATCAGGCGCGACGTACGCTTGTTTACACAAAAAACATTGCGAACTTTTACTTTTCACTTATATGTGTAACATTACGAATAAAGCTCAAAACACAATAAACAAAGCTCAAAATAGACTTGTGCTACGCTGCTACGGTTATAGCTACGCTCGTAGCCAGATTGTACGATCGCTTTTTTCGTAGTTAGTTTTAGCGCTACGCCCTACGCTTATAGAAAATCTTTATACTTTTTATAGATAACCTATTACTCTTAAATTCTCACTCTATCTACAAACATGGACAGGTTATATACATCACTACAAACATTGAAGACCACTTCACGAGCACATGATACAACATGGAAAAATAACAATAGATGAGAATATGGCTGGCTATATTGTAGTTGTAGTTCATTCACTCATTCCCGATTGGATTGAAGACACGTATTAAAAATACTTATCATTTATATAATGTTTTCTAAAGTTTGTACTAAATAGTTATTATATAGGACTCTGATCTTGAAATTCGTGTTTTAAAACTTTTTGACTCTCCGTGTTTACGACTGTTTGGATTTAATTCAAAAACAGGTTGACCGATTTTTATGAAATTTTGTACACGATAAATCTATACAATTCCGTAATTGATATGCTATAGGAATCATCAATACTATTCTTTGTAAATACGTATTCGTAAAAAATATAATTTCAATACTAATTTTTTTTTTCAATATATTTTAACGAAATTTTATATACAGAAAGTATTTATATTACTTCAATATTATTACTATCAGAAATTATGAAAAAAATTATATTCAAACACTTAAATATTTTATTTATTCACAACCGACTTTAATGAAATTTGGTATGCAAGGTGAAAATGTAAAAATACTTTTTATTACGTAATAAACGCGTGCAGATGGCGTCGACAATGCATGCTATTATTGTCCAAACCTACTCAACGTAGTAAGTCCATCACTAGGTTATACGGAAACCACGATATAGTATCCTCCGTAGTTACTTGTCAAGTCCTGGAATATTTCGGCCTTGTTATTAGATAAATGTCTCAACGGTATGAACGTAGTATAGGACATAACAATTTTGTCCGACTGGAACGCAACCACTATACACCAGGTGTACACTATACACTAAACACCAAGTGTACACTATACACTATACACCAGGTGTACACTATACACCAGGTGTACACTATACACTAAACACCAAGTGTACACTATACACCAGTAGTCAAACGGGATAATAACGATCTCTACCTAACTGGGTCGCGACACTTCATAGTATATCTCTTTTGGTTTGTCACGTTTCAGGATCAGCTAGTGTATACGCAGCTGCAAAGAAGCTTGCAGGCCGGCATGAAAGCGACAACTGAAGATTGATATTTGATCGCTCTTGGTTTGTACTTGGCATACCATCAGGCATACCACAGTGTAGTAACTTTGCCACGTTACTATAAATAGATAAAAATTCTAACATCTCGCTAACGGTCCAGATAGCGGGTACTCTTCAGATGCCCATCAAGTGGAGATAGATTCATCACAGTACCACAATATTTAGCACAAGAGAATTAAGGTCAAAACAGCATTTCAATTTAAGGGTAACGATTCTCAAAATGGTTACTGTTTATTTTTGTTACGAAAATGTGTCCACATCGAGGAATTGTTGTAGAAAATGCCCGTAGAATAATAGAGGAATATATTGGGAGTAAATGTCATTGAAAGATTGGGCTTTCATTAGCCCTTTGGCTCCCGGACTTCACAAGAATATACGTAAAATTGGCATATATGCCGTCTTCGGGAGCCAAGTTATAGGAAGGTAGTTAAATGTCCTTCAAACACTGTAGTCTGGAGTTTATGGCGGGATCTTGAAGTGGTGGTCTTTTTTTAATACATAAACTTTTGTTGTTTGGCCCTATATTGTGTAATTTTAACGGCATTTTACAATACATTACATTTAAAAAAAATGTATAGTACAGCCTCATGTGGAAATCTGAGCTAGTTTCCATCAAAAGCTTAAGAATTGTATGGAAATACATCTGAGTTGGAAGGAAGAACCCTTAACAGGTGTTCCTTCATCGATTTCGATCAGGCTATCGTCTTCGTTGAGAGCTAGTGATGTTCCTTAATGGATTGTTTTTTACATTATATCTTACTTTGTACTCTCTGCACGTTTATAAAGCGATATGTATTAAATTTAAGATATATTTTTTATATTTAATAATTATGTTCATAAAAAATAATGAAATAGAATAAAAAAATAAGGAAACAAATTTAATTTAATATGAGACAATTTACGTAATAAATTATAGAAAAATATATATGTCTATGTGAGACACCAAATATGTTTAAATGTTGCTAGGTGAAGTGAAGAAATTAACAAACACTGCTTCCGACAGTTATATATAGTTATACAACGTTTAAAGTCACACAATGTAAAGTTTATTTCATCGATAGATAAGAAAATGATGTAGGGTCAACACTAGCAGTAGAAGCGAAGACGGCGTCAGCGGCCGACGGGCCCAGACCGAAGATTAAAATGGATCTTATTATTGTTGAGATTGCAACATGATGGAACCCGCAATTGCATATTTTTTAGGGTCCCTTGTAATTTATGTAAACTATAATATACCACACATTTGCCGCTGGTAAAGTAACTATAGAGAACTAATCTACATACATATATACGAATAATATAAAAAGGTAATGTGTGTCTGTCTGTAGGAGGTAAATCTCTGGAACTACTGATCCACTACTAAAAATTCTTTCACTAATAGGAAGCTTAATTATCCCTAAATGCTAGAGGCATTTCTTATTAGATTTTATATTGTAATTAAAGCGAACCAAGTCGCCGGCTGTTACTAGTAATAAATGTATTGCTATAATATTAGCTATTTCATACAAATGAGAGCTACTTCTTGTACCGATTTAAAACATCAGCGAGTGTCCCGGGATTTTTTTTTAACACTTTTAAATTTTTCTTATTGAATTTGTTTTTGAAGTTATACTTTCTTTTGGTCCGTTTAGGAGAGGTATGCGCGAAATTAGCTTTCAATGATAATAATATGAATTCATGTTACTATTTTTTTTTTAATTCCTTTTACTGACTTTATTTTTTTTATTGTTTTAAAATAATTTCAATGTATGAATAAACATTATTTTTTGCCATCAATGATAAAATTTTGAATTCATTTTACTAAATCTTTTTTTATCAATGTATAAAAAATCAAATTTCAATAATGTTTATTTAATAAATTTTAAATATTGTTCATTTAATATAAAGAATTTTTTTAGATAATATAAATTATTACGCCAAAGAAGTAAAACTTCTAACTTACGTACGTCAATACACATTTTTTTTATATATATAATAAAGAACCATCAAATGGCTAATGTGCGTATAAATGTACGTTTTGTAATTTTAGTTTCAAGGACGCTCACTATTGATTACTGCGCGAATATAACGTAAATGAATTACAAATAAATATAGTTTGACAAGCACACGTCCAGTGGTAATAATACACAGCAGTGTTCAGAGAAACAACGATTTATAACTATTAAATTCAATATGTACCTTGTTACTGTAAATTCGATACACAGGAAGGTTTAACAAATTCAAAAATGAGACCAAGAAGAACGGCTGCTATTGAGGACCTATGAACAGTCATCACCATTATCTTGGCCTAGAAGTACGACGGTAGACACTTGATAACATCTAGAGCTATGAAGAAATCGTAATTCTATGTAGTATCAAACAGCCACGCAGTCCATTTGATTGTAGGTGCACACTGCTACCTGCTGTTCATCTGTTTGAACAAGGTAAAAGCACTGTTGTGGTAAGCACATATCAAACTAAAAGACGACGCAAGTCCTCGCTGTGATACCCGCATGTGTCTCTCGAAAGTTCAATATACACTGGCTAATTAATTCTATTATTATATAATTCTAATCAAAGATTGTGATATGTTTATCACTATTTGCTCGGTGGTTGCGTCCCAATCGGGTACAAATACCCAACCAACCAGCTTGATTACTTTATGTACACCAGCTGTTCCAAGAACGCGACATGACTAAGCGTACCACTGTAGCGCGTATGTTTCACATGATGTATGGTGGTCTCCATCCAGTCTGACACTATTATCGTGTCTTATCACCCAGCTACTTACCATATATACTTCAGCAAAATTCTTCTTCTATTTAACTTGGCAACTAGTCCTCTTTATTGAATACCATTACTGGCATTATCGAGTGTACGAGTATATGGTTTTCAGTTTTATGAGGCTTTGTGTATCCAAACAAAATGGTGGCTCTCTTGTTAGAACTACCTAGGGAGTTTTTGGGGCATCTCAGAGTTCATGATCCATTGTATTATTTCCAATTCACTTCACTGTGCACAATTACCAAACTTTATTATGCATAACACCACCTGTGTTACAAAATATAGGGTCAAATAACACATATTTATTAATAAAAAATAAAAATCAGTACATGACAGTTTGAGATCCTGCCAAAAACTTCTTCAGCTAAGTTCTTCTTCTTTTTTCTATCTTGGCAACCGGTCCTCTTTATTGTAGACCACTACTGCCATTATCGAGTGATTTAGCTTCCAGTGTTATGACGATTTCAATATTCTAACAAGGTGGCTCCCTTGTTAGAATTTTCTAGGGAGTTTTTGTGGCATCTCAGAATTCATAATCTATGTCATTATTTCCAATTCACTTCACTTGTGCACAATAACCAAACTTTATTATGCATATCGCCACCTGTATTATACAATATAGGGTCAAATAACACAAATTTATGAATGAAAAACCACTACAAGACAGATTGAGATCCCGCCAAAAACTCCTTATCACCATTTTATAGTTTGTACACAGACTTGGTTGGTATCTGAAATATTATTCGAAATTTTTTACATCCTGAAGCGCCATATTTGGGTTTTGCGGGTTTTGTATGATTTTTATAGTTTTCATATACATCGAAAGAAACGTTTCGTATATTTCAGTTTTATTTCTTCCGCATCACAAACGGAGGAGTAGAAGTTTAGATGCAAAAAATCTCACTGTCGACACTTTTTTACCTATCTTTTCCCACACGGCCCATTTATTCTAAACTAAGCAAAGCTTGAATTATGTAACTAAACAGCTGATAATATACAGATATATATTTTTAAAACCCAAACACAACTGACAATTATGCTTATAACAAATCGAACCCGCGACCTAAGACTCAATCAATGACTGCAAAAACCAAATTTGTTTTTGGTTTAAGACCATAATGTATTCGTAACCCAAAATGTGTTCAAGTAAAGTAGTGCATTGGCGTAACCGATTTTAGCTCAAACTTTTCGCTATAATAGAATAAAAATCAATAAAATACGTTTTACATATTTAAACAAATCTACGGAACTTGTCCTTTCCAGCGATTCACTCTTAACCCGATATTAAAACGTAAGATTTTTTTGTTTTTATTCATCTTAAAACCACTCGCCGGCGATCAGCGAAAAACTAGGTTTGTTTTAGGTTTGCTAAAAAACCTAACCAATTTTCTTTTAATTCTATCTTAAGACTTCGTCGGAAACGAATTGAAAATGTTTGCGGTACGCCTCTGTTCTTTTTTTTACTTTTTGGAACTATAATGGAATTGTAATAAAAAGAGAGAATAGATAGTTTAAACTAAACCCAATTGACATCAATTTAAACGTAGCATGTTACATTCTGATAATTGTTTTAACCGTAGTTTTTTTAACATTACTAAATACCCACCGTGCTATGAGATCTCCAACTATTTAAGAACTCGATCATAACCATTTTAAGAGACTTTACGATGTAGATATTTTCAAACTTACAAATGACAGAATTTTAAAACGATAATATGTTGTCCAGCGTATCCTATACTTTTAAAACTATTTTTTTTTTTTATGAGACCGTTAATTAAATGTTATCCAATACCAGAAAATTAAATTTGAAATATAAGTAAAAACAATTTATTTACAATTATTCTGCTATTCCTAAAATAAATAATATTTGTAACAGTGGATAAATTTAACATCCAAATTAATTCAATGATTCAATGACAGATTTAAATGTTTCGAAGAACCCTGGTGTTTATTCCACCATCAGTTTCACGGAACCCACTTTAGGAAATGCTGGATAATGGGTTAGTGAAAGCATGCTTGGAAACCCAATCAAGGGTCGGGTGTTCGAGTCACTTTGTGTGAAACACCCTAAAGAAACTGTTATAACTAACATAACAATAATAATAACACTTTATTGCAGACCACAGTAAACACATATGTTATACCACTATTTACATTATTTGTGTACGGTTAGGCGGCCTTATCGCTAAGAGCGATTTCTTCCAGGCAACCTTTAAGCCGGGGTACGGCCGCAAATGAGCGGAGTCATTAATGAATCCGCTTACCTCGCAACGATAATTTCCATACTTGAGGCTCGACAGCGAAAGAGTCTAGAGGAGCTGACTGAAAGAGCTAAATAGGTCGAACCGGCGCGGCGAGCTAACTACTTAACGAATATCTTGGTGGATTTCGATGTTTTCTTTTAGAATACCAGGCCAATAACTTATTTTAGCCTAATTATTATTATGAAACATACCTTCAAAGTTCGAGTTTTCATACATTCCGCAGCATTTACGTTCTGTATCTAATGCGGCAGCACGCTAACGTCACTGGTGACAATTTTTTGATCAAGCCTAATTCATATATGTTATTTAATTTATTCCTCTCTTCCAAAAAACTTAACAAGGTCATCTTTATCCGCTCATTTCCCGGTCGAACCCCGGCTTTAGAAATAAATTTTGTGGCGCAAATAATTTTTAGAATAATTAAATAATAATAATAATAGAAATAATTTTTAGAATCAAAAATAGGAAAATAGAATTAGTATACACATATACTATAATTAAAACTAATTATAAACTTTACAAACAAAACAAAAGTACGATATTTCAGATATGTTAACATACAAAATGTTTTACCACAGTATCATTATAGCAACAAATGTATTGTTAGATCCCAAGAAGTTGAGGTTGTCTGCTACCTGAAAGGAAACAGCCTGGAAAGTAGGAGTTAGTTTGAATGGACTATAAATTGACCTTACCATAAATAGAGAAAATCCAGTTCAATCTAATTAAAAGTAAATTTCTGTACATTTTGTATGTAATTTAGATAAATATACGCTACTGTCCCTGTAGTTGCCAACAAATATTCCAGACAATTTTAATACGTAGAATAATGAACAAAGTAAGAATAATATGAATGTTTGTTTACGACGCGACGTACAATTAAGAGTTTCCAGTCTCTTGGGTAGCGGCTTGTGAACCCGCTTTTGATATTAATTAATTATTACACGCCCCCTTAAGGGATGGAGCGTCGTTCACTTTTATGTCTTCTGTAGTTTGGCGAGGATGAATTTCGAAATCCCCTAAAGGGTTAACTTGTGAATCTAGACTTGTAGTTATTGTACTAGATATTAAGTTATAAATTATTCTAATTTGATACGTGATTATTAGCATACCGTTTTTTTTTCTTCGCTATATTATTAGACTTTAAACTCGAAAAAAAGGAAGCCGCCATAAGGTATATAGTCTCTAAAATTAGATGGTCAGTGCAATCTATAACGAAATCCAAAAGGATCGCAAACCTGAGGTCAATTATTGAGGATTTAGTTGTAATGTCTCGCTTGTTATGGCGTTTAGTCACCTTTTAAACCGGAATATAAGAAAGCCTGTACTGCTAAAAATGGCGACTGGTTTTCACATAAAACCGACGGAACATACCAATATTATTCTGTTTATCTTAATTTGCCATCTGACCTTGAGTGTCTTTTATATATTCTAATACAATTTCAAATAAGCGTGCGGTTCGCCTGATGGTAAGCAGTCACCGCAGACTACGGACGCGTGCAATATTAGAAGTACCACATGCGCATTGTCGACCCTTTAAAAACCTGTTCATTCCCCTATTAAAGAACCTCATGTTGTAGTTCTTTAGGAAAACCTCGGCAGGAAGCTCATTCCACAGCCTAAGCGTTTGCGGAACGAATCTCCTTTGAAACCCGACTGTCCGCAATAATTTAGGATGAACTCCCTTGCCGGTAGCGAGCAGTGCGACGGTGGAAAGTAGCCGTTGGCATCATATCGAAAAATTCCTCGGACACAAAACCCATTATACAAACATTACAACACAAAAGGAGACGAAGTCTCTCCTTAGATTTCAATACCGTTTTTGAGTTCAACAATTCTCTCAGCTCTTAGCTCTTTGTGGTACAAGGGGTGTCAACTTACATCTTTAAAACTGAGCCGCCCAAGCCAACCTCACCTGCACTTGGTGTTCCCTGCTGATTAACGAACGAGGATATGGCGATAGTGAGGTGGTAGAGTTTTGCCCGACTGGGTCGCGACCACCATGCACGTGCTGAAATGTCCGTCATAGTGACTCGCTTTTGCGTTTGGATTGTAGTGGAACCATCAGGAACAGTACCGTAAATTTGCCAAACTACTATAAAAAAGGCGTATCTATATTCTGAACGAATGGAACACCCGAGAACAAAAATTGCTCTACAAGCACATTCTGGTGGCATCACGATGTTCCGATGTCAGATAACTTTGAATTAATTTAGAAGTTTTGACTCAAAGTTTACTGTTGATTGTCAAATTTACCCTTAAAGGGATAATTATTTAATTCAAACCCACGTGCACCTTCGTATCAGAATCGATCATAACTGTGTATATTAAGTTAGCTAGTTTTAACCAGTTTCGTATTTGTCGGCGAGAATGATAACAATGTACATTAGCAGATAGACTACGCTCGATAATTGAATGTTGTTTTTACATTATAATCTACTTACCGACCATTTGCACTGTACTAAAGAAAATTTATAATCATCAGTTTTCAACCGAAGATATAAAAAACCGCTGTTGACTTACAGAAAGTATGGAAATCTATGCAAAGTCGGCAACTTTTCTTTCCTAATACCTACTCGCGTAGCTGTGCTCATCTCTGAAGAGTGTGATTGTGTAAATCTATTTAACTAATATGTACAAAATAGATTTTTTTTAAAAGTATTCTACTTCCAGAAGCCAATTACCAACTATTCCTAGTTTGTAGTCAAAGCAAGATTTCCTTCATTATTTCTACAAAATATATTACAAATAGTGGTCAACCCAATCCACTAAGTTTATTGTCTTATTCGTATGCTTTTTTTTATGTGCATACTAAAATAGTAAGTGAATTCAAATGTGTTACCTTCGTGTGACATGATGATTCTTGTATAAAAAACTTCATAACAGCAGTCCTTAAAAGTTGAATTTATTTATTACTCAAACTAAATGTCATGAAATAAAATACGCAATGTTCTTTTAATATAATTTATTGTACATTAATTCTTATAACACGATACAATATAAGCATCCGTAACATGCACTCGTAATAAACTCGCTTGCAACAAAAATTTCTAAACAATTTGATGTGTAAAGCTATACAATTGATTAACAAATCCATTTGAGTTACTGCGATAGCTTTACAGGTAATCATTATTGGACATTCGCTGCCTTTAGGAATTTCGAGAACATCACATGCATCATTCTAACTCATCCAAATCATTCTAGATTGTTTTCGTAAAACTTTGCAACAAACGTTAATTTTATTTATAAAATAATATTATTGTTTGCTTCTAAACGTAAATAAAAAAATATATAAAAATTTATTGCAAACGAGTCGTTGTACATTAATGATTTTTAAAATTAACTAATAACATTTCATTTATTTGTAATGATGATATTATTAACTACGTGAACAATCCGGAATAAACACCGCAACTGTTTCTAAAGAGAAGTTTTGTTATAGATAGGTATTAAGTTGCTGATATCGTTTAAACACGTATACATAATACACTTATACATATAAAACAAGTTATGAAATTTACAAGAAAATTCCTCCAACATTAATATCTTATAGCGATGATGTAATAACAGGGTAATGGTTGATAAACGCAAGGTTTGCGACAAGATGCCTGTTTTGTAAACGTTTAACTTATCGCCTCATTGCGAAAATTACTCGGGCAAATAGTAAAAGGCGGCGCCAGCGCATGCAAACCCGGTCAAAATTACAAAAATATATTATATACAAGCAGCTTTATTACATGGATGTTGTTTATGTTAACTAATATCGAGTATATCAGAAAGCACACTCCTTACGCCGACCGTACGTACTCCGGTCTAGCGGAGAGATTTACCTGTGCAGGTGTGCCTACGCAGGTGTGCCTACGCAGGTGTGCTTACGCAGGTGCGCCTGCGCAGAACGACCGCAAGTCGTACCGTGTATGGGTATGACTCACGCGCTGATACACCGTACGGTGTCACTAAATAAAAGCAGTAGTTTACCAGCTAGAACGTTTTACAAGCGCGACCGCCAATAAATTTGATATTTTCAAGCGGGATCTTCCAACAGGTTTATTAGCCAGACGCATTGAAAGAATCACTTTAGCCGTTTATCTGAATATTTTCTTATACAATGGCAATGTGTGTGTAAACACAATTCTGCCAATGTCTCGTAAATAGAACCATAAAGTAAGGAGATCTATCGTAAGATATGTCCTGTATATTAGGATATATTGTCGATGAAAATAATTTCGATTATTTGTCAGTGACCTTGCGATATTCAATCGAGTCGATAATTTTTGTTTGTAAACGATACAATAAATACGTATAGGGGGCAAACATTCTGACGGTTAAAAACTAAAGGAATGGTTTCGGTATAATGTGTATTTTTATTAAAATAAGAGGAACAAAATTAAAAATAAAAAAAATCATTGCCAAATCGCTCACCGAGTATTCATAAAACACTAATACATTCAATATCTCCTTAAATTTGACCCAAAACTCAATTTATAAAACGCCTACTTAATAAATACACGGCCTATATTATTTCTTAATCGGTATATAATTCAGTGAGAGAGATGTGAATACAAAAAAATATACAAAACAGATTAAAAATGAGATTCTGCGCACTATTTTATACATTATGCACATAGTTCATAGGAAAATAACAAAACTAAAATCATACTCTGTTACAGTTAAAAAAAACTTGAACTTCATAAAAGTTATTTCATAGACAATTTACACGCACATATATAGGAAGGAGTAAGCAGGAAAATATTTTAAAAATATACATATTTAATATATTATAACAATGTTGATTCACGCAGATATAGAATTAATTTTAATTTGTGAATTATATACAACGATACTGTATATATATATAATGTAAGTCGGTATTATTAGACAAGTTATACAGCCGGAACGATCATCATCTGAAAAAGGAAACTGTCATCAGACTTGACATTACCTAACTATATAAGATAATTTCATTGTCCTAACTATATAAGTTTATTGACCTAACTATATAAGTTTATTGACCTAACTATATAGATAAGTTCATTGACCTAACTATATAAGATAAATTTATTGACCTAACTATATAAGATAAGTTTATTGAAATCTCTGTAAACCAGGGATTCGTAAAAACCCAAAAACTAACTAAAGAATTATTGTTTACTAGTTGTGCCCCACGGTTTCACCCGTGTCAAATTTATCCGACAAACTGACCCCGGCGCCGCCGCAAACACGCCTATCGTTGTTCCACTTCCCATCCTAGCCTACAGCTAGTCCGGTTGCTTCACCTTAGAAGCAGCCTTAGCTCCGCTCCCTAGAACCGTAGCGTGACGTTACATAGCCTGTACTATTCTTCCTGAATCTGGCTATCATATACAAAAAGGATTTTTCGAATCCCACTGGTAGTTTCAGAGATTAGAGTGTTTAAACAAACAAACAGTGATACTTAAAAGTCTTCAGATTTATTATGTTATAGTATACATAGATATAATATCAGGGAACTCTATCTCCTACAGATATAGAAATAGTTATGTATATATAAATAAATAACATACATGAGATGCGCCGTGCTGATCAGCATCTGGTCTCGTAGAGTCCGGAGCGACCGATGTACCGGACCCATTTGATCACATCGTGGTCCGAGTAGTTCAATTTGGGCTCATACACTTTCAAGTAGCGGACCTGAAATATTTACAACAAATTAATATGTGCTAGCTGGTGACTTAATAATAACAATACCAGCCTGTAAGTGTCCCACTGCTGGGAAATGAAACCTCCTCTCAAAGAAAGACACGGGATTAGTTAGTAAATGTATGACGGGGCTCAAACCATCATGATGGTGACTTGCCCGTTAGCAAACACTGCGTTTCATTACATTGTCGTTTTTTTAATACTTTTTAAGTGTTCCATCTGACCACAATCTCACCAGATGTGAAGTGATCGTGTGACTAAGTAACACTATGTGCTTGATGACAGATTGTCAACTTGAGGGTGGTAGGTAGCCAGGTGAGGTGCCCCACAACCATAATATAATCTCATCATGATATTTATCTTCATGTAACCTCAAGTTGTTCTTTTTTTCGATCCGACTACTCTGTTAGCCGAAAGGGCCCTGAAGCCTCGGACGGCTTCAACAGTTTCACCCGGACTTGAGGGCACTCGCGATACCAGGGCAATAAGCTCCAAGGGTGCCAAAGTGGCCGAACCTCGGCTTGGACTGTTCCCGTAGTTGCAAATAATTGGCTTATTTCCTATCCGTAATTCAATCTAAGCAAACTATAAATATAAACATGGTTCTCTCATCTGGGAGGAGAGAAGAAACATACGTATATGTATTTAGTGATCTGTCAATTTTAGCCTAAACTACCTACCCAAAAAAAAAATAAGATCCCTTACAGAACCTATATATACCTAAGTGGTAAAGTTGTCCAGACACTCTACCACTGAGTTATCATAACTGGTAATTATTACCTTGAACCCGGAGGGCGCAAACGGCACCTCAAAGCCCATAGAGATGGGCGGCCGAGTCCACTTCTTCTTGGTGTCCGTCTCCAGGAGTTCGATCTCCGCCGACAGCTGGGTCTCCTTCATGCCGGCCATGCGTTTAATCCTTCAAAATGGAAATAAATCCATATTTAATAAATCCGTATGTGTTTTGCCTATACATGAAATTTTTATCCAATTTGACTATCAGTCATGGATCATGAAAGACAACATTAAAAATTATTTATTAAATAAATAAAATTATTGCATTTTGCAGCTATGCGCGCATCGCACAAAAACAACTTGATAGATTTTGACCAAATTGTTTTTGTTTTACTGCTCAGATATTTGGTCCTTACCATAAAAATAAATTACTATGACATCTACCTTCAATAAATAGGTATTAAACTTAAAAAAACTGCGATTTTTATGAACACTACGCGTTCTTCTATTATACACGCGAGAGGAACCGCGGGCACAACTAATTTTCAATAACGAGAATGTAAATTAAACAAGGAGACGAAAAACTTTAAAGCGAAATGCGTGCGAAGTCTCTGGGTTCCGCTAGTTATAATATATGTCCAAAAAAAAATATTTAAAAGGCAACTTTTGGCGGCTCATTTGTTATACAGAAGCTAATGAATAATCTCTATAAAACATACATAACTGGAAAAATAGAAAATTTCCACATAGAATAAATACGACGTAGAAATTTCTTAAATGGATTGGCTTTTTTCGCGCGACAATTAGCATTTATTGAATTTTTTCCAAAAAAAAAAAGGTGTACAGGTTAAATCAGTCTAGCAAACTGCAGACAGGACAGGAAATGACTACTATATGCCATTCCAAAGTGTTCCTACACTTACATAGATGCCAAGCACGCAAGACCCCTCGTACAGCATGTATCAGAGGCTGCATTAGGAGGAGCTAACTCAATACTGGAATAAACACCTTGGTAAACCAACGACTCTCCCAGAGATTTATAAAATCATCACATCACTGATGGACTTCCTGGGGATGTTAGTAGGACTTAAGTCAGCCACCAACACGCAAAATACATACTCATAGACGTTAAGTCCATAAGAATCTTAATATCTGAAGTATTATAAACAAACAAAGGTCGAGATACGAAGAAATATTTCTCGAAACTTCCACCCTCGCGTTAAATTGGATATATAAAATAACTACAATTAGGTCAGATTCGGTGCGAGGCGACATGACAACGATCACTAATCATCATGCCACATCTTTGCTATCACTGCTGGTCTTGGAGTATACTTTGCTTACTATTGGGTGAAATAAACTCCTTACACCAAGGTGATCAGATATTTTTGATGCCCTCCTGTCTAGCTGCGCGACGGACTTCGGAGTCACAGTTTTACGGGAACCTCCATCTCTGCACGAACTAACCACTTCTCTATGTCTTATCTCTGTCGTACCGTGAAACTGTGTAAGCATCTCCCGGCCAATGTGTTCCCTCCTTATGACATTGGGACCTTCAAGCTTAACGTGAAGAGATATTTATACGGGCCGAAATGACAGCGGCGACCGCCAATGGATTTCAATCTATCTGTGGTCACCGTTGTATTTGGCTTGTACTGTGTTTACCATCAGGGACAGTACAGTCAATGAGCCGAGCTACTATAAAAGAAAATAAGCTAGTACACTCCAATTGACAATTCATCTCCGAGCACCTATTGATGGGTTCATGCAGGTGCCTTAGTAATTATCGTCTTATACTTATAAGGTCACTTAATATCAGCTAAGATTGTGATCAAACACCGGCATATAAATTGATATAAGGGACAACTCACTTCGTAAAAGGTTCTTTTTTTCAATCTAACAGTACTGTTAGTCGTAAAGGCCTTAAAGCTTCAGAAGGCTTTTACAGCTTCATCGGCCTTGGGAGTGAGCACTGAAGACACTCAGCCGGGAAAATAGAGCAAGAAGAGTGCCAAAGAAGCCGAACCTCGGCTTGAGCTGTTGCCTTAGTTGCAATTAAGTTACGGACAGGGAGAAACATGCATATATGCATTGAGTAACCTGGCGGTTTGGACCTGTAGGTCTCTTACAGAACTCCTGAGAAGAGAAAGAATAAAGAGGATCAAATATAATATAATAGACAACTCACTTCCAAACTATAGCATTCTCGGACGCCTTATACTTCGCCTTCCCCTTCATGCAGATGAGGTGCACTCCGCTCGTGTTCAGCGGCGTCGGGATCTTCACCTCGATTTTCTGCCCGAGTAGGGACGGCTTGAAGTTGCTCTTGAGAACCACCTTCACTTCCATCTTGGTGCGGCCCACCTCACGCACCAACGGAATCACCCGGAATGGCAGCGAAATGTCCTTGGTTGTACGATATCTATCAACAAATAATTAAAACTAATGATTCCAAATTGCTTGACATTCATGCTTACATCTCCCTTCTCTCGTGTCCTCACTAAATAGGTGATAAATAATAAAATATTTTTTCAAAAAGGTGCAGTGGTCACGGAGTTTACCCTACACAAAGACAAAAAAATCTTTTTTTTTATATATTATTATTAGAAAAAAGACATATAGATTCCATTTCTTCTCAATGGAGCTTTCCTACTTATAGCATAGAACTCCAATTTAGAAATGGCGTAAAATAATAAAGACACTAGTCTGTGGAAGTCTTCTTTCTTAATGAGGCAAGAGGAAAGAGAGGTAGGGCGAAGAGAAATTTCTTAGGAGATTTCTCTCTACTTGGGGCAGTCCGACTGATGAAATACCTGCACCCTATAGAAGATCGCAGCCAAATCACCTAGTATTGTGTTCCAGTTGTGAAGGGCTTCCAGACCTCTTTGGAGTAGAGGGGTTCAAGGTCAGCAACGCACTAGTGATACCTATAGTATTAAAAGCGTCCTTAGGCTATGGCAGCCACTTACTGTCAACAAGCCAACATTTGTTTGTATAAAAAAATGGCAAGGTATGATATTAATCACACCGACATCTAGGGTTACTACTTTTAATTGAAACAAATAAATTGTTAGATACAAGTAGGAACAAAATTTTGATACAACATATCAAAATTAAGTATGTCGAAGATATCAGTGAAAACAAGAGAGTAAGTAGTTAATAACAATAATCTTTTCCCATCATTTTATGACTTACATAAAATATTTTTTTTTTAAATCGTTATTGTTCACATAAAATATAGAGTACAACTGCCCGACATAACGTACAGTTGACAACTCTAATGCCACAATGTATTGACAGTTTAAACGCGGACAAATTTATAGTCCTGTAATTTCCTGGTTTTGCTTCAAGAATGTTTTTAAGTGTTCATTCAACATTTCTCGCGATGTTTTCTTTCACCATTAGGGATTATTAATACTAACAAAATCATTTTACATGAATTAAGAAAAATAAAATAATACTCAAACTGACTTCATAAGTTCAAACTCTCCATCGGGTGGTATGAAGGAGATAGAGTGCTCCGTTTCGAATTTACTGAGCTTGACGCATTGATGGAACTGACAGTCGTCGATCACGACAACTGGCTTGCCGGATCGCGCCGGGTCACTGTCTGTGTTGCCAGATATTCCACCTAAAATTGAGAATAATCACTTTTAGGTACCCAAAATTAAAACAAAACAGATCCCTTATACATCTGACTGTCTGTTTGTTGGTCTGTCCTTGTCTGTCAATGTCCTTTTTCTCGAAAACAGCTTGTGGTAGAAAGTTGAAATTAATGTCAAAACCTATGTAATATGGCCTCATACTACTGTTAAAAACCAAGATTCTTAGTTAATGCAACCACGGCCTTTACCCACTGATTATCTAAAAATATAGGCTACTTCACAGGAACATACAGTTTTGAAATTTGACATATAGGTAGAATAAACATGAACTGTCTCCTGTCAGAGACATTGAAGAATGTGAGAATAATATATAAATTATATTTATATAAAACATGTAAGTAAGGAACACTCATGGCATGAAGTCTACTCGCTATTTGTCTGATATCTTTAATTACCTCGGTAAAATTACAGTTGGATATAGCTGAGCAGTCAATTTTTTGGCAGGATCTTAAATTGTCATGAATTTTTTTTTTTCATAAATTTGTGTTATTTAATCCTGTATTGTGTAATACAGGTGACTTTGTGCATAATGAAGCTTGGTTATTGTGCACAAGTAAAGTGGATTGGAAATAATAACTTAGATCATGAATTCTGAGATGCCACAAGACTCCCTAGAAAGTTCTAACTAGGGAGCCACCATCTTGTTAGGAACCTGAAATCGTCATAACACTGGAAACTATATTCATTTGATAATAGCAGTAATGGTCTTCAATAAAGAGGACCGGTTGCCAAGTTAGAAAAAATAAGAACTGAGCATGCAGTACAACTGAACCTGCTTATAATAACAACACCAGCTACATACTAAATAATATTATGGATTTGAACTCACCATTCCCTTTACCTTTGGCTTCCATGACAATCTTATCATTGATGCCAAACTTGCACTCAGGCATTCCAGACAGATATGACTTCATCACCACTTTACCAGCGACA
Source organism: Saturnia pavonia (assembly GCA_947532125.1). Taxonomy (NCBI): domain Eukaryota; kingdom Metazoa; phylum Arthropoda; class Insecta; order Lepidoptera; family Saturniidae; genus Saturnia; species Saturnia pavonia. The sequence continues at coordinate 15,263,011 of OX383906.1, forward strand.
TGGGCGGAGAGGACTTGACCTGTAAATGCAAATAAATAATATATTTCAATTACTAAAGCCATTTTTCATTCCATTATAGTTCATTTTAAATAGGAAGCATCCAAACATAAACGACTTTATATGCTCACTGACTGTTACGCATGACCTTGACTAGGGTAAAGAACACACCATCATCAAAATTATTTATGAAAAGCTGTAATCATACCTTGCGGTGACATCAGCAGGTTGACATATTCTAGAACGTCCAAGAATAGCTCATTGCGCCTATACTTAATGCCTTCTCGACGCCATCCTATTTGTCCGGTCACCTATAGTTACAATGAAATTTTTTACTATACTATTATGATCTCTATTAAAAAGTGCAATATTTAGGAACACTACAGAAATATCTGGAAAAGCCTAGAATTCACTACAAACATCAAGTATAAATTCGTAGATAAATATGAGCCGTCACAGGTGCGCGGAATAGGCACACATTGACACCTTATGGTTTTTTATACTACAAACAAGCATACGGCCCGCCAGATGGTAAGCGGCTACCGTAGCTTATGGACTCTTGTAATACCAAGCAGCTCTGGAAACCTACTCACCACAGGAACACAACACAAGGTTATTTGGCTGCAATCTTTTGTAGAGTGGAGGTATTCAACCAGACAGGCTGCCCCAAGTACAGAAAAATCTCCAAAGAAATTTCTCGATGTCCTACCTCTCTTATCACGTAAGCAAACACCCAATTTCTATAAACAGCCTGCTTAGAAATTTCTACTCTAGGTACCTTCAAACATTATTAGTGTCATAAGTCAATCAAATTTATTCTCGAAATTACGACCTTTGTTTTTACAATCAATACACAAGAGAGCCACATTCTGAATAACGACAGTTCTTTCTTGGACATAAAAGTGAGTATAAGAAGCGACAAACAGAAGGAATCTACAGGAGGACTACAACCACAGAGTGGTGTAACCACAGTGTGTGAACATACAACTACTGAGTAGGTACTGTACAAATGTTTGATTTAGACTAAAATGCCACTAAGAATACCTGTAAAAATAATACAAAATCTTTTATTTCAGACAAAAAAGTCCATTTGGTTAGGTTAGTTACACAACTTAAAAACTAATGTTAGTATTTACATTTAATAGGGAAAAAAAGAAGAATAATAATAATAATACCACAAACAAATTAATTAAGGAACGCCACAGTGGCATGTAGGCGTACCCAATGTCCTAGTATAGGACTATCCCACCTGTCTGCTACAGTATTCAGGATACTGTTAGGGCTAGCGCATACCCTACGCATGAGTGAGGCACATCGCTTGCGCATGATGGCATGAAAGCCATCAATTCTCGCCTCTGCGAATATGCCCGAAGCGCTACAGAAGCGCGGCAACCCCATCAGCATCCTGAATGCGTTATTATATTGTATGCGCAGAGCAATATATTCCCTCTGCGTGTAATTGACCCACAGACTGCATGTGTAGAACGACTGACAATACACTCTCTAAACAGCGTTGTCGTCACATTAGTCGAGCATTTAGCAAATCTGCGAGCCAACATATTACAGCGGACAGCCAACGCCCTGCGCTCACGCTCAATGTCCAGGCTATCTTTTAAGTCATCAGAAACCCAGTGACCCAGATACTTGAAGGTAGTGACTTGCTTTAAGGGACATCCACACAGTTTCAACTGTGGTGTAATCGGGTAGGTTTTGGGGCCTGCCTAATAACTCATTCTTCTTAACATTGTATCTGAGCCCATTGGCCTCCACGTACCTCTCACATGTCGTAAGCAGACCCATCATGGCATTAATCGAAGGGCTAGTAACACCACATCATCAGCATAACTAATATTGTTGACGCACACTCCGTCTATATAACAGCCCTGATAAGTGTTGCCGAGTTTAACAATCAACTGGTTTATGTACAGACTAAAGAGGCGAGGAGAGGTCAGACCGCCCTGCCTCACACCGCACTCCAGCCTATACACATCTGACAATGATCCTGCCCACCTTACAAAGTTAATCTGATTGTTATACCAATACTTTAGTATAGATATAACTTCCCTATCCACTGAGGTATCTCTTAGTAATTTCTGCCAGTGTAATAGTGAATTTGTTCTACTTACATCTTTTTACAAATAATATCTTTTACTGCAAAATACATTATATTACCTAAGGGTGTAACAATACTGTACAAAGAATGAAATAATACTGAACTACCATGAAAAGAAGCTATGTGATAAATAAATACCTGAGATGTTATCTGAGCCTGTTCCTCCTTGGATGCAGACTTGATGCCTTGTTGGGTGATGAAGGTTTTAAGGACTCCGGTATCAGAATTTTGTGGGTAGCCAAAATCCAGAATCTCTGAATAGGACAGAAACATTAAAAGATATATAATAAATATTAGTATAAATAATAAATGAGTTTTCTATTGATCATGCAATATAGGTTCTGTCAGATGATGAGTTATGATCCCTGTGGTTACAGTTATCAACCCTGTTATGGAAGAGCTATTAATGAAATTCCATACAAATTCTTTAAGCCCAGATAATATAAGAATAATTAGTTTTGGTACTGGGATGTTCAAATATGAAGTACCTGGGTGATTGGGATTTGCTTGATATACAATAAAAAATATATTTCTTGGGAGAATACTTCTCTATATAAACTTAAAAAGCAAAACATGAAAACAATGAAGCAATGATGGCTCAGTGGTAGCGTGTACGACTTTGTGTCGATTGACGTGAGTTTGAATCCCTGCAATGAGCCTGAGCTTTCGGTGAAGGAAAACATCGCGAGGAAACCATAGCATGGTGGTAGGGCATTTTCTAATGTTCGTCTGGCTAGCTACCACCCTCAAGTTGAAAATCTGCCGCCAAGCACCAATTCTGGCAGTAGGTTTAGCGTGTTATCATCTTGGGCCACATCGTCATTTAACATCAGGTGAGATTGTGGCCACTAAGCCAAAACCTATAACAAGAATTAAAAAAAAAACAGAAATTCACTTAATAGTATTAGATGGTACAGCAAACTATGGTATGTACATAATTTTAGGTAAATATGTATAAGTTGCTTAATCTTATGCAACATTTGACACTTTAAAATACAAACACAAGTCTATGTAGACAACAGAAAGTATAGACAGGACCATTTCCCCGACTGCTTTTGCATTTTTTTTTATTTACTGTCACCACGTGGGCTAATGCCCATTTCAGGCTCAACATCACATTCTGGGACACCTGTATATTCATTAAAATGTAAACAAAGCCTATTTGGCTCACTTAACTGATAACTCCCAGATGGATTACCTGAATATTGCAAGAATTATGTGGCAGAGATAGAACTGTGTGAGCTTCATTTTACCATTAAGGAAGAAGCCGAGCTGGGATTTACAAAGTTGCAGTCTCTATTTATAACCATGGCACACTTATAGTTGTGGAATCAACACAATAGGTGTTAAGTTAATAAACTATATTGTTCACTTTAAACTTACCATCAAGCAATTCATATATAAGTACAAAATTGTTTTTGATATTCTCCTCAGATATCTTGCCGAAGTATGATTGCATGACATCAATTATCTTCAACAGGAACTCAAAAACCATAGCAGCATTAACATTTTGTTTTGTAACAGCTGCTAACCAGATGTTTGCTCGCTTTGGAAGAAAACAAAAATCATGAGTATTGTCATACTTTTATTTTTAAAAGTAAAAACAGTAGTAGTAGTAGTACAATAATAACTTTAAATAAATATGCCAAATTATTATTTAAATTTAAATAATTTACATGTCATATCACTTAAATGAAAGGATAGTATGTTAAGAAACCAAATACAGTTTCTAGTAGTTTTTTCCAGAATAAACAAGGTGTTTCGAAAGTGGAGGTAGTTTTGCCATTGAGAAGTATCATTTAATTCATTTTAAAAGTAGTAAACTTGTTGAGTATAAAAAACAAAAATTTATATAAATTATAGCTATAATTTTCATCCGACATGACAGTGGTGACCACTGTGTATTTCGATCTCTCAGTGGTCACCCTTTGTATTAGGATTTTACTGTGCTTACCATCAGGGACTGTACAGTCAATGTGACGAGCTAATATAAAAAATAATATATTTAACCCATCTTGTAAGGCTTTGAACCTGAGGAAGCCACCTATATTTGTGCCACAAAGCAGCAGAACTCGAACCACTTTCTTCCTGTCTAAAAATTACGATTGTTATAAGTGACCGAAACAGTTCTATTTGATGTTGATTAAGATAGTTATAGGTAACTTAACCATATAACAAACCATGGGTTAAATCCTTTTTACTACTTCCACTACAATAAAAAAATTAATTACGTATTTATGTAGGTCAATACAAGGAATTCCAAACATTTTCCTAACTGACAGAAACTAGCAAGAAATTCAGTGACAAATGTTTGGACAATCATTTACAGAAAAGAACAGTCCATAGTCCACCTATATAAGCTTTTTGCTTTCTTATAAACTGAAATTGTGGTCATAAATGGTTTCACAGCCTAAAATGAGGACCAAGTAGTATGCACGTAGATTAAAAATTACCTTGATATGGAAGAAGGACGTGCGAGCGATATTCGTGACCGGCGAGCGGACCTGCTGCCGCGCATGGATGACATTGACACGGAAGGCGTCTACGGCGTTCCTTCCTATGTCATCGCGGTACACGCGCGATATTAGCACCTCCCCTTTATGATTGTACACGAACAGGCCTCCAATCATCTTAAATTAGGCCTATTCAACAAAGAAAAAAGCTATTTGATGGGAAATGAAAAATAGTTTTACTCGTTTTTCAAGTTTCAAGCGGTCGGGAACGTATTGGTGTCAGGTGTTGCTACCGTTATTACTACCCTCAGAAGAAAATCTAAATTACATCTTGATAAAGAGAAGTATTTTTCATTATGATAACGGATCAATAGTACCTACAGGAAGTTACCAATCTATCGGGTGAATTATCGGAACTATCTGAGAAACCGAAAAGTTTATATAATATTATTCAACTAACCTGCTGTGCTTCAATATATAATAATTCGAAATATTTGTATATTACATCTGTTTTAACGTAAACTGTGATACAGTATCATTTTACAACAAAAATCACTTCACAAAAACGAAACCCGCCCCCAAAATCCAATTGTAAAACGTCAATACTTCCAAATCAGTGTTACCAGCAATCAAACGACAAAACTGCGACATGGAACCGTTTAAAAATAAAATAAAAAAATAGGCTTGGAACCCCATTGTTTACAGGAATAAAAAATCTTGATACTTGTAATATCTTATTTGTAATCAGTATTCAGAAGTTTATGAAGGCATCGAGGGTAATAAAAAAAATGTAATAAAAAGTTGTGTCAATTTGAACTTCTTAATCTTAATTATATAAATATTTGATTTATTTCTATAACTTCAATAAATAAAAACTCAACTCACTCCAGTTGAGTAACTGGAGTAACAACAGTACTAGTTTTAAGTTTTACACTTGGTTCTTTCACCGTAAAAAGATTAAAACTACGTCATTATATTAATAAATTTGTATACAGTATAAACTCGCATGAATTTTATTCTGATTACAAGTCGACTCCAAAAAATCAATATCTAAAATATAATCTGAGTCACTATTATTATACCTTCATCTACAATGAATATAAATATATCTGTTTTCTTTTCTAATTCACATTATATGTTTAATTAATCCTTACATTTTTTCCGATGATGCTGTAAATCTAAGAAAACACTCCTTGATTGAATTTTCTATATGCAAAGCAGACACTCCTATATTTTTACTAGCCATTTTTTATGAACTCCATATCATTTCAAAATAGAGTTTCGAGAAATAATTAAACAGGAATATCAAAAATAAAAGTTTACTTTATTTTTAACTTAACTTATTGCTAAAATTAAATTTGCTTTACAATAATTGTGATGCGTTTTACTGGCCAGACTCTAATAATATTTCTAGTTTTACTTATGTCATTACATTACTTAATTCATAGGTCTTATGCGTATTCCAGTTGTATTTAAATAACATTAACTACTGTCTTTCTTTATCGTACATAATAATATAATTAAAAATTGCAATATATCCTTATAAGTATCTATATAGCTATGCTTTCTATTTTCTATGTTTGACAAATCATTTTATAGTATCTCAGTAGATTTCACAATATTATTTATAAATTTGTGACTGTTTTGTGTTATGTGTTTTTAGGTTATACTACCATATTGACAATAGCGAAAATGTCTACATAGGCAGAACCCATAATATAAAAATAAAAAAGGTGTTGCATTGATTAAATATTTTAAATTGGTCAAGTTGCACACCGTCACAGAGTACATTATATATTGTAATTGTATACTATACTGGTAAACACCGTAGAGAGGAACAAATACAGATCTATGGTCAAGTTATGTTCAAAAAACGGATTTTAAACAAAAAAAAAACCATACCATAATTATTATCTATATCGTCAATACATACTTTAAAACTCAACATCTCTCTGTCTGTTTGTCCGTTTACATTATTTTCACGCGTAAACCACTTATCCGATTTACAGATACTTTTTTTAATTATCTGGCCTAATAATATTATCTGGCTAGGTTATAGGATATATTTTGTTAGATAAATTAACTAGCAAAGTAATCAGGGACGATAACGGAGAATTAATTCGGAAAAGCAATAATGGTTTTCATTAAAGAGGATCGGACGCTAAGTTAGTAAGAAAAAAACAGAAGAAGATAGTAGGTACCTAATAAATATAGAGCAAAGTAATACATATAAATAAGCGTTATCATATGTAATGTTTTAAAAAGTGACAATGTCAAAATAAATATTTATTTATTTATTTAGTAACCGAATGATTATCTTTTCATACTTTCTATAAAAATATATAACTAGTAAGTTATACAATTTTATTATCCGCGAAGATATCTCTTTTTTATGAATGTTCCAATATATTGCAATGATTCATATCATAAACTAACATTTCGCTTTCGGACGTGAATCGATTCGTACGTTCCCGTACTTTACTTTGATATGTTACGATATTTATTATTATTTAGTGTTTATGGCACATTTTTTGCTGCCAGTGTATATATCGTTGTACCTGGGCCGCAATATCCGCCAACTAAAGGGGAGGTATGGCCGAAACCACAAAAACAAATAAAGAGCGAAGAATATTACACATTTGACCCGGCTGCTTTTACAGTAAAGGTAAGGATTCTATCTCAAAGCTTTGTGTATTATATTTTATTAATTTAGTATAACTTTTAGTAAGAAATTAACTTCTGTTTTCGACGATCCGATGTTGCTAAAAGTATTGATTTTTATATGCTTACGCAGCTCTTCATAAAATGTGTACATAATATTTATAATGTAATAGGTATATAAATAATTTTCATTTCGAAAATAATTAAACAGTATTTTTTTTTAATATTGTTTAATAACTTAGGAAACTTAAATGGACCGCGGAAACGGTTTTAAATATTATTTTTCATAAAAAATAACTGCTTTTCGTATATATGGGCCACTCTATAAAATTTTAATTATTGCCATTAACTTTAATTTTTGTTAGAAAGTGTTATGGAAATTTTTCTTTTGTAAAATTAGAGCTCCCTCGCAAAAGTACGAGAGACCTTAAAATAAAAAATAAATTGTTATACCCTGTTTTTTAAAGCTAAATCAGTATCTTTTATTCTTAAGCAACGTAGTTTATTACCTAATTAATTTACTCATAAACTTTTAATTTCATTTATATTGAATTGATAAATGATTATATATGAATTTAATTGATTTATAATTAATCACCTAATGGCATTTAACAATTAAGTAGGTACATCCTGAACAAAATGGTGGATACGAAACGCGCAAATGGTATATAGAAAATTATCTGCTTATCATTTTAAAAAGTACCTGCATCAATGGAAATTAGTAATGGATTATGAGTCGTAGGTACTCCATTCCTATTTTAAAAAAAAGTTGTAATCCAATTGGCTACGTTATTTTTTTTAAATACAGGTACTACTTATGATAAAATATCTTAAAATAATAACTGGACACTTATTACATACTTAAGCGTGTGTGTTACACGGCAATAGAGGTGTGACTAGACTAGGCATAGTTATTGCACTGATCAAATTCTTATAGGCTCTGTCACTTTCTTCACTTTCACATAATTATAATACGATTTGCTTAATTTTTTGTATTTACATAATGTTTTACTTTTTAAGTTTACTTAGAAAGGTGTCAGTTTACCTAGATATTAAAGTTAGGCCCGATTTTTCAATCGTTAGATAACTTTATTCAATGAATAATTTTTGAATTTTAACAGTTGTTACATGCATTATCTTTCAAAACGTCAACATTATTTGTCAAATAGTTATCTGACGATTTAAAAATTAGATCTTGAGATAATGAGAAATAAGTACAAGTTTCCCGGAAGTAAACCGATGGGAATCGTTTTGCCACAGGTTTGCTTAGACAGGAAAGCATTTAAAAAGTACACTACCATGAATGTCAAGTTTCTTTTTTTTTTTTTTTACGAACTGACTACACTGTTAGCCTGAGGGGCCCTGGAGCCTTTACGGCTTTTACAGCTTTACCGGGCTTGGGGGCGAGCGCTTAGGGCACTCAGCCACGGGTCAAGTTTCACTACGTGTCTCTTTATATACCGAAAACCTATTATCATTATAGAATACAAACGTACTAAGGTGACGTCCATTAATTGCGTATGTTAGTTTTATTATGTGATTTGATTTCGTAGGAGTTTGCTGTACCTACTTCTTTCTCCATTTTGGGTTCCGAGTATTTAATGGACTCCGGACTCAGGTAGTAATCATCGCGTCACTGTTATTCACACTAGTTTTAAAGACCTGTTTGACCTCACAATCATTTCATAATCATAAGCCTACAATGATAAATTTATTTACAACAAACATTTTAAAATTGATAAACTCTACCCGGGTTTTACCGTTCTCGATAAATTGGTGATTTAATGGTAATTGGTGAGATCACACAGCCCTAACGAACTCCCTTGCGAAAGCTAAATCGGCTTGATGTTATGTCTCCTATCTTGACTGTTCCATATCCAAACTCGTACAACTTGCGAATAATAAATACCAGGTGTGGCGGAACTCCGGTCTCATTAAGTACTAGCCACAGCTTTTCCCACCTCACACAGTTGAACGCTTTCTGGTAATCGACGAAACACATAAACGTCGGGGAATCATACTCGTAGCATTTTTCTACTAGCAGACGGAGGTTTAGTATCTGCTCTCTAGTACCTCTCCCTTTGATAAAACCCGCTTGCTCCTGAGGTATTTGCTAATCTAGATATGCTCGTAGCCTTGCATTCAAAATTTGTAAGAGGACTTTGCTTACGTGTGCTATTAACGCGATTATCCTGTAGTTGTTACAGTTTCTAACTGAACCCTTTTTATGGAGTGGCAGAATGGAGGAATGCACCCAGTCTGACAGCCACTGTCCGTTTTTCTATATTTCATGAAGACTAGCTATTCCACAGGGACCCAGACCTTTCAGTACTTCTGCTGTGATTCTATCAGATCCTGGTGCAATAAACATTACCTAATAATAAACCTAATTCTACAGGTACCATTACAAACATGCGAAATACTAACAAAGGCGATAGAGAGATACCAGTTCCATGTACGCGACATGCATCGTATGGCTCGGCGATTCGCAAAAAATAACACAGGGCCTCATAGCGGTAATCTTGATGGCAAAACTTTCAATGATGAGCGTTTCCAAGGGACAATTGAGGAATTACACTTGGAGCTGACTGCCCCGTGCGAAAGTCTCCCATACTTTAACATGGATGAGAGCTGTGAGTAGCATTTATCGTTTATTCTATTTAGCTAGTTACCAACATTTTTATAGGAACACTTTAACCAAAATAGCTACCCCGTAATCGGTTTATTGAATAGAAACAGAGACTAGTAAAACAAGAAAACTGCTAATAGAACACTTGTGCGTACTGCGTATGAAGTCGTCGTCTCACACCACTTGGCCAATGCGACAACGATCACTCTTATGAAAATCAGGACTTGCATTAACCGTGTATAATGTAAATGTATTCTATCTCATTCTCTCGCACGTTATATCCTACAGATGTATGTGGTTGTCTCTTTTTACTGTCGCTTTTTCTTTTCATCGAGTTTCAAATCACAACGGTGCTAAAGAAGTTTTCACTTCAAATACACAAATGCGTCACTATACATACTTCTCTTAATATTATACAGTGACGCCAAAGCTCAAAGTAGCGTGTACCTTTCAAATGTGTAATTAATTTGTATTTTTAGTTTAGTAACGACATCTCATTTCCTAGAAGGTAATAAATTGTTGTTACATTTTTTGTATGGCTATTGGCAGCCGTCTTCTTGTTTTACTAATCTCTGATAGAAATAAAACCTTTCGCAAAAAAAACATTATTGCGCGTTCGTTGTAAACCATAAATAAATCTGAATGTCTCAAATGTCTTTGATATTTTTTAAATTCTACTCCCATTATTTTAACATTTATTTTACTATATTTTACCCGCAATTGGGCATGTCAAAGATATATTGATACTCGTTACCGCGCGACATCAACAATACAATGACCGTAGATTTGTATGGAGTTAAATTAAATCAAATAAAAATCTAGTTTGCTACAGAGGCTTAATGAAGCCCAATAAATGAAGGCTTAAAAGCTTTTGGCATATAAATATAATATACCAAGCCCGAGTGAAGCTGTAAAAGCCGTTTGAGGCTTCAGGGCCCTTATGACAAACAGTATAGTCAGTTCGAAAAAAAAAAATATATATGCATAAATATATTTATGCTTATAATTGATAAGGCATAACGAGCCCCTCGTAAGTAAATATTTGTTAAACATTGTTATGAAGCTGATAACGATAGATAGCAATTTCTTGACCTCAACATAATAATTCATTTATGTAATGTTTTTTAAACGCTTTCACACTTAGTTTATAAATATATAATAATACTTAATAGAACTGTTTTGTTCGTGTTATGTGCGTGTTTTTGTTGTTTCGGGGTTATATATTTATGCTGTTATTTTCCACTGTAGAGATAATAGCGAAAATCCTAAAAAAAATACTATGACGTTTTATTTGTACAAATCAGTAGGTGCCTACACGTGAAAGAATTGAAAATTCTGTAAATCATATTGCAATCTTGTTTAAATTTTAAACTAAGATCAAAGGTATTATGTGGAAAGTTGAGTTCACTAAAATTTTAGTTTCAATTTTGATTTTCTTCAGCACCTGTATAATTTTAAAATTAGTTTAACACTTTTAGACTCTCTTGTCACAAGATGGCCTAATAAGAATAAAACTTAACTGTGTATAACAGAATTATTGTATGATGACGTCACGTTTTCTGATTGGCGTTACCAATCTCGTGACTCCCAGACATAAATCTCAATTTTCCCAAAGGAAAATTAAATAAACGAACAATTACTGTTCCATGTTTGTATTTTTGGGCTTTTTATCAATAAACTAATATGATTAAATAATTAACTTTGAAATATATTGTCAACTCTTAAATTATCTTTATTTTTAAGTTTTTTATTCTCTCTCTCTCTCTCTCTCTCTCTCTGACCAAGTACTTGTTACCATCTTTTTTCGTCAGAAAGGTTTCATTGAAAAATGTTGCATATAAAAGTTTGCTATAAAATTCTACCTTGAATTTTTATTCACTTCTAAAGTTTCACCTCATTAACGCTGATAAATGGTAGACAATCTATTAACGGCGAACTGCGATAATCAAATAGGTGATTGGATATATACAGCGGCTGTTGAGAAAATTTAGCGAGACACTATGACTTGTTTCTCATTATGGTATCCACGAATATCGCCTACTAGGTTATGTTGTAAAAAATGAAAAAGTAAACACGAAGTCCATTTATTTAAATATTTAGCATACCAACCGAACAATTACAAAACAGTAAAATTACATAGTTTATATATATATATATATATATATATACACCGCATATACACAAAATAAAATACAATTTGGTACCTAATAAGCTCCAGTGACATGTATACCTATAGGTACATAATGAAATAAGGAGAACTAAATAACATTTAAAATCATTACATATAAAAATTTATATTGAATTATATTTTATTTTTAAACAAGGAGTGCTTGTATGAACTTATTGATTGAGAAAAGATATCTATAGACAGAGTGGCGGATTTCCCTTAAGGCCAACTAGGCCCAGGCCTAGGGCGGCCAGATATTAAGAGCGGCTGATCGTGACAAAAAATATACTACTTAATGCGAACATGTGTCGATAATAAATAATAGTACACTAAAGCATAATATAGTAAAGACTCCAGACACGGAAAAATATCAGTTTGAATTACAATGTTGACATCGTAAAACTGCAGTACTTTATTACCATCAAATTAGAAATGTTTTAATATTTAAGTAAATTCATATTATATATACCTACGTCACAGTAAACTTTGAGCTTTGTACTACATGGCCTAGGGCGGCCAAGACTGCTAGTCCGCCTATAGAGTTATTCATCGTGTTAAATATCTCGTTATATAACCTTGTCATACGTATAAGAGAGATATTAAATGCCGTGTAAAGTGTTATAGTCGGAGTGGCAAATATGTGTGGATTGCGGAAGGCACGGGAATGAGAAAAAAAGTAATTATTAAGGGTCGCATTTATAGAGCCATTTATAATTTTGTGAAGGATGAGTAAGTCAGCTATTTTTCGCCTCTCTTGTAGGGTTATCATGTTAAAATATTCCAGTCTATTATTATAATTTTGGATAGATTTACGAACACCTTCCTTATGCTCAGCATGGACGAAGCTTATAAGTTCTACGTAAGTGGAATACCTAGTGAGGTGACTATTTTTTTATAAGCCTATGTAAATTATATATTTTGTGATATTGAAGATCTTTTTATTGTTACAGACAACTTGACCGTCGCGTCGATTGCGAAACTAAAAAGCGCCTCGATATGGGGCATGTTAAGAGGTTTCGAAACTTGGACACAACTATTTTATCTCACAAACAATTACAAGGTAAACACTTGTTGACATACTATTGAGAAATTGATAGTGTTCCACTTCTCGATCGATAAAATTAAGATCATATTATATTTATTTGGTCTATAATGCAGTAATTATTAGCTTTCACGACGAATCCAAAAGTTACAGTGGTGTTTTAGTGAATAGGAATTTAAAAGAATAATTTCTAAAACACTTATGAGCTAAGCAAACATCACAACCGACTTATTATTGATACAAGACCATTTCTTTGTATACATTCATTTAAGTCGCTTGAAATATTTCATCTCTATTATGTTTTTTTTTATTAACTTTTAATTTACATTTTTGAGAAACACTTAGTGTGAGTGGTCGGATTTGCAGACCTTTTTTTGTAAGCGGTCACCGCAGCCTATGAACGCTTGCAACATCAGAAACATCACATGTGCGTTGCCGACCTTTTAAAAGCTATTTACCTTTTTTTTTAAACCCTATACTATAGTCCCCTGGGAAACCTGAGCAGGGAGCTCATTCCACATTCGGAGAGTTCGCGGAAGGAAATTCCTCTGAAAGCGAACTGTCCGCGACCATTTAGCTTCCAAAGTGTGAAGATGAACTTCCCGCCGATGGCGAGCTGGGCGTTGGTAGAAAGTAGCCGTTGGCATCATGCCAAACAATTCCTCGGACCACAACCCGATATACAAACGTTAGAACACGCACAAGGAGGCAAGGTCTTTCCTCAAACTTAAGGGTTCGGTACCGTTTTACCGAATATAGACTTGACATTAATAGGAATAGATCAAAGAACAATTTAAGGTATTGTTTTTATGCCCTTGAATGCCATATAACAATATTTTATTTTTTTGGCAGGAATTACGTATTAATTCGACAGAAATATACGATTATCCTAGATACGCCCACAGAGGCCTCCTGCTGGACACGTCACGCCACTACCTCTCCTTGGCGAACATACTAAAGACCATTGACGCTATGGCCATGAATAAGATGAACGTACTCCACTGGCATATCGTTGACGATCAAAGTTTTCCGTATCAAAGTGAAAAGTTTCCCGATTTAAGGTAAGAACCCCAATCACCGCGAAATTTGGTTAAATATCTCTTAGAAACCACGGATGGTGCCCCGTGGATTCATCCGCGTATAATTTAAAAGAAATCACTGATTGATGATTTATAATACTTCATTATAAACAAGATTTTTAATGGGGCGGCCAGCATTGTGCGTCACAACTCACACGGCTCGTTCGCGCCACTACAACTATAGTCATAGACTCGAGCAGAGTGTTGAATTATTTTAATTTTGCATTATCTCCCAAACTATTCGTCCAAATAAAATATTATAAAGGGCAAAGTTTATCTACATAAAATTGTCGTGATGATGAAATAACATTCGTTCGTGAGAATTAATATGCCATAGCTAATAACAATGCTCATAAATCACGTTTCAATTTTCAGTGAAATTTTGTCAAAAATACCTTATTGTGGCTTACATATAAGAGATAGGTATATAGTATCACGTATTTTTTTAGATGTACTAAGGAGCAATATTTTTGTAGAACATTGTATTTACATATCACTAACCATTACGCCAGCGCACGCCGATAAATTATTAAGACTATCTGAGAGGTGTAGCCTAATGCTAGATAGCGTATACTATTTCTCGTGAATCTGGCTACATATACAAAAGTAATTTTTTGAAGTGCTATAAACGAACTGTAATTTCTTAAATCCCTTGAGGAAACCGTCACTATTATAATTCACGGAATATAGAGTTGTAGTATCCATTCTACCAATATACCTAATCCATCCTAAATCAATTACATCCTAATTACCCCATTTTATAAATATATGTCTTAACATTTGTCTTCGTTTTCTACCTTTAGCAAATAAATGTTTTCTACCTTTCTCATTTTTTTTCCATTTATAGTCGGCTTGGCGCCTATCATCCATCTTTTGTGTACACAAAATTGGACATTGAGATCGTCTTAAAACACGCTACCGAGAGAGGCATCCGCGTGTTACCAGAATTTGATGTTCCAGGTAATAATTTAATAAAAAATACTACTTTTTATATTAATTGTCAAAACGAGTCTGTCTTCCCTCTATCTATAACTTGGAAATCTTCAAGGGAAGAGTGAATAGGCTATTGCTAGGTAAGCGCGATCCATGGTCGGCCTCACCTGTCCTTACCATCAGGTGAGACCGAGGCCAAGTGCGCAACTACAAACCACCGTTTTAAAAACTTTCGAGCGAGCGGTGTAAGGTACCTTGACTTGATATACTATATATTTCACATGATGACTTTATCCCATACCCTGGGTCCCGAAGAACATCTTGTGAAGTCAGTCTTATCTGTATTTTGTACACTTTATTAAATAACAAACATCACCGTCATCATTCAGCATCATCATCATCATCAGTCATTTTAGCTTTATTGAGCGTAATTATCCAATAAACACATGACCTATTTTTGACATCACCCATACATCATATTTGTGAAATTTATTTAAATATAAAATATATGATATCAGTGTAATGTCAAACTTAGGTAACGTGTTCACTGGGTAGGTATTTTCCACCACACACGGTATACAAAGTTCTTACAAGAGATCTTCTCGATGGATATTAAACTCTGTTCGCTCATCATTACTCTTGGATTTTAATGTTCTTTTATTAGATGCATTATTAATACAAGGAAACAATGATGGTAGCGAGTACGGAAACTACGTCGGTCGACGTGAGTTCGAGATCCCTGCAACAAGCCCAAACTTTCGGTGAAGGAAAACATCGTAATGAAACCAAAGCCCGCCTGATTAGCTACTATCCTCAAATTGAAATTATGTCACTAATCACCTATAAGTGTGCTTCGGCATCTGCATTTCAGAGCCACTTCTGCCATTAAGCTTTGTTTAGTAATCTTGGGCAACATCGTTACTTAATTGTGTTTGTTTTTAAAACGCTCTCATAACTTGAATATTTAACATATGTTTTAATAATGTGAAACAAAAATCAACCCTCAGGTCACACAAGCTCTTGGGGAGTAGCTTACCCCAGCATCCTTACAAAATGCTACAGTGGTGAAGACTACATAGGATTAGGTCCGATGGATCCAACGAACAATGTCACCTACAAGCTCTTACAGGACTTGTTCCAAGAAGTTAGGGAATGGTTCCCGGATAAATACATTCACATAGGCGGTGATGAGGTTGACTTGTCATGCTGGTGAGTAATTCAACTCTTTATTATTTATTTCACTCTGTGGTAGCAGGTAGAGCATATTGGTTACCGCTAGTAAGATGATTGGTAGAACCTGTGCTAGGTTTGTCTGCAGAAGCATCACCGCAGTACTCATGCTGTTGTTTTCCGACCTGGAGTGCGTGGTTGGCACACAAAGCATTCCAACTCAGTCCCTATGAGTAGTATCTTATTATTTTAGGTTGGCTTTAAGTCTATGATCTTTTTGAATTCAGTCATGATAATTATGTATTTATGACACTTATGATGTAAATGTGATGTCAAACCAAGGTAACATGTTCACTAGGTATAAACCTCATTACTTACGTTAAAACAACTATCTATCCCGATACAGTTGTACTTGGAAGTTAGAAATTACAGTCAACTGACTTTGAAAGTATGTCGTAGTTTAGAAAGATGGTAAAAGTTAAGTAAAGAAAAGGAACTGTCTGGTTCTCAAACCCAGCTACCAAAACAAACTGATACTTAGAGATCGATTTTCAACTACCTAAAAATATCTTTCTACCCTATTTCCTTGTTAGGTGCACTATGTACCTACTATTGGAGCACTATGCAGAGCCGTCTTAACTCGGATGTGTCCTAAATATAAATTACAACCACAGGGAATCAAATCCTGACCTCGAGGAGTACATGAAACAGCATAATATGACGTCAGCGGCGAACCTTCACGCCTTGTTCATGGAAAACGTCATACCACTATTGGGAGACAAATCCATACCGATTGTATGGCAGGTGAGAAATACAATTTCAGTATCAACAGTTCATATCCCTTTACGCGAGTGTACAAATCAAATATACTTAAATAAATCGGTATGAAGAGTATAATGGAATTGTGTGTGATCCTAGCCAATTTCGGCTACAGCTACTTTTAGTTTCCTGAACATGTACAAAATTATAATATAGTAGCGGCACGCTATGATGGCCGTTTTGACTTGTGTCCGCTCATAAAGTTTCGAATAAATTAATAACTACGTTTGAAGGAGCAAATTGCTGTTTTTTATTGTCAATAGTGACAGAGTATTATTGTGTCTGCCTTTTAATGTGCTTTGTAGCGACCACAGTACATGTTAAAACTCCACCAATATAACTGAAATGTATGACCTCAGATGGTCTGGTCTTTAAAACATCTGGATTATAAAAATCAAAAGCTGCTAACGGTTTGAAAAGAATCTTAGTATTTCTCAATGCCTTGAAAAAGAGACAAGTATGTTCACGGAATCAATTTGTAGGCACTAAACCAGTGCAATGATTATTCAAAATCTCCAGGTTTGATCCTTGGCAGGTTCTAATGTTTTTTTTGTAGGTATATATATATATTATTTACTGTATCTTTAATAAGTATAATTGTCGGCTGACGATGAAGGAAATCGTAGCAAAACCTAAACTATACAAAAATTTCTCGTATTAACTCATGTGCAATGGTGGCTCAGTGGTAGCGTGTACGGACATCGCGTGACGACGTGAGTTCGAACCCCTGCAATGAGCTTGAGCTTTTGGTGGAGGAAACATCGTGATGAAACCATAGCATTGTGGTAGGGCTTTTTCTAATATCCGCCTGGCTAGCTCAAGTTGAAAATTTGTCGCCAAGCACCAATAGGTGTGTTCCGGCAGCTGCACTTGAGAGCCAGTCTTCCACTAGGCTTAGCGTGTTACCATATTGGGCCACATCATCCAACCTATAACGATAAAAAAACTGGAGTGGTCTGGCTCGATGATTAAGCCCATGGCTTCTTTCGAGAAGAATCTTTTACCCAGCAATGGGACCTTTACAGACTCGTATTTTATTACGAACATGATATATTATATTTCCAGGAAGTGTTCGACGAACATGTACCTCTTTCTAATGATACACTCGTACAAGTTTGGAAATCATATGGTGAAGTACGGGAGTTGACAAAGGTAAGTAAATACAAAAATTGAATTGTCATCAGTCAATTAATCAATCTGAATGAAAGAATGATGTACGTACAGCTTTCTAACGCGTTCAATTTAGTCGAGTTTGATCAAATCATATTGTGTTGCATTGACATTGCAAGTGATTAAAATTTCCGCCAAAAATGGGGAAATTAAAGTATCCAATGAGTGTTGGTCTCATTCATCCTATCATCATTTATATTAAATAATATAGTCAATCATTGACAGGAAGTCTGTTAACAAGTGCGCGGGGAATCGCATGCTTAGGTACGTCCATCCGATCCTAACTTACAGTTGCGCCGTATTCGCGTATATGTCGAAAGAGAACTTCAGTCCATTTCAAATTTTTCAAAATCGTTTAATACGCAATGTAGTCGAAACCCCAGATTTCGTTCGAAACGAAAACCTCCAAGGATATATGGAACTTCCTTTCTTCGTGCCTTCTGAGCTCGTCTGTAAGCCCGGTGAAGCTGTCAAAACCCTTATGACTAACAACATAGTTCGAAAAAAAGGCATGCTTACGGAGTATACACACAAATAAAACACCACACACGTGAGGACCAGCAGCCACTTACACACAGCTATCGACAAAGTGAACACACAATACGGCACATTATTCATAACTTTTCACTTTTATTATATTGCCGTCATTATTACCGTGCATTAATTGTTTGTTCATATTATTTTCACTTGTAATATTTATAAGAATTTTTTTTTTAATTTAGTTGGTGCTTTCACTATATGAAAGATGATAAATAAAGTATTATTCACCGTATTGTACAAGTCAGCAGAAGGAACACATTTAATATTTCTCCTCCGAAAAACTTCTAAAGTAAGTGACGTTTGTAACATGGAAACATAAAATGATGTTCGTTACAGATCTTGGCTAAAGGTCACAAAGTCCTCTACTCTTCCGCGTGGTACCTGGACCATTTGAAAACAGGCGGAGACTGGACGGATTTCTACTTAGCAGATCCGAGGCAGATGGTGCACTGGTACAGCGCAACAGCCAATGTCGAGAATATAGTTGGAGGTGAAGCTTGCATGTGGGGGGAAGTAGTTAACGATATGAATGTCATGAGTAGGTGAGTTCACTCTTCTAAAGTACGGTGGAAATGGCAACACCATTCTTGTTCAGGCCTAAAGGGCGAGACAACAAACCATGATATACAGACCGTTCCAACTTAAATCTCAGGAGTATACCCTACTGAAATCTGTTTTGGAGATTTATTGATATGAGTTATCAGATGCTTAAACAGTGCAGCGGTAATTTTTTATTTACGGTTCTTACCATTACATGACGATATTATGGTACTGTACTTTTTAATTTATCTGGGATTTACTTTAAAAAAAAATCTTACCTGTTGTTAAGTGATGATTTAGCTCAAGATGGTAACACTAAGCTTAGCAGGAGACTGGCTCTCAATTGCAGCTACTGGAACAAACCTACAGGTTCTTGGTAACTGATTTTCAATCTGACGATTGTAGCTAGCAAGATGAACATCAGAAAAATGCCCCATCACCAAGCTATGTTCATCAGATTGTTCTTGTTCACCGGAATCTCAAGTTAATTATAGGATTCAAGCCCAGGTCGACCGACGCGGTGATTGAATAAGCTTCCACTGAGCCATCATATATTTTTCGATTTTCGAGCATCCTTTAGAGTAGAGATAAGAAAGAGTAGGGGTTGCTGCCACGTGCAATGCAGTCTCTTAAAGTATTTTTTTTTTAAAGAGTATGGCCACGAGCTAGTGCTGTAGCGGAGAAGTTGTGGAGCGCGGAGAGCGAAGGTTACTCGTACACGTACAGGAGAGTTCCGAACGAAGTGTATTCACGGCTGGAGGAGCACGCTTGTCGTATGAACCGCCGCGGGATTGACGCACAACCTCCTAACGGGCCGGGCTTTTGCCTTGGCCTGTCAAAAAACTTTTAATTCCATTTATAAATCAATAGTTTTATATTTATTTAATTATTAAATAAAAGTATGTTTCTCTAGAGCCTTGTTCCGGTGATGCACGTTTTTACGGGAAAACCAGCGTGAACACATTTTGCTAAAAGCATTCAGTCATGCTGTCATGGTTCTTGAGACTACTCGTATATCTCTCTTTTCGGGTTATTTAAAAGACAAAACATATGGACAGGACCAAATCAATAGAATAGCGCTCAAGTGTCTCCGTGGTATCTGTTGATTTTTTTGTACTTAAAAACATCTGTAAAAATAACTGAAACGTTAACTATTTTATTGAAGTGAAACTTCTTATGCGACTTCCAACACGTTAATCGTTTAACGCACATTATCGGTCTCTCCTCTTTGTGTGAGCCAGAGCGAGAGAGCATTATATTATCGGTCTCTCCTCTTTGTGTGAATGAGAACGAGAGAGCAAATGTCGGTGTGTATGTATATTGCACACTGTTTAAATAAAATATATTTTAAAATGAAGTTTCACTTCTATCGTGTGTGAATCGCACACACACCTTTTTTTAAAGTGTGTCGTCTTAGGTGATGTGTTTTATTGGAATCACTTATATAACTGCAAAGACCATCTTTTTTCATATCCATTAATGGCCATATCAATTAAAGGTATTTAGTTACTGTAATATCATTATTATTAACGATTGTTTAACTTCTTCATTTCCATTAGTTATATTTTTATAAATGTAAGTTACTTAATATACGTATTATTTTATAACTGACAAATACACCATAAAATGATTTTATTCTCTCAACATATAATTCTATCTTGACGGAATTGGGTTTATGAAGGAAAAAACTTTTTTTTTGTATTTTTTTTTTAGCTTTATCATAGTTCATAACTTTATTAATAGTCAAATAGAAAAACACTTATTTTTTATTAATTATAAACAATTGTTATTTAATAATATTTAAAAAAAAATCACATGATTACGAACTTGCCACGATTGGTCGCCAGGTTTGTGACATCACAATGTTAAAGGAATTTCATCGATTAAGAGTCAAAGCACTGTATCAGCTGTGCGCTACAATGAGTAGAAATTAACATTGTGACGTCACACGCGCTCGGGTTTGTTCGGAAACGATCGGCGCGTTTTGGGTGCTGGATTGAAAAAATATTTTTAGTTTATACATATATGCATTTGATGTTTGTTTAGTATGTAATTTTATAATTATATCGAAAAAAAAAATACTATTATAAAACTTATATATGATATTTATATATATTTTTATTATGATATTTCCATTTATTAAACTTCTTTTTCAAAAACCCAATTTAAGCGCTCTATTAAAAAACGTAAAACGGTTAGTTCTTAAAAGATTATAATAATACCAAAAATATTAAAGTTATTAATAAACAATCTATATAATAAATCTTTTTAAACAATACTTAATGTGTATTATTTTATGATGTTCTTAATAATAAAATTATAAAATGTAATAAAACTTATTCCAGGACACGTTTTGTATGTATTCATATTTCTCATAAACGACAACACCAAATCAAATACTTACCCTGAACCGTTATGAACGTATTACTGTTACTTTTGCTCATTGATTTAATAAACATCTATGCCTTTGCTACTTTAAGTACTTTATGGCTAGATAAAGGTATATCAAAAATTGAAATAATTATATTATTTTAATTATATCACAGCTTAATATTATTTTACAGCGCGAAGCGTTGTCCGCCTTTAGTATGTATGAAAGTACCTTTAAATTAAAAAAACATTACATATAACGTATAATACCTAACGCCTGAATATAGATTAAACGATTTGGTAGGTACCTAAACGTCTGTGCTATTTTGTTGAATTAGATAATTTGACTCGATTTTTTTAAATATATTATTTCCCATTTTTATGTACATTACATTATCACAGGTCTTAGTCGTAAAAGTATCTAAAAGTAAAAAAATATATTTAATACTATAATCGTTTACGATAGCAATACAGTGGGTTTAACATTGCTTTATTAATCTTTCGTAATGTTTAAAACATCGATTGTTTACAAATCCGATAGCTACTATCTATTAATCAATTGAAAATCGATTTTTCTTACTACAGTATGTATGCCAGCTCAGGCAATGACGCGTCGCGACGACAGCGATAAAAGAAGAAACGTCATGCGCAGCAAATCTCTGTTGTAACCTTGTAACCACAAAAAATGTACTATCGATTGTTTTATCCCAACAATCCATTGTACAATAGTGGTCATGACTATCAATTAATAACAATTAATTGATGTTTCCCAACACTAGTGTACCGAGTAGGCTCTTCCCTTTAGTTATTTACATTTGAAAAATAATGCCAAGGCGAGTTTTGGTGGGTTCATACGTAGTATCCTCTTATTAGTCTGTGGTAGGTTCTCAAACTGTTTTGTAGTATCCTCTTATTAGTCTGTGGTAGGTTCTCAAACTGTTTTGTAGTGTTTTTATTTGTTATTCATAAATTTCTGTTATTTGATTCTAAATTGAAAGAAGAGATTGAATTGATAGATTGAAAGAGTTCGTCGAATATATCGATTTTTTCAGCTACAGAAGGCATAAGTCCAATTACATACTAAAGGCAATGAGCAAAAAATTAAAAAGAAAATAACAAACTTTCTTAAAATTTCTCCATTGGCCCCTTTGGGAGTTTTTGGCGGGATCTCAAACTGCCATGTAGTGGTTTTTGTTTTTATTCATAGTTTTTTTTTATTTATTGTTATTTTTTGTTCATTGTTATTTTTTATTCAGTTTTATTTGTATTTTGTGTAATACAGGTGGCGTTTTGCATAATAAAACTTGGTTATTGTGCACAAATGAAGAGGATTGGAAATAATAACATGGATCATGAATTTCGAGATGCCACAAAATCTGCCTAGAAAGTTCTAACAAGGGAGTCACCATCTTGTTAGGATCCTGAAATCGTCAAAAGACTGGAAAATGTATTCAATTGATAATGGCACTAATGGTCTTCAATGAAGAGAACCGGTTGGCAAGTTAGAAAAAAGAAGAAGAATGCCAAGGCGACGTTATTTCATGAGTCATCCTTCACCTTCTTCTTCTTCTTATTTTGGCACTGCAAAAAGCACTGGCCAGTGTCAATTTCAAGCACATCTTCGTAGTATTTATTATACATACAAAGTTGATCCAACAAGATGGTGGCTCTCTTCTTAGAACTTTCTAAGGAGTTGTGACATCTCAAAATGCATGCTTCCAGTATGTATTTACAATCCACCACAAGCATGTACAATAACCAAACTATATCACGCAAAATGCCACCAGTATTAAATAATATAGGGTCAAAGAACCTAAGTTAATGATTTAAAATAAAAACCAAGAGACATGGCCCTGGAAGAACTGTTACTTTTTAAGTCATAGACAATAATCTTTTGAAAATATTCATGGTAATAAAAACCGGTTTATTTTATAACGAAAACGTCACTATTTCCATTGATTATAAAGGAAATATATAAAATGAAGGTTACGTCTACGGCCTACGTCTATTTTGTTTATGGTACGAGAATTGGGTCGATTATGTCATGGCGGGTTAGATGTTTTCGGCAGTTGATTTAATTGAATTTGTTTCTGATTACGCCGTCAATGATCCCGTTTGGACAGTCCTCGTTTATCACTAAGCATATTTGTGTATTAGTAATATTTTTTTAATCTATTCAAATGCTGAAAAGGTTGCAAATGGGCCTTCGCGCGTTCATGCTACTAGCGTCAAAAGTATGGAGTTGTTTTTGTTATATGTTTAAGAAGCAATATCGAGCGGTAAATATGAATAACATGTTAATGTAAAGTTTGTGTTTATATACATTGAAGAACATAATTAGGAACTTCAGTAAATTTCACGTGGTGTTTGATTTTCAGTTGGCCCAATATCAATCTGTCAAGTATGAGATTTATCCCCTTTCCCCGGTATCTCGACACAGGCTGAGTGAGTATTTATCTTTAATTTTTATCATATTTGGTGATACGTTACTCAGTGATAGTCCACTGTGCATTTTTATCTAAGAAATGTGGGTGGTTAATAGTTATCTTGCGATTTTGTATTTCACACACTCAAGTTCATTCTGATAAACAAAACACTAGTGACTTCTATATCCTGTTGATAAGAGTGCTGTAAACATTTGTGATATAATATTTCTCAGTCATTAAAAAGCTTCGGATAAAATATATTAAGGTGGCTTTTGAATATTGTAAATTATTGTGTTTTAGCTTCTATAATAAGCTTAAATTATCACATGTTCAATTTTTCTCCTATAAGCTCATATTACTAGCCTGGCAAAAATTTCTGTTTATCTGTTCTTGCTGAAAAACATATATTTATTACATGTGCCAGTGGATTCACTCTTTTGCATGACAGAAGAAAAATGAACTTTTTTACTTAATAACTTTTTATTAAATGAAGATATCATGTTCTTTTTTTATAAGGACCTAGTTTCTAAAGAGTAAAAAATATGTATGAGAATCTATCTAGTAGTTTTTATGTGATGCGCATACAATGGCGAACCTCAATCATTTTATTTATATAGATTATTAAATTAGAAATGGATAGCGACAAAAGTGTATAGTTGGACACTTAATTATAATCAAAATTCAAAGCTACTACTGTGCTATAAAAATGATTCATTGATATCACAGAGGGCTGGTGTGCCAAAATATTATATTTTACTCACTCAGTCAAAGTTAATTAGATGTTATTCCAGATTCTTTTTGTTTATATGTTTTTTTAATAATACCCTCATTTACACTTATTCAAAAAATACACAATGCACAATGTACATGCCAATTAAGGGGGAAATTAATGTTGAAATCTTGATAGAAGGATGTAAATCTATTCAGAAAGGGTTAAAATTTTAGTTCAACCAGGGGCACATATCCCAAACGAAGGGTGCATTCCTCCAACGAAGGAGTATTTAATTAAAATATAAATAATAAAGAAATATTAGCATATTAAGAAGATATTTTTCTTGAGAGGAAAAGTTTTTAACAGGTTCAGAGGGGTTTGTTAAATGTTATGGAGCCTAATTTCTATATCAAAGCCATTATTACATTTTTGAAACAAAAGGAGTGTAAAAAATGTTTCATGGAACTCTTTATGTTATCTTTTTCAAAATTAGGGATACTTTTTTAATATTTTTCTTCTAGAGTGATTGTTTTCTTTATATTTCCAATTAAACATCTTTTATATGGAATTTCTATGTAATGGTGTACCCCGAAATACACTAATTCGATTTATCCGGTTATAGCTCAACCTATTGCATAAATTCGTTTGTAAATCGTAAATAATTGCTTTATTACCACTTATTAATTTACTTAATGTTTTAGATTTTGTATAAATGGCCATAGTAGACATATGGTTAGGTTTGTCGATCTACTACTTTGAATTTAAATCATACCACGGCTAACTATTAACGAGGAAATCTGGATACTGGAAGTGTAATTTTGTAGACTGTATTAAGGAACAATATTTTATACCTCTCTGTTATTGGTGATTATAATTATTATCTGTGGCAAAGACTGATGTTGTTTGGTCTGTAGTTCTTTACTTCAATATGTTCAGAGTACATGCACAGACATATTTGTAATACGCTCATAACAACACTTATTGTAAAGCATCTGTACATACTCTTGAATATTAACAAGATTACACCTACCAGCAACATTGTACACCCTTTTAAAATAAAGCTTGCAATAGGATATTCATACTCATATCTATCAGCTAATTCAAATAAGCAGGGAGTTGCAAGATAAGTTGAGCTTTTCAAACCATATGTAACAGTGTCCTAACATATACATTTTACAGCATTATTTGTTTTATTACACCATAATAAATATATTTTGAACAGATTTATGAGAAGGATTTAACTTAATATTTCTAAACATTATTTTATTATGCCAAACAAAAACATATTCACCATATATAAATTGTAACAATATATCAAATAAGTGAATCTGTATCTTAGATCCATAATATAATCCATTTAGAGAAACATTTTTATTTGTGGTCATTGACCCATTGAAAACTACTCTAAGAGGGGTACTTTGTTTGCCTAATTAACCACCTGTAAATGTCTTACCGCTGGGTAAAAACCTCCTCAAGGGAAGGCTCGTATTAATCACCAGCCAATCTATTACCTATTGGTAGTTCCAAACAACGAGAAATCCACAGTTCTATATTTTCCCACATGCGATAGTACTACAAAAACATTTCTCAAGCGTTCAGGTTTCTTACACGATGTTCTCCTTCACCATCAGCTGATAGTGTTGCCAATATATATTGGTAAATGTATGCTAATTCCAAGAAACTCTTTGGTACATGCTAGAGGTAGAACTTGCGGACATTGAATCGATATTTCGCCGGTTTAAATCACTCGCTCACTACAACTTCGAATGGTGAACATACGGAACCATATATTGTATTAACATTTTTGTTATCTATAGTATTTATTTACTAATATTATAAAGCTCGTGCAATTGATTTTTTTTAAATGCAAATTTTTACAAATTGGTTTATTTGTACGCGCATGTCTCGGGAGTTACCATGCAAATTTGAAAGATCTTTGTTGCATTTTATGGCTGACTAGCTGTGCCTGCGGCTCCGCACGCGTAGACTACAGATCGCTGTCGGTTGAGCACATGCGCAAATTGTGCTGCCTCAAAAATGCTTATCGTGGGTGATCCATAGAAGGTAGACATATGCTATCGCTGACTTATTTTTAGCACCTACAATTATGTAGAACATCATTTTGATATATCTCGTATGGTTTACTCAACGTAAGCCATTCAAGTGCAGAAAAACCGTCATTATTCAGAATTGATTCACCATTCTCGTCACTGGTTATTTTCTGTTTCTCTATCTTACAAAATATATCCTATAACCTGGTCAGATAACATAGCTATGAATTGAAACGAAAATCGCATAAATCATCTGATTTATGTGTTTTTTGCATGAAAATAACACAAACGGACATAGAGACATTGAGTTGTACAATATGTATAGATGAAGATTATAGAATATAGATCTTAATGCTGCGACTCTAAGGAGAGGAGCAGTAACCATAAACATCAAGGCATACAAGCAAGTACGGGAGATGACAATAACATTAGGATACACGGGTTCGTTGGCGGCTCCGCGGGCGCGGTGAAGAGTTGTTAGAATAAATTTAACACGGGTGAAACTGTGGGGCACAGCTAGTCATAACCTGGCTGGTGATTAAGATTACACTTTGGATAAGGCCACAAGGTCGTCATAATTGTATGGTCATAATACAATTCAAAAATTGTTTATTAATTTCCAGGTCTTGTGCGAAGAAAAATGCTGGTATTAGATTTAGATGAGACGTTAATTCATTCTCACCACGACGCGATGTTAAGGCCGACTGTTAAGCCGGGCACGCCGTCAGACTTCGTTCTAAAAGTCACAATAGACAAACATCCAGTTAGGTTCTTCGTCCACAAAAGGCCGCACGTTGATTACTTTTTGGATATAGTAAGTTATTTTAATATATTCGTAGTTTTATGTTATGTTTTGAAAAATATACATTTTTAACTAACTACAGCAACCGCTGATGAAAAATTAAGATCTATACACAGTTGCCAGCGTACACCTATAACCTATCTTGACTAAAACCATTAAGTATTTCAATATACACTGGCTACCACGAACTTCTATCCTTTTCTTCGTTAAGTTTTTCACCATATGTACGGTGACGGTACGGTACCATATAATATTTGGTCGCTACCAAGTGTACAAATAAATATTTCCAATAAAACAGCTAATCGGAAAAAACACATAGATGTAAAGTCTATGCCTGTTTCTTCAGTGACAGGTGAATTTAGTGATACTTACATACGTAATGTGGAGAATATTATTTTTAATTTTAATAACTAGCTGCGCCCCGCGGTTTAACCCGCGTATAGTTTAAAAATTATCGCTGATTGATGTCCAGTATTGACAATATTTTTATCGGGCGGCCAGGGTTATACGTCACAACTCACACGGCTCGTTCGCGCCACTACACGTATAGTCATAGACCCGAGCCGAGTATTGAATTATTTTAATTTTCCTTTATCTCCTAAACTATGCGTCCAAATAATATGTTTATATCCATAAAATTGTCTTAATGATGAAGTAACTTTCCTAGGTATGGATTAAAATGCCACGCCTAATAATAATGCTCATAAATCACTTTGCAATGTACAATTTTTTTTAGTCACAAAATACCTTATTGTGGCTTATGTATAAGAGATAGGCATAACGTATCTCTGACTTTTATTTAAATGCACTAAGTAGATACTTTTGTAGAACATTGTATTTACGTATCACTAACCATTACGCCAGCGCACGCGGGCTGTTCGGGTGCACGGTTTATTCGGACTAACTTAACAAAAATAAATATTTACGGCTAGTTGATAGGTGTAGCTTAATGCTAGATAGCCTATACTATTAATTATGAAACTGACTATCATATACAAAAATATTTTTTCGAAATCGACTGGTGGAACTATATTAGCGCGTTTAAAACAAACAAAAAAATCTCTTACGCTTTATTATGTTGTAGTATAGATAGAGTTAATATTTATTGACGACAGCTTCAGGCTATATAACTTTATGACTCTAAGGAACGGAACCCCGTAACCAGGAACCTCAAGGAATCTGGCAAGCTGTAGGCTGGTACGGGAAGTGAGATCAACGATAGCCTTGCGGGGGCGAAGTGGAGAATTGGCCGAATAAATTTAACACGGGTGAAACCCTAGGGCGTAAATGGTTAATCAAAACAGTTTTATTCAAGTTCAAAGTGACTCTAGCGTCTTTTCATTAAATTTCTTTCCTTTGTATGATGTCCAGGATAATATCATCTCGAATGGAACAAAATGTTCAAAATATCGTGTGTCAACAACGAACGCTAACCTAGTGTATTAGATTTTAATGATATAGTTTGCATCAATAATAATACTTTACTTGCATATCAACTACTGTATAATCTAAATTAAATAAAACCTGATTGTAAATTATCGAAACATATTTCTCAAGTCATGCTTTGTAAGTGATTTTACAAATAAAAAAGTGCAGATTAGTCTTAATACGTATATTCGAATGCCAAATAAATAAGTGGAATGTTTTTCTGATACTACATTTACTAATAATTATTTAAATTGTGACGTGGAATGAAATTATGGTAAAGGCGATTTCACAAATTATTTCGTAATACTGCTGATTATATTATAAATAAAAATTACTTCGTTCAATTTAGACACTAACGTTTCGAAAAATATCCCAGTTATCGAGAAAAGACGGCAAGACACCCGATAGACTTTTTTTTTTAACTTTGTAAACAATGTTTGCTGTTAATATTATTTTAGTATATGTACAGAGAATGTCCTCCAATTTCCAGACATCAATATCATTCACGTAATGATCTACTCAATAATAATATTTTGACAGTAAAACCTGCTTGAGCATAAACAAAATCAAACTTTAAGTAGTAGTTTTCTATGTGTAATGCATGTTCATTTATTTACTTTACGTTTTAGATACTAATTTAATTTCGTAGTTCTCTTACTAACCTTAATTGTGGATCGTTTTTGTTTTGTCTTGGAAATTAGCTAGTGGTTCAAGTGAACTTTGATTGCAAGTCAGTTTTATTCAGCTTATTTTGTGATGAGTCTATTCGTTTGGATTGTCGAGAAGACTACTTGACACTGGCAGAATTGTGGTATAAAACCACAGGGGCCATAGAAAAAAAAGATGGGGTTATCCGAGGAAGACTTCCGGCACTGTTTGTATTGTTTATTGTAGAACTTTGTATAATGTTATGACGCGACCGTTCCAGGTGTCACAGTGGTACGAGTTGGTTGTGTTCACAGCCTCTATGGAGATATACGGAGCGGCGGTAGCTGATAAGTTAGATAATGGCCGGGGCATTCTGCGGAGGCGGTTCTACAGGTATCGGTTACCACGATTCATTTCTCATTCATTCTTTATAGATTTTAGTGTTTGACCACAGTCTCATCTGAAATGAATTGACGATGTAGCCCAAGATGCTAACTTGTTAAGCTTAGGAGGATTGGTTCTCAAGTGCAGCTACCAGAACACCTATAGATGTTTGTTGACAGCTGTTCAACTTGAAGGTGGTAGCTAGTCAGGGGGACTGTAGAGAAAATATGTTTCCACCATACTAAAGTTTTTATCACTATGTTTTCCTTCACTGAAAGCTTTGGCTCATGTAGGGTTCGAACCCACGTCTTTCGACGCGGTTTCCAAACACGTT
The DNA here is from genome assembly GCA_947532125.1 of Saturnia pavonia. NCBI lineage: Eukaryota > Metazoa > Arthropoda > Insecta > Lepidoptera > Saturniidae > Saturnia > Saturnia pavonia. Next base: position 15,293,479 of record OX383906.1, read on the forward strand.
ACAACTAAGCAATCATTGCTTCAAACCTTCTCTCTCAACTTATCCCCCCCGCTATGTTACTTTGATATTGTTAGGACTTCACAAATTTCATCAAAATTCGTAAATAAAGATTGTGCAGTGATAAAAAAATTTGTGCTCAATACTTTCCACCTACACTAAAAAAACATGGATTAATGACATATACAGATATTATATTAATAACTGTTATTATCCTTGTGGGAATAGCAGAGTCATTGTAAGATTTAAACATTTTTGTTTGTTGCATTTCAGACAGCACTGCACCGCGGAGCACGGCTCCTACACCAAAAACTTGTCGTCGATATGCGACGACCTCAACAGGGTCTTCATTCTGGACAATTCGCCCGGAGCATACCGGGACTTTCCAGGTATTATGTAAAAGCATAAGTTGGCTTTTAAAATGTATGCGTATAATGGCTATTATCCACATAGTTTTCAATTACCTAAAGACAAGCTATACGTCGCTCGTTTGAGTTTCAGTCGACAGTTCTCCATCAAGGTCTATCGTTTTTTATATTAAACACGGAGAAACTCCGAGCATAACCCTCTCCATTGCCCTTTGAGTGACCTTGAGTTTTCTTATGAGATCCATAGTTAGTGAGCACGTCTCAGCTCCATATGTAATCACTGGCAAACACACACTGGTCAAAGACATTCAAAGTTTCTCTGTGTGATCGAATCAGAAATGAGGAGATCCTCAGGAGATCGAAAATCACCGAAATAGCCCGAGGAATAGCTAGATTAAAGTAGCAGTGGGCCGACCATGTGGCTCGTAGAACGGATGGCTGATAGAGCCAAAGGTAGTTGTCGCGATCTTAGAGGGAGGCCTATGTCCAGCAGTGAATGTCTTTTGGCTGAAATGATGATGATATAAAACGTTAGTGTGGAATACTTATCGTGCATAGGTAAAGTTCAAAATCAAGTTGAAAAAGGCCGATTTAGCCTACACTTGTCAAAAAAATATAGAAATCGTATACGATTGGAAAGGATCTTCTTTCTTAAGAACTATCCTGTGATCACCATCAGGAACAGGTCAACATGCCGTGCTTCGATGCAAAAAGAAATAACAGTGAAGGTCTACCAGGCACTTGAACACAGCGAGACCCCGATTTTATTTTTCGGTTGGTCTTGTGAGGTGATAAAGTAATTAAAAGTGTAGGTCGTGTTCGCAGACAACGCGATCCCGATAAAGTCGTGGTTCTGCGACCCGCTGGACGTGGCGCTGCTGAGCCTGCTGCCGGTGCTGGACGCGCTCCGCTTCACGCACGACGTGCGCTCGGTGCTCTCGCGGAACCTCCACCTGCACCGGCTCTGGTAGCTGACTCCTGGAGTCGCGCACGGTCAGTACCACCTGTATTCACGATTAAGGACAGCCTGGGGGTGTTTGAAGGGATCATGAGCTGCCATGTTGTGCTTTTTATTTTTTAATTCATTAACTTAGGTTTTTGTAATAATGTAATATTGGTGGCATTTTTAGTTATTGTGCATTCTTGAAGTTATAAATATAAACTGGAAACATGCATTTTGGGATGTCACAAAAACTCCCTAGAAAGTTCTAACAAGAGAGCCACCATCTTGTTGGATCAACTTTGTTTATAAAAATACAACAAAGACAAACACATTGACACTGGCAAGTGCTTCTTGCGGCGCCAAAAAAAGGACAGCGTGGAGCATACCACTACCTATCATATACCTACTACCACTCAAGTTGAAAATATGTCGTTAAGCCCCTTTCGGTGTATTCCGGTAGCCGCACTTGAGAGCCAGACTCCATTAGCCCCTCCATTAGACTTAGCGTATTACCATCATGGGCCACATCGTCACTTAACATCATTTGAGATTGTGGTTAAACTCGAAAAACGAAGTCAAAAATATGTTATTCAATTTAAGACCTAAGAAGCGTTTATGAAAGTCAAACACTACTACCAGTTCGGAAAACATACCAGTCATCGATTACAACCTGCAAGAAACTCAATCAGGTTAATCAACATTTTTTTTTGCAAATTGTTTACAATTATTAACCATTATACTATTTCCAGTTCTTTAGTTTCTCGATGACAGCTCCTGTGGAAACTTGAACGAGCGTCTTTGTTTACGCACGTACAAGGTCATAGCAGAGCTGGAGAAACTGTTAGGGATGGAGCTATCGATAAACGTAACACGATAACAGACCCGATATTTTTTTACACAGTGTGAGAAACTAAACTATTGCCGGATAATTTTGTACAAATTTATTAACTAATATTACATTTCATTACAAGATGTAATTAATTAATTTATTTATTTATTTTACATTACATTTACATTACATTACATACATTTTTTGCGTTAACATTAATAAAAACTTGTAAAATTTCTCGCTCGTTTCAGATGAAACCGGATTTTGTACAAAAGAGAGGACGCCGCTGGGGTCCTCGTATTATTTATTATTTCTACCCACTCGTTAGTTAGCCCCTACGTCGCTATTCAGAATATACACATAGTTTATAATAATTATACATAGTTCAATAATTATTTGTTTATTGTAAGGATTTTTTTTTGTAAAAGAAAGTGATTAATCCGGTTCAAATATACATATGTATATATATGTGTGTGTATGTTTATATAGTTACCTACGTAAGTAGGAGAGCGTTTTTGAAACGCTGCGTGTTATTGTCCTACGGTATGGTTGTATAAGGTGGGGCCTCACTGCAAACGAGATTATTAACATCTATAAAGCTCAATATATTTTGTTCTAGTCGCCTCGGATCGTTCTCGAAAGGTTTAATTGACCATGACAAATGTTTAATACCACCGCATGACATGAAAATCATTAATAAAAAACAGTGATATTTTTTTTTTGTTCTCGTGTGTATGAAAGATGAAGCATTAATGTGACTGTATGGTTCAAATTAGATTCGACTACTTTATCACTGTAAATTATCTTTAAAAAATACTAAATAATTAAAACACTACAAAAATTCGGCCGAATTCTAGAATCGTCTGTAGAAATGGTTTTTTATACTATTTTATATCTTCAAGACTAGACGCCACGACAATACTTAGTGATAAAAATAAAATGTTAAATACTATATTTGTTTTTTTTTTATTAATCGTTATAAATGTAAAAAATATACACCTCATTATGTAGATTCAAATATTTATGGTGACTATTTGCTTAGATATACACGAGGTTTTTTTTCTACCTACTAATAACACGCAATAGAAGCTTACAGTGAGGCCACACCTTACTTTCTAAATAGTTCCATATCTTTCCTACATGTTATTTGCAGAACATTGATTTATGTCTTTAGTTTTTTTTTAAGTCAAATTATGTGAAGAATTTTTTTTTGTATGAGGTTTGCATATATCGTCAAATATACAAATGATTAGTTCCATTTAAATTAAATCGGCGATTGTTCCATAATTACTTTGTATTTTGCAATATTATATAGATGCTCAAATAAACATATCCAGTATTAAGAAGCCTGTAAAAAAAATAGTACTTCAAATGTAGAAATAAAACAATTTTTCCTGCTTTTTGTGTTACTAAGGACCTCTGGTTCGCTTTAATCTAGTTAGAATATGAAAAAAAAATAGTCGTGTAAGTCACCACAGACTACACTAAGATTTTTTTTTTTTTTTAATTAAACTTGTCTTGGCAGCTCTGTCGCTCTGTTTATGCCAACAGTTCGTATCGTATGAAAAAACACTCGGAATATTTGAGAAAAAAAAAAACAAACTTGCTTTACAATTATATGATCTTAAATTAAACTAAAACAAAGCATGTCACAGACTGGTTTAGCGTATGTACTTTGTAAAAAATGCTATCAGTCTTCGGCCTAAATTTTTTTCCAATATATCTATGTCAAAATGAACTTAAGATCTTATTCTATCACGTGAAATTAAACATAACACCAGTACCTTCATTTATACACATAAAAAAAATAAGTTTTTAATATGAAAAATAATACGTTCTAAATAAATTTCGTTATTTACGCAAATTACATGAAGCTATGTATTTATGTTTTAATTTACAAAGATATTTAAAAAAACATTATTAACCACACGTTGTAATAAGTTGGTAAATAATGATTATATTCCAGTCAAGAACCTAATTTGCAGTTTTTTTTTTAAATTAAATCTATTTTTCGCGCATAACATAATTATTTTTTTTGATTTTTTTCATGTTTACACTTTATAGAAAAGTAGTAATGTGTAAAAAAGAACATAATTATTGAAGAATGGCATTGGCATAAGGGAAGAATTTTGTTCAAGTTTAAAATAGATACTCATTTTTACATATTCGAAACAATTCGTATTATGTAGGCGAAATAGGATAAATTTTTAATACGGCTTCTGCCTGCGTAGGCGCAGAGATTCACCAGTGTCGAGTGTATAATAGTTGATTTGCAAATGCATAGTAATCATACTTTAATACTGTATGGAAAAAATGATTATATTTGCTTACCAACAACAATACTGGTCTAAAGGAAATAATAATTTTTTTCTTCAATCATACAGGATCTATTTCTGGTGAATATCTACCTTTTTTTAATAAATATATCATGGAACTTTCTCTTTCGTGGTTGGCTTATTTTATGAAATACAATCACGATCTCTTAGATGTAGTTTTTTTTTTTCAATTTTATTTAACATAAAATATTAAATAAAAGTCTCTGCGTTTTATATTTCTATGAAGATACTGCTTCATGAATTTGGTTTCAGTTTAATCGTCAAATCGCTAAGGCAAAGTAGTTTAGGGTCTCTCTTGGGTCCATTACACGCATCCGTACGGATGTAATGATAGTGAAGTTATGCCGAAGAGTAAATCAAAAACATTATTTCATGTTTTAACAATAATATGTTGTGTTAACTTGTTAACCTCATTAACCCATTTACGGCCAAATAAAAAGGTTACAAATTTATTTCTTTATTTATACATTACTTCAGTCTATAATAAAAATTTATAGAAAAAAAAAAACTTTTTTTTCTGTTACATACGTAAGCAATTAAAAAAAAAAGATATATACAAATATACATTTTTTCATAAGCGGACTCTAAAGTATTGTCGTTTATTTAGTACAGAGGGCGTAAATGGGCTAATTACTGTTTTGATTCGGCACATTTGACCGATCTCTATAATGATTTTGCCGCGTCGGCGCACACGCAGCGGCGCGTGTAAAGCTAAAATGGACAATAGGGTAAAATTATATTTCAAACATGTACAAAATGTATAAATACCTACTCAGCCAGTTGTAATATTTTTATATTTCGTTTTATAATAAACTCTTCTAAAAACGTAATTCCTTCAGAAAGGATTTTACATTCCAACAGACTAATCAAGCTTTGTCCCTTTTTTACAATATTGTTTCTTTTTATTAAAGACGATTCCCCTAGTTAATTTCACAATTAGCAAATCAATAAATTATACAATGTCACTGTCTTTTAATTTAATATTGGATTACAGTGGAGTTAATTATAAACGAAATATAAAAATTATTTGTAATTTTATAACTAATGTTACATTGTTCTCGAAGGACCGATTCTTTTGTCTCAGTTTCACATTGATATCGTGTATTATAATTATTAGTTGACTCTTTCTATATAGAATTAATAAATGTTCGTTTCAAACCAAATATTTGGTATAATGAATGAGTTTTCTTTTAGAGTAATCTAATAAAGAGTTTATGTCTGAAGGTGAATCATTAAAAACGCCTCTATGGTTTAGGGACGTTTATTTAGTCTAGAATTAATGACTGCAAAAACGCTTTAGTAAATATATTTACTAAACTATACACTATAAAAATACAAATTTAGTCATGTTTCTTTAGGTGTAAAATGCAATAGTGTGATGAATATTAGAAAAAAAAACATTAACTATTCAGGGATTGGTGAATGAAGTTGGTCCCTGAGGTTAGTTTTAAGCTGTTTCTCTAACTACTTAAGATAGACAGTCAACTTATATCAGATTTTATCTGAATCAATTCTGACCAGCAGTTCCAAGACTATGTAGTCTGTGATAAGCTGACCAAAACATATATAGATTTCACTGCGTTTCCTTATATTGTCGAATTTTAAGGCCTTCCCGGTTTATCGATTTTTGTCCAGAAATATAGACAAGCAAATCTAACAATATTAGCCAGCTTAGGTTGTTATTGTTATTCAAAAGCGATCGACCATAGTACTGACGAGTAATGATACAGTCAAATGACAACACGTTACGCGTTCAAAATTGATTAGTTCGTCACAAACAGTGCTCGGTGACAGACGTTTATTTCGGTTGTGCCTGATCTTGATAGTTTATATTTTAAAATAAATGATTGATTACAGATAAGGGTTGGATATCAAGGTATTCCACATAGAACTATCTCTGCATAGCTTATGATCAGCATTCTTTAGTAATATTATAATTTTATACCTTCTTTCAAATAACAACGCCTCATAAGTTTGTTAATAACAAACTTTTGGACTTTGTAAATTGAGATCGTAAACGGTTTCATGTTTAAAATGTGAAGAATAACAAAAAATCTATTTTTATTTTAGTATAGTAAAGTTCAATTGTGTTAATAATTATGTTTTAATTTTAGTATATTGTCATATTTGAAATGTTCTATTTAAAAGTTACAGGGTGGTTTCATTGTAAAATGAGATTTATTTTAATAGTTTAATTTTAAAACATACTTTTTTTTCTTATAAAAAGTACTAAGTAGTGTTTAAACATTTCTACTATCTCTAAACTGTTGAGAACCTTTTATTTTGGCAAAACAATTAACGATTCTAAACAATAAGTACTTTTTCTATTACATGGCCAGTAAGTTTATGAAAATGTATTAATGTAAAACGTGCGGGATAAATAAAACATATATCCAAAATGTAGAGCACAACTTATACTTAACAATACAATGTTTATAGATGCAAACTGTCCTTTCATATTTTTGCTAAAAATATTCCCATACCATATATTATGTGTAAATAACTAAGGAAGGCAAAAATGTGTCGCCCGTACTGTGTTAGTATCATTTTTATTCATACAAATAGTCTAAAACTGTTTTGAATATTTTAACTTTTAATACAATAATTTTCTAAAGACTGCGCATAATATTTATTTAATATTCATTGTTTTCAAGTAAACATTTACCCTCTTGGTCAAGTTAAAATTAAATTGATACCTCTATATTGAGTAACTAGGGATGAAATCAAATATTGAAAAACTTCAAACTCAATTACAAGGTTTTTCAAATGTTGCAAACCTAAGACAGATCTTAGGCTTATTGGGTACAATATTAAAAGGAGTAAAAGTAGAGAAACCACAAGAAAATAGTAACAAAACACATATTTCACTTTTCCTACTCTAGCCGCCTCCCGAAGCGCCCCAAGTGACACCCCGCTGGCTACGCTACTGCGTGTAATACAGATAAAATTATATTTTGAAATGATTATGTTAAATTATACAAAATTGTTTTATATTTGTTTATTGTTAATAATCATGAAGAACAGTGAGTCGCCGATACCGGCGGCATTCTTAAGCATTGGTAACAATTATGTAAAAATGTTGTGGTCTCGAATGGTTGTTTAATGTTCAAAATGCGATTTGTAAAATAATGATAATAAATCGATTAAAAATATATATGTTTTTATTTCTGGTTTGTGATAAATATAATATTTATCTATAGCCACACTTTGATATTAATAAAATTATAAAAGAAATCGTGGTGATCATACAATTAATCCAGATTAATGATCCTACCGACACTGCCGCTGTAACGTGCCTTTGCGTTGCCATTCTGCCCTTTCCGGTAACTAATGGCTCGACCACAGCTTCACGTCTTGGATCGTAACATATCTAAAAATCATCGTCCCATAAAACGAATATATTACGTGGATATGAGCTCAATCAGTCCAGTCGTTCAGAAGTTATACGATCACCAATAGTTATTACAGACGATGTGCATTTGATGTAACTGCATCGAAACTTTCAACCATCTGTTCATGTGCTCTTAAACCCTGCGTGAAGTACTAGAGAGTGCACGCTAAACTGTACGTTTGTTTCGAGTCCTAATACCTAACGCAGTCGGACCAACTGCAATACTGCTTCAGGTTAATTTGCGCAGCTCTGATTTTTCAATGCAGTTATGGTACGGGAGCTAACAACGTGACTTTTTCATTTTAATTCAGGGTTTAACAATTGAATGAATGTCTGGCAAATTAATTTTAAGTTTTTGTTATCTTTAAATAACATAATATTAAAATTACAGACATTATAAAATACTTTGCGTATGGCACATAATTAGCATCGTCAAAAATGTCTGGCAATAAAAAAGGTACGTCAGGTACTTATTCAAAAACAAAAAAGTGAAAATTACGCTTCTTAAAATGTTTTTAAAATCCAGGATTTTTACCTGGACAGGTAGGATGCGCACTAATGAACGCAACTGCTACCGCCAGCCAGATAGCCCAGACTAACCGAAAGAGCAAGAAGGACGGCATATCACAAAATCAGCTGACCTAAAATTCTTTCTCGAAAACGTTGCTAGCTCCTATACTATTGTCACTGCACAGGAACTGTCCTTTTACAGTTAGCTTGCAGTTCGTCTGTAATGACCCTAAGGACACAAGATTTTATGTGTAAGATTATAAATACGTAGTTTGTATCAGCTAAACTCTAAAATTATGTATCCGATTCTAAATTTCTTTCACTTATCATAAGCTACATTATCGCAGAGTTACATAGGCTGCTTTTAACAAGCATTTCTTATACCTGCTTGTTTAATTTCATATTATAATTAACGCGAACAGTCACAGGTGATTTTAGTATTTTATAGTTTGTTTGATAACAATCTCACCCGATGGTAAGTGACGATGTGGGCTAAGTTTGTAACACTCTAAGCCTAGAGAGGCTGGTTCTTAAGTGCAGCACATGTAAATGCTTTGCTTGGCTCTTTCAATTTGAGGGCCGTCTTACCCATTACAAAATGCAACACCACCATGCTATGGTTTCATTACGATGTTTTCCTTCACCGAAAACACGGGCTCGTTGGAGAATTCGAGCCAGTCGATGTGGTGTCCAAACATGCTACCATCGAGCCATCATAGCTTCGAAATTAAATGTCGTTAGATAGCCATTAGTAATAATTGAAAATATTTTGATTCCAAATCTGAACACTAAATATATGTAGTCCTAGAATCATCATGTAGTAGGAATAATGGATTGGTAAGTATGGGTTTTCTAATGCAGTTCCATCTTTTGTTTTTAACCCTCGACGAAAAGAGGGGATGTTATAAGTTTAACATATCTGTCTAGGCCATCATAGCTCCCAAAAGGCTGAACCGATTTTGATCTAGTTCTTTTTGTGTGATCCATTTGAAGACTATCAGCTTTTTATAATTTATAAATAGGTGTGAGCATATTTCACAGATTTGATCAAGTCAAAATTTGTTACTTTAATGCTGTAGCAACACCTGGAATCTGGGGGTTATGCGTAACTCCTCACCAATTTACAGAAGAGATTATTTGTTTAGGTTAATTGGAATGGTTTTAATATAAAGGTGTTGGGGATTTCTTAAATTTTCTATTTCCCTTATATGTAGTATCTATCTACTAAACGGTTAAGAAATAAATTGGACAATATTTGAATGAAACCTTTAATTTGAGACTGTCTTGATGGTATATTTCTAACTGAAAGTGTTAAATACATGCTGTGACTACTTATTTTCCTTTTTGAAAAAAGGCTCAATTATGACGGGAGTATTTAAGCATTGATGTATCAGATTATATCAATTTAATTTTATTATGCTGTAGGCTTTTTATGTACTAATAATACAACTCTTAATTTGAGTAAGTTTTCAAAAATTTTCTATAGTTAAATAATTACATTTTTCTAATGTTTGACCTCATTAGGACAACAAATCAAATATAGATTTTTTAACAAAAAAATTTTCAATTATAATTTTGAATCATTATTTGTCATCATTATTTGAAAGAATTAATTACACATGAATATATTATAATCAATTTTACTATGTAAAGTGAAACCCTCCGCTTTACATATTTCAGTACTTCAGTATTTCTTTTTTTATTTCAACTGCTTGATAGTTATTTATACATTCATAAAATAAAAAGTTGTTTCTTAGATGAAATGTTACTTAAAAATTACAGGTTTTCAAAAAACAAATAATTGAAATAACAATTAAAAAAATTATAAAACTGTTGTTCAATTTTTGTAACATACTGGTCACATATAAAATTTAGGATGAAAACCAAGATTTGAAATATGCTTAAGTAACTCTTTCGAAAAAAAATATGTTTTAAACATATTTGTCAATATATTTTTTTTGCCGTTTTTATACATATATATTCTGTAATACTATAAATTAAAAACAACAATGTTTATAATTCATGGAATTAAAAAAGAAATATATATGAAAATTTACATCACATTAATTTATGTTCATTAAGCTCCAATTTCTTTACCAGAAATAATATTGAGAAATTCACATATTGTCATTTAATTTCTTTTGGCAATATGACAACGAACAAAGTCAATAATTTACTTCTAATGTCGTACAACCATATAACATGTTAAATCTTCTGATAATGTAATTAACAGAATTTGTAGAGACCTTAAGCTGAGCCCAATATTAATATCACATATAGCTTAAGGAACTGATTACAGGTCATATCCAAATAAAATTAATGTCACTAAAATTCATTCTCTATATTACAATGTCAAAGGTGACTGCTTAAAACTTACTTTTAAAACACTGTCCAAATAACAAAACCCTACAAAACTAGGTGTACACAATATTTTTAAGAGATTTTATGCTTCAAATTACATCTGTACATACTTTAATTGTGAGAACATCAGGCCTTGTTAGAAATAATTAAATTTTATGACACTGAAAAGGACTTCTCTGAAAAAGATTTGACATAAGCCTCATGCAACTTGTTAACAAAGTCAGCGTCATGTTTAAGTAGGTGGTAGAACGCTTGGAGTAACTGGTTTCTTGTTAGGGGTTCCAGAGAAGGCTGGACATCACCGCTGGAGGTTGCAGTGAACATAGTCGGTGGCATCAAAGCAGGCTTCTGCTGAGTTGTCATAGAGTCAGACATTTGAAAAATACCAATATCATCCACTTTGCTACCATTAAAAGTGCTTACCATATGCCCTATATCCGCATTGTGAGATTGATTTAAAAATATAGCTAGAGGTGATGTAGACTTGGGTGAAGACATCCGCATTAAATTTAATTCATTCTCCAATGGTACAAGTCCATTAATGTCATTTGCTTCCAGACCTTTGTTCATTCCTGGTATCCTTTGATTTTGTTTATCAATAGGAGTAGATTTCAATGGGAATACACAGTTCTGCTTTAAAGCAGAATCTGCAACATTTCCGTTTGAGTTTTGTCCTTCCTGTGGTGTGACAGAGCGCTGCTGTTTCTCTATATGCTCAACTGTGTGTGCCGGGTTGCTCATGAGCCTCTGCAGGAGCTGTGGCACCTCTCGAGCGTCAGTGGATCGCGGGCCGAATATACCTGGAGACGGCAATGAAGACACTGCAGGCATCTGCGACGCAGCACCACTCCCTGCTTTTGCAAAAAAGTCCATGACGCTTTGCGAGGTCATATCAGGGGCGCGCGATGGCGTAGACTCGTTCTTATTAGTCGCCATGCCCTTATTTGAATTGAAATCGTCTTGTGCTTTACTCAGCATACTAAATATATCCACAGATTGATTATTCGTAGTAGATGCGTTGAAAACTGGATTCTGTGCCATATTTTCACAAGAAGCTTGCTTCATGGACTCTTTCACTAACGTATTTAACTTCGCTGCAACTCTGACGCACTCGTCTTTATCGTAAAACCATATGCCGTAAATGCGACACTTTGCGTTTCTATATAAAAGGAACGGCTCTTTCAACTGTAATTCAATTCCCTTAGACACAGGTTCGATAAGATTGTTCGTATTCAACCTATTCATAATCACTAAACTATGATACGGTTCCCCATTTCTACTGTACACAAACAAAGCACCCTCAATATTAGTTTTTTCCCATTCGTTTTCTTCGAAGGTATATAGCGCAACATGCGTAGCACTGTCAATTATTTCTCTAGCATATGGATCTGCCCTCTTTAACGCTGCGAAATTCATGCGTAGACCGATGTCAGCCATTTTATAACAACAAAATACAAGTTTTTTTACAGCGAGCAAACATTACAACGAAATGACAAGAACGAATAAGTCTAAATCGCCATTTTGTAACGTTTCAAAACTTTTAACTAATTTGAAAGTCTCATTTTTCACTATAGTTTTTTTTTTAATTACCATTAAAATAGTGAAATTAATTTTTGAATAGATTTAATTACAAGTTTAAATATTTTTGTATTGGAAGCTTCTGTTAATGTAAGTATTTGAATTATTTCATTACAGGTTAGATAGATATGGTAACACTACGCTACGTCACGCAATTGCGCCAACTCAGTTTACTGTGCCGAATGGGTCAACTAGTCTTGTGCCTGCTCGGACATCAGAGAGATCGCTCCGTACTAATACGTTCCCGGCAAAGTACTAGTACAGTGTAATAGTACTATTCGGACTATTCGTTGATCGTTCATCAGGTCTTCTGAAAATGTTTTTGTAGGTGATTCATAGAATATAGACTAGATCTATACTCTTAATTACTTGTATGTATTTTTAAGTACATGTATTACACAGGACTAGAGTCAAAACACTTATTCCAAATGTGTTGGCGCATAGCGCACTTTAGAGCAGAGCTCCGCGCTGGCCTATGGCGCTGGCTGCAGCATAGCGCCGCACCGGTCAAGGGTTCGGGTGGCATGCGTCTAGTGACGTTATGTGCTAGGAACTCACTTGGCACATACCATTTTGCTACGACATGGCGCATATTTGAGTTAACTCAATACACCGGCGTACTAAGCTGGGCTTGAGTTATTGAGTTGACGGAATAAATTTTGCTGAGTTACCCATTTCTATTATAGGTAATAATACTTTGTTAATACTGTGATAATTTCCCTGTAAACGGAACGTAACGTTTAAAAATATGGCAGAGGTATGATAGGCCGTGGCTGTAGTGTTTTGTGAAAAACCGGAGATTTATAAGATAAGGGTTTTCTGTAAACACCGGTTTTTTTGTCTTTACTCACTAAATTTTATGCATTTTTTCTCGTATAATTTTGCTTCTTTTTACAATAAAAATAAGTTAAACAAATTGTTATAATGAAACAAGGTCGACGTCCGTCATGGTTGCTTATCTAAAAGGCATTATTCCGATGTTTAGCTTGCATATTTTATTCAATCGAGTGTAGAGGTTAGAGGTTTGTGGGAAATGGCAAGCAGTTGGATGGGGCATAACGATACTGGTCATAAAATAAAACTCTATGCTCGCCTTTTTAGAAGTAAAAACATCTTTAGCACCGTTGTGATTTGAAATACGATAAAACGAAAAAGAGACAACCATATACATATAAAGGATTTAGCCTACGACAGAATGAGATAGAATATATTTATATTATGCACGGTTTATGCAAGTTCTGAGTTTCATGATTGTGATCATGATCGGGTTGGCCTAGTGGTGTGAGACTTCATACGTAGTACGCACGAGTGATCGATCGTACGAATCCCACTAATTTAGGATATTTAAAAAAAATATGAAAGGTTTTTTTCTCTTACGGTTTCACTTCTGACATATATGAACTGCTGCACATATTTTTTACTTTAATTATATGGTAAAATTAAGGTTGCATTGATTTACACGGGGAATTTTCCGGGATTTCCTTAGTGGTGGCTTTATGTATTAGCTACCAAGCCCTCATAGGTGATAATTAGTTTTTTCTTCTTATATTCAACGTGGTTTGTGGCCTTTTATGAGAAAATGTGACGACCATTATTAAGTGCACTTAAAAACATGACTATGATTTTGACATCGTCAAGTATGAATAAGCTACTTTTTTTATAGTGTAATAGCTGTTCCCGCAGTTTCAATCGCGTGGACTACACACAGCGTCATCTACTGGATCTTATTGTAAATCTAAATCATCCAGAGACCCACGCAAACACATATAAAAAATTTCATCAAAATCGGTTCAATCGTTTAGGAGGATTTTCATAACATACACACTTACAGAAGATTTCTCTCTATTTGGGGCAGTCCAAATGGTGGAATACCCCCACCGTACAGAAGATCGCAGCCAAATGACCCAGTGGATGCGATGATGGGTAGCTGTGAGTAGGGTTTCCAGAGTTTCTTAGGAAGAGGGGTTCAAGGTCGGCAACGCGCTAGTGATATCTACGATATTACAAGCGTGCATAGACTACAGTAGCCGCTTACCATCAGGCAGGCCATAAGCTTGCTTGCCACCTTCGTTGTATAAAAAAGAAAAAAAAAACGAACAAAGCCTCAACTAATAAACAAAATCAAAGCCAATAAGTAAGCTTAGAGACCTTCTTTTCAAACTTTCAATCAAAACTATATGAGGAGACTGTTCTTAACTTTTTAACTGTCTATTTTAACATTTCTGGGAAATCATTGCGGCTTTGATAACTTTTTGAGACTGTGTGTAGCGCCCAGACTATTCATAAAAGAAGTTTAATAAATTTAAAGAAAACAATAAGCTGGGTTTCTTTTCTTGCAAAAGGTTATCGAAGCCACGATGATTTCCTACGAAATATATGGGTAAAGGTTTTCTGATATTTTTAGTAGTCTAACCTTATTTGACCTTATAGAGTTTATTGATCCTTATAAGAAACTAGATCGATTGGCGGGAATACTTTTTTAGTGTAAATTGCCAATTTTCTTACTGACTCTACACTTAAAAATAAAACTGTAAATGCAGGTCAAAATGTCTCAAAAAGTTAAGGACAATCTCCTAAGAAAGTTTCCCAGTAGCTACAACGGAGAGAGACCGATCACGACCGCCGGCGGGAACGGACGTGTTTACGACCGCTCTCTCTGCCGCCTTTGTGTGAACTTTTACGACCGACCGGCTTTGCTGCACACCTGCTTCGCACCTGCATCGCACCTGCGCCGCACCTGCGTATCGCCGTCTCGCTCGCACCCATTGTGTCGCGCTACACAAACAAAAACTGCACTTTTAAGTGCATCTGTTTCTATTCGACGAAATCCACACTTTAGTGGTCGCTTGCCGGAAACCTCTCGGTGTCAACAGAAGGCAAGTGGGTGCGTGACCCAAGCGCCCCTCGGTTGCCTCCTTCAGAGGCAAACGATAGTACTTGGTCGGGCTCAGGAACCTTGGCCCTTGATAGAGTCATAGTCAAGCCCTGAGTGTCTCCTTCCCACCCTTCCGATCCTGCTACACATCCATCCCCGAGTGTCTGTTTGGGCGTAGCTAGGTATTTATACCGGCTGCGTTCTCTGCCTCGGGCTTGATAGGGACCTCCACGTAGGGCCCGGTAGGTTCTCTTCCTGCGAGTCATTACACCGTGACCCGCAGGTCCCTTTGCACGGCTCGGGATAGCCGTTTAAATTCACTCGGCGCACCCCCCTGCCTCTCCGGCAGGGAGGTTTAACTTCACCCCCGCCCGCCCAACCGCCACCGCCGGAATGGCAAATCCTTCTGAATTGGAACGCTTCAAAGCGTTCGCAATGAGCCTCCACCCGTCGCTCTGGACGGAATACAATAGGGCCATCGCGGCCGAGCAACCCGCCGTCGCCATCGCGCAGGGCACCGAGCCCACCAGCGACCCCGCCGCGACGAACAAGAAGTCCATCCCGCGCTCCCGCTCAACGGCACCCCGCGCTCACCGTCAAACGCCGTACAAACGGCCATCGTCGCGCTCACGTTCCCCGGGCATTCAAGCCCCGACCCCAGCGCCCTCTGCGCTGCCAATAAATAATTCATTCGCGTCGCTAGTTCCCGAAGCGGACACGCCGACGCTAGTAGCTACAAACATTAGCTACTCGCCCGCCAGTCAGGATCCCGAACCCGAGTCCGACGAAATGGACACGGCGACAGTCAATGATAACGAGGGCTTCACCCTCGTTCAAAAAAACAAGCCCGCCAAACGTGCATCGCGTTCGCGTCCCGAGTCTCCGGAGACTCAGTCCCGCCCTCAAAAGGCACAAAAGACCGGGCTTAATAACCACGCCCCCCGCTCCGCAGCGCCCTCAGCGCCTGCCGGTACCTTTGCCGGCAGAAAGGCGCGTCGCCCGCCCCCCGTCACGGTCCAGAACAAGTCGGTCTGGACGAAACTCTCGGAAAAACTGAGAGATATGCGTATTCACTACACCCAGGCCAGTAGCACGGCCAACGGTATCCGCGTCCAAGTGTCCACCTCGGACGAACACCGTAAATTCACCAGGTTGCTCCGAGACAGCAACCTAGAATATTTCACATACTCCCTGGAGGAAGAACGTCACCTCCGGGTTGTAATCCGCCGCATCCCGGTGGAAATCACACCCGAGGAGGTCAAAACTGACCTCTTAGCCAAGGCCCTCCCTGTCCGCGAAGTGCACAGAATGCACGGCGGACAATCAAAAAACAGACCTCTCGACATGGTTCTAGTCATCCTGGAACTGACCCCCGAGGGCAGAGCCATTTTTAATGTTAGGAAAGTGTGTGAGCTCTCCGGAATAGCCGTAGAGCCCCCACACAAGAACCGCAGTCCTCCGCAGTGTCACAACTGCCAGCTGTACGGTCATTCGGCACGCAACTGCCATCTCCGTCCCAGGTGCGTTAAGTGCCTCGGAGACCACGCGACGAGCGAGTGCACGCGCACTCGGGAGTCGCCTACCCCTCCGAGCTGCGTGCTATGCGGCAACGAGGGTCACCCCGCGAACTATCGCGGCTGTCCCCGCGCCCCGCGCCCCACGCGCCCTACGCGCCCTATGCACACTACGCGACACACCCCTCCTCAAAGGGTACGTCCCGCCGCAGGACAGCCAAAGCCTCTGCTCACGCCAGAGGCTTTCCCCAGCCTCCCGGGCGCCTCCAGCGCCCCGGTGGCAGCCGCCCCCGCGCCCCGCGCGCCTCCTCCGCCCATGCGAGCCCCTCAGGCAGCATGGGGCCCCAGGCCCCGCCCGCAACCTCCCAAGGCTCAGGCCTCCCCGCTATGTAGTCAACGCTTCGGCCTCGACTATATGGCCATGCTTCTTCTCGAGCACGACTACCAAGAAGTGCTAGCGTACGATCAGTGCGGCACTGAGTACGGCATGATTGAAGCGATCAAACGCTTTCCCCAGCTGACAGCCACGCTCCAGCGTGTGTCCCGTGCTGCAGCTTTAAACACACCAACTAGAAATGGCTCGCATTAGACCTAGGAGCCTCAACATATCTTTTTTCAACGCGCGAAACCTCCTTCCACAACGGGACTTAGTATCCACCTTTCTTAGGGAACGGGAGATAGACGTGTTTCTAGTACAAGAAACACTTCTAAAACCCAGTAGGCGCGACCCTAAGATAGCAAATTACAATATAGTCAGAAATGACCGTGCCACCCTAGGAGGCGGCACGCTCATCTACTACAAGCGTTCCCTCTATTGCATGCCAATAGACCCTCCCGCACTTACCAATATGGAAGTGTCCGTCTGTAGAATAGGCATGACTGGCCATCCGTCAATCACGCTTGTCTCTGCATATCTCTCCCCGAATAAAAGACTCCTTCAGTCTGATCTGGAGGCGCTTTTTTCACTCGATCAATCAGTCATAATAGCAGGCGACCTCAATAGCGGTCACACCCTTTTCAACAACCCGCGCAACACCCGTAACGGAGTTATACTCGAACTACTATGCGACGTGCTCGGCTTTGACGTCATAGCACCGCTAGAGCCCACGCACTTTCAAGACAATTGTCAACCGACAGTACTTGACATAGCCCTCCTCAAAGGTGTCTCACTTCGGTTACGACTTATAGAAGTCGTACACGAACTAGACTCCGACCACCGCCCGGTTATCTTACAACTCGGGCAACCGTTCGACCCCAGTCCGCCAAAAGTCAAAGTAGTTGACTACGCGATCTTAAATCGCTACTTATCCGATAACGCGACCCCGTCCAGCCTAGCTAGGATCCCCGACGTATTAGAGTCAACAGCAGACGCCGACTTAGCCATCGATTCCCTGGTCGACTACCTCCAAACCGGTGTAAGGGAGGCCTCGAGAGAGGTGCAAGCGGCGAACGAACGCCGTTTTATACTCCCCCCCGGCTTACGAGCGTTAATCACGGAAAAGAACGCCGCGACACGTGCACATGACTCTTATCCGACGAGGGATAACACCCGTAGATTACGACAACTTCAGAGAGAGGTTAGAACTCGCATCGGAGAGTACAGAGGTCACCGGTGGGATAACCTCTTAGAGGGTCTCAAGCCGTCCCATCTGGCTTACTGGAACCTCGCCCGCTCTCTGAAGTTAGAAGTTTCCGCCCAGATGCCACCCCTCGAAAGGGGCCCCGATCTCCCACTCGCGTTCGATAGCGACGATAAGGCAGAATGCCTTGCCGCAAGCTTGGAGAGCCAGTGCTCCCCAAATTGCGACAACGTAGACACTGCCCACATCGAAACTATCGAGACCGCCGTTCAGGAACTCACGTTGATTCCCCCCGCGGAAACGTTAACCCCGGTCACGCCAGATGAGGTCTGTTCTATCATTAAAGGCCTTAAGCCTAGAAAATCTCCCGGTCCTGATGGTATCAGGAATGAAGTACTCAAACTTCTTCCTGATCACCTTATAGCTCTTTTGGTCTGCATCTTCAATGCAGCCATTGCCCACTGCTATTTTCCAGCCGTCTGGAAAAAAGCTATAGTTATAGGTATTCGCAAGCCCGGAAAAAAAGCTTCGCTTCCCGATAGCTATCGCCCGATCAGTCTCCTAAACACTCTAGGGAAACTCTATGAGCGGATCCTTCTGAACCGTCTCAAGGTCGTTATAGACGACAAGAATTTATACCCGCCCGAACAATTCGGTTTTCGCGCCCGTCACTCGTGTACACATCAAGTGCACCGCCTCACGGAGCACATCACGAGTAACTTCGCCATGAGCAATATCGCTCCCACCCGCACGCTTGCGGTCTTTTTCGACGTAGCCAAGGCCTTCGATAAGGTCTGGCACGCCGGACTGGTCCACAAGCTTCACCATTTAGAAGTCCCGGATAGGTTAGTACATTTAGTCCGCGATTACCTAAGCGACCGCACCTTCCACTACCGAGTGGAAGGAGTACTCTCCACCGCACGTCCCATTCGTTCAGGCGTCCCGCAAGGCTCCATTCTGGCACCTTGCTTATTCAATTTGTACGTCAGCGACCTCCCGAAGCCCCCCGGGGTCGAGGTAGGGCTTTACGCTGACGACACAGTCATATACGCGTCAAACAGACACAGAAAGAATCTCGCCTGCGCAGTCCAACGTGCCGTAACCATTCTCGGGGAGTGGTTTCGAACGTGGCGAATAGCTATTAATCCGGTAAAGAGCGCCGCGATTATGTTCGAACCGCATACATGTAAACTACCACGCACGGTAGGACCCCTCTCATTATTCGGTAGGAATATCCCTTGGGCCACCAAGACTAAATATCTGGGTGTCACCCTCGACTCGAAGCTTAACTTCAACGCACACGTTACTATAGTCCGGAATAGGGCCATCTGGATCCTTTCCCGCTTGCGTCCCTTGCTCAGTTCGGTAAGCAAAATGTCCTTAAGACATAAGCTTACACTATACAAGATGTGTGTCCGTCCGATCTTGACATATAGCTGCGCAGCGTTCGCACATATGTCCAAACATAACTTTGTCCGCATGCAAAGAGTCCAAAATCGGTTTCTCCGTCGCCTGCTTGACCCTCCAGCCTTCGTTAGGAACATGGACCTCCATAGGGACATGAGGCTTCCCTCGATAGAAGCCTATGTGAAATATCTCACCAGGAGATACTTCGATAGCGCTTCGAATCACCCCAACCCGCTCGTAAAATCCACCGTGAACTACGTCCCAGACAACTCGATCCCCGTTGCCAAACGTTATAAACGCCGTCCGCGAAATCTCTTTGTCGATCCCGACGACGACATTGAGAAAGCTAATAATTACTACGCGTCCGCTCCCGCAACATATGCGTGCTCGCGCCCACGCCCGCGAAACCACCGTTCCCTCCGCAGGGGACGAACGGTTAACTTCGCGCCCGCACACCCGCCACGACCACCCTCCTCTGCGGCAACTCAAGCCTAGGTCCGATCCATCGGCATGGAGCCCTTGAGCCAAGCAGCCGCTCGCGCGATACAAGTGACTGTACAATCACTAGCTTTCACAGCCATACATGACACTGCATTATACACACATGCACAACACACATAGGTACATAAGTTCTGTAAGGGACCTTTTTTTTTTCTTTTTTTGCCTAGTTAGAATAGACAAAAATTTCAGACCACTAAATACACATACACATGTTCCTTCCCTCCTCCCAGGGGGCAGAAACATGTATATATGTATAGTTAGTTTAGATCGAATTACGGATAGGGAATTAGTCAGATCGCGACTTAATTGCATACGCGCAACAGTCCGAGCCGAGGTCCGGCCACTTTGGCACCCTCGGATGTTGTTGCTTAGCTTTCGTGGCTGAGTGCCCTAAGCGCTCGCCCCCAAGCCCGGTAAAGCTGTAAAAGCCGTAAAGGCTCCAGGGCCCCTCAGGCTAACAGTGTAGTCAGTTCGAAAAAAAAAAAAAAAAAAAAAAAAAAAAAAAAAAAAAAAAAGCTACAACGGTTAAAATATATTCTTACTGCCCCATCTCAAACATCCACTTGCATAAGCACGATGTTCAGATAATCAATGAAATAATAATTTTCTCAAAAGAAATTTATTTGGTTTAAATTCCCCTTTAACAGAATATTAGGTACCATATGAGTATAGGGTTAAGCTGTAAAAGCCGTTTCAATCTTCAGGGCCCTTATGGCTAACAGTATAGTCAGTTCAAAAAAAAAAAACTTATGTGTATAGCTTGAATATTTATTTTTTCAATGATTATCTTAAAATTTTTCCTATATAAGTAGGTAATTTAATAAATGATCTCCGTTGATCTATTTTATTATATTCACCTAAATATAACATTCAGCACAGCTCTTGCATTACATTATTATATACATTTTAGTACAACCGAAATATTTAATAAAAGCTTGTTTTTAAAAAGTGTTTATAATTAATACTTTTGTTCTTAGACATTAGTTATAATTTTCATCATCTCTATTCTAGTGTGATGGTAACGTCAAACGGTCGAACGTCAACAAAATGTCATTTATAAGTTTACGCGTGTCCGGTGTGCAACTACATGTTGTTTCTTTATATATTTTTAATTATATTCGATTAATTTAAATATATTTTTAAATTTACAACAATTTTACTGTAGAAAAGAAATAAACATTTTTTTTATATTAAACAGATTTTATATATAACGCCGACACGTGATACTAAAAATTAGGCTAAATTCAAGACATAATAAGTGTTTTGTAAACAAAATGACTGAAGGTAATGTTTTGGTGATCGGCAGCGGAGGCCGAGAGCATGCTCTGTGTTGGAAACTAGCTGATTCTCCAGCGGTGAAGCACATTTACTGTGCGCCGGGCAGCGTCGGTATTTCTACTACTGATAAAGTCGAATGTATTGATTTGGATTTAAAAGATTACCCTGTAAGTTTTTTCTTTTTACCAAAATTAATTCCCAAAAGATATTTAAGAATACCAGGTATAATCTATAAAATTGTTTGTTTTTTTTTTTATACATTATAATGTGTTGGTCTTAATTGTTATTGCCCAGAGTAGACAGAAATTGCTTTATTTTTCAAAATTTTCAAATATAATCATCATCATCATTTCAGCCGAAAGACGTCCACTGCTGGACATAGGCCTCCCCCAAAGATAATAAAATTAATTAAGTACTACAGAAATGTTAGATAAGACCTATTAATTAAATCTTTTCATTTTATTATTTTTTCTTTATGACATACTACTAATGATAACAAGCAGATTTCATTCTAGAAATAAATAACTATAATTTCAGGCTTAAACTTAATTATAGGTGTTGTAGGATTTCTTTTAATAGTTTAAATATGATAATATTATTTAAATAAGTTTAACAATTAATTTTAACATTATATGTAATGAAGATTTATTACAATTCTATATTTTTATATTGTACATTTGGATTGTAGTGCTTTTAATTATTTTTTCCCATTAGTGTTGTAAAAAATATATATAATAATCTTATTTTGACATTATACCTTCATGTATATACTAGCTGTTGTTTACTCTTCTCAGAGTGATACAGATAAGTATCTTATACTGTGGCAATATACATTAAAAAATATTTTATTTTGTCAAAAAAAAAAATACAAATGTCATATTAAATATTTAACAATTGAGCAGAAAACATAACCACTTTTAGTAATAATTTACTAATTTTTGTTTCTTTTATATCATGATAAAATGTATCTGATGTCCTATTGTACTTCATAATCAACTTCTATACCAAGTTACATTCATATCCAGCCATTTGAACATTATTGATAGACAACATTCAAGCAAACATACCTTTTCAAATATAAAATATATAATATACTAGCTGTACCTCTAAGGTATCACTTGAGTAGCTTATTATGTGCTCACTTCTCATACTTGAGTAACAGCTTTCCAGATTGCTTGATATTAATTATTACTGCTCAACTCCTTAGGCTTTTAGAGTGAAGTTATATAGCCTATAATCTTCCTGAATCAATAGTTTATAAAATACATACAGATTTTATCTAATCTGACTTGTAGTTCTAGAAATCATTGTGTTGAAACAATTAAAAAACAATCTCTTGAGATTTATAATATTAGTATAGATATTAGAAGTAATTGCAATGATAAGCAGTGATAGCCCTGTGGTAGCGTGTATGAAAATTGCATCAATTGATGTGAGTTCAAATCCCAGCAATGACCCCAGCTTTTGGTGAAGGAAGATATTGTGATGAAACCATAGCATAGTGGTAGGGCTTTTTCTTATGCCCAACTGGCTAGCTACCACCCATTTCAAGTCAAAAAACTGTCGCTAACCACCTGTAGGTGTATTCTGGCAGTCATTTGAGAGCCAGTTTCCTCACTAGGCTTAGCGTGTTACCATCCAGGGCCACATCATCACTTAACATCAGGGGAGATTGTGGCAATAACACTAAACCTATAAACAATTTAAAAAAAAATACAGCAATACTATTGGACCTGTGGGAAAGTTGAGTAAATTCCAAGAAGAGGAGAGAAGTATTCACTGAGATAGGCAGATCTGATAACAGTTCACTTTAAACAGTGATATGTATTTTTCTTGTATTGTATTATTATGTAGAAGTAAATAAAGAATGAATAATAAGACTTATCATATTTACTGTATTTTTGCATCACATAATCTAAAAACAAAATACTTACGCAATTTATAAAGCAACATTCAATAATAATGAATAAAATTTGTTCACACACAGAGTATTATGATTGACAAATAAATATGCCCATATAGTTGAACTCTACCTATCTTAGGACATTGGGTTATCATTCTTACATGTTATATATACATTTAAATCTATACACAACACAATTTTATTGTTTATTTGTGTAACAAATAAGTGTATCTTGACCTGAAAGTAACTGTGTTCCAAATAGTCATTATAAGCTTTATGTTCAACAGTATGCATGCATGTTAGAGTTGTGCGTTTGATCAAATTATTCGTGAATTTTTCAAATAATTTTAAAATTTGGAGTAAATGAAATATTAAAGTTTGAGTAGATAGTTCAAATATTATAAATTATTCGAAAATCTAATAAATAATGAGAAATTTTCAAATTATTTGAAGAACTTACAAATAATTGGAAATTTTTGAAAAAATCGAATTTATCGGAAAAACTTATGAATAACTCGAAATTATTGAATTATTTGATTGGGTCTGAATAATTTGTAGGTTTGAATTATTCACAGACCCCTAATGCCTGTCTCATTTATATTCATGTGTTTAGTCATAACTACTTATATCTTTGGAGATAAGTAACTTTATGCACCTTTTTACATTGATTCTAAACTATTACAATATTTTATACAGTAAAATACACTTTTATGTAAAAATGGTTAATGCGAGCCAGTTAAGTGACTTGGATGGATCCTGGTATTAATAAATATTTATTACTTCTTTACTACTATTGTGTGTTTCTGTCTGAAAACTAGCTACTTACAGAGGTATATGTTTATTGATGTTACAATTTGAAATTGTCAAGGAAGATTCAGATTCATTTGCTGATGATAGCAACAATCAATAAACAGTAGCAACCACTGGCTGATGGTTCTCCACTGGCAGTAATTACCATCATGTTGCAAATACCATGGCAAAAGTCAGTAACATGTAAATTTTTAATGTGATGCACCATGCTGTAGCTTGGCACTTTGACGTGATTTTAAAAAGTAAAAGAATACTGGAATCTAGTTATACTCCATACTAATAGCACTTTATCAGTATTTCCCCATTTCTACTTTGGCAGGGTGTACCATGTGTAATGGGTTTGTTTTAAAATGTATATATGTAATACTTGATAAACATTATATTCTCTTCTTAGTTGTTTCACTCTAGACAGAGTGGTCGTGGTCGTGAAATGCTTTTGTTGATATTTGCATCACGATATTTCGCTATCCATCCCGATCGGCTGTTACTCTACTAAATTTATGCAATGGACCGCTCAGAGCAGATTTAGTCTTCCATGCATTTTTATGCCTTTTACCTTGCCTTGTAAAAACTCTCCTAAAAGCTATGCATTCGTTGCGACTCGCGACACATAAGCAATCTAAAAGGTGGGTAAAAAGTAATTTCCTAATGTGAATTAGGTGCCATTTTTCGGAAATGAAAAAACTAGTTTCTGTTTTCACGGAAAATTTATTTAAAGGTGTAAAACTGATGACATTCAGTCGTTAAAATGATATAGATCAAATGACCACCTCCTGAGTTAATGCACATTTGTACTCGCTTTATGGCATTTTGAACTGTTGTTTGCAATTCATCTGACTCCAAATTGTTGATTCCTTTTTCAATGGCTTTCAAGACTTGCGATGTTTGTGGTTTACTGTGGTAAACGCAAGATTTCAAAAACCGCTAAAGAAGGAGTCTGGTGCCGACAGATCTGGCGATCTGGCTGGCCAGTTCAAATGGTCAAAACGGGACATTACAGGGTCCGGAAATTGGTGTTTCAAAATCTCCATCGAACTGTGTGTAAGATTGCTCTATCCTGCTGGAACCAATAATTCACGATTCCCAATTCGATAAAAAAAATAGTTTATGATTTCGGCGTTCTTAAAAAAATAAGGACCAATCACGCAGCAAATACGTGCTGCATTGTGTTAAAATAATATTCTGGAAATCGGTAAAATAAACAGAAACAATAATTCCGCGTTGTTCAGATGTGTGTATTGCTTCATTGCTTATTTTCAATTAATTCTCTATTTGCCTACAAAATTAGTATTAAAGCGCAATGATATATGACGCTGTTTGCAAAAGTTATGGCTCATTAGTCATCACATTATGTATGAAATTACTTTTACTTCACGTGTAATAAAGAATATATATTCTTGGCACTGTACAATTAGTTTTTATCAACTTGCAGTATCGTTGTTTCAAAATGTGCCTGGAAAAAGCGATGCCTCTCAAGCGCGAATGCCAACACATATCGATAGATGTTTGGCGACATATTTTAACGTGAATGTGATAGCTATTTCATACGGATCCCTAACTTTTTATTCTATCGCCTATGTTCACCAGGGGTAATGTAGGATTTTGTGAAAGAATTTTTCAAATCGGTCCAGTAGTGTCAGAGCAATGCAAAAAAACAATCAAATCTTTCCTCTTTATAATATTAGTTTAGATGAAATACAAGCTTGTATTTATTTATTGCTATTTTGTCTAATCACCAGGCTTTAGCAGAATGGTGCAAGGAGCACAGCATCGATCTCGTAGTGATCGGGCCCGAGGATCCACTCGCCAATGGTATCGTCGATGGCTTAGCTCCTTACAATATCCCTTGCTTCGGCCCGACTAAAGCTGGCGCCCAGATAGAAGCTAACAAGGACTGGGCAAAGAAATTCATGAACAAATACCAGATACCGACAGCGAGGCATAAGTCTTTTACTAATGCTGCAGATGCTAAGGAGTTTATAAACAGGTACTGGTTAATTCTTTCGGTTAGTGATAATCCACTATTTAGTCTGACACAATTTAACACCTATATTTCTTTAAATAACAAAGTTCTGAATTAAATGAGCGAGACTGTCACTTGGATCCTATTCTACTTATTAGACCAAGTGCCCCGTGCTACCCCACATTGTTTTGCTAGCCCACCGGTCTTCACTTTTTGGTATCTATTTACAATTAATTGTCCCGCTAGTATATAGCTACTTTCTGTAATGCATCAAAACTGTTCCGACTCCTGATTCGGTGTAAAGTTGCTGTTTCGCCATTATACTCGGTACGTGTAATCAAGGCTTTAGTCCTTAATTGTAAAATTTAGAAGCTCTATTTTTTATCAATTTTATCATGCAGGAAGTTATAAGCTGTTGTTTGACCGCAAACTCACTTGATGTTAAATGACGTAGTCGAAAATATTAACATCCTAAGCCCAAGAAGAAACCTGGGTCTTATTAAGCGCGGCTGCGGGAATACTCAACTAACCAGGCGGGTATTAGAAAATACCCTAACACTTTGCTATGGATTCGTACACGGAAAATTCAGAATCATTGTGGGATTTAATACTTCGTTGTTCAGCGCGGTGCCCGAATGTGCTATCATTGAGCTATCGTCGTATAATCCAAAAACAACGGTGAAAGTCGAGAGGCGATATATCCGTTGCTTGCTGTGTGGTAAGAGACGACATTGGTGTCGGACTGAATCGCGACTACTATACACCAGGTAGTTGAGTAGTTGTGTTTGAATTCTGTGATTAACAACATGTGTAGTGACGTCACTTGTCATGTTACTATGAAAAAAAAAACATGCTTGATTGCAAATCCCACCAGCTAGCACAATGTTGGCTATTCCTGAAATATTCACAATTGAAACGAGTCAGTTTAAAGGTTTTTTACCATGTAATTGGTAATTACGACTAGAACTCTCATACAAAACTTTAGATTTGTAATGTGATAATAAACTTTATTGCAAATGTTGTAGAAATATCTAGATCTTTTGCAGTCATGCAGAGATATCGTGCGTCTGAGAGTAGGTCCCGTAAACTTACAATTATTATCAGGCAGGCGGGTGACCTGCGGGAACAAAGTACCGACATTATCACCGCTCACTTCATTATTTCTGTTTTTGTTCAAGTGAATGTAGGACAATGTCATACGGTTTTAAGCTGTGTCTACATTAGGTTGTTGTTTTCTGTATGGCTGTACTCTTTCTCAAACAAATTTCCTGAGATATAGCATTTAGTTCCGTCAATATTTTTGGAATTTGTTTTTTAGCCCATGGTATCCTGATCGCTTAGTAGTTTTGAAATTAACGCTAATATTGTCAGAGGGCAATGAAGAGGGCTATGTTCGAAATCTCTTTGCGTGATCGAATCACAAATGAGGAGATTCGCAAAAGAACCAAAGTCACCGACATAGCCCGAAGAATAGCTAGACTTAAGTGGCAGTAGGCGAGCCACGTAGCTCGTAGAACGGATGGCCGATGGGGCCAGTCGTTGTGGCGATCTTTGGGAGAGGCCTATGTTCAGCAGTGGACGTCTGTCTGCTGGAATGATGATTTAGGTCCTTATTGGCACCTCAGATACCTCATTGACAATCCAAAAATAGCGCGGATTAAAAAAATCATTTCTGCTGTCGTTTTCCTCTTATCAAATATATAATTAAGAAACGTCGATCTTAGCAGGCTGGTCAAATGATTATTGAATTTGTGCAAATATTTTTTACTGTTAAAATTCGCTTTTATTTTACTGTTGGGTCATCGTAGTATATTATACTGTGGTTACATTAACTTTGCGTGTACTTTAGAACCAAAACACTTTTTGTTCATAGTAGCTCGGAAAATTGACGGTATCGTTCAGCAAGTAAGTAAGTAGCAAGCACAGTACAATCCAAACATAACGGTGATCACCGAGAGATCGGCAATC
The DNA here is from genome assembly GCA_947532125.1 of Saturnia pavonia. NCBI lineage: Eukaryota > Metazoa > Arthropoda > Insecta > Lepidoptera > Saturniidae > Saturnia > Saturnia pavonia. The sequence goes on from OX383906.1 coordinate 15,321,591, forward strand.
CATCGGCATTCACCGCTGTCATGCTATTCTGCATAAATATCTCTTCACGTTACTCTTAAGGGGCCGGGAGTCGTAAGAAGGAGGGAACACATTCGTTGGGAGATTTTTCCACAGTTTCAAGGTACAACAAAGTTAAAACATAGAGAACTTTTAATCCGTGTCTGTTTTACTATTAAACTGTGACTCCGAAGCCCAACGTGTGTGGTTCTGTAGTGGAAAGGAGAGAAGGGAAATAGATTGAATAGCTCTTCGGAACACTCGCCGTGATGCAGACAGTAGAAGACGCTCAGCGACGCAATGTTTCTGTATGTAATGTGTATTTAGCATAGTAGAAGAAATGAATATATAAATTAATTTAAATATCGCAAAGCGGACTAATGTAAGCTCAGCATTATATTATTGATTCATCATATAAGAAGACTTGCACGACACATGTTGAATGTTTATTTTAGAGATGTAGCATAATTTAACTTGTAAGTTGATTTTACGATTATCATTTCTTTTTTAGAGCTAAATATAATATGATTATGCTTTAAATCAATTGAGTTGTGCGTTAGCTGTGTAAATGAAATGACAAAAATAAATTATAACAACAATTGAAATCGCAATCTGAAACACTTGAAATATTGAATGGCTGACTCCAAACAACAAGATTAATTCTTCCAGTCAATATTCTTCGTTGCTTGTTGCTGCATTGAAAATGTAGGAATCCGTTATACCAATTTTTATTCTAAATTAAAAAATAAACTAATAAATTAAATGTACAACGGCGGTCGATCAATTCGATTAATTTTCGATTCGTATGATTCAAACGATTAATTTTCTATTCCTTGCTTTTATTATTATGGTCCACTCTAGTTTTAAGTAACATAGAAAGTAACGATGCACGTAGTAAAAAAATGAATATTCAAAAAAATCATTGTATAAAGGAAGTTATTTGGGATTTTATCGTGCAAAATGTTTTTATAACGTTTACCAATATCAACATTTATTTTAAATGATAATTGATAGTCGAAATGCTCGTTTTTAGGTTATATCATAATTTTTACGATGTAATAATTTACGTTATGTGTATGTGTCATGCAAGTCTTCGTATGATGAAAAAGTTTTGTAGGTGCATATTTGTATTATTTGGTGCTTATTATAAACTTATATTTACCAGCAGGGTAAGTTCACGTCACAACAACAACAAGTATTTTCTATTCTCTTCTAAGTTCCATTTTTTCCTAATGATGTAGCAATTAGGATGTCTGAGTAAATACAGAAATGTTTTGGAGTTCAACAATGATAGGATTGGCTAAATTCATCATTCGTTTTTTTATTTGTCTTCTTTGCAGAACTAAACCGTGTTCTATAGGTTGACTTAAGACAAAAACTAACAACGTTCAACTTTTTTTTTAATTCCTTTAATGATTTACGCATCATGTTTATACAAGCAGACATTGTGTAAATTGCTGGTTTAGCCTTCATAGCAACAATGTTGTCCACTGTGATAATAATTTAAAAAGATTTATGGCTACAAGAGTTGTAGATATGAAATAATATTTATTTATCTTATAGGTATTTCGCATGCCTCCGAAGACTTCATTGACACGAAGCAATAACGGATAAATTACAGTTCGTTATACTCTTCCCGGTGACCTTTATTAACAGTTTTTTTTTATCGTTTAGGTTTGGCGTAGATTTCCACAATTTCATCTGATGTTAAGTGACGATGTGGCCCAAGATGGTAACACGCTAAATCTAGTGGAAGACTGGCTCTCAAGTGCAGCTGCCGGAACACACCTATTGGTGCTTGGCGGCAGATTTTCAACTTGAGGGTGGTAGCTAGCCAGGCGGGCATTTGAAAATGCCCTATCACCATGCTATGGTTTCCTTACGATGTTTTCCTTCACCGAAAGCTCAGGATCATTGTAGGGATTCGAACTCACGTCAATCGACGCGAAGTCGTACACGCTACCACTGCGCCATCATCGCTTTAGTTGTCTATAAAGTTGATTTACAAACTGGATAAAATAGTTTTTGGTCTTATTAATCTAATTCTGCCCTTAATAAATTAAACATACGGAAGTTTAGAAATTGCTTAGCTAAACGATGTTTCACGAAATATATCTGAAAACCATCAGATGATGTTTAAAGTTTTATTTTTAACGAACGTAGCAATTATGCTGATATTCAGATGTATTTGGCAGTTATAGCATTCCTATCTGAGGTCAGTACCAGATTTGTGTTTAGCTTCGTGTGCCCGTGCATCTTGTCGATCAAACCTTTCGAACCCTGGATATTGCGCAAGCACTATTTCTTTGAGTGAAAATAATGCATGACGTTGTTGGTTTTCTTAGTTGGACATCGCTCAGTGATCAGTTCGTTTTAAAACAGTTTTAGAAGTGGACCCTTAAAATGACAATGATTAATTAATAAAACTGGAAAATATAAATCTTTTTCTTCCAGTGCTCCTTTCCCAGCGCTCGTTGTAAAGGCGTCGGGTCTTGCAGCTGGCAAGGGTGTCGTAGTCGCGACCACGAAGGAGGAGGCTTGTCAGGCGGTTGATGATATTCTGACAGATGCCAAGTACGGTTCTGCAGGAGAGACAGTCGTGATTGAAGAATTGCTGGAGGGAGATGAAGTCTCTGTAAGCATTTAAGTTTATGTTCTTACTAACTGTGCCCGCGGCTCCGATCTTTGGACTATATAATGCCGTCGGTCGAACGCATGCGCTAGATATATGCTATCGCAGACTTTTTTGTAGGTCTTTTTAAGATTTACAATTATGTAGATAATTAATTTGATATATCTCGTATAGTTTACTCAGTGTAAGTCATTTAAGCGCCCCAAATGTGTCTTTCTTCTGAAATGATTCACCGTTACCGTTACTGCTTATTTCGTATGTTAGTTACTTTATCTTACAAAATATATCCTATAACCTGGCTAGATAACATAGCTATGATTTAAAATATAAAAAAGCATGTATTTGAGATAAATGGTTTTCGCATGAAAATAACATAAACGGACAGACAGACAGAGAGACGTTATCTATAAATATAGATAGATGAAAACATTTTGTGTGGTACGATAACATTAAATGTCGTACATAAAAAGTTTGATTGAAAAAACAATCAAGCTAAATTTGTCACGCAGGTCTTAGCATTTACTGATGGTGAAACAGTATCTATGATGCTTCCCTCGCAAGATCATAAGCGTATCGGCGATGGAGACACCGGCCCCAACACTGGCGGAATGGGGGCGTACTGTCCCTGCCCGCTTATCACACCGGACCAACTTGCAGATGTCAAGGATCAAGTGCTCCAGCGTGCCATCGACGGGTTGAAGGCTGAGGGAATCAAATATGTTGGTATGTATTTTTAAATAACCCGATTGGATGGCAACCACCTTACGTATTATGAAAAATATATCTTTGATATTTGTAGAATGACATAAAGATATCGCTTGTCTTTAGATGCAGCCCAATAATTACGCCAAGCTTTTATAAAAATATATATATATATGTTGTGAGCCCTTTAAGAAATGTACTAAGAAAAAATTGATGCTATGAACAAAAAAAATTTGCATTGTTTATTTCAATATTTATGTTCTAACGGGAGATAATTAACGTTTATAATACTATAACATATCTCAATTACGGATGTCATCATTAATTAAATACTGACCTTTTCCAAAATTTGTTTGTTGTGACACTATACCGTTATATCTGCTTATCGCGTAACCTCTAATATCATTAAAACATAGGAAAAATACTTCAAAACATATTTTCGAATGATGTGATTTTTTTTTCCAGAAAAATAATAGTCTTTTTCAATATAAACATTAATCTCTATGCAAATTCTCTATGCATCATAATTAACGATCGATATATTACGATCTCGGAAGTGAAGAGAACTTTATACCTAATAAATAATATGACAGGTTGAGCGAGATACGACGATGTTACTTTGTTGTTTTATCATTGACATATTACCCAGACGACGTGTTCTTGAACTGTGTATTTCACCTGATTTATTTCTTCGATAATTACTTATAGTTTGCTAACAGTCGTTTAAGTAGTTCCCTCATTGTCACTTGCTCACAGAATACATTCCGGATACACCCCTTTTAAAGTCAATTTACGTGAATTGATTGAAGGTGATTAACATATTATGTTGACAAAATGTGATCGGATCAACCTTCAATGAAGATCCATTATAGAGCAGTTTAATCACAACGTAATGGATCAAGATATATTAAAAAAAGAGTCTTATAGTAGTCGCATATGATGTGTAACATCTGACATGACATATTCCTTAATCGCATTTTTTTTAAGAATGATGAAATTTGTCAGACACTTAATAGTAAAGATAATTATTAATATAGTTTACACATATAAATATAACCTCAGATTTTATATAAAACATTGTATAACTGTAGATGAGTGCACAGCTGATGCGTTCTCTTTCTCTATTTCCTTTTCTCTTTTTCGTCACACACACGCATACATTATGTTGGCCGAAAGTACGTCGTGGTACCAACCTCACTCAAAATTGGTTGGCACCATCTCACAACAATCTCTCCGCCACCGCGCGCGTTTGCTCGGATTCCTGTAACACATTTCCGTCACTTTTCCAAAATCATTCCCACAAAAAATATCCAGCAACCGAATGATAAATTTGTGGAAATTAATGGAAAGATGTTACACGTGAAACGTTTTTTTTTTTTTTTTCGAACTGACTACACTGTAAGCCTGAGGGGCCCTGTACGTGGCTAATTTGCAAGTATGGAAGCCAAGGTTTTATGGAAGTTTGTTATTAGTGTACGAAGTTACGCTGGGACTGTCTCTAAATTAAATAAATGAATTTAAAAAACAAATTTCGAAGTGTGAAAGCCCAGAAACTGTTTAAAGTTTTTTAGCTACTGCTTCTTTCTATATTGGTACATCTAATCATTTTTTCTTTTTAAATTCTATTTTATTCATCTTCTATTATGTACATGCATATTATTCTGAGGAATGGTTCTTAATTAAATGACTAGAACCGATCACTTTATCCAATCCCGAGTAGAGTGAGAATCGGTTATACTCCAATGCCATTGATCGTTGGAAGTTTCTACAAAGAACGACTGTAGCAACAAGTGAGAGCTGTATTACTTCACAGCGTGTTATTAATGCTTCGAGTAATGAAAATTCATTCAGGCACTTCTACAAAGCTAAGGCTATAGAGCCATATTTGAATAATGTTAAACTAAATATTAACATTGATGGGTTTGAGTGTCTGGCAGTGAAAACATATTCATATCAGAACCATTCTCTCTGTTTATCCGTTGATTAAATTTCTGTCTATATAACGTCACTCGCAAACCTAGTATTATTACGTATATCATTACCTCTTGACCCCATTGTTTACTCATTATCTCACCAAGACGCTACAGAGATAATTCGCGACAAACACATTGGTTTCAGCTATTTAATCACATAGTTACACGATTACGTAACTTGTCACTAACAGAAGAGAGTTCATTTTGAAATAAAAATGTAACTGACGGCAATTATTGTTGTTGATTAATGACTTTTGTAATTGTAAGCTTTCAGTTGCTACGCATATGTAATTAGAAGATAAAGAAAAATTATAAAGAGAGTTGATTATACTAATCGCTATAGTTACAATATTTTTTGTAGTTCATTGACACGTCTTGCAAGTGTCGTAATGTTATCTTAGCACGCGTTTGGAGAGTTCTCCATTTCTCTAGGTATAAAGGAATAATATACTTAGTTTTATATACCTTATACCTTTGTGTGGATCGTGAAGACTATTTTCTTGTTTTGCAAAAAGTGTATATGAGTCCGTTACAAGTTAAAGGTTGATCTTTTGTCGAAATATAAAGAGCTTTTTCTTAATAACAATTACTCTGCTGGTTCAAATATTTAAAGTAAGTCATATTTTCCAAAACGTGACAGCGTCGCTTTCCTCTATCTAGCGCAACGTTTGTTATAGTTAAGCTTTTGTAAGGGCCAATATTTAAATTACATGCTGCAAATGGCTATATTGATTTATATTAAATGGACAAAGTATTTATGGTACTTAATTGGATAAGGATTAATGCTGTATTGCTTAAAATCACTTCGTAAATATGCCATTTTTTCCCGTAAAATGTGAAGGATAAAAAATGGTTATTGTGGGTTATCCTTAAGAGATAGACATATACCATCGCGGACTTTTTTGTTGACCTTTTTAAGGTGTACAATACTGTAGTACATTATTTTGATTTATCTTGTGAGGTTCAGCCAGAGTTTGCAATGTAAGCGCAAAAAATGTGTTTATTTACGACATCACATTAGAAACCTCTAAATTTAACAGTGTTTCTCTACAATATTATGCATGTATTATACATATAAACCTTCCTCTTGAATCACTCTATCTATTAAAAAAAACCGCTTCAAAATCCGTTGCGTAGTTTTAAAGATTTAAGCATACATGGGGGTCGGACAGAGCGACGCGACTTTGTTTTATACTATGTAATAAACTACTAATACTAATAATAAACGACTTGATAAAGTTAAAATGAGTATAAATGTCGTCATGTAACGAATTGTGTCAGATTATGTTTGATTGCATTGGAATATCCTTTATAAACTTACTAATAAAAGCATAAATTCAAAATTCGATAAATAAATTACAATTAAAGCAGTTAGTGACAATGATGATTTACTAATTGATTTCAATTAAAAATCCGTCCCTTGATTTCGTATTTCGTAAGAGAAAAGCGATAGCAGAAATAGCTAAACATCGGTACCAAAATAGGTAATTCAAATTATGAGCCAGCCACAATGTACTAAACATATTTTTAATTTTCGAATTTACAATTTTCATCTCGGTATTTAGTCATTTCTGCCACCCTTTGCTGTTGCGAAATACTTAATTAAGGGTTGGTTACTATAATGCAGCTGACATTGAAATAAAATAATTTGTGTGTTTAGTTCTAAGTCATTGACTTGAGCTTTAATTATAGTTATGAGGCAAAGAGGAACTTATCTTCAGGTTCTTGATATCTTGAATGGCATACAGATAATAGATGAATATTTTAAAAGGAGTCCATTCCTAATTTTTTAGGTTAATCTAAAATGAAAAAAATGAACTCTTATAGGATCTCTTTGTTGTCCGTTTGTCTATGTGAAAAGCTCATTTTTCTGGAAAAGTGCTGGAGGTATAAAGTTGTAATAAATATCGAATACTAAAGTATAATATGGCCTCATACTGCTGCATAAAAAGATTATAGGTTAACGTAATAAACAATTAAAAAAATCTTAATGAAAAAAGATCTTGTTTTCCGAACTTGTGGTAGTGTGTTGAAATTCATAAATGCCTTTTTAGGGCCTAAATTAAATAACATATTTTTGTTCTCGAAAGAGATATGGCTCTTCATACAAAAAGACCCACTCACTGTTCGACTATCGAAACATATATGACAATTCCCAGGGACTTACAATCTTTAGGAATCTTAATCAATCAGGAATATTTCCGAAAATAATAAATTTCAACACATAAAACTTGTTCCGTCACGCAGCCGTCAGAATATAAGGATAATATATAAACAATCTTATGTAAGACATGTAATAGTACGGAACCCTCAGGGTATGAGTTCTACTCCCTACCTATCAGATTCTTTTTTTTATAAATATAAATATGATGACATAATTTCATACATGGCCATTCAATTCCAAACCAAGCAAAGCTTGTATTATGGTAACTAAACAGCTAGTATAATATTTAACACCCAGACAGTCCCTTCACCTGACAGTCAGTCTTATGCGAGGATTCAATTCGCGACCTCTCGGCTCATAGTGTAGGGCTTACCAATGCGCCACGAGGCCTGCTGTTTCTATGTTTGTATTTAACGGTACAGGCGTTTATAAAAATATTTTTTATTTCAGGTGTACTGTATGCTGGACTCATGGTCACTAAGTCTGGGCCGATGACGTTGGAGTTCAACTGTCGTTTCGGAGATCCAGAGACCCAAGTTCTCATGACCTTGTTGGAATCAGACCTGTACACGATAATGAAGGTAACTTCATTAATTATCAACTAACATTTATTGTCTGCAGAACTTATGTTATTGCCCTTTGATATTTCATAGGTCGTGCTAATGTATCAAAATAGCAATTTAATTAAAAAATGTCGTTTAAATAGTAGCACGGCAAAGTGACATCACTATGCCTGATGCTAGGCACATTACAATTCAAAAACAACGGCGGCTACCAGGAGTTCAACAATATATCATCGGCTTATCACGAAACGAGACGAACTAAATTTGAGTCATTGTGAAGGGTTTATAACCCTGTGCATAGTGGTTACAATCCAATCGGGTATACAATGTGTAGATCCCTCCCTATCACTCCGTTTGACTACTGCATATACACTGGTTGATCCCGGAACGCGACACGCGTAAGGGTATGATATAAGTGTAAGGGTATATGATGGTATATAGTGGTCGTGCTCTAGTCGCTCCAGCAGAGTAAGTATATAAGATAAGTCGTTTTATTAAAGTTCATTGTTTTGAATTCGGTAAACTTGTTTAGTTTTTTTCTTTCTATTGGTTTCTATAGGCCTGTGTCACCGGCACATTGAAACAAGTACAAGTGCAATGGAATACAAAATTATCATCCGTTGGAGTAGTTATTGCTTCCAAAGGATACCCTGAAACGTCCACGAAGGGTTGTGTGATCAGTGGTGAGTCTTATAATATCGTCAAAGTACACTGCAAACTTCAAAAAATGAAGCGTTCCGTTAATCTTTAACATTTTAGATATCGTAAATGATTTATACTGATTTTTTGTTATACTGAATTATACTGAATTCATTGCACTCGGAAAATAAAGATATTTTAATGTTAATATTAAAGGCTACTTAATGCCATTGTTATTTGATAAATTCACCAGTGACTTTTGGATTGTACTTTAAGTAAATATAAATCCTGAGGTAATATAATTTATTCTAACATAATTATATTGCGAAAATTAAATTTGTTTTTATTACTTTCATTGATTGACTTCAAATTTGTTTTACTATTTTTACTAGTTAGAAAAAATCACTTTTAACTTAAAAGCAAAACTGCGCTAATATTTGTTTAATAACTGAGAGACAGAGTTAATTATAATTTATAGGATCTGTATCTATAAATTTTCCCGCGACTTCGTTTCCATTATCTTGAAAATGAAACGATTTGCACGCCATCTTGTTTAAACAGATTATACTCGTCAAAATTTCATCGTAATCAGACGTATGGTTTGTATGAATACAGTTGTTGTCATTTTTGTTTGTTCTGTATGTTATTTATTGAAGTATACTATTTATTTTTTATTATTATACTAATTACGAAGGTCAGAGCCGGAGGATCCAAGTTATACCAAAATTACTTAAAACTTAATTTATTTTAAATTACAAACTAGACTAAAACTAATAAGATGTGACTGCTGCCGATGTTAGGCTCACAGTAACGTTTAATAATTAATACATACTTCAATATAGTAAGGAAGGAGTCGGGTTGCCCAACGTTTCTTCTACCGAAATTGCTGACTCGATCTCAGGTGCACCGTGGGACTGTGAACGGAACTCGGTTCCATGTTTACTCTCGGTCAGCAATTGTGATTCGTTGCGATGGCGTAACATACTATATACTTATATACTTATATAAATTCTTGTTTGCACTACCTACAATAAAATGTTTCTCATATTACCACTGGTTAGCTGAAAGAAAATACTTTGTGAAATTAAATTCGCCAGTGTACGCACCAAACATTATAAACATATTTAATTGAAATGTATAATTCGATTGTTTGAAGGTTTATCGCAAGTACAGTCGAACCCTGGTATAGTGGTATTCCACAGTGGAGTGGCACGTGGAGCCAATGGTTCACTTGTGACTTGGGGCGGTCGCGTGCTTCTTGTTTGTGCTCGAGCCACTTCACTACGTTCTGCGTCAGCTGCTGCTACAGCCGCAGCGTCAGTAATAGACTTCCCGGGTGCGCAGTACAGAAAAGACATTGCCCATCGGGCTTTTTCCAAGTAAGTCTTATTATAGTTAGTCGTTTTAAGGGTAATATATAACTGGAAACAGTTTCATGTACTTGTCAATGTTATCATGGGCTTATACTTTATTTTTAACTTTGTTTTATACTTTTTATTTACTCTTAAGGTGATTATTTTAATCTCAAGCCAGTTTTTTAATATGTGCATGCATAAATCACGCCTATTTCTCAACAAGGTAGGCAGAGACCACGTCCTTCCACTTGCTACGATCCTGACATACAAATTTCACTTCCTCAACATTCATCAATCTTTTCGTGCATGGTTTAGAGTACTATTGAACTGACCTTTCTTCATTTGATCATTGATTCATTGATTTGATCGTGGAACGTTCGTCTAGGCCTTCCTCTTCCAACGTTCCCAATTACACTCATCTTATAAATCTGTCTAGTCAATCTTCTTTCATTCATTCTCTCTACATGCCCAAACCATCCAAGCATCCCTTTCTCAATCCGTTTCACTATATCTTCTTTCACACCACAACGTTCTCTTATTACAGTATTTCTTATCCTGTCACTCAATTTCACTCCTATCATACTTCTTAGCGCTCTCATTTCTACTGCATTTATTGTACTTTCATGTTTTTTCTGCCACTTCACATTCCGTACTTTCACTTCCGTACATGCGTGTTGGAACTAACACTGCTCCATCTACAGCCAGAGAGCTTGTCTAGAGATTTTCTGGCTGTTCATAAAGGCGTGAAACGCCCCTTTCATCTTATTACCAGCATTAACTCTCCTTTAAATACCATTTACACACTTTCCATCATTAGTAAACATTGATCTCAAAAAAACAAATTCATTCACTTGCTCAAGTATGATCATGAAAAAAGATAATTTGTTCTATTAAAGGAGATGCTCCGTTTTGTAAATTTAAATTAGATCATGTAGCCACTTCTAAAAAAAAAGATATATCCTTTATTTATGGGGTTTAAATCCATTACATATAATCTGCCATATTAGAAAAAAGCACCATAACTTTTGTCTTCTTTGCGTTCACTTTCATTCCCTTTCTTTCCAAAGCATAATTCATAATAGTCACCATCGCTTGTAAATCTTTAGCCGACGATGCAAGTAATACTTGATCATCGGCGTAAAGAAGACATTTGAAAAGTAACTCATTCACTCTCAGTCCACAGTCACTATCTTTTAAATTTGTCAGACAATTATCCATGAATAGATTGAACAGCCATGGAGAATCTACACATCCCTGTCTAACACCCTTTATATATATATTTTATATATGTCGTAACCATACAGCTTAATTAGCTTTGCAGTTACCAACCCAGCTTTTTTATTAGGCTGCACTGTTCAACCAGCTTCCTGAATGATTTTTAGCCAATGCGTCTAATACAGGTTTAGTAAAAAGGCTTAGCTGTTAATTGAAAGGCTAATTTAGGTATGACATATATTTATTAAACATATTTGTTATTTTCATGTTCTAACATTTTCATTTTAACTTAAGCAATTCTCATTAAAACCTTACTCTATTGTATTTTTATATTGAAATGCCAAATAATACTCTACTAAATATAATACTGAAGTTAAAAAAAGGGAATATTCAATGCATACTGTATTTAACAAAATTTAGTGTCTAATTAACACACGCTATCTGTGCAATCTTCTGTTTGATATTTTTTATTAATTACTTTTAAGTAATTACTTATTAATATACTTTTTGTTCATTTTTTTTTAATAATTTTGATATAAATTTGTTGGTTATAAATGTTAAATTTTGTTTCAGCGTGTGAATCTTCGGGTTAATTAATTAATTCTACATCAATCATAAATTAATTAGTTAAACATTCATTTTCATTAACTCTTCATTTTATTTTATATAGCTTGCCATATCAGTATAGCATGGAACAATTTGGTAAGCAAAACTGATTGATTGTAGATTCTTAATATTTTTAATAAATGTCTTTCTTACGTGTTTTGCGATTGTATTTATTACTACCTTATCTATGGTAACTGAGTTTATTAACAAAATTTAACGAAATAAATTATTTGATTTTTAGGGACTATGTATAAAACTAGCTTTTGCCGGCGACGTCGTTCACGTTGTTTTAAAAATATAACGTCTTATTCGCCATCTGTAAAGTGTTTGTACTAATACAGAAACATTAGCGGGTGTTCGTACAACAACTCATATCAAAGTTTGATCGCAATCGGACAAATAGCTTAGGACCGCATAGGGTACAATTTCTTTTATTAATTATCTAATTGTATCATAAACAAGTATTTACTTCATTACCCCTGTCGGCCTGTCCACTGTTCCTACTTTGAGAATCTATATATTGAAAAAAAAATGGCTCTCTTTCCTTTCAAAGTACCTGCAGTGTTGCATCGTATATCCTGATCAAATAAGCAGATAAAAATAAAAGAGCCAGAATAACGTTGACGAATTTTTTAGCTAGAGCAATAAATAGAATTATATTATAATTTATTTCATATTCTACTTTGCTTTAAACATTCTGATCTATGGAAACTTAGATAGTATCAAGTAACAAGTATTTACGCTAGGCTATATTTATTTGAAACAAACGTCGTATAGGATCGCAGTTAAAAGGTAAGTCACTGATAGATTACTACTCTTGAGAACTGAGCTCGAATATCCGCGTGTTGCCAACTACAATGCCCTTCAGGACGGAACACAGCTAGAATACTGATGCTTTGCAGCAGAAAAAAAAGAGCTACCGTAGTTAAACCTTTCACTTTCTTACCACACTTAAGTATTTCTTTGAATAACATCGTAACTTTAAATACAATAAAATAAAACTATACTTTATTTTATCTTACAAAGGTGGCAAACTTACGCGGCTTAAACTTAAGCGGCTACCGTAGCCTATAGATGCTTGTTATAAATATCATGGGTATCACTAGTGCGTTGCCGACGTTGTACCCCCTGACCCAAGGATCTCTGGAAACCCTACTCACCGCAGGAACACAACACTAGATTATTTGGCTGCGATCTTCTGTTGGGTGGAGGTAGTCCACCAGTCGGAATGCCCCAAATAGAGGGAAATCTCCAAAGAAATTTAGCTGTACCTTACCTCTCTTCCATTAACAAAAATAGAAAAAGCTGTAGTATATTTGAGTTTTCAATAACCAACAGAGTCATTTTTACTTTACAAAATTTTTACATAGTGAGTGAAAAAAAATCATCGTTAATTAATTAGTAGTGTAGTATCGTTAAGAACTAATACATATATTAATTCAATTTACATATGAATCACGAAGCAAAAAAAAACAATGAATTAGTTTTATAGTTATAATAAATCTGTATTGTACACATAATTTTTTTCCAAATTTCCCCCTACACATTCTATATAAAAAGGACACAGATCACGAATGTATCCTTACATTTTTTTTGTCTGTCTGTCGTGTTTTTATCGTTATAGGTTTGCGTAGTGGCCACAATCTCACCTGATGTTAAGTGACGATGTGGCCCAAGATGATAACACGCTAAACCTAGTGGAATACTGGCTCTTAAGTGCAGCTGCCGGAACACAGCTATTGGTGCTTGGCGACAGATTTTCAACTTGAGGGTGGTACCTAGACAGACGGGCATTACAAAAAGCAACACCACCATGTCAGTTTGTATGTCCGGATATAACTCAAAAATGGTATCCCCGATTCTAATGAAATTATGTAAACGGGAAGACTATTATACCATTGGTCAAATTCGGCTATAAGAATTTTAGATGTTACTTATTAATAGAAATCGAAAAAAAAAAACATTGGAAAATGACATTTATTTGTTATTAATTCTCAACCGATTCCGATGAAATTTGATAGACGGAAAGCATACCGAATTCAATTATTGATGTGCTATAAGAATCGTCAATAATACATTTAGGAATCGTAAAAAAATCGTTCTCAGAAGATTTTGATGAGATTTTGTACATGGGTAGTATTATTCTCAATTGATTGACTATAAGAAATGTATATGAATTAAAATTACCGGGTGAAAATAATTAATGCGTAATAAACTGATGTATAAAATTTGCTCACAATATCTTGAGAGGGAAACTTTTCGACAGAATCAACGGGCTTTCGTACTTACAAAGCGGGGTGGATATCGACGCTGCCGCGACCCTGGTCCGCCAGATGGAGCCTATAGCGACGGCGACTCACAGAAAAGGTGTCCTGGGTAGATTGGGCTGCTTCAGCGGTCTCTTTCAACTGTCTGCGATGGACCCCAATCTTAAAGACCCGGTCCTTGTTCAGGGAACTGACGGCGTCGGTACTAAACTGAAGGTGATGAACGGAAAAAAAGCTTTATTATACGAATAATATGTTAGTGATTGACAGTTTTGAATGGTAAAGTTAATAATTAAGTATTTTGTTGCTGAGTACGGCGACCGTACACCAGGTGTAACATTCGCTATAATGACACCCTTTGGTGTTTCGTGTTCGTTCGTGATCAGCCGGTAATCAAGCGAGGTGATAGGGATCGGCATCCAACTACGTCGCGACCACCATGCACGTGGTCATGAACTCGTCACAATGACTGTCGCATTTTGGTTTGTCGCATTTTGGGATTACCCGGTATATCCATTTGCTTTGAGGCTTCAGTCCGGTATGACAGCTTCGACTGGTGATAGATTGTGGATCTCTCGGTGGTCGCCGTTCAGGTTTACGGATTGCACTCTGCTTACCATAAGGCATAGTGCCGTCAACTGGCTGTGCTATTTATTATATTAACAAAAAAAAAAACTCTCACCACAGATTTTGCATAGAGGTAGGATATTTTCTAATACCCGCCAGACTAGCTACCACTCTTAGGATGATCATCTGTCGCCAAACAACTATACGTCTGTTCCGGCAGTTGCATAGGTGCTTGGTGAAAGATTATCACCTTCAAGTTGATAATCTGTCACCAAATTTTTCGTTCTATACATATTATATATATTTATCCATACATATACAGATAGCGGAAACGATGAACAAGTTCGACACAGTCGGACAAGACCTGGTTGCTATGTGCGTGAACGACATATTATGCGCTGGCGCAGAGCCATTCGCGTTCCTCGACTATATGGCTTGCGGCCGGCTCCAGTTGGAAGTCGCTACGACGATTGTCAAGAGCGTTGCCGACGCTTGTATCATGTCCGGATGCGCGTTATTGGGTATGTATACCGTAATCTCCCTTTCTTTTTTATTTAAACATCCAATAGCGGGATTACGAGTAAAATTGATTGTATACTAAGCTGCCTACGCCTAGACACCCGGGCTATAAAGTGTCCTGTCAAGGCATTTAAATTTTCCCACCAACAGCAGTGCTCGGCTGTCGCCACGAGATTGGTATCAACACCAACTAGAAGTCTAGAGGTTAGTTAACATTATCTACGACTATGTCAAAGACCGCACCTTCCGCTACCGAGTGGAAGGTGTACTCTCCACTTCCCACCCCTATACGCTTAGGAGTCCCGCAAGGCTCCATTCTGGCGCCTTGTCTGTTCAATCTGTACGTCAAGGTTTATACGCTGACGATGCAGTCGTCTCTACGCCGCACGCAGGAACACACCCTTTACATCCTAGATATCATCTTGATGAATCATAGCATAGTGTTCGGAGAATTTCTAGTTATCACTTTTTCAAGCACATATCAATCAGTGTGTTCCAGCAATCGCGCAACTCTTCTCATTTTCCACCACCTTGAAATGGTACTAACCCGGAATAATAATTATGTTAATGAAAGGTGGAGAGACAGCAGAAATGCCATCCATGTACGATGTGGGTAAGTACGATCTTGCCGGTTTCGCTGTGGGAGTCGTCGATAACTTGAAGCAGTTGCCAAGGTCCAGTGAGATCGCCGCCGGAGACGTCGTGCTGGCGTTGCCCTCGACGGGCGTTCACAGCAACGGCTACAGCTTGGTTCAGAAGATCATGTGTGAGACCGGGCACAGGTGCGTTTTCTCATCTACAACCTTCTAGAACAAGGCTGTCCAATTCATTTTGAAAGTGGGCCATATTTTCGTATCGATGTTAGTTGGCGGACCACCTAGTAAATAATTCTACTAATACTATAATATAACAAATATGTTTGTAAGGTTGGATGTATGTTACTCAATCAAACTAAAACGGGTAAACGGATTTGCACTTCTATAAAAACAATGAGTAACTTATTAATCTAAATAAATAAATGGATAATCTTATTTTAGAAAATATTTCTTGAAGGATAGCCCCATATATAAATCTTTCGTCATAATATCATCCACTGCATAGTTCATGGATTCGCGCAATCGCTGTAAGGAAATACTGGCTGATCGAAATAATCTTAATACCACAGTTACAATGAAAAGGCTCCGTTCAGCGCAACGAACAAGACGTTCGGTGAAGAGTTTCTCGTGCCCACCGGTATATACGTGAGGCAACTCCTGCCCGCTATAAAGAGCGACCTGGTGAAGGGCCTCGCCCACATCACCGGCGGCGGTCTGCTCGAGAACATACCCAGGATCCTTCCACCTGGCTTGAAAGTTGACCTCGACGCTAAGAATTTCAAAATTAAACCGATTTTCGGATGGCTGCAGGCTAAAGGTAAGATTCTTGCGATATATTTTAAGGTATTTAGAGAAAAGGTTTTCTAGGTAGCGAGGCCGAAAGGGGTACTTTTATAGATGGATCGTGTGATCAATGATATGTGTATGAAAGGTGTGTGAATACTGAGATGACAGCTAGGTATCCCCAGAGTTGTCCAAGTTTGAAAAGCGTCTGGAACGGTTTTTAAAAAAAATTCTTGTGAAATTGGACTCATTTTGCGTTCAGGGAAAAACCGATAATTGATGTTCAAACTGGATGAGTTAAACATGTGCCGACCTTACTTAGTTGGGATAAGAAGAGTAAGAAGAAGAATAGTTTCCTTGGTTTTTTAATTTAAATATGCTTTTGCATGTCGGTCTTACAAAAATATTACGGTTGACATAAAAATAATTTTAAGTTAAAGTCTCGTGTTATTAAAGGCTTAGTGTCTGACTTCGAGATGCTCCGCACATTCAACTGCGGCGTCGGCATGGTCGTGATCGCTGACCCGGCTCGGGTCGACGCACTGCTCAGCACCGTCGAGGATATCCACGTCATCGGCCACGTCGCACAAATAGGCAAAGAAGGTGAGTTTCTGTTGTTTCTTTTACACGATATACGAGTAGTACTTTTTTATGTTCATCTGGTTATTTGCCACTTTCAAGATGATATTTTGTTGTTGAGTATTGACCTAAACCGTCAGCTAAACTTTTAAACTGAATCTATTCCATGTCTTTAACTTTTAGTACATGGAATATAAAGATACCATTCCTATGTAAGTTTGTAGACTTATAGATATAATAAAATCAAAAATAAAACGTGAATTTCAATTTGTCTTAAATCTTCTTATAACACCAAATTAACGTGCCAGTTAACTGTACAATTATTCACATTGAATGTACTTATACAATGGCTTAGATATTAAAGAATGTAAGAAGTATAAGATCGAAGTGAACTTGACTCTACTTGTCTTTGTAATGTACCTATTTTAATCCATTTTTCGTCAGAAACGTCGTGTATAAAACGTTGTACTATAAGTTATCATTGTAATTTTACTCTCATCGCGAAAAAGGTTTAATTTAAAAAAGTATTTTGTAGTTAGCGTGGACGAACGTGTAAAATAGTTTATCCATATTAGGACCAATCCATTTTGGCCAATTAATACGTTGAGTAAGGAAAGAGTAATTATTGAGAGTTATTAAAAACATATGTGCACTCACCGAGGCTGAAGGCAGCTAACTGAAGCTTGGCGAGTTGTGGCGATTTCGGTTCAACTGCACGGGGTGCAAAATAGGTCAGATGGCTATACTACACATACGCGACACTATATTTTGCCGCCATCTCTGGGTGGCGACTGGAACTAATAGCTAATTACAACGTTTCACCGTTAGTAAAAATGTTCAGCCATTTTATTACTTCCTATAAGGCTACGAGACAATTGTTGAGAAACATAGATACCAGCAGAGGAAAGATGATTGGATACTTGATACGACACGACAAGTTCTTTAAAGCAATTTTGGAAGGATAAGTTGAAGGAAAGCGAGGAAGAGGAAGACCTAGACGAAGCTTTTTCCAACAAGTGAAGGATAAAGTGGGAATCATGTCATAAGGCTACGACGCACCCAACCACTTGTCTTTATAATAATGTACGTATTTTATGGCGAGTTCAATTTTGTTTTATTTGACAGGCGGTCATCAGGTGGTGGTGGAAGGGTTCAAAGAGGCGATGGCGCCGCTGGTCGCGCCGCACGTGTCGCGACACTCGGCGCCACAGAAATCTCTCTCCTACAAGGACAGCGGCGTCGATATAGAAGCCGGGGACTCTTTGGTTTCTATGATAAAACCGTTGGCGAGGTATTTTCTTTGGAAATATATTTTTGGTAATACGCTAAGCCATCCAGGAGCTGGTTCTCAAGTGCAGTTGGCAGAATACACCTTCTTCTTCTTCTCAATTATGGCTTCGCACTATTCGTGCATTGGGCCAGTGTCAAGTATTTAATATTTGTAACCCAAGCGAGGGAAATTTTCCAGTCTTATGTTGAATTCAGGGCCCTAACAAGATGGCGGCTTCCTTGTTAGAACCTTCAGAACCTTAGAACCTTTGGAGTTTTTGTGGCATATCAGAATTCATGTTCTATGTTATTATTTTCAATTCACTTCACTTGTGCACAATAACCAAGCTTTATTATGCAAAATGCCACCTGTTTTACACAATATAGGGTCTAAAAACACAAATTTATGAATTAAAAACAAAAACCACTACATGACAGTCTGAGATCCCGCCAAAAACTCCAGAATACACCTTATAGATTCCTGGCGACAGATTTTTAATGTTAGAGTGGTAGCTAACCATGTTCGATCACGATGTTTTCCTCCACCAAAAGCTTATACAATTCGAATCCACGTCGATAGGTACGGTGTCAGAACAGGCTACCACTGAGCTACCACCGAATACACTTTCAGTTTGTAAAGATGTACAATAAAATGTGATTATTTCGTTATACTTAGGTCGACAACCCGTTCGGGTGTTTTGGGAGGTCTCGGCGGATTTGGCGGGTGTTTCCAGTTGAAAGCTATCGAACAACACTATAAGGTAATAAGCCGAGTTGAGCTCATCTTAAATTTGTTATACTGGAAAAAGTTGTTTATTCATTTTATTTCGATGAAATCTGTCTGTGATATCGATAGAATGGTGCGAATATTGTGTTGAAATGAGTTTCATTGTTTTGGAAATTTGTTGTCTTGTGTTCTAGATAATAATAAGAAAATTAAAATTTGTGGCGAATAGGTTTTCAGGGTTTTTTTAAGCGATAAAATTATCGATAATAGCTCATGACTACCCGAAAAAATCGAAAAGGAAAGCGACTCGAGGTATAAAGATGAAATTAATATGGAATATTAAGATCTATAAACTCATACTGCTGTATTAAAATCAATTTTCTATGTTAATAACGCTTCAAAGAGATACGGCACTTTATAATAGAAGTCTAAAAGTAGTATATTAAGGATAATATACGAACTATGTTTAAGATGGTAAAATAATTTACGCTATGTAATTTAAAATCAGTTCGGAACCCTCAGAGCACGAATTATACTCGCTACATGTCCCCTTTTTTAATTAGTAGTATTTTGCTTACCATTTAAACAAGACAACTATATAATTTATTTTAAAGTATGTTATTAATCCATCACACTTGCGATAACATACGTAAAATTATCTGAAGATATAGGACTCCATCTAATACCGTGTATATCCATGCACACCCGGCGTCCCGCGTTCCGCCAACATTATCGAAGGTCGCGCTTATAGCGGTCGAGCTAACGCCAACACATGTCTCGAGATAAGGCGATGGCTTGGCGATAATTAATAGTAGAGTTATCGGTTGCCATTACCACTGTGCGAATCAGAGCTTTACAAGTAATATTTCGGTTTTTAATACGAGATGTTATCTCAAAATGTTGATCACATATTGTAGTTTTTAACCGAACTTTTCTGAACTTCGCTTGATTATTAGTGAACTACAATCTGAGGAAAGCGACCATTGTCAGATGTTTATAAGCCTACAATGGCGAATAATAATACAATTTAAATCCTTTACGAATGTCATTTATATAAAAAGAAAATTATATATGGTGTGAATAGTTGAGAAGTGAAAAAGACAAAATATATATAAACGCATATAATATACTAGCTGTTCTTTCGGCTCCGCTCGCGTGGACCCCTAAAAAGGCTTATTTTTTTTTGCGCGGACCCCTAATTTTTTTTAATAATAAAAGTACATAAGTTATTTCTTATGACATTAGCTATCTGCCAGTTTGTCAATATCGGTCCAAACGAGAATACTCGGAACAAATAAGAAGAGAGAGTATATACTTTGATATGCATTTAGTAAAAAGGTGTTATTTTGACATAATAATCAGACACTTCAATTGTATTATATGTATAAATGAATAAAGTTAAGTAATGAAACCCTCATGAGTTAGAAGTAGATCGAGCGTGAACTTGTCGTGCACAGGATCCGGTGCTGGTGGTGTGCGCGGACGGCGTCGGCACGAAGCTGAAGATAGCGCAGAAGATCAACCAGCACGGCTCGGTCGGCATCGACCTGGTCGCGATGTGCGTCAACGACATCGTCTGCAAGGGCGGAGTCCCGCTCACCTTCCTCGACTACTTCGCGTGCGGAGCGCTCGACGTGAAGGTCGCGCGGAGCGTGCTGGCCGGTATCGCGGAGGGTTGCAGGCAAGCTGGGGCTGCGCTACTCGGTGAATATGTACCTCACACACACACACACATACACACACACACACACACACACACACACACACACACACACACACACACACACTGGAGAAAATAAGCTTTAAAATGATGTTTAGATCATTAATAATGATAACGAATTGACGGGGATATGGTGTTGCCTCAAAATTCAATTTTGAGTAATATTATGAAAAGACTAGCGGTGCGCCCGCGGTTCGGTACGCCTTTTTATGCAGTAAATTGAGATGGTCTATTAATTGACAAATGACAATACTTTTCGTGTATAAAATTTTATGAAAATCGGTTGAAAACTAATTTATATTTACCATTCCTGAATGTATTATTGACAATAATTATAAGCCTATAAATTATGGAATGCCTCATGCTTCTCGTCCACAATTTGACCAATGACGGTCATTATCTTCCATTGTGTACAAAATTTCATAAAAATCGCTCGAGCCGTTTTCGAGTTAAATCAGGATATACAAATAGGCAAAAAAAATTAAAGACATATTTATTATATAATCTGTAGCGGGAAATTTGTGAATAATTGACATGTACAGACAAAACTACATATTTATAGATATATATGGGTATAATACTTACTTGGTAGGCGGCGAGACGGCCGAGATGCCCGGCATGTACGAGCCGGGCGTGTACGACGTCGCGGGGTTCGCGCTCGGGGTCGTCGACCGCGCGCACGTGCTGCCGCGTCTCAGTGACGTCAGCGTAAGTACACGCGCACCCCACTTATATAACTAACAATAGGCTAGTTCACTCTTTTTTAAATAATTAATTATTGTCCGATTAAAGGAAAAAATATTACCATATTTTTTTAGGGTCTAGAAAACTTTATTTTAAATGTTTACTTTTCGTAAACAGGCGAAAACGCTGTCAGCCATATTATCTTTGTTGTGACGTCATACGTCATACGTCATCGAAAACAAACATTTGTTATTTCAAACATTTATCATTGTGTAAAGCTCGATACTTTTTTTTAAATGCCAACATATTGAACGTGGCGCTATCTTTTAGTCTTGTTCCGAAACTTTTTAATACCCAGATACTTATAGCTAGCTACCTATATACGTAAAATACGGAA
Source organism: Saturnia pavonia (assembly GCA_947532125.1). Classification (NCBI taxonomy): domain Eukaryota; kingdom Metazoa; phylum Arthropoda; class Insecta; order Lepidoptera; family Saturniidae; genus Saturnia; species Saturnia pavonia. Next base: position 15,343,545 of record OX383906.1, read on the forward strand.
AATAAATGTAAAGAATATAATAAAATGTACAAAATTATTTATTATTTATGTTTAATGTGATTATTTTATAACGTGAAATTAATGTCAAGTATTGTTTGCGTAAAAGATTCGGTTTTGCGCCACCAGGTGGTAGAACTTTCGTCGTGCACTTTACTTATAAGATCCGACATGAAATTTGCTTAGCGTCCTATGACGTCACAACATATCCGACTTTTTTTTTTCAAATGCAATTAACTGGCAATACATCAAAATATCATTTTACTCAACAGAATTTAAAAACGGAGTATAGTTAGTATAATAATATTCGTCCAATGTTTTGTATATATGAATAATATAAAGTCAAAATGAATTCATCAGATCGGAGACATCGTAATCGGTCTGCCGTCGAACGGAGTTCATAGCAACGGGTTCAGCCTTATCCACAAGCTGATGAAGAAGAACGGGCTCACACTTAACGACAAGGCTCCTTTCAGCCAGGAAGGACTTACCTTAGGTTTGGCAATTTTATTTATATCTTTTGATATAGTCTCGTGGGTAACCCTTTTATGTTTTTATACAAGCTTAATAAAATGACTGATCTTTGACTAATGGTTGAATTGTTCGAGTACAGTGCCACCGATAAAAAACCATAGCTATACTAAACAAATATATTATGTGAATGTCGATCATGTTGTCCACAAGTTACATGATCACTAACAAATGCATAAAGGATTTCTGTTTATATATATAAGATATAATTATACACATTAGTCTGTAAGAAAGCCTACGAGTATAATAAATAATAAAGGTATGTTTATTATAAGAAAGGTAGCATGGTCCATATGTTCTATCCTTAGAACGTAAATTGTTAGGTTATTGGATAAACACGTGCTGGTGTATATAAGTGGTGTACATTCCCGCAGGCGAGGAGTTGATAAAGCCGACGCGTATCTACGTGAAGGCAGTGTTGCCAGCCGTGCAGCGCGGGAAGGTGAAGGCGGTCGCGCACGTGACCGGCGGCGGCCTGCTGCACAACCTGCCGCGCGTGTTGCCGCAGCACGTGCGCGCGAGGCTCAACGCGCACTGGTGGCACCTGCACCCGGTAACGCACTCACCTATTCAGCTAGCCCATAGTCCAGCCATAGGACCCGCTATAGTAGAAAGATTTGCCACGCTTTTTTTGAAAATTGTTTGTCTACAGTACTCGAAGACATAAGGTTTCAAAGTGTGCGTGTTCCGCGTGACCGTGATGCCTTATTTGTTTCTACGAATGTTATACTTGATATTTGCAGTGAAATAAGACTCCCAGATATGTCTCTGATGTTATACAAATCGTTATATTATATTAAGTGCGGTGATACTAATTAAATAATTACGTATTATCGATAAATCGATATCGATGTACAATGTTGGCAACACGACGACGATTAGCGTATTAAATTAATTATTGTCGTAATATTTCTAAATATATTCATATCAGGTATTCGCGTGGATATCCGACGCGGGCGCCGTTGAAGACGAAGAAATGCTTCGGACCTTCAATTGTGGTATCGGCATGGTGCTCATCGTGTCTCCAGAAGACCAGGCTGATGTCAGTAAACACTATTCAGAATTTATTACTTAATACTATTAATAATGGGCTATCTTTATGATCTTGTCATCTACCTAAGGTATAAGTTTATCTCTATCTCCACTGCAGCAGACCAAATCTGAAATTGATTGTGTTCTGAGGAATTGTTCGACATGATGGTAACGGCTACCTCCCGCCACGGCATCGCCATCGGCAGGGAGTTCATCCTCACACCTTGGAAACTAAATGGTGGAACTCCAGACTCCAGATGTGGAATGAGCTCCCTGCAGAGGTATTCCCAGGGGACTACAGTATGGGATTCTTCAAAAGGGGAGTGAACGGGTTTTTAAAGGGTTATGCTTCTGGTATTGCAAGCGCTCATAAGCTTGTTTGCCTCCATCGTGATATTAAAAAAAAGAATTGCTGTATTCTGGTTACAATTGGATGTCGCTTATTAAAATTATATGCCATTACGAGGCAGTTCGGTTCTCGGTTACGGTATAAATTGCCTTGTAATAACACATTTTGTATATTAGTACAAGCAAAATTTTTTCATAGTGGTTTCAGCGAGAGATTTCACTCTGTTGTTTGTAGTATTGATTTTGTCACGTGTCTTTTCATTTGGATCGAAGTTAACTGTAACTTATTGATCGCGCCACTCATTAATGAGACGCGCCGCAATAATATGAATATGCGCGTCTGGCAACACTGAGCTGTCAGACGTCACAGTGAAAAATATTTTGTGCGCCGGCGTTCTTGTATAATAAAATTAACTGAACTACAATGACCAAGTGATTAAGTGTGTGCATAAAGTATAGCTACGGTCAAGTAATCAGCCCGTTTGCCCCTCATCAGCAGCGGACCAGGTACATACCTTATTCTCCAGCTCATCGAGTTGTGGCGCATTAAACACCACTTATAATGACTTCTTTGCATTGTAACCTTGAAATTTACGGTTTACTCCGACAGTGGTCTGCTTATATTCTGATTTATCTGAGAAATCTTGGAAAAGCTACTTTATATGTTGAAAATAATAGCCGTGTGTTAATATTGATTCATTATTACTCATTTAAAAGTAATATAACATAAAGTTTTAATATAAATAAAAAAAGCAGCCAAGACGCGGCGTGACGTCATCGTTCATAAATAAAACTTATGTTAAAGGTATTATGAGCAAAATTGACTTTATTAGAATTTCTGTTGTGAAATTTCTATTATAATACTATATTATGCTATAATATTACATTTGGTTTTGATTTTAACGATGACGTCACATTTTTTTTGTGACGTTTCCAATCACGTGAATTGCAAATAAAAAACTGTAAGTTTCATAAGAAAAAATTAAATAAATAGACAATTATTTTTTCCAAATTTGTTGTTGTTTTAGGCCTTTAACAATATTACGAGTATAAGATAATTTATGTTAATTTTTAAACATTATGTCAACTCGAGGTTTAATTATCTTTGCCTATTACTTTAACTACTTGATCTATAAATTGTAAGTTTTTATTTTAATAAAAATTAAAACAAATAAAAGTAAAAATGACACCATAGTTTATGAATTGGAGTTTTTTGCTCTTCGTCCAATTGGTTTTATAAATATTTATTAACGATAAAGCATCTACGTTATTTAATGAATTCAAAGGGTGGATGTGTTTCACAGTATTGTAGTTCGTTTTTTATTCCCAAGCCGTAAAATGTCATCTCTGTGTTGCCAGCCTATGGTGTTTTTAAAATAACGATGTTGCCAATCCAAAGTAATTGTAAAACCGTACTAAATATTATTCATATTGATATGTTTTTCTAAAAAAACATTGAACTCTCCAAAGATGAAGACCGAACATTCATTCAACTGCAGCATTCTTTGTCTTTGTTTTTATTTAGTAAGTAATTCACTATACAATATATTTTCCTGAATTATGGAATGATATTAATAAATTATCGGGTATGTTGAATAATATAAAATATTTTAATAAATAAATAATAACGTACAGTTCAGTATTTAAAATCTTACGGTTTCTAATAATTGTACCGTAAAATATACAGTAGCAAATTAACTTGGCAACATTATCCTCGAGTTTGACATTAGTGATTGTCAGATTTACTCGGTGGGAACACAAAACGCAGTATAGCGTGTAATGAGAGTGACGGTTCGGTTGGTGTCGGTGTCGGCGCAGGTGATGAACAGCATGAGGTCGTGCGGGGCCATGGTGATCGGCAGCCTGCAGGCGCGGCCCGCGCGCGGCGCGTCCGTGCTCATCGACAACTTCGCCTCCGCGCTGGACTTCACCAGGCGGATGCCGCTCATGCCCAAGAAAAAGGTCTGCTTTAATACCACCATCATATAATAGGTCTTTGCCTATGAAATTGCTGATTTTTAATACTGACTAGTGTGAGGACGATAGATATCTTTCATAATTTTTTTTATACTAGTGTGATATTCTTTTAACTCAGTTGCACATTTGTTTTTCTCCCTTTCGATTTTTCATTGATACCACAGTTTCTGTGCAAATGGAAAAATAAAAATTGGCATTATTTTCGAATACGAGTTCCGTCGTGGCACCAGCGCAGCACAGACGGCACGCAATATCAACGACGTGTACAGTCCCGGTACGGAAAGTGAACGCACGATACATTTTCTGATTTAATCGCTTCCATTTTGGAAATTTTGACCTGAACAATGAGTCCCGTGGCCAACTGGAGATGAAAGTCGATAACAATGAATTAAAAGCTATAGTCACAGCGCATTCATCACAAATCACGTCGGAATCAGCAGCAGCCTTCAACGTAAGTGATAAAACGATACTGGTTCATGTACATCAAATTATAAAGATAAAAAGTTCAGAAAGTGTGTACCGTATGGAATCATTGAACAATAACAACAAAATCTCATCGAAACTTGGTTTAACTTGTTGAATAGAGGCGCACACAAATTAAAAGATTCTGAATCAGATTGTCACTTTTTATGAAAAGTGTATCCTGTATGATGATCGAAAATGTGAGTCGCACTGATTGGACACCGGGGAGGCAGACAAACCATGTCCTAAACGCAAATTGTGTCTAATGAAGCTAGCTGCTTCTGAGTATATGGTGGACCTGTGTCGGTATTGTTCATTACAGCATCTTGAGAACTGGCACAACAATTACTGCAGAGATTTACTTTGAAGAATTGCAAATGTTGATGAAGAAACTTGCTGTCGAACAACCAAGTCTTGTCAAATTGCTCTAGTCCATTCCTTCTTCACGACAACGCTCGCACAACAGACTGTCTCATAACTACAGGAGTTACCACTGGAGTCTCTACATCATCCACCATACTCACCAGACGTTATTCTAGCTGCTTTCCATTTTTCTCCGAACTTGGAAAGTTTGTTACAGGGAGAAAATTCGAATCCGATGATGCGGTTAAAAACGCCTTTAATGAGTTCATCGATTCCCGTCTGCAGGATTCTTATAGCTGAGGCATTCGTGAACTTCCATTTAAATGGCAAAAGTGCATCGACAATAATGGCCAATACTACGACTGACGAAATATTTCTTAAAAAAAAAGTTTGTTTTTTTTCTATATAAACCGGCAATTTCATAGGTAAGGACCTAATAATATAGCTAGACAAAGCAGTCTTTCCGATGCTGGACTCTAGCTTCTATCATCACGCTTGTCTGCGGACTATGACGACTTCTAACGTCGACTCGTTCACATCGATTGGACTAGCACGGTTACTCTGCTAACGACACAACAGCTTGCCTTTATTAGTGAACTAGCGGTGCCCCGCGCCTTCGCACATGTTAATTACGCACTAATTATTATCATCACGTTATTCAGTTATCCTTGTATTATGGATCAATAATATATCATATAAATATTATGGAATGATTTAAGCCTCCCGTGCAAACAATGCCATTAAAATCGGTCTTTTTTGGTTAAATCCGGAAATCCGGCAGTAAGACAAATAAACAGAGAGAAGTTTTTTGTCATATTTGTGATCAGTTTCGTTTGTAACCGTATAGTTCTATTTGTACAAGTATTTTTTTTCCAAATTGCCCGATAGACATACTATATAAAGCGTGAATACACCATAAAAAATTGTCTGTATGTCCGGATTTAATTCGAAAAGGGCTGGACCGATTCTAGTGAAATTTATAATACGGGGAAATTTAAGGAAATTAAATTTCAGAATTGTGGATAACCAATAAAAGAAGAAAACGTTTTCCAGTTTGTTTTAACGGATGTGTCCGGGGTCTGTGCAGGTGGCGGTGCTGGTGTCCGGGTCGGGATCGAACCTGCAGGCGCTGGTGGAGACGGCGCGCGACCCGGCTCACTGCCTCTGTGCCGACGTCGCGCTCGTGGTCTCCAACAAGCGCGATGCGTACGCGCTGCAACGCGCGCAGAAAGCTGGCATCCCAACACTGGTATTATTTGTTTTTTCATTAAATATCAAAAGGATCTCAAAGGATCAAAATATCAACATTTTTTGGGTTGGAATAAAAATGGTCACATTTTACTTCTGATTCCATCCGAACACTCAGGTTTATTTTTTCATTTCAAGCTATCGACTTTTGTTTCTTAATTTTTTTTTATCGTAACTAATATTTGCCCTAAAATAAAACGTTTTTTATTACATTCTCATTATGTATTTTATATATGTATTGACTCAATAAATTGACACCCGTACTTGACATAGTGGCTGGGCCTGATTCAAAGAATATCAATTACGAATATACTTTTAAAGGTTATAAGAAAGGGGCTTCTTGAATGTGAACTTGTTATCTTTGTGGACATAGGTGTTTTTCTTCTTATTTATATACTTATATTGGTGGAGATCCCTCTACATGTGGTGGCCCGGAGCTGTTGCCTTAAATCCGGCCCTACTTAACGGTATCTGAGAGTGCAATAAAATATACTTCGTACAGATAGAGTTACCTTTGTGTTTCCCTCTTTTAAATTGAATTGTATGTATTGAATTTTACTTGTTTTAAATGTTTAAATACCGTACTTATGTAGGTAATTCCTCATTGTGTAGGTTTTCAATTACAAGGAGTACGGGTCCCGCGAGGAGTACGACCGCGCCATATCCGCAGCCCTCGAGTCCCACAAGATCGACATCGTTTGTCTCGCTGGCTACATGAGGATCTTGTCTTCGGAATTTGTCAAAAAGTAAGTCATAGAAGTTGTATGTTCGTGAACGCCGCGGCAGGTAACAGTAGGAAAGAAGGGTTGCCGGTTAACGCTCCTACGGATAACGGATCGTTAACAGGACTTTGACTACCTGCGCTCGAACCACTCAGCGTTTACAAACGTTTACAGTTACAAATTTTTAATTAAAACTTTACACATAAAGACATTAAATGTATATTAATATAAAATATCTACGCCACGATGGTTCCCAAACCAGATTGCCATAAACTCGCAAATCACTCTAGTCGGATTTCAAAAAATATTTTTCGTTCCGTTATCTATATATTGAGAAATTTTATAAACTTTATAACGCTATGACCCTAAGGAGTAGAGCAGTAATCATGAACGTCAAGCAGTCTGACAAGTTGTAGGCAAGTGCGGGAAGTGAGAACAAAAATAGGCTACACGGGTACATTGGCAGCAACGCGGTGGAGAGATGATTCAATAAATTTAACACGGGTGAAACATTGGGGCACTGCTAATATGGATATATTTCGACATTTTCGACCGATGTTTTGTATGAACATTAACTGTTTTATAGCGATAGTGTTAAAGTTCAATTTCGCATCGACTAGAATTTATTAACTATTGATTAAAAAACATAACAAAAAATTAATGAACAAGTGGCTAAAATAAATATACACATTTACTTCTAACACAAAGTCATGCATATACATAAAAACAAAAAAAAATACGCGTATTTGCCTAATCACGAATAATACGGACGGCTTTCTAATGGCGTAGCACACGTTTTCGACATTGACAGTCGGCCGCGGATGACGTCCAGTTGGATTGGACGTTTTAATCCATTTTGAAATCCATAACGAGATGACATCCATTCAACTGGCATGCATTTTTATTCACGATGAGATTTTGGAAGGCGACCATTCCATTTGGATTGATGGACGCATCCTCAGTGGACACCTTTAGTATAAACAGTTTATTTTCATAATTTTTTTAGGGCCGATTTTTCAATGTTCATATAATTTTATACAAGGATTAATTTTAACGTTTTGACGCATAATATATGAAAAATCTGTCCAAATTTATAAATTATTCCTCTATTACAGTTATCAGTTAATTGAGAAATCGGCCCTTATAGAAATATTATCTTTCTTAGTCGAAGGTATACGTACATTTGTGCAGTTAAAATATATTTTATATCGGTAATACAATATTAATTGTTCCCTTTTGACAGAAAGTGTGTAAACGTTTGCGATTCATATGTACATTCCAATTTAAGGACCTAGTTTGAGTTTTGTTATCGAATTCGACTCAATATTTCTCTTCTACCATACATACACTAGCAGAGTCTGTAACGGAAACGTAGAAAACTTTGCTATACAGGAAAAATATACGTCATATTTTAAAAGTATTAAAATTTATACAAGACTCGTATATTTTCCTGCTTACTAATGAATTTACATAGCTGGTAACAATACAGAAATGGGTTTATGAATTATTATTTTTTTGTGATAATTGGAAATATCATATATAAGTTTTATAAAAAACTATTATTGTTTTCGCAATATTTCAAAAGTCATTTCATAATAAAAATTTATTTTTGAATTCAGTACCGAAAACGCGTGTGACGTCACAATGTTAATTTCTACTCATTGCAGCACACAGCTGATACAGTGCTTTGACTCTTAATCGATGAAATTCTTTTAATATTATGACGTCACAAACCTGACGATCAATCGTGGCGCGTTCGTAGTCGTGTGATTCTTTTTAAAATATTACAATTTTCAATTTTTCATTATAATTTAAAAAAAAAATTAAGAGTTTTTCCAATTGACTATTATCATGATTATGATGTAGCATTAAAATACATTAAAAAATGATATTCTTTTTTTTAATATCTAATTATTTAAAAAATAAGACCTTCACTTGAGGAATGCGTTAAACGTTTGAATCGTAGATGGCACGGGCGGCTTATAAACATACACCCGTCACTGCTGCCGCGGCATCCCGGTCTGAACGCGCAGCGGCAGTGCCTCGACGCGGGGGACAAGGAGAGCGGCTGCACGGTGCACTTTGTCGATGTGAGTCTTGCTTTTGTACTGTGCTTGTACTTCTTCATTCATTATAGGTGTGTCTGTGGCCACGATCTCATCTGATGTAGCCTTAAGTGACGATGTGGCCCAAGATGGTAACACGCTAAGCCTAGCGGGGGGACTGACTCTCAAGTGCAGCTGCCGAAACACCCCTGTATATGTGTTTAGCGGCGTTTCAACTTGAGGGTAGTAGCTAGCTAGGCGGCCATTGGAAAAAAAGCACATACTATGATTACATGCGCAGATCTAGAGTTTAAGTTTGAAGTTTCTCGAAATTAAATTTAGTTTTAGAGGGTTGGGGGGCATGGTGCCTATGACCCCCTTTAGATCCGCGCCTGAATGATTGTGCTTCTCCGTCTCTAAAATAGTAAATTCTTTATAGAATCAATCCTAATTTGAGTGTAAATTAAATATATGTTCTTGGTGTAAAAAGCAGTGAATAACGCTTCTAAATACTAATGACAACACTTCCACCCCACTGGGCCACGGTGTCTTACATTTTGACGTGAATAACATCGATACCGTTCCAACAGGAGGGTATGGACACGGGTCCGATAATACTCCAGGAGCGAGTTCCTGTTCTTAAAGACGATACGGTGGAAACCCTCACGGAGCGCATCCACCACGCTGAGCACCGCGCTTACCCCCGCGCGCTGCGTCTCGTCGCCACCGCCAGGGTGCGTCTCGCTCCCAACGGGAAACTCATGTGGTATTCTTAACGAATACCCTCTATTTCCCTCCCTCCCCCACTAATATTCCCGTTGAAATGATTGTAGTAGACGTTTTGGGTTCCCACCATTGTGGTACTCTTAACATCTACTGCCTATCCCCCTCCCTCACCACTGACTTTCCTTGTGACGAAATGAACTTTCCGTGACAGAATCGTAGTAGACGTTTTGCGGTCCAACCTCCGCTCCCTACCCAGTGTTTCAGGCAGCAAGAAAGAATCACCACTATGCAAGGTTTTTATCTGGGTAAGTTTTGTGACCCCCAAAATAAACCCCTGGCTACAGCGCTGCTACTTTGTTTGTATACGAGTCGATATCGAATTTATTATTGATTCATCGTAAGAAGACTTGCATGACACATGTCAAATGTTTATTTTAGAGATGTGGCATAATTTAAATTGTAAGTTGATTTTACGATTATCGATTTTTTTTTAGAGCTAAATATAATCGATAATACGATTGTTCTTTAAATCAATTGAGGTGTGTGTTAGCTGTGTAAATGTAATGACAAAAATAAAGTATAACAACAGTTGAAATCGCAATCTGGCAACACTTGAATTATTAAATGCTTGACTCCAAACAACAAGATTAATTCTTTCAGTCAATATTCTTCGTTGCTTGTTACCGCTGTAAAAATGTATACTTATGTATTATGTATACGTTATACTTTAATTATATACTTTTATTTGAAATTAAAAAAGAAACTAATAAATTAAATGTACGACGACGTTCGATCAATTCGATAAATTTCCGATTCGTTCGATTAATTTTCGATTCCTTGGTTTTATTATTTTGGTCCACTCTAGTTTTAAATAACATAGAAAGTAAACATGCAAGTAATAACAAAAAGAAACGAAAATTCAAAAATTTTAAATAGTTAATGATAGACTAAATGCTTGTTTTTAGGTTATGTCATAATTTTCACGTCGTAACAATTTACGTTTTGTGGATGTGTCATGCAAGTCTTTGTACGATGAACAAGGTATAGATATAGAAATTATAGGAATGAGATGGACACACAATAATGACTTCAAATATTTACGATTTATGTCGAATGCTTTCCATTAAAATGTATATAATAAATCTGCATAATAAAAATACTATACTGAAAAAATATCTTAAGCTTAATAGCATAAAACAAGATTAACATTTATTTTAAGATTGATATACCTACATAATCTTTTCTTTTAGTACATCACTATTCAATTTCATTTATATGTTTAACCAAGTTACTTTAACTTGAAAATATTATATTATCTTTTACTCTTCTCTATTTAGAAGTATTCTATTAGATTTAAAAAAAAACCATCCCAATATATTATAACATTCCAAATAGCTTGTTTTATACACTCGAATATATTTTTTTATTCTCCAGTGGAATGACTAACATTAAATACTAATTATAATAGATTTTTTAGAATTTACAATGTATATATAAAGCTACTTATTACAAACCAGTTTATCTTGCATCTCATAACTTTTGATTTTTGCCAAAAAGCATTTTCAAAGTTCAGTTTAGCATTTTCAGTCAAGTTCAGTTTAGCATTTTAAAAGACTTATCAAAATCTTCCAAATAAGGTGATACTAGGAATGTTACAATTATCATACTATATATAATGAAGTCTCGAATATATTGTTAAATAATTTAGATTTGTTTGTTATACATTGTCGATAATAAATCACTTGTAGAGTATACACCGGTTTGATGTTTATATTTGTTTAATAATTCAAGGAAATTAAGAAATGCTAGTTCCTTGGGCATGAGAATGCGAAAAATATTGTCGATATAGAAAAAAAGTTTTAAGAAATACAGGAATAGACAACTTTTGGAAACTTGACATTTTAACTGAAATAAAAATACACCACAAAAGCGCGGTATTGTGTTTATGTGACCGCGCGTGACGTTATCATTCAATAACTAAAACTAATGTTAAGGGTATTATGTGAAAAGTTGAGTTATGAAATTTCTTCAGCGCATATATACAGCAGTTACACTTTTAATACCTATCAAAATATAAGTCTTGTTTATGAATAATGTTTAACTGTAGTTATTTTATGTTAGAAATAAAAGTTTTATATGTTTTTAATGTATTTTATTTTAAATCAAGAACTAGTCTTTATCACAGAATCGTTTTAGTAACTATATACTACCTACATATATAATTATTTATGCACTTACATATGAACAAATTTTAACTAAATGAAAACAAGTAATTCTCAAATACTTAACAACTTGATGTTTTTTGTTTTTTCGAACTGACTATACCTTTTGCCTGAGGGGCCCTGGAGCCTTTACGGCTTTTACAGCTTTACCGGGATTGGGACAACTTGATGGGACTATAGTTTATATAGTAGGCAAGCGTAAAATAATACACTAAAAACAACAACAAATCACGTATGTATTTTATTTTATGTGTGGTAGGACACGACAGGTAGGTTATATTGGATCGCGACCATGCGAAATATTAGGTCTTTACCTATTAAATTGCCGATTTTTTATATTTACTAGTGTGAATATCGATATCGTTCATTCTACTTAATATTGCAAAGTCCTATTAATTTTATAATATAACAGACAGACATTTCTTTTTAAAAATTAGTTATTTATTTTCCCACCTTTTCATTTTTATTTAATATCGCTGTTTGTGTGACCACGAAAAAAGCGAAATTCACATTATTTTCGAATAAGAGTTCCGTCGTGGCACCAGCGCAGCACAGACGGGACGCAATATCAACGACGTGTATGTACTAGGTACTGCGAGTCAACGCACGATACGATTTTGGCTTAAATCGCTTCCTTTTGAAAATTTTGATCTCAACAATGGGTCTCGTGGCTAACCAGAAACGAAAGTCGATAACGATGAATTGAAAGCGTGAACAACAACAATAAAATCGCGTCGAAGCCGGCTTTATCTTGTTGAATAAGTACACAAATGAGGGGATTTTCAATCGGATTGTCACTTTTATGAAAAGTGGGTCCTGTATAATAATCGAAAATGTCCGTTGTACTGATTGGAAACAGGGAAGACAGCCAAATCATGTCCTAAACGCAATGTGTTTCTAAAGCAGCTACTTGAGAGTGTATAGTGGACCTGCGCCGGCATTGGTCTTTACAGCATTTTGTGACCTGGTACAATAACTACGGCAGAAGTGTACTGTGAAGACTTGCAAATGATGATGGAGAAACTTGCTGTCATACAACAAAGATTTCTCAATTCTTCTAGTCAACTGCTTCCTCACGACAGCAATCGCATAAGAGACTGTCTGAAAATTACAGGAGTTATGACTGAAAGCTCTCCGTCACCCACCATAATTACCAGGCCTTGCTCTCACTGATTTCCATTTATTTTTTCGAATTAAAAAATACTTTTAAAGAGTTCACCGATTCCCGTCTCCAGGAATTCTAAAGCAGAGGCATCAGTGACCTTCCATTAAAAGTGCATCGACAATAATGGTCAATATTACGACTAATGAAATATATAATTTCATTTAAGAAAAATGTTTGATTATTTCTATATAAAACAACAATTTCATAAGTAAAGACCTATTATTTAATTATCAACTTTCTTTTTATCTTTAAACGTGAACAGTTCACTCAACGCTTTGAAAAATACACCGAATAAATCTTCGTTTTCTTCCCCCACAACATTTTTTACAGGTTTCTCCACAATTTTTATATTTTCCATTGAATGTGGACCATTTTTGAGTATGTCCTCGCATATTTTATTGAACTCTACGTGAAATTTTTGCTTGTTTATTAATGGTACGATTAAATTGTAAGTGTTAATTTTAGTGTTTATAGACTGAGCTAATTCACCGTTACTTTTGCGTATACGCTCCCATTTGCACTCGTCTTCCTTGTTGAGAGGGTATGGACCTAGGTAACTACGTTCCAATTTAATTTCTTCTTTCAAAAGCTCAATGTCCTTGTCTATTTCCTTGCTCATTGTGATCCATTCCGGTGTGAAACCATTATTTATAAGTACCTTAAATTAGGGGTAAGCGGTATTAGAAAAACATTGATAAATGAACTTTGATGTCTCATATATATCTAAATAAAAATAAAATGATTGAGGTATGCCATTTTGCGCACATCACGCAAAAACTAATTGATAGATTTTGATCTTTTTTTTTATTTTAATTCTTAGATAAATGGACCAAAAAAAAATATTATGACCATAAATTCATTCAATAAAAAGTTATTAAAGTTTTAAGATATTACGATTTTTATAAGCACTACGCGTTCTTATGTCGTCCACGCGAGAGGAGCCGCGGGCACAGCTAGTAAGCATATAAAAATGTTCAGGAAATTATATATTTGACATAGATGTAAAATTATACGCTATTAGAAACAAATAACTAAATCTTAATTTGGTCAGAATAACCGTCACCCAATGTTCTATCATGCTGACAGAGTAAGAAAAAGAATACAGAAAGAGAAGGACCACATTAAACTGTCGGCATATTTAAAGGCTTATTCCCCAGCGCCCGGCGGTGACATGACGAACTAATCATGTCATGACGTCACATCTGGCGAAACCCACTTAAGCATGATTCATGTTACGGGCTGGGCGCCGGCCCGGTGTAACATGAATCAATATTAAGTCCGCCACTATAGGCATGTATTGTAAAATTCGAAAAATTATATGCTATTAGAACCAAATAAAAAAACTTTAATTTGCTCATAATAACCGTCACATAATGTCCAACATGCGGACAGAGTAAGAACGAATCCAGAACGAGAATGACCACGTCATCAACTATGGGCGTATAGGCGTATTCCCCCAGCGTCCAGCAGTGACATGACGAACTAGTCGTGACGTCACGTCTGGACAAACCCCTCCCCACTCACTTAGTCGGCCACTGTAGGCGCCTATTGTAAAATGCTAAAAACTAACCTCATTCAACTTATGAGTAGTAAAATCTACATATGGATTTGTGTTCTGTTCCTTTAGAGGCTTTCCTTTTCCACCTAAGTTATCAAATTCCCCCTTTGAAATCGACTCTTGGATCAAATCTTCTACCAGTCTGTCAAACCCATATTTAGTTTTTATATCATGTTTCTTTCCATATTCGCCTTTCTTCATGAGGGTTTTTTCTGTAGCAACAGACTTGGCTAGACGATGCTCCAACACGTTGACGGCTGCATTCTGTGCGCGAGCCTGAGTCCATTGCTTCTGTCGCTGAAACGGATTACCGTGGCCAACACCTTCGTAACTTAAATATTGCCGGTGTTGCGGTGCTGTATGCTGGAATGAAATATTTTCTTTCATTCTGTACTTAATAGGAACTTTGGTGTTTTATAATTCATATTTATTAAGTCTAGTCTAGAAGTCATTAGCTTTTTAATAGTTAACATCAGTTTATTCCTATGAAATGTCAAGTAACACTGATAGGTACTTGACAATAATAAACTTAAACTTATGGTGACTAGGCTAGCACTAATATATACTCTATCAAAATTATTATTTCAGAGGTCTTATGTTCATCAAGCAGCTTTTGAGCTTGTTATTGAATTAACAGAAGGAACAATAATATTTTCTTACTTTAATATCATAAACAATTTTTTCTACTTCTTCTCTGCTGCTAGCCCCTGTGTTATGTTTGGTGAGAAGTCTGAAAGCATTCTCAACAGCAACAAACTTTTCCAAATCAGCTTCCGGAGACCCTGAATCTGGATGATACTTTTTTGCCAGTTCAAGAAAAGCTTTCCGGACTGCATCTTGTTTGGAATGAAGTGGTATTTTAAGAGTATGGTAGCATTCCTAAAATATACCAATCTTTATTTTAGGTTCCAATTATTTGACATGTAGAAATAGTATAGAATATAATAGTTGTTAAGATTAAAACACAAAAACGAATTATAAACAAAAGCAATATCAAACATTTTTAATGATTATATAATAAAAATAATTATTCATTGAAAATTAATATACAACTCCTAGATGAAAATAAACTCAAAAATCATAAATAATTATTTCTCAAAATAATCATATCCGCAAATTCAAAGATGAGATACCTTACACCCTCTCAACCCCTTCCCCAAACCTTTCAGTAAACAAATTTAGTGGTAGCTATGCTAAAGCCCAACCCTTTTATATGTACAAATTAGACAACATCATAGCTCACTTCGATTTTTCTCTTTTGCGATAAAGTAGTAAGCGGTTTAGATAAAATAAGTCCATTGTAACTTTTCAGGTGATATATCTGATAATTGCCAACTAAAACATAATAAGACTTTTTCATTTTGCAATAATTACTGCTGAAATTATACATAAAATTCAAATAAAAAGTAGGTATATAATTAGATATTTTATCAATAGTTCTTTAACATATTTTTTGGAATTTTTCCTCAAAAAACAATGTTATTGAACGTTGACACATATGACAATAGCTAGAGATGATGACCTGAAATCAGTTAATTAAAGAATCGATTTTTTGGTCCAAAAAATGTTTATATTAGTTATTACATAGTACTGAATCGATATTTCAAACTAGAAAATCGAGATTTGAGATTTCTGTTTTGATAATAACCATAAAATTATTGACAATTCGTTAAATGTACCAATATAGAAGTAAAGAAATGTCAGTTTTCGCCCAATTACTCAAAAACTCGAGAGTTGGCTATATTGACTGTGTGCTCAGTTTCCTACGCATCTCCTTAATAGAGAAAAGAAATAATTTAAAAAGCTACATTTCTAATTAGAGGTGGTCATTATTACAACAACGAATAATATAATGCATTACTCCTACGCAACAAATAATTGATTATTGAAGACATAATGAATTGTTCTGCTGTCGATTATCCGTTGTTCGACATTATTGTTGACACTGATAATTGTCAGCCAGTGTTATCGGAATGTGTGAACAAGTAAGCACTATGCAACAATCAATTTGTGTGTAAGGGCGAGAACATCCGTTGTCCCACTTTCCAAATTACGATACGAATAATGAATGTTCCGAATTTAAGATTGGAGTGCACGGCATAAAGTTCACTGTTATTTTTTATATTATCATTATTCATTTCATTATAGTGTTACTCTTTGTGGTGTCATTTACAAATTATAATACGATACATAACAGAAATTTACCCAACAGCAGAATAAAGACAATAATTTAGGCAATTACACGGTGCGAGCGGATCACTGATTATTTCTCTAAAATAAAAATATCTCAAGTTATTCCTTTTAACATCAGCTATCTGTCAGTGAAAGTCCTGTCGAAATCGGTCCAGCCGTTTCAGATATTAGCCGGAACAAACAACAGACTAAAATAAAAAAGGGTGTTTTGCTATAGGTACCGTGTATACTTTCATAGGCATTTAGTAGAAACCTGTTATTATGACATAACAAATAGACACTTAAATTTTATTATATGTATAGAAAGATAAAAACTTTAAAAAAATTATATGCACAGTCACAATGATATCCAAACCGTTTCTTCTTGTTGTATAATAATTTATTTCATTATCGACTATATTACAATTTACAACCATCAAGAGTAATAATCAATGTATTCGTTATCAAGTATTGATTATCTTGTAATTGAAAAACTTAAATAGGTATTGCGCATAAAAAAATAATACATATATACATACATAAATCACGCCTCTTTACCAACAGGTAGGCAGAGACCATGTCCTTCCACTTGCTACGATCCTGACATACAACTTTCGCTTCCTGGACATTCATAAATCTTTTCATGAATGATTGTCGGTTTAGAGTACAATTGACCTGACCTTTCCTCAAAACGTCCCCGATTTGATCGTGGAACGTTCGTCTGGGCCTTCCTCTTCCAACCTTCCCATTTACACTCATCTTATAAATCTGTCTAGTCATTCTTTTTTCATTCATCCTCTCTACATGCCCAAACCATCTAAGCATACCTTTGTCAATCAGTGTCATTATATCTTCTTTCACACCACAACGTTCTCTTACTACACTATTTCTTATCCTGTCACTCAATTTCACTCCTATCATACTTCTTAGTGCTCTCATTTCTACTGCATTTATTCTACTTTCATGTTTTTTTTGCCACACCCAGCTTTCACTTGCGTACATGAGTGTTGGAACTAACACTGCTCTATGCACAGCCAGACGAGCTTTTCTAGAGATTTTCTGGCTGTTCATAAAGGCGCGTAACATAAAATAATAATGATTATTATTTATTTTACATATAGTTATAATCCACTTTCATTTAATAGCCGTCAAGTTTCATTAAGTTTGTTTATGTATTCATTTTTGAAGAATATATTATATTCCAGAAGTCTACTTACATTATATGAAACGTTAACAAAATGTTTCTTACCTTTGTTTATTGAAATATTTATAATAACTTATGCTACTTTTCGCGCATCCCTAAATTGAATTGAATTGACATTTGACAGTTGACATTCTAAAGCAGTGTGAAATAGTGAATTGTGAAGATTGTTATTCTAATTTTCTAATTAGATATAATTAGTGAAAACCGTTAGAGTACACGTAATTTACAAATGCTATGATTCTATGATATTGTATATAATTAAATAATCTCTGGCCGACTGTGTATAATTTAAAGAAATGGTTCTATCAGTGGAAGAAGTGAATAGACGCTATCCTATACATTGGCTCGTCTGGAATAACCAGTACGAACAGCTACAGGATTATTTGCAATCTAATAAGGTAATTAATTTAATATATCCTTGGAAAAATTGGATATTCTGCTGTATTTTAGGTTATATTTCGAATTTTAATCCAGATTTTAAATATCTATGTAGTTTTACTTTAATTTAGTTGGTTAAATTAGATTGAACTGTAAGATCAGTAAAGCTGTAGTACATTGGAACTATTTATAATTCGTTAACCCATATTTCCAACAGTATTCATAGTATTAAGAATTAGACAAGGACATTAGTGTAACTTATCTATCTCATATTTATCCAGTTATCAGATTAAATCTTTCTGACTCATTCACAACAATATTGAGTCATGGTAAGTTTTGTAGAATATATACAGGACGAAACAAACATGATGCCCATATGATTTCTTAATGCTAGTAAGAGCCAGAATAAAAACAACCTTACATTTCGATGTATAAACTAAAAAAAAACATAGAATACTCAAACTGATAAAAAATTTAGGTTATGTATATGAAGCTAATCAATGTTACATAATAAGTATATAGTATGAATTTGAATGGATTGAAAGAGGACTAGACAGTTTGATAAATGGTATACTATTTTTTTCTTCAAATAGAAGATGTACATCTATACATATTATAAAACTCAAAGTCTCTCTGTCTGTCTATCCGTTTATGTTGTTCTCACAAGAAAACCACTTATCTGATTTACTTGGTTTTTCCTTTAATTCATAGATTTGTTATCTGGTCAGGTTATAGGATATATATAGTTAAAGTAACATAAAATATTCAGTGACGATAATGGTGAATCGGAAAAAGGCATTTTTTGGGGCATACGCTTTGCAAACCATAAGAGATGTATCAAACAATAATGTACAACATAGTTGTAGACCTTAAAAAGACTTCCAAAAAAGTCACAGATAGCATATGTCTATCTCCTAAGGATCACCCACAATAAACATTTTTGTCTTTAAAATAACTGGCAGGTGATAACTGTGTGTGGTAGCGGGGGCAATACAATCACGCATGTGCTCAACCAACGGCACCCTGTAGTCCACGAGAGCAGAGCCACAGGCACAGCTAGTTTATTGTAAAACAAGAGAAAGTGAGACAATAAATACAGATAAATAGTTAATTTCCCCAATGTTCTAAGTTACATGTAGTATTTTTATTTTATAATATACTAAGTTCTTAATCATTAAAATAATATAAATTAATGTATGAAAATAATTGTTATCATGGTGATTTATACATGGGTTATGTCACATTGGCCAGTAATGGGTATGATTTTGTCTGAACTAGTAGCATATATATCACAACCTGAACTAAACAAAAAATTTGTAAATACAGTCAAAATCTGTTATAACGACATCGAAGGGACTACTCATATTGAGTCGTAAAAACCGATAGTTGTAACAACCGGTGACAGGTATTAATAGGAAAGATAATATGTATGTTCATGTAGGAAATTAAACCGCATTTTGTTTACTTCAATACAAACGTATAATATAAAAGAACAATATCATTTTTCCATCATTTTTGTATGCATAAAATCTGTAATTTTAGTTTGTTTGAAACACTTCTGTCGTGCATACACATTTTGTAATTCACGTTGGATTTTAATCAGCGTATCGTCACAATTTCCCTGCATGTGGAACTCTTCATTAAAAAGAACAATCTTTCGTAATACACTAACACCATTGAGACCGTTAATCAAAGTTGGCACTGTAAATTGATCTTCCGAGTCTTCCTTCCTTTTTTGTGACATGTTACAATTTTCACAGTTAACTCAACAATATGTTTTGGTGCGTCTTGTGTAAAGATAAGTAACAAATCCGAGAAAATTAACCAAATGTGGTCGCTTAATGCGGTATGTCGTAGTAAACAATGTCGTAAAAACCAATGTTTTCGATAAGGCGGTCATATAACATTCAGCCAGGACCTTTGATTTTGGTCAATTCTAAACGATGTCGCCATAAACGGTTTTGACTGTATATTTAAATTTTAAAAAGTCCTTAGACAAGCCATCATTGAAAGAGGGTAATTTATCATTATGTTTTCTTAAAACTGAAAGAAGCCAAACAGTGTTAAAAATAATCTCTTTAGTGTTAAGAAGCCTTAAAAATTTGTTGAAGGTTTAAAGTCTATTTCTTTATAATTTGATTTCCATATTTGTTTTGTAATTTTTCTTTGCATTGCCTTTGGGATAGGGCCATTTATTTTTCATGAACTGGTGTTGGTAAATTATCTACTTATTGTTAGAAATGATCCTTTCTCCTCATTGCAAAAATAATGACTAGGGTTACTAATTATAAAAATCTATTCATTTAAAATATGCCGAATCAAATTTATAAAGAATTGGAGAATTTATTTAGTGTTTTTTGTTATTTTATAGGTTTTAGCATAGTGGCCACAATTTCACCTGATGTTAAGTGACGATGTGGCTCAAGATGATATCACGCTAAACCTAGTGGAAACTGGCTCTCAAGTGCAGTTGCCGGAACACACCTATTGGTGCTTGGCGACAGATTTTCAACTTGAGGGTGGTAGCTAGCCCGACGGGCATCAGAAAAAGCCCTACCACCGCGCTATGGTTTCCTCACGATGTTTTCCTTCACCAAAAGCAGGCAGGCAATAGAAAATACCTGAATATTTAATTAATAGAAACAATAGATAGTTCATTTTACAGTTATATTTTTATTTAGTTACAGTTATAGTTAACTAAAATAATTTATTACATGTAACTAGTGTCAGTTGCTTTAGTAAAAACAAGCTTTAAGTAAAAACACATTGTATAATATGACTTTGAGTAAGATATTGAGCAACCCAGCCTGGGTTGGGTTTTTAGTGAAATGTCTCTCCAGAACTCTTCCCTTACAGGGACATCGCATCCCGGCTCACGCAGACAGAATGTCAATGCTATTCAGTGTCACAGATTTTTCTCTATCTATTTTCTTGACAGCATGAGAAATATATAGGAAAACCAGTGTTGCTATTTGAGTAGTATTAACTCACGAATATTTAAATAAAATGTCTTTTATCTAGTTTACAGCTGAAGAGTTGGAACTAAAAGACCCTAGGGGTAGGACGCCGTTGCTACTGGCAGTATCTTTGGGGCACACGCAGTCTGCTAAGGTTCTGATTGAAGCTGGTGCAGATGTCAACTGTGAAAAGGATGGTTGGACTGGTTAGAAACCCTTTCTTTTTTACAGTTAAACCTGTGCCTGAATGAAAAGTGAAAATAATAAGACATTTACTTTTCATGACAGCATTTTAAAGTTTTTCATTTGTATGTAAAATCTATTGCATTAAGAACGTTTCTAAATAATATAATTTCTTTCAAAATTTGTTAAATTTCTAGGTATCAAATTTACATAGTCAACAAAAGCATGATATACTTAAAAAAAAAATGTTGATAATAATCTCAAATGACATATTCATGCCAGGTACAGAATTAATTTTGATACATGAGATTCCACACGTATTAAGAACTAGCTCTGTCCGCGACTCTGTTTGCGTGAACTACAGAATGCTATCAGTCGAACACATGAGCGAATCTTGCTACTTTGGTTTAAAAGACGGAAACAAAAATGCCTATTATGGGTAATCCTTAGAAGATGCTATCATGGAATTTTTAAGATCTATAATTATGTAGAACATTAATTTGATATATCTCCTATGGTTTACTTAGCGTAATCTATTTAAGCATCCCAAAAATTTTTGAATTGATTCACCATTATCTTCGTTGCTTATTTCAAATGTCACTTTATCTTGCAAAATATATACTAACAATTTAAATTTATCTTGATTCTATTTAACATCTGATTTTTGGATGTAGATTGTGTTAGGCGTTTCAGTGATGTAAAGTCTAGTTTTGGTGCCGAACTGAGAGCTTACCTATTTTTAACTTTGTATGGTATTGATATGAAATTTTGTAAATTTTTTGTGGAAAAATTTTAAGTGATTTATGGTATTTCTATCATATACCTAAGGTTACTAGTTATGCATCGTGGTTTTACCCGTATTAAATTTAGTTGATCAACTATCCACCGCTCCTCTCTCCGCTAACGCACCCTAGGCTATACAGCCTATTGTTGTTTTCACTTCCATTATGTGTCTACAGTCTGCCTGATTGCTTGACCTTCATAGTTACTACTCCGTTCCTTATAGTCATAGCGTGAAGTTATGTAGCTTATAGTCAATCTTAATTAATAGGTTTTATAAAACAAACAGTTTTTTTTTTAATGAAATGTGGTGTATCCTGTGAATAGCGCGTTCAAACTATTAAACCAAAAAACAAGAGTTTTATAATGTGAATACAAAAAAATATGTCACTTGAGATTTTAAGAATTTGAGGAAATTTATAGTTATTGAAACCAGTCAAGAAAACTCATAAATCACTTATTAAAATGAACAGTGGTTCAAGAAGCGACGTCGGCTGGAGACGCTGAGGTCCTGTCGATGTTATTAACTAAACGGGACTACCAACGTCACGTGCTGCGTTCCGACGGCATTCCCGAACTGCTGCGAAAACTTAGTCTGGCTCCCGATTTCTACGTAGAGATGAAATGGGAGTTTACGAGTTGGGGTGAGTTAAATAATATCGACATTTCAATGATTTTATTTTCTAATACGCATCAAAATTATTGTATTATTTGGGCTTCCCTAAATTATTCCTTCATCAATTTGACAGTGTTTAAATTCTCAAAAGTATATGATTTATATTGTCGGAATCTTTCTTTATTATTTTTAACAATAAGTATGTAGCTAAGAGCAGGGGTTTATGGAACTCCGTAACCGAAACTATGGGATAACCGTAATAAAGAAATATCCGAAACCGTTATCATAAATAGAGGTAGGGCATAATTAAATTTCTTTGGATATTTCTCTCTACTTGGAGCAGCCCGACTAATGGTATACCTCCATCCTACAGAAAATCGCAGCCAAATAACTTAGCTTTGTGTTCCTGCGGTGAGTAGGGTTTCCAGAGCTCTTTGGGGTAATGGGATTCAAGTTCGGCAACGCGCTAGGTGTTGTATCGTCCATAGGGTATGGTAGCCGCTTACCATCAGGCGGGCCGTATGCTTGTTTACCACCTATGTAGTATAAAAAAAATCCTACATAAAATTTAAACGACTTATTTTGTGTAGGGAGGGACGGATTATAAAAATGACTTAAAATTTATCCAATTCTATTTAATTTATCTATTTATCTAAAGTTAATATTTTTTACCTACAAATGTTCAAATAATACCTATTTTACTTCTTTAATTACTATCATATAAAATTCATTAATAAATCCGGAAGTGAAATTATCTGAAATCATCGGATATCTGAAATAATACCATAACTGTATGCATAAGTGAAACCATCCATATATGATATGCGCAAGTAGTAAACAAAATCAAGAAAAAGTGAGTGATTTGTGTAGTTTGTTTTAGTGGATAAATTTAAATTTGTGCTTCAAATATGTAATTGTTATTCTTAAGGAAGGGCGGTGTCAATCTTGTTACACAAAAAAGTAATCTAAATCACCACTATCTCTTTCACGTCATGCAGAATGCTTTTTTTGCCTAAATGTAAAATACTTGAATTTAACAGTTTTAATAATAGTAAAAGTTTGATACGAATGTCGTCAATAAATAATTTGTAATTTTCTAAATTCGCGAACGAAAACGTTGTTATTATCATTCTGGGATTTTAGAGAGGTGTAGTACCGCTCTATGTTATTTTCTTCATCGGCGTTAATAGTAAATATATATACTCTACTTATTCCGTGGTTACTCAATAGGCTATGCTCGGAGTTTCTCTGCGTGATCGTATCAGAAATGAGGAGATCCGCAGGAGAACCAAATTCACCGACATAGCCCGAAGGATAGTTAGATTTAAGTGGTAGTGGGAAAGCCACGTAGCTCGTAGAACGGATGGCCAATGGGGCAAAGAGACATAGCGTGGGCAGACCAGCCACAAACTGGTCCGACGACCTCGTAAAGGTTACGGGAAGCCGCTGAATGCCGGCAGCACAGGACCGGTCGTTGTGGTGATTTTTCGGGGAGGCCTATGTTCAGCAGTGGACGTCTTTCGGCTGAAATGATGATGATGATTCCGATGTATGATGATTCGTGTTTTGTGTTGTCAGTACCGCTCGTGTCGCGTATGTGCCCGTTTGACACGTACAAAGTGTACAAGCGCGGCGCGGTCGTGCGCGTCGATACCACGCTCGTCGGCTTCGAGAACAATCGCTGGCAGAGGGGCGACCGCACTTATATATTCAAAGGACAGGGTTAGTTCCACTAATTATTATTATTTAGCGTTCTTGAGAAACTGATTCCATTCGAACTACTATTGCGTAAAAATCACTTGTTTCATTTCTGAAAATTCTACTTTGCCATTTGTAATCCAAACATCATTGCTAGACTTATTTTTGTCGCAATACAGTAGTGCTCATATTAAAGACTAAGTTCCAAGAATTTAATATCTTAACTTCGCCCTCCCAATGCGTCCTTGATCATTTAATGTATGTTCGCTAAACTTACCTAAGCTAGATTTTGTAAATGTTTGCTTGTTTTAAATTTAGTAAGACTAATAAAATATTTTTAGGTAACAGTGTTAGGTTCTAAAATAATATACCTAAGCATATTACTGGTTTTCTGGGCAATGTGTTCAAGGACCATGTCATGCCGGTTTTACTGTAAAAAGTTATTTATAGAATAGTGATCTCTGAAAATGGGAGTCATTTCCACTAAAGTATTATAATTATTAAAAGTAAACATTATTTACACAGTTAAAAAAAAAATATAAATCCGATCGAGTTTATTGCCGACTCTCTCGATGATTGGGGGATGCTTTCTTTACGAATCCGTGGTAGTATTTTAACTTTTATAAGTGACTTAGGGCGTAAATGAAATAAAGTAATTTGGTACGTACGTAAAGGCAGTACGGCGAGCCTGATAGAGCTGGACCACGAGCTGGGCACGTCCTGGTGCGAGTACCTGGAGCCGGCCAGGGCGGAGCGCGAGTGGCCGCCGCCCTCGCCCCGGGCGCTGCACCAGCGTCTCTCGGCGCCGCTC
Source organism: Saturnia pavonia (assembly GCA_947532125.1). Classification (NCBI taxonomy): domain Eukaryota; kingdom Metazoa; phylum Arthropoda; class Insecta; order Lepidoptera; family Saturniidae; genus Saturnia; species Saturnia pavonia. The sequence continues at coordinate 15,368,740 of OX383906.1, forward strand.
GCTATCAACTACCTGGACACAGACAAGATCAGCTTCGAGAGGTATCTACCACTCTACCTGCTGGACCTGCTTTACACATTTTTTGAGACACAACCACCCGCCGTACTGAGCCTTCGCGACGGCCAGCCTTTGTGGCATCTAGTCGTAGGAGATGAAGGGGGAAGCGGTAGGAGACTCCTTATAACATCATCTATCTGCCAGTGAAAGTCCCGTCAAAATCGGTCCAACCGTTTCGGATATAAGCCGGAACAAATAGACAGACAGAATTTTTATTTTTATTATTTTTTATTATTATAAGTACTGTATACTTTTATATGCATTTAGTAAAAATTTGTTATTTTGATATTACAAACAGATACTTACTTTTTATTTATTTGTATAGATAGACAGATAAATGAACGATCAGACGAGCAAAACACTTTATGCTAGGTGGAGTTAGGAGACAATAGGTTTTGTATTAAACAAAATATAACATGACTACTACAAAATATAACATAATTCCTCTAATTATTTAATGTGAGTAGTTTTAGAGATAACTCTAAAAAAAAGTGCCGTCTGGGAGAAATATGTGCGATACTCCCTAGTGCCTAGTGCCTAGGGCCTAGTGTTACTTTATTTTGCTCATTTTAAATCATGAAAAGTTGTTTTGTTATTTTTAAACAAGGACCTGTAGCATTTGCTATTTCTACTATAGATGTGGGGACTGGGACTGCAGTGTCTTAAGGTTCACTTTTATTTCTAATCGTTAACTTGTTATAAAGTGATGTATTTTAAATATAATTATAACATGTCCCTTTTAATTGTTTTGTTGTGGCAGTCGGGTGCCGCCCAATGCGCCCGTTTGAGGCACTCGTTGAAGTTGGACTGCTTGTTGCAAGTTCGTTGTTCGTTTTCTGCCTTATCTAAGTCAGCAAATTACGCGATTCCGATGTTCGTTTGTATCAGACCAATCAATAGATATTAGTAATCCGTATAGGTAGGTATATGTCGTAAGTTTGTGTATCACCTTAAGTTGAAAATCTGTCGCCAAGGACCCATAGATGTGTTCCGGCAACTGCACTTGATAGCCAGTCTTTCCAATAGGCTTAGCGTGTTACCATCTTGGGCCATATCGTCACTTAAAATCAGATAAGATTGTGACAAAACTCTAAATGTATAAAGAATAAAAAGAAAAGCATGTGATATGATATGAAGGAGGTCGGCAGGAACAAGAGCGGCATCTGGGGTTGGCGGCAGGACAAGTTGGAGACCGTGAACGGATACGAGTGCAAGGTGTTCAGCGCGAACAACGTGGAGCTCGTGTCGAAGACGCGGACGGAGCACCTGGTGCGGAGGCCGAGGCGGGCGGGCAGGGCGCGCGCCCCGCTCGCCGGCCTGCTCGCGCTCGCCGACGCGGACGCGGAGCCCGAGCGCGCCGACCCGGAGCCCGAGCCCTCCGACCCCGCCTCCACGCACGCTACGCCCTTGCTCACTCCCGACGAGGTACTCTACATTTTTTTTAATACTATAGTTCTATCGCAGTACTTGCAACCTTCCTGATGATTTGCGGAACGCGGGGTCGCGGATGTGCACGGATACACACGGTATTAACCTATATCTTAAGATCAATATTATATGCTTGTTATCGCAGCTGTGATAGATATATCATGATAAATAAAATAATTCATTGAACCCACCTAAAGCGACAGAGCGCGATATACATGTGCCTAACCAGTGCGGCCAGTCAGTACTCGATGTAGCCGCGGTTCACTGGCTTATCGCCTCTGCAGTGCGGCTTCGGGCTTGGCCGGCTTGGCACGTTGGCGCCAACCCTATATGCCCAACGTGTGGATGGACAAAATAGCGTTGGCCACAATACCTGTGCCAACATTAGTAGTTGGCCGACTCGTGTCAGAGTTATTAAAGGAATTGTGTACATGTTGGCAGTTTACTCAGTCTTGCCATGACTTGAAACCCGTATGTACATTGGATATTGAATAATCCTTAATGTAATCTCTATTTTGCACTCTTGTGTGGTTATATCGAAATGGTTAAAAACCAAGAGAAATATATTTCCACTTTCACACAGGAGGATATGTCTCGCAGTCGTTCCGGAGAAGAAATGACTCCTGTGACCTGGGAGGAGTACTTCTCTGGTGAGTCAATGGAGAGGGACATCGGTAAACCGAAGGAGATCAACACAAAAGTACAGAAGTTCAAAGCGACGCTGTGGCTCTGTGAGAATTATCCGTTAGAGGTAAGTCCTCTTCATCTTTCTCTTATCCAATCTTGGGGAAATGTCTCCGTATCCCACTGGCTGGTAAGCAAAGAACAATCTAAGTTAAAAGTTGACTGCTGGATGTTGAGTATCTTTCGTGGCCTGTAAGTCAATCACGACAAAGTCTCTGGTACTTGGGTATTACACCGGAGCTTATTGCATCCCAAGTGGGACATTGTGTAAGAGTCATTATACTTGTAATTTTACCTTGTATGTAACGGTTCCCACAGCTTGTTTGACAAATGGTCTGGTAGATCATGCACTGTTATACTCTTAGTATAGTTCTTTCACTGTACCTGAAGGGATATATCCCTACCCACTTCCTTACTGGGATATACACGATTCTCCTAAGCGCGTTACAGTGGTGGGTGTTACACCTCCTGTGTGGTGCTCGCGATCCAGTTATAAGCAATTACAACCATACACCCAGCAGCATCCAGCATACATTCCATCTCTTATGATCTTCAATGATACTGACCCGGTAACAGTCTTCCCTTTCATATAGTATGTGGGAAGGGATTTCTTTCTTCGTTTGATCGTTTGACTATACACAAGGTAATCAAAGCAATTGGCTACAATCTCACCTGATGGTAACTGACGAAGTGAGTCAAAATGGTATTACGCTAAGCCTAGTGGGGGGGGGGAGCTGGCTCTCAAGTGCAGCTGCCGGAACACACCTTGGCGACAGTTTAGAGTATTAGCTAGTTAGGCGGGGTATTAGATAATACCCTACCACCATGCTATGGTTTCACGGAGGTATTTGAACCTGGTGTTTATACAGCATGCTGTGGCTACCACTGAGCCGTGATTGCGTTTCAGTTACAAGAACAGATAATGCCGATATTGGACCTGATGGCGGCGATATCCTCGCCACATTTCGCGAAACTTAAGGACTTTGTGCAGATGCAGTTGCCCTCAGGGTTTCCCGTTAAGATTGGTGAGTTAATCACTATCGATCATTGTATAATATATCATATTGCTGTTGTTTGCTAATTTGCTGATTGTAGTTTTAAATCATTTAGTGTAGTGTTAATTAAACATCGATTATTTGTAAATCCGTTACTAACGATTGTTTAACACATAGGCGATCGAGGAGAAAAAAGTCATTGATCACGTGATCCCTTAGGATTTGTTACAGTCAGACCAATTTTGTAACTCTCTTCTAAAATATAGCAAATTTGTACTATCAATAGTTTAAAACTATCTATCAATTAGTCGATAGGCAATCGATGTATAATGAACACTAGTGCTGTGACCTTTTATACAAAGTGTATAGTGATATTTTTACACAGTCAAATTTATTTTAAACACCATGTATTCAGTTCTCGGTATTGCATTGTTACCAGTACATTTCTTAAATGTTTGATGTTTTTTTATGTGATCCCTTAATAAGTACGAAGTATGTGATCTCTACATACGTAGTAGTTCTTTTTCTATATTAAATTTTAATATTATTTTTATTTCACTGGTCCATTACCATTACCCATACTATGCTGCCTCTGATACATTATTATAAATATGTATTAATTGAAAATATTCATACATAAAAGTATAATCACAAATTGTATCTAAGATTATTAAGCACAACGGGAAACTTGATTAAGTTGTCAAAAATCTTTTGTTTCTATGAAATTTCATGGTAACTCAGGATACGAAATAACCGTTAACGTGACATTAACTTGTTTACTTTCTTTATAAATCAACTTTTACTTGTTGCTTGGCGGCTAATTTTTATTATAGAACACGACTGCATTATATGATACAGTTTATCGTGTGTAATACAAATTTGATCGCACCACTCATTAATGAAACGCGAGGGAATAATTTGAATTTGCTCGTCTGGCAACACTGAGCTATCAGACGTCATAGTGAAATATATTAAGTGCACCGGCAGTGTTGCCGTTTTAGTGACTTTGTCACTAGACCTAGTGTGTTTTTCAATGTCTATGGTGACATTTTTTTATGATTTAGTGACATAAAAATATGTGGTGACTTTTAGTGACTTTTTAACAAAGAATACAGGTATTCTCTACCGACAGCTTCTTCGTGATCAACACAAGAGTTATGTGATATTTAACTTGTTAATAATATCTACTTCAAATTAGCCAGTTTTTGAGTAACGTATACTGGCAACATGAAATGTTCATATGACTATCGGATTACGGACCCGGGGATTTCCCTACAATTAACATTCCACGTTATAGTATTTCGTCCAATTATACGCATGATTACGCATCTCAAACTGTCAGGAGTAATAATAATATTACTATCTCATCTTACAATGTTTAGAGTAATACATAATGAATTTATTTAGTGACTACTAGTGACTTTTTGAATTATTATTTTTTCAAAACCTAGTGACGTTTTAGTAATAGTTTGGTGAGTTTATTTTTTCTTAAGCGGCAACACTGTGCACCAGTGCCTTTACGTAAAATAAATTTAACTGAACTATAGTGACAAGTGACTAAGTATGTGCATAAAGTACAGCCACCGCCCATGCTTAGCCCGTTTTCCCCTCATCAGCAGAGTACCAGGTACAGACATTATTCTCCAGATCATCGGGTTGTGGTGTATTAAACACAACAAAATAAACCCTTTTTATAAAAATCACATTCATGTCCCTTACAAAATGCGTATAGTGAGTTACGATGATTTTTCTCAGAAAACATATATGGGTTCTTCACTGTAAGCAGCTTCCATTCTGTTTGCCTTCACAAGCGCGACGATGCCATTTGATAGGGCCTTTGGTCAGAATAAACGAACAGTCTTTTTTTTTTAAAAACGTTATTGCATTTCTCCATTTTATAGGTATATTAGTTGATTCAACCACAAGTGCCTTTCACTGACAATCTATTTCCATTTTTCTTATCTGCCAGGCCCTCAAGATGGCTAATTTCTAGGGTTCCGAAGACAACAAGGAACCGTTACAGTTTCGCCATGACAGTCTGTCTGTCCGCAGCTCATCTCAGAGATTTTAGTACTAAAAAGCTTGTATTTTGGAATGGGTATATCATGGGTAATCACCAATGAAGTGGTGAAAAGAAATTTTGAAAAAAAAAGGTAATTTTTTCGTCTATCACCTCGTGTGGGGTGTTGTTGCATAGATCGTTCAAAAATATTGCGGGTGTGTGAAAACCAGGTTACGATTAAGGGGTCTGTTTGCTAAATATTAAGCTTTAAAGTGCTAATTTTTGTTACGAGTCAACTGTTAGAGTTAAGTAGGCTTTACAAGTTAACGAGTTCTAGTCAAACAACTTATAAAATGTACTTGGAGAAGTAATATTGTATGTTGTGACGAGCGCAACTACGGACCCTACATTGCGCTTGAATTATATTTTCTTTAATCAATGTGAAACTTCTTTCGGCGCTTTAAATAAATATAATTTGTGTAATGTTACATTACTGATGACACGGTAATGGTCTAAAGTTTCCAAAATCTAATTTAAAATATAATCAAATATCGTTTGAGGCCTCGTGGTTGCAGTGGTACAACTGTTAATTCAAGAATGCGTGGACTTTTGTGTAATGAGCAAAATAAAAATGAGGATCCGTCAATTTGTGAATGAGTCCTTACCTATATTTACTTTAACCATATTTAAAGGTTACGAGCACATATGTTTTTTTTTTTTTGGTATCCAACTATAGCAATGCCAAAAGGAAAGGTTAGGGCTTGTGCACCGTTACTCCCCCGCCACTTAATTTGCCATATCACTGTACATTTTTAGTAATACATTGCTAGCTACGAACATCATACGTGTAGGCCATATGAATATATGAGTGTAACTGAAAAAAAAAGAAGTTAGGGTATGTACAAAAATTAGCAAAATCAAAGTAAAAAGTCAAATTGACACTTATGGGTTCATCCTATTTTGATGCAAGAGAATGCAAACAACCTAGTACATATTTTAAAATTGTTACTATGAGTTAACCTTAGGAGATAGATATATATCTCCACGTTATATTTTATCTCTCTTAAATGTAACGAGGAGAAATGTGGCTAAACGTGGTGCGTCCTTGAAATTTCACTCTGAATTGTAAAAGTTTTTATTAGTTATTTTCTACCGTAAACAGGAACAGTTTTTGAAAGTTAGTGTTATATTTGTTAACCAGAGATCCCACTGTTCCACGTGCTGAACGCTCGGATAACGTTCGGGAATATATTTGCGACGGAGAGTCCCGTGCCGCACGTCGAGTGCATAGCGGAGGGCGAGCGCGCCGCCTGCGTGCTCGACGACGGGTGCTTCGAGGTGGGCCGGGGGTACCGGGACGTGGGGGCGGCGGGGGGCGGCGTCGGCGGGGGGGCGGACGCCGGCGCGCCGCTCGGGGCCGAGCAGCACGAGGAGGCGCTGCTCCAGTACGCGATACACCAGAGCCTCATGGAGGCCGGGACACATGATGATCAGGTACACATATACATTCCTGCTCACTCCTCGCCGATAATACAAAATACGATTCATAATTACTGACGCGTTGTTGCCAATTGTCAACTGTCTGATAATCTAACTAACTCGAATATCATTGAAGAGCTGAAAATCAGAAGGGTCTATGAGCCAAAAAACCACAGTCAATTAAAACAGATGTTACATTTTTAATATGCAACGAACAACACATTCTATTAATAAAAAATGAAAATGTATTGTTATTTAAGTATAGTCAAAGTGATTTTATTTAAATCACTATTTGTTTTAATTAGAGCCGATTTTTCAATCATCAGATAAATTTATTAGAGGAATAATGTTGATATCTTCACGGACAATGTACGTAAAATATGTCAAAATTTCAAAATTATTTCTCAAATAAGGTTTTCTGACGATAGAAAATTCGGCACTTAGTAAATACAGAAAGTAAAATTATTTTTTTCGAGACATTTTGTTATTATCTCTTCAAAATATGGGTAGGCATAGCTATAAATAAATAAATTCTTTATTGAGTCACTAATAATACATAGCATCAGTGTAGCTTTGGTTCCTAAACTAGGTTAGCCTGTATTTCAGGAAAAGCTATACCAGTTGATAGACCCACCTGAAATTTTTATCTTTATTAATAATCTCTCAATGAATAAAGTTAATAACTAGAATGTCTAAGAAAATGTTGAGTGCCCCTGAAACGTCGCTCTGACAGTGACATTACGTTTTCGATGTTGAACTCAAGCTGACGAGATGATGTATAAGTGGTATCTGTGAATGTTATGCCAGGTGGACGTGTGGGAGGCGCTACGCGGCGCCAGGCCGGCGTCCCCGGCGCCGCGCGCGCGCGACTCGCCGCCACCGACGCACCTGCTCGCTCACGAAGAGCGCCAGCTGCAGAGGTGAACGAACTCCTTTACATGTACTATAGCAACAACAATTCGACACGTCTCGGACGCGAGCGAGTACTACCTCACGTGCCGGTTTCTCGACTATTCGTTAAACCTCACGTGCCGGTTTCTCGACTATTCGTTAAACCTCACGTGCCGATTTCTCGACTATCCGTTAAACCTCACGTGCCGATTTCTCGACTATTCGTTAAACCTCACGTGCCAATTTCTCGACTATCCGTTAAACCTCACGTGCCGATTTCTCGACTATTCGTTAAACCTCACGTGCCAATTTCTCGATTATTCGTATAAAAACCTCACGTGCCGATTTCTCGACTATGCTGACTTTGCGAATTCATTCTTTAAACAATGTTTAGCCTTAATAGCCTTAGATGAGAAAAACCCTTTAATCGTCAAGTTCACTTTGAAGCAATGATGGCGCAGTGGTAGCGTGTACGACTTCGCGTCGATTGACGTGAGTTCGAATCCCTGCAATGAGCCTGAGATTTCGGTGAAGGAAAACATCGTGAGGAAACCATAGCATGGTGGTAGGGCTTTTTCTAATGCCCGTCTGGCTAGCTACCACCCTCAAGTTGAGAATCTGTCGCCAAGCACCAATAGGTGTGTTCCGGCAGCTGCACTTGAGAGCCAGTCTACTAGTCCACTAGGTTTAGCGTGATATTATCTTGGGCCTCTACGTCACTTAACATCAGGTGTGATTGTGGCCACTACGCCAAACCTATAATGATAAAAAGAACAAATTCTCGTCTGCGTTAATCTATACATGCATATAATAAAATTAAAATGTCTGTTTGTTATGTCAAAATAATAGGTTTTACTAAATGCATACGAAATTATATAACAAAATGTAATAAAATAAAAAACATCATTTTTTTTAATTTTTGTCTGTTTATTCCAGCAGATAATTAATGTTATAAGAAAGTCGCTTAGGCTACTTTAATCAAAACATAATAATTAGGGTTACGCTTAAGTAAGTAAGCCTTATTAGTTATCCAAGAGGCGGAGCCGCGGGCGCAGCTACTTCTGTGAAAACTAGCTCTGCCCGCGGTTTCGCTCGCGTTGACAACAGAATGTTGTTACACATATGTTACCCCAGACTTTATTATAGTTTTTTTTAGGATCTACACTTATGTGGTATATTCATTTGATATGTATCTTATGGTTCACTCAGCGTAAGCCATTTAATTGCCCCTAAAGCGTATTTTTTCCGAATTGTTTCACCATTATCATCAGTGCTTATTTCGTATGTTACTTTATCTTTCAAAATATACCCTATAACCAGGTCTCAACAGTTGGTCGAACAAAACTACTTTCATTTGATTTTTTTGTAAATCATACTTAGGGGGCTCAGAGGATGAGTATTTTGCATAGTTATTAGCGCCGTAATCTTACTTACGTAAGAATCTTCTCCTTACAAGCATCTCCAAGAAATGTATTGCTGTCTTCGCTGATGCGCCTATAGATAACTATATGCGAAAATTCTAGTTCGAAGTCTTCAATATCAGACCCATACACTGGATGCATGAAAGAATTTCTACAAAACATGAAATCGATATGTAATCACATACCTATAAATAGTTGAATAACGCATTCGCTTTATTGAGAAGTTCCCCTAAACCGTAATCTGCTAATTTCGCAGATAAAGATTTTGATCTGAATTCTGCTGAATAATACCGATGGCTGGGTCTTCTTCTTTTACAGGTATAAGGTATATTACCTTATAGGACCAAGTGATAGCACTAAGTTAATTTTAGCATTGTTTTCTGGTATAATAAATCAGAGAACGAAAAAACACCGTATTGAAAGCTGAATAATCTATAGCTTTTAATCCATCGTTGCCAGTTTTCTGTAAAATGAAGTCAATAATTTCTAAATGATCATAATAGCCGACGTTGTGGAACCTGAAATCCCAATGTTTTTGGTCTTCATCAGGATTAGGACCGTCTTAAGATATGCAGGGCCCCTTTAGAATGTAAAAAAAACAAATATATACCTATTTTACCTGACTACTAAGCCAAAAGGAGGATCACACGCATATCTTCTAAACTAATTATCGTTATTTGAAAAAATGAGATGTAAAATAGATGACGAAATAGATATTTTTGAGATGCGCCATGTTGGGTATCAAATTAAAGGGTTGAATAAGCTCATAATAAGCAAATTTATTATCGAAGTGAAACTTCTTATGCGACTTCCCACGCGTTAAACGTTAAACGCACATTATCGGTCTCTCCTCTTTGTGTGAGCCAGAGCGAGAGAGCAAATGTCGGTGTGTATGTATATTGCACACTGTTTAAATAAAATATTAAATATCTTTTAAAATGAAGTTTCTCTTCTATCGTGTGTGAAGCGCACACACACCTTTTTTATTTAAATACAGTGGATTTTGGTTATAACGACGATGAAGGGACGGATCTAATTTTCGTTATATCCGATGTCGCTATATACATAGGTAGAAAGAAATAAACAAAAGCAAGAAAGAAAATAATATTTATTGCCAGACAATACAGGCACGCAATGCGCAAAATTATATCGTTTAAATTCTATATAATTATTTATTTATTTTTGTTTAAACACCAACTCCTCTTGATTCGTTTGTTTCCTCTGGGAGGAGGCAATAAACGTGCGCATATGTATTTAGTGATCTGTCAATTTTGGAAGCCAATAGTAAAATACCCTTTCACCATGCTATGGTTTCTCGCTATGCTTTACTCAAAACTCAATTGCATTCAAGTGCTCCAATTACTGAAGCACCATAATCGCTTCAATATTTACATTTATTTAGATAAAAACATATAAATAAATAAATATTTTCATAAATAAATCATGTAATGATTTTAATAATGCGCTTCGAGAATTTTAAAGATGTGCGGATACAGGTAGACGTACGCGTGCTTTCCCCAAACGAAATCAAAGTGATTCATCTCTTCACGCTCCAGTATCTTATAATAAACAACGTTCTTTAGTTCCCCTCTGAGACGTTGTACGTCTTTAACTGTGGACACTTTGTCACTATTGCCAACTAATAAAGCAATTTTCATAGTAATGTTTTTCAAATTATAACTCGGTGGAACAATACTGTTATATACTTCGAGGTTTTTACTCACACCGTAGTCAAAATAGGTAAAATTCTTTCTTATTTGCGTTAGATGTTCTGCGTTCTTTCTGGACGTGCCACAGAAATAATGAGTTGAAGCCATCGGTAAAAAATCTTTGTCGAACGTATCGTTGTCTCTACTGCCAAATACGGTTTGAAAATACCCTTCTTCGCAAATAACTTTGCCAATTAATTGCGTAGTACATATCAATTTGAGAAAGGACGTTGTTTCTGAATTGTTTCTGAGCAGTTCCTCTTTGCCTGCTAATTTTAATGTACCACTTAAAATTGGCCCTAAATCTAATAATATAGATAATGGTGGCTCACTGTTAGTTAAATATGCTATAGGTGCCATAGCGATGAAGACCTTTATCTTTTCATTGTACTCCGGTCGAGTCGAACCCAACACCAAGAAGACAGATGTTCCTTGAGAGTGTCCGATAATTTGGAGCTGCGTTTGGCAGGTCTTGTTCAATATGAAATCTATGGTGGCCGGCAAGTAATAATAACCGATTTCATGGAAACTGAAGTCCCAGTATTTATTGTCTGTATCGGGATTGCGTTTGAGATGTGCTCTTGAGTACTTATTGCCTCTCATATTGCCTAACCATAAGTCGTAACCGGCTTTGTGGAGATGGAAAACTAGAGAGTCATATAATCTGACGATGAACGTGTCCGAGGAGTCCAAGAAGCCGTGCATTATATATACTGGTCGCGTTCTGTCACCAACAACGTTGAACACAGTCAGTATGTAGCCATCTTCAGTTGTAACGTTGTGGGCTTCACATTTAAGTTTATATTTTTTTGTTAATTCAGTAAAATTGAGACGTGCATCTTGTTTTAAATTAGCAGTTGAGAGCGCACCATCTTCTATCAATGAACCACTCACTTCGTTTAAAATAACCGTTAAAATAATTAGTAAAATTGTCATGACTCTTGATTACTACTTGACGTTTTATATTCATTAGTTCTTCGGTATTAATGAAACTTTGTACGGTTGTCTTAAATACAGTAGATAATGTGTGCCCCACTCAACTGTAATCTTTTTTTAGTTTAAATTAAATGTAATATATTATGTATGTATGTTGCATATATTAAAAAGAAGATACGTTATAATATATTAAATACCGCTTTGCCTGCTTGCCTTGAGTATGAGTACAACATAGAAAACGATGACTTGTAATTCAAAATGCAATATATCAATATTATAAAACAATTCATTGACTGAAAGTGTCCTTTATTACTTCAGACTCTAGTCCTTTATTACTTCAGACTCTATTAGTTGTTAGCCAACTACAATGAACTAAAATACATAATATTTTTGAAGTGAAACTTCTTATGCGACTTCCAAGCGTTAAACGTTAAACGTTTAACGCACATTATCGATCTCTCCTCTTAGTGTAAGCCAGAGCGAGAGAGCAAATGTCGGTGTATATGTATATTGCACACTGTTTAAATAAAATATATTTTATAATGAAGTTTTACTTCTATCGTGTGTGAATTGAACACACACCTTTTTTTTGTAAGATAATAATTTGTATCGTTTTTCATACATATGTAAAACGCTCGTACTGGTTACAATTGAAATATGTACATATATTTAAAAAAACTCCTAAATGAGAGTCGTTTATTTTAAAGTTTCTGATGGGTAGGTACTTGTCCTCAATGGTCTCGTCGATACCTACAATGCATACTTAATGTAGTAATATTCTTAAAAGGGAAGAAAATCATAACGCGTACAACAAAGCTGTCACTGATATTACTAAAATCTGTGGCAATTGTCAGTGGCGTAGCTTGTATGGGGCCATGGATATCCCTATCTGTTAAGCACGGACTGATTGTAGACACATAAAACTTGCCACTCGCCACGAATATCCTTGTCTATAAAACATAGATATTTCATGGCTAGTGGAAACATATGCCCGTATCTACAAGCCGTTTCGTCTCTGGTGATAATTGACGCATCGTTGTTTTTTTTTTTTTTTTTTTCTAACTGACTACACTGTTAGCCTGAGGGGCCCTGGAGCCTTTACGGCTTTTACAGCTTTACCGGGCTTGGGGGCGAGCGCTTAGGGCACTCAGCCACGAAAGCTAAGCAACAACATCCGAGGGTGCCAAAGTGGCCGGACCTCGGCTCGGACTGTTGCGCGTATGCAATTAAGTCGCGATCTGAATAATTCCCTATCCGTAATTCGATCTAAACTAACTATACATATATACATGCTTCTGCCCCCTGGGAGGAGGGAAGGAACATGTGTATGTGTATTTAGTGGTCTGAAATTTTTGTCTACTCTAACTAGGCAAAAAAAAAAAAAAAAAGGTCCCTTACAGAACCTATGTACCTATGTGTGTTGTGCATGTGTGTATAATGCAGTGTCATGTATGGCTGTGAAAGCTAGTGATTGTACAGTCACTTGTATCGCGCGAGCGGCTGCTTGGCTCAAGGGCTCCATGCCGATGGATCGGACCTAGGCTTGAGTTGCCGCAGAGGAGGGCGGTCGTGGCGGGTGTGCGGGAGCGAAGTTAACCGTACGTCCCCTGCGGAGGGAACGGTGGTTTCGCGGGCGTGGGCGCGAGCACGCATATGTTGCGGGAGCGGACGCGTAGTAATTATTAGCTTTCTCGATGTCGTCGTCGGGATCGACAAAGAGATTTCGCGGACGGCGTTTATAACGTTTGGCAACGGGGATCGAGTTGTCTGGGACGTAGTTCACGGTGGATTTTACGAGCGGGTTGGGACGATTTGAAGCGCTATCGAAGTATCTCCTGGTGAGATATTTCACATAGGCTTCTATCGAGGGAAGCCTCATGTCCCTGTGGAGGTTCCATGTTCCTAACGAAGGCTGGAGGGTCAAGCAGGCGACGGAGAAACCGATTTTGGACTCTTTGCATGCGGACAAAGTTATGTTTGGACATATGTGCGAACGCTGCGCAGCTATATGTCAAGACCGGACGGACGCACATCTTGTATAGTGTAAGCTTATGTCTTAAGGACATTTTGCTTACCGAACTGAGCAGGGGCCGCAAGCGGGAAAGGATCCAGACGGCCCTATCCCGGACTATAGTAACGTGTGCGTTGAAGTTAAGCTTCGAGTCGAGGGTGACACCCAGATATTTAGTCTTGGTGGCCCAAGGGATATTCCTACCGAATAATGAGAGGGGTCCTACCGTGCGTGGTAGTTTACATGTATGCGGTTCGAACATAATCGCGGCGCTCTTTACCGGATTAATAGCTATTCGCCACGTTCGAAACCACTCCCCGAGAGTGGTTACGGCACGTTGGACTGCGCAGGCGAGATTTTTTCTATGTCTGTTTGACGCGTATATGACTGTGTCGTCAGCGTAGAGCCCTACCTCGACCCGGGGGGCTTCGGGAGGTCGCTGACGTCGCATCGTTGTCAAAACGTACTCTCTAAGGACCGGCGCCCACTGGCGGTACGGCACGGCAAGGGATTTTTCAAGTTATGATTAATAATAGACGCTAATTGCATGATGTTTAAGTTGAAATTTCAGTGATTATTGTCGTAGATACAAAAACAATGCCGCGCGATGGCAGCTAAATAACCTAGTTTTGTATTCCTACGGTGAGTAAGGTTTCCAAAGCTCCTTGGGGAAGGGTGCGTTCAAAAAGAGGTAGGGATCAGAAAAACATCTTTGGAGATTTCCCTCTACTTGGGGCAGCCCGAGTGGTGGTATACCTCCTCCCTACAGAAGATCGCAGCCAAATAACCTTGTTTCTAGATCGGCAAAGCGCTAAGGATACCTATTGTATTACAAGCGTCCGTAGGCTACGGTAGCCGCTTATCATCATCATCGTCTATTGTGTATTGTCTGCTATGCATTTTAAATGGTCCTTTGTTACATATTGCTGTTCTTAAACCTATCCTGACAGTTAATTTGTCAGAACATATTGAGCTATATTGATTGCATTGTTTAACTGTTTTTATTTGTATCTATTTTATTAAAATTGTATTATATTACTCAGGGAACCCTTTATCTTTTAATTGGAACTGTTGTCACAGTGTTAACATTCAATTCCACAAAAAATAATTATGTTGTACATATCTAAATTATTTACATAAATTAGACTACAATCTAGTGAACTAAATTTTAACTACTGAGTAATTCAGTTTAAACTTTTTGTTCTTAGATTCCTTTACAGTACCAACAGATATCTTTGCTGTGTAATGGGTCCAAAATGACTAAGTCTATCACTTATCATCATCCTATCTTTCTAACTTTCGTTTTCAAACATTGCGGTATGGATGACGAGAAGACTACGTAGTTTCCCAAACGCTGCCCAACCCAGCTGAATCCTTCTCTTGGCCTCCTTCTCAAAATTGTTTTTACCCAACTGCACAATCTGCCCGAGGTAAGTGTACTCAGAAACAATTTCAAGAAGGTGACCATCCACGACGACCGGTCCTGGATCAATGTGGCCATTGATCATGACTTTGGTTTTATCCAAATTCATGCCAAGACAGATACGTCGCGAGGCTGAAGCTAGGCCGTCCAGCATCCGGGTTAGCTCCTCTAGCGATTCCGCCATTATGACTATGTCATCAGCGAATCGCAGGTGCGAGATGTAGTCGCCGTTTATGTTTATGCCCTTACCTTTCCAGTCCAGCGTTTTAAACATATCTTCCAATGCGCTCGTGAACAGTTTCGGGGATATGACATCCCCTTGCCTCACTCCTCTGCGCAATTGGATGGGTTTAGACTGCTGGCCCTGCACTTGGGCACTCATAGTGGCGGCTTCGTAGAGACATCTCAGCACCTCGATATAACGATAGACTACTTGGCATCGCATCCTTACAGGTTCCAGAACAGCCCAAGTTTCGACAGAGTCAAAGGCCTTCTCATTGCCTCATATTTTATTAATCCTTCATTAATATATTGTACTCGTGTATTCATAATAGACGACGTATTTGTTGGTTTGTTAACGTAAATTTTAATGATTATATTCTGATATTTATATTTTTTAAATTAATTTGATGATTTTTACGATGCGCGCGCACTTTGTAACTAAAACTACGGTTCTAACTACACCATGAAGTTTTTTGTTTTAAGGCCTTGAACCCTTGGGGTTATGTCGGCCTGACACCATGAAGTGGGAGACCGATCACGACCGCCGGCGGGAACGGACGTGTTTACGACCGCTCTCTCTGCCGCCTTTGTGTGAACTTTTACGACC
This sequence comes from Saturnia pavonia, assembly GCA_947532125.1. Classification (NCBI taxonomy): domain Eukaryota; kingdom Metazoa; phylum Arthropoda; class Insecta; order Lepidoptera; family Saturniidae; genus Saturnia; species Saturnia pavonia. The sequence goes on from OX383906.1 coordinate 15,384,605, forward strand.
GACCGGCTTTGCTGCACACCTGCTTCGCACCTGCATCGCACCTGCGCCGCACCTGCGTATCGCCGTCTCGCTCGCACCCATTGTGTCGCGCTACACAAACAAAAACTGCACTTTTAAGTGCATCTGTTTCTATTCGACGAAATCCACACTTTAGTGGTCGCTTGCCGGAAACCTCTCGGTGTCAACAGAAGGCAAGTGGGTGCGTGACCCAAGCGCCCCTCGGTTGCCTCCTTCAGAGGCAAACGATAGTACTTGGTCGGGCTCAGGAACCTTGGCCCTTGATAGAGTCATAGTCAAGCCCTGAGTGTCTCCTTCCCACCCTTCCGATCCTGCTACACATCCATCCCCGAGTGTCTGTTTGGGCGTAGCTAGGTATTTATACCGGCTGCGTTCTCTGCCTCGGGCTTGATAGGGACCTCCACGTAGGGCCCGGTAGGTTCTCTTCCTGCGAGTCATTACACCGTGACCCGCAGGTCCCTTTGCACGGCTCGGGATAGCCGTTTAAATTCACTCGGCGCACCCCCCTGCCTCTCCGGCAGGGAGGTTTAACTTCACCCCCGCCCGCCCAACCGCCACCGCCGGAATGGCAAATCCTTCTGAATTGGAACGCTTCAAAGCGTTCGCAATGAGCCTCCACCCGTCGCTCTGGACGGAATACAATAGGGCCATCGCGGCCGAGCAACCCGCCGTCGCCATCGCGCAGGGCACCGAGCCCACCAGCGACCCCGCCGCGACGAACAAGAAGTCCATCCCGCGCTCCCGCTCAACGGCACCCCGCGCTCACCGTCAAACGCCGTACAAACGGCCATCGTCGCGCTCACGTTCCCCGGGCATTCAAGCCCCGACCCCAGCGCCCTCTGCGCTGCCAATAAATAATTCATTCGCGTCGCTAGTTCCCGAAGCGGACACGCCGACGCTAGTAGCTACAAACATTAGCTACTCGCCCGCCAGTCAGGATCCCGAACCCGAGTCCGACGAAATGGACACGGCGACAGTCAATGATAACGAGGGCTTCACCCTCGTTCAAAAAAACAAGCCCGCCAAACGTGCATCGCGTTCGCGTCCCGAGTCTCCGGAGACTCAGTCCCGCCCTCAAAAGGCACAAAAGACCGGGCTTAATAACCATGCCCCCCGCTCCGCAGCGCCCTCAGCGCCTGCCGGTACCTTTGCCGGCAGAAAGGCGCGTCGCCCGCCCCCCGTCACGGTCCAGAACAAGTCGGTCTGGACGAAACTCTCGGAAAAACTGAGAGATATGCGTATTCACTACACCCAGGCCAGTAGCACGGCCAACGGTATCCGCGTCCAAGTGTCCACCTCGGACGAACACCGTAAATTCACCAGGTTGCTCCGAGACAGCAACCTAGAATATTTCACATACTCCCTGGAGGAAGAACGTCACCTCCGGGTTGTAATCCGCCGCATCCCGGTGGAAATCACACCCGAGGAGGTCAAAACTGACCTCTTAGCCAAGGCCCTCCCTGTCCGCGAAGTGCACAGAATGCACGGCGGACAATCAAAAAACAGACCTCTCGACATGGTTCTAGTCATCCTGGAACTGACCCCCGAGGGCAGAGCCATTTTTAATGTTAGGAAAGTGTGTGAGCTCTCCGGAATAGCCGTAGAGCCCCCACACAAGAACCGCAGTCCTCCGCAGTGTCACAACTGCCAGCTGTACGGTCATTCGGCACGCAACTGCCATCTCCGTCCCAGGTGCGTTAAGTGCCTCGGAGACCACGCGACGAGCGAGTGCACGCGCACTCGGGAGTCGCCTACCCCTCCGAGCTGCGTGCTATGCGGCAACGAGGGTCACCCCGCGAACTATCGCGGCTGTCCCCGCGCCCCGCGCCCCACGCGCCCTACGCGCCCTATGCACACTACGCGACACACCCCTCCTCAAAGGGTACGTCCCGCCGCAGGACAGCCAAAGCCTCTGCTCACGCCAGAGGCTTTCCCCAGCCTCCCGGGCGCCTCCAGCGCCCCGGTGGCAGCCGCCCCCGCGCCCCGCGCGCCTCCTCCGCCCATGCGAGCCCCTCAGGCAGCATGGGGCCCCAGGCCCCGCCCGCAACCTCCCAAGGCTCAGGCCTCCCCGCTATGTAGTCAACGCTTCGGCCTCGACTATATGGCCATGCTTCTTCTCGAGCACGACTACCAAGAAGTGCTAGCGTACGATCAGTGCGGCACTGAGTACGGCATGATTGAAGCGATCAAACGCTTTCCCCAGCTGACAGCCACGCTCCAGCGTGTGTCCCGTGCTGCAGCTTTAAACACACCAACTAGAAATGGCTCGCATTAGACCAAGGAGCCTCAACATATCTTTTTTCAACGCGCGAAACCTCCTTCCACAACGGGACTTAGTATCCACCTTTCTTAGGGAACGGGAGATAGACGTGTTTCTAGTACAAGAAACACTTCTAAAACCCAGTAGGCGCGACCCTAAGATAGCAAATTACAATATAGTCAGAAATGACCGTGCCACCCTAGGAGGCGGCACGCTCATCTACTACAAGCGTTCCCTCTATTGCATGCCAATAGACCCTCCCGCACTTACCAATATGGAAGTGTCCGTCTGTAGAATAGGCATGACTGGCCATCCGTCAATCACGCTTGTCTCTGCATATCACTCCCCGAATAAAAGACTCCTTCAGTCTGATCTGGAGGCGCTTTTTTCACTCGATCAATCAGTCATAATAGCAGGCGACCTCAATAGCGGTCACACCCTTTTCAACAACCCGCGCAACACCCGTAACGGAGTTATACTCGAACTACTATGCGACGTGCTCGGCTTTGACGTCATAGCACCGCTAGAGCCCACGCACTTTCAAGACAATTGTCAACCGACAGTACTTGACATAGCCCTCCTCAAAGGTGTCTCACTTCGGTTACGACTTATAGAAGTCGTACACGAACTAGACTCCGACCACCGCCCGGTTATCTTACAACTCGGGCAACCGTTCGACCCCAGTCCGCCAAAAGTCAAAGTAGTTGACTACGCGATCTTAAATCGCTACTTATCCGATAACGCGACCCCGTCCAGCCTAGCTAGGATCCCCGACGTATTAGAGTCAACAGCAGACGCCGACTTAGCCATCGATTCCCTGGTCGACTACCTCCAAACCGGTGTAAGGGAGGCCTCGAGAGAGGTGCAAGCGGCGAACGAACGCCGTTTTATACTCCCCCCCGGCTTACGAGCGTTAATCACGGAAAAGAACGCCGCGACACGTGCACATGACTCTTATCCGACGAGGGATAACACCCGTAGATTACGACAACTTCAGAGAGAGGTTAGAACTCGCATCGGAGAGTACAGAGGTCACCGGTGGGATAACCTCTTAGAGGGTCTCAAGCCGTCCCATCTGGCTTACTGGAACCTCGCCCGCTCTCTGAAGTTAGAAGTTTCCGCCCAGATGCCGCCCCTCGAAAGGGGCCCCGATCTCCCACTCGCGTTCGATAGCGACGATAAGGCAGAATGCCTTGCCGCAAGCTTGGAGAGCCAGTGCTCCCCAAATTGCGACAACGTAGACACTGCCCACATCGAAACTATCGAGACCGCCGTTCAGGAACTCACGTTGATTCCCCCCGCGGAAACGTTAACCCCGGTCACGCCAGATGAGGTCTGTTCTATCATTAAAGGCCTTAAGCCTAGAAAATCTCCCGGTCCTGATGGTATCAGGAATGAAGTACTCAAACTTCTTCCTGATCACCTTATAGCTCTTTTGGTCTGCATCTTCAATGCAGCCATAGCCCACTGCTATTTTCCAGCCGTCTGGAAAAAAGCTATAGTTATAGGTATTCGCAAGCCCGGAAAAAAAGCTTCGCTTCCCGATAGCTATCGCCCGATCAGTCTCCTAAACACTCTAGGGAAACTCTATGAGCGGATCCTTCTGAACCGTCTCAAGGTCGTTATAGACGACAAGAATTTATACCCGCCCGAACAATTCGGTTTTCGCGCCCGTCACTCGTGTACACATCAAGTGCACCGCCTCACGGAGCACATCACGAGTAACTTCGCCAAGAGCAATATCGCTCCCACCCGCACGCTTGCGGTCTTTTTCGACGTAGCCAAGGCCTTCGATAAGGTCTGGCACGCCGGACTGGTCCACAAGCTTCACCATTTAGAAGTCCCGGATAGGTTAGTACATTTAGTCCGCGATTACCTAAGCGACCGCACCTTCCACTACCGAGTGGAAGGAGTACTCTCCACCGCACGTCCCATTCGTTCAGGCGTCCCGCAAGGCTCCATTCTGGCACCTTGCTTATTCAATTTGTACGTCAGCGACCTCCCGAAGCCCCCCGGGGTCGAGGTAGGGCTTTACGCTGACGACACAGTCATATACGCGTCAAACAGACACAGAAAGAATCTCGCCTGCGCAGTCCAACGTGCCGTAACCATTCTCGGGGAGTGGTTTCGAACGTGGCGAATAGCTATTAATCCGGTAAAGAGCGCCGCGATTATGTTCGAACCGCATACATGTAAACTACCACGCACGGTAGGACCCCTCTCATTATTCGGTAGGAATATCCCTTGGGCCACCAAGACTAAATATCTGGGTGTCACCCTCGACTCGAAGCTTAACTTCAACGCACACGTTACTATAGTCCGGAATAGGGCCATCTGGATCCTTTCCCGCTTGCGTCCCTTGCTCAGTTCGGTAAGCAAAATGTCCTTAAGACATAAGCTTACACTATACAAGATGTGTGTCCGTCCGATCTTGACATATAGCTGCGCAGCGTTCGCACATATGTCCAAACATAACTTTGTCCGCATGCAAAGAGTCCAAAATCGGTTTCTCCGTCGCCTGCTTGACCCTCCAGCCTTCGTTAGGAACATGGACCTCCATAGGGACATGAGGCTTCCCTCGATAGAAGCCTATGTGAAATATCTCACCAGGAGATACTTCGATAGCGCTTCGAATCACCCCAACCCGCTCGTAAAATCCACCGTGAACTACGTCCCAGACAACTCGATCCCCGTTGCCAAACGTTATAAACGCCGTCCGCGAAATCTCTTTGTCGATCCCGACGACGACATTGAGAAAGCTAATAATTACTACGCGTCCGCTCCCGCAACATATGCGTGCTCGCGCCCACGCCCGCGAAACCACCGTTCCCTCCGCAGGAGACGAACGGTTAACTTCGCGCCCGCACACCCGCCACGACCACCCTCCTCTGCGGCAACTCAAGCCTAGGTCCGATCCATCGGCATGGAGCCCTTGAGCCAAGCAGCCGCTCGCGCGATACAAGTGACTGTACAATCACTAGCTTTCACAGCCATACATGACACTGCATTATACACACATGCACAACATACATAGGTACATAGGTTCTGTAAGGGACCTTTTTTTTTCTTTTTTTGCCTAGTTAGAATAGACAAAAATTTCAAACCACTAAATACACATACACATGTTCCTTCCCTCCTCCCAGGGGGCAGAAACATGTATATATGTATAGTTAGTTTAGATCGAATTACGGATAGGGAATTAGTCAGATCGCGACTTCATTGCATACGCGCAACAGTCCGAGCCGAGGTCCGGCCACTTTGGCACCCTCGGATGTTGTTGCTTAGCTTTCGTGGCTGAGTGCCCTAAGCGCTCGCCCCCAAGCCCGGTAAAGCTGTAAAAGCCGTAAAGGCTCCAGGGCCCCTCAGGCTAACAGTGTAGTCAGTTCGAAAAAAAAAAAAAAAAAAAAAAAAAAAAAAAAAAAAAAAAAAAACACCATGAAGTTGCTTGGTTAATTGTTTTATTACGTAAACGATCGATCGATCCCGTACTTAGAGCATAACATCAAGTGTGACTATTCAAAGAACTATCTTGTAACGCGCGTACATAAATACACGCAACAAATGTTTTATTTATTTTTACGCAATTTTATATATAACGCTGTTTTGAAACAATGATGGCTCAGTGGTTGCTTGTACGACTTCGCGTCGATTGGCATAAGTTCGAATCCCTGCAATGAGCCTGAGCTTTCGGTGAAGGAAAACATCATGAGGAAACCATAGCATGGTGGTAGAGACTTTTCCTAATGCCCGCCTGGCTAGCTACCATCCTCAAGTTGAAAATCTGCCGCCAAGCACCAATAGGTGTGTTCCGGCAGCTGCACTTGAGAGCCAGACTTCCACTAGGTTTAGCGTGTTATCATTTTGGGCCACGTCGTCACTTCACATCAGGTGAGATTGTAGCCACAACGCCAAACCTACAACGATAAAAAAAAACTAATTTCGTCTCGTAAGCTCACTTTTGTTGATATTAATCTCAATATTTATAGCTTATCAATTTTGGAATGACTTTCCGTGTACAGAATTTCATGTAAAATCGGTTGAGAATGAATAAAGATTGGATTTTTTTATAATTTTTAATTTTTTTTTTACTATTGTTGTATCCTATCAATTCTAGAAAAACATATTTCACGTGTATATATAATTTCATCAGAATCAAATAAGAGTTGATAAAAAAAAATGATTATTTTTTTCAATATCTATAAGTAATATTATATCAATTGACCAATGAATGAAGCTTCTCCAGTATATAAATTTTCTTAAAAAAATGTTCAAGCCGTTTTTAAGTTAAACCCGGACATACAAACAGACACGACAATTTTGTTTAATGGATTTTTCGTGTTAATTTCTAATCTTTTACATTGATGTTTATCGAGAAAAAAGAAAAAAACATATGTCCAGGCAGAAACCTACATTTATTAATACTGGCCATAATATTTCTTACGTTAAACAGAACGAATACGGAATCCTAGGTATGTTTTAGCGTTGCACAAAAAACATTTTCACTTCTTTTGTATTTTATTACGTTTAAAGCACAAACAAATTTTCTCATACATGAAGGTCTCCCTTTTCGAGTTTATGAGCTAAGCTATATATTAATTCACGTGTGGTGAAAGACAATAACACGAAACACATCGCTAGGTGCCTATTGATAAATGTTTAACTGAGTGTGGTATTTATCCGGACGAGTTGTCGGACTTCCTTTGTATATTGAAGTGAAACTTCTTATGCGACACTATTCCAACACGTTAAACGTATAACGCATATTATCGGTCTCTCCTCTTTGTGTCAGCCAGAGCGATAGAGCAATATATTATCGGTCTCTCCTCTTTGTGTGAGCCAGAGCGAGAGAGCACAATATATTATCGGTCTCTCCGCCTTGTGTGAGTTGAACTGTGAATTTGTTAATTCGCTTAAATTATCGTTGGTGATACTGCAATAAATGTCCCTGTCTCAAATTATTCATTGCAAAATTTTATACATACATATAGTTGTTTTCACATTAAATCCATGTTCAGGATTGATTTACATAACATTATACAGATTTTACTAACTTTACATAATACAATGTTTTCTCTCTCTTGAAAAATTGATTAATAGTGACATAACCCATTTAGCAATATCACCGACGATATAATTCGGTAGTATGCTAACGGTAGTAACGGGTATAGGGCGATAGAGGCGTCCCTGGCGGCGATGGCGCTGCCGGCGTCGCCGACGCAGCCGGAGCCACAGCCGGAGCTGGAGCCGGACCCCGAGCTGCAGGCGGCGCTGGCGCTGTCCGCGCGGGAGCAGGCCGCGCGCGAGGACCAGCTCGCGGCCGAGCAGCGAGCGCTCGACGAGGCGCTTCGGCTCTCGCTGTTAGACAACTAATCGGTCAGTGGGGTTTATCTATTTCTTTTATACGACTAACGTTACAAACAAGCTTATGGCCCGCCTTTTGGTAAGTAATTAAAGCGTTGCTAACCCTTGTTAATAGACTACCTGTGCCACCTGTGCCAAACGGTTTTACCTGTGCTACCTGTGCAAAACGGTTTTACCTGTGCCACCTGTGCCAAACGGTTTTACCTGTGCCACCTGTGCCAAACGGTTTCACCTGTGCTATCTGTGTAATTCACACAGCTCTAGAATCACTGTTAGATTTTACATTTTCGATATTCGACATGTAAACAAGCTTTATATCTACTTTTGTATTTTTCTCTTATGTTTAAAATCGAATACCTTAATAAAAAGTTCTACTGTTTCAGATCTCATATTAAAGAACAATATTAAATGGCGTCCAACCAAAAGAAGACTTTTTATCGTATTTTAATTTAGTGTATTGTAGAAAAAAACTTCTGTAGTGGCAATAATGATAGTGGCAATTGAAGTGACCTTAGGTGACTTCAAAATGACAATACTGACCCACAGTTTGATACTTGCTAATTATGTTTAAAACTTGTATCCTTATGTCGATGATCAAAGTGATGTGACTGACAATCTTGTCTATTGTCAATATGTTAAGTGTTTAATTAAATAACATCTCAGAATTATACTGTAATCTTTTACTTTAAAATAACTATTGCAAATTTGTCAAATGTTTTTATTTGTACACTTAAATATCGATAAGAAAGAGTTTTATGTTTTATCGATTAATACATTGACGATAAGAACTTTTGTCTATTAATATCTTCTAGCATTCCTCGGGTATGTGTTCATACCCTGATGATTACCACGAGAAGCTCTGATGACGGTGACTTTTGACAGAATCTCGTTTATCGAACGCAGTGTGAAAGGTTTCCGAGTTTAAAAGATATGTGTCACAGTCATCTAAGGTCCAAAGTATTATGAAATGTTTAATATGACATTTAATTGATAATAGTATGTAAAATAATTATGTTTGTATGTTAATGCATTTTACCCGAACAGGCGTTTTTAATTAATGCTTTTAAAATAGTTATGAACGATACAATCAGAAATATATCTTGAAAGCTTAAATACGTTCGTTGTAAAGGAACAGTATTTGAGAGAGGCGCTTTATTCAGTGTTACCAGCAGTGAAAAATTTGCAAAACTTTCCAAATCGTACATTAAAAGTTTCAGATATGTATCACTAAGGTCCGTTTCGTAGAACGACTGATTTTTAGCAACTTTATCGCTCTTTTTTCACATAAACCCTATTGTAATATACTTAAGTCCGTCGGCGATCCAGGTCCAAAATTCTATCAAAATATTTGAGACGACAATGCTAGTTTGAACGTACAAGACGTTTGTTAAAATATATAATATATTTGAAAGTCCACAAGTAAAGGATAAATTACTACATTAAAAAAAAAAAAAATTGTCGTCTGAATAAAGTATTCAGTCTTTAGTTCAGCGGTTTAAAATTTTTTAAAGCTAAGGAACACTAATCAAATCTCTGTTATTTTATGGATCCCTCCGTTATATTATCGTAACAAATGAAATACATTGCAATTTGAAAGAAAAGTAAAAAGCCTTTATTGCGCTATTCCAAAATAATTTTTATAACAGTGAAATTATTTAACAGCTGAATTAATTTAAATATTCAATGACAAATATAACTGATTCGCGGAACTCTAGTCATTTTTTTTACGTTAAACCATTGCTGCTTTGAAATATATCGTAAAATAAACAGTTCGTGAAAAATAGTTGCCCCTTTGGCATAGAAGTAATCTTATTATACATTTTTTTGTAATATGCCTTGCGCTTATGAAGGCAACGTTGCCAATGTCAAGTGTGACAGATACACAAAACACGGATAGAGTTTAGTTGCCAGTAGTTCAGAGTAATATATAATAATTTAGAAATTAAACACAGAACAGTCACAAATTTATAAATAATATTGTGTTAAGGTTTCTACAGGGTACATATAAAATGATACGTGAAACAGATAGGGATAGCTAATATCTTTTTATTTCTTATTATTATTTTTTCTATCTCTCTTTTTATTTTTTATCTCCTGGGCCTTATTATTAGTAAAGTTTTTGTCGTTTTACGTAACGTGGACTTTGCGAGATTATCATGTATTATGAGAATGAAATTGAACACATTCAATAGTGATAAGAATAGAGTTTGAATGTGAGTAATTTGTATTTGAATTAATTCATGGATATGCTTTATCGATTATGCAAACTATGAAATCGATCCAATCATCAACGCAATGTAATCCTAACGTCTCATTGTGTCGTTTAAAAAAAGATAATATAGTATTCTTATTGAATACCAAATTGTTTTTATATTTAGAATGCAGCATATTTATTTGCTTGTGATTTTAAACTTAATCGATAAGAATTATATTGATTCGATTGTTATAAGTAATCGTGAGTGTTTTTTTATAGTATCTCGGCAAATTGACGGCACTGACGCTAATAGTAAGCACAGTACAATCCAAACACAGTGGTGACCACTGAGAGATTGAAATCCATTGGTGGTCGCCGCCGTCATGCCGGCCTGCATAAATATCTCTTCACGATACGCTTGAAGGACCAGATGTCGGAATGGTCCCGCGGTTGTACATGGGTTAGACATAGATAATTTTTTACTTCGTTCCAAGATGGAGGTTATGAATTTGTTGTGTATTTATGAATTGTGGTGTATACAATATTATTAAGTCAGAAGGAATTGGCCAAACAGTGGGACGTGTAAATGACTACAGAAAATGGTATAGGAAATGTATTAAATTCAGTGCCTATACTGTCCGCCTATTACTTCCAATTGTAACTCGATTAGTTTTGTATTATAGTCTAATTGAATATCGATACGATTTCTATAATTATACTCGTATATCAATGACTGGCTTTTATCAGCGGCTTTTCTCGCGTAAAATTACCATTTAAGACATTCATTACAATTTTCTCTACTTAAGGATTTTTTGTCCGAAAATTGTAATATAAATAGATATTTATTCTGTATTTATTTGTTGAACTTGACAGTTTTAATGTACGTAATTTAACGCCCCTATATCACATGAATCTTCTGACATTTGTTGCTCATAAAATCGATTACAGCACAAATATCGATAACAAAAATTGTTTCTAAACCCTTTCTGCAGACTATTCAGATAATTATTTCAAATTAATTATAAAAACTTCAATATTAATTATTAAAATAAGCGTCGATATTAAGCTTGAAAACGTCGATGTTTTGACATCGATGTTAGGAATAAAAACTTCGGGAATCGATATTTACTTACCGATGTTGACATCAATGATTTTATTACATCTCTCATACCTAGATGTTTATTAAAGATATATGCTTTTCCAGTGAAATCTTCTACGGGTAAAACCACCAAATTTAGTATAAACTCGAAAATACGCAAGAAATATCGTTTCGAGTAATAAATTCGCGTCCATATTGTTATTTACTTTAAGTGGTTATTTAACTCCATGTTGGTGAATATTATTTTAATTTCTTCGTGTGAGCTACTGAGGTGTTTCTTCTCTAATTATTTAGGTTCGATCTGGAAATACGTTTAGACGAGATAACAGTTAACTGCTACTTCATACACAGACTGAGCTGCCGCTGTCGCCCGCTCCAGTTCACTTACCTAGATAAGATCTCAATTATTTACCAATACATTAATAAACCAAAACTATTCACGATTCCCGTTATTCACAGATTAAAAAAGTCCAACCACATTATATTAGTAGCCGTAAATTTCTACTAACAATGCATTATATAATTCACTACTTACCAATAAAATTAAACAATTAGGCATCAAAATACTCAAGAAGAAAGAAATATTACTGAGGCGAAACCTGTGTGATTTCTTCATAAAAATGGACCTATACGTATATGGAAAGAAGTGTTATTTTTAAGAGATAAATTATTAATGCCATAGCTGAATACCAATAAGAAAAAAAATCTAAATTCTTTGCCTTTACTTAATCTATAAAATAATAGTGAATTATGCACATATCTAATTAAATGTATTTTATTTTTATTTCATTTTCGTACATCACACATCCCCTATATTCTCATACAAATTACCATGTCGTATTCACGGTTTCTGTGTTCACGGCATAATTATGGAACGTATACTCTGCGTACTTGTTTTACCCTTGTCTCTACCCTCAAATAAGGAGCTTTTACTGTATATGTATAACACTAATTGAAGCTTTCACCAATGAAATAAATTTGAATATTTATTTTTATACTTAACTGCCAGAACTCGATACATAGATCCATTTTTATATATGTATATAGATAACATTTTTGTCTGTTGCAATGTTAAGGTTGTGTATCCACCAAATATGTAAAAGGTAGCTACGCGTTGCCAGAAAAAAAATCTCTGGTCTCAGCTCTGGGGTGGAAAAGGGCTATCGGAGATAGGTATTTGTGCATACAAAAAAGCGAGAGATGTCAACGAGAAATGAGTGCGAGGACACGAGCGAGGAATGTGTGCGAGAGATGCAAACGAGGAATGTGTGCGAGGGATGCGAGCGAGGAATGTGTGCGAGGGATGCGAGCGAGGAATGTGTGCGAGGGATGCGAGCGAGAATTGTGTGCGAGGGACGCGAGCGAGGAATGTTTGCGGGGGACACGAGCGAGGAATGTGTGCGAGGGACGCGAGCGAGGAATGTTTGCGGGGGACACGAGCGAGGAATGATATAGCGCACAGTTGAAAGGATTCCGCTAGGCATCTTCGTACTGCAAGCTTCTCACACAGCCTAATGCACTCGTCAGAAAAGTTTGCTTATCATTTTATCAAAATAAATAAAGTATAGTCACCTTTCTATTCCAATTTTTTTTTTTACACTTGTATTACAATTTATGTTAGCTGCAAAATATCTCATGAATATAGTTTTTAATATCAATTTAGGAAAAGTTTTACCTATTATACGAACCAAAATCGCGAGCATTTTAAACGGTATAGGAATATTTTATTACAAATACTGTAATATTATCAATAAAAAGAATAGAACACTCATTGTTCTACTAAATAATGTATTTGCAGAATTATTATTAACTAATATATTTATTACATTACAAAATAAATATTATTATTTTTAAATATTTTTATGTTTTATTTTCGACAAGACATCGAAGAATGACATAAAACAATGGAGAAATATTTTGGTGGTTGCCAAAAGTTTATGCGAATCGAAGCAGAATCAAATTCCTTGATACATATAATTTTACGCTATTTTTTATAATTATACAGTATTCTAAGTTAACAGTTATAACGTTAATAAGAGACAAGTTTTTGTATAATATAACCAAAGACGAGTTTCTATGTACATGAAAAAAAAAACAATATTTACTATGTAATTAATACATTAATCTTTGTATCGGATTAGAAATACCGAGCTTTAGTTTAATTTTTTGTTGTTTTGGCGCTGATTCTAAGGTTTGTTTTTGTACTATAAACTAGGTATACCGCCATCTATCGTCCAACTTTACCAATTCGACATACTACATTTGCGTTGTTACATTGTTTGATGCTCCAGTTCTGTTTTCCATTGTATTTATTATTGGTAAACCTTTATTGTAAATTTAATTGGTTTGGTTATTATTATATTATATATATATTATTATATTATTATTGGTTCTAGTAAATTTAAATAAAATATGACACTTTAACACCAGCCTAGTAATCTGAAAGCAAGTTGTAATTATATATATATATATATATATACTTTATAAACTTAAATACCTTCAGAAATGTAAACCTCTAGCGAAATTCTTAGGAACTAAAATGGACAGTAAACAAGATTTTTTTACCGGATTAAAAAGTACAGATGCTGATCTTATGACAGCCTTTAGGTTGGAAATAAAAGGTATTATGTACTGTAATCGATTTATCATTATTGTATGTATACGGTACGATACTCGAACGTATGAAATGTATTTAATGTTTTTTTTAAATATATTATTGTAAATAAATTTGGTATTTTTTTAAGTGCCCTTTTATATTATTCTTAATTGAAAATCAGTCGCCAAGCTTCTATTACAGGTGTGCTCGCGGCAGCTGCACTTGACAGCTAGCCAAATCGTCATTTAATATCATGTGAGATTGTGATGAAAATAAAAGTATTAAATTGCATATAAATACATAAATAAAGTATGTTTAATCGGGACCAGAGTTTAAAGAAAACAATAATTTAGAAGAAAAATGTTTAATAAAATGTAAGATAATAAAACAATTTACATTGTTATGACTAAAGTAACCTAAACAGAAGTTATTGTGATGTCGAAGGCTTCATACATTCTGACAATGTTGCCTGACGAGTTAAGTTTTTCTTCTCACGCAAAATTTCCTCGTAGCATACCAGTAATATTTTTATTCCCCGTTTTGTAGTAGAAACGCGTTATTCATTAGAATCTATTTTTCTAAAATTCGTAATGCCTTTTTAATTGAATTGAGTCCTTCTGTTAAGTTTGTAATTGCCATTTGATTTACCGATTCAACTGGGTCTAGCGAATCAGTTTGTTCAATGTCTTGCTCATAGTTACGCATTTCTATAACCTCGTCAATTGTTAGCTCTTGAGCAAACTGAGCACTTAGCAAACTGAACACTGAGAGGGCGGAGCGAGAGAGCCGATGCGCGCGGCAATCAAAATGAAAAACCGCGTATCTCCGAATTCGCGTAAAACGGGGTAGCGTAAGTCGGAGTATTACTGTATTATTCTCAGTGCCGTATCTGGCTCATGTAGAGCCCCGTGCAAAAACTGCCTTTGCACCCATACCCTTGTTAAAAGTACTGTATGCTAATCGCCATGCAGCGCTCCCCAGGACCTAAGGCTCCGGTGCATCGCAGCACCTTATGTAGGTAGAGTACAAGAGACGGCCTGGACATAGAGCTATAATTAGGAAAAATGGCAAGAAACTCGGTGTTAATCGACGCTAGTATATATTGAATATATGAGAATCATAACATATAATGCTTTAATTTATAAACAACGTGTCTAATAAACAGAGAAGTCTCAATGATAGAACTACCACCAAGTGATCAGTATACTAAAGCTCTTACTAGTTAACAAAATAGTGATGTTACTATGGATGTGTGATAATTATTAACCGTATAGTATACTCTATGACAATATCCTAAATACAATATTTTAGTGATTTTTTTATTAAAATGAATTTCAAATATACATCTTTCGTATTGCTTTTGATTCATTTCTATGGAAAATAAGTTTTTTATTTATATTAATTTTATGTGAACAAGTTTTAACACGTATTTTGAACTTTTTTGTTGAGTCTGATTCAACATTGTGCGCTGTTATTAAGGGGCCGTTCATAAAATACGTTCGCACTTATGGAGGGGAGGGGGTGTTGATCACTGTGACATGATATGCCAAGGTGAATCGAAGATCTAAGGAAACGTGACGCTGCGCTCAGTAAATCATCTTTCTTTTTTTTTATTTTTTTTTTTACTAAACAATGTCTTTCGTTTCATATTTGTGCCAGTACAAATATTTTTTCGTATATATTTTTAATATTTTTTTATTTTTACTAAGGTTTTTTGTTACTTTATTTTTCAACGTCGGCGCTAGCGGTGCGGTCTGTCACAATCAGTTCTCTTGTATCCAATAATTGCAAATAATGAATATTTAAAAATTCGAAATTTTAGTACTAATAATTGCCATATATCATGTACGCGGAGATCTCTCATTTATGACATAGCGTGACGAAGGTGAAAAGTAAAATTTTGCGTGGCGTCTAACATGTTTTTGCTCCATCTAGCGGAATTCAAAATACATTAGATATAAGTATCGCTGCTACATCCGCCTTACTCATGACGCGTTCGAGTTCTGGATTGAATCGAATAAAATTCGTTTTGGTGAAATTTGGCACATTTGAAATTAACACTAGCGCACGATCGTGCTGTAGCTTGAATCGGAACTAACTTCGATCGATTTTAAATCTAGCATTTTTATGTAAAAATTTTACAATTAAAAGAATCCAAGCACAGATTTGTGATACTTTACGGTGACTTGTGTGAGTACTGTGACCGTATACAGATGACGTCGTTGATATGATTCGATTATAACTCGAATCTTGATTTCGATTCGGTTTGGTTCAAGAGTGCGTTTGTAGGATCGAGTTCAAATCAAAAGTGAAATCGAATCCGAAACAAAATCAAATTCGAATCAGTTTCAAGAGTAACCTGTTTCTTATTTTACTCACGTAAATACAGCGAAAGAGTACATAACTGAAAATGTAAATAAAGAAATATATAATCAAAATATATTTATTTGGTATTCTTAGCGTGATGTGATTCTTACCAACGTTTTAGTCATCATGAATGTAAAAGAACAATAAAGCCAACCAGAGTTTGTATTTACTTTTCCAAGTTTGCAAATTGTCTTTTTTCTCGTTAAAAAGTAGATCATCGTTTCATCGACTTCTTGATAAATGAACATGTTTTTAGATCCAAAATTGTGTCTGATAACATATCGAGATACCAAAAGAAATTATGTAGGCGGCGTGTTACAGCACTCCAGCTTGACCGTATCACAACCACACACCATGACAGTAATGAAAACAAGTTAATGCCTGGCTTTGGTCGTTGCGTTTTAGGAGCAGCCATGCCTTTCGACAGATGACAGATGGTGACGACTCACTGAATACTGTCGATAAATCCTTTTTCTTGGCGAATGCTACTGTTCTTGGATTATACATTACTTATTAACAGGTTGTGTACTTACCGGCAACACAACTAAAAATTTTAATTTTTTTATATACCACGATTGTGGCGATGATGGAGAAAATATCACAATAATCATGTCACAAAGAAGTTGGGGTTGTCGCGGTGTGGTCACGTCATTAGAAGTATTACGGTGGACGGATATAGGAATAGAACACCAAGCAAGGTATGGATGGATTGTGAGAAATGAGATGGTGATACAGGAGGGTGGAAGAGAGAAACCGGAAAAACGACCCTACTTAGGTGGGAGTAGAAGCTTAAACGTGACAAAGCGTGCGGTCTGCCTGTATGGAAGCGGTTACCGCAGCGTATGGACGCTTTCAATACTAGAAGCATCATGTACGTGTTGCCAACCCTTTAAAACCCCCTCTCTTTATGAGTTTTATAGAAAAGTATAATAAAAAAATAACGCATAATATTTATCTATGTATTTAAAATTTAATTTTCATTACTTATATACAAATTACAACATTTACTATTATAATAGGTATTAGATCGTTCTATATTTACATTATGTAATGGTACACTTTAAAAGCGTCATTTAATTTTAATCAAGTCAATAAATTACATTCAGGAAACTTTTGGAATAATTATTTCCAAATGAATTATAATAACCAACAATATTATTGCATCCGGAAACGGGGATTTTGCCGGATGATAATTAACAGTTTCTCACATGACCGGGTAATATAAAAAAAACTCGCACAATTACTGCTCGATGACGTCACCGGATTAGAAAAAATGGTACTGTACAGTAAAAAAGAGTTAATATTTATTTATGTATACATTAAAATGTTGAACCCCGTCTATTATTCACTAATACTATAAGTCGATAAAGGTTTCCAAGGAAAGTAACGTGAACAATTAAAATCATCGAAAACTTAAAAATTAACGAAATAAATAGATATATGAAAATAAAATAATAATATATTTTATGTCTGTTCTTACAACCGCTCGGCGAAGAAACTAAGTTATTACGCTCTATGCGAAGGTAAATAATTATAATAAATAAAAAGAAAATGAAGGATCAGATTATAGAACGAAAGAGAGAGAGAGAGAGAGCGACATCTGTGAATCGTGATTGAAAACTAAGTAAGAGAAGTCGTAAGAACATTGAATCTTAATTATATATTTTTACTGGCTAAAATGAGATTGTAATCTGCTTACGCATTTTATAAAACATTAACTTGTTACAAAGAATATCAACATATAAAATAAACAAAGGCCGTGAGATCGTATAATAAATTAAATAATTACTATTAATTCGTAACAGCTTCATAATAACTTTCTATGAGATTTTAGGAACAATTTAAAACAGCCTCTGAATAGTAAATTTGCAGATTCTCAACGCAGTGTTCTACGTACACAACACTCAGTGAACTGGTTAATGATTAAGGTGCCTTTATACTCCCCATTTTAACCAGATTTAGACACTACGACAATAGTTCAAAATCTCAAGAAATGTTGCCGTGACGTCGTTTCTATAAATATAGAAGGGGCGCTAACTTAATTGAATTTAAAACGTAAGAAACATTTATAAGCGATAATAGATAGCGCGATATATCTTTAATTGTAACATTTTATTTTTATCACTTTCACTAAGTTAATCAGAAACCGACTTGAATAATGCAAAATATTGTTTGAATGTTCTTTTGTCTTCACTTTTAAAGAGTTCTTTCTTTGATATATATAAACTTAATTTGTATAACAGCGCCATCTATCACTCGTGTGTAAATAATTGCAGTAATGAGCACGTTTGACGAAATTTAATTAAATCTAATTAAATACTTTAAATCCAATCGTTAGGCCCCATATAAAAATTAAATGCATCATACCGCCACTTAACTTGCCTAACTACATTAATATATAATATTATACAGTCCATTAGGATTGCACTCATTTGGAACCACGCGCTGCCTCAGCTGCGCCTTGTCGTCATATATCACAACTAAATCAAATAATATAACTGTACCCGATTTAACGCACCATCTTATTATTTAGGGATATGGTTGTTTTTTTTTGTGACAGTTTACGCGTATGTGCTTGTATTTTTCCGGTGGCATTGCAAATTGTCACAGATTAAAAATGACAATAAGAAACTTGCATAAATCGTTTACGATACAGATTTGAGAAAAAGGCAGGTGGAGCCTGAGAGAATACGAAAATGTCCCTAACAATTTTTGTATTAATATACAATTGTGTCAATTTTGAAAGGAAACATCATACAATGTAAGCAAGCCGTATGTTTTAATAGCATATAAAAAATATGCCGTCTTATCTGTAAAAAGTTCTTCCTGAGGACAAAATAGGAAGAGGGATAATCGTTTTATAGGTAACAAAGCTTATTTTGATATTATTTTCCGTGTTATTTGTTACTGATTACAAAACTGCTGTGTTGCTAGATTACAATGAAATATTTTCCTGGAAGTTATAGTAAAAAAAATGTATGTAGCGTTGGAAGATTATTTTAAATACAACCTAACTAGGTAGGTAAATTGTTTGACAACGACCTACACACACTGAAAGGGATAGCATTATGGTCTCAAAGTGAAAAATTATAGAGAACTCTGGAAAATTTAGTGTACCAGTCAAAAATCTAAAATCCAATATGGTCGCTGGTAATTTCAAATGCTTACAACATCTAAACCATTAGGCATAGGTATGGTAAGTTAAAACAAAAGTAAATAAATAAAGAGAACCAAGAAATATTCATTGATAAGGGAAAAAATCAAGATGGTACATATAAGTTTAGTTGAAAATTGGTATGTAAAGGTCCTTGAGGCCCTACATTTTAAGTACAAAATCAGTTTTCTTGATGACGGATTAACGACTACACTACTGAAGTGGTAAAAAACAGTAAAACTTATGTTAACTATCCTGGCAACATTGTTCATACGGTCTTACGTGTTGTTATCTGGTTGCCAAGGACACACAGTTTAATGCATGTCTCACTTTTGTTGTTCGTAAGGCTCCATTTGCCATTTCTCAAATATGTGGTTTACGGTTTACGGTCTATTTCAAAAATATCACTGTTTGTTAATTGTTTATATAAAACTTTACTCTTAGGTTAATTCGTGTTACAATGTTCCAAAGATTCAATATTATTTTAACCGGTATTTCATTCTTATGTACCTACATCATTAATACAGCGCACATACGCGTACCGTAGGCACAAAGGTGGGCTTCAGTAGAAATAAGCAATTCCGTTCCAGTGAACACGCATTAAATGTGAACTCATCTGCATATATTATACGAAGATCTATTAGGGGGTATAGGTATGTTTAGTAAAGTGTCAATATCAAATGATGTTGACGTTTAATTCTTACAAAGTAGTTACTCTACGAAACAGATTATATTTAAAAAAAACTAAATTAAGCTAAATCATACCTACATAAAAATCGTAATAAATATAATTTTTGAAATTAAAATAATAATAAAATCTTAACCTCCAAAGTATTTCGCATTTCAGAAATAATTCTGTTGTTCGTGAACTAATAATGGTTATTTTATTTTTTCCTTAACTTTGTGAATATTTACCGTAGGAAGCGTATGATAATATTTAGCCACAAAGTTTGATAATCTATATCAGACGAGTTCACAGATTATGCAATGTAGTAAATCCGGCCCGCGGGGGACCACCGCACTTGACCACGACTTGGGGTTCATTTATTCGGACGGATAAATTCGTTCACTTCACGGGTTCTAGCTGACTTCGGGTGATGACATCAACAAAATATTTATACATTTAAAAACTTATAGGACTAACAAAGCGTCTTTTTCATCAGTGAAATATAAATATAGTTTTCATTTTGTCACAATTACTATTAATTAAGTACATTCAACCCGTCCGTAATGAAGGCTATCCTACAAAACATTGTCACAAGGTAACCTAATGATTATAATAATTTTATTAACCTGTGAATGTCCCACTACAAAGGACTTATCCGAGGTAGGTCAAAGGACTAAATATGAGAAATTTTCTTAAGAGGAAACGCGATCGGCAAGACATTTGAATAATACATTTTAATAGAAACCTATTGCTGTCGCGCTATGCTCGAATGACCGAATAGAGAGCGAGAGACAAACAACTACAGCTCTGACTGATTACACCTTTGTAAAATAGATGAAAGATAGTTTCGTATTCCTCCGTTTCCTCTTCCAAAACAGAGCCATTTTTTATTAATAAGAAGGATTTGGCTACGACCATACGTATTTCTTTTATTTTTTTATATACGTCAAACTTCCAACATGATATCTGATAACCGTGGTATGACTAGGCAGTTTTGATAATTTTAGAAGGCTCCTAGTTATAATACAAAATTGAAAAAAATATATAATAATAATAATCACAACATAGGAACATGGGCATTGGTAGTAGTAGTTGGTAGTAGATTACATGGTATAAAAATATTTACCTTAATGCCATTATCCAGTTATAAAACAAAGGAATACGTTTGTATGGCCTAAACACCGCCCGCGTGGTTTCCTCATTAGTCGATACGATTATTGAATTATACAATAATTTTAAATGAAATTAAAGTTATTTTTTTATCATTGTCAGAATTTAAATATAATTTAACATACTTCCATGACAGCCTACATTCCGAATAGGTTGATTGTATAGCTAATTAACTATTGTCTAAGTAACTGTATTATTAACGATCATACATTGCACGTAAGTTTTTCGCTTCCAAAAATACTTGTTGATAACAAAACTACTTATACATACAGAGTTATACAAACGTTCAGGGCTATTGTTTTGCGATTACATGTTATGAAGTCTTTGTTAACTCTTTAATTCACAGTTAAAAATAAACATTAATGTAGTTTTATTTTTTTCGTTACCTACATCTAATTGCTAATACTGTTAAAGCTCTTATAGGTACTCATATAGGTACTTCCAGGTAGTTGAATATATAATACATTAGTTGTTATATTTATGTAGAGAACTCATAATTAAGGTGATTTTTTTAAAGATATCCGCAAACATAAACCAAATAGTTATATATTTTGTTTGACTTTATACAAAAAAAAAAACGGTACAAATTGACAAGTAATATAAACATTATGTTGGCGTTTAATATTTTTTATCGCAGATGGGTAATATCTGATATGAATCAAAATGAAGTACATATTAAACTTTTCGGGTTTACTTATAAAGCGAAGTAAAAGTTTTCTCAGCAAATTTTATTAATGCGAGTAAGTACATCTTAGTGCTTTCTCTATCAATTTAAAATTTCAAAAAGTAAGTATTCAATATGGATTAATTCTTGTCGACTTAATTCTTTAACGGCCATTATTAGAATCAAATCGAAATTTATCTTAAGTTTGTGGAGTTATGTAAAGAGGCGCAAAGGTTTTCCAAGGGAAGACTGTACACTTTTTCCAGTAATCCGAGTAAATTGGTCTTCCTATTCGCTTAGTTTATACAAAATTGAAATGATTTTTAGAGAGTACGGAACATTATTGATATAATAAAAGATATAAGATGAATTAAAAAATACTTCAGACTTGAGACATCGCAAAACAATAGCCGTGAAGATGGCGTAACAATAAAAAAAAATAACATAATAAAACATTATAATACATTAATATAATAATTTTGACGAAACAATCGGCAAGAGAAATGATACTTAATACATAGGAAATAAGGACGAGTATACATGTTTGTCACCCTGGTCGTCTTTTAACTCCGCTGAGTCCGTGCTCCGGCGTCGGTCGCGGTCACTGCGGGCGCGCAGGCGCAGGCCCGCGCGGAGCCCGCGGTCAGTCGCCCGTTGCGGTCACTGTCGTCCAACTCCATGGGCTGTTGTAGCTCTTTTGACTGGAAATAGAGAGAACAATATGTTAATTATGGACAACTCTTTGCTTTCAAATCCCTCTTCAAGAGAGGTAGGTCGCAGAGAAATTTCATCTTGTCATGAGATTTCTCTCTACTTGGGGAAGTCTGACTGGTGGAATACCTCACACAGGAAAGGTCGGACCGCCGAGAGATCGGCAATCAATCACCGGTCGTCGCTGTCATGCAGGCCTGCGTAAAAATCTCTTCACGTTATTTAAAAGGGTCTAATTTTGGTAAGGACTCACTGGCCGGGAGACGGTTCCACAGTTTCACGGCAACATTATCTTTATTAAGCGTCCATCGTCTACGGATGGTAGATGGTATAATAGTGAACCAATTAGAAAAAAATACGCTTTTGGGGTGCTTAAATGTCTTACGCTGAGTAAACCATAAGAGATATATCATATTAAAGTACTTCATAATTGTAGATCTTAAATAGAACTACAAAAAGGTCAGTTGTACCCTATGGCTATCTTCTAAGAATTACCCACAATAATCATTTTTTGGTCAGCACAATTCGAGCGTGCGTTCAATTGACAGCATACTTTAGTCAAAGCGAGCGAAGCCGCGGGCGCAGCTAGTACAAACTATTCGGTCGATTGGGAAAAGCGAGACAGTAATAGATGTCTGTTAAAAATGTCGTGCCGACCACGTTCCTTCCAACTTTCCTTTAAACTCCCGGGTTATACATATACTTAACTCATACTTGGTGGCGAATGAAGAATTTATGTAGATGGCATTTTTACTATTTAACAGAACGACTACAAATAAGTAGGTATGCGTAGAATATTCGTGATAAGTGTTTGAGAAAGGACGGGTAACAACGTAGCAGTGTCCGACTTGAATGGACGATGTGATTCTGTAGGATCTCGCTAAGCGTTGGTAAATATGTTTTACAGTTGCGAAGTGTTCAACAAACAACATACATTTCTTAATGTTAATTCGCAGACGTGCTCACAAAGAATATCCTATTTGAGTGCTCGAAATAAAACTGGGAAAGTACGTAAAAGCGTACGTGGTTACGCATTAATCCGTCCTATTAACGCCAAATGGTTCCCTTAGTATTTGAACATGCAATGAGACTATTCGCGTAGAAATAAACAGTGACGAGGCGAGAAAGGGACCAAAAACAATAAAGGTATATAATTTTTCTATTTTCTTTAAATATGTTATTAAAAGTTATATAGAAATAGCCGTGCGCGCGATGATATTTTTCAACATATCAGGATTCATCCTATTTTTAACCCCGTATTTAATCCTCTTAGTCAAAATTAATTTATCCTTATTTACGTAATACAAAAAATTCTTGTGCAAAATGAAATGCTTTTAGACCTTTCGGTTTAAGATGTGCGTTGTCTCTGTCGTCTTAATAAAGTCTAGATAAATCAGGCCACACGTTGCAGTGGCTCAATCTGGAAGTATGTATATAAATATACGCTTGTACTTGAATGCGATTTTGTGTCAAAATTTCAAAGCAATCAATCGGTGAAGAACTTTCGGAAATTTAAGATTTTGAACAAACGAACGTTTTTTTAATTAATAAATGGTGTGTGTGCGATTCACACACGATAGAAGTGAAACTTCATTTTAAAAGGCATTTTCTATTTTATTTAAACAGTGTGCAATATACATACATTCCGACATTTACTCTCTCGCTCTGGCTCACACAAAGAGGAGAGACCGATAATGTGCGTTAAACGTTTAACATTTAACGGTTAACGTTTAAAGCTTGGAAGTCGCATAAGAAGTTTAACTTCAAAAATTATTCATAAGTATTCCTTTTCTGAAATAGGTAGTGGCTTATAGTGTTTTTTCTAATTCTCTCCAGATATGTTAACAAGTTGCGCCTATTAGCGTGTTTCCGCAACTCCATTTAAGAACAAGTACAGCTATTCAATCTAAGCCTACTCTGCTCACCACATCGTCCATAATGTGAGTCTGTGGTTTGGTCCCTATAAAACTTGATAAAAAATCTATGTGGCATTTACGGTATGACGATGACTGTCGACAATCACCGCTGCTATAGGTATTTGCCGTTGGGTAATTTTGCCGAGAAAAATATAAAAAAATCCTAGTAAAACATGCATTGTAATTCTATCAATAAATTCATAATTCGTTGAACAATTAAATAAGAATGCAACTGCGCTACTTAATATGATAATGTATGTTTGAACGGCAAGATAAGTTTTTCTAAGCGAGACGGCATTAAACCGAATGCCAACGGCAAAACGAACTTGACCCACTTGTCTCTCCCACTCATGAATTATTTATTGAATTCATACATACGCACGATACACTTCTTTCAACGCGCTCATTATCGTAAAGGCGTGGTGCGAGTGTTAGCAGCGATGGTTTACAATTATATGTAATGAAGTAAAATCTACTTCTTTCTTTTTCTTGGTAATTCTATAACTCGAATAACATTTATTTGGTTTATTCTGATTTATAGACATTAATATAACTTAGTTTTACGTTTCTTTACATAATGTTTACTTCATCTGATTAATTAATTTCTAATGTTCTTAGATAATAATATTGTTTGTATATAAATGTACCTACATAGTTTTTTTAGTATATCTATACATATATTATTGCGCATATATGTGTGTGTAATAATTGTCATATAGTCATATAGAAAGTAACGATGCATGTAGTAACAAAAAAAAAACGAAAATTCACAAAAATCATTGTATACAGGAAGTTATTTAGGATTTTATCGTGCAAAATGATTTTATAACGTTTATCAGTATCAAAATTTTTGTTAATGATATTCGAAATGCATGTTTTTAGTCTTCTTACCATTTTACCATTAGTTACCATATTCTATTATGGCTTTGCTTAGTTTGGAATTAAATGAGCGTATGTGAAATCATATCTCCATATTATTAATTTTCAACATTTAAGAATGTTTTAACCCGGGGTAATTTGCAAATCGAGAATTTATTCCTCGATGTCAAGAATAAAAGTTTATTTTAATTTTCATAAATATATTACTAAAAGGCTGACGAATTTTAGAATTTATTTATATACTACATTGAACAATGGTGAAACTTAGCAGACGCATAATAATGTACGACAGCGTCGTGCCAGCTTCATTTGGCATCAAACCCTCTCTTACTTATATCGATAAGTACACACTAAAGCAGCGGTTCGCAAACTTTTTTCACCGCGGTATCTTTATTTAAAACAGTGCAAATAAATAATACTCCTTTGTCTTTAATACCATACATGTTTGTGCACGAATGTTCATTATTTCTTTTATGTTTAAGAAAACTTGAATTGTATTTTCTCTTTTATAACTTGACACAGAAAGTTTCCTTTAGTTTTTTAAATTATATCACAGATTTAAGTTGAAGTATAACAAATCAGTCCTGCAAACAGTATTGTAGTTTTCGTGTCTTATAATGCTGTCTTCTTCAATATCGGGTAGATTTTAAAAGATCCTCTGCACTAACTAATACATAAAAAACATTACCCGACCAGTTGATTATTTAATCTTTGTTAAGCCCAAGTACAATATAAGTGGCGACCATCGAGATATCAACGTTCCATTGACAGTACCCGCTGTCATAATGAGTACCAGCTGATTCTGAAATGCTACGCGTATAAGAGAATCATTATGTCGGGTTTTTCACCATATGCGTGGTGTTTAAGATCCAGTCCGGTACACAGCATCATATCATCTCAATATGTGCAACGCGTGCAGGTCTAAATTACAACTACATTATAATATGTAGAATGTCACAATTTTTCCTTGTTCATTAGAAATGTCGCGTGCGAAACATTTCCCCGATTATCCACTGTCGAGAAAACGCGTAGCGAATAACTGACGAACGCTTTCGTTGCACATAAAAAGTTACGGGCGAGCATATTCTAATGAGAGGAGCGGATATATTTTTTAAATTTGTATATGGTATTTAACTAACACTTTAAAGCAATCAGGTCGGGAGTTTAGTATTAATTTTGGATAGTTTTCAATTACAATCCTTTTTTAATATATAAGTATCTACCAGCCGCGATCCTGGTGGAAAGGGGACGGTATTAAAATCAGCAGAACAGAAAATTAAGTATCATAGTTGTAAATTATAAAAATACATATCGAGGTGCATACGAGGCTATGCTATGTGCATGTGATAAGACTGTACCAATTGATAACGATTAACGGGAAAATATTAACGCCATTAAATACTGAACAATGAAACTGAATGAAAATTGATAGTCGCTTCAATTGGTAGGTTTACATAAGTATTAAAAGTAGTAAGTAAGTAAGTAAGAAAATGCCTTATGCCATTAAGCTCGTTAGTGTAGAAACTAAAAAATGCAATAAAATATTAATTCATTAATTTATTCTTATACCAATCAATCTATCCATCCATTCGTTCATTCATTCTTTTGTTAAGAAATATAATTAAACATGCTGATTATAAATAATTTTTTACTTAGTAAACTTACGTAGCTTGGAGATTACTCTACGGCAATATACATTACATTGATACCTTGAATATTGCGTATTAATATAAATAAGTTTACATAACTTTACGTGATTTTATAACTAAAATTATGATAAATGTTTTCCATCTAATTATTGTTGTTTCACAGCCAAGGCTGCCTGAACTCTGGCCTGCGGGCCATAAAGTAATCCTCCAAGGGATTTAAATTTTCTCGCCAACTATTATTAAACTACCTACATCTAAAACTCTATTCATTTTATATAAATTTCAATTTATATTTGAATCTATAATGCCTGTAAAACAAATATTCACTGGGTGGCCAGCCTCCAAAATTAATTGGGCAGCCTTGTTTTATACAATAATATAAAAATATCAGAGATTGGTATTTAAAGTAACCTTTAAAAGCCGATTTTTCAATCAACAGATAACTTTATTTGTGTTTTTTTTTTGTAATTTTGCATTATGTCAAAATATCAAAATCATTCCTGAAAAAAAAGTTATCTGACGATTGAAAAATCGGCCAGATATATAAATTTACCTGTAGAATGAAATCGTTAAACGCAAGACCTTATAGGCTTATACACCTTATACGCTAGACAGGTTATTTCACAAGCTATTAGCTGGAACATGTTTTTTTTTCATTATTCACTGTATGCATGACCTAGCATAAATAATGAATAAACAATATCTAATTTATAAATTCACTGTTAAAAATGTAATTGATCAACTTTACTGAATAATAATGTCTGTTATCGAAAAAAACATCACTTTATTAACATTATTAATTACAATTGCTTTTATAATTGATTTGTAAGTAATTACTAGGGTGTGGTTGATATAAAAACAATCTTGAAAATGCGTAAATACAACTTTCTTTGTGAAAGTAGTTAATTTTCTAGTTAATTTGTTATCGGAACAGGGCGTAGTTATATCTAGCATGACCATTGGAAACGCGTTAACTGAACGAACGTTTACAAGATAATATTTTCGAATCACGTAATTTTTCGCTATCGCTTACGTTTGTTAATATGAAATAGGTTTAATATAATATTGTTTTTATTAAAACTAACACTCATTATAAACTTACTTTTATACATTTCAATATGTTTTTTTATCCTATATGCAGTGGCGGATTTCCCTTAAGGTTAATTAGAACCAGGCCTAGGGCGGCCAGATATTAGGGGCGGCTAATAGTGGCAAAAAATATACTACCAAATGCAAACATGTGATGACAATGAATAACAGTACACTAAAGCATAATATGAAATATATATTAAGACTCTAGACGTGGATAAAAATTTAGTTTGAATTACAATATTGACATCGTAAAGTTGTACTTTAATACCATCAAATTTGAAATGTTTTATTAAATAATGAGCTGAGAAGGGGGGGCGGTGCTACACGGCCTAGGGCGGCCAAGACTGCAAATCCGACACTACCTATATGTTATGTTTTGTATCCTTGGTATTGTTTAATGCGAAATGTGAAGTTTCCTATTCACCTAGAAGTGGTCTAGGTTTTTGATGAGTCTGTGAGTGATAAAAATGCTACTATTCAGACCCTAATAACTTCAGAACTATAATAGGTTTGTTCATGAAAAGTGGGATTCTAGACAGATTTATCAAAGATATAAAATTTCAGGTGTGTAGGTCGAATAGCTTTTGACTTATGAAGGGTCGAAATTAGCTTTGAGTGGTTCAGTACACACAGACTGTCCATGCCTAGGTCCTTGATCCATCGCCGTTTGACAAATTATTATCAGAACGGCTACGATGCAGTATAACAATCACATGTATTTCTTCTTAAAAACATTTATTTAGGTTTCAAATTTCCAAGTTTTTAAGTTCAGAAGCCAATCAAATTTACAAATTAATTGTCTAAAGTTTTATTACATTTTTAAGGTTTTCATCTCTTTAGCTGTATTTTCGAGTATAAATTAATGGGTATTGTAAAACCGTACAATTGTATTGAAATAACAGGAGAAAAGTTGTTTAAAGATGTTTAAAAAAAATCTTTGTTATTTCTTAATTATAATTTATAAGATGTTCCTATATACCTAAATTATAACCTTAATTATAAGAAAGGCAACCGCCAACATATGAAGGTTTATCGACAGGAATGCTTAGTAAAAAAGAGATAAATCACATTACATAACTGAATAAACACCATAGGTTCTATAATAACGTTCTAAAGCACGTTACCGATTCAGCGGATAATAAGTTCAAGGGCCATATGAAACAGGTTATTATGGGATAAATCATTATTTGAAAGTGATTTCTTCTCTGTACAAGAACTATAATTCGTTACTGTGATCAAAACTTTAGGAAATTTTCTTTGATAAACTTGATCAATTTTCTCGAAGTCAGGCATATTTTGGTACCGGTTATTGTATTTATTTGGATTTTAATTTTCAATTGCTTATCACTATCACCTATATCACTAATATTATCTTATCACCTCTCACCACAATCAAACTGTCAATATTTCCTTGATATCCAATCTTTATTAAAATTAGGCCTTTTATATAGATAAACGCATAACCGGTCCGGAAATAGCATCTGAGTAGGAAAACCGGTGACAAACTGCTAGTCTTAATAGATTGTCAGAAGAATATTTTATCAGGTCAGAAAGAACTTGACGTTTGACTGACTAGTACTAAAACAGCTTGCTGAGAAATAAATAGCCGGTTTCTCTTCTGCCGGGTGATGCTCTGTAGTTTCCTAAACAATTGAATTCAATTGACTCATGACCTTAAGGTCATGTGAACATCTCTAATGGACGTTTATATTATTCTCTATACATGAAAAGGGTTAGTAAATACAAAGGTATTTTATAAAGATAACAAAGATTATCTTTAGGCAATTTATAGTTCGCATCGACTACATTGTTATTCTAGCGGCAATAGCAAACTAATTATTTAACACTAGCTGTGCCCGCGACTCCGCTTGTGTGGACTAAAAGCTATTTTATTTTTTTGTGCGGAACCCAAATTATCTTTCCAAAATAAAAGTAGCCTAAGTTATTCCTTATAATATCAGCTATCTGTCAGTGAAAGTCCCGCCAAAATCGGTCCAGCCGTTTCGAAGATTACCCGGAACAAACAGACAGAAAGAAAAATATTTTAAAAATTGTTTTTTTGTTATAGGTAGCTTGTGCTTTCATATGCATTTAGTAAAAATGTGTTAGGTATTTTGATATTACAGGCAGACACTTCAATTTTATTATATGTATAGGTAATATTTATAAATATTTGTAAATTAATTTATAAAACGTAATGATAAATTAATTTCATTCTTGCTCGACTTAGTGGAGGATTTTTTTATAAACTGCATAATGTAATATTATTATTTATTTTTACTTTAAATAATAAAGTGATCGAAGTGATGATAGATACTGATCTAGGTAGTAGGTACACATAGTACATTTGTTATATAGTAGGATCTTTGAACGACGTCGGTTAAAATCATAAAACTAAAAGCTTTCGTAAAGGACAATATAACAACCATAGTTGGGATACCTACTACAGTGTACGTCTGGTAAGCTACTACATAAACTAAAAAATCCGACACTTCGCTCAAATGATTGTGTTCTGGCTAACTTTTTCGTCAAATAATAGTATCTATGAGTAGTTAAGATTTTTTATTATTTTAATTGCGCGCACAGCAGACTTTGGTCCACACTTTTGTGAAAAAATAATTTAAGAGGCAGTACAATGTTTTTTAAAGAAGTAGGCTTCATTTACTTATCTAACTAAAGCATCTGTTCCTGACATACACTGTAGTTTTTACCAGAGAATTCGTTCCCGTTGCCTTGTAAAATAAAACTGGCACGCCATCTGTTGTAATCTGCTTGTACTAATACATTGAACTACTCGGCTCATAATAAATGTATTTTCGATAATATCGTTCAATATTTAAAATTATTTTAATTTGGTATTCTCAAAGTTGTACTGGTCAAATACTGTCAGGTGAGACTGAGGTGATGTGACGTATTTTTGTATGTTACACGAAATATACCAAACGGACGAAGTCTCAGATAGGTACAGCTAGTATAATTCTTTCCTCTCTTAAGGTGATAAAAATGATATGTATTGATGATAATTATAATCAATGTTTGGAGTTTTTAAGACATTAAAAGTAACTAACGACGTTGCTGAACGAGGACTTGCATTAATTGAGAAATATAACAATTGCCTCAGCAAAGGTGAACAACAACTGTGCAGTATTTATTGCAAGTAGTTCCTGAGTATCGGCAACGCTATCCAAGTTGCGATAAAATAAATCTTCAGCAACAACAATTCATTGTATACCTATTTGTAAATATAAAGTATATATTTAGTTTAGTTATTTAGTATAGGTTTAGATATAAAGTTGTAATAAATGTAAATAAAACATACAGAGCTGTTAAATAAAACCCTTAATCACTCGATTTATTATATCTTTTTTTATTCTTAATTTTTTAGAGGCTTTTAGGCATATGCATATGGCATAGGCATATGCCAGCCACAACGTAGCTTAACCCTAGTATCCGAATATCGTAACATAAATAATGTTTATTTTACATTTAATAATAATGAGCATTTGATTTTAATAGACTAGCCGCCTCTTGCACAGTTATTTTTACCCCCCAAATAGAAAAAAACTATTAAAAACATTTTAAACCTAATTCAACTAAATAAATAATTTTAACTAATTGTTTTTTTATTTGAAATTATTTCAAAAAAGCTATTGGTTAACAAGTATTAAAAATCCAATTAAAACTTTACATTAAATTTAATTTTGCCCTCGAATAACTTTTGAAAGAGTCTTCAAAGATATTTTGTGGAGCGTTCAATTCCCTTCTCTCAAAATATAGGTGGTTATAAAAATTAGAAGAAACAAAAAATATTTTTTCCGTGTTATTCTTGTGGTAAATCGAAATATGCGATGCGCTCCATGTTAAAATTCATATTAAGAGCTTACATTTTAACAGGCCTATTTTCATGCCTAAACGCAACTTTTAAGCTTGTATCAGAGACTAGAGAGTTTTTTTCATCATCCTAGTTTTTATACCATCAACAGAGGTCCATTGTCAAAATGTATATTGTGAATGCCCTATTTGGTAATAAATCATGAAAAAAATTAAAAAATAATCATCGGACCTTATCTGAAATAGACCACAAGGTATTTCAATGGTGACCAAAGACGTATCGGACGATGGTCAACTTTTTTATGCCGTGTTCATAATAAACACTCAAAATTGATATTTTCCGTAAAACCAACCACTTCTAGATGATTTTCTATTTTGCTATTAGGTTAATCTGCCCCTGGCTAATTTTAATATGAAATGATCTAAACGTAGCACAAAAACTAGTAATTTTTTAATAGATTCCTAAATACATGTATACATAGTATTAGAATATAATATAAAAAAATGTGATAAAAAAGTCTAATTTGGTTGAACAAATTCTTGGCCTGTGTACAAAAGTTGAACCGTTTTTAAACGGCATCCATCAAATTACGGAAAGTAAAAAAAAAACTGCCGGAGGATTTTTCTCTCGAGTTTACTCGGGAATACTGGCAAAAATGTTTCGAGTGAGCTAGTAAGGCATCTGGAGGACGAATTCAGGGCATTCTTAGAGGTCGTATAATATTGTTACCTTATGTAACCGACATTTTTTTTAGTAATTGGCAATAAATAAAACGATCTAGAGAGATCTAGAGATAAGAAATATAATAAAAAATAATTGGTTAAAGGTGAATTTAACACAGTTGCGAATCCAACCTTTTAGTTTTTTTTTTATGCTACTAAGGTAGCAAACAAGCATACGGCCCTCCTGATGGTAGGTAAGTGGCTCCGTAGCCTATGGACGCTTTTAATAACATAGGTATCAACTAGCACGTTGCCGACCTTGAACCCCCTACCCCAAGAAACTCTGGAAAGCCTACTCACCGCAGAAACACAGCACAAGGTTATTTGACTACGATCTTCTGTAGGGTGGAGGTATTCAATCAGTCTGGTTGCCCCAAGTAGAGAGAAATCTCTAAAGAAAATTCTCTATGTTCTACGTCTCCACATTCCCCATTAAATTCTTTAAACAACACCGCAGGAACACAACACAAGTGATCTTGTCTCCACATTAACTTTTCATAAAGACATTGAGGGTCATGTATAATTCCCTCCGAGCTGCCATCTTTAGAATGTTACCTTCATTTAAAAACTGCATGACATGACTACGACGACGAATATCGAAACAAAACCAAGTACTCTCTGAACTCGTTCAGTCAATAGATCAGTGCGCGATATTAAACAGGGGCTATACATTACACCACAGTAGTTTAATCTTGAAAGGCCCAAAATGTGAATAAGTCTCTTCCTTAAGGCAACACTGCAATACTATCTAAAGCGATATATACCTTTTGCCTATAGAAACAGTTCCGAGTCACAGTACTTATGTTGCCTTAAAGCGAAGTCCCGGGATGATAAGCAATCCCAGGTTACGCACTGTTTCTACCTTATCAATATTTTGTCACAATGACTTTATTTCAGGTCTGGCAGTTACAATATGATTGACTTGTGTGTCTTGATTCCTAAAACCATGAAATGAATTGTGTTTAT
The DNA here is from genome assembly GCA_947532125.1 of Saturnia pavonia. Lineage (NCBI taxonomy): Eukaryota > Metazoa > Arthropoda > Insecta > Lepidoptera > Saturniidae > Saturnia > Saturnia pavonia. The sequence goes on from OX383906.1 coordinate 15,417,922, forward strand.
TTTTTACATTGTCTGTTTTTACTTACGTAATATATTATTATTCTCGTAATTTTGATAAAATATGAGGTAAATACTCGTAACGGCAGCGACTGCCAGTTTCTAAGGTGGCCACGACCCGCGTGACCGCACCTCTGGATCCGACACTTACCACAAATACCTATTCAAGAAATGTTACATTATAATTTTTTTAAACAAAATTATTACACTTAAGCAAGAAATTAACAATGCGTATCTAATAATCAGTGTAACTGTATTTTTTTTAATAATTTCATGTGGCAGCATTATATGTAATCTGTACCTAACAGCCCAGCAATTTATAGCACATATATCTTGTTTGGGCTCATTGGAATGGTTTCAATAAACGGTTCACTTGTGTCAGGGGATTTTTAAATGTTATAGTCTAGGTACACAGTACATATACAGGTCCACTATCTAGGCTACCTCAGCTGTACCTAATTTCTAATCTTTGTTACTTTTACAAAGTAAAATGCATTTTACTTTTTAAACGGATTTTAATGCAGTTTTCAGCAATAGATAGAGTGATTCAAGAGGAAGGTTTATATGTATAACACATACATATTATAGTACAGAAAGGCCGAAAAATTCAAAGATTTGTAATGTGATGTCGTAACAAACGTATATTTGTGCGCTTAAATCGCAAACGCTGACTAAACCCAACGAGATAGATCAAATTAATGTTCGACGGAATTGTATATCTTAAAAAGATCGATAAAAAAGTACGCGATGGTATATATTTATCACACTGCCCCATATTCATACATTGCGTCCGTGCGAAGCCGGGGCAGGTCGCTAGTAAATAATAAATCTAGTGTTAAACGTTAAAGAATTAAAAAATAATAATTGTGTGTACTGTCACCCAATCAGTACGCACGAAGGGGTGTTTCCCCAAGGGGTGGCGCCACCCTATACACCCCCGTGACCCAGAAACCACCCCGCCCCACGACGCCTCCTTTGAGACATAAACAAAAAAAATACGGATCACTTTTAGGACAGTTTTATAGCTGTGATGTGAAACACATGTTCGGGCTTAGGAGCTCAGGGTTATTTTTAAGTTAAATGTGTTTCTTTTTAGTAAAATTATAATTTGATATAATTTTTTTTTAATATTTATTTAACAAAATTGGTTACAATTGGAATTTCTATTATGATAAAACTTAAATGATAAGCTTGCTTTTGTAATTTGTAACATACAGGAAGTTACACTTTCTAGTAATAATTTTAACGAAATCTAAATTAACTTCGGAAACTATATACAATTATATGTTTTTTTAATTAATTCTATTGAAGCTAAATAATGATAGAAAAATCAAATATCATTTATTATTATGGTTTCTGATTTCTCGGTTAATTTCTTTTGCTCGAGACTCGAGAATTCTCAACTAGTAATACCCGGGAATTCTCGAATTATTCGCAAAATTTCTAAAACTTATATGTTCATAATATTATTTTATTAATAAATAATCATCAATATCTATATTAATAAATATGCAGTTATGTCTGTACATATGTACCTGGCTTTTTTTTTAGTTTTCGGGTAGACATCTATACCTATATATATGCATATTATAAAACTTTACGTCTCTTTGTCTATATGCCCGTTTATGTTCTTTTCACGCGAAAACCACTTATTCAATTTACATACTTGTACCTTTAATTCATAGATATACTATCTGACAAGGCTATATGATATATTTGGTTAGATAAAGTGACATACGAAATAAGCAGTGATGATAATGGCAAATTAATTCGGAAAAAACACGTTTTTGGGACTTGCGCTGAGTGAACCATAAGAGATATATCAAAATAATGTACTACATACATTTAGATCTTAAAAAGTCCTACAAAAATGATATTGATAGCATATGTCTATCTTCTAAGGATCATCCACAACAATCCTAAATGCAATCTGCAATGAGCCTGAGCTTTCGGTAAAGGAAAACATCTTGAGGAAACAATGCATGGTGGTAGGGCGTTTTTGCCCACCACCACCAAGCACCAATAGGTGTATTCCAGCAGCTGCACTTGAGAGCTAGTCTTCCACTGGTTTTAGCGTGTTATCATCTTGGGCTACATCGTCGCTTAACATCAGGTGATATTGTAGTAACAATGCCAACCTATAACGATTAAAAAAAACATTTTTGTCTTTAAAAAGGCCGGCGGGCGAGCGCCATGGTTGGGAGCGGGCAGTACGATTCGCGCGTCTGCTTGACCTACAGTATTTTTGCGAGGCGTGAAGAGATTTTAGTAGGCAGGCATTACATTGACGACTGTATATGGAATCTGTCACCGTTCATTGTGATTGTCGCGACGGTCGCCGAAGTTTGTGAACTGTACTGAACTTACCAACAGGTGCTTTTTGTTCTTTTTTAGAGAAAATAATTGTTTTGTGTTTTTATGTGATCAGTTTCGCGTAAATTGTGTACGTACTAATAATAAGCACCTATCATCATCATTTGTATCATATAGGTATGTCATTTATCAACCTCACGTGTTTTTTTTAAGTATATTGTTGCCAATATTGCAAAATCCAATTAGAAATAGTTGCCTTAACAGCTCAAATTAAGTATACAGATTACAACATTCATCATTATGATATTCTGACACATAAGTCGTTTATCTTTTTATTGCCAATAAAATTAGTTTATTATATGCAGTTACAAAATGGCCGCCATTTTATGAAGGAGCTCGCAAATTATCGTAAGGTAATTGGCGAGAAAATAATTACGGAGTAACGTGGAGGAACTAATTAATTATGAAGATGTCGGCCTCCACCTATTCTGACACGTCAATTTCTCATTTCATTAACTGTAGTGTCTCTGAATTAAATCTTTATTAATTGTTCAAGGTCATGAATCATAATAGCGACAATCCACGTAATTTCTTTGCTTGGTTTGTCAAGGTAATAATGTAACACATTTTATGTTCACAATCCACGACTTTAAAGCAGGGAAAAAGTATAAGTGTAAAGTTCCGTAAAGTCACATAAAGAATGTAAGCATGAGTACGGCACCACTCCTCATTCGGTTCCTTTGCGCCATCTGTGCTATTCCAGAACTTTCTACCAACCAAATCGGCAGTCTATTGCAAATAAATTAACGTACCTACGAACATAAATTTAATTACATCAAATGAAAATTCTTTTTCAGCTCTAAATACGGCCCCGTTGCAAATGAATTCGACCTCACGTTTGTGGGTCAACGCGCGTTCCGCAAAATCCATACGTATCCTGTTAAAAATAAAGAACATTCTCGAATGTAACTTTGGTACAAGATAGCTAGGTTTTACAATATGTACATACACATACATCTTGGGATCGATAAGATCATATGTATTATGTAAGTAATGTAGCTGTGTGCGTGCGTGTCTGACAGTGTGTGTAGCGGGTAGCTTGGGGAATTGGGTCGTTCATGGAATGCCCTGGATTGGACTCGCGGTTTACCTCAAGCTTTATTGACGGTCGCTATCAATAACAGGGTTTACGCATTAATCTTTAAAAGTAAGTGGTCCCTATATATTGGTTTTATGGATATAAATAAAAACTATTGCAATAATTCGATTTATTTCAAGTATTTTGATATAATATGTATGTAGTATATTGTTTTCTAAGATTTTTTTAACTTCCTACAATGACAAAGTTTTATCATTAATGATAATTAAATATACTATTGGAGTGAAATGTACACCGTTAGACAAGATCCTTGACATCTATCAGCGTCTCAACTTTGCAATTGAACGGTGCAAGGCACCCGACCGCAGAGTTCAAGGAGAGAAGCCATCATTTTACGTATTTCGGGATTTCACAAGAGTTGAAGATACTAAAAAGCACAAGAGGGCGCTACTGCGATTGAAATCTAATTAAAATAGCGGTTACCCTACAACGTGCTGACGTCTTCAACGGTCCTTTATCAACCTTTCATGTTATGATAACTATGATTACTTTATAAAAAGTGTCTGAAAGGACATTAATCTACTGAAATTCGTTGCGCTACGCTGTTATATTTATAGATGAACATCACGACGACGTTTACAGAGTACAGACGGAAATCATGCATCATGCACAAGTATTTCTCTTTTGTGGTTCTAATCAAATCAAATATAAAATAATTTATTCAATTTAGGCCCTAAGAAGGCACTACAAAACACTACTACCGGTTCAGAAAATATCCCAGTCATCGAGAAGAACCGGCAAGAAAATCGATCGGGTTTATCTTTTTTTCTTTTCCTTTTTTTAACTGTACAATAATATTTACAGTTAATAATCATATTAGTAATTTAGTGAATGCACAGAGAGGGAATCACTTCCATATAATAACCCTTTGACATAGTCCCTGAACTCATTGTCCTGCAAATATATTGTCCTTATATGTCCTTCTTGTCTTGCAAAGTAATGTGCTTCGGGATCTAACCTAACACTATTACCTAAGAAACTTTAATTTATTTTACTAAGTGTAAAACACGGTACGACTAATTTATGTGTATTTCTAGTTTTAAAACTGTGCTGGTTTTTGACAAAATTTAAGATATTAAATTATTCGAACTTGTTCTTAGGTGATTCGTAAGGTCTCATGCTATAGAAAGCTCGAATTGCCCGCTTTTGTAATATAAACATGGTATCTACCTCAGTTGCTGAACCCGATAACAAAATACCGTAAGACATTAAGCTAGGGAAGTAAGCGAAGTAGACTAACCTATCAGTGGTAATATCTGTTAACTGGCGAATCTTATGTACTGCGAATGCTGCAGAGCTTAATTTTCTCGCCAAAGTATTAATATGCGGACCCCATTGTAATTTTGAATCAAGCGTAATAACCAAGTCTACTAAATTCCATTCTACTTTCATAATACTATCAACACGCCAAATATTAGGCAAGGCAAATCTCATTTGTATGCATTTTGTATTAAATTCTTTAGAACAAACCATTCCGAAATTTTAATTATATTATTATTTAATTGCCTAACCTCTGAATTAACCAACTAGCAGTAGATCATTTATATATACGAGAAAAAAGGTCCTAAAATCGAGACCTTGGTAGTTCTAGCTAATGATCCCGTAGCAGGTCGAGGTAGAATAAAAAAGAACATTAATGTAATTATTATATGATTGTTTAAAAACAATATTTACGAAGTCCGGAGAAAAAACTCTATATTAACCAAACGTCAGGGGATTTTAAAATTATTGTTAGGCGTTAACAATTAAGGTGATCGTAGGCCTTAGGCAAAAAAAAATCCCGCGGTATAAAACCGCAGAACGCATCAAGCCAAGATGAAGTAAAAATTTACTAAGTTCATAGTATGTCAGTGACACGTGTACGTTTCTCGCACTGATTCGCTAAGGTAACGGATGTTGTATACCAATATATAAGTATACAATACCTAGTTATACGTATACAAAGATGATATAAGATTAATTCTATTTATGGAGGTTTCTGAGTATAGACTCTTTATAATATATTGTTAGAATTACTGACTGACATAAAGCGATTCAATTGATTTTGAGATGGTTCTCTGAGTTTTCTTAATATATAAGAACTGTTTAAAGATACACTTAATGTGACGAGTGGAGATGATTTATCGAAAGACACAGTTGGTGTGTAAGCTTCAAGATTACAAAGAAAGTCGCTCTGTACTTGTTTCCGAAAAAATAAACACCGCGTCGATACGAGCTACCTTTTATGATTGTCTTTGTCATAATTCCTGAAATACAGGCTCAATTAGTTTAGTAACCAGAGCTAAAATAATGCTATGTATTATGAGTGACTCATTAAAGAATTTATTTATTTATTTATAATTACTAGCTGTGCACCACGGTCTCTCGCGTGGTAAGTTTATTCAAACAACTATCTACCGCGCCGCGCCGCCGTCAACGAACCCGTTGTTCTGACGTCCCGTGCTTGCCTACAGCTTGCAAGATCGCTTGACGTTTAAGGTTACTGCTCCATTCCTTCGGGACGTAGCGTGAAGTTAATAGGTGCTCCTATTTCCTCAATAAAAAGGCTATAAAATGCAAATAGTTTTTTTCTTATCTGACTAGTAGTTCCAGAGATTAACGCGTTCAAACAAACAAACAATGGAGTTGGATATGGAGATTTCTTATCCAATCGGGCATGAATGCTGTTCCACTCTGATTTTAAACTAATATTATAAATGCGAAAGTAACCCAGTTTCTTTGTTACGTTTTCACACCTAAACTGCTACACAATTTTCGATTAATTTTGGTATAGAGATAGATTGGACCTTGGAGAAGTATATAGGCCTCCTATTATCGAGAAAATGAAACTTAATATTTCAAATAATATTTGATTTGAAATAGGGGATAGAAGTTTGTATGGAGAACCCATAATTTCTCAAGTTAGGGATATGAAAATTCATATTTATGCTTTTGGTAAGAAATAATTATTGATCCGCGTTTTTGAAAAATCATCCCTCAAAGCGATACAATAGGAGTGATTTAATTTTTTTTATCTATGTATTTATAGTCTATACTAAAACGTTGGCAGATTTTCGATATTTGTCGGGAGATAGCTTGCGTCGTATTTATGCACTTAATATATTTAAAAGAAAAAAAAAATAGAAAAATCTTTATTATTAAATTGATATTGCAAGACTTGACAATAAACCGTAGATCCCCGCACTAGGAAAACTCGTGTCGCGGGAGGTCGACCGACACATATCATTTTTTGTGTTATGTTAGTGCCCTGAGTGCGCAGAATCAAATCTATATATATATACTTATGATATAGAGACCTCGAAAGCACAGTAATTTTATGTTATAAGTGATTATTTAAGTTCATTATTTGGTTATGGAGTAATGTGAAAAATATTTTCCGTATCCTTGTAGGTCAAGGATGACAACCAACTACTAATGGTAATCTTGGCTTCCCTAAATTCACTATTAATTATCTCACTTACACATATTATATTACACGTTTAGAAAAGGGTAATCATATAATTATTTTTACAGAGATATAATATAAAAAACATTATGTCCAGAGAAACGGACGAGCACCAGCTAGTTAGCTATACATAAATTAAAACAATCAATAAAGAAAAAGTCGAAAAGAGTCAATAAAAAATAACAAAATTGCCAAATCTGACGTAAATTGCTAGATCTAATAATCAGGAATATCCCTACATTCCTAACGAATGACGTAGCGTTTATGTGAATTGAATGCCCTTAACAGAATTTTCCCTTTGAGCTGTCCCTAGGGTGTATTTTCGACGATCAGCCCCATTTAACATAAGTACGTGCGAATTGTTGTAGCTAAAACTGAAGACAATGTCAAAGTCTGTACTTGTGGAGATAGATTTTTAATCCTTTTTGTTTTTTAAAGGCCTCCTGACCATCAAAGAGAAGTGGCCTCAAAGGATCAAATATTACTTGTAATTTAAACTTTTTGCTCCATTAAGTATTTACATGCGTAAGTAACTTATGGTGGTCAGACCGGCGGTATATCAATTCGAAGTCCCTAGGTTCTAAACTCGGTACTTACTACTTCAAATTAGTAACTAACACTGTCGGCTAATAATGAATTCCTTCACGTGACGTTCGTGAAGAATCTCGCTAACGCTTGAGAAATATTCTTTTAGTACCACAGTTTGTGGGGAATTGTCGTGGGCTGGCGTGGTGATTAGGTCCGTGCCAAGGAAGGAAAGAAGCCTTACTAACCAGTAGTTGCACTGATGACGAAACACTATCCTATGTACAGCGTTCTTCATTATCAGCAATAAATCGCACAAATTATAACATCACGTGAATATTGAAATTCTTATAAAATTATAGGTATCTAAATATGGCCAGTATTATAGTTAGGTATACATGATCTATATAATATACACATTCCTTGTGAGCCACGAAGATAAATCTCTTCGTAAATCTTAATGACTTAGAAACGAAGCGTAAAGACTATCTGTTAGTACTTTGATATTAACTAATGATACGTACTGTGATGATCGTTTTAAACCCAGTTGCGTTGGAATCGCGTCGTTAGTGTACCCGCGTGCTAGTGTTGCTAAAACATCGAGGTTTGCGAATCCGATAGAATCGATTATTTTGTTAAAAGAACTATCACTTGCTTCTTAATACTAGCGCTGAAAAAAAAATTCGCGTGATCCTCGGCTCACGTATTGCTAAATAAAAAATAAAAAGGTCTGACGTTTGTTAATGATGATCGATAGTTTAAAGTTTAATAACTTAATCGATTAATCTGTAGTGCAAATGACTATCGGTTAATCGGTGTTTAATAAAGACTACCGCGAGGCCGGTGGCCGCCGTCCAACTACAGTTATAATAACAGAGTTTTTACTGTTACTGAAGTTCATTACATAGCTTCCTATCCAACGTTAGGAGTATAGTTTTACTTTGTATTGTAGATAACATTTTTACTTATTAGGAGAGATAAATTACTGATTTTTACTAATAAAAAAATTGTGTGTACTTACGTAACGCATGTAAGGAGTTACCCAACAAAAATATAATATGTAAAAGGGGCTAAGTTCGGTAGAAACGACAGTAGTCGTTTTCACCGATAAAAGAGCTGAGACCTAACTGGTGCTAAGTTCCATTGCAGTTCCGTTAATTATAGCTCTAGGAATGTACGTTTCACATTTACAAAGCATTCTGTTACTGGGTTTGATATCAGATTACTAACTTGGCCAGTCTAAATTGTCAATAAATTACGATTAAAAAAATTGACTACTTTAATAAGAAATTTACGTAAATATGTTATGACATCACGTTGTTGGTCGGTGCATCGTAATCATTCACCTTAATATACATGAATCATGTTTTTTAAAACTAAACAAAAATACAATTTTAAAACTTTGACATTTATTATGATAAACAGGCTTTTTTACGGAGTTAAATAAAGAATAAAAGTTGTATTAAACATTAAAATTTACAATATTGGTATTTTGGATGATTCGATTAGATTGTAATTGTAGAACATAGGATGCTATTAATTCAAGAGGTTTAAGTTTAGGGTATGTCAAAGGTGGTTGCGCGACGGCTGTGACCTTTCCACGTCGCGCAGGTCACTGGGTCAAGGAAGCTGTACTCTTTAAAGGTCGGAATAAGGTAACGTTTTGAATAATGATTACAGGTATAATAAATAATTATATTAATATCGACCAGTAACTGTGTATAAGCTAAAATCCACTTGCTGAGGTAAGATGCGAAAACTAGGCACTGTATTGGTTACCTTAAATGCGTTGTTTTGAATTTTTGTTTTCGTGGCTCTGTGACCTCTTAATTAAACTTTAGCATTTAGCAAAAGAAGACATCGTGATAAAATCATAGCATGTTAGGCAACATTCCTGCTAGCCAACAACGTCTAGTTGTAAATCAACTGCTATCAAGCACATTTAGGTGTGTTCCAGCAGCTAAATTTTAGAGCCTAGAATGGCTTTAGAGTATTTACCATTTTCAGCTAAATCGCCACATGTCAGATGAGACTCTGGCCAATCACTAGATCACCTATTAAAAAAATCAGTTTTGAAAAAATATATAAGTTTATTTTTTCTTTCTTATAAAAATTACATTATTTACAAAATTTATTCCAATAAAACATATCATTGTGTGTATTACACAATCCGGAACAATGAAGCATAGACTTTTGATTTCTGATGCAAGGTGAATAAGGGTTGGGGTGACTTTTAAATCACATTATGTTGTAATTTATGACTTATTAACAGCGACTGCAAATTCCTGACGGTGTGACTGATATTGTACTGTGCTTTATTTATTAATAGGTGGAGCACAGGCATTTGTCGAGAATTTGATTTAAATAAGAAAAAAGGAGGATTATAGAATCTCTAATATCACAGTTTTCGAATATAATTGTTACGTGATAAATCACTGAAACATTCTCCTTTATGCGCGGCGTAATTTATAGACGTTTCCTAACATGAAAAAGTTTATAACGCCAGCTGGATTCCTCAGCGTGGTCGCAGGGCAGCAGCGGGGTCGACGACCGCCTGTGCACACCGCGCGTCTCCATTGTACCACGTCAGCGTTCATTACGTTACTTCACTTCAACTTGATAAGAATGCAAACAGACATAGTGGACGTGAGCATTTAAATCGCGCAATAGAAGAGAATTTTTAAAAGATTAATAATTTAAGAAGGTACTTTTAGAAGTCATACTCCTTTTGTCTCGTTAAGTAGATTAGATAGTAAAATTGAAAGCTGCGCGCGCAACGTATGACGAAACTGATACATCAATGATAATAATGCGAATTCATTTTATTGACTTAAATTATTTTATTAGTTAAAAATATTATTTAAGTATACAAAATTAAATTATGTTTACATAATTAAAAAAATAATTACAACATGTATAAAATGTTTAGATTTTGGTTTCTGTTTTATTACATAAAAGAAGTATAAATATAACTTCTCACACGTATATAAGTATATATTTTATTTATAATAATAAAATGATATCTTACAGGAATGCAGTCCAGTTGATTTCCAATGATCATTAAAGTCTATAGCTATCTAGTTGAAGAAACATCGTCAATAAGAATTGTCCAAATAAGTTCAAGTCTCAATCAAATTCTGGAAATATTTTTTTCTGCTGCCAGAAATATAATATGAAGTGAAATCTGAAACTTTTTTGGTTATTTAATAAGGTATATTTTTGGATCCCGATATTATTCTTGGCTTTATTAATAAATAAGATTTATGATAACTCTATTCAAAAACATCTAAATAAAGCGACAACGCAAATTGTAACAATCATAAATAATTTAAATACCAAAAAAAGGTCGAAACGGAAATAACTATGTATATTATGTCCAAAATTATAATATTGGATTCTAAATATTGAACTTAAATTTGTCTAAAAATGTAATAAATTTCAAACCATATCATTTATACATATAATAAACTTGAAGTGTCTGTTTGTAATATCAAAAGAACTATTTACTAAATGCATATGAGAGTACACACGGTAACTATAACAAGAAACTAATTTTTAAAAATGTACCCTGTTTGTCTGTGTGTTTGTTCCGGGTAATATCCGAAACAGATGGACCGATTTTGACGGGATTTTCACTCGCAGATAGCTGATATTATACGGAATAACTTAGGTTACTTTTATTTTATAAAAATAAGTAGGATTGTATTATTATCATTAATTGATGACTTGTCAAGAGATTATGAAAGTAAAAAAAATAATTACGGGTGCGTTAATACCTGTAATTGATGTGTAGGGACAACATACTGCAACTCGTTAAAACTGAACTGCATATCGTAGGTAATACTGCAATATGTTCTATGTCAAAAGACTGCCTCAATTTTATTCATTGCGCAATATTATATTTCTAATTATTGTTACATTCGGTCCGAATTCCTGATTAATTTGCATAAAATCATAAATAGATTTAACTAACGATATAACACCATGATATGCATATCACACACCAGGCGAATCGTTAAAAAAACTTTTCTTTCTCTACTGTAAATTCAGTTCCTAGTGACATAGCCTGTTTTGTAGTACCATCGTCAATATTTAATCGTATTTGAACTCACTAGCTGGTAGTCGAAAATCGATTTATTATTGTTTAAGTGTACTACAATCTGTTTTATCGTGTTTGTGGCCGAGACGGCAAAAAATTCCTTCCGACCGCAATGAGTTTCGCCATTAAGGCTGTGGGTTCAACCCCGAGTAACTGCGGTTACCCATTGATTTATGATAAGTTAAAAATATATTTTTCAAGGTATTTTTTTTTACGCCAAAGTTAACATCTTACGTGCGTACATAAGAACATACATTTTTTTTTATTATATTCGAAAATGGGCCAGCTTTATAATGCATTACCTAATTATTTTTAATAGGTGTCTCGAATGTCTATTACGAATTAATTATGGGATTTTTAATTGGTTGTACTAATGCGAACAATATTGGCAATAGTGTGCGAACAATAACTCACCATATTTTTATCGCAATCTGATAAATACTTTAGGAACGCATAGGAGACAAACCAACAAAGAAATCTGTAATCTGGATCGAAATCTATAAACAGCTATCACAAAAAAATGCCAAAAATCTATAGTTAGACTATAGTTATTACTATAGTTAGAAATAAACTATCTTTTATTTATAGCTATATGTTCACGTGTAAGAAATATTTATGTAATTATAACACGAGTACCTGCTCAGTCTATGGAATTTTAGATTATGTGAATGTGAATTATGTACGAAATGATTAACATAAATTTATTATATGCCGGTTTTATTGGAACTGAGGAGCGCGGCATTCCGTTTTATATACCTACAATTGCGAATGTATCGTTTGGCATTGCGAAGTTTTATGACTGCTATGCTACAATTAGATTTAATAGTCCCATACGTATTCCTATAGGCTATCTACAAATCATTCTGTACTACGCAGTAAATTTCAAATCAAGAACATTTTTCTAAGTAACTTTGAAGATATCTTAGTGATAGTGGGCATATAATCCAAATAACAGCGTTAAAATAGTAGCTTTCTTATACTTTTCAACACATTTGCTCGTAAAATGGCTATTACTGCGCCGTTTTACGTCATAATACAGCTTAAAAAATACGCATACTTTTTATATACCTACCTTTACCACACTATAACATTTGACATAATTAAATTATTTATGTTATTGTAGTCAATGAATTAACGTTAATTTGCATTATTAATACATAAACAATAGATATTATTATTTTTATGTTGGACTGTTTGGCGGCTCGTCAGTACTTATTGCGCCGTTTTACGTCATAATACAACTTAAAAATACGCGTACTTTTTATATAAATACCTTTACCACATTATAACATTTGACATAATTAAATTATTTATGTTATTGTATGTAGTCAATGAATTAACGTTAATTTGTATTAATAATACAGAAACATTTTGTTGTCGTTTAATATGCGCGCTCTCTAGCTCTCCAACTATATGTAAGTACCTATATGAGACATCGGAACTACGCGTACATTTTGACTCGACACTTGTATATTCTGACATTTTTTTTCTAATTAGATTTATTTACATATTATGTAAGTGAAAATTCTGTATGCACGAAAAATCTACAATAAAATGCACTATAACGTGACGTATTCGGTTACGGAGCCAGTTCACGAAATGCCACGATCAAGCAAGGGCCTTTTAAGTTATGCAAGCACGTTATGTCTGTAACTATTCACCTTATCCGAATGGCCGACTTTACTTCGACAGTTTCAGTAAATGATTTTGCATGAAATAGGTACATGTAATTTTACAATATACTATTAGTGGAGGACTGGACTTAAAATCTAACAAAACTTTCAGGAAAATCGTTTTTTGCTCCCAAACTATTAAGTTATCAAATGTTTTTTATAAGTAGGATGGATTTGTTCACGTCTGTAGCGTGTCGGGAGATATTTAGTCAAAAATAAGCGGGTGAAGTTGAAGTATTTATAAGAGAGGGGTTATATAGGGTAATTTAGATTTCTCTCTACTTGGCGCAGTCCAATTGGAGGAACACCACCACCATAAAGAAGATAGCAGCCACAGAACTTAGTGCTGTGTTCCTGCGGTGAGTAGGTTTTCCAGAGCTCTTTGGGTTAGGAGGGTTCAAAGTCGGCAACGCGCTAGTGATATATATGGTATTACACGTGCCCATTAGCTACGGAGGCGGACCCTATGTTTATTTGGCACCTTAGTTGTTCATAAAAAGTTCAAAGTTGTAATGGTGGTAGAAGAAAGAGCCATTTGCTCGATGTGGGACAGTATAAGTAGGTAGTAGGGTCGGCTCAATGTTTTCTTCCTTCATGTTGTTTACTAAGTTTCAACTTAGTGTTTTACGACCTCCTTGTTTGTATCTAGCCAACGATAGCTAAATAGCCACCAATATCATCGCCTTTAAAGCCTTTTTATTACAACTGCCTATACTATCACTACAATTAATAAATATCATACTTGGCTTTTTTAATTTCGAGCTAAGGATGTATGAATGCCAAACGAACAGCTAATAATTTATGTATGCGTTTATTGCACTATATGTACAACTAGCTGTACCTCAAGGATTCACCTGTGTCAAAATTTATTTGGTAAATTCTACACCGGATCGATATGTAAATCATAGTTCTCACTTCTCATATTTGCTTACAGATTGTCCGATCTGACTGGTAGTTCCAAGGATTATGCGTTTGAATAAACGAATAAAAGAATAATCTCCATATATATATACCCACTAATATATACCAAGAGTGTAGCCATGGTACGGGCAAGGAGATAGCTGCTCTTCCTTAGCAAGGTGTGGGCTGAGTGCTGGCCAAATTGAATTACACGCAATGCAAATATTTCAGCATTTACAAACTTAACAAACAATTTGAAGACATTCACAATCGAATTTTGAATATTTCTAGAGAGGCAGGGCACAGAGAATTCCGACTAGTGGAATACCTCCACTCCACAGAAAACTGCAACCAAATAACTTTGTGTTGTGTTCTTGCGATGAGTAGGATTTACATAGCTACTAGGGGAAGGGGGTTCAAGGTTAGTAACGTTCTCTGGTGTTACAAGCATCCATAGATAATGTGTAGTGTACTGAAGAAATTTCATAACTGAAATTCGACTAAAGTCTACATTGCTAATAATACCTCTAACCTCAGTTATATTTATTGAATGATGAAGTGACGACGAATTTTTATTTAGATTAATAAATATTTTTATATTATCTTCAAGTAATAATGCATAAATATTAATTATTTAACTCTCAACTAATCCTCTAGAATTAGCGTGTTATCTCCATCACTGCCCACATAATATTTTAGCATCAAATGAGGTTGTGATCAAATAATAAACCGATTAAGTATTGAAAAAATCAGAATCTGTCCGTGTTTCATTACTTATTTGATTGAAAACAATATACCATGTTAAGTAAAGTATAAAACAGTGGCAACTACCGAGAGATCAATGATCCATCGGCAGTCGCCGCTGTTATGCCGGACTGCGTAAATAGAAATGGAATATGCGTCAGCTGATCCAGAAACACGACGCGCATATACGAATTACTATAATGGTGTATAGCCCTACTTCCTACTTACTCGCTATCGTCATTACCTCTTACGTGCAGCAGGATGCACCAATACAGGTGAGGTTGACCCCTTTACACTTCAAAGCCCCTTTGCACTCGCATTTGCATACTTAGTCATGTAAAATCAAAAGTTACAATTATATAAACTAGGAGACCTAAAGTACCATAAAAATGTTACAAACATAATTTAAAAGACGTACACGCAGCAGCGTTTAAAAGAAAAGCGATTGATATTATTCAGACTTCGTTGAATATATGTAATTAGTACATACATAAAGACACGCACGCGCGCGCACACACACACTCACACATACACATACACTCGCACAAAATACCATTGTTAAGTTCTTGTCGATACAATTAATAATTAATAGTTTCGTTAGGGTATAAAATTACTCGTATTATTATTATTTTATATGTAAAACAACGGAAATCATCTTGGCTAAACCAATATGTTAATTTAGTATGTATGGTATAGGAATTTAAGAGCTGTAGATTTCTTTAAATAAATACATTTACACACATAAATGCCAAGTTTTTTATAACCATAGAAACATACGTAAATACATCACCATAGAAATATACATAGAATCAAAGAGTATTCAATAAAAGACCCAATTTTCTTTTGTATGAAGTTAAATTAATGTAAAATATATCTAAATCTTTCAAAAAAGTATCATAAAATGAACATGATTGCCTGAACAAGGTATTTTTCACATAATTCGTACGAAACTTAGGAATAAAAAATGTATCAGTCGAACCAGAATACAATCGAGGTATCCCAAAATTAACTTTATTTAGAAGACTTGCAGAGTTATTATAATTATTAATTAAATTATATAAAACTATATTATCTAAATAATTGCGTCCAAGTTGTAAAGATTGTACATAATGTCTTGCTGCGCTTTCATTATAATAATTAGTATAAGTAGAACCAACGCGATACTCAAGTGACTTTATAAACTTTTTTTATATTGTCTCGATTCAGGAATTATGAACGTTATATTGTGGACTCCAAATTACACTTCCGAATTCTAATACACTGCGAACTTAAGCATTATTTATAAAGTAGTTTTAACGTACTAGCCCGAGTAAAAGGTTTTCCTATACGGAGAATTAATCCTAAATGCCTATATGCCTTAGCAGTTATGTTATCAGTGTGTGTATTAAAGTCTAACTTGCTATCCAGAGCAATACCTAAGTCCCGAACTGTTGAGACATGTGTAATAATTTTATCAGAAATTTTATAATTATATGAAATTGTATACTTTTTTCTAGAAAAAGTGATTATATGAATTTGTCAAAATTAAAGAATAATTGATTTCTACTGCAATGAGATTCGAACTTATCTATATCTTTTTGTAAATTAGCACAATCATTAATAGATCTCACAACATTGAAAATTTTGTGTCATCCGCATAAAGAAGGTGATGAGAATTATAAAAGCACTGTCCTAAATCATTCACATATAGCGTAAATAAGACATACATTATAAAATCACGTAAAATTTCGTTCATCTATCGCATGTCGCATTACATTCTATTGTCGCAAATAAAATTGAATTTTATGCCGTGCAGTCAAGGAGTATAATCGTAAATTCGGAACATTGTATATGTTAATGTGTGTTATTAAAGAATGTACGTCACATGTCTTCAATAATTTGTATTTTTTTTAAGTTTCACTTGCAATTTTACTCATATTATTGATAAATCTTATAGCCTACCAATAGATGAATGCCATATATGTACTTCCCGTACATAAAATATAAAAATCTGTTGAGATTTTTTACGCTTTCTAAAAGTGTTATTATTGAGAAATTCCTATAGCTTATCAATTATGGAATAATATATGATTCCTGTCTACAAAATGTTATCAAAATCGTTTTAAAAATTTTATAAAAAAATAATGGTTTCTTAAAGTATTTATGAAAGTACTTATAATATATCAATTTTATTATGGAATGATTTATGCTTCCTGTCTATAATACTACATCAAAATCAGTTGAGAAATAATAAAAAATATTTTTTTTTGAGATTTTTTTCTGATTTCGAAAACCTATCGATTATTATTAGCTATATACCTAAAGCCTATCAATTGAAGAATGACATAAACTTCCCGTGTATAAAATGTCTTACGAATCGGTCCAGCCGTTTTAGAGTTAAATCCGAACACAAACAGACAGACAGACAAAAATATTTTAATGTCATATTCGTAATTAGCATCCTTTATAAAAAATGTGTAACGGCAAGTATGAAAAAAAAAAACAAGCATACAGAGTTACAGACATATTAATATAGATAGTCAATTACTCGTTAAACGTCGCACACCACACGATATGCATAAAACTTACATATAAAAATAAAGTCTGAATGTGACGTCGAACTTAACATTAATAATTGTTCAACAGTCACGACCATACATAAATACTTATTTAATAACAACGTAAGTGGGTTGAGAGGTCGATGACCTCGCCATGAAAAATTCAGTATTTTCCAATGCACTCACCGCAATACATTTACATTTTTATTCATGTGACATAAATCTACAATGTTTTAATATTTAGCAACGGAATATACCGGCATCGGTTACATAGTTTTTTTTTATCGGACCTCTATTAAAATTTATATATTTCACTTGGTTTAAGAGTTCAATAACAGCGTTATTTGAATTACATAAATTATTTTGGTGGCAATACCATAACTCTATTAATTCTTAATTAAAATTAATAAATAAAAAGTCATTTTAAAGCTTATCTTATTGAGGGAAAATAGACAGAATTTAGAACAATAAAAAAATTAAACCGTCTTCACTAAAAAACTGTTTTATCAAGAATGCCGTCTATTGATGGGATTCCTAATGAAAATATAATGTCAAGAAAGCGCCATCTATTAACTACCTGATTAACTAACATGACAGCGGTTAGATTTTTTTATTTATACATATTACAAAACTCAACATCTCTCTGTCTGTCTGTCCGTTTATATTTTATTCACCACTTATCTGATTTACATGTGTTTTTATTTTAATTCATAGCTATGCTATCTGATCAAGTTATAGGATATATTTTGAAGATAAAGTAACATATGAACTGAGTAGTGACGATAATGGTGAATCAATTCGGAAACAAGCCGCATTTGGGGTGCTTAAATGGCTTATGCTGAGTATAACCATAATTGTATTGTATAACAAATGAATATTATATCAAATGAATAATGGTTATATCAAATGAATATTAACATAATTGTAGATCTTGAAAAGACCTACGATAAGTCAGCGATAGCATATGTCTATCTTCTAAGGGTCACCCATAATAAGTATTTTTTGGGGCAGCACAATTCGAGCGTGTACTCTCTACCGACAGCATTCTTTAGTTCACGCGAGCGGAGCCGCGCGCACAGCTAGTATTTTATAATGTGCGGGATATTCGCACAGGTCAACTAGTTATAATTTATTGTGTAATCAATAGCAAAGCCATAATAATAATGCGTGTGCCTATATAAAATATTAACGCGTTAACTAACGTATGTAATATGAACAAAAATAAGCAAAAAAAACATACTTATAGCTTAAAATTTATTTTAAATTACAACATGATAAATATCTTACGCTAGAAACGCAGTTTTTGTTGGGTAATGCGTGTGACAGCAGATATGTATTCAATAACTAATTGGGGCCCGTAACCCGTACAATAATCTACATTACTTGTTAACGCGCGCGCTTCACTGCCCCGCGCAACCGCGGGGATTGCTGTGTGGTTGGAGAGGGGTTGGCAACTCGTGGGACCGAGATCTGCGCCGGCGCCGCGCTGTATATTTTTTCTTAATTATCAGTTGTAATTTTAACAATATAATCAATATACTTCTTCTGTTTGTAATACGGGTTTTAATTCCAAACTCGCAAGTGTCTGCGTTGACATTACTATTATGAGGGTAATCATTTCAATACATTTAGTTTTTTAATGTTTTCTTTGTAGTTATTAGTGAATTACCTACTATTAAAAATGTTGCTTCAATTTTCACAACACATAAATACCAAAATTAATAATAATAAAGCCTTAAGGAAGAAGCGAATCTGACATTTTTATCACGTTTAAAAACACTACTACTCTTTATTACTTTACTAAAATACAATTTGTCTTTATATAAATTAAGTTCTAACACGTAATAACGGTCAGATTGTATGTTTCGCTCGTTTGGCGCATTTCTCTAATAAGGTCTGTTGAGAAACACAGTGTGGGTTATTTTTTGTAAAATCATGTATTTATCCATAATACATTAGTAACTAGACCTATATTTGATGTCCAATATATAGTAATGAATAGTGGCATCCTTCGCTGTCTAACATATGGAACACAAACTTGGACATACACAAAACAGGTGAAAGAAAACATTAAAATAAGTCAAGCAGCCATGGCAAAATCTATCCTAAGTATCAGAGTACGCAAATTAAAAATAAGAGAAAGAACAAAATAATAGAGTTCCTAATCCAATCTATGAAATTGAAGTGGAAATGGGTCAGTGCAGATTCAGCTACTGCTAGATCCCAGAGCCCGTCAAATTACTTCTTTGAGGGTTTCTTTGAAGGCTCCACTGAATGGAGAGTGCTGTAATGCAACATGCGATAGATGAACGAAAATTTTTGGGGCGAGAGAATAATAGAAAAAGAAGACGAGGAAGAAGATGGGTCGATGATATCAAAGATATAAAAGGACACGAAATCAAATAAAAGCGAAAGACAGAAATGGAGGAGGCCTTTATCCGACAGAGAGGTTCTCTCTAAAAATAATTAAAATTTAACTTATTTCCTTAATATCAAATAATTAATAAATTAAAAAATAATTGGTTATAATATAACATAATATGGTATAACATAATATTGGTTATAATATAATAAAAAATGAAATTTCTTAACGTTTACCCTCTTATAACTCAGACCAGACACGCTGATGTCAAGTGATTGCGAAATCAAAGATGATATCACGGTAAAATATTAGGGACTGGTGATCAAATGCAGCTGACGGGTGTGCCGATAGGTACCTACTTGGCGGCAGACTTTTAACTTGAGAATAATAGCAAGTTAGGACAGCGTTAGAAAATGCTCTACTTTTATTGTATTGTACATCGTGATGCCTTCACCGACAGGTAGGATTCATTGTAAGATTTCGAACCCACGTCTTCTGACGCCACGAAGTCCGTACATGCTACCGCTCAGTCAACATTGCTTCTAATAAGTTAATTACAAGATATATTTTCTCTCTTTTCTTTTTTTTCTTAGAAACCCTATTGTTTAATTAAATTGTAAAGTGTTTAACAGTTATGTTTTATGACTGTTATCCTGACTTCTTTTTATATTATGACTAATAATTGTAATTTTTTCTGCGATATTGTGTTGATTATCTTATACTAGCTGGCTCAGCAGACGTTGTTCTTTACTATCCAATAGTAAATAACTCAATCACAACCTAACCCGAAATTTATATTTCTGAATCCTTTACCAAGACCATAGTCAACAAAGCAAAATAAGAATTACGCATATCCATCTTTCGAATTGGGAGTTGATCTTGAGTTTAAAAAAATATTTGTAAAAAGTAATTTCAGTTTTTTCTTAATTTTACAATTTCCCAAGTATGTAACTTAATAAAAAATATTTCCCTAAAAGCATAATTCGGAGCGTTACTAACATTAATTAGCCAATTCGGTCCAGCCGTTCTCAAGTGATGCGCTTACCAACGGACATTTAATTTTTATTTATACAGATTACATGTATATAATTATGCCATACAGGCATAGTATATAGATAGATAGAAGAAATCGCTCATTGATACTATACTATTCTAGTAAAGTATTGATATAATACTTCAGTATAGACAATATTTTTATCGGGCGGCCAGTGTTATGCGTCACAACTCGCAAAGCTCGTTCGCCTCACTACAACTATAGTCATAGACCCGAGCCGAGTGTTAATACTACTATAAACTATTCGTCCAAATAACATAATATAAAGGGCAAAGTTAATCTACATAAAATTGTCTTGATGATGAAGTACCTTTCGTTCTTAAGGAATAATATGCCATGCCTAATAATAATGCTCATAAATCAATTTTTATTAAAAGTTATTGTGGTTTATGTATAAGAGATAGGCATATGGTATCGTGGACTTTTTTAGATGTACTAAGGAGCAATATTATTGTAAATCATTGTATTTACGTATCACTAACCATTACGCCAGCACACACGGATAAAGCAGTTAGGGTGCGCTATTCCTTTCGACTTACTTAACAAAAATCAATATTCAATGCTAGCTGAGAGGTGTAGCCTAATGCTAGATATCCTATACCTCATGAATCTGACTAACATATACAAAAAGATTTTTTCTAATCCAAATGGTAGTACAGATATTAGCGTGTTTAAACAAACAAACAAAAAACTTTTTTGCTTTATCATATTATATATTAAATTAAATGTAATTATTATAGTATTGAATATAGTATAAATTAGTATTTTATAGTATAGTATTATATATTTAAGTAACCTAAATTACATTGTCTGTAAATATAAAAACAAATAATGTATAATGTTAAAACCTATAATGATATAAAAAGCTAATATTCGCGCTATTGGCGCCGCCTTTAGTAAACAAAATATTTCATTTTACATATTGACCCCTACAATTGTTACTGAGTAGGTCCCATGGAACCGTTACCGACCTTGAGTGGTTCCGTTGACCTTAGACCTGTATATCTAAGTGTACATTGTGTAGTCTAAGCTCCGCTTGTACGTACCTTTTAATCTTACTGAATGTGTTTGAGGACTGGGTAATTATAAGTATTATCTCAGTACTTTTTTATCGAAGCCTCGACTAAGTTGTCGCACTGTACTTGATGGTAATCACATTGCAGTCCAAAATCATTGGCGACCACTGCGGGATATAATCATCGCTGTCATGCTTCAATGTCTTCTCACGTTTTATATGACGAACTACATGTTGTAGGAAGGATGGTATATACTGGCCTAAACACGGTTTTACAGCTTCACAGTAAGCCAAAGATATGACATAGCAAACTTCTTTGTTCGTGTCGAGATGGAGGCCGTAAAGCTGTGGCTCTTTAAACACTAGCCATGCTTCAGACGGTAGAACACGCTCAACACAAAACTCAACGCACATCTGTAGGCATTGTAAATTCTTCGAGATTAATAGTTTACGAATTATATGACGACTAGTCGAATAGCTAAGAAGTTTTTTTTATAGTAATAGGTTTTGGCGTAGTGGCCACAATCTGACATGGTGTTAAGTGCCGATGTGGCCCAAGATGATAACACTCTCAACCTAGTGGAAGACTGGCTCTCAAATGCAACTGCCGGAACACACCTATTGGTGCTTGGCGACAGATTTGAGGGTTCAACTTGAGGATTGAAGGGTTAGAAACCACCCTACCACCATGCTATGGTTTCCTCACGATGTTTTCCTTCACCGAAAGCTCAGGCTCATTGCAAGGATTCGAACTCACGTCAATTGACGCGAAGTCACACTACCACTGAGCCATCATTGCTTCGATGAAGTAGGAAGATGAATGGTTAGTAACACTATTGACTGACGGTGAAGAAAAACAACGTGTGAAAAATACTGTACTAGATTTTTCGGCATTCGCATCGTGAATTCGCATGTTGATTAAACCAGTGTCTACCTTCGAGAAGATTCCTTTGCCCAACAGTAGGTCCTTTACAGACTTGTATACTAACCGACTGGGTTCGAATTCGAGAATAGGTAAGTTAGAGTTTTTGGTGAAAACGTCGCAATTGGAACGATATCGCTGTGGTTATGTAGTTTGATTGATTATTTAAACCATTACGCACTTGACGACGTGTTCTGGCAGCTGCAATTGTGAGCCAAGCCTTTTCCTAGATTAAGCGTGTTACAATCTCTGGCTACGTTTTTAATTAACGGCTAGTAGGACATGAAAGAAAAGAAAGTAAGAAATGAAAGTATACACCCGCTGTACCTAGTGCCGTATTTGGGGATCAGTCAGTGTATATCAATCTGCCAAAAGGCTTGCATGCCGGCATGACATCCGCAATAGGCGACGGATTGCAGATACTCTTAGGTCACTGTTATTTTTGAAATTTACTGTGCCTACCATTGGGCACATTGCCGTCTTTGCCATGCTAATAGTTAAAAAAAACCTTTAAATTAAAGAAGACATGGTTCCATATAATTAAAAAATAGGAATCCAGTGGAACCGCGACTGTCGCGTAGTTAATACATATTAATTAACATAATGAATGTAAATTAAAATTTAAAAATATAACTCAGGCGAATTGAATCGTAAATCATTTAGCACTAAATAATTATAATTAATAGACGGGCTTAAAGCTCCAGCTGCGTTGTATTTTAATTTCATAAAAACGCTTTACACTGTTAAGTATCATTAACGAACAGCTTTAAGAGGTTAAGCAGAGATATAAATCAAAATATTATTTAAATCTACTCAACTCTAACTAGCTTTGCCCGCGGCTGCGCTCTTGTGGACGACAGAAAAACGCATAGTGCTTATAAAAATCGTAGTTTCTTAAAACTTTAATAACTTTTTATTATAAAGACTAATCTTCATTCATTAAAAAGTTAATAAAGTTTTAAGAAACTACGGTTTTTATAAGAACTACGATGTACATAAAGTATATTGCTAATATAATAAACACCGTAAACGAAGTCGCAGGTATCAGCTAGTATTTATAAAGCGTTAAAATCTGTAGGAGGTAATTTCCACAACTACTGATCCGATTTGGGAGAAATTATTTCACTAATAAGAAGCTACGTTATACCTGAGTGATTTAGGTTATTTTGTATTCTTATACACTTTTATATTCCACGGTTTCGCTCAGGTTAAATTTATTCGTCTAACTAGCTCTACTAGCGGAACTCTCCACCGTGTCGTTCGCGTCGCGTCGCCCAGTCAACACACCCGTGTAGCGCCTATAGTTTTCCTCACTTCCCGTAGAAGTCTAGTATACTTGTCTACAGCTTGCCTGATTGCTTGACATTCATGATTACAGCTCCGTTCCTTAGTGGGGAAGCGTGATGTTACATAGCCTACAATCTTCTTCAAACTACACTAATATAATAAAACTGAAGAGTTTTTTTTATTGTTTGCTAATCTCTGGAACTACCTGTCGGATTCGAAAAATTCTTTTAGTATATGATAACCAGATTCATGAGGAATAGTATAGACTGGTGGAATACCTTCACCTTACAGAAGATCACAGCCAAATGACCTAGTGTTGTGTTTCTGCGATTACTAGGGTTTCCAGAGCTCCTGGGGATAGAGGGGTTCAAAATCGCAACGCGCTTGTGATACCTATGGTATTGCAGGCGTTTATAGGCTACGGTAGCCGATTGCTATCAGGCGAGCCATATGTCAGTTTGCCAACTTTTTAGTATAAGAAAAAGGCTTAAGGCTATATAACTTCACGTTACAACCATAAGGAGCGGAGTAGTAACTATTTACATCAAGCAATCTGGGAAGTACAGGACGTGGAATAACAATAGAAATACACGGGCGCGTTGGCAGCGGTGCCAAGTAGAGTTTGTCGAATAAAATTAACACGAGTGTTACCGTGGGGCACATCTAGTATAAGATAAAATGAAATAATTATTTTTCCTTGCTTGTAGCTCTAGAAAAAAAACAATCTATTGAGGTTTCTAATATTATACTATAGATATGATTATATTCGTGGCTGCGATACGGTCTTATAATATGGAGGCAAACCTTCTTCGGTCTTACTCTAGTCTTGTAACCATCTGCCTTCACTTAGAATTCTCCTAGTTACATGACATTCATCCCTCATTATGACATGCCCATACCACACTAACCTATAACCCCTCAACTTCTCTATAACTAGTGCTATTTTTATACCTCCACTTATATATTCATTTCTGACCTTACCCATTCTAGTTATATGACACATGTATCTTAACATCCGCATCTCTCCCACATGTAATCTTTCATCCATCTCTTTCGTTGCCCAGCACTGATAATGGTTTTATGCACATTTCCTTTTTTTTATAGTATCTTGGCACATTGACCGTACTGTCAGTGATGGTAAGCACAGTACAATCCAAATACAACGGCGACCACAGAGAGATCGAAATCAATGGGCGGTCGCCGCTGTCATGCCGACCTGCATAAATATCCTTTCACGTTACGCTTGAAGGACCTGATGTCGTAAGAAGCAGGGAACACATTGGCCGGGAGATGGTTTCACAGTTTCATAGTATGACAAAGATAAGACATAGAGAACTTTTTAGTTCGTGCCGAGATGCAGGTTAGCGTAAAACTGTGATTACGAAGCCCAGCGCATGTGGTTCTGTTGTGGAAAGGAGAGAGATGAGGGAATTAGATTGAACAGCTCTTCAGAACACTCACCATGATATAGACGGTAGAACACACTTAGCGAGGCGATCATGTTCCTGCGAAGCTGAAGCTTTTGGTCAAGGGGGGCAAGGGAGAACAATGTTAACTTGTTTTTTTTAATACTTGATATAAATTTATAGCGCCTGATTGTAAGAACAGTACAGTCTAAAAACATCAGCGACTGTTAGTGATAAATTTCATCGACAGTCGTCATCGTCATGCCGGACTGCTGGAATATCTCTTCACGTCTCGTTTGCAAGACGCAATATCATATAAAGCAGTGAAAAAGTTGACTGGAATACCATTCGACATTCGTACGGTTAGCACGCGCTTACCAACAATAGGCTACTTGCCTCATATCAAATTTGGCGCAATAAATAAATATTTTCTGTAGTATTTGATTTAAGAAACCAATATTTATCGATTTCAGATATTATAAGTATAAATGGCTACATATTTTCAATTTAAAAATTTTTAGAATTTAGAAAATTTTCATTTTTAATTTTGAACTATGAAAACGCTGTCAGCCATGTTAGTCTATATATTATCTTTGCTGTGACGTCATACGGGTTGTAAACAAACATATGACATTTAGCAAACGTTGTTATTTTAATAAAAAGTATCGAGTTTTTTTACAATTATAAACGTTTATAAATGTCAAATGTTTGTTAAATGATGTCTAGTATGCTGTTTACGAAAAGTAAACTTTTAAAATAAAGTTTTGCAGTTTACTAGGTTCTAAAAAATATGGTAATATTTTTTTCCCTCTAATCGGACAATAATTAATAATTTGAGACCTACTTAAATAGTCAGTTAGCCTATTCTCTTGACGGGGGCGGGGGAGCAGCTGACCTGCCTGT
The DNA here is from genome assembly GCA_947532125.1 of Saturnia pavonia. Taxonomy (NCBI): domain Eukaryota; kingdom Metazoa; phylum Arthropoda; class Insecta; order Lepidoptera; family Saturniidae; genus Saturnia; species Saturnia pavonia. The sequence continues at coordinate 15,444,263 of OX383906.1, forward strand.
TCCTGGCAACTTCCATACTTTTCCTCTAAGCTTCAGGGGCATTCGTAGTTTAGTTGACATTATTTTAATTCATTGTATTGATAAAAATGGTTGAACGTTATAATCTATGGAACGTAGTTGTGTTTTGAATTTTAATTAACTTAATTAATTAGCAAAACGAGTTTAATTTTCCTTAATAGAGTTAAATAATTAATTGGCGTTTTTATTTGTTAGAATAATCAGAAGGTCACGTGCAACAACAGTCTCGTATAAAAGTATAAATATCTAAATTTAGCTGGGTTTTATACAGTATAACATGCTATTATTCAGTGTATATAATACGTAGTTTACATATTAAAAATTATCAAAGAAAAAAAAGTAATAAAGGAAACAATGTATAAATACATGACTATGTATTGACTAGACTAGTAGTCTGGAATAAAATTTGTGTCAGTATTTTAAATGGTTTGACTATAGCGAGAAACGTTACGAGTGTCATGCAATGTATTCGACGACAGAACCCCTCGCACTAACACAATTTTATTAAAGAGTAAGTGAGACCGGTATATAATAACATACTTTTAATGAAACTAAATATAATGTTAGAGGAAAAAAATTGTAATTAATAAAAATCTAAACGTGTAAACACTATCTATACCTACTAAAATTATATAGCTAAAGAGATTGTTTGTTTGTTTGAACGCGCTAATATCTGCGTAAGCTGTAGGCACGGAAACTGAGAACAACAATAAAATGTACATGGGTATGTTGCCGACGCGACGACGCGGCGCGGTGTAGAGTTAGTCGAAAAAACACGGATGAAACCATGGGGCACAGCTAGTATAAGCGAAATGAGTAGAATTTTCTGGATTGCGACGTTGAAATTAGACTTTTCTTGTCACGTATCTTTCCAGTGACTATTATTATAATTTACAAATTAAAATGAACTACGCTTCTAGTGAAAAGCTGAATTAATTTTTGTATAGTGGTCGCAATGCGCAGAGTTTTTTGTTAGCTCAGTTCAGCGGAATTTTCCATATTGTTTATCGTATTTGAATTTATAAGCGCTTTGTTAGGTTAGTTTAAATTTAAATAAAGTAATTGTTATTCTGATTTTGAATTTCCATCATTATTTGTTAGTCCATTCGTTTTTTCGGATTCTAATTCGGATGGTCGGATTTAGTATCCTCTCTTCATATTTTGAGAATAAAACTATACTATGACTATACAATTTTAAATTAGGGTTAATGTGCTTTTCGGACAGGAATATTTTGTATGTAACGCACATTTCGTATCCTGAGTTACCATTTAATATAATAGAAAGAAAAGATTTTCGAGAACGTAAGCAAGGTTCCCGTTGTGCTTAATAATCTTAGATACAATTCTGATATCACTTTTGTGTATGAGTAAATATCAATTAGTACATATTTATATGAATATGTCAGAGAAAGAAAATATGGGTAAAATAGTTGATTGATCCACATATCAGTGAACCCGGATATATAATATAAAAATTTTGCAAAATTTTATTCACAAGCATAACCATGTGGTAATAACGCTCGTAATGAAGATGTTACAAACAATCAAAACAATAAATTCTAACACGAATCCCCCTCCGTGCACGGCAAAGCTCGGTTCCCTTTAATACATTCAAATTACCACAACACCTCCCAATTTAAACTATAACGCATAGCTGCAAAGTTTCAATTCCATTGCAGTTCACAATTGGCTTTGTTCGATACGACACGACTGTGTTGCGAAGCATATAATACTTATCACCTAGGTATACAGTTGATTTTAGATTGTTTTGTATATCGGATATTTGTGAGGGGATGCATTCCGATGGCAATGCATATTGGAACGCAGTGGAGTCACGTTTGATTGATAAAAACATGGGGGAGAGAGTTAATTGCTTCAATATTCGTGGTAAGTATAATTCTCTATCGACAGTTTGGGGCTACGTGATGAGTTATTTCACAGAATGTTTGTTATGGATTTTATAGTATAGCTCATGTAGATTTTTAAGTGTATTAGCGGCTTTTGAAAAATTCCTCGTTAGTAAATGCCACTGCAACATTGATTTAAAATAATATACTTCGCTTGAAGTTGGTAAATAAACGCAAAATTTAAAGAATGTTGAATATTCCAATAACAAATGTCGGTGCTCAGAGCCGTTAGTTTATTTGTGCTACTCCCCTATCAATATATATCTACTTATAACACTAATTTCACACATTTTCTACTTGGTAAATTCATTAAATATTTATGAATAGCCGTTACCCTGGACTTTGCTTGCGTGGCTTTCAATTAATATCACAAATAGTCAGTAAACTACATAAAATTCACTTGTTTGTTGAAAAGACATGCGCGCCACCTGTTCTAAAGTCTTTGTACTAATATAAAAAAAATCACAGACGAGCAAGCAACAACTCACCAAGTTCATTGCAATCGAAATGAAGAAATTGAAAGAATTTCAATTATCAACGTCATTAAATTTAAGGAGGGAGATGTATTATTAGTCTATATTTATCTTTATCTATGGTAAACTAGGAATTAAGATTGTCATTGCCACCATTTGTCAACCGTATGTTGTACTGTTTGGTCTTACATTGTAATTCATATACATGTTTAATAAATAAACTACTTAAATATATCAAGAGCTCATTTTTAAAACAACAAAGAAACATTCATTTTAGGCGTCTGTATCCGACTGGGCCGCGACCATAGATAATTAAAACAAACTTGCTTTAATTATCTATGGCCGCGACCATCATATGTCACAATGATTCTACTTTGGTCTGTCGCGTTGCGAGATCAGCTATCGGAGGGCTTGCAGGCTGGCATGACAGCGACCGTCGATGGGTTACCGATCTCTCGGTGGTCACCATTGTTTTTGGGTCGTACTGTGCTTACCATCAGATACAGTGCAATCACTTTGCCATTCAAATATTTAAAAAAACGGGAGAGAGAGAGAAAATAAAGAAGCTAACAAATCTGAGCTTTCGGTAAAGAAACTATATTGTTGGGTTGTTTTCAAATGTCCTATAGATATCGTATACCATACACAGCGAAATAGATGTTTTGAATTACCTTAGTGAAATGTATAATAGAAGGTATTTAGAAAAAGCTTTTTGTACCTACTTAGAAATAGTGCACGGGAGCCGAGTATTTCAATCAGATGCGACATACATTATTTTTTCGTTTTGAGATCTATAGAAAGTGTTATATATAATAGAAGCACCGTGTCGACTCTAGCGCCCGTATATCAACTCAATGAATAGAGAACATAACGAAAACGACGTTTACAGTACTGACTATAGGCCCCATAACAATCCCACTCTGTCGCCATATTTGGGAAGCACTTACGTACCGTATATGTATGTACAGATAGCAATTTAGTGAACTATCTCTCTCTGTTTTGTTCATAATGGTTGAATTTTCAACGGAACACGAGGAGCTTAAGTTTTATATAGTTACTAGCTCTATCCCACGGTTTCACACGTGTTAAATTTATTCCACCAATTGGGTATTTGAAAAAAGAATATCGATTTTTTTTTTATGTATTTTAAAGCTTCATCATAATTATGATAATAGTCAATTGGAAAAACACTTAAAACATTTCTTTTATTAATAATGAACAATTGAAAATTGTAATATTTTAAAAATAATCACATGACTACGAACGCGCTACGATTGATCGTCAGGTTTGTGACATCATAATGTTATAGGAATTTCATCGATTAAGTGTCAAAGCACTGTAACAGCTGTGTGATACAATGAGTAGAAATTAACATTGTGACGTCACACGCGCCCGGATTTATTCGGGAATGATCGGCGCGTTTTCGGTACTGAATTGAAACATCAATTTTTATTTTGAAATAACTTTAAAAATAATGCGAAAGAAAAAAACAAAAAAAAAAGTAGTTTGTTGTAAAACTTATATATGATCTTTCCATTTATCACTTTTTTTTTACCAAATACCCTATTGTTCACCGCTCGGCAGCGTCTTGTGCAGTTAGCCTATCGCTGTTCTCTCTTTCCGTATTTGCTTACAACTTTTCAGAATGCGCGACGTTAATGATTACTGCTCTGCTCTTTAGGGTCTTAGCGTGAAGTTATAACTCTATAACCTTCCTCAATAAATAGGCTATACTATACAAAAGTTTTTTTTTTAATATGACTACTAGTTCCAGAGATTAAAGTGTTTTTAAATAAGCGGATAAACAATCTCTTCAGCTTTGTAATATTTAGTTTGGATGTTTGAAGCTTATTGAACTATGTACTCTATACAACATTTTTATAATGAAAGTAATCAAAGCAAGAATTATCAGTTGTATTATGAATTATGAAGGAAGTAATGTCATTGGTGTGGTCAATGTCAATTTTCGTCTACTACAAACGATTGTTCAACGTCACTTATTGTAATGGTGTGAAGTGAAGATTCTAAATAAGTACTCATATAAATTATAAATAACCTGGAAATGCTTAAAAAAGCTTTATTTAATTTACGCCCTAACTTTCACTTATGAACGTCGAAACACTACTAAAAAATCGTAACTAACATAGGATTTCGATATCATGTACCTTTTCTTTGCACAAATATTAAAAAAAAACGATCAACACATCAGTCATTTGTTTTATAGTTTAACTAGCTGTGTCCTACAGAATGTTTATTATAGGTGATCGTTAGAAGACAGACATACGCTATTGCTATCATTTTTGTGGTCTTTGAAAATCTACAATTATGTAGTAAGTACATTAGTTTGATATATCTCTTATGGTTTACTCAGCGTAAGCCATTTAATCGTCCCAACAGTCTTCTTTCCGAATCATTCATCATTGTCGTCACTGCCTATTTCGTATGTTTCTTTATCTAACAAAATATATCCTATATCCTGGCCAGGTAACATATCAATGATATAAAGGAAAAACCATGTAAATTGGATAGGTGGTTTTCAAAAAAAGACATAAATGGACAGACAGAGAGACGTTAAGTTCTATAATATGTATAGATAGAAGAGGCAGGCGCTTGATATTTTTTATCTAATAATCAAAGTTGCAATTCCATTATTTAAAAAAATGTATGTACGTACGTAAGAAGTAAATTCTTAGCATAACTAAACAAAAATAAATCTAAAAATGTAATCCCGCGCACCAAATGAAGTTAGCCATCAAAATGTAATTGATATAAATTCATTTTGCAATGAATTTTTTATTATAATTTTGTAAAAATAAATAAACAGTGTATAAATAGACATTATTTTAATTTGATTACAAATAATTTAACTTTATATTAATAAACATGGAAAGCTTATTTCCCTTATATCTCTATAATTTCAATTTTCTCATTTTACAATTCAATAAAAAAAAGTATTGCTAATATTTATTAATTTAATATAACAAAACTAAAGAATTTTTTGCTTGTTTGTTTAAACGCGCTAATCTGTGGAAATACCAGTCGGATTCTAATTCTTTTTTGTACGTAATAGCCAGATTCGTTAGGAATAGTATAGGATATGTAACTTTGCGCTACGACCCTAAGGAGTGGAGCAGTACTTATGAACGTCAAGCAATCTGGCAAGTACGGAATGTGGAATAACGATGTTATCGAAGTTTGTCAAATACATTTTACACGGTAGAAACTGTGGGGCACAGCTAGTGTACTATAATAATGATAGGGCTAATTTTTATTATTTCACTCCGTTATTAAACGCGTACTTGTTATTATGGGTACTTCAGCGTCAATTATACCTGTTGTTTGCTTACTAATACATTTTTATATTTTAATTGCATTCGTTTATAAACAACTACTGAGAGTGCTTAAGAAGATTCAATTGGTAGCATAAAGTTTACATATTTATAGGGTACAAGATGATGCTCGTACCAAGAATGGCAATGTAGACCAAATAAAAATGTTTTGACCGTAAGGAATGTAAGAAGCATCCAAAACGCAGATGCATTAAACGTGTAGTGTCTCTGAATAAAGCAAATGAAGTTTGTAACGATAGAGAAAAATGGTTGTGCATATTTTCTTTCTACCATAGTAAGTACATAGATTTTACTGCGATTTGCGTTAAAAACTGAACTTTTTATTTAAGTCAGTGCTTTGAACAGACCTTCATTGTGTAGGGGTTTCACCCCTCAATCCGGCCCCGTTTAATGCTCCAACCAATTAATAAGAAAAGGAAAACTATTAAGCTAAAGATAAGTACCTACAGACGATTTGAAACGTTGTTTGTGAAAATGCTGTCCGACGCAAAACGTACACTTTCTACTTGATGAATGAGATAGAGTACGCTGCTTTCTATTTGACGAACAGGGACGGAATACACGACAAAATATTTTATATAGTATTTTATGTTCTTGACCATAATATAAGTCAATTTTAAATGATCGTGTTATAAAAGATTTCAACGTCGAACGGCGGTTAGTCCATATAAACGTATTCCTATGTTTTTTTTCTCTGGATAATGGCACGTCAGCAAATATTTTTATCCCAAATAATGTATAATATCTACCACTGTCATCTGTCATGTTCCTCGGTTTTGATTTTTTTCCAAAAACAATTATTATAATAACAAGTAGCCTTCTAGAATTACTCAGTTATACCTCTGTTATTGGACATCCAGCAAACAAATATGAGGAAAAGAAAAAAAAACACAGACGTAGAAAAAGTCCTTCTTATACTGTTCTTGAAGAAAATATTAAAATCGGTCCAGTTTTCGAGGAAAAACAAGCGAATGCGTTATCATGATTTCGTCTATTTTATATATAATTAGTCCGAGCTGTAGTTCTTTCTCGCGATCCATTTGACCGGTCTGGTATAGCGAGACAGCAGTAGATTTCAGTTAAAATCTATTCTTCATAATAAGTATGCCTTGCCGAAGGAGTATCCTCTTACGCTTTGAAAGCTTTTCAAATAAAGCTGTTAGCTTGATAAAATTTAGTATTGTATAAGGATTTATCCCGTATCGAAAACTCGGTTAACTATAGAATTCGAAGTTCGAACCTATGTTTTTCAACACCAGAGCACGCTACTAATAATCAATACCGTTGCCAAAGTCTTTAATCAGTGATGCATTTATTTAAATTGTAACTGACAGTGGTAAAATTACTAATAGCGGCAGAAGTAATTTTTAAAAATAAAATTGTCCTATGTCAAAATTGAAATTCGAATTTCGCAAAGGCTTTTTTATACACAGTGATGTAGCAAAGATACAATCACAACACTAACTGTCGATACGATGACATTAAACTGCCCCAGCCGGTACGGTTATTTGTGCAGACTACACTATCATCGAAATTCAAAAATAGAACCTAATTGTGGTGCTCATGAATGAAGCAGTCGCGTGAACATCGGCAGTGACCTTGTGGACTACTCGACTGGGCCAGGCTATTGCACCGCACGCGCTGTACTTACAGGCCCCTGCGTCCCGCTGCTTTCCCTTACGACGCCCTGATCCCGGTTAGGGTTGCCGTGTATGAATATTAATATATACGGATTTTAGCATGTGAGTGATAGTATAAGTATTGTAAATTGAAATTTAAACGTTAACGAAATGATGTACATACTTTTGTTTGACTTCTTAAAGATCATTCATGTGACACAGGACCGGCGCCACGTGGGGTCGGCCGGGACACGGTCTGATGTAACTGATTTATCCTTTAAGTGCCAATCCAGAATTTAAATTCTAGAGTTTATTTGATTTTGATAGTTGATCATTGTTTTCCCAATAATAGAAGACATAATATAGGTGTATATTTGATCTGAAGTTACCATCGTTGTTGAAAAGTTGTTTACAATATTTTAAAATAAATCACATATGGCATTTAGATTCGAAAAGTATAGTTATTGGTATGTTAACGCTTATTATACAAACATATAATTAAATATATGTAACAGTCGGACAGATTCAACGATTATGTCCAAACCAGCTATCTCTCCGCTCAATTATGGGTGGATCGATTAATTATGTGAGTTTATTTTTTATTTAGGCCCCCTCTCCTTTTAGTGTGATTTGGTAATGTATAAAATTTACCATATACTTTATAAAGATATTTATATATATATATATATATATTCATAGTATTTTGCTTCATACCACTTAAATACTTAAACGTTAGTACAGATATTTTTTTATCGGAATGTCGGCCATTTGCATTATTTCATACAAAATGTGATGTTATTGTATAGTGTATATCTATCTATAAAAATAATAAAATTGAAGTGTCTATTTGTAATGACAAAATAACAGCTTTTTACTCAAAGCATCATGAAAATATATACGGTACTTATAATAAAAAAAATTAAAAAAAACTGTCCTGGCTGTTTATTCCGGGTAATCTCTGAAAATAATAGCTGATGTTTAAGAAATAACTTAGGCTACTTTTATTTTAGATTTTGTAATCCACGCGAGCGGAGCCTTGGACACAGCTAGTATTTATTATTGCTCTAAATTAAAAAAATAAATAAAGGTTTTTTTGACCCCTTCTTATTAATGATGTTAAGTGAGATTTTGCCATACAACAATAGACTTACGTATTTAAAGGACATCCTGGGTCTTCGTAGGCCTGTAGTTGTCACTGTGTAACGGAGGAGATAAGTTCCCTAAAAAGTAAACCCTACTATTTGTAGTAGTGCCAGAAGTACTAAGAAAACATATATATTATGTAAATAATAATAATAATATGTAAAAGAAAATAAAACATATCAAAGTGCAATTCAGATCGTTATGGCGATTAGATATTAAAAACAAAAATTATAATAAAAAGAGAGCAAGAAAAGCGTAAATATAAAAATAAAACATAGTTCCATTGTAATTTATCTCTCTAGTGGTAATATCTAACATAATAAACTATGTTTTTCAGTAAGATATTACTTTCATAATGAGCAATTTGAATTTAACTACGTAGTTATATAGTGTAGCTGTATAAAAACAAGTTTCTGTTCGGATATAATTTCTTATGAGTCTATAAACGTCTTAAACTGTAGATTAATATTGTAGGCTATTAAAGAAATATAGGGGTTATTTCGCGCACCGTTATATAAAGGAAATGTCTATAATAAGTAAAGTATAATTTCGATAATAGCGAGGTTAAGTTTGGTAAACGTGAAACAGTTATGGTAAGTATTTTACTTTATTTGCACGTAATAAAATTAGCTTTTATAGAAAAAATACGTGTAAAAAACGGGTAGACTTTGATACACTCATTTTAGCTATGCTGTAACTCGATTTCGAGACAAAAAATTTGGCTATTCACAGCACGAAGACATTGAAAATTGTTTTGTAGATTGTGACTATTTTTATAATTTTTAAAATATGATTTTTAAAATAAATTGCCAAGGCAATATAGTACTTTTTTAAATTTTAAATGTTAAAGTTAACCGACTTATTTTTTAAACCGTGACTCAATCACCCTATTTTTAATAAACTAACTAAATTTATTGTTTGATTTGTGATGTGATTTATATGCTTTTTATCATTTCATTTAGTGATTTAGTTTTATTTTTGACAGAACAGTTAAAACCTGATTTTGATTGATGATTGTAATGAAATTTTATATACAGTAAGTACTTGTATGTCATTTCGAAATTTATACCCTATATAAGTTATTGATATTACCTTCTAAAAAACAAAAATGTAGGTTAAAAGTAAAATTACGCGATGTAAATAATTACTGCGTAATAAAGACAGAACCGCGGGCACAGCTAGTGAATACTTGTGACGTTTTGACAGATAATGTATGGAAAATCAAATAAAATTTTAAAAAATACTCCTCAAATAAAGTTATCCGTTGATTGAAAAATCGGCCCTAAGTAAGATTTCTATATAGTGGATTTTGCAGGGGTAAAAAGGTAGGTGAAGTCTAAATACATGGTTATTTTAGTCACAGAAAGTTGTGATATTTTTTTATCGCGTTTGTTGGCAACCCCGTATCCCCGGGCCCTGCACGCAAATTATTGAGCTGGCGCTCGTCCGCCCGCCCCCGCTTCACTTCCTTCCGCGTCCCTCCGCTAGCCCGGGATCTCGGATACTCTATGCCATCATTGTGACTTCAGCTACTGAATAAGTTGACAAATTCTACAAAAAAATCGAGTACGTGTGTGTTAGGATAGTTTTTAATAGGTCTATAGTTTTGACCAGTACATTGTATTAAAATAATAATTGAATCAAATATGAAAGTCATTAATTTTTCAGACACTTTTCCAGTATATGTTACTTTTAATTCGTATTCAAGGCTGATTAACTTTTATGTAAAGTAAATTATGTTTTTACCTATACATATAATAAAATTGAAGTGTCTGTTGGTAACGTCAAAATAACACCTTTTTACTAAATGCATATAAAATATGATGTATATACGGGACCTATAACAAAAAAAAAAAACATATATATTCTTTATGCTGTATGTGTGTTCAAGCTAATCTCCGAAACGGTTGGACCGATTTTGACGGGACTTTCACTGGCAGATAGCTGATGTTATATGGAGTAACTTAGGCTACATATATTTTAGAAAAATAATTAGGGCTCGGTACAAAAAATAAAAATAAAAAAAATTTGTAGTTCACGCGAGCGGAGCCGCGGGAACGGCTAGTAATATGTCTTAAAGTATTTTCACAGTAGACATGTGTTACGCTTTTTATAAAGTTTATTTTCACATTAAAATCCTGAATAGTTTTTACCACTTTTATTACTATTTATGCTACCTATAATATATAATATTAATTTCTAATTGAACATTCATTACATGGTAAGCGTCAAAATGTACCTATATCTAGCCAAAAGTGTAAATAACGCGCGGAGTGGTAGATGTCTATAAGTAAAAGTATGAAGTGAGTATGGAGCGTACCACCATGGGCGTGGTGAACAACTCTTAACAGTGGCTCTATTTCGGTTTGCCATATGCCGAGGGGAATGTAGGCCGGGATAACAATAACGACCAGCGATGGATTACCGATCTCACCGTGAGCCTCGTTGTTTTTGAATTTTACAGTGCTTAACATGTACCCCGCCGTCATGTTCCCATGCTAGTTAAAAAAAATGCCCAACCGACGTTTTCAGGTTTTCACTACACTAATCCTGGCGAGAGGCGCATTAGGAAGCCCACAGATCATAGATATAATAAAATGAGTGAGTGAGTGAGTCAGTGAAAAAAAGTACTACGCAGTATTTTATTATTTTCAAGTTTGTATTTTTATATCAGTTATTATTTTATTGTTTTTTATTATTTACATTTTAATATGTTTTTTTTATTATTTACATACTCTAGACATAAGTTGTAAGTAATCATGGTTGCCTTTGAAAAACACAACACCTCTTGTTATGTCCTCATAATTACGCCTGCAAGCGGACATGTTGAAGCTCAACATGTCCAGCAAATATTAGGTGAGGTATAAGAACGGGTAGTAACCATATACGTACATATATTTTTTTAATGTATTGACTATAAATATATATTTTTTAAATGTGCCGACTAAGAGTCTGCAATAAAATAAATAAATAATTTACTAAAATGGAACGTCGTCCACCTGAGACATACCAGTATTTTACTTTTCTACTCCAGGCGCACCGCGTGACTTAGTTACTTCTGCTAAACGGTTAATCCAGACCTAGTCTTTGGTATAGACAGTGGCTTGAACCTATCATTTAATTGACTCAGATCATCATTAGTCATGAGGTCATGCATCTGTTGACCGGTTAAAGTAATCAACTAAAATTAAGGTAGCGGGATCAACAACAGCTGGCTGACAAAGTTTGTACTTGAATTAATTATGTCAAGGTTAGGGAATTTAGTGTATATTTGGTAAACAAGCCAAAATCCAATTACATGTCGATACAAAATAGACGGTATCTAAGCAAGAAGTCCTGTCAAACAAGTTCTTCATACGTACTATTATTATTCTTCATGTTTATCTACATGCGACATATACGACAGACATTGGTATGATGTACATATACAATATACCAAATTCATAAAACCAACAGACAACTCGGCTACTTTTTGACGACTTTTTTGAGGGATAAAATCCATTCAGTGCTTTTAATTTTTTAATCATAAACTTGCGTTTTATGACCATGTATACTGTAATATTGGACTACCAATTTTCAGTAATATAATTAGGTTATGTTACACAAGTGAATGATTGGAAATTACCCATGAATTTTGAGATGTCACAAAAACTCCCTGAAAACTTCTAACAAGGAGGCCTACCATTTTGGAATAACACTGAATTAATTAGAAGACGATTCAAAAACGAAATAATTACCTACGTGATGACCTAGTAAGGCAATAAGAAATAAATAAAGAGAAGTGGTTGCCAAAGTGAGAAAAATAGCAACCGTTTGGTGTAAAAACATATCTTACAAGTACAGACAGTCACTAAAATATATATTGTAATACGTAGCGAGCTGGCATTTAGGAAGTGTTTATTGTAGTTGACTTATTAACTGAGGTCTTTATTATTCAACAGCTCGTTGCCTCCTTATAAAGTGAGTGCGGTTACAGAGCACACCTGTTGCTATCGCGCTCAGTCAATAGTGCAGATCAATAGTAAAGTCAATAGTACGGATTCCATAATCACATCGACACGATTCTTCGATTTATATAAAATAGTATGTGTACACGACCAAGTGAGAGCCGACCCCCGACAACTTGTCCTCACAAGAAGTAATACGTTTGCGAGGGGGCTGAACGCGGCGACCAATGCCCGTCCAGCAAATATGTAGGAAATTTTATGATTGTGTAAATATTAGGTTAATTAAATGTTATGTTATAGAAACAAGTGTAATTAAGGAAAATAAACATTGCTCAGTAGCGTCTTTCATTGTAGCACCTTAATTAAGTAATAGAAATAGAAGAAGAAGAAAAGAAGAATTTGTATAGCGATAGTAATAATAATAAGACATTGTCAAAAACGGGAGGGTAAATAAATTGGCGGGGGGGGAGGTAAGGCGATGACTCTTCCGTACGAAATTGTTATAAAAGGCGAGCCGATCGGCGGCTCGTCAGTCCTTTTCAGGATTCGCCACTGTAACCACTAGTAACCACTAGTAACCACGGAAGAGTTCCTGCCGCGCCTCCAGCTGCCCTCTTGAATACTGTGAAGACTGCGTTTCATTTTTTATTCCGAAGCGGATTCAAAGCCACGGACTTGAAGCCCTAGGAGAGTAACCCACACATTTAATGGTCCTTCGCAAGCCGAATATTGAAGATTTGTATTGAAGATACAGTGAAAATATATATTGAAGATTTGTATTGAAGATACAGTGAAAATATATATTGAAGATTTGTATTGAAGATACAGTGAAAATATATATCGAAGAATTATTCTGAAGAATTTATATCAAGGACATATGGAAGATTTTAGTGAAGATTTATATTGAAGATATAGTGAAAATTTATATCGAAGATTTATTGAAGAATCTTTATCGAAGATATAGTGAAAGTTTATAGTGAAGTTATCTTGAATATTTATTGAAGAAATTACGTGTCCACGATATATTGAGAAATTACAGCGCGGGATTCAAGCGGTATATAGAAAAATAATTTGAACTACCTACTTCGAAAGATAAAATTTGAAAATGCCAGTTACGCGTTCACAGAAGGCGAGCGCTGGAATATGGTGAAGAAATATCGAATCTGCTTTTGTTGCTTGAGAGGTACACACCGACGTGCTACGTGTAGAGCCAAGAAGTGCGGACAGGACGGTTGCGCGATGGCTCACCACCACTTCTTGCACAATAAGAAGCCGGGGACGACGCCATCGCCGCCTCCTCCCCAAGCTACTGAAGAAGTGACGACAGCCATCGAACTAGTAAAGAGCGCCGACAGCATCAAGAGCCGTCAAGCGTTTCTAAAGATCGCGCCTGTAACACTCACCGGTGAAAACGGCACCCGAGTCGACACCTACGCCTTGATGGACGACGGAAGTACCATTACTCTCGTCGAAGAGGGACTCGCTGACATACTCGGTTTAGACGGTCCACACGATCAAATGTGGGTACAGGGTCTGAACCAGACAGTCCGACATGAGAACAGCAAGAGAGTCGACATCAAGATACGAGGCCGATATAACAGTGACGAGTACACGATGCGTAACGCGCGCACTATACAACGCATCATGTTCAGCAAACAGAGCATAGATAAGAGAGAACTTCGAGATTGCGAGCACTTGCAAGATATTCAGGACGAGCTAGTCTACAAGGACGCGTGCCCCAAGATATTGATCGGCCAAGATAATTGGGAACTTTTGGTGGCACTTGAAATAAAAACGGGAAAGCAACATCAACCTATCGCATCTCGCACGCGATTAGGCTGGGTGTTGCACGGATATCGTACGTCATACCACAAACCGGTGATGTTCTGCGGCTACACTATCACCACAGAACCGGAAGAATCAATGGAAAAAATGATGAAGAAATTTGTGAATTTAGAAGGCCTCGGCATAGAACCGAGAAAACAAAAGAACGATCCAGAGGAGCGAGCAATGAGAATATTGCAGGAAAAGAGTCGAAGATTACCCGATGGACGTTTTGAAACGGCCTTACTGTGGAAAGAAGACGACTTCGAAATACCGAACAATTACGAAGACGCCTACAAGAGGTTGAAAACGCTAGAGAAGAAACTCGACCGCGATTCAGACCTGAAAACAAAATATGAAGAGAGAATCGACAACCTTCTCACGTCAGGATACGCTACCGTGGCTAGCGCACCCGCGTCTCCGGGGAAGACGTGGTATTTACCACACTTTGCCGTGTGTAACCCGGCAAAACCGAAGATACGCCTAGTACACGATGCAGCAGCGAGATCTCACGGACGAAGTTTGAACGATATGTTGCTCTCCGGTCCTGATCTTCTACAATCGCTACCCGGAGTTATTATGCGATTCCGGCAGCATCCCGTCGCGATCTCTGCGGACATTCGAGAGATGTTTATGCAAATCAAGATAAGAACCGAAGACAGAGACGCCTTGAGATTCCTCTGGAGAGGAGACAACAGAGGCGAGACAAGGCCGCGAGAGTATCAAATGACGTCAGTGATTTTCGGAGCGACATCCTCGCCATGTACGGCTCTTTATATCAAGAATAGAAACGCCGAAGATTTCAAGGATACATTCCCACGGGCAGTGCAGGAAATATACAAGAATCATTATATGGATGATTACATCACGAGCTTCCCGAGCGAAGAGGAAGCCATCGAGGTGTCAAAAGATGTGGACTACATTCACAGTCAAGCCGGCTTCATCCTGAGAGGCTGGGTGTCAAACTGCGAGTCCGTGCTATCGCAATTTAACACGGACACGGCAACCACCACAGTACCCATAGGCGGAAACAACGTCGAGAAAACGTTAGGCTTGCTATGGGAAATGAAAAACGATTGCATCGGCTTTCATTACAATGAAACGAGGACGCCACCTGCGGTGTTACAAAACGAGCGACCACCGACGAAGCGAGAGGCTCTGAGTGTCATTATGTCACTCTTTGACCCACTCGGACTGGTCTCACCGCTCACAACACCGGCAAAGCGACTGATGCAGGAGACGTGGCGATACGGCACCGGCTGGGATCAACCGATTCCTGAGAAACTACAACCTCGTTGGGTCGCGTGGATCACAAACCTGCGTGCCATGAGAGAACTTCATATCCCCCGATGCTACAACACGGGTCCGGCAGTCGTAACAAGAGAGCTGCACACGTTCGTCGATGCAAGTGAGGAGGCATACTCAACCGCTGTCTACATTCGAATGCAACGTGTCGACGGGACAGTACACGTCACGTTAGTGGCAGGGAAGAGTCGCGTCGCACCACTGAAACCTACGTCTATACCGCGACTTGAGCTACAAGCGGCCCTGCTAGGCGCGCGTCTCGCGAAAACCGCGGAGACCGAACATGAACTCCACATCACGAAGAGAACATATTGGAGCGATTCCCGCACGGTTCTCGCGTGGATACGAGCAGAACCACGCGCATACAAAACATTCGTAGCACACAGATTGGCCGAAATAGAGGATCTAACTAAAGTGAGCGAATGGCGTTGGGTTCCCACCAAGGAAAATGTAGCTGACGACGCAACTCGAGAGACTCCGACTGACTTTGATGCGCGGCACAGATGGTTTCACGGGCCAGACTTCCTGAAACAACCCGAGGAAGAATGGCCAGAAGAGGTCGAGACACCCATACCGAACACGGGAGAAGAGCGATGCCTCATAGCACGCGAACCAGACACCTACGACTTTCTGCCAAATATAGAAAGAATAAGCAAGTGGCAAATACTCGTGCGTGCTACCGGGAGAGTGCTACAGTTCGTCGATATGTGTCGAATGAAAAAACACATCACAGCCGTCTCAAGACTCAAACGAACGAAGGCGAACACTGCAAAAGATCCTGCGTGGGGCAGTAAGAACACGACACCGAACAAGAAGAAAGATATAAGTTCAAAGGGAAAGACAGAACAAAGAAAATTCGTCTGTTTAGATGCGAGTTACCTCAAAAGGGCAGAGCTACTGTGGCTCAGGAAAGCTCAAGAAGATAGCTACGCAAATGAGATACTGAGAGTACAACGAGACGACCCTCCATCGTCGAGCGACCGCCTCG
Source organism: Saturnia pavonia (assembly GCA_947532125.1). Taxonomy (NCBI): domain Eukaryota; kingdom Metazoa; phylum Arthropoda; class Insecta; order Lepidoptera; family Saturniidae; genus Saturnia; species Saturnia pavonia. Next base: position 15,460,837 of record OX383906.1, read on the forward strand.
CTACACTCAGTGTGTACATAGAAGACGGATTACTACGCTTGCGCGGCCGAATCGCGGCGGCGCCGAACATCAGTCCGGATACAGCGAACCCTGTACTATTAGACGGACGACATATGTACACGAAGATGTACATACAGTATGTACATGAAAAAATGCACCACGGAGGAGTAGAAACAGTTGTGAACGAGATAAGACAACGTTTCTGGGTGACTAGAATTCGACCGGCAGTTAAAGGCGTGCTACGGAATTGTCAACGCTGCCGGGTGAGAAAAGCGAAGCCCATGATCCCCTCGACGGGTGATTTACCAGCCGCGCGTGTCGCACATCATGCGCGGCCCTTTTCATACACAGGACTCGATTATTTCGGGCCCATAGAAGTCACGGTGGGAAGACAACGGAAGAAGCGATGGGTAGCTCTATTCACCTGCATGACTATGAGAGCCGTTCACTTGGAGATAGTCGCTTCTCTAAGTGCGGACTCAGCAATAGCCGCACTTCGAAGGTTCATCGGACGAAGAGGACAACCTACCGAGCTATGGACAGATAATGCGACTTGTTTCAGGGCAGCGGAGAAGGAGCTCAAGGAGGCCACGGAGGCGACGCGAGAGGAAGCGAATGCGCGCCACATCAACTGGCGCTACATTCCCCCCGCTTCACCCTTCATGGGCGGGGCCTGGGAAAGGCTGATTCGGAGCGTCAAAGAAGCCCTGCGTGTTACCCTACACGCAAAGCATCCGAGCGAGGAGACCCTTCACACTCTACTGGTCGAAGTTGAGAACATACTCAACTCGCGGCCGCTCACACACGTGGCCGTGACACCGGACGCGCCGGAGGCGTTGACCCCCAACCACATCCTGTTGGGGCCCAACAGCCACGTCGCAGCGCCCGGCGTCTTCACCCCGGATGACGAGTCTACACGGCACCTCTGGCGGCGAGCGCAGCGGCTGGCGGACGAGTTCTGGCGGCGCTGGCTGGTGGAGTACCTCCCTATACTCCAGCACCGGCGGGAGCCCCGGACCAGCGGAGCACCCCCCAAAATCGGCGACCTGGTAGTGGTGTGCGACCCGAACCTACCCCGGAACGTCTGGCCGAGAGGACGAGTGACCCGCATCTACCCCGGTGAAGACAAACAAGTAAGAGTCGTCGACGTCACTACGAGCAAAGGACATGTCCTGCGGAGGCCGTGCAAGAAGATCGTCGTGTTACCAGTTGAATCGCATGCTGCGACGGCGGGAGAAATGTACACGACCAAGTGAGAGCCGACCCCCGACAACTTGTCCTCACAAGAAGTAATACGTTTGCGAGGGGGCTGAACGCGGCGACCAATGCCCGTCCAGCAAATATGTAGGAAATTTTATGATTGTGTAAATATTAGGTTAATTAAATGTTATGTTATAGGAACAAGTGTAATTAAGGAAAATAAACATTGCTCAGTAGCGTCTTTCATTGTAGCACCTTAATTAAGTAATAGAAATAAGAATTTGTATAGCGATAGTAATAATAATAAGACATTGTCAAAAACGGGAGGGTAAATAAATTGGCGGGGGGGGAGGTAAGGCGATGACTCTTCCGTACGAAATTGTTATAAAAGGCGAGCCGATCGGCGGCTCGTCAGTCCTTTTCAGGATTCTCCACTGTAACCACTAGTAACCACTAGTAACCACGGAAGAGTTCCTGCCGCGCCTCCAGCTGCCCTCTTGAATACTGTGAAGACTGCGTTTCATTTTTTATTCCGAAGCGGATTCAAAGCCACGGACTTGAAGCCCTAGGAGAGTAACCCACACAGTATGTTATTAAATATGACGTGTTGGTAGGGGAAGCCGGTCCTTGTAATCAATCAAGACTATAAATAAATATGTTAATAATAATAAATTCGTAGAGGTTGAAAGTTTAGAGAAGTGGAATATCGATCCAATGTTTGAAAATTCGAGCCTCGGCATGAACCAATACATCTCTCGAAATTACCATTGGCTGACTTGTATTGCCTTTGAATAAGAGGTAGGTATATAAATACATTATATCACTCCATAATCAAATCCATCGGGAATATAGCTTGTGAATCACGAATTTAATTTTTGTTTAATAATTTATCTCTGCATTATGTTTAAAATCATATATACTTTATTAAATCTAGTACGTCACTTAGGAAGTCACGCACACAACTAATGGCAACATCCCCCTGTTAACGTTTAGAGTTGGCAACAAACTCAGCCAGGGTTATAAACATTTATATGGAGTTTTTGGCGGGATCTCGAACTGGCATGTAGTGGTTTTTGTTTTTTTTTATTATATTTTTATTATATGTATAATAACTGAAATCATCTTGGCTAAACCAATATGTTAATTTAGTATGTATTGTATATGAATTTAAGAGCTATAGATTTCTTTAAATAAATGTATGTTATTTGGCCCTATATTGTCCAATACAGGTGGTGTTTTGCATAATAAAGCTTGGTTAACAAGTGAAGTGGATTGGAAATAATAACATGGATCATGAATTCTGAGTGCCACAAAACCTCCCTAGAAAGTTCTAACAAGGGAGTCACCATCTTATTAGGATCCTGATCGCCATAAGACTGGAAATTACATATATACACTCGATAATGGCAGTAATGGTCTTTAATAAAGAAGACCGGTTACCAAGTTAGGAAAACAAGAAGAAGAAACGTTTATACCTGCTTTTTCTTTAATTTTTTTGTTACATTTTTCACCATAAAGTTTTCAACACAGTATTTTTTGTATAAACAATGTAAAATGAATGTATTGTAGGACAACAATACCACTATCGTTCACATATTGATTACTTGGACATTAAATCCCTCTTTAAATGGTCCTTGGACGTATTATATGGCAAATTAATAATGTGCTTTGGAACCAATTTGTAAAACTTAACGCTATTATTTGAATACCTTATTATGTTAACGAAGTAAATTTTATTGCGTTTATTACTTTGTGTTTATTTCTATTATTAAAATGATACTGGTTCTTTATAAGTCCTAACTTATATGTAAATTATTGCGAACATTCGTTACATTTTATAAGACGTACTGGCAGGGCAAAGTAAATATATCTAGTAAATTCTTTACATTTTTGCTTTAGTGATTCGCTAGGTCCCGTATCCTAAATTTCTCGAACTATCCATTTGATTCGATTGATTGAAATTTTTACTACCATTATCAAGCGGGGAATTGCGACATATGTTAGAATATGTCACTATTCTAAAATGGCGGCATTTCCAATAAAACCTTCGAGGGACTTTTTGGTGACATTCAGAAAAGCATCTTAAGGCATTTTATTTCATTTCATATTTGAGCTTATCCAATAAACTGGACTACTAGCTTCGCTCGGTGTTTTACAAAAGGAAATCATCTAAAATAGGTAAAATTTCAAAAGTAAAACATAGTTTTAACCAAAAAGTTAAACCTGTTTTCGATAAATCAAATTACATTTTATAAATACATAATTTTCAGTAAAACACCACCAAACTAACAAAGAAAAAAAGGTGTGTGTGCGATTCACACACGATAAAAGTGAAACTTCATTTTAAAAGGCATTTTCTATTTCATTTAAAGAGTGTGCAATATACATACACACCGACATTTGCTCTCTCGCTCTGGCTCACACAAAGAGGAGAGACCGATAATGTGCGTTAAACGTTTAACACGTTGGAAATCGCATAAGAAGTTTCACTTCAATAACTCAATAAACAGAATATTGCTCTGCAAGTTATCACCAAAAATGTTAATGATTTTTGTGTATTTCAAACATAAATAGATTAACACAAATTCTTTTTTGTATTTTAAGTAACTCTACTTTATATCGTCCAGACCAGACCCGACCAGACTGCAATTCTCTACAAGTCCTACAAATATCCCTTAATGGGTTAAATTTAAGATGGCAATATCTGAGAATAACTTGTTTATCTTTGACGGGATCTTAACCTGTCCTTTGGTGTTTTTTACATTGATAAACTTAAGCTATTTCAATTTATTGTAATAAGTAATATTGGTGGCATTTTTGGTGACATAGTTTGGTTGTGCACAAGTGAAGTAAGATAAATAATAACTAGGAAGATAGGTACATTTTAAATTGCCACAAATTCTCCTTAGACAGTTTTAATAAAGGAGTCACCTGTTTGATAGCGCCATGTTTGAATATTAGTAAAATAGTACAAAGTTAAGCTTAAAGAACATAAATCCAGTGGCCTTAAAAATTAAAATACATAAAACAAAACTTTTTAATATTTACCTATATATTACGGAGCTTTTGGCCTGATATTGAGCTGCCATGCTCTGTTAAATAGAAAGATTCGATTTTGATTTTCATTTAGAAATTTATATTTATACATGATTGTTATTTTCCTAACTGGATCTTTAAAGTATAGATTTTCAAAAGTATTAATTGCAGGAAATGATTTTTTTCTTTTCTTTGTTAAAGGTATTGTTTACATTTCAAATAAACATCACTAAATACGCGACTGTATAGAAGTAAATACCAAATACTTTTAACAATAGATAGATCAAGGCAATGAACTCTATAAAAATACAAAAAATATTTCACAAATGAAAGCAGTTGTATCAATCGAATTAGAAATCGATTTTATCCGATTGTTATCGATTTTTTAAAACAAAAGTCATCATCCCTAACGCAATACAATCTTACGATGTTGTGACGTCTCCTCCCGTGGGGCTTACACTAGCCGGCACGTTTTTGCGGCCTGTTTTGAATGTATAAACCGGTTCGGGTAACAGCTGATCGGACGGCGCGACGTTGCCACGTTCGTGTTCCGTCCCCTCCCCGCGGTCCTATCCCGCGACGATGCCGTATTGTACGTCGCCTGAGCTCTTGAACCTAGAGCTAGGGACTTCGAAAAAAGTATAATGAAATACCATTTTATCCGTCTTCTAAGGTCGTTTTAAATCTATACCATAAATTTTTACAGTTGATTGTTTGAATGCTTTCTGTTTATATTTGAAATAAATGATTTAGGACCGATTTTTCAATCAACAGATAATTTTATATGAGTAATAATTTTTACATTTTGGCAGGTTTTCCATACATTATCTATCAAAACGTCAAAATTAGTCCTCGTATAAAATTATCTGACGATTGAAAAATCCCCCATAATCAAATTATAATCTAGAAACGTACTTACGAAAGTTATATTCTAGTAGCGGCTCGGAAAATTAATTGACTAAAACTGACAAAATTTTTACTGCAATTCATATTTTGGTAAGTAATTTCTACGAACGAAAATAAAGATATTTTATAGTATGTACTATACAAAATGAAGGGTTATAAACCTATAAAAATATATGATTTTACCGTTGAAACGTAATGGTAAAAAGAACTGCTATGCCTAAAAATGATTCCATTATGTGAAGAAACTATATAGCAGAGGAATGATTATTATGAAGTAGAAATTACATATACACTATATACATATACACTTTATGTAAGTTAGTTACTACAGCATCACTGATATGTTTGTATTTTATCAATTTAACATTTAGTATTTAAAAAAAACTTTCTTACTTCCATGTAAACGAAATGCTGATAGGAATTTCTAAATGAATTTGAAAGCTCATACGGATGTGTATTATATCCTTGATCTTTATTTTTAATAACATTGATGAAGATATTTTTAACGCTCGTCTGGTCCATCACACTTAAGTTGAAAAGCTGTCACCAAACAGCAACCCTATACTCTAACAGTTGACTTATAAACTTGTCTTTTTTATTGTCATAGGTTTTAGGGTTGTGGCTACAATCTCACCTGATGTTAAGTGACGACGTGGTCCTGATGATAACACGCTACACCTAGTGGAAGACTGGCTCTCAAGTGCAGCTGCCGGATCACACCTATTGGTGCTTGGCGACAGATTTTCTACTTGAGGGTGGTAACTAGCCAGGCGGATATTAGAAAATACCCTACCACCATGCTACGGTTTCCTCACGATGTATTTATTTACCGAAAGCTCAGGCTCATTACAGGGATTTGAACTCACGTCAATCGACGCGATGTCCGTACACGCTACGACTAAGCTTAGCATGTAATCTTCTACCACATTGCGATCAAATTTTGGCAAGCGTGATAATGAAAAATATATTCCCGAGATCTCGCATACTGAAACGTTGCATGCTCCGAGTGCCAAGTCTCAGAGGCGATCGACCGGCCGCCCCCGCGCTCTTCACTAACCCCTCCATTTTCCAACCTTCAGAAATAGTTTGTTACCCTCCCGTCGTCGCGTTTTGGTGAATTTTCCGTTTTCGTATTAGACCGGCCGGAATAAGGTTAACGGGTCATAAGGGGACAATGAGACGGTTTTCTGGCATTTTTGGTATTCGACGCCTTACGTATGTTTCACGTAATACTATATACATAGGATGCTGTAACGTGGTACGTAGGTAAATTAGTTACAATAAAAATGCTTGCGAAATAAAATACAGAAATTACCGATGCTTCTTGTTCGATTCCCGCCACGGTTATTCAACATATAGCTGTTTATAACCAACCTTAGAAAGACCGGAGTTTTAATTGAAGCCAGTCACAATAAGCAGTGTCACCAACTTACTGTGAAATAAGGCACCTTTTTTATTACAATCAAACATATTAAAATGATTATTTAATAAAATGAACAGTTTCATTAAAAAAAATATAAAAAAACATTAAATAAAATATTATTTTAATCTTTTATATCATATTTGATTAACTTATATTCTTGAGTTTCTTATTCTTTTAGGAATCAATATTAAAAATGCAAATATAATTCAATCTCCTAATACATACGCAAAAAATGACCCTCTGAAAACTGTGTACTTGAGTAAATTTTTTCATCGTAAATTTAGAAAGAAAACCCCTAGGTTGGCAACACTGGTAATAAGTTGCTATGAGGACTGAGTTGGAACGGCTCGTGTGTTAGTGCGTGCCAACCACGCCCTTGGGAGCGCAGTACAGCAGGCCAGCAGGACGAGCACTACTGCTTTGCGACAGAATTAGGTATACGACGGTGGTGCTACCACAGTCGAATCTTATACAGACTCTACCACTCTTCCTATTTTTTATCCTATTTAATTAATTTCACCGAATTTTGTTTTTTTTTTTTCGAATTTAGGCATTTAGCTTAAGCAGTAGGAAACGGTTTAAACATGTCATGGTTTTTGAGTTTATGTATTACTATTTACGTGCTGTGGTACGAAAATAAAATTTTCCCTAATAATTTAAATTAATAGTGAACAGAACTGATACATAATATATAGTATACTAGCCGTACACGCGGCTAGGCATGCGTTTATTATGCAGTAATTATTCATATACAGTGTTAATATTTTACTCGTATTTTATGATTTCTAAAAGTAAATTTTATCATTGACAATTATTACAGCCTATCATTTGCATAATAACGTATACTTTCCGTATATAAATGACATATAGACAGACAATTTTGTATGTCATACCGGTGATCAGTTGCTTTTATAATAGTTATCTATCACAAATTTTGAAAAAATATATGATAAGATCTCATAATATACATTAGTTGAGAAAACAAACGAATCTTATAACTTGCACATAAATGTACTAACTAATTTAATAAAGCTAAAGAGTTTTTTTGTTTGTTTAAAGGCGCTAATCGCTGAAACTACCACTCGGATTCGAAATATTATTTATGGATATGATAGCCAGATTCACAGGCTAGCCTATATAACTTCACGCTACAACCCTAAGGAGCGGAGCAGTAACTATGAACGTCAAGCAATCTGACAAGCTGTAGGCAAATACAGGAAATGGAAAAACGATAGGGCTCACGAGTGCTTTGTCGCCGCCGCCATGGAGAGTTTGTCGAATAAACTTAACACTGGCGAAACCATGGGGCACAGCTAGTATGTTATATGAACTCTAAGGGTTAATTTGAATGAGCAAATTATTTTTGATATAATATTGAGGAAGGAGCACGACGATAAAATCTATAGATAGTAGCAATTTAACATATTCACTGACACAAGTAATTTTCATATAGAATGAAAGCACAAAGGAATCGGTGTTCCAAAGAAACAATTCTTCCATTGACTTGTTCACACGTTTCAAAACAGATTAGCGTTGTCCCTACACCGTATATGATAATGAAGCATTCACAGCTTTCTGAACGCATTTCCTATCAGATTATGTACATACATGTCTCACATGATAATATATTCTTAGGATTTATATATAAATTTACATTAATGTATGATACATTATGCGTTTCAAATAAGAAGATAACTGTCAAACCGCCATCTTGTTTCGCATATCGCGTGCAACTTCAGTATTAAAATGTACGATCGAAAAAAACAATAATGCAAAGGCAATATTTATAAAATACTTAGAAATTAAAATGCTTAGCAATTATTAAGACTTAAAATCTGTTATTATTATTAAATTATCTAAAATTATAAACTTCTATCTTGTCTAAAATAAAAAAGATTAATTAATTGTGCAGTACGGAGCGTTAAAATTTAGAATTCGCAGCACATTTTAATAAATTTATAATTTAATTGATTGGCCATAATTCGCCGTAGTGTCGATTTACTGCTTGGGAAATCTAAATTTTATCTTGCCTTAGTAAATATTCAACGTATACACTTGAAATAAAACCACATTTTATATTTTCGTAACTGGCAGTATAATTTTGACAGATAGTGTGTGAAATTCGAACGGGCACGAATATCTTCTAATTTGAAACGCGTAGTACATGCTAGTTAGAACACCATTGTTATATATTCGAGGTTCAACTTCGGCAAAACTACCGGCACACATTCATCTGTCTTAAACTGTATTGTTATGCGAAATTGCAAGGGTAACTTCTTTATGTACGTACTGTGTAAATAATAATACGTGTATTGGAACACATTTGTAATACTTGAAGTTCGACTATGGAGCACCATTGCCATACATTATTTTGGTTTAAAGAAGTATTGCAGATTGTGTTCTGGTCTACACGATGATTTTGGCTGCACATACTGGCACACACGAAGACCTATGACTGACCTCGGTTTGAAATGCAAAAAAGGGTAAAATTCTCATCTTGCACTGAACTAATGGCATTTAAGCAGGCCGTCATGACATCGACGACTGCTTATGAAATCTGTGTCATCGATGGTCGCCATTATTTTTGGACTGTACAATACTTACTGTATTGTCATTTTACCGAGTTATTTAAAAAAAAGAACAGCGTGTTTTATTTTTGACATTATTACTGTAACTTGAACAGTTTGAAATAGGCTCAAGGGCATTTCGAACAATTTCCTAAAGCTATTATATCGTTTACGTTGATAGTAACATACAATTAAACAAATTACACGACAGTTTTCAAGTTTATTGAAAATTTTAATAATTTCTTGATGTTCTGATATTAAATTTGTTTAATAGCCAATTATTGTTTATTTTACATACAAAAGCATTGTGACATGTTTAGATACAAAAGGACGCTTAATAGATCTAACAAATTTTCAAGCAATGTTTCAGTCAGATACTCAGGCAAGCCAAGTCCGACTGGTGGAATACCTCCATCCTACAGAAGATCGTTTTTTTTTCTTTTTTCGATCTGACTACTGTTAGGGCTCAGGGATCAGGAGCCTCGAACGGCTTTTACAGCTTCACCAGACTTGGGGGTGAGCGCTTAAGGCACTCACTCAGCCACGAAAGTTTTGCAACAACATGCGAGGGTGCCAAAGTGGCCGAACCTTGGCTCGGACTGTTGCGCGTTATGCAAATAAGTCGCGAACTGACTAATGTCCTAGCACACTATCTATCTAACTATACATATATACATGTCGCTATCCTCTGGGAGGAGGGTAAGGGACAAGTGTATATGTATTTAGTAATCTGTAATTTTTGATCTAGACCAACTAGCCTCAAAAAAAGAAAAAGAAGGTCCCTTACAGAACCTATGTACCTAAGTGTAGTGCATGTCTGTAAAAAGTGTAATGCATGTATGTAGGTAGCTAGTGAATGCGGTGTCACTGTATCGCGCGAGCGGCAGCTAGACTCAAGGGCTCCATGCCGGAGGATCGGACCTAATACAGAAGATCGCAGCCAAATAATTAGTTTCAGCCTTATGTTGTGTTCCTGCGGTGAGAAGGGTTTCAGAGCTCTTTGGGGAAGGGGGATTCAATGTCTGCAACGCGCTAGTGATACCTCTAGTATTATAAGTGTCCATAGGCTACAGTAACCGCTTACCATCAGGAGGGCCTTACGCTTGTTTGTCATATTAGTTGTATAAAAAATTTGATTTACGCCTAGCGGGTGTCGATAATTTACATAATAATTTACAATTCAGTATCATGAGTGTACGTACGTAGTGGTACATTATACAGCCCCCATGTCATTTCCTCGTGCCATCGTAAATAATAACATTCAGCTGTCCTTAAATCTTTATGAACGTTGGCTTTTACAACTACCATTAAACCGTATTGTGGTCGTTAATCAGTGTTGCAAGTATACATTTCCGAAAATGGACTGTAGGTTCTCAAAAGATACAATTAGTAAAACTCAATATCAAGTGCATCGATTGGCAATCAGTGTAAAAAACAAGTATTCACGAAAAAAAAACGTCACAAGAGCTGTAAATTTTATATCCATTAATTAAATTAAAATAATTTGGAATAAATTTATGCTTAGTTAAAATGTATGCCTTTCGCTATGTTTCAATTTTATGTTACATGGTCAGCGGTATGTGTCATTACGTGCCAAACAAGGACAACAAATATATCACTTAAACATTTGTAACTTGACATAGTTTACGAGTAACATACCGTCAGAACAGAGGTAGGTACAGTTTAAATTACGGTCAGTTTATAATTCGTACTGAAAGCGTAACTTTGGGTGCTTTCTGGCAATACTGTCGTTAATTTCAAAGTAACTAAGGATATGGTTCCCGTGGGATGCTTATATATATTCTGTATATTTTAGGATCGTCCTATTATATTTAACCTCGTTGAATTTGAAGCAGATGACTCAGTGTGGTAGCGTTTACGGAAACCGCGGAACCTACAATGAGCCTGAGCTTTCAGTGAAGGAAAATATCGTGATGAAACCATAGGATGGTGGTAGGGCATTTTCCAATGCCCGCCTGGCTAACTACCACCGTCAAGTTGAAAATCTGTCAAGTCTCAAAGTCAAGGAACTATAGGTGTGTTCCGGCAGCTGCACTTGATAGCTAGTTCCCCCACTAGGCTTATAGTGTCACCATCTTAGGTCATATCGTCACTTAACATAAGGTAAGATAATCTATGAACATTAAAAAAAAAAATATAGGTACAGCAATATCACAAGCCTAAAGAACTACAAGATTCGCCCAACGGGCACATCTAGACGTAGCTAGCAATCGTGCGGGGTGTGCGGGAGAGATGAACGGGTGCGAGTCCAAGTTGCCATACATTCGCTAGGGACACACCATTGCGGGTTGACGCATTTTATTTATCTAAATAATAGCTACACTTGAAAACCATTTTCATATCACCCAAATGAATAAACAAAAGGATCCTGATCAATGCCTTTCAACTACGCCGGCATGTTTACCAAAATACAAGCTGAGACCCACGGCTTCACCCATGTAAAATTTAGTCCACCTACTCTCTAACCGCGCCGCTGCCAACGTACCCGTGTAGTTTTTCATTATTTTGACTACAGGTCGCTAGATTGCTTGACGATCATGGTTACTGCTTCACCGCTTAGCGTCGTAGCGTGAAGTTATATAGCATAAGCATTTTTACAACAAATTGTCTATAAAATAGTAAAAATATATATTCAAATCTGAATGGTACTACCAGAGATCAGCGCGTTCAACATACAAAAAGTAATCTTTTAAGCTTTTTAATGTTAGTATAGATTAATATCTATACATTTTAATCAAAAAGATGAGGTGAGTATAAAATCTTTAGGAACATTCCTATAATAAATTGTCTATAAAATAGTACAAATATATATTCAAATCTGACTGGTAGTGCCAGAGATTAATGCGTTCAACACACAAAAAAAAACAATCTTTTGAGCTTTTGTCATGTTAGTATAGATTAATATCTATCCATTTTAATCAAAAAAACGAGGTGAGTTAAAAAATGATTAGAAACAAGGGACGTTGTTAATAAAGAGGGTCGAAACGTATTAACGGGCTCATGAATATTCCGTCAAGGAAGAAAGTCCTTGGTTTCACTGAATTTGAAAGGTCGCAAGGGCACTACGTTAGCTGAATGATATTAATTATAATAAAAAAATTCTTTCAAAGCACACTATTAAGGGAATCGTTGGAAAAATATTAAAGAATACCATACCCGTACGCGACAAGAGTGTGATATATATTCGTAAACATTTCGGCAACTAAATATACTCGTACTGGCTGCTCCTGACACACGACAAACCAAATGAGAGACATTGTCAAACAGTTTACAACTATGTGTGGTGGTTGCTTGATTACTGGATATAAACTGGTTGGTATCGGAACGCGACACGTCCAAACGTGACACTATGGTGTTACACATGGTGTATGGTGTTTCCGATCTAATAAGACATAACTATATTATCTTACCACCCAGCAAAATTCTTACCATAAATTAATCTATTATAGCCCAAAAGATAGTTTATTTGAACGCGCTATAAGTTCACGCTACGACTCTAAGGAGCGGAGCAGTAATCATAAACGTCAAGCAAGTTGGCAAATACGAGTGAAACAACGATAGGGGACACGGTTGCGTGCGCGGTGTAGAGTTGGTCGAATAAATGTAACACGAGTGAAACCGTAGGACATAGCTAGTTTTAAATAAGAGTATACATCATTCCTAGTATATTTATCTCGTTTACTCTTTACCAGAACTATATTACCGCTCTACATGACGAGGTCAGCGCTCCCGCGACTCGCACTACAGTCAAGCCCAGAGTTTTAGTTATAAATTTCTTGCCCAGTGTTACTGTAACAATGACTGGTCTTGGGACGAGTGAAATTACTATACGGGTTATTTATTACTTCAACCCCATTTTCATCCACTTTAAAGGTCAGTTTATCAAAAACGGTAATATACGTAGTTCCTTACATTTTTTGTTGGTACAACGGTAAAGTGAGGGTAAGCAGAGCCTCTGTCTGAAATATCTACCATTGTCGCCATTGTTATGTTGAACTGTAGCTCTCCCGGCAGCTGGATATACGCTGTCTAAGCTGGTATAAGCCATTTCAGCGCCCCAAAAGTGTATTTTTTCGGTATTGATTCACCATTATCGTCAATGCTTAATTTTGTGTGTTACTTTATCTTACAAAATATATCATATAACCTGGCCAGATAACATAGCTATGAATTAAAATAAAATAAAAATATGTAAATCGGATAAGTCGTTTTCGCGTGAAAAGAACATAAACGGACAGACAGACAGAGAGACGTTGAGTTTGAGAGATTTGGCAATTCCCATATTATGTATTTGCAATTAGCAATCTTCCGCAACATCGTACGGCTTGTTTAAAATATAAAACTTAATAATAATAGTACTCAGGAATAATATAGTTTTCTATGACGGATATAATTTTTAGTATCGTATCAGTAGTTCCCGGGAACTCCTACAAATATGTTCAGAAACCATACTTTTTATATACTTATTAAGATGTTAACTCTTCGTCTCTCAAAATCACACATGATGCGTGTAAAATTAGCATTAATGCCATCCATGGGAGTCAAGTTATTGGGATCCATAGGCTAATGCAACACTGACAGCACTTTTTCTCGTTATAGGTAGTTGTTTTATTCAAATAGACTATAAATTATTCAATAACAAATTGCATGTATATTTTATAAGAGGATATAGTAGGTATTAAGATAGGTGCCTAACGAAGTGGTCGTATTCGTAGCCGACGCCAAACAATGGACTTGTGTCTACTTTACAAATTGCAGAGCAGAAAAAACTATATCGTAAGCTTTATTAAAAAAAAATTTCAAAGTTTACTTTTAGTCTTTAGGTCCGTCTGTACATGTGATACTTTTTTCAAAATTTTGTGACACGTATATCTATTACTACTGTCTGTATGTCTGGATTTAAATCAAAATCGTCTTGACCAATTTTGATGAAATTTGTACGTGGGAAATATATGTTATTCTAAAAATCAAATAAAAATTTAATCAAACTTCTAGTATCTTTTCCATTTTGCTGAAATACAAGAATTTTAAAATTTATAAAGAACATAACCAATGTCTGGGTGAGCAAATTCCGATGAAATAAAGAATATATATTACGAGTAATCCAAGCTAACCTCTATGCTTATCTGAATACAACTTACAAAGCAGATTAGTAGTTTTTACATGACGTTTACAACAACAAACAGACAAACTGCATTTATGTAAAAAAATACCAAAAAAGAGGAAAAAGAGGAAATAATGAACGTAAGGAGAATATTAGAAGAATGATTTTCTTTTTTAAATATAATAATAATAAATATAGTCTAGGAGACCAGTACGAATATTTCAATATTTCAGAATGTAAATAATCTACCTGATGGCATGTTAGTCCAGCAGATTGTTAACAGATGGCGCCTCGTACATGTTAATTGAGTATATTTTCATTAGGAATGTCATTTGTATTTTTATAACCATTTTTATTTTTTAACGAAAACATTAATTTTAAACTATCTGTCCATAAACTTTAAAGTGATTATTGAATCATTAATTTTGAAAAATTAAGGGAGATATGGCGTTGTAATATGAAAACACCTTTGAATAATAATATATCGGACCATTAATAAAGGAAAAAGTTCTACAGCGATAGAAAGGAATGAATTTCTATTCTCTTTCTATTTACTCCAGTAATACTACTGCGGCGTTATGATATTGACATTTGTTTAATACAAAATAAACTAAGTTTGTATTAACCTACACATACGTGTACTTGCAACCCACTCGTTTAACTCTAATGAGCTTAAACTTGACCTGGATTATAATCGGCTGAGTCTTCTACCAACTCTGTAAAGATTCAAGGTTTATTGCGGTAATTATTCGTGTCTAGAAAATTCTAACATTTCCACCATACATGGATACAAAAAAAACTATACTCTCACAAAAACGAGCATTGCAAGACAAAGATTAACTGATTTATTGTTTTTAACCTAGCTGTGCACCGCGGTTTCACTCGCGTTTAATTTTTTCGCTTCTCGTCGGGCGGCCGTTCCTTGGGAAAAGCCTTAAAGCAACAGAACATTTAAAAACCAGTCAAGGACCATGCCAAGCAGGTTTTACTGACAAAAAATTATTATAGGGTGGATCATTACGTGAATAATACTGATTTTAGGACAGGGATGAAACCAGGAGTTTAGCCAGAGGGTGAAGTGGGGAAAAGTTATGTTTTTTTGTAGTGTCTTTGGTAAAAGTTTTGTTGCGGAAGCACTACGACCGAGCACTTACGCACGACTTGGTCTGGCAACAGTCCCATTACATCTACTAAAAATAATGTAATGTTTAATTATAAACATTATTTATTCAGTAAATAAACTTTGACAAACTCGATCGAGTTTCTTGCCAGCTCTTCTCTGGGATGGGATGACTGGGATGTTTTCCACCGGTATATAGTAGAGTTTTAACTTTCATAACTAAGTTCCTAGGACCTAAATTGAATAAATAGTTTTTGATTTTCATTGATAATTTTTCCCATATTTTTTGTAATAGGGACTGGAAGTAAAATCTTATGTTAAAACGCTACCCACCCACTAAACACCACTTCGTTATAACAGATAAAAGTTGAATGAACTCTGGTACGTTTATAGTCTGTTGTAAAGTCTTTGTTTGATGATGAATATTCAATAGCACAAAAAGGGCATTCCGGGCCCTTTGCGCTTCCAAAGAGAATGCTTTATTAATTATACGCTAACTATTGATTTATATACCTAACTACCATCTACATTTATTTAAATAATTAAGAGTTATATTTCTTTTCTTTTTCGAGGCGCCATCTGCGCATTTGCCACTGTCATTTTCTATTTCAATGGTCCACAGTAATTCAATTCGAAAATGTTCTTTCTCCAATGCTATTTCTTTACTATTTGTTCATACTATTGTAAAATGTAGTCGGGTCACGTTTTATTAAACTGGTGGTTGCCTTATTAAAACTTTCCGGGGAGATGTTGAGGCAAGTCGGAGTTTACACTACGTGCTATTATTGCGAATACACTTATGGTAAAACAAAACCCAAGCGTGTCGAGTGAAATGTCACCAAAATCTTACTAGATATATTATAAAACAAAGCCCCCTCCGTGTGTGACTGTCTGTCTATCTGAACGCAATAAACTCAAAAACTACTGAATAATTTTTTATACGGTTTTCATTAATGGATGGAGTGATTCATAAGAAAGGTTTAGGTGTATAACTCATTAAGGTTTTATGTAAATTGGCTGAAATATGACGATAAATAAATAATCAGTTCTTTATTAAATCACTCAAACTACATGGCATCAGTGTAGCTCTGGTTCCTAAGCTAGATGAACCTGTATTTCAGGAACCAGGACTTCCCATTTAGAGGATACGATTCTTACGGAGTTGACTTATTATAAAGGTTAAGTTAATTATTAAAAATAAAACAGAAAAGAAGTGAAAATCATAAAGGAACACATTAACATTTTAAAAGAAATTTTAATTATATAGGCGTTTATTTATTAAATGGGCTTGGTTTGAGTGTGTGTGTGTGTTGTATAATTATGCTTGGTGACAGCGGTTATGTGAATAATCATAGTTGCTCGATTACTTGACTAATCATTTTTTCGGTATATTCGTAGTGTATTTGTCGAACCATTCAATAATAACAGTTTTTATTTGGTGATTGCAATTTTTTTTATATGTATTTTCTTATTTATTATATTATATAATACGTATTATAAGATGATTGTTGAAGATGTCGGAAAAAATCACGACGACTGAGAGCTTTATTGGCGTGCGCCGCGTAAACCAATATAGTTATATGTATTACTGTGCTACCAGTGAGAAGCCGGACCGGGTTGCTAATATACTATAATACCAGCAGTCTAGCAACCTACCGCGCGCATGAATCTGTACTTCTGTAAAGATAAAGAAAATATTTGTTTGTAAGCGCTAATCTTTGAAAGTACCAGTCAAGTTTGTAATTTTGCTAGTTGCATTTAATAACCCTCTTATTGAGGAAGGTTAGGGAAAGCATGGAAGTCAGTTAATCTGGCAAGCAATAGCAATCTAGAAAGTTTGTATGCGTGTACGAGGTAATCTCCGATTCTGCTGATCTGATTCTGATAATGTTTTCATTAAAAGGAAGCTACACTATCCCTGAGTGATATAGGCCTTTTTTTTATTCTTATTAAATTCTATTTGTGGCCGGAGCCGCTGGATGCTTGTAGCACTGCCTATATCCAACAGTATACGTCTTTTGGCTGAATGGATGGATGAATTAAATTTTATATTGTTACTAGCTGTTCCCCCAGCTCCGCTCGCGTGGACTACAGAATGTCATCGGTCGAGCGCACCCGCGATTTATGCTGCCTCCTACCAAAAGACGGAAGACAAAAATGCTTATTGTGAGTGATCCTTAGAAAGTAGATGTATGCTATCGCATTTTGTAATTCTTTTTAAGATATATATATACATATATATATAGTTTTAATGTATGGTTTACTCACCGTAAGCCACTTAAGCGTGCTAAATGCGTTTTTTTTTCGAAGTGATTCACTATTATAGCCACTTCTTAGTTCCTATGTTACTTTATATTAAAAAATATGTCCAGTAACCTGGTTAGATAACACAGCTATGAATTAAAATAAAAATAAAAACATTGAAATCGGACAAATGTTTTTCATGTGATTAGAACATAAACGGACAGACAAATAGAAAGAAGTTGAGTTTTAAATTATGTATAGAAGATAATAATAAATTAATGAGAACGTAGTCGCAGACGGTTACTACGGCTACTACGGCGACGTCTACTATTTCAATATAATTTAAATTAAGTTTTATAAATGGATATTATAATATACTATTCTCAAGTGGTACGATCCTGATGAACAAACCAGAATACATTGAAACCGAAGTGTTTCAATACATACACTCACACTAACATATACGGTGAAAAACAAGTCACAGTGCCTTGTTACTGCACATGTACTTATATAAATGTAAGTTTCAGTACAAGCGTATTTAGAGTTTAAGAAACAATGGACAACTGAAAGTCAACGATCGCTTTCCATAAGTAACCCAAACAGATGATGTAATAGGTGAACGTACCGGTGAATTGTCTGGATTTGAACCCGTGACCCCTAATTCACGGTCCCGTGATCGCAACCAGTAAAGTTTACAAAGCTAAAACTTAACTGTACACTTGTAATGAGTTTCTATGTAAACTTTATGATAAGTTAAACTTAATTTTATAAGGTTTTTGTTTGTGAAGTTCTTACCTGACTCTTATACTAATTAATACTAGCTGTGCCCGCGGCTCCGCTCGCGTGGACTACAGAATGTCGTTGGTCTTTAGAAGATAAATATATGCTATCGCTGACTTTTTTGTAGGTCTTTTTAAGATCTACAATTATGTAGTACATTAATTTGATATATTTCGTATGGTTTACTCTGTGTAAGCCATTTAAGCGCCCAAAATGCGTGTTTTTTCCGAATTGATTTACCATTATCGTCATTACTTATTGCATGTGCTACTTTATCTTACAAATTATACCCTATAACCTGGCCAAATAACATAGCTATGAATTAAAATAAAAACCATGTAAAAAGGGATAAGTGGTTTCCGCGTGAAAAGAACATAACGAACAGACAGACAGAGACGTTGAGTTTTATAACATATGTATAGATATAGAAGATATAGATTAGTCTATATGTTTAGCGTTTGGCTACAATCTCATCTGATGTTAAGTGACGATGTGCCCCAAGATGGTTACACGCTAAGTCTAACGGGGGAAATAGCATTCAAGTGCAACACCTACAGGTGATTTTCAACTTGAGGGTGGTAGTTAGCTAGGCTTCCAACATGCTATGGTTTCATCACGATGTCTTCCTTCACCGAAAGCTCATAGCAGGGATTCGAACTCACGTCGATTAACGCGATGTACGTAGAAGCTACCACTGTTTTAAAATTATTTATTAAATTATTATTATAAGCCGCAGTTTTGTCCGCGTAAAAGATTTAATTCTATCAATAAATTTAAAAAAAGAAAGAAATGACATTTATTTGATGCTGAAAACACAAATTACAATCACGTAATTACAATAGGTAAGGAGTATTAATAATATTTATAACGTTGCAACGTTGCCAAACAACATGTTTGTATGTCGTGTATGCTTTCATATGCATTTAGTAAAAACCTGTTATTTTTATATTACAAACAGACACTTCATTGTTATTATATGTATAGATAATACTAATATTATATATTTCAAGAGATTGTTTTTTGAATGCGCTAATCTCTGGAACTACCAGTCAGATTTGAAAAAATCTTTTTACATTTACAACTTCACGTAAAGAGCGGGCGTTAACTATGATCGCTGAAAGCTGTAGCCAAGTAAGTTAATTTTGAAAAATAATAGGCTACTCGAGTGCGTTGTAAAGGTGCGGTTAGAATACATTTAAGACGGGTAAAATCGTGGGACACCACTCGTCTCAACAACTCTCCTTAGCGTACTAAAAATAAACATTTACTTAACTAGAAAACCTCAAAATAATTACAGCGCGGGCGTACCCACCGGTAAAAATGTGCTTCATTTATAATAACAAAAAAAACGATAACTCCTTGAATGCAAGTACATTTAGATGCCTTAGATTAAAACAAAAGAGAACAGAGTGGAACCGCAAAAGACAGACGTACAATCAGATAAAAGATTTATTAATTGATGGCATGAGACTTAAATCCATAACGGTAGTTTAGAAACACCAGTAAAGAATTTATTGTATGTTAATTTCTTACATCTATCTATGACTTCACTATACCTCTAGGGGCGTATTTAGGGTGGGGCAGATAGGGCAAATGTCCTAGACGCCTCGCCATACGAAGATGGCACAAAATTCACTAATTTCAAACTTAAGGAACAAAATAAGCTATCAATCACATTTATACATATTCAAATACTTCCGATTTTTTGAAGTGAAACTTCGTATGCGACTTCCAAGCGTTAAACGTTTAACGTTTAACGCACATTATCGGTCTCTCCTCTTTGTGTGAGCCAGAGCGAGAGAGTAAATGTCGGTGTGTATGTATATTGCACACTGTTTAAATAAAATAGAAAATGTCTTTTAAAACGAAGTTTAACTTCTATCTTGTGTGAATCGCACACACACCTTTTTGAAGTGAAACTTCTTATGCGACTTCCAAGCGTTAAACGTTTAACGTTTAACGCACATTATCGGTCTCTACTCTTTGTGTGAGCCAGAGCGAGAGAGCAATATACTATCGGTCTCTCCTCTTTGTGTAAGCCAGAGCGAGAGAGTAAATGTCGGTGTGTATGTATATTGCACACTAATTAAATAAATTAGAAAAAACTTTTAAAATGAAATTTCACTTCTATCGTGTGTGAATCGCACACACACCTTTTTGAAGTGAAACTTCTTATGCGACTTCCAACGTGTTAAACGTTAAATGTTAAACGTTTAACATTTAACACACAATGGCCGGTTTCTCTTCTTTGTGTGAGCCAGAGCGAGAGAGCAAATGTCGGTGTGTATGTACATTGCACATTGTTTAAATAAAATATAAAATATCTTTTAAAATTAAGTTTCACTTCTATCGTGTGTGTCGATCGAATCGAATCGCACACACACCTTTTTTATATCTTGTTTAGGTAAATTACGAGTGATTGCAGTTTCAATGCTTGCCCTAGGCGTCATTTCTGGTCGGTATTCCCATTAGCGTAGGCAGAAGAGATGGACTATGTTTCCTGACGATTCTTTTTCAATTCCTCCAGTAATTCAATTCCGAGTGATTATTACTTGTTTTATGATCAATACTTTTCCTGTATGATTCGCGTAAGCTAGTTTTGGTCGGTTCCGGAATGTAATTCACACATCCGTATTAAATACTTTTTGAAGTTATATCCTTCTTCTTGTTTTGGCGCCGCAAAAAGCACTTGCCAGTGTCAATTTCTTCGACTTCGTAGTATTTTTTATATTCAAATTTGATCTAACAAGATGGTGGCTCCCTTGTTAGAATTATTTAGGGAGTTTTTGTGATATATCAAAATGCATGTTTCCAGTTAATATTAAAAACCACTTCACGAATACACAATAACCAAACTATATCATGCAAAATGCAACCTATATTACATAATATAGGGTCAAAGAACCCAAGTTTATGAATTAAAAATAAAAACCACAACATGGCAGCTCAAGGTTCCACCAAAAACTCCCAGTTATACTTTTTCAGACTAAAACTTTACTCTAGTAGAGGTATCACAAGGTGCGCGCGCATCATTGGCGGTAAAGCGTCATGATAAAATTAGCCGTCAATGATAAGAATGTAAAATAATTTTAGTGACTTTTATTTTTATTATCGTGTAAAGATAATTTAACGGTGTGTAAACAAATATTATTCTAATTTTATTAAAACAATATTTATAAATATTTAAATTATGTCTACACAATAAAAAAATATTAGTATAATGATTTTACATTCGTATCATTGATGTGATAACTTCATCGTATTGTTGGCACGCGGATAAAATTTTTGTAGTTATTTTTGTTTTGTTGTGACAAAGAATATAACTTCTTACGTGCGTAATCGAGTGCCTACAATTTTTTGTGTGTTTCTTTCATCATATCAAGTTGTCGGAACGAATGAAGCGTTATCTAAGCATTATCTTGGTGACTCTCTTAGGAGTAATAGAACCTAGCTTGGTATGACCATGAGAAGGGACAGAAGTCAAAGAAGATCGAAGAAAAAGAAAATCTATATGTCTGTATTTAACTCAGAAACGGCTGTGATCGACTTTTATGAAAATTTGTACGCGGGAAGTAAATCTTATTGCGCTATTGATATTCATTTTTGCACAATAAATATTATTAATAATACTTTTAAAATATATACAAAAAAATCATTGTTTTTTAAATATTCTGAACCGATTTAAATGCATTTTCGTATACAGGGAGTATATGTCATTCCGAAATTGATATGCTATTAAAATTATCAATAAAACTCTCAGAAATTATAAAATATGAACAAATTAACATTACGAGACGAAAATAATTACTGCACAATAACTGCGGGGTACAGCTAGTAAATAGTTATATGTAAAAGTTTTAGAGCATGTTAATAAAAACCTGTTTTCCAACGAAACATTGCAGGAAACTTAAAACTGTTAAACTTATATGTTAAGAACACGATAAACAAATGTATAGGATTTCAGCGACGTCATTGGATACCCGAGATGCGAATACAGCGTTTTACTCGAAAAGGAGGTTAGGGCTCCTAATAGGGACTCATAATAGATTTCTCGGTGCAACTGTAGAAGCTAGTACTACAGCGCCACGAGGCATGTTATAATTCATAGTAAATTTAATTAAAACGTCTAAAGCGAATGAACAAAAGTGACAATTTCGCAAATAGCGGCTGAAGATATTCAAAGACCTTTTAAAAATACCTTTTAAACATTTAAAGAAATTGTATGTTATACGTAATTTCTGAGAGCTACATTTGAGAACCAGTCCCTCTAGCTTGGCGTGTTACTGTCTTGGACCACATCGTTACTTGACATCAGGTGTAGTTGTGGTCATGCGCTAAACCTATACAGTATATAAAAAACTAGAGGTAGACCGTAGATTTCACATTCCTAAGTGCCACCGTAGAGCATAAATTGAAGAATTATATGTGTATTTTACTAGCGACCGCCCGCGTATTTGGTCGCTTTAATTGCATAAGAATAAAATGTATCCTATATCACTCAGGAGTTTTCGGCGGGACCTGGAGCTGCCATGTTGTGGTTTTTATTTTAATTCATTAACGTAGGTTCTTTGACACTGTATTATGTAATATTGTTGATATGTAGCCTGATTTAGTTTGGTTATTGTGCATTCGTGAAGTGGTTTATAAATATTAACTGAATACATGCATTTCTAGATGTCACAAAAACTGCCCAGTTCTAACAAGGGAGCCACCATCTTGTGGGATCAACTTTGAATATAAAAAATACTTCGAAGACAAACACAGTGACACTGGCCTGATAATAACCAAGCTGTATTTTCCAAAATTACATCTGTATTATTACACCACATTGGGTCAATCGATACTAATGTATGAATAAAAAACAAAACCATTCAAGTTTGGAATCCCGCCAAAAACTCCCATTGTTAGAATTGTCGAAAAAATCATCGAATTCTAGTTAAACATTTTGCCACCCAATTAATTAAAGTATGTATATTGAAAATATGTTTTATATAATGTTTCATAAAACGGTTTATTGTAAACATTTTATGGACTGATTGAACACGTGTATGAGTCGTAAATTTATTTAATTGGTTTTATCAAGGCGCCGTGCAACGCTACACCGCGTTGCGCACGCGCGCTACTCGTCGTGCACTTGTACTTGGTAACACCGGATGTGTCCGCTTCGGTGAGGCATGATTTTTAAAAAGGTATCGCTGAGTCGATCTGTTGAAACTGTCAATTTTTATGTTAATGCCTACGTGATGGAATTTAAAAGGCATTGACTATATTCTGATTGTTCTTCGATACTAGATACGACCGTTTTCTTATGTAAAAAAATTATGAACTTAAATTACATACTTATTTTTTATTTACTTTAATACTAGCAACTGTGCGCAACTTTATTCGCTTTCATTACAGTACATTAAAATATGTAACAATAAATCCGAACGTAGTTTTCATAGGATGTTATTTTTTTTAAACTGACGTTTATTTCCAGAGATTTTTACAAACGTACAAACTTTAGCTCTTTATATATAGTAGTAGTATGGATATATTTTCCTGTATGTAATGAATTAATAATATTAAGAAACGTTGACCAGTGCGAACCAGACTTGCGCACTGATGGTTCGTACCAACAAAACGAAAGGGTTTCCTTTCATTTAATTTGGGATCCTTAGCGTGAGTCCGACTCACACTTAGTCGATTTTTACTTTAGGGTTATCGCCAATACAACCGTATTACCTACCTAAAGTTTAAACGATAGAGCAAAATAAGAGTTTTTGGCGGGATCTCAAACTGTCATGTAGTGGTTTTTACTTTTTATTCAGACATTTGTGTTATTTGACCCTATATTGTGTAATACAGGTGGCGTTATGCATAATAAAGCTTGGTTATTGTGCACATATGAAGTGAATTGGAAATAATAACACGGATCATGAATTATGAGATGTCACAATACCTCCCTAGAAAGTTCTAACAAGGGAGCCACCATCTTGTTAGGATACACAAATCGTCATAACACTGGAAACTATATACACTCGATAATGGCAGTAATGGTCTTTAATAAGGAGGACCGGTTGCCAAGTCAGGAAAATGAAGAAGACGATGCTAGAGCAAAAAAAAATTATTATAGCACGGCAAATTGGCGACGGTTACGGTAACGGTGAGTGTGACGGTAAGCACAGCACACATTCCAAAAACAACAGCCGCCACCTAAATATCGGTAATTCATCACCATTCGTCGCTATGACGCCGGCCTACAAGCCTCTCGACAACTCGATATCCCGAAGTTCGACAAACCAAAATAGAATATCTGTTAGGATTTATCACCCAGTCGGGTATAGATCCCGGTGATCCCGGTATGGAAAACGCACGCTACTAAGCCGGATATTACACCTGGTGTACGGTGGTGAAAAATTTAACCGGTTACCTTTTCCGATTGCAAAGACACATCCCTAAGGGTAGAACGGATAACGTAGGCTATACACGTATAATTTGCTGTATCCAATAGGGTTTCTTTCCAAAAAGGAACCTTAAAAAGCAGCTTATATCCTATTCCACAATATAATTCGATTTGTATGTTCTATTTCATTACAAACCGTCCAGTCGTTTGAATGTGATTCGCGGACAAATATTCAAAGAAGCGTAATTTTGCATTAAATAAGATGAGTTTTTGGTCCAATCTTTATAAACAAATAAAACGTCAAAGCATATGAAAATATTGGATAGAATATTATAATAAACCTAACCCGTGAGAATATTTCGCAGATTTTAGATGAAAACGATCTAACAGCTATCGTGTTCGTTAAACAGATTGTTAAATAGATGGTGCCTCCATGTATATTGTATATATTTTCATTAGAAATATCATTTTTCAATATATTTATTAGAGACATATTTGAGAAATAATACCTATGTAAACATAGGAATGCAATTCAATAAGAATTGTTTTAATAAATTTATTTAACGATTACAATGATTCGACGATTTGATGGAGAATTAACGGAGATATCGCGTTGCCAAGAACAAACACCTTAGAGAAATAATATATACATATGATAATCACAAATTCATTTGATGATAATTTCAATGTGAAAATATAAATTGTTGAAAATTTTCGCCTACCCCATTAAAGGATTATCGGCGTGAAGTATAAAGTCTAGTATGATGCCCAGGGCTCTGCGATGACGGAACGTAATTAGTCGGTTACCTAGCAACGGCAGGGAGTTAAGCCCTGGAGCGAGACAAACGTGGGGGTAGCTAGCTAACAAACGACCATTTATAGATCACCTTGTTTAAGGATTTTGTCGAAGTCGAAATAAATTAGAAACTAGAATTATATAGAACAAAAATCATAAACCAGAACAAGGAACGTCTCGTGCTGTTTCTCTTTAACATGTTCCCCTGTAGCTTCGTGATAGAAAAAGATAAGCATAGTTTTCTTTAGAAATCATGTAGAAAAAATATTGACACGCCTATTTCTGGCTATTTATCTTGTGGCAACACGCACTGGCATACGAGGTGTTCCGACTCAGCCCTTTGTATTATCAACCTATTATTAACTGGCTTGAGGATTCCGGTCTTTCTGAAGTAGATTATATATAGTTAACTGCCTACAGACCAGTAAGACCACTCAACATAGGCGTATTGCACACCTTTTTGTCACATCATACCATAAAAAAATATCTGTATTAATTTGGTAATCCTACACTTAATTTAATTGATGAAGCAATCATTGATGCAATGATGGCTCAGTGGTACCTAGTACGGACACCGCGTCGATCAACGTGATCTTGAATCCCTGCCATGAGCCTTGAGCTTTCAGTGAAAGAAATCATCTTGATGAAATCATCGCATGGTGGTAGGGTATTTTCTAATACCCATCTGACTAGTTCTCAAGACCCTCAAGATGAAAATCTGTCTCCAAGCTACTATAGTGTTCCGGCAGCTACACTTGAGTGCCAGTTCCCCGATTAGACTTAGCGTGGCATCATCTTGGGCCACATCGTCACTTGACATCAGGTATGATTTTGACTATAACGCTAAAAGACATAAATGATTAATAAATATATATTTAATTAAATGAACTAATATCTCTTGTTAAAACAATTAATGTAGGTAATCTAGTAAAATATATTTCCCGTCGATAGACAAATAATAATAGGAATAAGAAATAATTTAATTACAGTGACATACCAAGTCTCAGTCAGAAAAAGATAAAGTTCCGATGAAGGATATTTTATACTTACTCAAGGAGATGAAGTCTGCGGCCTGTGTACGGTTTCACGCTTAAACATTTTGGAATAAATAATATTGCCTAATGTTCTTATCCAACAAAAATATAGGTTTCGCCTACTATATGTATATTTTTTTTAAATATAATAATCGAACGCCTAATATAGTAAGTAAGTAAGTAATATATTATAAAGTAGAGTTGGCAACCCTACCTTGCACGCATGTAACAAAAATAGCTACAAAATATGTGTATCCTTTTCTTTATTTACTCCCATCCATTTATTTTTAAATTTTTTAATATAATTTAGCGCTTTATAATACACTTTATGATAATTTGATTAACAAATGAAAGCTAAACTACTATTAAACAAAAAAAAACAGTGTAATGAATTTACACTATTATCATTGATGTCCAACTTCTTCATGTCGAATTTCTGTCACATGATGTGCGCGCAACTCTGAACCTATTAGACGCATTAAAAAAGTATACATTCAAAATTATATTGATCCCAAGAACCAACAATCACTTGTCGACCTTTGATTATATTGTCATATAGTCACCTCTCGCCGCGCTTCCCCACATCGCGCCACTAGCAATACCGGCTAGTACCCATTGAATCGGAAACACGTATTTTTAATGTCTTACTATTTTTTTATGTAATTTTCGCTTACCCAGGCTCGTTTTTGGCCTTACCTATTTTCTTTTTTTCGAATTGACTACACCGTTAGCCATAAGGGCCCTGAAGCCTCGAACGGCTTTTACAGCTTCACCCGGGCTTGAATATATTTTTTTTTGTACGCAGTTCCTTATAGGGCGTTGCGGAGGGGTCCTAGCCGGCAAAAAACGCCCGTAACGTTAAAAAAGCGTAAGATTTTTATGTATAGTCTATGTATTATGGCTATACAGTGTCTAATGTATAGTCTAGAACATAATTAGGCTTAACTATTATTATTCATGTAAATAGCTGTTTCTTTGTATATTATTATTATATATTTTTATAAATCATTGTAAATAAAATGAAGGTGTTAAGATAATTTTGTAAAGTAGTTTTTTAATTTTTATCAATAAAAAAACATAATAAAAATTAATACCTCGAATAGAACTTGAAATAAATATTTTATAATGAGGAACTTCGTTCCTATCTGGTGTCCCACGGCACCACACGGTGTTTTTTCGCTTTTACCGACAATTGTGAAGTTCTTACGGTCGACGCTAATGAACTCGAAGCATTCAAAATAATATAATCAATAGCAATTTGGAGAAAAATTGTACCACCATTCCGAAGGGTTTGGTTGAAATGCGGGTCTCGGGGGATACGAACTTAATAAATCTAATGCTATTAAGTGAGCGATTCCTGTAATTATATAAATATAAAAATATATATACTAACATGTATATTTTTGGTGTTTTTTTAACACCAAGGAAAACTAGGTCGTCCAGATTTTATATAGCGATTTGTAGAGCTACTCTCACTAACATTACATAATATTTTAATTATAGCTTAGAAGCTTAGATTAAACTAAATAAGTAGGTTCTTTTTTATCGCGTCCCTTAATAAATACAACATTAGACTGTTCAAATTGTTTTACTTTTGTCATAATCTACGCCAGCGCACCACACACATTCGCAGCAGGATGTAAGGGATGTGTGTGGGATGAAGTGAAGTAATATTTTATATACAAATTAAAAAAAAAGCTTTATCTGTATGTAACATCAAAAGGAAGTCATTTACAGTAATAAAGAGATGATGGGAGATTTGCTACATTATGCGGTTGCTAGGAAACATTGCCGTTTAATGATGTTACATGACTGCGGATGTATAGTGACCGAGAGGGGACAAGCTCCAACAAGTTCACAAGGTTGTTTGACCTTACATGATATAAATTTTACGCTTTCATCCATTGCTGGGTGAACAGAGATAACAAAATCATTTTTTAAGGTAGCAAAAAGGGTACGGCCCGCCTGATGTTAAGCAATTACCGTAGCCCATAGACACCCTTGAACCTTGCCAACCTTGAAATCCCCCTCCCTAAGGAACTCTGGAAACCCTACTTACCGCAGTAACACAACACAGCACAAGCTTATTTGGCTGCGATCTTCTGTAGGCTGGAGGTATTTACCAGTCAGACTGCCTTAAGCAGAGAGAAGATTTAAATATAAGGTCTCGTTAGACCTTAAAAAAGTGTTAAACCTTGGTATTTTTCCGGTGTTTTTTTTTTTAGATATTGTAACAGAACTGTGAGTGATGATTAGAACAGTGCAATCCATAAATAGTACCACAAAGACTGGCAATTCATCGCTAGTTGTCGTAAATAGAAACTGGTTATGCATCATCAGCTGATCCGGAAACACGATAAGTATAAACGAATCATTATGACGGGCTTCTCACCATATGTATAGTGGTCGTGACTTAGTCAAGCTGTAAAGCCCTACTACTCCGTTACCACCATTTCCTCCAGTTAGTTACATAGGTGCTCCATTTACAGATGAGGTTGACTTGTTTGTCTCAATTTTTAAAAACTATGCGATCCCAATTACACCTCATAACCTTGTTTTCTACTTTTTGCAACTAGTCGGCTGAAATTTATTAATAACATTATCGCTAGTGGCGAATTATTTCATATTTTCCAGTTCGCGAATTCTATCACCCTTGAAGCAAAATAGTCACAATAGTCGATACTATTTCATGACGCAAAGCAACATTAGACATTGTCTCTTCCGTACACTTGAGATTTTGTGATTAACAATCACAGTATTAAAATTATAAATAAAATATAATTTAGGTACTTAAAAGTTTAACAGTTGCAAACTGCGATAGATGAAATTGTTAATTTGCAGAAATATTCTTGAAACATCCAGGAAGGTTTTCGATAAAATCGATATTCAAGTAATGCCGACTTCAAATAGAACACGGAAGTCATCTAGATCGGCAATTCCTAATTTGGTTTCAGTGGAAAAGTCACCAGTATTCTACAAACAATTAATTATATTTTTCATTGAATTATTTATAATTTCACTGTTACAAAAATTATTTAGGAATAGCTCAAGAAATCTGATAATGGTTTTTTACTCTTATATAAAATTGTCTTTCGTTTGTTATTATTTAATAAAGTTTTCTAATATAAAAAAAGATTGGTTCAGTGTTCCAGGTTTTTAAAATTTTGAAACCGCTGCTCTAGAATGTTCAATGAAACGCCAACGTCGCATCCCAGAGTCGTATGTGACGCAGATTGTTTGCATATGACTCGCGCGTTATCATTAAAATATGAAAAACCCAGCGAGATTATATCCAGCTATGTACTAATTTTAACTTTTTGGGAACCGTATTTAATCTAAAACATCCACTACCTAGTGTGTAGTAAAAAATATCATATGTACATACATATAAATATAAATTGTATAAACTATCACAACCGGGAACGCAATAAAATCAATCAAGCTCGTGAAGGCTGCCCAGGGCTCGGCTCTCGTGAGAGCGAAAGGGATGGACGTATCACATACACACGTGTGCAAACAGGACTATGACGTAGCGGATTTTATTGCATCCAGTAATTAAACATACATATAACAACGTATGTACATACAACATTTATTTAATCTATTGCTAAATGAGATAAGTACTATATAAACTATATTGAATATTCCGCCCTCTTACTACGTATTTCGCAAGAGCAAAGCGATAGCAAAAATGGCTAAATATAGGATTAAAAATGGCAAACCCATATAATTTACCAAACTAAAAATTTGTCATTTTGAAATCGATATTAAGTCATTTCTGGTATCGCTGTTCGGTCACTTTTTTTGTCCAACCCAATTTTACATCCCATTGTTAGGTAGACATAGTTATAAATTAGGGAAGTCTCGCCACGACCACCCTATCCAGCGGCAAATCCCCAGCCTAGGTCCGTTCCTCCTGCATGGAGTCCTTGAGCCAGCAACCGCTCGCGCGATACAGTGACACTGCATTCACTAGCTATCGACACACACACATGACATTGCACTTCACACATGAACACCACTCAGGTACATAGGTTCTGTACAGGACCTTTTTTTTACTCCCAGAAGGTAGGCATGTATAAGTATATATAATGTATAGTTAGTTAGATATCGCATATCCCTGGTTCGGCCACTTTGGCACCCTTGAGTTTGTTGCCTCGCTTTCGTGGTTCAGTGCCTTCACGTTCGCTCCCAAGCCCTGTGAAGCTGTTAAAGCCTCTTATGGCTCCCAGGCCCTTAAGCCTAATAGTTTGAAAAAAAATTACGGAATGATTAGAGCGTGATAATGCGGCCGAAGATGGTATGTTTACCATTTCGCTAAAGTTACAAATAGTAGGTTGCAGCTGAAGCTGTCGGAACACGGATTGGTGCTTGGTGATGCTCGACAGACCACATCTAGTAGTTTGAAATTATAAATAACGCCCATAAAAAACTAAATGATAAATAGTTTTTTGTGAGATAACAAAAAATCAGTATATACATTAGTAGTTTAGTGTGTTATGCGTGATGTCTTTTATTTTTATTTCATAAAATCGTAACCTTGTGTATCTACTTAAGTAACTAATACCAAGTTTTTATCTAACGATTTACGTCAAATCATATTTATCATACTGCCCACGCTCGACCGCGCTACACACCGTGACGTGAAGATGAAATTTTCTGTTTCCACCTCGAAAATTATTATTTTGCTTCTTTTTTAATAGCAACGTGCGTATATACACAATCATGCCAATGTCAAGTGGATAGTTTTTTTTTATTTTCACACATTAAACAACGTTTTCACAAAATGGTTTTCAATAAAACTGTCCAAGGAGTTTTTGAGTAACTTCTTAGTTATAATTTTTAATTAAGTTTACGTTTGCACAATAACCAAACTATATCACGTAAAATGCCGTCGATATTACAATATATTTATTTTATTTTATTTTCACTAATAAAAAAATTACAATAAGTTTAGGCCAAGGCATCCTATTAAGCCTCTGGGGTATGTCTCAGCATGCTATGGCCTGAGGTATTTATTATTCAACGCGCTGTTTGTAAATATATGTATAGTATAAGGGAAATGTTCAGTTAATATTTTATTGTGATTTTATGTACTTATACTAATATTAAGTTGCATAGTACTCTTTAAGTTTGTAATTTAATGTACTATTAGGTCTTTACCTATGGAATTGCTGATTTTTATATTGACTAGTGTGAATACGGATATCTTTCATACTACTTAATATTGCAAAGTCATATTATTTTTATAATATAAGTAAGACATTTCTTTTTAAAAATTATCTGTTCGTTTATTTTGCCGCCTTTCCATTTTTCTATAATATCGCTAATTCTGTGACCACGGAAAAAGCGAAGTTCGCATTATTTTCTAATACGAGTTCCGTCGTGGGACCAACGCAGAACAGACGGCACGCAATATCAACGACGTGTATGGACTAGGTACCGCGAGTCAACGCACGAAACGTTTTTGGTTTAATCGCTTCCGTTTTGGAAATTTTGATTTCAACTATGAGTACCGTGGTCAACTTGAAACATTTGTCAATTCTTCTAGTCAACTCCTTCATCACGACAGCAATCGCATAAGATACTGTCTCAAACTTACAGGATTTACGACTGAAAGCTGCCCGTCACCCGCCATACTCACCAGTTTATGAATTAAAATAAAAACCATGATATGGAAGATCAAAATCCTGCCAAAATGTCAATCATAAATTTAAAAACTGTCTATAAGTAAACTAAATTGAAAATCTAATAATAGCACCCAATCAGTGCGACCGGTTAGTCTTATATAAACCAATAAGGTCGTCTTGCCATCGAAGTCAGCCAATAAGAGTTGGAAACACGGCCGTGACGTCAACATAATATAAATAAAGTTAGGTAGAACAATTGTTTACCGTAAACCGTTATTTCTTCTAATAACAAAACAATAGCGATCACGTTTTCTAAAGGATATTCCAAGATTGACTAATTAAGAAATACGAGATGATGTTAAACAATAGATTGAAAGGTAAATATGAAGGTGTTTATTTAACTAATGATGTCTTCATTATCAAGATATATTAATTTTATTAAAAAAAATATAAAAGCATTAGGAGCATACTAGTGTAAGACATTGTATTGTATGTAATAAGTCCATATAAATAAAAATTACCAAGTAGAGGAGGTAACTTAATTTTTTTTACAAGATTTATTTTTTCTGTTTGTCGACGTGATTAATATGTATTCCCATGCCAAATTACAAATTCCTAGTACTGAGAATCTCTGAGCTAAGCTGCGGTACATACAGACGGACGGACATGGCGTAATTATAAGGGTTCTTTGGAGTTTTCAGAAGATCGCAGCCAAATAACCTCGTGTTGCGTATGTTTACCAACTTATTTGTACAAAATAATAATAATTGCGTAAGCTTAAAATGTAATGAAATAAAATGTTTTTTTTTAAATCTTAGTAATAGTCCGGATAAGGTTTTCAAGGAATGAAACATTTTGCAAAGTTACCCGGAATATTGGAAATTTTTGGAAAATCTGAAATGGATTTCAGTATAAAAAATAATTTATGAACACAAGATCGTGACTCATAATTCGAACAATGGATATTTACACCTAATTCTTACTTTGTTATGTTGGTTATGATCCTGCAAAAGTATTAAGGAAAAAAATTGCGGAATGGGTAGTGCTGTGGTCGAGTTATTGATTATTGGAAAGAGCTGAGCAACGTCTGCGGGAGCCAGACTAAAAGAAATACCTAAGAAATTATATCATAGAAATAAAGCGTGGTGTTAAAATATAGGTAGTATTATGTTTCAACCACGTGTGAACATGAAATATTGTTTTCATGGCTATTAAAAAACATGAAAGTAGAATAAATTCAGTAGAAATGAGAGCGCTAAGAAGTATGATAGGAGTGAAACTGAGTGACAGGATAAGAAATAGTGTAATAAGAGAACGTTGTGGTGTGAAAGAATATGTTGTGACACGGATTGAGGAAGGGATGCTTAGATGGTTTGGGCATGTAGAGCGGATGAATGAAAGAAGATTGACTAGACAGATTTATAAGATGAGTGTAATTGGGAACGTTGGAAGAGGAAGACCTAGACGAAAGTTCCACAATCAAATCTGGGACCTTTTGCAGAAAGGTCAGGTCAAGAGTACTCTAAACCGACGAGCATGCATGAAAAGGTTGATGAATGTTGAGGAAGCAAACGTGGTCTCTGCCTACTGCATTAGGAAAGAGGCTGGATTTATGTATGTATGTAAAATGTTTAATATTAGTAACCACGGTAAAGTTTCTGCACTGTGCTTGATGGTAACACTGTACAATCAAAAAATAGCCGGGACTACTGACATGTCAGCAATCCTTCACTATCAGCCTCTGGGCAGCTGAATATAAACTAGCTGATTCTGAAGCGCGACAAAACAAAAGTAAATCAATCTGATGGGTTTAACAACATGTGCTTCGTGGTGTACCCAGATCCATACCTGCCACTATGGTCAGTTTCACACCTGGTATATGGTGGTCAGGATCTTGTAAGACACAATGTCGTGTCCTACCCCAAGCCAAGTTGACACGTCACGATATTTTCCTTTACATAACGTTTATGCTAATTTTAAAATTCAAATGTCCTTCGTGTTATCGGTATTTAATAATATCGTAGTAAAATTATACGCTTATCTAGATTTTAGAACGTTCCATTGTAATAAACGGTAACAAATTATTCATAGCGTGACCTTAATTCGTCCTCCATTTTGTAAAGAAATTGACGGCACTTATAGATCTATTATTTAGAAATACAGATAGACATGAGGTTAGACATTTATTATTCGTAAACGTTATTATATGATACTTGTAAGTTATATTTACGGGACATGTGAGGTATGTATTTAGTATTTAATACTTGGTTTGTATTAGCGGGTTCGTCCGAAGCATATCTATGAAAGAAGAAAGATAATCTACTTATACAAATAAATAAAATTGAAATGTCTGTTTTTAATGTCAAAATAACAGCTTTTTTACTAAATACATATGAAAGTATACACGGTACCTATAACAAACAACCAACTTTTAAACATTTTGTCTGACTGTCTGTCTTTTTGTTCCGGTTAATCAGATTAAACAGATTCATAAAGGAGTCGGAGCTAACTGGACGTACACAACCAATTAGGGATGGGACAACGGAAGACTAACAAGACAATCCCTTATAATATAATTAAACATTTGGCGAATTACGTTGTAACTATAAAAGATTTTCGCCCTAAACTCGGTCGTATTGTAAGTATTCGTTTAATTACGTATTTCGCAAGATCAAAGTGGTAGCAGATATCGCTAAATATTTGCTTCAAAATACGAGTAGCAAATTCGTATTCTAAGCCATAACGTACCAAACACAATTTGAATTAGTCATTTTGTGGCCGATATTTAGCGATTTTTATTATCGCTAATAAAACAATTAAATATTTCCTTTTCAGTATGATATCAGTGTGATTTGTTAACACGTATCTACTATTTAGTATTGTTTGAAATTGAACTGAAAATAGCAAGATGATGAAAAAAAAAATATCAGAAATATATAGTAAATAAATAGAGTTGAAAGGCGTCAAGAATAAAATTATATTAGAAGACAGAGAGTTGTCTGCACAGTACTGATTTAGATTCCATTCTAATGTACAACATAGCAATGTTAGCTAACATTTAGAGACTCGGTTCGGTTCTTCAAAGGACAGGGTACAGTGGAGCTAATATACTCTTTGAAATAAAGCCCCAAGAAAAAAAAATAGTGAAGGAGTTCTGTGTAAGTATTTCACCCAGTCGCTTTTTAACCAAATTCTCTCAATATTTAACTTGGAAATCTTGGTCATCCAACTACGCGGACCTATTGCGCATATTTCTTGCTGATTACTTTATTCGGGCACGCATCCTCCGTGAAGACGATTAAATGAGAAATATTTTGAGTGGCCTATGCAAACTCATCAAAAAATCTTAGTTAGACAAACAGTTTTTAAGAAACAGGATCTTAAAAAATGGAGAGATTTAATGAACGCTATACACCAACTTCCTTTACCAAAGTAGAGCAATTTACACGTTCAATGATAAGTAGTGTTATTCCCAATAGTAGAACGATTATAGTGATATACTTATCCGCTGGTCAATAAATTCCAGCCTCGGCATGTAGCGACATATTTTTCTAATTCGCATACATTTACTTAACCTATACCAATATTATAAAGGTCAAGAGTTTCTTTGTTTGAACGCGCTAATCTCTGGAAGTACCAGTCAGAATAGAAAACATATTTCCATTTTATAGACTATTTAAAGAGGACGGATATAGGCTGTATAACTTTACGCTTTGACCCTAAGGAGCGGAGCAGTATCAATCAACGTAAAGCAATCTGGGAAGCTGTAGGCAAATACGGGAAGTGATGAGTACGATATGTACACGGGTACATTGGCAGCGGCGCGGTGCAGATATGGTTGAATAAATTTACGGCTGAAACCGTGTGGCACAGTCAGTTAAATATAATAGTAACACCGTTAATTGCCAAAGAAGAAACCATTCCGAAACCTAGAAAATACGCTATGAATAGGATTAGGCCTATTTATTAAAAACATTTAGAGGTAATATAACGATGCTCCGATATAGGAACCGCAGTCAATCGATTTTAAGTAATCTAGGCTGTTTATTTTCGTACGTAAACAAAACGTTAGTTCACACTG
The DNA here is from genome assembly GCA_947532125.1 of Saturnia pavonia. NCBI lineage: Eukaryota > Metazoa > Arthropoda > Insecta > Lepidoptera > Saturniidae > Saturnia > Saturnia pavonia. The sequence goes on from OX383906.1 coordinate 15,497,164, forward strand.
CCGCGAATATTTTATGAACCTTAATACATATAAATTTAGCTCTTCATAGCCTTCAATAGGGCTGTCAATTGTCCCCCGGTAACTGGGATATCCTTTTTCTAAGGCTTTACTAGAAGAGGCGTCCAGTAACAAGTGCCTGCGGGCCCATAATTATTTCGTTACTTCTAAGTCACATAAAATTATACGTAATTGGTTGTTTTGTATTAAACAACTATATTTTAATATAGGATTCGTACATGTAGTTGTTTGATATTTCTTACTAAGCTAGTTCCATTTTTATAGCTATTAATTTCTTCTCATGAATCAATCGTGATGAAAATGTAAAGAAAAATTTGACGTCACAAGTAAATCGAGTAATTACAATAATCGATTCGCATCTCCACGTTTAATTGCCACGAGGCAACTTCAGATCAGTATTATAGCATAATTAACAAAGTAAAGTTTTGCTTTCAGGGATTCCATTTTTTCAGACTTTCCTCGTCATTAGATTTTCATATATCGAGTTCCAGATTTGGCAACCCTAGTCTTGAATAAGAGAATAGATAATAACATACTGCAAATGCTATTAAAAATTCTCTATCATTTTACAACCAACGACGTCAGAAATGTCCTTGGCATGAACTTTTTAATATTGATTAATTACTGGTATTAATGGTAACTTCATATCAATCCAAGAACTACACATCAAGTCGGTCAACCAAGTCAGAAGTCATCTTCATGGCAACCTGCAAATATTTCGTGAAAAGGTCTAGATAGAGATTTTTTTATCGTTATAGGTTTGGCGTAGTGGCCACAATCTTACCTGATATTAAGTGACGATGTGGCTCAAGACTATAGCACGCTAAACCTACTGGAAGACTGGCTCTCAAGTGCAGCTGCCTGAACACACCTATTATTATTGGTGCTTGGTCACAGATTTTCAACTTGAGGGTGGTAGCTAGCCAGGCGGGTATTAGAGAAAGCCCTACCACCATGCTATGGTTTCCTCACGATGTTTTCCTTCACCGAAAGCTCAGGCTCATTGTAGTGATTCGAACTCACGTCAATCGACGCGAAGTCGTACACGCTACCACTGAGCCATCATTGTGCGCACATCCGCGAATGTTATGTATTACCACATTTAGTTTACAATAGGTAGCGCGCGTCTTTTCATTTCGTAGACAACGGGACCAAAGTCGCGAGCAAAAATTTATATATTATAAATGTACGTCTGTTCCTTCAATCATGAGCATTCGCGAACCAATTTTATTGTCCAAAGGATATTTATCATAGTTTGGATCATTACGTGAATGACGGTGATGTCTGGAAGTGATTCTCTCTCTGTACGTCCATTAAAAATGATAATAATTATAATAAAGTATAAAATAAAAATACTGTAAAAATAATTTAAAAAAGTGTTGGTAAACCAGATCGAGTTTCTTGCTGGTTCTTCTAGATGACTGGGATGTTTTTTGATGTGTTGACATTGTTAAGTGCTTCTTAGGGTCTAAATAAAATAAAATATTTTTGATTTTCACTATAAATCACGGTCATAATCTAATCACATTTGGAATTTTTCACCCAGCGAAGCGGACGGACATCAGCTACTATTGAAGTAATACGTAAAAATCCAAGTTTATTATTGTTATTCTAACAAGCAATTGATTTTCTTTTGGTATTCGAGTAATGTTTATTTAACATATCAACGAGTGTTAGGAATATCGAGTCATAGACTACTTAAGAATTATTATTTTTTGTAAATATTTTGAAAGATCTAAACATACAGTACGTTGTTCTTGCCTCTTCGTCAATCATTTGTTAAGATAAGTAGTCGAAATGTATTAATGGAGTTTTTTTTTATGGGAACTTAATTGGTATATGCTTTTTTATTTATATTTCATAGACTTGCGAACTTGAATGTCAAAAAATGACAAGCGAAACCCAGGGAGATGGATAAAAAGGTGATGATTGATGATTAATTCCTAAGAAACTGACAAGATGTAAGTAGCGACGTAAAAATATGTTTTGAATAAGTACAGCCTTTTGCCCAGCAGTGGTATCCAACTGAGGCTAAATAAGTAAAAATGTGTGTACCTATATACGCAATAAGACAACAAAGCACAATTTGTATCCCGCGTGCCAACAACATGAAGAAGTTAGTCATCAGTGATTCATTTAACTGACTTTTATTGTCTAAAAATAACTTAACGGTGTATAAGTAAAAGTTAATTTAATCAAATTAGCTATTTACCCTCTAGGTACTAAACGTACCAAGAGAAATAATACCTACAGGTATTTTCAACAAGCGGTATTTTATCATATATTCTGAAACTTTGGTGGAATTTTTACTGTTTGGCTTATTGTGCACGAGTGAATTTAAGATATTAGCTTGAAATGAGAATTTTGTAGGATTCCAAGGTCAAAACTAACACTTATATAAGCTATGTCCGTCTGTCTGTCCGCTGTTTAGCTCAGAGATTCTTAGTTTTAGAAAGCTGTATATTGGTATGAGTGTACATATTAATCACGCCAAAGACGGGTAAAATAAAATCTTGAACAAAAAAAAAATCGTTTAGGTACCTACACGTAAAGTGGGAATGATTTTTTTTCTCGTCTATTCCATCGTGTGGGGTGTCGATGGATAGGTCGTTCATAGATATTGTGGGTCTGTGAAATTCATTTTTCGAATCAGGGATCGGCTTGCGGAATATTAAGCCTTAGGGTGCTAATTTTTGTTAGAGTCAAGTGTCCTCACCCCCTGCCAGCTAAAAGTTTGTTTTTGGAGGTGTGAAAACATTCATGGTAGTAGTATATATAATGAAAGTAAAAGAAAAACAGAGGTAAGTAGGCTTTACAAGTTAACGAGTAATAGTCAATCAACTAATAAAATGTATTTGGAGAAGTACTTTTGTACAAATTCTATTGAAAATTATTTAAACGATTTCTGACCATGTCCCGGCCAGGGACATCCCGGTGTAGCATGAATTCATTCATACAAAAATATACTACATATAAATATTTGACCTTGTCCCGAGTCTGCAAATTGTGACGGGCAACTACGGAACCCTAATCTGCGCGTGGCCCGAAACGCACAAATTTTATTATACAACTATAACGTGACTTGGCCAATTTCATATACTTACACAATCGCTTAATATTATGAAGAAGCTAAGAACTATAGGGTAAGAGATTCAACTGAACTACAATTACGTTGTGCTTTCATGAAAATGAAATATTGACATTGGCATATATTACTGCGAGGCCGATAAAATAAAAGAACTATGTGTACGATTTCGTGGTACGTGTTTATAAAAATATTTTTTTCTTTAGTTTTTATAATAATCTATACCTACTAGGTAGGTAATCTCTGGAACTACCAGTCAGCTTGGATTTTTTTTTTATAGCCAAGTTATTTAAGGAAAATAAATCAAGGCTACATCCCGCTACGACCCTAAGGAGCGGAACAGTAACTATGAACTTCAAGCAATCTGGCAAGCTATAAGCAAGTACGGGAAGTGAGAAACACAGGTGAAACCTTGGGGCACTGCTAGTTATGCTGACAAAAATCGATGTCACACCGATATTGTAATGATTCTTTAAAATCTATCCCTGAGACGATAAATTTAAAAACTTATACCTATTAAGGCTAAAACGTCTGCGTTTTCATCCTTTGGTTCGAAATGTCTATTCCTGTTTTATTGCATAAGAAGCTTAGACGCTTTGCATCGCGGAGTTGTGTTTAAATAATTCCTTACACGGCGGCGATCGTCCACGGACGCACTAATTCTAAAGGTAACCATCTTGTTTTGTACTATGCAATATACTTTGTTTATACAAATACCTACGTACATATATCTAATACTATTTAGAATCTGCAGTAATATAAGAATACATTAAGGGAAACATTAGTTTTTTTTACGGGGCAGTAAGGTACCTTAACCGATGATAACTGCTCCGCTCCTTAGGGTCATAGGGTGAAGTTATATAGCTTAAACTTTTCCTTAATAATTTGGCTACAACATGCAAAAATATTTTTCAAATCTGACTAGTAGTTTCATAGATTAGCGTGATCAAACAAAAAACTTTTAACCTTTTGTATTGCTGTATGGATTATATTGATAAATCTACTAAATACTTTACTTTGTTAAACAATGGACTCATGTTACTTTTACGTTGTTGAGTTAGTTAGGTACTATTATTATTACTGACGAAGCTAATGGTAATATCATATAGCTAGAATATAGCATAGCAAGATTATTTAGATCACATTTCATATAGGAATATCACCGACCGGACATCGCTATGTTCTAAATATTTTCATGTACGGCTTATCATTATAATGACGTTCCGTAACAAAGCAATTCTCATCTCTAAAAAAATTGGTTTAAACAGTCACTTTCATTAACGATCGATCCCAATATGCGATCACATTCTATATTACCGATCGAGTACCGAAATCTCCTACACATTTTCTGTGTTTTTTATAACCCTTCCACAGATTGCATAATCTCAATGCGTGAGAGGACGCTAATAGGATTAAGTAGTTGGCGGAACTACTCCCACTAATACAATTATAGTAAACAGTAAGGGAGATAGATATGTATTAATTAACACGTCTGTTTAATTTATTTACGATGAACTTATATTATATTGTAAGAGAATTTGTCATTAATTTACATTATATAATACTATAGCGTTTTACCGCATCTTCGCTGGCGTCATAGTTATATCCTATCTTTTTTACTTTCTAACTTACTAAATACCAATTTTGATCAATGTACAGTAGGTGGCGTGTGAGTCGATTCAACAAATGTGTGTCCTTCATATAGCTTTCGGTGTTTTAAATGTAAGTTTTCAGGAGGAAACCCGAAGAAAGATCTATACTACCTACATATCATTACGCTGTTAAGTAGGGGTGTAAGCAGTCTTACATATAAAAAATAAGATTGCGTGGTCATGTCATAGGCGTTCGTGCTTTGTTTCTCCAATTGAGATGAAACTTTATACAGCTGTTGTTAGCCCCCGCGTAAAGGTTTCTACCATAGTACAGATCAACGTAGGTAAAATATGTGAAGCGCAGGCCATAGAATGTATTCTAGATGGCAAGTAAATTTAAAAAAACATCGAATATAAATTAATGTAGTTAACTTTTAGTTAAATTTATGGGATATATAAGATTATAAAACTAAAGATTTTTTATAGAATATAGGTACATATCTATACTAGCTTTTAAAGTATTTGACAAAACACCATTATGTGAAAGTAAAAATTGATCATTATGAAGTCTATGTAAAAATTACTTGATAATAATTTGATACTCATTAAAATAGATTTACACAAACCGCTCTAGATAATTTTGTTCTTAAATCTTATTACTATGACTAAAATCGGTTCTATCAGGATTTATATCAATTGTAGGTAGACATTACCATGATGAATTTATTAAATGGAATTGTATAGCCAAATCCGATAATATGAGAAATAGAGAAAAGCGGTAAAAGACTATTAGATCGATTTATTACAAAAAAAATAATTGCCCGTAACTGCTCAATATGGTAACTGTTGGCTTCAATACATTATTGTATGCGTTTCTTAAAGATTTTACTGCGTTCAATATCACAATATGCTTTATCCTCGATAAGATGTCTACTAATGAGCTTTGTAAACTCTCTACTGTGTTGTATCGGGTTTTGTAAATTTAATTCTTAATAGGGTTATTCTTAAACAAACAAAAACACAAACTGACAATCAATTTTTACCTCTTTATAATATTATTTAAGATGTGTATAGTATTTCCTTTTTATTGCAATGATGAAACTGTCATAAAGAAAATCTCTTTTGTCGCATATCTATTTATCAACTATAATCTGGGCGAACAAGAATGAATCGGTGTCTTAAAAAAACACCTTCACTTGGAACACACTTTCCAACTTGGAAAGTAAAACTTTATCTAAATACATAATTATATCCAATTTGTTATATAGGGTAAAATAAAGTAAGTTACAAATCCCTACAATCTAGGTTAGCAATTTTAGTTCACACGACTTAGTCCAGTGTCTGTGTAAATGTTTTATAGACTAACAGACGATGTTAGCGTGAAAATGTACAAATATTAGCTTTTCATTGCTAATAATCTTATCAGTATCCGGATCTACCACTTATGATTCACTTGATAACATTTTTTTCTGGCTCATTCATCTATTGATAAAAAAATGACAAAAAACATACGTCCTAATTTATTTATTCTTATTTAATGTCAACCGTGTTCATCCACATTCCACACTTCTGCCAATGTCAAGTAAATAGAATGTTTTTTCGCATGATTCTTGTATCTAATTTTCAAATATAACTCTAAGAACATTGCGGCTCCCTTGTTAAAAAGGTTCAGAGAATGTTTGTGTCAACTTAAAATCACTCAGTTCACAATACCCAAACTTCATCATGTAAAATACCACCAAAATTACATAATATAAGGCCAGGTACCTAGTAAACTTGTAATCTGTGAGTAGATTGTGAACGGACACTAATAATTAAGAAGTTATATCTAGTAACTAAATAAGCAAAATCATAATACTAGGACTTGAAAAATGTGAATTTTCATCGGCTAATTTGTTTCTGGCACTCACCGGACGCTGCCGCGGCCCGCTCGCTTAGCTTACTCGGCTCGTGCGTTATAGCCGTGGTTGTAATTACAGTTTTAACCTAATCTTACCAATCCACTTAGTCTATAAACTTACGAAAATTTAACCGTTACATACCGGTAGCCGGTACCCGGTAGCCGGTTACCATCAGGCGCACCATATGCTTACCATCTTTGTGGTATAAAAATAAAAACAATTTTAGTTTCTTTTTACAATTTCTCAATAGTTTACAATCTTACTAGATTGTTTATACAATTATCTGGTGATATGTATATAACATAGATCAGATTATTCTATACAGTAAATAGAATATAGATAATAAAATATTAATCGACGCCCAATTGTCAATTGTCATCTGTTCGTATAATTTATTATTATTAAGTATATGACACGTCAAGGTGAAAGCTTGCATTTGATAGTGAAAATAAATTTAAATCACTGAGAACATGTAATAAATTATTGTAAAAATCGGTCAACTAAATAGACTGAAAGCGGAATTGGCTTTTCTCCTACATCTTACATTTTAATCGTATGCTACAATGAATAGACTTTAACGGAACTTTCCAGATTTTAGCGACACGGAAATTCTTGTATGGAAATTTTAATAGTTGATGTAGAAGTTTTAATATTTTAATACTTTCATCTGTCTCTTGTATTACTGTAATCAATACCCGCGACTTTCTACATGCAAACAGTTTTATTAAGCTTTATGACTTAGGTACATGATATACGGGGAATGCACGTCGAGTCGTTGACTACTTTTTTACTGACTTCAACTTATCTAGTTTGATAAAAATCATTTCGTTATACACAAGTTTGTATACATAAAGACAAACTAACTATCAAATTTACTGTATAAAATAATGTCTTAAAAATAAATAAAATCTTAAGACTTACTGACGGACAAAGCACAGCTTAAACAGGAGCTTGAAAACAGAGTAAAAACCCTTCTTGTATGGAATAGAAAAGCACTAAAAAAGGATTTATGAAAATTCATCCCCTAAAGATTATTAAATATTCGGTTAAAAAAAGATTATTCCGGTGTTGTTGCAGATTGGCTAACCTCAAACAGAAAAATAAATTAAATAAAAAGTAGTTAAATTATATTATCGAATCTAAACACGAATTATGAATTAATTCAATAAGTTTTCAAATTTTAACAAAAAAAAAAGAAAACAAACTTCAATTATTTGTAGGAGTTCCTTGGCGTATCTTCGAATTCGAAGGCCCAATGCCAATGAAATTAAAATGGGACAACCATTGAGGTATCCAATTTATTCCAATGAAAAAAAGAAACATCTAAATCGGTTCATAAACAAAGAAGATAAGGCTGAACATCCATGAAAAAATTTCATAGGAATTAATCCTCCTTTTTTGAAGTCCGTTGAAAAAATAATGACCTTCATACATTCTGTCAATGTGTAGGTACTTAATGACTACTTACTACCTTGACGAAATTAAAATATAATATTAATTTTTATGAGCATAAAAGTATTTTTTCGAAACTAAATTATTACCATAAAATCTTAGTTTGTCGTTTACATTTGAATTCATTGTTTTGTGCCCCCGTAACGTTAACTTATCTTTTAAACAAATTAGTCACATAGATTATCAAAATTCATTGATATTACGTAGCTTTATAACGATCGCGTACATATCGTTTATATAATTAATTGAGTTGTTATAATTAAAATTTTAGATAAGTCTGTGTATAATTTGATTGAATTAATGGACTCAATTAATTTATTAAATTTGGTGGACATATTTTTTTAGGTTAAATACTGTGATTTGTTTGATACTAAAGCTTAGTTTTGTTTGTTTTCGGATTAGTCGTGGTGTTTATTTTACTTTACCCGCCAAAAATTGCCGTCTATCGTGTTTTATGAATTTTTTGTGGTCATCACTAATAAATAAACTGTCTATCGGTTGTTTGCAGTAACGGAAATAAAACATTACGGAGTATGTACATAGTATATATTATATGGTATATACACTAAAAAAAATTAATAGCTGAACTAGTTTGACTAATCAGAAAATAGCTTAAATTTACTTCTTAGTAACCAAACTTTTGTTAAAATAGCTAAACTGGTTTTGCTGCACTTCCCAAACTTGTTAAGAGTTTGGTTACTAGTAGGCCTCAATTTAGTAGTCCGAATTTTGTAACTAATAGGTAAAATTTGAGCTACTCTTAACCAAACTTTTGTTAAAATAGCTAAACTGGTTTTGCTGCACTTCCCAAACTTGTTAAGAGTTTGGTTACTAGTAGGCCTCAGTTTAGTAGTCCGAATTTTGTAACTAATAGGTAAAATTTGAGCTACTCTTAACAAAACTTCTTTTCAGTGTATCTCCATTAAGGCAGTTGAATCACAGGTGTGATTGCCATGTTAGACTAGTACAAAAAAGTGAATCCACATTTAAATACCTACTACCTAGCCATATTATTATACAAGTTTGAGTTGAAAAGTCAATTTTAAATTGTCATATTTCGATATTTTTTTGTATAGTATTAAATTAGATGTGTAGTTAGTTACTGATTCAGATAAAATTCTCGTGTCTCTTTATATTCCAATATGTATGTAAATTTAAATGAATATGCTATATGGATAAAGTAAAGGGATTATAAAACATAATCCACCCATGAATATATAAGTAGGCAAGAATGTTGTTACTTATAGTTTTCCGTATCGTTGATTTAACTTTCTCATCACGTTCTTTGCATTTATTAACTATTCAAACAACCGAGAGATTCCAATAAGTGAGTAAATATAGCGATAATAATTTCTTATTCGGTATAATGAGTAAATATTGTCCGAGTTAACAGTGAGCAAATGTGAAATTAGAAAAGCGTACTCACTTGCCGAACAGCGGGTGCCATAAGTGGAATGGTGAGTCATGGGGTATCGGCGGCATGTGCGCCGGTAGGTGGGCTTGTGGCTCGCCTAATGGTGTAGTACTCCCGACCTCGGGTTCTTCTCTTCGTCTTCCCATCGACGCGGGCGCGTTAGACGGCCTTCGAGACGTGGATCCGGCTCCGGAGGCCGTCGCAGCTGTCGGTTCAAGGAGGTTATGCAGCGATTTGACACTTATCCTAGGTCGCGGCGACTCCTGCGAACTCGTACTGCTACTCCTTTGAGAATGAGCATCGGAATGCTTCACCGAATGGAGATAGTTGTTGTTTGGATAGTATGGTGAAGTAGGACTTTTTTGCTGGCCAGTTCGCGGCGATCGTTGACTACCCATTAAATTCGGGTTGAAGTACGGGATCTGTAGACCAGGAAGCGGTGCGGTACCTCTTAAGTTTGGATTCATCCCGGGGTACATGTTCTGCATGAACTGGCCGTGACTCATCGAGCGCTGGTTGTTGTAATTGTGGGCTACGGGACTCGTACGCGCCGAAGAATGCGTCTTGCTCTGGTAGTTTTTTGTCGAATGGACGTAAGGGTTTTGCACGTCACTGGATTTAGATGGTATCTCTTTGATCTGAGCTTCCGTTGGCTTCGATCTTTGAGCGGCGTTCGCGTTGTTCATGGCCTCCTGCCACATGGCAAATTGCAGTCGATTATCGTAATCCATAGGCGGCATCATGGAGAAGCTTGTTGGACCCATAAACCGCGCCGCGGCCGGGTTGAACATTTGGGATAAATCTGGATAGTTAGAGCCAGTGTAACCGGACGAGTTTAAAGCTTTAAGAAAGTCCATGTTTTGCGAGCATGCCGCCATCGCTTCTAGCTGGCTCAAATAAGGCAGCCAGAGCATTTGGTTAAGGGCAGCGGACGTCGCCGCGTCTATGTCTCCGGCTAATGCGTCCATCGACGGAATAGGTTTTGGTTGGCTCGTTTGATCGGGCTGAGGTGTGGTCGTCTGCTCGATATTCGGCGATGTTTTCGCTGTACTTTTGGTTTCTTTTATTTTAGGGGACAGTTGCTTTTTCTGATCGTTGTCCAACACGTATTCTAGCTGTGATAATGAAACCACCATGATATCTGGATCCTGTAACACGGCGGGGAACGCGAACGCTTGAGGTAGCCTTAACTCCGGCCGCTGGATTAGTAAAGCGGGTATTTCTCTAGCGGGCGCAGACAAAATAAGACTCAATTTATCCTTCGGAACCAATAAAGGATCTGGAATGTTGAAATCTGGACTCGATTTTAGTATTTGTAATTGTTTTAATGGGCTCGTTTCGTCGTTCAACTTGGAGGTGGGTTTATCGGACTTCTGTTTTGTATCTGATATATTTTCCGTGCATTTGCTAAAAACTTTACTAATTTTCGCCAATTCCTCAGTTGATTCACGTTTTATTTTCTTTTCCTGGGGCTCTCCGAACTCTTTATTTAATTTCCTAATTTCGTCCGAACAGCTGGATACAGTCGGACTCGCAGATTTTCTGTGTTTACCTAAATTTAACGGTTCACATTGTTGTTTTGTGATGGTCACTTCCGAAGTATACATTTTTGGCGAAGGCGATGACAAAAGCGTTTCCAAAAATAAGGCTTGTTTACTTTTCGTTAGGGGCATGGTGAATATTTCTGGTGATGATGGTACAGCAGGGATACCACTCGGCTGGGGTGATTGCATGGCGTCCGATTCTCTGGACGGAGCGCGAGGGATTTCCATCCGTCTAGGCGATGCGTGGGGTGTCGGTAACCGCCTATGCAAACTTAAATCTTTAGGTTGCTCGTCACTTTTATCTGATAAGCTATCTTCCATAGCGTGGGTATTATCTAATGCCACCGTATGGGTAATAACTTTATCGATCTGTTTGACACTCAAGTCCGTTGGGACAAGTTCCTCGCTGTTCGATGTTTCGTCCAATTTTTTACTTAAATCCGTATCCAAGTGATTGTTTTCTAGAGCGCTCGTTGCTTGCATATCGCATGCAGACATATCATCTATTTTTTTATCATCTTCCTTGCAGACAGAGTGTACGTTTTCCTCGATAACATCGGGTAAGGCTTCGTTTAGGTCTGGCCGTGATCGTGACTCTTGTTCCTCGTAGGAGTCATGTTCATAATTTTTATGTAAATCAGGTACTTGTTGAGTATACATCATGTCATTCAGCTCTACGTCATTCTGTAACCTCTTTTCGGCATTCTGGTTGTATTCTAAATGGTTAACTTCGTTAGCTTGTTGAAGTTCTGATGCCATACTTAACGCTTCTAAAGAACAGTGGCTAGGTGTCTCCGCCGTAAACACTTCGTCCGTTATATACGTGCGCTCGACCGCATGCTGATGCTCGGCTGGAGAAAGGTGATCCCCTATATGATGAAGGTGAAGGAGACCTTGCGCTGCTGTCATACTACTTCGGCTTGGCGACTCCAGAGTCTCCTCGAGTCGGTCAATGATGTCTGACACTGGAGCGCCACTCAACAGCATGTCTTCCTCCTCCTCAACGTATTCTCCGTTACCGTGTACTAAATGTGCGAACTTGTCCAGTGCCTGACCGAGAATCTGATTATCCTCGCAGCCTTTTTCTACGAGTGACTCGAGTAGAGCTTCATCATGCGGCCCTCCCAGCTCTGGTAGGTAGTGAGCTTCGCTTATCGTTTCAAAGAGATCTTTGTGCGAACCTATATCAGTTCCGTAGCATTCCTCTGCGCAGGTCGTCGTTGCTTTACGATCATAATAGATTCCGTCAGGCGGCTTGGGTTCTGCCAGCTCGAAGGACATGACGTCACGCGCCACTTCTTCCGCTGGCAAGTAGGGGTAAGCGGCCGGTGCTGAGGGGCCGACGCTCGCTTGCAGCTCCAGTTCGAGAGCCTCCTCGCCGCGCTGCTGGTTAAACTCAAGCTCGGCGACAGCAAGGAGATTGTCGAGCGGCGTCGGCTCTGCGGTTGCTGGCACCGCGCGCGGTACCGCAATCGTATGAGAGGGAATGTGTGACTCCAGATCGGGAGCGAGCCACGCGGGCTCTGTCGCCGGCTCTACACGTCTCCGACGAGACCGAGTAGGACGTCGGCGCCGGCGCCGGTCCTTGCACTCGCGCGGCGCTGCCGGCGGTACTCGAATGGAGTTGTAGATCTCGGTGCGCGGTATAACGCGCCAACCGTCAGCTGTTCGTGCTATGCGGATGCGATTCCTGGGGTCGTAGTCCTCGCACCGCACTTCTTGCACGGTGCCGTCGCGCTGTCGGGCCCAGAGGAAGACAGGACGTAGACGCGGCGCGGGCGGGCGGGCGTGCAGCGCACGGGCGGCCAAGCTGCGCGCGCGGCGCTGGGGCTGGGACGCGCGGGGAGGGGCGGGAGCGCTACGACTGCGAGCGGCATCGACGCGGGGGCGGGCGGCGCGAGGCTCGCCGCCGCCGGCGGGCGCCCGTGGACACACTCCGGTGCGCCGCAACGCGGGACGAGCGACGACCGCGCGGACGCGGCCCCGAGGCGGACTGAGCCTCGCGCGGGCCCCGCCCCGCGCGCCCGCGACCCGCCCAGCGATCGATACCCGCCCGCTGCACCCGCGGGCCCGCGCGCCTGCACCCGCGTGTAAACACGCCGCACGCCCCCCGCACTCCTCGTGTCCCGTGACGTGCGAGAGTGCCCTCGTTAATCTTAAATCCATATCTACGGCGCTATCGTGGTGGCCGGCAGTGGCCCGCCCTCGGCGACCTTTTCGGCCGTCACTTGCACCCGGTGCGGTGCGCTGCGCCTAGCAATACTAATTTGCCATAGGTATGCAAACGCGCCGGGGATCCGGGTACCCTTCGTCTCCGCTTTGCGGCCTGATGAACATTTCGCAAACAAAGACAAACATCATAAAGAAATAAATAAAGGCCTAGACTAATTAACATACTTGGCAGACCAGAAATGCCAATACAAAGAGATTAAAATTTAATATATATTAACTTCATAGATTAATCTTGAAAATTTGTATAATAACTAACTATATGCACAGGGTTGTGTAAGTGCTGCCATCTCGCGTTTTTCTTGAAGCGCAATAGTTGGAAGCAACAATCGGGCAAAGAAGTTTTGGAAACATTATCTACAAGCAGGTGTACTAGTTTCCTTATCGAACTTGATGAGTGCTGCCATCTCGCGATTTCTATGTAGCAAACCATGTTTAATGCGACGAAAATGCGTTAGGAAATTTGAGATACAACAACGGCGCTGCGGGGGTAAAGTATGTGCATTAATAGATTCTATGACGAATTTATAGATGGCAGTGTTTACTGTTAAAAATATTTAAACTTTTAAGTAACGAACAAATTATATTTAAGGAATTAATTGATCAAAATTATCAAATCAATTTGTCTAAAGATATAAAAATTAACAAAAAGAATAATTAATTAGATATGAAGAAGAAAGTGTTTTTTTTTGTCATTTATATTATTCACTTTGTTTTTTAAAAATAATTTGCTATAAACAGATCTTACAAATAACTTAACTTTGTCAAATTTTGCCATATTTATTTTTAACACGCTTATATTAGCTTTAATATGTAATAAAATCTTAGAAGTAAATTTTACCTTACTTCTAATTGTCGTATCGAAATCAAACTTTGATGTTTATGTACTTCGGATGACAACACTATAATTTTGCATCTTGGAGCTGATTTGATGATGGAGCCAGGAGGTGGATAGTGGAACACATCAATAGCTTACTAGCATATAGTAAAGCGTTCGAGTTTGGGCTCATATAATTTGCTTTGACAAGACAAATAGTCTGGGCTTGGTAACGAAATGCTATAATAAGACTAAAAAGCTTTATACTTTTTTGTGCGTAGTTAAAGTGTTTTTAGGTTTTTTAACTATTTAAAATTATTGGATTTAGAAAATATATAATAAAAATGACCATATTCAATAAAATAAAATAAAAACACAGTATTTTTTTTTACATTTATGCATATATGCATATAAATGCACTTAAGTAAAGAAGCTTAATATATAGTTTAAACAGTATAAAAATAAGAAAAACGTTTAAAAATATACACGACATTATTACAAAAATATGTTAATATTTAAATATTATATTTATATATATAAGACTATAGTCATTTGTTTGGATATATATGAAATAAACTATAATATGTTGCTCTGTAAATAAAAAAAACGACATTAAAAGTTTATATTACACAATTCCTTTCTTTAGTTTTACAATTTATTTTACAATTTGACATCAATCATATTTATATGTATGTCATAACGTTATTTTTAATAATACATAAAATATATACAATCTTCATGCTAAACATATTAAACCTACAAAACTTAAAATACAATTAAAGAAATATATTTCCTTCACATCTCCCCTCCTCAATCTCCCTTTGGGAAGAAAATTTACAGCAAAATTTTCGCTAAATTTCCTCATACATTCTTCTATTTCGTCATCTTCTATTGTAGGGACTGGAATAATTTTTGTGATATGAAAAAGGTTTGACTGTGTTTTTCTGTGACCTGTATCTATTCTATATATTGAATTTCTGTATCATGGTGAGTATTCTAAAGAGCTGTTTAATCTAATTCCCTCCTCTCCTTTCCACAACAGAACCAGACGCGCTGGGCTTCGGAATCACAATTTTAAGGTAACTTCCATCTCGGCACGAACTAAAAAGTTCTCTTTGTCTTATCTTTGTCGTACCGTGAAGCTGTGGAACGGTCTCCCGGCCGGTGTGTTCCCTCCTTCTTATGACATCGGGTCCTTCAAGCGTAACGTGAAGAGATATTTAAGCAGACCGGTATGACAGCGGCGACCACCGATGGATTACGATCTCTTGGTGGTCGTCGTTGTGTTTGGATTGTAGTGTGCTTACCATCAGGTACATTACAGTCAATGAGCCGAGCCGAGCCGATTATAAAAAAAAAAGATTTTGAATTTTTTTCAATAATCTCATATGGTCCAATTTTCAGTTCATCTAATTTTTTCCTGTTAAGTTTATTTCCATTTTCTACATATACCATGTCTCGTACATTAAATTCACAGTATTTACGATTTTTGTCGAAAACTGTTTTATTGTAATTATGTGAGTTAATTGTATTTTCAAGTGCTATTGTTCGGTCTCTTATCCAGTTTTTATTTGATTTGTCTTGTTTTAATTCATCTGGTATAATTGTTACGTCTGTACCATATAAAAGATAACTTGGTGCAAAACCAGTGACTGAGTGTTTAGTGTCATTATATATATTTACGCATTCTTGATCTGTTGGAGGCTCTCTTTTTCCTTTTTCATTTATTTTACACCTTATTTTGTTGAGTAATGTTTGATTCAGGCCATTTGAGAACGGTGTATTTACTGCTGTAAAGACCATTGTTATTCTTTTGTCATTTAAGAATTTCTTAAATTCATTTGAATTGATTCCGGGATATTGATCGCTGAGAAGCATACCAATATCCTCAGTTTCTGCGATATTTATCTTAGTATATACGTTATAACTAGTTTTACATTATCATTTGCTTGAGTTTTTGAAGTTATAATAAATGCGTATCTTGTAATGTGATCTACTAATAGATGTAGATATTTTGTGTTGATCTTGAATTTTAAATCTTTTTAATATATGTATTTATTCTATTTGTTTAAACAAATTAATTTAACAATTGAATTTATTATTTTTATATAGTTTTTGTGTCTTAAAACAGAAATAATATGCAAATTTTATGTTCTAAATATAATTTTTCGTTTTTTAATTATTATTTTTTATTTGTATTGGATTGACGAAGGCGTTACTTTGCGGAAATCCATCGTAAAATATATTAACGTATGTGAAAAACATATTATCATCTTAATTATTATTAGTTTAATTTATTTAAGACATTTACATATTTATTTACAAATTATTTAAATTCAAATATTTTATGTTGTAGGTAGCTGAAAATACTATTCATATTCAACTATTGCGGGCGGAAGTAGCAAATAAATTTCTGATAATATATTTTTTTTGCTTAAATAAATCAGTTGTTATAATTATTAAAAATACCGTTTGTTGATAACCTCGTTAAGTATGATTTCCAAAGTTAAGGGGCCTCCATAAAGCGAAATAATTTTAGAAGTGTTTATTTAACGATTAGCTAACTTGAATTGCAAATGAGAACTCACAAAAGTTATATAATAAGGTGTGTGTGCGATTCACACACGATAGAAGTGAAACTTCATTTTAAAAGATATTTTATATTTTATTTAACATATGTTACATAAGACTTCTTACTAAAAAGCTGTAATACGCAGCCGCATACAGTGTACAGTATTAGCTCACGTACTTTTCACATATACTAACACACGTTAAATGCCCAAAAACAAGCAAGTATTAAACAGTGTGCAATATACATACACAGCGACATTTGCTCTTTCGTTCTGGCTCACACAATGAGGAGACACCGATAATGTGCTTTCATACCCCCTCCATGCTAGCGTTAAACGTTTAACGCAACCATGTTGGTTTGGGGGCGAGCGCTTAAGGCACTCAGCCACGAAAGCTTTGCAATCATTCGATCTAAACTAACTATACATATATACATGTTTCTTTCCCCTGGAAGGAGAGATTCCCACTTGGAGTCCTATTTTGACCAATAAGGGCCGAGTTTTCAATCAACAGATAAGGTTATTTGAGGAATAACTTTGTAATTTTGACAAGTTTTCCATACATTATCTGTCAGAACGTCAAAATTATTCCTAGTATAAAATAACTGACAATTACCTGACGATTGAAAATCGGCCCTAAATGAAAAGTATTAACAATTTCCTTGATTATTATGAAGTAAGTTATATAATCAAAAAATAATTCAGATTAAGACCCGTGAATCCACAAATTTATCAGAAATTTCCTCTTTGTTTAGTTTTTTTTTAATTTCTCATGCGCTTATAGTTTTTCAGTAATTTTTAAAATAATAGACTTGACTAAAACTAATTAAACTAGACTAGAGTCCTAAGTTTAAGTAAATTTAATTTAGTGTGTAATACATACTATGTTCTGCCAGCATCTCTGATCACTAAAACAATCAATCATAAATACTTTATTCAATTTAGGCATCAAGAAGGCATTTAAGAACATCAAAACTACCGTTTCAGAAAATTTCCCAATCATCGTGAAGTACCGGCAAGAAACTCGATCTGACTTATCTTTTTCTTTTATAATTTTTTCCGACATAATCATATTAATAATTTAATGGATGCACAGAGAGGAAGTCACTTCCAGACATCACTATAATTCACATAATTATCCACCCATAATAATAACCTTTTCACAGTAAAACTTGCTTGACATGGTCCTTTAACTCGCTTGTCTGGCAAATCAGTAATGTGTTTCGGGATCTTATTATAGAACTTAACAGCATTACCTAAAAAACTTTGATTAGTCTCACTAAATCTAAAACACGGTACGACAAATTTATGTCTATTTCTAGTATAAGCTAGTCTTTAAACAAAATTTATATTATCAAGAATCTATTGGGAGGGAAAATTTAAGATATTAAATTCCTGGACAGTTCTTTATAGATTCGCTACCAATAATATCCTTATACTGTAACTTTATTGATAAAAAAAATTATTATTTACTTTTTATTTCGATAATTTATAAATAAAAGCTTCTTTTTTAAACAGTTTAGTTTTTATTATTTCTGATATTTTACTATCAGAATTCTTCCAATAATCTATATACGTTTACTTAGGTACGCGTAATTATCCATAAAGTATCTCTATTTATGTTTCCAAAAAGTGTTTTTTTTTTGGGGCAACACGATATCCTCTCTAATTATTCATCAAAATGAATGATGAATAATGAAGAGAAGAATGATGACGAAGAAGAAGAATTATTTAAAGCTTACGTTCCCCGTTGTCGACCAAACAGTGCAAAACTAACACGTAGGTGGCGCCATCTATTAATGTTACTGTTTAACTAACATGACAGCTTTTATATTATTTACATTCGATAGTGTGTGAAATATTCGTAATAAATTCAATTTTATTTCTTTATGGCAGTTTATATTTGAGTAATATTTCTCATTCTTTTCATTTCCTTAGAGCATCGTTATTGCATGGTTTTTTCCCTGAAAGTTTAGAGCGATCACTCACCGGATCCAGATTGATATTTAAAGTGTCTGTAATTTTGTGAGACAGATCTTGGATCCAAACATTTTAAAAGCGAAAATGTAAAATGAAGAATGATTGCGAAGAAAGAGCAAAACATGACTAAATGAAACAGTATTGGTAGAAAAATGAGGTATGCTCAATCTTCAGACCCTCCTCATCACGTGTAATAGGAGAACAAAACAAACGAGCCCAAACTCGACTATTTTTGTAGTTTTCATCAGGGAGTTCCAATGGCGATCATCTGGCTCCATCTTCAGACCCTCGTCATCATGTGTTATAGGAGAACAAAACAAACGAGCCCAAACTCGACTATTTATGTAGTTTCCATCAGGGAGTTCCAATGGCGATCATCTGGCTCCATCTTCAGACCCTCGTCATCATGTGTAATGAAAAGTAACATTAAAACAAATTAAACAAGCCGAAACTCGACTGCCCTACCATTTTCCATCAGATAGTTCAAAGTCCCTACATCCCAACTCCATCATCAGATCAGCTCCATGTATACATAATATGCCAAATTTCATTTCAATCTGATACCAGGAAGTGGTTGAAAAATGGTTTGTAAATTGTAATGTTATGTACTTACATACAAACGTTGCAAGTTAAATACAAGCTTGAAATAAAAAAGTAAAATGTCATTAGTATACTTGACAGGCTGTTAGAATTTTCAATAACAATTAAAATCGTAAAAAGAAACAAAACAATAGATTATTAATCGATTTTGATGAAAATTTGTATTATAAGTGATTCCACGATTCTTTCTTTCTATGGGCTACAAGAATGGCCACTAACTGTTGGAAAAAGTAAAAAAAAAAACAACAAAATTAATTCTCAACCGATTTTCATGAAATTTGTACACGGGAAGTATACATACAATACAAGAATGTGTCAAATTAGTATACGGCCCGTCTGATGGTAAGCGGCTACCGTAGCCTATGGACGCTAGTAATACAAATCATATGTATCATTAGCGCGTTGCCAGTTTTGAATCCCTCTACCCCAAAGAGTTCTGGAAACCGTTCTCATCGCAGGAATATAACACTAGGTTATATAGCTGCGATCTTCTGTAGGTTGGAGGTATTCCACCAGTCGGACTGCCCTAAGTAGATATAAATCTCCAAATAAATTTCTCATATGATTTATACTTCATAGATTGCTTGGACATTCTATAGAATGTCAAATAAGAAACCGGCAATGTATTAGACCGTAGCGCTAGTACTTATTCGCAAGTCCAACCTAATCTAACCGAGCATCGTCGGTATTTTGTAACGTAGATTATATAGAATTCCTAGCAAATTTTATAAATGCTGTGCATATCTCAATAATATTAGAAGTATTCTGAAAAAATAATTACAAAATACCGACGATGCTCGGTTAAGTTAGGTTGGAAATTTTTCATACTTTGACTAAATTGAATATGTCATTTTAGCATAAAAACCAAACTTATCACATAAAATGTCGCCAAAATTACATTTATAGGGCCAAATAACATGAGTTAACGAATTTAAAACAAAATCTATCACATGACACTTTGAGATCCCTCAAAAAATCTCACGTGATATTCGAAACGAATTGGAGATGTTTTACCTATTTTTATTACTTTGTTAACTTTTATTTTATAGCATTCTATAGAATGCCAAAGTATGCAATAATTCTATTTTCCTTACAGGAGGCCACGAATATAATTTGTCATGCTTGGTTGATGTTATGAAGATATTTACGTAATTAAAAATAAGTGTTATTTATTTTTTTATACAATGTGTCCGGTTACGAACTAGCGATATTTTAGATACTTATAAAAGACCTATTTTAATATACAAATACAGCATAAACTTGGGTCCAACACACCTCCTCGCTAAATGGCCGCCATTATGATTTTTTTAATGAAATTTCTCTACGTGTGTACAAAAAACATCATATCAGTAAAAGTTTGGGTTTCACTGCGATAAAAATAGGCTTATTCGACGGGTAATAATACTGTCTGTCATTTACATTATAAAACAATGTGTTTACTATCTACAAACTTTAGAAAAAAAATATTACATAAAAAAAAAGTTAAAAATACGTAAATTTTAACAAATTATTGCAAATTACTACAAAATCACTCCCCATAACCCATTTAATGTTTTTACTAGATCGATAGTTTTTGAGCTAAGCTACAATACAACATAAAATTTACAACTGTATGTCTGTTACTTTAAGAATTATTGTCATTTAAACATAGCGTATGCGCAAGCACAAAAGGCCTTTGTTAAGTGACATCTGGTATACGCTGTCTTCTATTCGAGAAAAGGGTAGAAATACTATTTGCTATCAGCGGGAGTAAGTGAGATGGAACATACTGGCACTACGGAATAAAATCAAATCGTTTCATCGCCAATGGCGATTTGAATTGCCTCCTACATTAAACGGCTAGATTTTTGGAGTTCTTGGAGACACTGATATCTAAGAGCCTCATGGAGCTGCCTTTATCATATCGACAACAGATGTGGTTCCAGCTTGATGGGGCACCTGCGCACTTTCCCGAGCAGTGAGGGAATATTTAAATGCACATCATTCACCGTGGATCGGTCGCGGCGGTGTGGTAGCGTGGCCAGCTCGCTCACCCGATTTGACACCCTTAGATTATTTTTTGTGGGGTAATATGAAGCAAAGGGTGTACGCCACAGTTCCAAATACAAGAGAAGAACTCGTCGCTAAAATTTTGTCGCAGACATACAGTTGTAAATTTAATGTTGTATTGTAGCTTAGCTCAAAAGATATCGATTTAGTAATTATTATTATCTATTAAATGGGTTATGGGGAGTGCTTTTGTAGTAATTTGCAATAATTTGTTAATTTATGTACTTTTTTTACTTTTTTTTAAGTGTCGTATTTTTTTTTTAAAGTTTGTAGATGGTAAACAATTTATTTTATAATGTAAATGACAGACAGTATTATTACCCGTCGAATAAGCCTATTTTTATTGCAGTGAAACCCAAACTTTTACTGATATGATGTTTTTTGTACACTAGTAGAGAAATTTCATTAAAAAAAATCAAAATGGCTGCCATTTAGCGTGGAGTTGGGTTGGACCCAAGTTTATGCTGTATTTGTATATTAAAATAGTTGTTTTACAAGTATCTAGAATATCGCTAGTCCGTAACGGACAAATTGTATAATTGAAGCAATCGAATAAGGTTAGAAATATTTAAAGGACTTCAATGATGAGAGAGAACGGAGCTTATTGGGTTCTTTCAATCGTGAATATGCTGGTTTGAGTTGGTTAAGATCCCTCGGTGGTCGCCGATGTTGTTGGATGACACTGCACCTACTTGCCGTCAGGTAAAGAGCCATCACTTTGCAGTGCAATGATAAAAAAATAAAAGTCATTTCACCACAAATTTCATTTTAATTGTTTCTAAGTCCATCTTAAAAGAAGTGCGACTAGTGATAACACCTAGACCTAGACTGTCAGCATTCTACGTAGCTCGAATACTGCGATAGTTTGGTAATATTGCAAGAGGAAGTCCAAACAATCTGGAAAAGCAGCTGTAGACAGGGAATGTCGAGGGAAAGCGGTCGAGAGTAGGTATGTTGCGCAAAACGGTTATCGGTCCTGGTTAATAAAATTAGTATTTTTTTTATCTATATTCTTATGTATGTCTGAATATGTGAAAGCTTCTTTGTCTCTGAGTAGAGCAGTCGCGTATCTAAACATTCTACATTTATTAATGCAAGTTTAAGCTTTCTTTACTATTCTCACAAGACAAACCCTTGTGATGTGAGGAAAAATAATTCAGGTAAACGACAAAAAAAAAATACTGTCTATATAAAGGACTATATAGGCAGGCACAACGGCTTTGTATGGGATTATGCAAATCAAATCAAAATAAAATAGAATGTTTGCCTTATTCATATTTATCTCATAATTATCATACGCGAGTAAACTCATGCTTCATTTATATAAAAAAAAACTGAATCAAAATTTCTGCACTTCACGCAAGCGGAGCAGCGTTATAAGTTTTCTTGGCAGAAAACACGAAACCAGGTTTTTCAACTAATTATCAATAAAAAAAAACATGATAAAATAAATACGCAACGAGCCATGTTACTGTTTTTGTTGATTCTTATTAGGAACTAACTTGTTACCGCGGCTTCGCCTGCTCGACGTTACTATTAATGGGGTCTTTCAAATATTTATTTATTTATCGTTAGCGTTAATACGAATTTTCTTGTTTCGAATTTCAGAGTCTAGCGAGTTTCTCACAGCAATTTATAAAATACATACCTAAACTTCAACAATATAATTATATATTCACACTTTAATAAGATTTAATAATCGTGGCTGAGTGCCTTAAGCGCTCGCCCCCAAGCCCGGGTGAAGGTGTAAAAGCCGTTTGAGGCTTCAGGGCCCTTATGACTAATAGTAAAGTTACAAAATCTACATTTTTTTTTAAATATATAGTTAATACATCCGCATGAGAGATTCCTTACTGAATTTTACACACATAATTCCATATGCTTGGTTTATTAAAACTATTTATCTAATAAAAAAAAAATGTCTGGAAGAAGAACACAGATCCACTATTGTTCCATATGAAAAAATAAAATTCGGAATGCATATTACCTTTTGTGACATTCGTAATTGAAATGAATAATTAGTAATTTAATATTAGCGAAGCTGCTGATGAAAGATTGTTTTAGAGAAGTACAGTGCACAAGACATTAAAATATTGTTCTAATTTCAGAAGTGTTGTAATAAGCGCTGAAAGATATCCTATTAAAAATATTTATTTATATTCCAAAAACAAGCTTGTATTTACAAATTATATCATAGAACTAAAAAATAAATAATAATTTTTAGTGAATAAAGTTACAGGAGACACCCCCATCTTTTTTCACTGACCAGAGGCAAAGGCAGTACCTATACACAGGTACAAAACGATCTCCTAACGGATAACGCATATAAATATACCTGGACTACGAGTTTCTTGTCCCGCTGATAAAATTAGACAAAATTTAAAAATTTGCCAAGTGCGTGTCGGAACATGCGCAGTGTTCCGTAGTTGCCTTTGCCAATATGCAGACTTAAGGATCATTCATATTACACCGGGCCGTAGGCTGGTGGCAATAGCAGACGCCGATCTAGTAATCGATTCCCCTGTCGATTACCTCCAAACCGGCGTCAGGAAGACCTCGAGAGAGGTGCAAGTGACAAACGATCACCGCATTGTACTCCCTGCCGACGTGCGAGCGTGTTACGCCATCACAACAAATAATAATTGCTGACCGAGAGTAAATATGGAACCGAATTCCCAGTCCCACGGTGCACCTGAGATCGAGTCAGCAATTTCAGTAGAAACGTTCGGCAACCCGACTCCTTCCTTACTACATTATGTTTGTATTAATTATTAAGCCGCACTGTGAGCCTAGCATCGGCAGCAGTCACAGCTTATTAGTTTGTAATTTCAAATAAATTAAGTTTAAAGTAATTTTGGTTTTTTGGATCGTCCGGCTCTGACCTTCGTAATTAGCGTTGGTCACGGAAAAGGATGCCGGGAAACGTGCACATGACTCTTATCTGTCTAAGGATAATTGCGTTCGATTACACACACTTCAGAGAGCTGTTAGAACTCTCATAGCCGAGTTCATGGCCTACTGAAACTTCACCCGCTCTCTCAAGCTAGACGCATCTGCCCCGATGCCGGCTCTCGATAGGAGCCACGGTCTCGCTCTCGCGTTCGACAGCGACGATAAAGCAGAATGCCTTGCGGCAAGTCTGGAGAGCCAGTGCTCTCCTAACTGCGACAATGTAGACACTGCACATATTAACGCTATCGAGTATTCGGCACAGGAATATAGCTCGATCCCCCCTGCAGATACTATACCCCCGGTCACGCTTGATTAGATCTGCTCTACCGTCTGTATCGTGGTGAGTGTTCTGAAGAGCTGTTCTCTTGTCCCTTGTCTATTCAGTCAGTAAATCAGATACATACTGCGTACCACCAACGTCCATATAGGTTTATACGCTGACAATACATTTTTCTATGCCACACGCAGGAACAGAGTTCAATTCGGAGCCTGCTTCCAACGCGCCATAACCATTCTCGGAAGATGGTTCTGTAAATGGCGCATAGATCGCAACCCACTGATAAGAGTACCGCCATTATCTTTAATCCTGGATATCTAAGAAAGACACACGAAACCCTCCACCTTTTCGGTATCCCAATCCTCTTAGCCATCTAGACTAAATATCTGGGTCTCACCCTCGATAATAGAATAATCTTCAATTATAGTTCCGTATAGTCCGGAACAGGGCTGCTATAGTTCTGGGTCGCTTGCATCCTCTATTATTCTCATTTAGCAAAATGTCCCAGAGACATAAGCTTACACTATACGAAACATGCATGTTCGCCCGGTCCTAACATGAAGCTGCGCTGCATTCGCACGTATGTCCAAGCATAATTTAGTCTAGTCAGCTAAAAAAGTCTGAAACAGATTTTTACTTAAGCTTGTCGATGGCCCATGGTTCGTTCGGAACGTAGAACTCCATAGACATCGAATCATATATTATCTTAAATTCTTCGCGAGAACCTATTTCGACACAGCATCAAATCACCCGAGCCGATAGTGGTAGCCATCGCAAATTACACCCCAGTCCCAAACGCCCCAAAGGCAAAACGCCTACCAGTGAATATATTGACCGACCCCGATGACGAGATCGAGAAAGCCAACGCGTACTACTTATTTTTTATTAATTTTTTTCGAACTGTCTATACTGTTAGCCTTAGGGGCCCTGGAGCCTTTACGGCTTTTACAGCTTTACCGAGCTTGATGGTGAGCGCTTAAGGCACTCAGCCAACGAAAGCTAAGCAACAACATCTGAGGGTGCCAAAGTGGCCGAACCTCGGCTCGGACTGTTGCGCGTATGTAATCAAGTCGCGATCTGACTAAATCCCTATCATTCGATCTAAACTAACTATACATATATACATGTTTCTTCCCCCTGGGAGGAGGGAAGGAACATGTGTATGTGTATTTAGTGGTCTGATTTTTATTGTCTAATCTAACTAGGCAAAAAAAGAAAAAAAAGGTCCCTTACAGAATCTATATACCTGTGTGTTGTGTATGTGTGTATAATGCAGTGTCATGTATGGCTGTGAAAGCTAGAGAATGTAGAGTCACGGTATCGCGCGAGCGGCTGCTTGGCTCAAGGGCTTCATGCCGATGGATCGGACCTAGGCTTGAGTTGCCGCAGAGGAGAGCGTGGTCGTGGCGGATATGCGGCAGCGAAGTTAACCGTACGTTCCCTGCGGAGGGAACGGTTGTTTCGTGGGCGTGGGCGCGAGCACGCATATGTTGCGGGAGCGATGCGTAGAAATTGTTAGCTTTCTCGATGTCGTCATCGGGATCGACAAAGAGATTTCGCAGACGGCATTTGTAACGTTGGACAACAGATATCGAGTGGTCTGGCTTGTAGTTCACAAAGGACTTAACGAGCGGGTTGGGATGATTCGAAGCGCTATCGAAGTATCTCCTAGTAAGATATTTCTTATAGGCTTCTATCGAGGGAAGCCTCATGTCCCTGTGGAGGTCCTTGTTCCTAACGAAGGCTGGAAGGTCAAGCAGGCGACGGAGAAACCGATTTTGGACTCTTTGCATACGGGCAAAGTTGTGTTTGGACACATGTGCGAACGCAGCGCAGCTATATGTCAAGATCGTACGGACGCACATCTTGTAAAGTGTAAGCTTATGTCTTGCGGACACTTTACTTATCGAACTGAGCAAGGGTCGCAAGCGGGAAAGGATCCGGATGGCCCTATTCCGGACTCTAGTGACGTGTGGGTTGAAGTTAAGCTTCGAGTCGAGGATGACACCCAGATATTTGGTCTTGGTGGCCCAAGGGATATTCCTACCGAATAGTGTGAGGGGTTCTATCGTGCATGGTAATATACATGTGCGCGGTTCGAACATAATCGCGGCGGTCATTACCGGATTAATAGCTATTCGCCACTTTCGAAACCACTCCCCGAGAGTGGTTACGGCGCGTTGTATTTTGTGGGCGAGATGAGATCTGTTCCTATTTGACGCGTATATGACTGTGTCGTCAGGCCTTAGCTTCGTCGAAAAAGACCGCAAGCGTGTGGGCGGGAGCGATATTACTCTGGGCGCGAAAACCGAATTGTTCGGGCGGGTATACATTTTTGTCGTCTATAACGATCTTGAGACGGTTAACGCAGAGAACGGGCGGTTAACTTCACTCCTGCGCACCCGCCACGTCCTCCATCTCCTGCGGCAACTTGTAACACAAGAATTATCTTTCTAGCCATCTACTTCACCAGATATATAAGTAAATTTTAAATACATTACTATCGTACGATCTGAGGTTAGGAGTAGGTTGGTCGAGAGTGTGTAGCGAAGCGAGTTACAAACTCTCTTGGACGGCCGACACGGAAAACGACGGTCGAGATTTTTCGTGTTTAAAGAAAAATGTCAAAAGTTAAGAAGATTATGGATTCTCATGCGCAAAGTCCCACCCAATACTATGGGAGTTGATTCCCTAGCATTTTAGTGACAAGTAGAGTAGCTCACGTAGTTTAAGAAAAAACTTAAATGCAAATATAAAAGTGAACACGTGGATATTTTCACGTTCAACATGAACATCCTTGACAGCTGATGAATGGTGCCAAATTCAAAGTAGAAGCGCCTGCATAGTCCTCTGCATTCAGGAATATATTAGTATAAGACACCTAATATAAAATGTGTTCGTGCGCAACGTGGCGTGGTGACGTGACGTCATCTCATTCGGCGTGGCGATTATTGTTGGAGCCTGGGCATCGTCTGGATGGGAGTGGTCTAACACCTGGAGGAGTTGTCGCCGTGGATCAGCGTAACAGGACAGTAACAATTATCATTTTTTATATAAATTGTAAAGTAGATTCAGATCATCACCACTATATAATGTCTGTGTTACATTAGGTTATATTTCGTTTTACCATTAGTGAAAGAATTTGCGTCATTGGCTGTACAAGGTTTAGAAACATAATGTATAAATTTATTAAATAACACGTGTCCAACAGAACCATCTTTATTTGAAGTACCTCACAGTTTAGTTTTTTTTTCAATCAACAGTAACTATATATATATATATATATATATATATACACATATAAATTTAACTAGCGTAGTAAGTTCTTCCTAGTCTGGCGCCCTTTATTAAATAAATTAACTTAATTCCGCATGTTGTTGGGTATTGCCAGACTTACGCCTGATTGGATGCGTGGACGATTGGATGAAGGTGGTGAGTGGCTCAGCCCTAGGTTGAGGCTACAAACTCAAGCTTGGATCCGTTCCTCCAGCATGGAGCCCTTGAGCCAGCAGCCGCTCGCGCGATACAGTGACACTACATTCATTAGCTATCACCATACAATCATTAAACTGCATCTCTACATACATGCACACCACTCAGGTACATAAGTTCTGTAAGAGACAATTTTTTTTTTGACTTGTTAGTTTCCTTCGGAATCCTCAAAATTTGTATTAGTCTTACTAATAATTTCAAGTATTAAAACTGTGCTGGTCTTTGAAAAATTCTAGCTTAATAAATGTAATTTTTACCCAGTATATCGACATTAAGACCGACTTCCTTCCTCATATTTGGAGCTGTCTTACAAGGATCAGGCACCAGGCCACCCTGTGGGGGGTGATCATTATTTGGAATTATATTCTTTTATATTTTATCGTACCTTTACACAATATGATAAATGTTAATTTTAGTCGGAGATCGAAGTCACTAGATTAAGGTTCCAAGGATATTTTGTATTTGTTTTGGTAATTAAGCGGCATCTATTAATCAGGACTGTATATCTCACTTTCCCTCCACATATGAACCCGAATCATTACAACAACACTAGGCTGCGATTTTCTGTAGGGTGGCGGTATTCCACCAGTCGGACTGCCCCAAGTAAAGAGATGTCTCCAAAGAAATTTCTCATATAATTCATATTTCATAGTTTGCCAAGGCAATCTAAAGAATGCTAAATGAGAAACCGGCAAAGTATGAAATACATCTCCGATTCGTTTCGAATATCACGTGAGAGTTTTTGGGTTAAATTTTAAAGTGACATGTGATGGTTTTGATAGTTTATGTTTTAAATTCTAAAACTTATTTTATCTGGCCCCATATTGTGCAATTGTGGCGGCATTTTATGTGATAAATGCATGCATTTACAGATGTCACAAAAACATTCTGGCACGTTTTAACAAGGGGCCGCCATCTTTGTAGAGCTATGTTTGAAGCAGAGACAAATAAAAACATTTTTAAGATTACAAGATAATTTGAAAACTTTTATTATATTGTCTGAATAACTTTTGTTTTTTGAGGAATGCATGTAATTTATAACAATTCCTAGGCATTATACAAAAAGCCAAATGAGAATTCGGCAAAGTATGAGACCGTGGCGTTCGCCGGCCGCGCCGGCTTGCTGGTATTTGTTCGCAACTCCAACCTAACCTAACCGAGCATTTCGGTACCTATTTTGTGACGTAAATTCTATAGAATGCCTAGGAAATTTTATAAATGTCTTGCAAACTTCAATAATACAAAAGTCATTCTAAAAAATAGAGTCGGAGTCCGAGTCGGACGAGCACGATCGCATTATCCGAACTTTTTTCATACTTAGCCTAAACAGAATTTGGCAGTTTGGCATAAAACCAAACTATATCACATGAAATGCCGCTAAAATTACATATTATATTTATTTATTTCCGGCTAATCTTAGTTTCGAGACATTCACAAAGTTTAAACACGTTACACGTTTATATCGCTGATGTTAAATTTCAGTACACCTACATGTGTTTTTATCGCCGTTTTTCATAAACGAAATTCCAGGCGGACGAAGTCACACGCACAGCTTGTTATAATATATTTATAATTAAAACAACAATTTGAATTTAAAAGTATTGCATTTTAAGGGTGTAACATATCAACTCTTTTTACATTCATTACATTGAAAAAATAACAAATTGAATACAATTAAAATAAAACTTTTTTAAATGATATATAGTCTAGCTAACCACATGCTAAGCTACCTATTTCCCGAAGCAGAAGGGTTGTATGCAAATGTTTTCAGGTCGTAAAGCTTCTGGTTCTGTGTTAGCAGTGGGCGTTGCTGAACCAAACGCCAGGATGGCCCACACTATCATCATTATGTACTTTAACTGAAATGGAAAACACAAAACTGTAGTTATGTAGGTATCATGGCTCAGTGATAGCTCGTTCAGTCACCACGTCGATCGACGTGGGCTGGAATTCTGCAATGCCCTTGAGATATTTGTGAAGGAATACACCGAGATGAAACGATAGCATGATTATAAGACTCAGCCAAATCCAATTCCGTGTCTACGGCTACATCGTCACTTAACATCAGGTGAATTTGTAATCATACGCTGTCATATATGTATATTGACAAGATGAAGGGATTTATTGCTAATAAACATCAATTCTATTTCAACTTATCTTCTTGAAATGAAATAATTTTATATTTTTTCAGTGTTGATTTAAAAGTTTACTTTAATTTACTAAATATATCTTACCTAAATTAGTTAATCAAATATTACGAAGGTACACCACTTTTGTATATTATTAGGTATATATCTATATTTAAACTAATTTAAAATTTTATATCATCTATTATCGCGATATAATCGATATCAATCAGGCAGCTAAAAAGAAAATTCCTCCAGGTATTATCTCCTAGGATATTTCATTTAACTAATGAAATGTCATACGAAGAAATATACGTATACGTATACTTAACGTGTGATTTGAACCGGTAAGATACGATTACACCGTAGTAACCGACATAGACATATAATCTATATTCCACTTAAAAAGATTTTCATAAAAATATAAACATTTAAAAACATAATAATATTTCTACTTACAGAGTTCATGTTGGCAGTTCCTGTAGAATTGTGTTGGAAGTAGATCAATTTTCGGTTTATATATACTTTTTCTTAGCTGAAAATGAATATAAAATATTAAAATTAATTATACGGACATTAATAATTATTAGAAAAAACGCATCGAACCGTCCAACCGTCTCATAATATATTCTTATTAGGAACTAACTTGTTCCAGCGACTTCGCGCTCTTGACATTGCTATTGATGCAGTCTTTTAATTGTTTACTCGTTCCTCCTAAGCCTAATTATGTGTTTTAACATCGTGCATTTCAGAGGTTCTCGTATTCCGTTCAACATATTTTTTAAAGAAAACGTATTTACTTTTCTAAATTATACAAACATACGTACGTACATTTCAACTATATTTCGATGATACAGAAATAATTAAAAATTGTAGGTAGAGAGATATACAGATGATATTCCGCACGAGAGATTCCTTACTGAAGGTCACAATTATAATTTGTCATGCTTGGCTGATGTTATGAAAGTATTTCCTTAATTAAAAATAAGTGTTATTTAAATTTTTATATACCTAATTGACATAATCGAACATTCTGGAAATATTTAAAGGACTTCAATGATGTGAGAGAACGGAGCTTACTGGGTTCTTTCCATCGTGAATATGCTGGGTTGTGTTATTACATAACGTGAAGAGAGATTTGAGCAGGTCGGCATGACAGCGACGACTGTTGGATGACACTGTACCTACTTGCCGTCAGGTAAAGAGCCATCACTTTGCAGTGCTATGATAAAAAAATAAAAGTCATTTCACCACAAATTTTACTTTAATTGTTTCTAAGTACATCTTAAAAGAAGTGCGACTGGTGATAACACCTAGACCTAGACTGTCAGCAATCTGCGTAGCCCGAATACTGCGATAGTTTGGACATATCGCAAGAAAGAGTTGAAACAATCTGTATAAACAGCTGTTGACAGGGAAGGTCGAGGGAAAGCGGTCGAGAGAAAGTTGCGCAAAATGGTCATCGGGCCTGATTGATAAAATTAGTTTTTTCAATCTGTATTCATAAGTTTGTCTGAATATGTGAAAGATTCTTTGACTCTGAGTAGGGCTGTCGCGTATCTAAACATTCTACATGTTAATACGTGCAAGTTTAAGCTTTCTTTACTATTATCACAAGACTAACTCTTTCGATTTGAGAGAAAATTATGGATAAAAACGACAAAAATTGAATAGGTACTGTCTATATAGAGGACTGTATAGCTGGCACAGCGGCTTTGCATGCGTTAAATGCGATTGTGCAAATCAAACCAAAATGTTACTCAGAGCAATTTATAAAATAAAAATATATACACATACATATAATATATGCCTAAATTTCAACAATATATTATATATTCACAATTGAATCAGATTAAAAAAAAATACATCCGCATGAATGATTCTTTACGGAATTTCAAAAATATATTCGTAATGCTTGGTTAATATTATTAAAATATTTATCTAATTAAAAAACAAGTGATACTGGGCTGTAAGGAAGAAGTTACGAAAATAGCAAATAGCCTCTGAGAAAGTGTACCTTTGCTGGTCATAAAAGAGGCACAGAATAAAGATCCCTTAGTCATCATAAAAGACGTACTGGCGCTCAACTCTGACGAAGACATAATCGAGGCAGTACGGAACCAGAACGAACACCTTTTTGATGAAATACTGGACGAATACAATAATGACAGTTCGTTAGTAACAAGCTAAAAATATAAAATAAAGACTAAAGAAATTCTCAAATTCATTCAGGAATAAACAAAAACCATCAAAACATAAAACATACTTAAAAATTACAATCATAAAACCAGTAAATAATGTCTTATTAGATTCATGACGAATAAAATTAGCGGAGCGGAACCATACAGAAATATAATACCGCAAAAATTATAAACGAAAACCATAAATTCAGCTGAACCAAATTAAACTTTGTGCAAAATTGAATTAATAATATAAATTAAAACAAAATAAAACGGAAAACTATACACTAGAAACAAAAATATAAAAATGAAATAAAAAAGAAGCGTAGAAGAATATAGACAAAAATAAAGATTGGTAAAATTTGTGTCCAATTACTAGTATGTAATTGCGACCACAAATAGGTAAACAAAAACAAAAAATAAATAAAATGTAAACATAGATATAGCAAACTACAAAAAAACCTATAAAATATCAAGCTATCAATATTTTCGATAGTAAAAGTTGACACTCCGACATAATACAACTAGTTCATATAAAATTCGCATCAACAGAGTTGAGAAACTACTTTATTGAATAAATTAAAAATAATAGCATAAATAGAAAAATGACACGCTATAATAACCTTTTGACAGTAAAACTTGCTTGACATGGTCCTTTAACTCACTTGTCTGGCAAATCAGTAATGTGTTTCGGGATCTTATTATAGAACTTAACAGTATTACCTAAAAAACTTTGATTAGTCTTACTAAATCTAAAACACGGTGCGATAAATTTATGTCTATTTCTAATATAGCTGGTCTTTATACAAAATTTATATTATCAAGAATATATTGGGAGTAAAAAGTTAAGATATTAAATTCCTGGAACTTGTTCTTTATAGATTCGCTATCAATAATATCCTTATATTGTAAGTTTATTGATAAAAAAATACTATTTACTTTTTAGTTCGATAATTTATAAATAAAAGCTTGTTTTTTTAAACAGTTTTAATAAGTTCATACATTTTACTATCAGAATTCATCCAATAATCTATATACGCTTAGGTACGCATACTTATCTATAAAATATCTCTATTTATTGTTCCAAAAGGTGTTTGTGCCAACACGATATCCTCTCTAATTATTCATCAAAATTAATGATTCGAAGAATTATTTAAAGCTTATGTTCCCCGTTGTCGGCGACACTGCAAAACTAACATGTAGGTGGCGCCATCTATTAACATTACTGTTTAACTAACATGACAGCTTTTATATTATTTACATTCGATAAAGTGTGAAATATTCGTAATAAATTAAATTTCATTTCTTTATGGCAATTTACATTTGAGTAATATTTCTCATTCTTTTCATTTCCTTAGAGCATCGTTATTGCATGGTTTTTTCCCTGAAAGTTTAGAGCGATCACTCACCGGATCCAGACTGAAATTTAAAGTGTTTGTAATTTTGTGAGACAGATCTTGGATCCAAACATTTTAAAAGCGAAAAACTAAAATGAAGAATGATTGCAAAGATAGAGCAAAAACATGACTAAATGAAACATTTGAAGAATGACAGTATTGATAGAAAAATGAGGTATGCTCAATCTTCAGACCCTCGTTATCATGTGTAATATGAGAACGAAACAAACGAGCCCAAACCTGACTATTTTTGTAGTTTCCTTCAGGGAGTTCCAGTGGCGATCGTCCGGCTCCATCATCAGACCCTCGTCATCATGTGTAATGAAAAGTAACATTAAAACAAATTAAACGAGCCGAATTTCGACTGTCATACCATTTTCCATCGGGTAGTTCAAAATTCCTACATCCCAACTCCATTATCAGTTCAGCTCCATGTAACTTACATACATATGCCAAATTTCATTTCAATCTGATACCAGGAAGTGGTTGAAAAATGGTTTGCAAATTGTAATGTTATGTACTTACATACGAACGTTGCAAGTTAAATAAAAGCTTGAAATAAAAAAGTAAAATGTCATTGGTATATTTGATAGGCTATTAGAATTTTAAATAACACTTATAAATCATAAAAAAAACAATAAATTATTAATCGATTTTCATGAACATTTGTACAACGAGTATTATAATTAATAATTATATGATTGATGGGCTACAAGAATGGTCAATAATACTGTTGGAAAAAAAAACCGATTTTCTTGAAATTTGTACACGGGAAGTATACATACAATACAACGAATGTGTCAAACTAGTATACGGCCCGTCTGATGGTAAGCGGCTACCGTAGCCTATGGACGCTAGTAATACAAATCATATGTATCATTAGCGCGTTGCCGGTCTTGAATCCCTCTAGCGCAAAGAGTTCTGGAAACCGTTCTCATCGCAGGAATATAAAACTTGGTTATTTGGCTGCGATCTTCTGTAGGTTGGAGGTATTCTACCAGTCGGACTGCCCTAAGTAGAGATAAATCTCCAAATAAATTTCTCATATGATTTATACTTCATAGATTGGTTGGAAATTCTATAGAATGTCAAATATGAAACCGGCAATGTGTTAGACCTTAGCGCTAGTACTTATTCGCAAGTCTAACCTTATTTAACCATGCATCGTCGGTATTTTGTAAAGTACATTTTATAGAATGCCTAGCAAATTTTATAAATGTAGTGCATATCTCAAAAATTTAAAAGGTATTCTGAAAAAATAATGACAAAATACCGACAATGCTCGGTTAAGATAGATTGGACATTTTTATACTTTGCCTAAATTGAATATGGTATTTTGGCATAAAAACCAAACTTATCACATAAAATGTCGCCAAAATTACATATTATAAGGCCAAATAGTATAAGTTACCCAATTTAAAACAAAAACTATCACATGACACTTTGAGATTCCGCAAAGAAATCTCACGTGATATTCGAAACAAAACGGAGATGTATTTCACATTTTACCTACATAGCAAGCGTTCTATAGAATGCCTAGGCAAAGTATGTAATAATTCAATTTATTTCATACATTGCCGGCTACTCTTAGTTTAACTCAAAGCGTAGTCGTTTGGCAGAATATTGATCCGTCGAAAGTAGTGAAGAGCGTGAAGCACCGCTGAC
The DNA here is from genome assembly GCA_947532125.1 of Saturnia pavonia. Lineage (NCBI taxonomy): Eukaryota > Metazoa > Arthropoda > Insecta > Lepidoptera > Saturniidae > Saturnia > Saturnia pavonia. Next base: position 15,532,504 of record OX383906.1, read on the forward strand.
TGCTAACCGTGAGCATCACGCTGCGTCTCAGGAATCCGAGACATTCACAAAGCACGAAACATGTTTAAATCACTGATGTTAAATTCCAGTACACCTACATGTTTTTTTATCGCCGTTTTTCATCATGAAATTCCACGCGGACGATGTAACAGGTACAGCTAGTTATAATATATTTACAATTAAAACAACCAATAGAATTTAAAAGTATTGCAATTTAATGGTGTAACATATCAATTCTTTCTCACTTTTATTACATTGAAAAAATAACAAATTGAATACAATTAATATAAAACTTTTTTAAATGATATATACTCTATCTATCCACAAGCTAAGCTAGAAAGCGCCGCAGAAGGGTAGGCAAGGGCTGGCGTCTTGAGATTGTAAAGATTCTGGTTCTGTGTTAGCAATGGGCGTTGCTGAAGCAAAAGCCAGGATGCCCCACACTATCATCATTATGTACTTTAACTGAAATGGAAAACACAAAACTGTAGTTATGTAGGTACCATGGCTTAGTGATAGCTCGTTCAGACACCACGTCGATCGACGTGGGCTGGAATTCTCAATGTCCTTGAGTTGTTGGTGAAGGAATATACAGTGATGAAATGATAGCATGATTATAAAACTCTTTTGAGTGCTCACACAACTAGAAGTTGAAAATCTTTCGCCAAGTTACAATCAATGTGTTCCGACAGCTGCAATGGACAGCAGAATCCAATTCCGTGTCTACGGCTACATCGTCACTTAACATCAGGTGAGTTTGTAATCATATGCTGTCATATATATTAACAAGATGAAGGAACTTATTGCTAACAAACATCAATTTTATTTCAACTTATTTACATGTTATTAATATGACATTTCAAATGTCATATTTTTATTTTTATTTTTTGTGAGAAAACGGATCTTACTAAGTTCTTTCAATCGTGAGATCTATTGTGTTTATTAAGTTAAGAAATCTATTAAGTGCTAATCAATTCTATTTCAACTTATTTACTTGAAATGTCATAATGTTATATTTTTCCAGTGTCGATTTAAAAGTTTACTTTATTTTCTAAATATATCTTACTTAAATTAGATAATCAAAAAATACGAAGGCACGAAACTTCTGTATATTATTAGGCATTTATCTATATTTTAAATTAATTTAAAATTGTATAAAATCTATTATCACGATATAATCGATATCGATCAGGCAGCTAAAAAGAAAATTCCTCCGGGTATTATCTCCTAAGATAATTCATTTAACTAATGAAATGCCATACGAAGTAGAATACGTATGCTTAACGTGTGTTTTGAACCGGTAAGATACGATTACACCGTAGTAACCGACATAGACATATAATCTATATTCCACTTAATAAATATTTTCATAAAAGTGTAAACATTTAAAAACAAAATAATATTTCTACTTACAGAGTTCATGTTGGCAGTTCTTGTAGAATTGTGTTGTAAGTAAATCAATTTTCGGTTCATATATACTATTTCTTAGCTGAAAAAGCGTATAAAATATTAAAATTAATTATACCGACATTAATCGTTATTAAAAAAAACGCTTCGAACCGTCCAACCGTCTCATCATAATATGTTCTTATTAGGAACAAACTTGTTTCAGCGGCTTCGCGCTCTTGACATTGCTATTGATGCAGTCTTTTAATTGTTTACTCGTTCCTCCTAAGCCTAATTATGTATTTCAACATTTGAATTTCAGAGGTTCTCGTATTCTGTTCAACATTTTTTTTTTTAAACTTATTTAGGGGAGACCGGGGATGGTTGAACAAGTTTCAGTTAAATCGCTTGTATTTTTGTTATTTTAGTGTATATTATTTTAAAAATTAATACATCTCATAAAGACACTATTAAGCTTTGGCAAATAATTACAAAGAGTTCGCTATCGATAATGATATAGTGTACAAGCTTGATCTTTTAGAAGACGAAATACGAGTAAACCTTTCCCATACCCGGGGTTGGTTGACTTCTCATTGGGGGTAAGTTGACCTATGAAGTAATTAGTATAAAGTTTAAGGAGAAATAGGATAAAAGGCATTAGAAGTAATAGCAATTATATATTTTTATTGAAACACAATTATCACTCCTATGACATTTTAAATAGATGTAATAAACTTTTAATTAGAATATCCAATCTTATATTTAAACATTTGACAATATACAATACTTTTACTGTTAAGTATCTGAAACAAAACTAGAAAACTTGTTATAAAATTTAATAATTTGGTAACATACAGTTTAAGTTGTAAAACTAATATTCTTATTACCTTTAATTATTTGGTAAGTCTTGACTAATATAAAAGGAAACTTCCTAACCAATCTTTACCAGCAATTAGTGTTCTATTCTACGAGTCAGGGATAGATTGCTTTTTTTTTCGAAAACTCATATGTAAATTTTCGTTTTTCATAAAGTGTAAATCCGTAATAAATATGAGCTGCCTACTTGAGGTAACTTTCTATTGCGAGTTCTTCCTCATCACTTAATATTTGTCTATTTTTTATGTATCCAGCGCTCTTCTCCCAGACGACGTGCGAACGCGATACCGCATTCCTGATGACTGAGCGGGGGAACACAACGGTTTCTCGCGTCTAGTTGGATGACGCAATATTTTCGAGTAGGTCGAGTTTTTGATAGTTAGTCAATCTACTCCATAGTCAACCATCCCCGGTCTCCCCTACTTTTTAAAATTATACACATATACGTACGTACATTTAAGTTATACATATTTCGATGACACTGAAATACTAGAAAAATGTAGGTAGAGCTATACTGGTGAGATTCCGCATGAGAGATTCCTTACATAAATAAAATCACAAATATAATTTGTCATGCTAGGTTAATGTTATGGAAATATTTCCGTAATTAAAAATAAGTGTTATTTAAATTTTTATATACCTATTTGATATAATCGAACATGGTGGGAATATTTCAAGAACTTCATGGATTTGAGGTTACTGGGTTCTTTCAATCTACCACCCTCAAGTTGAAAATCTGCCGCCAACCACCAATAGGTGTGTTCCGGCAGCTGCGCACTTGAGAGCCAGTCTTCCACTAGGTTTAGCGTGTTACCATCTTGGGCCGCATCGTCACTTAACATCAGGTGAGATTGTGGCCACTACGCCAAACGTACGACGATAAAAAAAAAATGTGAATATGCTGGGTTAACGTTAACGGGCGTTAACGTGAAAAGAGATTTGAACAGGTCGGCATGACAGCGACGACTGGCTATGAATTGCAGATCCCTCGGTGGTCGTCGATGTTGTTAGATGACACTGCATCTACTCGCCATCAGGTAAATAGCCATTACTTTGCAGTGCTATGATAAAAAAATAAAGTTGTTTCATCACAAATTTCACTTTAAATGTTTATAAGTTCATCTTAAAATAAGTGCGACTGGTGATAACATCTTTACCTAGACTGTCAGCAATCTGCGTAGCCCGAATACTGCGATAGTTTGGCCATATCGCAAGAGGGAGTTCAAACAATCTGGATAAGCAGCTGTTGGCAGGGTACGTCGAGGGAAAGCGGTCAAGAGTATGTTGCGCAAAACTGTCTTCGGACCTGGTTATTTTTTTTTATTTATTTATTTAAGCAACCAACAAGGCGTACACTTCACAAAAACTTAAAAAAAATACAATATGCTTAACTTAGGATCTAAGTGTTGCCTTAATTAAAGGTGGCTCTGACATGCAAAAAAGTAGTGTAAAAAGTGTTTAAATGTTCATGAAATCAATAAGATATAAGAATACAAACAAATAACATAAGTGCTTAGTCACCACAAATGTGTTTCAAAACATGGTCTCTGAAGCATTTATAAGTCTGGACAAATATGTCAATGCTGGGATCTTTGCTTATGCTATTGTATTGTTTTTGCATTCTATTTACGCAGGAGAAGTGCCCCAGATTACTTTTAAAGGTTTTCGGGCTAAATGGAACATATGCTGTTTTTCTGGGTAACTTATATGGAGTGTTAATGTTAATTTTATTTAATAAATGAGGACAGTCCAGCATTCCATTCACCAGCTTGTACAAGAATGTATGGTCCAACAACAGTCTACGGTCTTCCAAAGAATTTATTTGAAAGTGCTTAAGATGATCCTGGTAAGATTTCAGAGTCTTGGCCATGTTACACTGGAAGGCTCCATGACATAAAAATCTTTTTTGAACACTTTTTAGACGATTCTTATGTACAGAGTACAGGGGCGACCAGACAGTGCTGCCATATTCTAAAATGGAACGGATGAAACTGTTAAAAACTAAAAATTTGGTTTTTACGTGTTTGAACTCTTTACAATTGCGAAGCAAAAACCCCAGCATTTTGTAACATTTGGTGACAATTTTATCTACATGTAAATTGAAATTATGTCGACTGTCTACATAGATACCTAAATCTTTAACACAATCAATCCTCTGCAGAATTTGGTGGTTTAACGAATAAGCTACAGGCAAATCTTTATTTTTTCTACTGAAGCGCATATGGTAACATTTGTCCGTATTTAAACATGTGTTATTATTGTTGCACCAATCAGCAAAACAAAGCAGATCATCTTGTAATAGTGCAGAGTCTGAGTCATTGAAAATGGCTTTGACTATTTTGAGATCATCAGCATATAAATAAATAGAAGAATTATGAAAAGTATGTATTATATCGTTGATAAAAATGTTAAAAATCACAGGAGCAAGACCTGATAACGTCATCTGGGTATCTGATTTAAATCCATTAACAACAACCCTAAATTTACGTTCTGATAGATATGACTTACACCAGGCTAAAAGGTTTCCCGACACGCCTAACAATGATAGTTTGGTAAATAATATATTATGGTCAACTTTGTCGAATGCTTTACAGAAGTCAGTGTAAATTACATCTACAGGGATGCCACGGTCTACAAAATCAACAACATCACTAACAAAAGACGCTAAGTTAGTAACAGTGGAGCGGGATCTTACAAAACCATGTTGGTGGGAAAAAAGAGATTGTTTCATGTGATTTGTAAAAACAGCCTCATGTCTCAATATGTGAAAGCTTCTCTGTCTCTGAGTAGGGCTGATGCGTATCTAATAAACATTTTAAATTTATTAATGCAAGCTTAAGATTTCTTTACTATTCTCACAAGGCAAACCCTTGGGATGTGAGGAAAAAATATTTATGTAAACGACAAAAAATTAATCTATAGAGGACTCTACAGCTGGCACAACGGCTTCGTATGCGTTAAATGCGATTGCGCAAATCAAATTAAAATAAAATAAGAATATTTGTCTTTCAAATATTTATTTATTTATTGTTAGCGTAAATACGAATTTTCAAGTTTCGAATTTCAGATACTAGCTAGTTCCTCACAGCAAATTATAAATTAAAAAATATACACATACATACATATAATAATACATACCTAAACTTCAACTATATAATTATATATTCACACTTGAATCAGATTTAAAAATATATAGTTAATACATCCGCGTGAGAGATTCCTTACTGTTTTTACAAACATAATTCGAAATGCTTGGTTAATAGTATCAAAACTATTTATCTTATTAAAAAAAATCTATTTGGAAGAAGAACAACACAGATCCACTATTATTGCATATGCAAAATTAAAATTCGGAATGCGTATACCTTTTGTGACATTCGTCATTGAATTGAATAATTAGTAATTGAATATTGGCGAAGCTGTTGATAAAATATTGTTTTAGAGAAGTACAGTATGTACACAAGATATTAAAATATTGTTCTAATTTCATAAATGTAATAAGCGCTGAAAGGTATCAGATTGCAAATATTTATTTATATTTAAAAAACAAGCTCGTATTTACAAATTATATCGTCGAAGTAAAAATTAAATAATATTTTTTTATGAATAATGTTACAGGAGACACCCCATCTTTTGTCACTGACCAGTGGCGAAGGCAGTACCTCTACACAGGTACAAAATGATCCCCTAAGGGAAAACGCATATAAATATACCTGGACTATGAATTTCTTGTCCCGCTGTTAAAATTAGTCAAAATTTGAAAATTTGCGTGCGGGCATGCGCAGTGTCCCGTAGTTGCCTTTCCCTATATGCAGACTTAAGGATCATACATATTACACCGGGCCGCAGGCTGGTGTCAATAGCTGACGCCGACCTAGTAATCGATTCCCCTGTCGATTACCTCCAAACCGGCGTCAGGAAGACCTCGAGAGAGGTGCAAGTGACAAAAGATCGCCGCATTATACTACCTGCCGACGTGCGAGCGTGTTACGCCATCACAACAAATAATAATTGCTGACCGAGAGTAAATATGAAACCGAATTCTCAGTCCCACGGTGAACCTGAGATCGAGTCAGCAATTTCAGTAGAAACGTTCGGCAACCCGACTCCTTCCTTACTACATTATGTTTGTATTAATTATTAAGCCGCACTGTGAGCCTAGCATCGGCAGCAGTCACATCTTATTAGTTTTAACTAGTTTGTAATTTCAAATAAATTAAGTTTAAAGTAATTTTGGTTTTTTGGATCGTCCGGCTCTGAACTTCGTAATTAGCGTTGGTTACGGAAAAGGATGCCGGGAAACGTGCACATGACTCTTATCTGTCTAGGGATAATTGCGTTCGGTTACGCGCACTTCAGAGAGCTGTTAGAACCCTCATAGCCGACTTCATGGCCTACTGGAACTTCACCCGCTCTCTCAAGCTAGACGCATTTGCCCCGATGCCGGCTCTCGATAGGGGCCCCGGTCTCGCTCTCGCGTTCGACAGCGACGATAAAGCGGAATGCCTTGCGGCAAGCCTGGAGAGCCACAGTTTTACGGTAACCTGCATCCCGGCACGAACTAAAAAGTTCACTATATCTTAGCTTTGTCGTACCGTAAAACTGTGGAACCATCTTCCGGCCAATGTGTTCCCTCCTCCTTATGACATGGGGTCTTTCAAGCGTAACGTGAAGAGATATTTATGCAGGCCGGCATGACAGCGGCGACCGTCGATGAATTTATATCTCTTGGTGGTCGCTGTTGTATTTGATTTTACTGTGCTTACCCATCAGGGACCGTACATTCAAAGTGCCGAGCTATTATAAAAAAGTACTCTCCACACCCCACCCCATACGCTCAGGTATTCCACAAGGCTCAATTTTGGCACCTTGTCTATTCAGTCAGTACATCAGCACATCCTGCGTACCATCTACGCCCATATAGGTTTATACGCTGAAAATACATTTTTCTATGCCACACGCAGGAACAGAGTTCAATTCGGAGCCTGCTTCCAACGCGCCATAACCATTCTCGAAGATGGTTCTGTAAATAGCGCATAGATCTCAACCCCGATAAGAGTACCGCGATTATCTTTAATCCTGGATATCTAAGAAAACCCACGAAACCCTCCACCTTTTCGGTATCCCAATCCTCTTGGCCATCCAGACTAAATATCTCGGTCTCACCCTCGACAATAGAATGAACTTCAATACACATGTCCGAAGTCCGGAACAGGGCTGCCATAGTCCTGGGTCGCTTGCATCCTCTATTATTCTCAGTTAGCAAAATGTCCCAGAGACATAAGCTTACACTATACGAAACATGTATGTTCGCCCGGTCCTAACATGAACTGCGCTGCATTCGCACATATGTCCAAGCATAATTTAGTCTAGTCAGCTAAAAAAAGTCTGAAACAGATTTTGACTTAAGCTTGTCGATGGCCAATGGTTCATTCGGAACGTAGAACTCCATAGAGATATGGAATTTCTTTCAATCGAATCATATGTTAAATTCTTCGCGAGAACCTATTTCGACACAGCATCAAATCACTCGAGCCGATAGTGGTAGCCATCGCAAATTAGACCCCAGTCCCAAACGCCCCAAAGGCAAAACGCCTACCAGTGAATATATTGACCGACCCCGATGACGAGATCGAGAAAGCCAACGCGTACTACTTTATTTTTTATTTTTTTCGAACTGACTATACTGTTAGCCTTAGGGGCCCTGGAGCCTTTTCGGCTTTTACAGCTTTACCGAGCTTGGGGTGAGCGCTTAAGACACTCAGCCACGAAAGCTAGGCAACAACATCTGAGGGTGCCAAAGTGGCCGAACCTCGGCTCGGACTGTTGCGCGTATGCAATTAAGTCGCGATCTGAATTAATCCCTATCATTTGATCTAAACTAACTATACATAAATACATATTTCTTCCCCCTGGGAGGAGGGAAGGAACATGTGTATGTGTATTTAGTGGTCTGAACTTTTTGTCCAATCTAACTAGGCAAAAAAAGAAAAAAAAAGGTCCCTTACAGAACCTATGTACCTGTGGTCTGTGTATGTGTGTATAATGCAGTGTCATGTATGGCTGTGAAAGCTAGTGAATGTAGAGTCACAGTATCGCGCGAGCGGCTGCTTGGCTCAAGGGCTTCATGCCGATGGATCGGACCTAGGCTTGAGTTGCCACAGAGGAGGGCGTGGTCGTGGCGGATGTGCGGCGGCGAAGTTAACCGTACGTCCCTTGCGGAGGGAACGGTGGTTTCGCGGGCGTGGGCGCGAGCACGCATATGTTGCGGGAGCGGACGCGTAGAAATTGTTAGCATTCTCGATGTCGTCATCGGGATCGACAAAGAGATTTCGCGGACGGCGTTTGTAACGTTGGACAACGGGTATCGAGTGGCCTGGCTTGTAGTTCACAAAGGATTTTACGAGCGGGTTGAGATTATTCGAAGCGCTATCGAAGTATCTCCTAGTGAGATATTTCTTATAGGCTTCTATCGAGGGAAGCCTCATGTCCCTGTGGAGGTCCATGTTCCTAACGAAGGCTGGAGGGCCAAGCAGGCGACGGAGAAACCGATTTTGGACTCTTTGCATGCAGACAAAGTTATGTTTGGGCATATGTGCGAACGCGGCGCAGCTATATGTCAAGATCGGGCGGACGCACATCTTGTACAGTGTAAGCTTATGTCTTAAGGCCATTTTGCTTACCGAACTGAGCAAGGGTCACAAGCGGGAAAGGATCCAGATGGTCCTATTCCGGACTATAGTAACGTGTACGTTGAAGTTAAGCTTCGAGACGAGGGTGACACCCAGATATTTAGTCTTAGGCCCAAGGGATATTCCTACCGAATAGTGTGAGGGGTTCTATCGTGCGTGGTAATATACATGTGTGCGGTTAGAACATAATCGCGGCACTCATTACCGGATTAATAGCTATTCGCCACTTACGAAACCACTCCCCGAGAGTGGTTACGGAGCGTTGTATTTTGTAGGCGAGATGATATCTGTTCCGATTTGACGCGTATATGACTGTGTCGTCAGCGTAGAACCCTACCTCGACCTCGGGGGGTTTCGGGAGGTCGCTGACGTACAAATTGAATAGGCAAGGTGCCGGAATGGAGCCTTGCGGGACGCCTGAGCGTATAGGGCGGGCGGTGGAGAGTACTCCTTCCACTCGGTAGTGGAAGGTGCGGTCGCTTAGGTAATCGCGGACTATGTGTACTAGCCTATGCGGGACTTCTAATTGATGTAGCTTGTGGACTAGTCCGGCGTGCCAGACCTTATCGAAGGCCTTAGTTACGTTGAAAAAGACCGCAAGCGTGCGGGCGGGAGCGATATTACTCTTGGCGAAGTTACTCGTGATGTGCTCCGTGAGGCGGTGCACTTGATGTGTACACGAGTGTCAGGCGCGAAAACCGAATTGTTCGGGCGGGTATAAATTTTTGTCGTCTATAACGACCTTGAGACGGTTAAGAAGGAGCCTCTCGTAGAGTTTCCCTAGCGTGTTTAAAATGCTGATCGGGCGATACGCGTTCTACACGTCCATCGTTATAAACCAAGCGTGTTTGCGCCCACGCCCGCGAGACAACTGTTCCCACCGCAGAGAACGGGCGGTTAACTTCACTCCTGCACACCCGCCACGTCCTCACTTTCCTGCGGCAACTTGTAACACAAGAATTATCTTTCTAGCCATCTACTTCACCAGATATATAAGCAAATTTGAAATACATTACTATCGTAAGATCTGAGGTTAGGAGTAGGTTGGTCGAGAGTGTGTAGCGAAGCGAGCTACAAGCTCTCTTGGACGGCTGACACGGAACACGAATTTCGTGGTTAAAGAAAAATGTGAAAAGTTAAGAAGATTATGGATTCTCATGAGCAAGGTCCCACCCAATATTATGGGAGTTGATTCCCTAGCATTTTAGTGACAAGTAGAGTAGCTCACGTAGTTTAAGAAAATATTTAATGCAAATAGAAGTGCCTGCATAGTCCTCTGCATTCAGGAATATATTGGTGTGAGACACCTAATATAAAATATGTTAATGCGCAACGTGGCGTGGTGAAGTGACGTCATCTCATTCGGCGTGGCGATTATTGTTGGAGCCTGGGCATCGTCTGGATGGGAGTGGTCTAGCACCTGGAGGAGTTGTCGCCGTGGATCAGCGTAACAGGACAGTAACAATTATCATTTTTTATATAAATTGTAAAGTAGATTCAGATCATCACCACTATATAATGTCTGTGTTACATTAGATTATATTTCGTTTTACCATTAGTGAAAGAATTTGCATCATTGGCTGTACAAGGTTTAGAAACATAATGTATAAATTAATTAAATAACACGTGTCCAACAGAACCACCTTTTATTTGAAGTACCTCACAGTTTAGTTTTTTTCAATCAACAGTAACTATAAATATATATATTAGGTCTTTACCTATGAAATTGCCGTTTTGTATGAAAAAATTTAAACGATGTTTTTTCATGTATTTTTAATTTGTATTAATCGAAGTAATCACCCATGCAATCAATGCATCTTTGCCAGCGCAGCGGCAGTTTATTGATGCCCTTCTTAAAAAAATCAGCTGGACGGGAGGCAACAAATTCTTCAAAGGTATTTTGTACTGCCTCTCGGGTATTGAATTCTTTTCCTGCCAAGGAGTTATCCAAATTATGGAAAAGTAGTAGTCTGTAGGCGCAAGGTCTGGTGAGTAGGGCGGATGACGGAGAACTTCGAACCCCAGTTCTCGCAACTTGGAGACCGACTGTTGTGCAGTGTGAGGTCGCGCGTTGTCGTGCAGGAGCAGCGGAGACGAGCGATTGACCAATGCTGGTTGCAGATGTGCCAGCTTCTCCATCATTGTTTTCAGCTCTTCACAGTACACATCTGCAGTAATGCTCACCCCGTTTGTTAAGAAGCTGTGATGAATCACACCGGCGCTAGACCACCAAACAGTGACCATCACTTTTCTAGGGGTAAGTTTTCGTTTAGGGCATTGTTTAGGTGCTGAACCAGGATCCAACCAACTTGCTGAGCGCTTGCGGTTATCAAACAGAATCCATTTTTCATCGCAGATAACAATGCGGTTCAAAATCCCTTCATTTGTGTGTCTGTTGAGCAGTGCAAGGCATGTCTCGACGCGTACTTCGCGCTGGCGATCATTGAGTTCGTGGGGCACCCATTTGTCAAGCTTTTTTACCTTGCCAATTTGACGCAAATGGACCAATATTGTTTTGTCGTCGAACGTCTAACGTCGAAAGCTGCTGCTAATTCAGCCGTAGATTGTGTATCATCAGCTTCCACAATCGCCTTTAATTCGTCATTGTCGACCAAAGTCTTCGGACGACCGCGAGGTTCATTTTTCAGGTCGAAATTCCCAGAACGGAAGCGAGCAAACCAATAACAGGTGGTGCGTTAGTTTGTAGTGTTAGCTCCGTATACGTCGTTGATGTTGCGTGCCGCTTGTGCCGCGTTTCTGCCACGACGGTACTCATATTCCATAATTACTCGAATTTTTAACGTATCCATGATGACAAAAAAGATTGAAATGCGATGAAAATGTAACACTAATCAATAAACAAATGACTACTTTTGGAAAAAGAATTCCATGTTTTTAAAATAAAATTAATTTGAAATTATAATTCTTAGCCAAACAAAAAATATTTTGATTTGAAATGACCAGTACTGCAGAACGGCAATTTTATAGGTAAAGACCTATTTTATATATAAATTTGACTAGGGTAGTAAGTTCTTCCTAGTCTGGCGCCCTTTATTAAATAAATTAACTTAATTCCGCATATTGTTAGGTATTGCCAGACTTACGCCTGATTAAAATCTACCAGACAACCGTGCTCTACCGATTGGATGAAGGTGGTGAGTGGCTCAGCCCTACGTTGAGGCTACAAACTCAAGCTTGGATCCGTTCCTCCAGCATGGAGCCCTTGAGCCAGCAGCCGCTCGCGCGATACAGTGACACTAGATTCATTAGCTACCACCATACAATCATTAAACTGTACATACCACTCAGGTACATAGGTTCTGTAAGAGACAATTTTTTTCTTTTTTTGGTTAGTTAGTTTTAAACAAAATTTAGAGATTACTAAAGACATACACGTACGTTTCTTTCCTGCAATTTGCCAGTTCGCGAGTTATTTGCAACTACGGCAACAGTCCAAGACGAGGCGCGCCACTTTCGCACCCTTGGAGCTTGTTGCCATGCTTTAGCGACTCAGTGCCTTAAATACTCGCCTCCAAGCCGGGGTGAAGCTGTAAAAGCCGTCGGAGTCTTGAGGGCCCTTTCGGCTGTAGGAAGTAATCCATGCTAAACCGGGCCGGAGCTGGGCCGGATTCTTGCCACCGTGCCCGGCTTATATAACATGAATCACCTTTAGATAGTGGTCTTAAAAGTTGTTTTCAATGGAAATTGTACGAAATTACTTCTCCAAATATATTTTGTTAGTTGATTGACTATTACTAGTTAACTAATTACCTCTGATAGTTTTCCTTTTAACTTCATTTTTTTTACATATCCAAAAACAACCATTTATCTGGCAGGGCGGGACACACACTTGACTCTAACAAAAATTAGCACTTAATATTTTGCAAACGGATCCTTAAATCAAAAAAGTGTTTTTCCAGACCCACAATATTTTTGAATGACCTATACAACGACACACCACACAATGTGATTGATGAGAAAAAAATCCCCTTTACTTGCAGGGGAAATACCCTAAAGATTTTTTACCACTTTATCGGCTTGATTGATATGTATACCCCTACCAAATTACAGATTTCTAGTACTATGAATCTCTGAGCTAAACCGCGTACAGACAGACGGACATACCGAAACTTTTGGGTTCCTTTTGACTTCGGAATCCTAAAAACTTTTATTAGTCTTACTAATAATTTCAAGTATTAAAACTGTGCTGGTCTTTGAAAAAATCTAGCTTGTACTGACACCAACCTAAAAAAATGTATATTTCTAATTTGTTTCGTACCTACTTTTGATATCGTTTTGTTGGTAAATTTCGTGTATATATATAAAAACATTATTTCATAATTTTGAGTTAATTCTTTTGAAGTCGTTTTTTTTAAATTACTTATTTTTTTCATTTGTAGTTTTTGGTTTGATATTTCTCACATATAGAATTTGACCAAGGTTTTAAGATGTTTTCCCTTTGACATCGCATCCGTAGCTCGTATCAATAAGCCGGCCGTCACACTTACCTACACACGCATTTACCTACACGTACCTTGAAAACTACTGAATCGATTATAATAAAATTTGCACTGTTTCCTAAGTTGAAGAAAATGTAAGACAATAAAAAATGAGTGCAGCAGTTCACACGTGTCAGAAGTAAAACCTTCAGAACAAATACGGTGATAGTCGTTTTTCATACACGAAATTCCACGCGGACGAAGTCACAGGCACAGCTCTTTATTATATATTTATAATTAAAACAATCAATTGAATTTAACATATCAACTCTATTTTACATTTATTACATTGAAAAAATAACAAATTGAATATAATTAAAATGAAACTTTTTTAAATGATGTATTAGTCTATCAAAGTACAAGCTATAAAGCTACCTATTTCCCTAAGCAGACTAGGCGTACGCAAGGGCTGGCGTCTTGAGCTTGTAAAGCTTCCGGTTCTGTGTTAGCAATGGGCGTTGCTGAAGCAAACGCCAGGATGGCCCACACTATCATCATTATGTACTTTAACTGAAATGAAATACACAAAACTGTAGTTATGTAGGCATCACGGCTCAGTGATAGCTCGATCAGACACCACGTCGATCGACGTGGGCTGGAATTCTGCAATGTCCTTGAGATGTTGGTGAAGGAATACACCGTGATGAAACGATAGCATGATTATAAGACTCTCTTGAATACTCGCAAAACTAGAAGTTGAAAATCTTTCGCCAAGTCTACTACACTACCAATGTGTTCCGACAGCTGCAATGGACCGCCAAAACCAATTCCGTGTCTACGGCTACATCGTCACTTAACATCAGGTGAGTTTGTAATCATACGCTGTCATATATTAACAAGATGAAGGGACTTATTGCTAATAAACATCAATTCTTTTCAACTTATTTACTTGAAATGTCATAATTTTATATTTTTTTCATTGTTGATTTAAAAGTTTACTTTAATTTACTAAAAATATCTTACCTAAATAAATTACGCAACTTCTATATATTTTTAGGTATATATCTATAATTTAAACTATTTTTATGACATCTATTATCACCATATAATCGGTATCAATCAGGCAGATAAAAAGGCATTTCATTTAACTAATGAAATGCCATACGAAGAAAAATAAGTATACTTAACGTGTGTTTTGAACCGGTAAGATACGATTACACCGTAGTAACCGACATAGACATATAATCTATATTCCACTTAATAAATATTTTCATAAAAGTATAAACATTTAATAACAAATAATATTTCTACTTACAGAGTTCATGTTGGCAGTTCTTGTAGAATTGTGTTGTAAGTAGATCAATTTTCGGTTTATATATACTTTTTCTTAGCTGAAAATAAATATAAAAAATTAAAATTAATTATACCTATACCGACATTAATCGTTAAAAAAAATGCTTCGAATCGTCCAACCGTCTCGTGATTATAATTATGAGAATGTATTATAATATATTCTTATTAACTTGTTCCAGCGGCTTCGCGCTCTTGACATTGCTATTGATGCAATCTTTTAATTGTTTACTCGTCGCTCCTAAGCCTATTTATGTATTTAAACATCGTGAATTTCAGAGGTTCTCGTATTCCGTTCAACATTTTTTTAATGAAAACGTATTTACTTTTTTAAATTATATACATATGTACGTACATTTCAGATATATTTCGATTAAACTTAAATAAATAAAAAAATGTAGGTAGAGACAAATAGATGTTATTCCGCATGAGAGATTCCTCACAGAAGGTCACAACTATAATTTGTCATGCTTGGCTAATGTTATCAAAATGTTTTCTTAATTTAAAATAAGTTTTATTTAAATTTTTATATACCTAATTGACATAATCGAACATGGTGGAAATATTTGAAGAACTTCATGGATTTGAGCTTACTAAGTTCTTTCAATCGTGAATATGGTGGGTTGCGTTATTACATAACTTGAAGAGAGATTTGAGCAGGTCGGCATGACAGCGACGACTGGCTATGGTTTTTTTTTCGAACTGACTATACTGTTAGCCTTAGTGGCCCTGGTACATTTACGGCTTTTACAGCTTCACCGGGCTTGGGAGCGAGCGCTTAAGGCACTCAGCCACGAAAGCTTTGCAACAACATCCGAGGGTGCCAAAGTGGCCGAACTACGGCTCGAACTGTTGCGCGTATGCAAATGAGTCGCGATCTGGATAATTCCCTATCATTCGAGCTAAACTAACTGTACATATATACATGTGCCTTCCCCCTGGGAGGAGAGAAGGAACATGTGTATGTGTATTTAGTGATCTGATTTTTTTTGTCTAACTAGGCAAAAAAAGAAAAAAAGGTCCATTACAGAACCTATGTACCTATGTGGTGTGCATGTGTGTATATTGCAGTGTCATGTGTGTCTGTGAGAGCTAGTGAATGTAGAGTCACTGTATCGCGCGAGCGGCTGCTTAGCTCAAGGGCTCCTTATCGATGGATCGAACCTAGGCTTGAGTTGCCGCAGAGGAGGCCGGTCGTGGCGGTGGCTATGAATTGTACATCCCTTGGTGGTCCCCGATGTTGTTGGATGACACTGTACCTACTTGCCATCAGGTAAAGAGTGCATCACTCTTCAAGAATCACTGTGCAGTGCTATGATTTAAAAAAATAAAGTTGTTTCATCACAAATTACACTTTAATTGTTTCTAAGACCATCTTAAAAAAAGTGCGGCTTGTGATAACACCTAGACCTAGACTGTCAGCAGTTTGCTTAGCTCGAATACTGCGATAGTTTGGCCATACCGCAAGAGGGAGTTCAAACAATCTGGAAAAGCAGCTGTTGACAAATTCGAGGGAAAGCGGTCGAGAGAAAGATGCGCAAGACGGTCATCGGGCCTGGTTAATAAAATTAGTTTTTTTATATGTATTCTTAAGTTTGTCTGAATATGTGAAAGTTTCTTTGACTCTGAGTAGGGCTGTCGCGTATCTAAACATTCTACATGTATTAATGCAAGTTTAAGCTTTGTTTACTATTCTCACAAGACTAACTCTTGGGATGTGAGGGAAAATTGTGCATGTAAACGACAAAAATTAAATACTGTCTATATAGAGGACTCTATAGCTGGCACAGCGGCTTCGTCTGCGTCAAATGTGATTGTGCAAATCAAATCAAAATGTTGCTCAGAGCAACTTATAAAATAAAAATATATACACATACATATAATACATACCTTAATTTCAACAATATATTATATATTCACAATTTAATCAGACTCATATTAATAAGTAAGTTAATACATCCGCATAGAGATTCCTTACGAAATTTCAAAAACATAATTCGTAATGCGTGGTTAATATTATTAAAATATTTATCTATTTAAAAAATATTAAAATATTTATCTTATTAAAAAAGTTATATCTGGAAGAACAACAACACAGAGCCACAATTTTTGCATATGCATAATTAAAACTCGGAATGCTTGGGTAGGTATGGTATACCTTTTGTGACATCATAATTGAATATTGGCAAAGTTACTGATAAAAGATTATTTTAAAGAAGTACAGTACACAAGATATTAAAATTTTGATCTAATTTCTGAAGTGTAATAAGTGCTTAAATATATTAGAAATATATTTTTATATTTAACAAAATAAGCTTTAATATAATTTATCATATCATCGAACTAAAGAGTAAATACATATTAATTTTAATGAATAACGTTACAAGAGTTACCTTGTGTCACTGACCAGAGGCGAATATACATTATACAAAGGTACAAAATGATCCCTAAGAGAAAACGCATATAAATGTACCAAAACCACAAATTTCTTGCCCGACTGTTAAAATTAGTCAAAATTAAAAAAAGAAATTGTTAGTAAATGTGGTATACTATAATTTAAGCAGAAATATAGTCATGTAAATACAATTTCATTGTATTAAGAAAAAAAACTAAATTAACATCTTTGTCCGAAGACGATTTTGTCATGTCATATTTACTCTACTTTAAGTTGGTCGTTTCTCTTTTACCTATTGGCCCGTAGTCTTATAGGATAATCCTTAAATTGAAAAGAGAATTAAATAAACACACGATTTAATATACACATTATAAGAACCATGTTTTTAGGAAATAAAAACACTTAAATCGTTTGCTACTCAGTACTTACACCTTTACCTACCTTTATACATATGAAAAAAATAGAGGCGTTATGGAACGTATGTCAGATGTGAAGCATGGAAATTTAATGATATTTTTAATTTTTATATTGAAATATGAATACTTAAATATAAACGAAAAATACTAATATTGTGACGTAATTAATTAATAAAATTCAATGTTATTTAATTACTTTATATCTATTTATTTACAAAAGAAATATATTTTAATGATGTGCAACAACATAAAGTTAAAATTTTGTTTTACATTATGATTAAATTATTTAAACTGATATTCACGTATAACATATGGTTAGCATAAAAAACTACGCTAATAAACTAATACACACGTAGTAGAGAGAGAAGCGTTCATCATAGGTATAAATGTAAAGATGGGCCCCGAGCTAGGAACATTAAGTGGTTAAATCGTTCTACGCACCGAGTCATACAGAGCTGACCAGATGCGACGCTGAACGACTGGCACGTAGCAACGTCCAAATAAAACGCTTTAACTCCTGTCGAAATGCGCCATTAGATGTTTCACATGAAAAATGAAGCATTGAAACAAAAATATTATTAATTTAATAGTGCGAGTAAAATGATCCTTGGGATAATTTATTGTTATTTATAAATATTATTAATTTTAATATTATAATCGTTCTTAAAGAGTAAACTGCTGTTGTGCGTCGGAGCTGAAAAACACAATAGTTTTATTGCTCGCTAAGTAAAAAGTTTTCTTAATGATTTTTCTTTAACGATGTAAAAGCCATAGAATTATGAATATACAGTACACAGCTAGCGGACTATATTACTCTATGGTAAAAGCAGGTAAATGTTTAGTCCGGAGTGTGACCACCTTTTGCTGACATTCATCTGGGCATGCTAGCGAGTATATTCCTTAAGGTTTCATGCGGAATACGTTCCCACTCCTCGCTTATCACATTCTTTAGATCTCTGATGATCCTCAAACCACAAAATAACGCTTAGTACTAAAACCCTAAACTCTACCAGAGACATCGACGAGTCTATTCACCACTTTACGGCCATTCTAACTTCTGCTAGAGAACTATATGTCCCAGTCGGTAAAGTTTGCCATAAATCTACCCCGTTACCTAAACGTCTTAAGAAACTCATTAAAGTTAAAAATAGCCTTCGCAGACTTGAACTATCCTCGACACAAATCTACACCCGTCGTACCCTAAGATTTATGTTAAACATGCTGCAAAATGAAATAAATACAAAGCTCCGTTTACATAACGATTGGGTTTGGAATAAAAGGTTGGCAAAGGTAGACAACCCATCCTCAGACATATGGCGTGTGGCTAAAAACCTTCATCCTAAATCTACTGCCATACCGGCACTTAAAGTTAAGGATGGATCTCTATCCTGCTCTCCTAAACACCAATGTGAGGTACTAGCTGACACATTTCTCGAAAACATGAACCTTACTTTGAATTGGGTTAGCAATGATATTGAAGCAAACGTTATGGCTTCCGTTAAAATGTTAGAATCTCATACTCCTGATGCTTCTCTTCCCCCTATCAAGCCACGTGAACTTAGTGGAATCCTGCGTGATCTTAAATGGCGTAAGTCCCCTGGATTAGACGATTTGCATAATCCTATCCTTAAAAACTTAACCCGCAAAGCCTTGGTTCTTTTGACCAAGATTCTTAATGCCTGTCTTCTCCTTTCATATTTCCCCGTGGCTTGGAAAACAGCCAAAATCATTCCAGTGCTTAAACCTGGTAAAGATGAATCTGTTAGCTCAAACTACAGACCCATAAGTCTACTCTCTTCGCTGAGTAAAATTTTTGAACGTCTTATTTACTCGCGACTGTTAAAAGTTTCTGAGCATATTTTAAGCGATTACCAGTTTGGGTTCCGTAAACACCATTCTACTACTCTTCAGTTCGAGTTTGCTCGAGTTGCCAAACATGTCAGGTATCACTTTAGTAAGGGAGAATCGACAGGAATGTTTCTCCTTGATATTGAAAAGGCTTTTGACACTGTTTGGCACCATGGACTACTTCACAAATTAGTCACCTTAAAAATTCCTTTGGCCATTATCAAACTCCTACATTCCTACCTGTTGAATCGCCAATTTGTTGTCAGTATTGGCAGTACGATTTCTGATCCCCGTGCTGCTCCAGCTGGTGTCCCTCAGGGTTTCACTTTGGGACCGTATCTGTTTCTGTTATTTATTAACGATATTCCTGTACAACCGCGCACCAAGCTTGCTTGTTTTGCAGATGATACTGCCTCACTAACTTCTTCCATAGATATTGATCTCATCATTGATAGGCTGCAGCTTTCATTGCTATCTTTACAGCACTTCTTCACGATGTGGAAGCTCAAACTCAATGAGACCAAAACCGAAGCGATTCTATTTACCAAAACGCGCAAGCGCCCAATTAGACACTTGCACTTACATTGCCATGATGTTGAGTGGAAACCATCTGTCAAGTACTTAGGAGTCCTTTTGGACACGAAACTAACTTGGTCACCTCATATCACGCATGCTACATTGAATGCGATCAAAGCCATGGGCGCCTTAAATGCAATCTTCAATAGACGAAGTGTCCTCAGCCCTAGTACCAAATTACGAATCTATACCACACTTATTAGACCTTGCTTGACTTATGCTGCTCCCGTGTGGGGCAGTACTTGCATCACAAATATAAATAAAATCCAAGTCATCCAGAATAAAGCACTAAAAATAGCTTTTAATACACCCTTCTTCACTAATCTAACTAAACTACATGAATCTATTAAATTTCCATTGCTCAGAAACTACATTTACATGTTAACACAAAACTTTAAACTGAAATCAATCAATAACAGTAACGTTGAAATATCATCTCTAAATAATTGACACATTGTATAAAGTTTGTCTCTTTGCACATACATAACATTATATCGATGTCGATGAAATCATGCACCGCCCCGTCTCTAGTTCACCGTTACTTGGTTGCAACAAAGTCGCGCGATGTTTACCCACATTGGTCAAGATGTCTAACTGATATTGTCTACCATTGTTTTATTCTACCTTCTTTATATTTTTCTACTAATTAACTTTGGTTAATGTTATACATTTTATTTACTATTTACCTGCTAAAAATGTATCTTCTAGTTTTAACGAGATGCGCAAATATTACTTTTTTACATTGTTAAATTGATCCAATTGTTATTGTCTTAAAAAGTTTAACATTATTTTATAAGTTTGAAAAAGGCGTTGTTAGCCTAATAAACATTTAATACGTTTAAGATTCTGATGCCTCGATTAAGTTCTTTGCTTTAAGAAATTTGTACTTTTGATTAATAAAATGATTTATAAAGTTTATTGGGCCAACTGTCTACCGAGCAGCCGCGCGACTAACGCATCCGTGTAGACTACCGGTGCTTTTACTTACCGTACTTGCTTACAGCTTTCCAGATTGCTTGCTGTTCATGTTTTCTGCTCCGCTGCTAGGGTAGTTGTACAGCATATAATCTTCCCCTTTAAATAGGCTATAGTAAATATATTTTTTTAATCTAACTAGGTTTTCTAGAGATTAGCGCGTTTAAATAAACAAACAATTTCTTAAGCTTTATAATATAGCATGGATTAATACTTTAGTCGGAAATGGAATCCGAGATTTAAAATATGTACAATGGTGTTGCCAATTCAAATAATAATCTTGTTTGTGTGTTTTTTCAAAAAGGACTAAAATCGCAATAAATCTATACGTATAACTTAAACACCTAGAACAAAATATTACAGATACAAAATTTTGTCTATTTTGTTATTAAGAATATTATTTCCTGTTTATTAACTTTAACAACAAGTAAAATTACTTAACTACTTGACTACTGAATTGGTATTTCATTCATTCATTTATTCAGGTTTACGCTTTGATTCGAATTATCCGAATTATCGTATTATTAGCGCCGCTCCGTACGCGCCAACATCGCATAAATGGCGAAACTACACTAAAGTAAGCTGCACGGTTTGACGTGCAACATACTCAAACAGAGTGAAATCGCGAAGTTTGTTATAATATTTATTAAATTTCCCTCCACCTTTTCGGTATCCCAATCCCCTTGGCCCTCCAGACTAAATATTTGGGTCTCATCCTCGACAATAGACTGAACTTCAATACACATGTCCGTATAGTCCGGAACAGGGCTGCCATAGTCCTGGGCCGCTTGCATCCTCTATTATTCTCGGTTAGCAAAATGTCCCAGAGACAAGCTTACACTATACTATATAGACATGTATGTCCGCCCGGTCCTAACATGTACCTAAGTTGCATTAGCACATATGTCCAAGCATAATTTAGTCCGCTCCAAGAAGTCCAAAACAGATTATACGTTAGCTTGTGGATGCCCCATGGTTCGTTCGGAACGTAGATCTCCATAGAGATATGGAACTTCTTTCGATCGAATCATATGTTAAATTCCTCGCGAGAACCTATTTCGACACAGCGTCAAATCATCCGAGCCGATAGTGGTAGCCGTCGCAAATTACTAAATAGTAATTCTAGTCTAAAGCCTGGAGGAATTGTCGCCGTGGACCAGCGTAACAGAACAGTAACAATTATCATTTTTTATATAAATTGTAATGTAGATTCAGATCGTCACCACTATGTAATGTCTGTGAAACTAGACTTTATTTCGTTTTACTATTAGTGAAAGAATTTGCATCATTGACTGTACAAGGTTTAGAAACGTAATGCATAAATTAATTAAATAACAACAAAACCATCTTTTATTTGAAGTACCTCACAGCTTAGTTATTTTTTCAATAAAAAGTAACTATAAATGTGTATATACATTTGATTAGGGTAGTTAAGTTCTTCGTAGTCTGGCCGCCACACCACTCAGGTACATAGAAATTGTAAGGGAATATTTTTTTTCTTTTTTGACTAGTTAGTTTAGAAAAAAAAATGAGATTACATATACGCACGTTTCGTCCCTCCTCCCGGAGGAAAGCGGCATGAGATTGTGGCCACTACGCCAAAACCTATAAACATTTAAAAAAAAATGGCAGCAGCGACTAACGATTGATTTCGATCTATCTGTGGTCGCCGTTGTATTTGGATTGTACTGAGCTTACCATCAGGGAGTACAGTCAATGTGCCAAGCTACTATAAAAAAAATACGAATTACGGATAAGGAATTAGTCAGTTCGCGACTTATTTGCAACTAAGGCAACAGCCGAAGATGAGGCACGCCACTTTGGCACCCTTGGAGCTTGTTACCATGTTTTAGCGGCTGAGTGCCTTAAGTACTCGCCTCCAAGCCGGAGTGAAGCTGTAAAAGCCGTCTGAGGCTTGAGGGCTCTTTCGACTTTAGGTTTTTTTTTTTTTTTTTTTCGAACTGACTACACTGTTAGCCTGATGGGCCCTGGAGCCTTTACGGCTTTTACAGCTTTACCGGGCTTGGTCGACTTTAGGAAGTAATTCATGCTACACCGGGCCGGATTCGTGCCACCGTGCCTACTTGTTTTTCGTGTTAACGAATCATCCTTAGAGAGCGGTCTTAAAAGTTGTTTTCATTGGAATTTCTACGAATTTACTTCTCCAAATATATTTTATAAGTTGATTGACTATTATTACTCGTTAATTACTGACCTCTGATAGTTTTCCTTTTAACTTCATTATACTACTACCAGAATTTTTTTCACTTATCTAAAAACAATCATTTATCTAACATTTGACTCTTACAAAAATTAGCACTTTAAAGCATAATATTTTGCAAACGGATCCTTAAATCAAAAAGTTGTTTCCAGACCCACAATATTTTTGAACGACCAACGACCAATCCAATGACACACCACACGATGTGATAGATGAGAAAAAAATCCCCCTTTACGTGTAGGGGAGGTACCCTAAACATTTCTTTAAAGATTTTTTTACCACTTTATCGGCTTGATTAACTCATATCAAATTACAGCTTTCTAGTACTATGAATCTCTGAGCTAAACCGCGGACAGACAGACAGACGGACATACCGAAACTTTTGGGTTCCTTTTGAATTCGGAATTCTAAATTGCTACTTATAATTTAAAGTATTAAAACCGTGCTGGTCTTTGAAAAAATCCAGCTTGTACTGGCACCAACCTCAAAAAAATTGTAAACCCCTAATTTGTGTCGTATCTACTTTTGATATCGTTTTGTTGATTAATTTCGTGTGTATATATATAAAAACATTATGTCATAATATTGAGTTATTTTTTTTTGAATTCGATTTTTTAATTACTTTTTTATTTTGTAATTTTTTGTTTGATATTTGTCACATATTGTATTTGACCAAGGTTCTGAGATGTTTTCACTTTGACATCACATCCGTAGCTCGTATCAATAAGCCGGCCGTTACACTTACCTACACGTATTTATACATATCTTGAAAACTACTAAATCGATTTTGATGACATTTGCACTATTCATACTAATTTGAAGAAAATGTAAGCCAATAAAAAAGTGTGCAGCAGTTCACACGTGTCAGAAGTAAAATCTTCAGAAGAAAATAAAAAATGTGCTTTAAAAATTCTTCTTAAATATCCTAATGAAGTGTGGTCGTGTCACACCACTAGACCAATCCGATGAAGATTTTAGACATGAAAATCAGGACTTGCATTAACCGTGCATAATGTAAATGTATTCTATCTCATTCTCTCGTAGGCTAAACCCTATAGATGTGTATTGTATTCTCTTTATACAGTCGCTTTATCGTTTCATCGAGTATGATATCACAAAGTTGCTAAAAAAGTTTTCACTTCAAATAATTTGTACTTTCTTTTTCCAACAGTATTATTGTAGTACACATCATTTTTTATTCGTATTAATTCTCAACCGATTTTCATGAAATGTTGTACAGCGGAAGTTTAAATTTTGTTTATACAACAAATATGTAAAACATGTTTACGGCCCGCCTGATGGTAAGCGGCTACCGTAGCCTATGGAAGCTAGTAATACCATAGGTATCACTAGCGCGTTGTCGACTTTGAACCCCTCTACCCCAAAAGAACTCTGGAAACGCTACTCATCGCAGGAACATAATGTAATTAAAGTTTGTTGAAACACACCGACAGAGGGCGTGAGTCCGCACTTTTCTCGTACGCAAAGCAACATTATCGAAAATTGAAACTAATAATAAATACTAAGTAATCGTTACCTCGAGATAGTGAACATTGTAATGAGTTTCATGGTATTGTGTGCGAATAAAAATAAAGTAATATTATCGTTATTGGATTATGGTCTCGAATCAGATATTGTGAGGTTTAATTGTGGATTGTGCACGACACGGGGCAAGTGATAGTTACAAAACAACTAATATGTTACTTTATAAATGAGTCATATCTTTGGAATAATTGGAATTTGGAATAAGCGTAAATTATATTGCAGTTCACGGAAACGGCCGTTACCCTCAGGGATAATGGTATCCCCGGCCACATTACGGGTTATTTTCACCCAGTGTATCGACATTAAGGCCGACTTCTTTTCTCATATTTGGAGCTGTAATATATATACATATATATTATATTCATTTATTTCCGGCTACTCTTAGTTTCATCTCAGGAATCCGAGACATTCACAAAGTTTAAACACGTTACAAGTTTATATCGCTGATGTTAAATTTCAATACACCTATATGTTTTTTTACCGCCATTTTTCATACACGAAATTCCACGCGGACGAAGTCACAGGCACAGCTTGTTATAATATATTTATGATTAAAACAACCAATTGAATTTAAAAGTAGTGCAATTTAATGGTGTAACATTTCTTTTTTACATTTATTACATTGAAAAAATAACAAATGAATACAATTAAAATAAAACTTTTTCAAATGATATATAGTCTAGCTAACCACAAGCTAAGCTACCTATTTCCCGAAGCATAATCCGGGGGGTACGCAGAGAGGTTCCGCGTCACTCGTAGCAGTGGGCGTTGCTGAAGCAAACGCCAGGATGGCGCACGCTATCATCATTATGTACTTTAACTGAAATGGAAACACAAAACTGTAGTTATGTAGGTGTCAGGGTATCCTTGAGATGTTGGTGAAGGAATACACCGTGATGTAACGATAGTGTGATTATAACTCTTTTGAGTGCTCGCAAAACTACAAGTTGAAAATCATTCGCCAAGTCACTACCAATGTGTTCCGACAGCTGCAATGGACAGCCAAATACAATTCCGTGTCTAAGACTTTATTATGTCACTTAACATCAGGTGAGTTTGTAATCACACGCTGTCATATATATTGACAAGATGAAGGGATTTATTGCTAATAAACATCAATTCTATTTCAACTTGTCTGCTTGAAATGTCATAATTTTATATTTTTTCAGTGTTGATTTAAAAGTTTACTTTAATTTACTAAATATATCTTACCTAAATTAGATAATAAAATATTACTAAGGCACTCAACTTTTGTATATTTTCAGGTATATATAGATATTTTTTACATCTATTATCACCATGTAATCGATATCAGTCAGGCGGATAAAAAGAATATTCCTCCAGGTATTATCTCCTAGGATATTTCATTTAACTAATGAAATGCCATACGAAGTAGAATACGTATACTTAACGTTTGATGTGAACCGGTAAGATACGATTACGCCGTAGTAACCGACATAGATATATAATCTATTTTCCACTTAACAGACATTTAAATGAAAATATAAACATTTAAAAACAAAATAATATTTTTACTTACAGAGTTCATGTTGGCAGTTCTTGTAGAATTGTGTTATAAGTAGATCAATTTTCGGTTTATATATACTTTTTCTTAGCTGAAAATAAATATAAAAAATTAAAATTAATTATACCTATACCGACATTAATCGTTAAAAAAAATGCTTCGAATCGTCCAACCGTCTCGTGATTATAATTATGAGAATGTATTATAATATATTCTTATTAACTTGTTCCAGCGGCTTCGCGCTCTTGACATTGCTATTGATGCAATCTTTTAATTGTTTACTCGTCGCTCCTAAGCCTATTTATGTATTTAAACATCGTGAATTTCAGAGGTTCTCGTATTCCGTTCAACATTTTTTTAATGAAAACGTATTTACTTTTTTAAATTATATACATATGTACGTACATTTCAGATATATTTCGATTAAACTTAAATAAATAAAAAAATGTAGGTAGAGACAAATAGATGTTATTCCGCATGAGAGATTCCTCACAGAAGGTCACAACTATAATTTGTCATGCTTGGCTAATGTTATCAAAATATTTTCTTAATTTAAAATAAGTTTTATTTAAATTTTTATATACCTAATTGACATAATCGAACATGGTGGAAATATTTGAAGAACTTCATGGATTTGAGCTTACTAAGTTCTTTCAATCGTGAATATGGTGGGTTGCGTTATTACATAACTTGAAGAGAGATTTGAGCAGGTCGGCATGACAGCGACGACTGGCTATGGTTTTTTTTTCGAACTGACTATACTGTTAGCCTTAGTGGCCCTGGTACATTTACGGCTTTTACAGCTTCACCGGGCTTGGGAGCGAGCGCTTAAGGCACTCAGCCACGAAAGCTTTGCAACAACATCCGAGGGTGCCAAAGTGGCCGAACCACGGCTCGACCTGTTGCGCGTATGCAAATGAGTCGCGATCTGGATAATTCCCTATCATTCGAGCTAAACTAACTATACATATATACATGTGCCTTCCCCCTGGGAGGAGAGAAGGAACATGTGTATGTGTATTTAGTGATCTGAATTTTTTTGTCTAACTAGGCAAAAAAAGAAAAAAAGGTCCATTACAGAACCTATGTACCTATGTGGTGTGCATGTGTGTATATTGCAGTGTCATGTGTGTCTGTGAGAGCTAGTGAATGTAGAGTCACTGTATCGCGCGAGCGGCTGCTTAGCTCAAGGGCTCCTTATCGATGGATCGAACCTAGGCTTGAGTTGCCGCAGAGGAGGCCGGTCGTGGCGGTGGCTATGAATTGTACATCCCTTGGTGGTCCCCGATGTTGTTGGATGACACTGTACCTACTTGCCATCAGGTAAAGAGACATCACTGTGCAGTGCTATGATTTAAAAAAATAAAGTTGTTTCATCACAAATTACACTTTAATTGTTTCTAAGACCATCTTAAAAAAAGTGCGGCTTGTGATAACACCTAGACCTAGACTGTCAGCAGTTTGCTTAGCTCGAATACTGCGATAGTTTGGCCATACCGCAAGAGGGAGTTCAAACAATCTGGAAAAGCAGCTGTTGACAAATTCGAGGGAAAGCGGTCGAGAGAAAGATGCGCAAGACGGTCATCGGGCCTGGTTAATAAAATTAGTTTTTTTATCTGTATTCTTAAGTTTGTCTGAATATGTGAAAGTTTCTTTGACTCTGAGTAGGGCTGTCGCGTATCTAAACATTCTACATGTATTAATGCAAGTTTAAGCTTTGTTTACTATTCTCACAAGACTAACTCTTGGGATGTGAGGGAAAATTGTGCATGTAAACGACAAAAATTAAATACTGTCTATATAGAGGACTCTATAGCTGGCACAGCGGCTTCGTATGCGTCAAATGTGATTGTGCAAATCAAATCAAAATGTTGCTCAGAGCAATTTATAAAATAAAAATATATACACATACATATAATACATACCTTAATTTCAACAATATATTATATATTCACAATTTAATCAGACTCATATTAATAAGTAAGTTAATACATCCGCATAGAGATTCCTTACGAAATTTCAAAAACATAATTCGTAATGCGTGGTTAATATTATTAAAATATTTATCTATTTAAAAAAATATTAAAATATTTATCTTATTAAAAAAGTTATATCTGGAAGAATAACAACACAGAGCCACAATTTTTGCATATGCATAATTAAAACTCGGAATGCTTGGGTAGGTATGGTATACCTTTTGTGACATCATAATTGAATATTGGCAAAGTTACTGATAAAAGATTATTTTAAAGAAGTACAGTACACAAGATATTAAAATTTTGATCTAATTTCTGAAGTGTAATAAGTGCTTAAATATATTAGAAATATATTTTTATACTTAACAAAATAAGCTTTAATATAATTTATCATATCATCGAACTAAAGAGTAAATACATATTAATTTTAATGAATAACGTTACAAGAGTTACCTTGTGTCACTGACCAGAGGCGAATATACATTATACAAAGGTACAAAATGATCCCTAAGAGAAAACGCATATAAATGTACCAAAACCACAAATTTCTTGCCCGACTGTTAAAATTAGTCAAAATTAAAAAAAGAAATTGTTAGTAAATGTGGTATACTATAATTTAAGCAGAAATATAGTCATGTAAATACAATTTCATTGTATTAAGAAAAAAAACTAAATTAACATCTTTGTCCGAAGACGATTTTGTCATGTCATATTTACTCTACTTTAAGTTGGTCGTTTCTCTTTTACCTATTGGCCCGTAGTCTTATAGGATAATCCTTAAATTGAAAAGAGAATTAAATAAACACACGATTTAATATACACATTATAAGAACCATGTTTTTAGGAAATAAAAACACTTAAATCGTTTGCTACTCAGTACTTACACCTTTACCTACCTTTATACATATGAAAAAAATAGAGGCGTTATGGAACGTATGTCAGATGTGAAGTATGGAAATTTAATGATATTTTTAATTTTTATATTGAAATATGAATACTTAAATATAAACGAAAAATACTAATATTGTGACGTAATTAATTAATAAAATTCAATGTTATTTAATTAGTTTATATCAATTTATTTACAAAACAAATATATTTTAATGATGTGCAACAACATAAAGTTAAAATTTTGTTTTACATTATGATTAAATTATTTAAACTGATATTCACGTATAACATATGGTTAGCATAAAAAACTACGCTAATAAACTAATACACACGTAGTAGAGAGAGAAGCGTTCATCATAGGTATAAATGTAAAGATGGGCCCCGAGCTAGGAACATTAAGTGGTTAAATCGTTCTACGCCCCGAGTCATACAGAGCTGACCAGATGCGACTCTGAACGACCGGCACGTAGCAACGTCCGAATAAAACGCTTTTACTCCCGTCCAAGTGCGCCATTAGATGTTTCACATCAAAAATGAAGCATTTAAACAAAAACATTATTAATTTGATAGTGCGAGTAAAATGATCCTTGGGATAATTTATTGTTATTTATAAATATTATTAATTTTAATATTATAATCGTTCATAAAGAGTAAACTGCTGTTGCGCGTCGGAGCGGAAAAACACAATAGTTTTATTGCTCGCTAAGTAAAAAGTTTTTTTAATAATTTTTCTTTAACAATGTAAAAGCCATGGAATTATGAATATACAGTACACAGCTAGCGGACTTTATTACTCTATGGTAAAAGCAGGTAAATGTTTAGTCCGGAGTGTGACCACCTTTTGCTGGCATTCATCTGGGCGTGTTGGCGAGTATATTCCTTATGGTTTCTTGCGGAATACGTTCCCACTCCGCGGTTATCACATTCTTTAGATCTCTGATGGTCCTCAAAACCGGATGTACTGATCTTACTCGTCAAAATCAAAATATACTTTATTCAATTTAGGGCCTAACAAGGCACTTATGAAGTCACCACGAGCGTCACTTCCAGACATCACTATCATTCACATAATGATCCACTCTATAACCTAATCTAACCTATTTTATAACTTTTTGACAGTAAAATCTGCTTGACATGGTCCTTGAACTCTTTGTCCGGCAAATCAGTAATGAGCTTCGGGATCTTATTGGAACATAGCAATATTACATTAAAAAAAAATATTAGTCTTACTAAGTCTAAAACACGGTACGACTAATTTATGTCAATTTGTAGTATTAAAACAGTGCTGCTCTTTAACAAAATCAAGCTTTTCAAAGTTTTTACGAATATACATCAACTATCAAGTTTTGTAAATTAATAAACACATATACGCAAGTTTCTTCGATCGACCAAAGTCGACCAACGATTGATATCGATCTCTCTGTGGTCTCTGTTGTATTTGGATTGTACTGTGCTTACCATCAGGGACAGTACAGTCAAAGTGCCATGCTACTGTAAAAAAAGACCAATTACGAATAGGAAATTAGACAGTTCACGACTTATTTGCAACTACGGTAACTATCCAAGACGAGGCGCGCCTCTTTGGCACCCTTGGAGCTTGTTGCCATGCTTTAGCGGCTGAGTGCCTTAAGGACTCGCCTCCAAGCCGGAGTGAATAATTCATGCTACACTGGGCCGGGGATTCCTGCCACCGTGCCCGGCCAGTGTAACTTGAATTATCCTTTAGAGAGCGGTCTTAAAGCTTTTCCAATGGATTTTTTTCGAAATTACTTCACCAAAGACATTTTACAAAAAAAAAAAAAACAACCAGGCAGTAATATTACAAAATCGTCTGATGCTGTATTCAGTCAACGTTTCAAAATAAAAACACCTAAAGTTAGTATCGTCTTTGCTCAACGTTTTAATAACTTTATATACAGACAAGTAAACAAGGCCTATGAGATAATTAATAGCGAATTTAGGGAAGCCAAGATTACAATTATTAATTGGTTGTCATCCTTGACCTACGAGGATAATGAAAATATTTTTCACATTCCTCTATAACCTTAATGGATAATTATTAGAGATCACTTACCTATAACATAAAAACTCTATATTATAAATATATATATATATATATATATATATATATATATATATATATATATAGTATGTATTTTATATTTCTGTAGGTATATATTTATTATATTATTGCATGTAAACCTTAAATTTATTCAATATACATTTGGATTCTGCGCACTCACGGCACTAATATAACACAAAAAATTGTATCTTGGTGTTGGTATTTATTTACTTTATTTATTTAGGATTTATTTCCTAGTGCGTGGATCTACGGTTTATTGTCATGTGTTGTAATATCAATTTAATAATAAAGATTTTTCTATTTCCTTTTTTTGTATTTTATTAATCGTTAACTCGTAAAGTCTACTTAACTCTGATATTTTTTCTTTTAACTTCATTAAAAGAAAATTTTAACCATAACTTTTTTCACATATCCAAAAACACGAATGGGGACACACTTGACTCTAACAAAATTAGCGCTTTAAAGCTTAATATTTTACAAACGGATTCTTACATCGAAAAGTTGTTTTTACAGACCCACAATATTTTTGAACGACCTATCCAACGACACAACACACGATGTAAATATACGAGAATAAATCCCACTTTACGTGTAGGGGAGGTACCGTAAATGTTGTTATTAAGATTTTTTTACCACTTTATCGGCTTGATTGGTATGTATACCCATACCAAATTACAGCTTTCTAGTACTATGAATCTCTGAGCTAAGCCGCGGACAGACAGCGTACATACCGAAATTTTTGGGTTACTTTTGACTTCGGAATCCTAAAAACTTTTATTAGTCTTACTAATAATTTAAAATATTAAAACCGTGCTGGTCTTTGACAAAATCCAGCTTGTACTTGCACCAACCTCAAAAAATTTTTAAACCCCTAATTTGTTTCGTACCTACTTTTGATATCGTTTTGTTGGTTAATTTGATGTATATATATACATATAAACATTATTTCATAATATTGAGTTAATTTTTTTGAAGTCGATTTTTTTAATTACTCTTTTATTTTGTAATCTTTTGTTTGATATTTCTCACATATTGTATTTGACCAAGGTTCTGAGAGGTTTTCCCTTTGACATCGCACCCATAGATCGTATCAATAAGTCGGCCGTCACACTTACATACACGTATTTGTAAACTTTGAAAACTACTATTAATTCCCAACCGATTTTCATGAAATTTTGTACACCGGAAGTACCTATACATTTTATTTATACAATAACAAATATGTCAAACAAGTATACGGCCCGCTGATGGTAAGCGGCTACCGTAGCCTATGGATGCTAGTAATACCATAGGTATCACTAGCGCGTGGTTGGCCTTGAATTCCTCTACCCCAAAAGAGCTCTGGAAACGCTACTCATCGCAGGAACATAATGTAATTAACGTTTATTGAAATGCACCGGCAGAGGGCGTGAGTCCGCACTTTTCGCGTACGCAAAGCAACATTATCGAAAATTGAAGGTAATAAGAAATACTAAGTAATCGTTACTTCGAGATAGAGGACATTGGAATGAGTTTCATGGTATTGTGTGGGAGTAAAAATAAATTAAATATTATCGTTATTGGATTATGGTCTTGAATCAGATATTGTGAGGTTTAATTGTGGATTGTGCACGACACGGGGTAAGTGATAGTTACAAAACAACAAATATGTTACTTTATAAATGAGTCATATCTTTGGAATAATTGGAATTTGGAATAAGCATAAATTTTATTACAGTTCATGGAAACGCCCAGTACCCTCAGGGATAATGGTATCCCCGACCACATTATGGGTTATTTTCACCCAGTATATCGACATTAAGGCCGACTTCTTTCCTCATATTTGGAGCTGTAATATATATACATATGTATTATATTCATTTACTTCCGGCTACTCTTAGTTTCGTCTCAGGAATCCGAGACATTCACAAAGTTTAAACACGTTACACTTTTATATCGCTGATGTTAAATTTCAATACACCTACATGTTTTTTTACCGCCATTTTTCATACACGAAATTCCACGCGGACGAAGTCACAGGCACAGCTTGTTATAATATATTTATAATTAAAACAACCAATTTAATTTAAAAGTATTGCAATTTAATGGTGTAACATTTCTTTTTTACATTTATTACATTGAAAAAATAACAAATTGAATACAATTAAAATAAAACTTTTTCAAATGATATATAGTCTAGCTAACCACAAGCTAAGCTACCTATTTCCCGAAGCATAATCCGGGGGGTACGCAGAGAGGTTCCGCGTCACTCGTAGCAGTGGGCGTTGCTGAAGCAAACGCCAGGATGGCGCACGCTATCATCATTATGTACTTTAACTGAAATGGAAACACAAAACTGTAGTTATGTAGGTGTCAGGGTATCCTTGAGATGTTGGTGAAGGAATACACCGTGATGTAACGATAGTGTGATTATAACTCTTTTGAGTGCTCGCAAAACTACAAGTTGAAAATCATTCGCCAAGTCACTACCAATGTGTTCCGACAGCTGCAATGGACAGCCAAATACAATTCCGTGTCTAAGACTTTATTATGTCACTTAACATCAGGTGAGTTTGTAATCACACGCTGTCATATATATTGACAAGATGAAGGGATTTATTGCTAATAAACATCAATTCTATTTCAACTTGTCTGCTTGAAATGTCATAATTTTATATTTTTTCAGTGTTGATTTAAAAGTTTACTTTAATTTACTAAATATATCTTACCTAAATTAGTTAATCAAATATTACTAAGGCACTCAACTTTTGTATATTTTCAGGTATATATAGATATTTTTTACATCTATTATCACCATGTAATCGGTATCAATCAGGCGGATAAAAAGAGTATTCCTCCAGCAGGTATTATCTCCTAGGATATTTCATTTAACTAATGAAATGCCATACGAAGTAGAATACGTATACTTAACGTTTGATGTGAACCGGTAAGATACGATTAAGCCGTAGTATCGACATAGATATATAATCTATTTTCCACTTAACAGACATTTAAATGAAAATATAAACATTTAAAAACAAAATAATATTTTTACTTACAGAGTTCATGTTGGCAGTTCTTGTAGAATTGTGTTATAAGTAGATCAATTTTCGGTTTATATATACTTTTTCTTCGCTGAAAATGCAAATAAAATATTAAAATTACGGACATTAATCATTATTAGAAAAAACGCATCAAACCGTCCAACCGTCTCATAATATATTTTTATTAGGAACTAACTTGTTCCAGCGACTTCGCGCTCTTGACATTGCTATTGATGCACTCTTTTAATTGTTTACTCGTTCCTCCTAAGCCTAATTATGTATTTTAACATCGTGAATTTCAGAGGCTCTAATATTCCGTTCAACATTTTTTTTAAAGAAAAACTATATACCTTTCTAAATTATACACACATACGTACGTACATTTCAAATATATTTCGACGATACTGAAATAATTTAAAAAATGTAGGTAGAGCTGCATAGCTGATTTTCCGCATCAGAGATTCCTTACTGAAGGTCACATCTATAATTTGTCATGCTTGGCTAATGTTATGAAAGTATTTCCGTAATTAAAAATAAGTGTTATTTAAATTTTTATATAATTGAAGCAATCGAACATTCTGGAAATATTTAAAGGACTTCAATGATGTGAGAGAACGGAGCTTACTTGGTTCTTTCAATCGTGAATATGCTGGGTTGTGTTATTACATAACGTGAATAGATATTTGAGCAGGTCGGCATGACAGCGACGACTGTTGGATGACACTGTACCTACTTGCCGTCAGGTAAAGAGCCATCACTTTGCAGTGATCTGATAAAAACATTAAAGTCGTTTAATTAATCGCCAAGTCTTCAATTTGTCAATTGTAAGAGTAAATATAATTCTAAACAATAAAGTTGATTTGTTTTTTTTTTTATGCCAAAAGGCGCAAACAGGCAGACAGCCCATCTGATGGTAAATGGTTACCGTCATCTATGGACAACTGCAACACCAGGGGCATTACAGCCTTGGAGACTGTATTTCAAGCCTTTTTTGAAGAGCCCCGTGTCATAGCCCTGGGGGAAAACCGAGCTGGGCAACCCATTCCACAAGCCTAGCGTACGTGACAGGAAGGTTCTAGAGAACCTTACTGTTGTCGCGTTTCGGCTAGGTTTTGTGATTCTCTGGCCTCAAATAGAAAAAGATTGTATTTAAATGTTCGATTTGTATATTATTATTTAATGTATATTGTTTTCCTTGTTACTTAGTGCTGAGTAGTGCATTTTAGTTTATATTTTAATATAATTGACGGGTATGTTGGTTGGTTGGTACAGACGGGCGCGGGGCACGTGGTGCATGTCAGTGCCGCCGTCGTCGATTGGTTACGTACGCGCATGCGTATTACTTGATCGCGGTGGTTATTTAAAACGTACAACAATGGCGAACGATAAACATATTCATAAAGAAAAACGAATCAATATAAATGGGGTGTAAGTGTGTAGCATCTTAAGACTTGAGACACCCAAGCGATCCACACCTGCACATGGTGCATCATAGCATAGTTGAAAAGCTAGTCATAGTGACTCGCTTATGCGCTTCGTGTTTCGGGATCAAGTGGTGCATATCCAGTTTCTGTTCATTCAGGCCAGTATCCAGCGAGGACTGGTGATGTGTTGTTTTTGAACATATAATTATTCATCTTTATGGTAACTACTAGTTGACCCCGTAAACGTTGTTCAGTAGTCATCAGTCGACCACAGCGCCACCTAGCGCTTTTTATAAAACTACAAATCTTGCAAACAAGCATAAGATCCGCCTGATGGCAAGCGGCTAGCGTAGCCTATGTACTCTTGTAATACCATAGGTATCACTAGCACGTTGCTGACCTATCCCAATGAGCTCTAGAAACTCTACTAACCGCAGGAACACAACACAAGATAATTTGATTATGATTTTCTGTACGGTGGATGTATTGCACCAGTCGGGCTGCCCCAAGTAGAGAGAAATCTCCAAAGAAATTTCTCTGTTCCCTGCCTACCTCTCTTACGTTCAGCATTGCATAAAAACCCCCTTGGAAAAACACTTAGACCTACTGAATCTCATCGTGATCGGTCCAACTGTTTTATTGTTTATCAATCTCTGTTTAAACCCTTAGGTGCTGGTGAGAACTGTTTGAAGACTTGGAACGCCGCGACCCACCAACACGTCCGACGTGGTGTTGCCAATACATTGTTATATAAAATACATTATATTGGTTCCCAACAGTCTCATATATGTATATCAATATTATTTTTTATAGATATTAAATTAATTTAAGGAGGTCACACGAACACCCCATACCACGTTTATCAAAGCCTCTTTCGCTTGGCGGCCATCTTGTATTCGTGGATGGACTTGAGTAGGTAAAACGATCCGACGATGATGACCAAGGTGGTTCCCGACGAGACCACGTAGTAGCGGTCAGTGTTACCGTCAGGCACTTCCCAAATTAACGTATCAGTTAACTAGAAAAAAAATTTTTTTTTCTCATTACTATTAAATACTAGATGTGCCCCACGGTTACACCCTTGTCAGTTTATTGGGTGCGTTCCTGGAGAGCACTCGCGTCCAGTTACACTTGTTGCGTCATTCTACTTTGTGATAGTTATACATCTATATACACTAGTGCTGGAAAAATGTACATCGACACTTTTATCGATGTACACTTAGCTAGTTAGTGATCTACTGAAAATGGACAAATATATCTCAAGGTCCTCCTCGGAGTCAAGCCTGGGTGGAAAAAGACCTGCAGAAAAACACCAGCTGAGTGGCTCCAGCCTAAACGCCCGTGGCGCTCGTCTCGTACAATAGCAAGCCAGGTTAAACCTAAGCCTTCATTTGTGAGTAAAAACAGCTTTAGTAATCTTTCTGATGTCCAGAACGTGGATGGGGTGTTTCCTGGCCACCACGACGGTGATGCCCCTACAGGCTTTAGTAAAAAGAGCCATATTCCGTCTATAATCATAGAAATTCAAAACGATTGGACGCACAATTTTATCAATGACATGATACTTAGATTCACCAAAAGTTTCCACCTCCAGTACAGAAACAAATGCAAAGTTGCAGTACATTGTTATTCCACGACATGTCACCAAAAAGTCAAAGAAGGACTCCTGACTGAAAGTGTACCTGTTCATACCTTCTCAAGGAAGGATGAAATAACTTATAAGGTGGTTATTAGAGGGCTCCCATCGATGGATCCAGAAGATGTCCGTAATGAACTGACTGAGATGGGCTTTAGTACCTCAAAAGTGATTGAAATTAAATCAAAAACTAACACCAACTCATCTTTTTGTCCATTGTTCCTCGTTCAGTTGGCACCGGGCGCGGATATATCAAAATTTAGACAAATACGCTACTTATGCAACTGCGTAATTGAAATTCGCAAATACAAGCCAAGGAACTGGAAAGGTACCCAGTGCTTTCGTTGCCAAGGATTTGTTCATGCTTCCAATAACTGTAACCTACCTGCACGTTGTGTTAAATGTCTAGAGCCTCATCCCTCAAGCAGCTGTCCAAAGAAAGAACGCGTTACCCCTGCCCATTGCTGTAACTGCAAGGAAGCACATCCCGCAAATTTTCGAAATTGCGTCGCACGACAAGCTTACATTAAACGCATCCGGGCCCGCAATGAAACACGTACAGCCAAAATTCAAGATGCAATTCATAAGATTCCTACACGTCTTTTCACGGATAAACACAAAGCTGACAGTAACAAAACTCCTGTAAGCCCTACACGTACCTTCGCAGCTATAACAACTTCAGTTAACTGCAATATGAATTCTCAACAAATTACTCAATCGGAGCTCAACGAGCATTACATACACCATGATACTAGCACCAGAGATATGCTGCGTGTATTAAACATTATTAAAACTATTAAAAAAGATTTTCTTGCCTGCAATACAATGGTTGACAAAGTCATCCTAATCTTGACACATCTTGGCCAGTACTGATTAATGAATTACTGGACTTGGCGGTGAGTGATTTATCCGTTGATATTATTGCCCTATGTGAAACTCGTCTTCCTCGAAATGCCCTCTTGGACACGCCTGGCTTTAACTGTTATCGTCAGGACAAACACCATAACGGCCGAGGACAAGGTGTAGCTCTTTTGGTCAGGTCTAACTTAGAACATTCACGTATTAAACTTCCCAATACTACGTATCTAGAAACTGTTGGAATAGAACTTCACTCGCATAATAGGTGCTTAATCGTTGTCTCCATCTACCAATCTCCCAACTTAGCTCTTATACTCTCTGATATAGAAGCCCTTCTGCACCTAGGTTCTCAAGTATTGATAATGGGTGACTTTAACGCAAAGCACCCATATTGGAATTGTCACGGTACAAACGCTTGTGGCAAAATCCTTTATAATCATATGACCAAAAATGAATACGTAATTCATGCTCCTACTTCTCCTACACTAGTTCACTATCTAGTAATTTCCAAGAATGTTCACGACTTAAATGAGGTCACATCTCTACCTGCTCTCTCCTCTAACCACCTACCAGTTTACTTCATAATAGGAGGAACATTCCAGCGTACAATCCAAGAGTTTTATAGGTATAAAGATGCTGACTGGCCAGCTTATCGCTCATTCTTAAACCACAAAATAACGCTTAGTACTAAAACCCTAAACTCTACCAGAGACATCGACGAGTCTATTCACCACTTTACGGCCATTCTAACTTCTGCTAGAGAACTATATGTCCCAGTCGGTAAAGTTTGCCATAAATCTACCCCGTTACCTAAACGTCTTAAGAAACTCATTAAAGTTAAAAATAGCCTTCGCAGACTTGAACTATCCTCGACACAAATCTACACCCGTCGTACCCTAAGATTTATGTTAAACATGCTGCAAAATGAAATAAATACAAAGCTCCGTTTACATAACGATTGGGTTTGGAATAAAAGGTTGGCAAAGGTAGACAACCCATCCTCAGACATATGGCGTGTGGCTAAAAACCTTCATCCTAAATCTACTGCCATACCGGCACTTAAAGTTAAGGATGGATCTCTATCCTGCTCTCCTAAACACCAATGTGAGGTACTAGCTGACACATTTCTCGAAAACATGAACCTTACTTTGAATTGGGTTAGCAATGATATTGAAGCAAACGTTATGGCTTCCGTTAAAATGTTAGAATCTCATACTCCTGATGCTTCTCTTCCCCCTATCAAGCCACGTGAACTTAGTGGAATCCTGCGTGATCTTAAATGGCGTAAGTCCCCTGGATTAGACGATTTGCATAATCCTATCCTTAAAAACTTAACCCGCAAAGCCTTGGTTCTTTTGACCAAGATTCTTAATGCCTGTCTTCTCCTTTCATATTTCCCCGTGGCTTGGAAAACAGCCAAAATCATTCCAGTGCTTAAACCTGGTAAAGATGAATCTGTTAGCTCAAACTACAGACCCATAAGTCTACTCTCTTCGCTGAGTAAAATTTTTGAACGTCTTATTTACTCGCGACTGTTAAAAGTTTCTGAGCATATTTTAAGCGATTACCAGTTTGGGTTCCGTAAACACCATTCTACTACTCTTCAGTTCGAGTTTGCTCGAGTTGCCAAACATGTCAGGTATCACTTTAGTAAGGGAGAATCGACAGGAATGTTTCTCCTTGATATTGAAAAGGCTTTTGACACTGTTTGGCACCATGGACTACTTCACAAATTAGTCACCTTAAAAATTCCTTTGGCCATTATCAAACTCCTACATTCCTACCTGTTGAATCGCCAATTTGTTGTCAGTATTGGCAGTACGATTTCTGATCCCCGTGCTGCTCCAGCTGGTGTCCCTCAGGGTTTCACTTTGGGACCGTATCTGTTTCTGTTATTTATTAACGATATTCCTGTACAACCGCGCACCAAGCTTGCTTGTTTTGCAGATGATACTGCCTCACTAACTTCTTCCATAGATATTGATCTCATCATTGATAGGCTGCAGCTTTCATTGCTATCTTTACAGCACTTCTTCACGATGTGGAAGCTCAAACTCAATGAGACCAAAACCGAAGCGATTCTATTTACCAAAACGCGCAAGCGCCCAATTAGACACTTGCACTTACATTGCCATGATGTTGAGTGGAAACCATCTGTCAAGTACTTAGGAGTCCTTTTGGACACGAAACTAACTTGGTCACCTCATATCACGCATGCTACATTGAATGCGATCAAAG
This sequence comes from Saturnia pavonia, assembly GCA_947532125.1. Taxonomy (NCBI): domain Eukaryota; kingdom Metazoa; phylum Arthropoda; class Insecta; order Lepidoptera; family Saturniidae; genus Saturnia; species Saturnia pavonia. The sequence goes on from OX383906.1 coordinate 15,572,877, forward strand.
CCATGGGCGCCTTAAATGCAATCTTCAATAGACGAAGTGTCCTCAGCCCTAGTACCAAATTACGAATCTATACCACACTTATTAGACCTTGCTTGACTTATGCTGCTCCCGTGTGGGGCAGTACTTGCATCACAAATATAAATAAAATCCAAGTCATCCAGAATAAAGCACTAAAAATAGCTTTTAATACACCCTTCTTCACTAATCTAACTAAACTACATGAATCTATTAAATTTCCATTGCTCAGAAACTACATTTACATGTTAACACAAAACTTTAAACTGAAATCAATCAATAACAGTAACGTTGAAATATCATCTCTAAATAATTGACACATTGTATAAAGTTTGTCTCTTTGCACATACATAACATTATATCGATGTCGATGAAATCATGCACCGCCCCGTCTCTAGTTCACCGTTACTTGGTTGCAACAAAGTCGCGCGATGTTTACCCACATTGGTCAAGATGTCTAACTGATATTGTCTACCATTGTTTTATTCTACCTTCTTTATATTTTTCTACTAATTAACTTTGGTTAATGTTATACATTTTATTTACTATTTACCTGCTAAAAATGTATCTTCTAGTTTTAACGAGATGCGCAAATATTACTTTTTTACATTGTTAAATTGATCCAATTGTTATTGTCTTAAAAAGTTTAACATTATTTTATAAGTTTGAAAAAGGCGTTGTTAGCCTAATAAACATTTAATACGTTTAAGATTCTGATGCCTCGATTAAGTTCTTTGCTTTAAGAAATTTGTACTTTTGATTAATAAAATGATTTATAAAGTTTATTGGGCCAACTGTCTACCGAGCAGCCGCGCGACTAACGCATCCGTGTAGACTACCGGTGCTTTTACTTACCGTACTTGCTTACAGCTTTCCAGATTGCTTGCTGTTCATGTTTTCTGCTCCGCTGCTAGGGTAGTTGTACAGCATATAATCTTCCCCTTTAAATAGGCTATAGTAAATATATTTTTTTAATCTAACTAGGTTTTCTAGAGATTAGCGCGTTTAAATAAACAAACAATTTCTTAAGCTTTATAATATAGCATGGATTAATACTTTAGTCGGAAATGGAATCCGAGATTTAAAATATGTACAATGGTGTTGCCAATTCAAATAATAATCTTGTTTGTGTGTTTTTTCAAAAAGGACTAAAATCGCAATAAATCTATACGTATAACTTAAACACCTAGAACAAAATATTACAGATACAAAATTTTGTCTATTTTGTTATTAAGAATATTATTTCCTGTTTATTAACTTTAACAACAAGTAAAATTACTTAACTACTTGACTACTGAATTGGTATTTCATTCATTCATTTATTCAGGTTTACGCTTTGATTCGAATTATCCGAATTATCGTATTATTAGCGCCGCTCCGTACGCGCCAACATCGCATAAATGGCGAAACTACACTAAAGTAAGCTGCACGGTTTGACGTGCAACATACTCAAACAGAGTGAAATCGCGAAGTTTGTTATAATATTTATTAAATTTCCCTCCACCTTTTCGGTATCCCAATCCCCTTGGCCCTCCAGACTAAATATCTGGGTCTCATCCTCGACAATAGACTGAACTTCAATACACATGTCCGTATAGTCCGGAACAGGGCTGCCATAGTCCTGGGCCGCTTGCATCCTCTATTATTCTCGGTTAGCAAAATGTCCCAGAGACAAGCTTACACTATACTATATAGACATGTATGTCCGCCCGGTCCTAACATGTACCTAAGTTGCATTAGCACATATGTCCAAGCATAATTTAGTCCGCTCCAAGAAGTCCAAAACAGATTATACGTTAGCTTGTGGATGCCCCATGGTTCGTTCGGAACGTAGATCTCCATAGAGATATGGAACTTCTTTCGATCGAATCATATGTTAAATTCCTCGCGAGAACCTATTTCGACACAGCGTCAAATCATCCGAGCCGATAGTGGTAGCCGTCGCAAATTACTAAATAGTAATTCTAGTCTAAAGCCTGGAGGAATTGTCGCCGTGGACCAGCGTAACAGAACAGTAACAATTATCATTTTTTATATAAATTGTAATGTAGATTCAGATCGTCACCACTATGTAATGTCTGTGAAACTAGACTTTATTTCGTTTTACTATTAGTGAAAGAATTTGCATCATTGACTGTACAAGGTTTAGAAACGTAATGCATAAATTAATTAAATAACAACAAAACCATCTTTTATTTGAAGTACCTCACAGCTTAGTTATTTTTTCAATAAAAAGTAACTATAAATGTGTATATACATTTGATTAGGGTAGTTAAGTTCTTCGTAGTCTGGCCGCCACACCACTCAGGTATATAGAAATTGTAAGGGAATATTTTTTTTCTTTTTTGACTAGTTAGTTTAGAAAAAAAAATGAGATTACATATACGCACGTTTCGTCCCTCCTCCCGGAGGAAAGCGGCATGAGATTGTGGCCACTACGCCAAAACCTATAAACATTTAAAAAAAAATGGCAGCAGCGACTAACGATTGATTTCGATCTATCTGTGGTCGCCGTTGTATTTGGATTGTACTGAGCTTACCATCAGGGAGTACAGTCAATGTGCCAAGCTACTATAAAAAAAATACGAATTACGGATAAGGAATTAGTCAGTTCGCGACTTATTTGCAACTAAGGCAACAGCCGAAGACGAGGCACGCCACTTTGGCACCCTTGGAGCTTGTTACCATGTTTTAGCGGCTGAGTGCCTTAAGTACTCGCCTCCAAGCCGGAGTGAAGCTGTAAAAGCCGTCTGAGGCTTGAGGGCTCTTTCGACTTTAGGTTTTTTTTTTTTTTTTTTTTCGAACTGACTACACTGTTAGCCTGATGGGCCCTGGAGCCTTTACGGCTTTTACAGCTTTACCGGGCTTGGTCGACTTTAGGAAGTAATTCATGCTACACCGGGCCGGATTCGTGCCACCGTGCCTACTTGTTTTTCGTGTTAACGAATCATCCTTAGAGAGCGGTCTTAAAAGTTGTTTTCATTGGAATTTCTACGAATTTACTTCTCCAAATATATTTTATAAGTTGATTGACTATTATTACTCGTTAATTACTGACCTCTGATAGTTTTCCTTTTAACTTCATTATACTACTACCAGAATTTTTTTCACTTATCTAAAAACAATCATTTATCTAACATTTGACTCTTACAAAAATTAGCACTTTAAAGCATAATATTTTGCAAACGAATCCTTAAATCAAAAAGTTGTTTCCAGACCCACAATATTTTTGAACGACCAACGACCAATCCAATGACACACCACACGATGTGATAGATGAGAAAAAAATCCCCCTTTACGTGTAGGGGAGGTACCCTAAACATTTCTTTAAAGATTTTTTTACCACTTTATCGGCTTGATTAACTCATATCAAATTACAGCTTTCTAGTACTATGAATCTCTGAGCTAAACCGCGGACAGACAGACAGACGGACATACCGAAACTTTTGGGTTCCTTTTGAATTCGGAATTCTAAATTGCTACTTATAATTTAAAGTATTAAAACCGTGCTGGTCTTTGAAAAAATCCAGCTTGTACTGGCACCAACCTCAAAAAAATTGTAAACCCCTAATTTGTGTCGTATCTACTTTTGATATCGTTTTGTTGATTAATTTCGTGTATATATATATAAAAACATTATGTCATAATATTGAGTTATTTTTTTTTTGAATTCGATTTTTTAATTACTTTTTTATTTTGTAATTTTTTGTTTGATATTTGTCACATATTGTATTTGACCAAGGTTCTGAGATGTTTTCACTTTGACATCACATCCGTAGCTCGTATCAATAAGCCGGCCGTCACACTTACCTACACGTATTTATACATATCTTGAAAACTACTGAATCGATTTTGATGACATTTGCACTATTCACACTAAGTTGAAGAAAATGTAAGCCAATAAAAAAGTGTGCAGCAGTTCACACGTGTCAGAAGTAAAATATTCAGAAGAAAATAAAAAATGTGCTTTAAAAATTCTTCTTAAATATCCTAATGAAGTGTGGTCGTGTCACACCACTAGACCAATCCGATGAAGATTTTAGACATGAAAATCAGGACTTGCATTAACCGTGCATAATGTAAATGTATTCTATCTCATTCTCTCGTAGGCTAAACCCTATAGATGTGTATTGTATTCTCTTTATACAGTCGCTTTATCGTTTCATCGAGTATGATATCACAAAGTTGCTAAAAAAGTTTTCACTTCAAATAATTTGTACTTTCTTTTTCCAACAGTATTATTGTAGTACACATCATTTTTTATTCGTATTAATTCTCAACCGATTTTCATGAAATGTTGTACAGCGGAAGTTTAAATTTTGTTTATACAACAAATATGTAAAACATGTTTACGGCCCGCCTGATGGTAAGCGGCTACCGTAGCCTATGGAAGCTAGTAATACCATAGGTATCACTAGCGCGTTGTCGACTTTGAACCCCTCTACCCCAAAAGAACTCTGGAAACGCTACTCATCGCAGGAACATAATGTAATTAAAGTTTGTTGAAACACACCGACAGAGGGCGTGAGTCCGCACTTTTCTCGTACGCAAAGCAACATTATCGAAAATTGAAACTAATAATAAATACTAAGTAATCGTTACCTCGAGATAGTGAACATTGTAATGAGTTTCATGGTATTGTGTGCGAATAAAAATAAAGTAATATTATCGTTATTGGATTATGGTCTCGAATCAGATATTGTGAGGTTTAATTGTGGATTGTGCACGACACGGGGCAAGTGATAGTTACAAAACAACTAATATGTTACTTTATAAATGAGTCATATCTTTGGAATAATTGGAATTTGGAATAAGCGTAAATTATATTGCAGTTCACGGAAACGGCCGTTACCCTCAGGGATAATGGTATCCCCGGCCACATTACGGGTTATTTTCACCCAGTGTATCGACATTAAGGCCGACTTCTTTTCTCATATTTGGAGCTGTAATATATATACATATATATTATATTCATTTATTTCCGGCTACTCTTAGTTTCATCTCAGGAATCCGAGACATTCACAAAGTTTAAACACGTTACAAGTTTATATCGCTGATGTTAAATTTCAATACACCTATATGTTTTTTTACCGCCATTTTTCATACACGAAATTCCACGCGGACGAAGTCACAGGCACAGCTTGTTATAATATATTTATGATTAAAACAACCAATTGAATTTAAAAGTAGTGCAATTTAATGGTGTAACATTTCTTTTTTACATTTATTACATTGAAAAAATAACAAATTGAATACAATTAAAATAAAACTTTTTCAAATGATATATAGTCTAGCTAACCACAAGCTAAGCTACCTATTTCCCGAAGCATAATCCGGGGGGTACGCAGAGAGGTTCCGCGTCACTCGTAGCAGTGGGCGTTGCTGAAGCAAACGCCAGGATGGCGCACGCTATCATCATTATGTACTTTAACTGAAATGGAAACACAAAACTGTAGTTATGTAGGTGTCAGGGTATCCTTGAGATGTTGGTGAAGGAATACACCGTGATGTAACGATAGTGTGATTATAACTCTTTTGAGTGCTCGCAAAACTACAAGTTGAAAATCATTCGCCAAGTCACTACCAATGTGTTCCGACAGCTGCAATGGACAGCCAAATACAATTCCGTGTCTAAGACTTTATTATGTCACTTAACATCAGGTGAGTTTGTAATCACACGCTGTCATATATATTGACAAGATGAAGGGATTTATTGCTAATAAACATCAATTCTATTTCAACTTGTCTGCTTGAAATGTCATAATTTTATATTTTTTCAGTGTTGATTTAAAAGTTTACTTTAATTTACTAAATATATCTTACCTAAATTAGATAATAAAATATTACTAAGGCACTCAACTTTTGTATATTTTCAGGTATATATAGATATTTTTTACATCTATTATCACCATGTAATCGATATCAGTCAGGCGGATAAAAAGAATATTCCTCCAGGTATTATCTCCTAGGATATTTCATTTAACTAATGAAATGCCATACGAAGTAGAATACGTATACTTAACGTTTGATGTGAACCGGTAAGATACGATTACGCCGTAGTAACCGACATAGATATATAATCTATTTTCCACTTAACAGACATTTAAATGAAAATATAAACATTTAAAAACAAAATAATATTTTTACTTACAGAGTTCATGTTGGCAGTTCTTGTAGAATTGTGTTATAAGTAGATCAATTTTCGGTTTATATATACTTTTTCTTAGCTGAAAATAAATATAAAAAATTAAAATTAATTATACCTATACCGACATTAATCGTTAAAAAAAATGCTTCGAATCGTCCAACCGTCTCGTGATTATAATTATGAGAATGTATTATAATATATTCTTATTAACTTGTTCCAGCGGCTTCGCGCTCTTGACATTGCTATTGATGCAATCTTTTAATTGTTTACTCGTCGCTCCTAAGCCTATTTATGTATTTAAACATCGTGAATTTCAGAGGTTCTCGTATTCCGTTCAACATTTTTTTAATGAAAACGTATTTACTTTTTTAAATTATATACATATGTACGTACATTTCAGATATATTTCGATTAAACTTAAATAAATAAAAAAATGTAGGTAGAGACAAATAGATGTTAGTCCGCATGAGAGATTCCTCACAGAAGGTCACAACTATAATTTGTCATGCTTGGCTAATGTTATCAAAATATTTTCTTAATTTAAAATAAGTTTTATTTAAATTTTTATATACCTAATTGACATAATCGAACATGGTGGAAATATTTGAAGAACTTCATGGATTTGAGCTTACTAAGTTCTTTCAATCGTGAATATGGTGGGTTGCGTTATTACATAACTTGAAGAGAGATTTGAGCAGGTCGGCATGACAGCGACGACTGGCTATGGTTTTTTTTTCGAACTGACTATACTGTTAGCCTTAGTGGCCCTGGTACATTTACGGCTTTTACAGCTTCACCGGGCTTGGGAGCGAGCGCTTAAGGCACTCAGCCACGAAAGCTTTGCAACAACATCCGAGGGTGCCAAAGTGGCCGAACCACGGCTCGACCTGTTGCGCGTATGCAAATGAGTCGCGATCTGGATAATTCCCTATCATTCGAGCTAAACTAACTATACATATATACATGTGCCTTCCCCCTGGGAGGAGAGAAGGAACATGTGTATGTGTATTTAGTGATCTGAATTTTTTTGTCTAACTAGGCAAAAAAAGAAAAAAAGGTCCATTACAGAACCTATGTACCTATGTGGTGTGCATGTGTGTATATTGCAGTGTCATGTGTGTCTGTGAGAGCTAGTGAATGTAGAGTCACTGTATCGCGCGAGCGGCTGCTTAGCTCAAGGGCTCCTTATCGATGGATCGAACCTAGGCTTGAGTTGCCGCAGAGGAGGCCGGTCGTGGCGGTGGCTATGAATTGTACATCCCTTGGTGGTCCCCGATGTTGTTGGATGACACTGTACCTACTTGCCATCAGGTAAAGAGACATCACTGTGCAGTGCTATGATTTAAAAAAATAAAGTTGTTTCATCACAAATTACACTTTAATTGTTTCTAAGACCATCTTAAAAAAAGTGCGGCTTGTGATAACACCTAGACCTAGACTGTCAGCAGTTTGCTTAGCTCGAATACTGCGATAGTTTGGCCATACCGCAAGAGGGAGTTCAAACAATCTGGAAAAGCAGCTGTTGACAAATTCGAGGGAAAGCGGTCGAGAGAAAGATGCGCAAGACGGTCATCGGGCCTGGTTAATAAAATTAGTTTTTTTATCTGTATTCTTAAGTTTGTCTGAATATGTGAAAGTTTCTTTGACTCTGAGTAGGGCTGTCGCGTATCTAAACATTCTACATGTATTAATGCAAGTTTAAGCTTTGTTTACTATTCTCACAAGACTAACTCTTGGGATGTGAGGGAAAATTGTGCATGTAAACGACAAAAATTAAATACTGTCTATATAGAGGACTCTATAGCTGGCACAGCGGCTTCGTATGCGTCAAATGTGATTGTGCAAATCAAATCAAAATGTTGCTCAGAGCAATTTATAAAATAAAAATATATACACATACATATAATACATACCTTAATTTCAACAATATATTATATATTCACAATTTAATCAGACTCATATTAATAAGTAAGTTAATACATCCGCATAGAGATTCCTTACGAAATTTCAAAAACATAATTCGTAATGCGTGGTTAATATTATTAAAATATTTATCTATTTAAAAAAATATTAAAATATTTATCTTATTAAAAAAGTTATATCTGGAAGAATAACAACACAGAGCCACAATTTTTGCATATGCATAATTAAAACTCGGAATGCTTGGGTAGGTATGGTATACCTTTTGTGACATCATAATTGAATATTGGCAAAGTTACTGATAAAAGATTATTTTAAAGAAGTACAGTACACAAGATATTAAAATTTTGATCTAATTTCTGAAGTGTAATAAGTGCTTAAATATATTAGAAATATATTTTTATACTTAACAAAATAAGCTTTAATATAATTTATCATATCATCGAACTAAAGAGTAAATACATATTAATTTTAATGAATAACGTTACAAGAGTTACCTTGTGTCACTGACCAGAGGCGAATATACATTATACAAAGGTACAAAATGATCCCTAAGAGAAAACGCATATAAATGTACCAAAACCACAAATTTCTTGCCCGACTGTTAAAATTAGTCAAAATTAAAAAAAGAAATTGTTAGTAAATGTGGTATACTATAATTTAAGCAGAAATATAGTCATGTAAATACAATTTCATTGTATTAAGAAAAAAAACTAAATTAACATCTTTGTCCGAAGACGATTTTGTCATGTCATATTTACTCTACTTTAAGTTGGTCGTTTCTCTTTTACCTATTGGCCCGTAGTCTTATAGGATAATCCTTAAATTGAAAAGAGAATTAAATAAACACACGATTTAATATACACATTATAAGAACCATGTTTTTAGGAAATAAAAACACTTAAATCGTTTGCTACTCAGTACTTACACCTTTACCTACCTTTATACATATGAAAAAAATAGAGGCGTTATGGAACGTATGTCAGATGTGAAGTATGGAAATTTAATGATATTTTTAATTTTTATATTGAAATATGAATACTTAAATATAAACGAAAAATACTAATATTGTGACGTAATTAATTAATAAAATTCAATGTTATTTAATTAGTTTATATCAATTTATTTACAAAACAAATATATTTTAATGATGTGCAACAACATAAAGTTAAAATTTTGTTTTACATTATGATTAAATTATTTAAACTGATATTCACGTATAACATATGGTTAGCATAAAAAACTACGCTAATAAACTAATACACACGTAGTAGAGAGAGAAGCGTTCATCATAGGTATAAATGTAAAGATGGGCCCCGAGCTAGGAACATTAAGTGGTTAAATCGTTCTACGCCCCGAGTCATACAGAGCTGACCAGATGCGACTCTGAACGACCGGCACGTAGCAACGTCCGAATAAAACGCTTTTACTCCCGTCCAAGTGCGCCATTAGATGTTTCACATCAAAAATGAAGCATTTAAACAAAAACATTATTAATTTGATAGTGCGAGTAAAATGATCCTTGGGATAATTTATTGTTATTTATAAATATTATTAATTTTAATATTATAATCGTTCATAAAGAGTAAACTGCTGTTGCGCGTCGGAGCGGAAAAACACAATAGTTTTATTGCTCGCTAAGTAAAAAGTTTTTTTAATAATTTTTCTTTAACAATGTAAAAGCCATAGAATTATGAATATACAGTACACAGCTAGCGGACTTTATTACTCTATGGTAAAAGCAGGTAAATGTTTAGTCCGGAGTGTGACCACCTTTTGCTGGCATTCATCTGGGCGTGTTGGCGAGTATATTCCTTATGGTTTCTTGCGGAATACGTTCCCACTCCGCGGTTATCACATTCTTTAGATCTCTGATGATCCTCAAAACCGGATGCAGTGATCTCACTCGTGAAAATGAAAATATACTTTATTCAATTTAGGGCCTAAGAAGGCACTTATTAACGTTACCACGAGCGTCACTTCCAGAGATCATTATCATTCACATAATCATCCACTCTATAATGCATTCACCGCGTCGCCCGGCGGCCGGCCCCAACGGGCCTCCGGCGCTAAAGAGAGACAGTCTGGTACAACCCCAACTGTCTCCCAGACGGCTGAACCAGTGCAATGGGAAGATGGGCCCCCCGACCCATCTCCCCTTGGTTCAGCTAGGGTAGAGGGAAGAGGCAAAAAGCGCCTCCTCCTATCACCCAACGTCTACGCTAGACCCCTAGGTGGGTCTCTGTGCTGGTGACGGCCTCCCCTTTCTCAAGGGTGGTCTACACTTTGCACCCGCCATATGATGTTCTGCCGGCCTTCCGGCATCGGCGCACAAGGCACAGTACAGCTTTACAGCTGCGCACTGTAATGCCTTGTGGCCAGGCTGCCCGCATCGGAAGCAAAGGCCTCCCCGGTCTACTGCCGACTGGCAGACGGGCCGTGTGTGGCCCACGTCCAGGCACCGATAACATCTCAGTGGTCCACCCTCGAGTAAGCGGACGCGAGCCGCACTCCACCCGACCAGGAGTCGCCCTGCCTCCAACAGCACTTTGGCGGCGACGGCCGGGAGCGACAAGTGGATTGCTCCACTGCCTCTCCCATAGGGTCGTATTTCACCTGCCCTAATAAGGGCTGGCTCACAGCCACCCTTGGCCGCAGCCGCTGCGATGACTTCGGCCACCGACACCGTCTCGTCGAGGCCAACGACTCGGACATTCGCCTTCTTCACAGGTCTGGCCACAGTGGCCACTTCCGCCAATGCCTCTTGGAGCTTCTGAGCTAACCCGTCAGCTTGCTCCGGACCACGGGCGCCGGGAATCTCAATGATTCTGGCTCCCGTGGCTGCGGGGCGAAGCGACAGGTTTTCTATGCCCAGCTCCGCGAGCGCATCCCTGTTCACGCCCATCAGGGCCGCCTTGTATGTGACTCCCCTCTCCACCGCCTCAGGCCGCAGTGTAACGATCACCGCGGCCGATCGGGGCTTCGAGGGAAGCTTCTTCTTGCGTTTGGCCCGAAGCGCTCTCTCACGAGAGGCAGGAGCCGGTACCGCAGCAGCCGCTGGCGCCTTTCTGCGCTTCTTGCGGCGACGGGTCACAGTGGACCATCCTTCTGTGCCAGGCACACCAGAATCTGGAGCTGGGGTAGAGGAGGATCCCGAAAGTGGAACCCACTCCATCCCCAAAGGGCTTTCCGCCGGCAACGCGATCTCAGCAGGTGCAGGAGTGGGCGCGGCAGGTTTAGTCCGCACAGTCTTGGGCCTTGTGGGCTTGGACGTTGCGGGACCTCGGGCAGTCTTTTTGTCCGCAGCCAGAGGGGGACGAGCCACCTTGGCGGGGAGGAGTCGGTCGTCCAGGGCCTCAATGCGGGCGGTCACGACCTCCCCCAGAGAGACCCGGAGGGTCCGCTCCATCTTCTCCATGTGGACCCCTATTGCGTCCACCAACGCTTGCGGCAGGGAGTCCTGCCCAAGGTTTAGGCTCTCTGGCCGCTTCAGCGGCAACGGTGGTGCAGGCGGAACCTCCACCCGACTACGAAACGAGGCGAGCTCCGCCTTGAGGTCCTCGACCTCTCGGCGTAGCCTCCCCGTCTCGCGCCGGAGGACGAGGGTTTCCTGAGCCACCGTGCGCGTGAGGGCGGTGTTGGTGACCTCTTGGAGCGTCCAGGCCGCCTCCTTTAGCGCTTTGATGTAGGTCCCCTTGAGATTGCCCGATGTTTTGGCAACCTCAATTATCGCATCTACTTTCTCCTTGGCGAGAGACCTCAACCTCGCTGGGTCAAGAAGCTCTATTCCGTCTAGAACCCCTGGGTCCGCAACAACAGGCGTCTCGTCATTGCAGGTCGGTTTGGCAACAGGACAGGCCTTTGGCCCGCCTGCTTCCCCAACGACTGCAGCACGCGACAACCCACCAGTGGTGCCCGGGTCCCGTGCTTTACCCCTCCGAGCTGTCGTAACCTTACTCGGAGTGGCATCTCCCTTGTCCGCACCAGCCTTATCCAAAACATGCGACCGCTTCCTATCACTCACCGACGCTGAGCTGTCAGACCAGTGTTTCACTGCAAAAGAGTCCAGCAAACGGTTCCTCTCAATAGCAACAGACGGCAATGCCGTTTTCCGTAAATCGAAAGCCAAAGTCGTCGTATTTTCATTCGTGTCTGTAGTCCGAGTACTAGCCAATGTCGTTGTTTTAATACCTGAATCGCGCAAAACGTTGCCCCCCCCAGAAAACGTGGGGCAGCCCGAGCCTTGCTCGGGGAGGGATTCTCCAGCAGAGCTGGTACCCTCCTGGGGTAGTAATATTTTAGGTTTTGCCTCCATCCTTACTCCCGTTACACCTCCAGTTTGCGGTACGCCTGCCGGGACCGGTATGAAACAACCGATCCCGCTAGCCGCTGTCCGGAACTGGGCCCTTGGGGCTCAAACTGAGCCCTCATCGGCCCCAGCCCGGTACTAGGTGCGCCGCGCACATACCACACCTAGGAGTTTTTAAAGGCTCTCCAGCCAGCGCTCCTCCATAGTCCCCTCTGATAAGCAGAGGGATACCAGGAGGAGCGTGTCAGGTATCGGCCGCCGACCAAACTGGTCGACGTTGCCCGGGGTGCACCACGAGGAGGTTCCTGACATCGCACCCCATCCACTCTATAACCTAATCTAACCTATTTTATAACCTTTTGACAGTAAAATCTGCTTGACATGGTCCTTGAATTCATTGTCCGGCAAATCAGTAATGTGCTTCGGGATCTTATTGTAGAACACAACAATATTACTAAGTCTAAAACACGGTACGACTAATTTATGTCAATTTGTAATATTAAAACAGTGCTGGTGTTTAACAAAATCAAGCTTTTCAAAGTTTTTACGAATATACATCAACTATCAAGTTTTGTAAATTACTAAAAACATATAAGCACGTTTGTTCGATCAGCCAAAGTCGACCAACGATTAATTTCGATCTCTCTGTGGTCTCTGTTGTACTTGGATTGTACTGTGCTTACCACCAGGGACAGTACGGTCAATGTGCCATGCTACTATAAATAAGAACAAATTACGAATAGGAAATAAGCCAGTTCGCGACTTATTTGCAACTACGGCAACTATCCAAGACGAGGAGCGTCACTTTGGCACCCTTGGAGCTTATTGCTATGCTTTAGCGGCTGAGTGCCTTAAGTACTCGCCTCCAAGCCGAGGTGAATAATTCATGCTACACCGGGCCGGATTCCTGCCACCGTGCCCGGCCAGTGTAACTAGAATTATCCTTTAGAGAGCGGTCGTAAAAGCTTTTTCAATGTACCTATCCGATAACGCGACCCCGTCCAGCCTAGCTAGGATCCCCGACATATTAGAGTCAACAGCAGACTCCGACTTAGCCATCGATTCCCTGGTCGACTACCTCCATCCCAGTGTAAGGGAGGCCTCGAGAGAGGTGCAAGCGGCGAACGAACGCCGTTTTATACTCCCCCCCGGCTTACGAGCGTTAATCACGGAAAAGAACGCCGCGACACGTGCACATGATTCTTATCCGACGAGGGATAACACCCGTAGGTTACGACAACTTCAGAGAGAGGTTAGAACTCGCATCGGAGAGTACAGAGGTCACCGGTGGGATAACCTCTTAGAGGGTCTCAAGCCGTCCCATCTGGCTTACTGGAACCTCGCCCGCTCTCTGAAGTTAGAAGCTTCCGCCCAGATGCCGCCCCTCGAAAGGGGCCCCGATCTCCCACTCGCGTTCGATAGCGACGATAAGGCAGAATGCCTTGCCGCAAGCTTGGAGAGTCAGTGCTCCCCAAACTGCGACAACGTAGACACTGCCCACATCGAAACTATCGAGACCGCCGTTCAGGAACTCACGTTGATTCCCCCCGCGGAAACGTTAACCCCGGTCACGCCAGATGAGGTCTGTTCTATCATCAAAGGCCTTAAGCCTAGGAAATCTCCCGGTCCTGATGGTATCAGGAATGAAGTACTCAAACTTCTTCCTGATCACCTCATAGCTCTTTTGGTCTGCATCTTCAATGCAGCCATAGCCCACTGCTATTTTCCAGCCATCTGGAAAAAAGCTATAGTTATAGGTATTCGCAAGCCCGGCAAAAAAGCTTCGCTTCCCGAAAGCTATCGCCCGATCAGTCTCCTAAACACCCTAGGGAAACTCTATGAGCGGATCCTTCTTAACCGTCTCAAGGTCGTTATAGACGACAAGAATTTATACCCGCCCGAACAATTCGGTTTTCGCGCCCGTCACTCGTGTACACATCAAGTGCACCGCCTAACGGAGCACATCACGAGTAACTTCGCCAAGAGCAATATCGCTCCCGCCCGCACGCTTGCGGTCTTTTTCGACGTAGCCAAGGCCTTTGATAAGGTCTGGCACGCCGGACTGGTCCACAAGCTACATCATTTAGAAGTCCCGGATAGGTTAGTTCACCTAGTTCATGATTTTCTACGCGACCGCACCTTTCACTACCGAGTGGAAGGAGTACTATCTACCGCCCACCCTATACGCTCAAGCGTCCCGCAAGGTTCCATTCTGGCGCCTTGCCTTTTCAATCTGTACGTCAGCGACCTCCCGAAGCCCCCCGGGTCGAGGTAGGGCTCTACGCTGACGACACAGTCATATACGCGTCAAACAGACACATAAAAAATCTCGCCTGCGCAGTCCAACGTGCCGTAACCACTCTCGGGGAGTGGTTTCAAACGTGGCGAATAGCTATTAATCCGGTAAAGAGCGCCGCGATTATGTTCGAACCGCATACATGTAAACTACCACGCACGGTAGGACCCCGCTCATTATTCGGTAGGAATATCCCTTGGGCCACCAAGACTAAATATCTGGGTGTCACCCTCGACTCGAAGCTTAACTTCAACGCACACGTTACTATAGTCCGGAATAGGGCCGTCTGGATCCTTTCCCGCTTGCGACCCCTGCTCAGTTCGGTAAGCAAAATGTCCTTAAGACATAAGCTTACACTATACAAGATGTGCGTCCGTCTGATCTTGACATATAGCTGCGCAGCGTTCCCACATATGTCCAAACATAACTTTGTCCGCATGCAAAGAGTCCAAAATCGGTTTCTCCGTCGCCTGCTTGACCCTCCAGCCTTCGTTAGGAACATGGACCTCCACAGGGACATGAGGCTTCCCTCGATAGAAGCCTATGTGAAATATCTCACCAGGAGATACTTCGATAGCGCTTCGAATCACCCCGACCCGCTCGTAAAATCCACCGTGAACTACGTCCCAGACAACTCGATCCCCGTTGCCAAACGTTATAAACGCCGTCCGCGAAATCTCTTTGTCGATCCCGATGACGACATCGAGAAAGCTAACAATTTCTACGCGTCCGCTCCCGCAACATATGCGTGCTCGCGCCCACGCCTGCGAAACCACCGTTCCCTCCGCAGGGGACGTACGGTTAACTTCGCTCCCGCACACCCGCCACGACCGCCCTCCTCTGCGGCAACTCAAGCCTAGGTCCGATCCATCGGCATGGAGCCCTTGAGTCAAGCAGCCGTTCGTGCGATACAGTGACTCTACATTCACTAGCTTTCACAGCCATACATGACACTGCATTATACACACATGCACAACACACATAGGTACATAGGTTCTGTAAGGGACCTTTTTTTTTTTTTTTTTTGCCTAGTTAGAGTAGACAAAATTTCAGACCACTAAATACACATACACATGTTCCTCCCAGGGGGCAGAAACATGTATATATGTATAGTTAGTTTAGATCGAATTACGGATAGGGAATTAGTCAGATCGCGACTTAATTGCATACGCGCAACAGTCCGAGCCGAGGTCCGGCCACTTTGGCACCCTCGGATGTTGTTGCTTAGCTTTCGTGGCTGAGTGCCCTAAGCGCTCGCCCCCAAGCCCGGTAAAGCTGTAAAAGCCGTAAAGGCTCCAGGGCCCCTCAGGCTAACAGTGTAGTCAGTTCGAAAAAAAAAAAAAAAGCTTTTTCAATGGAATTTGTTCGAAATTACTTCTCCAAATACATTTTACAAGTTGAATTTATTACTCGTTAACTCGTAAAGCCTACTTACCTCTGATATTTTTTCTTTTAAATTGATTATACTACTACCAGAATTTTTTTCACATATCCAAAAACAACCATCTATCTGACAGGAGAGAGACACTTGACTCTAACAAAATTAGCACTTTAAAGCTTAATATTTTGCAAATGGATCCTTAAATCGAAAAGTTGTTTTCACAAACCCACAATATTTTTGAACGACCTATCCAACGACACAACACACGATGTAAATATACGAGAATAAATCCCCCTTTACATGTAGGGGAGGTACCGTAAATATTATTATTAAGATTTTTTTATCAATTTATCGGCTTGACTGGTATGTATACCCATACCTAATTACAGCTTTCTAGTACTATGAATCTCTGAGCTAAGCCGCGGACAGACAGACGGACATTTTGAAACTATTGGGTTCCTTTTGACTTCGGAATCCTAAAAACTTTTATTCGTCTTACTAATAATTTCTAGTATTAAAACTGTGCTGGTCTTTGGAAAAATATAGCTAGTCCTGGCACCAACCTAAAAAAATTGTAAACTCCTAATTTGTTTCGTACCTACTTTTGAAATCGTTTTGTTGGTTAATTTCGTATATAGTTATATAAAAACCTTATTTCATAATTTTGAGTTCATTTTTTTGAAGTCGATTTTTTAAATTACTTTGTAATTTGGTAATTTTTAGTTTGAGGTATCCCACATATAGAACTTGACCAAGGGTTCTGAGATGTTTTCCCTTTGACATCGCACCCGTAGCTCGTATCAATAAGCCGGCCGTCACACTTACCTACACGTATTTGTACATTTCTTGAAAACTACTGAATCGATTTTGATGAAATTTGCACTGTCCCTAAGTTGAAGAAAATGTAAGCCAATAAAAAAAATGTGTGCAGCAGTTCACACGTGTCAGAAGTAAAACCTTCAGAAGAAAATAAAAAATATGTACTTTAAAAATTCTTCTTAAATATCCTAATGAAGTGTGGTCGTCTCACACCACTAGGCCAATCCAATGAAGATTTCAGACATGAAAATCAGGACTTGCATTTACCGTGCATAATGTATATGTTGGCGCGTGTTAATTATTAGGCTTGTTGAATGTTGCCCGCAGAATTATCCTATCGCATCCACCCCCCCTGCCCTACTCCCCTCTCAACAGAACGCTTTGCAACGTGCGCGCATTCGCATCAAGGACATCGTCGCTCTCACGCATAAGTGATATAATAGTGGAACTTTGAAACAACCGCCGCTGAACATACAAAACGTCAGTGAAGACTTCTTGTAAAGAAGTTTCGCCGCGAGTGAGTGTTAGCAAGAATAAGGATTTAAATCACTAATCGCCGTTAAAACAGTGAGTCCGCTTTTCATATTTTCCCGCATCCGCACACCCTCGGCTTCCAGCCGCTCTTACCGCTCCAACATATTTTATGGTCACTTCGAGCCGGATAGCAACTATTTCTATATACATATATAAAAATTAAATTTGTTCAAAATGCCACCTAAAAAAGAGGTTTTTTCGTCCATTTCGGAAGCAAACCAGCTTATCATTATAACAGCGAAACGAGATGCGTTACAAAGTCGAATAAATGATATATATTCGAAAGCACAATGTGCACTTAGCAGCGAAGAAAACAAAGAAATGTTTCTTTGCAGTGTTCAAACTCTTGACGACATTCGAAGTCAATTTAGCACAACATTAGATAATTATAACGCGTTGCTAATTACTTCGAATCCAGACGCGAATATCGATTATAAATTACTGTCTAGTTTCGATGATAAGTGTTCACATATATTACGCATGATTTCTTTATGCAATAAAGATGATTCGCAATCCGCTACAATTAAAAAAGGGAATTCTTTAACTACCTCTCAGTCCCGCCTTCCGCCAATAGAGATTGTAAGTTTTGACGGCACTATTCAAAACTGGCCCTTATTTCATATAAGTTTTAAGTCGAATGTTCATAATAACAATTCGCTTACTAACGACGATAAGTTATATTATTTATTAGGTAAGTTGACAGGTAAGGCCCGATCTGTTTTCGCTGGGATAACACCGTGTTCGGATAATTATCTATTAATATGGAATTCGTTAGTAGATCGGTATGAGGACACACGGCTCTTAGCTTCTTCTTACATCGATCAGTTGTTAAATTATAAAATGAACACGACCGCTTCCGCTGCCAGTTATCAAAATTTCTTAGATAATTATGTATCCGCAGTTGGTGCATTAAAAAACCTGAAAATGAATGACCTCGCAGATTATATAATATTACATATCGCTTTAAAAAAGTTTAATGTCAACACTAATCACGCATTTGAAATGGAATCTCGAGAAGAAAAGATACCTTCTTTCGACTGTTTCATTAATTTTATTAGAAGTCAGTGTAAAATATATACTTATACTCAACCCGCATTTAATTTGACACGACCGAGTATTACGCCTTCCGCTAATTTTGAAACTAAAGATTATAACTCTCGTGTTAAACGCTCGCAAAATACAGTCCACTCTTTTATAACTCACGATCTTAAATTAAATAAAAATTGTATCATGTGCAACACAGTCGAACATGATAATTTGTACAAATGCAATGCGTTTAAATCTTTACCAGCCAAAAATAAATTCGAATTTATTAAATCTAAAAATGGTTGTGTAAACTGTTTAAGTTTGATACACACAGTCTTCAAGTGTAACTCCACGCATAATTGTAAAATTTGTAATAAACGTCATCATACGCTACTTCATTTTGATAATATAAATTCATCCAATAATAATTTGGAAAATAAAAATTCTTCTGATAATGATGAAACGAAAAATAATTCATGTAATAATAACACGAAAAATATAATTTCTCGTAATTCAACTTCCTTGCTATCTAACTCGACCGTGTGTCGCAATGTACTTCTTAGCACTGCGCAGGTTAGCATTTGCAACGCTAACGGTCAGTATAGCAGCGTACGCTCACTAATAGACAATGCATCGCAGCAAAATATAATAACAACTGCTTGTTGTAAACAATTAAATTTAAATATTATTCCGCTTTCTAATTCGTACGTTAAGGGTATCGGTTTATCGTCGCGTCCTATTAAGGGTTATGTAAACTTACAGATTCGTTCGAAAAATAATAACTTTAATTTTAATATAAACGCTTTAGTAATTGATTGCATTACCGATAGATTGCCTTTAGATTATATTGACACTTCCGTAATGCAGCACTTGGTCAACATTCCGCTCGCCGATGAGCACTGGTCATACCAGGGGAAGTAAACCTTTTATTAGGAGCACAGTTGTTCCCTTATTTACTTTTAGGTGGTAAGATAATTGCACCTCCCGCGCCCCCGGCTATTGAAACCGTGTTCGGATATATACTTATGGGCAACGTACCCACTACTGTTGACGATAATAATTCGCTTCGCACATTAGATTCTAGCTCGAATGAAATTAATAATAAATACGCTTCTTTTTTAATATCTAGTGACAATTCATTAGATCGCTCGCTATCAAAATATCTGGGTGTCACCCTCGACTCGAAGCTTAACTTCAACGCACACGTTACTATAGTCCGGAATAGGGCCATCTGGATCCTTTCCCGCTTGCGTCCCTTGCTCAGTTCGGTAAGCAAAATGTCCTTAAGACATAAGCTTACACTATACAAGATGTGTGTCCGTCCGATCTTGACATATAGCTGCGCAGCGTTCGCACATATGTCCAAACATAACTTTGTCCGCATGCAAAGAGTCCAAAATCGGTTTCTCCGTCGCCTGCTTGACCCTCCAGCCTTCGTTAGGAACATGGACCTCCATAGGGACATGAGGCTTCCCTCGATAGAAGCCTATGTGAAATATCTTACCAGGAGATACTTCGATAGCGCTTCGAATCACCCCAACCCGCTCGTAAAATCCACCGTGAACTACGTCCCAGACAACTCGATCCCCGTTGCCAAACGTTATAAACGCCGTCCGCGAAATCTCTTTGTCGATCCCGACGACGACATTGAGAAAGCTAATAATTACTACGCGTCCGCTCCCGCAACATATGCGTGCTCGCGCCCACGCCCGCGAAACCACCGTTCCCTCCGCAGGGGACGAACGGTTAACTTCGCGCCCGCACACCCGCCACGACCACCCTCCTCTGCGGCAACTCAAGCCTAGGTCCGATCCATCGGCATGGAGCCCTTGAGCCAAGCAGCCGCTCGCGCGATACAAGTGACTGTACAATCACTAGCTTTCACAGCCATACATGACACTGCATTATACACACATGCACAACACACATAGGTACATAGGTTCTGTAAGGGACCTTTTTTTTTTCTTTTTTTGCCTAGTTAGAATAGACAAAAATTTCAGACCACTAAATACACATACACATGTTCCTTCCCTCCTCCCAGGGGGCAGAAACATGTATATATGTATAGTTAGTTTAGATCGAATTACGGATAGGGAATTAGTCAGATCGCGACTTAATTGCATACGCGCAACAGTCCGAGCCGAGGTCCGGCCACTTTGGCACCCTCGGATGTTGTTGCTTAGCTTTCGTGGCTGAGTGCCCTAAGCGCTCGCCCCCAAGCCCGGTAAAGCTGTAAAAGCCGTAAAGGCTCCAGGGCCCCTCAGGCTAACAGTGTAGTCAGTTCGAAAAAAAAAAAAAAAAAAAAAAGGGATGTTTTGGGCTTAGTAGCACCTGTTGTGCTTTTTGCAAAGTTATTGATAAAACAATTATGGCTTGAGCATGTTGATTGGGATGAAACACCACCCACTCACATCATTACTTTATTTGAAAAATTTAAAGCTCAATTACCACTTCTTGCTTCGCTTACTATTCCGCGTCATTTAAATGTTTTTGAACGCTCAATTGTCAATATCGCCGCTTTCGCTGACGCAAGTCTAAAAGCTTATGGCTGTGTCATATATTTACATGTAACCGATTCACATGGTAATATACATGTACGCTTAGTTTGTGCCAAGTCTAAAGTATCGCCAGTCAAAATAGTTTCATTAGCACGTCTTGAATTGTGCGCCGCTGTCTTAATGTCTAAATTAGTAAAAACTGTATATGACGCATATGACACACGCCATAAAGTTAACAATATTTTTGCCTTTTCCGATTCAGAGATAGCTTTATCATGGATCCATTCATCTCCACATCGCTGGAATATATTTATTAGTAATCGCATAGCTAAGTGTCATGAAAATTTAGAACCCAAACATTTCTTTCATGTCGCTACTTCAGAGAACCCTAGTGATTGCCTATCACGAGGTCTCTTACCTGAACAATTATTATCCCATCATTTGTGGTGGCAAGGTCCTCAGTGGCTTCGTTTACCAGTATCTGCTTGGCCTCTAAGGTCTTTAACACCCGCTAACATTGAGGAACTACCGGAGAGTAAGTCCTTTGCTGCTACTACTATTACCGCTGTACCGCTAGTTCTATGTGAACTTTCACTAAAAATTTCCTCTTACAATAAATTATTACGCATCATTGTTTATATTTTAAGAGCTTTACGCATTTTACCTCGCATGGAAAATATTCTTATTAATGCTTCGGATTTAGACATCGCTGAAATTTTCTTAGTTCGCGCAATCCAAAATAATATTTTTTCCCAAATTCTTCAATGCTTAAATAATGATAAATTACCTGATGGCACTTTAAAAAAGCTCGACTTGTTTCTAGACAAAAACCGCATAATTAGAGTTGGAGGTCGCTTATCGAATTCTAACTTACCCTTCGATGCCCAGCATCCGATTTTGATGCCAAAAAAGGACCACGTTACTTCCCTTTTAATTGATTATTATCACCGAGCACACTGTCATACGGGTGCTCATTTGCTTAGTTCTATTATTCATCAAAAGTTTTGGATAATTTCCGCTAGAAATGTCATACGACAACGCATACGCAAATGTAATTTCTGCTTTAAATGTGCTCCAGTGCTTCTGAGTCCAAAAATGGCTGACTTACCTTCGTATCGCGTACAAGAAGCAAAGGCATTTGTACATACGGGTATAGACTACTGTGGACCTATTAAAATAACTTTATGCAGACGCAGAGGTCAAAAAGGTCAAAAGGCTTACATTTGTTTGTTCATTTGTTTAGTAACAAGGGCAGTTCATATTGAACTAGTGCCTGACTTAACGTCAGATTCGTTCTTAAATGCATTTAAACGCTTTATTTCACGCAGAGGCCCAGTCGCTAATATATATTCGGATAACGGTACAAATTTCGTTGGGGCTAAAGCTAAGCTTGATGAGTTATATACGTTTCTTTCTTCGCATTCTTATTCAAAAGTTATAGCTGAAGAATTGGCTACTCGTCGTATTCAGTGGCATATGATACCACCTCGCGCACCCCACTTTGGGGGAATTTGGGAATCAAATATAAAAAGTTTGAAAACTCATTTATCCAGAGTTGTAGGTAATCAATTATTAACCTACGAAGAATTTTCTACTGTTCTTACACAAATAGAAACAATTTTAAATTCGCGTCCGCTATCTCTTTTATCTGAAGATCCGTATCCAGAACCGCTTACTCCCGCGCACTTTTTAATGTCATCTCCGCTTACCTTTTTACCTGCTTACGATATGAGTAAGGTAAATTCTTATAGTCTCTCTTCTAGAAAAATGCTACTTGACCAGATGGTACAATCATATTGGAAAAGGTGGCATTTGGAATATTTGCACACATTGCAAATGCGTCAAAAATGGTTTGACAAAAAATCTAACGCTATTCAGGTAGGAACCGTAGTAATTATTCATGAGAACGACATCCCACCATTACGTTGGCCGATGGGAGTTATAGTTGAAGTTTACCCTGGTTCAGACGGGGTTATTAGAGTAGCTTTAGTAAAGACCGCCAATGGTCATCTAAAACGACCTGTAGTTAAATTAAGTCCTTTACCTTCGCAATAACTATACTGCATTTTTAAAATATTTCATCCGCACTTTAATATTGAATCCGCATTAATTTCACATATTCGCATTTATTATAAATTAACGCTTACACTTTAGTTTTTTTCATATATGTATTTATATTTCGCATTAACGCGCTTAGATTAATGTTTTTTCTTCTTTGAGAAAATAAAATTTTCTCAACGCGGGGGAGTATGTTGGCGCGTGTTAATTATTAGGCTTGTTGAATGTTGCCCGCAGAATTATCCTATCGCATCCACCCCCCCTGCCCTACTCCCCTCTCAACAGAACGCTTTGCAACGTGCGCGCATTCGCATCAAGGACATCGTCGCTCTCACGCATAAGTGATATAATAGTGGAACTTTGAAACAACCGCCGCTGAACATACAAAACGTCAGTGAAGACTTCTTGTAAAGAAGTTTCGCCGCGAGTGAGTGTTAGCAAGAATAAGGATTTAAACCACTAATCGCCGTTAAAACAGTGAGTCCGCTTTTCATATTTTCCCGCATCCGCACACCCTCGGCTTCCAGCCGCTCTTACCGCTCCAACAGTATATGTATTCTATCTTATTCTCTCGTAGGCTAAACCCTATAGATGTGTATTGTATTCTCTTTTTACTGTCGCTTTATCGTTTCATCGAGTTTGAAATCATAACGGTGCTGAAAAAGTTTTCACTTGAAAAATGTTGTATTTTTATTATACTTTTTTCAACAGTATTATTGCAGTACACAAATTTTTTTTATTCGTAGTAATTCTCAACCGATTTTCATGAAATTTTGTACAGCAGAAGTATACATTTTGTTTATACAACAAATATATCAAACATGTATACGGCACGCCTGATGGTAAGCGGCTACCTTAGCCTATGGAAGCTAGTAATACCATAGGTATCACTAGCGCGTTGTCGGCCTTGAACCACTCTACCCCAAAAGAGCTCTGGAAACGCTACTCATCGTAATCTTTACCTCGAGATAGTGAACATTGGAATTAGTTTCATGGTATTGTGTGCGAGTAAAAATAAATTAAATATTATCGTTCTTGGATTATGGTCTTGAATCAGATATTGTGAGGTTTAATTGTGGATTGTGCACGACACGGGGCAAGTGATAGTTACAAAACAACAAATAAGTCACTTTATAAATGAGTCATATCTTTGGAATATTTGGAATTTGGAATAAGCAAAAATTTTATTGCAGTTCACGGAAACGGCCGTTACCCTCAGGGATAAGGACATCCCCGGCCACATTACGGGTTATTTTCATCCAATGTATAGACATTAAGGCCGACTTCTTTCCTCATATTTGGAGCTGTAATATTTACATATATATTATATTTATTTATTTCCGGCTACTCTTAGTTTCGTCTCAGGAATCCCAGACATTCACAAAGTTTAAACACGTTACACGTTTATATCGCTGATGTTAAATTTCAGTACACCTACATGTTTTTTTATCGCCGTTTTTCATACACGAAATTCCACGCGGACGAAGTCACAGGCACAGCTTGTTATAATATATTTATAATTAAAACAACCAATTTAATTTAAAAGTATTGCAATTTAATGGTGTAACATATCAATTCTTTTTTACATTTATTACATTGAAAAAATAACAAATTGAATACAATTAAAATAAAACTTTTTGAAATGATATATAGTCTAGCTAAGCACAAGCTAAGCTACCTATTTCCCCCAGCACATGCCCGGCAAGCATACAGGTTCTGCGTCACTCGTAGCAGTGAGCGTTGCTGAAGCAAACGCCAGGATGGCGCACACTATCATCATTATGTACTTTAACTGAAATGGAAACACAAAACTGTAGTTATGTAGGTGTCAGGGTATCCTTGAGATGTTGGTGAAGGAATATACCGTGATGAAACGATAGCTTGATGATAAGACTCCTTTGAGTGCCCGCAAAACTACAAGTTGAAAATCTTTCGCCAAGTCACTACCAATGTGTTCCGACAGCTGCAATGGACAGCCAAATCCAATTCCGTGTCTACGGCTTTATTATGTCACTTAACAATAGGTGAGTTTGTAATCACACGCTGTCATATATATTGACAAGATGAAGGGATTTATTGCTAATAAACATCAATTCTATTTCAACTTGTCTGCTTGAAATGTCATAATTTTATATTTTTTCAGTGTTGATTTAAAAGTTTACTTTAATTTACTAAATATATCTTACCTAAATTAGATAATAAAATATTACTAAGGCACTCAACTTTTGTATATTTTCAGGTATATATAGATATTTTTTACATCTATTATCACTATGTAATCGATATCAATCAGGCGGATAAAAAGAAGATTCCTCCAGGTATTATTTCCTAGCATATTTTATTTAACTAATGAAATGCCATACGAAGTAGAATACGTATACTTAACGTTTGATTTGAACCGGTAAGATACGATTACGCCGTAGTAACCGACATAGATATATAATCTATTTTCCACTTAACAGACATTTAAATGAAAATATAAACATTTAAAAGCAAAATAATATTTCTACTTACAGAGTTCATGTTGGCAGTTCTTGTAGAATTGTGTTATAAGTAGATCAATTTTCGGTTTATATATACTTTTTCTTCGCTGAAAATGCAAATAAAATATTAAAATTAATTATACGGACATTAATCATTATTAGAAAAAACGCATCGAACCGTCCAACCGTCTCATAATATATTCTTATTAGGAACTAACTTGTTCCAGCGACTTCGCGCTCTTGACATTGCTACTGATGCAGTCTTGTAATTGTTTACTCGTTCCTCCTAAGCCTAATTATGTATTAACATCGTGAATTTCAGAGGTCCTCGTATTCCGTTCAACATTTTTTTTAAAGAAAAACTATTTACCTTTCTAAATTATACACACATACGTACGTACATTTCAGATATATTTTGATGATACAGAAATAATTTAAAAAATTTAGGTAGATACAGATGATATTCCGCATCAGAGATTCCTTACTGAAGGTCACAACTATAATTAGTCATGCTTGGGTAATGTTATGAAAATATTTCCGTAATTAAAAATAAGTGTTATTTAAATTTGTATATACCTAATTGACATAATCGAACATTCTGGAAATATTTAAAGGACTTCAATGATGTGAGAGAACTGGGTTCTTTCAATCGTGAATATGCTGGGTTGTGTTATTACATAACGTGAAGAGAGATTTGAGCAGGTCGGCATGACATCGACGACAGCGGTGGTCGTCGATGTTGTTGGATGACACTGTACCTACTTGCCATCAGGTAAAGAGCCATCACTTTGCAGTGCTATGATAAAAACATTAAAGTCATTTCACCACAAATTTTACTTTAATTGTTTCTAAGTACATCTTAAAAGAAGTGCGACTGATGATAACACCTAGACCTAGACTGTCAGCAATCTGCGTAGCCCGAATACTGCGATAGTTTGGACATATCGCAAGAGGGAGTTGCGGTCATCGGTCCTGGTTAATAAAATTAGTTTTTTAATAATCAAGGAATAGTTCTCGTCAGTGTTATCATGAAATTTTGATGAAATTAACGAGAAGTAATGTTAAAGTTCAAAGCGCTAATACCTAGTGTTCCTGCTCGCTAAGTAAAAATGAGACAAGTTATTTTTATTAATTTTTCGCGTACCTCTTCACTATATATTACATACTTTCATATGCAATTAGTAAAATAATGTTAATGTGACATTACATACAAATAGACCCTTCTATTTTATTGTTTAAGTTATTATAGAATTCGATATTGTTAATACAAAGTCAACTGTCCAAGCAATTCTTTAAATACATATATAAAAACAATGTAAAATTTATAATGATTTATTTAGTTCTGAAACGGGCTGCGGGAAAACGACTCTCAAATTTTTTTCGTGATACATTTTCCTACAGTATTGATATAAATAATAGCTATCTAGAACCAAGCTTAACCGCTTTGATATTAATTTTTGGGGTAAGCAGAGAACTTTGCTTTTCAAGTTGAACGGCATATTATTGAACTTCAAGAATTACAGACAAGCGAAAGCACTGCCGATTTTAGCAGTTAACCGCTGTGTTCGTTAAGATTAAGTCGTTGTTAAGTTAATAACAGCGGTTTAAATATACATCACATTATAGACTACAAATTGCTGATTTCTTTCTAATTTTTCTATCACACCCCTATAATATTAGTTTATTTAATTATTTGGTTTAAATTTTGAGGTAAGGTACCTTACAAAAAATATTGGTATTTTTTTATAATGCTTTCATTAGATATCCTTTACCGTGTGGAAAGTCGTGAGGAGATTAATAGAAGATATAAAGAAATTAAAAGTTGCCAATTGTAAGAATAAATTTAATTCTAAACAATAAAGTTGATTTGTTTGTATGTGATTCTCTGATCTCAAATAGAAATAGATTGTATTTAAATGTTCGATTTGTATGTTATTATTTATTGTATATTGTTTTCCTTGTGTCTTAGTGCTGAGTAGTGTATTTTAGTTTATATCTTAATATTATTTTAATATACTAACTCCTATTTTGCATGCTGTGATTGCACATTGGAAGGATTCGGTCATTATACATATTATTATATATTCACTGAGGCCAGTATCCAGCGAGGACTGGTGATGCGTTTTTTTTTTTGTTAAGTTAAATTACCATATAATTATTCATCTTTATGGTAACTACTAGTTGACCCCGTAAACGTTGTTCAGTAGTCATCAGTCGACCACAGCGCCACCTATCGCTTTTTATAAAACTACAAATGTCGCAAACAGGCATAAGATCCGCCTGATGGCAAGCGGCTAGCGTACTCTTGTAATACCAGAGGTATCACTAGCACGTTGCTGACCTATCCCAATGAGCTCTAGAAACTCTACTCACCGCAGGAACACAACGTGATCTTCTGTACGGTGGAGGTATTGCACCAGTCGGGCGGCCCCAAGTAGAGAGAAATCTCCAAAGAACTTTCTCTGTGCCCTGCCTACCTCTCTTACGTTCAGCATAGCATAAAAACCCGCTTGGAAGAACACTTAGACCTACTGGATCTCATGGTGATCGGTCCAACTGTTTTATTGTTTATCAATCTCTGTTTAAACCCTTAGGTGCTGGTGTGAACTGTTTGAAGACTTGGAATGTCGCGACCCACCGACAAGTCCGACGCGGTGTTGCCAATACATTGTTAAATAAAATACATTATATTGGTTCCCAACAGTCTCATATATGTATATCAATATTATTTTTATAGATATTAAATTAATTTAAGGAGGTCACAGGGACACCCCGTACCACGTTTATCAAAGCCTCTTTCGCTTGGCGGCCATCTTGTATTCGTGGATGGACTTGAGTAGGTAAAACGATCCGACGATGATGACCAAGGTGGTTCCCGACGCGACCACGTAGTAGTGGTCAGTGTTCCCGACAGGCACCTCCCAAATTAGCGTATCAGTTAACTAGAAAAAATATTTTTTTTTTCATTACTATTAAATACTAGATGTGCCCCGCGGTTACCCTTGTCTACCGAGCAGCCGCGCGACCAACGCACCCGTGTAGCCTACCGGTGCTTTTACTTACCGTACTTGCTTCATATTATATAATATGCTATAGGTATATAAATAGGCTATATTAAAATATTTTTTCAAATCTAACTAGCTTTTCTAGAGATTATCGCGTTTAAATTAACAAATAATATCTTAAGCTTTATAATATAGCATGGACTAATACTGTAGCCTGAAATGGAATCCGAGATATAAAATGTGTACAATGGTGTTGCCAATTCAAATAATAATCTCATTTGTGTGCTTTTTAGAAAAGTATTAAAATATCACAATAAAACTATAAAACAATAAAACTATACGTATAACTTAAAAATCTTGAACAAAATATTACAGATAAAAATATTCCTTTTATTATTTTCTATATATTCATTTTTACAACAAATTATTTTGTTTACTTGACTACTGAATTGGTATTTACGTTCAGGTTAACGCTTTGTTTCGAATTATCCGAATTATTTTATTATTAGCGCTGCTCCGTACGCGCCCACATTACATAAATGTCGAAACCACACTACAGTAATCTGCACGGTTTGACGTGCAATTTACTTAGAGTGAAATCGCGATATTTATTACGTAGTACATAATGAATATCGATGTAATAATTAGAATATATTATTATAATATGTAGCAAAGATTATTGCACACGCAAGTTCTAATAATAGTAGATAAAAACACAAGCAAATTTCATGTAAAAATTACCATATTAACCCGTCCGCGATCTCATTCGTCATATAATAATAGGCCATATGCCGTTCTGCAGTACTGGCCATTTCAAATCAAAATAATTTTTGTTTGGCTAAGAATTCTAATTTCAAATTAATTTTATTTTAAAAACATGGAATTCTTTTTCCAAAAGTAGTCATTTGTTTATTGATTAGTGTTACATTTTCATTGCATTTCAATCTTTTTTGTCATCATGGATACGTTAAAAATTCGAGTAATTATGGAATATGAGTACCGTCGTGGCAGTAACGCGGCACAAGCGGCACGCAACTTCAACGACGTTTACGGAGCTAACACTACAAACCAACGCACCACCTGTTATTGGTTTGGAATTCCATTACCGACTATAGTCTCCGAGAGCTAGAGCTAACTTAAGTATATTGTCACTTAACATCAGTTGAGATTGTGAGCATTTTTGCCCGCTACTACCGAATATTCCAAGGTTTTCTAGTCCACAGCAAATGACAAAAACATGAACTGTATGTTTCAAATATTATAAAGAGTTAAAGTTTGTGAGTCCGGATGTAGGAGGTAATTTCCGGAACTAAATACTGATCCAATTTTGAAAATTCTTTCATAAATAGGAAGCTACATCATCCGTGAATGCTATTTATTGGGTATATTTTATTAATATTAACGTACGAAATCGCGGTCAGTTGTTAGTTACCTATAAAGTTGTATTTTCCAGAAATATATAGTTACTGAAATAGTAATCTTATTTGACACTAAATCCTAACTGACCTGTCTCTTGCAATTTATCATTTGTTAGTTTAACTCACCATGGTGTACGGTATTTCCTTCCAACTGCATTTTCCCCTGGAACTTCCATTGCAAAGAAATGTGACATCCCGGGATATAGGCTTGTCACATACATCCAGTCTCTGGTCTGGGCAGCGCAAGTATAGTTTTGGAGGTTTGATCTCATTCGTGGCAGTGCTGGAATGGGTATATATAAAATTATAAATTGTTACGTTTTAATACGAGGGCCATCAATTATGAATCTTATTACAATAAATACATAACAATTCAACCTTTAAAAATAATCAATACAACATTAATCATAGTTACGTAATTTGGGATTATCTTCCCACTTGGCTGTACGATGACAAATACCTTCGCCTCTGTCATTTACTCGCGAAATCACAGGTGAGAACGAAATTTTACGTCATGAACAATTGGTTGACATACCGTTCTAATTTGTAATGGCTTAGTAAAAACGAACATTTTTGAGTGTTTTAGTGTGTTCAAAAGCGACATTTCATAAATTCCGAATAATTACGGAATTACTTAGGTTGGACTTTAGAATCGCTACCGCTGAATTTGAATATGGAAGGGGGTGGGGGAGGGGGGGGGAGGGTGAGAGATAATCCCTTTGTAAGGAAAAACTCCGGAAATTAATAGTTTTCGAGAAATTATTTTTTTTAAATTTTGAGGTTATGTCATTTATTAAGCAAAATTAGGTCACCTACGCTAAATTTGATGACGCTAAGGGACGGAGGAGGGTCGGGAGGGTGAAAGGGAACTCCACTGTGAAAGAAAGAGTGCAGAAACAAATTGTTTTCGAGAAATCTTTGAAATTGAAAATTTGAAAATTTTGAGGTTATGTCATTCAATAAGCAAAATTATGTTACCTATTGACACTTGTATATAAATTCCAGACAGGTAATTTGTTTTCTGGCACTCGCCGGCCGCTGCCGCGACCCGCTCGCTTCGCTCGCTCGGCTCGTGCGTTTTGTTCACAATACAAACCTAACCTAACCAAAATATTGATCATTCAAAAACTAATAAAAATATTATTAAGAAAAAAATACGAAATTTTAAATTAAATTATATATATAACTAAAGGCTTGTATTTTAATAACAATATGTATTAAATATTAATAATAATATGCAATAATATACGTAAATTTTGTAAAAGTTTAAAACAAACGTTCAGAAACTTTAAGATAATTAGGCTCTATGGATGAAATTCTTTTGTCTATACATTACGTACTCTGTGCTATACATTGAAAATAGCTTGATCTGACATTTGTATTGTCAAATTTACTATATTAAATACGATTTTTAAAAGTGATTTTCTCATAAACTATAAATTTCCGGAGTGTAAAATTTTATAATAAGACTAATTATAAAGTGATCTAACTGTAAAAAACAATTTGGAGTGTGAACTCGACGGTAGCGATTCTAAAGTTGAGCCTTTCTCGCTGTGTAAAGCGATCGTGCACAGCATCATCAGATCGCTGAACCATAGAATAGTGGAAGTTTATCCACTTTATAACGCTGCCGTTGAATAGAACCCCGATGAATGGGGTTCTTAGTTATACTTTTTACAAGTACTGTCACTTCAAAGCTGTCTAAGGACTACCGTCCGCCAGGAGTGTGGAGAAGGTTCTGGGCCTCCCCACTACTGACTTGCTGACGCGACGGGCCGCTGCTTCAGCCTACAGCTAAGCCTAACACCACCACCATTTACACATCCAGCCACACACCGAGTCAACATACCTAATTTTAACATTTTTATTTTATTCATCGTACAGTTAATTTTTCTTCAAACACCTTCGCTTGCCATTGATTCTCCTCGCACTGAGGTTGTAATATTTTACTTCTTTTGTACCCATAACCAAACCGAATTTAATCAAGGGTTGTAACTTTAATATATTATTATTTTTTTTCCTTTTTTATAGTTGAATTGAATATAAATTATTGTTATCTAAAATCCAGGTTTTTATTTCACTTAGCCCAGGTTTTAATCATAATAAAATATTGGACTTCATATTGAATTATATTGAACATTTTTCAAATCATTATTGTGTAGAGAAAAGTGCTACCTTGGCTAAAATCTAAAAAATCAATGTAATCTCCCAGTAATAATGGCTAATTAAAAATCAATTTTCATTGAAAAACTATAGTGCATTGAAATCTTTTTGCTATTAAGCTAATGTTTATTTAATTCAACTATTAATAATTTATTAGTTAATAATTTATTTTCATTATTATCATCTAATATATAAAATTCTCGTGTCACGGTGTGCGTGATTGAACTCCTCCCAAACGGCTCGACCGATTTTCGTGAATCTTCGCGTGCATATCGGCCAGTGTGGAGAATCGGACATCTATTTTTCATCCCCCTAAATGTTAAGGGAGGGGTCCATAACTAATTTATTTTTTATTTTTTAGACAATATTTGTTGTTTTTATTTTTTTATGATACAGCATACAAAAATACATACAACCTTAAATTTTCACCCCTCTACGATCAATTCTGCGAGTGAAGCCGCGGGCACAGCTAGTTAAGTTTCATTATTATGTAGGAAATAGATTGAACAGTGTGAATTTTTCTTTGCACACTTCATTTGTTTTAAATGACTTAGCAAATAGGTATAACCCACAGGGTTTTCCGTGACCTGTTTTTTTTTTTTTTAAATCTCAGCATGTAATAATTATTAATTTAGAAAGATGAAGTCTTTTCGTATCAGATGCCAAGACCTATTTCGAATTACCATACCGTTACTTTATTTTTTTAAGGATCACAGAAGTGGGTTTAATAAAACTTTCTTAAAATGTAGATGTTTCATTTATAAATGAATAATGATTGAACCCTTTGCTATGTGTGATCACAGCAGGCACATATAGGAGGAAGTATATTAAAATAATATATAAGTGATGAATTAAAATGAAATACTCAGCACAGAGAAACAAAGAAAAAATACAAATCAAACATTTAAATACAATCTATTCCTAGATAAGGTCAGAGATTTCCAAAAAATAAATCAACCTTAAAACGTTATTACAGAAAGCAAGGCTCGCTAGCGCCAAATTGAATGTTTGGCGATTAATAGTCATTATAAATTAGTTATTTTTAAAATTTTCGTTTTAATTGTCACATCACACCTTTAATAATGACTGATGTAATAAAAAAAATCGTTTTTGGAGATAAGCTGCATTATATCACAAAGTCACCTTCTTTTTACGGACTTTTATTCATAATAAACGATGTACTAATAGTTATTATATTATGAATCATTTTTAATACTAACTTGAATTTTTATCATTATATTGAATCATCATTTCATCATTGAAGCAATGATGGCTCAGTGGTAGCGTGTACGACATCGCGTCGATTGACGTGAGTTCGAATCCCTGCAATGAGCCCGAGCTTTCGGTGAAGGAAAACATCGTGAAGAAACCATAGCATGGTGGTAGGGCTTTTTCCAATGCCCGCCTGGCTAGCTACCACCCTCAAGTTGAAAATCTATCACCAAGCACCAATAGGTGCAAGAGCCAGTCTTCCACTAGGTTTAGCGTGTTATCATCTTGGACCACATCGTCACTTAACATCAGGTGAGATTTTGCCCACTATGCCAAAACGATAACGATAAAAAAAAAGGAAGTCCTTAATAAATTTTTTAACCGAATAATTTTTAAATATCATTTGAAAGGGTTGATCGACAATACTTTAAATTTATTTTTATGAAAATGTAGAGGTACCCGCACTTGCAAAACATCAAAAGTGATTTTGTAACAATAACGTTCCAGAAGTCATTTAGTTTATTATTAAAGGTGTGATATATTATGCTGTTAACTATGCTTAATCATGAAGGAGTAATGAGTTGTTACTGACCCCCCACCAGAGACAGCTTGGTGATATCTAGCATGCACTGGCAGCCACATTTGTAAACTATCTTCAACCACTTTACTGATAATATAGATACTGCTTGGTTCAGACCGTTCTGCTGGTAGCTCTATATTGACCCGATTCTTTGAGATGGCGTTAACCTGCAAGAAGGAGTAGGTAAGGGCAAGTTTTAGTAGCTTTTGACATCTTTCCAGTTCGGGAGTTGATAATATGTTTAAAGTTAAATTTTAAATCACCAGATGTGCGCGCGGTTTCGCTCGCGTGGACGACAAAACTTGTTGTTACCGCGATAAAAAGTATCCTATGTTACTTCTAATACCTCCAAGAATATGTGTACAAAGTTTCATGATGATCCGTTAAGTAACTTTCGCGTGAAAGCGTAACAAACAAACTTACTTTCACATTTATTATATTAGTATAGATATTGGTTTATTGATAAAAAGCCTAAAAAAATTTACAATTTATTTAATTTTCCTCGAGAACACCAATCAGAAAATGTGATGTCATCATGGAATGTTTACATACATTGACTGTTATTGTTATTAGTTTATTTTGTGACAAGTGACTCTTAAAGTTAATTACTAAGTGTAGAAATAGTAACTTTAAAATTCATAAGTTTTAACTGAAATTCTAGTAAACTTAACTTTGCACAAAATATTGTTAACCTTAGAGTTATTTATTGAATAATGACATGAACATGAACATGAACATGATGCCGCGTTTTTGTAGCATATCTGTTATTCTAATTGAAAAGGTGTGATAATGAATAAAATATGTTAGTTCATCTGCATTATTTTCAACATATTAAGTGTTTAAAACAACTTATCAAAAGTTATCTACTCCCGGATTATACCTATTCCATCATAATAAATATATGACAATATTTTCTGTCACCAAAGTTTGTATTCCTCACCAATATGTATCATCTAATTATAATATCTGTTATTATAACTTTTTTTTTTGTCAACATATTAATGAAAACAATATCCAAACAGAGGTGATAAAAACAGAGATTTCACCAAATCCCTAAGTTAAATGATCAATTCACGGAAGATGTGGCTGGGTTAAGTTAAGTTTTGTTTTTTATCATTATAGGTTTGGGATTGTGGCCTTATAGTTCACCTGATCTTATGTGATGATGTTGCCCAAGATGGTAACACTCTAAGCCTAGTTGGAGGTCTGGCTCTCAACTTCAGCTCTGCCAGAATACACCTATATGTGCATGGTGACAGATTTTCAACTTGAGGGTAGTAGCTAGCGAGACAGTCATTAGAGAAAGCGCTATCACCATGCTATAGTTTCATCACACTGTTTTTCTTTACCTAAAGCTCAGGCTCATTGTAGAGATTCAAACTCACATTTATTGATGTGATGTACGTACACGCTATCAGCGAGGCCATAATTAATTCACATTGTCTTGTGATAAGAAACAGGAGCCGGCGAGCACCAGATACTAGTAATATTGAAGGAGCATTTTGATACTGATTGATGATTCGCTTCTGGTGACATTTATTATTTTAAGAATCAGTCTTGTTAATTAGGTCATTGAACATGCATTTATTTAGGGATAGTTAAAATTATACCTGAAATATACTACCATGAAAATTTTCATACAAGCAAGCATGTCAGCCTGACATTGTACACTGAAGCAGATTTACAAATGCTGCCTATGTAATATTTAGTATAAAATTTATATAAATAAAACAGTTTATATTCTGTTGGAATGAAGTTTTTGTTGGTGAATAAAAAAATGGGTGAATACACTCTTTTTAGTTATAACAAAAAATTATCCTTCCATAATAGCTTATTTAGAAATCTTTTAATCCTTATCAAATTACAATTGAAGGGCTTCGTTTGAGAAGTACCTAAGTTCACTTGTAGACATTTTCATATTCCATTTCTACATTAAAATGTTGAAGAGAATGTCTGAGTTATTTATGTACAATAAAAATAGATGTTTTATAGATTTAATAGATACATTGAAGTATCATTTTCTTTTCGAAACCTGATTTTATAAACTAGAATACCTTTCACAGGATATTACGACAGACTAAGTATTGCTCCTTTACTATTAAATACAAATTGTTTTATAGAAAATGTTAGGGAAAAGTTATTATAATTTCTGATATTTTCGTGTTTAAAAAAAAACTGTTAATGTAGATGAAAATAACTCAAAAACTTAAGCACAATCTCATAAGAAAGTATTCTTGTAGCTAAATGCTTACTGTATGGGCAGGTGCCCTTACTGCCCCATCCAAAAAATCTACTCTGTAGGTATATCAACTCCAATTTCAGAATTAACAAACATTATTGACTACCCTTAGTTAGAATATTAAATTAAAGGTGCTTAACCTGCTGTGACCACTTAATATCCGGTTAATACATTTAGTGTTGTTATTTGCTGGAATATGTCCTTGAATTTTTAATTAAACTAATTACTAACCTTAATCTTAAAGGGAAAATCCTTAAAGATTTCTTTAAGTAATGTAGAATATATTAGAATAAGTCATTCACATTTTATTTAACATACCTTGTTAGATCTTCTCAATTCTGCCAATTCATCAGGATTTGCAAATACACCAGAAGGCAATGTCTGGTCCAAGCTCAATATGCAGTCTTTATAAAGCCATTTATTCTCATCATCACTATCAAATACTAGCCCATATTCCTTGAAATTAACAAATATATTATTTAACAGGGATTCTTTTTTATTTTAAGGTAACTGTAATCGAATTTATAATTTTATATGTTAAATTATTTTACTGATGTTTCGGATTTTTTGTGTGAGTGACTTTGTGTGAGCCAGAGCGAAAGAGTAAATTTCGGTGTGTATGTATATTGCACATTGTTTAAATAAAATAGAAAATGCCTTTTAAAATGAATTTTCACTTCTATCGTGTGTGAATCGCACACACACCTTTACATTATACACTCTATTTAATCACACAAGGGAAGGTGATGCAAAAGTAGGCTTCTTGGGATTGTAAAGCTTCTGGTTCTGTATTAGCAATGGGCGTTGCTGAAGCAAACGCCAGGATGGCCCACACTATCATCATTATGTACTTTAACTGAAATGGAAAACACAAAACTGTAGTTATGTAGGTATCATGGTATCCTTGAGATGTTGGTGAAGGAATACACCGTGATGAAACGGTAGTATGATTATAAGACTCTTTTAAGTGCTCGCAAAACCACAAGATGAAAATCTTTCGCCAAGTCACTACCAATGTGTTCCGACAGCTGCAATGGACAGCCAAATCCAATTCCGTGTCTATGGCTACATTTTCACTTAACATCAGGTGAGTCTGTAATCATACGCTGTCATATATATTGACAAGATGAAGGGACTTATTGCTAATAAAAATCAATTCAATTTCTACTTATTTACTTGAAATGTCATAATTTTATATTTTTCAGTATTCATTTACAAGTTTACTATAATTTACTAAATATATCTTACCTAAATTAGTTAATCAAATATTACGAAGGCACGCAACTTCTGTATATTTTTAGGTATATATGTATATTTTAAACTAATTTAAAATTTTATAACATCTATTATCACGATATAACCAATATCAATAAGGCAGCTAAAAAGAAAATTCCTCCGGGTATTATCTCCTAGGATATTTTATTTAACTAATGAAATGCCATACGAAGTAGAATTGCTATACTTAACGTGTGATTTGAACCGGTAAGATACGATTATGCCGTAGTTACCGACATAGATATATATTCTACATTCCACTTAACAGACATATTCATAAAAATATAAACGTTTAAAAACAATATAATATTTCTACTTACAGAGTTCATGTTGGCAGTTCTTGTAGAATTGTGTTATAAGTAGATCAATTTTCGGTTTATATATACTTTTTATTAGCTGAAAATGTATATAAAATATTCAAATTAATTATACGGACATTAATCATTATTAGAAAAAACGCATCGAACCGTCCAACCGCTTCATAATATATTTTTATTAGGAACTAACTTGTTCCAGCGACTTCGCGCTCTTGACGTTGCTATTGATGCAGACTTTTAATTGTTTACTTGTTCCTCTTAGGCCTAATTATCTATTTTAACATCGTGAATTTCAGAAGTTCTCGTATTCCGTTCAACATTTAAAAAAACCTATTTACTTTTCTAAATTATACACACATACGTACATAGTTATGCATACTGTACCCTCTGTTATTACGACTTATTAAATTGGTACACAAGTAAAAATGCTGATCATTGTAAAATTACTCTTAATGTTTAATACTATTAAATGTTTAGACTACACCCCTGATATAACCCCCTGATATAGATAAGCCCCTGATATTTTCTCTAGAAATATTGCGACATATTTTGTCATTCAATTATAAACAACACCTGGTGTTTACAGATTAAGACATTATATATAAGACCGTTGTTAAACCATCATTCATTCTGTAATGAAGTCTCTTAAGAATCACTTGTAAATAATTTTTAAAAACCCTCGACACAACTACGTACATTTCAACTACATTTCGATGATACTGAAATAATTTAAAAAATGTAGGTAGAGATATACAGATGATATTTCACACGAGAGATTCCTTACAGAAGGTCATAACTATGATTTGTCACGCTTGGCTAATGTTATGAAAATATTTCCGTAATGAAAAATAAGTGTCATTTAAATTTTTATATAATTGAAGCAATCGAACATTCTGGATATATTTAAAGGACTTCAATGATGTGAGAGAACGATGTTTACTGGGTTCTTTCAATCGTGAATATGCTGGGTTGCGTTATTACATAAAGTGAAGAGAGATTTGAACAGGTCGGCATGACAGCGACGACTGGCTATGGATTGTAGATCCCTCGGTGGTCGTCGATGTTGTTGGATTACACTGTACCTACTTGCCATCAGGTAAATAGCCATCACTTTGCAGTGCTATGATAAAAACATTAAAGTCATTTCATCACAAATTTCAATTTAATTGTTTCTAAGTACATCTTAAAAGAAGTACAACTGGTAATAACACCTAGACCTAGACTGTCAGCAATCTTTGTAGCCCAAATACTGCGATAGTTTGGCCATATCGCCTGAGAGAGTTGCGCATCGGGCCTGGTTAATAAAATTAGTTTTTTAATAAGCAAGGAATAGTTTTCGGCAGTGTTATCATGAAATGTTGATGAAATTAACAAGAAATAATGTTAAAATGCAAAGCGCTAATACCTAGTGTACTTGCTCGCTAAGTAAAAATGAGGCAAGTTATTTTTTATTGATTTTTCGCGTACCTCTTCACTATATAATGTATACTTTCATATGCATATGATGCATGGTGGCCCAAGGGATATTCGTACCGAATAATGAGAGGGGTCCTACCGTGCGTGGTAGTTTGCATGTATGCGGTTCGAACATAATCGCGGCGCTCTTTACCGGATTAATAGCTATTCGCCACGTTCGAAACCACTCCCCGAGAGTGGTTACGGCACGTTGGACTGCGCAGGCGAGATTTTTTCTGTGTCTGTTTGACGCGTATATGACTGTGTCGTCAGCGTAGAGCCCTACCTCGACCCGGGGGGCTTCAGGAGGTCGCTGACGTACAGATTGAAAAGGCAAGGCGCCAGAATGGAACCTTGCGGGACGCCTGAGCGTATAGGGTGGGCGGTAGATAGTACTCCTTCCACTCGGTAGTGAAAGGTGCGGTCGCGTAGAAAATCATGAACTAGGTGAACTAACCTATCCGGGACTTCTAAATGGTGTAGCTTGTGGACCAGTCCGGCGTGCCAGACCTTATCAAAGGCCTTGGCTACGTCGAAAAAGACCGCAAGCGTGCGCGCGGGAGCGATATTGCTCTTGGCGAAGTTACTCGTGATGTGCTCCGTTAGGCGGTGCACTTGATGTGTACACGAGTGTCGGGCGCGAAAACCGAACTGTTCGGGAGGGTATAGATTTTTAATAGCTATAACGGTTTTGAGACGGTTCAGAAGGAGCCGCTCGTAGTTTCCCTAGTGTGTTTAAAAGGCTGATCGGGAGATAGCTATCGGGAAGCGAAGCGTTTTTGCCGGGCTTGTGAATACCTATAACTATAGCTTTTTTCCAGACGGCTGGAAAATAGCAGTGGGCTATGGCTACATTGAAGATGCAGACCAAAAGAGCTATGAGGTGATCGGGAAGAAGTTTAAGTACTTCATTCCTGATACCGTCGGGGCCAGGGGACTTTCTAGGCTTAAGGCCTTTAATAACAGAACAAATCTCGTCATGCGTGACCGGGTTTAACGTTTCCGCGGGGGGAATCGTCGTTAGTTCCTGAACGGCGGTCTCGATGGTTTCGATGTGGGCAGTGTCTACGTTGTCGTAGTTTGGAGAGCACCGGCTCTCCAAGCTTGCAGCAAGGCATTCTGCCTTATAGTCGCTAGCGAACGCGGGTGGGAGATCGGGGCCCCTTTCGAGGGGCGGCATCAGGGCGGAAGCTTCTAACTTCAGAGAGCGGACGAGGTTCCATTAAGCCAGATGGGACGGCTTGAGACCCTCTAGGAGGTTATCCCACCGGTGACCTCTGTAATCGCCGATGCGAGTTCTAACCTCTCTCTGAAGTCGCCGTAACCTACGGGTGTTATCTCTCGTCGGATAAGAATCGTGTGCACGTGTCGCGGCATTCTTTTCCGTGATTAACGCTCGTAAGCCGGGGGGGAGTATAAAACGGCGTTCGTTCGCCGCTTGCACCTCTCTCGAGGCCTCCCTTACACCTGTTTGGAGGTAGTCGACCAGGGAATCGATCGCTAAGTCGGCGTCTGCTGTTGACTCTAATACGTCGGGGATCCTAGCTAAGCTGGACGGGGTCGCGTTATCGGTTAGGTAACGATTTAAGATCGCGTAGTCAACTACTTTGACTTTTGGCGGACTGGGGTCGAACGGTTGCCCGAGTTGTAAGATAACAGGGCGGTGATCGGAGTCCAGTTCGTGTACGACTTCTATAAGTCGTAACCGAAGTGAGACACCTTTGAGGAGGGCTATGTCAAGTACTGTCGGTTGACAGTTATCTTGAAAGTGCGTGGGCTCTAGCGGTGGTATGACGTCAAAGCCGAGCACATCGCATAGTAGGTCGAGTATAACCCCGTTAGGGGTGTTACGCGAGTTGTTGAATTGGGTGTGACCGCTACTGAGGTCGCCTGCTATTATGACGGATTGACCGAGTGAAAGTAGCGCCTCCAGTTCGGACTGAAGGAGTCTTTTACTCGGGGAGAGATATGCAGAGACAAGCGTGATTGACGGATGGCCAGTCATGCCTATTCTACAGACGGACACTTCCATATTGGTAAGTGCGGGAGGGTCTATTGGCATGCAATAGAGGGAACGCTTGTAGTAGATGAGCGTGCCGCCTCCTCGGGTGGCACGGTAATTTCTGACTATGTTGTAATTTGCTATCTTAGGGTCGCGCCTACTGGGTTTTAGAAGTGTTTCTTGTACTAGAAACACGTCTATCTCCCGTTCCCTAAGAAAGGTGGATACTAGGTCCCGTTGTGGAAGGAGGTTTCGCGCGTTAAAGAAAGAGATGTTGAGACTCCTAGGTTTAATGCGAGCCATTTATAACCGTTATCTATTTCCCGGCACGGGCCAGGCGCATTCAAGAATTACAGACAAGCGAAAGCACTGCCGATTTTAGCAGTTAACCGCTGTGTTCGTTAAGATTAAGTCGTTGTTAAGAACAGCGATTTGAATATACATCACATTATAAATTACATATTGCTGATTTCTTTCTATTTTTCTATCATAACCCTTTATTCAATTATTTGGTTTCAATTTTGAGTATTGGTATTTTTTTATAATGCTTCCATTAGATATCCTTTACCGTGTGGAAAGTCGT
This sequence comes from Saturnia pavonia, assembly GCA_947532125.1. Taxonomy (NCBI): domain Eukaryota; kingdom Metazoa; phylum Arthropoda; class Insecta; order Lepidoptera; family Saturniidae; genus Saturnia; species Saturnia pavonia. Next base: position 15,614,613 of record OX383906.1, read on the forward strand.
GAGGAGATTAATAGACGAATTAAAGAAATGTACAGTTATTGTTAGAATTGCTCATAATTTTATCGTTCATCGTCCCACGTGTAGGCAGTCGTTTAATTAATCGCCAAGTCTTCAATTTGCCAATTGTAAGAGTAAATATAATTCTAAACAATAAAGTTGATTTTTTTTTATGCCAAAAGGCGCAGACAGGCAGACATCCACCTGATGATAAATGGTTACCGTCGCCTATGGACAACTAAAACACCAGGGGCATTACAGCCATGTTGCTAACCTTGGAGACTGTATTTCAAGCCTTTTTTGAAGAGCCCCGTGTCATAGCCCTGGGGGAAAACCGAGCTGGGCAACCCATTCCACAAGCCTAGCGTACGTGACAGGAAGGTTCTAGAGAACCTTATTGTTGTCGCGTTTCGGCTAGGTTTTGTCCTGCGGCAACTTGTATAAGTAAATTTTAAATGCATTACTATCGTAAGATCTGATGTTAGGAGTAGGTTGGTCGAGAGTGTGTAGCGAAGCGAGCTACAAGCTCTCTTGGACAGCGGACACGGAAAAAGAGATTTTTCGTGGGTAAAGAAAAATGTGAAATGTTAAGAAGATTATGGATTCTCATGGACAAGGTCCCATCCAATATTATGGGAGTTGATTCCCTAGCATTTTAGTGACAAGTAGAGTAGCTCACGTAGTTTAAGAAAATATTTAAATGAAAATATAAAAGTGGACACGTGGACATTTCCACGTTCAACATGGACATCCTTGAAAGCTGATGAATGGTGCCATATTCACAGTAGAAGCGGCTGCATAGTCCTCCGCATTCAGGAATATATTAGTGTGAGACACCTAATGTAAAATATGTTCGTGCGCAACGTGGCGTGGTGACGTGACGTCATCTCATTCGGCGTGGCGATTATTGTTGGATCCTGGGCATCGTCTGGATGGGAGTGGTCTAGCACCTGGAGGAGTTGTCGCCGTGGATCAGCGTAACAGGACAGTAACAATTATCATTTTTATACAAATTGTACAGTAGATTCAGATCATCACCACTATGTACTGTCTGTGTTACATTATATTTTATTTCGTTTTACCATTAGTGAAAAAATTTGCATCATAGGCTGTTCAAGGTTTAGAAACGTAATGTATAAATTAATTAAATAACACGTGTCCAACAGAACCATCTTTTATTTGAAGTACCTCACAGCTTAGTTTTTTTTTTCAATCAACAGTAACTATAAATCTGTATATTAATTTGATTAGGGTAGTAAGTTCTTCCTAGTCTGACCCCCACACCACTCAGGTACATATAATTTGTAAGGGTCTATTTTTTCTTTTTTGGCTAATTAGTTTAGAAAAAAAAATTGTTATTACATATACGCACGTTTCATCTCTCCTCCCACAGGAAAGCGGCATGAGATTGTGGCCACTACGCCAAAACCTATAAACATAAAAAAAAATGGCAGCGGCGACCAACGACTGATTTCGATCTATCAGTGGTCGCCGTTGTATTTGGATTGTACTGAGCTTACCATCAGGGAGTACAGTCAATGTGCCAAGCTACTATAAAAAAAACAACGAATTACGGATAAGGAATTAGCCAGTTCGCGACTTATTTGCAACTACGGCAACAGCCGAAGACGAGGCGCGCCACTTTGAAACCCTTGGAGCTTGTTGCCATGTTTTAGCGGCTGAGTACCTTAAGTACTCGCCTCCAAGCCGGAGTGAAGCTGTAAAAGCGTCTGAGGCTTGAGGGCCCTTTCGGCTTTAGGAAGTAATTCATGCTACACCGGGCCGGATTCGTGCCACCGACAAAAACCTACTCGTTTTTGGTGTTAACGAATCATCTATAGAGAGCGGTCTTAAAAGTTGTTTTCAATGGAATTTCTACGAAATTACTTCTCCAAATACATTTTATAAGTTGATTGACTATTATTACTCGTTAATTACTGACCTCTGATATCCTTTTAACTTCATTATACTACTACCAGAAATTTTTTCACATATCTAATATCAGGTAAATGGTTATCATATCAGATAAATGGTTTATCTGACATTTGACTCTTACAAAAATGAGCAATTTAAAGCATAACATTTTGCAAACGGATCCTTAAATCAAAAAATTGTTTTCACAGACCCACAACATTTTTGAACGACCTATCCAACGACGATGTAAATATACGAGAATAAATCCCCCTTTACGTGTAGGGGAGGTACCGTAAATATTGTTATTAAGATTTTTTACCACTTTATCGGCTGTGTATACCCATACCAAATTACAGCTTTCTAGTACTATGAATCTCTGAGCTAAGCCGCGGACAATCAGACGGACATACCGAAACTTTTGGGTTCCTTTTGACTTCGGAATTCTAAATTTTTTTATTAGTGTTACTAATAATTAAAAGTATTAAAACCGTGCTGGTCTTTGAAAAAATCCAGCTTGTACTGGTACCAACCTCAAAAAAATTGTAAACCTACCTACCTGTAAATTGTGAACATTGTTATGAGTTGCATGGTATTGTGTGCGAGTAAAAATAAACTAAATGTTATCGTTATTGGATTATGGTCTTGAATCAGATATTGTGAGTTTTAATTGTGGATTTTCTACGACAAGGGGTAAGTGATAGTTCCAAAACAACACATATGTTACTTTTTGAATGAGATATCTTTCGAATATTTGGAATAAGCCTAAATTTTATTGCAGTTCACGGAAACACCCATTACCCTCAGAGATAATGGTATCCCCGGCAACACTACGGGTTATATTCATCCAGTATATCGACATTAAGGCCGACTTCTTTCCTGATATTTGGAGCTGTCTTACAAGGATGAGGTACCAGACCGCCCTGTCCTAAAATGTCCTCGGGGGGCGATCATTATTTGGAATTATAAGGTTTTATATTTTATAGTACCTTTACACAATATGATAAATGTTAATTTTAGTCGGAGATCGAAGCCACAAGATTAAGGTTCCAAACATATTTTGTATTTGTTATGGTAATTAAACGGTATGTATTAATCAGGACTGTTTACCTCACTTTCCTTCCACACATGAACCCGAATCCCTACAACAACACTAGGTTATTTCGTTGTGATTTGTCTGTAGACTTCCACCAGGCGGACAGCCCCAAGTAGAGACATATCTCCAAAGATATTTCTCATATTATTCATATTTCATAGATTGCCAAGGCATTCTAAAGAATGCTAAATGAGAAACCAGCAAAGTGTCATATGATTTTTTTTGTTTTGAATCCTCTATCTTATGTTATGTGGCCCTATATTGTGTAATTGTGGCAGCATTTTTTGTGATATAGGTTGGTTATTGTGCACAAGTAAAGTGAATTACAAATGCATTCATTTTGAATGCATTTTTAGGGAGCATGTATTTTGAGATGTCACAAAACTCTCTGAGACATTTTAACAAGGGGCCGCAATCTTGGTAGCAAAGCTTTGAAGCTAAGATAAATAAAAAATATTTTTAAGATTACGAGATAATTTGAAAACTTTTGTACTTTTGTATTTTTGAGGAATGCATGTAATTTATAACAATTCTTAGGCATTACATACGGCCGCGCCGGCTTGCTGATATTTGTTCGCAACTCCAACCTAACCGAGCATTTCGGTATTTTGTGACATAAATTCTATATAATGCCTAGGAAATTTTATAAATGGCGTGCAAAACTCAAAAATAATAAAAGTTATCCTAAAAAAATTATAAGAGTGCCATTATTACAAAATACTGACGATGATCGGTTAGGTTAGGTTGTACTTGCGAACAAGTACTAGCGAGCCGGCGAGCGCCACGTTTTCATGATCGCTACTCCGAGAATGACTATCCAGAGACAGAGTCGGTCGAGTACAATCGCCTTATCCGACCTTTTTTCATACTTTTCCTAAATAGAATTTGGCATTCTTGCATAAAAGCAAACTATATCACATAGAATACCGCAAACATTACATATCATAGGGCCAAATAAAATAAGTTTATGACTTTAAAACAAAACCATCACAGGCACTTTGAGATCCCGACAAAGATTCCCACGTGATATTCGAAACAAATCTGAGAAGTATTTCATACTTTACCTAAATAGCATTTGGCATTCTATAGAATGCCTAGGCAAAGTATGTAATATTTCTATTTCTTCATACATTTCGGCTACTCTTAGCTCAAAGCGTAGACGTATGGTAGAATATTGATCCATCGAAAGTAGTGAAGAGCGTGAAGAACCGCTGACTGCTAACCGTGAACATCACGCTGCGTCTCAGGAATCCGAGACAGTCACAAAGCATGAAACACGTTTAAATCGCTGATGTTAAATTTCAGTAAACCTACATATTTTTCATCGCCGTTTTTCATACACGCAATTCCACGCAGACGAAGTCACAGGCACAGCTAGTTTTAATATATTTATAATTAAAACAACCAATTGAATTTATAATTAAAACAACCAATTGAATTTAAAATTATTGCAATTTAAGGGTATAACATATCAATTCTTTTTTACATTTATTACATTGATAAAATAACAAATTGAATACAATTAAAATATATATTTTTTAAATGATATATGTTCTATCTAACCACAAGCTAAGCTACCTATTTTCCGAAGCACAAGGGGGGTATGCAAGGGCTGGCGTCTTGAGATTGTGAAGCTTCTGGCTCTGTATTAGCAGTGGCCGTTGCTGATGTAAACGCCAGGATGGCCCACACTATCATCATCATGTACTTGAACTGAAATGGAAAACGTAAAACTGTAGTTATGAAGTTATCATGGCACAGTGATAACTCGTTCAGACACCACGTCGATGGACGTGGGCTGGTATTCTGCAATCTCATTGAGATGTTGGTGAAGGAATACACCGTGATGAAACAATAGCATGATTATAAGACGCAGCTAAATCCAATTCCGTGTCTACAGCTTCATCTTCACTTCACATCAGGAAAGTTTGTAATCATACGCTATTATACATGATGAAGGGACTTATTGCTAATAAACATCAATTCTATTTCAACTTATTTACTTGAAATGCCATAATTTTATATTTTATCAGTATTGATTTAAAAGTTTACTTTAATGTACTAAATATATCTTACCCAAATTAGTTAATCAAATATTACGAAGGTACGTAATTTCTGTATATTGTTAGGTATATATCTATATTTTAAACTAATTTAAAATTTTATAACATCTATTATCACAATACAATTGATATTAATTAGGCAACTAAAAAGAAAATTCCCTCAGGAATTATCTCTTAGGATATTTCATTTAACTAATGAAATGCCATACGAAGAAAAATAAGTATACTTACGTGTGTTTTGAACCGGTAAGATACGATTAAACCGTAGTAACCGACATAGATATATAATATATATTCCACTTAACAAATATTTTCATATACTTTTACATTTAATAACAAAATAATATTTCTACTTACAGAGTTCATGTTGGCAGTTCTTGTAGAATTTTGTTGTAAGTAGATCAATTTTCGGTTTATATACACTTTTTCTTAGCTGAAAATAAATATAAAAAATTAAAATTAATCATACCTATACCGACATTAATCGTTATAAAAAAACGCTTCGAATCGTCGAACCGTCTCATGATTATAATTATGAGAATATATTATCATCATTCATCATTTCAGTCGAAAGACGTCCACTGCTGGACATAGGCCTCTCCCAAAGATCGCCACAACGACCGGTCCCGCATCCAGCGGCTTCCCGCAACCTTTACCAGGTCGTCGGTCCACCTTGTGGCGGGTCTGCCCACGCTGCGTCTTCCGGTACGTGGCCACCACTCGAGAACTCTTTGACCCCATCGGCCATCTGTTCTACGAGCTACGTGGCCAGCCCACTGCCACTTAAGTATAGCTATTCTTCGGGCTATGTCGGTGACTTTGGTTCTCCTGCGGATCTCCTCATTTCTGATTCGATCACGCAGAGAAACTCCGAGCATAGCCCTCTCCATTGCCCTTTGAGTGACTTTGAGCTTTCTTATGAGGCCCAAAGTTAGCGACCACGTCTCAGCACCATATGTAATCACTGGCAACACACACTGGTCAAAGACTTTCGTCTTGAGACTCTGCGGTATCTTGGACGAGAATATGTTACGTAGCTTCCCGAACGCTGCCCAGCCGAGTTGGATTCGACGATTGACCTCTTTCTCGAAATTGGATCTACCTAACTGGATTGTGTGTCCCAGGTAAACATAATCTTTAACAATTTCAAGCGTATGGTCTCTGATCTTCACGGGAGTTGGCGCTACATGGACGTTCGACATAATCTTCGTCTTGTCCATGTTCATTCTAAGACCAACTCGTTCAGAGGTTTTACTGAGGTCATCGAGCATCGCACGGAGGTCCTCCATGGTCTCAGCCAAGACTACTATGTCGTCGGCAAACCGAAGGTGGGTGATGTACTCGCCGTTTATGTTGATGCCTAGTCCTTCCCAGTCCAGAACCTTGAAGACATCTTCCAGTGCAGCGGTGAACAGTTTAGGAGAGATAACATCTCCTTGTCTGACTCCCCGCCGCAACAGGATGGGTTTCGAGTTCTGGTCCTGCAGTCGAACTGACATAGTGGCGTTTTCATACAAACACTTCAACACTTCGATATACCGGTAGTCTACTTGGCACCGCTGGAGAGACTGTAGTACAGCCCAGGTCTCAATCGAATCGAAGGCTTTCTCGTAGTCCACAAACGCTAAACAAAGGGGTAGGTTATACTCTTCGGTCTTCTGTATAACCTGCCGTAATGCGTGTGTGTGATCTACGGTACTGTAGCCTTTTCGGAAACCGGCTTGTTCGGGAGGCTGGAAGTCGTCGAACTTGCGAGCAAGACGGTTCGTAATAACTCTCGAAAACAGCTTATAAACATGGCTCAAAAGTGAGATGGGCCTATAATTCTTCAATAGGGTATTGTCACCCTTTTTGAAGAAGAGTACCACCACACTTTTGTTCCATGCCTGCGGCGTTTTACCTTCGTGGATGACGGAATTGAACAATGTCTGAAGGGCCCTCAGTACTGGTTTACCACCCGCCTTCAATAGTTCGGCTGTGATTCCGTCATCTCCGGGAGCTTTGTTGTTTTTAAGCTGTTTGAGAGCCATACTAATCTCGTACAAGCTGACGTCCGGGATGTCTTCTGTATAGTGTCGAGTCAATCTAGCTCTTGGGTCTTTAGCTAGATTCGTAACGGGTTCCTGCGTTGACGTGTATAACTGTCCATAGAACTTCTCGACCTCTCTCAAGAGCTCGGGTTTGGATGACACGATTCTGCCGTCGTCAGTCTTCAGCTTTGTTAGCTGGCTTTGCCCAATAGACAGATCTCTTGCGAACACTTTGGAGCCTTTGTTTCGCTCTATTGCCTCTTTAATACGATTCGTATTAAATTGGCGTATGTCAGATTTCAGTGACTTTGAGATCCGCCTATTAAGCCGCCGATAAGCACATGCATCACCTTTAGACTGCAGAATCATCTCACGCCTCTCCTCCATGAGTTTTAGAGTAGAGTCCGAGAGTTTTTTGGTCCTGTTTGTACGGTGGGTCTTAAAGAACTTGGACCCAACCGTATGGACAGTTTCCACGAACCCGTCATTATAATTGTCCACGCTGCTGTCTTCTAGGCAATGAAAACGGTTTTGGAGTTCCAGCTGAAAGCTTTCGGGGTTTTGGAGTTGGATCGGTGCTGGGCGGAGCGTAGACTTCATCAGTAGAGATCTTTCGAGCTTCAAATTAAGATTCAATGTGCCTCTTACCATACGGTGATCACTTCCGGTTTTGACCGCATTGATCACAGAGACATCATTGAATATGTGCCTTTTCGTCGACATGATAAAGTCTATCTCGTTTTTCGTTACACCATCAGGGCTCATCCAGGTCCACTTCCTGTGTTCTCGCTTCCTGAAGAAAGAGTTCATCATATAAAGGCCTTCCTTCTCCATGAAGCCGGCCAGTAGTTGGCCCCGATGATTCCGATTTCCTACTCCAAATTGCCCCACTCGCAGCTCGTCGCCGTCTCGTTTGCCCAGTTTTGCATTGAAATCCCCCATGACAACCGTGAAGTGGGCATTGAAACTATGCATGGCTTTAGAAATGTCTTCATACATAGCCTCCACCTCATCGTCTGAGTGCGCCGAGGTCGGAGCGTACACCTGTATGACCTTCAACGAATACCGTTTGGTTATTCTGAGTATAAGGCACGCTACCCTAGTCGACACACTCTCGACTTTTACCACGTTGTTCACAAGGGACTTGTGGACGATAAACCCGACACCTCCTTGGGACTGTTGATCGCCCTCCCGGAAATAGAGCAAGTTACCAGATTTAAGGATTATCGTGTCCTCCCCCTCTCTTCGGACTTCAGATAAACCTATGATATCCCACCGTAACTTGCTCAATTCTTCCTCAAGTTCCACAATCTTCTCGTCAGTTCGCAGTGTGCGCGTGTTGTAGGTTGCCAGGGCCAGTGTTCGTCGGTTGTGGTAGCCGGATCTCTGCCGGGGATTAACTATAGCACCCCCTGCCCCACCGTTACCGTGACCGCTACCGGAGTCAGGAATAGCGGGGCCGCCGGGGACTAGGGGTCTAGATTTTGTTTGCACTTTCAAATTTGGGAGGATTTGCCATAGTCGCCACGCTTGGCAGGCGGGTTGGCTATCGCAGTATGGTCGTAGATATATACTCAAAGGACGCTGCTGCCCGTTCTTCGGATAATCCTTTAGTCGCCTTTTACGACACCCACAGGATGAGATGGGGTGGTGCTATTCTAAGCCGGCACACACACGGACAGCCAGCACACACACGGACAAGCCGGCACACACACGGACACCAGAGAATATATTATAATATATTCTTATTAGGAAGTAACTTGTTCCAGCGGCTTCGCGCTCTTAACGCGCGTTATTGATGCAATCTTTTAATTGTTTACTTGTTCCTCCTAAGCCTATTTATGTATTTTAACATCGTGAATTTCAGAGGTTCTCGTATTCCGTTCAACATTTTTTTTTTTTGATGAATACGCATTTATTTTTTCTTAATTATACACATGTACGTACGTACATTTCAGCTATATTTCGATTATACTTAAATAAATAAAATAATGTAGGTAGCAGCTATACATATGATATATCAAATGAGAGATTCCTTACAGAAGGTCACAAATATAATGTGTAATGCTTGGTTAATGTTATGAAAATATTTCCGTAATTAAAAATAATTCTTATTTAAATTTTTATATAATTGACATAATCGAACATGGCGAAATATTTAAAGAACTTAATGGATTTGAGAGAACGGAGCTTTCTGGGTTCTTTTAATCGTGAATATGCTGGGTTGCGTTATTACATAGCGTGAAGAGAGATTTAAGCAGGTCGGCATGACAGCGACGACTGGCTATGGATTGTAGATCCCCCGGTGGTCGCCGATGTTGTTGGATGACACTGTACCTACTTGCCATCAGGTAAAATGCCATCACTTTGCAGTGCTATGATAAAAAAATTAAAGTCGTTTCATCACAAATTACATTTCAATTGTTTCTGAGTCCATCTTAAAAGAAGTGCGACTGGTGATAACACCTAGAGCTAAACTTTCAGCAATCTGCGTAGCCCGAATACTGCGATAGTTTGGTCATTTCCCAAGAGGAAGTCCAAACAATCTGGAAAAGCAGCTGTTGACAGGGAAGGTCGAGGGAAAGCGGTCGAGAGAAAGATGCGCAAAACGGTAATTGAGCTTGGTTAATAAAATTAATTTTTCTATCTGTATTCTTAAGATGGTCCGAATATGTGAAAGTTTCTTTAACTCTGAGTAGGGCTGTCGCGTATCTAAACATTCTACATGTATTAATGCAAGTTTAAGCTTTGTTTACTATTCTCACAAGACTAACTCTTGGGATGTGAGGTAAAATTGTGCATGTAAACGACAAAAATTAAATACTGTCTATATAGAGGACTGTATAGCTGGCACAGCGGCTTCGTATGCGTTAAATGTGATTGTGCAAATCAAATCAAAATGTTGCTCAGAGCAATTTATAAAATAAAAATATATACACATACATATAATACATACCTTAATTTCAACAATATATTATAAATTCACAATTTCATCAGATTAATATTAATAAGTAAGTTAATACAGCCGCATAGAGATTCCTTACGTAATTTTAAAAGCATAATTCGTAATGTGTGGTTATTATTATTAAAATATTTATCTAATTAAAAACATTAATCTAATTAAATTATATTAAAATATTTATCTTAATAAAAAAGTTATATCTGGAAGAACAACAACACAGAGCCACAATTTTTGCATATGCATAATTAAAACTCGGAATGCTTGGGTAGGTATGGTATACCTTTTGTGACATCGTAATTGAATATTGGCAAAGTTACTGATAAAAGATTATTTTAAAGAAGTACAGTACACAAAACATTAAAATTTTGATCTAATCTCTGAAGTGTAATAAGCGCTTAAAGATATTAGAAATATATTTTTATATTTAAAAAAATAAGCTTTAATATGATTTATCATATCATCGAACTAAAAAGTAAATATTAATTTTAATGAATAAAGTTACAAGAGTTACCTTTTGTCACTGACCAGAGGCGAATATACATTATACAGTATACACAGGTACAAAATGATCCCTAAGGAAAACGCATATAAATGTACCAAGACCACAAATGTCTTGTCCGGCTGTTAAAATTAGTCAAAATTAAAAAAAGAAACTGTCAGTAAATGTGGTATACTATAATTTAAGCAGAAATATAGATATGTAAATACAATTTCATTTTATTAAGAAAAAAATTAACATCTTTGTCCGAAGACGATTTTGTCATGTCATATTTACTCTACTTTAAGTTGGTCGTTTCTCTTTTACCTATGGCCCGTAGTCTTATAGGATAATCCTTAAAATAAAAAGAGAATTAGACAAACACACGATTTAATATAAACATTATAAGAACCATGTTTTTAGGAAATAAAAACACTTAAATCGTTTGCTACTCAGTACTTACACCTTTACCTACCTTTATACATATGAAAAAAAATAGAGGCGTTATGGAACGTATGTCAGATGTGAAGCATGGAAATTTAATGATATTTTTAATTTTTATATTGAAATATGAATACTTAAATATAAACGATAATATACTAATATTGCGACGTAATTAATAAATAAAATTCAATGTTATTTAATTAGTTTATATCTATTTATTTACAAAAGTAATATATTTTAATGATGTGAAACAACATATAAAGTTCAAATTTTGTTTTAAATTATGGTTAAATTCTTTAAACTGATATTCACGTATAACATATGCTTAGCATAAAAAACTACGCTAATAAACACACGTAGTAGAGAGAGAAGCGTTCAGCATAGGTATAAATGTAAAGATGGGCCCCGAGCTAGGAACATTAAGTGGTTAAATCGTTCTACGCCCCGAGTCATACAGAGCTGACCAGATGCGACGCTGAACGACTGGCACGTAGCAACGTCCGAATAAAACGCTTAAACTCCTGTCGAAATGCGCCATTAGATGTTTCACATGAAAAATGAAGCATTGAATCAAAAATATTATTAATTTAATAGTGCGAGTAAAATGATCCTTGGGATAATTTATTGTTATTTATAAATATTATTAATTTTAATATTATAATCGTTCATAAAGAGTAAACTGCTGTTGCGCGTCGGAGCGGAAAAACACAATAGTTTTATTGCTCGCTAAGTAAAAAGTTTTTTTAATAATTTTTCTTTAACAATGTAAAAGCCATAGAATTATGAATATACAGTACACAGCTAGCGGACTTTATTACTCTATGGTAAAAGCAGGTAAATGTTTAGTCCGGAGTGTGACCACCTTTTGCTGGCATTCATCTGGGCGTGTTGGCGAGTATATTCCTTATGGTTTCTTGCGGAATACGTTCCCACTCCGCGGTTATCACATTCTTTAGATCTCTGATGGTCCTCAAAACCGGATGTACTGATCTTACTCGTCAAAATCAAAATATACTTTATTCAATTTAGGGCCTAACAGGGCACTTATGAAGTCACCACGAGCGTCACTTCCAGACATCACTATCATTCACATAATGATCCACTCTATAACCTAATCTAACCTATTTTATAACCTTTTGACAGTAAAATCTGCTTGACATGGTCCTTGAGCTCTTTGTCCGGCAAATCAGTAATGAGCTTCGGGATCTTATTGGAACATAGCAATATTACATAAAAAAAAAATATTAGTCTTACTAAGTCTAAAACACGGTACGACTAATTTATGTCAATTTGTAGTATTAAAACAGTGCTGCTCTTTAACAAAATCAAGCTTTTCAAAGTTTTTACGAATATACATCAACTATCAAGTTTTGTATATTACTAAATACATATACGCACGTTTGTTTGATCAGTCCAAGTCGACCAACGATTGATTTCGATCTCTCTGTGGTCTCTATTGTATTTGGATTGTACTGTGCTTACCATCAGGGACAGTACAGTCAAAGTGCCATGCTACTGTAAAAAAAGACCAATTACGAATAGGAAATTAGACAGTTCACGACTTATTTGCAACTACGGTAACTATCCAAGACGAGGCGCGCCTCTTTGGCACCCTTGGAGCTTGTTGCCATGCTTTAGCGGCTGAGTGCCTTAAGGACTCGCCTCCAAGCCGGAGTGAATAATTCATGCTACACTGGGCCGGGGATTCCTGCCACCGTGCCCGGCCAGTGTAACTTGAATTATCCTTTAGAGAGCGGTCTTAAAGCTTTTCCAATGGATTTTTTTCGAAATTACTTCACCAAATACATTTTACAAAAAAAAAAATAACAACCAGGCAGTAATATTACAAAATCGTCTGATGCTGTATTCAGTCAACGTTTCAAAATAAAAACACCTAATGTTAGTATCGTCTTTGCTCAACGTTTTAATAACTTTATATACAGACAAGTAAACAAGGCCTATGAGATAATTAATAGCGAATTTAGGGAAGCCAAGATTACAATTATTAATTGGTTGTCATCCTTGACCTACGAGGATAATGAAAATATTTTTCACATTCCTCTATAACCTTAATGGATAATTATTAGAGATCACTTACCTATAACATAAAAACTCTATATTATAAATATATATATATATATATATATATATAGTATGTATTTTATATTTCTGTAGGTATATATTTATTATATTATTGCATGTAAACCTTAAATTTATTCAATATACATTTGGATTCTGCGCACTCACGGCACTAATATAACACAAAAAATTGTATCTTGGTGTTGGTATTTATTTACTTTATTTATTTAGGATTTATTTCCTAGTGCGTGGATCTACGGTTTATTGTCATGTGTTATAATATCAATTTAATAATAAAGATTTTTCTATTTCCTTTTTTTTCTATTTTATTAATCGTTAACTCGTAAAGTCTACTTAACTCTGATATTTTTTCTTTTAACTTTATTAAAAGAAAATTTTAACCATAACTTTTTTCACATATCCAAAAACACGAATGGGGACACATTTGACTCTAACAAAATAAGCGCTTTAAAGCTTAATATTTTACAAACGGATACTTGCATCGAAAAGTTGTTTTCACAGACCCACAATATTGTTGAACGACCTATCCAAAAACACAACACACGATGTAAATATACGAGAATAAATCCCCCTTTACGTGTAGGGGAGGTACCGTAAATATTGTTATTAAGATTTTTTGACCACTTTATCGGCTTGATTGGTATGTATACCCATACCAAATTACAGCTAGCTTTCTAGTACTATGAATCTTTGAGCTAAGCCGCGGACAGACAGACGGACATACCGAAACTTTTGGGTTCCTTTTGACTTCGGAATCCTAAAAACTTTTATTCGTCTTACTAATAATTTCTAGTATTAAACCCCTAATTTGTTTCATACCTACTTTTGGTATCGTTTTGTTGGTTAATTTCGTGTATAGTTATATAAAAACATTATTTCATAATGTTGAGTTAATTTTTTAGAAGTCGATTTTTTTAAATACTTTTTAATTTGGTAATTTTTAGTTTGAGGTATTCCACATATAGAACTTGACCAAGGGTTCTGAGATGTTTTCCCTTTGACATCGCACCCTTAGCTCGTATCAATAAGCCGGCCGTCACACTTACCTACACGTATTTGCACATATCTTGAAAACTACTGAATCGATTTTGATGAAATTGGCACTGTTCCCTAAGTTGAAGAAAATGTAAGCCGATAAAAAAAATGTGTGCAGCAGTTCACACGTGTCGGAAGTAAAACCTTCAGAAGAAAATAAAAAATATGTGCTTTAAAATTCTTCTTAAATATCCTAATGAAGTGTGGTCGTCTCACACCACTAGACGATTTCAGACATGAAAATCAGGACTTGCATTAACCGTGCACAATGTAAATGTATTCTATCTCATTCTCTCGTAGACTAAATCCTATAGATATGTATTCTCTTTATACTGTCGCTTTTTCGTTTCATCGAGTTTGAAATCAAAGGGTGCTAAAGAAGTTTTCACTTCAAAAATTTTGTACTTTCTTTTTCCAACAGTATTATTGTAGTAGACACAATTTTTTTATTCGTATTAATTATCAACCGATTTTCATGAAATTTTGTACACCGGAAGTACCTGTACATTTTGTTTATACAATAACAAATATGTCAAACAAGTATACGGCCCCCCTGATGGTAAGCGCCTACCGTAGCCTATGGAAGCTAGTAATACCATAGGTATCACTAGCGCGTTGTCGGCCTTGAACCCCTCTACCCAAAGAGCTCTGGAAACCCTATTCATCGCAGGAACACAATGTAATTAACGTTTATTGAAATACACCGACAGAGGGCGTGAGTCCGCACTTTTCGCGTACGCAAAGCAACATTATCGGCATGTGACGATGCACAGCATCTGTCAGAGGGCGTTGTATACTTCCGCTTGTTTTCCACCAATCACAGCGCTTTAAACTGATGACCTTGTGCTTTGCAGCGCCATCTACTGAGTTTAAGTCACAGGAGGCCGGTGGGGGCATTTAATCAGTCATAGCGTCGTTACTTCCCGAACGAGCAACACGTCTACAGACCTACGTGGTCCTATATTCGCTCAAGTTTAAAAACCCCCCCTAGGGTTTTTGTGTGAATTTGAGTTATATTTTTTGTTGTTCGTTTAAAAAAGTTAAATAAAATAGAAAAAATAGTGCAAGTGACGAGTGTTTAGTACAAGTGATATGAATGTTAGTGCGCACGCAGCGTTTTAACACCGGTTTAGCACTGTCGCGCCCGACATTCGACGCTTGGGGCTCGTCAAGTAAACTCGTCATCGTTGTTCCTAAATTTTTCGGATAGCGAGGTAACATGGAGAAGTTGCGGTGAGTCTAGTTTCAATCGCTAGTTTACTTACACATGGAGAAGACGCGGTGAGTCTAGTTTCATTTACTAGTTTACTTACCCTCATTACGGGGCGAGGATATTTTATTACAAAAACAATGTGTAATAATTTTTGCGCTTTAAAATCGGAGGGTCTCCAATACGCGTGCCATCTGGCACCGGGTTAAAAGCGGCTTACTGCAGTTACTATTGAGACCTTTCCTTTACAATCGCGTCTTTTAATTCATGAGTACATTAAAAGCCATTAGAGTACCGCCGTTTGATCCTGAACGCTCAAAGCGTTTGGAATGATTGCATATCGGGTCCATCTTGGATATACATTCAGTATCCGATACTGAAAATAATACTCGGTTTCGTAGACCTGGAGTAAATTTTTTAATAACTTTTAACCTGTAATGTTTCTTCTGGTACGATGTTATCGCCAAAACAGTATTATTATGGTAAGAGTATATTTGAGATTTCTCACCTTATTCGAAATTTCACGTAATAGTCACAGACCTCTCATGGCGCAGTGTTAGTAAGCTTTATATTGAGCCGAGAGGTCGCGGGTTCGATCCCCGCATATGACCTTTACATTTGAACATAATTATTAGTTGTCTTGGTGTTAAATACCATATAATATATTTGTTGTCGGATCCCTGGAGACCCTTCACTGGTAGATAGGTTCTTTGAGCTGCCACCAGGTGTTCTTTTTAAACAGAAGAGACCAGAAACTGTTTAGTTGACGATTCTTCTGACTGGTACAAGTACTGATCCTTATATTGTTGACGACGAGATGTCCTAAGGATGTTGACTTGCGGTGTAGCACGGATCCTTATATTGTTGACGACGAGATGTCCTAAGGATGTAGGCTACTGCTGTCAGTGTTGTCGTCTGGTTCTTATGTGATTAAGTTGTGTGACAAGTACTTATCCTTATATTGTTGACGACGAAATGTCCTAAGGATGTTGACTTGCAGTGTAGCACGGATCCTTATATTGTTGACGACAAGATGTCCTAAGGATGTAGGCTACTACTTCTACACCTTTATCCTTATTGTTGACGACGAGATGTCTTAAGGAATTCTTAAAGATGTTATGAAGTCAAAGAAAAAGTATCTTCTATTTCTTTATTAACAACTTAATTCACAATTGTTCTATTAATAAACGTATGAACGTAAACAAGAACAATAAGAAAGAATGAACGTCGAAGCCACGGCGGCTTTGTTTATATAGGGTTATGGTATTACGCAGTAATAATATGATTCTTTCCAGAACATTTCACAATAACTTGTTTTGATTGCATAATGTTTTGTTTTTATTGCGTCAGCCTAATGACGTCTTGTTATGATTAAAAAATGCATAGTTGCATTTTTAACTACGCAACACCTCCCTGTTTAAAAATTTTGTTAATGTGTTTTTAATTAAATTAACTAAATTTAATTGTTAAAGAATATAAAGCAAATTTTTATGCTTTTACAATAATGTTGAATACAATTCAAATTTATGTTTGAATATAATTTATACAGTGCAAAATTATATGAATGAATACATTGCAAAATTATATTTACTTATTTTAATTATAATAATGTATTCATTTTTAAAGGATATAATGCAAATTTTATATTTTTATAATAATGATGAATACAATTCAAAATTGTTTCAATATAATACATGAATGAATACAATGCAAAATTATATTTGCTTGTTTTAATTATAATAGTGTATTCATTTTTTAAAGAATATAGTGCAAATTTTATGCACTAAGAATATAATGAATATAATGCAATTTTTATGCATCTATAATATAATTTATCATTTATTTTATACAATGTAATTTATAATTTAATACAATATAATGAATATAACATTTTATTTTTATTTTATGAATATAATGCAAATTTTTAATGCATTTTATATAATATGATGCTTAATTTAACTTAATAAGCATCTTCGAAGAGACTTATCCTCTTCTGTAATCTTCTTTGCGAAGATGAACTAGATGAATCTGGGGCTGTTGGGCCTTGATAAATTGGAGGTTCTTTTGCCTCTTTTAATAAATGCATATCTCTAGAATAAATTGGAGGTACTTCTGCCTCTCTGAGAGAATGCGATTCCCCAGTTCTAGTTTGATATCTCACGACGTATTCTTGTCGTGAATTAGCATTTGCTTTATAGCATTGATTATAAATTTTAATACATGGCCCACATATTTGTTGTGATTCTTTAAAACAACATAAATATTTTTTAAGGCATGATATTATTCCACACCATTTTAAAATATTATAAATAATTATTAGTATTATGATCCCAAATACTGCATAGAGTGCAGTTGTGAACCATCTTGAATGTTTTATAATAAATGGTTCTTTTAGATGCTCTTGAAGAATCTCATCAATTTGTTGTAATTTATGTTGAGCATATTTTAACTCATGTAGATCCAAATTTGAAAATTTAATTGGATCTAATTTAATTTCTTCAGTTATATTATCCCTTAGTTTAATACAACAATCATCTTCTGTGATGTCGATCAAGGGTATTTTATTTGTTAAATTTTGAGTCATGAGGTTTGCCTCACCCTCTAAGATTGCATAATCAGTATATGCTTTACAATTTCTTTCTAATTCTAAAATTCCTATTGAAGAAATAAATTCTTCTTTCATTTCTTTTTCATAACATAGAATTGTAATAGTCATTGGTTTTGTTAAAATATAGAGCCATTGATTGTGACGTAGTGGATGCCAAATTTCAGTTTCAGCTATGATTGTTCTTATTTGACAATCTTTAGGAATATTCTTCGTTCTTGAAGAAAATAATTGAATTTCACATTGTGGATGATCTATCCGTCTTGAAACTGAAATTTCCTTACAAATAAAATTATCCTCTTCATATTCTTGACATTTTTCAAGATCATTAAGCAACGAGTAGACCGTTACTGATTTGGATATTAGGATATAAGGTTTATAAGGTTCAATATAGGATAAAAGTTCGGATTTATCCTTATGAGGAGTTGGAAGAGGAAACATTTGATATAAATTATATGACTCTAAATTAATAATTGGTATCTCAAAAGATATTATTAATAAATTTTCTTTTAAGAAAGCTTTTGGTTTGATTATTTTATAATATTTGTATACATTATCCATACTTGGTTCCATTGGAAGTTTATATCGCGATTGAATTTTCTCTAACTCCCTTTTAAGATCTGTAGGAGTAAGTATTTTAAAATTCATTAGACCATTAGTAATGAATGACATTGAGTTTAGATACTCATTTAAAATTCGATTGGTTTCAGTAACCATTTCGTTTAAGAGAGTTATATGGTCAATGATATCAAGTTCTAAATTAAGTTTTTCTTCATTATTCGCAGTTTTTTCAGCGAATTCATTGAATTTTATTAAATTATTATTCATAATATTAATATCTTTTTGTAAAGTTAACATTGAGTGATTAAAATTAGTAATAGTTGATGATATAACATTTATTTGACTTTTCATTAAAGTTTCAACTTCACGTTGATTATTCATTAATGTTTTAATTGAGTCTGAATAGAACTCTGCGTCATCCGCATTTGGTGTACCAAAAAGCCATTTAAAAGCATTACCTATGCCATTTATAATACCTCGTTTTGTACGAGTAGGAGTATTTTGGTATTGATGTGCAACAATATAATAATCATTTGTCATTTGTTTAATATCGTTTTCTAGATATTTTAATGAAGTACTACAATGAGTTTGTAAATGTTCTTTTGTTAACATAATACAAAGATTTAGAGATTTAATATAAAATTGATTTACTAATTTTAATCTCTTATTTAATATTGTAATATCATTAAATGTTAGTAAAGTAAACTTTTGATTACTTAATTGAACTGTTCCCATATGATAAAAGAATATACCACTTGATTTTTCAATTGGTTGAATTTTATAGCATGTTATATAACTAATAAAAATTAATGGGAAGGATAGGAAAAGTATTTTATTCATTTTCCTTGTTGTTTTCTCCTGCAACAACATAAGGTTTTAGTAAATTAAAATGATAGGTTTTTGTTTTATTAGGAGAAATACTTAAAGTAGCCGTTTTGTTTTCATGTATTTGAATTATTTTATAAGGACCTTTATAATTCTTTTTCAATTTTTTATTTTGTGCTTTTGACAATGCGTCATAAACTAGTACTAAATCATTCTCTTTGAATTTGTACTCTTGATTATGAGTTTTATCATAATTATTTTTAGAGATGGTTTTAGATTGTAATTGTGCGTCTTTTGCAATTTCGCGTATTTTAGTTAATTTATTTTTAATTGATTCGGAGAATTCGTTATATTTTTTATTTCTAGGATTTTTAGGAATTTTTGGATCTTGTCCAAAAACTAATTCATATGGAGTAAATGAAGTACTCTTTTGAATATGGGAATTATAAGCATATACAGCTTGATTTAAAAATGAATCCCAATTATTTTCATTCTCATTAACATAACATTTAAAATAATCTTTTAAAGTTAAATGGACTCTTTCTAATGATCCATTTGTTTGAGGATGATATGGACTTGTTGTCATTTTATTTACATTTAATAATTTTGTAAATTCTTGAAAAGTAACTGAAATAAATTCTCTTCCTTGATCTGAGAGAATACTTTCAGGAAATCCAAAACTAGTACAATATTTAAGAAATTTTTTAGCAACCGTAACCGCATCATGATTACGTAGACTATAAGCTTGAATATATTTGGTTAAATCATCTTGTAATGTTAATATAAATCTTTTGCCATTACTTGTTTCTGGTAATGGTCCAACAATGTCTAATGCAATTCTTTGATTGAACCTTGAAGAAGTTGTAGTTATTTCCATTGGCGATTTGTTAGGTTTAAAATTAGTTTTCGATTTTTGACATATTTCACATGTCTTAATATGATTTTGTATATCATCCTTCATATTATCCCAGTAATAATATTTTTTAATTTTATCATAGGTTCTCTGAAAACCTTGATGTCCTGAGACTGGATGATTATGATTTTCTAGCAAACATTCTTTAATCTCGTCTTTTGTTTTTAATTCTATTCGTTTGTTTGTGAATAGATTGTATTTATAGTTTTTAAATAAATATTGTAACATACAATGAAAAACTAAGGAAGTTTCATTTGTTATGTCATCATTAATTTTTGAAATGAAAAAGTTGTTATATTATTTACTTGTAATATTAATTTTAAATTTTTTAAACTTTCATAAAGTGTTGGATATTCCACTTCGTCATGGAAATTTTCTTTTATGTAAACAAGGATAATTCTCTGATGAGGAGCTATAAATGTTTTTATTTCTTTTAGTTTTCCAGTTAAGTCTTTATCTGGAAATGATTTTTTAACATATGTGATGCCTATATTATTCTCATTTGCATCACTTGACGTTAATAATACGAGTACAGGAATTTTTGTAATAGGTTTTTCTATATCATTTGGTTCTATAATAATTGATTCTTGATAATATTCATTAAATTGTTCGAATTCGTTTTCTATATTATTTATGACATGAATTGGTCGGCTTAATGCATCTGCATTAACGTTAGCTTTTCCAGCTTTATGTACGATTTTATAATCATATTCTAATAATTTTAATCTCCATCTTATTAATCTACTTGATGGATCTTTGCAATTTTGTAACCATATTAAAGGTTTGTGGTCTGTTACCACAGTAAATGTTCTACCGAACAAATATGGCCTAAAA
Organism: Saturnia pavonia; assembly: GCA_947532125.1. Lineage (NCBI taxonomy): Eukaryota > Metazoa > Arthropoda > Insecta > Lepidoptera > Saturniidae > Saturnia > Saturnia pavonia. Next base: position 15,635,677 of record OX383906.1, read on the forward strand.
TGTTTAACTGCACTTACGACAGCTAATAATTCTTTTTCAGTTGTGCTGTAATTTTGTTCAGCTTTATTTAATGTTTTAGAATAATATGAGATTGGTAGGTCCTTGCCTATCTCTCCTTGAGAAAGTATAGCACCAATTGCTTCGTTTGATGCATCAGTTGTTAATATGAATTGTTTATTAAAATCAGGAAATTGTAAAATTATTTTACTTGATAAGTTATCTTTTAAAGTCTCAAAAGCTTTTTGTGTTTTATCATTCCACTCATATTTAATGTCTTTTTTTAATAATTTTGTGAGTGGCTTAGCAATTAAAGAGAAGTTAGGAATAAATTTCCTATAATAACCCACGAGTCCCAAAAAAGATTTAATATCTTTTTGGTTTTTAGGTATTTTGATTTCTTTTATAGCTTTGACTTTCTCCGGATTTGGAGTTATTCCATTTTGTGTTATTATATGACCTAAATAGGTGATTTCGTTTTTAAGAAACTCACATTTTTCAGGTTGCAGTTTCAAATTATGTTGCCTTATTCTTTGTAAGACTTGTATTAATATTTCGTTATGTTTAATTACACTTTCAGCGTGTATCACGATGTCATCGATATAAACAAAGACTCCTTTACCAATGAGTCCAGAAAGAGCTATATTAATCATTCTTTGAAATGTTGATGGAGCATTTTTTAAACCAAAAGGCATTCTAGTAAATTCAAAATGTCCATACGGGACTGTAAATGCCGTTTTCTCTTGATCTTCCTTTTCAACTTGGATTTGCTCCGGGTAAGAAAAATGTATCAGAGTACATTTGACAGATCTTTTGAAGATCTTGTTTATTATCTCCTAAATGATTTAATTTAAGATTTTCATTTAATTTTTTATTAATATTTGGGAGATTCTTATCAATTTTATTTTTATTTGAAAAATTGACAGCACTTATTTGGTTGTCAAATTTAAGTGCATAATTGTTAAATGTTATTTCGTTATTTGAATAATCAATCTTTGATTGATATTCTTTTAATATGTCACTACCTAAAATTCCATCGAAAGGCGTTTTTATTTTCGCTGCGTTTATTATATGAAATTTTGGAGTGATAGTAAATGAATTATATTTTAAATTTATTTTAGATGTACCTAAAGTTGATATAGGTTGATTTGGTATAATACCATTTATATTTTCTTTTTCATTTAAATAAGTTTTTTTACAATTTAAAGCTGTATGCTTTATTATTGAAATTGAGGCTCCAGTGTCTATTAGTAACTGGATTGGCCTATCCGAATTTTCGGATTCAAAAGTTAAAGTTTTACAATCATTATTTATAAAATGTATTTGATTTTTGAAAGACTCGGACACTTGTGAATCATTTTTAATTTGTTTAATTTGATTCACTTTTTTAAACTCTTTATTATTATTATTGAGTATCCGACGCTTACATTCGGAATATTCGTGTCCGGTATATTTGCAATATTTGCAAAATTTAGTAGGATCATAATAGTTTTTATATTTTTGGGAAGTATTATTATTATCTTCCTTTTTAAATTTTCGCCTACATTCGCGAGTACTATGACCAGTACGTTTACAATTGTTACAATAATTGTAACTAGTTTGATGAGGTCGAATTTGATTTATTTTCATTAATTTTTCCTCAGTTTGCGCTATTGAGAATGCTTCATTTAGGGTTTTAACATCACGAGCCCTAAGCATTTTAGAAATTTCAGGATGGCAGTGAAGAATAAATCTTCTTAATGCCGTTTTTTGAATTGCGCGTTTGAGTGCAGGTACCTCATCTGGGCAATCGGCTTGATTCTCTTCAGCCGTAATACAATCGTTTTTAATACGATCGAGACGTTTAAAGAAATCAGTAATTGATTCATGGGGTAATTGACGTATTGTCTCAAGTTCCTCATGAAGTTGAGAAACGTCTTTAATAGTTGAATAATAATTTTTAAGAGTTTGTTTTAATTGTTCCCATGAATTGATTTCTCTCATGTTAATTTCATTTATAACATTATAAGATATTTGAGAAACTACGTATCTCAAAAGAATATCGATTTGATTTGGGGCCGCGAGTGCAAAAGCACTATTAGTATTTGTGAGAAAATGTTTTAGATTTTTGCGATCCCCGTCAAATTTTTGAACAAATTTGAATAATGTATTTATGCTCAACTTTTGGAGACTTTCAGTAATTTCATCCTCAGTCTCGGATTCTGAGATCAGAGGATCTTGAATTTTTCCACTCTTCTGAGACATTTTGTCTTTTATTAGTTTATTTTAATTATATAAAATTATAAATTATAGGAAGAGTGAAAGGAATAAGGAAATCAGTCGGTCAACTCACTTTTAGCTGAAGATGATGTATCCCCTTTCCTGGAGAAGTAGACTTCGCTTGTGACTGACCTTTGGTGCAACTTGCAGTAAGGAATTGAAATTCGCCTTCCAGTCTTGAAAAGTCCAGAAGTCTGCTCACACTATGACGTTGAAGCTCGTTGAACAGGAACACTCGAAGAAGTGTGTAGACCCTTTGATAGGTATTTAACCTGTTAACGGGTATCCCACGTCGCTGATGTGGTGTATCCCACGTCGATAAGTGTGGTATCCCACGTAGCTAGTGTTTTTATTCCACGTCGATAGTGTTTATCCCACCGCTGCCACCAAAAATGTGTCGGATCACTGGAGACCCTTCACTGGTAGATAGGTTCTTTGAGCTGCCACCAGGTGTTCTTTTTAAACAGAAGAGACCAGAAACTGTTTAGTTGACGATTCTTCTGACTGGTACAAGTACTGATCCTTATATTGTTGACGACGAGATGTCCTAAGGATGTTGACTTGCGGTGTAGCACGGATCCTTATATTGTTGACGACGAGATGTCCTAAGGATGTAGGCTACTGCTGTCAGTGTTGTCGTCTGGTTCTTATGTGATTAAGTTGTGTGACAAGTACTTATCCTTATATTGTTGACGACGAAATGTCCTAAGGATGTTGACTTGCAGTGTAGCACGGATCCTTATATTGTTGACGACAAGATGTCCTAAGGATGTAGGCTACTACTTCTACACCTTTATCCTTATTGTTGACGACGAGATGTCTTAAGGAATTCTTAAAGATGTTATGAAGTCAAAGAAAAAGTATCTTCTATTTCTTTATTAACAACTTAATTCACAATTGTTCTATTAATAAACGTATGAACGTAAACAAGAACAATAAGAAAGAATGAACGTCGAAGCCACGGCGGCTTTGTTTATATAGGGTTATGGTATTACGCAGTAATAATATGATTCTTTCCAGAACATTTCACAATAACTTGTTTTGATTGCATAATGTTTTGTTTTTATTGCGTCAGCCTAATGACGTCTTGTTATGATTAAAAAATGCATAGTTGCATTTTTAACTACGCAACACCTCCCTGTTTAAAAATTTTGTTAATGTGTTTTTAATTAAATTAACAAAATTTAATTGTTAAAGAATATAAAGCAAATTTTTATGCTTTTACAATAATGTTGAATACAATTCAAATTTATGTTTGAATATAATTTATACAGTGCAAAATTATATGAATGAATACATTGCAAAATTATATTTACTTATTTTAATTATAATAATGTATTCATTTTTAAAGGATATAATGCAAATTTTATATTTTTATAATAATGATGAATACAATTCAAAATTGTTTCAATATAATACATGAATGAATACAATGCAAAATTATATTTGCTTGTTTTAATTATAATAGTGTATTCATTTTTTAAAGAATATAGTGCAAATTTTATGCACTAAGAATATAATGAATATAATGCAATTTTTATGCATCTATAATATAATTTATCATTTATTTTATACAATGTAATTTATAATTTAATACAATATAATGAATATAACATTTTATTTTTATTTTATGAATATAATGCAAATTTTTAATGCATTTTATATAATATGATGCTTAATTTAACTTAATAAGCATCTTCGAAGAGACTTATCCTCTTCTGTAATCTTCTTTGCGAAGATGAACTAGATGAATCTGGGGCTGTTGGGCCTTGATAAATTGGAGGTTCTTTTGCCTCTTTTAATAAATGCATATCTCTAGAATAAATTGGAGGTACTTCTGCCTCTCTGAGAGAATGCGATTCCCCAGTTCTAGTTTGATATCTCACGACGTATTCTTGTCGTGAATTAGCATTTGCTTTATAGCATTGATTATAAATTTTAATACATGGCCCACATATTTGTTGTGATTCTTTAAAACAACATAAATATTTTTTAAGGCATGATATTATTCCACACCATTTTAAAATATTATAAATAATTATTAGTATTATGATCCCAAATACTGCATAGAGTGCAGTTGTTTTTAATGTTAGGAAAGTGTGTGAGCTCTCCGGAATAGCCGTAGAGCCCCCACACAAGAACCGCAGTCCTCCGCAGTGTCATAACTGCCAGCTGTACGGTCATTCGGCACTCAACTGCCATCTCCGTCCCAGGTGCGTTAAGTGCCTCGGGGACCACGCGACGAGCGAGTGCACGCGCACTCGGGAGTCGGCTACCCCTCCGAGCTGCGTGCTATGCGGCAACGAGGGTCACCCCGCGAACTATCGCGGCTGTCCCCGTGCCCCGCGCCCTACGCGACACACCCCTCCTCAGAGGACACGTTCCGCCGTAGGTCAGCCAAAGCCCCTGATCACACCAGAGGCTTTCCCCAGCCTCCCGGGCGCCTCCAGCGCCCCGGTGGCATCCGCCCCCGCGCCCCGCGCACCCTCTCCGGCCATGCGAGCCCCTCAAGCAGCATGGGTCTCCACTCCCCGCCCTCAGCCTCCTAAGGCTCAGGCCCCCCCGCCCGTTAGCACGCGCCGCGACGTTGACTACATGGTCATGCTCTTCCGCGAGCATGACCCTCAGGAAGTACTGGCATACGAACAGTGCGTCGCTGAGTATGGCCCCGGCGAATCCATCAGGCGTTTCCCCCTGATGACAGCGACGCTAATGCGCCTGGCCCGTGCCGGGAAATAGATATCGGTTATAAATGGCACGCATAAAGCCTAGAAGCCTCAACATTCACCTCTTTTTTTAACGCGCGAAACCTCCTTCTACAACGGGACTTAGTATCCACCTTTCTTAGGGAACGGGAGATAGACGTGTTTCTAGTACAAGAAACACTTCTAAAACCCAGTAGGCGCGACCCTAAGATAGCAAATTACAATATAGTCAGAAATGACCGTGCCACCCGAGGAGGCGGCACGCTCATCTACTACAAGCGTTCCCTCTATTGCATGCCAATAGACCCTCCCGCACTTACCAATATGGAAGTGTCCGTCTGTAGAATAGGCATGACTGGCCATCCGTCAATCACGCTTGTCTCTGCATATCTCTCCCCGAGTAAAAGACTCCTTCAGTCCGATCTGGAGGCGCTACTTTCACTCGGTCAATCCGTCATAATAGCAGGCGACCTCAATAGCGGCCACACCCATTTCAACAACTCGCGTAACACCCCTAACGGGGTTATACTCGACCTACTATGCGATGTGCTCGGCTTTGACGTCATAGCACCGCTAGAGCCCACACACTTTCAAGATAATTGTCAACCGACAGTACTTGACATAGCCCTCCTCAAAGGTGTCTCACTTCGGTTACGACTTATAGAAGTCGTACACGAACTAGACTCCGATCACCGCCCGGTTATCTTACAACTCGGGCAACCGTTCGACCCCAGTCCGCCAAAAGTCAAAGTAGTTGACTACGCGATCTTAAATCGCTACCTATCCGATAACGCGACCCCGTCCAGCCTAGCTAGGATCCCCGACGTATTAGAGTCAACAGCAGACGCCGACTTAGCAATCGATTCCCTGGTCGACTACCTCCAAACCGGCGTAAGGGAGGCCTCGAGAGAGGTGCAAGCGGCGAACGTACACAGTTTTATACTCCCCCCGGCTTACGAGCGTTAATCACGGAAAAGAACGCCGCGACACGTGCACACGATTCTTATCCGACGAGGAATAACACCCGTAGGTTACGGCGACTTCAGAGAGAGGTTAGAACTCGCATCGGCGAGTACAGAGGTCACCGGTGGGATAACCTCTTAGAGGGTCTCAAGCCGTCCCATCTGGCTTACTGGAACCTCGCCCGCTCTCTGAAGTTAGAAGCTACCGCCCCGATGCCGCCCCTCGAAAGAGGCCCCGATCTCCCACCCGCGTTCGATAGCGACGATAAGGCAGAATGCCTTGCCGCAAGCTTCGAGAGCCAGTGCTCCCCAAACTGCGACAACGTAAACACTGCCCACATCGAAACTATCGAAACCGCCGTTCAGGAACTAACGTCGATTACCCCCGCGGAAACGTTAACCCCGGTCACGCATGACGAGATTTGTTCTGTTATTAAAGGCCTTAAGCCTAGAAAGTCCCCCGGCCCCGACGGTATCAGGAATGAAGTACTTAAACTTCTTCCCGATCACCTCATAGGTCTTTTGGTCTGCATCTTCAATGTAGCCATAGTCCACTGCTATTTTCCAGCCGTCTGGAAAAAAGCTATAGTTATAGGTATTCACAAGCCCGGCAAAAAAGCTTCGCTTCCCGATAGCTATCGCCCGATCAGCCTTTTAAACACACTAGGAAAACTTTACGAGCGGCTCCTTCTGAACCGTCTCAAAACCGTTATAGATATTAAAAACCTATACCCTCCCGAACAGTTCGGTTTTCGCGCCCGACACTCGTGTACACATCAAGTGCACCGCCTCACGGAGCACATCACGAGCAACTTTGCCAAAAGTGGTATTGCCCCCGCCCGTACGCTTGCGGTCTTTTTCGACGTAGCTAAGGCCTTCGATAAGGTCTGGCATGCCGGACTAGTCCACAAGCTACATCAATTAGAAGTCCCGGATAGGTTAGTTCATCTAGTTCACGATTTTCTACGCGACCGCACCTTCCACTACCGAGTGGAAGGAGTACTATCTACCGCCCACCCTATACGCTCAGGCGTCCCGCTAGGTTCCATTCTGGCGCCTTGCCTTTTCAATCTGTACGTCAGCTACCTCCCGAAGCCCCCCGGGGTCAAGGTAGGGCTCTACGCTGACGACACAGTCATATACGCGTCAAACAGACACAAAAAAAATCTCACCTGCGCAGTCCAACGTGCCGTAACCACTCTCGGGGAGTGGTTTCGAACGTGGCGAATAGCTATTAATCCGGTAAAGAGCGCCGCGATTATGTTCGAACCGCATACATGTAAACTACACGCACGGTAGGACCCCTCTCATTATTCGGTAGGAATATCCCTTGGGCCACCAAGACTAAATATCTAGGTGTCACCCTCGACTCGAAGCTTAACTTCAACGCACACGTTACTATAGTCCGGAATAGGGCCATCTGGATCCTTTCCCGCTTGCGACCCTTGCTCAGTTCGGTAAGCAAAATGTCCTTAAGACATAAGCTTACACTATACAAGATGTGCGTCCGTCTGATCTTGACATATAGCTGCGCAGCGTTCGCACATATGTCCAAACATAACTTTGTCCGCATGCAAAGAGTCCAAAATCGGTTTCTCCGTCACCTGCTTGACCCTCCAGCCTTCGTTAGGAACATGGACCTCCACAGGGACGTGAGGCTTCCCTCGATAGAAGCCTATGTGAAATATCTCACCAGGAGATACTTCGATAGCGCTTCGAATCACCCCAACCCGCTCGTAAAATCCACCGTGAACTACGTCCCAGACAACTCGATCCCCGTTGCCAAAGGTTATAAACGCCGTCCGCGAAATCTCTTTGTCGATCCCGACGACGACATCGAGAAAGCTAATAATTACTACGCGTCCGCTCCCGCAACATATGCGTGCTCGCGCCCACGCCCGCGAAACCACCGTTCCCTCCGCAGGGGACGTACGGTTAACTTCGCTCCCGCACACCCGCCACGACCGCCCTCCTCTGCGGCAACTCAAGCCTAGGTCCGATCCATCGGCATGGAGCCCTTGAGACAAGCAGCCGCTCGCGCGATACAAGTGACTCTACAATCACTAGCCTTCACAGCCATACATGACACTGCATTATACACACATGCACAACACACATAGGTACATAGGTTCTGTAAGGGATCTTTTTTTTTTCTTTTTTTGCCTAGTTAGAGTAGACAAAAATTTCAGACCACTAAATACACATACACATGTTCCTTCCCTCCTCCCAGGGGGCAGAAACATGTATATATGTATAGTTAGTTTAGATCGAATTACGGATAGGGAATTAGTCAGATCGCGACTTAATTGCATACGCGCAACAGTCCGAGCCGAGGTCCGGCCACTTTGGCACCCTCGGATGTTGTTGCTTAGCTTTCGTGGCTGAGTGCCCAAAGCGCTCGCCCCCAAGCCCGGTAAAGCTGTAAAAGCCGTAAAGGCTCCAGGGCCCCTCAGGCTAACAGTGTAGTCAGTTCGAAAAAAAAATCACTCGTAGCAGTGGGCGTTGCTGAAGCAAACGCCAGGATGGCGCATACTATCATCATTATGTACTTTAACTGAAATGGAAACACAAAACTGTAGTTATGTAGGTGTCATGGTATCCTTGAGATGTTGGTGAAGGAATACACCGTGATGTAACGATAGTAATAATAATAATAAGACTCTTTTGAGTGCTCGCAAAACTACAAGTTGAAAATCTTTCGCCAAGTCACTACCAATGTGTTCCGACAGCTGCAATAGACAGCCAAATCCAATTCCGTGTCTACGGCTTTATTATGTCACTTAACATCAGGTGAGTTTGTAATCATACGCTGTCATATATATTGACAAGATGAAGGGACTTCTTGCTAATAAACATCAATTCTATTTCAACTCATCTACTTTGAAATGTCATAATTTTATGTTTTTTCAGTGTTGATTTAAAAGTTTACTTTAATTTACTAAATATATCTTACCTAAATTAGTTAATCAAATATTACGAAGGCACGCAACTTCTGTATATTTTTAGGTACCTATATATCTATATTTTAAAATGGTATATCATCTATGATCACGATATAATTAATATCAATTAGACAGCTAAAAAGAAGATTCCTCCAGGTATTATCTCCTAGGATATTTCATTTAACTAATAAAATGACATACGAAGTAAAATACGTATACTTAACGTTTGATTTGAACCGGTAAGATACGATTACGCCGTAGTTACCGACATAGATACATAATCTTAATTGCACTTAACAGACATTTTGATAAAAATATAAACATTTGAAAACAAAATAATATTTCTACTTACAGAGTTCATGTTGGCAGTTCTTGTAGAATTATGTTATAAGTAGATCAATTTTCGGTTTATATATACTTTTTCTGAGCTGAAAATGCATATAAAATATTAAAATTAATTATACCGACATTAATCATTATTAGAAAAAACGCATCGAACCGTCCAACCGTCTCATAATATATTCTTATTAGGAACTAACTTGTTCCAGCGGCTTCGCGCTCTTGACATTGCAATTGATGCAGTCTTTTAATTGTTTACTCGTTCCTCCTAAGCCTAATTATGTATTTTAACATCGTGAATTTCAGAGGTTCTAATATTCCTTTGTAAATTTTTTTTTAAAGAAAACCTATTTACTTCTCTAAATTATACACATATACGTACGTACATTTCAACTATATTTCGATGATACATAAATAATTAAAAATTGTAGGTAGAGATATACATATGATATTCCGCATCAGAGATTTCCTTACAAAAGGTCAATTTCAATTACAAAGGTCAAAACTATAATTTGTCTTGCTTGGCTAGTGTTATGAAAATATTTTCCTAATTAAAAATAAGTTTTATTTAAATTTTTATATACCTAATTGACATAATCAAACATTCTGAAAATATTTAAAGGACTTCAATGATATGAGAGATCGGAGTTTACTGGGTTCTTTCAATTGTGAATATGGTGGGTTGTGTTATTACATAACGTGAAGAGAGATTTGAGCAGGTCGATATGACAGCGACGACAGTGGTGGTCGTCGATGTTGTTGGATGACACTGTACTTACTTGCCATCAGGTAAAGAGCAATCACTTCGCAGTGCTATGATAAAAACATCAAAGTCATTTCACCACAAATTTCACTTTAATTGTTTCTAAGTACATATTAAAAGAAGTGCAACTGGTAATAACAACTAGACCTAGACTGTCAGCAATCTGCGTAGCCCGAATACTGCGATAGTTTGGACATATCGCAACAGGGAGTTGCGCAAATCGGTCATCGGGCCTGGTTAATAAAATTAGTTTTTTAATAATCAAGGAATAGTTCTCGTCAGTGTTATCATGAAATGTTGATGAAATTAACGAGAAATAACATTTAAGTTCAAAGCGCTAATACCTACTGTAGGTACCTGCTCGCTAAGTAAAAATGAGAAAAGTTATTTTTTATTGATTTTTCGCGTACCTCTTCACTATATATTACATACTTTCATATGCAATTAGTAAAATAATGTTAATGTGACATTACAAATAGACCCTTCTATTTTATTGTTTATGTTATTATAGAATTCGATATTGTTAATACAAAGTCAACTGTCCAAGCAATTCTTTAAATACATATATAAAAACAATGTAAAATTTATAATGATTTATTTAGTTCTGAATAATAGCTGCGGGAAAACGACTCTCAAATTTTTTTCGTGATACATTTTCCTATAGTATTGATATAAATAATAGCTATCTAGTACCAAGGTTAACCGCTTTGATATTAATTTTTTGGTTAAGCAGAAAATACTTTGCTTTTCAAGTTGAACGGCATATTATTGAACTTCAAGAATTAATGACAAGCGAAAGCACTACCGATTTTAGTAGTTAACCGCTGTGTTTGTTAAGATTAAGTCTTTGTTAAGTTAAGAACAGCGATTTAAATATACATCACATTATAGACTACATATTGCTGATTTCTTTCTATTTTTCTATCATAACCCTTGATTTAATTATTTGGTTTAAATTTTGCGGTAAGGTACCTTACAAAAAATATTGGTATTTTTTTTATAATGCTTTCATTAGATATCCTTTAGCGTGTGGAAAGTCGTGAGGAGATTAATAGAAGATTTAAAGAAATTAAAAGTTGTTGTTAGAATTGCTCATAATTTTATCGTTCTTCGTCCCACGTGTAGGCAGTCGTTTCATTAATCGCCAAGTCTTCAATTTGCCAATTGTAAGAGTAAATATAATTCTAAACAATAGTTGATTTGTTTGTTTTTTTATGCCAAAAGGCGCAGACAGGCAGACGGCCCACCTAATGGTAAATGGTTACCGTCGCCTATGGACAACTAAAACACCAGGGGCATTACAGCCATGTTGCTAACCTTGAAGACTGTATTTCAAGCCTTTTTTGAAGAGCCCCACGTCATAGCCCTGGGGGAAAACCGATCTGGGCAACCCATTCCACAACCCTAGCGTACGTGACAGGAAGGTTCTAGAGAACCTTACTCTTGTTGCGTTTCGGCTAGGTTTTGTGAATCTCTGGCCTCAAATAGAAATAGATTATATTTAAATGTTCGATTTTTATATTATTATTTATTGTATATTGTTTTCCTTGTTACTTAGTGCTGAGTAGTGCATTTTAGTTTATATCTTAATATTATTTTAATATAATTGACGGGTATGTTGGTTGGTGGGTACAGACGAGCTCTTAGAAACTCTACTCGCCGCAGGAACACAACACAAGATAATTTGATTATGATCTTCTGTACGGTGGAGGTATTGCACCAGTCGGGCTGCCCCAAGTAGAGAGAAATCTCCAAAGAAACTTCTCTGTGCCCTGCCCTGCCTACCTCTCTTACGTTCAGCATAGCATAAAAACCCCCTTGGAAAAACACTTAGACCTACTGGATCTCATCGTGATCGGTCAAACTGTTTTATTGTTTATCAATCTCTGTTTAAATCCTTAGGTGCTGGTGTAAACTGTTTGAAGACTTGGAATGTCGCGACCCACCAACACGTCCGACGCGGTGTTGCCAATACATTGTTAAATAAAATACATTATATTGGTTCCCAACAATCTCATATATGTATATCAATATTATTTTTTATAGATATTAAATTAATTTAAGGAGGTCACACGGACACCCCGTTCCACGTTTATCAAAGCCTCTTTCGCTTGGCGGCCATCTTGTATTCGTGGATGGACTTAGTACGTAGTAGTAGTGGTCAGTGTTCCCGACAGGCACTTCCCAAATTAGCGTATCAGTTAACTAGAAAAAAAATATATTTTTTAATACTATTAAATACTAGATGTGCCCCACGGTTACACCCTTGTCAGTTTATTGAGCCAACTTTCTACCGTGCACCCGCGCGACTATCGCATCCGTGTAGACTACTGGTGCTTTTACTTACCGTACTTGCTTACAGCTTTCCAGAGTGCTTGCTGTTCATGTTTTCTGCTCCGCTGCTAGGGGAGTTGTACAGCATATAATCTTCCCCTTTAAATAGGCTATAATTTTTTTTTTTAAATCTAATTAGGTTTTCTAGAGATAGCGCGTTTAAATAAACAAACAATTTCTTAAGCTTTATAATATAGCATGGATTAATACTTTAGTCGGAAATGGAATCTGAGATTTAAAATATGTACAATGGTGTTGCCAATTCAAATAATAATCTTGTTTGTGTGTTTTTTCAAAAAGTATTAAAATCGCAATAAATCTATACGTATAACGTAAACACCTAGAACAAAATATTACAGATACAAAAAAATTTCTATTTTGTTATTAAGAATATTATTTCCTATTTATTAACTTTAACAACAAGTAAAATTACTTAACTACTTGACTACTGAATTGGTATTTCATTCATTCATTCATTTAGGTTTACGCTGTGATTCGAATTATCCGAATTATCGTATTATTAGCGCCGCTCCGTACGCGCTAACATTGCATAAATGTCGAAACTACACTAAAGTAAGCTGCACGGTTTGATATGCAACACACTCAAACAGAGTGAAATCGGGAAGTTTGTTATATTATTTATTAAATTTCCCTCCACCTTTTCGGTATCCCAATCCCCTTGGCCATCCAGACTAAATATCTGGGTCTCATCCTCGACAATAGACTGAACTTCAATACACATGTCCGTATAGTCCGGAAAAGGGGCTGCCATAGTCCTGGGCCACTCGCATCCTCTATTATTCTCGGTTAGCAAAACGTCCCAGAGACAGCTTACACATTCGCACATATGTCCAAGCATAATTTAGTTCGCTCCAAGAAGTCCGAAACAGATTTTTACGTAAGCTTGTCGATGCCCCATGGTTCGTTCGGAACGTAGATCTCCATAGAGATATGGAACTTCTTTCGATCGAATCATATGTTAAATTCTTCGCGAAAACCTATTTCGACCCAGCGTCAAATCATCCGAGCTGATAGTGGTAGCCAACGCGTACTACACCTCCATCCTTATAAACCAAGCGTGCTCGCGCCCACACCCGCGAGACCACTGTTCCCACCAGTTCCCACCGTAGAGAACGGGCGGTTAACTTCGCTCCCGCACACCCGCTACGTCCTCCCTTTCCTGCGGCAACTTGTATAGGTAAGTAAATTTTGAGTAAATTACTATCGTAAGATCTAAAGTTAGGAGTAGGTTGGTCAAAGGTGTGTGGTGAAGCGAGCTACAAGCTCTCTTGCACGGCCGACACGGAACACGAAGCTAGAGATTTTTCGTGGTTAAAAATAAAGTGAAAAGTTAAGAAGATTATGGATTCTCATGGGCAAGGTCCCACCCAATATTATGGGAGTTGATTCCCTAGCATTTTCAAGTAGAGTAGCTCACGTAGTTTAAGAAAATATTTAAATGAAAATATAAAAGAGGACACGTGTACATTTCCACGTTCAACATGTACATCCTTGAAAGCTGATGAATGGTGCCAAATTCACAGTAGAATGGCTGCATAGTCCTCCGCATTCAGGAATATATTAGTTTAAGACACCTAATACAAAATATGTTCGTGGGCAACGTGGCGTGGTGACGTGACTTCATCTCATTCGGCGTGGCGATTATTGTTGGATCCTGGACATCGCCCGGATGGGAGTAGTCTAAAACCTGGAGGAGTTTTCGCCGTGGATCAGCGTAACAGGACAGTAACAATTATCATTTTTTTTATATAAATTGTAAAGTAGATTCAGATCATCACCACTATGTAATGTCTGTGTTACATCAGATGTTATTTCTTTTTACCATTAGTGAAAGAATTTGCATAATTGACTGTACAAGGTTTAGAAACGTAATGCATAAATTAATTAAAAAACACGTGTCCAACAAAACCATCTTTTATTTGAAGTACCTCACAGCTTAGTTATTTTTTCAATAAAAAGTAACTATAAATATGTATATAAATTTGATTAGGGTAGTTAAGTTCTTCGTAGTCTGGCCGCTACACCACTCAGGTACATAGAATTTGTAAGGGAATATTTTTTTTCTTTTTTGACTAGTTAGTTTAGAAAAAAAATTGAGATAACATATACGCACGTTTCGCCCCTCCTCCCGGAGGAAAGCGGCATGAGATTGTGGCCACTACGCCAAAACCTATAAACATAAAAAAAAAATGGCAGCGGCGACCAACGATTGATTTCGATCTATCAGTGGTCGCCGTTGTATTTGGATTGTACTGAGCTTACCATCAGGGAGTAAAGTCAATGTGCCAAGCTACTATAAAAAAAACAACGAATTACGGATAAGGAATTAGCCAGTTCGCGACTTATTTGCAACTACGGCAACAGCCGAAGACGAGGCGCACCACTTTGGCACCCTTGGAGCTTGTTGCCATGCTTTAGCGGCTGAGTGCCTTAAGTACTCGCCTCCAAGCCGGAGTGAAGCTGTAAAAGCCGTCTGAGGCTTGAGGGCCCTTTCGACTTTAGGAAGTACTTAATTCATGCTACACCGGGCCGGATGCGTGCCACCGTGCCTACTCGTTTTTCGTGTTAACGAATCATCCTTAGAGAGCGGTCTTAAAAGTTGTTTTCAATGGAATTTCTACGAAATTACTTCTCCAAGTATATTTTATAAGTTGATTGAATATTATTACTAGTTAATTACTAACCTCTGATAGTTTTCCTTTTAATTTCATTATACTACTACCAGATTTTTTTTCACTTATCTAAAAACAACCATTTATCTGACATTTGACTCTAACAAAAATTAGCACTTTAAAGCATAATATTTTGCAAACGGATTCTTAAATCAAAAACTTGTTTCCAGACCCACAATATTTTTGAACGACCAACGACCAATCCAATGACACACAACACGATGTGATAGATGAGAAAAAATCCCCCTTTACGTGTAGGGGAGGTACCCTAAACATTTTTTTAAAGATTTTTTTACCACTTTATCGGCTTGATTAACCCATACCAAATTACAGCTTTCTAGTACTATGAATCTCTGAGCTAAACCACGGCCAGACAGACGGACATACCGAAACTTTTGGGTTCCTTTTGACTTCGGAATTCTAATTTTTTTTATTAGTGTTACTAATAATTCAAAGTATTAAAACCGTGCTGGTCTTTGAAAAAATTCAGCTTGTACTGGCACCAACCTCAAAAAAATTGTAAACCCCTAATTTGTGTCGTATCTACTTTTGATATCGTTTTGTTGATTAATTTCGTGTATATATATAAAATCATTATTTCATAACATTTTTTTAATTACTTTTTTATTTTGTAATTTTTTGTTTGATATTTCTCACATATTGTATTTGACCAAGGTTCTGAGATGTTTTCACTTTGACATCGTACCCGTAGCTCGTATCAATAAGCCGGCCGTCACACTTACCTACACGTATTTGTACATATCTTGAAAACTACTGAATCGATTTTGATAAAATTTGCACTGTTCCCTAAGTTGAAGAAAATGTAAGCCAATAAAATGTGTGCAGCAGTTCACACGTGTCAGAAGTAAAACCTTCAGAAGAAAATAAAAAATATGTGCTTTAAAAACTCTTCTTAAATATCCTAATTAAGTGTGGTCGTCTCACACCACTAGGCCAATCCGATGACGATTACAGACATGAAATGTAAATGTATTCTATCTCATTCTCTCGTAGGCTAAACCCTATAGATGTGTATTGTATTCTCTTTTTACTGTCGCTTTATCGTTTCATCGAGTTTGATATCACAAAGGTGCTAAAAAAGTTTTCACTTCAAAAATTTTGTATTTTCTTTTTCCAACAGTATTATTGTAGTACACATCATTTTTTATTCGTATTAATTCTCAACCGATTTTCATGAAATGTTGTACAGCGGAAGTATACATTTTGTTTATACAACATATATGTAAAACATGTTTACGGCCCGCCTGATGGTAAGCGGCTACCGTAGCCTATGGAAGCTAGTAATACCATAGGTATCACTAGCACGTTGTCGGCTTTGAACCCTTCTACCCCAAAAGAACTCTGGAAACGCTACTCATCGCAGGAACATAATGTAATTAAAGTTTGTTGAAATGCAACGACAGAGGACGTGAGTCCGCACTTTTCTCGTACGCAAAGCAACATTATCGAAAATTGAAAGTAATAATAAATACTAAGTAATCGTTACCTCGAGATAGTGCACATTGGAATGAGTTTCATGGTATTGTGTGCGAATAAAAATAAACTAAATATTATCGTTATTGGATTATGGTCTCGAATCAGATATTGTGAGGTTTAATTGTGGATTGTGCACGACACGGGGCAAGTGATAGTTACAAAACAACAAATATGTTACTTTATAAATGAGTCATATCTTTGGAATAATTGGAATTTGGAATAAGCGTAAATTTTATTGCAGTTCACGGGAACAGCCATTACCCTCAGGGATAAGGACATCCCCGGCCAAATTACGGGTTATTTTCACCCAATGTATCGACATTAAGGCCGACTTCTGTCCTCATATTTGGAGCTGTAATATTTACATATATATTATATTTATTTATTTCTGGCTACACTTAGTTTCGTCTCAGGAATCCCAGACATTCACAAAGTTTAAACACGTTACACGTTTATATCGCTGATGTTAAATTTCAGTACACCTACATGTTTTTTTATCGCCGTTTTTCATACACGAAATTCCACGCGGACGAAGTCACAGGCACAGCTTGTTATAATATATTTATAATTAAAACAACCAATTTAATTTAAAAGTATTGCAATTTAATGGTGTAACATATCAATTCTTTTTTACATTTATTACATTGAAAAAATAACAAATTGAATACAATTAAAATAAAACTTTTTGAAATGATATATAGTCCAGCTAACCACAAGCTAAGCTACCTATTTCCCCCAGCACATGCCTGGCAAGCATAAAGGTTCTGCGCACTCACTACTTTAACTGGAATGAAAACACAAAACTGTAGTTATGTAGGTGTCAGGGTATCCTTGAGATGTTGGTGAAGGAATACACCGTGATGTAACGATAGTGTGATGATAAGACTCCTTTGAGTGCTCGCAAAACTAGAAGTTGAAAATCTTTCGCCAAGTCACTACCAATGTGTTCCGACAGCTGCAATGGACAGCCAAATCCAATTCCGTGTCTACGGCTTTATTATGTCACTTAACATCAGGTGAGTTTGTAATCATACGCTGTCATATATATTGACAAGATGAAGGGACTATGTACCTACTTACCTGTATGTACTTACTGTACCTACTTGCCATCAGGTAAAGAGAAATGCTATGATAAAAACATTAAAGTCATTTCACTACAAATTTTACTTTAATTGTTTCTAAGTACATCTTAAAAGAAGTGCAACTGGTGATAACACCTAGACCTAGACTGTCAGCAATCTGCGTAGCCCGAATACTGCGATAGTTTGGACATGTCGCAAGAGGGAGTTGCGCATCGGGCCTGGTTAATAAAATTAGTTTTTTAATAAGCAAGGAATAGTTCTCGTCAGTGTTATCATGAAATTTTAATGAAATTAACGAGAAGTAATGTTAAAGTTCAAAGCGCTAATACCTACTGTACCTGCTCGCTAAGTAAAAATGAGACAAGTTATTTTTATTAATTTTTCGCGTACCTCTTTACTATATATTACATACTTTCATATGCAATTAGTAAAATAATGTTAATTATTTAACATTACATACAAATAGACGCTTCTATTTTATTGTTTATGTTATTATAGAATTCGATATTGTTAATACAAAGTCAACTGTCCAAGCAATTCTTTAAATACATATATAAAAACAATGTAAAATTTATAATGATTTATTTAGTTCTGAATAATAGCTGCGGGAAAACGACTCTCAAATTTTTTTCGTGATACATTTTCCTAATGTATTGATATAAATAATAGCTATCTAGAACCAAGCTTAACCGCTTTGATATTAATTTTTGGGGTAAGCAGAGAACACTTTGCTTTTCAAGTTGAACGGCATATTATTGAACTTCAAGAATTACAGACAAGCGAAAGCACTACCGATTTTAGCAGTTAACCGCTGTGATTGTTAAGATTAAGTCGTTGTTAAGTCAAGAAGAGCGGTTTAAATATACATCACATTATAGATTACAAATTGCTGGTTTCTCTCTATTTTTTCTATCACACCCCTATAATATTAGTTTATTTAATTATTTGGTTTAAATTTTGAGGTAAGGTACCTTACAAAAAATATTGGTATTTTTTTATAATGCTTTCATTAGATATCCTTTACCGTGTGGAAAATCGTTAGGAGATTAATAGAAGATTTAAAGAAATTAAAAGTTGTTGTTAGAATTGCTCATAATGTTATCCTTCATCGTCCCACGTGTAGGCAGTCGTTTAATTAATCGCCAACTCTTCAATTTGCCAATTGTAAGAGTAAATATAATTCTAAACAATAAAGTTGATTTTTTTTATGCCAAAAGGCGCAGAAAGGCAGACATCCACCTGATGGTAAATGGTTACCATCGCCTATGGACAACTAAAACACCAGGGGCATTACAGCCATGTTGCTAACCTTGGAGACTGTATTTCAAGCCTTTTTTGAAGAGCCCCACGTCATAGCCCTGGGGGAAAACCGAGCTGGGCAACCCATTCCACAACCCTAGCGTACGTGACAGGAAGGTTCTAGAGAACCTTACTGTTGTCGCGTTTCGGCTAGGTTTTGTGATTCTCTGGCCTCAAATAGAAAAAGATTGTATTTAAATGTTCGATTAGTATATTATTATTTATTGTATATTGTTTTCCTTGTTACTTAATGCTGAGTGGTGCATTTTAGTTTATATCTTAATATTATTTTAATATAATTGACGGGTATGTTGGTTGGTGGGTACAGACGGGCGCGGGGCACGATTGGTGCATGTCAGTGCCGTCGATTGGTTACGTACGCGCATGCGTATTACTTGATCGCGATGGTTATTTAAAACGTACAACAATGGCGAACGATAAACATATTCATAAAGAAAAACGAATCAATATAAATGGGGTGTAAGGGTGTAGCATCTTAAGACTTGAGACACCCAAGCGATCCACACTTGCACATGGTGCATCATAGCATAGTTGAAAGCTAGTCATAGTGACTCGCTTATGCGCTTTGTGTTTCGGGATCAAGTGGCGCATATCCAGTTTCTGTTCATTCAGGACAGTATCCAGCGAGGACTGGTGATGCGTTGTTTTTGTTAAGTTAAATTAATATATAATTATTCATCTTTATGGTAACTACTAGTTGACCCCGTAAACGTTGTTCAGTAGTCATCAGTCGACCACAGCGCCACCTAGCGCTTTTTATAAAACTACAAATGTCGCAAACAAGCATAAGATCCGCCTGATGGCAAGCGGATAGCGTAGCCTTTGTACTCTTGTAATACCATAGGTATCACTAGCACGTTGCTGACCTATCCCAATGAGCTCTAGAAACTCTACTCACCGCAGGAACACAACACAAGATAATTTGATTATGATCTTCTGCACGGTGGAGGTATTGCACCAGTCGGGCTGCCCCAAGTAGTGAGAAATCTCCAAAGAAACTTCTCTGTGCCCTGCCTACCTCTCTTACGTTCAGCATAGCATAAAAACCCTCTTGGAAAGACACTTAGACCTACTGGATCTCCTGGTGATCGGTCCAACTGTTTTATTATTTATCAATCTCTGTTTAAACCCTTAGGAGCTGGTGTGAACTGTTTGAAGACATGGAATGTCGCGACCCACCAACACGTCCGACGCGGTGTTGCCAATACATTGTTAAATAAAATACATTATATTGGTTCCCAACAATCTCATATATGTATATCAATATTATTTTTTATAGAAATTAAATTAATTTAAGGTGGTCACAGGGACACCCCGTACCACGTTTATCAAAGCTTCTTTCGCTTAACGGCCATCTTGTATTCGTGGATGGACTTGAGTAGGTAAAACGATCCGACGATGATGACCAAGGTGGTACCCGACGCGACCACGTAGTAGTGGTCAGTGTTCCCGACAGGCACTTCCCAAATTAGCGTATCAGTTAACTAGAAAAAAATTTTTTTTTTAATACTGTTAAATACTAGATGTACCCCACGGTTACACCCTTGTCAGTTTGTTGGGCCAACTGTCTACCGTGCAGCCGCGCGACTAACGCATCCGTGTAGCCTACCGGTGCTTTTACTTACCGTACTTGCTTACAGCTTTCCAGATTGATTGGGCCAACTGTCTACCGTGCAGCCGCGCGACTAACGCATCCGTGTAGCCTACCGGTGCTTTTACTTACCGTACTTGCTTACAGCTTTCCAGATTGCTTGCTGTTCATGTTTTCTGCTCCGCTGCTAGGGGAGTTGTACAGCATATAATCTTCCCCTTTAAATAGGCTATAATAAATATATTTTTTAAATCTAACTAGTTTTTTCTAGAGATGAGCGCGTTTAAATAAACAAACAATTTCTGAAGCTTTATAATATAGCATGGATTAATACTTTAGTCGAAAATGGAATCCGAGATTTAAAAATATGTACAATGGTGTTGCCAATTCAAATAATAATATCTTGTTTGTGTATTTTTCCAAAAAGTATTAAAATCGCAATAAATCTATACGTTTTCTATTTTGTTATTAAGAATATTATTTCCTGTTTATTAACTTTAACAACAAGAAAAATTTCTTAACTACTTGACTACTGAATTGGTATTTCATTCATTCATTCATTCATGTTTACGCTTTGATTCGAATTATCCGAATTATCGTATTATTACCGCCGCTCCGTACGCGCTAACGTTGCATAAATGTCGAAACTACACTAAAGTAAGCTGCACGGTTTGACGTGCAACACACTCAAACAGAGTGAAATCGCGAAGTTTGTTATATTATTTATTAAATTTCCCTCCTGTTTTCGATATCCCAATCCCCCTCCAGACTAAATATCTGGGTCTCATCCTCGACAGTAGACTGAACTTCAATACACATGTCCGTGTAGTCCGGAACAGGGCTGCCATAGTCTTGGACCGCTCGCATCCTCTATTATTCTCGGTTAGCAAAATGTCCCAGAGACATCAGCTTACACATTCGCACATATGTCCAAGCATAATTTAGTCCGCTCCAAGAAGTCCGAAACAGATTTTTACGTAAGCTTGTCGATGCCCCATGGTTCGTTCGGAACGTAGATCTCCATAGAGATATGGAACTTCTTTCGATCGAATCTTATGTTAAATTCCTCGCGAAAACCTATTTCGACCCAGCGTCAAATCATCCGAGCCGATAGTAGTAGCTGTCACAAATTACACCCCAGTCCCAAACGCCCCGAAGGCAAAACGCCGACCAGGGAATATATTGACCGACCCCGATGACGAGATCGAGAAAGCCAACGCGTACTACACCTCCATCCTTATATTAAACCAAGCGTGCGCGCGCACACACCCGCGAGACCACTGTTCCCACCGTAGAGAACGGGCGGTTAACTTCGCTCCCGCACACCCGCCACGTCCTCCCTTTCCTGCGGCAACTTGAATAAGTAAATTTTAAGTACATTACTATCGTAAGATCTAAAGTTAGGAGTAGGTTGGTCGAGGGTGTGTAGCGAAGCGAGCTACAAGCTCTCTTGGACGGCCGACACGGAACACGAAGCTCGAGATTTTTCGTGGTTAAAAAACAATGTGAAAAGTTAAGAAGATTATGGATTCTCATGGGCAGGGTCTCACCCAATACTATGGGAGTTGATTCCCTAGCATTTTCAAGTAGAGTAGCTCACGTAGTTTAAAAAAATATTTAAATGAAAATATAAAAGTGGACACGTGTACATTTCCACGTTCAACATGTACATCCTTGAAAGCTGATGAATGGTGCCAAATTCACAGTAGAAGCGGCTGCATAGTCCTCCGCATTCAGGAATATATTAGTATAAGACACCTAATACAAAATATGTTTGTGCGCAATGTGGCGTGGTGACGTGACTTCATCTCATTCGGCGTGGCGATTATTGTTGGATCCTGGACATCGCCCGGATGGGAGTAGTCTAAAACTTTATTTATCTTATTATCATTTTTTTTATATAAATTGTAAAGTAGATTCAGATCATCACCACTATGTAATATCTGTGTTACATTAGATGTTATTTCTTTTTACCATTAGTGAAAGAATTTGCATCATTGGCTGTACAAGGTTTGGAAACATAATGTATAAATTAATTAAAAAACACGTGTCCAAGAAAACCATCTTTTATTTGAAGTACCTCACAGCTTAGTTTTATTTCAATCAAAAGTAACTATAAATATGTATATAAATTTGATTAGGGTAGTTAAGTTCTTCGTAGTCTGGCCGTCACACCACTCAGGTACATAGAATTTGTAAGGGACTATTTTTTTCTTTTTTGACTAGTTAGTTTAGAAAAAAAATTGAGATTACATATACGCAGGTTTCATCCCTCTTCCCGGAGGAAAGCGGCATGGGATTGTGGCCACTACGCCAAAACCTATAAATATAAATAAAATAAAAATGGCAGCGGCGACCAACGATTGATTTCGATCTATCAGTGGTCGCCGTTGTATTTGGATTGTACTGAGCTTACCATCAGGGAGTAAAGTCAATGTGCCAAGCTACTATAAAAAAAACAACGAATTACGGCTAAGGAATTAGCCAGTTCGCGACTTATTTGCAACTACGGCAACCGCCGAAGACGAGGCGCGCCACTTTGGCACCCTTGGGGCTTGATGCCATGTTTTAGCGGCTGAGTGCCTTAAGTACTCGCCTCCAAGCCGGAGTGAAGCTGTAAAAGCCGTCTGAGGCTTGAGGGCCCTTTCGGCTTTAGGAAGTAATTCATGCTACACCGGGCCGGATTCGTGCCACCGTGCCTAATCGTTTTTCGTGTAAACGAATCATCTTTAGTGAGCGGTCTTGAAAGTTGTTTTCAATGGAATTTCTACGAAATTACTTCTCCAAATACGTTTTATAAGTTGATTGACTATTATTACTCGTTAATTACTAACCTCTGATAGTTTCCTTTTAACTTCATTAAACTACTACCAGAAATTTTTTCACTTATCTAAAAACAACCATTTATCTGACATTTGACTCTTACAAAAATTTGCACTTTAAAGCATAATATTTTGCAAACGGATCCTTAAATCAAAAAGTTGTTTTCAGACCCACAATATTTTTGAACGACCAACGACCAATCCAATGACACACCACACGATGTGATAGATGAGAAAAAAATCCTCCTTTACGTGTAGGGGAGGTACCCTAAACATTTTTTTAAAGATTTTTTTACCACTTTATCGGCTTGATTAACCCATACCAAATTACAGCCCTGTCCTTAAATGCCCCCGGGGGGTGATCATTATTAGGAATTATATTCTTTTATATTTTATCGTACCTTTACATAAAATGATAAATGTTAATTGTAGTCGGAGATCGAAGCCACTAGATTAAGGTATGTATTAATTAGGACTGTGTATCTCACTTTCCCTCCACACATGAAACCGAATCCCTACAACAACACTAGGTTATTTCGTTATGATTTGTCTGTAGACTTCCACCAGGCGGACTGCCCCAAATAGAGATATATCTCCAAAGATATTTCTCATATTATTCATATTTCATAGATTGCCAAGGCATTCTAAAGAATGCTAAATGAGAAACCGGCAAAGTATGAAATACATCTCCGATTCGTTTTGAATATCACGTGAGAGTTTTTGGGTTAAATGTCAAAGTGTCATATATTTTTTTTTATTTTTAAATCCTCAATCTTATGTTATGTGGCCCTATATTGTGTAATTGTGGCAGCATTTTATGTGATATAGGTTGGTTATTGTACACAAGTAAAGTGAATTACAAATGCATTTATATTATTTATAATCATTATTTGGAATTATATTCTTTTATAATATTTTATCGTACCTTTACATAAAATGATAAATGTTAATTGTAGTCGGAGATCGAAGCCCCTAGATTAAGGTTCCAAGGCTATTTTGTATTTGTTAAATAGAATTTGGCATGCTTGCATAAAAGCAAACTATATCACATAAAATACCGCAAAAATTACATATCATAGGGCCAAATAAAATAAGTTTATGACTTTAAAACAAAACCATCACAGGCACTTTGAGATCCCAAAAAAGATTCCCACGTGATATTCGAAACAAATCTGAGATGTATTTCATACTTTACCCAAATAGCATTTGGCATTCTATAGAATGTCTAGGCAAAGTATGTAATAATTCTATTTCTTCATACATTTCGGCTACTCTTAGTTTAACTCAAAGCCATACGTCTAGTATGGTAGAATATTGATCCATCGAAAGTAGTGAAGAGCGCGAAGCACCGCTGACTGCTAGCCGTGAGCATCACGCTGCGTCTCAGGAATCCGAGACAGTCACAAAGCATGAAACACGTTTAAATCGCTGATGTTAAATTTCAGTAAACCTACATATTTTTCATCGCCGTTTTTCATACACGAAATTCCACGCGGACGAAGTCACAGGCACAGCTAGTTATAATATATTTATAATTAAAACAACCAATTGAATTTAAAATTATTGAAATTTAAGGGTGTAACATATTAATTCTTTTTTACATTTATTACATTGATAAAATAACAAATTGAATACAATTAAAATATATTTTTTTAAATGATATAGGTATAGTCTATCTAACCACAAGCTAAGCTACCTATTTTCCGAAGCACAAGGGGGGTACGCAAGGGCTGGCGTCTTGAGATTGTGAAGCTTCTGGCTCTGTGTTAGCAGTGGCCGTTGCTGATGCAAACGCCAGGATAGCCCATACTATCATCATCATGTACTTGAACTGAAATGGAAAACGCAAAACTGTAGTTATGAAGTTATCATGGCTCAGTGATAACTCGTTCAGACACCACGTCGATGGACGTGGGCTGGTATTCTGCAATGTCATTGAGATGTTGGTGAAGGAATACACCGTGATGAAACAATAGCATGATTATAAGACTCAGCTAAATCCAATTCCGTGTCTACGACTACATCTTCACTTCACATCAGGAAAGTTTGTAATCATACGCTATTATACATACATATATATATATACATACATACATACAGGGACTTATTGCTAATAAACATCAATTCTATTTCAACTTATTTACTTGAAAAGCCATAATTTTATATTTTTCAGTATTGATTTAAAAGTTTACTTTAATTTACTAAATATATCTTACCTAAATTAGTTAATCAAATATTACGAAGGCACGTAACTTCTGTATATTGTTAGGTATATATCTATACTTTAAACTAATTTAAAATTTTATAACATCTATTATCACAATATAATTGATATTAATCAGGCAACTAAAAAGAAAATTCCTTCAGGAATTATCTCCTAGGATATTTCATTTAACTAATGAAATGCCATACGAAGAAAAATAAGTATACTTAACGTGTGTTTTGAACCGGTAAGATACGATTACACCGTAGTAACCGACAGAGATATATAATCTATATTCCACTTAACAAAT
This sequence comes from Saturnia pavonia, assembly GCA_947532125.1. NCBI lineage: Eukaryota > Metazoa > Arthropoda > Insecta > Lepidoptera > Saturniidae > Saturnia > Saturnia pavonia. Next base: position 15,661,496 of record OX383906.1, read on the forward strand.
ATTTAATACTTAATAAAAGTATAAACATTTAATAACAAAATAATATTTCTACTTACAGAGTTCATGTTGGCAGTTCTTGTAGAATTGTGTTGTAAGTAGATCAATTTTCGGTTTATATACAATTTTTATTAGCTGAAAATAAATATAAAAAATTAAAATTAATTATACCTATACCGACATTAATCGTTATAAAAAAACGCTTCGAATCGTCCAACCGTCTCATGATTATAATTATGAGAATATATTCTTATTAGGAAGTAACTTGTTCCAGCGGCTTCGCGCTCTTAACGCGCGTTATTGAAGCAATTTTTTAATTGTTTACTCGTTCCTCCTAAGCCTATTTATGTATTTTAACATCGTGAATTTCAGAGGTTCTCGTATTCCGTTCAACATTTTTTTTTTGATGAATACGCATTTATTTTTCTTAATTATACACATATACGTACGTACATTTCAGCTATATTTCGATTATACTTAAATAAATAAAATAATGTAGGTAGCAGCTATACATATGATATATCGAATGAGAGATTCCTTACAGAAGGTCACAAATATAATTGGTTAATGTTATGAAAATATTTCCGTAATTAAAAATAATTCTTATTTAAATTTTTATATAATTGACATAATCGAACATGGCGAAATATTTAAAGAACTTCATGGATTTGAGAGATTGGAGCTTTCTGGGTTCTTTTAATCGTGAATATGCTGGGTTGCGTTATTACATAGCGTGAAGAGATTTAAGCAGGTCGGCATGACAGCGACGACTGGCTATGGATTGTAGATCCCCCGGTGGTCGCCGATGTTGTTGGATGACACTGTACTTACTTGCCATCAGGTAAAATGCCATCACTTTGCAGTGATATGATAAAAAAATTAAAGTCGTTTCATCACAAATTACACTTTAATTGTTTCTGAGTCCATCTTAAAAGAAGTGCGACTGGTGATAACACCTAGAGCTAAACTTTCAGCAATCTGCGTAGCCCGAATACTGCGATAGTTTGGTCATATCGCAAGAGGAAGTCCAAACAATCTGGAAAAGCAGCTGTTGACAGGGAAGGTCGAGGGAAAGCGGTCGAGAGAAAGATGCTTGGTTAATAAAATTAGTTTTTTCTATCTGTATTCTTAAGATGGTCTGAATATGTGAAAGCTTCTTTGACTCTGAGTAGGGCTGTCGCATATATAAACATTCTACATGTATTAATGCAAATTTGAGCTTTCTTTAGTATTCTCATAAGACTAACTCTTGGGATGTGAGGGAAAATTATGGATGTAAACGACAAAAAATAAACACTGTCTATATAGAGGACTGTATAGCTGGCACAGCGGCTTCGTATGTGTTAAATGCGATTGTGCAAATCACATCAAAATGTTGCTCAGAGCAATTTATAAAATAAAAATTTATTTTATTATAGCAATTTATAAAACACATACATATAATACATACCTTAATTTCAACAATATATTATATATTCACAATTTAATCAGATTCATATTAATAAGTAAGTTAATACATCCGCATAGAGATTCCCTACGGAATTTCAAAAACACAATTCGTAATGCGTGGTTAATATTATTAAAATATTTATCTTAGTAAAAAAAGTTCTATCTGGAAGAACAACCACACAGAGCTACAATTTTTGCATATGCAAATTTAAAACTCGGAACGCTTGGGTAGGTTATTATTATACCTTTTTTGGACATCATAATTGAATATCGGCAAAGTTGCTGATAAAAGATTATTTTAAAGAAGTACAGTACACAAGACATAAGCGCTTAAATATATTAGAAATATATTTTTATATTTAAAAAAATAAGCTTTAGTATGATTTATCACATCATCGAACTAAAAAGTAAATATTAATTTTTAATGAATAAAGTTACAAGAGTTACCTTTTGTCACTGACAAGAGGCGAATATACATTATACAGTATACACAGGTACAAAACGCATATAAATATAAAAAGACCACAAATTTCTTGTCCGGCTGTTAAAATTATTCAAAATTAAAAAACCAAATTGTCAGTAAACGTGGTATATTATAATTTAAGCAGAAATATAGTCATGTAAATACAAAGTCATTGTCTAATCGTATTATGAAACATATTTGTAAATTACATATTGAGTAAAGAGATGGCGCTGCTCTAAAAAATTAAGTTTTTAAGTTACAGTTTGTTGTCTTTTTTTTTTTTTTTTCGATCTGACTATACCTTTAGCCATAAGGGCCCAGGAGCCTCGAACGGCTTTTACAGCTTCACCGGACTTGGGGGCCAGTTTGTTAAGTCTGCATCGCTGTATGGTTTAGTTAAACGCATGTCTATATAAGTTAAATTTATTAAGAATTAAAAGGATTTGACATAGTTGTACAAATATCGGTCACCGCGTTTTATTGAGTTCCTAGTAGTTCTCCCGGGGACCAGATCGAAGTGTAAACAGTCATTGTAGTAAGACAAAAACTTAATTAACATCTTTGTCCGAAGACGATTTTGTCATTTCATATTTACTCTACTTTAAGTTGGTCGTTTCTCTTTTACCTATTGGCCCGTAGTCTTATAGGATAATCCTTTAAATAAAAAGAGAATTAGATAAACACACGATTTAATATAAACATTATAAGAACCATGTTTTTAGGAAATAAAAACACCTAACCCGTTTGCTACTCAGTACTCACACCTATACACACCTTTATACGTATGGATAAATAAATAGAGGCGTATGTCAGATGTGAAGCATGGAAATTTAATGATATTTTTAATTTTTATATTGAAATATAAGTACTTAAATATAAACGAAAAATACTAATATTGTGACGTAATTAATTAATAAAATTCAATGTTATTTAATTAGTTTATATCTATTTATTTACAAAAGAAATATATTTTAATGATGTGCAACAACATAAAGTTCAAATTTTGTTTTACATTATGATTAAATTATTTAAACTGATATTCACGTATAACATATGCTTAGCATAAAAAACTACGCTAATAACGTAGTAGAGAGATAAGCGTTCAGCATAGGTACAAATGTAAATATAGGTCCCGAGCTAGGAACATAAATTGGTTAAATCGTTCTACGCCCCGAGTCATACAGAGTTGACCAGATGCGACGCTGAACGACTGGCACGTAGCAACGTCCGAATAAAACGCTTTTACTCCCGTCCAAGTGCGCCATTAGATGTTTCACATCAAAAATGAAGCATTTAAACAAAATAATTTAATAGTGCGAGTAAAATGATCTTTGGGATAATTTATTGTTATTTATAAATATTATTAATTTTAATATTATAATCGTTCATAAAGAGTAACCTGCTGTTGCGCGTCGGAGCTGAAAAATACAATAGTTTTATTGCTCGCTAAGTAAAAAGTTTTTTTAATGATTTTTCTTTAACAATGTAAAAGCCATAGAATTATGAATATACAGTACACAGCTAGCGGACTTTATTACTCTATGGTAAAAGCAGGTAAATGTTTAGTCCCGAGTGTGACCATCTTTTGTTGGCATTCATCTGGGCGTGCTGGCTAGTATATTCCTTATGGTTTTTGGCGGAATACGTTCCCACTCCGCGGTTATCACATTCTTTAGATCTCTGATGGTCCTCAAAACCGGATGCACTGATCTCACTCGTCAAAATCAAAATATACTTTATTCAATTTAGGGCCTAAGAAGGCACTTATGAACGTCACCACGAGCGTCACTTCCAGATATCACTATCATTCACATAATGATCCACTCTATAACCTAATCTAACCTATACCTTTTGACAGTAAACTCTGTTTGACATGGTCCTTGAACTCATTGTCCGGCAAATCAGTTATGTGCTTCGAGATCTTATTGTAGAACATAACAATATTACAATAAACAAAATATTAACCTTACTAAGTCTAAAACACGGTACGACTAATGTATGTCAATTTGTAGTATTAACAAAATCAAGCTTTTCTAAGTTTTTACGAATATATATCAACTATCAAGTTTTGTAAATTAATAAATACATATACGCATGCTTTAGCGGCTGAGTGCCTTATGTACTCGCCTCCAAGCCGGGGTGAATAATTCAAGCTACACTGGGCCGGGGATTCCTGCCACCGTGCCCGGCTTGTGTAACTTGAATTATCCTTTATAGACCGGTCTTAAAAGCTTTTCCAATTGATTTTTTTCGAAATTACTTCTCCAAATACATTTTACAAAAAAAAAAAAAAACAGCCAGGCAGTAATATTACAAAATCGTCTGATGCTGTATTCAGTCAACGTTTCAAAATATAAACACCTAAAGTTAGTATCGTCTCTGCTCAACGTTTTAGTAACTTCGCCCTCCCTTTTATATACAGACAAGTAAACAAGGCCTTTGAGATAATTAATAGCGAATTTAGGGAAGCCAAGATTACAATTATTAATTGGTTGTCATCCTTGACCTACGAGGATACTGAAAATATTTTTCACATCCCTCTATAACCTTAATGGATAATGGACTTTGATAATTATTAGAGATCACTTATAACATAAAAACACTATGCATTCGAGGACTCTATATTATAAATAAATATATTTGTATATATATATATATATATATTATATATAGTATGTATTTTATATTTCTGTAGGTATATATGTACTATATTATTGCATGTAAAACTTAATTTTATTATATGTACATTTGGATTCTGCGCACTCACGGCACTAATATAACACAAAAAATTGTATCTTGGTGTTGGTCGATCTCCCGCTGCTTCGGATGGTACCTGCACAAGATAGCCAGGAGGGAGCCCACCACTGCGTGCCACGAGTGCGGTGCTGCAGAAGATACAGCGCAGCACACTCTCTCTGAGTGTGCTGCGTGGGTGGAGCAGCGCCGCGCTCTGGCCGCGGTGGTAGAAGGAGACCTCTCGCTGCCGAGTGTGGTAAATCACATGCTCGACAGCGAGGGGTCATGGTCAGCGGTGGTCTCCTTCTGCGAGGAGGTCATCTCGCAGAAGGAGACGGCGGAGAGGGCTCGAGAGGTGGATCCTCTGAGCGGCCCTCTCCGCCAAAGAAGAACAGGCGGCCGAAGGAGGCGCTTTGCGCGCCTCCTGCCGCCACCATAGCCGGACTAGGGGGGACGGGTCGGGGGGCCCGTCTTCCCATTGCACAGGTCCGGCGGATGGGGGGAGACAGTTAGGGTGTACCGAACTGTCTCCCATTGATGCCGGGGGCTCAGCAAACTGCTGCGCCTGCCGCTGGGGCGACGCGGCAACGAATGCCAAGTGCGAAGCCCGCGTCGCCCCGTTAAGGCGGCGGATGGTACACCGTGGAGGTTTAGTGAGTAGGAGTTTCACATAACCACCCGTTCCCCCCGGGACGGGTGTGTACCCATGAAGGGTTCCTCCACGTTAAAAAAAAAAAAAAAATGGTCGATCTCCCGCGACACAGGATTTATTTCCTAGTGTGGGGATCTACGGTTTATTGTCATGTGTATATCAATTTAATAATAAAGATTTTTCTATTTCCTTTTTTTTCTATTTTATTACTCGTTAACTCGTAAAGCCTACTTACCTCTGATATTTTTTCTTTTAACTTCATTATACTACTACCATAACTTTTTTCACATATCCAAAAACACGAATGGTGACCCCCCACTTGACACTAACAAAATTAGCGTTTTAAAGCTTAATATTTTACAAACGGATCCTTACATCGAAAAGTTGTTTTCACAGACCCACAATATTTTTGAACGACCTATCCAACGACACAAGACACGATGTAAATATACGAGAAAAAATCCCGCTTTACGTGTGGGGTAGGTACCGTAAATATTATTATTAAGATTTTTTTACCACTTTATCGGCTTGATTGATATGTATACCCATACCAAATTACAGCTTTCTAGTACTATGAATCTCTGAGCTAAGCCGCGGACAGACAGCGTACATACCGAAACTTTTGGGTTCCTTTTGACTTCGGAATCCTAAAAACTTTTATTAGTCTTACTAATAATTTAAAGTATTAAAACCGTGCTGGTCTTTGAAAAAATCCAGCTTGTACTGGCACCAACCTCAAAAAACCCTAATTTGTTTCGTACCTACTTTTGATATCGTTTTGTTGGTTAATTTGATGTATATATATTATATATAAATATTATTTCATAATATTGAGTTAATTTTTTGAAGTCGATTTTTTTAATTAGTTTTTTATTTTGTAATTTTTTGTTTGATATTTCTCACATATTGTATTTGACCAAAGTTTTGAGATTCGCACCCGTAGCTCGTATCAATAAGCCGGCCGTCACACTTACCTACACGTATTTGTACATATCTTAAAAAAGTTGAATCAAATGTAAGCCAACAAAAAAAATGTGTGCAGCAGTTCACACGTGTCAGAAGTTAAACCTACAGAAGAAAATAAAAAATATGTGCTTTAAAATTCTTCTAAAATATCCCAATGAAGTGTGGTCGTCTCACACCACTAGACCAATCCGATGACGATTTCAGTCATGAAAATCAGGACTTGCATTAACCGTGCAAAATGTAAATGTATTCTATCTCATTCTCTCGTAGACTAAATCCTATAGATGTGTATACTCTTTTTACTGACGCTTTCTCGTTTCATCGAGTTTGAAATCAAAGAGTGCTAAAGAAGTTTTCACTTCAAAAATGTTGTACTTTTTTTTTACTTTTTCCAACAGTATTATTGTAGTAGACACAATCTTTTTATTCGTATTAATTCTCAACCGATTTTCATGAAATGTTGTACAGCGGAAGTATACATTTTGTTTATACAAGAAATATGTAAAACATGTTTACGGCCCGCCTGATGGTAAGCGGCTACCGTAGCCTATGGAAGCTAGTAATACCATAGGTATCACTAGCGCGTTGTCGGCTTTGAACCCCTCTACCCCAAAAGAACTCTGGAAACGCTACTCATCGCAGGAACATAATGTAATTAAAGTTTATTGAAATGCACCGACAGAGGACGTGAGTCCACACTTTTCGTGTTTGCAAAGCAACATTATCGAAAATTGAAGGTAATAATAAATACTAAGTAATCGTTACCTCGAGATAGTGAACATTGGAATGAGTTTCATGGTATTGTGTGCGAATAAAAAATAAACTGAATATTATCGTTATTAGATTATGGTCTTGAACTAGATATTGTGAGGTTTAATTGTGGATTGTGCACGACACGGGGCAAGTGATAGTTACAAAACAACTAATATGCTACTTTATAAATGAGTCATATCTTTGGAATAATTGGAATTTGGAATAAGCGTAAATTTTATTGCAGTTCACGGGAACGGCCATTACCCTCAGGGATAAGAGCATCCCCGGCCACATAACGGGGGATTTTCACCCAGTATATCGACATTAAAACCGACTTCTTTCCTCATATTTGGTGCTGTAATATTTACATATATATTATATTTATTTATTTCCGGCTACTCTTAGTTTCGTCTCAGGAATCCGAGACATTCACAAAGTTTAAACACGTTACACGTTTATATCGCTGATGTTAAAATTCAGTTCACCTACATGTTTTTTTATCGCCGTTTTTCATACACGAAATTCCACGCGGACGAAGTCACAGGCACAGCTTGTTATAATATATTTATAATTAAAACAACCAATTGAATTTAAAAGTATTGCAATTTAATGGTGTAACATATCAATTCTTTTTTACATTTATTACATTGAAAAAATAACAAATTGAATACAATTAAAATAAAACTTTTTGAAATGATATATAGTCTAGCTAACCACAAGCTAAGCTACCTATTTCCCGATGCACATAGGGAATTCGCAAGGGCTGGCGTCTTGGGAATGTAAAGCTTCTGGTTCTGCGTCACTCGTAGCAGTGGGCGTTGCTGAAGCAAACGCCAGGATGGCGCACGCTATCATCATTATGTACTTTAACTGAAATGGAAACACATAACTGTAGTTATGTAGGTGTCATGGTATCCTTGAGATGTTGGTGAAGGTATACACCGTGATGTAACGATAGTGTGATGATAAGACTCCTTTGAGTGCCCGCAAAACTACAAGTTGAAAATCTTTCGCCAAGTCACTACCAATGTGTTCCGACAGCTGCAATGGACAGCCAAATCCAGTTCCGTGTCTACGACTTTATTATGTCACTTAACATCAGGTGAGTTTGTAATCATACGCTGTCATATATATTGACAAGATGAAGGGACTTTACTGCTAATAAACATCAATTCTATTTCAACGTACTTGTGTACTTGAAATGGCATAATTTTATATTTTTTCAGGGTTGATTTAAAGTTTATTTTAATTTACTAAATACATCTTACCTAAATTTGATAATCAAATATTACGAAGGCACGCAACTTCTGTATATTTTTACGTACCTATATATCTATATTTAAACTAATTTAAAATTTTATATCATCTATTATCACGATATAATCGATATCAATCAGGCAGCTAAAAAGAAGATTCCTCCAGGTATTATCTCCTAGGACATTTCATTTAACTAATGAAATGCCATACGAAGTAGAATACGAATACTTAACGTTTGATTTGAACCGGTAAGATACGAATACATCGTAGTATCGACATAGATATATAATCTATTTACCACTTAACAGACATTTAAATGAAAATATAAACATTTAAAAACAAAATAATATTTCTACTTACAGAGTTCATGTTGGCAGTTCTTGTAGAATTGTGAATACTTTTTCTTCGCTGAAAATTCAAATAAAATATTAAAATTAATTATACGGACATTAATCATTATTAGAAAAAACGCATCGAACCGTCGAACCGTCTCATAATATATTCTTATTATGAACTAACTTGTTCCAGCGACTTCGCGCTCTTGACATTGCTATTGATGCACTCTTTTAATTGTTTACTCGTTCTTCCTAAGCCTAATTATGTATTCTCGTATTCTCATGTTATGTCATATTATGTATTCTCAGAGGTTCTCGTATTCCGTTCAACATTTTTTTTAAAGTAAACGTATTTACTTTTCTAAATTATACACACATACGTACGTACATTTCAACTATATTTCGATAATACAGAAATAATTTAAAAAATGTAGGTAGAGCTGTATAGCTGATTTTCCGCATCAGAGATTCCTTACTGAAGGTCACAACTATAATTTGTCATGCTTGGCTAATGTTATGAAAATATTTCCGTAATTAAAAATAAGTGTTATTTAAATTTTTATATAATTGAAGCAATCGAACATTCTAGAAATATTTAAAGGACTTCAATGATGTGAGAGAACGGAACTGGGTCCTTTAAATCGTGAATATGCTGGGTTGTGTTACTACATAACGTGAATAGATATTTGAGCAGGTCGGCATGACAGCGACGACTGTTGGATGACACTGTACCTACTTGCCGTCAGGTAAAGAGCCATCACTTTGCAGTGATCTGATAAAAACATTAAAGTCGTTTAATTAATCGCCAAGTCTTCAATTTGCCAATTGTAAGAGTAAATATAATTCTAAACAATAAAGTTGATTTGTTTGTTTTTTTTATGCCAAAAGGCGCAAACAGGCCGACGGCCCACCTGATGGTAAATGGTGACCCTGCAACACCAGGGGCATTACAGCCATGTTGCTGATCTTGGAGACTGTATTTCAAGCCTTTTTTGAAGAGCCCCACGTCATAGCCCTGGGGGAAAACCGAGCTGGGCAACCCATTCCACAAGCCTAGCGTACGTGACAGGAAGGTTCTAGAGAACCTTACTGTTGTCGCGTTTCGGCTAGGTTTTGTGATTCTCTGGCCTCAAATAGAAAAAGATTGTATTTAAATGTTCGATTTGTATATTATTATTTAATGTATATTGTTTTCCTTGTTTCTTAGTGCTGAGTGGTGCATTTTAGTTTATATCTTAATATTATTTTAATATAATTGACGGGTATGTTGGTTGGTGGGTACAGACGGGCGCGGGGCACGTGGTGCATGTCAGTGCCGCCGTCGTCGATTGGTTACGTACCTACACGCATTGGTTATTTAAAACGTACAACAATGGCGAACGATGAACATATTCATAAAGAAAAACGAATCCATATAAATGGGGTGTAAGGGTGTAGCATCTTAAGACTTCTTAAGCGATCCACACCTGCACATGCAAGCAATATGTTGAATACTCTGGTTATACTTCTGAGGCTTATTTAACATACTCTGGTATAAGTCAGGGTAGTAATCTAGGACCCCTGCTGTTTATAATTTTCATTAATGATCTTCCCAACGTTATACATAATGCACAATGTTTGCTCTTTGCAGATGATATTAAGATTTTCCTATCAATTAAAAATTTATCTGATTGTGAAGTACTCCAGAGTGCTATTGACAGAGTAGCCGAATGGGGCAATAGTAATAAATTATATTTCAATTTGGAAAAGTGTAGCGTTATGACGTATTCGCGGAAACGCAGCCCACTGATATATCCATATAATATGAATAATTTCACGTTGCAACGTGAAAGGCAAGTGCGGGATCTTGGTGTTGTCATGGTACCAGAATTGAGATTTCGCGATCACATAGTTGAAATTTGTAAAAAAGCTTTCAAGACACTCGGCTTTATTATAAGACAATGTTATTCAAAAGATATAAATAGTATTACCCCATTGAAAGTCTTATATAATGCTATGGTTCGAAGTCGATTAGAATCGAATTCAATCATTTGGAACCCAAATGAAGCCAAATATATTCTAATGTTAGAGAAAATACAAAATAAATTTGGTCGATTTCTCTATTTAAAGCAATACGGTGTCTATCCTTACTATCCATTGATGTATCCAACGTTATTCGTATTGGGTATGGTTGGTTACTATCGGTTGGAGGTAAGGAGAAACATCGCATTAGCTATGTATTTAATTAAGCTATTGCGAGGCCAGATATATCAGCCTGATATTCTTACCGCATTGATGTTTTGTGTACCTAACGAATTCGTTGCGAAGCGACGCAAACCCGCAAACCGGCACTAATATGCGAGCCGCGAGCCGCGCACCAACTTATTAGCTAACGCCCCGATTGCTAGGGGAATACGCATGGTGAATCTTCTGTCTCAGGAGAATGACATTTTTAGCGATAGTCTGACGAAACTCAGAGAATCATTACAAATATTAGTGGCTAGTTTAAATGTTAATTAAAATTACCAAGTAAGTAATTGTAAATGCATATAATATGTCTTGGCCATGTAGCTGTTAATATTGTATGTTAGTGTAAGAAGGAAATAAATAAATAAATCATAGCATAGTTGAAAAGCTAGTCATAGTGACTCGCTTATGCGCTTCGTGTTTCGGGATCAAGTGGTGCATATCCAGTTTCTGTTCATTCAGGCCAGTATCCAGCGAGGACTGGTGATGCGTTGTTTTTGAACATATAATTATTCATCTTTATGGTAACTACTAGTTGACCCCGTAAACGTTGTTCAGTAGTCATCAGTCGACCACAGCGCCACCTAGCGCTTTTTATAAAACTACAAATGTCGCACAGGCATAAGATCCGCCTGATGGCAAGCGGCTAGCGTAGCCTATGTACTCTTGTAATACCATAGGTATCACTAGCACGTTGCTGACCTATCCCAATGAGCTCTAGAAACTCTACTCGCCGCAGGAACACAACGTGATCTTCTGTACGGTGGAGGTATTGCACCAGTCGGGCTGCCCCAAGTTCAGAGAAATCTCCAAAGAACTTTCTCTGTGCCCTGCCTACCTCTCTTACGCCCCTTGGAAAAACTCTTAGACCTACTGAATCTCGTGGTGGTCGGTCAAACTGTTTCATTGTTTATCAAACTCTGTTTAAACCATTAGGTGCTGGTGTGAACTGTTTGAAGACTTGGAACGTCGCGACCCACCGACACGTCCGACGCGATGTTGCCAATACATTGCTCAATAAAATACTTTATAATGGTTCCCATTAATCTCATATATGTATATCAATATTATTTTTTATAAATATCAATATTAATTTAAGGAGGTCACAGGGACACCCCGTACCACGTTTATCAAAGCCTCTTTCGCTTGGCGGCCATCTTGTATTCGTGGAAGGACTTGAGTAGGTAAAACGATCCGACGATGATGACCAAGGTGTCACTTAGTAGTGGTCAGTGTTCCCGACAGGCACCTCCCAAATTAGTGTATCAGTTAACTAGAAAAAATATTTTTTTTCATTACGATTAAATACTAGATGTGCGCTACGGTTACACCCTTGTGTACCGAGCAGCCGCGCGACCAACGCACCCGTGTAGCCTACTGGTGCTTTTACTTACCGTAATTGCTTCATAGTATATAATATGCTATAAGTTTTTTTCAAATCTAACTAGCTTTTCTAGATATTAGCGCGTTTAAATTAACAAATAATCTCTTAAGCTTTATAATATAGCATGGACTAATACTGTAGCCGGAAATGGAATCCAAAATATAAAATGTGTACAATGGTGTTACCAATTCAAATAATAATCTCATTTGTGTGCTTTTTAGAAAAGTGTTAAAATATCACAATAAAACTATACGTATAACTTAAACACCTAGAACAAAATATTACAGATAGAAATGTATTCACTTTAACAACAAATAATTTTGTTTACTTGACTACTGAATTGGTATTTACGTTCAGGTTCACGATTTGTTTCGAATTATCCGAATTATTTTATTATTAGAACTGCTCCGTACGCGCCCACATTACATAAATGTCGAAACCACACTAAAGTAAGCTGCACGGTTTGACGTGCAATTTACTCAACCGGAGTGAAATCGCGAAATTTATTACGTAGTACATAATTAATATAGATGTAATAATTAGAATATATTATTATAATATGTAGAAAAAAGTATTGAACACGCAAGTTCAAATAATAGATAAAAAACACAAGAATAACATTTTTGCCCGCTACTACCGAATATTCCAAGCTTTTCTAGTCCACAGAACAATAAAAAGCATGAACTTATTTTATTTTTTTTCGAACTGACTACACTGTTAGCCTTAGGGGCCCTGGAGCCTTTACGGCTTTTACAGCTTTACCGGGCTTGGGGGCGAGCGCTTAGGGCACTCAGCCACGAAAGCTAAGCAACAACATCCGAGGGTGCCAAAGTGGCCGAACCTCGGCTCGGACTGTTGCGCGTATGCAATTAAGTCGCGATCTGAGAAAGCATGAACCGTATGTTTCCAATTTTATAAAGAGTTAAAGTTTGTGATTCCGGATGTAGGAGGTACTTTCCGGAACTAAATACTGATACGATTTTGAAAATTCTTTTACAAATAGGAAGCTACATCAATGCTATTGGGTATATTTTATTAATATTACGTTTTACAACGTAGTCAACACGTACGAAGTCGCGGGCAGTTGTTAGTTACCTATAAAGTTTACCTATTTTCCAGAAATACTAGTTACAAAAATAGTAATCTTATTTGGCATTAAATCCTAACTGGCCTGTCTCTTGCAATTTATCATTTGTTAGTTTAACTCACCATGATGTAAGGTATTTCCTTCCAACTGCACTTTCCCCTGGAATTTCCATTGCAAAGAAATGTGACATCCCGGGATATAGGCTTGTCACATACATCCAGTCTCTGGTCTGGGCAGCGCAAGTATAGTTTTGGAGGTTTGATCTCATTCGTGGCAGTGCTGGAATGGGTATATATAAAATTATAAATTGTTACGTTTTAATACGAGGGCCATCAATTATGAATCTTATTACAATAAATACATGACAATTCAACCTTTAAAAATAATCAATACAACATCAATCATAGTTAAGCAATTTGGGATTATTTTCCCACTTGGCTGTACGATGACAAAACCTTCGCCTCTGTCATGTACTCGCGAAATGACAGATGAGAACGAAATTTTAAGTCATGAACAATTGTTTGACATTCCGTTCTAATTTGTAATGGCTTAGTAAAAACGATTATTTTTGAGTGTCTCAATGTGTTCAAAAGCGACAGAAATTTCATAAATTCAGAATAATTACGAAACTATATAAGGAATGTGCCGGCTGCACTTTCCTTTTAGAAAAAGGAAACGACGCATCTTGGCAACTCTGGTTATCCACCAAAGATTATCTTCTGTAAATTTCATTTCCTAAAATAACAAAAAACATATAAAATCTTGTATAAAGAGATACATACCAGTATAAAACAAACACTACTGAAACAAAACAATAAGTATCATGTTGTGTGGGAATAAACAGGTCCCAGTCTCAGCATATTTGCTGCACTGAATCAGTGCCACGCTGGTATTCTGACTGGGCCTCCTAAACCGATGTCACGGACAGCAATAAAAAATAAACACATAGTTAATAGAAAAAAAAATGAGTACAATACATACAAGAAAGATATAAAAATAATAATAAATAACAGAACAGAAATACATTTATACATATATAATAGGAATAGTTTGTAGAAATTGCGTCGGAGAGCGAGAGGAAGGTATTTTCACACATTTCGTAATGGTCACACTAGGTTAAAAATCTGGTCCTGTAATAAAAAATTTCTAAACGTTGCTTTGAAGGTTTGGACTGTCTTTAAAGCACGCACTGGTGGAGGCACATCATTCCAGCAATGTGACGCTGCAAACTTAAATGACCCTCGGAAAGCCATGGATCGGTGCTTCGGAGTACTAAGCACATAGCTACAGGTTCTTCTTGAGCATCTAGACTGAGACTCTGCCCAAACCAGCTTCATGTATAGATAATTTGGTCTTTGTTTATTAATAATTCCAAACAGAAGCACTCTAAGGTGCAGTCTCCTTCGTGCTGTCATTTTCAATAAGTTAGAAGAGTTTCAATATGGAGTTACATGTGAACGTGGTGGAACATCTAAACAGAAACGTGCACAAGCATTTTGAATACGCTGAATTAGTTTCTCTGTTCTTTTAAGCAAGCAAGGATCATACACCACATCACAATAGTTAAGCCTGAAAAGAATTAGTGACTCACAAATACTTATCCTGACTTCTTTGGTTAAGAAAGGGCGTATTTTGTACAGTAATTTCAGGCGAAAAAAGCAGTTTCTTATACATTCTGCTACATGCTTCTCAAAACGTAAGTTACTATCAATAATGAAACCTAGGCTTTTAGTTTCCGTGACACGCTCAACAGCCTCGCCATCTACTAATATGTTAATTGTCATATTACTAAGTCTGACAATATTTCGCTTACTTCCAATTACCACATATTTAGATTTTTGAGGATTGATGACTAATGAATTTGAAGTGGACCAGTGAGATATATTTGCTAAATCATAGTTTATTTTTGTAACAACATCGTCTAAATTAGTCGGAAGAAATGATAGGTACAACTGCAGATCATCAGCGTAAAGGTGATATTTGCAATACTTAATGGATTTGGTGATGTCTGCACAATACAATATGAATAAAATAGGTCCTAGTATAAATCCTTGCGGTACTCCACGGTCGACAGGCTGAGAAAAGGACTGTACAGTAGACCCATTTAATAAAGTTAATTTAACATACTGGTGTCTATTACATAGATAACTACGAAACCAATTGACAGAGGAAGCATCTAATCCATAAAAAACAAGCTTAGACAAAAGTAGTGGTATATTTGTACATTCGAATGCTCGTGAGAAGTCTAAGAGTACAAGTATACTGCTCATCCCTTTGTCTTGATCGTCAAGCAAGTTATCAACAACATCAAGGAGAGCAGTAGCAGTACTATGTCCTTTGCGGAAGCCAGACTGAGCCTGAGGAAGAATATCACTCTTCTCTAGATACTCAATGAGTTGCATGCTCACAGCTTTTTCAAAAACTTTGGATAAACAGGGTAGTAGGCTGATTGGACGTAAGTCTTTCAGTGTGGAAGGATCGTTGTTCTTAGGGATTGGCTTTACAACCAGCTACTTTCCAAGTATCGGGAAAAATTCCACTTGTAATGGAATTGTTAACTATTGCGGTAATCGCATTTAGGGATTGAGGCAGAGTCATCAACAGCATATCCAAGGAGACACCATCAATACCTTGAGCATTTGATTTTAAACTCTTAATAATGGACAGTATTGTTTCTTCACTTACGAGATGCATAAAAAAGGTTGCGGAGCTAAACCTTTGATGCGGATTAACTGCGAGGCAGGAACATTATCCTTCCCAGGTACACAAGGAAATGTGAGTTAATAATGTCCGGATTCTCAAATTGTGGTGGAATTTCTGTGGCTTTCTTTTTATTATGCAGTAAGTCGTTTTAAGATTATTCCAAAGCTTTTTATTTGCTTGTTTACATACTGGCTGAAATAAGTTTTTTTTCTCACTCTCAATACCTGAAATCACAAGGCGCTTCATATCCTTATAGCAGTTCCTAAATGTCTCTGTTCCAAGTAACTTATACTTTCTATGATATTCATCTCGGATTCGAATCATTTTTCTAATAGAGTCCGTTATTCAGGGATGGGCAGGCTCTTTAAATCTTCCCGTTTTAACTGGAGCAAATCAAATAAAGTTAATACGAAATATGTAAACATTTCTACAAGTTTTTTAAAATCCGAGGTAGTCCTAAAATAGTCCCAATCCATTCTACGTAGGTCTTTATCAAACATATCAACTAAGATATTATTAAAAGGTCTATAAGTGATAAATCGAGGAGGTGGCTTTTCTTTTTTAAGGTTGAACTGAATCAACAGCATGGCATGACTTCCCAAGTCGGGGGTATACTTAACTACTTAACCATCACTTTTCGGGTACGAGCATCAGTGCACTCTATGTCAATTAGAGTCTGACTGTGCTCAGTAAAATGAGTAGGTTCAGTGATAATTTGTTTAATATTAAGGGAATGGAGAAATTCATCGAGGAGTTTAACTTTGTTATTATTTCCACCAAGAAGATTTATATTCAAATCGCCCACTAATATTAATTTATCGCATTTGGCAAAAGCTGTGACTGAATCCTTTATAGCATCAAGGAAGGAGTTAATGTCTTGCCACGGTGGCCTATATGCGGTGCCAATAATTACTTCCTGTCCGTTAGCATTTAACCGTAGCCACATTTGTTCAACATGAAGTGCAAGGGGGTGGGAACAAACACGTGCAGAAATGCCTTTTCTTAAATAAAAACCCACTCCGCCACCTCGTCCTCCACGAATGTGATCAGATCTCGGTGTGTGCCTAAATCTATACCCCCGTACTTTCGGTGCCCTTTCATCCTCTGCGTGCCTAAGCCAAGTCTCGTTTATTGCTAACACATCTGGCATCAATTCCTCCGTTGCAATAATAAATTCTTTATGCCTTGTGTTAAGCGATCCTGCATTGAAGAAACCAACTTTGAGATTGCTCGTATTAAACATTGGTTATTAGTTTAGAATAAAATACATATTGTACAATAGATGTGCTAGTTTTATAAAGCAGTACATACATAAGTATAAATTAAAAAGTTCATAACGATAATTAATGTTTATATGACATTTCCCCACACAACTTACAAGGACAGTCTGTGCTGATATAAAATAAATGTTAAAAAAGAAAAGTATAAGACTGTTATACAAAATTATGTAAAGTGGAATCGGTTTGAACAAGTATTTTAACATAAAAATCTTTAGGACGGGCAGAAAGTCCAGTATAATGAAAGTAGTTATAAAATAATATATAAACTTACTATCCCCTTTCAAGGACTTATCAAAATATAACAAAACACATAAATAAAAAAATATGCCAAGCGGTAGGTTACACTTAATCAAACTTAAATACAAAATCAAACTGGGTTGGTCCCAAAAACCCGCGGGAGGTCAGCCTCAGATCGAATGTGATAGGCTGTTTTCCCGTCAGACTGTCGAGCATAAATTCGCCCACGTTTAGTCCATGAGAAGCGCCACTGGAGTCTACGGCATTCCTCTCTGACCCGATGAAAAAGTTGTCGATTGGTGCGCGTCAGCCTTTCGTTGAGGAAAATGTGCGAAGACCCGGTAATTTTGGTGGGGCGCCCGACGTCTTCAACAGTTAATGTGCGGCGCACGCGTGCAGCTTGTAATAGCTCGTCTCTGAGGTGACGTCGTGCTAGGCGTACCACTACACGTCGTGGGCACCCGGACACGCCAACGTTTCCCTCGCCTGGTGTAGCACCCACCCGCTCTGCGAAAACGACGTCTTTTTCATCTAATCGCACGCCCATCCTAGAAGCGAGGACGGTAATCGAATGTACGACGCTCTCCCCCTTCTCTTTCGGGAGATGACCTATTTCAAGGTCGGAAGAGAGGGCCTCCTGATCCCTGTCATTTATTTCAAGCTTAAGCTGGTTTACTGTCCGCTCCAACTCCGCGAACTCTTCAACTCCAGGTAACTCCTTCCGATTTTCAACTGTTTCTAACCTTTTCTCAAAGGAATCCATTCTCTCCGTAATCCCTGCGATGGAAACGCACTCCTTACGAAATTCTCTTATCTCCGCCACACATTCAGCAAGCTCAGATCGAAACTGACAAATCCCCGCGTCAGGGACACCCGCAACGTAGCCAGATGCACGATTTTGCGCATCGTCCTCACAGACACTCCTAACTGGTGTAGAGCTATTATCGCCCTTGCGTGTCATCTTTTTACATTCCGGACATACCCATTCTTTACTAACCGGTGCCAGCTCGGGGAGTGAGACGCAGCCCTTATGGTATAACAAGGAGCAGAGACCACAGGTAGCGGCAATTTTCGACGATTGCGAAATAAACTTACCACAGCCATAACACTTCATCATAGCGATAAATTGTTGTTAGCTGGCTAGTAAGTGGTGTTAGACACTCGTTTCACACAAAATAATGTAATAGGGCTACCCGACGCTAGATGGCGCCAACACTGAGTCGATTTATGACTTAAGATACACTTGTTGACACTATAATGTGGTACGGCCAGCCAACGCTAGACAGCGCTGAAACTATAATCGATTTTACGACAAAATTGCACTTTCTGATCAGCTGAACTATATAATATTTACATTTACCCTCGAGGCAAAAATAAAATGCGATAGATTAATCTTCGGAAAATAGGGTTTTTATGATAATCGAACTGCTTCCACACAAACACTAACACTGTTACAAGCGAACTGTAGGATATTCCAAGTAAAACTAATATCGATGATGAGAATAAAACTGATATTACGACATTATTTAATGAAATTGCGAGAACACGAACCGTTGTTATTGACGTCCGTGACGTATATAATATATAAGTACTGTCACTTCAAAGCTGTCTGACGACTACCGTCCGCCAGGAGTGTGAAGGTTCCGGGCTTCCCCACTAATGACTTGCGACGCGACGGGCCGCTGCTTCAGCCTACAGCTAAGCCTAACACCACCATCATTTACACATCCAGCCACACACCAAGTCAACATACCTAATTTTAACATTTTAATTTTATTCATCGCACAGTTAATTTTTCTTTAAACACCGTCGCTTGCCATTGATTCCCCACGCACTGATATTGTAATATTTTACTTCCTGTATATCCATAAGCAAACCGAATTTAATCAAGGGTTGTACCTTTAATATATATTTTTTCCTTATTTATAGTTGAATTTATTTGAATTGAATATAAATTATTGTTATCTAAAACCCAGGTTTTTATTTCACATACCCCAGGGATTTAATCATAATAAAATATTGGACCTCATATTGAATTATTTATATTGAACATTTTTCAAATCATTATTATGTAGAGAAAAGTGCTACCTTGGTTAAGATCTAAAAAATCAATGTAATCTCCCAGTAAAAATGGCTAATTAAAAATCAATTTTCATTCAAAAACTATAGTGCATTGAAATCTTTTTGCTATTAGACTAATGTTTATTTAATTCAACTATTAATAATTTATTTTCATTATTATCATTTTAGTATAAAAAGGAGCTCTTTTGGATTTCCAAAGTAAATACTTAGTATTATATACTTTAAATAGACTGGATGGATTTAGATGCTATTTTCACTATTATGTAGGAAATTGATTGAACAGTGTGAATTTTTCTTTGTACACTTCATTTGTTTTAAATAACTTAACAAAAAGGTACAACCCACAGGGTATTCCGTGACCTGTTTTTTTATGGAATCACAGCATGTAATAATTATTATTTTAGAAAGATGAAGTCTTTTCGTATCAGATGCCAAGACCTATTTCGAATTACCATACCGTTACTTTATTTTTTTAAGGATCACAGAAGTGGGTTTAATAAAACTTTCTTAAAATGTACATGTTTCATTTATAAATGTATAATGATCGAACCCTTTGCTATGTGTGATTACAGCAAGCACATATAGGAGGAAGTATATCAAAATAATATATAAGTGATGAATTAAAATGAAATACTCAGCACAGAGAAACAAAGAAAAAATACAAATCAAACATTTAAATACAATCTATTCCTAGATAAGGTCAGAGATTTCCAAAAAATAAATCAACCTTAAAACGTTATTACAGAAAGCAAGGCTCGCTAGTGCCAAATTGAATGTTTGGCGATTAATAGTCATTATAAATTAGTTATTATTAAAATTTTCGTTTTAATTGTCACATCACACCTTTAATAATGAACTGATGTAATTAAAAAAATCGTTTTTGGAGATAAACAGTATTATATCATAAAGTCACCTTCTTTTTATGGACTTTTATTCATATTAAATCATGTACTAATAGGTATTATATTATGAATCATTTTAAATACTAACTTGAATTTTTATCATTAAATTGAATCATCATTCCATAATTGAAGCAATGATGGCTCAGTGGTAGCGTGTACGACATCGCGTCGATTGACGTGAGTTCGAATCCCTGCAATGAGCCCGAGCTTTCGGTGAAGGAAAACATCGTGAGGAAACCATAGCATGGTGGTAGGGCTTTTTCCAATGCCCGCTACCACCCTCAAGTTGAAAATCTGTCACCAGGCACCAATAGGTGTAATCCGGCAGCTGCACTTGAGAGCCAGTCTACCATTAGGTTTAGCGTGTTATCATCTTGGACCACATCATCACTTAACATCAGGTGAGATTGTGACCACTATGCCAAAACTATAACGATAAAAAAAATGAAGTCCTTAAAAAATTTTTTAACCTAATTATTTTTAAATATCATTTGAAAGAGTTGATTGACAATACTTTAAATTTATTTTTTAATGAAAATGTAGATGTACCCGCACTTGCAAAACTATAAGTGATTTTGTAACAATAACGTTTCAGAGGTCATTTAGTTTATTATTAAGGGTGTGATATATTATGCTCTTAACTATGCTTAATCATGAAGGAGTAATGAGTTGTTACTGACCCCCACCAGAGACAGCTTGGTGATATCTAGCATGCACTGGCAGCCACATTTGTAAACTATCTTCAACCACTTTACTGATGATATAGATACTGCTTGGTTCAGATCGTTCTGCTGGTATCTCTATATTGACTCGATTTTTTGAGATGGCGTTAACCTGAAAAAAGTGGTTGGCAAGGGCAAGTTTAAAAATTTAAAGTTAATTAAATAATCATATTGGTTTATTGATAAAAAGCTTAAAAAAAAAACCTCGGGAACACCAATCAGAAAATGTGATGTAATCATGGAATGTTTATATATATGGAGGCGCGGGTTATATAAAAATTAATTAGTGGACTGTATTTGCGGAATTATAATACATTAACGCAACAATGGGGACGGTTGGATGAAATAAATAGGTAGGTACTTACGAGGATCCACGTAGCCGCCGATGCACTCTTAAACACTCTACTGATGTACACTATGCGATCCAACAACCACCAATCCAGCGATATAAACTTTGCCTATCTGGAGCGGGCTGAATTATGCTGCGTAGGCGCGTGCGACGGCGCGGGTGCGATGCGTGTGCGACACAAAAAGTCTACCCTTAACGGTGCCGTGCGGGCGGCGAATGCCACTGCGCTCATCCGCGGCTAGTGGTAAGAGGTGGTTGGAAAAGGGTGCGGGAGCGGGGGTGGGTAGGTAAGTTTGAACGGAACACTATTGCGTTAATGTATGTCCATAATATAAATAGTGGCGCAACCAATATATATTGAGTGTTATTCTTATTAGGTTACTTTGTGACAAGTGACTCTAAAGTTAATTACTAAGTGTAGAAATAGTAACTTTAAAATTCATAAGTTTCAACTGAAATTCTAGTAAACTTAACTTACACACTCACAAAATACCGTTAACCTTAGATTTATATATTGAATAATGGCATCACTCGCAGTCACATGAACATGACGCTGTGTATTTGTAGCATATCTTTTATTTTAATTGAAAATGTCTAATAATGAATAAAATATATTAGTTCATCTGCATTATTTTCAACATATTAAGTGTTTAAAACAACTTATCAAAAGTTATCTACTGCCAGATTATACCTATTCCTTCATAAATATATGGCAATAATATTTTCTGTCACCACAGTTTGTATTTGTCACCAATATGGGGATTCCGAACACGACCGCCGGCGGGAACGGACGTGCGTGCGGCCGCTATCTGCCGCCTTCGTGACCTTCACCGACCGACAAGTTTTGCTGCGCGTCAGTATCGCCACACTCGTCGCACACTATCGCCGTCTCGCTCGCACCTTTCGTGTCACGTACTTTTCAGTACGTAACACGAACGCCAACTGCACTTTTAAGTGCAATCGTTTCTATAAAACGAAATCCACGCTTTAGTGGTCGCTTGCCGGAAATCTCTCGGTGTAAACGAAGGCAAGTGGGTGCGTAACCCAAGCGCGCCTCGGTTGCCTCCTTCAGAGGCAAACGACAGTACTTGGCCGAGCTTGGGCACTTTGGCCTTTGATAGAGTCATAGTCAAGTCCCAAGTGTCTCCTTCCCACCCTACCTATCCTGATACACATCCATCCCCGAGTGTCTGTTTGGGCGTAGCTAGATATTTATACCGGCTGCGTTCTCTGCCTCGGGATTGATAGGGACCTCCACGTAGGGCCCGGTAGGTTCTTTTCCTGCGAGTCATTACACTGTGACCCGCAGGTCCCTTTGCACGGCTCGGGATAGCCGTTTAAATTCACTCGGCGCACCCCCGTGCCTCTCCAGCAGGGAGGTTTAACTTCACCCCCGCCCGCCCAACCGCCACCGCCGGAATGGCAAACTCGCCAGACTTTGAACGCTTCATAGCGTTCGCAACAAACCTACACCCGCTAAATAGCCACGCCCCTCGCTCCGCAGCGCCCTCAGCGCCTGCCGGTACTTTTGCCGGAATAGCCGTAGAGCCCCCACACAAAATCCAAGCCCTCCGCAGTGCCACAACTGCCAGTTGTACGGGCATTCGACCCGCAACTGCCATCTCCGTCCCAGGTGCGTTAAGTGCCTTGGGGACCACGCGACGAGCGAGTGCACGCGCACTCGGGAGTCGTCTACCCCTCCGAGCTGCGTGCTATGCGGCAACGCGGGTCACTCCGCGAACTATCGCGGCTATCCCCGTGCCCCGCGCCCTACGCGCCCAAGGCAAGAGCGACACACCTCTCCCCCCAGCCTCCTAAGGCTCAGGCCCCCCCGCCCGTTAGCACGCGCCGCGGCGTAGACTACATGGTCATGCTCTTCCGCGAGCATGACCCTGGAAGAGCATAACCCTCAGGAAGTACTGGCATACGACCAGTGCGTCGCTGAGTACGGCCCCGCCGAATCCATCAGGCGTTTTCCCCTGATGACAGCGACGCTACTGCGTCTGTCCCGTGCTGGGAAATAGATACTGGTAATAAATGGCTCGAATTAAACCCAGGAGTCTTAACATCTCTTTCTTTAACGCGCGGAACCTTTTTCCCCAACGGGACCTTGTAGCCACCTTTTTTAGGGAACGGGGGATAGACGTGTTTCTAGTACAAGAAACACTTCTAAAACCCAGTAGGCGCGACCCTAAGATAGCGAATTATAACATAGTTAGAAATGACCGTGCCATCCGAGGCGGCGGCACGCTCATCTACTACAAGCGTTACCTCTATTGCATGCCAATAGACCCTCCCGCACTTACCAATATGGAAGTGTCAGTTTGTAGAATAGGCATGACTGGCCATCCGTCAATCACGCTTGTCTCTGCGTATCTCTCCCCGAGTAAAAGACTCCTTCAGTCCGACCTGGAGGCGCTCCTTTGACTCGGACAATCCATCATAATAGCAGGCGACCTCAATAGCGGTCACACTCACTTCAACAACTCACGTAACACCCCTAACGGGGTTATACTCGATCTACTATGCGAAGTGCTCAGCTTTGACGTTATAGCCCCGCTAGAACCCACGCACTTTCAAGATAACTGTCACCCGACAGTACTTGACATAGCCCTCCTCAAAGGTGTCTCGCTTCGGTTACGAGTTATAGAAGTCGTACACGAACTAGACTCCGATCACTGCCCGGTTATTTAACAGCTCGGGCAACCGTTCGACCCCAGTCCGCCAAAAGTCAAAGTAGTTGACTACGCGATCTTAAATCGCTACCTAACGGATAACGCGACCCCGTCCAGCTTAGCTAGGATCCCCGACTTATTAGAGTCAACAGCAGACGCCGACTTAGCGATCGATTCCCAAGTCGACTACCTCCAAACCGGTGTAAGGGAGGCCTCGAGAGAGAGGTGCAAGCGGCGAACGATCGCCGCTTTATACTCCCCCCGGCTTACGAGCGTTAATCAAGGAAAAGAACGCCGCGACACGTGCACACGATTCTTATCCGACGAGGGATAACACCCGTAGGTTACGACGACTTCAGAGAGAGGTCAGACCTCGCATCGGCGAGTTCAGAGGTCACCGGTTGGATAACCTCTTAGAGGGTCTCAAGCCGTCCCATCTGGCTTACTGGAACCTCGCCCACTCTCTGAAGTTAGAAGCTACCGCCCTGATGCCGCCCCTCGAAAGGGGCCCCGATCTCCCACCCGCGTTCGATAGCGACGATAAGGCACAATGCCTTGCCGCAAGCTTGGAGAGCCAGTGCTCTCCAAACTGCGATAAAGTAGACACTGTCCACATCGAAACTATCGAGACCGCCGTTCAGGAACTAACGACGATTCCCCCCGCGGAAACGTTACCCCCGGTCACGCATGACGAGATTTGTTCTGTTATTAAAGGCCTTAAGCCGAGAAAGACCCCTGGCCCCGACGGTATCAGGAATGAAGTACGTAAACTTCTTCCCGATCACCTCATAGCTCTTTTGGTCTGCATCTTCAATGTAGCCATAGCCCACTGCTATTTTCCAGCCGCCTGGAAAAAGCTAAAGTTGTAGGTATTCACAAGCCCGGCAAAAAAGCTTCGCTTCCCGATAGATATCGCCCGATCAGCCTTTTAAACACACTAGGGAAACTTTACGAGCGGCTCCTTCTGAACCGTCTCAAAACCGTTATAGATATAAAAAATCTATACCCTCCCGAACAGTTCGGTTTTCGCGCCCGACACTCGTGTACACATCAAGTACACGACACTGACGACATAGTCATATACACGTCAAACAGACACAGAAAAAATCTCGCCTGCGCAGTCCAACGTGCCGTAACCACTCTCGGGGAGTGGTTTCGAACGTGGCGAATAGCTATTAATCCGGTAAAGAGCGCCGCGATTATGTTCGAACCGCATACATGCAAACTACCACGCACGGTAGGACCCCTCTCATTATTCGGTACGAATATCCCTTGGGCCACCAAGACTAAATATCTGGGTGTCACCCTCGACTCGAAGCTTAACTTCAACGCACACGTTACTATAGTCAGGAATAGGGCCATCTGGATCCTTTTCCGCTTGCGACCCTTGCTCAGTTCGGTAAGCAAAATATCCTTAAGACATAAGCTCACACTGTACAAGATGTGCGTCCGTCCGATCTTGACATATAGCTGCGCCGCGTTCGCACATATGTCCAAACATAACTTTGCCCGCATGCAAAGAGTCCAAAATCGGTTCCTCCGTCGCCTGCTTCATCCTCCAGCCTTCGTTAGGAACATGGACCTGCACAGGGACATGAGGCTTCCCTCGATAGAAGCCTATGTGAAATATCTCACCAGGAGATACTTCGATAGCGCTTCGAATCATCCCAACCCGCTCGTAAAATCCACCGTGAACTACGTCCCAGACAACTCGATCCCCGTTGCCAAACGTTATAAACGCCGTCCGCGAAATCTCTTTGTCGATCCCGATGACGACATCGAGAAAGCTAACAATTTCTACGTGTCCGCTCCCGCAACATGCGTGCTCGCGCCCACGCCCGCGAAACCACCGTTCCCTCCGCAGAGGACGTACGGTTAACTTCGCTCCCGCACACCCGCCACGACCTCTGCGGCAACTCAAGCCTAAGTCCGATCCATCGGCATGGAGCCCTTGAGTCAAGCAGCCGTTCGCGCGATACAGTGACTCTACATTCACTAGCTTTCACAGCCATACATGACACTGCATTATACACACATGCACAACACACAGGTACATAGGTTCTGTAAGGGATCTTTTTTTTCTTTTTTTGCCTAGTTAGATTAGACAAAAATTTTCAGATCACTAAATACACATACACATGTTCCTTCCCTCCTCCCAGGGGGCAGAAACATGTATATATGTATAGTTAGTTGAGATCGAATGATAGGGATTTAGTCAGATCGCGACTTAATTGCATACGCGCAACAGTCCGAGCCGAGGTTCGGCCACTTTGGCACCCTCGGATGTTGTTGCTTAGCTTTCGTGGCTGAGTGCCCTAAGCGCTCGCCCCCAAGCCCGGTAGAGCTGTAAAAGCCGTAAAGGCTCCAGGGCCCCTAAGGCTAACAGTATAGTCAGTACGAAAAAAAAAAAACACTCATTAAGTATCCTCTAATTATAATATCTGTTATTTTAACATTCTTTTTTTGTCATCATATTAATGAAAACAATATCCAAGTTTGGCATTGTGGCCATAAGTTCACCTGATCTTATGTGACGATGTGGTCCAAGAAGGTAACACGCTAAGCCTAGTTGGAGGTCTGGCTCTCAACTTCAGCTCTGCTGGAACACACCTATTCGTGCACGGCGACAGATTTTCAACTTGAGTAGCTAACTAGCGAGTTTTGTAGTAGCTAGCCAGACGGTCATTACAAAAAGGGCTACCAACATGCTATAGTTTCATCATAATGTTTTCCTTTCCCGTAAGATCAGGCTCATTGTAGAGATTCGAACTCACATTGATCGGCGTGATGTACGTACACGCTATCACCAAGCCATAATTACTTCACATTGACTTGTGATAAGAAACAGAAGGAGCCCGTGAGCGTCAGATACTAGTAATATTGAAGGAGCATTTGATTATTGATATTGCTTGGTGATTCGCTTCTGGTGACATCTATTATTTTAAAAACGAATCTTGTTAATTAGGTCGTTGAACATGCATTTATTTAGGGATAGTTAAAATTATACCTTAAATATACTACCATGAAAATTTTCATACAAGCAAGCATGTCACCCTGACATTGTACACTGAAGCAGATTTACAAATGCTGCCTATGTAATATTTAGTATAAAATTTATATAAATAAAACAGTTTAAATTCTGTTGGAATGAAGTTTATGTTGGTGAATAAAAAAGTTGGTGAAGTTAATATTCTCCTTTTAGATATAACAAAAAAATGTCCTTCCAAAATAGCTTATTAAGAAATCTTTTAATCCTTATCAAATTACAATTGAAGGGCTTAGTTAGAGAAGTACCTAAGATCACTTGTAGACATTTTCATATTCTTCTTTCATATTCCATTTCTACATTAAAATGTTAAAGAGAATGTCTGAATTATTTATGAACAATAAAAATAGAAGATTTTTTTGTTCTATACATTGAAGTTTCATTTTCTTTTCGAAACCTGATTTTATAAACTAGAATGCCTTTCACAGGATATTACAGCAGACTAAGTATTGCTCCTTTACTATTAAATACAAATTGTTTTCTAGAAAATGTTTGAGAAAAGTTTTTACAATTTCTGATATTTTTGGTTTAAAAAAAAAAACTGTAAATGTAGATGAAAATAACTCAAAAACTTAAGCACAATCTCTTAAGAAAGTATTCTTATAGCAAAATGGTTACTGTATGTACCCTTACTGCCCCATCCAAAAAATCTATCCTTTATATCAACTCCATTTTCAGAGTTAACAAACATTATTGACTAACCTTAGTTACAATATTCAAGTTGCTTAACCTGCTGTGACTACTTAATATCCAGTTTATACATTTAGTGTTGTTATTTACTGGAATATGTCCGTGAATTTTTAATTAAACTAATTACTAACCTTAATCTTTAAGGGAGAATCCTTAAAGATATCTTTAAGTAATGTATAATATATTAGAATAAGTCATTCATATTTTATTTAACACACCTTGTTAGATCTTCTCAATTCTGCCAATACATCAGGATTTGCAAATACACCAGAAGGCAATGTCTGGTCCAAGCTTAATATGCAGTCTTTATAAAAGCCATTTATCCTCATCATCACTATCTAATTCTAGCCCATAGGTGAATAGGTGAAATTCTCAAATATATTATTTAACAGGGATTCTTTTTTATTTTAAGGTAATTCTAATCGAATTTATAATTTTATATGTTAAATTATTTTACTGATGTTTCGTATTTATCATTTCATCAAAGTTTCAAGGCTCTTTTATGGACAAAAAAGGATTAGGGCAAAATAATATTCCACGACATCAAAATTAATTATATCTTAACTATTTAATTAAATTAATAATAACAGTAAAATAAAATACCTATGAAATCCTTCGTTGTGCAGTGTTTATGTTAATTTTACATTAAAATTACATTTATCTGTAGAGATTTCTTTGCAAACGACGATAAAAATGAAAATACCAATTTTCATACGTAATATTGAATAAAATACCATTTTTATTAAGTAATGTTCAAAAAATTACTTAGAATGTAAATGTAAACAAGTTGACATGGTCTTACATGGACTTATTTTTTAAGAATTAATATTTTCTCTATATGTATTACTCCCGTATTTGGATACACTTCCATTGAAATTTGATAATTGACAGTATTGACACTAGGCATGCAATAATTGCTATTTGAAAATAATACTCATTACTATGAAATTATCTTTTTTATCACTGCTATTTCACATGTCGCACGTGATAAACAAAAGGGTATTAAGTCCAGAAAGGCGATATTTTTTTATTTGCAGTACAAAATCTACCTTTTTTCTCTATAAACTGGTAAGACAATAGTACTTTTAGTCCAAATAGTTTATAAGATATGATAATAAAATTCTTTATTGACCGTTCAATCAAACCGTTTCCGAACCAATCAAAACGGTCACATCTTACGCGTCACACATTCATTTCGAATTACGACCATTTCGTTGTCAATTTCGGAACAAATGCGTAAAATGTGAGTATTCTATACAGTATTATTTATACTTAGTTATAGTTATAGAAGGATTTATATTTATTGGCTGTATAAGGTTTAGAGGTTGGACTTTAGAATCGCTACCGCTGAATTTGAATATGAGAGGGGGTGGGGGGGGGGGTGAGAGATAATCCCCCTATAAAGGAAAAATTCCGGAAATTAATAGTTTTCGAGAAATTATTTTTTTAAAATTTTGAGGTTATGTCATTTATTAAGCAAAATTAGGTCACCTATGCTAAATTTGATGACGCTAAGGGATGGAGGAGGGTCGGGAGGGTGAAAGGGAACTCCACTGTGAAAGAAAAAGTGCAGAAACAAGTAGTTTTCGAGAAATCATATTTAAAAATTTTGAGGTTATGTCATTCAATAAGCAAAATTATGTTACCTACTGAGACTTGTATATAAATTCCCAACAGGTAATTAGTGTTCTGTCACTCGCCGGCCGCTGCCGCGGCCCGCTCGCTTCGCTCGCTCGGCTCGTGCGTATCAACAATAACTATAAATATGTATTTGAATTTTATTAGGGTACTAAGTTCTTACTAGTCTGGCCCCCACACCACTCAGGTACATAGAATTTGTAAGGGACTATTTTTTTCTTTTTTGGCTAGTTAGTTTAGAAAAAAAATTGAGATTACATATACGCACGTTTCGTCTCTCCTCCCGGAGGAAAGCGGCATGAGATTGTGGCCACTACGCCAAAATGTATAAACATAAAAAAAAAAAAAATGGCAGCGGTGTCCAACGATTTATTTCGATCTATCTGTGGTCACCGTTGTATTTGGATTGTACTAAGCTTACCATCAGGGAGTACAGTCAATGTGCCGAGCTACTATAAAAAAAACAACGAATTACGGATAAGGAATTAGCCAGTTCGCGACTTATTTGCAACTACGGCAACAGCCGAAGACGAGGCGCGCCACATTGGCACCCTTGGAGCTTGTTGACATGTTTTAGCGGCTGAGTGCCTTAAGTAATCGCCTCCAAGCCGGAGTGAAGCTGTAAAAGCCGTCTGAGGCTTGAGGGCCCTTTCGACTTTAGGAAGTAATTCATGCTACACCGGGCCGGATTCGTGCCACCGTGCCTACTCGTTTTTCGTGTTAACGAATCATCTTTAGAGAGCGGTCTTAACAGTTGTTTTCAATGGAATTTCTACGAAATTACTTCTCCAAATATATTTTACAATTTGATTGACTATTATTACTCGTTAATTACTGACCTCTGATAGTTTTCCTTTTAACTTCATTATACAACTACCAGAATTTTTCTCACTTATCTAAAAACAACCATTTATCTGACATTTGACTCTTACAAAAATTAGCACTTTAAAGCATAATATTTTGCAAACGGATCCTTAAATCAAAAAGTTGTTTTCCCACACCCATAATATTTTTGAACGACCAACGACCAATCCAATGACACACCACACGATGTGATAGATGAGAAATAAAATCCCCCTTTACGTGTAGGGGCGGTACCCTAAACATTTTTTTAAAGATTTTTTTACCACTTTATCGGCTTGATTAACTCATATCAAATTACAGCTTTCTAGTACTATGAATCTCTGAGCTAAACCGCGGACAGACAGACGGACATACCGAAACTTTTGGGTTCCTTTTGACTTCGGAATTCTAAATTTTTTTATTGGTGTTACTAATAATTCAAAGTATTAAACCCGTGCTCGTCTTTAAAAAAATCCAGCTTGTACTGGCACCGACCTCAAAAAAATTGTACCTACTTTTGATATCGTTTTGTTGATTAATTTCGTGTATATATATAGAAACATTATTTCATAATATTGAGTTTTTTTTTAATTCGATTTTTTAATTACTTTTTTATTTTGTAATTTTTTGTTTGATATTTCTCACATATTGTATTTGACCACGGTTCTGAGATGTTTTCACTTTGACATCACACCCGTAGCTCGTATCAATAAGCCGGCCGTCACACTTACCTACACGTATTTGTACATGTCTTGAAAACTACTGAATCGATTTTGATGAAATTTGTACTATTCCCTAAGTTGAAGAAAATGTAAGACAATAAAAAAGTGTGCAGCAGTTCACACGTGTCAGAAGTAAAACCTTCAGAAGAAAATAAAAAATGTGCTTTAAAAATTCTTCTTAAATATCTTAATGAAGTGTGGTCGTGTCACACCACTAGACCAATCCGATGAAGATTTCAGACATGAAAATCAGGACTTGCATTAACCGTGCATAATGTAAATGTATTTTATCTCATTCTCTCGTAGGCTAAACCCTATAGATGTGTATTGTATTCTCTTTATACAGTCGCTTTATCGTTTCATCGAGTTTGATATCACAAAGGTGCTAAAAAAGTTTTCACTTCAAAAAAATTGTACTTTCTTTTTCCAACAGTATTATTGTAGTACACATCACTTTTTATTCGTATTAATTATCAACCGATTTTCATGAAATGTTGTACAGCGGAAGTATACATTTTGTTTATACAACAAATATGTAAAACATGTTTACGGCCCGCCTGATGGTAAGCGGCTACCGTAGCCTATGGAAGCTAGTAATACCATAGGTATTACTAGCGCGTTGTCGGCTTTGAACCCCTCTACCCCAAAAGAACTCTGGAAACGCTACTCATCGCAGGAACATAATGTAATTAAAGTTTGTTGAAATACACCGACAGAGGGCGTGAGTCCGCACTTTTCGCGTACGCAAAGCAACATTATCGAAAATTGAAACTAATAATAAATACTAAGTAATCGTTACCTCGAGATAGTGAACATTGTAATGAGTTTCATGGTATTGTGTGCGAGTAAAAAATAAACTAAATATTATCGTTATTGGATTATGGTCTCGAATCAGATATTGTGAGGTTTAATTGTGGCTTGTGCACGACACGGGGTAAGTGATAGTTACAAAACAACAAATAAGTCACTTTATAAATGAGTTATATCTTTGGAATATTTGCAATAAGCGTAAATTTTATTGCAGTTCACGGAAACGGCCATCACCTTCAGGGATAAAGGCATCCCCGGCCACATTACGGGTTATTTTCAACCAGTACATCGACATTAAAGCCGACTTCTTTCCTCATATTTGGAGCTGTAATATTTACATATATATTATATTTATTTAGTTCGGGCTACTTTTAGTTCCATCTCAGGAATCCGAGACATTCACAAAGTTTAAACACGTTACACGTTTATATCGCTGATGTTAAATTTAAGTACACCTACATGTTTTTTATCGCCGTTTTTCATACACGAAATTCCACGCGGACGAAGTCACAGGCACAGCTTGTTAAAATATATTTATAATTAAAACAACCAATTTAATTTAAAAGTATTGCAATTTAATGGTGTAACATATCAATTCTTTTTTACATTTATTACATTGAAAAAATATCAAATTGAATACAATTAAAATAAAACTTTTTGAAATGATATATAGTCTAGCTAAGCACAAGCTAAGCTACCTATTTCCCCCAGCACATGCCCGGCAAGCATACAGGTTCTGCGTCACTCGTAGCAGTGGGCGTTGCTGAAGCAAACGCCAGGATGGCGCACACTATCATCATTATGTACTTTAACTGAAATGGAAACACAAAACTGTAGTTATGTAGGTGTCAGGGTATCCTTGAGATGTTGGTGAAGGAATACACCGTGATGTAACGATAGTGTGATTATAACATCAGGTGAGTTTGTCATCATACGCTGTCATATATATTGACAAGATGAAGGGACTTATTGCTAATAAACATCAATTCTATTTCGACTTATTTACTTGAAATGTCATAATTTTATATTTTTTCAGTGTTGATTTAAAAGTATACTTTAATTTACTAAATACATCTTACCTAAAATTAGTTAATCAAATATTACTAAGGCACTCAACTTTTGTATATTTTCAGGTATATAAAGATATTTTAAACTATTTTTTACATCTATTATCACCATGTAATCGGTATCAATCAGGCGGGTAAAAATAATACTCCTCCTCCAGGTATTATCTCCTAGGATATTTCATTTAACTAATGAAATGCCATACGAAGTAGAATAAGTATACTTAACGTTTGATTTGAACCGGTAAGATACGATTACGCCGTAGTAACCGACATAGATATATAATCTATTTTCCACTTAACAACATTTTCATAAAAATATAATCATTTAAAAACAAAATAATATTTCTACTTACAGAGTTCATGTTGGCAGTTCTTGTAAAATTGTGTTTGAAGTAGATCAATTTTCGGTTTATATATACTTATTCTCAGCTGAAAATGCAAAAAATATATATTAAAATTAATTATACGGACATTAATCATTATTAGAAAAAAAGCATCGAACCGTCCAACCGTCTCATAATATATTCTTATTAGGAACTAACTTGTTCCAGCGACTTCGCGCTCTTGACATTGCTATTGATGAGTTCTTGTAATTGTTTACTCGTTCCTCCTAAGCCTAATTATGTATTTTAACATCGTGAATTTCAGAGGTTCTCGTATTCCGTTCAACATTTTTTTTATAGAAAAAGTGTTTACCTTTCTTAATTATACACACATACGTACGTACATTTCAGATATATTTCGATGATACTGAAATAATTTAAAAAATGTAGGTAGAGATATACAGAGGATATTCCGCATCAGAGATTCCTTACAGAAGGTCACAACTATAATTTGTCATGCTTGGCTAATGTTATGAAAATATTTCCGTAATTAAAAATAAGTGTTATTTAATTTTTTATATAATTGAACAAATCGAAAATTCTGGAAATATTTAAAGGACTTCAATGATGTGAGAGAACGGAGCTTACTGGGTTCTTTCAATAGTGAATATGCTGGGTTGTGTTATTACATAACGTGAAGAGAGATGTGAGCAGGTCGGCATGACAGCGACGACAGCGGTGGTCGTCGATGTTGTTGGATGACACTGTACCTACTTGCCATCAGGTAAAGAGCCATCACTTTGCAGTGATATGATAAAAACATCAAAGTCATTTCATTACAAATTTTACTTTAATTGTTTCTAAGTACATCTTAAAAGAAGTGCGACTGGTGATAACACCTAGACCTAGACTGTCAGCAATCTGCGTAGCCCGAATACTGCGATAGTTTGGACATATCGCAAGAGGGAGTTGCGCAAATCGGTCATCGGGCCTGGTTCATAAAATTAGTTTTTTAATAAGCAAGGAATAGTTCTCGTCAGTGTTATCATGAAATTTTGATGAAATTAACGAGAAGTAATGTTAAATTTCAAAGCGCTAATACCTAGTGTACCTGCCCGCTAAGTAAAAATGAGACAAGTTATTTTTATTGATTTTTCGCGTACCTCTTCACTATAAATTATATACTTTCATATGCATTTAGTAAAATACTGTTAATTTGACATTACATACAAATAGACCCTTCTATTTTATTGTTTATGTTATTATAGAATTCTATATTGTTAATAAAAACTGTCCAAGCAATTCTTTAAATACATGTAAAACAATGTAAAATTTATAATGATTTATTTAGTTCTGAATAACAGCTGCGGGAAAACGACTTTCAAATTTTTTTCGTGATACATTTTCCTACAGTATTGATATAAATAATAGCTATCTAGAACCAAGCTTAACCGCTTTGATATTAATTTTCGGAGTAAGCAGAAAACACTTTGCTTTTCAAGTTGAACGGCATATTATTGAACTTCAAGAATTACAGGCAAGCGAAAGCACTGCCGATTTTAGCAGTTAACCGCTGTGTTCGTTAAGATAAAGTCGTTGTTAAGTTAAGAACAGCGGTTTAAATATACATCACATTATAGACTACAAATTGCTGGTTTTCTTCTATTTTTCTATCATACCCCTTTATTTTTAATTATTTGGTTTAAATTTAGAGGTAAGGTACCTTACAAAAAATATTGGTATTTTTTTTATAATGCTTTCATTAGATATCCTTTACCGTGTGGAAAGTCGTGAGGAGATTAATAGAAGATTTAAATAAATTAAAAGTTGTTGTTAGAATTGCTCATAATGTTATCCTTCATCGTCCCACGTGTAGGCAGTCGTTTAATTAATCGCCAAGTCTTCAATTTGCCAATTGTAAGAGTAAATCTAATTCTAAACAATAAAATTGATTTGTTTGTTTTTTTTTTTATGCCAAAAGGCGCAGACAGGCAGACGGCCCACCTGATGGTAAATGGTTACCGTCGCCTATGGACAACTGCAACACCAGGGGCATTACAGCCATGTTGCTAACCTTGGAGACTGTGTTTCCAGCCTTTTTTGAAGAGCCCCACGTCATAGCCCTGGGGGAAAACCGAGCTGGGCAACCCATTCCACAAGCCTAGCGTACGTGACAGGAAGGTTCTAGAGAACCTTACTGTTGTCGCGTTTCGGCTAGGTTTTGTGAATCTCTGGCCTCAAATAGAAATAGATTGTATTTAAATGTTCGATTTGTATATTATTATTTATTGTATATTGTTTTCCTTGTTTCTTAGTGCTGAGTAGTGCATTTTAGTTTATATCTTAATATTATTTTAATATAATTGACGGGTATGTTGGTTGGTGGGTACAGACGGGCGCGGGGCACGTGGTGCATGTCAGTGCCGCCGCCGTCGATTGGTTACGTACGCGCGTGCTATTACTTGATCGCGATGGTTATTTAAAACGTACAACAATGGCGAACGATAAACATATTCATAAAGAAAAACGAATCAATATAAATGGGGTGTAAGGGTGTAACATCTTAAGACTTGAGACACCCAAGCGATCCACACCTGCACATGGTGCATCATAGCATAGTTGAAAGCTAGTCATAGTGACTCGCTTATGCGCTTCGTGTTTCGGCATCAAGTGGTGCATATCCAGTTTCTGTTCATTCAGGCCAGTATCCAGCGAGGACTGGTGATGCGTTGTTTTTGAACATATTCATCTTTATGGTAACTACTAGTTGACCCCGTAAACGTTGTTCAGTAGTCATCAGTCGACCACAGCGCCACCTATCGCTTTTTATAAAACTACAAATGTCGCAAACAAGCAGAAGATCCGCCTGATGGCAAGCGGCTAGCGTAGCCTATGTACTCTTGTAATACCATAGGTATCACTAGCACGTTGCTGACCTACCCCAATGAGCTGTAGAAACTCTACTCGCCGCAGGAACACAACGTGATCTTCTGTACGGTGGAGGTATTGCACCAGTACCAGGCCCCAAGTAGAGAGAAATCTCCAAAGGAACTTCTCTGTGCCCTGCCTACCTCTCTTACGTTCAGCAAGCATAAACCCCCCTTGGAAAAACACTTAGACCTACTGGATCTCATGGTGATCGGTCCAACTGTTTTATTGTTTATCAATCTCTGTTTAAACCCTTCGGTGCTGGTGTGAACTGTTTGAAGACTTGGTGAATGAAATAAATATGCAGAATAGACTCAAACTCGTATATAATTAAAATATGTGCGCATCGTAAATCGGAATCGAACAGGATGTATGGAACGCCGCGACCAACCAACACGTCCGACGCGGTGTTGCCAATACTTTATGTTGGTTCCCAACAATCTCATATATATCAATATTAATTTAAGGAGGTCACAGGGACAGCCCGTACCACGTTTATCAAAGCCTCTTTCGCTTGGCGGCCATCTTGTATTCGTGGATGGACTTGAGTAGGTAAAACGATCCGACGATGATGACCAAGGTGGTTCCCGACGCGACCACGTAGTAGTGGTCAGTGTTCCCGACAGGCACTTCCCAAATTAGTGTATCAGTTAACTAGAAAAAATATTATTTTCATGACTATTAAATACTAGATGTGCCCCGCGGTTACCCTTGTCTACCGAGCAGCCGCGCGACCAACGCATCCGTGTAGCCACCGGTGCTTTTACTTACCGTACTTGCTTACAGCTTTCCAGATTGCTTGCAGTTTATGTTTTCTGCTCCGCTGCTAGGGAAGTTGTACAGAATATAATCTTCCTATTTAAATAGGCTACAATAAATATGTTTTGCAAATCTAACTAGTGTTTCTAGAGATTAGCGCGTTTAAATAAAAAAAACAGTCTCTTGAGCTTTATAATATAGCATGGACTATGTAGCCGGAAATGGAATCTGAGATATAAAATGTGTACAATGGTGTTGCCAATTCAAATAATAATCTCAGTGGGGGGTTTTTTTCGAAAAGTATTAAAATCGCAATAAAACTATACGTATAACTTAAACACCTAGAACAAAATATTACAAACACAAATATTTTTTCTATTGTGTTATTACGAATATTATTTACCTCTTTATTCACTTTAACAACAAATCAGTTTACTTGCTTGACTACTTAATTGGTATTTACATTCAGGTTTACGCTTTGATTCGAATTATCGTATTATTAGCGCCGCTTCGCACGCGCCCACATTGCATAAATGTCGAAACCACACTAAAGTAAGCTGCATGGTTCAAACAGAGTGAAATCGCGAAATATGTTATATTATTTACGAAATCTATGACACACAAATTCAAATAATAGAGAAAAAAATACAAGCAAATTTCATATAAATATTACCATATTAACCCGTCCGAGATCTCATTCGACATATATACCGAATTTGGAGGCAATTTTTTTTTATTGCGGCATCATCCCGGACGGATCAAGAAAGTAAAACTACATGGTTAAATCATTAAGAATTGGAATTAATTTAATAACTGAACTGTTTAGGAAAATTATGACAACTCCTAAAACGTCACTTTGTCAATGACATTCCTTTGTTTACATTAATTTATATCTCGAATGCCATTTTCGACTATAGACTCCGAGATATAGAGCTAACTTAAGTACATTGTCACTTAACATCAGTTGAGATTATGAGCATTTTTGCATACTATATTACCGAATAGTGCAATATTTTCTAGTCCACGGAACAATAAAAAAACATGAACTGTATGTTTCAAATATTATAAAGAGTTAAAGTTTGTGAGTCCGAATGTAGGAGGTAATTTCCGGAACTAAATACTGATCCGATTTTGAAAATTCTTTCACAAATTGGAAGCTACACCATCCGTGAATGCTATACGGTATATTTTATTAATATTACGTTTTACAACGTAGTCAACACGTAAGAAGTAGCGGGCAGTTGTTAGTTACCTATAGGGGGAAGTGGGGTACTTTGATACAAAGGGCACATTGATACACCAACATTATTTCAATAACAAACATTATTAGAGACCCGACAAAACTAAAACGTCTATATACATGTCTTAGCTCCACAGCTATAACCACGCTGACCGCTTGTTAACCGTTAGCGTTGGAACAGAGTAAGTGTGTTTTTAGTGCGACTAACTAAAAAATACTTAAGTATCTAAAAGTATTTCTCTGCTGTTTTATATGATATAATTAAGATTTAAACTTACGAAACGTTAGTTAATCTATCCATTATTCGGTATTAGAAGTATTTTTTTAATGTGTTCGATGGTTTTATTGATTATTTTTTTTTTAATTATCTGCTGGGGCACATTGATACGTATTAATCACATCCATGTAAGCGATACGAATGTGATAAATTCGGTAAATACACAAGAAGTCGTCTTTGTGGATACTGATACAAGTGCAATTATTAATGCTGCCGATATTGTGAAGAAAATGAAATATCCGTAATTGAAACTGACCCTATATATTTGTGGAAGATAAGGCAAGCGTTTATTTTGCAGCTGCAACTGCAATACCTGTGCTTTAGCAGTTACTATTTCTTTAAAGGGAACGTCTCGAACTTTTTTCTTTTGTACTTTTTTAAATAATTTAAACGTATATAATGTGCCGTAGTATGTTCAACCACACAGCGGTGGTAATGGTGCCAGCGTAAATTGAGGTACCTTTAGGAACTCGTTAATACTGAATAGAGCTCAGCTTATACATGGAACTGTTGCCTATGGTGCAAGGATGACTGTACCTAAACATTTTTTATTGTGGTTATTAAATAATTAAATTCATAGTAGTTTCTATAGTTTTATTTTAAAGAGAAAAGTCTTTGAAAAATATAATTTTTCCTTTATTAAAAATCGTAAGTTTTATTATAATCTCCACCAGTTAAAACCTTATTTCCTATTATTTATTCGTACATATATATTTCCGTACTAAAGTGCCCCTTTCTATGTATCATTGTGCTCCGTACGTGGGGCACAATGATATAAAACCCATTTTTTATTAAATTATTTTTATCCTCATTATGATTTAACTTTAATGATTCTTATGACTGGTACTATAATATTGATTAAATTTAACATTCAATAAACAATAACATATAATATTTCATTAATTTTTTATGCATAAAATACGACATTGAATTTTTCTGTATCAATCTGCCCCACTTCCCCCTAAAGTTGTATTTTCCAGAAATACTAGTTACAGAAATAGTAATCTTATTTGGCACTAAATCCTAACTGCCTGTCTAATTTATCATTTGTTAGTTTAACTCACCATGGTGTACGGTATTTCCTTCCAACTGCATTTTCCCCTGGAACTTCCATTGCAAAGAAATGTGACATCCCGGGATATAGGCTTGTCACATACATCCAGTCTCTGGTCTGGGCAGCGCAAGTATAGTTTTGGAGGTTTGATCTCATTCGTGGCAGTGCTGGAATGGGTATATATAAAATTATAAATATCGAATTATATTAAAAATTGATCAAATCATTATTGTGTAGAGAAAAATGCAACCTTGGCTAAGATCTAAAAAATCATTGTAATTAATATCTCCTAGTAATTATGACTAATTAAAAATCGATTTTCATTTAAAAACTATAGTGCGTAGAAATCTTTTGTGCTATTGGGCTAATGTTTATTTAATTCAACTATTAATAATTAATCAGTTAATAATTTATTTCCATTATTATCACTTTAGTATAATTTTGAGAGAGGTAGAGCACAGAGAAATTTCTTTGGGGATTTCTCTCTACTTGGGGCAGTCCGACTGGTGGAATACCTCCACCGTACAGAAGATCACAGCCAAATGACCTAGTGTTGTGTTCCTGCGGTGAGTAGGGTTTCCAGAGCTCCTTGGGGTGGAGGGGTTCAAGGTCGGCAACGCGCTTTTGATACCTATGGTATTGCAAGTGTTCATGGGCTACGGTAACCGCTTACCATCAGGCGGGCCATATGCCAGTTTTCCACCTTTGTAGTATAATAAAAAATAAGCTCTTCTGGATTTTCAAAGTAAATACTTAGTATTATATACTTTAAATATACAACATGAGTTCTACTGTATGGATTTAGATGCGATTTTCACTATTATGAAGGAAATTGATTGAACAGTGTGAATTTTCTTTGCACACTTCATTTGTTTTAAATGACTTAACAAATAGGTATAATCCACAGGGTTTTCTGTTACCTGTTTTTTTTTTATGAAATCACAGAGTGTAATAATTATTATTTTAGAAAGATGAAGTCTTTTCGTATCTGAGGCTAAGAACTGTTTCGAATTACAATGCCGTTACTGTATTTTTTTAAGGATCACAGAACTGGGTTCAATATAACTTTCTTAAAATATACATGTTTAATTTATAAATGTATAATGATCGAACCCTTTGCTATGTGTAATCACAGCAGGCACATATAGGAGGAAGTATATTAAAATAATACAAAAGTGATGAATTAAAATGAAATACTCAACACAGAATTTAATTAAAATTACTTGCGGCCACTTATTGACTGGCACCCTGTTATCAATGTATTCT
The DNA here is from genome assembly GCA_947532125.1 of Saturnia pavonia. Classification (NCBI taxonomy): domain Eukaryota; kingdom Metazoa; phylum Arthropoda; class Insecta; order Lepidoptera; family Saturniidae; genus Saturnia; species Saturnia pavonia. Next base: position 15,702,414 of record OX383906.1, read on the forward strand.
CCTAATCATAAATGTATGTAAGGAAGTGAGTTTGATTAACTACGCGATGAATGTAGAGATTTTGCAGCCGGATCTCATACTAAGAGAATCAAAGAAAAAATACAAATCAAACATTTAAATCTAATCTATTCCTAGATAAGGTCAGAGATTTCCAAAAATAAATCAACCTTAAAACGTTATTACAGGAAGCAAGGCTCGCTAGCGCCAAATTGAATGTTTGGCGATTAATAGTCATTATATATTAGTTATTATTAAAAATTTCGTTTTTATTGACACATCACACCTTTAATATTGAACTGTTATAATTTAAAAAATTGGTTTTTGGAGATAAACTGCATTATATCACAAAGTCACATATTTTACAGACTTTTAATGATAATAAACACTGTACTAATAGGTATTTATTATGAATCATTGTAAAGACTAACTTGAATTTTTATCATTAAATTGAATCATCATTATTTCATCATTGAAGCAATGATGGTTCAGTGGTAGCGTGTACGACATCGCGTCCATTGACGTGAGTTCGAATCCTTGCAATGAGCATGAGCTTTCGGTGAAGGAAAACATTGTGAGGAAACCATAGTATGGTGGTAGGGCATTTTCAAATGCCCGCCTGGCTAGCTACCACCCTCAAGTTGAAAGTCCTTCGCCAAACACCAATAGGTGTGTTCCGGCAGCTGCACTTGAGAGCTAGTCTTCCACTAGGTTTAGCGTGTTATCATCTTGGACCACATCGTCACTTAACATCAGGTGAGGTTGCCACTACGCCAAAACTATAACAATAAAAAAAAATTAAGTCCTTAATGATTTTTTTAAATATTTTTTAATATCATTTGAAAGGGTTGATCGACAATATTTTAAATTTATTTTTATGAAAATGTAGATGTACCCGCACTTGCAAAACTTTAAAAGTAATTTTGTAACAATAACGTTTCAGAGGTCATTTACTTTATTATTAAAGGTGTGATTTATTATGCTGTTAACTATGCTTAATCATGAAGGAGTAATGAGTTGTTACTGACCCCCCACCAGAGACAGCTTGGTGATATCTAGCATGCACTGGCAGCCACATCTGTAAACTATCTTCAACCACTTTACTGATTATATAGATACTGCTTGGTTCAGATCGTTCTGCTGGTAGCTCTATATTGACCCGATTTTTTGATATGGCGTTAACCTGAAAATAGTGGTTGGCAAGGGCAAGTTAATTTAATAATATTATTGATTTATTGATAAAAAGCCTAAAAAAATTATATTTTCCTCGGGAACACCAATCAGAAAATGTGATGTAATCCTGGAATGTTTATATATACATTGAGTGTTATTCTTATTAGGTTACTTTGTGACAAGTGACTCTAAAGTTAATTACTAAGTGTAGAAATAGTAACTTTAAAATTCATAAGTTTCAACTGAAATTCTAGTAAACTTAACTTGCACACGCACAAAATACCGTTAACCTTAGATATATATATTGAATAATGGCATCACATTCAGTCACATGATCATGACGCTGCGTTTATGTCTAATAATGAATAAAATATATTAGTTCATCTGCATTATTTTCAACATATTAAGTGTTTAAAACAACTTATCAAAAGTTATCTACTCCCAGATTATACCTATTCCTTCATAAATATATGGCAATAATATTTACTGTCACCAAAGTTTGTATTTGTCACCAATATGTATCCTCTAATTATAATATCTGTTATTATAACATTTTTTTTTTGTCATCATTTTAATGAAAACAATATCCAAGTTTGGCATTGTGGCCATAAGCTCACCTGATCTTATGTGACGATGTGGCCCAAGATGGTAAGACGCTAAGCTTAGTTGGAGGTCTGGCTCTCAACTTTAGCTCTGCTAGAACACACCCATTGGTGCACGGCGACAGATTTTCAACTTGAGGGTAGCAGCTACCCAGACGGTCATTAGAAAAAGGGCTACCACCATACTATAGTTACATCACAATGTTTTCTTTTACCGTAAGATCAGGCACATTGTAGAGATTCGAACTCACATTGATCGGCGTGATGTACGTACACGCTATCACCGAGCCATAATTACTTCACATTGACTTGTGATAAGAAACAGAAGGAGCTGGCAAGCGTCAGATACTAGTAATATTGAAGAAGCATTTTGATATTGCTTGGTGATTCGCTTCTGGTGACATCTATTATTTTAAGAATGAATCTTATTAATTAGGTCATTGAACATGCACTTATTTAGGGATAGTTAAAATTATACCTTAAATATACTACCATGAAAATTTTCATACAAGCAAGCATGTCACCCTGACATTGTACACTGAAGCAGATTTACAAATGCTGCCTATGTAATATTTAGTATAAAATTTATATAAATAAAACAGTTTACATTCTGTTGGAATGAAGTTTTTGTTGGTGAATAAAAAAATGGTGAAGTGAATACTCTCTTTTTAGTTATAACAAAAAATTGTCCTTCCAAAATAGCTTATAAAGAAATCCTTATCAAATTACAATTGAGGGGCTTAGTTGGAGAAGTACCTAAGTTCACTTGTAGACATTTTCATATTCCATTTCTACATTAAAATGTTAAAGAGAATGTCTGAATTATTTATGAACAATAAAAATAGAAGATTTTTTTGTTCTATACATTGAAGTTTCATTTTCTTTTCGAAACTTGATTTTATAAACTAGAATGCCTTTCACAGGACATTACAGCAGACTAAGTATTGCTCCATTACTATTAAATACAAATTGTTTTCTAGAAAATGTTTGAGAAAAGTTATTAGAATTTCTGATATTTTTGGTTTTAAAGAAAAAAAACTGAAAAATGATAATAACTCAAAAACTTAAGTACAATCTCTTAAGAAAGTAGTCTTATAGCAAAATGGTATGAACCCTTACTGCCCCATCCAAAAAACCTATCCTTTATATCAACTCCATTTTCAGAGTTAACAAACATTATTGACTAACCTTAGTTAGAATATTGAAGTCCTTTTTAAAGTGTCTTAACCTTCTGTGATCACTTAATATCCAGTTTATACATTTAGCATTGTTATTAAATGGAATATGTCCGTGAATTTTTAATTAAATTACTAACCTTAATCTTTAAGGGAGAATTCTTAAAGATATCTTTAAGTAATGTATAATATATTAGAATGAGTCATTCATATTTTATTTAACATACCTTGTTAGATCTTCTCAATTCAGCCAATTCATCAGGATTTGCAAATACACCAGAAGGCAATGTCTGGTCCAAGCTCAATATGCAGTCTTTATAAAGCCATTTATCCTCATCATCACTATCAAATACTAGCCCATAGGTTATGTTCCTTGAAATTAACAAATATATTATTTAACAGGGATTCTTTTTTATTTTAAGGTAATTATAATCGAATTTATAATTTTATATGTTAAATTATTTTACTGATGTTTCGTATTTATCATTTCATCAAAGTTTCAAGACTCTTTTATGGATAAAAAAGGATTACGGCAAAATAATATTCGCCGACATCAAAATTAATTATATCTTAACTATTGAATTAAATTAATAATAACAGTAAAATAAAATACCTATGAAATCCTTCGTTGTGCAGTGTTTGTGTTAATTTTACATTAAAATGACATTTATTTGTAAAGATTTCTTTGCAAACGACGATAAAAATGAAAATACCAATTTTCATACGTAACATTGAATAAAATACTATTTTAATTAAGCAATGTACAAAAAAATACTTAGAATGTAAATATAAACAACAATTTCACATGCTCTTACATGGACTTATTTTTTAAGAATTAATATTTTCTCTTTATGTATTTCTCCCGTATTTGCATACACTTCCATTGACATTTGACAGTATTGACACTAGGCATGCAATAATTGCCATTTAAAAATAATGGTCATTACATACAATGAAATTATATTTTTTATCACTGCTATTTCACATGTCGCACGTGACAAACAAAAGGGTATTAAGTCCAGAAAGGCGATATTTTTTTATTTGCCGTACAAAATCTACATTTTTTTTCTATAAACTGGTAAGACAATATTATTTTTAGGCCAAATAGTTTATAAGATATTATAAAAAAATCTTTATTGACTGCTATGGCATGAGTTTTTCGATGTCCTGGTGTTATGCTATGCGTGCCTACCGCTCGCACCCCATCCTCCGCCGCCTGCGCACCTCGACGCTAGCGCAGGTGACACGACGCGAACGCCAAGACCAGTGGCCCCGATCGCCGACGACGCGGTCGCGATACAACGTTCGTGCGATCCTCCGCGACTTTGTCGCATCGTTACCTTTTTTTGTAATTTCATTTAATAAATACATGCATACATACATGCATTTGTCTGCATATTTAAAGCGTTTGGACTTTAAACTGTTCAATCATACCGTTTCCGAACCAATAAAAACGGTCACATCTTTGTTAATTCCATTGCCGCTCAGTGCTCGTAGCGTCACACACGTTTATATCGAATTACGACTATTTCGTTGTCAGTTTCGGAACAAATGTGAAGATTCTATAGAGTATTATTTAAACTTAATACCTTTTTGCCTGTTAAATTAATACGATTATTTTGTATCATTTTGAAATTATTACCTAAGTACTTATTGACTTTTTAATTTTAAACGATTTTTTATTTTCAATGATATATTTCATAATAACACTTTATAGCCCTTAATTTGTTTGAGATAATACATATAATACTATTGTACTTGCAAAGTTTTGTTCAGTGAGTGAGAATTACAAATGAAATACTACCTTTTTGTCTGGCATTTATTGTTAACTTTCTTTGAAATTTTAGTTGAACACATAACTATGAAGCGAAATAAGAGAGCTGAAATGATAATGTGGGCACTCTACTACCGCCAAAGTACATACAAGAAAGCAATTACAGCGGTGAAAATGAAGACCCGTTTGCTGATGGTGATGATATTAGCGACCCAATCAATGTATATACCTGAAAATTATTCGCACTGCCGTCAACTCCCAAACTTTGAAAACAGAAAAATTACAATAGAAGTAGACTTTATGATGAATTGTTAAAACATGTAAAGACATTGAAACCTGAAAAAGTCCTGGTCCAGACAACATAAGTAACGAAGACCCCCTATCTTAATTCTATACGTACATAAATCAAATGTTCCACAAGGTTCTTGAAACTAGAAAAACTCCTCAGCAATAGTGCTAGTTAGACATAATACTTCACTAAAAAAAAGGAAATCCAGCAGATATTGGAAACTACAGGCCAATAAGCTTACTGCCGCGTATTTACAAATTTTTACCTCTATGTTATTGAGAAGGATATCATCAAAAATAGATAACAATCAACTAAAGGAATAAACTGGTTTCTGGTGTGAATTCTCCACTATTGATCATATACACACATTAGATCAAATACGTGAAATATATAAAGAATATAATCGTCCTCTTTATATAGCCTTTATTGGTTACTCAAAAGGCATTCGATAGCATTAATAATAGGTCAATCTGGACAGCACCGATCTCTTTTAGAATAAGCATAACATAGACAAATATCATTAAAAAAACAGTTACACACAAATTAAAAGCAAAGTTAGGCTGGATAAAAGATATAAAAATAGACATTTGAGTCAGATAGGAGGACCCATTATCACCCAAAAAATTTATAGCTGTACTGAAGGAATATGTAGAGAAGCTAAATGGAGAAGCAAGGGACTCAAGATACAATTCCAACATATAAGCCACCTCAGATATGCTGACGATATTGTCCTATTCACGGAATCGGCTACAGTGTTTGAAGAAATTATACAAACTCTGAACAAAAAGAGCAAAATAGTAGGTTTACATATAAACTCAAACTAAAATGGAAATGGTTAGGACACATTACAAGGTACAAAGAAAAGAGGTGGACGCTAGAAATGACATGATGGCCACGAAAACGATGGGCTGATAATATAATTAAAATCGCTGGCTTAATCGGGATGAATATTGCACAGGATAAAAGAAAAAATGGCAGAGGAGGAAACTTTTCCCAAAGTGATCGTAACACAATAAAAATAATTAACTATGAATGTAAGTTTTATTATAACTCATAATACTAACACTACTTTTCATTTGTAAATTATCTGGTAGATATGGAATAAAGCTTTATTAAAAAAAAAACATTTCATGTTTAATTGTTACTGATTTTGATTTTTTATTTCTGATAAAAAATTTCTAGTACCAAATAGTATTTTTATAATATTAATTTGTAATTAAAAAAATAATATTATGTACCTACCTATTAATATGGTATCATTATGAATTACTACTTGATATTTTCAAATTACTGTCAATTTTGTTTGGGCTAGACAGTCGTAAGTGATATATTTGAGAGATTTGAACTGGGTAAACAGTATCATCTTCATCTAGTCGTACAAAAGTCCTAATAAAACAAAAACTACTACTGATACAGTCACAAAACCTATTCACCATGAACTAAGAGGATGTACCTTTAAATCTACGTATAACCTTTAGTTATGCAGCAATGAATTTTCAAACTTTCAAAACGCGATTACTCAAAATGGTTTATGACATGCGATGTGATAAATGAATTTCATATCTGCAACAAAAGACGACCATTTTTTTCGAAGTGAAAATTACTAAATGTAAATGATTTGAAAAGCAATACTAAAAGGAGGCAAACTCATACACCTATAAGATTTAGCCTACGAGAGAATGAGATCGAATACATTTACATTATACACGGTTAATGCAAGTTCTGATTTTCATGCTTGTGTTGTGAGACGACCAGGATTGATACGCAGTACGCGTACAAGTGGTCGATAGTTCTAGTCCCGCTGATTTACGATTTTTAAAAAGACATTTATAAAGATGTTTTTATGTTTTCTGAATGTTCCACTGCCTTGTCCCTACACAGGTAAAGGGAAATAATTTCCCACCAGAAAAGAAAGGTTATTTTTCAGTTTCAGCAAAATATTATTTCATTTTAATGAACTACTATGAACATAACACCAAAACTGTATTTAAACCATAAAACAAGTTGATTTTGTGTTCGATCTGTTTAAGGGTTAAATTCATATACTTCGTATGCCTATAGTTCGCAATACCCACGCACCTGCACCCGCACCTTGATAACCGGGTATTGGTAATTCTTATGAGTACGACTCTGAATGGTCCGAAGTGAGTAGCACCGCATGTTTTAGATTAGAAACCATTTCATTCGTTGAGACAAATTTGATACAGATACGTATGAATTTAAGGAAACATAATTGCATAACAATGCTAAAGCATAGGTAATAATTATTTTGTCACACAGTTTTTTCATGGTAGCGTGTCCTTTATTATATTATAAGGGTATAAAATATTATAGAGTGTTCGAATATATTTTAAAATTTACGGTGTTTTGTGTGCGTCGATAATGTTTTGATTTTTATAATGTCAGTTGTGAATTTGAATTGATTACGTTAACTACTAACCTTCACTTTTTTGGCACGTTTACCTTATATGATAGAATTAAGAATGGTAAAATAGGAAGGAAAGATTTCACTTCTAACATTTATCTCACATATACATACGAAATAGCATTTCATTACATTGTATAGACATGCATAAAGCATAGATGAAGATTACCTAACGAGATCACATTCACCCATATACAATAGCGTTTTTTTTCGAACTGACTATAATACTGTTAGCGAGCGCTTAAGGCACTCAGCCACGAAATCTTAGCAACAACATCCGAGGGTGCCAAAGTGGCCGAACCTCGGCTCGGACTGTTGCGCGTATGCAAATAAGTCGCGATCTGGCTAATTCCCTATTTTCGATACCTGGTTTTTGTACTGGGTATTTGGCGATACCGCCAATGGATGCGTATCTTTTAAGCCAAAATTCCTACCTATATTTTAAATCTTCAAATATAGCTTGAACAAGATAATGGTTCCCTTGTTACAACTATCTAGAGAGTTATTGTAGCTATTCAAAATTATATATTTTTTCAATTTCATATTTCTTGGTATTATTAATTTATAATCGTTGACAGAAAAAAATACCCTTTATGTTTATAATCCACTTTAATTATATAGCCTTCTAACCTAAATAACAGATTTCGGTTTTGTTGCCTAACTCTTGAAGCGTTCGAGTTCAGAATCAAATCGAATAAAATTCGATTTGGTGAGATTTGGCATTCTTGAAATCAACACTAGCGCATGATCGTGCTGTGGCTCGAATCGGAACTAACTTCGATCAATTTTCAATCTAGCATTTTTATGTAAAAATGTTGGAGTTAAAAGAATCCAAGCAAAGATTTATAATACTTTACGGTGACGTGTGTGTACTGTGACCGGTTTGATTTTCGATTCGGTTTGGTTCAAGAGTTCACAAGAGCACACAAAAGTGAAATCGAATCAGAAACAAAATCAAATTCGAATCAGTTTCAAGAGTAACCCCCTGCCCTCATTGTTAAATCATGACAGAAGTTACAGGAAAAAATATTTTGGTAGAAAAAGAACACATACCCAATAATACATATTACGCACATTCACATCTACTCTCGAGCAATGGAATGACCATAGATAATAATGGGAAAGACTGTAAATAGCGGGATGTCAGATGGCGGGTTTCACTTTTCGTTTCACACATTTTGACGGCCGTAACGTTAGGAAACTTTAAAAATAATTATAATTCTATTCCATTTCATGCATTTGCGAGTAAATTCATTTCATTTTATCAAATTTTTAAAAATTAATTTAAAATACGCCAACACAGCTCTGGTAGCATTACATAACATTACACAACATAACATTGTATTGGTATGTTTGATACCAGTCCTCTTGATCTCCCTGCACTCGCAGAATTATGAAATTCACGTGACTTGGTTCAAAATCCAACTACCAGATACCTCTAAAAACTTGACTTTCCTTTTAATATATTTCTTCTAAAGCAAACTTTGTTACCCATAAAACTAAGGACAATTAATTTAAGCAGTGGAAGAACGTACGAGTATGTCAGGACTTTCATAGAATTTATAGGATTTTCATGAAACATATTTATAATATTTTACTCTCCATGTTTAATTACTTAGGTAGATAGGTGTTTTTATATTATTATACCTATGTAGTCGGAAGTAGGTATAGTTGCATGTAACCATTTAATTTAAAAAAAAATGAAATGAAATAATATTTATGTGTTCTATTACACACAATCGTGGTCTATATGAAGTATAAATCTGCTATATTTAATTAAGCAGAAGAGTTTTCTAGTATATTGTTTGTTTATTTATTCTCTGGATCTGCCAGTCGGATTCGAAAAATTCTTTTTTATTTGATAGGCTGTTTCATTAGGCTATCTATAGTACCTATAGGATTATAGTAGGAGGTTATTTAGCAATTGAGGTACACCTCACAGGTAGTCTTGAATATTTATTTTTGTTAAGTAAGTCGGAAGAAAAAGCGTTCCCGAACTGCTTTATCCGCGTGTCCTGGCGTAATACATGTAAATACAATGTTGTACAAAAATATTTTTCCTTAGTATATCTAAAAAAAACCGCAACACCATATTATACCTATCTCTTATACATACGCCACAATAACGCATAGTTTAAGAGGTAATGGAAAATTAATATAATTCAACACTCGGCTCGGGTCTACGTCAATAGTAGCAGTGTCTCGTACGAGCCGTGTGATGCATAACCTTGACCGTTAGATCAAAATATTTTTTATATTAAAGTATTATAAATCATCTATGCTTTCTTTTAATATACACATGGGTGAGACCGTGGGGCATAGCTAGTTTTATTGTATATTTTTTGACGGAGGCTGAAATTGTGATTTTACAAGAAAAAGAGCTAAGGTGCCTATATTCTATGGACCAAGTGAAAAGTGTTCTTAGAATTCAATCCCTACTTTATTCTTCTGTACTAAAACTGTTAGCATGGTACTCGGTAACATGGTAACTGGAGCATAGTAGGTACCTTGATATGATTGAGCTAAATGAATAGAACAAACGCAAATACCTAATTATAATAATTATTGCTGGTGAAATCATTATCCGCTAAGTAATAACCCAATAAACAATCGAATGGAGATCGTAATAGAATTTTGCGCGTTAATATATTTCACGGAATGTTATACAAATAGCTACAAGACTGAAGCGACACGCTGTGCAAACTATTATACGAGTACGTTTTATTTTTTGTGCGTAGTTCTTTTCATAACACATGTAAATAATCTTCTTCTGTCTATGAATATACGAGTATTTAAAACTGGATGTTGGTCTATATAAGCGAACACCATGAAAGTTTTATCATGGAGAAACAGAAAATTCTTGCTATCCCAAATACGGTCTACGTAACGGCCATCGCTGTTAATAAAGAATCTTCAATGACGGCATGTATGTCTATTTGTGAATACTCTATCTCATATGTTTTATAGCTTTGAGCAATTATTATAGTGAACGATAGGACGTTATCGTGGGTTTACTTTTAATTCGGTCTCAGTGGTTGGTCGGAGGCGAGTCTACCATTGTCTTGTGATTCATTAACCGGCCATGGTTACCAGGTTACCAATTCTTGTTGAATTTTAAGACATTCCCATATTTATGTGGGAGAATAGGCCATTGTAACACGGCAACATTTTAGTAATATAGGTTTTTTTTTATTTTTCTCTAGTAACACTAGAGATCAGTCATGTTGGTGTAACGATGAATATGTGTTATTGTTAACTTAAAGATTACATAAAAGAAGATTAAAAGAATTACAGGATCTTTATTCAGAGCACTTTTGCCACACATCCCACATTTATAACATAGTCTTTATTCTTACCGGTAATAATAATTTCATTGGTCTTAAATACAAAGGCAAACTTCCATCTAATTATTAATTTACTAGCTTCTGCCCGCGACTTTGTCTGCGTGGACTTCTGAATTTGATCGACAGAGAAATGAAAAATATTACTTTTACCGGTATAAACATTATCCTAGGTATTAATCCACGTTACAAACTATCTGTGTGCTGAATTTTATCCGAATTGAATAATAAGCATCGAAATTTTAACTTTTACCTACACATATTATTAAGTAGGATTACAAAGACCCTGTCGGTGTCTGGATCGAGCCATGCGCAGTGTTCCGTAGTTGCCTTTCACAATATGCAGACTTAAGGATCATTCATGTTACACCGGACCGGAGGCTGGTGTCAATAGCAGACGCCGACCTAGCAATCGATTCCCCTGTCGACTACCTCCAAACCGGCGTCAGGAAGACCTCGGGAGAGGTGCAAGTGACAAACGATCGCCGCTTTGTACTCCCTGCCGACGTGCGAGCGTTGATCACGGAATAGGATGCCGGGAAACTTGCATATGACTCTTATCTATCTAGGAATAATTGCGTTCGGTTACGCGTACTACAGAGAGGGGTTAGAACCCTCATAGTCGAGTTCAGAGGTCACCAGTGGGCCAACCTCGTAGAGGGTCTGGTCTTCCCATCTGGCCTTCTGGAACCTCGCCCGCTCTCTCAAGCTAGACGCATCTGCCCCGATGCCGGCTCTCGACAGGAGCCTCGGTCTCGTACTCGCGTTCAACAGCGACGATGAAGCGGAATGCCTTGACGCAAGTCTGGAGAGCCAGTGCTCTCCTAACTGTGACAATGTAGACACTGCACAAATCAACGCTATCGAGTTTTCGGTACAGGGATATAGCTCGATCCCCCCTGCAGATACCATACTCCTGGTCACGCCTGATTAGATCTGCTCTACCGTCTGTATCGTGGTGAGTGTTCTGAAGAGCTGTTCAATCTAATTCCCTCCTCTTTCTCCTTTCCACAGCAGAACCACACAAGCTGGGATTCGGAATCACAGTTTTACGGTAACTTGCATCTCGGCACGAACTAAAAAGTTCTCTATATCTTATCTTTGTCGTACCGTAAAACTGTGGAACCATCTTCCGGACAATGTGTTCCCTCCTTCTTATGACATCGGGTCTTTCGAGCGTAACGTGAAGGGATATTAATGCACGCCGGCATGATAGCGGCGACCGCCGTTAGATTTCGATCTCTCGGTGGTCGCCGTTGTATTACGTCCTTACATTTCAAATTAGCGATTTGTCGTGCTGACCACTTTGATCTGAAAAATCTCCTATTCATACCGCCAAACCGCCTTCAAAGAACGATTCTCACGGAATTTACCAAAATAGCCGGGGCCCCGCACCCCGCACCCGCGCCCGCACAGGTCCCCGGGACCTCCCACGACCCCACCGCGAAAAAATCCGGCTCGCGGTCCCGCTCAACGGCACCGGCTCACAAGACGCCGTATAAACGGCCAACGTCGCGCTCGCGTTCACTCGGCAAACAAGCCGCGATTCCCGCGCCCTCGACGCTTCAAACAACTAACTCATTCTCGCAGTTAGTTCCCGAAGCGGACACGCCGTCGCTAGTAGCGACGAACAACAGCTACTTGCCCGCCAGTCCGGATCCCGAACTCGGCTCCGACGATATGGACGCTGAGACCACTACAGATAGCGAGTGCTTCACCCTCGTTAAAAAGAACAAGCCAGCCAAACGGGCATCGCGTTCGCGTCCCGAGTCTCAGGAGACTCAGTCCCGCCCACAAAAGGCGCAGAAAACCGGGCTTAATAGCCACGCCCCCCGCTCCGCAGCGCCCTCATCGCCTGCCGGTACCTTTACCGGCAGAAAGGCGCGTCGTCCACCGCCGGTAGTATTCCAAGACAAGTCGGTCTAGACTAAGCTCGCGGACAAGCTTAGAGACATGAAAATAACTATACCTCGGCCAGTGACACGGCCAACGGTATCCGCGTCCAGGTGACTACCTCTGACAAACACCGTCAGTTCACCAACTTGCTCCGGGAAAGCAACCTCCACTACTACTCCTACACCTTAGAGGATGAGCGTCACCTCCGGGTTGCAATCCGCCGCATCCCGGTGGAAATCACGCCCGAGGAGGTCAAAACCGACCTCTTATCTAAAGCCCTCCCTGTCCGCGAAGTGCACAGAATGCACGGCGAACAATTCAAAAACCGACCACTCGATATGGTCGTAGTTATCTTGGATCTGACCCCCAAGGGCAGAGCCATCTACAACGATAGGAAAGTGTGCGAGCTCTCCGGAGTAGCCGTAGAGCCCCCACACAAGAACCGCAGTCCTCCGCAGTGTCAAAACTGCCAGTTGTACGGGCAATCGGCCCGCAACTGCCATCTCCGTCCCAGGTGCGTTAAGTGCCTCAAGGACCACGCGACGAGCGAGTGCACGCGCACTCGTGAGTCCCCTACCCCTCCGAGCTGCGTCCTATGCGGCAGCGCGGGTCACCCCGCGAACTATCGCGGCTGTCCCCGTGCCCCGCGCCCTACGCCTAGCACGCGCCGCGGCGTGGACTACATGGTCATGCTTTTCCGCGAGCACGACCTTCAGGAAGTACTGGAATACGACCAGTGCGTCGCTGAGTACGGCGCCGCCGAATCCATCAGGCGTTTTCCCCTGATGACAGCGGCGCTACTGCGTCTGTCCCGTGCTGGGAATTAGATACCGGTTAGAAATGGCTCGAATAAAACCCAGGAGTCATAACATTTCTTTTTTTAACGCGCGAAACCTCTTTCCTCAACGGGACCTAGTAGCCACCTTTCTTAGGGAACGGGAGATAGACGTGTTTCTAGTACAAAAAACACAAGCGATGATGGCGCAGTGGTAGCGTGTACGACTTCGCGTCAATATTGACGTGAGTTCGAATCCCTACAATGAGCCTGAGCTTTCGGTGAAGGAAAACATCGTGAGGAAACCATAGCATGGTGGTAGAACATTTTCTAATGCCCGCCTGGCTAGCTACCACCCTCAAGTTGAAAATCTGCCGCCAAGCACTAATAGGTGTGTTCCGGCAGCTGCACTTGAGAGCCAGTCTTCCACTAGGTTTAGCGTGTTACCATCTTGGGCCACATCGTCACTTAACATCAGGTGAGATTGTGGCCACCACGTCCAACCTAAAACGATAAAAAAAAAACTTCTAAAACCCAGTATGCGCGACCCTAAGATAGCGAATTATAACATAGTTAGAAATGACCGTGCCACCCAAGGCGGCGGCACGCTCATCTACTACAAGCGTTCCCTCTATTGCATGCCAATAGACCCTCCCGCACTTACCAATATGGAAGTGTCAGTTTGTAGAATAGGCATGACTGGCCATTCGTCAATCACGCTTGTCTCTGCATATCTCTCCCCGAGTAAAAGACTCCTTCAGTCCGACCTGGAGGCGCTCCTTTCACTCGGACAATCCGTCATAATAGCAGACGACCTCAATAGCGGTCACACTCACATCAACAACTCGCGTAACACTCCCAACGGGGTTATACTCGATCTGTTATGCGATGTGCTCGGCTTTGACGTCATAGCCCCGCTAGAACCCACGCACTTTCAAGATAACTGCCATCCGACAGTACTTGACATAGACCTTCTTAAAAGGTGTCTCGCTTCGGTTAAGCCAAAAGTCAAAGTAGTTGACTACGCGATCTTAAATCGCTACCTAACGGATAACGCGACCAGGTCCAGCTTAGCTAGGATCCCCGACGTATTAGAGTCAACAGCAGACGCCGACTTAGCGATCGATTCCCTGGTCGACTACCTCCAAACCGGTGTAAGGGAGGCCTCGAGAGAGGTGCAAGCGGCGAACGATCGCCGTTTTATACTCTCCCCCGGCTTAATTTTTATTATTAATCTTACTAATAATTTAAAGTATTAAAACTGTGCTGGTCTTTGAAAAAATCCAACTAGTACTTGCACCAACCTCAAAAAAATTTTTTTTGAGTCGATTTTTTTATTTACTTTTATTTTTGTAATTTTTTGTTTGATATTTCTCACATATTGTATTTGACCAAGGTTTTGAGATGTTATCCTTTTGACATCACACCCGTAGCTCGTATCAATAAGGCGGCCGTCACACTTACCTACACGTATTTGTACATATCTTGAAAACTACTGAATCGATTTTGATGAAATTTGCAATGTTCCCTAAGTTGAAAAAAATGTAAGCCAATAAAAAAATGTGTGCAGCAGTTCACACGTGTCAGAAGTAAAACGTTCAGAAGAAAAAAAAAAATTGCTTTAAAAATTCTTCTTCAATATCCTAATGAAGTGTGGTCGTCTCACACCACTAGGCCAATCCGATGACTATTACAGACATGAAAATCAGGACTTGCATTAACCGTACATAATGTAAATGTATTCTATCTCATTCTCTCATAGGCTAAACCCTATAGACGTGACTGAACTGTTTAGGAAATTTATGACAACCCCTGAAACGTCACTTTAACAGTGACATTCCTTTGTTTACATTGATTTATATCTCGAATTCCATATCCGACTATAGATTCCGAGATATAGAGCTAACTTAAGTACAGATAGATTGAGCGTCAGTTGAGATTATGAGCATTTTTGCCCACTATATTACCGAATAGTCCAATATTTTCTAGTCCACGGAACAATAAAAAAAAACATGAACTGTATGTTTCAAATATTATAAAGAGTTAAAGTTTGTGAGTCCGGATGTAGGAGGTAATTTCCGGAACTAAATACTGATCCGATTTTGAAAATTCTTTCACAAATAGGAAGCTACATCATTCGTGAATGCTATACGGTATATTTTATTAGTATTACGTTTTACAACGTAGTCGATACTGTAATGATTGTACTATCAATCATTTTTTATCTCTTAATAATATATATTTAATTCACCTTATTTGATTCCTCATTTATTCATTTATTGTGTTTATGCTCCTTTCCGAAGGCATCTCATCTATAGGTAATTTATTATTTTAAATATTGTATTACAAACTTATTTTACGATTTATATATCGAATAAGTAGGTCGTATACTAATATTGTATTTTGGCTGAAGAACTTTTTAAATTTAATATATGAACAAGACGGTAAAATAATTAAAAACATGACGGATGGATTCTGACAGATAGAGGCAGATGGATCTCTAAAGAAAACGTAGAATCTTAAATGAGATTTGCATAAGTTTATTTATAACTATTATTCTATTTATTGTTTTGACTCGCACATACCTGTCTAGAGTCTATAAAACTTATTTTGTTATATCAAGAGACCTCTCGAATTATAACTGTTTCGTCAAGCTAGCTCAGTCAGATAAATAATGTTGCTCTACAAATAAAGATAGAGGTTTATTGAAACAGAACACTGTGTTACACATTTCAAAAGTTACGATTAGTTGTGAAATAATTGGAAAACAACGACAGACATTTATTAAAAAAATACAAGCGACGCGATAGCTAGAGCTCTTCCTATTATCTCTGTCAAAATTAAGAAAAGAACATCAACACACGCTTGTATCACCAGATTCAAATATTAGCTATATACAACCTACATCGCGTATTCGCAGTAACGAGGCGGGAGACGTATTTCACGACGTCCGGAAATACTAGGCCCGGGTTGTCTTGCTATATACTCCCCCTCTGGTCTAGGAGTACGCCCTCGTTCCTGGACCAGTTCATGACCCGTACGCTCCGGACGTCCGCGTCGTCGCTTAGGTATAACAGGTTTGGGTGGTAGGTCATTTCCTGTACTACTATCAATGAAGGGCGTCAGATCCTGGGAATGGTATTTCCCTAAGCTTTCCTCAGGACTTCGCATTGATGATATCAGGAAAGTAGTTGGACTAACTTTCTTGGTTATTATATATGGTCCGTTGCGTTTAGGAACAAATTTGGCGGTGATACCTTTGCTTCCTTGACTTAGTACATGAGATCGAACGAGGACTTTATCTCCTACCTCGTAAGATTGACTATGTCGGCGAGATTGATCGGCAATCTTTTTGGATTGATCTTGCTTTTTCGCAAGAGTCAGACGATACGGAGGTGCAAAAATAGGAGAATGGTCATCCGTACCAATACGATGCTCCGCAAAAGGGGTTGGCTCTCCCCCTAGCTGGGAAATGTCCGTATTGTCAACCAAGACTTGCGCCAGCAGGTTCCGCTCAGGTGGGTTTAACAATGTGCCTTCGTCATCTCTGAGTACATCAGTAGAGGAGCAAGAAAACTCTGTGGATATAGAGGGTTCAAAACGCATTTTGTATTGAATGCGGTGATTGTGAGAAAAATCCATAACTACTTCGGCGACAAACAAGAAATCCATGCCGAGCAGTGTTTCATTGTTACGTGCTTCAGGAAGGATAAGAAAAGGAGTCCTAATGACCTTCTTCTCTAAATGCACGTAGAGAGTTGTCACGAGGACGTCTATGTCGCGAGCGAAACCATCTGCGAACTTAATGCGTCTTCGTGCCGGAACAAGAGGATGTCCCTTTCGACCGAGGAGGGTGTATAGTGCGTGACCCGCCATACAATGCTTAGCGCCGGTGTCAATCATCGCAGTTCCCGACGAACCTAAAATTTCTATATCAAAAATCGGCCGTAAAATTTTAGTAAGTTTTCGATCGGAGCTCTCACCGGCGCTCGCGTTATCTACACAATATATGTCACTACACACCTTATTATTATTTAAAACATTCTCAGAAATATTATTATAATAAACAAAATCATCTTGTGAAAAATCATTAAAATGATCTTTATGCCCTTTTACATCTGGGTCGTATTTGAGAACAAAAGGAATATCATGAAAATAGTTCGCAAGTTCTTTTGCATTATGGATGTTTTTACAACAAAACTCATTATAATTAGAAAAATTATAACATCCAACCTTACCTTCTTTTTCAATTAGAGTGTCATCGAAACAAACATTGTCATTATTTGAAATATTATTACTAAAAGTGACATCGCCTTCTTTTGACAAATTATTGCTGATTGTGTGTTCGCTCGACAATTTAATGACACGAGAACTATTATTATGAAATATTTTACTATCTTTATTATTAAATTGTAAAGTAGGCTCTATTGTCGAACTATCACGCGACCAGTTATTATTTTCTTCACAAGAAACATTTGTATGAACATTTTTATAGTAAGTGGGCAAAGTAATAGACATAAAATCATCACGGATATTATTATCACTAGAGTTTGCACTATTAAAACTTTGTTCATTGTTACATTTTGGACAATTTTCCCTAGTTACGTTCTTTGTACCACATTTGTAACACGAAACAGCCTGATTATAAGTATTTGACTCACCCTTGTTCGCACATTTACGGCACTGATCACGCTGATGTCCATAACGTTTGCAATACACGCAGAAGGGCCGTTGTTTCACCGATGACGCGCGCTCATCTCGTGATGACGAGACGAATACACGCGAGTGCGTTACGCGCGACGTATGTTGTTCATCGGACGATCGCGCAGACGTGACGTGCGAAGCGCAGCAAATGTGTAACATAGTGTTCTGGTTTAATAAACGATTATCTTTATCTGTCGAGTAAAATTATTTATCTGACTGAGTTAGCTTGACGAAATATGGCGTCCCAACTTGAGGGCAGAATACCACATCAAAGTTACTGAAAATTAGTGGAATCTACTCTGTGTGTACATAATCGTTACCACAGTGTAAGTATAATTAGAAAACAATGCCGAAAACACGGAAACGGCAGTCTCCTAAAGACGATGATCTTAATGGCAGCAGCATCACGCTGTCTCAAGAGAACTTCGCCGCCTTGCTGACGACTATACACCAATCAAATGCTGAGGTCTGCGAACGAATGTTGCAACGCTTGTCGACGATTTCGTCTCCTCTGACCGTTCAATCACCAGTGACAACACCGAGTACGACAGAAAAGACTGAAAATTTTGCACAATGTTCATCTAGATTCTCGGGAGCGGCAGAAGAAAATGTTGAAGAGTTCATCGATGCAATAGAAGCCTACAAAGAATGCTCAAATATTGGCGATGACATTGCCATCAAGGGCCTTTCTATATTGCTTACCTCTGAAGCCGCAATCTGGTGGCAGAGTATACGCGCCGAGGTCACTTCTTGGAAAGAAGTGATACAGTTCCTTCGTGATGCCTACGGTGATCGCCGACCTGAATACAAAATCTATAGAGAATTATTCAGGGTCGAGCAAGGTGAAAATGAACGAACCGATATCTTCGTGGCGAAGAGTCGAGCCCTTCTAACACGCCTTCCAATAAACGATCTGACCACTAAGGTCCAGTTAGACATGATTTATGGATTACTTCATAGAAAGATTCGGAAAAGATTACGAAGAGAGGATATTAAAAGTTTTTCAGAATTGCTGTCAAGGGCAAGAGTCGTAGAAGATTCCTTAAAGGAATCCACAACTACTAGTAAAGAAGCCCGAAATTCTATTGTCATGCATACAAAGCGTAATGGTAACAGAATGTCAACTCATCCCTCATCCTCAACATATAACGCACGATGTTCGAACTCCGCTACGAGCGTGAAGCCGCACGGGAGTACTAGTGCGTGGCGTGGCAGCGCTCCACACGTCACGTCCCCGCGATCGTCCGACGAACAACATACGTCGCGCATAACGCACGCGCGGGTATTCATCTCGCCATCACGACATGAGCGCACGCCATCGGCGAGACGACGGCTCTTCTGCGTGTATTGCAAACGCTATGGACATCAGCGTGATCAGTGCCGTAAGTGTGTGAACAAAGGTGAGTCAAATACTTTTAATCAGGCTGTTTCGTGTTACAAATGTGGTACAAAGAACGTAACTAGGGAAAATTGTCCAAAATGTAACAATGAACAAAGTTTTAATAGTGCAAACTCTAGTGATAATAATATCCGCGACGGTTTTATCTCTGTTACTTTGCCTACTTACTATACAAATGTTCATACAAATGTTTCTTGTGAACAAAATAATAACTGGTCGCGTGATTGTTCGACTATAGAGCCTACTTTACAGTTTAATAATAAAGTTCATACTAAAATATTTCATAATAATAATAATGATGATTTTCGTGTCATCAAATTGTCGAGCGAACACACAACCAGCAATAATTTGTCAAAAGAAGACAATGTCACTTTTAGTAATCATATTTCAAATAATGACAATGTTTGTATCGATGACATTCTATATGAAAAAGAAGGTAAGGTTGGATGTTATAATTTTTCTAATTATAATGAGTTTTGTTATAAAAACAACGCCAAAGAACTTGCGAACTATTTTCATGATGTTCCTTTTGTTCTTAAATACGACCCGGATGTAAAAGGGTATAAAGATAATTTTTACAATTTTTCACAAGATGATTATGATTATTACAATAATATTTCTGAGAACGTGTTGAATAATAATAAGGTGTGTAGTGACACATATTGTGTAGATAACGAGCGCGCCGGTGAGAGCTCCGATCGAAAACTTACTAAAATTTTACGGCCGATTTTTGATCTAGAAATTTTAGGTTCATCGGGAACTGCGATGATTTTCACCGGGGCTAAGCATTGTATGGCGGGTCACACACTATACGCCCTCCTCAGTCGAAAGGGACACCCTCTCGTTCCGGCACGAAGACGCATTAAGTTCGCTGATGGTTTCATTCGCGACATAGACGTCCTCGTGACAACTCTCGACGTGCATTTAGAGAAGAAGGTCATTAGGACTCCTTTTCTTATCCTTCCTGAAGCACGTAACAATGAAACACTGCTCGGCATGGATTTCTTGTTTGTCGCCGAAGTAGTTATGGATTTTTCTCACAATCACCGCATTCAATACAAAATGCGTTTTGAACCCTCTATATCCACAGAGTTTTCTTGCTCCTCTACTGATGTACTCAGAGACGACGAAGGCACATTGTTAAACCCACCTGACCGGAACTTGCTGGCGCAAGTCTTGATAGACAATACGGACATTTTCCAGCTAGGGGGAGAGCCAACCCCTTTTGCTGAGCATCGTATTGATACGGGTGACCATTCTCCTATTTTTGTACCTCCGTATCGTCTGACTCCTGCGAAAAAGCAAGATCAATCCAAAAAGATTGCCGATCAATCTCGCCGACATAGTCAATCTTACAAAGTAGGAGATAAAGTCCTCGTTCGATCTCATGTACTAAGTCAAGGGAGCAAAGGTATCACCGCCAAATTTGTTCCTAAACGCGACGGACCATATATAATAACCAAGAAAGTTAGTCCAACTACTTTTCTGATATCATCAATGCGAAGTCCTGAGGAAAGCTTAGGGAAATATCATTCTCAGGATCTGACGCCCTTCATTGATAGTAGTAGTACAGGAAATGACCTACCACCCAAACCTGTTATACCTAAGCGACGACGCGGACGTCCGAAGCGTACGGGTCATGACCTAGTCCAGGAACGAGGGCGTACTCCTAGACCAGAGGGGGAGTATATAGCAAGACAACCCGGGCCTAGTATTTCCGGACGTCGTGAACTACGTCTCCCGCCTCGTTACTGCGAATACGCGATGTAGGTTGTATATAGCTAATATTTGAATTTGGTGGTATAAGCGTGTGTTGATGTTCTTTTCTTAATTTTGACAGAGACACGAGGAAGAGCTCTAGCTATCGCGTCGCTTGTACTATTTATACTTATTTAATTGTCCACGTGACAATACGTAGGAAGTCCTGGGATAAAGGCTTGCCACATACATCTAGTCTCTGGTCTGGGCAGCACAAGTATAGTTTCGGAGGTTTGATCTCATTGATGGCAGTGCAGGAATGGGTATATATAAAATTGTAAATATTGGACTTCATATTGAATTATTTTGAGCATTATTCAAATCATTATTGTGTAGAGAAAAGTGCTACCTTGGCTAAGATCTAAGAAAATCACTGTAATGAATATCTCCCAGTAATTATGGCTATTCAAAAATCGATTTTCATTTAAAAACTCTAGTTCGTAGAAATCTTTTATGCTATTGGCCTAATGTTCATTTAATTCAACTATTAATAATTAATTACTTAATCATTTATTCTGATTGGGAATTTGATGAGAATTTAATATCTTCTGACCACAACGCAATAACCTTCTCGATACGGGTGGACGCACATCTGCTTAGTCAGAGGCCGGTCAATACTCGTATCTATAACACAAGGAAGGTAGTGTGGTTGGAGTTCACATCAGCTTTCTAGGAGAAACTGTCTGATAGTAGTGTCTGAATACCTCACCTGCATTGAGGACACCTGTGAACAGGTGGTCCCAAAGACAGGTGGGCCAAAAGGGGTGGCTCGCCCTCCCTGGTGGTCGCAGGATTTGGACTGCCTCAAACGGGAGGTTGCGCGGAGGAAGAGGAGGATCCGTTGCGCCGCTCCTACTCGTAGGCCTTATATCTACGCGCCACTTTGGCGCCCTTGGAGCTTGTTGCCTTGCTTTAGCGGCTGAGTGCCTTAAGTACTCGCCTCCAAGCCCGGGTGAAGCTGTAAAAGCCGTCTGACTCTTGAGGGCCATTTCGGCTGTAGGAAGTAATTCATGCTACACCGGGCCGGATTCCTGCCACCGTGCCCGGCCAGTGTAACATGACTTACCCTTTAGAGAGCGGCCTTAAAAGTTATTTTCAATGGAATTTGTACGAAATTACTTCTCCAAATACATTTTATAAGTTGATTGATTATCACTCGTTAACTACTTTTACCTCTAATAGTTTTCCTTTTAAATTCATTATACTACTACCATAACATTTCACATAACCAGAAACAACCATTTATCTGACAGGGGAGGACACACTTGACTCTAACAAAATTTGCACTTTATAACTTAATATTTGGCAAACGGATCCTTAAATCGAAAAATTGTTTTCCCAGACCCATAATATTTTTGAAAGACCTATCCAGTGACATATCACACGATGTGATACACGAGAAAAAATTTGGGAGGTACAAAAAAATCTAAAATATCTAATAAGGTAAAAAATCTAGCTTGTACTGGCACCAAGCTCAAAAAATTGTAAACTCTTAATTTGTTTCGTACCTACTTTTTATGTCGCTTTATCGGTTAATTTCGTGTATATATATTTCATAATTTTGAGTTCATTTTTTTTATGACATTTTTTTTGAATTACATTTAATTTTGTTATTTTCCTTAACTTAAATTTTTCTTAGAACTAATAAGCTACTTTACAAATGAGCCATATCTTTGGAATAATTGGAATTTGGAATAAGCGTAAATTTTATTGCAGTTCACGGAAACGCCCATTACCCTCAGGGATAATGGTATCTCCGGCCACACTACGGGTTATATTCACCCAGTATATCGACATTAAGGCCGACTTCTTTCCTCATATTTGGAGCTGTCTTACAAGGATAAGGCACCAGGCCGCCCTGTCCTTAAATGTCCTCGGGGGTGATCATTATTTGGAATTATAAGCTTTTATATTTTATCGTACCTTTACACAATATGATAAATGTTAATTTTAGTCGGAGATCGAAGCCACTAGATTAAGGTTCCAAGGGTATTTTGTATTTGTTATGGTAATTAAACGGTATGTATTAATCAGGACTGTGTATCTCACTTTCCCTCCACACATGAACCCGAATCCCTACAACAACACTAGGTTATTTCGTTGTGATTTGTCTGTAGACTGGCGGTATTCCACCAGGCGGATTGCCCCAAGTAGAGATATATCTCCAAAGATATTTCTCATATTATTCATATTTCATAGATTGCCAAAGCATTCTATAGAATGCTAAATGAGAAACCGGCAAAGTATGAAATACATCTCCGATTCGTTTCGAATATCACGTGAGAGTTTTTGGGTTAAATCTCAAAGTGTCATGTGATTTTTTTTTGGTTTAAGTTCTCAATCTTATGTTATGTGGCCCTATATACATATATATATATATGTTGAAGCAAAGATAAATAAAAACATTTTAAGATTACGAGATAATTTGAAAACTTTTGTACTTTTGTATTTTTGAGGAATGCATGTAATTTATAACAATTCTTAGGCATTACATACGGCCGCGCCGGCTTGCTGGTATTTGTTCGCAACTCCAACCTAACCTAACCGAGCATTTCGGTATTTTGTGACGTAAATTCTATAGAATGCCTAGGGAATTTTATAAATGGCGTGTAAAACTCTAAAATACAAAGGTTATTCTAAAAAAATTATAAGAGTGCCATTATTACAAAATACTGACGATGATCGGTTAGGTTAGGTTGTACTTGCGAACAAGTACTAGCGAGCCGGCAAGCGCCACGTTTTCATGATCGCTACTCCGAGAATGACTATTCAGAGACAGAGTCGGACGAGTACGATCGCCTTATCCGAACTTTTTTCATACTTTTCCTAAATACAATTGGACATTCTTGCATAAAACCAAACTATATCACATAAAATACCGCAAAAATTACATATCATAGGGCCAAATAAAATAAGTTTATGACTTTAAAACAAGACCTTCACAGGCACTTTGAGATCCCGACAAAGATTCCCACGTGATATTCGAAACAAATCTGAGATGTATTTCATACTTTACCTAAATAGCATTTGGCATTCTATAGAATGCCTAGGCAAAGTATGTAATAATTCTATTTATTCATACATTTCGGCTACTCTTAGTTTAACTCAAAGCGTAGACGTATGGTAGAATATTGATCCATCGAAAGTAGTGAAGAGCGCGAAGCACCGCTGACTGCTACCCGTGAGCATCACGCTGCGTCTCAGGAATCCGAGACAGTCACAAAGCATGAAACACGTTTAAATCGCTGATGTTAAATTTCAGTAAACCTACATATTTTTCATCGCCGTTTTTCATACACGAAATTCCACGCGGACGAAGTCACAGGCACAGCTAGTTATAATATATTTATAATTTAAACAACAAAATTGAATTTAAAATTATTGCAATTTACAACATATCAATTCTTTGTTACCTTTATTACATTGATAAAATAACAAATTGAATACAATTAAAATATTTTTATTTAATGATATATAGTCTATCTAATCACAAGATAAGCTACCTATTTTCCGAAGCACAAGGGGGGTACGCAAGGGCTGGCGTCTTGAGATTGTGAAGCTTCTGGTTCTGTGTTAGCAGTGGCCGTTGCTGAAGCAAACGCCAGGATGGCCCACACTATCATCATTATGTACTTGAACTGAAATGGAAAACGCAAAACTGTAGTTATGAAGTTATCATGGCTCAGTGATAACTCGTTCAGACACGACGTTGATGGACGTGGTTTGGTATTCTGCAATGTCATTGAGATGTTGGTGAAGGAATACACCGTGATGAAACAATAGCATGATTATATAAGACTCAGCTAAATCCAATTCCGTGTCTACGGCTACATCTTCAGTTCACATCAGGAAAGTTTGTAATCATACGCTATTATACAAGATGAAGGGACTTATTGCTAATAAACATCAATTCTATTTCAACTTATTTACTTGAAATGCCATAATTTTATATTTTATCAGTATTGAATTAAAAGTTTACTTTAATTTACTAAATATATGTTACCTAAATTAGTTAATCAAATATTACGAAGGCACGTAACTTCTGTATATTGTTAGGTATATATCTATATTTTAAACTAATTTAAAATTTTATAACATTTATTATCACAATATAATCGATATTAATCAGGCAACTAAAAAGAAAAATCCTTCAGGAATTATCTCCTAGGATATTTCATTTGAAATGCCATACAAAGAAAAATAAGTATAATTAACGTGTGTTTTGAACCGGTAAGATACGATTACACCGTAGTAACCGACATAGATATATAATCTAATATATTTCCACTTAACAAATATTTTCATAAAAGTATAAACATTTAATAACAAAATAATATTTCTACTTACAGAGTTCATGTTGGCAGTTCTTGTAGAATTGTGTTGTAAGTAGATCAAATTTCGGTTTATATATACTTTTTCTTAGCTGAAAATGCGTATAAGATATTAAAATTAATTATATACCGAAATTAAACATTATTAAAAAACGCTTCGAACCGTCCAACCGTCTCTAATATATTCTTATTAGGAACTAACTTGTTCCAGCAGCTTCGCGCTCTTGACATTGCAATTGATACAGTCATTTTATTGTTTACTCGTTCCGCCTAAGCCTAATTATGTATTTTAACATCGTGATTTTCAAAGATTCCCTTATTCCGTTCACATTAACTTATAATATTTTGTTTAAAGAAAACTTATATACTTTTCTTTATTAGACGTACTTACTTACATTTTGGCTATATTTCGATGATACTGAAATAATTAAAAAAATTTAGGTACAAATATACAGATGATATTCCGCATGAGAGGATCCTTACAGAAGGTCACACATATAATTTGTCATGCTTGCTTAATGCTATGAAAATATTTTCTTAATTAAAAATAAGTGTTATTTAAATTTTTATGTACATAATTGACATATTCGAACATAATGGAAATATTTAAAGGACTTCAATGATGTGAGAGAACGGAACTTACTGGGTTCTTTCAATCGTGAATATGCTGGGTTGCGTTATTATATGACGTGAAGAGAGATTTGAGCAGGTCGTCATGACAGCGAGGACTGGCCATAGCCATCAATCCATAGATTGTAGATACCTCGGTGGAAACCACCACATGATACTTTGAGATCCCGCCAAAAAATCTCACGTGATCTTAGTTTAATTTATAGCGTAGACGTATGGCAGAATATCGATCTATCGAGAGTAGTGAAGAGCGTGAAGCACCGCTGACTGCTAACCGTGAGCATCACGCTGCGTCTCAGAAATCCGAGATATTCCTAAAGAACGAAACACGGTTAAATCGCCGATGTTGAATTACAGTACACCTATTTTCCTTTTATCACTGTTTTAAATATATGGAATTCCAGGCGGACGAAGTCGCAGGCACAGCTAGTTATAATATACTTATAATTAAAACAACCAATTGAATTTAAAAGTAGTGTTATTTAAGTGTGTTATGTGTTTTTTTTTCAACTCTTTTTTTCCAAGAATAGATGATTACAACTATTAAATTGAAAAATTTACAACTTAAATACAATTGACATAAAACTTTTTAGAACGATATGTAGTGTATCTAACCTCCAGCTAAGTTAGCCATTGCCAAAGAACTCATCAAACTAGGTATGTCGTTCCAGCTGCTTTGAGCTTTTAATGTTGCTATTGATGCTGACTTTTATTTATTTATTTGTTCTTTTCTAAGCCTAATTATATATTTTAACATCTAGATTGTCAAGTTCTGTACAACATTTTTTAAAGATAAAATGTATTTTCCATTTTTTAATTATATACTATTAGGAGAGAGGGTATTTTACGATTAATAATAATCTAACTACCGTCAAAATAAGTGGATTGTAGTACCAAAACGGATCTTAAACGTGTTCGGAAATGTTTGAGTGACGTATTCGGCTATATTCGGATACTTCCTACTACTATCGGATCACTCACATAGATACAACGGACGTGCCAAGAGAATCATTCTTGCGTGAACCGTCGAACAGTTAACATCGTCTAGTCACTCATTCATAGTGCGTGAATTATAGCAGTAGTCCATGAATTATATTCATAGCAGTCTCGAACGCTTGTCATCTAAGATCAGAACTGTGAAGACATGGTTTTTCTAACGAGACGAGAGTTCGGTGATACCTAACAATACATATACGTATAATTCAGCTATATTTTGAAATTAAGAAAATAATTAAAAATCAAGATAATACGAGGAGGAATCAAAAAGTCGTGAGAATGAGATAGAATATAATGACTATTGAGAACTTAATAATTTATTTTTCTACATAGTTTCAGAGTCTCTCTACACACAGAGTCCAGTTGCGCTTTTCCAAGGCTTCAATCCCTTTCACAAAAAAAGTTTTGTCTTGGTCCTGCTAAAAGCTCTCCACGGCATCCTTCACCTCGTTATCGTCTTCCTACCTGTTTCCCCCTTAAGTATTTTTTTTAATTTGGGGAACAGATTAAATTCGCTAGCCGCCAGATCTGGTGAATAAGGGGGGTGGTCAACCAATTCGAAGCCAGCTTGTTGAATAGCAGCCATCGCAACTGCAGACCTGTGCGCGGGTGCGTTGTCGTGATGAAACAGTACGCCCCTTCGAAGTTTCCCTCTCCTTTTCTCTTTGATGGCATTCCTCAACTTGAGAATTAAAGCTGCATAATATTGGCCTGTAATAGTGGTTCCACGCTCCAGGTAATCAATCAACATTATCCCTTCTGAATCCCAAAAGATTGAGGCCATAACCTTGCCAGCCGATGCCACGACACGAAACTTCTTCGGGGTCGGTGATGATGGCCGTTTCCATTGCGAAGATTGCCGTTTTGTCTCGTTATCAAAATGATGGACCCATGTTTCGTCCATTGTTACGAAACGAGAAAAAAAGTTTTCAGAATCTTCTTGAAACTTGTCCAACAATATCTTCGAAATGTCAAGTCGATTTTGTTTCTGACTGTCGATTAACAATCTCGGCACCCATCTTGCGGAGACTTCTCATATTCAAAGATTGTTTCAATATGGATTGAAACACTTGAATTAAGTATCGAATGGTAACTCTTCAATCGCTCAATACAATTTTCTTGACTTTCGCAACATTCTCTTGGGTGACTGACGTCGATGGACGGCCGCAACGATGTTCGTCTTCCGTGCTCATTCTCACTACTCGAAATTGAGAAGCCCACCTTGCTACAGTGGAATACGGCGGAGCAGACTCTCCTAATGTTGCCTCCAAATCGCAATGAATCTCTTGCGTCGTTAACTTACTTTGCGTGTAAATGTATTTTTTTAATGATATTTGTGTATGTTATGCTTTTTCCACAAGAGATCAATACTGTCCAGATTGAGCTGTGCTTAATGCTATCGAATGCTTTTGAGTAATCAATGAAGGCTGTATAAAGAGGACGATTATATTCTTTATATTTTCTAGTATTTGATGTAATGTGTGTTTACCATAGACTGTTAGGACTGTTGCGCGTATGCGTATGCTAAAATTAAAATAAGGGTGTGTATGATCAATATAGAGAATTCAGACTTGCACCGGCATGTTCCATTAGTTGATTGTTGTCTATTTTTGATGCTATTCTGCTCAATAATATGGAGGTAAAAATTTGTAAATGCTCGGCAGTAAGCTTATTGGCCTGTAGTCTCCAATATCTGGTGGATTTTGTTTTTTATAGTGAAGTATTATGTGTAACTTGCTCCATTGCAGGGAAGTTTTTCCAGTTACAAGCACCGTGTTGAACATTTGATCTATGTATGAATCAAGGTGGTCTTATTTGGGTTGCTTCGTTACTTATGTTGTCTGGACTAGGACTTATTTCAGTTTTTAATTTCTTTACATGTTTTGAAAATTCATCATTATGTATAGGTACTAAGTATTGTGTTTGTTTCTGTGATTTCAAAGTTTAGGCACTACGAAATATTTCCGGGATATACGTTGGGTCGCTAATATCGTAACCATCAGCAAACGGGTCTTTATTTTCAGTGTTTTAATTGCTTTCGGATTTACTTTGGCAGTAGTACACTATCATTTAACTAGCATTAGCAATAGTACTAGGTAATAGCATTTTAGACCATCATTTTCATTATCATTTCAGATCTCTCATTTCGCTTCATAGTTTTGTGTTAAGCTAAAATTTAAAAGAAAGGTAACAATAAATACCATACAGAAATGTATTATTTAATTTGTAACTTCCACTCACTGAGCAAAATTTATAAGTAAAATAGTATTATCTCATACAAATCAAGGGCTATAATATATTATTTTGACATAATTTCCTTGAAAACACCAATTGTTTAAAATTAAATTCAATAAGTTATTATTTTGAAATGATACAAACAAATCATATTATTTAAACAGGTAAAAGGGTGTAAAGGCAAAAGAAAGGCGTGAATATTGAGGTGATAGTTGATAGGGGAGAGTGGAAGAGGATAACAGGTTGTGCAGACCCTACTTTTAGGTGAGAAAAGGGTAAGAAGAAGATGGTTCGCTGACTTTATTAATAATCTGTAAAGTATTGTCATATTTTATTGGATATTACACATTATTTCATTACAATAAATAAAACTTACAGAATACAAAGCTGGAGGCTTAATGAATAAATATTACTCTGGTTCGCATTAGAGGCAAAGGGAACAAAAAAAAAAACACACACACAACACCAAGTCTCGTTCGACCTATCTGAATGTGCGGACGCCCGAGTTTGATTACCTGGTAAATTGATAAACGTACGTAAGTATTTAAAATCTCAAAAGATGCCTACAACGCCCACAGCAACAAAATATGGTAAAATATATCGAAATATTACACCTTCTAAGAAATAAATTAAATTATCTAAGTACTAGAGCAGGAGCGAAATAGTATCATGTTTCCTCAAGCGCCTATCTGCCCATATTAGTAGAAGAATCACCGCTTTTTAACGTCTGTAAAGGTACAATTAAATACCCCTGCAAGATCTCTTTACATCTTACGCTGCTGGGCTCTTTTCTATGAGGTCACGTAAAAAAAAAACCTGTGTGACTGGAGAATAGTTAAGGAGTGGAGTTCAAGATGTTACACATTGTAGGTTTAACGTAGAATTTCTGAAAAGACTAAATCTGTGCATACAAGAAAATTATTATGATTATAATATCATATCGAGTAATTAATTTCGAGCAATTTTTAAAATATATGAATACAATAATTTTAGTTGATATCTTATTTAGGTATCTATTCAATGGAAATATGCCTAAGTATCTATTCGTACGTGTCCTTCATGCTAGTTCGATATGTAGGAATTGTTAAATTTAATGGTCTTCTTTAATTGTAAGTTAAATTGTTTATTTGAGAGATGTTATCCTTATCAAAGGCCCCTTCGATTTGTACAATAAAATTGTGAATGTCTCTTTTAATTGATTTTTAGTTCGTACGATTACCAGTACAGGTAAGCTTTTTAGAAATCTGTGAATGCAGTTATTCTATTTTTAAAACAAAATAATGTCACCTTTAAGTATCATTTGCAATCTTAAATATTTCATGTACATTTCCACCATGTTCCATTCGTTTTTTCCACCCGTATATATATAATTACATATTAGATTCATTCTGTGGGTGATTACTACTACACAGGTTTACTACAACAGAAACTGATAATATAGTGTTATTTGACATTGGAATATTGACTGATAATTAAGGTACTCCTCATTACAATCTAACTTCATACAATACTATCAAGAGAGAAAGGAAGAAAATAATGTCGACAATATTACCATATATTTTTATAATTATAACAACCAATTAAATAAAAAAGTGTTGTAATATATCAACTTTTTTTTATTTCTTCAAGCATAGGTGATAAACAATTATTACATTGAAAAATTTACAACTTCAATAAAATTGAAGTAAAACTTCTAAGAATTATATTTAGTGTATTTAACCACCAGATACCCTAGGTAATGCAGAACTGATCATCTCAGGCATGGCGTCTTGAGATTGTAAAGCTTCTGGTTCTGTGTTAGCAGTGGCCGTTGCTGAAGCAAACGCCAGGATGGTCCACACTATCATCATTATGTACTTTAACTGAAATGGAAAACACAAAACTATAGTTATGTAGGTATCATGGCTCAGTGATAGCTCGTTGAGAAGCCGCTCGATCGAGTCGATCGATGTGGTTGGAATTCTGCAATGACCTTGAAATTTAGGTGAAGGAAAACACTGTGATGAAACGATAGTGTGATTATAAGACTTGTTCTAGTGGTCGCAATGTTCGAGTTTGAAAACCTTTCACCAAGTTACTATGGATGTGTTCGGAGAGCTGCATTGGACAGCCTAATTCAATTCCATGTCACCTAACTAGCATATAATTTTATTTCATCTTATTTACTAAAATGCCATAATTTCATAATTGTTCAGTTTTTGTTTCTAGAAAGTTAAATAATTCTTTACACTAATTGACTAAATTAGCTAATAAAACATTACGGAAGCACGAAACATCTATATACTATTGTAGGTACATATATATCTATATTTTTAAATTATATTAAATTTTCATAACAGCTATTATGACAACATAATCGGTATCAATCAGGCAATTAAAACAAAATTCCTCCAGGAATTAGGTAAGTATCATCTAGATATTTAATTTAACTAATAAACTGTATCACCAACCGAAATACGCATAGTTAACGTCTGATATGAACCGGTAAGAAACGATTACGCCGCATTATAATGTACTAGCGGTGTGCCCGCGGCTCCGCACGCGGTTTTACCTTTACTTTTAATTATATTATTGGCAACTCATAAATAGTCTACCAATTGAGAAAAGACATATTGTACTTCCCGTGTACAAAATTAGACTTTTTTTACGATCCCTAAATACATTTGTAACGGTTCTTACAGCATATCAATTATGAAATGTCGTATGCTTCCCGTGTACAAAACAAAATTAGATCAGAATCGGTAGAGAATTCATTTTTTCATTTTTTTCTTGCGACTTTTAAAAGTTATATTGAAAATTACCCATTAGTTGTGGAATAACTTATGTTTCCCTTATATGTTCATCGAAATCGGTAAATAATAAAAAAATAAAATATATTTTTTTTTACGGTTTTTAAAAGTATTATTGAAAATTCTTATAGCCCATCAATTTACTAATGACATAAGCTTCTCGTGTACAAAATTTCATAAGACGCGGTCAAGCCGTTATTGAGTTAAATCCCGGACATACAAACATAGAGATTTTTTTTTTACCGGCGCATTCGTGATCACTGTCCTTTATCCTATCCCATTCCTATGTCCATTGGGAAATTAGAAAAATAATTAGATGTACAGATATAACTACAGATTTATTAAACATTTTGATAAGAATATATACCTACAACTAAATAAGAACAATATTTCTACTTACAGAGTTCATGTTGGTAGTTCGTGTAGAATTGGTGTTTGAAGTAAATATTTTTTAAAGTTTATATATATATATTGTTTTGTTAACTGAAAACGCGTATAAAATATTATAATTAATTATAAAAAAGACCGAAATTAATGTTATAAAAAAAACCGCTTCGAACCGTGTAACCGCCTTATTAATATTTTTATTAGCAATTAACTTGTACCAGCGGCTTTGCGCTCTTGAATTTGCTATTTGATGCCGTTTTTTGTTTATTACTCGACAGCAAAAAAGGAGGGTTATATTTTTCAAGTATATGTATGTATGTACATCTATTTGTTGTTAGATTCCTCTTAATTATGGAAGTGACATAGGCTATATAAAATTTCAGTACGACATCTGGAAATTAAATAAAAGAGGAAAAACAGAAACAAATATTTTGTTGTTGTATATGTACACAAATGGAGTACACAATGTGTTGTATACAAATGTTTTGTTATATTAGGTCTTTACTTATGAAATTGCCGTGTTGTATGAAAAAATTTAAACGATGTTTTTTCATGTATTTTTTATTTTTATTAATCGAAGTAATGACCCATGCAATCAGTGCATCTTTGCCAGCGCAGTGGCAGTTTATTGATGTCCTTCTTAAAGAAATCAGCTGGACGGGAGGCAACAAATTCTTCAAAGGCATTTTGTACTGCCTCTCGGGTATTGAATTTTTTTCCCGCATAGGAGTTATCCAAATTCTGGAAAAAGTAGTAGTCTGTAGGCGCAAGGTCTGGTGAGTAGGGCGGATGACGGAGAACTTCCAACCCCAGTTCTTGCAACTTGGAGACTGTCTGATGTGCAGTATGAGGTCGCGCGTTGTCGTGCAGGAGCAGCGGAGACGAGCGATTGACCAATGCTGGTTGGAGATGTGCCAGCTTCTCCATCATTGTGTTCAGTTCTTCACAGTACACATCTACAGTAATGCTCACCCCGTTTGTTAAGAAGCTGTGATGAATCACACCGGCGCTAGACCACCAAACAGTGACCATCACTTTTCTAGGGGTAAGTTTTCGTTTAGGGCATTGTTTAGGTACTGAACCAGGATCCAACCAACTTGCTGAGCATTTGCGGTTATCAAACAGAATCCATTTTTCATCGCAGGTAACAATTCGGTTCAAAATTCCTTCATTTGTGTGTCTGTTGAGCAGTGCAAGGCCCGGTAAAGCTGTAAAAGCCGTAAAGGCTCCAGGGCCCCTCAGGCTAACAGTGTAGTCAGTTCGAAAAAAAAAAAAAGCAGTGCAAGGCACGTCTCGACGCGTACTTTGCGCTGGCGATCATTGAGCTCGTGGGGCACCCATTTGTCAAGCTTTTTTACCTTACCAATTTGACGCAAATGGACCAATATTGTTTTGACGCTAACGTCGAAAGCCGCTGCTAATTCAGCCGTAGATTGTGTATCATCAGCTTCTACAATCGCCTTTAATTCGTCATTGTCGACCAAAGTCTTCGGACGACCGCGAGGTTCATTTTTCAGGTCGAAATTCCCAGAACAGAAGCGAGCAAACCAATAACAGGTGGTGCGTTGGTTTGTAGTGTTAGCTCCGTAAACGTCGTTGATGTTGCGTGCCGCTTGTGCCGCGTTACTGCCACGACGGTACTCGTATTCCATAATTACTCGAATTTTTAACGTATCCATGATGATAAAAAAGATTTAAATGCGATGAAAATGTAACACTAATCAATAAACAAATGACTATTTTTGGAAAAAGAATTCCATGTTTATAAAATAAAATTAATTTTAAATTAGAATTCTTAGCCAAACAAAAATTATTTTGATTTGAAATGGCCAGTACTGCAGAACGGCAATTTCATAGGTAAAGACCTATTATATGTGTATCAACTCTAGTAAATAGCCAATTCCAAATATATAATTATTTTTACCTATATGAACATATTATAAAAGGCAACATAAATACCTCTGTCTGTCTGTCCGTATTGTGCAGTGCTAATAACTCGCGAGCCACTTAACCGTTTGTATTGTTTACATTGTATTATATTCATTGTGAATAAATATAGAAAATAATTCTGTTTATTTAGGTATATAGGTATACAATTTCATCGATTTCGAAGTACCTAGTACTAATACCAAAATATATAATTATACTTATATAGTAAGTATTCTCTTAGCCACAGAACATTATTTTGTTAACACTATTATCTACCGGCGAGCTTAACCGGCGAAACCGATTTGTGGCAATTGTTCAACATTTGTGAGTTGCCCCAAAATATGAGACAGATGGGTGACAACACTTTTGTGGAAATTTTAAATAACCTTCGCGTTGGAGAATTGACAATGGAACAACTGGATATCCTGGACAGATTTTCCCAACAACAAGACGTTGATACTTATAATACAAAAATAACTGCAGAGTTGGGTGAAGTTTTAAAACTGTATCAGGTAAACGCTGTCGACATTTCGTTAGAAACAAAAACCTACGGCCAATGCATTCGCAAAGAGTTTATATCTGATGCTCCAAACAAGACCGGAGGCATTCTCGGCACTTTATGTATTGGGATTAAACCGCGAGTAATGTTGCGTCGTAACATTAATGTTAATCACAGACTAGTGAATGGCGCTACGGGTGTTATCCGAAGTATTGAGAGTCCAGTCAGAAGTGGACGAGCCGAGGCGAGCCAACTCTTACCCCAATCCTCTGGCTCCTTTGATAAGCAGAGGGGTACAGGAGAGGGACGCCGTCGGTCTGGTAGTAGCCGCCAGTCATAAGGACTGACGTTGCCCGGGGCACACCACGAGGAGTTTCCAGACACAATGTCCCACGTTCTCCCTCTCTTGCGGCAAATCAAGCCTAGGTCCGTTCCACTGGCATGGAGCCCTTAAGTCAGCAGCCGCTCGCGCTATACAGTTACACTACATTCACTAGCTACCAACATACAATCATTACACTGGATCTCTACATACATGCACACCACATAGATACATAGGTAAAGGACCTTTTTTCTTTTTTTGGCTAGGTAGTTTAGTACAAAATTTACTGATTACTCAATACATATACGCACGTTTCTTCCCTCCTCCCAGAGGAAAGAATCATGTATATATGTATAGTTAGTTTAGAACGAATTACGGATAGGCAATTAGTCAGTTCTCGGCTTATTTGCGACTACGGCAACAGTCCAAGCCGAGGCTCGGCCGTTTTGGCACCCTGTCGCGTGGACAAATGCATAGATTTATAGTTCGAAAATAATATAGATGAATGAAACAGAAATGAAATCAAAAATTAAAATGTTACGTATATTCCGAAACCAATCTACAATTGGTATATTAAACCTAAATTAATACCTGTTTAAATTAAGGCTAATAATTAATCTTGAGAAAATTGATAACATAAAGGAATTCAATCATGTCAAAATTGATTATCTCCAACCAGATATCGGCATGGCAGGCTGTTGCTCAGCACGAAAGGTCGAAAAAGTCCGATGTAGCTAGTGTCTCACAGGAAATATAGAATTGAGCACAATTTATTGTAAGTATGTACCTTTATTTAATTTGAGTACATGACCAATCGAAATATCCAATATATATTTATATATATTATATAGATGCGCAGGTCTCATTAAATCACATAGATTTATATTTCAGATTTGACTATTATTCTGCATTATATGTTGTAGTTCTTATTCGTTAGCTTGATAGTATATATTACTCTGTCAAAAAAGTACCGGGAAAAGATCAATAATACACAAAATGTTAGTTATTATTCCAAATTTATTTTATCGCCTTCAAAGTATGTTCCTTCAGAAAAGATAAACTTACGCCAACGAATAATCCAATCATCAAAACATTTTTTAAACGCTTTTTCCGGAATTGAATTTAATTTGCTCTCTTAAATGCCACGTAACGCTCAAAAAAATTCTTTATGTACCGTTTGATCTTCCGGTAAGAATTCCGAGTGCACCACACCGCGATAGTCAAAGAAAACAGTCAACATGACTTTGGCCTGGTTTTTTCGGTTTCGGTTCAGTTGGAACGCGCCACTCCAAAGCTTGTTGACTAGTTTGCATGTCAAACTCGAAAACGCACATCTCGTCACCAGTAACAATATGTTTCATGAATGTTGGGTCGGAATTGACTCGTTCTAGCATGTCCTCAGCGACGGTTATGCGATTGAGTACTTGTAGAAAATGAGGTATTTTGGGCCTAGCCGAGCGGCAAGGCAACATGTTTCATACGCGAGTGGTTATTTAAAATAATACGGATCGACTCGTAAGACACAAAAAGTTTAGCAGCTATCTCAAACTTAAATGAGGATTTGCAGTTACTATTTCCTTCACTTTTGAGATTTTAACTTCAGTTGAAGACGTTGGTGGCCTTCCAGGGCAAGGAAAATCTTACAGCATATCTCGACCGTTTTTGAACGCTTTGTACCACTCATAAGCATGTGTTTTTGATAAAGTCGGTTCACCGTAAGCCTTCTGTAACATTTTCAGTGTCACTAAATTCCATTGGTGATGCAAAATTTAAAACAAACTCTTTGTTCGATGTTTTTGTCGATTATAAAATTCACAATACACACTACATATGATCTAACTAAAAACAGCACTGTTTTTAACATAAATGACAGATGCAACTCAAATTCCGCGCCCAAATGAAAAACAGTTGTGCCAAACTAACAACAACAAAAAAAATGAATAAACAAATCATACATTCCCGATAATTTTTCTAAGCTGAAAATGCGTATAAAATATTACAATTAATTATATAAAAAGACCGGCATTAATCATTATAAAAAAAAATCGTATAATATATTCTTATTATGAACTAACTTGTTCCAGCGACTTCGCGCTCTTGACATTGCCTATTGATGCAGTCTTTTAATTGTTTACTCGTTCCTCCTAAGCCTAATTATGTATTATAACATCGTGAATTTCAGAGGTTCTTGTATTCCGTTCAACATTTTTTTTAAAGAAAACGTATTTACTTTTCTAAATTATATACATATACGTACGTACATTTCAACTATATTTCGATGATACAAAAATAATTAAAAATCGTAGGTAGAGATATACAGATGATATTCCGCATGAGAGATTCCTTATAGAAGGTCATAAATATAATTTGTTATGCTTTGCTAATGTTATGAAAATATTTTCGTAATTAAAAATAAGTGTTATTTAATTTTTATATAATTGACATAATCGAACATTCTGGAAATATTTAAAGGACTTCGATGATATGAGAGAACGGAACTTACCGGGTTCTTTCAATCGTGCATATACTGGGTTGTGTTATTACATAACGTGAAGAGAGATTTGAACAGCTCGGCATGACAGCGACGACTGGCTATGGATTGTAGATCCCTCGGTGGTCGCCGATGTTGTTGGATGATACTGTACCTACTTGCCATCAGGTAAAGAGCCATCACTTTGCAGCGCTATGATAAAAACATTAAAGTCATTTCACCACAAATTTCACTTTAATTGTTTCTAAGTACATCTTAAAAGAACATTCCGTCGCGATAAGCTGCGCCGATCGTACGTGTGCATCTTGAGATCGTTATCGCGGTTGAAATGTTTATTTTTTTTCTCGACTACCTACTTTTAGTATACATTTAGTTAATAATGGATAGTTTGAGTGCAAATAGTGTTATGTCTACGGAATGCGAGAAACAAGTTAACGAGAGTCAACTGCAACGCCCTGACGTGAAAAGACCGAGAGAAAATAGTATTTCAATAGAAGACAGCGAAGAAAACTATGCAGATGATGGTTTCATTACAGTTCGAAAAAAGAATAAGCACCCGGCTAAGAATATTTTAGACGATAACCAAAATGATGGATGTGAAGACAAAATTGAGGTATGTATTACATCTAAAAATATACTTCCCAAGCAATTTGGTATGGCAAAGTTATTAAAAAGTGAAAATATAGAAGGTGTTAACAAAATAAAAAACAAAGGTCCATACAAAATCATTATAGAATTTGATAAGGAGTCTGAAGCTAAAAAGTTACTTAATTGTAAAAGATTTAATGACACTGATATTATATGTCAGAAAATTAATGAGAGAAATATTAGTTACGGGATTGTTAAACAAGTAGATTTTGACATAAATGATGAAGAATTATTAAATACATTGCAAAGTGAATATGAAATTTTTTCTATCCTTCTCTTGAATTGATTAACAGACGAAAAGAAGTGGATACCAAGTGAAACCATCCGGGTAGGTTTCAGAACATCTACCTTGCCACCATATATATATGGATACGGATGTAGATTTAAGGTGGAATCATACACATTTTCAGTTTCACAATGTTCGATTTGTTGGAAGTTTGGTCATTTGAGAAAGTCTTGTTCTACAAAAGTTAGTCTATGCCCGAAATGTGGAGAGCCACATGAAAGTTGCGAAACAATTGATTTCAAATGCATAAATTGTAAAGGGCCTCACATGTCTCTTGATAAATCGTGTCCTGTGTTCATCAAAGAAAAAGAAATCCGAAATATAATGTGTCAAGATCAGTTAACCTACAGAAAAGCTTTAGAAACATATTTGACAAATACTAATATGAAAAACCCTCTAGTCACACAAGAAGTTCTGGATAAACCTCTCACTTCAGAAATGGAAAGAAGCTATGGAGATATATTAGTGACAGAATCAACAGCTGTAGAGTCTGAGTCTAGTTCGGATAAAATGCAAACTAATGCTGATAAAAGTACATGTAAAAACAAGCCTAAAAAGCAAAATAAAAAAAAGAAATCTAAACAAAATAAATTTAATTTAATTGCTGAAGAGGTGAATATTACTCATAAATCTTTCGAGGAAGGTAGAAAACCGACTACAAGTTCAACTCAAAGTAAAAACAAGGAAAAAAGAGATCATTCGACTTCCAAGTTTTTAAACAAAATTTGTTGAATATTATTGTAGCAGATATTAGTTTGAATGAAAAAATAGAACTATTAATCAAAAATCTGTATGAAGGAGCAAAATATGTCTTATTAGCATTATTTAAAAATACAGATATTACAAAGAAAATTTTCAATTTTTTTTTGTCAATGGATAATAAAAACAAACAGAATTTAGTAATAAAAATATTTCAGTGGAATTCACAAAGTATCAAGCCCAAAATTATACCTTTTGCATCACTTTTGAATGAAGAATACATATTGCAATAATAAGTGAATCATGGTTGAATGCAGAAATAACTCTTAACCTCAGTGGATATAACCTTTTTAGAAAAGATAGATTAGACGGATACGGAGGTGTTGCTGTAATAATACATCATTCATTAAAAGCCCACATTTGCCCTTTTCCCTGTAATAATCTAGGTATAGAACTAATTTATGTCAAAATACTAAATTGTTCTTCATTAAAAAATATTCTAGCTATTTACTGCCCTTCCTCGGTACACACTACTCAATCAGACTGGGATGATATTTTTTCTCGATTCTCTGCTAAAACACTAATTGCGGGAGACTTTAATGGACATCACACGAACTGGTCTTATAAAATTAATAGTAGAGGTACTCAACTTTTTGATTCGTGCTTAGAATACGGTTATATTTCGCTTAACGATGGGAGAGCCACAAGAATTAAGTTAGTGAATCAATGTCTTCAGGAATCGGCTCCAGATATTACTTTTGTTTCTCTTGATTTAGCTGTAAATTTTGTTTGGAATGTCATAAATGAAAATTTAGGCAGTGACCACCTGATTATTAAAATGACTATGAATTATACTGACAGTATTCAATATGAATTAAAGCGAAATTTTAAGTTAGCCGACTGGAGTGGATATCGGGACCATTTAAGTGTCGTCTTCACTGAAGATCAAGTGTATAAGAATTTGCAAGATATGTATGATCACTTTGTTACTCAAATTCAATCAACTGTTAATTTATATATTCCTTTTGTTAAAATTTATAATAATTTTAAACCTAAACCTTATTGGAGTTCAGTTTTGTCAAAAAAAGTAGCTGAAAGAAGACTAGCACTTAGCAAATTTAGGAAAAATCCTAGACCATATAATCTAAATGTTTTGGAAGAAAAAGTAGCAGAAGCACATTCTGCTATTAAAAAGGCAAAAGCTCTAAGCTGGCAAAAAATTTGTAGTGAGTTAGATGAATGTGTTTCAATATCTGAAATGTGGTCAAAAATGCGATGGGTTAAAGGAAAAAGGTTTTCAAAATTTGATGCATCTGAAAAACTAAAAGAAGAATTACTTTGTAACCTAGCTCCTGACTATGTGATGAACATTTCTCCTTCATTTAAAATCTAAAAACACGGATCTTGAGAGTAAAATAAATATTCAAGAAATTGAACATTGCATTAAGAAAAGAGATACTGCTCCTGGGCATGATTTAATTACTTATTCTATGATTTTGAATCTACCTTATGCTGGAAAAAATTTTTTACTAAAATTATACAATCGTATTCTGGATGAGGGGTGTGTACCGTATCAATGGCGTAGTATAATTATTGTTCCTATACCTAAAATAAGAAGAACTTGTAGTGAAAATCCATAGCTTAGGCCTATTTCTTTGTTATCCTGTTTGTGCAAGATTTTCCATTCCATGATTACTAAACGTGTTGAATGGTTTGTAGAACAAAATAAAATTTTATCTAAATATACTACCGGTTTTAGAAGAGGTCAGTCATGTTTAGACTGCTTAACTAGATTGATTACACAAATTCAAATATGTTTTTCTGATAACGAACCTACTTTAGCATGTTTTTTAGATGTTGAAAATGCTTACAATAATGTTTTACCGGGAGAGGCTATCAGAATATTAGACAATATTGGTATCGGTTTAAAAATTTGTAAATATCTCTATTCTTTCCTTAGTGAAAGACACTTGAAAATTAAAAATGAAGTTTCATATCATGTGCACAGTAGATGGACCAATAAAGGTTTGGCTCAAGGAGATCCTGTTTCTCCTTTAATTTTTAATATTATTACTTCAACTATTTGTAAATCAATTAATAATGTTTTTGTTGGACAATACGCTGATGATTTTGTTCTATACTCCAGACATAAGCTTTTGGAAACTAGTCAAAATAGGATGCAATATTCCTTAGTAACTATGATAAATATATTAGAAAGCTTAGGATTAGAAATTTCTGAAACAAAATCAAAATATTGTATTTTTAGTAGAGGTCACAGAAGACAATTAATAAAATGAGTTATTAATAAGGTTCCACTTTCTAGTGTAGACAATATTAAATATCTTGGTATGTGGTTAGACAGGTCGCTTCGCTGGGGTAAACACATAACTGAAGTTTTGGCCAAATGCTATAAATTCCTTAATATATTAAAGGTCTTAGCGGGTTCTTCCTGGGGAGTCCACCCTAAGCACCTAAGGAGAATTTACATTTCACTAATTCGCAGTAGAATAGATTATGGTTGTTTTTTGTATCATAGTAGCGCTAATACCCATGTATTTAAGATAGACAAGATGCAAAATCAAGCACTTAGAATTATTGGAGGTTTTATTAAAACTACTCCAATCCATGTCATGGAGTGTGAACTTTGTATCCCTCCTTTAGCTATAAGAAGAACTTATCTTGCGTATAAATACTTTTCAAAAATTAACCAGTTCAATGAAAATATTACATTAGTTCATTTAAATAGCCTTTATAATAAATCACAATCTAGATATTGGGAAAGGAAAAAGAAACCCTTATTGTCATTAGTTTATAAGGATATGTAGGCAGAAAATTTTCACAAATCAGATATCTTAGATATGTACACCTTAAATACATGGGTAACAAATATAAATACATATAATATTATAAGAACTAATTTAGATTGTATTGTAAAATCCAAAAAATCATTCAGTAATGAATGTCTTAAATATAGTGTATTAGAGGAATTAACTATAAAGTATA
Organism: Saturnia pavonia; assembly: GCA_947532125.1. Lineage (NCBI taxonomy): Eukaryota > Metazoa > Arthropoda > Insecta > Lepidoptera > Saturniidae > Saturnia > Saturnia pavonia. The sequence goes on from OX383906.1 coordinate 15,744,967, forward strand.
ATGGATGGTACAAGTTGTATACCGATGGCTCTAAAAATGAATACAGTATGGGATCAGCATTTTATGACCCTCAGCAGAACTATCATGAGAAATATAAGATTACAGCAAAAATTTCGATAATGTCTTTGGAACTTATTGCAATTGACAAAGCCTTATCATATGCTCTTAAACTAAAATTACAAAATATAGTTATTTTTACTGACAGTAGAAGTGCTTTACAGCATATAGCTCTCTCTTCCTCTGGACAAAGAGGCAGCCCGACAGCTTATGAAATATTACAAAAAGTTCATGATATAGAGCAAATAGGTTTGGATTTGAAGTTATATATATGGCAGATAGTTATATATGTGAGATCAGGGTGCCTTTCATGCTATATTATCTAAACCAGGTAGTTCTGATGCCTTTTCGGTATACAACTTCATTGTTTGTTATTTTAAATAAAGCTAGTTTATTCACTAGGCCGACATAACCCCAAGTATTCAAGGCCTTAAAAAAAGAAAAAAAAATCTTAAAAGAAGTGCAACTGGTAATAACACCTAGAAATAGACTGTCAGCAATCTGTGTAGCCCGAATACTGCGATAGTTTGGCCATATCGCATGAGAGAGTTGCGCATCGGGCCTGTTAATAAAATTAGTTTTTTAATAAGCAAGGAATAGTTTTCGTCAGTGTTATCATGAAATGTTGATGAAATTAACGAGAAATAATGTTAAAGTTCAAAGCGCTAATACCTAGTGTACCTGCACAAGCTTACTACTACTAATTACTAAGCAATTAGTAAAAATGAGGCAAGTTATTTGTGTGCGCAACAATGAGTGGACTGTATGGAAAATGTTACTAATTCAATAATGTTAGGTCTATAATGTGACACAAGTTTTAAAAGTACCTCCGAAGACCAAATAAATTATATATTTGTGAATCGATGCGAAAATGGGGAACAATATATGTAGGATAGGTAAGGTACTCACTCGTGGTCCAAGCTAATGATGGCTCCTTTCTCCCGATTTGGATTACGCATGCGTGTGCGCACGTGGTCAAGCTCAACGGCACAACTTGCTCGGAGCGATACGTCCGATTCGACCAATGACCTTAGGAGACAATGCGACTTGCGCGCAAGCCGGCACGAACGACAACACTGACGGGTGGTAGGAAAGTAGATGGAGCGGGGCGGGGGTGGATTGAGGGATGGGATATTAGCACATCGATTCACAAATACGATAAATTGGCGCAAACATTCCCCCCCAGCTTGAAGGAACCCGTTCCTTCTAAACAAACGAAACGAAACTAAACTAAACGAAATTAATTCAAACCGAAACGAAACTAATTTATTTTGTATATAAACGAACGAATTAATAAACTAAATAACTAAACTATATCCCTAACCTAAAAGCGAACCATTTCGCCACTATTGGTTCGGCAAGGGACAGAGACGTACAACTGGCCGCAGATATGAAACCTGTAGCCGTTCTAACTCTTACTATGCGAGTGACTCCGTTTGAGCCAGGAAACACCTCCTCAACAATGCCCATTGGCCAATGCAGAGGAGGAGCATTTTCAGTGGCAAGAATAACCACAGTACCGACAACTACCGGGTCACTAGGGGTATTCCACTTCTGTCTCGATTGCAGAGTGTATAAATACTCCGTTCTCCAACGCTTCCAAAACGATTGTACCAGTTTATCTAACATATCGATACGCTATAGAAGATGTAGCCTATCTTCAGTAATATCCTTAGCGGGAAAATATTTCAAAGGTGTAGTGTTCAAGAAATGAGCCGGCGTTAGGGCGAGAGGTTCAGAAGGGTCACTCGACATAGTGCGGCACAACGGCCGAGAATTCATCACGGCTTCGATTTGAGCGAGAACTGTAGACAGTTCTTCGAACGAGAGAATTTGTTCGCCGATAACGCGATACAAATCAGTTTTCAAACTCTTTATATTAGCCTCCCAGTTGCCTCCAAAATGACTAGCTGCAGGGGTGTTTAACATCCACGTTATACGGTTTTCGGCTAACATTTGAGCGAACTCCGTATTGAAATATTTCGAACGCAAAAACGAATGTAATTCGGAAAGCGAGCGTTTAGCTCCAATATAGTTGGTTCCATTATCCGAATATACGCGACCTACAGGACCGCGACGCGATATAAAACGCTTAAAAGCTGACATAAAACTCGAGGTGCTTAAGTCGCCAGACAACTCTATGTGTACGGCCCGAGTGGTCATACATACGAACAGACAAACGTACGCCTTCACAGACCTAATACCGCGGCCTCGTGATATTGTGACCTTGAAAGGCCCCGCATAATCAGTGCCAGTATGAACGAATGGTTTCACGACTTGAACGACACGACACGAACGATGATCAGCCATCTCAGGGAAGACTGGTTTAGGCCGTAAACGAAAGCAAGGAATACATTTGTGAATTCTACTACGAATTAGGTTACGCGCAGAGAATATCCAATAATTTTGGCGCAAAATGGATATCAACAAGTCAGGACCAGCATGACAGTTAATTTTATGGTGATAGTCAACTAAAAGATTTAATATATGACCTGCACGCGGTAAAACGATAGGATATTTGTGATTGTAATTTAACTCAGAGTTCGACAGGCGACCACCGACTCTGATTAATCCATTATCCAAAAATGGCTTGAGACACTGAAATTTACGACTACAAGATCTACCTACTTGTAAGTTGGCAATTTCAGTGGCAAAATACGAAGTTTGAAGTTGACGCAATACCATCAACTCAGCGAATTCGAGATCAGATGCGGCTACGTAGTCCCTTCGGGGTAATAATTTCGAAAAACGACATATATAGACTACGCAACGCAGGTACTTCGACCAAGACGACCAACGATTAGCTAACGATATTAAAAGCGGTTCGATTGGCAAAGATACATGGAAGGTGTGTTTCTTCACTTCGGGTGGATCAGCTACCGTGGACGGAACAAATTTCGAAATTGGCCACTGCGGTGGGTCCGATTTAACCCATGGTGGTATGATATACGACGGAGCGTCCTTAGACTCTACAGTTTCAACAGGCGCGGGTGAGATGTAGCCTTTATCTAGGTACTCGTTTATAACGTCGTCGTAAGCTTGTTTCAACTTGGGAGACGCATGCAGTTTTTTCTCCAAACAAAAATAACGTTTTTCAGCTGATTGGCGAGAATCACCGAGAGAACAAATATTACCCTTAAAGGGGAGCGCGACAACATAACGACCATCTTCATCACGAGTAGTCGTGCGGCTATAGAACTCATCACAGACTTTGTCGTCTGGACTGAGAATAGGAGGACAATTGACTTCTTCAATTTCCCAAAACCTACGTACCGCAGATTCCAAAGGGTCGTCGACGCAACAACATGAAATTGACGAAATCGGATAATCCAAACGAGCGGGCGCCGAGCCGACTACAACATAACCCAAGACGGTTTCCAAAGCAACAGGTGCGATATGAGTAGGGTGACCATACACCCTGCGAGATAATAAAAGGTGCGGAAAAATTGATGCCCCGATAAGCATCTCAACTTCACCCGGCACATCGAAATTATCGTCGGCTAACGGCAAAGTATTGAAATTGGACAGAAACGAAGCGTCCACCGCGGTGGTGGGTAAACACTCCGTTATTTTATCAACAACCAATGTCTCCATAATGAAGTTAATATTACGATCAAAACGAGAAAAGAATTTTAAATTAGTTGAACCTTGTATAATTTTGGTAGAACCCCCAATTCCCTTTACGGTAAAACTATTCAATTTATTAAAATTATTTAAACCCAAACGTTGATAACAAGTACGAGTAACGAAATTACTTTTAGAAGCACTATCTAACAAAACACGAACATTATGGTTACTCCCGTGCTTATCTACTACAACAACAACAGCGGTACCTAACAACACGGTACTCGCGCGCATTCGACAGGTCAACGAATTATTATTTTTCAAGTTCGATTCGCTACTAGATAAAGTGCATAATGTTATCTCGGTAGGTAGGGAGGTTGAGTTCCCACTCTGATTAACTAATTGAGAATAATTCTCAATCGAGCGGCTAGGCTGGTTCGATCTTGTTTCATTCTTATCCAAAGTAGTAGTCGGCTCAAAATGCAACATAGAATAATGTCTTTTATTACATTCACGACAACTATATTTCGACTTGCAATCGGTAAAATGATGATTATTATTGAAACAATTTAAACAAAGATTATTTGATTTTATGAACCGAAAACGTTCAACCGGTGTCAATTTTTGGAACTCTAAACAACTATATAACTGATCATGATACGAGTTACACAATATACATTTTTCTCTATGATGTGACGGCGACTGCGACGACGAAGTATTCACATAAACATGTGTAGGTTTAGTGGCCTTAGTAGTAGTTGTATCCGATCGATTCGACAACTGACGATTGTTAGTTTGCGTTCTGTATAATATTTTTATGTTGTCACGTACAAATGTGACCAAATTTTCAAACGACGGAATCGTTTGTGTGCGATTATCTAGTTCAAACGCGCGAACAGTTTCCGAATCTAGCTTTTTCAAGGCCATATAAAGAAAAATGTAATCAGTTAGATCCTTTATATCTAGATTTTTAAGCGCAGCGAACGACGAAGAAAATCTATCCAAAAATAATTCTAAATTAGCGGCGGTGGCCGAACTTACAGGTTTTACATCGAATATTTGATCTAAGTACGACGAAGGTAACATACGTATATCTTCGAACTTATTTACGAGCGATTGGTAAATCAGCTGATAATTATCGGCACTCGGCGTAATGCCAGCAAATACGGTCTGTGCCTTACCAGTCAATTTTCCTAATAGGTAATATAACTTCTCAGCTGACGATAACGATAAATTAAGATGTACTGTGTTGTTGAAACTAGTGTAAAATAAGGGCCACGACTTTAAATCCCCATTAAACTCTGGCAGTTCGATAGGTGGCAACCTAGTCCTACCACTAGTACTAGGTACATGTGTGGCTGGTAGCGCCATCACTGGCGCGGGTGGCGACAATAGCTTACTAACGCGTTTGATTTGGCCATACATATCTTCGAAAGAAGAAAGTTGTTGATAGTTAATTACGTATTTAGGGTTGCCTTCTAATTCCAAGATGTTAATATCATCAAGCACCTTTTCGAAATCTAACCGCAAATCATCCACCGTCTCAATTTCATTCAAAAACAATTCTTTAAACGAATCCAATTTAGTTTGACTCGCATGACTACAAATAGTTTGAACACGAGCGAATAATATTTCCTTTTTAGCGTGTAAAAGTCGTAATTTTTGTTTAGGTAGAATCAATTAATTAAGTTGGGTTTTCGGTTTAAAGACATTTATTTCTCAAAAGAACATTGTTCGCTTAATGAGAATTACATACATTATTGTTAGTTTAAAAAACAAAATCTCAAGACATCCAGTGAGTTAAAAAGTACATAACATCAGACAAATTAATTAAAAAATAAAATAAAAAATAAAAAAACATTTAACACCATAACTTGTAAGAAAAAAAAAAAAGTACATACGTTAAAAAATTTAAAAATAAAATGAGAAAAATAAATCTGTATAATAGCTTAAAATAAATATTTATCCTTTAAGTATTCTTTTAATTTTGCTTTAAATATATACAATGATTCAGTTTCTCTCAGGTCTTTAGGCAATTTATTAAATAATTTAGCTCCCTCAAATTTTATGTTCTGAATACCATACTTTGTTGTTCTTGGTTTAGTTACTACTAATTTATTTATGTTTCTCAAACAATATTTTGATGTCTTTTTTTCAAAGCTTATATGTGAATATAGATTTTTATTTAAGATGTTTTTTATTAAGATACATGTTTTATAGGTATACATTTGTTTTACAGTCATAATATTCGTCTCACTGTATATTTTTTTACTGGACGTTAAATTATCATAATTAAATAGTGTTTTAATTGCTTTATTTTGGGCGATTTGTAGGTCTTTTAGTATAGATTTAGAAGCACATCCCCATACTTCAATTAAATAGTCTAAATGTGATTTTATAATAGCATTGTAGATTGTATATCGGGTTTGTATGGGAACGTGTTTGCAATATCCACGCAAACAACTAGTAAGAGAGCTCAGTTTACATTTTAGGTGTTCAGTATGATTCTGCCAAGTTAATCTGTTATCCATGTTAAGTCCAAGGTATTTCTCGCATTGACTTCTTTTTAGAATTTCTCCATTTATCTTTAATTGAGCGTGGTTATGTATTTTTTTATTTTTTGCGGAAAATATGATATATGAGGTTTTAGATGTATTAATTGTCAAAAGATTATAATTGAACCATGTATATAGTTTATCTAAATCATTTTGTGCTTGTTGAATAATAGTGTGTATTGAGGTTCCAACATAAAATAAGCTTGTATCATCAGCGTATAGTGTTACTTGGCCCAATAGTTCCAATTCACAAATTCCATTAAGATATATTAAAAAAAGGAAAGGTCCCAAAATTGAACCTTGCGGAACGCCATATTCGTTTATTTTACAGCTACTAACGTTATTATCTATTTTTACTACTTGCTGTCGATTTTTAAGATACGAAGATAAAATATCATAAGCACTTTTTGTAATTCCAATACTCTTTAGTTTAAGTAGTAAGAGTTTGTGACTTACGGTATCGAAAGCTTTTTTTAAATCAATAAAAATTCCTAACACGATTTGTTTTTTATCTATACTATCTTTAATATAGGTGACAAGATCAACAGTAGCAGCCAATGTATTAGATTTTTGTCGAAAACCAAACTGACGTTCGTAAAGAAAGTTATTCTTATTCAGATGATTTTCTAATCTTGCATAAATTAATTTTTCATATATTTTGGAAAGTACTGGTAGAACTGATATAGGTCGATAATTATTAGGATCAGTTTTTACCCCAGATTTATAAATTGGACTAAGTTTTGCTAGTTTAAGAGAATCCGGAAAGATACCCATTGAAAAAGATTTATTTATACATTCAACTAGGTCGTCTATAATCAGTAGTTTTATGCATTTAATACTTTTAGTTGATATGCCATCTATACCAGTACTACTATTGGAATTTAATTTATCTATAATTTTATTTACTTCTGGAGCAGTGCAATGAGCCCTGTATGTTAAATTATGTTCTATTTCAGTAAGTGTTTTATTTACTGTAAATACTAAATTGTTGTGATAAACTTGTGGAATCTTGTTAGCTAAGTTTTTATCCACTGTAGAAAAAAAGACATTGAAATTCTCACAAATTTCTATAGGGTTAGTTATTTCTTTGCATTCTATAATTAATTTTGTAGGAGCTAAACTTTGTTTTTTTTTATTATTACTTAACTCATAAATTAATTTCCACATTTTTTTTTGGTTTATTTTTACATGTGTTAAAGGCTCGGTAATAATAGTTGCGTTTTGCGGTTTTGATTTCCATCTGTAATTTGTTTCTTTCTTTCAAAAAAATTAATTTTGAGTCTTGGTTATTTGGTTCAATTTTTAACTTTCTCCATAGTATATTTTTGCTATTTATTTTATGTATTATATCTTTGTTTATCCAATCTTCTTGTGGAAGATTTAAAATTTTTGTCCTTGTTTGTTTGTTTCTTTCTACCTTTGTTCTAATATATTCTTCTAAGTCGGAAAAATCATTTGTGCGTAAATTATAATTTTCGTTTTTCATATTTAAGTATAATTGTTTGTAGTTGATACATGTGTACTGTACTTTTTCTTTTGGCGGAGGTATATATTTTGTTAATTCAAAGTAAATATGGTTATGGTCAGATAGTGCAGATTCAATTATAACCAATTTAAAGTTATTTTTATTAAGATTAGTGCAAACATGATCAAGGATAGTTCTTGTTGTAGACGTATTTCGTGTACTATATTTTTCATGCATTTTGTTTAATATGGTAAAACCATTTTCTTTAAGCATGTCTACATATTGAGTAGTGTAACGATTTTTGCGCAGTAAATCTAGGTTGAAGTCACCAAAAACCAAAGACCTGTGTCGCTTTTGTACTTGCGAATCATAAAATTGCACGAACTCTTGAAAATTTGTGTTACCAGGCTTGTATACAACTCCAATATCTAGTGCGTACTTTTCTAAGTGAATCCATAAGTAATTGTTACCACCATTATAATTTTCCTCAATTAAATAATGTTTGAGGTCATTATGAACATAAATTGAAACACCTCCGCCTCGGCAATCGGTGCGAAAGTTATAATAATGTGTATATCCAGAAATGTATAATATTTGTGCTTCATTGTCAGATTTTATCCAAGTTTCTGTTAATAAAATGATATGTATTTCACAATGAAATGATCTAATGATGCATTTCAATTCGTCTAGCTTTCCTGGCGACACTAAACTCCTCACATTCGCATAGTAGAATTTAAGTGAATTTGTAGTACTAATGATATTTTTATAATTACTTATTATTTGATATGAAACATTATTTTTTTCATCATTATCCAATTCTCTAGTAGGTAGTACACTATATGATTGTTTCAGTTTTTTGGAATTAATTTTATTATTTTTGGTATACCTTTGTTATATTTTATTGTTAAGTCTTTTTCCCCATTCTTTAAACGAGTGTGTAATTCTTCCTGTATTCCAGTAAAATACTTTTTTTGAGCTAATGTTTGATCTGAATATATTTTAATATTATGTTGTAGTTTAGATTTATTACGTAAAATATATTTGACAATTGAAGCAGACTCGAAGAAAATTTTTATAGGACGGTTTTTATTTGGTGTATATTTTCCTAGTCTCATAAATTTTGTATATTGAGGGTAGTTTTCATTGTATATAAATTATAAGCATTTTAAAATTTCTTCTTTTTCATAGTTCTGCCTATCATTTTTATTTAAATTTATAGACTCTGGAATACCAGTAATAATTAAGTTTTTTTGTCTTTCAGTCCTTTCAGTAATTTCCAAAATCATGTCTTCCTGTGTAGAAAATTGGTAATCATTTGGGCAAAATTTATTGAGCATTGAAGTGACATTAGACTCCAATAACATTAATTTTACATTGTTTACAGAATTACTTTGTTGTAGATCTTCTAACTCGGACTTAAGTCTATTTTGCTCAATCACTAATTCATCCGTACGCGATGAAATGTTACATATATCTTTTTTTAAATCATTTATATCAGTACGAATTTGTTGCACATTTTCATTGATTGTTTTTCGAAAGTCTTGTAAAAATGTCATCATTTCCGTTCGAAAGTTCGATAATTCTTGTTTATATTCGATGTCCAACTCTGGCTTCTTTCTTTTATTACGTAGTGTTTTCGATTCATGTTTTTCTGATTCGCTTAACTTGCTTAAGTTAGGTTGGGATGACGTAGTATAGGTTTTACTAGGAGGCGACCGTTGCACACTCATTGTAGTACACACATACACACAACTATGGAACGATGATAAACAGATGAGAGGAACTCGTAATTAAATTACAACTGTCTCTTTTACCCGAGGGGGTGAAGAGCAGTGACCGCATATGATGTATTGTTCTCACCTATAAAGTCTTAAAACTCGAAAGGTTGTAAGTCTGCATGCGGGTACACGAGATAATGATCCTATTAATCACTGAGTAAGGAATTATAATTGCTTACTTACTATAAATATTTCTTTAGCAAAAACAAAATACACGTCTGCTCTGAGCGACCACTGGATAGCTTATCAATACTACAAAACGATATATGGATTATACAAAATGAGTCCTCCTAAAGAACCACTCGGCCGGTTTACCTAGCAAACGAACAACGATTATTTATTACCTATCTACCTACTATCGAAATACTAGCGTTGGAGAACGTAATAATTATGCGATAATTCCTAGTTATGCGAAACTAAACTATACGACAATAGATAATAACTAGAAAATATAATTAATTACGTCTCTGTTACCTACCAAACAAAAATGACGGATAACGCTCGCGACGACGACGCGAAGTATTACGAACGAAAATTTTACAAACGATAACCAAAACCTAATCAAATCATTTCAAACCATCCAGCATGGTCTTATTCGGTTCGAAAAGGACCACAAATAATGTGTGCGCGACAATGAGTGGACTGTATGGAAAATGTTACTAATTCAATAATGTTAGGTCTATAATGTGACACAAGTTTTAAAAGTACCTCCGAAGACCAAATAAATTATATATTTGTGAATCGATGCGAAAATGGGGAACAATATATGTAGGATAGGTAAGGTACTCACTCGTGGTCCAAGCTAATGATGGCTCCTTTCTCCCGATTTGGATTACGCATGCGTGTGCGCGCGTGGTCAAGCTCAACGGCACAACTTGCTCGGAGCGATACGTCCGATTCGACCAATGACCTTAGGAGACAATGCGACTTGCGCGCAAGCCGGCACGAACGACAACACTGACGGGTGGTAGGAAAGTAGATGGAGCGGGGCGGGGGTAGATTGAGGGATGGGATATTAGCACATCGATTCACAAATACGATAAATTGGCGCAAACATTATTTTTTATTGATTTTTCGCGTACCTCTTCATTATATAATATATACTTTCATATGCATTTAGTAAAATACTGTTAATTTGACAATACATACAAATAGACCCTTCAATTTTATTATATATATATACAGTCAAACCTGGGTAAGTGAGAACTGGATAAGTGAGAAAACTCTATAAGTGAGAGTAATAGCCAGGACCTGTCATTTTAAGCTCCCAAAACCTCTATTAGCGAGAGACAGAAACCTTTGTAAGAGAGAGTAGTTTTTCCCTCATGGACCTCCATAAGTGAGACAGCTACTTATCTATACCTCTATAAGCGACAGCGACATTCATACGAGTCTAGAAGAAAACAGTAGCCCTGATATTAACGTACTTCTAGCTATGAAATTTGCTAGAAAAGCATGGTACCTAGACAGTGACGTTACTGTCAAAAACTGAGTTTTGTAAAACTACAAATGAGCAAGACCTGCCAGAGGAAAATGATGTTGAAGTTGGACTTAGCAACAAGGAATGGACTAAGCTTGTGTCTCACGAATCCAATATGTTAATGCCGAGCTTCAAAGATTTCGTTCAAATTGACGACGACGTAACTACCGCTGGAGAATAAACCGACGACGATATCGTTAAGAATTGTGGGAACACCTTTATTGCTGGAAATGATAGTGAAGACGAGGCACAGATTCCGAAAACAGAAATAAAGATCATTCCAATGAAGCTAGTTTTTAATGCGTTGGAGACGGTCCATCAGTACTTTGAATACGAGGCGGTTGTTGATCAAGCAATATTCGACAAAATTTATGAGTTAGAGAAAAACATTCAAGATACAAAAACAGAAACCCAAACGAAATTGACGTATTTTTTTAAGTGTAAATTAGTTCTAAATAAAATAAAATTACATGAATTTTTGTTTTGTTTTCGTAAGCATCTTGATACCTACCCTTAAAAGTTGATGTGACTTGTTATTGCTGCGTACCTCTATAAGAGAGAAACGCTACCCATGTACCTGTATTAGCGAGAAACTCGGGTTAGTGAGAAACCTCTATAAGCGAGAATGAGATTGTGCTCCCTTGAACTCTCGCTTATCCAGGTTTGACTGTATATTGAATTCGATATTGTTTATGTTTTGTTTTGTTACTGTCCAAGCAATTCTTTAAATACATACTCGTATATAAAAACAATGTAAAATTTATAATGATTTATTCAGTTCTTTCAGTTTTATGTTTTTTTAGGGATACAATTTTTTTCGAGATATATTTTCCTACAGTATTAATATAAATAATACCTTAGCTTAGCTAAGCTTAGCAGCTTTGATAGTATTTTTTTTGGTAAGGAGAGAACACTTTGCTTTTCAAGTTGAACGGCATATTATTGAACTTCAAGAATTACAGACAAGCGAAAGCACTACCGATTCTTTAAGATTAAGTCGTTGTTAAGTTAAGAACAGCGATTTAAATATACATCACATTATAGACTACATATTGCTGATTTCTTTCTATTTTTCTATCATAAAACCCTTTATTTAATTATTTCGTTTCAATTTTGAGTAAGGTACCTTACAAAAAATATTGGTATTATTTTATAATGCTTTCATTAGATATCCTTTACCGTGTAGAAAGTCGTGAGGAGATTAATAGAAGAATTAATTAAAAAAATAATTAAAAGTTGTTGTTAGAATTGCTCATAATTTTATCGTTCATCGTCCCACGTGTAGGCAGTCGTTTAATTAATCGCCAAGCCTTCAATTTGCCAATTGTAAGAATAAATATTAGGTCTTTACCTATGAAATTGCCGTTTTGTATGAAAAAAATTAAACGATGTTTTTTCATGTATTTTTTATTTGTATTAATCGAAGTAATCACCCTTGCAATCAATGCATCTTTGCCAGCGCAGTGGCAGTTTATTGATGTCCTTCTTAAAGAAATCAGCTGGACGGGAGGCAACAAATTCTTCAAAGGCATTTTGTACTGCCTCTCGGGTATTTAATTTTTTTCCCGCCAAGGAGTTATCCAAATTCTGGAAAAAGTAGTCTGTAGGTGCAAGGTCTGGTGAGTAGGGCGGATGACGGAGAACTTCCAACCCCAGTTCTTGCAACTTGGAGACCGTCTGATGTGCAGTATGAGGTCGCGCATTGTCGTGCAGGAGCAGCGGAGACGAGCGATTGACCACTGCTGGTTGGAGATTTGCCAGCTTCTCCATCATTATGTTCAGTTCTTCACAGTACACATCTGCAGTAATGCTCACCCCGTTTGTTAAGAAGCTGTGATGAATTCCACCGGCGCTAAACCACCAAACAGTGACCATCACTTTTCTAGGGGTAAGTTTTCGTTTAGGGCATTGTTTAGGTGCTGAACCAGGATCCAACCAACTTGCTGAGCTCTTGCGGTTATCAAACAGAATCCATTTTTCATCGCTGGTAACAATGCGGTTCAAAATTCCTTCATTTGTGTTTCTGTTGAACAGTGCAAGGCACGTCTCGACGCGTACTTCGCGCTGGCGATCATTGAGTTCGTGGGGCACCCATTTGTCAAGCGATTTTACCTTGCCAATTCGACGCAAATGGACCAATATTGTTTTGACGCTAACGTCGAAAGCTGCTGCTAATTCAGCCGTAGACTGTGTATCATCAGCTTCCACAATCGCCTATAATTCGTCATTGTCGACCAATGTCTTCGGACAACCGCGAGGTTCATTTTTCAGGTCGAAATTCCCAGAACAGAAACGAGCAAACCATGGTGCGTTGGTTTGTAGTGTTAGCTCCGTAAACGTCGTTGATGTTGCGTGCCGCTTGTGCCGCGTTACTGCCACGACGGTAGGTACTCATATTCCATAATTACTCGAATTTTTAACGTATCCATGATGACAAAAAAGATTGAAATGCGATGAAAATGTAACACTAATCAATAAAAAAAAGACTACTTTTGGAAAAAGAATTCCATGTTTTTAAAATAAAATTAATTTGAAATTAGAATTCTTAGCCAAACAAAAATTATTTTGATTTGAAATGGCCAGTACTGCAGAACGGCAATTTCATAGATAAAGACCTATTATAATTCTAAACAGTAAAGTTGTTTTGTTTGTTTGTGATTCTTTGGCCTCAAATAGAAATAGATTGTATTTAAATGTGCGATTTGTATATTATTATTTTGCGATTTGTTTTCCTTGTTTCTTTTGCTGAGTAGTGCATTTTAGTTTTTATTTTAATATTATTACTTACTCCTATTTTGCATGCTGTGATTACACATTGAAAGGGTTCGTATATTATACATAATATATATATATATATGATATTTATATGAGCTGCGATTAACGGGTATGTTGCATGCGTATTAAGTCGCGATGATTATTTAAAACGTACAACAATGGCGAACGATGAACATATTCATAAAGAAAAACGAATCAATATAAATGGGGTGTAAGGGTAAGGGTCAAATAACATCTTCAGACTTGAGACACCCAAGCAATCCTCACCTGCACATGGTGCATCATTGCATAGGTGAAAAGCTAGTCATAGTGACTCACATATGCGCTTCGTGTTTCGGGATCAACTGGTGCATATCCAGTTTCTGTTCATGCAGGACTGTATCCAGCGAGGACTGGTGATGCGTTGTATTTTTTTTTTCGTACTGACTATACTGTTAGCCATAAGGGCTCAGGAGCCTCGAACGGCTTTACAGCTTCACCCGGGCTTGGGGGCGAGCGCTTAAGGCACTCAGCCACGAAAGCATGCAACAAGCTCCGAGGGTGCCAAAGTGGCCGAACCTCGGCTCGGGCTGTTGCAGTGATTGCAAACATATCGCGATCTGTCTAATGCCCTAGCACTCGAACTAATTAACTATACATATATACATGTCGCTATCCTCTGGGAAGAGGGTAAGGGACAAGTATATATGTATTTAGTAATCTGTAAATTTTTGATCTAGACTAACTAGCCTCAAAAAAAGAAAAAAAAAAAGGTCCCTTACAGAACCTATGTACCTAAGTGTAGTGCATGTCTGTAAAAAGTTTAATGCATGTATGTAGGTAGTTAGTGAATGCGGTGTCACTGTATCGCGCGAGCGGCAGCTAGACTCAAGGGCTCCATGCCGGAGGAACGGACCTAGGCGTGAGTGGCCGCAGGAGAGGGTGGACGTGGCGGGTGTGCGGGAACGAAGTTCACCATCCGTCCCCTGCGAAGGGAACGGTGATTTCGCGGGCGTGGGCGCAAACACGCAAGTTGTACGGGGTCGGACGCGTAAAATTGATTCTTTTTCTCGATATCGTCATCGGGATCGATAAAGAGATTTCGCGGCCTACGTTTGTACCGGAATTTAATATCTGCAATTACACTCGGTGTGTAATTCGCGGCGTTCCTAACTAACTCATTAGGATGATTCATCGCTGAATCAAAATATCTCGTAGAGAGATATTTTACATATGACTCTATGGACGGCAGCTCCATATCTCTATGGAGATCTGCGTTACATACATAAGGCGGCGGATCTAAAAGGTGACGTAAGAACCGATTTTGAACTCTTTGCAGGCGGGCAAAGTTACTTTTAGACATATGAGCGAACGCGGCGCAACAATATGTTAATATAGGTCGTACACATGCCTTGTATAGTGTAAGCTTATGCCACCGGGACATTTTGCTTACCGAGCTAAGCAAGGGCCGCAAGCGGGATAGGACCATGACGGCCCTATTCCGAACTATACTGACATGTGTGTTAAATTTAAGTCGGTTATCGAGGGTGACACCCAGGTATTAAGTCCGGGTGACCCATGGGATTTCCCTACGGAAAAGCTTAAGAGGTTTGAGCGTCTTTGGCAACGGCCTCTTATTCGGATCGAACATAATCGCGGCACTCATTCCGGGATTGATAGCGATTCGCCATGTACGGAACCACTTCCCGAGAGTGGTCACGGCTCGTTGAACGTTGGCTGCGAGATGAGATCTGTTCCTACGTGAAGCGTAGATGACAGTATCGTCAGCATAGAGCCCTACCTCGACCCCACGGAGTCGGGGAAGGCCGCTGACGTATAAGTTGAAAAGGCTAGGCGCGAGGATGGAACCCTGTGGCACTCCTGAGCGTATAGGCCGAGAGCTAGAGAGCTCACCTTCCACACGGTAGCAGAAGGAATGGTCTGTGAGATAATCGCCCACTATATGGACTAACCTATCCGGGACTTCTAATTGGTGTAGGTTGTGGACCAGTCCAGCCAGACCTTATCGAAGGCCTTGGCTACGTCGAAGAAGACCGCAAGCGTACGGGACGGAGCTATGTTACTTCTCATATAATTATTCATCTCAATGGTAACTACTAGTTGACTTCGTAAATGTTGTTTTACCCTATCCAGTAGTCATCAGTCAACCACAGCGCCACCTGTCACTTTATATAAAACTACAAATGTGGTAAACAAGCATAAGATCCGCCTGATGGCAAGCGGCTAGCGTAGCCTATGTACTCTTGTAATACCATGGGTATTGTAATGATGGTTTATCAGTCATTTTTATCTTTTAATTAACTATATATATTTATTTTAACTTAGTTGATTCCACATTACTTTATTTATCGAGTTTTTAGCCGCTTTCCGAAGGCATCTACAGTTCTTTAAGGTCATTTATTATTTAAATATTGTATGACATACTTCTTTTATGTTCATATATATATACATATATATATATATAATAGGAAGGCCGTAGGTATACAATGATTGTATTTATTGGCAGGAAGAAGCTTTTACATTTCAAATATAGAACGATACTTGAAATGAGACGTGATTCATTTTGACTTACCGAGGAGACATGGATCTCTAAAGAAAACGTACAATCTTTAATTAGATTTGTTCATAATTCCTATTCTATTTATTGTGTGGACTCACATTTACCTATCTGGAGTCTGTACAAAAGTTATTTTGTTACTAGAAGGGACCTCTCTAATTGTAATCGGTATTCGAAGGAGTTGAAACTTTTAATTCATAATTGACAAGAGATAAGATTGTTTACTAATTAATGGAAGTCCTGGCGGACGCTTTCATACATGCTTGCTTGGTGATGCAGCTATAGAAACGTGAGCGGATTGAATATCTAATGCTTGTTTACCAAATTCATATATACACAAGTTTCTCAAGACGGATTTTTATTAAAAGCTCTGGTTCGGATAGAAGCATAAACGTGGTCTAACTATACTAGTGAAGATTTCTTAATATAGACTTTAAATAAGGTACTGTGTTTTTATATCTTACTTTAATGTTAATGCCTTTGGAATTCACACACATAAATCTATTTTGCTGTTAAATATTTCTTCTTCGGTATTTATATCTATATAATTGTCCACGCGACAGTATCACTAGCATGTTGCTGACCTATACCAGTGAGCTCTAGAAACTATACTCACCGCAGGAACACAACACAAGGTTATTTGATTGTGATCTTCTGTACGGTGGAGGTAGGTATTCCACCAGTCGGGCGGCCCCAAGTAGAGAGAAATCTCCAAAGAAATTTCTCTGTGCCCTACCTACCTCTCTTACGTTCAGCATAGCATAAAACCCCCTTAGAAAAACACAGACCTACTGAATCTCATGGTGATCGGTCAAACTGTTTCATTGACTATAAAACTCTGTTTAAACCCTTAGGTGCTGGTGTGAACTGTTTGAAGACTTGGCAGATGAAACAAATATGCAGAATAGACTCAAACTCGTATATAATTAAAATATGTGCGCACAGTACAAAAATCGGAATCGAACACGATGTATTTAACGCCGCGACCAACCAACACGACCCACGCGGTGTTGCCAATGCATTGTTAAATAAAATACTTTATGTTGATTCCCAACAGTCTCATATATATCAATATTAATTTTTATAGATATTAGATTAATTTAAGGAAGTCACAAGGACACCCCGTACCACGTTTATCAAAGCCTCTTTCGCTTGGCGGCCATCTTGTATTCGTGGATGGACTTGAGTAGGTAAAACGATCCGACGATGATGGTACCCGACACGACCACGGAGTAGTGATAAGTGTTCCCGAAAGGCACCCCGCAAATTAGCGTATCAGTTAACTAGAAAAAAAAGTTTTTTTTTTTCATTAATATTAAGTACTAGATATGCCATACAGTTACACCCTTGTCAGTTTATTGGGCCAACTGTCTACCGTGCAGCCGCGCGACTAACGTATCCGTGTAGCCTACCGGTGCTTTTACTTACCGTACTTGCTTACAGCTTTCCAGATTGCTTGCTGTTCATGTTTTCTGCTCCACTGCTAGGGGAGTTGTACAGCATATAATCTTCCCCTTTAAATAGGCTATAATAAATATTTAATATAATAAATATAAACAATAAATAATATATAAATATAAACAATAAATAATAAACTAGTTTTTCTAGAGATTAGCGCGTTTAAATAAACAAACAATTTCTTAAGCTTTATAATATAGCATGGGTTAATATTTTAGTCGGAAATGGAATCTGAGATTTAAAATATGTACAATGGTTTTGCCAATTCAAATAATAATCTCATTTGTGTGTTTTTTCAAAAAGTATTAAAATCGCAATAAATCTATACGTATAACTTAAACACTTAGAACAAAATATTACAGATACAAATATTTTTTCTATTGTGTTATTAAGAATATTATTTCCTGTTTATTAACTTTAACAACAAGTAAAAGTAAGTAATACTTACTTGACTACTGAATTGGTATTTACATTCAGGTTTACGCTTTGATTCGAATTATCCGAATTATCGTATTATTAGCGCCGCTCCGTACGCGCTAACATTGCATAAATGTCGAAACTACACTAAAGTAAGCTGCACGGTTTGACGTGCAACACACTCAAACAGAGTGAAATCGCGAAGTTTGTTATATTATTTATTTCCCTCCACCTTTTCGGTATCCCAATCCTCTTGGCCATCCAGACTAAATATCTGGGTCTCATCCTCGACAATAGACTGAACTTCAATACACATGTCTGTATAGTCCGGAACAGGGCTGCCATAGTCCTGGGCAGCTCGCATCCTCTATTATCCTCGGTTAGCAAAATGTCCCAGAGACATCAGCTTACACATTCGCATCTATGTTCAAGCATAATTTAGTCCGCTCCAAGAAGTCCGAAACAGATTTTTACGTAAGCTTGTCGATGCCCCATGGTTCGTTCGGAACGTAGATCTCCATAGAGATATGGAACTTCTTTCGATTGCATCATATGTTAAATTCCTCGCGAAAACCTATTTCGACCCAGCGAGCCGATCATCCGAGCCGATAGTGGTAGCCGTCACAAATTACACCCCAGTCCCAAACGCCCCGAAGGCAAAACGCCGACCAGGGAATACAGGGAACACCCGCGAGACCACTGTTCCCACCGTAGAGAACGGGCGGTTAACTTCGCTCCCGCACACCCACCACGTCCTCCCTTTCCTGCGGCAACTTGTATAAGTAAATGTTAAGTACATTACTATCGTAAGATCTAAAGTTAGGAGTAGGTTGGTCGAGATTGTGTAGCGAAGCGAGCTACAAGCTCTCTTGGACGGCTGACACGGAACACGAAGCTCGAGATTATTCGTGGTTAAAAAAAATGTGAAAAGTTAAGAAGATTATGGATTCTCATGGGCAAGGTCCCACCCAATATTATGGAAGTTGATTCCCTAGCATTTTCAAGTAGAGTAGCTCACGTAGTTTAAGAAAATATTTAAATGAAAATATAAAAGTGGACACGTGTACATTTCCACGTTCAACATGTACAACCTTGAAAGCTGATGAATGGTGCCAAATTCACAGTAGAAGCGGCTGCATAGTCCTCCGCATTCAGGAATATATTAGTATAAGACACCTAATACAAAATATGTTCGTGCGCAATGTGGCGTGG
Organism: Saturnia pavonia; assembly: GCA_947532125.1. NCBI lineage: Eukaryota > Metazoa > Arthropoda > Insecta > Lepidoptera > Saturniidae > Saturnia > Saturnia pavonia. The sequence continues at coordinate 15,764,285 of OX383906.1, forward strand.
TGACGTGACGTCGTCTCATTCGGCGTGGCGATTATTGTTGGATCCTGGACATCGCCCGGATGGGAGTAGTCTAAAACCTGGAGGAGTTTTCGCCGTGGATCAGCGTAACAGGACAGTAACAATTATCATTTTTTTTATATAAATTGTAAAGTAGATTCAGATCATCACCACTATGTAATGTCTGTGTTACATTAGATGTTATTTCTTTTTACCATTAGTGAAAGAATTTGCATCATTGGCTGTTCAAGGTTTAGAAACGTAATGTATAAATTAATTAAATAACACGTGTCCAACAGAACCATCTTTTATTTGAAGTACCTCACAGTTTTTTTTTTTTTTTTCAATCTTCAGTAGCTATAAATATGAATGTAAATTTGATTAGGGTAGTAAGTTCTTCCTAGTCTGGCCACCACACCACTCAGGTAGATAGAATTTGTAAGGGACTATTTTTTTCTTTTTTGGCTAGTTAGTTTAGAAAAAAAAAAATTGAGATTACATATACGCAGGTTTCATCCCTCCTCCCGGAGGAAAGCGGCATGGGATTGTGGCCACTACGCCAAAACCTATAAACATAAAAAAAAAATGGCAGCAGCGACCAACGATTGATTACGATCTATCAGTGGTCGCCGTTGTATTTGGATTGTACTGAGCTTACCATCAGGGAGTAAAGTCAATGTGCCAAGCTACTATAAAAAAAACCAACGAATTACGGATAAGGAATTAGCCAGTTCGCGACTTATTTACAACTACGGCAACAGATAAATTTATTATACTGATGAAACATGGCTAAATGAAGGTTGGTTGGTATTGTTTCCTTGTATACTCAAAAAATATTTATTTATATACAAAAAATGAAATAATCCTTTCAAATATACTCAATTATTGTTTTCATTTCTTACAGGCCAGTAAAGAAAGTCTGGCAAGATGCCACAATAAAATCTAAAAATGATGCTCATCGGGAAGGACTGTCCACGGGGCCTAAAAATCCCACTGGCAAGGGCAAGCGTTTGATAATACTACATATTGGATCAGATTCTGGGTTCCTGGATGGTGGTGAATTAATTTTTGAAGCAAATAAATCTGATGGGGACTATCACTCTGAAATGAATTCTTATAATTTTGAAAAATGGTTCAATAGTATTCTGCTAAAGCTTGAAGCAAACTCTGTTATTGTCATGGACAATGCATCATACCACTCCCGGAAAAGAGGAAAAAGTACCCACCTCCGCAAACAAAAAGTGTGAATTGCAAACATGGCTTAAAGAAAAAAACATACCCTTTGACGAAAGTGAAGTTAAGGCACAATTATTAGAAAATATTAATAAGGAAAAATATAAATATCAATCATATGTAATAGATGAGATGGCCCGAGAAAACGGGATCACAGTGGTATTATTGATAATTTAGTAGACAGTTTTGTTATAAGTGTAACAGATGATAGTACCTCAAGTGATAATTCAGAATTTAATTAGTAAATAAATAAATGAATAATTGATAAAATGATGTTTTATTTCCTTACATGTACATAACTAATTATAACAACCTTTTAGGCATAAAATAAAATATAATAATTTATATTACTGTGAATTTGCAATCTGATAAGTAAAGTCATATGAGACTACTAGTGACAGATGTCTTAAGTTTGAGAAACACTGTATTTTTGTTTACATCAAATCTCACGTAATAGTGAATAGGGTATAGGTGTTATTACCAGTTGCACTTCTTTTAAGATGTACTTAGAAACAATTAAAGTGAAATTTGTGGTGAAATGACTTTAATGTTTTTATCATATCACTGCAAAGTGATGGCTCTTTACCTGATGGCAAGTAGGTACAGTGTCATCCAACAACATCGACGACCACCGCGGGATCTACAATCCATAGCCAGTCGTCGCTGTCATGCCGACCTGCTCAAATGTCTCTTCACGTTATGTAATAACACAACCCAGTATATGCACGATTGAAATAACCCAGTAGGCTCCGTTCTCTCACATCATTGAAGTCCTTTAAATATTTCCAGAATGTAAGGAATCAGTAAGGAATCTCTGATGCGGAATATCATCTGTATATCTCTACCTACAATTTTTAATTATTTCTGTATCATCGAAATATAGTTGAAATGTACGTATATGTGTATAGTTTAGAAAAGTAAATACGTTTTCTTTAAAAAAAAATGTTGAACGGAATACGAGAACCTCTGAAATTCACGATGTTAAAATACATAATTAGGCTTAGGAGGAACGAGTAAACAATTACAAGAACTCATCAATAGCAATGTCAAGAGCGCGAAGTCGCTGGAACAACTTAGTTCCTAATAAGAATATATTATGAAACGGTTGGACGGTTCGATGCGTTTTTTCTGATAATGATTAATGTCCGTATAATTAATATTAATAATTTATATGCATTTTCAGCTAAGAAAAAGTATACATAAACCGAAAATTGATCTAGTTCCAACACAATTCTACAAGAACTGCCAACATGAACTCTGTAAGTAGAAATATTATTTTGTTTTTAAATGTTTATATTTTTATGAAAATGTCTGTTAAGTGGAATATAGTTTATGTATCTATGTCGGTTACTACGGCGTAATCGTATCCCACCGGTTCAAATCACACGTTAAGTATACGTATTCTACTTCGTATGGCATTTCATTAGTTAAATGAAATGTCCTATATTTTATCAACAATACCCGGAGGAATTTTCTTTTTAGCTGCCTGATTGATATCGATTATATCGTGAAAATAGATGATATAAAAATTTAAATTAGTTTAAATATAGATTTATAGGTACGTAAAAATATACAGAAGTTGCGTGCCTTCGTAATATTTGATTAGCAAATTTAGGTAAGATATATTTAGTAAATTAAAATATACTTTTAAATCAACACTGAAAAAATATAAAATTATAACATTTCAAGTAGATAAGTTGAAATAGAATTGATGTTTATTAGCAGTAAAGTCCATTCATCTTGTCAATATATATGACAGCGTATGATTACAAACTCACCTGTTGTTAAGTGACGATGTAGCCGTAGACACGGAATTGGATTTGGCTGTCCATTGCAGCTGTCGGAACACATTGATAGTGACTTGGCGAAAGATTATCAACTTCTAGTTTAGCGAGCACTCAAAAGAGTCTTATAATCATACTATCGTTACATCACGGTGTATTCCTTCACCAACATCTCAAGGATACCCTGACACCTACATAACTACAGTTTTGTGTTTCCATTTCAGTTAAAGTACATAATGATGATAGTGTGCGCCATCCTGGCGTTTGCTTCAGCAACGCCCACTGCTACGAGTGACGCAGAACCTATATGCCATATGCTTAATAATGGTGAAGTAGCTTGTGCTTAGCTAGACTATATATCATTTGAAAAAGTTTTATTTTAATTGTATTCAATTTGATATTTTTTCAATGTAATAAATGTAAAAAAGAATTGATATGATATATTTAATATGATATATTAAATTGCAATACTTTTAAATTCAATTGGTTGTTTTAATCATAAATATATTATAACAAGCTGTGCCTGTGACTTCGTCCGCGTGGAATTTCGTGTATGAAAAACGGAGATAAAAAAAACATGAAGGTGAACTGAAATTTAACATCAGCGATATAAACGTGTAACGTGTTTAAACTTTATGAATGTCTCGGATTCCTGAGACGAAACTAAGAGTAGCCGGAACTAAATAAATATAATATATATGTAAATATTACAGCTCCAAATATGAGGAAAGAAGTCGGCTTTAATGTCGATATACTGGTTGAAAATAACCCGTAATGTGGCTGGGGATGCCTTTATCCCTGATGATAATGGCCGTTTCCGTGAACTGGAATAAAATTTACGCTTATTCCAAATTCCAATTATTCCAAAGATATGACTCATTTATAAAGTAACATATTAGTTGTTTTGTAACTATCACTTGCCCCGTGTCGTGCACAATCCACAATTAAACCTCACAATATCTGGTTCAAGACCATAATCCGATAACGATAATATTTCGTTTATTTTTTACTCGCACACAATACCATGAAACTAATTCCAATGTTCACTATCTCGAGGTAAAGATTAGGATGAGTAGCGTTTCCAGAGCTCTTTTGGGGTAGAGTGGTTCAATGCCGACAACGCGCTAGTGATGCCTATGGTATTACTAGCTTCCATAGGCTAAGGTAGCCGCTTACCATCAGGCGGGCCGTATACATGTTTGATATATTTGTTGTATAAACAAAATGTATACTTCCGCTGTACAAAATTTCATGAAAATCGGTTGAGAATTAATACGAATAAAAAAAATTGTGTACTGCAATAATACTGTTGAAAAAAGTATAATAAAAATACAACATTTTTCAAGTGAAAACTTTTTCAGCACCGTTATGATTTCAAACTCGATGAAACGATAAAGCGACTGTAAAAAGAGAATACAATACACATCTATAGGGTTTAGCCTACGAGAGAATAAGATAGAATACATTTACATTATGCACGGTAAATGCAAGTCCTGATTTTCATGTCTGAAATCTTCATTGGATTGGCCTAGTGGTGTGAGACGGCCACACTTCATTAGGATATTTAAGAAGAATTTTTAAAGTACATATTTTTTATTTTCTTCTGAAGGTTTTATTTCTGACACGTGTGAACTGTCTTACTGCTTATTGGCTTACATTTTCTTCAACTTAGGGACAGTGCATATTTCATCAAAATCGATTCAGTAGTTTTCAAGATATGTACAAATACGTGTAGATAAGTGTGACGGCCGGCTTATTGATACGAGCTACGGGTGCGATGTCAAAGTGAAAACATCTCAGAACCCTTGGTCAAGTTCTATATGTGGGATACCTCAAACTAAAAATTACCAAATTACAAAGTAATTTAAAAAATCGACTTCAAAAAAATGAACTCAAAACTATGAAATAATGTTTTTATATAACTATATACGAAATTAACCAACAAAACGATATCAAAAGTAGGTACGAAACAAATTAGTAGTTTACAATTTTTTTAGGTTGGTGCCAGGACTAGCTAGATTTTTCCAAAGACCAGCACAGTTTTAATACTAGAAATTATTAGTAAGACGAATAAAAGTTTTTAGGATTCCTAAGTCAAAAGGAACCCAATAGTTTCAGTATGTCCGTCTGTCTGTCCGCGGCTTAGCTCAGAGATTCATAGTACTAGAAAGCTGTAATTTGGTATGGGTATACATACCAGTCAAGCCGATAAATTGATTAAAAAATCTTAATAATAATATTTACGGTACCTCCCCTACATGTAAAGGGGGATTTATTCTCGTATATTTACATCATGTGTTGTGTCGTTGGATAGGTCGTTCAAAAATATTGTGGGTCTGTGAAAACAACTTTTCGATTTAAGGATCCATTTGCAAAATATTAAGCTTTAAAGTGCTAATTTTGTTAGAGTCAAGTGTCTCTCCCCTGTCAGATAGATGGTTGTTTTTGGTTATGTGAAAAAAATTCTGGTAGTAGTATAATGAATTTAAAAGAAAAAATATCAGAGGTAAGTAGGCTTTACGAGTTAAAGAGTAATAAATTCAACTTGTAAAATGTATTTGGAGAAGTAATTTCGAACAAATTCCATTGAAAAAGCTTTTAAGACCGCTCTCTAAAGGATAATTCTAGTTACACTGGCCGGGCACGGTAGCAGGAATCCGGCCCGGTGTAGCATGAATTATTCACCTCGGCTTGGAGGCGAGTACTTAAGGCACTCAGCCGCTAAAGCATAGCAACAAGCTCCAAGGGTGCCAAAGTGACGCGCCTCGTCTTGGATAGTTGCCGTAGTTGCAAATAAGTCGCGAACTGGCTTATTTCCTATTCGTAATTTGTTCTTTTTTATAGTAGCATGGCACATTGACCGTACTGTCCCTGGTGGTAAGCACAGTACAATCCAAGTACAACAGAGACCACAGAGAGATCGAAATCAATCGTTGGTCGACTTTGGCTGATCGAACAAACGTGCTTATATGTTTTTAGTTATTTACAAAACTTGATAATTGATGTATATTCGTAAAAACTTTGAAAAGCTTGATTTTGTTAAACACCAGCACTGTTTTAATATTACAAATTGACATAAATTAGTCGTACCGTGTTTTAGACTTAGTAATATTGTTATGTTCTACAATAAGATCCCGAAGCACATTACTGATTTGCCGGACAATGAATTCAAGGACCACGTCAAGCAGATTCTACTGTCAAAAGGTTATAAAATATTACTATATAATAAATATATAAAACTATTGTGTTTTTCAGCTCCGACGCGCAACAGCAGTTTACTCTTTATGAACGATTATAATATTAAAATTAATAATATTTATAAATAACAATAAATTATCCCAAGGATCATTTTACTCGCACTGTTAAATTAATAATGTTTTTGTTTAAATGCTTCATTTTTCATGTGAAACATCTAATGGCGCATTTCGACAGGAGTAAAAGCGTTTTATTCGGACGTTGCTACGTGCCAGTCGTTCAGCGTCGCATCTGGTCAGCTCTGTATGACTCGGGGCGTAGAACGATTTAACCACTTAATGTTCCTAGCTCGGGGCCCATCTTTACATTTATACCTATGCTGAACGCTTCTCTCTCTACTACGTGTGTTTATTAGCGTAGTTTTTATGCTAAGCATATGTTATACGTGAATATCAGTTTAAAGAATTTAACCATAATTTAAAACAAAATTTGAACTGTATATGTTGTTCCACATCATTAAAATATATTTCTTTTGTAAATAAATAGATATAAACTAATTAAATAACATTGAATTTTATTTATTAATTACGTCGCAATATTAGTATTTTATCGTTTATATTTAAGTATTCATATTTCAATATAAAAATTAAAAATATCATTAAATTTCCATGCTTCACATCTGACATACGTTCCATAACGCCTCTATTTTTTTTCATATGTATAAAGGTAGGTAAAGGTGTAAGTACTGAGTAGCAAACGATTTAAGTGTTTTTATTTCCTAAAAACATGGTTCTTATAATGTTTATATTAAATCGTGTGTTTGCCTAATTCTCTTTTTATTTTAAGGATTATCCTATAAGACTACGGGCCAATAGGTAAAAGAGTAACGACCAACTTAAAGTAGAGTAAATATGACATGACAAAATCGTCTTCGGACAAAGATGTTAATTTAGTTTTTTTCTTAATAAAATGAAATTGTATTTACATTTCTGCTTAAATTATAGTATACCACATTTACTGACAGTTTCTTTTTTTAATTTTGACTCATTTTAACAGCCGGACAAGGAATTTGTGGTCTTGGTACATTTATATGCGTTTTCCCTTAGGGATCATTTTGTACCTGTGTATACTGTATAATGTATATTCGCCTCTGGTCACTGACAAAAGGTAACTCTTGTAACTTTATTCATTAAAATTAATATTTACTTTTTAGTTCGATGATATAATAAATCATATTAAAGCTTATTTTTTTAATATAAAAATATATTTCTAATATCTTTAAGCGCTTATTACACTTCAGAAATTAGATCAAAATTTTAATGTCTTGTGTACAGTACTTCTTTAAAATAATCTTTTATCAGTAACTTTGCCAATATTCAGTTATGATGTCACAAAAGGTATACCATACCTACCCAAGCATTCCGAGTTTTAATTATGCATATGCAAAAATTGTGGCTCTGTGTTGTTGTTCTTCCAGATATAACTTTTTTAATAAGATAAATATTTTAATATAATTTAATTAGATTAATATTTTTTAATTAGATAAATATTTTAATAATATTAACCACGCATTACGAATTATGTTTTTGAAATTCCATAAGGAATCTCTATGCGGCTGTATTAACTTACTTATTAATATTAATCTGATTAAATTGTGAATTTATAATATATTGTTGAAATTAAGGTATGTGTTATATGTATGTGTATATATTTTTATTTTATAAATTGCTCTGAGCAACATTTTGATTTGATTTGCACAATCACATTTAACGCATACGAAGCCGCTGTGCCAGCTATACAGTCCTCTATATAGACAGTATTTAATTTTTGTCGTTTACATGCACAATTTTACCTCACATCCCAAGAGTTAGTCTTGTGAGAATAGTAAACAAAGCTTAAACTTGCATTAATACATGTAGAATATTTAGATACGCGACAGCCCTACTCAGAGTCAAAGAAACTTTCACATATTCAGACCATCTTAAGAATACAGATAGAAAAAATTAATTTTATTAACCAAGCCCAATGACCGTTTTGCGCATCTTTCTCTCGACCGCTTTCCCTCGACCTTCCCTGTCAACAGCTGCTTTTCCAGATTGTTTGGACTTCCTCTTGCGATATGACCAAACTATCGCAGTATTCGGGCTACGCAGATTGCTGAAAGTTTAGCTCTAGGTGTTATCACCAGTCGCACTTCTTTTAAGATGGACTCAGAAACAATTAAAGTGTAATTTGTGATGAAACGACTTTAATTTTTTTATCATAGCACTGCAAAGTGATGGCATTTTACCTGATGGCAAGTAAGTACAGTGTCATCCAACAACATCGGTGACCACCGGGGGATCTACAATCCATAGCCAGTCGTCGCTGTCATGCCGACCTGCTTAAATCTCTCTTCACGCTATGTAATAACGCAACCCAGCATATTCACGATTAAAAGAACCCAGAAAGCTCCGTTCTCTCAAATCCATGAAGTTCTTTAAATATTTCGCCATGTTCGATTATGTCAATTATATAAAAATTTAAATAATAATTATTTTTAATTACGGAAATATTTTCATAACATTACCAAGCATTACACATTATATTTGTGACCTTCTGTAAGGAATCTCTCATTCGATATATCATATGTATAGCTGCTACATATTTTTTTTTATTTATTTAAGTATAATCGAAATATAGCTGAATGTACGTACGTATATGTGTATAATTAAGAAAAATAAATGCGTATTCATCAAAAAAAAATGTTGAACGGAATACGAGAACCTCTGAAATTCACGATGTTAAAATACATAAATAGGCTTAGGAGGAACGAGTAAACAATTAAAAGATTGCTTCAATAACGCGCGTTAAGAGCGCGAAGCCGCTGGAACAAGTTACTTCCTAATATGAATATATTATAATATATTCTCATAATTATAATCATGAGACGGTTGGACGATTCGAAGCGTTTTTTTATAACGATTAATGTCGGTATAGGTATGATTAATTTAAATTTTTTATATTTATTTTCAGCTAAGAAAAAGTGTATATAAACCGAAAATTGATCTACTTACAACACAATTCTACAAGAACTGCCAACATGAACTCTGTAAGTAGAAATATTATTTTGTTATTAAATGTTTATACTTTTATTAAGTATTAAATATTTGTTAAGTGGAATATAGATTATATATCTATGTCGGTTACTACGGTGTAATCGTATCTTACCGGTTCAAAACACACGTTAAGTATACTTATTTTTCTTCGTATGGCATTTCATTAGTTAAATGAAATATCCTAGGAGATAATTCCTGAAGGAATTTTCTTTTTAGTTGCCTGATTAATATCAATTATATTGTGATAATAGATGTTATAAAATTTTAAATTAGTTTAAAATATAGATATATACCTAACAATATACAGAAGTTACGTGCCTTCGTAATATTTGATTAACTAATTTAGGTAAGATATATTTAGTAAATTAAAGTAAACTTTTAAATCAATACTGATAAAATATAAAATTATGGCATTTCAAGTAAATAAGTTGAAATAGAATTGATGTTTATTAGCAATAAGTCCCTTCATCATGTATAATAGCGTATGATTACAAACTTTCCTGATGTGAAGTGAAGATGTAGCCGTAGACACGGAATTGGATTTAGCTGAGTCTTATAATCATGCTATTGTTTCATCACGGTGTATTCCTTCACCAACATCTCAATGACATTGCAGAATACCAGCCCACGTCCATCGACGTGGTGTCTGAACGAGTTATCACTGAGCCATGATAACTTCATAACTACAGTTTTGCGTTTTCCATTTCAGTTCAAGTACATGATGATGATAGTATGGGCTATCCTGGCGTTTGCATCATCAACGGCCACTGCTAACACAGAGCCAGAAGCTTCACAATCTCAAGACGCCAGCCCTTGCGTACCCCCCTTGTGCTTCGGAAAATAGGTAGCTTAGCTTGTGGTTAGATAGACTATATATCATTTAAAAAAAATTATTTTAATTGTATTCAATTTGTTATTTTATCAATGTAATAAATGTAAAAAAGAATTGATATGTTACACCCTTAAATTGCAATAATTTTAAATTCAATTGGTTGTTTTAATTATAAATATATTATAACTAGCTGTGCCTGTGACTTCGTCCGCGTGGAATTTCGTGTATGAAAAACGGCGATGAAAAATATGTAGGTTTACTGAAATTTAACATCAGCGATTTAAACGTGTTTCATGCTTTGTGACTGTCTCGGATTCCTGAGACGCAGCGTGATGCTCACGGCTAGCAGTCAGCGGTGCTTCGCGCTCTTCACTACTTTCGATGGATCAATATTCTACCATACTAGACGTATGGCTTTGAGTTAAACTAAGTGTAGCCGAAATGTATGAAGAAATAGAATTATTACATACTTTGCCTAGACATTCTATAGAATGCCAAATGCTATTTAGGTAAAGTATGAAATACATTTCAGATTTGTTTCGAATATCACGTGGGAATCTTTTTTGGGATCTCAAAGTGCCTGTGATGGTTTTGTTTTAAAGTCATAAACTTATTTTATTTGGCCCTATGATATGTAATTTTTGCGGTATTTTATGTGATATAGTTTGCTTTTATGCAAGCATGCCAAATTCTATTTAACAAATACAACATACCCTTGGAACCTTAATCTAGTGGCTTCGATCTCCGACTACAATTAACATTTATCATTTTATGTAAAGGTACGATAAAATATTATAAAAGAATATAATTCCAAATAATGATTATAAATAATATAAATGCATTTGTAATTCACTTTACTTGTGTACAATAACCAACCTATATCACATAAAATGCTGCCACAATTACACAATATAGGGCCACATAACATAAGATTGAGGATTTAAAAATAAAAAAAATATATGACACTTTGAGATTTAACCCAAAAACTCTCACGTGATATTCAAAACGAATCGGAGATGTATTTCATACTTTGCCGGTTTCTCATTTAGCATTCTTTAGAATGCCTTGGCAATCTATGAAATATGAATAATATGAGAAATATCTTTGGAGATATATCTCTATTTGGGGCAGTCCGCCTGGTGGAAGTCTACAGACAAATCATAACGAAATAACCTAGTGTTGTTGTAGGGATTCGGTTTCATGTGTGGAGGGAAAGTGAGATACACAGTCCTAATTAATACATACCTTAATCTAGTGGCTTCGATCTCCGACTACAATTAACATGTATCATTTTATGTAAAGGTACGATAAAATATAAAAGAATATAATTCCAAATAATGATCACCCCCCGAGGGCATTTAAGGACAGGGCTGTAATTTGGTATGGGTTAATCAAGCCGATAAAGTGGTAAAAAAAATCTTTAAAAAAATGTTTAGGGTACCTCCCCTACACGTAAAGGGGGATTTTTTTCTCATCTATCACATCGTGTGGTGTGTCATTGGATTGGTCGTTGGTCGTTCAAAAATATTGTGGGTCTGGAAACAACTTTTTGATTTAAGGATCCGTTTGCAAAATATTATGCTTTAAAGTGCTAATTTTTGTTAGAGTCAAATGTCAGATAAATGGTTATTTTTAGATATGTGAAAAAAATTCTGGTAGTAGTATAATGAAATTAAAAGGAAACTATCAGAGGTTAGTAATTAACGAGTAATAATAGTCAATCAACTTATAAAACGTATTTGGAGAAGTAATTTCGTAGAAATTCCATTGAAAACAACTTTCAAGACCGCTCACTAAAGATGATTCGTTTACACGAAAAACGATTAGGCACGGTGGCACGAATCCGGCCCGGTGTAGCATGAATTACTTCCTAAAGTCGAAAAGGCCCTCAAGCCTCAGACGGCTTTTACAGCTTCACTCCGGCTTGGAGGCGAGTACTTAAGGCACTCAGCCTCTAAAACATGGCAACAAGCTCCAAGGGTGCCAAAGTGGCGCGCCTCGTCTTCGGCTGTTGCCGTAGTTGCAAATAAGTCGCGAACTGGCTAATTCCTTATCCGTAATTCGTTGGTTTTTTTTATAGTAGCTTGGCACATTGACTGTACTCTCTGATGGTAAGCTCAGTACAATCCAAATACAACGGCGACCACAGATAGATCGAAATCAATCGTTGGTCGCCGCTGCCATTTTTTTTTATGTTTATAGGTTTTGGCGTAGTGGCCACAATCTCATGCCGCTTTCCTCCGGAAGGAGGGACGAAACGTGCGTATATGTAAACTCAATTTTTTTTTCTAAACTAACTAGTCAAAAATGAAAAAAATAGTCCCTTACAAATTCTATGTACCTGAGTGGTGTGGGGGCCAGACTACGAAGAACTTAACTACCCTAATCAAATTTATATACATATTTATAGTTACTTTTGATTGAAATAAAACTAAGCTGTGAGGTACTTCAAATAAAAGATGGTTTTGTTAGACACGTGTTATTTAATTAATTTATACATTACGTTTCCAAACCTTGTACAGCCAATGATGCAAATTCTTTCACTAATGGTAAAAAGAAATAACATCTAATGTAACACAGACATTACATAGTGGTGATGATCTGAATCTACTTTACAATTTATATAAAAAAAATGATAATTGTTACTGTCCTGTTACGCTGATCCACGGCGAAAACTCCTCCAGGTTTTAGACTACTCCCATCCGGGCGATGTCCAGGATCCAACAATAATCGCCACGCCGAATGAGACGACGTCACGTCACCACGCCACATTGCGCACGAACATATTTTGTATTAGGTGTCTTATACTAATATATTCCTGAATGCGGAGGACTATGCAGCCGCTTCTACTGTGAATTTGGCACCATTCATCAGCTTTCAAGGTTGTACATGTTGAACGTGGAAATGTACACGTGTCCACTTTTATATTTTCATTTAAATATTTTCTTAAACTACGTGAGCTACTCTACTTGAAAATGCTAGGGAATCAACTTCCATAATATTGGGTGGGACCTTGCCCATGAGAATCCATAATCTTCTTAACTTTTCACATTTTTTTTAACCACGAATAATCTCGAGCTTCGTGTTCCGTGTCAGCCGTCCAAGAGAGCTTGTAGCTCGCTTCGCTACACACCCTCGACCAACCTACTCCTAACTTTAGATCTTACGATAGTAATGTACTTAAAATTTACTTATACAAGTTGCCGCAGGAACGGGAGGACGTGGCGGGTGTGCGGGAGCGAAGTTAACCGCCCGTTCTCTACGGTGGGAACAGTGGTCTCGCGGGTGTGGGCGCGAGCACGCTTGGTTTATAAGGATGGACGTGTAGTACGCGTTGGCTTTCTCGATCTCGTCATCGGGGTCGGTCAATATATTCCCTGATCGTCGTTTTGCCTTCGGGGCGTTTGGGACTGGGGTGTAATTTGTGACAGCTACCACTATCGGCTCGGATGATTTGACGCTGGGTCGAAATAGGTTTTCGCGAGGAATTTAACATATGATTCGATCGAAAGAAGTTCCATATCTCTATAAGCTCTATCACCATGGGGCATCGACAAGCTTACGTAAAAATCTGTTTCGGACTTCTTGGAGCGGACTAAATTATGCTTGGACATATGTGCGAATGTGTAAGCTGATGTCTCTGGGACATTTTGCTAACCTAGAATAATAGAGGATGCGAGCGGTCCAGGACTATGGCAGCCCTGTTCCGGACTATACAGACATGTGTATTGAAGTTCAGTCTATTGTCGAGGATGAGACCCAGATATTTAGTCTGGAGGGGGATTGGGATACCGAAAAGGTGGAAGGAAATTTAATAAATAATATAACAAACTTCGCGATTTCACTCTGTTTGAGTGTGTTGCACGTCAAACCGTGCAGCTTACTTTAGTGTAGTTTCGACATTTATGCAATGTTAGCGCGTACGGAGCGGCGCTAATAATACGATAATTCGGATAATTCGAATCAAAGCGTAAACCTGAATGAATGAAATATCAATTCAGTAGTCAAGTAGTTAAGTAATTTTACTTGTTGTTAAAGTTAATAAACAGGAAATAATATTCTTAATAACAAAATAGAAATGTTTTTGTATCTGTAATATTTTGTTCTAGCTGTTTAAGTTATACGTATAGATTTATTGCGATTTTAATACTTTTTGAAAAAACACACAAACAAGATTATTATTTGAATTGGCAACACCATTGTACATATTTTAAATCTCGGATTCCATTTCCGACTAAAATATTAATCCATGCTATATTATAAAGCTTAAGAAATTGTTTGTTTATTTAAACGCGCTAATCTCTAGAAAAACTAGTTAGATTTAAAAAAAATATTTATTATAGCCTATTTAAAGGGGAAGATTATATGCTGTACAACTTCCCTAGCAGCGGAGCAGAAAACATGAACAGCAAGCAATCTGGAAAGCTGTAAGCAAGTACGGTAAGTAAAAGCACCGGTAGGCTACACGGATGCGTTAGTCGCGCGGCTGCTCGGTAGACAGTTGGCCCAATAAACTGACAAGGGTGTAACCGTGGTAGTATCTAGTATTTAATAGTATTAAAAAAAAATTTTTTTTTTAGTTAACTGATACGATAATTTGGGAAGTGCCTGTTGGGAACACTGACCACTACTATATGGTCGCGTCGGGTACCACCTTGGTCATCATCGTCGGATTGTTTTACCTACTCAAGTCCATCCACGAATACAAGATGGCCGCCAAGCGAAAGAGGCTTTGATAAACGTGGTACGGGGTGTCCCTGTGACCTCCATAAATTAATTTAATATCTATAAAAAATAATATTGATATACATATATGAGATTGTTGGGAACCAATGTAATGTATTTTATTTAACAATGTATTGGCAACACCGCGTCGGACGTGTTGGTGGGTCGCGACATTCCAAGTCTTCAAGCAGTTCACACCAGCACCTACTGGTTTAAACAGAGATTGATAAACAATAAAACAGTTGGACCGATCACCATGAGATTCAGTAGGTCTAAGTGTTTTTCCAAGAGGGTTTTTATGCTATGCTGAACGTAAGAGAGGTAGGCAGGGCACAGAGAAGTTTCTTTGGAGATTTCTCTCTACTTGGGGCAGCCCGATTGGTGCAATACCTCCACCGTGCAGAAGATCATAATCAAATTATCTTGTGTTGTGTTCCTGCGGTGAGTAAAGTTTCTAGAGCTCATTGGGATAGGTCAGCAACGTGCTATTGATACCTATGGTATTACAAGAGTACATAGGCTACGCTATCCGCTTGCCATCAGGCGGATTTTATGCTTGTTTGCGACATTTATAGTTTTATAAAAAGCGCTAGGTGGCGCTGTGGTCGACTGATGACTACTGAACAACGTTTACGGGGTCAACTAGTAGTTACCATAAAGATGAATAATTATATGTTAATTTAACTTAACAAAAACAACGCGTCACCAGTCCTCGCTGGATACTGTCCTGAATGAACAGAAACTGGATATGCACCACTTGATCCCGAAACACGAAGTGCATAAGCGAGTGACTATGACTAGCTTTTCACCTATGCTATGATGCACCGTGTGCTGGTGAGGATCGCTTGGGTGTCTCAAGTCTTAAGATGGTATTTGACCCTTACCCTTACTCCCCATTTATATTGATTCGTTTTTCTTTATGAATATGTTCATCGTTCGCCATTTTTGTACGTTTTAAATAACCATCGCGATCAAGTAATACGCATGCGCGTACGTAACCAATCGACGGCGGCGGCACTGACATGCACCACGTGCCCCGCGCCCGTCTGTACCAACCAACCAACATACCCGTCAATCGATCATTGCGCAGATTATATATAATATTATGTATAGTGATCGAACCCCTCCAATGTGCAATTACAGCATGAAAAATAAGAGTAAGTATATTAAAATAATATTAAGATATAAACTAAAATGCACTACTCAGCAAAAGAAACAAGGAAAACAATATACAATAAATAATAATATACAAATCGAACATTTAAATACAATCTATTTCTATTTGAGGCCAGAGAATCACAAAACCTAGCCGAAAAGGTTCTCTAGAACCTTCCTGTCACGTACGCTAGGGTTGTGGAATGGGTTGCCCAGCTCGGTTTTTCCCCAGGGCTATGACATGGGGCTCTTCAAAAAAGTCTGGAAATACAGTCTCCAAGGTTAGCAACATGGCTGTAATGCCCCTAGTGTTGCAGTTGTCCATAGGCGACGGTAACCATTTACCATCAAGTGGGCCGTCTGCCTGTTTGCGCCTTTTGGCATAAAAAAAAAACAAATCAACTTTATTGTTTAGTAATATGCCGTTGAACTTGAAAAGCAAAGTGTTTTCTGCTTACCCCAAAAATTAATATCAAAGCGGTTAAGCTTGGTTCTAGATAGCTATTATTTATATCAATACTGTAGCAAAAGGTATCACGAAAAAAATTGAGAGTCGTTTTCCCGCAGCCATTATTCATAACTAAATAAATCATTATAAATCTTACATTGTTTTTATATACCTATGTATTTAAAGAATTGCTTGGACAGTTGACTTTGTATTAACAATATAGAATTCTATAATAACATAAACAATAAAACAGAAGGGTGTATTTGTATGTAATGTCAAATTAACAGTATTTTACTAAATGCATATGAAAGTATATAATAGATATAGTGAAGAGGTACGCGAAAAATAAAAAATAAAAACTTGTCTCATTTTTACTTAGCGAGCAGGTACACTAGGTATTAGCGCTTTGAACTTTAACAATATTTCTCGTTAATTTCATCAAAATTTCATGATAACACTGACGAAAACTATTCCTTGCTTATTAAAAAACTAATTTTATTAACCAGGCCCGATGACCGATTTGCGCAACTCCCTCTAGCGATATGGTCAAACTATCGCAGTATTCGGGCTACGCAGACTGCTGACAGTATAGGTCTAGATTTTATTACCAGTCGCACTTCTTTTAAGATGTACTTAGAAACAATTAAATTGAAATTTGTAATGAAATGACTTTAATGTTTTTATCATAGCACTGCAAAGTGATGGCTCTTTACCTGATGTCAGGTAGGTTCAGTGTCATCCAACAACATCGACGACCACCGAGGGATCTACAATCCATAGCCAGTCGTCGCTGTCATGCCGACTTGCTCAAATCTCTCTTCACGTTATGTAATAACGCAACCCACCATATTCACGATTGAAAGAACCCATGCAGTAAGATCCGTTCTCTCACATCATTGAAGTCCTTTAAATATTTTCAGAATTTTCGATTATGTCAATTAGGTATATAAAAATTTAAATAACACTTATTTTTAATTACGAAAATATTTTCATAACATTAGCCAAGCATGACAAATTATAGTTTTGACCTTTGTAATTGAAATTGACCTTTTATAAGGAAATCTCTAATGCGGAATATCATCTGTAGGTAGGTATATCATTACCTACAATTTTTAATTATTTCAGTATCGTCGAAATATAGTTGAAATGTACGTACGTATGTGTATAATTTAGAAAAGTAAATATGTTTTCTTTAAATAAATGTTGAACGGAATACGAGAACCTCTGAAATTCACGATGTTAAAATACATAATTAGGCTTAGGAGGAACGAGTAAACAAAAGACTGCATCAATAGCAATGTCAAGAGCGCGAAGTCGCTGGAACAAGTTAGTTCATAATAAGAATATATTATGAGACGGTTGGACGCTTCGATGCGTTTTTTCTAATAATGATTAATGTCGGTATAATTAATTTTATATGCATTTTCAGCTGAGAAAAGTATATATAAAACGAAAATTGATCTACTTATAACACAATTCTACAAGAACTGCCAACATGAACTCTGTAATTAGAAATATTGTTTTGTTTTTAAATATTTATATTTTTATGGAAATGTCTGTTAAGTGGAATATAGATTATGTATCTATGTCGGTTACTACGGCGTAATCGTATTTTACCGGTTCAAATTATACGTTAAGTATACGTATTCTACTTCGTATGGCATTTCATTAGTTAAATGAAATATCCTAGGAGATAATACCTGGAGGAATCTTCTTTTTAGCTGCCTGATTGATATCGATTATATCGTGATAATAGATGATATAAAATTTTAAATTAGTTTAAAATATAGATATACCTATACCTAAAAATATACAGAAGTTGCGTGTCTTCATTATATTTGATTATCTAATTTAGGTAAGATATATTTAGTAAATTAAAGTAAACTTTTAAATCAACACTGAAAAAATATAAAATTATGCCATTTCAAGTAAATAAGTTGAAATAGAATTGATGTTTATTAGCAATAAGTCCCTTCATCTTGTCAATATATATCTTATCAATATATATCTTATCAATATATATATCTTATCTTGACAACGTATGATTACAAACTCACCTGATGTTAAGTGACAATGTAGCCGTAGACACGGAATTGGATTTGGCTGTCCATTGCAGCTGTCGGAACACATTGGTAGTGACTTGGCGAAAGATGTTCAACTTGTAGTTTTGCAAGCACTCAAAAGAGTCTTATAATCATACTATCGTTTCATCACGGTGTATTCCTTCACCAACATCTCAAGGATACCCTGACACCTACATAACTACAGTTTTGTGTTTTCCATTTCAGTTCAAGTACATAGTGATGATAGTGTGGGGCATCCTGGCGTTTGGTTCAGCAACGCCCATTGCTAACACAGAACTAGAAGCTTTACAATCTCAAGACGCCAGCCCTTGCATACCCGTCTGCGCTTTTGGTCGATAGACTATATATCATTTGAAAAAGTTTTATTTTAATTGTATTCAATTTGATATTTTTTCAATGTAATAAATGTAAAAAAGAATTGATATGTTACACCATTAAATTGCAATACTTTTAAATTCAATTGGTTGTTTTAATTATAAATATATTATAGCAAGCTGTACCTGTGACTTTGTCCGCGTGGAATTTCGTGTATGAAAAAAGGGGATTAAAAAAAATGTAGGTGTATTGAAATTTAACATCAGCGATATAAACGTGTAACGTGTTTAAACTTTGTGGATGTCTCGGATTCCTGAGACGAAACTAAGAGTAGCCGGAAATAAATAAAATATAATATATATGTATATATTACAGCTCCAAATATGAGGAAAGAAGTCGGCCTTAATGTCGATATACTGGGTGAAAATAACCCGTAATGTGGCCGGGGATGCCCTTATCCCTGAAGGTAATGGCCGTTTCCGTGAACTGCAATAAAATTTACGCTTATTCCAAATTCCAATTATTCCAAAGATATGACTCATTTATAAAGTAACATATTAGTTGTTTTGTAACTATCACTTGCCCCGTGTCGTGCACAATCCACAATTAAACCTCACAATATCTGGTTCAAGACCATAATCCGATAACGATAATATTTCGTTTATTTTTTACTCGCACACAATACCATGAAACTAATTCCAATGTTCACTATCTCGAGGTAAAGATTAGGATGAGTAGCGTTTCCAGAGCTCTTTTGGGGTAGACGGGTTCAAAGCCGACAACGCGCTAGTGATACCTATGGTATTACTAGCTTCCATAGGCTACGGTAGCCGCTTGCCATCAGCGCCGCGATTATGTTCGAACCGCATACATGTAAACTACCACGCACGGTAGGACCCCTCTCATTATTCGGGAGGAATATCCCCTGGGCCACCAAGACTAAATATCTGGGTGTCACACCCTCGACTCGAAGCTTAACTTCAACGCACACGTTACTATAGTCCGGAATAGGGCCGTCTGGATCCTTTCTCGCTTGCGACCCTTGCTCAGTTCGGTAAGCATACTGTCCTTAAGACATAAGCTTACACTGTACAAGATGTGAGTCCGTCCAATATTGACATATATCTGCGCCGCGTTCGCACATATGTCCAAACATAACTTTGCCCCCATGCAAAGAGTCCAAAATCGGTTTCTCCGTCGCCTGCTCGACCGTCCAGCCTTCGTTAGGAACATGGACCTCCACAGGGACATGAGGCTTCCCTCGATATAAAGCCTATGTGAAATATCTCACCAGGAGATACTTCGATAGCGCTTCGAATCATCCCAACCCGCTCGTAAAATCCACCGTGAACTACGTCCCAGACAACTCGATCCCCGTTGCCAAACGTTATAAACGCCGTCCGCGAAATCTTTTTGTCGATCCCGACGACGACATCGAGAAAGCTAACAAGTTTTACGCGTCCGCTCCCGCAACATATGCGTGCTCGCGCCCACGCCCGCGAAACCACCGTTCTCTCCGCAGGGGCCGTACGGTTAACTTCGCTCCCGCACACCCGCCACGACCGCCCTCCTCCGCGGTAACTCAAGCCTAGGTCCGATCCATCGGTATGGAGCCCTTGAGCCAAGCAGCCGCTCGCCCACCCTAATGTATAGTTAGTTTAGATCGAATTACGGATAGGGAATTAGTCAGATCGCGACTTATTTGCATACGCGCAACAGTCCGAGCCGAGGTTCGGCCACTTTGGCACCCTTGGATGTTGTTGCTAAGCTTTCGTGGCTGAGTGCCTTAAGCGCTCGCTAACAGTATTATAGTCAGTTCGAAAAAAAAACGCTATTGTATATGGGTGAATGTGGTCTCGTTAGGTAATCTTCATCTATGCATTATGCATGTTTATACAATGTAATGAAATAATATTTCGTATGTATAAGTGAGATAAGTGTTAGAAGTGAAATCTTTCCTTCCTACTTTACCATTCTTTATTCTACCATCTAAGGTAAACGTGCCAAAAAAGTGAAGGTCAGTAGTTAACGTAATCAATTCAAATTCACAACTGACATTATAAAAATCAAAACATTATCGACGCATACAAAACACCGTAAATTTTAAAATATATTCGAACACTCTATAATATTTTATACCCTTATATAATAAAGGACACGCTACCATGAAAAAACTGTGTGACAAAATAATTATTATGCTTTAGCATTGTTATGCAATTATGTTTCCTTAAATTCATACGTACCTGTATCAAATTTGTCTCAACGAATGAAATGGTTTCTAATCTAAATCATGCGGTGCTACTCACTTCGAACCATTCGGAGTCGTACTCATAAGAATGACCAATACCCGGTTATCAAGGTGCGCGTGCGGGTGCGTGGGTATTGCGAACTATAGGCGTACGAACTATATGACATTTAACCCTTAAACGGATCGAACACAAAATCAACTTGTTTTATGGTTTAAATACAGATTTGGTGTTATGTTCATAGTAGTTCATTAAAATGAAATAATATTTTGCTGAAACTGAAAAATAACCTTTCTTTTCTGGTGGGAAATTATTTCCCTTTACCTGTGTAGAGATAAGGCAGTGGAACATTCAGAAAACATAAAAACATCTTTATAAATGTCTTTTTAAAAATCGTAAATCAGCGGGACTAGAACTATCGACCACTTGTACTGTGCTTGCAACAGTACGCGTACTGCGTATCAATTCTGGTCGTCTCACAACACAAGCATGAAAATCAGAACTTGCATTAACCGTGTATAATGTAAATGTATTCGATCTCATTCTCTCGTAGGCTAAATCTTATAGGTGTATGAGTTTGCCTCCTTTTAGTAATGCTTTTCAAATCATTTACATTTAGTAATTTTCACTTCGAAAAAAAATGGTCGTCATTTGTTACAGATTGAAATTCATTTATCACATCGCATGTCATAAACCATATTGAGTAATCGCGTTTTGAAAGTTTGAAAATTCATTGCTGCATAACTAAAGGTTATACGTAGATTTAAAGGTACATCCTCTTAGTTCATGGTGAATAGGTTTAGTGACTGTATCAGTAGTAGTTTTCGTTTTATTAGGACTTTTGTACGACTAGATGAAGATGATACTGTTTACCCAGTTCAAATCTCTCAAATATATCACTTATGACTGTCTAGCCCAAACAAAATTGACAGTAATTTGAATATATCAAGTAGTAATTCATAATGCAGATATGAAATTCATTTATCACATCGCATGTCATAAACCATTTTGAGTAATCGCGTTTTGAAAGTTTGAAAATTCATTGCTGCATAACTAAAGGTTATACGTAGATTTAAAGGTACATCCTCTTAGTTCATGGTGAATAGGTTTAGTGACTGTATCAGTAGTAGTTTTCGTTTAAATCATGCGTATTTAAATGTAATAATAATATGTATTAATTAATAAGTATGTATTTAGTGTAGATGGTATTTGAAAAGGAAGAGAGCATGACAGAAGTATGTATCCGGATTGGTAGTGATAAACTAGAGCAAGTGAATGAATTTGTTTATTTGGGATCAATGTTTACTAGTGATGGAAAGTGTGAAAGTGATATTGAAAGGAGAGTTAATGCTGGTAATAAGATGAATGGGGCGTTGCACGCCTTTATGAACAGCCAGAAAATTTCTAGAAAAGCTCATCTGGCAGTACGTAGAGCAGTGTTAGTTCCAACACTCATGTACGGAAGTGAAAGCTGGGTATGGCAGAAAAAACATGAAAGTAGAATAAATGTAGTAGAAATGAGAGCGCTAAGAAGTATGATAGGAGTGAAATTGAGTGACAGGATAAGAAATAGTGTAATAAGAGAACGTTGTGGTGTGAAAGAAGATGTAGTGACACGGATTGAGAAAGGGATGCTTAGATGGTTTGGGTATGTAGAGAGGATGAATGAAAGAAGATTGACTAGACAGATTTATAAGATGAGTGTAATTGGGAACGTTGGAAGAGGAAGGCCTAGACGAACGTTCCATGATCAAATCGGGGACGTTTTGAAGAAAGGTCAGGTCCAGAGTATTCTAAACCGACGAGCATGCATGAAAAGATTGATGAATGTTGAGGAAGCGAAAGTTGTATGTCAGGATCGTAGCAAGTGGAAGGACGTGGTCTCTGCCTACCCCGTTGGGAAAGAGGCGTGATTTATGTATGTATGTATGTAATTCATAATGATACCATATTAATAGGTAGGTACATAATATTATTTTTTTAATTACAAATTAATATTATAAAAATACTATTTGGTACTAGAAATTTTTTATTAGAAATAAAAAATCAAAATCAGTAACAATTAAACATGAAATGTTTTTTTTTAATAAAGCTTGATTCCATATCTACCAGATAATTTACAAATGAAAAGTAGTGTTAGTATTATGAGTTATAATAAAACTTATATTCATAGTTAATTATTTTTATTGTGTTACGATCACTTTGGGAAAAGTTTCCTCCTCTGCCATTTTTTCCTTTATCCTGTGCAATATTCATCCCGATTAAGCCAGCGATTTTAATTATATTATCAGCCCATCGTTTTCGTGGCCATCATGTCATTTCTAGTGTCCACCTCTTTTCTTTGTACTTTGTAATGTGTCCTAACCATTTCCATTTTAGTTTGAGTTTATATGTAAACCTACTATTTTGCTGTTTCTGTTCAGAGTTTGTATAATTTCTTCAAACACTGTAGCCGATTCCGTGAAAAGGACAATATCGTCAGCATATCTGAGGTGGCTTATATGTTGGAATTGTATCTTGAGTCCCTGCTTCTCCATTTAGCTTCTCTACATATTCCTTCAGTACAGCTATAAATTATTTGGGTGATAATGGGTCCTCCTATCTGACTCACTTGTCTATTTTTAAACGGTTTTATTTAGCTCGACCCGTACGGAATTTGTTTATTTATTTATATATTTTATCCAGCCTAACTTTGCTTTTAATTTGTGTGTAACTGTTTTTTTAATGATATTTGTCTATGTTATGCTTATTCTAAAAGAGATCAGTGCTGTCCAGATTCACCTATTATTAATGCTATCGAATTCCTTTTGAGTAACCAATAAAGGCTATATAAAGAGGACGATTATATTCTTTATATATTTCAAGTATTTGAACTAATGTGTGTATATGATCAATAGTGGAGAATTCAGACCAGAAACCAGTTTATTCCTTTAGTTGATTGTTATCTATTTTTGATGATATCCTTCTCAATAACATAGAGGTAAACATTTGTAAATACGCGGCAGTAAGCTTATTGGCCTGTAGTTTCCAATATCTGCTGGATTTCCTTTTTTTTAGTGAAGTATTATGTCTAACTAGCACTATTGCTGAGGAGTTTTTCTAGTTTCAAGAACCTTGTGGAACATTTGATTTATGTACGTATAGAATTAAGATAGGGGGTCTTCGTTACTTATGTTGTCTGGACCAGGACTTTTTCAGGTTTCAATGTCTTTACATGTTTTAACAATTCATCATAAAGTCTACTTCTATTGTAATTTTTCTGTTTTCAAAGTTTGGGAGTTGACGGCAGTGCGAATAATTTTCAGGTATATACATTGATTGGGTCGCTAATTTCATCACCATCAGCAAACGGGTCTACATTTTCACCGTTGTAATTGCTTTCTTGTAAGTACTTTGGCGGTAGTAGAGTGCCCACATTATCATTTCAGCTCTCTTATTTCGCTTCATAGTTATGTGTTCAGCTAAAATTTCAAAGAAAGTTAACAATAAATGCCAGACAAAAAGGTAGTATTTCATTTGTAATTCTCACTCACTGAACAAAACTTTGCAAGTACAATAGTATTATCTGTATTATCTCAAACAAATTAAGGGCTATAAAGTGTTATTATGAAATATATCATTGAAAATAAAAAATCGTTTAAAATTAAAAAGTCAATAAGTACTTAGGTAATAATTTCAAAATGATACAAAATAATCGTATTAATTTAACAGGCAAAAAGGTATTAAGTTTAAATAATACTCTATAGAATCTTCACATTTGTTCCGAAACTGACAACGAAATAGTCGTAATTCGATATAAACGTGTGTGACGCTACGAGCACTGAGCGGCAATGGAATTAACAAAGATGTGACCGTTTTTATTGGTTCGGAAACGGTATGATTGAACAGTTTAAAGTCCAAACGCTTTAAATATGCAGACAAATTTATTGCAAGTTATCATTTATCTGATACATGTATTTATTAAATGAAATTACAAAAAAAGGTAACGATGCGACAAAGTCGCGGAGGATCGCACGAACGTTGTATCGCGACCGCGTCGTCGGCGATCGGGGCCACTGGTCTTGGCGTTCGCGTCGTGTCGCCTGCGCTAGCGGCGAGGTGCGCAGGCGGCGGAGGATGGGGTGCGAGCGGTAGGCACGCATAGCATAACACCAGGACATCGAAAACTCATGCTATAGCAGTCAATAAAGATTTTTTTTATAATATCTTATAATCTATTTGGCCTAAAAATAATATTGTCTTACCAGTTTATAGAAAAAAAATGTATATTTTGTACGGCAAATAAAAAAATATCGCCTTTCTGGACTTAATACCCTTTTGTTTGTCACGTGCGACATGTGAAATAGCAGTGATAAAAAATATAATTTCATAGTATGTAATGACCATTATTTTTAAATGGCAATTATTGCATGCCTAGTGTCAATACTGTCAAATGTCAATGGAAGTGTATGCAAATACGGGAGTAATACATAAAGAGAAAATATTAATTCTTAAAAAATAAGTCCATGTAAGACCATGTGAAATTGTTGTTTATATTTACATTCTAAATAATTTTTTGTACATTACTTATTAAAAATGGTATTTTATTCAATGTTACGTATGAAAATTGGTATTTTCATTTTTATCGTCTTTTGCAAAGAAATCTTTACAAATAAATGTCATTTTAATGTAAAATTAACACAAACACTGCACAACGAAGGATTTCATAGGTATTTTATTTTACTGTTATTATTAATTTAATTCAATAGTTAAGATATAATTAATTTTGATGTCGGCGAATATTATTTTGCCGTAATCCTTTTTTATCCATAAAAGAGTCTTGAAACTTTGATGAAATGATAAATACGAAACATCAGTAAAATAATTTAACATATAAAACTATAAATTTGATTATAATTACCTTAAAATAATCCCTGTTAAATAATATATTTGTTAATTTCAAGGAACATAACCTATGGGCTAGTATTTGATAGTGATGATGAGGATAAATGGCTTTATAAAGACTGCATATTGAGCTTGGACCAGACATTGCCTTCTGGTGTATTTGCAAATCCTGATGAATTGGCAGAATTGAGAAGATCTAACAAGGTATGTTAAATAAAATATGAATGACTCATTCTAATATATTATACATTACTTAAAGATATCTTTAAGAATTCTCCCTTAAAGATTAAGGTTAGTAATTAGTTTAATTAAAAATTCACAGACATATTCCATTTAATAGATAGTAGTATATTTAAGGTATAATTTTAACTATCCCTAAATAAGTGCATGTTCAATGACCTAATTAACAAGATTCATTCTTAAAATAATAGATGTCACCAGAAGCGAATCACCAAGCAATATCAAAATGCTCCTTCAATATTACTAGTATCTGACGCTTGCCAGCTCCTTCTGTTTCTTATCACAAGTCAATGTGAAGTAATTATGGCTCGGTGATAGCGTGTACGTACATCACGCCGATCAATGTGAGTTCGAATCTCTACAATGAGCCTGATCTTACGGTAAAGGAAAACATTGTGATGTAACTATAGCATGGTGGTAGCGCTTTTTCTAATGACCGTCTGGCTAGATGCTACCCTCAAGTTGAAAATCTGTCGCCGTGCACCAATGGGTGTGTTCCGGCAGAGCTGAAGTTGAGAGCCAGACCTCCAACTAGGCTTAGCGTCTTACCATCTTGGGCCACATCGTCACATAAGATCAGGTGAGCTTATGGCCACAATGCCAAACTTGGATATTGTTTTCATTAAAATGATGACAAAAAAAAAGTTATAATAACAGATATTATAATTAGAGGATACATATTGGTGACAAATACAAACTTTGGTGACAGTAAATATTATTGCCATATATTTATGAAGGAATAGGTATATTCTGGGAGTATATAACTTTTGATAAGTTGTTTTAAACACTTAATATGTTGAAAATAATGCAGATGAACTAATAATTATTAGACATAAACGCAGCGTCATGATCATGTGACTGAATGTGATGCCATTATTCAATATATATATCTAAGGTTAACAGTATTTTGTGCGTGTGCAAGTTAAGTTTACTAGAATTTCAGTTGAAACTTATGCATTTTAAAGTTACTATTTCTACACTTAGTAATTAACTTTAGAGTCACTTGTCACAAAGTAACATAATAAGAATAACACTCAATATATATATAAACATTCCATGATTACATCACATTTTCTGATTGGTGTTCCCGAGGAAAATATAATTTTTTTTAGGCTTATTATCAATAAACCAATATGATTATTTAATTAACTTTAAATTTTTAAACTTGCCCTTGCCAACCACTTTTTTCAGGTTAACGCCATCTCAAAAAATTGGGTCAATATAGAGCTACCAGCAGAACGATCTGAACCAAGCAGTATCTATATCATCAGTAAAGTGGTTGAAGATAGTTTACAGATGTGGCTGCCAGTGCATGCTAGATATCACCAAGCTGTCTCTGGTGGGGGGTCAGTAACAACTCATTGCTCCTTCATGATTAAGCATAGTTAACAGCATAATATATCACACCTTTAATAATAAACTAAATGACCTCTGAAACGTTATTGTTACAAAATCACTTTTAAAGTTTTGCAAGTGCGGGTACATCTACATTTTCATAAAAATAAATTTAAAGTATTGTCAATCAACCCATTCAAATGATATTTAAAAATAATTGGGTTAAAATTTTTATTAAGGAGTTAATTTTTTTTATCATTATAGTTATGGCAATAGTGATCACAATCTCACCTGATGTTAAGTGACGATGTGGTCTAAGCCTACTAAACCCAACTAAACCTAGTGGAAGACTTGCTCTCAAGTGCAGCTGCCAGAATACACCTATTGGTGCTTGGTGACAGATTTTCAACTTGAGGGTGGTAGCTAGCCAGGCGGGCATTGGAAAAAGCCCTACCACCATGCTATGGTTTCCTCACGATGTTTTCCTTCACCGAAAGCTCAGGCTCATTGCAGGGATTCGAACTCAAGTCAATGGACGCGATGTCGTACATGCTACCACTGAGCCATCATTGCTTCAATGATGAAATGATGATTCAATTTAATGATAAAAATTCAAGTTAGTATTTAAAATGATTCATAATATAATACCTATTAGTACAGCGTGTATTATGAATAAAAGTCCGTAATAAGTTTATCTCCAAAAACGATATTTTTAATTACATCAGTTCATTATTAAAGGTGTGATGTGTCTGTTAATACGAAAATTTTAATAATAACTAATTTATAATGACTATTAATCGCCAAACATTCAATTTGGCGCTAGCGAGCCTTGCTTCCTGTAATAACGTTTTAAGGTTGATTTATTTTTTGGAAATCTCTGACCTTATCTAGGAATAGATTGGATTTAAATGTTTGATTTGTATTTTTTCTTTGTTTCTCTGTGCTGAGTATTTCATTTTAATTCATCACTTATATATTATTTTAATATAATTCCTCCTATATGTGCTTGCTGTGATTACACATAGCAAAGGGTTTGATCATTATACATTTATAAATGAAACATCTACATTTTAAGAAAGTTTTATTAAACTCACTTCTGTGAGCCTTAAAAAAATAAAGTAACGGTATGGTAATTCGAAATAGGTCTTGGCATCTGATACGAAAAGGCTTCATCTTTCTAAAATAATAATTATTACATGCAGTGATTTCATTAAAAAAAAAAACAGGTCACGGAAAACCCTGTGTATTATACCTATTTGCTAAGTCATTTAAAACAAATGAAGTGTGCAAAGAAAAATTAACACTGTTCAATCATTTTCCTACATAATAATGAAAATAGCATCTAAATCCATCTAGTATATTTAAAGTATATAATACTAAGTATTTACTTTAGCAATCCAAAAGAGCTTCTTTTTATACTAAAACTAGCTGTGCCCGCGGCTTCACTCGCAGGGTTGATCGTAGAGCGGTGAAAATTTAGGGTTGTATGTATTTTTGTACAGAAATGAGGAAATCCGCAGGAGAACCAAAGTCACCGACATAGCCCGAAGAATAGCTAGACTTAAGTCGCAGTGGGCGGGCCACGTAGTCACCCTCGACTCGAAGCTTAACTTCAACGCACACGTTACTATAGTCAGGAATAGGGCCATCTGGATCCTTTCCCGCTTGCGACCCTTGCTCAGTTCGGTAAGCAAAATGTCCTTAAGACATAAGCTCACACTGTACAAGATGTGCGTCCGTCCGATCTTGACATATAGCTGCGCCGCGTTCGCACATATGTCCAAACATAACTTTGCCCGCATGCAAAGAGTCCAAAATCGGTTTCTCCGTCGCCTGCTTGACCCTCCAGCCTTCGTTAGGAACATGGACCTGCACAGGGACATGAGGCTTCCCTCGATAGAAGCCTATGTGAAATATCTCACCAGGAGATACTTCGATAGCGCTTCGAATCATCCCAACCCGCTCGTAAAATCCACCGTGAACTACGTCCCAGACAACTCGATCCCCGTTGCCAAACGTTATAAACGCCGTCCGCGAAATCTCTTTGTCGATCCCGATGACGACATCGAGAACGCTAACAATTTCTACGCGTCCGCTCCCGCAACATATGCGTGCTCGCGCCCACGCCCGCGAAACCACCGTTCCCTCCGCAGGGGACGTACGGTTAACTTCGCTCCCGCACACCCGCCACGACCGCCCTCCTCTGCGGCAACTCAAGCCTAGGTCCGATCCATCGGCATGGAGCCCTTGAGCCAAGCAGCCGCTCGCGCGATACAAGTGACTCTACAATCACTAGCTTTCACAGCCATACATGACACTGCATTATACACACATGCACAACACACATAGGTACATAGGTTCTGTAAGGGACCTTTTTTTTTCTTTTTTTGCCTAGTTAGATTAGACAAAAATTTTCAAACCACTAAATACACATACACATGTTCCTTCCCTCCTCCCAGGGGGCAGAAACATGTATATATGTATAGTTAGTTTAGATCGAATTACGGATAGGGAATTAGTCAGATCGCGACTTAATTGCATACGCGCAACAGTCCGAGCCGAGGTTCGGCCACTTTGGCACCCTCGGATGTTGTTGCTTAGCATTCGTGGCTGAGTGCCCTAAGCGCTCGCCCCCAAGCCCGGTAAAGCTGTAAAAGCCGTAAAGGCTCCAGGGCCCCTAAGGCTAACAGTATAGTCAGTTCGAAAAAAAAAAAAAAAAAAAAAAAAAAAAAAAAAAAAAAAAAAAAAAAAAACGGGCCACGTAGCTCGTAGAACGGATGGCCGATGGGGCCAAAGAGTTGTCGAGTGGCGGCCACGTGCCGGGAGACGCAGCGTGGACAGACCCGCCACAAGGTGAACCGACGACCTGGTAAAGGTTGCGGGAAGCAGCACAGGACCGGTCGTTGTGGCGATCTTTGGGGGAGGCCTATGTTCAGCAGTGGACGTCTTTCGGCTGAAATGATGATGATGATGATGTATTTTTGTATGCTGTATCATAAAAATAAAAACAAAAAATTTTGTCTAAAAAATAAAAAAATATATTTAGGGATGGACCCCTCCCTTAACATTTAGGGGGATGAAAAATAGATGTCCGATTCTCCACCCTGGCCCATATGCACGCTAAGATTCACGAAAATCGGTCGAGCCGTTTCGGAGGAGTTCAATCACGCACACCGTGACACGAGAATTTTATATATTAGATGATAATAATGAAAATAAATTATTAACTAATAAATTATTAATAGTTATTAATAATAATAGTAAATTAATAATAGTTGATTTTTAATTAGCCATTATTACTGGGAGAGTACATTGATATTTTTAGATTTTAGCCAAGGTAGCACTTTTCTCTACACAATAATGATTTGAAAAATGTTCAATATAATTCAATATGAAGTCCAATATTTTATTATGATTAAAACCCTGGGCTAAGTGAAATAAAAACCTGGATTTTAGATAACAATAATTTATATTCAATTCAAATAAATTCAACTATAAAAAAGGAAAAAAAATATAATATATTAAACTTACAACCCTTGATTAAATTCGTTATGCTTATGGGTACAAAAGAAGTAAAATATTCAGTGCGTGGGGAATCAATGGCAAGCGAAGGTGTTTGAAGAAAAATTAACTGTACGATGAATAAAATAAAAATGTTAAAATTAGGTATGTTGACTCGGTGTGTGGCTGGATGTGTAAATGGTGGTGGTGTTAGGCTTAGCTGTAGGCTGAAGCAGCGGCTCGTCGCGTCAGCAAGTCAGTAGTGGGGAGGCCCAGAACCTTCTCCACACTCCTGGCGGACGGTAGTCCTTAGACAGCTTTGAAGTGACAGTACTTGTAAAAGGTATAACTAAGAACACCATTCATCGGGGTTCTATTCAACGGCAGCGTTATAAAGTGGATAAACTTCCACTATTCTATGGTTCAGCGATCTGATGATGCTGTGCACGATCGCCAACACACGGCGAGAAATACCACGACGGCAAAAGTACGTGAAATTCTAGAAGATAATCTTTGGTGGATAACCTGAGTTGCCAAGATGCGTCGTAGGTCGAGGTAGGATGAACAAAAGAAATAATCGCAGAAAAGGGAAAGTGCAGACGGCACATTCCTTATATAGTTTCGTAATTATTCGGAATTTATGAAATGTCGCTTTTGAACACACTAAAACAGTCAAAAATGTTCGTTTTTACTAAGCCATTACAAATTAGAACGGAATGTCAACCAATTGTTCATGACGTAAAATTTCGTTCTCACCTGTGATTTCGCGAGTAAATAACAGAGGCGAAAGTATTTGTCATCGTACAGGCAAGTGGGAAGATAATCCCAAATTGCTTAACTATGATTAATGTTGTATTGATTATTTTTAAAGGTTGAATTGTTATGTATTTAGTGTAATAAGATTCATAATTGATGGCCCTCGTATTACAACGTAACAATTTATAATTTTATATATACCCATTCCAGCACTGCCACGAATGAGATCAAACCTCCAAAACTATACTTGCGCTGCCCAGACCAGAGACTGGATGTATGTGACAAGCCTATATCCCAGGATGTCACATTTCTTTGCAATGGAAGTTCCAGGGGAAAGTGCAGTTGGAAGGAAATACCGTACACCATGGTGAGTTAAACTAACAAATGATAAATAGCAAGAGACAGGTCAGTTAGGATTTAATGCCAAATAAGATTACTATATTTGTAACTAGTATTTCTGGAAAATAGATAAACTTTATAGGTAACTAACAACTGCCCGCGATTTCGTACGTTAATATTAATAAAATATACCCAATAAATAGCATTCACGGATGATGTAGCTTCCTATTTGTGAAATAATTTTCAAAATCGTATCAGTATTTAGTTCCGGAAATTACCTCCTACATCCGGACTCACAAACTATCTCTTTATAATATTTGAAACACAGTTCATGTTTTTTTTATTTGCTGTAGACTAGAAGCCTTGGAATATTCGGTAGTAGCGGGCAAAAATGCTCACAATCTCAACTGATGTTAAGTGACAATGTACTTAAGTTAGCTCTAGATCTCGGAGACTATAGTCGGATATGGAATTCGAGATATAATCTTGTGTGTGTGTAACAAGTGATGTTCCAGGGGTTGTCAACATTTTTCTAAACAGTTCAGTTATTAACTTAATTCCAATTCAATCATAATAATATAGTTTTATTTCCTAAATAAGTCCGGGATGACGAACCGATACAAAAAAGAAATTGTTTCCAAATTTGGCATATATTAGGTCTTTACCTATGAAATTGCCGTTTTGTATGAAAAAATTTAAACGATGTTTTTTCATGTATTTTTTATTTGTATTAATAAAATAATTCGAAACAAATCGTGAACCTGAACGTAAATACCAGTTCAGTAGTCAAGTAAACAAAATTATTTCTATCTGTAATATTTTGTTCAAGATTTTTAAGTTATACGTATATTTTTATTGCGATATTTTAATACTTTTCGAAAAAGCACACAAATGAGATTATTATTTGAATTGGCAACACCATTGTACACATTTTATATCTCGGATTCCATGTCAGGCTACAGTATTAGTCCACGCTATATTATAAATCTTAAGTTATTATTTGTTAATTTAAACGCGATAATCTCTAGAAAAGCTAGTTAGATTTGAAAAAATATTTTAATATAGCCTATTTATATACCTATAGCATATTATATACTATGAAGCAAGTACGGTAAGTAAAAGCACCGGTGGCTACACGGATGCGTTGGTCGCGCGGCTGCTCGGTACACAAGGGTGTAACCGCGGGGCAGAACTAGTATTTAATAGTAATGAAAAAAAAAATATTTTTTCTAGTTAACTGATATGCTAATTTGGGAAGTGCCTGTCGGGAACACTGACCACTACTACGTGGTCGCGTCGGGAACCACCTTCGTCATCATCGTCGGATCGTTTTACCTACTCAAGTCCATCCACGAATACAAGATGGCCGCCAAGCAAAAGAGGCTTTGATAAACGTGGTACGGGGTGTCCCTGTGACCTCCTTAAATTAATTTAATATCTATAAAAAATAATATTGATATAAATGAGATTGTTGGGAACCAACATAAAGTATTTTATTTAACAATGTATTGGGAACACCGCTTCGGACGTGTTGGTGGGTCGCGACGTTCCATACATCCTGTTCGATTCCGATTTTTGTACTGTGCGCATATATTTTAATTATATACGAATTTGAGTTTTTTCTGTATATTTATTTCATCCACCAAGTCTTCAAACAGTTTACACCAGCACCTAATGGTTTAAACAGAGATTGATAAACAATAAAACAGTTGGACCGATCACCAGGAGATCCAGTAGGTCTAAGTGTTTTTCCAAGAGGGTTTTTATGCTATGCTGAACGTAAGAGAGGTAGGCAGGGCACAGAGAAGTTCCTTTGGAGATTTCTCTCTACTTGGGGCCACCCGACTGGTGCAATACTTCCACCGTACAGAAGATCATAATCAAATTATCTTGTGTTGTGTTCCTGCGGTGAGTAGAGTTTCTAGAGCTCATTGGGATAGGTCAGCAACGTGCTAGTGATACCTATGGTATTACAAGAGTACATAGGCTACGCTAGCCGCTTGCCATCAGGCGGATCTTATGCTTGTTTGCGACATTTGTAGTTTTATAAAAAGCGATAGGTGGCGCTGTGGTCGACTGATGACTACTGAACAACGTTTACGGGGTCAACTAGTAGTTACCATAAATATGAATAATTATATGTTAATTTAACTTAACAAAAACAACGCATCACCAGTCCTCGCTGGATACTGTCCTGAATGAACAGAAACTGGATATGCACCACTTGATCCCGAAACACGAAGCGCATAAGCGAGTCACTATGACTAGCTTTTCAACTATGCTATCATGCACCATGTGCAGGTGTGGATCGCTTGGGTGTCTCAAGTCTTAAGATGCTACACCCGTTTATATTGATCCGTTTTTCTTTATGAATATGTCCATCGTTCGCCATTGTTGTACGTTTTAAATAACCATCGCGATCAAGTAATAGCACGCGCGTACGTAACCAATCGACGGCGGCACTGACGTGCACCACGTGCCCCGCGCCCGTCTGTACCAACCAACCAACATACCCGTCAATCGATCATTGCGCAGATTATATATATGTGGGAAATGGAACGTAAGAAGGAATGAAAGGAGCGGACGAATGACTGAGACGGATGAATGAAAAAGAATATGGCGATATACGACGACCCGAACGCACGCTGTGAAGTTGTATTTTTTGTAATAAATATTTAAAGTGGTATTTGGCTGTTTTTTGGCTTCTCTGATTAATTCCCACATCTTTTGGGGGCACGTCCGGGATCTGGTCAGAGAAAAAAAAAAGCCAAAAAGACGATTACGACGAAGTTAAAAGTGATCGGCGTGGGGGCGTGGCAATACCGGCAGATGATACGTGAGTTTAGTGGCGTGCGCTCGAAAATATATTAAGAAGACTGGCATTCAAGACGTATACGACGAATAAAGACGTGCAAATTACGAAGATGGCAGCAGATAGAGGCAAGAATGGTGAAGACGGAGCAATTACGCAGGGGGCGGCAGCCATGTTTTATAATTTCGAAGGAAGCATCGCTCAATTCAATGGTGAAGACAAGACGTATTCATCGAGTAAATGGGCACAAGATATTGAGGATAACGCGGACGTGTTTAATTGGACACCTCAACAGAAATTAATAATCGCACGTAGATCTCTGTGTGGCACGTCGGGTCTATGGCTAAAATCGGAAAAAGTATTCTAGACATATGAAGAGCTCAAGACAGCCCAACAAAAAGAATTTCCGGATGTAGTCAACACTAAAGAAATGCATGAGCTGATGGCAGGAAGAAAGAAAAGAAGAGACGAGGGCTATTACCAATATATGTTAATAATGAAGGAGCTAGGTAAAAGGGCCAAATTTCCCGATTACGTAGCCATTCAATACATAATCGATGGAATCGAGGACGTACCTGTGAACAAAGTTATATTGTATGGCGTCACAACGTATAGCGTGCTGAAAGAAAAATTAGCTATTTACGAGAAAATGAAGAGTGAACGGAAAGAGATTCGACTGAAACAGCCTGCAATGAGAAAAAAGGAGGCATCATCATCATATCAACGTCGATGCTACAACTGTGGTAATAAAAACCATGTGTCGGCGCAGTGTTCGAACGGCATAAAATATTTCCGGTGCAATGAGTACGGCCATATCGGGGTTCGGTGCCCTCTGATTGGCGCAGGCGGCGGAAAGAACGAACGGAACGATGGCGGCGCGGGCGCGTCGGTAAAACGGTCTTAGAGTTCGACTTCGATGAAACAAAGTACGGCCATGTTCGGAACTACAGACATGGCAACGTCAACCAATCAGTGCGGGCATAAGTGCGGCCATGATGTGAATGTTGAAAACGTCAATGACAAGTCGAGGTCAAAAGTGTCAAACGAAAAGTCGGAGACTATGCAAATTGTAAATAAAGACTTGCAGTGGGAAAAAAACGTAAATAAACCGATAAAAACAGTGACAGTGGCTAATAATTATCATTCTAGTGCACTAATAGATTCAGGGAGTGATGTAAATATTATCTCGGCGGAACTAAGCGCTATATTGTTCGACCGAGAGTTCGATGGCGGTGGTTTAACACTAACGGGACTTGGATGTACACAAGTGCAATCTTTGGGTAAGATTGCGACATCAATTATTATAGACGGTCAGTGTTACAACGGCGTTACGTTTCACATAATACCTAGAGACTGTATGCCTTATGATATAATTATAGGTCAAGAGTTTTTGAAAAATGTTACAATGTATATGAAAGAGGGTTGTGTAAAAATATTTAGGGATGAAAGTGAGTGGTTATATAATGTGATTTGTATTTCAGATGAGATGGAATCTTTACTAGAACATGTCAGCGATCCGTCAGTAAAGCAGGAAGTTCATAAGTGCATAAAAACTTATAATCCAGTCCAGGTAAATGAGGCACCTCTGGAACTCAAGATTGTGTTAAAAGATGACATTCCCATAGCACAACGACCACGACGATAGTCATATGCGGAACAGGGTATTGTTGAAAAACAAGTTGATGAATGGTTAAAAGGCGGCATCATCAGGGTAAGTTTTTCTGAGTCCAGTAGCCCACTAGTGTTAGTAAAGAAGAAAGATGGTACAACCCGTGTGTGCATTGATTATCGGCAGCTCAATGCAAAGATTGTGAAAGATGAGTATCCTCTACCGATCATAGATGACTTGATTGATAGATTATCTCAAGCAAAGGTATTTAGTGTACTTGACCTCAAAGATGGTTTTTTTGAATATAAGTGAGGAATCAATCCAGTATACTTCATTTGTCACCCATCATGGTCAGTGGGAATTTCTACGAGCACCGTTTGGACTATCGGTTTGTCCAAAATATTTTATGAGGTTTGTCAACATAATTTTCCGAGACCTGCTAGCGCAAAAGATAATGATGATCTTTATTGATGATATTATTATTCCAGCGGATAATGAAAGTCAAGCAGTGCAACGATTGAAGCAAGTTCTTGCAATAGCTGGCCAGTATGGTCTGAGAATCAATTGGAAGAAGGCAAAATTGATACAAGCTGAAATTGAGTATTTAGGCCACATTGTAAGGAATGGTGAAGTACGGCCGACTTCAGAAAAAACAGATGCAGTGGTGAAGTTTCCAGAACCAAAGACAAGTAAGCAACTTAAAAGTTTTTTAGGATTAACTTCCTACTTTAGGAAATATATACCACACTATGCTGTTATAGCAAAGCCACTTAATGAATTACTAAAAAAAAATGTAGAGTTTGTCTTCGATGAAGAGCAACAAGAGGCTTTCCATGTTTTAAAACAGAAGTTATGTACCAGCCCAGTTTTAAAAATATTTGATCCTAACTTGAAAACAGAATTGCATACAGATGCCTCGAGCATTGCCATATCAGCTGTTTTGATGCAGTGTCACCCTGATTCAGGCCTGCATCCAGTTCAGTATATGAGCCGACAGACAAATGATGCACAAAGAAAGTATTTTAGTTACGAATTAGAGGCATTGGCGATTATTGAGAGCATAAAGAAGTTTCGTCATTATTTATATGGAAAACACTTTAAGTTAGTAACCGATTGTAAAGCTTTTCAGCAAACTCTTATGAAGAAAGATCTCACGCCGAAGGTGGCAAGATGGGTGCTTATGCTAAATGATTATGATTTCGAAGTTGAACATAGAGATGGTGAAAAGATGAAGCATGCCGACGCTCTCAGCCGGAACCCATATGTAGCTACAATAACATCCTTACGTGATCTGATTAAGCAGGCACAGGAACAAGACGATGGTGTTAAAGCAATTAAAGAGGTATTAAAAGAAAAATTGTACAAAGACTATACCATAGATGGTGATATATTATATAAAGGATCAGGAAAATTGTTAGTTATACCTAAACATATGGAAAGAGAAATAATAATGAGGATCCACAAGAATGGTCATTTTTCAAAGAGGAAAATGAAGGAGTTAATTTCTCAAGACTACTACATAAAGAACTTAGATAAAAAATTAGAAGAATTTATAATTACATGCATACCATGTTTGTTAGCTACGAGGTAGGAAGGCAAACAAGAAGGGTTTTTGAATCCTATTGAAAAGACAGATGTCCCATTAGATTCATTACATCTAGATCACATAGGACCGTTAAATGAGACTAGGAAGCAATATAATTACATTCTTACTGTAATAGATGCCTTCACAAAGTTTGTGTGGTTGTTCCCAACCAGGATTACGTCCAGTGCTGAGACACTGAACAAGTTAAGAATACACCAGCAAACTTTTGGAAATCCAAGGAGAGTGATAACGGACAGAGGAACGGCTTTTACAAGTCATGAATTTCAAGAATATTGTAAAGAGGAAGGTATTCAGCATATAACAATCACCACAGGAGTGCCCAGAGGGAATGGACAGGTTGAGCGGGTTCATAGGATAATAATACCCATGATAACCAAGCTTTGTATTGAAAATCCAGGTGTGTGGTATAAACACGTTAGTAGAGTACAAAGAGCACATTTGACAGGAGTATTGACACCACACCCTATAACTTGCTAATTGGTACCAAGATGCGTTGCAAAGAAGGCATTGAAATATTACAATTACTTCAAGAAGAAACCGCTAGACTGTATGAGAGTGATAGAGAGGAACTACGATTAAAATCAAAAGCACAAATACAGGCAATTCAAGAAGAAAATAGGAAGCACTTCAACAAAAAAAGGAAAAAGAGTTTAATGTATCAAATAGGAGACCTAGTAGCTATTAAGAGAACGCAGTTTGGTCCAGGACTTAAAATTGAACCTAAATACTTAGGGCCATATAGAATTACTAAAGTTCATTTAAATGACCGTTATGATATGGTGAAAGTTGACAGTTCAACTGAAGGTCCCAACCATACCTCCAGCTCAGCAGATCAAATGAAGAGGTGGCCAGGGGTAAATGATGATTCATAACACTAAAAGGTGAGTCCAAATTACGTATGTGTGATGTATGAATGTTAGTTTAGTTTTATTTTAGTTATAAGTTGTTAAGTGTAAGAACAATTACGTAAAGATTTTTAATGTTCAGTTGTTTACTTATTGCCTATGCTGGATGTCAAATAAATATTTGATCTATGTGATTAACTATGGTAAACATTTAATGAGTATATCACATAGACTATTCTTGTATTACATACTGTCATGATGTGAAAAAAAAAATTTGAAGAATTTATTTTAATGAAGATGTTATTGTGTAAGTGTATTTTGTTCAGGGGAAATTTTGTTAATAAAATTAAGTCTAATTAACTAATATAAGGACGGAAATATTTATTGTATGTGTAACAAACTAATGAGTAAGATGAGGGTCAGTAGGATGTATTTCAACATAGTGTCTGGGGACAGACAGTAGAGCAGGACGGCCGAATGTGGGAAATGGAACGTAAGAGAGAATGAAAGGAGCGGACGAATGACTGAGACGGATGAATGGAAAAGAATATGGCGATATACGACGACCAGAACGCACGCTGTGAAGTTGTATTTTTTGTAATAAATATTTAAAGTGGTATTTGGCTGTTTTTTGGCTTCTCTGATTAATTCCCACATATAATATTATGTATAATGATCGAACCCCTCCAATGTGTAATCACAGCATGCAAAATAGGAGTAAGTATATTAAAATAATATTAAAATATAAACTAAAATGCACTACTCAGCACTAAGAAACAAGGAAAACAATATACAATAAATAATAATATACAAATCGAACATTTAAATACAATCTATTTCTATTTGAGGCCAGAGAATCACAAAACCTAGCCGAAACGCGACAACAGTAAGGTTCTCTAGAACCTTCCTGTCACGTACGCTAGGCTTGTGGAATGGGTTGCCCAGCTCGGTTTTCCCCCAGGGCTATGACGTGGGGCTCTTCAAAAAAGGCTGGAAACACAGTCTCCAAGGTTAGCAACATGGCTGTAATGCCCCTGGTGTTGCAGTTGTCCATAGGCGACGGTAACCATTTACCATCAGGTGGGCTGTCTGCCTGTTTGCGCCTTTTGACATTAAAAAAAAATCAACTTTATTGTTTAGAATTATATTTACTCTTACAATTGGCAAATTCAAGACTAGGCGATTAATTAAACGACTGCCTACACGTGGGACGATGAAGGATAACATTATGAGCAATTCTAACAACAACTTTTAATT
The DNA here is from genome assembly GCA_947532125.1 of Saturnia pavonia. Taxonomy (NCBI): domain Eukaryota; kingdom Metazoa; phylum Arthropoda; class Insecta; order Lepidoptera; family Saturniidae; genus Saturnia; species Saturnia pavonia. The sequence goes on from OX383906.1 coordinate 15,804,581, forward strand.
TCTTTAAATCTTCTATTAATCTCCTCACGACTTTCCACACGGTAAAAGATATCTAATGAAAGCATTATAAAAAAAAAAACAATATTTTTTGTATGGTACCTTACCTCCAAATTTAAACCAAATAATAGAATAGAATAAGAAAAATAGAAAGAAATCAGCAATATGTAGTCTATAATGTGATGTATGTTCAAATCGCTGTTCTTAACTTAACAACGACTTAATAATCTTAACGACACAGCGGTTAACTGCTAAAATCGGCAGTGCTTTCGCTTGTCTGTAATTCTTGAAGTTCAATAATATGCCGTTCAACTTGAAAAGCAAAGTGTTTTCTGCTTACCCCAAAAATTAATATCAAAGCGGTTAAGCTTGGTTCTAGATAGCTATTATTTATATCAATACTGTAGGAAAATGTATCACGAAAAAAATTTGAAATTCGTTTTCCCGCAGCTGTTATTCAGAACTAAATAAATCATTATAAATTTTACATTGTTTTTACATGTATTTAAAGAATTACTTGGACAGTTTTTATTAACAATATAGAATTCTATAATAACATATACAATAAAACAGAAGGGTCTATTTGTATGTAATGTCAAATTAACAGTATTTTACTAAATGCATATGAAAGTATATAATTTATAGTGAAGAGGTACGCGAAAAATCAATAAAAATAACTTGTCTCATTTTTACTTAGCGAGCAGGTACACTAGGTATTAGCGCTTTGAAATTTAACATTACTTCTCGTTAATTTCATCAAAATTTCATGATAACACTGACGAGAACTATTCCTTGCTTATTAAAAAACTAATTTTATGAACCAGGCCCGATGACCGATTTGCGCAACTCCCTCATGCGATATGTCCAAACTATCGCAGTATTTGGGCTACGCAGATTGCTGACAGTCTAGGTCTAGGTGTTATCACCAGTTGCACTTCTTTTAAGATGTACTTAGAAACAATTAAAGTGAAATTTGTAGTGAAATGACTTTGATGTTTTTATCATAGCACTGCAAAGTGATGGCTCTTTAGTCATCCAACAACATCGGCGACTACCGCGGGATCTACAATCCATAGCCAGTCGTCGCTGTCATGCCGACCTGCTCACATCTCTCTTCACGTTATGTAATAACACAACCCAGCATATTCACTATTGAAAGAACCCAGTAAGCTCCGTTCTCTCACACCATTGAAGTCCTTTAAATATTTCCAGAATGTTCGATTGCTTCAATTATATAAAAATTATATAAAAATTTAAATAACACTTATTTTTAATTACGGAAATACTTTCATAACATTAGCCAAGCATGACAAATTGTAGTTGTGACCTTCAGTAAGGAATCACTCGTGCGGAATATCATCTGTATATCTCTACCTACAATTTTTAATTATTTCTGTATCATCGAAATATAGTTGAAATGTACGTACGTATATGTGTATAATTTAGAAAAGTAAGTACGTTTTCTTTAAAAAAAATGTTGAACGGAATAAGAGAACCTCTGAAATTCACGATGTTAAAATACATAATTAGGCTTAGGAGGAACGAGTAAACAATTAAAAGACTGCATCAATAGCAATGTCAAGAGCGCGAAGTCGCTGGAACAAGTTAGTTCCTAATAAGAATATATTATGAGACGGTTCGACGGTTCGATGCGTTTTTTCTAATAATGATTAATGTCCGTATAATTAATTTTAATATTTTATTTGCATTTTCAGCTCAGAAAAAGTATATATAAACCGAAAATTGATCTACTTACGACACAATTCTACAAGAACTGCCAACATGAACTCTGTAAGTAGAAATATTATTTTGTTTTTAAATGGTTATATTTTTATGAAAATGTCTGTTAAGTGAAATATAGATTATGTCGGTTACTACGATGTAATCGTATCCCACCGGTTCAAATCACACGTTAAGTATACGTATTCTACTTCGTATGGCATTTCATTAGTTAAATGAAATGTCCTAGGAGATAATACCTGGAGGACTCTTCTTTTTAGCTGCCTGATTGATATCGATTATATCGCGATAATAGATGATATAAAATGTTTAATTAGTTTAAATATATGCCTAAAAATATACAAAACTGGTGTGCTTTCGTAATATTAGATTATCTAATTTAGAAAAAGTGTATTTAGTAAATTAAGTAAAAAGTCAACTATTAAATCAACACTGAAAAAATATAAATTTATGACATTTCAAGTAAATAAGTAGAAATTGAATTGATGTTTATTAGCAATAAGTCCCTTCATCTTGTCAATATATATGACAGCGTATGATTACAAACTCACCTGATGTTAAGTGACGATGTAGCCGTAGACACGGAATTGGATTTGGCTGTCAATTGCTGTCGGAACACATTGGTAGTGACTTGGCGAAAGATTTACAACTTGTAGTTTTGCGAGCACTCAAAAGAGTCTTGTAATCATACTATCGTTACATCACGGTGTATTCCTTCAACATCTCAAGGATACCCTGACACCTACATAACTACAGTTTTGTGTTTCCATTCCAGTTAAAGTACATAATGATGATAGTATGCGCCATCCTGGCGTTTGCTTCAGCAACGCCCATTGCTAACACAGAACCAGAAGCTTTACAATCTCAAGACGCCAGCCCTTGCTACAGCCGCGTATGTATCAAAAAAGGGTAGCTAAACTTGTGCTTAGCTAGACTATATATCATTCAAAAAAGTTTTATTTTAATTGTATTCAATTTGATATTTTTTCAATGTAATAAATGTAAAAAAGAATTGATATGTTACACCATTAAATTGCAATACTTTTAAATTCAATTGGTTGTTTTAATCATAAATATATTATAACAAGCTGTGCCTGTGACTTCGTCCGCTTGGAATTTCGTGTATGAAAAACGGCAATAGAAAAACATGTAGGTGTACTGAAATTTAACATCAGCGATATAAACGTGTAACGTGTTTAAGCTTTGTGAATGTCTCGGATTCCCGAGACGAAACTAAGAGTAGCTGGAAATAAATGAATATAATATATATGTATATATAAAATAACCCGTAATGTGGCCGGGGATGTCCTTATCCCTGAGGATAGGTAATGGCCGTTTCCGTGAACTGGAATAAAATTTACGCTTATTGCAAATTCCAATTATTACTTTAATTTAATTTGAATTATTATAATTCATATCTTACTCATTTATAAAGTAACATATTAGTTGTTTTGTAACTATCACTTACCCCGTGTCGTGCACAATCCACAATTAAACCTCCAGTATCTGGTTCAAGACCATAATCCAATAACGATAATATTTACTTTATTTTTATTCGCACACAATACCATGAAACTCATTACAATGTTCACTATCTCGAGGTAACGATTACTTAGTATTTCTTATTACCTTCAATTTTCGATAATGTTGCAAGTTTTACATAAAAATAAAACTTGTATTATCGGCATGTGACGATGCACAGCATCTGTGAGAGGGCGTTGTATACTTCCGCTTGTTTTCCACCAATCACAGCGCTTTAAACTGATGACCTTGTGCTCTGCAGCGCCATCTACTGAGTTTAAGTCACAGGAGGCCGGTGGGGGCATTTAATCAGTCTTAGCAGTCTCTCATCAGGAGCTTTGAAAAGCTAAGTACTTTTCAAATGTTTAATTTTTCTTAAGAGATGTATTTTTGTTACACCTGCAACTATGGCTAAGAATATGAAATCCCGATACAATTTTTAGAAAGACAACCGATTCCAAAGAACTCAGTTAACTCAATCTCAACCCAGTTTTTAAATAGTTACCAACAACAGTTCGCGAAACAGCTTGTGTCTTAGCTTTCATAGTAATAAATGACTAACTATTACACTCGGCCAAGTTTGTGTGACCACTATACCAATGTCCACTAGCAGGATTCTGGAGAATATTAATATTATTCATACTAAGATATTGAAACTCCATAGCCTCTGTCTAAGCCTGCGTCAGCTTTACACAGAGATGGGAATCAAAATGACATGGTCTTCAACATAGTTGTAGAGGCTTTAGAACGCCTCCAATAAAACTAGGCCGAGTAGTCGTCGGCCTGACGTCAAGAGCAGAATGCAAGCCTACATGACGCCGTATAGCCTTCTTGGTGGATTATCCTATGTAAAACAACCTCAGACAACCATGGCACTTGGACACCAAATTGACGATTTCTCTGCTCTAAACTTACGATGGGAAATTACTTTTACCCCTTTTTAACTAAGAAAAATTTGAATTAAAGTTTTTGCTATTACAACTCTCCCGCGAGTACATAATGTTTTATGCAATAAAATAGATTGATAAGATAATGTATCTTTTAGGAATTATAATGTTAAGAAACTAAAATTCGATTCCACAGCTTGACCTAACCCATCAATCCCATGAGTCTTTGTATGTTTTTAATATTATATAACTTAAGTTTAAACGTTATTTGCGGGTTTGATCGGTTTGTAATGCCTTCACTCCGAGTAATAAGCCGACATCCTGGATGGGCTGTGAGACGTCGACTATCCTTCTATACCTAATTTCTTCATAACTCTATTTGCATGGAAGCGAACGAATGTTTTCTGAGAATCCAAATAAATAAAATGTTGTCCTCAGCGCTGGCCACTCAGCTGCTTGCCTCCCTTGTGAGAATCTATCCGCGATGATATAGTAGATCATTTAAGGGATCATGTCAAGTTGCGTGGGATTAGTGACCGTGTCCGCCTTCTATGCGAATATATAATACGGATTGTTCCATTGACTGTCTGAACAATTAGGTTACGTATTTAACAGTGACCTCTGCAGAGAGTTCTAGAAAATCTATCTCTGTCAACGGCTGACTTTTCAGGCCCAAGTAATCTGCTGACCTGGATCCAAAACTGACTTCACGTGAATGAGACTCCATCCCAATTTATACATTCACTCACTCCTTTACTTTGCACCTGGGCTTGGAATAACGAACATCATCAGTTAGATGAAAGTCGTCCTGAAGTCATGTACTCCACACCTGAGCTTGAAGTAACAAGCATGACCAGTTAGACGAAAGTGTCCAGAACAGTAGCACTACCTTAAAGTTCTTTGGAGTACTAATACAAAGCCAACGACGGGCCAGTCACCTTAATAACAAAAGGTGCGTGAAAGTATGTATGAAATAAATTGAGCTAAACGATCCACTCTGTCCTCCGAGGGAATTGAGGGAACTGAAAGTGCCCGAATAGTTTGGTATATCTTTGAACTGGTTCAGCAGGGTCTTAAAGAGCCAATGTTCTTGTCAAAAACATATCATAAAGAAACTGTGCTTCGAGTTTCTGCCAGTCAGTAACCTCAAGAACATCATGTACTTACAGGGTTAAGCAGGGTCTTAAAGAGCCAATGCTCTTGACAAAAATATGCTCGTAAAGTAACTGGGCTCCGAGTTGGTGCCAGTCAGTAACCTCAAGAACATCGTTCTTGGATTTTTATCTTATGTGACATATCAGAGTCTGAGCAGTCTGCCTCTTTCCTAATACGCTTTCGTACGCTGTCGTAAAATTTGAAGCTATTGACGATTATTAATCGGATGAGGTTTCATTAAGCTCACAGTAGGTCGAACTTTGAGGGTGAATGGCAGACGCATTCCCTTGATAATTTTGAGAAGGGCCTACGGAGTCTACAGCGTCTGCCACTGTCCAGGATACGCTCGGGGACAGCCCTCGTAAGTTTTATGCTGAAGCTACTGCTTAATTTAATCGTCTCTGTTACTTAATGTTACTTAAGGTTGAGTATAGAGGGTAAACGGCTTAGGGGGTTGTTACTGATGGGGAGTTGCTAGTAGCAATGATACAGTTGTTTAACACACGCACAATATTTATTCCGACAGAATGATTAATTTACAGTACATTAACACTAGATTAATTACTATTTAAAAACACAAAAGTGTATTTTCTCAAGGCGACGTGCGGTGTCGCCGTGCGATGCATGCAGACTACTGGTAGTGGTAGACCAGGGTAGATAATTTTTGAAACCAAAAAAAATTACAGTAGGATGAAACCCATTAGAAAAGGAGGGGAATATGATCAAAATGAAAGGAAAAATAAATTACGGTCGATCCGAGTTCGGGAAGTGGGAGAGGGTGAGTTTTTAAGGGTGAAAAATGGTTTATCTTGATTTCCGGCAAAACTACAAGTCCTATGGAAAAAAGTTAAATGGCAAAGTTGTAGGCAATAAAAAGATCTACAACTTTTGTATTTGCAGATTTTTCACATAACCTCAAAAATTTAGGTGAAAAATTCAAAAAACCAAGTTTTTGGTTTTTTATTTATATCTTTTTCAAAAAAATTTTTTTTTCTACGAAATTTGGTGAAAACTTACCTTATTATGTCCCAAATACACTGTAATTTATTTAATTAAAAATATTTATTTTTTCGCTTCATTTTAATTTAATATCAAAAAAGCACCCTAATTTTCAATCGAAAATTCTGACGTCAAAATATCAGCTTTTTTGAAAAAGTTTGGGGGCTTTTTGTTCGCTGAAATATCTACTTTCTGATGGTGTAAAGAAAAATATACATTACTCTAGGAAATATTCTTAGAAAATGCAAAAAATTGAAAAAAATTCAATTTTTTCAATTTTCATTTTCATTTCTTAAACGAGCTGAAATGTTTTTATCGAAATCATTAATTGTGTTTGGTTTTTTAATATGCTGTAATATATTTTCTCTTGTATCGTTATTTTGAACTGATGAAATTTTATCTTTAGAAATATTACCGAAAAACCCACCGCAGAGAAAGCAATGAGATTGAAAATTAAATATAAGAGCGTCCTTATTTATTTGTTTTCCTTCCTGTGATTTCTTACGTCTTGAGCTACAGAATGCAGCTATTGCAGTCTCATCATTATAGTGACTTTGACAAGTTCGATGAATAAGAGCTGATGTTAAAGTTTCAAATTTTTTGTATTTATTGTCGATTCTCTTCTTGCTAGACGCCACTAAACGATTCAAAGCTGTTTTTTTTATTTCATACACTTGCTTGTCGTCTGACTTATTGCAGATTATACAAACAGATTCTTCCATACTGGTAATCTGAAAGGACAAAATCAAATTAATAATGCCTTCAAAGTTTTATCATGAGTATAACTAAATCTGTTTGTATAAAATAAACGAAATTACTATTTTTTTATTCTTGTACTAAAATATCATTCAATTTCAATTTTTTAGGTTATGTTACGTTAAACATACTATTCATAAAAAAAAATATTACTATTTTTATTTTGAAGCTGATTAATATAGATTAAAATACAGATAGTATTTACCTTGCTATGTAGATTCCAAACGATTCTTTGAATAAAGTAAATTTCTCACAAATCACTTAGAGTAACTCAGCCTGCACGTGTATTTTTAAAAACGATGTTGTACACTACTCTGTATCTCGAATACTGGCTAACGGTCTTTACAGCTGCTACGAAATAGCAGGTATGTAGAAAGGCCCAGACCCTCCTAGGTCCGTCCCCACTTCTCAATGAAATAACTTACAATGGGCTTAAATTCACCGAAGGTCACTCAGGTATATAAATTATCTTAAAACAGCAATAAATAGGCATCTACAAATATTATTTAAAGAAGATTCTACAACTTTTTCAAAATATTGTAGATGTCTTATTAAATATTAACTTTATTAACTTATTTGTTTGTTAATTATAGAAGTATATTTTAATTTGTAATTTTTTCATTTATCAATAAAACATGAAATCTTACGTTTTTTGAGTAATTAAAGTGTAAATTTTAATAAATACCTCATAATTGTACATAATGATTAAAAAAAAATTTTCGAATTTGAGGTTTTTTCAATTTTTTGCATTTTCTAAGAATATTTCCTATAGTAATGTATATTTTTCTTTACACCATCAGAAAGTAGATATTTCAACGAACAAAAAGCCCCCAAACTTTTTGAAAAAAGCTGATATTTTGACGTCAGAATTTTCGATTGAAAATTAGGGTGCTTTTTTGATATTCAATTAAAATGAAGCGAAAAAATAAATATTTTTAATCAAATAAATTACAGTGTATTTGGGACATAATAAGGTAAGTTTTCACCAAATTTCGTAGAAAAAATTTTTTTTTTGAAAAAGATATAAATAAAAAACCAAAAACTTTGTTTTTTGAATTTTTCACCTAAATTTTGAGGTTATGTGAAAAATCTGCAAATACAAAAGTTGTAGATCTTTTTATTGCCTACAACTTTGCCATTTAACTTTTTTCCATAGGACTTGTAGTTTTGCCGGAAATCAAGATAAACCATTTTTCACCCTTAAAAACTCACCCCCTCCCACTTGCCGAACTCGGATCGACCGTAATTTATTTTTCCTCTCATTTTGATCATATTCCCCTGCTTTTCTAATGGGTTTCATCCTACTGTAATTTTTTTTCATTTTTTACCATTTTTGTAGGCTTTGACCCTGGTCTATGGGGTGAGCCTCCCGTTATCATGTATCGCTCGTTGCACTTATTTTAAAATATAGGAAGGGTTTATTAATAATACATGAGCGCGTCGTTTACAGGGGTGAATGGCAGGCGCATTCGCGTGATACGAGAAGGCCTGCAGAGTCTGCCACTGTCCCCAATACGCTTAACGACAGCTTTAACAAAGTTCAAAGGAAGCTTAATGAATAGACAGTCTTATTTAAACTTTCCTCCACTTTGATTGATCGGGTAGTTTAATCGGGTAGTTTAGAAAGTCTCACCCGAATGCTCGCCCTCCCTTCTCTACGCAAGGAAGAAAATACTCGCTAATAAGCTTTGTATGAGAATACATTTTAACAGTTTCAAACCACTGGATCCAACTATCTACTCCAAGCGTGTAAGCTTCATACAATTATCCCTTCGAACAAACATTTTATTTCATTGTGGCCCGATCCCGGTGGCACTGACATGCCGGGTCGACCCGTGACATGAATTGGAGTGAGCCCCGAACATCTAGTCAGTTTCCAAAAATGTTATTATAATATTCTGGTTCCGCGACGCGAGAACTTCAGATCGGAATCTAGAGCAGCAAAGCGATAGCTGACTCTTTGTCGAAGAAAAACTTTAAACTTGCGCGGATTTTACGCAAATCCTCACACAAATCGATCAGGATACGCTCCTTGCTGTTTTCAAGGTGTTATGACCGTATGTTACATATCGTGTGCATGATTCCGTACATAAAATAAATATGGGGTTTTTCTTTAAATCCAAACGCGACCATTTCATTGACAGTTAATCATGGCTTGTACGATGTTTAAAATCTAATATACACATATGGGTGAATGATTTCAGTACTAAATAAAATAAATATTGGTTGAATCCCCATATTTACATGACCATTTAATTCCAAACTAAACAAAGCTTGTACTATAGTTACTTGTATGAAAGTATGGTTGCTTGTACTGTGGTTAGTACTATGGTACTAACGGCCGATATACACATAAGTGCATGATTTCATTACTAAATAAAGTAAGTAAGTGTGTCCGCACATTTATAAACGACCATTTTAATAGGCTTGGACGTACACATACATATTATAGGGTATTTCACACCCAGACAACTAATAATTATGTTCAAATGTAAGTCATATGCGGGGATCAAACCCGCAACCTTTCGGCTCAATAGTAAAGTTTACTACCACTGCGCCATGAGGTCTGTGACTACTACGTGAAATTTCGATTAAGGTGAGAAATCTCACATATACTTTTCCCATAATAATACTGTTTTAGCGATAACATCGTACCAGAAGAAACATTACAGGTTAAAGTTATTAAAAAATTTACTCCAGGTCTACGAAACCGAGTATTATTTTCAGTATCGGATACTGAATGTATATCCAAGATGGACCCGATATGCAATCATTCCAAACGCTTTGAGCGTTCAGGATCAAACTGAGGTACTCTAATGACTTTTAAAGTATGTAAATTAAAAGACGCGATTGTAAAGGAAAGGTCTAAATAGTAATTGCAGTAAGCCGCTTTTAACCAGGTGCAAGCTGGCACGCGTATTGGAGACCCTGCGATTTTAAAGCGCATAAGCTATTACACATTGTTTTATAATAAAATATACTCGCCCCGTAGTAAGAGGAAGTAAACTAGTAAATGAAACTAGACTCACCGCATCTTCTCCATGTTACCTCACTATCCGAAAAATTTAGGAACACCGACGACGATTTCGGATGTTCTTGACGAGCCTCAACCGTCGCCTGTCGGGCGCGATAGTGTTACCCCGGTGTTAATATGCTGCGCGCGCAGTGACACTCATATCACTTACACTGTCACTAATTTTTCTATTTTATTTATTAACTTTTTTAAACGAACATCAAAAAATATAACTTTTTTGTTATTTGGATTCTCAGAAAACATTCGTTCGCTTCCATGCAAATAGAGTTATGAAGAAATTAGGTATAGAAGGATAGTCGACGTCTCACAGCCCATCCAGGATGTCGGCTTATTACTCGGAGTGAAGGCATTACAAACCGATCAAACCCGCAAATAACGTTTAAACTTAAGTTATATAATATTAAAAACATACAAAGCCTCATGGGATTGATGGGTTAGGTCAAGCTGTGGAATCGAATTTTAGTTTCTTAACATTATAATTCCTAAAAGATACATTATCTTATCAATCTATTTTATTGCATAAAACATTATGTACTCGCGGGAGAGTTGTAATAGCAAAAACTTTAATTCAAATTTTTCTTAGTTAAAAAGGGGTAAAAGTAATTTCCCATCGTAAGTTTAGAGCAGAGAAATCGTCAATTTGGTGTCCAAGTGCCATGGTTGTCTGAGGTTGTTTTACATAGGATAATCCACCAAGAAGGCTATACGGCGTCATGTAGGCTTGCATTCTGCTCTTGACGTCAGGCCGACGACTACTCGGCCTAGTTTTATTGGAGGCGTTCTAAAGCCTCTACAACTATGTTGAAGACCATGTCATTTTGATTCCCATCTCTGTGTAAAGCTGACGCAGGCTTAGACAGAGGCTATGGAGTTTCAATATCTTAGTATGAATAATATTAATATTCTCCAGAATCCTGCTAGTGGACATTGGTATAGTGGTCACACAAACTTGGCCGAGTGTAATAGTTAGTCATTTATTACTATGAAAGCTAAGACACAAGCTGTTTCGCGAACTGTTGTTGGTAACTATTTAAAAACTGGGTTGAGATTGAGTTAACTGAGTTCTTTGGAATCGGTTGTCTTTCTAAAAATTGTATCGGGATTTCATATTCTTAGCCATAGTTGCAGGTGTAACAAAAATACATCTCTTAAGAAAAATTAAACATTTGAAAAGTACTTAGCTTTTCAAAGCTCCTGATGAGAGACTGCTAAGACTGATTAAATGCCCCCACCGGCCTCCTGTGACTTAAACTCAGTAGATGGCGCTGCAGAGCACAAGGTCATCAGTTTAAAGCGCTGTGATTGGTGGAAAACAAGCGGAAGTATACAACGCCCTCTCACAGATGCTGTGCATCGTCACATGCCGATAATACAAGTTTTATTTTTATGTAAAACTTGCAACATTATCGAAAATTGAAGGTAATAAGAAATACTAAGTAATCGTTACCTCGAGATAGTGAACATTGTAATGAGTTTCATGGTATTGTGTGCGAATAAAAATAAAGTAAATATTATCGTTATTGGATTATGGTCTTGAACCAGATACTGGAGGTTTAATTGTGGATTGTGCACGACACGGGGTAAGTGATAGTTACAAAACAACTAATATGTTACTTTATAAATGAGTAAGATATTAATTATAATAATTCAAATTAAATTATAGTAATAATTGGAATTTGCAATAAGCGTAAATTTTATTCCAGTTCACGGAAACGGCCATTACCTATCCTCAGGGATAAGGACATCCCCGGCCACATTACGGGTTATTTTATATATACATATATATTATATTCATTTATTTCCAGCTACTCTTAGTTTCGTCTCGGGAATCCGAGACATTCACAAAGCTTAAACACGTTACACGTTTATATCGCTGATGTTAAATTTCAGTACACCTACATGTTTTTCTATTGCCGTTTTTCATACACGAAATTCCAAGCGGACGAAGTCACAGGCACAGCTTGTTATAATATATTTATGATTAAAACAACCAATTGAATTTAAAAGTATTGCAATTTAATGGTGTAACATATCAATTCTTTTTTACATTTATTACATTGAAAAAATATCAAATTGAATACAATTAAAATAAAACTTTTTTGAATGATATATAGTCTAGCTAAGCACAAGTTTAGCTACCCTTTTTTGATACATACGCGGCTGTAGCAAGGGCTGGCGTCTTGAGATTGTAAAGCTTCTGGTTCTGTGTTAGCAATGGGCGTTGCTGAAGCAAACGCCAGGATGGCGCATACTATCATCATTATGTACTTTAACTGGAATGGAAACACAAAACTGTAGTTATGTAGGTGTCAGGGTATCCTTGAGATGTTGAAGGAATACACCGTGATGTAACGATAGTATGATTACAAGACTCTTTTGAGTGCTCGCAAAACTACAAGTTGTAAATCTTTCGCCAAGTCACTACCAATGTGTTCCGACAGCAATTGACAGCCAAATCCAATTCCGTATCTACGGCTACATCGTCACTTAACATCACGCTCGCCGCACGACGGCATCCCGCGCTCACCGTCAGACGCCGTACAAACGGCCATCGTCGCGCTCACGTTCCCCGGGCATTCAAGCCCCGACCCCAGCGCCCTCTGCGCTACCAACCAACAATTCATTTGCGTCGCTAGTTCCCGAAGCGGACACGCCGACGCTAGTAGCTACAAACGTTAGCTACTCACCCGCCAGTCCGGATCCCGAGTCCGACGAAATGGACACGGCGATAGTCAATGATAACGAGGGCTTCACCCTCGTTCAAAAAAACAAGCCCGCCAAACGTGCATCGCGTTCGCGTCCCGAGTCTCCGGAGACTCAGTCCCGCCCTCAAAAGGCACAAAAGACAGGGCTAAATAGCCACGCCTCCCGCTCCGCAGCGCCCTCAGCGCCTGCCGGTACCTTTGCCGGCAGAAAGGCGCGTCGCCCGCCCCCCGTCACGGTCCAGAACAAATCGGTCTGGACAAAACTCTCAGAGAAACTGAGAGAACTCCGTATCCACTACACCCAGGCCAGTAACACGGCCAACGGTATCCGCGTCCAAGTTTCCACCTCGGACGAACACCGTCAATTTACCAGGTTGCTCCGAGACAGCAACCTCGAATATTTCACGTACTCCCTGGAGGAAGAACGTCAACTCCGGGTTGTAATCCGCCGCATCCCGGTGGAAATCACACCCGAGGAGGTCAAAACTGACCTCTTAGCCAAGGCCTTCCCTGTCCGCGAAGTGCACAGAATGCACGGCGGACAATCCAAAAACAGACCTCTCGACATGGTCTTAGTCATTCTGGAACTGACCCCCGAGGGCAGAGCCATTTTTAACGTTAGGAAAGTGTGTGAGCTCTCCGGAATAGCCGTAGAGCCCCCACACAAGAACCGCAGTCCTCCGCAGTGTCACAACTGCCAGCTGTACGGTCATTCGGCACGCAACTGCCATCTCCGTCCCAGGTGCGTTAAGTGCCTAGGGGACCACGCGACGAGCGAGTGCTCGCGCACTCGTGAGTCGGCTACCCCTCCGAGCTGCGTGCTATGCGGCAACGAAGGTCACCCCGCGAACTATCGCGGCTGTCCCCGTGCCCCGCGCCCCACGCGCCCTATGCGACCCATGCGCCCTACGCGACACACCCCTCCTCAGAGGACACGTCCCGCCGTAGGACAACCAAAGCCCCTGCTCACGCCAGAGGCTTTCCCCAGCCTCCCGGGCGCCTCCAGCGCCCCGCTGGCAGCCGCCCCCGCCCCCCGCGCACCCCCTCCGGCCATGCGAACTCCTCAAGCAGCATGGGTCTCCACTCCCCGCCCTCAGCCTCCTAAGGCTCAGGCCCCCCCGCCCGTCAACACACGCCGCGGCGTTGACTACATGGTCATGCTCTTCCGCGAGCATGACCCTCAGGAAGTACTGGCGTACGAACAGTGCGTCGCTGAGTACGGTCCCGGCGAATCCATCAGGCGTTTCCCCCTGATGACAGCGACGCTAATGCGCCTGGCCCGTGCCGGGAAATAGATAACGGTTATCAATGGCACGCATTAAGCCTAGTAGCCTCAATATATCTTTTTTTAACGCGCGAAACCTCTTTCCACAACGGGACTTAGTATCCACCTTTCTTAGGGAACGGGAGATAGACGTGTTTCTAGTACAAGAAACACTTCTAAAACCCAGTAGGCGCGACCCTAAGATAGCAAATTACAATATAGTCAGAAATGACCGTGCCACCCGAGGAGGCGGCACGCTCATCTACTACAAGCGTTCCCTCTATTGCATGCCAATAGACCCTCCCGCACTTACCAATATGGAAGTGTCCGTCTGTAGAATAGGCATGACTGGCCATCCGTCAATCACGCTTGTCTCTGCATATCTCTCCCCGAGTAAAAGACTCCTTCAGTCCGATCTGGAGGCGCTACTTTCACTCGGTCAATCCGTCATAATAGCAGGCGACCTCAATAGCGGTCACACCCATTTCAACAACTCGCGTAACACCCCTAACGGGGTTATACTCGACCTACTATGCGATGTGCTCGGCTTTGACGTCATAGCACCGCTAGAGCCCACGCACTTTCAAGATAATTGTCAACCGACAGTACTTGACATAGCCCTCCTCAAAGGTGTCTCACTTCGGTTACGACTTATAGAAGTCGTACACGAACTAGACTCCGATCACCGCCCGGTTATCTTACAACTCGGGCAACCGTTCGACCCCAGTCCGCCAAAAGTCAAAGTAGTTGACTACGCGATCTTAAATCGCTACCTATCCGATAACGCGACCCCGTCCAGCCTAGCTAGGATCCCCGACGTATTAGAGTCAACAGCAGACGCCGACTTAGCAATCGATTCCCTGGTCGACTACCTCCAAACCGGCGTAAGGGAGGCCTCGAGAGAGGTGCAAGCGGCGAACGAACGCCGTTTTATACTCCCCCCCGGCTTACGAGCGTTAATCATGGAAAAGAACGCCGCGACACGTGCACACGATTCTTATCCGACGAGGGATAACACCCGTAGGTTACGGCGACTTCAGAGAGAGGTTAGAACTCGCATCAGCGAGTACAGAGGTCACCGGTGGGATAACCTCTTAGAGGGTCTCAAGCCGTCCCATCTGGCTTACTGGAACCTCGCCCGCTCTCTGAAGTTAGAAGCTACCGCCCTGATGCCGCCCCTCGAAAGAGGCCCCGACCTCCCACCCGCGTTCGATAGCGACGATAAGGCAGAATGCCTTGCCGCAAGCTTGGAGAGCCAGTGCTCCCCAAACTGCGATAACGTAGACACTGCCCACATCGAAACTATCGAGACCGCCGTGCAGAAACTCACGTTGATTCCCCCCGCGGAAACGTTACCCCCGGTCACGCCAGATGAGGTCTGTTCTATCATTAAAGGCCTTAAGCCTAGGAAATCTCCCGGTCCTGATGGTATCAGGAATGAAGTACTTAAACTTCTTCCCGATCACCTCATAGCTCTTTTGGTCTGCATCTTCAATGTAGCCATAGCCCACTGCTATTTTCCAGCCGTCTGGAAAAAAGCTATAGTTATAGGTATTCACAAGCCCGGCAAAAAAGCTTCGCTTCCCGATAGCTATCGCCCGATCAGCCTTTTAAACACACTAGGAAAACTTTACGAGCGGATCCTTCTGAACCGTCTCAAAACCGTTATAGATATTAAAAACCTATACCCTCCCGAACAGTTCGGTTTTCGCGCCCGACACTCGTGTACACATCAAGTGCACCGCCTCACGGAGCACATCACGAGCAACTTTGCCAAAAGTAGTATCGCCCCCGCCCGTACGCTTGCGGTCTTTTTCGACGTAGCTAAGGCCTTCGATAAGGTCTGGCATGCCGGACTAGTCCACAAGCTACATAAACTAGAAATCCCGGATAGGTTAGTTCACCTAGTTCATGATTTTCTACGCGACCGCTCCTTTCACTACCGAGTGGAAGGAGTACTATCTACCGCCCACCCTATACGCTCAGGCGTCCCGCAAGGTTCCATTCTGGCGCCTTGCCTTTTCAATCTGTACGTCAGCGACCTCCCAAAGCCCCCCGGGGTCGAGGTAGGGCTCTACGCTGACGACACAGTCATATACGCGTCAAACAGACACAGAAAAAATCTCGCCTGCGCAGTCCAACGTGCCGTAACCACTCTCGGGGAGTGGTTTCGAACGTGGCGAATAGCTATTAATCCGGTAAAGAGCGCCGCGATTATGTTCGAACCGCATACATGTAAACTACCACGCACGGTAGGACCCCTCTCATTATTCGGTAGGAATATCCCTTGGGCCACCAAGACTAAATATCTAGGTGTCACCCTCGACTCGAAGCTTAACTTCAACGCGCACGTTACTATAGTCCGGAATAGGGCCGTCTGGATCCTTTCCCGCTTGCGACCCTTGCTCAGTTCGGTAAGCAAAATGTCCTTAAGACATAAGCTTACACTATACAAGATGTGCGTCCGTCCGATCTTGACATATAGCTGCGCAGCGTTCGCACATATGTCCAAACATAACTTTGTCCGCATGCAAAGAGTCCAAAATCGGTTTCTCCGTCGCCTGCTTGACCCTCCAGCCTTCGTTAGGAACATGGACCTCCACAGGGACATGAGGCTTCCCTCGATAGAAGCCTATGTGAAATATCTCACCAGGAGATACTTCGATAGCGCTTCGAATCACCCCAACCCACTCGTAAAATCCACCGTGAACTACGTCCCAGACAACTCGATCCCCGTTGCGAAACGTTATAAACGCCGTCCGCGAAATCTCTTTGTCGATCCCGACGACGACATCGAGAAAGCTAATAATTACTACGCGTCCGCTCCCGCAACATATGCGTGCTCGCGCCCACGCCCGCGAAACCACCGTTCCCTCCGCAGGGGACGTACGGTTAACTTCGCTCCCGCACACCCGCCACGACCACCCTCCTCTGCGGCAACTCAAGCCTAGGTCCGATCCATCGGCATGGAGCCCTTGAGACAAGCAGCCGCTCGCGCGATACAAGTGACTCTGCAATCACTAGCTTTCACAGCCATACATGACACTGCATTATACATACATGCACAACACACATAGGTACATAGGTTCTGTAAGGAACCTTTTTTTTTTCTTTTTTGCCTAGTTAGAGTAGACAAAAATTTCAGACCACTAAATACACATACACATGTTCCTTCCCTCCTCCCAGGGGGCAGAAACATGTATATATGTATAGTTAGTTTAGATCGAATTACGGATAGGGAATTAGTCAGATCGCGACTTAATTGCATACGCGCAACAGTCCGAGCCGAGGTCCGGCCACTTTGGCACCCTCGGATGTTGTTGCTTAGCTTTCGTGGCTGAGTGCCCTAAGCGCTCGCCCCCAAGCCCGGTAAAGCTGTAAAAGCCGTAAAGGCTCCAGGGCCCCTCAGGCTAACAGTGTAGTCAGTTCGAAAAAAAAAAAAAAAAAAAAAAAAAAACTTAACATCAGGTGAGTTTGTAATCATACGCTGTCATATATATTGACAAGATGAAGGGACTTATTGCTAATAAACATCAATTCAATTTCTACTTATTTACTTGAAATGTCATAAATTTATATTTTTTCAGTGTTGATTTAATAGTTGACTTTTTACTTAATTTACTAAATACACTTTTTCTAAATTAGATAATCTAATATTACGAAAGCACACCAGTTTTGTATATTTTTAGGCATATATTTAAACTAATTAAACATTTTATATCATCTATTATCGCGATATAATCGATATCAATTAGGCAGCTAAAAAGAAGAGTCCTCCAGGTATTATCTCCTAGGATATTTCATTTAACTAATGAAATGCCATACGAAGTAGAATACGTATACTTAACGTGTGATTTGAACCGGTGGGATACGATTACATCGTAGTAACCGACATAATCTATATTTCACTTAACAGACATTTTCATAAAAATATAACCATTTAAAAACAAAATAATATTTCTACTTACAGATTTCATGTTGGCAGTTCTTGTAGAATTGTGTCGTAAGTAGATCAATTTTCGGTTTATATATACTTTTTCTGAGCTGAAAATGCAAATAAAATATTAAAATTAATTATACGGACATTAATCATTATTAGAAAAAACGCATCGAACCGTCGAACCGTCTCATAATATATTCTTATTAGGAACTAACTTGTTCCAGCGACTTCGCGCTCTTGACATTGCTATTGATGCAGTCTTTTAATTGTTTACTCGTTCCTCCTAAGCCTAATTATGTATTTTAACATCGTGAATTTCAGAGGTTCTCTTATTCCGTTCAACATTTTTTTTAAAGAAAACGTACTTACTTTTCTAAATTATACACATATACGTACGTACATTTCAACTATATTTCGATGATACAGAAATAATTAAAAAATGTAGGTAGAGATATACAGATGATATTCCGCACGAGTGATTCCTTACTGAAGGTCACAACTACAATTAGTCATGCTTGGCTAATGTTATGAAAATATTTCCGTAATAAAAATAAGTGTTATTTAAATTTTTATATAATTGTAGCAATCGAACATTCTGGAAATATTTTAAGGACTTCAATGATGTGAGAGGACGGAGCCTACTTGGTTTTTTCAATAGTGAATATGCTGGGTTGTGTTATTACATAACGTGAAGAGAGATGTGAGCAGGTCGGCATGACAGCGACGACAGCGGTGGTCGTCGATGTTGTTGGATGACACTGTACCTACTTGCCATCAGGTAAAGAGCCATCACTTTGCAGTGCTATGATAAAAAAATAAAAGTCATTTCACCACAAATTTCACTTTAATTGTTTCTAAGTACATCTTAAAAGAAGTGCGACTGGTGATAACACCTAGACCTAGACTGTCAGCAATCTGCTTAGCCCGAATACTGCGATAGTTTGGACATATCGCAAGAGGGAGTTGCGCAAATCGGTCATCGGGCCTGGTTAATAAAATTAGTTTTTTAATAATCAAGGAATAGTTCTCGTCGGTGTTATCATGACATTTTGATGAAATTAACGAGAAGTAATATTAAAGTTCAAAGCGCTAATACCTACTGTACCTGCTCGCTAAGTAAAAATGAGACAAGTTATTTTTATAAATTTTTCGCGTACCTCTTTACTATATATTACATACTTTCATATGCAATTAGTAAAATAATGTTAATGTGACATTACATACAAATAGACCCTTCTATTTTATTGTTTATGTTATTATAGAATTCGATATTGTTAATACAAAGTCAACTGTCCAAGCAATTCTTTAAATACATATATAAAAACAATGTAAAATTTATAATGATTTATTTAGTTCTGAATAACAGCTGCGGGAAAACGACTCTCAAATTTTTTTCGTGATACATTTTCCTACAGTATTGATATAAATAATAGCTATCTAGAACCAAGCTTAACCGCTTTGATATTAATTTTTGGGGTAAGCAGAGAACACTTTGCTTTTCAAGTTGAACGGCATATTATTGAACTTCAAGAATTACAGACAAGCGAAAGCTCTGCCGATTTTAGCAGTTAACCGCTGTGATTGTTAAGATTAAGTCGTTGTTAAGTCAAGAAGAGCGGTTTAAATATACATCACATTATAGATTACAAATTGCTGGTTTCTCTCTATTTTTTCTATCATACCCCTATAATATTAGTTTTTTTTAATTATTTGGTTTAAATTTAGAGGTGAGGCACCTTACAAAAAATATTGGTATTTTTTTATAATGCTTTCATTAGATATCCTTTACCGTGTGGAAAGTCGTTAGGAGATTAATAGAAGATTTAAAGAAATTAAAAGTTGTTGTTAGAATTGCTCATAATGTTATCCTTCATCGTCCCACGTGTAGGCAGTCGTTTAATTAATCGCCTAGTCTTCAATTTGCCAATTGTAAGAGTAAATATAATTCTAAACAATAAAGTTGATTTTTTTTTAATGTCAAAAGGCGCAAACAGGCAGACAGCCCACCTGATGGTAAATGGTTACCGTCGCCTATGGACAACTGCAACACCAGGGGCATTACAGCCATGTTGCTAACCTTGGAGACTGTATTTCAAGCCTTTTTTGAAGAGCCCCACGTCATAGCCCTGGGGGAAAACCGAGCTGGGCAACCCATTCCACAAGCCTAGCGTACGTGACAGGAAGGTTCTAGAGAACCTTACTGTTGTCGCGTTTCGGCTAGGTTTTGTGATTCTCTGGCCTCAAATAGAAATAGATTGTATTTAAATGTTCGATTTGTATATTATTATTTAATGTATATTGTTTTCCTTGTTTCTTAGTGCTGAGTAGTGCATTTTAGTTTATATCTTAATATTATTTTAATATAATTGACGGGTATGTTGGTTGGTGGGTACAGACGGGCGCGGGGCACGTGGTGCATGTCAGTGCCGCCGCCGTCGATTGGTTACGTACGCGCGTGCTATTACTTGATCGCGATGGTTATTTAAAACGTACAACAATGGCGAACGATAAACATATTCATAAAGAAAAACGAATCAATATAAATGGGGTGTAAGGGTGTAACATCTTAAGACTTGAGACACCCAAGCGATCCACAGCTGCACATGGTGCATCATAGCAAAGTTGAAAGCTAGTCATAGTGACTCGCTTATGCGCTTCGTGTTTCGGCATCAAGTGGTGCATATCCAGTTTCTGTTCATTCAGGCCAATATCCAGCGAGGACTGGTGATGTGTTGTTTTTGAACATATAATTATTCATCTTTATGGTAACTATTAGTTGACCCCGTAAACGTTGTTCAGTAGTCATCAGTCGACCACAGCGCTTTTTATAAAACTACAAATGTTGCAAACAAGCATAAGATCCGCCTGATGGCAAGCGGCTAGCGTAGCCTATGTACTCTTGTAATACCATAGGTATCACTAGCACGTTGCTGACCTACCCCAATGAGCTCTAGAAACTCTACTCGCCGCAGGAACACAACGTGATCTTCTGCACGGTGGAGGTATTGCACCAGTCGGGCTGCCCCAAGTTCAGAGAAATCTCCAAAGAACTTTCTCTGTGCCCTGCCTACCTCTCTTACGCCCCTTGGAAAAACTCTTAGACCTACTGAATCTCATGGTGGTCGGTCAAACTGTTTCATTGTTTATCAAACTCTGTTTAAACCATTAGGTGCTGGTGTGAACTGTTTGAAGACTTGGAACGTCGCGACCCACCGACACGTCCGACGCGATGTTGCCAATACATTGCTCAATAAAATACTTTATAATGGTTCCCATTAATCTCATATATGTATATCAATATTATTTTTTATAAATATCAATATTAATTTAAGGAGGTCACAGGGACAGCCCGTACCACGTTTATCAAAGCCTCTTTCGCTTGGCGGCCATCTTGTATTCGTGGAAGGACTTGAGTAGGTAAAACGATCCGACGATGATGACCAAGGTGTCACTTAGTAGTGATCAGTGTTCCCGACAGGCACCTCCCAAATTAGTGTATCAGTTAACTAGAAAAAATATTTTTTTTCATTACGATTAAATACTAGATGTGCGCTACGGTTACACCCTTGTCTACCGAGCAGCCGCGCGACCAACGCACCCGTGTAGCCTACCGGTGCTTTTACTTACCGTACTTGCTTCATAGTATATAATATGCTATAAGTTTTTTTCAAATCTAACTAGCTTTTCTAGATATTAGCGCGTTTAAATTAACAAATAATCTCTTAAGCTTTATAATATAGCATGGACTAATACTGTAGCCGGAAATGGAATCCAAAATATAAAATGTGTACAATGGTGTTACCAATTCAAATAATAATCTCATTTGTGTGCTTTTTAGAAAAGTGTTAAAATATCACAATAAAACTATACGTATAACTTAAACACCTAGAACAAAATATTACAGATAGAAATGTATTCACTTTAACAACAAATAATTTTGTTTACTTGACTACTGAATTGGTATTTACGTTCAGGTTCACGATTTGTTTCGAATTATCCGAATTATTTTATTATTAGCGCCGCTCCGCACGCGCCCACATTACATAAATGTCGAAACCACACTAAAGTAATCTGCACGGTTTGACGTGCAATTTACTCAACCGGAGTGAAATCGCGAAATTTATTACGTAGTACATAATTAATATCGATGTAATAATTAGAATTTATTATTATAATATGTAGAAAAAAGTATTGAACACGCAAGTTCAAATAATAGATAAAAAACACAAGAATAACATTTTTGCCCGCTACTACCGAATATTCCAAGCTTTTCTAGTCCACAGAACAATAAAAAGCATGAACTTATTTTATTTTTTTTCGAACTGACTACACTGTTAGCCTTAGGGGCCCTGGAGCCTTTACGGCTTTTACAGCTTTACCGGGCTTGGGGGCGAGCGCTTAGGGCACTCAGCCACGAAAGCTAAGCAACAACATCCGAGGGTGCCAAAATGGCCGAACCTCGGCTCGGACTGTTGCGCGTATGCAATTAAGTCGCGATCTGAGAAAGCATGAACCGTATGTTTCCAATTTTATAAAGAGTTAAAGTTTGTGATTCCGGATGTAGGAGGTACTTTCCGGAACTAAATACTGATACGATTTTGAAAATTCTTTTACAAATAGGAAGCTACATCAATGCTATTGGGTATATTTTATTAATATTACGTTTTACAACGTAGTCAACACGTACGAAGTCGCGGGCAGTTGTTAGTTACCTATAAAGTTTACCTATTTTCCAGAAATACTAGTTACAAAAATAGTAATCTTATTTGGCATTAAATCCTAACTGGCCTGTCTCTTGCAATTTATCATTTGTTAGTTTAACTCACCATGATGTAAGGTATTTCCTTCCAACTGCACTTTCCCCTGGAATTTCCATTGCAAAGAAATGTGACATCCCGGGATATAGGCTTGTCACATACATCCAGTCTCTGGTCTGGGCAGCGCAAGTATAGTTTTGGAGGTTTGATCTCATTCGTGGCAGTGCTGGAATGGGTATATATAAAATTATAAATTGTTACGTTTTAATACGAGGGCCATCAATTATGAATCTTATTACAATAAATACATGACAATTCAACCTTTAAAAATAATCAATACAACATCAATCATAGTTAAGCAATTTGGGATTATTTTCCCACTTGGCTGTACGATGACAAAACCTTCGCCTCTGTCATGTACTCGCGAAATGACAGATGAGAACGAAATTTTAAGTCATGAACAATTGTTTGACATTCCGTTCTAATTTGTAATGGCTTAGTAAAAACGATTATTTTTGAGTGTCTCAATGTGTTCAAAAGCGACAGAAATTTCATAAATTCAGAATAATTACGAAACTATATAAGGAATGTGCCGGCTGCACTTTCCTTTTAGAAAAAGGAAACGACGCATCTTGGCAACTCTGGTTATCCACCAAAGATTATCTTCTGTAAATTTCATTTCCTAAAATAACAAAAAACATATAAAATCTTGTATAAAGAGATACATACCAGTATAAAACAAACACTACTGAAACAAAACAATAAGTATCATGTTGTGTGGGAATAAACAGGTCCCAGTCTCAGCATATTTGCTGCACTGAATCAGTGCCACGCTGGTATTCTGACTGGGCCTCCTAAACCGATGTCACGGACACCAATAAAAAATAAACACATAGTTAATAGAAAAAAAAAAATGAGTACAATACATACAAGAAAGATATAAAAATAATAATAAATAACAGAACAGAAATACATTTATACATATATAATAGGAATAGTTTGTAGAAATTGCGTCGGAGAGCGAGAGGAAGGTATTTTCACACATTTCGTAATGGTCACACTAGGTTAAAAATCTGGTCCTGTAATAAAAAATTTCTAAACGTTGCTTTGAAGGTTTGGACTGTCTTTAAAGCACGCACTGGTGGAGGCACATCATTCCAGCAATGTGACGCTGCAAACTTAAATGACCCTCGGAAAGCCATGGATCGGTGCTTCGGAGTACTAAGCACATAGCTACAGGTTCTTCTTGAGCATCTAGACTGAGACTCTGCCCAAACCAGCTTCATGTATAGATAATTTGGTCTTTGTTTATTAATAATTCCAAACAGAAGCACTCTAAGGTGCAGTCTCCTTCGTGCTGTCATTTTCAATAAGTTAGAAGAGTTTCAATATGGAGTTACATGTGAACGTGGTGGAACATCTAAACAGAAACGTGCACAAGCATTTTGAATACGCTGAATTAGTTTCTCTGTTCTTTTAAGCAAGCAAGGATCATACACCACATCACAATAGTTAAGCCTGAAAAGAATTAGTGACTCACAAATACTTATCCTGACTTCTTTGGTTAAGAAAGGGCGTATTTTGTATAATAATTTCAGGCGAAAAAAGCAGTTTCTTATACATTCTGCTACATGCTTCTCAAAACGTAAGTTACTATCAATAATGAAACCTAGGCTTTTAGTTTCCGTGACACGCTCAACAGCCTCGCCATCTACTAATATGTTAATTGTCATATTACTAAGTCTGACAATATTTCGCTTACTTCCAATTACCACATATTTAGATTTTTGAGGATTGATGACTAATGAATTTGAAGTGGACCAGTGAGATATATTTGCTAAATCATAGTTTATTTTTGTAACAACATCGTCTAAATTAGTCGGAAGAAATGATAGGTACAACTGCAGATCATCAGCGTAAAGGTGATATTTGCAATACTTAATGGATTTGGTGATGTCTGCACAATACAATATGAATAAAATAGGTCCTAGTATAAATCCTTGCGGTACTCCACGGTCGACAGGCTGAGAAAAGGACTGTACAGTAAACCCATTTAATAAAGTTAATTTAACATACTGGTGTCTATTACATAGATAACTACGAAACCAATTGACAGAGGAAGCATCTAATCCATAAAAAACAAGCTTTGACAAAAGTAGTGGTATATTTATACATTCGAATGCTCGTGAGAAGTCTAAGAGTACAAGTATACTGCTCATCCCTTTGTCTTGATCGTCAAGCAAGTTATCAACAACATCAAGGAGAGCAGTAGCAGTACTATGTCCTTTGCGGAAGCCAGACTGAGCCTGAGGAAGAATATCACTCTTCTCTAGATACTCAATGAGTTGCATGCTCACAGCTTTTTCAAAAACTTTGGATAAACAGGGTAGTAGGCTGATTGGACGTAAGTCTTTCAGTGTGGAAGGATCGTTGTTCTTAGGGATTGGCTTTACAACAGCTACTTTCCAAGTATCGGGAAAAATTCCACTTGTAATGGAATTGTTAACTATTGCGGTAATCGCATTTAGGGATTGAGGCAGAGTCATCAACAGCATATCCAAGGAGACACCATCAATACCTTGAGCATTTGATTTTAAACTCTTAATAATGGACAGTATTGTTTCTTCACTTACGAGATGCATAAAAAAGGTTGCGGAGCTAAACCTTTGATGCGGATTGACTGCGAGGCAGGAACATTATCCTTCCCAGGTACACAAGGAAATGTGAGTTAATAATGTCCGGATTATCAAATTGTGGTGGAATTTCTGTGGCTTTCTTTTTATTATGCAGTACAGTCGTTTTAAGATTATTCCAAAGCTTTTTATTGGCTTGTTTACATACTGGCTGAAATAAGTTTTTTTTCTCACTCTCAATACCTGAAATCACAAGGCGCTTCATATCCTTATAGCAGTTCCTAAATGTCTCTGTTCCAAGTAACTTATACTTTCTATGATATTCATCTCGGATTCGAATCATTTTTCTAATAGAGTCCGTTATTCAGGGATGGGCAGGCTCTTTAAATCTTCCCGTTTTAACTGGAGCAAATCAAATAAAGTTAATACGAAATATGTAAACATTTCTACAAGTTTTTTAAAATCCGAGGTAGTCCTAAAATAGTCCCAATCCATTCTACGTAGGTCTTTATCAAACATATCAACTAAGATATTATTAAAAGGTCTATAAGTGATAAATCGAGGAGGTGGCTTTTCTTTTTTAAGGTTGAACTGAATCAACAGCATGGCATGACTTCCCAAGTCGGGGGTATACTTAACTACTTAACCATCACTTTTCGGGTACGAGCATCAGTGCACTCTATGTCAATTAGAGTCTGACTGTGCTCAGTAAAATGAGTAGGTTCAGTGATAATTTGTTTAATATTAAGGGAATGGAGAAATTCATCGAGGAGTTTAACTTTGTTATTATTTCCACCAAGAAGATTTATATTCAAATCGCCCACTAATATTAATTTATCGCATTTGGCAAAAGCTGTGACTGAATCCTTTATAGCATCAAGGAAGGAGTTAATGTCTTGCCACGGTGGCCTATATGCGGTGCCAATAATTACTTCCTGTCCGTTAGCATTTAACCGTAGCCACATTTGTTCAACATGAAGTGCAAGGGGGTGGGAACAAACACGTGCAGAAATGCCTTTTCTTAAATAAAAACCCACTCCGCCACCTCGTCCTCCACGAATGTGATCAGATCTCGGTGTGTGCCTAAATCTATACCCCCGTACTTTCGGTGCCCTTTCATCCTCTGCGTGCCTAAGCCAAGTCTCGTTTATTGCTAACACATCTGGCATCAATTCCTCCGTTGCAATAATAAATTCTTTATGCCTTGTGTTAAGCGATCCTGCATTGAAGAAACCAACTTTGAGATTGCTCGTATTAAACATTGGTTATTAGTTTAGAATAAAATACATATTGTACAATAGATGTGCTAGTTTTATAAAGCAGTACATACATAAGTATAAATTAAAAAGTTCATAACGATAATTAATGTTTATATGACATTTCCCCACACAACTTACAAGGACAGTCTGTGCTGATATAAAATAAATGTTAAAAAAGAAAAGTATAAGACTGTTATACAAAATTATGTAAAGTGGAATCGGTTTGAACAAGTATTTTAACATAAAAATCTTTAGGACGGGCAGAAAGTCCAGTATAATGAAAGTAGTTATAAAATAATATATAAACTTACTATCCCCTTTCAAGGACTTATCAAAATATAACAAAACACATAAATAAAAAAATATGCCAAGCGGTAGGTTACACTTAATCAAACTTAAATACAAAATCAAACTGGGTTGGTCCCAAAAACCCGCGGGAGGTCAGCCTCAGATCGAATGTGATAGGCTGTTTTCCCGTCAGACTGTCGAGCATAAATTCGCCCACGTTTAGTCCATGAGAAGCGCCACTGGAGTCTACGGCATTCCTCTCTGACCCGATGAAAAAGTTGTCGATTGGTGCGCGTCAGCCTTTCGTTGAGGAAAATGTGCGAAGACCCGGTAATTTTGGTGGGGCGCCCGACGTCTTCAACAGTTAATGTGCGGCGCACGCGTGCAGCTTGTAATAGCTCGTCTCTGAGGTGACGTCGTGCTAGGCGTACCACTACACGTCGTGGGCACCCGGACACGCCAACGTTTCCCTCGCCTGGTGTAGCACCCACCCGCTCTGCGAAAACGACGTCTTTTTCATCTAATCGCACGCCCATCCTAGAAGCGAGGACGGTAATCGAATGTACGACGCTCTCCCCCTTCTCTTTCGGGAGATGACCTATTTCAAGGTCGGAAGAGAGGGCCTCCTGATCCCTGTCATTTATTTCAAGCTTAAGCTGGTTTACTGTCCGCTCCAACTCCGCGAACTCTTCAACTCCAGGTAACTCCTTCCGATTTTCAACTGTTTCTAACCTTTTCTCAAAGGAATCCATTCTCTCCGTAATCCCTGCGATGGAAACGCACTCCTTACGAAATTCTCTTATCTCCGCCACACATTCAGCAAGCTCAGATCGAAACTGACAAATCCCCGCGTCAGGGACACCCGCAACGTAGCCAGATGCACGATTTTGCGCATCGTCCTCACAGACACTCCTAACTGGTGTAGAGCTATTATCGCCCTTGCGTGTCATCTTTTTACATTCCGGACATACCCATTCTTTACTAACCGGTGCCAGCTCGGGGAGTGAGACGCAGCCCTTATGGTATAACAAGGAGCAGAGACCACAGGTAGCGGCAATTTTCGACGATTGCGAAATAAACTTACCACAGCCATAACACTTCATCATAGCGATAAATTGTTGTTAGCTGGCTAGTAAGTGGTGTTAGACACTCGTTTCACACAAAATAATGTAATAGGGCTACCCGACGCTAGATGGCGCCAACACTGAGTCGATTTATGACTTAAGATACACTTGTTGACACTATAATGTGGTACGGCCAGCCAACGCTAGACAGCGCTGAAACTATAATCGATTTTACGACAAAATTGCACTTTCTGATCAGCTGAACTATATAATATTTACATTTACCCTCGAGGCAAAAATAAAATGCGATAGATTAATCTTCGGAAAATAGGGTTTTTATGATAATCGAACTGCTTCCACACAAACACTAACACTGTTACAAGCGAACTGTAGGATATTCCAAGTAAAACTAATATCGATGATGAGAATAAAACTGATATTACGACATTATTTAATGAAATTGCGAGAACACGAACCGTTGTTATTGACGTCCGTGACGTATATAATATATAAGTACTGTCACTTCAAAGCTGTCTGACGACTACCGTCCGCCAGGAGTGTGAAGGTTCCGGGCTTCCCCACTAATGACTTGCGACGCGACGGGCCGCTGCTTCAGCCTACAGCTAAGCCTAACACCACCATCATTTACACATCCAGCCACACACCAAGTCAACATACCTAATTTTAACATTTTAATTTTATTCATCGCACAGTTAATTTTTCTTTAAACACCGTCGCTTGCCATTGATTCCCCACGCACTGATATTGTAATATTTTACTTCCTGTATATCCATAAGCAAACCGAATTTAATCAAGGGTTGTACCTTTAATATATATTTTTTCCTTATTTATAGTTGAATTTATTTGAATTGAATATAAATTATTGTTATCTAAAACCCAGGTTTTTATTTCACATACCCCAGGGATTTAATCATAATAAAATATTGGACCTCATATTGAATTATTTATATTGAACATTTTTCAAATCATTATTATGTAGAGAAAAGTGCTACCTTGGTTAAGATCTAAAAAATCAATGTAATCTCCCAGTAAAAATGGCTAATTAAAAATCAATTTTCATTCAAAAACTATAGTGCATTGAAATCTTTTTGCTATTAGACTAATGTTTATTTAATTCAACTATTAATAATTTATTTTCATTATTATCATTTTAGTATAAAAAGGAGCTCTTTTGGATTTCCAAAGTAAATACTTAGTATTATATACTTTAAATAGACTGGATGGATTTAGATGCTATTTTCACTATTATGTAGGAAATTGATTGAACAGTGTGAATTTTTCTTTGTACACTTCATTTGTTTTAAATAACTTAACAAAAAGGTACAACCCACAGGGTATTCCGTGACCTGTTTTTTTATGGAATCACAGCATGTAATAATTATTATTTTAGAAAGATGAAGTCTTTTCGTATCAGATGCCAAGACCTATTTCGAATTACCATACCGTTACTTTATTTTTTTAAGGATCACAGAAGTGGGTTTAATAAAACTTTCTTAAAATGTACATGTTTCATTTATAAATGTATAATGATCGAACCCTTTGCTATGTGTGATTACAGCAAGCACATATAGGAGGAAGTATATCAAAATAATATATAAGTGATGAATTAAAATGAAATACTCAGCACAGAGAAACAAAGAAAAAATACAAATCAAACATTTAAATACAATCTATTCCTAGATAAGGTCAGAGATTTCCAAAAAATAAATCAACCTTAAAACGTTATTACAGAAAGCAAGGCTCGCTAGTGCCAAATTGAATGTTTGGCGATTAATAGTCATTATAAATTAGTTATTATTAAAATTTTCGTTTTAATTGTCACATCACACCTTTAATAATGAACTGATGTAATTAAAAAAATCGTTTTTGGAGATAAACAGTATTATATCATAAAGTCACCTTCTTTTTATGGACTTTTATTCATATTAAATGATGTACTAATAGGTATTATATTATGAATCATTTTAAATACTAACTTGAATTTTTATCATTAAATTGAATCATCATTCCATCATTGAAACAATGATGGCTCAGTGGTAGCGTGTACGACATCGCGTCGATTGACGTGAGTTCGAATCCCTGCAATGAGCCCGAGCTTTCGGTGAAGGAAAACATCGTGAGGAAACCATAGCATGGTGGTAGGGCTTTTTCCAATGCCCGCTACCACCCTCAAGTTGAAAATCTGTCACCAGGCACCAATAGGTGTAATCCGGCAGCTGCACTTGAGAGCCAGTCTACCATTAGGTTTAGCGTGTTATCATCTTGGACCACATCGTCACTTAACATCAGGTGAGATTGTGACCACTATGCCAAAAATATAACGATAAAAAAAAATGAAGTCCTTAAAAAATTTTTTAACCTAATTATTTTTAAATATCATTTGAAAGAGTTGATTGACAATACTTTAAATTTATTTTTTTATGAAAATGTAGATGTACCCGCACTTGCAAAACTATAAGTGATTTTGTAACAATAACGTTTCAGAGGTCATTTAGTTTATTATTAAGGGTATGATATATTATGCTCTTAACTATGCTTAATCATGAAGGAGTAATGAGTTGTTACTGACCCCCCACCAGAGACAGCTTGGTGATATCTAGCATGCACTGGCAGCCACATTTGTAAACTATCTTCAACCACTTTACTGATGATATAGATACTGCTTGGTTCAGATCGTTCTGCTGGTATCTCTATATTGACTCGATTTTTTGAGATGGCGTTAACCTGAAAAAAGTGGTTGGCAAGGGCAAGTTTAAAAATTTAAAGTTAATTAAATAATCATATTGGTTTATTGATAAAAAGCTTAAAAAAAATTATATTTTCCTCGGGAACACCAATCAGAAAATGTGATGTAATCATGGAATGTTTATATATATATTGAGTGTTATTCTTATTAGGTTACTTTGTGACAAGTGACTCTAAAGTTAATTACTAAGTGCAGAAATAGTAACTTTAAAATTCATAAGTTTCAACTGAAATTCTAGTAAACTTAACTTGCACACGCACAAAATACCGTTAACCTTAGATATATATATTGAATAATGGCATCACATTCAGTCACATGATCATGACACTGCATTTATGTCTAATAATGAATAAAATATATTAGTTCATCTGCATTATTTTCAACATATTAAGTGTTTAAAACAACTTATCAAAAGTTATCTACTCCCAGATTATACCTATTCCTTCATAAATATATGGCAATAATATTTTCTGTCACCAAAGTTTGTATTTGTCACCAATATGTATCCTCTAATTATAATATCTGTTATTATAACATTTTTTTTTTGTCATCATTTTAATGAAAACAATATCCAAGTTTGGCATTGTGGCCATAAGCTCACCTGATCTTATGTGACGATGTGGCCCAAGATGGTAAGACGCTAAGCTTAGTTGGAGGTCTGGCTCTCAACTTTAGCTCTGCTAGAACACACCCATTGGTGCACGGCGACAGATTTTCAACTTGAGGGTAGCAGCTACCCAGACGGTCATTAGAAAAAGGGCTACCACCATACTATAGTTACATCACAATGTTTTCTTTTACCGTAAGATCAGGCTCATTGTAGAGATTCGAACTCACATTGATCGGCGTGATGTACGTACACGCTATCACCGAGCCATAATTACTTCACATTGACTTGTGATAAGAAACAGAAGGAGCTGGCAAGCGTCAGATACTAGTAATATTGAAGAAGCATTTTGATATTGCTTGGTGATTCGCTTCTGGTGACATCTATTATTTTAAGAATGAATCTTGTTAATTAGGTCATTGAACTTATTTAGGGATAGTTAAAATTATACCTTAAATATACTACCATGAAAATTTTCATACAAGCAAGCATGTCACCCTGACATTGTACACTGAAGCAGATTTACAAATGCTGCCTATGTAATATTTAGTATAAAATTTATATAAATAAAACAGTTTACATTCTGTTGGAATGAAGTTTTTGTTGGTGAATAAAAAAATGGTGAAGAGAATACTCTCTTTTTAGTTATAACAAAAAATTGTCCTTCCAAAATAGCTTATAAAGAAATCCTTTAATCCTTATCAAATTACAATTGAGGGGCTTAGTTGGAGAAGTACCTAAGTTCACTTGTAGACATTTTCATATTCCATTTCTACATTAAAATGTTAAAGAGAATGTCTGAATTATTTATGAACAATAAAAATAGAAGATTTTTTTGTTCTATACATTGAAGTTTCATTTTCTTTTCGAAACCTGATTTTATAAACTAGAATGCCTTTCGAAGGACATTACAGCAGACTAAGTATTGCTCCTTTACTATTAAATACAAATTGTTTTCTAGAAAATGTTTGAGAAAAGTTATTACAAATTTCTGATATTTTTGGTTTTAAAGAAAAAAAACTGAAAAATGAAAATAACTCAAAAACTTAAGCACAATCTCTTAAGAAAGTAGTCTTATAGCAAAATGGTTACTGTATGAACCCTTACTGCCCCTTCTAAAAACCTATCCTTTAAATTAATTCCATTTTCAGAGTTAACAAACATTATTGACTAACCTTAGTTAGAATATTGAAGTCCTTTTTAAAGTGTCTTAACCTTCTGTGATCACTTAATATCCAGTTTATACATTTAGCGTTGTTATTAAATGGAATATGTCTGTGAATTTTTAATTAAACTAATTACTAACCTTAATCTTTAAGGGAGAATTCTTAAAGATATCTTTAAGTAATGTATAATATATTAGAATGAGTCATTCATATTTTATTTAACATACCTTGTTAGATCTTCTCAATTCAGCCAATTCATCAGGATTTGCAAATACACCAGAAGGCAATGTCTGGTCCAAGCTCAATATGCAGTCTTTATAAAGCCATTTATCCTCATCATCACTATCAAATACTAGCCCATAGGTTATGTTCCTTGAAATTAACAAATATATTATTTAACAGGGATTCTTTTTTATTTTAAGGTAATTATAATCGAATTTATAATTTTATATGTTAAATTATTTTACTGATGTTTCGTATTTATCATTTCATCAAAGTTTCAAGACTCTTTTATGGATAAAAAAGGATTACGGCAAAATAATATTCGCCGACATCAAAATTAATTATATCTTAACTATTGAATTAAATTAATAATAACAGTAAAATAAAATACCTATGAAATCCTTCGTTGTGCAGTGTTTGTGTTAATTTTACATTAAAATGACATTTATTTGTAAAGATTTCTTTGCAAACGACGATAAAAATGAAAATACCAATTTTCATACGTAACATTGAATAAAATACTATTTTAATTAAGCAATGTACAAAAAAATACTTAGAATGTAAATATAAACAACAATTTCACATGCTCTTACATGGACTTATTTTTTAAGAATTAATATTTTCTCTTTATGTATTTCTCCCGTATTTGCATACACTTCCATTGACATTTGACAGTATTGACACTAGGCATGCAATAATTGCCATTTAAAAATAATGGTCATTACATAGAATGAAATTATATTTTTTATCACTGCTATTTCACATGTCGCACGTGACAAACAAAAGGGTATTAAGCCCAGAAAGGCGATATTTTTTTATTTGCCGTACAAAATCTACATTTTTTTTCTATAAACTGGTAAGACAATATTATTTTTAGGCCAAATAGTTTATAAGATATTATAAAAAAATCTTTATTGACTGCTATGGCATGAGTTTTTCGATGTCCTGGTGTTATGCTATGCGTGCCTACCGCTCGCACCCCATCCTCCGCCGCCTGCGCACCTCGACGCTAGCGCAGGCGACACGACGCGAACGCCAAGACCAGTGGCCCCGATCGCCGACGACGCGGTCGCGATACAACGTTCGTGCGATCCTCCGCGACTTTGTCGCATCGTTACCTTTTTTTGTAATTTCATTTAATAAATACATGCATTTGTCTGCATATTTAAAGCGTTTGGACTTTAAACTGTTCAATCATACCGTTTCCGAACCAATAAAAACGGTCACATCTTTGTTAATTCCATTGCCGCTCAGTGCTCGTAGCGTCACACACGTTTATATCGAATTACGACTATTTCGTTGTCAGTTTCGGAACAAATGTGAAGATTCTATAGAGTATTATTTAAACTTAATACCTTTTTGCCTGTTAAATTAATACGATTATTTTGTATCATTTTGAAATTATTACCTAAGTACTTATTGACTTTTTAATTTTAAACGATTTTTTATTTTCAATGATATATTTCATAATAACACTTTATAGCCCTTAATTTGTTTGAGATAATACAGATAATACTATTGTACTTGCAAAGTTTTGTTCAGTGAGTGAGAATTACAAATGAAATACTACCTTTTTGTCTGGCATTTATTGTTAACTTTCTTTGAAATTTTAGTTGAACACATAACTATGAAGCGAAATAAGAGAGCTGAAATGATAATGTGGGCACTCTACTACCGCCAAAGTACATACAAGAAAGCAATTACAACGGTGAAAATGAAGACCCGTTTGCTGATGGTGATGATATTAGCGACCCAATCAATGTATATACCTGAAAATTATTCGCACTGCCGTCAACTCCCAAACTTTGAAAACAGAAAAATTACAATAGAAGTAGACTTTATGATGAATTGTTAAAACATGTAAAGACATTGAAACCTGAAAAAGTCCTGGTCCAGACAACATAAGTAACGAAGACCCCCTATCTTAATTCTATACGTACATAAATCAAATGTTCCACAAGGTTCTTGAAACTAGAAAAACTCCTCAGCAATAGTGCTAGTTAGACATAATTCTTCACTAAAAAAAAGGAAATCCAGCAGATATTGGAAACTACAGGCCAATAAGCGTATTTACGTATTTACAAATTTTTACCTCTATGTTATTGAGAAGGATATCATCAAAAATAGATAACAATCAACTAAAGGAATAAACTGGTTTCTGGTGTGAATTCTCCACTATTGATCATATACACACATTAGATCAAATACGTGAAATATATAAAGAATATAATCGTCCTCTTTATATAGCCTTTATTGGTTACTCAAAAGGCATTCGATAGCATTAATAATAGGTCAATCTGGACAGCACCGATCTCTTTTAGAATAAGCATAACATAGACAAATATCATTAAAAAAACAGTTACACACAAATTAAAAGCAAAGTTAGGCTGGATAAGAGATATAAAAATAGACAAGTGAGTCAGATAGGAGGACCCATTATCACCCAAATAATTTATAGCTGTACTGAAGGAATATGTAGAGAAGCTAAATGGAGAAGCAAGGGACTCAAGATACAATTCCAAAATATAAGCCACCTCAGATATGCTGACGATATTGTCCTATTCACGGAATCGGCTACAGTGTTTGAAGAAATTATACAAACTCTGAACAAAAAGAGCAAAATAGTAGGTTTACATATAAACTCAAACTAAAATGGAAATGGTTAGGACACATTACAAGGTACAAAGAAAAGAGGTGGACGCTAGAAATGACATGATGGCCACAAAAACGATGGGCTGATAATATAATTAAAATCGCTGGCTTAATCGGGATGAATATTGCACAGGATAAAAGAAAAAATGGCAGAGGAGGAAACTTTTCCCAAAGTGATCGTAACACAATAAAAATAACTAACTATGAATGTAAGTTTTATTATAACTCATAATACTAACACTACTTTTCATTTGTAAATTATCTGGTAGATATGGAATAAAGCTTTATTAAAAAAAAAACATTTCATGTTTAATTGTTACTGATTTTGATTTTTTATTTCTGATAAAAAAATTCTAGTACCAAATAGTATTTTTATAATATTAATTTGTAATTAAAAAAATAATATTATGTACCTACCTATTAATATGGTATCATTATGAATTACTACTTGATATTTTCAAATTACTGTCAATTTTGTTTGGGCTAGACAGTCGTAAGTGATATATTTGAGAGATTTGAACTGGGTAAACAGTATCATCTTCATCTAGTCGTACAAAAGTCCTAATAAAACAAAAACTACTACTGATACAGTCACAAAACCTATTCACCATGAACTAAGACGATGTACCTTTAAATCTACGTATAACCTTTAGTTATGCAGCAATGAATTTTCAAACTTTCAAAACGTGATTACTCAAAATGGTTTATGACATGCGATGTGATAAATGAATTTCATATCTGCAACAAAAGACGACCATTTTTTTCGAAGTGAAAATTACTAAATGTAAATGATTTGAAAAGCAATACTAAAAGGAGGCAAACTCATACACCTATAAGATTTAGCCTACGAGAGAATGAGATCGAATACATTTACATTATACACGGTTAATGCAAGTTCTGATTTTCATGTTTGTGTTGTGAGACGACCAGAATTGATACGCAGTACGCGTACTGTTGCAAGCACAGTACAAGTGGTTGATAGTTCTAGTCCCGCTGATTTACGATTTTTAAAAAGATATTTATAAAGATGTTTTTATGTTTTCTGAATGTTCCACTACCTTGTCCCTACACAGGTAAAGGGAAATAATTTCCCACCAGAAAAGAAAGGTTATTTTTCAGTTTCAGCAAAATATTATTTCATTTTAATGAACTACTATGAACATAACACCAAAACTGTATTTAAACCATAAAACAAGTTGATTTTGTGTTCGATCCGTTTAAGGGTTAAATTCATATACTTCGTATGCCTATAGTTCGCAATACCCACGCACCTGCACCCGCACCTTGATAACCGGGTATTGGTAATTCTTATGAGTACGACTCTGAATGGTCCGAAGTGAGTAGCACCGCATGATTTAGATTAGAAACCATTTCATTCGTTGAGACAAATTTGATACAGATACGTATGAATTTAAGGAAACATAATTGCATAACAATGCTAAAGCATAGGTAATAATTATTTTGTCACACAGTTTTTTCATGGTAGCGTGTCCTTTATTATATTATAAGGGTATAAAATATTATAGAGTGTTCGAATATATTTTAAAATTTACGGTGTTTTGTGTGCGTCGATAATGTTTTGATTTTTATAATGTCAGTTGTGAATTTGAATTGATTACGTTAACTACTAACCTTCACTTTTTTGGCACGTTTACCTTATATGATAGAATTAAGAATGGTAAAATAGGAAGGAAAGGTTTCACTTCTAACATTTATCTCACATATACATACGAAATAGCATTTCATTACATTGTATAGACATGCATAAAGCATAGATGAAGATTACCTAACGAGATCACATTCACCCATATACAATAGCGTTTTTTTTCGAACTGACTATAATACTGTTAGCGAGCGCTTAAGGCACTCAGCCACGAAATCTTAGCAACAACATCCGAGGGTGCCAAAGTGGCCGAACCTCGGCTCGGACTGTTGCGCGTATGCAAATAAGTCGCGATCTGGCTAATTCCCTATTTTCGATACCTGGTTTTTGTACTGGGTATTTGGCGATACCGCCAATGGATGCGTATCTTTTAAGCCAAAATTCCTACCTATATTTTAAATCTTCAAATATAGCTTGAACAAGATAATGGTTCCCTTGTTACAACTATCTAGAGAGTTATTGTAGCTATTCAAAATTATATATTTTTTCAATTTCATATTTCTTGGTATTATTAATTTATAATCGTTGACAGAAAAAAATACCCTTTATGTTTATAATCCACTTTAATTATATAGCCTTCTAACCTAAATAACAGATTTCGGATTTGTTGCCTAACTCTTGAAGCGTTCGAGTTCAGAATCAAATCGAATAAAATTCGATTTGGTGAGATTTGGCATTCTTGAAATCAACACTAGCGCATGATCGTGCTGTGGCTCGAATCGGAACTAACTTCGATCAATTTTCAATCTAGCATTTTTATGTAAAAATGTTGGAGTTAAAAGAATCCAAGCAAAGATTTATAATACTTTACGGTGACGTGTGTGTACTGTGACCGGTTTGATTTTCGATTCGGTTTGGTTCAAGAGTTCACAAGAGCACACAAAAGTGAAATCGAATCAGAAACAAAATCAAATTCGAATCAGTTTCAAGAGTAACCCCCTGCCCTCATTGTTAAATCATGACAGAAGTTACAGGAAAAAATATTTTGGTAGAAAAAGAACACATACCCAATAATACATATTACGCACATTCACATATACTCTCGAGCAATGGAATGACCATAGATAATAATGGGAAAGACTGTAAATAGCGGGATGTCAGATGGCGGGTTTCACTTTTCGTTTCACACATTTTGACGGCCGTAACGTTAGGAAACTTTAAAAATAATTATAATTCTATTCCATTTCATGCATTTGCGAGTAAATTCATTTCATTATATCAAATTTTTAAAAATTAATTTAAAATACGCCAACACAGCTCTGGTAGCATTACATAACATTACACAACATAACATTGTATTGGTATGTTTGATACCAGTCCTCTTGATCTCCCTGCACTCGCAGAATTATGAAATTCACGTGACTTGGTTCAAAATCCAACTACCAGATACCTCTAAAAACTTGACTTTCCTTTTAATATATTTCTTCTAAAGCAAACTTTGTTACCCATAAAACTAAGGACAATTAATTTAAGCAGTGGAAGAACGTACGAGTATGTCAGGACTTTCATAGAATTTATAGGATTTTCATGAAACATATTTATAATATTTTACTCTCCATGTTAATTACTTAGGTAGATAGGTGTTTTTATATTATTATACCTATGTAGTCGGAAGTAGGTATAGTTGCATGTAACCATTTAATTGAAAAAAAAAAATGAAATTAAAAAATATTTAAGTATGTGTTCTACTACACACAATCGTCTGGTCTATATGAAGTATAAATCTGCCACTAAATCTATATTTAATTAAGCAGAAGAGTTTTCTAGTATATTGTTTGTTTATTTATTCTCTGGATCTGCCAGTCGGATTCGAAAAATTCATTTTTATTTGATAGGCTGTTTCATGAGGCTATCTATAGTACCTATAGGATTATAGTAGGAGGTTATTTAGCAATTGAGATACACCTCACAGGTAGTCTTGAATATTTATTTTTGTTAAGTAAGTCGGAAGAAAAAGCGTTCCCGAACTGCTTTATCCGCGTGTCCTGGCGTAATACATGTAAATACAATGTTGTACAAAAATATTTTTCCTTAGTATATCTAAAAAAAACCGCAACACCATATTATACCTATCTCTTATACATACGCCACAATAACGCATAGTTTAAGAGGTAATGGAAAATTAATATAATTCAACACTCGGCTCGGATCTACGTCAATAGTAGCAGTGTCTCGTACGAGCCGTGTGATGCATAACCTTGACCGTTAGATCAAAATATTTTTTATATTAAAGTATTATAAATCATCTATGCTTTCTTTTAATATACACATGGGTGAAACCGTGGGGCATAGCTAGTTTTATTGTATATTTTTTGACGGAGGCTGAAATTGTGATTTTACAAGAAAAAGAGCTAAGGTGCCTATATTCTATGGACCAAGTGAAAAGTGTTCTTAGAATTCAATCCCTACTTTATTCTTCTGTGCTAAAACTGTTAGCATGGTACTCGGTAACATGGTAACTGGAGCATAGTAGGTACCTTGATATGATTGAGCTAAATGAATAGAACAAACGCAAATACCTAATTATAATAATTATTGCTGGTGACATCATTATCCGCTGAGTAATAACCCAATAAACAAT
Organism: Saturnia pavonia; assembly: GCA_947532125.1. Taxonomy (NCBI): domain Eukaryota; kingdom Metazoa; phylum Arthropoda; class Insecta; order Lepidoptera; family Saturniidae; genus Saturnia; species Saturnia pavonia. The sequence continues at coordinate 15,844,238 of OX383906.1, forward strand.
CGAATGACGATCGTAATAGAATTTTGCGCGTTAATATATTTCACGGAATGTTATACAAATAGCTACAGGACTGAAGCGACACGCTGTGCAAACTATTATACGAGTACGTTTTATTTTTTGTGCGTAGTTCTTTTCATAACACATGTAAATAATCTTCTTCTGTCTAGGAATATACGAGTATTTAAAACTGGATGTTGGTCTATATAAGCGAACACCATGAAAGTTTTTTCATGGAGAAACAGAAAATTCTTGATATACCAAATATGGTCTACGTAACGGCCATCGCTGTTAATAAAGAATCTTCAATGACGGCATGTATGTCTATTTGTGAATACTCTATCTCATATGTTTTATAGCTTTGAGCAATTATTATAGTGAACGATAGGACCGTGGGTTTACTTTTAATTCGGTCTCAGTGGTTGGTCGAAGGCGAGTCTACCATTGTCTTGTGATTCATTAACCGGCCATGGTTACCAGGTTACGAATTCTTGAGGAATTTTAAGACATTCCCATATTTATGTGGGAGAATAGGACATTGTAACACGGCAACATTTTAGTAATATAGGTTTTATTTAATTTTTCTCTAGCAACACTAGAGATCTGTCATGTTGGTGTAACGATGAATATGTGTTATTGTTAACTTAAAGATTAAATAAAAGAAGATTAAAAGAATTACAGGATCTTTATTCAGAGCACTTTTGCCACGCATCCCACATTTATAACATAGTCTTTATTCTTACCGGTAATAATAATTTCATTGGTCTTAAATACAAAGGCAAACTTCCATCTAATTATTAATCTACTAGCTTCTGCCCGCGACTTTGTCTGCGTGGACTTCAGAATTTGATCGACAGAGAAATGAAAAATATGACATTTACCGGTATAAACATTATCCTAGGTATTAATCCACGTTACAAACTATCTGTGTGCCGAATTTTATCCGAATTGAATAATAAGCATCCAAATTTTAACTTTTACCTACACATATTATTAAGTAGGTTTACAAACAAGACCCTGTCGGTGTCTGGATCGAGCCATGCGCAGTGTTCCGTAGTTGCCTTTCACAATATGCAGACTTAAGGATCATTCATGTTACACCGGGCCGGAGGCTGGTGTCAATAGCAGACGCCGACCTAGCAATCGATTCCCCTGTCGACTACCTCCAAACCGGCGTCAGGAAGACCTCGGGAGAGGTGCAAGTGACAAACGATCGCCGCTTTGTACTCCCTGCCGACGTGCGAGCGTTGATCACGGAATAGGATGCCGGGAAACTTGCATATGACTCTTATCTATCTAGGGATAATTGCCTTCGGTTACGCGTACTACAGAGAGGGGTTAGAACCGTCATAGTCGAGTTCAGAGGTCACCAGTGGGCCAACCTCGTAGAGGGTCTGGTCTTCCCATCTGGCCTTCTGGAACCTCGCCCGCTCTCTCAAGCTAGACGCATCTGCCCGATGCCAGCTCTCGACAGGAGCCTCGGTCTCGCACTCGCGTTCAACAGCGACGATGAAGTGGAATGCCTTGACGCAAGTCTGGAGAGCCAGTGCTCTCCTAACTGCGACAATGTAGACTCTGCACGTATCAACGCTATCGAGTCTTCGGTACAGGGATATAGCTCGATCCCCCCTGCAGATACCATACCCCCGGTCACGCCTGATTAGATCTGCTCTACCGTCTGTATCGTGGTGAGTGTTCTGAAGAGCTGTTCAATCGAATTCCCTCCTCTCTCTCCTTTCCACAGCAGAACCACACAAGCTGGGATTCGGAATCACAGTTTTACGGTAACTTGCATCTCGGCACGAACTAAAAAGTTCTCTATATCTTATCTTTGTCGTACCGTAAAACTGTGGAACCATCTTCCGGACAATGTGTTCCCTTCTTCTTATGACAACGGGTCTTTCGAGCGTAACGTGAAGGGATATTAATGCACGCCGGCATGACAGCGGCGACCGCCGTTGGATTTCGATCTCTCGGTGGTCGCCGTTGTATTACGTCCTTACATTTGAAATTAGCGATGTGTCGTACTGACCACTTTGATCTGAAATATCTCCTCTTCATACCGCCAAACCGCCTTCAAAGAACGAACTTGTGTTCAAGTTCCTGAGGGATCGCGACCTCCTCACGGAATTTACCAAAATAGCCGGGGCCCCGCACCCCGCACCCGCGCCCGCACACGTCCCCGGGGCCTCCCGCGTCCCGCTGCGAAAAAATCCGGCTCGCGGTCCCGCTCAACGGCAAGACGCCGTATAAACGGCCAACGTCGCGCTCGCGTTCACCCGGCAAACAAGCCGCGATTCCCGCGCCCTCGACGCTTCAAACAACTAACTCATTCTCGCAGTTAGTTCCCGAAGCGGACACGCCGTCGCTAGTAGCAACGAACAACAGCTACTTGCCCGCCAGTCCGGATCCCGAACTCGACTCCGACGATATGGACGCTGAGACCACTACAGATAAAAAGAACAAGCCAGCCAAACAGGCATCGCGTTCGCGTCCCGAGTCTCAGGAGACTCAGTCTCGCCCACAAAAGGGGCAGAAAACCGGGCTTAATAGCCACGCCCCTCGCTCCGCAGCGCTCTCATCGCCTGCCGGTACCTTTGCCGGCAGAAAGGCGCGTCGTCCACTGCCGGTAGTAGTCCAAGACAAGTCGGTCTGGACTAAGCTCGCGGACAAGCTTAGAGACATGAAAATTAACTATACCTCGGCCAGTATCCGCGTCCAGGTGTACCACCTCTGACGAACACCGTCAGTTCACCAAGTTGCTCCGGGAAAGCAACCTCCACTACTATTCCTACACCTTAGAGGATGAGCGTCACCTCCGGCTTGTAATCCGCCGCATCCCGGTGGAAATCACGCCCGAGGAGGTCAAAACCGACCTCTTATCCAAAGCCCTCCCTGTCCGCGAACTGCACAGAATGCACGGCGGACAATCCAAAAACCGACCACTCGATATGGTCGTAGTTATCCTGGATCTGACCCCCAAGGGCAGAGCCATCTACAACGTTAGGAAAGTGTGCGAGCTCTCCGGAGTAGCCGTAGAGCCCCCACACAAGAACCGCAGTCCTCCGCAGTGTCACAACTGCGAGTTGTACGGGCAATCGGCCCGCAACTGCCATCTCCGTCCCAGGTGCGTTAAGTGCCTCGAGGACCACGCGACGAGCGAGTGCACGCGCACTCGTGAGTCCCCTACCCCTCCGAGCTGCGTCCTATGCAGCAGCGCGGATCACCCCGCGAACTATCGCGGCTGTCCCCATGCCCCGCGCCCTACGCGCCCTATGCGCCCCAGGCAAGAGCGGCATATCCCTCCTCAGAGGGCACGTCCCGCCGCCGTTCGGCAGCCTATGCCTCTGCTGCTCACGCCAAAAGCTTTCCCCAGCCTCCCGGGCGCTGCCCGCGCCCCGGCGGTGGCCGTCCTCGCGCCCCGCGCACCCCCTCCGGCCATGCGTCACATGGTCATGCTTTTCCGCGAGCATGAATCTCAGGAAGTACTGGAATACGACCAGTTCGTCTCTGAGTACGGCGCCGCCGAATCCATCAGGCGTTTTCCCCTGATGACAGCGACGCTACTGCGTCTGTCCCTTGCTGGGAATTAGATACCGGTTAGAAGGGGCTCGAATTAAACCCAGGAGTCTTAACATTTCTTTTTTTAACGCGAGAAAGCTCTTTCCTCGACGGGACCTAGTGGCCACCTTTCTTAGGGAACGGGAGAGAGACGTGTTTCTAGTACAAGAAACACAAGCGATGATGGCGCAGTGGTAGCGTGTACGACTTTGCGTGCGTGCGTGCTTTGCGTTGATATTGACATGAGTGCGAATCCCTACAATGAGCCTGAGCTTTCGGTGAAGGAAAACATCGTGAGGAAACCATAGCTTAGTGGTAGGACATTGCACTTGAGAGCCAGTCTTCCACTAGGTTTAGCGTGTTACCATCTTGGGCCATATCGTCACTTAACATCAGGTGAGATTGTGGCCAATACGCCAAACCTAAAACGATAAAAAAAAAGCTTCTAGTAATACCATAGGTATCACTAGCGCGTTGTCGGCTTTGAACCCCTCTACCCCAAAAGAACTCTGGAAACGCTACTCATCGCAGGAACATAATGTAATTAAAGTTTGTTGAAACACACCGACAGAGGGCGCGAGTCCGCACTTTTCTCGTACGCAAAGCAACATTATCGAAAATTGAAAGTAATAATAAGTAATCGTTACCTCGAGATAGAGGACATTGGAATGAGTTTCATGGTATTGTGTGGGAGTAAAAATAAATTAAATATTATCGTTATTGGATTATGGTCTTGAATCAGATATTGTGAGGTTTAATTGTGGATTGTGCACGACACGGGGTAAGTGATAGTTACAAAACAACAAATATGTTACTTTATAAATGAGTCATATCTTTGGAATAATTGGAATTTGGAATAAGCATAAATTTTATTACAGTTCATGGAAACGCCCAGTACCCTCAGGGATAATGGTATCCCCGACCACATTATGGGTTATTTTCACCCAGTATATCGACATTAAGGCCGACTTCTTTCCTCATATTTGGAGCTGTAATATATATACATATGTATTATATTCATTTACTTCCGGCTACTCTTAGTTTCGTCTCAGGAATCCGAGACATTCACAAAGTTTAAACACGTTACACTTTTATATCGCTGATGTTAAATTTCAATACACCTACATGTTTTTTTACCGCCATTTTTCATACACGAAATTCCACGCGGACGAAGTCACAGGCACAGCTTGTTATAATATATTTATAATTAAAACAACCAATTTAATTTAAAAGTATTGCAATTTAATGGTGTAACATTTCTTTTTTACATTTATTACATTGAAAAAATAACAAATTGAATACAATTAAAATAAAACTTTTTCAAATGATATATAGTCTAGCTAACCACAAGCTAAGCTACCTATTTCCCGAAGCATAATCCGGGGGGTACGCAGAGAGGTTCCGCGTCACTCGTAGCAGTGGGCGTTGCTGAAGCAAACGCCAGGATGGCGCACGCTATCATCATTATGTACTTTAACTGAAATGGAAACACAAAACTGTAGTTATGTAGGTGTCAGGGTATCCTTGAGATGTTGGTGAAGGAATACACCGTGATGTAACGATAGTGTGATTATAACTCTTTTGAGTGCTCGCAAAACTACAAGTTGAAAATCATTCGCCAAGTCAGTACCAATGTGTTCCGACAGCTGCAATGGACAGCCAAATACAATTCCGTGTCTAAGACTTTATTATGTCACTTAACATCAGGTGAGTTTGTAATCACACGCTGTCATATATATTGACAAGATGAAGGGATTTATTGCTAATAAACATCAATTCTATTTCAACTTGTCTGCTTGAAATGTCATAATTTTATATTTTTTCAGTGTTGATTTAAAAGTTTACTTTAATTTACTAAATATATCTTACCTAAATTAGTTAATCAAATATTACTAAGGCACTCAACTTTTGTATATTTTCAGGTATATATAGATATTTTTTACATCTATTATCACCATGTAATCGGTATCAATCAGGCGGATAAAAAGAATATTCCTCCAGCAGGTATTATCTCCTAGGATATTTCATTTAACTAATGAAATGCCATACGAAGTAGAATACGTATACTTAACGTTTGATGTGAACCGGTAAGATACGATTACGCCGTAGTATCGACATAGATATATAATCTATTTTCCACTTAACAGACATTTAAATGAAAATATAAACATTTAAAAACAAAATAATATTTTTACTTACAGAGTTCATGTTGGCAGTTCTTGTAGAATTGTGTTATAAGTAGATCAATTTTCGGTTTATATATACTTTTTCTTCGCTGAAAATGCAAATAAAATATTAAAATTACGGACATTAATCATTATTAGAAAAAACGCATCAAACCGTCCAACCGTCTCATAATATATTCTTATTAGGAACTAACTTGTTCCAGCGACTTCGCGCTCTTGACATTGCTATTGATGCACTCTTTTAATTGTTTACTCGTTCCTCCTAAGCCTAATTATGTATTTTAACATCGTGAATTTCAGAGGCTCTAATATTCCGTTCAACATTTTTTTTAAAGAAAAACTATATACCTTTCTAAATTATACACACATACGTACGTACATTTCAAATATATTTCGACGATACTGAAATAATTTAAAAAATGTAGGTAGAGCTGCATAGCTGATTTTCCGCATCAGAGATTCCTTACTGAAGGTCACATCTATAATTTGTCATGCTTGGCTAATGTTATGAAAGTATTTCCGTAATTAAAAATAAGTGTTATTTAAATTTTTATATAATTGAAGCAATCGAACATTCTGGAAATATTTAAAGGACTTCAATGATGTGAGAGAACGGAGCTTACTTGGTTCTTTCAATCGTGAATATGCTGGGTTGTGTTATTACATAACGTGAATAGATATTTGAGCAGGTCGGCATGACAGCGACGACTGTTGGATGACACTGTACCTACTTGCCGTCAGGTAAAGAGCCATCACTTTGCAGTGATCTGATAAAAACATTAAAGTCGTTTAATTAATCGCCAAGTCTTCAATTTGTCAATTGTAAGAGTAAATATAATTCTAAACAATAAAGTTGATTTGTTTTTTTTTTTATGCCAAAAGGCGCAAACAGGCAGACAGCCCATCTGATGGTAAATGGTTACCGTCACCTATGGACAACTGCAACACCAGGGGCATTACAGCCTTGGAGACTGTATTTCAAGCCTTTTTTGAAGAGCCCCGTGTCATAGCCCTGGGGGAAAACCGAGCTGGGCAACCCATTCCACAAGCCTAGCGTACGTGACAGGAAGGTTCTAGAGAACCTTACTGTTGTCGCGTTTCGGCTAGGTTTTGTGATTCTCTGGCCTCAAATAGAAAAAGATTGTATTTAAATGTTCGATTTGTATATTATTATTTAATGTATATTGTTTTCCTTGTTACTTAGTGCTGAGTAGTGCATTTTAGTTTATATTTTAATATAATTGACGGGTATGTTGGTTGGTTGGTACAGACGGGCGCGGGGCACGTGGTGCATGTCAGTGCCGCCGTCGTCGATTGGTTACGTACGCGCATTCGTATTACTTGATCGCGGTGGTTATTTAAAACGTACAACAATGGCGAACGATAAACATATTCATAAAGAAAAACGAATCAATATAAATGGGGTGTAAGTGTGTAGCATCTTAAGACTTGAGACACCCAAGCGATCCACACCTGCACATGGTGCATCATAGCATAGTTGAAAAGCTAGTCATAGTGACTCGCTTATGCGCTTCGTGTTTCGGGATCAAGTGGTGCATATCCAGTTTCTGTTCATTCAGGCCAGTATCCAGCGAGGACTGGTGATGTGTTGTTTTTGAACATATAATTATTCATCTTTATGGTAACTACTAGTTGACCCCGTAAACGTTGTTCAGTAGTCATCAGTCGACCACAGCGCCACCTAGCGCTTTTTATAAAACTACAAATCTTGCAAACAAGCATAAGATCCGCCTGATGGCAAGCGGCTAGCGTAGCCTATGTACTCTTGTAATACCATAGGTATCACTAGCACGTTGCTGACCTATCCCAATGAGCTCTAGAAACTCTACTAACCGCAGGAACACAACACAAGATAATTTGATTATGATTTTCTGTACGGTGGATGTATTGCACCAGTCGGGCTGCCCCAAGTAGAGAGAAATCTCCAAAGAAATTTCTCTGTTCCCTGCCTACCTCTCTTACGTTCAGCATTGCATAAAAACCCCCTTGGAAAAACACTTAGACCTACTGAATCTCATCGTGATCGGTCCAACTGTTTTATTGTTTATCAATCTCTGTTTAAACCCTTAGGTGCTGGTGAGAACTGTTTGAAGACTTGGAACGCCGCGACCCACCAACACGTCCGACGTGGTGTTGCCAATACATTGTTATATAAAATACATTATATTGGTTCCCAACAGTCTCATATATGTATATCAATATTATTTTTTATAGATATTAAATTAATTTAAGGAGGTCACACGAACACCCCATACCACGTTTATCAAAGCCTCTTTCGCTTGGCGGCCATCTTGTATTCGTGGATGGACTTGAGTAGGTAAAACGATCCGACGATGATGACCAAGGTGGTTCCCGACGAGACCACGTAGTAGCGGTCAGTGTTACCGTCAGGCACTTCCCAAATTAACGTATCAGTTAACTAGAAAAAAATTTTTTTTTTCTCATTACTATTAAATACTAGATGTGCCCCACGGTTACACCCTTGTCAGTTTATTGGGTGCGTTCCTGGAGAGCACTCGCGTCCAGTTACACTTGTTGCGTCATTCTACTTTGTGATAGTTATACATCTATATACACTAGTGCTGGAAAAATGTACATCGACACTTTTATCGATGTACACTTAGCTAGTTAGTGATCTACTGAAAATGGACAAATATATCTCAAGGTCCTCCTCGGAGTCAAGCCTGGGTGGAAAAAGACCTGCAGAAAAACACCAGCTGAGTGGTTCCAGCCTAAACGCCCGTGGCGCTCGTCTCGTACAATAGCAAGCCAGGTTAAACCTAAGCCTTCATTTGTGAGTAAAAACAGCTTTAGTAATCTTTCTGATGTCCAGAACGTGGATGGGGTGTTTCCTGGCCACCACGACGGTGATGCCCCTACAGGCTTTAGTAAAAAGAGCCATATTCCGTCTATAATCATAGAAATTCAAAACGATTGGACGCACAATTTTATCAATGACATGATACTTAGATTCACCAAAAGTTTCCACCTCCAGTACAGAAACAAATGCAAAGTTGCAGTACATTGTTATTCCACGACATGTCACCAAAAAGTCAAAGAAGGACTCCTGACTGAAAGTGTACCTGTTCATACCTTCTCAAGGAAGGATGAAATAACTTATAAGGTGGTTATTAGAGGGCTCCCATCGATGGATCCAGAAGATGTCCGTAATGAACTGACTGAGATGGGCTTTAGTACCTCAAAAGTGATTGAAATTAAATCAAAAACTAACACCAACTCATCTTTTTGTCCATTGTTCCTCGTTCAGTTGGCACCGGGCGCGGATATATCAAAATTTAGACAAATACGCTACTTATGCAACTGCGTAATTGAAATTCGCAAATACAAGCCAAGGAACTGGAAAGGTACCCAGTGCTTTCGTTGCCAAGGATTTGTTCATGCTTCCAATAACTGTAACCTACCTGCACGTTGTGTTAAATGTCTAGAGCCTCATCCCTCAAGCAGCTGTCCAAAGAAAGAACGCGTTACCTCTGCCCATTGCTGTAACTGCAAGGAAGCACATCCCGCAAATTTTCGAAATTGCGTCGCACGACAAGCTTACATTAAACGCATCCGGGCCCGCAATGAAACACGTACAGCCAAAATTCAAGATGCAATTCATAAGATTCCTACACGTCTTTTCACGGATAAACACAAAGCTGACAGTAACAAAACTCCTGTAAGCCCTACACGTACCTTCGCAGCTATAACAACTTCAGTTAACTGCAATATGAATTCTCAACAAATTACTCAATCGAAGCTCAACGAGCATTACATACACCATGATACTAGCACCAGAGATATGCTGCGTGTATTAAACATTATTAAAACTATTAAAAAAGATTTTCTTGCCTGCAATACAATGGTTGACAAAGTCATCCTAATCTTGACACATCTTGGCCAGTACTGATTAATGAATTACTGGACTTGGCGGTGAGTGATTTATCCGTTGATATTATTGCCCTATGTGAAACTCGTCTTCCTCGAAATGCCCTCTTGGACACGCCTGGCTTTAACTGTTATCGTCAGGACAAACACCATAACGGCCGAGGACAAGGTGTAGCTCTTTTGGTCAGGTCTAACTTAGAACATTCACGTATTAAACTTCCCAATACTACGTATCTAGAAACTGTTGGAATAGAACTTCGCTCGCATAATAGGTGCTTAATCGTTGTCTCCATCTACCAATCTCCCAACTTAGCTCTTATACTCTCTGATATAGAAGCCCTTCTGCACCTAGGTTCTCAAGTATTGATAATGGGTGACTTTAACGCAAAGCACCCATATTGGAATTGTCACGGTACAAACGCTTGTGGCAAAATCCTTTATAATCATATGACCAAAAATGAATACGTAATTCATGCTCCTACTTCTCCTACACTAGTTCACTATCTAGTAATTTCCAAGAATGTTCACGACTTAAATGAGGTCACATCTCTACCTGCTCTCTCCTCTAACCACCTACCAGTTTACTTCATAATAGGAGGAACATTCCAGCGTACAATCCAAGAGTTTTATAGGTATAAAGATGCTGACTGGCCAGCTTATCGCTCATTCTTAAACCACAAAATAACGCTTAGTACTAAAACCCTAAACTCTACCAGAGACATCGACGAGTCTATTCACCACTTTACGGCCATTCTAACTTCTGCTAGAGAACTATATGTCCCAGTCGGTAAAGTTTGCCATAAATCTACCCCGTTACCTAAACGTCTTAAGAAACTCATTAAAGTTAAAAATAGCCTTCGCAGACTTGAACTATCCTCGACACAAATCTACACCCGTCGTACCCTAAGATTTATGTTAAACATGCTGCAAAATGAAATAAATACAAAGCTCCGTTTACATAACGATTGGGTTTGGAATAAAAGGTTGGCAAAGGTAGACAACCCATCCTCAGACATATGGCGTGTGGCTAAAAACCTTCATCCTAAATCTACTGCCATACCGGCACTTAAAGTTAAGGATGGATCTCTATCCTGCTCTCCTAAACACCAATGTGAGGTACTAGCTGACACATTTCTCGAAAACATGAACCTTACTTTGAATTGGGTTAGCAATGATATTGAAGCAAACGTTATGGCTTCCGTTAAAATGTTAGAATCTCATACTCCTGATGCTTCTCTTCCCCCTATCAAGCCACGTGAACTTAGTGGAATCCTGCGTGATCTTAAATGGCGTAAGTCCCCTGGATTAGACGATTTGCATAATCCTATCCTTAAAAACTTAACCCGCAAAGCCTTGGTTCTTTTGACCAAGATTCTTAATGCCTGTCTTCTCCTTTCATATTTCCCCGTGGCTTGGAAAACAGCCAAAATCATTCCAGTGCTTAAACCTGGTAAAGATGAATCTGTTAGCTCAAACTACAGACCCATAAGTCTACTCTCTTCGCTGAGTAAAATTTTTGAACGTCTTATTTACTCGCGACTGTTAAAAGTTTCTGAGCATATTTTAAGCGATTACCAGTTTGGGTTCCGTAAACACCATTCTACTACTCTTCAGTTCGAGTTTGCTCGAGTTGCCAAACATGTCAGGTATCACTTTAGTAAGGGAGAATCGACAGGAATGTTTCTCCTTGATATTGAAAAGGCTTTTGACACTGTTTGGCACCATGGACTACTTCACAAATTAGTCACCTTAAAAATTCCTTTGGCCATTATCAAACTCCTACATTCCTACCTGTTGAATCGCCAATTCGTTGTCAGTATTGGCAGTACGATTTCTGATCCCCGTGCTGCTCCAGCTGGTGTCCCTCAGGGTTTCACTTTGGGACCGTATCTGTTTCTGTTATTTATTAACGATATTCCTGTACAACCGCGCACCAAGCTTGCTTGTTTTGCAGATGATACTGCCTCACTAACTTCTTCCATAGATATTGATCTCATCATTGATAGGCTGCAGCTTTCATTGCTATCTTTACAGCACTTCTTCACGATGTGGAAGCTCAAACTCAATGAGACCAAAACCGAAGCGATTCTATTTACCAAAACGCGCAAGCGCCCAATTAGACACTTGCACTTACATTGCCATGATGTTGAGTGGAAACCATCTGTCAAGTACTTAGGAGTCCTTTTGGACACGAAACTAACTTGGTCACCTCATATCACGCATGCTACATTGAATGCGATCAAAGCCATGGGCGCCTTAAATGCAATCTTCAATAGACGAAGTGTCCTCAGCCCTAGTACCAAATTACGAATCTATACCACACTTATTAGACCTTGCTTGACTTATGCTGCTCCCGTGTGGGGCAGTACTTGCATCACAAATATAAATAAAATCCAAGTCATCCAGAATAAAGCACTAAAAATAGCTTTTAATACACCCTTCTTCACTAATCTAACTAAACTACATGAATCTATTAAATTTCCATTGCTCAGAAACTACATTTACATGTTAACACAAAACTTTAAACTGAAATCAATCAATAACAGTAACGTTGAAATATCATCTCTAAATAATTGACACATTGTATAAAGTTTGTCTCTTTGCACATACATAACATTATATCGATGTCGATGAAATCATGCACCGCCCCGTCTCTAGTTCACCGTTACTTGGTTGCAACAAAGTCGCGCGATGTTTACCCACATTGGTCAAGATGTCTAACTGATATTGTCTACCATTGTTTTATTCTACCTTCTTTATATTTTTCTACTAATTAACTTTGGTTAATGTTATACATTTTATTTACTATTTACCTGCTAAAAATGTATCTTCTAGTTTTAACGAGATGCGCAAATATTACTTTTTTACATTGTTAAATTGATCCAATTGTTATTGTCTTAAAAAGTTTAACATTATTTTATAAGTTTGAAAAAGGCGTTGTTAGCCTAATAAACATTTAATACGTTTAAGATTCTGATGCCTCGATTAAGTTCTTTGCTTTAAGAAATTTGTACTTTTGATTAATAAAATGATTTATAAAGTTTATTGGGCCAACTTTCTACCGAGCAGCCGCGCGACTAACGCATCCGTGTAGACTACCGGTGCTTTTACTTACCGTACTTGCTTACAGCTTTCCAGATTGCTTGCTGTTCATGTTTTCTGCTCCGCTGCTAGGGTAGTTGTACAGCATATAATCTTCCCCTTTAAATAGGCTATAGTAAATATATTTTTTAAATCTAACTAGGTTTTCTAGAGATTAGCGCGTTTAAATAAACAAACAATTTCTTAAGCTTTATAATATAGCATGGATTAATACTTTAGTCGGAAATGGAATCCGAGATTTAAAATATGTACAATGGTGTTGCCAATTCAAATAATAATCTTGTTTGTGTGTTTTTTCAAAAAGGACTAAAATCGCAATAAATCTATACGTATAACTTAAACACCTAGAACAAAATATTACAGATACAAAATTTTGTCTATTTTGTTATTAAGAATATTATTTCCTGTTTATTAACTTTAACAACAAGTAAAATTACTTAACTACTTGACTACTGAATTGGCATTTCATTCATTCATTTATTCAGGTTTACGCTTTGATTCGAATTATCCGAATTATCGTATTATTAGCGCCGCTCCGTACGCGCCAACATCGCATAAATGGCGAAACTACACTAAAGTAAGCTGCACGGTTTGACGTGCAACATACTCAAACAGAGTGAAATCGCGAAGTTTGTTATAATATCTATTAAATTTCCCTCCACCTTTTCGGTATCCCAATCCCCTTGGCCCTCCAGACTAAATATCTGGGTCTCATCCTCGACAATAGACTGAACTTCAATACACATGTCCGTATAGTCCGGAACAGGGCTGCCATAGTCCTGGGCCGCTTGCATCCTCTATTATTCTCGGTTAGCAAAATGTCCCAGAGACAAGCTTACACTATACTATATAGACATGTATGTCCGCCCGGTCCTAACATGTACCTAAGTTGCATTAGCACATATGTCCAAGCATAATTTAGTCCGCTCCAAGAAGTCCAAAACAGATTATACGTTAGCTTGTGGATGCCCCATGGTTCGTTCGGAACGTAGATCTCCATAGAGATATGGAACTTCTTTCGATCGAATCATATGTTAAATTCCTCGCGAGAACCTATTTCGACACAGCGTCAAATCATCCGAGCCGATAGTGGTAGCCGTCGCAAATTACTAAATAGTAATTCTAGTCTAAAGCCTGGAGGAATTGTCGCCGTGGACCAGCGTAACAGAACAGTAACAATTATCATTTTTTATATAAATTGTAATGTAGATTCAGATCGTCACCACTATGTAATGTCTGTGAAACTAGACTTTATTTCGTTTTACTATTAGTGAAAGAATTTGCATCATTGACTGTACAAGGTTTAGAAACGTAATGCATAAATTAATTAAATAACAACAAAACCATCTTTTATTTGAAGTACCTCACAGCTTAGTTATTTTTTCAATAAAAAGTAACTATAAATGTGTATATACATTTGATTAGGGTAGTTAAGTTCTTCGTAGTCTGGCCGCCACACCACTCAGGTACATAGAAATTGTAAGGGAATATTTTTTTTCTTTTTTGACTAGTTAGTTTAGAAAAAAAAATGAGATTACATATACGCACGTTTCGTCCCTCCTCCCGGAGGAAAGCGGCATGAGATTGTGGCCACTACGCCAAAACCTATAAACATTTAAAAAAAAATGGCAGCAGCGACTAACGATTGATTTCGATCTATCTGTGGTCGCCGTTGTATTTGGATTGTACTGAGCTTACCATCAGGGAGTACAGTCAATGTGCCAAGCTACTATAAAAAAAATACGAATTACGGATAAGGAATTAGTCAGTTCGCGACTTATTTGCAACTAAGGCAACAGCCGAAGACGAGGCACGCCACTTTGGCACCCTTGGAGCTTGTTACCATGTTTTAGCGGCTGAGTGCCTTAAGTACTCGCCTCCAAGCCGGAGTGAAGCTGTAAAAGCCGTCTGAGGCTTGAGGGCTCTTTCGACTTTAGGTTTTTTTTTTTTTTTTTTTCGAACTGACTACACTGTTAGCCTGATGGGCCCTAGAGCCTTTACGGCTTTTACAGCTTTACCGGGCTTGGTCGACTTTAGGAAGTAATTCATGCTACACCGGGCCGGATTCGTGCCACCGTGCCTACTTGTTTTTCGTGTTAACGAATCATCCTTAGAGAGCGGTCTTAAAAGTTGTTTTCATTGGAATTTCTACGAATTTACTTCTCCAAATATATTTTATAAGTTGATTGACTATTATTACTCGTTAATTACTGACCTCTGATAGTTTTCCTTTTAACTTCATTATACTACTACCAGAATTTTTTTCACTTATCTAAAAACAATCATTTATCTAACATTTGACTCTTACAAAAATTAGCACTTTAAAGCATAATATTTTGCAAACGGATCCTTAAATCAAAAAGTTGTTTCCAGACCCACAATATTTTTGAACGACCAACGACCAATCCAATGACACACCACACGATGTGATAGATGAGAAAAAAATCCCCCTTTACGTGTAGGGGAGGTACCCTAAACATTTCTTTAAAGATTTTTTTACCACTTTATCGGCTTGATTAACTCATATCAAATTACAGCTTTCTAGTACTATGAATCTCTGAGCTAAACCGCGGACAGACAGACAGACGGACATACCGAAACTTTTGGGTTCCTTTTGAATTCGGAATTCTAAATTGCTACTTATAATTTAAAGTATTAAAACCGTGCTGGTCTTTGAAAAAATCCAGCTTGTACTGGCACCAACCTCAAAAAAATTGTAAACCCCTAATTTGTGTCGTATCTACTTTTGATATCGTTTTGTTGATTAATTTCGTGTATATATATATAAAAACATTATGTCATAATATTGAGTTATTTTTTTTTGAATTCGATTTTTTAATTACTTTTTTATTTTGTAATTTTTTGTTTGATATTTGTCACATATTGTATTTGACCAAGGTTCTGAGATGTTTTCACTTTGACATCACATCCGTAGCTCGTATCAATAAGCCGGCCGTCACACTTACCTACACGTATTTATACATATCTTGAAAACTACTGAATCGATTTTGATGACATTTGCACTATTCACACTAAGTTGAAGAAAATGTAAGCCAATAAAAAAGTGTGCAGCAGTTCACACGTGTCAGAAGTAAAATCTTCAGAAGAAAATAAAAAATGTGCTTTAAAAATTCTTCTTAAATATCCTAATGAAGTGTGGTCGTGTCACACCACTAGACCAATCCGATGAAGATTTTAGACATGAAAATCAGGACTTGCATTAACCGTGCATAATGTAAATGTATTCTATCTCATTCTCTCGTAGGCTAAACCCTATAGATGTGTATTGTATTCTCTTTATACAGTCGCTTTATCGTTTCATCGAGTATGATATCACAAAGTTGCTAAAAAAGTTTTCACTTCAAATAATTTGTACTTTCTTTTTCCAACAGTATTATTGTAGTACACATCATTTTTTATTCGTATTAATTCTCAACCGATTTTCATGAAATGTTGTACAGCGGAAGTTTAAATTTTGTTTATACAACAAATATGTAAAACATGTTTACGGCCCGCCTGATGGTAAGCGGCTACCGTAGCCTATGGAAGCTAGTAATACCATAGGTATCACTAGCGCGTTGTCGACTTTGAACCCCTCTACCCCAAAAGAACTCTGGAAACGCTACTCATCGCAGGAACATAATGTAATTAAAGTTTGTTGAAACACACCGACAGAGGGCGTGAGTCCGCACTTTTCTCGTACGCAAAGCAACATTATCGAAAATTGAAACTAATAATAAATACTAAGTAATCGTTACCTCGAGATAGTGAACATTGTAATGAGTTTCATGGTATTGTGTGCGAATAAAAATAAAGTAATATTATCGTTATTGGATTATGGTCTCGAATCAGATATTGTGAGGTTTAATTGTGGATTGTGCACGACACGGGGCAAGTGATAGTTACAAAACAACTAATATGTTACTTTATAAATGAGTCATATCTTTGGAATAATTGGAATTTGGAATAAGCGTAAATTATATTGCAGTTCACGGAAACGGCCGTTACCCTCAGGGATAATGGTATCCCCGGCCACATTACGGGTTATTTTCACCCAGTGTATCGACATTAAGGCCGACTTCTTTTCTCATATTTGGAGCTGTAATATATATACATATATATTATATTCATTTATTTCCGGCTACTCTTAGTTTCATCTCAGGAATCCGAGACATTCACAAAGTTTAAACACGTTACAAGTTTATATCGCTGATGTTAAATTTCAATACACCTATATGTTTTTTTACCGCCATTTTTCATACACGAAATTCCACGCGGACGAAGTCACAGGCACAGCTTGTTATAATATATTTATGATTAAAACAACCAATTGAATTTAAAAGTAGTGCAATTTAATGGTGTAACATTTCTTTTTTACATTTATTACATTGAAAAAATAACAAATTGAATACAATTAAAATAAAACTTTTTCAAATGATATATAGTCTAGCTAACCACAAGCTAAGCTACCTATTTCCCGAAGCATAATCCGGGGGGTACGCAGAGAGGTTCCGCGTCACTCGTAGCAGTGGGCGTTGCTGAAGCAAACGCCAGGATGGCGCACGCTATCATCATTATGTACTTTAACTGAAATGGAAACACAAAACTGTAGTTATGTAGGTGTCAGGGTATCCTTGAGATGTTGGTGAAGGAATACACCGTGATGTAACGATAGTGTGATTATAACTCTTTTGAGTGCTCGCAAAACTACAAGTTGAAAATCATTCGCCAAGTCACTACCAATGTGTTCCGACAGCTGCAATGGACAGCCAAATACAATTCCGTGTCTAAGACTTTATTATGTCACTTAACATCAGGTGAGTTTGTAATCACACGCTGTCATATATATTGACAAGATGAAGGGATTTATTGCTAATAAACATCAATTCTATTTCAACTTGTCTGCTTGAAATGTCATAATTTTATATTTTTTCAGTGTTGATTTAAAAGTTTACTTTAATTTACTAAATATATCTTACCTAAATTAGATAATAAAATATTACTAAGGCACTCAACTTTTGTATATTTTCAGGTATATATAGATATTTTTTACATCTATTATCACCATGTAATCGATATCAGTCAGGCGGATAAAAAGAATATTCCTCCAGGTATTATCTCCTAGGATATTTCATTTAACTAATGAAATGCCATACGAAGTAGAATACGTATACTTAACGTTTGATGTGAACCGGTAAGATACGATTACGCCGTAGTAACCGACATAGATATATAATCTATTTTCCACTTAACAGACATTTAAATGAAAATATAAACATTTAAAAACAAAATAATATTTTTACTTACAGAGTTCATGTTGGCAGTTCTTGTAGAATTGTGTTATAAGTAGATCAATTTTCGGTTTATATATACTTTTTCTTAGCTGAAAATAAATATAAAAAATTAAAATTAATTATACCTATACCGACATTAATCGTTAAAAAAAATGCTTCGAATCGTCCAACCGTCTCGTGATTATAATTATGAGAATGTATTATAATATATTCTTATTAACTTGTTCCAGCGGCTTCGCGCTCTTGACATTGCTATTGATGCAATCTTTTAATTGTTTACTCGTCGCTCCTAAGCCTATTTATGTATTTAAACATCGTGAATTTCAGAGGTTCTCGTATTCCGTTCAACATTTTTTTAATGAAAACGTATTTACTTTTTTAAATTATATACATATGTACGTACATTTCAGATATATTTCGATTAAACTTAAATAAATAAAAAAATGTAGGTAGAGACAAATAGATGTTATTCCGCATGAGAGATTCCTCACAGAAGGTCACAACTATAATTTGTCATGCTTGGCTAATGTTATCAAAATATTTTCTTAATTTAAAATAAGTTTTATTTAAATTTTTATATACCTAATTGACATAATCGAACATGGTGGAAATATTTGAAGAACTTCATGGATTTGAGCTTACTAAGTTCTTTCAATCGTGAATATGGTGGGTTGCGTTATTACATAACTTGAAGAGAGATTTGAGCAGGTCGGCATGACAGCGACGACTGGCTATGGTTTTTTTTTCGAACTGACTATACTGTTAGCCTTAGTGGCCCTGGTACATTTACGGCTTTTACAGCTTCACCGGGCTTGGGAGCGAGCGCTTAAGGCACTCAGCCACGAAAGCTTTGCAACAACATCCGAGGGTGCCAAAGTGGCCGAACCACGGCTCGACCTGTTGCGCGTATGCAAATGAGTCGCGATCTGGATAATTCCCTATCATTCGAGCTAAACTAACTATACATATATACATGTGCCTTCCCCCTGGGAGGAGAGAAGGAACATGTGTATGTGTATTTAGTGATCTGAATTTTTTTGTCTAACTAGGCAAAAAAAGAAAAAAAGGTCCATTACAGAACCTATGTACCTATGTGGTGTGCATGTGTGTATATTGCAGTGTCATGTGTGTCTGTGAGAGCTAGTGAATGTAGAGTCACTGTATCGCGCGAGCGGCTGCTTAGCTCAAGGGCTCCTTATCGATGGATCGAACCTAGGCTTGAGTTGCCGCAGAGGAGGCCGGTCGTGGCGGTGGCTATGAATTGTACATCCCTTGGTGGTCCCCGATGTTGTTGGATGACACTGTACCTACTTGCCATCAGGTAAAGAGACATCACTGTGCAGTGCTATGATTTAAAAAAATAAAGTTGTTTCATCACAAATTACACTTTAATTGTTTCTAAGACCATCTTAAAAAAAGTGCGGCTTGTGATAACACCTAGACCTAGACTGTCAGCAGTTTGCTTAGCTCGAATACTGCGATAGTTTGGCCATACCGCAAGAGGGAGTTCAAACAATCTGGAAAAGCAGCTGTTGACAAATTCGAGGGAAAGCGGTCGAGAGAAAGATGCGCAAGACGGTCATCGGGCCTGGTTAATAAAATTAGTTTTTTTATCTGTATTCTTAAGTTTGTCTGAATATGTGAAAGTTTCTTTGACTCTGAGTAGGGCTGTCGCGTATCTAAACATTCTACATGTATTAATGCAAGTTTAAGCTTTGTTTACTATTCTCACAAGACTAACTCTTGGGATGTGAGGGAAAATTGTGCATGTAAACGACAAAAATTAAATACTGTCTATATAGAGGACTCTATAGCTGGCACAGCGGCTTCGTATGCGTCAAATGTGATTGTGCAAATCAAATCAAAATGTTGCTCAGAGCAATTTATAAAATAAAAATATATACACATACATATAATACATACCTTAATTTCAACAATATATTATATATTCACAATTTAATCAGACTCATATTAATAAGTAAGTTAATACATCCGCATAGAGATTCCTTACGAAATTTCAAAAACATAATTCGTAATGCGTGGTTAATATTATTAAAATATTTATCTATTTAAAAAAATATTAAAATATTTATCTTATTAAAAAAGTTATATCTGGAAGAATAACAACACAGAGCCACAATTTTTGCATATGCATAATTAAAACTCGGAATGCTTGGGTAGGTATGGTATACCTTTTGTGACATCATAATTGAATATTGGCAAAGTTACTGATAAAAGATTATTTTAAAGAAGTACAGTACACAAGATATTAAAATTTTGATCTAATTTCTGAAGTGTAATAAGTGCTTAAATATATTAGAAATATATTTTTATACTTAACAAAATAAGCTTTAATATAATTTATCATATCATCGAACTAAAGAGTAAATACATATTAATTTTAATGAATAACGTTACAAGAGTTACCTTGTGTCACTGACCAGAGGCGAATATACATTATACAAAGGTACAAAATGATCCCTAAGAGAAAACGCATATAAATGTACCAAAACCACAAATTTCTTGCCCGACTGTTAAAATTAGTCAAAATTAAAAAAAGAAATTGTTAGTAAATGTGGTATACTATAATTTAAGCAGAAATATAGTCATGTAAATACAATTTCATTGTATTAAGAAAAAAAACTAAATTAACATCTTTGTCCGAAGACGATTTTGTCATGTCATATTTACTCTACTTTAAGTTGGTCGTTTCTCTTTTACCTATTGGCCCGTAGTCTTATAGGATAATCCTTAAATTGAAAAGAGAATTAAATAAACACACGATTTAATATACACATTATAAGAACCATGTTTTTAGGAAATAAAAACACTTAAATCGTTTGCTACTCAGTACTTACACCTTTACCTACCTTTATACATATGAAAAAAATAGAGGCGTTATGGAACGTATGTCAGATGTGAAGTATGGAAATTTAATGATATTTTTAATTTTTATATTGAAATATGAATACTTAAATATAAACGAAAAATACTAATATTGTGACGTAATTAATTAATAAAATTCAATGTTATTTAATTAGTTTATATCAATTTATTTACAAAACAAATATATTTTAATGATGTGCAACAACATAAAGTTAAAATTTTGTTTTACATTATGATTAAATTATTTAAACTGATATTCACGTATAACATATGGTTAGCATAAAAAACTACGCTAATAAACTAATACACACGTAGTAGAGAGAGAAGCGTTCATCATAGGTATAAATGTAAAGATGGGCCCCGAGCTAGGAACATTAAGTGGTTAAATCGTTCTACGCCCCGAGTCATACAGAGCTGACCAGATGCGACTCTGAACGACCGGCACGTAGCAACGTCCGAATAAAACGCTTTTACTCCCGTCCAAGTGCGCCATTAGATGTTTCACATCAAAAATGAAGCATTTAAACAAAAACATTATTAATTTGATAGTGCGAGTAAAATGATCCTTGGGATAATTTATTGTTATTTATAAATATTATTAATTTTAATATTATAATCGTTCATAAAGAGTAAACTGCTGTTGCGCGTCGGAGCGGAAAAACACAATAGTTTTATTGCTCGCTAAGTAAAAAGTTTTTTTAATAATTTTTCTTTAACAATGTAAAAGCCATAGAATTATGAATATACAGTACACAGCTAGCGGACTTTATTACTCTATGGTAAAAGCAGGTAAATGTTTAGTCCGGAGTGTGACCACCTTTTGCTGGCATTCATCTGGGCGTGTTGGCGAGTATATTCCTTATGGTTTCTTGCGGAATACGTTCCCACTCCGCGGTTATCACATTCTTTAGATCTCTGATGGTCCTCAAAACCGGATGTACTGATCTTACTCGTCAAAATCAAAATATACTTTATTCAATTTAGGGCCTAACAAGGCACTTATGAAGTCACCACGAGCGTCACTTCCAGACATCACTATCATTCACATAATGATCCACTCTATAACCTAATCTAACCTATTTTATAACTTTTTGACAGTAAAATCTGCTTGACATGGTCCTTGAACTCTTTGTCCGGCAAATCAGTAATGAGCTTCGGGATCTTATTGGAACATAGCAATATTACATTAAAAAAAAATATTAGTCTTACTAAGTCTAAAACACGGTACGACTAATTTATGTCAATTTGTAGTATTAAAACAGTGCTGCTCTTTAACAAAATCAAGCTTTTCAAAGTTTTTACGAATATACATCAACTATCAAGTTTTGTAAATTAATAAACACATATACGCAAGTTTCTTCGATCGACCAAAGTCGACCAACGATTGATATCGATCTCTCTGTGGTCTCTGTTGTATTTGGATTGTACTGTGCTTACCATCAGGGACAGTACAGTCAAAGTGCCATGCTACTGTAAAAAAAGACCAATTACGAATAGGAAATTAGACAGTTCACGACTTATTTGCAACTACGGTAACTATCCAAGACGAGGCGCGCCTCTTTGGCACCCTTGGAGCTTGTTGCCATGCTTTAGCGGCTGAGTGCCTTAAGGACTCGCCTCCAAGCCGGAGTGAATAATTCATGCTACACTGGGCCGGGGATTCCTGCCACCGTGCCCGGCCAGTGTAACTTGAATTATCCTTTAGAGAGCGGTCTTAAAGCTTTTCCAATGGATTTTTTTCGAAATTACTTCACCAAAGACATTTTACAAAAAAAAAAAAAACAACCAGGCAGTAATATTACAAAATCGTCTGATGCTGTATTCAGTCAACGTTTCAAAATAAAAACACCTAAAGTTAGTATCGTCTTTGCTCAACGTTTTAATAACTTTATATACAGACAAGTAAACAAGGCCTATGAGATAATTAATAGCGAAAATTTAGGGAAGCCAAGATTACAATTATTAATTGGTTGTCATCCTTGACCTACGAGGATAATGAAAATATTTTTCACATTCCTCTATAACCTTAATGGATAATTATTAGAGATCACTTACCTATAACATAAAAACTCTATATTATAAATATATATATATATATATATATATATATATATATATATAGTATGTATTTTATATTTCTGTAGGTATATATTTATTATATTATTGCATGTAAACCTTAAATTTATTCAATATACATTTGGATTCTGCGCACTCACGGCACTAATATAACACAAAAAATTGTATCTTGGTGTTGGTATTTATTTACTTTATTTATTTAGGATTTATTTCCTAGTGCGTGGATCTACGGTTTATTGTCATGTGTTGTAATATCAATTTAATAATAAAGATTTTTCTATTTCCTTTTTTTGTATTTTATTAATCGTTAACTCGTAAAGTCTACTTAACTCTGATATTTTTTCTTTTAACTTCATTAAAAGAAAATTTTAACCATAACTTTTTTCACATATCCAAAAACACGAATGGGGACACACTTGACTCTAACAAAATTAGCGCTTTAAAGCTTAATATTTTACAAACGGATTCTTACATCGAAAAGTTGTTTTTACAGACCCACAATATTTTTGAACGACCTATCCAACGACACAACACACGATGTAAATATACGAGAATAAATCCCACTTTACGTGTAGGGGAGGTACCGTAAATGTTGTTATTAAGATTTTTTTACCACTTTATCGGCTTGATTGGTATGTATACCCATACCAAATTACAGCTTTCTAGTACTATGAATCTCTGAGCTAAGCCGCGGACAGACAGCGTACATACCGAAATTTTTGGGTTACTTTTGACTTCGGAATCCTAAAAACTTTTATTAGTCTTACTAATAATTTAAAATATTAAAACCGTGCTGGTCTTTGACAAAATCCAGCTTGTACTTGCACCAACCTCAAAAAATTTTTAAACCCCTAATTTGTTTCGTACCTACTTTTGATATCGTTTTGTTGGTTAATTTGATGTATATATATACATATAAACATTATTTCATAATATTGAGTTAATTTTTTTGAAGTCGATTTTTTTAATTACTCTTTTATTTTGTAATCTTTTGTTTGATATTTCTCACATATTGTATTTGACCAAGGTTCTGAGAGGTTTTCCCTTTGACATCGCACCCATAGATCGTATCAATAAGTCGG
The DNA here is from genome assembly GCA_947532125.1 of Saturnia pavonia. Taxonomy (NCBI): domain Eukaryota; kingdom Metazoa; phylum Arthropoda; class Insecta; order Lepidoptera; family Saturniidae; genus Saturnia; species Saturnia pavonia. The sequence continues at coordinate 15,868,331 of OX383906.1, forward strand.
CCGTCACACTTACATACACGTATTTGTAAACTTTGAAAACTACTATTAATTCCCAACCGATTTTCATGAAATTTTGTACACCGGAAGTACCTATACATTTTATTTATACAATAACAAATATGTCAAACAAGTATACGGCCCGCTGATGGTAAGCGGCTACCGTAGCCTATGGATGCTAGTAATACCATAGGTATCACTAGCGCGTGGTTGGCCTTGAATTCCTCTACCCCAAAAGAGCTCTGGAAACGCTACTCATCGCAGGAACATAATGTAATTAACGTTTATTGAAATGCACCGGCAGAGGGCGTGAGTCCGCACTTTTCGCGTACGCAAAGCAACATTATCGAAAATTGAAGGTAATAAGAAATACTAAGTAATCGTTACTTCGAGATAGAGGACATTGGAATGAGTTTCATGGTATTGTGTGGGAGTAAAAATAAATTAAATATTATCGTTATTGGATTATGGTCTTGAATCAGATATTGTGAGGTTTAATTGTGGATTGTGCACGACACGGGGTAAGTGATAGTTACAAAACAACAAATATGTTACTTTATAAATGAGTCATATCTTTGGAATAATTGGAATTTGGAATAAGCATAAATTTTATTACAGTTCATGGAAACGCCCAGTACCCTCAGGGATAATGGTATCCCCGACCACATTATGGGTTATTTTCACCCAGTATATCGACATTAAGGCCGACTTCTTTCCTCATATTTGGAGCTGTAATATATATACATATGTATTATATTCATTTACTTCCGGCTACTCTTAGTTTCGTCTCAGGAATCCGAGACATTCACAAAGTTTAAACACGTTACACTTTTATATCGCTGATGTTAAATTTCAATACACCTACATGTTTTTTTACCGCCATTTTTCATACACGAAATTCCACGCGGACGAAGTCACAGGCACAGCTTGTTATAATATATTTATAATTAAAACAACCAATTTAATTTAAAAGTATTGCAATTTAATGGTGTAACATTTCTTTTTTACATTTATTACATTGAAAAAATAACAAATTGAATACAATTAAAATAAAACTTTTTCAAATGATATATAGTCTAGCTAACCACAAGCTAAGCTACCTATTTCCCGAAGCATAATCCGGGGGGTACGCAGAGAGGTTCCGCGTCACTCGTAGCAGTGGGCGTTGCTGAAGCAAACGCCAGGATGGCGCACGCTATCATCATTATGTACTTTAACTGAAATGGAAACACAAAACTGTAGTTATGTAGGTGTCAGGGTATCCTTGAGATGTTGGTGAAGGAATACACCGTGATGTAACGATAGTGTGATTATAACTCTTTTGAGTGCTCGCAAAACTACAAGTTGAAAATCATTCGCCAAGTCACTACCAATGTGTTCCGACAGCTGCAATGGACAGCCAAATACAATTCCGTGTCTAAGACTTTATTATGTCACTTAACATCAGGTGAGTTTGTAATCACACGCTGTCATATATATTGACAAGATGAAGGGATTTATTGCTAATAAACATCAATTCTATTTCAACTTGTCTGCTTGAAATGTCATAATTTTATATTTTTTCAGTGTTGATTTAAAAGTTTACTTTAATTTACTAAATATATCTTACCTAAATTAGTTAATCAAATATTACTAAGGCACTCAACTTTTGTATATTTTCAGGTATATATAGATATTTTTTACATCTATTATCACCATGTAATCGGTATCAATCAGGCGGATAAAAAGAATATTCCTCCAGCAGGTATTATCTCCTAGGATATTTCATTTAACTAATGAAATGCCATACGAAGTAGAATACGTATACTTAACGTTTGATGTGAACCGGTAAGATACGATTACGCCGTAGTATCGACATAGATATATAATCTATTTTCCACTTAACAGACATTTAAATGAAAATATAAACATTTAAAAACAAAATAATATTTTTACTTACAGAGTTCATGTTGGCAGTTCTTGTAGAATTGTGTTATAAGTAGATCAATTTTCGGTTATAAATATACTTTTTCTTCGCTGAAAATGCAAATAAAATATTAAAATTACGGACATTAATCATTATTAGAAAAAACGCATCAAACCGTCCAACCGTCTCATAATATATTCTTATTAGGAACTAACTTGTTCCAGCGACTTCGCGCTCTTGACATTGCTATTGATGCACTCTTTTAATTGTTTACTCGTTCCTCCTAAGCCTAATTATGTATTTTAACATCGTGAATTTCAGAGGCTCTAATATTCCGTTCAACATTTTTTTTAAAGAAAAACTATATACCTTTCTAAATTATACACACATACGTACGTACATTTCAAATATATTTCGACGATACTGAAATAATTTAAAAAATGTAGGTAGAGCTGCATAGCTGATTTTCCGCATCAGAGATTCCTTACTGAAGGTCACATCTATAATTTGTCATGCTTGGCTAATGTTATGAAAGTATTTCCGTAATTAAAAATAAGTGTTATTTAAATTTTTATATAATTGAAGCAATCGAACATTCTGGAAATATTTAAAGGACTTCAATGATGTGAGAGAACGGAGCTTACTTGGTTCTTTCAATCGTGAATATGCTGGGTTGTGTTATTACATAACGTGAATAGATATTTGAGCAGGTCGGCATGACAGCGACGACTGTTGGATGACACTGTACCTACTTGCCGTCAGGTAAAGAGCCATCACTTTGCAGTGATCTGATAAAAACATTAAAGTCGTTTAATTAATCGCCAAGTCTTCAATTTGTCAATTGTAAGAGTAAATATAATTCTAAACAATAAAGTTGATTTGTTTTTTTTTTTATGCCAAAAGGCGCAAACAGGCAGACAGCCCATCTGATGGTAAATGGTTACCGTCACCTATGGACAACTGCAACACCAGGGGCATTACAGCCTTGGAGACTGTATTTCAAGCCTTTTTTGAAGAGCCCCGTGTCATAGCCCTGGGGGAAAACCGAGCTGGGCAACCCATTCCACAAGCCTAGCGTACGTGACAGGAAGGTTCTAGAGAACCTTACTGTTGTCGCGTTTCGGCTAGGTTTTGTGATTCTCTGGCCTCAAATAGAAAAAGATTGTATTTAAATGTTCGATTTGTATATTATTATTTAATGTATATTGTTTTCCTTGTTACTTAGTGCTGAGTAGTGCATTTTAGTTTATATTTTAATATAATTGACGGGTATGTTGGTTGGTTGGTACAGACGGGCGCGGGGCACGTGGTGCATGTCAGTGCCGCCGTCGTCGATTGGTTACGTACGCGCATGCGTATTACTTGATCGCGGTGGTTATTTAAAACGTACAACAATGGCGAACGATAAACATATTCATAAAGAAAAACGAATCAATATAAATGGGGTGTAAGTGTGTAGCATCTTAAGACTTGAGACACCCAAGCGATCCACACCTGCACATGGTGCATCATAGCATAGTTGAAAAGCTAGTCATAGTGACTCGCTTATGCGCTTCGTGTTTCGGGATCAAGTGGTGCATATCCAGTTTCTGTTCATTCAGGCCAGTATCCAGCGAGGACTGGTGATGTGTTGTTTTTGAACATATAATTATTCATCTTTATGGTAACTACTAGTTGACCCCGTAAACGTTGTTCAGTAGTCATCAGTCGACCACAGCGCCACCTAGCGCTTTTTATAAAACTACAAATCTTGCAAACAAGCATAAGATCCGCCTGATGGCAAGCGGCTAGCGTAGCCTATGTACTCTTGTAATACCATAGGTATCACTAGCACGTTGCTGACCTATCCCAATGAGCTCTAGAAACTCTACTAACCGCAGGAACACAACACAAGATAATTTGATTATGATTTTCTGTACGGTGGATGTATTGCACCAGTCGGGCTGCCCCAAGTAGAGAGAAATCTCCAAAGAAATTTCTCTGTTCCCTGCCTACCTCTCTTACGTTCAGCATTGCATAAAAACCCCCTTGGAAAAACACTTAGACCTACTGAATCTCATCGTGATCGGTCCAACTGTTTTATTGTTTATCAATCTCTGTTTAAACCCTTAGGTGCTGGTGAGAACTGTTTGAAGACTTGGAACGCCGCGACCCACCAACACGTCCGACGTGGTGTTGCCAATACATTGTTATATAAAATACATTATATTGGTTCCCAACAGTCTCATATATGTATATCAATATTATTTTTTATAGATATTAAATTAATTTAAGGAGGTCACACGAACACCCCATACCACGTTTATCAAAGCCTCTTTCGCTTGGCGGCCATCTTGTATTCGTGGATGGACTTGAGTAGGTAAAACGATCCGACGATGATGACCAAGGTGGTTCCCGACGAGACCACGTAGTAGCGGTCAGTGTTACCGTCAAGCACTTCCCAAATTAACGTATCAGTTAACTAGAAAAAAAATTTTTTTTTCTCATTACTATTAAATACTAGATGTGCCCCACGGTTACACCCTTGTCAGTTTATTGGGTGCGTTCCTGGAGAGCACTCGCGTCCAGTTACACTTGTTGCGTCATTCTACTTTGTGATAGTTATACATCTATATACACTAGTGCTGGAAAAATGTACATCGACACTTTTATCGATGTACACTTAGCTAGTTAGTGATCTACTGAAAATGGACAAATATATCTCAAGGTCCTCCTCGGAGTCAAGCCTGGGTGGAAAAAGACCTGCAGAAAAACACCAGCTGAGTGGCTCCAGCCTAAACGCCCGTGGCGCTCGTCTCGTACAATAGCAAGCCAGGTTAAACCTAAGCCTTCATTTGTGAGTAAAAACAGCTTTAGTAATCTTTCTGATGTCCAGAACGTGGATGGGGTGTTTCCTGGCCACCACGACGGTGATGCCCCTACAGGCTTTAGTAAAAAGAGCCATATTCCGTCTATAATCATAGAAATTCAAAACGATTGGACGCACAATTTTATCAATGACATGATACTTAGATTCACCAAAAGTTTCCACCTCCAGTACAGAAACAAATGCAAAGTTGCAGTACATTGTTATTCCACGACATGTCACCAAAAAGTCAAAGAAGGACTCCTGACTGAAAGTGTACCTGTTCATACCTTCTCAAGGAAGGATGAAATAACTTATAAGGTGGTTATTAGAGGGCTCCCATCGATGGATCCAGAAGATGTCCGTAATGAACTGACTGAGATGGGCTTTAGTACCTCAAAAGTGATTGAAATTAAATCAAAAACTAACACCAACTCATCTTTTTGTCCATTGTTCCTCGTTCAGTTGGCACCGGGCGCGGATATATCAAAATTTAGACAAATACGCTACTTATGCAACTGCGTAATTGAAATTCGCAAATACAAGCCAAGGAACTGGAAAGGTACCCAGTGCTTTCGTTGCCAAGGATTTGTTCATGCTTCCAATAACTGTAACCTACCTGCACGTTGTGTTAAATGTCTAGAGCCTCATCCCTCAAGCAGCTGTCCAAAGAAAGAACGCGTTACCCCTGCCCATTGCTGTAACTGCAAGGAAGCACATCCCGCAAATTTTCGAAATTGCGTCGCACGACAAGCTTACATTAAACGCATCCGGGCCCGCAATGAAACACGTACAGCCAAAATTCAAGATGCAATTCATAAGATTCCTACACGTCTTTTCACGGATAAACACAAAGCTGACAGTAACAAAACTCCTGTAAGCCCTACACGTACCTTCGCAGCTATAACAACTTCAGTTAACTTCAATATGAATTCTCAACAAATTACTCAATCGGAGCTCAACGAGCATTACATACACCATGATACTAGCACCAGAGATATGCTGCGTGTATTAAACATTATTAAAACTATTAAAAAAGATTTTCTTGCCTGCAATACAATGGTTGACAAAGTCATCCTAATCTTGACACATCTTGGCCAGTACTGATTAATGAATTACTGGACTTGGCGGTGAGTGATTTATCCGTTGATATTATTGCCCTATGTGAAACTCGTCTTCCTCGAAATGCCCTCTTGGACACGCCTGGCTTTAACTGTTATCGTCAGGACAAACACCATAACGGCCGAGGACAAGGTGTAGCTCTTTCGGTCAGGTCTAACTTAGAACATTCACGTATTAAACTTCCCAATACTACGTATCTAGAAACTGTTGGAATAGAACTTCGCTCGCATAATAGGTGCTTAATCGTTGTCTCCATCTACCAATCTCCCAACTTAGCTCTTATACTCTCTGATATAGAAGCCCTTCTGTACCTAGGTTCTCAAGTATTGATAATGGGTGACTTTAACGCAAAGCACCCATATTGGAATTGCCACGGTACAAACGCTTGTGGCAAAATCCTTTATAATCATATGACCAAAAATGAATACGTAATTCATGCTCCTACTTCTCCTACACTAGTTCACTATCTAGTAATTTCCAAGAATGTTCACGACTTAAATGAGGTCACATCTCTACCTGCTCTCTCCTCTAACCACCTACCAGTTTACTTCATAATAGGAGGAACATTCCAGCGTACAATCCAAGAGTTTTATAGGTATAAAGATGCTGACTGGCCAGCTTATCGCTCATTCTTAAACCACAAAATAACGCTTAGTACTAAAACCCTAAACTCTACCAGAGACATCGACGAGTCTATTCACCACTTTACGGCCATTCTAACTTCTGCTAGAGAACTATATGTCCCAGTCGGTAAAGTTTGCCATAAATCTACCCCGTTACCTAAACGTCTTAAGAAACTCATTAAAGTTAAAAATAGCCTTCGCAGACTTGAACTATCCTCGACACAAATCTACACCCGTCGTACCCTAAGATTTATGTTAAACATGCTGCAAAATGAAATAAATACAAAGCTCCGTTTACATAACGATTGGGTTTGGAATAAAAGGTTGGCAAAGGTAGACAACCCATCCTCAGACATATGGCGTGTGGCTAAAAACCTTCATCCTAAATCTACTGCCATACCGGCACTTAAAGTTAAGGATGGATCTCTATCCTGCTCTCCTAAACACCAATGTGAGGTACTAGCTGACACATTTCTCGAAAACATGAACCTTACTTTGAATTGGGTTAGCAATGATATTGAAGCAAACGTTATGGCTTCCGTTAAAATGTTAGAATCTCATACTCCTGATGCTTCTCTTCCCCCTATCAAGCCACGTGAACTTAGTGGAATCCTGCGTGATCTTAAATGGCGTAAGTCCCCTGGATTAGACGATTTGCATAATCCTATCCTTAAAAACTTAACCCGCAAAGCCTTGGTTCTTTTGACCAAGATTCTTAATGCCTGTCTTCTCCTTTCATATTTCCCCGTGGCTTGGAAAACAGCCAAAATCATTCCAGTGCTTAAACCTGGTAAAGATGAATCTGTTAGCTCAAACTACAGACCCATAAGTCTACTCTCTTCGCTGAGTAAAATTTTTGAACGTCTTATTTACTCGCGACTGTTAAAAGTTTCTGAGCATATTTTAAGCGATTACCAGTTTGGGTTCCGTAAACACCATTCTACTACTCTTCAGTTCGAGTTTGCTCGAGTTGCCAAACATGTCAGGTATCACTTTAGTAAGGGAGAATCGACAGGAATGTTTCTCCTTGATATTGAAAAGGCTTTTGACACTGTTTGGCACCATGGACTACTTCACAAATTAGTCACCTTAAAAATTCCTTTGGCCATTATCAAACTCCTACATTCCTACCTGTTGAATCGCCAATTTGTTGTCAGTATTGGCAGTACGATTTCTGATCCCCGTGCTGCTCCAGCTGGTGTCCCTCAGGGTTTCACTTTGGGACCGTATCTGTTTCTGTTATTTATTAACGATATTCCTGTACAACCGCGCACCAAGCTTGCTTGTTTTGCAGATGATACTGCCTCACTAACTTCTTCCATAGATATTGATCTCATCATTGATAGGCTGCAGCTTTCATTGCTATCTTTACAGCACTTCTTCACGATGTGGAAGCTCAAACTCAATGAGACCAAAACCGAAGCGATTCTATTTACCAAAACGCGCAAGCGCCCAATTAGACACTTGCACTTACATTGCCATGATGTTGAGTGGAAACCATCTGTCAAGTACTTAGGAGTCCTTTTGGACACGAAACTAACTTGGTCACCTCATATCACGCATGCTACATTGAATGCGATCAAAGCCATGGGCGCCTTAAATGCAATCTTCAATAGACGAAGTGTCCTCAGCCCTAGTACCAAATTACGAATCTATACCACACTTATTAGACCTTGCTTGACTTATGCTGCTCCCGTGTGGGGCAGTACTTGCATCACAAATATAAATAAAATCCAAGTCATCCAGAATAAAGCACTAAAAATAGCTTTTAATACACCCTTCTTCACTAATCTAACTAAACTACATGAATCTATTAAATTTCCATTGCTCAGAAACTACATTTACATGTTAACACAAAACTTTAAACTGAAATCAATCAATAACAGTAACGTTGAAATATCATCTCTAAATAATTGACACATTGTATAAAGTTTGTCTCTTTGCACATACATAACATTATATCGATGTCGATGAAATCATGCACCGCCCCGTCTCTAGTTCACCGTTACTTGGTTGCAACAAAGTCGCGCGATGTTTACCCACATTGGTCAAGATGTCTAACTGATATTGTCTACCATTGTTTTATTCTACCTTCTTTATATTTTTCTACTAATTAACTTTGGTTAATGTTATACATTTTATTTACTATTTACCTGCTAAAAATGTATCTTCTAGTTTTAACGAGATGCGCAAATATTACTTTTTTACATTGTTAAATTGATCCAATTGTTATTGTCTTAAAAAGTTTAACATTATTTTATAAGTTTGAAAAAGGCGTTGTTAGCCTAATAAACATTTAATACGTTTAAGATTCTGATGCCTCGATTAAGTTCTTTGCTTTAAGAAATTTGTACTTTTGATTAATAAAATGATTTATAAAGTTTATTGGGCCAACTGTCTACCGAGCAGCCGCGCGACTAACGCATCCGTGTAGACTACCGGTGCTTTTACTTACCGTACTTGCTTACAGCTTTCCAGATTGCTTGCTGTTCATGTTTTCTGCTCCGCTGCTAGGGTAGTTGTACAGCATATAATCTTCCCCTTTAAATAGGCTATAGTAAATATATTTTTTAAATCTAACTAGGTTTTCTAGAGATTAGCGCGTTTAAATAAACAAACAATTTCTTAAGCTTTATAATATAGCATGGATTAATACTTTAGTCGGAAATGGAATCCGAGATTTAAAATATGTACAATGGTGTTGCCAATTCAAATAATAATCTTGTTTGTGTGTTTTTTCAAAAAGGACTAAAATCGCAATAAATCTATACGTATAACTTAAACACCTAGAACAAAATATTACAGATACAAAATTTTGTCTATTTTGTTATTAAGAATATTATTTCCTGTTTATTAACTTTAACAACAAGTAAAATTACTTAACTACTTGACTACTGAATTGGTATTTCATTCATTCATTTATTCAGGTTTACGCTTTGATTCGAATTATCCGAATTATCGTATTATTAGCGCCGCTCCGTACGCGCCAACATCGCATAAATGGCGAAACTACACTAAAGTAAGCTGCACGGTTTGACGTGCAACATACTCAAACAGAGTGAAATCGCGAAGTTTGTTATAATATTTATTAAATTTCCCTCCACCTTTTCGGTATCCCAATCCCCTTGGCCCTCCAGACTAAATATCTGGGTCTCATCCTCGACAATAGACTGAACTTCAATACACATGTCCGTATAGTCCGGAACAGGGCTGCCATAGTCCTGGGCCGCTTGCATCCTCTATTATTCTCGGTTAGCAAAATGTCCCAGAGACAAGCTTACACTATACTATATAGACATGTATGTCCGCCCGGTCCTAACATGTACCTAAGTTGCATTAGCACATATGTCCAAGCATAATTTAGTCCGCTCCAAGAAGTCCAAAACAGATTATACGTTAGCTTGTGGATGCCCCATGGTTCGTTCGGAACGTAGATCTCCATAGAGATATGGAACTTCTTTCGATCGAATCATATGTTAAATTCCTCGCGAGAACCTATTTCGACACAGCGTCAAATCATCCGAGCCGATAGTGGTAGCCGTCGCAAATTACTAAATAGTAATTCTAGTCTAAAGCCTGGAGGAATTGTCGCCGTGGACCAGCGTAACAGAACAGTAACAATTATCATTTTTTATATAAATTGTAATGTAGATTCAGATCGTCACCACTATGTAATGTCTGTGAAACTAGACTTTATTTCGTTTTACTATTAGTGAAAGAATTTGCATCATTGACTGTACAAGGTTTAGAAACGTAATGCATAAATTAATTAAATAACAACAAAACCATCTTTTATTTGAAGTACCTCACAGCTTAGTTATTTTTTCAATAAAAAGTAACTATAAATGTGTATATACATTTGATTAGGGTAGTTAAGTTCTTCGTAGTCTGGCCGCCACACCACTCAGGTACATAGAAATTGTAAGGGAATATTTTTTTTCTTTTTTGACTAGTTAGTTTAGAAAAAAAAAATGAGATTACATATACGCACGTTTCGTCCCTCCTCCCGGAGGAAAGCGGCATGAGATTGTGGCCACTACGCCAAAACCTATAAACATTTAAAAAAAAATGGCAGCAGCGACTAACGATTGATTTCGATCTATCTGTGGTCGCCGTTGTATTTGGATTGTACTGAGCTTACCATCAGGGAGTACAGTCAATGTGCCAAGCTACTATAAAAAAAATACGAATTACGGATAAGGAATTAGTCAGTTCGCGACTTATTTGCAACTAAGGCAACAGCCGAAGACGAGGCACGCCACTTTGGCACCCTTGGAGCTTGTTACCATGTTTTAGCGGCTGAGTGCCTTAAGTACTCGCCTCCAAGCCGGAGTGAAGCTGTAAAAGCCGTCTGAGGCTTGAGGGCTCTTTCGACTTTAGGTTTTTTTTTTTTTTTTTTTCGAACTGACTACACTGTTAGCCTGATGGGCCCTGGAGCCTTTACGGCTTTTACAGCTTTACCGGGCTTGGTCGACTTTAGGAAGTAATTCATGCTACACCGGGCCGGATTCGTGCCACCGTGCCTACTTGTTTTTCGTGTTAACGAATCATCCTTAGAGAGCGGTCTTAAAAGTTGTTTTCATTGGAATTTCTACGAATTTACTTCTCCAAATATATTTTATAAGTTGATTGACTATTATTACTCGTTAATTACTGACCTCTGATAGTTTTCCTTTTAACTTCATTATACTACTACCAGAATTTTTTTCACTTATCTAAAAACAATCATTTATCTAACATTTGACTCTTACAAAAATTAGCACTTTAAAGCATAATATTTTGCAAACGGATCCTTAAATCAAAAAGTTGTTTCCAGACCCACAATATTTTTGAACGACCAACGACCAATCCAATGACACACCACACGATGTGATAGATGAGAAAAAAATCCCCCTTTACATGTAGGGGAGGTACCCTAAACATTTCTTTAAAGATTTTTTTACCACTTTATCGGCTTGATTAACTCATATCAAATTACAGCTTTCTAGTACTATGAATCTCTGAGCTAAACCGCGGACAGACAGACAGACGGACATACCGAAACTTTTGGGTTCCTTTTGAATTCGGAATTCTAAATTGCTACTTATAATTTAAAGTATTAAAACCGTGCTGGTCTTTGAAAAAATCCAGCTTGTACTGGCACCAACCTCAAAAAAATTGTAAACCCCTAATTTGTGTCGTATCTACTTTTGATATCGTTTTGTTGATTAATTTCGTGTATATATATATAAAAACATTATGTCATAATATTGAGTTATTTTTTTTTGAATTCGATTTTTTAATTACTTTTTTATTTTGTAATTTTTTGTTTGATATTTGTCACATATTGTATTTGACCAAGGTTCTGAGATGTTTTCACTTTGACATCACATCCGTAGCTCGTATCAATAAGCTGGCCGTCACACTTACCTACACGTATTTATACATATCTTGAAAACTACTGAATCGATTTTGATGACATTTGCACTATTCACACTAAGTTGAAGAAAATGTAAGCCAATAAAAAAGTGTGCAGCAGTTCACACGTGTCAGAAGTAAAATCTTCAGAAGAAAATAAAAAATGTGCTTTAAAAATTCTTCTTAAATATCCTAATGAAGTGTGGTCGTGTCACACCACTAGACCAATCCGATGAAGATTTTAGACATGAAAATCAGGACTTGCATTAACCGTGCATAATGTAAATGTATTCTATCTCATTCTCTCGTAGGCTAAACCCTATAGATGTGTATTGTATTCTCTTTATACAGTCGCTTTATCGTTTCATCGAGTATGATATCACAAAGTTGCTAAAAAAGTTTTCACTTCAAATAATTTGTACTTTCTTTTTCCAACAGTATTATTGTAGTACACATCATTTTTTATTCGTATTAATTCTCAACCGATTTTCATGAAATGTTGTACAGCGGAAGTTTAAATTTTGTTTATACAACAAATATGTAAAACATGTTTACGGCCCGCCTGATGGTAAGCGGCTACCGTAGCCTATGGAAGCTAGTAATACCATAGGTATCACTAGCGCGTTGTCGACTTTGAACCCCTCTACCCCAAAAGAACTCTGGAAACGCTACTCATCGCAGGAACATAATGTAATTAAAGTTTGTTGAAACACACCGACAGAGGGCGTGAGTCCGCACTTTTCTCGTACGCAAAGCAACATTATCGAAAATTGAAACTAATAATAAATACTAAGTAATCGTTACCTCGAGATAGTGAACATTGTAATGAGTTTCATGGTATTGTGTGCGAATAAAAATAAAGTAATATTATCGTTATTGGATTATGGTCTCGAATCAGATATTGTGAGGTTTAATTGTGGATTGTGCACGACACGGGGCAAGTGATAGTTACAAAACAACTAATATGTTACTTTATAAATGAGTCATATCTTTGGAATAATTGGAATTTGGAATAAGCGTAAATTATATTGCAGTTCACGGAAACGGCCGTTACCCTCAGGGATAATGGTATCCCCGGCCACATTACGGGTTATTTTCACCCAGTGTATCGACATTAAGGCCGACTTCTTTTCTCATATTTGGAGCTGTAATATATATACATATATATTATATTCATTTATTTCCGGCTACTCTTAGTTTCATCTCAGGAATCCGAGACATTCACAAAGTTTAAACACGTTACAAGTTTATATCGCTGATGTTAAATTTCAATACACCTATATGTTTTTTTACCGCCATTTTTCATACACGAAATTCCACGCGGACGAAGTCACAGGCACAGCTTGTTATAATATATTTATGATTAAAACAACCAATTGAATTTAAAAGTAGTGCAATTTAATGGTGTAACATTTCTTTTTTACATTTATTACATTGAAAAAATAACAAATTGAATACAATTAAAATAAAACTTTTTCAAATGATATATAGTCTAGCTAACCACAAGCTAAGCTACCTATTTCCCGAAGCATAATCCGGGGGGTACGCAGAGAGGTTCCGCGTCACTCGTAGCAGTGGGCGTTGCTGAAGCAAACGCCAGGATGGCGCACGCTATCATCATTATGTACTTTAACTGAAATGGAAACACAAAACTGTAGTTATGTAGGTGTCAGGGTATCCTTGAGATGTTGGTGAAGGAATACACCGTGATGTAACGATAGTGTGATTATAACTCTTTTGAGTGCTCGCAAAACTACAAGTTGAAAATCATTCGCCAAGTCACTACCAATGTGTTCCGACAGCTGCAATGGACAGCCAAATACAATTCCGTGTCTAAGACTTTATTATGTCACTTAACATCAGGTGAGTTTGTAATCACACGCTGTCATATATATTGACAAGATGAAGGAATTTATTGCTAATAAACATCAATTCTATTTCAACTTGTCTGCTTGAAATGTCATAATTTTATATTTTTTCAGTGTTGATTTAAAAGTTTACTTTAATTTACTAAATATATCTTACCTAAATTAGATAATAAAATATTACTAAGGCACTCAACTTTTGTATATTTTCAGGTATATATAGATATTTTTTACATCTATTATCACCATGTAATCGATATCAGTCAGGCGGATAAAAAGAATATTCCTCCAGGTATTATCTCCTAGGATATTTCATTTAACTAATGAAATGCCATACGAAGTAGAATACGTATACTTAACGTTTGATGTGAACTGGTAAGATACGATTACGCCGTAGTAACCGACATAGATATATAATCTATTTTCCACTTAACAGACATTTAAATGAAAATATAAACATTTAAAAACAAAATAATATTTTTACTTACAGAGTTCATGTTGGCAGTTCTTGTAGAATTGTGTTATAAGTAGATCAATTTTCGGTTTATATATACTTTTTCTTAGCTGAAAATAAATATAAAAAATTAAAATTAATTATACCTATACCGACATTAATCGTTAAAAAAAATGCTTCGAATCGTCCAACCGTCTCGTGATTATAATTATGAGAATGTATTATAATATATTCTTATTAACTTGTTCCAGCGGCTTCGCGCTCTTGACATTGCTATTGATGCAATCTTTTAATTGTTTACTCGTCGCTCCTAAGCCTATTTATGTATTTAAACATCGTGAATTTCAGAGGTTCTCGTATTCCGTTCAACATTTTTTTAATGAAAACGTATTTACTTTTTTAAATTATATACATATGTACGTACATTTCAGATATATTTCGATTAAACTTAAATAAATAAAAAAATGTAGGTAGAGACAAATAGATGTTATTCCGCATGAGAGATTCCTCACAGAAGGTCACAACTATAATTTGTCATGCTTGGCTAATGTTATCAAAATATTTTCTTAATTTAAAATAAGTTTTATTTAAATTTTTATATACCTAATTGACATAATCGAACATGGTGGAAATATTTGAAGAACTTCATGGATTTGAGCTTACTAAGTTCTTTCAATCGTGAATATGGTGGGTTGCGTTATTACATAACTTGAAGAGAGATTTGAGCAGGTCGGCATGACAGCGACGACTGGCTATGGTTTTTTTTTCGAACTGACTATACTGTTAGCCTTAGTGGCCCTGGTACATTTACGGCTTTTACAGCTTCACCGGGCTTGGGAGCGAGCGCTTAAGGCACTCAGCCACGAAAGCTTTGCAACAATATCCGAGGGTGCCAAAGTGGCCGAACCACGGCTCGACCTGTTGCGCGTATGCAAATGAGTCGCGATCTGGATAATTCCCTATCATTCGAGCTAAACTAACTATACATATATACATGTGCCTTCCCCCTGGGAGGAGAGAAGGAACATGTGTATGTGTATTTAGTGATCTGAATTTTTTTGTCTAACTAGGCAAAAAAAGAAAAAAAGGTCCATTACAGAACCTATGTACCTATGTGGTGTGCATGTGTGTATATTGCAGTGTCATGTGTGTCTGTGAGAGCTAGTGAATGTAGAGTCACTGTATCGCGCGAGCGGCTGCTTAGCTCAAGGGCTCCTTATCGATGGATCGAACCTAGGCTTGAGTTGCCGCAGAGGAGGCCGGTCGTGGCGGTGGCTATGAATTGTACATCCCTTGGTGGTCCCCGATGTTGTTGGATGACACTGTACCTACTTGCCATCAGGTAAAGAGACATCACTGTGCAGTGCTATGATTTAAAAAAATAAAGTTGTTTCATCACAAATTACACTTTAATTGTTTCTAAGACCATCTTAAAAAAAGTGCGGCTTGTGATAACACCTAGACCTAGACTGTCAGCAGTTTGCTTAGCTCGAATACTGCGATAGTTTGGCCATACCGCAAGAGGGAGTTCAAACAATCTGGAAAAGCAGCTGTTGACAAATTCGAGGGAAAGCGGTCGAGAGAAAGATGCGCAAGACGGTCATCGGGCCTGGTTAATAAAATTAGTTTTTTTATCTGTATTCTTAAGTTTGTCTGAATATGTGAAAGTTTCTTTGACTCTGAGTAGGGCTGTCGCGTATCTAAACATTCTACATGTATTAATGCAAGTTTAAGCTTTGTTTACTATTCTCACAAGACTAACTCTTGGGATGTGAGGGAAAATTGTGCATGTAAACGACAAAAATTAAATACTGTCTATATAGAGGACTCTATAGCTGGCACAGCGGCTTCGTATGCGTCAAATGTGATTGTGCAAATCAAATCAAAATGTTGCTCAGAGCAATTTATAAAATAAAAATATATACACATACATATAATACATACCTTAATTTCAACAATATATTATATATTCACAATTTAATCAGACTCATATTAATAAGTAAGTTAATACATCCGCATAGAGATTCCTTACGAAATTTCAAAAACATAATTCGTAATGCGTGGTTAATATTATTAAAATATTTATCTATTTAAAAAAATATTAAAATATTTATCTTATTAAAAAAGTTATATCTGGAAGAATAACAACACAGAGCCACAATTTTTGCATATGCATAATTAAAACTCGGAATGCTTGGGTAGGTATGGTATACCTTTTGTGACATCATAATTGAATATTGGCAAAGTTACTGATAAAAGATTATTTTAAAGAAGTACAGTACACAAGATATTAAAATTTTGATCTAATTTCTGAAGTGTAATAAGTGCTTAAATATATTAGAAATATATTTTTATACTTAACAAAATAAGCTTTAATATAATTTATCATATCATCGAACTAAAGAGTAAATACATATTAATTTTAATGAATAACGTTACAAGAGTTACCTTGTGTCACTGACCAGAGGCGAATATACATTATACAAAGGTACAAAATGATCCCTAAGAGAAAACGCATATAAATGTACCAAAACCACAAATTTCTTGCCCGACTGTTAAAATTAGTCAAAATTAAAAAAAGAAATTGTTAGTAAATGTGGTATACTATAATTTAAGCAGAAATATAGTCATGTAAATACAATTTCATTGTATTAAGAAAAAAAACTAAATTAACATCTTTGTCCGAAGACGATTTTGTCATGTCATATTTACTCTACTTTAAGTTGGTCGTTTCTCTTTTACCTATTGGCCCGTAGTCTTATAGGATAATCCTTAAATTGAAAAGAGAATTAAATAAACACACGATTTAATATACACATTATAAGAACCATGTTTTTAGGAAATAAAAACACTTAAATCGTTTGCTACTCAGTACTTACACCTTTACCTACCTTTATACATATGAAAAAAATAGAGGCGTTATGGAACGTATGTCAGATGTGAAGTATGGAAATTTAATGATATTTTTAATTTTTATATTGAAATATGAATACTTAAATATAAACGAAAAATACTAATATTGTGACGTAATTAATTAATAAAATTCAATGTTATTTAATTAGTTTATATCAATTTATTTACAAAACAAATATATTTTAATGATGTGCAACAACATAAAGTTAAAATTTTGTTTTACATTATGATTAAATTATTTAAACTGATATTCACGTATAACATATGGTTAGCATAAAAAACTACGCTAATAAACTAATACACACGTAGTAGAGAGAGAAGCGTTCATCATAGGTATAAATGTAAAGATGGGCCCCGAGCTAGGAACATTAAGTGGTTAAATCGTTCTACGCCCCGAGTCATACAGAGCTGACCAGATGCGACTCTGAACGACCGGCACGTAGCAACGTCCGAATAAAACGCTTTTACTCCCGTCCAAGTGCGCCATTAGATGTTTCACATCAAAAATGAAGCATTTAAACAAAAACATTATTAATTTGATAGTGCGAGTAAAATGATCCTTGGGATAATTTATTGTTATTTATAAATATTATTAATTTTAATATTATAATCGTTCATAAAGAGTAAACTGCTGTTGCGCGTCGGAGCGGAAAAACACAATAGTTTTATTGCTCGCTAAGTAAAAAGTTTTTTTAATAATTTTTCTTTAACAATGTAAAAGCCATAGAATTATGAATATACAGTACACAGCTAGCGGACTTTATTACTCTATGGTAAAAGCAGGTAAATGTTTAGTCCGGAGTGTGACCACCTTTTGCTGGCATTCATCTGGGCGTGTTGGCGAGTATATTCCTTATGGTTTCTTGCGGAATACGTTCCCACTCCGCGGTTATCACATTCTTTAGATCTCTGATGGTCCTCAAAACCGGATGTACTGATCTTACTCGTCAAAATCAAAATATACTTTATTCAATTTAGGGCCTAACAAGGCACTTATGAAGTCACCACGAGCGTCACTTCCAGACATCACTATCATTCACATAATGATCCACTCTATAACCTAATCTAACCTATTTTATAACTTTTTGACAGTAAAATCTGCTTGACATGGTCCTTGAACTCTTTGTCCGGCAAATCAGTAATGAGCTTCGGGATCTTATTGGAACATAGCAATATTACATTAAAAAAAAATATTAGTCTTACTAAGTCTAAAACACGGTACGACTAATTTATGTCAATTTGTAGTATTAAAACAGTGCTGCTCTTTAACAAAATCAAGCTTTTCAAAGTTTTTACGAATATACATCAACTATCAAGTTTTGTAAATTAATAAACACATATACGCAAGTTTCTTCGATCGACCAAAGTCGACCAACGATTGATATCGATCTCTCTGTGGTCTCTGTTGTATTTGGATTGTACTGTGCTTACCATCAGGGACAGTACAGTCAAAGTGCCATGCTACTGTAAAAAAAGACCAATTACGAATAGGAAATTAGACAGTTCACGACTTATTTGCAACTACGGTAACTATCCAAGACGAGGCGCGCCTCTTTGGCACCCTTGGAGCTTGTTGCCATGCTTTAGCGGCTGAGTGCCTTAAGAACTCGCCTCCAAGCCGGAGTGAATAATTCATGCTACACTGGGCCGGGGATTCCTGCCACCGTGCCCGGCCAGTGTAACTTGAATTATCCTTTAGAGAGCGGTCTTAAAGCTTTTCCAATGGATTTTTTTCGAAATTACTTCACCAAAGACATTTTACAAAAAAAAAAAAAACAACCAGGCAGTAATATTACAAAATCGTCTGATGCTGTATTCAGTCAACGTTTCAAAATAAAAACACCTAAAGTTAGTATCGTCTTTGCTCAACGTTTTAATAACTTTATATACAGACAAGTAAACAAGGCCTATGAGATAATTAATAGCGAATTTAGGGAAGCCAAGATTACAATTATTAATTGGTTGTCATCCTTGACCTACGAGGATAATGAAAATATTTTTCACATTCCTCTATAACCTTAATGGATAATTATTAGAGATCACTTACCTATAACATAAAAACTCTATATTATAAATATATATATATATATATATATATAGTATGTATTTTATATTTCTGTAGGTATATATTTATTATATTATTGCATGTAAACCTTAAATTTATTCAATATACATTTGGATTCTGCGCACTCACGGCACTAATATAACACAAAAAATTGTATCTTGGTGTTGGTATTTATTTACTTTATTTATTTAGGATTTATTTCCTAGTGCGTGGATCTACGGTTTATTGTCATGTGTTGTAATATCAATTTAATAATAAAGATTTTTCTATTTCCTTTTTTTGTATTTTATTAATCGTTAACTCGTAAAGTCTACTTAACTCTGATATTTTTTCTTTTAACTTCATTAAAAGAAAATTTTAACCATAACTTTTTTCACATATCCAAAAACACGAATGGGGACACACTTGACTCTAACAAAATTAGCGCTTTAAAGCTTAATATTTTACAAACGGATTCTTACATCGAAAAGTTGTTTTTACAGACCCACAATATTTTTGAACGACCTATCCAACGACACAACACACGATGTAAATATACGAGAATAAATCCCACTTTACGTGTAGGGGAGGTACCGTAAATGTTGTTATTAAGATTTTTTTACCACTTTATCGGCTTGATTGGTATGTATACCCATACCAAATTACAGCTTTCTAGTACTATGAATCTCTGAGCTAAGCCGCGGACAGACAGCGTACATACCGAAATTTTTGGGTTACTTTTGACTTCGGAATCCTAAAAACTTTTATTAGTCTTACTAATAATTTAAAATATTAAAACCGTGCTGGTCTTTGACAAAATCCAGCTTGTACTTGCACCAACCTCAAAAAATTTTTAAACCCCTAATTTGTTTCGTACCTACTTTTGATATCGTTTTGTTGGTTAATTTGATGTATATATATACATATAAACATTATTTCATAATATTGAGTTAATTTTTTTGAAGTCGATTTTTTTAATTACTCTTTTATTTTGTAATCTTTTGTTTGATATTTCTCACATATTGTATTTGACCAAGGTTCTGAGAGGTTTTCCCTTTGACATCGCACCCATAGATCGTATCAATAAGTCGGCCGTCACACTTACATACACGTATTTGTAAACTTTGAAAACTACTATTAATTCCCAACCGATTTTCATGAAATTTTGTACACCGGAAGTACCTATACATTTTATTTATACAATAACAAATATGTCAAACAAGTATACGGCCCGCTGATGGTAAGCGGCTACCGTAGCCTATGGATGCTAGTAATACCATAGGTATCACTAGCGCGTGGTTGGCCTTGAATTCCTCTACCCCAAAAGAGCTCTGGAAACGCTACTCATCGCAGGAACATAATGTAATTAACGTTTATTGAAATGCACCGGCAGAGGGCGTGAGTCCGCACTTTTCGCGTACGCAAAGCAACATTATCGAAAATTGAAGGTAATAAGAAATACTAAGTAATCGTTACTTCGAGATAGAGGACATTGGAATGAGTTTCATGGTATTGTGTGGGAGTAAAAATAAATTAAATATTATCGTTATTGGATTATGGTCTTGAATCAGATATTGTGAGGTTTAATTGTGGATTGTGCACGACACGGGGTAAGTGATAGTTACAAAACAACAAATATGTTACTTTATAAATGAGTCATATCTTTGGAATAATTGGAATTTGGAATAAGCATAAATTTTATTACAGTTCATGGAAACGCCCAGTACCCTCAGGGATAATGGTATCCCCGACCACATTATGGGTTATTTTCACCCAGTATATCGACATTAAGGCCGACTTCTTTCCTCATATTTGGAGCTGTAATATATATACATATGTATTATATTCATTTACTTCCGGCTACTCTTAGTTTCGTCTCAGGAATCCGAGACATTCACAAAGTTTAAACACGTTACACTTTTATATCGCTGATGTTAAATTTCAATACACCTACATGTTTTTTTACCGCCATTTTTCATACACGAAATTCCACGCGGACGAAGTCACAGGCACAGCTTGTTATAATATATTTATAATTAAAACAACCAATTTAATTTAAAAGTATTGCAATTTAATGGTGTAACATTTCTTTTTTACATTTATTACATTGAAAAAATAACAAATTGAATACAATTAAAATAAAACTTTTTCAAATGATATATAGTCTAGCTAACCACAAGCTAAGCTACCTATTTCCCGAAGCATAATCCGGGGGGTACGCAGAGAGGTTCCGCGTCACTCGTAGCAGTGGGCGTTGCTGAAGCAAACGCCAGGATGGCGCACGCTATCATCATTATGTACTTTAACTGAAATGGAAACACAAAACTGTAGTTATGTAGGTGTCAGGGTATCCTTGAGATGTTGGTGAAGGAATACACCGTGATGTAACGATAGTGTGATTATAACTCTTTTGAGTGCTCGCAAAACTACAAGTTGAAAATCATTCGCCAAGTCACTACCAATGTGTTCCGACAGCTGCAATGGACAGCCAAATACAATTCCGTGTCTAAGACTTTATTATGTCACTTAACATCAGGTGAGTTTGTAATCACACGCTGTCATATATATTGACAAGATGAAGGGATTTATTGCTAATAAACATCAATTCTATTTCAACTTGTCTGCTTGAAATGTCATAATTTTATATTTTTTCAGTGTTGATTTAAAAGTTTACTTTAATTTACTAAATATATCTTACCTAAATTAGTTAATCAAATATTACTAAGGCACTCAACTTTTGTATATTTTCAGGTATATATAGATATTTTTTACATCTATTATCACCATGTAATCGGTATCAATCAGGCGGATAAAAAGAATATTCCTCCAGCAGGTATTATCTCCTAGGATATTTCATTTAACTAATGAAATGCCATACGAAGTAGAATACGTATACTTAACGTTTGATGTGAACCGGTAAGATACGATTACGCCGTAGTATCGACATAGATATATAATCTATTTTCCACTTAACAGACATTTAAATGAAAATATAAACATTTAAAAACAAAATAATATTTTTACTTACAGAGTTCATGTTGGCAGTTCTTGTAGAATTGTGTTATAAGTAGATCAATTTTCGGTTATAAATATACTTTTTCTTCGCTGAAAATGCAAATAAAATATTAAAATTACGGACATTAATCATTATTAGAAAAAACGCATCAAACCGTCCAACCGTCTCATAATATATTCTTATTAGGAACTAACTTGTTCCAGCGACTTCGCGCTCTTGACATTGCTATTGATGCACTCTTTTAATTGTTTACTCGTTCCTCCTAAGCCTAATTATGTATTTTAACATCGTGAATTTCAGAGGCTCTAATATTCCGTTCAACATTTTTTTTAAAGAAAAACTATATACCTTTCTAAATTATACACACATACGTACGTACATTTCAAATATATTTCGACGATACTGAAATAATTTAAAAAATGTAGGTAGAGCTGCATAGCTGATTTTCCGCATCAGAGATTCCTTACTGAAGGTCACATCTATAATTTGTCATGCTTGGCTAATGTTATGAAAGTATTTCCGTAATTAAAAATAAGTGTTATTTAAATTTTTATATAATTGAAGCAATCGAACATTCTGGAAATATTTAAAGGACTTCAATGATGTGAGAGAACGGAGCTTACTTGGTTCTTTCAATCGTGAATATGCTGGGTTGTGTTATTACATAACGTGAATAGATATTTGAGCAGGTCGGCATGACAGCGACGACTGTTGGATGACACTGTACCTACTTGCCGTCAGGTAAAGAGCCATCACTTTGCAGTGATCTGATAAAAACATTAAAGTCGTTTAATTAATCGCCAAGTCTTCAATTTGTCAATTGTAAGAGTAAATATAATTCTAAACAATAAAGTTGATTTGTTTTTTTTTTTATGCCAAAAGGCGCAAACAGGCAGACAGCCCATCTGATGGTAAATGGTTACCGTCACCTATGGACAACTGCAACACCAGGGGCATTACAGCCTTGGAGACTGTATTTCAAGCCTTTTTTGAAGAGCCCCGTGTCATAGCCCTGGGGGAAAACCGAGCTGGGCAACCCATTCCACAAGCCTAGCGTACGTGACAGGAAGGTTCTAGAGAACCTTACTGTTGTCGCGTTTCGGCTAGGTTTTGTGATTCTCTGGCCTCAAATAGAAAAAGATTGTATTTAAATGTTCGATTTGTATATTATTATTTAATGTATATTGTTTTCCTTGTTACTTAGTGCTGAGTAGTGCATTTTAGTTTATATTTTAATATAATTGACGGGTATGTTGGTTGGTTGGTACAGACGGGCGCGGGGCACGTGGTGCATGTCAGTGCCGCCGTCGTCGATTGGTTACGTACGCGCATGCGTATTACTTGATCGCGGTGGTTATTTAAAACGTACAACAATGGCGAACGATAAACATATTCATAAAGAAAAACGAATCAATATAAATGGGGTGTAAGTGTGTAGCATCTTAAGACTTGAGACACCCAAGCGATCCACACCTGCACATGGTGCATCATAGCATAGTTGAAAAGCTAGTCATAGTGACTCGCTTATGCGCTTCGTGTTTCGGGATCAAGTGGTGCATATCCAGTTTCTGTTCATTCAGGCCAGTATCCAGCGAGGACTGGTGATGTGTTGTTTTTGAACATATAATTATTCATCTTTATGGTAACTACTAGTTGACCCCGTAAACGTTGTTCAGTAGTCATCAGTCGACCACAGCGCCACCTAGCGCTTTTTATAAAACTACAAATCTTGCAAACAAGCATAAGATCCGCCTGATGGCAAGCGGCTAGCGTAGCCTATGTACTCTTGTAATACCATAGGTATCACTAGCACGTTGCTGACCTATCCCAATGAGCTCTAGAAACTCTACTAACCGCAGGAACACAACACAAGATAATTTGATTATGATTTTCTGTACGGTGGATGTATTGCACCAGTCGGGCTGCCCCAAGTAGAGAGAAATCTCCAAAGAAATTTCTCTGTTCCCTGCCTACCTCTCTTACGTTCAGCATTGCATAAAAACCCCCTTGGAAAAACACTTAGACCTACTGAATCTCATCGTGATCGGTCCAACTGTTTTATTGTTTATCAATCTCTGTTTAAACCCTTAGGTGCTGGTGAGAACTGTTTGAAGACTTGGAACGCCGCGACCCACCAACACGTCCGACGTGGTGTTGCCAATACATTGTTATATAAAATACATTATATTGGTTCCCAACAGTCTCATATATGTATATCAATATTATTTTTTATAGATATTAAATTAATTTAAGGAGGTCACACGAACACCCCATACCACGTTTATCAAAGCCTCTTTCGCTTGGCGGCCATCTTGTATTCGTGGATGGACTTGAGTAGGTAAAACGATCCGACGATGATGACCAAGGTGGTTCCCGACGAGACCACGTAGTAGCGGTCAGTGTTACCGTCAGGCACTTCCCAAATTAACGTATCAGTTAACTAGAAAAAAAATTTTTTTTTCTCATTACTATTAAATACTAGATGTGCCCCACGGTTACACCCTTGTCAGTTTATTGGGTGCGTTCCTGGAGAGCACTCGCGTCCAGTTACACTTGTTGCGTCATTCTACTTTGTGATAGTTATACATCTATATACACTAGTGCTGGAAAAATGTACATCGACACTTTTATCGATGTACACTTAGCTAGTTAGTGATCTACTGAAAATGGACAAATATATCTCAAGGTCCTCCTCGGAGTCAAGCCTGGGTGGAAAAAGACCTGCAGAAAAACACCAGCTGAGTGGCTCCAGCCTAAACGCCCGTGGCGCTCGTCTCGTACAATAGCAAGCCAGGTTAAACCTAAGCCTTCATTTGTGAGTAAAAACAGCTTTAGTAATCTTTCTGATGTCCAGAACGTGGATGGGGTGTTTCCTGGCCACCACGACGGTGATGCCCCTACAGGCTTTAGTAAAAAGAGCCATATTCCGTCTATAATCATAGAAATTCAAAACGATTGGACGCACAATTTTATCAATGACATGATACTTAGATTCACCAAAAGTTTCCACCTCCAGTACAGAAACAAATGCAAAGTTGCAGTACATTGTTATTCCACGACATGTCACCAAAAAGTCAAAGAAGGACTCCTGACTGAAAGTGTACCTGTTCATACCTTCTCAAAGAAGGATGAAATAACTTATAAGGTGGTTATTAGAGGGCTCCCATCGATGGATCCAGAAGATGTCCGTAATGAACTGACTGAGATGGGCTTTAGTACCTCAAAAGTGATTGAAATTAAATCAAAAACTAACACCAACTCATCTTTTTGTCCATTGTTCCTCGTTCAGTTGGCACCGGGCGCGGATATATCAAAATTTAGACAAATACGCTACTTATGCAACTGCGTAATTGAAATTCGCAAATACAAGCCAAGGAACTGGAAAGGTACCCAGTGCTTTCGTTGCCAAGGATTTGTTCATGCTTCCAATAACTGTAACCTACCTGCACGTTGTGTTAAATGTCTAGAGCCTCATCCCTCAAGCAGCTGTCCAAAGAAAGAACGCGTTACCCCTGCCCATTGCTGTAACTGCAAGGAAGCACATCCCGCAAATTTTCGAAATTGCGTCGCACGACAAGCTTACATTAAACGCATCCGGGCCCGCAATGAAACACGTACAGCCAAAATTCAAGATGCAATTCATAAGATTCCTACACGTCTTTTCACGGATAAACACAAAGCTGACAGTAACAAAACTCCTGTAAGCCCTACACGTACCTTCGCAGCTATAACAACTTCAGTTAACTGCAATATGAATTCTCAACAAATTACTCAATCGGAGCTCAACGAGCATTACATACACCATGATACTAGCACCAGAGATATGCTGCGTGTATTAAACATTATTAAAACTATTAAAAAAGATTTTCTTGCCTGCAATACAATGGTTGACAAAGTCATCCTAATCTTGACACATCTTGGCCAGTACTGATTAATGAATTACTGGACTTGGCGGTGAGTGATTTATCCGTTGATATTATTGCCCTATGTGAAACTCGTCTTCCTCGAAATGCCCTCTTGGACACGCCTGGCTTTAACTGTTATCGTCAGGACAAACACCATAACGGCCGAGGACAAGGTGTAGCTCTTTCGGTCAGGTCTAACTTAGAACATTCACGTATTAAACTTCCCAATACTACGTATCTAGAAACTGTTGGAATAGAACTTCGCTCGCATAATAGGTGCTTAATCGTTGTCTCCATCTACCAATCTCCCAACTTAGCTCTTATACTCTCTGATATAGAAGCCCTTCTGCACCTAGGTTCTCAAGTATTGATAATGGGTGACTTTAACGCAAAGCACCCATATTGGAATTGCCACGGTACAAACGCTTGTGGCAAAATCCTTTATAATCATATGACCAAAAATGAATACGTAATTCATGCTCCTACTTCTCCTACACTAGTTCACTATCTAGTAATTTCCAAGAATGTTCACGACTTAAATGAGGTCACATCTCTACCTGCTCTCTCCTCTAACCACCTACCAGTTTACTTCATAATAGGAGGAACATTCCAGCGTACAATCCAAGAGTTTTATAGGTATAAAGATGCTGACTGGCCAGCTTATCGCTCATTCTTAAACCACAAAATAACGCTTAGTACTAAAACCCTAAACTCTACCAGAGACATCGACGAGTCTATTCACCACTTTACGGCCATTCTAACTTCTGCTAGAGAACTATATGTCCCAGTCGGTAAAGTTTGCCATAAATCTACCCCGTTACCTAAACGTCTTAAGAAACTCATTAAAGTTAAAAATAGCCTTCGCAGACTTGAACTATCCTCGACACAAATCTACACCCGTCGTACCCTAAGATTTATGTTAAACATGCTGCAAAATGAAATAAATACAAAGCTCCGTTTACATAACGATTGGGTTTGGAATAAAAGGTTGGCAAAGGTAGACAACCCATCCTCAGACATATGGCGTGTGGCTAAAAACCTTCATCCTAAATCTACTGCCATACCGGCACTTAAAGTTAAGGATGGATCTCTATCCTGCTCTCCTAAACACCAATGTGAGGTACTAGCTGACACATTTCTCGAAAACATGAACCTTACTTTGAATTGGGTTAGCAATGATATTGAAGCAAACGTTATGGCTTCCGTTAAAATGTTAGAATCTCATACTCCTGATGCTTCTCTTCCCCCTATCAAGCCACGTGAACTTAGTGGAATCCTGCGTGATCTTAAATGGCGTAAGTCCCCTGGATTAGACGATTTGCATAATCCTATCCTTAAAAACTTAACCCGCAAAGCCTTGGTTCTTTTGACCAAGATTCTTAATGCCTGTCTTCTCCTTTCATATTTCCCCGTGGCTTGGAAAACAGCCAAAATCATTCCAGTGCTTAAACCTGGTAAAGATGAATCTGTTAGCTCAAACTACAGACCCATAAGTCTACTCTCTTCGCTGAGTAAAATTTTTGAACGTCTTATTTACTCGCGACTGTTAAAAGTTTCTGAGCATATTTTAAGCGATTACCAGTTTGGGTTCCGTAAACACCATTCTACTACTCTTCAGTTCGAGTTTGCTCGAGTTGCCAAACATGTCAGGTATCACTTTAGTAAGGGAGAATCGACAGGAATGTTTCTCCTTGATATTGAAAAGGCTTTTGACACTGTTTGGCACCATGGACTACTTCACAAATTAGTCACCTTAAAAATTCCTTTGGCCATTATCAAACTCCTACATTCCTACCTGTTGAATCGCCAATTTGTTGTCAGTATTGGCAGTACGATTTCTGATCCCCGTGCTGCTCCAGCTGGTGTCCCTCAGGGTTTCACTTTGGGACCGTATCTGTTTCTGTTATTTATTAACGATATTCCTGTACAACCGCGCACCAAGCTTGCTTGTTTTGCAGATGATACTGCCTCACTAACTTCTTCCATAGATATTGATCTCATCATTGATAGGCTGCAGCTTTCATTGCTATCTTTACAGCACTTCTTCACGATGTGGAAGCTCAAACTCAATGAGACCAAAACCGAAGCGATTCTATTTACCAAAACGCGCAAGCGCCCAATTAGACACTTGCACTTACATTGCCATGATGTTGAGTGGAAACCATCTGTCAAGTACTTAGGAGTCCTTTTGGACACGAAACTAACTTGGTCACCTCATATCACGCATGCTACATTGAATGCGATCAAAGCCATGGGCGCCTTAAATGCAATCTTCAATAGACGAAGTGTCCTCAGCCCTAGTACCAAATTACGAATCTATACCACACTTATTAGACCTTGCTTGACTTATGCTGCTCCCGTGTGGGGCAGTACTTGCATCACAAATATAAATAAAATCCAAGTCATCCAGAATAAAGCACTAAAAATAGCTTTTAATACACCCTTCTTCACTAATCTAACTAAACTACATGAATCTATTAAATTTCCATTGCTCAGAAACTACATTTACATGTTAACACAAAACTTTAAACTGAAATCAATCAATAACAGTAACGTTGAAATATCATCTCTAAATAATTGACACATTGTATAAAGTTTGTCTCTTTGCACATACATAACATTATATCGATGTCGATGAAATCATGCACCGCCCCGTCTCTAGTTCACCGTTACTTGGTTGCAACAAAGTCGCGCGATGTTTACCCACATTGGTCAAGATGTCTAACTGATATTGTCTACCATTGTTTTATTCTACCTTCTTTATATTTTTCTACTAATTAACTTTGGTTAATGTTATACATTTTATTTACTATTTACCTGCTAAAAATGTATCTTCTAGTTTTAACGAGATGCGCAAATATTACTTTTTTACATTGTTAAATTGATCCAATTGTTATTGTCTTAAAAAGTTTAACATTATTTTATAAGTTTGAAAAAGGCGTTGTTAGCCTAATAAACATTTAATACGTTTAAGATTCTGATGCCTCGATTAAGTTCTTTGCTTTAAGAAATTTGTACTTTTGATTAATAAAATGATTTATAAAGTTTATTGGGCCAACTGTCTACCGAGCAGCCGCGCGACTAACGCATCCGTGTAGACTACCGGTGCTTTTACTTACCGTACTTGCTTACAGCTTTCCAGATTGCTTGCTGTTCATGTTTTCTGCTCCGCTGCTAGGGTAGTTGTACAGCATATAATCTTCCCCTTTAAATAGGCTATAGTAAATATATTTTTTAAATCTAACTAGGTTTTCTAGAGATTAGCGCGTTTAAATAAACAAACAATTTCTTAAGCTTTATAATATAGCATGGATTAATACTTTAGTCGGAAATGGAATCCGAGATTTAAAATATGTACAATGGTGTTGCCAATTCAAATAATAATCTTGTTTGTGTGTTTTTTCAAAAAGGACTAAAATCGCAATAAATCTATACGTATAACTTAAACACCTAGAACAAAATATTACAGATACAAAATTTTGTCTATTTTGTTATTAAGAATATTATTTCCTGTTTATTAACTTTAACAACAAGTAAAATTACTTAACTACTTGACTACTGAATTGGTATTTCATTCATTCATTTATTCAGGTTTACGCTTTGATTCGAATTATCCGAATTATCGTATTATTAGCGCCGCTCCGTACGCGCCAACATCGCATAAATGGCGAAACTACACTAAAGTAAGCTGCACGGTTTGACGTGCAACATACTCAAACAGAGTGAAATCGCGAAGTTTGTTATAATATTTATTAAATTTCCCTCCACCTTTTCGGTATCCCAATCCCCTTGGCCCTCCAGACTAAATATTTGGGTCTCATCCTCGACAATAGACTGAACTTCAATACACATGTCCGTATAGTCCGGAACAGGGCTGCCATAGTCCTGGGCCGCTTGCATCCTCTATTATTCTCGGTTAGCAAAATGTCCCAGAGACAAGCTTACACTATACTATATAGACATGTATGTCCGCCCGGTCCTAACATGTACCTAAGTTGCATTAGCACATATGTCCAAGCATAATTTAGTCCGCTCCAAGAAGTCCAAAACAGATTATACGTTAGCTTGTGGATGCCCCATGGTTCGTTCGGAACGTAGATCTCCATAGAGATATGGAACTTCTTTCGATCGAATCATATGTTAAATTCCTCGCGAGAACCTATTTCGACACAGCGTCAAATCATCCGAGCCGATAGTGGTAGCCGTCGCAAATTACTAAATAGTAATTCTAGTCTAAAGCCTGGAGGAATTGTCGCCGTGGACCAGCGTAACAGAACAGTAACAATTATCATTTTTTATATAAATTGTAATGTAGATTCAGATCGTCACCACTATGTAATGTCTGTGAAACTAGACTTTATTTCGTTTTACTATTAGTGAAAGAATTTGCATCATTGACTGTACAAGGTTTAGAAACGTAATGCATAAATTAATTAAATAACAACAAAACCATCTTTTATTTGAAGTACCTCACAGCTTAGTTATTTTTTCAATAAAAAGTAACTATAAATGTGTATATACATTTGATTAGGGTAGTTAAGTTCTTCGTAGTCTGGCCGCCACACCACTCAGGTACATAGAAATTGTAAGGGAATATTTTTTTTCTTTTTTGACTAGTTAGTTTAGAAAAAAAAATGAGATTACATATACGCACGTTTCGTCCCTCCTCCCGGAGGAAAGCGGCATGAGATTGTGGCCACTACGCCAAAACCTATAAACATTTAAAAAAAAATGGCAGCAGCGACTAACGATTGATTTCGATCTATCTGTGGTCGCCGTTGTATTTGGATTGTACTGAGCTTACCATCAGGGAGTACAGTCAATGTGCCAAGCTACTATAAAAAAAATACGAATTACGGATAAGGAATTAGTCAGTTCGCGACTTATTTGCAACTAAGGCAACAGCCGAAGACGAGGCACGCCACTTTGGCACCCTTGGAGCTTGTTACCATGTTTTAGCGGCTGAGTGCCTTAAGTACTCGCCTCCAAGCCGGAGTGAAGCTGTAAAAGCCGTCTGAGGCTTGAGGGCTCTTTCGACTTTAGGTTTTTTTTTTTTTTTTTCGAACTGACTACACTGTTAGCCTGATGGGCCCTGGAGCCTTTACGGCTTTTACAGCTTTACCGGGCTTGGTCGACTTTAGGAAGTAATTCATGCTACACCGGGCCGGATTCGTGCCACCGTGCCTACTTGTTTTTCGTGTTAACGAATCATCCTTAGAGAGCGGTCTTAAAAGTTGTTTTCATTGGAATTTCTACGAATTTACTTCTCCAAATATATTTTATAAGTTGATTGACTATTATTACTCGTTAATTACTGACCTCTGATAGTTTTCCTTTTAACTTCATTATACTACTACCAGAATTTTTTTCACTTATCTAAAAACAATCATTTATCTAACATTTGACTCTTACAAAAATTAGCACTTTAAAGCATAATATTTTGCAAACGGATCCTTAAATCAAAAAGTTGTTTCCAGACCCACAATATTTTTGAACGACCAACGACCAATCCAATGACACACCACACGATGTGATAGATGAGAAAAAAATCCCCCTTTACGTGTAGGGGAGGTACCCTAAACATTTCTTTAAAGATTTTTTTACCACTTTATCGGCTTGATTAACTCATATCAAATTACAGCTTTCTAGTACTATGAATCTCTGAGCTAAACCGCGGACAGACAGACAGACGGACATACCGAAACTTTTGGGTTCCTTTTGAATTCGGAATTCTAAATTGCTACTTATAATTTAAAGTATTAAAACCGTGCTGGTCTTTGAAAAAATCCAGCTTGTACTGGCACCAACCTCAAAAAAATTGTAAACCCCTAATTTGTGTCGTATCTACTTTTGATATCGTTTTGTTGATTAATTTCGTGTGTATATATATAAAAACATTATGTCATAATATTGAGTTATTTTTTTTTGAATTCGATTTTTTAATTACTTTTTTATTTTGTAATTTTTTGTTTGATATTTGTCACATATTGTATTTGACCAAGGTTCTGAGATGTTTTCACTTTGACATCACATCCGTAGCTCGTATCAATAAGCCGGCCGTTACACTTACCTACACGTATTTATACATATCTTGAAAACTACTAAATCGATTTTGATGACATTTGCACTATTCATACTAATTTGAAGAAAATGTAAGCCAATAAAAAAGTGTGCAGCAGTTCACACGTGTCAGAAGTAAAATCTTCAGAAGAAAATAAAAAATGTGCTTTAAAAATTCTTCTTAAATATCCTAATGAAGTGTGGTCGTGTCACACCACTAGACCAATCCGATGAAGATTTTAGACATGAAAATCAGGACTTGCATTAACCGTGCATAATGTAAATGTATTCTATCTCATTCTCTCGTAGGCTAAACCCTATAGATGTGTATTGTATTCTCTTTATACAGTCGCTTTATCGTTTCATCGAGTATGATATCACAAAGTTGCTAAAAAAGTTTTCACTTCAAATAATTTGTACTTTCTTTTTCCAACAGTATTATTGTAGTACACATCATTTTTTATTCGTATTAATTCTCAACCGATTTTCATGAAATGTTGTACAGCGGAAGTTTAAATTTTGTTTATACAACAAATATGTAAAACATGTTTACGGCCCGCCTGATGGTAAGCGGCTACCGTAGCCTATGGAAGCTAGTAATACCATAGGTATCACTAGCGCGTTGTCGACTTTGAACCCCTCTACCCCAAAAGAACTCTGGAAACGCTACTCATCGCAGGAACATAATGTAATTAAAGTTTGTTGAAACACACCGACAGAGGGCGTGAGTCCGCACTTTTCTCGTACGCAAAGCAACATTATCGAAAATTGAAACTAATAATAAATACTAAGTAATCGTTACCTCGAGATAGTGAACATTGTAATGAGTTTCATGGTATTGTGTGCGAATAAAAATAAAGTAATATTA
Organism: Saturnia pavonia; assembly: GCA_947532125.1. Taxonomy (NCBI): domain Eukaryota; kingdom Metazoa; phylum Arthropoda; class Insecta; order Lepidoptera; family Saturniidae; genus Saturnia; species Saturnia pavonia. The sequence goes on from OX383906.1 coordinate 15,901,346, forward strand.
TCGTTATTGGATTATGGTCTCGAATCAGATATTGTGAGGTTTAATTGTGGATTGTGCACGACACGGGGCAAGTGATAGTTACAAAACAACTAATATGTTACTTTATAAATGAGTCATATCTTTGGAATAATTGGAATTTGGAATAAGCGTAAATTATATTGCAGTTCACGGAAACGGCCGTTACCCTCAGGGATAATGGTATCCCCGGCCACATTACGGGTTATTTTCACCCAGTGTATCGACATTAAGGCCGACTTCTTTTCTCATATTTGGAGCTGTAATATATATACATATATATTATATTCATTTATTTCCGGCTACTCTTAGTTTCATCTCAGGAATCCGAGACATTCACAAAGTTTAAACACGTTACAAGTTTATATCGCTGATGTTAAATTTCAATACACCTATATGTTTTTTTACCGCCATTTTTCATACACGAAATTCCACGCGGACGAAGTCACAGGCACAGCTTGTTATAATATATTTATGATTAAAACAACCAATTGAATTTAAAAGTAGTGCAATTTAATGGTGTAACATTTCTTTTTTACATTTATTACATTGAAAAAATAACAAATTGAATACAATTAAAATAAAACTTTTTCAAATGATATATAGTCTAGCTAACCACAAGCTAAGCTACCTATTTCCCGAAGCATAATCCGGGGGGTACGCAGAGAGGTTCCGCGTCACTCGTAGCAGTGGGCGTTGCTGAAGCAAACGCCAGGATGGCGCACGCTATCATCATTATGTACTTTAACTGAAATGGAAACACAAAACTGTAGTTATGTAGGTGTCAGGGTATCCTTGAGATGTTGGTGAAGGAATACACCGTGATGTAACGATAGTGTGATTATAACTCTTTTGAGTGCTCGCAAAACTACAAGTTGAAAATCATTCGCCAAGTCACTACCAATGTGTTCCGACAGCTGCAATGGACAGCCAAATACAATTCCGTGTCTAAGACTTTATTATGTCACTTAACATCAGGTGAGTTTGTAATCACACGCTGTCATATATATTGACAAGATGAAGGAATTTATTGCTAATAAACATCAATTCTATTTCAACTTGTCTGCTTGAAATGTCATAATTTTATATTTTTTCAGTGTTGATTTAAAAGTTTACTTTAATTTACTAAATATATCTTACCTAAATTAGATAATAAAATATTACTAAGGCACTCAACTTTTGTATATTTTCAGGTATATATAGATATTTTTTACATCTATTATCACCATGTAATCGATATCAGTCAGGCGGATAAAAAGAATATTCCTCCAGGTATTATCTCCTAGGATATTTCATTTAACTAATGAAATGCCATACGAAGTAGAATACGTATACTTAACGTTTGATGTGAACCGGTAAGATACGATTACGCCGTAGTAACCGACATAGATATATAATCTATTTTCCACTTAACAGACATTTAAATGAAAATATAAACATTTAAAAACAAAATAATATTTTTACTTACAGAGTTCATGTTGGCAGTTCTTGTAGAATTGTGTTATAAGTAGATCAATTTTCGGTTTATATATACTTTTTCTTAGCTGAAAATAAATATAAAAAATTAAAATTAATTATACCTATACCGACATTAATCGTTAAAAAAAATGCTTCGAATCGTCCAACCGTCTCGTGATTATAATTATGAGAATGTATTATAATATATTCTTATTAACTTGTTCCAGCGGCTTCGCGCTCTTGACATTGCTATTGATGCAATCTTTTAATTGTTTACTCGTCGCTCCTAAGCCTATTTATGTATTTAAACATCGTGAATTTCAGAGGTTCTCGTATTCCGTTCAACATTTTTTTAATGAAAACGTATTTACTTTTTTAAATTATATACATATGTACGTACATTTCAGATATATTTCGATTAAACTTAAATAAATAAAAAAATGTAGGTAGAGACAAATAGATGTTATTCCGCATGAGAGATTCCTCACAGAAGGTCACAACTATAATTTGTCATGCTTGGCTAATGTTATCAAAATATTTTCTTAATTTAAAATAAGTTTTATTTAAATTTTTATATACCTAATTGACATAATCGAACATGGTGGAAATATTTGAAGAACTTCATGGATTTGAGCTTACTAAGTTCTTTCAATCGTGAATATGGTGGGTTGCGTTATTACATAACTTGAAGAGAGATTTGAGCAGGTCGGCATGACAGCGACGACTGGCTATGGTTTTTTTTTCGAACTGACTATACTGTTAGCCTTAGTGGCCCTGGTACATTTACGGCTTTTACAGCTTCACCGGGCTTGGGAGCGAGCGCTTAAGGCACTCAGCCACGAAAGCTTTGCAACAACATCCGAGGGTGCCAAAGTGGCCGAACCACGGCTCGACCTGTTGCGCGTATGCAAATGAGTCGCGATCTGGATAATTCCCTATCATTCGAGCTAAACTAACTATACATATATACATGTGCCTTCCCCCTGGGAGGAGAGAAGGAACATGTGTATGTGTATTTAGTGATCTGAATTTTTTTGTCTAACTAGGCAAAAAAAGAAAAAAAGGTCCATTACAGAACCTATGTACCTATGTGGTGTGCATGTGTGTATATTGCAGTGTCATGTGTGTCTGTGAGAGCTAGTGAATGTAGAGTCACTGTATCGCGCGAGCGGCTGCTTAGCTCAAGGGCTCCTTATCGATGGATCGAACCTAGGCTTGAGTTGCCGCAGAGGAGGCCGGTCGTGGCGGTGGCTATGAATTGTACATCCCTTGGTGGTCCCCGATGTTGTTGGATGACACTGTACCTACTTGCCATCAGGTAAAGAGACATCACTGTGCAGTGCTATGATTTAAAAAAATAAAGTTGTTTCATCACAAATTACACTTTAATTGTTTCTAAGACCATCTTAAAAAAAGTGCGGCTTGTGATAACACCTAGACCTAGACTGTCAGCAGTTTGCTTAGCTCGAATACTGCGATAGTTTGGCCATACCGCAAGAGGGAGTTCAAACAATCTGGAAAAGCAGCTGTTGACAAATTCGAGGGAAAGCGGTCGAGAGAAAGATGCGCAAGACGGTCATCGGGCCTGGTTAATAAAATTAGTTTTTTTATCTGTATTCTTAAGTTTGTCTGAATATGTGAAAGTTTCTTTGACTCTGAGTAGGGCTGTCGCGTATCTAAACATTCTACATGTATTAATGCAAGTTTAAGCTTTGTTTACTATTCTCACAAGACTAACTCTTGGGATGTGAGGGAAAATTGTGCATGTAAACGACAAAAATTAAATACTGTCTATATAGAGGACTCTATAGCTGGCACAGCGGCTTCGTATGCGTCAAATGTGATTGTGCAAATCAAATCAAAATGTTGCTCAGAGCAATTTATAAAATAAAAATATATACACATACATATAATACATACCTTAATTTCAACAATATATTATATATTCACAATTTAATCAGACTCATATTAATAAGTAAGTTAATACATCCGCATAGAGATTCCTTACGAAATTTCAAAAACATAATTCGTAATGCGTGGTTAATATTATTAAAATATTTATCTATTTAAAAAAATATTAAAATATTTATCTTATTAAAAAAGTTATATCTGGAAGAATAACAACACAGAGCCACAATTTTTGCATATGCATAATTAAAACTCGGAATGCTTGGGTAGGTATGGTATACCTTTTGTGACATCATAATTGAATATTGGCAAAGTTACTGATAAAAGATTATTTTAAAGAAGTACAGTACACAAGATATTAAAATTTTGATCTAATTTCTGAAGTGTAATAAGTGCTTAAATATATTAGAAATATATTTTTATACTTAACAAAATAAGCTTTAATATAATTTATCATATCATCGAACTAAAGAGTAAATACATATTAATTTTAATGAATAACGTTACAAGAGTTACCTTGTGTCACTGACCAGAGGCGAATATACATTATACAAAGGTACAAAATGATCCCTAAGAGAAAACGCATATAAATGTACCAAAACCACAAATTTCTTGCCCGACTGTTAAAATTAGTCAAAATTAAAAAAAGAAATTGTTAGTAAATGTGGTATACTATAATTTAAGCAGAAATATAGTCATGTAAATACAATTTCATTGTATTAAGAAAAAAAACTAAATTAACATCTTTGTCCGAAGACGATTTTGTCATGTCATATTTACTCTACTTTAAGTTGGTCGTTTCTCTTTTACCTATTGGCCCGTAGTCTTATAGGATAATCCTTAAATTGAAAAGAGAATTAAATAAACACACGATTTAATATACACATTATAAGAACCATGTTTTTAGGAAATAAAAACACTTAAATCGTTTGCTACTCAGTACTTACACCTTTACCTACCTTTATACATATGAAAAAAATAGAGGCGTTATGGAACGTATGTCAGATGTGAAGTATGGAAATTTAATGATATTTTTAATTTTTATATTGAAATATGAATACTTAAATATAAACGAAAAATACTAATATTGTGACGTAATTAATTAATAAAATTCAATGTTATTTAATTAGTTTATATCAATTTATTTACAAAACAAATATATTTTAATGATGTGCAACAACATAAAGTTAAAATTTTGTTTTACATTATGATTAAATTATTTAAACTGATATTCACGTATAACATATGGTTAGCATAAAAAACTACGCTAATAAACTAATACACACGTAGTAGAGAGAGAAGCGTTCATCATAGGTATAAATGTAAAGATGGGCCCCGAGCTAGGAACATTAAGTGGTTAAATCGTTCTACGCCCCGAGTCATACAGAGCTGACCAGATGCGACTCTGAACGACCGGCACGTAGCAACGTCCGAATAAAACGCTTTTACTCCCGTCCAAGTGCGCCATTAGATGTTTCACATCAAAAATGAAGCATTTAAACAAAAACATTATTAATTTGATAGTGCGAGTAAAATGATCCTTGGGATAATTTATTGTTATTTATAAATATTATTAATTTTAATATTATAATCGTTCATAAAGAGTAAACTGCTGTTGCGCGTCGGAGCGGAAAAACACAATAGTTTTATTGCTCGCTAAGTAAAAAGTTTTTTTAATAATTTTTCTTTAACAATGTAAAAGCCATAGAATTATGAATATACAGTACACAGCTAGCGGACTTTATTACTCTATGGTAAAAGCAGGTAAATGTTTAGTCCGGAGTGTGACCACCTTTTGCTGGCATTCATCTGGGCGTGTTGGCGAGTATATTCCTTATGGTTTCTTGCGGAATACGTTCCCACTCCGCGGTTATCACATTCTTTAGATCTCTGATGGTCCTCAAAACCGGATGTACTGATCTTACTCGTCAAAATCAAAATATACTTTATTCAATTTAGGGCCTAACAAGGCACTTATGAAGTCACCACGAGCGTCACTTCCAGACATCACTATCATTCACATAATGATCCACTCTATAACCTAATCTAACCTATTTTATAACTTTTTGACAGTAAAATCTGCTTGACATGGTCCTTGAACTCTTTGTCCGGCAAATCAGTAATGAGCTTCGGGATCTTATTGGAACATAGCAATATTACATTAAAAAAAAATATTAGTCTTACTAAGTCTAAAACACGGTACGACTAATTTATGTCAATTTGTAGTATTAAAACAGTGCTGCTCTTTAACAAAATCAAGCTTTTCAAAGTTTTTACGAATATACATCAACTATCAAGTTTTGTAAATTAATAAACACATATACGCAAGTTTCTTCGATCGACCAAAGTCGACCAACGATTGATATCGATCTCTCTGTGGTCTCTGTTGTATTTGGATTGTACTGTGCTTACCATCAGGGACAGTACAGTCAAAGTGCCATGCTACTGTAAAAAAAGACCAATTACGAATAGGAAATTAGACAGTTCACGACTTATTTGCAACTACGGTAACTATCCAAGACGAGGCGCGCCTCTTTGGCACCCTTGGAGCTTGTTGCCATGCTTTAGCGGCTGAGTGCCTTAAGGACTCGCCTCCAAGCCGGAGTGAATAATTCATGCTACACTGGGCCGGGGATTCCTGCCACCGTGCCCGGCCAGTGTAACTTGAATTATCCTTTAGAGAGCGGTCTTAAAGCTTTTCCAATGGATTTTTTTCGAAATTACTTCACCAAAGACATTTTACAAAAAAAAAAAAAACAACCAGGCAGTAATATTACAAAATCGTCTGATGCTGTATTCAGTCAACGTTTCAAAATAAAAACACCTAAAGTTAGTATCGTCTTTGCTCAACGTTTTAATAACTTTATATACAGACAAGTAAACAAGGCCTATGAGATAATTAATAGCGAATTTAGGGAAGCCAAGATTACAATTATTAATTGGTTGTCATCCTTGACCTACGAGGATAATGAAAATATTTTTCACATTCCTCTATAACCTTAATGGATAATTATTAGAGATCACTTACCTATAACATAAAAACTCTATATATATATATATATATATATATATATATATATATATATATATATAGTATGTATTTTATATTTCTGTAGGTATATATTTATTATATTATTGCATGTAAACCTTAAATTTATTCAATATACATTTGGATTCTGCGCACTCACGGCACTAATATAACACAAAAAATTGTATCTTGGTGTTGGTATTTATTTACTTTATTTATTTAGGATTTATTTCCTAGTGCGTGGATCTACGGTTTATTGTCATGTGTTGTAATATCAATTTAATAATAAAGATTTTTCTATTTCCTTTTTTTGTATTTTATTAATCGTTAACTCGTAAAGTCTACTTAACTCTGATATTTTTTCTTTTAACTTCATTAAAAGAAAATTTTAACCATAACTTTTTTCACATATCCAAAAACACGAATGGGGACACACTTGACTCTAACAAAATTAGCGCTTTAAAGCTTAATATTTTACAAACGGATTCTTACATCGAAAAGTTGTTTTTACAGACCCACAATATTTTTGAACGACCTATCCAACGACACAACACACGATGTAAATATACGAGAATAAATCCCACTTTACGTGTAGGGGAGGTACCGTAAATGTTGTTATTAAGATTTTTTTACCACTTTATCGGCTTGATTGGTATGTATACCCATACCAAATTACAGCTTTCTAGTACTATGAATCTCTGAGCTAAGCCGCGGACAGACAGCGTACATACCGAAATTTTTGGGTTACTTTTGACTTCGGAATCCTAAAAACTTTTATTAGTCTTACTAATAATTTAAAATATTAAAACCGTGCTGGTCTTTGACAAAATCCAGCTTGTACTTGCACCAACCTCAAAAAATTTTTAAACCCCTAATTTGTTTCGTACCTACTTTTGATATCGTTTTGTTGGTTAATTTGATGTATATATATACATATAAACATTATTTCATAATATTGAGTTAATTTTTTTGAAGTCGATTTTTTTAATTACTCTTTTATTTTGTAATCTTTTGTTTGATATTTCTCACATATTGTATTTGACCAAGGTTCTGAGAGGTTTTCCCTTTGACATCGCACCCATAGATCGTATCAATAAGTCGGCCGTCACACTTACATACACGTATTTGTAAACTTTGAAAACTACTATTAATTCCCAACCGATTTTCATGAAATTTTGTACACCGGAAGTACCTATACATTTTATTTATACAATAACAAATATGTCAAACAAGTATACGGCCCGCTGATGGTAAGCGGCTACCGTAGCCTATGGATGCTAGTAATACCATAGGTATCACTAGCGCGTGGTTGGCCTTGAATTCCTCTACCCCAAAAGAGCTCTGGAAACGCTACTCATCGCAGGAACATAATGTAATTAACGTTTATTGAAATGCACCGGCAGAGGGCGTGAGTCCGCACTTTTCGCGTACGCAAAGCAACATTATCGAAAATTGAAGGTAATAAGAAATACTAAGTAATCGTTACTTCGAGATAGAGGACATTGGAATGAGTTTCATGGTATTGTGTGGGAGTAAAAATAAATTAAATATTATCGTTATTGGATTATGGTCTTGAATCAGATATTGTGAGGTTTAATTGTGGATTGTGCACGACACGGGGTAAGTGATAGTTACAAAACAACAAATATGTTACTTTATAAATGAGTCATATCTTTGGAATAATTGGAATTTGGAATAAGCATAAATTTTATTACAGTTCATGGAAACGCCCAGTACCCTCAGGGATAATGGTATCCCCGACCACATTATGGGTTATTTTCACCCAGTATATCGACATTAAGGCCGACTTCTTTCCTCATATTTGGAGCTGTAATATATATACATATGTATTATATTCATTTACTTCCGGCTACTCTTAGTTTCGTCTCAGGAATCCGAGACATTCACAAAGTTTAAACACGTTACACTTTTATATCGCTGATGTTAAATTTCAATACACCTACATGTTTTTTTACCGCCATTTTTCATACACGAAATTCCACGCGGACGAAGTCACAGGCACAGCTTGTTATAATATATTTATAATTAAAACAACCAATTTAATTTAAAAGTATTGCAATTTAATGGTGTAACATTTCTTTTTTACATTTATTACATTGAAAAAATAACAAATTGAATACAATTAAAATAAAACTTTTTCAAATGATATATAGTCTAGCTAACCACAAGCTAAGCTACCTATTTCCCGAAGCATAATCCGGGGGGTACGCAGAGAGGTTCCGCGTCACTCGTAGCAGTGGGCGTTGCTGAAGCAAACGCCAGGATGGCGCACGCTATCATCATTATGTACTTTAACTGAAATGGAAACACAAAACTGTAGTTATGTAGGTGTCAGGGTATCCTTGAGATGTTGGTGAAGGAATACACCGTGATGTAACGATAGTGTGATTATAACTCTTTTGAGTGCTCGCAAAACTACAAGTTGAAAATCATTCGCCAAGTCACTACCAATGTGTTCCGACAGCTGCAATGGACAGCCAAATACAATTCCGTGTCTAAGACTTTATTATGTCACTTAACATCAGGTGAGTTTGTAATCACACGCTGTCATATATATTGACAAGATGAAGGGATTTATTGCTAATAAACATCAATTCTATTTCAACTTGTCTGCTTGAAATGTCATAATTTTATATTTTTTCAGTGTTGATTTAAAAGTTTACTTTAATTTACTAAATATATCTTACCTAAATTAGTTAATCAAATATTACTAAGGCACTCAACTTTTGTATATTTTCAGGTATATATAGATATTTTTTACATCTATTATCACCATGTAATCGGTATCAATCAGGCGGATAAAAAGAGTATTCCTCCAGCAGGTATTATCTCCTAGGATATTTCATTTAACTAATGAAATGCCATACGAAGTAGAATACGTATACTTAACGTTTGATGTGAACCGGTAAGATACGATTAAGCCGTAGTATCGACATAGATATATAATCTATTTTCCACTTAACAGACATTTAAATGAAAATATAAACATTTAAAAACAAAATAATATTTTTACTTACAGAGTTCATGTTGGCAGTTCTTGTAGAATTGTGTTATAAGTAGATCAATTTTCGGTTTATATATACTTTTTCTTCGCTGAAAATGCAAATAAAATATTAAAATTACGGACATTAATCATTATTAGAAAAAACGCATCAAACCGTCCAACCGTCTCATAATATATTTTTATTAGGAACTAACTTGTTCCAGCGACTTCGCGCTCTTGACATTGCTATTGATGCACTCTTTTAATTGTTTACTCGTTCCTCCTAAGCCTAATTATGTATTTTAACATCGTGAATTTCAGAGGCTCTAATATTCCGTTCAACATTTTTTTTAAAGAAAAACTATATACCTTTCTAAATTATACACACATACGTACGTACATTTCAAATATATTTCGACGATACTGAAATAATTTAAAAAATGTAGGTAGAGCTGCATAGCTGATTTTTCGCATCAGAGATTCCTTACTGAAGGTCACATCTATAATTTGTCATGCTTGGCTAATGTTATGAAAGTATTTCCGTAATTAAAAATAAGTGTTATTTAAATTTTTATATAATTGAAGCAATCGAACATTCTGGAAATATTTAAAGGACTTCAATGATGTGAGAGAACGGAGCTTACTTGGTTCTTTCAATCGTGAATATGCTGGGTTGTGTTATTACATAACGTGAATAGATATTTGAGCAGGTCGGCATGACAGCGACGACTGTTGGATGACACTGTACCTACTTGCCGTCAGGTAAAGAGCCATCACTTTGCAGTGATCTGATAAAAACATTAAAGTCGTTTAATTAATCGCCAAGTCTTCAATTTGTCAATTGTAAGAGTAAATATAATTCTAAACAATAAAGTTGATTTGTTTTTTTTTTTATGCCAAAAGGCGCAAACAGGCAGACAGCCCATCTGATGGTAAATGGTTACCGTCACCTATGGACAACTGCAACACCAGGGGCATTACAGCCTTGGAGACTGTATTTCAAGCCTTTTTTGAAGAGCCCCGTGTCATAGCCCTGGGGGAAAACCGAGCTGGGCAACCCATTCCACAAGCCTAGCGTACGTGACAGGAAGGTTCTAGAGAACCTTACTGTTGTCGCGTTTCGGCTAGGTTTTGTGATTCTCTGGCCTCAAATAGAAAAAGATTGTATTTAAATGTTCGATTTGTATATTATTATTTAATGTATATTGTTTTCCTTGTTACTTAGTGCTGAGTAGTGCATTTTAGTTTATATTTTAATATAATTGACGGGTATGTTGGTTGGTTGGTACAGACGGGCGCGGGGCACGTGGTGCATGTCAGTGCCGCCGTCGTCGATTGGTTACGTACGCGCATGCGTATTACTTGATCGCGGTGGTTATTTAAAACGTACAACAATGGCGAACGATAAACATATTCATAAAGAAAAACGAATCAATATAAATGGGGTGTAAGTGTGTAGCATCTTAAGACTTGAGACACCCAAGCGATCCACACCTGCACATGGTGCATCATAGCATAGTTGAAAAGCTAGTCATAGTGACTCGCTTATGCGCTTCGTGTTTCGGGATCAAGTGGTGCATATCCAGTTTCTGTTCATTCAGGCCAGTATCCAGCGAGGACTGGTGATGTGTTGTTTTTGAACATATAATTATTCATCTTTATGGTAACTACTAGTTGACCCCGTAAACGTTGTTCAGTAGTCATCAGTCGACCACAGCGCCACCTAGCGCTTTTTATAAAACTACAAATCTTGCAAACAAGCATAAGATCCGCCTGATGGCAAGCGGCTAGCGTAGCCTATGTACTCTTGTAATACCATAGGTATCACTAGCACGTTGCTGACCTATCCCAATGAGCTCTAGAAACTCTACTAACCGCAGGAACACAACACAAGATAATTTGATTATGATTTTCTGTACGGTGGATGTATTGCACCAGTCGGGCTGCCCCAAGTAGAGAGAAATCTCCAAAGAAATTTCTCTGTTCCCTGCCTACCTCTCTTACGTTCAGCATTGCATAAAAACCCCCTTGGAAAAACACTTAGACCTACTGAATCTCATCGTGATCGGTCCAACTGTTTTATTGTTTATCAATCTCTGTTTAAACCCTTAGGTGCTGGTGAGAACTGTTTGAAGACTTGGAACGCCGCGACCCACCAACACGTCCGACGTGGTGTTGCCAATACATTGTTATATAAAATACATTATATTGGTTCCCAACAGTCTCATATATGTATATCAATATTATTTTTTATAGATATTAAATTAATTTAAGGAGGTCACACGAACACCCCATACCACGTTTATCAAAGCCTCTTTCGCTTGGCGGCCATCTTGTATTCGTGGATGGACTTGAGTAGGTAAAACGATCCGACGATGATGACCAAGGTGGTTCCCGACGAGACCACGTAGTAGCGGTCAGTGTTACCGTCAGGCACTTCCCAAATTAACGTATCAGTTAACTAGAAAAAAAATTTTTTTTTCTCATTACTATTAAATACTAGATGTGCCCCACGGTTACACCCTTGTCAGTTTATTGGGTGCGTTCCTGGAGAGCACTCGCGTCCAGTTACACTTGTTGCGTCATTCTACTTTGTGATAGTTATACATCTATATACACTAGTGCTGGAAAAATGTACATCGACACTTTTATCGATGTACACTTAGCTAGTTAGTGATCTACTGAAAATGGACAAATATATCTCAAGGTCCTCCTCGGAGTCAAGCCTGGGTGGAAAAAGACCTGCAGAAAAACACCAGCTGAGTGGCTCCAGCCTAAACGCCCGTGGCGCTCGTCTCGTACAATAGCAAGCCAGGTTAAACCTAAGCCTTCATTTGTGAGTAAAAACAGCTTTAGTAATCTTTCTGATGTCCAGAACGTGGATGGGGTGTTTCCTGGCCACCACGACGGTGATGCCCCTACAGGCTTTAGTAAAAAGAGCCATATTCCGTCTATAATCATAGAAATTCAAAACGATTGGACGCACAATTTTATCAATGACATGATACTTAGATTCACCAAAAGTTTCCACCTCCAGTACAGAAACAAATGCAAAGTTGCAGTACATTGTTATTCCACGACATGTCACCAAAAAGTCAAAGAAGGACTCCTGACTGAAAGTGTACCTGTTCATACCTTCTCAAGGAAGGATGAAATAACTTATAAGGTGGTTATTAGAGGGCTCCCATCGATGGATCCAGAAGATGTCCGTAATGAACTGACTGAGATGGGCTTTAGTACCTCAAAAGTGATTGAAATTAAATCAAAAACTAACACCAACTCATCTTTTTGTCCATTGTTCCTCGTTCAGTTGGCACCGGGCGCGGATATATCAAAATTTAGACAAATACGCTACTTATGCAACTGCGTAATTGAAATTCGCAAATACAAGCCAAGGAACTGGAAAGGTACCCAGTGCTTTCGTTGCCAAGGATTTGTTCATGCTTCCAATAACTGTAACCTACCTGCACGTTGTGTTAAATGTCTAGAGCCTCATCCCTCAAGCAGCTGTCCAAAGAAAGAACGCGTTACCCCTGCCCATTGCTGTAACTGCAAGGAAGCACATCCCGCAAATTTTCGAAATTGCGTCGCACGACAAGCTTACATTAAACGCATCCGGGCCCGCAATGAAACACGTACAGCCAAAATTCAAGATGCAATTCATAAGATTCCTACACGTCTTTTCACGGATAAACACAAAGCTGACAGTAACAAAACTCCTGTAAGCCCTACACGTACCTTCGCAGCTATAACAACTTCAGTTAACTGCAATATGAATTCTCAACAAATTACTCAATCGGAGCTCAACGAGCATTACATACACCATGATACTAGCACCAGAGATATGCTGCGTGTATTAAACATTATTAAAACTATTAAAAAAGATTTTCTTGCCTGCAATACAATGGTTGACAAAGTCATCCTAATCTTGACACATCTTGGCCAGTACTGATTAATGAATTACTGGACTTGGCGGTGAGTGATTTATCCGTTGATATTATTGCCCTATGTGAAACTCGTCTTCCTCGAAATGCCCTCTTGGACACGCCTGGCTTTAACTGTTATCGTCAGGACAAACACCATAACGGCCGAGGACAAGGTGTAGCTCTTTTGGTCAGGTCTAACTTAGAACATTCACGTATTAAACTTCCCAATACTACGTATCTAGAAACTGTTGGAATAGAACTTCGCTCGCATAATAGGTGCTTAATCGTTGTCTCCATCTACCAATCTCCCAACTTAGCTCTTATACTCTCTGATATAGAAGCCCTTCTGCACCTAGGTTCTCAAGTATTGATAATGGGTGACTTTAACGCAAAGCACCCATATTGGAATTGTCACGGTACAAACGCTTGTGGCAAAATCCTTTATAATCATATGACCAAAAATGAATACGTAATTCATGCTCCTACTTCTCCTACACTAGTTCACTATCTAGTAATTTCCAAGAATGTTCACGACTTAAATGAGGTCACATCTCTACCTGCTCTCTCCTCTAACCACCTACCAGTTTACTTCATAATAGGAGGAACATTCCAGCGTACAATCCAAGAGTTTTATAGGTATAAAGATGCTGACTGGCCAGCTTATCGCTCATTCTTAAACCACAAAATAACGCTTAGTACTAAAACCCTAAACTCTACCAGAGACATCGACGAGTCTATTCACCACTTTACGGCCATTCTAACTTCTGCTAGAGAACTATATGTCCCAGTCGGTAAAGTTTGCCATAAATCTACCCCGTTACCTAAACGTCTTAAGAAACTCATTAAAGTTAAAAATAGCCTTCGCAGACTTGAACTATCCTCGACACAAATCTACACCCGTCGTACCCTAAGATTTATGTTAAACATGCTGCAAAATGAAATAAATACAAAGCTCCGTTTACATAACGATTGGGTTTGGAATAAAAGGTTGGCAAAGGTAGACAACCCATCCTCAGACATATGGCGTGTGGCTAAAAACCTTCATCCTAAATCTACTGCCATACCGGCACTTAAAGTTAAGGATGGATCTCTATCCTGCTCTCCTAAACACCAATGTACTAGCTGACACATTTCTCGAAAACATGAACCTTACTTTGAATTGGGTTAGCAATGATATTGAAGCAAACGTTATGGCTTCCGTTAAAATGTTAGAATCTCATACTCCTGATGCTTCTCTTCCCCCTATCAAGCCACGTGAACTTAGTGGAATCCTGCGTGATCTTAAATGGCGTAAGTCCCCTGGATTAGACGATTTGCATAATCCTATCCTTAAAAACTTAACCCGCAAAGCCTTGGTTCTTTTGACCAAGATTCTTAATGCCTGTCTTCTCCTTTCATATTTCCCCGTGGCTTGGAAAACAGCCAAAATCATTCCAGTGCTTAAACCTGGTAAAGATGAATCTGTTAGCTCAAACTACAGACCCATAAGTCTACTCTCTTCGCTGAGTAAAATTTTTGAACGTCTTATTTACTCGCGACTGTTAAAAGTTTCTGAGCATATTTTAAGCGATTACCAGTTTGGGTTCCGTAAACACCATTCTACTACTCTTCAGTTCGAGTTTGCTCGAGTTGCCAAACATGTCAGGTATCACTTTAGTAAGGGAGAATCGACAGGAATGTTTCTCCTTGATATTGAAAAGGCTTTTGACACTGTTTGGCACCATGGACTACTTCACAAATTAGTCACCTTAAAAATTCCTTTGGCCATTATCAAACTCCTACATTCCTACCTGTTGAATCGCCAATTTGTTGTCAGTATTGGCAGTACGATTTCTGATCCCCGTGCTGCTCCAGCTGGTGTCCCTCAGGGTTTCACTTTGGGACCGTATCTGTTTCTGTTATTTATTAACGATATTCCTGTACAACCGCGCACCAAGCTTGCTTGTTTTGCAGATGATACTGCCTCACTAACTTCTTCCATAGATATTGATCTCATCATTGATAGGCTGCAGCTTTCATTGCTATCTTTACAGCACTTCTTCACGATGTGGAAGCTCAAACTCAATGAGACCAAAACCGAAGCGATTCTATTTACCAAAACGCGCAAGCGCCCAATTAGACACTTGCACTTACATTGCCATGATGTTGAGTGGAAACCATCTGTCAAGTACTTAGGAGTCCTTTTGGACACGAAACTAACTTGGTCACCTCATATCACGCATGCTACATTGAATGCGATCAAAGCCATGGGCGCCTTAAATGCAATCTTCAATAGACGAAGTGTCCTCAGCCCTAGTACCAAATTACGAATCTATACCACACTTATTAGACCTTGCTTGACTTATGCTGCTCCCGTGTGGGGCAGTACTTGCATCACAAATATAAATAAAATCCAAGTCATCCAGAATAAAGCACTAAAAATAGCTTTTAATACACCCTTCTTCACTAATCTAACTAAACTACATGAATCTATTAAATTTCCATTGCTCAGAAACTACATTTACATGTTAACACAAAACTTTAAACTGAAATCAATCAATAACAGTAACGTTGAAATATCATCTCTAAATAATTGACACATTGTATAAAGTTTGTCTCTTTGCACATACATAACATTATATCGATGTCGATGAAATCATGCACCGCCCCGTCTCTAGTTCACCGTTACTTGGTTGCAACAAAGTCGCGCGATGTTTACCCACATTGGTCAAGATGTCTAACTGATATTGTCTACCATTGTTTTATTCTACCTTCTTTATATTTTTCTACTAATTAACTTTGGTTAATGTTATACATTTTATTTACTATTTACCTGCTAAAAATGTATCTTCTAGTTTTAACGAGATGCGCAAATATTACTTTTTTACATTGTTAAATTGATCCAATTGTTATTGTCTTAAAAAGTTTAACATTATTTTATAAGTTTGAAAAAGGCGTTGTTAGCCTAATAAACATTTAATACGTTTAAGATTCTGATGCCTCGATTAAGTTCTTTGCTTTAAGAAATTTGTACTTTTGATTAATAAAATGATTTATAAAGTTTATTGGGCCAACTGTCTACCGAGCAGCCGCGCGACTAACGCATCCGTGTAGACTACCGGTGCTTTTACTTACCGTACTTGCTTACAGCTTTCCAGATTGCTTGCTGTTCATGTTTTCTGCTCCGCTGCTAGGGTAGTTGTACAGCATATAATCTTCCCCTTTAAATAGGCTATAGTAAATATATTTTTTAAATCTAACTAGGTTTTCTAGAGATTAGCGCGTTTAAATAAACAAACAATTTCTTAAGCTTTATAATATAGCATGGATTAATACTTTAGTCGGAAATGGAATCCGAGATTTAAAATATGTACAATGGTGTTGCCAATTCAAATAATAATCTTGTTTGTGTGTTTTTTCAAAAAGGACTAAAATCGCAATAAATCTATACGTATAACTTAAACACCTAGAACAAAATATTACAGATACAAAATTTTGTCTATTTTGTTATTAAGAATATTATTTCCTGTTTATTAACTTTAACAACAAGTAAAATTACTTAACTACTTGACTACTGAATTGGTATTTCATTCATTCATTTATTCAGGTTTACGCTTTGATTCGAATTATCCGAATTATCGTATTATTAGCGCCGCTCCGTACGCGCCAACATCGCATAAATGGCGAAACTACACTAAAGTAAGCTGCACGGTTTGACGTGCAACATACTCAAACAGAGTGAAATCGCGAAGTTTGTTATAATATTTATTAAATTTCCCTCCACCTTTTCGGTATCCCAATCCCCTTGGCCCTCCAGACTAAATATCTGGGTCTCATCCTCGACAATAGACTGAACTTCAATACACATGTCCGTATAGTCCGGAACAGGGCTGCCATAGTCCTGGGCCGCTTGCATCCTCTATTATTCTCGGTTAGCAAAATGTCCCAGAGACAAGCTTACACTATACTATATAGACATGTATGTCCGCCCGGTCCTAACATGTACCTAAGTTGCATTAGCACATATGTCCAAGCATAATTTAGTCCGCTCCAAGAAGTCCAAAACAGATTATACGTTAGCTTGTGGATGCCCCATGGTTCGTTCGGAACGTAGATCTCCATAGAGATATGGAACTTCTTTCGATCGAATCATATGTTAAATTCCTCGCGAGAACCTATTTCGACACAGCGTCAAATCATCCGAGCCGATAGTGGTAGCCGTCGCAAATTACTAAATAGTAATTCTAGTCTAAAGCCTGGAGGAATTGTCGCCGTGGACCAGCGTAACAGAACAGTAACAATTATCATTTTTTATATAAATTGTAATGTAGATTCAGATCGTCACCACTATGTAATGTCTGTGAAACTAGACTTTATTTCGTTTTACTATTAGTGAAAGAATTTGCATCATTGACTGTACAAGGTTTAGAAACGTAATGCATAAATTAATTAAATAACAACAAAACCATCTTTTATTTGAAGTACCTCACAGCTTAGTTATTTTTTCAATAAAAAGTAACTATAAATGTGTATATACATTTGATTAGGGTAGTTAAGTTCTTCGTAGTCTGGCCGCCACACCACTCAGGTACATAGAAATTGTAAGGGAATATTTTTTTTCTTTTTTGACTAGTTAGTTTAGAAAAAAAAATGAGATTACATATACGCACGTTTCGTCCCTCCTCCCGGAGGAAAGCGGCATGAGATTGTGGCCACTACGCCAAAACCTATAAACATTTAAAAAAAAATGGCAGCAGCGACTAACGATTGATTTCGATCTATCTGTGGTCGCCGTTGTATTTGGATTGTACTGAGCTTACCATCAGGGAGTACAGTCAATGTGCCAAGCTACTATAAAAAAAATACGAATTACGGATAAGGAATTAGTCAGTTCGCGACTTATTTGCAACTAAGGCAACAGCCGAAGACGAGGCACGCCACTTTGGCACCCTTGGAGCTTGTTACCATGTTTTAGCGGCTGAGTGCCTTAAGTACTCGCCTCCAAGCCGGAGTGAAGCTGTAAAAGCCGTCTGAGGCTTGAGGGCTCTTTCGACTTTAGGTTTTTTTTTTTTTTTTTTTTCGAACTGACTACACTGTTAGCCTGATGGGCCCTGGAGCCTTTACGGCTTTTACAGCTTTACCGGGCTTGGTCGACTTTAGGAAGTAATTCATGCTACACCGGGCCGGATTCGTGCCACCGTGCCTACTTGTTTTTCGTGTTAACGAATCATCCTTAGAGAGCGGTCTTAAAAGTTGTTTTCATTGGAATTTCTACGAATTTACTTCTCCAAATATATTTTATAAGTTGATTGACTATTATTACTCGTTAATTACTGACCTCTGATAGTTTTCCTTTTAACTTCATTATACTACTACCAGAATTTTTTTCACTTATCTAAAAACAATCATTTATCTAACATTTGACTCTTACAAAAATTAGCACTTTAAAGCATAATATTTTGCAAACGGATCCTTAAATCAAAAAGTTGTTTCCAGACCCACAATATTTTTGAACGACCAACGACCAATCCAATGACACACCACACGATGTGATAGATGAGAAAAAAATCCCCCTTTACGTGTAGGGGAGGTACCCTAAACATTTCTTTAAAGATTTTTTTACCACTTTATCGGCTTGATTAACTCATATCAAATTACAGCTTTCTAGTACTATGAATCTCTGAGCTAAACCGCGGACAGACAGACAGACGGACATACCGAAACTTTTGGGTTCCTTTTGAATTCGGAATTCTAAATTGCTACTTATAATTTAAAGTATTAAAACCGTGCTGGTCTTTGAAAAAATCCAGCTTGTACTGGCACCAACCTCAAAAAAATTGTAAACCCCTAATTTGTGTCGTATCTACTTTTGATATCGTTTTGTTGATTAATTTCGTGTATATATATATAAAAACATTATGTCATAATATTGAGTTATTTTTTTTTTGAATTCGATTTTTTAATTACTTTTTTATTTTGTAATTTTTTGTTTGATATTTGTCACATATTGTATTTGACCAAGGTTCTGAGATGTTTTCACTTTGACATCACATCCGTAGCTCGTATCAATAAGCCGGCCGTCACACTTACCTACACGTATTTATACATATCTTGAAAACTACTGAATCGATTTTGATGACATTTGCACTATTCACACTAAGTTGAAGAAAATGTAAGCCAATAAAAAAGTGTGCAGCAGTTCACACGTGTCAGAAGTAAAATATTCAGAAGAAAATAAAAAATGTGCTTTAAAAATTCTTCTTAAATATCCTAATGAAGTGTGGTCGTGTCACACCACTAGACCAATCCGATGAAGATTTTAGACATGAAAATCAGGACTTGCATTAACCGTGCATAATGTAAATGTATTCTATCTCATTCTCTCGTAGGCTAAACCCTATAGATGTGTATTGTATTCTCTTTATACAGTCGCTTTATCGTTTCATCGAGTATGATATCACAAAGTTGCTAAAAAAGTTTTCACTTCAAATAATTTGTACTTTCTTTTTCCAACAGTATTATTGTAGTACACATCATTTTTTAT
This sequence comes from Saturnia pavonia, assembly GCA_947532125.1. Lineage (NCBI taxonomy): Eukaryota > Metazoa > Arthropoda > Insecta > Lepidoptera > Saturniidae > Saturnia > Saturnia pavonia. Next base: position 15,921,208 of record OX383906.1, read on the forward strand.
TCGTATTAATTCTCAACCGATTTTCATGAAATGTTGTACAGCGGAAGTTTAAATTTTGTTTATACAACAAATATGTAAAACATGTTTACGGCCCGCCTGATGGTAAGCGGCTACCGTAGCCTATGGAAGCTAGTAATACCATAGGTATCACTAGCGCGTTGTCGACTTTGAACCCCTCTACCCCAAAAGAACTCTGGAAACGCTACTCATCGCAGGAACATAATGTAATTAAAGTTTGTTGAAACACACCGACAGAGGGCGTGAGTCCGCACTTTTCTCGTACGCAAAGCAACATTATCGAAAATTGAAACTAATAATAAATACTAAGTAATCGTTACCTCGAGATAGTGAACATTGTAATGAGTTTCATGGTATTGTGTGCGAATAAAAATAAAGTAATATTATCGTTATTGGATTATGGTCTCGAATCAGATATTGTGAGGTTTAATTGTGGATTGTGCACGACACGGGGCAAGTGATAGTTACAAAACAACTAATATGTTACTTTATAAATGAGTCATATCTTTGGAATAATTGGAATTTGGAATAAGCGTAAATTATATTGCAGTTCACGGAAACGGCCGTTACCCTCAGGGATAATGGTATCCCCGGCCACATTACGGGTTATTTTCACCCAGTGTATCGACATTAAGGCCGACTTCTTTTCTCATATTTGGAGCTGTAATATATATACATATATATTATATTCATTTATTTCCGGCTACTCTTAGTTTCATCTCAGGAATCCGAGACATTCACAAAGTTTAAACACGTTACAAGTTTATATCGCTGATGTTAAATTTCAATACACCTATATGTTTTTTTACCGCCATTTTTCATACACGAAATTCCACGCGGACGAAGTCACAGGCACAGCTTGTTATAATATATTTATGATTAAAACAACCAATTGAATTTAAAAGTAGTGCAATTTAATGGTGTAACATTTCTTTTTTACATTTATTACATTGAAAAAATAACAAATTGAATACAATTAAAATAAAACTTTTTCAAATGATATATAGTCTAGCTAACCACAAGCTAAGCTACCTATTTCCCGAAGCATAATCCGGGGGGTACGCAGAGAGGTTCCGCGTCACTCGTAGCAGTGGGCGTTGCTGAAGCAAACGCCAGGATGGCGCACGCTATCATCATTATGTACTTTAACTGAAATGGAAACACAAAACTGTAGTTATGTAGGTGTCAGGGTATCCTTGAGATGTTGGTGAAGGAATACACCGTGATGTAACGATAGTGTGATTATAACTCTTTTGAGTGCTCGCAAAACTACAAGTTGAAAATCATTCGCCAAGTCACTACCAATGTGTTCCGACAGCTGCAATGGACAGCCAAATACAATTCCGTGTCTAAGACTTTATTATGTCACTTAACATCAGGTGAGTTTGTAATCACACGCTGTCATATATATTGACAAGATGAAGGGATTTATTGCTAATAAACATCAATTCTATTTCAACTTGTCTGCTTGAAATGTCATAATTTTATATTTTTTCAGTGTTGATTTAAAAGTTTACTTTAATTTACTAAATATATCTTACCTAAATTAGATAATAAAATATTACTAAGGCACTCAACTTTTGTATATTTTCAGGTATATATAGATATTTTTTACATCTATTATCACCATGTAATCGATATCAGTCAGGCGGATAAAAAGAATATTCCTCCAGGTATTATCTCCTAGGATATTTCATTTAACTAATGAAATGCCATACGAAGTAGAATACGTATACTTAACGTTTGATGTGAACCGGTAAGATACGATTACGCCGTAGTAACCGACATAGATATATAATCTATTTTCCACTTAACAGACATTTAAATGAAAATATAAACATTTAAAAACAAAATAATATTTTTACTTACAGAGTTCATGTTGGCAGTTCTTGTAGAATTGTGTTATAAGTAGATCAATTTTCGGTTTATATATACTTTTTCTTAGCTGAAAATAAATATAAAAAATTAAAATTAATTATACCTATACCGACATTAATCGTTAAAAAAAATGCTTCGAATCGTCCAACCGTCTCGTGATTATAATTATGAGAATGTATTATAATATATTCTTATTAACTTGTTCCAGCGGCTTCGCGCTCTTGACATTGCTATTGATGCAATCTTTTAATTGTTTACTCGTCGCTCCTAAGCCTATTTATGTATTTAAACATCGTGAATTTCAGAGGTTCTCGTATTCCGTTCAACATTTTTTTAATGAAAACGTATTTACTTTTTTAAATTATATACATATGTACGTACATTTCAGATATATTTCGATTAAACTTAAATAAATAAAAAAATGTAGGTAGAGACAAATAGATGTTATTCCGCATGAGAGATTCCTCACAGAAGGTCACAACTATAATTTGTCATGCTTGGCTAATGTTATCAAAATATTTTCTTAATTTAAAATAAGTTTTATTTAAATTTTTATATACCTAATTGACATAATCGAACATGGTGGAAATATTTGAAGAACTTCATGGATTTGAGCTTACTAAGTTCTTTCAATCGTGAATATGGTGGGTTGCGTTATTACATAACTTGAAGAGAGATTTGAGCAGGTCGGCATGACAGCGACGACTGGCTATGGTTTTTTTTTCGAACTGACTATACTGTTAGCCTTAGTGGCCCTGGTACATTTACGGCTTTTACAGCTTCACCGGGCTTGGGAGCGAGCGCTTAAGGCACTCAGCCACGAAAGCTTTGCAACAACATCCGAGGGTGCCAAAGTGGCCGAACCACGGCTCGACCTGTTGCGCGTATGCAAATGAGTCGCGATCTGGATAATTCCCTATCATTCGAGCTAAACTAACTATACATATATACATGTGCCTTCCCCCTGGGAGGAGAGAAGGAACATGTGTATGTGTATTTAGTGATCTGAATTTTTTTGTCTAACTAGGCAAAAAAAGAAAAAAAGGTCCATTACAGAACCTATGTACCTATGTGGTGTGCATGTGTGTATATTGCAGTGTCATGTGTGTCTGTGAGAGCTAGTGAATGTAGAGTCACTGTATCGCGCGAGCGGCTGCTTAGCTCAAGGGCTCCTTATCGATGGATCGAACCTAGGCTTGAGTTGCCGCAGAGGAGGCCGGTCGTGGCGGTGGCTATGAATTGTACATCCCTTGGTGGTCCCCGATGTTGTTGGATGACACTGTACCTACTTGCCATCAGGTAAAGAGACATCACTGTGCAGTGCTATGATTTAAAAAAATAAAGTTGTTTCATCACAAATTACACTTTAATTGTTTCTAAGACCATCTTAAAAAAAGTGCGGCTTGTGATAACACCTAGACCTAGACTGTCAGCAGTTTGCTTAGCTCGAATACTGCGATAGTTTGGCCATACCGCAAGAGGGAGTTCAAACAATCTGGAAAAGCAGCTGTTGACAAATTCGAGGGAAAGCGGTCGAGAGAAAGATGCGCAAGACGGTCATCGGGCCTGGTTAATAAAATTAGTTTTTTTATCTGTATTCTTAAGTTTGTCTGAATATGTGAAAGTTTCTTTGACTCTGAGTAGGGCTGTCGCGTATCTAAACATTCTACATGTATTAATGCAAGTTTAAGCTTTGTTTACTATTCTCACAAGACTAACTCTTGGGATGTGAGGGAAAATTGTGCATGTAAACGACAAAAATTAAATACTGTCTATATAGAGGACTCTATAGCTGGCACAGCGGCTTCGTATGCGTCAAATGTGATTGTGCAAATCAAATCAAAATGTTGCTCAGAGCAATTTATAAAATAAAAATATATACACATACATATAATACATACCTTAATTTCAACAATATATTATATATTCACAATTTAATCAGACTCATATTAATAAGTAAGTTAATACATCCGCATAGAGATTCCTTACGAAATTTCAAAAACATAATTCGTAATGCGTGGTTAATATTATTAAAATATTTATCTATTTAAAAAAATATTAAAATATTTATCTTATTAAAAAAGTTATATCTGGAAGAATAACAACACAGAGCCACAATTTTTGCATATGCATAATTAAAACTCGGAATGCTTGGGTAGGTATGGTATACCTTTTGTGACATCATAATTGAATATTGGCAAAGTTACTGATAAAAGATTATTTTAAAGAAGTACAGTACACAAGATATTAAAATTTTGATCTAATTTCTGAAGTGTAATAAGTGCTTAAATATATTAGAAATATATTTTTATACTTAACAAAATAAGCTTTAATATAATTTATCATATCATCGAACTAAAGAGTAAATACATATTAATTTTAATGAATAACGTTACAAGAGTTACCTTGTGTCACTGACCAGAGGCGAATATACATTATACAAAGGTACAAAATGATCCCTAAGAGAAAACGCATATAAATGTACCAAAACCACAAATTTCTTGCCCGACTGTTAAAATTAGTCAAAATTAAAAAAAGAAATTGTTAGTAAATGTGGTATACTATAATTTAAGCAGAAATATAGTCATGTAAATACAATTTCATTGTATTAAGAAAAAAAACTAAATTAACATCTTTGTCCGAAGACGATTTTGTCATGTCATATTTACTCTACTTTAAGTTGGTCGTTTCTCTTTTACCTATTGGCCCGTAGTCTTATAGGATAATCCTTAAATTGAAAAGAGAATTAAATAAACACACGATTTAATATACACATTATAAGAACCATGTTTTTAGGAAATAAAAACACTTAAATCGTTTGCTACTCAGTACTTACACCTTTACCTACCTTTATACATATGAAAAAAATAGAGGCGTTATGGAACGTATGTCAGATGTGAAGTATGGAAATTTAATGATATTTTTAATTTTTATATTGAAATATGAATACTTAAATATAAACGAAAAATACTAATATTGTGACGTAATTAATTAATAAAATTCAATGTTATTTAATTAGTTTATATCAATTTATTTACAAAACAAATATATTTTAATGATGTGCAACAACATAAAGTTAAAATTTTGTTTTACATTATGATTAAATTATTTAAACTGATATTCACGTATAACATATGGTTAGCATAAAAAACTACGCTAATAAACTAATACACACGTAGTAGAGAGAGAAGCGTTCATCATAGGTATAAATGTAAAGATGGGCCCCGAGCTAGGAACATTAAGTGGTTAAATCGTTCTACGCCCCGAGTCATACAGAGCTGACCAGATGCGACTCTGAACGACCGGCACGTAGCAACGTCCGAATAAAACGCTTTTACTCCCGTCCAAGTGCGCCATTAGATGTTTCACATCAAAAATGAAGCATTTAAACAAAAACATTATTAATTTGATAGTGCGAGTAAAATGATCCTTGGGATAATTTATTGTTATTTATAAATATTATTAATTTTAATATTATAATCGTTCATAAAGAGTAAACTGCTGTTGCGCGTCGGAGCGGAAAAACACAATAGTTTTATTGCTCGCTAAGTAAAAAGTTTTTTTAATAATTTTTCTTTAACAATGTAAAAGCCATAGAATTATGAATATACAGTACACAGCTAGCGGACTTTATTACTCTATGGTAAAAGCAGGTAAATGTTTAGTCCGGAGTGTGACCACCTTTTGCTGGCATTCATCTGGGCGTGTTGGCGAGTATATTCCTTATGGTTTCTTGCGGAATACGTTCCCACTCCGCGGTTATCACATTCTTTAGATCTCTGATGATCCTCAAAACCGGATGCAGTGATCTCACTCGTGAAAATGAAAATATACTTTATTCAATTTAGGGCCTAAGAAGGCACTTATTAACGTTACCACGAGCGTCACTTCCAGAGATCATTATCATTCACATAATCATCCACTCTATAATGCATTCACCGCGTCGCCCGGCGGCCGGCCCCAACGGGCCTCCGGCGCTAAAGAGAGACAGTCTGGTACAACCCCAACTGTCTCCCAGACGGCTGAACCAGTGCAATGGGAAGATGGGCCCCCCGACCCATCTCCCCTTGGTTCAGCTAGGGTAGAGGGAAGAGGCAAAAAGCGCCTCCTCCTATCACCCAACGTCTACGCTAGACCCCTAGGTGGGTCTCTGTGCTGGTGACGGCCTCCCCTTTCTCAAGGGTGGTCTACACTTTGCACCCGCCATGTGATGTTCTGCCGGCCTTCCGGCATCGGCGCACAAGGCACAGTACAGCTTTACAGCTGCGCACTGTAATGCCTTGTGGCCAGGCTGCCCGCATCGGAAGCAAAGGCCTCCCCGGTCTACTGCCGACTGGCAGACGGGCCGTGTGTGGCCCACGTCCAGGCACCGATAACATCTCAGTGGTCCACCCTCGAGTAAGCGGACGCGAGCCGCACTCCACCCGACCAGGAGTCGCCCTGCCTCCAACAGCACTTTGGCGGCGACGGCCGGGAGCGACAAGTGGATTGCTCCACTGCCTCTCCCATAGGGTCGTATTTCACCTGCCCTAATAAGGGCTGGCTCACAGCCACCCTTGGCCGCAGCCGCTGCGATGACTTCGGCCACCGACACCGTCTCGTCGAGGCCAACGACTCGGACATTCGCCTTCTTCACAGGTCTGGCCACAGTGGCCACTTCCGCCAATGCCTCTTGGAGCTTCTGAGCTAACCCGTCAGCTTGCTCCGGACCACGGGCGCCGGGAATCTCAATGATTCTGGCTCCCGTGGCTGCGGGGCGAAGCGACAGGTTTTCTATGCCCAGCTCCGCGAGCGCATCCCTGTTCACGCCCATCAGGGCCGCCTTGTATGTGACTCCCCTCTCCACCGCCTCAGGCCGCAGTGTAACGATCACCGCGGCCGATCGGGGCTTCGAGGGAAGCTTCTTCTTGCGTTTGGCCCGAAGCGCTCTCTCACGAGAGGCAGGAGCCGGTACCGCAGCAGCCGCTGGCGCCTTTCTGCGCTTCTTGCGGCGACGGGTCACAGTGGACCATCCTTCTGTGCCAGGCACACCAGAATCTGGAGCTGGGGTAGAGGAGGATCCCGAAAGTGGAACCCACTCCATCCCCAAACGGCTTTCCGCCGGCAACGCGATCTCAGCAGGTGCAGGAGTGGGCGCGGCAGGTTTAGTCCGCACAGTCTTGGGCCTTGTGGGCTTGGACGTTGCGGGACCTCGGGCAGTCTTTTTGTCCGCAGCCAGAGGGGGACGAGCCACCTTGGCGGGGAGGAGTCGGTCGTCCAGGGCCTCAATGCGGGCGGTCACGACCTCCCCCAGAGAGACCCGGAGGGTCCGCTCCATCTTCTCCATGTGGACCCCTATTGCGTCCACCAACGCTTGCGGCAGGGAGTCCTGCCCAAGGTTTAGGCTCTCTGGCCGCTTCAGCGGCAACGGTGGTGCAGGCGGAACCTCCACCCGACTACGAAACGAGGCGAGCTCCGCCTTGAGGTCCTCGACCTCTCGGCGTAGCCTCCCCGTCTCGCGCCGGAGGACGAGGGTTTCCTGAGCCACCGTGCGCGTGAGGGCGGTGTTGGTGACCTCTTGGAGCGTCCAGGCCGCCTCCTTTAGCGCTTTGATGTAGGTCCCCTTGAGATTGCCCGATGTTTTGGCAACCTCAATTATCGCATCTACTTTCTCCTTGGCGAGAGACCTCAACCTCGCTGGGTCAAGAAGCTCTATTCCGTCTAGAACCCCTGGGTCCGCAACAACAGGCGTCTCGTCATTGCAGGTCGGTTTGGCAACAGGACAGGCCTTTGGCCCGCCTGCTTCCCCAACGACTGCAGCACGCGACAACCCACCAGTGGTGCCCGGGTCCCGTGCTTTACCCCTCCGAGCTGTCGTAACCTTACTCGGAGTGGCATCTCTCTTGTCCGCACCAGCCTTATCCAAAACATGCGACCGCTTCCTATCACTCACCGACGCTGAGCTGTCAGACCAGTGTTTCACTGCAAAAGAGTCCAGCAAACGGTTCCTCTCAATAGCAACAGACGGCAATGCCGTTTTCCGTAAATCGAAAGCCAAAGTCGTCGTATTTTCATTCGTGTCTGTAGTCCGAGTACTAGCCAATGTCGTTGTTTTAATACCTGAATCGCGCAAAACGTTGCCCCCCCCAGAAAACGTGGGGCAGCCCGAGCCTTGCTCGGGGAGGGATTCTCCAGCAGAGCTGGTACCCTCCTGGGGTAGTAATATTTTAGGTTTTGCCTCCATCCTTACTCCCGTTACACCTCCAGTTTGCGGTACGCCTGCCGGGACCGGTATGAAACAACCGATCCCGCTAGCCGCTGTCCGGAACTGGGCCCTTGGGGCTCAAACTGAGCCCTCATCGGCCCCAGCCCGGTACTAGGTGCGCCGCGCACATACCACACCTAGGAGTTTTTAAAGGCTCTCCAGCCAGCGCTCCTCCATAGTCCCCTCTGATAAGCAGAGGGATACCAGGAGGAGCGTGTCAGGTATCGGCCGCCGACCAAACTGGTCGACGTTGCCCGGGGTGCACCACGAGGAGGTTCCTGACATCGCACCCCATCCACTCTATAACCTAATCTAACCTATTTTATAACCTTTTGACAGTAAAATCTGCTTGACATGGTCCTTGAATTCATTGTCCGGCAAATCAGTAATGTGCTTCGGGATCTTATTGTAGAACATAACAATATTACTAAGTCTAAAACACGGTACGACTAATTTATGTCAATTTGTAATATTAAAACAGTGCTGGTGTTTAACAAAATCAAGCTTTTCAAAGTTTTTACGAATATACATCAACTATCAAGTTTTGTAAATTACTAAAAACATATAAGCACGTTTGTTCGATCAGCCAAAGTCGACCAACGATTAATTTCGATCTCTCTGTGGTCTCTGTTGTACTTGGATTGTACTGTGCTTACCACCAGGGACAGTACGGTCAATGTGCCATGCTACTATAAATAAGAACAAATTACGAATAGGAAATAAGCCAGTTCGCGACTTATTTGCAACTACGGCAACTATCCAAGACGAGGCGCGTCACTTTGGCACCCTTGGAGCTTATTGCTATGCTTTAGCGGCTGAGTGCCTTAAGTACTCGCCTCCAAGCCGAGGTGAATAATTCATGCTACACCGGGCCGGATTCCTGCCACCGTGCCCGGCCAGTGTAACTAGAATTATCCTTTAGAGAGCGGTCGTAAAAGCTTTTTCAATCTACCTATCCGATAACGCGACCCCGTCCAGCCTAGCTAGGATCCCCGACATATTAGAGTCAACAGCAGACTCCGACTTAGCCATCGATTCCCTGGTCGACTACCTCCATCCCAGTGTAAGGGAGGCCTCGAGAGAGGTGCAAGCGGCGAACGAACGCCGTTTTATACTCCCCCCCGGCTTACGAGCGTTAATCACGGAAAAGAACGCCGCGACACGTGCACATGATTCTTATCCGACGAGGGATAACACCCGTAGGTTACGACAACTTCAGAGAGAGGTTAGAACTCGCATCGGAGAGTACAGAGGTCACCGGTGGGATAACCTCTTAGAGGGTCTCAAGCCGTCCCATCTGGCTTACTGGAACCTCGCCCGCTCTCTGAAGTTAGAAGCTTCCGCCCAGATGCCGCCCCTCGAAAGGGGCCCCGATCTCCCACTCGCGTTCGATAGCGACGATAAGGCAGAATGCCTTGCCGCAAGCTTGGAGAGTCAGTGCTCCCCAAACTGCGACAACGTAGACACTGCCCACATCGAAACTATCGAGACCGCCGTTCAGGAACTCACGTTGATTCCCCCCGCGGAAACGTTAACCCCGGTCACGCCAGATGAGGTCTGTTCTATCATCAAAGGCCTTAAGCCTAGGAAATCTCCCGGTCCTGATGGTATCAGGAATGAAGTACTCAAACTTCTTCCTGATCACCTCATAGCTCTTTTGGTCTGCATCTTCAATGCAGCCATAGCCCACTGCTATTTTCCAGCCATCTGGAAAAAAGCTATAGTTATAGGTATTCGCAAGCCCGGCAAAAAAGCTTCGCTTCCCGAAAGCTATCGCCCGATCAGTCTCCTAAACACCCTAGGGAAACTCTATGAGCGGATCCTTCTTAACCGTCTCAAGGTCGTTATAGACGACAAGAATTTATACCCGCCCGAACAATTCGGTTTTCGCGCCCGTCACTCGTGTACACATCAAGTGCACCGCCTAACGGAGCACATCACGAGTAACTTCGCCAAGAGCAATATCGCTCCCGCCCGCACGCTTGCGGTCTTTTTCGACGTAGCCAAGGCCTTTGATAAGGTCTGGCACGCCGGACTGGTCCACAAGCTACATCATTTAGAAGTCCCGGATAGGTTAGTTCACCTAGTTCATGATTTTCTACGCGACCGCACCTTTCACTACCGAGTGGAAGGAGTACTATCTACCGCCCACCCTATACGCTCAAGCGTCCCGCAAGGTTCCATTCTGGCGCCTTGCCTTTTCAATCTGTACGTCAGCGACCTCCCGAAGCCCCCCGGGTCGAGGTAGGGCTCTACGCTGACGACACAGTCATATACGCGTCAAACAGACACAGAAAAAATCTCGCCTGCGCAGTCCAACGTGCCGTAACCACTCTCGGGGAGTGGTTTCAAACGTGGCGAATAGCTATTAATCCGGTAAAGAGCGCCGCGATTATGTTCGAACCGCATACATGTAAACTACCACGCACGGTAGGACCCCGCTCATTATTCGGTAGGAATATCCCTTGGGCCACCAAGACTAAATATCTGGGTGTCACCCTCGACTCGAAGCTTAACTTCAACGCACACGTTACTATAGTCCGGAATAGGGCCGTCTGGATCCTTTCCCGCTTGCGACCCCTGCTCAGTTCGGTAAGCAAAATGTCCTTAAGACATAAGCTTACACTATACAAGATGTGCGTCCGTCTGATCTTGACATATAGCTGCGCAGCGTTCCCACATATGTCCAAACATAACTTTGTCCGCATGCAAAGAGTCCAAAATCGGTTTCTCCGTCGCCTGCTTGACCCTCCAGCCTTCGTTAGGAACATGGACCTCCACAGGGACATGAGGCTTCCCTCGATAGAAGCCTATGTGAAATATCTCACCAGGAGATACTTCGATAGCGCTTCGAATCACCCCGACCCGCTCGTAAAATCCACCGTGAACTACGTCCCAGACAACTCGATCCCCGTTGCCAAACGTTATAAACGCCGTCCGCGAAATCTCTTTGTCGATCCCGATGACGACATCGAGAAAGCTAACAATTTCTACGCGTCCGCTCCCGCAACATATGCGTGCTCGCGCCCACGCCCGCGAAACCACCGTTCCCTCCGCAGGGGACGTACGGTTAACTTCGCTCCCGCACACCCGCCACGACCGCCCTCCTCTGCGGCAACTCAAGCCTAGGTCCGATCCATCGGCATGGAGCCCTTGAGTCAAGCAGCCGTTCGTGCGATACAGTGACTCTACATTCACTAGCTTTCACAGCCATACATGACACTGCATTATACACACATGCACAACACACATAGGTACATAGGTTCTGTAAGGGACCTTTTTTTTTTTTTTTTTTGCCTAGTTAGAGTAGACAAAATTTCAGACCACTAAATACACATACACATGTTCCTCCCAGGGGGCAGAAACATGTATATATGTATAGTTAGTTTAGATCGAATTACGGATAGGGAATTAGTCAGATCGCGACTTAATTGCATACGCGCAACAGTCCGAGCCGAGGTCCGGCCACTTTGGCACCCTCGGATGTTGTTGCTTAGCTTTCGTGGCTGAGTGCCCTAAGCGCTCGCCCCCAAGCCCGGTAAAGCTGTAAAAGCCGTAAAGGCTCCAGGGCCCCTCAGGCTAACAGTGTAGTCAGTTCGAAAAAAAAAAAAAAAGCTTTTTCAATGGAATTTGTTCGAAATTACTTCTCCAAATACATTTTACAAGTTGAATTTATTACTCGTTAACTCGTAAAGCCTACTTACCTCTGATATTTTTTCTTTTAAATTGATTATACTACTACCAGAATTTTTTTCACATATCCAAAAACAACCATCTATCTGACAGGAGAGAGACACTTGACTCTAACAAAATTAGCACTTTAAAGCTTAATATTTTGCAAATGGATCCTTAAATCGAAAAGTTGTTTTCACAAACCCACAATATTTTTGAACGACCTATCCAACGACACAACACACGATGTAAATATACGAGAATAAATCCCCCTTTACATGTAGGGGAGGTACCGTAAATATTATTATTAAGATTTTTTTATCAATTTATCGGCTTGACTGGTATGTATACCCATACCTAATTACAGCTTTCTAGTACTATGAATCTCTGAGCTAAGCCGCGGACAGACAGACGGACATTTTGAAACTATTGGGTTCCTTTTGACTTCGGAATCCTAAAAACTTTTATTCGTCTTACTAATAATTTCTAGTATTAAAACTGTGCTGGTCTTTGGAAAAATATAGCTAGTCCTGGCACCAACCTAAAAAAATTGTAAACTCCTAATTTGTTTCGTACCTACTTTTGAAATCGTTTTGTTGGTTAATTTCGTATATAGTTATATAAAAACCTTATTTCATAATTTTGAGTTCATTTTTTTGAAGTCGATTTTTTAAATTACTTTGTAATTTGGTAATTTTTAGTTTGAGGTATCCCACATATAGAACTTGACCAAGGGTTCTGAGATGTTTTCCCTTTGACATCGCACCCGTAGCTCGTATCAATAAGCCGGCCGTCACACTTACCTACACGTATTTGTACATTTCTTGAAAACTACTGAATCGATTTTGATGAAATTTGCACTGTCCCTAAGTTGAAGAAAATGTAAGCCAATAAAAAAAATGTGTGCAGCAGTTCACACGTGTCAGAAGTAAAACCTTCAGAAGAAAATAAAAAATATGTACTTTAAAAATTCTTCTTAAATATCCTAATGAAGTGTGGTCGTCTCACACCACTAGGCCAATCCAATGAAGATTTCAGACATGAAAATCAGGACTTGCATTTACCGTGCATAATGTATATGTTGGCGCGTGTTAATTATTAGGCTTGTTGAATGTTGCCCGCAGAATTATCCTATCGCATCCACCCCCCCTGCCCTACTCCCCTCTCAACAGAACGCTTTGCAACGTACGCGCATTCGCATCAAGGACATCGTCGCTCTCACGCATAAGTGATATAATAGTGGAACTTTGAAACAACCGCCGCTGAACATACAAAACGTCAGTGAAGACTTCTTGTAAAGAAGTTTCGCCGCGAGTGAGTGTTAGCAAGAATAAGGATTTAAATCACTAATCGCCGTTAAAACAGTGAGTCCGCTTTTCATATTTTCCCGCATCCGCACACCCTCGGCTTCCAGCCGCTCTTACCGCTCCAACATATTTTATGGTCACTTCGAGCCGGATAGCAACTATTTCTATATACATATATAAAAATTAAATTTGTTCAAAATGCCACCTAAAAAAGAGGTTTTTTCGTCCATTTCGGAAGCAAACCAGCTTATCATTATAACAGCGAAACGAGATGCGTTACAAAGTCGAATAAATGATATATATTCGAAAGCACAATGTGCACTTAGCAGCGAAGAAAACAAAGAAATGTTTCTTTGCAGTGTTCAAACTCTTGACGACATTCGAAGTCAATTTAGCACAACATTAGATAATTATAACGCGTTGCTAATTACTTCGAATCCAGACGCGAATATCGATTATAAATTACTGTCTAGTTTCGATGATAAGTGTTCACATATATTACGCATGATTTCTTTATGCAATAAAGATGATTCGCAATCCGCTACAATTAAAAAAGGGAATTCTTTAACTACCTCTCAGTCCCGCCTTCCGCCAATAGAGATTGTAAGTTTTGACGGCACTATTCAAAACTGGCCCTTATTTCATATAAGTTTTAAGTCGAATGTTCATAATAACAATTCGCTTACTAACGACGATAAGTTATATTATTTATTAGGTAAGTTGACAGGTAAGGCCCGATCTGTTTTCGCTGGGATAACACCGTGTTCGGATAATTATCTATTAATATGGAATTCGTTAGTAGATCGGTATGAGGACACACGGCTCTTAGCTTCTTCTTACATCGATCAGTTGTTAAATTATAAAATGAACACGACCGCTTCCGCTGCCAGTTATCAAAATTTCTTAGATAATTATGTATCCGCAGTTGGTGCATTAAAAAACCTGAAAATGAATGACCTCGCAGATTATATAATATTACATATCGCTTTAAAAAAGTTTAATGTCAACACTAATCACGCATTTGAAATGGAATCTCGAGAAGAAAAGATACCTTCTTTCGACTGTTTCATTAATTTTATTAGAAGTCAGTGTAAAATATATACTTATACTCAACCCGCATTTAATTTGACACGACCGAGTATTACGCCTTCCGCTAATTTTGAAACTAAAGATTATAACTCTCGTGTTAAACGCTCGCAAAATACAGTCCACTCTTTTATAACTCACGATCTTAAATTAAATAAAAATTGTATCATGTGCAACACAGTCGAACATGATAATTTGTACAAATGCAATGCGTTTAAATCTTTACCAGCCAAAAATAAATTCGAATTTATTAAATCTAAAAATGGTTGTGTAAACTGTTTAAGTTTGATACACACAGTCTTCAAGTGTAACTCCACGCATAATTGTAAAATTTGTAATAAACGTCATCATACGCTACTTCATTTTGATAATATAAATTCATCCAATAATAATTTGGAAAATAAAAATTCTTCTGATAATGATGAAACGAAAAATAATTCATGTAATAATAACACGAAAAATATAATTTCTCGTAATTCAACTTCCTTGCTATCTAACTCGACCGTGTGTCGCAATGTACTTCTTAGCACTGCGCAGGTTAGCATTTGCAACGCTAACGGTCAGTATAGCAGCGTACGCTCACTAATAGACAATGCATCGCAGCAAAATATAATAACAACTGCTTGTTGTAAACAATTAAATTTAAATATTATTCCGCTTTCTAATTCGTACGTTAAGGGTATCGGTTTATCGTCGCGTCCTATTAAGGGTTATGTAAACTTACAGATTCGTTCGAAAAATAATAACTTTAATTTTAATATAAACGCTTTAGTAATTGATTGCATTACCGATAGATTGCCTTTAGATTATATTGACACTTCCGTAATGCAGCACTTGGTCAACATTCCGCTCGCCGATGAGCACTGGTATGAGCCAGGGGAAGTAAACCTTTTATTAGGAGCACAGTTGTTCCCTTATTTACTTTTAGGTGGTAAGATAATTGCACCTCCCGCGCCCCCGGCTATTGAAACCGTGTTCGGATATATACTTATGGGCAACGTACCCACTACTGTTGACGATAATAATTCGCTTCGCACATTAGATTCTAGCTCGAATGAAATTAATAATAAATACGCTTCTTTTTTAATATCTAGTGACAATTCATTAGATCGCTCGCTATCAAAATTTTGGAATCTTGAAGAGGTTCCTTCGCAAATATTTTTAAGTCCACAAGATAAGGAGTGTGAAAAATTATTTTCCACCTCCATTTCCCGTGATTCTTCCGGACGTTATTGTACCGCTTTACCCTTCAGTAGAGATCCGCATGAGTTGGGTAACTCACGTGCTTTAGCACAGCGTAGATTATTATTACTGGAACGCAAACTTGAAAATAGTGAACTTCGTGATAGTTATCATAACGTTTTTAAAGATTACCTCTTACAAAATTACATTTCAGAAATTCCGCCAAATAATTCTGAGGAAGGTTATTTTATACCGCATCACGCTGTTATTCGCATTGACAAAAATACGACTAAAGTTCGTCCAGTTTTAGATGCAAGCGCTAAATGCCATAATGGTGTATCACTTAATGATATATTACATGCTGGTCCTAATTTACAAGCAGATATATTTTTGCTTTTGCTTAACTTTAGATTATTTCCCATCGCTATAACCGCAGATATAAAGCAAATGTATTTGCAAATTTTCGTCAAAGAAGAACATAGAAAATATCAAAAAATACTATATCGATTTGACCCTACGGAACCCATCCGCGAGTACCAGTTTAACCGTGTTACATTTGGTTTGAAATCTAGCCCATATCTTGCTATGCGTACAGTCCGACAACTATGCAACGATGAGCGCCATAATTACCCGCAAGCCGCAGCCCTCGCTGAAAAGGAATTATATATGGATGATTTAGTTAGCTCTATAATTGATGAAAGTGCAGCTACCAAAATTTCCAAACAATTAATTAATCTTTTTAAATCTGGTGGGTTCGAATTGTTAAAATGGTCCAGTAATAGTAACGCAGTTTTAGAAAACATCCCTTCCGAAGTTAAACTTTCGCCTGTTGAATTTGATAAATCTGAAACGCATAAAATATTAGGATTGGAATGGAATCCCTCGAATGACGTGTTTATATTCAAAGTTAATAAAGAAAATCGTGACTGTACAAAACGCAATATTCTTTCACTTATTGCCCGTTTATGGGATGTTTTGGGGGAGACCGATCACGACCGCCGGCGGGAACGGACGTGTTTACGACCGCTCTCTCTGCCGCCTTTGTGTGAACTTTTACAACCGACCGGCTTTGCTGCACACCTGCTTCGCACCTGCATCGCACCTGCGCCGCACCTGCGTATCGCCGTCTCGCTCGCACCCATTGTGTCGCGCTACACAAACAAAAACTGCACTTTTAAGTGCATCTGTTTCTATTCGACGAAATCCACACTTTAGTGGTCGCTTGCCGGAAACCTCTCGGTGTCAACAGAAGGCAAGTGGGTGCGTGACCCAAGCGCCCCTCGGTTGCCTCCTTCAGAGGCAAACGATAGTACTTGGTCGGGCTCAGGAACCTTGGCCCTTGATAGAGTCATAGTCAAGCCCTGAGTGTCTCCTTCCCACCCTTCCGATCCTGCTACACATCCATCCCCGAGTGTCTGTTTGGGCGTAGCTAGGTATTTATACCGGCTGCGTTCTCTGCCTCGGGCTTGATAGGGACCTCCACGTAGGGCCCGGTAGGTTCTCTTCCTGCGAGTCATTACACCGTGACCCGCAGGTCCCTTTGCACGGCTCGGGATAGCCGTTTAAATTCACTCGGCGCACCCCCCTGCCTCTCCGGCAGGGAGGTTTAAC
The DNA here is from genome assembly GCA_947532125.1 of Saturnia pavonia. Lineage (NCBI taxonomy): Eukaryota > Metazoa > Arthropoda > Insecta > Lepidoptera > Saturniidae > Saturnia > Saturnia pavonia. The sequence goes on from OX383906.1 coordinate 15,938,206, forward strand.
TTCACCCCCGCCCGCCCAACCGCCACCGCCGGAATGGCAAATCCTTCTGAATTGGAACGCTTCAAAGCGTTCGCAATGAGCCTCCACCCGTCGCTCTGGACGGAATACAATAGGGCCATCGCGGCCGAGCAACCCGCCGTCGCCATCGCGCAGGGCACCGAGCCCACCAGCGACCCCGCCGCGACGAACAAGAAGTCCATCCCGCGCTCCCGCTCAACGGCACCCCGCGCTCACCGTCAAACGCCGTACAAACGGCCATCGTCGCGCTCACGTTCCCCGGGCATTCAAGCCCCGACCCCAGCGCCCTCTGCGCTGCCAATAAATAATTCATTCGCGTCGCTAGTTCCCGAAGCGGACACGCCGACGCTAGTAGCTACAAACATTAGCTACTCGCCCGCCAGTCAGGATCCCGAACCCGAGTCCGACGAAATGGACACGGCGACAGTCAATGATAACGAGGGCTTCACCCTCGTTCAAAAAAACAAGCCCGCCAAACGTGCATCGCGTTCGCGTCCCGAGTCTCCGGAGACTCAGTCCCGCCCTCAAAAGGCACAAAAGACCGGGCTTAATAACCACGCCCCCCGCTCCGCAGCGCCCTCAGCGCCTGCCGGTACCTTTGCCGGCAGAAAGGCGCGTCGCCCGCCCCCCGTCACGGTCCAGAACAAGTCGGTCTGGACGAAACTCTCGGAAAAACTGAGAGATATGCGTATTCACTACACCCAGGCCAGTAGCACGGCCAACGGTATCCGCGTCCAAGTGTCCACCTCGGACGAACACCGTAAATTCACCAGGTTGCTCCGAGACAGCAACCTAGAATATTTCACATACTCCCTGGAGGAAGAACGTCACCTCCGGGTTGTAATCCGCCGCATCCCGGTGGAAATCACACCCGAGGAGGTCAAAACTGACCTCTTAGCCAAGGCCCTCCCTGTCCGCGAAGTGCACAGAATGCACGGCGGACAATCAAAAAACAGACCTCTCGACATGGTTCTAGTCATCCTGGAACTGACCCCCGAGGGCAGAGCCATTTTTAATGTTAGGAAAGTGTGTGAGCTCTCCGGAATAGCCGTAGAGCCCCCACACAAGAACCGCAGTCCTCCGCAGTGTCACAACTGCCAGCTGTACGGTCATTCGGCACGCAACTGCCATCTCCGTCCCAGGTGCGTTAAGTGCCTCGGAGACCACGCGACGAGCGAGTGCACGCGCACTCGGGAGTCGCCTACCCCTCCGAGCTGCGTGCTATGCGGCAACGAGGGTCACCCCGCGAACTATCGCGGCTGTCCCCGCGCCCCGCGCCCCACGCGCCCTACGCGCCCTATGCACACTACGCGACACACCCCTCCTCAAAGGGTACGTCCCGCCGCAGGACAGCCAAAGCCTCTGCTCACGCCAGAGGCTTTCCCCAGCCTCCCGGGCGCCTCCAGCGCCCCGGTGGCAGCCGCCCCCGCGCCCCGCGCGCCTCCTCCGCCCATGCGAGCCCCTCAGGCAGCATGGGGCCCCAGGCCCCGCCCGCAACCTCCCAAGGCTCAGGCCTCCCCGCTATGTAGTCAACGCTTCGGCCTCGACTATATGGCCATGCTTCTTCTCGAGCACGACTACCAAGAAGTGCTAGCGTACGATCAGTGCGGCACTGAGTACGGCATGATTGAAGCGATCAAACGCTTTCCCCAGCTGACAGCCACGCTCCAGCGTGTGTCCCGTGCTGCAGCTTTAAACACACCAACTAGAAATGGCTCGCATTAGACCTACGAGCCTCAACATATCTTTTTTCAACGCGCGAAACCTCCTTCCACAACGGGACTTAGTATCCACCTTTCTTAGGGAACGGGAGATAGACGTGTTTCTAGTACAAGAAACACTTCTAAAACCCAGTAGGCGCGACCCTAAGATAGCAAATTACAATATAGTCAGAAATGACCGTGCCACCCTAGGAGGCGGCACGCTCATCTTCTACAAGCGTTCCCTCTATTGCATGCCAATAGACCCTCCCGCACTTACCAATATGGAAGTGTCCGTCTGTAGAATAGGCATGACTGGCCATCCGTCAATCACGCTTGTCTCTGCATATCTCTCCCCGAATAAAAGACTCCTTCAGTCTGATCTGGAGGCGCTTTTTTCACTCGATCAATCAGTCATAATAGCAGGCGACCTCAATAGCGGTCACACCCTTTTCAACAACCCGCGCAACACCCGTAACGGAGTCATACTCGAACTACTATGCGACGTGCTCGGCTTTGACGTCATAGCACCGCTAGAGCCCACGCACTTTCAAGACAATTGTCAACCGACAGTACTTGACATAGCCCTCCTCAAAGGTGTCTCACTTCGGTTACGACTTATAGAAGTCGTACACGAACTAGACTCCGACCACCGCCCGGTTATCTTACAACTCGGGCAACCGTTCGACCCCAGTCCGCCAAAAGTCAAAGTAGTTGACTACGCGATCTTAAATCGCTACTTATCCGATAACGCGACCCCGTCCAGCCTAGCTAGGATCCCCGACGTATTAGAGTCAACAGCAGACGCCGACTTAGCCATCGATTCCCTGGTCGACTACCTCCAAACCGGTGTAAGGGAGGCCTCGAGAGAGGTGCAAGCGGCGAACGAACGCCGTTTTATACTCCCCCCCGGCTTACGAGCGTTAATCACGGAAAAGAACGCCGCGACACGTGCACATGACTCTTATCCGACGAGGGATAACACCCGTAGATTACGACAACTTCAGAGAGAGGTTAGAACTCGCATCGGAGAGTACAGAGGTCACCGGTGGGATAACCTCTTAGAGGGTCTCAAGCCGTCCCATCTGGCTTACTGGAACCTCGCCCGCTCTCTGAAGTTAGAAGTTTCCGCCCAGATGCCGCCCCTCGAAAGGGGCCCCGATCTCCCACTCACGTTCGATAGCGACGATAAGGCAGAATGCCTTGCCGCAAGCTTGGAGAGCCAGTGCTCCCCAAATTGCGACAACGTAGACACTGCCCACATCGAAACTATCGAGACCGCTGTTCAGGAACTCACGTTGATTCCCCCCGCGGAAACGTTAACCCCGGTCACGCCAGATGAGGTCTGTTCTATCATTAAAGGCCTTAAGCCTAGAAAATCTCCCGGTCCTGATGGTATCAGGAATGAAGTACTCAAACTTCTTCCTGATCACCTTATAGCTCTTTTGGTCTGCATCTTCAATGCAGCCATAGCCCACTGCTATTTTCCAGCCGTCTGGAAAAAAGCTATAGTTATAGGTATTCGCAAGCCCGGAAAAAAAGCTTCGCTTCCCGATAGCTATCGCCCGATCAGTCTCCTAAACACTCTAGGGAAACTCTATGAGCGGATCCTTCTGAACCGTCTCAAGGTCGTTATAGACGACAAGAATTTATACCCGCCCGAACAATTCGGTTTTCGCGCCCGTCACTCGTGTACACATCAAGTGCACCGCCTCACGGAGCACATCACGAGTAACTTCGCCAAGAGCAATATCGCTCCCACCCGCATGCTTGCGGTCTTTTTCGACGTAGCCAAGGCCTTCGATAAGGTCTGGCACGCCGGACTGGTCCACAAGCTTCACCATTTAGAAATCCCGGATAGGTTAGTACATTTAGTCCGCGATTACCTAAGCGACCGCACCTTCCACTACCGAGTGGAAGGAGTACTCTCCACCGCACGTCCCATTCATTCAGGCGTCCCGCAAGGCTCCATTCTGGCACCTTGCTTATTCAATTTGTACGTCAGCGACCTCCCGAAGCCCCCCGGGGTCGAGGTAGGGCTTTACGCTGACGACACAGTCATATACGCGTCAAACAGACACAGAAAGAATCTCGCCTGCGCAGTCCAACGTGCCGTAACCATTCTCGGGGAGTGGTTTCGAACGTGGCGAATAGCTATTAATCCGGTAAAGAGCGCCGCGATTATGTTCGAACCGCATACATGTAAACTACCACGCACGGTAGGACCCCTCTCATTATTCGGTAGGAATATCCCTTGGGCCACCAAGACTAAATATCTGGGTGTCACCCTCGACTCGAAGCTTAACTTCAACGCACACGTTACTATAGTCCGGAATAGGGCCATCTGGATCCTTTCCCGCTTGCGTCCCTTGCTCAGTTCGGTAAGCAAAATGTCCTTAAGACATAAGCTTACACTATACAAGATGTGTGTCCGTCCGATCTTGACATATAGCTGCGCAGCGTTCGCACATATGTCCAAACATAACTTTGTCCGCATGCAAAGAGTCCAAAATCGGTTTCTCCGTCGCCTGCTTGACCCTCCAGCCTTCGTTAGGAACATGGACCTCCATAGGGACATGAGGCTTCCCTCGATAGAAGCCTATGTGAAATATCTCACCAGGAGATACTTCGATAGCGCTTCGAATCACCCCCAACCCGCTCGTAAAATCCACCGTGAACTACGTCCCAGACAACTCGATCCCCGTTGCCAAACGTTATAAACGCCGTCCGCGAAATCTCTTTGTCGATCCCGACGACGACATTGAGAAAGCTAATAATTACTACGCGTCCGCTCCCGCAACATATGCGTGCTCGCGCCCACGCCCGCGAAACCACCGTTCCCTCCGCAGGGGACGAACGGTTAACTTCGCGCCCGCACACCCGCCACGACCACCCTCCTCTGCGGCAACTCAAGCCTAGGTCCGATCCATCGGCATGGAGCCCTTGAGCCAAGCAGCCGCTCGCGCGATACAAGTGACTGTACAATCACTAGCTTTCACAGCCATACATGACACTGCATTATACACACATGCACAACACACATAGGTACATAGGTTCTGTAAGGGACCTTTTTTTTTTCTTTTTTTGCCTAGTTAGAATAGACAAAAATTTCAGACCACTAAATACACATACACATGTTCCTTCCCTCCTCCCAGGGGGCAGAAACATGTATATATGTATAGTTAGTTTAGATCGAATTACGGATAGGGAATTAGTCAGATCGCGACTTAATTGCATACGCGCAACAGTCCGAGCCGAGGTCCGGCCACTTTGGCACCCTCGGATGTTGTTGCTTAGCTTTCGTGGCTGAGTGCCCTAAGCGCTCGCCCCCAAGCCCGGTAAAGCTGTAAAAGCCGTAAAGGCTCCAGGGCCCCTCAGGCTAACAGTGTAGTCAGTTCGAAAAAAAAAAAAAAAAAAAAAGGGATGTTTTGGGCTTAGTAGCACCTGTTGTGCTTTTTGCAAAGTTATTGATAAAACAATTATGGCTTGAGCATGTTGATTGGGATGAAACACCACCCACTCACATCATTACTTTATTTGAAAAATTTAAAGCTCAATTACCACTTCTTGCTTCGCTTACTATTCCGCGTCATTTAAATGTTTTTAAACGCTCAATTGTCAATATCGCCGCTTTCGCTGACGCAAGTCTAAAAGCTTATGGCTGTGTCATATATTTACATGTAACCGATTCACATGGTAATATACATGTACGCTTAGTTTGTGCCAAGTCTAAAGTATCGCCAGTCAAAATAGTTTCATTAGCACGTCTTGAATTGTGCGCCGCTGTCTTAATGTCTAAATTAGTAAAAACTGTATATGACGCATATGACACACGCCATAAAGTTAACAATATTTTTGCCTTTTCCGATTCAGAGATAGCTTTATCATGGATCCATTCATCTCCACATCGCTGGAATATATTTATTAGTAATCGCATAGCTAAGTGTCATGAAAATTTAGAACCCAAACATTTCTTTCATGTCGCTACTTCAGAGAACCCTAGTGATTGCCTATCACGAGGTCTCTTACCTGAACAATTATTATCCCATCATTTGTGGTGGCAAGGTCCTCAGTGGCTTCGTTTACCAGTATCTGCTTGGCCTCTAAGGTCTTTAACACCCGCTAACATTGAGGAACTACCGGAGAGTAAGTCCTTTGCTGCTACTACTATTACCGCTGTACCGCTAGTTCTATGTGAACTTTCACTAAAAATTTCCTCTTACAATAAATTATTACGCATCATTGTTTATATTTTAAGAGCTTTACGCATTTTACCTCGCATGGAAAATATTCTTATTAATGCTTCGGATTTAGACATCGCTGAAATTTTCTTAGTTCGCGCAATCCAAAATAATATTTTTTCCCAAATTCTTCAATGCTTAAATAATGATAAATTACCTGATGGCACTTTAAAAAAGCTCGACTTGTTTCTAGACAAAAACCGCATAATTAGAGTTGGAGGTCGCTTATCGAATTCTAACTTACCCTTCGATGCCCAGCATCCGATTTTGATGCCAAAAAAGGACCACGTTACTTCCCTTTTAATTGATTATTATCACCGAGCACACTGTCATACGGGTGCTCATTTGCTTAGTTCTATTATTCATCAAAAGTTTTGGATAATTTCCGCTAGAAATGTCATACGACAACGCATACGCAAATGTAATTTCTGCTTTAAATGTGCTCCAGTGCTTCTGAGTCCAAAAATGGCTGACTTACCTTCGTATCGCGTACAAGAAGCAAAGGCATTTGTACATACGGGTATAGACTACTGTGGACCTATTAAAATAACTTTATGCAGACGCAGAGGTCAAAAAGGTCAAAAGGCTTACATTTGTTTGTTCATTTGTTTAGTAACAAGGGCAGTTCATATTGAACTAGTGCCTGACTTAACGTCAGATTCGTTCTTAAATGCATTTAAACGCTTTATTTCACGCAGAGGCCCAGTCGCTAATATATATTCGGATAACGGTACAAATTTCGTTGGGGCTAAAGCTAAGCTTGATGAGTTATATACGTTTCTTTCTTCGCATTCTTATTCAAAAGTTATAGCTGAAGAATTGGCTACTCGTCGTATTCAGTGGCATATGATACCACCTCGCGCACCCCACTTTGGGGGAATTTGGGAATCAAATATAAAAAGTTTGAAAACTCATTTATCCAGAGTTGTAGGTAATCAATTATTAACCTACGAAGAATTTTCTACTGTTCTTACACAAATAGAAACAATTTTAAATTCGCGTCCGCTATCTCTTTTATCTGAAGATCCGTATCCAGAACCGCTTACTCCCGCGCACTTTTTAATGTCATCTCCGCTTACCTTTTTACCTGCTTACGATATGAGTAAGGTAAATTCTTATAGTCTCTCTTCTAGAAAAATGCTACTTGACCAGATGGTACAATCATATTGGAAAAGGTGGCATTTGGAATATTTGCACACATTGCAAATGCGTCAAAAATGGTTTGACAAAAAATCTAACGCTATTCAGGTAGGAACCGTAGTAATTATTCATGAGAACGACATCCCACCATTACGTTGGCCGATGGGAGTTATAGTTGAAGTTTACCCTGGTTCAGACGGGGTTATTAGAGTAGCTTTAGTAAAGACCGCCAATGGTCATCTAAAACGACCTGTAGTTAAATTAAGTCCTTTACCTTCGCAATAACTATACTGCATTTTTAAAATATTTCATCCGCACTTTAATATTGAATCCGCATTAATTTCACATATTCGCATTTATTATAAATTAACGCTTACACTTTAGTTTTTTTCATATATGTATTTATATTTCGCATTAACGCGCTTAGATTAATGTTTTTTCTTCTTTGAGAAAATAAAATTTTCTCAACGCGGGGGAGTATGTTGGCGCGTGTTAATTATTAGGCTTGTTGAATGTTGCCCGCAGAATTATCCTATCGCATCCACCCCCCCTGCCCTACTCCCCTCTCAACAGAACGCTTTGCAACGTGCGCGCATTCGCATCAAGGACATCGTCGCTCTCACGCATAAGTGATATAATAGTGGAACTTTGAAACAACCGCCGCTGAACATACAAAACGTCAGTGAAGACTTCTTGTAAAGAAGTTTCGCCGCGAGTGAGTGTTAGCAAGAATAAGGATTTAAACCACTAATCGCCGTTAAAACAGTGAGTCCGCTTTTCATATTTTCCCGCATCCGCACACCCTCGGCTTCCAGCCGCTCTTACCGCTCCAACAGTATATGTATTCTATCTTATTCTCTCGTAGGCTAAACCCTATAGATGTGTATTGTATTCTCTTTTTACTGTCGCTTTATCGTTTCATCGAGTTTGAAATCATAACGGTGCTGAAAAAGTTTTCACTTGAAAAATGTTGTATTTTTATTATACTTTTTTCAACAGTATTATTGCAGTACACAAATTTTTTTTATTCGTAGTAATTCTCAACCGATTTTCATGAAATTTTGTACAGCAGAAGTATACATTTTGTTTATACAACAAATATATCAAACATGTATACGGCACGCCTGATGGTAAGCGGCTACCTTAGCCTATGGAAGCTAGTAATACCATAGGTATCACTAGCGCGTTGTCGGCCTTGAACCACTCTACCCCAAAAGAGCTCTGGAAACGCTACTCATCGTAATCTTTACCTCGAGATAGTGAACATTGGAATTAGTTTCATGGTATTGTGTGCGAGTAAAAAATAAACGAAATATTATCGTTCTTGGATTATGGTCTTGAATCAGATATTGTGAGGTTTAATTGTGGATTGTGCACGACACGGGGCAAGTGATAGTTACAAAACAACAAATAAGTCACTTTATAAATGAGTCATATCTTTGGAATATTTGGAATTTGGAATAAGCAAAAATTTTATTGCAGTTCACGGAAACGGCCATTACCCTCAGGGATAAGGACATCCCCGGCCACATTACGGGTTATTTTCATCCAATGTATCGACATTAAGGCCGACTTCTTTCCTCATATTTGGAGCTGTAATATTTACATATATATTATATTTATTTAGTTCCGGCTACTCTTAGTTTCGTCTCAGGAATCCCAGACATTCACAAAGTTTAAACACGTTACACGTTTATATCGCTGATGTTAAATTTCAGTACACCTACATGTTTTTTTATCGCCGTTTTTCATACACGAAATTCCACGCGGACGAAGTCACAGGCACAGCTTGTTATAATATATTTATAATTAAAACAACCAATTTAATTTAAAAGTATTGCAATTTAATGGTGTAACATATCAATTCTTTTTTACATTTATTACATTGAAAAAATATCAAATTGAATACAATTAAAATAAAACTTTTTGAAATGATATATAGTCTAGCTAAGCACAAGCTAAGCTACCTATTTCCCGAAGCATAATCCGGGGGGTACGCAGAGAGGTTCCGCGTCACTCGTAGCAGTGGGCGTTGCTGAAGCAAACGCCAGGATGGCGCACGCTATCATCATTATGTACTTTAACTGAAATGGAAACACAAAACTGTAGTTATGTAGGTGTCAGGGTATCCTTGAGATGTTGGTGAAGGAATACACCGTGATGTAACGATAGTGTGATTATAACTCTTTTGAGTGCTCGCAAAACTACAAGTTGAAAATCATTCGCCAAGTCACTACCAATGTGTTCCGACAGCTGCAATGGACAGCCAAATACAATTCCGTGTCTAAGACTTTATTATGTCACTTAACATCAGGTGAGTTTGTAATCACACGCTGTCATATATATTGACAAGATGAAGGGATTTATTGCTAATAAACATCAATTCTATTTCAACTTGTCTGCTTGAAATGTCATAATTTTATATTTTTTCAGTGTTGATTTAAAAGTTTACTTTAATTTACTAAATATATCTTACCTAAATTAGATAATAAAATATTACTAAGGCACTCAACTTTTGTATATTTTCAGGTATATATAGATATTTTTTACATCTATTATCACCATGTAATCGATATCAGTCAGGCGGATAAAAAGAATATTCCTCCAGGTATTATCTCCTAGGATATTTCATTTAACTAATGAAATGCCATACGAAGTAGAATACGTATACTTAACGTTTGATGTGAACCGGTAAGATACGATTACGCCGTAGTAACCGACATAGATATATAATCTATTTTCCACTTAACAGACATTTAAATGAAAATATAAACATTTAAAAACAAAATAATATTTTTACTTACAGAGTTCATGTTGGCAGTTCTTGTAGAATTGTGTTATAAGTAGATCAATTTTCGGTTTATATATACTTTTTCTTAGCTGAAAATAAATATAAAAAATTAAAATTAATTATACCTATACCGACATTAATCGTTAAAAAAAATGCTTCGAATCGTCCAACCGTCTCGTGATTATAATTATGAGAATGTATTATAATATATTCTTATTAACTTGTTCCAGCGGCTTCGCGCTCTTGACATTGCTATTGATGCAATCTTTTAATTGTTTACTCGTCGCTCCTAAGCCTATTTATGTATTTAAACATCGTGAATTTCAGAGGTTCTCGTATTCCGTTCAACATTTTTTTAATGAAAACGTATTTACTTTTTTAAATTATATACATATGTACGTACATTTCAGATATATTTCGATTAAACTTAAATAAATAAAAAAATGTAGGTAGAGACAAATAGATGTTATTCCGCATGAGAGATTCCTCACAGAAGGTCACAACTATAATTTGTCATGCTTGGCTAATGTTATCAAAATATTTTCTTAATTTAAAATAAGTTTTATTTAAATTTTTATATACCTAATTGACATAATCGAACATGGTGGAAATATTTGAAGAACTTCATGGATTTGAGCTTACTAAGTTCTTTCAATCGTGAATATGGTGGGTTGCGTTATTACATAACTTGAAGAGAGATTTGAGCAGGTCGGCATGACAGCGACGACTGGCTATGGTTTTTTTTTCGAACTGACTATACTGTTAGCCTTAGTGGCCCTGGTACATTTACGGCTTTTACAGCTTCACCGGGCTTGGGAGCGAGCGCTTAAGGCACTCAGCCACGAAAGCTTTGCAACAACATCCGAGGGTGCCAAAGTGGCCGAACCACGGCTCGACCTGTTGCGCGTATGCAAATGAGTCGCGATCTGGATAATTCCCTATCATTCGAGCTAAACTAACTATACATATATACATGTGCCTTCCCCCTGGGAGGAGAGAAGGAACATGTGTATGTGTATTTAGTGATCTGAATTTTTTTGTCTAACTAGGCAAAAAAAGAAAAAAAGGTCCATTACAGAACCTATGTACCTATGTGGTGTGCATGTGTGTATATTGCAGTGTCATGTGTGTCTGTGAGAGCTAGTGAATGTAGAGTCACTGTATCGCGCGAGCGGCTGCTTAGCTCAAGGGCTCCTTATCGATGGATCGAACCTAGGCTTGAGTTGCCGCAGAGGAGGCCGGTCGTGGCGGTGGCTATGAATTGTACATCCCTTGGTGGTCCCCGATGTTGTTGGATGACACTGTACCTACTTGCCATCAGGTAAAGAGACATCACTGTGCAGTGCTATGATTTAAAAAAATAAAGTTGTTTCATCACAAATTACACTTTAATTGTTTCTAAGACCATCTTAAAAAAAGTGCGGCTTGTGATAACACCTAGACCTAGACTGTCAGCAGTTTGCTTAGCTCGAATACTGCGATAGTTTGGCCATACCGCAAGAGGGAGTTCAAACAATCTGGAAAAGCAGCTGTTGACAAATTCGAGGGAAAGCGGTCGAGAGAAAGATGCGCAAGACGGTCATCGGGCCTGGTTAATAAAATTAGTTTTTTTATCTGTATTCTTAAGTTTGTCTGAATATGTGAAAGTTTCTTTGACTCTGAGTAGGGCTGTCGCGTATCTAAACATTCTACATGTATTAATGCAAGTTTAAGCTTTGTTTACTATTCTCACAAGACTAACTCTTGGGATGTGAGGGAAAATTGTGCATGTAAACGACAAAAATTAAATACTGTCTATATAGAGGACTCTATAGCTGGCACAGCGGCTTCGTATGCGTCAAATGTGATTGTGCAAATCAAATCAAAATGTTGCTCAGAGCAATTTATAAAATAAAAATATATACACATACATATAATACATACCTTAATTTCAACAATATATTATATATTCACAATTTAATCAGACTCATATTAATAAGTAAGTTAATACATCCGCATAGAGATTCCTTACGAAATTTCAAAAACATAATTCGTAATGCGTGGTTAATATTATTAAAATATTTATCTATTTAAAAAAATATTAAAATATTTATCTTATTAAAAAAGTTATATCTGGAAGAATAACAACACAGAGCCACAATTTTTGCATATGCATAATTAAAACTCGGAATGCTTGGGTAGGTATGGTATACCTTTTGTGACATCATAATTGAATATTGGCAAAGTTACTGATAAAAGATTATTTTAAAGAAGTACAGTACACAAGATATTAAAATTTTGATCTAATTTCTGAAGTGTAATAAGTGCTTAAATATATTAGAAATATATTTTTATACTTAACAAAATAAGCTTTAATATAATTTATCATATCATCGAACTAAAGAGTAAATACATATTAATTTTAATGAATAACGTTACAAGAGTTACCTTGTGTCACTGACCAGAGGCGAATATACATTATACAAAGGTACAAAATGATCCCTAAGAGAAAACGCATATAAATGTACCAAAACCACAAATTTCTTGCCCGACTGTTAAAATTAGTCAAAATTAAAAAAAGAAATTGTTAGTAAATGTGGTATACTATAATTTAAGCAGAAATATAGTCATGTAAATACAATTTCATTGTATTAAGAAAAAAAACTAAATTAACATCTTTGTCCGAAGACGATTTTGTCATGTCATATTTACTCTACTTTAAGTTGGTCGTTTCTCTTTTACCTATTGGCCCGTAGTCTTATAGGATAATCCTTAAATTGAAAAGAGAATTAAATAAACACACGATTTAATATACACATTATAAGAACCATGTTTTTAGGAAATAAAAACACTTAAATCGTTTGCTACTCAGTACTTACACCTTTACCTACCTTTATACATATGAAAAAAATAGAGGCGTTATGGAACGTATGTCAGATGTGAAGTATGGAAATTTAATGATATTTTTAATTTTTATATTGAAATATGAATACTTAAATATAAACGAAAAATACTAATATTGTGACGTAATTAATTAATAAAATTCAATGTTATTTAATTAGTTTATATCAATTTATTTACAAAACAAATATATTTTAATGATGTACAACAACATAAAGTTAAAATTTTGTTTTACATTATGATTAAATTATTTAAACTGATATTCACGTATAACATATGGTTAGCATAAAAAACTACGCTAATAAACTAATACACACGTAGTAGAGAGAGAAGCGTTCATCATAGGTATAAATGTAAAGATGGGCCCCGAGCTAGGAACATTAAGTGGTTAAATCGTTCTACGCCCCGAGTCATACAGAGCTGACCAGATGCGACTCTGAACGACCGGCACGTAGCAACGTCCGAATAAAACGCTTTTACTCCCGTCCAAGTGCACCATTAGATGTTTCACATCAAAAATGAAGCATTTAAACAAAAACATTATTAATTTGATAGTGCGAGTAAAATGATCCTTGGGATAATTTATTGTTATTTATAAATATTATTAATTTTAATATTATAATCGTTCATAAAGAGTAAACTGCTGTTGCGCGTCGGAGCGGAAAAACACAATAGTTTTATTGCTCGCTAAGTAAAAAGTTTTTTTAATAATTTTTCTTTAACAATGTAAAAGCCATAGAATTATGAATATACAGTACACAGCTAGCGGACTTTATTACTCTATGGTAAAAGCAGGTAAATGTTTAGTCCGGAGTGTGACCACCTTTTGCTGGCATTCATCTGGGCGTGTTGGCGAGTATATTCCTTATGGTTTCTTGCGGAATACGTTCCCACTCCGCGGTTATCACATTCTTTAGATCTCTGATGGTCCTCAAAACCGGATGTACTGATCTTACTCGTCAAAATCAAAATATACTTTATTCAATTTAGGGCCTAACAAGGCACTTATGAAGTCACCACGAGCGTCACTTCCAGACATCACTATCATTCACATAATGATCCACTCTATAACCTAATCTAACCTATTTTATAACTTTTTGACAGTAAAATCTGCTTGACATGGTCCTTGAACTCTTTGTCCGGCAAATCAGTAATGAGCTTCGGGATCTTATTGGAACATAGCAATATTACATTAAAAAAAAATATTAGTCTTACTAAGTCTAAAACACGGTACGACTAATTTATGTCAATTTGTAGTATTAAAACAGTGCTGCTCTTTAACAAAATCAAGCTTTTCAAAGTTTTTACGAATATACATCAACTATCAAGTTTTGTAAATTAATAAACACATATACGCAAGTTTCTTCGATCGACCAAAGTCGACCAACGATTGATATCGATCTCTCTGTGGTCTCTGTTGTATTTGGATTGTACTGTGCTTACCATCAGGGACAGTACAGTCAAAGTGCCATGCTACTGTAAAAAAAGACCAATTACGAATAGGAAATTAGACAGTTCACGACTTATTTGCAACTACGGTAACTATCCAAGACGAGGCGCGCCTCTTTGGCACCCTTGGAGCTTGTTGCCATGCTTTAGCGGCTGAGTGCCTTAAGGACTCGCCTCCAAGCCGGAGTGAATAATTCATGCTACACTGGGCCGGGGATTCCTGCCACCGTGCCCGGCCAGTGTAACTTGAATTATCCTTTAGAGAGCGGTCTTAAAGCTTTTCCAATGGATTTTTTTCGAAATTACTTCACCAAAGACATTTTACAAAAAAAAAAAAAACAACCAGGCAGTAATATTACAAAATCGTCTGATGCTGTATTCAGTCAACGTTTCAAAATAAAAACACCTAAAGTTAGTATCGTCTTTGCTCAACGTTTTAATAACTTTATATACAGACAAGTAAACAAGGCCTATGAGATAATTAATAGCGAATTTAGGGAAGCCAAGATTACAATTATTAATTGGTTGTCATCCTTGACCTACGAGGATAATGAAAATATTTTTCACATTCCTCTATAACCTTAATGGATAATTATTAGAGATCACTTACCTATAACATAAAAACTCTATATTATAAATATATATATATATATATATATATATATAGTATGTATTTTATATTTCTGTAGGTATATATTTATTATATTATTGCATGTAAACCTTAAATTTATTCAATATACATTTGGATTCTGCGCACTCACGGCACTAATATAACACAAAAAATTGTATCTTGGTGTTGGTATTTATTTACTTTATTTATTTAGGATTTATTTCCTAGTGCGTGGATCTACGGTTTATTGTCATGTGTTGTAATATCAATTTAATAATAAAGATTTTTCTATTTCCTTTTTTTGTATTTTATTAATCGTTAACTCGTAAAGTCTACTTAACTCTGATATTTTTTCTTTTAACTTCATTAAAAGAAAATTTTAACCATAACTTTTTTCACATATCCAAAAACACGAATGGGGACACACTTGACTCTAACAAAATTAGCGCTTTAAAGCTTAATATTTTACAAACGGATTCTTACATCGAAAAGTTGTTTTTACAGACCCACAATATTTTTGAACGACCTATCCAACGACACAACACACGATGTAAATATACGAGAATAAATCCCACTTTACGTGTAGGGGAGGTACCGTAAATGTTGTTATTAAGATTTTTTTACCACTTTATCGGCTTGATTGGTATGTATACCCATACCAAATTACAGCTTTCTAGTACTATGAATCTCTGAGCTAAGCCGCGGACAGACAGCGTACATACCGAAATTTTTGGGTTACTTTTGACTTCGGAATCCTAAAAACTTTTATTAGTCTTACTAATAATTTAAAATATTAAAACCGTGCTGGTCTTTGACAAAATCCAGCTTGTACTTGCACCAACCTCAAAAAATTTTAAACCCCTAATTTGTTTCGTACCTACTTTTGATATCGTTTTGTTGGTTAATTTGATGTATATATATACATATAAACATTATTTCATAATATTGAGTTAATTTTTTTGAAGTCGATTTTTTTAATTACTCTTTTATTTTGTAATCTTTTGTTTGATATTTCTCACATATTGTATTTGACCAAGGTTCTGAGAGGTTTTCCCTTTGACATCGCACCCATAGATCGTATCAATAAGTCGGCCGTCACACTTACATACACGTATTTGTAAACTTTGAAAACTACTATTAATTCCCAACCGATTTTCATGAAATTTTGTACACCGGAAGTACCTATACATTTTATTTATACAATAACAAATATGTCAAACAAGTATACGGCCCGCTGATGGTAAGCGGCTACCGTAGCCTATGGATGCTAGTAATACCATAGGTATCACTAGCGCGTGGTTGGCCTTGAATTCCTCTACCCCAAAAGAGCTCTGGAAACGCTACTCATCGCAGGAACATAATGTAATTAACGTTTATTGAAATGCACCGGCAGAGGGCGTGAGTCCGCACTTTTCGCGTACGCAAAGCAACATTATCGAAAATTGAAGGTAATAAGAAATACTAAGTAATCGTTACTTCGAGATAGAGGACATTGGAATGAGTTTCATGGTATTGTGTGGGAGTAAAAATAAATTAAATATTATCGTTATTGGATTATGGTCTTGAATCAGATATTGTGAGGTTTAATTGTGGATTGTGCACGACACGGGGTAAGTGATAGTTACAAAACAACAAATATGTTACTTTATAAATGAGTCATATCTTTGGAATAATTGGAATTTGGAATAAGCATAAATTTTATTACAGTTCATGGAAACGCCCAGTACCCTCAGGGATAATGGTATCCCCGACCACATTATGGGTTATTTTCACCCAGTATATCGACATTAAGGCCGACTTCTTTCCTCATATTTGGAGCTGTAATATATATACATATGTATTATATTCATTTATTTCCGGCTACTCTTAGTTTCGTCTCAGGAATCCGAGACATTCACAAAGTTTAAACACGTTACACGTTTATATCGCTGATGTTAAATTTCAGTTCACCTACATGTTTTTTTATCGCCGTTTTTCATACACGAAATTCCACGCGGACCAAGTCACAGGCACAGCTTGTTATAATATATTTAAGATTAAAACAACCAATTGAATTTAAAAGTATTGCAATTTAATGGTGTTACATATCAATTCTTTTTTACATTTATTACATTGAAAAAGTATCAAATTGAATACAATTAAAATAAAACTTTTTCAAATGATATATAGTCTAGCTAACCACAAGCTACGCCACCATTATTATTCATAACGCAGAAAGTTTCTGCGTCACTCGTAGCAGTGGCCGTTGCTGAAGCAAACGCCAGGATGGCGCACACTATCATCATTATGTACTTTAACTGGAATGGAAACACAAAACTGTAGTTATGTAGGTGTCAGGGATACCTTGAGATGTTGGTGAAGGAATACACCGTGATGAAACGATAGTATGATTATAAGACTCTTTTGAGTGTTCGCAAAACTACAAGTTGGAAATCTTTCGCCAAGTCACTACCAATGTGTTCCGACAGCTGCAATGGACAGCCAAATCCAATTCCGTGTCTACGACTACATCGTCACTTAACATCAGGTGAGTTTGTAATCACACGCTGTCATATATATTGACAAGATGAAGGGACTTTATAGCGAATACACCTCAATTCTGTTTCAACTTATCTACTTGAAATGTCATAGTTTTATATTTTTTCAGCGTTGATTTAAAAGTTTACTTTAATTTACTAAATACATCTTACCTAAATTTGCTAATCAAATATTACGAAGGCACGCAACTTCTGTATATTTTTAGGTATATATCTATATTTTAAACTAATTTAAAATTTTATAACATCTATTATCACGATATAACCAATATCAATAAGGCAGCTAAAAAGAAAATTCCTCCGGGTATTATCTCCTAGGATATTTCATTTAACTAATGAAATGCCATACGAAGTAGAATTGCTATACTTAACGTGTGATTTGAACCGGTAAGATACGATTACGCCGTAATTACCGACATAGATATATATTCTACATTCCACTTAACAGACATTTCCATAAAAATATAAACGTTTAAAAACAATATAATATTTCTACTTACAGAGTTCATGTTGGCAGTTCTTGTAGAATTGTGTTATAAGTAGATCAATTTTCGGTTTACATATACTTTTTATTAGCTGAAAATGTATATAAAATATTAAAATTAATTATACGGACATTAATCATTATTAGAAAAAACGCATCGAACCGTCCAACCGCTTCATAATATATTCTTATTAAGAACTAACTTGTTCCAGCGACTTCGCGCTCTTGACGTTGCTATTGATGCAGACTTTTAATTGTTTACTTGTTCCTCTTAGGCCTAATTATCTATTTTAACATCGTGAATTTCAGAAGTTCTCGTATTCCGTTCAACATTTAAAAAAACCTATTTACTTTTCTAAATTATACACACATACGTACGTAGTTATGCATACTGTACCCTCTGTTATTACGACTTATTAAATTGGTACACAAGTAAAAATGCTGATCATTGTAAAATTACTCTTAATGTTTAATACTATTAAATGTTTAGACTACACTAAGAGATAAGCCCCTGATATTTTCTCTAGAAATATTGCGACATGTTTTTGTCATTCAATTATAAACAACACCTGGTGTTTACAGATTAGGACATTATATATAAGACCGTTGTTAAACCATCATTCATTCTGTAATAAAGTCTCTTAAGAATCACTTGTAAATAATTTTTAAAAACCCTCGACACAACTACGTACATTTCAACTACATTTCGATGATACTGAAATAATTTAAAAAATGTAGGTAGAGATATACAGATGATATTTCGCACAAGAGATTCCTTACAGAAGGTCATAACTATGATTTGTCACGCTTGGCTAATGTTATGAAAATATTTCCGTAATGAAAAATAAGTGTCATTTAAATTTTTATATAATTGAAGCAATCGAACATTCTGGATATATTTAAAGGACTTCAATGATGTGAGAGAACGATGTTTACTGGGTTCTTTCAATCGTGAATATGCTGGGTTGCGTTATTACATAAAGTGAAGAGAGATTGGAGCAGGTCGGCATGACAGCGACGACTGGCTATGGATTGTAGATCTCTCGGTGGTCGTCGATGTTGTTGGATGACACTGTACCTTCTCGCCATCAGGTAAAGAGCCATCACTTTGCAGTGCTATGATAAAAACATCAAAGTCATATCATCACAAATTTCAATTTAATTGTTTCTAAGTACATCTTAAAAGAAGTACAACTGGTAATAACACCTCGACCTAGACTGTCAGCAATCTGTGTAGCCCAAATACTGCGATAGTTTGGCCATATCGCATGAGAGAGTTGCGCATCGGGCCTGGTTAATAAAATTAGTTTTTTAATAAGCAAGGAATAGTTTTCGGCAGTGTTATCATGAAATGTTGATGAAATTAACAAGAAATAATGTTAAAATGCAAAGCGCTAATACCTAGTGTACTTGCTCGCTAAGTAAAAATGAGGCAAGTTATTTTTTATTGATTTTTCGCGTACCTCTTCACTATATAATGTATACTTTCATATGCATATGATGCATGGTGGCCCAAGGGATATTCGTACCGAATAATGAGAGGGGTCCTACCGTGCGTGGTAGTTTGCATGTATGCGGTTCGAACATAATCGCGGCGCTCTTTACCGGATTAATAGCTATTCGCCACGTTCGAAACCACTCCCCGAGAGTGGTTACGGCACGTTGGACTGCGCAGGCGAGATTTTTTCTGTGTCTGTTTGACGCGTATATGACTGTGTCGTCAGCGTAGAGCCCTACCTCGACCCGGGGGGCTTCAGGAGGTCGCTGACGTACAGATTGAAAAGGCAAGGCGCCAGAATGGAACCTTGCGGGACGCCTGAGCGTATAGGGTGGGCGGTAGATAGTACTCCTTCCACTCGGTAGTGAAAGGTGCGGTCGCGTAGAAAATCATGAACTAGGTGAACTAACCTATCCGGGACTTCTAAATGGTGTAGCTTGTGGACCAGTCCGGCGTGCCAGACCTTATCAAAGGCCTTGGCTACGTCGAAAAAGACCGCAAGCGTGCGCGCGGGAGCGATATTGCTCTTGGCGAAGTTACTCGTGATGTGCTCCGTTAGGCGGTGCACTTGATGTGTACACGAGTGTCGGGCGCGAAAACCGAACTGTTCGGGAGGGTATAGATTTTTAATAGCTATAACGGTTTTGAGACGGTTCAGAAGGAGCCGCTCGTAGTTTCACTAGTGTGTTTAAAAGGCTGATCGGGAGATAGCTATCGGGAAGCGAAGCGTTTTTGCCGGGCTTGTGAATACCTATAACTATAGCTTTTTTCCAGACGGCTGGAAAATAGCAGTGGGCTATGGCTACATTGAAGATGCAGACCAAAAGAGCTATGAGGTGATCGGGAAGAAGTTTAAGTACTTCATTCCTGATACCGTCGGGGCCAGGGGACTTTCTAGGCTTAAGGCCTTTAATAACAGAACAAATCTCGTCATGCGTGACCGGGTTTAACGTTTCCGCGGGGGGAATCGTCGTTAGTTCCTGAACGGCGGTCTCGATGGTTTCGATGTGGGCAGTGTCTACGTTGTCGTAGTTTGGAGAGCACCGGCTCTCCAAGCTTGCAGCAAGGCATTCTGCCTTATAGTCGCTAGCGAACGCGGGTGGGAGATCGGGGCCCCTTTCGAGGGGCGGCATCAGGGCGGAAGCTTCTAACTTCAGAGAGCGGACGAGGTTCCATTAAGCCAGATGGGACGGCTTGAGACCCTCTAGGAGGTTATCCCACCGGTGACCTCTGTAATCGCCGATGCGAGTTCTAACCTCTCTCTGAAGTCGCCGTAACCTACGGGTGTTATCTCTCGTCGGATAAGAATCGTGTGCACGTGTCGCGGCATTCTTTTCCGTGATTAACGCTCGTAAGCCGGGGGGGAGTATAAAACGGCGTTCGTTCGCCGCTTGCACCTCTCTCGAGGCCTCCCTTACACCTGTTTGGAGGTAGTCGACCAGGGAATCGATCGCTAAGTCGGCGTCTGCTGTTGACTCTAATACGTCGGGGATCCTAGCTAAGCTGGACGGGGTCGCGTTATCGGTTAGGTAACGATTTAAGATCGCGTAGTCAACTACTTTGACTTTTGGCGGACTGGGGTCGAACGGTTGCCCGAGTTGTAAGATAACAGGGCGGTGATCGGAGTCCAGTTCGTGTACGACTTCTATAAGTCGTAACCGAAGTGAGACACCTTTGAGGAGGGCTATGTCAAGTACTGTCGGTTGACAGTTATCTTGAAAGTGTGTGGGCTCTAGCGGAGGTATGACGTCAAAGCCGAGCACATCGCATAGTAGGTCGAGTATAACCCCGTTAGGGGTGTTACGCGAGTTGTTGAATTGGGTGTGACCGCTACTGAGGTCGCCTGCTATTATGACGGATTGACCGAGTGAAAGTAGCGCCTCCAGTTCGGACTGAAGGAGTCTTTTACTCGGGGAGAGATATGCAGAGACAAGCGTGATTGACGGATGGCCAGTCATGCCTATTCTACAGACGGACACTTCCATATTGGTAAGTGCGGGAGGGTCTATTGGCATGCAATAGAGGGAACGCTTGTAGTAGATGAGCGTGCCGCCTCCTCGGGTGGCACGGTAATTTCTGACTATGTTGTAATTTGCTATCTTAGGGTCGCGCCTACTGGGTTTTAGAAGTGTCTCTTGTACTAGAAACACGTCTATCTCCCGTTCCCTAAGAAAGGTGGATACTAGGTCCCGTTGTGGAAGGAGGTTTCGCGCGTTAAAGAAAGAGATGTTGAGACTCCTAGGTTTAATGCGAGCCATTTATAACCGTTATCTATTTCCCGGCACGGGCCAGGCGCATTCAAGAATTACAGACAAGCGAAAGCACTGCCGATTTTAGCAGTTAACCGCTGTGTTCGTTAAGATTAAGTCGTTGTTAAGAACAGCGATTTGAATATACATCACATTATAAACTACATATTGCTGATTTCTTTCTATTTTTCTATCATAACCCTTTATTCAATTATTTGGTTTCAATTTTGAGTATTGGTATTTTTTTATAATGCTTCCATTAGATATCCTTTACCGTGTGGAAAGTCGTGAGGAGATTAATAGACGAATTAAAGAAATGTACAGTTATTGTTAGAATTGCTCATAATTTTATCGTTCATCGTCCCACGTGTAGGCAGTCGTTTAATTAATCGCCAAGTCTTCAATTTGCCAATTGTAAGAGTAAATATAATTCTAAACAATAAAGTTGATTTTTTTTTATGCCAAAAGGCGCAGACAGGCAGACATCCACCTGATGATAAATGGTTACCGTCGCCTATGGACAACTAAAACACCAGGGGCATTACAGCCATGTTGCTAACCTTGGAGACTGTATTTCAAGCCTTTTTTGAAGAGCCCCGTGTCATAGCCCTGGGGGAAAACCGAGCTGGGCAACCCATTCCACAAGCCTAGCGTACGTGACAGGAAGGTTCTAGAGAACCTTATTGTTGTCGCGTTTCGGCTAGGTTTTGTCCTGCGGCAACTTGTATAAGTAAATTTTAAATGCATTACTATCGTAAGATCTGATGTTAGGAGTAGGTTGGTCGAGAGTGTGTAGCGAAGCGAGCTACAAGCTCTCTTGGACAGCGGACACGGAAAAAGAGATTTTTCGTGGGTAAAGAAAAATGTGAAATGTTAAGAAGATTATGGATTCTCATGGACAAGGTCCCATCCAATATTATGGGAGTTGATTCCCTAGCATTTTAGTGACAAGTAGAGTAGCTCACGTAGTTTAAGAAAATATTTAAATGAAAATATAAAAGTGGACACGTGGACATTTCCACGTTCAACATGGACATCCTTGAAAGCTGATGAATGGTGCCATATTCACAGTAGAAGCGGCTGCATAGTCCTCCGCATTCAGGAATATATTAGTGTGAGACACCTAATGTAAAATATGTTCGTGCGCAACGTGGCGTGGTGACGTGACGTCATCTCATTCGGCGTGGCGATTATTGTTGGATCCTGGGCATCGTCTGGATGGGAGTGGTCTAGCACCTGGAGGAGTTGTCGCCGTGGATCAGCGTAACAGGACAGTAACAATTATCATTTTTATACAAATTGTACAGTAGATTCAGATCATCACCACTATGTACTGTCTGTGTTACATTATATTTTATTTCGTTTTACCATTAGTGAAAAAATTTGCATCATAGGCTGTTCAAGGTTTAGAAACGTAATGTATAAATTAATTAAATAACACGTGTCCAACAGAACCATCTTTTATTTGAAGTACCTCACAGCTTAGTTTTTTTTTTCAATCAACAGTAACTATAAATCTGTATATTAATTTGATTAGGGTAGTAAGTTCTTCCTAGTCTGACCCCCACACCACTCAGGTACATATAATTTGTAAGGGTCTATTTTTTCTTTTTTGGCTAATTAGTTTAGAAAAAAAAATTGTTATTACATATACGCACGTTTCATCTCTCCTCCCACAGGAAAGCGGCATGAGATTGTGGCCACTACGCCAAAACCTATAAACATAAAAAAAAATGGCAGCGGCGACCAACGACTGATTTCGATCTATCAGTGGTCGCCGTTGTATTTGGATTGTACTGAGCTTACCATCAGGGAGTACAGTCAATGTGCCAAGCTACTATAAAAAAAACAACGAATTACGGATAAGGAATTAGCCAGTTCGCGACTTATTTGCAACTACGGCAACAGCCGAAGACGAGGCGCGCCACTTTGAAACCCTTGGAGCTTGTTGCCATGTTTTAGCGGCTGAGTACCTTAAGTACTCGCCTCCAAGCCGGAGTGAAGCTGTAAAAGCGTCTGAGGCTTGAGGGCCCTTTCGGCTTTAGGAAGTAATTCATGCTACACCGGGCCGGATTCGTGCCACCGACAAAAACCTACTCGTTTTTGGTGTTAACGAATCATCTATAGAGAGCGGTCTTAAAAGTTGTTTTCAATGGAATTTCTACGAAATTACTTCTCCAAATACATTTTATAAGTTGATTGACTATTATTACTCGTTAATTACTGACCTCTGATATCCTTTTAACTTCATTATACTACTACCAGAAATTTTTTCACATATCTAATATCAGGTAAATGGTTATCATATCAGATAAATGGTTTATCTGACATTTGACTCTTACAAAAATGAGCAATTTAAAGCATAACATTTTGCAAACGGATCCTTAAATCAAAAAATTGTTTTCACAGACCCACAACATTTTTGAACGACCTATCCAACGACGATGTAAATATACGAGAATAAATCCCCCTTTACGTGTAGGGGAGGTACCGTAAATATTGTTATTAAGATTTTTTACCACTTTATCGGCTGTGTATACCCATACCAAATTACAGCTTTCTAGTACTATGAATCTCTGAGCTAAGCCGCGGACAATCAGACGGACATACCGAAACTTTTGGGTTCCTTTTGACTTCGGAATTCTAAATTTTTTTATTAGTGTTACTAATAATTAAAAGTATTAAAACCGTGCTGGTCTTTGAAAAAATCCAGCTTGTACTGGTACCAACCTCAAAAAAATTGTAAACCTACCTACCTGTAAATTGTGAACATTGTTATGAGTTGCATGGTATTGTGTGCGAGTAAAAATAAACTAAATGTTATCGTTATTGGATTATGGTCTTGAATCAGATATTGTGAGTTTTAATTGTGGATTTTCTACGACAAGGGGTAAGTGATAGTTCCAAAACAACACATATGTTACTTTTTGAATGAGATATCTTTCGAATATTTGGAATAAGCCTAAATTTTATTGCAGTTCACGGAAACACCCATTACCCTCAGAGATAATGGTATCCCCGGCAACACTACGGGTTATATTCATCCAGTATATCGACATTAAGGCCGACTTCTTTCCTGATATTTGGAGCTGTCTTACAAGGATGAGGTACCAGACCGCCCTGTCCTAAAATGTCCTCGGGGGGCGATCATTATTTGGAATTATAAGGTTTTATATTTTATAGTACCTTTACACAATATGATAAATGTTAATTTTAGTCGGAGATCGAAGCCACAAGATTAAGGTTCCAAACATATTTTGTATTTGTTATGGTAATTAAACGGTATGTATTAATCAGGACTGTTTACCTCACTTTCCTTCCACACATGAACCCGAATCCCTACAACAACACTAGGTTATTTCGTTGTGATTTGTCTGTAGACTTCCACCAGGCGGACAGCCCCAAGTAGAGATATATCTCCAAAGATATTTCTCATATTATTCATATTTCATAGATTGCCAAGGCATTCTAAAGAATGCTAAATGAGAAACCAGCAAAGTGTCATATGATTTTTTTTGTTTTGAATCCTCTATCTTATGTTATGTGGCCCTATATTGTGTAATTGTGGCAGCATTTTTTGTGATATAGGTTGGTTATTGTGCACAAGTAAAGTGAATTACAAATGCATTCATTTTGAATGCATTTTTAGGGAGCATGTATTTTGAGATGTCACAAAACTCTCTGAGACATTTTAACAAGGGGCCGCAATCTTGGTAGCAAAGCTTTGAAGCAAAGATAAATAAAAAATATTTTTAAGATTACGAGATAATTTGAAAACTTTTGTACTTTTGTATTTTTGAGGAATGCATGTAATTTATAACAATTCTTAGGCATTACATACGGCCGCGCCGGCTTGCTGATATTTGTTCGCAACTCCAACCTAACCGAGCATTTCGGTATTTTGTGACATAAATTCTATATAATGCCTAGGAAATTTTATAAATGGCGTGCAAAACTCAAAAATAATAAAAGTTATCCTAAAAAAATTATAAGAGTGCCATTATTACAAAATACTGACGATGATCGGTTAGGTTAGGTTGTACTTGCGAACAAGTACTAGCGAGCCGGCGAGCGCCACGTTTTCATGATCGCTACTCCGAGAATGACTATCCAGAGACAGAGTCGGTCGAGTACAATCGCCTTATCCGACCTTTTTTCATACTTTTCCTAAATAGAATTTGGCATTCTTGCATAAAAGCAAACTATATCACATAGAATACCGCAAACATTACATATCATAGGGCCAAATAAAATAAGTTTATGACTTTAAAACAAAACCATCACAGGCACTTTGAGATCCCGACAAAGATTCCCACGTGATATTCGAAACAAATCTGAGAAGTATTTCATACTTTACCTAAATAGCATTTGGCATTCTATAGAATGCCTAGGCAAAGTATGTAATATTTCTATTTCTTCATACATTTCGGCTACTCTTAGCTCAAAGCGTAGACGTATGGTAGAATATTGATCCATCGAAAGTAGTGAAGAGCGTGAAGAACCGCTGACTGCTAACCGTGAACATCACGCTGCGTCTCAGGAATCCGAGACAGTCACAAAGCATGAAACACGTTTAAATCGCTGATGTTAAATTTCAGTAAACCTACATATTTTTCATCGCCGTTTTTCATACACGCAATTCCACGCAGACGAAGTCACAGGCACAGCTAGTTTTAATATATTTATAATTAAAACAACCAATTGAATTTATAATTAAAACAACCAATTGAATTTAAAATTATTGCAATTTAAGGGTATAACATATCAATTCTTTTTTACATTTATTACATTGATAAAATAACAAATTGAATACAATTAAAATATATATTTTTTAAATGATATATGTTCTATCTAACCACAAGCTAAGCTACCTATTTTCCGAAGCACAAGGGGGGTATGCAAGGGCTGGCGTCTTGAGATTGTGAAGCTTCTGGCTCTGTATTAGCAGTGGCCGTTGCTGATGTAAACGCCAGGATGGCCCACACTATCATCATCATGTACTTGAACTGAAATGGAAAACGTAAAACTGTAGTTATGAAGTTATCATGGCACAGTGATAACTCGTTCAGACACCACGTCGATGGACGTGGGCTGGTATTCTGCAATCTCATTGAGATGTTGGTGAAGGAATACACCGTGATGAAACAATAGCATGATTATAAGACGCAGCTAAATCCAATTCCGTGTCTACAGCTTCATCTTCACTTCACATCAGGAAAGTTTGTAATCATACGCTATTATACATGATGAAGGGACTTATTGCTAATAAACATCAATTCTATTTCAACTTATTTACTTGAAATGCCATAATTTTATATTTTATCAGTATTGATTTAAAAGTTTACTTTAATGTACTAAATATATCTTACCCAAATTAGTTAATCAAATATTACGAAGGTACGTAATTTCTGTATATTGTTAGGTATATATCTATATTTTAAACTAATTTAAAATTTTATAACATCTATTATCACAATACAATTGATATTAATTAGGCAACTAAAAAGAAAATTCCCTCAGGAATTATCTCTTAGGATATTTCATTTAACTAATGAAATGCCATACGAAGAAAAATAAGTATACTTACGTGTGTTTTGAACCGGTAAGATACGATTACACCGTAGTAACCGACATAGATATATAATATATATTCCACTTAACAAATATTTTCATATACTTTTACATTTAATAACAAAATAATATTTCTACTTACAGAGTTCATGTTGGCAGTTCTTGTAGAATTTTGTTGTAAGTAGATCAATTTTCGGTTTATATACACTTTTTCTTAGCTGAAAATAAATATAAAAAATTAAAATTAATCATACCTATACCGACATTAATCGTTATAAAAAAACGCTTCGAATCGTCGAACCGTCTCATGATTATAATTATGAGAATATATTATCATCATTCATCATTTCAGTCGAAAGACGTCCACTGCTGGACATAGGCCTCTCCCAAAGATCGCCACAACGACCGGTCCCGCATCCAGCGGCTTCCCGCAACCTTTACCAGGTCGTCGGTCCACCTTGTGGCGGGTCTGCCCACGCTGCGTCTTCCGGTACGTGGCCACCACTCGAGAACTCTTTGACCCCATCGGCCATCTGTTCTACGAGCTACGTGGCCAGCCCACTGCCACTTAAGTATAGCTATTCTTCGGGCTATGTCGGTGACTTTGGTTCTCCTGCGGATCTCCTCATTTCTGATTCGATCACGCAGAGAAACTCCGAGCATAGCCCTCTCCATTGCCCTTTGAGTGACTTTGAGCTTTCTTATGAGGCCCAAAGTTAGCGACCACGTCTCAGCACCATATGTAATCACTGGCAACACACACTGGTCAAAGACTTTCGTCTTGAGACTCTGCGGTATCTTGGACGAGAATATGTTACGTAGCTTCCCGAACGCTGCCCAGCCGAGTTGGATTCGACGATTGACCTCTTTCTCGAAATTGGATCTACCTAACTGGATTGTGTGTCCCAGGTAAACATAATCTTTAACAATTTCAAGCGTATGGTCTCTGATCTTCACGGGAGTTGGCGCTACATGGACGTTCGACATAATCTTCGTCTTGTCCATGTTCATTCTAAGACCAACTCGTTCAGAGGTTTTACTGAGGTCATCGAGCATCGCACGGAGGTCCTCCATGGTCTCAGCCAAGACTACTATGTCGTCGGCAAACCGAAGGTGGGTGATGTACTCGCCGTTTATGTTGATGCCTAGTCCTTCCCAGTCCAGAACCTTGAAGACATCTTCCAGTGCAGCGGTGAACAGTTTAGGAGAGATAACATCTCCTTGTCTGACTCCCCGCCGCAACAGGATGGGTTTCGAGTTCTGGTCCTGCAGTCGAACTGACATAGTGGCGTTTTCATACAAACACTTCAACACTTCGATATACCGGTAGTCTACTTGGCACCGCTGGAGAGACTGTAGTACAGCCCAGGTCTCAATCGAATCGAAGGCTTTCTCGTAGTCCACAAACGCTAAACAAAGGGGTAGGTTATACTCTTCGGTCTTCTGTATAACCTGCCGTAATGCGTGTGTGTGATCTACGGTACTGTAGCCTTTTCGGAAACCGGCTTGTTCGGGAGGCTGGAAGTCGTCGAACTTGCGAGCAAGACGGTTCGTAATAACTCTCGAAAACAGCTTATAAACATGGCTCAAAAGTGAGATGGGCCTATAATTCTTCAATAGGGTATTGTCACCCTTTTTGAAGAAGAGTACCACCACACTTTTGTTCCATGCCTGCGGCGTTTTACCTTCGTGGATGACGGAATTGAACAATGTCTGAAGGGCCCTCAGTACTGGTTTACCACCCGCCTTCAATAGTTCGGCTGTGATTCCGTCATCTCCGGGAGCTTTGTTGTTTTTAAGCTGTTTGAGAGCCATACTAATCTCGTACAAGCTGACGTCCGGGATGTCTTCTGTATAGTGTCGAGTCAATCTAGCTCTTGGGTCTTTAGCTAGATTCGTAACGGGTTCCTGCGTTGACGTGTATAACTGTCCATAGAACTTCTCGACCTCTCTCAAGAGCTCGGGTTTGGATGACACGATTCTGCCGTCGTCAGTCTTCAGCTTTGTTAGCTGGCTTTGCCCAATAGACAGATCTCTTGCGAACACTTTGGAGCCTTTGTTTCGCTCTATTGCCTCTTTAATACGATTCGTATTAAATTGGCGTATGTCAGATTTCAGTGACTTTGAGATCCGCCTATTAAGCCGCCGATAAGCACATGCATCACCTTTAGACTGCAGAATCATCTCACGCCTCTCCTCCATGAGTTTTAGAGTAGAGTCCGAGAGTTTTTTGGTCCTGTTTGTACGGTGGGTCTTAAAGAACTTGGACCCAACCGTATGGACAGTTTCCACGAACCCGTCATTATAATTGTCCACGCTGCTGTCTTCTAGGCAATGAAAACGGTTTTGGAGTTCCAGCTGAAAGCTTTCGGGGTTTTGGAGTTGGATCGGTGCTGGGCGGAGCGTAGACTTCATCAGTCGAGATCTTTCGAGCTTCAAATTAAGATTCAATGTGCCTCTTACCATACGGTGATCACTTCCGGTTTTGACCGCATTGATCACAGAGACATCATTGAATATGTGCCTTTTCGTCGACATGATAAAGTCTATCTCGTTTTTCGTTACACCATCAGGGCTCATCCAGGTCCACTTCCTGTGTTCTCGCTTCCTGAAGAAAGAGTTCATCATATAAAGGCCTTCCTTCTCCATGAAGCCGGCCAGTAGTTGGCCCCGATGATTCCGATTTCCTACTCCAAATTGCCCCACTCGCAGCTTGTCGCCGTCTCGTTTGCCCAGTTTTGCATTGAAATCCCCCATGACAACCGTGAAGTGGGCATTGAAACTATGCATGGCTTTAGAAATGTCTTCATACATAGCCTCCACCTCATCGTCTGAGTGCGCCGAGGTCGGAGCGTACACCTGTATGACCTTCAACGAATACCGTTTGGTTATTCTGAGTATAAGGCACGCTACCCTAGTCGACACACTCTCGACTTTTACCACGTTGTTCACAAGGGACTTGTGGACGATAAACCCGACACCTCCTTGGGACTGTTGATCGCCCTCCCGGAAATAGAGCAAGTTACCAGATTTAAGGATTATCGTGTCCTCCCCCTCTCTTCGGACTTCAGATAAACCTATGATATCCCACCGTAACTTGCTCAATTCTTCCTCAAGTTCCACAATCTTCTCGTCAGTTCGCAGTGTGCGCGTGTTGTAGGTTGCCAGGGCCAGTGTTCGTCGGTTGTGGTAGCCGGATCTCTGCCGGGGATTAACTATAGCACCCCCTGCCCCACCGTTACCGTGACCGCTACCGGAGTCAGGAATAGCGGGGCCGCCGGGGACTAGGGGTCTAGATTTTGTTTGCACTTTCAAATTTGGGAGGATTTGCCATAGTCGCCACGCTTGGCAGGCGGGTTGGCTATCGCAGTATGGTCGTAGATATATACTCAAAGGACGCTGCTGCCCGTTCTTCGGATAATCCTTTAGTCGCCTTTTACGACACCCACAGGATGAGATGGGGTGGTGCTATTCTAAGCCGGCACACACACGGACAGCCAGCACACACACGGACAAGCCGGCACACACACGGACACCAGAGAATATATTATAATATATTCTTATTAGGAAGTAACTTGTTCCAGCGGCTTCGCGCTCTTAACGCGCGTTATTGATGCAATCTTTTAATTGTTTACTTGTTCCTCCTAAGCCTATTTATGTATTTTAACATCGTGAATTTCAGAGGTTCTCGTATTCCGTTCAACATTTTTTTTTTTTTGATGAATACGCATTTATTTTTTCTTAATTATACACATGTACGTACGTACATTTCAGCTATATTTCGATTATACTTAAATAAATAAAATAATGTAGGTAGCAGCTATACATATGATATATCAAATGAGAGATTCCTTACAGAAGGTCACAAATATAATGTGTAATGCTTGGTTAATGTTATGAAAATATTTCCGTAATTAAAAATAATTCTTATTTAAATTTTTATATAATTGACATAATCGAACATGGCGAAATATTTAAAGAACTTAATGGATTTGAGAGAACGGAGCTTTCTGGGTTCTTTTAATCGTGAATATGCTGGGTTGCGTTATTACATAGCGTGAAGAGAGATTTAAGCAGGTCGGCATGACAGCGACGACTGGCTATGGATTGTAGATCCCCCGGTGGTCGCCGATGTTGTTGGATGACACTGTACTTACTTGCCATCAGGTAAAATGCCATCACTTTGCAGTGCTATGATAAAAAAATTAAAGTCGTTTCATCACAAATTAAATTCAATTGTTTCTGAGTCCATCTTAAAAGAAGTGCGACTGGTGATAACACCTAGAGCTAAACTTTCAGCAATCTGCGTAGCACGAATACTGCGATAGTTTGGTCATTTCCCAAGAGGAAGTCCAAACAATCTGGAAAAGCAGCTGTTGACAGGGAAGGTCGAGGGAAAGCGGTCGAGAGAAAGATGCGCAAAACGGTAATTGAGCTTGGTTAATAAAATTAATTTTTCTATCTGTATTCTTAAGATGGTCCGAATATGTGAAAGTTTCTTTAACTCTGAGTAGGGCTGTCGCGTATCTAAACATTCTACATGTATTAATGCAAGTTTAAGCTTTGTTTACTATTCTCACAAGACTAACTCTTGGGATGTGAGGTAAAATTGTGCATGTAAACGACAAAAATTAAATACTGTCTATATAGAGGACTGTATAGCTGGCACAGCGGCTTCGTATGCGTTAAATGTGATTGTGCAAATCAAATCAAAATGTTGCTCAGAGCAATTTATAAAATAAAAATATATACACATACATATAACATATACCTTAATTTCAACAATATATTATAAATTCACAATTTAATCAGATTAATATTAATAAGTAAGTTAATACAGCCGCATAGAGATTCCTTACGGAATTTTAAAAGCATAATTCGTAATGTGTGGTTAATATTATTAAAATATTTATCTAATTAAAAATATTAATCTAATTAAATTATATTAAAATATTTATCTTAATAAAAAAGTTATATCTGGAAGAACAACAACACAGAGCCACAATTTTTGCATATGCATAATTAAAACTCGGAATGCTTGGGTAGGTATGGTATACCTTTTGTGACATCATAATTGAATATTGGCAAAGTTACTGATAAAAGATTATTTTAAAGAAGTACAGTACACAAGACATTAAAATTTTGATCTAATTTCTGAAGTGTAATAAGCGCGTAAAGATATTAGAAATATATTTTTATATTTAAAAAAATAAGCTTTAATATGATTTATCATATCATCGAACTAAAAAGTAAATATTAATTTTAATGAATAAAGTTACAAGAGTTACCTTTTGTCACTGACCAGAGGCGAATATACACTATACAGTATACACAGGTACAAAATGATCCCTAAGGAAAACGCATATAAATGTACCAAGACCACAAATGTCTTGTCCGGCTGTTAAAATTAGTCAAAATTAAAAAAAGAAACAGTCAGTAAATGTGGTATACTATAATTTAAGCAGAAATATAGATATGTAAATACAATTTCATTTTATTAAGAAAAAAATTAACATCTTTGTCCGAAGACGATTTTGTCATGTCATATTTACTCTACTTTAAGTTGGTCGTTTCTCTTTTACCTATGGCCCGTAGTCTTATAGGATAATCCTTAAAATAAAAAGAGAATTAGACAAACACACGATTTAATATAAACATTATAAGAACCATGTTTTTAGGAAATAAAAACACTTAAATCGTTTGCTACTCAGTACTTACACCTTTACCTACCTTTATACATATGAAAAAAAATAGAGGCGTTATGGAACGTATGTCAGATGTGAAGCATGGAAATTTAATGATATTTTTAATTTTTATATTGAAATATGAATACTTAAATATAAACGATAATATACTAATATTGCGACGTAATTAATAAATAAAATTCAATGTTATTTAATTAGTTTATATCTATTTATTTACAAAAGTAATATATTTTAATGATGTGAAACAACATATAAAGTTCAAATTTTGTTTTAAATTATGGTTAAATTCTTTAAACTGATATTCACGTATAACATATGCTTAGCATAAAAAACTACGCTAATAAACACACGTAGTAGAGAGAGAAGCGTTCAGCATAGGTATAAATGTAAAGATGGGCCCCGAGCTAGGAACATTAAGTGGTTAAATCGTTCTACGCACCGAGTCATACAGAGCTGACCAGATGCGACGCTGAACGACTGGCACGTAGCAACGTCCGAATAAAACGCTTTAACTCCTGTCGAAATGCGCCATTAGATGTTTCACATGAAAAATGAAGCATTGAAACAAAAATATTATTAATTTCATAGTGCGAGTAAAATGATCCTTGGGATAATTTATTGTTATTTATAAATATTATTAATTTTAATATTATAATCGTTCTTAAAGAGTAAACTGCTGTTGTGCGTCGGAGCTGAAAAACACAATAGTTTTATTGCTCGCTAAGTAAAAAGTTTTCTTAATGATTTTTCTTTAACGATGTAAAAGCCATAGAATTATGAATATACAGTACACAGCTAGCGGACTATATTACTCTATGGTAAAAGCAGGTAAATGTTTAGTCCGGAGTGTGACCACCTTTTGCTGACATTCATCTGGGCATGCTAGCGAGTATATTCCTTAAGGTTTCATGCGGAATACGTTCCCACTCCTCGCTTATCACATTCTTTAGATCTCTGATGATCCTCAAAACCGGATGCAGTGATCTCACTCGTGAAAATGAAAATATACTTTATTCAATTTAGGGCCTAAGAAGGCACTTATTAACGTTACCACGAGCGTCACTTCCAGAGATCATTATCATTCACATAATCATCCACTCTATAACCTAATCTAACCTATTTTATAACCTTTTGACAGTAAAATCTGCTTGACATGGTCCTTGAATTCATTGTCCGGCAAATCAGTAATGTGCTTCGGGATCTTATTGTAGAACATAACAATATTACTAAGTCTAAAACACGGTACGACTAATTTATGTCAATTTGTAATATTAAAACAGTGCTGGTGTTTAACAAAATCAAGCTTTTCAAAGTTTTTACGAATATACATCAACTATCAAGTTTGTAAATTACTAAAAACATATAAGCACGTTTGTTCGATCAGCCAAAGTCGACCAACGATTAATTTCGATCTCTCTGTGGTCTCTGTTGTACTTGGATTGTACTGTGCTTACCACCAGGGACAGTACGGTCAATGTGCCATGCTACTATAAATAAGAACAAATTACGAATAGGAAATAAGCCAGTTCGCGACTTATTTGCAACTACGGCAACTATCCAAGACGAGGCGCGTCACTTTGGCACCCTTGGAGCTTGTTGCTATGCTTTAGCGGCTGAGTGCCTTAAGTACTCGCCTCCAAGCCGAGGTGAATAATTCATGCTACACCGGGCCGGATTCCTGCCACCGTGCCCGGCCAGTGTAACTAGAATTATCCTTTAGAGAGCGGTCGTAAAAGCTTTTTCAATCTACCTATCCGATAACGCGACCCCGTCCAGCCTAGCTAGGATCCCCGACATATTAGAGTCAACAGCAGACTCCGACTTAGCCATCGATTCCCTGGTCGACTACCTCCATCCCGGTGTAAGGGAGGCCTCGAGAGAGGTGCAAGCGGCGAACGAACGCCGTTTTATACTCCCCTCCGGCTTACGAGCGTTAATCACGGAAAAGAACGCCGCGACACGTGCACATGATTCTTATCCGACGAGGGATAACACCCGTAGGTTACGACAACTTCAGAGAGAGGTTAGAACTCGCATCGGAGAGTACAGAGGTCACCGGTGGGATAACCTCTTAGAGGGTCTCAAGCCGTCCCATCTGGCTTACTGGAACCTCGCCCGCTCTCTGAAGTTAGAAGCTTCCGCCCAGATGCCGCCCCTCGAAAGGGGCCCCGATCTCCCACTCGCGTTCGATAGCGACGATAAGGCAGAATGCCTTGCCGCAAGCTTGGAGAGTCAGTGCTCCCCAAACTGCGACAACGTAGACACTGCCCACATCGAAACTATCGAGACCGCCGTTCAGGAACTCACGTTGATTCCCCCCGCGGAAACGTTAACCCCGGTCACGCCAGATGAGGTCTGTTCTATCATCAAAGGCCTTAAGCCTAGGAAATCTCCCGGTCCTGATGGTATCAGGAATGAAGTACTCAAACTTCTTCCTGATCACCTCATAGCTCTTTTGGTCTGCATCTTCAATGCAGCCATAGCCCACTGCTATTTTCCAGCCGTCTGGAAAAAAGCTATAGTTATAGGTATTCGCAAGCCCGGCAAAAAAGCTTCGCTTCCCGAAAGCTATCGCTCGATCAGTCTAAACACCCTATGGAAACTCTATGAGCGGATCCTTCTTAACCGTCTCAAGGTCGTTATAGACGACAAGAATTTATACCCGCCCGAACAATTCGGTTTTCGCGCCCGTCACACGTGTACACATCAAGTGCACCGCCTAACGGAGCACATCACGAGTAACTTCGCCAAGAGCAATATCGCTCCCGCCCGCACGCTTGCGGTCTTTTTCGACGTAGCCAAGGCCTTTGATAAGGTCTGGCACGCCGGACTGGTCCACAAGCTACACCATTTAGAAGTCCCGGATAGGTTAGTTCACCTAGTTCATGATTTTCTACGCGACCGCACCTTTCACTACCGAGTGGAAGGAGTACTATCTACCGCCCACCCTATACGCTCAGTCGTCCCGCAAGGTTCCATTCTGGCGCCTTGCCTTTTCAATCTGTACGTCAGCGACCTCCCGAAGCCCCCCGGGTCGAGGTAGGGCTCTACGCTGACGACACAGTCATATACGCGTCAAACAGACACAGAAAAAATCTCGCCTGCGCAGTCCAACGTGCCGTAACCACTCTCGGGGAGTGGTTTCGAACGTGGCGAATAGCTATTAATCCGGTAAAGAGCGCCGCGATTATGTTCGAACCGCATACATGTAAACTACCACGCACGGTAGGACCCCGCTCATTATTCGGTAGGAATATCCCTTGGGCCACCAAGACTAAATATCTGGGTGTCACCCTCGACTCGAAGCTTAACTTCAACGCACACGTTACTATAGTCCGGAATAGGGCCGTCTGGATCCTTTCCCGCTTGCGACCCCTGCTCAGTTCGGTAAGCAAAATGTCCTTAAGACATAAGCTTACACTATACAAGATGTGCGTCCGTCTGATCTTGACATATAGCTGCGCAGCGTTCCCACATATGTCCAAACATAACTTTGTCCGCATGCAAAGAGTCCAAAATCGGTTTCTCCGTCGCCTGCTTGACCCTCCAGCCTTCGTTAGGAACATGGACCTCCACAGGGACATGAGGCTTCCCTCGATAGAAGCCTATGTGAAATATCTCACCAGGAGATACTTCGATAGCGCTTCGAATCACCCCAACCCGCTCGTAAAATCCACCGTGAACTACGTCCCAGACAACTCGATCCCCGTTGCCAAACGTTATAAACGCCGTCCGCGAAATCTCTTTGTCGATCCCGATGACGACATCGAGAAAGCTAACAATTTCTACGCGTCCGCTCCCGCAACATATGCGTGCTCGCGCCCACGCCCGCGAAACCACCGTTCCCTCCGCAGGGGACGTACGGTTAACTTCGCTCCCGCACACCCGCCACGACCGCCCTCCTCTGCGGCAACTCAAGCCTAGGTCCGATCCATCGGCATGGAGCCCTTGAGTCAAGCAGCCGTTCGCGCGATACAGTGACTCTACATTCACTAGCTTTCACAGCCATACATGACACTGCATTATACACACATGCACAACACACATAGGTACATAGGTTCTGTAAGGGACCTTTTTTTTTTTTTGCCTAGTTAGAGTAGACAAAAATTTCAGACCACTAAATACACATACACATGTTCCTCCCAGGGGGCAGAAACATGTATATATGTATAGTTAGTTTAGATCGAATTACGGATAGGGAATTAGTCAGATCGCGACTTAATTGCATACGCCCAACAGTCCGAGCCAGGTGGTTCAGCCAAGGTTCGGCCACTTTGGTACCCTCGGATGTTGTTGCTTAGCTTTCGTGGCTGAGTGCCCTAAGCGCTCGCCCCCAAGCCCGGTAAAGCTGTAAAAGCCGTAACGGCTCCAGGGCCCCTCAGGCTAACAGTGTAGTCAGTTCGAAAAAAAAAAAAAAGCTTTTTCAATGGAATTTGTTCGAAATTACTTCTCCAAATACATTTTACAAGTTGAATTTATTACTCGTTAACTCGTAAAGCCTACTTACCTCTGATATTTTTTTTTTTAAATTGATTATACTACTACCAGAATTTTTTTCACATATCCAAAAACAACCATCTATCTGACAGGAGAGAGACACTTGACTCTAACAAAATTAGCACTTTAAAGCTTAATATTTTGCAAATGGATCCTTAAATCGAAAAGTTGTTTTCACAGACCCACAATATTTTTGAACGACCTATCCAACGACACAACACACGATGTAAATATACGAGAATAAATCCCCCTTTACATGTAGGGGAGGTACCGTAAATATTATTATTAAGATTTTTTTATCAATTTATCGGCTTGACTGGTATGTATACCCATACCTAATTACAGCTTTCTAGTACTATGAATCTCTGAGCTAAGCCGCGGACAGACAGACGGACATTTTGAAACTATTGGGTTCCTTTTGACTTCGGAATCCTAAAAACTTTTATTCGTCTTACTAATAATTTCTAGTATTAAAACTGTGCTGGTCTTTGGAAAAATATAGCTAGTCCTGGCACCAACCTAAAAAAATTGTAAACTCCTAATTTGTTTCGTACCTACTTTTGATATCGTTTTGTTGGTTAATTTCGTATATAGTTATATAAAAACATTATTTCATAATTTTGAGTTCATTTTTTTGAAGTCGATTTTTTAAATTACTTTGTAATTTGGTAATTTTTAGTTTGAGGTATCCCACATATAAAACTTGACCAAGGGTTCTGAGATGTTTTCCCTTTGACATCGCACCCGTAGCTCGTATCAATAAGCCGGCCGTCACACTTATCTACACGTATTTGTACATATCTTGAAAACTACTGAATCGATTTTGATGAAATTTGCACTGTCCCTAAGTTGAAGAAAATGTAAGCCAATAAAAAAAATGTGTGCAGCAGTTCACACGTGTCAGAAGTAAAACCTTCAGAAGAAAATAAAAAATATGTACTTTAAAAATTCTTCTTAAATATCCTAATGAAGTGTGGTCGTCTCACACCACTAGGCCAATCCAATGAAGATTTCAGACATGAAAATCAGGACTTGCATTTACCGTGCATAATGTAAATGTATTCTATCTTATTCTCTCGTAGGCTAAACCCTATAGATGTGTATTGTATTCTCTTTTTACTGTCGCTTTATCGTTTCATCGAGTTTGAAATCATAACGGTGCTGAAAAAGTTTTCACTTGAAAAATGTTGTATTTTTATTATACTTTTTTCAACAGTATTATTGCAGTACACAAATTTTTTTTATTCGTAGTAATTCTTAACCGATTTTCATGAAATTTTGTACAGCAGAAGTATACATTTTGTTTATACAACAAATATATCAAACATGTATACGGCACGCCTGATGGTAAGCGGCTACCTTAGCCTATGGAAGCTAGTAATACCATAGGCATCACTAGCGCGTTGTCGGCCTTGAACCACTCTACCCCAAAAGAGCTCTGGAAACGCTACTCATCGTAATCTTTACCTCGAGATAGTGAACATTGGAATTAGTTTCATGGTATTGTGTGCGAGTAAAAAATAAACGAAATATTATCGTTATTGGATTATGGTCTTGAATCAGATATTGTGAGGTTTAATTGTGGATTGTGCACGACACGGGGCAAGTGATAGTTACAAAACAACAAATAAGTCACTTTATAAATGAGTCATATCTTTGGAATATTTGGAATTTGGAATAAGCAAAAATTTTATTGCAGTTCACGGAAACGGCCATTACCCTCAGGGATAAGGACATCCCCGGCCACATTACGGGTTATTTTCATCCATTGTATCGACATTAAGGCCGACTTCTTTCCTCATATTTGGAGCTGTAATATTTACATATATATTATATTTATTTATTTCCGGCTACTCTTAGTTTCGTCTCAGGAATCCCAGACATTCACAAAGTTTAAACACGTTACACGTTTATATCGCTGATGTTAAATTTCAGTACACCTACATGTTTTTTTATCGCCGTTTTTCATACACGAAATTCCACGCGGACGAAGTCACAGGCACAGCTTGTTATAATATATTTATAATTAAAACAACCAATTTAATTTAAAAGTATTGCAATTTAATGGTGTAACATATCAATTCTTTTTTACATTTATTACATTGAAAAAATAACAAATTGAATACAATTAAAATAAAACTTTTTGAAATGATATATAGTCCAGCTAACCACAAGCTTAGCTACCTATTTCCCGAAGCACATGCCCGGCAAGCATAAAGGTTCTGTGTCACTCGTAGCAGTGGCCGTTGCTGAAGCAAACGCCAGGATGGCGCACGCTATCATCATTATGTACTTTAACTGGAATGAAAACACAAAACTGTAGTTATGTAGGTGTCATGGTATCCTTGAGATGTTGGTGAAGGAATACACCGTGATGTAACGATAGTGTGATGATAGGACTCCTTTGAGTGCTCGCAAAACTAGAAGTTGAGAATCTTTCGCCAAGTCACTACCAATATGTTCCGACAGCTGCAATGGACAGCCAAATCCAATTCCGTGTCTACGGCTACATCGTCACTTAACATCTACTGAGTTTGTCATCACACGCTGTCATATATATTGACAAGATGAAGGGACTTAT
Source organism: Saturnia pavonia (assembly GCA_947532125.1). Lineage (NCBI taxonomy): Eukaryota > Metazoa > Arthropoda > Insecta > Lepidoptera > Saturniidae > Saturnia > Saturnia pavonia. Next base: position 15,978,157 of record OX383906.1, read on the forward strand.
TGCTAATAAACATCAATTCTATTTCAACTTATTTACTTGAAATGTCATAATTTTATATTTTTTCAGTGTTGATTTAAAAGTTTAATTTACTAAATATATCTTACCTAAATTAGTTAATCAAATATTACTAAGGCACTCAACTTTTGTATATTTTCAGGTATATAAAGATATTTTAAACTATTTTTTACATCTATTATCACCATGTAATCGGTATCAATCAGGCGGCTAAAAATAATACTCCTCCAGCAGGTATTATCTCCTAGGATATTTCATTTAACTAATGAAATGCCATACGAAGTAGAATACGTATACTTAACGTTTGATTTGAACCGGTAAGATACGATTACGCCGTAGTAACCGACATAGATATATAATCTATTTTCCACTTAACAAACATTTTCATAAAAATATAATCATTTAGAAACAAAATAATATTTCTACTTACAGAGTTCATGTTGGCAGTTCTTGTAGAATTGTGTTTGAAGTAGATCAATTTTCGGTTTATATATACTTATTCTCAGCTGAAAATGCAAAAAATATATATTAAAATTAATTATACGGACATTAATCATTATTAGAAAAAAAGTATCTAACCGTCTAACCGTTTCATAATATATTCTTATTATGAACTAACTTGTTCCAGCGACTTCGTGCTCTTGACATTGCTATTGATGCAGTATTTTAATTGTTTACTCGTTCCTCCTAAGCCTAATTATGTATTTTAACATCGAGAATTTCAGAGGTTCTCGTATTCCGTTCAACATTTTTTTTATAGAAAAAGTGTTTACCTTTCTTAATTATACACACATACGTACGTACATTTCAGATATATTTCGATGATACTGAAATAATTTAAAAAATGTAGGTAGAGATATACAGATTATATTCCGCACGAGTGATTCCTTACAGAAGGTCACAACTATAACTAGTCATGCTTGGCTAATGTTATGAAAGTATTTCCGTAATTAAAAATAAGTGTTATTTAAATTTGTATATAATTTTTATATAATTGAAGCAATCGAACATTCTGGAAATATTTAAAGAACTTCAATGATGTGAGTGAACGGAGTTTACTGGGTTCTTTCAATCGTGAATATGCTGGGTTGTGTTATTACATAACGTGAAGAGAGATTTGAGCAGGTCGGCATGACAGCGACGACTGTTGGATGACACTGTACCTACTTGCCATCAGGTAAAGAGCAATGCTATGATAAAAACATTAAAGTCATTTCACTACAAATTTTACTTTAATTGTTTCTAAGTACATCTTAAAAGAAGTGCAACTGGTGATAACACCTAGACCTAGACTGTCAGCAATCTGCGTAGCCCGAATACTGCGATAGTTTGGACATATCGCAAGAGGGAGTTGCGCAAATCGGTCATCGGGCCTGGTTAATAAAATTAGTTTTTTAATAAGCAAGGAATAGTTCTCGTCAGTGTTATCATGAAATTTTGATGAAATTAACGAGAAATATTGTTAAAGTTCAAAGCGCTAATACCTAGTGTACCGGTCTGCTCGCTAAGTAAAAATGAGACAAGTTTTAATTTTTTATTTTTCGCGTACCTCTTCACTATAGCTATTATATACTTTCATATGCATTTAGTAAAATACTGTTAATTTGATATTACATACAAATAGACCCTTCTATTTTATTGTTTATGTTATTATAGAATTCGATATTGTTAAAACAAAGTCAACTGTCCAAGCAATTCTTTAAATACATAGGTATATAAAAACAATGTAAGATTTATAATGATTTATTTAGTTATGAATAATAGCTGCGGGAAAACGACTCTCAATTTTTTTCGTGATACCTTTTGCTACAGTATTGATATAAATAATAGCTATCTAGAACCAAGCTTAACCGCTTTGATATTAATTTTTGGGGTAAGCAGAAAACACTTTGCTTTTCAAGTTCAACGGCATATTATTGAAGTTCAAGAATTACAGACAAGCGAAAGCACTGCCTATTTTAGCAGTTAACCGCTGTGTTCGTTAAGATTAAGTCGTTGTTAAATTAAGAACAGCGATTTGAATATACATCACATTATAAACTACATATTGCTGATTTCTTTCTATTTTTCTATCATAACCCTTTATTCAATTATTTGGTTTCAATTTTGAGTATTGGTATTTTTTTATAATGCTTCCATTAGATATCCTTTACCGTGTGGAAAGTCGTGAGGAGATTAATAGACGAATTAAAGAAATGTACAGTTATTGTTAGAATTGCTCATAATTTTATCGTTCATCGTCCCACGTGAAGGCAGTCGTTTAATTAATCGCCAAGTCTTCAATTTGACAATTGTAAAAGTAAATATACCTAATTCTAAACAATAAAGTTGATTTGTTTTTTTTTTATGCCAAAAGGCGCAAACAGGCAGACTGCCCACTTGATGGTAAATGGTTACCGTCGCCTATGGACAACTGCAACACCAGGGGCATTACAGCCATGTTGCTAACCTTGGAGACTGTATTTCAAGACTTTTTTGAAGAGCCCCGTGTCATAGCCCTGGGGGAAAACCGAGCTGGGCAACCCATTCCACAACCCTAGCGTACGTGACAGGAAGGTTCTAGAGAACCTTTTCGGCTAGGTTTTGTGATTCTCTGGCCTCAAATAGAAATAGATTGTATTTAAATGTTCGATTTGTATATTATTATTTATTGTATATTGTTTTCCTTGTTTCTTTTGCTGAGTAGTGCATTTTAGTTTATATCTTAATATTATTTTAATATACTTACTCTTATTTTTCATGCTGTAATTGCACATTGGAGGGGTTCGATCACTATACATAATATTATATATAATCTGCGCAATGATCGATTGACGGGTATGTTGGTTGGTTGGTACAGACGGGCGCGGGGCACGTGGTGCATGTCAGTGCCGCCGCCGTCGATTGGTTACGTACGCGCATGCGTATTACTTGATCGTGATGGTTATTTAAAACGTACAACAATGGCGAACGATGAACATATTCATAAAGAAAAACGAATCAATATAAATGGGGAGTAAGGGTAAGGGTCAAATACCATCTTAAGACTTGAGACACCCAAGCGATCCTCACCAGCACACGGTGCATCATAGCATAGGTGAAAAGCTAGTCATAGTCACTCGCTTATGCACTTCGTGTTTCGGGATCAAGTGGTGCATATCCAGTTTCTGTTCATTCAGGACAGTATCCAGCGAGGACTGGTGATGCGTTGTTTTTGTTAAGTTAAATTAACATATAATTATTCATCTTTATGGTAACTACTAGTTGACCCCGTAAACGTTGTTCAGTAGTCATCAGTCGACCACAGCGCCACCTAGCGCTTTTTATAAAACTACAAATGTCGCAAACAAGCATAAGATCCGCCTGATGGCAAGCGGATAGCGTAGCCTTTGTACTCTTGTAATACCATAGGTATCACTAGCACGTTGCTGACCTATCCCAATGAGCTCTAGAAACTCTACTCACTGCAGGAACACAACACAAGATAATTTGATTATGATCTTCTGCACGGTGGAGGTATTGCACCAGTCGGGCTGCCCCAAGTAGTGAGAAATCTCCAAAGAAACTTCTCTGTGCCCTGCCTACCTCTCTTACGTTCAGCATAGCATAAAAACCCTCTTGGAAAAACACTTAGACCTACTGGATCTCCTGGTGATCGGTCCAACTGTTTTATTGTTTATTAATCTCTGTTTAAACCCTTAGGAGCTGGTGTGAACTGTTTGAAGACATGGAATGTCGCGACCCACCAACACGTCCGACGCGGTGTTGCTAATTCATTGTTAAATAAAATACATTATATTGGTTCCCAACAATCTCATATATGTATATCAATATTATTTTTTATAGATATTAAATTAATTTAAGGTGGTCACAGGGACACCCCGTACCACGTTTATCAAAGCCTCTTTCGCTTGGCGGACATCTTGTATTCGTGGATGGACTTGAGTAGGTAAAACGATCCGACGATGATGACCAAGGTGGTACCCGACGCGACCACGTAGTAGTGGTCAGTGTTCCCGACAGGCACTTCCCAAATTAGCGTATCAGTTAACTAGATTTTTTTTTTTTTTTAATACTGTTAAATACTAGATGTACCCCACGGTTACACCCTTGTCAGTTTATTGGGCCAACTGTCTACCGTGCAGCCGCGCGACTAACGCATCCGTGTAGCCTACCGGTGCTTTTACTTACCGTACTTGCTTACAGCTTTCCAGATTGATTGGGCCAACTGTCTACCGTGCAGCCGCGCGACTAACGCATCCGTGTAGCCTACCGGTGCTTTTACTTACCGTACTTGATTACAGCTTTCCAGATTGCTTGCTGTTCATGTTTTCTGCTCCGCTGCTAGGGGAGTTGTACAGCATATAATCTTCCCCTTTAAATAGGCTATAATAAATATATTTTTTAAATCTAACTAGTTTTTTCTAGAGATGAGCGCGTTTAAATAAACAGACAATTTCTTAAGCTTTATAATATAGCATGGATTAATACTTTAGTCGAAAATGGAATCCGAGATTTAAAAATATGTACAATGGTGTTGCCAATTCAAATAAAAATATCTTGTTTGTGTGTTTTTTCAAAAAGTATTAAAATCGCAATAAATCTATACGTTTTCTATTTTGTTATTAAGAATTTTATTTCCTGTTTATTAACTTTAACAACAAGAAAAATTACTTAACTACTTGACTACTGAATTGGTATTTCATTCATTCATTCATTCATGTTTACGCTTTGATTCGAATTATCCGAATTATCGTATTATTACCGCCGCTCCGTACGCGCTAACATTGCATAAATGTCGAAACTACACTAAAGTAAGCTGCACGGTTTGACGTGCAACACACTCAAACAGAGTGAAATCGCGAAGTTTGTTATATTATTTATTAAATTTCCCTCCTGTTTTCGATATCCCAATCCCCCTCCAGACTAAATATCTGGGTCTCATCCTCGACAGTAGACTGAACTTCAATACACATGTCCGTGTAGTCCGGAACAGGGCTGCCATAGTCTTGGACCGCTCGCATCCTCTATTATTCTCGGTTAGCAAAATGTCCCAGAGACATCAGCTTACACATTCGCACATATGTCCAAGCATAATTTAGTCCGCTCCAAGAAGTCCGAAACAGATTTTTACGTAAGCTTGTCGATGCCCCATGGTTCGTTCGGAACGTAGATCTCCATAGAGATATGGAACTTCTTTCGATCGAATCATATGTTAAATTCTTCGCGAAAACCTATTTCGACCCAGCGTCAAATCATCCGAGCTGATAGTGGTAGCCAACGCGTACTACACGTCCATCCTTATAAACCAAGCGTGCATGCGCCCACACCCGCGAGACCACTGTTCCCACCGTAGAGAACGGGCGGTTAACTACGCTCCCGCACACCCGCCACGTCCTTCCTTTCCTGCGGCAACTTGTATAAGTAAATTTTAAGTACATTACTATCGTAAGATCTAAAGTTAGGAGTAGGTTGGTCGAGGGTGTGTAGCGAAGCGAGCTACAAGCTCTCTTGGACGGCCGACACGGAATACGAAGCTCGAGATTTTTCGTGGTTAAAAAAAATTTGAAAAGTTAAGAAGATTATGGATTCTCATGGGCAAGGTCCCACCCAATATTATGGAAGTTGATTCCCTAGCATTTTCAAGTAGAGTAGCTCACGTAGTTTAAGAAAATATTTAAATGAAAATATAAAAGTGGACACGTGTACATTTCCACGTTCAACATGTACATCCTTGAAAGCTGATGAATGGTGCCAAATTCACAGTAGAAGCGGCTGCATAGTCCTCCGCATTCAGGAATATATTAGTATAAGACACCTAATACAAAATATGTTTGTGCGCAATGTGGCGTGGTGACGTGACTTCATCTCATTCGGCGTGGCGATTATTGTTGGATCCTGGACATCGCCCGGATGGGAGTAGTCTAAAACTTTATTTATCTTATTATGATTTTTTTTATATAAATTGTAAAGTAGATTCAGATCATCAGCACTATGTAATATCTGTGTTACATTAGATGTTATTTCTTTTTACCATTAGTGAAAGAATTTGCATCATTGGCTGTACAAGGTTTGGAAACATAATGTATAAATTAATTAAAAAACACGTGTCCAAGAAAACCATCTTTTATTTGAAGTACCTCACAGCTTAGTTTTATTTCAATCAAAAGTAACTATAAATATGTATATAAATTTGATTAGGGTAGTTAAGTTCTTCGTAGTCTGGCCGTCACACCACTCAGGTACATAGAATTTGTAAGGGACTATTTTTTTCTTTTTTGACTAGTTAGGTTAGAAAAAAAAATTCAGATTACATATACGCAGGTTTCATCCCTCTTCCCGGAGGAAAGCGGCTTGGGATTGTGGCCACTACGCCAAAACCTATAAATATAAATAAAATAAAAATGGCAGCGGCGACCAACGATTGATTTCGATCTATCAGTGGTCGCCGTTGTATTTGGATTGTACTGAGCTTAACATCAGGGAGTAAAGTCAATGTGCCAAGCTACTATAAAAAAAAACAACGAATTACGGATAAGGAATTAGCCCGTTCGCGACTTATTTGCAACTACGGCAACCGCTGAAGACGAGGCGCGCCACTTTGGCACCCTTGGGGCTTGATGCCATGTTTTAGCGGCTGAGTGCCTTAAGTACTCGCCTCCAAGCCGGAGTGAAGCTGTAAAAGCCGTCTGAGGCTTGAGGGCCCTTTCGGCTTTAGGAAGTAATTCATGCTACACCGGGCCGGATTCGTGCCACCGTGCCTAATCGTTTTTCGTGTAAACGAATCATCTTTAGTGAGCGGTCTTGAAAGTTGTTTTCAATGGAATTTCTACGAAATTACTTCTCCAAATACGTTTTATAAGTTGATTGACTATTATTACTCGTTAATTACTAACCTCTGATAGTTTCCTTTTAACTTCATTATACTACTACCAGAAATTTTTTCACTTATCTAAAAACAACCATTTATCTGACATTTGACTCTTACAAAAATTTGCACTTTAAAGCATAATATTTTGCAAACGGATCCTTAAATCAAAAAGTTGTTTTCAGACCCACAATATTTTTGAACGACCAACGACCAATCCAATGACACACCACACGATGTGATAGATGAGAAAAAAATCCTCCTTTACGTGTAGGGGAGGTACCCTAAACATTTTTTTAAAGATTTTTTTACCACTTTATCGGCTTGATTAACCCATACCAAATTACAGCCCTGTCCTTAAATGCCCTCGGGGGGTGATCATTATTAGGAATTATATTCTTTTATATTTTATCGTACCTTTACATAAAATGATAAATGTTAATTGTAGTCGGAGATCGAAGCCACTAGATTAAGGTATGTATAAATTAGGACTGTGTATCTCACTTTCCCTCCACACATGAAACCGAATCCCTACAACAACACTAGGTTATTTCGTTATGATTTGTCTGTAGACTTCCACCAGGCGGACTGCCCCAAATAGAGATATATCTCCAAAGATATTTCTCATATTATTCATATTTCATAGATTGCCAAGGCATTCTAAAGAATGCTAAATGAGAAACCGGCAAAGTATGAAATACATCTCCGATTCGTTTTGAATATCACGTGAGAGTTTTTGGGTTAAAAGTGTCATATATTTTTTTTATTTTTAAATCCTCAATCTTATGTTATGTGGCCCTATATTGTGTAATTGTGGCAGCATTTTATGTGATATAGGTTGGTTATTGTACACAAGTAAAGTGAATTACAAATGCATTTATATTATTTATAATCATTATTTGGAATTATATTATTTTATAATATTTTATCGTACCTTTACATAAAATGATAAATGTTAATTGTAGTCGGAGATCGAAGCCCCTAGATTAAGGTTCCAAGGGTATTTTATATTTGTTAAATAGAATTTGGCATGCTTGCATAAAAGCAAACTATATCACATAAAATACCGCAAAAATTACATATCATAGGGCCAAATAAAATAAGTTTATGACTTTAAAACAAAACCATCACAGGCACTTTGAGATCCCAAAAAAGATTCCCACGTGATATTCGAAACAAATCTGAGATGTATTTCATACTTTACCTAAATAGCATTTGGCATTCTATAGAATGTCTAGGCAAAGTATGTAATAATTCTATTTCTTCATACATTTCGGCTACTCTTAGTTTAACTCAAAGCCATACGTCTAGTATGGTAGAATATTGATCCATCGAAAGTAGTGAAGAGCGCGAAGCACCGCTGACTGCTAGCCGTGAGCATCACGCTGCGTCTCAGGAATCCGAGACAGTCACAAAGCATGAAACACGTTTAAATCGCTGATGTTAAATTTCAGTAAACCTACATATTTTTCATCGCCGTTTTCACGAAATTCCACGCGGACAAAGTCAAAGGCACAGCTAGTTACAATATATTTATAATTAAAACAACCAATTGAATTTAAAATTATTGCAATTTAAGGGTGTAACATATCAATTCTTTTTTACATTTATTACATTGATAAAATAACAAATTGAATACAATTCAAATATATTTTTTTAAATGATATATAGTTTATCTAACCACAAGCTAAGCTACCTATTTTCCGAAGCACAAGGGGGGTACGCAAGGGCTGGCGTCTTGAGATTGTGAAGCTTCTGGCTCTGTGTTAGCAGTGGCCGTTGCTGATGCAAACGCCAGGATAGCCCATACTATCATCATCATGTACTTGAACTGAAATGGAAAACGCAAAACTGTAGTTATGAAGTTATCATGGCTCAGTGATAACTCGTTCAGACACCACGTCGATGGACGTGGGCTGGTATTCTGCAATGTCATTGAGATGTTGGTGAAGGAATACACCGTGATGAAACAATAGCATGATTATAAGACTCAGCTAAATCCAATTCCGTGTCTACGACTACATCTTCACTTCACATCAGGAAAGGTTGTAATCATACGCTATTATACATACATATACATACATATATATATATATATATATATACATACATACATACAGGGACTTATTGCTAATAAACATCAATTCTATTTCAACTTATTTACTTGAAAAGCCATAATTTTATATTTTATCAGTATTGATTTAAAAGTTTACTTTAATTTACTAAATATATCTTACCTAAATTAGTTAATCAAATATTACGAAGGCACGTAACTTCTGTATATTGTTAGGTATATATCTATATTTTAAACTAATTTAAAATTTTATAACATCTATTATCACAATATAATTGATATTAATCAGGCAACTAAAAAGAAAATTCCTTCAGGAATTATCTCCTAGGATATTTCATTTAACTAATGAAATGCCATACGAAGAAAAATAAGTATACTTAACGTGTGTTTTGAACCGGTAAGATACGATTACACCGTAGTAACCGACATAGATATATAATCTATATTCCACTTAACAAATATTTAATACTTAATAAAAGTATAAACATTTAATAACAAAATAATATTTCTACTTACAGAGTTCATGTTGGCAGTTCTTGTAGAATTGTGTTGTAAGTAGATCAATTTTCGGTTTATATACAATTTTTCTTAGCTGAAAATAAATATAAAAAATTAAAATTAATCATAGCTATACCGACATTAATCGTTATAAAAAAACGCTTCGAATCGTCCAACCGTCTCATGATTATAATTATGAGAATATATTCTTATTAGGAAGTAACTTGTTCCAGCGGCTTCGCGCTCTTAACGCGCGTTATTGAAGCAATTTTTTAATTGTTTACTCGTTCCTCCTAAGCCTATTTATGTATTTTAACATCGTGAATTTCAGAGGTTCTCGTATTCCGTTCAACATTTTTTTTTTATGAATACGCATTTATTTTTCTTAATTATACACATATACGTACGTACATTTCAGCTATATTTCGATTATACTTAAATAAATAAAATAATGTAGGTAGCAGCTATACATATGATATATCGAATGAGAGATTCCTTACAGAAGGTCACAAATATAATTGGTTAATGTTATGAAAATATTTCCGTAATTAAAAATAATTCTTATTTAAATTTTTATATAATTGACATAATCGAACATGGCGAAATATTTAAAGAACTTCATGGATTTGAGAGAACGGAGCTTTCTGGGTTCTTTTAATCGTGAATATGCTGGGTTGCGTTATTACATAGCGTGAAGAGAGATTTAAGCAGGTCGGCATGACAGCGACGACTGGCTATGGATTGTAGATCCCCCGGTGGTCGCCGATGTTGTTGGATGACACTTTACTTACTTGCCATCAGGTAAAATGCCATCACTTTGCAGTGATATGATAAAAAAATTAAAGTCGTTTCATCACAAATTACACTTTAATTGTTTCTGAGTCCATCTTAAAAGAAGTGCGACTGGTGATAACACCTAGAGCTAAACTTTCAGCAATCTGCGTAGCCCGAATACTGCGATAGTTTGGTCATATCGCAAGAGGAAGTCCAAACAATCTGGAAAAGCAGCTGTTGACAGGGAAGGTCGAGGGAAAGCGGTCGAGAGAAAGATGCTTGGTTAATAAAATTAGTTTTTTCTATCTGTATTCTTAAGATGGTCTGAATATGTGAAAGCTTCTTTGACTCTGAGTAGGGCTGTCGCATATATATACATTCTACATGTATTAATGCAAATTTGAGCTTTCTTTAGTATTCTCATAAGACTAACTCTTGGGATGTGAGGGAAAATTATGGATGTAAACGACAAAAAATAAATACTGTCTATATAGAGGACTGTATAGCTGGCACAGCGGCTTCGTATGTGTTAAATGCGATTGTGCAAATCACATCAAAATGTTGCTCAGAGCAATTTATAAAATAAAAATTTATTTTATTATAGCAATTTATAAAACACATACATATAATACATACCTTAATTTCAACAATATATTATATATTCACAATTTAATCAGATTCATATTAATAAGTAAGTTAATACAGCCGCATAGAGATTCCCTACGGAATTTCAAAAACATAATTCGTAATGCGTGGTTAATATTATTAAAATATTTATCTTAGTAAAAAAAGTTCTATCTGGAAGAACAACCACACAGAGCTACAATTTTTGCATATGCAAATTTAAAACTCGGAACGCTTGGGTAGGTTATTATTATACCTTTTTTGGACATCATAATTGAATATCGGCAAAGTTGCTGATAAAAGATTATTTTAAAGAAGTACAGTACACAAGACATAAGCGCTTAAATATATTAGAAATATATTTTTATATTTAAAAAAATAAGCTTTAGTATGATTTATCACATCATCGAACTAAAAAGTAAATATTAATTTTTAATGAATAAAGTTACAAGAGTTACCTTTTGTCACTGACAAGAGGCGAATATACATTATACAGTATAACAGTATACACAGGTACAAAACGCATATAAATATAAAAAGACCACAAATTTCTTGTCCGGCTGTTAAAATTATTCAAAATTAAAAAACCAAATTGTCAGTAAACGTGGTATATTATAATTTAAGCAGAAATATAGTCATGTAAATACAAAGTCATTGTCTAATCGTTTTATGAAATATATTTGTAAATTACATATTGAGTAAAGAGATGGCGCTGCTCTAAAAAATTAAGTTTTTAAGTTACAGTTTGTTAAGTCTTTTTTTTTTTTTTCGATCTGACTATACTGTTATCCATAAGGTCCCAGGAGCCTCGAACGGCTTTTACAGCTTCACCGGACTTGGGGGCCAGTTTGTTAAGTCTGCATCGCTGTATGGTTTAGTTAAACGCATGTGTATATAAGTTAAATTTATTAAGAATTAAAAGGATTTGACATAGTTGTACAAATATCGGTCACCGCGTTTTATTGAGTTCCTAGTAGTTCTCCCGGGGACCAGATCGAAGTGTAAACAGTCATTGTATTAAGACAAAAACTTAATTAACATCTTTGTCCGAAGACGATTTTGTCATTTCATATTTACTCTACTTTAAGTTGGTCGTTTCTCTTTTACCTATTGGCCCGTAGTCTTATAGGATAATCCTTTAAATAAAAAGAGAATTAGATAAACACACGATTTAATATAAACATTATAAGAACCATGTTTTTAGGAAATAAAAACACCTAAACCGTTTGCTACTCAGTACTCACACCTATACACACCTTTATACGTATGGATAAATAAATAGAGGCGTATGTCAGATGTGAAGCATGGAATTTAATGATATTTTTAATTTTTATATTGAAATATAAGTACTTAAATATAAACGAAAAATACTAATATTGTGACGTAATTAATTAATAAAATTCAATGTTATTTAATTAGTTTATATCTATTTATTTACAAAAGAAATATATTTTAATGATGTGCAACAACATAAAGTTCAAATTTTGTTTTACATTATGATTAAATTATTTAAACTGATATTCACGTATAACATATGCTTAGCATAAAAAACTACGCTAATAAACTAATACACACGTAGTAGAGAGATAAGCGTTCAGCATAGGTATAAATGTAAATATAGGTCCCGAGCTAGGAACATAAATTGGTTAAACCGTTCTACGCCCCGAGTCATACAGAGTTGACCAGATGCGACGCTGAACGACCGGCACGTAGCAACGTCCGAATAAAACGCTTTTACTCCCGTCCAAGTGCGCCATTAGATGTTTCACATCAAAAATGAAGCATTTAAACAAAAACATTATTAATTTAATAGCGCGAGTAAAATGATCTTTGGGATAATTTATTGTTATTTATAAATATTATTAATTTTAATATTATAATCGTTCATAAAGAGTAAACTGCTGTTGCGCGTCGGAGCTGAAAAATACAATAGTTTTATTGCTCGCTAAGTAAAAAGTTTTTTTAATGATTTTTCTTTAACAATGTAAAAGCCATAGAATTATGAATATACAGTACACAGCTAGCGGACTTTATTACTCTATGGTAAAAGCAGGTAAATGTTTAGTCCCGAGTGTGACCATCTTTTGTTGGCATTCATCTGGGCGTGCTGGCTAGTATATTCCTTATGGTTTCTTGCGGAATACGTTCCCACTCCGCGGTTATCACATTCTTTAGATCTCTGATGGTCCTCAAAACCGGATGCACTGATCTCACTCGTCAAAATCAAAATATACTTTATTCAATTTAGGGCCTAAGAAGGCACTTATGTACGTCACCACGAGCGTCACTTCCAGATATCACTATCATTCACATAATGATCCACTCTATAACCTAATCTAACCTATACCTTTTGACAGTAAACTCTGTTTGACATGGTCCTTGAACTCATTGTCCGGCAAATCAGTTATGTGCTTCGAGATCTTATTGTAGAACATAACAATATTACAATAAAAAAAATATTAACCTTACTAAGTCTAAAACACGGTACGACTAATGTATGTCAATTTGTAGTATTAACAAAATCAAGCTTTTCTAAGTTTTTACGAATATATATCAACTATCAAGTTTTGTAAATTAATAAATACATATACGCATGCTTTAGCGGCTGAGTGCCTTATGTACTCGCCTCCAAGCCGGGGTGAATAATTCAAGCTACACTGGGCCGGGGATTCCTGCCACCGTGCCCGGCTTGTGTAACTTGAATTATCCTTTATAGACCGGTCTTAAAAGCTTTTCCAATTGATTTTTTTCGAAATTACTTCTCCAAATACATTTTACAAAAAAAAAAAAAAAACAGCCAGGCAGTAATATTACAAAATCGTCTGATGCTGTATTCAGTCAACGTTTCAAAATATAAACACCTAAAGTTAGTATCGTCTCTGCTCAACGTTTTAGTAACTTCGCCCTCCCATTTATATACAGACAAGTAAACAAGGCCTTTGAGATAATTAAATTCGCTATTTAGGGAAGCCAAGATTACAATTATTAATTGGTTGTCATCCTTGACCTACGAGGATACTGAAAATATTTTTCACATCCCTCTATAACCTTAATGGATAATGGACTTTGATAATTATTAGAGATCACTTATAACATAAAAACACTATGCATTCGAGGACTCTATATTATAAATAAATATATTTGTATATATATATATATATATATTATATATAGTATGTATTTTATATTTCTGTAGGTATATATGTACTATATTATTGCATGTAAAACTTAATTTTATTATATGTACATTTGGATTCTGCGCACTCACGGCACTAATATAACACAAAAAATTGTATCTTGGTGTTGGTCGATCTCCCGCTGCTTCGGATGGTACCTGCACAAGATAGCCAGGAGGGAGCCCACCACTGCGTGCCACGAGTGCGGTGCTGCAGAAGATACAGCGCAGCACACTCTCTCTGAGTGTGCTGCGTGGGTGGAGCAGCGCCGCGCTCTGGCCGCGGTGGTAGAAGGAGACCTCTCGCTGCCGAGTGTGGTAAATCACATGCTCGACAGCGAGGGGTCATGGTCAGCGGTGGTCTCCTTCTGCGAGGAGGTCATCTCGCAGAAGGAGACGGCGGAGAGGGCTCGAGAGGTGGATCCTCTGAGCGGCCCTCTCCGCCAAAGAAGAACAGGCGGCCGAAGGAGGCGCTTTGCGCGCCTCCTGCCGCCACCATAGCCGGACTAGGGGGGACGGGTCGGGGGGCCCGTCTTCCCATTGCACAGGTCCGGCGGATGGGGGGAGACAGTTAGGGTGTACCGAACTGTCTCCCATTGATGCCGGGGGCTCAGCAAACTGCTGCGCCTGCCGCTGGGGCGACGCGGCAACGAATGCCAAGTGCGAAGCCCGCGTCGCCCCGTTAAGGCGGCGGATGGTACACCGTGGAGGTTTAGTGAGTAGGAGTCTCACATAACCACCCGTTCCCCCCGGGACGGGTGTGTACCCATGAAGGGTTCCTCCACGTAAAAAAAAAAAAAAAAAATGGTCGATCTCCCGCGACACAGGATTTATTTCCTTGTGTGGGGATCTACGGTTTATTGTCATGTGTATATCAATTTAATAATAAAGATTTTTCTATTTCCTTTTTTTTCTATTTTATTACTCGTTAACTCGTAAAGCCTACTTACCTCTGATATTTTTTCTTTTAACTTCATTATACTACTACCATAACTTTTTTCACATATCCAAAAACACGAATGGTGACCCCCCACTTGACACTAACAAAATTAGCGTTTTAAAGCTTAATATTTTACAAACGGATCCTTACATCGAAAAGTTGTTTTCACAGACCCACAATATTTTTGAACGACCTATCCAACGACACAAGACACGATGTAAATATACGAGAAAAAATCCCGCTTTACGTGTAGGGTAGGTACCGTAAATATTATTATTAAGATTTTTTTACCACTTTATCGGCTTGATTGATATGTATACCCATACCAAATTACAGCTTTCTAGTACTATGAATCTCTGTGCTAAGCCGCGGACAGACAGCGTACATACCGAAACTTTTGGGTTCCTTTTGACTTCGGAATCCTAAAAACTTTTATTAGTCTTACTAATAATTTAAAGTATTAAAACCGTGCTGGTCTTTGAAAAAATCCAGCTTGTACTGGCACCAACCTCAAAAAACCCTAATTTGTTTCGTACCTACTTTTGATATCGTTTTGTTGGTTAATTTGATGTATATATATTATATATAAATATTATTTCATAATATTGAGTTAATTTTTTGAAGTCGATTTTTTTAATTAGTTTTTTATTTTGTAATTTTTTGTTTGATATTTCTCACATATTGTATTTGACCAAAGTTTTGAGATTCGCACCCGTAGCTCGTATCAATAAGCCGGCCGTCACACTTACCTACACGTATTTGTACATATCTTAAAAAAGTTGAATCAAATGTAAGCCAACAAAAAAAATGTGTGCAGCAGTTCACACGTGTCAGAAGTTAAACCTACAGAAGAAAATAAAAAATATGTGCTTTAAAATTCTTCTAAAATATCCCAATGAAGTGTGGTCGTCTCACACCACTAGACCAATCCGATGACGATTTCAGTCATGAAAATCAGGACTTGCATTAACCGTGCAAAATGTAAATGTATTCTATCTCATTCTCTCGTAGACTAAATCCTATAGATGTGTATACTCTTTTTACTGACGCTTTCTCGTTTCATCGAGTTTGAAATCAAAGAGTGCTAAAGAAGTTTTCACTTCAAAAATGTTGTACTTTTTTTTTACTATTTCCAACAGTATTATTGTAGTAGACACAATCTTTTTATTCGTATTAATTCTCAACCGATTTTCATGAAATGTTGTACAGCGGAAGTATACATTTTGTTTATACAAGAAATATGTAAAACATGTTTACGGCCCGCCTGATGGTAAGCGGCTACCGTAGCCTATGGAAGCTAGTAATACCATAGGTATCACTAGCGCGTTGTCGGCTTTGAACCCTTCTACCCCAAAATAACTCTGGAAACGCTACTCATCGCAGGAGCACAATGTAATTAAAGTTTATTGAAATGCACCGACAGAGGGCGTGAGTCCGCACTTTTCGTGTTTGCAAAGCAACATTATCGAAAATTGAAGGTAATAATAAATACTAAGTAATCGTTACCTCGAGATAGTGAACATTGTAATGAGTTTCATGGTATTGTGTGCGAATAAAAATAAACTGAATATTATCGTTATTAGATTATGGTCTTGAACTAGATATTGTGAGGTTTAATTGTGGATTGTGCACGACACGGGGCAAGTGATAGTTACAAAACAACTAATATGCTACTTTATAAATGAGTCATATCTTTGGAATAATTGGAATTTGGAATAAGCGTAAATTTTATTGCAGTTCACGGGAACGGCCATTACCCTCAGGGATAAGAGCATCCCCGGCCACATAACGGGGGATTTTCACCCAGTATATCGACATTAAAACCGACTTCTTTCCTCATATTTGGTGCTGTAATATTTACATATATATTATATTTATTTATTTCCGGCTACTCTTAGTTTCGTCTCAGGAATCCGAGACATTCACAAAGTTTAAACACGTTACACGCTTATATCGCTGATGTTAAATTTCAGTTCACCTACATGTTTTTTTATCGCCGTTTTTCATACACGAAATTCCACGCGGACGAAGTCACAGGCACAGCTTGTTATAATATATTTATAATTAAAACAACCAATTGAATTTAAAAGTATTGCAATTTAATGGTGTAACATATCAATTCTTTTTTACATTTATTACATTGAAAAAATATAAAATTGAATACAATTAAAATAAAACTTTTTCAAATGATATATAGTCTAGCTAACCACAAGCTACTTCACCATTATTACGGAAATGGCATATAGGTTCTGCGTCACTCGTAGCAGTGGGCGTTGCTGAAGCAAACGCCAGGATGGCGCACGCTATCATCATTATGTACTTTAACTGAAATGGAAACACAAAACTGTAGTTATGTAGGTGTCAGGGTATCCTTGTGATGTTAGTGAAGGAATACACCGTGATGTAACGATAGTATGATTAGTAAGACTCTTTTGAGTGATCGCAAAACTACAAGTTGAAAATCTTTCGCCAAGTCACTACCAATGTGTTCCGACAGCTGCAATGGACAGCCAAATCCAATTCCGTGTCTACGGCTTTATTACGTCACTTAACATCAGGTGAGTTTGTAATCATACGCTGTCATATATATTGACAAGATTAATGGACTTTACTGCTAATAAACATCAATTCTATTTCAACGTACTTGTGTACTTGAAATGGCATAATTTTATATTTTTTCAGGGTTGATTTAAAGTTTATTTTAATTTACTAAATACATCTTACCTAAATTTGATAATCAAATATTATGAAGGCACGCAACTTCTGTATATTTTTACGTACCTATATATCTATATTTAAACTAATTTAAAATTTTATATCATCTATTATCACGATATAATCGATATCAATCAGGCAGCTAAAAAGAAGATTCCTCCAGGTATTATCTCCTAGGATATTTCATTTAACTAATGAAATGCCATACGAAGTAGAATACGAATACTTAACGTTTGATTTGAACCGGTAAGATACGAATACATCGTAGTATCGACATAGATGTATAATCTATTTACCACTTAACAGACATTTAAATGAAAATATAAACATTTAAAAACAAAATAATATTTCTACTTACAGAGTTCATGTTGGCAGTTCTTGTAGAATTGTGTTATAAGTAGATCAATTTTCGGTTTATATATACTTTTTCTTCGCTGAAAATGCAAATAAAATATTAAAATTAATTATACGGACATTAATCATTATTAGAAAAAACGCATCGAACCGTCCAACCGTCTCATAATATATTCTTATTATGAACTAACTTGTTCCAGCGACTTCGCGCTCTTGACATTGCTACTGATGCACTCTTTTAATTGTTTACTCGTTCCTCCTAAGCCTAATTATGTATTCTCGTATTCTCATGTTATGTCATATTATGTATTCTCAGAGGTTCTCGTATTCCGTTCAACATTTTTTTTAAAGTAAACGTATTTACTTTTCTAAATTATACACACATACGTACGTACATTTCAACTATATTTCGATAATACAGAAATAATTTAAAAAATGTAGGTAGAGCTGTATAGCTGATTTTCCGCATCAGAGATTCCTTACTGAAGGTCACAACTATAATTAGTCATGCTTGGCTAATGTTATGAAAATATTTCCGTAATTAAAAATAAGTGTTATTTAAATTTTTATATAATTGAAGCAATCGAACATTCTGGAAATATTTAAAGGACTTCAATGATGTGAGAGAACGGAACTGGGTCCTTTAAATCGTGAATATGCTGGGTTGTGTTACTACATAACGTGAATAGATATTTGAGCAGGTCGGCATGACAGCGACGACTGTTGGATGACACTGTACCTACTTGCCGTCAGGTAAAGAGCCATCACTTTGCAGTGATCTGATAAAAACATTAAAGTCGTTTAATTAATCGCCAAGTCTTCAATTTGCCAATTGTAAGAGTAAATATAATTCTAAACAATAAAGTTGATTTGTTTGTTTTTTTTATGCCAAAAGGCGCAAACAGGCCGACGGCCCACCTGATGGTAAATGGTGACCCTGCAACACCAGGGGCATTACAGCCATGTTGCTGATCTTGGAGACTGTATTTCAAGCCTTTTTTGAAGAGCCCCACGTCATAGCCCTGGGGGAAAACCGAGCTGGGCAACCCATTCCACAAGCCTAGCGTACGTGACAGGAAGGTTCTAGAGAACCTTATTGTTGTCGCGTTTCGGCTAGGTTTTGTGATTCTCTGTGTGTTGGTTGGTGGGTACAGACGGGCGCGGGGCACGTGGTGCATGTCAGTGCCGCCGCCGTCGATTGGTTACGTACGCGCATGCGTATTACTTGATCGTGATGGTTATTTAAAACGTACAACAATGGCGAACGATGAACATATTCATAAATAAAAACGAATCAATATAAATGGGGAGTAAGGGTAAGGGTCAAATACCATCTTAAGACTTGAGACACCCAAGCGATCCTCACCAGCACACGCTGCATCATAGCATAGGTGAAAAGCTAGTCATAGTCACTCGCTTATGCACTTCGTGTTTCGGGATCAAGTGGTGCATATCCAGTTTCTGTTCATTCAGGACAGTATCCAGCGAGGACTGGCGATGCGTTGTATTTGTTAAGTTAAATTAACATATAATTATTCATCTTTATGGTAACTACTAGTTGACCCCGTAAACGTTGTTCAGTAGTCATCAGTCGACCACAGCGCCACCTAGCGCTTTTTATAAAACTACAAATGTCGCAAACAAGTATAAGATCCGCCTGATGGCAAGCGGATAGCGTAGCCTATGTACTCTTGTAATACCATAGGTATTACTAGCACGTTGCTGACCTATCCCAATGAGCTCTAGAAACTCTACTCACCGCAGGAACACAACACAAGATAATTTGATTATGATCTTCTGCACGGTGGAGGTATTGCACCAATCGGGCTGCCCCAAGTAGAGAGAAATCTCCAAAGAAACTTCTCTGTGCCCTGCCTACCTCTCTTACGTTCAGCATAGCATAAAAACCCCCTTGGAAAAACACTTAGACCTACTGAATCTCATGGTGATCGGTCCAACTGTTTTATTGTTTATCAATCTCTGTTTAAACCATTAGGTGCTGGTGTGAACTGTTTGAAGACTTGGAATGTCGCGACCCACCAACACGTCCGACGCGGTGTTGCCAATACATTGTTAAATAAAATACATTACATTGGTTCCCAACAATCTCATATATGTATATCAATATTATTTTTTATAGATATTAAATTAATTTAAGGAGGTCACAGGGACACCCCGTACCACGTTTATCAAAGCCTCTTTCGCTTGGCGGCCATCTTGTATTCGTGGATGGACTTGAGTAGGTAAAACGATCCGACGATGATGACCAAGGTGGTACCCGACGCGACCATATAGTAGTGGTCAGTGTTCCCAACAGGCACTTCCCAAATTAGCGTATCAGTTAACTAGAACAAATTTTTTTTTTAATACTATTAAATACTAGATACTGCCACGGTTACACCCTTGTCAGTTTATTGGGCCAACTGTCTACCGTGCAGCCGCGCGACTAACGCGTACTTGCTTACAGCTTTCCAGATTACTTGCTGTTCATGTTTTCTGCTCCGCTGCTAGGGGAGTTGTACAGCATATACCTAATCTTCCCCTTTAAATAAGCTATAATAAATATTTTTTTAAATCTGACTATTTTTTCTAGAGATGAGCGCGTTTAAATAAAGAAACAATTTCTTAAGCTTTAAAATATAGCATGGATTAATACTTTAGTCGGAAATGGAATCCGAGATTTAAAATATGTACAATGGTGTTGCCAGTTCAAATAATAATCTTGTTTGTGTGTTTTTTCAAAAAGTATTAAAATCGCAATAAATCTATACGTATAACTTAAACAGCTAGAACAAAATATTACAGATACAAAAAAAAAAACTATTTTGTTATTAAGAATATTATTTCCTGTTTATTAACTTTAACAACAAGTAAAATTACTTAACTAAGGTAGGTGCGGGTAATAAGGCCTGTCGGCTAATAAGGCCTAAGTAATAAAAATACAATTTAAAATTATCGATGTCGCTCAAGTTCACATTTGCTGGTAAGCTAGCATTCATTGATGGCGCCTCAAACCCATCGCGACGCGTTAGCTCGATCACTGCCACCAGAGCGGCGTCATTTATTGTGAATGGCGGTCTCGCGACTCGAATAATAATAAGAAATCGTTCGATTCAATCGTAAATATTTTTTATAATATTACACTTATATATATATATAATTTTATGGTATAGTTTTCTACTATTTAATGCTTCTGCGACCTTTGATGTTTGAATAATAAATTGTAGTACACATCATTTTTTATTCGTATTAATTCTCAACAGATTTTCATGAAATGTTGTACAGCGGAAGTATAAATTTTGTTTATACAACAAATATGTAAAACATGTTTACGGCCCGCCTGATGGTAAGCGGCTACCGTAGCCTATGGAAGCTAGTAATACCATAGGTATCACTAGCGCGTTGTCGGCTTTGAACCCCTCTACCCCAAAAGAGCTCTGGAAACGCTACTCATCGCAGGAGCACAATGTAATTAAAGTTTGTTGAAACACACCGACAGAGGGCGTGAGTCCGCACTTTTCGCGTACGCAAAGCAACATTATCGAAAATTGAAGGTAATAATAAATACTAAGTAATCGTTACCTCGAGATAGTGAACATTGTAATGAGTTTCATGGTATTGTGTGCGAATAAAAAATAAACTGAATATTATCGTTATTAGATTATGGTCTCGAACTAATAACTAAACAACTAATATGTTACTTTATAAATGAGTCATATCTTTGGAATAATTGTAATTTGGAATAAGCGTAAATTTTATTCCAGTTCACGGAAACGGCCGTTACCCTCAGGGATAAGGACATCCCCGGCCACATTACGGGTTATTTTCAACCAGTATATAGACATTAAAGCCGACTTCTTTCCTCATATTTGGTGCTGTAATATTTACATATATAATATATTCATTTAGTTCCGGCTACTCTTAGTTTCGTCTCAGGAATCCGAGACATTCACATAGTTTAAACACGTTACACGTTTATATCGCTGATGTGTCATGTTTTTATCGCCGTTTTTCATACACGAAATTCCACGCGGACGAAGTCACAGGCACAGCTGTGTAATATATTTATAATTAAAACAACCAATTGAATTTAAAAGTATTGCAATTTAATGGTGTAACATATCAATTCTTTTTTACATTTATTACACTGAAAAAATATCAAATTGAATACAATTAAAATAAAACTTTTTCAAATGATATATAGTCTAGCTAACCACAAGCTACTTCACCATTATTAAGGTAATGGCATATAGGTTCTGCGTCACTCGTAGCAGTGGGCGTTGCTGAAGCAAACGCCAGGATGGCGCACGCTATCGTCATTATGTACTTTAACTGGAATGGAAACACAAAACTGTAGTTATGTAGGTGTCATGGTATCCTTGAGATGTTGGTGAAGGAATACACCGTGATGAAACGATAGCTTGATGATAAGACTCCTTTGAGTGCCCGCAAAACTACAAGTTGAAAATCTTTCGCCAAGTCACTACCAATGTGTTCCGACAGCTGCAATGGACAGCCAAATCCAATTCCGTGTCTACGGCTTTATTATGTCACTTAACATCAGGTGAGTCTGTAATCATACGCTGTCATATATATTGACAAGATGAAGGGACTTTATTGCTAATACACCTCAATTCTGTTTCAATTTTCTACTTGAAATGTCATAATTTTATATTTTTTCAGTGTTGATTTAAAAGTTTACTTTAATTTACTAAATACATCTTACCTAAATTTGCTAATCAAATATTACGAAGACACGCAACTTCTGTATATTTTTAGGTACCTATATATCTATATTTAAACTAATTTAAAATTTTATATCATCTATTATCACGATATAATCGATATCAATTAGGCAGCTAAAAAGAAGATTCCTCCAGCAGGTATTATCTTCTAGGATATTTCATTTAACTAATGAAATGCCATACGAAGTAGAATTGCTATACTTAACGTGTGATGTGAACAGGTGGGATACGATTACGCCGTAGTAACCGACATAGATGTATAATCTATATTTCACTTAACAGACATTTAAATGAAAATATAAACATTTAAAAACAAAATAATATTTCTACTTACAGAGTTCATGTTGGCAGTTCTTGTAGAATTGTGTTGTAAGTAGATCAATTTTCGGTTTATATATACTTTTTCTGAGCTGAAAATGCATATAAAATATTAAAATTAATTATACCAACATTAATCATTATTAGAAAAAACGCTTCGAACCGTCCAACCGTCTCATAATATATTCTTATTAGGAACTAACTTGTTCCAGCGACTTCGCGCTCTTGACATTGCTATTGATGCACTCTTTTAATTGTTTACTCGTTCCTCCTAAGCCTAATTATGTATTCTCGTATTCTCATGTTATGTCATATTATGTATTCTCAGAGGTTCTCGTATTCCGTTCAACATTTTTTTTAAAGTAAACGTATTTACTTTTCTAAATTATACACACATACGTACGTACATTTCAACTATATTTCGATAATACAGAAATAATTTAAAAAATGTAGGTAGAGCTGTATAGCTGATTTTCCGCATCAGAGATTCCTTACTGAAGGTCACAACTATAATTAGTCATGCTTGGCTAATGTTATGAAAATATTTCCGTAATTAAAAATAAGTGTTATTTAAATTTTTATATAATTGAAGCAATCGAACATTCTGGAAATATTTAAAGGACTTCAATGATGTGAGAGAACGGAACTGGGTCCATTAAATCGTGAATATGCTGGGTTGTGTTACTACATAACGTGAATAGATATTTGAGCAGGTCGGCATGACAGCGACGACTGTTGGATGACACTGTACCTACTTGCCGTCAGGTAAAGAGCCATCACTTTGCAGTGATCTGATAAAAACATTAAAGTCGTTTAATTAATCGCCAAGTCTTCAATTTGCCAATTGTAAGAGTAAATATAATTCTAAACAATAAAGTTGATTTGTTTGTTTTTTTTATGCCAAAAGGCGCAAACAGGCCGACGGCCCACCTGATGGTAAATGGTGACCCTGCAACACCAGGGGCATTACAGCCATGTTGCTGATCTTGGAGACTGTATTTCAAGCCTTTTTTGAAGAGCCCCACGTCATAGCCCTGGGGGAAAACCGAGCTGGGCAACCCATTCCACAAGCCTAGCGTACGTGACAGGAAGGTTCTAGAGAACCTTATTGTTGTCGCGTTTCGGCTAGGTTTTGTGATTCTCTGGCCTCAAATAGAAAAAGATTGTATTTAAATGTTCGATTTGTATATTATTATTTAATGTATATTGTTTTCCTTGTTACTTAGTGCTGAGTGGTGCATTTTAGTTTATATCTTAATATTATTTTAATATAATTGACGGGTGTGTTGGTTGGTGGGTACAGACGGGCGCGGGGCACGTGGTGCATGTCAGTGCCGCCGTCGTCGATTGGCTACGTACCTACACGCATTGGTTATTTAAAACGTACAACAATGGCGAACGATGAACATATTCATAAAGAAAAACGAATCCATATAAATGGGGTGTAAGGGTGTAGCATCTTAAGACTTCTTAAGCGATCCACACCTGCACATGCAAGCAATATGTTGAATACTCTGGTTATACTTCTGAGGCTTATTTAACATACTCTGGTATAAGTCAGGGTAGTAATCTAGGACCCCTGCTGTTTATAATTTTCATTAATGATCTTCCCAACGTTATACATAATGCACAATGTTTGCTCTTTGCAGATGATATTAAGATTTTCCTATCAATTAAAAATTTATCTGATTGTGAAGTACTCCAGAGTGCTATTGACAGAGTAGCCGAATGGGGCAATAGTAATAAATTATATTTCAATTTGGAAAAGTGTAGCGTTATGACGTATTCGCGGAAACGCAGCCCACTGATATATCCATATAACACAGGTCTACAAAAAAAAATTTTTTGTTTGGTGCCGCTAATTCTAGGTTATATTTTGGTTAATTAGCCTACAAGATGTCGTGTGAAGCTGTCAAAATTGTGAAGCTACGTTCAGGTTTGTATCGATCGATATAATAACCTAAAAAACGTATTTTATCATAATTAATGTCATTATAATCAATAATTTTTTTTTAAATTAATAATATTGATATGCCGTCGTCAAGAAGGTGTTGTGTAAATAATCCAAATACTTTTTGTTACATTTGTGGTGAATATGTAGTGAAAAAGTTCAGAAAACCTATAACAGATTCAGTGAAGAAGACATATATTGATTACTTTAAAATACAGATGAAGGCTCTGAACAAGCCGTGGGTTCCAAACATTGTGTGCAAGTTGTGTAGTGAACATTTAAGACAGTGGGCAAACGGTAAACGTAATCATTTAAAGTTTAATGTGCCGATGATTTGGACAGAACCGAAAAATCACATTGATGACTGTTATTTTGTGTTGTAGAATTACATGGTATAAACAAAAGAAAAATGACATATCCTGATTTACCGTCTGCTAAAAGACCTCGACTGTGTTCAGATGACGTACCATCTCCTATGAGTCAAGATCTTTCAGATCTATCAGATTTGTCGGACACCGAGATGATGGAAGTTTTTTCTGATGAACGTGACAGTGATTTTAAAGTGTCAACAGCGCCTTCATTTTTTTCTCAAGATGCTTTAAGTGATTTGATTAGAGACCTTGACCTTTCGAAAGAGCGCTCTGAGCTACTAGCATCTAGATTCAAAGAAAGAAATTTGTTATCTCAAGGTACAAAAATAACATTTTATCGTGATCGCGAAAAAGAATTTCTTCCATTTTTTAGCTCAGAAGATGATATAGTTTTTTGTAATAACATTGGTGGCCTTCTAATGAAATTGGGGCTCTCAGGGTACAAAGCTGAAGAATGGAGATTGTTTATGGACAGCTGTAAGCGAAGTTTAAAATGTGTTTTACTAGATATTGGTAACAATCATGCAGCTGTGCCTATTGCTTATTCAACGAAATTAAAAGAGGAGTATCAAAACGTGGATCTTGTTTTGAAAAAACTTAAGTACTCGGAGCACCAATGGGTTATATGTGTCGATTTAAAAATGGTCAATTTTCTATTAGGCCAACAAAGTGGGTACACTAAATTTCCGTGCTTCATATGTTTATGGGACAGCAGAGCAAAAAAAGACCACTGGATCAAGAAAGATTGGCCTTTGAGAGATAACATGACGGTTGGCAAACAAAATATTATAAACCTGCCTCTAGTTTCTAGTGATAAGATTATTTTGCCTCCATTGCACATCAAATTGGGACTTATGAAGCAATATGTTAAGGCATTAGATAAAACTAGTCCGTGTTTTGTATATCTTTCAAGAAAGTTTCCTGGTTTAAGTAATGAAAAACTAAAAGCTGGTATTTTTGATGGCCCACAGATAAGACTTTTAATGAAAGACAACGATTTCATACATTCAATGAATAATTTAGAAGCAGAGGCTTGGAAATCTTTTGTTGCTGTTGTAAAAAATTTCTTAGGAAATCAGAAGGCCGAAAATTACAAAGAGTTAGTTCAAAACCTCTTAATTAGCTTTAAAAATCTTGGATGTAATATGAGCATAAAAGTACACTATCTGGACAATCATTTAGACAAGTTTCCTGAAAATCTTGGAGCGTATAGCGAAGAACAAGGAGAACGTTTTCATCAAGATTTAAAGGTGATGGAAGATAGATACCAAGGTCGCTGGGATGAGCATATGATGGCAGATTACTGTTGGAGTATTACACGGGAATATCCTGAAGACATCCATCAGAGAAAATCTAAAAAGAGAAGCTTCTAACCTGTGAAATACAATGTTTAATTAAATGTATTTAACTGTTTTGAATTAAATGTTCTTTTGTTTTTTAATAAATGAAATCTCGAAAACTATACGTAGCAATAAAAAAGTAAGTATCACGTTTTTATCAGGGTACCGAATGTACTTGAAATCAGTTTTACTTTTAGCGGCACCAAAATCATTGTAGACATGTGATATGAATAATTACACGTTGCAACGTGAAAGGCAAGTGCGGGATCTTGGTGTTGTCATGGTACCAGAATTGAGATTTCGCGATCACATAGTTGAAATTTGTAAAAAAGCTTTCAAGACACTCGGCTTTATTATAAGACAATGTTATTCAAAAGATATAAATAGTATTACCCCATTGAAAGTCTTATATAATGCTATGGTTCGAAGTCGATTAGAATCGAATTCAATCATTTGGAACCCAAATGAAGCCAAATATATTCTAATGTTAGAGAAAATACAAAATAAATTTGGTCGATTTCTCTATTTAAAGCAATACGGTGTCTATCCTTACTATCCATTGATGTATCCAACGTTATTCGTATTGGGTATGGTTGGTTACTATCGGTTGGAGGTAAGGAGAAACATCGCATTAGCTATGTATTTAATTAAGCTATTGCGAGGCCAGATATATCAGCCTGATATTCTTACCGCATTGATGTTATGTGTACCTAACGAATTCGTTGCGAAGCGACGCAAACCCGCAAACCGGCACTAATATGCGAGCCGCGAGCCGCGAGCCGCGAGCCGCGCACCAACTTATTAGCTAACGCCCCGATTGCTAGGGGAATACGCATGGTGAATCTTCTGTCTCAGGAGAATGACATTTTTAGCGATAGTCTGACGAAACTCAGAGAATCTTTAGAAATATTAGTGGCTAGTTTAAACGTTAATTAAAATTAGCAAGTAAGTAATTGTAAATGCATATAATATGTCTTGGCCATGTAGCTGTTAATATTGTATGTTAGTGTAAGAAGGAAATAAATAAATAAATCATAGCATAGTTGAAAAGCTAGTCATAGTGACTCGCTTATGCGCTTCGTGTTTCGGGATCAAGTGGTGCATATCCAGTTTCTGTTCATTCAGGCCAGTATCCAGCGAGGACTGGTGATGCGTTGTTTTTGAACATATAATTATTCATCTTTATGGTAACTACTAGTTGACCCCGTAAACGTTGTTCAGTAGTCATCAGTCGACCACAGCGCCACCTAGCGCTTTTTATAAAACTACAAATGTCGCACAGGCATAAGATCCGCCTGATGGCAAGCGGATAGCGTAGCCTATGTACTCTTGTAATACCAGAGGTATCACTAGCACGTTGCTGACCTATCCCAATGAGCTCTAGAAACTCTACTCGCCGCAGGAACACAACGTGATCTTCTGCACGGTGGAGGTATTGCACCAGTCGGGCGGCCCCAAGTTCAGAGAAATCTCCAAAGAACTTTCTCTGTGCCCTGCCTACCTCTCTTACGCCCCGTGGAAAAACGCTTAGACCTACTGAATCTCATGGTGGTCGGTCAAACTGTTTCATTGTTTATCAAACTCAGTTTAAACCATTAGGTGCTGGTGTGAACTGTTTGAAGACTTGGAACGTCGCGACCCACCGACACGTCCGACGCGATGTTGCCAATACATTGCTCAATAAAATACTTTATAATGGTTCCCATTAATCTCATACATGTATATCAATATTATTTTTTATAAATATCAATATTAATTTAAGGAGGTCACAGGGACACCCCGTACCACGTTTATCAAAGCCTCTTTCGCTTGGCGGCCATCTTGTATTCGTGGAAGGACTTGAGTAGGTAAAACGATCCGACGATGATGACCAAGGTGGTTCCCGACGCGACCACGTATTAGTGGTCAGTGTTCCCGACAGGCACCTCCCAAATTAGCGTATCAGTTAACTAGAAAAAATATTTTTTTTCATTACGATTAAATACTAGATGTGCCCCGCGGTTACCCTTGTCTACCGAGCAGCCGCGCGACCAACGCACCCGTGTAGCCTACTGGTGCTTTTACTTACCGTAATTGCTTCATAGTATATAATATGCTATAAGTTTTTTTCAAATCTAACTAGCTTTTCTAGATATTAGCGCGTTTAAATTAACAAATAATCTCTTAAGCTTTATAATATAGCATGGACTAATACTGTAGCCGGAAATGGAATCCAAAATATAAAATGTGTACAATGGTGTTACCAATTCAAATAATAATCTCATTTGTGTGCTTTTTAGAAAAGTGTTAAAATATCACAATAAAACTATACGTATAACTTAAACACCTAGAACAAAATATTACAGATAGAAATGTATTCACTTTAACAACAAATAATTTTGTTTACTTGACTACTGAATTGGTATTTACGTTCAGGTTCACGATTTGTTTCGAATTATCCGAATTATTTTATTATTAGAACTGCTCCGTACGCGCCCACATTACATAAATGTCGAAACCACACTAAAGTAAGCTGCACGGTTTGACGTGCAATTTACTCAACCGGAGTGAAATCGCGAAATTTATTACGTAGTACATAATTAATATAGATGTAATAATTAGAATATATTATTATAATATGTAGAAAAAAGTATTGAACACGCAAGTTCAAATAATAGATAAAAAACACAAGAATAACATTTTTGCCCGCTACTACCGAATATTCCAAGCTTTTCTAGTCCACAGAACAATAAAAAGCATGAACTTATTTTATTTTTTTTCGAACTGACTACACTGTTAGCCTTAGGGGCCCTGGAGCCTTTACGGCTTTTACAGCTTTACCGGGCTTGGGGGCGAGCGCTTAGGGCACTCAGCCACGAAAGCTAAGCAACAACATCCGAGGGTGCCAAAGTGGCCGAACCTCGGCTCGGACTGTTGCGCGTATGCAATTAAGTCGCGATCTGAGAAAGCATGAACCGTATGTTTCCAATTTTATAAAGAGTTAAAGTTTGTGATTCCGGATGTAGGAGGTACTTTCCGGAACTAAATACTGATACGATTTTGAAAATTCTTTTACAAATAGGAAGCTACATCAATGCTATTGGGTATATTTTATTAATATTACGTTTTACAACGTAGTCAACACGTACGAAGTCGCGGGCAGTTGTTAGTTACCTATAAAGTTTACCTATTTTCCAGAAATACTAGTTACAAAAATAGTAATCTTATTTGGCATTAAATCCTAACTGGCCTGTCTCTTGCAATTTATCATTTGTTAGTTTAACTCACCATGATGTAAGGTATTTCCTTCCAACTGCACTTTCCCCTGGAATTTCCATTGCAAAGAAATGTGACATCCCGGGATATAGGCTTGTCACATACATCCAGTCTCTGGTCTGGGCAGCGCAAGTATAGTTTTGGAGGTTTGATCTCATTCGTGGCAGTGCTGGAATGGGTATATATAAAATTATAAATTGTTACGTTTTAATACGAGGGCCATCAATTATGAATCTTATTACAATAAATACATGACAATTCAACCTTTAAAAATAATCAATACAACATCAATCATAGTTAAGCAATTTGGGATTATTTTCCCACTTGGCTGTACGATGACAAAACCTTCGCCTCTGTCATGTACTCGCGAAATGACAGATGAGAACGAAATTTTAAGTCATGAACAATTGTTTGACATTCCGTTCTAATTTGTAATGGCTTAGTAAAAACGATTATTTTTGAGTGTCTCAATGTGTTCAAAAGCGACAGAAATTTCATAAATTCAGAATAATTACGAAACTATATAAGGAATGTGCCGGCTGCACTTTCCTTTTAGAAAAAGGAAACGACGCATCTTGGCAACTCTGGTTATCCACCAAAGATTATCTTCTGTAAATTTCATTTCCTAAAATAACAAAAAACATATAAAATCTTGTATAAAGAGATACATACCAGTATAAAACAAACACTACTGAAACAAAACAATAAGTATCATGTTGTGTGGGAATAAACAGGTCCCAGTCTCAGCATATTTGCTGCACTGAATCAGTGCCACGCTGGTATTCTGACTGGGCCTCCTAAACCGATGTCACGGACAGCAATAAAAAATAAACACATAGTTAATAGAAAAAAAAATGAGTACAATACATACAAGAAAGATATAAAAATAATAATAAATAACAGAACAGAAATACATTTATACATATATAATAGGAATAGTTTGTAGAAATTGCGTCGGAGAGCGAGAGGAAGGTATTTTCACACATTTCGTAATGGTCACACTAGGTTAAAAATCTGGTCCTGTAATAAAAAATTTCTAAACGTTGCTTTGAAGGTTTGGACTGTCTTTAAAGCACGCACTGGTGGAGGCACATCATTCCAGCAATGTGACGCTGCAAACTTAAATGACCCTCGGAAAGCCATGGATCGGTGCTTCGGAGTACTAAGCACATAGCTACAGGTTCTTCTTGAGCATCTAGACTGAGACTCTGCCCAAACCAGCTTCATGTATAGATAATTTGGTCTTTGTTTATTAATAATTCCAAACAGAAGCACTCTAAGGTGCAGTCTCCTTCGTGCTGTCATTTTCAATAAGTTAGAAGAGTTTCAATATGGAGTTACATGTGAACGTGGTGGAACATCTAAACAGAAACGTGCACAAGCATTTTGAATACGCTGAATTAGTTTCTCTGTTCTTTTAAGCAAGCAAGGATCATACACCACATCACAATAGTTAAGCCTGAAAAGAATTAGTGACTCACAAATACTTATCCTGACTTCTTTGGTTAAGAAAGGGCGTATTTTGTACAGTAATTTCAGGCGAAAAAAGCAGTTTCTTATACATTCTGCTACATGCTTCTCAAAACGTAAGTTACTATCAATAATGAAACCTAGGCTTTTAGTTTCCGTGACACGCTCAACAGCCTCGCCATCTACTAATATGTTAATTGTCATATTACTAAGTCTGACAATATTTCGCTTACTTCCAATTACCACATATTTAGATTTTTGAGGATTGATGACTAATGAATTTGAAGTGGACCAGTGAGATATATTTGCTAAATCATAGTTTATTTTTGTAACAACATCGTCTAAATTAGTCGGAAGAAATGATAGGTACAACTGCAGATCATCAGCGTAAAGGTGATATTTGCAATACTTAATGGATTTGGTGATGTCTGCACAATACAATATGAATAAAATAGGTCCTAGTATAAATCCTTGCGGTACTCCACGGTCGACAGGCTGAGAAAAGGACTGTACAGTAGACCCATTTAATAAAGTTAATTTAACATACTGGTGTCTATTACATAGATAACTACGAAACCAATTGACAGAGGAAGCATCTAATCCATAAAAAACAAGCTTAGACAAAAGTAGTGGTATATTTGTACATTCGAATGCTCGTGAGAAGTCTAAGAGTACAAGTATACTGCTCATCCCTTTGTCTTGATCGTCAAGCAAGTTATCAACAACATCAAGGAGAGCAGTAGCAGTACTATGTCCTTTGCGGAAGCCAGACTGAGCCTGAGGAAGAATATCACTCTTCTCTAGATACTCAATGAGTTGCATGCTCACAGCTTTTTCAAAAACTTTGGATAAACAGGGTAGTAGGCTGATTGGACGTAAGTCTTTCAGTGTGGAAGGATCGTTGTTCTTAGGGATTGGCTTTACAACCAGCTACTTTCCAAGTATCGGGAAAAATTCCACTTGTAATGGAATTGTTAACTATTGCGGTAATCGCATTTAGGGATTGAGGCAGAGTCATCAACAGCATATCCAAGGAGACACCATCAATACCTTGAGCATTTGATTTTAAACTCTTAATAATGGACAGTATTGTTTCTTCACTTACGAGATGCATAAAAAAGGTTGCGGAGCTAAACCTTTGATGCGGATTAACTGCGAGGCAGGAACATTATCCTTCCCAGGTACACAAGGAAATGTGAGTTAATAATGTCCGGATTCTCAAATTGTGGTGGAATTTCTGTGGCTTTCTTTTTATTATGCAGTAAGTCGTTTTAAGATTATTCCAAAGCTTTTTATTTGCTTGTTTACATACTGGCTGAAATAAGTTTTTTTTCTCACTCTCAATACCTGAAATCACAAGGCGCTTCATATCCTTATAGCAGTTCCTAAATGTCTCTGTTCCAAGTAACTTATACTTTCTATGATATTCATCTCGGATTCGAATCATTTTTCTAATAGAGTCCGTTATTCAGGGATGGGCAGGCTCTTTAAATCTTCCCGTTTTAACTGGAGCAAATCAAATAAAGTTAATACGAAATATGTAAACATTTCTACAAGTTTTTTAAAATCCGAGGTAGTCCTAAAATAGTCCCAATCCATTCTACGTAGGTCTTTATCAAACATATCAACTAAGATATTATTAAAAGGTCTATAAGTGATAAATCGAGGAGGTGGCTTTTCTTTTTTAAGGTTGAACTGAATCAACAGCATGGCATGACTTCCCAAGTCGGGGGTATACTTAACTACTTAACCATCACTTTTCGGGTACGAGCATCAGTGCACTCTATGTCAATTAGAGTCTGACTGTGCTCAGTAAAATGAGTAGGTTCAGTGATAATTTGTTTAATATTAAGGGAATGGAGAAATTCATCGAGGAGTTTAACTTTGTTATTATTTCCACCAAGAAGATTTATATTCAAATCGCCCACTAATATTAATTTATCGCATTTGGCAAAAGCTGTGACTGAATCCGTTATAGCATCAAGGAAGGAGTTAATGTCTTGCCACGGTGGCCTATATGCGGTGCCAATAATTACTTCCTGTCCGTTAGCATTTAACCGTAGCCACATTTGTTCAACATGAAGTGCAAGGGGGTGGGAACAAACACGTGCAGAAATGCCTTTTCTTAAATAAAAACCCACTCCGCCACCTCGTCCTCCACGAATGTGATCAGATCTCGGTGTATGCCTAAATCTATACCCCCGTACTTTCGGTGCCCTTTCATCCTCTGCGTGCCTAAGCCAAGTCTCGTTTATTGCTAACACATCTGGCATCAATTCCTCCGTTGCAATAATAAATTCTTTATGCCTTGTGTTAAGCGATCCTGCATTGAAGAAACCAACTTTGAGATTGTTCGTATTAAACATTGGTTATTAGTTTAGAATAAAATACATATTGTACAATAGATGTGCTAGTTTTATAAAGCAGTACATACATAAGTATAAATTAAAAAGTTCATAACGATAATTAATGTTTATATGACATTTCCCCACACAACTTACAAGGACAGTCTGTGCTGATATAAAATAAATGTTAAAAAAGTAAAGTATAAGACTGTTATACAAAATTATGTAAAGTGGAATCGGTTTGAACAAGTATTTTAACATAAAAATCTTTAGGACGGGCAGAAAGTCCAGTATAATGAAAGTAGTTATAAAATAATATATAAACTTACTATCCCCTTTCAAGGACTTATCAAAATATAACAAAACACATAAATAAAAAAATATGCCAAGCGGTAGGTTACACTTAATCAAACTGGGTTGGTCCCAAAAACCCGCGGGAGGTCAGCCTCAGATCGAATGTGATAGGCTGTTTTCCCGTCAGACTGTCGAGCATAAATTCGCCCACGTTTAGTCCATGAGAAGCGCCACTGGAGTCTACGGCATTCCTCTCTGACCCGATGAAAAAGTTGTCGATTGGTGCGCGTCAGCCTTTCGTTGAGGAAAATGTGCGAAGACCCGGTAATTTTGGTGGGGCGCCCGACGTCTTCAACAGTTAATGTGCGGCGCACGCGTGCAGCTTGTAATAGCTCGTCTCTGAGGTGACATCGTGCTAGGCGTACCACTACACGTCGTGGGCACCCGGACACGCCAACGTTTCCCTCGCCTGGTGTAGCACCCACCCGCTCTGCGAAAACGACGTCTTTTTCATCTAATCGCACGCCCATCCTAGAAGCGAGGACGGTAATCGAATGTACGACGCTCTCCCCCTTCTCTTTCGGGAGATGACCTATTTCAAGGTCGGAAGAGAGGGCCTCCTGATCCCTGTCATTTATTTCAAGCTTAAGCTGGTTTACTGTCCGCTCCAACTCCGCGAACTCTTCAACTCCAGGTAACTCCTTCCGATTTTCAACTGTTTCTAACCTTTTCTCAAAGGAATCCATTCTCTCCGTAATCCCTGCGATGGAAACGCACTCCTTACGAAATTCTCTTATCTCCGCCACACATTCAGCAAGCTCAGATCGAAACTGACAAATCCCCGCGTCAGGGACACCCGCAACGTAGCCAGATGCACGATTTTGCGCATCGTCCTCACAGACACTCCTAACTGGTGTAGAGCTATTATCGCCCTTGCGTGTCATCTTTTTACATTCCGGACATACCCATTCTTTACTAACCGGTGCCAGCTCGGGGAGTGAGACGCAGCCCTTATGGTATAACAAGGAGCAGAGACCACAGGTAGCGGCAATTTTCGACGATTGCGAAATAAACTTACCACAGCCATAACACTTCATCATAGCGATAAATTGTTGTTAGCTGGCTAGTAAGTGGTGTTAGACACTCGTTTCACACAAAATAATGTAATAGGGCTACCCGACGCTAGATGGCGCCAACACTGAGTCGATTTATGACTTAAGATACACTTGTTGACACTATAATGTGGTACGGCCAGCCAACGCTAGACAGCGCTGAAACTATAATCGATTTTACGACAAAATTGCACTTTCTGATCAGCTGAACTATATAATATTTACATTTACCCTCGAGGCAAAAATAAAATGCGATAGATTAATCTTCGGAAAATAGAGTTTTTATGATAATCGAACTGCTTCCACACAAACACTAACACTGTTACAAGCGAACTGTAGGATATTCCAAGTAAAACTAATATCGATGATGAGAATAAAACTGATATTACGACATTATTTAATGAAATTGCGAGAACACGAACCGTTGTTATTGACGTCCGTGACGTATATAATATATAAGTACTGTCACTTCAAAGCTGTCTGACGACTACCGTCCGCCAGGAGTGTGAAGGTTCCGGGCTTCCCCACTAATGACTTGCGACGCGACGGGCCGCTGCTTCAGCCTACAGCTAAGCCTAACACCACCATCATTTACACATCCAGCCACACAC
The DNA here is from genome assembly GCA_947532125.1 of Saturnia pavonia. NCBI lineage: Eukaryota > Metazoa > Arthropoda > Insecta > Lepidoptera > Saturniidae > Saturnia > Saturnia pavonia. The sequence goes on from OX383906.1 coordinate 16,013,985, forward strand.
CAAGTCAACATACCTAATTTTAACATTTTAATTTTATTCATCGCACAGTTAATTTTTCTTTAAACACCGTCGCTTGCCATTGATTCCCCACGCACTGATATTGTAATATTTTACTTCCTGTATATCCATAAGCAAACCGAATTTAATCAAGGGTTGTACCTTTAATATATATTTTTTCCTTATTTATAGTTGAATTTATTTGAATTGAATATAAATTATTGTTATCTAAAACCCAGGTTTTTATTTCACATACCCCAGGGATTTAATCATAATAAAATATTGGACCTCATATTGAATTATTTATATTGAACATTTTTCAAATCATTATTATGTAGAGAAAAGTGCTACCTTGGTTAAGATCTAAAAAATCAATGTAATCTCCCAGTAAAAATGGCTAATTAAAAATCAATTTTCATTCAAAAACTATAGTGCATTGAAATCTTTTTGCTATTAGACTAATGTTTATTTAATTCAACTATTAATAATTTATTAGTTAATAATTTATTTTCATTATTATCATTTTAGTATAAAAAGGAGCTCTTTTGGATTTCCAAAGTAAATACTTAGTATTATATACTTTAAATAGACTGGATGGATTTAGATGCTATTTTCACTATTATGTAGGAAATTGATTGAACAGTGTGAATTTTTCTTTGTACACTTCATTTGTTTTAAATAACTTAACAAAAAGGTACAACCCACAGGGTATTCCGTGACCTGTTTTTTTATGGAATCACAGCATGTAATAATTATTATTTTAGAAAGATGAAGTCTTTTCGTATCAGATGCCAAGACCTATTTCGAATTACCATACCGTTACTTTATTTTTTTAAGGATCACAGAAGTGGGTTTAATAAAACTTTCTTAAAATGTACATGTTTCATTTATAAATGTATAATGATCGAACCCTTTGCTATGTGTGATTACAGCAAGCACATATAGGAGGAAGTATATCAAAATAATATATAAGTGATGAATTAAAATGAAATACTCAGCACAGAGAAACAAAGAAAAAATACAAATCAAACATTTAAATACAATCTATTCCTAGATAAGGTCAGAGATTTCCAAAAAATAAATCAACCTTAAAACGTTATTACAGAAAGCAAGGCTCGCTAGTGCCAAATTGAATGTTTGGCGATTAATAGTCATTATAAATTAGTTATTATTAAAATTTTCGTTTTAATTGTCACATCACACCTTTAATAATGAACTGATGTAATTAAAAAAATCGTTTTTGGAGATAAACAGTATTATATCATAAAGTCACCTTCTTTTTATGGACTTTTATTCATATTAAATCATGTACTAATAGGTATTATATTATGAATCATTTTAAATACTAACTTGAATTTTTATCATTAAATTGAATCATCATTCCATAATTGAAGCAATGATGGCTCAGTGGTAGCGTGTACGACATCGCGTCGATTGACGTGAGTTCGAATCCCTGCAATGAGCCCGAGCTTTCGGTGAAGGAAAACATCGTGAGGAAACCATAGCATGGTGGTAGGGCTTTTTCCAATGCCCGCTACCACCCTCAAGTTGAAAATCTGTCACCAGGCACCAATAGGTGTAATCCGGCAGCTGCACTTGAGAGCCAGTCTACCATTAGGTTTAGCGTGTTATCATCTTGGACCACATCATCACTTAACATCAGGTGAGATTGTGACCACTATGCCAAAACTATAACGATAAAAAAAATGAAGTCCTTAAAAAATTTTTTAACCTAATTATTTTTAAATATCATTTGAAAGAGTTGATTGACAATACTTTAAATTTATTTTTTAATGAAAATGTAGATGTACCCGCACTTGCAAAACTATAAGTGATTTTGTAACAATAACGTTTCAGAGGTCATTTAGTTTATTATTAAGGGTGTGATATATTATGCTCTTAACTATGCTTAATCATGAAGGAGTAATGAGTTGTTACTGACCCCCACCAGAGACAGCTTGGTGATATCTAGCATGCACTGGCAGCCACATTTGTAAACTATCTTCAACCACTTTACTGATGATATAGATACTGCTTGGTTCAGATCGTTCTGCTGGTATCTCTATATTGACTCGATTTTTTGAGATGGCGTTAACCTGAAAAAAGTGGTTGGCAAGGGCAAGTTTAAAAATTTAAAGTTAATTAAATAATCATATTGGTTTATTGATAAAAAGCTTAAAAAAAAAACCTCGGGAACACCAATCAGAAAATGTGATGTAATCATGGAATGTTTATATATATGGAGGCGCGGGTTATATAAAAATTAATTAGTGGACTGTATTTGCGGAATTATAATACATTAACGCAACAATGGGGACGGTTGGATGAAATAAATAGGTAGGTACTTACGAGGATCCACGTAGCCGCCGATGCACTCTTAAACACTCTACTGATGTACACTATGCGATCCAACGACCACCAATCCAGCGATATGAACTTTGCCTATCTGGAGCGGGCTGAATTATGCTGCGTAGGCGCGTGCGACGGCGCGGGTGCGATGCGTGTGCGACACAAAAAGTCTACCCTTAACGGTGCCGTGCGGGCGGCGAATGCCACTGCGCTCATCCGCGGCTAGTGGTAAGAGGTGGTTGGAAAAGGGTGCGGGAGCGGGGGTGGGTAGGTAAGTTTGAACGGAACACTATTGCGTTAATGTATGTCCATAATATAAATAGTGGCGCAACCAATATATATTGAGTGTTATTCTTATTAGGTTACTTTGTGACAAGTGACTCTAAAGTTAATTACTAAGTGTAGAAATAGTAACTTTAAAATTCATAAGTTTCAACTGAAATTCTAGTAAACTTAACTTACACACTCACAAAATACCGTTAACCTTAGATTTATATATTGAATAATGGCATCACTCGCAGTCACATGAACATGACGCTGTGTATTTGTAGCATATCTTTTATTTTAATTGAAAATGTCTAATAATGAATAAAATATATTAGTTCATCTGCATTATTTTCAACATATTAAGTGTTTAAAACAACTTATCAAAAGTTATCTACTGCCAGATTATACCTATTCCTTCATAAATATATGGCAATAATATTTTCTGTCACCACAGTTTGTATTTGTCACCAATATGGGGATTCCGAACACGACCGCCGGCGGGAACGGACGTGCGTGCGGCCGCTATCTGCCGCCTTCGTGACCTTCACCGACCGACAAGTTTTGCTGCGCGTCAGTATCGCCACACTCGTCGCACACTATCGCCGTCTCGCTCGCACCTTTCGTGTCACGTACTTTTCAGTACGTAACACGAACGCCAACTGCACTTTTAAGTGCAATCGTTTCTATAAAACGAAATCCACGCTTTAGTGGTCGCTTGCCGGAAATCTCTCGGTGTAAACGAAGGCAAGTGGGTGCGTAACCCAAGCGCGCCTCGGTTGCCTCCTTCAGAGGCAAACGACAGTACTTGGCCGAGCTTGGGCACTTTGGCCTTTGATAGAGTCATAGTCAAGTCCCAAGTGTCTCCTTCCCACCCTACCTATCCTGATACACATCCATCCCCGAGTGTCTGTTTGGGCGTAGCTAGATATTTATACCGGCTGCGTTCTCTGCCTCGGGATTGATAGGGACCTCCACGTAGGGCCCGGTAGGTTCTTTTCCTGCGAGTCATTACACTGTGACCCGCAGGTCCCTTTGCACGGCTCGGGATAGCCGTTTAAATTCACTCGGCGCACCCCCGTGCCTCTCCAGCAGGGAGGTTTAACTTCACCCCCGCCCGCCCAACCGCCACCGCCGGAATGGCAAACTCGCCAGACTTTGAACGCTTCATAGCGTTCGCAACAAACCTACACCCGCTAAATAGCCACGCCCCTCGCTCCGCAGCGCCCTCAGCGCCTGCCGGTACTTTTGCCGGAATAGCCGTAGAGCCCCCACACAAAATCCAAGCCCTCCGCAGTGCCACAACTGCCAGTTGTACGGGCATTCGACCCGCAACTGCCATCTCCGTCCCAGGTGCGTTAAGTGCCTTGGGGACCACGCGACGAGCGAGTGCACGCGCACTCGGGAGTCGTCTACCCCTCCGAGCTGCGTGCTATGCGGCAACGCGGGTCACTCCGCGAACTATCGCGGCTATCCCCGTGCCCCGCGCCCTACGCGCCCAAGGCAAGAGCGACACACCTCTCCCCCCAGCCTCCTAAGGCTCAGGCCCCCCCGCCCGTTAGCACGCGCCGCGGCGTAGACTACATGGTCATGCTCTTCCGCGAGCATGACCCTGGAAGAGCATAACCCTCAGGAAGTACTGGCATACGACCAGTGCGTCGCTGAGTACGGCCCCGCCGAATCCATCAGGCGTTTTCCCCTGATGACAGCGACGCTACTGCGTCTGTCCCGTGCTGGGAAATAGATACTGGTAATAAATGGCTCGAATTAAACCCAGGAGTCTTAACATCTCTTTCTTTAACGCGCGGAACCTTTTTCCCCAACGGGACCTTGTAGCCACCTTTTTTAGGGAACGGGGGATAGACGTGTTTCTAGTACAAGAAACACTTCTAAAACCCAGTAGGCGCGACCCTAAGATAGCGAATTATAACATAGTTAGAAATGACCGTGCCATCCGAGGCGGCGGCACGCTCATCTACTACAAGCGTTACCTCTATTGCATGCCAATAGACCCTCCCGCACTTACCAATATGGAAGTGTCAGTTTGTAGAATAGGCATGACTGGCCATCCGTCAATCACGCTTGTCTCTGCGTATCTCTCCCCGAGTAAAAGACTCCTTCAGTCCGACCTGGAGGCGCTCCTTTGACTCGGACAATCCATCATAATAGCAGGCGACCTCAATAGCGGTCACACTCACTTCAACAACTCACGTAACACCCCTAACGGGGTTATACTCGATCTACTATGCGAAGTGCTCAGCTTTGACGTTATAGCCCCGCTAGAACCCACGCACTTTCAAGATAACTGTCACCCGACAGTACTTGACATAGCCCTCCTCAAAGGTGTCTCGCTTCGGTTACGAGTTATAGAAGTCGTACACGAACTAGACTCCGATCACTGCCCGGTTATTTAACAGCTCGGGCAACCGTTCGACCCCAGTCCGCCAAAAGTCAAAGTAGTTGACTACGCGATCTTAAATCGCTACCTAACGGATAACGCGACCCCGTCCAGCTTAGCTAGGATCCCCGACTTATTAGAGTCAACAGCAGACGCCGACTTAGCGATCGATTCCCAAGTCGACTACCTCCAAACCGGTGTAAGGGAGGCCTCGAGAGAGAGGTGCAAGCGGCGAACGATCGCCGCTTTATACTCCCCCCGGCTTACGAGCGTTAATCAAGGAAAAGAACGCCGCGACACGTGCACACGATTCTTATCCGACGAGGGATAACACCCGTAGGTTACGACGACTTCAGAGAGAGGTCAGACCTCGCATCGGCGAGTTCAGAGGTCACCGGTTGGATAACCTCTTAGAGGGTCTCAAGCCGTCCCATCTGGCTTACTGGAACCTCGCCCACTCTCTGAAGTTAGAAGCTACCGCCCTGATGCCGCCCCTCGAAAGGGGCCCCGATCTCCCACCCGCGTTCGATAGCGACGATAAGGCACAATGCCTTGCCGCAAGCTTGGAGAGCCAGTGCTCTCCAAACTGCGATAAAGTAGACACTGTCCACATCGAAACTATCGAGACCGCCGTTCAGGAACTAACGACGATTCCCCCCGCGGAAACGTTACCCCCGGTCACGCATGACGAGATTTGTTCTGTTATTAAAGGCCTTAAGCCGAGAAAGACCCCTGGCCCCGACGGTATCAGGAATGAAGTACGTAAACTTCTTCCCGATCACCTCATAGCTCTTTTGGTCTGCATCTTCAATGTAGCCATAGCCCACTGCTATTTTCCAGCCGCCTGGAAAAAGCTAAAGTTGTAGGTATTCACAAGCCCGGCAAAAAAGCTTCGCTTCCCGATAGATATCGCCCGATCAGCCTTTTAAACACACTAGGGAAACTTTACGAGCGGCTCCTTCTGAACCGTCTCAAAACCGTTATAGATATAAAAAATCTATACCCTCCCGAACAGTTCGGTTTTCGCGCCCGACACTCGTGTACACATCAAGTACACGACACTGACGACATAGTCATATACACGTCAAACAGACACAGAAAAAATCTCGCCTGCGCAGTCCAACGTGCCGTAACCACTCTCGGGGAGTGGTTTCGAACGTGGCGAATAGCTATTAATCCGGTAAAGAGCGCCGCGATTATGTTCGAACCGCATACATGCAAACTACCACGCACGGTAGGACCCCTCTCATTATTCGGTACGAATATCCCTTGGGCCACCAAGACTAAATATCTGGGTGTCACCCTCGACTCGAAGCTTAACTTCAACGCACACGTTACTATAGTCAGGAATAGGGCCATCTGGATCCTTTTCCGCTTGCGACCCTTGCTCAGTTCGGTAAGCAAAATATCCTTAAGACATAAGCTCACACTGTACAAGATGTGCGTCCGTCCGATCTTGACATATAGCTGCGCCGCGTTCGCACATATGTCCAAACATAACTTTGCCCGCATGCAAAGAGTCCAAAATCGGTTCCTCCGTCGCCTGCTTCATCCTCCAGCCTTCGTTAGGAACATGGACCTGCACAGGGACATGAGGCTTCCCTCGATAGAAGCCTATGTGAAATATCTCACCAGGAGATACTTCGATAGCGCTTCGAATCATCCCAACCCGCTCGTAAAATCCACCGTGAACTACGTCCCAGACAACTCGATCCCCGTTGCCAAACGTTATAAACGCCGTCCGCGAAATCTCTTTGTCGATCCCGATGACGACATCGAGAAAGCTAACAATTTCTACGTGTCCGCTCCCGCAACATGCGTGCTCGCGCCCACGCCCGCGAAACCACCGTTCCCTCCGCAGAGGACGTACGGTTAACTTCGCTCCCGCACACCCGCCACGACCTCTGCGGCAACTCAAGCCTAAGTCCGATCCATCGGCATGGAGCCCTTGAGTCAAGCAGCCGTTCGCGCGATACAGTGACTCTACATTCACTAGCTTTCACAGCCATACATGACACTGCATTATACACACATGCACAACACACAGGTACATAGGTTCTGTAAGGGATCTTTTTTTTCTTTTTTTGCCTAGTTAGATTAGACAAAAATTTTCAGATCACTAAATACACATACACATGTTCCTTCCCTCCTCCCAGGGGGCAGAAACATGTATATATGTATAGTTAGTTGAGATCGAATGATAGGGATTTAGTCAGATCGCGACTTAATTGCATACGCGCAACAGTCCGAGCCGAGGTTCGGCCACTTTGGCACCCTCGGATGTTGTTGCTTAGCTTTCGTGGCTGAGTGCCCTAAGCGCTCGCCCCCAAGCCCGGTAGAGCTGTAAAAGCCGTAAAGGCTCCAGGGCCCCTAAGGCTAACAGTATAGTCAGTACGAAAAAAAAAAAACACTCATTAAGTATCCTCTAATTATAATATCTGTTATTTTAACATTCTTTTTTTGTCATCATATTAATGAAAACAATATCCAAGTTTGGCATTGTGGCCATAAGTTCACCTGATCTTATGTGACGATGTGGTCCAAGAAGGTAACACGCTAAGCCTAGTTGGAGGTCTGGCTCTCAACTTCAGCTCTGCTGGAACACACCTATTCGTGCACGGCGACAGATTTTCAACTTGAGTAGCTAACTAGCGAGTTTTGTAGTAGCTAGCCAGACGGTCATTACAAAAAGGGCTACCAACATGCTATAGTTTCATCATAATGTTTTCCTTTCCCGTAAGATCAGGCTCATTGTAGAGATTCGAACTCACATTGATCGGCGTGATGTACGTACACGCTATCACCAAGCCATAATTACTTCACATTGACTTGTGATAAGAAACAGAAGGAGCCCGTGAGCGTCAGATACTAGTAATATTGAAGGAGCATTTGATTATTGATATTGCTTGGTGATTCGCTTCTGGTGACATCTATTATTTTAAAAACGAATCTTGTTAATTAGGTCGTTGAACATGCATTTATTTAGGGATAGTTAAAATTATACCTTAAATATACTACCATGAAAATTTTCATACAAGCAAGCATGTCACCCTGACATTGTACACTGAAGCAGATTTACAAATGCTGCCTATGTAATATTTAGTATAAAATTTATATAAATAAAACAGTTTAAATTCTGTTGGAATGAAGTTTATGTTGGTGAATAAAAAAGTTGGTGAAGTTAATATTCTCCTTTTAGATATAACAAAAAAATGTCCTTCCAAAATAGCTTATTAAGAAATCTTTTAATCCTTATCAAATTACAATTGAAGGGCTTAGTTAGAGAAGTACCTAAGATCACTTGTAGACATTTTCATATTCTTCTTTCATATTCCATTTCTACATTAAAATGTTAAAGAGAATGTCTGAATTATTTATGAACAATAAAAATAGAAGATTTTTTTGTTCTATACATTGAAGTTTCATTTTCTTTTCGAAACCTGATTTTATAAACTAGAATGCCTTTCACAGGATATTACAGCAGACTAAGTATTGCTCCTTTACTATTAAATACAAATTGTTTTCTAGAAAATGTTTGAGAAAAGTTTTTACAATTTCTGATATTTTTGGTTTAAAAAAAAAAACTGTAAATGTAGATGAAAATAACTCAAAAACTTAAGCACAATCTCTTAAGAAAGTATTCTTATAGCAAAATGGTTACTGTATGTACCCTTACTGCCCCATCCAAAAAATCTATCCTTTATATCAACTCCATTTTCAGAGTTAACAAACATTATTGACTAACCTTAGTTACAATATTCAAGTTGCTTAACCTGCTGTGACTACTTAATATCCAGTTTATACATTTAGTGTTGTTATTTACTGGAATATGTCCGTGAATTTTTAATTAAACTAATTACTAACCTTAATCTTTAAGGGAGAATCCTTAAAGATATCTTTAAGTAATGTATAATATATTAGAATAAGTCATTCATATTTTATTTAACACACCTTGTTAGATCTTCTCAATTCTGCCAATACATCAGGATTTGCAAATACACCAGAAGGCAATGTCTGGTCCAAGCTTAATATGCAGTCTTTATAAAAGCCATTTATCCTCATCATCACTATCTAATTCTAGCCCATAGGTGAATAGGTGAAATTCTCAAATATATTATTTAACAGGGATTCTTTTTTATTTTAAGGTAATTCTAATCGAATTTATAATTTTATATGTTAAATTATTTTACTGATGTTTCGTATTTATCATTTCATCAAAGTTTCAAGGCTCTTTTATGGACAAAAAAGGATTAGGGCAAAATAATATTCCACGACATCAAAATTAATTATATCTTAACTATTTAATTAAATTAATAATAACAGTAAAATAAAATACCTATGAAATCCTTCGTTGTGCAGTGTTTATGTTAATTTTACATTAAAATTACATTTATCTGTAGAGATTTCTTTGCAAACGACGATAAAAATGAAAATACCAATTTTCATACGTAATATTGAATAAAATACCATTTTTATTAAGTAATGTTCAAAAAATTACTTAGAATGTAAATGTAAACAAGTTGACATGGTCTTACATGGACTTATTTTTTAAGAATTAATATTTTCTCTATATGTATTACTCCCGTATTTGGATACACTTCCATTGAAATTTGATAATTGACAGTATTGACACTAGGCATGCAATAATTGCTATTTGAAAATAATACTCATTACTATGAAATTATCTTTTTTATCACTGCTATTTCACATGTCGCACGTGATAAACAAAAGGGTATTAAGTCCAGAAAGGCGATATTTTTTTATTTGCAGTACAAAATCTACCTTTTTTCTCTATAAACTGGTAAGACAATAGTACTTTTAGTCCAAATAGTTTATAAGATATGATAATAAAATTCTTTATTGACCGTTCAATCAAACCGTTTCCGAACCAATCAAAACGGTCACATCTTACGCGTCACACATTCATTTCGAATTACGACCATTTCGTTGTCAATTTCGGAACAAATGCGTAAAATGTGAGTATTCTATACAGTATTATTTATACTTAGTTATAGTTATAGAAGGATTTATATTTATTGGCTGTATAAGGTTTAGAGGTTGGACTTTAGAATCGCTACCGCTGAATTTGAATATGAGAGGGGGTGGGGGGGGGGGTGAGAGATAATCCCCCTATAAAGGAAAAATTCCGGAAATTAATAGTTTTCGAGAAATTATTTTTTTAAAATTTTGAGGTTATGTCATTTATTAAGCAAAATTAGGTCACCTATGCTAAATTTGATGACGCTAAGGGATGGAGGAGGGTCGGGAGGGTGAAAGGGAACTCCACTGTGAAAGAAAAAGTGCAGAAACAAGTAGTTTTCGAGAAATCATATTTAAAAATTTTGAGGTTATGTCATTCAATAAGCAAAATTATGTTACCTACTGAGACTTGTATATAAATTCCCAACAGGTAATTAGTGTTCTGTCACTCGCCGGCCGCTGCCGCGGCCCGCTCGCTTCGCTCGCTCGGCTCGTGCGTATCAACAATAACTATAAATATGTATTTGAATTTTATTAGGGTACTAAGTTCTTACTAGTCTGGCCCCCACACCACTCAGGTACATAGAATTTGTAAGGGACTATTTTTTTCTTTTTTGGCTAGTTAGTTTAGAAAAAAAATTGAGATTACATATACGCACGTTTCGTCTCTCCTCCCGGAGGAAAGCGGCATGAGATTGTGGCCACTACGCCAAAATGTATAAACATAAAAAAAAAAAAAATGGCAGCGGTGTCCAACGATTTATTTCGATCTATCTGTGGTCACCGTTGTATTTGGATTGTACTAAGCTTACCATCAGGGAGTACAGTCAATGTGCCGAGCTACTATAAAAAAAACAACGAATTACGGATAAGGAATTAGCCAGTTCGCGACTTATTTGCAACTACGGCAACAGCCGAAGACGAGGCGCGCCACATTGGCACCCTTGGAGCTTGTTGACATGTTTTAGCGGCTGAGTGCCTTAAGTAATCGCCTCCAAGCCGGAGTGAAGCTGTAAAAGCCGTCTGAGGCTTGAGGGCCCTTTCGACTTTAGGAAGTAATTCATGCTACACCGGGCCGGATTCGTGCCACCGTGCCTACTCGTTTTTCGTGTTAACGAATCATCTTTAGAGAGCGGTCTTAACAGTTGTTTTCAATGGAATTTCTACGAAATTACTTCTCCAAATATATTTTACAATTTGATTGACTATTATTACTCGTTAATTACTGACCTCTGATAGTTTTCCTTTTAACTTCATTATACAACTACCAGAATTTTTCTCACTTATCTAAAAACAACCATTTATCTGACATTTGACTCTTACAAAAATTAGCACTTTAAAGCATAATATTTTGCAAACGGATCCTTAAATCAAAAAGTTGTTTTCCCACACCCATAATATTTTTGAACGACCAACGACCAATCCAATGACACACCACACGATGTGATAGATGAGAAATAAAATCCCCCTTTACGTGTAGGGGCGGTACCCTAAACATTTTTTTAAAGATTTTTTTACCACTTTATCGGCTTGATTAACTCATATCAAATTACAGCTTTCTAGTACTATGAATCTCTGAGCTAAACCGCGGACAGACAGACGGACATACCGAAACTTTTGGGTTCCTTTTGACTTCGGAATTCTAAATTTTTTTATTGGTGTTACTAATAATTCAAAGTATTAAACCCGTGCTCGTCTTTAAAAAAATCCAGCTTGTACTGGCACCGACCTCAAAAAAATTGTACCTACTTTTGATATCGTTTTGTTGATTAATTTCGTGTATATATATAGAAACATTATTTCATAATATTGAGTTTTTTTTTAATTCGATTTTTTAATTACTTTTTTATTTTGTAATTTTTTGTTTGATATTTCTCACATATTGTATTTGACCACGGTTCTGAGATGTTTTCACTTTGACATCACACCCGTAGCTCGTATCAATAAGCCGGCCGTCACACTTACCTACACGTATTTGTACATGTCTTGAAAACTACTGAATCGATTTTGATGAAATTTGTACTATTCCCTAAGTTGAAGAAAATGTAAGACAATAAAAAAGTGTGCAGCAGTTCACACGTGTCAGAAGTAAAACCTTCAGAAGAAAATAAAAAATGTGCTTTAAAAATTCTTCTTAAATATCTTAATGAAGTGTGGTCGTGTCACACCACTAGACCAATCCGATGAAGATTTCAGACATGAAAATCAGGACTTGCATTAACCGTGCATAATGTAAATGTATTTTATCTCATTCTCTCGTAGGCTAAACCCTATAGATGTGTATTGTATTCTCTTTATACAGTCGCTTTATCGTTTCATCGAGTTTGATATCACAAAGGTGCTAAAAAAGTTTTCACTTCAAAAAAATTGTACTTTCTTTTTCCAACAGTATTATTGTAGTACACATCACTTTTTATTCGTATTAATTATCAACCGATTTTCATGAAATGTTGTACAGCGGAAGTATACATTTTGTTTATACAACAAATATGTAAAACATGTTTACGGCCCGCCTGATGGTAAGCGGCTACCGTAGCCTATGGAAGCTAGTAATACCATAGGTATTACTAGCGCGTTGTCGGCTTTGAACCCCTCTACCCCAAAAGAACTCTGGAAACGCTACTCATCGCAGGAACATAATGTAATTAAAGTTTGTTGAAATACACCGACAGAGGGCGTGAGTCCGCACTTTTCGCGTACGCAAAGCAACATTATCGAAAATTGAAACTAATAATAAATACTAAGTAATCGTTACCTCGAGATAGTGAACATTGTAATGAGTTTCATGGTATTGTGTGCGAGTAAAAAATAAACTAAATATTATCGTTATTGGATTATGGTCTCGAATCAGATATTGTGAGGTTTAATTGTGGCTTGTGCACGACACGGGGTAAGTGATAGTTACAAAACAACAAATAAGTCACTTTATAAATGAGTTATATCTTTGGAATATTTGCAATAAGCGTAAATTTTATTGCAGTTCACGGAAACGGCCATCACCTTCAGGGATAAAGGCATCCCCGGCCACATTACGGGTTATTTTCAACCAGTACATCGACATTAAAGCCGACTTCTTTCCTCATATTTGGAGCTGTAATATTTACATATATATTATATTTATTTAGTTCGGGCTACTTTTAGTTCCATCTCAGGAATCCGAGACATTCACAAAGTTTAAACACGTTACACGTTTATATCGCTGATGTTAAATTTAAGTACACCTACATGTTTTTTATCGCCGTTTTTCATACACGAAATTCCACGCGGACGAAGTCACAGGCACAGCTTGTTAAAATATATTTATAATTAAAACAACCAATTTAATTTAAAAGTATTGCAATTTAATGGTGTAACATATCAATTCTTTTTTACATTTATTACATTGAAAAAATATCAAATTGAATACAATTAAAATAAAACTTTTTGAAATGATATATAGTCTAGCTAAGCACAAGCTAAGCTACCTATTTCCCCCAGCACATGCCCGGCAAGCATACAGGTTCTGCGTCACTCGTAGCAGTGGGCGTTGCTGAAGCAAACGCCAGGATGGCGCACACTATCATCATTATGTACTTTAACTGAAATGGAAACACAAAACTGTAGTTATGTAGGTGTCAGGGTATCCTTGAGATGTTGGTGAAGGAATACACCGTGATGTAACGATAGTGTGATTATAACATCAGGTGAGTTTGTCATCATACGCTGTCATATATATTGACAAGATGAAGGGACTTATTGCTAATAAACATCAATTCTATTTCGACTTATTTACTTGAAATGTCATAATTTTATATTTTTTCAGTGTTGATTTAAAAGTATACTTTAATTTACTAAATACATCTTACCTAAAATTAGTTAATCAAATATTACTAAGGCACTCAACTTTTGTATATTTTCAGGTATATAAAGATATTTTAAACTATTTTTTACATCTATTATCACCATGTAATCGGTATCAATCAGGCGGGTAAAAATAATACTCCTCCTCCAGGTATTATCTCCTAGGATATTTCATTTAACTAATGAAATGCCATACGAAGTAGAATAAGTATACTTAACGTTTGATTTGAACCGGTAAGATACGATTACGCCGTAGTAACCGACATAGATATATAATCTATTTTCCACTTAACAACATTTTCATAAAAATATAATCATTTAAAAACAAAATAATATTTCTACTTACAGAGTTCATGTTGGCAGTTCTTGTAAAATTGTGTTTGAAGTAGATCAATTTTCGGTTTATATATACTTATTCTCAGCTGAAAATGCAAAAAATATATATTAAAATTAATTATACGGACATTAATCATTATTAGAAAAAAAGCATCGAACCGTCCAACCGTCTCATAATATATTCTTATTAGGAACTAACTTGTTCCAGCGACTTCGCGCTCTTGACATTGCTATTGATGAGTTCTTGTAATTGTTTACTCGTTCCTCCTAAGCCTAATTATGTATTTTAACATCGTGAATTTCAGAGGTTCTCGTATTCCGTTCAACATTTTTTTTATAGAAAAAGTGTTTACCTTTCTTAATTATACACACATACGTACGTACATTTCAGATATATTTCGATGATACTGAAATAATTTAAAAAATGTAGGTAGAGATATACAGAGGATATTCCGCATCAGAGATTCCTTACAGAAGGTCACAACTATAATTTGTCATGCTTGGCTAATGTTATGAAAATATTTCCGTAATTAAAAATAAGTGTTATTTAATTTTTTATATAATTGAACAAATCGAAAATTCTGGAAATATTTAAAGGACTTCAATGATGTGAGAGAACGGAGCTTACTGGGTTCTTTCAATAGTGAATATGCTGGGTTGTGTTATTACATAACGTGAAGAGAGATGTGAGCAGGTCGGCATGACAGCGACGACAGCGGTGGTCGTCGATGTTGTTGGATGACACTGTACCTACTTGCCATCAGGTAAAGAGCCATCACTTTGCAGTGATATGATAAAAACATCAAAGTCATTTCATTACAAATTTTACTTTAATTGTTTCTAAGTACATCTTAAAAGAAGTGCGACTGGTGATAACACCTAGACCTAGACTGTCAGCAATCTGCGTAGCCCGAATACTGCGATAGTTTGGACATATCGCAAGAGGGAGTTGCGCAAATCGGTCATCGGGCCTGGTTCATAAAATTAGTTTTTTAATAAGCAAGGAATAGTTCTCGTCAGTGTTATCATGAAATTTTGATGAAATTAACGAGAAGTAATGTTAAATTTCAAAGCGCTAATACCTAGTGTACCTGCCCGCTAAGTAAAAATGAGACAAGTTATTTTTATTGATTTTTCGCGTACCTCTTCACTATAAATTATATACTTTCATATGCATTTAGTAAAATACTGTTAATTTGACATTACATACAAATAGACCCTTCTATTTTATTGTTTATGTTATTATAGAATTCTATATTGTTAATAAAAACTGTCCAAGCAATTCTTTAAATACATGTAAAACAATGTAAAATTTATAATGATTTATTTAGTTCTGAATAACAGCTGCGGGAAAACGACTTTCAAATTTTTTTCGTGATACATTTTCCTACAGTATTGATATAAATAATAGCTATCTAGAACCAAGCTTAACCGCTTTGATATTAATTTTCGGAGTAAGCAGAAAACACTTTGCTTTTCAAGTTGAACGGCATATTATTGAACTTCAAGAATTACAGGCAAGCGAAAGCACTGCCGATTTTAGCAGTTAACCGCTGTGTTCGTTAAGATAAAGTCGTTGTTAAGTTAAGAACAGCGGTTTAAATATACATCACATTATAGACTACAAATTGCTGGTTTTCTTCTATTTTTCTATCATACCCCTTTATTTTTAATTATTTGGTTTAAATTTAGAGGTAAGGTACCTTACAAAAAATATTGGTATTTTTTTTATAATGCTTTCATTAGATATCCTTTACCGTGTGGAAAGTCGTGAGGAGATTAATAGAAGATTTAAATAAATTAAAAGTTGTTGTTAGAATTGCTCATAATGTTATCCTTCATCGTCCCACGTGTAGGCAGTCGTTTAATTAATCGCCAAGTCTTCAATTTGCCAATTGTAAGAGTAAATCTAATTCTAAACAATAAAATTGATTTGTTTGTTTTTTTTTTTATGCCAAAAGGCGCAGACAGGCAGACGGCCCACCTGATGGTAAATGGTTACCGTCGCCTATGGACAACTGCAACACCAGGGGCATTACAGCCATGTTGCTAACCTTGGAGACTGTGTTTCCAGCCTTTTTTGAAGAGCCCCACGTCATAGCCCTGGGGGAAAACCGAGCTGGGCAACCCATTCCACAAGCCTAGCGTACGTGACAGGAAGGTTCTAGAGAACCTTACTGTTGTCGCGTTTCGGCTAGGTTTTGTGAATCTCTGGCCTCAAATAGAAATAGATTGTATTTAAATGTTCGATTTGTATATTATTATTTATTGTATATTGTTTTCCTTGTTTCTTAGTGCTGAGTAGTGCATTTTAGTTTATATCTTAATATTATTTTAATATAATTGACGGGTATGTTGGTTGGTGGGTACAGACGGGCGCGGGGCACGTGGTGCATGTCAGTGCCGCCGTCGTCGATTGGTTACGTACGCGCGTGCTATTACTTGATCGCGATGGTTATTTAAAACGTACAACAATGGCGAACGATAAACATATTCATAAAGAAAAACGAATCAATATAAATGGGGTGTAAGGGTGTAACATCTTAAGACTTGAGACACCCAAGCGATCCACACCTGCACATGGTGCATCATAGCATAGTTGAAAGCTAGTCATAGTGACTCGCTTATGCGCTTCGTGTTTCGGCATCAAGTGGTGCATATCCAGTTTCTGTTCATTCAGGCCAGTATCCAGCGAGGACTGGTGATGCGTTGTTTTTGAACATATTCATCTTTATGGTAACTACTAGTTGACCCCGTAAACGTTGTTCAGTAGTCATCAGTCGACCACAGCGCCACCTATCGCTTTTTATAAAACTACAAATGTCGCAAACAAGCAGAAGATCCGCCTGATGGCAAGCGGCTAGCGTAGCCTATGTACTCTTGTAATACCATAGGTATCACTAGCACGTTGCTGACCTACCCCAATGAGCTGTAGAAACTCTACTCGCCGCAGGAACACAACGTGATCTTCTGTACGGTGGAGGTATTGCACCAGTACCAGGCCCCAAGTAGAGAGAAATCTCCAAAGGAACTTCTCTGTGCCCTGCCTACCTCTCTTACGTTCAGCAAGCATAAACCCCCCTTGGAAAAACACTTAGACCTACTGGATCTCATGGTGATCGGTCCAACTGTTTTATTGTTTATCAATCTCTGTTTAAACCCTTCGGTGCTGGTGTGAACTGTTTGAAGACTTGGTGAATGAAATAAATATGCAGAATAGACTCAAACTCGTATATAATTAAAATATGTGCGCATCGTAAATCGGAATCGAACAGGATGTATGGAACGCCGCGACCAACCAACACGTCCGACGCGGTGTTGCCAATACTTTATGTTGGTTCCCAACAATCTCATATATATCAATATTAATTTAAGGAGGTCACAGGGACAGCCCGTACCACGTTTATCAAAGCCTCTTTCGCTTGGCGGCCATCTTGTATTCGTGGATGGACTTGAGTAGGTAAAACGATCCGACGATGATGACCAAGGTGGTTCCCGACGCGACCACGTAGTAGTGGTCAGTGTTCCCGACAGGCACTTCCCAAATTAGTGTATCAGTTAACTAGAAAAAATATTATTTTCATGACTATTAAATACTAGATGTGCCCCGCGGTTACCCTTGTCTACCGAGCAGCCGCGCGACCAACGCATCCGTGTAGCCACCGGTGCTTTTACTTACCGTACTTGCTTACAGCTTTCCAGATTGCTTGCAGTTTATGTTTTCTGCTCCGCTGCTAGGGAAGTTGTACAGAATATAATCTTCCTATTTAAATAGGCTACAATAAATATGTTTTGCAAATCTAACTAGTGTTTCTAGAGATTAGCGCGTTTAAATAAAAAAAACAGTCTCTTGAGCTTTATAATATAGCATGGACTATGTAGCCGGAAATGGAATCTGAGATATAAAATGTGTACAATGGTGTTGCCAATTCAAATAATAATCTCAGTGGGGGGTTTTTTTCGAAAAGTATTAAAATCGCAATAAAACTATACGTATAACTTAAACACCTAGAACAAAATATTACAAACACAAATATTTTTTCTATTGTGTTATTACGAATATTATTTACCTCTTTATTCACTTTAACAACAAATCAGTTTACTTGCTTGACTACTTAATTGGTATTTACATTCAGGTTTACGCTTTGATTCGAATTATCGTATTATTAGCGCCGCTTCGCACGCGCCCACATTGCATAAATGTCGAAACCACACTAAAGTAAGCTGCATGGTTCAAACAGAGTGAAATCGCGAAATATGTTATATTATTTACGAAATCTATGACACACAAATTCAAATAATAGAGAAAAAAATACAAGCAAATTTCATATAAATATTACCATATTAACCCGTCCGAGATCTCATTCGACATATATACCGAATTTGGAGGCAATTTTTTTTTATTGCGGCATCATCCCGGACGGATCAAGAAAGTAAAACTACATGGTTAAATCATTAAGAATTGGAATTAATTTAATAACTGAACTGTTTAGGAAAATTATGACAACTCCTAAAACGTCACTTTGTCAATGACATTCCTTTGTTTACATTAATTTATATCTCGAATGCCATTTTCGACTATAGACTCCGAGATATAGAGCTAACTTAAGTACATTGTCACTTAACATCAGTTGAGATTATGAGCATTTTTGCATACTATATTACCGAATAGTGCAATATTTTGTAGTCCACGGAACAATAAAAAAACATGAACTGTATGTTTCAAATATTATAAAGAGTTAAAGTTTGTGAGTCCGAATGTAGGAGGTAATTTCCGGAACTAAATACTGATCCGATTTTGAAAATTCTTTCACAAATTGGAAGCTACACCATCCGTGAATGCTATACGGTATATTTTATTAATATTACGTTTTACAACGTAGTCAACACGTAAGAAGTAGCGGGCAGTTGTTAGTTACCTATAGGGGGAAGTGGGGTACTTTGATACAAAGGGCACATTGATACACCAACATTATTTCAATAACAAACATTATTAGAGACCCGACAAAACTAAAACGTCTATATACATGTCTTAGCTCCACAGCTATAACCACGCTGACCGCTTGTTAACCGTTAGCGTTGGAACAGAGTAAGTGTGTTTTTAGTGCGACTAACTAAAAAATACTTAAGTATCTAAAAGTATTTCTCTGCTGTTTTATATGATATAATTAAGATTTAAACTTACGAAACGTTAGTTAATCTATCCATTATTCGGTATTAGAAGTATTTTTTTAATGTGTTCGATGGTTTTATTGATTATTTTTTTTTTAATTATCTGCTGGGGCACATTGATACGTATTAATCACATCCATGTAAGCGATACGAATGTGATAAATTCGGTAAATACACAAGAAGTCGTCTTTGTGGATACTGATACAAGTGCAATTATTAATGCTGCCGATATTGTGAAGAAAATGAAATATCCGTAATTGAAACTGACCCTATATATTTGTGGAAGATAAGGCAAGCGTTTATTTTGCAGCTGCAACTGCAATACCTGTGCTTTAGCAGTTACTATTTCTTTAAAGGGAACGTCTCGAACTTTTTTCTTTTGTACTTTTTTAAATAATTTAAACGTATATAATGTGCCGTAGTATGTTCAACCACACAGCGGTGGTAATGGTGCCAGCGTAAATTGAGGTACCTTTAGGAACTCGTTAATACTGAATAGAGCTCAGCTTATACATGGAACTGTTGCCTATGGTGCAAGGATGACTGTACCTAAACATTTTTTATTGTGGTTATTAAATAATTAAATTCATAGTAGTTTCTATAGTTTTATTTTAAAGAGAAAAGTCTTTGAAAAATATAATTTTTCCTTTATTAAAAATCGTAAGTTTTATTATAATCTCCACCAGTTAAAACCTTATTTCCTATTATTTATTCGTACATATATATTTCCGTACTAAAGTGCCCCTTTCTATGTATCATTGTGCTCCGTACGTGGGGCACAATGATATAAAACCCATTTTTTATTAAATTATTTTTATCCTCATTATGATTTAACTTTAATGATTCTTATGACTGGTACTATAATATTGATTAAATTTAACATTCAATAAACAATAACATATAATATTTCATTAATTTTTTATGCATAAAATACGACATTGAATTTTTCTGTATCAATCTGCCCCACTTCCCCCTAAAGTTGTATTTTCCAGAAATACTAGTTACAGAAATAGTAATCTTATTTGGCACTAAATCCTAACTGCCTGTCTAATTTATCATTTGTTAGTTTAACTCACCATGGTGTACGGTATTTCCTTCCAACTGCATTTTCCCCTGGAACTTCCATTGCAAAGAAATGTGACATCCCGGGATATAGGCTTGTCACATACATCCAGTCTCTGGTCTGGGCAGCGCAAGTATAGTTTTGGAGGTTTGATCTCATTCGTGGCAGTGCTGGAATGGGTATATATAAAATTATAAATATTGAATTATATTAAAAATTGATCAAATCATTATTGTGTAGAGAAAAATGCAACCTTGGCTAAGATCTAAAAAATCATTGTAATTAATATCTTCTATTATGACTAATTAAAAATCGATTTTCATTTAAAAACTATAGTGCGTAGAAATCTTTTGTGCTATTGGGCTAATGTTTATTTAATATAACTATTAATAATTAATCAGTTAATAATTTATTTCCATTATTATCACTTTAGTATAATTTTGAGAGAGGTAGAGCACAGAGAAATTTCTTTGGAGATTTCTCTCTACTTGGGGCAGTCCGACTGGTGGAATACCTCCACCGTACAGAAGATCACAGCCAAATGACCTAGTGTTGTGTTCCTGCGGTGAGTAGGTTTCCAGAGCTCCTTGGGGTACCTATGGTATTGCACCTTTAATATTGAACTGTTATAATTTAAAAAATTGGTTTTTGGAGATAAACTGCATTATATCACAAAGTCACATATTTTACAGACTTTTAATGATAATAAACACTGTACTAATAGGTATTTATTATGAATAATTGTAAAGACTAACTTGAATTTTTATCATTAAATTGAATCATCATTATTTCATTATTGAAGCAATGATGGCTCAGTGCTAGCGTGTACGACATCGCGTCCATTGACGTGAGTTCAAATCCTTGCAATGAGCATGAGCTTTTGGTGAAGGAAAACATTGTGAGGAAACCATAGCATAGTGGTAGGGCATTTTCAAATGCCCGCCTGGCTAGTTACCACACTCAAGTTGAAAGTCCTTCGCCAAACACCAATAGGTGTGTTCCGGCAGCTGCACTTGAGAGCTAGTCTTCCACTAGGTTTAGCGTGTTATCATCTTGGACCACATCGTCACTTAACATCAGGTGAGGTTGTGACCACTACGCCAAAACTATAACAATAAAAAAAAATTAAGTCCTTAATGATTTTTTTTAAATATTTTTAAATATCATTTGAAAGGGTTGATCGACAATATTTTAAATTTATTTTTATGACGATGTAGATGTACCCGCACTTGCAAAACTTTAAAAGTAATTTTGTAACAATAACGTTTCAGAGGTCATTTCCTTTTTTATTAAAGGTGTGATTTATTATACTGTTAACTATGCTTAATCATGAAGGAGTAATGAGTTGTTACTGACCCCCCACCAGAGACAGCTTGGTGATATCTAGCATGCACTGGCAGCCACATATGTAAACTATCTTCAACCACTTTACTGATGATATAGATACTGCTTTGTTCAGATCGTTCTGCTGATAGCTCTATATTGACCCGATTTTTTGAGATGGCGTTAACCTTAAAAGTGGTTGGCAAGGGCAAGTTTAAAAATTTAAAATTAATTAAATAATCATATTGGTTTATTGATAAAAAGCCTAAAAAAAAATTATATTTTCCTCGGGAACACCAATCAGAAAATGTGATGTAATCTGCATTATTTTCAACATATTAAGTGTTTAAAACAACTTATCGAAAGTTATCTACTCCCAGATTATACCTATTCCTTCATAAATATATGGCAATAATATTTACTGTCACCAAAGTTTGTATTTGTCACCAATATGTATCCTCTAATTATAATATCTGTTATTATAACATTTTTTTTTTGTCATCATTTTAATGAAAACAATATCCAAGTTTGGCATTGTGGCCATAAGCTCACCTGATCTTATGTGACGATGTGGCCCAAGATGGTAAGACGCTAAGCTTAGTTGGAGGTCTAGCTCTCAACTTTAGCTCTGCTAGAACACACCCATTGGTGCACGGCGACAGATTTTCAACTTGAGGGTAGCAGCTACCCAGACGGTCATTAGAAAAAGGGCTACCACCATGCTATAGTTACATCACAATGTTTTCTTTTACCGTAAGATCAGGCTCATTGTAGAGATTCGAACTCACATTGATCGGCGTGATGTGCGTACACGCTATCACCGAGCCATAATTACTTCACATTGACTTGTGATAAGAAACAGAAGGAGCTGGCAAGCGTCAGATACTAGTAATATTGAAGAAGCATTTTGATATTGCTTGGTGATTCGCTTCTGGTGACATCTATTATTTTAAGAATGAATCTTGTTAATTAGGTCATTGAACATGCACTTATTTAGGGATAGTTAAAATTATACCTTAAATATACTACCATGAAAATTTTCATACAAGCAAGCATGTCACCCTGACATTGTACACTGAAGCAGATTTACAAATGCTGCCTATGTAATATTTAGTATAAAATTTATATAAATAAAACAGTTTACATTCTGTTGGAATGAAGTTTTTGTTGGTGAATAAAAAAATGGTGAAGTGAATACTCTCTTTTTAGTTATAACAAAAAATTGTCCTTCCAAAATAGCTTATAAAGAAATCCTTTAATCCTTATCAAATTACAATTGAGGGGCTTAGTTGGAGAAGTACCTAAGTTCACTTGTAGACATTTTCATATTCCATTTCTACATTAAAATGTTAAAGAGAATGTCTGAATTATTTATGAACAATAAAAATAGAAGATTTTTTTGTTCTATACATTGAAGTTTCATTTTCTTTTCGAAACCTGATTTTATAAACTAGAATGCCTTTCGAAGGACATTACAGCAGACTAAGTATTGCTCCTTTACTATTAAATACAAATTGTTTTCTAGAAAATGTTTGAGAAAAGTTATTACAAATTTCTGATATTTTTGGTTTTAAAGAAAAAAAACTGAAAAATGAAAATAACTCAAAAACTTAAGCACAATCTCTTAAGAAAGTAGTCTTATAGCAAAATGGTTACTGTATGAACCCTTACTGCCCCTTCTAAAAACCTATCCTTTAAATTAATTCCATTTTCAGAGTTAACAAACATTATTGACTAACCTTAGTTAGAATATTGAAGTCCTTTTTAAAGTGTCTTAACCTTCTGTGACCACTTAATATCCAGTTTATACATTTAGCGTTGTTATTAAATGGAATATGTCTGTGAATTTTTAATTAAACTAATTACTAACCTTAATCTTTAAGGGAGAATTCTTAAAGATATCTTTAAGTAATGTATAATATATTAGAATGAGTCATTCATATTTTATTTAACATACCTTGTTAGATCTTCTCAATTCAGCCAATTCATCAGGATTTGCAAATACACCAGAAGGCAATGTCTGGTCCAAGCTCAATATGCAGTCTTTATAAAGCCATTTATCCTCATCATCACTATCAAATACTAGCCCATAGGTTATGTTCCTTGAAATTAACAAATATATTATTTAACAGGGATTCTTTTTTATTTTAAGGTAATTATAATCGAATTTATAATTTTATATGTTAAATTATTTTACTGATGTTTCGTATTTATCATTTCATCAAAGTTTCAAGACTCTTTTATGGATAAAAAAGGATTACGGCAAAATAATATTCGCCGACATCAAAATTAATTATATCTTAACTATTGAATTAAATTAATAATAACAGTAAAATAAAATACCTATGAAATCCTTCGTTGTGCAGTGTTTGTGTTAATTTTACATTAAAATGACATTTATTTGTAAAGATTTCTTTGCAAACGACGATAAAAATGAAAATACCAATTTTCATACGTAACATTGAATAAAATACTATTTTAATTAAGCAATGTACAAAAAAATACTTAGAATGTAAATATAAACAACAATTTCACATGCTCTTACATGGACTTATTTTTTAAGAATTAATATTTTCTCTTTATGTATTTCTCCCGTATTCGCATACACTTCCATTGACATTTGACAGTATTGGCACTAGGCATGCAATAATTGCCATTTAAAAATAATGGTCATTACATACAATGAAATTATATTTTTTATCACTGCTATTTCACATGTCGCACGTGACAAACAAAAGGGTATTAAGTCCAGAAAGGCGATATTTTTTTATTTGCCGTACAAAATCTACATTTTTTTTTTATAAACTGGTAAGACAATATTATTTTTAGGCCAAATAGTTTATAAGATATTATAAAAAAATCTTTATTGACTGCTATGGCATGAGTTTTTCGATGTCCTGGTGTTATGCTATGCGTGCCTACCGCTCGCACCCCATCCTCCGCCGCCTGCGCACCTCGCCGCTAGCGCAGGCGACACGACGCGAACGCCAAGACCAGTGGCCCCGATCGCCGACGACGCGGTCGCGATACAACGTTCGTGCGATCCTCCGCGACTTTGTCGCATCGTTACCTTTTTTGTAATTTCATTTAATAAATACATGCATACATACATGCATTTGTCTGCATATTTAAAGCGTTTGGACTTTAAACTGTTCAATCATACCGTTTCCGAACCAATAAAAACGGTCACATCTTTGTTAATTCCATTGCCGCTCAGTGCTCGTAGCGTCACACACGTTTATATCGAATTACGACTATTTCGTTGTCAGTTTCGGAACAAATGTGAAGATTCTATAGAGTATTATTTAAACTTAATACCTTTTTGCCTGTTAAATTAATACGATTATTTTGTATCATTTTGAAATTATTACCTAAGTACTTATTGACTTTTTAATTTTAAACGATTTTTTATTTTCAATGATATATTTCATAATAACACTTTATAGCCCTTAATTTGTTTGAGATAATACAGATAATACTATTGTACTTGCAAAGTTTTGTTCAGTGAGTGAGAATTACAAATGAAATACTACCTTTTTGTCTGGCATTTATTGTTAACTTTCTTTGAAATTTTAGTTGAACACATAACTATGAAGCGAAATAAGAGAGCTGAAATGATAATGTGGGCACTCTACTACCGCCAAAGTACATACAAGAAAGCAATTACAACGGTGAAAATGAAGACCCGTTTGCTGATGGTGATGATATTAGCGACCCAATCAATGTATATACCTGAAAATTATTCGCACTGCCGTCAACTCCCAAACTTTGAAAACAGAAAAATTACAATAGAAGTAGACTTTATGATGAATTGTTAAAACATGTGAAGACATTGAAACCTGAAAAAGTCCTGGTCCAGACAACATAAGTAACGAAGACCCCCTATCTTAATTCTATACGTACATAAATCAAATGTTCCACAAGGTTCTTGAAACTAGAAAAACTCCTCAGCAATAGTGCTAGTTAGACATAATACTTCACTAAAAAAAAGGAAATCCAGCAGATATTGGAAACTACAGGCCAATAAGCTTACTGCCGCGTATTTACAAATTTTTACCTCTATGTTATTGAGAAGGATATCATCAAAAATAGATAACAATCAACTAAAGGAATAAACTGGTTTCTGGTGTGAATTCTCCACTATTGATCATATACACACATTAGATCAAATACGTGAAATATATAAAGAATATAATCGTCCTCTTTATATAGCCTTTATTGGTTACTCAAAAGGCATTCGATAGCATTAATAATAGGTCAATCTGGACAGCACCGATCTCTTTTAGAATAAGCATAACATAGACAAATATCATTAAAAAAACAGTTACACACAAATTAAAAGCAAAGTTAGGCTGGATAACAGATATAAAAATAGACAAGTGAGTCAGATAGGAGGACCCATTATCACCCAAAAAAATTATAGCTGTACTGAAGGAATATGTAGAGAAGCTAAATGGAGAAGCAAGGGACTCAAGATACAATTCCAACATATAAGCCACCTCAGATATGCTGACGATATTGTCCTATTCACGGAATCGGCTACAGTGTTTGAAGAAATTATACAAACTCTGAACAAAAAGAGCAAAATAGTAGGTTTACATATAAACGCAAACTAAAATGGAAATGGTTAGGACACATTACAAGGTACAAAGAAAAGAGGTGGACGCTAGAAATGACATGATGGCCACGAAAACGATGGGCTGATAATATAATTAAAATCGCTGGCTTAATCGGGATGAATATTGCACAGGATAAAAGAAAAAATGGCAGAGGAGGAAACTTTTCCCAAAGTGATCGTAACACAATAAAAATAATTAACTATGAATGTAAGTTTTATTATAACTCATAATACTAACACTACTTTTCATTTGTAAATTATCTGGTAGATATGGAATAAAGCTTTATTAAAAAAAAAACATTTCATGTTTAATTGTTACTGATTTTGATTTTTTATTTCTGATAAAAAATTTCTAGTACCAAATAGTATTTTTATAATATTAATTTGTAATTAAAAAAATAATATTATGTACCTACCTATTAATATGGTATCATTATGAATTACTACTTGATATTTTCAAATTACTGTCAATTTTGTTTGGGCTAGACAGTCGTAAGTGATATATTTGAGAGATTTGAACTGGGTAAACAGTATCATCTTCATCTAGTCGTACAAAAGTCCTAATAAAACAAAAACTACTACTGATACAGTCACAAAACCTATTCACCATGAACTAAGAGGATGTACCTTTAAATCTACGTATAACCTTTAGTTATGCAGCAATGAATTTTCAAACTTTCAAAACGTGATTACTCAAAATGGTTTATGACATGCGATGTGATAAATGAATTTCATATCTGCAACAAAAGACGACCATTTTTTTCGAAGTGAAAATTACTAAATGTAAATGATTTGAAAAGCAATACTAAAAGGAGGCAAACTCATACACCTATAAGATTTAGCCTACGAGAGAATGAGATCGAATACATTTACATTATACACGGTTAATGCAAGTTCTGATTTTCATGTTTGTGTTGTGAGACGACCAGAATTGATACGCAGTACGCGTACTGTTGCAAGCACAGTACAAGTGGTTGATAGTTCTAGTCCCGCTGATTTACGATTTTTAAAAAGATATTTATAAAGATGTTTTTATGTTTTCTGAATGTTCCACTACCTTGTCCCTACACAGGTAAAGGGAAATAATTTCCCACCAGAAAAGAAAGGTTATTTTTCAGTTTCAGCAAAATATTATTTCATTTTAATGAACTACTATGAACATAACACCAAAACTGTATTTAAACCATAAAACAAGTTGATTTTGTGTTCGATCCGTTTAAGGGTTAAATTCATATACTTCGTATGCCTATAGTTCGCAATACCCACGCACCTGCACCCGCACCTTGATAACCGGGTATTGGTAATTCTTATGAGTACGACTCTGAATGGTCCGAAGTGAGTAGCACCGCATGATTTAGATTAGAAACCATTTCATTCGTTGAGACAAATTTGATACAGATACGTATGAATTTAAGGAAACATAATTGCATAACAATGCTAAAGCATAGGTAATAATTATTTTGTCACACAGTTTTTTCATGGTAGCGTGTCCTTTATTATATTATAAGGGTATAAAATATTATAGAGTGTTCGAATATATTTTAAAATTTACGGTGTTTTGTGTGCGTCGATAATGTTTTGATTTTTATAATGTCAGTTGTGAATTTGAATTGATTACGTTAACTACTAACCTTCACTTTTTTGGCACGTTTACCTTATATGATAGAATTAAGAATGGTAAAATAGGAAGGAAAGATTTCACTTCTAACATTTATCTCACATATACATACGAAATAGCATTTCATTACATTGTATAGACATGCATAAAGCATAGATGAAGATTACCTAACGAGATCACATTCACCCATATACAATAGCGTTTTTTTTCGAACTGACTATAATACTGTTAGCGAGCGCTTAAGGCACTCAGCCACGAAATCTTAGCAACAACATCCGAGGGTGCCAAAGTGGCCGAACCTCGGCTCGGACTGTTGCGCGTATGCAAATAAGTCGCGATCTGGCTAATTCCCTATTTTCGATACCTGGTTTTTGTACTGGGTATTTGGCGATACCGCCAATGGATGCGTATCTTTTAAGCCAAAATTCCTACCTATATTTTAAATCTTCAAATATAGCTTGAACAAGATAATGGTTCCCTTGTTACAACTATCTAGAGAGTTATTGTAGCTATTCAAAATTATATATTTTTTCAATTTCATATTTCTTGGTATTATTAATTTATAATCGTTGACAGAAAAAAATACCCTTTATGTTTA
Organism: Saturnia pavonia; assembly: GCA_947532125.1. Taxonomy (NCBI): domain Eukaryota; kingdom Metazoa; phylum Arthropoda; class Insecta; order Lepidoptera; family Saturniidae; genus Saturnia; species Saturnia pavonia. Next base: position 16,042,541 of record OX383906.1, read on the forward strand.
TAATCCACTTTAATTATATAGCCTTCTAACCTAAATAACAGATTTCGGTTTTGTTGCCTAACTCTTGAAGCGTTCGAGTTCAGAATCAAATCGAATAAAATTCGATTTGGTGAGATTTGGCATTCTTGAAATCAACACTAGCGCATGATCGTGCTGTGGCTCGAATCGGAACTAACTTCGATCAATTTTCAATCTAGCATTTTTATGTAAAAATGTTGGAGTTAAAAGAATCCAAGCAAAGATTTATAATACTTTACGGTGACGTGTGTGTACTGTGACCGGTTTGATTTTCGATTCGGTTTGGTTCAAGAGTTCACAAGAGCACACAAAAGTGAAATCGAATCAGAAACAAAATCAAATTCGAATCAGTTTCAAGAGTAACCCCCTGCCCTCATTGTTAAATCATGACAGAAGTTACAGGAAAAAATATTTTGGTAGAAAAAGAACACATACCCAATAATACATATTACGCACATTCACATCTACTCTCGAGCAATGGAATGACCATAGATAATAATGGGAAAGACTGTAAATAGCGGGATGTCAGATGGCGGGTTTCACTTTTCGTTTCACACATTTTGACGGCCGTAACGTTAGGAAACTTTAAAAATAATTATAATTCTATTCCATTTCATGCATTTGCGAGTAAATTCATTTCATTTTATCAAATTTTTAAAAATTAATTTAAAATACGCCAACACAGCTCTGGTAGCATTACATAACATTACACAACATAACATTGTATTGGTATGTTTGATACCAGTCCTCTTGATCTCCCTGCACTCGCAGAATTATGAAATTCACGTGACTTGGTTCAAAATCCAACTACCAGATACCTCTAAAAACTTGACTTTCCTTTTAATATATTTCTTCTAAAGCAAACTTTGTTACCCATAAAACTAAGGACAATTAATTTAAGCAGTGGAAGAACGTACGAGTATGTCAGGACTTTCATAGAATTTATAGGATTTTCATGAAACATATTTATAATATTTTACTCTCCATGTTTAATTACTTAGGTAGATAGGTGTTTTTATATTATTATACCTATGTAGTCGGAAGTAGGTATAGTTGCATGTAACCATTTAATTTAAAAAAAAATGAAATGAAATAATATTTATGTGTTCTATTACACACAATCGTGGTCTATATGAAGTATAAATCTGCTATATTTAATTAAGCAGAAGAGTTTTCTAGTATATTGTTTGTTTATTTATTCTCTGGATCTGCCAGTCGGATTCGAAAAATTCTTTTTTATTTGATAGGCTGTTTCATTAGGCTATCTATAGTACCTATAGGATTATAGTAGGAGGTTATTTAGCAATTGAGGTACACCTCACAGGTAGTCTTGAATATTTATTTTTGTTAAGTAAGTCGGAAGAAAAAGCGTTCCCGAACTGCTTTATCCGCGTGTCCTGGCGTAATACATGTAAATACAATGTTGTACAAAAATATTTTTCCTTAGTATATCTAAAAAAACCGCAACACCATATTATACCTATCTCTTATACATACGCCACAATAAACTATTTTGTAACAAAAAATAATTGACAATGTTTTAAAGTCTATTATTATATATGAGCATGATTGTTAGGCATGGCATATTAATAATTACGAACGAAAATGACTTAAACATTAAGACAATTTTATGAAGGTGAACTTTGCCCTTTATAGCATGTTATTTAGACGCATAGTTTAAGAGGTAATGGAAAATTAATATAATTCAACGCTCGGCTCGGGTCTACGTCAATAGTAGCAGTGTCTCGTACGAGCCGTGTGATGCATAACCTTGACCGTTAGATCAAAATATTTTTTATATTAAAGTATTATAAATCATCTATGCTTTCTTTTAATATACACATGGGTGAGACCGTGGGGCATAGCTAGTTTTATTGTATATTTTTTGACGGAGGCTGAAATTGTGATTTTACAAGAAAAAGAGCTAAGGTGCCTATATTCTATGGACCAAGTGAAACGGTAGAAATAACCTCGTATTTGATATGTGAAAAAAAACATTCCTCAAACGATTCTACAACGATTTATGTTTTAAATAAGTGTTCTTAGAATTCAATACCTACTTTATTCTTCTGTGCTAAAACTGTTACAAACGAGCATAGTAGGTACCTTGATATGATTGAGCTAAATGAATAGAACAAACGCAAATACCTAATTATAATAATTATTGCTGGTGAAATCATTATCCGCTGAGTAATAACCCAATAAACAATCGAATGACGATCGTAATAGAATTTTGCGCGTTGATATATTTCACGGAACGTTATACAAATAGCTACAAGACTGAAGCGACGCGCTGTGCAAACTATTATACGAGTACGTTTTATTTTTTGTGCGTAGTTCTTTTCATAACACATGTAAATAATCTATATATATCTATATAAGAGAGCACCATGAAAGTTTTTTCATGGAGAAACAGAAAATTCTTGATATACCAAATATGGTCTACGTAACGGCCATCGCTGTTAATAAAGAATCTTCAATGACGGCATGTATGTCTATTTGTGAATACTCTATCTCATATGTTTTATAGCTTTGAGCAATTATTATAGTGAACGATAGGACGTTAACGTGGGTTTACTTTTAATTCGGTCTCAGTGGTTGGTCGGAGGCGAGTCTACCATTCCATTGTCTTGTGATTCATTAACCGGCCATGGTTACCAGGTTACCAATTCTTGTTGAATTTTAAGACATTCCCATATTTATGTGGGAGAATAGGCCATTGTAACACGGCAACATTTTAGTAATATAGGTTTTTTTTTTTTTTTCTCTAGTAACACTAGAGATCAGTCATGTTGGTGTAACGATGAATATGTGTTATTGTTAACTTAAAGATTACATAAAAGAAGATTAAAAGAATTACAGGATCTTTATTCAGAGCACTTTTGCCACGCATCCCACATTTATAACATAGTCTTTATTCTTACCGGTAATAAGAATTTCATTGGTCTTAAATACAAAGGCAAACTTCCATCTAATTATTAATCTACTAGCTTCTGCCCGCGACTTTGTCTGCGTGGACTTCAGAATTTGATCGGCAGAGAAATGAAAAATATGACATTTACCGGTATAAACATTATCCTAGGTATTAATCCACGTTACAAACTATCTGTGTGCCGAATTTTATCCGAATTGAATAATAAGCATCCAAATTTTAACTTTTACCTACACATATTATTATTAAGTAGGATTACAAACAAGACCCTGTCGGTGTCTGGATCGAGCCATGCGCAGTGTTCCGCAGTTGCCTTTCACAATATGCAGACTTAAGGATCATTCATGTTACACCGGGCCGGAGGCTGGTATCAATAGCAGACGCCGACCTAGCAATCGATTCCCCTGTCGACTACCTCCAAACCGGCGTCAGGAAGACCTCGGGATAGGTGCAAGTGACAAACGATCGCCGCTTTGTAATCCCTGCCGACGTGCGAGCGTTGATCACGGAATAGGATGCCGGGAAACTTGCATATGACTCTTATCTATCTAGGGATAATTGCCTTCGGTTACGCGTACTACAGAGAGGGGTTAGAACCGTCATAGTCGAGTTCAGAGGTCACCAGTGGGCCAACCTCGTAGAGTCCACCAGAGTCTTCCCATCTGGCCTTCTGGAACCTCGCCCGCTCTCTCAAGCTAGACGCATCTGCCCGATGCCGGCTCTCGACAGGAGCCTCGGTCTCGCACTCGCGTTCAACAGCGACGATGAAGCGGAATGCCTTGACGCTAGTCTGGAGAGCCAGTGCTCTCCTAACTGCGACAATGTAGACACTGCACATATCAACGCTATCGAGTCTTCGGTACAGGGATATAACTCGATCCCCCCTGCAGATACCATACCCCCAGTCACGCCTGATTAGATCTGCTCTACCGTCTGTATCGTGGTGAGTGTTCTTAAGAGCTGTTCAATCTAATTCCCTCCTCTCTCTCCTTTCCACAGCAGAACCACACAAGCTGGGATTCGGAATCACAGTTTTACGGTAACTTGCATCTCGGCACGAACTAAAAAGTTCTCTATATCTTATCTTTGTCGTACCGTAAAACTGTGGAACCATCTTCCGGACAATGTGTTCCCTCCTTCTTATGACATCGGGTCTTTCGAGCGTAACGTGAAGGGATATTAATGCACGCCGGCATGACAGCGGCGACCGCCGTTGGATTTCGATCTCTCGGTGGTCGCCGTTGTATTACGTCTTTACATTTGAGATTAGCGATTTGTCGTATTTACCACTTTGATCTGAAATATCTCCTCTTCATACCGCCAAACCGCCTTCAAAGAACGAACTTGTGTTCAAGTTCCTGAGGGATCGCGACCTCCTCACGGAATTTACCAAAATAGCCGGGGCCCCGCACCCCGCACCCGCGCCCGCACAGGTCCCCGGGACCTCCCGCGTCCCGCCGCGAAAAAATCCGGCTCGCGGTCCCGCTCAACGGCACCGCGAGCACATGACAAGACGCCGTATAAACGGCCAACGTCGCGCTCGCGTTCACCCGGCAAACAAGCCGCGATTCCCGCGCCCTCGACGCTTCAAACAACTAACTCATTCTCACAGTTAGTTCCCGAAGCGGACACGCCGTCGCTAGTAGCGACGAACAACAGCTACTTGCCCGCCAGTCCGGATCCCGAACTCGGCTCCGACGATATGGACGCTGAGACCACTACAGATAGCGAGGGCTTCACCCTCGTTAAAAAGAACAAGCCAGCCAAACGGGCATCGCGTTCGCGTCCCGAGTCTCAGGAGACTCAGTCCCGCCCACAAAAGGCGCAGAAAACGGGGATTAATAGCCACGCCCTCCGCTCCGCAGCGCCCTCATCGCCTGCCGGTATCTTTGCCGGCAGAAAAGCGCGTCGTCCACCGCCGGTAGTAGTCCAAGACAAGTCGGTCTGGACTAAGCTCGCGGACAAGCTTAGAGACATGAAAATTAACTATACCTCGGCCAGTATCCGCGTCCAGGTGACCACCTCTGCCGAACACCGTCAGTTCACCAAGTTGCTCCGGGAAAGCAACCTCCACTACTATTCCTACCCTTTAGAGGATGAGCGTCACCTCCAGGTTGTAATCCGCCGCATCCCGGTGGAAATCACGCCCGAGGAGGTCAAAACCGACCTCTTATCCAAAGCCCTCCCTGTCCGCAAACTGCACAGAATGCACGGCGGACAATCCAAAAACCGACCACTCGATATGGTCGTAGTTATCCTGGATCTGACCCCCAAGGGCAGAGCCATCTACAACGTTAGGAAAGTGTGCGAGCTCTCCGGAGTAGCCGTAGAGCCCCCACACAAGAACCGCAGTCCTCCGCAGTGTCACAACTGCGAGTTGTACGGGCAATCGGCCCACAACTGCCATCTCCGTCCCAGGTGCGTTAAGTGCCTCGAGGACCACGCGACGAGCGAGTGCACGAGCACTCGTGAGTCCCCTACCCCTCCGAGCTGCGTCCTATGCGGTAGCGCGGGTCACCCCGCGAACTATCGCGGCTGTCTCCGTGCCCTACGCGCCCTATGCGCCCCAGGCAAGAGCGGCATATCCCTCCTCAGAGGGCACGTCCCGCCGCCGTTCGGCAGCCTATGCCTCTGCTGCTCACGCCAAAAGCTTTCCCCAGCCTCCCGGGCGCTGCCCGCGCCCCGCGCACCCCCTCCGGCCATGCGTCACATGGTCATGCTTTTCCGCGAGCACGACCCTCAGGAAGCACTGGAATACGACCAGTGCGTCGCTGAGTACAGCGCCGCCGAATCCATCAGGCGTTTTCCCCTGATGACAGCGACGCTACTGCGTCTGTCCCTTGCTGGGAATTAGATACCGGTTAGAAATGGCTCGAATTAAACCCAGGAGTCTTAACATTTCTTTTTTTAACGCGCGAAACCTCTTTCCTCGACGGGACCTAGTAGCCACCTTTCTTAGGGAACGGGAGAGAGACGTATTTCTAGTACAAGAAACACAAGCGATGATGGCGCAGTGGTAGCGTGTACGACTTTGCGTCGATATTGACGTGAGTTCGAATCCCTACAATGAGCCTGAGCTTTCGGTGAAGGAAAACATCGTGAACCCGCTCTGCGAAAACGACGTCTTTTTCATCTAATCGCACGCCCATCCTAGAAGCGAGGACGGTAATCGAATGTACGACGCTCTCCCCCTTCTCTTTCGGGAGATGACCTATTTCAAGGTCGGAAGAGAGGGCCTCCTGATCCCTGTCATTTATTTCAAGCTTAAGCTGGTTTACTGTCCGCTCCAACTCCGCGAACTCTTCAACTCCAGGTAACTCCTTCCGATTTTCAACTGTTTCTAACCTTTTCTCAAAGGAATCCATTCTCTCCGTAATCCCTGCGATGGAAACGCACTCCTTACGAAATTCTCTTATCTCCGCCACACATTCAGCAAGCTCAGATCGAAACTGACAAATCCCCGCGTCAGGGACACCCGCAACGTAGCCAGATGCACGATTTTGCGCATCGTCCTCACAGACACTCCTAACTGGTGTAGAGCTATTATCGCCCTTGCGTGTCATCTTTTTACATTCCGGACATACCCATTCTTTACTAACCGGTGCCAGCTCGGGGAGTGAGACGCAGCCCTTATGGTATAACAAGGAGCAGAGACCACAGGTAGCGGCAATTTTCGACGATTGCGAAATAAACTTACCACAGCCATAACACTTCATCATAGCGATAAATTGTTGTTAGCTGGCTAGTAAGTGGTGTTAGACACTCGTTTCACACAAAATAATGTAATAGGGCTACCCGACGCTAGATGGCGCCAACACTGAGTCGATTTATGACTTAAGATACACTTGTTGACACTATAATGTGGTACGGCCAGCCAACGCTAGACAGCGCTGAAACTATAATCGATTTTACGACAAAATTGCACTTTCTGATCAGCTGAACTATATAATATTTACATTTACCCTCGAGGCAAAAATAAAATGCGATAGATTAATCTTCGGAAAATAGGGTTTTTATGATAATCGAACTGCTTCCACACAAACACTAACACTGTTACAAGCGAACTGTAGGATATTCCAAGTAAAACTAATATCGATGATGAGAATAAAACTGATATTACGACATTATTTAATGAAATTGCGAGAACACGAACCGTTGTTATTGACGTCCGTGACGTATATAATATATAAGTACTGTCACTTCAAAGCTGTCTGACGACTACCGTCCGCCAGGAGTGTGAAGGTTCCGGGCTTCCCCACTAATGACTTGCGACGCGACGGGCCGCTGCTTCAGCCTACAGCTAAGCCTAACACCACCATCATTTACACATCCAGCCACACACCAAGACAACCTAATTTTAACATTTTAATTTTATTCATCGCACAGTTAATTTTTCTTTAAACACCGTCGCTTGCCATTGATTCCCCACGCACTGATATTGTAATATTTTACTTCCTGTATATCCATAAGCAAACCGAATTTAATCAAGGGTTGTACCTTTAATATATATTTTTTCCTTATTTATAGTTGAATTTATTTGAATTGAATATAAATTATTGTTATCTAAAACCCAGGTTTTTATTTCACATACCCCAGGGATTTAATCATAATAAAATATTGGACCTCATATTGAATTATTTATATTGAACATTTTTCAAATCATTATTATGTAGAGAAAAGTGCTACCTTGGTTAAGATCTAAAAAATCAATGTAATCTCCCAGTAAAAATGGCTAATTAAAAATCAATTTTCATTCAAAAACTATAGTGCATTGAAATCTTTTTGCTATTAGACTAATGTTTATTTAATTCAACTATTAATAATTTATTTTCATTATTATCATTTTAGTATAAAAAGGAGCTCTTTTGGATTTCCAAAGTAAATACTTAGTATTATATACTTTAAATATACTGGATGGATTTAGATGCTATTTTCACTATTATGTAGGAAATTGATTGAACAGTGTGAATTTTTCTTTGTACACTTCATTTGTTTTAAATAACTTAACAAAAAGGTACAACCCACAGGGTATTCCGTGACCTGTTTTTTTATGGAATCACAGCATGTAATAATTATTATTTTAGAAAGATGAAGTCTTTTCGTATCAGATGCCAAGACCTATTTCGAATTACCATACCGTTACTTTATTTTTTTAAGGATCACAGAAGTGGGTTTAATAAAACTTTCTTAAAATGTACATGTTTCATTTATAAATGTATAATGATCGAACCCTTTGCTATGTGTGATCACAGCAGGCACATATAGGAGGAAGTATATCAAAATAATATATAAGTGATGAATTAAAATGAAATACTCAGCACAGAGAAACAAAGAAAAAATACAAATCAAACATTTAAATACAATCTATTCCTAGATAAGGTCAGAGATTTCCAAAAAATAAATCAACCTTAAAACGTTATTACAGAAAGCAAGGCTCGCTAGTGCCAAATTGAATGTTTGGCGATTAATAGTCATTATAAATTAGTTATTATTAAAATTTTCGTTTTAATTGTCACATCACACCTTTAATAATGAACTGATGTAATTAAAAATATTAAATGATGTACTAATAGGTATTATATTATGAATCATTTTAAATACTAACTTGAATTTTTATCATTAAATTGAATCATCATTCCATCATTGAAGCAATGATGGCTCAGTGGTAGCGTGTACGACATCGCGTCGATTGACGTGAGTTCGAATCCCTGCAATGAGCCCGAGCTTTCGGTGAAGGAAAACATCGTGAGGAAACCATAGCATGGTGGTAGGGCTTTTTCCAATGCCCGCTACCACCCTCAAGTTGAAAATCTGTCACCAGGCACCAATAGGTGTAATCCGGCAGCTGCACTTGAGAGCCAGTCTACCATTAGGTTTAGCGTGTTATCATCTTGGACCACATCGTCACTTAACATCAGGTGAGATTGTGACCACTATGCCAAAACTATAACGATAAAAAAAAATGAAGTCCTTAAAAAATTTTTTAACCTAATTATTTTTAAATATCATTTGAAAGAGTTGATTGACAATACTTTAAATTTATTTTTTTATGAAAATGTAGATGTACCCGCACTTGCAAAACTATAAGTGATTTTGTAACAATAACGTTTCAGAGGTCATTTAGTTTATTATTAAGGGTATGATATATTATGCTCTTAACTATGCTTAATCATGAAGGAGTAATGAGTTGTTACTGACCCCCCACCAGAGACAGCTTGGTGATATCTAGCATGCACTGGCAGCCACATTTGTAAACTATCTTCAACCACTTTACTGATGATATAGATACTGCTTGGTTCAGATCGTTCTGCTGGTATCTCTATATTGACTCGATTTTTTGAGATGGCGTTAACCTGAAAAAAGTGGTTGGCAAGGGCAAGTTTAAAAATTTAAAGTTAATTAAATAATCATATTGGTTTATTGATAAAAAGCCTAAAAAAAACTATTTTCCTCGGGAACACCAATCAGAAAATGTGATGTAATCATGGAATGTTTATACATATATTGAGTGTTATTCTTATTAGGTTACTTTGCGACAAGTGACTCTAAAGTTAATTACTAAGTGCAGAAATAGTAACTTTAAAATTCATAAGTTTCAACTGAAATTCTAGTAAACTTAACTTGCACACGCACAAAATACCGTTAACCTTAGATATATATATTGAATAATGGCATCACATTCAGTCACATGATCATGACGCTGCATTTATGTCTAATAATGAATAAAATATATTAGTTCATCTGCATTATTTTCAACATATTAAGTGTTTAAAACAACTTATCGAAAGTTATCTACTCCCAGATTATACCTATTCCTTCATAAATATACGGCAATAATATTTACTGTCACCAAAGTTTGTATTTGTCACCAATATGTATCCTCTAATTATAATATCTGTTATTATAACATTTTTTTTTTCATCATATTAATGAAAAGAATATCCAAGTTTGGCATTGTGGCCATAAGCTCACCTGATCTTATGTGACGATGTGGCCCAAGATGGTAAGAAGCTAAGCTTAGTTGGAGGTCTGGCTCTCAACTTTAGCTCTGCTAGAACACACCTATTGGTGCACGGCGACAGATTTTCAACTTGAGTAGCTAACTAGTGAGTTTTGTAGTAGCTAGCCAGACGGTCATTACAAAAAGTGCTACCACCATGCTATAGTTTCACCACAATGTTTTCCTTTCCCGTAAGATCAGGCTCATTGTAGAGATTCGAACTCACATTGATCGGCATGATGTACGTACATGCTATCACCGAGCCATAATTACTTCACATTGACTTGTGATAAGAAACAGAAGGAGCCGGCGAGCGTCAGATACTAGTAATATTGAAGGAGCATTTGATTATTGATATTGCTTGGTGAGTCGCTTCTGGTGACATCTATTATTTTAAAAACGAATCTTGTTAATTAGGTCAATGAACATGCATTTATTTAGGGATAGTTAAAATTATACCTTAAATATACTACCATGAAAATTTTCATACAAGCAAGCATGTCACCCTGACATTGTACACTGAAGCAGATTTACAAATGCTGCCTATGTAATATTTAGTATAAAATTTATATAAATAAAACAGTTCACATTCTGTTGGAATGAAGTTTTTGTTGGTGAATAAAAAAATTGGTGAAGTTAATACTCTCTTTATAGTTATTTAAAAAATTCAAAAAAAATGTCCTACCAAAACAGCTTATTAAGAAATTATTTAATCCTTATCAAATTATAATTGAAGGGCTTAGTTGGAGAAGTACCTAAGTTCACTTGCAGACATTTTCATATTCTTCTTTCATATTCCATTTCTACATTAAAATGTTAAAGAAAATATCTGAATTATATATGAACAATAAAATAGAAGACTTTTTGGTTCTATACATTGAAGTTTCATCTTCATTTCGAAACCTGATTTTATAAACTAGAATGCCTTTCACAGGACATTACAGCAGACTAAGTATTGCTCCTTTACTATTAAATACAAATTGTTTTCTAGAAAATGTTTGAGTAAAGTTATTACAATTTCTGATATTTTTGGTTTAAAAAAAAAACTGTAAATGTAGATGAAAATAACTCAAAAACTTAAGCATAATCTCTTAAGAAAGTATTCTTATAGCAAAATGGGTGACTGTATGTACCCTTACTGCCCCATCAAAAAAATCTATCCTTTACATCAACTCCATTTTCAGAGTTAACAAACATTATTGACTAACCTTAGTTAGAATATTGAAGTCCTGTTTAAAGTTGCTTAACCTGCTGTGACCACTTAATATCCAGTTTATACATTTAGTGTTGTTATTTACTGGAATATGTCCGTGAATTTTTAATTAAACTAATTACTAACCTTAATTTTTAAGGGAGAATCCTTAAAGATATCTTTAAGTAATGTATAATATATTAGAATAAGTCATTCATATTTTCGTGTAGGCAATGTCTGGTACAAGCTCAATATGCAGTCTTTATAAAGCCATTTATCCTCATCATCACTATCAAATACTAGCCCACAGGTTATGTTCCTTGAAATTATCAAATATATTATTTAACAGGAATTCTTTTTTATTTTAAGGCTATTCTAATCGAATTTATAATTTTATATGTTAAATTATTTTACTGATGTTTGATATTTATCATTTCATCAAAGTTTCAAGGCTCTTTTATGGATAAAAAAGGATTACGGCAAAATAATATTCGCCGACATCAAAATTAATTATATCTTAACTATTTAGTTAAATTAATAATAACACTAAAATAAAATACCTATGAAATCCTTCGCTGTGCAGTGTTTGTGTTAATTTTACATTAAAATTACATTTATCTGTAGAGATTTCTTTGCAAACGACGATAAAAATGAAAATACCAATTTTCATACGTAATATTGGTTAAAATTTAGAATCGTGCGGCACGCGGAGGGGCACGGGAGGGGTAGGGGAGGGGGGAGGGGGTATCCCTAACCCTTTGACACTACTCCTGTTACAAGGAAACTCACCAGACCCAAGTTATAGGGGTTCAAAGTTTCAAGGTCAAATTAGAAATTTCCTAACATCTAGTAAACTTAGAGGCAAGAAATCGATCAGGGATGAAGAAGGGGGCAGCCACCTACCCTCTGACACTCTTCCCATGAAGAAATAACCTTCCTGGCCAGAGATATAGGAGGTTAAAGTTTGAAAGTAAAATTTAAGGTTTTGATGGGTCTTTACTTAGAACTATAGTGATTAGTGATAAAATTAGGACATGGCAATCGCCGGCCGCTGCCGCGGCACGCTCGCTCCGCTCGCTCGGCTCATGCTTGTATTTATCACAAGATACCTAACACGCTCGTCACTCCCTTCGGTCGCTCTTCGCTACCTATTTGTTGACAAATGACTAAAAATTTGCATAAAACCTTAGTATCCTCGGATTATCGAAGTCCGTAGTGCATAAACATTCTGTCAGGAAAGCAGCAATCAACATGCGTTGTATGTGCACTGAACGGTTGGGAAAGCGGTAATTGATGTCCGTAGAATATGCAAAGGTCAGTCGGGAAGTCAGATAATTGATATCCAGAATACAATAATCGAAGTCCAAAGTACGCAATTCAGTTGTTAGGGAAAATCGGGCAAACAAAACAAAGTCGAGTGGCCAATTAACATAGATTATATTGAGTTGCCAACTCATGAAAATTATGGAAATGTAGTAACAATTTCTAAGAATTAACAAAATTAATTATTATATTAGTGTATTGTTTAATTATGGTTTTTATTTTTATGTGTTTGTATATATTTATTTTTTACTAGCAAACTATTAAGAATTCTTTAGTGTATGCTATTGGTAATTTTTTAAACTAAAAAAAGTTACAACTTTGTCACAGTTTGTAAACTATTGTAGTATTTGTTCATCTGACAACACTAATTACATGTCATTTCCGAGTTTTGTAAGTTTTGAGGTTAAGAAAGTTTTTATTCATTTTCTCGCAAACGCCCCGTTTACCTTGTAATGAGACTAGTTACGTTATAATCGGGGACCAATTCTATATCTACTTCAACCACTTTTAACCCCGAATTTGTGCCGCACGATTCTAAATTCAACCCGTAATATTGAATAAAATACCATTTTTATTAAATAATGTTCCAAAAATTACTTAGAATGTAAATATAAACAAGTTCACGTGGTCTTACATGGACTTATTTTTTAAGAATTAATAATATTTTCTCTATATGTATTACTCCCGTATTTGGATACACTTCCATTGACATTTGATAATTGACATTGTTGAATATTGACACTAGACATGCAATAATTGCTATTTAAAAATAATAGTCATTACTATGAAATTATATTTTTTATCACTGCTATTTCACATGTCGCACGTGACAAACAAAAGGGTATTAAGTCCAGAAAGGCGATATTTTTTATTTGCCGTAGAAAATCTACCTTTTTTCTCTATAAACTGGTAAGACAATAGTATTTTAAGTCCAAATAGTTTAAAAGATATGATAAAAAATTCTTTATTGACCGTTCAATCACACCGTTTCCGAACCAATCAAAACGGTCACATCTTACGCGTCACACATTCATTTCGAATTACGACAATTTCGTTGTCAATTTCGGAACAAATGCGTAAAATGTGAGTATTCTATACAGTATTATTTATTCTTAATACCTTTTTGCCTTAAATTAATACGATCATTTCAAAATTATAACTTATTGATGTTTAATTTTAAACAATTTTTGATCTTCAATGATATATTTCAGAATAACACTTTATAGCCCTTAATTTGTTTGAGATAATACAGATAATGTTTGATATTTCTAACATATAGAATTTGACCAAGGTTCTGAGATGCTCTCCCATTGACATCGCACACGTAGCTCGTATCAATAAGCCGGCCGTCATACTTACCTACACGTATTTGTACATATCTTGAAAACTACTGAATCGATTTCGATGAAATTTGCACTGTTGCCTAAGTTGAAGAAAATATAAGCCAATAAAAAAGTGTGCAGCAGTTCACACGTGTCAGAAGTGAAACTTTCAGAAGAAAATAAAAAATATGTTCTTTAAACATTTTCTTAAATATCCTAATAAAGTGTGGTCGTCTCAGACCACTAGGCCAATCCGATAACGATTTCACACATGAAAATCAGGACTTGCATTAACCGTGCATAATGTAAATGTATTCTATCTCATTCTCTCGTAGGCTAAACCCTATAGATATGTATTGCATTCTCTTTTTACAGTCGCTTTATTGTTTCATCGAGTTTGAAATCACAACGGTGCTAAAAAAGTTTTCACTTCAAAACTTTTGTATTTTCTTTTTACTTTTTGCAACAGTATTATTGTAGTAGGAACACATCATTTTTTATTCGTATTAATTCTCAACCGATTTTCATGAAATGGTGTACACCGGAAGTCTACATTTTGTTTATACAACAAATATGTCAAACAAGTATACGGCCCGCCTGATGGTAAGCGGCTACCGTAACCTATGGAAGCTAGTAATACCATAGGTATCACTAGCGCGTTGTCGGCCTTGAACCCCTCTACCCGAAAAGAGATCTGGAAACGCTACTCATCGTAATCGTTACCTCGAGATAGTGAACATTGGAATTAGTTTCATGGTATTGTGTGCGAGTAAAATTAAAGTAAACATTATCGTTATTGGATTATGGTCTTGAATCAGATATTGCGAGGTTTAATTGTGGATTGTGCACGACACGGGGTAAGTGATAGTTACAAAACAACTAATATGTTACTTTGTAAATGAGTCATATCTTTGGAATAATTGGAATTTGGAATAAGCGTAAATTTTATTGCAGTTCACGGAAACGGCCATTACCCTCTGTTTGGGCCGATATTACCGTTGGATCCTTTATCGCCAATCACGGGGACAAGAGGTCTCACCGCCAATCAGTGCGCGCATGAGACTGAATGCACTGCAGCCAACCTTTAGATAACAATTATTGTGCCGCAACCAATTGCCTCGCGACATATCTACCGCTATGCGGTATGTTGGTAGTACGAACGAGTACGTTGCTACATTCTTGTGAAAACTGACGTTCTAATTAATGGAACCTTTTTAAATATTATAAAAAACAATTAAGTACATCGGTGTTCCCCGCGCGGCTTATGTTTTATAAACTATATATGTGGTGTTAGTGACGTGCTGCACAAACTTTAAACGGCCGATACATTTATATGTGTATTGTGGAAGGCGCTGCGACGGATATCATTGCTCGAGCTTCATGGTCTGGAACCTTAGACCACCACCAGGTGAGTGAGACAGTTCCTATCCTTGGTATTGGTGAGAGAGGATCCAGCGGTGTAAGCCCCAGGGCTACCGGTAGTTTGCTGCCTACCCCGCGTACCATTTGTGTCGCTGTTATATAGCGGCCGAATTCTATAGAATTCCTAGAGCGCTGCTACATTTTTAATGGTCCTTCGGAAGCCGGATAATATTATCCTTAAAAAATTATCCAGTATATATTAGGAATCATAAAATTTCATTTTTTTTAATTATTTCATTTGAAGTCGGTAGTAGAAAATAAAGTTACGTGTAAGTGTACCAAGTAACGCGTTTAACGATATACTATAATTACATACGTAATAGATATTTGTTAACGTTTTATTTAATTTGGTTTTCCATTTGTTATTTTTATTTTTTCTGAATTTCAACCATGGCCGAAACAAAAAGACGTAATAGAAT
The DNA here is from genome assembly GCA_947532125.1 of Saturnia pavonia. Lineage (NCBI taxonomy): Eukaryota > Metazoa > Arthropoda > Insecta > Lepidoptera > Saturniidae > Saturnia > Saturnia pavonia. The sequence goes on from OX383906.1 coordinate 16,058,169, forward strand.
TAAATTACAGGAATCTCGTTTACGTTCATATTTTGCAAAAATTCAAAGTTTTTATGATTTATCTTTGACCTTAGAAAATACTTCTGATGATATTCCGAATTTCTTAAGTGTTACGAGTAATCTATCAACTTTACGGACAGAATTTATGGAGCAAGTAGAAGAGTTGAATTTATTAAAAATGGACGAGAACCCTAATTACGAACCCTGTTTCAAACAATGGGAATCATTTGAAACTTTGTACTCTCACATTCAAAATAAAATTAGTTCGTTTAAAATAAAAGAAAAACCGCACACAGAGTTTCCTAAAAACACAGTTAAATTACCACCCATTCAATTATTAGATTTTAACGGGGATCCGAAAAGCTGGCCAATGTTCTTTGAATGTTTTAACAATATCGTGCATTGTAATCAACAGTTGTCGGACTCGGAGAAAGTGTACTATCTGTGTGGACAACTAACAGGGAAGGCTCTTAACTCGATTGCGGGCATTTCGCCGACAGGCGCTAATTACGAATTAATTTATAATACGTTGGTAGATAAATATCAAGATGTCCGTACATTAGGAACTTCGTATTTAGAGGAAATATTCAATTTAAAAAAGATGCTGAGCCCTTCTTGTGACGGTTTAAATGCGTTTATTGACAAATTTTCAATTTCTATTAATGCGTTCGAAAAGTTAAACATTAAAAATAAATTAGATTTTGTTTACTTATACATGGCGCTTAAAAAAGTCGATACGGAAACTGCTCAGTTATTTGAGAATTCCGTTCGTGGAGAAAAAAATCCTACGTATACAGAATTTGTAAGGTTTGTCAAGGAACAAGTAAAAATAATAGAAAGGTCGGGTGTTCATGTTTCGGTCAATAAAAATTTACAGTCATATGACAAAGTGCCTGTACCTAGAAGTTTTAAGCCTAATATATCTACAAAAAATATGAGAGTTTTGGTCGCGGCGGGAACGACGTGTCCGTTATGTAGTGCTGCGGATCACGATAAGATTTATCGATGTACAGAATTTTTGAAACTTAACGCGAAAGAGCGTTATAATGTAATTAAAAAATATAACGGTTGCGTAAAGTGTTTGAGTTGTATGCACAAGTCACCAGCTTGTAATAACAAGACTGTATGTAAAACTTGCCAGTCTAACTCTCATAACACTTTATTGCATTTTCCTAATAATATAAAACTTTTTGGGAATTTTGACGATCCGATCGAGCGTCGCACCGATGTGTCGTCTGTGGGTGATGCTAGAATAAGTGAACCAGCTGACGGTGGGGTTTCGTTGTGCTCTTTGCATAATACGGGGGCGCACAACTCGACTTGTTCAAGCTTGGTTCCGTCTTCTATGTTATTGGCTACAGCGCGCGTGCGTGTTGTGGACTCGAGTGGCCGTCAGCAAATGGTTCGTTGTCTTATTGACAGCGGCTCTCAAAATCATTTTATTACGAAGCGTTGTTTTAAGCGATTGGCTTTGCCATCGCTTCCTCTGGTTGCTCCTATTTCAGTGCACGGATTTGGTGGTGGATCGAACCTTGTTAAGGGTGAGACCGAACTTGAATTCACGTCACGCTTTAATACTGACCTATCGTATAAAATTCGCCCGTTGGTGGTCGATTGTATTACAGATAGGTTACCTACGTGTAAAATTGACAAGTCGACCTTATCGTACTTGTTTAGTGTTCCGCTCGCGGACGATACATTTGAGGTTCCGGGTGAAATAGAGTTGTTAATTGGCGCTCAGTTATTCTCTCGCCTGTTACTCTCTGGTCGGATTCTTGGCCCGCCTGGACAACCTGATGCAGTACAAACCACACTCGGATTTATTCTCATGGGAGAAGCTCCGATGCTTACAGGATCTGAGCGTCCTCGTACTAAGGCACTTTGTGCATTTACGAGTTCACCAATAGATGATATGGTTCATAAGTTTTGGGAACTGGAAGAGGTACCTTCGCATGTAGCTGCCAGCCTTAGTCGGGAAGAACAAGAGTGTGGGAACTTTTATAAATGTACTACTATACGGGATTCAACTGGTCGGTATACAGTTGCGTTACCTTTTAAGTCGAATCCTCAGGATTTAGGTGGCTCATTAGCCATTGCACAAAAAAGGTTCTTTGCTTTAGAACGCAAACTTCAAGCCTCGGCGCAGTTTCGAATGGCTTATGATAATCTCTTTAAAGAATATTTAGTACATAACTATATATCTCCAGTCAGGGAGGTCGATGATAATGGATATGTTATACCTCATCATGGAGTTATTCGTAATGACAAAGTGACGACCAAACTGCGAATAGTTCTGGACGCAAGTGCTTGTACAAACAAAGGCTTATCCTTGAATCAAGTCCTTCATTCAGGCCCGAATTTACAAGGGGACATTTTCCTAATATTATTAAATTTTCGATTGTTTCCAGTCGCATTTTGTGCTGACGTGAGGCAGATGTATTTACAAATTAAAATGCAACCTGCATACCACAAATATTTGAGAGTTCTATATAGGTTTAATCCAAACGATAAATTGCAGATGTTCGAATTTAATAGAGTTGGTTTCGGGTTGTCAGTTAGTCCATTCTTAGCACTACGTACAGTGAAACAACTCTGCGATGATGAATATCGTAATTTTCCATTAGCAGCGAGTCTCCTTCAAAAAGACTTGTATATGGACGATGTAGTTTCGAGTGAGCGATCAGTCTCAACGGCTACTAGTGTCGCATTACAGTTGATTGGGTTGTTCAAGGCTGGTGGTTTTGACCTCATGAAGTGGTCGAGTAATTCCTACGAGTTACTATCCCAACTGCCAGAAACTCACTTACACCCCCAGACTGTCCTATTTAGTGATGACTCCAGTCAAAAGATTTTAGGTGTTAAATGGGAACCCAAATCAGACGTGTTCACCTTTGATATTACACCATGTAGAAAAGTCTGCACTAAACGGAATATTTTATCCGCAGTTGCTAGACTTTGGGACGTGCTAGGTTTTGCAGCTCCAGTTATTTTATACGCTAAACTTCTTATTCAAGAGTTGTGGGTATTAAAAATCGACTGGGACGCAGTTCCGCCTCAAAATATAATTGAAAAATGGAAAAGGTTTGAAGATGAGCTACCTTTGTTAACTCATCTTAATATACCACGCCATGTTGGTGTCGTAGACGATTGCATGGTCACATTATTGGCGTTTGCGGACGCCAGTGAACGTGCATATGGGAGTGTTATATATCTCCATATTCAATCTGATAAGAGTGTAAGCGTCAATTTGTTATGCGCTAAATCAAAAGTCGCACCTTTAAAGATAATTTCGTTAGCACGTTTAGAACTTTGCGCTGCACTATTGATGTCTAAGTTAGTCAAAGTAGTGTTAGACAATTATGAGTCTCGTTATAAGATCGAGCGAGTTCTGGCTTTTTCAGACTCGACCGTAACACTTCATTGGATTCACTCAAGCCCACATCGATGGAAAACTTTCGTAGCGAATCGAGTAGCACAAATTCACGAAAACCTCGATGCCTCCAATTTTTATCATATTGCCGGCAAAGAAAATCCTAGTGACTGTTTGTCACGTGGTTTAACTCCAGCTCAACTCAAAGAGCACCCTTTGTGGTTTAAGGGACCAGCTTGGATTAATCAAAACTCTACTGGTTGGCAATTACAGCCATTTAATTTAGAAAATTTTCCGAACTCAGATATGCTCGAAATTAAAACCTTCGCTACTCCTGCGGTTCAGCAGGATTTACCAATCTTTTATATTACGTCTCAACGCATGTCTTCATGGCAAAAATACTTACGTGTTATCGTTTATGTGTTGAGATTTGCTAGGAAACTCATGTCTCGTGGCTTTCCTACCAGCAACGATATGACTCAAGCTGAAATAGTCATTATCCGATCCTTACAGCTCGTCCACTTTGCAGATACTATAAAAGCAGTACAATCGAATAAACCGTGTTCCAAGCCGATTCAAAAACTCCGGCCAATCTTGGTCAACGGTATATTGCGAGTAGGAGGTAGACTGGAAAACTCCAACTTGACGTTTGATCATAAACATCCAATACTTTTACCACAAAAGGATCATATTGTTAATCTGATAATTGATTATACGCATCGTCAGCATTGTCATACGGGTCCACATTTACTTTTGTCTTTGCTCAGGCAACGTTTTTGGATTTTGTCAGGACGTAATATAGTGCGATCCCGCGTTCACGCATGTAATATTTGTTTTAAAACCCGACCAAAGGCATGCATTGCGCCTGTTATGGCTAGTTTGCCAGAATGCAGACTACAGTTATCTAAGCCTTTTGCCCATACAGGACTTGATTACGGTGGGCCTATTAACATTACACTGACTCGTACGCGTGGAGTAAAAAGTCAGAAAGCGTATATTTGTACATTTATTTGCCTTACGACGCGGGCAGTGCATGTGGAAGTAGCTCCTGACTTAAGTACCGACTCATTTCTTAATGCGTTGAAGAGGTTTCTCTCACGTAGAGGACCTGTTGAAAAGCTATTTTCTGATAACGGGACCAATTTTGTTGGTGCACGTGGCTATCTGGATGAATTAAGGGAATTTGTTCGTTCTAAGAATTACACTGAACAGTTTAATTGTGAGTTGGCGAACCAACGTATTAGTTGGCAAATGATACCACCTAGCGCGCCACATTTTGGCGGCAGTTGGGAAGCCACCATAAAGGTTTTTAAGACACATTTGTTTCGGGTTATTGGTCATCAAATCCTGACTTATGAGGAATTACTGACGGTGCTCTGTCAAATCGAGGCAGTACTTAACTCTCGTCCCTTAGGCCACGCTCTTAGTCCGGACCCGTCTGAACCCGTTGCGTTGACTCCTGCGCATTTCTTGCATAACGTTCCTTTAAGGTCATTACCAGCTGCGCCAGTTTCCGATAAAGTAGACCATTTGATCTCGCGGTATTTACTTTTGGATAAATTAGTACAGTCATACTGGCGTAGGTGGAGTTTGGAATATTTACATACTCTGCAAGCTAGGGAAAAATGGTTGACTGATACCGAACCCATTAAGAAAGGCACTGTAGTACTAATTATGCAAAGCAATACGGCCCCTTTACACTGGCCATTGGGTGTTATTCAAGAAACTTATCCAGGAACTGATCGACGGACACGCGTGGTTCTAGTTAAAACAAAATCTGGTACATTTACACGTCCTATTGTTCGATTGTGTCCCTTACCGACACAGTAATAACATGTATTTTAGTTTTATTCTATTTTTTACATTTCCTAGTTTATTTATTAGTTTTAGGATAAATGGAGTCATAGCATAGCACTTCTGTACTCCCTAGTTGAAGTTTCTTGTCTATATAAGTTAGATTTCCTAATATTCTTATAAGCTTTTGAAAGGTAATCTTTCAACCCGGGGGCGTTGTTTGGGCCGATATTACCGTTGGATCCTTTATCGCCAATCACGGGGACAAGAGGTCTCACCGCCAATCAGTGCGCGCATGAGACTGAATGCACTGCAGCCAACCTTTAGATAACAATTATTGTGCCGCAACCAATTGCCTCGCGACATATCTACCGCTATGCGGTATGTTGGTAGTACGAACGAGTACGTTGCTACATTCTTGTGAAAACTGACGTTCTAATTAATGGAACCTATTTAAATATTATAAAAAACAATTAAGTACATCGGTGTTCCCCGCGCGGCTTATGTTTTATAAACTATATATGTGGTGTTAGTGACGTGCTGCACAAACTTTAAACGGCCGATACATTTATATGTGTATTGTGGAAGGCGCTGCGACGGATATCATTGCTCGAGCTTCATGGTCTGGAACCTTAGACCACCACCAGGTGAGTGAGACAGTTCCTATCCTTGGTATTGGTGAGAGAGGATCCAGCGGTGTAAGCCCCAGGGCTACCGGTAGTTTGCTGCCTACCCCGCGTACCATTTGTGTCGCTGTTATATAGCGGCCGAATTCTATAGAATTCCTAGAGCGCTGCTACACCCTCAGAGATAAGGACATCCCCGGCCACATTACGGGAGATTTTCACCCAGTATATCGATATTAAAGCCGACTTCTTTCCTCATATTTGGAGCTGTAATATTTACATATATATTATATGTATTTAATTCCGGTTACTCTTAGTTTCATCTCAGGAATCCGAGACATTCACAAAGTTTAAACACGTTACACGTTTATATCGCTGATGTTAAATTTCAATACACCTACATGTTTTTTTATCGCCGTTTTTCATACACGAAATTCCACGCGGACGAAGTCACAGGCACAGCTTGTTATAATATATTTATGATTAAAACAACCAATTGAATTTAAAAGTATTGCAATTTAATGGTGTATCATACCAATTCTTTTTTACATTTATTACATTGAAAAAATAACAAATTGAATATAATTAAAATAAAACTTTTTTAAATGATATATAGTCTAGCTAAGCACAAAACAGAGCTAAGGTAAGCACAAAGGGAAGGTGTAGCAAGGGTTGGCGTCTTGGGATTGTAAAGCTTCTGGTTCTGCGTTACTCGTAGCAGTGGGCGTTGCTGAAGCAAACGCCAGGATGGCCCACACTATCATCATTATGTACTTTAACTGAAATGGAAAACAAAAAACTGTAGCTATGTAGGTGTCAGGGTATCCTTGAGATGTTGGTGAAGGAATACACCGTGATGAAACGAAAGTATGATTAGTAAGACTCTTTTGAGTGCTCGCAAAACTAGAAGTTGAAAATCTTTCGCCAAGTCACTACCAATGTGTTCTGACAGCTGCAATGGACAGCCAAATCCAATTCCGTGTCTACGGCTACATCGTCACTTAACACCAGGCGAGTCTGTAATCATACGCTGTCATATATTGACAAGATGAAGGGACTTCTTGCTAATAAACATCAATTCTATTTCAACTTACTTAGGTACTTGAAATGGCATAATTTTATATTTTTTTTAGTGTTGATTTAAAAGTTTACTTTAATTTACTAAATATATCTTACCTAAATTAGTTGATCAAATATTACGAAGGCACTCAACTTCTATATATTTTTAGGTATACATCTATAATTTAAACTATTTTTATGACATCTATTATCAACATATAATCGGTATCAATCAGGCAGATAAAAAGAAAATTCCTCCAGGAATTATCTCCTAGAATATTTCATTTAACTAATGAAATGACATACGAAGAAAAATAAGTATACTTTACGTGTGTTTTGAACCGGTGAGATACGATTACACCGTAGTAAACGACATAGATATATAATCTAATCCAATTAACAGATATTTTCATAAAAACATAAACAATTAAAAACAAAATAATATTTCTACTTACAGAGTTCATGTTGGCAGTTCTTGTAGAATTGTGTTGTAAGTAGATCAATTTTCGGTTTATATATACTTTTTCTTAGCTGATAATAAATATAAAAAATTAAAATTAATTATACCTATACCGACATTAATCGTTATAAAAAAAAACGCTTCGAATCTTCCAACCGTCTCATGATTGTAATGAATATATTATAATATATTCTTATTAGGAACTAACTTGTTCCAGCGGCTTCGCGCTCTTGACATTGCTTTGATGCAGTCTTTTAATTGTTTACTCGTTCCTCCTAAGCCTAATTATGTATTTTAACATCGTGAATTTCAGAGGTTCTCATATTACGTTCAACATTTTTTTAAAGAAAACGTATTTACTTTTCTAAATTATACACATATACGTACGTACATTTCAACTATATTTCGATGATAATTAAATAATTAAAAACATTAGGAAGCAGCTATACAGATGATATTCCGCAGGAGAGATTCCTTACAGAAGTTCACAACTATAATTTGTCATGCTTGGCTAATGTTATGAAAGTATTTCCGTAATTAAAAATAAGTGTTATTTAAATTTTTATATAATTGACATAATCGAACATGGTGGAAATATTTAAATAACTTCATGGATTTGAGAGAACGGAGCTTTCTGGGTTCCTTTAATCGTGAATATGCTGGGTTGCGTTATTACATAGCGTGAAGAGAGACTTGAGCAGGTCGGCATGACAGCGACGACTGGCTATGGATTGTAGATCCCTCGGTGGTCGTCGATGTTGTTGGATGACACTGTACCTACTTGCCATCAGGTAAAGAGCCATCACTTTGCAGTGCTATGATAAAAACATTAAAGTCATTTCACCACAAATTTCACTTTAATTGTTTCTAAGTACATCTTAAAAGAAGTGCGACTGATGATAACACCTAGACCTAGACTGTCAGCAATCTGCGTAGCCCGAATACTGCGATAGTTTGGACATATCGCAAGAGGGAGTTGCGCAAATCGGTCATCGGGCCTGGTTAATAAAATTAGTTTTTTAATAATCAAGGAATAGTTCTCGTCGGTGTTATCATGACATTTTGATGAAATTAACGAGAAGTAATATTAAAGTTCAAAGCGCTAATACCTACTGTACCTGCTCGCTAAGTAAAAATGAGACAAGTTATTTTTATAAATTTTTCGCGTACCTCTTTACTATATATTACATACTTTCATATGCAATTAGTAAAATAATGTTAATGTGACATTACATACAAATAGACCCTTCTATTTTATTGTTTATGTTATTATAGAATTCGATATTGTTAATACAAAGTCAACTGTCCAAGCAATTCTTTAAATACATATATAAAAACAATGTAAAATTTATAATGATTTATTTAGTTCTGAATAACAGCTGCGGGAAAACGACTCTCAAATTTTTTTCGTGATACATTTTCCTACAGTATTGATATAAATAATAGCTATCTAGAACCAAGCTTAACCGCTTTGATATTAATTTTTGGGGTAAGCAGAGAACACTTTGCTTTTCAAGTTGAACGGCATATTATTGAACTTCAAGAATTACAGACAAGCGAAAGCACTGCCGATTTTAGCAGTTAACCGCTGTGATTGTTAAGATTAAGTCGTTGTTAAGTCAAGAAGAGCGGTTTAAATATACATCACATTATAGATTACAAATTGCTGGTTTCTCTCTATTTTTTCTATCATACCCCTATAATATTAGTTTTTTTTAATTATTTGGTTTAAATTTAGAGGTGAGGCACCTTACAAAAAATATTGGTATTTTTTTATAATGCTTTCATTAGATATCCTTTACCGTGTGGAAAGTCGTTAGGAGATTAATAGAAGATTTAAAGAAATTAAAAGTTGTTGTTAGAATTGCTCATAATGTTATCCTTCATCGTCCCACGTGTAGGCAGTCGTTTAATTAATCGCCTAGTCTTCAATTTGCCAATTGTAAGAGTAAATATAATTCTAAACAATAAAGTTGATTTTTTTTTAATGTCAAAAGGCGCAAACAGGCAGACAGCCCACCTGATGGTAAATGGTTACCGTCGCCTATGGACAACTGCAACACCAGGGGCATTACAGCCATGTTGCTAACCTTGGAGACTGTATTTCAAGCCTTTTTTGAAGAGCCCCACGTCATAGCCCTGGGGGAAAACCGAGCTGGGCAACCCATTCCACAAGCCTAGCGTACGTGACAGGAAGGTTCTAGAGAACCTTACTGTTGTCGCGTTTCGGCTAGGTTTTGTGATTCTCTGGCCTCAAATAGAAATAGATTGTATTTAAATGTTCGATTTGTATATTATTATTTAATGTATATTGTTTTCCTTGTTTCTTAGTGCTGAGTAGTGCATTTTAGTTTATATCTTAATATTATTTTAATATAATTGACGGGTATGTTGGTTGGTGGGTACAGACGGGCGCGGGGCACGTGGTGCACGTCAGTGCCGCCGTCGATTGGTTACGTACGCGCGTGCTATTACTTGATCGCGATGGTTATTTAAAACGTACAACAATGGCGAACGATAAACATATTCATAAAGAAAAACGAATCAATATAAATGGGGTGTAAGGGTGTAACATCTTAAGACTTGAGACACCCAAGCGATCCACAGCTGCACATGGTGCATCATAGCAAAGTTGAAAGCTAGTCATAGTGACTCGCTTATGCGCTTCGTGTTTCGGCATCAAGTGGTGCATATCCAGTTTCTGTTCATTCAGGCCAATATCCAGCGAGGACTGGTGATGTGTTGTTTTTGAACATATAATTATTCATCTTTATGGTAACTATTAGTTGACCCCGTAAACGTTGTTCAGTAGTCATCAGTCGACCACAGCGCTTTTTATAAAACTACAAATGTTGCAAACAAGCATAAGATCCGCCTGATGGCAAGCGGCTAGCGTAGCCTATGTACTCTTGTAATACCATAGGTATCACTAGCACGTTGCTGACCTACCCCAATGAGCTCTAGAAACTCTACTCGCCGCAGGAACACAACGTGATCTTCTGCACGGTGGAGGTATTGCACCAGTCGGGCTGCCCCAAGTTCAGAGAAATCTCCAAAGAACTTTCTCTGTGCCCTGCCTACCTCTCTTACGCCCCTTGGAAAAACTCTTAGACCTACTGAATCTCATGGTGGTCGGTCAAACTGTTTCATTGTTTATCAAACTCTGTTTAAACCATTAGGTGCTGGTGTGAACTGTTTGAAGACTTGGAACGTCGCGACCCACCGACACGTCCGACGCGATGTTGCCAATACATTGCTCAATAAAATACTTTATAATGGTTCCCATTAATCTCATATATGTATATCAATATTATTTTTTATAAATATCAATATTAATTTAAGGAGGTCACAGGGACAGCCCGTACCACGTTTATCAAAGCCTCTTTCGCTTGGCGGCCATCTTGTATTCGTGGAAGGACTTGAGTAGGTAAAACGATCCGACGATGATGACCAAGGTGTCACTTAGTAGTGATCAGTGTTCCCGACAGGCACCTCCCAAATTAGTGTATCAGTTAACTAGAAAAAATATTTTTTTTCATTACGATTAAATACTAGATGTGCGCTACGGTTACACCCTTGTCTACCGAGCAGCCGCGCGACCAACGCACCCGTGTAGCCTACCGGTGCTTTTACTTACCGTACTTGCTTCATAGTATATAATATGCTATAAGTTTTTTTCAAATCTAACTAGCTTTTCTAAATATTAGCGCGTTTAAATTAACAAATAATCTCTTAAGCTTTATAATATAGCATGGACTAATACTGTAGCCGGAAATGGAATCCAAAATATAAAATGTGTACAATGGTGTTACCAATTCAAATAATAATCTCATTTGTGTGCTTTTTAGAAAAGTGTTAAAATATCACAATAAAACTATACGTATAACTTAAACACCTAGAACAAAATATTACAGATAGAAATGTATTCACTTTAACAACAAATAATTTTGTTTACTTGACTACTGAATTGGTATTTACGTTCAGGTTCACGATTTGTTTCGAATTATCCGAATTATTTTATTATTAGCGCCGCTCCGCACGCGCCCACATTACATAAATGTCGAAACCACACTAAAGTAATCTGCACGGTTTGACGTGCAATTTACTCAACCGGAGTGAAATCGCGAAATTTATTACGTAGTACATAATTAATATCGATGTAATAATTAGAATTTATTATTATAATATGTAGAAAAAAGTATTGAACACGCAAGTTCAAATAATAGATAAAAAACACAAGAATAACATTTTTGCCCGCTACTACCGAATATTCCAAGCTTTTCTAGTCCACAGAACAATAAAAAGCATGAACTTATTTTATTTTTTTTCGAACTGACTACACTGTTAGCCTTAGGGGCCCTGGAGCCTTTACGGCTTTTACAGCTTTACCGGGCTTGGGGGCGAGCGCTTAGGGCACTCAGCCACGAAAGCTAAGCAACAACATCCGAGGGTGCCAAAATGGCCGAACCTCGGCTCGGACTGTTGCGCGTATGCAATTAAGTCGCGATCTGAGAAAGCATGAACCGTATGTTTCCAATTTTATAAAGAGTTAAAGTTTGTGATTCCGGATGTAGGAGGTACTTTCCGGAACTAAATACTGATACGATTTTGAAAATTCTTTTACAAATAGGAAGCTACATCAATGCTATTGGGTATATTTTATTAATATTACGTTTTACAACGTAGTCAACACGTACGAAGTCGCGGGCAGTTGTTAGTTACCTATAAAGTTTATCTATTTTCCAGAAATACTAGTTACAAATATAGTAATCTTATTTGGCATTAAATCCTAACTGGCCTGTCTCTTGCAATTTATCATTTGTTAGTTTAACTCACCATGGTGTACGGTATTTCCTTCCAACTGCACTTTCCCCTGGAATTTCCATTGCAAAGAAATGTGACATCCCGGGATATAGGCTTGTCACATACATCCAGTCTCTGGTCTGGGCAGCGCAAGTATAGTTTTGGAGGTTTGATCTCATTCGTGGCAGTGCTGGAATGGGTATATATAAAATTATAAATTGTTACGTTTTAATACGAGGGCCATCAATTATGAATCTTATTACAATAAATACATGACAATTCAACCTTTAAAAATAATCAATACAACATCAATCATAGTTAAGCAATTTGGGATTATTTTCCCACTTGGCTGTACGATGACAAAACCTTCGCCTCTGTCATGTACTCGCGAAATGACAGATGAGAACGAAATTTTAAGTCATGAACAATTGTTTGACATTCCGTTCTAATTTGTAATGGCTTAGTAAAAACGATTATTTTTGAGTGTCTCAATGTGTTCAAAAGCGACAGAAATTTCATAAATTCAGAATAATTACGAAACTATATAAGGAATGTGCCGGCTGCACTTTCCTTTTAGAAAAAGGAAACGACGCATCTTGGCAACTCTGGTTATCCACCAAAGATTATCTTCTGTAAATTTCATTTCCTAAAATAACAAAAAACATATAAAATCTTGTATAAAGAGATACATACCAGTATAAAACAAACACTACTGAAACAAAACAATAAGTATCATGTTGTGTGGGAATAAACAGGTCCCAGTCTCAGCATATTTGCTGCACTGAATCAGTGCCACGCTGGTATTCTGACTGGGCCTCCTAAACCGATGTCACGGACAGCAATAAAAAATAAACACATAGTTAATAGAAAAAAAAATGAGTACAATACATACAAGAAAGATATAAAAATAATAATAAATAACAGAACAGAAATACATTTATACATATATAATAGGAATAGTTTGTAGAAATTGCGTCGGAGAGCGAGAGGAAGGTATTTTCACACATTTCGTAATGGTCACACTAGGTTAAAAATCTGGTCCTGTAATAAAAAATTTCTAAACGTTGCTTTGAAGGTTTGGACTGTCTTTAAAGCACGCACTGGTGGAGGCACATCATTCCAGCAATGTGACGCTGCAAACTTAAATGACCCTCGGAAAGCCATGGATCGGTGCTTCGGAGTACTAAGCACATAGCTACAGGTTCTTCTTGAGCATCTAGACTGAGACTCTGCCCAAACCAGCTTCATGTATAGATAATTTGGTCTTTGTTTATTAATAATTCCAAACAGAAGCACTCTAAGGTGCAGTCTCCTTCGTGCTGTCATTTTCAATAAGTTAGAAGAGTTTCAATATGGAGTTACATGTGAACGTGGTGGAACATCTAAACAGAAACGTGCACAAGCATTTTGAATACGCTGAATTAGTTTCTCTGTTCTTTTAAGCAAGCAAGGATCATACACCACATCACAATAGTTAAGCCTGAAAAGAATTAGTGACTCACAAATACTTATCCTGACTTCTTTGGTTAAGAAAGGGCGTATTTTGTACAGTAATTTCAGGCGAAAAAAGCAGTTTCTTATACATTCTGCTACATGCTTCTCAAAACGTAAGTTACTATCAATAATGAAACCTAGGCTTTTAGTTTCCGTGACACGCTCAACAGCCTCGCCATCTACTAATATGTTAATTGTCATATTACTAAGTCTGACAATATTTCGCTTACTTCCAATTACCACATATTTAGATTTTTGAGGATTGATGACTAATGAATTTGAAGTGGACCAGTGAGATATATTTGCTAAATCATAGTTTATTTTTGTAACAACATCGTCTAAATTAGTCGGAAGAAATGATAGGTACAACTGCAGATCATCAGCGTAAAGGTGATATTTGCAATACTTAATGGATTTGGTGATGTCTGCACAATACAATATGAATAAAATAGGTCCTAGTATAAATCCTTGCGGTACTCCACGGTCGACAGGCTGAGAAAAGGACTGTACAGTAGACCCATTTAATAAAGTTAATTTAACATACTGGTGTCTATTACATAGATAACTACGAAACCAATTGACAGAGGAAGCATCTAATCCATAAAAAACAAGCTTAGACAAAAGTAGTGGTATATTTGTACATTCGAATGCTCGTGAGAAGTCTAAGAGTACAAGTATACTGCTCATCCCTTTGTCTTGATCGTCAAGCAAGTTATCAACAACATCAAGGAGAGCAGTAGCAGTACTATGTCCTTTGCGGAAGCCAGACTGAGCCTGAGGAAGAATATCACTCTTCTCTAGATACTCAATGAGTTGCATGCTCACAGCTTTTTCAAAAACTTTGGATAAACAGGGTAGTAGGCTGATTGGACGTAAGTCTTTCAGTGTGGAAGGATCGTTGTTCTTAGGGATTGGCTTTACAACCAGCTACTTTCCAAGTATCGGGAAAAATTCCACTTGTAATGGAATTGTTAACTATTGCGGTAATCGCATTTAGGGATTGAGGCAGAGTCATCAACAGCATATCCAAGGAGACACCATCAATACCTTGAGCATTTGATTTTAAACTCTTAATAATGGACAGTATTGTTTCTTCACTTACGAGATGCATAAAAAAGGTTGCGGAGCTAAACCTTTGATGCGGATTAACTGCGAGGCAGGAACATTATCCTTCCCAGGTACACAAGGAAATGTGAGTTAATAATGTCCGGATTCTCAAATTGTGGTGGAATTTCTGTGGCTTTCTTTTTATTATGCAGTAAGTCGTTTTAAGATTATTCCAAAGCTTTTTATTTGCTTGTTTACATACTGGCTGAAATAAGTTTTTTTTCTCACTCTCAATACCTGAAATCACAAGGCGCTTCATATCCTTATAGCAGTTCCTAAATGTCTCTGTTCCAAGTAACTTATACTTTCTATGATATTCATCTCGGATTCGAATCATTTTTCTAATAGAGTCCGTTATTCAGGGATGGGCAGGCTCTTTAAATCTTCCCGTTTTAACTGGAGCAAATCAAATAAAGTTAATACGAAATATGTAAACATTTCTACAAGTTTTTTAAAATCCGAGGTAGTCCTAAAATAGTCCCAATCCATTCTACGTAGGTCTTTATCAAACATATCAAGTAAGATATTATTAAAAGGTCTATAAGTGATAAATCGAGGAGGTGGCTTTTCTTTTTTAAGGTTGAACTGAATCAACAGCATGGCATGACTTCCCAAGTCGGGGGTATACTTAACTACTTAACCATCACTTTTCGGGTACGAGCATCAGTGCACTCTATGTCAATTAGAGTCTGACTGTGCTCAGTAAAATGAGTAGGTTCAGTGATAATTTGTTTAATATTAAGGGAATGGAGAAATTCATCGAGGAGTTTAACTTTGTTATTATTTCCACCAAGAAGATTTATATTCAAATCGCCCACTAATATTAATTTATCGCATTTGGCAAAAGCTGTGACTGAATCCGTTATAGCATCAAGGAAGGAGTTAATGTCTTGCCACGGTGGCCTATATGCGGTGCCAATAATTACTTCCTGTCCGTTAGCATTTAACCGTAGCCACATTTGTTCAACATGAAGTGCAAGGGGGTGGGAACAAACACGTGCAGAAATGCCTTTTCTTAAATAAAAACCCACTCCGCCACCTCGTCCTCCACGAATGTGATCAGATCTCGGTGTATGCCTAAATCTATACCCCCGTACTTTCGGTGCCCTTTCATCCTCTGCGTGCCTAAGCCAAGTCTCGTTTATTGCTAACACATCTGGCATCAATTCCTCCGTTGCAATAATAAATTCTTTATGCCTTGTGTTAAGCGATCCTGCATTGAAGAAACCAACTTTGAGATTGTTCGTATTAAACATTGGTTATTAGTTTAGAATAAAATACATATTGTACAATAGATGTGCTAGTTTTATAAAGCAGTACATACATAAGTATAAATTAAAAAGTTCATAACGATAATTAATGTTTATATGACATTTCCCCACACAACTTACAAGGACAGTCTGTGCTGATATAAAATAAATGTTAAAAAAGAAAAGTATAAGACTGTTATACAAAATTATGTAAAGTGGAATCGGTTTGAACAAGTATTTTAACATAAAAATCTTTAGGACGGGCAGAAAGTCCAGTATAATGAAAGTAGTTATAAAATAATATATAAACTTACTATCCCCTTTCAAGGACTTATCAAAATATAACAAAACACATAAATAAAAAAATATGCCAAGCGGTAGGTTACACTTAATCAAACTGGGTTGGTCCCAAAAACCCGCGGGAGGTCAGCCTCAGATCGAATGTGATAGGCTGTTTTCCCGTCAGACTGTCGAGCATAAATTCGCCCACGTTTAGTCCATGAGAAGCGCCACTGGAGTCTACGGCATTCCTCTCTGACCCGATGAAAAAGTTGTCGATTGGTGCGCGTCAGCCTTTCGTTGAGGAAAATGTGCGAAGACCCGGTAATTTTGGTGGGGCGCCCGACGTCTTCAACAGTTAATGTGCGGCGCACGCGTGCAGCTTGTAATAGCTCGTCTCTGAGGTGACATCGTGCTAGGCGTACCACTACACGTCGTGGGCACCCGGACACGCCAACGTTTCCCTCGCCTGGTGTAGCACCCACCCGCTCTGCGAAAACGACGTCTTTTTCATCTAATCGCACGCCCATCCTAGAAGCGAGGACGGTAATCGAATGTACGACGCTCTCCCCCTTCTCTTTCGGGAGATGACCTATTTCAAGGTCGGAAGAGAGGGCCTCCTGATCCCTGTCATTTATTTCAAGCTTAAGCTGGTTTACTGTCCGCTCCAACTCCGCGAACTCTTCAACTCCAGGTAACTCCTTCCGATTTTCAACTGTTTCTAACCTTTTCTCAAAGGAATCCATTCTCTCCGTAATCCCTGCGATGGAAACGCACTCCTTACGAAATTCTCTTATCTCCGCCACACATTCAGCAAGCTCAGATCGAAACTGACAAATCCCCGCGTCAGGGACACCCGCAACGTAGCCAGATGCACGATTTTGCGCATCGTCCTCACAGACACTCCTAACTGGTGTAGAGCTATTATCGCCCTTGCGTGTCATCTTTTTACATTCCGGAAATACCCATTCTTTACTAACCGGTGCCAGCTCGGGGAGTGAGACGCAGCCCTTATGGTATAACAAGGAGCAGAGACCACAGGTAGCGGCAATTTTCGACGATTGCGAAATAAACTTACCACAGCCATAACACTTCATCATAGCGATAAATTGTTGTTAGCTGGCTAGTAAGTGGTGTTAGACACTCGTTTCACACAAAATAATGTAATAGGGCTACCCGACGCTAGATGGCGCCAACACTGAGTCGATTTATGACTTAAGATACACTTGTTAACACTATAATGTGGTACGGCCAGCCAACGCTAGACAGCGCTGAAACTATAATCGATTTTACGACAAAATTGCACTTTCTGATCAGCTGAACTATATAATATTTACATTTACCCTCGAGGCAAAAATAAAATGCGATAGATTAATCTTCGGAAAATAGAGTTTTTATGATAATCGAACTGCTTCCACACAAACACTAACACTGTTACAAGCGAACTGTAGGATATTCCAAGTAAAACTAATATCGATGATGAGAATAAAACTGATATTACGACATTATTTAATGAAATTGCGAGAACACGAACCGTTGTTATTGACGTCCGTGACGTATATAATATATAAGTACTGTCACTTCAAAGCTGTCTGACGACTACCGTCCGCCAGGAGTGTGAAGGTTCCGGGCTTCCCCACTAATGACTTGCGACGCGACGGGCCGCTGCTTCAGCCTACAGCTAAGCCTAACACCACCATCATTTACACATCCAGCCACACACCAAGTCAACATACCTAATTTTAACATTTTAATTTTATTCATCGCACAGTTAATTTTTCTTTAAACACCGTCGCTTGCCATTGATTCCCCACGCACTGATATTGTAATATTTTACTTCCTGTATATCCATAAGCAAACCGAATTTAATCAAGGGTTGTACCTTTAATATATATTTTTTCCTTATTTATAGTTGAATTTATTTGAATTGAATATAAATTATTGTTATCTAAAACCCAGGTTTTTATTTCACATACCCCAGGGATTTAATCATAATAAAATATTGGACCTCATATTGAATTATTTATATTGAACATTTTTCAAATCATTATTATGTAGAGAAAAGTGCTACCTTGGTTAAGATCTAAAAAATCAATGTAATCTCCCAGTAAAAATGGCTAATTAAAAATCAATTTTCATTCAAAAACTATAGTGCATTGAAATCTTTTTGCTATTAGACTAATGTTTATTTAATTCAACTATTAATAATTTATTAGTTAATAATTTATTTTCATTATTATCATTTTAGTATAAAAAGGAGCTCTTTTGGATTTCCAAAGTAAATACTTAGTATTATATACTTTAAATAGACTGGATGGATTTAGATGCTATTTTCACTATTATGTAGGAAATTGATTGAACAGTGTGAATTTTTCTTTGTACACTTCATTTGTTTTAAATAACTTAACAAAAAGGTACAACCCACAGGGTATTCCGTGACCTGTTTTTTTATGGAATCACAGCATGTAATAATTATTATTTTAGAAAGATGAAGTCTTTTCGTATCAGATGCCAAGACCTATTTCGAATTACCATACCGTTACTTTATTTTTTTAAGGATCACAGAAGTGGGTTTAATAAAACTTTCTTAAAATGTACATGTTTCATTTATAAATGTATAATGATCGAACCCTTTGCTATGTGTGATCACAGCAGGCACATATAGGAGGAAGTATATCAAAATAATATATAAGTGATGAATTAAAATGAAATACTCAGCACAGAGAAACAAAGAAAAAATACAAATCAAACATTTAAATACAATCTATTCCTAGATAAGGTCAGAGATTTCCAAAAAATAAATCAACCTTAAAACGTTATTACAGAAAGCAAGGCTCGCTAGTGCCAAATTGAATGTTTGGCGATTAATAGTCATTATAAATTAGTTATTATTAAAATTTTCGTTTTAATTGTCACATCACACCTTTAATAATGAACTGATGTAATTAAAAATATTAAATGATGTACTAATAGGTATTATATTATGAATCATTTTAAATACTAACTTGAATTTTTATCATTAAATTGAATCATCATTCCATCATTGAAGCAATGATGGCTCAGTGGTAGCGTGTACGACATCGCGTCGATTGACGTGAGTTCGAATCCCTGCAATGAGCCCGAGCTTTCGGTGAAGGAAAACATCGTGAGGAAACCATAGCATGGTGGTAGGGCTTTTTCCAATGCCCGCTACCACCCTCAAGTTGAAAATCTGTCACCAGGCACCAATAGGTGTAATCCGGCAGCTGCACTTGAGAGCCAGTCTACCATTAGGTTTAGCGTGTTATCATCTTGGACCACATCGTCACTTAACATCAGGTGAGATTGTGACCACTATGCCAAAACTATAACGATAAAAAAAAATGAAGTCCTTAAAAAATTTTTTAACCTAATTATTTTTAAATATCATTTGAAAGAGTTGATTGACAATACTTTAAATTTATTTTTTTATGAAAATGTAGATGTACCCGCACTTGCAAAACTATAAGTGATTTTGTAACAATAACGTTTCAGAGGTCATTTAGTTTATTATTAAGGGTATGATATATTATGCTCTTAACTATGCTTAATCATGAAGGAGTAATGAGTTGTTACTGACCCCCCACCAGAGACAGCTTGGTGATATCTAGCATGCACTGGCAGCCACATTTGTAAACTATCTTCAACCACTTTACTGATGATATAGATACTGCTTGGTTCAGATCGTTCTGCTGGTATCTCTATATTGACTCGATTTTTTGAGATGGCGTTAACCTGAAAAAAGTGGTTGGCAAGGGCAAGTTTAAAAATTTAAAGTTAATTAAATAATCATATTGGTTTATTGATAAAAAGCCTAAAAAAAACTATTTTCCTCGGGAACACCAATCAGAAAATGTGATGTAATCATGGAATGTTTATACATATATTGAGTGTTATTCTTATTAGGTTACTTTGCGACAAGTGACTCTAAAGTTAATTACTAAGTGCAGAAATAGTAACTTTAAAATTCATAAGTTTCAACTGAAATTCTAGTAAACTTAACTTGCACACGCACAAAATACCGTTAACCTTAGATATATATATTGAATAATGGCATCACATTCAGTCACATGATCATGACGCTGCATTTATGTCTAATAATGAATAAAATATATTAGTTCATCTGCATTATTTTCAACATATTAAGTGTTTAAAACAACTTATCGAAAGTTATCTACTCCCAGATTATACCTATTCCTTCATAAATATACGGCAATAATATTTACTGTCACCAAAGTTTGTATTTGTCACCAATATGTATCCTCTAATTATAATATCTGTTATTATAACATTTTTTTTTTCATCATATTAATGAAAAGAATATCCAAGTTTGGCATTGTGGCCATAAGCTCACCTGATCTTATGTGACGATGTGGCCCAAGATGGTAAGAAGCTAAGCTTAGTTGGAGGTCTGGCTCTCAACTTTAGCTCTGCTAGAACACACCTATTGGTGCACGGCGACAGATTTTCAACTTGAGTAGCTAACTAGTGAGTTTTGTAGTAGCTAGCCAGACGGTCATTACAAAAAGTGCTACCACCATGCTATAGTTTCACCACAATGTTTTCCTTTCCCGTAAGATCAGGCTCATTGTAGAGATTCGAACTCACATTGATCGGCATGATGTACGTACATGCTATCACCGAGCCATAATTACTTCACATTGACTTGTGATAAGAAACAGAAGGAGCCGGCGAGCGTCAGATACTAGTAATATTGAAGGAGCATTTGATTATTGATATTGCTTGGTGAGTCGCTTCTGGTGACATCTATTATTTTAAAAACGAATCTTGTTAATTAGGTCAATGAACATGCATTTATTTAGGGATAGTTAAAATTATACCTTAAATATACTACCATGAAAATTTTCATACAAGCAAGCATGTCACCCTGACATTGTACACTGAAGCAGATTTACAAATGCTGCCTATGTAATATTTAGTATAAAATTTATATAAATAAAACAGTTCACATTCTGTTGGAATGAAGTTTTTGTTGGTGAATAAAAAAATTGGTGAAGTTAATACTCTCTTTATAGTTATTTAAAAAATTCAAAAAAAATGTCCTACCAAAACAGCTTATTAAGAAATTATTTAATCCTTATCAAATTATAATTGAAGGGCTTAGTTGGAGAAGTACCTAAGTTCACTTGCAGACATTTTCATATTCTTCTTTCATATTCCATTTCTACATTAAAATGTTAAAGAAAATATCTGAATTATATATGAACAATAAAATAGAAGACTTTTTGGTTCTATACATTGAAGTTTCATCTTCATTTCGAAACCTGATTTTATAAACTAGAATGCCTTTCACAGGACATTACAGCAGACTAAGTATTGCTCCTTTACTATTAAATACAAATTGTTTTCTAGAAAATGTTTGAGTAAAGTTATTACAATTTCTGATATTTTTGGTTTAAAAAAAAAACTGTAAATGTAGATGAAAATAACTCAAAAACTTAAGCATAATCTCTTAAGAAAGTATTCTTATAGCAAAATGGGTGACTGTATGTACCCTTACTGCCCCATCAAAAAAATCTATCCTTTACATCAACTCCATTTTCAGAGTTAACAAACATTATTGACTAACCTTAGTTAGAATATTGAAGTCCTGTTTAAAGTTGCTTAACCTGCTGTGACCACTTAATATCCAGTTTATACATTTAGTGTTGTTATTTACTGGAATATGTCCGTGAATTTTTAATTAAACTAATTACTAACCTTAATTTTTAAGGGAGAATCCTTAAAGATATCTTTAAGTAATGTATAATATATTAGAATAAGTCATTCATATTTTCGTGTAGGCAATGTCTGGTACAAGCTCAATATGCAGTCTTTATAAAGCCATTTATCCTCATCATCACTATCAAATACTAGCCCACAGGTTATGTTCCTTGAAATTATCAAATATATTATTTAACAGGAATTCTTTTTTATTTTAAGGCTATTCTAATCGAATTTATAATTTTATATGTTAAATTATTTTACTGATGTTTGATATTTATCATTTCATCAAAGTTTCAAGGCTCTTTTATGGATAAAAAAGGATTACGGCAAAATAATATTCGCCGACATCAAAATTAATTATATCTTAACTATTTAGTTAAATTAATAATAACACTAAAATAAAATACCTATGAAATCCTTCGCTGTGCAGTGTTTGTGTTAATTTTACATTAAAATTACATTTATCTGTAGAGATTTCTTTGCAAACGACGATAAAAATGAAAATACCAATTTTCATACGTAATATTGGTTAAAATTTAGAATCGTGCGGCACGCGGAGGGGCACGGGAGGGGTAGGGGAGGGGGGAGGGGGTATCCCTAACCCTTTGACACTACTCCTGTTACAAGGAAACTCACCAGACCCAAGTTATAGGGGTTCAAAGTTTCAAGGTCAAATTAGAAATTTCCTAACATCTAGTAAACTTAGAGGCAAGAAATCGATCAGGGATGAAGAAGGGGGCAGCCACCTACCCTCTGACACTCTTCCCATGAAGAAATAACCTTCCTGGCCAGAGATATAGGAGGTTAAAGTTTGAAAGTAAAATTTAAGGTTTTGATGGGTCTTTACTTAGAACTATAGTGATTAGTGATAAAATTAGGACATGGCAATCGCCGGCCGCTGCCGCGGCACGCTCGCTCCGCTCGCTCGGCTCATGCTTGTATTTATCACAAGATACCTAACACGCTCGTCACTCCCTTCGGTCGCTCTTCGCTACCTATTTGTTGACAAATGACTAAAAATTTGCATAAAACCTTAGTATCCTCGGATTATCGAAGTCCGTAGTGCATAAACATTCTGTCAGGAAAGCAGCAATCAACATGCGTTGTATGTGCACTGAACGGTTGGGAAAGCGGTAATTGATGTCCGTAGAATATGCAAAGGTCAGTCGGGAAGTCAGATAATTGATATCCAGAATACAATAATCGAAGTCCAAAGTACGCAATTCAGTTGTTAGGGAAAATCGGGCAAACAAAACAAAGTCGAGTGGCCAATTAACATAGATTATATTGAGTTGCCAACTCATGAAAATTATGGAAATGTAGTAACAATTTCTAAGAATTAACAAAATTAATTATTATATTAGTGTATTGTTTAATTATGGTTTTTATTTTTATGTGTTTGTATATATTTATTTTTTACTAGCAAACTATTAAGAATTCTTTAGTGTATGCTATTGGTAATTTTTTAAACTAAAAAAAGTTACAACTTTGTCACAGTTTGTAAACTATTGTAGTATTTGTTCATCTGACAACACTAATTACATGTCATTTCCGAGTTTTGTAAGTTTTGAGGTTAAGAAAGTTTTTATTCATTTTCTCGCAAACGCCCCGTTTACCTTGTAATGAGACTAGTTACGTTATAATCGGGGACCAATTCTATATCTACTTCAACCACTTTTAACCCCGAATTTGTGCCGCACGATTCTAAATTCAACCCGTAATATTGAATAAAATACCATTTTTATTAAATAATGTTCCAAAAATTACTTAGAATGTAAATATAAACAAGTTCACGTGGTCTTACATGGACTTATTTTTTAAGAATTAATAATATTTTCTCTATATGTATTACTCCCGTATTTGGATACACTTCCATTGACATTTGATAATTGACATTGTTGAGTATTGACACTAGACATGCAATAATTGCTATTTAAAAATAATAGTCATTACTATGAAATTATATTTTTTATCACTGCTATTTCACATGTCGCACGTGACAAACAAAAGGGTATTAAGTCCAGAAAGGCGATATTTTTTATTTGCCGTAGAAAATCTACCTTTTTTCTCTATAAACTGGTAAGACAATAGTATTTTAAGTCCAAATAGTTTAAAAGATATGATAAAAAATTCTTTATTGACCGTTCAATCACACCGTTTCCGAACCAATCAAAACGGTCACATCTTACGCGTCACACATTCATTTCGAATTACGACAATTTCGTTGTCAATTTCGGAACAAATGCGTAAAATGTGAGTATTCTATACAGTATTATTTATTCTTAATACCTTTTTGCCTTAAATTAATACGATCATTTCAAAATTATAACTTATTGATGTTTAATTTTAAACAATTTTTGATCTTCAATGATATATTTCAGAATAACACTTTATAGCCCTTAATTTGTTTGAGATAATACAGATAATGTTTGATATTTCTAACATATAGAATTTGACCAAGGTTCTGAGATGCTCTCCCATTGACATCGCACACGTAGCTCGTATCAATAAGCCGGCCGTCATACTTACCTACACGTATTTGTACATATCTTGAAAACTACTGAATCGATTTCGATGAAATTTGCACTGTTGCCTAAGTTGAAGAAAATATAAGCCAATAAAAAAGTGTGCAGCAGTTCACACGTGTCAGAAGTGAAACTTTCAGAAGAAAATAAAAAATATGTTCTTTAAACATTTTCTTAAATATCCTAATAAAGTGTGGTCGTCTCAGACCACTAGGCCAATCCGATAACGATTTCACACATGAAAATCAGGACTTGCATTAACCGTGCATAATGTAAATGTATTCTATCTCATTCTCTCGTAGGCTAAACCCTATAGATATGTATTGCATTCTCTTTTTACAGTCGCTTTATTGTTTCATCGAGTTTGAAATCACAACGGTGCTAAAAAAGTTTTCACTTCAAAACTTTTGTATTTTCTTTTTACTTTTTGCAACAGTATTATTGTAGTAGGAACACATCATTTTTTATTCGTATTAATTCTCAACCGATTTTCATGAAATGGTGTACACCGGAAGTCTACATTTTGTTTATACAACAAATATGTCAAACAAGTATACGGCCCGCCTGATGGTAAGCGGCTACCGTAACCTATGGAAGCTAGTAATACCATAGGTATCACTAGCGCGTTGTCGGCCTTGAACCCCTCTACCCGAAAAGAGATCTGGAAACGCTACTCATCGTAATCGTTACCTCGAGATAGTGAACATTGGAATTAGTTTCATGGTATTGTGTGCGAGTAAAATTAAAGTAAACATTATCGTTATTGGATTATGGTCTTGAATCAGATATTGCGAGGTTTAATTGTGGATTGTGCACGACACGGGGTAAGTGATAGTTACAAAACAACTAATATGTTACTTTGTAAATGAGTCATATCTTTGGAATAATTGGAATTTGGAATAAGCGTAAATTTTATTGCAGTTCACGGAAACGGCCATTACCCTCTGTTTGGGCCGATATTACCGTTGGATCCTTTATCGCC
The DNA here is from genome assembly GCA_947532125.1 of Saturnia pavonia. Classification (NCBI taxonomy): domain Eukaryota; kingdom Metazoa; phylum Arthropoda; class Insecta; order Lepidoptera; family Saturniidae; genus Saturnia; species Saturnia pavonia. Next base: position 16,083,663 of record OX383906.1, read on the forward strand.
AATCACGGGGACAAGAGGTCTCACCGCCAATCAGTGCGCGCATGAGACTGAATGCACTGCAGCCAACCTTTAGATAACAATTATTGTGCCGCAACCAATTGCCTCGCGACATATCTACCGCTATGCGGTATGTTGGTAGTACGAACGAGTACGTTGCTACATTCTTGTGAAAACTGACGTTCTAATTAATGGAACCTTTTTAAATATTATAAAAAACAATTAAGTACATCGGTGTTCCCCGCGCGGCTTATGTTTTATAAACTATATATGTGGTGTTAGTGACGTGCTGCACAAACTTTAAACGGCCGATACATTTATATGTGTATTGTGGAAGGCGCTGCGACGGATATCATTGCTCGAGCTTCATGGTCTGGAACCTTAGACCACCACCAGGTGAGTGAGACAGTTCCTATCCTTGGTATTGGTGAGAGAGGATCCAGCGGTGTAAGCCCCAGGGCTACCGGTAGTTTGCTGCCTACCCCGCGTACCATTTGTGTCGCTGTTATATAGCGGCCGAATTCTATAGAATTCCTAGAGCGCTGCTACATTTTTAATGGTCCTTCGGAAGCCGGATAATATTATCCTTAAAAAATTATCCAGTATATATTAGGAATCATAAAATTTCATTTTTTTTAATTATTTCATTTGAAGTCGGTAGTAGAAAATAAAGTTACGTGTAAGTGTACCAAGTAACGCGTTTAACGATATACTATAATTACATACGTAATAGATATTTGTTAACGTTTTATTTAATTTGGTTTTCCATTTGTTATTTTTATTTTTTCTGAATTTCAACCATGGCCGAAACAAAAAGACGTAATAGAATTAAATTACAGGAATCTCGTTTACGTTCATATTTTGCAAAAATTCAAAGTTTTTATGATTTATCTTTGACCTTAGAAAATACTTCTGATGATATTCCGAATTTCTTAAGTGTTACGAGTAATCTATCAACTTTACGGACAGAATTTATGGAGCAAGTAGAAGAGTTGAATTTATTAAAAATGGACGAGAACCCTAATTACGAACCCTGTTTCAAACAATGGGAATCATTTGAAACTTTGTACTCTCACATTCAAAATAAAATTAGTTCGTTTAAAATAAAAGAAAAACCGCACACAGAGTTTCCTAAAAACACAGTTAAATTACCACCCATTCAATTATTAGATTTTAACGGGGATCCGAAAAGCTGGCCAATGTTCTTTGAATGTTTTAACAATATCGTGCATTGTAATCAACAGTTGTCGGACTCGGAGAAAGTGTACTATCTGTGTGGACAACTAACAGGGAAGGCTCTTAACTCGATTGCGGGCATTTCGCCGACAGGCGCTAATTACGAATTAATTTATAATACGTTGGTAGATAAATATCAAGATGTCCGTACATTAGGAACTTCGTATTTAGAGGAAATATTCAATTTAAAAAAGATGCTGAGCCCTTCTTGTGACGGTTTAAATGCGTTTATTGACAAATTTTCAATTTCTATTAATGCGTTCGAAAAGTTAAACATTAAAAATAAATTAGATTTTGTTTACTTATACATGGCGCTTAAAAAAGTCGATACGGAAACTGCTCAGTTATTTGAGAATTCCGTTCGTGGAGAAAAAAATCCTACGTATACAGAATTTGTAAGGTTTGTCAAGGAACAAGTAAAAATAATAGAAAGGTCGGGTGTTCATGTTTCGGTCAATAAAAATTTACAGTCATATGACAAAGTGCCTGTACCTAGAAGTTTTAAGCCTAATATATCTACAAAAAATATGAGAGTTTTGGTCGCGGCGGGAACGACGTGTCCGTTATGTAGTGCTGCGGATCACGATAAGATTTATCGATGTACAGAATTTTTGAAACTTAACGCGAAAGAGCGTTATAATGTAATTAAAAAATATAACGGTTGCGTAAAGTGTTTGAGTTGTATGCACAAGTCACCAGCTTGTAATAACAAGACTGTATGTAAAACTTGCCAGTCTAACTCTCATAACACTTTATTGCATTTTCCTAATAATATAAAACTTTTTGGGAATTTTGACGATCCGATCGAGCGTCGCACCGATGTGTCGTCTGTGGGTGATGCTAGAATAAGTGAACCAGCTGACGGTGGGGTTTCGTTGTGCTCTTTGCATAATACGGGGGCGCACAACTCGACTTGTTCAAGCTTGGTTCCGTCTTCTATGTTATTGGCTACAGCGCGCGTGCGTGTTGTGGACTCGAGTGGCCGTCAGCAAATGGTTCGTTGTCTTATTGACAGCGGCTCTCAAAATCATTTTATTACGAAGCGTTGTTTTAAGCGATTGGCTTTGCCATCGCTTCCTCTGGTTGCTCCTATTTCAGTGCACGGATTTGGTGGTGGATCGAACCTTGTTAAGGGTGAGACCGAACTTGAATTCACGTCACGCTTTAATACTGACCTATCGTATAAAATTCGCCCGTTGGTGGTCGATTGTATTACAGATAGGTTACCTACGTGTAAAATTGACAAGTCGACCTTATCGTACTTGTTTAGTGTTCCGCTCGCGGACGATACATTTGAGGTTCCGGGTGAAATAGAGTTGTTAATTGGCGCTCAGTTATTCTCTCGCCTGTTACTCTCTGGTCGGATTCTTGGCCCGCCTGGACAACCTGATGCAGTACAAACCACACTCGGATTTATTCTCATGGGAGAAGCTCCGATGCTTACAGGATCTGAGCGTCCTCGTACTAAGGCACTTTGTGCATTTACGAGTTCACCAATAGATGATATGGTTCATAAGTTTTGGGAACTGGAAGAGGTACCTTCGCATGTAGCTGCCAGCCTTAGTCGGGAAGAACAAGAGTGTGGGAACTTTTATAAATGTACTACTATACGGGATTCAACTGGTCGGTATACAGTTGCGTTACCTTTTAAGTCGAATCCTCAGGATTTAGGTGGCTCATTAGCCATTGCACAAAAAAGGTTCTTTGCTTTAGAACGCAAACTTCAAGCCTCGGCGCAGTTTCGAATGGCTTATGATAATCTCTTTAAAGAATATTTAGTACATAACTATATATCTCCAGTCAGGGAGGTCGATGATAATGGATATGTTATACCTCATCATGGAGTTATTCGTAATGACAAAGTGACGACCAAACTGCGAATAGTTCTGGACGCAAGTGCTTGTACAAACAAAGGCTTATCCTTGAATCAAGTCCTTCATTCAGGCCCGAATTTACAAGGGGACATTTTCCTAATATTATTAAATTTTCGATTGTTTCCAGTCGCATTTTGTGCTGACGTGAGGCAGATGTATTTACAAATTAAAATGCAACCTGCATACCACAAATATTTGAGAGTTCTATATAGGTTTAATCCAAACGATAAATTGCAGATGTTCGAATTTAATAGAGTTGGTTTCGGGTTGTCAGTTAGTCCATTCTTAGCACTACGTACAGTGAAACAACTCTGCGATGATGAATATCGTAATTTTCCATTAGCAGCGAGTCTCCTTCAAAAAGACTTGTATATGGACGATGTAGTTTCGAGTGAGCGATCAGTCTCAACGGCTACTAGTGTCGCATTACAGTTGATTGGGTTGTTCAAGGCTGGTGGTTTTGACCTCATGAAGTGGTCGAGTAATTCCTACGAGTTACTATCCCAACTGCCAGAAACTCACTTACACCCCCAGACTGTCCTATTTAGTGATGACTCCAGTCAAAAGATTTTAGGTGTTAAATGGGAACCCAAATCAGACGTGTTCACCTTTGATATTACACCATGTAGAAAAGTCTGCACTAAACGGAATATTTTATCCGCAGTTGCTAGACTTTGGGACGTGCTAGGTTTTGCAGCTCCAGTTATTTTATACGCTAAACTTCTTATTCAAGAGTTGTGGGTATTAAAAATCGACTGGGACGCAGTTCCGCCTCAAAATATAATTGAAAAATGGAAAAGGTTTGAAGATGAGCTACCTTTGTTAACTCATCTTAATATACCACGCCATGTTGGTGTCGTAGACGATTGCATGGTCACATTATTGGCGTTTGCGGACGCCAGTGAACGTGCATATGGGAGTGTTATATATCTCCATATTCAATCTGATAAGAGTGTAAGCGTCAATTTGTTATGCGCTAAATCAAAAGTCGCACCTTTAAAGATAATTTCGTTAGCACGTTTAGAACTTTGCGCTGCACTATTGATGTCTAAGTTAGTCAAAGTAGTGTTAGACAATTATGAGTCTCGTTATAAGATCGAGCGAGTTCTGGCTTTTTCAGACTCGACCGTAACACTTCATTGGATTCACTCAAGCCCACATCGATGGAAAACTTTCGTAGCGAATCGAGTAGCACAAATTCACGAAAACCTCGATGCCTCCAATTTTTATCATATTGCCGGCAAAGAAAATCCTAGTGACTGTTTGTCACGTGGTTTAACTCCAGCTCAACTCAAAGAGCACCCTTTGTGGTTTAAGGGACCAGCTTGGATTAATCAAAACTCTACTGGTTGGCAATTACAGCCATTTAATTTAGAAAATTTTCCGAACTCAGATATGCTCGAAATTAAAACCTTCGCTACTCCTGCGGTTCAGCAGGATTTACCAATCTTTTATATTACGTCTCAACGCATGTCTTCATGGCAAAAATACTTACGTGTTATCGTTTATGTGTTGAGATTTGCTAGGAAACTCATGTCTCGTGGCTTTCCTACCAGCAACGATATGACTCAAGCTGAAATAGTCATTATCCGATCCTTACAGCTCGTCCACTTTGCAGATACTATAAAAGCAGTACAATCGAATAAACCGTGTTCCAAGCCGATTCAAAAACTCCGGCCAATCTTGGTCAACGGTATATTGCGAGTAGGAGGTAGACTGGAAAACTCCAACTTGACGTTTGATCATAAACATCCAATACTTTTACCACAAAAGGATCATATTGTTAATCTGATAATTGATTATACGCATCGTCAGCATTGTCATACGGGTCCACATTTACTTTTGTCTTTGCTCAGGCAACGTTTTTGGATTTTGTCAGGACGTAATATAGTGCGATCCCGCGTTCACGCATGTAATATTTGTTTTAAAACCCGACCAAAGGCATGCATTGCGCCTGTTATGGCTAGTTTGCCAGAATGCAGACTACAGTTATCTAAGCCTTTTGCCCATACAGGACTTGATTACGGTGGGCCTATTAACATTACACTGACTCGTACGCGTGGAGTAAAAAGTCAGAAAGCGTATATTTGTACATTTATTTGCCTTACGACGCGGGCAGTGCATGTGGAAGTAGCTCCTGACTTAAGTACCGACTCATTTCTTAATGCGTTGAAGAGGTTTCTCTCACGTAGAGGACCTGTTGAAAAGCTATTTTCTGATAACGGGACCAATTTTGTTGGTGCACGTGGCTATCTGGATGAATTAAGGGAATTTGTTCGTTCTAAGAATTACACTGAACAGTTTAATTGTGAGTTGGCGAACCAACGTATTAGTTGGCAAATGATACCACCTAGCGCGCCACATTTTGGCGGCAGTTGGGAAGCCACCATAAAGGTTTTTAAGACACATTTGTTTCGGGTTATTGGTCATCAAATCCTGACTTATGAGGAATTACTGACGGTGCTCTGTCAAATCGAGGCAGTACTTAACTCTCGTCCCTTAGGCCACGCTCTTAGTCCGGACCCGTCTGAACCCGTTGCGTTGACTCCTGCGCATTTCTTGCATAACGTTCCTTTAAGGTCATTACCAGCTGCGCCAGTTTCCGATAAAGTAGACCATTTGATCTCGCGGTATTTACTTTTGGATAAATTAGTACAGTCATACTGGCGTAGGTGGAGTTTGGAATATTTACATACTCTGCAAGCTAGGGAAAAATGGTTGACTGATACCGAACCCATTAAGAAAGGCACTGTAGTACTAATTATGCAAAGCAATACGGCCCCTTTACACTGGCCATTGGGTGTTATTCAAGAAACTTATCCAGGAACTGATCGACGGACACGCGTGGTTCTAGTTAAAACAAAATCTGGTACATTTACACGTCCTATTGTTCGATTGTGTCCCTTACCGACACAGTAATAACATGTATTTTAGTTTTATTCTATTTTTTACATTTCCTAGTTTATTTATTAGTTTTAGGATAAATGGAGTCATAGCATAGCACTTCTGTACTCCCTAGTTGAAGTTTCTTGTCTATATAAGTTAGATTTCCTAATATTCTTATAAGCTTTTGAAAGGTAATCTTTCAACCCGGGGGCGTTGTTTGGGCCGATATTACCGTTGGATCCTTTATCGCCAATCACGGGGACAAGAGGTCTCACCGCCAATCAGTGCGCGCATGAGACTGAATGCACTGCAGCCAACCTTTAGATAACAATTATTGTGCCGCAACCAATTGCCTCGCGACATATCTACCGCTATGCGGTATGTTGGTAGTACGAACGAGTACGTTGCTACATTCTTGTGAAAACTGACGTTCTAATTAATGGAACCTTTTTAAATATTATAAAAAACAATTAAGTACATCGGTGTTCCCCGCGCGGCTTATGTTTTATAAACTATATATGTGGTGTTAGTGACGTGCTGCACAAACTTTAAACGGCCGATACATTTATATGTGTATTGTGGAAGGCGCTGCGACGGATATCATTGCTCGAGCTTCATGGTCTGGAACCTTAGACCACCACCAGGTGAGTGAGACAGTTCCTATCCTTGGTATTGGTGAGAGAGGATCCAGCGGTGTAAGCCCCAGGGCTACCGGTAGTTTGCTGCCTACCCCGCGTACCATTTGTGTCGCTGTTATATAGCGGCCGAATTCTATAGAATTCCTAGAGCGCTGCTACACCCTCAGAGATAAGGACATCCCCGGCCACATTACGGGAGATTTTCACCCAGTATATCGATATTAAAGCCGACTTCTTTCCTCATATTTGGAGCTGTAATATTTACATATATATTATATGTATTTAATTCCGGTTACTCTTAGTTTCATCTCAGGAATCCGAGACATTCACAAAGTTTAAACACGTTACACGTTTATATCGCTGATGTTAAATTTCAATACACCTACATGTTTTTTTATCGCCGTTTTTCATACACGAAATTCCACGCGGACGAAGTCACAGGCACAGCTTGTTATAATATATTTATGATTAAAACAACCAATTGAATTTAAAAGTATTGCAATTTAATGGTGTATCATACCAATTCTTTTTTACATTTATTACATTGAAAAAATAACAAATTGAATATAATTAAAATAAAACTTTTTTAAATGATATATAGTCTAGCTAAGCACAAAACAGAGCTAAGGTAAGCACAAAGGGAAGGTGTAGCAAGGGTTGGCGTCTTGGGATTGTAAAGCTTCTGGTTCTGCGTTACTCGTAGCAGTGGGCGTTGCTGAAGCAAACGCCAGGATGGCCCACACTATCATCATTATGTACTTTAACTGAAATGGAAAACAAAAAACTGTAGCTATGTAGGTGTCAGGGTATCCTTGAGATGTTGGTGAAGGAATACACCGTGATGAAACGAAAGTATGATTAGTAAGACTCTTTTGAGTGCTCGCAAAACTAGAAGTTGAAAATCTTTCGCCAAGTCACTACCAATGTGTTCTGACAGCTGCAATGGACAGCCAAATCCAATTCCGTGTCTACGGCTACATCGTCACTTAACACCAGGCGAGTCTGTAATCATACGCTGTCATATATTGACAAGATGAAGGGACTTCTTGCTAATAAACATCAATTCTATTTCAACTTACTTAGGTACTTGAAATGGCATAATTTTATATTTTTTTTAGTGTTGATTTAAAAGTTTACTTTAATTTACTAAATATATCTTACCTAAATTAGTTGATCATATATTACGAAGGCACTCAACTTCTATATATTTTTAGGTATACATCTATAATTTAAACTATTTTTATGACATCTATTATCAACATATAATCGGTATCAATCAGGCAGATAAAAAGAAAATTCCTCCAGGAATTATCTCCTAGAATATTTCATTTAACTAATGAAATGACATACGAAGAAAAATAAGTATACTTTACGTGTGTTTTGAACCGGTGAGATACGATTACACCGTAGTAAACGACATAGATATATAATCTAATCCAATTAACAGATATTTTCATAAAAACATAAACAATTAAAAACAAAATAATATTTCTACTTACAGAGTTCATGTTGGCAGTTCTTGTAGAATTGTGTTGTAAGTAGATCAATTTTCGGTTTATATATACTTTTTCTTAGCTGATAATAAATATAAAAAATTAAAATTAATTATACCTATACCGACATTAATCGTTATAAAAAAAAACGCTTCGAATCTTCCAACCGTCTCATGATTGTAATGAATATATTATAATATATTCTTATTAGGAACTAACTTGTTCCAGCGGCTTCGCGCTCTTGACATTGCTTTGATGCAGTCTTTTAATTGTTTACTCGTTCCTCCTAAGCCTAATTATGTATTTTAACATCGTGAATTTCAGAGGTTCTCATATTACGTTCAACATTTTTTTAAAGAAAACGTATTTACTTTTCTAAATTATACACATATACGTACGTACATTTCAACTATATTTCGATGATAATGAAATAATTAAAAACATTAGGAAGCAGCTATACAGATGATATTCCGCAGGAGAGATTCCTTACAGAAGTTCACAACTATAATTTGTCATGCTTGGCTAATGTTATGAAAGTATTTCCGTAATTAAAAATAAGTGTTATTTAAATTTTTATATAATTGACATAATCGAACATGGTGGAAATATTTAAATAACTTCATGGATTTGAGAGAACGGAGCTTTCTGGGTTCCTTTAATCGTGAATATGCTGGGTTGCGTTATTACATAGCGTGAAGAGAGACTTGAGCAGGTCGGCATGACAGCGACGACTGGCTATGGATTGTAGATCCCGCGGTGGTCGTCGATGTTGTTGGATGACACTGTACCTACTCGCCATCAGGTAAAGAGCCATCACTTTGCAGTGCTATGATAAAAACATCAAAGTCAAAAATTAGACAAGTTTTTTTTTATTGATTTTTCGCGTACCTCTTCACTATATATTATATACTTTCATATGCATTTAGTAAAAAACTGTTAATTTGACAATACATACAAATAGACTCTTCAATTTTATTATATATATATATATATATATTTATGTTTTGTTTTGTTACTGTCCAAGCTATTCTTTAAATACATACTTGTATATAAAAACAATGTAAAATTTATAATGATTTATTCAGTTCTGAATAATAGCTGATTTTATTACGTTAATGTATTAGTTGTTATTTTGTATCGAAATAAATGTTTGTTGCGGGAAAACGACTCAATTTTTTTTAGTGATACAGTTTTTTTCGAGATACATTTTCCTACAGTATTAATATAAATAATACCTAGCTACAACCAAGCTTAGCAGCTTTGATATTTATTTTGTTGGTAAGGAGAGAACACTTTGCTTTTCAAGTTGAACGGCATATTATTGATCTTCAAGAATTACAGACAAGCGAAAGCACTACCGATTCTTTAAGATTAAGTCGTTGTTAAGTTAAGAACAGCGATTTAAATATACATCACATTATAAACTACATATTGCTGATTTCTTTCTATTTTTCTATCATAAAACCCTTTATTTAATTATTTAGTTTCAATTTTGAGTAAGGTATCTTACAAAAAATATTGGTATTATTTTATAATGCTTTCATTAGATATCCTTTACCGTGTAGAAAGTCGTGAGAAGAATTAATTTTTTTTTTAATTAAAAGTTGTTGTTAGAATTGCTCATAATTTTATCGTTCATCGTCCCACGTGTAGGCAGTCGTTTAATTAATCGCCAATCCTTCAATTTGCCAATTGTAAGAATAAATATAATTCTAAACAAGTTGATTTGTTTGATTCTCTGGCCTCAAATAGAAATAGATTGTATTTAAATGTTCGATTTGTACATTATTATTTTTCGTATATTGTTTTCCTTGTTTCTTTTGCTGAGTAGTGCATTTTAGTTTTTATTTTAATATTATTACTTACTCCTATTTTGCATGCTGTGATTACACATTGAAAGGGTTTGATCATTATACATAATATATATATATATATATATATATGATATTTATATGAGCTGCGATTGACGGGTATGTTGCATGCGTATTAGTAGTCGCGATGATTATTTAAAACGTACAACAATGGCGAACGATGAACATATTCATAAAGAAAAACGAATCAATATAAATGGGGTGTAAGGGTAAGGGTCAAATAACATCTTAAGACTTGAGACACCCAAGCAATCCTCACCTGCACATGGTGCATCATTGCATAGGTGAAAAGTTAGTCATAGTGACTCACATACTCACATATCGCTTCGTGTTTCGGGATCAACTGGTGCATATCCAGTTTCTGTTCATTCAGGACAGTATCCAGCGAGGACTGGTGATGCGTTGTTTTTGTTAACTTAAATTACCATATAATTATTCATCTCAATGGTAACTACTAGTTGACTCCGTAAATGTTGTTTTACCCTATCCAGTAGTCATCAGTCAACCACAGCGCCACCTGTCACTTTTTATAAAACTACAAATGTGGCAAACAAGCATAAGATCCGCCTGACGGCAAGCGGCTAGCATAGCCTATGTACTCTTGTAATACCATGGGTATTGTAATGATTGTTTATCAGTCATTTTTATCTTTTAATTAACTATATATATTTATTTTAACTTAGTTGATTCCACAGTACTTTATTTATCGAGTTTTCGGCCGCTTTCCGAAGGCATCTATAGTTCTTATAGGTCATTTATTATTTAAATATTCTATGACATACTTCTTTTACGTTCATATATATATAATAGGAAGGCCGTAGGTATTTATTGGCAGGAAGAAGCTTTTACATTTAAAATATAGAACGATACTTGAAATGAATTGAAATGAGACATGATTCATTTTGACTTACCGAGGAGACATGGATCTCTAAAGAAAACGTACAATCTTTAATTAGATTTGTTTAAGTTTATTCATAATTCCTATTATATTTATTGTTTGGACTCGCATTTACCTATCTGGAGTCTGTACAAAAGTTATTTTGTTACTACAAGGGACCTCTCTAATTGTAATCGGTATTCGAAGGAGTTGAAACTTTTAATTCATAATTGACAGGAGATAAGATTGTTTACTAATTAATGGAAGTCCTGGCGGACGCTTTCATACATGCTTGCTTGGTGATGCAGCTATAGAAACGGGAGCGGATTGAATATCTAATGTTTGTTTAAGAAATTCATATATACACAAGTTTCTCAAGACGGATTTTTATTAAAAGCTCTGGTTCGGATAGAAGCATAAACGTGGTCTAACTATACTAGTGAAGGTTTCTTAATATAGACTATAAATAAGATACTGTGTTTTTATATCTTACTTTAATGTTAATGCCTTTGGAATTCACACACATAAATCTATTTTGCATTTAATTCCTTAACCTGTTAAATATTTCTCTTTCGGTATTTATATCTATATAATTATAGATATAAATACTGTCCACGCGACAGTATCACTAACATGTTGCTGACCTATCCCAGTGAGCTCTATAAACTACTCACCGCAGGAACACAACACAAGGTTATTTGATTGTGATCTTCTGTACGGTGGAGGTAGGTATTCCACCAGTCGGGCGGCCCCAAGTAGAGAGAAATCTCCAAAGAAATTTCTCTGTGCCCTACCTACCTCTCTTACGTTCAGCATAGCATAAAAACCCCCTTAGAAAAACACAGACCTACTGAATCTCATGGTGATCGGTCAAACTAAACCCTTAGGTGCTGGTGTGAACTGTTTGAAGACTTGGCAGATGAAATAAATATGCAGAATAGACTCAAACTCGTATATAATTAAAATATGTGCGCATCGTAAATCGGAATCGAACAGGATGTATGGAACGCCGCGACCAACCAACACGTCCGACGAGGTGTTGCCAATGCATTGTTAAATAAAATACTTTATGTTGATTCCCAACAGTCTCATATATATCAATATTATTTTTTATAGATATTAGATAAATTTAAGGAGGTCACACGGACACCCCGTACCATGTTTATCAAAGCCTCTTTCGCTTAGCGGCCATCTTGTATTCGTGGATGGACTTGAGTAGGTAAAACGATCCGACGATGATGACCAAGGTGGTACCCGACGCGACCACGGAGTAGTGATAAGTGTTCCCGAAAGGCACCCCGCAAATTAGTGTATCAGTTAACTAGAAAAAAAATGTTTTTTTTTATTAATATTAAATACTAGATATGCCCCACGGTTACACCCTTGTCAGTTTATTGGGCCAACTGTCTACCGAGCAGCCGCGCGACTAACGCATCCGTGTAGACTACCGGAGCTTTTACTTACCGTACTTGCTTACAGCTTTCCAGATTGCTTGCTGTTCATGTTTTCTGCTCCACTGCTAGGGGAGTTGTACAGCATATAATCTTCCTCTTTAAATAGGCTATAATAATTTTTTTTTTTAAATCTAACTAGTTTTTCTAGAGATTAGCGCGTTTAAATAAACAAACAATTTCTTAAGCTTTATAATATAGCATGGATTAATACTTTAGTCGGAAATGGAATCCGAGATTTAAAATGTGTACAATGGTTTTGCCAATTCAAATAATAATCTCATTTTTCAAAAAGTATTAAAATCGCAATAATTCTATACGTATAACTAAAACACCTAGAACAAAATATTACAGATACAAATATTTTTTCTATTGTGTTATTAAGAATATTATTTCCTGTTTATTAACTTTAACAACAAGTAAAATTACTTAACTACTTGACTACTGAATTGGTATTTCATTCATTCAGGTTTACGCTTTGATTCGAATTATCCGAATTATCGTATTATTAGCGCCGCTCCGTACGCGCTAACATTGCATAAATGTCGAAACTACACTAAAGTAAGCTTCACGGTTTGACGTGCAACACACTCAAACAGAGTGAAATCGCGAAGTTTGTTATATTATTTATTAAATTTCCCTCCACCTTTTCGGTATCCCAATCCTCTTGGCCATCCAGACTAAATATCTGGGTCTCATCCTCGATAATAAACTAAACTTCAATACACATGTCCGAATAGTCCGGAACAGGGCTGCCATAGTCCTGGGCCGCTCGCATCCTCTATTATTCTCGGTTAGCAAAATGTCCCAGAGACATCAGCTTACACATTCGCACATATGTCCAAGCATAATTTAGTCCGCTCCAAGAAGTCCGAAACAGATTTTTACGTAAGCTTGTCGATGCCCCATGGTTCGTTCGGAACGTAGATCTCCATAGAGATATGGAAGTACTTTCGATCGAATCATATGTTAAATTCCTCGTGAAAACCTATTTCGACCCAGCGAGCCGATCATCCGAGCCGATCATCCGAGCCGATAGTGGTAGCCGTCACAAATTACACCCCAGTCCCAAACGCCCCGAAGGCAAAACGCCGACCAGGGAATATATTGACCGACCCCGATGACGAGATCGAGAAAGCCAACGCGTACTACACGTCCATCCTTATAAACCAAGCGTGCTCGCGCCCACACCTGCGAGACCACTGTTCCCAACGTAGAGAACGGGCGGTTAACTTCGCTCCCGCACACCCACCACGTCCTCCCTTTCCTGCGGCAACTTGTATAAGTAAATTTTAAGTACATTACTATCGTAAGATCTAAAGTTAGGAGTAGGTTGGTCGAGCGAAGCGAGCTACAAGCTCTCTTGGACAGCCGACAAGGAACACGAAGCTCGAGATTTTTCGTGGTTAAAAAAAATGTGAAAAGTTAAGAAGATTATGGATTCTCATGGGCAAGGTCTCACCCAATATTATGGGAGTTGATTTCCTAGCATTTTCAAGTAGAGTAGCTCACGTATTTTAAGAAAATATTTAAATGAAAATATAAAAGTTGACACGTGTACATTTCCACGTTCAACATGTACATCCTTGAAAGCTGATGAATGGTGCCAAATTCACAGTAGAAGCGGCTGCATAGTCCCCCGCATTCAGGAATATATTAGTATAAGACACCTAATACAAAATATGTTCGTGCGCAATGTGGCTTGGTGACGTGACGTCGTCTCATTCGGCGTGGCGATTATTGTTGGATCCTGGACATCGCCCGGATGGGAGTAGTCTAAAACCTGGAGGAGTTTTCGCCATGGATCAGCGTAACAGGACAGTAACAATTATCATTTTTTTTATATAAATTGTAAAGTAGATTCAGATCATCACCACTATGTAATGTCTGTGTTACATTAGATGTTATTTCTTTTTACCATTAGTGAAAGAATTTGCATCATTGGCTGTACAAGGTTTAGAAATGTAATGTATAAATTAATTAAATAACACGTGTCCAACAGAACCATCTTTTATTTGAAGTACCTCACAGTTTGTTTTTTTTTTTTCAATCAACAGTAGTTATAAATATGTATGTAAATTTAATTAGGGTAGTAAGTTCTTCCTAGTCTGGCCACCACACCACTCAGGTAAATAGAATTTGTATGGGACTATTTTTTTTAGAAAAAAAAATTGAGATTACATATACGCAGGTTTCATCCCACCTCCCAGAGGAAAGCGGCATGGGATTGTGGCCACTACGCCAAAATCTATAAACATAAAAAAAATAAAAATGGCAGCGGCGACCAACGATTGATTTCGATCTATCAGTGGTCGCCGTTGTATTTGGATTGTACTGAGCTTACCATCAGGGAGTAAAGTCAATGTGCCAAGCTACTATAAAAAAAACAACGAATTACGGATAAGGAATTAGCCAGTTCGCGACTTATTTGCAACTACGGCAACAGCCGAAGACGAGGCGCGCCACTTTGGCACCCTTGGAGCTTGTTACCATGTTTTAGCGGCTGAGTGCCTTAAGTACTCGCCTCCAAGCCGGAGTGAAGCTGTAAAAGCCTTCTGAGGCTTGAGGACCCTTTCGACTTTAGGAAGTAATTCATGCTACACCGGGCCGGATTCGTGCCACCGTGCCTACTCGTTTTTCGTGTTAACGAATCATCCTTAGAGAACAGTCTTAAAAGTTGTTTTCAATGGAATTTCTACGAAATTACTTCTCCAAATATATTTTATAAGTTGATTGAATATTATTACTCGTTAATTACTGACCTCTGATAGTTTTCCTTTTAATTTCATTATACTACTACCAGATTTTTTTTCACATATCTAAAAACAACCATTTATCTGACATTTGACTCTTACAAAAATTAGCACTTTAAAGCATAATATTTTGCAAACGGATCCTTAAATCAAAAAGTTGTTTCCAGACCCACAATATTTTTGAACGACCAACGACCAATGCAATGACACACAACACGATGTGATAGATGAGAAAAAAATCCGCCTTTACATGTAGGGGAGGTACCCTAAACATTTTTTTACCACTTTATCGGCATGATTAAGTCATATCAAATTACAGCTTTCTAGTACTATGAATCTCTGAGCTAAACCGCGGACAGACAGACGGACATACCGAAACTTTTGGGTTCCTTTTGACTTCGGAATTTTCAATTTTTTTGTTAGTGTTACTTATAATTTAAAGTATTAAAACCGTGCTGGTCTTTGAAAAAATCCAGCTTGTACTGGCACCAACCTCAAAAAAATTGTAAACCCCTAATTTGTGTCGTACCTACTTTTGATATCGTTTTGTTGATTAATTTCGTGTATATATATAAAAATATTATTTCATAATATTGAGTTTTTTTTTAATTCGATTTTTTTAATTACTTTTTTATTTTGTAATTTTTTGTTTGATATTTCTCACATATTGTATTTGACCAAGGTTTTGATATGTTATCCTTTTGACATCACACCCGTAGCTCGAATCAATAAGCCGGCCGTCACACTTACCTACACGTATTTGTACATATCTTGAAAACTACTGAATTGATTTTGATGAAATTTGCACTATTCCCTAAGTTGAAGAAAATGTAAGCCAATAAAAAAATGTGTGCAGCAGTTCACACGTGTCAGAAGTAAAACCTTCAGAAGAAAATAAAAAATATGTGCTTTAAAAATTCTTCTTAAATATCCTAATGAAGTGTGGTCGTCTCACACCACTAGGCCAATCCGATGAAGATTTCAGACATGAAAATCAGGACTTGCATTAACCGTGCATAATCTAAATGTATTCTATCTTATTCTCTCGTAGGCTAAATCCTATAGATGTGTATTGTATTCTCTTTTTACAGTCGCTACATCGTTTCATCGAGTTTGATATCACAAAGGTGCTAAAAAAGTTTTCACTTCAAAAATTTTGTATTTTCTTTTTCCAACAGTATTATTGTAGTACACATCATTTTTTATTCGTATTAATTCTCAACCGATTTTCATGAAATGTTGTACACCGGAAATATACATTTTGTTTATACAACAAATATGTCAAACAAGTATACGGCCCGCCTGATGGTAAGCGGCTACCGTAACCTATGGAAGCTAGTAATACCATAGGTATCACTAGCGCGTTGTCGGCCTTGAACCACTCTACCCCAAAAGAGCTCTGGAAACGCTACTCATCGTAATCTTTACCTCGAGATAGTGAACATTGGAATTAGTTTCATGGTATTGTGTGCGAGTAAAAATAAATTAAATATTATCGTTATTGGATTATGGTCTTGAATCAGATATTGTGAGGTTTAATTGTGGATTGTGCACGACACGGGGTAAGTGATAGTTACAAAACAACAAATATGTTACTTTGTAAATGAATCATATCTTTGGAATAATTGGAATTTGGAATAAGCGTAAATTTTATTGCAGTTCACGGAAACGGCCATTACCCTCAGGGATAAGGACATCCCCGGCCACATTACGGGAGATTTTCACCCAGTATATCGACATTAAAGCCGACTTCTTTTCTCATATTTGGAGCTGTAATATTTACATATATATTATATTTATTTAGTTCCGGCTACTCTTAGTTTCATCTCAGGAATCCGAGAAATTCACAAAGTTTAAACACGTTACACGTTTATATCGCTGATGTTAAATTTCAATACACCTACATGTTTTTTTATCGCCGTTTTTCATACACGAAATTCCACGCGGACGAAGTCACAGGCACAGCTTGTTATAATATATTTATGATTAAAACAACCAATTGAATTTAAAAGTATTGCAATTTAATGGTGTAACATATCAATTCTTTTTTACATTTATTACATTGAAAAAATATCAAATTGAATACAATTAAAATAAAACTTTTTTAAATGATATATAGTCTAGCTAAGCACAAAAGGGGAAGGTGTAGCAAGGGTTGGCGTCTTGGGATTGTAAAGCTTCTGGTTCTGCGTTACTCGTAGCAATGGGCGTTGCTGAAGCAAACGCCAGGATGGCCCACACTATCATCATTATGTACTTTAACTGAAATGGAAAACAAAAAACTGTAGTTATGTAGGTATCATGGTATCCTTGAGATGTTGGTGAAGGAATATACCGTGATGAAACGATAGCTTGATGATAAGACTCCTTTGAGTGCTCGCATAACTAGAAGTTGAAAATCTTTCGCCAAGTCACTACCAATGTGTTCCGACAGCTGCAATGGACAGCCAAATCCAATTCCGTGTCTACGGCTACATCGTCACTTAACACCAGGTGAGTCTGTAATCATACGCTGTCATATATTGACAAGATAAAGGGACTTATTGGTAATAAACATCAATTCTATTTCAACTTACTTAGGTACTTGAAATGGCATAAATATTTTTTTTTAGTGTCGATTTAAAAGTTTACTTTAATTTACTAAATATATCTTACCTAAATTAGTTGATCAAATATTACGAAGGCACACAACTTCTATATATTTTTAGGTATATATCTATAATTTAAACTATTTTTATGACATCTATTATCACCATATAATCGGTATCAATCAGGCAGATAAAAAGAAAATCCCTCCAGGAATTATCTCCTAGGATATTTCATTTAACTAATGAAATGACATACGAAGAAAAATAAGTATACTTAACGTGTGTTTTGAACCGGTAAGATACGATTACACCGTAGTAAACGACATAGATATATAATCTATATTCCAATTAACAGATATTTTCATAAAAATATAAACAATTAAAAACAAAATAATATTTCTACTTACAGAGTTCATGTTGGCAGTTCTTGTAGAATTGTGTTGTAAGTAGATCAATTTTCGGTTTATATATACATTTTCTTAGCTGAAAATAAATATAAAAAATCACAATTAATTATACCTATACCGACATTAATCGTTATTAAAAAAAAACGCTCGAATCGTCCAACCGTCTCATGATTATAATTATGAGAATATATTATAATATATTCTTATTAGGAACTAACTTGTTCCAGCGACTTCGCGCTCTTGACATTGCTTTTGATGCAGTCTTTTAATTGTTTACTCGTTCCTCCTAAGCCTAATTATGTATTTTAACATCGTGAATTTCAGAGGTTCTCATATTACGTTCAACATTTTTTTTAAAGAAAACGTATTTTCTTTTCTAAATTATACACACACGTACGTATATTTCAGATATATTTCGAAGATAATGAAATAATTAAAAACATTAGGAAGCAGTTATACAGATGATATTCCGAACGAGAGATTCCTTACTTCTAAGGTCACAAATATAATGTGTCATGCTTGGTTAATGTTATGAAAATATTTCCGTAATTAAAAATAAGTGTTATTTAAATTTTTATATAATTGACATAATCGAACATGGTGGAAATATTTATAGAACTTTAATCGTGAATATGCTGGGTTGCGTTATTACATAGCGTGAAGAGAGATTTGAGCAGGTCGGCATGACAGCGGCGACTGGCTATGGATTGTAGATCCCGCGGTGGTCGTCGATGTTGTTGGATGACACTGTACCTACTTGCCATCAGTGCTATGATAAAATAATTAAAGAAAAAATGTGGCTCAGAGCTATTTATAAAATAAAAATATATACACATACATATAATACATACCTAAATTTCAACAATATATTATATATTCACAATCTAATCAGATTCATATTAATAAGTAAGTTAATACAGCCGCATAGAGATTCCTTACGGAATTTCAAAAACATAATTCGTTATGCGTGGTTAATATTGTTAAAATATTTATCTAATTAAAAAATATTAATCTAATTAAATTATATTATTTATTATATATTATATATTATAAGTTATATCTGGAAGAACAACAACACAGAGCCACAATTTTTGCATATGCATAATTAAAAGTCGGAATACTTGGGTACGTATACCTTTCGTGACATCATAATTGAATATTGGCAAAGTTGCTGATAAAAGATTATGTTAAAGAAGTACAGTACACAAGACATTAAATTTTTGATCTAATTTCTGAAGTGTAGGTAATAAGCGCTTAAAGATGTCCCATTAGAAATATATTTTTTATATTTAAAAAAAAAAGCTTTAATATGATTTATCATATCATCGAACTAAAAAGTAAATAATATTTTTTAATGAATAAAGTTACATGAGTTACCTTGTTCACTGACCAGAGGCGAATATACATTATACAGGAAATAAAAACACCTAAATCGTTTGCTACTCAGTACTTACACCTTTACCTACCTTTATACGTATGAAAAAATAAATAGAGGCGTTATGGAACTTATGTCAGATGTGAAGCATGGAAATTTAATGATATTTTTAATTTTTATATTGAAATATGAATACTTAAATATAAACGAAAAATACTAATATTGTGACGTAATTAATTAATAAAATTCAATGTTATTTAATTACTTTATATCTATTTATTTACAAAAGAAATATATTTTAATGATGTGCAACAACATAAAGTTAAAATTTTGTTTTACATTATGATTAAATTATTTAAACTGATATTCACGTATAACATATGGTTAGCATAAAAAACTACGCTAATAAACTAATACACACGTAGTAGAGAGAGAAGCGTTCATCATAGGTATAAATGTAAAGATGGGCCCCGAGCTAGGAACATTAAGTGGTTAAATCGTTCTACGCACCGAGTCATACAGAGCTGACCAGATGCGACGCTGAACGACTGGCACGTAGCAACGTCCGAATAAAACGCTTTAACTCCTGTCGAAATGCGCCATTAGATACAAGCCCGGTAAAGCTGTAAAAGCCGTAAAGGCTCCAGGGCCCCTAAGGCTAACAGTATAGTCAGTTCAAAAAAAAAAAAAAAAAAAAAAAGCCATTAGATGTTTCACATGAAAAATGAAGCATTGAAACAAAAATATTATTAATTTAATAGTGCGAGTAAAATGATCCTTGGGATAATTTATTGTTATTTATAAATATTATTAATTTTAATATTATAATCGTTCTTAAAGAGTAAACTGCTGTTGTGCGTCGGAGCTGAAAAACACAATAGTTTTATTGCTCGCTAAGTAAAAAGTTTTCTTAATGATTTTTCTTTAACGATGTAAAAGCCATAGAATTATGAATATACAGTACACAGCTAGCGGACTATATTACTCTATGGTAAAAGCAGGTAAATGTTTAGTCCGGAGTGTGACCACCTTTTGCTGACATTCATCTGGGCATGCTAGCGAGTATATTCCTTAAGGTTTCATGCGGAATACGTTCCCACTCCTCGCTTATCACATTCTTTAGATCTCTGATGATCCTCAAAACCGGATGCAGTGATCTCACTCGTGAAAATGAAAATATACTTTATTCAATTTAGGGCCTAAGAAGGCACTTATTAACGTTACCACGAGCGTCACTTCCAGAGATCATTATCATTCACATAATCATCCACTCTATAACCTAATCTAACCTATTTTATAACCTTTTGACAGTAAAATCTGCTTGACATGGTCCTTGAATTCATTGTCCGGCAAATCAGTAATGTGCTTCGGGATCTTATTGTAGAACATAACAATATTACTAAGTCTAAAACACGGTACGACTAATTTATGTCAATTTGTAATATTAAAACAGTGCTGGTGTTTAACAAAATCAAGCTTTTCAAAGTTTTTACGAATATACATCAACTATCAAGTTTTGTAAATTACTAAAAACATATAAGCACGTTTGTTCGATCAGCCAAAGTCGACCAACGATTAATTTCGATCTCTCTGTGGTCTCTGTTGTACTTGGATTGTACTGTGCTTACCACCAGGGACAGTACGGTCAATGTGCCATGCTACTATAAATAAGAACAAATTACGAATAGGAAATAAGCCAGTTCGCGACTTATTTGCAACTACGGCAACTATCCAAGACGAGGCGCGTCACTTTGGCACCCTTGGAGCTTGTTGCTATGCTTTAGCGGCTGAGTGCCTTAAGTACTCGCCTCCAAGCCGAGGTGAATAATTCATGCTACACCGGGCCGGATTCCTGCCACCGTGCCCGGCCAGTGTAACTAGAATTATCCTTTAGAGAGCGGTCGTAAAAGCTTTTTCAATCTACCTATCCGATAACGCGACCCCGTCCAGCCTAGCTAGGATCCCCGACATATTAGAGTCAACAGCAGACTCCGACTTAGCCATCGATTCCCTGGTCGACTACCTCCATCCCAGTGTAAGGGAGGCCTCGAGAGAGGTGCAAGCGGCGAACGAACGCCGTTTTATACTCCCCCCCGGCTTACGAGCGTTAATCACGGAAAAGAACGCCGCGACACGTGCACATGATTCTTATCCGACGAGGGATAACACCCGTAGGTTACGACAACTTCAGAGAGAGGTTAGAACTCGCATCGGAGAGTACAGAGGTCACCGGTGGGATAACCTCTTAGAGGGTCTCAAGCCGTCCCATCTGGCTTACTGGAACCTCGCCCGCTCTCTGAAGTTAGAAGCTTCCGCCCAGATGCCGCCCCTCGAAAGGGGCCCCAATCTCCCACTCGCATTCGATAGCGACGATAAGGCAGAATGCCTTTTCGCAAGCTTGGAGAGTCAGTGCTCCCCAAACTGCGACAACGTAGACACTGCCCACATCGAAACTATCGAGACCGCCGTTCAGGAACTCACGTTGATTCCCCCCGCGGAAACGTTAACCCCGGTCACGCCAGATGAGGTCTGTTCTATCATCAAAGGCCTTAAGCCTAGGAAATCTCCCGGTCCTGATGGTATCAGGAATGAAGTACTCAAACTTCTTCCTGATCACCTCATAGCTCTTTTGGTCTGCATCTTCAATGCAGCCATAGCCCACTGCTATTTTCCAGCCATCTGGAAAAAAGCTATAGTTATAGGTATTCGCAAGCCCGGCAAAAAAGCTTCGCTTCCCGAAAGCTATCGCCCGATCAGTCTCCTAAACACCCTAGGGAAACTCTATGAGCGGATCCTTCTTAACCGTCTCAAGGTCGTTATAGACGACAAGAATTTATACCCGCCCGAACAATTCGGTTTTCGCGCCCGTCACTCGTGTACACATCAAGTGCACCGCCTAACGGAGCACATCACGAGTAACTTCGCCAAGAGCAATATCGCTCCCGCCCGCACGCTTGCGGTCTTTTTCGACGTAGCCAAGGCCTTTGATAAGGTCTGGCACGCCGGACTGGTCCACAAGCTACATCATTTAGAAGTCCCGGATAGGTTAGTTCACCTAGTTCATGATTTTCTACGCGACCGCACCTTTCACTACCGAGTGGAAGGAGTACTATCTACCGCCCACCCTATACGCGCAGGCGTCCCGCAAGGTTCCATTCTGGCGCCTTGCCTTTTCAATCTGTACGTCAGCAACCTCCCGAAGCCCCCCGGGTCGAGGTAGGGCTCTACGCTGACGACACAGTCATATACGCGTCAAACAGACACAGAAAAAATCTCGCCTGCGCAGTCCAACGTGCCGTAACCACTCTCGGGGAGTGGTTTCAAACGTGGCGAATAGCTATTAATCCGGTAAAGAGCGCCGCGATTATGTTCGAACCGCATACATGTAAACTACCACGCACGGTAGGACCCCGCTCATTATTCGGTAGGAATATCCCTTGGGCCACCAAGACTAAATATCTGGGTGTCACCCTCGACTCGAAGCTTAACTTCAACGCACACGTTACTATAGTCCGGAATAGGGCCGTCTGGATCCTTTCCCGCTTGCGACCCCTGCTCAGTTCGGTAAGCAAAATGTCCTTAAGACATAAGCTTACACTATACAAGATGTGCGTCCGTCTGATCTTGACATATAGCTGCGCAGCGTTCCCACATATGTCCAAACATAACTTTGTCCGCATGCAAAGAGTCCAAAATCGGTTTCTCCGTCGCCTGCTTGACCCTCCAGCCTTCGTTAGGAACATGGACCTCCACAGGGACATGAGGCTTCCCTCGATAGAAGCCTATGTGAAATATCTCACCAGGAGATACTTCGATAGCGCTTCGAATCACCCCAACCCGCTCGTAAAATCCACCGTGAACTACGTCCCAGACAACTCGATCCCCGTTGCCAAACGTTATAAACGCCGTCCGCGAAATCTCTTTGTCGATCCCGATGACGACATCGAGAAAGCTAACAATTTCTACGCGTCCGTTCCCTCCGCAGGGGACGTACGGTTAACTTCGCTCCCGCACACCCGCCACGACCGCCCTCCTCTGCGGCAACTCAAGCCTAGGTCCGATCCATCGGCATGGAGCCCTTGAGTCAAGCAGCCGTTCGTGCGATACAGTGACTCTACATTCACTAGCTTTCACAGCCATACATGACACTGCATTATACACACATGCACAACACACATAGGTACATAGGTTCTGTAAGGGACCTTTTCTTTTTTTTTTTTTTTGCCTAGTTAGATTAGACAAAATTTCAGACCACTAAATACACATACACATGTTCCTCCCAGGGGGCAGAAACATGTATATATGTATAGTTAGTTTAGATCGAATTACGGATAGGGAATTAGTCAGATCGCGACTTAATTGCATACGCGCAACAGTCCGAGCCAGGTGGTTCAGCCGAGGTTCGGCCACTTTGGCACCCTCGGATGTTGTTGCTTAGCTTTCGTGGCTGAGTGCCCTAAGCGCTCGCCCCCAAGCCCGGTAAAGCTGTAAAAGCCGTAACGGCTCCAGGGCCCCTCAGGCTAACAGTGTAGTCAGTTCGAAAAAAAAAAAAAAAGCTTTTTCAATGGAATTTGTTCGAAATTACTTCTCCAAATACATTTTACAAGTTGAATTTATTACTCGTTAACTCGTAAAGCCTACTTACCTCTGATATTTTTTCTTTTAAATTGATTATACTACTACCAGAATTTTTTTCACATATCCAAAAACAACCATCTATCTGACAGGAGGGAGACACTTGACTCTAACAAAATTAGCACTTTAAAGCTTAATATTTTGCAAATGGATCCTTAAATCGAAAAGTTGTTTTCACAAACCCACAATATTTTTGAACGACCTATCCAACGACACAACACACGATGTAAATATACGAGAATAAATCCCCCTTTACATGTAGGGGAGGTACCGTAAATATTATTATTAAGATTTTTTTATCAATTTATCGGCTTGACTGGTATGTATACCCATACCTAATTACAGCTTTCTAGTACTATGAATCTCTGAGCTAAGCCGCGGACAGACAGACGGACATTTTGAAACTATTGGGTTCCTTTTGACTTCGGAATCCTAAAAACTTTTATTCGTCTTACTAATAATTTCTAGTATTAAAACTGTGCTGGTCTTTGGAAAAATATAGCTAGTCCTGGCACCAACCTAAAAAAATTGTAAACTCCTAATTTGTTTCGTACCTACTTTTGAAATCGTTTTGTTGGTTAATTTCGTATATAGTTATATAAAAACCTTATTTCATAATTTTGAGTTCATTTTTTTGAAGTCGATTTTTTAAATTACATTGTAATTTGGTAATTTTTAGTTTGAGGTATCCCACATATAGAACTTGACCAAGGGTTCTGAGATGTTTTCCCTTTGACATCGCACCCGTAGCTCGTATCAATAAGCCGGCCGTCACACTTACCTACACGTATTTGTACATTTCTTGAAAACTACTGAATCGATTTTGATGAAATTTGCACTGTCCCTAAGTTGAAGAAAATGTAAGCCAATAAAAAAAATGTGTGCAGCAGTTCACACGTGTCAGAAGTAAAACCTTCAGAAGAAAATAAAAAATATGTACTTTAAAAATTCTTCTTAAATATCCTAATGAAGTGTGGTCGTCTCACACCACTAGGCCAATCCAATGAAGATTTCAGACATGAAAATCAGGACTTGCATTTACCGTGCATAATGTATATGTTGGCGCGTGTTAATTATTAGGCTTGTTGAATGTTGCCCGCAGAATTATCCTATCGCATCCACCCCCCCTGCCCTACTCCCCTCTCAACAGAACGCTTTGCAACGTGCGCGCATTCGCATCAAGGACATCGTCGCTCTCACGCATAAGTGATATAATAGTGGAACTTTGAAACAACCGCCGCTGAACATACAAAACGTCAGTGAAGACTTCTTGTAAAGAAGTTTCGCCGCGAGTGAGTGTTAGCAAGAATAAGGATTTAAACCACTAATCGCCGTTAAAACAGTGAGTCCGCTTTTCATATTTTCCCGCATCCGCACACCCTCGGCTTCCAGCCGCTCTTACCGCTCCAACATATTTTATGGTCACTTCGAGCCGGATAGCAACTATTTCTATATACATATATAAAAATTAAATTTGTTCAAAATGCCACCTAAAAAAGAGGTTTTTTCGTCCATTTCGGAAGCAAACCAGCTTATCATTATAACAGCGAAACGAGATGCGTTACAAAGTCGAATAAATGATATATATTCGAAAGCACAATGTGCACTTAGCAGCGAAGAAAACAAAGAAATGTTTCTTTGCAGTGTTCAAACTCTTGACGACATTCGAAGTCAATTTAGCACAACATTAGATAATTATAACGCGTTGCTAATTACTTCGAATCCAGACGCGAATATCGATTATAAATTACTGTCTAGTTTCGATGATAAGTGTTCACATATATTACGCATGATTTCTTTATGCAATAAAGATGATTCGCAATCCGCTACAATTAAAAAAGAGAATTCTTTAACTACCTCTCAGTCCCGCCTTCCGCCAATAGAGATTGTAAGTTTTGACGGCACTATTCAAAACTGGCCCTTATTTCATATAAGTTTTAAGTCGAATGTTCATAATAACAATTCGCTTACTAACGACGATAAGTTATATTATTTATTAGGTAAGTTGACAGGTAAGGCCCGATCTGTTTTCGCTGGGATAACACCGTGTTCGGATAATTATCTATTAATATGGAATTCGTTAGTAGATCGGTATGAGGACACACGGCTCTTAGCTTCTTCTTACATCGATCAGTTGTTAAATTATAAAATGAACACGACCGCTTCCGCTGCCAGTTATCAAAATTTCTTAGATAATTATGTATCCGCAGTTGGTGCATTAAAAAACCTGAAAATGAATGACCTCGCAGATTATATAATATTACATATCGCTTTAAAAAAGTTTAATGTCAACACTAATCACGCATTTGAAATGGAATCTCGAGAAGAAAAGATACCTTCTTTCGACTGTTTCATTAATTTTATTAGAAGTCAGTGTAAAATATATACTTATACTCAACCCGCATTTAATTTGACACGACCGAGTATTACGCCTTCCGCTAATTTTGAAACTAAAGATTATAACTCTCGTGTTAAACGCTCGCAAAATACAGTCCACTCTTTTATAACTCACGATCTTAAATTAAATAAAAATTGTATCATGTGCAACACAGTCGAACATGATAATTTGTACAAATGCAATGCGTTTAAATCTTTACCAGCCAAAAATAAATTCGAATTTATTAAATCTAAAAATGGTTGTGTAAACTGTTTAAGTTTGATACACACAGTCTTCAAGTGTAACTCCACGCATAATTGTAAAATTTGTAATAAACGTCATCATACGCTACTTCATTTTGATAATATAAATTCATCCAATAATAATTTGGAAAATAAAAATTCTTCTGATAATGATGAAACGAAAAATAATTCATGTAATAATAACACGAAAAATATAATTTCTCGTAATTCAACTTCCTTGCTATCTAACTCGACCGTGTGTCGCAATGTACTTCTTAGCACTGCGCAGGTTAGCATTTGCAACGCTAACGGTCAGTATAGCAGCGTACGCTCACTAATAGACAATGCATCGCAGCAAAATATAATAACAACTGCTTGTTGTAAACAATTAAATTTAAATATTATTCCGCTTTCTAATTCGTACGTTAAGGGTATCGGTTTATCGTCGCGTCCTATTAAGGGTTATGTAAACTTACAGATTCGTTCGAAAAATAATAACTTTAATTTTAATATAAACGCTTTAGTAATTGATTGCATTACCGATAGATTGCCTTTAGATTATATTGACACTTCCGTAATGCAGCACTTGGTCAACATTCCGCTCGCCGATGAGCACTGGTATGAGCCAGGGGAAGTAAACCTTTTATTAGGAGCACAGTTGTTCCCTTATTTACTTTTAGGTGGTAAGATAATTGCACCTCCCGCGCCCCCGGCTATTGAAACCGTGTTCGGATATATACTTATGGGCAACGTACCCACTACTGTTGACGATAATAATTCGCTTCGCACATTAGATTCTAGCTCGAATGAAATTAATAATAAATACGCTTCTTTTTTAATATCTAGTGACAATTCATTAGATCGCTCGCTATCAAAATTTTGGAATCTTGAAGAGGTTCCTTCGCAAATATTTTTAAGTCCACAAGATAAGGAGTGTGAAAAATTATTTTCCACCTCCATTTCCCGTGATTCTTCCGGACGTTATTGTACCGCTTTACCCTTCAGTAGAGATCCGCATGAGTTGGGTAACTCACGTGCTTTAGCACAGCGTAGATTATTATTACTGGAACGCAAACTTGAAAATAGTGAACTTCGTGATAGTTATCATAACGTTTTTAAAGATTACCTCTTACAAAATTACATTTCAGAAATTCCGCCAAATAATTCTGAGGAAGGTTATTTTATACCGCATCACGCTGTTATTCGCATTGACAAAAATACGACTAAAGTTCGTCCAGTTTTAGATGCAAGCGCTAAATGCCATAATGGTGTATCACTTAATGATATATTACATGCTGGTCCTAATTTACAAGCAGATATATTTTTGCTTTTGCTTAACTTTAGATTATTTCCCATCGCTATAACCGCAGATATAAAGCAAATGTATTTGCAAATTTTCGTCAAAGAAGAACATAGAAAATATCAAAAAATACTATATCGATTTGACCCTACGGAACCCATCCGCGAGTACCAGTTTAACCGTGTTACATTTGGTTTGAAATCTAGCCCATATCTTGCTATGCGTACAGTCCGACAACTATGCAACGATGAGCGCCATAATTACCCGCAAGCCGCAGCCCTCGCTGAAAAGGAATTATATATGGATGATTTAGTTAGCTCTATAATTGATGAAAGTGCAGCTACCAAAATTTCCAAACAATTAATTAATCTTTTTAAATCTGGTGGGTTCGAATTGTTAAAATGGTCCAGTAATAGTAACGCAGTTTTAGAAAACATCCCTTCCGAAGTTAAACTTTCGCCTGTTGAATTTGATAAATCTGAAACGCATAAAATATTAGGATTGGAATGGAATCCCTCGAAAGAACGTGTTTATATTCAAAGTTAATAAAGAAAATCGTGACTGTACAAAACGCAATATTCTTTCACTTATTGCCCGTTTATGGGATGTTTTGGGGGAGACCAATCACGACCGCCGGCGGGAACGGACGTGTTTACGACCGCTCTCTCTGCCGCCTTTGTGTGAACTTTTACGACCGACCGGCTTTGCTGCACACCTGCTTCGCACCTGCATCGCACCTGCGCCGCACCTGCGTATCGCCGTCTCGCTCGCACCCATTGTGTCGCGCTACACAAACAAAAACTGCACTTTTAAGTGCATCTGTTTCTATTCGACGAAATCCACACTTTAGTGGTCGCTTGCCGGAAACCTCTCGGTGTCAACAGAAGGCAAGTGGGTGCGTGACCCAAGCGCCCCTCGGTTGCCTCCTTCAGAGGCAAACGATAGTACTTGGTCGGGCTCAGGAACCTTGGCCCTTGATAGAGTCATAGTCAAGCCCTGAGTGTCTCCTTCCCACCCTTCCGATCCTGCTACACATCCATCCCCGAGTGTCTGTTTGGGCGTAGCTAGGTATTTATACCGGCTGCGTTCTCTGCCTCGGGCTTGATAGGGACCTCCACGTAGGGCCCGGTAGGTTCTCTTCCTGCGAGTCATTACACCGTGACCCGCAGGTCCCTTTGCACGGCTCGGGATAGCCGTTTAAATTCACTCGGCGCACCCCCCTGCCTCTCCGGCAGGGAGGTTTAACTTCACCCCCGCCCGCCCAACCGCCACCGCCGGAATGGCAAATCCTTCTGAATTGGAACGCTTCAAAGCGTTCGCAATGAGCCTCCACCCGTCGCTCTGGACGGAATACAATAGGGCCATCGCGGCCGAGCAACCCGCCGTCGCCATCGCGCAGGGCACCGAGCCCACCAGCGACCCCGCCGCGACGAACAAGAAGTCCATCCCGCGCTCCCGCTCAACGGCACCCCGCGCTCACCGTCAAACGCCGTACAAACGGCCATCGTCGCGCTCACGTTCCCCGGGCATTCAAGCCCCGACCCCAGCGCCCTCTGCGCTGCCAATAAATAATTCATTCGCGTCGCTAGTTCCCGAAGCGGACACGCCGACGCTAGTAGCTACAAACATTAGCTACTCGCCCGCCAGTCAGGATCCCGAACCCGAGTCCGACGAAATGGACACGGCGACAGTCAATGATAACGAGGGCTTCACCCTCGTTCAAAAAAACAAGCCCGCCAAACGTGCATCGCGTTCGCGTCCCGAGTCTCCGGAGACTCAGTCCCGCCCTCAAAAGGCACAAAAGACCGGGCTTAATAACCACGCCCCCCGCTCCGCAGCGCCCTCAGCGCCTGCCGGTACCTTTGCCGGCAGAAAGGCGCGTCGCCCGCCCCCCGTCACGGTCCAGAACAAGTCGGTCTGGACGAAACTCTCGGAAAAACTGAGAGATATGCGTATTCACTACACCCAGGCCAGTAGCACGGCCAACGGTATCCGCGTCCAAGTGTCCACCTCGGACGAACACCGTAAATTCACCAGGTTGCTCCGAGACAGCAACCTAGAATATTTCACATACTCCCTGGAGGAAGAACGTCACCTCCGGGTTGTAATCCGCCGCCGCCGCATCCCGGTGGAAATCACACCCGAGGAGGTCAAAACTGACCTCTTAGCCAAGGCCCTCCCTGTCCGCGAAGTGCACAGAATGCACGGCGGACAATCAAAAAACAGACCTCTCGACATGGTTCTAGTCATCCTGGAACTGACCCCCGAGGGCAGAGCCATTTTTAATGTTAGGAAAGTGTGTGAGCTCTCCGGAATAGCCGTAGAGCCCCCACACAAGAACCGCAGTCCTCCGCAGTGTCACAACTGCCAGCTGTACGGTCATTCGGCACGCAACTGCCATCTCCGTCCCAGGTGCGTTAAGTGCCTCGGAGACCACGCGACGAGCGAGTGCACGCGCACTCGGGAGTCGCCTACCCCTCCGAGCTGCGTGCTATGCGGCAACGAGGGTCACCCCCGCAGCCGCCCCCGCGCCCCGCGCGCCTCCTCCGCCCATGCGAGCCCCTCAGGCAGCATGGGGCCCCAGGCCCCGCCCGCAACCTCCCAAGGCTCAGGCCTCCCCGCTATGTAGTCAACGCTTCGGCCTCGACTATATGGCCATGCTTCTTCTCGAGCACGACTACCAAGAAGTGCTAGCGTACGATCAGTGCGGCACTGAGTACGGCATGATTGAAGCGATCAAACGCTTTCCCCAGCTGACAGCCACGCTCCAGCGTGTGTCCCGTGCTGCAGCTTTAAACACACCAACTAGAAATGGCTCGCATTAGACCTACGAGCCTCAACATATCTTTTTTCAACGCGCGAAACCTCCTTCCACAACGGGACTTAGTATCCACCTTTCTTAGGGAACGGGAGATAGACGTGTTTCTAGTACAAGAAACACTTCTAAAACCCAGTAGGCGCGACCCTAAGATAGCAAATTACAATATAGTCAGAAATGACCGTGCCACCCTAGGAGGCGGCACGCTCATCTACTACAAGCGTTCCCTCTATTGCATGCCAATAGACCCTCCCGCACTTACCAATATGGAAGTGTCCGTCTGTAGAATAGGCATGACTGGCCATCCGTCAATCACGCTTGTCTCTGCATATCTCTCCCCGAATAAAAGACTCCTTCAGTCTGATCTGGAGGCGCTTTTTTCACTCGATCAATCAGTCATAATAGCAGGCGACCTCAATAGCGGTCACACCCTTTTCAACAACCCGCGCAACACCCGTAACGGAGTCATACTCGAACTACTATGCGACGTGCTCGGCTTTGACGTCATAGCACCGCTAGAGCCCACGCACTTTCAAGACAATTGTCAACCGACAGTACTTGACATAGCCCTCCTCAAAGGTGTCTCACTTCGGTTACGACTTATAGAAGTCGTACACGAACTAGACTCCGACCACCGCCCGGTTATCTTACAACTCGGGCAACCGTTCGACCCCAGTCCGCCAAAAGTCAAAGTAGTTGACTACGCGATCTTAAATCGCTACTTATCCGATAACGCGACCCCGTCCAGCCTAGCTAGGATCCCCGACGTATTAGAGTCAACAGCAGACGCCGACTTAGCCATCGATTCCCTGGTCGACTACCTCCAAACCGGTGTAAGGGAGGCCTCGAGAGAGGTGCAAGCGGCGAACGAACGCCGTTTTATACTCCCCCCCGGCTTACGAGCGTTAATCACGGAAAAGAACGCCGCGACACGTGCACATGACTCTTATCCGACGAGGGATAACACCCGTAGATTACGACAACTTCAGAGAGAGGTTAGAACTCGCATCGGAGAGTACAGAGGTCACCGGTGGGATAACCTCTTAGAGGGTCTCAAGCCGTCCCATCTGGCTTACTGGAACCTCGCCCGCTCTCTGAAGTTAGAAGTTTCCGCCCAGATGCCGCCCCTCGAAAGGGGCCCCGATCTCCCACTCACGTTCGATAGCGACGATAAGGCAGAATGCCTTGCCGCAAGCTTGGAGAGCCAGTGCTCCCCAAATTGCGACAACGTAGACACTGCCCACATCGAAACTATCGAGACCGCTGTTCAGGAACTCACGTTGATTCCCCCCGCGGAAACGTTAACCCCGGTCACGCCAGATGAGGTCTGTTCTATCATTAAAGGCCTTAAGCCTAGAAAATCTCCCGGTCCTGATGGTATCAGGAATGAAGTACTCAAACTTCTTCCTGATCACCTTATAGCTCTTTTGGTCTGCATCTTCAATGCAGCCATAGCCCACTGCTATTTTCCAGCCGTCTGGAAAAAAGCTATAGTTATAGGTATTCGCAAGCCCGGAAAAAAAGCTTCGCTTCCCGATAGCTATCGCCCGATCAGTCTCCTAAACACTCTAGGGAAACTCTATGAGCGGATCCTTCTGAACCGTCTCAAGGTCGTTATAGACGACAAGAATTTATACCCGCCCGAACAATTCGGTTTTCGCGCCCGTCACTCGTGTACACATCAAGTGCAATGCCTCACGGAGCACATCACGAGTAACTTCGCCAAGAGCAATATCGCTCCCACCCGCACGCTTGCGGTCTTTTTCGACGTAGCCAAGGCCTTCGATAAGGTCTGGCACGCCGGACTGGTCCACAAGCTTCACCATTTAGAAGTCCCGGATAGGTTAGTACATTTAGTCCTAGATTACCTAAGCGACCGCACCTTCCACTACCGAGTGGAAGGAGTACTCTCCACCGCACGTCCCATTCGTTCAGGCGTCCCGCAAGGCTCCATTCTGGCACCTTGCTTATTCAATTTGTACGTCAGCGACCTCCCGAAGCCCCCCGGGGTCGAGGTAGGGCTTTACGCTGACGACACAGTCATATACGCGTCAAACAGACACAGAAAGAATCTCGCCTGCGCAGTCCAACGTGCCGTAACCATTCTCGGGGAGTGGTTTCGAACGTGGCGAATAGCTATTAATCCGGTAAAGAGCGCCGCGATTATGTTCGAACCGCATACATGTAAACTACCACGCACGGTAGGACCCCTCTCATTATTCGGTAGGAATATCCCTTGGGCCACCAAGACTAAATATCTGGGTGTCACCCTCGACTCGAAGCTTAACTTCAACGCACACGTTACTATAGTCCGGAATAGGGCCATCTGGATCCTTTCCCGCTTGCGTCCCTTGCTCAGTTCGGTAAGCAAAATGTCCTTAAGACATAAGCTTACACTATACAAGATGTGTGTCCGTCCGATCTTGACATATAGCTGCGCAGCGTTCGCACATATGTCCAAACATAACTTTGTCCGCATGCAAAGAGTCCAAAATCGGTTTCTCCGTCGCCTGCTTGACCCTCCAGCCTTCGTTAGGAACATGGACCTCCATAGGGACATGAGGCTTCCCTCGATAGAAGCCTATGTGAAATATCTCACCAGGAGATACTTCGATAGCGCTTCGAATCACCCCAACCCGCTCGTAAAATCCACCGTGAACTACGTCCCAGACAACTCGATCCCCGTTGCCAAACGTTATAAACGCCGTCCGCGAAATCTCTTTGTCGATCCCGACGACGACATTGAGAAAGCTAATAATTACTACGCGTCCGCTCCCGCAACATATGCGTGCTCGCGCCCACGCCCGCGAAACCACCGTTCCCTCCGCAGGGGACGAACGGTTAACTTCGCGCCCGCACACCCGCCACGACCACCCTCCTCTGCGGCAACTCAAGCCTAGGTCCGATCCATCGGCATGGAGCCCTTGAGCCAAGCAGCCGCTCGCGCGATACAAGTGACTGTACAATCACTAGCTTTCACAGCCATACATGACACTGCATTATACACACATGCACAACACACATAGGTACATAGGTTCTGTAAGGGACCTTTTTTTTTTCTTTTTTTGCCTAGTTAGAATAGACAAAAATTTCAGACCACTAAATACACATACACATGTTCCTTCCCTCCTCCCAGGGGGCAGAAACATGTATATATGTATAGTTAGTTTAGATCGAATTACGGATAGGGAATTAGTCAGATCGCGACTTAATTGCATACGCGCAACAGTCCGAGCCGAGGTCCGGCCACTTTGGCACCCTCGGATGTTGTTGCTTAGCTTTCGTGGCTGAGTGCCCTAAGCGCTCGCCCCCAAGCCCGGTAAAGCTGTAAAAGCCGTAAAGGCTCCAGGGCCCCTCAGGCTAACAGTGTAGTCAGTTCGAAAAAAAAAAAAAAAAAAAAAGGGATGTTTTGGGCTTAGTAGCACCTGTTGTGCTTTTTGCAAAGTTATTGATAAAACAATTATGGCTTGAGCATGTTGATTGGGATGAAACACCACCCACTCACATCATTACTTTATTTGAAAAATTTAAAGCTCAATTACCACTTCTTGCTTCGCTTACTATTCCGCGTCATTTAAATGTTTTTAAACGCTCAATTGTCAATATCGCCGCTTTCGCTGACGCAAGTCTAAAAGCTTATGGCTGTGTCATATATTTACATGTAACCGATTCACATGGTAATATACATGTACGCTTAGTTTGTGCCAAGTCTAAAGTATCGCCAGTCAAAATAGTTTCATTAGCACGTCTTGAATTGTGCGCCGCTGTCTTAATGTCTAAATTAGTAAAAACTGTATATGACGCATATGACACACGCCATAAAGTTAACAATATTTTTGCCTTTTCCGATTCAGAGATAGCTTTATCATGGATCCATTCATCTCCACATCGCTGGAATATATTTATTAGTAATCGCATAGCTAAGTGTCATGAAAATTTAGAACCCAAACATTTCTTTCATGTCGCTACTTCAGAGAACCCTAGTGATTGCCTATCACGAGGTCTCTTACCTGAACAATTATTATCCCATCATTTGTGGTGGCAAGGTCCTCAGTGGCTTCGTTTACCAGTATCTGCTTGGCCTCTAAGGTCTTTAACACCCGCTAACATTGAGGAACTACCGGAGAGTAAGTCCTTTGCTGCTACTACTATTACCGCTGTACCGCTAGTTCTATGTGAACTTTCACTAAAAATTTCCTCTTACAATAAATTATTACGCATCATTGTTTATATTTTAAGAGCTTTACGCATTTTACCTCGCATGGAAAATATTCTTATTAATGCTTCGGATTTAGACATCGCTGAAATTTTCTTAGTTCGCGCAATCCAAAATAATATTTTTTCCCAAATTCTTCAATGCTTAAATAATGATAAATTACCTGATGGCACTTTAAAAAAGCTCGACTTGTTTCTAGACAAAAACCGCATAATTAGAGTTGGAGGTCGCTTATCGAATTCTAACTTACCCTTCGATGCCCAGCATCCGATTTTGATGCCAAAAAAGGACCACGTTACTTCCCTTTTAATTGATTATTATCACCGAGCACACTGTCATACGGGTGCTCATTTGCTTAGTTCTATTATTCGTCAAAAGTTTTGGATAATTTCCGCTAGAAATGTCATACGACAACGCATACGCAAATGTAATTTCTGCTTTAAATGTGCTCCAGTGCTTCTGAGTCCAAAAATGGCTGACTTACCTTCGTATCGCGTACAAGAAGCAAAGGCATTTGTACATACGGGTATAGACTACTGTGGACCTATTAAAATAACTTTATGCAGACGCAGAGGTCAAAAAGGTCAAAAGGCTTACATTTGTTTGTTCATTTGTTTAGTAACAAGGGCAGTTCATATTGAACTAGTGCCTGACTTAACGTCAGATTCGTTCTTAAATGCATTTAAACGCTTTATTTCACGCAGAGGCCCAGTCGCTAATATATATTCGGATAACGGTACAAATTTCGTTGGGGCTAAAGCTAAGCTTGATGAGTTATATACGTTTCTTTCTTCGCATTCTTATTCAAAAGTTATAGCTGAAGAATTGGCTACTCGTCGTATTCAGTGGCATATGATACCACCTCGCGCACCCCACTTTGGGGGAATTTGGGAATCAAATATAAAAAGTTTGAAAACTCATTTATCCAGAGTTGTAGGTAATCAATTATTAACCTACGAAGAATTTTCTACTGTTCTTACACAAATAGAAACAATTTTAAATTCGCGTCCGCTATCTCTTTTATCTGAAGATCCGTATCCAGAACCGCTTACTCCCGCGCACTTTTTAATGTCATCTCCGCTTACCTTTTTACCTGCTTACGATATGAGTAAGGTAAATTCTTATAGTCTCTCTTCTAGAAAAATGCTACTTGACCAGATGGTACAATCATATTGGAAAAGGTGGCATTTGGAATATTTGCACACATTGCAAATGCGTCAAAAATGGTTTGACAAAAAATCTAACGCTATTCAGGTAGGAACCGTAGTAATTATTCATGAGAACGACATCCCACCATTACGTTGGCCGATGGGAGTTATAGTTGAAGTTTACCCTGGTTCAGACGGGGTTATTAGAGTAGCTTTAGTAAAGACCGCCAATGGTCATCTAAAACGACCTGTAGTTAAATTAAGTCCTTTACCTTCGCAATAACTATACTGCATTTTTAAAATATTTCATCCGCACTTTAATATTGAATCCGCATTAATTTCACATATTCGCATTTATTATAAATTAACGCTTACACTTTAGTTTTTTCATATATGTATTTATATTTCGCATTAACGCGCTTAGATTAATGTTTTTTCTTCTTTGAGAAAATAAAATTTTCTCAACGCGGGGGAGTATGTTGGCGCGTGTTAATTATTAGGCTTGTTGAATGTTGCCCGCAGAATTATCCTATCGCATCCACCCCCCCTGCCCTACTCCCCTCTCAACAGAACGCTTTGCAACGTGCGCGCATTCGCATCAAGGACATCGTCGCTCTCACGCATAAGTGATATAATAGTGGAACTTTGAAACAACCGCCGCTGAACATACAAAACGTCAGTGAAGACTTCTTGTAAAGAAGTTTCGCCGCGAGTGAGTGTTAGCAAGAATAAGGATTTAAACCACTAATCGCCGTTAAAACAGTGAGTCCGCTTTTCATATTTTCCCGCATCCGCACACCCTCGGCTTCCAGCCGCTCTTACCGCTCCAACAGTATATGTATTCTATCTTATTCTCTCGTAGGCTAAACCCTATAGATGTGTATTGTATTCTCTTTTTACTGTCGCTTTATCGTTTCATCGAGTTTGAAATCATAACGGTGCTGAAAAAGTTTTCACTTGAAAAATGTTGTATTTTTATTATACTTTTTTCAACAGTATTATAGCAGTACACAAATTTTTTTTATTCGT
Source organism: Saturnia pavonia (assembly GCA_947532125.1). Lineage (NCBI taxonomy): Eukaryota > Metazoa > Arthropoda > Insecta > Lepidoptera > Saturniidae > Saturnia > Saturnia pavonia. The sequence goes on from OX383906.1 coordinate 16,120,874, forward strand.
AGTAATTCTCAACCGATTTTCATGAAATTTTGTACAGCAGAAGTATACATTTTGTTTATACAACAAATATATCAAACATGTATACGGCACGCCTGATGGTAAGCGGCTACCTTAGCCTATGGAAGCTAGTAATACCATAGGCATCACTAGCGCGTTGTCGGCCTTGAACCACTCTACCCCAAAAGAGCTCTGGAAACGCTACTCATCGTAATCTTTACCTCGAGATAGTGAACATTGGAATTAGTTTCATGGTATTGTGTGCGAGTAAAAAATAAACGAAATATTATCGTTCTTGGATTATGGTCTTGAATCAGATATTGTGAGGTTTAATTGTGGATTGTGCACGACACGGGGCAAGTGATAGTTACAAAACAACAAATAAGTCACTTTATAAATGAGTCATATCTTTGGAATATTTGGAATTTGGAATAAGCAAAAATTTTATTGCAGTTCACGGAAACGGCCATTACCCTCAGGGATAAGGACATCCCCGGCCACATTACGGGTTATTTTCATCCAATGTATCGACATTAAGGCCGACTTCTTTCCTCATATTTGGAGCTGTAATATTTACATATATATTATATTTATTTATTTCCGGCTACTCTTAGTTTCGTCTCAGGAATCCCAGACATTCACAAAGTTTAAACACGTTACACGTTTATATCGCTGATGTTAAATTTCAGTACACCTACATGTTTTTTTATCGCCGTTTTTCATACACGAAATTCCACGCGGACGAAGTCACAGGCACAGCTTGTTATAATATATTTATAATTAAAACAACCAATTTAATTTAAAAGTATTGCAATTTAATGGTGTAACATATCAATTCTTTTTTACATTTATTACATTGAAAAAATAACAAATTGAATACAATTAAAATAAAACTTTTTGAAATGATATATAGTCTAGCTAAGCACAAGCTAAGCTACCTATTTCCCCCAGCACATGCCCGGCAAGCATACAGGTTCTGCGTCACTCGTAGCAGTGGGCGTTGCTGAAGCAAACGCCAGGATGGCGCACACTATCATCATTATGTACTTTAACTGAAATGGAAACACAAAACTGTAGTTATGTAGGTGTCAGGGTATCCTTGAGATGTTGGTGAAGGAATACACCGTGATGTAACGATAGTGTGATGATAGGACTCCTTTGAGTGCTCGCAAAACTACAAGTTGAAAATCTTTCGCCAAGTCACTACCAATGTGTTCCGACAGCTGCAATGGACAGCCAAATCCAATTCCGTGTCTACGGCTTTATTATGTCACTTAACATCAGGTGAGTTTGTAATCATACGCTGTCATATATATTGACAAGATGAAGGGATTTATTGCTAATAAACATCAATTCTATTTCAACTTGTCTGCTTGAAATGTCATAATTTTATATTTTTTCAGTGTTGATTTAAAAGTTTACTTTAATTTACTAAATATATCTTACCTAAATTAGATAATAAAATATTACTAAGGCACTCAACTTTTGTATATTTTCAGGTATATATAGATATTTTTTACATCTATTATCACTATGTAATCGATATCAATCAGGCGGATAAAAAGAAGATTCCTCCAGGTATTATTTCCTAGCATATTTTATTTAACTAATGAAATGCCATACGAAGTAGAATACGTATACTTAACGTTTGATTTGAACCGGTAAGATACGATTACGCCGTAGTAACCGACATAGATATATAATCTATTTTCCACTTAACAGACATTTAAATGAAAATATAAACATTTAAAAGCAAAATAATATTTCTACTTACAGAGTTCATGTTGGCAGTTCTTGTAGAATTGTGTTATAAGTAGATCAATTTTCGGTTTATATATACTTTTTCTTCGCTGAAAATGCAAATAAAATATTAAAATTACGGACATTAATCATTATTAGAAAAAACGCATCAAACCGTCCAACCGTCTCATAATATATTCTTATTAGGAACTAACTTGTTCCAGCGACTTCGCGCTCTTGACATTGCTACTGATGCACTCTTTTAATTGTTTACTCGTTCCTCCTAAGCCTAATTATGTATTAACATCGTGAATTTCAGAGGTCCTCGTATTCCGTTCAACATTTTTTTTAATGAAAAAACTATTTACCTTTCTAAATTATACACACATACGTACGTACATTTCAGATATATTTTGATGATACAGAAATAATTTAAAAAATTTAGGTAGATACAGATGATATTCCGCATCAGAGATTCCTTACTTGAAGGTCACAACTATAATTTGTCATGCTTGGCTAATGTTATGAAAATATTTCCGTAATTAAAAATAAGTGTTATTTAAATTTGTATATACCTAATTGACATAATCGAACATTCTGGAAATATTTAAAGGACTTCAATGATGTGAGAGAACTGGGTTCTTTCAATCGTGAATATGCTGGGTTGTGTTACTACATAACGTGAAGAGAGATTTGAGCAGGTCGGCATGACAGCGACGACAGCGGTGGTCGTCGATGCTGTTGGATGACACTGTACCTACTTGCCATCAGGTAAAGAGACCACTTTGCAGTGCTATGATAAAAACATTAAAGTCATTTCACCACAAATTTCACTTTAATTGTTTCTAAGTACATCTTAAAAGAAGTGCGACTGATGATAACACCTAGACCTAGACTGTCAGCAATCTGCGTAGCCCGAATACTGCGATAGTTTGGCCATATGGGAGTTGGGAGCGCAAGAGGGAGTTGCGCAAGTAGGTCATCGGGCCTGGTTAATAAAATTAGTTTTTTAATAATCAAGGAATAGTTCTCGTCAGTGTTATCGTGAAATTTTGATGAAATTAACGAGAAGTAATGTTAAAGTTCAAAGCGCTAATACCTAGTGTTCCTGCTCGCTAAGTAAAAATGAGACAAGTTATTTTTATTAATTTTTCGCGTACCTCTTCACTATATATTACATACTTTCATATGCAATTAGTAAAATAATGTTAATGTGACATTACATACAAATAGACCCTTCTATTTTATTGTTTATGTTATTATAGAATTCGATATTGTTAATACAAAGTCAACTGTCCAAGCAATTCTTTAAATACATATATAAAAACAATGTAAAATTTATAATGATTTATTTAGTTCTGAAACGGGCTGCGGGAAAACGACTCTCAAATTTTTTTCGTGATACATTTTCCTACAGTATTGATATAAATAATAGCTATCTAGAACCAAGCTTAACCGCTTTGATATTAATTTTTGGGGTAAGCAGAAAACACTTTGCTTTTCAAGTTGAACGGCATATTATTGAACTTCTAGAATTACAGACAAGCGAAAGCTCTGCCGATTTTAGCAGTTAACCGCTGTGTTCGTTAAGATTAAGTCGTTGTTAAGTTAATAACAGCGGTTTAAATATACATCACATTATAGACTACAAATTGCTGATTTCTTTCTAATTTTCTATCATACCCCTTTATTTAATTATTTGGTTGAAATTTAGAGGTCAGGTACCTTACAAAAAATATTGGTATTTTTTTTATAATACTTTCATTAGATATCTTTTACCGTGTGGAAAGTCGTGAGGAGATTAATAGAAGATATAAAGAAATTAAAAGTTGCCAATTGTAAGAATAAATTTAATTCTAAACAATAAAGTTGATTTGTTTGTTTGTGATTCTCTGATCTCAAATAGAAATAGATTGTATTTAAATGTTCGATTTGTATGTTATTATTTATTGTATATTGTTTTCCTTGTGTCTTAGTGCTGAGTAGTGTATCTGAGTAGTGTATTTTAGTTTATATCTTAATATTATTTTAATATACTAACTCCTATTTTGCATGCTGTGATTGCACATTGGAAGGATTCGGTCATTATACATATTATTATATATTCACTGAGGCCAGTATCCAGCGACGACTGGTGATGCGTTTTTTTTTTGTTAAGTTAAATTACCATATAATTATTCATCTTTATGGTAACTACTAGTTGACCCCGTAAACGTTGTTCAGTAGTTATCAGTCGACCACAGCGCCACCTATCGCTTTTTATAAAACTACAAATGTCGCAAACAAGCATAAGATCCGCCTGATGGCAAGCGGCTAGCGTACTCTTGTAATACCATAGGTATCACTAGCACGTTGCTGACCTATCCCAATGAGCTCTAGAAACTCTACTCGCCGCAGGAACACAACGTGATCTTCTGCACGGTGGAGGTATTGCACCAGTCGGGCTGCCCCAAGTAGAGAGAAATCTCCAAAGAACTTTCTCTGTGCCCTGCCTACCTCTCTTACGTTCAGCATTGCATAAAAACCCGCTTGGAAGAACACTTAGACCTACTGGATCTCCTGGTGATCGGTCCAACTGTTTTATTGTTTATCAATCTCTGTTTAAACCCTTCGGCGCTGGTGTGAACTGTTTGAAGACTTGGAACGTCGCGACCCACCGACACGTCCGACGTGGTGTTGCCAATACATTGTTAAATAAAATACATTATATTGATTCCCAACAGTCTCATATATGTATATCAATATTATTTTTATAGATATTAAATTAATTTAAGGAGGTCACACGGACAGCCCGTACCACGTTTATCAAAGCCTCTTTCGCTTGGCGGCCATCTTGTGTTCGTGGAAGGACTTGAGTAGGTAAAACGATCCGACGATGATGACCAAGGTGGTTCCCGACGCGACCACGTAGTAGTGGTCAGTGTTCCCGACAGGCACTTCCCAAATTAGCGTATCAGTTAACTAGAAAAAATATTTTTTTTTTCATTACTATTAAATACTAGATGTGCCCCGCGGTTACCCTTGTCTACCGAGCAGCCGCGCGACCAACGCACCCGTGTAGACTACCGGTGCTTTTACTTACCGTACTTGCTTCATAGTATATAATATGCTATAGGTATATAAATAGGCTATATTAAAATATTTTTTCAAATCTAACTAGCTTTTCTAGAGATTATCGCGTTTAAATTAACAAATAATATCTTAAGCTTTATAATATAGCATGGACTAATACTGTAGCCTGAAATGGAATCCGAGATATAAAATGTGTACAATGGTGTTGCCAATTCAAATAATAATCTCATTTGTGTGCTTTTTAGAAAAGTATTAAAATATCACAATAAAACTATAAAACAATAAAACTATACGTATAACTTAAAAATCTTGAACAAAATATTACAGATAAAAATATTCCTTTTATTATTTTCTATATATTCATTTTTACAACAAATTATTTTGTTTACTTGACTACTGAATTGGTATTTACGTTCAGGTTAACGCTTTGTTTCGAATTATCCGAATTATTTTATTATTAGCGCTGCTCCGTACGCGCCCACATTACATAAATGTCGAAACCACACTACAGTAATCTGCACGGTTTGACGTGCAATTTACTTAGAGTGAAATCGCGATATTTATTACGTAGTACATAATGAATATCGATGTAATAATTAGAATATATTATTATAATATGTAGCAAAGATTATTGCACACGCAAGTTCTAATAATAGTAGATAAAAACACAAGCAAATTTCATGTAAAAATTACCATATTAACCCGTCCGCGATCTCATTCGTCATATAATAATAGGCCATGTGCCGTTCTGCAGTACTGGCCATTTCAAATCAAAATAATTTTTGTTTGGCTAAGAATTCTAATTTCAAATTAATTTTATTTTAAAAACATGGAATTCTTTTTTCAAAAGTAGTCATTTGTTTATTGATTAGTGTTACATTTTCATTGCATTTCAATCTTTTTTGTCATCATGGATACGTTAAAAATTCGAGTAATTATGGAATATGAGTACCGTCGTGGCAGTAACGCGGCACAAGCGGCACGCAACTTCAACGACGTTTACGGAGCTAACACTACAAACCAACGCACCACCTGTTATTGGTTTGGAATTCCATTACCGACTATAGTCTCCGAGAGCTAGAGCTAACTTAAGTATATTGTCACTTAACATCAGTTGAGATTGTGAGCATTTTTGCCCGCTACTACCGAATATTCCAAGGTTTTCTAGTCCACAGCAAATGACAAAAACATGAACTGTATGTTTCAAATATTATAAAGAGTTAAAGTTTGTGAGTCCGGATGTAGGAGGTAATTTCCGGAACTAAATACTGATACGATTTTGAAAATTCTTTCATAAATAGGAAGCTACATCATCCGTGAATGCTATTTATTGGGTATATTTTATTAATATTAACGTACGAAATCGCGGTCAGTTGTTAGTTACCTATAAAGTTGTATTTTCCAGAAATATATAGTTACTGAAATAGTAATCTTATTTGACACTAAATCCTAACTGACCTGTCTCTTGCAATTTATCATTTGTTAGTTTAACTCACCATGGTGTACGGTATTTCCTTCCAACTGCATTTTCCCCTGGAACTTCCATTGCAAAGAAATGTGACATCCTGGGATATAGGCTTGTCACATACATCCAGTCTCTGGTCTGGGCAGCGCAAGTATAGTTTTGGAGGTTTGATCTCATTCGTGGCAGTGCTGGAATGGGTATATATAACATTATAAATTGTTACGTTGTAATACGAGGGCCATCAATTATGAATCTTATTACAATAAATACATAACAATTCAACCTTTAAAAATAATCAATACAACATTAATCATAGTTAAGCAATTTGGGATTATTTTCCCACTTGGCTGTACGATGACAAATACCTTCGCCTCTGTCATTTACTCGCGAAATCACAGATGAGAACGAAATTTTACGTCATGAACAATTGGTTGACATTCCGTTCTAATTTGTAATGGCTTAGTAAAAACGAACATTTTTGACTGTTTTAGTGTGTTCAAAAGCGACATTTCATAAATTCCGAATAATTACGAAACTATATAAGGAATGTGCCGTCTGCACTTTCCCTTTTCTGCGATTATTTCTTTTGTTCATCCTACCTCGACCTAGGACGCATCTTGGCAACTCAGGTTATCCACCAAAGATTATCTTCTAGAATTTCACGTACTTTTGCCGTCGTGGTATTTCTCGCCGTGTGTTGGCGATCGTGCACAGCATCATCAGATCGCTGAACCATAGAATAGTGGAAGTTTATCCACTTTATAACGCTGCCGTTGAACAGAACCCCGGTGAATGGGGTTCTTAGTTATACCTTTTACAAGTACTGTCACTTCAAAGCTGTCTAAGGACTACCGTCCGCCAGGAGTATGGAGAAGGTTCTGGGCCTCCCCACTACTGACTTGCTGACGCGACGGGCCGCTTGATTCCCCACGCAGTGAGATTGTAATATTTTACTTCTTTTGTACCCATAAGCAAACCGAATTTAATCAAGGGTTGTAACTTTAATATATTTTTTTTCCCTTTTTTATAGTTGAATTTATTTGAAATGAATATAAATTATTGTTATCTAAAATCCAGGTTTTTATTTCACTTAACCCAGGGTTTTATTCATAATAAAATATTGAACTTCATATCGAATTATATTGAACATTTTTCAAATCATTATTGTGTAGAGAAAAGTGCTACCTTGGCTAAAATCTAAAAAATCAATGTAATCTCCCAGTAATAATGGCTATTTAAAAATCAACTATTATTAATTTACTATTATTATTAATAACTATTAATAATTTATTAGTTAATAATTTATTTTCATTATTATCATCTAATATATAAAATTCTCGTGTCTCGGTGTGCGTGATTGAACTCCTCCGAAACGGCTCGACCGATTTTCGTGAATCTTAGCGTGCATATGGGCCAGGGTGGAGAATCGGACATCTATTTTTCATCCCTCTAAATGATAAGGGAGGGGTCCATCCCTAAACATATTTTTTTATTTTTTAGACAAAATTTTGTTTTTATTTTTTTATGATACAGCATACAAAAATACATCATCGTCATCATCATTTCAGCCGAAAGACGTCCACTGCTGAACATAGGCCTCCCCCAAAGATCGCCACAACGACCGGTCCTGTGCTGCCCGCATCCAGCGGCTTCCCGCAACCTTTACCAGGTCGTCGGTCCACCTTGTGGCGGGTCTGCCCACGCTGGGCGATCAACCCTGCGAGTGAAGCCGCGGGCACAGTTAGTTTTAGTATAAAAAGAAGCTCTGTTGGATTGCTAAAGTAAATACTTAGTATTATATACTTTAAATATACTAGATGGATTTAGATGCTATTTTCATTATTATGTAGGAAAATGATTGAACAGTGTGAATTTTTCTTTGCACACTTCATTTGTTTTAAATGACTTAGCAAATAGGTATAACACACAGGGTTTTCCGTGACCTGTTTTTTTTTTAATGAAATCACAGCATGTAATAATTATTATTTTAGAAAGATGAAGCCTTTTCGTATCAGATGCCAAGACCTATTTCGAATTACTATACCGTTACTTTATTTTTTTAAGGCTCACAGAAGTGGGTTTAATAAAACTTTCTTAAAATGTAGATGTTTCATTTATAAATGTATAATGATCAAACTCTTTGCTATGTGTAATCACAGCAAGCACATATAGGAGGAATTATATTAAAATAATATATAAGTGATGAATTAAAATGAAATACTCAGCACAGAGAAACAAAGAAAAAATACAAATCAAACATTTAAATCCAATCTATTCCTAGATAAGGTCAGAGATTTCCAAAAAATAAATCAACCTTAAAACGTTATTACAGAAAGCAAGGCTCGCTAGTGCCAAATTGAATGTTTGGCGATTAATAGTCATTATAAATTATTTATTATTAAAATTTTCGTATTAATTGACACATCACACCTTTAATAATGAACTGATGTAATTAAAAAAATCGTTTTTGGAGATAAACTGCATTATATCACAAAGTAACCTTCTTTTTACGGACTTATATTCATAATAAACGCTGTACTAATAGGTATTATATTATGAATCATTTTAAATACTAACTTGAATTTTTATCATTAAATTGAATCATCATTTCATCATTGAAGCAATGATGGCTCAGTGGTAGCGTGTACGACATCGCGTCCATTGACTTGAGTTCGAATCCCTGCAATGAGCCTGAGCTTTCAGTGAAGGAAAACATCGTGAGGAAACCATAGCATGGTGGAAGGGCTTTTTCCAATGCCCGCCTGGCTAGCTACCACCCTCAAGTTGAAAATCTGTCACCAAGCACCAATAGGTGTATTCCGGCAGCTGCACTTGAGAGCAAGTCTTCCACTAGGTTTAGTTGGGTTTAGTAGGCTTGGACCACATCGTCACTTAACATCAGGTGAGATTGTGATCACTGTTGCCATAACTATAATGATAAAAAAAATTAACTCCTTAATAAAAAATTTAACCCAATTATTTTTAAATATCATTTGAATGGGTTGATTGACAATACTTTAAATTTATTTTTATGAAAATGTAGATGTACCCGCACTTGCAAAACTATAAAAGTAATTTTGTAACAATAACGTTTCAGAGGTCATTTACTTTATTATTAAAGGTGTGATATATTATGCTGTTAACTATGCTTAATCATGAAGGAGTAATGAGTTGTTACTGACCCCCCACCAGAGACAGCTTGGTGATATCTAGCATGCACTGGCAGCCACATCTGTAAACTATCTTCAACCACTTTACTGATGATATAGATACTGCTTGGTTCAGATCGTTCTGCTGGTAGCTCTATATTGACTCGATTTTTTGAGATGGCTTTAACCTGAAAAAAGTGGTTGGCAAGGGCAAGTTTAAAAATTTAAAGTTAATTAAATAATCGTATTGGTTTATTGATAAAAAGCCTAAAAAAAATCTATTTTCCTCGGGAACACCAATCAGAAAATGTGATGTAATCCTGGAATGTTTATATATATATTAAGTGTTATTCTTATTAGGTTACTTTGTGACAAGTGACTCTAAAATTAATTACTAAGTGTAGAAATAGTAACTTTAAAATTCATAAGTTTCAACTGAAATTCTAGTAAACTTAACTTACACACGCACAAAATACCGTTAACCTTTGATTTATATATTGAATAATGGCATCACACGCAGTCGCATGAACATGGCGCTGCGTTTTTGTAGTATATCTTTTATTCCAATTGAAAATGTCTAATAATGAATGAAATATATTAGTTCGTCTGCATTATTTTCAACATATTAAGTGTTTAAAACAACTTATCAAAAGTTATCTACTCCCAGATTATACCTATTCCTTCATAAATATATGGCAATAATATTTTCTGTCACCAAAGTTTGTATTTGTCACCAATATGTATCCTCTAATGATAATATCTGTTATTATAACATTTTTTTTTTGTCATCATATTAATAAAAACAATATCCAAGTTTGGCATTGTGGCCTTAAGCTCACCTGATTTTATGTGACAATGTGGCCCAGGATGGTAACACGCTAAGCCTAGTTGGAGGTCTGGCTCTCAACTTCAGCTCTGCCGGAACACACCTATTGGTGCACGGCGACAGATTTTCAACTTGAGGGTAGCATCTAGCCAGACGGTCATTAGAAAAAGCGCTACCACCATGCTATAGTTACATCACAATGTTTTCCTTTACCGTAAGATCAGGCTCATTGTAGAGATTCGAACTCACATTGATCGGCGTGATGTACGTACACGCTATCACCGAGCCATAATTACTTCACATTGACTTGTGATAAGAAACAGAAGGAGCCGGCAAGCGTCAGATACTAGTAATATTGAAGGAGCATTTTGATATTGCTTGGTGATTCGCTTCTGGTGACATCTATTATTTTAAGAATGAATCTTGTTAATTAGGTCATTGAACATGCACTTATTTAGGGATAGTTAAAATTATACCTTAAATATACTACCATGAAAATTTTCATACAAGCAAGCATGTCACCCTGACATTGTACACTGAAGCAGATTTACAAATGTTGCCTATGTAACATTTAGTATAAAATTTATATAAATAAAACAGTTTACATTCTGTTGGAATGATGTTTTTGTTGGTGAATAAAAAAAATGGTGACGTTAATACTCTTTTTTTAGTTATAACAAAAAAATTGTCCTTCCAAAATAGCTTATAAAGAAATCCTTTAATCCTTATCAAATTACAATTGAGGGGCTTAGTTGGAGAAGTACCTAAGTTCACTTGTAGACATTTTCATATTCTTCTTTAATATTCCATTTCTACATTAAAATTTTAAAGAGAATGTCGTATTATTTATGAACAATAAAAATAGAAGATTTTTTTGTTCTATACATTGAAGTTTCATTTTCTTTTCGAAACCTGATTTTATAAACTAGAATGCCTTTCACAGGACATTACAGCAGACAAAGTATTGCTCCTTTACTATTAAATACAAATTGTTTTCTAGAAAATGTATGAGAAAAGTTATTACAATTTCTGATATTTTTGGTTTTAAAGAAAAAAAACTGAAAAATGAAAATAACTCAAAAACTTAAGCACAATCTCTTAAGAAAGTAGTCTTATAGCAAAATGGTTACTGTATGAACCCTTACTGCCCCATTCAAAAAACCTATCCTTTATATCAACTCCATTTTCAGAGTTAACAAACATTATTGACTAACCTTAGTCAGAATATTGAAGTCCTTTTTAAAGATTCTTAACCTGCTGTGACCACTTAATATCCAGTTTATACATTTAGCATTGTTATTAAATGGAATATGTCCGTGAATTTTTAATTAAACTAATTACTAACCTTAATCTTTATGCGAGAATTCTTAAAGATATCTTTAAGTAATGTATAATACATTAGAATAAGTCATTCATATTTTATTTAACATACCTTGTTAGATCTTCTCAATTCTGCCAATTCATCAGGATTTGCAAATACACCAGAAGGCAATGTCTGGTCCAAGCTCAATATGCAGTCTTTGTAAAGCCATTTATCCTCATCATCACTATCAAATACTAGCCCATAGGTTATGTTCCTTGAAATTATCAAATATATCATTTAGCAGGGATCCTTTTTTATTTTAAGGTATCGAATTTATAATTTTATATGTTAAATTATTTTACTGATGTTTCGTATTTATCATTTCATCAAAGTTTCAAGGCTCTTTTATGGATAAAAAAGGATTACGGCAAAATAATATTCGCCGACATCAAAATTAATTATATCTTAACTATTGAATTAAATTAATAATAACAGTAAAATAAAATACCTATGAAATCCTTCGTTGTGCAGTGTTTGTGTTAATTTTACATTAAAATTACATTTATTTGTAGAGACTTCTTTGCAAACGACGATAAAAATGAAAATACCAATTTTCATACGTAATATTGAATAAAATACCATTTTTATTAAGTAATGTTCAAAAAATTACTTAGAATGTAAATATAAACAAGTTCACATGGTCTTATTTTTTAAGAATTAATATTTTCTCTATATGTATTACTCCCGTATTTGGATACACTTCCATTGACATTTGATAATTGACAGTATTGACACTAGGCATGCAATAATTGCTATTTAAAAAATAATAGTCATTACTATGAAATTATATTTTTTATCACTGCTATTTCACATGTCGCACGTGACAAACAAAAGGGTATTAAGTCCAGAAAGGCGATATTTTTTTATTTGCCGTAGATAATCTACCTTTTTTCTCTATAAACTGGTAAGACAATAGTATTTTAAGTCCAAATAGTTTATAAGATTAGATAAAAAAAAATTTATTGACCGTTCAATCACACCGTTTCCGAACCAATCAAAACGGTCACATCTTACGCGTCACACATTCATTTCGAATTACGACCATTTCGTTGTCAATTTCGGAACAAATGCGTAAAATGTGAGTATTCTATACAGTATTATTTATACTTAATACCTTTTTGCCTTAAATTAATACGATCATTTTGTATCATTTCAAAATTATTACTTATTGACTTTTTAATTTTAAACAATTTTTGATCTTTAGGTAATGATATATTTCAGAATAACACTTTATAGCCCTTAATTTGTTTGAGATAATACAGATAATACTATTTTACTTGCAAGTTTTGCTCAGTGAGTGGGAATTATAAAATGAAATACTACCTTTTTGTCTGTCATTTATTGTTAACTTTCTTTGAAATTTTAGCTTAACACTATGAAGCGAAATAGGAGAGCTGAAATGATAATGTGGGCAGTCTACTACCGCCAAAGTACATACAAGAAAGCAATTACAACGGTGAAAATGAAGACCCGTTTGTTGAAGGTGATGATATTAGCGACCCAATGTATATCCCTGAAAATTATTCGCAGTGTCGTCAACTCTCAAACTTTGAAAACAGAAAAAATACAATAGAAGTAGACTTTATGATGAATTGTTAAAACATGTAAAGAAATTGAAACCTGAAAAAGTCCTGGTCCAGATAACATAAGTAGCGAAGACCCCCCTATCTTAATTGTATACGTACATAAATCAAATGTTCAACAAGGTTCTTGAAACTGGTAAAACTCCTCAGCAATAGTGCAAGTTAGACATAATACTTCACTAAAAAAAGGAAATCCAGCAGATACTGGAAACTACAGGCCAATAAGTTTACTGCCACGTATTGACCTACCGTTGACCTGACGTTACCTCTATGTTATTGAGCAGGATATCATCAAAAATAGATAACAATCAAGTAAGGGAATAAGCTGGTTTCTGGTTTGAATTCTCCACTATTGACCATATACACACATTAGATCAAATACTTGAAAAATGTAAAGAATATAATCGTCCTCTTTATATAGCCTTCATAGGTTACTCAAAAGGCATTCGATAGCATGATCGCTTTTTGTTATTGAAGTAACGTACTTTAGATGTTTTGAATGACCGTAAATGTAAATGTTACAATTTTTTTTACATGTAGTGGACATCTTAAAAAAATAAATAAAGTACGGGCGATAGCGAAAAAAAACATAAAATATCATTGTTATTACTGAACTAAAATTAACGTAATTAATTATCAAATTATTATTTTCTTTTAAATGTGTATATAAATTCACACATGACCATGTAATTCCTATCTAAGCAAAGTTTGTATTACGGTAACTAAACAGTTGATATAGTAAACATATATATTAAGGTATTTAATATAGCTTACCTACTTCCTCTGATGGATATGGTGTTCAGCCGGTTCCACTGAGACATGTTAGGTTCAAAATTATATTAACTTAAAAATATTAAATTTAGAGTAAAGATTGAATTGAATATAATTATTTTTCATTTACCTTTTACAAAAAACACCACCCAATAATCTATTGAACTACTTGTTACCCCACCGAGAGATCTGGAATCCACCACCGGTCGTCACAGTCATGCCGGTCTGCAAGTCTCTCTCCATCTGGATATAAACTGGCTGATCCCGAAACGCGATAAATCAAAATTGAGTTACTGTGACGGGTTTAGCGCCCAGCTTGATTATATGGCTGATCTCGGCTCGGACTGTTGCGCGTATTCAATCAAGTCGCGATCTGACTAAATCCCTATCATTCGATCTAAGCTAACTATACATATATACATGTTTCTGCCCCCTGGGAGGAGGGAAGGAACATGTGTATGTGTATGTAGTGGTTTGAAAATGTTTGTCTAATCTAACTAGGCAAAAAAAAGAAAAAAAAGGTCCCTTACAGAACCTATGTACTTGTGTGTATAATCCAGTGTCATGTATGGCTATGAAAGCTAGTGAATGTAGAGTCACTGTATCGCGCGAACGGCTGCTTGACTCAAGGGCTCCATGCCGATGGATCGGACCTAGGCTTGAGTTGCCGCAGAGGAGGGCGGTCGTGGCGGGTGTGCGGGAGCGAAGTTAACCGTACGTCCCTTGCGGAGGGAACGGTGGTTTCGCGGACGGCTGATCTCGGAACGTGACAATCTTAAGCGTGCCATTATAACAGCTGTTACATAATGTATTGTGGTCACGATCCAGTCGGACACAATTATCTTGTCTTACCACCAAGCACGTTTAGATGTATAAATAAATAAAATAAAAATATAATAATCATTAATTTAGATAAGTAACATACATAGTTGGTTAGTAAACAAAAGAAAAATCTTACACCTATGTTAGTAGACGCTAATATTTAGAAAGAAGTTCGCTTCTTATGATACATCTCCTAACAAGATGAGCAATAATAGAAGAGTCGTACCTCTCTGCTATAGTTTTCAGGACGGAGTTGCAGCTGACCCGCACTCTGCAGAGCAACGAGGCAGACCTTTGTCTGACGATGGCATGAAAGCCATCGACGTGTGCCTGTGTAAATATACCATATGCACTGCGGAAACGGGACAGACCCATCAACATCCAGTGGCGGATTTACAGTCTTGGCCGCCCTATGCAGTGTAGCACCGCCCCCTTCTCAGCTCATTATTTAATAAAACATTTCAAATTTGATGGTATTAAAGTACAGCTTTACGATGTCAATATTGTAATTCAAACTAAATTTTTATCCATGTCTGGAGTCTTAATATATATACTTCATATTATTCTTTAGTGTACTGTTATTGAAGTGAAACTTCTTATGCGACTTCCAAGCGTTAAACGTTAAATGTTAAACATTTAACGCACATTATCGGTCTCTCCTCTTTGTGTGAGCCAGAGCGAGAGAGTAAATGTCGGTGTGTATGTATATTGCACACTGTTTAAATAAAATAGAAAATGTCTTTTAAAATGAAGTTTCACTTCTATCGTGTGTGAATCGCACACACACCTTTTTTTGTTTATTGTCATCTTATGTTTGCATTTGGTAGTATATTTTTTGCCACGATTAGCCGCCCCTAATATCTGGCCGCCTTAGGCCTGGGCCCAATTAGCCTTAAGGGAAATCCGCAACTGTCAACATCCCGAATCCGTTTTTATATTGAATCCGCAGAGCGCTGACAGCCCGTTGAGTATAAATGGTTTTTGAAGTGAAACTTCTTATGCGACTTCCAAGCGTTAAACGTTAAATAGTAAACATTTAACGCACATTATCGGTCTCTCCTCTTTGTGTGAGCCAGAGCGAGAGAGTAAATGTCAGTGTGTATGTAGGGGAGAGTGGGGTAATCGCGGACGCGGGGTAATCCCGGACACCACGATTTCAGTACCTTAGGAAAAAAATTTGTTTTTTATTACTTGGAATTGTAGATTAATGTATACGTAGTGTCAGGCAATAAGTCAGCTGCTCAGGTTCTGCATTTTATTCAAGGTAAATATTATTTAATATTTTCATCCTTTTGCATGTAATTTTTGTCATGTATATATTCGTTAAATTCTCGCTACACATAAATGATATAATTTTAATTTATTTACGATGTGTTAAGTAGAATTTAAGAAAAATTTTCTGACACAAATACTTATTTTTATTTATTTCTAACCTCAAAAAAATATTAAGTTTTTATTTTTTAACGTTGTGGGGCAATGGCGGACGAATTGAGTGGGGTAATCTCGGACGTTCGCAATTGCCCCACATCGATAATCATACTGTACAATTTTTAATTTTAATTTTGCTTTTTTCCAAATGGCTCGAAAATATAAAAAGAAAATTGAAAAAAATATGATTTAAACAATTTGGAACGTGCAATAAGAGAAGTAAACAATTAACTATAGGAAAAGCAGCTAAAAATTATTCTATACCAAAGTCAACTATATATGATCATTTAAAAAAAGAAGTTTTAGTTCAGCCCAAAAGTGGAAGAAAATCTGTATTTTCTGAATCACAAGAAAAAGAATTAGCAGAGCATATTATCAAATGCAGTAAACTATTCTATGGATTGACTGTTGAAGCTGTACGGAAAACTGCTTATAAGTTTGCAGAAAAAAATAAATTAAATCACAAATTTAATAAGAACTCTCAAATGGCAGGTAAAGACTGGTATTATGGATTTATCAAAAGACACCCTGAAATTTCATTGAGAAAACCAGAAGCTACTTCCTTAAATAGAATAACTGCTTTTAATCCAGATGAACTATAAATATTTTTTGATAATTTAGAAACTTTACTAGACTGCCATCATTTCAACGCTGATAGTATTTTCAACGTTGATGAAATGGGTATCACAAATGTTCAAAGAAATTCTAAAATCTTAGCTCCTAAAGGTCAAAAACAAGTGGGTAAGGCTACGAGTGGAGAAAGAGGAGCTACTACAACCGTTGTATGCTCATTTAGTGCTTCGGGAAAATACATTCCTCCGTACTTTATTTTTAAAAGGAAACGGATGAATCCTAATTTGTTGCGAGGAGGAGACAGTAATATGGTTGCAGCAGTTAGTGACTCTGGTTGGATTAACGAAAATTTATTTGTTGAGTGGCTACACCATTTTATTTCACATGCTCAACCAACGCCTGAAAAATCTGTACTATTGATTTTAGATAATCATGAAAGTCACATCAGTCTTGAATCTTTTTTATTATGTCGTCAGCATGGAATAATTATGCTTTCACTTCCACCACATACTTCCCATCGTCTGCAACCATTAGATTTGACATTTTTTGGTCCACTAAAAAGAGCATATTACCGACAATGTGATTTATATATGGCTGAACATGTATGAAGAAGAATTACACAATACGAAGTTGTTGAATTGTTCACCAGAGCATATAATAATGTCAGTAATATAGAAAAAGCAACTAATGGATTTAAAGCAGCAGGTATACATCCAATGAACCGTGAAAATTTATCAGAAGTTGCACAACCTAAAACCGCAACTAGTACTTTGACACCTGAAAATGTAGACACTGAAAATTTGCCTGACGAACAGTTATCGTTGAATCAATCGACAGATTCAATCAATCCATCAGTGCCCCTTACTGATATTGTTACCCTGAGGCACCTTACCAAAGAAAAGTACGAACCGAAGAGTTAGAAAAAACATTCCAATGAAAGAAATTTTAGAGGAAAAGAATCAGAAAAAAATGACTAAAAAGCAGGCAGAAGAAATAAAAAAAATAATAATTAAGACTGGTATATTAACTGAAAAAGGTGTGAAGAACTTAGGAAATTTCCTTGGTAAAGGGCAGGATGAAAAACCAAAAAAAGACGAAAAAACAAAACAAAGAAAATAAACAAACTCAAAATGAGTATTATTGTATTTTTTGTGCGGGAAAATATGAAGAACCATCCACTGAAGAATGGATAATGTGCTATGGATGCAATTTATGGGCACATGAAGAATGCAGTGATGGTGAAAGCACAAGCAAAGGGTTCCTCTGTGATTTAAGTAGAGATTAATTCAAATTTATTCTTTATTAATTATTTATTTTTAACTTATCTATTAACAAATGACTTATATGCGTACTGTTCAAGATGATTTTATTTAAAAAAATTAATTTCTTATGTTGAAAATAAGTTGAAACTATTTATTTATCTTAAATTATTCTACTCGTTACTACTTAATATTTACTGTCCGTAATTACCCCACCAGTGTCCGGGATTACCCCACGGATTTTAGAGGATCACGAAAATAAAACACTTTTCTTTTTTTGACAAAAAAATTACTTAATTTTCTAATTTAATTAAATATTATGATTAAAAGTAATAAATAAAACCTTTATCTTTGTTATTAATCAATAAATTAACAGAGTTTTTATTTAGTATTTTTAATATTTACTTTTTTCCTTAGGTGTTGTCACGTGGACAATTAAATATTTATAATGTATCAGAAAATAAATATATTAAAAGAAGTTATGGAAGTGAAAATGGAAAATAGATTAATATGTGTAATCCGAAGGCATTTACATTATCAGATATATAAAAATAGAGTACCTTATTAAATCTATTAATTATAGTAACACTTTCACCAATAAAAAAAATGTCCAGGTTTTTAATATATCCGTCCAAGATCTGTTAATGAAATTGCGTCGTGAGACGCTTATGTTTCAATAAACTCCATTCAGTTCCATTATTATTTCTGCTTCCTCAAGCCAGCATGATTGAATGTATCCGCCAGGTTTTTAATTTGTTTTGTAATAATTGTTGACTCTTGACAATTTCGAGTAAATAGTTTCAATTCTTAGAATAACGATTACAATATGAGGGGCTCTTGCTGTGTAAGTATGTCTTCAAATAATAATGTAGAATAAGAAAATATAAATATACTTGTAAAAATCTTGTAAAATAATATAGTGTTTTCATAGACGTCCGATCGGCAAGTCTCTCGTAAAACAGAATTCATATGTCATGTTTCAATTATTTTCGTGTCCTTCTATATTTTAAATTTAAAAGATTCTTCAGTCAAAATACAACATTAGTATATGACCTACTTATTCAATATATAAATCGTAAAAGAAGTTTGTATTAAAATATAATAAATGAACTAAAGATATGATGCCTTCGGAAGCAGCCGAAACATAATAAATTAATTAATGAAATCGGAACTAAGTTAAAATAAATATATATAATTAAAAGATAAAAAATGATTGAAAATACAATCATTACAGTGTCCGCGATTACCCCACTCTCCCGATATATTGCACACTGTTTAAATAAAATAGAAAATGTCTTTTATAATGAAGTTTCACTTTTATAGTGTGTGAATCGCACACACACCTTTTTTTTTAGAACTGACTATGCTGTTAGCCTTAGGGCCCTGGAGCCTTTGCGGCTTTTACAGCTTCACCGGGCTTGGGGGCGAGCGCGAAAAGCACTCAGCCGCGAAAGCTAGGCAACAAGCTTCAAGGGTGCCAAAGTGGCCGAACCTTGGCTTTGGCTGTTGCCGATCATGCGAAAAAGTCGCGATCTGACTAAATCCCTATTCATAGAAATTCGAGCTAACTAACTGTACAAATATACAAGTTCCTGCCTTCTGGGAGGAATGAAGGAACATGTGTATATGTATTTAGTGATTTGGTAATTTTTGTCTAAACTAACTAGCCAAAAAAAGACTCAAGGGCTCACTGGCTCAAGGGCTCCATGCCGGAGGAACGGACCTAGGCTTGAGTTGCCGCTGGAGAGGGTGGTCGTGGCGGGTGAGTATAAATGGTCCACAGGCTGCACGTATAAAATATATGAGTGAATTATAATAAGAGCCGCAAAAATTATACGTCATTGGTAATAACCGTAACATAAGCGAGAACGTACGTTCAAATCGAAAACAACGAGTATTATCCCCACTCGACTCGCGCGTCTCAACAGTCAACTTACACAAGACAAACGGTCTCCGCACTATTCAGTAACTCACCTGACTAGGTAGCCAGTTTACGTGCGACACGATAAACGGACGCTTGTGCGTCATCGGGAGTAAACATTTGGACCCCACTGTGAATTTGAGGTTAGTTTGTGGCATTTGTTTTAACTGTTATTCAAAGTTGATGTGATGTAATTTTTTGTTTTAACCGATGACTCATAATATAAGGAGAACAAGCGTTTTGTCCTATTGCTGTTTGTATATTTCGTGACTGTTAGCTTTGTTGCAAATTTGCAAAACTTTCTTAGCGTCTACATTTAATTCCTTATTGGGCTTAATTTCTTACTTAGTTTTATAATTCGCATTATTTCACATCAAAATTTCGTAATTCGTTCCTTTGAATCGAGAGTAAAACTTATGTTTAGTGTAAAATATTTTGTTAAACTTTATACAGCGGTAGGTAGGTTGTAGGAAAAGTTTATAAATCGATGGCTCCCACGCATAAAGTCGAAACACATTTTTGAGTAAAATTGTATTTTTGTGTCATTAGAACCATAATATACCGTATTAAACATTCCTGAACCCTAATTACTGAATTCTAATATCTTCTATAAATTATGAGTTTTTGAATTACACAAATGAACTATATCAGTAACGTTTACAAAAATAGCTCTCCTGAAAAATATCGTTTTTTGCATTACGACCTTATGCGTGGGAGCCGTCGAAATGTGGTTTAAAAAAGTAATATCTGTAATTGCGGATCCGATTCTAAACATTCAGTAATCGAAAGTGCTATCTATATATAGGCCATGTATTATTCTAATTAAGCTTCATATTGTAATTAACGCGTACGAAGAAGTTTCGGACGGTTGCTAGTAAATAAATCTACTTACATATTTATTTTGTCTGATAATAATCCGTTGTGCCTATACTTATGTATAGCTATATTGCTTTCGTCGTCAAATCAGAAATACTTTACGTAATTTAATCCTTAAGAAGGCACTTAGGCATGAACGTTAAAAACAACTAGGTAAAAGAAGTAGGGCACAGATAAATTTCTTTGGAGCTTGGGTCAGTCTGACTGGTGAAATACCTCCACCCTACAGAAGATTGCAGCTAAATAACCTTGTGGGTTCCTGCGATTAGTAGGGTTTCTAGAGCTCCTTGGGGTTCATGGTCGGCAACGGGCTACTGATACCTCTGATGTTTGATGATATGACAAGCGTTCATAGGCTACGGTAACCGCTAACCATCGCGTACAACAACGTACGCTTGTTTGAAAAACATATCAGCCATCGAGAAGAGTCAGCATGAACCTCGATCGGTTTAACCGTGTAAATAATGTTAACAGTTAATAATTATTTAAGTTCATGCTTTTTTATTTTTATACCACGAAGCAAGCGAACAAGCGTGCGGTCCGCCTGATTGTAAGTGATCACCGCAGCTTAAATACGCATGCCGGCAGCATCACATGCGTTTTGCAAACCCTTCAAAAACCTGTTCACTCCTCTCTTGAAGAATCTCTCACATCACTACCATTCACAAAATGACCCCCTATAGTGACATTTTGACAGTAAAACCGGCTTGTCATGCTCCTTGAAGTTCACCGTTCCCTCCGCAGGGGACGTATGGTTAACTTCGCTCCCGCACACCCGCCACGACCGCCCTCCTCTGCGGCAATTCAAGCCTAGGTCCGATCCATCGGCATGGAGCCCTTGAGACAAGCAGCCGCTCGCGCGATACAAGTGACTCTACAATCACTAGCTTTCACAGCCATACATGACACTGAATTTTACACACATGCACAACACACATAGGTACATAGGTTCTGTAAGGGACTTTTTTTTTTTCTTGTTTTGCCTAGTTAGAGTAGACAAAAATTTCAGACCACTAAATACACATACACATGTTCCTTCCCTCCTCCCAGGGGGCAGAAACATGTATATATGTATAGTTAGTTTAGATCGAATTACGGATAGGGAATTAGTAAGATCGCGACTTAATTGCATACGCGCAACAGTCCGAGCCGAGGTTCGGCCACTTTGGCACCCTCGGATGTTGTTGCTTAGCTTTCGTGGCTGAGTGCCCTAAGCGCTCGCCCCCAAGCCCGGTAAAGCCGTAAAGGCTCCAGGGCCCCTCAGGCAAACAATGTAGTCAGTTCGAAAAAAAAAAAATGCTCCTTGAACATACATCATTCTATCGACGTAGGTTCGAAAACGGCAATGAGTTGTCGGTGAAGGAAAACGTATTCATGTTTAATTTATACATATTACTTTTCTAGTTTAATATTTTTGCGTTGGCTCATTTTTATTTTATTGCTATTAAATTGGGTTTTTGAAATATATTTTTTGTGATAAATGGAAAGATCATATATAAGTTTTATAACAAAACTATTTTTTTTTTGCAATATTTCAAAATAAAAGTTAATTTTTCAATACAGTACCGAAAACGCGCCGATCGTTCCCGAACAAACCAGAGCGCGTGTGACGTCACAATGTTAATGTCTACTCATTGTAGCACACAACTGATACAGTGTTTTGACTCTTAATCGATGAAATTCCTTTAACATTATGACATCACAAACATGGCGATCAATCGTGGCGCGGTCGTATTCATGTGATTATTTTTAAAATATAACAATTTTCAATTGTTTATTATTAATTAAAAAAAAAGTTTTTCCAATTGACTTTTATCATAATTATGACGAAGCTTTAAAAGCGTAAAAAAATCGATTATTTTTAAATATCCCATTTTTTATTGCACTAGCTACAATATCTTTTTTTTTTCAAATTACCGCTGGTTAGCTGGAAGAAAATGCTTTATAGCATTAAGCACGCGTATGTAAAAACTAAAAGTGAAAGTATTCATTTATTCATCATGAAACCACAGCTTTGATGTAGGGATATTTTATAACCAGGCGGTGGTTAGCTACCACCCTCCGGTTGAAAATCTGTCGCAAGGCAACTATAGGTGCGTTCCAGCGGCTGTACTCGAGTGCTAGTTTCCCACTAGGTATAGCGTGCTACCATCTTCAGCCACATCGTCACATAACATCAGGTGAGATAGTGGTCTAACGCAAAAGTTGTAAAGTATAATTGTGCCCCACGGTTTCATGCGTGTTAAATTTACATATTAATTTATTAGTTGACCAATTATCTACCGCGCGCGGCGCCGGTAATGCAATCCATATCGTCATACTCACTTCCCGTACTTGCTTATTTTGCTTGATGTTCACAGTTTCTGCTCGGCTCCTTATGGTCGTAGCGTGTAGTTCTAGAGTTTAACGTGTTCTAACAAGCAAATAAAACAACATTCCCTTGAGATTAATATAAGTATAGATTTAAAAAGTTATTAACTATGATCTTTCGGAATTCAATGCCAATCAAACGTGTGCAAACTAAATAAATATTTAGAACTTTTATTATAACAGCAAATGTTGTAACTAGCTATCACATGATTCACAATTATTAAATGTAAATATCATTGATCTCTGTGACGTAGATCTCTATGTCAACATATTATTCCGATAACTTAGTCAACTACATCATTCACTGGGAGTAAATTAAACATCAGTACATTACTGATAAAAAGTATTTTATTATTTACCCGTTCCACAATTTAATTGACTTCTATGCCAAATTTTATTAGAATCCGTCCACACATTTAAGCGTGGTTGATGGGGAAACGTTCATACAAACGTACTTTCACATTTATACAAATTGGAAATCGGTTAAATGATAGGATTTAAAATGTTTTTTTTTTTCTCATCGGATGTTAAGTGGCGATGTGGCTCGAAACGATAACACGCTAAGCCTAGTGGGAGAATTAGCTTTCAAGTGCAGCAGATTATCAACTCGAGGGTAGCCAGGCGGACGTTAGAAAATACTCTATATGAAACCTATGCTTCCATAACGATGTTTTCTTCACTTCAGCCCATTGCAGGGATTCGAACTGTAGATTAAAACATAATTTCTAATTATTAACTGGCAATTTTCAGAAACAATGTCCTATTATATAAAATAACATGCATTTCAAGAATGATGTTTTTGAAGTTATAGTTCTTTTGGCGCGTTTAATAGATGGTAAAATTGACAGATGCGCGCGCATCAAGTGACTTGATGTAGTTATCAATGATAATAATGTGAATTCATTTGAACCATTTTTTATTGTGTAAATATAATTTAAGCTTTTATAACTAACTATTTTGGCTAATTGATGCAAAAAGATCTTCGCCTTCGAAACAATAACATGCGACTTGTCCAGTATCTGCGCAATTTCTTGCCAATTGTCAGTTTGAAGCTGACGCAGATTCGCCTCTACTGTGTCAGGCCAGCGAAACCTGTGCCGACCAATTAGATGACGATCAGTTAGTCGACCAACTAGATGACGACCAGTTAGCCTACCAACTAGATGACGACCAGTTAGCCGACCCAAGTATGCTCTTTTGACTGCTCGATCCTCACTCATTCTTTGGCCGAGCTAGCGAAGTCTATTAGATGTTGTGTAAAATTAAAAAGGTCGTGAAATTGACCATAAATTCAACTTCGGACATAAATAATTTTCGTACAAGTTAACTTATAATAAAAATTGATATTTTTTTGTATAACAATATGTACCAGTAATTCCAAGAAGTTGATCCGTTAATTATTTATAAAGTTCTAAAGCTTAACAAAAAATAACTGATACTATTTGTATGTGAAATGGAAAATTGTGATGAGGCAGTTATTATAATTAAAAACTCATTATTATCTACACAAAAGATAAGTTCGTTGCGTCTTCGAAATCTAAGTTGAAAACTTCTTTAGGAAAAGTAGTTTCGGGACAAATACAACTTCTGACTCTCATGTCTCGACATGTAAGCCGCGATGAATGCTAATTTATGATTTTTTAAATTAAAACCAATTGCCCTTTAACAGAAGAACATCAAACGTTTTCGTTTCTATTCGATAAACGTTATTTTGAGGTCGAATGTTTCTTATTTCTGTCTGTAGAGATATTGTACACCCTTCAATCATAATTCGCTACCGCGATGCTGATTTCGTTCAGTTTGATTCGCTTCGGTGTCTGATATGTTATAGAAAGAACATTAATAATAACACCCCGCCTTAAATAAATAATATATATTGAAAGCCAGTATACAAACACACATATGTTATGACAAGTAAGTAAATAAAAATAACAACGTTATTATAAAACAATGCATTTGTTACGGTCTGGCAACTGTAAGTGGATAGATTTACATAAAACCGGAGTCACGAAGTCAGCATTACATTATATTTACGATACATTTTATGTATCGTGGGTTTCATTCGTTATAAATATATTCAGATTTTCCTTCAGAAATCCTTTTCGACTCTTGTCTGCTAATGGAGCAATTTACGATTTAGTCATTTAGGGATATACAAAGGTGGAAAAAATAAGACAATTAAGAAAAACTAGCTGTGCCTGCGGGTTCGCTCGCGTGAACTACAAAATGTTGTCGGTCGAGCGCACACTCGAATTGTTCTGCCCCAAAAATGCTTATTGTGGGTGATCCTTAGAAGATAGACATATTATGCTGTCGCAGACTTTTTTGTAGGTCTTTTTATGATCTACAATTATATAGTACATTCATTTGATATATTTCTTATGATTTACTCAGCGTAAGTCATTTAGCACCGCCCCAAAAGCATCTTTTTTCCGAATTGATTCACCATTATCTTCACTGCTTATTTCGTATGTTACTTTATCATACAAAATATATCCTATAACC
This sequence comes from Saturnia pavonia, assembly GCA_947532125.1. Classification (NCBI taxonomy): domain Eukaryota; kingdom Metazoa; phylum Arthropoda; class Insecta; order Lepidoptera; family Saturniidae; genus Saturnia; species Saturnia pavonia. Next base: position 16,146,594 of record OX383906.1, read on the forward strand.
TGGCCAGATAATATAGCTGCGTTAAAAAAAAGAACCATTTTTTTTTTCGAACTGATTATTCTGTTTGCCTTAGGGGCCCTGGAGCCTTTGCGGCTTTTACAGCTTTACCGGGCTTGGAAGAACCATGTAAATCGGATAAGTGGTTGTCGCGTGAAAATAACATAAACGGACCGACAGACTAGGGTTGCCAACTTTTTTTATATCAAATATAGTATTTTCTAGTCTTATTACCTGAAAAAATATAGTAGTAGCCGAAAAAATATAGAGCAGGTTTCAAATGAATATTTGATTTTTTAAAAGAATATGTTTTATTTTCTACTTGATAGACAAATATTGATGATAATGACAAATACTCAAATTGAACATGATATACCAAGTCTCGTTAGATATAGAAAGTTCAGATTAGGGTTATATTATACTTAGGTAGGTACTCCAAGAGATAAAGGCTGCGGCCTGATTTCTGTTATACACAATAAACATTTTGGAATAAAAAAATATTCAATAAAAATATAGTAGTTTCGCCTACTACATATTTGTTTTAGAAATATAGTAATCTGACGCCTAATATAGTAGGATACTATATTATTTAGTAGGGTTGGTAACCCAACGACAGACATAGAGACGAGGCGTTTTATATGTGTAGAAGACATAGATGGTGTAGGTAAGGAGATTTGGGCTCAGTTTATGAAAACACAAAAATTACATATTTACTTCTTTTTTTAATTTTCTTCGTCTTCCTAACCTGGCAACTAGTCTTCTTTCTTGAAGATCATTTTAGTCATTATCGCATGAATATAGTGCCCTGTCTTATAATGATTTCATTATCATAACAAGATGGTGGCTCCCTTGTTAGAAATTTCTAGGGAATTTTTGTGGCATCTCATTATTATTTCCAATCCAATTCACGTATGCACATTATTTAAACTTTATAATACGAAATGCCACCTGTATTACACAATATAGGGTCAGGGTAGTACAGAAAGAAGTTAAAGAATGCTTAAACGGTAGGAGAAGTAAATTAGTTTAAAAAAAAGTTACGTTAAAATTTGCAACACCCGAAACAACAATGTACCTACAACTCGAATGTAATTAAACTGCAATTAAAAACGAAATAGCCACGGTTCAAGTACTAAATCCGCTTTCAGTGGTTTCAGTTGACCGATATTTACAATATACTCTTTATGATTTAAACTAAAATCTTTTTCTTCAGAATAGACTAAACCAGTTGTTAACTATTGTCAACCGGAGGTGGAAAATAATTTCGACTCCTGTCTTTCAATCAACATCTCTCTAATCTCTTTCATCAAATTGCCTGGCAACTCTTCTCGGTGACTGGAATATCTTCCGGACCGGTGGTAGTGTGTTCACGTTCATAAGTGTTTTCTTATGGCCAGGCCATAATGTGTCCCGCCAAGGCAATTAAGTTTTCCTGCAAGTATAGCGGTCAGCTTCCACCACGCGCTTGATGTTGTGCTTTTTAGGTTTTTGCTAACTTTTAAACTATGTGTAAGCGTAGTTCATTTTAAATATCGATCTATTTATATCATAACTGTAAACAAGTATTATTCGGTATGTGGCCCATAAAATAATAATACTCCTAGCGAGGTGGACCGCCGGCTGAGATGTAATCGAAATTATAGCCCACCTTCAAAGTGAATTAGGCAGTCTTGCTCTAACCAGATCAGACCAGGTTATCGACAAAATTTTCCGTCTCTACCAGGAAATGCAACCGACATCATAAATATTAAACATAGGTGTTCGTTAGGCCTTTGATATTGAGCGCTGTCATAATCTCGATAAGAGACGAGGCTGAACAAAGCAACGGTTGGCATACCTTAGAGATATAGGTGGAGTAAATACTTTTACCTTCCACAAAAAGTTGGGTATATTAGTCACTACAAAAAAAAGAAAACGCATTAAAGGGATAAGCCCGGTAAAGCTGTAAAAGCAGTAAAGGCTCCAGGGCCCCTAAGGCTAACAGTATAGTCAGTTCGAAAAAAAAAAGCATTAAAGGGCCGAGCAACAATGCACCGATTTACTATGTGCCTGTTCAGAATCGTAGCCGAAATCGACCACGATGACATATTATGTTGGTTTGATAATACATGTACACGTATTAATATACTTATACCAATACAATAATAGCCAAGTAAGTTTGTAACTGTGAAGTTAGTCTCGTATGAAGAACATTCGTAAAGCGAACAAAGATTAAAAAACAATGAAACCTTTCATATCCTCAAGGGTTGAATTCTGAAAAACTATGAAATATGCCTTTTATTAATTGTGTCGAAAATATTAATAATATACTAAGTTTACTAATCTAATCCGAAAAATATTATCCTACGTACAAACTTTGCCTTATCGCGCGGATTTCATTTACGATGCCATAGATGCCACAAGCAGGATTTAAAATTGATTCCCAAAATTGATAAGTGGGAAAACCTGTCTGTGTTACAGCGTCGGTTTAGGCTTAATGCGCGTACGCAACAACTATTGTAGGTCACGGCTGACAACTATTATAGTGAACTCCATTTCTACTAGCCCCGTTTGACAACACATGTGTTATTTGTATCTAGTTCAAATATTCGTATATTATTACCATTTACATATATTCGAGTACATATATATCGATGTATATTACCATATTTCATCAGCTTACAAGCATCTGTCAGTGGTTTCACTTGATCTTTAAAATTGTAAAAAAATCAATGACTTCGCTTGCTAATTAATTTAGTGTTGAATGTTAACGTGTACTGAAACTCACCATCGTTTTTGTCATCGCTTGTTCAACAAATCTTTATTGTTTTTAGTCAGATTTAATTTCCGTAGAATTAATATTATTTATTTGTTTTCATCAGAATTCTTATAGTACCTCTACAGCTTTTACAGTTTGGAAGTTGTATTAGTTGCGATATGTACCTATGCATTTTAGCCTTGCCAATATTTTAACTTCATTGTAGAGAAAACCAATTTTTTTTTAAACAATGTATGGTTAACCTTTGTTAGTTATTAGTAAGCTTGTCACTTCTTTTATATCCAATGGTTAATTCAAAATATAATGAACGCTTTGTTTAAACTACTTAAAAGTTAAAATTGACTTCTAAGGTTTCAGTACATTCCTTGTTAGTTAGTTACAAGTGAAGCTAATAAAAGCATGTTTAAAAACTACCCTACCACAAGTAATACTTGAGATTGAATTATACCTTAAAAGTCTTAAAACATTCTCATACGCGTACTACGAATAATTTTGTACCTACCTCATTTTTATTGTAATGGTCAGTGCCTACTATTATATTTAAGTTCCGTTGAGTACGTTTCGTTAAGAAAATGCCAGGGAATTTTTAAATTTAGATTTTGCGCCTTTTTCTTACTAGTGTTGCCCTGCGACTAAGCACGCGCGTTGGAGAGTTGATAGAAAAAAAATTAACACGTGTGAAACCGTGGGGCACAGCTAGTACAGAATAAAATGTTCCAATTAATTGAATAAGAGTTTTACCTACCAAAAAGTGTTGTGTATTTTTACACTTCATTCGAACTTCTAATAATACAACATGATCTGGTTCACCTTGACGTATCTTTTTAGGTATTTAGAAAACTTTGGCTGATTAAAATGTGTTCATATGATTAGCTCTACCGACGTCGACGCCCGCTACACTCAGGGACATAGGTTCTGTAAGGGACTGTCGGTGAATTTCTATTAATGTTGATTTCATATTATCGTCACTGTTCATTTCAAGAAAATCATGCCGACTGGGAGGGAAGCTTTACTGGCGTGTGCCACGTAAAATAGAGTTACCTATATGTATTACTCTGCTATCCGTGTGAAGCTAGGACGGGTTGCTAGTATTATAATCTATACATAGTATACAACTCAACGTCTCTCTGTCTGTTTGTCCGTTTATGGTTTTTTCACGCGAAAACCGCTAATTGGATTAATTCACAAAAACCACGCATTAATGGCTTACGCTGAGTAAACCATACGAGATATATCAAATTGATGTTGATAGTTAATTGTAGATCTTAGAAAGACCTACAAAAAAGTCAACTATAACTTTTATCTATTTTCTAAGGATCACCCACAGTAAGCATTTTTGTCTTCCGACATTTGAGCGGAGGCAGCACATTCTGTAGTCGACGCGAGCGGAGCCGCGGGTACAGCTAGTAAAATATAAATATTACATTAACTACACTAAAACTCTTATAAGACAGAGAATACTTAAATATTGAAGTTTGCTGGTGGAAATAAAAAAAATTACTACTCCAGATTATGAAGGAAAACCTTACGAACAACCTCTGTCGACATTTCAAGTCCTTATAGTGCAGCAACTTGTAACATCGTAATTTCTTGCATATATAATAGAACAATCGTTAATATTTTAACAATAGAATATTAAATCATGTTCGGACATCATTGACTATTGATTGTCGGTAATGTCATTTATAAACATGCGATCACGATTACGAATAGAGGTGACTAATGTCATAGTCAAGTAAGGACAGCTTGTTCAAAGTTCGGCGCACGAAATTTACCTTGTGGCAATTTACAAAGTATAATGTCAGCACCATACTCGTGCCGTGATGTCACCGGCGTGAATTCACGCCGTGGAGTACTTTCCACGCTTACAACAATGTTCACAGTCTGGTTCACTCAATGTTACTAAATGGACGTAACTTCAGCTGCTGTGTCCTTGACTTTATTGTGCATTATGTTTTAGATATGTTTATTTTAACATGTTATAATAAAAGTACCATCAAATCTGGTAATGTTATCATAAATGTTGAATAATTTAAACATTTACATACAATACGGTTACATATTAAGTTTATAAACAATCTTACAGTGGCGCTGCGAATACGGATGAGTGTTTGCGCTGTTCACGTCACGTCACGAACCCTTTGACGCTGACATAAAAAACCGATTCGAAACGGAAACCAACAACATGACAACTCAAGATGCTGCCAAACACTCCCTCATTTTAAATTTAGAATCGAGTCATTCTAACAATTTTTGCATGACTTATGCGATAAAGGGTACGAGCAATATCACAATAAAATCTTGTGCACAGTGAGCCAGCTTGTTATCGCTCTTATCTGTGCCACTGTCTTAGCTCAAGGGCGATTTAGGAGGTTCTCCTATATAATAAAAACATCTGAATAACATCTCTATAAACACTTTATAGATATCTGTTTTATAACAATAGATAAAAATTGCAATGTTGTTTTAGTAATTTGTTAGGTAAAATTATTACAGATAAAATGGAGCACATAATACTGCTAACAAAATAAACTTCTACAGATGTCTTGTATATTAACTTAAGAGTTATTAATAAATGCATTTTATTACTTAATGTGTATAGATATTTTTGATCGATTTTTAAATATGCGTGTTAGCGTAGATTTAATGTTTGACCATAATCTCATGTTTAAGTGACGATGTGTGCCCAATGCGAGTTACCTAGATAAAGGAACTGGTTTTCAAGTGTAGCTACCAGAACACATCTATAGATGATTAGCGACATATTTTCAATTTGAGGGGGTAGCTGAGCTAGCTCGTATTAGAAAAAGCCCTACCACCATGCCATGGTTTCAACACGACTTTTTCCTTCACCGAAACTTCAGTCTCATTAGAGATCGAAGTCCCGTTGATCAATGCCATCGTAACTTAAGATATTCACGAATTAAAAAAAGAGTAATCTTTATTAGGACTATTTATAATCTCCTTGCTTTTCTATTTATTCCTTCTCTTAGTTGAAGTCCATGGATCCAAAAGGATTTAACAATTAGTACACGTCGAGTCAATTAAAAAGTCAAAAAATAAAAATTGCTTGTACTTATGTACTCACTTGAGAAGTTATATGTACGTACTTATTTGGCATAACCAAACAAAAATTAAAGAAAATGTCCCGCGTGCTAACAACATGATGAAGTTAGCCATTTATATTTTAATTTCATTAAAATAATGTTTATATATACACCTTTAAAATATATTTAAACATAATGGTAACAATTTTTTTTATTATCAATTAAGTATCATTAATGGCTTACTTCATCATGTCACATTCTCTCAGCTCTCAATTTTCAAAGTGCGTTTATTAGAACTAAAAGTAGTATAACTTTAAAAAAATCACAGCATAGTTATCAAGAATATAATAAACACTAACTATTGCTAACATGTTGCTAAATTTAAAGTCACGTGCTGTTTGGTCTGGTATGAATCTCAATTAGTTCATCAGCGATGAATTTCCGTTCGCCACGTCAAATAATACAAAGGTTTTTCTACTGACTCCTTTGGTTTGTAATTTATTTGTACTACCTTTTTTTTAATTGGCACGCGTCGTAGATGCATTTGCCAGTGTCATTTGCAATTTTCTAGGGCGATTTTGAGTCATCTGTAAATTTCGATGATGTTAAAATTGTGTACATTAGCCAAATTATATCACGTAAAAGCCAACAAATTTAATAATACACAGTAAAATAATTCAAATCTATTAACTGTCGTAACTGAAAGTAAAGTTACTATAAGTGATATCACCATTTTATAAAATAATGACGTTCATTTTAATTAACTTCTTTATTATTTTGAATGATCATAATTTCTAAGCTCCTTATTCACTGTTTCGTTATTCGCGTCCGGAAATTAATTTATTTTCGGATACAAAACTAACTACAAATTATGTCAATATGACACATATGATGTGATTGTGATATCAAACTAAGGTCACCTGTTCACTAGAACACTATCCGATAATCAGATCTGCTATCTAAACAATTTGATAAGATGCATAACAAGAAAAAAATACTAGATTATTTAAACCTTTGTTTAATCTAGAAAATAATGATTAATAATACTATGTATCTCTCATATTAAATAGCTTTTATTTTTATTTTATTTCTTAGCTTGGAACGCATCCCATACAAATTTTCATTCCGTATCACGGTTTTTTTATTCGCGACAATCGCGACATAATTATGGAACGTATACCCCGCGATAAGGAGCTTTTATTATACATACATATAAAGTTCAATGTGTTCCCTGGTATACACTTAGCTGTTTACAACTAATCGTTGTAATGATACACGTGAAAATAGGTTTATTAAATTTTGGTCATGAAAATGTTCATTTTTTATCTAAATATATATTCACACAAAAGATCTTCTGATACTTGTGATTATATTTACCCTTTAGAATAGTTTAATTTATTTGATAATTATGTCAAATTGTAATAAAATAATATAATACTATTTTTATAATAATAGGTCTTTACCTATGGAATTGCCGTTCTTCAGTACTGGCCATTTCAAATCAAAATAATTTTTGTTTGGCTAAGAATTCTAATTACAAATTAATTTTATTTTAAAAACATGGAATTCTTTTTCCAAAAGTAGTCATTTGTTTATTGATTAGTGTTACATTTTCATCGCATTTAAATCTTTTTTGTCATCATGGATACGTTAAAAATTCGAGTAATTATGGAATATGAGTACCGTCGTGGCAGTAACGCGGCACAAGCGGCACGCAACATCAACGACGTTTACGGAGCTAACACTACAAACCAACGCACCACCTGTTATTGGTTTGCTCGCTTCCGTTCTGGGAATTTCGACGTGAAAAATGAACCAGGCGGTCGTCCGAAGACTTTGGTCGACAATGACGAATTAAAGGCGATTGTGGAAGCTGATGATACACAATCTACGGCTGAATTAGCAGCAGCTTTCGACGTTAGCGTCAAAACAATATTGGTCCATTTGCGTCAAATTGGCAAGGTAAAAAAGCTTGACAAATGGGTGCCCCACGAACTCAATGATCGCCAGCGCGAAGTACGCGTCGAGACGTGCCTTGCACTGCTCCACAGACACAAATGAAGGAATTTTGAACCGCATTGTTACCTGCGATGAAAAATGGATTCTGTTTGATAACCGCAAGCGCTCAGCAAGTTGGTTGGATCCTGGTTCAGCACCTAAACAATGCCCTAAACGAAAACTTACCCCTAGAAAAGTGATGGTCACTGTTTGGTGGTCTAGCGCCGGTGTGATTCATCACAGCTTCTTAACAAACGGGGTGAGCATTACTGCAGATGTGTACTGTGAAGAATTGAACACAATGATGGAGAAGCTGGCACATCTCCAACCAGCATTGGTCAATCGCTCGTCTCCGCTGCTCCTGCACGACAACGCGCGACCTCATACTGCACAACAGACGGTCTCCAAGTTGCAAGAACTGGGGTTGGAAGTTCTCCGTCATCCGCCCTACTCACCAGACCTTGCGCCTACAGACTACTACTTTTTCCAGAATTTGGATAACTCCTTGGCGGGAAAAAAATTCAATACCCGAGAGGCAGTACAAAATGCCTTTGAAGAATTTGTTGCCTCCCGTCCAGCTGATTTCTTTAAGAAGGGCATCAATAAACTGCCACTGCGCTGGCAAAGATGCATTGATTGCATGGGTGAGTACTACGATTAATACAAATAAAAAATACATGAAAAAACATCGTTTAAATTTTTTATACAAAACGGCAATTTCATAGGTAAAGACCTAATATTAATTTTTCAGTATAATTTAATATTATGTACTTTTTTAATAAAGTATCATTATTAATTGCTATTTGATATTATCAAATTACTGTCAATTTTGGTAATTCCAGACAGTCGTAAGTGATATACTTGAACGATTTGAACTGCTTAAACAGTATAATCTTCAACCAGTCGCATAAAAGTCCTAATAAAACTAAAAGTACTACTGATACACTCACTAAACTTACTCGACATAAATTAGGCAAATGTACCTTAAATCTAGGTATAAATTAGGACATTTGAACTTTTAATTATGCAGCATTGAAGTTTCAAACTTTCAAATTGCAATTACTCGAAACACTGTTTTTGTCACGTGCGACATGTTATCAACTTGTATTATTACACAATACTCGTAATCTCTTGTATTAATATATATTTACGAATATGCTTATAAACATCTCAGTTAACAAAATCATCTCAGAACAAAACAGAACAAAACTCAGACAGCAACTACGTGCATTTTATGTATTCTGCAAGAAAATAAAATATTTTATTTGATTTCTAAAGAATCTTGCCAATGTAACATGTGGGGTTATAAAAATCATCGATTCATACACATTGTGACGCATTAACCATTTGTAATTTAATGACAAAATTAATTCTCCGACTTAGACTTAGAGAATATAATTTAGTCCGAGTTCTCCGTATACTCCTTCGCGCTTAAATGAGTAGTTACTAAAAATAGCTGGATTTAGTGAGTTTTTTGTCCGGATGTGAATCTGTCATGATCTGCTTTATTTTAATTCATATACTTATATCGAATGTTTGACCCTATATTATGTATTATTGGTGTGATATTTTACGTGATGTAGTTTGATTATTGTTCACAAGTGGAGTGGTTTAATAAATTTAATAACAATTAAAGACATTAGTTGTGAATTACCATCGAAACTCCCTGGTTAGTTCTAACAACGGAGCCATAATTTTTTTCCAGTGTCGTATTGTTTGAACTTTTAAAATTAGAAATATATTCTATTCATGTGACATTGCGCGAATCATACTATATATTATTTCTCAAGTGTTTTTTGAAGTGAAACTTATGCGACTTCCAAGCGTTAAACGTTAAATGTTAAACGTTTAACGCACATTATCGGTCTCTCCTCTTTGTGTGAGCCAGAGCGAGAGAGTAAATGTTGGTGTGTATGTATATTGCACACTGTTTAAATAAAATAGAAAATGTCTTAAAATGAAGTTTCACTTCTATCGTGTGTGAATACCGCACACACATCTTTTTTTTGTCAACGCCATTTCGATATCCGTTAATTCTTCATCAAAATTAATTATTCAAATATAATTTTAAAGTGTATGACCCTCTATATCGACGAAACATAGGTTAGAATAGTTCAAAGTTAATGTTTTCGTTAAAATTAAATTCTTTACCATTAGGAATGATAGCTGTTGATGATGCTAATGAAAATATATTCAAGGCGCTATCTATTCACAATCTGTTCTAACATGACAGCTGTTAATTAGTTTGTTTAATATACGTAATGTGCGAATTGAGGTGAACATTGTTTTATACAAATCTAACACCGTACCCAATCGGATCGCGTTTTATTATATTACAAGCACCTATAAAAACATCTTAGATGATAGTAGGCATGCTACGGAGCATCGCATCTTTTGATCATTCAATGCATAATCAAGTCTTAGTAAGTAATTTAAAATATCTAAAACCTAGCAGTAGCTATTGAAGGTGATTTTAAAATTGTATGCAACTATTTTAATTGACCGCACACTATTAAAAAGACGATTATAATTGTATAGCCGTATATCCAGTTATGAGAATTAATTTCGTACGAATTGTTTCACAAAGCGGAGATACGCAGAACGGTTTTGTTTCTAAATGACGTTATAAAATACACAGGTAGGTACCTACTCAGTTTGAAATTAAATTAATTCAAAGAAAGTGTGCATCGCTTAAAATTTTTACATAATAATTCTTTATTAAACTTAAAAACGTGTATTGCAGTTACGATTTGAATATCACACTAGTGTTCAAGTTAAAACTATTTTGTACTTCAATATCGGGTAATACGGTTGTTTTCCGTTTGAATTATACTTTACGAGGTATGAATGTAAAATTCTTGGTACTGTTAGATGTTATGTCATTCGTACGGCCGATGTTGAATCATTTTAATTATGTATAATGGCGTTTGATATATGTATAGAGGGACAGGTTTGGCGAAATCGATAATTTGAAACATTAGTAAGTAGTAATTCGACAAAATTCACAAATATCCAGTAAATATAAAGAACTTTTTAGCTATCGTTGAAAGAATGAAATCACTTTTCCTACGCTCAGTAGTTGGCTTGTGTTTAATAGTGAAATATGATATAAAAAAAACACTTTATCACACTTTAATCGGCATTAGTATTGAATATGTTATTTTTAACATAAAAAAGTAGTTATCGTGGCATAACTGTAATAGTTAGACATATGGTATCGCGGACATTTTTGTAAATATTTATGTCCTCTATAAAATCGCATTACATCACTTTGTCTCTATCGTCTCTATTGTCAATAATTTCCGCAGCGTACGCGATATAACGATTTTTTTGTATTTTTTTTTTAGCATTTTGGGTTATAATATCGAAGTTTTCATACGGATCCCTAACTATTTTTAAAATTATTCTATCGCCTATGTTCAACAGGTATAATGTAGGATTCTAATGTTGAAAGAATTTTTCAAATCGGTCCAGCAGTTTCAGAGCCTATTCAATGCAAACAAACAATCAAATCTTTCCTCTTTATAATATTATTAGTTTAGATAAATTGTTAGGGCATAAGAATCGTCAGTAATACTTTTAGAAATGGTAAAGAAAAATATATCTCATTTTGATCAAATTTGGTATACGGAAAGAGTAGATAGAAGTGTATATGATTTCTTAATTAATAGGCTGTGAGAATTGTCATTAATATGAGTAAAAATACATTTACGAAACGAATATAAATAACGTGTAGGTAGCCGCTGGTTACCTTTTTGAGGTGAAACTTGTTTGGGCGTTGCATGAGTGCCGGAAATCCTCCTCTGGAGCCCTCTCAGTGGCCTCTTTCTGTTCCATCACATCCTCGCAGAAGGAGGCCGTGCCAACTGCCGAAAAAAAAAATTAGTTCCCCACATTTGCCAGCAAGAGATCTATTCCTACCACTTGGGTCAGAACATTGCGCTGTACCTCCCACGCACCAAAGTCCACATTCCTCTCCCCAGTAACACATGTCAACAGAATTTATAATCGGGTATTCAGATTTAAAGAAGGCCACAGAGATTTTTTTGGAAAATTTCCTCTGCTTGGAGCAGCCCGTTTGGTGCAATACCTCCACCCTTCAGTAGAACTCAGCCAAATAACCTTGTGTTGTGTTCCTGCGGTGAGTAGTTTTCAGAACTCTTTGGGGAAGCGGTAATCAAGGTCGGTAACTCGCCACCCCTCGAAAGGGGCCCCGATCTCCCACCCGCGTTTGATAGCGACGATAAGGCAGAATGCCTTGCCGCAAGCTTGGAGAGCCAGTGCTCTCCAAACTGCGACAACGTAGACACTGCCCACATCGAAACTATCGAGACCGCCGTTCAGGAACTAACGACGATTCCCCCCGCGGAAACGTTAAACCCGGTCACGCATGACGAGATTTGTTCTGTTATTAAAGGCCTTAAGCCTAGAAAGTCCCCTGGCCCCGACGGTATCAGGAATGAAGTACTTAAACTTCTTCCCGATCACCTCATAGCTCTTTTGGTCTGCATCTTCAATGTAGCCATAGCCCACTGCTATTTTCCAGCCGTCTGGAAAAAAGCTATAGTTATAGGTATTCACAAGCCCGGCAAAAAAGCTTCGCTTCCCGATAGCTATCGCCCGATCAGCCTTTTAAACACACTAGGGAAACTTTACGAGCGGCTCCTTCTGAACCGTCTCAAAACCGTTATAGATATTAAAAATCTATACCCTCCCGAACAGTTCGGTTTTCGCGCCCGACACTCGTGTACACATCAAGTGCACCGCCTCACGGAGCACATCACGAGCAACTTTGACAAAAGTAGTATCGCCCCCGCCCGTACGCTTGCGGTCTTTTTCGACGTAGCTAAGGCCTTCGATAAGGTCTGGCATGCCGGACTAGTCCACAAGCTACATCAATTAGAAGTCCCGGATAGGTTAGTTCATCTAGTTCACGATTTTCTACGCGACCGCACCTTGCACTACCGAGTGGAAGGAGTACTATCTACCGCCCACCCTATACGCTCAGGCGTCCCGCAAGGTTCCATTCTGGCGCCTTGCCTTTTCAATCTGTACGTCAGCGACCTCCCGAAGCCCCCCGGGGTCGAGGTAGGGCTCTACGCTGACGACACAGTCATATACGCGTCAAACAGACACAGAAAAAATCTCGCCTGCGCAGTCCAACGTGCCGTAACCACTCTCGGGGAGTGGTTTCGAACGTGGCGAATAGCTATTAATCCGGTAAAGAGCGCCGCGATTATGTTCGAACCGCATACATGTAAACTACCACGCACGGTAGGACCCCTCTCATTATTCGGTAGGAATATCCCTTGGGCCACCAAGACTAAATATCTGGGTGTCACCCTCGACTCGAAGCTTAACTTCAACGCACACGTTACTATAGTCCGGAATAGGGCCGTCTGGATCCTTTCCCGCTTGCGACCCTTGCTCAGTTCGGTAAGCAAAATGTCCTTAAGACATAAGCTTACAATATACAAGATGTGCGTCCGTCCGATCTTGACATATAGCTGCGCAGCGTTCGCACATATGTCCAAACATAACTTTGTCCGCATGCAAAGAGTCCAAAATCGGTTTCTCCGTCGCCTGCTTGACCCTCCAGCCTTCGTTAGGAACATGGACCTCCACAGGGACATGAGGCTTCCCTCGATAGAAGCCTATGTGAAATATCTCACCAGGAGATACTTCGATAGCGCTTCGAATCACCCCAACCCGCTCGTAAAATCCACCGTGAACTACGTCCCAGACAACTCGATCCCCGTTGCCAAACGTTATAAACGCCGTCCGCGAAATCTCTTTGTCGATCCCGACGACGACATCGAGAAAGCTAATAATTACTACGCGTCCGCTCCCGCAACATATGCGTGCTCGCGCCCACGCCCGCGAAACCACCGTTCCCTCCGCAGGGGACGAACGGTTAACTTCGCGCCCGCACACCCGCCACGACCACCCTCCTCTGCGGCAACTCAAGCCTAGGTCCGATCCATCGGCATGGAGCCCTTGAGCCAAGCAGCCGCTCGCGCGATACAAGTGACTGTACAATCACTAGCTTTCACAGCCATACATGACACTGCATTATACACACATGCACAACACACATAGGTACATAGGTTCTGTAAGGGACTTTTTTTTTCTTTTTTTGCCTAATTAGAGTAGACAAAAATTTCAGACCACTAAATACACATACACATGTTCCTTCCCTCCTCCCAGGGGGCAGAAACATGTATATATGTATAGTTAGTTTAGATCGAATTACGGATAGGGAATTAGTCAGGTCGCGACTTAATTGCATACGCGCAACAGTCTGAGCCGAGGTTCGGCCACTTTGGCACCCTCGGATGTTGTTGCTTAGCTTTCGTGGCTGAGTGCCCTAAGCGCTCGCCCCCAAGCCCGGTAAAGCTGTAAAAGCCGTAAAGGCTCCAGGGCCCCTAAGGCTAACAGTATAGTCAGTTCGGAAAAAAAAAAAGTCGGTAACTCGCGTAGATTGACCCTTTTGCCATCTTAGCCGTATACAAACGGACTTCGTGTATTTAATCAAAACTTGATTTTCGTACACTTCTGTTGGTATGGCAGTATTTCCTAAATTACATAAAGTTAATAAACTAGTAAATTAAAACAAAAGTCACTTGTAAATTTCCGCCAGAAAGCCTTTAAGAAACAATATTAAACGACTTCCTTATATCTAGGGTTGTAGATTTCGTCGATGTCGTTCACAAACATTTTTTTTTTTAATATTTATCATGTGTTTCTGATTTAATTGTGATTAGTGCCTTTTTAGCTATTTGAAGTTTGTATTTTTTAAATCATTTTATATTTTATTACATTCTCACCTTATAATAAGTGATTAAACCGATGTTATCACACGCCAAGCCTAGAGCGAGGGCAGAGATAGACAGACTAGAGACAGGTTAACAAAAAGTTAAATATCTTGATGAAATTATAGTTGGGTATACACAACAATTGTGTTCGATTGCGACTAGATCGCGACCAACATACACCAGGCGTAACATCTGCCACTTAGGTGTGTAGCCAGTGTAACAAGTAACCAGTTAACTAGAGGCTTGCAGGTCGGCATGACAGCGACGCCCAGCGATCTCTCAGCGTTCGCCGTTGTCTTTGGGCTTTGAGCTTACCATTGGACAGTGTTGTTACTTTGCCGTACTACTACTTGAGGAAAGGAAAGATGTCATTTCATAAAAATATTGTGGCAGTGCAAGTGACAGCCCTGAATAAGTCCGAGGTCGTCCAGATAAAAATTCCCCGCGTGTCCTTGTCCAAGGTTCTTTCCGTACGGACCTTTCTATTTAATAACACACCGTGTTAATCAATTTTCGACCTTGTTTTCTTTAAACAGGTGTCAATTCTTGACCTCAATGGAGAGTACATCCACCGTAGTGCCTTGTAAAATACTTTGTAATAAAGTAATAATACAGACATTGTATACTAAATTAGGTATATAAAGATTTTTGACTAAATATTGCTGAACATCTATGGGTGTTAGTCACAGATAGTTTGCTGTATAAAGTTAGTGCTTGTCGCCAATCACACTATTCTATTCCATAGACATATACGTCATACTTGGAACCGAACCACTGCACCTTATCTTGCCATCTCCCTTCCACTACATAGCCACACGCGCTGGTGTTCTAAGCCACAGTAGCATTCATCTTGGTAAGAAGTTTGCAAATTCCTATTAGTATTGTAAAGATGTGTTATCGCCTCCCGGCCAGCGTGTTTCCTCCCTCCTATGATATCGGGTCCATTAAACGAGGTGTGAAGAGGCATTTCCGCAGGTGTGATAGCGACAACCGCTGATGGAATCTGTTTGCATCGTGCTTTCCGTCGGGTACTATACAGAACTACTATATACAAACAGAAAGCTTTCTTTGTATTTATTTTTCACTCCATAGTGTTATTACATTGCTAAAGTGGTGACTGAAGCGGTGAAATTCTCTAAATTTTAACCTAAATAACAATGTATTAAATTTAAAAACTTAATGACCACAAAGATAATTATTGTATGTACAAATATGCAACATACAAAATATCATGGCCTTGAAGAATCTAAAAGGATTATTTAAATGGCATCCGTTAATTGAATGCGGCACTTACGCACGTGACTAATCAACCCGATGCGAGACCGACAGATACATTCGCTCCCAGCACAGACGAACTGAGTTCTTGGAGCATTCAGGGGATTGGTCGCAACGCATTAATTGGAAATTTATTCGGATTCGAAGTCTTAAGTACATTATTATAAGGAATACCAACAAACGTCTAGAAAACCGATGTATTTCGTCTTGTAATGATTACTGTACACAGAATAATGTAATAAATACATCTCTAATTTACTATTTAAAATTCTTCTATTAGGATATTGTTTAGTGTTCAGTCCCTACTCTTAGTTAGTGCTTTGTGAGTGACCGTGTAGATCCACCTTTAAACTGACGGAACTGTCACTTTTACCTGAGAGTCACAGTCCGGCACATCCCTACGGCTAAAACCGGCTGAACAGTCAACACGGCCATTTTTCATCATCGCTTTAATCATTACGTTTGCGAGTGTTCGACTGCTAAGAGCAAAAATAGGAGTATTTACGCCGTGCGTGCTAACTAACATTGAAGTGCTTGGAATTATTCTTAATGGTAGCAAAACCTTGACGCAGACTACCAACGGGAAGCTGGATATTCCAGAAGTTAATTTGCGTTGTTAATTGCAGACCTTTTGCTAGCTTGGGGTACACTAAATATTAAAAGGGGATGTAATCAACAACCATTGGTCATTCGAAAAACCCACCAGGTCAAAATTAATACCTTCCATTTTTGGCCTTCGAGTCGAATTTTTTAAATTTAAACTAATTTAAAATAGAGTATTTCGAAATTTTGAATTTTTAGTTTAGACTCATATAAAAATAGTACCTACAATAGATAGGTATCAGTTTTGTAATAGTTAATCTTTTAAAAGTGTTGTTAACCTTTATTTAACACTATAATAACAGTAATTCGTAATTATTAAAACATCTTTACGTATAAATAATATTTGTGTTTAGTGAGAAATAAATATGGTTGCCATAATTTTATTGTGTGATTTTATGAAACCACGATACAAGTGAAACTTTTTTGGGTTTGTAGGCATTTAACTAAAAATTTTAGGAAAATGATTTGATTTAGTGTTATAAAATTGCTTATGTGTGTATTAAACTTAATTAATGAAAAATGGTAATGATAATGGGAAAGCAATAGTACACAAAATATGTAATTATAAAATTTAATTTCAATTTGCGTATTAGAGTACGTGTACGTGTTGTATTAATTAATACATAAATAATACATAATTTAGATGATAGAGGCATATTGAAAACTAAGAGCCATATTTATTTAAATCATTGAATCGATATCAACTTCAATCTCAAAATTTACTTTTTCTGTTTCATTAGAAGAAGAACAACCTCTTGATCGAACTTAGCCATCTTTTTGGCAAGTTGAAGAATGCCGTTCTGATCTTGAAAGAGAGCCAAGGTTTGAGTCAAACAGAACAGTGATTCAGTATAACAGAGCGTGACAGCATATCGCATGCGTGAATTACTCAATTGAACCATCGTAGTGCCGATAGATGTGAAAACCAGACTGATTGCTAGAGATTTTAATTTTACAAATTATGGAAGTTTAATTTTTGATACTATAATTAATTTGAATATGCAAAATAGCACACTGTTATTTCATAGTTTTAAGTTTTCACTTCTGTCAATTATTTATGTTATTTCTAGTGTTGTCAACCCACAACAGAATAGTATATATACACAACAGAATAATATATACGAACAAAATACTAACTATGAGACTCATAGACGGACGACTTTTAATTTAAGAAAACTTCCCCCTTTTTGTTGGGATTTTTCATTAAAATGGACCCGTCCTCCTACAACCGTCAATCTGTGTACAGTCCTCCAGATACTCCAGGTACTTACGTTGTTTGTTTAAACAATTCTATCGATTTTTTTTAAAACCGCAATGAACCTGTAAGTGCAATAAAGTTTTCCTCGAATTCTCAATACAAATAAATAACATAATTAGGTATACTTGTTATTGACATAACTTAATTCGTGCAATTATGTTGTTTTTGTTTTATTATTATCCTTGCCTTTATTGAGGAAACATTGTTTCGAGGCGATATTGATTGTTATGCCGGCTGCAAAATCGGCGAATTTTTGCCGCGCGGGTTTAGAAAAACAGAAAGCGGTAGGAACCCGCGAGAATAATTTCGGCGCGACGCAAAGCGACGGCTCGTTTTTTGCGGCGATCCCGCCGAGTTAGGCAACCAGCCTTTAAATGTACCTATTATATCAGTTATCGAGTTCGGTTTTATTTAAGCCGTGCCTAAGCGTGGCACTGTGACGGGTGATACACCTGGTGTATGGTGGTAGCGCTTTAATCGTGTACAGATACCCTACCACCCTGCAAACTTATGTTACGATATGATCCATGATGATACGGTCTAAAAAGAGGACAGACTATCAATTAGTGTAAGTATTAGACGGAAGTACTGTTACTTGACGATAGACATTTAAATTGTGACTTTTAAACTAGCCATGTTGTTGAAGACAGATGAGCTGGAGCCACCTCACGGCTATCGTTATTATGTATAGCTATTTGAACGTTATAGTTGTAATCCTTACAGAATCCGGTAGTAGAAAACTTTTGAAAAATTGTTTTAAACTCTTTATATGTTGAAAATAATACCCCATGAATTTATATTTATTAATAATTAAATCTTTAAAAGTAATCTAATTTTTTAAATCTGTATAAAAATTATGCCGCAAAAACGCGGCGTGTAGTCATCATTCCATAAATAAAACTTATGTTGAACTTATCAAATACCGCCTCGCAGTCCCTAAACTCAGTTGATGACTCACAAACAACGTTAGAATTGTACAACGGGAATTACGCTTATGAGTCAGAAAAAAACACCAAAAGTTTCTCAGTAAACTTGTCATGTCTATCAGAACGCAAATTTAGGGTTGCTAATGGATTTAAATCACATAACGTCATCAGGGGTGCCACCTTGGTCCCGTGTTTTTTAACATTTTTATCAACAATATTATACACAGTTTTCATAATTCTGCCATTTATTTATATGCAGACGATCTCAAAATATTTAGAGCCATTTGTAAAAACTCATCTATTACAAGATGATCTGGTTAAATTACAGGTAAAAAATTACAGGTTTATATAATCGATACGTACTGTATCTTTAATATATTTTTCATATCGTGCTAAACTTTTTAGAACATCACGAATGCATTTGAAATACCTTTTAAAAAAGAAATTGAACATCTTGTTGTCTAGTTTGTGTTAGAGTGATAAGGGCTTTTGATTTTAAGATGAAGTTACCTAAGCAATTAGAATGTAAGTTACATAAAATGTATTATTTATTTTCCTCAGCTGTTTCTATTTTTCAATTTTAGGACCTGACCTGACCTGACCATAATTTGTCTCGTATATTCACCAGAATTTTAGTTTAGGCGACATTTTTGCATAGAATCTAGGAAACCACATTTATTTTTTAATCCGTTTTAGTTTTTTCCCGCGATTTCCGTTGCTTTTAAAACTAAACGTATCACTCGCCATCTACTGTATACTGATTATACTAATTCAGAATCTACGCGGGTGTACGCTTAACAACACCTGATGAATGGTTTAGAAATGCATAGGGCACAAACAAACAAACCTTGTTTTATAATTTTAATATATAGACCAGCTTTGCGTTTTGACTACATCTGGCCTCTCTTTCCAAGTACAAAAACTAATTTAATCGTGTATTGGTGATTTTAAAAGTCCATTAAACTTTACTTCTCTATTGTGTACCACTTCTTAGTGATATTACGAGAATATATCTCAAGATGTTGATTTTCTTCACCATGAATAAATTATCTCATTTCAGTCTTTATTAATTTTAATAAACATTACGACGTATTCTGAAAAACTCGTTGATACAAGCTGAGATATTGTGGGTAATAGATATCGCAGGGGTTTAAGTTTAAAATTAAAATAACTTTATTTATATTACAGCTTCAAAAAATGGGGGCCATGAAGACCCTCATCCTACTCCAGCTCGTGTACATCACAACCTGCATGGACCAGCTGCATATAATCTACGAGTGGAAACAGCTCGACTACCAATTCCCAACACCTGAGGCGAGACAGCAAGCGCTAGAGTCCAGAAATTTCATACCGGAGAACAATATACCGATGGGAATCGAGGTCTATGAAGACAGGCTGTTCGTGACTGTTCCGAGGTGGAAATATGGAGTACCAGCAAGCTTGAACTACATCAATTTGAAAGGTACGTTAATCGTAACGAACACTGGTTGACTGATCAGAGTATTTTTCAACTCCCGGTGCAAAAAGAGAGATTTTAAAAGTCTAAGGTGTGTTTCTGTGTCTGTCTGTGGCATCGTAGCTCCCAAGCGGCTGAACCGATTTAGGTCTAGTTTTTTTGTTTGTTTGAAAGGTGACTTGATGGAGAGTGTTCTTAGCTACATACGATTCAAGAAAAACTTTCTGTCAGTAAAAAAAAAATGGCAACCATGACCCGAAGCTGCACCATCATCTGAATTCTGCAGGATTTTTAACTCCTCACCAATTTAGAGCAGATATAAGTACTTGTGTCAGGGGATTTTTAAACCTTTTATTGCCCGTAAAAATGGAAAAAATTGAACCTTCTCAAGGTTCGATGGTAGAACCTTCACCGTCATACATATTTCTGCAGCAAAGCAGCGGAGGCAGAAGCTGAAGTATTATAAAAATCATCAATAAGCAATTTCTATACGCGGGTTACATGCGGGGCACAGCTTTACTTGATGGCCAAGTGAAATACAATTTCATTTTGGTGGCATCTATGGTGACATTAAGGTGGTTTTTCAATGATATGTTTCCTTTTTTAATATTTCCAGATAACTCGACTAGATCACCAAACCTTATACCTTATCCGAGTTGGGCAGCACACGCCGTTGGAATCGACGGTAGACCTGCAGAAATAATCTCGCCTTTCCGTGTTAGAGCTGACCGCTGCGGACGCCTCTGGGTCTTGGATAACGGTAAAATTGGTAACTTAGAAACCAACACTACAAAATACCCACCTGGTTTGATCGTTTACGATTTGAAAACCGATAATTTGCTCCGTAAATATGTTTTCCCTGATGATCAATTTAAGCAGGACTCTGGTTTTGCAAACATTGCTGTGGAGGATACGGATTGCGAGAAGACTTACGCTTATGCTGGTGACCTGGGTAAGCCTGCCATTGTGGTCTACTCCTGGGAGAAGAATGAATCTTGGCGCATAACTCACCACTATTTCCATCCTGACCCATTGGCTTGCGATTTCTCAGTTAAAGGGCACAATTTCAGTTGGACCGATGCCATTTTTGGGTTGGGCTTATCAGCTCCCAACGCTGATAATTTCAGTACGCTGTATTTCCATCCTATGGCTAGTTACAATGAATTCTCTGTCTCCACGGAATACTTAAGGAACCAGTCGATAGCCGATGGAAATTTCGAAGCGTTCAAGCATTTAGGAAGCAGGGGACCAAATGCACAGTCGAGCGTTTCATTCGTAGATAAAAAAACCGGAGTTCTCTTCTACTCTCTAGTGAATTTAAATGCTGTAGCGTGCTGGAGAACCTCAAATAAGGAATATTTGATGAAGAACCAGGGAAGGATATACATGAACGATGAGACAATGATATACCCGACTGACATAAAAGTGGATTATGATGACAAATTATGGATTCTATCAAACAAAATGCCTATTTGGATGTATTCGAAATTGGACCAAAACGAAGTGAACTTCAGAATCTTTTCAGCTCCGGTTCTGGATGCCATAAGTCACACAGCGTGTGATATTACGCCGAGGTCAGATATACTGGACAAGTTCGTGAATAAAGTGAAGAATGTCACCAATAAAATTGTTTCGACGATAAAACCTAATTCATCATCAAGCTTTACACCGATGTCGTTGGTATCCATTGTTATTTTAAGTTGGTTTATTGGGTTAGGTGTAAATTATTAATATAACTGCTAAAGTCAATTTACCAGTTTCAATCCTTATTTGAGAACTTTATTGCGGTTGAAATACTTATCTGTTAACATTTCAAAACAACTATTTACTTTGTACCATGATACATAACCATTGCATTAACAATTCTTTTTAAAACATTTGTCTGTCATATAATAATGTTATTTGCACAATATTTATAGTTATCTTTTTCAAAGCGCCGGATTTGAAAGTGTAATATTTCACGTTAGCGATAAATTTTCTCGAAGAGTTGGCAAAGGTTTACTTATTTTAGAAACATAAGATGTTTTTTGTGATCTTGAGTAAGACAATGGCAATATAAGGGATGTATATGCAAACTATACCGACGCGACTATAGCGATGGCATAAGGCAGCCTCAAATTGAGAAACTGATATTTTTATTCAAGACTACCTAACTAATACGTGAATTTCTGTTTAGAAACAAAATTGGTATTACAGTTACCACATACGCTGAAACTGGCACAACATTATCAGTCTCTCCATTTTTCTCCTGAGGTTATTTAAAATAGGAAATCTTTACCTTTTTTTTAATTTTTGATTTTGATGATTGGAGAACTTCTAATGCATGTCAAATATGTCGTAAGACGTTTCAGTTACAGATTTAAAAAAAAATGTACCTTTATTTATATTTTATTAACCAAGTCATTGTGTTGATTGATATTTTTTTACAACTATCACTAATTTAAGATCTGGTAATCGGTTTTTGTGATTATTTTACTTTTTATTGAAAATAATTCCAATCGTTTGTCTAGTTGGCTTGGATAGGTTGTATAGCCTTCAGTATTATCTAAAATATTTATTCGAAACATTTACCAATGTCAATAATTATGTCAATATCGTCATCCGATAATCATAATATTTAACTTTAGTGTTGTCAGTTTTACTTTAATGCATTTACGACTTTACCTTTATTTGTTGATTTCATAAATTATTATTTTTTTCTTCAATACCGACCATTATACATCCGATATAATCTTATTATGCCATTATTTAATCTTAATGGAAAACTTATCGTATAAGTCAATTGTCACTTTATTTATTTATATGTTTAACTATCCTAGGTTTTCCTACGTTATAATTTTTCTATTTTACATGTTTACTAAACGCTATTACACGATAATTAAGCTAAGCTATTTCTGTTGGTCGTCGTGCACAGTATTTATGACAATTCTTCTATTTATTCCTCGTCATCTTTCAATTTTGATTTACACATCGGAACTGTTCAATAGCAATACCGCTGGCAAAATCCTTCTCCCTGGAAATTAATTCTTTAGAAAACTCATCCTGTCGATGTCATTTTGTATTCGAGTTGCCATTTTTTATTAACGCCTTTACGCATTTTATCAGATTCTTTGTTTTTAACAAAAAAAAAAAAAAACCTATTCGGACTTCGGGGACAACTTCTTTTTTTATGCACCGATTCAGATGATATTTTTTCCCTGGAAAGAGGATACATCAAGGATGGTCCCATTTTAATTACATTGGCATTGGACCTTCGAATTCCGAGATACACCAGGGGACTCCTCAATTTCAATGAGGTTAGTTTTCTTTTTTGTTAAAAATTTTATTATTTTGAATTCGGTAAAAATTGCCAACATTGTGACGGCTATTTATATTACATGTATCTTTAAATATTTTTACGTTAGTAAATGGTGCAAGTTTTACATAAAAATAAAACTTGTATTATTGAGCATTGACGATGCACAGCATCTGTGAGAGGGCGTTGTATACTTCCGCTTGTTTTCCACCAATCACAGCGCTTTAAACTGATGACCTTGTGCTCTGCAGCGCCATCTACTGAGTTTAAGTCACAGGAGGCCGGTGGGGGCATTTAATCAGTCTTAGCAGTCATAGCAGTCTCTCATCAGGAGCTCTGAAATGGATGCTGTGCGTGGTCACATGACGATAATGAAATTATTTTTAAAAGTTAAATACAGCGATAAATTTTTATTGTTTCTCAGAAAGCTCGTTTAATTCGTTGGATGAATAACATAGAAAAAAATGCAACAAATTTCCATTTATGCATATTAAATTGGAAAACTAGTATTTTAAGTCAATTAGATAAAATTATTCAAAGACACAAACTTTACGGTCGAAAGTACCAAAAATAATAATTATAACATTTTTACAATCATCCTTCGTCGTTTTCATATTGGTGTCTATAATTGTAAATTTAATAACTAATATATTTTTTGTATACTTACCATTGTTTTACATATATCACATCCATGATACACTTGTTTGGGGTACAACTTGACAGGTTATTATCATATATATATGTCCCGATTAAATAATTTTGGTCACGTACACGACTTTAATTTACATTAATGTTTATTTCAAATTCATCACCTTAGTGTAGGTACGAATATGGTAGTAGAGAGTGTGACGTCGGCAGAAGTACTGCCTCTATATTTTGTGGACGGTACTTAATTTGAGAATATGATTTAAATCGGTCTAGTCGTTAAGAAATCACATTATCACTAACAGATGTACAAACGATTATATAATGTATATTTATACTAACTGGCCCCGCAGACGTTTTTGTGGTTATCCAGTAGTCAAAGACTTCACCAATCCGACACCTATTTATTACCTTCAGGGACTGCATAAGCACCTTTTTCATGAAAGATATGTACATCTATTAACTTTATTTGTAGCTTCTAGTCGGACTATTATAAGTAATGTTTGTGGCTTAAAAAGTAATACATTAGTTAAATCTAAAATAGTCATTAAATTAATGTAAATTATATATAATTTTTTAATATAAATACATGTGCTTAATTGTATATTGTGTTTTCTTTTATTATAAATAATTATGTTTCATAAATATTGGTAACACCCATTTAACCTTGGCTTCACTCTGTAGTTTCTATAAATTTCATTTCGTTTCTTATATATGTTGGTGTATATTTTTATTGTTATCTATGAAATTACAATTCCAATAATTTATAAAAAAAAACTGATTTTGCGTAACATATTAATGTTTTTTTTTATCGTTATAGGTTTTGGCGTAGTGGCCACAAACTCACCTGATGTTAAGTGACGATGTGGCCCAAGATGATAACACTGTAAACCTAGTAGAAGGCTGGCTCTCAAGTACAGCTGCCGGAACACACCTACTGGTGTTTGGCGACAGATTTTCAACTTGAGCCAGGCGGACATTAGAAAAAGACTTACCACCACGCTATGGTTTCCTTCTTATGGTTTTCCTTCACGGAAAGCTCAGGCTCATTGCAGGGATACGAACTCACGTCACTCGACGTGGTCGATGAAAATAATGAATAATAATGAAAACAATGAATAATGAAAATAATTACCCTGACAACACATTAAAACATTATGTTACATCAGTATGATGTTATATTAATATCACAGAATGACATAACTTTGAGATCACTAATCATATCAGTTTTATATCATGTATACATAAAATCGCTGCGACTCACGCATGACGTGTGTGACGTCAGAGTAATATAATGTGTTCACTGGTAAGTTATTAACGAATCTGAGAAAGCGAAATATTTTTACAAGTATAAAGAGTAGCAGAGCTCTAATCTTTCTGCCTACACCAATGGAGATACGTGATGCAGCCCTACAGAATACGGCATAATTATAACCTAAGTATTTAGCAGTAGGTATGTTTTATGATCGCTCGATGACAGATAAATAGATGTTTTATGATTTTACATTTATTTTAATATATTCCATTTAGATAAAATACACACTTAATATCAGTTGTTTATAATGGTATTACTCGTAGTTATCTAAAATGTTTCAGGCGTCCCATAAACCTTTTGTTTCGGTAGGATATTGGACGTGATGTATTTGAACATGGAGTCGGATAAGTGAGTTATCATTAAAAACATGTCTGCAGAGAAGGTATGATTTTTCAATTGGTTTACACTAAAACACATTTGCTGTGCCCCACGGTTTCACCCGTGTTAAAATTACTCGACTTAGTCTCCATCTCTCCTCCGTGAAAGCACCTGTGTAGCCTATCGTATTTACAATACTTGCCTACAGCTTGTTAGATCCCTATTTACGATCTAGCCAAGATCTTGTTGATACACTTTCGATTTTTGAAGTGAAACTTCTTATGCGACTTCCAAGCGGTAAACGTTAAACGTTAAACGCACATCATCGGTCTCTCCTCTTTGTGTGAGCCAGAGCGAGAGAGTAAATGTCGGTGTGTATGTATATTGCACACTGCTTAAATAAAATAGAAAATGTGTTTTAAAATGAAGTTTCACTTCTATCCTGTGTGAATCGCACACACACCTTTCTTTAATGTACGGCCATAGCAGCGTGCCGTGTGACTCGTGTCAAGTTTTTGCACAACGATCGAATCGTGTCTTGCTAGCGGTGTACTCGTATAGCAGTTGAGGATTGAACAGATTATTAGTTCAGCTAGGACCTTCATTAGAAAGCTAATTTGTTTCAGATCTGGCATTAATCGCCAGAGAGCCATGCGCTTTGTGAACCAGGCTTTTGCTGGAACCTATATTAGGTCCCAGGAATACAATAACTTGATTTTCCAGGGTGACAGTTGAAGTCCTTTATGGTTATACTTAGCACTGAATCCGCTCAGTACTGTGCTGAAGGATTCAGGGCTAGGCCTTGTAGAGGGGGTGATGCCATATCTCATCTACTGTGCATAGATAATAACCTCAAGTTATTTGCTCCAAAAAACAGACTTGAAGGAGCTAGTAAAATTGACTGAGAATTTCAGTAACTTCATTAGTATGGAGTTTGATGTCGACAAAAATACGGTTATTCATGTAGAAAGGGTTAGGGTTGTAAATTCTAATAGTTTACAACTTTCAGAGACAATGTCCCTCAGATCTCTCTCCGTGGTTGAAACCTACAAATATCTTAGTACGTCGGAGTAATTGGGTATCGCTAATAAAGGAATAAAACAATCATTGGTGTAACGTTAATTAAATATACGGAATAATAATCAAGTAGTGGATTGCATCCAACTCGACGCCAGAAGGAAACATTCCCAGAATGCTAGCAGCATTGCCAAATTGCATTGCAATGCCTATACGCTAATTACTTGAGGCAGTCTATCGCGAGATGTTTCGACCAATCGGCACGCGAATTACTTGTTATATAATCATTTTCAGGCGGGCGATGCGAATTTCTCTTTGAAACAGAAATTCATGGAGCAAATCAAAAGGCCGAATTTTATAAAAACCTTTGTAATTATAATCTGCACCGCTATTGTTATCAAACAGGTAAGATACTTTTGTGGTATTAATAGGTATATGGTAATATGGTAGGTCAGTTAGAAAGACTTTTCGTGTTATGTATGAAGTTTGCAATCACAAAAGGAATCAAGTTGAGAAAACACACCTCATTAAAAGAAAAAAACCTGTACTTAAACTTTTTTTTCAATTCTTAAAACCAACTTTTCAATTAAACCAATTTTCGTTCCAATAACGCTTCTGTTAAAAAAATTGATGGGTCATTTCCAGTAAACAAAATTAAACTTAAAGATATGATACTGCGCTGATTTAGAGTAAACGAAACAATATCAATTTAAATTTATATTAAAAGTTTGCATACTTGGTTAAAATATTCATTTTAAATTCGTCTTGTAATCTGATGCAGTTTATGTGTCCGTCCGTGTAGTTTGGATGAGAAGTAAAAATGTAGTGAATTGAAATAAACGTGTTTGATGTTGTTTTTTAAGTCTGTACCAAAGGTCAATCGAAGCTTTTAGTAGGATTGTTTCCATTTTATTTATTAGGTATGGCACGAGTGGAGATATGTACTCTCCCTATACAATATCCAACTTTATAATGCCAGTGTAAGGTTTAAAAGGTAAAAAGGTTTGATTGGTTATTTAGATAAAGTAGGTAAAAAGAAAAGAGTTATTGTAATATTTAAATATTTTCAGATAACCAAATGCGTGCAGAAACAGTTTATAGATATACCAGTAACGACGCACACGCATTTTGACTTCAACAAAACTATTCTCTATCCAAGCGTGACAGTCTGCAGGGAACCGCCTTACAAATTCCATAAATTACTCGCAAGTATTATTTAAATTCCTACTAGCCATCTTCCGATGGAATTTTCTATTGGTTACATATCAGTATATAAAAAAAAACGTTTTAATTTACCAAAACCCTTTTTAAATGTTGACCCAATGTAAGAACTCCTGTGCAAATTTAAATGTTTCTATACCCTTTAATTTAATCTGTGTGTTGTCTACTAGTCAGTCTTTACAGTTTTTCATAATAAGTAGACAAAGTACCTACAAGTGAGATATTAGATAAGATGGATGTTAATAATAAGACTTACATCTTTTTTTACAGCTGAACAAAACTCTTCCGATGAAAGGCAGGATGTTAACGTTTCTATAATTGTATGATAACATGGAAATAATACGAAAACCTTTTTTTCTATTCATGTGTCCTTGCGATGTTTTCGTTCACCTTTAACCGATAGTGTTAATATTTTAAATTGGCAATAGGCGAATTCCGGAAAGTTCGTTGATATGTGCTGAAACTTGATCCAGCGGATGTTGGATCAATATTCTACTGCTCTTTATCATTCAGCCATCACAACTTAATAGTATGCGTATTATAAACACACGTACATAAAATTCTTGAAGTGTACTGACGTATAACGTATTGTTTTAACTGGTGCATAATTTAGAACAATGAAATTTTGCACAGGAGTTTCTAAATGTGATTGAGTACTAAAATAATAGTCTATGGGAAATCTGGCTAGAAATAATATGGTACTGTACAAATTTTTCTTAACGTTTATGGCATGAAGGAAAATTTGAAAGAAACCACTCGTAAATGAGGGTCCAATAGAATTTTGACATTTTAACAGGAATACGGACTCAAACGGCATCCCCGTTTTACTTCCACATGGATTTACTATAACTTCTCTAAAGTAACGCTTGACGAGCTTTGGAAGAAAGTCACTTATGACACTGAGGATTTCTTCTTTCATTACAGCCTGAATGGAGATATGGCCAGTGAGCATGTTCTTTGTTCTTTTAAATATTCTACCATATTTTAATTCCTAGCTATCAAACAAGACTCCAATATCGAGTTCTTCTTATTTCAGATCAGGAATATCACGGAAAAATGTCCTTCCAGTAAATGCTTGTACTGAAACTCAGTACAAATCTTAACGTATCCCAGTCAAAACGGGGTATATTTAGCAAAAGGCCTGATTTCATTTCCTTTCTCATTATATACAGTCGATGAAAGATTCATTATAATACCAGCTTGTAATATAAGCACTGAAGGCATAGGCTTAATCACGTCGACATTTTCGATTTCAATCGTCGAGAAATTTACAGTACTTGTTTAAATCACTAAAATATTTTTTGTCTGTTCAAACGATTTCTTCGCAATAATTTTCCTTCAGCTTGAGTTGATACTATCAAGTAATATTTAGTAAATATACGCGAAATGCCAAAAATTGGTAGAAATATGCCGTCCAAGCCCGGTGAAGCTAAAAAAGCCGTAAAGGATAATAGTAAAGTCGGTTCGAAAAAAAAATTAGGAATATGCCGAGGCTCGATATTGTGGATATCGGATCCCTTCCCTCAACTGTGGAGAGGAGGGGTGACGAGTACCCGGGAGGGGGACTGGCGAAATTTGTATATGCCGGATGCCCGTCTCGTGACACCCCTACTAATGTGCCGGCGACTCGAAGCCTCGAAGCGGAGATGAAGGGTCCGAGGAGAGGGGGGAGTGCAATATTGCACGGTCCACCCGAAGCGACGACATTTACATTGACATGGCACTCCATATATAATGTATTTCTCATAGCGCTGATCAACTAGTAAATGAAATCCACTTTACTCGTTGTCCTTTGTTGTCATTATTAGGTAAAATAATTGCAGATGTGGAGTTAAAACCTTACATTGGTTTCGTGATGGGTCGTTGCTATACGCTCTCACCGAAGATTCTGAGCACACAGGCGACCAAGGCCTCCGGTTACTCCATCACGCTAAGATACAACGAGGCTGACATAGCGGCCAGTAATAGCAGCTATCGTCCAGGATATCACATCTATGTGCACTACACCAGGGAACCGTTTACGGGTTCGTTTATTGTAATGAAGGTGTTGATTTCTCATGGTATGATTGCGCGTTATAATCTCTATGTATCACCACGTATTGTTCTTTCATTAGGGCGAGCAAAGTAAGCCCTCTAATATTCTAAAACTGATACATTTTTGTGGTGCACTTTACGAAAAAACTATCACAACACATCTAGATTTGAAATTTAACACAGTATTTTAAATACATGTCTATATGTCTATCATTTTTAAACAAATTCGACCACGAATATTTAAAAAAGGTATAGCAGTGTTTATGTAATATTTATCATCTAGAATGTTCTCATACTACAAACGCCATATGTTGAAAATTACAGAACTAATAATGCAAGTGTAATGAAGTAATGAATTATGAACTAGACCTAAGGTATACTGTTACTACTAACGCCATCTGTTGGAAAACTAGAGAGTTATTATTCATGTGTATAAAATGGTTGTTTACAAAATAGACGCAAATAGATGCCTATGTGTCCTAGTATCTATTTATATTTTATAGGTTCGTCAATTATCTTACCTTAAGTGACATTGTGCAGTTGTCGGACACAATTATTGGTATTTGGTGAAAGATTTTCAACTTGAGGGTGTTAACTAGGACATTAAAAATGCCCGCCGTTGAGTATAGGACTCGAATATACTTCCATCGTCTTGGTGTACCAATATGCTATCATTGAGTCGTAATCGACTTGGCTATTTTTGCTATTAGTCTTGAACTTTATTAGATAACATCATAGTTCAACATCCAGTGACAGTGTGTAATTAACACTTGTTTAGTGGCGAAGGAACATAGCGAAAGGGAAGTCCATTGATTAAAAATGATATGGTTTTGAATGGTAACAAGTTGGATTTAGCGCAAAATATAAGTGTGTACTTTTTTACACCAGAAGTACAAGTTTACGATGGTGGGCTGATAGACCAGCACTACGTGAAAATCGGAGAGAGAGTAGAAATCAAGCTGAACGTGGACGAGTACATCATGGTCAGCAGTGATAATGATCCTTGCAGCCACAAAGTTAACTACAGTGAAAACAGTGTTAGTTATAATCTTTTTACTTTTTACATACCATCAGGAACAGTACCGTCACTTTGTCGTGTTAATGTAAAAAATAAAATACATATTGTCTTTTTGTATTTGGTAGTCACTTATCATAGGGTACTCGACCGATGATGCCCAATCTGCATTCTAAGAATACAATATTTTACTAATCAGACTAATAATAGGTCTTTACTATGGAATTCCCGATGTTTAATACTGACTAGTGTGAAGACTTTCTTTCATTCTACTTAAAATTCCAAAGTCATATTAATTTTATAATATAGCTATGGCATTTATTTTTGAAAATAAGTTGTTCATTTGATTTTCCGGCTTTCGATTTTTATTTGATATCGTTGTTTCTGTGACCATGGAAAAATCAAAATTGGCATTACTTTCGAATACGAGTTCCGTCGTGGCACCAACGCAGCACAGGCGGCAAGCAATATTACCGACGTCTACGGTCCACGTACGGCAAGTGAACGCACGATACATTAGCCAAAACCAAAGTTTAATTGCTTAAGTTTTGGAAATTTGATCTAAACAATGTTACATTAATAAAGATTACAAATAAAATATTTGACCCATATTGAAATTACATGAACATTCCTTATTCATTGCTAGTCGTCGCTGTTATGCCAGTCTGCTCAGATGACTTATGTTTGAGGAGGGAACACAATGGCCAGGTGACGGTTCTACAGCTGTTACTGTAAAAAAAAGATATTACGAAACGATTTCTTTGTACGTACCGAGATGGAGGTTACTGGTAATACTGTGAATCCAGAGCCTAGCGCTTGAGGTCTGGTAAAGAAATGAGAAGAGGAATTTTAGTTAATCAGCTTTATAGAACACTTGACTTTTAATGCACGAGTTTTTCGAAAAGACGTGGATTGGCAACATTCGTTTGTTTTCCAATACTGTCTCTACCCCCCATAACCATCCAACACATACAATAGTCGTTAAGCTAATGTTAACTCTATATTTGCTGATAAAGCAGACCAAGTAGTTTTAGAAGCACCGGAGTACGTGTACACAAATACTTAAGGATGTAATCTCTAAAAAAATCCTACTAATATTACCAAAGAAATGGTTTTACACTACTTGTCGCTGTTACCTACAGAACAAAAGAAAATGTTCGTATTCAGTAGTCTCTGTTTCAGTAGGTGTGAGAACTAAACATTCTGAGAATACAAATATTGCGTTCTTTTGTTTCAATACAACATTTAGTGGATTGTAGCGCAGACGAAATTTATAATAAGATACTTCGGTAATCAATTTCTTATTTTAGTGTACAGCGCAATATGCCTGGAACAAAGTCGGGAATATAGCAGGCTGTTCCGGACCATGGATGACGAGTGACCTTCCGCGTTGTGATAACTATACATCAATGAGGAGCTTGATTGTCGCTTACATGAAGTAAGTTGCAAATAAGAATACACGTTAATTGAATCTATACGGATGTGTGATGTTCAAGATATATTCACAACTTTTTTATATAGCACGGAAAATGACAGCATTGTACTTAATGGTAAGCACAGTACGATTCAAAAACAAAGACGAACACAGAGATCGGCAATTCATCACCGGTTGTCGCTGTCATGCCGGCCTGCAAACCTCCAGGCAGCTGGATATACACTGTTTGATCCCGAAACGTGACAAATAAAAAGAGAGTCACTGTAATGGTTTTTCACAATGTACATGGTAGTCGCGACTGCTTCAGAAACTTGTAGGTACGATTTTCTATTCTAACTATTGAGTATTTTATTTGCTAAATATTTTCCACATATTTATTCGCTCTTGTTATTCGTATATTTACCCAGTGAAACTAGATAACATTCGGTTATCATAAACTTAAGTGAAAAAATTACAATTCCAGTACCATAAAGGAAATTAAAAGAAAAACCAAAATTAAATCATGTCGTGGAAAATGTTTTCAGAGTTCTTTCCTCTTTGATCGTTGACTCTTTTTTGCAGTGAATATTCAAAGCACGATGTAGTGAATTGCCCACGTTTCTGTCGTACCTTCTTGTACAGTGGATACGTGACAGACAGGCAAACATTGTATTTCTGGGACTCGACGGAAAATAAACACGGTGGCAACAACTCCTCAACTCTCCAGATTCAGGTGTTAAATAGATATAATTGTTAATGGCCTTTTTAGACAGTTGCATGCGAAATAGATGCTGACAATCAAATAATATTTGCTTTATAGTGGATGGAATGAACATCACCAGGCTGATCTATTAAATATTCTCATCATAGCGATGTATATGGTATATAAAATCAAGAAGGACAGCAGATGAATATATATTATGTAGGTATTAGACCACTATTATGGTGAATACCTCTGTATTCGCCAGTATTTAAAGCCTCGTTATAGTGATTAATTTCAGCGTGTTGACTTTCATTATTTGTACCAAATTTCACTGAGGTTTTTTCGAGCCATTTTCATATGGCCTTGGCGAGGGCAAATGTAACGATACCATGCACAAGTGTACCAGAGAGTTACATTACAAGGGTAATTATAAAATTTAGTGAGGCCAAATGTAACGATACCCTGCACAAGTGTACCTTACATTATAAGGGTATTTATAAAATTTTGTCAGTCACTTATCAATTTTATCCAGATACTTAGATCTAAATGTGTTTTTTTTCTCTATCAATTTTCTAAATACTTTTTGCATTTTCAGCTTTATCTATACTTCAACAGCATGATGGTCACGGTTTACGAAAAGCGATACAATCACGACTTACATAGGTTCATCTCCGATATAGGAAGTAGTATCGTAAGTGCTTCTCTGTATCTATATATATATATTAAAGCGAAAGAGTTTTTTGTTTGTTTGTCAAACACGCTAATCTCTGGAACTATCAGTTGGATTGGAAAAATTCTTATTGTATATGATAGCTAGATTCACGAAAGATAGTGTAGGCTATCTCGCACTAGGCTACACTTCTCAACTAGTCATAAATATTGATTTTTGTTAAGTAAGTCGGAATAAATAGCGCACTCTAACTGCTTTATTCGCGTGCGCTGGCGTAACGGTTAGTGATACGTAAATGTAAATACAATGTTCTACAAAAATATTTCTCTTTAGTACATCAAAAAAAGTCCTCGATACCATATGACTTTCTCTTAAACATAAGCCACAATGAGGTATTTCGTAACAAAGTTTTACTTAAAATTGAAAAGTGATTTATGAGCATTATTATTAGGCATGGCGTATTAATCCTTACGAACGAAAGTTACTTTATCATCAAGACAATTTTTTGTAGATAAACTTAGCCCTTTATAGCATATTATTTGGACAAATAGTTTGGGAGATAATGTAAAATTATAATAATTCAACACTCGGCTCGGGTCTATCATTATACTTGTAGTGGAGCGAACGAGGCGTGTGAATTGCGACGCATAACCCTGGCCGCCCGATAAAAATATTGTTTATACTGAAATTTTATAAACCATCAATCACCGATTTCTTTAAAATTATACGCGGTTGAAACCGCGGGGCACAGCTAGTATTTGAATAACGGCACTTATCAGCATCCTTAGCAGCAAAAGCCTAATTAATTTATAATTAATCTACCTATATATCTAATTAATATCATCCTCTTATTAGATGCTATATCTCATATCAGTATATCTCTGACAATTTGTCTTCTTGTTAAGTACTTTGGATAAGATGCAACACATGTGTTTAGTTAAAAATGTGAAAATTGAGCCAAGGTTTAAGACGCAGACGAGTGAGTCAATTACTCAAGATTATCAGTTTCGAGTTAGAAGTATACAGGATGTTTACATTACTAAGACGTAGGTGGACAGTATTCGATAACCACGAGTTCTTGATAGTTTATCTATATATTACGTTTGTGAGACGTCATTATCAGACAGCTTAGCATAAATGTTTTGGTATAAATTGTGTTTTATCTTCACGATGTTTCTCATTAATTTATTAAGAGACTAACTTTTCCTCACCGCTCCACCTGCATGAAATATAATGTTATTGCATACAATAACCTAATCCTTTAGTTTAAATTTACTATAGGATTATTTATTAATATTTATTTTTTTGCGTAAATTCAAGCAGGCCCGTAATTGATGTGGTCCTTCTATGGCTTGTTTTCTAATATACATTTTAAAAAGTTGATTATCACACTAATTAATAATACTCTATAAAAGTATAAAGGTAATTTTTCTTAATAATACACTGATGATAAAAATAAGAAGGCAAAAAACATGAAACATGGTGGACGAAGAAACAAAATAATTTATAAAAAATGTGGTTTTATTATACAAACAGTCGAGATTTTTGACTTGAGGGTTGTACTATAGTTTCATTAAAAATAAAAGGTGTGTGTGCGATTCACACACGATAGAAGTGAAACTTCATTTTAAAAGACATTTTCTATTTTATTTAAACAGTGTGCAATATACATACACACCGACATTTACTCTCTCGCTCTGGCTTACACAAAAAGGAGTGACCGATAATATATTGTTCTCTCGCTCTGGCTCACACAAAGAGAAGAGATCGATAATGTGCGTTAAACGTTTAACGTTTATCGCTTGGAAGTCGCATAAGAAGTTTCATTCAATATTTTCTACCGATAATTCAAGCAATAAAACTGAACTGAAAAAAATTCTGCTACTAAGCCCTCCTCGCTTTTTTATCGTAACTCGGCAAATTGACTGTACTGTCTCTGATGGTAAGCACAGTACATTCCAAACACAACAGCGACCACCGAGAGATCGAAATCAATAGGCGGTCGTTGCTATCACGAAAGGAGCCTGGAGTACTGGCCGGGAGATGGTTCCATATAAAACTTTTAATTCGTGTCGGTATGGAGGTTACCGTTAAACTGTGGCTCCGAAGCCTAGCACGTGTGGAAAGGAGACGAGGGATTTTAGATTGAACAGCTCTTCAAAACAATCACCATATTATAGGAACACGCTCAGTAAGGCAATATTCCTGCGCAGCGGAAGGTACAATAAATCTAACGGTTATAATCATCAACATCGGTATATACTATCATTGCTTTATGATTATGATACTTAAGTGTTCCTCAGGGATTTCTACTAGGCCTCTCCATTATTGGCCTGGTGGACATAATGTGTAAAGCTTGGATCCTGTTCGTTCAACCATACATTACTCCGAAGCTGAAGGACAATAATCCACCACGAACCCAGCTGATTTGAAAAGTATTAACTGAAAAAGAAGCTCTTTGAAAAATATAAGACGATCAATTATATCACACAAATCGATATCCCAATTGCATTTATTTGAGAATTCCAGTATTATAATTTGAATATATTATTTAAATATTTAAAAGGATTATTTCAGTAGCTGACTTAAAGCTTTTACAATATAACGATTATAAATGATAATTATAATGGGTTGCCAGTATCCATTGAGTAAATTTGCGAACATGAACTTAATTAACTATCGTACCTATTCTTTACTAAGTGTCAATTTCATTTATTTTGATTTTTACAAGTATCACGTTAGCACATGCATATAACTGTTTTCTATTTACATTGAATACATTTCAATTTTTAATTTGAGTTTTTTTTCTATTTGAAGCTATTTGCACAGTCGTAAATTTAATTGCTGCGTATGACAAACTATATGTCTTTTAGTTTTGATGACATTCTATAATATCCTCTATTATTTGAATCAATTTATTACAATATTCAAAATCTATGGCACGCAGTTTATTATTATTACCATCTATTTTATCATATGTTACATAAATATTCAAATTAGAGGCTTACAGTACCTATGTATTTAAATGGTTTCAATTGATTGATCATGGGGATTCTCGAGTAATAAGCAATATTCACGATTAACATGGCTTTCATATGGATATGTTTATTATACTATATTAATTAGTATGTTAATTTGTGTTTGTGTTTGATTAATTGATATAAAAAAAATCCTGTAATTCATTCCTTTATTTTGCCTGTACTTTGTACCTTGCTATAATCCTAATGTTCAAGTCAGTGTCACTAATGTAAAATAACAAAATAATGCGTTATTTTTTCTCGTCCAGAGGTT
This sequence comes from Saturnia pavonia, assembly GCA_947532125.1. NCBI lineage: Eukaryota > Metazoa > Arthropoda > Insecta > Lepidoptera > Saturniidae > Saturnia > Saturnia pavonia. The sequence continues at coordinate 16,183,665 of OX383906.1, forward strand.
TATCTACTTCAATATTACAAAATTAAATATCATACAATTTGCAATGCACCTACGCCGTGAGTGATGATGTCCTTTATTTATTGTTCTTCTTCTATTTTGTTAGCTAGGACGACGTTATTCGTAAATAACAGTACTCTTTTTATTGAGTACAAAATTCTTTCTTTCTTTCTTTACTTTATGATGAGAGGCGGTTGCTTACAGATGAGAATCAATCAGCCCCGGATCCACGCTTTTTTCGAACCGGGGCAGAAACAATTTTCAAGCAATGATGGCTCAGTGGTAGCGTGTACGACTTCGCGTATATTGACGTGAGTTCGAATACCCTGCAATGAGCCTGAGCTTTCGGTGAAGGAAAACATCGTGAGGAAACCATAGCATGGTGGTAGGGCTTTTTCTAATGCCCGCCTGGCTAGCTACCACCTTCAAGTTGAAAATTACTTATTACACCAATAGGTGTGTTCCGGCAGCTGCACTTGAGAGCCAGTCTTCCACTAGGTTTAGCGCTATATCATCTTGGGCCACATCGTCTTAACATCAGGTCAGATTGTGGCCACTACACAAAAACTTATAACGATAAAAAAAATGTTATTGGCGCCCCCTCTCTCCAGCTTTTGAGATAAATTGTTAAAAAAAGCTCACATAAAGTGACAGTCAATAAATAGCTTTTTTTTAAATGAAAAATATGACTTATGATCGAAATATTAACTTGTTTTAATTTATGCTAATTCTCATGTGCAACATGAATAAAATTCATATAACAATTGTTGGATTCATACAAAAATACTACTGGTGCTTCGGGACGCCCTCTAAAAGCCGCAAAGGCTCCAGAGACCCTAAGGCTAAAAGTATACTTAGTTCGAAAAAAAAGGTTCTAAGGAACAGTATCGATTTGTTCAAAAACCTACTGGGCGTTTTAAATTCAAACGAATATTGATAGAACAACGTTCGCTGGATGCTAGGCGCTTTATGAAGCAAGTTTTTTTTATTTCAACCATATTTTATTATTATTTTTGCACCCCCTGAAAATGCCGCCCGGGCTAGTGCTTCCTAGATTACCTAATTAAATGCTTGAATTAATACAAGTAGGTGATAAAGAAATCTTCTTGTACAATATACTAGACATCTGTGTGAACTAGAAATATCTAAAACCTTATAGACTATAACTAAAGAAAAAGTCTCAGTATAGGGCCCTAAAAAAAGATGAACGCTAATTAGATAAGCGAATTAGTTATTAAAATAGAAGCCAAGTGACTTGGCCCAAGTCTATGAGACATATAGTAAAAAATTTTTTAATGAGATTTGTAAAACAATAATAAGGAAAAAAATAGACCTGGAAAGTTCGCTTATTGATTTTTTACAGATGACGTAGACAGACGAACATTTAGTGAATAAGTGCATTCGATTAAAATCTTACTGAAGTCTAAGCTAGAGTCTTATATCTCTTGCAGTGAAATGTTTATGCTAATTTATGAAAAGAAACTTGTTGATGTTTTCCCAAATTGCTATACGACAGAATGTTGTCTATAGAAAACAAATATAGGGCCAACAATATCGAATAATCGACTAAACTATTTATCAGTTCTTTAAATAAATTGTGATTTAACAAAGGACTTACAGTGTGATGAGCAAATAAAGGAATTTGCAGCACAAAAATGCACAAAGTTTGCTTTATAATTTACATAATATAACTATATATATGTAGCCTTTTGATTTATTTTGCTATATTGTCTTACAGTTATTTATGTATCTAAGTTATATCTAAAATTATAAATGGTTTAAGCTGGTTTTTACGCCATCTATGTGTTAACTAAATTAACATACAAATGTAGTTGATCATATTGTGGCTAGATGTCACCATTAACAATTGTTTTTAGTAATTATATTTTATTGTTCCAAAATTAGTTTCTTTTTTTTTATTGTTATAGGTTTGGCGTAGTGGCCAAAATCTCATCTGAGATTAAGTGACGCTGTGGCGCAAGATACAAGATAACACGCTAAGCCGAGTGGAAGACTGGCTCTCAAGTGCAGAGCTGCCCGAACACACCTATTGGTGTTTGGTGATAGATTTTCAACTTGAGGGTGGTAGCTAGCCAGGCGGGTATTAAAAACAGCCCTACCACCATGCACTGATAGTACATGAAAGCCGTTTTAATAGTAAAATATATATGCATATATATAGTCAGAACTAATTTTATATGTAATTTAATAGGTTTAAGGAAAATGTGTAAAGTTTTTTACTGCGTGAGGCGGAAACATCTTATTATCTTCGGCTATTTTATTCGATTTTATTCCTTATTTTTTGACGTGTATTTTAAGCCCACGTAGCGCCGCGCCACGTAGGTATATGACATAGTTACCTGGGAGCTAGACCACTGTTCAAATTGAGGGTGTACATCATTTGCAAATGCCTTAGTTATGTATGAATTTTCATTTTTTTGATAGTTTTAAATTGCGTTCAAATTTTTCTTAGCAGCAAGGTATCCCTATTGGAGAAATGGAAGAACTAAAATTGTCATTACAGAATACGAATATTATGATCGAGTTTAAAAACTGATAAATCTATATAAGCGAAATACTGCTCATGCACTCGTAACAAAACCTCCGAAATTATTGGTCCGATTCCACTTGTAAACACATTTGTCACTGTGGTCTCATTATTTTACGCTTTTTATATAATATGCTGATGTTACAAATATGATATAACTGTGACTTACATTTGACATCCGTTTAATACAAGAATGGTGTGGGAAATTTCTTACTGTGACATCATTTTGATAAAAATATTGGCGGTAAATGGTCGATAACGCCAATATTATACCTTTATACCAACTGAATTTTCAAGTTACTGGAGATAATTCACACTTTCAAACTAAATAGTCTTTCTAGATTAACAGTACCTTCTAATTAATACTGGAGGTACTTCGGAACGTCCATAAATTAACACTTACCAAGTTAAAAATCCCATATCAACATATATATATATCAAAAAAAGTTACTAATTATTTTGTAAATCAATTGAATAATGTACATTACCACAGTTATAATTAAAGGAACTACTATATAATTTGGCACCTGTTAGATCTGAGCTCCTTTATCGGTGACGACTACCCCGAACGACGTTACTACCGAACTCGACCCCTTTTCACATTTGATTTGTTGAGATTGTCATTACTTTTGAAATGCTGCACAACGCCATCTATTGGTGAGCGGATAGAAGTCTAGTTGTAGTCTATGCTCATTTTGAGTTTTAATTCGTTTAAAATCAATATATATATATATAACAAGCGCAAGGGTGCCATAGTGGCCGATCTCGGCTTGGGCTGTTGCCTTAAATGCATCCATCGCGAGCTAATTCCCTATCAGAATTCGATGTAACTAAAGTTATTTATATATACATCTTTCTGCCTTCTTACGTTCCTCGTACGTTCGTACGCTGTTACTGCCTTCAAGTACGCTGGTAGCTCTGAATCGCTAAAAGCAACCACAAGTGAGTGTATTTACAGAAATTGTTGGGAGAATGGTAGTGCCAGCCACATGGCGATACCAATACTTCGGTATAAAATTCTCTATATTATATCTATTTACTCTTGCAGATTCAGGATCAAATATATCATCGAACAGGCTCCTTATTGCCAACGCCGGATAGTGATCACTAATTTATTTTATTGGTGATTCAGCAAGACAAGTCGATTAACGTTGTGCACACAACAATTCGGTGAAAAGACCAAATGTGGAACAACTCCAATAACTCCAACAATTCCAACTCCATTAACACAACGAATTGATTGCATTATTCAAGACTAACAAAGTTAGGATCCTTCATATAAAAAATAGCAGTAACTCTTTAGTGGAGAGTTGGTCGAATAAAGTATTATTCAAGACTGCATTAGACTACATTAACTAATATTAACATTGTTTCGTTTTGATTCCACGCATTCCTATGATTCCGAACGGCATGTCATTTGACTTTGAACTGTTAGAATTCCAGTACGGCTTGTAGCTGTAATGTCGATATATAAATCGCAAGGGCAGTCGTTAATTGTTTGCATGTTTTTCACATGACCAATTGTATGTCGCCTATTCCCGTGTTTGAAAACCACCAACATTAGTTATTTACGCGCCAGAAAACAAAACTAACAATAATGTGTATCAAAAAGCATTAGGTACATTAAAAAATATTTTTCTAATATTAAAAATATTTTTTATCTATCGCATGTCGCATTACAGATGGCTGTGGAGTAGGGAACTGTGAGACTCGAGGCAAAGATGAATTTATTGTTAGAATAATTGAATTATTATTATTTTATTTTTTATTTTTTTTAGTTTCACTTCCATCGTGGTTTCATAAATCCACACAATTTTTTATTTATTTATTTATTCCAGTTCGAATTTAATATTTATAGCTAAGTCAGGACAACGTATGTCGGTTTAGCTAGTAGACTATAAATGATTGACCGTGTCTCGACTGGCGTCGGTGTAACATGAAACATCCTTTCGGTTGATTAAATCCTTTAGATTAAAGACCCCTGTCTTTAAGTAGATTTCAATGGAATTTGTACGAAATTACTTCTCCAAATTACATTTTATTAGTTGATTGACCTTGTAAAGCCTATAGTTTTCCTTTTAACTTCATATATAATGAATGCCATATATATATAATGGCAGAGGGGGATACACTTAACTCTAACAAAAATTAGCACTTTAATGCTTAATATTTCGCAAACGGATACCTGAATCAAAAATAGTTCTCACAGACCTACAATATTTTTGAACGACCCATTCTTGAACCCCATACGATGGGATAGACGAGAAGAAAAAAAAATTTCCACTTTACGTACGTACGTAGGGACGTACCCTAAACGACTTCTTTTTTCAAGAATTTAATTTACCACTTTGTCGTCGTGATTAATATGTGTACCCATACCAAATTACAGTTTTCTAGTAGTTAGAATCGGCGGAAAGACAGACAGACATGGCGCAACTATAAGGGTTCCTTTTGATTTCGGAACCCAAAAAAGTTACCGTGAAAATATTAGACTTTATTGACATATCAATCGTACGTAAAAAAAATATTTCCCAGTTATGTAACGATAAGATTCACCATTATTTCAGACTTAACAAATCTACTTTAAAATTCTGCTTTTATACTATGTCAACGGCATATAAATATGTGACTTGTCAGTGATGTGAAAGTATAATAACCTTACCGTTTCGTAGTAATAGAAAAAAAACTCTGATATTACGTAACAGTATGATATTATTGTTACAACAGATGAACGTAACATAAAAATAATTACACTGACATCACATTAACATATTATGTTAATTCAGTAAGATGTTATATTACTATCACAGAGAAAGACATGACTTTGAAATCACTAATCATATTAGTTTTATATCATGTATACATAAGAACGCTGAGACTCACGTATGACTTGTGTGTGACGTCAAAGTAAGTTAATGTGTTCACTGGGAAGTTATTAACGTATCAGAGATAGCGAAATCTTTTTACAAGGATTAATAGTAGCTGAGCTCCAATCTTTTTGCCTACACTAATGGATATACGTAATGCAACCCTACGGAATACAGTATAATCATAATCTTAGTATTTGGCAGGATGTTTTATGGCCGCTCGATGATAGATAAATAGATGTTTTATGATTTTATATTTATTTTATCTGCCATTTAGATAAAATAAATGTATTATCTAATAACAGTAATATGACACTTAATAACAGTTGTTTGTGATGGTATTAGTTATCTAATATGTGTCAGGCGTCCCATAAACCTTTTATTTTGGTAGGAAATTGGACGTGATGTATTTGAGCATGGGGACGGATAAGTGAGTGTTTATTAAAATATGTCTGCAGAAAAGGTATGATTTTTCAGTCGTTTTTCACTATAACACGGTACAGTAATGAAGTAGAGTTGTAGGTTATGTTCCCATTGGTTTCTTTTTTTCGAACTGACTACTGTTAGCCACAAGGGTATTGAAGACTCGAACGGCTTTTACAGCTTCACCCGGGCTTGGGTTCCCGATTGAGTCACGACATAATGCAAATAGTGGTCATGCACAGGGAACTAGTTACTTGAGGCAGTCTGCCGCGAGATGTTTCGAGCAATCGATTCGCGAGTGACTTGTTATATAATCATTTACAGGCGGGCGATGCGAATGCCTTTCTGAAACAGAAATTCATGGAGCAAATCAGAGGACCGAATTTAATAAAAACTCTTGTAATTATAATCTGCACCGCTGTTGTTATTCAACAGGTAAGATACTTTTGTGGTTTTCATATATAAATAGGTCGGGGTGAAAGACTTTTCGTGTTATGTATGAAGTTTGTAATCACAAATGGTATCAAATGGATTTTATAAACAAACGACCAACATGGTTTTAATACTAAAGGTAAACACTAATTGGTCATCCCATGGTTCAGACTATGTAAGACCAATAAAAGTTTCTTTTGTAACGAAGTTCTTTAACGAGGCTTGCGGTAGGTCACCTCTACAAGTTAATTGACTTAATAATATTGAAATTCTGGTTGAGCATTTATTATTTTTGGCAGTATTGTGTTTTTTTTGAGGTTATTTTTTATTATATCTGGTAATCAGTTAAACGTAAGCCATTTTGATATAAATACTTATATGATTAGACTTATTTTGGTGGTGATTCACTCAAAATACTTTGGATGAGAACTAAAATTAAAGTGAATTGAAATAAAGGTGCCTGATTTTCTTTTTCGAGTCCGTACCAAGGGTCGATCGAAGATTTTAGTAGGATTGTTTTCATTTTATTTATTAAGGCACGATTAGAGATATGTGCTTTCACTATACAATACATAACTTTATAATCCCAGTGTAATGAAAAACGATTGATTGGTTGTTTAGATAAAGTTGCTAAAAAGTAAAGAGTTATAATAAAATATTGAAATATTTTCAGATAACCAAATGCGTACAGAAACAGTTTATCGATATACCAGTAACGACGTACACGCATTTCGACTTCAACAAAACGATTATCTATCCAAGCGTGACATTCTGCAGGGAACCGCCTTACAAATTCCATAAATTACTCGCAAGTATTATTTTATTTCCCACTAGACGTTTTCCCGATGGAATTTCCCACTAGCACAAGACTAGCTGTACCCCGTGGTTACATCCGCATATAATTTCAAATAAATCGCTGATTGATGATTTATAATACAGACAATATCAGATATAGACAATATCTTTATCGGGCGGCCAGGATTATGCGTCATAACTCGCAAGGCTCGTTCGCGCCACTACACCTGTAGCCATAAACCCGAGTAAAGTATTGAATTATTTTAATTTTACATTACCTCATAAACTATTCGTCAAAATAACATGCTATAACGGGAAGAATTTATGTACATAAAGTTGTCTTGATGATAAAGTAACTCTCGTTCGTAAGGATTAATATGCCATGCCTAGTAATAATGCTAATAAATCTCTTTTTAATTTTAAATAAAACTTTGTCACATAATACCTTATTGTGGCTTATGTATAAGATATAGATATATCGTATCGCGGACTTTTTTTAGATGTACTAAGGGGCAATATTGTTTTATAACATTGTGCTTACGTATCACTAACCATTACGCACGCTGAAAAAATAGTTAGGGTCCGGACAGTTATTCCAACTTACCTAACAAAAATTAATACTTAAGGCTAGCTGAGAGGTGTAGCCTAATGCTAGATAGCCTATACTATGCCTCGTGAATCTGGCTATCATGTACAAAAAGATTTTTTCGAACCTGACTGGTAGTTTCAGAGATTAGCGAGTTTAAACAAACAAACAAAAAAACTCTTCCGTTTTATTATATTAGTATAGATACATCGAGCGACTACAGCGAAAAAAGGTCATTCGTTCAAATTTTTGTTGTAATCACAAAAATACCCCGTATTATTACGTTTTAATTTCCCAAAATCCTTTTTAATATTGTCCTACGTTATGTAAGGAACTTCTGTATAAAATTAAGTGTTTCTATACATAATAATTTAAACTGTGTGCTGTCTATTAGTCAGTCTACAGTTTTATGATAATAAGACAAAGGACAAATGAGATAGGATAATAATATCAGATAAGTTGGACGTTAATAATACGACTACCTATTCCGCAGCTGAGCATAACTCTTCCGAGGAAAGGCATGATGGTAACAGATCTATAATTTTATAATAACATGGAGATAATACGAAAACTGTTCCTATTCTTGTATCTTACGATGTTTTCGTTCACTATTAGCCGATAGTGTTACTAATTCAAATTGGCAATTGGTAAATTCCGAAAAGTTCGATATTAAGTACTAAAGCTTGAACCTGTGGTACTAAAGCTTGAATATTCCACTACTCTTCATCATTCAGTCATCACAACTTAATAATATGCGTATCATTAACACATGTACATAAAATTCTTGAGGTGTACTGACGTAGTTACAACGTACTGTTTTAACTGGTGCATAAATTAGAAGCATAAAATTTTGCACAGGAGTTTCTAAATGTGATTGAGTACTAAAAGGATAATCTACGGGAAATCTGGCTAGAAATAGTGTAGTACTATAAAAAAATTTCTTGCCGTGTGCCGTGTGGGGCCGGTCTGAGAATAGCTCCACCCCATCTCTACTTGCGGGAGTCGTAAGAACCGACTGAGGGAATACCGGGGCAGCAGCACTCCCCCGAGTAGTAAATCCATCCACTGCGATCGCCAACCCGCCTGCCAAGTGTGCCGATTATGGCATCATCCCCCTTTTCTAGGGGAGGCCTGTGTTCAGCAGTGGACGTTAATAGGCTGATGGATATATCTACATTTTTTTTAACGTTTTCCATAGCTACGAGTATAGCATGAAGGAAAATTTCAAAGAAACGATTAGTAAATGAAGGCCCAATAGAATTATGATATTTTAACAGGAATACGGACTCTACTCGCATCCACGTTTTACTTCCACATGGATTTTTTTTAACTTCTCTAAAGTAACGCTTGACGAGCTTTGGGAGGAGATCACTTACGATACTGAGGATTTCTTCGTTCAATACGGCCTGAATGGAGATATGAGCAGTGAGTATGTTCTTTGTTATTTTTAAATATTTTACACTATTTTAATTCCTAGAACGATATCAAACAAGACTCCTATATCGACTTTTTCTTCTTTAAGGCCAGGAATATCACGGAAAAATATACTTTGAAAAAAAAAATGCAGTTTCAGTACAAATCTTAACGTGGGATACGTCAAAACGGAGTATATTTAGTTCAAAACCCTACAATGAGCCTGAGCTTTCTGTGAAAGAAAACATCGTGAGGAAACTATAGCATAATGGTAGAGTTTTTTCTAATGCCCGCCTGGCTAGCTAACCACCACCCTCAGGTTGAAAATCTGTCGCCAAGCACCAATAGTTGTGTTCCGGCAGCTACAATTGAGAGCCAGTTTTCCACTAGGTTTAGCGTGTGTGTAATCTTGGGCCATATCGTCACTTAACATCAGGTGAGATTGTGGCCACTACGCCAAATCTATAACAATAAAAAAAACTGCGATTTCAATCGTCGAGCAATTTAAACTACTAGCTTGTAAAATATTTTTTGCTTGTTCAAACGATTTCTTCGCTATATTTTCCTTCAGATTTAGGAGATACTGTTAAGTAATCATGTAATTAGTATATGTACGTGAAATACGAAAAATTTATAGGAATATACTGAGGCTCGAACTTGCGGATATCGGATGGACATTCAAAACCATTGACTTTCACATAACACTCCATATACGAGTATAATGTATTTTTCATAGCACTGATCAACTAGAAAATGAATCCACTTTACTTATTGTCCTTTGCTGCCATTAAATGGTAAAATAATTTCAGATGTAGAGTTAAAACCTTACATCGGTTTCGTGATGGGTCGTTGCTATACGCTCTCACCGAAGATTCTGAGCACACAGGCGACCAAGGCCTCCGGTTACTCCATCACCCTAAGATACAACGAGGCTGACACAGCGACCAGTACTAGCATCTATCGTCCGGGATATCACGTCTACGTGCACTACACCAGGGAACAGTTTACGGGTTCGTTTATTGTAATCAAGATGTTGATTTCTCATGGTATGATTGCGTGTTATAATCTCTATGTATCACCACGTATTGTTTTGTCATTAGGACAAGCAAAGTGAACCCTCTATTAGCCCAAAACTTGTACAATTATGTGGAACACTTTACGTAAAACTATCATATTTCTAGATTTGAAATTTAATACAGTAATTTAAATTCATACCTACGTGTTTTTATCTATCATTACGATATAGTTTTGCACAAAAAAATTAAAAAATATATTTGTGTATGTAATATTTATCATCTAGAATTTTATCATACTATTAACGCCATCTGTCGGAAATTGCAGAATTAATAAAGGAAGTGTAATGATTTCTCAACTAGACCTAAATTACTTAATGATCATGAATTTGAGACACGTTTATATCAAGTACTATCGGACGACAGTTATCTTGATAGTAAGTGGGTTCTAGGGGAACTATGACGTCAAAGTTGTGTACTACACATAACCCCGTTAAGTAACCACGTTAGGGGTATTAAACGAGCTGTTAAAGAGAGTGTGTCCACTATTGAGGTCGCCTGCTGTGATGAACGACTGACCGAGTGCAAGGAGCGCCTCCAGGTCAGACTGAAGGAGTCTTTTATTCGGGGAGAGATATGCAGATACAAGCGTGATTGAGGGAAGGCCAGTCATGCCTATTCTATAAAATAAGATCTTCACAATGCGAGGGCTCGAGCTAGAACCATCCTTCAAGCCCGTCGTTGGCTGCTTATATGGGTACACAGAGCACACCTGTTTCTAGCGCGCGGCATCTCTACTTTTTTCCATTTATTTTATATACGCCGTATTTTGAATTCCTGTCATGATCTGTTGTGTCGTTGCTATGAAACATGATTTCTTTTTTAAATAGTGACATAGATACGATTTTCTGACATATATATTATGGTTATGTTTGACATTCAGTAAGACAATAGACATAGAGTTTAACAATAAACAAATGTGTATATGCGTGTGTGTGTGTCAAATACATGGTAGTATGTGTAATGTTTTTTTATTGATTTTATGTATTTTTTATGAATAATTTAAACAAAATATTAGCATTCTGCGCTCCTTCTCCATATAAACTATAAGTGTGGGAAATTTCATTCTCCTCCGTCCGCGCAATTTTCGTAAAAAGGGGTACAAAGTTTTTGCTTCACGTATTTGTATATAGATTAAAGCGTAGATATTCCAATACCCATATAAAACGAGCTAGCGCGTCAAACTTTGCATAACGCCATCTATTGGTAAGCGAATGTAAACGCCGTTTCATGAGTATTATTTCTTTACAGTTATACTTTTATGAATATTTTTTATTTTTCATTTGTGTTTGTATTTTTTGAAGACAGGTCTGGTCAAGAGTACTCTAAAAACGAAGAGCATGCATGAAAAGATTGATGAATGTTGAGGAAGCGAAAGTTGTATGTCAGGATCGTAGCAAGTGGAAAGACGTGATCTTTGCCTAACCCTTTGGGAAAGAGGCGGATTTATGTATGTATGTATGTATTTGTTTAATGGAAGAAATATATGGGTGTAAATTAATTGATGAATAGAGTATGATTGGATGTAAGCTTTAAAGGAAAATTGATCTACGTTTACGAAGGGATTTTCTTTCAAAGCAAGATGCACCGTTTGGTGGATTATGGATATGAGGAAGTAATGAAATGGTATTTTTAGAAATATTCAGTCAACAAGGAAAGTTTGTTAAAGAGATATTTTGACAACATAATGTTTTATATGGCAAAAACAACAACCACCAATACCTGGTAAGTAATATCAGAAAACAAGTAATTATTTGGTCAGCTTGATAATGTATATGTTTGCAAAATAAATAGTCTTAATACAAAATCGTTATTTGATCAGCAGGATGATACAATCGGTTAACATAAAAAGAATATTTATAAGCTATTACCTTATATTAATATTAACGTTACCGACAACGCTGGATTAGGTTAGGTTAGGTTAGTATAGTAGTATAGTTAGTATAGTCATTCCAAAAAAAAAAAAAAGATAAAATCAGAATCACGATTTGCCGCTCTATTACTAATATTGCTGCAGATACATTTAATTTATTTCAAATTTGATGGTATTAAAGTATAGCTTTACGATGTCAATATTGTAATTCAAACTAGATTTTTATCCATGTTGTCTGGAGTCTTAATATATACTTCATATTATGCTTTAGTGTACTGTTATTTATTGTCATCATATGTTTGCATTTGGTAGTATATTTTTTGCCACGATTAGTCGCCCCTAATATCTGGCCGCACTAGGCCTGGGCCTAATTGGCCTTAAGGGAAATCTGCCACTGCTCATGTCACATTCCTTGCTGATAACTTTAGTTATTTTTGCCGATCGCCAGAAGCAGCTCAATTCGCTTTGTTTGCTGACAAAACACATTTTCAAGCTGAGCAAAACTTCTATAAGTATTTGACCGATTAAATGACACCTATTTATATTAGTCATCGGATACTTTAATCAATTGCCCCCTAAATGATAGGCCACTTTTACAGTAATAAAACTGAAGAAAGTGAATTTATTTTAGAAAGAATTTGGTTATTTACATCAAATATCTAAAAATATTTGTTTTCATTAAAAATTCGCTCTTAAAAATTATTACTAAGTATAAATATCTCATGAGCCCTTACAGAGCTGTGCTTTTTGCTAGTTTAATTTAAAATGTCTTCATTAAAATTAGACCTTACAAGTATGCGTCCATGTGTCCTAGTAGCTTTATTTATATTTTATAGGTTCGACAACTATCTTACCAGACGTTAAGTGACATTGTGCAGCTGTCGAAAAGCTACGGATTTTTAACTTGAGGGGATGGTAACTGGCTAGATGAACTTTAGAAATTGTCCTAACACCACGTTTCAACATGATATTTCCTTTCACCGAAAGAAAGCACAACCTGATTATAGTCTGGAATATACTTCCATCGACTTGGTGTACCAATATGCTATCATTCAGTCGTAATCGCTTTAACTTGGGAACCGGGATGAACTTGAGAACTAGTTTTTATTTTGCTATTAGTTACTGTTACATTACTTTATTAGATAACATCACAATTCAACATCCAGTGATTACCACTTGCTCGGTGGCAAAAGACAACACCGAAAGGGAAGTCCAATGATTAAAAATAATAATAATACGAATGGTGTATACATACAATTTGTATCTAAGTGTATACATAAAGACATTTCTCTCCAGAAGTACAAGTTTACAATGGTGGACTGATAGACCAACACTATGTCAACATTGGAGAGACTTTAGACGTTAAGCTGAAGGTGGACGAGTACATCATGATCAGCAGTGATAATGATCCATGCAGCTACGAAGTTAACTACAGTGCAAACAATGTTAGTTATAATCTTTTTAAAATCAAAATCAACTTTTTTTATTAATGTAGAATACAAAGGCACACACACAAACACATAACACAAACACTTTATATTCTATTAGATATTTTAAAATCAGACAATACCGTGTATGCCAGAATAATATAAGTTGCAGAAAAGCCAGGCTACAAATGAAAACTCCATGATTTTTTTCGAAAATTTCAGTACTTACAATCAAGGGTAAAATATATGCTTAACATAGAGAAGTTAAATTTGGTCTCCAGGAAGGAATTCAAAGCTTCTGGGAAATTTCATTTCTAATCACCTTAAATGTCGTCGATTATTTGTTGGTTGTAGCACTACAAAGAGATAGATAGCACTGTACATAATGGTAACCACAGTGCAATAAATAAAAAAGGCGTCTACCGAGAGATCCACAATTCATTGCCAATCGTCACTGTTATGCCAGCCTGCTCAGATATTTCTTCAGGTTATGTTTGAAGGAAGCGATGTTGTAGGAAAGAGGGAACATACTGGCCAGGAAACGATACCACAGCTTTGCAGTATAGCAAATATATGACGCAGCGATTATTTTGTTTGTGCTGAGACGGAGGTTACCATAAAACTGTGATTCCAGAGCCTAGCGCGTGTAGGTTTGTAAAGAAAGGAGAAGAGAGAATTTAGTTAAACTGCTTTTTAGACTCGACACTCGCCATGATAGAGATGGTACAACAGGTTGAGAAAGGCAATTTAAAAAAAAATCAATTCTTGTATTTTGGACCTTTAATGTATGAGTATTTGGGTGAGGAGTTATTTTCCAACATATAAAATAGCCGTTAAGCTAACATTAAGTCTATATTTGTTGATAAAGCAGACCAATTAGTTTTAGATGTTATGAAATCTTAAAAAATATCTCAGCAATATCAGCAAAAAAAATGGTTTTCCTGTACTTGTTGCTGTTAACTACAGAAGAAAAGAAAATGTTCTTATTCAGTACTCTCTAGAATTAAACATTCTAAAACATTTCGTTCTTTTATTTCAAAATACTTAGTGGATTGTAGCGCCGATTAAATTACTTCAGTAATCCATTTCTTATTTTAGTGTACAGCGCAGTATATCTGGGACAACGTCGGTAATATAGCAGGCTGTTCCGGCCCATGGATGACGAGTGACCTTCCGCGTTGTAATAACTATACATCAATGAGGAGCTTGATTGTAGCCTACATGAAGTAAGTTGCAAATAAGAATACACGTTAATTGAATCTATACGGATGTGTGGTGTTCGAATTATATTCACGCCTTTTTTTATAGTAGCACGGCAAAATGACAGCGTTTTACCTGATGGTAAGCACAGTACAATCCAAAAACAAATACGAACATAGAGATCGCGAATCTGTCAGCGATCGTAGCTGTCATGCCGGCCTGCAAGCCTCTTGAAAACTGAATATAGACTTACTAATCGTGAAATATGACAACCAAGAGTCTCTGTAATGGACTTATCACAATGTGCATGGTAGTCGTGACTGGTTCAGAAGCTTGTAGGTACGATTGTACGTTCTTACTATTTAGCGTTGGATTCCTAATTGTTTTCCACATATTTACTCGCTCTTGTTATTGGTATATTTAGACAATGAAACTAGATAAGTTGTAGTTGTCACAAACAAGTGATTTTTGCAGTACCATATAAGAAATTAACAGAAAACCACAATTAAAAATTAAATTATATGGTGGAAAATGTGTCCAGAGTTATTCGAAATTACACACACTATAAGTGGGTAGATCACTGCGAGCTGTCTTTGTCATCGTATTTTGATTAATCATATAGTTACTGGCTTTCACAATACTTATTATTACAGTGAATATTCGAACCACAATGTAGTGAATTGCCCACGTTTCTGTCGTGCGTTCTTATACAACGGATACGTGACAGACAGGCAAGCATTGTATTTCTGGGACTCTACAGGAACGAAACATGGCGGCAACGAGTTCTCATTGCTCCAGATTCAGGTATTTATGGCTTTTTCAGACAGTTGTATGTAAAATGGATGCTGACAAATGATATTAAATATTCTCACCAAGTCACCATATCTTATTTCTATCATGTAGATGTAAATGTTACACAAATAATAAGAAAGGACAGCAGAATAATTTATATTATCTAGGTATTAGACAACTATTATGGTGAATTTACATATACCTCAGTATTCGTTTCCAAATGGACCGTGATTACCACACAGATAGCGAAAGCCCCTTTATAGTAGTTCATTTCAGCGTTTTGGTTTGGTATTTATACCAAATTTCCCTGGTGGTTCTTGTCCAGTCATTTTCATACGGCCTCGACGAAGGCAAATGTAACACCACCGTGACTATTGGACTGCACCAGTCTGTTACATTACAATGGTATTATAAAAAATACCCAGTCAGTCATCAATCTTATCCAGATACTTAAATCTAAATAATAGGTCTTTACCTATGTTTGGCTAAGAATTCTAATTTCTAATTAATTTTATTTTAAAAACATGGATTTTTTTTTCCAAAAGTAGTCATTTGTTTATTGATTAGTGTTACATTTTCATCGCATTTAAATCTTGTTTGTCATCATGGATACGTTAAAAATTCGAGTAATTATGGAATATGAGTACCGTCGTGGCAGTAACGCGGCACAAGCGGCACGCAACATCAACGACGTTTACGGAGCTAACACTACAAACTAACGCACCACCTGTTATTGGTTTGCTCTCTTCCGTTCTGGGAAATTCGACCTGAAAAATGAACCTCGCGGTCGAACCAGCATTGGTCAATCGCTCGTCTCCGCTGCTCCTGCACGACAACGCGCGACCTCATACTGCACAACAGACGGTCTCCAAGTTGCAAGAACTGGGGTTGGAAGTTCTCCGTCATCCGCCCTACTCACCAGACCTTGCCCTACAGATAACTTTTTCCAGAATTCAGATAATTCCTTGGCGGGAAAAAAATTCAATACCCGAGAGGCAGTACAAAATGCCTTTGAAGAATTTGTTGCCTCCCGTTCAGCTGATTTCTTTCAGAAGGGCATCAATAAACTCCCACTGCACTGGCAAAGATGCATCGATTGCATGGGTGATTATACAAATAAAAAATACATGAAAAAACATCGTTTAATTTTTTTCATACAAAACGGCAATTTCATAGGTAAAGACCTACTATAATATTTCTTTCTGTATCGATGTTATAAATACTTTTTGTAATTTCAGCTTTATCTATATTTCAACAGCATGATGGTCACGGTTTACGAAGAGCGATATAATTACGACTTGCATCTGTTCATCTCCGACATAGGAGGTAGTATCGTAAGTGCTTTTCTTTTTATTTGTATAACAGTAATCATCGCGTTGGGGCAAGATGTCTCACTAACCAGAAAAGCCTAATTAATTTCTTGACTTAGTTAAACAAAAAAATAGATAATTAACCACTATGCAATAATAATAATATTTATTTATTCCAGACTTGCATCCAATATTGTTAGTAACTTAGTTTATGTTATTTAGAACACAAACTACATTTAATTTGACAAATATTTACATACACAAACTCAAACACAAAATCAGTAACTTATATAGGTACACACGCTTTTCATTAATTCAGTCAAATGGTGAAGGGACAAACTATCTGGTCTATTGGATAATATCCTTAGGACACCATTAGAGCTACCAAACAGTCGACCGATCAGGGATTATACTTTTTTACGAATCATCGCGTAAAAATCATCAGCACGCGCTTCTGCAAACATCCCTGATGCGCTATAGTGCCGAGACAAACCTAACACAATGCCCTGAAGACATTATTATTATTAATAACTTTGTATAATTATCAAATTATAACATAAACTTGTATGAGTATGAGAATAGATTCCAAAAATAAATGGGGCGAACAAAATTAATGAAAAAAAAATTAGATACTTTTGTGTATAGAAAACTATTTTATAAAGTCTATTTCAGTTTCCTCATGGTGTTCGAGTAATAGTGTTTGATTAGACCTCCATAAATACAGTGCGAAAATGTATAGGATATTAAATTTAATTATGAGTAGTGGTACTTACTAAGACAGTTGTAAAATTAGAATATTCATTTTTTCAGCCAAAATGATTAATTAGAATAACAACCTTATATTAAAATGAAAACGATGATATATCATTATGTGCTGTTTGTGTATGGTAGGAAGCATCTACTATTTCTCTCTTTTCAAATTCATTCTCATATCTTGTCAACCTCCTGGTTGACCTCTATTGACTCTCTATCATATGTTTTATTTATTTTTTGTAAAATTAACCAGTGTAACATAGCTCCAGTTAACCTAATCTTTTCACTATAGTTTTTGTAAATTAGCTTTTTATATTTTAATCACAATGCAATCCAAAAACTACGGCGACCATGGAGAGATCACTGAGATGTGAGAAGAGAGTTGTCATTATCATGCTGGCATGCTCAAATGTATCTTCACAGTAGGTTGGAACGACTCGATGTTGTAAAAAGTTGGGAACGCACTGGCCGGGAGACTGTCTCCCTGTCTTCAGAGCTTGCTGGCAATACCATCCTCTTATTAGATGCTATATTTCATATCAGTAAATCTGTGACAATTTGTCTTCTTGTAAAGTACTTTGGATGTTTGGAGTACACATGTGTTTAGTTAAAAATGTGAAAATTGAGCCGAGGTTTAAGACGCAGACGAGTGAGTCAATTACTCAAAATTATCAGTTTCGAGTTAGAAATATACAGGATGTTTACATTACTAAGACGTAGGTGGACAGTATTCGATAACCACGTGTTCTTGATAGTTTAACTATTTATTACGTTTGTGAGAGGTCATTATCAGACAGCTTAGCATAAATGTTTTGGTATTAATTGTGTTTTATCTTCACGATGTTTTTCATTAATTTATTAAGAGACTAACTTTTCCTCACCAGTCAACTCGCATAATATATGCTATTGCGAACAAAAAGGCTTATAATAATCATCAGTCGCATCTTAATATTATTATATTTGAGTCTTCCATCAAGCCCCATATTAATCCTTTAGTTTAAATTTACTGTACGATTTTTTTATTGATACTAAATTATTGGCATAAAATCAAGCAGTCCGGGCATTGGTGTGGTTCTTCTATGGTTTAGCAACATGGCTTTTTAGTACACATGATAAAATGTTTATCATCTCTCATTGTGATAGCGTCATTTTCCTTAATTAAATGAAAGAGATACAATTATGATAAATAAAAATAGGCAAAAAAACATGTAGTAAGGGACAACGATACAAAATTGATTTAAAAAGGTGGTTTTGTAGAAATAGTTGAGATTTGAGGGTCGTACTAGTCAATCGGGTAAATGGTGAGCTATAGTTTATATATAGTTCCAGCTTACTACACTAGCTTACAGCTACTGAGCAACCTTTGCTTTTTCATAGTAGCTCTGCAAATTGACATCACTGTGTCTGATGGTAAGCACAGTACAATCTAATCACAATGATAACCCCCGAGAGATAGGCAATCTATCGGCGATCGCCGCTGTCATGCCGGCCTGCATAAATATCTCTTCACGTTACGCTTGAAGAGGAGACTGGAGACAGGAGACAAAGAAAGGAGCCAATAGAACTGGCCGGGAGATGGTTCCACAGTTTCGCGATACAGCTAAAATGAGACAGGAAACTTTTTAGTTCGTGCCAGAATGGAGGTTACCATAAAACTGTGGCTCCGAAAGCCCAGCAAGTGTGGTTCCGTTGTGAAAAAGTGAGGAGAGATTTTAGATTGAACAGCCTTTTAGAACACTCACCATGTTTTTGATGGTAGAACACGCTCAGTGAGGCAATATTCTTGCGCAGCTGAAGCTTCAATCAGTCTAACGGTTATAATCATCGACATCAGTATAGACTGTCATTGCCTTATGATTATGATACTTAAGTGTTCCTCAGGGATTTCTGCTAGGCCTCTCCATTATTGGCCTGGTGGACATAATGTGTAAAGCTTGGATCCTGTTCGTTCAACCATATATTACTCCGAAGCTGAAGGACAATAATCCACCACGAACCCAGCTGATTTGAAAAGTATTAACTGCAAAAGAAGCCCTTTGAAAAATATAAGACGATCAATTATATGACACAAATCGATATCCCAATTGCATTTATTTCATAATTTCAGTATTATAAATTTCTTTTTTTCTTTATTTTTATTTAAATACTTATATGGATTATTTCATAAGCTGAATTAAAGCTTTTACAATTTAACTATTATAACAAAAATTATAATAATTCTAATACTAGAATTGTAACAACTTTGTCTTATCATATTATTAATAAATATTTAATTTAAAGGCTTACAGTACGTCTTTAAATGCTTTCAATTGATTGAATACTAGGATCTTGAGTAATAAGAAATTTTCACGATTAACATGGCTTTCATATGGATATTTTTATTATACTATTTGAATTATTTTGTAACTTTGTTTTGCTGTTTAATTGTGTTTTCCTTGTACTGTGTTTTATCACCTTACTATAGACCTAATTTTCAAGTCAGTGTCATCATCATCAGTATTATCATTCAAATATTGTCAGCCTCACTTACGTAGTCATGTTATAAATGGTTAATAGCATTTTTTTTGCAATAAGAATTTTGAGACAGATATGATATCCTTTTTTTTTGTGTGAAGAAGTGTAAGAAGAATAAGAAATAATTTTAGAAAAAGATTACAAATGATAGTATTTATATTTTTATCTATTAACTTTGATAAGATTTTGGTTACAACTATAATATAAGACAATAACTATAAAAAAATCAGAATAGTTTCTAATAAACAAGTTAATGAAAAATATAGGATACTAGAGTCCGAGTTAGTTTGTAAATTAACAAAAACCGATATAATTAAATATTTCTAACCTAATATAAAATAACAAAGTGGTACGTTCTTTATTCCTCATGCATACTTGAATATTACAAATTAAATACTTTAAATTTTCAATGTACCTACACCGTAAGTGAAACTCTTTATTTTTACCCTTATTGTGGTTTCGCTAGCTAGGACGACATTATTCGTACATAGCAGTACTTTTTCGTAACTATTCATGTATCGTAAAAACTTTATTACTTGATGAGATGTGGGTGCTTAGAGATGAGAATCTAACATACCATGGCGAGAGACCTTCGCTGAATATTGATACTGTGACATAAATCGGCATGATATTGATATTTCTAATCTGTATGTTGGAACAGGATTGCATACGCTTGGCAAATGTTAAGCACGTTCTATTTCGTATGTCGAGTTTATTATTAACATCTGTTCATATTACATAAGCACTACAATTATTATTATTAATCTATCAATATTATCTCAGAAAAAGTGATTTATGTTTGAAATAGTATTACACTATCAAAGCCATATTTAAAGCAAAGCGTCTGATACGTTAATATTAAACCTTAATTTATTATTTATTAACTAAAATGAAAGCCTTAACTTATGTAACACCAAGAATTGAACACAATCCGAAGCTACCTCTATCGCCTACACAGTGGTGGTGAACCGTTGGCATGCGTGTCACTGGTGACACGATTGACAATGATTGAATAATGACATTTTTAGGATGAATAAATTATATTCATACTGAAATTGAATTAAGAATAGTCGTATGGTCCACTGCTGAATGGATTAAAAATTATCAAATATACCTATTTTCATTGCCTTATATAATAAGGACTGGGCGGACCTCACGTTAGAATATCGCCTTATAATTGGTCCTACTTTGAGCCAAGTGAACTAGTCGTGCGAAGACCGTAGACGGGAGCGGTTGTACGTTTAACAACAAAAATGCAAAGTTTTCTTGAATATAAAAGTTTTCCTTTCTTAATATCATAGAAAATACCACGCTCTTGCAGTGTTTACGTCTGTTTGTCAACTTACACTGATCATATCGTAGTTAAGAGTAGTTCTAAGAGATGGCGCTAGGTTTTTTATACTGTGAACTTGTCAGGCGAAACTTCGCACGACCGTATCTTCTCTTTTTAAATCACTCCCTATAGTAAAAATGATAATTTGATAAGTTAATGAGAATTAATTAACAACAAAAATCATTGTAACAACATTTCTAATTATATTTTCTTTTATATGGTAAAATGTATAGAATATATAAGACACTAAAATGTATTGTATACAAGTCTATTTTATCCATTTTTAAATGACACTTTTAATTTAAAAAAAAATGTAGTTATCAAACTTCTTCTGTGTATTTCATTCTAAAACATTCCCGGAATATTTGGCACTCACATAGAAAAAGGTTGGCCACTACTGCCCAACGACTTTCATAAATCTACAGAGGGGTGCAAAATAAGATCGCACGTGATAGTGCTATTGTTTCCCCCAAAGTTCATTAACAGCTAAAGACAGATAATTCATCATAAAATTGAGTTTCCATAATAGATTATTTCTTTATTCTTATCACAGAAAAAGTATTATGAATTCGATTTTTTATTTAATTGGTTACTTTATACGATAGGCACAAGTAAACTTACATCATAATAGGTAAAAGATGTGTATGTATATATAAAGAATAAGGTGTGTTGTTGTCTAAATCATTCAGTCTCGGCATAATAGGGAATATGCATGTAGTTTCAATATGGGTCAAATATTTCATTTGTAATCTTTATTACTGTAGAATTAAACACCTATATGTTTTTTATTTGCTTTTTGTTCATAGATTTTTCATTAGTAAAAAGTGTTGAAAATACGAGGGAAATTTAAAATCGCAAAATGAAACGATATTCTTGAAATCGAATCGTGACGTCAAAGTCCGCGTTGAAATTGACCACAAAAGCAAAGTTGCTGGGTATTTTTATAGTTTTGTGATTGAAGTTTTTTCGTTATTTATAAGTGTGAATAGTAAAATATTGTAGTCTTAGAATGTAGTTTGGGTATCATCGGTCGAATATATTTGGCTAGATCACCTTATGATAAGTGACTACCAAATAACTTACAACTGTAGTAACAATTAGTAGTAAAAAGTTTGTTTAGTAGTAAAAAAAAGTAGACAATTTTTTATAGTAGCTTTTTTTATAGCAGCGACAATGTGACGGCATTCTTCCTGATGGTATGTACTGTCCTATCTAAAAAAACCGCGACCGTCGAGATCTATGACAATCGCGTGCTGCGTTACATTACTTAACCTCACAATAACGAGGGAACTTTGAATCGTATTGTTACTTGTGACGAAAAATGGATCCTTTAAGACAATCGGAAAGCTCATCACACTGGTCGAACTCAGGAGAACCGGCCAAATCTTGTCCCAAGCGAAAGTTGACTCATAAAAAGGTACTGGTGAGTGTTTGGTGGACCAGTGCTGGTGTCATACTCTACAAGCTTCCTAAGGTCTGACCAGACGATAACGGCAGATCTGTATTGTTAACAATTGCAAACCATGATGGAAAAGCTAGCCGTTAAACAACCGAGACTGGTCAATTTTTATGTTAAATTTTAATATTTTTAACAATGTTTTATTTTTTATGGTTTTGTACCAACGTAAATAATTGATTAAAAATATAAAAATAATTCATGGATATTCCGTATTCCAATAATCGGCTTACAGGTGTCAGTGTAGGTGCATGCAAATGTTATAATATAACAGCGGCGGTTGTAATATCCATCGCTCCGCTTATACCCTCTGGTCGCACCACAAAAATTATATTAGTCACACAGTTAAATCGCATCGATAGGCCAACTTCAAAATTAGTAACAGCCAGTCGTTCTGTTGACCTATTTGAATATTTTTTTCATATACGAGTATACAAGTTCAGCAAAATGAATTTGCTTTATGGTAAGAGATAAGAATTTGTCGACAGTCGTTATCATCATGTCTGCCTACAAAACTACCACAAGAGGCACGTGGTAGCCGTATATACCTTTACTGATGTTGGAACGCAACGTAGCGATTTGGAAGTCTGGAATAGCATAATCACAGTGTCTCACTCTAATGCTTTCTATATCCAGGTACGTATTTGTTGACGACGGAGTAGATATTTCCACGATATCGTGATGTATAATTTCGATAGATATTTGTTCCCCGATGACTACTATTGTATGGTAGTTACAGTTATTTAGCTTCACATGATATATTTTTTATACTATTATATATCAACATAAATATTGATTGATAGTTTCGTGTTTCATAATCATGGCTATATTTACATTTCTTCGTAAAATCGAAACCGTCAAAGAAATAAACCCATAAATTGGGAAAAATCAAAACATTTTTAGAAGACCGTTGCAGTTTCAGAAGCGGCCTGTATTACGTCAAGTTTAACGATAGCTGGAAAATTAATATTTTAACCAGAAACGAATTTCTGTTATAATATCTTACAATATTCACACACTCGAACTAGACCATCTAGTGATGGTATTCTTACATCTCAGAGTTCATTTTAAATGAGTATGTTACTTCGAGATGATACAAAAGACTTTTGTGTAAGAAGAAGAAGCTGTGGAAGAAGAATTTTAGCTAGATAAGAACTCGACACTGGTGCCCCTTCCCTTCAGCATTTGTGTTTTAACACAATTTTTGAAACAAAGCAGACTTACTTTGTGCCCGGAATGTAATAATTAAAGTATGGTTTGTAAAATTGATTATATTTCTTCTATAAATGCTTATAGGTGTAAAATATTATCACGATTTACAATTTTGAAAATGAGAAAACTAATAAGTAATTCAATGAGGAATGAAAAGATTATCGATAATCAATTGATTTAAATAAATTCAAACAATAAAAAATATTACAACGCTAATTACCAGATAATTAATTAAATCAAAAAGAATAAAACATTTAGAATTAACAGATTAAAGTTAAAACAAATAGTATAAAAAAACTGAAAATCGATTCATTATTACAAATCGATTTAATAGTTATCTTTTGATCGTAACTTTATTTTTAGTATGTGCTCAGTGCTGACATATGACAGCTCTGAACATTAATACTCACAGAGTACTTTTGTATATGTAGGAGAATTAATACTCCTGAGCGGCTGTGCAGATGTGGATCACTCAATTCGTAATGTATTTTTGAATATCTTTAGCTATAAATATAATAAACAAATAACAAAAATCTTAAAACTCTGATCTCAGATTTCTAAAATCCACAGAATTTTCGGTGATTGTTTGATAATGTATTAGCCATTAATGGATATCATTTTCATATTCTATCTCTTTTTATCCTGGCCCAAGATTCAATTAAACAGTATCAGTCTCCTTTGGAGCTCCCAGTGCAGGGGCTGATTAGTGGAGTATCTATTTGGATTGTATAGACGTGTCTAATAATCAGAGTCTAAAAGGATCCCAAAGATGCACATCTATTAAAGTAATATAATTATTAACTGCAAACAAAATTAACAGAGTAAAAAAAAAGAAAAATTCTGATTTTTCTCTTGCCGGCTCTTCTTGGTGACTGGGGATGTTTTTCGAACCAGTGGTAGTGGTTGACATTCATTAGTGCCTTCTTAGGGCCTAAATAAAAAAAAATATTTTCGCTTTGAATTTGATAGAGCACCATTTTTCTGAAATCCTCTCTGGATCTGGATATACACTGGCTGATTCCGACACAGCATGGTGGTCGCGACTCGAACTATTCGGCCAAAGAACATGCTATAAAGGACAAAGCTTATGTACATAAAATTGTCTTGATAATGAAATAACTTTCGTTTGTAAGGGTAAATATGCCATGCCTAATAATAACGCTCATAAAACACTTTTAAATATTTAATTAAAAATAATAAAAAACAAAATGCCTTATTGTGGCGTATGTATAGGAGATAGGCATATAGTATGGCGGACTTTTTTTATATGTACTAAAGAGCAATATTTTTGTAGTACATTGTATTTACGTATCACTAACCATTACGCCAGCGCACGCGGATAAATCAGTTCGGGAGCGCGGTTTCGTCCGACTTACCTAACAAAAAACAATATTTAAGGTTAGCTGAGAGGTCTAGCCTATACTATTTCACGTAAATCTGGCAATCATACAAAAAATACTTTTTCGAATTCAACTGGTACTTCTAGAGATTAACATGTTTAAACAAATAAACCAAAATAACTCTTCCGCTTTATTATATTAGGATATAGATAGCGAAGCTTTAAACATAAAAGGAAAAATCGTATTTCGACCGCATTCCTTGCTTTCGTAGTTTCCTGACATACTTTAGGCATCGTTTCAAAAACACTTCTAAAAATGTTCAAGCTAAACGGACTGAAAACAAAATTATATTTATTCTATGGATAGAACGGTACACGAAACTGGCAAACTAATTCAAAGTTTGGCACAATATCATGCGATGTACAGAAACACAGTTTACGTATACGTATATTTACTGAACAAACCAGGAAGGACGTCGGACGGTCACGAGCCAACGGATTTTTGTTTGGGAGTTAAACATAGATTGTGTTTACAACATCTAAACTATCCAGCAGCTTAAGAACAATAGAGAGTATTAGATATGTAATAATAAAATATATTATAAGTGCTAGTAAATGTTACTAAAGAAAATAATTCATACGACTGATATCTGTGCTAGTCGTGGGACTCTATCCCAGACGGCAACGCTCACCGTTCTGGGTTCATACAGCGATAGAGTATAGTTGATAGTCATAAATTAACTGTAGTATGGACTGGGCAATGTATCAGTATGTATTTGTGAATGCTGTATATGTTGCTGTGTACATCTGTAAGTGTGTAAGTACGAGAATAGCTAATAATGTGCAGGGTGGAAAGAAATGAAGACGAGGCGCAGACGAAATGCGTGGATATTGAACGTAGGGACCGACAAATATAATTCAATAACTCTAATGTTGTTATGCTACTTGTTTAGCTTTAGAATGAAAGTTGCCAATAGCAATGTTTCACCTTTTTGACTCCCAACTCTTTCATTTAATGTTAATTCCAGATAGACTTCAACCCCTGGAAACTTAGCTGAAGTGACATGCGTACTACTTGCTGCTTTATGGCAGAAATAGTACTGATGAGCCTACCCTATTCATCATTCATCACAAATTCGTATTACGCTCCATAAACTCGTGGGAGAGTTAAGGATTAAATGCACACTGTTATTATAAAATGCGAAAATAACTCCTTTCTTTTTCCCTGTTTTCTTTGTAATTTTTCACGTGTAACCTTCTGTACCGATCGCAATAAAATTTTGCATAAATGTAGCCTGTGACTTGGAAATGGATAATACGAAAAGCTAGTAGTCAATATTTATTTATTGTAATAGATACTGTAGTAGAAAAGAACGCCTAGCTCTGCGTCAATAAAAGTAATAATTTATATAAAACACTATGTTTGCCGGCAAATATTCTTATTTTACGATCCTACGGCGTGAATCAGTTGCGATTCTTGGCTTTAATAGCTGTTCGTCGTCAACGATGTTTATTTTAATAAAAAATAACATTTATGATTCTAAAAATGTTTAATAATCACCAAGATTTTTTTTTCTAAATAAAGCACCCGATGAACTAGCGGTCTATCTAAAACAAGGCTTTTTTTATCCTTGTAGGTTTGGCCACAATCTCATCTAATGTTAAGCGACGATGTGGACAAGATGATTACACACTAAACCTAGTGGAAGACTGGCCCTCAAGTGCAGCTGCCGGAAAACACCTATTGGTGCTTGGCTACAGATTTTAACTTGAGAGTGGTTAGCTTGCCAGGCGGGTATTAGAAAAAGCCCTACCACCATACATTGGTTTCCTCGCGATGTATTCCTTCGCCGAAAGCTCAGGCTCATTGCAGGGATTCGAACTCACGTCAATCGACGCGAAGTCGTACAAGCTACCACTGAGCCATCATTGCTTATAAAAAGGCTGCCCAAACCCAAGTCAGCGAGCCAGAAAGTTGCTCACCAGCGTATTTGTTTAGCCAGAAATGTTTAGCTGCCGCCATGCGATTGGTGCCCTGTTTTTTTAATCTCTTCGTTAAGTGTAAGTTACACCTTTGTTTAATTACAATATGTATGTATTATTGAATCTGTCATGCCTTCATGACTGTAAGCACTAGCTGGCGAAATTATAGCCAAAACAAAAATTAATTATAACCAACACCAAAATGAATTATAGCCAACACCAAAATGAATTATAGCCAACACCAAAATGAATTCGTCAGTCTTGATCTAAAACGTTTTCCCAATATCAAACGGCACTGCAATCACAGACTGGTGGATACTCCAGCCTCCAGATAACTGATTTGGAAGGCCTCGTGAGCCAGCGCGTTTTGCCAATCACACCCTTCGGATCGGACCACAGCAGCGCGATCATGGCTGCTTTGCAGCAGTGGCGCCCTGCACAATTGCCACAAATATTTATATATCTTATTTTTATATTTTAAATAACGACGGATGCAATAACTGCTGAGGAAAGTTTACTTGCCGGATAAACTAAACAACCAATACTTTTTACAGTTAATTCATTTCTTGACAAATTAGATTTTTACCATAACAAAGTGACGGCATCATACCTGATGTTACAAGTAAAAGCCAAAATAGACAACCACCGAGAGATCGCCAATTCATCGGCGGTCGTCATTGTCATTTAGGCCTACAAACCTGCAAATAGCTGTATATACACTGACTGATACCGAAATGAGACATACCTAAGTATTCCACCACTATGGTGGGAGTTACACCTGGTGTGACACAATTGTTTACCAACACACGTTATAATCTATCTAAGTATGTTATACTAGTTATTCTATTCCATATGACAAAAGTGGGCATCAACAGACAATAGTCACAAGCTCAAAGAGTCACTTGAAATACCACGATAAATGGCTTTGTATGTAAGAGTCAATATGGTTAAATATTTAGGTACAATGAAAGACAATAACCTCTCTTTTCAGCCTCATATAAATCTTCTTTCTTCTAGGGTTCGAAAAGTTATATTTGTACTTGAAAATTGCGCTATATTGGAGACTCTGCAGTCATAAAGTTTGTATACTTTGCATTTTTTTCAAATGGCTCTTAAGTTATTGCATCATTTCTTGGGCTGGGGCGTCCAAATCTACCTTAATAAAATTGGAGCGTGCTCACAGAGCTATTCTAAAAGTAAGTCCATTTATATTATCCTATATAGGAACTTTATACTAAATATAACGTACTTACACTGTAAGGAAATAAAAAAATTAATCTAACCGTGCACTGTCGTGTAATAAATGATCCTAATATCCTACATAACAAAACAAGTAAACACCATGTATGTGAGACGGTTTCAACTCATCTACAATTTTCACATAAATCCTTTTTCTTTTTAGGTCTTCATATTTATAATCAAATAAACCATATCCTTCAAATGTATGCTCTAACTAAGCAAAGAGCAAAATTCATATTTTATAATTGGTTACTACAACTTGTATTTGGTACCACAGTACGGAGAATCTATTATCCATTGTTTCTTAATCAACTCAGCTGCAACACTATCTTTAACAGTTTGGATTGCTCCTGAAATGCACATTAACAACTACACACAATCCCAAATTTTATTTTAAATATATAAAATTCTCGTGTCACGGTGTGCGTGATTGAACTCCTCCGAAACGGCTCGACCGATTTTCGTGAATCTTTGCGTGCATATCGGCCAGGGTGGAGAATCGGACAACATCTATTTTTCATCCCCCTAAATGTTAAGGGTGGTCCACCCCTGTAGTCAACGCGAGTGAAGCCGCGGGTACAGCTAGTTTTTTTATTATAATAATTATTGGTATTCGATACTTTGTTTCGGTATTTTAGTTTTTTTTAATTAAATGTACTATAAAACAGACCTTAAATATATCTTTGTTTATTTTCATATTATTATTGCAACAGGGAACTGAGCATAGGATAAGAATTATTACTGATGTGTTTATTTTATGTATATAACATAGTATAACGTATAATATGTACTTAATTAAGAGAACGAGGGTCTGGAGATCTGTAGTTCAGGTCATTGTAGCTTTTTCGAACTCCAGACCTCACATTTATTTTCTCTTCATTTTTATTAATTTGTATTTTATAAACTTTTTCATTTTTAATCATTAGTTTCTTTCTGTATAATATGTAAACTGTGAGATCAAATAAAAACTAATTAATTACTTAAAACTTATTATTATGTCAAAATCAAAAAATACTTCATTCAATTTAGGACCCCAAGAAGACACTTATGAACTTCAACCTGTTCGAAAAACCCCCCAGTCACCGAGAAGAACGGGCTAGAACATCGATCGAGCTTTTCAAATATATATTTTATACTATCTGTAATGTATATATCATTATATATATGTGTATATCATTTTTTGTGGATAAACAGAGAGGGAGTCATTTCCACGCATCACTATCATTTCCTTTTGACAATAAACTTTCAAATAATCGTCCCGCACTTCAACCAAGCTTTACTAAATTGTCATAGACTTTCGTTTCAAACTAATTAACCTAATAGTAATAGGTAATATATTGGTACGTTTCTTTAAGAAAACCGTTCTTGAATTGACGTTTTTATAGCCGGTAACGTCGATGCGGTGAAGCATTAAAAAATTTTATACTTTTCAAATGCTGACGTTTATTTTTCGTTTTATGTGTATTTTGTCTGTCGTATTTACATCGTTTATAAATCATTGTTTGAAATTCTAATACAAAGTTTTAAGGAGAAAAGAGAAAGTAGTATTATAGAATATCTCGTGTTTGCGCCCAGATTTAGATTGATAATTAATCAGACTAGAATTGAAATAAAGAACCAGTGATTGAGGACATTCTCGTCTGATATATCTGATCTATATGAGGCAGTTCAACTGGTGAAATACCTCCACCCTACAAAAAACGCATACAAATAACCTTGTGTCGTGTTAATAGGGTTTCCAGAGCTCATTCGGGAAGGGGTTTTAAGGTCGGCAACGCGCTAGTGGTACCTCCGGTGTTACAAGCGTTCATAGGCTACGGTACCCCTCACCACCAGGTGGGCCGTACATCTATTTGCCACCTTAGTTATATAAAAAAGTTACACAATGTGGTGATAAACAAAACGTGTGCCAAAACCAAAAAAGCAAACAAGAAATAGCCCCAGCTAGCCCTATGGAAAAGTGGGAGAGGAGAAAAAATAAACTTGAAAAAATTTCAAATAGCATCAACAGTGAAAAACAATTTTATATCTATACATATTATAAAACTCAACGTATCTCATAAACGGACAGCCGTTTATGTTCTTTTCACGTGCAAAGCACTAATCCGTTATACATTACTTTTTCCTTTAATATAAAGATATGTTATCTAGCCGTGCTATAAGATATATTTTGTTACATAAAATAACATACGAAATAAGCAGTAACGTTGATGGTGAATCAATTCGGAAAAAATACGCTTTTAGGGCAATTTAATGACTTACGCTGAGTAAATCATGAGATATCTCTCATGGTATATCAAATTAATGTATGAGATAATTGTAGATATTAAAAAGACCTACAAAAAGTCAAGGACAGCATATGTCTATCTTCTAAGGACCACCCACAACAAATATTTTTGAAGCAGCACAACTCGCGCGTACTTTCGACCGACAGCATTCTGTAGTTCAGGCGAGCGGAGCCGCGGTCACAGGTAGGATATATAATAAGGATAACTAAGTCACTGACTGACAAATCAACGTACAGCCTAAACTAGTTGCAATTTTACTGCAAGTTAAGCAATTCAGTTACAGAGTAAAAAAGACAGGACTAATCACTTTAGCTGGAGCTTCTCCTGCCACTTAGTTTACAGCCTTAGCTCATAATAGCTAATTAAATACGCTAGGAGTAAATTAGAAAAAATATAAAAAAGTCCTATTCTACAATATAATAGAGTTCCATTCCATATTTTATTAGAATCTGTTCAAACGTGATTGATGGACAAACAATCATACTTTCGCATTTATATAATAGCCGACTCCGCATACGTTCAGGGATAGCATAAAACCTTCCTAATGAAATAACACTTAGATCTACCAAATTTCACGGTGATTGGTCGAACGGTGTTGGGTTTCATCAATCTCATATACGAGTATACCTACTAGCCATTTTCATATGCCCAGTGGTCAAATTGCCGTCACTAATGGTAGAAAAGTTCATCACACTATCTGTAACACCTCAAGAATTTGATTCACTTTAGGTGATAAATTAAAAAAAAACATTCTTAGTGCTTAACTACGCTGTATAAGGAATTCGTGTGCAAAATTAAATGCTTCTAGACCCAACGGCTTTAACTGTGCGTAATATTTACGAAATAAATGTAAATCATAAGTTAAAAAAAACAACTTCGTGAAACTCATGACCCGATGATTATGCAACGTATCACGACGACAATGTACAAGCAAAAGGAATACCGACCCACATATGTATGTACGCGATGGATCTTTGTCATGATATAATTAGATCAGCTGAAATAGACGTCAGGGTGCTACGACGGATTTAGACCGGGCGTTTGTTACCGCTGGATTAGTCGACCGGCCGATCTTCCTGTACTCTAACTTTTAGCATCGATTTATGATTTAACCGAATTTTGAAGTAATTTTATATCCATCGCCACACTTATGTAACCTTTAGCAGGGAATTCATCTATCCATACTAGTTGCCTTCCCATTCAATATTGGGATTCATATATTTTTTTGTAAATACGAGCATGCATATTAAAATACATTTTTAAATGTCGTTGTCTTCTTTATTTGGCAAAAAAACTAGTTATTGAAGATTATATTTGCCCTTATCAAGTGGGCAATTGTTTCTCATTATGAAATTCTTCTGGTGACTTTAGTGATCTCTAAAAAATGGTGGCCGTCTTTCCAGGGAGTTTTTGTGGCATCTCGTGGCATGTGGAAATAATGTTCCATGTTATTATTTCGAATCCACTTCACTTATATACAATAACCACACTGTAGGACTTTTTGGCGGGATCTCAAACTGTCATGTAATGGTTTTTGTTTTTTATACATAAATTTGTATTTTTTTACCCTACATTGTGTAATACAGGTGGCATTTTTTATAATGAAGGTGTAATGTGGATTGGAATTAATAGCATGGCCCATGAATTCCCTCAAAATCATCCTAGAAATTTCTAACAAGGGAGCCACCAATTTGTTAGAATACTGAAATCATCATAGGTCACTCTATATTCACTCAATAATTGCAGTAATGGTATCAATAAAGAAAACTGGTTGCAAAGTTAGGAAGAAGAAGAAGAAGAACCACAGTGCAGATCGCAAAATTCCAAAAATATAATATAGTGTCAAATAACAAAAGTTTATGAATAAACAATTATAACTACAAATAAACTAGCAACTAAAAATCCCGACAAAAAGCGTTCAAATATCTTCACAATTCAAATTCTTTTGAAATTTGAATATTCTTCATAAACTTCCATTCTCATAATGAGAGTGGTAGCTTATCAAGCAAGTAAGATAATAAATTTTATTC
Organism: Saturnia pavonia; assembly: GCA_947532125.1. Lineage (NCBI taxonomy): Eukaryota > Metazoa > Arthropoda > Insecta > Lepidoptera > Saturniidae > Saturnia > Saturnia pavonia. The sequence goes on from OX383906.1 coordinate 16,216,548, forward strand.
CAAAAACTTATATTGTTTCTTTTTGTGAGCTAAATATTATTATTCGTTTAGTTCCTGAAATTGGTTGAAATTAATTTTCTTGTAAAAGTACAAATTAGAATTTTATTAATAACATCATAAGTTGAAAGTGAAAATAGACATCGTGAGGAATCCTGAAATACCTTGAACGCTCACTATAGATTTTTTGGCGTCAGAAGCTCAATAAATCGCTGTCTTGCATTTTTAAACGGACGCTGTAGAAACATTCGCCAGTGTCAATACAATATTTCAACTGAAGTCATAATGCCCGTTGAATTTTAATTAGTTTTTATTTTCAATATTTAAGTTTAATCTGTCTATTTTACTTACATACTTATTAATTACTATTTTCTGTGGAGATTTTGTATAAACTTGAAATTTACGTTTGAGCTATTCATTCAAAGCAACTTTACACGTAAAATGACATCAGAATCACAGTTCAATATAGTCTAAATCAAGTTTATACAATAATTTAGACTCTAAATTAAGGGATAATATCAATGAAACAACTCTCCAACTGGTTTAGTGCCTTTCCCCGGTGAAATATCTTAGTTTGTGTCAAGATTGTTTTAATAGTTAGCACAGCAGAGTGATGCCTTTCGTCCTTGTGCCGTACAATGCAGCACAATTCAAACCAACGGCGACCATTGAGAAATCCGCAATCTATCGACGGTCGCCATTGGCATGTCAGCCTCCAAGTATCTCGGCAGTTATACATTAACTGAACTCGAAACGCGATAATCTAAAAGAGAGTCGGGGAGACCGGCTTATCACCATAATTATGATGGTCGCGACCCAGTCTAGTACAGATCCCTCGCACCACGCTTGATTTCTGGGTATACACCAACTGATCTGTGCCACTTCGTGTATGGTTTTCGGGATCCACTCGGACACAACTGCCATATCAATATCATCAAATATTATGATTACCAATTTATTTGTACATTTTTTTAACGGTGTAAGTTTTGGGCGTAGTGGCCACAATCTCAAAAAGTGAGGATGCGGCCCAACATTATAAACACGCTAAACCTAGTGGAAGACTGGCTCTCACGTACAGGCTGCCGGTACACACCTACTAGTGCTTGGCGACAGATTTTCAAGTTGAGGGTGGTAGCTAGCCAGGCGGGCATTAGAAAATACCCTACCACCATGCTATGGTTTTATCACGATGTTTTCTCCTTCACCGAAAGCTCAGACTTAGGGATTCGAACTGATGTCAATCGACGCGAAGTCGTACACACTACCACTGAGACATCATTGTTTAAATACACAGTTGAATTCCAACGTGTCATTTGAAGTTCTTAATAACATCAAGATTGTATTCGAAGTGCCAGCCATTTATTCAAGATAGGCATCTACGAGAAGACAGGTCAAACTGAATATTTTGTCAAATACGTGAGTCATCGACGCCGGCCATCGTCGTAGATCCAGTATCTGCCTCGAGACTCACCCTGCCAATTCTATTCTTGATAACAGGTGGCAACTATTAACAAGCAATTATTGTACTTATGTTAAGGTCTTAAAGTCACTTTTTCATTGATAGTCGTAATTTTAGCGATAATCAAACTTTACTTTTCAACCGATTGCTTAAGGTTCATATTAGTTTTATGTAGTATTTTAATACCTAGTTTATGAATGTTAAGAGAATTTTAACTGTACACCACGGTGATAAATCATAAATTTATTTACGGTTACTTAAAGTACTAGAATCTTAAACTCCGAAACAAATTTTGACGTACGTTATTCAGTGTCTTATTCTACGAGTATTAAATATTTATACAGGCGATAGACTAGCCAATAATGGCCAGTGATAGCTAAAACTACGTCTTTTTTAGGGTTCCGAAGTCAAAAGGAACCCTTATAGTTATAGTTATGTTTGTCGGTTTCTGTTTCTCCGCGGCTTAGTTCAGAGGTTCATAGTACAAGCTGCTAGCAAGCTGTAATTTGGTATGGGTATACATATTAATCACGCCGACAAAGTGGCAAAATAAAATGTAAAAAAGAATTATTGTACCTCTACTACACGTAAAGTAGGTTTTTTTTTTCGTCTATCACATCGTGTAGGTTGTTGTTGGATATGTCGTTCAACAATATTGAAGGTCTGTGAATATGCTATATGTAAAATGCTAATTTTTTTTAAAAAGTCAAGTGTTCACCCTTCCTAGATAAATGGTTGTTTTTGAGATTTGTGAAAAAGTTAATGGTAGTAGTATATATAGTGAAGTTAAAAGAAAAAATATCAAAGGTAACTTATAAAATTTATTTGAAATATTTATACAGGCGATAGACTAGCCAATAATGGCCAGTGATAGATAAAACTACGTCTTTTTTAGGGTTCCGAAGTCAAAAGGAACCCTTATAGTTATAGTTATGTTTGTCGGTTTCTGTTTCTCCGCGGCTTAGTTCAGAGGTTCATAGTACAAGCTGCTAGCAAGCTGTAATTTGGTATGGGTATACATATTAATCACGCCGACAAAGTGGCAAAATAAAATGTAAAAAAGAATTATTGTACCTCTACTACACGTAAAGTAGGTTTTTTTTTCGTCTATCACATCGTGTAGGTTGTTGTTGGATATGTCGTTCAACAATATTGAAGGTCTGTGAATATGCTATATGTAAAATGCTAATTTTTTTTAAAAAGTCAAGTGTTCACCCTTCCTAGATAAATGGTTGTTTTTGAGATTTGTGAAAAAGTTAATGGTAGTAGTATATATAGTGAAGTTAAAAGGAAAAATATCAAAGGTAACTTATAAAATTTATTTGAAGAAGTAATTTCGTACAAATTCCATTGAAAACACCTTAAAGAACCCCACTCTAAAGGATGATTTATGTTACATCAAGCCTGGTGCCGGCTGGGACACAATCAAACATCTATAGTATTGTATGGATTAATTCATGCTAGGTTCAGGCCCGGTGTAACATAAGCCTCCTTAAGTCTGCATACTGTGACGGATATCTACGGAACCCTATACTGCGCTTGGCCCATCACGCAGTTGGCAATTTGTTTAATATTTAGGATGTTTTTTTCAGTTTCTATAGAACTATTTAATGTTTCTTTTAAACATTCTACTGTTCCCTGAGACAATGTTTTTAGTATTTAAAAAAATATGGAGAACAATAAATCAGTTATGGCGCCTTCAATATATTTTCATTAGCATCCACAAATGACATTCCCAATAAAAATATGTTTTTAACAATTAAACAAGAACATTAATTTGAAATTATTTGTCTACTCCTCGTCAATAACGAGAAACAAAAACTTCAAAACGATGATTGAATAATTAATAATTAATTAAAAATATTAACGGCAATATGGCGTTACTAGGAAGAAAACGCATTTGAGAAATAATATCATAATTATATTATTTTGCCTTTCATACAAACTGATATGAAAAATGTAGTCGAAGATAGTTAAGGAAAAATTACTAGCTGAGGCTAATAAGGCTTTAAAGAATTTTAACTGGGTTTATGGTGCAATAAACAAGATGCATGTGACAGATTTTCACAGTGTGAGTTGTGTCCATCTGGGCGAGCAAGGTACCTGATAATGTTTTCCTTTACCGAATATTTAAATTCATTATAAGATTCGAACCTATACTCTTGTACCAAAATTGTTTTAAACAAATATTCGTTTAAAAAGAAAACTATAATGCATGATGATCATTTGTACAAATATAGATAAAACTAAAAAATATGCAATATTTCTATAGCCTTTTGAAACAGGTCTGCGTTGACCCGACCTCGTATTCAATGTTTATGAATGAACAAATATTAGAATCTCGCTGGAACATCTCCAGTTTGACGTCCAGCCGACGCGAGCCGAGCGGCCTTAATTAAATATAGACCGATACCCGACGAGAAATCACCTGTACCGGCCTGTACTTACGATTTAAATTTGTATTTATTTATACTTACCCATTTATACTTTTATCCCAAGTTCATCTCGTACTTCATTTAAAGATTAACTAGCATAGAAACCTGGCGAAAACCGACTAGGGGCGGCGAAATAACAAAAAGGCAACAATATTTTTTTTAATCAAAGTTTATATTCGATACCAATATGTATCCGCTAATTATAATATCTATTCTCAAGAAATATTGTTGTCATCATATTAATGAAAACAGTTGCCAAAGGGAGATAATAAAAATGAAACTTTGATTAAATCCCTAAGCTAGATGTACAATTCACGGACGATGTTGTTGGGTTAGGTTAGGTTTGACTTGTGATAAGAAACAGCGGGAGGAGGGAAGAGCCAGATACTATACTTACTACTACTATACTATTCTATATCTTGAAGAAGTTTAGGTAAGCGTTTTGATATTGGTTGGTGGTTCGATTCTGGTGTCACATCTATTATTTTAGGGACAAATCTTATCTTCTTATATATAAAGTAAGAAACTGATTGGCTGTCTGATTCACTGACTGACTGATCAATCAACGCACAGCCCAAACTATTTGCATGCGGGTTCCATTTACACTGTAGGTGAGCATTAAGGAAGGATTTTCGGAAATTCAACCCCTATGGTGGTGGAAAAGGGAATGAAATTTTGTATGAAAATTCGTCTTTAACCGTGCGAAGCCTGGGCGGGCCGTTATTACCTTATATCTTAAGCTTTTGATAGTAAAAAATGCTTGTCATGGTCCTTACAGTTACTGTTCTCGCAAATCAGTAAAGTGCTTCCGGATCTTAATATATCCTTATCGTCAGTTAACATCAGGTGAGATAGTGACCAATCTGTCAGGAGTGAAACGACTCAGTTCAAGAGTTGGTGCCTCCATCGGTTACTTTGAAATTTGAGAATTTAGAGAGAAATTTAATAGCTACTACATACAGATATTTCAAAACAAGAACTTTGTCAAAATTTAGATTTAGATCGTGTTCGTAATAATGTAAAGGCATTGGCGACACTACTCGCACTAATAATATAATTGTAAAGAGTAAACAAGATAAAAATAGAAACAATTAACATGGTTACATGCTTTAATTTACAATATCATGTAACCGGATAATTGTAACAATAAAAAAATACAAATCACTGCATTTATATTTTAATAATGTTACAATGATCATCTCGCCTCATGGACACGAAAAACAAAACCGAGACCATATCTCTTCTCCTCTCTCTCTTTCATCTCGTCTCGTTCTGCTCTATATTTGCAACAGTCCGCCATTAGTCAATAGACATACTACCGTTATAATTATTTTGTAAGAATTGTATTCCAAAATTAAATAATTACTTACCCAAAGTAAAAAATATTTTAAAATTAAATTATTTTTTAATTATTAATTAAATAAAAAAAGGATTTTCTTTCTTGCCGTGTTGGTATTATCATAAGGCTATAACAAAAAGTACCTTATGACAAAAATATTTCTCTTAAACCAAAAAGTACCTTATCACTAAAATATTACATACGATCAAAATATTTCCTTTTTTGTCTAATCCATGTTATTAGAAGAAAAAAGAGCTGAAGATAAGCATTGATTATATTTAATCAACCTTTAAAAGTAACGACGCTAGTGATTATTCGAAATTAAAAAAAACTATATAATTGGTTAATTATTTCTTAAATATTTTACAAGCAAGTATACTTTTTAAGCTTTCCTTTCTTGTTGATTTATTTGATGTGTAATTAATTGTCTACCATATAGTGCTATGTTGTGGCCTTATAAATAACTAAATAATTGGGTATTATTACATTTTCATTTATTCGATTGCAGTGAAACTTTGATAGTTTTTTTTTACGTAGAAAGCGAATGCCCATTTTACGGATGTAACAATTTAAAATATCATATACCGCGCTGCATCTGGATTACCGCCTGGCGTCTTATACCGGCGCAGATCGCCTACGCATAGTTCACATGGCAACAAGTGAGATATTTCAATTGTATATTTCGATGAATATTTTTTTTTTGCTTTATATGTAGTATTATTTTCTCCACTATTAAAATTCAGGGATTACTGACCCTTCCCCTCTTATGGAATAATAAATTAATGGTAATCATGAGTAACTACTAAGGAGTAATCTGAGAAATTGAAAACTGTATTGTCTATGAATTAAAAACGTACTGTAAAGTTAAATTTTTAAATTTAATTATTGTTTAGCTGTCTAGAATCTAGAATCTAAATAAATCACATAAACTTAGCACGTAGTCACTTTAAGTGTACGTAGTGTTTTTTTTAATATTTTGTATACAAAATTATATATGCTTGCGAAGCATTTTCATGCCATGATGGCTGAGTGAGTAAGTTCGAATCTCTACAATGAGTCTCAGCTTTTGGTGAAGGAAAACATTGTGAGGAAACCATAGCAAGGTGGTAGAGCTTTTTCTAAAGCCCGCGTGGCTAGCTACCACGCTCAAGTTGAAAATCTGTCGCCAAGCACCAGTAGGTGTGTTCCGGCAGCTGCACTTGAGTGCCAGTCTTGAACACATTTGTGTCACTGTGGTATCTGAATGAAATCGATTCAATGTCATTCGTTATGTTTCATTATTCGTTATTATGTCATACTTTTTAAGGTTTCAAAAGGAACCCTTATAGTTTCGTTATGTCCACCTGTCTGTCCGCAGCTTAGCTCAGATTCTGAGTACTAGAAAGCTATAATTTGATATGGATATATATAACAATCAGGCCGACAAAGTGATTAAATAAAGTCTTGGAAAAAAGTTGTTTAGGGTACCTCCGCTACACGTAAAATGGTAATGTTTTTTTAATTTCTCATCTCACCCACCGTGAGGGGAGTCGATGATTAGATCGTTCAAAGATATTATTGGTCTGTGAAAACCGTTTATCGATTCATGGAAATGTTTGCGAAATATTAAGCTTTAAATTCTAATTTTTGTTAGAGTGAAGTGTCCCCCCCCCCTTATGCCAGCTAAATGGTTGTTTTTGGATATCTGAAAAAATCATGGTAGTAGTATTATGTATAATGAAGTTAAATTACATAATAATCATATAATAAGTTAAATCCCATTGAAAACAACTTAAAGACCCCTCTCTAAAGCATGTTTCATGTTACACCAAGCCGAGCGCCGGCCGGGACACGAGCAAACATCTACGGCAAACATCTCGTATTGTATATTTTTATATGAAGTAAGTCATGCTACAACCGGCTGGCGTCCGGCCTGGCTCCGGCCTGGAGTAACATATGCATCCTTAAGTCTGCATATTGTGACGGGCAACTACGGAACCCTACAATGCGCATGGCCCGACACACACTTGGCTAATTTTTATATAGGTATTAAGATTAACGCGAACGAATTCACGAGCGGTGGCTAGTCTGTTATAAGCTTTAAAGCGTACGAAGGATATTTAGTTATATTTAGAAGCTAAGCCCGTAAAGCTACGGTATACTTCAATGAAATAATTGACGATGTGAGATCGGATTTATACGTTATTTTCAAATACGTCAGCGGAAATACTCAACATGTGAATCAAGTATTTTTATATTTTGCACACCTATAGCCTAAACTCTAGATGGTACATCAGTTTTACAGTAAAATTTGGACTAGTAATATTAAAAGTACTAGATAAGAAATCAATCAAACTTCCGTCACAAGATTCAAGCATCGTTATTTAATTTATTGATTGTAATAAAACATGTATTTGTAAACTTAAATTCGTAGAAAAATGTAAGGGCAATAATTTATTTTTAAAAACTATGTTAAAAATAGTAAATAATTACGTAGACGCAATAATTACACATTATAACATAGTTATCTGTATTCTAATAAATTTTAAACAAATCGTTTTGCCAGTGTAAAGAGCTTTTCTTGTCGGATATATTATATCATGGTATAAAGTTCGTAACTTAAATCTACATCTACACATATTATAAAACTCTGTTTGTCTGTCCGTTCATCTTCTTTTCACGCAAAAACCATTTATCCGATTTACATGTTTTTTATTTTAATCCATAGTTATACTATCTGGCCAGGTTATAGGATATATTTTGCTAGATAACGTAACCTAAAAAATAAGCAGTGACGATAATGGTGAATCAATTCGGGAAAAAGACGCACTTAAATAGCTTACACTGTGTAAACCGTAAGAGATATATCAAGTTAATGCGCCACATAATTGTAAACCATAAAAACACCTATAAAACAGTCAGGAATAGCATATGACTATCATCTAAGGATCACTCACAATAAGCATTTTTTTTTTTAAATAAGCTGTTGGCGTCAGCCGTGGTTTGGCGTGGGAGCAGCAAGATTCGAGAGTGCGCTCAACCGACGGTAGTCCACGCGAACGGAGCAGCGGGCACAGCTAGTATAATATAATTGTAAACTATAAATGAGTTTTATTTATTTAAATATGCCCTTTTTTATTAAAATACCATATACAACTTGTGATTAACAGCGGTCGTGGCTATCTGATTGGCAGCGCCCAAATTATAGCGAGTACTGGGATATAGCAAACAACACTTTTACTTACACAACTAAAGTGGCAAACAAGGCTACGGACGCTTGTAATACCATAGGTATCACTAGCGAGTTGCCGACCTTGAACGCGCATACCCCAAGAAGTTCTGGAAACTTTACTCACCGCAGAAACACAACATAAGGTTATTTGGATGCGATCTTCTATAAGGTGGAGGGGAGCTATTCCACCAGTTGGACTGCTCCAAATAGAGAAAAATTTCGAAAAAAAAATTGGATTTCTTTTTATTTGAACGTAATTACTTTGTAGATGATATTTCTTTATTACCCCCGAGAAACTATAGGCAAAATATATATATATATCATCGTTGCGCGCCTGTTAAACCCGAAAAGCATATTTTTTTGGCTCAAGGTTAAATGTATAATCCGATATAGATCGTTTAAGATTTCCGATGTGCCTACAACCCGTTTCTTATTATTTAAACTCATATATGAAACAATAAAAATGTAGTACAATACTTTGCCTGCATTTAAATATGTAGATATGAATGTAAACTATATATAAAAATTAATTATAACTATAAATATATAAAAGTGAATGTTTGTTAGTTTGTCTCATATGCGTTCCTAAGCCATTCATGCGATTGTGATAATACTTTCCTGAGTTGTTATACAGATACCCGTGAAGGTTCTCTATTAGTACAGACAGTTTATAAAAGGTGCCGCGCGAGTCGTTTCAAAGACAACGGGAACGAAATTGCGGGCAAAAGAAAAAGTTGAAAAAGCTTTCAAAAATAAAAAATAAATAATCAGGGGGCTGTAGGCATCTCGATATACACTAGCTGATCTAAAAATACGACAAACCAAAATATTTACTGTGAACGGTATATCACCATATAATAGTGGTCGCAGCGCAATCGGATACAGAGACCTCTACGGCCCGCTTGACTACTGCGGGATAATTGATCCCGAAATACAATACGCATAAGCGTGCCATACACTGTTGTACGGTGGTCGCGATCTCGGACACAATTTTCGTGCCCTACATCCCAGTAATAAAATCAAAAATCTATCTCAGGTTACGTCCAATTACATAACTCTTATCCTAATCTGTATTAATATTATAATGCTCAAAAGATTGTTTTTTTATGTCTGTTTGTTTGGACGCCATAACCTCTGGAACTAAATGTCAGATTTGAATAGTTCTTTGTGCATGTTGTACCCTGTTATTGCGAAAGGCTATAGGCTATATGACTTCACGCTACAACTCTAAGGAGCGGAGCAGTAACCGTGAACGGCACGGTAACCAGCAATCTGGAAAGCCGTAGGCAAGTATGGGAAAGGAGAACAACGAAAGGCTACACGGTTACTAGCGGTGGCGCGGTGGACAGTTGTTCTAATAAATTTAACACGAGTGAAACCGTAGGACACAACTTTATAATTTGACTCGGCCCTGTAGGACAGTGTGAGTCAGGGCGAATTCTCGCGAACTAAATTTACAGCGGCCACGTCATAAGCGATCCCGAAAACGGTTTTTGTGGGTACATGCCAAATTTAGATATCGCGGCTGCGACCCGCTTTCGATCGAACGACGCGGAAAAGTATTCATTATGGGGTAATGCCATTGGCTTATTTTCGTCCCACTGTCCAGTTGTGTCTTAGCGGCATGTACTTATGTGGCGAAGGATCAGTTTGTTAATCTTCTGTAATTAAATAGAAACAAAAAAAATGCATGCATGTGCATATGACATACATATACAATACCAACTTACAATACAAAGGGAGGCCAAACAAGGTCTCAAGATTACCACCCAAGGTTTTATCTGCACGTGGTGCTGAGTATTGAAAGAGAAAATGGATATAGCGGGTTGATTAAAATTGTACCTGGTGACTGGATGTGACCACCATGCATATAGTGAAAATCACGTTACAGTAATTCCAGCAACGCGTCCCGTTGCAGGATCAGCCAATAAATATCCAGTTTCTATTACGCAGGCTGGAATGATAGTAGCGACTGGCGATGGATTTTTGATCTGTCGGTGGTCGCCACTGTCATTGAATTGTACTGTACTTACAGTACAGTTTCGACACTTTGCCATGCCACTATAAAAACGGAATTTATTAACGTTAAAACACTACCACCGGATCGGACAAACATCTCAGTTATGGAAAAGAGCCTGCAAGGAACTCGATCGGTAATCAGGAGACCTACGATAGGCAGGATGGAAGAGACCAGGATACCCAAAGGACTTTTGAGGGAAAACCTGATGAACGCAGGACTCGTGACAGGACTATACTCTAAACTCTAAACTCAGATGACGTTCCTAATGATCAAAAACAATTGGTGTGAAGAGCTGGAAAGACAGCCAGAAATAGATCAGACTTGAGGGATTTACTAAACCAGGCTAAGTCCCCGGCTGTAAAGCCTCAGTTGAAGATGAATGTGTGCTGAGGTAATTTATTCATTGCCTAGGTGTTTTAAACATTTTCTAATATAACATGTGGTGATCTTGGAACTGTATTTCATATAGTAATATGGTCTAAATAACTTTTAAATTCTGATAATGCAATTTCAAGGTGATGAACTTTGATGAACGGTGAGGGGTAGATACAAAATTATAAACGATAAAATTTTTCTTCTATATACATAAAAATATAACTGACTGATATATCAACGCACAGCCCACACTGCTGGGGCTAGGACCGTGAAAATTTGCATGCTGGTTCCTTTTACGTTGTAGCTGAGCACTAAACTCTTCCTAAAGTGGTGAAAAGGGGTTGAATGTTTGTATGAAAATCCATTATTTTAATCTTAATTTTAAATCTATGAGAATTGGTGTTTAGCAATTCAGTTATAATGAGACATAAAAACATAATGGGACATAACTATGACGTGAACGAAGCCTCGGGAAAAGCTAGTGTTACATATGCCCAAAGCTCCTTAATGTTAGATCTGATATATACCTATAAGACGTCCTTTAATTTGGTAAACTAGTTTTAAATTTATCACAAGTGAGCAATTTTAGATGCTCTGTGTCATCGCGTGGCAAGGCCAACTCTGATATAAACAAGAGATTAGTAATTGTGGGATTAAAATATGACAGACAGACAAACTGGTAGACGAAAGGTCATTTATTATTGCACAAAATTATTTGTGTTTTTGCAACTTATCATAAAATCTTTATGCAAAAAGTGCAAGTTCTATTGCATTCTCTTTGTAAATAGGTTATAGAGCTGTGAGTTTCCTCAGGTTTTTTATTAAGCTTTTTTGCATACGCACAAAATTGTGGTATATTTGTCTAACTAAATAAGATTATTTAAGTCTTGCAATATAGCGCCACGGAGGTGATACATATTGGGTGAGGCAATCGAAAGTAGTTACCGACTCGTTGCCAAATGAAATATAAATAAATTTCAGTAAAACATTTAATTTATTCGTGTATCGAAATAAAATAAGTTATATTGTAAGTACATACAATGATAACGATTGATTTAATGCAGTTTCCAGGCACACGTTAAATGCATCGAATAACTCTGATTATTTATGGGACTTGAATCTGTCATGTGGTTAACCTATATTATTTGATATTGGTGGTATTTTACATGATTTAGTTTGGTTATTTTGCACAAGTGAAGTTGATTATAAATAATAATTAGAAACATGCATTGTCTTCATCGTCATTTCTTTGATCAGTTCTAATTAGAGGACTGCCATCATGTTAGAGCGTTATTTGACATTTGAAGATTGGAAAAATATTTTATCCACGTGACATTCGCAGAACTGTGTTTATACTGGACACACTTTGCTTTAAAAACGAAAAAGAAAACTCTTATTATCTAAATTGCTTATAAATTGTAAATTAATTGTGATTAGAATTAGAATTGCTTTGTTGGAAATTATCGTTAGATGATAATAGAACCTCATATTTCTGTGACGCAGAGATGAATTAGAACCGTCCGCGTCTGGGTGAAATATTATTTCGCACAGAATTCTAAAATGCTTAAATAATTTGCAAATCTTATTTATTTTTGAAGTATTTATTATTTTTTCGTTTGGAAGAATTTACAAATAAATGTAAATATCGTTTGCAAATACTTCTTATGGAGAAACATTTATATAATATATTACTTGTTTATCTATACAGACGGTTATTTAAGGTGCTGGAAGTTAATACTCCTCGATAATCGCAAGAAGAGTCTCGGGTTCAGTTACTATGGACCACTACTGGTTGCGGATTTTTTTTCAGAGTCATACAACCCATACACTCCAGCTTCTTAATGTAATAACCTACCTACGTGAGATTATACGATTTTTAGAACCCCCATGGAAAGATGTCGCTGACGTCCCTGTTACCTAAAATAAGCTAGCTGAGTTGCTTTGCGGTTGAACAATCATACATTCTTGGCAGCGGCCGTAGAGCACACTATATGTCGAATGTTTCGTAAATTGCTCTATCGTCACGGTATGTGTGAACATTGTTATAAATGTTAAGACGTAATCTTAATTCTGTCTACATATCGCTGGCCAGCATCGACAAGCTTGTGTTTTTAATTAGTTCTGTGTTTGTTAGTTGGTAGAGAAGTTTAAGTTGCAACCTAATTATACTGCTTTTTAAATACGTTTAAAATGAAGTAGTTGTTTTGAAAGAAATATTAAAAACCTTTTAGCGAAAGACAAGCTATAACCATAAAAAGTTTAATATTTCATCTTCTATATTGAAACAGATTGACTTATGAAATGACTTTCTCGCTGATGTCTTTACTTTATAAGGCTACAGAATGTGATTTGACAGCGGTTAGAACTTTTTTTTGATGAATTTGTACCTATATATTAAGAAAACTCTTTGATATATTAATTAGTCGAATTTTATTACATTTTATGGTTTTTTGTAACCGTCTCCAAATATCAGTATATAAAGTTCTTGAAATTAAAATTTGGAAATTAAACCACGATTTAAAATAGTTGAAAATAATGTGCTAAAATAATGTGCCGTTTTGGGTTCCGAAGTCAAATTGAACCCTTATAGTTTCAGTATATCCGTATGTCTGTCCTCAGATCACACACAATACATGTTCCACGAAAGTTAACCACAAGGTATTTTAGTCTCATAAGGTCTAAAACATCTACAACAAGAAATTCCATCTTATTTTTTATATATATTTGACTACTGGGAACAAAGTTAGGATAATCATGAATATAATGTTGTCTGAATCGACGCCACTCGGTCTTCTGGTCTTTATTAATTTAAGGTGCATTCCATCAAAACGTTTTGCTGAAGTAGGTACTTGAATTGTTTCGACGATATTTATAATTCAACCAGATGGTCGAAGTACGGATGAGTCACATCTTATGTTGTAACTATATTACAGTTGAATTTAATTCAAAGCTAAATAAATATCGATAATGCGTATTTAGTTCTCGGCTAGCAGACTACCAGCTTGACATTGTACTTGAATTTGAAGCAATGATGGCTCAGTAGTAGCGTGTACGGACACCACGTCGATCGACGTAAGTTCGAATTCCTGCAATCAGTCTGAGCTTTTGGTAAAGGAAAACATCGTGATGAAACCATAGCATGGTGGTAGGGTATTTTCTAATACCCGCCTGGGTAGCTACAAGCTTAAGTTGAAAATCTATCGCCAAGTACCTGTAAGTGTGTTCCGGCAGCTGCACTTGAGAGCCAGTCGTTCCAATAATCTTAGCTGCTATACAATCTTGGCCAACAGTATTACTTAACATCAGCCGAGATTGTGGCCACAAAGATAAACTTATAAAAATTAAAGAAAGACTACTGATTTAACTTATTTAAGTTCGGGCTCAGTGCAAGGATTCGAACACACGTCGAACAATAGTGACATAATACACAACAGCAATAAAATAAAAAAATACACAAATCGAAATTATTTACGGTATAGATACCGAAACGGTTCCTCAGCTGGAATATTTCCACAGCATATTGCCGATGGTAATAAATCTAATAGAAAACGCGTTGTCTAAATATGTTACGGTGTTTGCAAACGCTCGTTTTAGTCGCGGCTAGATTTATTTTCACGGAATCTTTATAATTTAAACATATTTGTATAAACTAACAGTCGGGTTTGGTTCGGTTGAAGTGGGGCAATATGTCTGGAATCTCCTCGTGATGTGCTCTGGGCAACGTTAGTCCTTATGACTGGCGGCTAATACCAAACCGTCGGCGTCCCTTCCCTGTACCCCTCTGCTTATTAGAAGAGACAAGGGATAAGGCAAGAGTGGGCTCGCTTCGGCTCACCAACTACTTACGGAACTCGTCTATTACGGCGGAGGAAGAAAACCTCCTTAAAATTGAGAGGTTATAACCTCTATAAAAATCGCTGTCAGCGGTGGAGAAAACCATATTAAAAAATCACGGACGGAAATAGGTGGTGAAGAAAACCACCCTTTAAAAATCATGGACGGATGGTGGAAGACAACCACCTTAAAAAAAACGGGAGAAAACCTCGTCTGGAGGGCGCTGATTGAGGACCTCGTTAAAATCAAAGCTGTATTCTACGGACGGAGGGGTTAACAAACGACGACAGAGGAGAAAACCTCAAAAAAAAATCATCGACAGGCGGGCGAGGGAGGGGGGACATTCATTCGCCTCCGTACCTACGCCATGAGCCAAACCAAAAATGACAGAGGCAGAGGAGGAAACCTCTTTAAAAAACACAATGCCGGATTGGCCGGGGAGAAGGTTCGTTCATTCGTCTCCTTCTCCTGCCAGGCAAAACCAAGGAGAGATGGGTCGGGGGGCCCGTTGCATTGCAGTTCCGTTGCACCAGACTGTCTCCGCCAGAGAACGGCCCTTCTGGGCCTTGCCGCATGGCTATCGCGGTGCATGCTCACGCGATCCCGTGGGTTCGGTTGAAGTAATTTGTATGTATGAAGTTATTTTTCTTATTTTGTTAGCTAGCTTTTGGCCACAGTTCCATCTGATGTTAAGTGACGACGTGGTCTTTAATGGTAATCTATACAAATATTATAAAGCCCAAGAGATTGTTTGTTTTTTTGAGCGTGCTAATCTCTGGTACTACCAGTCATATTTTTAAAATCCTTTTTGCATTTTATAGCTTACAAGCTGTGTCTTGCGGTTTCACCCGCGTATAATTTAAAATCGCTGATTGATGATTTATAATACTTATAGACAATATTTTTATCGGACGGCCAGGGTTATGCGTCACAACTCACACCGCTCGTTCGCGCCACTAAACATATAGTCAAAGACCCGAGCCGAGTGTTGAATTATTTTAATTTTACATTATAAAAGGCAAAGTTTATCCACATAAAATTGTCTTGACGATAAAGTAATTTTCATTCGTAAGGAATAATATGCCATACCTAATATTATTTTTATTATACCTAATTATAATGAATATAAAAATAAAAACATTATTATAATTATATAAAATATACTTTGTCTATACTGGATCTATCGTAAGAAGGTTTGTATGAAGTGTCCCTATAACGTAAATTTTTATGTCGTGTAAATTATCAACATAATAAAAATATGACACTGATACATAAACGTTCTTAAACATTTTGCACGACAGAACTTCCTCTATACAATGATTTTTGTGAATTTTCGTATTATTTCTCTAACTGCGTGCAGCGTTACTTTTTATGTTACTTAACTAGAGCACACGAAAATAATAAAATCATTGAATCGTATTAATCGATTGCTGTTGTACATTTAGTTTATTAGGTTCTTTTTAATATCGACTAAAAATATATGTTTACGTAATTCCTACATTTTTACTGCAGCAATACGCAATTAGGAACATTGACTGGAAGAATTAATCTTGTTTGGCGTTAAACATTCAATAATTCAACTGCGATCTCAATTGTTCGTTATAGTTTATTTTTGTTATTTCATTTACACAACTTACGCACATCTCAATTGACCTAATCGTAAAATAACTTCGAAGTTAGGTTATGCCATATCTCTAAAATAAACATTTGATGTGTCATGCAAGTCTTATGATGAACCAAGTATAGTTAAGTGAAGTATAAAATATTTAAGCTATGCAGCGACATATCTTGTAGTATAGCTATTAATCGCATATTGCTGGCATTGGCTTATATAGTCAAAAAATGTATCCCGCGTGCTAAAAATATGATGAAGTTAACCATCAATGATAACCAAATTAAAATAATGCTTGTTTATAACATCGTTAAATTATTTTTCCACAATTAAAAAAGGTCTATAAAATGAATTCACATTATTAGCATTGCGCAGGTCTCAATTATACTCTCTACTAAACGCGCCAAAATAAGTATCACTTTAAAAAAATCACACAGAAATTTGTAATTATTTATTCAAAGCAAATTAAAATGTGTTAACGTACTGATTAGGAAATCTGTAAGTGGAGTAAACATACGTAACGTGCTGAATTATATTTTAAACATATTGGATATTTACGTATATCTTTTTTTAAATTGCTTTTCATATAGGTACGAGTACTACAATAAATTTAACTTTTACAATATAAAAAAATCTCTTTCTTAATATCATACAAAAATACCACGCTCTCACAACGTTACGTCTGTTTTCTGATTACATCGTAGTTGAGAGACATCGTAGTGGACACGTGTACATTTCCACGTTCAACATGTACATCCTTGGAAGCTGATGAATGGTGCCAAATTCACAGTAGAAGCGGCTGCATAGTCCTCCGCATTCAGGAATATATTAGTATAAGACACCTAATACAAAATATGTTCGTGCGCAATGTGGCGTGGTGACGTGACGTCGTCTCATTCGGCGTGGCGATTATTGTTGGATCCTGGACATCGCCCGGATGGGAGTAGTCTAAAACCTGGAGGAGTTTTCGCCGTGGATCAGCGTAACAGGACAGTAACAATTATCATTTTTTTTTATATAAATTGTAAAGTAGATTCAGATCATCACCACTATGTAATGTCTGTGTTACATTAGATGTTATTTCTTTTTACCATTAGTGAAAGAATTTGCATCATTGGCTGTACAAGGTTTGGAAACGTAATGTATAAATTAATTAAATAACACGTGTCTAACAAAACCATCTTTTATTTGAAGTACCTCACAGCTTAGTTTTATTTCAATCAAAAGTAACTATAAATATGTATATAAATTTGATTAGGGTAGTTAAGTTCTTCGTAGTCTGGCCCCCACACCACTCAGGTACATAGAATTTGTAAGGGACTATTTTTTTCATTTTTGACTAGTTAGTTTAGAAAAAAAAATTGAGTTTACATATACGCACGTTTCGTCCCTCCTTCCGGAGGAAAGCGGCATGAGATTGTGGCCACTACGCCAAAACCTATAAACATAAAAAAAAATGGCAGCGGCGACCAACGATTGATTTCGATCTATCTGTGGTCGCTGTTGTATTTGGATTGTACTGAGCTTACCATCAGAGAGTACAGTCAGAAGTTCTAAGAGATGGCGCTAGGTTTTTTATACTGTAAGTGTCAGACGAAACTTTGAACGACCGTATCTTCACTTTTTAAATCAATGATTGATGGGTATTTGTTTATGCAAAGAACAAAAAGTAACCGTTCCGTCTCATCCTGCTCCGCTGATTGAAATTAATGTTTATTTATTGTTTCACGGCAAAGAAACAGATTTCTGACCTGCCTGATGTGACAGTACAATCCATCGCCGGTCGTCTCTGTCATGACGGTGTACAAACCTCCCGGCAGATGGACTGGCTAATTCCGAAACGTGCACGAACCAAAAGGAAATCACTGAGAAAGGTTTCTCCCTATGTGCAAAGTGGTCACGATCACCCAATCAGATATAGACAAATATATGATTTTTTATATTGAAAAATCTGTGCATGAATTACTTTTTAGCCAATAAGATAGTAAAATAAATCAAATATCATGTTATTACAAATATTTTTGACCATAGATTTTAGCGTTGTTTCTACGATTGATACTTTTTCTTCTATACATATTATAATACCCAATGTCTCTCTGTCTTACTGTCCCTTTATGTTAGGTATCTTATTCGATTTACATGTTTTTTGATTTTAATTCATAGCTATATTATCTGACCAGGTTTATGGAATATATTTTGTAAGATAAAGTAAGATACCAAAATAAGCAGTGACGATAATGGTGAATCAATTCGGAAAAACAACGCATTTGGGAAGCTTAAATGGCTACCGCTGAGTGGTTTACTATTAATTATGGATATAAAAATTTGCCAAGTGCCTATCAGGCATCGCGCAGTGTAGGGTTCCGTAGTTGCCCGTCACAATATGCAGACTTAAGAATGTTTATGTGTCACCGGGTCGGGGACGGGCTTTGATCAATAATACACGTTTTAAGAGAACTTTTGTATGGGATTGTTTATCTAGTGTATTATTGATCGAAGGGGACGGGCATGAATTACTTTATACAAAAGTATACTAGAGACGTTTCGACCGTGTCCCGGCTAGCGCCTGGCTTGGTGTAACATGAATCATCCTTTAGAGAGGGGTCTTTAAGTTGATTTTCAATGGAATTTGTACGATATTACCTCTTCAAATACATCTTATAAGTTAATTGACTATACTTGTTAACTTTCAAAGCCTAATTACCTCTGATAGTTTTCCTTTTAACTTCATTATATATATTACTACCATGATTTTTTTCACATATCCTAAAACAATTGGCCGGCATGACAGCGGCGACCGCCGATGGATTTCGATCTCTTGGTGGTCGCCGTTGTGTTTGGATTGTACTGTGCTTACCATCAGGTACAGTACAGTCGATGTGCAGAGCTATTATAAAAAAAAAAAAAAAAAAAAACATCCATTTAACCATTCGCGTGTCGTATTTCGAAGCGAGAGCACGTAATCATTTAACCTGACATTGTAAAGAAAAAAAAAATCTTTTTATATCTACCTACCTATGATAAAATCGTATAAAAATGGAAGATAGTAACTTGGAAGATAATTCTGATAGTGTAAGTGATTCGGAAGTTATTAAGGAGTGTGAAAGGGAGTTAGAAGACTTAATACAACAAGAAAAGTTACCTTTGACATCAAATATGGATTGCGAAATTACTAAGGTCACCGAAAAAAGAACTCGTGAAAAAAGTGATGAAAGTAGTGAAGACGGGTACACATTAGTTACAAAAAAACGATCAAAACGTTTTCTAAGAAGTGTTTCGACAGAGGGCAAGGAGTTACCTGATAATGAAAGTAGCTTAGAAGATAAATTTGAAGTAAGTATTACATCCTTAGAGAGGCTCCCTAAACAAATGGCACTCGCAAAATTACTGAAAACTGAAAATATATCTAATATTACAAGAATAAAATTTAGGAATCCTTACAAAGTTATAGTACAGTTAATTAATGAGGAATCTGCAGAAATGTTAATCAACTGTCAAAAATTAAAAGATTTGGGCTATAGAACTCAATTTACAGACAAAATTAATATTTCTTATGGATTAATTAGAGGAATAGATCTGGGATTGGAAATTAAGGAAATTTTAGACATTTTGGAATCCCCGGAAGAGATTGTGTCAGTCATAAGATTAAAACGTAGAGACACAGAGGGTAAATGGATAGATAGTGAATCAGTTCGTGTAGGATTTAAAAGTGATAAAATTCCATTGTATATTCACGCGTACGGCTGTAGATTTCCAGTTGAATCTTTTTCGTTTCCCGTAACTCAGTGTTCCAAGTGTTGGAAATTTGGACATATTAAAAATCATTGTACTCAAAGCCAACCATTATGCCCCAAGTGTGGAGAAGAACATCCCAATTGTGAAAGTGAGGAATATAAATGTTTAAATTGTAAAGGTCATCACTGGGCTTTAGATAAAACTTGTCCGACTTATTTAAAAGAAAAAAGAATACGCTTCATAATGTCCAAGGAAAATATGGCTTATAAAAAAGCTTTGGAGGTTGTTTTAAAAGAAAACCGTGAAAAAAAGAATACTATAGAGAACAACAGTCATATATATGAAAAGAATCCTGCTAGACCGAGTAATCATAATATATTGTATAGTGAAGTAGTAGCTCAAGGAAGTAATGTCAGTAGAACGTCTACGAGCTTTCAGAAAGAAGGAACGCTTGATAAAATAATAGATCATCCAGCTGATGAAAAAATAAGTAAAGCAAAAAAATCCACAAAAAATAATAAAGAGTGGAACAGTACTCATCATCCGGACACTGCTTGGATAAAAGATTTTACACCAGTTTCAGAAGAAGTTATGCCTGAAAGAAGAGAAAAAAAAGGGGAAAATAAATTTGAATTTAAGAAAATATTTACGAGAATTGGACAAATATTTGCTAAGAAAGACAATTTTGAAACAAAAATAATTTTAAGTTTAAAGGTAGTGGTTGAAGAAGTAAAAGAGTTTTTGATAAATCTGCTAACAGGAGGGGAACTATTGGAAAAATTATTTAAACTCTTTAATGGATAACAAAATTAATATAATTCAGTGGAACTCACAAAGTCTACAGCCGAAATTAGTAAGTTTTCAGGAGTTTTTAAATCAGGAAAAGATTCATATAGGAATTTTAAGTGAAACATGGTTAAGTTCAACTTGTTCAGTTAAGTTAAAAGGATATCATATGTACAGACAAGATAGAAATGATTCCTATGGAGGTGTAGCAATAATAATTCACAATTCTATACAGGCCCACCCAAGTATTATAAACTGTAATAATCCTGGTGTAGAAATAGTTAAAGTAAATTTATTAAATTGTAAAAATTTAAAATCAGTCATATCCGTTTATTGTCCATCATCTGTACGTACATGTTCGTCAGACTGGGATCAAATATTTTCACAAGTCCCGAGAAACTCACTGATTGCTGGGGATTTTAATGGTCATCACACAAACTGGTCATACAAATGTGATATTCGAGGCATGCAATTATTAGACTCTTCATTGGAAAACGGATATACTTCTCTTAACAATGGTGATGCCACACGAGTCAAATTATGTAATCGTATTATACAGAAAACATCTCCAGATATCACATTTGCATCATCAGATATAGCTATCAGATTTAATTGGAGAGTATTTAATGAAAATTTAGGGAGCGATCATCTTATTATAAAAATTGTTTTGAATTATAATGAATCTTTTTATACTGTAAAGAAACGTAATTTCAAAAAAGCAGAGTGGTCTGCATACCGCCTTGCGCTCGAAGATATTTTCGGTAGTAATAGTGAACTGAATATTAACAGCAAGGAAGACGTCCAATTTTACTACGATTATTTTGTTAATCAAATTAATAATACAGCTGACAAATATATTCCTGTAATCAATATAAACACTACACCAGAAAAGGCTTTTAAACCAAAAAGTTATTGGAGTCCAAGTTTATCGAGAGTAGTTGCTGAACGTAGACTAGCACTTAGTAAATTTCGTAGAAATCCAACTCCTAATAACTTGTTAAATTTAAATAAAAAAGTTGAAGAGGCTCAATCTATGATTAAACAAGCTAAAACAAGTAGTTGGCATAGTTTTTGTAATAATATAGATAGATCAACTTCGGTTACGGATATGTGGCGAAAAATGCGATGGATTAAAGGTATGAAAACAAATAATAATCATATTCCAGTAGAAACGAAGAAAAAACTTTTGTGGTCATTAACTCCTGCCTCGGTTGTAAACTTTCCACCTATTTTTACATCAACTAACCATATCCTTGAGAAAGAATTTACATTAGAAGAACTTAATAAAAGTATTAAAAAATCTGATACTGCCCCTGGATATGATGGGATCTCATATTCTATGATTGCGAACCTCCCTGATAACTGTAAGTTTCATTTACTATACTTATACAATCTTATTTTTAATTATGGTTATGTCCCACGACAGTGGAGGGATATATTAGTTCTTCCTATTCCTAAATCTGAAATCAATCCAACGGCGGAATGCAAACTTAGACCAATTTCCCTTATTTCATGCATGTGCAAGATTCTACATAATATGTTAAATAAGCGGTTAGAATGGTATAGTGAAAAAAACAAAATTTTATCATTTCAAACCACAGGATTTAGAAAAGCTCATTCGTGCTTGGACTCTCTTGCTAGACTAGTAACTTATATACAAATTGGTTTTTCTCAAAATACTCCTACATTAGGTCTCTTTTTAGACATAGAAAATGCTTATAATAACGTTTCAGTATCTACAGTAATTAAAACTTTTGATGATTTTAAATTTGGTCAAAAGATATGTAATTATTTCTGGTCATTTTTGCATGAAAGACATCTTATGATGAAAACTGGCATAGAAGGAGAAATTATAACGAGATGGACAAATCAGGGATTGGCTCAAGGTGATCCTATCTCTCCTTTGATGTTTAATCTTGTAACTTATGAGATTTGTCATAATATTAAAAATGTTTATGTTAGTCAATATGCAGATGATTTTGTTTTTTATATAGGACATAAAGATTTAACAATTAGTCAATATAATATGCAGGTCGCTTTAAATACTATGATAGTTTTATGTGCAAAATTAGGTTTAGAATTGTCATCCACTAAATCTAAGTATTGCCTCTTTAGCAGAGGCCATAGACGGCAACAAATAAAACTTGACATAAATTCTTCTTCAATAGAATTAGCAGAAAGTGTGAAGTATTTGGGCATGTGGTTAGACAGATCACTTTTATGGAGAACTCATATTAATGAAATTGTAACAAAGGTTTCAAAATTTTTAAATGTTTTAAAAGTTTTGTCAGGACGTACTTGGGGTATACATCCTAAGCATTTAAGGAAAATCTATATGTCATTATTACGGAGTAGACTAGATTATGGTTGTATATTATATGACAATAGTGCAAAGACACACGTTTCAAAATTAGATAAGATACAGAATCAAGCTTTAAGAATAATTGGTGGATTTATTAAAAGTACACCAATCCATGTAATGGAGAGCGAATTGTGTATGCCACCCCTTTATGTGAGAAGATGTTATCTTGCTCAAAAATTTTGTTTAAAGGCACTTTCGTGGACAAATAATCAGACTATTTTGCTTTTAAAGAATCTGAACACTTTATGTAACAATTCGTACTGGCTTAGAAAAAAGAAACCTTCACTAATAATTGCTTATAATGAAATACAGAAAGAAAATATTCACATTCATTCAAGTTATCCCCTTCAAATGTTCTCTTTAGGTATTTGGCCTACCTATATAAATATAAATAACATAATTAAACTAAATTTAGCAAGTGTTATTGGGCCAAAAAAACATCTTAACTTAAATACTCTTAAATATGATATAACAAAAGAACTTACTGAAAAATATGGTGGATGGATACAGCTATTTACAGATGGTGCTAAAACTTTTAACGGTCAGGGTGCAGCATTTTATGAACCATGTACAGATAGCGCTGGCTTATATAATATAACAACAAATGTATCTATAATGACACTGGAACTATTTGCAATTTTGGAAGCTATTAAGCATGGTATTAGATCTGTGCATCAAAATATTGTTATTTTAACTGATAGCAAGAGTGCTCTCCAGCATTTGCTTCGATGTGCCTCTGGATACAGAGGAGTTTCGATAGCCTATGCAATTTTTAAAGAGATATTTAATCTCCATAGTTCTAATATGCGTATAGAGTTGCAATGGATTCCGTCTCATATAGGTTTAGAAGGAAATGATAAAGTTGATAGTTTAGCCAAACGGGCTTTAATTGAGGGGTCATCGGTAAGTATTCCACCTTATTATTCGGAAGTTTTAGGTAAATTTAAAAAGAAATGTCGTGACATGTGGAAAGAATATTTTGATCTAGTTTCAAAAGAGAAAGGAATTTGGTACCGAACAATTCAATGTCAGCCGCCTCCTGTACCTTGGTTCTTAGAAACCGATATGGATAGGAATTCTGTTGTTATGGCTTTTAGATTAAGGTCTGGACACATTCCATCGGGAAAATATGGATATCTCATGAAAAAAGTTGACTCACCATTTTGCAACCAGTGTGGTAAGATTGACGATGTCCATCATTTTTTGATGGAGTGTTCCAGAAATTATAATTATAGGATATCTTTAAATAATAAGTATAAAATTAATGTTTGGGATGTGGGTGTATATCACAGCATTCTGGCAGAACCGACATCGGATGCTTCCAGAATGTTGTGTAGTTCTTTTAATTTTTTTTTAAATTAAGTTTTCTTCCTGAGAAACTGATATAATCTTATGTGTATGTTTATTCTAGTTTATAGCTTGTGTTGGTATAAGTAGTAGGTATAGGTTATGATGGGACTGACATATCCTTGGTGATAAAAGTCTCTAAATAAAATTAAGATTAAAAAAAAAAAAAAAAAAAAATCCATTTAACGGGAGGTAGAGGGGACACTTGACTTTAACAAAAATTAGCACATCAAAGCTTAATATTTTTCAAAAGGATCCTTGAATCGAATAATGGTTTAACGACACCCCATACAATGTGATAGACAAGGATAAAATCATTCCCACTTTACTTGTAGAGGAGAGGTACCTTAAACATTTGTTTTCCAAGATTCTTTACTCTAAAATTACAGCTTTCTAGTTCTATGAATCTCTGACCTAAGCCGCGGACACACAGACGAACATACAGAAACTATAAGCGGTTCCTTTTGACTTCGGAATCCTAATAAAAAACCTAGAAGAAAGCAAGCCATAGCATATTTATATCTATTTTCTAAGGATCACCCACAATAAGCTTTTTTATCTTCCGTCTTTTGAGTGGGGGGCAGCACGACTCGCGCGTGCGCTTGACCAACGGCATTCTGTAGTCCACGCGGGCATAGCCGCGCGTACAGCTAATCTATACATATTACAAAACTCAACGTCTCTCTGTCTGTCTGTTTTTGTTCTTTTCACGCGAAA
Source organism: Saturnia pavonia (assembly GCA_947532125.1). Taxonomy (NCBI): domain Eukaryota; kingdom Metazoa; phylum Arthropoda; class Insecta; order Lepidoptera; family Saturniidae; genus Saturnia; species Saturnia pavonia. The sequence continues at coordinate 16,241,777 of OX383906.1, forward strand.
ACCACTAATCTGATTTACATGATTTTTCCTTTTATTCATATATATGTTATCTGGTCAGATTATAGGATATTTTTTTTACATAAAGTAACATACGTAATAAGCAGTGACGATAATGGTGAATCAATTCGGATAAAGACGCACTTAAATGGCTTACATTGTGTAAACCGTAAGAGATATATCAAATTAATGTGCTACATAATTGTAAACCATAAAAGGTCCTATAAAAAAGTCAGAAATAAGCAGTGACGATAACGGTGAATCAATTTGGAAGAAAGACGCTTTTGGGGCAATTAAATGGCTTACGCTAAATAACCCATAAGAGATATATTAAATTAATGTACCAGAAAATTGTAGATATTAAAAAGACCTACAAAAAAGTCAGCGATAGTATATGTCTATCGTTTAAGGATCACCCACAATAAGCATTTCTCAGGCAGTACAATTCGCACGCGCGATCGGCCGACAGTAGTCTGTAGTCCACGCGAGCGGAGCCGCGGGTACATATATAAATGATGTTATGTTTACTGTAAGCGTTTTGCAAAGAACATTTCGTTAAAACTGTACTCGATTGTTCGAGAGACAGAGTTATGAGGAGCGCTCATTATAGCATTCCAGTGTTGAGCCAATGACGCTATACGTTATATATAACATTGCAGCTCGGTAAAATGACGTCACTGTGCCTCAAGGTAAACACAGTACAATTCAAAAACAATGGCGACCACCGAGAGATCGACAATCAATCGAAAGTCGCCGCTGTCAAATCGGCCTGCGTTAACTGGATATGCACTGGCTGATCCTAGAAGGCGACAATCCAAAACAAAGTCCCTGTAACCCGGCTGTTTCACCAGCATAATATTTCTGCTCGGTTCCTCAAGGTATTTTTTAACTGACTAACGACTAACTGACTAATTACTTAACTGACTTGGGGAAGGGTGGTTCAAAAAGAGGTAGGGTACCGAGAAATTTCTTTGGAGATTTCTCTCTACTTGGGATAGTTTGAATAGTGGAATACCTCCACACTACAGAAGATCGCAGCCAATTAACATAGTGTTGTGTTCCTGCGTCCATAGGCTACGGTAGCCGCTTACCTTCAGACGGGCCGTATATTTAATTCCAACTTTTTCTGAATAAAAAAAAACGCTTCTGGTTTGATGAAGGGCTTTACAGCTTCACCGGGCTTTATGACGAGCGCAGAACGCAATCACATGAAAAGGCAACAAGGGTAAGAATGCCAAAGCGACCTATATATAAGTATTATGTTTTACATTATAGCTGTTACATAGTACCTACTAATTTACCATATTGAAAGCGACCTAATTATTCAATCTCGGCCCTAAGCAGACACTTATGAATGTTAAAACACTACTACCAGTTCGGTAAACATCCCAGTCTTCGAGAAGAGTCAGCAAGAAACTCGATGGATTTATCAACATTTTAATTGTTTTTTTTTAACTATGTATTGTTACCAGTTATTATTTATACTGAATGTACAGAGAGGGAGCCACTTCCAGAAATCACTATCATTCATGTAAAATAGGAAAAGAAAAAATATAATATCTTTTGTATGTACTATAAATCACAACCGAAACCACGCGATGTAACATTGACTTAATTTTTAAGACGATTCGGGTGACCCTATCCTGCGTCGTTCTCACGCGTTGAATTTTGTCACACAGATTTTGTACATACTCGTTGTAGGTATATCGTAGGAACCGTTATAACAAGAATTAAAATGGTTAAATAAACATATGTGGGGGTCTGTCTCGTTCCTGTTTTACAATCTTATATCTGAAAATAGGTAAATAATCCTTAGGTAATCACGACAATTGTGTCACATTGGATTGCAACCACCATACATTAGATAACATCTGGAACAGTGGCTTAGTTGTGTCGCGTTCCGGGTTCAGGCAGTATATATCCAGGATTTTGTAACCGAGTGGGGAATGGTGTGTCACGACCATTATGCATATATTACCATTATGCATTATTATTATGTATATTGGGATATACCCGTCAAAATTACTCTCAAATGGTTTGTCGCGTTTTGTAATCAGTCAGTGTAGGTCCAGTTGTCGAGAGGCTTGCAGGCCGGCATGACAGTGACGACCGTCGATGAATTGAAGATCGTGTGGTGATCGCCGTTGTTTTTATTGTAATGTACTTACCATCAGCCACAGTGCAATAATATTACCATTTAAACCCAACCCATACGTGCTAACTTCATGGTCCATGTTGAACCAACAAACTTCAAAAATAACTAAAAATTTCGTCAAGTGCGTGTCGGGCCACGCGTCTTGTAGGGTTCCGTAGTTGCCCGTCACAATATGCAGACTTAGAGAGGGGACTTTTAAGTAATTTTCAATGGAATTTGTACGAAATTAATTCTCAGAGCACATTTTTTTATAAGTTGATTGAGTCGTTAACTTGTAAACCCTGCTTACATGTGATAGTTTTCCTTTTAACTTCATTGTTGAATTTAAAAGTAGTAGCTCAGTGGTAGCGTGTACGACTTCACGTCGATTGATGTGAGTTCGAATCTCTGCAACGAGCCCGAGCTTTCGGTGAAGGAAAACATCGTGAGGAAATCATAGCATGGTGGTAGGGCTTTTTCTAAGCCCGCCTGGCTAGCTACCACCTCAAGTTGATAATCTGTCGCCACGCACCAACAGGTGTGTTCCGGCACCTGCACCTGAGAGCCAGTCTTCGACTAAGTTTACGCCAAACCTAAAACAATAAAAAAATGTATATAGTACTACCGTGATTTTTTTCACATACAGAGGGGACTGTTACCTAAACCCCAGTGTCTGGGACACTTGACTCTAACAAAAATTAGCAGTTTAAAGCTTAATATTTCGCAGCATAATATTTCGATCCCTGAATCGAAAAATTGTTTTCACACACCCGCAATATTCTACCCTGAACCCTGAACGACCTATCCAACGAAAGCCAACACGATGGGATACGCGAAAAAAAAATCATTCCCAATTTACGTGTGGGTAGTTGCTAACCAATTTATATTTTCTAAAATTTATTTTGATTTATAAGCCCCGTACCAAATACCAAATGACAGCTTTCGAGTTCTAATAATCTATAATGGTTCCCTGTTGACTTCGGTACCCTAAAAAAGAATCGCATAAAGTCATACATTATGTGTTACTACACTTTATTGTCTTAATTAAAATTTCTTATTATAACTTTGTACTTAGTGATTATATTATAACTCTGTTAACGCGATAAACAGTCGAAAGCTTTTCAGTTTTATAACTACTATACTACGAACTATTCTATGAACTAAAATTTGTGATTTTTATAGTTACAATTACTCAAAATCATCCATTTAAAATATCTTTATAACAAACTATGAATGTCTTTACCTATAATTAATTTTGTTATTGCAATTGTAATTAATAGAGACGGCTTTTGTTATTTTGTTTATGTTGTAATGATTATTGTTTTATAAACATTATTAATATTTAGCGGTTGTGAATTTAATGAGCAACTTGTAATAATTTTACTAGAATAAATAACTTTTCAATAAAGAATTCTTAATTAGTACTGATCGTTAATTTACATTCTATGTGTAGGTACATTGTTTTTTAATGAATTTAATTTACTTAATTACAGAACCTTAAAACTGTTTTCGACTACCGCAATAATTCACTCGAGCAGCAATCCGTTCCAGATTTTATTTTGTAAACACAATAAACTTTGAGATGTAATAGAGAACATTGCCGTCTGAAATGCATCTGTATTCATAATGATCGTTGCGTCCGGTCCGAGCCAACAGAGCGTCCGAGCGTCGCCGCCCAAGTGAAAGCTAAGCTCGTCTGAAAGTGTAACTGTGCGCGAAGCTGGCATCCGCCTAAAATGGGGTGATCGCGGCCGCTGGTATCATATTGCCGGTATAAAAAGAATCGAAGACCCCCGCCTCCGGTCAGAACGGCTTCAAACGTGAGTACGGGTGCACGTGGTCGTGGTGGTGCGCCTATTAGTGTTGTGCATGTGTGCGCCGTGTGTGTACCGATTACTGCTCCACCTGTAGTGCATATCCTCAGTGACGCAACTGAAGGACGCCGCTGATTTATCGTGTCCGCTGGATTGTTTGTGTTGTGGTCCATGACATTCTTTATGGTGTACGATTAATGGTTCAAACGTATATTACATTACGAGTTTCAAGTGATTTATGATTTAATACTCTGACTCATTTGAAAATTTCATTCAATTGGATTCACATTAGATATTTTTTTAGAAGTGTCAATAGTTTAATTAACTAATTCCATTGGAATCAAGTCGAACGTAAATTTTGATATAAAAACGGTAAAATAAATTAAATTAGTAATAACAATCAAATTCGCAATGACCCATCAACCGGCACCATAAAAGATAATTAAGAATCCATTGACGGATAAATCGGTTGGCACCTCTCCAGTATAGCATTCCTGTGTGACGTAACATCCGCGAAGGGCCGCTCGGGATAATCTAATAAAAACACGAGCATTAAAGACGGTATTACGCAAAGCTTCGGTTCTGGCAACGTTCCCAGCGGTCACTACTCGGGTTACAGCCACAAATAGGCGCACGCGCACCGATCTATCTAGCAGGCTGTCTCCACTCGGGCTCAGACTTACGCGCTGTGTGTTCGCAGGAAGGCTCCAGGGCTGTGTTCTCGTGTCTCAACTAGCCCAAAAGTCTCGTAAGCCCTCCGAAAATGCCGAAGCCTGTAGTCCAAGAGGGCGAGGACCCCGATCCGACCCCGTACCTGTTCGTCTCTCTGGAGCAGAAGCGTATCGATCAGAGCAAACCCTACGATGGCAAGAAGGCTTGCTGGGTGCCTGACGAAAAGGAGGGCTTCGTGCAGGGCGAGATCAAGGCCACTAAGGGTGACTTGGTGACCGTCAGCCTGCCTGGTGGCGAGGTAACTTATAACTTATGTAATGAAAAAAAAACTATTTTACTCGATTTGTTTCAATACTTAGTATCTAACTAATGAAAAACACGAAACGATAAAAGAATATTTCATAAAGAAATAGGAAGTTCAGCGCCAGTCTTCTTCTTTTGACGGATAGTTAAAATTAGTGTTATAAGATAACAAGCTAATAATTAATATAGACAAATAGTTGTTGATTCGGTCAATTCTATTAAGAAAGATACAATCATGACGAAGATATTACTAATATTTTTAGAAAAATTTTGAAATGATATTTAATTTATGTATAAAATGAGCAGGAGAAGACACTTAAAAAGGACATGATATCACAAGTAAACCCGCCGAAATTCGAGAAAGTAGAAGACATGGCAGACCTGACCTACTTAAATGATGCTGCAGTTCTTCACAATCTGAGACAACGATATTATGCGAAACTTATTTACGTAAGTAGGCGCCATGGCGCCTTTTACACTACTATAGAACTAACTTAGCAATCTTTCCCACAGACCAAAGACTTCAAGAAGGATTTGGTGGCTCAAGTGAACCCACCTAAGTACGAGAAATGCGAGGATATGTCCAACTTGACATACCTCAACGACGCTTCGGTTTTGTATAACTTGAAGCAGAGATATTACCATAAACTTATTTACGTAAGTCGGCGGCCGGGCCGGTCAAGAGTTAAGGCGTTGAAGTGTGCATGCACCTCACCTTACCTATCTTTCAACGACATAGACACATTTAGATTTTTTAACCTAAGTCAAAATTGAAGTGTAAACTATGAATATATCATTACCAGATCTCAATTAATTGAAGATTGTTGTATCAATTTAAATATATATCCATATGCTTGCCATATGTTTTCATTTTTATAATCTTTTAGATATTTTTGGTCGCGATCATTATATAGTACGAAGATCAAGCTGCCATAAACTTTTTAATTTGAAGGAATATAATTGGAATATAATATAATGAGTAATTTATACAGGTTGAATACAAGAATTGTAAAGTAAATGTGTCTACTAATCCTTCTCCCAGTTCCGTTATGTGACTAATCCAAGTACCCGCATCCTGAAACCGTACTTGAACCCTTTTACATAGGACAAGGCGGTGAACCAGGACTCGACTGGACCCAGAGGGTTTCTCGTGTTTTTTTAGCATACAAAATGTGTTTAGCAAAATTCCTTCGTTAGAGTAGTTTTTTTTATGTTATGTTTTGGACAATCTTGTTTCAATTTATTGAAACTATGATGCGTTTATCTCTATATCGTCGAGCGGAAAGGTATCATTACTGTACCCCAGCTCCTCGTTGTTTACGTCTCTTCATTACGTCTATATTGCCTTAATGGATGATACTGCATTTTTGGAATAAATAACAGAATTTTCTAAAAAAAAACTTAATAATTAAAATTTGTAAATTCATTATTCATCTGATTGGTTATCATTCTATTAGAAAATTCTGTTAGTCTACAGAGATTGAAAGTATTGATACGGTACTATCTCTGTATCGAGTGTTTTATTTGGCATATTTTTACGTTACATATCTTCATCGTCATTTTCACTTCTACAATGTTTACCATCGAACTTGTCTCTTACATAAAATTCAAATAATTTATACAGAATAATAACTCTTAAAATTTTAAATATCTCAATCGGTTCAGTTCCCTTTTTTCTTAATTTTACCAACCTGTCTAACAGTTTGTAAACGATAGGCCTTTAAAATTCCCTTAAATTCAACATAATCACTTAGTTTGATGTTATCAAGTAAAAAAGAGGGATAGAATTCAACTACTACTAAAATCACATAAAACACGTTGCCACAAGTATTTACTTCCATTGCATTTCATCAAAATGTTAGCCAACGTAATCACTATGCAAATAATCACCACCTTTTCTAATGAGTTATTGTCACCACAGACGTATTCGGGTCTCTTTTGCGTGGCCATCAACCCGTACAAGAGATTCCCCGTGTACACGACACGATGCGCCAGGCTTTACCGAGGCAAGCGTCGTTCGGAGGTGCCTCCCCATATCTTCGCCATTTCCGACGGCGCTTACGTCAACATGTTGACCAACCACGAGAATCAATCTATGTTGATTACGTAAGTATAACTTACTAAAAACTCATAAAACTAGACAAATAATTAAGTTTCTTAATAGGTTTTTGAAACACACCAGTTTGAAAACGTAATTTAGTTCTTAAGAACAACATTTTGATTCGAAATATTGGTAAAATTTACTACACGTAATTTTCAATTTTATCAGTGGTCTACTTTACATTTGATTTTTAATATCGCATACAAACGTATAGATCAAAAATAAAGTGGAAAGAGGAAAAACAGTTGATTTGATTGCCTCGAGTGCTTTGAAAATTAATCTACATCAGAAATGTAACGCAATTTTGTTTTTAATATACAGCGGTGAGTCTGGTGCCGGAAAGACTGAAAACACGAAGAAGGTAATTGCTTACTTCGCCACCGTCGGTGCTTCGCAAAAGAAGGACCCCAACCAGGAGAAGAAGGGCTCCTTGGAAGACCAGGTCGTCCAAACTAACCCTGTGCTTGAAGCGTTCGGTAACGCCAAGACCGTCCGTAACGATAACTCCTCCCGTTTCGTAAGTATTTACATCTCATATACGAGTTACAATTTTGTCTTAAGTTAAAAAATAGCTTTTATGGAAAAACTTAAATATTTCTTAACATTTAAAATACGTTACTTCTAAACCTTGCCATACAGGTTATAAAGGAAACTGATATAATATTTACAAACCACTAATTTCATTTTAATTTGAACTTTAAAACTGTTAATTCAGTGATAGAAATATATATATATATATATATAAACGAAACAGACTGTCACTGTTTTCTTTTTGTTGGTTTAGTGTTTTTCGCCACAATCTCACCTGATGTTAAATGATGATGTGGTCCAAGATGGTAACACGATAAACCCAGTGGCAGTATTGGCTATCAAATGCAGCTGTGGGAACATTGTATGGCGTTTGGCAACAGATTTTCAACTTGAGGGTGGTAGCTGACCAGGCCGGCGTTAGAAAAAGCCGTACCACCATGCTATATTTTTCATCACGATGTTTTCTTTCACCGAAAGCTCAGGCTCATTGCAGGGATTCGAACTCACCTTTTTCATAATCATATTTTTTCCTTTCTCCCCAGGGTAAATTCATCCGTATTCACTTCGGCCCCTCTGGCAAACTTGCTGGTGCCGATATTGAGACCTGTAAGTATTTTTCTAACGTAAACGCCTTCCTACAACATTTTATTCACCAGGAAAGTTAAATGTTTACCTTATTCTTAACAGATCTGCTTGAGAAAGCCCGTGTCATCTCCCAGCAGGCTCTTGAACGTTCTTACCACATCTTCTACCAGATGATGTCTGGCTCCGTCCCTGGACTTAAAGGTATATTCTAAAACTACTCTTCAAATTGGATACATTTTTTAAGATAAATCTTGAAATAGTTCAAAATTCTCTATATAAATTAAATGATTTAGGTTTGCCGTTATGCGCGCATCATGCAAAAACTACTGCACAGATTTTGATAAAAGAATTCTGTTTTAGGTAATTGGTCCTTATGAAAAAAAAACACGAAATCTTCATTCAATAAAATCTTATTAAAGTTTTAAGAAACAACCATTTTTATAAGCACTACGCGTTCTTCTGTCGTTCACGCATGCGGAGCCGCGAGCACGGCTAGTATATAATACATTTTATAATATCGTGTCTGAATGTATATTCATGGATGAATTAATTTATAAACAGTTATTGTCAATATTTCAAAATTATTTTACTTAGTCCATTTTTTCATTTTGATGAAACAATTATTATACATTAAGAATATTATCTAGTTATCAATAGACTATACTTGCCTATACCTATTGTGTGTGGAAAATATAAGCAATATTCGCCATTTATTTGTGTATTCGATTCTCAGTTATTTCGATTCAGTAAATATACTAACATATTTTAAAGATCAAATAAAAAAAATGTTGTTAGACAGTATATAGTATTATTACTGGAAAAAAATCAGACAACAGCAATAGTTATATCACCCCACTGGAAGTTCATTGATAACTAACTTTAATTTCAATATTTAGAAATGTGTATGCTGTCAAACGACATATATGATTATTACAACGTATCGCAAGGAAAAATTACCATCCCCAATGTAGACGATGGAGAGGAGTGTGTTCTGACAGATGTAAGTCCAGCCTCAGCGAGCAGAAGGCTGTCCAAGTTTCTGATTGTAACCATTTAGCTGTCACGCCGCAAACAACCGGCCTACAGGCGAACAGTTTCGATCCTATACCGGCATGGGATACCCATAGAAATAGAGTTTCATCCTTAGTCAATATTAGCATGATTTTTGGTCCTTTTCTCTTATATTTAAGACACCAATTATCATATGTGACTATGATTGGTGTTACTTTGTAGCAATCTGCTATTTGTCCAACGACATCAATGACTACAACATCGTGGCCCAAGGCAAGACTAGTATTCCTGGCGTCGATGACGGTGAAGAAATGAGACTTACCGACGTGAGTCAATAATAAGACAATGACTCAGTTCATCTATTTCTTCTCATTGTGAACTTTCTATCTTTTGCTTCGCTTATCACCGAGACAAAACTCGGTCGGTTTATGTGTACGTCAGATATGCTATTTACAGAGAAAACGATGCTAAGCAACCGTATCGCAGACTATCCTCTAGTAAGTCAAGGGAAGACCCGAATTCCTGGTGTCAACGATTCGGAACAACTCGAACTGACTATTGTAAGTCGAGAGCCCACGCATGGAGCGTGCTTCCGGTATCCGAGTTTTGAAGCAAAATTTCTGACATACACATAACGCTCGCTCCTTGCGAGAGTTCCAAAGGGCTTTTTGCACAGGTTTTCTCAACACGGAATCTACATCCTTGCCCAGCACGAGCACACCACTTATAAACTAATACGCGCACAGTTGTCATAGGGCTGTTAGGTCGTAGGGCATATTTTCAAGAATATCGGTGATTACAAACTCGGAATTAATAATGTGATTTATTTGGCAGACATGTGCTTGTTGTCCAACAATGTCCACGATTACTATATCGTGTCTCAAGGTAAAGTTACTATCCCCAACGTTGATGACGGCGAAGAATGTCTATTAACCGACGTAAGTGACTTAAATTGGCCACTGCCCGTGTTGTTGATCGCAATTATTTTAAGATCATTAATTCTGTCTTTAAACAACAGTCGGTAGACGACACGCCGCAAATCTTGCTATCTTATAGTCTTAAAGTCCAAAGAATGGATTAAATATGTCTTTCATTAATGATAAACATTGGAATTCTTTACAATCTTACTCTTCTTTCTATACGATCTTACTATTTTTTCTTTATAAACTTACTCTTTTCACTGTGCGATGTTACCTTATGCTGTTAACTATTGTGAGCTAACGTTTTCTTTATTCTTTCTCAACCTAACAACTACCCATATTTTATAAGTTCACCATTTTCATCTTTTAATTATAAGTATATTGTAAGATTTATGTTAATTTAAATCACGTAATATTTTTCTAATTGCTAAAAAGTTGCACTAAACATATGTAATTTATAATAAAATCTGCTTCTAAAATTTATAATGCCCATTTTTCATTGACAAGATAAAACCTTAAGAAAAGTTATTCATATGTGATTTTAATATATAGCAAGCTTTCGACATTCTGGGTTTCACCCAAGAGGAGAAGGACAACGTTTATAAGATCACCGCCGCTGTCATGCACATGGGTTGTATGAAGTTCAAGCAAAGGGGTCGCGAAGAGCAGGCTGAGGCGGACGGAACTGAGGTAAAGACATCCACTTTCCTTTAAATCATTCAATATATTTTATAAACTTTAACTATAATTGTTCAGAAATATACGACATAAATACAAACTGACAAAGTTTAACGATATAATAAAAAAAATGATAATGTGCTATTAAATTGCCTAGTAAAGAATGTACACATTCATGAGTCCAAAAACTCAGGATGATTATTTGTTCTGTATTTTCCGTATTAACACCAACAATGCCTTTGTGAACGTCTAAACTCATAAGAGTTATAATAAATCTCACGATAACTTAAATGGTAGAGTGGTAGAAAACTCGGACCATTGGTCTCTGTTACCATACAGATGGTGAAAAGCCTATCTATGTGGTTAATTTGGTGGATCGCGTTTTAACATAATTGTTAAAATGTGATTTTATGTGAATTGTATTATAAAAAAAAAAAACTTTCTGCAGGACGGTGAGAAGGTCGCCAAGCTCCTCGGTGTTGACTGCCAAGATCTTTACAAGAACTTGTTGAAGCCCCGTATCAAGGTCGGAAATGAATTCGTGACCCAGGGTCGTAACAAGGATCAGGTCACCAACTCTGTCGGTGCACTCTGCAAGGGTATGTTCGACCGTCTCTTCAAGTGGCTGGTTAAGAAGTGTAACGAGACCCTTGACACTAAGCAAAAGAGGCAGCACTTCATTGGTGTACTGGATATTGCTGGTTTCGAAATCTTCGACGTGAGTATAACAACATATGGGTGCTAAAGGAACCTTTTAAGAATATAATATTTGAACACTAAGTAATTATATGTTTCATTAGGTATATTCATGAAGTATAATTGAATATGGCGCAAAAGTGGCATCCAAAGTTAAATAGAAAAATACATTCTTTGATATTAATTCTTATTTACTTTCTTAGTACAATGGTTTTGAACAACTTTGCATTAATTTCACCAATGAGAAACTCCAACAATTCTTCAACCATCATATGTTCGTGTTGGAGCAAGAAGAGTACACCAAAGAGGGAATTCATTGGGAATTTATTGACTTTGGAATGGACTTATTGGCATGCATAGATCTTATAGAGAAGGTACCACGAATGTGCGATATGCACGATTGGTTGTTGACCCTCGATAGTTCCAGTGCATTATGTTTGTATACCCTGTTTGTATAGATTATATATTAGTCTACCCTTTGTGTAATTCCTATACCCATTTATTTCATTGTATTATTTATAAAAGTTCAACGGTTTCGAGCAACTCTGCATAAACTTCACCAATGAGAAGCTGCAACAATTCTTTAATCACCACATGTTCGTACTTGAACAAGAGGAGTACAAGAGAGAGGGCATCGAATGGACCTTCATCGATTTTGGCATGGACTTGTTAGCATGTATCGAACTTATCGAGAAGGTAATAGTCGCGGAATTAGTCAGGCACTGTGCCGCACACTTTTCGGTCACTGGGAGTACTTCTAACGGGATAATAATCAATATAACTCTGGTCACTGGAACAGACTTGAGCTTTATTACCATTTTCAGGTCATCCAATCTGCGGAACGAAATCCGTAATTTACAATATTTACCTTATACTAACTGAATCTTCCTCGTTAATCTACCTGCAGTTCAACGGTTTTGAGCAACTCTGCATTAACTTCACAAATGAGAAACTCCAGCAGTTCTTTAACCACCACATGTTTGTGTTGGAACAAGAAGAGTATCAGCGTGAAGGCATCGAATGGACTTTCATTGATTTTGGCATGGACCTCCAACATTGCATTGACCTTATTGAAAAGGTAGATGGCGTAAACGCAACAAGGAACGCTTGCCTCACGCCACGGAGTAATCGAATAATGTCGTCTATAAATCAAACATCACTTTATTTATCAAAAACTTTGAATGACGACCTTATTCGCATAACTCGTTCAATGCTATATATGCTCGTTGTGGTTTCTTTGTGTGTTTTCTATTGTGTGTTTCTTATATTTAAACTGATACTTTCTGTTAAACTGATCAGCCAATGGAACAAACACAAATGAAGTAAATCAAAATTAGATTTTATTAATAGATACATTTCTATAATTTTTTCCATGTTCCGCCACGGACCAGGTGAACGGGTTTAATCAGCTTTGTGTTAATTTTACGAACGAAAAGTTACAACAGTTTTATAATCATTTCATGTTCGTCTTAGAACAAGAAGAGTATGAAAGGGACCGGATCCATTGGACCTTTATAGATTTTGGTATGGATCTACAACCGACAATAAATTTAATAGGAAAGGTATTAGAGGTATCATATATCTAGCTTGAAGATATAGGTCCGCGACTAGAAGAGCTTCAAGCTGTTATGCCTTTAAACGCAAAAATAAATACTACTTGCTGTATCCGCCCCGCGGTAATGTTTTGGAAACCAAAATACAATTTAGCATAATCAACACGAGCAAAATAGAACAAGCGATATCACTCCATAGTTAATATTAAATTCATTTAGTAGAAAGCTATAAATTCCCTAATTATATTTGTTTTCGCTACTATAAATTCCGCACACAGATTTACTTATTGCATTGATTACATTTGTTAGATAAGAATGTATAACAAAAATAAAAATTAAAATTATCAAAAAAAGTCGCTTCAAAATGAATAAATCTTACATTTCAGTTTAACAACACTTAACAGCTTACAATAAACATACTTCTACTTTGCATGATGCTTTTATCAATAATGCGAAATTTAACTCTCTAGTATATACTTATTAAGTAAAATTTCAAATAAAAACTTTCAATTTAAAAATTCTAAAATATTAATATATTTAAAATTTATGAAATTGTAAATGTCAATGATAAAATATAGTTGTAGAAGAAATTTTAGTAAAAAGATCTTTCATGATCTTTCAAAACGTCTAATCATGTCGGTGCGTTTTCAGCCTATGGGTATCCTCTCCATCCTTGAGGAAGAGTCTATGTTCCCGAAAGCTACTGACCAAACCTTCATTGAGAAGTTGAACAATAACCACTTGGGCAAATCCGCACCTTTCCTGAAGCCCAAACCTCCCAAGCCTGGTTGCCAACCGGCCCACTTCGCTATTGGTCACTACGCCGGTAACGTAAGTATCTGAATGATTTATTTCATTGACACATTGACTGATGTCAGCGCTAAGGTAATCCATCACCTTTAAATTGAAAATAGGTCGGCTACAACATCACTGGATGGCTTGAGAAGAACAAGGACCCCCTTAACGATACAGTCGTTGACCAGTTCAAGAAGGGTGCCAACAAGCTGTTGGTTGAGATCTTTGCTGACCATCCTGGCCAATCTGGTGATGCTGGTAGCGGTGGTGGCAAGGGTATGTACAGTTTTAATAACTCAATAACATTATAAGTGATATCAGAAAGTTTACTTGCTAATTATTTGAAATTATACTACCTTATAATGACCATGGTTTTATCCAGGAACATTAAGTTGAAATATTACTATGACTATAATAAATTCATCGATGGAAATGAGGTACCATGAGCTGTAGTCATCCACATCTGTGAACTTTTACACTTATCTTCCAAATTTCCTGATCAACTAAGTAAATTTTTACTACCTCAATTAGTTCAATATGATCTAAGATACCTACCAAGTTCAAAATGATACTTCAAGAGAATTCATCATAAATCTTAAAATCCCTTAAAGTTATCTCAGGCAATTATCATTATCACAAGTAGAAAACTTTGGCAGATGCTCGTCATCAGTGATTTATTATTTACCATGTTTTATATCATTATGATCACATTTTTTAAATAAATTAGGCGCCGGTGGCAAGCGTGCCAAGGGTTCCGCCTTCCAGACCGTATCATCACTATACAGGGTAAACTGACCTTAAAATGTCCGAGATTTGCTTCTGTGGCTCCTTCGTGGCTTAATTGTTCTCGTCTATCTATGTGTTAAAGACTGACTTCTATTGCATAAGGTGCATTTTCTCTTCCTTATATAATTTAAACGAATGATGCATTATGTAGTAGGGTCAGTCTTGCACGCCTTACATTAATATCATGTCCGTCATGTTAAGTTTACAGCAGAGCTCATGTTTCCGCAAGTTGCAGGTGTTTTCATCGTCTCGTCCAATGTGATTGTCCCACACTAATAAATGCTTGTTTTAATGTACGTTCTTAGGCGGCCGCGGTAAGAAGGGTGGTGGATTCGCTACCGTCTCCTCCGCTTACAGGGTATAAATATGTTTCAGATTATTTAAAAAAAATAGCATTTTTTTTGTTTTCATTATCAAATTGACGTAGATAACTACTTGGATGTAGCTCTACGTCAAGTGTTGTATTAGTTGTATACTCTAAAATATTTTTTAGAGAACATACGAACCAATTAGTTTATATACATATATTATTATACATATATGTATTTATGTTGCACCGTCATTAATTGTAATTACATTAAACCTATACGAAATCATCGTCATTTAGTAGTAGTTAAGCAAAATATTACAGCTGCAATATCAAGATACGATACTAAGTTGCCGCTGAAAATACTAAGCTTGTGTTATTTTATGTTTTAACTGTGTTTTGTGTTTGTGTGTGTGTATTTTAATAAACATGTTGTGTACATCAGGTTACTTCTTTTATCAATATCACGAGTGCTGTTGCTTTTATAATGTTTTTCTAAGATTATTTCTTTTTGTTTATGCCTCTACACTAGAAATAATCTTTCATTTCAAACCTTGTCATAAATTCTTGTAAATTTTTTACTATAAATTTTATACCACTCCTTAAATTCTTTAAATTTCATTAATAAAACTATGTGTGTACCCACAGGAACAACTTAACAACTTGATGACAACTCTGAAGTCCACCCAGCCTCACTTCGTGCGTTGTATTATTCCCAATGAACTGAAGCAAGCTGGTAAGTTTGTGTTTTTTTGTAGTACTCCTATTAAATACCATCTATAATTATTAAGTATTCATAATGCTATAACGATTCAATTATAAGAATCACTCTTACAAAATTTCTCATCAACAAGTTCCATAATAAATATCCAAAATTGTGAAGTAAAGGTAAATTTCCTGTATTTAAATTATTACCCTTTCAAAGAATAATAAAAGAGTTCAAAAACGATAAATCATCCATTTGTAACGCTGTTCAATTTATCGGGCAGGTCTCATCGACTCTCACCTTGTGATGCACCAGCTGACCTGTAACGGTGTGCTTGAAGGCATCCGTATTTGCCGTAAAGGTTTCCCCAACAGAATGGTATACCCCGACTTCAAGCTTCGGTGAGACTTTATATTTATAAATAACCTCAGTGAATATTCCTATATTTAAAGCAACCGTAAGAGCACATCGTAAAGTTACTTCGTAAACACTCTGGAATTTTGAATCATCTTAAGAATATTATTTATTTTAATATCAACGAAGAAAATTTATTTGAACACTTCACATGATCGTCGACTGAAGCCTAAACAAAATTCTTTATGTTCTTGAATATTCCAATATTTCTGTTTTATTTTCGTATAGCAGCTGAGTAATGTTGACGTCATCGAAGCATTCGTTCAGAACTGTAACACTTTCTAAAATTATTTCAATGACTCCTCACACCTCCACTAAGATTTTAATGGTCAGGTGTTCAGCGATGTCGATTACTATCTTGGATTATTTTAAATTCAAATTTAGTATACTATTACAACTGATATTTATAAACAACAGTTACATGATTCTTGCGCCAGCCGAGATGTCGAAAGAGAAAGATCCCAAAGAGGCAACTAGAAGATGTATGGAGGCGATCAAACTCGACCCCGAGTCTTATCGTATTGGTCACACAAAGGCAAGGATATTGAATCCCTCCCAAGTTATGATAGCATGTTATATTTGAACGTGAACATACCTAGTATGGATTGGATTATGGAGTTGTAGACAACCCAACATAGTGTGAAACAATTGTACTGTTGTCAATAATATACACACCTTTAGTTTATATCCCTGAACGTTACACAATGTAAAACATAACCATATACGTAGATATAGTTAAAATCAAATTACAAAGATTTTAGAAATTATGCCATTGATTTAAAATCTGAGAATGACCCTTTACTCCTTTACGTATGTGATACCCGACATAAGTAGTTTTTTTTTATGTTGTTGTTGATTTTATAATCCCTCAATGTGTGCCCGTGTATTTTGATAATGTAGCTACAAGATCCTGGCCCCTCAAGCAGTGGAAAAGGAATCCGATCCTAAGAAAATCGCCCAAGTCATCCTGGAAGCCACCGGCTTAGACGTCGAGTCGTACCGCCTCGGTCACACCAAGGCATGTCTTGGATCCCTCTACAGTAGATAGAATTTTAGAACTAACGATCCAAGAATGCTGGATCGTCGGGTTTACGCTTTGTCGAATTATATTAGCACCTTATGAGACTGGTGTCATAATTTGACTAAAAAACATATACCCGCTTACCCTGTGAAGTCCAAGCTACTTAGGCTTCATTTTTTTTTCCTTATCCTAACTCATGATGTACATGAATACACTGCTATTTTATTGTTATGCTCCCCAAACGCAGATACAAAATTCTGTGCCCGAACCTCATCAAAGATCCTATTACACCGGAGAAAGCCACAGAGAAAATTCTCGAACATACCGGCTTGGATTCGGAATCTTTCCGGCTTGGAAAGACAAAGGTGATACAAGCATGAACACACTACAACAAACTGACTTCTTTCATCTTTTGCATGAATCTTTAACTGTCTCTTAATCTCTCTGAATCTTGAACTTTAACTGTTTTTCTTTTTTATAATCGTTTCATGTGTGTCCTTTATAAATACTTTGTTAATTGTCTATGAATCACTAACTTAATTTACATGTCTGTTGTTCCTACTGAAGTCTCTTTTAATTTCCTTCAATTATTTATATATAACTACATTTTGTCTTCCAAGTCGTTGGAATAAATTTTTATATCTAATACTTAATTAGTGTTGGACCTATAAGATCACATATATGACACCTATTTACGAACAGGTGTTCTTCCGTGCCGGTGTTCTGGGTCAGATGGAAGAATTGCGTGACGACAGGCTTTCTAAGATCGTTACATGGCTCCAGTCTTACATCCGTGGTTACTTGTCCCGAAAGGAATACAAGAGGCTGCAGGAACAGAGGTAATTAAAAAATGTTACCCCCAAATTAGGTCGATGGCTCGAATCGCTACAATCACTAATCGTTCCACAGAATCGCTCTCCAAGTTGTCCAGCGCAACTTGCGCAAATACCTGCAACTCCGCACCTGGCCCTGGTGGAAGTTGTGGCAAAAGGTCAAGCCCCTCCTCAACGTCACCCGCATCGAGGATGAGATGGCTGTGAGTATCCATCAACATAGGTCATTAAAATGATAGAGCACTCTGACCCACTATAAACATATTTGGCATGCGTGAATCAGTGAACGTAAATAGAAACAGCCGCGCCCACCTGTTGGTTACGCGACACCACATTACCTGTGGCCATTTCTGGAATCCGCGCCCCCCACCGCCACCGAGAGTTTTCTCCATGCACAATGCCATAGGTGCGGGGGCGGCTCAACGCCCGCTGGAAAACTCCAGTGGCGTTCAGTAGCGGAGCGGTCGGCGGCGCGCGCACCACCCCTTCCGATTCTCACGAACGAACCGAACACTTGCATTCCTTTTTTTATATTGATGTTATAATTACTTAATCAAGAATGACGGAAGTAAATAATTATTTATCTGAGTGGAACGGTGGTGATAAAAGTACCGAAATTTTACAGAAACTTGAGGAGAAGGCAAAGAAGGCACAGGAGGCTTTCGAGAAGGAAGAAAAACTGCGTAAAGAAGTCGAGGCCCTCAACTCTAAACTTCTCGAGGAGAAGACTGCTCTGTTGGCCACCCTTGAGGGAGAAAAGGGCTCTCTTTCTGAAATCCAGGAACGTGCTGCTAAACTGCAAGCACAGAAGGCTGACCTCGAGAACCAACTTAGGGTGAGTAGAATATTATTAAATATATTATTAAAATTTTGTCACTTTTAATATTTTACTGGTAGCTACAAACTTGTTACATATTCTGGGCAATGTCACCTGAAATAGCCAATGAGATTTAGGTTGAGATTTCGCTGTGAACTCTAATTAGTTTAATTAGCTTTGATGAAATATCATCCTGCGGAAGAGGATTGCATATCGTTACAACTATGAGTAATTTCAACATACAGTTCTGCGAGTAGTATTACGTGTTTCTTTAAATAAATATTGGTTGTGTTTATACGGGAAATGTATCGTTTGAATTTAAAAATAAACTTTACGTCTGCAAGTTATAAGATTTTATTGCAAACAGTTAATTGCAGTATTGAATGTCGATAGACACAAAACAGAATTCATTAACGAGACATTAATTGAAACAGATATCTATTTCGTATAACTAATAAAAATTTAAATATCGTTTTAATTTTTTTATTGTAGGACACCCAAGACCGTCTTACTCAAGAGGAGGATGCCCGTAACCAACTCTTCCAAGCAAAGAAGAAGCTCGAACAGGAAGTCTCCGGCCTCAAGAAGGATATCGAAGACTTGGAGCTTTCCGTCCAGAAGTCTGAACAGGACAAAGCTACCAAGGACCACCAGATCCGCAACTTAAATGACGAGATCGCTCACCAGGACGAACTCATCAACAAGTTGAACAAGGAGAAGAAGCTTCAGGGCGAGAGCAACCAGAAGACCTCGGAGGAGCTTCAGGCTGCTGAAGATAAAGTCAACCACCTTAACAAGGTCAAGCAGAAGCTCGAACAGACACTCGACGAGCTCGAAGATTCATTGGAGCGTGAAAAGAAATTACGCGCTGATGTTGAGAAGCAGAGGAGGAAGGTTGAGGGTGACCTCAAGCTCACTCAGGAGGCCGTTACCGATCTCGAGCGTAACAAGAAGGAGCTCGAGCAGACCATCCAGCGCAAGGATAAGGAAATCTCGTCTCTTACAGCCAAACTCGAAGACGAGCAGTCCCTTGTCAGCAAGCTCCAGAAACAAATCAAGGAGCTCCAGGGTCGCATCGAGGAGCTCGAAGAGGAAGTCGAGTCCGAACGCCAGGCTCGCGCTAAGGCCGAGAAACAGCGTGCTGACCTCGCTCGTGAACTTGAAGAGTTGGGTGAACGTCTTGAGGAAGCCGGCGGTGCCACCTCTGCTCAGATTGAATTGAACAAGAAGCGCGAGGCTGAGTTGAGCAAGCTGCGTCGCGACCTTGAGGAGGCTAACATCCAGCATGAGTCTACTCTTGCAAACCTCCGCAAGAAGCACAACGATGCCGTCTCCGAGATGGGTGAGCAGCTCGACCAACTCAACAAGCTTAAGGCCAAGTAAGTATTGCCATTTTTATTACATCAGATCTATGAATTACTGACTGATGCGACAGCAAATGTAAATTTTGTAAACGAACGAGATATTCGTTAATATTATAATGCGAAATCCAGGGCAGAGCATGATCGTGCGTCTTGCTACAACGAGTTAAACAACATGCGAGCAGCTGTCGATCAAGTAGCGAGGGAAAAGGTAACATGTCATCATTAGAGGCATGTGTACCGCCTGGGTTGTACCTTGCATGAAACTGAACTTACAAGTCCAAGGATACACTCCTCCTCACACCATAAGATATACTTAGGTTCCAGAGTAAAAAAGGTCATAAAATTGATAAAAACAATGATCTAAAGTTCTATGTAATTCTATTCAGGGCTGAGAAAGAACGCGCTCAATTCTTTAGCGAAGTCAATGATCTCCGCGCCGGTCTTGACCATTTGTCCAACGAAAAGGTACAGAGAGAAGATAATGAAATGCCATGGCAAGGCAAATATCGCTTCGCGGCTTATAAATGCTGAATTAATGAAACACCACACATCAAACACTTAACTTATGCCATATTGATAACTAATAATAATTGTTTTCGTCATTACAATTCGTTGACAATTTCAATTTGCATGTAAGCTCAAACGGCTTTGAAGACATTTATGGTACTAATAATAGAAATAGTTTTATTTAGATTAATAAACTCTAACATAAAAATAATAAAAGATAATGCATGATAAACGGAAAATTACATCGATTTTTTTTTCTTTGGCTAATAAAAATTGTTATGTAGCATGTGGGTGTAATCAATTAAATTAACTACTAACCAAATATACACTGCATTTGAACATTCACAAGTTCAAAATTTATTTGTAAAAATAAACAAACACTCCTTTACTACCAAGTTTTTTTTTTCATTTTTATGTTTAATAAAAGAGTTTAAATTCATAATAATTAGTTTCAAAATATACGCGACTGTGATATATTTATAATCGGATGCTGCTATAAATAATTAACTAATTTCACTAAAGGCTTCACAAGAGAAGATTGTCAAGCAACTGCAGCATCAACTCAACGAGGTACAGAACAAGGCTGATGAGGCCAACCGTACCCTCAACGACTTGGATGCCGCTAAGAAGAAGCTGTCGATCGAGAACTCCGACCTGCTCCGCCAGCTGGAGGAAGCCGAATCCCAGGTTTCACAACTGTCCAAGATTAAGGTGTCGCTCACCACTCAACTGGAAGATACCAAGAGGCTCGCTGACGAGGAAGCCAGGGTATGTAATAAAAACAACTGTACACAGTTTTATATAAAGAAAAGTATAATATTAAAATCTAAAATATAAATTTATTGGATTCAAACCGACACAAATCTTTTTTTCTGCAGGAACGTGCAACACTTCTTGGCAAGTTCCGCAACTTGGAACACGACCTGGACAACATCCGCGAACAAGTCGAGGAAGAAGCTGAAGGCAAGGCTGACCTTCAGCGCCAACTGTCCAAGGCCAACGCCGAGGCTCAAATATGGCGTTCTAAGTACGAGTCTGAGGGCGTCGCTCGCTCTGAGGAACTCGAGGAAGCCAAGCGCAAGCTTCAAGCCCGTCTTGCTGAAGCTGAAGAAACCATCGAATCTCTCAACCAAAAGGTTGTCGCTCTCGAGAAGACCAAGCAGCGCCTTTCCACGGAAGTCGAGGACTTGCAACTCGAAGTCGACCGTGCTACCGCTATTGCCAATGCGGCCGAAAAGAAACAAAAGGCATTCGACAAAATTATTGGAGAATGGAAACTCAAGGTCGATGACCTTGCCGCCGAGCTCGATGCTAGCCAAAAGGAATGCCGCAACTACTCCACTGAACTGTTCCGCCTCAAGGGTGCCTACGAAGAAGGTCAGGAACAACTCGAAGCCGTACGCCGCGAGAACAAGAACCTCGCCGATGAAGTCAAGGACCTACTCGACCAGATCGGCGAAGGTGGCCGCAACATTCACGAGATCGAAAAGGCCAGGAAGCGCCTCGAAGTCGAGAAGGATGAACTCCAGGCTGCTCTCGAAGAAGCTGAAGCTGCCCTTGAACAGGAAGAGAACAAGGTTCTTCGTGCTCAACTGGAATTGTCCCAGGTCAGACAAGAGATCGACAGGCGCATACAGGAGAAGGAGGAAGAATTTGAAAACACTCGTAAGAACCACCAACGTGCTCTTGACTCCATGCAAGCTTCCCTCGAAGCCGAGGCTAAGGGCAAGGCTGAGGCCCTGCGCATGAAGAAGAAGCTTGAAGCTGATATCAACGAGCTCGAAATTGCTCTCGACCACGCCAATAAGGCTAACGCTGAGGCACAAAAGAACATCAAACGCTACCAACAACAAATCAAGGATCTCCAGACCGCTCTCGAGGAAGAACAGCGTGCTCGTGATGATGCACGTGAACAGCTCGGTATCTCGGAACGCCGTGCCAATGCACTCCAGAATGAACTGGAAGAGTCCCGCACTCTCCTGGAACAGGCAGATCGTGCCCGCCGCCAAGCTGAACAGGAGCTTGGTGATGCTCACGAACAGCTCAATGAACTTGCTGCTCATAACGGATCCCTCTCCGCAGCCAAGAGGAAACTCGAATCCGAGCTTCAAACCCTGCACTCGGACCTCGACGAACTCCTCAACGAGGCTAAGAACTCTGAGGAGAAGGCAAAGAAGGCCATGGTCGACGCCGCTCGTCTCGCTGACGAACTCCGCGCCGAACAGGAACACGCCCAGACTCAGGAGAAATTGCGCAAGGCGCTTGAACAGCAGATTAAAGAACTGCAAGTCAGGTTGGATGAGGCTGAAGCCAACGCACTCAAGGGAGGCAAAAAGGCCATTCAGAAACTCGAACAGAGGGTGAGGGAGCTTGAGAACGAGCTTGACGGTGAACAGAGGAGGCACGCAGACGCACAGAAGAACCTGCGTAAGTCCGAGAGGCGCATCAAGGAGCTCACCTTCCAAGCCGAGGAGGACCGCAAAAACCACGAGCGCATGCAGGACCTCGTCGATAAACTGCAACAGAAGATCAAGACATACAAGAGGCAGATCGAAGAAGCAGAAGAAATCGCCGCTCTTAACTTGGCTAAGTTCCGCAAGGCACAGCAGGAGTTGGAAGAGGCTGAAGAACGGGCAGACCTCGCTGAGCAGGCTATCAGCAAATTCCGTGGCAAGGGACGTGCGGGATCAACCGCGAGAGGAGTTAGTCCGGCGGTGAGTTTACCTTCTTTCCTATTTAATAGATAATAAATAATAGAAATGACCCAAATGAGTACTTACGTAAAAATTATCTCAATAATTAATAGAAAATTATTATTAAGAATTATTAATAATAATTAGAAAACTCAAAGAACCACAGATAATTCAAATCTTATTTCAATTGTTAGTTTGCTCATAATATTTTAAGCGTAAAAAGCTGATCTTCAATAAACCAGAGTTATATGTTCCAATATTTGCCACTAAATTGTATTTTTTCATACAGGCGTCCATTAAAGGGCGTCCATAGATCAGCTCTGGAGTAACGAGTAAGTTGGCAGCATTTCACCTTTCTTATCGCCTCAGAGATAGTGTGTTCCTCGTAAACTAGTACCTGAATGCTTGCCTTGTCCTAAACCATATATTCAACCTAAATTATATCTAGGATTGCAATTTGTTTTGTTGTTAGGATTGAATTATTTACATCGTTCCCAAGGCATGGACCCTGCATGTCAGTTAAATTATAATATCGACATTTGGTGACTGGTTCCTATGTTCCACAGCCCCAGCGCACGCGTCCTGCCTTCGCTGATGGCTTCGGCACTTTCCCACCTAGGTTCGACCTGGCGCCCGAAGATTTCTAAACGTTCCACTACAAACAAAATACGGACTGTAATGATTTTACGGTGAAAATGTAACTTTTTATACGCAACAACAATTTTATTGATCGCGTTAAATTGACAAAAAAAAAAACTTTTTTTTAAGCCAAACCAAAAAAAAATACACTAGTGATCTAATCTTTTTACGAAAGGCTATTTTATAATTTGTTGATATTTATTTATATTATTTATTACCGTGGAGTATGTATCGAGAGTGAGTGAGACAGCGGATGATGCGCGTGAACCGTCAGCGCTTGTACATTGAGACACGTCCCCGATCCCCGCACCGCAGACGGCGCACGCGCATCACGCGCCCTACTCCGTTTGACATCTAATAAAGCGATATCGTTGTATAAAATATTATTATTTGGTTTCATTTTCTACCCTCGAAACAATTGATGCCTAAAGCCATATTCCTACCGTGAAACGTATAATTAGTAGAAATGAAAATACTCTAGTTAATTGGTTTCGTGGCTGAGTGCCTTAGGCGTTCACCCCCAAGCCCGGTGAAGCTGTAAAAGCCGTTCGAGGGTCCTGAGCCCTTATGGCTAACAGTATAGTCAGTTCGAAAAAAAAAACTAGTTAATTGGATGTATCTCGAAACATTAAGTGTGAAATAATGGTGTTTTTTTATGTGTTTAGTGCAGATCAGGATTCAATCAGGCAGAAGTAGTGCTTTCCACTTGCGTTTTAATAATCACACTAAATACCTTTATTATAGATAGCAATACCAACATTAAGCAACTGATACATGATGTATTAATAACAAGAAGGACTTTGGATATGTCTATTATTGTTCTTTTATTTCTTCTAGCTGTGCCCATAGCCATTGTGGACTATACAATACCGTCCGTCGAGCGAACGCGCGAATCGTGTAGCCCCCGGTCCAACTTACGGCGGTGATCTGTTATTTTAAACACAAAAGTGTCTGTTGTAAGGGATCCGTAGAAGATAGACATATGTCATCGCTGCCTTTTGTGTAGGTATTTTTAAAATCTACAATTATGTACAACATTTATTTTGTATATAATCTCTTATGGTTTACTCAGCGTAAATCATTTAAGCGCGCCAAAGGTGTCATATTGTGATTAACTGCTTATTTAGTATTTTACTTTATCTCACAAAATATATCCTATAACATGGCCAAAAATGTTATTTAGCTATGTTAGCTATGAACCAAGTTGAGTTTTATAAAATATATGTATAAATTAATTTATGAAAAATTTAATGGATCAGTGGTAGCGTGTACGGACACGGCGTCGATCGACGTGAGTTCGAATCTATACAATGAGCCCGAGCTTTCGGTGAAGGAAAATATCGTGATGAAACCATAGCATGACGGTAGGGCTATTTCTAATGCTCGCCTGGCTAGCTAGCACCCTTAAGTTGAAAATCTGTAAACAAGCACCTATAGAAGTGTTCCGGCAGCTGCAATAAGAGACAGTTTCCTTGTTAGGCTTAGTGTGTTTACCATCTTGGGCCACATCACCACTTAACATCAGGTGAGATTGTGGCCAAACGTCAAAATATGCACCAAAATTAAAATTATTTAAACTTTTTATTCTTATAATAACATCTCGTTACCAAGCCCAATTGGAAATAAATTTATTTGACTTGTTAAAACGACTCATTTGAACCCAAACTCCATGTGTTTACTAGTAGCCACTGAAGTGTTCCACTATCCACCTCCTCGCTCCATCATCAGATCAGCTCCAAGATACTAAATTATAGCGTTGTCATCCGAACTACATATACATAAAAAGTTTCATTTCGATACGACAATTAGAAGTAGGTTAAAATTGACTTCTAAGATTGTATTACATTGTTTGTTAGTTAGTTACAAGTAAAGCTATAATATAAGCGTGTTAATAAAAAATATAAAACGGCAATGGTATAAATGATTGTATGGTATAAAAATAATTGCTCTAGTGCAAAACCTAGAGGTAAAACAGAGGAATAGGTACCCAAGGAATTTTCTCTCTTGAAACACAAAAAAAAGTTTATTCAATTGATACACGCAATTTAACTTAGAAACTCGCGTATCTGGATCTCGAAAAAAAAGGTGTGTGTGCGATTCACACACGATAGAAGTGATAGAACTTCATTTTAAAAGATATTTTATATTTTAAACAGTGTGCAATATTAACACACCGACATTTGCTCTCTCGCTCTGGCTCAAACAAGGAGAAGAGACCGATAATATATTGCTCTCTCGCTCTGGCTCACACAAAGAGGAGAGACCTATAATATATTACTCTCTCGCCCGTCTCACACAAAGAGGAGAGACCGATAATGTGCGTTAAACGTTTAACGTTTAACGCGTTGGAAGTCGCATAAGAAGTTTCACTTCAAAAAAATTTACAGAGGCAATGATGGCTGCGTGGTAGCTCTCTCTAACTCCACGTGAAAGGTTGTGTATGGAAATTTTACAATGAGCTGAAAAATCTGTGTTGAAAGTAATCACGATGCAGACATAGCATGGTGGTGGTGAAATAAGAACTGTTTTTAATTACTGTCATATTATACAAGAGAGTCTAATTAAGAGAGGTAGGGCACAGAAAAATTTCTTTGCAGATTTCTCTCTACTTGGAGCAGCCTGACTGGTGGAATACTTCCACCCTACAGAAGATGGCGGTCAAATAACCTTGTATTGTGTTCCTATGTTAAGGTTTCCAGAATCCATCCTTCTCCTTGGGGTAGGCGGTTCAAAGTCGGCAACGCGCTTGTGATACCAATGGTAATACAAGCGTCCATAGGCTACGGTAGCCGCTTACCATTAGGCGGGCCGTACGCTTGTTTGCCACCTTTGTACTATAAAAAAATTGAGTGCATTTATAGGCGCGCACCGAGGCTTTCGTATCACTATACAATATTTGTGTATGTTTTTACTAAATAAATTATTTTTTCTTTCATTAAAATTCCAGATTCCTTTGGCCGGTTTTCGGTATTCGTTGTTTTCACTATAATCATATCAAGTTTGACGGTTCTATGTACTGATTTGCCGGTTTTAAAATAGAGTAAATTAGCATACTAGTTAGTGTAAGGCGACATTAATATTTTGACCGGATGCCCTCTATAATAACATAATTATATTCCGTGAATATTTCAACCGGCTATGTACCAATCACAAATCAAAAGACTATTTGAGTAAAGGGATTTTATTTAACTTGATCCATCAACAACTGATCTTAAGGGTCACAATACAGCGTTAGATTTATGAAGAGTACAAAAAATATTTCTTATTATAATTAATAAATACTTTAACATACAACAAATTTACACAAAATTCACAACATATTATCATTCATAGTTGAAAATATTAGTCTTTCATCATAACCAAAGCCTAAATATAGCTATTTGGGTCACAACTAGCAATCCTAAGATAGATCGTGGGACTGAGGCGCCATCTATGACCGGAGCTTTATAGTCCATACTACAAAATTCCAAGTTAGATGACATAAACGGTTGGAATTTGTCAACGAACTCCTGCCACGTGCACCCTCCCAGCGGACAGAGCTCAGTCACTTTTTCATTGATGAATATTTGTACACGATACGACCGGACCCCGGATTCGACGCAACTGAAAATATATAAAAAACATATTTAATACCTTTTTTATATAGTTAAGGTGGCAAACAAGCGTACGGCCCGCCTGATGGTAAGCAGTTTCTATACCCTATGGAGCTAACACCAGAGGTATCACTAGCGCGTTGCCGACGTTTCCCAAGCAGCTCTGGAAACGTTACTCACAGCAAGAACACAAGGTTATTTGGCTGCGATTTTCTGTAAGGTTGACGTCTGCCCCAAGTAGAGAGACATTTTCAAAGAGATTTAAATAAAATGTGTGTACTGTATGTAGGTACGTAAGAAGTTATACTACTTTTTCTTTAAAAAACCAAATTCCGCGCGCCACCAATATGATGATGTTTTAGCCATGAATGATAAAATAATGATTAAATATACAACGTTATTATTTTTTACACAATTTAAAGAAAAAGTCAGTTTAATGTATGTACAATATTATGTCTTTTCATGTCGCACTTATTATTATTATTTACAGCATTATTATTTTTATACAATTAAAAAAAAATCAAATGAACAACGTTATTGATGTACTATCATAGCACATTTCTGTCACATGATGCGCGCGCATCCTTCAACTTTACTTCAACCTCACAGTTGGGTCTATAATAGCAACACTTACTGTGTAAGATAAATAATTAATTGCAAGAAATTAAGAAGTACGTACTTCGTAATGAAATCGAAGTTGGTTTCATAATAGTATGTTGATATCAAGTAATGTAGCTTAAAACAATTTCTTAAAATTAACTGGCAATGTTAAGTAACTTTAATGTTCCGATAGATAAAACAAAATGCATTCGGAAAACTTACTGTTCGCCTGCTTGCTAATTCATATCATCAAGTATTCGTTCTTCTTTATAAGGCACAAGTTCGACCGTGTATGGAATACTGTTCACATCTCTGGGATGGATCCGCAAAAATACCTCGACGATGCTCTGAACAGGTAGCAGAGACGGGCTGTTCGCATTGTTAATGATGCAGACGTTACTAAGCACATCGAACCGCTTCAGTTGAGCGTGATCTACCATCTGTATTATGGTGAGTGCTCTAATGAGGTGTTCAATCTAATTCCCTCCTCTCTTTTCCACAACAGAACCATACGCGCTGGGGCTCGGAGCCACAGTTTTACGGTAACCTCCATCTCGGAACGAACTAAAAAGTCTTCCATTATCTTAGTCGTACCTTGAAACTCTGGAGCCAACTTCCGGCTAATGTGTTCCCTCCTTACGACATCGAGCCCTTTAAGCGTAACGTGAAGAGATATTTATGCAGGCCTGGATGACAGTGCCGACCGCCGATGGATTTCGATCTCCCGGTGGTCGCCGTTGTGTTTGGATTGTACTGTGCTTACCATCGGGAGCAGTACAGTTAATGTACCGAGCTAATAAAAAAAAATCAATAAAACCGGAATGGTGATCTTAAGAAACATTAACTCTTCCAGTTCAACAAAATCGATGTTATTTTTCATTGATAAATATAAAACTGCCATTATCAAAACCTATTTAATCTTTAAATCGATTGATGTAAAGACAAGACAGATAATATTTTGCTAAATATTTGATGTACATATTGTGCTTGTTATCTATAAATTGGTGATCATAAATCCGCATGTCTGTCATGCCAATCTCGCATGACAATATTCCAAGTGCGGGATTATGTTGATAAAACTAAATACTAATTCGTAATTTATAACTCCTATAAACTGTTTTAGTTGATAGGTAAGTAAACGTTAAGGATGACAGAGCAGACAAAAACCTTGTGATGCGAGAGAAATCTCTTTGAAAATTTCTCTCTACTTGGGGCAGCCCTACTGATGAGATACATCCACCTTATATAAGATCGCAGCCAAATAACTTTGTATTTTATTCCTGCTGTGAGTAAGGTTTATAAAGCTCCTTGAGGAAACAAAGCGCTAGTGATACCTCTGGTATTACAAGCGTCCATAGGCTATATTAATCGCTTACTATCTGGCGGGCTGTTCAATTGTTTGCTACCTTAGTTGTATTAAAAAACTTTACGTACTGTTTTGTGAGTACAGCGGTAGGGCCTTCTTTAAAAAAAAAAACACGATACAACGTCTTGCAGAAATTTAATTATCTTGATTAAATTTTCACAAATATAATTATTATTTGTTACTGTGTGACTTCTAGGTTTTTGTTGATGGAAATTCGCCTGCACTACGCGGTGACGGGAAACTAACTTAAAGAAATATAAATAATAAAGGCAATGAGAAAATTGAAATTTAGCATTTATAAAAGTGTGGGAATGTAGTATTACTGAAACAGGGAAAGCAGGGTATAGAGTAAGGTTGTACCAATACGTGAAAAAAAAACTAGACGACACTTGCGTTTGACATATGTTTGTTTAGATTTATTTTTCCTGTACCTACATTCATTGTGATGAATAGACTACTTATGGCAGCAAAACTAGAGGTTTTGTTTTATCGTTATAGGTTTGGCGTTCTGGCTACAATCTCCCCTGATGTTAAGCGAGGATGTGACCCAAGATGATAACACGCTAAACCTAGTGGAAGACTGACTCTCAAGTGCAGCTGCCCGAATACACCTGGTGTTTGGCGACAGATTTTCAACTTGAGGGTGGTAGCTAGCTAGGTGGACATTAGAAACAGCCCTACCACCATGCTATGGTTTCATCACGATGTGTTCCTTCACCGACAGCTCAGGCTCATTGTAGGGATTAAAACTCACGTCTATCGACGCAATGTCAGTACACGGTACCACTGAGCCATCATTGCTATAAGCGCGTGAATACGTATTCTCGGGTGAATACGACATGAGCGTGTAGAAGATTCGTTGTAAATTTCTTATTCCTCATCTTCCAACAATGCTAATGAAATGGAAAGAGGACGTTTATAGGATAATTATAATCGAATATATCACGATTACAAAAACACATGAAAATTCCATCATAGTGTCCAATATGTTCGACCACGTTTTCGTATTTAAAAGACATCCAGTAACCAAGTTTTTTGCACTGTGAAAGGATAATAGGCCTTTATTGTTTGTGAATTCTTATTTTATTACCTAGTTTTAGGTTAGCAATTTTGCAAACCCCGAATAGAATAAAAGCACAAATAGAAAAATAGATTTTAATACAAGAACCTACCTGTTCAAAACTGCGATCATGTTGACAGAGAAAGCACCAATATAACTGGTCCTCCAAAGCCTGTTCTTATCTCTCCTCCCACCTTGTAGTGGAGTATTATCTTGGAAGATGCCCAGCGCGCAGAACGCCATCTCCATCATTGTATCGTGGGTGAAATAGGATATTAACTTCTTGCCTTCACCCTGGGTGGCTGCTACAAAACTCTCGTATAAGTCTTTCATTGGCTGTTCGCCGAGTTTTACATTCACCTGGTTCAGAATAACTTAGTTATTATGTATTTTATCCGTAACTTCATAACTGATAGTGAATCTTCTCCATTGCTTAAATAGATACTTACAGAATTTAAAAATTATGCATTGGTATGTTTTCACAAATTCTACTATGTTATTTAAGATTTCAAAAGAAGAGAAGAGGGTTATGTGATTACTTATATCATAGCGAACTTTAGGAGAGACCTATGTCCACCAGTCCAATGGTTCGGTCTAATAATGATGCTACATAGAGATTATATAATTATGTACGTATATACACATGCACATAATTTATTTTTAAGTGATTTTCTTTCTACGGCTTACCCAAGATCCATAACCGTTTCTGTGATAATGCCTGACATCATCCCTGTACTCTAGAACTTCTAAATCAGCGTCAGAAAAAGAGGCACACCACGGCGATCTCAAATTCGGCTCCCACGAGCGGTAGAAACGACATATTTCATAAATTTCGTAAATGTTGTCTGCAGTAAGTGTCCTGGGAATGCCAAGGCGTTGGTTAACTGCACTTTGCATCTGGATGGAGAAATTATATTGGTATATCTAAGAGATAATGGTTCAGAGATAATTTGTATTCGTATCATATAATAAACTGTGTTTTCAGAGAAGCAAAGTGGTAAAACCATTGCATGACAGTAAGACATTTTTAACCCTCTCTTGGGTAGTTAACGCTTTCATACTGCTTTTATCGTGTTTTATCGTGCCCCTACCGATAAATTATGACATGACCCTTGAGACCCAGTCGCCGTTCTAGGCTTAACGTACTACCATTTTCAGCCTCATCATCGTTTAACATCAGGTGAGATTGTGTCAAAAATTAATATAAAATAGATTCAGAAATATATTAGTTTTCAATTAACAGCTTCCACCTCGCACCAAACTGAAAGAGTCGCATTATATTAAAAAATACCTGTGCCCGCGGCTACGCTAGCGTGGACTACAGAATTTTGTCGGTCGAGCGCACGTGCGAATTGAACTGTCCCAAAAATGCTTATTGAGGGTGATCCTTAGAAGATAGACATATGCTATTGCGACCTTTTTTGTAAACCTTTTTAAGATCAAAAATTATGTAAAACATTAATTTGATATATCTCTTATGGTTTACTCAGAGTAAAACATTTAAGCGCCCATAAAGCGTCTTTTTTCCTAATTGATTCCCTATTATCGTCACTGCTTATTTCATATGTTACTTTATCTAAGAAAATATATGCTATAACCTGGGCAGATAACGTGCTATGAATTAAAAAACAAAAAAAACACAATTTGGAGTAAGTGGTTATAGCGTGAAAATATCATAAACGGGTAGACAGAAAGAGAGACGTTGAGTTTTATAATATGTACAGACAACCATATTCTTTTTTTCATTTAAAAACTAAAATCAGAAATATTTTATTCAGTTTAAGCCCTAAGAAGGCACTTATGAATGTCAACAAACTACTACAAATGACAAAACTTTATTGTTCAAATACAATTGCTAAAATTCCAATTCTAGTGATGGTTAATAAAGAATAAACCAGAAACAATAATGACTGTTGAAAGGTGAGGATCCTTCGATAGTAGCCTTCACCATGCTGAGCTATTAATGTTACCACAATGAAACCACTAGATAACTCGACTCACTACGATATTCGGACCGTGCTGGTGGATTGGGTTTGTGTTCCTTGTACTTACAGAATTATATTCCGCTGTGTTGTAGTATGCATCGAGATGTTCTTCTAAAGCTGCACCTCCTTTTACTTCTTCTTGGTAACGATCACAATTCTCGTACGGCTGTGAAGAAGCATTTGATAGAGCTAATGTATATTTAAATCTGTCTATTTAAATAGACAAATGTAAAAACAAATGAAAAATTCGGCCGTATAAATAAATAATCCTAATGAAGCAAAACGTTAGTTCCAGTGATATCGACTATATACTTATCCTAAGTAGGTAGTATCCTAGTATAGGAATAATTTTATAAGGGATTAAACATAATGGCCATCTAATAATAGAATGTGATCCTAAATTATCTTACCAAAAAATCACCAAATAATCACCAAATCTTAGCGAGCAATTTAACGCGCTATTAATGCCTATCAAACGATGTGGCTGGGTTAGGTTGGGTTTGACTTGTGATAAGAAATTGTGGGAGACGAGGGGCAGTGGCTGCGTGCGTCAGATACTAATAACATTGAAATTCTGATGGTCATGTACTATTTTAGGGTTAACGATGGCAATTATAAGCAAAATGTAAAATTTTTGATTATAATTTCACATTACAGTGAGGTTTTAATTTTGGTTATCATTTACTATTTTTGTCAGTATAAAGGGCTTTTTTGAGATTATATTTTACTATATCTGGTGATCAGTTAAACTCAAGTCATTTTATAAGTTTGTTAACCCTTCTAAAAGAGTATTTTCTTTTTTATACATTTCTAATTCATGCCTCTGTACAGCCCTTTAAAAACTTTCATCTGTTAATTTGATAAAGTTTATCTTTGTTTCTTACTGCGTTATTAACATGAAATGAAATCGTGCGAAATGAACATGAAATGGTTAAAAAAACAGAAGAATAGTACTAACCCTGATAACATCGTCTCTCTCTCGCACACTGTCAATGGACAAGCTCAAATTAGTTCCGTCAGACCAGCCGTGGGCGAAAGCTATCGCACTGATAATCGTCCTTTGTTCATTCGTGGATCTGAAGTAGTAATCCTGCTCGGACCCGTTTAGAAGGTGGGGATATTTCTCGCTGAGCCTCTTCGCTATATCGTAAACTTCCTCGTAACCAGTACCTGTGAGGAAGGACTGTGATACTTCGAGGGTTTCGTTCCATTTCCATTTCTTGAACTCTTCGATGTCCTGCGAATTGTGTGAATGATTTGAAACATTAGGAAAATCGGTTGGTCTCTATTTATATTGGTACAGCTTGTAATGAAAACGTTATTATTTAGGAGAGTCTAGAGAAATATAACATCTTTGTCTTGAATAGATTTTTAGCATTCTTAAAACGTTATTTTAGACTTACAAAGACTTCCATACGAGGGGAAAATCTTACACAAGACATTTTTTTTATCGTTACAGGTTTGGCGTAGTCACCACTATCTCACCTGATGTTAAATGAAGATGTGGCCTAAGATGATAACACGCTAAACCTAGTGGAAGACTGGCTCTCAAGTGCAGCTGCCGGAACACACCTATTGGTGTGTGTGTTCTATTGTTGTGTTTCCAGGCAGGCATTAGAAAATCCCCTACAACTATGCTATGGTTTCTTCTCAATATTTTCCTTCACCGCAAGCTCAGGCTCATTGCAGGGATTCGAACTCACGTCAATCAACGTAAGTCCAAATTAAACATAGCTACGGTATCAAAACACCTGATGTGCAAACATAACATTTTCGTGGTGGTAAGACTGTACAGCTCGACTGTCGCAACTAACATACATATGGTGAAAAGCTTGTCGTAGTAATTCACTTATGCGCGGTACGTTTCGGGATCAGCTCGGTGCATATACAGATTCTATTTGCGCAGGCCAGCATCATAGCGACGACTGACTATTAATTGTTGAAATCTCGGTGGTCACCAATGTTATTGAATTGTAATGTCTTCACCATTCAAAATCAAAATCATAGCTAAATTTATTCAATTTAGGCCCAAAGAAGGCATTTATTAACGTCAAACACTAGTATAGTAATATTTGATAGGTGGCATTCAAAAGTGGTGGCTAGCACCGACATCAAAAAAATTGTAGGCCCCTGATTTGTTTCGTACGTACTTTTGATTTCTTATTGTTGGTTATCTTCGAGTACATATAAAAATATTATTTCATAATTTTGAGTTAATATCATATGTGATAACATATATGTGTAAATATATGACAAAAGAATATCATTATTTTGTAATTTTTGTTTGATTTTTCTTACATGCAATAGAATTTGACCAAGGTTTTGAGATGTTTTTCCTTTAGTTTTTCCGTAGGTCGTGTCAATTGCCAGGCCGTCACACTTGCACGTATTAGTACATATCTTGAAACTACTGCATCGATTTTTAATGAAATTTGCACTGTTCCCTAAGTTGTAGTAAATGTCACGTGGACAAATACAAAACACAAATATAAAGATGTGTAAGACACGAATGGTAGAAGGTAAAAGTTGTGCGAGATAGGGTCTGCAGAAATATTTCTATGGCAAATTAGCAATGCTTGTTCTTTTATGCTATTGGTCTTAAAAGTGTGATTGACAGCACGTATAGGCGTTCCAGCAT
This sequence comes from Saturnia pavonia, assembly GCA_947532125.1. Classification (NCBI taxonomy): domain Eukaryota; kingdom Metazoa; phylum Arthropoda; class Insecta; order Lepidoptera; family Saturniidae; genus Saturnia; species Saturnia pavonia. Next base: position 16,276,896 of record OX383906.1, read on the forward strand.
AGTCCTCAGGAATACATATCAACCACCGATCTCAGATATAACAATAGATCTGTTTGAGATCAGATATTGATGTCTGCATGGTGGTAATGCATTTTACAATGCCCGCCTGGCTACTTACCGCTTACCACAATCAAGTTGACAATCTATCGACAGGAATCTATACATGTGTCTAAGCAGCTCTGGTACTATACTACCACCAGTTCTGAAAACATCTCAGTCATCGAGAAGAACCGGCAAGAAACTCGATCGGGCTTACCTTTTAATTAAAAAATAGTTTTCTCTCGACTGTATAAATAATATTTACAGTCAATAATCGTATTAATAATTTAGTGAATGTGCAGAGAGGGAGTCACTTCCAGACATCACTATCATTCACGTAATGGGATCATTATTAATATAATGGGTAGATATCCTATAATAAATAATAATTTAATAAATTAATATAATAAATATAATAAATTTGAAAGTAATCGTAAAACCTGCTTGACGTGGACCTTGAATTCATTGTCTGACAAATCAGTAATTTGCTTCGGGATCATATTATAGAACCTAACACTTCTTACTGAGAAAACACGGTACGACTAATTTATGTCTATTTGTAATATTAAAACTGTGCTGGTCTTTGACAAAATCAAGCTTCTCAAAGTTTTTACGAATATACATCAAACTATCAAGAATAAATTGGGAGGGCAAAGTCATGATATTAAACTCCTGGAACCTGTTCCTCACTGATTCGCGAGGTCTCATGTTGTGTATTGTTCGAACTGCCCACTTTTGTAATATGAATATGGTGTCTACTTCAGCTGCTGAAGTCCACAGCAAAATACCGTAAGACATTATGCTATGGAAGTAAGTGAAGTAGACTAACCTAGCAGTGGTAAAATCTTACGTAGTTCGAATGCAGCAGAACTTAATCATCCCACTGGACTCCACTGTAATTTTGATGCACATGAAACTCAGTCCTGTGTGCGGATCGAATTCGTGATCTTTCATCTCAAGGCCCTTCGTCTCCTTCATCCCCCTTCATCCCAAGCTTACTGTCACAATGCCACGAGACTCGACCTACTTAATGTTTAAAACAATCGTTTAAGTAGCCCACAACTCCTTTATTATTCCCCCTTCCTCATTCAACACCTGACTCTTTTCGTATACGTAATATCATCACTTTCACTCACACTACCGGCACATTTAGAACAAATATTTGTCTCTTTCAGATAAGTTTCAGATTTCTGTTCAAATATTATTTATTCTAAAGATAAAAATATCATAAACAAATTTAATTTTTAATGTAGTTAAAGAGGAAATGTCAGCTTTTATTATATGTCTTACATATACATTATACATATTGTATTTGGAATTTGGTAATTTTTCCATACGCCTATGCCATAAGATATCATTGGAAATACATTATTTTACCGGCAAAGTTTACAATGTCCGAAATCTTGCGAAAATATATTTAGGAATTGTTAAGCATGTCAAATACATACAAATTACAACTGGTAATGTTTAATATGCATCAGTTTTCTTCGAGTAATGCATCGTATACTTTGACAGACGTCAACAGGTGCACAGCATAAACGCTAAAGAAAATATTTTATACATGTTCCTATTAAATGTTCCATACTTATAACTGCGTAACAAATGGTCAGTGAGTGGAATTTTAACTATGAAGTACCGTATTTATTTATTTCTAGCTTGATTGTTTTTACAACAGGATGGGGCTATAGACCTTAGTATATTATATTAATTTCAACTTCATTCATCAAGTCCTTTTTCAGAAAAAGCGTTATGACACACGAACAGACAGACTGAAAACAAAATTTTCCTATAAGGTTTTTTAACGAACGAAAACTTAATGAAGGAATACAATGTAAGTACGAGTAATCCTGAATGTTATTTTTTTTTACACAACGAAAGGGGCAAACATGCTTAAGGCCCGCCTGTTGGTAAGCGGTTATCATAGCCTATGGACGCTCGTAACAACACTATTGCGTTGCCGACCTTAAAGCTCTCCTTCCCAAGGAGCTCTGAAAACCCTACTCACCGGTTATTTGGCTGCGACCTTCTGTAAGGTGGGAGTATTTAACCAGTCGGACTGCCCCAAGTAGAAAGAACTCCTCAAAGAGATCTCGTATTAACGTCACCGAAGGGAACAATTGTACGTTTAAAAATGCCGATTTTTAGTTGAGAAAGTGCCCTCCCTTGGTTATATTGTTTGAAATCACCTGAGCGCAAAGCGAGCTCCAGCCATTCTCGTAGGCAGCAATGATCGCGTCTTTCAGGTCAGCGATGATCTTAATGCTCGCCGTCACGCTGGTGCCGGGGTTACGGTTCCCGTGACGATTGAGAGTCCATATACTAACAGCTTCACAGTCTGCCGAATAGGAACCGAATATTAATATATATATAAAAATATACTAACAGTTTCACAGTCTGCCGAATAGGAACCGAATGTTAATATGTATAAAAAATATATGGAACTATACGTATATTAATCTACTGACGGTACCTCGCGGTTATCACGTATTTATTAAACAGTACCTAATTATTTTCGTCTCGTACTCTTATTTACTCATATCATTGACAATTCTTATTAAAATTGCAATTCAGCAATTGACAGCCTATCAATTGTCATTAAAATTATTTTTGAAGATTCTTATTTACCTAACAACATTGATATAAAAGCTTTTTGAAGTGAATACTTCTTTAGCCGCGTTGAGCACTTTTTGGTAGGGGAAAATCTTATGGGTTTAATGTGTTGTGCTTATTTATGTTAATTGTATATTAAAACTTCTATCAACTTCAAAAGTGTTTGAGTTTGATTATTATCTTAACTGTTTAATCACTGTGTAGTATAATAGTGAGTACTAAATAAATATGCCAATATTTTTAAGTCGAAACATAAATAACAAAAATATGTTTTTTTTTTAATTCAATGCCTATCAATTATTGAATGACATCATGCTTCCTGTCTACAAAATTTCATAAAATCGGTCAATATGTTTTTTGTTCATATCATATATACATATATATATATTTAAGCAATCATATACGTAATCAGTGTCCTTTATAATAGATGTCTATCAGGAAAATAGGTGAAAAATCTTTTACAGATTTATTAATATCTAATAGATTTTAAATTAATATATTGGAAAAGAAGACGCGCTTTAACACAAATAACTTCAAGAAAGAGAAAGGGAAACTGATCATTTTTTGTCTCTTTCAGCGTACGTGCAAATCTTGTTGCCAGTTTTGTTTCGATTGGTGTCTAAATACTATACAATAATTACCGTTTTTTCATAGCTTGCAATAATCTAGAAGGTCACTTGAATGTCTAACCTTGTATTTAAATTTAAATATATCAGTTTGTCCCGCTTATATTATCTCTGTCTCAATGAGGTTTTACTGGCTTACATAATATTCCATCTAGGCAGAAATTATAGAGCCATATCCGATGGGATATATATGGAAACATAGTTATTACGGTGAGAATAAATATTTGCGAGGTAAACTGCCTGATCCCAAAGTTTTTGCCACATAAAGAAGTCAAATTAACTGGTTCATGACTGGCGTATCGACACTTCGGATAAAAATGGTGTAAAGGACATTTTAGCGAAAATGCCTTTATAATGGTCCTTTACTCATTTTTTTACGCTCTTTTGATTTGTTTTTTATACCCGTTGTGATATTCGCTAAAAATGTCATATACGACCCAAATTTCTTTCTTCTCAAATATTAATTTACAAATTAAAAGGACACGCTGTTAATATGGAAAAACTAAAACGGATTTATGACAAAAGCATTTCAAAACATATCCAATTTTTAGGGTGTAAGGTACAACTACGCCACGTAAAACATGGATGTAAGTCGCATAAACATTGCTCTCTGGTATGTATTCTTGAAATATCGAATCGTGAAGGACAATAGCAATTGACTTCTTAGGGCTTATGAGACACCTATTTTTTAAACTATTGACTAGACATTTCAACGGTTGTCACAGGAATAAAAAAATAGTGACTTTTTAACAAACTTCTTCCTTAAACAAATCCTTATAGCAATTATTACAAAAACGTTTATATATCCTAAAAACATTTTAAATTATACTTTTATGCTTCTCCTGAATCGATTTTTTTTCCTTTACGATCTTTGTAACCCGAAGTGTCGATATAATAGGCGTGAATGAAAACTGCCTCCGTTAATGATAATACCCGAGTTCATCCAGCGCATCCTGGGCGAACAGTCCCGATGCGAACTTCACTGACTGGCCAATCATATCGAAAGAGTACGAGTTATTTTATTTAAAATACGACTTGTGCTGACACGAGTAACAACAAGATAAAATGCATACATAAAATAAACATTATTTACCTACTTCAAGTTTAAAAATAAAACATTATAACTTTACAAAGACAAGGCACAAAATACAAAGGCTTTTAAAATACAACGCATTGTATAATTTTTTGTTTGACATTATTTTTGTAGATACCATAGGAAGCTGTTAGCAATTACCTGATGATTTTAAAGTCATTCAGTTGTTTTCGTATAAGTAATTATTTTATTCTTATGCATTTTGAAGTGTTGACAACTTAGTTTGTGCAAGGACGCGCTATCAAATTAGAGAGGTACTTTGGATAGAAAAAATAACGTAATCAGCGTTCAATAACAATGATGATGCAGCCGAAGAGAGTTAGGGCGCAGAGAAATCTGTTTAATACTTGGGGCAAGCCTGACTGGTGAAATACCTCCACCGTACAGAAGATCGCAGCCAAATAACCTTGTATTATGGTCATGCGGTTAGTATGTATACAAAACTCCTATGGGAAGGGGTTCATAGACGGCAACGCGCTAGTAATACCTTTGGTGTTCCAAGCGTCCATAGGCTACGGTAACCGATTACCATCAGGGAATTAGTGATGATGTCTGCCGCCTGGAGGGCATTTTTTTTACTCGTTGGTACACAAAATTAGGGAATGTCAGGGGCCTTATTCCGTCTTCCGTCCCGTACGACGACGAAACGACGATCTTTTTTTAGCTCCTCAGTAAATAAAACACCCGGGCCCTTGATCAACATTGAAAGTTGATATTATTGCGTATCAGCGTAATGTTTACCATATTTCAGGGTCTTGTACCAATTGAACTTGGTGCGTCTACCATCCTTGTACCTTAGTTGTTTAAAAACAATCTACTCATTACAGCCCTAATACCCTGGACATCAGACGAGGTTGTGTAAAACGATAACCCTATAACTGTTAAAAAAATAATTGTTGCCTTAGAATAAATATTCACTTACTATCAGGAACAGCATAATCCCTTATATCTCCTCTTATAGTGTCGTAAGGCGTCTTCGATGAATACAGCTGGTAAGGACAGTGGTTATTCCAGTAACAACTGTCTACAGCTAATATTACGACAGCGTAAAAAAGCGTCAACCGACTCAACATGATGCCGAGTTTGATTCAAAACACTACTCTGCGTTTGAATTAACATTTATTTTATACTTGACGGGCTTGTAGAGGCGTGTTTACAAGGTAACGTTTCCGACTTGAATGTTTTTGTTGCCGCGGTACGATTGTGTTGTTTCTTGTTTACGGAACTGTGCGTCACGGTTTCGCCCGTGTTAAGTTTATTCAACCAATTCTCCACCGCGTCGCAGCTAACGTACCGCCCGTACTTGCCTACAACTTGCCAGATTGCTCGACCTTTATGGTTATTGCTCCACTCCTTAGGGTCATAGCTTGATGTTATATAATCTATAACCCTCCTCAATAAAAATATTATAAAATGCAAGAAGAAGTTTTCAAATCATACTGTTAGTTTCACAAATTAGTGCATTCAAATAAACAAAAAATATATTTTGTTATAACACAGAACCTACCACAATGCATATGGTCTAACCAGTAAAACCCTCGTCACTCTAGATCACATGTAATATTAATACAGTGTTCCACATCATTTGATGTCTGGAAGGGACTCCCTGTTTGTACATCGATAAAAACTTATAATCATCGACAGCAAAAAACTTCTTTTAATAATTAATTACAAAAAAAATTAGATAGGTGTACTTGTGTACTCGCGTTAGAAGTTATATTAATTGAATATGTGAAGCAAATCCATGATATCTTCACCACAATAAAAAGAGTGGTAGGACGCAGAGACATTTCTTTGGAGATGTCTCTCTACTTGACGCAGTCCATCTGGTGGAATACCTCAAGCCTACAAAAGATCGCAGCCAAATAACCTAGTGTTGTGTTCCTGCGGTGAGTAGGCTTTCCAGAGTTCTTTGGTATAGGAGGGTTCAAGATCAACCAGTCAGACCCAGCACATTAAGTTTCACATCAAACATAAGACAAAAAAATAAATAAAGATATTTAGCATTTTTTTGAAACATAGATTTAAAAGTAGCGATTGAACATAATGTCATCTGCTACGTGATAATCTACTCGAAAAGGCTAAAATACTTAACCTAGAAATTACCTTCAAATGTAGATGTCAGAATACATTAGTAAGTATTTCGTGACAAAGTCATTGTTACATTCGCTGTGTTGAATAATAAATATAATGAAAACATTTATATTGTCTATTTCAAACGCAAAAATATTTTTTCTGTACAATCACGTGAACGCGGCTTTACTTTCGTATCAGAAACTCCGTAATCAAATCAACCTACATTTTTGGACCGTTATATTTGACACTGTGTATCTTTATTATCTCTCAGCGTCTATTCGTTTTTTTTTTTTATATAAATGTTATTATTATTTATTCTGTAAATTAATTTATTTGTAGTCACTACTAGATTGACAATAACGTTCATTATGGTAACACTCTAAGCCTAAAGAGACTGGCTGTTAAGTGTAGCTTAATACGCCGGTAGAAGCTTGGTGACAGATTTTCCAACTTAAACGTGATAGCTTATTTTTGAAATTATACTACTTTTGGCGCGTTTAGTTAAGGCTAAAATTGTGAGCTGCGCGCGCATCATGTGACGTAAGCATGATGGTAAGTAAGCACAGTAGAATACAAAAACACCGAAACATCTGCATTCCATCGCCGGCTTCCAAGTATTTGTAGCTGTATATACAGCTGGTTTCGAGTTCGATAGTCACTGTGACGGGTTTATTACCATATTCATGATAGTCATAACCCAGTACAGATCCCTACCAGGCCGCTTGTTTACTGGAGATCCACCAGTTGATCCCGACACGCCTAAGCGTACCATTATCGCTGGTTTCACACTTGATGTATGGTGGCGATCCAGTCGGTCGCAACAGGTACAACCCTGCAAAACGTTGAAACGGATTGTATGCCAAAGGAAAGACTACTGCTGCTTAGTGGCTATGTTAAGTGCAAAGTAATATCCTTGTGGAACCTTGGACAGTTTCGACCACTCTGTTAATTAAGCAACCACTATAAATAATCCTACAATAGTCGCATTTGATCACGATTGTACGGACCAACCATACAAGTTTCTGCTGCGTTCGCTCGTTGCATCGCTTTATAAGTACATTGTTTTATATCAAGTCAAATCATCAACATAATTCAGACCGAGCGGCGGCGAACGTACTCATTACCATTATTAATAAAAACATTTTAGTCAATATATCAGCTTTAAAGTCTTCCGGTGTTCTAAATCAAATACTTGTTCTACCGTCTGTATCAAGGCGAGTGATCGGAAGAGCTGTTTAACCTAATTCCCTCTTCTCCCTTTCATAACAGAACCACACGCGCTGGGCTCCGGAGCCACCGCTTTTCGGTAACCTCCAACTCAGCTCGAACAAAGAAATTTGCTACGTCGTATTTTTTCCTTACTGTGAGGCTGTGGAACTATCTCCCGGCCCGTGTGTTCCCTCCTTCCTACAACATGAAGTCCTTCAAAGATAACGTAAAGAGGTATTTGAGCAAGTCGACATGACAGCGACGACAATGATGGATTGTAAATCCCGCGGTAGTCGCCGATGTTAATGAACTGCACTGTGCTCACCATCAGGTACAGTGTAGTCACTACGCCGTGCTACGATAAAATAAACATAGCATTCAAAAAGGTAAGTAACAACAAAAGTACGACGGTTTAAATCAAACACAATAACATTTCGGAAAACATTCCAGTCATTGAGAGCCTGCAAGAAACTCGAACGGGTTTATTAACATTCTTTATAATAAATATTTTATACACTATATAGAAAGAAAGAAGAAAGACAATTATTTATTTTCACAAAAAAATATATACAAGCGAAAAAAAAAGTATTAAAAACAAAAACAATAATTGTATGTATAATTGTTTATACTAGTTATTAGCATTTTTAGTGAATGTACAAAGTCACTTCCACACATCACTATCATTCACGTAATGATCCACCATATACCTTTCGACGATAATACGCATGATATGCATGATTCTTGAACGTCTTGTCCGGCAATTAATGTGCTTAGGATGATTATTACAGAATCTAACAAATACCTACCTAAAAACCTAAAATTCTTACCTGAAAATCTTTTATTAGTGTTACTAAGTCTGAAAGATGAGAAGATAACGATGCTTTCCTTCATCAAAGACCCATGGTCGCTATGGGTTTTAAATCCACGTTAAAGTGCGGTAGAAGTTAGTCACAGTGACTCGATATCCCATAGGTAATAAAATGTTTTTTTTGTTATCTTCACATCTATGATCTTATCGTATAGAAAGATATATAACTATATATATATATATAAATATATAACTCTTATTCAGAATCGATAGTGATATCAAACGTATACGTCATTTGATAGCATATCGATCAGCACACGCCTCCATCCCATGATAATAATACTGGATGACACTAAACCTGCCTGTCGAGTAAATCTAGACATTCTAGATCAAGGCTGTCCAATAAATTTTGGAGGTGAGCCATGATTTCAGATCTTTGTGAGCTGGCGAGCTAACTAGTGAATCTAGATACCCGGCAGTGTGTCAGCCTTGTTCGGAACGAGTGACACTATTTTGAGATACTGTCGAGCCCTCCATAATTCAAAAACTATTTTATCTACATACTTGAAAGATTGACAGATTCAAAAACTATTTGATCTGACAGTAACCCCTGCTTGACATGGTCCTTGAACTCATTGTCTGGCAAATCAGTAATGTGGTCGGGATCTTAATATAGAACCACACCACCCCGCACTATCGCCATTTCCTCGATCGTCTGACAGATAGCGATAAATGCGAGCTCCTAGCACGAGTTTTTAGTGTTCCGCTAACAGCTCGTATGCACTTCTCTTAGCAGCCGCAAGCCGTTTAATTTTTATTTTGAAGAGGGGTGGTTTTTGTATTCTTTACCAGGCCCATCATGAAACTTTTCGAGTAACTGGCAGGGCATATTTACTGGCATGCTTGTTTTTAATATGCCATGCAAGCATATATATGACAGTCATATGTATGACAGCCATAAAGGCCTTAACTTACTAAGTTGATGAAAATCAACAAAAAAAAAACAATTTCGTTTAAAAATCATCCCATATAAAAACCAACACACGCTGCCCATGCCCTCAGAAAGTGGGCAAGTGCGATAACTTCAATCCTGACAAAAATATAGTCACATAAAACTTTCATTGCCTATAATAAACACCAATAAATGACAATATAAAATTAAACCCATGTATTGCAATATATTATACACAATAAAGATATTGTAAATATGATAGATAATACTTGAACATGATGATTGCTTTCTTACTTCTCGACAGAACTGGACCTATTCACCCACCGCTGGACAAAATTATAACATATTAGCTGTGCTCCACTGTTTCACCCGGGTTAAATTAATTCGACTAACTCTTCACCGCGCTATCGCTAACGCACCCGTGTAGCCAGCCCATCGTTGTTGTCTCTTCCCTTACTTACCTACACCTTGCCAAATTGTTTCATGTTCATGCTTACTGCTTCGCTCCTTAGAGTTGTACCATGAAGTTATATAGCCTTATAACCCTCTTCAATAAATAGGTTATAAATTTCAAAAACACTGTTTCTAATATGTTTGATAGCTGTAGAGATAAGCGCTTTCAAATAAACAAAAAATGAACAATATTGAATTTTAAAAAATCTGACCAGCCGTTGATATATGATATAATGAGCGCATTTTTTGTGGCATGATTTAATTAACAGTGTTAGCATAAGACAAAAGAAAAGAGAAGGGAAGCAATCGATTAATTAAGAATTAGAATAAATTTGTAAATAATATAGCTTGGGGTTATTTGGGTACTCCTCGCAGAAGGATGGGCGTAGAAATACAAATTATTTAGAGACACAAGTTCCCTGATGTGTGAAAAAAATTATGAACAATCTCTTGATTGAGCTTTATAATATTATTTATTATTATTACTATATAAAAAAGGAATGAAAATTGTACAGTAAAATTCTGTGTAGAACGAAGCCATAAAATATGCATTTGAGAATACACTTATTTGATTGATGAATCGCGGTTTAGATGACCGGATGTCAAACGTCATGGAATGTATTTTGTTTTTTTTTAGAAAAAAGCATTGAGCTATGAATACATTTCTCTAGAGTTATGGCTTATTTCTAATGTTCGCTAGTACACTAGAATCAATGGACGTCTGATCAAGATTCCTCTGCGAACATTCGATCACAAAGATTCATTTGTCGAGAGGAACATTACCTTTTTGTCACACTTGATATTGGCGAAATTGCCTACAAATCACAAAAAAAAGTTTCGTATCCTCAAATAAATAAAAAACATCTTATTGCTCAAATAATAATTATCTTTACTTTATTTTTATACATAGTTAAGAAATAGGTGAAGTTATAAAAAAAAACATTGATCGTTTAAAAATAATCCGCTATCAAAGAAAAAATATGTTTTAAATTAATAAATATTATTCTTCCATCTGCTGTAAGACGGTGAAGAAACTGTACGATGCTTTTATAATCTGTAAATAAAATAAAAATGATCAAGGTAATCAGAAAAAAACAAACTGTAATTACGATGGCTTTCCGTAAAGTAACGCCTTCGTCAATCGAATATCAAAAAGTCTTCATGTCAGAACAATACGCCACTTCTCTTTAGATACATACTCGTAGTATCGTCTCTTTAGTATGAAATTCATCCGTTCATCACTCATTCATTCAGTCTACATTTATCAGTTCCTTTTCATTCCTACATTCAAATAGAATAAATTGGATACGCAGTGTTTTTTTCTTTTCGGAATCTGCTAGTTTTGTCCATTTTATTGGCGCTGTCATGATAGGTTTCTAGGCGTAACAATGGTAAATGTCGGTCTGTCGTCTCTCGACAGTCTCTGTGTTCTTTGCACTTTACTATTTGTCTGATGAATTACACACAATTATACAGAGTTTATACACTAAAGAGCCGTAAATAGGCATTTCTGCAGGCTGGAATGATGGAGACGACGGCCGATGGAATTTATCAACGGCGGTCGCAATTGTTTCTGGACTACATCGTACTTCCCATCAGTTACTGTGCACTCATTTTACCGAGCTATAATATAAATAAGGAGGTGGTAAAATATAAAATACAATCGTGGTGGCCGAGTGCTTTCGACAGATCTGCAGATTCGATGCGGTTTTTTCAACACCAACGAATTTTTCGGAATTCGCATACATTTACTAATTCAAATTGGTAATACTATCGGTCGACGGTGAAGAAAAACATCATTTTAATGCTTGAGAAATACCGTACCTTCCTGGGTTGACGCCTTTACCCGGCAGTGGGACATTTACCGGCTAATATTTTTTTGTTATACGAGTAATTACTATATAAAAAAAGTAATGATGACAGTAAAAATCTGTGCAGAACAAAGCGATAAAATATGCGTTTAAAAATAGGCCTATTTGATCGATGATTCGCGCTTGCCAGTCACTTTGGTTCCTTAAACGTATTCTTTTCTGTTGTCTGCATTAATATCGCTGCTATGATAAAATTACAAAAATCGAGAAAACTGTAATTCTGTGATGTCAAAGTGTTCTGAATACGGCATTAATAAAAATGGACAAGTAATTGTGGTTTATACAAATCTTATACTAACTGACACAAAGCAGTTAAGTGAGAGAGTGGTGAAACCACCAGCAGTGAGGACGATGGCGGAATGTGAACGCAACATCAAGATCAGCAATGAACGCTTTATCGGAAGCGAGCAAGAGTACCACGGACATTCGTAAGCTGCATCAGCTACCTCCATACTCTGTTGACATAATTATTCATTTCGTAAATTTAGAATTTACTTTTATTTTCCACAAATATTTAACAACAAGACATTAACTTTAGATACAAACACTTTAAAATTACACGTGTAAATAAATCGGCAATTGTTAGTGAAGGAATCGAAGAAACTAAGGCAGGCAACACACGCTACGGTCTACTGGAGAGGTCTAACAGTTCAGGTGTGCCTGCGCAGGTTAACCGCACGTCGTAGCTTGTATGGCCACGAACAGGTTCATCGTAGGGTATCACTTAAAAAAATGTTTTTATATTTTACACCTATTACCTGAGCAGGTTTAAAAAACTGCACAGGTCTATTCCAATACACGCTTCAGTCTACCTGCGCAGGCACACCTGTATCACAATACACAATAAATCCTTATTTCCCATGCAAACGTTACCACCCTTTTTCACACCCTTAGGTGTCGAAGTTGAAAAACACTGAAAATTTCGTTTCTACTGTTGTGTTGAAAAATGTTAACACCAAGTTTCAAGTAAATCTAATCAGGAAAATTTTATTTCCCATACAGACTTTGGCACCCCCTTAGGGATTGAATTTCGAGAAATCCTTTCTTAAATTATGCCTACAATATAAATTCAAACCTCTCCAAATTTCAAAATTTGAACCCTAGTCGTAATGAGTCAGTTTGTATATTATTTTTATATATAGGTATGTATAGAATATACATTATAAGTTTCTTAGCATGGAGCATTTCCGTGCTTTAATTCAAACTCCTACATCCATGCATAAGCTCAATGTAAATAAATAAATTACCTCTTCAGTTAAATACGTCCCTTGGTGACAGTATATAAACACTTGCAGGATCATTGTTAATAAATATGTTGTCATTAATATGATACGAATGTTGTGTGTGTGACTTACCTGGAATTAATTACTAAATTTAATAATTTATCAAATATGTAAAAGAATTTAATCTTACTTACATCAAAAAAAAAAATTATGCGTCGTTACAAATAGTAATACACGTGCGATAATGAGTCAAGGGTCAAATCGGACTCCGTGTTAATAGACTTAATCTATATATCTTAATCTATACATATACATATTATAAATCTCAACGTCTCTTTCTGTCTATTCGATTAACATATTTCTTTAGTTCATAGTTATGTTATCTGACCAGGTTAAAGGATATATTTTACACATAAAGTAACATTAAAAATAAGCAGTGAAAATAATGGTGAATAAATGCGGAAAAAAGACGCTCTTGGTGCGCTTAAATAGCTTATGCTGAATAAATCATAAGAGTTATATCAAAGCCAATGCCGCGGGCACATCAAGTTTTATAATACACCTGAGCTTTCGGTAAAGGAAAACATCGTTATGAAGCCAGCATGGTGGTCGTTTTTTTATCACCAGTCTTTTCCTTGCTATGAAAATCTGTTGCCAAGTAACAGAACTTGAAAGCCACTTCCTTTCTCGACTTTATGTTGTTACTTAATATCAAGTGAGATTGTGGTTGGCCTATAAACTGATAACTGAAATAAACGGCCTAGCTGATTTTAAAATGATCCTTGATCATCAGATCCTGGTCTATTAGTGATCTCGTCATTACTTTCATAATAATTAGGAGTGCAGTGTAGAAATATTTATCGAACTCGTTTAAAAAAGGCTTATTATATTGTTTTTGAAGTGAAACTTCTTATGCGACTTCCAAGCGTTAAACGTTAAACGTTTAACGCACGTTATCAGTCTCTCCTCTTTGTGTGAGCCAGAGCGAGAGAGTAAATGTCGATGTGTATGTATATTGCACACTGTTTAAATAAAATAGAAAATGTCTTTTAAAATGAAAATTCACTTCTATCGTGTGTGAATCGCACACACACCTTTTTTATTAATTACAAAAAATAAATGAGATACCTAACTATGATCAATTAGTTATTAAATTAGCTTATTATGATAAAAGAGTTTCCTCACCACCGCCAGCTGGTAAGCACTGACACATATGATAACCATGGAAACAGTGAATTGTGCTAAAATCGGTACTTGAAAGCAGGTTTTAATCTGCGCTGCTGATTCCAAAGTAGTTTTATGTTCCAGAACACAGTGACGAAGCCGTATTGACACTTTCTTATCATCTTCTGGAGTTAGAAGATGCTGGAAAATGGTGTTATTTATTACACCAACTTTAAAGGAATTTAGTTTTACTCCTGGAGATATCTAGAATTAAGCAATGCGTGCGCGTTACTGTTGGCTTATGGGTAGGAATACTCCAGAACTCACTTACAAGAGAAAATCTAAAAGACAGCGATCTCTTGAAACCATCAATTGATTCTCTGTAGATTCAACCACCCAATTAAGACTTTAGAACCCAGTTAACAACGCACAATTGAGACTTGCAAAGTTAGAAGTTCTATGTCAAAGGAAATAACTAATTGTTTTATTAATTAATTGAAGAACGTACATTCCTACAGTTATAATTAAAGGAACTCCTATGGAACTTGGCACCCGTCAGATCTTAGTTCTTTTGTCGGTGACAACGACTACTCCGTACGCCGTTTCTAAAGAATTTGTTGGAATAACCGTTTTCCTTAATAATAAAATATTTCACGTACCTATTACAGGAACTAGAGCTGATTTTTTTTGCTATTCGTTTTTTTAAACTCAAAATTCGCAATAATTTCCTCTTGAAGATTAGGTTTTTTTTTTGTTTGTTTGTACGTATATATTATTTTTGTGGTTGTACAGAGGGATGCTGTTTGGAGGTGGTGGATTTTAGTGCACGTACTTACACACTTTTTTAAAATATTAATACATCTTTTTATAACATTTCAGTTTACAAGTTTCCTAGAAAATAGTAAGTATAACTCGTGTTCTGAAACAACATCATTAGTGCATGCAATAACAAAAAACAAAAGGTGTGTGTGCGATTCACACACGATAGAAGTGAAACTTCATTTTAAAAGACATTTTCTATTTTATTTAAACAGTGTGCAATATACATACACACCGACATTTACTCTCTCGCTCTGGCTCACACAAAGAGGAGAGACTGATAATTTGCGTTAAACGTTTAACATTTAACGTTTAACGCTTGGAAGTCGCATAAGAAGTTTCACTTCAAAAATAAGGTGTGTGTGCGATTCACACACGATAGAAGTGAAACTTAATTTTAAAAGACATTTTCTATTTTATTTAAGCAGTGTGCAATATACATACACACCGACATTTACTCTCTCGCTCTGGCTCACACAAAGCGGAGAGACCGATAATGTGCGTTAAACGTTTAACATTTAACGTTTAACGCTTGGAAGTCGCATAAGAAGTTTCACTTCAAAAAGGCTGTGGCTACTTACCTTGTCCGTGAACGCGACATCATGACATAAGGTCTTTAGGGAGAGTGCAAGTAACCTTAACCTACAGCGGCAAACAGCTGTCAACGAGGTCACCAGGATGTCCAAGCTGACGTTAATCATCGCCGTCAGTACCACAGCTATGCTCTGTACAAAGACTTACATTGTTTTTTACGAACCGAGCTACGTGCGAGTATAAATCCTATGACGTAGTACGGAACTCCGCATTTGCTCCGTACATGAGCGTGAAAGCGGGACGTGCGAAGTTATTTAGTACAAAGTCCATTGAAAATTACTTAAAGTCTCTTTCTAAGTCTGCATAGTATGAAGGGCAATTACGGAACCCTGTATAACACGTGGCCCGACCCGGACTTGGCTTTTTTTTTTAAATTTGTATATTTAATTTATTTAGCTCACCCGCTCCTTTGGGTAATAAAACAAAAAGATGCCCATGACACATTTGAACCTGATTCTAAAGTATATTCTAAAACAAACATAATCTCATTTTTATAATCGATATACTAACAGTTCAAGTTCGTTCGAGTTTGTTTTTTTTTTATTTCCATGTGCTAATCTTTGGAACAACCAGTCTGATTTGAATAAGAAATATATTTTAAGCAATCTGGCAAGCTGTAGGCAAGTAATGGAAGTTAGTACAACGATTAGGTTGGCGCCTGGCGGCGACGCGATGGTGAATTGGCCAAATAAATTTAAAACGGATGGAACCGTGGGGCACAGCTAGTTTTAGATATATTAGTATGTTAGATTTCACTTGAACAAAAGTATCAAACTTAGGTAATCTGCAAATCCTGATTTCAAATATTAAAATCTTCGCTTACCTGATAAATGTATGTTAGTTCGTAAGCCGGTGAATTTGCAGAATCATATGGATACCTGTATAATAAAGTTTTTGTGTGAGTTATAAATATTATAATTATTACACTCGTGCTATGCCAAGTGTAGTAAAAAACATGTTTGTTAAAAATGAATAAGCGCATTCCCTGAAGGAGGATACACGATCATACGATCACGGGAGACAGAAACGATCTTCCGTGTTCCTATTCCGTTGTGTATCATCAGAAACAGTGTTGTTTCGTACGATTTGAAGACTTATAAGGTAATATTACAAGCGTGAATATATTCTTCAAGCCTATTGGCCACGTAGCGTAGGTTCTGAACGCACAATGTCGTCATTTACGGATTATTGCACGCTTGTGTAGGGATAGGGAGCGAGTCCTGTGTCTTAAAAATGTTTGTAGCTCGTTTGTAAAAAGATAAAGATTAACACTGCTTGATAATAATGTTACAAAAATGTTTTGTTACCCGAGTGCTGTTTTGCATCTGAATTTAAATATACAATATCATACGATTCATGATCGTGCTGAATTATAGATATTAAGGAAGTTAAGTTTACGAAACTAATGTATTGCAACATAATGTACGTAACTGTACAGCTTGCTTGCAGCTTGCGTATAAACAAACGAAGCTCTGTTCACGGAGCGTCAAAGTCGCATTTGCGTAGTGGTAAGGAATCGTCACGCAGCCTGTGCGGCACCTGTTATTAACTCAAGCGTATTGCAAAACGCATAGACGAAACATTCTTTGCAATGGCGGCCTCGACAATAAATATCGGTTTCCCTGCACACACCTAAACAGCATTTTTTTATTGTAGAAACTATTTAAACACTAAGCTTGAAAGGAATAACCTATTGTATTGTAGCTGTCATGACGTTAGATGGACAGAACTGAGATGTAAAAAAAGCGACTGTCATCATTTGCAGCATTCATATGACTTACAAATGACGCTGTCATGTAACTTACAAATTTTAAAATCAATATTACAGATATTGTAGTGTATAAAACTTCGCTCGCACGATCCAAAAAACTTGCAATGCAATGAAATTATGATCTTAGAAGTCATTAACGTGTTTAGGTGACACTTCCATTCGTTACATTTACCCATTTACCTCTGTATCGTAAAGAAAAGTTTATTCTAAATACAGACAATATCAAATTTTGTTTTGAATTCCTGTTTTTAATTTCGTTTTTCTGGAAACAAAATCTTATGCAGTGATTGTACGATTCCTTAAAATCTACGTACCATGCCCTCAAAGGTAAACTTCCTTTCTCAGCACTGGCTGCCCAACCTAGTACTGTCACTGCCGCGAAAATGAAATACGAGGTAAGAAGTCGAGTCGTTTCTATATTGGAACTAGAAATTAAAATTAACACGAAATTTATATAAAATGATAAAAAAAATACAAAAAAAGACTAACTAAAAATAACTAAATACTTGAGACCAGAAGAGGTGTAAGGCTTAATCTACGTGGCTCATCACCCAAGGCCCCGTGGTTTAAGGGCCTTACGCTGCGTAGGTTTCATATAGCAGAACTAGCAAGCTAATCCTGCAGGCCCCTAGTTAATATGTGCAAATTTAGAGATATCAGAAAAGGAAGTTTGTCCACAGTGCCAACCCACAAGTAAAGAGAACCTCGCAAAATGTATCCAGTCCATAAAATTTTTGGTCTTATATTCGGTACGAAGAATGATAAATAAAAACCGTAAAATATAGAAGTAGGGCACAGAGTTTTCTCTCTACTTGGAGCAGTCCAACTGGTGCAATTCATCCACCCTACAGAAGATCGCAGCCAAATAACCTAGTTTTGTGTTCCTGCGGTGAATGGGGTTTCCAGAACTTCTTGGTGAATAAGGTCGGCAACGTGCTAGTGATACCTTGGTGTTACAAGTGTCGATAGGTAACCACTTACCATCAGGGGGGTCATACGCATGTTTACCTACTTAGTCTTAACCCAGCTCGATACGTGTATCACCGCTGAAGACTAATGATCATACAATCACAAAAATACATTTCAATGTGTCAATCTACCAATTCATATCTTAAATCATAATCTATATTTATAAATCGATAATTCTGTCTGTGTCTGTTTTTTATTTCCCGTTGGACGTTGTGTATGAAAGAGCAGTGACCACGAGTATGTTACAAAAAATTGTTTTCTGTCTGTTTGTACGTCCGAATTTAAGTCTAAAACGACTTGACAAATTCTTATGATTTTATTTTTAATAGTCTATGCGAATTGTCATTATCATCATAATTTCAGCCAAAAGACATACACTGCTGGACATAGGCCTCCCCTAAAGATTGCCACAACGACCGGTCCTGTGTTGCCCGCATCCAGCGGCTTCCCGCAACCCTTACGCCAAACGCCAAATCAAATCAATCTAATCAAATAAGTCAAATAGGTATGTAAGAAGGAATGGAATAACATGTCGAAACTAAGCCTTTCAATCGATATGCTGTTAAAAGGAAATATACCTTTTAACGATAGCCTTGCCTTCTTCGCTCATCTCGGATGTCAACACAGCATCTCCCTCATCAACAATGGCCTGTATCTTGTCTCTTCTTATCATTACATTGATCATCTTTGTTGCGAACGCGAAATTGGTGAATAGCAGAAACGAAGTATCTGTCATCAGACTGATGTCTCCCCAAACTTGAATCAAGTCTCCAGTTTGCGTAATGATAAATATACCTGCATGAATGTTTAATATTTTATTTCTTTCTGTCTTCTCTCTCCGTCTGTTTGTGTTTATAACTCGAGAAGCACATAATAAAAATGTTATGATTTCATTCAGATACTAGCGATTCAAACCAAAAAGTCTTTGATAATTACATCACCTGCTCATAATCATTACGCTCATACGCCGGGCCTCATTACGGCTGTACATGACCGGGGGCGTGAGAATCATATTGTGCAGTCACAAACAGTCGCATTACAGAGTGACGATACTGCGCGATAGCAAGCATAGTTAAATACAAAAACAACAGTCACCGCCGAGAGATCGGTAATCCATCGTCGGTTGTAGCTGTCATGCCGGCCTGCATCATTGACTGGTCCCGAAACGCAACTAACCAACAGAGAATAACTATGACGAGTTATCTCCTGTCCATGGTGGTCGCACTCTGGTACAGATACCCTACCTTGCTATGCTTGATTACTGCTACTACTATATCCTACCTAATTGTTAAAACAATTGAACTGATTGACTCCAACATATTATAACATGATAGCAAGACTATTAATTATTATTATATTTTAATTATAATTTTATTATTATTATAGATTAATTATTGTAATTTTATGGGTTTCACAAGTTTATGGCAGGTAGGCAAGTAGCCAATTACTAAGGGCTGATCTTTCAATCAACAAGTAATTTTATTAGAGAAGTAATTTATCCCATAAATTATCTGTCGAAACGTCAAAAATATTCCTCAAGTAAAGTTATCTGACGAATGAAAAAACGGCTCGAGGGAATATCAGTCAAATTATTAGCAGATTGAAATGAATATCGTAATCGTATATATAACACAAGTTTATGCCGCTATTTAGCTTTGAGAATCAATACTTTTATAAATATTTTTGACAATGCGAATAACTTATAATAGCTGCTTAACAATCTCAGTATTTAATTTAAAGAAAACTTTGAATTGTAGAAAATAAATTCATAAAACATACCGACATTAACAAGCCAAAAACAAGAGTAGAGGAATAGGAGCATTTTCTTGGCGCCAAACAATTTATCTGGAACTATAAATCCGACCCAACGCAGAACGTTCAAACCCCAACGCAAAGTTGTGTTTGAGTTGTCTATGAATATCTTCATTATTTATAATAAAAAAAAAACTGAAATAAAGTTAGAATGAAATTAATAATTACAGTTTATACTTGTTAATAATTAAGAGCATCTTTTGTTTATAATATTGAATTCAACAATTATTTCAATATATATATATTAAAAATAATTATGCATGCAATGTAAGGGAAGACATGAATCAACACGGTAGCCCACGACATATTGGCAATTTCAAACAGCGAGAAATCAGCAGTTCTATTTTTTCCCCCATTCAGTGTTACTACAAGAACATTTCTCAAGGGTTCAGTTTTCTCAGGATGGTTTCCTTCACCGTCAGGAGATAATGTTACCAATTTAATTTAATAAATGAACGCGAATTCCGAAAAATTCGTTGATAGATGCCAGGGTTCGAACTCGTGGACATCGAATTGATATTCTGCCTGTCTAAACCACTCGATCACCATGACTGTAATTATATAATAATGCATTGATAAATATAGAGCTAAAAATGAACTATCCCAAATGAATGATCTCCATAGATCAAGAACAATTAACTGTAATAATATTTTGAGGTTATAGATATGAGGCACATAGAAAATTACGTCATGTCGCTCCCAATACCATAGTCCTTAAAAGGGAAAGTCTTCAACTAGTGTTTCTTACAAAGCCGTGATGTAGCCAGCAACGATTGGACTGGACCATCAAGTAAAAATAACAGTGAATTATGGAAAGAGCTAAGTTTGGAGTTTCCCTGAGGGATTCAAATCGTAATAAAAATATACGTCAGGTGTCCAAAATAACCGACATAGCATAAATATTAAGCAAGTTAAAGTGGCAGTGGGCCGGTTGCCTCTGTCAAAGAACTGACAAGATGGAGGACGACTTGCGAAAATGCGGAAAGTCAGATATTGGATACAATGGTGAAACTTGGGAGAGATCTATATCCACTAGTGGACTGTTAAGGGCATATAATGATGATGATGTTATGAGGCTTCTTAATATTAATACATTACAATACATTAATACGTGTTACAAAAT
Organism: Saturnia pavonia; assembly: GCA_947532125.1. Taxonomy (NCBI): domain Eukaryota; kingdom Metazoa; phylum Arthropoda; class Insecta; order Lepidoptera; family Saturniidae; genus Saturnia; species Saturnia pavonia. The sequence continues at coordinate 16,298,108 of OX383906.1, forward strand.
GTAAAAAGGTAACAATATTTTCTGTCATCTATATGTCTATCCGGCTCGAAGGACCACAAAGATGTACGGGACACCTTATTGATTACTATGAATTATGATTTAAAACACCGGAAGACTTTAAACTTGACTTATTGATAAAATATATATGATAATATGTTAATGAGTGCGTTCGCCGCTGCTCAGTCTGAACGATGTAGATGCACTGACTTCATAAAACAATATACTAAGAAAGCGATGCAACGAAAGAACGCAGCAGAAACTTGTATGGTTGGCCCGTACACCCTAATAATAACGTCTATTCCCAACAAATATTTTATCATCATATTAATGAAAACCGTCTCCAAAGAGAGTTGATAAAAACGAAGATTTGGTCAACTTCCTAAGCTAGATGATCAATTCACGGAAGATGAGGTGGAGCTAGGTCTGACTAGTGATAAGAAACAGCGGGGGACGACGAGCGTCAGATACCTACAAATATTGAAGATGTTTTAGGTAAGCGTTTTAATATTGTTTGATGATTCAATTATGGTGACACATCTATTACTTTAGGGAAAATTCTTATTAATTAGGTTATCGAACGTGCACTTATTTGGCGATAGTTAAAATCATAACCTATAAAAAATTGCGCTTCCGTCCTTCTCTCTATACAATTCGACGCGATATGATATAGTTATGTTCTTCGCGAGCCCGTTAATCAGTATTTATACACAATCTACCCTCAGTATTACAGAATATACTTTTATAGAAAACTAGCTGTGCCCGCGGCTGCGTGGTCTACTTAAATAGGCTTTTATTTTTTTTGCCAAACCCTAATTATTTTACTAAAATAAAAGTAGCCTTATTCCTTATAATTTCAACTATTTGCCAGTGAAAAACCCCTCAAAATTGGTCCAACCGTTTTGGAGATTACCCGGAACAGTAAGACAGACAAACAAAAATTAAAAAAAATGGTTTTGTTTATTCTTGTCGTGCATACTTTCATATGCATTTAGTAAAAAGCTGTTATTTTGACATTACAAACAGACAATTCAATTTTTTTATATGTATAGATTAAATTCACTGCCAAACGATCTATAACATTTATTAATTAAATATTCAACAATTAATAACAGAACGGGACGTAATTTAATTGCTATGCACTGAAACACACAAATCAAAGCTTAACTTCAAGAATTATAATTTATACCGAGCTTACAAATTACACCTCGTTCTAGGAATTAATCTTATTTAAATATTTACAAACGTCATGACCCAGGTTGAATTTAGAACGTAAATATTCATTGCAAGAACTGACTTTGTAAAAAATGATTTATGGTTCGCTAACTATTTCCTATTTTTATTCTATTGACTTATGTGTATTTTTCTTTTTTTTTATTATTGTAGGTTTTGGCGTCGTGTCCACAATCTCAGCTGATGTTAAGTGACGATGTGGCACACGCTAAACCTAGTGGAAGACTGGCTCTCAAGTGCAGCTGCCGGAACACACCTATTGGTGCTTATTGACGGATTCTCAACTTGAGGGTGGTAGCTAGCCAGGTGGGCATTAGAAAAAGCCCTATCACCATGCTCTGGTTTCCTCACGATGTTTTCTTCACAGAAAGATCAAGCTCATTACAAGGATTCGAACTCACGTCAATCGACGCGAAGTCGTAGACGCTACCACCGAGCCATCATTGCTTTCTAGACAAGTATCCCACTTCCTTTTTACTAGAATCATATTTACGCGCTGCAAATTTTACACTCTATTATGAGGTCAGCGCTTTTCGCAACTATTTCTATGCTAAATGCTTTTTAAAACTACTCCTAAATACTTGTCTAGTATAAGTATTCAAAATTAGATAGAGTCATTGTGTTCCTTTGTTGAATTTAGGTTCGTTAATAAAAAAAATATAGGTTGATAAAACTCATAGTATTATCCGTTTCGGAAAAAAACCATATGAATATAACTAAACTGATGTTAAAAGGCGCCTAAATATTTTTCACCACTTTTTTCACACTATTGTGTGATATACAATACAGTATGATTAGTCTTAAATATTACTCTACGTTTAAACTATTTAAAATGATGTCTCGGCTGCGGAGTTTTTAAAACCTAGCAAGATACATTTTTTTATATAGAAGAACGTAAAATTACTGTCAGTTTGAGGTGATAATATGAAACATTATTTTTTTGTTATATGAATAGTACACTCTTAGATCAACGACTAGTTTCCGCTGCGATCCAACCAGATGCTTTCGGTGTACTAGTAAAATGCGGCCTGAACTAACAAATAATAAACTTATATTTTAAAACAAATATTAATTGATATATCATATCAACATTTTCATATGTTGGTATTATCGTAAATTAACAAAAAAGGAAGAGGGTGTCGATTAAAAAAAAGAACAATGAATATTATAATGGAAATATAAATTTAAAATTACTTAAAATAGAAAAAAAATTAAAATGATTAATTACTTAAAATAATTGTTGTTCATTAACCACGAAAAAACGATGTTAAAATAAATACAATAGTTATAGTGTATAATAATGTTATATTAAATTACTCAATAGTTGAATTGTTTCCATTAGTTCTTGTCTTCCACTCGCTGTAGCAACGTGAACAAAGAATATGACGCTTTTATAATCTGAAAGAAAAGATTACGTATTTAAGTATATTTACAATAATAAAGTACTATTTAAATATTAGAATAGAAATAAAAATTTGAGCAAATTACTACTACAAGCTGCAACTATTTTTTGTGAACATATTGTATGATCTATGGGTAATGTCATTTTAAATATAATAAAATAGTTAAATAGTAAAAGATCCGTGTGAGGACCTGTCATTTATACTCCTAATCTATTTTATAAAACTCTACGTGTATGTCTGTCTATCCGTTTTGATCTTTTCACGCAAAACCACTTATCCGGTTAACATGGTTTTTTCTCGCAGTTCATAACTATGTTATCTAGCCAGGTTAAAGGATATATTTTGTTAGATAAAGTAACATACGAAATAAGCAGTGACGATAATGGTGAATCAATACGGAAAAAAGACACTCTATAGACGATGGCTTACGCTGAGTAAACCGTAAGAAATATATCTAAAAATAATCATCTTAAAAGGACCTACAAAAAACCTATAATAGCATGTGTCTATCTTCTAAGAATCACCGACAATAAGCATTTTTGTCTTTAAAATAACTGGCGGGCGATCGTCGTTTGTGGTAGCGGGGGCACCACGATTGTGCATGTGCTCAACCGACGGCATCCTATAGTCCACGTGAGATAATCCGCGGGCACAAGTAGTCCTAAATAAAAACTGTGCAATAATTAAGTATTTCGCAAGAGCAAATCGATAGTAGAAACGGCTAAATTTCGTCTTCAAAAAGGAAAATTTGTATTATGTACCAAATAAAATCGAAATTTGCTATTTTGAATTCTATATTTTCTTTTGATTTTCCTTTTAATTTTAGCAACGAAATCTGCTTGATTAAGAATTATTAAATACCGCCCTTAGTAGATATTACAGTATATTTATTTCAACTTAGAATACACATTATTAGGTACTGCCATTAGTAGATAGGTATTTGTTTTATATGTTTCAAAATATTTAAATTTTGATTATGCATCAGTAAAATTACGTCGGTACCACTAAAGCTTTCAGAAAACGTTTATTGGCCAACCCAAAAAGCAACTTTGTTTCCTTTCATTACACTTGTGAGTTTCGGCGAAACTAAAAACACTATTTTGCAAATTATTGCCAGAAATAAAATAATATATACAAAGCATAAATCTAAGTCGCAGTCGAGCAAAGTGCCTTATCCTACTTACAGCCATAAATGAAGCAAGCGAGAGAATGATGAAGCCGCCAGCTGTAATTTTGGCGACACGACGCGACCTGATCATCACTATGAGGAATGAGCGCTTCAGCTTCTTCGAGCATAAGTACCACGGACAAGCGTATACTGCATCAGCAACTTGTAAACTCTGGAATTAAATATGAGAGAACAATATCACACACGGCCATTGAATTCCAAAGCAAACAATACTTATATAATGCTAACTAAACAGTATTATTATACTATACATATATAGATGCTAGCTGTGTCCCAAGGATTCACTCGTGTTAAATTTATTTCACAAACTCTCTACAGCGCCGCGCGCGCCGACGCCAACGTACCTGTGTAGCCTACAATTTTTCTAACTAACAGTAATTGTCTACAACTTTTCAGATTGCTTGACGTTCGTAGTTACTGCTCCGCTCCTTAGAGATGTAGCCTGAGTTTATAAGGCCTATATAACTTTCTATACCGTGTCACACACGATGAAGATACTATAATATTATGTCACGATATCGTAATCACAGACGGCTAACATACGTTAAATGAAATCATTTCAGTCTCTTAAAAGTCTGCTTAGTTATCGCACCTATTTTTTGTTTCACTGATTAAATATAGCACGGCTTTACTATTTGATTTATTATACAGGTCTTCAGACGATTATTCTGATTTTGAATTCGATATGCAAATTGCATTAGCACATTCTAAAATATGTGGTCGTCATGACGTAGATGAAAACGTAGCTAGTGTTGGTACAACATCGATTAATCAATAGTCATTACTTGGGATAAAACTATCGGTAGTTTATTTCTAATACCCATAATACAAGGTATTTTTGTGATTACAACAAAGTTTTGAGCGAATGAACTTTATTTTCGGTCTTGGCCGCTATCTAACCCTGGCCGCACGGTAAAAATATTGTCTATACTGTAGTATTATAAATAAAAAATCAGCTATTTCTTTCAAATTAACGCGGGTGAAACCGCGGGGCCCAGCTAGTAACCTATACAAGCCTATATTACCTATTTATGTGACCTTCCTCAAAAAAACCCCTCTAATAACTAGAACTACCCGTCAGATTTGAAAAACTTTGTTTTGCATTTTAACTATAGTCTTTTTATTGAGAAATGTTATAGAAGCCGAGTAATAACCATGACCTTCAGGCAATCTGGAAATCTGGAGGCAAGTACGGGATGTGAGAATAGCGATAGTCTACATGAGTGCAGTGGCGGTATTAGACTTGGTCGAATAAATTTAATACGAGTGAAACCGTCAGGCACAGATAGTAAACATATTATGATTCTCATGAAAAATCTTCAATGTAAGATTAATTGTAAATAATTACAATTCATTCGTATTGTATACAGATTCCATTTAAAAAAAAGTTTTATCAAGGAACCCCTAAATATATTTTTTTATGATTATCAATAAGTAAAACTTACCTCCTCGGATAGTTGATTTCCTTGGTAGCAATAAATGAAGACTTGAAAGCTCATGTTCAGTAAATATGTGCCCATTGATAAGAATCGTACTATATTAGCAGTTTGCTAAAACAAATACAAAAGATTTTAGCTACATTCTTTCGAGTATTAAGTTTTTCCGTTATCAAGACTCGGTGTAATGACTTCTTATTCTGACGGTGCTTGATGTATAGGAAAAGTGATGACTAGAGATATGACAATGAATCGATGGTCGCTGTCGTCTTAATCTACCAACAAGAAGGTCAGTTGTTTAATGATATCAAAGTTTTTTTTTTTAATCGTTTAATCGTTGTGGCCACAATCTCACCTGAAGTTAAGTTATGATGTGGCCAAAGATGATGACACGCTAAACCTAGTGGAAGACTGGCTCTCAAGCGCAGCTGCCGGAACAAACCTATTGGTGCTTGGCGACAGATTTTCAACTTGAGGGTGGTAGCTAGTCAGGCGAGCATTAAAAAGTACACTAACGCCATGCTATGGTTTCATCACGATGTTTTAAAACATAATTTAAAAATGTTTACATATTTATACAAAGTTAAATATTTATAATACAATTTAAAATAGGTTAAATTAATCATATTGTAACATGCTGGATGCAATTTTTGAAGTTGTTTTCGTTTTATTACGCCAAAAATAACTTCATGCTTGGGTTTTTTAAATAGGTTTTTTTCTACAACTATTAGTTACTTTATTAGTTTTGATAAAAGTTACGCATAATTATATCGTTACGTTTTCATCGTGTGTATTGTATGTGTATTACATACATCTACTACCTAATTTCAGCAGAACTAATGCAGCAATATTTCTCATATTCTCCGAAATCTCTCTCTATCTCTTTATCATTTATGAATTTAAGCAAATTAATAATATGTATGATATAAAATGGATACGCACAGCAACAAGTTGAAAAGCAGTAACACAAATTATAATAAGGGAAACTGTGAACTGAATGAAGGTTGGCTCCGAAAAGCAGGCCTGGAGTTCAACAGTAGCTGCCAGCGCTGCCTGGTGTTCGAGCACGCAACTACGGAGACGATTGTTCAACACCGCCTCTTGATCTGGACTCAGGAGATTCTGTAAAATTCATAGAAATTATTTCTTTAATGACAATTAAAAACATTTTTAAATCGTAATTATTTCAAATGTTATTTAAGCGCTTTCTATGATTCCATTTAAGTACTATGTAGTATATTTGTTTCGTACACAATGTTATGCTAACATCATATAATTTATCCTAACATCTGTAGATGTCGCTTTACCTCTTATTATATTTACTATAAAAAATGGAAAACATTTCATAAGAAAAAAGTATAAATCTATGACAACTACATGCAATTATAATACTAATAATATAATACTAGCTGTAGTAGTAGTAGTCTAGTAGTAGTAGATAACTCGTTCACAGCGCCATCTACCGCGTTCAGAGTAGCATAAAAACGTTCTCCATAATAAGAAAACTAATATTGATATTGCCTTCAGTATAAATTACTAATACATACATTAATTGATCAGTAAGGTTTATTTCTTCTCTGAAGGGAAGAGACAGCATGGCATAATAATTATAAAACTTGCCTTGTCAACGTGCAGGTCCTTTCCTAGTGAGGCCAGCGCGAGGCCAAGCAGCCTCAACCGGCACCGACACTGGGCCACAAGCGCACTCACAAGCGAATCTTTGCCCACGTTCAAGTAAGCCGCTACACACAGCGCTCCGACTTGATGTCCATACGTTAATTCGTAAGCTGGTGACTTACTTGTGTCGTATGGGTACCTGTGTAGGGGTTCATTTATGTACGTATAAAGTATAAAGTATTTCGATAGCGGCCTAACAGAAAGGTCATTAAACAGACAAAGGCAACCAAACTTTCCAACTTTCCGTTTTATTTACCTCGCCCAAAGCACTAGCTAATAAACCCCGACGTAATCTAAACACTCAACCTTCTGACCTGGACCTTATGATATGATTATATAAAAAAGCTTTTATTAGACACTATGTCACACTAATCTCCCTTGTAGTACGTAATAAAGGAAAATGAGAAATTAAGCGATTATAGACTTGCTTGATACAAGTGATTGAATATCGATGCAAAATTTCATAAACCTTTTCTTGGTATTTAAAAAATCTTACTATAAGTAGTTACACTTTTTCGTCATTAATAAATACTGTTCAAATTTAATTTATGCAGTAACAACGCTTTTTCACTCACCGTATCGATGAAATCGAGGTCGACACTTCTAATGAGACTGAGCTTTGGGTCAAGGAAAAGATTGCGATGTAATTCTAGGATAATATAGTAGAGAATTTCCTAATGCTCGTTTGGCGAACTACCATCCTCAAGATATAAATCTGTCGTCAAACACTTATAGGTATATTCCGAATGCTGCACTTTAGAACCAGACATTCTAAGCATAACTATCTTCCGTCACATTGGTACAAAAATTCACTTCACTATAAACACGAAAATTCAAGATATTTTTATTCTTTACAGATTTATTAGCGTTATGGTCACAATTTCGCCTGATGGTAAGTGACGATGTGGCTTAAGATGGTGGCACGCTAAGCCAAGTGGAGAACTAGCTCACAAGTGCAGCTGGCGGAACATACGTATAGGTGCTCAGCGTCGATCAACCCATTCAGCTCAATTAACTTAATTTATACTGACAATACTAACCAAGCTCTAAGAGGTAGTTGGTTCTTCTCAGCACTCCCAGCCCAGCCCATGGTGGTAACCATTGTTAAAAAGAAGTACAAAAAAAGCTGCAACTTTGTCTCTCTGTCGCAACTGAAAAAAAAACTTTTGAAAACTATGCTGTCAAAGATGGTAACATACATTTCAAGCTTAGCATAGCTTCATAGCTATAGTTGTTCTACTTCAAGTACTTCTAATACTTGCCTACAGCTTTTCAGGTTACTTGACGTTCATGATACTACCACACTTCTTATTTCATTTCTAAGACAATGGGAACGGAGTCTTGTGCAAAAGATAGTACCTAAGAAACGTGATCAACTTAGGTGAGCCGACATGAAGGAGTTTTACTATATATTGCAGATCATATGATCTAAATTTATACTAGTCCTATAGAATCCTCTATAATTCACAGCATATATTAATAAGTACCAACTTCCTGACAACAGACATCGAAATTCTAATAATACCTTCTCACAATATCTCGTGCTTCCTCTCCTTCTGATCTCATAAGCACCATGTTGGAATCATCGACGATCCTCTGAATCCTCTTACGTCTCGAGAGTATATTCAGGATCTTTCCCGTCTGCGCCAAGTTGGTGAACAGTACGAAAGCCGTGGCCGTCATCAGTGACAAGTCGCCCCAGATTAGACACAGATCTACGAGTTGGATGATGAGATAAGTGCCTGAAACAGTTGATGTTATTCTATTAATGAAATTTGATTCATTTTTACTTTTTGATACTTTTTTTAAATTGTAGCACGACATATTGACTACAGTGTGATTGATAGTGAACACAGTACAACAGCGACTACCGATATCGTTAAACAATCGACATTTGTCGCTGTCATGCCGGCCTGCAAGCCTCTAAGCAACTGGATACTAGCTACTACTAGAAACTAGCTGGTCCCAAGGTGCAACAAACCAAAAGAGTCACTGTTACTGGTTTATCGAGTAAAGATAAACTACGACCCCAATTTAATATTGGGTATGCACTGGATGATTCGGGAACGCGATACGCATAAGCGTGCCTCTATGGCAGATGTTACATCTGGTCGTGATCCAGTCGGCCGATACCGCCCAACTTACATTAGCTGTGCCCACGGCTCCGCTCGCGTGTACTACAAAATGCCGTCGGTCGAGCACACGCGCGATTCGCGCTCCCTTCGCCTCAAAAGACGGAAGACAAAAATGCTTATTGTGGATAATCCTTAGTAGATAGACATATGCTATTGCAGACTGTTTTTTAGGTCTTTTTAAGATCTACAATTATGTAGTACATTATTTTGACATATCTCTTATGATTTACCCGGCGTAAGCCATTTAATCGCCCCAAAAGCGCCTTTCTTCCTTTCTACGAATTTCGCATGTTACTTTATGTAACAAAATATATGTTATAATCTGGCCAGATAACATATCTATGAATTAAATGAAAAACCATGTAAATCGGATTAGTGGTGTTCGCATGAAACGGACAGACATACAGATTGAGGTTTTATAATATGTAAAGAAGATGTATCGCGACAGTTATAATATGTATTGCATTTCAAGAGGTAATTGTTATGCGTTCAGTCACAATCTTTATCGCTAAATCATACGAGGGGTCAATACCCCAATGCTCAATGCTCACGAGTGTAAATATTACGACAGACAGAAAACTTCCTACAATTATTAATCCATCATGACGTACTTTTTGCAGTTAATTGATGTGACAAATCACCCAGATTTTAAAAACTATTTAGGTATAGTGGCCTAATCTTTGTATGAACGGTCTCATGCACCAAGAATGGTTTGCTGAAGACTATATGGGATTCTTGTTGCCAAGATGATTTGTTTGGATTAGGTAGGTGAAACAGGCTCTCCAACCTCAAGTAAAACATTGCATGTATGTTCTGACAGCTCCACTCGATAGCCAATTGCCATCTTTTAAGTTTCGAATACATGGTTTATGATTAACGCCACATGGAAATGTATTAAAATATTAGTTTATCATTAAAAAAATGATAAATTTTGTGCAACAGATGGATTGGAACTCTAGACGGTGATGATATAAGCTTACCCCGAAACGAATACAGCGTGATTGTATAATAATAATTTGAATCGTAAGATTGGATAACATTTTAGAATTAAATACTTATCGGGAAATTAATCCTTCACTATTAACTCATGTATATAGTGTCTCGCAATCACGGATGAAATTATGTATCAATGAAATTAAAGATAAAGGACATATACCAACAAATGCACGTTAGAAAAACACAAAATAAGCTTAGGTAAATTTTTGGTTGAAGTTAAGATTTAGGTAAAATATTAATTTTTAGAAGTTTCTTAGCATGTAACACTACCCGGATTTTAATTTAATATCCCACATACATATATCAATGCACTATGCCCAAATGTAACCAACCTAAAAGAAACATAAAGCTAAATAAGGTGTAACATTCATAAAGTAACTTTTGTTTGTTCGTCAGATCGTCCGGCGCCCAAAATCCGACCAGTCTCAGCATTGTCAGGGAAAGTCCGACCGAAAAATTCACGTTTCTTACGAATAAATTCATTTTTACTTGCTCTTCTATCCAAAGATTTTGAGAAAATGAAGAAAACAAATCCGAATCAAAGCAATTTCAAATAATTTGATGTTTGCTTTTGAAATTCTTAATTACTTATTTCAGCTATTACCAACATTTAAAATAGAATCAAGTTTTGTTTATTTTTTTAAATAGCTGTAGGTACTCCAAATAATATTCCTCACATGTATTCATTTTATAATATTTAGTTCAAATTAATTACATTCGGACGGGCGACAATTTCTGTGTTAGATTGTAATAAGTTAATATATGATTTAAAAAAATATTTTTATATTTTTTTATTCAAAAATATAAAATATCAACACCATTTACAATCTAGAAAATGAAAAAACTAAAAAGGCAGATTAGAAGTAAATCGAATTGAAGGTTTTCATACAAAAAAATAGAGCAATGCTAACACCAATTAATTAATTCAACCAAAATAACTAAATATATTGGATTTTGTAGATTAACGATCAAAACATAGTATTAAACATAATAATTAAATAAAATAACTTAATATGGCTACGTGTTTATGAATTGATTCATTAGTAACTTTATCGGACCTGTGTTTTTAGCCTGTGATGACATCTGACAGTTTTGGATGTTTGTTAGGATAATGGATTCCAATACCCAATACTCCTGTCAGCTGTTTTTATGGATCATAATACCTGTGATCTGAAATCATTCCTTTTGCATATATTTATGTTATACTGTACTTGCGCATTCTCAATGTGTTTTAATGATATTATACTCTTCTACCACTGCTTTCCATCTATGCTACCCTTGTAATCATACCAGACACATGACCTCGCTAAAACATTTGTATTAGTCGCGTTATTTTTAATTTTAAGACCGACCGTGGCTTACTGATTGAATATTATAAATCCATGGATCGGTGTGTGAATAGTGGCATAGCGACTAATCGCTGCAATACGTTGGGCTGACGATCCTTAAATGATGAAATGATACTGTCAGTCATTCGTCGATGGGTTGCACCAGAGCCTATAAGTATTCACTTTCTTTTTCTTAGCATAACAGAATCTAGCACACTGACCTATTGCAGGTGGGCAAACTTTACGTGCCAATGAAAATAGACATACCAACTAGTTTTTTGTTATACTTACAAATAAATATTTAAAAAGCCCATAAAGATTGTGTTAATATAATATAGATTTAAGTAAATATCCAAACCTTAAAATTATAGTATAGTATTTATGATTTGTTGACATTAAAACTTTTCCTATGTTTAAGACAAAAAAAAACCAGTGATGGTTTAATAATTTATTTGCTATTAAATGCCATCACTTCCATATTTTTATACACACAGGCTCAACAATGAATTAATGAGTAATTTTTTCCTATATACGTGTACCTACTATCGTAGACTGGTTTGTAGGTATTTTTGTGTAGAACAAACCATTTGATCAGCATAAGCATAGCATAGCAGCGTAAACATTTTTTTTAATCTGTACAATTTACACATTAGTATTTTATATTGGTGTTATAATGTCGTGGACTTTTTTGTAGAATTTTTAGCGTATAACAATATTATAGTACCTAGGTACATATTTTTGTTCTATTTAAAATAGAATGCAACCAAACATCGGTAGAAGTTTTAATTTTGGAAATATGAAAAAACAATATTTAAGATAAAGTTGACTACCCCTGACGATGAAATACGATAATTATTGGTTTGTGAAAACTACGTTCGAACAAACAATTAAATATGTTATTATCCCAACTATAATTTACGTAAAGCAAAGGTAACGTTTACATGGATATGTTTAAAACCAGCAATTTAATTTCATAGGTAAACATTTATATCGAAAACTTGTAAGAACGTTTAAAATGTTGCAATCATCACCTAAGGATATCATTTTTATCTTTGACAATAATTTTTAATTCGCAGTACTGATTCAGGTCGTAATATTTTAAGCCGAAAGTTCATTAAACTTTTTTCGTATATTTAAAACGGTCTGAAAAAATATACTATAGTGGAGAGAACGCGAACGGTGAGATTATTTTTATGACGTACAATCCGATAAACGAAGGTCACAAGAGAATCATGCGGGCTCTATCCATGTGATTTAGGGATAAAAGGGGTGTACTTTACTTTGAATGTAACTATACTTTGCTGTTCTTTTATGATTTAGGTATCTAAATACCTCCACCTTACAGAAGATCGTAGCCAAATGACTTATAGTATTGTCAACAAGTTCAAAATAGTGTTAATTCGAGATAAAGCTCCTAAAAATTTGAGCGTTAACTCATTCGATTCGGAACTACATTTAGAAAAATGTATCTCGAGGATATATTATAGCACATAAAAAATTGCAATTGTTGCAATGCAAACGGTAAAGAAAAAAAAAGATTTTTCCTTTTTTTTAATAGCTCAAAAACTATTAATTAATATTTAAGAAAATTTGAAAAAGATCCTTAATTTTGCCATAAAAAGCCTTGACTCCCGGGACTCTGTCTCCATTATTTTTAATTTTTATTTACCGCCGAAAATATGTCTACGCTCGGCCATTACGGCATTGGATGCACTGCCGTTGAAAACAGTTTAACACATAAATTTTTTTTTTATAGTATAAAATATCTATAGAAAATTTGAAAAAAAAATGCTATTAATTATAATTAATTGTATTTATTATTAAATAATATAAATTATAATTAATAAAATTACACTTGAAAGAATAAAACCACGTTGTAATTTTTTTTTTACAAATTTTCCAAAATTTTGTGAACTTATTACCGTTAACTAACCGATTTTATCTAAATTACATTTTCACTAATGAGGACGTAAAAGTTTAAATAATTGACCTAAAAGGTTTGTGCTCCTTGGAGCTCTTCCTATATATTTACTTAACAAGATCACGCGATGAAAGTGTATAAAAGTTTATTATATTGTTTATTACCATTTTCTAAATTAAACACAAAATGTTATGTCCAAAAAATGTTGTTAATAACAATTGCAAATTTTTAAGTGGTAATACGAGTATATCATCAAGATAATTTTAGGAGCTTTATCTCGAATTACCACCATTTTGAACTAGTTGGCTTAGACTACTATAGTTGTGTACCTGTGGTAAGGTTTCCAGAGCTCCTTGAGGTAGGGGGGTTCAAGGTCGGCAACGTGCTAGTGATATCTATGGTATTATTGGCCGCCGATTGCTTGTTTGCCACCTTTGTAGTATAAAAAAAATATTGTTCCGTTTGGTGTATGAAAACCACGTCGATCTCCCTGAGTTTGAATCTCTACAATAAATTTGAACTTTCGATGAAATAAAACATAGCGATGAAACCATAGCATGTCGAAAAGTCGAAAATCTATCGCCAAGCACCTATAGATGTGTTCCGTCAACCGCACTGAGCCAGTGTTCCCATTAGGCTTAGCGTGTTACCACCTAACCTGGCCCACATCATAAGGTGAGATGTAGCCAAAACGCTAAAAGTATAAAGAATTTTAAAAAAGCTGTGGAGAAGAGGATGCTTGTACCAGATTATTCCAACGGGAACGGGAGAATGCAACTTTTAATAAAGGAATATTGAGAAACTCTTCGATGTGGTACTCACATCACTGTTCCAAACTCACATCTTGTACTCTTAGCTGTATACTTATCCTGACACTCTAAAACATAGCTGAAATCTAAATCTAGACAACAGCGAAATTCTTTAAAACCTTCCTGTTGCGTACACTAAGGTTATGGAATGGGTTAGCCAGCAGGTTTTCCCCCAGGGATATGACATCAGGTTCTTTACTAAGAGACTGAAATACGGTCTCCAAAGTCTGTCACATGGCCGTAATTTATTCAATAAAGTGCGCGCATATTACATATAACTTATTTATAATGTTTATATTGAAACTAATTCAAATATGCGAACCTATTACAGGCGCCCACTAGCTATTTAGACACACGGCAGTATGTCAGCCATGTTCGGGCGACACATCGGTTAGTGTGTGTATTTACACGAACCATTTATCACTGACACACACACTCATTGAAAAAACAGCACAGGAACATTAAATTTGGCATCAAGGAAGAATATACAAAAAAAAATATCAAAAAAGTACAATTATTATAATTTATCCAACAATTTTTGTATTAGTTAAATAAATCACTTGTTTTTAATTATTTGTAGGTATCATTTGGCCATAACTTCACCTGATGTTAAGTGACGATGTGATCCAAGATGGTGACACGCTAAGCCTTATGGCAGAACTGGGTATCAAGTGCATCTCTCTGACGGAACACACCTAAATTTGCTTGATGACAGATTTTTAACTTGAGAGGTAACCAGCCTACCATCATGGTAAGGTTTCATCACGATGTTTTCCTTCACCGAAAGCCTCATCGCACGGATTTGAAGCCAAGTCGCTCGACGCGATCTAACATGTAAAACGTATAAACGACTCGTATCATTTTAATACAAGAAATAATAAACACGACAGTAGTTACATCATTTCAGAGGATAAAAAAACCGTCACGGTGACTCGTTTCGTTTAGTGTACATAAGAAGCTTTCGTAAGAGGACCTGTCTGAGGTCGCTACTGCTTTTTCTTATACTGCATTCACCGTCGGGTGAAATGCACTTTGCTGATCTCCGTTACATTTCTTTTTACTGTGCCCGATGGTAAGCACAGTATAATCCAAACACAACAACGATCACCAAGAGATAGAAATCCATCGGCGGTCGCCGCTGACATTCCGGCCTGAATATTTTTTTGATAAATTCTGTGAAGTAGTAAGCACAAAACACGGGTGGGACTCGGCGCTTCCTGAGACTGCTAGATTACAAAAAATATTTATGTTGGCCTTACACCTGTGGATGACCTTCTTTCTTTAAGTTTTCTGTACACGGCTTCATCCCAGGTAATTAAGACGGACCACTGATTTTTCCAATGTATTCTCTATATTTACTCTATTATCACACACAAAGAGCCTAGATTCCCCTAGCGCTAGCTATGCCGTCGGAAAAATTTAAAAGCAGAACTACAAGCCGCAGATTCCTACATGAAATTTAATCAAAAATCAATAGAGTTAGAGACATATTCTGTATTAAACCGTTGATCTCTTGTGATGTCAGATGTCAGTGTTATCATCAGTTATTTTTATATATAAAATTTAACATGAGGTTAGTGGAGTTGAATAACACAAGTTCAGCCGTGTATAAATATTGTTCCCATCTCTGCTTTTTTTATAGTTGCTCGGCTAATTGACTGTACTGCCCCTAATGAGCTGCAGAGATGAGATGTCCACATTGTTAATAATGCAGACGTTACCAAAAACATCGAGGCGCTTCCGCTGCACAGGAACATTACTTCGCTGAGCGCGTTGTACTGTCTGTTCAATCTAATTGCCTCCTCTCCTTCCCACAAGAGAACCACACGCGCTTGGCTTCGAAGTCACAGTTTTACGCTAACCTCCATCTCGGCACGAAGTAAAAAGTTCTCATCCTATCTTTGCCGTAAAGTGAAGATCTGGAACGATCTCCTATCCAGTGTGAAAATACAGTCACGTTGACAAGCTTCATTTCAAACAGTCATACACATTACAATATTAAGTTGCCGTATTCTAGGAGCTATTTACTGTTTGTAGGGTAGCACGGTATCTAATTGAAGTGCAGCGAAGACCAACAATTAATTTATGGCTACGATCTTCCCGAGTGATATAGGCGTTTTTTTTGTTTATACTACAAAGATGGCAAACGAGCATACGGCCCCCTGATGGTAAGCAGCTACCGTAGCCTATGGACGCTTGTAATACCATAGGTATCACTAACCCCCTACTCCAAGAAGCTCTGGAAACCCTACTCGTCGCAAGAACACAACACTCGGTTATTTGGCAGAGATCTTCTGTAGGGTGGAGGTATTCCATCAGTCGGGCTGCCCCAGGGAGAGAGAAATCTCCAAAGAAAACTATTTGTGCCCTACCTCGGTTAAGGCTCTGTTTTGTTTTTAATTTTAAATTGTAATAATGCGTACTTGTTGCGGGTCTTTGTTAGTGTATATATACTTACCTATATATACAAGAATCACTAATTTAATAGTGTTCGATTATTTCTTTTAAATAACACAATAATAATGTAGTTTAATACTTATGTACTTATGTTATATTCACTATTTTATTATTGCATACTTAGATTTATCTTAGTTATAAACTTAGCTGTTATAATGAATAATTATGGATAACGTATGCTTTAGTTATTTTCCTTTCATTAAAAGAGCACAGAGAATTTGTAAAAAATAAACATGAATCACACCTACTTATCAAGTGTTATTGTGTATTCCTTGTCGGACGATCTGTCAAATAAAATAAATAAATGTATTTATGTAATAAAAAATACCGTAGATGCTTGTGTGAGCATCCAACTCAGCAATATCCGTAACGTCTAAAGGTTTGTCTTGTAAAAATCAGTTATTCAAAGGGAGGCTGCGATCACGGAGCTCTATCAATCAGCACCTGAGTCTGATTGGTCAAATCAGTGGATATCACACAGCGCGCTGCCGGGCGGGACCGGGTGATGCGACTTGTTTATTCTGAAACATTAGGTTCGGTCTAGAATACACAAACTATCTCACCCGTGCGAATTTCGCATTTTATACTATGTGAACAATCTAACAACTGTCACGTTAGTTAAACATATTGTTAATAGATAGCGCCTCTTTCATGTTAGTTTAATTAAATTTTTATATAAAAAATAATACAAAACTATAACCTTAAATTAATTAAGTCTATAGCGGGGAACTTAAACTTTTAAAATGATATTTAAATATTAATTTTGATGAATAATTAATGGAGATATTGCCACAAAAACGCTTCAGCGGAGTCGCGGGCACAGCTAGTATATTATATATGATTGATAAACACCAACACCGTTTGACCGATTGTCTTGAAACTTAATAGATCTAAGTGTTTTTCCATGAAGACGTTTTTTATGCTGTCCCTGAATGCGGTGGGTGACGATGTGGTTTAGTTACTGAGTAATGGAAAGTGCGGAACAACGTCTACGAAGCCTGCTAGTTCATAAAGAGGTAAACTTTCTAAATATGTTCTTATTAGGTAATTACACTAACAGGACCCTACATTAGGTAGGTATCATTTTATAACAATTAGAGATAGTGAAATCGCAAATTCATTCCACGATGTCTAACGGTAGTTTGTATAGTTTAACGGTTAAAATCAACGAAAATAATTTGTTTACTGTAATACTATCATAATTTCAATATACTCCGTCTGCCATGTTTGTATATGGCTCAGTGGTAGCGTGTGCGAACAACGCGCGTCGATTGAAGTGAGTTCGAATCCTCGCAATTAGCCTAATCTTTCGGTGAAGGAAAACATAATGATGAAACCATAACATGGTGGTAGGGCTTTTTTTGATGCTTGTCTAGCTATCTACCATCCACAAGTTGAAAATCTGTCGCCAAGAACTTATAGATGCGTTCTGGCTGCTGCACTTGAGAGACAACTTCACGTGTCACATCTTGGGCCACATTGTCTCTTAGCACCTCGTAAGATTGTGGTCTAAACGCTAAACCTACTTATAAAGAACAAAAAAAAAATGTTAAATTTTACTGACATAAGCTTTACGTTTACCATACCCCACGTAGTGATTATCTTTTGGTGTGTCGCACTTCGGGATCCTACTATTATATGAAAATATAAATCACCAACGCGACGTCTAAATAAGAATTTGGTTATCACCTATCTACGAACTGATATATACTTTTCTCCGTATAAGAATGCTTACAGCCACATATGGTGCAGTCTTTAAGTAAAGAAATATTCAACAAGTGGTCCAAATATGAATCCCGTAGCATCAGCAATGTGCACCTAACTTTAACGTACAGTTGTAAGGAAAGAAAACTCAAAATTCCGACCAACCAACACTTGTTGCTGTGTGGGCGTATCTAAGCCCCGCCCACTTCACCGGTGGCTCGCCAGCGTGCTGGTGGCTGCGACCCTCGCGTGTACCTCGCGGCAGTGCGAGCCGCGTCAGCAAACCGACACAATGGGTTCGCTGTTGAAGTTCGACATGAGAGTATTGTCGCCGGAACGCTGACGTTTGCTTCGTCGGAAGGTAAGTTTGGGAATCTCTGAAATTAGTTTAATAATTACTTCATTATCCGTAGTTCACGTGTGGGACAATATATGTTCCAGAGTTGTCAAATAATCTAACCATAAATTAAAAAAAAAAAAAAACAATTGCTTTCCATTATAAAATATCCTGTCAGCTTCCTAAAAGATAAAAAAAATATGAATCAGTAGTATCGTGTTCGAACATCGCGTCGATTGACATAGGTTCGAATAATATAATAAGCCTGAGCTTTCGGTGAACAAAAACACCGTGATGAAACCATAGTACCTATGGTGGTAAGGCGTTTTCTAATACCCTCCTGACTAGCTGCCACCCTTGAATTGAAAATTTGTCGCCAAGCACAAATAGGTCTGTTTTAGGAAGCTACATTTGAAAACCAGTTCCTCCTGTATAACGTGTCATAAGACGGTAATCTTCGGCCACATCGTCACAACATCAGATGAGATTCAGTTTAGGATCTTCAGCACGAGTCCGGTTCACACTTGGCAGGATTTTACTATTTGTTGTTTTACTATGTTTTGACACTTGAAAAGATCATCATTTTTACGTTAAACCAAAAATATTGCATCGTAAAGACAGGTTACTTACATGGGGATGGCATCCGTTAATATTTTAATTAATATGACATGCGAAAGTTACAAAAACAGGTGCTTATTACGGTTCAAAATATATACAGCTGTTTTAAGAGAGGGTAGACTTCACAGGCTTAGTAATAAATCTCCTTTATAAGAACAAAACCCTAAAAAAATGATTCTACTACTTTAGATTGTATGTAACAAGATCAACAAGATCAGCGAATTTCACAGATAATAATTGCAACTCATTTTGATTATTGAAGAATATTATTTCTAATAGTTATGCGTGGGGACCCAAAGCTAATGAATAAATGAAGTATTTATTTTTGTCTATAATTATGCCATGTCTTTGATAAGGTAGACAGAAGTAATGAACCACAGCTTAAGTTGATATTTATAAAGTTCTGTCCCTTTCTTCAGATTAATTAATTTCTTCTCGCATACGCGGCGATTCCGAATGCTTTTAACTTCTTTTGCTGCTTTATTAAATGACAAGAAACTTCTCGCTAATTTGTACGTGTTAAATATAATATGAAATTTAGTAATAATAACATCTAACTTCCTATTAAAGCATTAATTTTCTTAATTGTATCAGTAGTTCCCAAGATTATCTCCTATAAACATATTCGCAAACTTTACCACTTTATAGTATGGAAAAAATATTAACAGCTCCTCAACCTTTCTGTATACTCCGGTAGAGGTATGACTTGAAAGTATATAGATAACATCTTGTTAATGAGAACATGTTCAGTGATTTATTTATCTTTCGTTGTAATTGATCTCAGCAGATACAGAAACACCACGTCTCGGTTTTTAAGTCCGGGACAAAATATATTTCGGTTGCATCTATACAGAATTGCCGTGACCGTAGATGCAATTATTCGTTTTCTCGTTTTTGGATTTTCGATGCAATTTTATGCGTATATCGTGAATATATACTTAGAAATCAATACATTATCAAGACATGTACACTAACACAAAAATTATAGTTTATAAAACCACTAGAAGACCTGTCTTGGATCTGGGGTGGATCTGACTGCTAGGCAACGAAAGAAGATTACATGTGGCAGAGATGCGTATGTTAATGTGTGATGTAATTAGAATGAATAAGATCACGAAGTCTTAAAATCAAACCAATCATTTAGAAGTTGAGGGGTTATAAGTAAGCGTGGTATGGTCATGACATGAGGAGGGATGAGTCTTATAACTAGAAAAACATTAAGTATGAACATGGACGGTTATAGAAGTAGAGGTATGGATTGTGTGATAAATATATATGCAAGGTGTGTATACTGAGATGGCAGCTGATAGAGCAGAGTGCAAGAGGATAACAGGTTGTGCTGACTCTACTTTTAGGTGGGAAATGGGTAAGAAGAAGAAAATGTATATAAACATCTTTTTTTACTTTCTACGTCTAGATTTTCAATTTAATGTTGTCAGACAGGTATTAAAAAATTTAAGGCTTACCACCATGCTGTGGTATTGTTATTTGAAATCAGTTGAATGTGTAGAAATCCTCAAATTTATCGTCACCCCACAGTAGCAGGAAATTTAGATTTCATCCAATACTTATTAACGTTACTAATAAGTGTTTGTACTAATTGAAAATTAATTGAATTAACCGGCCCGTTTAAGCATAATTTTCGATTTCAATTCCACATTCAATCAGTTTAAATTAAAGTTAAATTATTACATATTATAAAATAAAGTCCCCTCGCCGCGTCTGTCTGTGTGTTTTTTTTTTATAGCAGTTCGGCAAATAGACGGCTCTGTCTCTGATGGTGAGCACAAACACAACCGCGACCACCGGAGATCGAATGGGATTTTTGTTATAGATATCTTGTATACTATACGTCATATGCATTTGGTGAGAATTCGTTATTTTGACATTACAAACAGACACGTAAACAAATAAATTCACTTTCGCATTTATAATATTAATAAGGATAATTTTATTTATAATTTTGTGACCGTTTTTTGTTGTGTCATTACGTGTTTTTTTAAGTTATTCTACAGTAGGTACATCGATCATTTGCCTACTAGGTTCTAAAACGTGTATTTGTCAGACTTGACATTGGCGAAATTGCATACATAGGCATAAGACATAATTAAAAAAATAAATATAACTTAAAAATAAAATAGGTGAACATACCTTTAGTTCAATGTTTTACTTGTGCAAAAATGAATATAGCAATTTTATGTAAGGGATCAACTTTAACAGCATGTAGCGCGAATAGTTTCTTAAAAATAATTTAAAAATAAACATATTCTTTTCAGCATAGCCTTTCATTTAATACTTATATCATGGGGGGTGCATAAAAAATAACTGGTCCGCAATTTTTTGGAGTTGGCCATTAAAATAACGTGACTTAGCTAACTATGCATGGTCATCCAAACTAAAGGTGTATGCAAAATTTCGGCTCAATCGGTTGGGGATAACTGTTTTAAAATTCAGTTGCAAGATTTGATCCATACTAACAATAAAAGCTTTATATATATTAAAACAATTTATAGACACTCACATTTTATTTCGTTATTAAAGTACCGTACTTTAAATGTTTTCGAACGACCTGTAAATGTAAATGCCTATTGAGTTTAAATTAAATAAGTTAAAGTACCCTAATATGTTTTAATTATAGCTGGTCAATTGGGCGAACTTCATTAGTAGTAAAGCGCCGAACCCAACAGTACGATCTAAACGGTAAATCCCAGCGTGATATCAGTTGTTACAATCAAAAATGTGACATGACATGTAACAAATATCGGTAATCCAACAATTAAGGCCGGTGGAATATCGACATGATGTCCGCTGACTCGTGATTCCTGCACTCGTTTTCGCGATCGAAAAGAACCGGGAAGAAATTCGATCAGGTTTATATTTTTGAAACTGTAAATAATGCTTACAAATAATAATTGTATTAGCTACTTTAGTAGATAGAAAGCGAGGAAGTGATTTCTAGACATCACTATAATAAAATACAGTAAAAATAGTCTTGGATAACAAAGGTTTTAAAACATTTTTATTGTAAAAAAAAAATAACGCTTTGTTTCCACAAAGTAAGCTAAAAAACAGTAAGCGCGGAATGTTGGGGTTCTTGCTTTTAAGGCATTTTCAAGGATTCCGCGGACGGCACCGTACGCAAAAAATTCTTGGTATTGTTTTAAAAACATGATCTTTTTTTCCCGCCCATGTACCGGCCCATAAGTTACCGTATTTTCGTACTGAGAAAATTTTTCGCTATAATCTACCATACGAGTTAACTGAACTGTGATAGAAAATTGGACAAGGCAAGACAAGGACAAGACTATTTAATTTTTTATTCTTAATTTTTATAGAGGCTTTTATGCACTTTGAATATGCCAGCCTCATCGTAGCGTAATCCTAGTATCCGAACATCTTAACATGAATAATGTTTATTTTACATTAAATAATAAGGAGCAATTGATTTGAACAGACTAACCGCCTCCTCAGTGGACGTATCACCCAATATTTTATTATACATGCAAATATCTAGTCTGTTCAAACAAGAGGCACTCATTAAGCTTTGCCTAATTGACTCGTGCCATAATAAACGTCATCAACTTTTTCACATACCTCAAATGATTTACAATTTTCTCAATTGTATCATATATTTGTATTTATTTGATGGAATATGTCCTGATCTCAACCAATGTGCAACAGATATTAACTTCCTAACTAAGGACAAGACTTGATCAACTACATATCTGACCATTGTTCTATGTATATTATTTACCAATATTTATTATTATCGTTTATAGATTTAGCGTCATGGTAACAATCTCACCTGATGTTAAGTTACGATGTGACCCAAGCTGGTAACACGCTAAGCCTAGTGGAAGACTGACTGTCAAGTGCAGCTGCCAGAACACCCCTATTGGTGCTTGGCGACAGATTTTCAACTTCAGCTAGCCAGGCGAGAATTAGAAAGTACCTACCACCATACTATGATTTCATTACGATGTTTTCCTTCACCGAAAGTTCAGACTCATTGCAGGGATTCAAGGGAAACTGGTATGACATCCACTTGATGGTAAGTGGTTACCGCATCTCATCTCATTCTACATCGAAAATCAAACATACTTAAGTCCAATTAAAAGTCAGCCGCAGATATGCTGCTACTTCTGAGGATTAGATTATAACGGTTTGGGTTGCCAATGCGTGTTATCAAACGAAGCCTTTTTCGAACGGAACACAGTACTATGAGTATTGCTGCTATGCGGCAGTAATAGATTTAATCAAAACGTAATAACCTATTTTTTCAACATAATTCATATACCTATTCAAAATCAAAAACACTCAATTCAGCTTAGGCCCTAAGAAGGTACTTATGAACTTCTAAATACTACGACCGTTGTGGAAAACACCCTAGTGTATCGAGAAGAACCGACAAGAAACTTGATCGAGTTTAACAATTATTTTTTTATTTTCATTTTGTAATTATTCTTTACAATTAGATCATAATTATTAGTGGATGTACACAGACGGAGTCATTTCCAGACATTCACGTAATGATCAACCCTATATTGAAGTTTTCACGGTAATATCTGATGACATGGTTCTTAAACTTATTGTCTAGCATATCGGTAATGTGCTTAGGGATCTTATTATAGAACCTAGAACAATTACCTAAAAAACTGCCGGTCATTTACAAAATCTAACTTAGCCAGTTTTTGCGAACATACTTTAAATTATCAAGACGACGATAATGGTACTATAATATCTACTAATTTGGTTTCATTTCTCAGTATAGTTATAGATAATAATATATTACAGTATTATCTACCTATGTATATCATATACTTAAACGCGATATGTCCATAACACGCGTAGAATGCATCTTAAATGCCACTACAAAGTATTTCATTTAACCAAACTTCACACGGCAACCTAAGACCAAATTCAGTCTAGTAGGTTTTCGTGGTGTGTGTACAAATTAACGACAGACAGATAGACAAGAATTGCAAAAACTGTCGTGTGTGTCATGTGTTTTCTGTACATTAATCTAAGTCCATCTGTAATATTAAAGATTTAGACTCTTTACTGAGATATTATGGATGGCAATCTTAACTCCATCTCGCGGTCTCCACGTTTTCGAGACATCCTGACCGCTACACAACTAAGGTGGTCGATCTCGCATAACTTAGCTTCGATATGTCACCAAACACAACTTAGGTAAGTTCAAATCGATCTATACTTTAGTGGAACTTGAATTTAGTTTATAACTATATTACAGTGACCTGAATATCAAAATGTATGGGCTAATTTTTATTTTGTTACTGTGATATGTATATGTGATGATATGTGATGTGATATGTATTCCTAAAATTAAAAATAAGATCCTCTAAAACCTTCCTGTCACGTACGCTAGGGTTGTGGAATGGGTTACCTAGCTCGGTTTTCCCCCAGGGCTATGACATGGGGCTCTTCAAAAAAAGGGTTGAAATACTTAAAGTCTCCAAGGTCAGCAACATGGCTGTAATGCCCCTTGTGTTGCAGTTGTCCATAGGCGATGGTAACCATTTACCATCAGGTGGGCCGTCTGCCTGTTTGCCTTTTGGCATAAAAAAAATCCTGTACCTAATAGTTGTTGGTCACATAAATCAATCTCTCCTCTCTCTTTTTTTTGTGTTTACAATTTATCCGTAAAGCACTGCCACCAGAAAATGTGTCAACTGAAACGCGCTGAAGTTGTGTAAACGTTTGCTAAAGTAAAAAACCAATTAAATGGAACTTAGCTACATTCCTACGTAGACGATGTTCCGCGGTTTACAATGCGTGTTTTGTTACAATCAAAAACTTTGTATACAAATTTCCGTTTGGTTTGTGCTGAATTTGGTTTGATTTTGCATCAGCATACGAAGACTTAGTGTTTTTTTTTATAATAGCTCAGCACATTGACTGTACTATCCTTGATAGTAAGCACAGTACAATTCAAATACAACGGCGACCACCCAGAAATCGAAATCCATAAGCGGTCACCGCTGTTTTTATATTATGAAAAATTTATTATTTTATTTTAAGAAAAATAATGGTGCGTGTCAGCTCCTACACGCGTATGGAGTGTATTATTTAAGAACGATTGTCTTGGAGTGTACACAATAGGCAAAGTTAAAGTTTAAAAAAAAAATATAACATATACTATTACTTCCGAATACAAGTAAGATAAGTATATGCGTATACATGAGTTCAGTATAAGATGGCCGAATATGTTACGCGGAGTCATCGTCATTTCGGCCAAAAGATGTCCACTGCTGGAAATAGGTCTCCCCTTAAAGATAGCCAACGACCGGTCCTGCTACTCACATCCAGCAAATCTTAAGGAGTAAACATAAAAAATGGTGCCAATGATGGATGGACGTGAGTTCGAATCCCTGCAATGAGGTATGAGCTTGAGCTTTCGGTGAAGAAAAGCATCGTGAGGAAACCATAGTATGGTGGTAATGCTTTTTCTAATGCCCGCCTGCCTAGCTACCACCCTGGAGTTGAAAATCTGTCGCCAAGCACCAATTGGTGATACCTGGCAGCTGCAATTGAGAGCCAGTCCTCCCACTAGGCTTAGCGTGTTACCATCTAGGGCCACATCCTCACATAAGATCAGGTGAGAGTGAGGCCACACCACTAAACTTATAACGATACAAAAACCGAATATGGTAAATAATCTAAATATACTTACTTTAGAGTAGGTGTATATTTATATACACACAATTATATTAGTAATAATAATGGTTTATTACATTAGAATTATTACATTACTTATTATTTATAATATTATAAAGACGAAAATTAGTTGGTTTGTTAGTCAATCACGGAAAAACGGCTGAACGGATTTGGATGAAATTTGGCATAGGTACAGATAGTTTATAACCTTAATTAACAGATAGGATACTTTTTATCCCGGTAACAAAAATGTTTGTACTTCACGCGAGCGGAGCCGCGGGCAGATGCTGGTTAGTAATACATTAGTTTATATTACATTATCATTAGTATCATAATTATTAGTACTATTGAGGTGTATTCTATTTGTTTTTCAAAAAGAGCTCTATGCATATATTTCCGTAATGCTTAATGGGACATACAGACATCTTTGTCGTTGCGAATTTAAAGCTTCTCCTGAGCGCCGCCGCTGTTGTGTTTCGGTAGCACTGATTTGCCCGCTAATCTTGCTCGAGTGTCCCTAAGGTGTATACTTTTAAATCACGTAAACTTTTTAAACATATATATTTGTCTTTGGCCAGTATTGTTTTTCGCACCTTAACTGATGAATGTAGATCTATACGCGCTTCTTGCTCATTGAAATAGGTTGTGACATACACCCGCTTTCGTATGTCAAAACAAAACCAAACACACGCCTTCTAGACGCTTTAGATTGCTCGTTTTGTTCTTGGGCAGTAAACAGTATCACAGTATTATATATAAGTAGGAACAAAAAAAAAACAACAAGACGAATTTTGTGATAAAATTTTATTTCAAATCATTCAAATGATTAAAGGTAAATACAAAGAAATCTTAAGGTCTATAAATATTAATATTGAAAAGGTTAAAATATTCAATAACGGTATTAAAAGTTAAATAAAAAGACAATATTAGAGGGGCCGTTCAGGATAGACAAAATATTACTGCTTATTCCATAATCTTTCGTTTTTTTTATGTCCATATTTTGTTCTTACGATAAATGGATTGCGCTATCGCCACCAGGATAAAAACCCGTTATAGCCCCTCGTTATTGAGCCGACCTTTATAAATCATACGACATACCATACACTGTGAAGCTATACACAAATACAACAATTTTTTTTTAACCCAAGTCTTGTTTAAGGAAGGCGTAATGTCGTCATGGCATGCTGCATCATTTTAATGTTCGTCTGCTTAGATATCACCCTGAATTGAATATGTGTTCGAAAATTGACTATCCTGGCAGCTGTACTTAAGGACACGAGAATATCAAACATCAAAAAACCTCACCCTGAGGCATTCCCTTTCGGGGTCGAGTGATAAATTCCTATCACAAGCAAATCACCACACGCAGGCTGTTTTGTAAGCCCTTTGTACGAACTTTATAGGGTATTCAATGTTACTACCGAATAAAGTTCGCTATTATATATATTTATTCGTCACAAACCATTCGTTAAGATTTAAAATGATATAAACACATAATCATTACGCTTGCAAAACCCGCTATTCCTCATGTTAAATTATATATGTATTATTTAACAGTGGCCTTGATTATTATTACTATGATGCTTATTATTATAATTTGTATTTACGTCATATTTTGGAAAATGTATTTTGTTAGTTGTAACGCCTAGTGGTCATTGTATGTTGGACTTATTTGAGGCCCAGGCACCAGATGTAAGTACAAAAATCATTTAAGTACAATACCAAACGTTACCAATACATAAAAAAGGTTTCTCTACGCCTGGTTTAATCTGAAGATTACCTACAGTTAACATTTTTAATTGGGAATCGGTGTATCATTGTCCCCCATAATATACATAGATTATGTATTCTTAAAAGTATTTTTACCCAAGCTCGGTAAAGGATTTCGATTAAATAAAATAAAAAGTGGTCATATATATCCAATTAATTACACATAAAACGGATAAGAGTCAGTGCCAATCTTCATTAATTACACACTCCATTAAGTGAGTATTACTGGAATGAGTTATCTTCGAATTAGCTTACGAGATATATTTTATCGCTTTTGTTTAAGGTGTATAAAAATAGGTTTAACTTAAAGTCATGATTGAGTTGGCATGGTAGACTCGATCGCTTTTCAAAAAAGGATGAAAATACACCTGTTGTTAAAACATAATATAGAGATAACAAATTTTCTAGTAATATCTACAACGAACCCGTGCTTTCGGTGATGGAAAAAATCGTGATGAAACCATAGCATGGTGGTAGGGTATTATCGAATGCCCGCCTGACTTAGCTACCACCCTCAAGATGAAAATTTGTCGCCAAGCATCTTTACGTGTATTCCGGCCGCTGTACTTGTGAGCCACCCACTAGGTTTAGCGTCTTACCACCTGCTTTAAACTAAAATAAATCTCAAAAATCTGACTTAATTATTAGACCGTGTATATAGCGTATAATATTTAAAAATAATTCGACATGATACAAATACCGGGCGGTCTATAAAGCTACCTATTCAACGGAGGGTCATTTCTCATTATTTTTATTTGCGAAGCATTCTGTCTCGCTTCGTATGTTTACAGAGACGTGCCACGGTAAACAGCGCAAATTGTGCGTGTCTCGTACAAAGCTCCCGCCATGAATGGCACAGAATTTGGACAGAATTTGTCAGGTTTTTGATCTTAAGACACAAATAATGTTGTTCTTAATGGCTTGGATGAGTAAACAGTTGAAATTTAACTGCAATAATACAGTACAGAGTAACTAAGATAATACAAGCTGACTCATGCGATATTTTACACATTATAGAATGTAAGTAATATAACTAACCGCTGTTATGTTAGTTAAGCAAATTGTTCATAGATGGCGCCTTCTACATGACAGTTTAATATAGTTACATTGCATATCAACATGCATTCCTAATGAAAAAAAAATTTAACATTCATTTTTATTTTTCGACAATAGATTAGAACATACGCTTTACAACGACGTTTGATTCATAAATTTTGATGAAGAACTAAGAGAATTATGACGTTGACATAAAAATAAAACATCTGTGAGAATTCTAATATATAGAGATACCGCCTTAAAATGGTTTACGTAGTGCGTTAAAATCTGATTTAAAGCTACTTTGACCAGTAAGTTGCTACTTTCACGGCGTTGTCCGAGCTAGTCATCAGATCACTCATTGTGCATGTGGAGGGGCATGTCGGACATGTGAGCAAGTGTGGCATGGACTGCATTTGGATACCACACTGGCACTTCGTGTCACTCTTAGCGATTATGCTCTACCGGCTAAGGTTACTCCTATCTATCGAGACTCTTCCAAACCTACCAGTGCAGTTCGTAACCATGAGGTAGTTTTCAGTTGCTGCAACATATCCTGGAGGTGGAGCGTGCTTAGTAGTCCATAGATCAAGACGATCTTCACTTGCATAACCGCTGGATGATAAGGTGGAAACGAACAAACTCTTTCGGCTTTTCAATAACTAAAAATTTAACATATATGATTAACAGGGGGAGAGCCCAGGGCCGGAGCGGCGGAACGGAGAGTGTGACCCACCAGCCGACATGCCTCCGTCGGACACGCCGCCCGCGCCCTCTGCACCCCCTCCCGAACCTCCTTCCACCAGTTCGGTAAGTCATAGTTATTTTTAAAAGAACCGTCAAGGAAATCCCGCCACCGGTAACAAACTTGTTAAAAAGGTTGTCAGAGATACCAGGATTGTCTTAGGATTTTTTAGTTTATGTAATCTCGGTAAAATGACTGGGCAAAATCAAGATCAAAAATACTTTATTTAATATAGACCCTAAGAAAGAAATTATGAATGTCAAAACACTACCATTGGTTCGGACAAACATCTCTGTTCCGAGAAAAGCCAACAAGAAACTCGATCGGGTTTATCAATTATTTTATAATAGCTGTGCCCGCGGCTCCGCTCGCATAGACTACATTACCGTCGGTCGAGCGCACGTGCGAATCTTGTTGCCCCTGCTCAAAACACGAAAGAAAGACAAAAATGCTTCTGTGGGTGATCCATAGAAGAGATATATGCTTTCTGTAGGTCTTTTTAAGATCTACAAATTATGTAGGACATTAATTTGATATATCTCGTATGGTTAACTTAAGCCCCCAAATTCGTCTTTTTCCGAATTGACTTACCATATCGTCACTGCTTATTTCGTATGTCATTTTTATCTTAAAAATATATCGTATAACCTGGCCAGATAACATAGCTATGAATTAAAATAAAGAACATGTAAATCGGATAAGTGCTTTTGAAAGAAAGAAAGTAATGACATTTATGACACACACACACACAAATTACAAGAAAAAAATAAACCACGAATACAGGTTTATGTTCTTTTAACGCGAAAGGATAGATAGACAGAGAGACGTTGGGCTTTATAATATGGAACTGTCTAATTCTTGTTTACAATTATTAATTATATTTAGTGAATGTACAGAGAGGGAGTCATCTCCAAACATCACTATCATTCACGTAATTTGCTTAGGGATCTTATTATAGAACCTAACACAATTACCAAAAAAGCTTTTATTAGTCTTACAAGCTTAAAACATAGGATGGTCAATTTCAATCTAAAACTATGCCGGTCATTTACAAAATAAAGCTTAGCGAAATTTTGCGAACTTACATGACACACAAAAGTCTGTACACACACAAATCTATCTATGAAATTATCTAATGTAGGTACTGTACACTTAAATGACAATATAGGCCTGATAGATGAGCTACCACTTTCAGTGGTTCCCATCATAAGGGCCTGCTGAGTTAACGGCTGGTTTTAATGACCTAATACTTTTCGCTTTAAATTTTTATTAAGTTGCATTTTCTAAGACACGTATTATTTTGTACTTACTGTATTCAAGCAGCAATTAATTCAAAATAAATTATATATAATACAGCAAACTCAGAAGCCGCGTTCGATGGTAGTGTCTTTGACACCGGAGAGGCAGCGTGAGACCTGGGCAAAGAAAGCAGAATTTCTTTTGGCTGTAGTGGGATTTGCTGTCGACCTTGGCAATGTGTGGCGATTCCCGTATATCTGCTATCAGAATGGCGGCGGTAAGAGTTTTTTCAAATCATTATTTATTTAACTGCTAGACAGGTAAGCCACTGTGTTGGTTAACCGCAAATAGATGCTGGATGGTAAGTAACGACCATTCAGTAGGTGTAACAGTCGTCATATTGGCACGATAAACCGTGTCACGTTCCGAGATTAGTTGGTGTACATCCAGTAATTAAGGGGAGTGGTAGGAATCTGTATCCGATTGAATCGCGATCACGATAGATAGATGATCCAGGAGATCTTATTTGTAAAATCCAGTCACTATACCGCCAATCCTTTCGACAGGTGCCTTTCTCATTCCGTACTGCGTGATGCTTCTCTTTGGTGGTCTTCCGCTGTTCTTCATGGAGCTTGCTCTTGGACAATATCATCGTTGCGGATGCCTCACGCTATGGAAAAAGATATGTCCAGCTTTAAAAGGTCAGTACAGTGTCATTGTAAAGGCAGATTTATTTATCTTGAATTGAAGTTCACTGATTCCTTATAAAAGGGACGTATATCAGTTTGTTAAGACAATTTAAGCAAAACTCTAAGTAAAGTGCACTTAATGATAAGTAAGGTACTCATATAATCCAAGAATTCGTGAAGATGTGTGAAGACAATGATCTACTGGAGATGCCAAGAGTCATGGCCACTATCTCACCTGATGTTAACTAGCGATATGGCCAAGATGGTGACACGCTAAGCCTAGTGGGTTAACTGGCTCTCAAGTGTACCTGCCGGAACACAATAGGTGATTTACGACATATTTTCAACTTGAGAGTGTTAGCTAGCCAGGCGGGCATTAGAAAATTGTAGGGTTTCGAACTTACGTCGATATTAAGATGTCCGTACACGCTACCACTGAATCATCATTGCTTTGAAACGTCCACGTCAGATCCTATGGGATCCGTATTATGATATAATACACCGATCGAGTCAATAGGACAGTTTTCTCCCATACATTGAGTTAAAAACTCCGAAGTTTGTAAGTAGGACATTTACGCACACAGCCGATCTGCCAGTAGCAAGTTGAAATTCTAGCCCAGACCTCTACTTGACAGTAAGCCTTTTCGAGATTTTGTATGTGACCGTCATTAACCTCGTCGTCAATTATTGGGTTTAGTATTAACGGTCAAACCTTTAATTTTTCATACATCTATTAGTAGCGCCCCTAGCGACTACGCAAAGGAACTAAAGTAAACAGTGCAATAAATGAAACATTTCAATTTACAATAAAAAAAGTAGTAATAGCGGTCCATGTCAAATAAATATGTTGTTACTTCAGAATAAGATGCGCAGATATGTTGCGCGGGGGCCAACATAACGACTTCGCTATTTTTCTTCCGAACTAATTTACGTACGCGTGCTATATATGAAAATTGATTCTGAACGAGTAAACTAAGAAAAGACAAAACATGCTTTATATTAAAAATATCGGAATTTACTGTTAACATATTGGTTATTTATTTTTCTTCTTTAAAACTAGATACATTAAACACAATGCAATCGTTAAAAATCGACGACCACAAACAAACAGGGAACGCGACAACACTGAGAGATTGTACTTGTCCCGGGAGACGCAACGTTCAATCACTTCAAACATCCCCATCGCATCGAAATAAAAATCTTTATTCAGTATTTAACGATCGGCAAAGTATTTTTGTGGCAATCACTTCACTTCCTTGGATACCATTGGGTCTGGAGTTAATAGATTGAGCTTACATTGTCTTTATATCTGTAGGCGATACTTATTTTTAAACTCGAGAAACAGCTACATATTCTTTTTAATTCTGCATAGATTAGAATTGTGAAAATTTCGACTGTGGGTGCGAAGTTTAAGTTTTAACCCACTTTTTTGCTCTCGTAATTACTAATTATGACTAATCTTTATAACAAAATTTATTGTCTTTTCATATATCTGTTAATATAAGTACATTATTCATACTTTTAAAGTAAATGTATTTAATTTGCTAGCTTTGTATATAAAAAAGTAATAATATTAAAATAAATCTCTATTCTTCGCCTTTCCTTTTAAATAATTACATACATACTGAACTTATAAAATTATCCGTTTTCCTTTTTATACCATGTTGTTTTCATAACTTTACAAATTCGTATAATACGTATGAGTTATAAGATTTTTTAAGAATACTAGAAAAAGATTTTCAATTTTTTTATTATTGTGTGTCCTGCTACTACTGTGTAAAATAATTACTATGTATTTCGTATTAAACGCGTGCGGAACAGCGAGGAACAGCAATTTATAAATGTGTTTAAATTAACCAGATTTCATCTACTATAATAAAGATCAAATAAAATTTATAAATTCACTTAGATATCGGTCCAGAGAACCGGAGCGGAGAGTCATCGACTAAACGCTTCTTATAAATATACAGTAGCCAATGCTTTTACGAGAAGACAAATAGCATTGCGTTAGTGGATGAGTTGCCCTTTGTTAAAATGTATGAAACTGTAACAATCGATCCGCCATACATAAAGATTTGACCGTTTGCGTTTGGGAATGTCGTATGCTTTAACTTCTAATGAAGTTTTGCGTCGAACAAACACTTTGAACTGTGAACATAAGTTTTCTATATAATTTCCTGGGGGACATGATATGTCACACGACAGTACGCCAGGTATAACACCCGTTAATATCTAGCAATCAAACGTAGTGGTAGTGATCTGCACTCAACCATGTATATAGTGATAAATCCTTCACAATGTGCCTCTTTCGGTTTGTCGCTTTTCGGGTTCAGCCAGTGCGGAGAGGATAGACTGCAAGCCGGTATTACAGGAACGACCAACGATGAATGTTGATCCCCCGGTGGTCGCCGTTGTTTTCTGATTGTACTGTGCTGACCATCAGGTACATTAATGTACTACAATAACTACTACTACAATAATAATGTTCTTGTGGTGAGATGCGCTCGCAAGACTGGACTGTATCCCATGTATGTCCAAGTTGCCTTTAGGTACATGGTGATTTGGAATAATTTTACCGAGGTTGCAATAAAAAAAAACTCAATATGTGACTTGGTATTTACTGACATTGATTGCAGACCTACTTAGGACCTGTTCAAACATTTACTCCGCAGATCACGCTAGGCCGCGCGCATACAACTATCACCAAATAACATGATATTTATAAAATAGAATCTTGTATAGTCTGGTTATGAAAAAATATAAATCTACTCTTGGTTTCTATTGACCAGAAAAAAAAAACAGAATCAATCAATGTATTTTAATCAAACTGGAATACACATATGTAAGTAATGTATTTACATTAATAGGACGAGGAATATTAATACAAGGAAAAAAAACGTTTCTTAACCTTCCTGAAATAAATAAAAT
This sequence comes from Saturnia pavonia, assembly GCA_947532125.1. Classification (NCBI taxonomy): domain Eukaryota; kingdom Metazoa; phylum Arthropoda; class Insecta; order Lepidoptera; family Saturniidae; genus Saturnia; species Saturnia pavonia. The sequence continues at coordinate 16,332,432 of OX383906.1, forward strand.
TATACCTATAGCGAATTCTTCACGTCACAAAGAGGTGTTTTACTCATTTTCATCTAATATAAAAATTTATAAATGGAAAAAAAGTTAACGTTCCACAAGAATTTTTCCTCGTTTCGTATCCGTGCCGTATTGGCAGCGAGCAACAAGAAATGATGCAACTTTCCTACGGATCGTCTAATTTGACCAATCGGTAACATTTCTCGATCGAAACCATAGAACCTCCTCAAAGACTATCTACGACAATTATAACCAAAACATAAAAATGTTTCATTAAAGCTTTACTTGGCTTTGTTAGAATGACAATGTTTCAGAAACGCTGAAAGTAGAAGGGTTGGATACTGGTACCATTCGTAAATGTGATTTTATCTACAACTACCTCAAACTGGAGCTCGTAATTATTGATTTTTTTGCAAAATATAAAAAGTCGAAGTTGGTTCCTAGTATAGAAATAATATTATAGACCTAAAAAAATCCTCGTAACTATCCTTAATAGGTAGGGCTGGGCGAACATTAATTAGAACAAAACATTTTATACAAAAAGATGGAATTTTTAGTGTGATCTTGAGCTGTCATATTGTGGTTTTTATTAACTACCTAGATAGTTCTAACAAAGAAGTCACCATCATGTTAGACCCCACTTTGAAGATTAGAAAATACTACGAAGGCCTAAAAACATTGACACAGGCAGGTGCTTCTGAAACAAGAAGAAGATAGATTAGTCGTAGTTTTTTATAAAATGATGTACTCTATTACATTTCTAAAATACATGTTTTTTCTATAACCTATATACAGGGAAGGGCTAATAAATAGGGCACAGGATCTCATGAAATACGTTGAACATAAAATCTTACATGAAACCACATACATCATTTTTATCAAAAAATACTTGTCTTCCGTCGTTTCGTCCATATCAACAGGAATCGAACCTCGCACCCTCGAGTAAGTACCGCTTTATGTCCGTCCTTGAAATTGATTGCAGACATGTGACACGGTACGCGAATTATATATGAGTTAAACGAAATTAAATTTGAAGATAACATCATGGTATTTTTAAGTTACTAACAGCAAATATAAATTTGCCGCGTATAATTTCCACACGGAATTTGAAATATATTATTTTCGTATTTAGTCCTTCTTCTTCTTAGTCGGTCCCTCACTGCTGAGGATCGTGACTCTTCTTGATCTTGTTCAACTAGTTGTCTCCATTTGTCGCGCTCGGTCGCTCAGTGAAGTGTGTTACTTACTGTCATGTCAAGCTGCGCGGATATTTGATCTGAACATCTTGTGGGATTTCGGCCTCTAGGTCTTTTGCCTTCTATTTTCCCCATCACCATGAGTCTTTCCAGATTATCCACCCCTCTACGCGCCACATGACCAAAGTAGCGAGCTATGCGTTGTAGGATGTTAGACGACAGACGCTGAGCATTTTCCAATTTTAGCTCTTTCAGTACAGAGACATTTGTACGGCGGGCTGTCCATGGTACTCTCAGTAGCCGACGCCAACAGTACATTTCAAAAGTATCGACTCTTTGCCTATCAGCAGCTTTGAGTGTCCATGTCTCTGACCCGTACAGAGCAATGGAAAATACTAGTGCGCGAACCAGGCATATTTTGGTAACTGGTATTAACTAGTAACAAAAGTACTCTTCGTCCCAAATTTAAAAACTGTTGGTCCCTGGAAAGTACTCTATAGGTTTTGATAATCGGTAAATCAGTGAGACTTTGAAACTTTTATTATGAAGAGCTACCTCATTATTGCGTTAACCAAAAAACTTGATTTTTCTATTGCAATATAACGTCTTTAGTGTTCGATATTAATTTCAACTATATACCGCAAGCCGTTTTCAAGAAAAATACCTGGACATACGGATGTCATACAGAAAGATAACACAGTAATCCTATAAGGGTTTTGTATATTTCATTAGCTCCTAAACCCTAAAAAAGAAAGTACTTTTTTGTATGTTTCTTAATTCTATAACATTTGAACCCAGCAAAGGAAATAGAACATCGAAGTGCAAACACGGAATTGCTACAGCACGCTCGCCTTGTTATCATTGCAAACTCGCGCCATCTAGCCGCGAGTTAACCTAATTAGCGAGCGAGATACGATATCATTTGATTATCCCCGAGACGGCAGCTGATGGTGCTGATTCGATTCGTCGGATGCGTGAGACTCACGAACTCCACCCGGCAACTGAAGATTGGCATCAATTCGATTTCATTAATTTGTTTCCGACAGCTCCCGATGATTTATTGTTACTTGATAAATGCTTTAGCGCTGTTTTATCACTTCAGATAGGTTTATATGCGAAGGGATTGGATTTATTACGACTCAATTAGACACGATTCAGGAAAATAAAAGCACGTATTACACTTATACCTACAATTATTAACATTGAAATTGGTACTATAAGAAGAACGTCGTGATGAACACATAATATGATGATAGATATTTTCTAGCGCATGTCCCACCCTTAAGTTGAATAATAGTAATATAATAAATAATGAACTTAGTTCAGGACAGGGTTGAGTGGCGTAAAAGAAAAGACCTATGCTTAGCAACGTGTGATTACGGGGGGAAAATGATAATGATGATTGCGTGAAACAAAAAAAATGTAAGCTACATTCAATAATTATCATACTCATCCAGTTGAAACCAAATTACGCTTTGCGAGTCACATCCGTGTGCATTTTAGAAATAAATATGTAAATATTAGATATTTAAGTACCGCTGATGAAAGGCCAGTCTCGGAGGTCTTCTTAACTCATAGATAATATAGACAACTAGACATTTTCTATAGAGATCTCAAAAAAAAAATCCGTTTTCAAGACTATACAATGTACAAACTTAAAAGTAGAAAATAATATTTTAATTACTTCAAACCAAATATCATTAAAGAACAGTCAAGGAAATTATTGATACTTAATATGTATTTACAATTTATAATCAGCTATTTTTGGAGTCGGTGCTCTCTCAAATTCACTTGATAACTTTTGAATTGTAGATAATGAAGGAGCAGAATCGTGGTAAACAGCCATCATATCTTTATGAAGGATTTTTTCATTTTTCCTTATTTTATTAGGAATTTAATCACAGCGCGGTGTTCGAGTTTCTTTAACATTGTCAAGAACTAATGATCATAATAATGTGAATTTTCTTTTTATATATTATTTTAGATATTTAACTGTTTATGATGATTATGTGATGAGCTGTAACATTCTTTCACTGCACAATAAGTCATATATTGTGAAAATTGCGGGAGCTGTTTGCACTATAACTTCATTTTTAACACTGACGCTCCGAGCTACGTATCCTTTAAAGGCTAACTTAAAATGACTTCACTCTGTGTGTAACGACTGCCGTTTTGAGTGTTTTAGTACTATGTTCACTACATTACTTAATTATCCCGATACCGAGACTACATTGAAAGCCCATCGTATATATAAAATTTCTTTTTTTTTTAAAGCGTTTAATAATTTTTGAGAAAATTTATATTAGATCACCTCTGAAGTATGACCTGCCAAACAAAAAAAGAATCATCAAAATCAATTAATAATTGGCGGAGTAATCTAGTAACAAACATACAATCGAATTGATAACCTCCTTCTTTTTGAAGTCGGTTAATAAGGTAACTTCTAAAATATTCAGTAGAATTCAAAACAGAAAATATTTAAACTGTATATAATACATAAAATCATACAACTTTAGATTTACTGCGGATAGAATATCTACAATATAAAATCTTGATTACTAAACACCAATGCTGGTGGAAAGTTATCTATATATATTTATTTTAATAAAATCGTTAATAAACTTGATAAATTAAATGTTCTTCGTGATTTCTTTCCCAGGTGTCGGTTATGCGATCTGCATGATTGATATATACATGGGTATGTATTACAATACGATCATCGGTTGGGCTGTTTATTATTTGGTGGCATCCTTGGCGTCTATCAACTCTGTGCTACCATGGACTAGCTGTAACAACGAATGGAACACACCACTCTGTATGCCTGTCACTTCACCACAAATAAATCCTAACTCATCCACCCCTGCTAAGGAGTTCTTCGAGTAAGTAATCTATACATTATTAATATTATAAAGCTCAAGACATAAGGCGACCGCCCAAGCCGAGGTTCGGCCACTTTGGCACCGTTGACTTGCCGAGCGCCTTCAGCGCTCGCCCCCAAGCCCGGTGAAGCTGTGAAAGTGTTCTGAGGCTTCAAGGTCCTTAAGCTAATAGTATAGTCAGATCAAAAAAAAATGTGTGCAGCAGTTCACACGTGTCAGAAGTAAAACCTTCGAAAAATAAATAAATATTTCTTTAAAAATTCGATTAAATATCCTAAATTAGCTGAATTAATTTAATAAACTATTAGAACAAAATAAAAAAAATCTCTTAAAATATCCTATATCAGCGCGGTTCGAACTATCCAACACTCGTACGTACTGCGTATGAAGTCACACCACTAGACCAATCCGACGTCGATCACAACCATGAAAATCAGGACTTGCATTAACCGTGCATAATGTAAATGTATTCTATCTCATTCTCTCGTAGGCTAAATCCTATAAATGTATATAGTTGTCTCTTTTTACTGTCACTGTTCACCGAGGTTTCAAATCACAATAGTGCTAAAGCAGTTTTCACTTTTAAAGCTCAAGTCACTGTTTTTTTTTTAATGTTTGTTTGAGTACGCAAATTTTTGGAACTACCCGTTAGATTTGAAAAACCATTGTATACTTATTGAGGATACATATTTACATAAATATTTATTGAGGATGGTTATAGGCTCCTACGATCGTTTAATACGTTCCTAAGGAACGGAGCAGAAACCATGATCGTCAACTAACCTGGCAAACTGTCTACAAGTACGAGAAGTGAGAAAAACATAGGCTACATGATTGAGTTGGCGGCGGCGGTGAATTAATTTAATACGGGTGAAACCGTGGCGCACAACTAGGAAAGAAATAAAACTACAAAATAAAAAATTTGACAGTAAAATTGAATTTATTTTCTCCAGGCGGAATGTACTGGAACAACATAAGTCAAATGGTCTAGATAATATGGGTCCAATAAAACCTTCGCTTGCCCTCTGCGTCTTTGGAGTATTTGTGCTTGTTTACTTCTCTTTATGGAAAGGCGTCAGGAGTGCTGGAAAGGTAGAGTTAAAGAATACAATTATTTATTATTTATTTATGATATTCTCGTTCTGTATCCCTTTAAGAGTTACTTAAACAAGTAGTTTGTGTAACTTAAAAAAAATGTGTGGTTTTATGAGAACTTGATGAGAACACGGTGAAGGAGAAAGTTTAAAAATAATGTCACACATTAACATATATAGTGTTCCGAATTTACGATTATAATCCTTGACTGCACGGCATAAAATTTTATTTTATTTGCGACAGTGTAATGTCAGATACATGCAATATTCCGAACGATTATAATCCTTGACTGCACGGTATATATTCAATTTTATTTGCGACAATGTCATGCATGCGACAGATGAACGAAAAAATTCTGGGGCGATAGAATAAAAGTTTCACATTAAAAAAACAACCAACATTTCAATATGTCGATTTCGACTTAGGCTGTGTACTTTATAAATCATTAGCACAATTTATTACTCACTTTGGCTAAAAATTGTATTTGAATTTAGGTGGTATGGGTAACTGCTTTGGCTCCCTACGTTGTTCTTCTGATACTCCTGGCTAGAGGTGTCACGTTACCTGGAGCTACAGAAGGCATCCGTTACTACCTCACTCCAGAATGGCACAAGCTACAGAACTCTAAAGTAAGCATCATTACATAAAAAATAAACATGTTGGTTATCATAATGGTTTAAAAAAATGGCTATTTGATTAAGTTGAAATATTTATAATTTAGTTAACTGATCAATGGACTAATAAATAACAAAAGAAATTTTTCCTATCAAAATATCGGTCAAGGTCCCTTTTTACTAGTAATAGTTTATTTTAATTTTATTAGTAATATCACATTATTATAATAACCATTGCATAATATAAAAGAAACACAATTTATAAACTGAAGATTTTAAGGTACAATTGATACAAGATATTGGACAATCGTAAGTCAGCTTATTAATATGTATATAATATAGTATATTTACCATTACCCCTTTTATTTATATTGATCAGACTCCCATGTTATCTAAAGTAGCTAACCATAGCGAAAATATTGCACATTAGGTACATAATGTAAACAATCCAACTAACATCCGTCATAGTAGTTGTACATATGGTATATAGATGACCAAGCCCGGTAAAGCTGTAAAAGCCGTAAAGGCTCCAGGTCCCCTAAGGCTAAGAGTTTGTCAGTTCGAAAAAAAAAAAAAGAGTATATAGATGGCACCTTGAATATATTTTCATTAGCATCAGCAGATGGCATTCACAATGTTATAGTTTTTTTTTTAGAAAATCATTAATAATTCTAAACAATTTGTTAAACTGATGTTTAGATCATTAATTTTGACGAAGAATTACAGGGGATATGGCTTAACCAGGAAAAAATACCTTTGAGAAATGATTATACTAATAATAAACATAGAAATAATAATTTTAGGATACATTTAACAATTAATTAATAGATTCAGTGGCGACTACTATGTAAAACTGCTAGGGTTACTACTCTTTCAATTTCTTTTACCAGGTATGGATAGACGCAGCCTCACAGATCTTCTTCTCGCTCGGCCCAGGATTCGGAACGTTACTGGCTCTCTCTAGCTACAACAAATTCAACAATAACTGCTACCGAGACGCTCTCATCACTTCCTCCATCAATTGCTTGACCAGTTTCCTCGCCGGTTTCGTTATCTTCTCCGTTCTCGGGTGATTGTTTACTTTATCTACCGTTTTTACTTCTAAGTAAAGAGTTTTATAGTCGATTGTATTGCAGCATACAAATAACATATCTACCGACGTATAGTTCTGTATACTCTGATTCATGTCTTGTTTTCTTTATATAAGATATAATGCAAAGAGTAGGATGTCGAAATTTTGTAGTATGTTGCTTTTGTATCATCATGTGATAAAATTGAGTTTGATGAGTTTTAAGATTTTTCGGTAATTAAAAGCTAGGTTATAATAAACATATATACAAATAATCAGTAAGTAGTGTAACCGGGTCCTTAAAATATCTAAATGCAGTGCAATAAAAACTTGAGAATGTATTTAACAAAAGTATTTTCCATAGGTACATGGCACACGTCCAGAATAAAAGCATCGAGGAGGTCGGATTGGAGGGTCCAGGTTTGGTGTTCATCGTGTACCCGGAGGCTATTGCGACAATGACCGGCTCTGTGTTCTGGGCTATTATATTCTTTCTGATGCTCATCACGCTTGGGCTAGACAGCACCTTTGGTGGTAAGATGTATATCAATTAAGGAATTTTGACAAGGAAATCAACCTTATAAACATTAAGTCGTAGAAACTGTAGTAAAACATTTTCCCGACTTTGTTATCTGTAACTAGGCACGGGTATGTACTTTAATGTTGCAATACATTTGTGTCCTGAATTTCAGACCAATTTATATTTATGATTTATCATATAATTTTTATAATTTATTCTATAAAATCTAGTTGCAGTACAGCACTCAGGTAACACAATTTTAATATAACATTACATTATATCTCCCCACAAACGGGCTACGATACAATTGTAGGAATCAGGACTCGTTCCTTGCCATTTTAATGTAATTGCATAACAGTGAAATTAATTTTTATCACTGCTATTTCACACGTGCTAAGTGAAAATCTGCTATATGTAATATAATATGTTAAGAGGGAGGTAGATAGAATGGGGCTACATAAATTTCAAATTGAAACAAATCTCAAAAGAACACGCGAAGGAGCCTCTCTCTCGTCCAAGGAGCTTTGTGAACTTTTTTTGCTTTTCGACCTCATATAAAAAACCTGATAAAAGACAGTGTGTATATTACAATTAATGAAATATGTATAAATGCTGGTTTGCAATATTTCCAATATTAATTATGTTTTCTTATTTATTGCTATATCATCCATTTCACATGAAAAACAGCAATAATGTGTGAAATTTTTCATGTCTATTTGTATGTAACACACTTTATAAATAAACCGCAAGTAATAAGTAAAAAAAAATTTATCGCATCTCTGAAGTTTTAATCTATGAGAGCAGAAACCGCGCGCCAACTGTTATGTTATATTTTACTTTTAAGGTTTAGAGGCAGTGACGACGGCTCTCTGTGACGAATACCCGCGCGCTCTGGGCAGACATCGCGAGATCTTTGTGGCCTTGTTGTTGCTTTTCATCTACATATGTGCTCTACCAACCACCACATATGTGAGTAGTATTTATCTTTATAGACGCTCGAAATCTTTGACTCTTTTTAGTGGAATATTTACATGATGTTGGCATAACGTAATAATATTTTTAAAGAAGCATGAGTAGAGTTAATAAAAAATGTAGAGTAAGTTTGAGTTAAGTAGAGTAAGAGTAAATTTGTGGCTTTATTCGCACTAACAAAATTCAATATTAGCATAAAAAAACAATAATAGTTAAATACGCAATATAAAATAAAGATCCAATTCCAAATCATGCTTCGTTATAAATAATGAAAACGCCTAATAAAGAACAAGGAATTGAGAAAAAGGCATGATCTTGTTTTACCGACAGTTCAGCGGTTCATTGAGATAATGTTATAAGGTGAGATGGAGAGTTATGATGACTCGGCAAGATAAATGCTATTAAATGATAATTGGCGGACTACGATTCACAGTAATGATATTCAAAATGTATTGAATACGGTTCGAGGATATTCAGCTTTCATAATCTAGACTGTATTGTAATATATGTAGGGGGATGGAACAGCGAGACTGCATGTAGGAACAGTTTTTATTGTAGTCAACTTATTGAGGACTTCACTATCCTGCGTGTCGTCACAGAGCACACCTGTTGCGATCGTACCCAGTCAATAGTACGAATAATAAGTCAATAGTATGGATTCTGTAATCACATAATCACGATTCTCCGACATAATACGAGTATTGTAAATAGTATGTTATTTACAACTTAACGTATACGTCTAAAATAATCTAAGAATAGAAACAGTTGATAATTTAACATGGATTTTATGTGGGGAAAAAGGTTTTTTTTTCTTTTATGTTGCGTGCACAGTACAGTACAACTTATTCACGTTTACTTAGGAACTTAAAACATAAGATGGAAAGTTAAAATATTAATAATTACGATCGGAATTCAGCGTCTCGAATTTGGTTTCAAGTATCTACTTCTAACAATATGTTATTGTGAAATTTTGATGTTAAAAAAGAACACAGGTTCTATATTTCAATAATAACGATCTTACTATTTACGTTTAATTTTTAATAAACATACTGCTTGATACTTCATCATAGTCACACCTGAAGGAAAGTAAAATGATTTTGTTATTAATGTCATGTCGCATCTGATTGTTAATCAGTGAGAGCTGCAATATTCTCAGCTCACATCTCGCGCGCCATCTGTACTATAACTCTTGTTTTAACCAGATATTCTAGTATATTTTCCTTCCCCCTAGGTGGCAAAAACATGAATATATGTATAGTTAGTTAGATTGAATTCTAATAGGGAATTACGAGTAGTTCGCGATGGTTGCATATACGGCAACAGCCCAAGACGACGTCGTCCACTTTGGCATCCTTGCGCTTGTTGCCCTTTTTACTTGGCTGCCTTCTGCGCTCGCCCACAAGCCCGGTGAAGCTGTCGAGGCCTCCTGGCCAACAGTATAGTCAGTTCGAAAAAAAAAACCTACTATAATAAGTACTTTACACATCACTGAAACAACAGGATTTTTTGATAAATTACTTTCACACGTTATCTTTAACCGAAGAGTGTGTGTAGATGTGTTCTAATGAATTATTCATACGAACCTCCCTCCAAATGATCGCAGTAGCACCGGTGAAGTATAGAAAACTGTTTCACGTATATTCTAAACTAGCTGTGCCTCGCGGTTTCACCCGCGTATAATTTAAAAAGAAATCGCTGATTGATGATTTACAATGTTTTTATCGTGCGGCCAGGGTTAAGCGTCATAACTGGAACGGCTCGTTCGCGCCACTACACCTATAGTCATAGGCCCGAGCCGACTAGAATTTTACATTATACCATAAACTATTTGTCTAAATAACATGCTATAAAGGCAAAGAAAATCTACATAAAATCTTGTTGATTGTCATATTATGCCATGCCTATAATAATGCTCATAAATCATGTTTTAATCACTTTGTCACAAAATACCTTACTGGGGCTTATGTATAAGAGATAGGCATATGGTATCGCGGGCTAAGGAGCCAATATTTTTGTAGAACATTATATTTACGTATCTCTAACCATTACGCCAGCGCACGCGCATTAAACAGTTAGGGAGCGCTATGTATTCCGACTTACCTAACAAAAATCAATATTTAAGGCTAGCTGAGAAGCGTAGTCTAATGCTAGATAGCCTATACTATCTTCGTGAATCTGGCTATCCTATGCAAAAAGAATTTTTCGAATCCGACGGGTAGTTTCAGAAATTAGCGTGTTTAAACAAACAAAATAAACTCTTCTGTTTTATTTAATTAGTATAGATATTATAATATTATATGTATTGAAATAAATTACACAAAAACAATTAATTAATAGTTTCAAACAAGATAACAATAATTTTGTTAAAACACCCATTGTTCGATTAAATTGTGGTTCCCGATCTACACTTACAACGAAACGAATTAACATTTAAATAAAATCGTATACATTTTTAACTTGTCTATATTTCTATAACTATAAAAATTGATGTATGGATTCCAAAACGGTTGGAGCAATTTTTTTTAATTTTCAGACAACCTTCATATTAGCTCCGCGGATATCCCTGTAAAGTTTGAAAGCGATTCGATTTTAAAAAAAACTGAGCCACAGCAACGCGTGGCCGGGTTTGCTATTATTTATAAAAAACTTATGTGCGTCTGTAAGTGATCGTGTAACTTCTGAACAAGTTGACCGATTGAGATCATATACACATAATATATTTGTTTTATCGAGAAGATGGTCCATAGCTATATATTAGGATCTGATGGGTTGTGTCGCTGTGGTCCAGCCATTAACTACTGGAAAGGCCATCTGCCGGGCCAGCTAGCACTTTATAGGTGTTAGCATTCGACCACATATTTCACTTGAATTAAGTGACGATGTGGCCTAAGATTTTAACACGCTAAACCTAAAGAGGAGGTTGCTGCCAAGTGAAACTGCCGGAATACCCATAGGGACTGTAGGTGCTTAGCGACATATTTTCAAATTAGGGGTGTTTGGTAGGAGGTATTAGAAAATTCCCTAACACCATGCTATGGTTTCATCACGTTTTCCTTTACTGACAGCCCAAGCTTAGGCTCATCCTTTCATACCGTCACGTGATATTGTAATCCAGAACTATCTTACAAAAAAAAAAAGGTGAAAAAACTTATGTGTGGGTCTTCGAGTACTCATTGCGAATTCCCTCAGAATGCGTTACACATGAATAATGTAATTGAATATATTTATCCCCTTCCCGTTCCACCACGTCGTGCGATATCTCCAGGGTTGATTTATAGAAAAACATTCATTTATTTCGTAGCTACTACAATCAATTTAATGAGGGCTTGTTAGTATTAATAACTAGTTGTGCCCTACGGTTTCACTTGTGTTAAAATTATGCGACCACACCCACTTCCGGTACTATCTCAACTTTACAATATTAGTACCGATAATAACAACCTGTAAGTTACTCACCGTTGGGTAAAAGCCTCTTACTGAGGGAAGGTGTGAGTTGAAACACTTTTTTTTTTTTTCGAACTGACTACACTGTTAGCCTGAGGGGCCCTGGAGCCTTTACGGCATTTACAGCTTTACCGGGCTTGGGGGCGAGCGCTTAGGGCACTCAGCCACGAAAGCTAAGCAACAACATCCGAGGGTGCCAAAGTGGCCGAACCTCGGCTCGGACTGTTGCGCGTATGCAATTAAGTCGCGATCTGACTAATTCCCTATCCGTAATTCGATCTAAACTAACTATACATATATACACGTTTCTGCCCCCTGGGAGGAGGGAAGGAACATGTGTATGTGTATTTAGTGGTCTGAAATATTGTCTACTCTAACTAGGCAAAAAAAGAAAAAAAAAGGTCCCTTACAGAACCTATGTACCTATGTGTGTTGTGCATGTGTGTATAATGCAGTGTCATGTATGGCTGTGAAAGCTAGTGATTGTAGAGTCACTTGTATCGCGCGAGCGGCTGCTTGTCTCAAGGGCTCCATGCCGATGGATCGGACCTAGGCTTGAGTTGCCGCAGAGGAGGGCGGTCGTGGCGGGTGTGCGGGAGCGAAGTTAACCGTACGTCCCCTGCGGAGGGAACGGTGGTTTCGTGGGCGTGGGCGCGAGGACGCATATGTTGCGGGAGCGGACGCGTAGTAATTATTAGCTTTCTCGATGTCGTCGTCGGGATCGACAAAGAGATTTCGCGGACGGCGTTTATAACGTTTGGCAACGGGGATCGAGTTGTCTGGGACGTAGTTCACGGTGGATTTTACGAGCGGGTTGAGGTGATTCGAAGCGCTATCGAAGTATCTCCTGGTGAGATATTTCACATAGAGTTGAAACACCATGCAACCACGACGTAGTAGCGATTTTAAACGCCGACAAAACGTCATCAAATTATTGTTATATGCTTGTTACTTCACTTTACTGCTTCCGGAAAATTTGGCCGTAAAGTGGAAAGAGTCCTTATAACGAATCAATTATTTTAAAATAAATGCAACAGATTTGAGAAAAAGGCAGACATAGAGCACGAATCACGTAAAGGTCGCCAAAAATCAAATACAATTCAAAAGCAAATACTTATTAACTCCTGTAAATTTTGAAAGAAAACGTCATGCATCGTAAAATCGCCGTTCGGTTTAACATATTTTTTTACAACCCCTCTTATGTTATTATTAGTGTATATATACTTTAAAAATTATTTATGAAAATGTAAATAACCAATAACAAGGTATCTTTTCATTAATAACAAATTATAAAGGATATTGTTATTATTTTCCGTGTTAATTGATACTGATCACAAAACTTCTAAAATATAGCTAGTGAAATAATTTCCTTTAAGATAAAACATAAAGTATTATGTATGCTGCTTTGGAAGATCATTTTATTTACAACCTGACTACCGTGAAATCAAAATAAGAGTAGCTTTTTGTGTGTGAAGTGTGTTTATTAGACAAAGATATGCATATGGAAGAAAAAGTTATATGGTTCTAAAGCGAACATTATTGAAGTGAATAATTTATAGAAAAATCAAAGATGTCCGGTAAAATTTTTAAACCATCGGAATCATCAGAGATAAGAATGATAAGTTAATCGCAATTTCATAATTAACGCAAACAAAACCTTACAAGGCGTTTAGTACAAGAAATAGACAAATTAGTCGTACCGTGTCTTAGACTTAGTAAGACTCATAAAAGATTTTTAGGTAATAGTGTTAGGTTTTATAATAAGATCCCGACGCACATTAGGCATTGATTTGCCAGACAACGAGTTCAAGGACCATGTCAAGCGGGTTTTACTGTCAAAATGTTATTATAGGGTGGATTATTATGTAAACGATAGTGATGTCTGGAAGTGACTCCCTCTCTGTGCATCCATAAAATTATTAACTAAATAATTAACTGTAAATATTATTTGTACAGTTGTTTTTTTTTTTAGAAAAGGTATGCTCGATCGAGTTTCTTGCTGATTTTTCTCGATGACTGGGATGTTTTCCGAACCGGTAGTAGTGTTGGACCCTCATGAATAGGCACTTCCCATGGAGAAGCTCTCGGGGCCTACATTGAATAAAGTACCTATTTCTTTATTTTGATTCCAGGGATAGTTGACATTTGGCCCCTGGCTATGTTTATATATCTGTGAATAGTGATTTAACATTTTTATTATAATTTATTAACGTTTTACTCTCTGTACTGTCCGAAGGGCGGCGTTTACTTGGTGGATCTTCTGAATGTATACGGTCCTGGATTGGCCATATTGTTCGTGGTGTTCGCCGAAGCTGCAGGAGTCTGCTGGGTGTACGGTGTCGACAAGTTCTCGGAGGATGTACGCAGCATGCTCGGACACTCGCCAGGATGGTTTTGGAGAGCCTGCTGGTCTTACATCAGGTAATATAGGGCTTAAGTTTATTTTATTAAACTTGCTATTAAATGGTAGGACCATTGCAAGATTCAACTGGGGAAGTATAATCTCCACACCCTTATTTTTACTTTATTATAATTTTGACAAGCTAGATTTTGTCAAAATCAGCACAATTTTATTCTCGATGACTGGGAGGTTTTCCGAAGCGGTAGTAGTGTTTGACGTTCATAAGTGCCTGCTTAGGGCCTAAATTGAAAAAAAATATTTTTTGATTTTCCGTAAATCTGCAGCGCTTGCGCTACACAAGGGGAATGGCCCCGGAAGTAGCAATTTATTACTGTTGGCCTCAGTCAGTATTGTAACCGTTTTTGGAGTTATGTAGTGACCATTAACACCAGGTGAACTGCATGCTTGTTTGCTGCTACATATATATATATATATATATATATATATATATATACATATATATAAATGTGTAGTTATATTTTCCTATGATATTGGCGGGTCTTGCAAACGAGACGTGAAAGGGCATTGCGGCATGCAGCAAGCCGGCATAACATCGACGATTGCTGATAGAATCGGTGTACCGTTGGTCACCGTTGTTAGTGGACAGTTTCGTATTTACCAAAAGGTGCTATAAATTCATTTTGAACAAACAGCTAGTATATGTAAATCAGATATTTTCAGAGCACAGTGAAAGATTACACTGTACATGGTAAAGTTAGTAAAAGATTAAGGATAATTTACAAATAATAATTACATTAAATGGAACATACTAACGTGAGTGGTAGTTTCTATTAAAGTTTTTCATTCTATTGACAACTTTAATTCCCTGAAAAACAGTCCAGTGTTCCTCCTGGTTCTGTTTGTGTTCTCCGTGCTGTCACACGAGGAGATGCTGGGCGGCGAGTACGCGTACCCGCCCTGGTCGATCACAGTCGGCTGGATCATGACCGGCACAACCGTCTCCTGCATACCGATCTACATACTTTACAAGATGCTTATAACACCTGGGAACTTTATTCATGTAAGTGATTTTATCTTCATCTTTAAACGTAGAAAGGACTAAAAAATATATCATTCAGCGAAAAAGTTTCCTATTTGTGAATGAATTGTCAGAATGGTATCAATAGTTCCAAATATTACCTCCTAAAAACATAGAAAACTTTACGTCTTTATAATAGTTATGTGCTGGTCGTCTAGACGTTGTTTTAGCTTTTCCAGTAGTCAAAAAGTCGATCACAGCATCATATTGCGTTCGGAGATAACATAAAAACATTCCCCAATGAAAAAACACTTAGATCTAACTACTTTCATGGTGATCGGTCAAACGTTGTTGGAGTTTAACAGTCTCATATATACCAACATCTATTTTTATATATAGATTAGCATATAAAGATTTTCCCAAAAGCAAAAAGGAGTGTTATCTAGATATAATCTATAAGAGCCTATGAAAGTTTGTAAACTTAATTAAACTTGAAAATAAATTAGTATAAAATTACTTCGGAAATACGGAACCATGGGCGCCTTACCAACAACGACGTTAACCTGCGCACAAACCCTTATAGAAAAAGACATCGACGCGTTTACGTGTATATGCTTTGTATTAAAATATTATACCTACTTATTTAAAATTAAATTTTATTGTATAGATCATAATAATTGATCATGGTAATTATGGAGAGAATATAAGTCAACTACTTAAATTATAATTGTATTTAATGTGCATTTCGATATATAAAAAAGTAATATCGAGTGTGATATGTTCACAATAATAAAACGAGGTTTTTTAATTCTGTTTAGCTTTGGCTACACTCTCACCTTATGTTAAGTGATAATGTGGTTCAAAATGGTAACACTCTAAGCTTAGTGGGAGGACTGACTCTCAAGTGCAGCTAGCTGAACATACCTATAGAATCTTGTCGACATATTTTCAACTTGAGGATGGTAGCTAGCAAGGTGGGTATTAGAAAATGCCCTGCCATCATGATATAGTTTCATCACGATGTTTTCCTTCACCACGATGTTTTCCTTTATCACGATGTCGATGGACGCGGTGTCCGTACACGCTACCTAAGTCATAATTGCTTCAAGTTTATCGACCAACGACTGCCACCATCTTGACTCATTTATATTAGACTTGCCATGGTCAGCAGCACTGTTCTCACTAGTAGTATTCGTAATGTGTACCGCAAACTTCACTGGCGAATAACATAGAGTATATATGACTATCTTACCCAAAATTTATAGCGATGATGGCTCAATGGTAGCGTGTACGACTTCGCGTCGAGTGACGTGAGTTCGAATCCCTGTAATGAGTCTGAGCTTACGGTGAAGGAAAACATCGTGTGGAAACCATAGCATGGGGTAGGGCTTTTTCTAACACCCGCCTGGCTAGCTACCACCCTCAAGTTGAAAATCTTTCGCCAAACACCAATAGGTGTGTTCCGGCAGCTGCACTTGAGAGCCAGTCTTCCACTAGGTTTAGCGTGTTACCATCTTGGGCCACATCGTCACTTAATATCAGGTGAGATTGTGGCCTTTATGCCAAAACCTATCAAGATAAAAAAAAACAATAGGCAAAACAAGCAACTAAATTGACATATTTTTTTTTATAACTCACTTAAAAGTATATAAAATGTTAAATGTTTTGTCGCAGCGCATTAAAACAATAGGACGGCCAGAGGAGACATCCATACCACCTTCGGACTCGACGCTCTGCTGCAACCTGTGACCTGACAGCGCACATCACACACTACTCTGGGAAACAAAATCATCTACCATCGAGTGGCTCGTCTGAATATCTTCCTTATTTCACTAACATATTAAATATATTTATTAAGCTCTGAAAAAAAAAAGGAAAAAAAACTCATTTTTTGTATAATTTACTAGTTAAAACAAACAGACTTTGATAATACTAATAGTTAAATATATCGCATAATAACGGGATATAGTAAAATATTATATTCAAAAATATTTGAAATATTAAATTTATTCATTATAATCTATTTTATAATATTAGATTATTAGCATAAATGTATCGTACTCTATAAATAATCATTAAGTAAGTAGGTCTATGCATATTGAATAAGATTTAAATCTACATAAATAAATATAGTCATCCATATATTAATGTTAATATTGTCGTTTGGTAAAATATATATTTCTTGATATTATTTTATGATTGGTATTGTAACCGAATAATATACGTGAAATTAACAGTGGCATTTTCATAAATTTGGTTATAAAAATATCACAGATTACAGCAGCCTAATAAGGTGACTGTTAATTTTATCATAGTATTATTCAAAATATTTAATTATAGTGATATGTATTTTTAAGGGATAACAACGAACATAAACTATATAGAAGTATATATTATTGTACATAAAAACAGTATTGCTGGGCAGACTATAAAATAATTTAGTTACGCATTAATGGGCCTCAGAAACCCATAGATTGAAATAGAATACTAAAATTGACTAACATAATACTATGGTCTCATATTATAATAAATAGTATTTCTTAGTCAGTTTTTGGATATATGGAAAGAAAACTATGACTGAGTGTCCATTAATAGTTGTATACAAAAATATTCTTAGTGATGTAAATTAAACGTAAAAAATATAAGAACAAGAAAGCAAACCCCATTGTAAATAAATTTGATTCTACGTAGTATATGTAAAATGTGTATACATTTCTGTATTCCAGGGCAATGAATACATAAATGTTACAAAAATATTAAATATATTCTACAATTTATGTGTAAATAAATAATTCTTGTATCGAAACAAAAGTTTATGGGATCATGTGAATAGCTTTTTTTATTAGATTAGTATACAATTATTTTGAATAGTGAAATAATTGCTTTAATTTAAAAAAATGTATAAGGATTATTACTTGAGTAACTATTAACATTTATTTGTTTGTTTAACTATAGTAAGCATACTAAACTTTTATATAAGTAATATTGATAATCACATGTAATCATACATACATAACTTTCTTCATAGAAATATTGAAATTATTACGTAAGTAGGCTTTCATATTAATGGTATATATATAAAAAAACTAAGTAGTGTTAAATATCTAAAATTTCGTAGAACAATTTTCTTCTATAATAGAATATAAAATGTATTTAAACCTTAAAACGTAATTCCATAATTATTACTAATGAGGATTCTGATAAAACATTACTGTACTCGTACCATAATATTACTAATCGCCACTAACTTTGCTATCTAGCACAATAAAAGAACGCTAGTCTTCAAAAATACTACCGAAGCCTAGTTAGGGATCTTAGTTAGAGCATGTTAAATGTATCATGGTAAATAAAAAATATATTGATTATATGTATAATAAATCATATTAATCCTATACACAACTTGGGAGAATAAACTTTAACCCTTAGAGCATTTTTCCCCATTATAGGGGTAACTTTTGGTATATTTTACATTGGAAAAATATTATATAACTGTAGTGTAGCCATGTATACTGTGTCATAAATGTTTTTATAAAAAAGAAAGTAAAAAAAACAGTTCATATACCCACAAAATTGATATTTAAATTTTATTTATATTATCGTGTCATTTAGGATATATAAATGTATAATCGTTTTAAAGATTTACGTGTAGTAGATGTTAACATATAATCATGTTTAATGGATGTTTAGAATAAATGCAGATGTGTAGATAAGGCCTGCAGCAGCCATTACAGGTCTATCTAACCATTTGTTTAAAAAAAATCCTTTGTTTTCTTTAACTATGTATGATAGTTGCCTCCAAACTACAATACTGAGTTCTACCAACAGAGAAATGACAAAATAGAGAGGTCATTGTACTCTTTGGTCGAAACGGAGTGTCTTCATGTTAAGCCTTTCGTCATGTTTCTTAGAAGTTAGAATTAACCGTTGAAGCACAAATTAAAAACGATAAGACAAAAACAAGGTAAAACTTTCGTAATTAATCAAAATTAACCGACCTAATAAAGACCGGACCTAGTCGAGATTGTTTTTGTGAATATTATCATACAGTACGACAAACACCGCGGGAAAGCCAAGCCAGAGAACATGGCTATCCGATATGCGAGGGTTAAATCTACTGAAGCTATACCAGTCGTAACATCTGCGAATGGTCTCTTACCATCGTGTCTCATGATCTATCTGGGAAATATGTGATTTCATGAAATTTCGCTTCCATCAAAATTGCGGACAGCGGGTTTCATTTGACTCTATACGAACGGTCGAATGCCGAAAGAGAATCCCATTCGTCGTGCTCTTTTAAGTCAGGCATATACATGTATTGCACTTTTGATTATTATTAAAAAAAAAATACTCACCAAAGAGAATTATAAAATAAGGCAATTGTACACTGCCAACTCGATTGACAAACGAAAATGTCATTGTCGTCTTTGTAAACGTGAAGTAAACCAAAAAAAAAATTTCGTTCTAAAATTGTTAGTGTACCTAGAGTAAGCAATAATCGTGGTGTCCTGGTGAAAATGTCAAGCGAAGAGTTAGCTCTTAGGAGAAACCGACCGCTTGTATGGCGGGCAAGTCTGTGAGCTTCAATACACATTGCGTAAGTTTCGAATGATATCATTTCAAAGTTATCTACGTGGTTATTTTCAAATTTGAGCCAAAATCCATTTTTATACGAGCATTCTCTTCTTTACTCGGTTATTGTTTGACGATAATCTTACTTTATTTTATACGACGATGTGGTCAAAGATGATACAAAGGCTCTCAAATACACTTATCGAAAGGCACTAGTAAGTTTTTGTCGATCAATTTAACGATTTACCAACTTAAGGCAAGCATTTATACTCCTGCGCCACTATTTATTTTGACGTTTTCTTTCCCCGGAACTTCGGGCGTTACCAGTAATATATAAGTACCTGCATTACTGAAAACCAGTCGTCTCTTCAAAATATATTTATTATAAGAACCTGTAATTGTCACGTTAGAAGATTTTAATCGAAAACTACTACGATACGACGACGAATTTCGGCCATGAAAAGGCACTTCTCATTGTCAGAACACTATTAATTACCGGCTCAGAAAACGTCCCAGTCTTAAGAGCCGGCAAGAAACTCGATTGAGTCTATAACTTGATTAACTATATAAGTATCGTATACAATTCACTATAATTTTATTGGATGTAAAGATGTCACTTAAATTTTTCATTATATAGGCTATTTATTAAGGAAATTTATGGAGCTATGTGACTTCAAGGCTCTAAGGAGAGGAGCCAGTAACCATAACCGTCAAGCCGATGGGAAGTGTGAACAACGGTAGGCTTTACGGGTGCGTTGGTGACAGTGCGATGGAAATTTGATCGAATAGTTTTAACACGGGTGAAACGTGGGGTACAGTTAATTCCAGATGTAGGTGAAATGTTATATAGTGTGTACAGAGCTTGAGCGACTCCCAGTTGGAGTCGATAGCTAAATGGCTGAGCTGCAACGGAGAGGTTTGGGGCGTCGGGCCGACAGCGGTGTTCGCAAGCGCGGCTGCACTCTTCCTCTACAACGAACTCGAAGCTACGATATTTATTGTCGGAGATCACGCTCATGTCTCCCTCTTGGAGAAAACTTTGATTGTAAGTTGTAATCATTATTATTCTAAGAAATTTCCTGTATTTTTGTGCAAGTTTCACTACAAAAAGCCCATACCATCCCTCGTGAACGACCTTCGCACATTTACAGACCTGACACTGACATAAAACTTAGAAATTGTAACTGACTTAATCATTATTATATTAAATATAATTTAAGTACATAACTCAAAATCAAAAATATATTATTCATCTTAGGCCCTAAGAACGCACTAATGAACGTTAAAACATTATACCACGAGTTCGGAAAATATCCCAGTAGTCGAGAAGAGCTGAGAAAAAACTCGATCTTTTTTAGCTGTGTAAATAAGGTACCAATACATACAGATACTCATTCATTATATGTATTATTTTAGTAGATTTAAAGAGAGGAAACCACTCCCATACATATCTATCCTTCACATAATGATCCACCCATAATAACATTTTGGAAATAAAACCCGATTGATGTGATCTTTGAACTTATTATCCGGTTGTTTAACAGCAAAAACATGATCACAGGTACAAATATTTACGGTAAAGAAGCAATGCTCACGCTCTATTGAAAGGTCTGAAAGACCTTTTCACTGTTATCAAAATAACAAGCAATCTGTAACAAATCTCATAGATGGATGTAGTGTATTTGATTATAACATTGAGATAAAAAAAAACGTATGGGTAGTAAATCCAATGCTGTCTATCTATACTAATATAATAAAGTTGAAGAGTTTTTTGTTTGTTTAAACGCACTTAACTCTGTAACTGCCTTTCGGATTCGACAAATTATTTTTGTATGTGATAGCCAAATTCATAAGTAATATAAGTTATATGGGCAGTAACAATGAATGTCAAGGAATCTGGCAAGCTTTAGGAAGTGGACCATCAGGGCCACACGGGCGTGCTGGCGGCGGCGCCGCCCCGTGGATAGATAGTCGAATATAATTAAGACGGGTGAAACCGCATGGCACAGTTAGTTATATTAATAAAAAGTAAGTAGGATATGTACTTTAATGCTTTTTTAAATTTAACAGTTAGCACAACTGCTGCGTACATTGTAATGCAAGTATTTATTAACGTCCGCGGTTTTCATGTCGATAGGTAGATATAAATTAATGAAATAAAGTTTAAAGTATATATAAAAACGTACCCTTATTTTTAATTACAGTCGACGATGGTACTCGGCATGCTGGCTTTGATGATCCACCTCTGGGTCTGCTCCATGCGCTTCTTCCAATACTACCTCGATACTCTCATTAGAGATGTAAGTTAGCATAAGCATATTCTTTTTTAATTATTGAAATTCAGAAAAAACTTTTAAAAAGCGATGATGGCGCAGTGGTAGCGTGTACGACTTTGCGTCGAATGACGTGAGTTCGAATCCCTACAATGAGCCTGAGCTTTCGGTGAAGGAAAACATCGTGAGGAAACCATAGCATGGTGGTAGGGCTTTTTCTGATGCCCGCCTGGCTAGCTACCACCCTCAAGTTGAAAATCTGTCGCCAAGCATCAATAGGTGTCTTCCGGCAGCTGCACTTGAGAGCCAGTCTTCCACTAGGTTTAGCGTTTACCATCCTGGGCCATATCGTCACTTAACATCAGGTGAGATTGTGGCCACTAAGCCAAACCTATAACGATAAAAAAAAAAAAAAATTAATATAGACGTAAAATTTTTGATTAGATTTAAATCGGATAGCTGAAGTCATATTAATGCGTTTGGACCATAAATAAACCACGGATTTTATGGTTTTTGATTTTTTATTAGATGTACTCGTATTACGTAAAAAGAAGTTTCATGATACATTTATGGTTTTGAATACTTTATCTTGAAAATATTTTGCCTGGAATAATGAACTTGGCTAATATTTTTTTTATAAAGACTGTATTTCGTTTATTTTAATATTAGGTCAGGTTAGGCCAGTTCAACAATACGCCAATTTCATGTATAGGTAAGTTCCATTTTTTACAGGACATTTACATATTTATTTTTATATTTGTAAGGACATTTTAGTAGGACTGCAAAGTAACTGCACTGTGCTTGTTGGCAATCCTAAAACAAGGGCAATCACCGAGATATCCTTAATTCACCGATGATCTCCGCTATCATGCCGACCTGCAAACCTCTCGGCAACTGAATATACACTTGCTGATCTCGAAACCCGACAATCCAAAAGAGTCACAGTGACTGGTTTGTCACCACATGCATGGTCGTCGTCACCTGATCTAGTACAGATTCTTACCACCCCGCTTAATCACTGGATATACGGTGGCTGATTCCTGAACGCGACACGTCTAAGCGTGCCACAATAGCGGGCGATACACCTGTCCTAACCTACCACCCTGCAAACCCTGCAAACCCTGCAACAGTTTTCCTTATAACTTTATGATTACTACATTATCGTGACATTCTCATAGAGTCCTAACATGCTCCTGGAGATGACGACAGCCGGGCTCTTAGGTAGCCAGACGTCCGACATGGTCCCGCTTGGTCCACTAACCAGGTTCCTGCGTCAACAACAACCTCAAATCCACATCACCGTGTGCTGGTTCCTGTCACTCTGCTACGCTGATTACGTCAGAAAACATTACTGCCAGAGATTTAACATGCCTTATTTGGAACAGTGGTTGGTGTTTTTACTCTAAAGAGGTATGTCTGGTAGAATGTAATCTCTGGAAGCACCGATCCGATTCTTAAAAATGTTGTAGAATCCCACATTGAGCCGCATCTTTATGACTGTGAGTATTCTGATAAACTACATAATAGCACTGCAATTGTAAACCATTACACGTTCTTGAATAAATAAATAGTAGGGGTTTTTTCTACTGCTCGCCTGAGTAATTACCATTGTAGAATTGAAATCCTTCGTCAAGAAGTTTCGTCGTCTTATCGTACCTTAAGGTCAGTCAGCTTCTGAGTTTTACACCCTTTAGCAAGATAATTAGTTGAAGTCAATTGTGATAGCGGTGAATCGCTAATAATTATACGAGCTCCATTATTCTGATGATTGTAAGCGAAAAGCAGCCGAACGATTATGTAATATTTTCACCCGCCGGTGGCGTCAGGCAAACAGAGCTGCACGAGCGGGCAACCAGGAGCGTTCACCGAGCCATGGCCAAGGTCAACAGTTTCGTAGGATCAGTCCATCAGCGGCTGCGAGGCTACGGGCAGAACAATCCTCCCAGCAGTGAAATTAATACGTAATACTTTTTTCTTGTCACATCACTAGTATTTATTCATCTTGATATTAGTATCCAGTGAATACATGACCTTAATTTTGACATTGCCCATACGTCCTACGTATAAATTGTGTGTAAATATAACACTTATTATTATGTGATGTCAAACAAAGGTAACGTGTTCACAAGGTATTGAGGGAGCCAAAGCTTACATAATTCTGACGTAGTGTTTTCCACTTACTCACTGACAAAGTCACGACCAGTAATATCAGGATGTGGCAGCTAAAGCTGCATTATGTCTATATTTTTTTCGTTAACGTCTCCCGTTTGTTGCCACGGCCTTAGGTTGACTATTAAAATTCTACTCAAATATACTAACTCTATTGTAAATGGAGATTATAACATAATAGAGATAATAACATCATCAAATATTCTTAAATTGATGTTAAAAAAATTTACTAGTAGACTAGTTTTGGATACTTTTATCTGTTATTGTATGTCTCTATAATATTTGAAATCCCCACAGATTAGTGTTTGTTTCTGGCGTAAGTACCAATTATTTATTGGCGTACATAGCGTACTTGTTTTGTTGGCGGGGTGCTAGGGATCTGAACCCAGCCCCCATACACATGATGATAAGCCCGTTTGTTTTGCCTCTTTTGGGAATCAACCAGTGTATATGCCAAGAGGCTTACAAACCGGCATGATAGCAACGACCGGTGATGGATTGCCAAACTGCTTTCACCAGGCACAGAAACATTACTTTGCCGTACTATTATAAAAAAATACTGGCAAGTACGGCTTTTATCTATATCCTAAAAAACTCGGTTTTGAAAGTCGGTAATATAAATGTAGTTTTAGGCGTACAATTGTCAACTAGAGTGAGAGCTGTACTCCAAAACGCTCGTCGGCGAATGTCAGCGGGGACGGCAGTAAAACTTCATTGGGTGGCCGCTGGCGAGTCAGGGACAGCGAGAGTCAAAGCAAAGAGCTGTGCGTACGGCTCGTCAGTCAATCGAGCGAAACAACTGCTGATGCCATCGAGAAGCTCAGAGCATATATCTCGGTGATCATTTTATTATAATTTTGTTGCCTAAAACCAACGTTGTTATGAATGAAGCCTTCCCAGTGAACACGTTACCTTAGTTTGATATCATATTTACATAAAATTTACACGTGTGACGTGTGAGTGATGTCAAATATAGGTTGTGTGTTCACTGGGTTCTTACTCACTTAATACTGAGACATGCTACATTGTGAGGACATCAGATACAGAAGATTAGAAGAGTGGACTCTATGCAAGGTTCGCTTGCGTAAGCACAAATATCGCACCATGTTCTGGTCTGAAGGGTACGGTTGGCAACCCTCGCCGTCACACACGACGTTCCATCTCAATCCTCAAGAATAACAACGTATTACTGATTAAGTTCAGGACAGTAGTTCTTTTGTGAGATTGATTATAAATATTTATAGCCGTTAGTGAACACTTAACATCAGTTAGATTACATACAAAAACCAAACAGTGCAGTGGGTTATCCTCATTCGCAATCTATGCAAATATAAGTATAAAGCTTAAGAGATTGTTTGTTTGTACGCATTAATCTGTGAAACTGCCAGTCAGATTTGTAATGCATAAAAGTATTTTTTAAAGAAGGTATATAACGACCCTAAGGAGCGGAGCAGTAATTATGAACGTCAAGTTATCTGGAAAGCTATAGGCAAGTTCGGTAAGTTATAACACACGCGTGCGTTGGCGGCACGGTTGAGATGTAATCAAATAAAATTAATACGGGTGAAACTGTGGGCCACTACTAATAAAAAAGATATAATAAGAAAGATTTAAAGGATTTAGACGTGTATTTTTAAAATAACTGACGATTTTTTTTGGAATAAAAGATATTCAACTCCGATTTTTTTATTAGTACACAAATTTTGATTCAAAACGTAAGTTTTTCTGATTAAATGACTCATAAAGTTATTAAAATAATAAACAGAATCGAAATTGAGACAATAAGATCGGAGATATGGCCAAAAATGTAGAGTTAGGTCTCTAACGCTACTCAAAAAATTAAAAATGTACTCCCCTTTTGAGGATTTTTAGCGCATTGTCGATATTGTATTTTTGCTTGGGTTGATACCTATCAAAGAAAACAACATCTGATTGCTGAAATAAAATTTAATAGATTACTATTAGGGATGATTCATGCTACACCGGGTTAGATTCGTACCCTGGCCATGTACGGTGGGCTACGTATCCGGCCCGATGTAACGTGAATCATCCTTTACCTAATCATAAAAAAATAGTTTTCTCTTTTTTGTCAAATGTATTTGCACTCGGGTTTTTTGTTTTAGTATTTAATAATATTTTTTATTTTATTATACAGGCGACAAAGTGTTCGTGCGGCAGTTCACAAGAGCCCGGCGTCCGTAGTGCTGGCGGTACCCTTGCTAAAGAAGCAAAGTGTTGAGGACTGCCCATGGAGAAGCATGGTTGTGCTACCATTCAAATAAACTTAATAAAACTATTACATTTTTTCGACTTCATTTAATTATTTAATACCTTTGGTAACATCATAATTCTAGTATTAATTATAATTAGAATTTAGGTTAGGTTTAATAGCAGGGGTGGTGGATTTTTGAGCCATGCCCAACCCTAGAATTATTTGATGAATACCCCAGGATGCCAACCTAACACCGGGGTTTAGCTTCAACGGCCATCTCTTTTCAAAGGGTCGGGCTCCTTGACAGATAATAACCAAACGCAAAGGTGTGGGGGGATAGGAAATAGGTTGGCAGAACTGACGACGCGCGATTTATTATAACAGCGATGACCGTTGATGGATTGCCGATCTCTCGGTGGTAACCACTGTTATTGGATTTTACTGAGCTTACCATCAGGCTCAGTTCCATAGCTATGCTATGCTACAAAACAAACATCTTATTTAGAGGAAGCGGGGAAGTTTCAGTACTTTCACTCTTGAAACTTAAATTTAACTGTTTTTTTTTTCTTCTATTTCCTAACTTGGCTACTTAACCCTTTTCATTGAAGACCATTACTGTCATTATAAAATGAATGTAGAGTATCTCACTGTCCTATGATGACTTCACCTTTTTCTCAAATCTGTGATTTAAGTATTATAACAAGATGGTGGCTTGTGAACTTTCTAGCGAGTTTTTGTGGCATATCAGAATTCATTATCGATTTTATTATTTCCAATCCACTTGTACATAATACCACATAACAAAAACCACTATATAGTAACATTCCAAGATCCCTCGAAAAAAAAAAACCTTTTTTTACAAAATACCATAGGCATCATAGATTTAATACGTATATTAAATCTATGATGTTCCCTGTTAGCGTCATATGTATCTTTGTCAATATTCCTAAATAAAAAATTAGTTCACCTGACCATAAATTGACAATAACTATACAAACGTCACTAACACTCAAAATAAATATAGTAACGTAGACTCAGCAAATATGTAGATATAAGAAGTTCACAATTATTGCATTTCCAATATATATATTTTTTGTAATCGAGTCAACTGGAATGCTGAGCAGCTCTCTGTGGAGTCACATGCAATCTGAATGGTCCCAGGTAATGGTTAAAAGTCCGTTTAGGTATGAAATGTTAAAATCTGTAGTCGTCCATGTGTTTATGTAGGGTTGACGAGGTAGCCTATGGTGAATTATGGATTATCTTAAGAATTGGTTAAGTATTAATAAAAACTTGATAATAATGACATCACCTCTATAGTAACACGTGGAAAACGAATCTTTGATTGAATAGAGTTTCAATTAAACATAAAAATTAAATTAAAAAGCTTTAGTTTTGGTGACAATTAAAGTGCTACGTCCTATGGTAATTGATTTGTGTGGTACATGATTTGTAAGATGTCTCATACAGGAAAAATATTATTGTTATCTTCCTGAAAAAATCATTTACCATGCCTACAATGTTTTGCAGAAACCTAAACTGTATTTCAAGGTGAAAATTAATAAAAAATTGCCTAGTAGTAGCATTTACGGACACCGCGTCTATCGATGTGAGATCGAATCCCTGCAATGAGCCTGAGTTTTCGGTTCAGGAAAATATCTTGATCAAACCATAGCATGTTGGTAGGACATTTTCTAAAGCCTGTTTGACAGCTATGACCCTCAAGTTGAAAACCTGTCGCCAAGCACCTTTAAGTGTGTTCCGGCAGCTGCACTTGCAAGTCCTAGCGTGTTATCACCTTGGGCTATATCGTCACTAATCATCAGGTGACATTGTGGCTTAATGCTAAACCTATAAACAATTTAAAAACAGTATTTGAGTGTAATAGAGGGTGAAGTTATTTTAGAAATGGCCGATATTGAAAGACAAAATCATACAAATTTTCAAAAAAAGGTGTACCTATTCCTTCATTCTTTCATTTTTAACACGCTTTTTTTAGTTGATACAATGGGCAAAATGTGGAGACGATCTGATATCAGTGGTACCGACAGTTCTTTGGGCGGTTGGTGCAGCAGCTCTTGCGCAGAGTGTCATTACCTCACTCTTCAGACGATTCCTCTTCCGTCGTATACCATTATGGGAACTAATGTTTCAAGTGAGCATCTACTGCAAAGTTGATCTTAATTTACCAACATCAATCGGCACATAAATTTAACGTGTATCTAATACAAACTAAGTAGTTATTTAAATTTCTACCAAGCTTCGTAAAGAAAATTTTTGCTGGGTGTAGGATATGGTAAATGTATCCGACTGGATCCCGACCACCAGACACCAGGTATAACACTAGCCATAGTGGCACGCTCAGGCGTGTCACATTCCGGAATCAGCCGATATACATAGACTGCCGTTCTCTCGGTGTTGGCATTATTTATGGATTGTACTATGCTTACTATCAGACATAACACCTTTATATTGCCGTGCTATTAAAAAGTAGTTTTTTACCAGATAAATACCATGGTAAAAGCCTTTGTAAGCCACATACATCAAGTAATTCTAAAGTCTGAGTCACTAAAGCGTACGACGGTTGCAAATACTTATATTGAAAATGAATTCCTAATCATCCATACATAAGGATAACTAAATTATTTTTATAAAAAAAGTACTAATTACAGAATCTCCTATTCATATGGATGGTGATATACAGCCTGCACTTTTGGAGTGTACTCGTCAGACTTCTGAGAGCGGTCATCGAATATTGTTATACAGAGGTACTTATGGTTATTTAGAAACAAAAATCATATTAACTATACAATATCTATTAATACTAGGGCAATAAATTCATTTCCCACATACCCAGTATTCCACAGAATTTAACGAACTATGAAAGTATGACAAATACATTCTAATACAGTCGATAGATTCACGGTATAACTGGACCACAAGTTAAACAACATAGCTTAGTAAACTATGGACAAATCTTTGCTTAGAGTTTCTTTGAGCGATAAGATTCGAGACAAAGCACTTAGCCAGAGTACAAGAGCCACCAACATAGTATTTAGGAAATTTATGGATTATAAATCTATCACATTTAGTCAAGAATCGACAACTGTTGAAATAGACGAGTTTTTGAGTGGACTAGACCTACTAAATGGGGGCGACGATTAATAATGGCATAAATCAAAATATTATATAGGCATGATGACGTACCCTGGGGAACATATTTAGCAAACTCCTATTAAAATTTACGGGTATAAAAGAGTGGTAGAACCTACGCAAAGTTTAGCTGCAGGAATACCACTGCCACAGCTATTTCTGCTGCAAGGCAATAATGCTTGCGCTGCTGTGTTCTGTTACGAAGTGTGTGGTTGACAACACACTGGCGTACGAGGCTCAATAGTCAGGTGTACCAGCCTATTATGACCTCAGAACTGCGTTCCTTTAGGGTTGTTGTACATAAATATAGACAATAAGTTCAAGGACCATGTCAAGCAGGTTTTACTTTCAAAAGGTTTATTAAGGTGTGAATGATAGTGACGTC
This sequence comes from Saturnia pavonia, assembly GCA_947532125.1. Classification (NCBI taxonomy): domain Eukaryota; kingdom Metazoa; phylum Arthropoda; class Insecta; order Lepidoptera; family Saturniidae; genus Saturnia; species Saturnia pavonia. Next base: position 16,362,359 of record OX383906.1, read on the forward strand.
TGAAGATGACTCCATCTCTGTACACCCATTTATCTATCTATACATATAATAAAATTGAAGTGGCTGTTTTTAATTTCAAAATAACTCTTTTCTTTTCCTCAATGTATATGAAAGTACACACGGAATGTATAACAATATGTATTAAAACGAAAAGATCTCGGTAGATTTAGCTATTTGAATATAATATTCAGATTTCTCGGTTTAGGAAGACAAATCATTGTCGGTAAGCGATGGTGAAAACAACTGTAAGATAATGCAGCAATGGGTTATTTGGATGTTTGGAGTCGCACCTTTGGCAGTCTACATACAGACGAGACCCAGGCCCGAGGTGCCACCGCTAATGATATGGTTTGTTTCTTATATATATAAATTTAAATAACATTCACTCTATGCAAAAATAGTTATATTAGACACTAATGGTTAACCTATTCCCTAGCATATCCTTAGTAGCTAGTTTTCATTGCGGGGAACACTGAATAAGCCACACAATAATTCTCTTGGGTTATAAGTATAGCAAGAGTATATATAGAGAGATCAAGAATGATAAATGATTCCATTGATATTAATATATTTTCGCAAAAAAAATATTCATACAAGCACTGTTTAATTTATCATAATAATAATAAATAATTGAATTAATCTCATATGGGTATAATTTGCTATCCTTATCGTATTTGCTAGGTGTTAGAGCATAAGAACTGTGTCAGTCTGGACCACGACCACCATACACCAAGTGTAAACACCATCATAGGCACCGTTTAGACGTCTCGTGTTCCGGAATCAGCCGGTTTGTATCCAGTAAACAATTGGGGTGGAAGAAATCTGAATCCGACTGGGTCACAATCACCCTGCTCATGGTGATAAATCCGTTACAGAGACTGTCATTCGGTTTGTCGCGTTTCAAGGTCAGCCAGTGTATAGGTGTCTAGCTGCCTAAAGGCTTGCAGGCTGGCATGATAGTGACGACCGGCGATGTACTGTCGATCTCTCAGTGGTACTAGTTTTTGGATTATACGTACATTAGGGACATCGTTACCTTACCGTTCTAATATTTAGAAAAAACTTAGTAGATTGCATTGGCTGCTATCAAAACGCGACGCATTGACGGGAGCTAAATAGACAGATTTCCACCCTGTATGTAGTGTCGCATTCGAATCGGGCACGAGCGCCGAACCAATTATTATAATAATTCTTTTATCAATCAGGATAACTACGAATCCATGGCAACGGCGAGAAATGGGTCCGTACGGATATTACCTGAATAGGCCAGTGTCATCTCTGCAGTCGAATATCACTACGACGGTCCATCAGCGAACGCTTACCGTCCGAAAGGTGTTCAGTGACTCCAAGATAATCTTAAAAGAATCGTTTAAAAAGAAACGTAATTCTAAATCTGTGTGACTGTCAAATATATTGTCAAAAATGTCTTATCTACCTCTTATTTGATTCTCTCCACATATATCTTCATCCCAAAGGTCAAAGAAAACATGAGATGGGTTGCAAAATATATCTATGAACTTTTCTTATGTTTTCATTTCCTAATTTTGTATGTTCTTGTCAGTAATTTACAAAGTGCACAGGCTTAACGTGGCCACAGTATTTTAATTTTTTTAAATGCTATAATCTACGTAAAAATGTAATTTCATTATTGACCGTTATTTAAAAAAATAGTCAGTACAGAGAGTGTGCCGGGAGCACGAGCGTTTTTTTTTTATCGTTGTGACCATAATCTTACCTGATCTTAAATGACGATGTGGCCCAAGATGATAACACGCTAAACCTAGTGGAAGACTGGCTCTCAAGTGCAGCTGCCGGAATACGCCTAATGGCGACAGATTTTCAACTTGAGGGTGGTAGCGGGCATTAGTAAAAGCCCTACCACCATGATTGCATTCATTCAACTGCTTTAATTGAACTGTCACACAAAAAATATTATGCGAAATAAAATAAAAAATCTGCTTTCTAGTTGTAGTCTATGTACCTACAATGTTAAAAAGGACCAGAAACATATTGTGTTGCTACACGTGTTAAAAACAAGTTCTAAAAAAATCCTTAAGGCTCAATTTAATAGGCTATTTGACAGTGTGAAAAATAATATCATATTTATCCGCATATATTATGGGGTTTAAAAACTGTTTATATTAATCTGACTAAACAATAATTGATTATTTATCCAAAAAACCCAGAAGAAAAGTGTTATTTTTTGAGCTTACTATACGTGGTCGAAAACGATCTGGATTGGCTGAATCTATCATGGCGTCACACATTCGTCAGTGATTGCCGTAACGTTACGTTCCTTGATGTTTTCAGATTTTGAAACCTCTATGATCGCAATATTGAGTGATACTCGTATTATTGTAATAGGTATTAGAGATTGATTAGTAGGTAGTCTTCAAACTTAACTTCAACTTTAAAAGTCTTCAAGCAAATATTCATAAACCGAACCAACTATTTTACGTAATAAAAACGCTTTATACACTTTATAACGCTTTTATAGCATTTCTTTAGATATATATAAATCGTTTTTCCTGTGTCTTTATTGGGTTTTGTGTGAGCTGGCAATACACAACAACTATAACTAATTTCTTATGGTAAATCACCGTACAAAATTCCACAAAACAGCTAAATGCTAATTCAATCTAGGATTTTAAGGATATGAATGATTCTAAGATAGAGATACAAGACTAACACATTCTCTAACTAACTGCCGACTTTTTGTAGTACCGTTTTATTAGATTTTCTTAAAAAGTACTGCAAATTAAAAATAAGTTTAGTAGAATAAAATTTAGTAAATGTTAAATGCATATACCGCATAATAATGGTAGGTGAAAGCGACACAATATTTATAAGCTAAAATAGACTTAATTTTTGTAGAAACACAATTTTGATACTATTCTTTTAAAGGGAATGAACTGATTAATTAACTGGTTTGAAATGATAAGAGGTGGGACATCGCATCCATCCTCTATTAGTGATTGATATTATTAACATACATCTTTTTCAGGCCACATCCCGCCCGTATTGTCTATCGTTTGCTCTGTACGATAATTCAATTGGGATGACACAAGTTTCTTATCAAATTTAGCACAAGCTCAAATAAAAATTTCTGTCTGCATGTCTGTCTTAAGAAACAAAAATAACTCTCAACCACACAAGCAAGAGTCACCGTCGACGAAAAATCTTTGTCGTTTGTTCTTCTTTTTTTTGTATGACACAGTTTCACTTAGGAGCGAAATATAAATTAATATGGCTAACTCTTTTAGTTTGTCCATCTACGGTAGTAACAAAAATGTGACGTCATTGAATCTAGTTGCGACGCTATATTGCTGAAGATAGCGTTACATATGGCGGCTTATTTTTATTTATTTGAAGAAATACACAAAATAATCAAAAATAACTACGTATTTTGGGCTCGATAAAAATCACTAAATAATATTAGACGGTTTCCAGAAAACAGTCCAATAGCATATTAATTACGAAATCTGTAACAGCACACTAATACAATGCTGATACACCATTTGAGACGAGTATTTTTGGGCCTGAATGTAAAAGTAGAAGTATGGTTTCTAAAATCGGTTATATATTCGTGTTTAAAAATGTAAAACATCAACACAATTTACAATATAGAAATGAGAAAACTAAAAAATAAGGAGTAAGTAAAGATTATCAATAATCTAATGACGTAAATCAGTTTAAATAATAAAAAAATAGAATAGCGCTAACTATCAGATAATTAATCCAATAAAAAGAATTAAACCATTAGAATTAACAGATTAAAGTACTAAAAAATGAGATGTGTTCATACATAACACAAATATAATAAAATCTTTAAATGGATTCATGTTTATAAATACAATATCAATAGATATCTCCTCAACAGAATTGTATTTTTAGTCTGTGCTAACATCTGACAGTCAACATCACATTCCAATACTCTTGGCCCCTCTAGATCGCTCATTTTATAGTGTTATTTTTAAATACCATAACAAAATCCTCCCACTTTACAAATAATATAATAAACATAACTCTATGTCAATCACACTTTAAGAAATAGTTTGTTTAACTGTAGTTTATTAGATAACCTCACTTTCATGAAATATCTTAAAACTTTGCACTAAGATTGCCATAATTTTGTAATGAAATCATTTTTGCAATACCTACATAATTCGATTAAATAATAAAATTATAATAATATAGTTGAGATCGAAATACTTGACAGAATTGGCAATTATAAATCCTATAAATAAACAAAAAAAACATCAAGTAATAGAGTTAGGTACTAATCTATAATAGTTAATAACACTTATGTTAAAATATTTCACATTGAAAACTTAAATTATGATTATTCATATTGAAGCATATTTTTTCATTTTTTTTACATTAACTTTCAAATTTTAGATAACAATAGATAATAATTTTACAACCTGACAACACTGATATATATGTCTAAATAACATATAAAGACAAGCAATAGATGTCACTCATTAAACAATTAAAAGACGGTGTCAAGATTCTCACGGGTTAGTTGATAAGGCCGAGCAAGGCTATGAGAGGCATACTAACCTTGCGTAGGGTGTACCGTGATCAAGGAGGCGGTTGCCCCGGACTGGCACCGGTCATTGCACTGCGACCGGGTTGCGTCAGGCTGTGACTATCTCTAATGAGGTACGTCGTACGTGCAATTTTTGGTAGTTGGACTAGCGTTAATCGCGGTCCATACGTAAAGGGGGAGTGTTGACGTTAAAACAAGCCACAACCTAGTTTATAAGTACAAGACTAAATATTTTCATGCTATTTATTGTCCACACATCTAGTCTACGAGATTAGCGTACAAATTTTGTTACTATACACTTAACCTAAAAAAAATTGGTCTGCTAGCGCTGACTTATAACATTTGATGTTTATTTTGTATGTCAGTATGGATTAAGAAGCCAATCCAGATTTTAATACAAAACTCACACCGTAATTTATAAGCAAAATTGCTAATTTTGTAGATCGAATTCTGGAATTTGTCATACAATGTATCAAAAGATATATGAATGTAAAAGTGGCTCCTCAATCTAAACATCAGAACTGAGGAGCTAGCAAATTCTTAAGGAATATCGAAAAGTATATTTTTTCCAGACACTGAATATCTACAATGTTGAATTGTACATACCTATATATTTAGTAGTAATTTCTACTAAATGTTATGTAGTATCTCTGGCTTTTGATTTCGTTGTGATCTCAGGTAGGTACCGTCAGTTATTTATATGCACAACGTCTAGATTGAGGAGCCAAATGAAATACCCTATTTACAAAATTTATTTAGTCTTACTACTTTATTCCTGTTACAAATTCGAACACATCTACTACTAAATGATTATTTAGTCGAAAATATTAATTGCCCGACAACTTTCATGGAAATTCACGCTCTTATATATAGATTGAGGAGTCATACTAAAAGTATTGTATTTTCTTGAATTTTGGCAGTACCTGACAGAGACTATTTGTAGGTACTATACACATTTACTACTAAATGATACAGAAATTTCAAAAATATTCCTCGAGTGTTATCCGAATTACAGGTGACTCCTCAGTTCAGATGTTTAGATTGAGGAGCCACTTTTACATTCATATAACTTTTGATACATTGCACTACAAATTCCAGAATTCGACTTACAAAATTAGCAATTTTTCTACTAAATTAGGGTGCGAGTTTCCTTTTAAAATCTGGAGTGCCTCGTCAATCCATACGGACATTGTTTTGTTACGTGTAACCGCAGATTTAACATGTACGTGTACTAACTATTAAATTTTGCATTAAAATAGCACAGCGAGTGCCACTGTCCAAGTCTTAACCTGATTGTCGATTTTTGGCAAATCCCTTGTACATGAAATAATTCAAATGATACGAAAGGGCGTGAACTCTTTATTAAAATGAGTATCAAATAATGAAAAAGAGAAAAACGTTACGCGGATTAACGAAACCATCTATACTTACATAAGGACACACAACGTAACACTATCGGCCTGAACGTTAAGTTTAAACGAAATGCGTTAAGATTCGGTCGTCACTTTTAAACAAACAGATATTGTCACACACATTAAGATTAAATTAAAAATATATATCATATCCTTGAACATTTTTACTCGCAGTCGTCAATAATTTGATTTTTGCTATGAAGTATGAACTTAGTACATTGCCTAGGGCAACCCTAGGCAAAATATATTACCTACCTAGTTTTGTTAGGTAATAAGAAATCATTTGAAAACTAAAGTGATCACATCAATAGTGATTAAATATTTATTACTAGAAAAGCCATATAGAACATTATTTAATTAAAAAATATAGATATATGTAACCAAGAGAAAGAGTGATCATAATGTATGCATAAAACTCTTAAAAACATGATAGGTACCTAAATATTTTATTTATTCAGTACATACAATAAGTATTAATATTTTATTACTATACTAGATAATTATATTTTAGTGTTTGTTCTTTTTGTATAATTAAGGACTTTTAGATCAACGACACTCTAATGGTGAAGTAAGAAGTACCTATAATACCTGCTTTAATACGTATGTACACACATACATAGTTTAAAGAATCTATATTTTTCACTGAGAACGCACAACTGGAACGGTAATATAGCAAGCATAGACCCAAGATCACTCGGCCCTTGTAAAACTCGCCTCAAAAACCCCTGAGAGCATGTCATACTTAAGTAATACTTAGTAATAAATTGTTAGTATGTAACCTACGATTCCGAGCTTCGTATCAAAAAAATTTATTTTAAGGCATGTCTGTGTTATCATTGCTTTCTTTATTATATTTGTATTATATAGAATTATAGATGATAAGTTCTCCATACATCACGAGTATAAACGCGTGTTATCTTAATTTGGTTTAAATAAATATATTTTATCAATGCAGAGTTGTGCACAGCATCTACCAGAAACGGTAAAATGAATTAAATGAGAAAGTAAATCGGGCCACGTAAAGAATAAAATGCTGTTATTAAAGTTATGTCTTTGTCTATCCCATATGGTTTTGAAATTGCTTGAAATATATTTATCACGTCACATATGTCCGACTTTTTTTAAGGTAGCCTAATACAGTAAGTATTGCATTTTAAAGTTGAAGAAGATATGCACGTTTTTAGAATTAACATTAATAATTATGAGATTATGTCTATAGATTATAGGAGTGGCAAATTACATCTTGCACCCGGGCGGCTGCGGTCGCCTCTCGGCTGCACCCTGTATTTTATGGATAGAATCATTGTGATTTTCACTTAGTTACTTGTAGTAGACCGAGTTATAATTTGCACAATGCTAAACTGCAAAATGTGTAAGGACTCAAATATAAAATCGGCATGTAAATTAACAATCGTATATATACCTACAGAGAGATAAACATATACACACAAACACACACTCACCATACAAGCTCTACAATCATAGCAACACAATGTTACGTAGGTATTCTTTATTATAATACGAGCCGAGCCCCGCGGTTTCACCCACGCTTAATTTAAAAAGAAATCGCTGAGTAATTATTTATAATACAATATTTTTATCGAGCGGCCAGAGTTAAGCGTCAAAACTCACACGGCTCCTTCGCGCCACTATAGTCATAGATCCGAGCCGAGTGTTGAATTATTTTAATATTACATTATCTCCCAATCTATTCGTCCAAATAACAAGCTATAAATGGCAAAGTTTATCTACATAAAATTGTCTTGTTGATGAAGTAACTTTCGTTCGTAAGGATTAATATGCCGTGCCTAATAATAATGCTCATAAATTACTTTTCAATTTTCAGTAAAACTTTGTCATACCTTACTGTGGCTTATGTATAAGAGACAGGGATTTGGTATCGCGGATTTTAGACCGCAATATTTTTATGTTAATATTTTATGAGCAATATTTTAGTAGAACATTGTATTTGCGTATCACTAACCATTACGCACGCGCACGCGAATGAAGCAGTTGCGGTTGCACTATTTCTTCCGACTTAACGAAAATCAATATTTAAGTCTAGCTAAGAGGTGTAACGTAATGCTAGATAGCCTATACTATTCCTCGTAAATCTGGCTATCGTATACATGAATAATTTTTCTAATCCGACTGGTAGTTTTAGAGATAAGCATATTTAAACAAACAATCAAACAAATAACTCTTGCGCTTTATTATATCGGTATAGATGTAATGTGAAACATTAGGAAGATTTAAAGACACAGGTTTAACAATATTACATTTTTGTTAAATATTTGAAAAAGAAATAATTGTTATACATATTATGTACATGGTCCCAATTGTATTATATGTAATATACCTTTAAAACCAGATACACCAGACCAGACCAGAATATCTTTTAAAATGAAGTTCCACTTCTATCGTGTGTGATTCCCACACACACCTTTTTTTTTATCAATTAGTTATATCCTGACTTTTAAATCGACACCCATCACTTCATCATATATGCCGAAAAATAAAGAAAATAATAAATAAACGAAACGATATATTTATCACAATTATCATCGTAACATCGGACTTAACCAAGTCCAGTACTAACCGAATCCTGAAAACTAACCATTTTATAAGCTCGGTATGCGCGAGGCGAACCCGACACGGAACTGTGTAAAGAAGAAAAACCACACATAAGATAATGTTTATTCAAGGCACATGTTACATATTTTTTATCATTTAAATAGGCTAGAATTACACTTAATATTTTTTATAAATCGGAAACTATTCTAGTTAATTCATAATTCTATAGAACAAGTGTTATGATGCCATCCTTTGTATAAATTACATCACCATAGCTAGAGAGATTTTAACAATTTATTAATTAAAAAATATATTCTTTTGAAGTTTATAACAAACATTAATTATTTTGTAAGATTTAAACTATCATCTGTTTGAATTTGTTTCAAAAAATATCTTTTTTTTTTACAAAAATTATTACGTAGTACTAACCGCATTCAATATGAGAGCAATTCTAACCTTAACAAAAATAAACTAAAAACAAATAAAAAAACATTTCTCATTAAAAAAATGTATATCCATTCGGATACTAACAAAGTGTAGTGAAGACGGCCCGCTAGGTGTCGGCGTCGCCCGCAGTCTGTTTATTCTTCCCAACGTCGAAACTCCTCAGGGGATCGCTGCGACGTGCCTACAACGGACACAGTATACAGAATGAGACTAGCAACAACTGCCGACTCATTCTACTATAAGGTGACGACAATTTTATTGTATCCGACTAGATCGCCGCCACCAGCAGGTGTATCGTGTATCGAGATCAGCCAGTGTGTATCCAGCTGCTGAGAGCGACAGCGATGACCGGGGATGGATTACTGATATCTCAGTGGTATACTGTCTTATCAGCAGGCAACAATGCAGTCACTTTGTCGTGCTGCTATAAAAAAAGTCATAATACCTCTTCATCATCAAGTGCTCCAGGATCAGACACTGCCTACAAACATAGAGGGTGTAATCGTTAAGTGTGTACAGGCGATTATTCTGTGACTATTACAGATATCAAAAACTTTAAACTGATATCGAAAGTACTTTACCTAAGGAGTAAAATGACAATAATAACTTTTTAAAAATAAAACGATAAATATCCAAAAATGTTACATTAAACACTCCCATACATTTAGTATGAGATAGTAGAAAGGTTTTAGTTTCCTTAAATAATAAACCTTGTTTCAATATCGTATTGATTTGAACTGGCTGAAAAGCAACATACTAAATAAAAAAGATGCTCTTTGGTGTTTGTTCTAAATTCAAATTCTTTATCGCGGGTTCTCGTTCCCGTTAATTTATTGTGTTTTTTTTTTCAATTTGCGTTAATAATCATGATTGTTGCATCTTGATTGAAAAATGACTTATTCCAATACAGAAAAGAGTGACATGTTAAAAATCTACTTACTACAAACAATACCTTACATACAAACCTTGTAACAATAGGGCGGCCGTTATCGCATACAGAAGAGAGTACCCAGATAGAGAAGTTCCTTCTGGTACGTATTTACGTAAGCTGGATAGCAATTTGATAAATTATGGACCCTTTACGAGAAAAAAAGGTTCGAGAACAAGAGCTCCGGAATTTGATAATGACTTAGATAACAATATTATTAACTACGTAGTAGATAACCCACAAGAATCAACGCGTTCAGTGGCGCGATTATTTTCAGTGTCCCATAATTATGTACACAAGTTATTAAAAAAACACAACTTTAAAGCATTTAAGATAAAACCTACTCAAAAGCTGCACGATGATGATGCTGTTCGTCGGCTGGTCTATTGCAATTGGCTAGTCAATAATTATGTCAATGTAAGGTCAATTTTATGGACCAATGAAAGTAATGCTTCAAACTGCGGCATTTACAATAGAAAAAACTCGCATTATTGGTTAATTGACAATCCTCGATTTTCAATTAATGTGTCGTGTGGTATTCTTGGAGATCGGATCATTGGGCCATATGTTTACAGTGGAACCTTAACTGGACAGAGATATTTCACCTTTGTACAAAACGATATGCTAAGTCTCTTAGAACCAATTCCAGACTATGAAAGAAGGTCGATCATTTTTCAACAAGATGGAGCACCTGCATATAATACAAATGTTGTAATGAATTTCTTACGAAACAATTTTACTTACTTAACGATTACACCCTGTATAGATATAACTATCAAAACTATCCTAAGATAGATGTTCAGATTCTACTTTACATCATTACACAGACGAAACATACTATAGCATAACAAGACTTACTTGATATTTATGCCGTTTCGCACTGCCATAAGTACCAGGCTGCTTCCGTTTCTTGGTTACAGGTTTCTCTGTAACCGTTTCCTGGTCTTCCACCGGTTCTTCACACCTCAGCGCCGCCGGAAGCAAGTACTCGGGTATGTGGGCCAAGTGTTGCTGCACTTTTACCGTGTGGAGAGCCTTGTCTCGCCTCAGAGCCGCTAAATCGGCGGGATTCTCTTCGAAATAGCCCTGTTATAACACACCTAGGTTATTCAAGTTTGAAGGAGGGAATATGTGGATAGATTAACAATGAATTTATATCAGAGAGAAGATTAGTCGTTCATCAATGTTTTATGTTTTGATATTTGTCATCATGTTAATTTAAACTAATCTGTAATAATTACAACTGTTCGCATGTGGCTTTATTAATGTCTTGGCTCTGAAGTGAGCCCAAATATCATTATCCACTGCTTCATTCCCTATGCGCGATGTTTGTTTATTTATTTTTTTCAATCGATTTGATCGATATTAGAAAGGGTTTAAAATAAAGCACTCTAAATGACTAGACTAAAAATGTAGTCTTTTTTTTAAATGATGGTAAGTAATTTCATTTCCTTTTTTTGTTTTATAAACGTTATCAGCAAAAACAGTGCAACATCTATTCTAAATCGTTGAAATATTTAAATGTCATTGAGCTTTGTTTTTAAATGATGTTAAGTAATTTCATTTCCTTTTTTTGTTTTATAAACGTTATCAGCAAAAACAGTGCAACATCTATTCTAAATCGTTGAAATATTTAAATGTCATTGAGCTTTGTTTTTTAAGCCTGGTCCCAAATATTTTTATAGAATTATCTAAAAACAATGGTTGTTTTCCGAAAAATAAATGTTAACTTTATTAAAACCGTAATAAGGCAGTGAGTACTAGGTTGTGTAAAAATATATCCAGTTTTTACTTGAATTTTGGTGGTTGTCCGATGATCACAAAGTACTGTGAAAAGATAATAGCATCCATCGAGCATCTTGTACACCTTTACCTTATAAAAGCAAACCTTTGTGCTTATTGCATTATTACAATATTAATCATTCAGTAAACATTTACTTTTCTGAAAAGCAACATCACTTTTTATGAGTTTTCCCCATACGATTGATATTAAGTACCCCATAAATTAAGCTTTATCATACTTCAAAATATAATAATATCATCGATATTTCCTTTAAGGCACATCACATCCAGCGGGATGCTAATCAAGCACATAGAGCAATAAGTGTTGATAATATTAAATCTATTAAATTCATACATGTTTTTATTTTGTGCAACAATATCCTTTTTTCCACATGTTTCAACTTTGATATGACCTCCATTATTGTCATTATTGTCACGTTAATTACTTCAAACACAATACCTGAAGCTTCTTGCAGTTGAGGAGCTCCTGCTTGATCTCCTTGAGCCTCGCCTCCCGCACCGCTATCCTGGTGACAGCTCGCCAAGCATCTTTGGATCTGTATCTGAACCCTTCCACTTCTTCTAACGCGAACTCGTACTTTCTATAAATATATATTTGTTTTTAGTACAGTCAAAAGAAATCCGATGTTTGTACGAGTTTCCTCCAAATAAGTGAAGCATGACGGGACCCTAATTAATTGATGTAATTCGATTTCCTAGTTGTATAAAATTGATGTGTCTGTTTGTAATGACAAAATAACAGCTTTTTACTATACGCATATGAAAGTATGCTTTTTGCTAGTGACAATGTTTTTTTATCGGTCTTTTTGGTTCGAGTTATCTTCTAAAAGGTTAGACCGATTTGACGGGACTTTCACTGGCAGATAGCTGAATTAATAAGGATTAACTGAAGCTACTTTTATATTAGAAAAAAATGGGTTCCGCACAAATAAAAATATTTCGGAAAAACGAGCAAGTTTCGCGCGTGTGCCCGATAAACGGCAATCTGTAGTAAACGCGAGTGCAGCCGCGGACACAGCTAGCAATTAATAAATTTGTAGTTATATCCGTACATGTAATTTTTTTACAAAACACACCGTCTCTCCGCCTGTCTGTCCGTTTATGTCCTTTCACTCGAAAACCATTAATCCGATTTACATGGTTATTCCATGAATTCATAGATATTTTATCTGGCCAGGTTGTAGGATATATTTTGTTAGATAAAATAACTTACGAAATAAGCAGTGACGATCTGTGTATCTTATTTGAGTTATTGTTCAAATCAAAGGTTATAAGAATTATTAACACTTCTTTTAAAAACAGTAGAAAAATAAATAATGTTTATTAATTATCAACCGATTACGTCTTTTTGTATACGGAAAGTATATATTCTGGTAACTTAGCGCATGGGAAGTATGCATATATCATGCCTAATATGACAGGCTATATGAATAAAATTTTCACTATGAGTAAAAATACAATGTTAAGATGAAACAAATTACCAGGTAATAAACGCGCGCGGAGCCGTGGCGCGCTGCTAGTGAAAATATTGTAAATATTTTTTCCAACTGCAACCATAACTGACAAGAAGTTATTTGAGTTTTTTTAATCGAAAATAATATTTAAATACAGTCCATTTTCTATTCAAGACAAACTCTAGTTTTTAGGAATCTTTAAATGGATTGGAGTTGAAACGTAGGAAAACAATGAAATACGTGTTGCAAATTTAGACGGATTCACTAGCGGCGGGCAAGAATAAAGTGTTATATCATGTAGCACGTATAAGAAACCGCAGACAGACATTCACTCGTCGATATAAAAACTTTTCTTAGATACGTTTAGTTTTTTCATCAGTCTCCAAACCAATTGCAACCGTTTTTGCAACTGATACACGTCCATCAGAAAACGGCTTTCAAAAATTCGACAACACACCTCTAGCCCTCATTATATAGATTACTCGCTTTTACCCGCGGTTTCACTTGCGTTAGATTTTAAAGTTCTCGCTGGGCAGATAATACGAGTAAATATAAGGAGTGTCAATATAAAACTTAATACTCACTGCAAAACTTTCTGACTGTTGAACCCTTTAGCCAGATGTTCTTCTACAGCATCCATTAGAGGCTTTTCTCTTATCGATACGAAAGATAGTACTGAACCCTGAAGCAAATCATGTGAATGCGATTTCATTTAAGAAAAACATAATACATTTTGAAATAACAATCATTTTAAACCTCTATAACCCAACCAGTGGTCTACAAGAGTTAAAGAATATAGTCCGCTAACGATTTAAAATCTCCAACTATTATTTACTCTTACTATACGATAGGTTCAGGAGTGCACAACGCGCACCGCCTATGAATATGAATAAAAATAATCAATTCATTCATTAACCTCAACGTTGTATCATTCTGAGATAATACTCATATGCCAATGGTTTTAAAATACTCGGAAGTACTACTAGAACTCATTTTTCTTTATGACTTTTAGTTCCTTGAGTTGTTTTGATTTCCTCAATGTTGCCAAAATGTCATCCTTTCATAGGTTTTGCGAGAATAGAATAAAACCACAAGCATTGAGGTGTGAGCTGGTGCGTTATCGTGGCGCAACAAAAATGTGGTCAAAAATCGCCGATCACAGAAAACCACCTTTTCGACTACTAGTAACGAAATGTCAACGAATATGTTAAAGCTGAAAATTTTGATTTGAGTTTATTTTTATCAAACCTTTTGGTTTCTGCTGACAATAAAGAAATTAAAGTGGCCCCAGATTAAAAAAAAGTTCGAATAATAAATCTAAAATTCCATTTTTTTTTATTTTTTTTTTTGAAGTAGCATATAAGCTTGCAGTCCACCTGCCGCGGCCGTTAAGAAGTCACTGCAGCTAATGGCTTTGTGCAACCAAGTGCAAAAGGACCACAGTCCTGAGGCCAATAATTATAAGTCGTTACGACTCATGAGCGACGCGTGACGCACTTAAACGTATCACTATGTCGGATGGTACACCTGGGGTATTGTGGTCGCAATCCAGTCGAAGACAATAGTCGTCTCCTATCATTCGGCAAGATTTGAACCTATTTTTCTCCTATAATGTGAATATTATAGAATCTGCTAGGGTTCGATTGCAAAAGCCTAAATAATAGATTTTTTCTGCAATCAGTAGTCATGATAGTACTTGATGTAGAATGTACCGTAGAATATAAAATAATATTTTCTCACCTGATTGTTGCCTCGGGCCGTGCGCCCCGCTCTATGTACGTACGAGTTAACGTCCAATGGGAAATCAAAGTTGATGACGTTTGACACGTGCTGGAAATCTATACCGCGCGATACTCCCGACTCCTTGTCTCTCTTGCGCTTCGATATTTGCTGCGAAGGAAACCCCTCGTCACTTATCTTCTTTGTTTTGTCGATCTGACTATGCCGTTAACCATAAGGGCTCTGAAGCCTCAGATGGCTTTTACAACTTCATCTGGCTTGGGGCGAGCGCTTAAGACACTCAGGCCGCGAAAGCGTGACAATAAGCTCTCAAGGGTGCCAAAGTGGCCGAACATAGACTTTGGCTGTTAGTAGTTGCAAATAAATCGCTAACTAGCTAATTCCGTATCCGTAATTCCATCTAACTAACTATAAATGTATACGTATTTTTTTTCTATGGGAGAAAGGAAGAAACCTTGTCATATTCAAGATTCATGCGAGTCCACATAGCGTCGCTTCATACGCACGATTTCGTCATTTACCGCTTGTTGCACGCTTGCTTGCTGCTTGCGTATGTACAAACGAAGCTGTATCCACGTAGCGGTAACGTCAGCTTTGCGTAATGGCAAGCAATCGTCACTTAGCCTGTGCAGCAACTGTCATTAACTCAAGCGTATTGCAAGTGGCAGACGAAATTTTCTTTGTATTAGCGGCATCAGCAGTCAATTTTATTCATATTATTGAAATTCATATAACAGAATAGTCAAGAAAATATAATACGGACGAAGCTTGGAGTCAGTCAGTCGAATACATTCTATGCCTGATCCGTCACTTGAAATTATTCTAATGAAAAAACAGTTGAACTTGAAACAAATGACATATAGTTGGAGCTCGCATGAAGCCTGTCTGACGTTCCGTGGATAGAACTTAATGTAAAATGCGACTGTCATCATTTGCAGAAAACATGCCATGTGCAAATGACGACGTCGTGCACTGTAAGCCTTAGTTTTCAATTATATTTATTTAGTTGATGTCATATTTGACTTAAAAGATATATGTCAAATATATAAACCTAGCATTCAAATTCATTAGTCAATATAATGAACTCATAACGCAAGTGAACTCACGGGGCACTGCTAGTAATATACAAACACCTAAAAAGAAGATGTTAAGAATATCATACCTTTTTCTTCTTCCCTCTCTCTTCAATAGGCAAAATCCCACCATCCGGCTTTTCGAGAGCCTTCTCATCGGAGGCTATGATGATCTGGTACCTTCCCCTGTTGAACTGATCAACTGACAAACACCTGACTGCCGCTGGTAGTTCAGAATTCAGTACACATGAACCAATTTTAAACTGTTCTAGATATAATTTTAATCTGGAAAAGGATTTATAAATTATATGTAAAGCTCCACTTGATAGGAAGTTAGAGCTCCAATAAATTTGAACCACCATAAACTGTGTCATTTTGACTCAATTCAATGTGTGATTTGCCCAGTGGTTCTCACCATGATCATGAAGAAAGAATGCACCATTTGAATACCGTACGTACAATATCACAATAAAAGTTATTAAACAAATGGATTGGTATGATTCAAGTACAATTATTTGCTGTTGCATGAGGCGAAATAGGTTTGCTGGGCTGTACATGACCACTATGTTCGACTGAATTGCGACTACTATACACTAGCTAGCAATCGAGTTGGCTTTGCCGTGACTCGTCCGTGCTACTATACACTAGGTAGCATTGGAGTTGCCTTTGCCGTGGCTATTCCATGCTACTATATAAAAAACAGTCTAAAGGACTGGTTCAAGGACTTGATCGCTTATGTTCTGATAAATTATGTCTCAAAAAGAAATAAAGAAAATGCAAAGTAGAGGTTGAATGATTAAATAGCATTTCAATCAGTTTTGCTGTAGTTCACTTCTCAGTATGCACTACACAGATGTATGGAGGGAATAGAATGGATGGAAACTATAAATATTATAAAAACTTACTTATAACACCTGTCAACAGTCCTTACGAATATTATACTTTTTCCTCTTATTAAGTTAAGTTTTAGCAATGCATATAATATAGCGGCTTTGTCGTCTTCCTCTGCAAACAGGTGGTAGTGTTGAAGTTGTGATGATGGAGCCAACTCAGGTTCTTCCAGCTTTAGGGTTACAGGATTACGCAGGACGATTTTCTTGAGGCTCAGGACATCATTTGATAGTGTGGCTGAAGCTAACACAGCTTGGTAGATTTTTGGCAAATATCTAGGAAGGAAATTATCAATAGTATTACATACAATATATATGGTGTGATTCAGTTATGCATGAATGATCTTAAAATAGCATTTATCCTATATCAATATGCATTGATAATGATTTTTGTTTAACTAAAATTATGCCCATACAGAATTCACATGTGGGACTTCAAGTAAAACATTTATTGTAACCAATAACCATTCAAATATTGGATTATGTCTGTTTGAACAATCAAATAATTAGTCAAACTACTAATAATCTTTAAATAAAAAATATTTACCCCAACAACTCCTTGATTTCTGCCTCGTAACCAAAGGAGAACACCAAATCTGCTTCATCAACTACTAAAATAGCCAAATCTTCTTTTAATCTCATATTATTTGCCTTTAAATGCACCAATGCTCGTGACGGAGTGGCAACTACAATATCTGGCTTATCGGAGAGTAATGATTTCTGGGTCAGAGTGTCTGTTGAAGATATGTCTACACATCTAACTTCACGTGTACATTTCAATGTCAAATCACCTATAACAGAGGCAGTCTGAAAAAAACCTAGCACTTAACACCTTATAGCTTGCATTGATCATCTATAATCTTCTAGAATGTTATTTTAAATTAATAATACTTATATGAAGCATTTAACAAAAGAAATCTCACTTATTTGTGAGATATATGCTGTGTAACAGTGTAAATACTCTTATAGTTTCACATGAACTCACAAAATTTTATAGAAACCACTAAATAATGTTTCAGTAAAACTAAAAAAACAACTTTCTTGTAATTTTATTATTTAAAAATTTGTTTATGAGATGGTATATTTTAAACACAACACAATACGATATACAGTGGTTTTCATTTATAATAACCTCTGTTGTTGTGACTTATTGGCTATAAGGATTATAGGATTATAGATGGCTATTGGATGTAACCCTTAGGTAAAGTCTTGTGTTGTCCTCCTTGAATTTAAAGTATATAAGTGTAAAATGATTTGACTGTAGAGACTTTGAATGTTTGGATGTAAGCCAATTTCAGGTATAGGGCCTAGCTTCAATGAACCATTTGTAACAAGTTCTTAGAAATCTCTTGGAAATATTGCAGCACTTCTACAAAGAGGAGTCAACAAGTAAACACACAAAGTTCATTCATAATATCATACAACTTTCTTATCTTTCGTTTACATCTACAGATGGTCAGTATAATTAAATCTATGAATTTATGTAAATGTATGCACATAGTGCAGCTGTATTGTCTGATAATAAATATTGTTTTCTTTTTTTCTTTCTACCTATATATATATATATAGCGATTTTCAGATATAGTGATGGAATTATAATGATCCCTTCATCGTCATTATAATAACCAAAATCCTCTGTAATATACATTGTTTCCTACTTCACATTTAGTTTCCACTGTAACCATACTAATTAATAACCATAGGCTAAGCTTTTAGTGAAGGAAAACATATGATGAAACCATAAGCTAGATAGCTATAGTTAGTTTTTTTTTTATACCATAGAGTAAAATGACATTTTATATATTGCTAGTTAAAGGTATTTTAAAAATAGTGATGTCTACAAATTTGTACTTATTATAAAATCCTATGAAATAATGTTCCTATTACAGTGGATTTTGGTTATAACGACTATGAAGGGACCGTAATTCCGTTGCTATATCCGGAAGACGCTATATATATATATATATAGGTAGAAAGAAACAAACAAAAGCAAGAAAGAAATAAAACAATATTTATTGGAGACAATACAACCGCAATAGTTATATAAAACAAGTCGCTATAGTCAAATTATTTTCCTCTTAAAGTATACTTTAAATTCAAGGGACTTATGTGTTACGTCGCTATAACCAAAAATATGTTACAACCGAGGTTATTATAAATGAAATCTACTGTATAAGGTTTTCTATTAAATTCTAAATTGTGTAATTATAATAGTTAATTATCCAGTATGTAGAATAATACACAATATTTCTATAAAAAAATTAAAACTCAATTCCACATTGAAAATATTGTGATGGAAATAAACTAAACATAAATTAAACAGTAAATAATATAGAAAAAATATTTACAAGTTTGACATAAGTGATAATCAATATGCTCTATGGGATTAAAAACACAGCATAGCTGCCCTTGATTGTCTCTTACATCAGGCAAAATTTATATCGACCAAAGGTTCTAATACTAAAAAAAGCTATTAAACTTTATTTTTCAGCTATACAGTATTGGGAATTGTAATTCACATGTGATATAGGATAACCAGATGTACTTAGGTACTTACTTGTCCGCACAATTCCTTACTGGGTGACAAAATTAATGCTTTAATACACTGATGTCTATTTGTGTTCTTTAAATTTAATATTTTTTGTATAACTGGTATTGTGAAAGCAGCAGTTTTACCAGAGCCGGTCCTGGCTCGCATGAGGACATCTTTACCTTCCAGAAGCAACGGTATGGCTGTTTCTTGTATCAATGTTGGCTCTGGCCATGCCAGTTGTGATATAGCCTGTATATTTATTTGATTGTTAAGAAGATATTAAAGGTTTGGTGATTTTAATTTCAACATAAGCAAGTAATCATACTTCTAAATACTACAACACAAAAATCACATTGATGAAAGTAACATGCCTGCATGGAAATATTGTGAAAATTAATATTCCGCCAATTATTTTACACACACATTATATTGTCTCTAATTAAGTATAGCAAATATGGATTACCTTCAATATTCGATCATCCAGCTCCATGTCGTGAAACATAACCTTTTTTTCTTCCATCATTTACAAGTTTTACAACTTACAACGCAAATCACACTTACACTTCAAATTATGGACGTACTCTTCAAAGTTACACCAAAATAACACAATTATTTACTATTTTACCCAATAACTTTGCATTTATTACATTACATTGTAAAGTTATTGAAAACTGAAACAATATATATGATATTGAATTGAATTAACGTCTGACTATAGTCAGTCCAGCCATGCTTGTACTAGTGTGACCACAGAAAATTTTAGAAAAATACCTAAATCACTTAAAAATAATTGTCATAGATAAATTCTGCAGGTTTTTTTTTTGTCATTTATATTTACTTATTTTAACCTCTGAACCTTAGCTAAGTATTCTGTACGTAATTAAAATTCATAAGCACAAAATTCTTTTAATTCATACAATTGTATATAGACAATATTTTCTTCTTATTCTTCAACAATTTTTTCCGTTAGAAACACCAATCAAATGGCTGAATTGTTTCTGCTTTACACATATCTTCAATAAAACGAAGTTATTTTTATCTATTTTCAATACAATTTCATTGCTTCTGTACTGACATTGTTGCGACGTCGCGTTTTATTACGGAAAGTGATTGTGATTTTATAAAATGATTCACATCGACCGCCTAACCGACATCAGTTCATTGCCTTATGTAAAACTTGAAATGGAGATCTTTCCCTGAGTGACCGAAATACAAGGTGACTTACAAGTTTGTTGTGCTATTTGATGTTTTGTGTTGTGTTTGATGTGGTAAAATGTCAAATTCTACTGCTCAAGTGTTGATGAAGAAGGGCAAAAGAGGGGCAGCCGCGTATATCCATGCGGACTGTTCTAGCGGTTCTCCTCAGCATTTGGGGCCGTTATTGGATGTGCTCCTGAATCCCAGCAAAGCTATAGACGAGTGGGAGACAATCGACTGGTGTCGCTGGTTGTTAGCCGGCGGTAGAACACCAGACGAATTCGCCACAGTTGGTAAGTCGCAAAAATAACTGTATCCCTTTGTAGGTTATGGAGTTTCCATATTCGATGACTACGCAGTTCTAGTTCGTTATTTCATCTCTATTTTTATGTGTATAGTATAGTTCTTGTAGAAGGATCCCTTGATTTCTTATTGGACTTAAACATTTTATTTATACAATCAAGGATTATATATAAACAATCAATTTTACTGTTCTCATAACTTTTATCTATTATCAGAGTAAACAGTATTGTTGATATAAATGTGTAAAATTAGCATGCTATGACATTGCCTTTCAATGTTGCTACATATTTCTTCACACAATGAATATTGACTATTATTTAGAATAATATGTTGGGTAGTAAAATATAGTCTCAAACTTATATGTAATCAGTGAGTCTACATAATATAGCAAAATAATTTATCTTTTTATTTTAAATTTGTTTTGGACATTTAATATTTTTATAACTTAATATATAAAAAATCAAAAGCTACTTTTAATGTTGGTATGTGATTATCTACACACACAAATTTATATGTATACCTACTATTGGTGATTTTCCACTTCTAATAAACACTATTATTGTAGCGTCATAATCTAGGTGCTTACCATCAGATGATATGTATTCATTTAATCAAGCCAACCAAATTCATTCAATTAAACTATACAAACTAAACTCATTTGGTGAAAGAACTTGTGCACCATCTATTGTGCAATGGACAAACAAACAAATATACATATATTTTTACATACATAACTATAACTCTTGTAATTATGGAAACGTTACTTATGAATTACTACAGAGACCTTCTTTTGCCATTCTGGTCATTTTATTAAAAAAACGATATATGTGACTAAAAATAAAATAACTAAATAGGAATAACAGGAATAGATTATTTTATACTAGAATTGTCTAAATTAAAACAATTAATTAGATAATAATTGTTAATTAAATCATAAAAATATAAAATTGAGTTTTATATACTAATATTATAAAGAGATAAAGTTTTTTGCGTTTGTAGGATGTTATCTCTGGAATAACTGAACGATTCTACAAATTATTTTAGTAATTGGAAGCTACATTATCCCTGAGTGATATATGATATATTATATTTTATTATTATTAAATTTTATATGAAGCGAAAGTTTTATGTCAGGATCATAGCAAGTGGAAGGACTTGGTCTCTGCCTACCCTGTTGGGAAAGAGGTGTGATTTATGTAAATTTTATATTGTATTTAGTCTGAAGGAAGTTACAGTCACGTTCTAGTGTGATATTATATTAAGCTCAAAGTTTTCTTAGTAAAATTAAAAGTATTATTTTTAAATATTGCATTGTATATCTCATACCTATTATGATTTGAGTCACAGTTTATGAGTTTATTGGCATCAGATTAATGCGAAATATTACATAACTAAGTAAACATAAGTTTTATTAAACATTATTTTATTCTGCTAGACACTTCATACAATATAATACATTCATTTAACAATCAAAAGTATTGCTCATATTGCTACAATGATTAGCTAATTGTGCACTATTAATTACTATTGTATTTGTTTTGGTTAACCACTTTAGTAGCACATATCATCTGACATTGTAAATATGACTCACTTTGTTTACATTATTGTCTGACTTTACAATACTTTAAGCACTCAGTTTTCAACTTAGAAAGAGCCTACCCTAGTTAGGCGTTTACTAGACATGGGTAACTGAGCGAAATTCTTTGTGTCACTCAATAACCATAAGTACAGGTTACTTTATCAGCGCATTGAGCTAAATCAAATATTCACCATGATGTAGCAAAATGATATGGCGCTAAACGCGTGTCACCCGCTCCGTGTGCCTTCTGTCTTTTAGCGCATGCAGAACACTTTGATGGTCGATGTGTTTCCGTTATTTAAGTAATCTTGGAGTTCTTGAACATACTGTGCTGCTTCACACAAAACATTACAATTATCTATTTATTATATTTCTATACTAGATCATGTATTGTAAAGAGACATGTAGAAAAATGAATTATAGTTAAAGATTCCTGCAACTGCCACATCACTAAAAGTTTTCAAATAATCAAGTTTTGAAAAGTGCATGAGGTGTGATGTGGGGTAATGCATTTAGAGTAAGTTGATTGAACAGTGAACTGTATTGTATAGCTGTTGTTTTTTTGTGTCCTGCCAATTTGTCAGTCTTTAGCCTTTAAGATGGGGGCACTAATAGAAAACAAAATGTGCCAAATTGTTTAAGAATTATGAAAACTCTCTCACTCGATTTTATGTTGAGGGTTTGCTTTAATGCTTGCTTAAACTAAAATACAAATAAAGTTAGTGAAGTATAATCTTGACAATATGCTATGTTTCTATCTACAATGAATTATAAATAAAGATGTTTTCACATATTAGGTTAAATCAATGGCTAGTGGAGAGTTTCCCTTTTGTCTGTCATCTGTAAAATTAATCTCTCTAAAACTTTACCAGATCTTACCAAACATGTTAGTTGGCCTTAGTGGCAATCGAAGCCAAGGTCTAATGCCAGGAAAATTTACAATTTTTTTAATTAAAAAGAAATTGGTTAAAGTTCAGCTGTCCATCACACAAAATAGACGCACATAGACGTAGAGTTGCGGAAATTTAGCCCATGTAAAATTTAGTAGAAGATAAAATTTAAAGCTGCACGCGCATCTCATGACGGAAGTAGGACATGATGAAGTTAGCGGTCAATAATAATATTTTCTTTTTAATTTTGGAAAAATTATTTAACAGTGTATAAAAACAGAAATCATTACAAGTGCATTATTGTCATTGATGGCTTAATTGGTCGTTATGTTGGCATCAGGGATAAAATTTTTATCACTGATAGAGTTACTTTTGTCACACATTTTTTTATACACCATGTTTTTAAAACATAATTAAAAGTATGAAATTGATTAATTGATGCATAAATAATTCACCAGAATTACTAACAATTATAGTGCATATTATCTTGTACCTGTGACTTTGTTCACATGAATATGATGTACCACTGGAACTTGTCTTATCTAGATTTAAAGTGAGCTTTACTTTTTTTTAAATTGTAATCTTAATATTACTGCTTGGCTCTTATGGAAAAGCATAATGACATGTATTCTAGAATACTCTTTGAAAACTTGTTTACCTGCCAACGAATGTCCTCTTAAATTCTGTTCATCCATTTCATATCTTAAACGGACAAACAGACAGGTAGATAATAATATATATATTATTTAAGTATTAAAGTAAGATGTTTCTTGTAAATTTTTTCCATACTCCCTTTTAGGGTGTCTTCTGTATTTTTAATGGTCTCCCAACTTATCTTTCATTTTATCTACTTATTACTTTCCGAAGTCAACGGGGAATCCTTATAGTTTCGCTATGTCCGTCTGTCTGTTCGTGTTTTAGCTCAGATATTGTTAGTACTAGAAAGCTGTAATTTGGTATGGGTATATTGGTATACATATTAATGACACCAAGAAAGTAGTTAAATATTGAAAAAGAAAAATATTTTGGTTACCTACCCAGCTTACCTTTCATGTAAAGTGGGAAAGATTTTTTTATCGCCTATTCCATCGTTGGATTGGTCTTCAGGAACATTGCGGGTGTGTGAAGACCATTTTCGACACCCCCCCCGAAATCCAAAATAAAAAAATATCCATAAGGCAAAGTCGTACGAGCCATTGTTAAAAACCAATACACATACACAACCATAGTTTCGAACGACTGTAAGCGAACTCTTTATGTTTTTTTTTCTTTTCGGTGTACATTTTTAGCTTATAATCTCAGAATGATTACATAAATATAACTGAATGATCTGAATGATGATGAACTGATCGTTGCTATCATGCCAGCCTGTTAGCCTGTTGATGGGTTATTACCACGTACATGGTACTCGCGACCCAGTCGAGTACTGATCCCTACTAACTCGCTTGTTTACTGAATATAAGACACCGGCTGATCCCGGAACGCGATAAGCCTAATCGTGCTATTTTCGCGGATGTTATACACTTGCTGTTTCGTGGGTCGCGTCCAATCAGACACTATTTTCTTGTTGTATCACTCAGCAAAAATATTAATATTTGACGCACATTTGCATTTCTTTCACAAACACACCTTTTACGTTACGGTTACATATATTTTATTATATGCTGTGCCCCTCGGTTTCACCCGTATTACATTTATTCGACCAATTCTCCAACGCGCCGCCACCATCGCATCCCTGTAGCCTATTCTCACTTCCCTTTCTTGCCTACAACTTGCCAGACTGCTTCAGGTTCGTAGTTACTGCTTCGCTTCCTAGGATCGTAGCGTGATATTATATAGTCTATAAACATCCTCAATAAAAGAAAAAAAAAATTCATAACGGTAGTTTCAGAGATTAAGCGCATTCAAAGTAACATACAAAAAACAACATCTTCAGGTTTATAATATTATTTATATTATTATAAAGTTCGATTAGCGATCCCTGTTTGTCTGAAGCAATAGGCATGGACGGTCTGCCTGACCTTGTGTTCAGTACGAGCGGCTCAGCCATACAATTATAAGATAAAACTAATGCAATGCAACGTTCTGTCGCAAGATTTACTTTTATAATGACATTTATTTGAATAAACTTTACGATGTATTTGAATTCGCTTTGTTATATCATGTTTGGAAAAAAAGGTTTTTAACTGGAATTATGTATTATGTCGATGTTAGGCTGGCTAATATGCAAATATTATAATTGAATAATAGAACGATAATGGTCCAGTAGATCCTTTTTTATATTTTGAGGTGATTATAACTGAGGGATGCCGTATTCGGACACTGCATCGATCGACGTAGATTCGTGTTTTATACTGGCCATCGAAAGGAAAATATCGTGATGAAACCATGGCATGTAAGTAGGGCATTTTCTAATGCCCGCTTGACTAGCAACCACCTTCAAGTTGAAATCTCCGAACACTTATAATACACATGCGTTCCGACAACTGCACTTGAAAGTTGAGATGCTTAAACCCATTAGGCTTAGGGTTTTACCGTCTAAGCCCATATCGTAATTTAATATCAGATGAGAATGTGGTGAAATGCTAAAACTTATAAAGTATTAAAAAATATGAAATTAGCAAAACATTAACCCACAGTTGTCTATGATCAACTATAACAGGACGGTACTCCTATTCGAGGTCCTTGATAAGTTGCTATTTCTGGGGACAAAACCGTAACTGCACTTTGCCAGTATTTGTTGTTCAACCTTCATACGGGTGCAAAACAACCCAAGAGATAAAAGGAATCTCTAATAGTTTGGCTGTGCTCTTGGGTTTCACATGAAGGTAATCTGGTACTCTAGATTTTCGAAAATCCAGGTTTTGATAGTTTCCCCTTTACGTCTAAGGCTGCATTTCGATAGCTCTAGTTTGGCGGGGCATTTTGAGGGTCTACATCAGAGGTACTTCAGATCTTCAAAAATCCAAGTTTTGATAGTTATCTCTCTATGTGAGTATTAAATCCTATCTCTGTGCCAAATTTCAGCTGGAAGTACTAATTCTACACAAATTTTAATATTGTATAATATATTTATCTTTCTTTTATAAATAAAAACCAAGCATTTTTTGATGGATTGGTGAGTAAAGCAACGAAATCTTTCATTCAATTAGAAGAATTTTCAATATGTTTACCATACCATACGGAGAACGAAATAAATATACTTAAAACGAAATTGAACTGTTCATGTCTTACAAAACTCATCATCATCGTTTCAGCCGAAAGCCGTCTTGACCGCTTGAGAATTGTAGCTTTAAACCTATCTCTCGGGCGGTTAACATAGGCTGACGTTTTTTTTTTTTCGAACTGACTATACTGTTAGCCTCATGGGCCCTGGAGCCTTTACGGCTTTTACAGCTTTACCGGGCTTTGGGGGCGAGCGCTTAGGGCACTCAGCCACAAAAGCTAAGCAACAACATCCGAGGGTGCCAAAGTGGCCGAACCTCGGCTCGGACTTTTGTGCGTATGCAATTAAGTTGCGATCTGACTAAATCCGTATCATTCGATCTAAACTAACTATACATATATACATGTTTCTGCCCCCTGGGAGGAGGGAAGGAACATGTGTATGTGTATTTAGTGGTCTGAAAATTTTTGTCTAATCTAACTAGGCAAAAAAAGAAAAAAAAGGTCCCTTACAGAACCTATGTACCTGTGTGTTGTGCATGTGTGTATAATGCAGTGTCATGTATGCCTGTGAAAGCTAGTGAATGTAGGCTGACGTCTTGCAGTCAGTTGTATGCATCGGTCCTGTCGAGCAGTTGTACTCCTTCCACATCCTGGGTGCTGCTCAGCAGGAACCCCTGTATAAATAATATTTACAGTTAATTATCATATTTATAATTTAGTATCTAGTTTATATTATAATTTAGTCTATGTGTATCACATAGACGATGTCACTTCCAGACATCACTATCATTCAGATAATGTTCCTTACCTATAATAATCATTTGACAGTAAAACCTGCTTGATATGGTTCTCGAACTCATTGTCTGACAAATCAGTAATGTGCGTCGAGATCTTATTATTAAACACGTTACGACTAAGTAATCTATGTCTATTTCTAGTATTAAAACTGTGCTGGTCTTTGACAAAATAAAGCTTAACAAATTTTTTACCAGTATACATGAAATTATCAAGAATACATTAGTTTCCTTCTGGGAGGAAGGAAGAAACATGCTTATATGCATTAAATAATCTGGCAATTTGGTCTAAGTCTAACTAGCAAAAAAGAATAAACAAAGAAGATCCTTTACAGAACCTATGTACCTGAGTGGTGTACATGTGTGAAGTGCAATGTCATGTATGTATGTCGATAGCTAGCGAATACAGTGTTAATGATCGCGCGAGCGGCTACTTACTTAAGAGCTCCATGCCGTAGGAACGGACCTAGGCTTGAGTTGCCGCTGGTTGTGGCGAGCCGACCGTCGCCTGCGGAGGGAACGGTGGTTTCGCGAGCGTCGGCGCAAACGCTTGATTCAAGTCAAGCCGTCCGTCTCTTCAAAGAGACGAATCATCGGGATCGGTAAAAATGTTCCGCGGCCTACGTTTTACCTTCGGGCCCTGGAGTATATGTTGCGGCGGATACCACTAAAGGGTTCGGATGGTTTGACGCTCTGTCGAAGTAGTTAATCGCGAGAGTTTTTACGCGGACGGATATCTACTGGCAACACAGATCACAATTAGACCAAACTTAACGGATTTTATTTAAAAAATCATTTAACAGTAAAATAAATTATAGCCAATGTCAAAGAATGAACTCGGCGGGGTGCCGATAAGCCGCACCGTGCCAATTGCTTTTTGCCACCGGTCGCGTCCTACTTGCGTTTCAGGGTTGCCACGTGTCACGGTTAAATTTGAAACTATAAAAACCCAATAATAATAATATAACTTAACGCTGTATTCCGTTCAAGGACAAATATGTGTTAAATTAATTACTTCTATTGTCTCATGTTGAAAAAAATAAGTCCTTAAGTGAATACAGAATCTTGGTAAATGTTAGTATATTTATGACGCCCTCTAGCTAGGTGGAGGTGACAGGTGACAGAAAACCGGGGCTCCGATCTAGTTGCGAGCTTTGGAGAAACCTATGTCCAGCATTGGACTCATTGTTTTATGCACTTTCCATTTCTATTTCATGGTCAATATGACCCAAAAGTTGATGACACATGTGAATTGAATTTAACATCTTTGTGTTAAAATCAATGTAAGGTGTTTACTTCGAATTCAGCTACCTTTCCCTCAATTTTATAGGTTTAGCATTTAAACACAGTCTCACGTGATATTAAGTGCCGATGGGGTTTATGATAGTAGTAAGTAGTAACACGTTAAGTCTATATAACACACCTATTGGTACTTGGCGTCAGATTTTCAACTTGAGGGTGGTAGCTAACCAGGTGAGTATTGTCATATAGTATGATTTAATCACGATGTTTTCCTTCACCGAAAATCCGGGCTCATTGTAGGATTTCAATCCACGACGACAGACGCGGTGCCCATCACGCAATCACTGAGCTATCATCATTTCAAACGCTTTTTTTTTACTGGAAATTGTATTTGTAACCGTGAATCGATTGCAAAACGTATTATTGTGGGGTATCCGTCTTAGTTGTGTACCGTGGCTTAGTGACTTTCTACTTAATATTTGCTGGTGGTCATGATAACTGGGTTTATTAATGAATATTAGTCCCTGGATGGATGGTTACCGTTGTTTCTTCAGCACACAGCCTCAGTCGTCATGATGAGACACTTAAAAACAAAGCTAATCTAGCCACCCTGATTAAGGGATTAGATGTTTGCACCACGGTTGACTTAATTATTATTAATAATAATCGGTATTTATCCATTGAGATTTTAATCAAGCCGTCGCAATTGCGAGCGCGGTGGGGGCTGATAGAGATATTAGATTGTGGCTTCATGGTTCAATGACTCTAAAAAAATGTTTTTTTTTTTAATATTTCGGTTGCCTTTATTTTTATCGTTGGTACTAGAGATGTAAATGAACGTAACATAAACCTTTCATGGGTGATTCTCTCGTTTCGTGCAAATTTGAAGAATAAGAGAGAATTTTTTTTTTGTTTTTTTTCTTGCTCCTTTGTGGAACATAATGAACATCTAACATAATAGATGATATTATACTAAATTCTATGTAAAATTAGCAAATATATGGATATACTAAATTCTTCAAGGCATGGTAATGAGGAATGGAAAATGGTAATGATACATTTACTTTGGTAATGAAAAAATGATGTTGGTAATGAAAACTTAAATAAAATATCTTTATCAAATCAGCTCTTTAATTATAGTAATAATCATTAATTCCATTTCGAGTTATGAATTCATTTTTCTCAGGGGATACCTTTGTGTTGCTGTCATCCTCAATTTGTTTTTGGATATTAATTAATCTTAATATCTTTCACATGTTGACTATGAGTTATAATTTTATCTCGAACTGTAAACTTCCAAGTTATTCCAAAGTTTTTGTGTTTTTTTAAATTTTCCTTGTTTTTCATGACGATGTCACTAAATACACGTTTTTCTTTCTTTATTAGGCCACTGAACCCTTCCGCTAAATTTCTGAATATGCACTCACTAAATAATATTTTTTTCTTTACTTCTTCACGTTTGTAATTATCCACAGTTTCAATTATTTTATCCACTTTTTGTTTTGTGGAAGGTACGCGTGTTTGTTGTATTCGGTTTTTCTTTATGATCTTAGCCATTGCCCTTTTCACTGCTTCTCTCTCTTTTTCAATTTTTTCTTTTTCTTGTTTTAGTTTACCTATCTCCTTCTTGTGAATATAGCGCAGTTTATTTATCAGATCGTTTTTT
Source organism: Saturnia pavonia (assembly GCA_947532125.1). Lineage (NCBI taxonomy): Eukaryota > Metazoa > Arthropoda > Insecta > Lepidoptera > Saturniidae > Saturnia > Saturnia pavonia. The sequence continues at coordinate 16,392,604 of OX383906.1, forward strand.
TTTTGACACAATTTGCAGTTTGTGTTAGGTTTCTCTTGCACTTGGTCAGATGACCATTCTAATGGATTCTGTTGAGGAACGAGATTTGCATTATTTTCTCGAACACTTGTTGGAGGTGTGCCCTCAATCGTATACTGTTTTTTTCTTTCTTTCGACATATCGTTTAGTGTTTTCCTTCCATTTGTTCCTTTGGAGTTTCTTTTCTCTTGGTGTCAGCCACACTCTTAATTTTGTTTTGTTCTTTTCGTTTTCAATATCTAATTCTTTCTTTTTCTCTCTGTATTGCATACTTCTTGGGATCATTTTTAATTTCTTCGTATTTTTTTCTTCTTCGTAATTTTGCTTCAGCTATCTTATCTTCACGAGTTTTTTTAGTGTTTACTTTATCCATATTCGTACCTGTAGATAACAAATAAATTCACAAACAGACCTTTCAACTATAAATAATTGTAAATGATTTAATTTCGTTAATCATTACCATAACTCTATGATCATTACCATAATCCTATGATCATTACCATTCTCCATAATAGTGGATGGTAAATTATGGTGATGAGAATAATGGTAATGATATTTTTGTGCTTATTTTAGATTAATTCCATAAATAATAGGAAATACATAGACTAAATGTTCAGAAAGTATTTGAACTCAATAATGATTAAACCTGTTAGCATCCACAATACAATAAACATTATCAGTTACCTCAAAATAATATGAATGGTAATGAAAAACTTACGTAGCAAACCTAAAAATCTCACCTTGTTTGTGTTGTAGTAAAAATCTGCAAGCAGACACCCCGCTCTCTGTTCACTGGTCGACTAAGTCGGGATCGTGTGCGTAGGGAAGGGGGGGAAGGAACTCCACTAGGTGTATCTACAGGTAGATTTTGTTATTTGAAGTTGAATGAACGGTAATGAGTATTTTTTTTGGACAAAATTATTTTATCCCAGTGAACGTAAATAATACTCGTAAGGTACTTATTAAATTCATAATCTTATTCCTTAATGCATACTTTCAAATTATTAAAACAACAGTATACAGGAAAACATCAAAATATTTTGTTATTAATTTACAATTCCCAAAATTCGTGTTCTGACCGATGCGGGTAATGATTTTTAGGCATGTTTTTTTTCTTTTTAACTTACTTATTAGCTAATCACCTAATTTGTTTTGGATGGAAAATATACCTATGCAACACATCTAAAACATAAAAAATGTTTGGTGGTTTTAGATTATGTAGTTCTGTTTATTTTTTGATGAACATGTGATTTGCACGAAATGAGAGAATCACCCTCATCAGTATCTAAAATAACTAATTGTGTGACGTCACACTATTTAGACCGAGAACTCTATTAATTTATGTTGTGTAAAAATAATTTACCTACAAATTGAAATTATTTCGCTTCTAAGCTCTTTCTATTTTAAATCAAACGCTTATTTTGTGAAAACGATATTTGTGCTTGGATATTCGTTACAATTGATCACGGATTTGTTTTATGAACTACATTACAACTAAAAGTTTCTGTGTGTTAAACAAATATTCACAAAAAAGGGAAACCATAAAAATCAATAAATGCCAAGATCGTGTGAGAAATTTCATATTAATTCTCATGCCGCCTTGTACCAGCGCCTTATTTCGGCCCTGCGGTAACAAATGTGCCAAAATTACGACTGAGTGGGCTCCGTGCCATTTGCAGAAATATAGCTGAGCAACTTGTAACAATTTTTTTAAGCATACTCCAAAAAATCGATTTTCATAGAGCCCGCGGTACGTAAATTAGATGGGAAGTCAAATCGAGTAACAAAAAGTGAAGTCGTTATGTTGCCCCTCCACGCAACATACACTGAACGCATATATAATCATATACTCGCGGCTGAGTGCCTTAAGCGCTCGCCCCCAATCCCGGGTGAAGCTGTAAAAACCGTCTGAGGCTCCAGGGCCTTTATGGCTAACAGTATAGTCAGTACGAAAAAAAAATCATATACTCAACTAATTATTATAATAATTTAATTTTGCCTATAGTATACAATATTCCAATCATTCTTGAAGAGTAAACTCCAGTTGCGCGTCGTAGCTGACACGGAAAATGTTTTCCTTTTTTGTATCTCAATAATATTTTAAATTCCTCTTCATATTTAAGAGAATGCGGGCCATATTTAATTACAGTTAAGACGGTAAGTGATTACCGTCTTTTGGTCAATGATAACCGTTTCTTCAGCCATGCACGACCTCAATCAGTCGACGATGTATTTACATAGACTGCTAATAACAAAACAAGCAACAGGTTTTTGTCAACGCATAACTTACTAATAGATCAGACGAAAGCCCGTCGTCCGACAGTATAGAATTTGTTGATGGCCCGTGACTTGTAAAACAAGTACCTGTCATTCTTATTACTGTCTTTTTTTGTCATGTGCTTATTATTTTACTATTTCTTTTAGACCCCGCTTCCTCATACTTTGACTAGTTGACAGCATCATTGCAATGCATTTAATTAATAGACGTCTAGTGAATATGTTGTCGATATTTGGCCAAGGTCTACTAACAAAATAGATTTTGTTGATTCTAGTGCATAACGAAAAGAAGGATTTGGGGACTCGAGATTTTCTTTGTTTAATGTTGCTCCTACAGCTGGCTGGTAAAAACTTAATTTTCCGTATCGCAAATTCCTTGATTTTACCATGATATTAAGAAAAATGAATTTACAATTCAATTACAAGTTTTATACTTCTAACTTTGAACTTTGATTGTTAGGTTTCACTAAATGAACTTTCAAGTTGTTTTTGTACCGTCAAGTTAAGAAGAAACTTTCAAAGGTGCTTCAAAAGTACGCACCGGCTGATTCGAAATATTGTTTTAGGGGGTGGTAGAGTGATGAAGCCTCATTGAGTACCTTCCAACACTCTATTGAAATTTAAGGATCAAATTAAAAACCGCATTGGAAAACTTGTGGTTTGAAAATGTAACTTTCAAATTTATTCTTAGTTATTGTGAGTACGAGATGATAAGCATGTGCCTTTTAGAAAATACATATTCAGCGACTAAGCTTTTGTCGTGCCACTGTCGACAGATTCTCATCTCTCGGCGGTCGCCGCTACCGTTCACTAAACATCGATTGTTTATCGATTAATCGATACTCATTTGCAGTATCGAACAATCTATATTCTGGCTTAAACTATTAATAGTAGCAATCGAAAAGATTTGATATATTTTAAAGGTAATATTCACCATTTGTTTGATATCAACAAACTCCATAGAGATCACGTGATTTTTTTAAGATATCGAGCATGGCTCTCTTGCCCAGTTATTTATATAGGGTACTAGGAAACAATCGACAGTTGATCGATATTATCAGATTTTCAAATAGTCTATGTATGAAGAACACTATTCGCCACTATTCTTGGATTATAAACATTATCTATCATTAGGTGAAATACATCAATTTTATCCAGCTTGCATAAAATATACATGTCCTTCGTTACATAGCAAAAGATGATTCATAACAAAGATCGGACATTGAGACGAGTGCCACGAGAATTGAGACGAACGGCGGACCCATCGCATCTCCGAGTCCGTTGACTCGAATGTTTCAACGTGCGTTATTCACTAGTTGTTGAGGTCGTTCACCCCTCCCCCCGGCACAGCTGATCGGCTCGATGGGATCACGCTCCTTCCATTTTGCAATTGCAATTTTTTTATGTCTGGATTTTTAATTTCAACATTTCTTCCTTCTATACTTTGAAATACGTATCATGCTATACAAATCACTTACCCCCTTCGAAAAAAATTGAAGAGTTGTTTCTTCACAGTGTAAGTAAAACAGTACCTATTTTTATTGGTTGCAACCTACAGGCACATTGTGCTCAATCTATATTATTCAGTTGATTTTAAGTGGCTGACTAAATACTCCTATAATAATCATACGACTCACCTTTATTAGAAACTAGCTGTGTTCTGCGGTTTCGTCCGTGTTAAATTTATTCGACAAACTCCACGTGCCGCCGTCCTCAACGCGCCCGTGTAGCCCTATCGTTGTTCCACTTCCCATACTTGCCTACAGCTTGCCAGATTGCTTGAAGCTCATAGTTACTGCTCCGCTCCTTAGGGTCGTAGCGTGGAGTTATATGGCCTATACTATTCCTCATGAATCTGGCTATCATATACAAAAAGAATATTTCGAATCCGACTGGTAGTTCCTGAGATTAGCGCGTTTAAACAAAACAACTCTCCAGCTTTATTATATTACTCGTATATACTAGTTGGCGCCCGCGGCTCTGCACGCTTTTGTTACGCAGTAGTTATTTTTATCCCGCAATTTTACTTTTACTCATATTATTTACAATTCATATATCAAAATCGGTTAATAAATAAGAATCATTTTTTTTACAATCTCTAAAAGTGTTATTGAAAATTCTTATAGCCTATCAATTGACTTAAATTTCATAAGAATCGGTCAAGCCGTTTTTGAGTTAAATCCGGACATAAAAACTACACGGAATTAAAGAGACGGACTTTAGTACATTATTATTAAAATGGCAAAGGTTACCATGGCAACGCTTACCATAGCAAAAGTTAACATAACAACAATTAACCATATAGATAAAATAATAATAAATTTCTTAGACTACCTATACAATCATACAACAGAAATTTCATCCCATAATTGAATCTAGGTAAAGAATTTAAAAAAAGGCTGAAGTATTCAATTGGAGAGTATATGTGATTCATGTGTCGCTAATCATTAGCATCAAATCTAAAAACAAAGTTTCAACCCTTATTTTACACCCTTAAGTGTTTTTTTTTGATAAATGCTTAAACATGTGTGTCATTATTTTTATTAAATGGCCTAACTAAGTACACAATTTCAAGTCAAAAGAAAATATTTGCACAGCATACAAACTTCCAACCCCCTTTTTCACCCTTAGACCTACAGTTTCGGAAATCTCGTGCTGAGTGGTATTTCGCCTTTATATATATATAGATAGTATATATTATATTATAGTGTAGATTATAACATTATCAAATCGCGGCCACCTCTCTCACCCAATATTTCGTTTATCCAAAAGGCAACAGTTCTTCAAGATAACCCGAAAAAATCATAGAGGTCGCTAGTGCGTTCTATATACGTCCTTTTGTGTGATCAATATGATTTTAAATTATAGGTATGTGTATGAGCTCGCAGCTGTTTGGTTACCAAGTTACCATACTGTCGTCCAGATGCTATAAAGGTCTTTTTTGAGAATAATAAACATCAAGTAAGTAATTTATAGGCTCTGTTAAACCCACTATCGCATCAGATGTATGGCAACAGATTAGTGAATTGAGGTTTCTTATAAACATCCTTTTCCGTACTATGATTTCATCATCATTAATAATTTTTACGTAAACAAAGATTTTACAAACAAAATATTTTCAAGAATCTTCCAATTATGAATTTATGCTTTGAATTGGCTGATGATGTGTTCATGCATCATTTTCTAATTGAGTAATGTTCCATGACGTCATCTATACTTTACTATTTATATCTAATGTCTAGGACATTACTAAAGAGGTAAAGTTTGTATGTTTGTAGGTGGTGGTAATTTCTGGAACTCCTGTTCCTATTCTAAAAATTCTTTCAGTAATCGGAATCTCTAGAGACAAGGTAGTGTGTCGGTCGGTCGACAAGATTATTTCCGGCCAGTGTGTGTATATTTACACGAACCATTTCGAGCAAATTTCAACCCCTCCATAAGTCTAAAACTATTCGATCTACACACTTGAAATTTTGTACATGTAATAAACCTCCCTTGAACACTTACAATCCCAAATTTAACTAATAAACCTATTGATAGTTCTTGAGTAATAGAGTGTGAAAAGTAGTATTTTTATGCATCACTGACCGTTCAAAAACCTAGACCACTTCTAGGTGACTCAGAAACTTGACATTTAGCATCAGGTTAGATCATTAAGCATATACAAAGGAATAAATTAAAAAACTTCAAAAAATTACAATTATTGAATTAAACGAAATAATACTCATAATGAACGTCAACTATACCAGCTTTTCCAGCTGTCCACAAACCGATGCCGTTGTGCAGCTTTTCAATAAGTAATGTTATCCGTTTGTACTGGATTGATCTTGATGAAACAATGATGAGTCAGTAGCAACGTGTATAGACACTGTGTCGATCGGCGTGAGTTCGAATGCCCACAATAAGGCTGAGCTTTCAGTGAAGGAAAACATCGTAATGAAACCGTAGCATGGTGGTAGGATATTTTGTAATGCCCGCCTGCTACCTACCACCCTCAAGTTGAAATGCTATCGCAAAGCACCTATGTTCCAGCAGCTGCACTTGAAAGGCAGTTCCCCACTAGGCCTAGTGGCCTAGAGGCCTAGTTCCTCACTCTAAGCCATCACCATCTTGGGCCTCCACGTCACTTAATATCTGGTGAGATTTGGGCATACCGCTAATTCTATAAAGACTAAAAAAATATTATTCTAACTTACGTCTTTTATACTTCTAAAATGTGACTACTTGATCTGGCAGATGTCATTCTGCGAGAAATGAATGTGTGCATCATTTTTTCCAGTCGAGTTATCAGTCAGACGGTTATATTAGCTATAATTTCTTAGAATATGATATTAAATTTGGCATAGTAAGAGCGATAAATGGTTTTTAAATATATTTTTTTAAAGACGTCAATAGTAATCTGTTACAAACAGCGACCGCCAATAGTGTAATAGTAATTCTCGCATCTTATTGGTCAGTGCACACGGCCGGAGATAAGATGACAGTTCTTCGCGCGTGCGATTGGTTTCGCTTTGTGAATTCGATATTTGGAATACATTTCAGTGATTAGAGAATATTGATTAGTATTTTATCCATGCACCACATTTCCATTCAGGATAATGTAAAAAAAGGAAACAGCTGGGGTGGTACAGCCCTAGTGAAAAGTCCGTCATAGTGATTCGCTTATACGCGTTGCATTTCGGGATCAGTCTTTGCGGTTTCTATTTACGCAGGCTGGCATGACAGCGGTGACTGGCGATGAATTGTTGATCTCTCGGATGTCGTCACTGTATTTCAATTTTACTGAGTTTACGGCTTTACCACTTTGTTTTCTACTATAAAAAAGTGTAATCCTTGTGAAGTGCTAGTTCTTAGCAGTCGATAGGCTATTCGAGACGCTAAAAACGATTCACTAGGTTGGGATTCTCATTGTGGTCGCGATTAAGGGCCGCACTAATGCCCTACCACCTCGCTCTCATTTCCTTGTTGGTTGTTCTACAGGGTACATCATGTATAGTTCAAGTTTTTGGACTTAAGGTATGCTATCCGATATCCATTTGCGCCTCCGACGTCCATACCATATGTTCTATCTCCAAGTGTTTATAAATCGGATCTCACAGAATTCGGCAACTGCTTAGACAGGTGTTTACTCTAGGTGATTAGTAACATGTCATTAAACCATTTCAGGATGTCGTTGTTAACGGCCTGGTTGATAGGAGTTGAATAAACTGACTCTCGTTACAAGTACGACCATCTTTGACATAGTTTAAACGTGTTTTATATTATATACGTGCATCATTTTATCTGCTCGACGAAAATAGATCCGGAATTTCTAGTTGCTTTACTTCTGATATTTTTTTTGTTACCTAATAAAACTGCACTTCTCCTGGTAGAGAGTAAAGTACTTACTAACAACAGCAGTGACAGTAAAGAGATGTTCTTTTTAACTCATCATGGATTAAGCGTTTGACTAAAATCTCACGTGATAATAAGTGACGAAAGTGTCCGAAGATGGTAACACTCTAAACACAGTAAAACCGACTATTAAGTGCAATGCCGGAAAACACCTGTAGTTGTAGCGACAGATTTCCAACTTGAGGGTGGTAGCTAGCGAGGCGGGCATTAGAAAACCCTATCACTATGCTATGGTTTAATCACGATGGAAGCCTTATTGTAGGATGCCAATCCACGTCGATCGTCACGATGACCGAACAAGATACCAAATCCAAATCAAAAATGCTGTACTCAATTTAGGCCCGAAGAAGGCACTTATGAACGTCAACATACTACCACCGGCTCGGAAAGTATCGTGAAGCGCTGGCAACATACTCGATTAAGTCTATCAATTTAAAAAAAGGTTTTTTTGTACAGCCAGTGTACTTGTAAAGTGTAGTTACTTCCAGATATCACCGTCATTCGTATAATGATCCACTCTAAAAAACCTTTGTCTTACTAAGTGTAAAAGATCGGAAAACTATTTTATATTATTTCTAGTATTGAAATCGTACCTGTCGTTTACAAGTTCACACTTATCAAAGTATTTCCGAACATACTAACCATACATAACATACCGCTGAGCCATTATCGGTTTAAAGTCGTCTGTCGACAGCGATCTCACTAGGTCGCTGATGCCGAAACGAGATGAAACGTAGCGCACCGATATCTGTCTGTCTGTTTGTCTTTCGAACAAAACAAAACGAGTTCAGAGTAAGTACAGTCCAAAAATAATGACAACCACTTAGCCACTAGGGATGGCGATTCTTTCCGAAAAAGATCGTTTTTTAAATAGATTCGAATCGAAATCTGATGAGTCGATTCACAATCAAAACGAGGTCTAAAATTGCACATTTTTCCATTTGCTTTTAGAGATTGTATTTACAATATAAATCCCTATTATGGAAAAAAATACATAATAATAATCAATCTTTTATCATTTTCAACTGATGAAAGTTGTTTTTACAACCACACTACCTACAGGTTTCAAGTATATAAAAGGAAGGTATAGAGAAAGGGAATTAATTTTTATTTATTGGTTATATTGAAAAGTTTGGTAATAATATAGTTTTAAGTTCCCAATGCAGTCATATAGCAAATACAGTAATCTCGCGAATTTTTGAGTAATTTCACATTAATATTTTTGTTGGGATCTCATGACTTTTTAAAAAGCGTCACGTCATCTATTGGTGAGCCGGTGGAAACGCCGTTGTAGTTAATGCGCATTAAGAGTATATCAATAATTGGGACTTTTTTATGCTTAATAATCTCACTTGTATGCAAAAATATTTTTTTTGGGTAACCTAGAACTGATTTTTAAAGGGTGAATCATTGTTAAAAAGGCTACTTTTCAGATCCTAACAACTGAAGGAACATAAGGGCTTGTGTAGAAGGTGCGGCGCGTTAGCGGTGCCGTCTACACAAGCCTTAACAACTGTGTAGATCGAATAGTTTTTGACTTATGGAGGGGTCGAAAGTGGCTCGAAATGGTTCGTGTACAATTACACACTGGCCGGTGTGTCGCCCTCTTCTATTCCGAACTTAACTGACAAATTGCCGTGAATGTAGATGTCAATTCGTATGCCTAAAGCGCAATGCAGCGTCACCGCGACCGCGACCGGAGCAATAAACCATCGTTCGGTGAACAACGAACGTTGCCGGTGTTACTGGCCTATTGAGAACGACTCAATTATCGAAAAGTATACGTTTTCATTTTGAATTGCTTTTAGTCTGCAATTTTTTAAAAACGTATTTTGATTTTATCCGAATTTATACTACCTTATTTTCGAAGGATATAAAAGTATTAACGACTAAAAAATATTTGGATAAAGTAGGTACTACTCGACTAACTGGAGTTGTGACAAAATATGCCTCGTTTGCAGGGTTATCGCCTATTTGACCATGTATAATGCATTACTATGTAAGTTTAAAAACAAAATTCGTATGAATTTGCTGGGTATTATTTCGTTTTTTAACTGAATGTATAGTATATATGTATACATGTATAGTCAATAGCACTTCTAGAATCATAACGCACATAAAAAAAAATACACCTCTAGGTATTGAATTTGAAAAATACATACTATGAAATACACGTCCTTTTTACTTTTTAATTTTTATATGAATATTTAAAAGCACGTTTTTTTATTGCTAAATACCTATTTTCATAGATCTATCTTCAAAAATGACTGATTTTCATACGAACTTTCATGCCCCTTTTTCACCACAATAGGATTTGAATTTCCAAAAATCTTTTTAAGTGCTCACCTATACAGTATAAATGGAACCCGCATGCAAACTCTCACGGTCCAGGCTCCAGTAGTTTGGTGTGCGTTGATATTCCAGTCAGTTATCTTTTTATATACAGGATGGAAAACCCGAATGAATTTTGCATTTTTAGTTGGTTCATTCCCGGTAAGTTTTTAAAAATCTGTCAATGCATTCATTTTTATTTTTAAAAACAAAAGAATGATTCCTTTTATTTAATGTACTTTTCCTTCATGTCCCATGTGTTTTTTCCTTCCTGCATATAGATAAACCTTCGAACTAGAGTTAAAAAATTACAAGAAAATGCTTTTTTAAATTATTTGGTTGGTTTCTTAATTCTACCATATATTCAGTTGACTACAACTTGAAACGTACGTCCGTTTGAACGAGCACGCGCACTACCTATACGCAATAAATTATTATTGATCCATAATAACTCTTGTTTATAATATTTAATGTGTTTTCATTATTATTTTTATATTGATATTCTTTGTTAAGTTTACTTAATAATGTTTTAGTAAGTGCCCCTTTTGTTTTTCTTAGATCAATAAAGATGCAATCAATTAGCAATGATCTTAAAATACAATACTATTTCTGGTTACATGTATGCAGAAACACAAAAAACAAGTCTTAACAACACAGTAGAATAAGTTATCAATTTTTGCCTCCGACTGTGAATCGAACCAGTTATTAATAAAGAACCGTAATCTCTCAAAAACGGTTTTGTAATTCCTAGTGAATTGGTTTTAAAATTATTTAAGCGGCTGATACTATTTAATAAAATTGTGGAAATAAATTTACTGTCTGTATGTAAGTAGACAGACACGTGCTAGAATTAATATGTTTTAATTCTTACTCTTTGACTTGGTGCCAAATGTTTTTATCACGCACATTGCTAGTGATATACAAGTAATTACGATTTGATTTATCTAAGAAAAAACAGAATACCTGTCTTATAACAAAATAGCTTTCATACAAATGTACTAATAATACAGATTTTAATTCTAAAAATCAATTATTAAAAAAAAAAGTATACGTAACTGAACTATCGGATTTCTGGAGTGATTTCATATCCGTATCCATAACCGAAACCGTTTAAATACTTTTAAGATATCCATATCCGTAATTTATACTGTTGCTGTTACTCTGCCAATGTCACGTTGATGAATATTTTTTTATCTTCAAAATTCAAACTACGATCTAGCAAAAGGTATCCTTGCTGGAAATTTCCCGCTAGTTTTTGTGGCAAACTAAAATCAATGTTCCTTGTTACTATTTTAAATCACTATACTAGTGCACAATAATCAAACTATAATATTATGCAAAATGCAATTATTATTATATAATAATTAAGGTCCAAATAACGTTGTTTACAAATTAAAATAAAAACCACCACATGAGAGATCAAGATCTCGTCAGAAACTCTAACCTGTATTTACTTTGTCGAATACAAAAACATCATAAAATACAATATGTACGATTCTTTTAAACGATGAAAGATAAATGAGAATTCCCAATAGATCGAAGCGAAATTCTAACTTCGTTATATCGAACCGTTCGACGCCAGTGCCGTTAAACCATAATCTACAATTATAGACAGAGTTGTAAAATGAGTCCAATTGTCACTTGTCAACAACGACACACAACACAGCCTACTTGTTTGCTGGATACACACCGAGTGATCACGGAACGCGACTCACCTAAGGATGCCACTATGGCCGATGTTACACCTGGTGTATAGTGATCGCGATCCAGTCGGACACAGTTGTCTAGCAAAGCATTGTGGTAACCGAGAGTATTTTTTGACGCGTTCAAGTTTCCTTCGCGATATTTTCCTTCACCGTCAGCCCATAGGCCATAGAGTAATAAAACTCTATGCCTTGCGCCGATAAGTGATACCTACTGATTAAATTTGACAGATAGTCTGTCTGTTTGTATGCCCGGATAAAACTCAAAAACGATTTGACGGTTTTTTTTATAAAATATGGTATACGGGAAGCTTATTTCATTACTCTATTCGTAAGACTTGGTAATTTGTAGACAGGAAGTATATGTCATTTTATAATTGATAGGTTAAAAGAATTGCTAAGAATACTTTAAAAGTCGTGAAAAAAACGTAATTGACAACCGATTTTTATGAAATCTTGTACACGAGAAGTATTGTCACTTGATAGTCCTCTCTTGATAGGCTATGTGAAATCGTCAATAAAATAAGTAAAAATAAAATTAGGAGATGGAAATAATAACTGCGTAATAAACGCGTACGAAGTCGCGGAGCACCGTTAGTCAATTATATTTCTGGCATTTGACACATCATTATTACATAGTATAAAATTACATAGTATAAAACAAAGTCGCGTCGCTCTGTCCGTCCCTATGTATGCTTAAATCTTTAAAACTACGCAATGGATTTTGAAGCGGTTTTTTTAATAGATAGAGTGATTCAAGAGGAAGGTTTATATGTATAATACATGCATAATATTGTAGAGAAACGCTGATAAATTTAGAGGTTTCTAATGTGATGTCGTAAATAAACACATTTTTTTGCGCTTACATTGCAAACGCTGTCTGAAACCCACGAGATAAATCAAAATAATGTATGACAGTATTGTACATCTTAAAAAGGTCAACAAAAAAGTTCACGATGGTATATGTCTATCTCTTAACGATAACCCACAATAACCATTTTTTATCCTTTACATTTTACGGGAAAAAGAGGCTTATTTACGAAGTGTTTTTAAGCAATACTAATATTATATGTCGCTCTTTCAAGAGTAACCTCTAAATAAAACATGTTAGTATTGTCTAATGACAAAAAAGCTGTAAACGTTGTTTATAAGGAGATTCTGTAGTAGTTGCACCCGTGCGAAGCCGGGGCGGGTCGCTAGTACGTAATATAACGTATGTCTAGACAGATGAAACGTAATTAATGCGCTGCCCCACTGTTATTACACTGTGCTAGTGTGTTGTTCCATTATGTATTTATTATCATCTATGCCATTCAACCGAGCTTCTTAATCTGTCTGTGAATGTCTCTGTCTCTGACAGTGAACAGTACTAATGACACCAATTACTATTCTGAGTCTAAACACCAGATAAGTAATGCTGTATGTCGTTTGAATAATTCGAAATAGTTTTAAGACCTCGTACACCAGGTCAAAATAATTTGTTAGGTAGTATAGTAGAACTTGTGCAGAGTTAAATTGTGTGAAATTATTACCGGCACTCATTGACCCTTATGTTTTCTACTAAAGGCAAGTAATTTATAATAAAATGTCATTCTATCTGTACTTGTTATATCGTCACCTCGGTGCTTAGTTGTTCAAATTCTTCCAAAATATAGCTATGAAAATATAGCTATAAAATTTTACTGTGGATTGAACGAATAAGCACTGAGGTGAAGATATGGTATGCAACTGCAGGACATATCCTCACTAATATATCGAATGGTCATTCTTTTTCAAATTTCATGAGTAGGTTTACACCATTTGGAACGATTCTCCTCTTTTCTCAGTTTTAAAGAAATAAGGTACTTTTGTATAAAATAAATTGTTCGGGCACGGATGTAAGAGATGATGATCTTTTGTTTATATTAGGTAGTTCGGACTAAGCATGCGATCCTCTATATGTTGACACCGTACAATAACTTAAAAATCCTCGGATATTTTTTTTTCAACAAAAATAATGCTTTCCTTTTTTATACATTTAAACAGGTTGTTTTCGATTTATCTTATCTTTCACAACATCGACCCATATTTTTTTTTAATGAAATACCTAACTAATAAATTAATAAAATATACATATGCAATTAATTCGATTTTCACTGGACTCAAAAGGTTGCCTTTTAACGAGTAAACCTCTGAATCGTTCACGTAAAAATTTTCATAGAAGTTACCTGAAACCAATACGAAAAACTTGCAGAAGAAAGGAAATAATAAAAATTGTGTATACTTTTATCTTCTCTTTCACTTAACTGTATTCCTTTTTATTTTTTCTGTCCGGCAACCCTAATTCCGTGTAACACTTAACACAAGATGAAATTAGGGTCTATGCAACGATACAAAAAAGGTTGTTTGGCATTTATTTATTTATTATTTACCATTATTACAAAACTGTTATTTTAAACTTGCTTTCTGTCTTTTCTGTTCAAAATTTGATTATTTTGGTAGCATTTGCTGGCATCCGATTTAGCTGAAATTTGGCATCTTAATATGTAACTTCAATGACAATTCAATAATATGGTACCATGGAGCTGAACTTATGACGGACTGATGATGAGGCTTCGGTTTAAGTGGAATGACTTTTGCGTTCTAATCTTTGGACTCCAAAACGGCTGGAGCGATTTGGTGAAGTTTCCAGATAACCTCCTTCATATTGCCCAGCAGATGATCCTGTAAAGTATGGTAGCGATCAGATAAAAAAAACTCTGAGCTACATGTTTTGCATAAAGTTCATATAGTATGTACTACGTGCACCTCTTTTTTTAAAGTCTTTTTAATAAAATGTTGTATGTATTGTTCACAGTCCGTAGCTACGACAAACACGACAAATGCGGGTTAGTGTGGATACCGCGTGTTGTCGCGTACCGGTGCCGGACGTGCGGCATATCGCCCTGCATGTCGATATGCCGCGAATGCTTCCACCGCGGTGACCACTCGACGCACGATTTCAACATGTTCCTGTCGCAGGCGGGAGGCGCTTGCGACTGCGGCGACAAGTCCGTCATGAAAGAAGACGGGTGAGTTTCATTCCTCACCTTTCTTTGATAATTAACCCCCTTATTACTGTGACAATACTTTCACAAGTGTGATGAAATACGGGAGAAGATAACTTCTGAAAAATTGTTTTGATCACTTTATACGTGAATTAATATTTATTAATTATTACACCTTTAAAAGAAGTTTAAAAATGTTTTTAAATTAAAAATATGCCACAATAACCCGGTGTGACGGCACGATTTAATAAATAAAACGAATGTTATAGGTATTTTATGTGCAAAGTACAGTTTTTTTTATTATACTACTAAGGCAGCAAACAAGCATGATGGTAAGCGGCTACCGCAGCCTATCGACGCTTATAATACCACAGGTATTAAACAGCGCGTTGCCAATCTTAACCCCCCCTACCCCAGGGAGCTCTGGAAACCCTGCTCACCACAGGAACACGACACAAGGCCATTTGGCTGCGATCTTTTGTAGGGTGGAGGTATTCCACCAGTCGGGCTGCTCCGAGTAAAGAAATCTCCAAAGAAATTTCTCTGTGCTCTGCCTCTCTTACTTACTTTTCATCAGCGCCTATATAATTTTAAAGCCACTATTTCAAAGCATACTAATAATTTTACAGTCACTTATCACAAGTTGACACTCAACTGTACATATTGATTGAACCATGACATGACGTTCAATTATTTAAAAGTTGTCTGCTCCGGGATTACGAAACAGTAATAAAAGATACAAATAATTGGAAACTCTAGTCACATAACCGAAAAGTCTCACTCAGGGTACTGATTTTTTTGATTATCACTAAAATAACTGGTACTTGAGTACTATAGAACATAGGACGTTGACTTTTTTACATTTTGTGACATTCCGTATTTAAGAAAGCAAACCATTTTACAATTGCTTAGTCTTGGTTTGACTTTAATACCCTTAATTTTCTTAATGCGAAGGAATTGAAAAGTTAACTCTTACAGATAGTAATTTCACGAGGGTACTAAGTCTTAAATTATCGAATGAAAAAGATTTGAATACAACGGCTTTACGACGACGTTTGTTGGTTATGTTTATATTGCGGTCATCATGACGTAAGATTTATATAGTGTGGGCTGTGGTGTGGGGGAAGCATTTACCTAATTGATGTCACAAGTTTTACCAGATAACTATAATTAATAGGTATCTGCATATTACTTATTTTACGCCAAAATAGTATTTTTTTCCCCAGTGAATGTATAATATGTTTTTTCGCTACAAATCATTATTATTTATAACTAGATAAAACGCTAAACCTAGTAGGAAAACTGACTTACAAGTGCAGCTGTCGAAACACACCTATAGGTGCTTCGACTTGAGGGTGGTAGCTAGAAAATACCCTACCTATGGTTATGGTTTCATCACGATGTTTTTCTTCACCGAAAACTGAGGCTCATTGTAGGGATTCGAACTCACGTCAATCGACGCTACCATTGGGTCATCATTGCTTTGGAGATACGCGTTCAACAAACAAAAAGACAAACGATCTCTTTAGCTTTTTTATTATTTGTATAGATACAGCGTATAAATGCCTCACTGCTGGGCAGAGCCCCTTGAAGTTTTAATCAACTCGCGAGCCCATAATGTATTGGCGATTTCAGATAATATGCTATTAAATATATAGTTGTGATTCTTCTACTTAGGAGAAAATTTCTCAAGCATTTTAGTTTCTCCATAATTTTTTGGTTCTTTGACAACAGACCACATATAGTTGTAAAAATTAAAAATTATATTCAAAAGTCCATGAAAAGATATCCCCACAGATCTTTAGTACTCCATTCGGCCATCGCGACGTTATTTCACAATTTTGTTCAAAATTTAAATATATCTCAACATAATATTGTTAAAAAATTACCGCTCTACAAAATAATTACAATTTTTTTTATTGTAGCTCAACAAAGTTTCGACTCTATACCTGATGGTGAGCACAGCTCAATCCAATAACATCGGCGACTACCGACGGATTTACAATCATCGTCAGTCGTCGCTGTCATTCCGGCCTGCTGAAACGTCTGTTCACGTTATGTTTGAAGGGGTCCTTGTTATAGGAAGGAGGTAACACACTAGAGCCGGGAGACAGTTCCACAGCTTCACTGTACGGCAAAAATAAGACGTAGCAAATTTCTTTATTCATACCGAGATGGAGGTTACCGTAAAGCTGTGGCTATGGAGCACAGCGCGTGTGGTTCTGTTATGGAAGAGAGAAGAGGAAATTACGTTGAACAGCTCTTCAGAACACTCGCAATGATACAGACGGTAGAACACACTCAGGGAATGTCTCTTCACAGCTGAAGCAACTCGATGAACTTTATAACGTCTGCATTATTTACAATAAGGCATCCTCAACTCTGCAAGTTGTCCAGGGCTTCGAGGAGGTATTTTGCGAATCCGTACCAAAATTGCGATCAGTATTCCATACTAGGCCGAACTTGTGCCTTGATGATACGCACTCTGTTCATGATTCCGAATCTTCGAGATGTAGCGGAGATGACACTCTCAATGTAATCCCTGGAGTTAAAGTTGTTACGAATATCCATCGTACGTATCCACGTACGATATTGATGCTGTTACGCATTGCTAGCCAGATGTTCTGAAGAGTGAAGAGGGGGGAAATGGGGATCTTTCGATAGAAAACGTATACACCTGAGTTTTCTTGGCATTGAACTCAACCAAGTTACTTGCTCCCCATGTAGATATGCGATTCAAGGATTGGTTAAGTTCAATAATAAGTTCCTTCCGTCCCTTTTCTGTTTTTCCTGACTATTAGCTGGTTTCCTGTAATAGCACCCATGGACAGTGGTGTCGTCTGCATAGCAAGGATAATAACCCAACGGTAAAACATATGATTGATATGCGGAATTTCTAACATTTACTGACACGAGCTGCGAATTACATCCGTTGACAAGGACACGAATTTTGCGCTGATGTCGAAAGGCAGTGATCCACATGCATAACTTGTCGGGGAGTCCGTACATCGCAAGTTTGGAGAGAAGTCCGCGGGGCCAGATCCTATCAAAAACTTTGACTATGTCGAGACTATTCACCAAGGCTTCGCCATTCTTATCAGTCGCCTCCCCCAAGCGGTGCAATACGAATGCAAAAAGATCACCCGTTGATCGATTCTGCCGAAGGTCATATTTACGATCAATGATCAAAGAGCGATATTCCAGATAGCGGACTAATTAGGTGTTGATAATCCACTTATTACTTTGCACAACACTGAATTTGCAGCGATTCCCTTCCTTGGGAATCGGTTGCACATTTAGCCTCTCTCCAAACCCGAGGTACGACACCAGGGGAGAACTAGCCTTTCGTACATTGAGTGATCGCAATTCTCTAATCACTTCACAATGCCTAAACCGTAAAGAGGCAAATGTTATTCATTTCTTGTCTCTCCTTAAAGTTCATATTAAATATTTAATTTTATTATTTAATATTCAAAATTAAATATTTTAGAATGTTTAAACTCGTTCTTATCATCGGTAAGGTTGGTTGGGAACCTTTAATTGTATTGGCGATTATGTGCAAGATGCGTCATACTACACGACTCACGAGGCGATGCTATCGCGCAAGGTCGCTACGAACGAAGGACGCGGTGACGTGCGGAGGTCACGAATTGCGCGTCGTTGTCTTACTCTAACGCATGTCGTCTCGAGCAGCAATGATAAATTAAACACGAGCTTGATAAACAAAACCATGTGTACTTATGAATTAAATACATCGATAGATATGATTGTTTACCACGGCTTCTTCGTTCTTCTTCCATAGTTCTTAGTTTATTTATAGCCTATAAAGTATAATATTATAACGATAAGACCTTTAATTCGGTAGTAGACAACTTTGAAAAATTGTTTTAATCACTATATCTGTTTATAGTTATGCCCGTAAATTAATATTTATTAATTATGCCACCTTTAAAAGTAATATAAAAATATTGTTTATTTTAAAATAAAAACAATATGCTACAATAACCACCTATGTACGTCACCACGTCACGTATCTACGCGTGACGTCAACGTTCGATAAATAAAACTAAAGTTAAAGCTATTATGTGCAAAGTTGATTTTACTAGAATTTCAGTTATGATATTTATATGAAATTTTTTCAACGCCTACATGTATAATTATAAAGCGACTGTTTCCGCAATTATTATTAATTGACGGGATAATCTAATTAGAATAACACTCAACTGTTCTCATATTTAATGATGATGTTACGTTTTTAAATGGTTTTTCAATCACTTGACTCTATGAACAAAAACTATGAACGATGATTTTTTCCAGATTTGCATTATAAAGGCTTTTTTATCAATATACCAATTGTATTAAATAATTAACTTTAATTTTTAATCATACTGTAAACTTGTGTACAAATATACTCGAGAAAGAGGAGAAATGGTTTATCTCTTTTGTAACCTTAAAGCCGGTTTTGCTTCGCACCAATATTGTGCCTGAACACTGTAGTAAGATGCATTTATATTTGTTTTATAAAAATAATCTGTATTAATGAGAGTAATCTGAAGAGATAACTGGGTCGTAGTGCGCTCGGACACCGTGTCCATCGAATGGGGTGTCAAATCTACCATGAACATGCGCTTTCGGTTAGGAAAACATCGTGGTGAAATCATAACATAACTAACATTAAGGCATATTCTATCAATACAAAATTCTGGGTGGGGCGACAGTTGTGTCCGACTGAATCATAGTGGCACGTTTATACGAGTCACGTTCCGGAATCAGCTGGTGTTTGTATATTCACTATCCAGTAATCAAGTGATCTACACTATATAATATATATTTACGCTGGTCGATATGACAGCGGCGACTGGCGATGGATCATTGGTCTCTTGATCGTCGCCATTGTTTTGGGGATTATACTATGCTCACCATCAGATACTATAAAAACACTGTGTTCTTAGACTGTACGCCCGGTGATGATGTCATTTTACTAAATTCGTAAAAAAAATAGAAGATAAAATTAAGTTACTATTTACAGGTTTTGCAGTAATCACGGTAACAAATGCCCTCGGCCGGGAACAGCCCCGGCGGAGCTAATGTGCGTGGCCGAGGCGATGATGCCGCGACTCATACTCAGGCTACTGCAGCACTTCAGGGAGAACAGGTCAGCTTACTTTGGAAATATCTAGAAACTTGTCTCAGGGCCTGAAGATGATCTGATGATCTATTTATATACTGTGCCAAATATATCCAATGAACCTTATTGGTCGAGAGAAAATAACTATAAATACGATTTTAATTAAGTATTATGATTATATTTTCTCCATATTCATTGCGATTTGGACGATCCTAATTATCCTATTATTCTGCTATCGCCATTTCCGTAAAAATATTTTCGACTGGGTATATCGTTTACCAGTGTGGGTTAACTTAACCCTTTTGTATTCAATTTATAACCATTGTTTTTTATAATATGTAATTTTTTTCACTTCACCAGTTTCTTGCTCATCATATAACATTGGCTGGTGTAGTGTCCGCGTCTTCCTTCGGGAAGAAAAGTCTTTCGTCTGGTAGTGGGATATATATATACAGGCTGGTGTTGTTAATATTAAATTGATTCAATAACTATAAAGTAAGACGTTCCAGTCATAAGGTTAGGGATTCGAGAGCCCATATATATGCGAAGGCTGAAATAAACTCATAATATACTGCTATTTGCGGCAGACGTTTATTCACGTGCCGTTTAAAAATATACTCGATCAATATAATAACCGCGTGGGTTTGAGACGTTCAAGTCACGTTAACAGTTTGTGTTTAATATTCGCTTATGGTTATAATTTTTATTGAATTAAGGCTTATTTTAGGGTATACAAAAATTTTGGCCCCTTACACGTTGAATAAAGATTGTACATAATTTTGCAGCAGGGACGATAGGTGTATCAGTTTCCTGGTTTCAAGGTCTTGTACCATGTATAAGGTAAATTATGCTGGTACGCAATAATACATACTTTCGGTATCGGTCGTAGGACCCAGGTGTTTTCTTCACCGATGAGCTAAAAATAATGTTGTACTGGGCGGAAGACTGAATAAATAAGGCCCCTGGCGTTTGCTAATTTTGTTCATCGAAGAACAAAAAAAAAGGTCCCCTGGGGCGAGAGAGGGAACTCAAATCCCCTGGTATTTGCAAATTTTTTTTTCAAATACTAACTGTTAGCGACTTCTGCACCAAGATTATTGGGCTAGTGTTTTCCACCTCTGTTTTGCATTTCTACAAAATCGTTTTGTTTTTAAACTTTTATGATAGTTTTTAACGGGAACTCGGTGGGACATGTAGTGTTTTTATTTATACATGTTCTGTAACTTTTGTACTATTTTATATAATTAAATGTGCAGATATGAAATGAATTCGAAATGATAGTACGGAACGCGAATGTCGAGTGTCTCATAGTTTAGTAATCTACTGCATTATAACGTGATTTGAAAAAAACGTAAGAACAAGATGCAGAGTTCGAATTGCAGTCTAATTACCTAATAATATCAAGAAAACGAAACAATGACCTGTTTTTTTTCGGCGATAATTAAAAAAAAAAGATAAAGAATTTATTTGAAGTAGAAAAATCGATTTTATAACTCCATCAGAAAAGTGAGTGAATAAATTGAATCTTCTTCTTCTTACCCTTTACCCACCTAAGCGGCGTTGGCACAATATGGATCCCTCTTTAAGCGGTCAAATTAGGGTAAATAACTGTTCCTGATCGTAAATGAAATTAATTCATATCAACTTGCAATTGAATGTGGATGATAAATACCATACTAAGGAAAACAATGTTCGGTTATAAAAACGTATGAATTCAATTATTTTCCTACATTAAAGTTTCTCGCACACCTTGACTCACATACGGTTTATAAAACCTTATATGTAAAGCATTAATTAACGTTAAAATATAAAAACTTCCTGCATTGTCCGACTGCCGAGTTGCATTTAAACTATTATGTTGATTCCTTCTCAGTCACCGTATTAATTAAGGTAACATAGGAATTGACAAAACAGTAAATGATGCAAAAGATTTAAATTATATGTCATTAGTATAGTATGATTTTGTTTTCAACCACTAGCTGTAGATAATTTAAATATACAAGAAACAAACGCGGTCCCAAAATCGATCCCTGAGGAACGCCGATTCTGGTTAATGATCCCGAAGAGGTTGCCCCATTAATACTGATCTTCTGACAGCGGTCTGTTAAATAAGAGCTTTAAGATAAAGCAACATATGATTTTAGCAGTAACTATAATAGTGAAACGATTCGGAAAAAAGTCGCTTTCGGAGCGTGTGCAGCTCCACGCTGCTTGTATCGTCGCTGGTTGTTAAAATGAAGAAAACTTATTTTAGTTAATTTTATTACAACACAATTTTTACCCCATAAGTTTTCTTTTAGACAGACATAAAAAAGAAAGGAAGAATGTTACCAATAATATAACAACTAAAAAAAATACACATTTTTTTGGGTTGTCAACATTCTGCGGCCTCAAAAAATATATATGACAATTTAGGTACATACAAACTAAACTAGATACGTTATTTGAATGCATGTAAATATTATATTTTTATATAGGTACGAGTAATTGTATTACTAACTTTATATCATTACATTATATCGAAAACCTCAATTTTATTCATTGAGATATTATACATAAAGACGACGCCTCAACCAAGTTGCTTGAAACACACGTTAAAGTTCCTACCCTTGTGTTCTCACGTGTAACCATAGCAACCATAAACATTCGGGTTCGAATTATGTTAGTTAGTTATATTATGTTTACGTTATTGTTAGAATCCTTTATCTTAGTAAAATATGGTTATAATTGACAGAAACTACCTCGTACTATGGAACCGCTTCAAGCTTGCCATGGAATAATCACTCAGCACCTATTCCCCTTAAATAAAATAGCACTTAATTTTATTTTATTTTTCGGTTCACATCACTAATTTGTGCTCAGCCCGCGCGTGTTCCGCGGCAAAGTGGTGCAATTTTTTTTTGTAGCTGCACTAGTACGTAGTACATAATACCTCAATGACAAACACCTTCATTTATATTGCACATTTTACAAATATGTATAAGTGCGATTGTTTATTTCAAGGCCACATTTATATAAGAGTACGGTCTAAATTTCTATGTGTGGGAACGAGATAACAATGATCTTTCCTTTCGGTAACCGCGTACAGTGAACTTCGACTTGATAGCGAAAATAACGACGTTTTTTCGTCGCATGGAACATTTAGTGTTTGAGTAATGACAGAAACCGCTACTAAGAAATATACTGTATATTTCTTATATATTCGTATATTTTTATGTTATTTCGCTACGATATAATAACCCACTATCCGCTATTGCACCAATCTATAGTTTCAATAATTGTCTATGTTGCACAACGACCAAGCCTAGTTCACACTACTAATTTGCGCTCTCCCCGTACGTGTCCAGCGGGGAAATGGTGCACATTCTTTGTTTGTAATAGCTGCTCTAGTACCATAAGACCTCAATGATTTTATTACTCTAATGGTAGATAGAATACAAAGATCTTGTGTAAGTTTTTCCATTGGATGTTTGTACTTCGAAAGCTCTAATTTTTCTGTCACTTACTGGAAAAACTTTCACAACACGAGCCATAGGCCAAAACATTGGAGGTTCATTTGGTTTTCTTAATATTACTAATGTGCCAATTTTTAAGTTAGATAAATCATCATGCCATTTCGGTCTATATAGAAGTACATTTAAATAATGCTAACTTTTTCAAAAGCTCTGTTTAATTCTTTCAACTACCTGCCTGAACCACAATCTGTTTGTTGGAATATGTAAAATACCTGGTCCAGAATATGAAGTTAATGGTTCGCCAATTAATAAGTGGCTCGGGGTCACGTGGTAGCTGAAATCAGAAACATCTGATGAAGACACTGGCATTAACCGCCTAGAGTTTAGTATGCCTTCAATTAGACATAATATACTGTTTAACTGTTCATAGTTAAATATAGAAATATGTATAATTATTTTTAAATGAAATTCCATACTTTTGACTGCTGCTTCAACGAGACCAGCAAACACAGGTGAGTAGTTTGGTGTACAGTGAAATTATATACCTGGTTGAGCTGTATAATAGTGCAATTGTGCTTGATGCTCTCTAGGCGCATTTAGTCTGTATAATTCAACTAACTGGTTCCTTGCATCTATGAACGGTTCCATTATCACAGAAAACTTCATTAGGAAGGTCTCTACGCGAAATAAATCTTTTGAAACAAACGAAAAAGGTGTTTGTAGTGATATCAGAAGCTAAATCGAGTTGTATGGCTCTCGTGACAAAACAAACGAAGACACATATATAACCTTTGCTTACATATTTCATTCTTAAACTGGATTTTTTTACTTGTACCGGCCTGGTTAGTACGTGCACAGCTAGTTAAATATAAATTCATTTTTTATCTAGTTGCGGATCCCAGGCCAACTCGGACAGCTACCGCATCGCGGTCCAGGAATGCGAGGGCTACGTCAAAATGCTGATGGAATTTAACAACATGGGCGACTTAATGCGCTCGGCGATGACCAAGGCGCTCATTAATCCTCAGGTGAGATTCCTTTGCTTTTTTAAAATAGTAGACTGGTTAAGTGAAGGTACTTGACGGTGAGCACAGTTTTAGTGAGGTAGGCGCAGAGAAATATTTTTGGAGATTTCCTACCTCCACCTTACAGAAGATCGCAGCCAAATAATCTTGTGTAGTATGCCTGCAGTGAGTAGGGTTTCCAGAGCTCCTTGGGGTAGGGGGTTCAAGGCCGGCAACGCGCTAGTGATACGTGTGGTATTTCAAATGTCCACATAGGCTACGGTAGCCGCTCATCGTCAGGCGGGCAGTATGCATGTTTGCCACCTTTGTAGTATAAAAAACAATACAATTAAAAAATAGCGACTACCATAAGAGCAGCGATCCATCGCCGGTCGTCACTGTCATGCCGGTCTCTCGGCAGTTGAATATACACGGACTGATATCGAAATACAACAAACAAAAAAAAATTTCACTGTGAAGGGTTAATTATTACCACGTATCATTCCTACCACCTCGATTTATTACTGCATATACACCGGGTGATTCTAGAACATGACACGGGATATTACACCTGGTGTATGTTGGATACAATTGCCGTATCCTTCCACCTAGCAAAATCGATAAATAGGATCCCACTTTTAAGGGTCAAGGTTTCCATGATAGTAAAATGAATTAATACAATTTAAACAATGATTATTTATACAAATTAAAATTATTTTTACACGATTACAAAAATAAAAGTCAGTAAAATGTAAAAGTATCATGTTGTTGGCGCGCGGGATAATATTTTTGGAATTATTTTTGTTTTGTTACACAGGTTTTTTTTGTGTTTATTATAATGACCACTTTCGGTCCAAATAAATAAATATTATCATGTAGGGGGAAGTGGGGCAGATTGATACAGAAAAATTCAATGTCGTATTTTATGCATAAATAATTAATAAAATATTATTATTTTATGTTTATTGAATGTTAAATTTTATCAATATTATAATATGAGTCATAAGAATCATTAAAGTTAAATAACAAGGAGAATAAAATTAATTTAATAAATGGGCACAATGATACATAGAATGGGGCACTTTAGTACGATAATATATATGTACGAATATATAATAGGAAATAAGGTTTAACTGGTGGACATTATAATAAGACTTCAGATTATTAATAAAGGAAAAAATATATGTTTCAAAGGCTTTTCTCTTTAAAACAAAACTATATAAACTACTATGGATTTAATTATTTAATAACTACAATAAAAAATGTTTAGGTACAGTCATCCTTGCACCATTGGTAACAGTTCTAGGTATAAGCTGAGCTCTATTCAGTAATGACAAGTTCCTAAAGGTTTCTCAATTTATGCTGGCACCATTCCCACCGCTGTGTGGTTGAACGTTATATACGTTTAAATTATTTCAAAAAGTACAAAAGAATAAAGTTCGAGACGTTCCCTTTAAAGAAATAGTAACTGCTAAAGCACAGGTATTGCAGTTGCAGCTGCAAAATAAACGCTTGTCTTATATTCACACAAACACAAACTTACTAGATGCAGGTTTTTTCGTAAATATAGGGTCAGTTTCAATTGCAGATATTTCATTTTCTTCACAATTTCGGCAGCATTAATAATTGCACTAGTATCAGTATCCACAAATACGACTTCTATTGTATTTACCGATTTTATCACATTCGTATCGCTTACATGGATGTGATTAATATGTATCAATGTGCCCCGCGTATTGATGTATCAATGTGCCCCTTGTATCAAAGTACCCCACTTCCCCCTACTGGCTTCTTATTTTCCTTCGTTATTTTAACTAATCCGTTAATTTTACTTGACAGATGTATCGGAACCTGGTGGAGCCACCTTTCCCGGACACAGAGTACGGTTGCTATATGTTGGATTCAAACCAGATGTATGAGAGAGCGTTGGACCTGTTCCCCGCACCGGAACCACCTGACGAGTGAGTGTTTTGTATAAGTAACAATCAAGTTTGAAACTATGACGAAACAGAGTCCTAATATGAAACAATGATTACTCAATGATCAATTATGGGTTTTGGTGAAGGAAAAAACATCGTGATGAAATCATAATAGGGCATTTTCTAATACCCTCCTGGCTAGCTACCACTCTCAAGTTGAAAATCCGTCGCCAAGCATCTATAGATGTGTCTCGGCAGCTGCACTGGACAGCCAGTCCTCCCACTAGGCATAGTGTGTTTCCATCTTGGGTTTATTGTCACTAAAAGTACACGTAACACTTGACTAATTTTTGATATTGTACTATGTATATTTATATATTTATTATTTGCAGTTTCAACTGCAGAGTGTTGCAATTTTTAAATTATAAAACAGAATCCACAATGACGTATGTCTCGGTTTTTTTAAATATCACTCTAGGCTTAGCGTGCTACTATCGTAGGTCACACAGTCACTTAGATCAGGTGAGAGTGTGTGTCAAAGGCCAAAATGTATAAAGAAAAGAAATATGTAATAATTGTTTTTTTGTATCGTAATTTTTTTTAATAGATACCGGCACCTACCGGCTTTGTCGCCTCGTCTTCAGCACAC
This sequence comes from Saturnia pavonia, assembly GCA_947532125.1. Lineage (NCBI taxonomy): Eukaryota > Metazoa > Arthropoda > Insecta > Lepidoptera > Saturniidae > Saturnia > Saturnia pavonia. The sequence goes on from OX383906.1 coordinate 16,419,508, forward strand.
CACACTCCTCGAGGAGTTCATATTCTGGACCTTTAAATATGAGTTCCCGCAGAATGTAGTCTGTTTCCTACTCAACATGCTTCCAGATCAAGACTATAAGGTATTATTTCAAAGCCGTAATAAATAAAATTTTACATCTATTTATAAGGATACGTAGGACTTATTTTTACTGAACGATTTTGTCTAATAATACAGAAATCCCGAGTTCAATCATGCTAAAAATATTACTGAGCTAAGATCTTGTTGTCTGTCTGTCTGGATGTTGGTACACGTTAAATAAGAGCATCGGACCAATATTCCATTGGTTCCATTTTTCTATTGCAGGAACATCTAACTAGAACCTTCGTGATGCACTACGCTCGGATCCCTTTAGTCCTGGAAGCAGCTTCCGACCCAGACACCCTGTCCAACCGCGTCGTCCACATGTCGGTCCAGCTGTTCTCTAACGAGGCCCTCGCCCTGAGGTGCGTCCAGCAGCTGCACCTCTTGCACGTGATGGTGCTGTCGCTCCGGATGATGATGGGCAAGATCCTCGTCCAGAACACACTTCACGACCCCGAACAGAACTTCCACTATGTCATAGACTGCACCAGGAGGGTGATGAAGGAGCACTGCTACTGGCCGCTGGTGTCGGATTTCAACAACGTCCTCTCGCACAAGAGTGTCGCGCTTCTGTTCCTGCAGGATGATGCTCTCGTCGATATGTGGTTCGAGTTCCTGTCAATGTTGCAAGGTTAGTGGAACATTTACTACCCTAATCTAACAATAGTAAATGGAGAAGGTATAATCTCAAAAATCAGTAACCCGCAAGCTATTATAGATTTCAAATCATGGCCCACCTTGGTGAAATTATAGCTGACTTAACAAAAATTTATTGAAAGGCCTAAGCTCATGCCATGTTCATCTCAGTGTAAAACATGTTCCCTGCAGACCACACAATAATTATATTCTTAGACATAGTAACAATCAAGAACATTCGAAACCAAGATCACCAACACATCTGTTAAAAACACTCCTCACCTTTTCTTTATTTTATATTTTCATTTAAATAATTAATTTCTGCACCATAGTCATGTGTGTGTGCAATTTTGGAACCAGTTTCAGACATTTGATAAGTTAGTTTGAAACCTATTGCAAAATGAATACTGAACAGAATAGAATTTCATGTTAATTTGCTACGGAGAAGATGCCTTTTTACGCTATAAGAGTTTCACACGTTGATAATTAAGTGTATATTTCTGTGGGTAATGAAATACATTTTAATTTTGTAAATGCACTGGGCTGCATGTAGGACATAATAATTATGTCTGGCTGGATCCCGACCACCGTGTACATGGTGATATACCAGTCATAGCGACTCTCTTTTGGTCGTTTCGAGATGAAGCAGTGTATAGCTAGGTGTCGAGTGGCTGGTTACAGTTGAACGATGTAATGTGGTCAGGGATGAACGTGAACGTCCGCGAGACGGGCGGGCACATCGAGTTCGAGCCGTCGTCGTACTACGCGGCGTTCTCGTGCGAGCTGGAAGCGGCCGCGTACCCGATGTGGTCGGTGCTGAGCCACCTGTCCGAGCCGCAGCACGCGCCGCTCGCCCGCCGGATCATATCGGCCGCGCTCACCTACCTGCAGGAGTGGCTCGACGCCGTGCACTTCACTACGCCGCACATGGACCGCGTTAGTAACTACCGCACACGCTACTTGTATCACACCCATCACATACTCGTATCATACTTTAAAACCTCCTCTCCTCCATAATAAAATTAAATGGGTAGGTTGTAATAGATCATCTGAGTGTAGAATTAAGTTTATACAGTTAGTAACTCCTCGTCACTGTACAGCAGCAGTTTTCAGTTCAACGCCAGTAAATGCTGGGACGATATACCACCATCAATAAGATCAGCGTCTAATTTCGTCATCTTTTAAAAACAAATTAAGAAATTATTTACTCGAATCTCAGGCGTGTTTCGAAAACTGTAATCTGGACATCTCGGCTATTCAACTCGTTTTCCTTTTGTTATCTATGTTATACGTATTTATTATACTGGGTGTTAGGAGACCGCTTCCGAAAACGAAGACAGACGATAACACTAATGACACCTTTGATGATGGCACGGGAAAAAAATCGATCCTGATTAAAAAATCATATTTTTAAAACGTTTATTAGCATTATTTACGCTCCATCATGTTAGTACAGAGCTTAATGAAGCGATAGTTTCATAAAAACACATTACTATACTAAAAAAAAAAAACCAGCAATGAAACAAACATTCTAAACAGCTGATGCTCGGCTTTAATACCGCGCAACCCAAAATTTAAAACTTTGTTGGTACAAAATTTGCAGGCACCATAAAGGAATTAGAGTCGGCGTTCAACCGCCCGGTTATCTTACAACTCGGGCAACCGTTCGACCCCAGTCCGCCAAAAGTCAAAGTAGTTGACTACGCGATCTTAAATCGCTACCTATCCGATAACGCGACCCCGTCCAGCCTAGCTAGGATCCCCGACGTATTAGAGTCAACAGCAGACGCCGACTTAGCCATCGATTCCCTGGTCGACTACCTCCAAACCGGTGTAAGGGAGGCCTCGAGAGAGGTGCAAGCGGCGAACGAACGCCGTTTTATACTCCCCCCCGGCTTACGAGCGTTAATCACGGAAAAGAACGCCGCGACACGTGCACACGATTCTTATCCGACGAGGGATAACACCCGTAGGTTACGGCGACTTCAGAGAGAGGTTAGAACTCGCATCGGCGAGTACAGAGGTCACCGGTGGGATAACCTCCTAGAGGGTCTCAAGCCTTCCCATCTGGCTTACTGGAACCTTGCCCGCTCTCTTAAGTTAGAAGCTTCCGCCCTGATGCCGCCCCTCGAAAGGGGCCCCGATCTCCCACCCGCGTTCGATAGCGACGATAAGGCAGAATGCCTTGCCGCAAGCTTGGAGAGCCAGTGCTCTCCAAACTGCGACAACGTAGACACTGCCCACATCGAAACTATCGAGACCGCCGTTCAGGAACTAACGACGATTCCCCCCGCGGAAACGTTAAACCCGGTCACGCATGACGAGATTTGTTCTGTTATTAAAGGCCTTAAGCCTAGAAAGTCCCCTGGCCCCGACGGTATCAGGAATGAAGTACTTAAACTTCTTCCTGATCACCTCATAGCTCTTTTGGTCTGCATCTTCAATGTAGCCATAGCCCACTGCTATTTTCCAGCCGTCTGGAAAAAAGCTATAGTTATAGGTATTCACAAGCCCGGCAAAAAAGCTTCGCTTCCCGATAGCTATCGCCCGATCAGCCTTTTAAACACACTAGGGAAACTTTACGAGCGGCTCCTTCTGAACCGTCTCAAAACCGTTATAGATATTAAAAATCTATACCCTCCCGAACAGTTCGGTTTTCGCGCCCGACACTCGTGTACACATCAAGTGCACCGCCTCACGGAGCACATCACGAGCAACTTTGCCAAAAGTAGTATCGCCCCCGCCCGTACGCTTGCGGTCTTTTTCGACGTAGCTAAGGCCTTCGATAAGGTCTGGCATGCCGGACTAGTCCACAAGCTACATCAATTAGAAGTCCCGGATAGGTTAGTTCATCTAGTTCACGATTTTCTACGCGACCGCACCTTCCACTACCGAGTGGAAGGAGTACTATCTACCGCTCACCCTATACGCTCAGGCGTCCCGCAAGGTTCCATTCTGGTGCCTTGCCTTTTCAATCTGTACGTCAGCGACCTCCCGAAGCCCCCCGGGGTCGAGGTAGGGCTCTACGCTGACGACACAGTCATATATGCGTCAAACAGACACAGAAAAAATCTCGCCTGCGCAGTCCAACGTACCGTAACCACTCTCGGGGAGTGGTTTCGAACGTGGCGAATAGCTATTCATCCGGTAAAGAGCGCCGCGATTATGTTCGAACCGCATACATGCAAACTACCACGCACGGTCATTATTCGGTACGAATATCCCTTGGGCCACCAAGACTAAATATCTGGTTGTCACCCTCGACTCGAAGCTTAACTTCAACGCACACGTTACTATAGTCAGGAATAGGGCGATCTGGATCCTTTCCCGCTTGCGACCCTTGCTCAGTTCAGTAAGCAAAATGTCCTTAAGACATAAGCTCACACTGTACAAGATGTGCGTCCGTCCGATCTTGACATATAGATGCGCCGCGTTCGCACATATGTCCAAACATAACTTTGCCCGCATGCAAAGAGTCCAAAATCGGTTTCTCCGTCGCTTGCTTGACCCTCCAGCCTTCGTTAGGAACATGGACCTGCACAGGGACATGAGGCTTCCCTCGATAGAAGCCTATGTGAAATATCTCACCAGGAGATACTTCGATAGCGCTTCGAATCATCCCAACCTGCTCGTAAAATCCACCGTGAACTACGTCCCAGACAACTCGATCCCCGTTGCCAAACGTTATAAACGCCGTCCGCGAAATCTCTTTGTCGATCCCGATGACGACATCGAGAACGCTAACAATTTCTACACGTCCGCTCCCGCAACATATGCGTGCTCGCGCCCACGCCCGCGAAACCACCGTTCCCTCCGCAGGGGACGTATGGTTAACTTCGCTCCCGCACACCCGCCACGACCGCCCTCCTCTGCGGCAACTCAAGCCTAGGTCCGATCCATCGGCATGGAGCCCTTGAGCCAAGCAGCCGCTCGCGCGATACAAGTGACTCTACAATCACTAGCTTTCACAGCCATACATGACACTGCATTATACACACATGCACAACACACATAGGTACATAGGTTCTGTAAGGGACCTTTTTTTTTTTCTTTTTTTGAGGCTAGTTAGTCTAGATCAAAAATTTTAGACCACTAAATACACATACACATGTTCCTTCCCTTCTCCCAGGGGGCAGAAAAATGTATATCTGTATAGTTAGTTTAGATCGAATTACGGATAGGGAATTAGTCAGATCGCGACTTAATTGCATACGCGCAACAGTCCGAGCCGAGGTTCGGCCATTTTGGCACCCTCGGATGTTGTTGCTTAGCTTTCGTGGCTGAGTGCCCTAAGCGCTCGCCCCCAAGCCCGGTAAAGCTGTAAAAGCCGTAAAGGCTCCAGGGCCCCTAAGGCTAACAGTATAGTCAGTTCGAAAAAAAAAGAAAAAAAAAGTCGGCGTTCACAATAAAAATTGCAAGTAATTTTAGATCGTTGTGATGTACCTACCTGTTTTCAAATTATATAACGGAAAGTCTGTTAACATAAAGTATAAGAATACTATTTTAAATTCATTCTGATAGATTAATTAACTGTCGATCATAATTGCAATTAATTTTAACTATAACATTATTCTATACCATTTCATTTTTAATTTCTTGTACAAAATCAAAGATAAAGATTAAATAGTTTTATAGTTGTGTACGTGAGTATCTTTTGTAGTAACGAGCTTCTTGTTACATCAGGGTACAATTGATTGTATAGTTGTATTAAATAATTAGAGTTATAACTTCTAAATTAAAAAAAAAAGACCAGTTAGTAGGGATAACTAAGCTTATAAAATAATAGTTGGGTATGTCTTAAGGATCTGTGGAAATGATCAAAACGCCCGCGGGCCACCGCAAAAGGAGCTTTTTGGTTTGGCGGAGTTGATTGTTATGTTTAGTATTTGGGCGCCGGCGCCCGGACGTTCGTTGAACCGAGCATCAGCTATTTAGAATGGTGGTTTCATTGCTGTTTTTTTTGTAAAGTAATGTGTTTTTATATAACTATCGCTTCATTAAACCGTACTAACATGATGGAGCGTAAATAATGTTAATAAAACGTTTTAAAAATATGATTTCTTTTAATCAGAATCGATTTTTTTCTCGTGCCATCATCAAAGGTGTCATTAGTACTATCGTCTGTCTTCGTTTTTGGAAGCGGTCTCCTAATATCCAGTATATTTACTTATAAATACATACAACTAATATTCTGTTATTGTTTAATTATGTTACACATTACCTTAAATGCATATTTTACTTCTTCTGTAAACCCACTTGGCTGCAACTGATAATCAGCGCTGGGGTCACTCAGAACAGTGGCAGCCAGCTTAAGCTGAGTTGTGCGCCCTTTGCAGTGGTACTACGGCACATGGGTTTATATGATAACATTATTGACTTTTTTTAATTTTTCTTATTTAGTTTTTAGCTTATATGTGTTGTTAATTTTATCTTTAAAAACTCTGTGCCCGTATGTTCTCTGCAATAAATGCATTTTCTTTCTCTTTCTATCGCTTTTTATAAAACTACAAATGTGGCACACAAGCATAAGATCCGCCTGATGGCAAGCGGCTAGTGTTTTATGTGATATAGTTTGGTTATTGTGCACAAGTGAAGTGAATTATAAATGTCTGCATTGTGAATGCATTTTTAGAGAGCATGCATTTTGTGACTTCACAAAAACACTCCGGCACGTTTTAACAAGGGGCCGCCATCTTGGTAGAGCTATGTTTGAAGCAGCAAATAAAAATATTTTTAAGATTACATGATAATTTGAAAACTCTTATTATATTTACATAATAACTTTTCTATTTTTGAGGCATGCATGTAATTTATAACACTTCCTAAGCATTATATACAATGTCAAATGAGAAATCGGCAAAGTATGAGACCGTGAACTCCAACCGAGCATTTCGGTACCTATTTTGTGACGTAAATTGTATAGAATGCCTAGGAAATTATATGAATGGTGTGCAAACCTCAAAATTACAAAACTTAGAGTCGGACGAGAACGATCGCATTATCCGAACTTTTGTCATACTTAGCCTATACAGAATTTGGCATCTTGCCATAAAACCAAACTATATCACATGAAATGCCGCTAAAATTACATAGTATATACATATATAATTTTATATGTATATACACATATATATTTAATTTATTTCCGGCTACTCTTAGTTTCGTCTCAGGAATCCGACACATTCACAAAGTTTAAACCCGTTACACGTTTATATCGCTGATGTGAAACTTCAGTACACCTACATGTTTTTTTATCGCCGTTTTTCATACACGAAATTCCACGCGGAAGAAGTCACAGGCATTATATAATATATTTATAATTAAAACAACCAATTTAATTTAAAAGTATTGCAATTTAATGATGTAACATATCAATTCTTTTTTTACATTTATTACATTGAAAAAATATCAAATTGAATACAATTAAAATAAAACTTTTTTGAATGATAAATAGTCTAGCTAACCACAAGCTAAGCTACCTATTTCCCGTAGCACTGGGTACAGATCCCAGGGCTGGCGTCTTGAGATTGTAAAGCTTCTGGTTCTGTGTCACTCGTAGCAGTGGGCGTTGCTGAAGCAAACGCCAGGATGGCGCACACTATCATCATTATGTACTTTAACTGGAATGGAAACACAACACTGTAGTTGATGGTATCCTTGAGATGTTGGTGAAGGAATACACCGTGATGTAACGATAGTATGATTATAAGACTCTTTTGAGTGCTCGCAAAACTACAAGTTGGAAATCTTGCAATGGACAGCCAAATCCAATTCCGTGTCTACGACTACATCGTCACTTAACATCAGGTAAGTTTGTAATCATACGCTGTCATATATATATATATATATATATATATATATATATATATATATATATATATATATATATATATATATATTGACAAGATGAAAGGACTTATTGCTAATAAACATCAATTCTATTTCAACTTCTTTACTTGAAATGTCATAATTTTACATTATAAGTTTACTTTAATTTACTAAATATATCTTACCTAAATTAGATAATCAAATATTACGAAGGCACGCAACTTCTGTATATTTTAGGTATATATCTATATTTTAATCAAATTTAATTTTTTTATCATCTATTATCACGATATAATCGGTATCAATCAGGCGGCTAAAGATAATACTCCTCCAGCAGGTATTATCTCCTAGGATATTTCATTTAACTAATGAAATGCCATACGAAGTAGAATACGTATACTTAACGTTTGATTTGAACCGGTAAGATACGAATACATCGTAGTAACCGACATAGATACATAGTATATATTCCACTCGACAGACATTTTTATAAAAATATGAAAATTTAAAAACAAAATAATATTTCTACTTACAGAGTTCATGTTGGCAGTTCCTGTAGAATTGTGTTATAAGTAGATCAAATTTCGGTTTATATATACTTTTTCTTAGCTGAAAATGCAAATAAAATATTAAAATTAATTATACGGACAATCATTATTAGAAAAAACGCATCGAACCGTCCAACCGTCTCATAATATATTCTTATTAGGAACTAACTTGTTCCAGCGACTTCGCGCTCTTGACATTGCTACTGATGCAGTCTTTTAATTGTTTACTCGTTCCTCCTAAGCCTAATTATGTATTTTAACATCGTCAATTTCAGAGGTTCTCGTATTCCGTTCAAAATTTTTTTTAAAGTAAACGTATTTATTTTACCTAATAAAATTATACACATATACGTACATACATTTCAACTATATTTCGATGATACTGAAATAATTAAAAATTGTAGGTAGAGATATACAGATGATATTCCGCATCAGAGATTCCTTACTGAAGGTCACAACTATAATTTGTCATGCTTGGTTAATGTTATGAAAATATTTCCGTAATTAATAATAAGTGTTATTTAAATTTTTATATACCTAATTGACATAATCGAACATTCTGGAAATATTTAAAGGACTTCAATGTGAGAGAACGGATCTTACTAAGTTCTTTCAATCGTGTATATGCTGGGTTGAGTTATTACATAACGTGAAGAGAGATGTGAGCAGGTCGACATGACAGCGACGACTGGCTATGGATTGTAGATCCCGCGGTGGTCGTCGATGTTGTTGGATGACACTGTACCTACTTGCCATTAGGAGCCATCACTTTGCAGTGATATGATAAACAAAAGTCATTTCACCACAAATTTCATTTTAATCGTTTCTAATTCCATCTTAAAAGAAGTTCGACTGGTAATAACACCTAGACCTAGACTGTCAGCAATCTGCGTATCCCGAATACTGCGATAGTTTGGACATAGCGCAAGAGGGAGTTCAAACTATCTGGAAAAGCAGCTGTTGACAGGGAAGGTCGAGGGAAAGCGGTTGAGAGAAAGATGCGCAAAACGGTCATCGGGTCAAATTAGTTTTTTAGCAAGCAAGGAATAGTTTTCGTCAGTGTTATCATGAAATTTTGATGAAATTAACGAGAAATATCGCTAAATAAAAATGGAAATATCGCTAAGTAAAAATAAGACAAGTTTTTTTTATTGATTTTTCGTGTACCTCTTCACTATATATTATGTACTTTCATATGCATTTAATAAAATACTGTTAATTTGACATTACATACAAATAGACACTTACATTTTATTATATGTATAGATATTCAATTCGATATTGTTTATGTTATTATAGAATTCGATATTGTTAATACAAAGTCAACTGTCCAAACAATTCTTTAAATACATATATAAAAACAATGTAAAATTTATAATGATTTATTTAGTTCTGAATAATAGCTTTATTATCTTAATGTATTAGTTGTTATTTTGTATCGAAATAATTTATTGCGGGAAAACGAAACTCATTTTCTTTTTTTTAATGATATTTTTTTTTTAGTGATACAACTGTTTTCGAGATACATTTTTTTACAGTATTTATATAAATAATACATATCTACAACCAAGCTTAACCGCCAGTATCCAGCGAGGACTGATGATGCGTTGTTTTTGTTAAGTTAAATAACCATATAATTATTCATATCATCGCTAACTACTAGTTAACCCCGTAAACGTTGTTCTACCCTATCCAGTAGTCATCAGTCGACCACAGCGCCACTTATAAAGCCTAAAACTTACTATAATGATTTAAAATCTTTAGTTATCCAATCTCTGTATTATTTTGAGTATAATCACTTTGGCGACTCAGTTTTTTCGTTGAGCCCTGTCAACTCACATACTTATGAAAAAAATATAAATAAACTAAAATCAAACGCCGTAGAAAGTGATCAAATTAATTTAAAAATGATACTGTTGACTTTACCTCAGACTCTCACAGTTATAACAAATATAGTCAATACTTCTATATTTACATCTGAATTTCCTCACTACTTGAAATCAGCTATTGTTCGCCCTTTGCCTAAAAAATGGGATATTCAAAAATGTAATGATCTCAGACCTATTAATATCTTAACTTGCTTATCAAAGGTTTTAGAGAAAATTGTTGCAGCACAAATGATAAGCTTTATCGAAAATAATGGTATACTACCTGATGCTCAGTCAGGATTCAGAAAGAATAGGAGCACTGTTAGTGCCTTATTAGATGTTACTGATAATATTCTTGCAGCTCAAGACACAGGTATGTGCACTCTTCTAGTGCTATTAGATTTTTCCCGTGCATTTGACAGCATAGACACCTCATTACTTCTTTCAAAGTTAACATTTTATGGGTTTGACCTAGCTATAGTTAACTGGTTCAACAGCTATTTAACTAATCGAACTCAAATGATTGATTCAAGTCTACTTAATGGGTCAACTATACACTCTACACCTCGCAATGTTAACAGGGGCGTCCCACAAGGCTCTGTATTGGGACCAATTTTATTTACACTCTATAGTTGTGACATAACTAAGTCCTTATTACATTGTCAATATCACATCTATGCAGATGATTTACAGCTATATATATCTTTTAAGCCTCAAAACTACGATAACGACATTAATGTAATGAACGAAGAATTAGTAAGAATAGTAGATTAGTCAAGGTGCAATTCACTTATACTTAACCCTAATAAAACAAAACATATGTTAATTGGTACTAAACATCAGCTTAGTCATCTTTCTTCCATTAACCAACAATTGATGGTAATGGACGAACCAATAGAACGTGTTTCGGAAGCACGAAACTTAGGGTTAGTTATGGATACAGAGCTGAGATTTGAGACACATATTGCTGCATGTGTCCGCAACTGTTTTTATCGTCTGAAAGTTCTATATAAAATGAGTCAATTTTTGAGTTGGGAGTTATGGTTGCAACTTGTAGAATCATTGGTTCTATCAAAATTTAATTTTGCTGATATAGTTTACGGTCCTCGACTATTTGCTAGAACATCTCGTCTCATACAAAGAGTCCAAAAAATACTTTTAACTACTCGTCACTGTACAGCAGTTTTTAGGAGCAGTTTTAGGTACAACGCCAGTAAATGCTGGAACAATATACCACCACCAATAAGGTCAGCGTCTAGTTTGTCATCTTTTAAAAACAAATTAAGAAATTATTTACTGGAATCTCAGGCGTGATTCGAAAACTGTAATCTGGACATCTCGGCTATTTAACTCCTTTTTCTTTTGTTTTAATTAATCCTGTTTATCTATGCTCTATGTATTTATTATATAATAAAATATATTTACTTATAAATACATACAACTAATATTCTATTATTATTTAATAAGTTTACACATTATTTTAAATACGTATTTTACTTCTTCTGTAAACCCACTTGGCTGCAACTGATAATCAGCGCTGGGGTCACTCAGAACAGTGGCAGCCAGCTTAAGCTGAGTTGTGCGCCCTTTGCAGTGGTACTACGGCACATGGGTTTATATGATAACATTATTGACTTTTTTTAATTTTTCTTATTTAGTTTTTCACTTTTATGTGTTGTTAATTTTATCTTTAAAAACTCTGTGCCCGTATGTTCTCTGCAATGAATGTATTTTCTTTCTTTCTTCAAATACCAATCAAGGAGCTGAGCCCTGAGTGATTTGCGTGATCACTTCAGGCAGCAATGCTGATGCTAACCAACTTATCTGGAAGTCATTGTATTAAAATAAAGCCATAAAGCACTCTAATTCTTGATCTTGATGTTATTTATGAACACATAGTGGTGCGTTTCGAAGCCACAGTGTTACGGTGACCTCCATCTCTAACTAACTAAAAATCCTTAATGTCTACTCTTTGCTGTACTATGAATCTGTGAAACCGGTCCCCGGCCAATGTGTTGGGAACGGCATCGGGCTCTGAAGCGTAACGTGCAGATATACTTATGCAGGCGTGAGAGCGATGATCGTTTAAATCATTTCGTTTAAAAAAAAGTCTTTGACACTGAATACTATGCCCGCCACGACCTCCTCAAGCCTAGGTCCGATCCATCGGTATGGAGCCCTTGAGCCAAGCAGCCGCTCTCGCGATACACTGACTCTACATTCACTAGCTATCAACAGACATACATTACATTGCACCATACACACATGCATGTTACTCAGGTACATAGGTTCTGTAAGGGACCTTTTTTCTTTCTTTGGCTAGTTTAGGAGTTAGCCAGATTGCGAATTCAATGCATACGCGGCAAAAGTCCGAGCCGAGGTTCGGCCACTTTGGCACCCTCGGAACTTTTTGTCTTGCTTTCGCGGCTGAGTGCCTTAAGCGCTCGCCCCCAAGCCGTAAGGCTCCTAGGTCCCGATGGCTAACAGTATAGGGACCTGTGTGTTTGTGCAGACGGAGGTGATGCACGCGTCGTTCCACTACCCGCTGCACCGGTACCTGTCCGCGTTCCTGTGCGCCGCCGTGCGCTGCATGGGCGTGCGCGCGCAGGACGTGCTGCCGCCGCCGGACCTGCTGGCGCTGCTTGCGGTACATCCGCTGAGAGTGCAGGTCTCCCACTACCTTCTCATCTAAATATTTAACTTTACCTACTATATGTTACTTACTTATGAACCAATGTACATAATGTTACAAACTATGTACGGTCAGTTTCGCTTATATCTTTAAGTGTTTGTGAAGTGGCTAAATGAATTTGGATGAACTTTGACATACAGATCATACATAACCTGCATTAACACAGAATACTTTTTATCCTGATAAAATTCCTAATTCTGAAGTTCACCCAGATAAAGTCGCGGCCAGAAGCTAGTTAATAATAGAATCACATTACAAATACAAAAGTATTTTATATTAAATCAAAATAAACTTAGTTAAGTATATTATCAATTATCGTTTGTATATCTTGTAAGATTGAATTTCATATAATTATTGAAACACTCACATTCAATTCATTGTGTTTTGGTCACAAGTCGTATGTTAAGAAGTGCTTTATTACCGATACTATTTTTTTTGTGATGTTATCTCACCAACAGAGCCTCTTCTACGAGATCCTCGCCGGAGTCTGGGTGAGGAACGGCCTCCAGATCAAGGGGCAGGCGATGACGTACATACAGGCGAACTTCTGCAACTCCATGGTCGATATGGACATCTACTGGCTCCAGGTGTGCGCCGCGCACTTACCCGCTGACCAGTTCATGGACATGTGCATTGATATGTGAGCCTGCTTTTTTGTCCAGTGTCCGGCATTATTACTTCGTTTTAGACAGAGATTTGTTTAAATATAGAAAATGATGACACTCGAATCTTATGGTAAGCAAAGTATAGCCCAAAAATGGTGGCGACCGTCGAGAGTTAAGAATCTGTTGGCAAATGTCTTAAGGAGTTGACCAGTAAACCTGTCAGGAGTAAAACCAGCAGGTTCATGAACCCAAAGCACGAGGCACGGCACTAAAGTGAACCACTATGACAGGTTGTTCAATTTGCTACAAAATAACAAAGTTGATATTTTAATTGAAACACTCAGCGTCTATCAATTTGATGGAGAATTGTATTTGGATTCCATTGTCGCAGGTTCGGGGTTCGGGATTGGTTGAGCATGCTGCCCATGAACCCCGTGCAAGCAGCGGAACAGGACGCCATGGTGGAAGGCCTCTTGACCTTCTTAGCTATACTGGTCTCTTCCAGGACTAACCTGGGTAAGTTGTGACAAAAATAAAACGATCATGCAGTATCTTAATAAGTGGTCACTATAATTTATATACATTTAGATCAATAACATATATTTTTTATAAATAAAACAGCTACGTACATTGTTATCGTTAATTTCGTGACTGCAAATCAAGTTACGTTAGTTAACTGACTTGACAACCGAGCGAGATGCTTAAGTCTTGGGATACAATCCCTCTTAGGATTAATGAAATAAATTTCACTTTTTACTTTATTTTTTACTATAAATAGCGATAGGTGAAGGTGTGGATAGATGGCGTTTAAAACAAATTTGATGGGTACGTTAGGGCACATATACAAGCGATTTGATTTGAGCACACCATCATATGTCTCTGTTTGTTGTCCAGGGAACGATGAGTTGACACAGTCCCGGCTGGAAGTGAGCACGCTGCTCGCTGCCGGCGACAAGACGCACTCGCAACTGCTGGAGCTGATGCCGGAGAGGTCTGGAAACGCGCACACAAGAAACTTTGAAAGTGTGCTCAAAGAGGTCTATGTCCCTCTATATGTACTGTGTACACACATACAAACACCGTAGTGTGATATTTACTTTTTGTTTCAAATCACCTATAAAATCTTTTTAATGTTATATTTTTGAAATGTAACATCTCGATAGTTCTTGTCTATATGAAGATTTTTGATGATTTAGAATTATTCGATTGTCAAACATCTGGGTATATTACATTGTTACTGAAAAATTAAATAAATAATAGTAATGTTTAATACAAACTGACATACAATGTTGTTAGCAAACTTAGTCAACTTGGTAAGGACACGAAACACATTTTACAAATAAATATAAATTATTTTGAAAGATAAAATAACAATAATATGATGTCGGCAGCTGTCGACGTACCGGGCGCCCCCCAAGGGGTCCGAGAACCTGGAGCAGGGCCTGTTCGTGCCGAAGCCGGTGGTCTGGCAGCAGTACTACGACCCGCTGCACGTGCTGCGGCGCGCGGTGCACCGCCGGGACTTCCACGCCTCCATGGACCGGTTCACGGCCTAGTGAGTCACACTTTACATTACATTACTGTATGCGCACTCGTCTTGTACGGCGGCTTCACATGGTGTTGAGACGTGCCCGCTAACTGCGGGTCTCATAAGAAAGTCCAATGGAGAGAGCTATGCATGGAGTTTCTCTGTGTGATCAATTTAAAAATAAGGAGATCCTATATAACTCTAGAGTTAAGTGGGCAGCAGGGCACGTAGCTCGTAGAACGAATGGTCGATGGGGCCAAAGAGTTGTCGGGACGCGGCCACGTACCGGGAGACGCACCGTGGGCAGACCCGCCACAAGGTGCTCCGACGACCTGGTAAAGGTTGCGGGAAGCAGCACAAGACCGGTCGGTGTGGTGATCTTTGGGGGATGCCTATGTCCAGCAGTGGACGTCATTCGGCTAAAATGATGATGAAACTAATGTTAACCAAAAAATATATGTCTAAACCGAATATGTCATATGTCGCTGAACATTCAATTAATAAATAGATTATTTGATTGCGTATACACATCTATGTTTTAACTATTACTGCATTAACACAGAAAAAGGCATACTGACTGGACGAGTGAGCATGCCGTCAGTCTTATTTTTATGGTGTCTTAGGCATTCAGTGTGTGTGACAGAACTATGTATATCAAGACAAGTGATGTCAGTTGTTGTTATAGTTTATTTTTGTTATAATCGAATTATAACTTAATATATATATATAAGAATTAATAATCGTAAAACTATACCTTTTCCACCTGGTTCATCACTTTTTGACAGATGCCTTAGAACGTAACAAAAAAATAATTGTTAAGCGTATTTAATTTAGTTACATCCTATCGTACCTAGTGATGGGATCGAATGTATTCGCTGCAACAATTTTATACATGATATATAAATCAGCATCGGAAAATCGCATTCACTCAAATAACAATAAAATATTATAAATTAAACAATCTATTTGAAAATAAATCAGTGACTATATTAAGGGTTTTGTATACGATAATTAAAACAACCAGATAAATATTTATTAATTATTGGTCGTTTTCCGTTATAGAACTTGCGTCTGAAGACTCACTGTCTTCGCCTAAATTTATTGTGATTGGTTCTTGCTCTATAATGGTGTCGAGGGCCACATCTCTTTCCCAATCCAATAATATTAGTCGAACAGTCCTTTCCACTACACTTGACTAATTTTCACGTGCCACTTGGTTACAAGAATCCCTTGGCAATCCAAGCATCTTATTAGCTGTAAATGGCGGACTCGTGTTATTTCTGGAAATATGTCCTGTGACTTGTGCCCATAGCATCGATAGCATTATATTGGCAGTGGGATGGTGCAAGTCTGAGAACTGTATGGCCGAGTTCTGCTGCCATTTCGTACACTACGCATCTGGATTTTTGGAACGAAGTTCCTTACGGCAGGCAGGCTTGGAGGAGAAAGAGATTTTGCTGCGCGACCGAACTGGAAAAAATGTGATAGTAAAACCGTAAGAAAAAGTCCGTGGAATAAAACCGTTAAATGAGACGTGCACATGCGCGATATTCGTATACACAAGCGAGTAGTGTACTTGTTTATGATGCGCTATCTCGTGTAACAAACATCGAAGGTTTGTTTATTGTAACACCCGATAACGATCCAACTAACTTCAGATTCCACCATAATCGAGTGCAAGCATCATCAACGAAAAGTTTGCTGCAAGAATTTCAGAGATTGTCGTTATATCCTTTACACACTAAAGCCCAAACGATCTTGGATTTTCTTCAAACTAGAAATGGTATTTCCATAACCACATTAAATTGTCAAAGTCTACAAAGCCATAGATTGAATTTGTCGGATTCTGTAATTCAAAAAACTAATTTCTTACTTCTTTCCGAAACGTGGATGAGCAATGACCAACAGTTTGATATTCCTAATTTCAACTGCATTGCCCATTTCAAGCGAGATTACGTACGTACAGGTGGAGTTGCTATCTATCAAAATAGCAATGACACTACTAATATTTTAACACCAAATATGGTACATAATCTTAAAAAATACTGGCGATATGAATGTTACACGTACAGGTGTTGGAGACATTTGTTCAGCTATATGTAAAACGAACAACGGAGTTGAAACTGTCATGGTAATAGTCTACATTTCACCAAATACAAAAATTGAAGATGTGAAACATTTCATCCATCAAGCGCTGATAGAATATACTGATGAGGTTTCTGTAATACTTGGTGGAAACTTCCATCAGCTTCCGATGGTTTTATCTGGAAACTTCAATATCAATTTTGCAGATGAAAAACCAGAATCACTAAGAACATTTCTTTTAGAAAAATTTTAATTACATATAACTAACAACCCAAAAGAATCGACAACGAGATACGGTACTACTATTGATGCTGTTTTTTCGAGGTATTTGCATAAAATAGAATCACAAACATATGTATCATATTTTAGTTACCACAAGCCAATAGTTTCAACAATAGAATTTAATGACGAGACTGATTAATAAGAATTACTTATAATAATAAACTTTTTTTGTATTTGTAATTATTTCTATTTCTATGTAATTTTATGTTGTCAAACAAAAATGAAGAGACATATTTTGTTATTTTAGTTGATAATTTGATTTCCGATTTTTTTTTATTTTACGTAATTTATTATTTCCTAAAATACTGAATTTCCTAAATACTTTCCTGTACTTAAATAAAAACTAATCAGCAAAATTTAAGAGTAAAATCAAGAAAACCTACATAAAATTGAGCACTTTTTTTTTGTAAATTGTATCGATTCTACATTAGCCGAAGGAACTTCGTTCCTACCTGGTGTCCCACGACACCGCATCTATCTTTTTATTTTTAAAATGTTCCACTTCAACATAGGTTCGTCTATGCTTTTTTCGCCATTATCTCGAAACCAGTTTATAATATCTGACTTTTTATTGGCTTACGTTGGCATTTTATTCAATTGGCGAGAGTGATACGGTGCATTATTCATGCACTTGTAGCACTTGTAGAAGCAGTAATTCTTGAAATCAACCTTCAAAGACTTCAGCATTCATTTCCTCATGGTATTCAACTGTTTTTTTCAGCAACAAGCACTTTGGAGGTAGACGCAGCAGTATTAGTCCAAACCTACGATAAAGTGTGGTTGGCATCCTCGTTTTGTCTATAAAAATCACGTTTTGCCAGTCCTTTATATTTTTAGCTTCCTTCAAAAAGTTAGCAATGTCTGTGCGCTCCAATCGTATTTTTAAATATAAATCCTATTCGTTTCAATACCTTCGCCAGTGAAGACTTCTGCCCACGAAACAAGCCACAGTCGCGGAGTGAAATATTCAACTTCCTTAATGTTGGAAACTCTTTTCTCAAGTAACAATCATATATGTGACGTCGTATTGCGTCAGCGTTAAATTCGTCCACATTGGTTACTACGTACAGTTTTTTTTTCTTTTTCGGCATTGAAGGTGATCGCGCCACTCATTAATGGGACGCGACGGAGTTTTTGAGTTTGTGCGTCGGGCAACACTCAGCTGTCAGACGTCATAATATAAAATACGATACGTGCGCCGGCGCCTTAAAAGTGAATATAAATATTACTGAACTACAGTGCCCAAGTGACTGTTTGCATAAAGTGTAGCCACTACAAGTGATCAGCCCGTTTTGCTACTCATCAGCAGCGCACCAGGTACCTACACTTGTACTTCAGCCCAGCGAGTTGTGGTGTTTAATACACCATATTTTGGTCCTTCGAGCCGGATCCAAGTTAATCACTTCGCATAGTCTGATTGAGACCGGAGACATCAAGAGAACTGTAGTAACGTTATCCAGTATCGTGGACAGTATGGCTGTGGTAGAACATAGAAGGTAAATAAGTGGCCATAAATTTCCTTTAGGCACTTGAAAAGTGAAGACTGCAAGGAAATCCAATATCCCAGTTCCAGCCATTATAGCGAACAGCAGTAGAAGTGTCTCCTCGTTGAGCCAGGATATCACTTCGGTCAAAGTAGGCCTGTCACCAGCAACTGCTAGGGCTGCCAGCGACATCGTGGAAACGATCATGGCAGCCATTATTCGATTAACTACCTCGAAAATTATTAGTACATATAATCCGGCTAATAGGACACAAGCGAAAATCACTCCCGTACTGTGATCTATTCAGCTTGTAGCTTATTGTCAGCGGTGTGGCTTGAGTCTTTAGCACAAAATTAACACGGAGGAATATAATGTACTCAACTTGACGTATTAAACAGTATACAGAAAAGTGACTAGCAGGCCACTCGTTGCGACTGTTGCGAAGTAATAAATGTCAGTAAACAAAATGGCGGCGGCAGCATTGTGTCAGTGTTGCCAAGACATGAATTTGACACCATAAACAAAATGTTAAATCGGTGTATCGTAAACTCCATATTTATGTGCACTATCACATACTTATGCGATATACTACTTACTACATAGTAAAGTAAAAATTAGGTAAACTAAATTAACCACTAAAGTAAAAATAAAATATTCACTTGAAGAGCTTAGTTTTACGTTCATTATAAATATGATAACCATAGGTATAGAAAACCCGCCATTTTCCATTCGATAACAAAAAATCTATAATCTAATTTAAGTGTCAATAACTGGATTGATAATCGCATTGTTACAATACTGCAATACAACTATATTATAAAAATATACATTATATAAAAACATAAACTTTTAAAAAGTGGTTAATCTGGTGGAGAAGGTATTATATAACCTTTGATTTAAATTATAGTTCATTCCTACATTATATATTTGACAAATTTATCATGTAATCTTTCATATGTTAAACACACTGTAATAGTAGTGTACTGTCAACCTAATAACGAAACGAAATCGTAATTAGGTAATAATAATGAGAAGATTGATGAGTATACCATACTGTTCACGTACGTAGTGTTCGGGAAAAGCAGAAGGCGGAGAGTAGCGTCGAGCGGGGCGAGCGTGGGTCGGGAGGGGGCGAGACCCCGGGCGCGCTTTGGCCGCCGCTGCGTGCCGCCACCGCCGGCTCGGGCGACGTGGAACCGCGCGCGCTCTGTCTGTCCGGCGTGCTGCACGGCGCGCTGCTGGCCGTGCTGCACCGCGGCGTGCACAGGCGCGCGCCCGACGCGCCGCCGCCGCACGCGCCGCCCGACCACGTGCTCGCGCTAGCCGTCTACCTGCTGGACGCGGCCGCCGCGCTGCACGCCGAGCGCGCCGCCGCGACGCAGCGCGACGTCGTGCCCGCGGAGACGGAGCGCGCGCGCACCTCGCCGCACGTGGACGCGGTGCCGCTGCTGGGCGCGTTCGCCGGCCGCCCGCTCTGCGACAACGTGCGCACGCGCGTCGGCTGCGTGCCCGCTCGCCCCGCCCCGCCCCGCGCACCCGACACGCCCCCCGACTGTGACGACACGCCCGCGCACTATCACCGCGCGCACTCCGACAGTACGTACGACATGTCTTGCTGCTTCATTCGATTTTACTAACCACTAGTCCTTAAATTATGCGAAATAATATTCCTATTGTTAAATTATAAAAAAATAGAAACTCAATTTTTTACTTCAAACTTTATGATTGAAATAAACGGTAGGACGATACTAGAACGAATATGTGGGGGTATTTATAATATGACATTAGTGATTGTCAATTTACATATAGGTATAGTCGATAATGGTAAAATAAATTGGCACCAATACCGAGAGTTATATGAAACATAGATATACATAAGGGTATCAGAATGTAATTTTTACAAATAACAATATGAATTTGCTGGGAAAGTCATTGAATCGGTGTTTTTGTACAAAATGTTTAAAAATATAATGTAATTATTTGAATATCGTTAATAATATCCCGTACTGACACACAGGCGACACGGAGTGGGAGCCCTCGGAGAGCGAGTCGAGCCGGCTGCCGCTCGTCGCCACCGCCGCCAGCACCACCACCAGCACCAGCACCAGCACGGCGCTCGCAGTGCCCGCACACCTACAGGTCTCAACGAACCTTTCACTTGTGGATTATTTTTCAAATCACACAATTATTTAAGATAATTCAGAGACATATGGCTCGCAGAAGAGACCAGTTTTAGCAACCTGTCCAACAATGTGCTTGTACAGTCAAAATGTGTATATAACGAAACGAAACATACACGTTTCAAAATGGGTCGATTTGGTCGGAGAATCGCGATTGCCAATCATTTCGGTCCCCTTCTCACCGACACGAACACCCTTATATATACGAGGTACATTATCAAGAAATTTCAAAACTTGTGCATTTGGGGTTTTCAAGTGTCCTGACCTCATAAAAACTGTGGGAGTAATTGTGACATATCCAACAGCACCTCAGATAGTTCGGTAATTACCAGGTCTTCTTTTGCCAGTAGACTTTCGTAAAAAACGTTATTTAGACGAGCGGTTGTCAAGTGTTTATACAGCCTGTCCCAGGACCACACGTCTCGCGTTAGGGATGGGACGCGTCCAGAACATTCTGTCCGGCAGTTTGTTGGGAATTCTAGTCCCTGGTGCGTCGGGGAATAATAAATATAATTATACAATGTTCAGTATAAAAAAAGGTTGCGAGACGTAACTGTAGAACGTAAATTGTTATGTCATGCATGCCAAGTGCATGTATATCAAGTGCCCCGCATTGCGATTTAATTTATTATTTGATTTTTGTTATTTTATTTACATAGCCTACACACCGCTCAATCGATTTAAACGTAATCGAGCTATCGATTATAATAACCCCTGAAACAGAATTGCCTATAGTGTTAAGTGATGCTACATCTCCAAAATAAACATGTGACGACACCTTTGATGATGGCACAGAAAAAAAATCGATACTGATTAAAAAAAAATATATATTTTTAAAACATTTTATTAGCATTACCAACATGCAATTAAGCATAAATTATTAGCATTATCAAACATTTTATTAGCCGAGCGGCGGCGGCGCGGCTTTGATACCGCGCACCCTAAAATTTAAAACTTCGTAGGTATAAAATTTGCAGGCACCATAAAAGTTCACCGACGTTCACAATAAAAATTGAAAGTAATTTTAGATCGTTGTGACGTACCTACCTGTTTTCAAATTATATAACGGAAAGTCTGTTAACATAAAGTATAAGAATGCTATTTTAAATTCATTCTGATAGATTAATTAACTGTCGATCATAATTGCAATTAATTTTAACTATCAAATTATTCTGTACCATTTCATTTTTAATTTCTTGTACAAAATCAAAGATAAAGATTAAATAGTTTTATAGTTGTGTACGTGAGTATCTAATTAGGTTAATTTAATATTCTAATATCATTTTTGTAGTAACAAGCTTCTTGTTACGTCAGAGTACTATTGATTGTATAGTTGTATTAAATAATTAGAGTTATAACTTCTAAATTTCAAAAAAATATCAGTCGGTAGGGATAACTAAGCTTATAAAATAAAAGTTGGGAATGTCTACGCATTATTGATCTGTGGAAATGATCAAAACGCCCGCGGGTCACCGCAAAAGGAGCGGTTTGTTTTGGCGGGGTCGATTATTATGTTTAGTATTTGGGCGCCGGCGTCCGGACGAGTTTGTTGCTCGGAGCATCAGCTGTTTATGAAACCGATTGCTGTTTTTTTTTTGTAAAGTAATGTGTTTTTTTTATGAAACTATCGTTTCATTTAGCTGTACTATCATGATGGAGCGTAAATAATGCTAATAAAACGTTTTAAAAATATGATTTTTTTTTAATCAGGATCGATTTTTTTCTGTGACATCATCAAAGGTGTCATTAGTGCTATCGTCTGTCTTCGTTTACGGGAGCGATCTCCTAACAACCTGTATAATGTAAGTTATATTGTAATGTGTTCAGATGGCGCGGGAGGACTCGATGCAGGACGACAACTCCGACACCGGGGGCGAGGAGCCGCAGATGCGTGCGCTGGAGGTACGTGCACTGCCGGTTCAGACTTCATGTTGTCCTCACGTAGTCACTAACACGGTTACATATAGCCAGGAGTAGTAAAGTGACCCACTGTATAACAAATCGCTTTTGTCGTCTTTGAAATTTCTTAACATGATAAGCAATTAAGCAATGATGGTTCATCACGTCGATGAACGTGTGTTCGAATCCCTGTAATTAGCTTGACCTTTAGTTGAAGAAAAACATGGTGATGATATCATAGCATGGTGGTAGGGCATTTTGTAATGCCCGCCTGGCTAGCTACCACCCTCAAGTTGAAAATCTGCCGCCAAGCACCAATAGGTGTGTGCCAGCCTTTCACTAGGTTTAACGTGCGACGTCTTAGGTCACATCGTCACTTAAGATCAGGAGAGATTGTGACCACAATTCAAATATTATAACGATACAAAAAAAAACCTTTTTATCGCAAGTTAGATGTACAGTATGTGTATCGCTACCCTCGAGTTGACAGTATATTTAAAAATTTAAAATTAATTATTTTATAATGTTGGTCCATTGATAAAAAAAAAAACCTAAAATAATACTAATCCAGAAAACATCATTACTTATTGAATTTAATTTTTCCTTCCAAATTTATTTTTGGAATACTCGTACTTCGTTCAATGAACACACACAGTTGAGTGTCATCTTGTAATAAATTACTTTAAGATTATTACTAGGCATTGAGATAGTGAGTTTAAAGTGGAATGTGCTGAACAAATGTGCAATTTGAAATTCTAGTAAATGATAACGCCACGCATCTTATGCGCTATGATTTTATTTAAATTTAAAAAAATGTTGTGTTACTTTTAAAGGTGTAATAATGAATAAATATTAATTCATGGGTATTATTTTCAACATATTAAGTCCTTACATATGAAATTAGCGTTTTGTCATACTGACCACTTTGATCTGAAATATCTCCTCTTTGGTTAAGAATTCCAAATTAAAATTTATAAATTAATTTAGCTGGTACATTTGAGTTTTGAAAACCGTCATTTCATTTGTTTTTTCTTTGGTGTCGCTTATTATCGCACAATGGAAAACATGAAATATCGGTATATTTACGCGTGCGAGCGACGTACATGCGAGTACAGCTCGAAGGATTAATGATGTGTACGGCGCTGGTGTCGCAAAAGAAAGCACGGTACGTTTTTGGTTTCAACGTCGTTCTGGAAATTTCGACCTTCAGAACCAACTCCATGGACGTCCGGAGACCAAAGTCGAAAATGAAGAATTAAAGGCTATTGTGGAAGCGGATCCATCACAAAGCACTTCAGAGATAGCTGCAGGCTTTGGGGTAAGTGATAAAACTGTATTCATCCACATGAAGCAAATCGGGAAAGTATAAAAACTTGAACAATGGGTACCTCATGAATTGAACTTGCAAACACGCGTCGACTACTGTGTTACTTTGCTCAACCGACACAATAATAAAGGGATTTTAATTCGAATCATTACTTGAGATGAAAAGTGGATACTGTACGATAATCGGAAGCGCTCGTCGCAATGGCTGAACCCTGGAGACCCAGCCAAGTCCTCCCCGAAACGAAAATTGACCCAGAAAAAGTTACTTGTGAGTGTTTGGTGGACTAGCGCCGGTGTCGTTCACTACAGCTTTCTAAAATCTGGCCAAACGATTACGGCAGATATGTATTGTCAGCAACTACAAACCATGAAGGAAGAACTAGCTGCTAAACAACCGAGATTAGTCAATCGCTCTAGGCCACTGCTGCTTCACGACAA
The DNA here is from genome assembly GCA_947532125.1 of Saturnia pavonia. NCBI lineage: Eukaryota > Metazoa > Arthropoda > Insecta > Lepidoptera > Saturniidae > Saturnia > Saturnia pavonia. The sequence goes on from OX383906.1 coordinate 16,444,009, forward strand.
CGCAAGACCACACACTGCACAACAAACAAATATTAAGTTAGATGAGCTACAATTGAAATGTCTGCGACATCCACCGTACTCCCCGGACCTTGCTCCATCAGATTACCATTTTTTCTGGAATTTGGACAACTTCTTACAAGGAAAAAAATTTAACTTCGATGCGGCAGTCCAAACCTCCTTCAAAGAGTTTATTCGCCCCTATGGTTTTTTTTTTACTAAAGGGATCAATGAACTACCTATGAGATGACAAAAGTGCATAGATAACAACGGTGTATACTTTGATTAATTAAATATATTTTACAAAAAAAAAATACTTTATATCCTCCCGTACAAAACGTCAATTTCATATGTAAGGACCTAATGTAAAGTATTTAAAACAATTTCTCAAAAGTTGTAAATTCTGAGATTAAGTCTTGCAAAACATACCCTTCACCAGGCGTTTACACATAACATTAAAGAAGCTACAACATAATGCTACTGAATTACTACATTAGTCTAATTATATGCATTTTTTTTTTAATGACTGACACTAATATTCAGCATTCATATTTGGATTTGGCCTTCGCACAATGTTAAGTCTCGACACCGTTTTCGCTGCGTTTGTAGGGTTTGCACTGTTTATAACTTTGGGACCGAATGTAACTGATTATTATTAAAGGTAATTTCGTTTAAGCCTCACAGATTTCCCACAGCAGCATTGTATTCGGAGTGCCAGGTCTTGACGGTCAGACAGCTCTTTATTAAAGAAATTATAATGCGTCAACACTTTAAGCCCCATGATAACAATAATTTAAATCTAAATTTGAGTAAAAAGAACGTTTTAACGTTCCAAACACTAATACAAATTCCTTGATAAAATTTCAGCTTTTCCTGGGCCCTTTTTTGTATAATAAAATTAACAAGCTGTTAGACCTAACAAATAAAAACAAATATAAATTAAAAATTGTTGTTACACAATTCCTTCTGTTGTTAACATATATTCAGACGGAGTATTTATGTATTACAATGTAATAATTAATGTAAAATTGTACGATTTAATTAACGTAAGTGAATAAGAATAGCCGGTGTGCATGTGCAGTTTTCTACCTAAATGCATTTAGGAAATCGGTAATGTTGGTAATAAACATTGATTGTTGGAAATCTGATAATATCGATTGCGTTGCCAAAATCGATTTATTGTTTCTTAGTCATTCGCATGTTCCGCAGCTTGCTTGGTAACTTGACGATATAGGAAAAAGACAAGGCCACGCGGAAGTCTTTATTGCAAACACAAAATGCAAGCCCATGTACTTTCCTATGGAAATAAACTATCGAGTAATTAATAGTGCAAATGACTAACGATTAATCAATATTTAATCGTTGTTTAAATAACACTATAAAATTTCTTATGATAATTCTATATCAATCTATTTCTATATTGGGTTACTGTCAAAACAATTTTTATCACATTCCTACGTGTAGAGTATTTTGTCACACCAGCATTGAATGCGACCTATTAAAGTGTCTGAACTGTAGTTGAGTGTACAGCAACGATCGGTATCGAATAAAAACGACGGAATTTCACCATGTGTGCGGTGATCGCATTGCTTCTTTTGAAACAGGCTAATTAATATATACCGCGTGCAGCCAAGTCTGGTAAGCGAAGATGTTCACGAACAGTCATCTCAAAGCATTTATATACGCTGTCCCCAGGGTGTGATGGGCGAGAGTCAAGCGCTCGCGTTACACTCCGACATCGACATGACCCTGGCTCTGGCTCTCTCGACTGACCTGGACACACCAACAGTCCCCATAGACTATGGTAAGTTTCACAACTATACTACCGTTCTCTTAACTGTACAGTTTCCTTTTATGACGCAAGACACTCATTATTATGTTTTTTTTTGTTTATTTGCCAAGTATGACCAGGCTAAGTCATAAGGTCATTTGCGCTGTCTGCAAAATTAATAGGATTATAAAGCTGTGTTTTCTTTTAATTAGACCAGATTGTTTTTTAACTGGAGTCTAATGCTCTGTTTTATACCATTCGATTGTTTTGTTCAACCTATTCACTATTTTTCCCGATCTAAAGTCATTTAGACTTATTTACGAGAGCATCGGTTAGGAGAAACTTGAGATAATAATAAACGGTACGATTTACTAAGAAAATAAATACATATAAAGTAGCACCGTACCTAATAATAGTAAGCACAGCACAATCCAAAAACAACAGTTATTACCAAGAGATTAGATCAACCGGCGGTCGTCGACTGCAAGCCCTCTCATCAGCCAGGTCGGTCCCGAGACGCGATATAACTAAATACAGTCACTGTGAAGGGTTTATCTCGACCCAGTCGGGTACAGGTCCCTGTCACCCCACTTTATAACTGTGTATATAGATAACACGACATAACATTATATTCGTGTGCGCAGAGGTGGACGAGTGGAACGTGTCGGTGGTGCCGCGTGCGCACCCCGCGCTCCCCGCGCCCCCCGCCCTCCTGCCGGCGCCCCCCGCCCTCCTGCCGGCGCCCCCCGCCGCGCCCCACGCGCCCCCCGCCCTGATGGCCCCGCCCCCGCCCGAGCTGTACGCAGGCGCACAGCCGTCCACCAGCAACCAGGTTACACTCTACATACACCACATAATGCTCTTTACGTCATATTGAATAAACTTCTTACCCTGTATAAAGGCCGGCATGTCTAATTTGTCTCCGTGGGTAGGAAGTTAGGCTGATCCGTCACGCTCCGAGGTGAGACAGGCTCGCTCGGGTGGACTCGGGACCGCCGAGTGTACCCGAGCGAGATACATACAGTCAGCTGCTCTTCGCTGTTGTGTCGCTGTGTTTAGTATATTCAATTCATACGTAATAATTGTCTTTATGAAGTTTCCACTTCTGCCGTGCGGTCTTAAGCACACACTCTTTTGTTTTATTTGCTATAATAAAATAATATTTATGCCTATAAACAATACGCGTATTAAATGACTCAAGAGGAGCCTATGTTACTGGAACACTTTTAATTGATCGGCAACTATGCTCATCCACGACTCTGCCAATGTTACGTGAAATCAATATTCTTTTTATAATTCTTCTAATCTTGAAGCATAGCTATTGTAAGATGAAGGCTCCCTTGTTGAGTTTTTTCGCTACCTAAAATGCATGTTTTTAGTTATTATTTATATTCCATTTCACTTGTGGAGAATAACCGAACCATATCACATAAGATGTCGCTAAAATTATATAATATAAATGGCCAAATAACGTTCATAAGTTCAGAAGTTAATGTACAACGGTCTTTACATGAGATGAGATTATTGTCAAACTCTAAATCTCTATTGCTGTTGTATTATAAAGGTAACGTCTGTTTGTATTCAGATACAAGTGCACACGCAGACCGAGGAGACGATACCAGTGAACGAGTCCATAATAACCCTGCTGCTGAAGCTCCACTCGCAGCTGTCCGGTCGCGCCGACTCCTTCTCACTCGAGGACCCGGAGCCGACCACACAGGAACCTATTGGTGAGACTCTCGCGCCGTCACACACTACACTCCTTGACAATTCCTCAAAACCCTCTTGCATTTTTTTGAAGTGAAACTTCTTATGCGACTTCTAAGCGTTAAACGTTTAACGGACATTATCGGTCTCTCCTCTTTGTGTGAGCCAGAGCGAGAAAGTAAATGTCGGTGTGTATGTATATTGCATACTGTTTAAATAACATATAAATGCCTCTTAAAATGAAGTTTCACTTCTACCGTGTGTGAATCGCACACACACCTTTTTTATATTTGTCTTACTTCGATATTGATAAGAAAAATATCTTATTTAAGGGATTTAAGTATCAATATGAGAAAATGTACAAAATTATCATTTAACAACTGGCAAGTTCAGGAACAATTTTAATAACACATCTTGTTTACTAATACTTTACTTGTCTCTGTTGTACACCTACCTCAGTTTATATCGTTCATTTATGTCTCTTAATATATAGCATATTTCGTTCTTTTTTCTCATGTACTTCTTTTTTATTCTTTTTGCGTTGGCAATGGTGCACAACATTTTTACTTTTGAATTTAATTTCCATCACACCTAATGAAGTTAGACTTAAAAAAATCGAGAGGATTAGTATGTAGATTAGGAAGAGTAATGTAAAGTTTGCGTATGAACCGGTGAGCGCAGGCGAGGGCCCGCACTTCATCGGGCAGGTGCTGCGGCGCCTGGCCCGCAGCGACGCGCGCTGCGCCGCCGCCGTCGCGCACGCGCGCGCAGCGCTGTGGCCGCACCACCCGCACCACCCGCACCACCACCACCACGCGAGGGACAAGTGAGCGACACTCTTGTTACATCCTACTATCTAACCGTCTGTAGTCCTATTGTCTGATTAATCTCTGCTGACGGATGTTAAGTGACGGAGTAACTACCTCACACTGTGAAAACCGTTTTATCGACTTGATGCGTTTCGCGATAAGTGAATGCATATTTAGCTAACCGGTGAGTTTGCATTGGGTCGCGAGCGCTGTTGAACGCTAGTCACGTCGGACGGCAGGGAGCGGCGAGAGAAGGAGGAGCGGTCGCGCAGGGCCCGCGAGCGGCAGCAGCAGCTGATGCGCGAGTTCGCGCGCCGCCAGCAGCAGTTCATGTCCGCCATGGAGAGCATGGAGGGGGGCGAGGGCGTCGCCATGGACTGGGAGGAGGAGGCGCTCGAGCGGGACTACGACTGCGTCATCTGCAACACCACCGCGCCCACCACGCCCGCGGACCCCATCGGGCTCGTCGTGCTGCTGCAGGTGACCACTCACTACTAACGAGCAATCTGCCGACGTATCTTATAACGGCCTATACTCGTTGAACAAAAATTATACTAGAAATAAACAGAATAAAGGAACAGAGAAATAGTGATGTCTGTTGTTTGGGTGCGGGTCGCAGTCGACGTCGGTGCTGGGGCACCGCCGGCGCCGCGGCGGCGAGGACGCGCGGCTCGCGCTGAGCGAGGCGGAGCGGGCGCGGCTGCCGGCCCAGCACGAGGGCACCGCCGCCGCGCACCACTACCGCCTGCACGACGACCTGCACCAGCACTTCGACCAGGTACCCGTCCTCGCTGTCCTCGTCTCTTATCTGATGCAGCGAACACAAGCCATTTTACCTTTACTCACATCACTTGCTAGGAGTCGATGAATTTTACGGGAATTATCTATGCTTTTTAGGGTTCGGTACCTCATAATGACAAAGCGGAACTCTAATAGGATCACTCTGTTGTCCGTCTGGCTATCAAGGTCCTTACTTTCGACGACATCCTTGGGACCTATAGGAGGGTCGTTTGACATCTTAACATCTCTCTGTTTGTCTGTTTATGTCCTTTTTACCACTTATCCGATTTACATGGTTTTTCCTTTAATTCATAGCTACGTTATCTGGCCAGGTTATGGGATATATTGTGTAAGATAAAGTAACACAAGAAGTAAGCAGTGACGCTAATAGTGAATTAATTCATAAAACAGGCTGATGAGGCGCTTGAATGCCTTACGCTGAATAATCGGTACGAGATATATCAAATTAATGTTCTACATTAATGTAGATCTTAAAAAGTCATCGACAACATATGTGCATCTTCTAAGGGTGGTGGACCTTTGCCTTTGCGGCTTTTACAGCTTCACCGGGCTTTGGGGGCGAGTGCGGAAGGCACTCGGCCGCGAAAGCTAGGCAACAAGCTCCAAGGGTGCCAAAGTGGCCGAGCCTCGGCTTGGGCTGTTGCCGATCATGCGAAAAAGTCGCGATCTGACTGAAGTCGCGATCTGACTGAAGTCGCGATCTGACTGAGTTCGCGATCTGACTGAAGTCGCGATCTGACTGAAGTCGCGATCTGACTGAACGGGACCCTTGGGCGGGGCCTGCGCGCCTCGCGCATGCGCTCGGGTGGAGCGGAGCCGCAAGCACAGCTAGTATAGTAAGGAATAAATCCGAAAATGATATATTTCAAGTTACGTCGGGATAAGATTATATTTGCTGTTAATATGCGAGCCAAGTGTTGCAATCCATGTTATGAGGTACACACGAATAGACTTGAGCGTGTGCAAAAGAACTTTGTATTTCATCTTGCTTATTTGAGAAAAAATTTAGTTCTTTGAAATCGTTATGTAATAGGAGGAAATTAACCGATATTGCCTTATTTTATTGGTTGATCTACAGGCTGGTTGACTGCGAGGACTTACTTAAACAAATTCACATTATCGTACTTCGTCCCGGCAGTCGAGCTATTAATTCATTAAAATTTAAGCTTAACTCATGTTTCGGAGCATAGATTGTTCTATATATTTTTCGATTGTGCAAGCTATGTTCACTTTTGTGCCTTAACATACCGTAATATTGTTTTTGTATATTGTCTTTATAAAAAAGGTTAACCGGTAACTAGTTTTGAAATTCTGTTACCAGTCAATTGATGTTTATAACTGAGAATCGTATCATCTATTTGGTAAACGTGAGTGGTGGTCGGTGTTCGCGTGTGGCAGGAGTCGTGGCTGGTGAGCGTGAGCGTCGGGTGGGAGGGGGGCGTGCAGGTGCAGTCGTGCGGGCACCACCTGCACCTGCGCTGCCTGCGGTCGTACCTGCGCGCGCTGCAGGCGCCGCAGCGGCCGCACAACCTGCACGTGGACCGCGGCGAGTTCCTGTGCCCGCTGTGCCGGCAGCTCGCCAACTCGGTGCTGCCGCTGGCGCCGCGGCCGCCGCGCCCGCCCGCGCCGCCGCACGCGCCCAGCACGACGCACGACCAGCGCGCCGCCCTCGTACAGGACGTGCTCGACAGGGAACACCCGGACCCGGTCAGTGCTTACATTTACTACCGGAATAGCCGGAACAACGTCTGAGCGGTCAACTAGTATATATGTATACAAAGACTCCCCTTGATGTTTGTCTGAACCAACGTTAGTGTTTTAACAAGTGCCTAGTTATGGTTTTAACACACCGATGCCTGGAACCACGGTAGAGAAACTTCGGCAATTTTGCCCTACGCTATATTAAACGCATCGCATATGTTGCATCTCGCTCTGTCCGCCCGTGATTCCCTATAATAACATCCCTTTCTGTATTGTATCGTTGTTGTTCGCGATACTTGTCTCACATGAACGCCGCGGTATTTATAATATTATACGTAAGTAATCAAAATATGGTTCATGTTTAATTCTCAAATGTGTATTTAAACGTTGCTAAGAAGTTCTAAGATCTACTTTTCTTCAAGCTTCTTTCGCTTTTTATTAATTGCATGGACCCGTACTTTCTGTTTTATTATCTCAATATTGGCATAAAAACTGTTAACTACGAGTATTCTTCTCCTTCAGATTGAGAAAGAACTCAGTCCGGCTCAGACGACGTGTCATGTTTAAATTAGCCACAGATTTGAGAAAAAGGCAGATAGAGCCTTACGAACAACAAAAGTGGGTCCTACATTTAGCTGTGTGTCCTTGGCAACCAGATAATTACATGTGAATAATGTTGCCAGGATTGTTAACATAAAGTTAACTATTTTTTTATAATATTAAATTATATAGGGTGCTAACATTATGACGTTGCCTTTCAAAATTGACACGTGTGAATACTAATACTAAAATTGTTAGGGACATTTTCGTGGTCCGTCAGGCTGCTTTTCTCAACAACCTGCCCTTTTCTCAAATTTGTAAAATGAGCATGGAAATGTCGAATTATAACGATGTAAAAATGTAACGTTAACGTTTTGTTATCCGCTATCATTTCGCTGCCGCGATCCTGAGCCTAAATGAATTAGTGTTTTAGATTCGATATATAATGTAGTAGTTGGAGTCGAAGGAGCAATAATGAAAGGGTAGGTATTTGTGTATGGGGGTGATGAATGTGTTCGTGTTCAGGGTCCGAGCAAGCTATGGGAAGCGATGGGCAAGGCGATGGAGGACATGACCGCGACGGCGGGCGGCAAGCTGAAGCAGCGCTACGGCTCCTCGGCGGGCGCCATATTCACGTTCGTGGCGTCGCTCGCGCGCACCAACCTCGAGTGCGAGCTGGTGCAGCGCGCAGGCACTCTCCTCACCAGCGTCGCGCCCAGATACAAACCCAGGAACGACTGCATCGGTATTCACTCACTCTACTACTCGTACGGTAACCTCAAGATTCATTGTAGGTATTTCAATTCAAGCATATACCCGGAAACGTTACCACTGAGCCATCATTCCTTTTCTCTTAAATTAGTCGTTTTTCAGAAGACGTTTATGGATTATATTTCCATTTCTTTATTTTTTTTAATGTATTACTGTAGAATGAAATGACGATCTTTGCTTGAAAATGTCTGTCGTATGTGCTGTTGTTGGTAAAGAGTGAATGATGATGTGACAGAGATAGCATTATGACAGAACCATAAATGCGATTAAGAGAGATTATACAAAGGGCATGGGGTGTAAGATACAAGAAAATGTGCATAAACGCTAGACATATTGTACGTTAAGAATTGATTTTAAAATTATTTTAATCATATATAGGCTGATGTAAATAATAAACTATTAAGAGACTACTTTAAAACACAGTAATAATACAAATATGTCACTATTGAAATTACAAACATTATATTTAATGGAGATATCTATTCATTCTAAATTTCACAAAGTAATTTCATAGTGGCGCATCAGTTTTTCCATTTATTGTCTCAGATATTACAGTATAGTACTGAGATGAATGGTGAATTGTAATGTGTTGAAGTGGTATACTGAATAGATCCACAGTATCGTTGTGTATACGTAGTGCCGCTGCTGGTCGTGGCCGGAGCGCACAGCCGCGTGCTCAGCAACGCGGGCGCAGCACTCGGCGCGGCGGAGGCGTGGCGTGCTCTCGCCCCGCCCCCGACCCCGCCCTCGTCGGCGGAGCCCGGCCAGGCGGGTGCGAGTCCGCCAGTACCCGCGGGGGAGTCGAGCGCGCGCCCCGTGCCGCTGCTGCTGCGGGACCCGCTCGCGCTGCTGATGCAGTTCCTGCTGCTCGCGTCGCCAGACCCGCCGTACATGGACATGCGTTAGTACACGACCACTAAACTTATTAAACTAATTTTATATTCATTGAAAAATAAAATATTTAGTCCAAGTGTATGACCAGCTACAATTCTGTGCAACTAATTAAAAAAAAAATTAGTACAAATCAAATTCATTTCCACTAAACCATAACGAGTTGTTCGTATTAATCACAAATAACTATGAAAAATACTGGTTTAGGAAGTCAATTATTTATAAAGAGAAAAATATACCAAATTGTACTGATATAGGAATACCTCATTGCTTGATACGATTTCTTAAAATTAGATCTTTACTTTCATATAATTAATACCGACTTCACGACAGCTACGGTTCACACATCTTATTGGTCATCGCCGTTTTTACACAAATTTTTACATTTTATAATAGTTAAATTGAAAAATAATAATATGATAGCTTAGGTATTAAATATGTTTTTTCGCTTCTGAAGAGGAACCGCGGTCGGGAAGAGTTTTAACAAAAAATCCATTTCTGTAGCGCTGTGCTCGACATAAACACACAAAAAATTGGTATTTGTTTGTTAATTTCAGTAACCTCCAAAATGTTATTTGTTGGTTTCTGAATTCTGATGTATGGATCCTTCAGCTGCGGGATCTAGAATCTTATTGATAGAATGTACTGACGACACCTTAGTACAGTTTTTTTTGTACAGAAATTGTTAAGGTGTTTTTTAATACTAGGCTGAATGAAAGCTATGTATCGTGTTTTGTGCGCAGAGGACTTCACGTGCATAGTGCGGCAGCTGTACGCGCTCACGTACTACCAGATCGTGTGCCAGTTCTGTGCGAACGCGAGCGCCGAGGGGCGGGCGGCGCTCGCGGGGCACTCGGGGGGCGGCGCCGGGGGCGGGGCTGGCGGCGGGGGCGGTGGGCTGCGCGACGCCGCCCGCCTGCTGCTGGGCGCGCTCGCGGGCTCCGAGCTGTTCACTGAGGACGGGCCGCCGGCGCCCGCCAAGCCCGACCATCAGCCGGACCTCGCGCAAATGGAGACACAGGTACTAACACGAATACGACGTATAGACCTGACGACGTACCTGCATACGACTAATCTACACTTTTTAATCCCGCAAAATAAAAGTCGCCAATGTTAAACTTGTTAAAAATGTTACGTTCTGATTATTTATATATTAATATTTTAAGTGTTATTTGATTATTATTTTTGTAATTATTAATTGAAATATTCTGTATTATTAGCATACTCGATAAATAAATATTATTATAAAGTAATTTAAGAAACTTCAAAATGTACACATTGCAAATCATTTAAAAATTGAAGATCGTTCTGTTGTATTCATTTTTCACCATTCAGCTTTCTATATTTTTTGATAAAAACTCAATAATAGTTGGTACCGATTTTTAGGCGTCACTATTATTTAAATTAAATGAATTAGCAACACGATAAATATCAGGTTACAGTTACGAATAGTCATGATGACTAATTTTGTAAAACATTTCTAAAATGATCCAAAGTATTTATTAATCACAAAAAAAAAATATTTTTGCATAAAATAAGGGTTAACATATTTTTTTTTAATTCAAATTTTTAATTGACGTCACAACGTTCAAAAGTTGCCTGTCGTCTGCGTGACGTCATAAGACAGTAAGCACCGCGTCGCGCCGCGCGACATTTCAACAATAGTAAATATCAAGGAATATATTATACTTGCCGTATATAGTCAACATACAATGTTGAAACAATAATTTATTTACTTTTTGTTTTAAAAATTAATTCTAAAGTGTATGTAGTTGTAATGTGCAGTCCTCCACAAATGCAATAAAAACTCCCAAAATATGATTTATGTTTCAAATAATTTGTACAATAAAGAATATAGGCCGTTTGCTTGTATGACGCCTGTGTGTATAAAAAAAAAACTACAAAATTAGCTTATGCGTTTAAAATATATATATTGTGTGAAATTATGAATACATACGGTCTGGTACAATAATAAGAGAAGTAGTGCACAAAGAAATTCCTTTGGAGATTTTTCTCTACTGAGGCCAGCCTGACGACCACCTTACAAAAGATCACAGCTAAATATAACCTTGTACATTCAGTCAGAAAAGTATCAGAAAAGGATGATTTGTCTATGGCTCCAAATTCATTTTTTTTTGTTGTTAGATTGGTACAACTGCTTATAATTTTGGCGCGGAGTTTAAGTTGCATCTGTTATTTAGATTAAATATAGTACTGTTTTTAGTTAGATCTAGTGCATCTAGCAGAGATTATATATGTATAAGCGTTAACACGAGAGAGATGTTGAGCATAGACGTTATTCTCTCTGATTGGTGTTTCACAAAACATGGCAGATAGCTAACATTTTATGTTTTATTATTTTAACAGATGTATGTTCGTTTCAGTTTTAATATAGATTGTTTTAAATCTTTATACCTAACGTATTTCATTATTTAAAATTAATATTTCAGTGATTATCTGTTATAGTGATCATGTCTATTATATGAGTATAGACGATTGTTTTAGGTATAGGATGTTTAATTGTTTTTTCCTTGATGAGTGAGTGACAGTGATGAGCGAGTGTTGTTTGTAACAGCTGCAGGAGCTGTTGCTGCCGTTCGTGAGGATCGCTGCGCTGCTGCGTCACCACCTGTACGCGAGCGAGCTGCCCGAGATCTCGAACCCGCGGCAGGAGTTCGTGAGGCTCGCGTACTACCTCGAGCTCGTCACCGACGGCATGGAGTGGAGCGAGTGGTCCGCCGCGAGGGCGCTGCCCCCGGGGGTCAGTGCGGCGGCGCGCGGCTGGGCGAGGCAGCTCGGGGCGGCCGCAGCGCGCGGACAGCTTGTCGTAAGTCGTACTCTAGCTATTTACATGTGACGGTATCTGTACAGTGGGTAGTATGGGATACAGCAGTGGAATCGACCGGCAGGTGCGTCGCATCCTGCGGTCGCTGCACGTGGAGTGGGCGCAGCCGCGGCTGCTGGCGCTGCCCAGGGAGTACGACCGCGTGTTCACGTACTACCACGAGCGCGTCTGCCTGCAGTGCGGCGCCGTGCCCAAGGAGGCGTCGGTCTGCCTGCTCTGCGGCACGCTCGTCTGCCTCAAGCAGCCGTGCTGCCGGCGGCACCAGGTCGCGGAGGCCGTGCAGGTACAAACAACCACACTTACTGATCAAACAAACATTCATCACTAATGCCCCAGTCAATTCATATTTATTCATTGTTACAATTTCAATAAAAAAATATACCTTAAAAACGCGGCATTATATTCATGTGACGTCATCATACAATAAATAAAAAGTCAATAAATTCAATAATTAAAGGTATTCATGTGCAAATTTGAGTTTCCTAGAGTTTCATTTGTAGATATCTTATGAAATTTCTACAGCACATATACTATAATTTTAAAGTGACTATTTCTACACACAGTAATACACTACTCAAAAAAAAATAACGAAACACCCCTGAAGTTTAGTTTTGAATAAGTCTTATGATTATTCAGGCGAACTTTAAATAAAAAAAATGTTTGATATCATTAAAAAAATACTCCGCTGACAGTTTAGTCTACAGAATTCCAAATTTGCATTCAAATTTTCATCGAAAAATTGATTGCGAAGCTCAATGTGTAGATTGTTTTCAATGTGTATTTCGTCGGAAGTTTTGCGTTTAATCACATTTTTTGTCAAAAATATCGTTTTTTACTAGTGATTAATTAAAAAGCCTTGTTACATCCTACATTAGAGATTTTTTTTCGAAACAAATATGGATTTCTCGCCCACGGAACCCGCCCAAGTCGTGGCGTTTGCTGAATTCAGGGCTTAGTCAACGTGTTGTGGCCGCACAATTACATCTCAGTCTCTCTGCTGTGTGTATCAGCGTTATCGGGAGACTGGTATGTTTACTCGCCGTCCTGGATCTGGTAGACATCGAGTCACGGCTAAACGAGATGATCGGTATATTGTGTCAGTTTCTCTAAGAGATCGTCGATTCCCCCAACTTTATTCAACTGCAGCAGCGGCTCCGTGTCATTAGAGGATTGCCTGTGAGCGATTCTACAATTAGAAGATTGGCGCAGCGTGGCTTGAAACCTCATAAACCAGCTAATGACCCAAAATTGACGGTAGACCAACGAAGAGCGCGCCTTAACTTTGCACGTGAGTGCTTAAATTGGTCATATCTTCAATGAAGAAAGTTCTCTTTTCTGAAGAATGTAAGATCATGCTGTGTGGTAACGATGGAAGAAAGAAGGTGTATTGAAGAGAGGGAGAGTGTTTTGCACAGTGCTGCATTGAAGAAATAGTCAGTTACGGTGGCGGTTCATGGGCGGGTTGGGGAGGTAGAAGCGCCGATGGAAAAACTGAACTTGCTTTTGTATCTGGATCTTGCTTACTCTCAGTAAATGGACCACGTTACATCGAAGAGTGTCTGGAGCCCCATGTGGTACCTTACGCACATTTTATTGGCGAAGAGTTCATTCTTATGCAGGACAATGCCAGGGCTCATACCGCAGGCATTGTAAATGAATACCTGAACGAAGTCAGTATTACGCTTATGGGCTGGTCAGCAAACAGCCCGGATATGAATACCATAGAACACCAATGGGATGAGTTGAAGAGACGAGTTCTGAGCGAAAGATCCTGCTTCGAAGACGCTTGGCCAGCTTAAAACAGTTATACTAAAAGAATGGAATAACATCCCACAACACAAGATTGTGACTGTCATCGCATGAAAACAGTCGATAGAGCCCGGGGAGTAAATACGATACACTGAATAAACATTTTAAAACATTTTTTGTCTAACGTGTTTGTTTCTAACATTTTACAAATTCTTCTCAAAGGGTAAAACATACCTGTTGAACAAAACACACTAGCTAAAGAAATGTAATTTTAATATGAAACATCAATGTTCGTCAAACGATACCTTATAATATCCGCAATTAATTGGCATTATTTATTTCATTTTATTTAGCGTAATAAAATCATAATACTCATACAAAACCAAACTTCAGGGGTATTTCGATTTTTTTTATGAGAAGTATAATTTTAATATTATTTACACAAGATAACCTATTAAGAATAACACTCAACAGATTATATAAATATTGTACAATGACGTCACGTTTTCCGATTGGCTTTTCCAATCACGTGACTCCTTTACAATAAATCTCTATATTTCAAAGGGAAAATTAAACAAATGGATATTATTTTTTTCAGATGTGTGGTTTTTTAGGTTTTTTTATCAATAAAACAATATGATAAAATAATTCACCTTAATTTTTAATTATATTTCCAATCGCTATTGCTATTATCTATGATTGCGTTGGGACCAAAACATGTCATAGTTTGCTGTCACGGCCAATGCGCAGTACAATATCACACAGTCAGTACGTCTGAGGAACATTTTTATGTCAAATGTTTTGGATTGCGATCTCAGTTGTTGTTATAATTTATTTTTGTTATTTCATCTACAGAGGCCTACACACTCGTCTATCGAATTATCTATTATAATATTTAGCTCTAACGAAGAATTCATACTCGTAAAACTAACTTTCGATTTAAGCTATTGCCTCATCTCGTAAATAAAGATTTGATGATAGATCTGTCATGCTACCTCTTGTATTATGAACGCAGTATAATTTATACTAGCAAAATGTAAATGAGCTGTTCAAATGTTGATAGTCTAAACTATTAAAGATAATCGACATGCATGTAGTCATGTCGTAATTTGCACGACGTAACAATTTACGTTCTAGGGGCACTTCATGCGGGACTTCTTATGATAAACAACGTATAATAATATCTACTCTATGTTGTGCTTTAATCTTTCTAATTCTACTCAAGCGACTTTAGTTGTTGGGGTTTATGGTCCTTACTTGCTTCGGGTTGGCTGCGCTGTCGGCTTAGGGTATTACACTATTTTCGAAATGTGCCTTAAATTGATCCTTTAACAATAACAAGCCCCTAGAATGATTTTTTCTTTTACAGTTGTATGAAATCCTTTACTGTTCTAAAATGGCATTTTTATTTTACATTTTAAATATCCACGTGAAAACGCTAGCCGACATTGTTATGGCTTATGACGTCATTATATAGTCTTTTATTTTTATTTTTTTTCGAACTGACTACACTGTTAGCCTGAGGGGTCCTGGAGCCTTTACGGCTTATACAGCTTTACCGGGCTTGGGGGCGAGCGCTTAGGGCACTCAGCCACGAAAGCTAAGCAACAACATCCGAGGGTGCCAAAGTGGCCGGACCTCGGCTCGGACTGTTGCGCGTATGCAATTAAGTCGCGATCTGACTAATTCCCTATCCGTAATTTGATCTAAACTAACTATACATATATACATGTTTCTGCCCCCTGGGAGGAGGGAAGGAACATGTGTATGTGTATTTAGTGGTCTGAATTTTTTTGTCTAATCTAACTAGGCAAAAAAAGAAAAAAAAAAGGTCCCTTACAGAACCTATGTACCTGTGTGTTGTGCATGTGTGTATAATGCAGTGTCATGTATGGCTGTGAAAGCTAGTGAATGTAGAGTTACTGTATCGCGCAAACGGCTGCTTGACTCAAGGGCTCCATGCCGATGGATCGGACTTATGTAGTCAACAACCATGCTCTTCGAACAAGCTTTTTATAGCTATTTAGCGACGCCTAGTGGAGACTATTGAAATAACTAGGACAGATTTTCTGTATTTTATTACCAGTATACCTAGTAAAAAAAATGTCGTACTGTATACATATAATAAAATTGAAGTGTCTGTTTGTAATGTCAAAATAACAGCTTTTTACTAAATGTATACCAATGTTTTAAATTTTTGTTTCTATGTATGTTTCTTCCGGGTAATCTCCGAAACCGTTGGACCAATTTTGACGGGACCCAACTTTTATTTTAGAAAAATAATAGTGGTTCAGCGCTAAAAAAGGCTCTGTGGTAGTTGGAATATAAAATCATAATATTAGCTTAAAAATAATTTGTAATTTCATTAATTAAAATGAACACATTTCAATAATTTACAATGTCTAGTATCATATTCATGTATTCTTAGATTTCTTGGCACGCATAGTAAAAGACCCTAACTATTCGATTTAGCACGCGATGGAGTGCGGCGGGGGCACGGGCATCTTCCTGGTGGTTACCTCGACGTATATAATAGTGATACGCGGGCGGCGCGCCTGCCTCTGGGGCTCGCTCTACCTCGACGACTACGACGAGGAGGACCGCGATCTCAAGTCAGTACACCTACTCCCCTAACCTAACTACTAGCTCCTGCCAGCTAGCTCTAGTGAAGTGATCAATTATCGACAAAACTGTTGACGATTGCTTTTTGCTCTCTTACAACACACTATTCTTATCCTTTGTCGGCCTTTGTCGAAGGACCACCTGTACTAGAAAAACCGGTTACCAATGAACAAATACAAAATTAGTGTCTGTAAATAATTAGTGTAAATACCTATTTAGTTTATTTATTTATTAATATGGACTCCTTGGCCAACACAAACTCGAAGGCTATTATTACTTGCCTAAATATTTTGATACTTGAGACCATTTCACTTATTTTTAATTTTCAACACGGCATTTATATCTACTATTGGGGCAGTAAAAAATTGAGCTTCCTCGAGTGCAAGAACACATCCAGGGTTTGATTGTATGGTTTCAGACGCGGCAAGCCGCTGTACCTAAGTCAAGACCGGCTGGAGCTCCTTCAGGCACAGTGGCTGGCGCACAGGTTCGACCACACCAAGCGCACCTGGGTCTGGCACCGGGACTCGCTCTGAGCTCTCCCTCCGGTCATCAGATCGATTGAAACTATATTTACTGACGCTTAAATTATTCTGATCTCAAATAGGGATCGATGGAGTTTTCTCTTTTCTTACCGACATTTTGGAGATGAGGAAACTGGACAGCTTGCGCAGTATTTTGTTTGTTATTGAGTTTGAAAAGATATTGCTTGAAGTTTTTTACCAAAAGTCTATAATGGAACGGATTTATTCTGATCCTTTTGAAATGTGTGTTCTATTCGATGACAAACGATAAATTACTTAAATTGAGTACAATCTACTTATGATTATAGTATTTTTTTTATCATTACTTTGGATCTGATTAGTGAAATTTTCCTTTAATAATGATCTAACAGTGTGCAGGAACAGAAAATAGAAGAGAGTAATAACGTTAGAAATTATATTTTCGATAAATCGCCTACTTCATAAACGATTATCGATATCGGTTACAGAGTGAAGAATATGTCGCTAGGCTATTGATATACACGGACTTGCCAAATAACTTTTTTACGCGGGGTATTATGTTAACTAATCTTATTAAACATCGTGAACATTTCCTTTACATTTGCTTACATGTCTAATTTTTGCTCGCAGTATTTAAAAGTAATACGAGGTTTTTATTTTTATTTTAATACATATTCAGCCCAAATTATGCTATCAAGTTTCAGTATTGTTATATAACATTCATGATATATTTTTTCTTATAAATAATGTTTCAAAACCTAAAATCATGTGTTCCAGTAAACAAGGAGGGTTCGATATTTCGACTTCATCTAATCTCTAAACTATAAAATCGATAAACATAATTGTTTGGTTTTTTCAAGTCAGTTTAGTCAAATAATAATATATTTAACTGGTATATGCGATGCAGTAGTATCGACATATAGGTATATATATATATATATATATATATATATATATACGTGTCTGTATAGTTTAATCGTCGATATTTACTCATATAAACGTATTGTTGTTAATATTGTTAGTGTGAAAACTAAATTACAAGATCTCCTTATTGAATATAATATTGTGAACGTTGACATTTCGGAAAGTAAATAGGCCGTTTCGCGCTTGTAAATATAATGAACGATACGTCAATTGATTAGGGATGTCCGATGGGTGTCGCTAGGGCTGTGAAAATGTTAAATTTACTTCTCTCTGTTGACGAGTTAACTGTAGTGTTTAAATATTAAATTATTATATTTTCATATTTTAATATAGGATAGTTATTATCGATAACATATTACAGAAAGAAATTTAGTGCCCGAATAACGATCACTAATAATAATAATGTTTATGTTTATACTTTCAATTGGATATTTTTGACTTGGTTTATAAACAGTCAAATAAACTTATGGTGGTCTTCACGCTTTTCAATATCGAATAGTTTTTATATTATAAACCTAATAGTTATGCTTTAAATTGTAATTATATTTTAGTTTTATGATGTTTTAAAATTTTATTTCTCGTTCCGATATCTCCGATCGGAATTCCCAATTGGTATTTCCCCTCTTATTTTATTATCACTTAAAAATATTTTGTATTCACATCATAATTATTCAGTAATGATGGTTTACTGCCGGCAATATATCTCCTGTATTCCCAATTCAATCACTGTGCAGTTTCGATGCAACGGATTACAAATCCTATTTTAGAATTCCTTAAAATGTGGTTCCAACTCGGGAACTCACCTGGAATATTGTTGTCGATACTGGCAACCCACTGTGACGTCATCTCGACATTCAGTTCTGTACCAACGTTCCAGTTCCGTTCGTTCTACCCATGGGTAATAAATACCAACGAGAATCAGATTTTTATTTATTTAGGAAAACTAGTATTAAAACGAGAATATTGTATGACTTTTTTTTTTGTTTTATGAAGTTGAAAATTTTTAGTTTATAATAGAATGTCCTTT
Organism: Saturnia pavonia; assembly: GCA_947532125.1. NCBI lineage: Eukaryota > Metazoa > Arthropoda > Insecta > Lepidoptera > Saturniidae > Saturnia > Saturnia pavonia. The sequence continues at coordinate 16,462,667 of OX383906.1, forward strand.
ATTATCATCACACGGAGCGTAGAAGGTAATTTTTTTTTGTGCAATTCGAAACATTGTTTTTTCTTTTATTTGTAAAATATTAAAAAAAAGTACGGGTTTACCGTTTGTAAAATATTTTTAAAGCGACTGTGTGTATCGAGAGTGTAATAAATCGTGTAGTTTATAATATTAAGCTGTTTCATCCTAACTACAACGAATATTTTGGACGATTTGAGAGATGTCCAGAGAAACTATTATCAGTATATACGAGTAAAAATATAGGATATTGACGTGATTGTGGATTTTATGATTTTTATAATAAAACAAAATTTATAGTGTATGTTACGCGCTGCTTCACAATAATCGGTATTTTAGTTTCATAAAATCATAAAACTATCATGTCACTTTGGAAAAATGACGCGTACACTATCTCTTTATAATTAAATAAAATATCTTGGGCCCGATTTTTCAATCTTTATTTGAGGAATAATGTTGATATTTTGATGGATAATGTATGACAAAACCTTTAAAATTGTATAAATGATTCCTCAGATAAAGGTTTCTTTAGATCGGCCTTAACATAAGTAAGTTTTCTGTGGTAACTAAAGTATCTGGTTATTTATAATGTTGAAGTAATGCATTACCTCTGCCGGCGACGCAAATGTATTGTTATCAATTGTATCTATAACTAATTGTCCTTGTATATATTCAATCATTAAACTTGTTGATATTTCATTGTCTGTTGTTTTCATTGTTTATTCTCGAGCAAGTATGTACTTACTCTAAACATTTACTAAATTCTTTAACCCTAAAACTAAAATAAATCAAAATGTAACCACAACCTCGGGGAGTGTCTCCTTATGCTGATATACCACTGATACCACTAACGTTTCTTCATCATCATTATCATTTACCAATAGGGGTAAATACATACTAATGATGGAAAAATTACTGTCATAATTTTGCTATTTAGTTCAGGGTAGGTAGGTACTAAATTCCTTCGTTATTTATATAGGAATATCACTCTTTATCGTGAAATTACGGCTTTAATTTGTAAATTACATGTACATGGATTATAAAAAATAATATGGCTCAGCGTTATAATAGCAAGTGTTTACGTGTTGTATGATATGAAGCACTGCTGCTGTTCCGGTTAATTATCTTTAAACGTGAAGATATCCAAATGTATCGTTTGTTTTCAGTCAACTACTATACGTGCTATTAGTTTAATTCATATGTGCGTATTAATGTATATTGTTCGTAAAACTACAAATAAAAATACGTTCCAATTACAAAACATTTTTATTAAATCAAAATGACATATCGTCGGTGATACTGCAAATGTGCTATATCAAAAAACTGCCTCAATATTATTAATTGCAAAATGTTATATTACTAATTATTTTCACATTAGATCGACATTCAAGATTGTTTTGCATAAAATTATATAGATTTTTCTAACGATATGACACTATGATATGGTCACACACCTTGCAAATCGTAAAAAAGTGCTTCTGTCCTGTAAAATCATTTCGCAGTGGCATGTGTAGCCCGTTTAGCTGTATCACCGACGATATGCTAAATTGCAATGAGTATTCGATTATCAGGTGTCCATTGAATATATCTTAAAATGAATGTAATCAGCAGTGAGCCGCGAGCCTCATTACAGACGTGACCAGCTTTACCAAGTTTTACCAATCTTATTTTTATACTATAGCGGTGGCAAACAAGTATACGGTCCGCCTAATGGTAAGAATGTCATAGCCTATGTACGCTTGTAATACCATAAGTATCACTAGCGCTTTGCCGACCTTGAACCCCCCTACCCCAAAAATCTCTGGATACCCTAACCACCGCAGGAACAGAACACTTGTTAATTTGGCTGCGTTCTTCTGCAGGGTGAAGGTATTCCAATAGCCCAAAGAAAATTCTCTGTACCCTACTACTCTTATAATTCAAGTTCAAGAACGTTCAGTAAGTATAAAACATTATTTACCTAACAAACAGTTAACACTGATCCCTCAGAAGAATCCAGTTCATCCAGATCGATAGCGCGCTTTTCATAAGTCAAAGTGTGATAATCTTCACCCTCCTTAAATGCTGTATCCAAGAGGTCAAACTTCTGCACCGGCACCCAACCGCCAGCTTCAATTAAACCTCTCTCTTTTAAAGTGCCTTCATGGACTTGAAGATGGAAAACCCTTGCTCATTTGACCAAACGGATTCCTGTGATGACTACGAAAAATAATTAACACGTAGATTGAATTATCTATATAGAGTGAATGTGTTATTAAGACAAAGATGTCACCCGCACACCCATGCTGCTAACGCACTGAAATATATACTATATAAAAAAAAGGATTGTTAAATATTAGATGATTTGAAAATTATCCACCAAATATTTCGACTTCGTACTGACAATAGACGGAAGACCATAGCGTGCTGTCTGCACTTACATTGTCATTGTTTGTATCTTCAATTACAAGTTTTATACTTTGAACTTTGATTGTTAGGTTTCACTAAATGAACTTTCAAGTTGTTTTTTACGGTCAAGTTTAGAAGAAACTTTCAAAAGTACGCACCGGCCGATTTGGAATATTGTTTTAGGGGGTGGTAGAGCGATGAAGCCTCATTGAGTACCTTACAACACTCTCTATTGAAATTTAAGGATCAAATTAAATTAAATTTATTTTTATTTCTTTTAAAATTTATTTTATGCAAATTAATTTTTTTATGTGCCTTTTAGGAAATACATATCCAGCGACTAAGCTTTTGTCGTGCCACTGTCGACAGATTCTCATCTCTCTGCGGTCGCCGCTAGCGTTCACTAAACATCGATTGTTTATCGATTAATCGTTACTCATTCTCACTATCGTACAATCGATATTCTGGCTTAAACTATCGATAGTAGCAATCGAAAATATTAATATTTATAAAATTTGCTATAGGTATTTTAAAAGGAATGTTCATTATTTGTCTGATAGCAACAAACGCCATAGAGATCACTCATTTTTTACATATATATTTTTAAGACATGGAGCATGGCTCTCTCGCCCAGTTATTTATGATAGGGAATGATGACTAGGAAACACCGATAGTTGATCGATACTATCAGATTATCAAATAGACTATGTATAATTAACACTAGTCGCCACTTTTCGTTAATTATAAATATTGTTACGGCTAGAACAAAGAGAAAATAGAAAAAAAATCATCTTTCTCGAAATTTCCAGGACCGTCCGGAAACACCGTGAATTTATCATAGTGCAGTCGTGTGACGTATAATCTTAGGTTCAACGACACACACAAAGAAAGTCTTATCGCTAAAACTGTCAGCAAACAATAGGCCATAAATTAAACGTTCCCCTCGTTTTAAAAAGCGATGACGTAAGTTGTTTACAAGATGTTAGGAGTTCCTGGACCTTCCAAAGATTTCGGGATCGAGTCATTTACATATATAAGGGAGCTGAGTTGCGAGACGCGGCAGTTAATAATTCGAAAGCGAAGCGACAACAAGAAGCGAAATAAGAGAGAAACAAACAGTGTTATTCTGCAAGTACCTACACAGGGTTATGCTGAGAGCGAACGATTTATGTGTTTTGTTTTGTTATTGTTTTTTTTTTATTTTAATTAGTACTAGCTGAGTACGAATAAATTTGTTTTGAGTGTCCTACGGCATCTTATTACCCACGAACGTAACAACATTATCTACCATCATTTGCAATACATCATTTTTACCAAGCTTGCATAAAATATACATGTCCTTCCTTACATAGCAAAAGATGATTCATAACAATGTCTTGAAACACATTTGTGGTGACTAAGCACTTATGTTATATGTTATTTGTTTGTATTCTTATATCCTATTTATATCCTATTGATTTCCTGAACATTTAAACACCTTTTTAAACACTTTTTACACTACTTTTTTGCATGTCAGAGCTACCTTTGATTAAGGCAACACTTAGATTCTAAGTTAAGCATATTGTATTTTTTTAAGTTTTTGTGAAGTGTATGCCTTGTTGGTTGCTTTAATAAATAAATAAATAAATAACAAAGATCACACAGTGAGACGAGTGCCACGAGATTTCAGCCGAAAGCGGACCCATCGCATCTCGTGAGTCCGTTGACTCGACTGTTTCAACGTGCGTTATTCACTCGTCGCCGAGGTCGTTCACCCCTCCACCCGGCACATCTGATCAGCTCGATGGGATCACGCTCCTTCCATTTGGAAAAATTTCAATTTCATTTTACAATATTACTTCCTTCTATACTTTGAAATACGTATAGCATGTGTAACAAATCACTTACCCCCTTCGACAAAGATTGAGTTGTTTCTTTACAGTGTAACTAAAGCAATACCTATTACTTATATTGGTTGCGACTTTAAATTGACTGACTAAATACGCTTATAATCACCATACGACTCACCTTTTAAAAAATAGGTGTGTGTGCGATTCACACACGATAGAAGTGAAACTTCATTTTAAAAGACATTTTCTATTTTATTTAAACAGTGTGTAATATACATACACACCGACATTTACTCTCTCGCTCTCGCTCCCACAAAGAGGAGAGACCGATAATATATTGCTCTCTCGCTCTGGCTCACACAAAGAGGAGAGACCGATAATGTGCGTTAAACGTTTAACGTTTAACGCTTGGAAGTCGCATACAACAAACCAAAAAAAATGTCACTGTGAAGGGTTAATTATTACCACGTATCATTCCTACCACCTCGCTTTATTACTGCATATACACCGGGTGATTCTAGAACATGACACGGGATGTTACACCTGGTGTATGATGAATACAATTGCCGTATCCTTCCACCTAGCAAAATCGATAAATAGGATCCCACTTTTAAGGGTCAAGGTTTCCATGATAGTAAAATGAATTAATACAATTTAAACAATGATTATTTATACAAATTCAAATTATTTTTACACGATTACAAAAATAAAAGTCAGTAAAATGTAAAAGTATCATGATGTTGGCGCGCGGGATAATATTTTTGTTTTGTTACACAGGTTTTTTTTGTGTTTATTATACTGACCACTTTCGGTTCAAATAAATAAATATTATCATGTACTTGTCTTCTTATTTTCCTTCGTTATTTTAACTAATCCGTTAATTTTACTTGACAGATGTATCGGAACCTGGTGGAGCCACCTTTCCCGGTCACAGAGTACGGTTGCTATATGTTGGATTCGAACCAGATGTATGAGAGAGCGTTGGACCTGTTCCCCGCACCGGAACCACCTGACGAGTAAGTGTTTTTTAATAGTTACAATCAAATTTGAAACTATGACGAATCAGAGTCCTACAATGAAACAATGATTACTCAATGATCAATGATGGGTTTTGGTGAAGGAAAAAACATCGTGATGAAATCATAATAGGGCATTTTCTAATACCCTCCTGGCTAGCTACCACTCTCAAGTTGAAAATCCGTCGCCAAGCATCTATAGATGTGTCTCGGCAGCTGCACTGGACAGCCAGTCCTCCCACTAGGCATAGTGTGCTTCCATCTTGGGTTTATTGTCACTAAAAGTACACGTAACACTTGACTAATTTTTGATATTGTACTTTGTATATTTATATATTTATTATTTGCAGTTTCAACTGCAGAGAGTTGCAATTTTTAAATTATAAAACAGAATCCACAATGACGTTGTCTCGGTTTTTTTTAAATATCACTCGAGGCTTAGCGTGCTACCATCGTAGGTCACACAGTCACTTAGACCAGGTGAGAGTGTGTGTCAAAGACCAAAATATATAAAGAAAAGAAATATGTAATAATTGTTTTTTTGTATCGTAATTTTTTTTAATAGATACCGGCACCTACCGGCTTTGTCGCCTCGTCTTCAGCACACCACACTCCTCGAGGAGTTCATATTCTGGACCTTTAAATATGAGTTCCCGCAGAACGTAGTCTGTTTCCTACTCAACATGCTTCCAGATCAAGACTATAAGGTATTATTTCAAAGCCGTAATAAATAAAATTTTACATCTATTTATTATTATCCCTTTATTATCCCTAGATACGTAGGACTCCGTTATTTTTACTGAACGATTTTGTCTAATAATACAGAAATCCCGAGTTCAATCATGCTAAAAATATTACTGAGCTAAGATCTTGTTGTCTGTCTGTCTGGTTGTTGGTACACGTTAAATAAGAGCATCGGACCAATATTCCATTGGTTCCATTTTTCTATTGCAGAACCATCTAACTAGAACCTTCGTGATGCACTACGCTCGGATCCCTTTAGTCCTGGAAGCAGCTTCCGACCCAGATACCCTGTCCAACCGCGTCGTCCACATGTCGGTCCAGCTGTTCTCTAACGAGGCCCTCGCCCTGAGGTGCGTCCAGCAGCTGCACCTCTTGCACGTGATGGTGCTGTCGCTCCGGATGATGATGGGCAAGATCCTCGTCCAGAACACGCTTCACGACCCCGAACAGAACTTCCACTACGTCATAGACTGCACCAGGAGGGTGATGAAGGAGCACTGCTACTGGCCGCTGGTGTCGGATTTCAACAACGTCCTCTCGCACAAGAGTGTCGCGCTTCTGTTCCTGCAGGATGATGCTCTCGTCGATATGTGGTTCGAGTTCCTGTCAATGTTGCAAGGTTAGTGGAACATTTACTACCCTAATCTAACAATAATAAATGGAGAAGGTATAATCTCAAAAATCAGTAACCTGCAAGCTATTACGGATTTGAAATCATGGCCCACCTTGGTGAAATTATAGCTGACTCAACAAAAATTTATTGAAAGGCCTAAGCAGATGTCATAAAATAGATGCTGCTAACACTCATGCCATGTTCATCTCAGTGTAAAACATGTTCCCTGCAGACCACACAATAATTATATTCTTAGACATAGTAACAATCAAGAACATTCGAAACCAAGATCACCAACACATCTGTTAAAAACGCTCCTCACCTTTTCTTTATTTTATATTTTCATTTAAATAATTAATTTCTGCACCATATTCATGTGTGTGTGCAATTTTGGAACCAGTTTCAGACATTTGATAAGTTAGTTTGAAACCTATTGCAAAATGAATACTGAACAGAATAGAATTTCATGTTAATTTGCTACGGAGAAGATGCCTCTGATGCCATAAGAATTTCACACCTTAATAATTAAGTGTATATTTCTGTGGGGAATGAAATACATTTTGATTTTGTAAATGCACTGGGCTGCATGTAGGACATAATAATTATGTCTGGCTGGATCCCGACCACCGTGTACATGGTGATATACCAGTCATAGCGACTCTCTTTTGGTCGTTTCGAGATGAAGCAGTGTATAGCTAGGTGTCGAGTGGCTGGTTACAGTTGAACGATGTAATGTGGTCAGGGATGAACGTGAACGTCCGCGAGACGGGCGGGCACATCGAGTTCGAGCCGTCGTCGTACTACGCGGCGTTCTCGTGCGAGCTGGAAGCGGCCGCGTACCCGATGTGGTCAGTGCTGAGCCACCTGTCCGAGCCGCAGCACGCGCCGCTCGCCCGCCGGATCATATCGGCCGCGCTCACCTACCTGCAGGAGTGGCTCGACGCCGTGCACTTCACTACGCCGCACATGGACCGCGTTAGTAACTACCGCACACGCTACTTGTATCACACCCATCACATACTCGTATCATACTTTAAAACCTCCTCTCCTCCATAATAAAATTAAATGGGTAGGTTGTAATAGATCATCTGAGTGTAGAATTAAGTTTATACAGTTAGTAACTCCTCGTCACTGTACAGCAGCAGTTTTCAGTTCAACGCCAGTAAATGCTGGGACGATATACCACCATCAATAAGATCAGCGTCTAATTTCGTCATCTTTTAAAAACAAATTAAGAAATTATTTACTGGAATCTCAGGCGTGTTTCGAAAACTGTAATCTGGACATCTCGGCTATTCAACTCGTTTCCCTTTTCTTATCTATGTTATACGTAATTATTATACTGGGTGTTAGGAGATCGCTTCCGAAAGCGAAGACAGACGATAACACTAATGACACCTTTCATGATGGCACGGAAAAAAAAATCGATACTGATTAAAAAAATCATATTTTTAAAACATTTATTAGCATTATTTACGCTCCATCATGTTAGTACAGCTTAATGAAGCGATACTTTCATAAAAACACCTTACTTTACAAAAAAAAACCAGCAATGAAACATTCTAAACGGCTTTAATACCGCGCACCCCAAAATTTAAAACTTTGTTGGTACAAAATTTGCAGGCACCATAAAGGAATTAGAGTCGGCGTTCACAATAAAAATTGCAAGTAATTTTAGATCGTTGTGACGTACCTACCTGTTTTCAAATTATATAACGGAAAGTCTGTTAACATAAAGTATAAGAATGCTATTTTAAATTCATTCTGATAGATTAATTAACTGGCGATTATAATTGCAATTAATTTTAACTATAACATTATTCTATACCATTTCATTTTTAATTTCTTGTACAAAATCAAAGATAAAGATTAAATAGTTTTATAGTTGTGTACGTGAGTATCTTTTGTAGTAACGAGCTTCTTGTTACGTCAGGGTACAATTGATTGTATAGTTGTATTAAATAATTAGAGTTATAACTTCTAAATTCCAAAAAAAAATCAGTCAGTAGGTATAACTAAGCTTATAAAATAAAAGTTGGGTATGTCTAACGCTTTATTGATCTGTGGAAATGATCAAAACGCCCGCGGGCCACCGCAAAAGGAGCGGTTTGTTTTGTCGGGGTTCATTATTATGTTTAGTAGTTTGGCGCCGGCGCCCGGACGTTCGTTGAACCGAGCATCAGCTGTTTAGAATGGGGGTTTCATTGCTGTTTTTTTTAAGTAAAGTTATGTGTTTTTATGAAACTATCGCTTCATTAAACTGTACTAACATGATGGAGCGTAAATAATGCTAATAAAACGTTTTAAAAATATGATTTCTTTTAATCAGAATCGATTATTTCCCGTGCCATCATCAAAGGTGTCATTAGTACTATCATCTGTCTTCGTTTTTGGAAGCGGTCTCCTAATACCCAGTATATTTACTTATAAATACATACAACTAATATTCTGTTATTGTTTAATTATGTTACACATTACCTTAAATGCATATTTTACTTGCTCTGTAAACCCACTTGGCTGCAACTGAAAATCAGCCTTGGGGTCACTCAGAACAGTGGCAGCCAGCTTATGCTGAGTTGTGCGCGCTTTGCAGTTGTACTACGGCACATCGGTTTATATGATGACATTATGGACTTTATTAATTTTTCTTATTTAGTTTTTAACTTTTATGTGTTGTTAATTTTGTCTTTAAATACTGTGTGCACATATATCTCTGCAATGAATGTATTTTCTTTCTCTTTCTATCGCTTTTTATAAAACTACAAATGTGGCAAACAAGCATAGGATCCGCCTGATGGCAAGCGGCTAGTGTAGCCTATGTACCCTTGTAATACCATAGGTATCACTAGCACGTTGTCGGCCTTGAACCCCTCTACTCCAAACAGCTCTGGAAACGCTACTCATCGCAGGAACTCAATGTAATTAACGTTTATTGAAATATACCGACAGAGGGTGTGAGTCCGCACTTTTTACGTACCTACGCAAAGCAACATTATCGAAAATTGAAGGTAATAAGAAATACTAAGTGAACCGCCTACTTTGAGGTCCTCCCAAAAATAATACGACGAGATCGTTTTAGACTTATATTGAAAACTTAAAAAAAGTTATATAAAGTTTAATTAAACTATATATATTTGCATGCGCTTCTTGACACCACGTTTTAATATCTTAATAGTTTTGACAAGCGCCATCTATTTTTACGTAATGCAAACTCATCACACTAAGTAATCGTTACCTCGAGATAGTGAACATTGTAATGAGTTTCATGGTATTTTGTGCGAGTAAAAATAAACTAAATATTATCGTTATTGGATTATTGTCTTGAATCAGATATTGTGAGGTTTAATTGTGGATTGTACACGACACGGGGTGTTCGGAGTTACACAACCGAACTGCTCTTTAGGTATAATTTGTGCACTGCGTGCGATTAACATTTTATTGTTAAAGTTATATGTTAGTATTATTCAGTTCGCGATCAACCACAAGCGACTCAATACCACAGATCGTTACCATTAGCGGCTGATTATTAATTATTAATATAATAAACCATTTTACAAAACAAACCACCACCTTTTTCTACATGGTCCTTCGAGCAGCAAAGGGCTTCGGTTCGCGAGTGACTGTACCATAAAGTTGTTCGTAAAATCGGGGACCTTGAAACCAGTAAATAAAGTGAGCGTGTGCAATCAGATAACGGTGTTTTAAAATCAAGTACCATCAATTACCAGGTGGGATCTTACCATTTTATTTATTTATTATAAGATATTATAAAATTATTTGTCTTCCAACATGGAAGATTATTTTAAAAACCAAAACCAAGGGCATAACTCATCCAGTGAAAAAACCAAACTGGATGAAATGATAAACAAACAAACAATAAACTTTAGAGCCTTTATGCGAACGGTAGGTGGCATAGAGATTGAAGACATGCAAAGCAAGTGGGAATTTGAAGATGCCTTGAGGGATTTACAAGGTCGTTGGTCTACAATCGATAGGCTCCACTGGGAAATAGAGAATGAGAGTGGCGAAGAAGACGTGCATTATCAGGTACAATTTAATAAATATGAAAAAATGTTTAAAGAGTTGAAGAAAACGTTGAATAGCAAAATGTGGACAATGGCGCATCGGGACAAAACCACGCCTCAAATGGACATTCCAAACTTCAATGGCAATTATTACCAATGGACATCGTTTAAAGATTTATTCACGGAAACCATTCATAAAAATCCATCTCTCTCAGGTGCACAGAAAATGCAGTTCTTAAAAAGTAAAGTCGCGGGCGAAGCCGAGCGACTTATTCAACATCTTCAAATAAGTTCTGACAATTATGAAGTATTTTGGGAATTATTAAACCATCGCTTCGGTAACATGAGGCTTATATTCTCGTCTCATGTTAACATGTTAATCAGTATCCCCAACATGCAACAACAGTCGATGATTATGATTAAAAAACTTCATGATGTCACCAAAAGAAACTCTTCATGGTATAAAAAATATAGGAGTGGATATAACCACCTGGGATCCACTTTTAGTGCATTTATTATCGCAAAAACTAGATTACGAAACATTTTCAGAATATATTAAATCATTAAGAAAACCGAGAGAGTTACCAGTTCTCCAAGAATTCCCGGACTTTTTGGAAAGTAAATTTACCACATTAGAAAGCTTCTAACCGTAAGCAAGAACCTACCTATCCAAAATATAACACAAAACCAATAGCATCGCATCAAAATTTTAACTCGTCTCCGAATCATTCACAAGGTCATTCAAACCAATTTCAAAAATACAATAATTATAAAAAACCAACAAATGTTGAAAACATTACAAAATCCGTATATATACCTAAATCATCGACCTGCGCATTGTGTAATTATAACCACGGATTATGGCAATGCAGCAAATTCCATAACATGACGCCAGAACAGAAATTGAAGACGGTTAACAATATGAAATATTGTGTTAACTGCTTAATCAACCATTTTAATAAACCTTGCTATTCAACAAAACAATGTCGCAATTGTCTTGGAAATCATAATACATTATTACACGAAGCTTTTAAACGAAAACCATCTACGTCATCTAAATCGAATAATAATACTACGCTTCGCACCCCAACCAGAGTGAAAACTACTGAAAACCACTACTCATGTATCTTCGAATGGAGTATCGGAGATACTACTCTCTACAGCATTAGTGAAAGTTATGGGTAAAAATGGAACGCTTCACACAATGAGAGCATTAATTGATCAAGGCTCTCAAATTTCATTAATTACTGAAAATGCCGCACAAATGCTAGGATTAAGGAGAAGTCAGTGTAAAGGAAAGATTTTCGGGGTCGGAGAAAAAGAAAATAATTGTAAAGGTGTAATGAACATAGAAATACAATCAATGCACAATGAGCTCTCGTTAAGTGCAAATGTACTCATTATGAACCATTTAATTAAGAATTTGCCAAACACTACATTTACCAAACCATCATGGCTACATATTCAAAACATAAATTTAGCAGATCCAGAATTTTATTATAGCCGATGCGTAGACCTACTATTAGGAGCAGATGTTTATAGCAAAATAATCTTAGCAGGTATTTTGAAAGGAGAGAATGATGACCAACCTATAGCCCAACAAACGCAGTTAGGATGGTTGCTCTGTGGAGCGGTAAGCAATATGTATAATTGTAATGTAGTTTTACATAATACAGACGATCTGAGAAGATTTTGGGAGTGTGAAGACATCAACCAGCAGAGTGAAATGACATCTGATGAACAAGAATGTTTACAGAATTTTTTGATGACGACAAAACGCTTACAAGATGGAAGATATGAAGTCCGACTATCATTTAAACCAGAACTAAAGGAAAAGCTAGGTACGACCAGATCACTAGCGCTAGTTCAATTTTGTAGTTTAGAGAAGAAATTAGAGAAAAACACAAATCTCAAAACAGAATACCATAAATTTATTAATGAATATTATAATTTAAATCATATGAAACCATGTTATACAGAAACAACACTCGGTTGCTTTTTACCTCACCACGCGGTAAACCGAGCTGAATCAACAACCACTAAGGTACGTGTAGTATTCAATGCTTCTGCAAAATCAGCTTCCGGATTAAGCTTGAACGATACTATGTATAAAGGTCCCAATTTACAACAGGATCTTCTAGAATTAATTTTAAAATGGAGACAATACCAATTTGTTTACACTGCAGATATAGAAAAAATGTATAGGCAGATTAAAATACACGAAGAAGACCAAATTTATCAGAAAATATTATGGAGGGACAACCCTAAACAGCCGGTTAAAGCATACCAGCTGACCACTGTTACCTACGGTACAAAATCAGCACCATTCTTAGCTATGATGTGTTTAAAACAGTTAGCAAACGATGAAAATAATAAATTTCCTAATGCAGCAAAAGCAGTAAACGAAAATTTCTATATGGATGATTTTTGTTGTGGACGTCATTCCATTTCTGAAGCAAACAAGTTAAAAGCAGATTTAATTGAAATATTGAGGAAAGGTGGATTTAATCTTAGAAAATGGACTACTAATGAACCAAAATTAATAGACGATTTAGATATTGACCAGTGTAATCAACACGTATACGAATTTAAACAATTAGATTCAACCAAAACCTTGGGCCTTAGCTGGAATCCACAAAAGGATTTATTTATATTTAAACCAAAATTAGAACCACAACAACAACCACAACCAACCAAGAGATCGCTCTTATCAGATATATCAAAATTATTTGATCCGTTAGGGTGGTTAACCCCTTTGAGTACAATGTATGGAATATGTATAGAGTTAGTACTAGATAATACGATTTTTCTTGAGATGTATGTTTCATCGGTTTAAGTAACTGTCAACTATTGAAATATGTATTAAAATTCTGTTTAATCTTATAGAATTATAGATATAGAGTAGAATGCTACAAAGAGAATAATAAGATATGTAATAGTTTAATAGTAGTTTCTAAAAATACATACATTTTTATGAAAATGTCTGTTAAGTGGAATATAGATTATGTACTTACTACATGTACTTACTTATGTAGTTACTACGGCGTAATCGTATCTTACCGGTTCAAATCACACGTTAAGTTCGTATAATACTTCGTATGGCATTTCATTAGTTAAATGACATATCCTAGGAGATAATACCTGGAGGACTCTTCTTTTTAGCTGCCTGATTGATATCGATTATATCGTGATAATAGATGATATAAAATTTTAAATTGGATTAAAATATAGATATATACCTAAAAATATACAGAAGTTGCGTGCCTTCGTAATATTTGATTATATAATTTAGGTAAGATATATTTAGTAAATTAAAGTAAACTTTTAATCAACACTGAAAAAATATAAAATTATGACTTTTCAAGTACATAAGTTGAAATAGAATTGATGTTTATTAGCAATAAAGTCCCTTCATCTTGTCAATACATATGACAGCGTATGATTACAGACTCATCTGATGTCAAGTGAAGGTGTAGCCGTAAACACGGAATTGGATTTGGCTGAGTCTTATAATCATGCTATCGTTTCATCACGGTGTATTCCTTCATCAACATTTCAAGGACATTGCAGAATTCCAACCCACGTCGATCGACGTGGTGTCTGAACGAGCTATCACTGAGCCTTGATACCTACATAACTACAGTTTTGTGAGTATTTAAAACAAAAAGAATCACATGACACTTTAAGATTTAACTCAAAAACTCTCAAGTGATATTCGAAACAAATCGGAGATGTATTTCATACTTTGCCGGTTACTCATTTAGCATTCTTTAGAATGCCTTGGCAATCTATGAAATATGAATAATATAAGAAATATCTTTGGAGATATATCTTTACTTGGGGCAATCCGACTGGTGGAATACCGCCACCCTACAGAAAATCGCAGCCTAGTGTTGTTGTAGTGACACATGAACCCTGTGTGGAGGGAAAGTGAGATATACAGTCCTGATTAATACATACCGTTTAATTACCATAACTAATACAAAATATCCTTGGAACCTTAATCTAGTGGCTTCGATCTCCGACTAAAATTAACATTAATCCTATTGGGTAAAGATACTATAACATATAAAAAAAGCTTTTAATTCCAAATAATGATCACCTCCCGAGGGCATTTAAGGACTGGGCGGCCTGGTGCCTGATCCTTGTAAGACAGCTCCAAATATGAGGAAAGAAGTCGGCCTTAATGTCGATATATAGGTTGAAAATAACATATAATGTGGCCGGGGATGCCTTTATCCCTGAGGGTAATGGGCGTTTCCGTGAATTGCAATAAAATATACGCTTATTCCAAATTCCAATTATTCCAAATATATTGGAACAATAACAATATAACAGCAATGAAACCCCCATTCTAAACAGCTGATGCTCGGTTCAACGAACGTCCGGACATAACGTCCGTATGATGACATTATGGACTTTTTTAATTTTTCTTATTTAGTTTTTCACTTTTATGTGTTGTTAATTTTGTCTTTAAAAACTATGTGCCCATGTGTTCTCTGCAATAAATGTATTTTCTTTCTCTTTCTATCGCTTTTTATAAAACTACAAATGTGGCAAACAAGCATAGGATCAGCCTGATGGCAAGCGGCTAGCGTAGCCTATGTACCCTTGTAATACCATAGGTATCACTAGCGCGTTATCGGCCTTGAACCCCTCTACCCAAAAGAGCTCTGGAAACGCTACTCATCGCAGGAGCACAATGTAATTAACGTTTACTGAAATACACCGACAGAGGGTGTGAGTCCGCACTTTTCGCGTACGCAAAGCAACATTATCGAAAATTGAAGGTAATAAGAAATAAGTAACGATATTTCGAGATACTGAACATTGGAATGAGTTTCATGGTATTGTGTGCGAGTAAACATATAGTAAACATTGTCGATATTGGATCAGATATTGTGAGGTTTAATTGTGGATTGTGCACGACACGGGGTAAGTGATAGTTACAAAACAACAAATATGTTAATTTATAAATGAAGCATATCTTTGGAATAATTGGAATTTGGAATAAGCGTATATTTTATTGCAATTCACGGAAACGCCCATTACCCTCAGGGATAAAGGCATCCCCGGCCACATTACATGTTATTTTCAACCTATATATCGACATTAAGGCCGACTTCTTTCCTCGTATTTGGAGCTGTCTTACAAGGATCAGGCACCAGGCCGCCCAGTCCTTAAATGCCCTCGGGGTGATCATTATTTGGAATTAAAAGCTTTTATATGTTATAGTACCTTTACCCAATAGGATTAATGTTAATTGTAGTCGGAGATCGAAGCCACTAGATTAAGGTTCCAAGGATATTTTGTATTAGTTATGGTAATGAAACGGCATCTATTAATCAGGACTGTATATCTCACTTTCCCTCCACACAGGGTTCATGTGTTACTACAACAACACTAGGCTGCGATTTTCTGTAGGGTGGCGGTATTCCACCAGTCGGACTGCCCCAAGTAGACAGATATCTCCAAAGAAATTTCTCATATGATTTTCATATTTCAAAGATTGCCAAGGCATTCTAAAGAATGCTGAATGAGAAACCGGCAAAGTATGAAATACATCTCCGATTCGTTTCGAATATCACATGAGAGTTTTTGGGTTAAATCTTAAAGTGTCATGTGACGGTTTATGTTTCAAATTCTCAATCTACAGTATGTGGCCCTATATTGTGTAATTGTGGCGGCATGTTATGTGATATAGTTTGGTTATTGTGCACAAGTGAAGTGAATTATAAATGTCTGCATTGTGAATGCATTTTTAGAGAGCATGCATTTTGTGACGTCACAAAAACACTCCGGCAAGTTTTAACAACGGGCCGCCATCTTGGTAGAGCTATGTTTGAAGCAGTAAATAAAAATATTTTTAAGATTACATGATAATTTGAAAACTCTTATTATATTTACAGAATAACTTTTCTATTTTTGAGGCATGCATGTAATTTATAACACTTCCTAAGCATTATATACAATGCCAAATGAGAAATCGGCAAAGTATGAGACCGTGAACTCCAACCAAACCTAACCGAGCATTTCGGTACCTATTTTGTGACGTAAATTGTATAGAATGCCTAGGAAATTTTATGAATGGCGTGAAAACCTCAAAATTACAAAAATTAGAGTCGGAGTCCGAGTCGGACGAGCACGATGGCATTATCCGAACTTTTGTCATACTTAGCCTATACAGAATTTGGCATCTTGCCATAAAACTAAACTATATCACATGAAATGCCGCTAAAATTACATATTATATAATCATATATATACATATATATTTAATTTATTTATTTATTTATTTCCGGCTACTCTTAGTTTCGTCTCAGGAATCCGAGACATTCACAAAGTTTAAACCCGTTACACGTTTATATCGCTGATGTTAAATTTCAATACACCTACATGTTTTTTTATCGCCATTTTTCATACACGAAATTCCACGCGGACGAAGTCACAGGCACAGCTTGTTATAATATATTTATGATTAAAACAACCAATTGAATTTAAAAGTATTGCAATTTAATGGTATAACATATCAATTCTTTATTACATTTATTACATTGAAAAAATATCAAATTGAATACAATTAAAATAAAACTTTTTCAAATGATATATAGTCTAGCTAACCACAAGCTTAGCTACCTATTTCCCGCGGCATAATCCGGGGGGTACGCAGAAAGGTTCCGCGTCACTCGTAGCAGTGGGCGTTGCTGAAGCAAACGCCAGGATGGCGCACACTATCATCATTATGTACTTTAACTGGAATGGAAACACAAATCTGTAGTTATGTAGGTGTCAGGGTATCCTTGAGATGTTGGTGAAGGAATACACCGTGATGTAACGATAGTATGATTATAACTCTTTCGAGTGCTCGCAAAACTACAAGTTGAAAATCATTCGCCAAGTCACTACCAATGTGTTCCGACAGCTGCAATGGACAGCCAAATCCAATTCCGTGTCTACGGCTACATCGTCACTTAACATCAGGTGAGTTTGTAATCATACGCTGTCATATATATTGACAAGATGAAGGGACTTTATTGCTAATACACCTCAATTCTGTTTCAACTTATCTACTTGAAATGTCATAATTTTATATTTTTTCAGTGTTGATTTATAAGTTTACTTTAATTTACTAAATACATCTTACCTAAATTTGCTAATCAAATATTACGAAGGCACGCAACTTCTGTATATTTTAGGTACATATCTATATTTAAACTAATTTAAAATTTTATATCATCTATTATCGCGATATAATCGATATCAATCAGGCAGCTAAAAAGAAAATTCCTCCAGGTATTATCTCCTAGGATATTTCATTTAACTAATGAAATGCCATACGAAGTAGAATACGTATACTTAACGTGTGATTTGAACCGGTAAGATAAGAATACATCGTAGTAACCAACATAGATACATAATCTTAATTGCACTTAACAGACATTTTGATAAAAATATAAACATTTGAAAACAAAATAATATTTCTACTTACAGAGTTCATGTTGGCAGTTCCTGTAGAATTGTGTTATAAGTAGATCAATTTTCGGTTTATATATACTTTTTCTTCGCTGAAAATGCAAATAAAATATTAAAATTAATTATACGGACATTAATCATTATTAGAAAAAACGCATCGAACCGTCCAACCGTCTCATAATATATTCTTATTAGGAACTAACTTGTTCCAGCGACTTCGCGCTCTTGACATTGCTATTGATGCAGTCTTTTAATTGTTTACTCGTTCCTCCTAAGCCTAATTATGTATTAACATCGTGAATTTCAGAGGTCCTCGTATTCCGTTCAACACTTTAAAAAAAAGTATTTACCTTTCTAAATTATACACATATACGTACATACATTTCAGATATATTTCGGCGATACTGAAATAATTTAAAAAATGTAGGTAGAGCTGTATAGCTGATTTTCCGCAAGAGAGATTCCTTACTTGAAGGTCACAACTATAATTTGTCATGCTTGGCTAATGTTATGAAAATATTTCCGTAATTAAAAATAAGTGTTATTTAATTTTTTATATAATTGAACAAATCGAACATTCTGGAAATATTTAAAGGACTTCAATGATGTGAGAGAACGGAGCTTACTGGGTTCTTTCAATCGTGAATATGCTGGGTTGTGTTATTACATAACGTGAATATATATTTGAGCAGGTCGGCATGACAGCGACGACTGGCTATGGATTGTAGATCCCTCGGTGGTCGTCGATGTTGTTGGATGACACTGTAGGTACCTACTTGCCATTAGGTAAAGAGCCATCATTTTGCAGTGCTATGATAAAAAAAAGTCATTTCAACGCAAATTTCGTTTGAATTGTTTCTTGTTTTCTTAAAAAAAGTGGGTACTTGGTTAAAACAAGACGTCTTTATAAACTCGGATATTAAATTATAGAATTCCTGTAAAAAGTGAACTGAAGAAAACAAAACGGATTGTGTTACCGTTCAAAGAAAAAATAACTGCAGAAACAAAATAGTTCAAACTCTGTAAGTTCAGTGTAATCGCACCTTAAAAGGACACAATTTGAACATGTAAGATTTATGGTGCTAAAGATAATTATTATATTCACCATAGTTCCTGTTGATAAAGAGAATATATATCAAATTGTTAATTTCACATTAATTTACGGCGAGTAGCTAGCCGATTAGTTTGTGGCGCGTATCAACCACTATGTTACTTTGTTGGTCGTGCGTTCGCAATGCGGTAACTAGTGATATTTTTCATTTTAAAATTTAAAATATTTTTTTCAATTTTAACTTTATAAACATCACTTTTGTAGTATTCATAATAATTACTACATAAAGAATTTATCATGGAAAACCGAAGTGCGGAGGTTGCGGTATATTTTTAAACTCATCCGAGGGCGTGCGTTGCACGAAATGTCCGGGGATGTACCACCGAGCATGCGTGGGTATTCCAACAGAATCCACAATGATAGGACCGCATTGGAATTGCCCTAATTGTAAAATAAAAATCCCCCGGAAGGATAACTCATCTACGCCACTAAAAGGAATGGTTTTAATTGATCGTGTACAGAGTGAAACATATCGTTCAGCTGAGCTCACCACTGATATACCTGAGAATCCTGGTTGTATAAGCGTGCTTTATTCAGTTGATACCAGTACAGAGGTTAGTTCAGAGCCCTGTAAAAATTCAAGCGAGGTGGCAGAGAAAAATGATACCGATTTGAACATATCTTTGGCACTAGAGATCCGTTACCTTCGCAATGAAATGAGTGCCATGAGAACTGAAGTCCGTGATTACTGTAAAGAGATATGCAGTGTTAAGACTGAGCTGAGATCGTGTCTGGAATAAGTTAGTAACTTAGGGCTAAGGATTGAGACCTTGGAAAAAGCGAACTCTGAAAAATTTTAATATAGGTACTAACATACTGGAGTCAAAAAATGAAATGCTCGAGAATAAGTATTCAGAATCACACACTCTAGACAAAAGCCATATTGAAGATTCAATCGCTGTATTAAAACAACAACTTAATGCTCGTGATCAAGAGTTACTACAGAATGATATTGAGATCGCTGGCATTCCTGTAAAACGAGATGAAAGTTTATATCATCTTACTAACCTCATGTCTCTGAAGTTGGGTTTGAAGTTAAGTGAAAACGATATCGTCTCCGTGGAACGTGTCGGAATGGTATGTCGAGATCGTCCAGGGTGTGAGAACGCACCGGATACTGTTAGATCAAGAAATATTGCTGTCAGATTTGTATGTCGTACTTTGCGCGACGAGTATCTACAAGCGGCTCGCGTGCGCCGCCACCTCACGACCATCGACCTCGATTTGCCTGGGCCTGGTCTTCGACTATACGTCAACGAGTGTTTAACTAAGTTCAACATGCAGCTATTTGGAAAATCGCGTGAAATGGGACGTGGACATGACCGGAAATATATTTGCCAGGAAAAATGAAACGAATCATATAGAACGAATACATCAAACTGATTTTTGGTTCCAACTAAGTTGGTTAATTTTATTTCTGTACTGTATCTTTCTAATTTTATAATGTTTAAACTTGTACCTCATACATACTTTTTATCTGTATGTCATGCTCTATGTGCCGGAGTATTCACAGGCTTTGTAGTTACTTTTTCTCATATTTTTATATATTTTTTAAAACATTTACATATTTTATTCATAAGTATTTATTGCAAGGTCAACAATATTCAGTATTGAATAATCACTTTCTATTTTTTTTTTTAACATGGAGTGTCATTGTACATTTATTTTAAACGCGGGTTCACTTGGGACAAATCATGACGATTTTATAGAAGCGATACAATTTAGAAATATTGACGTGATGGCTATTAATGAGACTTGGCTGAGGCCGGATGAGGACGGCCGAGAACCTTTTGTCCCTGGATATCGCTTGCGGCATATTCCTCGACCTACCGCCATACGCTGTGGACGTGGTGGAGGTGTGGGTTTTTACATATTCGTATTCACGCGTATTCATGCACATCCTGTTGATGCTGGGCATATATCGGTTGAACTAATGTGGTTAACTCTAAAACTTAACAAAATTAAACTCGTTATTTGTACGGCATACCGCCCACCGTGGCTTAACACTGGTCTATTTTTTGACGCTATCACCGACTTAATGAGAATTCAGTATCTTTCTGTGATCGTATAATATTGTTAGGTGATTTTAATATAAATTTTCTTACCGTACACGATACAAAGTATATTAGTATATCAAGTGGTCCGCATTGCGATTTAATTAATTATTTTATTTTTGTTATTTCATTTACAATCATTTACAATATCAATCTCTATCTAATCTACACACACAATCTACACACCGCTCAATCGATTTAAACGTAACCGAATTATCGATTATAATAACCATTGTAACAGAATTGTCTTTAGTTTTAAGTGATGCTATATCTGTAAAATAAACATTTGACAAGTATTATGCAATGTTTCTTATGACGAACATAGTATATAACGTAAGTGAAACTGTAATGTGTTCAGGTGGCGCGGGATGACTCGATGCAGGACGACAAATCCGACACCGGGGGCGAGGAGCCGCAGATGCGTGCTCTGGAGGTACGTGCACTGCCGGTTCGGGCTTCATGTTGTCCTCACGTAGTCACTAACACGGTTACATATAACCAGGAGTAGTAAAGTGGGTCACTGTATAACAAATCGCTTTTGTCGTCTTTGATATTTCTTAACATGATAAGCAATTAAGCAATAATGGCTCAGTGGTAGTATGTACGAGCATCGTGTCGGTGAACGTGAGCTCGAATCCCTGTAATGAACTTGAGCTTTCGTTGAAGGAATACATCTTAAGGAAACCATAGCATGGTGGTAGGGCATTTTCTAATGCCCGCCTGGCTAGCTACCACCCTCAAGTTGAAAATCTGTCACCAAGCATCAATAGGTGTGTTCCGGCAGCTGCAATTGAGAACCAGTCTTCCACTAGGTTTAACTTGTTATCCTCTTGGGCCACATTGTCATTAAACATCAGGTGTGATTGTGGCCACTACGCCAAACCTATAACCATTAAAAAAACTTTACTATTAAGCGTCTGAGAAAGTTTATCATTTTTAAAAGAAATGCGAGTATTATTAAAGTTTCTGAAGTGTAGTCACAGCAACGAGCGGTATCGGTGTGCGGTGACCGCCTTTTGAAACAAGCTATACGTAGCGCGTGCAGCCAGGTCAGGTTAGAGAAGAGGTTCACGCGCAGTCATCTTAACGCCTTTATACATGCTGTTCCCAGGGTGTGGTCAGCGAGAGTCAGGCGCTCGCGTTACACTCCGACATCGACATGACCCTGGCTCTGGCTCTCTCGACTGACCTGGACACACCAACAGTCCCCATAGACTATGGTGAGTTTCGCAACTAAACTACCGTTCTCTTAAGTGTATAGGTTCCCTTTATGACGTAAAAAATTCATTATAATGTTTTTTTTATTTATTTACCAAGTATAACCATGCTAAGTCATAAGGTCATTTGCGCTGTTTGCAGAACTATACTAGTTCCATTCCTTTATTTTCTCGTATGACAGCTCCTGTGGAAACTTGAACGAGCGTCTTTTTTACATTGTGTACACATTATTTAATAAAAATATGACGCTTACGCACGTACAAGGTCATATCAGAGTCGGAGAAACTGATAGGGATGGAGCTATCGATAAACGTAACACGTCAACAGACCCGTTTTTTTTTTTTACAAAGTGTATGAAACTAAACTATTCCCGGATAATTTTGCACAAATTTATTAACTAATATTACATTTCATTACAAGATGTAATTATATTATTGTATACGCCGTGCACCTATTCTTTTTTCTGTGATTCGGCGGATGGATGGCCGGCACGTCGCATTCGAGTATTAATTACTCTCACCCGCACCTTTTGATTTTTCGCAACAAACAAGAGTACACGGTTGTGTCGCGTCGAGCAAACTCTATAATTATTAATCTATTATATTTGTAACAATTTTGTAACAACACAAGATTATAGAGTATTACCAGATTAACAGGTTTTTCATTACAAAACTTTTATATTTTCTTGTAACCACACAATGAAGTATGAATGTTGTAAGTCGACAAGAGGGGCCTCTAGTGATTCGATTTCTTGTAATAAATGTAAGAAAAACTTTCATATTCAATGCCTATACCCCTCGGATAGAAAGAAAGATATGAGTAGAAAGTCTTGGATATGTCCTGAATGCGTGATTAACCAGCCTAGATAGCTGAACAGTGATAATACCCCGATATTACCGACTGGGACATATAGTTCTCTAGCAGAAGTTAGAATGGCCGTCAAGTGGTGAATAGACTCGTCGATGTCTCTGGTAGAGTTTAGGGTTTTAGTACTAAGCGTTATTTTGTGGTTTAAGGATGAGCGATAAGCTGGCCAGTCAGCATCTTTATACCTATAAAACTCTTGGTTTGTCCGTTCTGGGAATTTCGACCTGAAAAATGAACCACGCGGTCGTCCGAAGACTTTGGTCGACAAGAACGAATTAAAGGCGATTATGGAAGCTGATGATACACAATCTACGGCTGCATTAGCAGCAGCTTTCGAAGTTAGCGTCAAAAAAATATTGGTCTATTTGTGTCAAATTGGCAAGGTAAAAAAGCTTGACAAATGGGTGCCCCACGAACTCAATGATCGCCAGCGCGAAGTGCGCGTCGAGACGTGCCTTGCAATGCTCAACAGACACACAAATGAAGGAATTTTGAACCGCATTGTTACCTGCGATGAAAAATGGATTCTGTTTGATAACCGCAAGCGCTCAGCAAGTTGGTTGGATCCTGGTTCAGCACCTAAACAATGCCCTAAACGTAAACTTATCCCTAGAAAAGTGATGGTCACTGTTTGGTGGTCTAGCGCCGGTGTGATTCATCACAGCTTCATAACAAACGGGGTGAGCATTACTGCCGATGGGTACTGTGAAGAACTGAACACAATGATGGAGAAGCTGGCAAATCTCCAACCAGCATTGGTCAATCGCTCGTCTCCGCTGCTCCTGCACGACAACGCGCGACCTCATACTGCACAACAGACGGTCTCCAAGTTGCAAGAACTGGGGTTGGAAGTTCTATCATCCGCCCTACTCACCAGACCTTGCGCCTACAGACTACTACTTTTTCCAGAATTTGGATAACTCCTTGGCGGGAAAAAAATTCAATACCCGAGAGGCAGTACAAAATGCCCTTGAAGAATTTGTTGCTTCCCGTCCAGCTGATTTCTTTAAGAAGGGCATCAATAAACTGCCACTGCGCTGGCAAAGATGCATTGATTGCATGGGTGATTACTTCGATTAATACTAATATAAAATACATGAAAAAACATCGCTTAAATTTTTTCATACAAAACGGCAATTTCTTAGGTAAAGACCTAATATACAATATTTTCTTATAAATAATGCTTCAAAACGCTAAAATCATGTGTTCCGGTAAACAAGGAGGGTTCGATATTTCGACTTCATCGAGTCTGATCGAATCTCTGAACGATAAAATCGATATGCATAATTGTTTGGTTTTTTTCGAGTCAGTTTAGTCAAATAATAAAAAAGGTGTGTGTGCGATTCACACACGATAGAAGTGAAACTTCATTTTAAAAGACATTTTCTATTTTATTTAAACAGTGTGAAATATACATACACACCGACATTTACTCTTTCGCTCTGGCTCACACAAAGAGGGAGATCGATAATGTGCGTTAAACGTTAAACGTTTAACGCTTGGAAGTCGCATAAGAAGTTTCACTTCAATAATATATTTACCTGGTATATGCAATCCAGTAGTATCGACATATAGGTATATATATAAAAAAGGATGTGTTTGCGATTCACACACGATAGAAGTGAAAATTCATTTTAAAAGACATTTTCTATTTTATTTAAACAGTGTGCAATATACATACACACCGACATTTACTCTCTCGCTCTGGCTCACACAAAGAGGAGAGACCGATAATGTGCATGTGTGTTGATAACGCTTGGAGGTCGCATAAGAAGTTTCACTTCAAAAATATACGTGTATATATAGTTTAATCGTCGATATTTACTCATATAAACGTAATGTTGTTAATATTGTTAGTGTGAAAACTAAATTACAAGATCTCTTTATTGAATATAATATTGTGAACGTTGACATTTCGGAAAGTAAATAGGCCGTTTCGCGCTTGTAAATATAATGAACGATACGTCAATTGATTAGGGATGTCCGATGGGTGTCGCTAGGGCTGTGAAAATGTTAAATTTACTTCTCTGTTGACGAGTTAACTGTAGTGTTTAAATATAAAATTATTATATTTTAATATAGGATAATTATTATCGATAACATATTATAGAAAGAAATTTAGTGCCCGAATAACGATCACTATTAATAATTATGTTTATGTTTATACTTTCAATTGGATATTTTTGACATGGTTTATAAACAGTCAAATAAACTTATAGCGGTCTTCACGTTTTATTTCTCGTTCCGATATCTCAGATCGGGATTCCCAATTGGTATTTCCCCTCTTATTTTATTATCACTTTAAAATATTTTGTATTCGCATCATAATTATTCAGTAATGATGGTTTACTGCCTACAAATATATCTCTCCTGTATTCCCAATTCAATCACTGTGCAGTTTCGATGCAACGGTTTACAAATACTATATTACAATTCCTTAAAAGGTGGTTCCAAGTAGGGAACTGATCTGGTCATGTTAATTATTGTTGTCGATACTGGCAACCCACTGCGACGTCATCTCGACATTCAGTTCTGTACCACGGCCCTGTATCTTCATATATGGTTTTTAGCCCTTATATAATCTGTGGTAATTAGAAGAACATTATTTGACGTTACTTCATCCCACCACACCTGCCGATAATACAACTGCAATGGCGGTTTCTGTCATATTTTATACTTCGCTGTCATGTTGTTTTTAACGTCATTACAGTGTTTTGAATCTGATCGAGTGAAGTTGCGTTGAGGTGTTTCTCCGGGCTTATCCTCTCGCGTTTAAAAGTGTAATACACGTTTAATTTTCGCTATTAAGATTACTTGTTGTGTACCGCATTGCAAAAGCAGGCGTGGTAGTATTAAGTTGCACCAAATTCCGAGGACGGAGATAGGACTCACAGAAGTGGGTGAAAAATATAAGAGAAGATAAGAGATTTGTTATTAGCAGTTTGCGTTTTCGTGTTTTTTCATATCCTTCTTTTTTTACGAATGAGGAAATGGATACTGGGATACCTACATCGCTATACGAAGACACTGGTAAGTCGTATAATGCTCCTAATTTTTTACAAGTTATTAATTTTATTTATACTATAAGTAGTTTACAGTTTTGTATACATAATTTGTTATAAAGATAACACTCTAGCCGCGTACAATTCTTTTATTTTACTCATAACGAATGGATGACTACTTTATTACCCTTTTTAATTTTTCTTTTGATCTTTTATTTCAGATAATGAGAATGTTTGCCATGATCACGATTACACTGATGTGAGAAAAAGAAAACATGAAGTTCATCCTTACTGTAACCTTCACAGCTCAAAAGAACATCATACAAAAGGTAATTTTTTAAAGTGTAACTGTTTTCTCCCCATCATTGTTTATTTATTATAACAAAGGAAGGAAGCCTGTAGAATATCAGTTTTATGTTTGTAGGACGACTCCGGTATATATCAAGAAATGCTACAGAACTAGTTTACATTTATTTGCATAGTAGCATCATCAGCTTAACGCAAAGAAACCCATAAGGATACCGACTTAATGAATTGAGAGCATTATATACCTAAGCATTTTAATTCATCAACATGTCATGGACTTGTGTGGTGATTTCAAGCCTAACCTAACTTGGGGAAATGATCTTTATGTAGTAATAGAACAGGTTCAGACTGAAACTATTGTTATCATTAAATCATGGGTTTTTCTAAACCATTGCTATAAAACATAACAAAATATCTACTTTTCACCAAATTATCTAAAACTTGCAAAGTTGGTTTTCTACAAGCATTTATGCAAAATAAGATAATTTGTAGATTTAAGAGTTCACTGTAATATAAAACAACAACATGTATAAGTTTTTTTAAATGTCTAAACTTCTACAATTTTTGTAGTTAATGGACATAGGTTTCTAGCAGATGTGCATATACAGAGCTAATACACTAAAGACCCCGCACACCCGCCACGACCGCCCTCCTCTGCGGCAACTCAAGCCTAGGTCCGATCCATCGGCATGGAGCCCTTGAGACAAGCAGCCGCTCTCGCGATACAAGTGACTCTACAATCACTAGCTTTCACAGCCATACATGACACTGCATTATACACACATGCACAACACACATAGGTACATAGGTTCTGTAAGGGACCTTTTTTTTCTTTTTTTGCCTAGTTAGAGTAGACAAAAATTTCAGACCACTAAATACACATACACATGTTCCTTCCCTCCTCCCAGGGGGCAGAAACATGTATATATGTATAGTTAGTTTAGATCGAATTACGGATAGGGAATTAGTCAGATCGCGACTTAATTGCATACGCGCAACAGTCCGAGCCGTGGTTCGGCCACTTTGGCACCCTCAGATGTTGTTGCTTAGCTTTCGTGGCTGAGTGCCCTAAGCGCTCGCCCCCAAGCCCGGTAAAGCTGTAAAAGCCGTAAAGGCTCCAGGGCCCCTCAGGCTAACAGTGTAGTCAGTTCGAAAAAAAAAAAAAACACTAAAGATATGCTGTTCTATATCAACAAACAAAGCACAAGTTGTTTTTTGTGTCCATTTGAAGTACTACATAATATGTCAGATGAGTGTACCAACTTTTATATTGTTGTCGATATTTTATTACATGATAATTAAAATTCTACTACACTGTCGCTATATTTTATATCTGTACTATCGCAGAAATTAACTAGCTACAAAACTATGAGAATTGACAGTGTATAGTTTACATATCTATAATACATACATATAGAGTTTTGTATTGGCTTACACTATAACTAACATTTATGTGGTAGAGCACATCTATAGTGTTAATTTGTGAGTGTATGAGACTTAATATATATTCATAATTTGACATCCATACCTGTGTATAATTGTATAAATTTGTTGTATTGTTGATTACATTTTTTGATTTAATCTTGACTACCACTTCATCACAAATATCTTTAATTAATAATATATATGAATAATTATGATATCACTTTTTTCACTTCAGATGTCCAGATAATTCCTAAAAAGCATGAAGATCATTTATACTGCAAACCTGTGACGAAAATTCAACAGTTACAAGGTAGAATGTTATGTTTTGTGTACATTTTATGACCATATCTCTCTACTAGTTATATGTGATGCGATAAAGCTATTATATGAAGAGTACAGTTATCCATTACATGAAAAGGAGTTTTATCTATGTTTTATTATACTATAATATTATAAAGAAGTACAGTTTATGAATATGTTGTATGATAGAATGTAATGTCCAGAACTACTGATCCTATTCTGAAAATATTATACATTCACAATCTGTTATACTGACATCGAAGGGACCACTTACAGTTGCTCAATTCCCTAGTCTCATTTCCCTACAAGTGAAACTGATCACTAACAGACGGAAAAAAATGACGATTTTCTGATATTCAAATGTTTTCTTTTCCTTTGCAAAATGTTCAAAGTTTCATAAATAACTCGACAATTTGTCTTGGTGCGTCTTGTGTACAGATAAATAACAAATACCCAAACTGATTGAGAAAGCCGGCTTTTTTTAATTATACTGCTGCTTTTTTATTATTTTATTATACAGCACATGTATTTTGTTTCTGATAATAACAATAGGTCATAAGCTCCGCATGCTTTTGTTTACATTTGTGATCTGAATATAAATTGACGATTATACTGTACCAGATGTGAATATTTTTACCTACTTAAACTTGTTCAATATCAAAATATAATACTTCCTTCTAATAGGTATAGTTCTCCAAAAATATTACTCAAATGTGATGCCTTAATGCGGTATGGCGAAAAAGCAGTGTTTTTTAAAAGGCGTTCATATAGCATTTAGCCGGGACCTATTATGAATTCATAATATAACAGATGTGTTCTAAATATTTTGGTTGTAAACGGTTTTAAATATACTACCTAATTTGAAGCTATATTAATTCTTAGTACTACAGGCTAGGTTTTATTCTTATTAAGTTTTATATTGATACTTGTAACTGCCCATCACTTTATTCACGTTAATTACAATGTAAAATTTCAAAGTTTTCAGATTTGCAAAGTTATTCAGAATTAGCTCTTTATAAACAATGAATTTCAGATACCAATGCGCCATCAACGTCTAAATGCTCAAAAGCATGGAAACATAAAGACAAAAATTATTATGGATGCATATTACATAAAGCCCCAAAAAATCAAAAGGTTTACTGACGAAGAAAAATAATTGCACTTGCTATCATGAAACAAAGTTTAAAGAGTTATATATTTTTAAGAAAAATATTTATACTTCCTTCCATAAGGATAATAAATAAAATGGTTAACAAACTGAAAGTGGAACCTGGAATTAATCCAGGTATATTTAATGCAATAAAAGCAGAGGTAAGTTTTTTACTCACCTATACTAAATTATGAAAAGGTAAAGTTGTGGTATATTTGTAAGTAAATTTTTTTTTACACTAGCTCCGCAAAATAACTGCACGTCACCAGATGCTAAGTGCATTTCAACAACAACGGTGACCGCCGGTAGATTACCTACCGACAGACGCCGAAATCATAGTGATATTCTTCTACTCTCATGAGAACCTCTCGTTAGCTCTGGACATACACTGGCTGATTGATCCTGGAACATAACACTTCAAAACGTCTCAATATGGCGGCGAGGATTTCACAAATTTTTATATGGGGAGTGTTTCAGCCTGGAATAAAAGATCACTACATGAGTACCTAACTACTTATTGGATTTCGAAATTATTACTAATATTTTATATGTTATATTATATTACCTAATATTTTTTTACTGATAGATAACTACACTAATCGCATGTGAAATAGGGACAATGTCAATTCACTATTATTACTTTAAAGTTTTTTTTTACATTTTCAGGTGTTGGATTGGCCAGAATAAAAAAAATACTGCTCAGTAATATTTGACGAAGTCGCTTTGGAAACAGCAATAATATAAGAAAATGAAAAGATAATATCTGTGGTTTAGTAGAACTCGAGCGCAAAACCAAAGAATTTGCAGACCATGCGCTAGTATTTATGGTAAGAGGTGCTCTACATAAATGGCAGCAGCCTGTTTCTTTTATTCTTGTGAAGATGCTATGTCTTCACAAGTATTAAATTCTTGAGACAGTGCTTATGAAACTAATAGAAACAGTTTTAATACCTGTGGCACTAATATGTGATCAAAGCATATCATTTCAATCAGCTATAAAAAAAATGAAACAAGATACCAGAAAGGAACAAATACTGGCACATAAAAATACTGGTAAGTTAACTGGTTGAATATAATCACAAGAAAGCCTTAAACACTATAAAAACCCTTATAATCGTGTCAATTCACAACAATATAAAAAAATATTGTTTTCATTTCAGACGTAACAATCACGAGGCAAAAAAGTATATAACATTTGATCCACCTCACCTTACTAAAGGCATAAAAAGTAATTCTATAGAAAAAAATATATACAATTTAATGAAAAAGTGTCTAAATGGAGTCACATGGTGGATGTCTATGTTACAGACTTTAAACATGCAGAAATGCACTTACTACACAAATTAAGCGACGAATATGTAATTCCTGGAAAGATAAAAAAATTAAGGTAAGGTTTATTATTAAATTGTTATGCGCCACTTAATAGTTGTTTAAAGACAAATAATATAATTCGGAAAATGTACACATCGCACCTTTGTTCTTGGACTATACTTATCTACGTTGAAATGCAATCATTTTGTAAAGACCATTTATAAAAATCTCCATCATAATACCCTAATTGGCTATTAACCAGCCAGCCACCCAGATGAACTTATCATCCACAAACCTGATGTCTTACTTTTAGTTATTATGGAGTTTCATTAGACTTTTTTTATTACAAAACAAACAAGATTCAACAAATATAATTTAAACTTAAATCAAATTACATGAGTGTTAATTTGTTTTCTACAAAAGTGCTTTACAGGTGTTATTTTATAGATGGTAATTTAAACTTAGTAACTGAAGTAGGTATTATATTTATCTGATTTTAGAGTACAGGTGGATGCAATTTGTATAACATTATCTATAAATAATATAACTTAAGAATCAAGCTTAGAATTCTTTCATAGCTTAGTTGTTACATGCAATTGAAAATAAGCACTGATTTGATATATAGACTACATGCATGTTGCATATACATATAGTAACTTACGAAAGAGGCCTAAGTATATAATCAAATCACTTTTTTGTATTATCATTTAGTATTATGGCCAAACCTGATGTTGAGTGATGATATGGCCCAAGATGGTTACACGCTAAGCCTAGTGGGAAAACTGGCTCTCAAGTGCAGCTGCTGGGACATGCCCATAGGTGCTTGGTGACAAATTTTCAACTTGAGGGTGGTGGCTAGACAAGTAGACCTATGTATATGTGAAAGAGTGGCTTATGTAATTTTTTTATCGTTATAGATTTGGCGTATTGGTCACAATCTCACCTGATGTTAAGTGACGATGTGGCCCAATATGATAACACGTTAAACCTAGTGGAAGACTGACTCTCAAGTGCAGCTGCCGGAACACACCTATTCGTGCTTGGCGAAAGATTTTCAACTTGAGAGTGGTAGCTAGCCAGGCGGGCACTAGAAAAAGCCCTACCACCATGCTATGGTTTCATCATGATGTTTTCCTTCACTGAAAGCTCACATTCATTGCAGGGATTAGAATCTGAGCCATCATTGCTAACTGAATATGAAGTAAGCACATTCATTGAAATATTTTAATGGTGATAATTAATTTTAAAATTCATGTTAATCTCTATGCAGTTTCATTGCTTTTTACTTTTATGGAAATGCTGAAAACTGATACTTTCGGTCGTTCATAGTTCATTAAAATTTAAGTTTTTATTTCTTTTTTTTACAGGTCGCTATGTAGACTGATGAGAACTAAGGAGTACTTTAAAAACACATCAGAAATTGTATCATTTTTTGATGACCTGTTTGATTCTTGTAATGGTTCAGGATTCAACATGAAAACAAAAGGGAAACCTCTAAGGCAAGCGGTTACCGATACATCAAGCCATAAACAATATTGGCAAAACTCCGTAGTAAAATTAGAAAATTTACGTTTTCTCACAAAAGACTATAAGGAGACAAAAGTTCCTTCACAAAAAAAATTACAACTCTAAAAAAATTCATACAATTATGGATTTTTTTCAAAGAGAAAGGTTTCAAAATTATGCGACCCCGGACTCGATCGAAAATTTCTTTGCACAATGCGTGCGTACGTTTCAGAAATAATGACCCGTACTGTAAAGCGTTTAAAAGCAAATTTCGGTCGTTACTTATTACCAGATTTATAAATTTTCATTCACAAAGTTTTAATTGTTAGGAAACATCGGGTGATCAAATTATAAAATTACAAAAGTTATTTGAGTTCATCCAAGAACACAAAGTTGTTGGTTTAAGTCAAACAACTCCCTTTTCTAGTGAAAAAAATATGTCTCCCGAAAACAGTACAAATATGCAGGTAGAAGCTAGAATAGAGCGGCTTAATGTACATTCACGTGCATACACTGCAGGTTGGATAGTAAAAAAGTGCTTAAATGTATTCAATTGTCCAGAATGTAAAAGAAATTTAACGCAAAATTCTGATTCCTCAATGCACAAATGGATAACATGTAAAGAATATGAGGATTTTAATAATAAATATAAATTAACGTATCCTGCAGAGTATGTTGTGAGATATTTTTCATATATTGTAAAAGAAACCAACCAATATTTGGAATCGAAACCAAATTCAGGAAAAATATCAAGACAAATATTTAATCTAATAAAAACCAAATATTCGTTCAATTTCTTAACATGCCCATATCTTAAGGATGTTTGCTCTATTTGAATATTTTGTTCTCACCTCAATTATATTATGTGTATATACGTGGTGTAATATTATAAATCGTATTTAAAAGACGTCGATTTCATCCGCATTAACGTACGTACATGCATGACAAAGCTTTTAAAAATTTTAAAAAGAAATTTAAAAATAAATATGGAATTAAATAATGCAGTGATTGTCGTTTTATTTACAACCTATAAATTTTATAAGTATTTAAAATTAATTTTGAGATTTATTGAATAAACAAATAAAAGCTGCCTGTGCCCCGACGAAAAAAAAAAACTGCAAATCATTTCTGCCTTTGTGTAGCTATATAATTAAAAAAAAAGAACTGTCAAACTCTAAACTTCTACTTTGAGTAGACAAAGGTAAGTACTAAGATTCCTCTCTGTTCCTCTACGTACTCTGTGGTTCTGTACGTTCCAGTTCAGTTCGTTCTGCCCATGGGTAATAAATACTAACGAGAACCAGATGTTTATTTATTTAGGAAAAATTGTATTAAAACGAGAGTAGTGTATTATGGTTTTTTCGAATATCCGAAATGGTTCAATGAAGTTGAAAATTTTTAGTTTATAATTGAATGCCCTTTATTATCATCACACGGAGCGTAGAAGGTAAATTTTTTTTTGCGCAATTCGAAACATTTTTTTTTCTTTTATTTGTAAACTATTTAAAAAAAAGTACGGGTTTACCTTTTGTAAAATATTTTTAAAGGAACTGTGTAGTATCGAGCGTGTAATAAATCGTGTAGTTTATAATATTAAACTGTTTCATCCTAACTACAACGAATATTTTAGACGATTTGAGAGATGTCCAGAGAAACTATTATTAGTATATAAAAATATAGGATATTGACGTGATTGTGGATTTTATGATTTGTATAATAAAATAAACTTTATAGTGTATGTTACGCGCTTCTTCACAATAATCGGTATTTTAGTTTCATAAAATCATAAAACTAACATGTCACTTTTGAAAAAATGACGTGTACACTATATCTTTATAATTAAATAAAATGTCTTGGGCCCGATTTTTCAATCTTTATTTGAGGAATAATGTTGATATTTTGATGGATAATGTATGACAAAACCTATAAAATTGTATAAATAATTCCTCAGATAAAGGTTTCTTTAGATCGGCCTTAACATAAGTAAGTTTTCTGTAATAACAACAGTATCTGGTTATTTATAATGTTGAAGTAATGCATTACCTCTGCTGGCAATGCAAATGTATTGTTATCAATTGTATATATAACTAATTGTTCTTGTATATATTCAATCATTAAACTTGTTGATATTTCATTGTTTATTCTCGAGGAAGTATGTACTTACTCTAAACATTTACTAGATTCTTTAACTCTAAACCTAAAATAAATCAAAATGTAACCACGACCTCGGGGAGTGTCTCCTTATGCTGATATACCACTGATACCACTAACGTTTCATCATCATCATTATCATTTACCAATAGGGGTAAATACATACTAATGATGGAAAAATTACTGTCATAATTTTGCTATTTAGTTCAGGGTAGGTAGGTACTAAATTCCTTCGTTATTTATATAGGAATATCACTCTTTATTGTGAAATTACGGCTTTAATTTGTAAATTATATGTACATGGATTATAAAAAATAACATGGATCAGCGTTATAATAGCAATTTTTTTTTTTTTTTTTTTTTTTTTTTTTTTTTTTTTTTTCGAACTGACTACACTGTTAGCCTGAGGGGCCCTGGAGCCTTTACGGCTTTTACAGCTTTACCGGGCTTGGGGGCGAGCGCTTAGGGCACTCAGCCACGAAAGCTAAGCAACAACATCCGAGGGTGCCAAAGTGGCCGGACCTCGGCTCGGACTGTTGCGCGTATGCAATTAAGTCGCGATCTGACTAATTCCCTATCCGTAATTCGATCTAAACTAACTATACATATATACATGTTTCTGCCCCCTGGGAGGAGGGAAGGAACATGTGTATGTGTATTTAGTGGTCTGAAATTTTTGTCTACTCTAACTAGGCAAAAAAAGAAAAAAAAAGGTCCCTTACAGAACCTATGTACCTATGTGTGTTGTGCATGTGTGTATAATGCAGTGTCATGTATGGCTGTGAAAGCTAGTGATTGTACAGTCACTTGTATCGCGCGAGCGGCTGCTTGGCTCAAGGGCTCCATGTCGATGGATCGGACCTAGGCTTGAGTTGCCGCAGAGGAGGGCGGTCGTGGCGGGTGTGCGGGAACGAAGTTAACCGTACGTCCCCTGCGGAGGGAACGGTGGTTTCGCGGGCGTGGGCGCGAGCACGCATATGTTGCGGGAGCGGACGCGTAGTAATTATTAGCTTTCTCGATGTCGTCGTCGGGATCGACAAAGAGATTTCGCGGACGGCGTTTATAACGTTTGGCAACGGGGATCGAGTTGTCTGGGACGTAGTTCGCGGTGGATTTTACGAGCGGGTTGGAATAGCAAGTGTTTACGCGTTGTATGATATGAAGCACTGCTGCTGTTCCGGTTAATTATCTTTATACGTGAAGATATCCAAATGTATCATTTGTTTTCAGTCAAATACTCGTCCTATTAGTTTAATTCATATGTGCGTATAAATTTATATTGTTCGTAAAACTACAAATAAAAATACATTTTAATTACAAAACATTTTTATTAAATCAAAATGATATATCGTCGGTGATAATGCAAATGTTCTATATCAAAAAACTGCCTCGATATTATTAATTGCAAAATGTTATATTTCTAATTATTTTCACATTAAACCGACATTCAAGATTTTGCAGAACATTATATAGATTTTTCTAACGATATGACACTATGATATGGTCACACACCTTGTAAATCGTAAAAAAGTGCTTCTGTCCTGTAATATCAGTTCGCAGTTGCATGTGTAGCCCGTTTAGCTGTATCACCGACAATATGCTAAATTACAATGAGTATATGATCATCAGGTGTCCATTGAATATATCTTAAAATGAATTAAATCAGCAGTGAGCCGCGAGCCTCATTACAGACGTGACCAGCTTTACCAAGTTTTACTAATCTTATTTCTTTTGTCAATCGCTTACAAATGTATATAAATTTAAATTATTGGTTAACTGTATTATGTAAATATCTTACAATACTTTTTGTGTGTCGCTTATAGTTTACTAGCTATGCCCTACGGTTTCACCCGTGTTAAATTTATTTTAAAGATCCTTGGCGCCGCCGCCAATGTTACTGCTATGTTCCTTAAAGTTGTACCGTGAAGTTATATAGCCTACACTATTCCTCATGAATCTGGCTATCATATACAAACTATATTTTTTCGAATCGGAACAATAGTTCCAGAGATTAGCGCGCTTAAACAAACAAACAATCATACATTTCAAATCCTGATATCCATAAATTAAAAGTTAATTATTTTTATATCTGTTTAATAATAATCCATGTATAAAAAGTTTTATGTAAATGAATAATCATCCCAATTCAAAGTGAACTTGAAATATCATATTTTTTCTATTTCTCTATTCAATGACCCGTCAAAATCACACAATAAGTTTATAATTAACATTTTAGACAATTTAAATATAATGTTAATTATTGACTATGCGTACAGCACGGTGGAGACATGAAGATGTTGCCAAGGCCATTCTGAATGTATACCTGAGTACGTATTGTGGGGTAACGGGTACTATTTATCTATTTGTACGAATTTTAGAAGAGCCTTGATACTCCCACTGTAATGTAGTTTGTTGTGAGGTCAGTTGACTATCGGCATGAAGTCTGTGGTCTCATCGTTCTCCTCGTCAACGAACTCTGCCGGTGCCGGCTGCGGCTTCACGTGTCTCCCGTACGGGTACGTGATTAGTTTCACCGCTATAAAGCCGCCAGAGTTCTTAGCTCCCCTGTGGATGATGCCAGCACCGCTGACCAGAGTCGACCCTGGTCAAACAGTTTAAACCAATCAATAATATGAAAAAATATATTATACAGCAACCCCCTAAACCCCACTCACCAAACAAAAAGAATATTACTCGAGATTAAAAGTGAGCAAGTGTTTTATTTAGGACTTTTCCATCGTTGTAGGTTTGGCGTAGAGGCCACAATCTCACCTGATGTTAAATGACGATGTGGCCCAAGATGATAACACACTAAACCTAGTGGAAGACTGGCTCTCAAGTGCAGCTGCCGGAACACACCTATAGGTGCTTGGCGACAGATTTTCAACTTGAGGGTGGTAGCTAGCCAGGCGGGCATTAGAAAAAGCCCTACCACCGTGCTATGGTTTCCTCACGATGTTTTCCTACACCAAAAGCTCAGGCTCATTGCAGAGATTCAAACTCACGTCCATCGACGCGATGTCCATTCATCCTATCACTGAGCCATCATTGCTTCGAATCGATTGATTGATTCTAACCAACAGACGTACTTACATGATAATTATAGTTGGTGTACTTCTCTTGTAAGTAATAGTTGTTTGCCAATGAAAAGTCATCATCAGGTAAATAAAGTTCGTAAGAAGCTTCCCCTTACCTTTCCCGGGCAGTACCGGTTGCACGTCGATGAACGGTACCGTGCTCTGTGCGGCGTCGGCCTCGAAGTCTGAATGGGTGAATTCTAAATACTGGTCATGCTCTGAATCAACTGGCAGCGGTGTGCGACTCTCTGTAGGGACGTCTGGCTTGTACAGCTCAAGCTTTGATCTGAAATTCGAGGTCACGTCTATGGGTGAATTGAAGTAATTGGCAGATATCAATTCATTTCACGATTGTAGGTGACAATTGATAAGTTAACGCGTTTTAAAGTGTAAAGTTTTAAGTTCGTTCACACACTGTAACCTGTAAACTGTAGTACACGTATAATATAACACTATCTGTGTTCCGCGGTTTCGTCTGCAACGCGCCCGTATAGCCCTATCGTTATTCCACTTCCCGTTCTTCCCGCACAGCTTACCAGATTGCCTGATGTTCATAGTTACTGCTCCACTCCTTAGGGTCGTAGCGTGAAGTTATATAGCCTATACTATTCCTCATGAATCTGCCTATTATATACAAAAATAAGTTTTCTGATCAGACTGGTAATTCAAAAGATTAGCCCGTTTCAACAATCAAGAAAACACTTACATGTTTATTATATTAGTATTATAGATGGGTTGTAAATTAAGGGCTGGTAGCTCACGGGTCAGCGGGGAAGGCTACTTACTGCTTCATAGATAATTATACAAGAACAATTCTAATCACTTCGCAGTCTTAACGGCGTGTTTGTTTATACAATAATCACTTAAGACCTACACTTTTCACTTGCACTTTCTACATAGGAAAATGTAAATAGCAAAGAATACATATACAATACTAATATTTCACTAACTACATCACTAAATATTATGAGATTAATTAACTGTTTTTATAATATTGCTATTGTAATTATTCAGTACTAAAAATCCTTAAGGACTGTTTACAAATATCGATGATGATTCAAAATTTGAGTGTTATGACGTCACAGCTTATATTTGTCTTGGTTCTTGTTACCTCGGTCGTTGTGAACCTTCCGTGTTGTCATTACTGATCCACTGGCTCTTTTGAGGGAAGAGACGGCCCGACGTATAGTTGAACGGTGTTGAACGGATCTCGAAGTGTAAATGCGCACCGATCACCTTGAACCTGTAGCAAAGATAGAAATAACACCAATGTCCATCTCTGGAGACGCATATGAAAAATGCCATTTTAATGTATGAGTATGTCGGAATCTTTTTTATAGCTCTGTGCTACATTAATCTGGAATGTTGCTGTTGGAAGAGTACCTACTGTATTGCCTAGGATGTGTTTAGTCTTCCCAAATAATTAATACACCCAAGTTCTTGTTATTTCAGTTATATTCATATTGCAAAATTGATCAATTCGAGGAATATACAACATGAGACCTCGTGAATCACTAAAGAACAAGTTTCAGGAATTTAATATCAACTATACCTTCTCAATATATTCTTGATAGTTTAATGTAATACTAAAAAACTTTTACAAACGAGATTTTGTCAAAAAACAGCACAATTTGAATACTAGAAATAGAAATAAATCAGTCGGACCGTGTTTTAGACTTAGTAAGACTAATAAAATAGTTTTAGGTTCTATAATAAGATCCCGACGCACATTACTAATTTGCCGGACAATACGTTCAAGGACCATGTCAAGCAAATTTTACTGTCAAAAGGTTATTATAGGGTCGATCATTATGTGAATGTTACTGATGTCTAGAAGTGACTCCCTCTCTGTGCATCCACTAAATTATTAACTGAAGATTATTTAACTGTAAATATTATTTAAACGGTTGGAAATTATTAAAAAATATAAGGCCGATCGAGTTTCTTGCCGGTTCTCGATGACTGGGATGTTTGTCCGAACCAGTAGTAGTGTTCAACGTTTATAAGTTCCTTCTAAGGGCCTAAATTCAATAAAGTATTTTGATTTTGAGTGATATAATGTTGTTTCAATATTGAATAAGATGAATTTATGATCAAAAATATCTACTGAGTTAGGTATAAAAGTTTTTTGTACTACAGAGGTGGCAAACAAGTATACAGTGCGCGTGATTGTAAGGATGTCGTAGCCTATGGACGCTTGTAATACCATAGGTATCACTAGCGCGTTGCCGACCTTGAACCTCCCTACCCCAAAGATCTCTGGATACCCTAATCATTGCAGGAACACAACACTAGGTTAATTGACTGCGATCTTTTGCAGGGTGAAGGTATTCCCACAGCTCAAAGAAATTTCCCTATACCCTACTACTCTTAAAATTCAAGATCAAGTATAAAAACATCAAGTACATTATTTACCTAACACCAGTTAACACTGATCCCTCAGGAGAATCCAGTTCATCCAGATCGATAGCGCGCTTTTCATAAGTCAAAGTGTGATAATCTTCACCCTCCTTAAATGCTGTATCCAAGGGGTTAAACTTCTGCACCGGCACCCAACCGCCAGCTTCAATTAAACCTCTCTCTTTTAAAGTGCCTTCATGGACTTGAAGATGGAAAACCCTTGCGTATTTGACCAAGCGGATTCCTGTGACGACTCTGAGAAATAATTAACACGTGGATTGAATTATCTATCTAAAGTGAATGTGTTATTAAGACAAAAATGTCACCCGCACACCCATGCTGTTAACGCACTGAAATATATACTATGAAAAAAATAATTAAAGGAAGGATAGTTAAATATTAGATGATTTGAAAATTATCCACCATATGTTTCGACTTCGTACTGACAATACACGGAAGACCATAGCGTGCTGTCTGCACCTACATGGTCATTGTTTGTATCTGTAACTGAAAAAAATAACCTTTGTTGAAGAACTTTCATTCCCTCTAAAATGTTACTACCACAGTTACTACAAGCTATTGTGCTATTTATATAAACAGTGATATACTAAGAAGAGTAGTTTAAAAAAGCTTTTTAACCAAAGAACACCAAGCAGCTACTGATTAATTCAATAACCATAATTATTAGACCGACAAATAAGACCCAAGAAAAACCCTCTTAGACAATTACTGACTTGTTTTTAGACATGTCAGCTAATGCTTCCTTCGTGCTGAAGAAACGTTCAGAGCTGTTGACTCGATCCTCGCACAAACAAA
The DNA here is from genome assembly GCA_947532125.1 of Saturnia pavonia. NCBI lineage: Eukaryota > Metazoa > Arthropoda > Insecta > Lepidoptera > Saturniidae > Saturnia > Saturnia pavonia. The sequence goes on from OX383906.1 coordinate 16,503,464, forward strand.
AACAGTAGGAGCAGTGGAGTAGGTTCCATCTCCACCACGAGTCTACCTTTGAATGAAAATAATTACATTTGAGTATTTTGATCTTTCTATTCAACTTTTCTCTGCATTCACGGTGTAATAGTCAGCCTTGTTGTAGACTCTTAAATGGCTCCCAAGAGGGATGTAGCTAAAACAAACCGAGTGTGCGGGTCTTCGATAAATAAAGAACTAACTTGTTGTTGTTGACGTCTGAAGTTGTATCCCAGAGACTGAAGTACCGGTCGGAGTCGGTCGCGTCATCGCATAGGCACATACAGTACGAGCAATGCCAGAATAACCAACGCCACCACGAGTCCACCTAGAGACGACTTGAATAGCCTCAGTTTTGGAAACTTTACTACATTTATTACTTTAAATTGCAAGGCATTGTACATTACGCGACACGTCTTCCTACGGACTTTATTATTCAAGTTGTTCTGGATTAGTCTTGGATAGTCATATGAGGAATGTGCGTTCTACGGTTATGTCAAAGTATGCTGGTACACTGTGTTAAGTACCATTGAAGCGTGAAGCAAGTCATCGTGAGTTAAGTACCGAGCGACGCCGCTCGGCAACGAATTGTACTGTTGTGGACGTGTGGAATATAAAATGCTTCAGCGAGTAATATAGATGTGCGTGTGTTCGTTACCGTTATCTGACGGTGTCGCTTGATGTAGTAATTGTATGGTCAAACAGCGCAATTTCCAGAATTTTATAATAGATAATATATACAGAATACAGTCTTTTCTTATACTTTATGGAGTTCTCGTTTGTTCCACAATCTCAGCAGATGCCACAAAGGACCAGATTTTTAACTTGAAGCGCGTATTAGAAGATGCCCTACCAACATGCTATTATTTCATCACAATGTTCTCCTTCACCAAAACCTCAGGCTCACTGTATGATACTATTAAGTAGAAGTAACATAGGTACATAATAATTAAAATTGAAATCTTATGGAAGTAAATAATCAGATTTGGTTTCTGTGTATATAAACAAGTTCAACCTGTTGACCCCGCGTCGTAACGAGCTCTAGGTTAATGCCGATAAACGATAGACACTTGGCTCCAATATTGGTTGTTTAGTGTGTTAACGTTTGATCCAATAAAATATAAGTGCGAAGACAGTTCTTACCTTGGTCGTACCTCGCGTGCAGCTACCGACCTTACCCAGGGATTTACCATTTTCATATTCGATCCATTCGTACCGGCGCTTGCTGTTTCGACTCTGTAATATTAATTGATGTTAATAACTTTTAATTTCTGAAACGTAATTGCCTTTAATTTACATTATAAACTAACTCGTTAGTGCTTTTATTTGATATTAGCATGTCATGTGGGGTGAACCTATTATTCACTACTCTACGAATGCCACACGATATCACGGTTTTAATTTGAATCCATTACATTTTTATCATAATGTTTTATTAATATTGAATATATCACCGACGTATATATTTCTTGCTATATCCATCTAAAGTTGTCTAAAATTTTTGACTACGGTTCCCTGTGTTCTCGGTTTGAGGAATGCCCAGCGGTGGGTAGAGATGCTTGGGTAGAGAAACAATGTATCCAGTGATCAACTTACCGAGGCAGGGCACACCATCATATCCGAGTCTATGTACTGACAGTCGATGATTCTTCCCTTACAGGGCTTCTGCTTCGCGCAGAACTGATCTTTGAAGCACCCATAATTACGAGCCAACGTGTAGGAAGCGCAATTCTCTTTGCACGTACCGTCTGCGTTCATGTCCACTTCGTTTTCAATGTAGCCTTGAAGGAGCCTCGTTATTTGGTCATACGTTTTGCCTAAAAATGCTCAAATTTTTATTCATCTCTGTAGTAAGATCGATAGGCAGAGCGACATGATTATTTATTTTAAAGGATCACTATAATATAGAATTTTAAAAATAATACAGATTATTTTAATTATTTTAACCGAAAGCTAATCAAGGACCCAATACAAAAGGAAATTTGGATTAAAAGTACTTTAATAAAGATAATACCTTGAACATGCAGCGAAGGATCGCATTTGTAGATATCTCGATTGGCCAGTGCGAGTGCATCCCTAACTACTTGAGCGGATTGACTGACCCGCTGTCCATATCTCTGCCTGGTCAAATTAGCTTCTTGGGTAAAATTTCCTGCACAGGTAAAACAAAAACAATTTGAATTCAGTTATATCAGCTATCGATAAAAATGCACCTGTAAAGAGAAAGTACATGCTTACGAAAACAACATATCTTGTTTAAAATAAATAGATTTCATATTTATTTCCTTCTTTTGTCCTATGATATTTCGGTTTTTAAATTGCAGCACGACAAAGTCACGGCACAGTATAATTCAAAAACATCGGCGATCACTACGAGATCTACAAACTATCGGCAATCGTCGCTGTGATGCCTTCCAGCTCAAATGTCTCTTCGCGTTATGTTTGAAAGAAGTAGTTTACACACAGACCTTTAATCTTTTGCTGATTTCTTTGTTTTTAACTTTGAGTTGAATAAACCAAATATTTTATGAATCACAATGTCATTTTTGTATTATAGTCTTGTAATTTACTCGCTGTATTTAGATTTGTAATTACGTAACACTGCAGAAATCATTTTTGCATGATTCATTTGAACATTGTTAAAGAATTCGTTTAATGTTTGATGACATGAAAATATGTCGTTGTTATTTATTTTTGCAATATTCACTAACGGTAGTGTGATTTACTTCACTTGTGAAAATTACACACCTTTAATTTTTTATTTCCATACTTTTATTTGTTTGATATTTACGCAACCTACCTATTATTTTCGTGTAGCGAATACTAACCGCTTAGAGTATATAATTTACTCAACGTTCGAAGTTTCAACTTCGTATCTTTCAATTATACTTGCTTGGTAGTGTTGGTACATTGGGACTTGTGACGGGTGCATAACACAAATTAGACATTTCGAAGTAAATATTTAATGATTCTGTTGGTTGTGTTATAGGTTCATCTGGGAAAATATAACTATGTAAATATGATTCGAATTGATAACTTTCTACATTATTTTAAAAGTTATTAAGCTGTAGGCTATTAGTTGATTAGTTATGCTGTTTAAATAACAAGGAATGCGCATTCTGCCGAAGCATTCTGGAGAAGTTTTGCAGTAAGTACATTATATTGCAGAAGAATCAAAAACAAATGACGTTAACATGTACTTTTCACAGTCAACGTAATGGAAACACAGCAGTATCGTCTTTCCTGATTCACAAAACGATTTGAAATCTAATTTTGAACTCTATATCAAACAAATAAAATATAAAATGCTTAATTTAAAGTTCCCTTTTAAATTTGACGCTGATTAACCGTTATGTTATTGTTCATCGAATTACAAGTATGATATCGAAGGCATTCGCTTTTTCATTGTCATATTTCTTCGAATTATCTACGGATTGGTATGTTCAGTTTACTGGGCTAAGCTGTGAAGAAAGAATGAAACAGCTTCACGAGTCAGAAGACAAGCCTACTGTTCTACTTAGTGATAACTTCGTCTTGAATTTAGACATTAAGTAAATTTTGTTCCAATTGCTTCAACTACTTTAAATATTCAACAACTTCAACAGCTGTTTTCAACTTATTTCCCTCCTCTCCCTTCCATAACAGAACCCCGCTGAGTTCCGGAGACACAGCTTTACGGTAACCTTAACCATCGGTAACCATCTCGACACGAACAAAAAAGTTATCTACGTCATATCTTTGCCGTGATGTGAAGCTGTGGAACTGTCTCCCGGCCAGTGTGTGCCTTCCTTCCTGCAACACTGGGTCCTTTAAACATAATGTCAAGAGACATATTTGAGCAGGCCGGCATGACAGTGACGACCAGCTATGGATTGTAGATGTTTCGTGGTCGCCGATGTTATTGGATTGCAATGTGTTTACCATCAGGTACAGAAAGTCACTTTACTGTACTACGATAAAGAAAATGTATGTTCCGAACAAATATGTACCTATAATTAATATTTATTTAACCATTTTTTCTTTGTTCTGGAACTGTACTGTTCTTGTACTGTTTGTTTATTATTTACTGAAATGTACAGAGTATTAAAATATTTTCCTTGTATATCTGGTGACGCTTCAGTTTATCATAACGTTGGTAAATGTTTCCAAATGTAAACTCGTTGTGTGTATTTTTTAAAGTAACTTATATTATATTCATTGTACATTAGTATGTTTTGTTTATGTCTTACCTATTTTGAAGAGATCTGGTTTAGATTATTTAAATATGTTAAATAAATTGTCGTATATTCCAGCTATTTATTCAATATTTTCTTGGATATTTTACACAAGGTATATTTCCACCTTAAATCTAATGAGCTAAGGCGTAGTCATATACGAGCGGATGGAGGCAGCTGCCGTAAACAAGGTGTTGGTAAGTCCGTGGTAACCGTGCAGATGTGAAATGGCGTCCCAGTCAATGTTTTCACTCCTTCCAGATCATTATCTGGACCTTTAAAGCAGGCGTGAAGATGCATTTCACTTACCTTGGAATCGACGTTTGCCGTGGTTTTGGATTGGACCGTACTGACCATCAGGTACCATAATGCCCAATACTTTCCCTTGCCTCAGCCCCCACCAGCCAAAAATCCTGACTACGCCCATGCCAATGAGTAATAAAAAATGAAAGTGGTAAACTACAATTCGGTTCTTCGATAGTTACTTGTCTACAGTTTCTAGCAATAAGACGTTCATTAGCTCGTCATAAGGTAATTGAAGTTGCTGCGATAACTTATGTTGAATTTTAACATAATTCAGGGCATCATGTTACCCTTTCCAAATAGTGTAGTAATTTGCGTTACAACATTTGGTTGGAGTTGTGAAAAATATAAGATTAAATAAAATAATATCATACAAAGCGTTGCTCACCTTTCCCGTATATCCTGAGCAGCATCCAGGAGAACTGCATCATCTCGTATCCCTTGAACTCTGTGAGCGCAATGGTGTTGTGTATGTCGTAAATGAGTTGGTGCGGTGACATCTGAAGCGCGCAAACATCTGATTCCTGTAATATATTCGAATTAAATAAGATGAGATAAGATCCTGACAGATACTCATAATACGGCGAATAGAAGATAAATGGAAAGAAAGTAGAGACGCCGCGCGCTAGTAACTGTGCTCTGTGATCCACTGGGGGCAACCCCAAATAAATAGACATCAATCTCACTTGGATTGTCGGACCGTGTACATCTCTACAATGCTTGCACTTAACACAGATTACGCCCAAAATATATGCGATTCTGATGTCTCTCTCTTTGACAAATTTATAAAATATATATATAAATAAATAATTATAAAATAATATCAGTCATCTCAAATGTCTCTTCTTAAGTCTGAAGGACCTACTGTTGTAGGAAGCAGGGCACACACTGGCCAGGAGACAGTTCCACAGCTTCACAGTACATACTGCAAAGATATCACGTAGACAACTTTGTTGTTCGTGCCATAATATAAACCGTGACATCAATTTCTCGTGAACAAAAATTAATGAAAATGAGTCAAGACGTTTTTGAGCTAAATCTAGTAACAGATCGATAGACAGAAAAAAAATCATATTCGGGGTATGTGGCCTTATAGCAGACATATATAAAAAAAAAACAGAACTGCATTAATATAGATAACGTGTCTGTTAAGAACAAATCTGCATTATGTTGATTTTTGTTAATTTTCCAACAATACATTATAATGATGTCACCAGCATAGTATGATTCTTCATGATACAGACGACGTCTCTGTTTGCAAACACTCACTGGTATAAAATTCCGAAGGCAAATTGATGATGCGTATAATCATATTCATTTTGTCAACATCCATGTTGCGATAACTATTTTATTATTGTGTAGCTAATTTGTATCTATACTAATATAATAAAGCAAAAGAGTTTTTTCGTTTCTTTGTTTGTTTATTTAAACACGCTAATCTCTGAAATTGCCAGTCGGTTTCGAAGAATTCTTATAGTAGGTATATGATAGCCAGACTCACGAGGAATAATATAGGCTATCTAGCATTAGGCTACACCTCTGAGCTAGCCTGAAATATTGATTTTTTTTATTGTCGTCGCAGGTGCATTTGCCATTGTCAATGTTATTAATTTCATGCTGCAGATATAGAGGTATTTTCTTCAGTTTTAAATCATTGTTGGTACCTATATTCAATGTTGAGTCATGTTATTGCAAAACGATGGTTTACTTTAACTAAAAGTTACTGTGGCAACATGGATAATCATATTCCATGCGATTGTTTCGAATTCATTTACCGTATGCACTATTCGAGTGGCCAATTGTTTATCAATAAAACTTTATTTTTTCCTACTTTAAACTGCCAAGTGGCCGCAATTGGAAAACCAGCAAAATTCTACTAAACTCGATATCTATCTATATATTTATACATATAATAAAATTTAAGTTTCTGTTTGTTAATGCCAAAATAACAGATTTTTACTAAATGCATATGAGAGTATACACGATATCTATAACAAAAACCTTTTTTTTTATCTTTGTCTGTTTGTTCCGGGTAATCTCCGAATCGGTTGGACCGATTTTGACGGGACTTTCACTGGCAGATAGCTGATGTTATAGGGCATTACTTTTATTTCAGAAAAATAACTAGGGTTTCGCACAAAAAATAAAAATAACCTTTTTTTAGTAGTTCACACGAGAGGAGCCGCGGGCAAAGCTAGTGCTTATTATAATAAAGCGGATGAGTTTTTTTGTTTGTTTAAAAACGCTAATCTCTGAAATTTAAAGTCATATTGATATGTTATATGGGTATTGTATATGATAGCCAGATTCACGAGGAATAATATAGGCTATCTAACATTAGGCTACACCTTTTAGCTAGCCTTAAATATTGATTTTTGTTAAGTAAGTTTAAATAAATAGCGCACCCTAACAGCTTCATCCGCGTGCGCTGGCGTAATGGTCAGTGTTACGTAAATACAATGGTCTACAAAAATATTTCTCCTTAGTACATCTAAAAAAAGTCCGCGATACTATAAACCTATCTCTTATACATAAGCTACAATAAGCTTTTTGTGACGAAGTTTTATTGAAAATTGATTTATGAGAATTATTATTAGGCATGGCATATTAATCCTTACGAACGAAAGTCACTTCATCATCAAGTCAATTTTATGTAGATAAACTTTGCCCTTTATAGCATGTTATTTTGACGGATAGTTATGGAGATAATGTAAAATTAAATATATTAATACTCGGCTCGGGTCTATGACTATAGATGTAGGGGCGCGAACGAGTCGTGTGAGTTGTGACGCATAACCCTGGCCGCCCGATAAAAGTATTGTCTATACTGAAGTATTATAAATAATCAATCAGCGATTTATTTTAAATTATAAGCGCGTGAAACCGACATTCAACAACAACAAGATTTGCACTATAAAAAAACAAGATTTCTGACAAATATGTGTAACTCTAGAAAAATACAATCTTAATTGTGACTTAATTATACACTGAGCAATTAAAGTAATTAATAAGACTAGATTTAAGCTCTTTTAGATTAAAAAGAGCAAAATTATTTTAGATCTCCATATCTAAAAACTGGAATAATTATTTTCAATAAAATTTGTATATTTAATTAGGAAAATAAATTTATATTTTGCAAGGTTATTCGCAAAGATGTCTAGATTCGAGATTTTCAATTTAACATTATATTACGCCCCAACCTTATCAATAATAATCAGTTGACAGTTATAGTTATATCAACACTGCTCAGTAGTTCTTGTGTAATGAAATTTCCGTTTTTATAATAATTTGTACCAGTAGGTAGGTACTGCCAGGATCTGGGTAACTATTTTTTATAAAAAATTAAAATGATTCCATGAAAAATATTATTTCTAGTATCACGACAAAAAGACGGCACTGTGTATGTTTCGTAACCGTAACTGGTATTCATAATTAAAATTTTGGCACTAATCTGTATTGGATACCAGTGTGAACATCGTATGAATCTGTCGCTTCTTGTGATAGGATTCGAACCAATAGCAGAGCGTTGTGAAGCGCTCATACGCATACCAATCACAACGTCTCGTCATGGCGCCATTGAGAATGGCGTCCGAGTCTGTTCGTCTTTTAGCCGGTGCACGCGACAGCGTGCTATTCAAAGTGGTTTATTAGAACATAATTACAGATCAACTATTAAAATGTAAGGAACGATTAGTCAGTGCCGAATGTGTGGTGTGCATCGGGAAAACAAGCGTGCGTTACCCACTCCGGCTCACCATACCTCACCACCCTGGACGTTTCAACTGCTGGACGAACGAGCGTACGTAGCTAAAGGTAAGAATTCCTGTCATAGGGGTGACAGATTCTTGAGCGCTTGCAGCCTTCACAAGAAATCCGGTGGCTGCTTCCAATGTGCGTGGTATTCCATGCACAGTGTCTGATGGAAGGACAGTACAATCCAAAAACTTCGACAACCACCGAGAGTCAGCAATCCATCGTCTGTCTTTGCTGTCATGGCGTCCTGCAATTGCCTCACATATACATGACTGATGTGACTGATCCCGAAACGTGATAAGCCAAAAGAGTCACTGTATAGAGTTCATCACCACGTGCATGGTGATAGTCACCCAGTCCAGTACGAATCTATACGAACCCTACCACCCATACTAGTGTAGATGCAAAAGATGTATTAAATAATATGTTCAGCGGAGTATGTTGAGATTTAGTGCCCTGGGCCTATGTGTTTCGCCATCTTATTAATTAACAAAAGAACATAGGTAAATTTTGAGAAAACATTGAAATAGGATCATCCACCTGGGAGGCCTACGCATATTTTACTTTTCTAGTAGGTGTGAGGTACTTAAAGCGCGATTTGCCGCGCTGGACCATCGGCCCTAGGGTAAATACGCCTCTGTTTATTATGGTAATGTGAGCTTACTAAAAGTTCATTTCCAAACATTGTCTCTAGACGGAAAAAATTGTGTTTGAACTACCAGTCAGATTTGAAAAAAACAACATTATTTATGTAGGTTGGTTGTAGGTTATATAAATTCACGCTACGACTTTAAAGAGCGAAGCAGTAACCAAGTACGGGAATGGATAGTAACGGCGTTTGCGTTGGCGGCGGCGCGGTGGAGAGTTGATCATATGAAAACACGAGTAAACCCGTGGGTATCGGACTAAATAGCAGTTTATTATTAAGAAACCCAACAGTTACTTTATAGCCTGGTTTCCGAACATGGGGATGATCACCCCCTTACGGGTAAAACCCTATCCTTCTGAGGTAATGAAGCTGGTAAAAGTTAATCAATATTATAAACATTAATTCGATCAAATGACGAGGCTCTTTCTCTCGCTGCATGTGGGTACACCTATCTACAGTCACCATGCTTTTTATTCTTTTGTTTGCGACTCACATACAACACAAATCGTTGATATAGTTATGTACAATGTATGCTACAATATGTATTAGATAATTATCTATGAAAATTACGATTTTTAATACTGGCTAGTTTGAGAATCGATATCTTTCATTCTACTTAGAATTACAAAATTAAATTAATTATATAATGTAGCTGACATTTATTTTAATATATAAATTTTTCATTTGTCTTCCCGCTTTAGACTTTCTTTAATATAGCTGTTTCTGTGAGCATAGAAAAATCAAAATTCCGCGTTATTCTCCAATATACGCGTTTTGTCATGGCACCAACGCAGCACAGACGGCGCGCAATACCAATGACGTGTATTGAACCAGGTATGGCAAGTGAACGCACGGTACGGTTTTGGTTTGATAGCTTTCCTTCTAGCAATTTTAATCTCAACAATAAGACCGTGGTCGATCGGAGATGAAAGTCGATAACGATTAATTGAAAGTCATATTGGCAGCAGATTCATCTTAAACCCACGTCGGAATTAGCAACAGTATTAGCATAAAACTATACGTTAATTTACGTCAAATTGGAAAGATAAAAAGTTCGGAAAGTACCGGTACCCTATGTACAGTATGTAGACAAAATACAACAAAAATAAAATCGCGCCAAGCCTTTCCTTAACTTGTTGAAAAGGCACACAAGTGAAAGGATTCTGAATCAGATTGTCACTTGAGATAAAAAGTGAATTCTGTATGCAAATCGAAAACGTCCGTCGCTCTGGTTGAACACCTTGAAGGCAGACAAATCATGTCCTAAACGCAAATCGAGTCAAAAGAACTTCTTTTGAGTGTATGGTGGATATGTGGCGACATTGTTAATAACAGCTTCCTGGACCTGGCACAGCAATTACTGCATAAGTGTACGGTGTAGAATTCTTAATGATGATGAATAAGCTCGCCGTTAAACAACCCAGACTTGTCTATTATTCTAGTCCACTCCTTCTTCACGACAACACTGGTCCACACACGGCATAACGGATCGTCTCAAAACTACAGAAGTTACGACTGGAAACTCTCGTCACCCACCATACTCTCCAGAACTTACTCCAACAGATTTCCATTTTTTTCGTAGTTTAGATAATTTTTTACCGGGGATAAATTATAAATCCGACGAGGCGGTAAAAATGCTTTTAAAGAATTCATCGATTCCGTCCGTCCTCAAATGGCAAAAGTGTATGGACAATAATGGTCGTTTAAAAAAGTTTTTTTCTATTTAAAACGGCAATTTCGTAGGACCTAATATTTTTGTGAAATTTATTATGGATTAATGAAGACTCTTTATAGTTTCATGTGTTTGTGTTTTTTATCTTATGGGAGGGATAAAATGACTTTTCCTCATAATTCAAGGGGGTAACAAGATTGAAATGGTTATGAAACGCTGCTTTACAGGTTTCTTCTTGACAGATTAGCGGAACAATAAATTCGAACTTGTAATAGAATATTTATGTTCTTGATTTCTTTACATATATTTGGTTTATTTATATATCACTTCACATATGTATGTACAATCGCAATACATTTTCGTCACACGTCGCTTGCGGATGCCAAACATTGTAGTAATAATTTAATTTCAAGTATAGTCGCCAGTTATTTAAATTATCGCAAATTGGTTCGTATTTCTATATATGCGAGTAACTGTGTATTTCATTAGTATTACACATTTTTGCCTCTATTATCCTTGTAACGGTTTATTTGGGGAGCGTGTTGATTAGTTTATATTAACACATATTTACATATATTAATAAATATACGGCTAGATATTAATACTTATACGGCTAGTGAAGACAGGGCGCTATGGCGCTCATTAGGGGAGGCCTATGTCCAGCAGTGGACTAGTATAGGTTGATGATGAATACATATTTAAAAACAAGCTATGCCTCGCGATTTCACCCGCGATAAATGTTTAGTACCTCTCATTAGGTTCAGTCTCGTTAACTTATACGAGTATAACATAATAAGAACATAAATCGCACTCTTAGTTCCTGAGACTAGCGGTATGTAGGAATACAAGCTCTCCGATCTTATATTATTACCATAGACATATTAAATGCTTATATTACTGCGAAAAACGGTAATAATTTTATTTCTTGTTTTATTTACTGCGAAGAATGGTAATAATTTTTTTTCCGTGTCAAAGTTAATTGTTGGCTTAGTATCCAAGCTTAAGGTGAGGATAGGTTCACTTTTTGATCTACATTAAGGAAACCGCATTTCTCATGCCAGGAGAAGAGATTTTACGAGAATCAAACCGGCGCGTAGGTTTACGCCGTGTTTGGATCGTTTTTAAATGACCTTAGTTTTGTCAAGTCGTAAGTGTGTAATTGGGTTAATCAACTTTTTTTGGTTCAAGCCTAAACCCAAACATTATTATAAAATTATCACAAAAATGTCATTGCTTTACCAAAAAGTAAAGTATTTAAAAGAAATCGCTGTTTGATGATTTATAATACTTCAGTATAGAATTTTGTTTTTATCGGGCGGCCAGAAATATGCGCCACACGTCAAACGGCTTGTTCGTGCCACTACACCTATATTTATAGACCCAAGCCGAGTGTTAAAATATTTAAATTTTACATTATCTCCCAAACTATTCGTCCAAATATCATGCTATTAATTGCTAAGTTTATCTACATAAAATTGCCTTGACAATGAAGTAACTTTCGTTCGTAAGGATTAATATGCTATGCCTAAAATAATGCTCATAAATCACTCTTCTATTTTCAATAAAACTTCGTCATAAAATACCTTGTTGTGGCTTATGTATAAGAGATAGGCATATTGTATAGCGAACTTTTTTTACTAAGGAAAATTATTTTTGTAACACTGACCATTACGCCAGCGCACGCGGATAAAGCAGTTAGGGTGCGCTATTTATTTCGACTTACTTAATAAAAATTTAAGGCTAGCTAAGAGGTGAAGCCTAATGTTAGATAGCATATATTATTCCTCATGAATCTGGCTATCGTATACAAAAAGATGTTTTTGACCCGACTGTTAGTTTCAGAGATTAGCGTGTTTAAACAAACAAACAAAAAAACTCATCCACTTTATTATATTAAGTATAGAGAGATAGATATAGAGTTTGGTTGAGTTGTGCTGGTTTTCCGATGACGGCCAAGTACTTTATAGGAAGAAAAATTATGTTTTATTGATAAATAATTGGCCACTCAAAAAGTGGATACGGTAAATGACTTCGAAACAATAGCATGGAATGTGATTTTCCATGTTGCCACAATAACTTTTAAGTAAATTTAAGTAAAGTAAACCATAGTTTTTCAATAATATGACTCAACATTTAATATAGTTACCAACAATGATTTAAACACGGAACAACATACCTATATATTTGCAGCATAATAAGGTCATGAAATTGAAATCAATACCAATGACAAAGGCAAAAGCACCAGCGACGACAATAAAAAAAAAACAATATTCCCGTCGCTTATGCTCCTTGACCCATATATCCATCATTGAACCCTAGACCTTAAACAAACATCCGGATTTCAGTTTGTAGAATTTATCAAACCAAACACGAATGTTTTTAAATTATGTATTCGTATAGATAGCTTTATAACACGTTGCGTAGTCTTGCGGCTCAGATCTCACTTTCCTTTGTTACCTTAATAAACGATTATGTACTCATTACTCATTAGATACCTGTACTGCGAGCTGGTAAAGAACTATTTCCCCTTGCTCCAATAATTTGTGTATCCTGTTCACTGTACGCGCCACTGAAGATTTAGGATCAAGGAGCACCGCCTCGGCGAGATCGAGCCACTCTCTCACCGGTGCTGGAACTACGCCCGGTATGGATTGCTGTTTCACGAAATCCACAAAGTGCTTGTATTGACCGTCGATCAGTTGTGATTCCTCTGCCACTTTGTTCCAAAGCCAAAACTTAACAGGAGGCCTGGGAATCGCAGGCAACGACTCGATATAATTGTCGAACGCAGCAAAAACCTTCGTTAGCTCAACGTCACCACCTAAGTCCCCTTCCCGCCACAGCGGATTGGTGACGTTCCTCCACAGGTTCATTTCGATGCCGTAGAACTTGGCTCGTACATCGTCAATCGGCGTAATGTCGTCGGCCGTTGCTATTGCTAACAGCGCAATAAACGCTGCAATTTTCATTGCGATCCACTCGAAACGCACAGTTCGTCCGAGACGCGGTCTGACGAACACTAACGGACGCGGAGGGGAATGGGCTTCGGCTCACCGACACCGTACAAGAGTGGGGTCGCGTTTTTATGCGGTACGATATATCGATAATAGTTGATATAATAAACGTAAATTAAAATTTGTGCGGTTTCGGAGTTACGTTTGGAATAGAAATGAAGTATTTAAAGACTGTATTTCCTGACTTTATGAATTTAATTTGAATTGTTTTTACTGGTGACGCTTTTCTGCGGCTATGATAATACGGCACAACGATATCAAGGTTTGACGAATTGCAGTAATGTATTTATTTGAAAAAAAAACCAATTACTAAATAATATTGATCTTTGTTTATATTTTTATTATTTAAAGTTATTACCGAAGAAAGATTTCGGTTATAACGACGTTGAATGAACTATTATAATTCTTCGGTATATCCGGAAGTCGCTATATGCATAGGTAGAAAGAAAAAAACAAATCAAGGAAGAAAGAAAACAATATTTATTGCCAGACAATACAGCCGCACAATGCACCTAAATTCTTAGATTTAACTTTACCTATCTGAATATTTATAGACAAAAGCTTATAAATACTAGTGCTAACATCTGTGAATGTAAACAAAGGATATCTTTGTGTGTTCGCTTAATGACTCAGCCGTCGCTAGTCGCAATATCTTGTTGAAAAATTTATTCGTATTTTTATAAAAAAGGGCAATAGCTAGTCATAATATTTACTGCCTATCTATCGGCATAGTTATCGTATAATAATAGAACAACAATAGACCGATGGAATTGAGTCATCTGTGGTCGTAGCGTACGAGAGTGTAAAATAAGGTAAAAATTTGTAGTATCTATTTAAAAAAATCATATCTTAGGGACTACTTAGGATATATTTTGTTTTGTATTTTATCTGAACCGCCATAAGTTCTGCAATGTGCCATTCATTACCGGACGCTCTTTATAAATGCTGCTAACCTGTTTCTTACTCTGGTACAGAAAAATTGCTTATAATAATGTATATCGATAGTTTATATCGATATATTTCTTTATGTCCCTATTGAGATCGACCCATACATTAGAACTGTTAACTGGAGACAAAGTTCGGGATACTGTTAATGTGACTTCTAATTCCTTTACTTAAAGCTGAATTACATATAAATCTCGTTTGAAGTGAGTTTGTTATGGCCATTGTTATTATTACGCTTGTACGCCGTGTCAGCTGGCGACTCCCGCGCAATGTTTTTGTTTGTTGAACGTGCGAAACAAATGATTTTATTACTGTTCTTTTTTTGAAATCTTAACTTGGCTATCTTATTGTCCACTGTCGACATATAATTAAGCGTCATCTGAACGAGAACTAAGTGTGTTATTAATTGATGATTTTAGGCTCCAAAGCCAAGAGAATCGATTTTCTATAGTGGCGGATTTCCCTTAAGGCCAACTAGGCCCAGGCCTAGGGCGGCCAAATATTAGGGGTGGCTAATCATGGCAAAAATATACTAATGCGAACATGTGATGACAATAAATAACATTAGGTACAAGAAAGCATAATATAAAGTATTAACACACCAGACACGAAAAAAAAACTTTTAATTAATTGTTGACTTCATAAAGCAATACTCTATTACTATCAAATTTGAAATGTTTTATTCAAATTATATTATACGTCACAGTAAACGATGAGCTGAGAAGGGGGCGGCTGGTACTACAGGGCCTAGGGCAGCCAAGACTGCTAGTCCGCCCTTGTCTATAGCCCGCGGTAGGACATTGTCCTATTCCTTTTCGGTAGTTAATAGCCCGACCACAGCATCACCTATCGGATCTTAACATAGGTATGAATTAGCCGTGATCACGGCTCCGGTCGCGTGGACTACAGAATGCAGTCGGTCAAGCGCACGCGCGAATCTTGTTGCCCCGTCTTTTGTAGGTATTTTATGTAGTACATTAATTTGATATATCTTATATGGTTTACTCAGCGTAAGCCATTTAACAGACTCAAGATTTTTATACATCAATATTTAACAATAGTATTATAGTAAGTAATAATTTAACTATGTTTATAGTATGTTAAATATAATCCAAGACCATCGTTCTTAAAGAGTAAACACACCAGTCGCTGTCAGAGCTGACATGTAGGTACATTTTTTTTTATTTCGTGAATTATCGTGGTAGTTTTAATGCGGGGTGCAAAGATCCCAGGTAGCATGGATCGGCATTGTCTAAGAATAGGACTTGTCAAATATTTGTGCTTTTACAACACAATATTCTAACCATTACTTATAGTGATGAGTTCAACGAATATGTTGTCTATTTAAAAAAATTATGTTTATTGCTGTGTCCGCTTCGTAATTGTAGCTTTTTGTGTCGCGTAAATATTTTTGCAGAAACATCATCTTAAGCACTATTATGGTATTAGGCCTATCAAATAATTGAAACAAAGTCCTGTATAATCCCTAATTGGCTATTAATAGTAGAGAGTGCTTAGGAAATATCTGCATGTACGTCAAGCCATTACACACATCAGGTTCAAAGCTAGAGTTACCGAAAAATTCAATGTGGCTATAGGCCTGTAGGAAAAAATCTTCTGTCGAATCTACTTAAGTAGGATAAGGGTGAGAAGGAGAAAATGGCATGGTCGCAGACGCGGAACTCGCTCTGAGGTCTCCTGACGACCATCATCAGCTCGATCAGAACTTTATTTACTGACGTTTAAATTACTGTCAAACAGATATGGATTGAATTTCTTCTCTTACGTTATCGACCGACCCGTTCTAAGTAGTACAATATTTAGCTTAGAATTTTAGCTCCTATTACTATAATAATAAGCGTTTATTTTACCAGACAGAAAAACTGTCTATAAAAATTTACCTACCTCTTATACCAAGCGTATTGCAAGTCAGGGCCAGGAACCATGGCACTCTTTCAAAAGTTTCGAGATCAGCTAAGATAATAATTTAAAACGGAAATGTCGCGAAAGTACAAACTCAAGAAGAGATGAAGTTGTTCTGCAAATGAAAAGGCAACTGCTGTTGAGGCTTCAGTGAAACGACTGGCTTTAGCTGTGAGTCTGCATTTGCAACGTATGCTTAGGTACATCATACAGCTCATACAGCGGTGGTCCTAAGGTACAGCTTGTTCGTAACACCGCCGCACCGTAGCTATTTATAGAACAAGGTTCAACACTATTTTTAGAGGAACAAATAAGTATTAAACAAAATTTTTATGTTTTTATTCCTATTGAATACGTTAAAACTTACTATTTTTTCCTAAATTGACTGCAAGACTGTATTAAATTCAAGACAATGTCGCTCTACCCTAGGGCAGGTCGCTAGGGCCAGTGCTGGGTTTAGAGATCCGAGTGTAATATTAATGAAATCTCCCATAATTATAAAGGAAATAATGGAAAAATTATGTTGTTTTTGACATATTAAAGAAAACACTATTAAAATAGTTTTTATATACTAACTGACAATAGGCATACAACTTCTTCACGCGACAGCTAAACTCCCTAACTGTACTAAGCAGGTCGGGTCAACAAGATTTCCCTTACTACCTATCTGTTAATACACAAGTACACAAGCCTGTATTCGGGTAGCTATATGGGTACTTACATTTCTGATATTAGTTATTCACTCATAGCAGAGACAAGTGACCCAGCAACGTAAATGTTTAAGTACAACTTTTCAATTGTTCCATTTTAAATTATTATTTTAATATTAGCTTTATAACACTCGGAAGTTGCACAAATTAAGATTAATATTTGTTAATATTTTCGATACATTTTAAATTGTGTTCGTTTTTCTAAGTGACATTACGTATTTTTAATCTGATCGAAGATTTATATTATCAATAAAAATATATGTGGATTACAAAAGAATTGTATTCAATTAAAATAAGCTAAGTATTCAATCAAAATAAGCTAAAAATTACAATGAGTATATTATTTTCTTATTGTCAGGTGTCCGTCGGATATCTCTTATCATCACAAATCAAAGTTCTATAATCAAAAGAATTGTATTCAAACAAAATAAGCTAAAAATGAGCATGTTATTGTCAGGTGTCCATCGGTTATCTCTTATTAGTTACAAAGTTTTATTATCAAACGCTTAGAACTATAAATAAAAAAAAAAATCTCACAACATTCACTTTTTTAAATATTATCGGATATCTACTAGATTCAATATAAGCATCCTTATTTTTTTTTCTCTTTTTTCTTCTTACAATATCGATGTTTAAAGCACTACTAACACTAATCGATGCTTAAATTTTGAAATATTTTTATAAGTACTTGAAACCATTTTGTTTAAATTATTTATATATTCTGACTCACTTATATTGATAACTCCTAAGTTAAATGCAATGGCAAATTATATACTGTAAACAGTCATTCGCTTCTTAAATAATAATGGAACCAATAAATGAAATAATATTTATATAAAAACATTTCTATACATTTTTGTTAACCATTAATAATAAAATCCATACACCTATAAATTACATTATCACTTCCAAAGATAATTAATTATTCAAATATTAGTTTAATGATAATTAATGGATCAAAATAAGAGGAATCGTTTCAATTTAAATTGCTCTTGAAATGATGTAGTTGTTTTTTTTATTAATTTTGATATCCGACGACCCTTTAAAATTAAATAATTATCTTAAAAGTAACGTTTTAAACAATTTAATTTGGTTCTATATTACTTAATAACTATGCCTACAGCACGGTGGAGAATATTGACTTTCCTGAACACAAACTCTCGAAACTTGTGTACGTCTAGGAAGGTAACGTTTATTACAATTCGACATCAGAGCGGTCTTGATATTTCCATCGTACTATATTTTACAATTTAAAGGCAACCCTTAAATATGAAGTCAGTTCATAATCGGCATGAAGTCAATCGGCTCCGTCACCTCCAATTCAACTAACTCTTCTGGTGGTTGTTCCGCCTTCACGTGTCTCCCGTACGGGTACGTGATTAGTTTGACCGCGATAAAGCCGCCAGAGTTCTTAGCTCCTCTGTGGATGATGCCAGCACCGCTGATCAGCGTAGACCCTTGTTAATAAATAATTTATAAGATGTTATTAAACCAGTCATACAAAAACCAGTGTGATCACATGGCATACAGCATCCCCCTTCCTCTTGCATCATCTTTTTTTCTTGCCTACAGATCGACAATCCATCGACGATCGCCGTTGACATGCCGGCTTGCAAGCCTCTCATCAGCTGTTTCCGAAACGCGACAGTCCAAAAGAGAGTCACTGTGAAAGGTTTAACGCTATGTGCATGGTGGTCGTTACCCAGTCGGGTATAGATCCCTACCAGATATACCTACATCGGTTGATCCCAGTACGCGAGCCGGCTAAGTGTGACACTATAGCGGTGTATACCATAAACCATACTTCCAGCTAACAACAAAAATAATACTGAGTTTGCAACTTAATTTGAAAACGAACAAAATTTATCTGGTCCGTATATAATGCTTCTGACAAACCTTGAGAGTGATTTAGGTTGGTATACTTCTCTTTTAGGCAATAAATACCGACGTAGAACAGTGTTTGATAATCGACAGTGAAAGGCATCACGATGAGCATAAAGTCCCTAAGTGTTCCCTTACCTTTCCCGGGCAGTACCGGTTGCACGTCGATGAACGGTACCGTGCTCTGTGCGGCGTCGGCGTCGAAGTCCGAATGGGTGAATTCTAAATACTGGTCATGCTTTGAATCTACTGTCAGTGGTATGCGACTTGCTGTAGGGATGTCTGGCTTGTGCAGCTCAAGCTTTGTCCTGAAATTCGAGATTACGTCAAGGGAAACATTAAATTAATTGGTGGGCATTCATTTCGCTAACAAGATTCAGTAACAGCATTTAATATATTAACATTATATGTGGTCGACACCATAAAAATGTTACTATGTTTTTCAAATATTTCATACGTTTCAATTAGCGTTCTTCCAAGACAAGAAGTCATGATGTTTAATGCGCATCATTCATTATTACAATATTTGTCTTGGTCCTTGGTACCTCGGCAGTGATGAACCTTCCGTGTTGTCATTGCTGATCCACTGGCTCTTTTGAGGGGAGAGACGGCCCGACGTATAGTTGAACGGTGTTGAACGGATCTCGAAGTGCAAATGCGCACCGATCACCTTGAACCTGTAGCAATGAAAGAAATAAACATTAAAATTAAATTAAATCTATATCTTACCTTCGGAGATGACCATAGAAAATGCCATTTTCATAAGAGGTTTTAAATAAAGTACATCATGCAAAATTATAACTTTCTGGAAATTTCAAGATTTGCGTCCTTCTAAGAAATATAATGTCGCAAAGGCCAGAAATATAAAGTTTTCCCTAATTTAATCTTATATAAATATAATTATATACAGCCGGTGCCTATATATAATTGAGAATCCACTAAGACTATCATCTGATCCCACAAAAGATATTCAATATAAAACACTAACCTAACACCAGTTAAAACCGATCCTTCAGGAGAATCCAGTTCATCCAGATCAATAGCGCGCCTTTCATAAGTCAAAGTGTGATAATCTACATCCTCCTTGAATTCCCAATCCAGGGGATCAAACTTCTGGACCGGCACCCAATCGCCAGCTTCGACGAAACCTCTCTCTTTTAACGTGCCGTCATGGACTTGAAGGTGGAAAACCCTTTCGTGTTTGACCAGGCGGATTCCTGTGACAACTCTGAGAAATAATTGACACGTAGGTAAGTGCATCTAGAGTAAATGTCTTATTAATACAGAAATGGTACCCGCACACCCATGCTGTTAACCTTCATAGTACCTCTATGAAAGATTTTTTCAAAGAAAGGATAGTTAAGTAAAAGATGATACATACGTTTCTACGTCGTACTTATAACACACAGAAGACGATAGCAAGGTATCTGTAACTACACTGTTTTATTTTGTATCTGTAACTAAAAAAAATGCTTAGGTGAAGAATTTTCATTCACCTTTAAAAGTTTTGTTCTTATCATGAAAATTACAAAAAAATCACGCAGGTTTAAAGCAAGCATAGAAGGACCTGACAAGATTATCATTTCTACAGCAGCGATGGAAACCTCTATTATTACAAGCTGTTCAGTTTGGCTCTTTATACAAATGGTGATATATTAAGAAGAAGCTCAGATAAGCAATGTAAATAATAAACACGAAACCACTACTTTACACCGATTCAATTAATCAGTTAACCGAAGTATTATACCGATAAATTAGACCCAAGTAAATCTGTCGAGGCAATTACTGACTTGTTTTTAAATATGTCAGCTAATGCTTCCTTCGTGCTGAAGAAACGCTCAGAGCTGTCGACTTGATCCTCGCACAAGCAAAAACAGTAGGAGCAATGGAGTAGGTTCCATCTCCACCACGAGTCTACCTTTGAATGAAAAAATCACATTTGAGTATTTTGATTTTTCTGTTCAACTTTTCTCTGCATTCACGGTGTAAGAGTCAGCCTTGTTGTGGACTCTTAAATGGCTCCCAAGAGGGATGTAGCTAAAACAAACCGAGTGTGCGGGTCTTCGATAAATAAAGAACTAACTTGTTGTTGTTGACGTCTGAAGTTGTATCCCAGAGACTGAAGTACCGGTCGGAGTCGGTCGCGTCATCGCATAGGCACATACAGTACGAGCAATGCCAGAATAACCAACGCCACCACGAGTCCACCTAGAGACGACTTGAACAATCTCAATTTTTTAAGGCTTTACTACATTTATTACGGTTTGACTTTAACATAGCTACCGCCGAATTTGAGCATGTGAAGGGATGGGGAGCTGTTCTTATGGGGAGTCACGAACCTAACCAATTTTATCGTCACAACGGAAAAATGAAAATATCTCACACAAAACACAAAATGGCACAAAATGTTGAAATAGGTCGCACTTGAAGTAAACCAAACAAAGATCGATCAACAAAGTTAATTAAAAAAAAAAGTACAAACTCAACTAAATAAGTAGAAAATAATATTTTTCATTACTTCAAAGCAAAGAAAATTAAACGACAATCAATGAAATTATTGATACTTATACAGGTGCCTATTCACAATTTATAATCAGTTATTTTTGGTGGAACATCGCCTCGCTAAGTGTATTCTACTGTCTGTATCATGGTGACTGTTCTGAAGAGCTGTTCAATCTAATTCCCTCCTCTCCTTACTTCAACAGAACCACACGCGTTGGGCTCCGGAATCACAGTTTTACGGTAACTTCCATCTCGGCACGAACTAAAAAGTTATCTTTGTCATACCGTGAAACTGTGGCACGATCTCCCGACCAATGTGTTCCCTCCTTCTTATGACATCGAGTCGTTCAAACGTGAAGAGATATTTAAACAGGCCGGCATAACAGCGGCGACCGCCGATGGATTTCGATCTCTTGGTGGTCGTCGTTGTATTTGGATTGTACTGTGCTTACCATCAGGGACGTTCTGTCAACGTATACTGGTTCACTGCGCTATATCTAATATCACAAATGAAGCGTGTACCAAGTCGCGTGTATGTTTCTGTGTGGTGAATAACGAACACCGTCGCCCGTCAATGAACTGTTCTGATGTAGATTTGTAGATTATAAAACGCTTTCGAAGCCCACGCGACTAGTTATAGATGTGCGTAAGTTCGTTTTTGTTTCCGGCCGAAGTCGCTTCGTTGAGTTACCAAGTATTTGTATTGTTGCAAACAGCGCGGCGCAATTCACAGAAGTTATTAATAACTTATAACCTAATAATAAAATTGAAAATAGACTTGTTGGCGACATACGAATATGTAATTATTGAATAGAGACATACAAATAAGTTATTTTCATAGATATATTTGATATAATTATGTTAAGAATGTGTTAAGAAATAGAATATTGATATTTTGTTTACAATGTATGGAATATGTATAGGGTTGGTACTAGATAATACGATTTTCTTGAGATGTATGTTTCATCGGTTTAAGTAACCATTAATTATTGAAATATGTATTGAATTTGTGTTTAATATTATAGAATTATAGATACAGAATAGAATGCAACAAAGATAATAATAAGATTTATAATAGTTTAATAGTAATATATAAAATACATAGACCGGACGGCGGGTTCGCCCATAGAAATTAAGGTTTTTTGTAAATTATTATAAAATGGTAAATTTAACGAATAAGATTCAATTTGCATTATATAGAGCATAGAATAAGGAAAATAATAATGTATAATACATGTATGTAAGGATTATAAATAAAGAATTATAGAGCGGGAAATAGGCCGACCAAAGTGAAAATAGATAACAATAGTGAACCGAGCTCTCTAGGCGATAGGGGCTCTCTTTAAGGTAACGCCTCGGAGTACTTAAGCTCGCGAGTTTTGTACTGGGGCATGTGATTTAGCGTCTATAGATAGATGTCAATCCGACAGATGTCAATAGCAGCAATACGAAGATTGGTCGGCCTAAGAACGCTCCGCTACTAAGAAGATTTTGGTGTTTCATTGAAGAGTCGTCGCTTCGGGTGGATATTGAGGTGCAGTATTGCACCCCCCCCCCTCTCCTCGGACCCTTCATCTCCGCCTCGAGGCTTCGAGTCGCCGGTACATTAGTAGGGGTGTCACGAGACGGGCATCCGGCACATACAAATTTCGCCCGTCCCCCTCCCGGGTACTCGTCACCCCCCCTCTCCTCAGTCGAGGGAAGTGACGCGGACCCAACAGTTGGTCCTTCGAGCCGGATCCTCAACACCACTACGAGATGCCAGTCACAAGAAGCCAGAAGGGTTCATCGAGGGAACAGGCGCCTGAAAACACAGAAGCCATCGCGGCAGGGACTCAAGCACAGCAGAGCGGCTCAGGAACTACGGAGTTCACTTCATACGAGACCACCATGACCGGCACGACGCGTGACACGACAACGACTTCCCAGGGTCATGAAGACAAGGAAGCATCCACCGTGAGGAGGAACCGCCCTGCATCAGTGAAGTCACAAAGAAGACGCAAGGAACTGGAGGCCCGCGCCGAGTTAGCCGAGAAGGAGCTTCGGGAAGCACAAGCAGCCACGGTAGCCGCCAGGCTGCGCTTAGAAGTCATACAAGCCGAAAATGAAGAGGATGAAGACTCAATTATAGAAGAGCCATTGGACCGGGTGGACCACGTCAGGGAATGGGTCCAGCAGTCTGCAGAAGGATTCTCCAAGAAGGGACACGAGGGGGAGGCATCCAAGGAGGGGTGCATAGGGATTCCCCCACCTTCCGCCGACAAGCCCGACACCAAGGCAGATATGGACAAGAGTCACAGGAACCTCGCAAGGGCTATTGCTGAAGAAATGAAGAGCGTTCACATCCAAGGTCAAGTGCTGCAACCGGACTACATACATCAGCTGCCATTCTTCGATGGTGACTCAAGGGAGTGGATGGCATTCAAAGCCGTCTACGAGGACACAGCCCCACTCTTCTCCGACGTACAGAACATGGCAAGGTTAAGAAGAGCCTTGAAGGGGGAAGCAAGAGAAGGAGTTCGCAGTCAACTATACTCCGAGAGCACACCGGGGGAAGTGATGGAAGCCTTGAAGCGGTGTTATGGAAGAGCGGACGCGCTGGTTCTGGCAGAACTGGACAGAATAAGGAAGCTGCCACCGATCAGCGACAACCCGTACGACGTGTGCCTGCTCGCAAGCAACGTGAACAACACCGTAGCGGCGATACGAGGACTGCGGAAGCCACAATACCTCCAGTCACCAGAGATACTAAGGAGCATCGCCGACAAGATGCCAGCCATATTGAAGTACCGATGGTATGACTACGTCGCGGACAAGGCTGAAGGGGATCCTGACCTGAACCTGATGGCAAGATTCCTGAACAGGATGGCGGATCGATGCGGACCACACGCCACACCAGAGGCTGCTACGAGGAAGCAGATACCAAGAAGGCAAGCTGCGCATACGACGACTGATCACATCAAAGAAGAGAGACCAGGAAGAGAGAAGCAGGGGATTGATCAAGGAGGAAGAGAGAAGACTGCATGTCCACATTGCCGCGAGGGACATTTCCTTCATGAATGTCCGAAGTTCCGTCAAGCACCTATGAAGAACCGATGGAATATCGCGAAGGAATCGCGGTTATGCTACAAGTGCCTGAGCGGACGACATCAAAAGGAGACCTGCCGTCACCCTCCATGCCCAACCTGCAAACGTTGGCACCATAGCTTGCTGCATGAAGAAAGAAGAGAAGAAACGAAGCAAGAAAAAGAAGTGGCCAACAACGTGAGACTTCCTGTGAACTGCACCAGGTCATCGAGAGCGTACCTGAAGATGATTCCTGTCGAGGTTTATGGACCAGCAGGAGAAGCCAGGGTCTTGGCTCTGCTGGATGAGGGGTCAACGGTCACCCTATTGGACTCGACGGTAGCTGAGCAGGTCGGCCTCGAGGGACCCAAGGAGACGCTTCATTTGGAAACCGTGGGTGGGCAATCCATGGTGAAGAAGGATTCGATGAAGCTCAACATGCAGATAAGAGGACTGCACCAGTCGAAGAAGAGAACAGTCACCGGGGCACGCACCATTGATGACCTGCACCTGACGCCTCAGCGACTGGAGAAGAGCACCATAGAGAACTGCGCTCACCTTAAGAAGCTGATGAAGCAACTGCACTACGAAGAGGGTTCTCCCAAGTTGCTGATAGGACAGGACAACTGGGAACTCATCATATCGAGAGCGACGCGCAAAGGAAAGAAGAACCAGCCAGTGGCATCCTTCACTCAGCTCGGATGGGTGCTGCATGGCTTCGATGGAGGCACGTCGCGACCAGTCAACTTCGTGACATGTGCACACGTGTCAGCCCGTGAAGAGGCATTGGAGAAGTTGATGAAGGATCACTTCGCGGTGGAGTCACTGGGGGTCCTGCCGAAGTTGCCAAGCACAGACCAGGACCAGAGAGCACTGGACATTCTGGAGAAGACCAGCCGGCGCTTGGAAGATGGACGCTTCGAAGTTGGACTCCTCTGGAAAAATGATGAAGAGGAACTGCCAGACAACTTCAAAGCCGCTGAAGTGAGATTGAATGGAATTTTGAAGAAGCTGCATAAGGATCCGGAACTGAAGAAAGAATACGAAAAGCAAATAGAAAACCTCGTGAATAATGGATATGCAGAAGAAGCAGATCAAGATACAACCTCAAGACGGAAGTGGTATCTGCCACATTTTGCTGTCACGCATCCAACGAAGAAGAAGAAACGCCTGGTGTTCGACGCTGCAGCCAAAACAGGAGGGAAGAGTCTGAACGACCTGCTCTTGTCTGGGCCAGACCTGCTGCAATCGCTCTTCGGTGTCCTGCTACGGTTCCGGCAGAAACCAATCGCCGTGGTGGCTGACATCAAAGAGATGTTTCTCCAAATACGAATACGAGAAGAGGATCGTGATAGCTTGAGATTCTTATGGAAGGGCGAGCAAGCGAGTGGACCCATCAAGGAATACAGGATGACATCAGTCATATTTGGGGCCGCTTGTTCTCCAAGTGCTGCGATCTTCGTCAAGAACAAGAACGCTGCTGAATATCAAGATCAGTTCCCGGAGGCCGCTCGTGCAGTGGAGCACAACCATTACATGGATGACTACTTGCAGAGCTTCGATACAGAGGACGAAGCAACCAAGATAGCCCAAGAAGTCGACGTCATCCACAAGAAGGCGAAATTCGAGCTGAGAGGATGGGCATCCAATAGTCCCTCCGTGTTAAGAAGCCTCACCAAGGAAACTGGGCAGATGGAGATCGACCTTGGACCAAAGGAGGAGAAGACCCTGGGCTTACGCTGGTACACGGAGGACGACGAATTGGGATTCAGGACGTGTCTAGGGAAATTTAAGGAAGATGTCCAGCAAATAAGAGGACCTACCAAGAGGGAAGTGACGAGCGCCGTGATGGCCACCTTCGACCCTATGGGAGTGGCATCACCGGTTCTCATACAAGGGAAGGTTCTCATACAGAATATATGGAGAAGCGGCGTTGACTGGGACGAGGAAGTCACCGCAAGTGATCAAGAAGCATGGAGAGAGTATCTCGCGAATGTTCAGGTGCTAGAGACTCTGCGCATTCCAAGATGCTTCACGCACTCAAGCGACGAGGGGGAGCTGCACACGTTTACTGACGCTAGCGAGACTGCCTACGCTTGCGCGGTATATTATAGAGTGCGCAAAGAAGATGGAGGCTACCATGTTGCACTGCTGGCAGCCAAAGCAAGAGTGACTCCCCTGAAGCCGGTATCCATCCCACGGCTAGAACTGCAGGCAGCGCTGTTGGGCACTCGGATGACACGGACGGTGGAAGAAGAACTGGACTTGAAGATCAAGAAACGGACGTATTGGACTGATTCAAGCACGGTCCTCTCATGGATCAAGTCGGATCCGAGAACCTTCAAACCGTTCGTGGCGCATCGGCTTGCAGAAATAGAAGACCTCTCGAAACCACAAGAATGGCGCTGGGTCCCGACTAGCCAAAACCCGGCGGACGACGCAACAAGAGGAGTGCCTCGAGACTTCGGGAAGGATCATCGGTGGTTCAATGGGCCCGCTTTCCTGCGTCTAGAAGAGACCGGCTGGCCTGAACCTCGAACGTTCAAGGCAGAACCAACAGGAGAAGAGAAAGAGAAGCACACTGTCGGCGCTACGAGGACCCCAGGAGAACAGCTACCTACGCCAGAGCCTGATCGGTTCTCCAGCTGGACAAGATTATGGAGGGCGACAGCTAGAGTGCTTCAATTCATCGACCTGTGCCGTAAGCGGAAGGAGCTCACCTGCATATCCCGGAAGATGGAAAAGCAAGATCCGACCTGGAGAAGAGCGAAGAAGGAAAAACTCAAGAGCATTGTGAAGCCTACGACACCGAAACAAAGAGAGAAGTTCCTGCCTATAGACAAGATATACTTAGAGAGAGCAGAGAAGCTGTTATTGAAGAGAAGCCAAGACGAAAGTTTTGGAAGTTCGACGACCTCCGATCGACAAGGAAAACTGAAGAAACTCGATATTATAGTGGAGGACGGATTATTGAGGGTAAAAGGAAGAATTGACGCAGCCACGTTTATGGAAAGAGCATATCGACGTCCCGTGATCCTGGATGGCAAGCATAAAATCACGAGGCTGCTCATACATCACTACCACGCAGCATTCAACCACGGAAACCACGCCACCGTGATTAATGAGGTGAGACAGCGATACTGGGTTCTTGGGCTGCGGTCAACAGTACGGACAGTGGCGCATCAGTGTCAGTGGTGCAAAGTATATCGAAGCGCACCACATACGCCACCTACTGGAAACCTTCCGAAGGAGCGGTTGAGATTCGGCGAGCCTCCGTTTACGTGCACTGCCGTCGACTACTTCGGCCCCATGACGGTCACGGTAGGACGACGCCACGAGAAGAGATGGGGAGCGTTGTTCACATGCCTCACAACAAGAGCCGTGCATTTGGAACTGACGGCATCGCTATCGACCGACTCAATGATACTAGCTCTCCGGCGCATGGCGGCAAGGCGAGGAATGCCCAAGGTGATATACAGCGACAACGGTACCAACTTCGTCGGGAGCAACAAGGAATTGGAAGAAGCAGCCAAGTACCTGAGGACTGAAGATTTCGCTACAGCTGCGGGAAAGATAGGTGTCCAGTGGAAGTTCATACCACCTGGAGCACCAAACATGGGAGGAGCATGGGAACGCCTGGTCCGGTCAGTCAAGTCGGCCCTGGCCGTTACCCTGAAAGAGAGATGCCCACAAGAAGAGACACTACATACGCTTCTGCTAGAAGCAGAACACATAGTGAACTCAAGACCGCTCGTCGCGACGGAAGAAAATGAAAACGAAGAAGCCCTGACTCCAAATCACTTTCTCATCGGGAGATCCTGCGGGTCTCCAAGGATTGGGAGCTTCACTGATGAAGACCTCGCCGGGCGACGGACTTGGAGAGTGGCACAACGCATGGCTGACCATTTCTGGAGCAGGTGGCTCAAGGAGTACCTACCCACCTTACTCACCAGGAGGGTCAATGGAGGGACATACAACAGGGACCTGCAGTGTGGGGACACAGTGCTGATCGTGGACTCCACGCTGCCACGAAACACGTGGCCCAGGGGTGTGGTAACCAAAACGCACCCTGGACCAGACGGCCGCATCCGGATAGTGGAAGTGCGCACCGCATGCGGGACGCTGAAGAGACCGAGCTCCAAGGTGGTGCTGCTGGTTCCAGCGACGAGCGACGAGCAACGTGACGCCGGTACCAGACAGCCTTCAGCAATGTCGCCATGACTGGAGTTGGTGCTGCGCACGAGGGGGAGGATGTTGGCGACATACGAATATGTAATTATTGAATAGAGACATACAAATAAGTTATTTTCATAGATATATTTGATATAATTATGTTAAGAATGTGTTAAGAAATAGAATATTGATATTTTGTTTACAATGTATGGAATATGTATAGGGTTGGTACTAGATAATACGATTTTCTTGAGATGTATGTTTCATCGGTTTAAGTAACCATTAATTATTGAAATATGTATTGAATTTGTGTTTAATATTATAGAATTATAGATACAGAATAGAATGCAACAAAGATAATAATAAGATTTATAATAGTTTAATAGTAATATATAAAATACATAGACCGGACGGCGGGTTCGCCCATAGAAATTAAGGTTTTTTGTAAATTATTATAAAATGGTAAATTTAACGAATAAGATTCAATTTGCATTATATAGAGCATAGAATAAGGAAAATAATAATGTATAATACATGTATGTAAGGATTATAAATAAAGAATTATAGAGCGGGAAATAGGCCGACCAAAGTGAAAATAGATAACAATAGTGAACCGAGCTCTCTAGGCGATAGGGGCTCTCTTTAAGGTAACGCCTCGGAGTACTTAAGCTCGCGAGTTTTGTACTGGGGCATGTGATTTAGCGTCTATAGATAGATGTCAATCCGACAGATGTCAATAGCAGCAATACGAAGATTGGTCGGCCTAAGAACGCTCCGCTACTAAGAAGATTTTGGTGTTTCATTGAAGAGTCGTCGCTTCGGGTGGATATTGAGGTGCAGTATTGCACCCCCCCCCCTCTCCTCGGACCCTTCATCTCCGCCTCGAGGCTTCGAGTCGCCGGTACATTAGTAGGGGTGTCACGAGACGGGCATCCGGCACATACAAATTTCGCCCGTCCCCCTCCCGGGTACTCGTCACCCCCCCTCTCCTCAGTCGAGGGAAGTGACGCGGACCCAACAAGACTAATAAATAAATAATTCATTTTTAAGTACGTAACCTATTGCCGTTCGTCAACAAGTTTTTTATCTAAAAGTTATTTTTGATCTTCTTTGGATCTATACTATGTACTTTGTGTTTCGTTTTTAGCATCACAGTATTTAGCGGTTGGAAATAAAGTATTTTTGCATAGGTACTTTATTTTTTAATGAAAAAATATAAAATATATTTATAGAAATTAAAGTATCTACGATACGTTATTATAAAGTATGGTTGGTAACTCTACTTGGCCCGAATCAGGTTGTTTAGTGTACTAAAGTTTGTTACAACAGAATGAAAATGCAAATATAATTCTTACCTGGGTCCTACCTCGCATGCAACTACCGTACTTGCCGAGGGTTTTACCGTTTTCATATTGAATCCATTCGTACCGGCGTTTGCTGTATCGACTCTACAAAATTACAAATTTACTATTATTTAACGTAGTCCTTAGTACGATTTTATTGTGAAACCTAATTGGCTGTAATCAAAATTATAGGTTCTTTAGCGCATGTATTTTCTGTATGCATATCAGGTGGAGTGGACCTATTATTCACTGTTATGCTGATACGGCAAATTAACACAGTTTTAAACTAAATACATTGATTTCATTAATATGATATACTAGCTGTACCCGGGGCTCCGATCGCGTGGCCTACACAATGCTGTCAGTCGAGCGTGCTTACAAAAATGCTTATTGTGTGTGATCCTTAGAAGATAATCATATGCTATCGTTGACTTTTTTGTAAGCATTTTTAAGATCTACAATTATACTCAATATCTCGTGCGGTTTACTGAGCGTAAACCATTTAAACGCCCCAAATGCGTCTTTTTTCCGAATTGATTCACCATTACCGTCACTGTTTATTTCGTATGTTACTTTATCTTGTGACACTTGACACAATGTTCAGATACACTACCAGCAGCTACATCTTCAGCATCGCGCGTTTTATTTATTAATATTATTTTGAGATTTCATTAGTTGAAAATTAAAATATTATATTTTGTTGTGTAACATTTCTAGTCAAGTACATTTGGTCATTATAATTGTATGTACTGCTTTATGTAGTGACTTATAATTAAAAATTCTCTATCGCGAAACGAATCTCACAAAGAATCTCTTAATATTTAAGTAACAGGGAAAGTCATCTGGTTTTGTGAAATGGAATTACAGGCGCTAAAATCCCATCAAACGGAATTCCATTAACCGGGATTGAACAACAAACATTCCGCCTTCGGTCAAAGTTCTGACTGAACACAAGTCCTTATTGCAAGGAGCTAAGAAAAAAAAAACTTCAATTATTTACAACAAATAATTTTATTTTTGTAGGAGAAAACAAAAAGCTCAGAAAACCCTGACTCTCCCCTTCGTTCCTTCGTTGCGGAAATAAGTTTTCAGTCGTTTAATTATAGGGGGTTAGCCGACACGGGTCGGTTTTTGTTTGTCATGTTTTTAAACAGATCCGGTTAAAGTGGTGAGTATAACGACATAGTATTACGTGGATATTTATCGCGCGTGGAACATAATTCACTAAAAATGCTCCATACAGTTTGGCATGATCTGTAAATATTATGGATATATAGACCCATCCATATGTACCTACGGCTGTGAGGCCTGGACACTGACAAACAAAGAAGAAAATCTTGGCTTAAATGAAAATGCTACTAAAAATCATCCTGCGAGCTGTCAAAATAGACGATTACACTTGGAGGATCTGAAAGAATGCTGGGATTGAAGAGCTTGTAACCGAGCCCAACAATATCGACTAAATACATTTCATAGACTTTGCTGGATTGGTCACCTACAGAGTATGGGGACGGATTGAGCAGTCAAAGAACATACTTGGGTCAGCTATCTGGTCGTCGTCTATTTGGCCGGCCCAGGTATAGCTGGAGTGACAAAGTATAGACGGATCTGCGTTAGTTTCAAGTCGACAATTGTCAAGAAACTGCGCAAGATTGGCACAAAAAGCATGCTATTGTTTGGAAGGCCATAACACCCTTTTTGGATCGCATGGCCTAAATGTTTAGTTGTAAATATTATGAAAGCAAAATAAAATATTTATAATTTAAAAAGTCTCTTTCTCAATCAAGAAAAACTATAGATCAAAATCTACAATAATTTGCAGCAATATTCAGTGAATAACACACTGACTCCCCGAACATGTAATAAACTCATAATTCACACAGTTAACTTCAAAGAAATCCATTTGCTGAACTTCCTCATTCTCCCTCAATAAAAGTTATAAAGAATGGTATGCAAGTAGTAAAACAGCGCCACGCGAAAAAGGCAACGATATAACGAATCGAATTACACTTATGGTTACATAATTTATAATCGCATTCACTATCGTACTTAAGCAACAGGACTTTGGAACATAGGTTCCAGGTGGCCGCGAAATCTGTGTTATTTAACTACATCAAATTAGAAGAGGAACCTATCAGGTTGAAACTTTTTATTTTTGCAAACTTTTACAGACAATATTTTATTCAAGAAACACAAGTATATTGCAGTGAATTTACACATCTTTGTTGTCGAGTATTTACACTTTTATCAAATATATATATTCAATTGACACACACGTATGTTACAAATTATATCCTCCTATAACCTGGCCAGATAACATAGAATAGATGAATTAAATTTAAAAACATGTAAATCAGATAAGTGGTTTTCGCGTGAAAAGAACATAAACGGACAGACAGACAGAGTGATGTTGAGTGTTATATGAATAGATTAAAAGAATAAAGTTAACGATATAATATATTGTCTGCTCTATCCATCTAAAGTTGTTCTGTATATATCTACGGTCCGCAATGTTTTCGAGCTGAGAAAGGCCCAGAAGTAGGTCAAAGATTCTTAAAACATTAAAGTCAGTCAATTATAATCAGTGACCAACTTACCCACGCAGGACACACCGTCATGTCCGAGTCTATGTACTGGCAGTCGATAATTCTCCCTTTACAAGTTTTCTGCTTCGCGCAGAACTTTTCTTTAAAGCATCCGTAATTGTTCGCCAATGTGTAGTAAGCGCAATTCTCACCGCATGACCCGTCTGCGTTCATGTCTACTTCGTTTTCGATGTAGCCTTGAAGAAGCCTCGTTACTTGGTTAAACGTTTCGCCTGGGAATGCGTAAATTTAAGGCATAGAATTTAAATAATGATATAATCGAGCTCGCAGCTGAAATTAGTGTTATTGTTTATTATGTGGAATCTCTGAACGTATCAACAATTTTATCTCAGAAACGATTTAGTTTTCTGGTATCCGATATATGTAATCAATTATTAAATGTTTTACTAAGTACTCTCAATACTTTGACCCTATTGAAGCTAATAAAAGACTTTACTAATTAAGGTTTGAAAAGAGTAATTTATTCAAATAGGGTTTCATACCTTCAACATGCTGCGAAGGATTGCATTTGTAGATATCTCGATTGGCCACTGCGAGTGCATTCCTAACTACTTCAGCGGATTCACTAACCCGCTGTCCGTATCTCTGCCTGGTCAAACTAGCTTCCTGAGTGAAATTTCCTGGAAAGATAATTAACAGAAAAAAACTTGAATTCAGTTGATTATCAAAATAAAAATAATCTTATTCAATTTAGGCCTCAAGAAGGCACTTATATAGGTAAATCAAACACTACTACCGGTTGGTAAAGCATCACAGTCATCTAGAAGAACCGGCAAGAAACTTGCCTTTTAACTTATAATTGTGTATTTTGTGTAATTTATCAAAATTCATCAGTATAGGGTGTATAAAAATAGTGGTTGAAAGTATGTTAGCTAAAAATAATTTATGTATAACTATTGTCTTATAATTATGCACACATCATATATCTATTATTCTGAAATATAGCACGCATACCCTAAATTATGAAAATTCATCACTTTAGAGAGCAAAATAAATGAAACTTTGTATGGTGCAAATATTGTTTTGTTTATAATATGATGATAATTTATTAACCGCACATAAACCGCACATATGTTTCAATTATTATCTTTAGCAACACGTCATCTTTATTAATAAATATGTGGTTCTCTCAGTACATGTATTTTTTTCTAAATTTTCCGCCAGATATCCTATGTAAAGGACATTGAGCACAAAAATGCCCTTAATTCTTTTCTCTCTGTGTTTGTATGCCCGGATTGAACTTAAAAAGGGCTTGACCGATTCCTATGAAATTGTGTACACAAGAAACCTATGTCATCGGCTATAAGTATTTTCAATTAAACTTTTAGATATCTTTAAACATAAAATATTATTATTCATTCTCAACCGATTCCGATCAAATTTTGTAGACGAGAAGCATTAGTCATGTCGTTATATTTTAATAATGTGCTATAACTATCGTCAATAATACATTTAGGAATCTTAAAAAAATAGTTCTCAAAAGAATTTGATGAAATTTTGTACTAGGGAATATGTCATTTTCAATTGATAAGACTATATAAATTGACAATAATATGAATAAAAATTAAATTACGGAATGAAAATAAATACTGCGTAATAATAAACAGGCGCAACATTAGTGCATTTATATAGTTCATCGAATTAAATACTTATGATGTCAAAGCAAACAAAGGAATCTTGATTCGCATTTTAATAATTGTAATACTTTTTCAAATTTCCTCTAAAAAGTTAAACTGTGAATTAAAATAAAACATTTTGATCGTTACTTCAACAAAGAGAAGGAGAGAGAGAGTCAAAAATCTTCGCTAATTAGAAGACAAAAATATACTTTTCTAATTTATGATACATTCGTTTCTAATTATTCGTTAATTACATTTCGTATTATTACAACTGCTGACTATCTGTGAATGTAAACAAAAAATAAGAAAGCTTTATGATTGAGGAATTAACCTTTGTGTGATTGTTTGTTGAATCGGTCGTCGCCGGTCGCAATATCTGCAAGGGATATCTAGGAGCTTGTTACAAATAGTTCATTAAACTAGTCGCTATACCCGAAATCGGTGTTACATCCGAAGTCGCTATAGCCCAATTATTTTCCTCTGAATATATATTTTAAATTCAAGGGACTTAGTGTTACGTTGCTATAACCTTTATATATATATATGCGTTGACGCATTCATTGACCGCAACAAGGATGTTTGTTTATTAACAATCACAATATCAAACTCGCTTTATGGACTTTTTTTAAAGTACGTAATTGAAATTAATGTTTATTATAAACTGTGATAAAAATATTAAATCTTTAAGATGCTCGCTGAACTTTGCGAAGTTGTTATTGTTATGTCACGTCGTCTATTTTCAGGAGACCAGGGTTTTGATTATTCAACTGGGTTGAATGAATTCCTGACTAACACGGTATTTTTTTTTACTAATTTCTTTGATTAGGTATTTACATTTGAAAGGAAATCTAATGAGAAATGAAAGTGTGCAAGTTACAATGTAAGATAGCAATTAAAAGTAAAAATTAGTACCATTATTTGCATTAGGTAAAAATGTTGTTTTTTTAAACAACCTAGGTGGCAAACAAGCATACGGCTCGACTGATGGTAAGCGGCTACCGTAGCCTATGGAAGCTGATAACACTAAAGGTATCACTAACACGTTGCCGTCGTTAAACCCCTTAACTCAAAAAGCTCTGGAAATTATTCACCGTCGAAATACAACACAAGGTTATTTGACTGCAATCATTTTTAGGGTGGAGGTATTCCACCAGTCGGACTGCCCTAAGTAGAGAGAAACCCACAAAGAAATTTCTCTATGCACTACCCATCTATACTTAATATAATAAAGCGGAAGAGTTTGTTTGTTTAAACACGCTAATACACTACCAGTCAGATTAGAAAAATTCTTTCTCTATAGATAGCCAGATTCACGAGGAATACGATAGGCTATCTAGTATTAGGCTACACATCTCGGCTAGCCTTAAATATTGATTTTTGTTAAGTAAGTGGGAAGTTACATTGTTCTTGAACTTTTTTTTTTTTTTTTCGAACTGACTACACTGTTAGCCTGAGAGCCCTGAAGCCTTTACGGCTTTTACAGCTTTACCGGGCTTGGGGGCGAGCGCTTAGGGCACTCAGCCACGAAAGCTAAGCAACAACATCCGAGGGTGCCAAAGTGGCCGAACCTCGGCTCGGACTGTTGCGCCTATGCAATTAAGTCGCGATCTGACTAATTCCCTATCCGTAATTCGATCTAAACTAACTATACATATATACATGTTTCTGCCCCCTGGGAGGAGGGAAGGAACATGTGTATGTGTATTTAGTGGTCTGAAATTTTTGTCTACTCTAACTAGGCAAAAAAAGAAAAAAAAAAGGTCCCTTACAGAACCTATGTACCTATGTGTGTTGTGCATGTGTGTATAATGCAGTGTCATGTATGGCTGTGAAAGCTAGTGATTGTAGAGTCACTTGTATCGCGCGAGCGGCTGCTTGTCTCAAGGGCTCCATGCCGATGGATCGGACCTAGTTCTTGAACTGATTTATCCGCGTACGCTGGCGTAAGCTACAATATGGTATTTTGACGCATAACCCTGGCCGTCCGATAAAAATATTGTCTATATTGAAGTATTATAAATGATCAATCAGCTTTTTGTTTTTAATTATACGCAGGTCATACCGGTGGGCACAGCTAATTGACTAAATAGTAATCAATGGCCCGGCCCTACCGCTCTTGAAATATAAATAATATAGGATCACACAAAGTGTGACTCACCTTTTCCGTATATCCTGAGCAGCATCCAGGAGAACTGCATCATCGCGTATCCCTTGATCTCCGTGAGCGCAATGGTGTTGTATATGTCGTATATAAGTTGGTGCGGTGACATCTGAAGCGCGCAAACATCGGATCCCTCTTCCTGTAAATTATCCAAATTCAATTTAATTTATGGCAGCCCTATTACTTTATTAGT
The DNA here is from genome assembly GCA_947532125.1 of Saturnia pavonia. Taxonomy (NCBI): domain Eukaryota; kingdom Metazoa; phylum Arthropoda; class Insecta; order Lepidoptera; family Saturniidae; genus Saturnia; species Saturnia pavonia. The sequence goes on from OX383906.1 coordinate 16,540,200, forward strand.
CACCAGCTGTTCTCCATGGTTTCACTCGTATTAAATTAATTCGACCAACTATCCATCGCGCCGTCGCCAATGCCGCATGTTATTAATTCCCGTGCTTCTCTACAGCTTGCTTGATGTTCATGGATTCTGGTTCCTTAGGGGCATAGTGTAGCTCTATAACCTATAGTTAATCTTTAATAAACAAGCTACAAAATGCAAAAGAATTTTTCAAATGTAGCTGGTAGTTCCAGAGATTGTTTTATTTGATTGGACGTGCTAATCTCTGGAACTAACACTATGTTATTTTGGTTTAAATATTCATGTTAGTTATATAAGGTGTAGTGGACTTTATTAGACCTTTCTAGTCCACACAAATGTCTAGTATATTATACAAGACGATTTCTTTATCACCTATTTGTATCGTATTTCTGTTGTCTTATATTGAATAATTTTGGCAGCATATCTCAAGAAAGCGTGCTGACATTCAGTTTAGGAAAATCTATTCTAATATTATGAATTTCCAGAGATAATTTGTTTTGACGCGCTTATCTTTTATTATATATTTATTGAAGAGGGTAATGAAGGGTATTGAAGAAGGATGCTACGACCCTTAGCAGCGGAGCAATACAAAGTAACTGAAATTGATTAAATGTTGTTAAGTTATAAGCGCACTAACAGACACAGCGGAGAGACTGGGAGACGTTGGAGAATATAAGGATAATATACTCGTACTAACAATATATAAATAAAAGACGGTTCTATAATGTACGGTATGTAATGTAAACTGTAGGTATGGAAACGGAACTCTTAGGACTCAGGACGCGAGTTCTACACGCTACTTGTCCAATTTTATTTCACAACTAGCTGTGCCCTCGGCTCCGCTAAGAAAGGTTTTGTATTTTTTTGTGCGGAACCCTATTTATTATTCTAAAATAAAAGTAGCCTAAGTTATGCCTTATAACATCAGCTATCTGTCAGTGAAAGTCCCGTCAAAATAGGTCCAACCGTTTCGGAGATTACCCGGAACAAACAGACAGACAGACAGAAAAATATTTTAAAAATGGGTTTTTTGATATAGGTATCGTGTACACTTTCATATGCATTTATTAAAAACCTGTGATTTTAATCTTACAAATAGACACTACAATTTTATTATATGTATAGATATGGCCGGCTTTTTTTATTATGTGTATGACGTAGGTATGTTGGTACAACAGCTATACTCGTACATACATACACTGTGATTTTTTGTAAAACTACATTCGTTTCACGAGCCATGTAATCACTCATACAGTTGTATTTATTATACGAATCAGTAGTTCTATAAATGTAGAATTAGCAACACTTATCGTTTTGGTTTGTTAAATAACTTGAAAGGGATTTACATGAAACATTTATTAGAGACCACAAAATTTTAAATTTTGCTCGGATTTATTTAATTATATTACAATATTTCCTTGATACAAGTCATCGAGCCAAAGTTCTTTGTTTATAAACTACTTCCATTATTTTGTTGACCTGAAGCGACGTAATACCCATTACAAATGGACTACCTGTGAATCCTATCATACGTTTCTATTTCGAAAAGGCTTTATTTTCGTATAAATTAACCCCTGATAACATTGAGTTATTTTGTACTACAGCTGATAAACACCTTATAACGCCATCAATGCAGTTAGGAAGGAACTCTCTTCATCTCAAGACCTACCCTTACATCTATACTATTATAAGCGGAAGAGTTTTTTTTTTGTTTATTTGTTTAAATAATGGCTAATCTCTGAAACTACCATGGTTCGAATTCGAAAGATTCGAAAAATTCTTTCTGTATATGATAGCCAGATTCACGAGGAATACGATAGGCTATCTAGTATTAGGCTACACATCTCGGCTAGCCTTAGATGGCTAGCCTTAAATGGCTTCAGCTGATCAAAATCAAAATTAAAAAAAACTTTATGCTATTACCTAGGTAGGTATTTATTATTTCTTGGATATTAATGTCCGCACAAAAATCACTCCGATATACTCCGCACAACTTTCGGCGTTCTCTCTTTTGTCAACCGGTACACCACCTTGGTAATCTTAATATCTTTAATGGCGTGTGTAGTAACTGTCTTTTAAAGGACTTCTAAAATTTGATATGAAAATATCGAGAAAATGTAAAATATTAGCTGTACCCGCGGCTCTGCTTGCGTGAACGACAAAGATATTCTTATATCTAAACACAAAATTAATATTTATTTCCTAAATAGCAAGAACAAATTCGATACTGTAAAGAAATATAGGTACCTATATCTACTTAATTATGTTTTTTTATATACTACAAAGTTGGCAAACAGGCATACTGCCCGCCTGATGGTAAGCGGCTACCATAGCCTATGAACGCCTGCAATACCATAGATATCACAAGCGCGTTGCAGACCCGAACCCCCCTACCCCAAGGAGCTCTGGAAACCCTACTCACCGCAGAAACACAACACTAGGTTATTTGGCTGCGATCTTCTGTAGGTATGATGTAGGTAGGTTTAATGACGATATTTAATTTGATAAGTATTATATGTAATGTTTTGCCAATAACAGAGAATTTGATGGGTTAGCATGGTAAAAGCATGTCATAAGGGGGAATGATTGTTATATAACTAGAAGATTGTCCAGTACGAATGAAATGAAGTAAAACTCCGCGCGACGTGAACTACTTTGTTCACAGTCGGGTTCAGTCACTGGTACTAAATGGACGTGTCTTCAGCTGGCTGCGTCTTTGACTCTATGTGCATTATGCTTTAGACATGTTTATTTTAACATGTTATACCAAAAGTACCGTCAAATCTGGTAACGTTATTATAAATATGGAATAATTGAAACATTTAATGGCATTATATTACAATACGGTTACATATTCAATATATAACGAATCGAACTGTAACGCCGTGAATGTGGATGAGCGTTCGCGCTATTCGCGTTACGCGGCCGCGAACCCTTTAACGCGCACACAAAAAACCGACTCGGAACGGTAACCGAGGCGCGAACATGCATGAACCCCGTGAACACGTGTGAAATCCATCCACACTCACGTTCACGCCTCCTCACGGGTGTTCACGGCGTGAGTATGGAGCCGGTACATCGATTTTCGTTCACGAATATGACTTCAGAATTTTTTGTTTCTTCGTGTCTGTTTGTATGTCTGAATTTAGCTCAAACACGGCTTGACCGATTTCTACGAAATTTTGTACACGAGAAGCATACGTCATTCTTCACTTGACAGACTTTAAGAAACGTTAATACTATTAGAATTCGTAAAAACAAAAACTTCTGTACTTATTATGTAAAGAAGTTATACTTATTTGGCGTAACAAAACAAAAATAACTCCAAAAATGTTATCCCTCGCGCCAACAACATGATGAAGTTAGCCATCAATTATAATAGTGTAAATTCATTTTACTGACTTCTTTTTCTTTTACACTATTAGAAAAATTGGAAAAATCAATTCACATTATTATCACGTCTCACTTCCGTCACATGAAGCGCACACAACACTCAATCTCTCAAAAACGCACCAAAATATAATACCTCAAAAAAAATTTTTTTTTAAATTCTCTACTGATTCTCATGAACGTTTGTACAAGGCGAAAATATATCATTCCTCAATTGAAAGGCTATAAGAATTGTCAATAATAATAAGTAACTAGACGATGATAATTACTACATAATAACCACGTATGGGGCCGCGGGACACCGCTAGTCTCCAGTATATTTGATAATTTTATTTTATAATATGAATATATACCTGAACATCCTCAAGGAGCAATTGCATCAACCCTATCCCGAGAAGGTGCTTGTGGGGCGGAACTATCAACGAATGTATTCTTTCCAACAGCCCCGGCAAAGCAGTGGGGCTATGCGATACGGTCCACTCCGCGAAATCTTGCAACGTACTTTTCTCCAGCTTTTGTTGTATTCTGAAGTAATCTCTCATGAGTCGATCAGCTGACGTCACTCTACTTAACAGATCTGCCATCTCGTGCAGCTTTAGTTCAAGCCTGGTCTTTTCACGATTATTCTTGATTATCATCAAAGCCACACTACTAATTTCGTCGATGTTAATTTCTAGTTTTTCAATGGAGCCCGAAATTTGAGCGAGTCGCGTCAAAACCAGTGCCTCTTGTATTTGGGTATTGTAGATTTTGTTTATTATGTCCCAAGTGGAACCGACGTTTTGGCTAACATCTTTGATTAGTTGAAGAACGCCAGCGACTTCATCGACTGGGCTTATTATGTCCCAAGTGTCTTCATCGACTGGGTTGCACGAGATTTGTGTTAGCGCAAGCACTGTGATGAAAGTGCGCGCAGTTTGAACGAACATGATGACGGAGTGACGGCCGCTCACCCACTGAAGCGGTGAATAAATTTACAGACGATGGAAATATTATCGCATTTAGAGGATACCTACTACTGATAGTACGGGGATTTCGCAGTAGTAGGGTTACAAACTTAAAACTTATTAATTACATAGTAACGAGGTAATTTATTTATAATAGACATAAAACGTAAGTACGATGTGATAAAAATATTTACTAATATATACATATACTACATATAAAAATACGAGTTAATTATGCAATAATTATTTTCGTCTAGTTATTTCATTCTTACTCATATTAATACAATTTACATAACTTATCGATGAGGAAATTATATGATGTACTTCTTGTGTACAAAATTTCATCAAAATCAGTTGATAATATAATTAGTAAAAAGAAATTTCTTTCTTTAATTGTAAATTTTCTTTTAGTATTATTGAAACTTTTATAATCTCTAAATAACTAAATGGCATAATTATATGATTCCTCTCGTCTACTAAAATAGTAAAATATCGGTTAATAATAAATAAAAACAATATTTTTTATTATTTAATTTTATATTTCCAAAAATATTATTGAAGTTTCTTATAGTGTACTAGCTTCTTTCCGCGACTTCGTCTGCATAACCTTTAGAATTGGATCCAGAGAGAAATGAAAAATATGTTTAAAAAATCTGGTATAGAATTATCCTATGTAATTAATCCAGGGGTTAACTAACTGTGTACTAAATTTCATCCAAATCCGTTTAGCCGTTTTTGCGTGATTGAGTAACAAACATCCAAAGAACCAAACATACAATCTTTCACATTTATAATATTCGTAGAATCAATTGAATAAATGGTATATTAGCTAGCTATAATAAGCTAGCGGAAGTATACAATATTCTATATAAATCGGTCAAGCCATTTTTGTGTTAAATCAAGAGATATAAACAGACAAACAAAACATTTATGACGTCACGCTTAAGTTGCTAGACAACAATCGTGATTTACACGGTATTTAACATTTCATCAGTTTTTTTTAAAGAACTTATGTATATTTTTTTAACATTTAGTTTCCTTTATTACTTAGAATTTAAATAATTAGAATCTTAGACTCTAAATTATTTAGTAGTTAAAGTTTTATTGTCCAAAGGATATTATAGGGTGGATCATTACGTGAATGACGGTGATGTCTGGAAGTGACTCCAATCCACCACTCCATTCAATGCATCCACTGAAAAGTGTATATATATATATATATATATAGTATATATATATAGTGTATTTAGTAATCTGTCAATTTTGTCTATACTAACTAGTATAGACTTACAGAACCTTACAGAACCTATGTACCTGAGTGAAGTGCATGTATGTAGAGATGCAGTATAATGATTGCGTGTTGGCAACTAATGAATGCAGTGCCACTGTATCGCGCGAGCGGCTGCTTACCTCAAGGGCTCCATACCGAAGTATCGGATTTAGGCTTGAGTAGCCGCTGGAATGGGTGGACATGGAGGATGTATGGGAACAAAGTTAGCCGTCCGTCCCCTAGGATTCCCTAGGAAGGGAAAGCTGGTTCTGCGGGCGTGGGCGCAAGCATGCTTCATTGTAAATCCCTGTTAGGGACGGACGCTCAAAATTCGTTTAGCTTTCTCAATATCGTCATCGGGAACGGTAATGAAATTCCGCGGACGGCGTTTTGCGTCGGGGCATCGGGGACTGGGGTGTAGCTCGTGGCGGGTACGACTAACCGATTCGGATGGTAAGACGCGCTATTAAAATATTTCCTAGTGAGATATTTGGTATAAGATTCTATAGAAGGGAGACCCATACCTCTATGGAGGTCAACGTTCCGGACGTAGGGTGCGGGATCGAGTAAGTGGCAGATGAACCGATTTTGCACTCTTTGCAATCGGGTAAAGTTATTCTTGGACATTGTGCGAACACGGCGCAGCAATATGTCTACATAGGACGGACACGCGCCTTGTATCGTGTGTCAAGCCCGGTAAAGCTGTAAAAGCCGTAAAGGCTCCAGGGCCCCTAAGGCTAACAGTATAGTCAGTACGAAAAAAAAAAAAAAAATGTATCGTGTAAGCTTATGCCACAAGGACATTTTGCTTACCGAGCAGAGCAAGGGCCGCAAGCGGGAAAGAACCTGACAGCCCTTTTCCGGACTATACTGATATGTAGAATGAATTTGAGCCTATTGTCGAGGGTGACACCTAGATAGTTAGTCCGGGTGGCCCAAGGGATTTTCATACCGAATAGCGTGAGAGGTTAGAGCGAATTTGGTAACGGTTTCTTATTAAGATCTATTATCTACTATATTAAGAAAGCCAAATTTTGAGCGTTGGTAAATTGTTCATAACTAAAGTCGAAACACAATTTCACAACATAATATTAAGTTCCCCTATCTATAAAACTGTTATTAAATAAGTAATAGACGGGATGCCAAACACAAGATCTAATCATGGGTACAAATTTTATCATACTACAACACCGAACAAATATTACAAGTAATTATATAAAATACCCAACATGCATAAGGACACACACATACTCGTACATAAATACATACAAACATTCTCCCTCCGTGTGTGACACCCACACACACACAAATTTACAACACAGCAACTACAAACGAAAATACCTACTGATTATCTCTGAATATTTGCTGACACTGTTAAATTCTGTAGTTCCAACACGATATCTCTGATACGGATTTCCAGAAGACATGTCTTTGAGAGCCTAGTGTGTGAATCAACGACAATAGGCATGATGACTAATTATGAATAACATTTCTAAAATGATCTTATGTATTTACTATTAAAAAATAAAGAATCTGTCGACATGCACGTATAGGTGCTATAGGTGAGTTCCGGCAGCTGCACTTGAGAACCAATCCTCCCACTAGGCTTATCGTGTTAATCTTGAATCACATCGTCACTTTGACAACCTAGATTTTGTCAAAGATCAGCACAGTTTTAATATTAGAAATAGACATAAATTACTCGTACCGTGTTTTAGACTTAGTAAGACTAATAAAAGTTTTTAGTGGGGCAGAGCTAGTATAATACGTAAAACATTAATAATATCATATAAGTCAACGAATAATATTAATAAAAGTTGTGATCCAAGGCAACATATAAGTTTAGTTAGTAAATGGTTATTTATTGTGTGTGTGTGTGTTTATTTTTAGTGTGGAATTGGTTTGCAAGAGTCACAAATAGTGACATTAGACATTCACAATAGAACCGTTTATTATACGTAGTCCAATAAAGTTGTCAAACCTCTCAGTGACTCATACCACACTGTTATACCGTGTCATTGAAACGTTAGTCGCGTCCTTTCAGAACGTTGACTATTGTCTCCTTGATTATCAGCTCTTTAGTAGGCCACTGATGGGCGTGGACTATGTTTTTTGTGTCATTTTTCGTTTTGTTTGGTTAAACTGCTTACACGTATGTAGTGTTTGACGCACACCAGTTTGCGAAGTTCTAGCCATCAAATTATACATTTCTTTACGTAAAGGACCAACGAGTGTTAGTTACAAACTATAAACGCAAGATTACGAACAATGAAGATGGTTATTTGTTTAATATCGTAAAAATAATTTTGCTAGCAATGATAAAATTAGCTATGATTATAGTGTAAGCATTGCCATACAACGTGGCAATAGCATCCACTATTTGTAGTTTTATTATTATCATTATGTACTTGATTACCATTTTTAAGATTTCTATATAATTTTAATTTAGTTTGTAAAGTGTAAATGGGTATTGAAAAAAAATATCGATGTTTTTATGTATTTTAAAGCTTCATCATAATTATGATAATAGTCAATCTTCAAACATATTTTTTATTAATAATAAGCAATTGAACATTTTAATATTTTGAAAAGAATCACATGACTACGAACGCGCCACGATTGATCACCAGGTTTGTGACGTCATAATGTTAAAGGAATTTCATCGATTAAGAGTCAAAGCACTGTATCATCTGTGTGCTACAATGAGTAGAAATTAACGACACACGCGCTCGGATTTATTCGGGAACCATCGGCGCGTTTTCGGTACTGAATTCAAAAAATAGTTTTTATTTTGAAATAACTTTTGAAATATTGCGAAAAATATAAAATAAAAATAGTTTGTTATAAAAATTATATGTTATGAGCTTTCCAATTATCACAATAAAAAAAATCAAAAACCCAATTAAGTTTTTACACAATGTGATGTCATTTTAATTTTAAAAGTGTTGTTTTCAATAAGTAGTTACAAATAATATTCGAAAGCCATTTGTCTGAAGATTATTGATAGAAAATAAATTCTTAATAAGATGTACATGACAGGTAAGGGAGGTAAGGCACAGAGAAATCTTTTTAGAGTTCTCTCCCTATTTAAAGCAGCCCTCAACCCTACAGAACATCGCAGCCAAATAATCTTGTGTTGTTTTCCTGCGGTGAGTAGGGTTCTCAGACTTCCTCAGAGAAGGGGTTTCAAGATCGGCAACAGTCTAGTGATACCACTGATGTTATAAGCGTCTATGAGGTATGGTAAACACTTACTATCAGGCGAGACGTACGCTTGTTTGCCACATTAATTTTATTAAAAAAACAGCTAAACATTTCACCAAACATAATGAGTAATTCTTAACCGTTACAAAATTTTAAAGTGCAAAGTAAAAATTTTGCATCTATAACAAACTCGGGAGATACAGTTTCGCATTGCAGCTACATCTATCACCTACAACCAAAATTTAATTACATTACTCGTTAAAAGATCAAAGAATTCTTTACGTAGAGTGAGAGTACTGTGACACATCACGCGCAGAGGGGACGAGCCCCCAATTAGTGTATTATTTATGTTTTTCAGTTTGTATAAATTATAATTTGGAGAATCTACGACGGTCGTTTTAGTTTCAATCGACAGCTATAGATAACGTTAATATGGAATAGTTTATGTGAATATATAAGGTGTGACAGTTAAACATTTAGAAAACTTAATACAATGTAGTTGTGCCTCAATGTGTTACCTACATATTTAATAATGTTTTGTATGAAATATAAGCAGACATATATTGAATATCTAAAACGTCTATCATTGCAACATCTGATCAACCAACCGAATTCCTATAACAATATCTACCTTTACTCATTTAAAAGCAAAAACTATTTATTTTTATTTTTTTGAAGTGAAACTTCTTATGCGACTTCCAATACGTTAAACGTTAAACGCACATTATAGGTCTCTCCTCTTTATGTGAGCCAGAGCGAGAGAGCAAATGTCGGTGTGTATGTATATTGCACACTGTTTAAATAAAATATATTTTAAAATGAAGTTTCACTTCTATCGTGTGTGAATCGCACACACACCTTTTTTTTCGAATTGACTATACTGTTAGCCTTGGGGGCCCTGGAGCCTTTACGGCTTTTACAGCTTTACCGGGCTTGGGGGCGAGCGTTTAAGATACTCACCCACGAAAGCTTTGCAAAAATATCCGAGGGTGCCAAAGTGGCCGAACCTCGGCTCGGACTGTAATTAAGTCGCGATCTGACTAAAAACAAAACATAGAATAAAGAAGTATATGGTTGGAAAAGGCTTCTCAACAGCAATCGAGTGATATCCACAAAACACTACTATATGATAAAGTGAAGCTGGGAACTTAAAAAAGCGTCCAAGCAGACATGTATTCACGTTAAAGACACGACCTTATCCGCGACACAGCCACACGCTGATTTAGATTTTACTAAGCTACGGCCCAGTCCGCCTCCGAAAAGTAAAATTTATGGGGACGACCCAGGTGTTTTCTACACACAACATATAAAAAAGCTAGATCTTCCTAGGTTTGAAAGCATTTACTAAATGTAATAATAATAAAACAAAGTGTTGATTTGTAAAGTGTTTATTCTTTTCACGGTTGCGACTGGGCGTCATGTACACGACACTACTAGGTCTGTGGCCACCACACACAACAGCTTTAGGCTGCAGTCACTACTTAGCATCAAATGGACCGCATACTAATACCCACATCTACCTTGGTATTATTACCCGCTAACCTATTATACTACGTACACACAATGCACGTATGACATACGAGTACTCAAGCGTACAAACACACCCCTGGATATAAATACTGTTATTATATGACTAACTAACTATAGACGTACTATAATTGTATTCCCACATTAAGGAACCAAAGAATTATACGTCGTCACCACATATTTTCGCCAACAAAATAAAAGGTCAGAGGATTATATTATGATTTAAAAAAACTCTGTGTGTCATTTCCAACGCTCGACTGGAGTTTACTCTAAGTTGTAAATATGTAATTATTAATATATTATTACTATCGTATACAACCAAGTTGAAAATATGCATATACACGCGTTCAGTATAAGATGCGCGCATATGTTGCACGGAGGAGCACTACGACTTCACTTTTTGTTAACACTCGATTTTGCTCCCCATCAAATTTACGTACCGCGAGCTATATATTATGAAAACAATTCTTAACGAATGAAATCCAAAAAATCTACAGCCTGACATCACCACTTAACATGAAATGGACCGCAGGTTATAGGTATACAATTTTTCTAACCTGGTTATACTTTAAACCCTGAATAAAGAATTTCAGGTTTGTCTAATGTTTTTTTATTGTTTTTAACACAAAAGTAGGTTGATACGTACCTACAAAAGTTTCAATATAAACGCTTATTACAGACGCTCGTTTTGATATCGATTATTTACCGATGGTTACACTCACAAATCACGGGTCCCCTTAGACCATATTCGTTAAGTGATACACTCGAGATAGGACATTAACATTGGAAACGGAAGTGAATTGATGAGTCAGTTTATTTATCGTACTGCACGAACGGTGACAGCTCCGCTAGGATTATTACTATTCTGTGCGTGACAACTTTTGTGTAAATATTTAAAGTAACGAATCATTATTTCTTTGTGTTACAGATAATCTATACATTTTATCAAAATCAAATATAATGTTTGAGATACAGACAAGGAAAATACATACACTCTATCTCGTATAAAGTTTATTTGTATATATTTACCCTACACTATTATAGCTCATCGAAGTTGACGAACTAAAGTATTTGTTTTATGAGGGTGTATGAAATGTATTTATGATATAAATAAATACCTGAAGATCATCAAGGAGCAACTGCATCAACCCTCTCCCGAGAAGGTGCTTGTGAGGCGGAACCACCAACGAATGTATTCTTTCCAACAGTCCCGGTAAAGCGCCAGGATCATGCGAGACGCACCACTCCGAGAAATCTTGCAATGTACTCCGCTCCAACTCTTGTTGTAGCCCGACGTATTCTCTCATGTGTCGATCAGCTGATGTCACTCTACTTAACAAATCTGCCATCTCGTGCAGCCTTAGCTCCAGCCTGGTCCCTCGACCACTGTTCTTGGCTATCATCAACACCACAGCGTTCACATTCTCGATGCCGATTTGTAGTTTTTCTATGGCGTGCGAAATTCCAGCGAGTCGCGCCAAAACCAGCCTCTCTTGTCGCCTGACCACAGGCAGTTGCACGCCGGATGTTGCATTGAAAGGCTTTCCTATAATGTCCCAAGATGCCAAGACTTCTTCACCTATCTCTTTGCCCAGTCGAATAACGTCAACGACTTCGTCGACTAGAGCGCACGAGGTCTGCGTTAGCGCAATCACTACGAATAACGTGCGCACACACCGAACAAACATGACGACGGACGCTCACCCACTGAAGCAGCGCATTCGAGGTTGTGGGGTTGCAAGCATAAAAAAAGTCAATTAGATAGTAAGAGAAATTTGTTTGACCGATAAGACTTAAGTACGTAATGGGAAATATTAAAACAAGATAATAGAGCGATTTCTTGTAGATATGTAGTGGAGCGCGAATGTTCAGTACTTTTTAAAACTTAGTACCTATGGCAGTGAGTCATCCTACAACGGCCACGCTGATGTAATTTTAGTGCTTCATTCTTTCGTTATTTTTATACATGTATGTAGTATAATTAGGTCGAGCATGGACGACACGCGAAAAGTGCAAGACTTCATACTTTTAACATCAACATAATAATTTCTTTTTTTATTTATTTAAGGAGTAGTATTTTAACTTCGTAATGTTTTTTCTGATTTGTAAAACCATATTTTATCTTTTATTGTTCTATTGTATTGAAATCCCTGTTGTTTATTCTGATGTACTATGTTTGCTGTATTTATATAAAACACTAGCTGTGCCTGTAAGATCGTTCGTGTGGAATTTCATGTATGAAAAACAGCGATATAAAAGAGGTATATAAGTGTACTGAAGTTCAAAATCAGCGATTTAACCGTGTTTGGGGGTTTGTATCCTCTGGGGTACAGGTTTCTGGGGACGTAAACATAGGATCTCGTTCAGCAGAAAGTCTTACTTTACAGTTTACGGTATTCCTGAGTTTCCTGTGAGTAATTTGGATTAATTCCGTATAATTTCACTTAGTTTAACTCTATATTTAAGATATATTACAGTATCACATATACATCAATTCCTTTCTAAACGTAAATACATAAACATACGCAATTTATGTACCATACTTTCCATACGTGTAAAAATTCGTCCTGAATTTTATATTATACCTACAAACAATTAACTACATTTATACCAATTTGGGTTAGTAGTATCTGCGTGATTGGCGTACAAATTAACAGATAGATAGACTAAATTTCAAAAACAGTCGACATATTTTCTGTCCATGATTCTAAAAAGTAGTTTTTTTTTTTAAATATCATAAATATACAGATTTCGACCGTTTACTGTTTTATTATAAGTATAGATTCAAACTAATAAATTTACTGAAGGTATAACACACTTGTGTAATAAAAGAAAACAATTTTGAAAAACGTGTTACAATGTTACGTATTGTGATGAGTAAAATACAACATTCTGGCAACACACAGTACATGTTTGTAGGTCGCCCCCACTCCAACAAACAAAGTTACTTTCGATTTCTTTACACAATTTATCAACTTATCCCCGACATTGTCTTATAATATAGTTAATAGGTGTTTACTATTCTTTCCCTTTTATTTGATATCCTAAAGTATTCATTCTTTAGGAATCCTCTGAATGCAATGGTGTATATTTGAAATCCTGTTAAATCAACTGCTTTATTTACTTGTTGTACCGCTAAAGAATAACCATGTTGGCGTTGCCTAGATTGGCCTATATTATAGAGTAACTCGATATGTCCCACGGATTCACCAGTGTTAAATTTGTTCACCCAACTCTCCACCGTGGCGTCGCCAATGTCGTTGTAGCCTATCATTGTCCTTGCCAGATTGCTTGACGTTCTCGGTTACTGCTCCGCTCCTTAGGGATATAGTGTAAAGTTATATAGCCTATAAGCTTTCTCAATAAATAGGCCTTATAATACAATGTTTTTTTAACGCTTTCAAACAAACAAACAATATCTTGAACATTACATCAGTATGGATAGGAATGAAGTAGCGAACAGGCATGCAGCCCGTCTGATATAAAGTGTTCCTAGCACTCTGTAGTTATATAGAATTAATCTCAAACAGGAGTGAGGACTAAGTAGGTAGTCATTGTGCCTACTTAGTTACTGATGGAAGTGTTGGATAACTAACGGCACTGACTAATCTGAACGGCATTTCAGATCACATCATCAATCTGAGCACTGGTAGATATTGACCTATAGATACCTACTTAATTTTTTATGGTAATAGCTTTTTATATGAGCGCAGCCGTCGGTTACAAGAAGGTCTGAATGCTACGTAGTCGTAGTGAGTCGACATCGCGTCCATGCGTAGAGAATTGCGTAGCATTCTCTATCTCCTTAGATATGGAACCTTGTCCATCTTACTACAAACCACCCGTTAGTTATAATTCTCTGTCAAATTAGAAATATAAAAATAAGCCTTGAGGAAGTACAGCGTTTATCGACATAAACTGCGAATCACATCCTTCTATAAGGACACGAATTCTGCGTTCATGTAGAAAGCCGGAGATCCAGTTCCAGAGGTTGTCGGGAAGTCCGTACGCGAAGTTTAGAGAGAAGACCACGGTACCAGACCCTATCAAAAGCCTTCGCTATGTCAAGACTGATCACCAGAGCGTCGCCATGCTTATCAATCGCCAGAATAGGTTGCCAGGACCCCAATTCGGTCACCAACCGGCACGACGATTATTCGCGTCATAATGAGACATCCTCTCATGGTGGTTATACATGATTGGGCCCCTGTACTTTACCGCGGGCGGCCAGCGGCACAACCGTTTCTACGGGTCTCCCTGGCCGCCGAGTCAATGCAGTTCTCTTAGGCAATAAGCTATTGGAGAATCCCACCAGCATCCGTGCCAAGCCGAAAGTCACTCATTAACTGGATATACATAGGCTGATTCCGAAACGCGACACGCAAAAGCGAGTCACTATGACGGGCTTTTCAACACATACTTGGTGGTTGCGACCCACTTGGGAAAAAAAAGCCTACCTCCCCGCTATCGCAATTACCTCGTCTGTTGCTCAGCAGGGTGCACCACGCAGGTGTCTCAGTCAATAGACTTAGTCTCAGTGCTATAGATGTGATTTGACACCCTTTTGTGCCAAGATCGACGGGAATTATCATGACAGAGACATAACACACTATACATGCAAACATACAAATTTGGTGACCCTAATATTGCTGCCAAGGTTAAGCACTCCACTTTCGCGGCTAACCTTTGTTAATGATATGGCAAGCGTGCGTGTTAATGAGTGTCGTTTTAAATTAAAACCACTTATTTCATACTTCTTTGTATTCATTGATACATGTGAAATTGCCAACTTTGGATCGTAGGTATTTACATTTATGCGTCAGTGGTATCATGACATAAAAAACTGAGACAATAGGTGATTGTGTTACAGATCGCATACAACGTAGAAAATGCTTTGGAAGTTTACAAGTAATGGTCGTTTTACAACTTGTCTGATCAACATCCTGTAGGTGAGATGCGTTCGCCGCACGTCGGTATTTAGCGGATCTTGTTTCTACTTACATAGGTTCTTACTCAAACTAACTCAATCTTCATTCATCTGAATTTTAACTGACAAAAAGATCTTTATTCCTTTTATTACCTGACATTAAAACGTTTTTATAGCGATACACAGACATTTTTTTATACAAATAATATTGCAAACAAGCTTACGACCCGCATGACGGTAAGCAGTTACCAAGCGCGTTGCCGGCCTTGAAAAGGAGCTCTGGAAACCAAATTCACCGCACCTAAGGTTATCTGGATACGATCTACTATAGGGAGGAAGTATTTCAGTAATCGGGCTGCCTCAACTAGAGAAATTTCCAAAGAGATTTCTCTGTGCCCTACCTCTACAGGCTGACTCGGTTATTACACATTATTTATAGGATTATTATGGCCACAAACTTGCCTGATGTTAAGTGACGATGTGGCCTAAGATGGTGACACGCTAAGCCGGATAGGGTATACCTGGCTCTCAAGTGCAGCGATGTCGGAACAAACTTATAGGTGAACAAGGAGGCAGCTTTTTCAAGTTGAGACTGGTAGCTAGCCAGGCTGGCATTAGAAAAAGCCCTAGCATTATACTATGGTTTCATCACGATATTTTCCTTTATCCTATACTTATAAGCTCACGTTCAGGGATTCGAACTCGTGTCGAACGACACGGTATCCGTACACGCTACCAATGAGCCATAATTACTTCATTTGTTAAGTAAAAGTCTTCTTTAATTATTATTTTTACAAATTTTAAATATTTCTTATTACAAGAACTGGTCGAGCCTGGGACTTCTTGCAACTTATTAATTAAAAACAGCACTGGATTTGCAAGGAATATTGACATGAATTTTTATTATTTAGTCAGTGAAATCAAATCAAGTCATTAATTCTATTGTAAGAAAGTGTAACACACAAGAACTTTTTATATGTCAAAATAACTAATATTTGTACAAGAGGTCAAATATAGCGCCGTGCACCGATCCTGTGATAAAATCGCACATCGCGTCGCACAGGGCTTTCAAACGATAAAACTATTGAGTTTTACTTTATAATACAGTATATATGGCCTTGTATATAGTCGTAGTGTTATAGTATATATGGAATTTTGAATAAATAAAACATAAAATTCTGTTAAAATTTTATATTGTACATCAACTATTTCTTTAGAGGTAGAACATCCTACTCTTAAATAAAACGGCTAAATTGATTACAATTAATAATAAAATAGTTAATTTCATTGACGCCGCGTTAATATCATCCGATCCGTAGGCGGAGTGAGTTTACTGAGATACCTTATAGACTCAAAACTAAGAAACTTTTGCGTCTACCACGCAGTACCTACGAGTCCGAATACTATGAAAAATATTTCATATTACTGTTTATATAAATGCCTGCTGTAAAAGTTTTCAAGTGTCCGTATATTCAAAAACCTTTTTCTATAAAAATACTTTAGTCATCTCAACATTTAACACCCATAGTAACCCGACTATAAAGAGAAATATGAAACAAAAAAATTAAATGTCGATATTTTTACACCAGATAAGGAAATCTAGGGTTGCCATTTGTTAATGGCCTAACAAAAAATTGTTAAAAACGGATCAAGGTAAGTCAACTTTAAACAACTGAATTGATGGCAACCAATATTATAATTAATATTTTCAAAATTACATTTTATTTTAGTAGTCCATAGTAGTGTTTTAACGTTTAGAAGTGCCTACTTAGGGCCCAAATTGAATGAAGTATTTTTGATTTTGATTACCGCCACTTACGTGGGCGTCATACGTGTCATAAGTGAAACTACAAATTTTGACAAATGATTACATACGATTAAAATTAAGTACCATGGTTATTAATGGGATAATTTAAAAGAACCACTAAAAGCTACACCATAAATAAAATAGTGGTAGACGCAAAATCGTTGTGGAAATCATAGTAATATGTAATTATACAAATCCGATACCGTGGTAGTGTCAAATATTTTGCTTATTCCTAAAATAAAAATAATTCTCTTTTAAAATATCAAATAATTATGTATATAAATAACTAAATTCTTTAATTACATCAACATATACATAAAGTCACTACAGACTATGCTTAATATACTAATATTATTTTAATGTTATTTTTATAACCTGTGTTTCTTAATATTGCCAGCACAATAAAACACAAATATTACTAAAGAAAAATATAAATAATATCTCGTATTTTATGAACAGAAAATCCAGGTCATCTAATAAAATAATATACACATTTTTTAAATATAAAACAACGATCAAGTACCTCGTCAAAAATGAACCAAAAATGTATAAATTCACAAAAAAACATTTTCTATTGCATACTAAAACCATAACATTGATTTCATACTAAGCGTAAATAGGTTGACAAGTCGATTTGCATCAAATTTCACACTCTATTCAAAATTGTCATCTGGGTTGCCCGATTTATATGGTGAATAAACGAATAAGTCAATAGACTTACTTATTATTGTTACATCACACTTGTGTATTTTTAACTACAATTCATTATACAAATGTAAACTTTAAAATGGCCGCCCTGAAAAGTATGAATTTTCGAGTTGTCAACGTGTTTACGCTTGGTAATTAATTATAGAAATTACATACTTTATTATTATTATGCAAAATGCAAATTCTCAGAACTAAACTTAATCTCTAGCATTGATAATTTTGAAATAATATAAGCATTTTGTTTTCTATTTAGACAATTTTAATTATGCCTCACTTTTCGTTAGGGTCACTGCTAGTAATCTGTATTGAAGGAACCGAAACATTGAATTGCATTAGAGAATTAACAATAAATTATAGAAAAAACCCTTTAAATAATACCCTTTTTCAGTCTAATGAGACACTCCAGTTATTCCTAGTCTATTACATTTAGGACCATTTATGATTTACGACATATTGTCCGTAAAAAATATTCCCGATATAGCGAAATATTTGACACAACACAAATATTTTATGTATGTATATATATAAAAAAAACGAAGTACCTATTGTCGTCTTTCAAAATAAAGTACATTTTTTATCACAGAAAATAATAACTACTATCGAAAAAAAATAATTAAAAAAATGGCAACTTTATTTATGCACCATGTTATATGTCAAAAATTATACCTGTTTAATTTAAATATATTTTGAAATAATACGTTAAGTAAATAAAGTGTCAAAGAACTATGGCGCGTTGAAAAGGTTTGCCCTAGAGTTTTATAACTAAATGTCAATCAATACAAAACACCATTAAAAATATCGAGTTATTAAGTACTTAATAAATAATCTTCTTGTTTGTTGTTATTTTATTTTTGTCTTCTTTTTTTAAGGCGTTTAACCCTCGGGGTTATGTCGGTCTAGTTGAATGAACTAGTTTTAATTAAAATAACAAACAATGAAGTTGTAAACAGAAAAGGCATCAGAACTACCAGTTTTAAATATTATAGCATGAAAGGCACCCTGATCCCACATATTGAGACCAAGGAGCCCTACCAGACTAACTCTCTCTGTTTTGTTCCGGACAGATTCTATCAAAACGTGATGCATATCTTGAACTTTATCTTACTTTTTTATTATTTACTTATTTTACTTTTGTTGTTATATAGTTAAGTTATTTCATTTAAAAAATGCTAAATATATTTAGATGGGTTAGAATCCTTCAGCTATGGAGATATTGCCTTGCTGACTCTGATTCACAGCCTGTATCAGTTATTATTCTGTGTTGAGTTGTTTACCCTATTTTATCATATCCCTTCCATTTGGGAACCACGAGGGCTGGTCCACGAAGCAACTAGTTACTACAAGTTCAAGAGCAAAGAATCTCTTTTCCCTATGGTAGTGGCTCTTTCAAACGATATGCGTTTAGCGCACAATTTTATAACCTTACGATATACGAACAAATTGAGATTGACAACACAACACTCTATTATGAATCTAGAGGAAAATCTTTTCAACACCCCTTTCGCCCCTACTAAAATAAAAACAACATGTATCTCTAAAACATCAACATCGTATTAACTGTTCATTATACCGATAACCTAATTTTATTCATTAAAAAGAAGACATATAAAAATTAAATTTTGTACAAAAAAATATCCAGTCTACATGATGCATATATTTAAAAAAATTGTTTGTGATTTGTTACATTTTTTTTTAAATACCGTACAATATTATGTGTTACTGGCGAAAACGAAAAAGACAGGTGATCTTTCTTTCTTTATCTCTCTTGACCAATAATTTGACATCATAAACATATGACATGTGTCGCTTTTATTTAAATATGACATACCTATCATATATCTGTTAGTGAAATATGTATTTTTATCCTTGAAACCTTGTAACTAGTCATCTCATAGCCAAGTAAGTTAGAATATCCGTAGTACTCAAGAAAGACAGAGATAGTAGATAAACTGTTTTCTTTATGATTATTATAACGGACAATTTAAAAATATCATCCTGCTCCCTTAACTATACACATGTGAACAGACTGTTTTGCACAAAGTACATATTTTTTTAAATTATTTGTTAATAGAAAATATTAGAAATATCCCACCTGGAACAATTTATTATATTTGACAAAAAATGAAAATATCAAATTTCTAAATATCATTCCAGAGGACTAAATTAACGTAAGCAATATATGTATTTATAAATATACACAAAATTGAATTATATCTTATACGTACTAACTTTTAGCCAGGAATGTAATATTCAAACCAATATCATAACGAAAAAAATACTAACAAATCTTCGATTTTATTTTCAAATACATTATAAATTATTATTCAAATATAGTTTTTTTTTTTAATTTTGTAAAAACTAAAGAACTATGTAGACTGATACATTACGATATATTGGTTTCGACGTAATAAGGTATTATAATGGATCGTGATAACACAGATTTTTCTGATGGTCAAATATTGAACACCAAAATTAAATTATATTGTCCCAGAAAATGCGTTTCAAAAATTATATATTAATATAATAATCAATAAATATTATATATACACCTCAAATACAGAAATTACGACATGCGCTTCAAATCGATCCATTTTTATTAACATAACAAGGGTTTTTTCTTCTCTAGAAAAGTTTATAGGGTCGTTTTCATTTCTATAACAGTGCAATAAACAACCTACTTTACAAAAAAAATATATTAATTCACTAATCCATTTGTAAATGATTATTTCAAATCATCAATTTCAGTAAATCATGATTTAAAAATCAATCAGATGCGGACCTGAATATATTTTTCATTGCCTAGAGTTTATCCATTATTATACTTATTTTCAAGCCTTGAAGTCAAAGTCGTTCATTAAACCTCGACACACAATTTTTTTTATAACATTTAAACTACAAAAGTAGTGTATTTTTCAGGTATCTTACCTAGTCGATGATTTCGACAGGTAAGTCTGATTTTACCGTAAGGTGCTAACATTAATGATATCCCAGATTAATCAAATTAAAATCCCAGATTAAGCAAAGAAATATCCCAGGTCGAGCAACATCAGTTCGATTATTGCACTGTTCCTTCAAACTCACCCTTCAACTTCACCCTTGAAATCACATTACCAAAATCATATACGACTATTTATGTACACGCGCTATAATTACATATAATGTAGGTATAACTCCTAAAAATTTACCTTTTTTTTTTGAACACATTTTGAATAAGATATGGAAATATTTACCTTTAAGTGTCCTACGCAATCCACCCTCATATTTATGGCACAAAAATAAACAAACGTACGTATATGCACCTTAAAATAACATAAAAGTGTACCCTCCTGCCGTACCTAGAGCCATCACGTGTCCGCCATCTTGAAATGTAATAAAATTTCTAGAATATTTCCGACATTGACATGATTTCTAATCAGATGCTCGGAGTATTTACAAAGAGTATATACGGTAAGAAGGTACGGCAGCAAAGCGAGACAAACTCAATTTTACTAATAGGCCTTAAATATACACGAACACCTAAAAAGCAATTTACGTATTTAGTATAAATTTTACATTTAAATACAAGATAAAATTATAAATTCGTTATCAACTAACCGATATTTAAAACGTGTTGCGAGTTGCGGCATTAACGTTGCGTGATACATCTATTTTCCAGTGTATTAATTCATACCTTTTATTTGAAATAGTATAAAATATATTTTTTTAAATATAAATTTAAACGGTTCATTTAATTTTAACTTTATAATAGACTTAAAAATAAATTTCTGAAAAAAGCCTGTGCGTAATTTTGCTTTTAATTTTTACGAGTACTCGCATCATTTAAGCGTTAGGCTCATTCTAATTTTGTAATTTTCATACATCGCTCTAACAAGTAGGTAGGTTAGAATTAGTTAGGCTTAGCCTTGCTAAGAATTGTCATTGGAATTTTTGTGGCGACTCAAAATGCGTGTTTCTAGTTATTATTTATAATGCAAATCAATTATACACAATAATTAAACTATATCAGACATATGACACCAATATTAGACTTTACAAATAACGTAAGTTTATGATTGAAAAACCAATACATAAAAATTTAAGAATAATTTTAGCTTCCATTTAGCTAACTTACACTGCTGCTGTTAAAGTTTGTCATTGAATAATATTGCCACAAAAAAGTATTACAAAATATTTCATATGTTATAATTAAAATGTATATATATGTTATAATTAAAATGTTTCAAATAAAAATTGAATATATACATTTTTTATTATAGACATTGTACCACGCAATGTTAATCCCGCACCACGCGCCCCTAACCTAAAAGTAAATGAACTAAGTGTTATGGACAGTTAAAAACATAAAATAGCACACTATTTATATGCCCATATACATATGTACTCTTTATTAATTATACTGGTCTTTCTGAGATCTGTTCGTCACCAATCTGTCTCCAAAATACTGCAACATTGATTTTATATTTTCCAAGTTTCCTAAATTAAATATGCTACTTACACAGAGTATATGTGACACATATAAACAAAAAATTATATAAAAATAATTTCTGTATTAGCAAAAAAGGCAACACTGTATATAAAACATCATGTTTCGCCGTGGTAAAAATATTATCATCTATAATATTTTTTATTACTACTTAAGTTTTTTATTTCAAATCAATTATGAAATTGGTAAATAAAGATACATTGTTTTTAGTTTATTAGCCTCGCGCGCCACAGAACAGTAATCCAAGAAATTAAAAGTCATATTGACAGTGGAAAAGCTAATTGAGTAACGTGCAAAGTTTGTCATTATGCATATTAGTCAATTTAATTTAAATTAGCCTTGCCATTGTCGATTTCATAGGGTTTTCGTCGAAGACTCGAAAGTACGGTAATTTATAGTTACCTCCATCTCGGTACGAACAAAAAATTGTCTCATACTTTTGCCGCACTGTGAAGCCGTGGAACTGTGTTCCCGACAATATGCCCCCTTCTTTCTACGACAACATTTGAGCAGGCCGACAAGACAGCGTCGAGTGCCGATCGATTGTAGTCAGTTTGTACGGTGCTTACCATCAGATACAGTCTAGATAAAAACCGAATCAAGTACAAGTAGCATATTTAATTGTAAGCCCGCGACGTGCGCCGCGAGACCGGTCGACGCGCGTCCGCTCGTATCGCCGCGCCGCGCCGTGCAGCTGCGTGAACACGTGCGCGATGGATTGTGGATTGAAACCAATCTAATTTACTAAACACACATCATTACAAACATTTGATTACTTTAAAAAATATATCCACCTCAGTTTTTTTTTTCTATTCTAACAGAGGTACGAGTATCTCAATTTTTCTTGGTATTTTAATCAGTTTCAGCAACTGCAAAAACATCACAAAAATCATGGCAATCCATAAGTTTATAAAAACATATGAATATCGATAAAAATAATTATCCAATTTTTTAATAAGACTGATACTGTATTAGAACCATTAAATCTGTACTTTCGGTATAAAAAAAGTTCCCATCCACATTCCATCAAATATCTTTGTACATTAAGTTATCGATAAGTTCGCCCTAAGGCAACTACGTCTAAACTACACAATATAAACATTAATCTTGGCAGATATGTTAATGATTCTTTTAATATGTTTAGACGCTTTTTAAATAATATGAGAAACCTTTGACGTCGATAATATATGCAAAATGAAATTAAAAAGAAATATCGATATTCTTTCTTTCATTTGCATGTAATAAAAAAAGTTTTCTAAATGTGCAACATAAAATTATTAGTTTTATTTATTTATTTAAGCTGTGATTCGGATATTTTTTGACAGTCTGCAAATTAACCCGGCTCCTTTTGGTTTGGTTTATAGCCAATATTTTAAATCTTGTTTCATAATATTGAATAATTTTGAAATCTGAGTTAGATTTATGAAATATAATTTAGTTCACTCAAGAAATACTGTCGTAATTACACTTCCTCATAATGAATTAATATTGATAGTTTAATTACAAGGTAAATAAATTAATTCAATCGGTTACGAATCTGTACACATTTGCACATGGATAATCGTGGGCATGGATAAAGACAGGGCGCTATGGCGCTCATTAGAGGAGGCCTATGTCCAGCAGTGGACTACTATAGGTCGATGGTGATGATGAATCGTGAGTCTTAACATTCCTAACTATGTTCCATATAATCTAACGACATTCTCTACGAAACCGTTGTAAAAACTTTGGAGATGTTCAACAAAACTTTTGCGCACCGCCAGCAACCAAAACCCCAATAAAATGCAAATCTAACAATACGCTTAACCTTACATCGATGATGAAAGCTGAGCAAAAAATATTTAATACCAATAATCGTGTCAGTGTGGTTCAGACTTTGATTGATTTGCATTTTGGCAAGACAGAAATACAAATATAAAACAATACACACATAGATTTCACACTTATGTTATTTGAATACTTCAATTTGTATCTATGGGTTTCAAAGTTGTAAGCATTTGTAGCAGTTAAAATATCATTCGACAGTTTAAAGTGTTCCAAAACCATGGATTTCTGAAAAATATCGAAACAAATAAATCCGTTATAGCAAAATGCGAATAGAAACGCGGCATGAGCTCGACCGTTGAACGAGTAGTAGGGAGTAGGGAATAGGGAGTAGGGAGTAGGGAATAGGGTGGTCCCGCGTTCCGGTGTTATAAAATCTCCGCGTGCCAGTTGGGTGGGGATGCGGGGTCGGGGTGGGGGTGCGGGTGCGGGAGGAGGGCGGCGAGCGCGGGACAGTCGCAGTCGTCGGGCCGCTGCACGACGAAGTTGCCGTAGTCGTCAGTGAGCGAGCTGTGCCGGAGCGCGCCGCACACGTGTCTGACGCCGCCGTCCAGCCACCATCGCTCTTAAATATTTCAAATGTTACCTGGATAGCGTTTCACCACAATCTTCCCTAATATAGTATCAATACGTTGGTCTAGATTGAGAACTCAATTTAAAAAGCGAATGCCGTAACCCTCTATTGATAGATTGTACAAGAACAATCTTTTCTAATATCGTATCAATATATTAAGCCTAGAATAAGAACTGAATTTCAAAAGCAGCCGCCGAAACACACTAATAAGTCTTTGGTAGTAAATTGTTTAATCACGCTCTTTCCTATTACCATATGTTATAAAATATACACGCTATATGCATTAAATAAATGTTTTTCTTTTATTTCATTTCTACTGTATTCACAAATGCTTGTTGTTAGGTAACTGAATGACGATCCTCTGCACATGGAACAGTACTTAATTAACTAAAGCATACTACAACATGTTCTAAAACTCACCTCTACTGATGTCCACATCGGTCATAAGTTCTTCGTTCATTAGAGCGGTCAGCGCGTCGTCCGTATATTTCGAATCTGTAAATAATCCGTTATGCCTGAGTGCTAGCTGTGCCCGCGGCTCCGCTCGCGTGGACTACAGAATGTTGTCGGTCGACAAAAATGCTTATTGTGGGTGATCCTTAGAAGATAGGCATACGCTATCGCAGACTTTTTTGTAGATCTTTTTAAGAAAAAAGCCCTATTGCTCAGACTGAGTCAACAAAAAAAATGGTCTAAAAACAGAAAATTTCTTCTTCTTTTAAAAACGATGACCTAAGTTCTTTACACGTTTTCAAGGTCAAGTACCTTCTAGTGAATTCGTGATGGTCTTATTTGGGTATATAAGCAAGCCATGTACCGAGCCACGACAGTTATACATTGAAAGCGAAGTGGAAACAATAAGCGATAAAAAAATTAATAAAGGACCATAGAGGGAGAAACTGCAAATGCATTCATGTTCATATATTGTCACATAAAATCGTGGTGGCTGCATGGATAGACCGTTGGAATATTGGTCTGTTGCCAGCAGGTATGGACGTTGACATCTATCAATGAATGATACGGAATTTTCGTAAATTTAATTACTAGTAAAAACGTCGGGTCACACTGAGGAAAAAAAAACATGAGAAAAATTGAAAAATATTCTTGTCGTAGCAAACAATATAGTGGGAAAAATACGGAAACATGGGTGTGGACCACAGGTACTAGCAAGGTGTTGGTAAACGGTTGGGAACCGTGCACATGTGGAATGGTCTTCAATCAACGTTTTATGCTCCTTCCTATGGGTCCTTCAAAGGAGACATTTCTGGAGGATGGCATGACGACGAATCTCTCACCAACGTGCAACGGTCGCCGTTGTTCTTGAAGTGTACCACATACTTACCACCAGGTGAACTAGAGGCATATTTCCAAAGTATTAAAAAAAATAACATTTGTTTTTATTTCCTTGCCTAACATCCAAATACTAGGAAATATGCATGAATATGTAGTTTAAAAATAAGTAATATATTTTTATTTGGAATCTTTATTACTGTAGAATTACACCTATAATGTTTTATATTTATTCGCTTTTTGTTCATAGATTTTCATTAATAAAAAGTGTTCAAAGTCGCAAAACGCAATGCTGTTGGTCAAATCGAAACGTGACGTCAAAGTCCGCGCCCAGTTTGTCCTCAAAAGCGAAGTTACTGGGTATTTTTTTTAGTTTATGATTGTATTTAAGTTTGATCGTTATTTAATAATCTAATTTTTTTATTGAAAATATGTAGCCATCTTATACTTTTAAAAACTAATATTAATAAATATTAGTTTCTTAAGTCAAACACTACAGAAAATATTTATTTATGGAGCCAAATTTGATATGAGGCAAGTAGCTTATTAATTAAAAATATAAAAATAATTCATGTATAGTCGTATTTTTAATTAGACGAAGCTAACTGACAGTAGCTAATGTGACTTAGTGAAATAATGTTGCCATATTTAAAGTAATAGTGATGCATTCAGTTCTCGTTCAATCAGATGAATGAACAATGAGTGTGAATAGTTAATCATTTCAAACTATAAAAGAATATTATTTCTATTTTACAATAAAATTGTATAAAAGTGCTCTGATATAAGTTACTAGTAGTATGTAACTACAATCAGTTTTTTGATGGCTTATTACAAAGCGCGGCGCGGCGACTAGTGCCAACACCGAACAACGCCGCGCGCGTCGGTCGCCAGTTTGTTTGTAATTCGGCTTCTAACCTCTGGCCTGATAGCACGAATGTTTTTTCTGCGCTCACGCTGTTTAGTTATTGTTTTTGTTAAGTTTTTCGTTACGTTGTGTTTGTGGTAATTGTTGTGTTTATTTGTTGCTATATTGTTTCGTACAAACGATATGGATCCTCAACCAAGCACGTCAACCCAAAGCTTGTCTCCAAGAAAGAAGAGACCACGGATTGCTTTAAGCGTTACCGAAAAACTTATGATACAAAACGTCTACAAATACGTATTTGAGGAGAAAGCTGCTTTACTATTACCTATTGAGGCTCCCGAAAAAAAAAGAATGTGTTTCAAAAACAGCTGACATTTTGGGAATTGGTGTGACCTCAGTTTACAGTCTATTAAAAGAATACAAAGATAATGAACAATTTAAGTCTCCCGAGAAACGTGGACCTAAACACAGTTTCAAAGATAAATTAGACGATTTTACTTTTGCCGCTATAAGGCGAAAAGTACATAATTTTTTTTATGCAAATGAGCCACCCACCATTATAAAGGTGACTTAAACTGAAGGAAGGAATACTTCTACTGCATTATATTCTGTGTCTACCATAATGTTCTTTGTAGAACCAAAGTATTAGATTGCGTAGACAACCTTACTCATTTTTTTTTATTATTTTATAGATTCTTAAGGTTGTCAATGAAGACCCAGACTTACCAAATTTTTCTTGGAGTACATTAAGAAATGTTATGAAACATTTAAATTTCAAATATGTCACAAAATCAAGACAAAGCATTTTAATTGACAGACAGGACATTGTTTTATGGCGCCAGCGATACCTTCGAAAAATTAAAGAGTATCGAAGAGAAGGAAGGTATATTTATTACCAAGATGAAACCTGGATCAACGAAGGTAATAACAATTTTCTGTTTTCTTTACATTAAATTGTACTTTCAATAATTAATTGTTATTTTTCTCTATCTTGAAGGTCATGCACCGAAGAAGGCATGGATTGACCAGACAGTGTTATCGTCCCGCCAGGCCTTCCTAGATGGCTTGACCACTGGCTTAAAATAGCCTTCAGGAAAGGGCAAACGATTAATTATCGGCCATATAGGCGGGGAAGAAGGATTCGTAGAAGACAGCTTATTAATATTTGAAGCTAAAAAAAAAAGAAGACAATCATCACGATTCCTTTGAGAAGTGGTTTAGGGGGGTCTTGCCAAAACTAAAACCAAATTTCGTAGTAGTGATGGATAATGCCCCCTACCACTCCAGGAAACTAGAATCGCTGCCTACAATGTCTTGGACTAAGCCTAGAATACAAGAGTGGCTAACAAGCAAAAATATTTCATTCGAAACAACAATGGTTAAAGCTACTCTTATAGACATTGTACGGCAGCACAAACAAGAACATTGCGATAAGTATATTGTGGACGAGATGGCAGCGCAGCATGGGATAATAGTTTTACGTCTGCCCCCATACCACTGTGAGCTCAATCCCATTGAGTTGGTATGGGCGCAGGCTAAAGGATATGTTGCAAGAAATAACAAAACCTTCAAAATGACAGAAGTAAAAAAACTTTTTGAAGAAGGACTTGAACATATCACACCTGAAAAATGGAGTAGCTGCGTGACTCATATAATTAAAGAAGAAGACAAAATGTATGGTCTCGACCACATGATCGACAATGTTTCAGACAGATTTATAATTAATGTCACCGAAAGCGATAGTGATGATTTTTATCGGATGATGAATAAAAACAAATTATGTAATATTAATATATAAATTGTTATATTTTATACATCTATAGTTTCAACTACATTATGTATTACAAGTTTCCTCGCAATGTTTTCCTTAATGTTTAAAACACTCGGTATTCAGTATAGGTAGATACTATAGGAACATAGTCGTCGAAAACTCGTTGGTATGTACAAAGCACGACTAAAATATGAACCCGATACCCGATATCGGCAGTTCGGCGCACTAACTATTCACTAGACAATCGAGGCAATTTCATTCATTCAGGAGTTTTTTCAATCATTCACTATGTCACAACACTATTTTTATTTCATCAAAAACTGACAACACAGTAAACGTCAGTTGACTTCGTCTAATTAAAAATACGACTATATATTCTTCTCTATAACGGTTCCGCACAAAAAAAAGCCTTTTTGTTTGTTCACACGAGCGCAGCCGCAGGCACAGCTAGTTATACATATTTCAAGCAATGTGAAGCTATATATGAAAAGCAGGTGGAAATTTCGAGATTGGAGATCCCCTGATCCTACAGGTATATGTTCAACATTGATAAGTATGGCATATAAATCATTGATTAACCTGGTTCTTCCTTAACTACAAGCTCCTCTTTAACTGGTAGCACTGCAGGCGAAGTGGGCGTTGTCGGTGTGCTCGGCGTGGTAGGCGTGGCCGGGGGCGTGGCCGCCGCCTCTCCGGCGAGTAGCGCACCAACCGCCTCGCCGCTGCTGTTGGAACTGCACTCTGGACTATATGGCGCCATCTGGAATTACAGCGATAGTATTTTAGTTAACTTATGTCATATCTATCTTATGATAAAATATTTTTTAATCTGGCATGGTAAAATTTAAAAACTTGGTATTATTTTTATTATAATATTATACATGATTTCGGTATTCATTTATAAAATGCTTCCTTATAACCTTAAAATATAATGATCTTGGTAAAGCTACCTATCTATCACCTAGCATCTCCCACCCCCTCCCCGTCGTGTACGATTTGTAACCGCGACACTTGTTTCGTCACGCGCTCTCGCGGCGGTTGAGTTTTTTATTGTTCTACGCACCCCGCGCCCCCGCTGAGTATCGCACGCAGAAATTACGTGAACCACTATCGAAGGTTATTTGGAAAGCTGTACGAGACACCCTGGAGCAACAGCTATTCGCAGAAGAAAGGGAACCAGGTCAGTGCACGACGTCCTTATTTCTCCTTATTACCGCACCTCGCGCCATTATGGCTCATATTGTGGGCATTTCGCGTGTTCAGATCTTATTACTATTTCTCTAAAATCCCACTTCTAAATTCCGCATACTTTAAATTATTTGTGATTAGTTTTTTCAATATTACAACAAAAGCTTTGTTATTATTCATGATATCTTATCATTATCTTTTCAAACAAAATTTAAATAATATGTTTACCCTTAAACTCCTGCGCCTTCTGGGGGTGACCTCTGCAATTTTTTGACTGTTGTCCATAGCCCAGTAGGAACCCTTGCCAGGGTCGTCTTTACTCCTCGCCACTTTCATGAAGCATTTATTTAACGATAAATTGTGCCTTATAGAATTCTGGAAACCAATTGTTTTTACATTGCCTTTACCCTCATTTTTGTATATATCCCCAAACTCTATAAAATTACTGTAGTTCATTCAAGTATTAGTAAGCAAACTTTCAGTGAATTTAGCCTTACCCTCCTGTATAAGAAAAAACTAGGCAAATTGTGAATACCCTCTCTCAAATGACAGAGGTGATCTTATGTAAGATTTATAATACTTCTCCTTCCGCCCTTTGTCAGCAAAACTAAGAAAAAATTGAAACTCCCTAAGCCTGCTTACAAAATACTTGAAGTTCTACTAATGTTATGCAAGCTACAGTCTGACAATAATGTTAGGTTTCTTGACTATCATTGTCAACATAGTGGCACAAAAACCTGTCATGGCAAAACCCTATATGTATGTTGCAGATGATATTGGCAGATTTGGTTGTAGAAAGCTGGTCTGGTAGAAGTTCCATACCCACCCTGCTAATATCTTATTGTTATTGATTGTTCGAGCAGGATATGCCATATGGAGTTTTAGGCCAGCTTGTTGTTTCCAAGACACTATTCATCAGTCATTTATCCTTAAAAAAGTGTGTTACTCTGATAGGTTTCCACAATAAATTGTCTACTACATGACTCGACTGTTTCTGATCTAATAAAAAAAGTGTTAACTCACCATCCAACCTTTCCCAGCTTCCTTGTAATATGGGAATGCATTACATATATAAGTGTATATCTCATTTAGTGTCATCTTGCCATTTGGTGAACTGCTGATAGCCAACCTTATCATGCTAGCATAGCTGTAAAATATAATTTAATTTAAAATAATAAAGAGAAGTGAAACTCTATTGATTACACCTACCCCAGGAGTATATGTGTCATTATTTAAAGTAATACAATATTTATAGTTAACGACAATTTAATTTTATTATTGTATCACTAACTAAAGTCAACCACAACATGAGTTAAAAGTAATTATTCAATTAAAAGTAACTCACTGAAAACACATAAAAGTTCAATGATATATTCAAACAAAATTGTAATTTCAAAAAAAAAGATTTAAATAATAAACATTGCTAAATATATAAAATATTATATGGCTTGATTTATTGTGGAATAAATAAATGTTTAAAACTTAAAATTATCAGAGGCAACGGCTTGTAGACACAATCAAGGTTTTTTTTTAATAACTTTAACTTACTATACAATGTAAACTTTAAATAACTAATACATTCAAAGTCCAATGATTTTCTATGAAAATGAACAAAAAAGCAGCTATGCAATATGTTTCATTATATACATTAAACAAAACTAAAACTACCTTAGTACAACAGTTGGATCTACCAGTTTCTAATTACTTGCCACCAATACCCCAACAAATGTATTAAAACAATAGCAACAGCAATAGCAATGTTAACAACCACTTACTATCATGTCTCATGATGTCTCATGATGTCCTTTAGTATAAAAAATACATTTTGAATTTAGTACATACTGTTGTAATTAATTTAATTTTATCATACAATAACATTTATAAATATTATTTTCACCATAAAACATTTTTAAATAACAAAAACTATATAGAAATAAGGCATTCATACCCATTATTTTTAAAAACATGTTATGATAATATGTAAACAGTATTGGTTTTTAAAATGACTTATACACTTATCAACATTAGTCAATATAGCTACAAAATGGATAAGTAACATCTACTGTGTCAATATACATCAAATGTCTCTAAGGGTCACCTCAGTGACTCACCAACACCAACTGTGGAAAGGTTTAAGGAAAATAATTTACCTGTAGGCTGGCTTAGCATGTTTTATTTTATTTGTGTTCTCCTTCTGATCTTCCTTGTTGTTATTTTCCTGCTGAAGCGAGAACGGCTGCACATCTTCGTATAGGAACCGGGGTATAGGACCCAACGGACTGTGGCGCGGAGGACCAGGGCTGTAAGCAGGCAGCCATTCGACTCCTGGTGAATCGCTCATTGTTCCATCAATTTTGCTTCGTTAACGCTCTTTAGGATAATAAATCACATCTATTCGCATTTCATCGTATAGTAGGCGCTATGTACTCACTACAATCTACGCTTAAATCCTTCATTGTGCATGAAAGAATCCTTGAAACTACGATCTCATTCTTATCACGGATTTGATACACAATTCTTTTGAATTAAACGACAGAAAACACAAGGTAACACAAATATATAGCGTTAGGAATAAAATAATATTAAAATTAACTTGAAGTAACTAAATATTAAAGAAAAATTAATAATTTCCGTGAAAATTAAAATTATTATGACATTTGAGGCACCTACAACAAGGAAAATGGCGGAATAATTACTGCATTCCGTTATACGTAGAAGAAGTAAAATTAAAATAATATGTTCAATACAATATTAATGTTTAAGTAAACTTTAATGAACAATTACAAATTTTTAATAAGTATTTATTTTGGTTGCTTGTATTTCTTATATAGTAAATTGGTTTCACTCAACATACTTAATTGATCAAAATGGTGATTGAACGCTTATTGCACTAATTATAAAATGTAATACTCATAAAAAACTGTTTGATAGTGACGTTAACTGTGAGTTTTTTCAAAGGAAGGACTATATTATTTACAGTTTTCTCATAATATATACAATACTTTGTTATTAGGCGGCTACAAAAGAAGTATTTTCCTTGGTAGAAAATATCTCGCTAACAGCTGGCAACTCTGTTCTGAATTTTAACTGTCAGTTTGAATGAAATGCTTTGTGGGGGAGGTTGTATTCAATGCTGTGTCACTTATAACGGATTGTTGACAATAATACACAAAGCGTGTGTGATTTGTATGTAACAGTTTTTTGTTATTTTAATTGTGAATTTTTAAGTATTGCAATGGCGACACAACCCGAAGTCGGTGTATCCGACTTTGTACTTTTGGATAATCTGACTACCGACACTTTTATAGAAAACTTGCATTTGAGGTAATGAATTTCCTTATTTCCACTAACAGTTTAATACATAAAGTGTATACTTATCGTTAATAGCCTAGATTTTTTCATCGATCTTTCTTATACCGATGTATTCAACCTTATAACAATGTAATCAGTTTTATATAAATTATTAACAGATTGTGATTATGAATGGAGTGAAGTGCTTGACCTTGTATTAACACCTGTTTCATTATAATATTTTATATTTCAAATAAAGTATAATACTCCTATATGTATACTTAAAATAACGAGATAGTTTATGTATAAAAAAATAAGCTATGCTATTGGAATATCTATAATATCTGGAATACTATATTATAGCTATACTATATGGAATAATGTGCCATGTTACAAAAAAAAACTTGTGAATACAATATTGTTACATAAAAAAAAATTTAAATATAGTAATAAACTGATAAGAATTAAAAGATATATTTTAGTATGATTATCATATTAAAGTATGCAATTTAAAATCTATATGAATAAAAATTTAGCTTTCATAAATTTGTGGCTGCAATACTTCAAAGTACTTGATAAGTTACACAACATTGCATTTCTATATAAGAGTGTTGTTATATAATTTTTATCCTGAAGTTCCCGCAGGAATGAAAAAATCTAAGCATTTCGTGAGGTTTAAATAAAAACAATTATAATACTGTTATTTACTTCCTTAATAATAAAATTAATATGAGATTGAGTCACAGGAAGTGAAACTCGATTTAGCTAGTTGTAAGTATAATTATAAATATTAATATTATAGCATAATTATATTTGGGTATTTGTGAGTTAATTCCAAACTTAGCATAGCTTGTACTATTGTAACTAAACAGTAGTCACAGAACTGACAATCATATTCATTTATCACATCTCCATTCTGTATGGAAATTGAACCTGTCACTGTGGACTTGTTTTTTTTTTTCTTATTTAAAAAAAAATCTAAATGTATCACACTCTACCTGTTTACAAAAGTGGTACATTTATTTCCTCTTTGGGCACAGTGCAATATTTATAAAATAAAAATTGGTCAGCCCTGTTAAAATGAAAAGAACAGTCATATTAGTAATAACTAAATAGTGATATAAGTGTATATCTGCATCATCTATCAATAATAAACATTAAGCTATGATGTCATGTGTGAGTCAATGTTATGTTTATACCTGTTAATGTTATGTGTCTTTGCTTTTGGTATTTGTGTCATGATAACTGGTTCTTATAAGGCCTTTTTTTAGAGTTCCATACCAAGAAAAAGAACCCCATTGCTAAGCATATGCTGTCCAGCTTGTCTTTACAATAAACAATCTTTTGGACTGTGATAGGAAACCAATTATAATTTTCATCTTAATAATAAAGGTATCAAGGGGCCTCCATACAAGAAACATGTTTGGTTTGTTTTGCTCTGTTGTAAAAACAGTAATACCCAAAAGTGTCAAACGTGCACTATAATGATATAGTGCTAAACATAAAGTGAAACAACAAGTAATAAAGACTGCTCAAGAATGAGTTGGGTTTACTCTATGGATTTCAAACTGGATGTAAGAATACACTTTTTTTTTGTGTTTTGTGGCACGGAACTCCCGATGCGCGAGTCCGACTCACACTGGTCCGGTTTTCTACTCCATGAATTGGCAAAATTAATATATTACTCGTATGAACATTGTATAAAATTATTTTACGATAAATACAGATCAAGAACGAGGAATGTCAATCAGTATTTGTATCGGTCGCCATCGTCAAACTGGTTCAGACGTGCAACGGTAATATCCTCTCGGAAAATTGATAACTCATCCCGAAATGCAACACGCCAAACTAGTACATAATAAGATAAGTTTTTACTCTGTGTATATGTAATGGTAGCAATTTCCTCATTCGCTGTTTTGCTTGGTGTATCACCTGCGTCAGTGTAGCAGAGTTGATGTTGGCTCGAGTTTCAGAGGATATTATTGTAGTCTAGCTGGTGCCCACGACTCCGCTCGCTCTGGCCACAGAATGCCGTTGTCGGTCGAGCGCACGCGAATCTTGCTGCCCCCGCTCAAATGACAGAAAACAAAAATACTTATTGTTGGTGATTCTTAGAAGATAGATATATGATATCCCGGTTTTTTTAGGACTTTTAAGATCTATAATTATGTAGAAAATTAATTTGATATATCTCGTATGGTTTAATCAGCGTAAGCCATTTAAGCGCCCCAAATTAGTATTTTTCCAAATTGATTCACCATCATCGTCACTGCTTCTTTCGAATGTCACTTTATCTTACAAAATATATCCTATAACATGGCCAGATAACATAGCTATGAATGAAAATAAAAAACACTTAAATCGGCTGAGTGCTTTTCGCGTCAAATGAACATAAACCGACTGACAGAGAGACGTTGAGTTGTATAATATGTGTAGAAGATAAATGTTTTAAGGACTCTAATATAATATGTCAACATCAAACAAACCATGCCGTGGTTTCCCCAGCACATTATCCTAATTTGCTCCTAGGTAGGTCGCGTCGTCGTTACGGAACCACTAAATATATTTTCAATAGCCTACATTATTACGAAACCGCAAGTTTATGAGCGTCATTGACGAATGATGTCACTCTCTAAGTTGTTAATCGTCAGTTTTATGCATCATTTTCCTTGTGTTATTGTTTCGAGTAATGTATTCTCTGCACTTGTAGGAATAATTATGAGATGAATCCGCTAAACAGCTAAACAGTACAAACTAATGTTTTTAACTAAGATTTTAGTTGTTGATGGCTTGTTTTACAATAGCATATGACTAAAAACTTATTATTGTGTGCAACGCCTTCTTTGTCATGAAATTCATTTGGCTTAAGCCAAGCCAAAGCCTAGCCCAAAGTGTGTAGGAGTAAGCAGTGTCGCCGCAAGGTAGAGAGCCTTTTAGGATTGTGGTTCCTCTTCTCCGGAAACAAAGTGTCTTTAAATTCCGAAATATTGAAAGCAGTAGCTGATTGAAGTTTCCTTTTTTCTTTATACTACATAGGTGACAAACAAGCATACGTCCCGCCTGATGGTAAGCGGCTACCTTATCCTATAGACGCTTGTAATACCATAAGTATCACTAACGCATTGCCGAACTTGAAAAGGAGCTTTGGAAACCCTACGCACTTCAATACTATTGAAGTTTAAGGTGAATATTGTGAGTTGTTTTTGTTTGGTTCATTATTCACGTAGTTTATGTAGGGCGCCCTGATAAAATGTTAAAAATGTAGGTGTTCCGTAAACTGAAAAAGTTTGGGAACATCTAGCCTAGCCACATTAGAATACTCTCAGAAGACTCATCATTTGCGACGTCACGACGAGCTCGTCGTGTCACCGCTCGTATTATGTAGGAGATAAGCCTTTAAATAGCCCAGTGTGGTCATTCATATTATGTCATTGCTTGAAGTAGATATTCTGATCAGTGATGTGATTGCTTATTAAAAATATATATCACATTATGTTTCAAGTGTAAGCAACATTTCACGGTCGTTTTAAATTCTAAAAACAGTTATGTTAAAATAACTAAATCTAGAAAAATATCGGTGTTGGATTCATAAAGCACGTTGTACACGTTTGAATTAGCTCACGTGTATGTGTCTCGGTGAAGCAATCTATAAATTCTATTTTATATCATATAGTAATACTTCCACTATAATGAAAATTGCAGAAATACATAAACAAATGAAAATGTGCTTACGTGAGTACATTATATATTTAATTGAGATATTAAAATTCTACGTGGTTTAAACGTCATTATAATTTTAAGTGCCTATTCAACATTTCAGATTATAATTTACTACCAGGAATCATTTGAAAACGGTTTTAAACCTCAACACGTAAGATAATATAACAGAAAGGCAAGAACTTTAAGCAAATAAAGTAATTTATGTAAATGACTATATATCATCTTGTTACCGCATAATGGAACTGCTACGAGCACTAGACTTTATTGGTATAGAGAAGTTTGACGGGGTCGCCTTTGTATTCGCTAAAGCCGCTTCGATTCGCGGTTTCTTTTGTTCCGATTTTATTTGCATTCCTGGATAGTATGTTTCTATTAACCTTAATTGTATTTTTACCTATTGCGACCCGGGGAATCTTGAGTTTCGTATTTCCGTTAACAGGAATTCTGTATCATTATGTCATTTATAAAAACGATACAATATGTGACGCTGAAATACAATCACAATGTTTTAGAAGTAGGTTGTATGAAACGGTATACCGCACTTGTGAAATTCGGAAAACTCTAAAATGCTTTTCAGTAATAAATGACTTGAATATTATAAAATTTTACATTTTTGAATGGTGGGAGCTGGCAGCGCATTTGCTAACCCTTGCCTGGCAGTTGCCATTCGAAAATTATTGTCAAGTACCACTCGGTGTGTTCTGGCAGTTTCACTTGAGAATTGAAGCTCTCTGTCTAACCTTACGTATTAGCATCTTCGGCTACATTGTTACTTTATATCCAAGTTTGATATTCGTCAAACAAAAACAGTAACGTTATTAAGCTAGTATTAGCCTTGACCTGACATTTAAAACATAGTGACCTTTCTTAATGGATAATCTAGGATTAAGCCATCTTTTTAAGTTTCACTTCATGGTTAATATGTTTAGGATTTTACCAAATCGTAAATGGAGTTTGATTATTTACTAAAAAAATGTGGAAGTCTATTTATCAATCTATTATTATTTTATTCTTGACTTACCTCGTTGGGTTTTATGGCATAGTATTTAACAACAAAAATAAATATTTTTACCGTTCGAAGATAAATATATATATATATATATGTCGGTGTATCATATGTTGGACATGGTGTTCGATTAAATGCTTTGCAACTTGTTCGGTACAAGTGAAATACATATAAATTATGCTGAGTTGAGCGACAATATATAAATATGGAGTGATATACAACGAAATAAAAGGTTTTAGAAGTAACCACTGCAAATTCCAGGACCGGAAACTATCCTCAAATAAATGGATGGCCACGTAACATACCGACGCCAAATAAAGATATCATGGTGTTAATGATTTGTACCCATTCAATCCCAGAAACCAAGCGTGCTTATGCCCGCGAAACCACTCTTTTCGCCACCGGGGACGAACAACTAACTTCGCACCCGCACAGTCTTCGTGTCCGCTCCCCGCAGCGACTCAAGCTTAGGTCCGATCCTCTGCAATGAAGTCCTCGAGCACGTTGCTTGTGTGACACTGTGACTCGTATAATTCACTAGTTCAATATCAATAATACACCACACTCCACTTCAAACCTGTACACGTACACAGTAGGAACATAGATTTTTTTGGGAACTATAAAGCCTCTGGCAACGGTTACCGCCGACGGCAAGTGTCTGCTAGTATTAGTTATTAATGATTACAATATCCTTTTAAACATATATGAAAATCAGCCCCGAGGCTTTAATAAAAGTGAGTTGGGTCTGTCGAGTTTTTACCTACCTTTAGCACCTGGTACGTGGAATTTGGTCGCCAGCTCAAACTAGCAGCTAGCAGTACACTAGAAGAATATACGAACG
This sequence comes from Saturnia pavonia, assembly GCA_947532125.1. Taxonomy (NCBI): domain Eukaryota; kingdom Metazoa; phylum Arthropoda; class Insecta; order Lepidoptera; family Saturniidae; genus Saturnia; species Saturnia pavonia. The sequence continues at coordinate 16,578,851 of OX383906.1, forward strand.
CTATCCCACAACTATTATTACTGAGAAAATAAGTAACTGGTGGGGGCCCTGGGATCTTGCTCTAATACGGGCCTTCATAATAAAAGTCTAAAAGTCGCACTCAGTGATCAGTTATCAAAAGTTCTAGACTACTTCCTATCTAAAGTCTTGAAATTTGTTACAAAGGGAGGTCTTCTACCATAAGTTAAGTAATTAATTCGGAAAATAATGAATTTGTAATCCCTTGTCAAAATTATAATACAACAGACAACAACACATTTTTCTCTAAAAAACAGCTTGAGGTATAAAGTTATACTTAACTACTTATGAATTGTAATCAGTACAGAACCCTAGGCGCGAATTTACTCGCTACTTCTTAGATAAAAAAAAATTAGACTTAAAAACAACCTCTGATGAACTAAATATATATACGCATATTCTTAAATATGTATACATGTATAGTTAGATCGAATGAATAGTATGATTTGATTCGCGGACCGCATTTTTGCTAATCGTTGGCCTGTCCTAACTCCCAAGCCGAGGCTCGGTCACTTTGACACCCTTGTGCTAGTTGCCATTTTGGCTGGGTGCTTTCTGCGCTCGCTCGCAAGTCTGGTGAATCTATAAAGGTACTTCAGGCTAACAGAGTTAGTTCATAAAAAAGAAAACAACGGGCACATTCAGTATCGAGTTGTCAAGCGGATGTTGTGCCATGCCTCTTAAAATTTCACCTAATTTTTATTTATTATCCTAACGGTTACTGATCCGCAAGTCATATTAGTGTTCTTTGTCCGACTTTTCCTGTCCTTGACCAACATATATATAGTATTTTTGTTAATATTTATTTAAGTGATATATACATACATACGTGCGCGCTTTATCGCGTCGGTTCTAATGGCTCAACCGGTTGTTATCACTCTGTAAGGTACATGTTAATAGACAGAACAATATTATTATAAATAATGACCGTTCTAGATAGTTTTATCACTTAAGAATTTCCCATTTTTTTGTCATATGTTTTTAATACTTCATTTGGATATAACGTTTTTTAACAATCACATTGTTACGTGACGATGTGGTAACTGCTAAGCCTAAAGAGGGACAAGTTATCATGTGCAGATATAAGCCACCTACAAGTTTATATTTTTTTATGGGAATTTGAATCAAGTTTCATAGGTTAGGTTATGAATACAGAAAAAATCTAGTTATACGCTGATGCTCAAACCAGCGGACATTGAATCTGACATTCCAACTGTCTTATTCATTCGATCATCAAGACAATATGGAAATAAAAATGCTGAATATATTATTTGATATACGTTCACCTCCGATTACAAATATACGGTAGGTACTGGGAAACCGTGGTCAAAGTTGTGGCTTTGCAGTGATATATGCTAATAGTCCAAATTAAATTTTGAAGTATGCTAGTGTGGCGTATAGAATCCATTTCTTGCAGGCAATTTGTCTACGCGCCTTATAGTTCACGCTCTAATTTACCTAGAAAGGTCACATGGCTGTTTCGAATCATGGTAAATGCTCTTTTCATGGTAAATGCTAAATTAGGGTTGTTTAGGCGCTTTATACCCTGCCCTTTTCATATCACTTTGCGTGAACGCTTTTTTCATTCGTCTTTTCAAAGATTAAGTCGTGTTTTGAATACAATATTTATTCCATACTAGTTTTTGCCTTCGCCTGCATTTCCTGTGTCATTGAAATTAAACAACTCGAACACCACCTATTGAAAATTGATTGTACTAATATAGAAACATTGCGGGTGAGCGCACAAGTCATCAAAGTTACAACGCAATCGGATGAATGGTTTAAGAACGGATTGACGACGAAACAAATAAATAAACCACCATCGACACCAGGTGCAATTCCCGGCATAGTAGCACGATTAGGCGTGTCGAGTTCTGGGGTCAGCCGGTATATCAAGCTAGGTATCAGATACCCTGTTTGTACCAAACTGGGTCGCGACCAGAATGAACATAGAGGTAAACACTTCAAAGTATCACTCTCTTTTGTTTCTTCGTGATTCGGGACCAGCTAGTGTATATACAAGCTGTCGAGAGGCGTGCGGGCCTGCATGACTTCGACGACGGACTATGGATTATATGGATTTCTCGTTAGTCGCATTGTTTTTAGGGTTCCTAAGTCAAAAGGAACCCTTTATACTGTCTGTCCGCGGATTAGCTCAGATATTTTTAGTACTAGAAAGCTGTAAATTGGTATGGGTATATTCGTTCAAAGATATTGTGGGTCTAGGAAAATCATTTTACGATTCAGGGATCCATTTGTAAAATATTATGCTTTAAAATTCTATTTTAAGTTAGAGTCAAGTGTCGTCGTTCCCTGCCATTTAAATGGTTCTTTCTGGATATGTGAAGAGAAACATGGTAGTAATATATATAATGAAGTTAAAAGGAAAACTATCAGAGGTAAGTAGGCTTTACAAGTTAACGAGTAATAGTCAATCTACTTATAAAATGTATTTGGAGAAGTAATTTCGTTTACTTGTCCGGTTTCGCGAACTAGAATGTTTGGCCGTGTCCCGGCCCAACTCCAGCCCGGCGTAACATGAATGATCCTTAATTGATGTACCATGTTGTGACGGGCAACTACGTAACCCAAAACTGCGCGTGTTCCGACACGCACTTGACAATTTTTTGAATTGTTATTATTATCAACAGTACCGTCACTTTGTCTGTTATAAATAAATCTATATCTTCTATACATATTATAAAACTCAACGTCGCTCTGTCTGACTCTCCGTCTATGTTATTTTTAAGGGAAAACCACTTATCCGATTGATATGTTTTGTTTTTAATTCTTAGCTATGTTATTTGGCCAGGTTATAGGGTATATTTTTGAACATAAAGTAACATATGAAATAAGCAGTGACGATAATGGTGAATCAATTAGGGAAAAAGACGCTTTTGGGGCGGTCAAGTGACTTAAGCTGAGTAAACCATAATAAGATATATCAAATTAATATATTACATAACTGGAGATCTTAAATAGATTTACAAAAAAGTTTGCGGTAGCATATGTCTGTCTTCTAAGGCTCACCCACAATAAGCATTTTTATCTTTAAAATAATCGGCGGGCGACCGGTGGGAACGGACACAGCTAGTATGTCATGTACATGACAAAACAAAATAATAAAACTCTTAGCCGTAATAAGTTCCTGTTTAGGTTTTTTATTATATCTAAGTTCCCTTATCCCATTATCAACGCAGTAAGCTACTCAGTATATATGAATACAAATAATAATTATGTGGCAATTCCTTATCATGATGTCGATAGGAACTGATAATGTTGATATAACATTTCAAATGTTGAGTGCTAGTGTACATTTTTTAAGTTATTTTTCCACGTCATACCATACACTACATCAATGTCGAACACACCTGCATTATTCAAATCTACTATCCATCCATCCAATTACTATCCAGAATTTTTAGGGTTCCGTTGTCAACAAGGAACCCTTATAGTTTGACCATGCCCGTCCGTCTGTCTGTTTGACCGCTACTTACTATGAGGTTCTTAGTACTAAAAATACATATTAATCACGCCGACAAAGTGTACCGACAATTACTACACTAAGAAGGTTCACGTCTAACGCGCGAGAGTGAAAAACACGTCAAAGTGACTGGTTTCGCTTGATAACTATACAACAGCCGATATTTTTTATGTCTCGACAGTGACTGTCGTTTATGGACTGTCTTGAAAAAACAGTGACCTTGATGGCGGTCTGAAGAGCAATAGGAACTCTGTCCTTTTACAACTAATCGTGATGATCTTGAATTGCCCTAATTACTCACCTTTATGCCTTTACGAGAACCGCTTGTGACGTATAAGCGTCATCGATGTAAATTTACCGACTAGAATAGAGAATTTGAATAAAAACCATCCGCCACATCCAAGTAATGTCTCGTTGTCATTTCTTTTTAACACTTGTTTTTGGTCATGTACCAGAAAGAGACAACTAATGTAATATCTTTTTTATAGTAAGACAATAAAGTAACGACAGTGTGGTGACCTTAGTACAATCCAAAAGTAATGATGACTACCGAGAGATAGACAGTCCATCGTCCGTCGTCGCTGTCATGCCGGCCTGCAAGCCTCTAGCTAGCTGGTTGTATGCTGGCTGATCCTGATGCGCGATAAACCAAAAAAGAGATATTTTAACGAGCTTATCACCATTTGTAAGGTGATCGCGATCACCCTTCATTACTGAATCGGTTGATCCCGAAACGCAACACGACTAAGTGTGAAACCTAGGCGGGTGTTACGTCTGGTGTATGGTGGTCACCACCAGTCGGACACAATAATCATCTCCTACCACCGTTAGTTAGTTAGTAGCGGTTAGTTTCTGTCGCGAAATAAAAAAATGTTTTATTGATAATCTTAATATATGTGTTTTTTTAGATATTAATCCTTATGAAAACAGTCGTGTAATTCAATAAGTTTTGCTTATAATTAATGGAGATTTACATGCAGTGACCCGAACTACACCTGGGGCCCTGTTTTAATAGTGTGTCGATAGTGTCTCAATAGACATTTGGTCACCATATGGTATTCTCCTATTTGTTTACCATTCTATCGGAAAACCACTGACTCATTTGGTATTCTGCTCTACAATCGCGTCTCATTTCGAGATGGTGACAGTCGAGATGGCGATAATCGAGATGGCGATAGTCAATATGGTGACAGATTTAACAGAAAAAATAGCACTAACAAATATTTTCAACTAATGGTAGTATCGATTATCAACACTGAATCTATGGTAGATACGCAACACCAGTGACGTATAGATTTTGCAATCCTACTGTAACACTATCACAACGTTGTAGAGATTCTATCGAGACAGTAATAAAATTTTAGCAGAACACCAATTTTGTTACAATTTCTATATATTATCAGTAGAGTGTCGATATAATAACAATGGTATATTCTTAAATGTGAAATAGCAGACTTGGCCCCTGCATGGAGTACCTACCGAACGCTATATCCAGTACATTAAAATCGTTTGTATGTATGTGTAATGTTTTTTTTAAGGAAACTGATTCACGAATGTTTACTTATGAATAGGTATTGGACGAGCTTACGTCATCCGTATTCTAACACGATACATCATCACGCCAAGGTCTTATTAGGGGTGTTAGAATAATATTTTATAATAATATTAGCATCATGTAAATAAATATCTCAATATTGGGTAATGCTTATTCACTTAGGGAAGGCACAGGCTGATCACTATTCAAAGCTTTTGATTTTTTAGTCTTTGTTGTGAATTGATAAATCATAGTAAAATGTAACTGATTATAGAAAACCTATTTGAAGTTTTACTTTCGAAGCATTTAGTAGAGGGTAGAATTGAGAGGTGCACGCGCAACCTGTTGTGATAGAAGTGTGACATGATGAAGTTACCCATCAATGATAATAATGTGAATTTATGTATAATGTTGTAAAAATAATTTAACTGTTATATCAATAATCATTATTTTAATTAAATTAAATGGTGTATACATTTTTATGAAATTAAAATAAACTTCACTTATTACACGCATACTCGTACAACGTTAAATTATTTTTACACAATAAAAAAAACCTGTAAAATAAATTTAAATTATTATCATTGATAGCGAGCGGGATGATTTTTTGAAGTTTTAATTTTATTTTGTTACTTTAACAACGTTAACACACCGTTTATCTATAAAGAGGTAAATTTGGGTGATAAAGCTAAGCTGAAGAACAGCGTTGTGTAAACACCCGTGTGGGTTTCTGATATTTGTACAACCATTGCGTAATAGGTGGCACGCTGGTCATTTCACTTTGAAGTCAACGGGAACAAAGTTGCGGGCACAAATTAGTCTATTTATAATATGTTTTTTTATAGTAACGCGGTAAAGTGACAGCATTGTACCTGATGGTAATCACAGCACAGTCGAAAAATACCGGCTACCACCGAAAGATCGGCAATCCGTCAACGGTCGCCCGCCGCTGTCATACCGGCTTGTATAAATATCTCTTCACGTTACGCTTGAAGGATTCGATGTCGTAAGAAGGAGGGGCGACACAGTGGCCGGGAGACGGTTCCACGGCTACACAGTAAGGCAAAGTGTTGCGAATATTTTCTCATTAAGATACAAAGGTGCACGCTCAGCGATACAATGTCCCTGTACAACTAAAGTGGTTAGTTAAAATATTGGTTACCTTAATATGGGGTTGTCAGTACACTACGATGCACTTTATAAGGTTCAGATAGATAAAATTTTGCTTGCATGTTCACACAACGCGTTTCAAATCAATCCTCAGGGTTCGAATGGCCTCATTTAGTACTGCGGTTCTGTTTAAAATCGGTTCTAGAAGTCTGCTGAATTGTCTACAGTTATTAAATACACCGCATATTTGTTTGCTACAAGTTCTTATTCAAAATTACACTAATATCGATTTATGCTAATTATCGATATTAGCATTATAGATTAGGTCACAGCACTAGCCACATTCCGTACGATGGCAATGAACTCGCTTGCTATACAATATCGTATTATGAAATTGTCTTTAAACTATGAGTTGTCAGTCGAACTCAAGTATCTAGAGAAGTACGTTAATAAGTTTATATTACTTCATTCTTCGTCACTATTATTAGCTTCCAGTCCACTGCTCTAATTTGAAAACATTTGTCAAACAGAATTTCGATCTGCACGGACCACTCATGAATGAAGAACAAGCCTGTTTGTAAAGCATATGCGATCATGAATTATATGCAAACTAGTTGTGCCCCACGGTTTCACACGTGTTAGACTTATTCAATAAACTGTCCACCGCGCCGCCGCGCCTTTGTGGCTATACTTGCGTACAGCTTTCCAGATTGCTTGACGTTCATGAACTTCAGATGGGTTTAGCATGATGACAGAAAACTTTCCTACCGTTTATTTTTTATTTTTGTCTATCTATTAATTTACGCCCATCACACAGAAACTACTGGACCGTATTAGATGAAATTTGGTATGATTGTAGTTTATGGTTTGTAGTTAGTTACATTTAGGATGCATTTTTACACATGTGGACATTTGTATGTTATATAATTTGTGTATAACTTACGTACATATAAAAAAGAATTTATTTATATATAATATTGTAATATATTTCAAAATAGCTGTGCCTAATTGATGATTTATAAATTATAATACTTTAAGTACAGACATTATTTTTATCGGGTGGCCAGGGTTATGCGTCACACTCAGACGCGGACAGCTCGTTGTCGCCACTACACCCGAGCTGAGTGTTGAATTATTTTAATTTTACATTATCTACCAAACTATACGTTCAAATAAAATACTATAAAGGACAAAGTTTATCTACATAAAATTGTATTGATGATGAAGTAACTTTCGTTCGTAAGGATTGGTATGACATGCATATTAATATTGCTCATAAATCACTTTTCAATTTTCAATAAAAAAATAGACATAAAATACCTTATTGTGGATTATGTATAAGAGATAGACATATGGTATCGCGTACTTTTATTAGGTGTACTAAGTAGCTATAGTTTTTTAGAACATTGTATTTAATTTACGTATCACTAACCATTACGCCAGCACACGCCGATAAAGCAGTTAGGGTGTGCTATTTGTTCCGACTTACTTAATAAAAATCAATATTTAAGGCTAGTTTAGAGGTGTAGCCTAATGCTAGATAGCCTATTAGTCCAGTCATTTAAGCTTAAATTAGGTAAGAATCTCGGAATTCGAGATACCCAGCTGTAAGTCTGTAAATACTTGTATATTGACACCCTAAAAGTTGTCTCAAAACCTACATATGGTAGGGTGTAAGCAACTATTAAATTTCAAGGTCATAGGTCACAAAAATCGGTTTTTTGCGCTTTCTTTGGAATTTCTCATTTCCTATGGGTTTTTTGCTATTTATATTTATTATCAATATTGTAGAATACAAAATTCTCTACAAATTTTGTTTAAAAAAATTTTTATACGGTGAACCCTTTTCGAGATAGAGGGCGGAGAGCACGCGGTCACAGCATCACTTCAGGTCAACCGGTGCCTCCGGTCGAAAACGCGTCATATATAGTTGATGAACTATCGATAAATCAATGATTATAAATATTTGTCAATTTTTATTAACATATTATATTTTATCATTTTTTCCTAACCTATCCACTTTTTATTCAGTATTAATTTATTTAACAACACTTACCTGCCCATGTAATTGCAGAATTGTTAATGAAAATATAGGAACTATATTTGAATTTTAACCTAATTATTTTTAATAACTTCTTACATGATGAAAAAAAAACAAATAAATTATGAATTAATCTTTTTATTAAAAAATATCATTCAATACATTTATTTTTATTGAAAGTAAAAAAATGGAATAAAGGGTACAAAAAGTACCGATTTTTGTGACCTTTGACCTTGAAATTTAATAGTTGCTTACACCCTACCATATGTAGGTTTTGAGACAACTTTTAGGGTGTCAATATACAAGTATTTACAGACTTACAGCTGGGTATCTCGAATTCCGAGGTGAACTTACTATAATGACTGGACTATATACTATTCCCCCTGAATCTGAGTATCATATACAAAAACATTTTTTCTAATCCGACTGGTAGATACGGAGATCTACTACGACTGATCACTCTATTGATTCAAATTATTACATTTCTTATTACATATTAACATATCTATTGGTTTCCGATATTGACACAGTCATGAGTTATCTAGGTTTTTTACGAGACTTCTGAACGCGCTGTAACAGTGCATAGGTCATTTCTTTCAAAACCATAGTGAACCGCTCAAAAGAACCATCGTCAAAACAGTGGTAGAATCGCATAAACCTATTGCCGATCAAAACGTCTATTTTCGGTAGAAATACACTCGCGTAGTAGTTATTCACCGTCTATTAATAAAAATATCTTAGTGTTCCTCTATATTTCGTGAATTCGGAACGCGTTATGGCTCGCATCTATGTCGTAATGTTATATTTGTATTATAATGGGGTAATAAACTACAGATTAGAGAATGGAGATAGTTCACTGTATGGCTGTTTTTAAAAAAGCTCTGTGAAGCATTGTACGAGTATATCGGATTTAACAAAAATGTTCGCATATTTTGTCATACATTAGATAAGCATTAAAACGAATCTAAATGCGAAAAGAACCACCTATACTCCGTTTTTAATCCATCTGAGTAAATTGACAATCAATGTCAATATTGAAAAGAATGTTGCTACATTCATTTTTCTACTGTTGGCCTACCGTTGTATTTTTCGTTCAGATTATTTGAATCGAGTATTTTCATTATTGGATTGAAGGGTTTTAATTATTAATCATAATATTTTGTATTATTCTACATACTCGATAATAATGAATTACATAATTAAGGAAACTAAAAAATGGTACATATCGCAAACTAAGTACTTAATAATTTTATTTTCAATCTCACTTGATGTTATATGGCGAATTATTTGAAGAAAGTAACAAGCAGAGCCTGGTATTGTCTGAATTGGTTTCCAAATGCACCTGCTGGAACATACCGTTGTTAGTCTGAAAATCATCAAAAAAATCGACACATTGTTGGACTCGATGTCGAAATGTGTTATCACCGAGTCGTCACCGTTTCAAGCGTAGACCCCATAGCTAAAGAAGGAAAGAATCGTTAAGCGATGTCACCGTAATCTCCGACCAATTCGTCTGATCCACGCATGGACGTTGAACGGAAATTACAAAGGCTGTTGAGACAACCCTATTTCATACTGAAGAACAGTCGTTTATCATTCTTTAAGTGGTCATTTTCACGTGCGACTGTCGCTGTAACTGTAGGAATGTTTCACACAATGTAATAACACAATAAATAGCGTCTCTAATTAGAATATAATATACTTATTTATATACCACTAGGGTCGCTAAGCAGTCAAAATTAGATCGTAATTCTTAACGAATAACATATGAGGTTTTATTGTAGCTTGGCAAATTAATGGTATTGTCCCTGATGGTAAGCACAGTATAGTCCAAACACAACGGCGACCACCAAGAGACCGGTAATCCATCGCTGGTGGCCGCTGTCATGCCAGACTGCATAAATATCTCTTCACGTTACGCTTGAAGGGCCTGATGTCGTAAGAAGGAGGGAACAACTGGCAGGGAGATGGTTCCGCAGTTTCACGATACAACAAAGATAAGACACGGAGAACTTTTTAGTTTCTACCGAGATAGGGGTTACTGTAAGACTGCGACTCTGAAGCCCAGCGCGTGTGGGAATTAGAAGGAGGGAATTAGATTGAACATCTCTTCAAAGCACTCACTATGATACAGTCGGTAGAACACGTTCATTAAAAATAATGTTATTTTTGTCAAAGCACACAAAATTCACAGCTCGACATCTAATTTAGTCAACCTGTCAGTAATTATATGTTTATAACATTTTAAAATTCTTTGACGACAATCTTTCTCTGTGTGACTGTTTGAGCACAGACTATTATGTGCTTGACATTGTCAGTATGAACGTTAATAATTAATGTTTTATTTAATTTAATGTATTTGTAACACATATTTAATATACATTTTATGTTTCTGCACTCCTTGTCCTGTAATTAACTGTAACTATACCTAATCTCAAACTCCTACGTGCGTGCAATATACTACAAAAGGAGTACAAAGTTTTGACTTCTCGTATTCACGTAAGATTTGTTTACAACCCTTGAGAAATTGTACATTTTTATATAAGACTAGCTGTGCCCGCGGTTCCTCCTCTCCCGTGGATGACAGAAGAACGCGTAGTACTTATAAAAATCGTAGTTTGTTAAAACTATAATAACTTTTAATGAAAATATCGTGTTCTTTTTTATAAGGACCAAGTATCTAAGGAGTAAAACAAAAAAAAAGGTCAAAATCTATCCAGATGTTTTCGTGTGATGCGCGCACAACGGCGAACCTCAATCATTTTATTTATAAAGATATCCTTTTTAATAAAAACAGACAGAGGATGAATTTAAATAATTTTGTCAGCTAGCCAAGAGATGAAGGAGCAAAATGGCTAAAAGAAGAAATTGTACATAATTGGGTGCATGAGAAAATGAGTGATGCAATTATAACTGTCATCTACTAATCAACAAGGGTCATAATTTACGAGCAGCGGCTTGCATTTGATTTGTTAGTTTTCATCTTTTTCTACAATTGGCATCGGAGCAGCATTTGCCAAAGTCAGTGTTTTATTTAAATGAAATTATGAAGTAATTGCATATCGATTCAAAGATTTACTTACTAAGAATTAATTGGATCTTAGAATTGTAAAAAATATAGCCTGTGGGTGATTTGTTCACAGCAGGAAGGGCACTGAGTTAATTATTATTAGAAGGCACGAGATCCCTGATCTGAGTTAGGGGTGTCGGTAAGGAACTAAAAAAGTCCTTATCCTATGGTTGTTATGTTCTTCAATATGTAATCCATTGTTGAAGCCTTATAGAGGTGGCTACCTTGTTATGGAGATTATGAACCAGTTCGACATTTATTTTTCCATGTTATTATTTCCAAATTACTTCATTCGTGCATTAAATAACGCAAGTTTCCCTTAAAACTCAATTTATTCGTGAGATATTTTGACGTAATCTTTCGCCTGTCAGGCGTCTGTCTCGATAAGCAGTTAATGCATTAAGCGATCATTAGTTACGTCATTCGGCAGAGAATGTGATTCACAGAAGGCGTCTTATTTACATAAGCCGAGTCTAAAAGAGATATATCCGGAGATATGTTAGGTTTTTAGGTCATTCTTAAGTATATAAAAAAGAGATAATTAAAGTGAAGTTTCTAATTAAAGATATTGGTTAGTAAGATAAAAACAGCAGTATGCTGCAGCCGATATTGTGGATGCGAAAAAAAAACCTTAACAGACAAAAATATGTACATGGAGCTTGCTAAAATTTGAGTACTTGGTTAAGTAAAAATCTTTCTGGCTTCAGTAAATCAAGCATATAACTATTTCCTTTTACAATTTCGTGTATGTAATAAAATATTATTCCACAAAAGTGGGAACCAAGAGTCTGCAACGTAAGCAATTAAAATATAAATATTGGTTTGTAAAGAATGGTTACAGCTCAGAAACGGTAAATTAGTTATTAAATAATTATTCTATTCGGGATTACAGACTCCATGTATTTACCGAAATTGTACCCGTGACCTCTCGGCTCCGCAATAGAACTTCCTGCCATTGTGTTTAAAAGCCTGTCGAAGGTGAAGCAGGGATGACCAAGTAATAACGCTCTTAGACATTAATGTTTTATGATAATTGAGTTCATAACTGTCTAACTTATAAATAGTTATGTAAATGGCTTAATAATAAATCAAAGTACACCATAAAGCTGGTGGTTGCCTATACATTGAATTAAAAGTTTGAATTCAAACTCTTTGGAGGTTTAAAAAGTAAATACTGGCTAGTAAAGCTGAATTAACTGTTAGATAACAACAATTTAAAAATACAATCTTTTTTTAAATATAGTCCTACCTGAAACCCATGGTTTCTTCATGGTGGTAGGATATTTTATAATGACCACCTACCTGGCTGGCTACACACTCTAGTTAAAAATTTTTCGCAAAGCTGTAATGATTGTATTATCAATCATTTTTTATCTCTTCATTATATATATTTATTTCACTTTATTTGATTTATCATTTATTGTGTTTATGCTCCTTTCCGAAGGCATCTCATCTATAGGTAGGTATAAGTAGGTAATAAGAATAAGTAGGTCTTATTCTAATATTGTATTTTTGGCTGAAGAACTTTTTAAATTTAAAATATGAACAAGACGGCAAAATAATTGAAAACATGACGGATAGATTCTGACTGACGGTGAGACACGGATCGCTAAAGCAAATGTACAATCTTAAATGAGATTTGTATAAGTTTATTTATATCTACTATTATATTTATTGTTTTGACTCGCACATATTTATCTGGAGTCTATAAAACTTATTTTGTTACAACAAGAGACCTCTCGAATTATAACCGGTATTCGAAGAAGTTGAAACCTTTTAGTTGAAATTATAAAACGAATGAAAAACCTGGCGGACGTATTCATTCATGCTGGCTTGAAGATGCTGTTGTAAAAATTGGAACAGAATGGAGTTCTAATTAAACACAAGTTTCTGATGACGGAATTTTATTAGCAACTCTATTAAGGATATATTCAAAACTTGGACATTTCTTACTAGTGAAGGTGTTATTATCATTAATAGACTTTAATAAGGTACTCTGTTTTTATATCTTATTTAATGTTAATGCCTTCGGAATACACTTATTAATCTATTTTCCATTTTCATTTCCATAACCCCTTTTAACATATTATATTTCCGATATTTTAAACCTATTTAATTGTCCTCGTGACAAAGCACCTATAGGTGTGTTCCGCCAGCTGCACTTGGGAGCCAGTTTTCCCAGTATGCTTAGCGTGTCACCATTTTGGGCCGCATCGTCATTTAACATAAGGTGATTTTGTGGCCATAACGCTAAATCTATAAACGATTAAATAAAAACACTAAACAAGTCAACCAAGATTTACGCGATACAGTGTGGGTTAACGCTCCGTCGTGCCGTATTGGAAAGTTGTATATTGTTGTATAGTACTGAATTTTAATATGGAAGAACATCCGTCAAAGAAAGACCTCGCTCGAGACATCCTGCGGCAGTAGTTGCCGAAGAAATGGGTAAAAATGTTGAAGAAACGAAGATTTTAAGCTTCATAATTACGAGCCTGAATCGAAATTATAGTCTATGACTTGCAAAAGATTTTCATCGCCAGCTCTTACGAAATTCAAGGAGAGTCCTTGAATGAGTCCAGTAAGATCATTACTATCATTAGCTCATTTTTTCTGGGAGATTCAATGGGTAATGACTGAATACCTGGATCATGAGTGATATTTTCGGGTGCCAGCTTTGAAATATTTGAGCATCCTCTATATCTGAGAGGTCAGCGATTTGAAGATGATGATGCAGTACAGGAATTTATAGGTACCTATTCAGCATAAAGAGATGTTTAGAAAGGAAATTTTAAGCTTAAAAAAAGGTATTACATTAAAAAGGGACTATTACTTAAATTTGACGAATAAATGTTGACAACCCTAATTCGAATATTCCTACGATGACGATGAAAATCCTGATGAAGCTATAGCAAGGAGTTAGGACATTTTCTAGTGGTCGTTTGGTTCGCTACCGTCCTTATTTTGTAGATGTCTCGCCAAACACCTATCAATGGGTTCTATCCTTCTGATGGCTGGACTTCAGAGATATCTGGCTCTCTAGTAAAAGCGTCGCCTTCGGCTACGTCTTCACTTAACGTCCTATAATATTGTTGTCTAACGAATAATAATTCAAGTATTGAAGCCTAGGATAAAACGGGTTATTGTTGGATTAATAATGCCTTGTGCCATCTTTGGATTTTAGTATCTTTTTGATACCTTTTAATTACGATAAGTTGACAACATAACATAGAATGTGTGGTCCATTCAAGGACGGCTTTGCTATATATCGCTACGCATGATGACACACTTTCCCGCTTACGGCATTAAACGTCCATTTGATATTCTTGTCTCATATCATAGTCCTTATTCAACGGATGACCGAGGTCAGCGGATTTCGAAGACTCGCTGACGCCTATATGTGTCATATATGATCTTGTATTGTTTTTTTTTTCAATCCACACCGTAATACATTTACCAATGCCAAATTTCTATTTTTATGGAAATAATAGTTCAAGTTCCAATTGATAACCAAGCTTCTTTGCAAGTAGTAACGTAATGGTAACAACATATGGTGGCCACTTTATTAAAGCTGTTGGAGATTTTGTTTCTATTCGAAATACACGGTCCATGTTATTATTCCAAATTGACTTCGCTTGTGTACAATGCCCAATCTATATCAAGAGTTAGTGAATTTAGAAAACCTCTTGACCATTAAAGTACCTGTCAAAAACCCCTTGTATAATTTTGTAGAGCTCCAGGAAACAAAAATATACGAAAACGAAGGCTTTCTGAGTTATGCGTGTTGTTTTTTTTTTAATTTATTTATATTAGGTGCCTATTATTCTTTTTTTTGTAAATATAAACTTGAAATAAAAAAACATCCTAATGTATCTATCTCGTTCTGTTTACTAAAATTATGTTTGTGTAAACAGTTCTGCTAATTATTACATTAAAAATGCTAACAAAGTGAAGAGACATTTGAACATTGATTAATAATTAACATATTGGAGTTTTTGTCGGAATGTTGATCTGCCATGTGTTAGATTTTATTTTAACTCATAAGCATATGCAATTTGGGCCTATTTTATGTGATTTTACAAGATGTAGTATGGTTATCGTGTACAAGTGAAGTGGATTATAAATAATAACTAGGAACGTACATTTCAAGTTACCACAAAAATCTTGTTATAGCTGTGATTGAATTTTACAAGAGTAAGAGTAATATTCTATTCACGCGATGATGGCAGAATTTTGAACGAAGACAGTTGCCATTTAACAAAAAGAAGAAAAATAGTATACTACATTGCAATACTTTGCAACAATCATCACTCAGAATACAGCTGCGTTTTGAGTCAGTAATTCCCCATACTTACATGAGTATAATTCGTAGGAAACAAAATTATCGTTTTGCTAAAGGAAATACTTTAAATATAAAAATGACTAATTACAAAATATCAATTATTTTTTCTTACAAAATAGCTATGTAGATAAATGTGCGTTTGTAATACATTATTTAGCATTTACGTTAAGATATACTTACTTAATTTTTGCATATTCATATAAGTTTTTTTATATAAAAATTTAAGGGTATTAAAACATGTGTAAGGTTTGATTGCCGAAGTACCATTGCATCGTCACACCTAT
Source organism: Saturnia pavonia (assembly GCA_947532125.1). Lineage (NCBI taxonomy): Eukaryota > Metazoa > Arthropoda > Insecta > Lepidoptera > Saturniidae > Saturnia > Saturnia pavonia. The sequence continues at coordinate 16,594,734 of OX383906.1, forward strand.
TATTGCCGCAAAGTAGTAATGTTCACGCTGATGTGTTCCGATCCGAAGGTGCTCCAAGTGTTCCAATTCATTGAACTATTAATGACTGGTATCAGTTAGCAATCCGGTAATTCGGAGGTTGATTGTAAAAAGCTATATGCTGGAGTGACCACTTAACATCGGGTGGACTGCAAACACGTTTGCTACTTCAGAATCCTAAAAAAGTTTAAAAAACCTGTAAACCGACTACGGAAATGTGATTAAATTATTTTTGTCTTTTGGTATATTTTATTTACATATTTATACTTAATATTGTACTATAGTACGTTTTTTATTTCCACGGAGTAAAATGACATTTCATGTGTTGGTAGTTTATCGTGTTTATAAAATAGTGATGTTACCAATGGGAAATAATCGTATTAGTAAGTTTAAAAAAACTATTGAACCTTCCAAATGTGAAGGCCGAATAAGGCAGCTAAAATCGCGTTTCTCGTGGGTCAACAGAAGCGCTATTTTTTAGTTTTCTTTTTTGTAATTTGTTCTCCATACATACATTTTATATTTTCCTGAATTATGTAATAATAATAGGTAATTATCGGGTATGTTGAATAACACAAAATATTTCAATAAATAAATAAAACCCCTCAATTCAGTATTTAAAATCTTATATACGATTCAAATATTTATACCGTAAAATATACGGTAGGACAATACTATGAAAATGAATCCGGCAACATTATTTTCAAGTTTGACATTAGTGATTGTCAATTTAATCCGTGGGAAAACGCACCATGAGTATATTAAATTTATTCACTCAGAATTTTCTCGTGTTTCAGTTGATGTCTCACTCGGTACGATAGCAAGAAAAATATCCAGACTCCTTTTTTGGGTGTAACATCCATAATTGCATTTTTGTTCGTAGCCTATGTCAGCCGGACCATAATAACGAATCGATTGACACCTCATTCATCAAAATTGGATAAGTTTAGACTCTACGGCACGTAAATACAACCATAGACTGTTAAAAATAATAACACTTCATTTTGGTTTTGCCGTAGTCGTTCTTATGTAACGAATTGATACGCCAACAAATACAATGTGGACACAATTATATATCACTAGTTGTGGCCGCGGCTCCGGCTCACGTGGAATGCCGTGGATCGAGCAGACGCGCGAATTGTACTGCCCCGTTCCCAACCATGGCGGTCGCCCGCCGGTCTTTTTAAAGACAAAAATACTTATTGTGGATGATCCTTAAATATTCTTGACATATGTTTTCGCTGATTTTTTTTTAGGTCTTTTTAAGATCTAAAATTATCTAGTACATTATTTTGATATATCTCTCAAGGTTTACTCAGCGTAAGTCCCAAAAGCGTATTTTTTTCCGAATTGATTCACCATTATCGTCATTTCTTATTTCGTATGTTACTTTATCTTACAAAATATATCATATAACCTGGCCAGATAACATCGCTATGAATAAATCATAAAAATCATGTAAATCATAAGTGGTTTTCGCGTGAAAAGAACAAAAACGGACATATAGACAGAGAGACGTTGAGTTTTATAATATGTATAGATAGATAATCCCTATATATTCTATATTATATACATATTCATATCTATAGATAATATTTAATAACGTATTATAAAATATTATAATAAATTTGATATAAACACCATATAGGCACGCATTAAATATAATGATATTATAACCGTTAAAATTATGATAAAACTAAAATTTAGTTTCTATTCGCACGAGCGTTAAAAATATCCCTTGCTTTTTTTTTTTTTTTTTTTTTTTTTTCGAACTGACTACACTGTTAGCCTGAGGGGCCCTGGAGCCTTTACGGCTTTTACAGCTTTACCGGGCTTGGAGAAATATCCCTTGCGTTAGATCGACGAGTTATAATGTCCCGTTAAAAAAGCGTATGTTTTTAGTTGTTGACACATCTATGTGTTGTCTTTAAAGTTGACACATCTATGTGTTCCGGGTCTCAGGTTACAAGTAAGCTGATACCTACATTATCACGTTATTAGAAGTCTAATATAATGTTTATGGTTTTCGAATACGATTGAAAGACTACTAGCAGCTCCCGTAGCGGAATCGCGGTGGAACTGAATATGCTTAGAAGAATATATATTAAGTTTTCTACTCCTGGATTAGAATAATATCTCGTACGGTTTTAAGATTAGTCGTGTTTGGTGGATAACATTATTACATTTCAATTCACTAGCAACACAAAAAATATCATTATATTCTGCGAGTTTAAAAAATGGACCATAGATATCTAAAGTGAAATTTAAACCATGTATGTAAACAAAGCGTATTTATGTGTTTTATATACCGATGATTGTAAATATAACAAAATGAATGATCTTTTTTTATTACAGTGTTGGCATTGCTATTACACGTAGAAGCTTTCTAGTCACAGACATACTCGTACACGTGGTGTGATTTTTTTTTTTTTCTCAATTTGTATTGTAGCTATATTATGTATAGTTAGATAGAATTGGATGCTTGGCTAGATCGCAAAACTGCATGTGCCCGGTAATAACGCAAACCGAGGTATATGGTACCCTTGTGCTTGTTGCCATTTCCACGAGAGCACAATCTGCGCTCGGTAGGTGAAGTTATCCTTTCAAGCTAACAGGGCTAGTCAGTTCGACCGAAACTATCGGTTATCTGAATTAATTTAATATTCGTATCCATAACTGAAACCGATTAAATATTTTTAAGATATCCAGATTGAAAATGTCACATCCGTAACATCCCTATTAAATATATGGTATGTCGCGGTTATTTGTTTAATGTTTTTCCACGGTTGCACCTTTCGCATACAATAGATAATGAGCTTATGGAGACTTGAGTACCTAGTTGAGTGAGTCAGCGCTACCACGCTGACATCGCGATGTACATTTATTAAATACTGAGTTATTTCTATGTGAGTCATGTTCTAAGGGCCTAGCTAGCTAGTTTACTTCGAATCGAAAGGCGAATCGCTGTGGATACACGCTTGCAAAAAATGGACTTAGTTTTGTTTTGTAATGTCAGAGTGCTATGTTTCCACTGAAGGTGGGCAGAAAGGATGAAGCTTCTCTATACCGCTGTGAAAACGAAAGTGCTTTCTCCAGATGTATGCCTCAATACCGCGGCCTGTTCTAAATGCTTCTTACATTTCCTATGGTCACTCATTTTAAAATTTTCGATGAAAAATATTACGATACGTCTTATGTATAAGGGTCAAAATCCAAAATCATAATATTAAAGGAGAGTCGTCCAAACAACCTTTCGGCCCTTGTACGTTTAAATATGTATTTGCATACGACGTTTTACAGCAACGAAAAATACTTCTTCACCGAATATATATATAGAAAGCATTTATGGTAAATAATACAAAACGATGAAATTGTTAGTTTGGCTAGCCGCTCGCATTTATTATTAACTAGCTATGCCAGCGGCTCCACCCACGTGGACGACAGAAGAATGCTCAGTGCTTATAAAACTTTGATAAATTATTAAATGAAGATATCCTGATATATATTGATAAGGACCAAGTATCTAAGTAACAAAAAAAGATCAATCCTGTAACTTTTGCGTGATACGCGCACAACTGCAAACCTCTATCATTGGTTTTTTATAGATAGATAGATTGCATAGTTCATACCGTTATGTTTTTACTCATATCATTGACATTTTATATAACCTATCCACTGGGGAATGATATATACTTGCCATGTACAAAATTACATTCAATTCTACACAGGTTTGAGAAAAAGGCAGATGGGGCCTTACGAACAACAAAAGTGGGACATGCATTTAGCTGTGTTTCCTAGGCAACGAGATAACAACACGTACGGCCGTGTTAAGAATGTTGCCAGGGTAGTTAACATAAGTTTTACTATTTTTTTTACCACTTCAGTAGTGTAGTCCTTAATCCATCATCCGTCATCAACAAACTGTTTTGTACTTGAAATGTAAGACCCCAAGGACCTTTCAACTAAACTTATATCTGCCATCTTGATTTTTGTCCTTATCAATGAATATTTCTTAGTTCTCTTTATTAATTTATTTTTATTTTAACTTACCATACCTATGCCTGATGTTCCGATGCCGTAATTTTTTTAGTTTTTTGTCTGGTACACTAAATTGTCCAGGGGTCTCTATAATTTTTACTTTGGATCCATAACGCTACCTCCTTCAGTGTTTGTATTCGTTGTGAAACAAATAAACTATTACGTGACAGATATTACCCTACCTTTAGTTTCGGGATAAGTTGTAATGATCTTCCAACGCTGCATACATATGTTTTACTATAACTTTATTGTAACCTAGCAACACTGTTGCAGTTTTGTAATCAGCAGCAAATAAAACGAAAAATAATATCAAAATAAGCTTTGTTACCTATGAAACGATTTCCTTTCTTCCTTTTTTATTTTCAGGAAGAACTTTTACTATGTAATAACACACAAGACGGCATATTTTTTATATAATATTAAAACATACGGGAGGCTGACATTGTATGACGGTGCCTTTCAAAATTGATACAAGTGAATTCTAATTTTAAAATTGTTAGGTACATTTTCGTGTTTTGCATGCTCCATCTGTCTTTTTCTCAAATCTGTGAAATTCTGTAGAGAATTAATAGAACTTAATTTTTTTGACGTTTTTTTTTTTTAATGTGTTATTGACAATTCTCATGGCCTATCAATTGACCAATAACATAAGCTTCCAGTGTACAGAATTGTATAAAAATCGTTTAAACCGTTTTCAGTTAAATTAGGACACACAAAAGACAGGCAAAAAAATTTTGTTGTTTTATCTGTGATTGGTGTCTTTATCTTCCCGAAAAAAAAAACATGTCCTGTAAGAACTACAGATTTATTAATATAAATTGTAATTACATTGTATAAATGTAGTCTCCAGTCTGAATATAGATAGATATTTGCAAATAATATAGTAAATTTGACCTTGGTTGTGTTTGCTGATCTTGAACTAGAAACTGGCTCGGTGAGGCTCGCAGCATGTCGTCTGCGTGACGTCATCATGCGCCCGCGCAAGAACGCGGCAACGTAGCCTGTGTTCCGTGACAGAAAAAATATATTACCCATATTATTTAATACTTTTCCGCCATAAGTAATGCCTGTCGGAATAATAACAATGGCAGCCTTTAGCAAGAGCGGAGTTGTAAATATTAGAGTGTAATAGAGGGTCTAATAACATCTTAAGACTTGAGCCATACTAACCTTAGCTGCACTTGGTACACCCTGCTGAGTTATGAAAGAGAAAATGGCGATAGCGGGACGGTAGGGTTGTACAGTCCAGTTGACAGCGACCTCCATGTGTATGGTGAATATACTGTAGGTAATAGTGATTATTGGATTGTAGTATGTTCACCATTAGGCGCAACCAGTATGTATTACCATTCCCTGCTGAATATACGTTACTGCTTTGCAAAATTTATGCATCTAGAGCCACCGGTTTAGACTGTGCCTTAGCTGTCAAAAACACGTAGGTGGATACTGAGAAAGGAATTTTAAGAATTCATCCCCTAAGAGGTTTTTGAGAGGTAGTGCAAAGAGAAATTTCTTTGGAGATTTCTCTCTACTTAGAAACTTTAGTCCGACTGTTGGAATACCTATAGAAGATCGCAGCCAAATAACCCTGTCTTGTGTTCCTGTAGTGATTACGAGTTTTCAGAGCACCTTGGGGTAGAGGCTTTTAGGTCGGAAACGCACTACTTCATACCTATAGTATTATAAATGTCCATAAGCTACGGTAGCCGCTTACCATCAGACGGCCCGTATGCTTTTTGCCAGCTTGGTAGAATAAAAATTGGAGCTTAGAAAATAACATAGTCCGTGAGATGTTAGCTATTATAATATAAGTATTGTTTGCTAACTTCGTTTAACTGGCAACGTGGCCGAAGATGCTAACACGCTGTATGTAGAAACACGGCTGCTGGAGCACATCAGTAGTTGAAGGTGGTACAAATAGTTAGCCAAGCGGGTATAGGATAATGCCCTACAACCATGCTAGTATGGTTTCATCATGACATTTGCTGAAAGTTCAAGCTCATTGTACGATTACACGTAAATAGACCCCGTGTCTTATTTATTTAGTAAAGCCAAGTTCAACAGCGCGCATATTCCATATTACTTGATATTTTATAATTATTTATATTAACTCTAATTTGGATATGCGAATCTTTTAAACGTGCCCACAATATCTATCTTTTATATAAATAAAATGATAGAGATTTGCCGTTATGCGCGCATGACGCTAAAACTATAGCATAGATTTTCATTTAAAAAAAATGTATTACTCCTTACATAATTGGTTCTTATTAAAAAAAAACACGATTTATTCTGCCGTCCCCGTGAGCGAAGCTAATCTACAATAATATTAAATGACTAGCTGTGCCCGCGTCTCTGCTCGCGTGGACTACTAAAAATGTTTTTTAGTTTTTGTGCGGAAACCTACTTATTTTTCTAAAATCCTAAGTTATGCCCTATAACATAAGCTATCTGCCAGTGAAAGCCCCGTCAAAATCGGTCCAACCGTTTCGGAGATTACCTGGAACAAACAGACAGACAGACAATAATTTGTTATAGGTATCGTGCATACTTTCATATGCATTTAGTAAAAACCTGTTATTTTAACATTACAAACAGACACTTAAATTTTATTATATGTAATCTAACAACACAATGTCGTAGCGAAGATTAATGTTACTAATTTGTATGAAATGTTATAATGTATTAAAACATTAGTTTTTAATTATGAAAAAAAGGAGAGGGACTACATAGTGATTCAGAGTTTTAATTTGAATTATATTTTTGCAAGGGAATCGTTTTTAATTCTATTCATAAGACTTACTGCTGTACTATCATTGATCACCGCTTCAAAAGCGCGCTATGTCATTAATTCCAAATAGACTTTTGTAAAGTGATCTTATCGCATCGCCTAACCTACATGATGCAACATGACGTAATAATATTTGGCAACCCTAACTCCATCTTGATGTTTTTTTATAACATATATAATAATATGGCCGTCTCGTCTGTCGTTTGGTTACGGACGGGGTATTCGAATAGTGCTGTCCCTGGATATTATATAAATGTAGACGAATATTATTTAAATCGAAGCCGATGCGAACAGAAGCTTTTCGAGCTTTAGACTAAATTTTTGTATCGGATTTTCAAAGTTCAAAAATCAGTGATTGGACGCTTCTTCGGACGGAAAATCGAACGATTTTATCATGTCTCCTCTGTCCTTATAGAATAAAATATAGTACAACCTAGATCATTCATTGAGTTCAAGCTTAACTTAATCTGAAAACGTCATTGAAATTGGTTTCATTGGTTCGAGTGATGCGTGTTTCTGATACGGAAAATATATGCTTTTATTATTTAATAGTAACCGCCCGCGTCTTCGTTCGCTTTAATTACATTAACAAAAAAGAAAACCAAGTTCATATATTTTTAGGGGTATCCTCGTGTATCTTCGAAGTTGAAGGTCCAATGCCAATTTAATTTAAATGGCATCCTCCCATCCCATCCCATCCACCCATGAGGCATCCTCTTTCCAAAGAAAAAATAATGATTTAAATCGGATTTTAAACAAAGAAGTTATGGCTAAACATTACAAAAATAAACATTCGAACTGAGAACCCCTCCTTTTTTTGAAGTCGGTAAAAAATGACCTAAAGCACTAGAGGATAATGTAGTTTCTTATAAGTAAAAGAGTTTTTAGGATCAGTAGTTACAGGGATTACCCCCCTACAAACATACAAACTTTACCTTTTTATAATGGTAGTAGATACATATAGGTTAGCTCTTAATATTTAATTAAGATTTTGTAACCTATTTACCTTGTAATAAAATAAATTTATATAACTATTTATAGCTAAATACTGATCATGATAAATGATATGATATCAGATGATAATTTATTAATTGGTTTTCGATTATTTATGTACTGTATATATAAAATTAGAAATAAAAAGAAAATTCGGTTTGCCGAAAATGAAGGCCTACTACGAGTTGAGGTTGGGCGGAGGTCAGCGACCTCATAACCCGATGAGGTTATGATTTTCGGCACGACATTCTTTTTGTATGTGTTGTCACAATTTTTTATTACTATAACAGTTTACCTCATTACTCTATAACATGGAATTGAAGTTATAATGTCTCTGTATCGCGAACTCGTGACTCGATTGTATATCATAAGAGTTGAAGAAAAGTTTAAAGCATTTTCATAGAAACGATTTTAGATTTTTGATCTATAGCTTCTATAAATAAGTTTTCTTGGAGACATCTCATTTTTATGAGTTATGTGTATATGCAATATCGGCAGATGCACTCCCGCTTACTTACCGCTTTGGTTCGGCGAAAATTAAGCGTGCCTAGGTTTATTGTGGGAATTATCACTGCAGTAGTGACCAAAATGAAATAAATTTAATACAATTTAAGCATTCAAAAGGCACTCACGATCATGGATATTACGAATGTAAGGTTTTTGATCTGAATATAGATCTGGATATCTTAAGAATATTTAATCGGTTTCGGTTATGGACGAAAAAAAAAAGACGTTTGTGCGATTCACACACGATAGAAGTGAAACTTCATTTTAAAAGACATTTTCTATTTTATTTAAACAGTGTGCAACACACCGACATTTACTCTCTCGCTGTGGCTCACCCAAAGAGGAGAGACCGATGTGCGTTAAACGTTTAACGTTTAAAGCTTGGAAATCGCATAAGAAGTTTCACTTCAAAAACTAACGGACAGACAGATAGAGAGACGTTGAGTTTTATAATATGTACTAGCTGTGCCCGCGGCTCCGCTCGCGTGGATTACAGAATGCTGTGTGTCGAACAGACGAGCGAATTGTATGTACAGCCCCCGATTCCAACCATGGCGACCTCCCGCCAAACTTTTTAAAGACAAAATTGTTTATGATGATCCTCAGAAGAAAGAAATATGCTATCGTTGACTTTTATGTAGGTATTTTTAAGATCTACAATTATGTAGTACATTATTTTGATATATCTTTTATGGTTTACTCAGCGGAAGTCCCAAAAGCGTCTTTTTTTCCGAATTGATTCACCATTATCGCCGCTGCTTATTTCTTATGTTACTTTATCTAAAAAAGTATATCCTATAATCTGGCCAGATAACATAGCTATGAATTAAAAAAATAACCATGTAAATCAGATAAGCGGTTTTCGCGTGAAAAGAACATAAACGGACAGACAGACAGAGAGACGTTGAGTTTTAAAAGATGTATAGAAAATAGTAATCATATATTTCTTTGGGCCATTGAGGTTTTATGATTATTGCATTGGTAGCTTCGCTTAAAATACCTGTATGTAATAAATCAACCTACACCAGAAAGCTTGTACCTATATCATTACAATTTATTAGTGCGATGAAGATACGAACGGTAGACTTGAAATTGTTGGGTTACGAGTAATTTTAAGCTTTATTTTTGTTGAAGCTGTGATGGTTTAAGGAAGACATCGCGGTTTTTTGTGTTCAGTTCGCTCCTTACCACCCTCAAGTTGAAAACTTGTCGACATGTGTCCCTGCAGCTGCGTTGTGTAATTAGATTTAGGGAGTAAGGTCCCGATTTATGGCGATTGTTCGACTCTATCTGCTTAGTTACCTAACTGCTCTTCTGATCGGGTAAAGTTTTACCACTTAGATCAGCTAGGGAGCTCAGTCCAGGTCATTGCGTGACGAGCACGAAGAGTAATTATATATCCAGATTCCGTTTTATTTAAAAATGTTTTAAAACAATAATTCGTATTTTGTACGTACATTTTTGGAGACGGTTCTGAGGTGTTTTTAAAATATTATTAAGTAGCTTAATCTTAAATCTTGATTAGAGATTCCTATGGCTATCTATATAATCATAATGCGAAAAGAAAATATTTAGTTTAGACACTTTCTTAGAATCGTGTCTCTTTTTTCTATAAAGGGAGCTACCTACTATTGTCCCTTTTTTAATTCCGTCGACTAAAATAACACTTGATGTATTGAAGTTAATTGGATTTAAAAATAATATGATGTACACGGCAAAACTGCAGGAAATATTATTCCTATTATCTATAGTATTGTTGGGTTTTCGGAATCATAGTCAAGCCCTGAGTGTCTCCTTCCCACCCTTCCGATCCTGCTACACATCCATCCCCGAGTGTCTGTTTGGGCGTAGCTAGGTATTTATACCGGCTGCGTTCTCTGCCTCGGGATTGATAGGGACCTCCACGTAGGGCCCGGTAGGTTCTTTCCTGCGAGTCATTACACCGTGACCCGCAGGTCCCTTTACACGGCTCGGGATAGCCGTTTAAATTCACTCGGCGCACCCCCCTGCCTCTCCGGCAGGGAGGTTTAACTTCACCCCCGCCCGCCCAACCGCCGCCGCCGGAATGGCAGACTTGGAAAGCTTCGTTGCGTTCGCAACAAGCCTACACCCGTCGATATGGACGGATTTCAATAGGGCCATCGCGGCCGCGCAACCCGCCATTGCTGTCGCACAGGCCACCGAGGCCACCAGCGACCCCGCCGCGCCCCACGCGACGGACAAGAAGCCCGTCTCGCGCTCCCGCTCAACGGCACCCCGCGCTCACCGTCAGACGCCGTACAAACGGCCGTCATCGCGCTCGCGTTCCCCGGGCAATCAAGTCACGATCCCAGCGCCCTCTGCGCTGCCGATCAAGAACTCTTTCGCGTCGTTAGTTCCCGAAGCGGACACGCCGACGCTAGTAGCTACGAACAATAGCTATTCGCCCACTAATCCGGATCCCGAACCCGAGTCCAACGAAATGGACACGGCGATAGTCACAGATAACGAGGGCTTTACCCTCGTTCAAAAAAACAAGCCCGCCAAACGGGCATCGCGTTCGCGTCCCGAGTCTCCGGAGACTCAGTCCCGCCCACAAAAGGCGCAGAAAACTGGGCTAAACAGCCACGCCCCCCGCTCCGCAGCGCCCTCAGCGCCTGCCGGTACTTTTGCCGGCAGAAAGGCGCGTCGCCCACCGCCGGTAGTAGTCCAAAACAAGGCGGTCTGGACTAAGCTCGCGGACAAGCTTAGAGACTTAAAAATTAATTATACCTCGGCCAGTAACACGGCCAACGGTATCCGCGTACAAGTAACCACTTCTGACGAACACCGTCAGTTCACAAAGTTGCTCCGAGCAAGCAACCTACACTACTACTCATACACCCTAGACGATGAGCGTCACCTCCGGGTTGTAATCCGCCGCATCCCGGTGGAAATCACGCCCGAGGAGGTCAAAACTGACCTCTTAGCGAAGGCCCTCCCTGTCCGCGAAGTGCATAGAATGCACGGCGGACAATCCAAAAACCGACCATTAGATATGGTCGTAGTTATCTTGGATCTGACCCCCGAGGGCAGAGCCATCTTTAATGTCAGGAAAGTGTGCGAGCTCTCCGGAATAGCCGTAGAGCCCCCACACAAAAACCGCAGCCCTCCGCAGTGCCACAACTGCCAGCTGTACGGACATTCGGCCCGTAACTGCCATTTACGTCCCAGGTGCGTTAAGTGCCTCGGGGACCACGCGACAAGCGAGTGCACGCGCACTCGCGAGTCGTCTACCCCTCCGAGCTGCGTGCTATGCGGCAACGCGGGTCACCCCGCGAACTATCGCGGCTGTCCCCGTGCCCCGCGTCCCACGCGCCCTATGCGCCCTACGCGCCCAAGGCAAGAGCGACACACCCCTCCTCAGAGGGCACGTCCCGCCGCCAATAGTCAACCCATGCCTCTGCTCACGCCAGAAGCCTTTCCCAGCCTCCCGGGCGCTTCCCGCGCCCCGGTGGCGGCCACCCCCGCACCCCGCGCACCCCCTCCGGCCATGCGAGCCCCTCAGGCAGCATGGGTCTCTACTCCCCGCCCTCAGCCTCCTAAGGCTCAGGCCTCCCCGCCCGTTAGCACGCGCCGCGGCGTTGACTACATGGTCATGCTCTTCCGCGAGCATGACCCTCAGGAAGTACTGGCATACGACCAGTGCGTCGCTGAGTACGGCCCCGCCGAATCCATCAGGCGTTTTCCCCTGATGACAGCGACGCTAATGCGCCTGGCCCGTGCCGGGAAATAGATAACGGTTATAAATGGCTCGCATTAAACCTAGGAGTCTCAACATCTCTTTCTTTAACGCGCGAAACCTCCTTCCACAACGGGACCTAGTATCCACCTTTCTTAGGGAACGGGAGATAGACGTATTTCTAGTACAAGAAACACTTCTAAAACCCAGTAGGCGCGACCCTAAGATAGCAAATTACAATATAGTCAGAAATGACCGTGCCACCCGAGGAGGCGGCACGCTCATCTACTACAAGCGTTCCCTCTATTGCATGCCAATAGACCCTCCCGCACTTACCAATATGGAAGTGTCCATCTGTAGAATAGGCATGACTGGCCATCCGTCAATCACGCTTGTCTCTGCATATCTCTCCCCGAGTAAAAGACTCCTTCAGTCCCATCTGGAGGCGCTACTTTCACTCGGTCAATCCGTAATAATAGCAGGCGACCTCAATAGCGGTCACACCCATTTCAACAACTCGCGTAACACCCCTAACGGGGTTATTCTCGACCTACTATGCGATGTGCTCGGCTTTGACGTCATAGCACCGCTAGAGCCCACGCACTTTCAAGATAACTGTCAACCGACAGTACTTGACATAGCCCTCCTCAAAGGTGTCTCACTTCGGTTACGACTTATAGAAGTCGTACACGAACTGGACTCCGATCACCGCCCGGTTATCTTACAACTCGGGCAACCGTTCGACCCCAGTCCGCCAAAAGTCAAAGTAGTTGACTACGCGATATTAAATCGTTACCTAACCGATAACGCTACCCCGTCCAGCTTAGCTAGGATCCCCGACGTATTAGAGTCAACAGCAGACGCCGACTTAGCGATCGATTCCCTGGTCGACTACCTCCAAACCGGTGTAAGGGAGGCCTCGAGAGAGGTGCAAGCGGCAAACGAACGCCGTTTTATACTCCCCCCCGGCTTACGAGCGTTAATCACTGAAAAGAACGCCGCGACACGTGCACACGATTCTTATCCGACGAGGGATAACACCTGTAGGTTACGGCGACTTCAGAGAGAGGTTAGAACTCGCATCGGCGAGTACAGAGGTCACCGGTGGGATAACCTCCTAGAGGGTCTCAAGCCGTCCCATCTGGCTTACTGGAACCTCGCCCGCTCTCTGAAGTTAGAAGCTTCCGCCCTGATGCCGCCCCTCGAAAGGGGCCCCGATCTCCCACCCGCGTTCGATAGTAACGATAAGGCAGAATGCCTTGCCGCAAGCTTGGAGAGCCAGTGCTCTCCAAACTGCGACAACGTAGACACTGCCCACATCGAAACCATCGAGACCGCCGTTCAGGAACTAACGACGATTCCCCCCGCGGAAACGTTAAACCCGGTCACGCATGACGAGATTTGTTCTGTTATTAAAGGCCTTAAGCCTAGAAAGTCCCCCGGCCCCGACGGTATCAGGAATGAAGTACTTAAACTTCTTCCCGATCACCTCATAGCTCTTTTGGTCTGCATCTTCAATGTAGCCATAGCCCACTGCTATTTTCCAGCCGTCTGGAAAAAAGCTATAGTTATAGGTATTCACAAGCCCGGCAAAAAAGCTTCGCTTCCCGATAGCTATCGCCCGATCAGCCTTTTAAACACACTAGGGAAACTTTACGAGCGGCTCCTTCTGAACCGTCTCAAAACCGTTATAGATATTAAAAATCTATACCCTCCCGAACAGTTCGGTTTTCGCGCCCGACACTCGTGTACACATCAAGTGCACCGCCTCACGGAGCACATCACGAGCAACTTTGCCAAAAGTAGTATCGCCCCCGCCCGTACGCTTGCGGTCTTTTTCGACGTAGCTAAGGCCTTCGATAAGGTCTGGCATGCCGGACTAATCCACAAGCTACATCAATTAGAAGTCCCGGATAGGTTAGTTCATCTAGTTCACGATTTTCTACGCGACCGCACCTTCCACTACCGAGTGGAAGGAGTACTATCTACCGCCCACCCTATACGCTCAGGCGTCCCGCAAGGTTCCATTCTGGCGCCTTGCCTTTTCAATCTGTACGTCAGCGACCTCCCGAAGCCCCCCGGGGTCGAGGTAGGGCTCTACGCTGACGACACAGTCATATATGCGTCAAACAGACACAGAAAAAATCTCGCCTGCGCAGTCCAACGTGCCGTAACCACTCTCGGGGAGTGGTTTCGAACGTGGCGAATAGCTATTAATCCGGTAAAGAGCGCCGCGATTATGTTCGAACCGCATACATGCAAACTACCACGCACGGTAGGACCCCTCTCATTATTCGGTACGAATATCCCTTGGGCCACCAAGACTAAATATCTGGGTGTCACCCTCGACTCGAAGCTTAACTTCAACGCACACGTTACTATAGTCAGGAATAGGGCCATCTGGATCCTTTCCCGCTTGCGACCCTTGCTCAGTTCGGTAAGCAAAATGTCCTTAAGACATAAGCTCACACTGTACAAGATGTGCGTCCGTCCGATCTTGACATATAGCTGCGCCGCGTTCGCACATATGTCCAAACATAACTTTGCCCGCATGCAAAGAGTCCAAAATCGGTTTCTCCGTCGCCTGCTTGACCCTCCAGCCTTCGTTAGGAACATGGACCTGCACAGGGACATGAGGCTTCCCTCGATAGAAGCCTATGTGAAATATCTCACCAGGAGATACTTCGATAGCGCTTCGAATCATCCCAACCCGCTCGTAAAATCCACCGTGAACTACGTCCCAGACAACTCGATCCCCGTTGCCAAACGTTATAAACGCCGTCCGCGAAATCTCTTTGTCGATCCCGATGACGACATCGAGAACGCTAACAATTTCTACGCGTCCGCTCCCGCAACATATGCGTGCTCGCGCCCACGCCCGCGAAACCACCGTTCCCTCCGCAGGGGACGTACGGTTAACTTCGCTCCCGCACACCCGCCACGACCGCCCTCCTCTGCGGCAACTCAAGCCTAGGTCCGATCCATCGGCATGGAGCCCTTGAGCCAAGCAGCCGCTCGCGCGATACAAGTGACTCTACAATCACTAGCTTTCACAGCCATACATGACACTGCATTATACACACATGCACATCACACATAGGTACATAGGTTCTGTAAGGGACCTTTTTTTTTCTTTTTTTGCCTAGTTAGATTAGACAAAAATTTTCAGACCACTAAATACACATACACATGTTCCTTCCCTCCTCCCAGGGGGCAGGAACATGTATATATGTATAGTTAGTTTAGATCGAATTACGGATAGGGAATTAGTCAGATCGCGACTTAATTGCATACGCGCAACAGTCCGAGCCGAGGTTCGGCCACTTTGGCACCCTCGGATGTTGTTGCTTAGCTTTCGTGGCTGAGTGCCCTAAGCGCTCGCCCCCAAGCCCGGTAAAGCTGTAAAAGCCGTAAAGGCTCCAGGGCCCCTAAGGCTAACAGTATAGTCAGTTCGAAAAAAAAAAAAAAAAAAAAAAAAAAAAAAAAAAAAAAAAAAAAAAAAAAAAAGGTTTTCGGAAAAAACATTGAACCTACCAAAGGTGAAGGTCGAACAAGGCAGACAAAATCGCGTCTGTCATGGGCCTACCGAAGCGTTCTTTTTTGTAGGTATTTTTGTTTTATTAGTTTTCCATATGAATATTTTATTAGTTTTCTTAATTATGTCATGATAATAGTAAATTATGGGGTATGTTGAATAAAGCATGATTTATGAAATACCGGGCCGGGGCCGGGGCATGGTCAAACATCGATAGTATACTTTTGCGTGAAGTAATTCAGGCTACACCGTGCCGGAGCCGGGCCGGAGCCGGGCCGGATCCGTGCCGACGTGTCTGGTGGGGACCCGGACCTGGCCCGGTGTAATATGAATCAACCTTTATACAAAATATTTTAATTAATAAACAAAATTCATCAACTTAGTATGTAACATCTGATTATTCAAATAATTAGAATGTAAAATAACGATACTATAACACTGCAAAAATAATATGATAACATTAATCCACTCTCTGGAATTAAAAAAAACGGAATTATAAACTTAAAAACATTGTTGCCAGCAAAAGCTACTTTTTTAGTTTCAACAGTTTGAAACCATGATACGATATGATTTACGTACGCATCTCTCGACGTTTGCGTTCTAACTGCTAGCAGTTAAATACGCTAAGTAAGTTGCTGACAATATGAGTTAATTCATATATTAAAAACGTAATTTATGTTCCATTGTCAACAGGTTTCAGCACAACAAAATATACACTTACATCGGTGAGGTGCTTGTTTCTGTCAATCCATATAAGACATTGGATATATATGGGCCTCAGCACATGGCGCAGTACAGAGGCAGGGAGATGTTCGAGGTGCCCCCACACGTGTACGCAGTCGCTGACGCTTGCCAAAGGGTTCTACGACAACAAGTATGCTATACTTTAAGTAATCATAATTGCCGACCTATTTCTTGTATATAATAAAGTGTGATGTTCATTTCCCGACCGAAGACACTGGTGTCTAATCAGTACGCGTTTTCACAACGAAATGACAAGTGCATTTTTAAACACTGGAAGTTCAAATAATTCTATTTTTGGCCATTAGATGTTGTTGCGTTTCCAAATGTGCTGTTAATAAGCTGTCTTATTACTTAATACATTGGAAGTTTCTGTTCATACAAATATTTCCTTTAGTATTTGACGCGCGCTGTTTTTTATAGACCGAATTTGTAGGGCCTTACTCTTGAATCTGATGCGGACGAGATGCTTTTTTAACGTGGAACCTAAGTTGGCATTCTAAGTTTCCAAGTTTCCTTATGTTTTTCATCACTTTCAGGTGACGATGTCACCAATTTAGTTTAACAATCAGTGCATCATCCCCTGATATATGTATATTAATATAAAGCTGTATATACAAAAATGCCCTTCGAGGCTCCATTAAATGAGCCTGATTCAAATATGAAAACAAGCGTTTGTATTCATTTGTTAAAATATTGCGAAATAAACTTAATATTCGGTACATAAGTATTCCTTTCGTAATATTTTGAAACACTCGCAAATTGCAAACCAACACGAACCCGCTAGTAGGAATTAGTAGGGGTAAATTATATAATCATTTAGGTACTAATTTAGGTAAAAAGTTTGTTAGTTATATAACGATAATATTTTTAAATAATTTAATAAAAATTCTTTATAAAGTTTTAATATATGCTAGCGATGACTTTACTATAACGTGACTTCAACGCGTCAAATATATTTACACAATGGCCTATACACATTGAAGAAGATAAAAACGATTTCGAAAGGAACCATTGTGAACGTGGGAATTAAATATTGGTATTGGTAGATGCGCTAATCGCGGCTTGCCAAAGTGAAGAATAAAGCGGCCATTTTACGAGCGAAGCGTCGTCTCGCCGAACGTCGAGTGGATTTGTTAGTTTTATGAAGTGCTTTGTCTTTTACCGAAACGTGGTTATTGACCCACAAGAATGGTGCTTTGTCGAGGTTTATGTTCCTTGGATTGCCCCTTTCGCCCTTATGACGAAAACACTGACGATTGACTTTGACACTGAATTGGTTTGAGACTGGCCACAATCTCATGAATATATTAAATGACTATGTAGCCGAAGCTGTTGTTAACACGCTAAGCCTAACATGGGAACTA
This sequence comes from Saturnia pavonia, assembly GCA_947532125.1. Classification (NCBI taxonomy): domain Eukaryota; kingdom Metazoa; phylum Arthropoda; class Insecta; order Lepidoptera; family Saturniidae; genus Saturnia; species Saturnia pavonia. The sequence continues at coordinate 16,612,424 of OX383906.1, forward strand.
GTTCTTAAGTGGATATGTGCCTAGTGATAAATTATCAACTAAAGGATGGTAGTTAACCAGCTGGGCATTAGAATATACCACCATGCTATGATTTCTTGAAATGATTTTCTTCCCTGAAAGCTTAAACTGAAACACACTCCTTTTGCACACTTTTACTGAGCAATAATCGCTTCAACGTATGCGGGAATTTTGGTATATTCTATACAAGCTGTGCCCCGCGGTTTCTCCCGCGTATAATTAAAAAAAAAAAGCTGATTGGTGATTTATAATACTTCAGTATAGACAATATTTTTATCGGGCGGCCAGGGTTATGCGTCACAACTCACACGGCTCGATCGCATAAAACTGTCACAAATACCTTATTGTGGCTTATGTATAAGTAATAGGCAAATGGTATTGTGGACTTTTTGTACAACATTGTATTTATATATCACTAACCATTACGCCAGCGCACGCGGATAAAGCACTTAGAGCAGGCTATTTATTCCGACTTACTTAACAAATATAAATATTTAAGGCTAGCTGACCGGTATAGCCTGGCTATTCCTCGTGAGAGGAAGGCTATTCAGAGTTTAGCGTGTTTAAATAAACCAAAAACCCATCCGTTTTATTATATTAGTATAGATTTGGGATTCTTCTTCTTTAGTCAGTTTAGTCGTCAACGCGACCTACAAAGTAGGCCACAAAAAGTGTCAGAGACAAAAACAATTCAAGAAATGTTCAGAGTACTCTTGAGCCTATTGACCCCTTGTAATTGATACCAATTGGGATTCGCAGAGCTTTAATTATCATTGCATAGTAACGTCACAGACTGGAATTACCATAGCGGTGTTGGACGTTTCTAGTTGGAGGAGCATGTAGTCTTCAGTTGAAATAAAAATATGACAAGATGATAGCTCGCTCGGACGCTTTATCGAGGAACACAGTTCGACTACTACAAAGGGCTTGAGTTTTTTAGATCGTAGTATGTCAGGCAATTTTAATGATTACTTCACTATTTGCCATTTCTTAACGAAAATCGGTCGCTGGGACTATCGATGTGTTTCGACTGCTGCATTGAAGAGCACACCCCAATGGTTACAATATCATCTTCGATTATATTATCGTCTAACAACATGTTAGATTATGGATTTACGGTGGAAATGCATCGTGTATAAACGTGCCGTTAGACCGGCGATACTATATGGTTCCGAGTGTTGGGGGATAAGGATATGCGATGAGCAAAAAATGCATGTCACGTAGATGAGAATGCTATGATGGGCAGCTGACGTCACAAGCCTTGGTAAAGTCCAAAACAAGTATATTCGAGGAACTTTTAAAGTCGTTGAAATACAAGAAAAGATGCGAGAAAGCCGCTTACGCTGGTTCGGACACGCGATGCGCAAAAGTGAAGACCATATGCACAGGTTTTGAACATAAAGTAAGGCAAAAGAGGCAGAAGCCGCTCACCGACAACCTGGATGTGAAACATCAATAACGATTTGCTGACGATTGGCTTAACGCCAAATATATCATAAAATCGTTAAGAGTGGAGGAGAAATATCAGAAGGGCTGACCTCAAATAGGGAACAAGCTAGGGAATTGATTGAACATGTTAGGTTGTGGACAGCCTGAATAGGTACCATATAAGCAGTCGAAAATATTGACAAAAATGTATTTCACACGTGACTATTTTATTTCAAACAATCCATAATGCTGATTTTTGCGCTCTGGCACAAAATATACTATAATAAGGTTTATAAATTACTTGTTTCAGGGAAAGGACACGTGCGTCCTCATATCGGGTGAGTCGGGCGCCGGTAAAACTGAAGCTTCCAAGTTCATAATGAAGTATATAGCAGCGAATACTACACAAGTACACAGGGAATACATAGACAGGTACAATTATTTGGAGGACAATTATTTAATAAACATTATTATCGTTTCAATTGTGCTATAGATTTGACCACAAAAACACCTGGGTATTAAGGGACGATTTGGCTACGAATGATAAACGCAGACTCAGAAAAGGAACACCGGTAGACGTTTTACGGTAGATTTAATGGTTGGTAGCTAGCTTATCTAACATTGGTAAATGTTCTGCCATCATGCTATGGTTGTATATGTTCAACTTAGTTCTTAATTCAAGCTTTTTTCGTGGAGGTTCTAAACCTAGTAGTTCAAGGAGTGTTTGTAATTAGTTGCATGTGAAATGGGGGTAAATTTTGTTATTCTTAAAAAATATCTTTCTAACTACTAGAAGGTAGCGGTCAGTTTCCTATGTATTAAGTATTAATATATATTAAGTATGGACATATTGTTCCATGGTATGATTTAACTCGTGGTATTCATGTCTGAGTCGAAATGGGAGTAGGCGCGATACTTAGCGCAAAACAAGAACGTCAATAGGCCAAAGCATTTTCGTATTGTATTGTAAAAATAATCTGGACAGGCTTCCAACCTGATGATCCGATGATAGTTTGTATTTCGGGATGCCTGGGGAACGTTGTAGACATAATAAAGAGTTTTACTTTCACTAATAGTTTTTTATACCACAAAGGTGGCAAACAAACATACGGCCCACCTGATGGAAAGCGGCTACCGTAGTCTATGGACGCTTTTAATACTATAGGCAACACGCTAGTTGCCGACCTTGACCCCCCTTCTCCAAGGAGCTCCGGAAATCTTACCTACTCACCGCTTGAACACAACACTAGGGCATTTGGCCGCGATATTCTGTAGGGTGGAAGTATTCCACCAGTCGGACTGCCTCTGCCCCTCTACTAGAGAGAATTTTCAAAGAAATTTATTTTTGTCCTACCTCTCTTTGAACCCACTCTGGAAACCTTACTCACCGCAGGAACACAACACTAGATCCTATAGTTCCTATCTATTTTTACTAGTACATTAAGAATTATTTATAAACATAATTTTCAGAGTCAAAAATGTCCTCATCCAGTCTAACTCGATATTGGAAACCTTCGGTAACGCAAAAACGAATCGTAATGACAACTCTTCACGGTTCGGAAAATACATGGATATACACTTCGATTACAAAGGTGATCCAGTTGGAGGACACATTAGTAACTATTTGCTAGAGAAGAGTAGAGTGGTCAGTCTGCAGCCGGGCGAGAGGAACTTCCACTCGTTTTACCAGGTATTTCTGACGTTCCCTAGTTAAGGTGGTTTTTTACTAGCTCGGTAAAATAACTGTAGGACACCTAATGGTATGTACATTAAAGTTTACAAATATCGGCGACCGTCGGTTACACAGATTTCATCGGCGGTCGCCGGTCTGCTGAAATGCTTCTTCGCGCCTCGTTTAAAGGACCCGATATCATAGAAAAGTGAGAATACGTTGGCGCCCAAGACTAGTCCGTGTGGGTCTGTGGTAAAAAGGAGATAATGGGCTAAGTTAACTTAACAGCTAAGTTGACAACTAACCCTTTCAATATGGCTCAAAGAGAGGTCCTGTTTTTTGGAAAAGCAATTATCTGAAAATCTGCTGCAATAGGCGCAATATCACACTTCGAATGTTTCGAACTTGAAATCTTAAATCATTTGATCATCAAAGTTGTCACTCTTATAAGGAACCAAAGTTTAAGTTTAACCAAAGGTTTAAGACTTGTAAACTTGAATTAACGCTATTTGCAGAACTATAAAAAATGATCCTCTCGGGATAAAATACGGCATACTATGTGTCTTATGACTAGTATCATCGGTGTAAACTGAGTGATCATAAATCTATATAACTATATATAATATATCTATATAACTAAATTTTTACATAGTACATTAATTAATTTTGACTCGAACACCATGAGGATAACAAATGCTGAAACAATAAACAAGGTCACATCTGTTTGAGCAATAAAAAATATGTTAACCAGTTTGATTTTCATAGCAAATCTATTTCACATGTTCTTAGTCTGCCTGAATTTGAAGTTTACTATGTAAATCGCACTGATTGAGCTCGTTTTTCTGCCTTCAGGCCCTTTTGTATGCTTTTATTATACAGTGAAAAATAATAACGAAAGGAACTTGATAAAAAAAGTGTGTCGATGAGACTGACACTGCAGATTCCAAACATGGTAAAAGTTATCAAAGTCCTAATGTAGAAGCTCCAACGTTGTACCGTTTTCTGCTGTAAATTGGCAGTTGATCAGAACATGAGCTATTCAAACCTGGTTTTCGAGGACAGTATCTCTAATAAAAACTTATCCCGGATAAAAATCTGATGAAAAAATTGGTATCTATTCGTTAGGTTTCAATGACTACTTAGCACCCGAGTTGACTGCACATCTGTTTTCTATTCCTTGATGAAATACAATTTTGTCGACAGCTTCTCAGCACAAATAATGCCCACACAAAAAGGTTTGGTCTATCTTCAAGCGGAGAATACAAGATATTGGGCAGCGAAAGAACAACCGCCCAGGATTCGAAGCTTTTCTCTGTCACTAACAGCGCGTTCAGCTCCCTAGGCTTTGCGAACTCCGTCGTTGATGATATATGGAGCATTGTCGCCGGAGTCATTCTTCTGGTGAGTACTTGATTGAATATGGTTAGTAAATAGATAATTAGTATCTAAACACTTCACAAAAACGTACAAGTCATGGCATTAGTTTACCATAATATTTATAATTGTGACTCAGGTCAGGAATTAGAATCTCGGGCATCACATACCGGTGATCACATTTTACTTCTTAATTGATTGATTATTATAAGGAGTGAAGGATAGAGTCAATCCGTAATGCAATTGCCATACCGCCAACACCCGGCTATCGTATTCTCTTTCTTTAAGGTTTACGACGTTTTGCTATTTTCACTTCATAACCTCATCTGAAGTTAACTGACGATGCGGTCAAAGATGGAAATGGCTAAATCTACGTGAATGCCTGATCATCGAAACTTATTCTACTTTAGCAATGTAGTTAGCTAAGCAAGGAATAGACAATGCTCTAATACCTCGGGTTGCCACCTTTTATTTGGCAAATCTAATAAATTGGTTCTTGAAGGTTGAAAAATTTAAGTTGCATCAAAATAAAGTATGTCGTAAGATATCAAAAAGTAAGTATTTTTTTTGGTATTTTATTGATTTACGTAAAAAATAAATGAATCCTTGTAAAATCAAAGCATGTGTTATAAAGTATTTTCACGTACTATAATGTCAGCATAAAGTATTATCCCGTACATTAATTTATTATGAAGTGCGGGTGGCAACCCTAACCATATCGGACATCCTAAGTTAAGAACTATTCTCATCTGACGTTTTTAACACGGGTATTATAAAGGAATTCAATCTATAACATTCAACTTTTAAGGGGGAACTGAGTTTCTCGGAGGCCGCTGATGGTCAGCTTACGATCGGTGGTCCTCTCAGGCAGTGCGTGAACGCGCTGGGCGTGTCCGAGGAGGCTCTTAGGGCTTGCATGGCGGGTCGCGTGCTGTCCGCCGGGGGCGAGCTGGTCAGCAAGGAACACTCCTTGATGGATTCCAACTACACACGGCTAGCATTGGCCAAGGCGGCTTACGATAGGCTGTTCACTTGGATCGTGCAGCAGGTGAGAAGTATAGACCAGTTTACTTACGCTTTACAATGGTCATTTTTTTATTGTATCACGACAAAGTGACGTCACTGTACTTATTGATATGATAAGAACGGTGCGATATAAAACCAACGGCAACCAGCGAGAGATCTACAATCCACCCCTAGTCGTTGTTCTGATGTCTGCTTGCTCGAATGGTTCTTCACGTTATGTTTGAAGGACCTGATATTGTAGGAAGGAAAGATATACTGGCCGCGAGACACTTTCACTTCTTCACAGTGGGGCAAAGACGTGACATGGCGAACTTCTTTGTTGGTGCTGAGGTGGAGGTTAATGTAAAACTGTGACTCTGAAGTCCACCACGTGGGGTTTTTTTATGAAAGGCAGAAGAGGGAATTTGGTTCAACAACTTTTTAGAGCACTAGTCATGATACAGACAGTAGACCAAACTGGGAATGGGAGGAAATGTCCCTACGCAATTAATTAGTATCGTTTGCATCACTCATCATGCGAACTGCAATGCGTCTGTGCAATATTTCCGGGGCATCGATGATGTATTTTGCAAATTCGTTCTATAGATGTGAATACTATTCCATATAAGTTCTAACTTGTGCCTTGTATAGAAGATACCTTTAACCGGTCGTGAAGAACCATCGCACCCTGTTCAGGATTCCGAGTCTCTAAGATGTACTGGAGATGACACTCCTGAAGTAATAGAATATAATGAGGGGGTATCCTTGCCCAGTAGGAATTTGTGTAAAAGTAAAAAAAAAATTAGCATTTCTTGTGAAATATCGTGTTATAGAACAAATTAAACATAAATAACAATGATAATCCGACATAATATAATAATATTTGTTTGTATAATTAGTACTGCGTAAATATTACGCATATTTCAATAAACAATTATAGGTAATATAGATACATACCGGTTAGGAGGTAATAATATATAGGCACTGAAGTAGGATTGCAAGCTTTTTTGTGTGTTTGTTTGGACATCGTACAATGAAACAGAGCTGAAGAACTAGTGTAAAAATTATCCATAAATCGAATTTTCACTATAGTTTTTCGTTATTTGAATGTTTCCACAGATAAACAAAGCTATAGACGTACCGAAGGGCACATACAAGAACACGCTGATCGGCGTCCTCGATATCTACGGGTTCGAGATATTCGACACGAACAGTTTCGAGCAGTTCTGCATCAACTACTGCAACGAGAAGCTTCAGCAGTTGTTTATAGGTGAGCTGATGTGTACGTTGTTATTACGTGCGCGTGCGTGCGCGCGTGCGTACGTGTGTGCGTACGTGCGTGCGGTATTATCCACAAGCAACGGCGACGAGGGAAGGGATACGTTCCAGATTCGCACGGTACTGCAACGCCTGTGGCTCTGTCACACTTCACACATTTTCTTTATTGAGTTATTTTTATTTACAACAAGCTGTGACCGCGGTTCCTCTCGCGTGAACAACAAGAAAAATGTTCATTTTTATTTTTTTGTGCAGAACTCTAATTAATTTTCTAAAATAAATGAGCCTTAGCTTTGCCCTATAACATCAGTTATCTGCCAGTGAAAGTTCCATCATAATCGGTCCAACCGCTTCGGAGATTACCAGGAACAAACAGCCAGACAAAATTAAAAAATAATGGGTAGTTTGTTATTGGTATTGTGAATACTTTCATATGCATTTAGTGAAAAACTGTTATTTTATGATTACAAACAGGCACGTCTGTTTTATTATATGTATAGATGGAATGTGGAATAGGACTTTAGTTTGTTAAATGTGCGTTCAGAGTTGGTGCTGAAGCAGGAGCAGGAGGAGTACGCCCGGGAGGGGATCCAGTGGACGCCGGTCAGCTACTTCAACAACCGAGTGATCTGCGAGCTGATCGACGCGCCCCACCAGGGCATCATAGCCATTATGGACGAGGCGTGTCTCAACCCCACCAAGGTATGTCGCACGCCCACGCCCACGCCCACGCCCCTCGACACACTGTACTGTCACAGTGATCAGACGCGAGCTGACGCCGCCGCACCGCCCCCTCCGCCCCCTCCGCCCCCTCCGCCCCCACCCTCACGCCACCCCTTCAGGATATACAAAACACTGACGTTGGATGATATTAGTAGACTTTTGTGTTTAGATGCTCTTTCCCTTTAAAAAGTGTTGTCCAGCACGTGATATTGTGGTAAAAAATAAACAAGCTTGCGAGTAAATGTACATACACATATACTAGAGATATAAAATCGCGTATTGCTTATTTCTAAGATGTTTAATGGTAATTCAATCAAGAGTTATCGGAAACGGAGAATATTTCTTATCTGATTATTTAATTTATGGGCGTTAAAATATGTAGTATCTACGGGTGCTAGGACACGAACGTTGTATGCAACTAAACAGCGACCACCGTATACCAGTTACCACTCGCTATAGTGGGCACGTTTGGACGGGTCGAGTTCCGGGATCATCCAGTTTACATCCAGTAATCAAGCAAATTTGTAGGTATCTGAACTTGACTGGGTAGTGATCACCATACACATGGTGATAAAATCGTCCTAGTGAGTTGTCTTTTGGTTTGTCTTGTGTCAAGATTAGCTAGTTTGTATAAGTAAGTTATGTTTGGTTCCAGATATCCGATGAGCAGCTGTTGGAAGCCATGGACAAGCGGCTGAGCGGGCACAAGCACTACACCTCGCGGCAACTCTCGCCGACTGACAAGAAGCTGAAACACGCCGTCGATTTCAGAATCACGTGAGTGTCTCACAGTACACACATACTGAGTCACAGTGACGTGACATATAGTCAAAATTATAAATAAATCTTCTCGTACTGAACCCACCAAGCAGCTACTCTCCTCTATCACCTGTCTGTTATCTCAATATTCACACCTTTATGCGAATACCAATTCTCATACAATCTATCCATACCTTTTTCGGTCTTCTTCTAGTCATATACTCATCTATCATCAAACTTAACGTTCTTCTACTTACGAGTACATGACTTTTATTCCAAAATTAAAAAAAATAAGTCTGTAGAAGGCGTGAGCAGGTTGATAAGTAGACTGGCATCATATTTAGAAACTGTTCAAAATTGACATCTGGTTTGCCTAATATATATAGCGGGCTAATGAGCGAGTCTGTGGGCTTACTTATCTTGGTGTACCGCACTTGTGAATTTTTTATAGACAAGGCTTACCAATATAATCTAAATTTTAAAATAGATGCCCTGAAAAGTAAGCATTTACATATTTTGTACAAATATATGTATTGAAAACGTTATATCGGCTTAGTTTTATGTTACACGCAGCCACTACGCCGGCGACGTGACGTACGCCTCGACCGGCTTCATGGACAAGAACAAGGACTCGCTCTGGCAGGACCTCAAGAGGCTGCTGCACTCCTCCAGGAACACCTCGCTGGCGGACATGTGGCCTGAGGGCGGCACTAATATACAGAAGGTGATAACTCCTCAATCATCCACATTCGTAACAAGTCACTCGCACGGCGTAACATGATAAATATCCATTAAGTTTCATTCCGGCGAAGGCACGTCTGATGGTGAGCGGCTGCCGTAGCCTATGGACGCTTGTAACACCAGAGGTGACATTAGCGCGTTGCACCCCCTTCCCCAACCAGCTCTGGAACGAGTGAGCGCTCACCGCAGGAACACAATGGCTGTGATCATCTGTATCAAGTATATTAGACAGATATTTCTAATGGAATATGGCTGGAATGGGTTATTGGTCGGATATGTTAAATGTGAAGATGGTAGGTTGCCGGCGAGTGTTAGGTAATGTGTGTAATAATAGTTAATATTGCGTGTGTGTGTATGTACAGACGTCGAAGCGTCCCCCGTCTGCGGCGACGCTGTTCCGCAACTCCATGGCGGCGCTGGTGGCGGGCCTGCTCAGCAAGGAGCCGTTCTACGTGCGCTGCGTCAAGCCCAACCCGCTGCAGGCGCCGGCCGCCTGGGACGAACAGCTGGTACGTCCCCTTCCCTTCCACCTTCACCAATTATATTACGAACTGGCTCAGGCTGATACATTTTCAAATGCAATTTAAACAAGCACTTTTATATTTAACTACATATACCATTATAATTCTCTAAATTGGTAATATTTGCGAGCATAAACATTCTAGCTACTTTAATATAAGCACAACTACGTGAAGTAATTTTATTTCACGTTATTTCGCTTGTGATATATCGTGATATACTACGATCGTTTGTATATCTTGTATTTCACATGAGATGGTTAACAATAAATTTGAACTGTGGCGAAACATACTAACGGCAAAAAGATTACAGGTGAATTCATTTCTGGCACAGTAAACTTTTATTATATCACCCTATATTATGTGATTTTGGCGGCATTTTAGGTGATCTAGTTTGGCTATTGTACGCAAATGAAGTGGATTATTAATAATAACTAAGACTGCATTTCAGCTTGTCACAAACAATCCCTGGACAGTTTTAACCAGAGAGCCCCCGTTTTGTTAGAATTATGTTAGTAAAATATTCTATTCACTCGACGTTAAGAAAATTGCAGTTGCCATTAAATAAAATTAAGAAGAAGTCTTCAAGAAGGTTCCCTTTTCTAGCGTGTCGCTCCGATTATTTACTTTTATATTTTTCCCATGTGTAGCTTTGCTATCGCAAGTTCGAACTATACGAATTGTAATGTAACTTGATTCGCGTGAGTTTAAATTTCACACGTATGTAAAATGTTTTTCCGATGCATGCAATTAGCGTGACACGTGATTTTATTATCACTAGTTATATAACCAGTGATACGTGAAATGTGCCATGACTGGACGTCGTTAAAGAATCATAACTATAAGTAATTAGATTTTTCTGGGCAAGACAAGCTTTGCCTTTTATAAAATTAGATTTTGGGATTCAACATATGATTCTCTGCATATTGACACTACTTAGGTATTTGTAATTTGAATAAATGTGATAAAATGACATGGTTTTATGTGCATTGTATGGCAGGTTCGTCACCAAGTCGCGTACTTGGGCCTGGTGGAGAACGTGCGAGTGCGGCGCGCCGGGTTCGCGTCCCGGCAGCGCTACGACCGCTTCCTGAAGCGCTACAAGATGCTGTCGCAGTACACGTGGCCGAACTTCCGCGGCTCATCCGCGCGCGACGCCGTCGCCGTGCTGCTGCGCGACCTGCGCCTCGACGACGTGCAGTACGGACACACCAAGCTCTTCATCAGGTCTGAACCGATACCCGGTGACGTCACCTCACACTTCATATAGCGCTCTCTCTTTTTCACTCTTGTAGGCAAGAGAAAGGGACAGAAAACTGCATATTGAGGATAGTGAGTGTAAACTATTTAAAAAAAATACAAAGATTCGTTCACATGGCTTACTTTACAGGGAGTAATATTATTCCTATTTTTATAGTATGTAGTTGTACCGAAATATGTAAGCAAGGTAAATATGTAGGGTAAGCAGGGACAGTGAACGTAAAGAACAAGAGACGCGTCCGCGCCGTGCAAGCGACAGACGTAGACTGATATTTTCCTGCTATGTGAACTCTTCTTTAGCTTTTTATTTCCAACAAATCCCGTATGAACTCTGTTTGGTGTATAGAGTATAGTACCAGTGACTCATATATACACTATAATCATACTTCGCTTTGGTCAGTCGCTGCTCCTATTCAACCATCGTAAAATTCAACGGCTAACATTATTATATTCTATGGTAATAATATATTAGAACACAGAAATGTTTGTAGTTGTCGTACAACACAGGACTCCTTTTTTAATGTACAGGAATGACATAATTATGTTTTTGTGTACAGGAGTGATATGAGTATGTTTTTATTTTGCGCAGGAGTGTCACAAATAGTTTCTTTTTTCTTATATACAGGAGTGCGAAAACCTTGCACAGCTTGGAGGCCGCGCGCGCCGACCTGATCCCTTCGATAGTGGTGCTGCTGCAGAAGCTGTGGCGCGGGACCCTCGCGCGGATGAGATACAAGAAGATGAAGGCTGCTCTTGTCATATTCAATGCTTGGAAGTAAGTCCATCATCATTGTATTGTGTGCTGGAGAATTTCGGGTAGGGGAAGTCAGAACTAAACTATAGGTCTATGTTATTCCACTAACTGAGTATCAATTTAATCAGAAACGTTCTCGGAACTTGGATTCTTTAACTGTTGTTATAGTAGCGGCCACGCTATGGTGGCCGCTTTGACGTTTCTCCGCCCATGAAGTTTCGTATAAATCAATAACTACGTTTGCAGGAGCAAATTGCTGTCCTTTATTGTCAATAGTGACGTGCAGTTACTCATAAAATCTATCGAATGTATAATTTTAGGACACAATTTAATTTATTATATTGATTTGTAAACTATATATATTATGGTTTAACTTAATAAGAGTATGGTCGAGCGAACAAATATTTTCATGTCTTTACTGATGAAAAATCAGATTGAAAATGAGATTGATTTGATTCTCAATGTATTGTAATAATTAGCGTACTTATTTACCACACAACTTTTTTTTTTAAATTTGAAATTAAAAAAAATGAAATGAAATGCGAACATCTCATAAAGGATCGCTGGCCAGCACAACTTTTATCTCCGGCTAACTCGCGTCAACGCTCTACACTCAAAAACATATGGATACGACTTAATTACATTATATTTTTTTCGAAAATTAATTGACATTTCAGGTCACTATTGTAATGTATCAAAACGGCCAACATAGCGTGTCGCTACTGCAGGTAGCCATTAATTATCGTACGTACATTCAATGTGTCTTTACACAGTATTGGTTTCTCATCCGGGCTTGCGATTTATTTCGTTTGATAATGAGTTGAGTTGTGCTGAGCCCACACTCTACGCTTGTCATACTGTGCCGGCGCCAGCAAGTACGATGCAGAGAGCTAAGAGGGCGGTGAACGTTCGCAGGCGGTACCGGTACCGGCGCTACATAGCGGAGCTGCAGGGCGAGCTGCAGCGCAACCGCGGCGTGATGAAGCGCTGGCCGGCGCCGCCCCGCGGGGTGGACCAGCTCCTGCTGCAGGGCGCGTACCGGCGCTGGCGTGCTTACCTCACGCTGAAGCCGGTGCCGCGGGACCAGTGGCCGCAGCTCAAGATGAAGATCTGCGCCGCCTCCGCGCTGTTCGGCCGCCGCGCCGACTGGGGCGCCGCCAGGCACTGGCTCGGGGACTACCTCGCCGACACCAACTACAATGCTCGAGCTGGTCAGTCTATAACCCAATTACCTCTACACCGGGAATTATTAACAAGAGGGAAAGAAATAATATTGAAAACAAAAAAAATACAATTGTGAAAATACTTTAGCAAAAAAAAAAACTCTTCCTATCTATATTCTCAAATGTCATAAGTAAACATACTGTGTTCTGAAATTCCCACAAACAAGACAAATCTCATGATACCTTTTATGTTAAAATCCATAGCGTCCGCCGAAGATCTTTTTTGTGTCTAAGATTTTTGGTTCTCCTCGTCCAGACAATCCCACTCACCCCGCACAGCTAATTACTTGATCTTGCAGCAAAGTATCCCAGTACAAAGTTTTGTTTCCCTGCAGCCGCATACCAATCCCAGATGGAGAGCATGCGCAAGTCGAACCAGATCGATCGGGTGCTGTTCTCGTGCCGGGTCCACAAGTTCAACCGGTACAACAAGCTGGCCGAGCGCTGCCTGCTCGTCACCGAGACCGCTCTCTACAAGCTGGACGCGAACACCTTCAAGCCGTTGAAGAAGCCGACGCCCATCACTCACGTAACTACACTCTAACCTATCTTCTATTTATTGTAAGGTTCTAACTCACGTTAATCAATGCGGTGTCCAAACACGCTACCATTCACCGTCACTTCTACTTTATACTAGACGCACTATTTCATACTGATCATATGTCCATCTATTTGTTTTATAATCAACGTATTGTTAAGATTTACGTTTTGTTTACATAAAGTTATGTCCCTTGTTAGTGGGAGAAGCATCGCCAATCACTCATAATAATGTTTACAGATTGGAGCCGTCCGCGTAATGAGTAGCGAGGTGCAGCTCGTCGTGATCAGCATACCCTCGGCTAAGAACGACCTGGTGGTGGGGCTCGTGGCACCGAACCCGTCACCGCCGACAGCTAAGCCGGACCTCGTGGGAGAACTACTGGGCGTACTGGCAAATAGATACCACATGTGAGTAACGACCTATAAATATACAGCGTGTTTGTAAGGTCGGCTCCATACGCTGGCTCGTACGTTAATCCGGCTCGAAGGACCATTTGATGTGTAGTTTTATTAGGGATGGTAACGTCTAGCGAGTAGGATTCGTGCCCTAACCGTTCTGTACTATTAAACGTTTTACATAAATATTGTTTGTAAATTATTACTACAGAGCGTGTTCAAGTGACTGACTTTTATTTTACCAGTATTCGTATAGTTAACAACTCGAAAATCCCAGCAAAAACGAACTGACTAACGCTGTGTCTAAAGGACCTTTACAGCTTCACCGAGCTATGTGTGGAGTGCAGAAAACAATCATTAATGATGGTAATTATATTAAATTTTAATCTAAATTTTGCGTAGGCTGAAGCAGTCGGAGCTGGTGGTGGAAGTGGAAAGCGGCGTGACGACGCGGTGCGTGCTCGGGGGCAAGCCGCGCGCGCTGCAGCTGCCGCCCCCCGCCGCCCCCGCCGCCGCCGCCGCCCCCGCGCCCTTCACGCACGCGCACAACGTCATCACGTACCACCCGGCGTCCGCGCGCGCTTAGCACATCTCGGATCAAACCTCGATATCGAACTACAATCGTTATTCGATATAATTCAAAAAGTTCACTTATCACTTTGCTACAGTACTTAAAACGATATATATTTAGATTTCTAAATCTGTTGACTCAACTGACATTTCATATGTTGCAAGTTAATTGGATTTAAAAAATAGGGATGTCCACCAATCGGAGCTAATCATAAAATTGTATGAGATATTATTAATATGATTATGTTTTTATTAAAAAAGATAGAATACTCCAAAAGTGAAGGCTAAGATGGACTTTTGTTAGTAGTTTGTATATTTTTATATTCGTAAATTCTAAAATAATCGAGTATGTTGAATAATACGATATATTTCAATTTATCAATATAAATCCTCAATTATATATTTAATTTTTTTATGGTTCAAACAATTCGGAACGTAAAATACAAGGTGAGGCAATACTATCAAAATTAATATGGCAACATTATTATAATTTTGACATTAGTGATTGTCAATTTTCTGTACGGGATTAAAAAACGGAGTATAGTAGATAAGATATTTGCATTCATCGAATTATTCGAAAATGTTCAAAGTCGTCAGTAATTTCATTCTGTAATGGATGTCTTTTTAACGAAAGGTATAAAATATCAGCTTTAAACTATCTAAATAGATGGTTGATATTTAATTTAAAAAAAATACGCGCACGCCCAAGCACATACAAACACAATATTTTAATTATTAATAATATTTAATAGTATATAGAAAAATATTTTAACAGACGAGCAAGATGGCGACGAATTCCGTCAGAAGCTGTGCGGTCGTTTCGCCGAATGAGTATTTAAAAATGTACAATAATTTAAATAAATCTAGTTCTAATTCCTAAACGAGTGCCTATATGAGATTGTGATTTAATTTACATTATCGGTGTTAAGAGTAACCTTGTTATTAGTTAAAAAAATAACCACTTTTATTAAAATAATCAAGAATTAATTGAGAATTTGCCAGGAAATTTTCATATTATTTGCATAATTTTGGGATGTGCTAATATGCTGTACAAAAAGATGTTTTCTATATTATATACTGAATAACTTAATATATATTTAAAAAATATGAACCGTGTATCCATAATATTTTAAAACGATTATATGCTATGACTTCTATAATTAATTGTATTTATTGATATGGAATAATGCTAAAATTTATGGAACTATTTGCACATACACGGCAATTTCACAGCACTTTGATCAATAAGCAAATATAATGTACTGATCCTAGTGGATATATAGTGAATTGTTTTTAAAATCGTCAACGCGAATGGAGTTTTTAATTAACGATAATTAAGTAATTTATAATATTAATTATTCAGGCAAATGTGATTAAATAACAATATACAAATGAAATACTTTTCGTAGTTTGTAAATATTTATAGATAAAGTTACGATACATTCTAAAATAATATTTAAACGCTACAAAATAACTTATTGATACATATTAACTCGAAATAACATAGTAGCCGTCACCGAATAGCGAGACCGAAGTAATAAACAAAAAAATAACGTTTTCAAATAGTTAGTCGTTATAAATAACAGTTATTAGTCACGGTGATTTTCATATCTTCATGATTTATAATTTATTATGGTATTGTGATTTAATTGAAATTAGATGTAAAAAAGTGATGTTATAACAGTCATTTGTTATAAAATACACGTAATTATTTATTTTTAGTCGTTACTAGGTTATTAAAACTTATAACGTTATTAGTTTAAAACATTCGTTACTTATGTATATAGCTGTTATTTTATGTGAATGAGCGATTTAACGTGCCTTTACATGGTGCCATGAGATTTGTAATTAAATACTATTATTCTCAAATGTCGTGTTTGATTTTCGTTCCACTTATTTTGGTAATATTCTGGTTTTGTTATTTGGCGTTATATTCTGTGTTTGATATTTTGGGAGCTGATGGAAGTGATAAAACGTTTTTAAATGCTCATCTGATTAGTTAGTTTAGAATTGATTTAACAAACACGGTTACAAGTGGGGATTTAGCCTGATAGCTTCTTCGGGGACATCTTCACCTAACCTCAGATGAATAGGTAGGATATTTAAAAAAATAGTTCCTGCGAGACACCAATATGTGGCCGCGTAGCGCTGCGAGTGCAAGAGCGAGATGAGTAGATGTGTAGGAAAAAGAGACGAGCCTATGAGAGTGGTTTGATTTGTTTTTTATTTATTGTTATAGCTTTAGCGTAGTGACAACAATCTCACCTAATGTTAAGTGACGATGTGGCCCCACGCTAAACCTAGTGGAAGACTGGCTCTCAAGTGAAGCTGCCGGAACACACCCATAGGTGCTTGGCGACAGATTTTCAACTTGAGGGTGATAGCTAGCCAGGCGGACATTAGAAAATACCCTACACCCATGCTATGGTTTCATCACGATGTTTTCCTTCACCGAAAGCGCAGGCATATTGCAGGGATTCGAACTCGCATCAATCGACGCAAAGTCGTACACGCTACCAATGAGCCATCATTGCATTTTTGCCTTTTGCTTAGGCTGTGAGGCGAGATGGTTATTGTAACATTACATGTAACATTGTTGTAACAACTTACGTACAACGTAAATCAAAAAATAATAAAGTGCGCTTTCTTTCATTCAGCTCGGGGACCTTAGTGCGAATCACATTCACATTTAGACGGGTATTTATTGTTGGTTATCTATACATACTAGGGAGCGTTTTTATGTTCGCGGAATGGGGGATAAGGGGTGGAAATAAAACAACCAAATTATTTTTCCATTTCAATATATTCACCTGCAAGACGGATACATTTTTCAGATCGTTCAATTAATTCGTTTATACCCCCATAAATGTTTTCCCGTTATCTTAAAAATACGCCGAAACTGTCTCCTTGACTTCATCATCGGTAGTTTTTTTTTAACCCGCAGCTCTTTTTTTCATTTTTGGAAATAGTCACTCAGGGCCAGGTCTGGGCTGTAGAGTGGGTGATTCAAAATATCGAAGCCCACCTTATGCAGGGCAGCCAACGCAACGAATGACTTGTGGACGGACGCGTTGTCGTGCAAAAGCAGCACACCTTTCGTCAATTTTCCTCGTCGTTTCTCTTTAATTGCTTCTTTTAGTCGCTTTAATATTGAACCGTAGTATTCTCCGGTTATAGAAACACCGTTATCTTCATATTCGATCAATAATATTGCTTTAGAGTCCCAAAAGACCGTTGCCATGAGTTTACCAGCTGACTGTGACCCCTTAAACTTCTTGGAAGGTGCTGTGCCCTTTTCATGCCACTGCATGGAGTCTTGTTTCGATTCAGGTTCACAATGATGAACCCAAGTTTCGTCTCCCGTAACAATTCGACTCAATACACCATCCTTGTCTTCATTACAGAGGTCCAAAAATGTACGTGAACACTCTACGCGCTGTTGCTTTTGCGGCGGTGTGAGCATTCTCGGCACCCATGTATTGCGCTGGTCTTAGTCATGCAAAGATCATCGTGCAGGATTTTAAAAATGGTGTATCCGATACTCCAACCATTTCTGCTAGTTGTTTCTTCTTTAGTCGTGCATCGTCGAGTAAATTTTTTTCGACTTTTTGGATAAATTCTGGCGTGGTCACCTCGATGCTCCTGCCCGGCCTCGGGTCATCTTCAAGGGATTCCCTTCCTTGTTTCAATAAACTGTGCCACTTGTAAACCATGGATTTTTCTTGACAAGAGTCGCCGTATACCAATGACATCTCATTCATTATTGTCGCAACTGATTTTCCTTGCTTGGTAAGGAACTTTATACGGCACGATATTCGATTTTTTCCATATTTCACTTTTCTCTCCCGATTATGTTGCTTGGTTGACGATAGCTCAATGACTAGTTGCCTAATAAGTTTTTTTTTTTTTCGATCTGACTATACTGTTAGCCATAAGGGTCCAGTAGCCTCGAACGGCTTTTACAGCTTCACCGGACTTGGTTGCCTAATAAAAATGAAACCACGTATTTATACTAATCATGAGTCACTGAGCACGTTATGATCCTAATGAACCTATTCACCCCCCTCCAACCTTCTCATTCCGCGAACTTAAAAACGCACCCTCGTATAATAAAATTGAAGTGTATGTTTGTAATGTCCAGATAACAGATTTTTACTAAATGCATATGAAGGCATACACGGTACCTATAACAGAAACCTATTTTTAATTTTTTTGTCTGTCGGTCTGTCTGTTTGTTCCGGGTAATCTCTGAAACGGTTGGACCGATTTTGACGGGACTTTCACTGGCAGATAGTTGAAGTTATAAGGAATAACTTAGGCTACTTTTATTTTAATAAAATCTACTTATTTTACACTTGCATTGCACACTAAAAAAGTAAGCCTTTTTAGTAGTACACGGTAGCACACTAGTACACACTGTACACAACTAGTATAAGATAAGTTTACTCGGTAGCAATATACCTGTCTTAATTAGACGGAATATCTAAGGATTCAGCAATTACATCAACAAAAGCTGTTTTAACAACGTTCACAATAAAGTTGATTTCCTAAACTCCATCGTAGGGTAAACGTGACGATTACGTATCCACCTTTACGTAAATTAATTGAATAATTCAGCTGAAAAATGTAGTAAGCCAGATTTTATATAACAACGGGCGTGCCCGCGGCTCTGCTCGGTTGGACTACAGAATGCTGGCAGTCGTGCGCATGCGCGAATTGAACTGCCCCAAAAATGCTTATTATGGGTGATCCTTAAAGGCATATGCTACCGCTGACTTTTTGTAGGTCTTTTTAAGATTTACAATTATGTAGTACATTGACTTGATATATCTCTTATTGGTTTACTCAGCGTAAGCACCAAAAGCGTCTTTTTCCAAATTGATTCACCATTATCGTCATTGCTTATGTTAGCGACGCAGAATAATGATATCGCATGACCTAACAATATTATATATAGTTAGTTTAAAACTGTTCAGAATACGTATAAAGTGTAGGTTAATAAACTTGTTAAAAATAATAATAATAACTCGTATAATGGTAATTGTTCACTAGCAATGTTTGTATTCGTTACGTAAATAAGCTATGATTGAATTTGTAAAATAAGTTTTCGTAATATCGTAATACTGATTACGTGTAGGTTAAACATTTCAGGATTTGTCTTTACAATTATTTTAATATGTAATTTGATGTATAATTGTTACGTAATGTAAGAAATATTAATGTTTGTTAATATTATGTTATAGCATTATTAAGATTGAGTCGCCATATTTATAGTAAGCTCACAAATAGTAGTTGAAAAATGTTTGACAACCAACGCAAGGTGACCAATCACGATAAAGAGAGCGAACACTTGTTATGTAAAATTGTTAGAAAAAGACAGATAGATAAATAAAGCTTCCTTATCTAACAGTCTATAAAATTGTAAAATTTAGAGTACTTCAAGATAGTTTATACCTAAATAATGTAAAATAAGTTAAGTCACAAGTTTCAACACATGTTTAAAAAAGAAAATGTTAATACTTGTTAGAATCTTATAAGATTATTGTAAAAATAGTAAAACAGTTTGTATATAAGAATTTCCAGGAGCCGCGATAGTACATAGAATTAGATAGAGAGAAAAATAGAGTCAGATAGCGGCATCACTTTCTTTGGAAATAATATAAATATAGCGACGGGTTCCATACTCGTCAGATCGCTCTCAGATCGCTCAGATCGCTATACACAGAAGTCAATCCACCTCAAGACTCCTCAAGATTACCTCAAGACTGAAGAAACCCTGCTTGAAGACACTCTAGTGTTTAAGGGAAAATATTGTACATATTGGCCTGTATTATCAAGAATACAAGCGAACGTGAATTTGGCATCGTGTTTTTGTTACCCGCCAGCGCCCAGTTCACCGTAAGTGACGCCGAGGACAATTCAATCGCGTCTCTTCCGTGCATCCCGTTTTGGTTTCCCCTTCTTTACGCCCGGTAGGTTTGGGTGTAAGCAGGGACGGTGGTGTGCGGGACGAGAGCTCATTTGGCTTACCAAGCGAGTCATAGGGTCACTGTTTGTTCGTCAATCGTTCGGTGACTCTGCGATAGTAGGTTGTCCTCGCGTCTTGTTTAGTGATCTGGCGGAGCCGTATAGAGCTCCCGCGCAGGTTGTTAGTTTTTTACGATTTTTAGTGGTCCTTCGATTGCCGGATTGGGTGTTGTGTATTATTTTTATTTGTATTGTGTTTGTTTAATTTAATTAATAATGCCTACTTTACGTTCGCCGAAATCGAGCCAAAAGGGAGACTCCGAGGAAACAGCGACTACGGATTGGTCATTGTTCACACCGAGGGAGACGGCTTCAGCTGCCACCACATCGGGTACCACCACCACCAGGAAAACTGCACCTTCAACGTCGTCGGTGCGCACACGCTCCGCGACCGCCGCCGCGTCCAGAGACACAGCCAAGATGCCGGCACCGGGGAACATTGGAGGGAATGAAGGAATCCCACCGTCCGTTCCTGCACCGCCTGCGGCTACCAAGGCATCGTGTACGAAGCCGAGGGACATTGGAGAGAAGGATTGCTCACCGTTAGTTCCTCAGGCGCCGCCACGCGTCACTGTATCAAGGTCAGTAAAATCTTCCAAATCTAGGAGAATGGAGCTGGAAGCCAAGAAGAAGCTGGAGCTCGCCCGGTCAGCTGCCACATTGGCGCAGCTGGAGTTGGAGATGATACAGTGCCAGTCTGAAGAGGAGATCGATGACGAGGACATCGAACAAGAAGAGCGATCCACACACGTAGAACAGTGGATGAACCAGAGCGCCACAATAATGGAAAAAGAAGCAAACAATCCACAAGAATACGTGAAGACGAGTGAAATTCAAAAAATTGCCGATACTATGCTCACCGCCGCTCAAATTTCAGCGCGAGCCGCCGCACCAGCCGCACCGTCGAAGTATGCCGATCTACCGCACTTCAATGGAGCAAGTGAAGACTGGTTACCGTTCGTGAGGTCATACAATGACACCGCATCACAGTTCAGCGATGTTCAGAATATGGCTCGGCTGAGACAAGCACTGCACGGCTCTGCGAAGGAAAGCGTTCGCCAGTTATTATTTGCCGCCTTTGACCCTGAAGAAATTATCAGCGCATTGGAGAGGAGATTCGGGAACCCAGAGCGACTCGTGTTAGCAGAGATAGCTTCGATAGAGAAACTACGACCCATCGGGGACTCACCTGAAGATATTTGTGTGTTCGCCAGCCGAGTCAGCAACGCCGTCGCTACAATTAAAGCACTGGAAAAGCCGGAATATCTCTGTTCACCGCAAGTAAGCCGCGATATTGTAAATAAATTATCACCCATGCTAAGATGCAGGTGGTTGGATTATGTCAAGGGGCATCGAGACGAGCCAGTGTTAGTGAATTTAAGGAAGTTTTTAGAAAATGAAGCCGACTTATGGTCGACGCTCGCACCAGTGGAAGCACCGGGAACAAATAAGCGGTTCAACAGTCGACGTGTACACACTACGCAAGAAAGTGTTGCACCAACCGTAAAAAAGTTTTGTGTAAACTGTGAAGAACGCGACCACTGGATCACAGAGTGTAAGAAATTTAAAGAAGCGACCACCGAAGATAGATGGGTGATCGTCAAGAAGAAGCGATTATGTTTCAAGTGTTTGCGACAACAACATTCGAAGAACAGCTGCAAGGGACCATCTTGCCGTAAGTGTGGCCGACAACACAATGTATTATTGCACTCAAATAAGGCACAAGCGCCGTCGGAGAAGCCCGCGCCGCAACCACAGGAAGAAGACACGACTGTGAAGGCTATCTACGCCGCCGCGGACGGGAAAGAAGTCTACCTCAAAATGATACCGGTAGATATTTATGGTCCAGCCGGCTCCACACGTATACTCGCGCTCTTAGACGAGGGGTCTACAGTGTCATTGTTGGACAACGACGTGGCTAAGAAGATTGGAGTCACTGGGAAAGAAGACCTACTCATTTTGGAGACCGTCGGAGGGAAGCTCATCGAGAGAAGGGATTCACAACAGGTGGATGTCAAGATAAAAGGAGCTCACCGACGGGACAAGCGCACCTTGAAGGGAGTCCGGACCATAAGTAATCTCAAGTTGTCGCCGCAACACGTAAGTAGAGAAATTATTGAACAATGTGCGCATCTCAAAAATATGAACGAATTAATATACAGTAAGGAGAGGCCAGCTCTGCTCATCGGTCAAGACAACTGGGAGTTGATAGTGTCCCGGAAGATCATCAAAGGGAAGCCGAACCAGCCAGTTGCATCACTGACAAGCCTGGGATGGGTGCTGCACGGTTGTTGCTCTACGAGTGACTCCACACCAGTCAAGTTCGTCAATCACGTGAACCACCTAAGTGAAGAATCGAACATGGAGAAACTCATCAAGGATCACTTCGAGTTGGAATCTATTGGAGTGAAGCAACACCGCCCTAGCAACGACGCCGACGGCAGAGCGCTAGAAATCCTCGCAGCCACAACGAAGCGACAACCCGATGGGAGGTTCGAGTCCGGCCTACTATGGAAAAGCAACAAGGAAGTACTCCCGAATAACTACGCGCTGGCTCGCCACCGTTTAAAGGGTATCGAGAAGAAGCTCGACCGAGATGCCACATTAAACGGGGAATATGAAAAACAAATTCAACATCTTCTGGACTGTGGATACGCAGAAGAGGCACCAACCAGTACTACACCAGGCAGAACATTTTATTTGCCGCACTTCGCCGTGGTACACCCACAGAAAAAGAAGATTCGAATCGTGTTCGACGCTGTATCGAAGTGTGATGGGAAAAGCTTGAACGACGCGCTACTTCCGGGACCCGACCTACTGCAGTCTCTGTTCGGAGTGTTGCTGAGATTCCGGCAGGGGCCGGTTGCAGTGGTTGCTGACATCCGAGAAATGTTCCTGCAGATCCGTATACGCGCTGAAGATCGTGACAGCCTGCGATTCCTGTGGCTGTGTGAAGACCGCGTATCAAAGCCGACGGAGTACCGAATGACATCGGTTATCTTCGGAGCTGCGTCGTCACCAGCCACAGCTATCTATGTGAAAAATCGGAATGCGGAAGAACACAACAACGAATATCCCGAAGCAGCCAAGGCCATCGTACGAAATCATTACATGGATGATTATCTTCAGAGCTTCCACACAAGCAGCGAGGCAATTAAAACCGCGAAGGCCGTCGATACTATACATAGGAAGGCGGGATTTGAATTGCGGCAATGGGCAAGTAACGACGTGCGTGTACTGGATGCGGTGGCAAGTGTAAAAGAATCCCCGTCCGAGATTCAACTCGGCAATAATGAAGAAAAAACACTCGGCCTACGATGGATTGTAATGGAAGATGCGCTAGCATTCAACACCGGGCTGAGAAACACGCCGGACGAAGTTGTGAAAAATCGCCGGCCGCCTACGAAGCGTGAAGTTACTAGCGCGGTTATGTCGACATTCGACCCGCTAGGACTCGTCGCGCCTATATTAATAAAAGGGAAACGACTGTTACAGGATATATGGAGAACTGGGACCAAGTGGGATGACACCATAGGAGAAGAGGCTCATCACCTGTGGCTCGAATACATCGAAAGTTTGTCTGCGCTACGAGACATGAAAATTCCACGTTGCCTAACACCGGCTACGGGAGCGGGACAACTACACACCTTCGTCAACGCGAGCGAGACTGCGTACGCCGCGGCGTGTTACTGGAAATCCGTCGGCAGAGATGACGTCTGCATCGCCTTGATCGCGGGAAAAGCTCGAGTAGCGCCGATCAAGCCCGTAACGATCCCGAGACTGGAACTTCAAGCTGCACTATTGGGAGCTAGGCTGGCAAATACAGTCGTAGAAGAGTTGGACTTACAAGCGAGTGAAAAGTTCTACTGGTCAGAATCTAGCACGGTACTGCAGTGGATGAAGGCCGATCCGCGACGATTCAAGCCGTTCGTAGCTCACCGACTCGCCGAATTAGAAGAACTATCGAAGCCGCACGAGAAAACCCGGCTGACATCGCGACCCGGGAAGTCCCGAGCGACTTTAATTCAAGTTCAAGATGGTTCATCGGTCCTGAGTTTCTCCGCCGACCAGAGACAGAGTGGCCGTGTAAACGTTTCGAGAAAAATGAAGATAACACGGGAGAAGAGAAAAAATCCGTAACAGTTTTCACTACACGTGTAAAAACCGACAGTGTATTACCAAACGACGTTTCTGCCACGCCCAACATGCGACTGTCGTGAACGAGCTGCGACAAATATACTGGATTTTGTCGTTACGAAATGCAGTGAAAAAAGTGATACACGAATGTCAGTGGTGTCGTGTTAAGAAAACGAAACCACAGCTGCCGCCAACAGGAGACTTACCCGCCGAACGACTACAGTACGGAGCGCATCCGTTCACATGCACCGCAGTCGATTATTTCGGCCCGATGCATGTTACCATCGGCCGTCGGAAAGAGAAGAGATGGGGAGCTCTCTTCACGTGTTTAACAACACGAGCCATACATTTAGAATTGGTACCATCATTGAGTACTAGCTCGATGATTATGGCGCTACGTCGTATGTCCGCCCGACGTGGAAATCCGCGGGTAATGTATAGTGACAACGGGACTAATTTCGTTGGTGCAGATCACGAGCTGCGTGAAGAGGCCGCGAAATTAAAAAGGTCTGAACTCGCCGAGGCGGCAAGCGTGGAAGGAATTACGTGGAAATTCATCCCACCCGGAGCGCCACATATGGGGGGCGCGTGGGAACGAATGATAAGAACGGTGAAAACCGCCCTCGCCGCGATATTAAACGAGAAAAGCCCTCCAGAGGAAGTGTTGCACACGCTGTTCACCGAAGTGGAGCACACAGTGAATTCACGTCCGCTTACACACATAGGTGCCAACCCTGAGGATGAGGAAGCACTAACACCTAATCATTTTCTTATAGGTCGATCTTGCGGGTCCACGTTAGTTGGGAGTACCGACGAGCGTGCCCTCACCGGGAAAGCGGATTGGCGGGCAACACAACATCTGGCAGACCACTTTTGGAGGAGGTGGCTACGGGAATATCTGCCGACCCTCCGAACAAGAAAGATCGACGGGCGGGAGGTGTCACCACCTGAGCAGGGCGACATCGTGGTTATCGCCGACCCTACACTACCAAGAAATACCTGGCCGAAAGGCGAAGTAGTCGCAATCTACCCGGGCCCGTACGGCAGAACGAGAGTCGCAGACGTCAGGACACCAAGAGGCGGCGTGCTGCGGCGTCCCGTGTCAAGACTGGTGGTCATCGTGCCGGCTGCGTCGCGACCACAAGTTGGAGTACACGGCGGAGCGTGCACTGGGCGGGAGACTGTTAGCGACGCAGAATAATGATATCGCATGACCTAACAATATTATATATAGTTAGTTTAAAACTGTTCAGAATACGTATAAGTGTAGGTTAATAAACTTGTTAAAAATAATAATAATAACTCGTATAATGGTAATTGTTCACTAGCAATGTTTGTATTCGTTACGTAAATAAGCTATGATTGAATTTGTAAAATAAGTTTTCGTAATATCGTAATACTGATTACGTGTAGGTTAAACATTTCAGGATTTGTCTTTACAATTATTTTAATATGTAATTTGATGTATAATTGTTACGTAATGTAAGAAATATTAATGTTTGTTAATATTATGTTATAGCATTATTAAGATTGAGTCGCCATATTTATAGTAAGCTCACAAATAGTAGTTGAAAAATGTTTGACAACCAACGCAAGGTGACCAATCACGATAAAGAGAGCGAACACTTGTTATGTAAAATTGTTAGAAAAAGACAGATAGATAAATAAGGCTTCCTTATCTAACAGTCTATAAAATTGTAAAATTTAGAGTACTTCAAGATAGTTTATACCTAAATAATGTAAAATAAGTTAAGTCACAAGTTTCAACACATGTTTAAATAAGAAAATGTTAATACTTGTTAGAATCTTATAAGATTATTGTAAAAATAGTAAAACAGTTTGTATATAAGAATTTCCAGGAGCCGCGATAGTACATCTTTTTGGGAAGTCCGATATTGGTTGCCTTAGCGAGTAGACGTGTTCGCGCGCTGCTTGTTATCGTAATCTGTAACGGTCATTTTGCGATCTATTGTGTCACGCGTATACAAGTTTTTTGTATATTCGTCACACAGTACTGCAATTACCAAACGTACTTTTCAGTGCGAACTCCGTAAAGCGTACTTTTAAGTGCGACTCGCGTGTTTTGTGCTTCGTGAAAAACCACGGTTTTGTGGTCACTTGCTGGAAACCTTTCGGTGCCAACGTAAGGCAAGTGGGTGCGTGACCCAAGCGCCCCTCGGTTGCCTCCTTCAGAGGCAAACGATAGTTCTTGGACGGACTCAGGAATCTTGGTCCTTGATAGAGTCATAATCAAGCCCTGAGTGTCTCCCTCCCACCTACCTATCCCCTCACTCCATCCCCGAGTGCCTGTTTGGGCACAGTTTGGTTTACCGAACTGTGTTCTCTGCCTCGGGCTTGCTAGGGACTCCCAGTAGGCCAGTTAGGTTCTCATCCTGCTTGTCATTGCACTTTGACTCGCAGGTCACTTGCCGGACTCGGGAAAGTCCGTTAAATATATATTGGCGCGCCCCCCTGCCACTCTGGCAGGGAGGTTTATCCTCCTTCGCGAGTAGATTATATTATATTTGTATTATATATTTATCTGTATAAAATGAGCCAAAGACCTCCCACTGCCACCGGGATGGCACTTTCAGATGCGGCAGAGCTTAGACGACTAAGAGCGTTCGTTCACCAACACGAACCCGAGCTTCTGAGTCGCTATAAGAAGAAGTTCCCTCGCGTGCGACAGGCGCCGGTGCAAACACCGTTAGAAATAGGACCACCCGCCGCGCATTATGTAACTTTGGCGCCACAGGGCGCAGCTGCGCCGCGCGTGCGCAGACCGTGCTCCCCGCAACCCGGTGCACACCCGCGTGCCCGCTCGCGTTCGGTTGTACCGGCCTCCCGCCCCTCGGCGACAGCATGCCCCTCGGCAATTACCGCGCGTGCTAGGTCGCGCTCACCGATTAAGAACACAATTATTAACAATAGTAATAATATTGTTACCAATAATAGTTTTGAGCCGCTCGGAGCGGTATTTTTAGACTCACCCGCGAGCCCAGATGCATCTCCCGACATGGAGATAACGGAGACGGTCCCGGTACAGACCGTAGAGAACGACGGCTTCACCGTCGTCTCCAAGGTTAGGTCGCGAAAGCATTCACGGCCTAACTCACCAATATTAGGCGCGGACTCGCAGCCTGCGGCCAAATTCGTGGCCCAAGAGAACGCGCGCGTCGCCGTCTCAAGTGCCGCCACGGCCCCCGCGCACGTCGCCGGGAAGAAACCGCGCCCGCCGCCCCCCGTTATCATCCAGGATAAATCGGCCTGGATGAGAGTTTCAAAAAAATTAACAGATAAAAAAATTCACTATCTTAAAGCCCGTAACGTCGCGACGGGCATACAAGTACAGGTCGCGTCCCCGAAAGATCATCGGGATCTTACCACACTCCTCCGAGAGGAGAAGCTAGGTTATTATTCCTACGCGCTCGAGGAGGACCGTCTCCTCAGAGTAGTAATTCGCCGCGTCCCGGTCGAGTTAACCGAAGATGAGGTCAAATTTGACCTCATCGCTCAACAATACCCGGTTAGGGAGGTACATCGGATGTACCGTTTCGATAAGAAACAACTAGATTTGGTCCTAGTACTTCTAGATAAGACCCCCGCGGGCAAGGCCATATTTAATGTTAGGACGGTTTGCGGGCTCTCCGGCTTATCTGTCGAGGCCCCATATAAAAATCAGATTCCGGCCCAGTGCCATAATTGCCAATTATACGGGCACGCTGCCCGTAACTGTCATCTTCGCCCGCGTTGCGTGAAATGCCTCGGGGATCACGCAACGAAAGAGTGCACGCGCACCCGCGACTCTGAGACTCCCCCGAGTTGCGTGCTCTGCGGGGAGTCTGGACACCCCGCGAACTATCGTGGGTGTCCTCGGGCTCCAAAATCTAGGAAGCCTCGTCAGACGAGGAATTTTGCCCCACAGAGGGCATCCCGCGCTCCAGCCCCTCGGCCGAAGCCTCTCCTCACACCAGAGGACTTCCCGAGCCTCCCGAGCGTTTCCCGCGCTCCGGTGGCTCCCGCCCCCGCGCCCCGCGCGGCCCCGCAACCCGCGCGTGCCCCTCAGGCACCCCGCGCGGCCCCGCAACCCGCGCGTGCCCCTCTGGCACCCCGCGCAGCCCCGCAACCCGCGCGTGCCCCTCAGGCGGCGTGGGCCCCCCCCCCCCTACCCGACCCCGCCCGCAGCCTCCGAAGGCTCAGGGCCCCGCGGCCTATAGTCCCAGCTTCAACTTGGACTATATGGCGATGCTCCTCCTGGAGCACGACGTTCAAGATGTACTGGATTTCGACCAGTGCATCTCCGAGCTCGGCCCAGTCGGGGCCATTAGGCACTTCCCGGCCCTCGCGTCGACGTTACAACGTCTGACCAGGGCCACGGTACAAAAATATAACTATCAAAATGACGCGTATTAAACCGAATAGTTTAAACGTTTCATTTTTTAACGCGCGGAATTTATATCCCCAACGCGATTTAGTAGCTAGGTTTCTTAGCGAAAGGGAGATAGATGTGTTTCTTGTACAAGAAACACTTCTAAAGCCCAGTAGGCGCGATCCGCGAGTCGCGAACTATAACATAGTTAGGAATGACCGTGTCACCCGAGGTGGCGGCACTCTCATTTATTATAAGCGTTCCCTCTACTGTATGCCAGTAGATCCTCCTACACTTACCAATATGGAAGTGTCCGTTTGTAGAATAGGTATGACTGGCCATCCGTCAATCATACTTGTGTCTGCATATCTCTCCCCGAGTAAAAGACTCCTTCGGTCCGATCTGGAGGCGCTACTTTCACTCGGGCAATCTGTAATAATAGCGGGTGACCTCAATAGTGGGCACACTCTGTTCAACAGTTCGCGTAATACCCCTAACGGGATAATACTCGATCTGTTGTGCGATGTGCTCAATTTTGACGTCATAGCGCCGCTTGAACCTACACATTTTCAAGATAACTGTCGTCCGACAGTACTTGATATTGCTCTTTTGAAAGGAGTCTCGCTTCGGTTACGTCTTATAGAAGTCGTACACGAACTAGACTCGGATCACCGTCCGGTGATTATGCAGCTAGGTCAACACTTTGACACGAGTCCTCCTACAGTCAAAGTAGTTGATTACGCGATATTAAATCGTTATCTTTCAAATAACGAATCTCCTTCGAGTTTAGATAGGATCCCGGACGAATTGGGGTCAATAGCGGACGCCGACCTAGCGATCGATTCCTTGGTTGACTATCTTCAAACCGGTGTTAGGGAGGCATCCAGAGAGGTGCAAGCGGCGAACGATCGCCGCTTTGTACTCCCTGCCGACGTGCGAGCGTTGATCACGGAAAAGAACGCAGCGACACGTGCACATGACTCCTATCCGACCGTGGATAATACCCGTAGGTTACGTAGACTTCAGAGAGAGGTCAGAGCTCGCATCGCCGAGTTCAGAGGTCACCAGTGGGATAACCTAGTAGAGGGCCTTACGCCGTCTCACTTGGCCTACTGGAAACTCGCCCGCTCTCTCAAGTTAGATGGCTCCGGATCGATGCCAGCCCTCGAAAGAGGGCCTGGCCTCCCGCTCGCGTTCGATAGCGTAGATAAAGCGGAGTGCCTTGCCGACAGTCTGGAGAGCCAGTGCTCCCCGAACTGCGACAATGTAAACTATGCTCATATCAACGATATCGAGTCCTCGGTACAGGACTTAAATTCGATACCCCCCGCGGATAACCTTACCCCGGTCACGCCTGATGAGGTCTGTTCAGTCATTAAAGGCCTTAAGCCTAAGAAGTCACCTGGTCCTGATGGTATCAGGAATGAAGTACTTAAACTTCTTCCTGATCACATCATAGCTCTTTTGGTCTGCATATTCAATGTAGCCATAGCCCATTGCTATTTTCCAGCCGCCTGGAAAAAAGCTATAGTGATAGGTATTCGTAAGCCCGGCAAAAAAGCTTCGCTTCCCGATAGCTATCGCCCGATAAGTCTTTTAAACACCTTAGGAAAACTTTACGAGCGGATCCTTTTGAACCGTCTCAAGACTGTCATTGATGACAAAAATTTATTTCCGCCTGAGCAGTTTGGTTTTCGTGCCAGACACTCTTGTACCCACCAAGTGCACCGCCTCACGGAGCACATCACTAGTAACTTCGCAAGAAGTAACATAGCTCCGTCCCGTACGCTTGCGGTCTTTTTCGACGTAGCCAAGGCCTTCGATAAGGTCTGGCACGCCGGACTGGTCCACAAGCTACACCAGTTAGAAGTCCCGGATAGGTTAGTTCACATAGTCCGCGACTATCTCACAGACCGTTCCTTCTGCTACCGTGTGGAAGGTGAGCTCTCTAGCTCTCACCCGGTTCGCTCAGGAGTTCCACAGGGCTCCATTCTCGCGCCTAGTTTATTTAACCTGTACGTCAGCGACCTTCCTCGACTCCGAGGGGTCGAGGTAGGGCTCTATGCTGACGATACTGTCATCTACGCTTCACGTAGGAACAGATCTCATCTCGCAGCCACCGTTCAGCGAGCCGTGACCACTCTCGGGAAGTGGTTCCGTACATGGCGAATCGCTATCAATCCCGAAAAGAGCGCCGCGATTATGTTCGATCCGAATAAGAGGCCATTGCCAAAGACGCTCAAACCTCTTAAGCTATTCCGTAGGGAAATCCCATGGGCCACCCGGACTAAATATCTGGGTGTCACCCTCGATAACCGACTTAAATTTAACGCACATGTCAGTATAGTTCGGAATAGGGCCGTCATGG
This sequence comes from Saturnia pavonia, assembly GCA_947532125.1. NCBI lineage: Eukaryota > Metazoa > Arthropoda > Insecta > Lepidoptera > Saturniidae > Saturnia > Saturnia pavonia. The sequence goes on from OX383906.1 coordinate 16,643,584, forward strand.
TCCTATCCCGCTTGCGGCCCTTGCTTAGCTCGGTAAGCAAAATGTCCAGGTGGCATAAGCTTACACTATACAAGGCATGTGTAAGACCTATATTAACATATTGTTGCGCCGCGTTCGCTCATATGTCTAAAAGTAACTTTGCCCGCTTGCAAAGAGTTCAGAATCGGTTCTTGCGTCACCTGTTAGATCCGCCGCCGTATGTACGTAACGCAGATCTCCATAGAGATATGGAACTGCCGTCCATAGAGTCATACGTGAAATATCTCTCTAGGAGATATTTTGATTCAGCGTTGAATCATCCAAACGAGTTAGTTAGGAACGCCGCGAATTACACACCGAGTGTAATTACAGACATCAAATTCCGGTACAAACGTAGGCCGCGAAATCTCTTTATCGATCCCGATGACGATATCGAGAAAAAAAATCAATATTACGCGTCCGACCCTATACAAACAGCGTGTCTGCGCCCACGCCCGCGAAATCACCGTTCCCTTCGCAGGGGACGCACGGTGAACTTCGTTCCCGCACACCCGCCACGTCCACCCTCTCCTGCGGCCACTCAAGCCTAGGTCCGATCCTCCGGCATGGAGCCCTTGAGTCTAGCAGCCGCTCGCGCGATTCAGTGACACTGCATTCACTAGCTACCTACATACATGCATTACACTTTTTACAGACATGCACTACACTTAGGTACATAGGTTCTGTAAGGGACCTTTTTTTTCTTTTTTTTGAGGCTAGTTAGTCTAGATCAAAAATTTACAGATTACTAAATACATATACACTTGTCTCTTACCCTCCTCCCAGAGGATAGCGACATGTTTATATGTATAGTTAGTTAGATAGTGTGATAGGGCATTAGTCAGATCGCGACTTATTTGCAAGACGCGCAACAGTCCGAGCCGAGGTTCGGCCACTTTGGCACCCTCGGATGTTGTTGCAAAACTTTCGTGGCTGAGTGCCTTAAGCGCTCGCCCCCAAGTCCGGTGAAGCTGTAAAAGCCGTTCGAGGCTCCTGGGCCCTTATGGCTAACAGTATAGTCAGATCGAAAAAAAAAAAAAAAAAAAAAAAAAAAAAAAAAAAAAAAAAAAACGATAGTACATAGAATTAGATAGAGAGAAAAATAGAGTCAGATAGCGGCATCACTTTCTTTGGAAATAATATAAATATAGCGACGGGTTCCATACTCATCAGATCGCTCTCAGATCGCTCAGATCGCTATACACAGAAGTCAATCCACCTCAAGACTCCTTAAGATTACCTCAAGACTGAAGAAACCCTGCGTGAAGACACTCTAGTGTTTAAGGGAAAATATTGTACATATTGGCCTGTATTATCAAGAATACAAGCGAACGTGAATTTGGCATCGTGTTTTTGTTACCCGCCAGCGCCCAGTTCACCGTAAGTGACGCCGAGGACAATTCAATCGCGTCTCTTCCGTGCATCCCGTTTTGGTTTCCCCTTCTTTACGCCCGGTAGGTTTGGCTGTAAGCAGGGACGGTGGTGTGCGGGGCGAGAGCTCATTTGGCTTACCAAGCGAGTCATAGGTCAATCGTTCGGTGACTCTGCGATAGTAGGTTGTCCTCGCGTCTTGTTTAGTGATCTGCCGGAGCCGTATAGAGCTCCCGCGCAGGTTGTTAGTTTTTTACGATTTTTAGCTTATTTTGTACGTTAACTTTATGTAACAAAATATATCCTATAGCCTGGCCAGATAACATACCTATGAATTTAAAAATAAAACATATAAATTGGATGTCGTATCACGTAAAAATAACATAAACGGAAAATCAAACAGAAAGACTTTAAGTCTTATAATATATATATATATATATATATATATATGTATCGTTATAGGTTTGGCTTAGTGGCCACAATCTCACCTGATGTTAAGTGACGATATGGCCCAGGATGGTAAACGCTATTGGCTCTCAAGTGCAGCTGCCGGAACACACCTATTGGATTGATGCTTGGCGACAGATTTTCAACTTGAGGGTGGTAGCTAGCCAGGCGGGCATCAGAAAAAGCCCTACCACCATGCTATGGTTTTCTCACGATTTTTTCCTTCACCGAAAGCTCAGGCTCATTGTAGTCATGTAGGGATTCGAACTCACGTCATTCGACGCGAAGTCGTAAACGATACCACTGCGCCATCATCGCTTCATCGCTTATATATATATATATATATATAGAGGATATTGATTTCCCTCCTAACAGAGTTACGTATTACGTAGTGAAACGCAAGCGTTAGTTCACAAACTGATTCATTACAAAATACCTAACGATACGTATGTTCAGTTTAGATCGAATTACGGATAGGGAATTAGCCGTTTCAGGACTATTTGCAACTACCGCAACAGTCCATGCTTTCGCGGCTGGAGTGCCTTAAGTGGATGAAGCTATAAAAGCCGTTTGAGGCTTCAAGGCTCTTATGGCTATCAGTACAGTCAGATCGAAAAAAAAACTCGCCGCATCTGTCTGAACGCGATAAGTCTAAAAACTAGAAAATGGATTTTCATACGGTTTCTTCAATGGCCTGAGTGATTAATGAGGAAGGTATATAATTTATGAAGGCTTTGTGTAGTTTGGCTGAAATGTGATGGTAATTGTTGAACATTTCGGAAAAAAACATGCTGACTGGGAGCATTACTGGCGTGCGCCGCGTAAACAATTTTAATTAGATCATGTACTACCTGCGCCCACGGTTCGGACCGGGAAAATTCAGAATTATTGTTTATGAAAATAACGTGATATTTTTTAAATAAAAACCAAGAATCTAATGATTAAATCATAAAAAATATCAAAATCTACCCTATAGTTTTTGCGTGATGCACACACAGTTCTGCAAATCTCAATCATTATATTTATATACTCGTAGATTACTCTTCTACCAGGGCGAAGCCAAGGCGGGTTGCTAATTTATAATGTTAGTAGGATGGCATAGATATTAAAAGTGTGTATGCTGTACTGTATTACAAACACCGCCTTCGCCATTTTATAATTTATAGATCTTCTATTCTATTTTAAATTGATTATGTAAGTTAAATAATGTTTTGGTTTATTTTGAATTCGTAGATTTAATTTCTGCGATATCTTATTCAATTAATTTGTAATTTGAACCTTCAAAGTTTAATCGGATGAAATTAGTAAGACTTCTCCAATTTAACATAATAATATGGTATAATTATCTACGTGAAAATGTAATTATTGAGGTAAGAGAATCCTTTAACGCTCCAGATGTGGAATGAGCCTCCTGCTCGTGTTTTTCCAAGGGATTACAGTATGAGATTCTTTAAAAAGGAGAGTGAATAGGTTTTTAAAAGGGTCGGCAACGCGTTTGTTATCTTTGTGGTGTTGCAAGCGGCCATAGGCTGTAGAAACCGCTTAACTTCAGGCGGACCGCACACTTTGTTTCCCACCATCGTGGTATAAAAAAGGCTCCCATGGATGATCGTCAGCTAGGCGAACATCAACAGTTACGTTACCACCATTTAATACGATAATTATCACTGCTCTCATTCACGGAAAGCTCAAGATTATTGTATGATTTGAACCTATATCGATCGACGTGGTATTGGAGCACGCTATCATTGAACCGTCATTGCGTCAATAATTGTTGTTTTATAAATAACTACCTGAGCACGCGGCTCTGCTTGCGTGGACTACAGGATACTGTAGGTCGAGCGCTCGCGCGAATTATGCAGTCTCAAAAATGCTTATTTTTAGAAGATAGATGTATGCTATCGCTGACTTTTTTCAAAGTGTTTTTAAGATATACAATTATTTTTTACTCACGGCATGTACCCACGAATTTATCGGAATTCGCGTATATTCACTCATTTAAATTGGTAACGGGTGACTGTGAAGGAAAACACTGCGAGGAAACCAAAACACTTGAAAATGTTTTTATTGTACCACCTTATTTATGAAAAATATAGACTGTGTATTTTTCGACCTTGGAAATCTTTAATACGTCGTGGTCTGGCGTAGTGATTAAACCTGTTCCTATCATGGGAAAGGAATAAATCTATAGTAATATAATTGTTTGTTTGTTTAAACACCCTAATCTCTGGAACTACAAGTCGGATTCGAAAAATTCTTTTTGTATATCATAGCCAGATTCACGTGGAATTGTATAGGCTATACCTCTCAGATAGCCTTAAATATTGATTTTTGTTAAGTAAGTCTGAAGTAACATCGCACCCGAACTGCTTTATCTGCTGAAGTAATGGTTAGTTATACGTAAATATAATGCTCTACAAAAAGATTGCTCCGTAGTACATCTAAAAAATGTACGCAATTCCGTATTTCTATCTCTTATACATAAGCCACAATAAGGTATTTTGCGTTTTTTTTTATTGAAAATTGATATGTGATTGTATTTTTGATTTTGGAATATTAATCCTTACGAACGAAAGTTGCCCTTTATAGCATGTTATTTGGACGAATAGTTTAGGAGATAATGTAAAATTAAAATAATTGAAAACTCTGCTCGAGTCTACGTCTGAGGTGTAGTGTTGCGAACGAGCCGTGAATATGTTCATTTCAACAATTTAAATCTATTTCTAGAGTGTGACTTTCTTCATAACGATAAAATAAGAAGTTTAGCAAGCAACGAGCAATAGTATCCGTAATGTTTACCGTAAATTAAACTTAATCATAATAAAACAAAATAAATACTGCGCACTTCCACATTATTTTAATGCCATGTTTTATCCTTGAGGCAGTGTTGGGCGGATGATATAAAGCTGGGCGGGCGGGCCTTGCCGCCAGTTGCGCTTCGTCTACGTCATGAAATTCACTTGATTCGTCATCAAATCACGATATAAAACTTTAATCCCTTGATCTTTAATTAAGGTACGTATGAATAATATAATTATTTTATATAAACTACATAATAAGTTCTAGATGCAAACTTTTATTTTCGGTCGTCATCAATTTGTTTTTTTTTGTCTCCTGAAAATATTGTACAATCTAAATTAAGATATTGGGAACGGAATGTCATGCTACAGAAGATCGCTGTCCAATAACCTTGTGTGGTGTGTAAGGTTTCCAGAGGTCCTTGGGGAAGGATAGTTCTAGGTCGGCAACGCGCTAGTGATACCTCTGATCTTACAAGTGTACATATGCTACGGTAGCCACTTACCGTCAGGTTAGATTGCCAGCATACATCGTTGTATTAAAAAAAAGATAAAACCAGACTGCTTTTATCAAAGGTGTAATGATTGATTTATCAATCATTTTATATCTCTTAATTATATATATTCATTTCACTTTATTTGATTTCTCATTTATTCATTTATTGTGTTTATGTTCCTTTCCGAAGGCATCTCATCTATAGGTAATTTATTATTTTAAATATTGTATTACAAACTTATTTTACGATTTATATATCGAATAAGTAGGTCGTATATATTGTATTTTGGCTGAAGAACTTTTTAAATTTAAAATATGAACAGGACGGCAAAATAATTGAAAAGATGACGGATGGATTCAGACTTACGGAGAGAAACGGATCGCTAAAGGAATTGTACAATCTTAAATGAGAATTGTATAAGTTTATTTATATCTACTATTATATTTATTGTCTTGACTCACACATATTTGTCTGGAGTCGATAAAACTTGTTTTGTTATAACAAGAGACCTTTCGAATTATAACTGGTATTCGAAGGAGTTCGAACTTTTTACTCAACAATTATTATAAAACGAATTAAAAACCTGGCGGATACATTCAATCATGCTGGCTTGAGGAAGCAGATATAATAATGGAACAGAATGGAGTTTTAATGAAACACAAGCGTCTCACGACGGAATTTCATTAACAGATCTTTTACGGATATATTAAAAACTTGGACATTTCTTACTAGTGAAGGTTTTATTATCATAAATAGACTTTAATAAGGTACTCTGTTTTTATATCTCAGTTAATGTAAATGCCTTCGGATTACACTTATTAATCTATTTTCCATTTTCATTTCCATAACTCCTTTTAATATATTTATTTTCTGGTATATTATACTTATTTAATTGTCCACGTGACAAATGTACTCGTAAAAGTTAAAACAATAATGGTAGAACCTACACAAGATTAAACTGCGAAGTGTGGTGGTACCACCGCCAATCCTATTTCTAGCCCAAAGCAGCAGTACTTGAGTTGCTAGGTTTCAGTCTAATGGATGTATTTGGCAAGACGCACTAACACACAAGGCTTTGTGATAGTAGTAATCCCGTGACTCACCTCAGAACAGCAATCCTATTTCGGCAATAACCGCCCTTGAAAATTGTACAAAAAATTTGTTCTCGTAGTTTTAGCTATACCTATAAAGATTTAATACTATTTTATCTAAATTCTCTCTAATTTTATATTTAAATTTTTACTATCTTTTTATCTTTATATTTTTATCTTTTTATTTTTATGGCAGAACGATTTTCTTGTAAAGAGTAGTCATTCATATCATTCTGTATCAGGAATTATTGTGTTCGGTGTAACATATTTAAACTATTTTTGTAGTTTTACCAATTTACTTACACTGTGCTATCTGTTGGTGTTCATCTAATAAATACATGATATCATTTATTTAAAAAAATAGGTTATAAAGTAACAAAAAAAAATGCAAATAGAAAACAGAAAAAACACAAAATGTAAACACGCTTAACAGTATTATTCCAATTTATGCCGCTTTTATATAACAAATTGAGTCAATTTTGTTAAATCTAATATCATTTTAAAAGTTCTGACACATTGGCCTTGACACAATGACCATTTCAAAGTAATGCATGAGCTAGAAGGTAGCTCACGCATGTGCAGCGCGAACTGTGGAGGCTGCATCGGTTAACATTGATTTGTGATTGGCGATATTTATACATGCGTATTTGTACTCGTACATTTATTTCTTGATCGCTTTATATGCTCTTTTTATTGCCATGACAAACGGGAGCCGAGTGCGAGTGTTTCATATCTCAAATATTTGTATACCATATAATCCATATTGAACACTGCCATGTTTTAATTTTTCCATAAATTAATTAGTATAAAATGTAGGCTTCTAAAAGCACTAAAGTTGTCCAGATATACCGCTGTAATCAGACATCCAACAAATCGATTTAACGAATATAAAAAACAAACGTTTGCACAGTCAAAGCCGTTCACATAATATTTTTCAAAAAAAAGCTGTTTTAGAGAAGGACACATGGTAATACGAAATTATGGTTTTTTCTATTTAACATGAGTATAATTAGTCCGAGCTGCAGTTGTCTCTGTCGTGCTCTATTCGGTTGTTCGAGCATAGCGCGACTGCAATAGATTCCTTTAAAAATATTTTCTTCAAATGTCTTGTTGACCGCTTTTCCTCTTAACAAATCAGATTTCACACGATATAATAATGCGACCGCTGATAAATTGACTGTTTGGAAGAGACTGAGACTGTCTTCATTCTCATAAACAGTTTGTACAAACGGGCGCGGCTTCGTAAGAGAAATAAGACCATTTCTTACTCGTACCTGATCAATATTTCTGTTTAATTATATTGTACTAGCGACCCGCCCCGGCTTCGCACGGGTGCAATGCTGATACTAAATATACCTACCTACTACATAATGTCCATGTAAACAACGTTTACAGTTTTTTTGTCATTAGACAATACAAACATGTTTTGATTAGAGGTTACTCTTGAAAGAGCGACATATAATTGACCATGGTATATAGGGCCGGTACCGCCGCACCCCTGTGTCCCTGCATTTTAAATCTGTAATATCTTCGGAAATATTCATTTAAATTACATGCTGTAAGGGCCATATTGATCTATATTAAATGGATAATGTATTTAAGGTACTTAATTGGATAAGGATTAATGCTGTATTGCTTAAAATTACTTCGTAAATAAGCCATTTTTTTGCGTAAAATGTAAAGGAAAAAAAATGGTTATTGTGGGTTATCCTTAAGGGATAGACATATACCATCGCGGACTTTTTTGTTGACCTTTTTAAGGTGTACAATACTGTAGTACATTATTTTGATTTATCTCGTGGGGTTCAGCCAGCGTTTGCAATGTAAACGCAAAAAATGTGTTTATTTACGACATCACATTAGAAACATCTAAATTTATCAGTGTTTCTCTACAATATTATGCATGTATTATACATATAAACCTTCCTCTTGAATCACTCTATCTATTAAAAAAACCGCTTCAAAATCCGTAGCGTAGTTTTAAAGATTTAAGCATACATAGGGACGGACAGAGCGAAAGCGTTTAATACTATGTAGTGATTTATATTGTATTTGTATTGAATTTCTGTTTGATCATTATGTTACAGGATGGAAACCTATCGTTGCAGGCTGACTTTCATGGGAAGTATCTTGCTGTTTGTGTTTGCGTTCCGTGCTGCTGCCGAACTCTACGATGAGGATTTGAACGAAGATATCATCGTAATGGTACTCATTAGTCATTATTCAAGAATATGTAAACGTAATATCGATACGCTATCTCCCGATACACGCTTCAGTATATCAACGAATATTTCTTAATCAATTTAAAGCTCCTCAAAAGTGCTAAGTATTGTTCAAAGTAGCATACGCGACAGAATTCTCTCAAGTACTCGCTACTGTTCCCTAGATTATACTGTGGAAAATGTATCGTCGGGCGGCGTCGGCGCAGTATCATCACAAAAGCTCGATCGACCCCTACCACAAAAGGTGCTATAGAGACCAGTCGCGAGGAAATTGGAACTCAATTTCTCGATATTTAAAATCGCCAATAGTTTGTCTATGCTGTCAACGCCGGAATTATTTTCGAAAAAAAAAAAAAAAAAACTAATGCGAGTCTATAAGTTATTGAACATTGACGCGAGCTTGCCAAAGGTAGTAGTTGTGCTTGTCAGCTAAGCTATTTACGACGTTCATAACAGATTTCATTTTTTTAAACTTCAAATTTTGAAGCGGTAAATAAGTAATTACACTAATAATTATAATCCATTAAGGATTCTGTGAAATGGCACAGTTTTCTTCATAGTAAGAACGTAAAAAGATTTGTTCACGTGACCATATTATTGTATAGCTAGTTAATATATACAATGTCACCCATGCGCAAGTGACCGCCGGAATTATTCTGAATATTTACGAAATATTATCGAAAAAAAATCCTCAAAAGGGGTCTATCTTTAATATCTTTCAAGTTATAAATTTTTTTATTTTTTGAGTAGCGTTAGAGACCTAACTCTACATTTTTGGCCATATCTCTCCGATCTGATTGTCTCAAGTTCGATTGTGTTTGTTATTTCTAATAACTTTATGAGTAATTTAATCACAAAAACTTACGTTTTGAATTAAAATTTGTGTACTAATAAAAAAAATCTGAGTTGAATATCTTTTATACCAAAAAAGTCATTAGTTTTTTTTTAAATACACGTGTAAATCCATAAAATATTCGCATATGAGGGCTTTTTTATTCATGCTTAATAATCTACTGCATAACAACTGCAAATTCTCAAAACATCTTTGATACCTAATTGTAACTAAATCCGAGCAATAAATCTAAAACTCTGATAGTAAAATTCTTCTAAAAAGGGGAAGTCAATTAATAAACCTTGTTCATAACCATGAGTATTAAAAGCGGATTGAGTATGATTGAGTATGCGGATGATAATGGAATTAAAAACCAATAATAAATAAAGTTAGGGTTGTTTTTATCAAAAAATAGCAACATTAGATAAAAAAATAAGAATCTTAATTAATAAAATTTTCGAAACGGATTCTACTGTAAGCAAGCAAAAGCTCTCATAGCAAGCAGGATCAGAGCTTACATCCTTCAAGCTCGTCGTTGTATATAGCTGCGTGCAGTCACACAGCATTTATCTGTTTCTAGCGCACGGCCTCACTAATGTATTCTTTTATTTAATTTTTCTTTTAATATAGTATTTTTGAGCAATTTTCATAAAACTAATATCTCGTTGCTATGACAACATATTTTAATAATTAAACTAATATTCTCTGAGAAAATTATTTCGTGTTTTCCTACTGTCAGTGTAATGTCAGTTTCTTGAAAATCTTAAATCTTCATAAGTGAATTACCGATTGCTTTGAAATTTTGACACAACATCGCATTCAAATAGGCGCATGTGCTTAGCATGTTCAGTCGAGCTCATCGAATTTATGACAGTGTATAATATCTTCCGAATTGTTCATTTATTAGAATATACGTGGATATCTATCGATGCATACAATTTGAAATTATTTTTGTAACAGAATGATGGCCTCGTAGACATGGAGTCCGTCGTGCCGGTGACGAGCCTGGACGATCCTCTAAAGCAATTGTTTCTTTTCAAAGTTATAAAGTCTCTGGGAACTAACGATGGATATCTCAACTCTCGGGAAAAGTAAGTAATTTTAATTTTAATAGCTGCAAAATATAATATCAAAAAAGAATGTCAAATAAATTCTCCGCCATGGAACAGCTTCGAATAATTTTAAACGACAACATTGAATACAAAATTTTAGTAAATCTTCGCATATCTGCGAAGGTTTCTGTATTTAGTACAACAGCGTGCAAAACTTTCTGGGCAAAAGTTTTTTTTTTTAGTTACCTATGCTTCTTTTGGCTCGAATAGTACAATACAATTAAGAGCTGCGCGTGTATCAAGTGAAGGAAGCGTGACATCAGTGACATTTTATAAAATTTCATTGTGTGTCAAGATTAAGTTAGTTCATTTCATTATAATTATATTCAATGTTGAATGTACCGATTAAGTTTATAATTTTTGAAGTGAAACTTCTTATGCGACTTCGTGTGAATCGCACACACATAATTATTAATACACGAATAATTTTAATTTATTACGTATAAAGTAATCAAAAATTGAGAAAATTAAGACAAAAAAAGGATTTTTTACTAATTTAAATAAGTTCGCCGACGTCTTATGATGTTATTTGACAGCCCCTATGGCCTCTACGGCCCTTACACCTATCACCGGGGTTCTTTTTTTGAAACCGTCGTTTTATAGTGTAAACTGATTTAAAGGAAAATCTGGGGCCCCTTCGATGACAATGTAATTCCTTTGGTGAATAACGAGGTTATCAAATTACCGGCTATGAAACGAACTGCGGACACTAAAGGGGTAACTGTCAAACCTCAACCCAAGCCCAGTCGTCCTACAAACAAGCCACCGAAGAAGCCGAAGTTCCGGGGAAGATATCTTGGTAAGTTCTAGCCTATCTCTCATATTTAATACGGATTAAAAAAATATAGATAACTATCAGTGCCCTTCGGTTTCACCCGTATTAAATCTATTCCTTCAACTCTTTACCACGCCGCGCAGTCAGCGCGTCCGTTCGAAAACAAAGGGTTCCATTACGTGTTCGGCCCAGGACACAGCAACGGGAGTACTGCTGCTTTGCGGCAGGAATAAGTGTGACCGTGCACCTGTAGTCGAACCTTCTTCAGGTTCTACCGCTATTGACTCTTTATAACTTAAATAATAATAAAAATAGAGAAACGCCATAAATTAATATATTTATCTGCTCTAAAAAACTAGATTCAATCTACGAATTCCATCAATATTAATAAATCTGTAGTTTTTCTGGACACATTTTTTTTCTTCCCGATAAACATTCTATATGAAGGACACTGTTAAAAGATTTTGTCCGTCTGTCTGTTTGTATGTCCGGATTTAACTCAACATGATGCATGGACATGATGATGAACAACATGATGCTTATGCCCTTAATAAATAATAGGTTATAAGTATTTTCAATAATTATTTTAGTAATGTTAAAAATACAAACGATTTTGTTGATAATAATACACGGGGTGTATGTGTCATGTCTAAATTAGTGGACTATAATGACTATATGAACAATTGTCAATAATTTGAATAAAAATAAAATTACGAAATGATAATAATTACTGCGTAGACAACGCGTGCGGAGCCGTTTGTGCACCGCTTGTAATAAAATAAGAGCTTCTAAACTAAATTTAAATAAAATTGAAACCTTCTTTATGGAGACACTGCATATATATATACAAACATAGAAAAACTAACTAAAAAAATGACAATACTGTCAAAAAAGTACCGGGAAAACATCGATAATACACAAAATGTTAGTTAGTCATTCAAATTTATTTTATCACCTTCAAAGTATGCCCTTCAGAAACAATACACTTATGCCGACGAATAATCCAATTATCAAAATATTTTTTATACGCTTTTTCCGGAATTGAGTTTTGTTCTCGTCGCGAATTCTCCTTTAGGTATGTCTTCTACCGAATGAAAACGGGTGCCACGAAATGGTAATTGAGTTTAGGAAAAGAAAGAAGTCGACTGGAGCCATATCTGGTGAATAAGGTAGTTGCTCGATGGTATTTGTTGAGTTTTTGGTTAAAATTCGTTCATAATAATGGTCTTGTGTAAAGGCGCATTGTCGTGGTTCAACATCCAAGAATTTTCTTTCCACAAATCTGGCCTTTTTCGTTGAATTTGCTCTCTTAAACGCCCCATAACGCTCAAATTATATACTATATTTACCGTTTGACCATCCGGTAAGAATTCCGAGTGCACAACACCGCGATAATCAAATAAAACAGTCAACATGACTTTGACTTTTGATCAACTTTGCTGTGGTTGGAAGGAAGATAGAAGGCGCCACTCTGAAGCTTGTTGACTAGTTTGCATGTCAAACTCGTAAACCTACGTCTCGTAACTAGTAACAATGCTTATCTCGACCGCTTTTGAATGCTTTGTACCACTCATAAGCATGTGTATTTGATAAAGTCGATTCACCGTAAGCCTTCTGTAACATTTTCAGTGTCTCCGAACACGAAATTCCATTGGCGATGCAAAATTTAAGACAAACTCTTTGTTAGATGTTTTTGTCCATTATGAAATTCGCAATACACACTAGATATGATCTTACTAAAAACAGCACTGTATTTAATCTAAATGACAGATGCATCTCAAACTCCGCGCGAAAATGAAAATGAAAACTCTTTGTTCGATATTTACATACAATACACACTAGATATGATCTAACTAAAAACAGCACTGTATCTAATTTAAACGACAGATGCAAAAAAAAAACATAACAATGAAGATAATAATAATAAAAGATAAAAACAATCAAAAACGTTAAAGAAAGATAACATAAAATATGTACTAAATGACTTAAATAATTTTATAATGAACTAGCTGTGCCCGCGGCTTCGCTCGCGTGGAGTACAAAATGCCGTCGGTCGAGCGAACTCGCGAATTGTGCTGAATCAAAAATGCTTATGGATGATCATTAGAAGACAGACATATGCTATTAGTGACTTTTTCTACAAGATCTACAATTATGTAGTCCATTAATTCGATATATTTCAATGGTTTACTCAGCGTTAGCCATTTAATCACCTTAAAAGCTTCTTTTTCCAAGTTTATTCACGATTATCGTCACTACTTACTTCGTATGTTACTTCATGTAACAAAATAAATATATAACCTGGCCAGATAACATATCTATGAACCAAAGGAAAAACCATGAAAATAAGTGGATAAGTGGTTTTAGCGTGAAAAGAACATAAACGAACAGAGAGATGTTGAGTTTTATAATATGTATAGATAATGTAATTAAAAGCTTAGTAACTCGCGAGTTGCGTAATACAATGGTTTTTATTCAAATTAGCGGGTATCGGAATCATATCTAGTATATTTGATCATGGACCTCATTACTTTAAGAAATAAAATAATATTAACATAATATTATATATTAACAGGCCGTGTCTCACTCAATGCTGGGCAAAGGCCTTTTCCGAAATGAAGATACGGGCTTAATACCCGCGATTTAGCGATATAGACGCCAAAAATCTACAGGTTTTTTTCACATAGAATGGTGATTGCAGTTTATAAGCGTTCAAGTTTCCTCACGATGGGATTTATTCGATATTCCGCTGTTCAAAACATCTTGACAAACCATGTCTAAAGATATGTTTACTGATTTATCAAACGTATCTATCGGTGTATCCACGTATCTGTGTAATTGTACATGTTTCAGGTGACCAAAATGCTGATACATATTTCGCGCAGCATATTAGTATCGGTTCGCAACAGTCCGAGCCGAGGTCCGGCCACTTTGGCGCCCTCGGATGTTGTTGCTTAGCTTTCGTGGCTGAGTGCCCTAAGCGCTCGCCCCCAAGCCCGGTAAAGCTGTAAAAGCCGTAAAGGCTCCAGGGCCCCTCAGGCTAACGGTGTAGTCAGTTCGAAACAAAAAAAAAAAAAAAAAATATTAGTATCGCTATACAACGCGGAAATTCTGCCAGCATTTTGGGAACTTTACCAACTTACAGTGGCATTAGAATTAGACTTAAAATAAAAAAGTATAGTTATATCTTTTATGTATCTTCATTATAATTTTAGTCCATTTGAAAGCATATATAGAACATAATATAAAAAATATTATAAAAATATAATACTACTAATGTGGCAAGCAAGCGTACGATCCGCTGATGTTAAGCGTTTACAGTAGCTTATGGACGCTTGAAACACCAGAGGTACCATTAAGACGTTGACGACGTTGCAACTACGGAAGGAGCTATGGAAACTCTACTCATCGCAAAGGCCGCGATTTTCTGTAGGGTGGAGGGATTTTACCGGTCGATCTACCCCAATTAGAGAAAAATTTGTTAAGAGTTGTGCCCTACCTCTCTTTTTAAACCAGTTTCCCCGAGGGGTATATGTTAGTAAAAAATATATTGTATTTTTTCTATATCGGTATAGGTGTGACGTGGCCACAATCTCACCCGATCTTAAGTGACAATATGGGCCAAGATGGTACCACGCTAAACCTAGTGGAAGCTGCCGGAACATACCTATAGGTGCTTGGCGACAAATTTTCAACTTGAGGGTGGTAGCTAGCCAGGCGGGCATTAGAAAAAGCGCTACCACCATGCTATGGTTTCATCACGATGTTTTCCTTCATAGAAAGCTCAGGCTCATTGCAGGGATTCGAACTCACGTCGATCGACGCGAAGTCGTACACACTACCACAGAGCCATCTTTGCTTCAAAATCGTGTTTCTGTTTCAGGTTCCCAATTCATCTGTTATTTGAAAATTTGCAATTTGCTAACGAAATACAATAAGAAATTGCAATGATTTCGAAACGAAGACAAATTATGGCATCTCATCGCGTTGGCACCATTTATGAAAATCGCATTTGGATAATAGATAATAGTTAAGCAATGGTTAACCATTATACTTAGCTATTTATTATATTTCTATCTTTAAAATAAGTATTAAAAAAAATCTTCAGTTGATAAATCCTTTTATTTCTGTTTTCGAATGTAACCATGTTTATTGCAGCACTATAATATGAATAAAATATAATATTGTATTTATTTAACAATTCAATAACTAGTTGTCGCCATACATAAATATTTTAACATTAACTGTAAAATTTCTTTTTTTTTAACAAGCACCCCGCACCAGTGTCACCCGCACTGGTAGCAGTAATACATATAACTCAATTTATTGGTTTACGCAGCGCACGCCAGAAAGCCCCAGTCGGCAAGAGTTTTTCCGATATTTTCATTAATCATCGTCATATTTCAGCCAGTTTACACAAAATTTAATGAATTATACACCTAAACCTTTCTCGAGTCCGTTGGTGAAAACCGTATGAATATACGTTCGGTAGTTTTTGAGTTTTAAAGCATTCAGATAGACAGATAGACGCGGCGGGACTTTGTTTTATAATATGTAATAATTTGAAGAAATTATGTACTTTCAAAGTTTGAGTGATTCAGCCGCTCTTAGTATGTACTACTGTAAATGTCCTTTTCCTAATCTAATGAAAACAAGTAAAGTAGTTCCTCTGTTTAAATCAGGTTGTAGAAGTAGTCTTGTAAGTTATATACCAATTTCTCTATTTCCTTCGATTAGTAAAATTTTCGAGAAAATTGTGCTTAAGCAGCTAGCAGAATAGTTCAAAGCACAAAGTATATTAGATGGTCGGCAGTATTGTTTCACGAAATCAAAATCAACCGCTGACGCTAGTGCAACGCTGCTAAGTCATATATTTAGGGTCTGGGAGGAGTTGCAGGATGCAATCGATGTATTCTGCGATCTCTAGAAGATCTTCGGTTGTAACTTCAACGAATTCCAGGATTACGTGGGTGACGGTTTCTTTTCCCTCCAATGCTGTTCCAATAATGGTCGGTGATAGTGCCTACCATTACACGTAGATCACTTCTATTAAGACTAATTAGTCACCGCGACAATTGCGGTTCGGGAATGGGCCGTGTCACCCTCGACTGTCTACAGTAACTGGCCGTTGTCCGTCGATCTTTATGTAATTCTATTGTTCTTCGACGCAACCAAGTGAGAATTGGACTGACCGGCAGAGGTAGTATGGGTACAGGTCCTACCCGCAGTCTGCTCGAACCTCTCTTTGCCAGTTCATCTGCTGTGTCCTTGCCCAGTGATCCGCAATGTCCCTTAATCCACTGTTACTTTGTTGTTAGTTTTGCTTTACTTTCTAGTGCGTTGTGACACTCATTGATAAGTCCAAAGTCGTGAATCTTACTCTCCAGGGCTCTTAAAACTGTGGTGCTGTCGGAGATAATTTTTATTTGGTTCTCAACTTTCCTGTTCAGCACCGTATTTGCCGCCTCAGTAATGGCTACACATTTACATTGAAAGATGGAACTGTGTGGTCCAAGGGCTATTGATATTTTATTATCTAAGTCATAGGAAAGCACCTCGGCGCTTGTTCCTATATCAATTTTCGAACCATATGTGCATATAAGAATTTCATTTATGCCGGATTGGTCCTGTTTTTCTTCGCATATTTTTATCAAGTACTTCCTGTCAAAGACATGTTTCTTTGGGATCTTATCATACGGAGAGCCTATCAGAAGTTTGTACATGATAGCTTTCTTTAAAATTGTTGTGTGTGGTCCATCTGAATTACCCCACAGTCCCAGATTTGTCATTCGTATTGCGGATATCGCTGAATCTTGCTGTATAAACAGATCCAGAGGTTGTAAGCCGAGAATGACCTCCAGGGCTGTTGTTGGCATGGTGCGCATGCAGCCAGTTATAGCTGAGCAAGCCAAACGTACAAAATTGCTGTAGTTTTACCCTGACTGTTCTAGACCACTAGACTATTGCACTAGCGGTCGAACTACGGTTGTATAAAGCCAGCAGCCAGCGGGTAATCTTCGGATACAAGCCCCATTTCTTGCCCAATAATCTTTTACATTGCCGGATACAATGCAGGCCTTATTTAGTTTATTGTCAAGATGTTTATTCCACAGTAGTTTGCTGTCCAAAATTACGCCTAGGTATTTGACTTTAGCTACTAGGGCTAAATCCGTGCCAAATAACTTTGGTAACACAAAATTACTCAGTTTACTTTTATTATTGAAAAGCACCAGTTCCGTTTTCGACTGACTAACAGTGAGTTCCTGTTTTTTTGCACCAATTTTCTACTATGCGAAAGGCATACCTCATCAGGTCACAGAGTGTGTCTTCATGAGACCCTTTAAGTAGAATAGCTAGGTCATCAGCATAGCCTACAGGATAATAACGGTTTTTGTTCAGGTCATTGATAAGTTCATTTACAACCAAGTTCCAGAGTAGCGGCTAGAGTACTCCTACTTGAGGGCAGCCCCTGTACGCAACGCCTCTGGTGGTTATATTCACTGTAACCTGTATCGCTCTATAGCGAAGCATGTTATCAATCCAAATTCTGAGCGTTTGATTCACTCCATATTTTGAAATGGCATGGCTAATGTTCTCTTGTCGAAGGCCCCTTCAACGTCAATGAAAGAGCCTAGTGTTGATGATTTACTTGATATTGCATATTCGATGCGTGAAACTTGGTGAAACTTCTCGCGACCTGCTAATCTCTTATTTAAAAGACCGCTGTCAGAAAATAAGTATAAACCTCTTCAAAATCATTGGCCAGAATCGGCGTTCCTCAAGGTTCGATTCTGGGACCGTTTTTGTTTCTCCCGTATATAAACGATCTGCCTCTAGTGGTTAAGAACAGTGCTGACATGCTTATTTTTGCAGATGATACTTCGCTTATTTTTAAAGTGAAAAGAATAGATTCAGAGGTTAGGCAATTAAATAATACTTTAGTAAAAAAATTCTGAATAGTTTGCTCTGAATAATTTTCTGCTTGCAATAATTTATTGTTTGCATTTACAAAACCAAATGTATGAAATTTACCTTGCCTAATATTCGGCGTGATGATAGTAGTCTCAATATAGAAGGCAATTTAGTAGGCTTTGTTGATAATACTGTCTGTACGCTTGATTCAAAATTACAGTAGGGTCCGTACATTAAACCTTGACGGGAAGATTAAGCTCTGCTGTATTCGCAGTACGTAAGATTCGCCAGTATATATAATATCTTAACTTTGCCCTCCCAATATATTCTTGATAAAATAATGTATATTCGTAAAAACTTTGACAAGCTAAATTTTGTCAAAGACCAGCACAGTTTTAATACTAGAAAAAGACATAAATTAGTGTACCGTTTTTTAGAAATTTTACTAATAATAGTTATAACTAAACTAAATTTTACTAAATAAGATTATTTACTTTAAATATTGTTTTTACAGTTGGAAAAAAAGATAAGGCCGATCGAATTTCTTGCCAGTTCTTCGGATGTTTTTCGAACTGGTAGTAGTGTTTGAGGTTGATAAGCGCCTTCTTGGTGCCTAAATTAAACAAAGTATTCTTTGATTTTGTACTGTTTAGAAAAGGTAAAACACATTTGTAAAAAGTCACCTCGAATGTTATGTAAGTTTACTACTATAATTGCAAAATCAATTAATGTAAACATGGAAAGACTTTTATTATCCCAATCAAATAAAGATAAATAACGAAGAAGCTTAATTTATAGATTAATCCGTGGTGGGTTTGACTGAGGTATCACTCCAATATCATTTTTTTTACTTTTATTATTCAGCTTAAAGATACTAAAGGTATGACGTAATAGCATAGTTTTGATGACCACGATTTACATACCTGACTTTGTAACTCGTAAGTAAGCATAATGTAACATGCATCTTTGTGTGTTCCTAACTACGAGTATATTTATCAAGCAATGTAAACACATGTGGAAATAGATATACTTTCATATTGCGTCCCCAAACGAAATCGATGTGATTGAATTGCTTGCATTCCATTATCCTCAGTTCTATGAGTTTTGGAAGTTTTCTTGCCAAGCTCCTTACATCATCTATAGGTGTCAATTTATCATTTCTTCCAACGAATAATGCTACTGACATCGTGACTTTGCTCAAATCGTAATTGGGTGGTTCCGTTGAGTTATATAGTTCAAAATTGCGATCAGTATCATAGTCAAACTGTGAGAAGGAACCTCGTTGTGCCACTTGATTAAGATGTAATAAGGTTTTCCTTGAGCTACTCTTCGGGTAGTGCCCGATGACTGTATAATAAATGTCTGGTTCGAATGCATCTATGTCATAACCGGCTATAGTAAAAAAAACTTTTCCACATACATCATAACCGATGTATTCTTTTGTACAAATTTTTTTCATAGCAATCGTCGTAAGAGAATTATCTTTGAATATTTCTTCTTTATTAAACAATAATAAAAGCTTATTAATTTCAGGAGCAAAAGTTAAAATACCGCTAATAGGCCACTTAAAATTGTTGGAATAACACACAGGACCCAAAGCTATGAACACATTGATTTTGTTGTTATATTCTGGTTTAGTCGCACCAAGGACGTAGAAAATTGTGTTTCCAAGTGAATGTCCTATTGCACTTAATTTATTGACTCCAGTCGTAGTCAAAATATAGTCTATTGTAGCTGGTAAGTCATAGTATCCGATTTCGTGGAAGCTGAAATCCCAGAAGCTGCTGTCCAAATTAGGATCTAAAGTCACGTGACGCCGGGAGTAAGTGACTCCTCGCGTCGTTGCAACCCATACATCATATCCAGCATTAGCCAGAGCCACTGATAAAGAGCTGTTGCCTCTAAGTATGAAGGTGTCTCCCGAATCGAATATACCAGCAACGAGAAGAACTGGTTTAAATTTATTCCCAGGAATACGGAACAGTTTTAAAATATATCCGTCTTCAGTTATAACGTCATGTTCTTCTACCATTTGTCCATATTTTTGTCCTAATTCTGTGAAGTTGAGCCTCGCATCTTCTGGTATGTTGTATATTATAAAGCTTGTGATAATCGGCACCAGTAAAGAAAGTATAATAAAAATCATAGAGCAAGAAGTTCTTAACTCGACCATTATTAAGTTACCTAAATCTGCAATAATATAATATTTTTATATTTATTTCAAAGTAGATAGCACAGCACCATACAGGTGTCACAACCTGTTTATCACTGCAAGTATTAGTCTGTTGACCGTCGATTTATGTAACGTCTCGAGACTGAACTTGACCTTAAAAATCTACAATAATTATTATACAACTTAATGCAGCGGTTAATTAACATAGCGTATTTAATATAAATGGATTCGTGTTTAAATATTTAATTTTTATCCTAAATCAAGGAAGCACTCGATTGTGTTTCCGCAAACTTTTCACAGCGTTTTAATTATATTTTTTACTTTTTAGATTTAGTTTCTTAATAGTTGTTTTTTCACAGTTTTTTGATCACCTCATTAGAATGACTGACTGCGCTTCAAACTTACACTACTTACAGATTAATAGTCTTCTGAATCGCAGCGAGACCAACCATTAATCTAAGTTTATTTATTGCTCAGAACAAAGGAATTTATGGTATCAAATACATTAAAAATTTACGAGTCATGTTTAACAATTCGATATTGTTACTGTTTATAATTATTGTTTAGTCGTTGTGGTCGAACGATCAGAGCAATCAAATGGCGATTCTTGGCCTGAGAACTCATAGATACATGAAAAGTAATTTTGAAAACCGAGTTCTAAAATACAAAAGCGTATTGTAAATTCATAGCCTCCTTAAATGGCAAGCCAAAGCGAGCCATAATATCTTTTATACACTCAAGTAGAATCGAACCTACCTCACATATCATTAGTAGAATACGAAGGTAATCCGTAAATACTTAACAAGCTGTGCTTGCATGAACTACAAAGTTATTGTTAAACTTTTTTTATTAAACATACAATATTATTTTTTATGCGAGTATATAAACTAGCTGTGGCGTGACCGCGCCTCCGCTCACGTGGGCTAAAGAATAATTGTTTATGAAGATATCTAGTTTTTTTATAAGGACCATAATTATCTTTAAGGAGTAAAATAAAACAAAAATGATCAAAATCTATCCAACGGTAAATCTAAATAATTTTATTTATTGATATAAGACTAGCTATGCCCGCGGCTCCGCTCGCGTGGTTTACAGAATCGATATTAAAAGTAGCCTTGCTCCTTATAACATCATCTACTTACCAGTGAAAGTCTCGTCAAAACCGGTCCAACCGCTACGGAGATTACCCAGACAAAACAAAAAGATAGAAATGCAAAACTTTGGAAATTTGTTTTTTGTTATAAATACCGCATATACTTTCATATACATTTAGTAATAAGCTGTTATTTCGACATTATAAACAGACAAATCAATTGTATTATTGTATATAGGACATATAGATATATATTTAATGCATTGCATCCCTCAGCCTCTGAGTCGTCATCCGCAAAGTCTGAGGAAAAGAGCGTAGAGGCAAGCAGGTTCGCGGACTCCAGTAGGTCTATAGTACTCCCGCTGGAGACCTTCAACAGGACCTCCTCTCATCACCGCTCGGTTTTCCTTAGGACTCTGTAGACGCCATCCTCTAGGCTCTATCAGTCCTGTGCTGAGCAAAACTCCTTCCAGCTCTTAGTCTGGGTATCAGCTACCTTCCTCTTGAAATCCTCGACAGCATCAAAGTAATAGGAAACGACATAAGGCCTACGAGTTGGGGCGGCGCAACGGATCCTCCTCTTCCTCTGCGCAACCTACCGTTTGAGGCAGTCCAGCTCCTGCGACCACCACATAGGCCAAGCCACCTCTTTTGCCCCACCTACCTTCGGGATTACCTGCTCGCAGGTGTCCTTGATGCAGGTGATGTATTCGGACACGACCTCCTCCAAACCCTCAATGTCAGATACATCCTCCACCTTGCACAACGTCAAACTCCTATCGGACAATTCCTCCTTGAAAACTGATGTGAATTCCGTCCACACAACCTTTCTTTGTTTTGTAGATACGGGTTGTGGCCGACCGCGTTTAAAAAGGAGCAGTAAGCCTCCCCTCGATGGTTATAGGAGCCACTTTCGCACCACAAGCTCTTGGCGTTTATGTCGCCACTGTCCTGCACCCCTAGTTTGTTACAGATTCCCTCGAATCCTAAAATGTGTGGTTCTATGGGCTCGTTAGGCTCGAAGTAGATGGAGACCACCCCAGCGATAGATTGCCCGCTTGTAGGATCACGGCGGCGATATTGTGATCGATAATCTGGGGATCTACCGCAGTTCTTAGCAGTACGCTTGCAGTGTATTGTATTACACTCGTGTTTGGGGTTTGCCGAACTAGCGCTGTGGTGCCGATATACGGCTCTTGGACTAGGGCTACTGCAGCGCCTCCACGAGAGCCTCAGCACTGCAGCTCTGCCGTGGCCAGTTTTGATCTCTGCAAGTTGGCCTGCAATATCACCAACCGGGGTGACTCTGTTTCTCGCTCAGTAGTGACCGAAATGTTATTCGATTGGGTACCTTTAGCAATGTGCCACGCTTGATCTGACTATCGAGTTCCACTTTTGGTGATTGGGAAAATCATTGTGGAACGCCGTATCGTGGGACTTGCATTGTGGTCCACACAACATTTAATACCTAATTCCATGTATTAATGAAAAAAAGTAATGTAAATTGGTTCAGTATTTAGTTCTTGAGTGAGTTAGAAGCACACTAACGGAAGGACAGGCAAGACCCACCGGAGCAGTTCGGTTTTCGCGCCCAAAACTCTTGTACACATCAAGTGCACCGCCTCACGGAGCACATCACTAGTAACTTAGCTAAAAGTTAAATCGCTCCCTCCTGTACGCTTGCGGTCTTCTTCTACTTAACTAAGGATTTTTCCACAAGCTACACCAACTAGAAGTCCTAGATAGTTTAGTACACATACTTCGCGATTATCTCACCGAACGCACCTTCCGCTACCGAGTGGAAGGTGAACTTTCTACCCCTCACCCTGTACGCTCAGGTGTTCCGCATGGCTTCTTTCTTTCGCCTTGCCTATTCAATCTGTACGTCAGCGACTTCCCGCGACCCCCAAGATTGAGCTAGGGCTCTACGCTGACGACACTGTCGTCTACACATCAAGTAGACACAGGACTCATCTCGCAGCTTCTATCCAACGCGCCGTAACCACACTCGGGAAGTGGTTTCGTACATGGCGAATAGCTATTAATCCTTAAAACAGTGCCGCGATATGTTCGACCCGAATAAGAAACCGTTACCAAAGACGATCAAATCGCTCTCGTTATTCGGTAGCAAAATCCCATGGGCCACCCGGACTAAATATCTGGGTGTCACCTTCGACAATAGGCTTAACTTCATTCCACATGTCGGTATAGTCCGGAAAAGGGCTGTCATTGTTCTTTCCCGCTTGCGGCCTTTACTCTGCTTGGCAAGTCGTTACAAGTTACATATTTTATTCATCCTCAGCTAAACCTTCTCTAAAGAGGAAACGCTGGAACTCTGTCAATTGCATAAAGTATTGCATATCGACGCCATGACCTCTAAACGCATCAAGTGTATGAAATAGGAATGTTTATTCCGGATTTAACACGGGTGAATCCGCAGAGCACAGACATGATCACTTTATAATGTTTTGTACGCATGTAAAAAAATATATAGTTTATTTTGAACGCACTAATATGACGCAATCTGAACGTTTCTTAAGGTGTCTGTCGTTTGGTAGTGACGCAGTATGATTAAATTGTTATCGATAAATTTTAATTGACATTTGAGCTGTATGTTTCAAGGCATATTAAAATCAACCAATTATATCAAATTAAAAGTATGTAGATAGAGAAATGATCATATGAAAGAACATAATATTAGCACAGTACAAAATTAGTAATTGGCTGAAATTTGACATAAATATTGGCTTTTAGTTAAGACAGTCTTTTTACTAATTATGTTCTTGTAACAAGCTTTAGTATAACAAAAACTAAGCAGCGTAATTATATACATCTATAATTGTATTAAAAGATAAAGAAAACGCAGCTAAAACGAGAAAATACTTTATAGGATTAAAGTATATCATATATCTGAGTATCTTTTAATGAAACCAAATAATATAATAATTTCATTAGTTCCTCATAATTTTTATATATAAATGAAACTATTCCTAATATAATAACGTATTACGCTGCATTGACTAATATTACAAAAATACGTATGATTGTTAACTACAACATTCAAATTAGCACTAATTAAAATATTTAGCTCTCAGTATGTACTATCTATTTAATTAGTTGTTTATGTATAAAATTTATTATTTTAATTAATTTAAAATATAATTTGACGTTATTAAATTAAAGATGAGAGCATCACTAGCAAGTTGATTGCAATGTGCAGCTGCGGCTGTCAATAGTGTCAAAGTCACATTTATATTTTATAGATTATTTTGCTCCGGTTTGGTTTACATAAAATTGTATTAATAACCCAACACTGTATTTGAAATATTAAAATACTTCACGCATTATTATTGAGAAATATACTTTCCTCCTAAAGCCATACATATTTTTATATTAATGTTATCAAACAGTTCTTTATAGGTTAAGTACCTATATTGGTTTCGGTTTTCCCAATGGCACATCCAGAAGACAACAATTACGGAAACTACCAGAGTATACGTGGTTACAATGAAGGACAGACGCTGAGGAAGGCTTACGAAGATGGTAAGTGTTTCATAAATTCATAATATCTACTTATTGTAAAGACTCTTTGTAAAATGGAAATAATGGTTTCGTGGCACTTTTTGCCGCATAAATGTAATTTTACAAAACGATGCTTCAGTAGTATTATCTGCGATAACTTATATAAAGTAGTTTTTGTCTATAACTCAGTATTATTGTATACTTTCTCTTGTTTTGTGTAAGCTGTGTTCAGTTATTGTAGGATTCTATTGTAATCAATTATTTAAATCGTGCATGATGTATTAATAATGTATTTTTTTTTTTGGTGTATGGCCCCTGTGTTGGGCATTTCTGCCCCACAATTATGCCAGTGTTTCCTCCCCAATCCGAACGAAGGGAGTCATCACAAAATAAGCTGAATAAACTTGATTTGCAATCAAAGTTGACTTGTACCACTAGCTAATTTGTACAACAAAACAAAAATGATCCACAATTAAGTTTATAAGATAACTACACAATTAAATTAGTATGTAAAATGTAATGTAAATAAATGTAAATACATTTTATATAGAAAACTACTACTTAAAGTCTGATTTTATTTATATTTAAAAATTTACACAGAATGATGATGAAAGGGGAAAATGAGAGGGTGAGGAGGGTTTTCATACAGGTGGGATGGGGGAATCTTCTGGGGAAGTATATCATATAATGAGAAGAGCAGATTGGTTCAGTAGGACAGTGATCAAGCTCAGTCAGTCCTCTAGTGTATAACATCCAAAACTTGCTATTGTTACCTACTGTTCATTCCTGTTACTAGTGATAACTTCTTTTACCTCGACAATAATCTATATTTTATAATATATTACATAAATAATTAAAGTTCTGCACAAAAAAAGGCTTTTTTAGTAGTCCACATGAGTGGAGCTGCGGGCACAGCTAATTTTCTATACAAATATGACATATAATATTAAAATAAAAATATATTTTTTGTAGATTAAACTTAAGTATAAGACATTGAGTATTATTTCTAAATGTTTGAATATCTTTATATGTAAACTGTATGAAAATACACACACCCTTATGCACACATCCATGAACACACAGCAGCCTACATTATATTAATATTCATAGCCTTCCAGGTGTTATCAAAGGTCAGTTATGTGATATGAGTCAACATGTTTTCATCATGATATCAGAATGTGTTCTATGCTAATTACCTTAAAGAATGTCTGTACTGTATTAATTAGACATGTTTAAGTAGTTGTGTATTAATTAACATGACATTGGTTATCAATAAAATTATAGCTTATTGTATTGTTATATCCTCTATTGCAATTTCAGTTAACTATCAAGTTAAAAATCTGTTCCTAAGTATACAATAGGGAATATGCATAGCTTATTTTTATAGTTTTCATCAATTATTATTTACATTAGTATATAACCATAAAAATAAAACATTCATAAAAATATTCAAATTTAACATCAAAATAAGTATTTTAAAACTGCAATAAGATTTAAGCGCCACCATTTTGGAGAGCAATGATGTAGGCGCATACAATAAAATAATTTAATGGAAACTGCAGTGTTTCATTCGTTTTATCTTAGAAATTTTAAGATTTCTATGATAATAGAATTAAGATATAAATTGAAAAGGAAAATAATTTTATGAGTACTCTATGTGTAAAAATGTGATAATAAATGCACCTGATAAAGTGTATTTCCATGTACCGCAAGATGTAATTTACACTTTAGAAATATTAACCAGATGAAAAATGGTTAAAGAATAGTATAACTTATTTCTAATATAGAACATTACTGTACACGACCAAGTGAGAGCCGACCTCCGACAACTTGTACTCACAAGTAGTACTACATTTGCGAGGAGGCTAAATGCGGCAACAAATGCATGTCACGTAAACTCGTAGAAAATTTTATGTTGAAACAACAACTTGTTGGGCTCGTAATCTGTTATAGGAACATGTCTAGCTATAGAAAATAAACCATGTTCGATAACGTCTTTTATTTTAGTACATAAGTAAGTGATAGATTTAAGAATTAGTATAGGGGTAAGCATAGTTGTAAGAAATTGTAAAAGACGGTGAATTTAATAAAGTTATTAGCAAAAGGGGGTAAAGCGAAAACTCTTCTGTGGAAATTGTTATAAAACGCGAGACGATTGGCGGCTCGTCAGTCCTTTTCAGGATTCGCTACCGTAACCACTAGTAACTACGGAAGAGTTCCTGCCTCGTCTCCAGCTGCTCTCTTGAATACTGTGAAGAAAGAAAGAAAGAAAGAAAGAAAATACATTTATTGTAGATAACATACGGCCACACAGTATTGAAGACAAAATTAACAAAACATAAAATTAAAAACTAAATAAGAAAAAATAAAAAAGACAATGTTATCATATAAACCCATGTGCCGTAGTACCACTACAAAGGGCACACAACTCAGCATAAGTTGGATGCCACCGTTCTAAGTGACACCAGCGCTGATTTTCAGTTGCGGCCAAGTGGGTTTACAAGAAGTAAGATATGTATTAAAAGTATTATGATGTAAGTATGTATTAAAAATAATAGAATATCAGTTGTATATATTTATAAGTACATATATTTTATGATGTAATAAATACGTACAAGATAGATAAACAGGATAAATTAAAACAAAAGAAAAAGGAGTTAAATAGCGGAAATGTCCAGATTACAGTTTTCGAAACATGCTTGAGATTGCAGTAAATAATTTCTTAATTTGTTTTTAAAAGATGACAAACTAGACGCTGACCTTATTGGTGGTGGTATATTGTTCCAGCATTTACTGGCGTTGTACCGAAAACTGCTTCTAAAAGCTGCTGTACAGTGACGAGGAGTTACTAACTGTATAGACTTAAACCTACGCTCAGATGATCTATTACTACCTACCCATTTAATTTTATTATAGAGGTACGGTGGTATTCCAAATTGCATTACCCCAAACAGAAGACATCCGAGATGTAATTTTCGTCTTGCTTTCATTTTTAAAAGTAGGTGCTTATTGATGGTGGGCGTGACACGGCTTCTTGGTGCTATAGTGAAGCAAAAACGTGAACACGCATTTTGGACTCTTTGTATGAGACCTTGTAGGGTTATGTGTGTGATCACCTTTAAATAAACAATAATCCATTATTATTTTAAATACTTTTATATAACTTGAAAAAATATACTTTTATTAGTTATCAATTATGTAGTAATTACGACTGGCCCAGATAAATTCGTTTTCGTTCGGAAATACATTTGTAAGTTCTAAATTGTTATTAGGTGTATTTGTAAAAACGAATTGCGTCACGTCGGGTCACCGTTAATTTCGATCAATTGTAAACTCCAGGTTCAATTCAAAAGAGGCTAAATAATTACTTTATATGATTTTTTAACTAATACTTCCAAGATACTACCCGTATAGGATTGATTCTAGAGATGAAGTATTTTGAGATTTATATAAACTCTATAAGCGCTCTTCAATATTTATAATATTAGGTCTTTACCTATGAAGTTGCCGATTTGTACGAAAAAATTTAAACGATGTTTTTTCATGTATTTTTGATTTGTATTAATCGAAGTACCCATGCAATCAATGCATTTTTGCCAGCGCAGTGGCAGTTTATTGCCCTTCTTAAAGAAATCAGCTGGACGGGAGGCAACAAATTCTTCAAAGGCATTTTGTACTGCCACTCAGGTATTGAATTTTTTTCCCGCCAAGGAGTTATCCAAATTCTGGAAAAAGTAGTAGTCTGTAGGCGCAAGGTCTGGTGAGTAGGGCGGATGACGGAGAACTTCCAACCCCAGTTCTTGCAACTTGGAGACCGTCTGTTGTGCAGTATGAGGTCGCGCGTTGTCGTGCAGGAGCAGCGGAGACGAGCGATTGACCAATTCTGGTTGGAGATGTGCCAGCTTCTCCATCATTGTGTTCAGTTTTTCACAGTACACATATGCAGTAATGCTCACCCCGTTTGTTAAGAAGCTGTGATGAATCACACCGGCGCTAGACCACCAAACAGTCACCATCACTTTTCTAGGGGTAAGTTTTCGTTTAGGCATTGTTTAGGTGCTGAACCAGGATCCAACCAACTTGCTGAGCGCTTGCGGTTATCAAACAGAACCATTTTTCATCGCAGGTAACAATGCGGTTCAAAATTCCTTAATTTGTGTGTCTGTTGAGCAGTGCAAGGCACGTCTCGACGCGTACTTCACGCTGGCGATCATTGAGTTCGTGGGGCACCCGTTTGTCAAGCTTTTTTACCTTGCCAATTTGACGCAAATGGACCAATATTGTTTTGACGCTAACGTCGAAAGCTGCTGCTAATTCAGCCGTAGATTGTGTATCATCAGCTTCCACAATCGCCTTTAATTCGTCATTGTCGACCAAAGTCTTCGGACGACCGCGAGGTTCATTTTTCAGGTCGAAATTCCCAGAACGGAAGCGAGCAAACCAATAACAGGTGGTGCGTTAGTTTGTAGTGTTAGCTCCGTAAACGTCGTTGATGTTGCGTGCCGCTTGTGCCGCGTTACTGCCACGACGGTACTCATATTCCATAATTACTCGAATTTTTAACGCATCCATGATGACAAAAAAGATTGAAATGCGATGAAAATGTAACACTAATCAATAAACAAATGACTACTTTTGGAAAAAGAATTCCATGTTTTTAAAATAAAATTAATTTGAAATTAGAATTCTTAGCCAAACAAAAATTATTTTGATTTGAAATGGCCAGTACTGCAGAACGGCAATTTCATAGGTAAAGACCTATTATAAATTACCAAATGGCTCTACAAGCCTACTGATCTAAATAGATTATATTAAAGTCATCAAATGGACCTGCAGTGGTCAATCCCGTCGCTGACATTTGCTGAAGCTAGTCACAAGAGTTCTTTAAATGAGTTCAAGTACTGCTTCATGGCTTAATGTCTCAATGTTAGCGTGTACGGGCATCAAGTCGATTGACATGAGTTCGAATGCCTACAATGAGACCTCATCGTGATGA
Organism: Saturnia pavonia; assembly: GCA_947532125.1. Lineage (NCBI taxonomy): Eukaryota > Metazoa > Arthropoda > Insecta > Lepidoptera > Saturniidae > Saturnia > Saturnia pavonia. Next base: position 16,673,443 of record OX383906.1, read on the forward strand.
AACCATAGCACATTGGTAGGCCATTTAGGGAATAAATTTAACACGGGTGAAACCACGGGACACTGCTAGTTCAAATATAAAGCGACTTATGGGTTCCGTAATTTAAAAGTTTATTCACATTTGACTTCAGAATTATTTCGTGTCATATATCTTACTCATCGATACGAGTCGTCTCAATAAGTAATTGAATGCGAGGAGTGGTTTCACTCAATATTGCGGTAGCATTTGTAACGCATTGTCATTCAACAGCATGTGTTGTTCAGTCGTGAAATTCACTTTGTTTGTGATAAGTAAGTTTTGTCTTTAATAGTTCTACTTTGTTGCTGATAATTAAGAATAGAAGTTAATGTGGTCGAGTTATTGATTATTGAACGGGATACAACAACAACATTTGCCGGGCCAGCTAGTAAGGAGATTTGAAAATACTCGAAATTCAGGGCCTCTTTTATCGAATTAACTCGTGCATAGTATCCAAACTATGTAAAATTCCACGAATGATGGAGGATGTGGGAGAAAATAATGCTAATATATAGGCAGAAATTTTCTTTATATCAATGATTGAAATAAAAAAAGTAATCAACTACATAGCTGCGCCCTCGGCTCCGCACATATTTTTTAATAACTACATATGTCTCGTTTTTTTTACTCACATTTTATGATTTATAAAATGAATTAATGAGGATTCCTATAGCCTATCAATTCAAAAATTACATATACTTCGCGTGTAAAAAAAATCATTAGGATCGGTTAAGCCGTTTTTGACTTAAATCCGGACATACAGACAGACAGACAATTTTTTAAATGTCATATTCATGATCATTGTATATATGTCAACTCCGAAATTTGGAAAAAAAATCTCGTATGTGTAAAGACAGAACTAGAGATTTATTATTAATTTATTGGTTATTATCAGAAAGGGTAAGTTATTGTAAATCTGTTTATTTAATGGGTTACCTAAAAACAATTATGATATCGTCATATCATATGGTATGGTGTCTTAAACAATTGTATCTTAGATCTTATTTAAAATGAATTGCCTGATTTGTTCCACAATCTGCCTGTCATTGGTCCATATTTAGTAGGTCAACTGTAACCAGTTGTTACTTATATCTATGTACAAATTGAACATTATGAAACTATGCGGATAGACAAGATTTTATTATGTGTTTTAAGAAAACAAACTTTATTACTTTGAAATGTTTTTAAGATGAAGTCAAGTATCGTACGTGGGGATTCCAGATGTTAAAAAATAATATCCTTATTTTATTTTGAGCCTGAGGTTAAAAAGAACCATCGTTGAGAAATCTTTAGTTATGCTGTTTCCAATCTTCCCCATTTGCTTATTCTCATCGCCGACGTATGTAAATTGTATTTTACTTTTTGCCATAAATAATATCAGTAATTGATTACAATGTAACGGAAAGCGTGGCGTCGGTGTAGAGTGGTCTAAATGGCGTGACGTGATTTATGATGTTCCCTTAATTTCTAAACAGTATCTTAATTTTTATTTCATCTTTTCTTATATTGCACTAGCACTAATCCATAGTTTCACCCGTGTTAAGTTTATTCGACAAACTCCACGGTGCTGCCGCCAATGCGCCCATGTATTTTTTTTCTGATCTGACTACACTTTTAGCCGAAAGGGCTCCGAAGCCTCTAATGGCTTTTACAGCTTCACTGGGCTTGGATTGCGCTCGTGTAGCCATATCTTTTTTCTACTTCCCGTACTTGCCTATAGCTTGCCAGATTGTTTGACGCTCGTAGTTACTGCTTCGCCCCTTAGGGTCGTAGCGTTGAAACGCCTATATTATTATTCTTCATGAATCTGCCTATCATATACAAAAAGATTTTTTCGAATCAGACTTTTAGTTCCAGAGATTAGCGCGTTTAAACAAATAATCAAACAATAACTCTTCAGCTTTATTACATTACTAGCTGTGTATCGCGGTTTCACCCGCGTATAGTTTAAAAGAAATCGCTGATTGATGATTTATAATACTTTAGTATACACAATATTTTTATCGGGCGGCCAGGGTTACTCACAACTCACACGGCTCGTTCGCGTCACTACACCTATAGTCATAGACCCGAGCCGAGGGTTGAATTATTTTAAATTTACATTATTTCCCAAACTATTCGTCCAAATAACATGCTATATAGGACAAAGTTTATCTACATAAAATTGTCTTGATAATGAAGTAACTTTCATTCGTAAGGATTAATATGCCATGCCTAAGAATAATGCTTATAAATCGTTTTTTTAATTTTCAATTAAACTTTGTCACAAAATACCTTATTGTGGCTTATGTATAAGACAGGCATATAGTTATCGCGGCCTTTTTTTAGATATATAGGAAATATTTTTGTAGAACATTGTATTTACGTATCACTAACCATTACGCCATCGCATGCGGATAAAGCAGTTCGGGTGCGCTATTTATTCTGATCTTAAATCAATATCTAAGGCTAGCTGAGAGGTAAGAGGCTAATGCTAGATAGCCTATAGTATTCATCGTGAAGCTGGCTATCATATAGAAAAAGTATTTTTCGAAGCCCATTGGTAGTTTCAGTGTTTAAACAAAAAAAAAAATCTTCCGCTTTATTATATATTAGGTCTTTACCTATGAAATTGCCGTTTTGTATGAAAAAAATTAAACGATGTTTTTCATGTATTTTTTATTTCTATTAATCGAAGTAATCACCCTTGCAATCAATGCATTTTTGCCAGCGCAGTGGCAGTTTATTGATGCCCTTCTTAAAGAAATCAGATGGACGGGAGGCAACAAATTCTTCAAAGGCATTTTGTACTGCCTCTCGGGTATTGAATTTTTTTCCCGCCAAGCTAATTCTGGAAAAAGTTGTAGTCTGTAGGCGCAAGGTCTGGTGAGTAGGGCGGATGACGGAGAACTTCCAACCCCAGTTCTTGCAACTTGGAGACCGTCTGTTGTGCAGTATGAGGTCGCGCGTTGTTGTGCAGGAGCAGCGGAGACGAGCGATTGACCAATGCTGGTTGGAGATGTGCCAGCTTCTTCATCATTGTGTTCAGTTCTTCACAGTACACATCTGCTGTAATGCTCACCTCGTTTGTTAAGAAGCTGTGATGAATCACACCGGCGCTAGACCACCAAACAGTGACTATCACTTTTCTTTCTTTCTTAGTGACTATCACTAGGGGTAAGTTTTCGTTTAGGGCATTGTTTAGGTGCTGAACCAGAATCCAACCAACTTGCTGAGCGCTTGCGGTTATCAAACAGAATCCATTTTTCATCGCAGGTAACAATGCGGTTCAAAATTCCTTCATTTGTGTGTCTGTTGAGCAGTGCAAGGCACGTCTCGACGCGTACTTCGCGCTGGCGATCATCGAGTTCGTGGGGCACCCATTTGTCAAGCTTTTTACCCTGCCAATGTGATGCAAATGGATCAATATTGTTTTGACGCTAACGTCGAAAGCTGCTGCTAATTCAGCCGTAGGTTGTTTATCATCAGCTTCCACAAACGCCTTTAATTCGTCATTGTCGACCAAAGTCTTCGGACGACCGCGAGGTTCATTTTTCAGGTCGAAATTCCCAGAACGGAAGCGAGCAAACCAATAACAGGTGGTGCGTTGGTTTGTAGTGTTAGCTCCGTAAACGTCGTTGATGTTGCATGCCGCTTGTGCCGCGTTGCTGCTACGACGGACTCATATTCCATAATTACTCGAATTTTTAACGTATCCATGATGACAAAAAAGATTTAAATGCGATGAAAATGTAACACTAATCAATAAACAAATGACTACTTTTGGAAAAAGAATTCCATGTTTTTAAAATAAAATTAATTTGAAATTAGAATTCTTAGCCAAACAAAAATTATTTTGATTTGAAATGGCCAGTAATGCAGAACGGCAATTTCATAGGTAAAGACCTATTAACTATAGATGACACTGATACAACATTTAAAAAAAATAACATCGTATATGACTATCTTCACAGCAATAATAGAAGAGGTTTAACAAGCACCATAATGGTTTAGATTTTTTGTAACAGTGAAAAGCCATGAGCTCATCATTTTTCATAATGTGTTAATTTAGAAGTATAACTTGAAAAAAAAAATTGGTTAATTTCTGTTTGTTTTCCCAGGAGGTATCAAAGCTGGAGCGGCACGGGCAGCTAGCTTGGCCTACCGCGTGCTCTCACGGCGCAAGGTCGCCGAGGAAGGCGCAGCACGACTTGCCAGGGTCCTGTCTGCACTAGATCTCACGGCGCTCGGCGTCGGCAGCACGCTGGGCGTGGGAGTATACGTTTTAGCTGGCGACGTTGCAAAGAATTACGCGGGGCCTGCAGTCATATTGTCGTTTCTTTTGGCTGCAGTGGCTAGCGTTTTTGCAGGTGAGTTTTGTCGATTTTTTATTCTTTATTGGAATCTCATTCGGTATTCGGTCATTGAGCTTGATTTAATAAAACTAGGCTATAATTTAGTTAGTTAGTTAGTTTTGCGATCATAATAGACCTTATTCGTCGCACTGATACAAGACTGCATAAGCTTGCATAGCACAGTAAAATTTTGTTTACTGTTTAGAAAATATTTAGAAATCTTATCAGGTTTCCGATTTTCTATTATATTTAGAAATTTTGACGGTAATATTAAGTATAAGAACACTTAAAATTGAGATCCTTTTTCGGTGTATGAGGGACGTGGCAATATAAGGCCCTTTTAGGCCGAAGGACTTTGGTTCATGCATCATGTGCTCCTTGCATAATATGCAAAAACACATTTTTAAAATATACTGATAAGACAGCAAACGTACGATGTACTGTGAGACTGGGTCGCGACTGCCATACACAAGTTGATGAAAACGTCACTGTGACTCATTTATGGTTTGCATGCAGGTCGGCATGACAGCGACGACGGGCGATAGATTATTGATATGTCGATGTTTACAATTTTTTTTCGATTGTATTGTCCTTATCACAAGGCATTTTGCTGTGCTACTAGAAATATAAACTTGAATTATTGCCGTAGACTTATAAGAGCGATGTGTAATTTGGGTTACAGGTTTATGTTACGCAGAATTCGGAGCCCGAGTCCCTAAAGCGGGTTCTGCATACGTCTATAGTTACGTTTGCGTGGGAGAGTTCATCGCTTTCATCATAGGCTGGAATCTAATACTCGAATATATCATAGGTGAGTTGACAGCTTTGCCTTATTCGACATTCAATGTATGTTTAATCAAATTTTGATACGTTTTATCTTGTAAATGACAGGCACAATTTTAATACTAGAAATAAGTATAAAATAGTCATTCCATCTTTTAGACTCAGTAAGACTAATAAATGTTTTTAAAGTAAGTAATTGTGTTAGGTTGTGCAATTATAGTATAATTAACTACCTCACTTTGAATATATGAATAAATTTAGTTTCTCTTGTCCTTTATATTTTGTGGTGATCATATCGCTACTTTGTTTTTCTGTAATTACAATAAAATAAATTACTTTTATATAATTCAAACGCTTGGTATTTGTTATGGAGTTTAAAATAGAGGTTTTATTCAAATTGATTGCGTTGATTTTTTTTTATTAAAATTAATATGTAATTATTTCTGTCTGTAAAGTGTAGGTTTATTTCATTCCAAAATTATTTTATATTAATTTTCAATGTAATCTCAAACATCCTTTTGGATTACAAATAGTTACAAATATTCTTTATAGGTTTGGCTTAGTGGTCACAATCTCACCTGATGTCGGTGACGATGTGGCCCAAGATGATAACACGCTAAACCTAGTGGAAGACTGACTCTCAAGTGCAGCTGCCGGAACACACTTACTTGGTGCTTGGCGATAGATGTTCAACTTGAGGGAGTTAACTAGCTATACCTTATGAGTGAATAATAGATGGGTATTATAAAATATCTACCACCATGAACTGGTTTTATCACGATGTTTTTCTTATCTGAAAGCAAAGTTTCATTGTAGAATTTGAACACATATTGCGTGAAGACCCATGATTGTTTTTCAAATTCCATAAACATTACAACAAAAATCCTCGTAACACTATAGCTTAGCCTGTTTTTTAATTCCGTGGAGAAAAATGACATTTCATGTGTTGCTATTTAACGAGTTATTATCCATATTGTTAATTTTATTTGAAAATAAAAACAAGATCGCGACTGTCTAAAGTCCAACCGAAGCGTTCTTTTTTGTAGGTTTTTATAGTAATTTGCCATATTAAGTACATTTTATAGTATCTCTAAATTATGTAATGATAAAGTAAATTGTTGGGTATGTAGTATAATACAAAATATTTCAATGAATAAATGAGAATCCACAATTCAGTATTTAAAAGCTTACGATTTAAAGATTCATAATTGGATCGTAAAATAGACGGTAGCACAACACTGAAAAAATAATATGGAAACTTTATCTTCAACTTTGACAATAGTGATCGTCAGTTAATTCCACGGGGTTTGAAAATTGAGTATAGTTAAAAAATTAGTTGTCAATATTCAAGATGTCTGAAGCTTAGCCGTGACCTTCCCAGGTGCGGCGTCTGTCGTGAAAGCTCTAAGCGAGTATTTAGATTCGTTGCTGAACAAGGCAATATCTTCCCATTTGGAAGCGGCCATGCCACTGGACACTCCACACTTGGCCAGGTATCCTGACCTGTTCGCTTTCTCAGTCATCATGGTGTTTTCTGGTAAGTCATTTTTTTAATATTCGAGACGAAAAAATCCCACCTTGCGCTTTATTTATGAAATGAATAATAAATCATTGTAAATTTAAATAAAATTATTTTATGATACTTTTGATCGTAATTAGTCACTAATACGTTATATGTTAGTGTGTATTTCGATATCTCCATATGTTATTTCTCCATCATCATTTCCCATAATTCTCCATCATGATTAATGAATGATTCAAACATCGTTCTAAAGGTTATGTTCTCTACTGTTGATGAAGAATAAACGAATAGTTTAAAATAAATGTGTTCCGTAAAAATGGTTTAAAAGCTTTTTCATTAGGAATGCCATCTGTTGATATCATTGCCTAGCTGTGCCCTCGGTTACCCCCGCGTATAATTTAAAGCATAGTGAATTTTTAATCATCTTTTTTCTTTAAAATTCTCTCTTGGAAGTTTTATTAATGTGGCGCCACTGATTTACAAAAAAAAGTAACTATATTACGTTGAATATAACTGCATCGCACATAAGGTTTTTTTTTTAATTCAACTTGTACGAATATGTGAATAGAGACATGACGATGACATTAGCAAAAGCGCAAATAGTGTCTCTCTATAGAGAATAAAAGATCGAGCCTCCTGTATTGCCAGTTTTTATGCTCATGTTTTGTGGCGAAGGATATATTATTAACGATGACAATGTCTTTCGCAGTGGCATTGGCGTTCGGTGTAAAGGAGTCGACGAAATTCAACAATTTCTGTACTGGTGTCAACTTGTGTGTAGTGTTGTTCGTCATCATATCCGGATCTTTTAAAGGTATTAAAACTAATAGCATTAGTTTTTTTTTATAAATAGCATGGCAAATTGACTGATTTCTACCGAATGGTAAGCACAGTATAATTTAAAAACAGCGGCGACCACTGAAAGATCGTCTGTCGTGCAAACCAAAAAAAGAGTCGCAATGACGGGTTCATCGATATGTGCATGGTGGTTGTGTCCCAGTCGGTTACAAATCCCTACTATCCCACTTGACTACTGGATAGGCTGGTGGATCCCGGAATGCCACACGCCTAAGCGTACCACTATACGTATTGAAACTCGATGAAACGAAAAAGCGACAGTAACAAGAGAACCATATACATCTACAGGATTTAGGCTATGACAGAATGAGATAGAATACATTTACATTATGCACGGTTAATGCAAATCCTGATTTTCATGATTGTGATCGTCGTCGGATTGGCCTAGTGGTGTGAGAAACCCAGACTTCATACGCAGTACGCACGAGTGGTCGATAGTTCGAATCCCGCTGATTTAGGATATTTAAAAATAATTTTTAAAGAACATATTTTAGCTGCTGCACACATTTTTTTTTGTAGCGGACACGAAGAATTGGCGAATCCCGGAGTCAGAAGTCCCGAAGTCTGGCACAAAAGACTTCGGCAGTGGAGGTTTTGCCCCGTACGGGCTGGCCGGCATTATCAAAGGCGCCGCTGTCTGCTTCTATGGTTTCATTGGTAAGTTGGCAACGATAATCTAGATAGAGTTCTAATAATAAGGGATGTATTACTGCCATGGACGTGATGTGTATTAACACTTCGAGAATGAATGAAAAGGGGAAAATAAACATTAAAATAGTTCCCACAATAATCCATAATAAAAAACTGAAATTTCAGCCAAGTTTTCAAAAGGGTTCAATAGCAAGATCACAAAACGAAATGATTTTTTCCAAAGTTCATCTTGTATTGGGAATGACAGCCAATACATTATTTGAGAATGGTGTTGTATTTATTATTAACTAATTATGTTTTAGCGATTTATTTGCTTAGTTTTCGTGCTATGTTCTCCAGTGTTCTAGCCTCCCTCTATGCTAATTTCATTGGGATAGGTTCAAAGATTTAGTCATGAAAAAGTAACAAACAGACAAACTAATATTATTGTGGATAATAGTGGCGTCTGTTTTGCTCTATTAAACTTATTTGTTTCGCTAATCACTTCGCTGTCTCGGAAGGCGAGCAATTAGTACTGAATGCAGCAAATCAAGTGATAGATATTAAAAAAAACTTAATCTCCGTAAAAACGTGTTTACGACATGTTATAGAAAGAGAGAGGTGCATATTAAAAGAGAGACAAATATATCTATAGGTTGCGCTCCTAAGCACTTGAAGAAAATACATGATAACAATTAAAGCAGGAGGAAGTAAATGTTTATTTCATTTCGTTCAGCTGTTATACTCGTACTATAATACCGTGACACCGTGGTACGTACTAACTGGTAAGTATGCGTCGTTGGGACAGGATTCGACTGCGTAGCGACGGCTGGCGAGGAAGCTCGCCGCCCGCAGAAGTCGATCCCGTTCGCGGTCGTGGCCTCGCTGCTGGTGGTGTTCCTCGCCTACTGCGGAGTGTCCTCGGTGCTAACCCTCATGCTGCCCTACTATATGCAGGTGAGAGCTAGTTCGCAGGGAAACTGTACTGTAGTGCCCGAAACACACAAACATTATACAACTCGAATTCGTCTTTCAGCATTCGATTTATTCATATTTTTTTGTCGACTTTAATTCTACAATCATAGAATGTAACGCTGCATATAGTAAAAAATTAAAATCTGAAAATTCTGAATTATCATTGTATTGAGGAATCTATGTAGGATATTATCGTGCAAAATGTTTATTAGCATCATTATTAAAAAGGAAACATAATTTATAGTCCAAATGCATTTTTATAACTATGTTATAATTTACGCGGCGTAACATTTTACGGTTTATGGATACGTTATGCAATTTTTCTTGATGAGCGTAGTGTAGTATGTTATGGTGATTTGACATCAGGATGAGAAGGCGCCCTTCCCGTTCGTGTACGATCAGCTCGGGTGGAGCTGGGCCAAGTATGCCGTCAGCGTTGGAGCTATCTGCGCGCTCTGCTCGAGGTATTGCTATGCACGCTAAATTACACATACACATACGCATGCACATGAATAAATCGAAAACAAAAGAAAAAATCTAATCTCTAAGTGTTGGTATAATAGTTGATTGACTCCCATACATTCCCAATGGAACATTCTAGATTACAGCGACATGAAAAAACGCGTGTCCGGAACTATTGGTCAATGACACACATTTCATTGTCCTAAAACTTTATTTACCTTTTCGTTTGAGTTCGCTTTTGTATATGAACAGATCTTGTTCTATTACGCTCATGATGTTTGTAACATAGTTCTCTCTCTTTCTACATCCGTTGCATTCAAATTCGACTTTTGGAATTGTTATGAATGAGCACTCTATGTACTTTGATGTGTTTGTTGTTAGTTGTTGTGCTGTGTTGTGATCCGTTGCATTAAAATTCGACTTTTGGAATTGTTATGAATGAGCGCTCTATGTACTTTGATGTGTTTGTTGTTAGTTGTTGTGTTGTGTTGTGATCCGTTGCATTAAAATTCGACTTTTGGAATTGTTATGAATGAGCGCTCTATGTACTTTGATGTGTTTGTTGTTAGTTGTTGTGTTGTGTTGTGATCCGTTGCATTAAAATTCGACTTTTGGAATTGTTATGAATGAGCGCGCTATGTACTTTGATGAGTTTGTTGTTAGTTGTTGTGTTGTGTTGTGATCCGTTGCATTAAAATTCGACTTTTGGAATTGTTATGAATGAGCGCGCTATGTACTTTGATGAGTTTGTTGTTAGTTGTTGTGTTGTGTTGTGATCCGTTGCATTAAAATTCGACTTTTGGAATTGTTATGAATGAGCGCGCTATGTACATACTTTGATGTGTTTGTTGTTAGTTGTTGTGTTGTGTTGTGATCCGTTGCATTCAAATTCGACTTTTGGAATTGTTATGAATGAGCACACTATGTACTTTGATGTATTTGTTGTTAGTTGTTGTGTTGTGTTGTGTTGTGGCAGCTTGCTGGGCGCCGTGTTCCCGCTGCCGCGCATCATATACGCGATGTCGTCGGACGGGCTGCTGTTCCGGTTCATGGGCCGAGTCAGCGAGCGGTTCCAGACGCCGCTCGTCGGCACCATCGTCGCCGGACTCTTCACCGGTACAACGCTAAGCATTATCTATACTCCTCAAGTTCATGAGGTTGTTTGTTAGTTTCAACGCGTTCATCTATTGGACTACTAAGTCAAATTGGCTACTTAAACATTACGTTACGACTCTTAAGAGCGGAGCAGTAACAATGAACGTCGAGCAATCTGGCAAGCTGTGACGCAAGCGCGGGCAGTAAGAACAACGATAGGCTACACGAGTGCGAACGGGTGCGGGGCGCGGGGTGCGGTGGGGGGGGGCTTGATCGACTGAATTCGACACGGGTGAAACCATGAGGCATAGCTAGTATGTAATACATCTCGCTTCAGATTGGCTCTAAATGATCATTGTGAATAATTATAATGTATTAAATGGAAAGATTTAAATGAGAAGTTCCATTCAAGATTGGTTTGGGATGCTAATTCGGACCACCGAGATAGTAGGGATTGGTCTCGACTACCATAAATATGGTGATAAATCAGGCATAGTGACTCTCTTTTGTTTTGTCGCGTTCCATCCAATCAGCCATTGTATATCAAGTTGCCTGTACGTGTATTCGGGCAGCTGTACTCGAGGGCTAGTCCTTCTAGGTGTAACTTGTTCGGCGTTATTGTCACTTAACATCACGTGAGTTTGACCTCAAACGCGAAACATATAGACATTATAGGGTATTAAAAAGTAGATAACATTATTTCTGCGTAACAATCTGAGAGCACGATAGAGAAACTAAACAAGTTTTTTTTTAATTTGTAGCACGGTGTAGTGACGTCACTGTGCCTTATGGTAAGCACAGAATAAACCAAAAATAATGACGGCACCACCGAGGGATCGACGGTCACTGCTGTGATGCCGGCCACAAGCCGTCTCCCATCAGTTGGCTAATCACTGCTAAGCTATTCACTGGCTAATTCCAAAATCCGAAAAGAGAGTGATTATGATGAGCTATTCACAATGTGCATGGTGGTCGCGTCCCAGTCGGGTATCAATCCTCATCCCCATCGTCCCTTACGGCGCAGTCGTGAAAACATCCCCGTGACGCACGCAACGTTCTTGTTCTGACATTGCTTGGGAAGCCGAGATCTACTTCGATTACTGCTTGATATGAACTTAAACAATAATTGTCTACAGGTACGTTGGCCATGATCTTCGAGTTGGAACAGCTGATACATATGATGTCGATTGGGACTCTCCTGGCGTATTCCATGGTCGCGGCTTGCGTATTGTTACTTAGGTAATTCCACACTATATAGCCTAGGTATGACACAGCCCTGGAGGATGACTCGACCCTTGGTATGGGATGCCACGTGCGTGGATACAGCAGCGTGGTGCAGCAGCTGCCTCAGCGGAGGACCCCAAGTGGCGCAAGTGAGAAGCTCTTGGTAAGGGCTAGATGTTTGTGCCGTTCGGAGTAGGTACTGTAGGACCGAGGGGTCCGAGTGCGCGCAGCCCTTTTAAGGAACTCGCGAGTCGACTGGTCGAATTGTCTCGAGCTGGTCAACTTTTTGAATAGCCTATAAGCATTGCCATACAACATGGCAATATGGCCAGCCCTCTGCGGGGACGTTGCCTCCTCGCGACGAGTTGGACGCCACCCACTATTTGTAGTTCCATTATTATCATTGCGTACTTGATTACCATTTTTAAGATTTGTATATAGATAATATTTTTTTTATATTTGTTAGAATAATCTATATAAATAAATCTGTAGACTGTCTAAGCATAAAATATTTTTTCAAACTTTTAGAATAAAAAAAAATGTTTGTCTGTTTGTATGTAAGAGAGGTAAGGTACAGAAAAATATCTTTGGAGATTTCTCTCTACTTGGAGCAGTCCGACCGATGTAATAGGTACCTCCACCCTACAGAACATCGCAACCAAATAACCTCGTATCGTGTTCCTGCGGTGAGTAGGGTTTCCAGAACTTCTTCAAGGTCAAGGTTCAAGGTCGCCAATGTGCTTATGATACCTACGGTATACGTTCATACGCTACGGTAGCCTATTAAAAAAAAAGGCCGAATTTAGCTCAAATACCGTTGGACCGATTCTTATGAAATTTTGTACATAGACTATAGAAATTGTTATTAAAATAAAGTTACTGGATATAAATAATTATTTTGTAACAAAAGCGTGCGGAGTCGCGGGCACAGCTCTAGTAAGATAATAAAGGCAGGGATGGATTGTTGTAGTAAAAATTGTTTGATAATTTAGTAGTTCTATTTGCTAGTGTGTTGTGTTGTGCCATTATGTGGTGTGTTTTTGACTTATTCTACAGTACCCCGATCATTTGCCTACTAAATTTTAAAAAGTGTGCATTTGTCACACATGACATTGGCGAAACTGTCTACATAAGCAGAACAGTATTAATTAGGATACTAGCAGTGGTCAGCAAGTAGAGTGATGTCGTGTGTCAGGTACGAGCGGAGCCAGGCGGCGCACCGCGCGCCGGAGCCCCGGGGGCTGGGCGCGCGCGCCGTGCTGCGCCAGCTGCTCAACCGGGACCGGCACCAGCTGCCCACCAGGCTCAGCTCTACCCTCGTCTCCGTACTAGTCTCTTTATACGGTCAGTCAGTCTTTCTATATATAGGTTTTAAAGTTTACGACTATTGTGTTATTTTATACAATTTAACTCCTCATTTTTTGTATATGGATGAAATATTTAGGCCGGCTCAAACATAGACTGTCTAAATACTCCCACAGAATACATCTCGTATCCGTTCCGTTTTATATTAGACCCGAACATTCTAGTATGGTCCGCGGATTTATTTAAAATGTTCACGTGATTTTTTTACACTTTCCGATGATCGTTTGTTCATGTAGTTGTTTGCAATGTTTTCACAAATATAGAATCTTCGATTGTTTACTGACAACATTTACGGAAACTTTGGAATGTTTCATGTATTTGTTGAAAATGCCTCCTGATTTATATTGATATATCGGTAGGGGTGTGGTGCTTCGTGATGATGATCAGCATCAACCAGTACGGGGAGGCGATACTGTCCGGGCAGGCGGGCCCCGTCGGGATGCTCTCGCTCGGCTCCGCGCTGGTGCTGGCCACGCTCTATTCTATATCCAGGCAACCAGTCTCAGAAAAGAAGCTAGCTTTTTCGGTAATTATGTCTTTTTACATTTCTATAGTAATTAGGAAAATTGGCAGCACTGTTATTGATTATAACCACAATACAGTTGAGACACAACGGCGACCAACTGACGCGTGACAACTAAAAGAGAGTGACACGCGACCCGCTATAGCGGCTGTAACAGCTGGTGAATGGTGGTCGCGGTTTACTTGGACACAATGCACTGTATGTTCCAAAACTCTGGGCCTTATGTCAGTAGTAAATTTGAATAGTCGTTGATGATTATAATAACGGTGTAAGGTCCCGCTGGTGCCCTGGCTCCCTGGCCTCAGCATCCTGATCAACGTGTACCTCATGCTGAACCTTGACTACATGACCTGGGTGCGCTTTGCCGTTTGGATAGCTGCTGGTGAGTGTTTTTTCAAAATTACGATTATCACAGCATTTTAGTATAAAAAATTTAATATAACACATGTGGTATATTTTTTTTCATAAATACGAAATAAAACTATACAGTTAATTAAACGATTGATTCGAGAGTGAGATTGTCACAATCGGGCATTAAAGATTAGGAAAAATTGAGAATACAGACTATAATGGGTGATATATAATTCTCATGTTTAATCAAGTCTTAATTGGAAAATAATATTTAACAAAACAAACTTTCATCGTTAAAACCGGCTATTATAATTAAAAGGGCATTCAAAATTTCGTTTCTGTGCTGCTGACCGTTAAGGTGTTTCTCCCTTAAAAGCCAACCCTGGGTGCAGCAGCCAGACTATGGTGCAATTGAAAGTGGGCACACAACATCTCATGTCTAAGCTGTTCACCGCTAAGGTCACGCTTTACTTAGAAATCCATTGTCATCGGAACTGAATCTACATGTAACAATTCAACTCTGTAGTATAAGAGGAAATGGGTCATATTTAAATTGCAATATTTAATTACAAACAGACACCGGGACAGGTGAAACTAAAAAAAAGGTGTGGGTGCGATTCACACACGGTAGAAGTAAAACTTCATTTTAAAAGATATTTTATTTAAACATTGTGCAAATTTACATACACACCGACATTTGCTCTCTCGCTCTGGCTCACACAAAGAGGAGAGACCGATAATGTGCGTTAAACGTTTAACGCGTTGGAAGTCGCATAAGAAGTTTCACTTCAAAAATAAACGTTCTTAAAATTAGAGACATACGTATCGGATATAAATATACCAATAATACATATGTATTCGAAAAAAAAAAAGATTGTACGTATTTACTATTAGCAGGACAAAGTGACCACCACAGGCCAAAGGACAAAGGGACCCCCCCACCCCCTAAATTTAATAATAACGGATTATTTGCAAAATCGCCTTGTTCTAATTCAAATGCAGCAGTATAAACGGTATGTTGTCTCGCGACAAGTTTCATTCACAATATCCCCTCCTCCCGTTTGTCAAAATGAGAGAAATATTTATATAAGTGTACAGAGTTAACTTGATTTAACGCCAAATGTGCGTCTCTTTTTCGCTCAGGTGCAGGTCGTTAGAGAAAGAGAGATGAGGGAAATTGCTCCGGTTCAAGGAGCATACGTGCGATAATAACACTTTTTGCACGATCCTAGGCATCTTGCATGCATCTTTATAAATGTGTTATTTTTTTTAAACGAACTAACGAAATATTTTTAATTAATTTATTAATTTAAAACTATCTTTCACCCGGAACTTCGTTCCCGTTATCTTCAAAACGAAACGATTTGCACGCCAACTGTTGTAAATTCATTTTACTGAAATAGAACGATCGTGTGCGCAGAACAAGTCGCCTAATTTTCATCAGAATCTGATGAATAATTTAGGAATGCATAGGGGACAAACAAACAAATAAAGATATTCATATTTATACATGTAATAAATAATTAATAAGTATTATAAAATTGTACGATACGATTGTGATATGAACCATTTTAGTAGGAATTTACGAATTATAAATCCTTATTTATTATATTTTCTCAAGACTTTCAATATATACGGGTAGGTGACTTTGTGCGCGTCTTTTGCCCATATGTAGTCGAGATGATTAAACTTCTCTGACGTCATCACTCGGAATTCTCGCACGTTCGGCAGCTTTCCCCTCAGTATCTCGACGTCCTTTAACATGGATATCTTATCGTTCTTCCCGCAAACTAGATAAATATCAATCAGGACCTTGCTTAAGTCGTAGATTGGTGGAACGGTCGAATTGTACGCGATCATATTACGTCTCGATCCATAATCGTATTGTGCGAAACGTTTGTTCTTACCTATTTGTGCATAGTGTGCCATGTTCTTCCTTGATGTGCCATCGGGGAACTGCCCTATCGACGCTCTGAAGAACTCCGGCTCCAGCTGAGCCTCATCTGCACCCGTGACTAAGAACAGAGTACTCTTCAAACAGAATTCATAGCCGAATGTCCGGCTGCATATAATATTATAGAGTCTTTTAAATACTGATTTGTATCCAAACAACTCTTCAAAACCGATGGTTTTCAGGAGATCGTTTATCTCCGAACTGAACCGCAGGACAATTGACGACGGAGGTTCCAGGTTTTGCAAGAAAACCACCGGCGCGAGAGAAATGAAGGTTCTGATTTTCCTGTTGTATTCAGGTTTGGTAGCGGTCAGAATGAATGTGACGGTTGTACCTTCGGAAATGCCGACTATGCTTAACTTTGATTGGCCGGTTACTTCCAGTACGTAGTCGATGTTGGATGATAAATCGCTGACGCCATGCTCGTGAATACTGAAGTCCCAGAAACTCTTGTCTATGTCAGGGTCGAGGTTGATATGACGTCGGGAGTACCTATTCCCTCTCAAGTTCAACAACCAGATGTCATAATACTCGTGGAATAGTACTGCACACAGTGATGTATTCCCGCGGGCAATGAAAACGTCAGACGTACCGAAAATTCCGTGCGCCAGTAATACAGGTCGTGTTTTGTTCCCCGGTATACGGAAAGTCTTCAATACATATCCATCGCTGGTCACGATGTCGTGCTCTTCCACTGGCATTCCGTATTTCAAAGCAAGTTCGGTGAAGTTCTTGCGGGCGTCTTCGGGTAAATTACTGAGTGTCGATTCTACATCCGTCGATAATGCCGTATTATCGATAATCGAAACGATTACAAGAACTAGTGAGATATATATCGACATCTTTTATAGAGATTTTAGTAGCACTTTTTCACTAGAATTTTTATTTATTTTAAATGATGTTGTTTTAGTTATGCAATATATGTAATTATATATACACATATGTGCTCGCGTGTTGATTTACAAAATTCAACTATTCAAATTGGTAAAAAAAAAATTTCGTCAGCGGATATTATAATCATGTATGTTAATAGATTTTGTGATTTCTCTGCGTTGTTTTAAATTTCACTTTGCCATAAACGGATGCTTTGACACGGAACTTTCGTCGCTCTTTGATGATTTCGTAGTCCGAATAAATTACTTCAATACCTACTAATTTTTTTGCATAATTTTTTTTTATTATTGTATATATAACGGTGGTTTGTTCAGATGTGATGTTTAGATGAGATTTGATATTGCAATTTATTCTTCACCAGGGCAGGGCTTACAGCTTAATATTAAGAGCTGAATTTGATTTTTAAGATATTCCTAAATATTTCACCATAAGGTTGTCCACCATAATGTTAATTATAAAGTTGGTATATTGATAAAAAGCTAAAACCATAGAAATCTGGAAAGCATATTCTTTATTAAAATTTTTGCTCCCAAAAATTGTTTTTTTTTTGTGTTTTGTCACGACATTCGTGGCCACGCTATAAGATAGGTAGTATGAAACATCTAATACGCTGTGGTGACAAAATAAAACAATAAAAACAAAAGGAAACAACTATTATATAAACAAAAATAAGACTAAGCAGACAAAGGTAAATTATTTACCACCAAAAAAGCACCCTCAACCTCTAAGATGTATTTTTTTTTTATTTAAAAACAAAATCTTGCGATCCTCATTTGCCCGGAAACCACCGCTATATACTTAATACCTTATAAAGTGGACTCGCGTTTGTTCAAGTTAATTTATGATTTATATTCCATATTTTGCAGTTATGAATAAAAAATGAATTGTGTGATTCTACTGTTAATTGTAATTCTTAATATTCTCAAGAGAATATAAACTACAACCTGTAAGGGAGTTACCGGGTAGTCCAAAGGTAATCTTTCAAAAAAGAAAAAATGATTTAGTTAATGGCCCAAACATTCCTGCACCACTCATTGAAATGTGTTTTGAACAAAGTCAGTGCTACTTGGTTTATTTAATTTGTTTGATTTATATTACCCAACTAACTGTGCTCCACGGTTTCACCCGTGTTAAATTTATCTGACCAACTCTACCACGTAACGACCAACGCACCAGTATTGCCCGTTCCACTTCCTGTCCTTGCCTACAGCTTGCCGACGATTGCTTGACGTTCATAGTTACTGCTCCGCTCCTTAAGGTTGTAGCGTGAAGTTATTTAGCCTATAACCTTCAAACTTCACAAGTTTCACTAATCATATTATTATTTTAAATATATTTTATATGCTTATGTGTACATAATCGGAGTTGAAGAGTTTTTACTTGTTATGAACATTTCTATAGAAGGTTAGGAACATTTTGGCGACATACGTCACACGTAGGTAAATAGTGTGATGATAGTTAAATGCGGGAAAACCCTGATATAAAATTTACAGTAACATTAAATACTGATAAAAAGCAGAATTGTTTTGTTTGGTTGTTTCTTTTTTTCTAATTAGCGGCGAGGTTACTAAATGCGCTATGAAAACAACTTTTATTATTAAAAGCGTACAAAAAGTATATGATTTAACCAGATACAGACGTCACTAAGAATTTAAAACTGCTTTAGCTGCGAAAAGACATTGCCTCGCTAAGTGTGTTTTATCGTCTGTATCATGTTGAGTGCTCCGAAGAGTTATTAGACCTTATCCAATCACCTCCCTTCCATTAAAAATATCATGTACACTGGTCTATGGACCCACAGCTATACGGTAGCGCCTATCACGAATGCGAATAAAGAAGTTCGTAGTAACCGTGCGGATATGGAATTGTCTCCCGGTGAACGTGTTCCTTCCTGTGATATTAGGTTCTTTAAACTAAGCACTGAGCGTGGAGAGACATTTCAGCAGGACGGCATAAAAGCGGCAACTGCCGACGAAATCTGTGTCACAGCCGTAGCCGTTATTTGTGGATTGTACCGTACGTAACGGTCATACTGGTATATCAGGTGCTGAATTGTAATCGCGTCCTTTTCACATAACCGTTTGTCCAATTTCCTCTTATATGCGACCGTTCAGTCATTATTCCTCAGGGCTGAGTCGAAGCGGCGCCACAACACGAGCCGCGCTCCGACTTAACAAAGGTTCTACTACACTCTTATGTAAATATAAATAAAAACCCTCGCATTCATCAAGAGAAAGTTAACGGACCGCGCCAAAAAGAGTTCAAGATTTAATTATTCTTAATTTTTTTTACTTAACAACAATAATAATTCGATGCTCGTATCGCGTACGCCGCGTAATTGCGCCAATCGGTTCACTGCGCTGGATGTCAATTCGCTTATTCAAAATGTATTGGCGCATAACGCACTTCAGCGCAGCTTCTCAAAATATTGTTATGTGAAAAATTTTCGTCGTATGGCAGGTGCATGAATCTTTAACAATGATTTATTTTCTACTAGGAGTGAGGCGTATTTATCGGAACAGGTTTAAATAACAGTTATTTACACGTAACAGTTTGGAACTGTTACCTCTAATTTGAAAAAGGTGTTACTAAATACTCGGTACAACCTGTTCCACATACAACTGTGTTACTATCGTACTGTCGTACGTGTCACTGTGTATTTATCGGAACAGATAAAAACGAACAGGCTGTTCTTATGTACCTGTTCCAGAGAGTGGTACTGTTTCAGTTTGGTACATGTTTTTCTCTATTCTAGCGTAAGGGTGATTATTATTAATATTTTTATTGTTTATTGATCTATTTAAATATTGATTGATTGGTTGGTTCGCTGGCTGCCTGGTTGATTTATTGCTTGGTTGATTGTTTGTTTATTTGATTGCTTGGTTGATCGATTGATGGATTGATTGATTAACACTAGAATATACCATGTTCTTCGAGTTGTTAATCTACATCTACTTGTATTAATCTATGGTTACAAGTGTTACCTACTAATTAGGCATGAGAGGCATATACTGGTCCAGGTATTAATACCCGGTGAGAGCTTACCAGTACGCGGACCGGATGCGAACCGAAATACCCTTACCTTAAAGGTATTACGTCATCCGTACGGGCCGGCCTCGTACGCCTATAGTTCGCAATACCTACGCACCCGCACCCGCATCTTGATGACCAGGTATTGATATTTGCAGTTATTTATCATGAGTCCGACTCGGAATGGTCCGAAATGAGTAGTGAGTGATTTTTCTGCGCTATGGCGCTTATTTGAGTTAATTCAATTCGCCGGCGCAATAAGCTCCGCTTGAGTTATTGAGTTGACGTGTAAATAAATGACTTGACTTTGTAAATGTTTCCAAAAGTATTGTAGATAAATCCGGAACAGTCTTAATTGTTTTATTTCAACTTTATCTTTCGAAAGAGCGTATAAAACCCAAGCCCGTTAAAGTTATAAACACCGTTAAGGTTCCAGGGCTAACAGTATAGTCAGTTCGAAAAAAAAAGAGCGTATAAAATGAGGATGACCGCAAATAAGTTCAAATAACGTGACACGACGAGGCGGCCATTTCGAATTGTAATAACGCTCAACATTACAAAAATAAATTCTTAGAAATTCATCGAAATTACTTAAAATTGCTTAATATTATTATCTTGAATTGGTTTCGGCAAAATGTACTATGATGTTGTTCAAATATCTTTTAAAGTTTTTAACATCATTTTTGGAATTACAAACAGACGTATAGACTTCGTTTATTTGTTCGTTGGAATTAAAAATAAAATTAATTTCTATTGGACCAGGGAGTCGGCCCGCTTATACAATAACTCAGTTAATAGAATAGTTTCGTGCTTGCTCCGATAACAGGTATCACCGACGTTAAAGACCATTATTATTGCTGACGTTAATTCAATTAAGTCAATTTAAGTTTATCAGTAATAACGGTATATTTTATATCTCGTGCTTCATTTCTGTTCCTTAAAATCTCCACTGTATATTCGTGAGCGATCGCTATAAAATGACTAATATCAACCTCAAAAAATCAGAATACTTAAGCTGTGGACCATAATTACACGACAAGAAAAATTCATAAAAAAGTTTGCATTATTTAACCATTTTTTTTAAAATTGTGAGCGTTTTTTTTTTTTAACGAGTGATTTATTTTCATTGGAGAACTAAAAATCGTGTTTTCTGGATCATCCTAAATTGTATATGAGGGATGAAATAGTAGTTTAGTAGTTTTTCTTACAATTATAATCTTAATCCGTCGAAATTTTGAAGTAATCACACGTCCATCCCTGTCACACACCTCTTAGAGCTGGTTCACATTAGGTCGGGACGACAGTTTTATCGTCGATCGGCCGTCAGCCATTGCTTTTCACACTATACTGACGATAAATCTGTCGGTCCGACCAAATGTGAACACACCACCGTAGTTGTCGGCCCTGATGAGGCTCGACAAGTGTGAAACGGCGCAATACAAAGCTGTATACCATTAATATCCGACACGACATTAAATCGTGGTCAAACGTCCGGTAAATGTGTTGTCGACAGTTTTATCGGGTTGCTGTAATGTAAATATTGCCATTGGAACCGATATGTATTCCGACGTATTTACCGTTCCGACAAACTGTCGGTCCGACCTAGTGTGAACTAGCAGTTACTTTCCGTTCATCTTACAATTCTACATATAACGTATAATATAAAGAAAAGTTTGTTTGTATTTAAGAGCTGTCAAAACTGGAAATCATTACCATCTTCTCCAGTTGAGAAGGATGCCAAGCATAAATAAATCAGTTTGTATTTAAAACTGTACTGACCATTTTAATGACGATTCGGCTGAAAACGATTGCACGCTAAGTCTAATGAAGTTGTCAATTGTGGCTGGAACATACGAATAAACACGATACCAATTTTTTTCTAGTGTTGTATGTTTCCAATCGTCGCAATTATTTTTGGTGAAGGATAATTTACCTTATTGGTAGTAAGGAATGTGGTTTATTGGTGAAAGTCAAGGGTACTTTGTTAAGGCAGGGCTCGTCGACCTTTTTATGGGTGATTCTGTTCGCTATTTGGTAAGGGTAGAGCTGTCGACATTTTTTAGGTTCGACCAGCTTAATTCTTTAGAAAGTAATTAATACTGAAATTCGAAATTACAGCCAGAATATCGACGGATAAAAGTCTCTGGCAACACTGATAATTAAACTCTCATCGATCAACGTGGAGTCCGAGCGCGTTATCACCAAGCCATCATCGCTTCACTGACACGCTTATTTCATACTAGCAATGCCCCACGATTTCACTCGCTTTAAATTTATTAACCCTCCACCGCGCCGCTTCCAACGCACCCTTGTAGTTTATCGTCTCACTTCCCGTATTTACCTCAGCTTACCAGATTACTTGTCGTTCATAGTTATTGCCCTGCTCCTTAGTGTTGTAGAGTGAAGCTATATAGCTGAAAATCTCCCTCAATAAATAGGCAAAAAATGTTTTTTATTTTTTATTTGACTGGTTGGTCTACGGATTAGCGCGTTCAAATAAACAAAAAAAAATATCTAGAGCTTCTGAATTTAGAAAACTATAACATATAACCAACCAAACGCGACTTCGTACTTTAATTACAATATAAACCTTAAAAAGAATATAAAGTTTAATAAAAATAAAAACCTTTATAATAATAAAACGTAACGTAAGTACTTACGAAAACATCTTAAGAATCGAATCAGTAATTCCAGAGATATTACTTCCTACAAACAAATACCCAAACTCCTCAAACATTAGTTCTTTATGATAGTAGCAGCAAAACCGAAAATCAAATATCTATCATGTGTCCATCCTTTTCTGCTTTGATGTATTATTCAGTTGGCGTATTTTTTTTAAATTTAGGTATAACAAGACTAGGTTCGTTTTAAATTTCTAAGAACATATATTATTATGCTAAATTTAAGAATAAATTATGATCGAGCCATAGTATGATAGTTCTTAGTTCAACCATAGTATCATAGTTTTGAAAATTAGATGTAAAATTGGAATCGTAACATATTCAATTTCCCTTGAAAAACACCTTAGCTTGTTTAATCCATCTTAATATGTTATAATTAAACGTGCAAATTGTATTAAATCCCATTTATTTGAAAGGCCACAGCTGCTTTGAGTACGGGCATCCCACATCTCTACAATGTCAAATTTATCTATCCTTGCGTTTTTATTACCAACTGCAAACTTTAAATTACTAATAATCTAAATGACTTTGAGCTGTTTGCGTCTCATGATAAGGTTTCATCATATATAAAATTAATTAATTACTGAAAACAATTAGTCGGCTGTAGACTTTTGAAACGATTTCAAATATATCCAAAAAAAAAACAGAATTGTAGTATAAAAATGACGATAATATTCACCTCACTCATGTTCATATCGATAATTTCGGTTTCCTTCGGTTTCGTTAAGGATATAACATCTACTCTGTCGTCAGTGCCAGAAGATGGTCGACTCGATTTCATACAGCTTGCAGCGAAATACGGTCACAATGCGTCGGAACATGACATTACAACCGAAGATGGTTACATAATAAAGCTGTTCAGTATACCGGGAAACAAAACACGGACGGTTATGCTCGTTCACGGGGTTTTCGGTACCGCAAACGACTATATCATACGAGGGAACAGCTCATTGGCTATCATGCTAGCTAATAATGATTACTACGTCTGGGCGTTGAATGTCCGCGGGTCGAGGCATTCACGGCGCCACATAAAGCTGAACCCCGATACAGACAAAGCGTTTTGGGACTACAGCGTCCACGAGCTTGGTCACTACGATTTACCAGCTTGCATAGACTATGCTTTAAATGCTACCGGACAATCACAGCTCAGTGTCATCGGCTTTTCGGAAGGAACGACAATGAATTTCGTCCTTACATCAACCAGACCCGAGTATAACTCTAAAATCAAAGTTTTCGTAGCTCTGGCTCCGATTTGCCATCTTCAGAACACGGTCGGTCCGATAAAGTCATTGATACAATTCGGAACTTGGTTGAATGGACTATTGGTGCTGTTAAACGTTGAAGAGATTGCAGGATATAAGTCAGTGACTAAAGGGATAATGAATTTCCTTTGCACCCAGTTGCCGGTTAGTTACGAGCTGTGTATGAATACGACAATGGCTCCGTTGATTGGCGTCAACTCTGGCGATATAGAGAGGGAGTTCTTCCCAGTCACGGTGGCACATTTCCCAGCCGGGACGTCCAGGAAGAATTTGATGCACTTCGCTCAGATCGGAAGCGGGAGACAATTCTGCCAATTTGATTACGGAATGTCACAAAATTATAAAGTCTATCGGTCGAATGTGCCCCCATGCTATGATCTAAAGAAGGTAACGATCCCTGTTGTACTTGTGTCGGGGAAGAACGATAGGATCTCGACGTTGAAAGACATGGAGTTATTGAAAACGAAGCTGCTTAATGTAAAATCACATAAAATATTGGAACCAGAGTGGTTCAATCATCTTGATCATATGTGGGGTAGCAGCAGTCATATCGTTTCTTATCCTTATGTATTAGAAGTTTTGAATAAATATAATTAAAGTATCAACTTTGGTTTGTAACTGAATGGAAACTTGTAAGTTTTTATTGTTAGTCTTTTTAACAAGAGCTTGGTATATTATTCAATTAATAAATAATTAAGCAAAACAATAACAGTGCTACCGCAGGTTCGGTTCTAATGGTTCTTGAGTTGTGTATTGTATACAGTTATTCTAAGTCCCGTATATCAGTTGTTGCCTTGTACCGAAACTCTTGGGAGTATTTAGGCCATAACACAGATTTCTGTAAAAAAATCTTTTTATTATGTATGGGTTAACTTTTAATCACAGATCAGCGGATGTTAAGTAACATTATGGCCGAAGATGGTAACACGCTAAGGCTAGACGGGGCAGCGTCCTAAGTACAGTTGCTGACAGACAGAAATGTAGCGAAGTTTATTATTATTACTTATAGTAGCACGGTAAAGTGACAGCACTATGCCTGATGGTAATACAACATGTACAGTACAATACAAAGAAGAGTTACTGTGATGAGGTTACCACCATGTGTATGGTGGCTTCGATCGAGTTAGGTACAGATGATCCCTAACACGCAGCATTATTATTACTGAATTACACCGGCAGATCCCGGACCGCGAAACGCCTAGTCGTTTCACTACGGCGGGCGTTACACCTTGTGTATGGTGGTTGCCAGTCGGACACATTTATCTCGTCTACACAGCAGATAAATTTGGAGAAATTTACAGTGCTCGCAATGTTTCTACCTGTTTATATTGAGATATCTAATAATATTTACGTTAATATACTATTTATTATTATATTTATTACGTCAATAAATATTTACGTTAGTTTCTCCTCCTTTAGAGTCAAATTTTTTGACCGTAATTAGAGATTTACCAATTTAGAAATCCCATATCAAAGAAAGTAACAAATTGTTTTGAAATGATTTTAAGAACCTACATTCCTAGAGCTATAATTAAAAGAGCAGCTATGGAAGTTGGCACCCGTTCTCCGATCTCCAGTTCTATATCCAGTCTATAAACTATCCACTTAGGTAGATCCAATTTCGAGTAAGAGATCAATCGTCGAATCCAACTCGGCTGGGCAGCATTTGGAAAGCTACTAAACATCTTCTCGTCCAAGATGTTTGTGCAGTGTCTTAAGACGATAGTCTTTGATCAGTGTATGTTGCCAGTGATTACATATATAAAGCTCAAGGTCACTCAAAGGGCAATGGAGAGGGCTATGCTCGGATTTTCTCTGCGTGATCGAATCAGGAATGAGACGATCCGCAGCAGAACCAAAGTCACCAACATAACCTGAAGAATAGTTAGACTTAATTGGCAGTGGGCGAGGCACGTAGGTCTTAGAACGGATGGCCGATGGGGCCAAAGCGTTCTCGAGTGGCGGCCATGTACCGGAAGTCGTAGCGTGGGCAAACCCGTCATAAGGTGGTCCAACGACCTGGTAAAGGTTGCAGGAAGCTGCTGGATACAGGCAGTACATGACCGGTCGTTATGGCGATCTTTAGGGGAGACCTATGTTCAGCAGTGGACGCCTTTCGGCTGAAACGATGATGACGATGAGATCTCGGAACTACTAACCCGAACGACGTTTATACCGAACTTGGCCTCTTTTTATCATGAATGTTTTTGTTGGGATAATTATTACTTTATACGGGTAATAAATTTTGGTCAGCTCATATAATGTTATAAATTTGCAATTTTAAAAAGATGAAGTCAAAATATATAGTAGAAGACTCGACGTTAAATTAAAAAAACTTAAAGTTATTACAAAAAACTATCTGTATAATTAAAACAGACCATTTGCCCGTGACTACTTTTCAAGTTTATTTAACTGGTTTCAAGGTCATATAAAAACACCAAATGTATAAATGTACGTTAATTTGAATTTTAATAAATATTATCTTGGCAAGTTATCTACCTTGCAATGTTCGGCGTATAATTTCCAATCTTCATTCAAAAACTTTTGAACAAAACATTAATTGTCATGATTATATCAATATAATTCTATGTATCTTTACCATATTGGTATATAATAATGCAGTCATAACAAAATCTACATTATTAAGTCTTTAGTTCTGTCGGAGTATAAAAATTTGTTTCGAAATTTCGTGATAGACTCAAAATTTTCTTGACGGGAAGCTTATGTGATTGGTCAATGGATAGGCTATAATAATTAACAATAATATTTTTAAAATCTTTAAAAAATATATTCTTCATCAATTGTGATGAAATTTTGTAGACTAAGTTATTCCATAATTGATGAGCTACTATAATTGTTAACAATACTTAAAAATTGTATTTTTTTTAATTAATCTTCAGCTAATGTTGTACACGGGAACTATATGTTATTCTATAATGATAGGCTATAAGAATTGTCAGTCATACTTACCGTTTCTTAGAAATCGTGTAATAGGAATGTGGCCAAATAAAAATTAGTGCGTATTCCACTAGCGTGTATTTCACTCATACATAACATATAATAATTACTTTTGTTAATTTTTTAAACGATTTTTATGTGATTTTGCACATAGTATGTATAATTATGCCGTTTCTCAACTGATGAGCTAAATCAATGATTGAGTAAATTTAATATTACGGGATGTAAATAATTACTGAGTAACAAACAGGAGGTGCTCCGCACAGGAGCCGCGGGAATACTGCTAGTTTTTCTATTAGTCTACGTATAGTTACGCCCGTGGGTAGTAAAATTCCGTAGTGTTTCACGAAAACAATTTATTCGTACTCAAAGAAATACAAATTAAAACAAAACAAACTAATAAATCGGTCACCGAATATACTTGCAGAATCAACCAGTATATTCCTGTTGTAGTTCTTTTATTTTGTTTATTGTTTCCACTACCCTTTCGAAATTAGAACTGCCTTGACGCACAATACGGCTCGCTTTTATACCCAAATGAGATGATCTCGAAATCTCTAGAAGGTTCCTGAACTCTTAACATATTGTAAACAACTTACGTCATCGCTATTGAAAGGAGGGGAACGTTTGATTTATAGCCTATTGTTTGTTGACAATGTAACGATAAGGCTTTCTATGTGTGCGTCACGAAGCTATGACTACACGACATACGACTACACTATGATGAATATACGATATTTCTAGCACATTTGAGATTTCGAGAATGGTGTTTTTTATTTTCCTCTTACTCAGACCATGACAGTATTAACATTTAAAAAAGCTATAAATAAAATCTACAGATAATAACCTAAAAAAGCAGGTATTCTAATAGAGAACAAGGAATGATAATAAATAAACATTTATTAAAGAACAAATATTACAAATAAATTATTTCACATAATTAGATACTAATAAATTATTCAACAGACATCTGATAAATTGTGTACCCTTATCACGAGGACGGCGTTACTAGCCGAAGCTATTCTTCCAATAGTTACTTATAACGATTTAATAACTGGTATATGTGTGGAAACATTGTCTTATAAGTGTTTCTCCCCCATATGTAGTCTATGTGGTTGAATGTTGCAGGTATCATCATCTTGTAGGCCACTACGTTTGGAAGTTCTCTCCTTAACAATTCCACATCTTTTATCGTCGATATCCTGTCGTTTTTCGCAACGAATAATGCCACTTTCATTGTCACTTTACTCAAGTCATATTCGGGTGGTGTTCTGGAGTTGTAAGCAATTTGGTTCCCTGCTACACCATAATCGTACCTCGCGAAAACCTTTCTGCTTCCTATCTGAGATAAATGGTGCAGGTTTTTCCTGGACGACCCAGCTGGGATGTGTCCCACGGCGACGTGAAAGAAGTCCTCTTCAATCTCTGCAGTGTCGATTCCTGTAAGTTGAAACAAACCAGCGATTAAGCACAAAGTGTAACCTGTCCCTTTTTGCGTGCATAAAATGTCCCATAACTTTTTAAAGACTGAATTAAACCCGGCGAATTCTTCCGTTCGAGACATCGATAGACCCCGGTTGATGTCAGAACTCCATTGTATTATCGTCGACAGATATGTTTTCGTATTGTGTATGTAGCAGACCGGTGCAAGGGATATGAAAACTTTAATTTGTTTATTGTACTCCGGTTTCGTTGCTCCTAAAACGTACATGCTGGTCGTGCCTTCAGAGAAACCGATTGCGCTCAACTGATCTTGGCCTGTAGCATGTAATATGAAATCTATAAAGGCCGGCAAATCATAATATCCGTATTCGTGGACTGTGAAGTCCCAGAAGGCTTTGTCCTTGTCGGGTTGCAATGTGAGATGTCTCCTCGAATACCTGTTTCCTCTGAAATTAGTCACCCAAACATCGTAACCAGCTGCAGCTAGACTGATCGCTAATGAGGTATTACCTCGTAGAATGTAAGAATCACCAGAGTCCAATGCGCCGTGGATGAGCATCACGGGTCGAGTTTTGTCCCCAAATATATGATTTAGCTTAAGTATGTACCCATCTTTAGTTACGATATCATATTCTTCAGCGTTTTGACCGTACTTCAGCGCTAGTTCTGTGAAATTGAGACGTCCATCTTCTGGTATTTTCGGTTCCATAACAATATCATCACCTGTAACTATGTATTTCATTAAAATACCGTAAATTATTATTTTACTTTTAGAGTTTAGCATATTTTATTTATTATTTGTGTTAACTTTAAAAATATCACTTTTATTTGAAACTCGTACTGATATTAAATATACAATTTTGTTAAAGTTCATTTATTTATCACATATTATAGTTTTATGGTTCTTGCACTGGAATGTTTTGTATTGTGAATTCGTATATGTATGCGGTAAATGATATGTGTGCGGTCGATTTATTTGTTCCGAGACCGGGCACAGGGCAGCAAGCGGTGATCGCGCGCAAATTGTTTGTACTAATCTTGGTATATTACATTGTCAATTGTACGAACCGGATAAGTTTTTCGACTATTTTAATGAGTCTAATAAACAATAGACGAGAAAAAAACGAGGTTAACTAAAATAATTTATTCAAGATTTTATTTTACTACCTTGTTGTCGTGATTAATATGTATACACATGCCTAATTGGCATTGTTCATTTTTTTATTCGGCGTTAATCAAAAACCATTTCGAGGAATTACATTCTACGTTATTTTATAAATATAATAAAATAAATATATTTCATGATTAAAGATATTTCAAAAGAAAATCCTATATCCTTTGTTTGACCTTCATAAAACGCTTTCCTTTGCCTTCATACCGCAACATTAAAAAACGCAGTAGTCTGTCATTTGTCAGTGTCAATTGTTATATTTGTTAACTTGTTGTTGCCAGGACCCTTGAACAAAAGTTACGTTTCGTTTTCCTAGAAGTTACAATTTTCCTACAGTATTGATTTTATTTTCGCCACTATTAACTAACTTTCAAATTTATGGGAGATTATACAATAAGTTCGCCGTTTTCGATAATTCATTATTTTGTTGTTTTGTGAAATATGCAGAACCATTCGAAAGGGCACGATATTGACAAATAATGAAACTTAAAAATTAAAATAAATCAATAACATATTCAAATAACCAGGAATTTATGGGTTTTATTGCAGTAAGCTCATTTGTAGTTGGATTGACACAGAGGTTGCGCGCAGATCTTGTTACTGACCTAAACCAGTTTTTTAACCTCGTAAATTCATAGGGTCATATATTTATTTATTTATATAACCTTTATCAATAGTCGATATGGAAATCCGAATGTGAGCCCTTTAAAGAAAACAGTACCAACCCAATGAAGTACAAAATAAAATTAGAATAATGTGATAATTTACAACTGCTTATTATATTGTGAATGAATTTCCTAGTGAACAAAAATTCTAACAATACAACAAACAAGCAAGACAACAAGGACAGGATAACATAGCAACCAGCTACCTCCTCCCACGAAGATATTTTATACAAAAATTTTCAAACAAGCTACAAACACCATCTTCCAAAACGGCTGGTCACCGAGGAAGATTATGACCATAACCCTCCAAAGAAAAATTCATCTACAAATATAACAAACCTTACATCTGTCACATCAAATAATCTTTACATATTAACCTACAATGTAAGAACACTGTTATCTTATGAACGCCTGATAGAACTGAGTGAAGTATTTCAAGACATAAAATTCGATATAATTGGGCTATCGGAAACGAGACGCCTAGGAACAAAAATTGAGGAATATGACAACTGTATACTATGCTACAAGGGACTGAAACCTGGTAAATATGGGGTTGGATTTTTACTACAAATAAAGCACAAGAATAACATAGAAAACTTCACAGGTATCACAGATAGAGTTGCAATATTAAATTTAAACATACAAGGATATAAACTGTCTCTCATACAAATGTACGCACCCACTGAAGCAGCAAATGAAGAAGAAATTGTCAATTTCTACACAAATGTAAATAAAGCCATTACCCTAGCACACAACACAATAATGGGTGACTTCAATGCAAAAATAGGCCAACCACGACCAGAGGAATATTTAACAATGATATTAAATGGTTATGGCGTAAGAAACCAGAGAGGGCAAAGATTAATTGACTTGAAAATAAAATATCCGTCCTAAACACATTTTTCAAAAAAAAGCCAAGACACAGGTTGACTTGGCGGTCACCAAATGGAGAATATAAAAATGAAATTGATTTTATCATGTCAAACCAACCACATATTTTTCAAAACATTGAAATACTAAATGTCAACTTTGCTACCGACCATAGACCAGTTAGAGCAACAATAACATTAAAAAAATCTTAAGAAAAATAGATCTAAGTTCAGCACCTGCCCAAATTCTATATTGAAAAATGAGGTAGAAATATCAAAATATAAAGAGTCTATCACACCGCAACTACAAAAACTTACTTGATTACTCCACCACTTCTGTACAAGCTTAACACGATAAACTCATAAACATTATCTTCCAAAGTCTCCAGAGTGCTCGGGCAACAAATAAAAAATCAAACAAAAGTCAAAACATACTTTCAGAACGCACTAAAGCACTTATGAAATGAAGGCAGGAACTACAAAAAACCACAAACAAAACTCGCTCAATGAAGAATGAACTCTCAGCACTTTACAAGCTAATAGGCAAACTCATAAAGCAGGATTATACAAAATATAGATACAACACTATAGAGAAGCACCTGGTACAAACTGGTAGCTCAAAAAAGCTTTCAAGGAACTACAAGTAAATAAAACATGGATTAATGGATTAAATCGAGAAAACAAAATACTTAATAGTCGAAAAGAGGTTATTCAGATTGCATCAGAATTTTATAAAAATCTATATGCCTCTAAAGAACAAAAGAGCATAGGGCAAAGCGACTCGATTGTTGTTGACACTCAAAAAGAGAGATGTACAGAAACATTTCAAGTAAAAGAAATTGTAGAAGCGATTAAAAGCGATAAAAGCCCAGGTTCAGACAACATTATTTATTAGTAAAAATCCGTGTAAATATATAATAGAATTAAGTTATTTAATCATTTTTGCAAGGAATAAAAGGCTTTTTATTTTATTTATTATTATTACATTGTGCACTTATTATAAAATACACCTTAACAAAATAAGGTTAAACTTGAAAACAGTACCTATGTGTAACATTTTCATTTACCATCTTTGAACACTCAAAGATAAATAAAATAAAATAAAGGTTGAGTACCTATCTAATTTGGGTTTGTTCCTAAACTGTGTTTATTTATCAAATTTAAATTAATAATAAAATCTTAATATCCTCAAAAGTTACAAAAATCACGTTAATAACAAAATTTACATGTTACACGAGAGGGCCAAAAGTTACGAAGAACGTAACAATTTGGCAACGCTGGTATACGTACCGCAGTATGGCCAGAAGCACAGACTATCATAAACGGCAGATAACAAACATATTTTCTTTTTTTTTTTAAGAAAAGCTCAAGTCATTAAATTTTCATGCCATTGATGACGTCATCATAAAAATAATAATTACTTTGATAAAATTAGTGTCTCAAAATTCTTAATACTATTCCAAATAAATATAAAAGAGATGGTGTAAAAAAAATGAACAATGCCAATTACAGCTTTCTAGTAAATCTCTGAGCTAAGCCGCGGACTCATAGACGGACATAGCGAATAGTTCTTTGTTGATTTCGGAACCCTAAAAACAACAGTATGAAAGTTAGCAACTACCTTAGTTCCAAACTTTGTTGTAGTTGCTGACGCCCACCTCTGGAATATATTTCAAACAGCTTTACAAGAGTAATACAAGAATTTAAAAAATAAACATAGTTTTATAAGCTATCGTGATTATAATGTAGAGGGGTATAATATAGTAGTATAATGAGGGGGGGTCCCCTCTCTTATGACAATGTGACATAGTGTGACGAAGGCTGAGAGCAATTATTTTTGCTTTGTTTTGGCGTATAGCCAGTTCTAGTGTTATTGATGTCTGGAAATTACTACTTCTCTGAACATGCACTAAAATAATATAAATATTACATAACTGGAATCATTATTTACATAATAAAATAAATAATATATTGATAAACCCAATCGAGTTTCTAGCCGGCTGTTCTCGATGACCGGGACGTTTTGCGAACCGGTGGTTAGTGTTCATTAAACATCGATTACCTATCGATTCATCGATAGTCATTTCCACTATCGAGCAATCGATAAACGGGTTTAAACTATCGATAGTACATTTTTGCTATATTTTAAAAGGAATGTACATGCACAATTTGTCTGAGTGCAAAAAATTGCAAGAGATGCATGCAAGAGATCACGCGAATAACCTTTTTTTTTGTCGACGCAGTCGCTCGGTCGGTTAGATGTTAAACAGCGTACTAAGTAACGATCATTAATTAATTTAGTTTTTTTTACAAAACAACCTTTGCTATTAGATAGTTTGATGTTCATAAGTGTGTTCATAGGTTCTAAATTGAATTAATTACTTTTGATTTTGATTGTTTATCAATAATTCAATTTACAGGTCTCATTATTTACTTCACGTATGGTGCGTGGAACAGTTCCGAGCGTCGCCGTAACCAGGAGAGTCTTCAGATGGCCGACCTGCATAACAACAGCCAGACCGCCCTGCTCAACAACGGTCTAACGCATGCGCTCGGCTGACAAAGACCGACGTATAACCCGAACGAGTGTGAGGGGGACGGCGAACGCGTCGTCAGTCCGAGCGGCACAGTGATTTCTTTCATTTCTAGTATTTAGGAATTAGTGTGTAGGGGTGAGCTATAACAGATAAAATAAGAAACCTGTCCCAGTTGTTCCTGTTCCACAGAAATAACACTTCCAGTAACCCGTTCCGAAATAACAGCCTGTTACATAATGCTACCTGTTTCTATTACTATAATTGAAAGTGTAAAGAGCTTGACATGATATGTTTGTATCTCTCTCTGGTAAAGTAAACATCCTTACGCTTGAATAGTTCAATCTGAAATAATTTACTTTTGTGTCACGCACTAGTCTGTGGAACAGGTACGTGGGAACAGCTTTTTGAGTTTATAGATAACAGCTCCAAACTGTTCCCGTTCTTTTAAACAATTCCGATAAGTGAAGTAGGATGAAGGGAAATTTCTTTGGAGATTTCTCTCTACTTGGGGCAGCCCGACTGGTGGAATACCTCCACCCTACAAAACATCCGTAGCCAAATACCTATGGTATTATAAGCGTCCATAGGCTACGGTAGCCGCTTACCATTAGACGGGCTGTATGTAGTAAGTAGCCTGTATGCACCATTGTAGTATAAAAAAACCTCTCACACCATAAGTGTGACCTGCGCACGTTTCTCGAAAATTCTTTGACGGGTTGTAAAAATAAGCATTTTTTTCTTATTTGATCTTAATTTTTTTTAATAATTATAACATATGAATTATTCACTTGAGTTATTATTCTAAGTTTGTAAAGTTCGACTACATGTGTAGAGATTTTTTTAATATAATTCTATATATGTATTTAGTATTCACAAACGAGGAAACAGTGTTATAGGTACTTAATTATTAAATCAAATAGGCAAATATAGATTCTGCTTTAGTTAAGGGACGTCAGTACAAGAAAAGGATTTAAATTAAAAGGTTTTTGCAATGTAATTTTCTTTATTATGTGTAATTAATTAATTATTTCGTTCATAGTAATGAATAAGCGTAGTATTTGTACTACTAAGGTCTCAGTTTTTAGATAATTTTGTTACCTTATTTCATTGTTCAATAAAGAATACCATGTACAGTAAAATGACGACCATTGTGGTTAGAATATCGTACACGATTTAACATCGATAGGAATTGGTACGTCGGCCCGCTGGATACGTTATGTACGTTACTTACGTAAATTGCTAATTGTTTTCTATGCATATTAATTCAATTTTCTGAAACGTATTTTGACGTATGATTGTTTTAATTATATTCTCATCTACTGATCTTTTAGTTGGCGAAATATTGACATAAATCTATTTTGAGAATGGTTTGCTCATTATTATCAATCGTCATATTAATCATTTGATTAATCATAATATGTTTTAGGCTACGATGTTAAATTTTCAACGTTTTGACGTCTTTTTTCGACTATCATATACGTTTTTATTTTTCATGTAATGACGTCACGTTCACTTTTTATTTAGTGTATTATAAATATTTTCTTTTTTTAGTTTTACTTACGTTGAAATTACGTCATAGTAGATAAGGACGCCATGTGGTTAAACATCTATATTTTCTTCGTCTTGTGTCCAGTATTGTGAGCTCAAGTACTACATATTACATGGTTATATGTTTTTCAATGGCTTTGTTGTCTAATCTAGCAATAATGCTTCGTGGGGTGTCCTGGGAGTCAGTGGTGGACTTTGTGTTCACGAAAATATCAATCGACAGTGGCTGTCGCCAACCGGCCTTTAAATACGACGGTAGTGTGAAGCGATGTGACACAAAGCAGAATATATTATAGCTTATCATCACGTGGAACAGGGGTCTCCAGAGTAAGGTCCGCGGCAGCGAGCCCTACTCGTCTGGTACCCGGCCCGATAAAATATAATGCCCAATTTATTTATTTGAATTTTCAAAAGTGTAATGGTATATAAATCTGGTGAGGTAGCCAGCTCCTGGCTCTTGGGTCTTTGTGGAGCAATCAGTCTGGCTGAGCTAAAAAGTTTAGTGGCCCTGATGTAGAATGTATTGGTAGCGCGTCCCAGAGCACAACAACTCTGCTTTATTATCATTTATCACGTGTACTTCGAATCTCGTAGATGTTTCATCTTTTTTTTTATTGTTCGTTGTTTTTATTAACAAATATTATTTAAGAATCTCTTTGGTTTGTGTTCCTTTATTTTCGTGTTACGCCAAAGTAATTTGTTCGATTTCGTGTTGTTTTAGTTTTAAGCGTTAGGTTAAGCGACGATTGTGCATTTAGATTATATAGGTATTGGCAAAGTCGTTATATAAAAAACGGTAAGCATTATTACTATGTCAGTTTTTGTAATGTTCTTTCCGACATATCTCTTGTCTCGTACACAATTGGCTTATCAATGTTTTATAATATAATGAAATCTGGATATAAATCTGGAAAATAAGATTGCACGTCCAGACAAATGAGCCGCTCTGTGTTGCTCAATTGAGCATGACGGAGCGGCTCAAAATTGGACGCTTGAGGACGTTTACAGCTTGTGTGGTTAAGTATAAGAGATGGCAGGCTTAAATTATGGGAAGTATCATCGAATTACCATCGCGAATAAATTGTATCCATAATTATAACGGTCACCACTTCCGAACAGACAGACCGTAAGAATGTATATATACTACGCTTTGCATCCAAAAAAAATCTTAGGCGCTAGATAAAAAGTAAGGATTCGTTAACACTTCTTCGGATGTAATTAAATTTCTTGCAGTATTAGTAACTTAGGCTGTGAAATGAAACAGCGGTTTTGATAATTAGTTTTGACAAGTATTAATGTTTAAAATGTTGCATTCTCCAGGCATACGTTAACGAATGAGGAACAATAGACGGGGTAGCTTTTCTCAGTGTTTATATGTTATGCGGTATATATAGGACATTCTTAGACTTATGTAATTAAAACGATTTCATTGTAAAACTGTTAATTTAAACTTGTGATATTTCGAGAATAAATCCAGTCCATGATAAATAAATAAACAAATTGAGTAAAATATGTTTTTTTTTCTTATTCTCTTTACTTTTTTGGCATCAAATCCTAGTTATTAAAGATTATTACTGCCATTGTGAAGTGGGTAATTATTTTGTATTATAAAATGAATATCTTCTAATTATTACAGTTTTCTAAGAATATGGTAGTGGGGTTAATCGACTATGTTATCCGCACTTTGTTGTCGCTGACATATTATAGTACACAAAAGTAATATTACAATTTTATCTGAGATTGTTAGGCACAACAGGAAACTTGATTACGTTTTCAAAAACATTTATTTCTATGAAATTTCATTGTAACTCAGGATCCAAAGTATCTGTTCCATAACAAAATATTCCTTTCAGAAGACTACACTAATTTGTGAACTCTTGTTATAAGTGAACTTTTACTTGTAACTTGCTGTTAATTATTATTATAAAACGGCGACATGATATTATGGTTTATCGTGTGTAATACAGAATATATATAAGACAAAAAAAGTTTTCCACATAAAAAAAAAAACAACATGTGTCTTTGGCAAAATTCATATACCTACTGAGTTACCTTCAAGAATTTAGCCAGACAACACGTAGATTGTTTTTTTTTGCCGTCGGTAAGTAGCTTCTATTCTGTTTTTCATTCAATCGCACGGGCACAAGAATGCCCTATTATAGGGCTTTTGATAAAAATAAACGAAAATAAAATTAATTTTACTTAAAAAAGTGTTATGTAACTTCTCCAGTGTTGGTACATTCGTTGATTGACCCGGCACCTTGTTAAAACTTTTTGTGATACCTCAGAATTCATGTTCCTTATTATTATGTCCAATTAAATTAACTTGTGCACAATAACGAAGCTATATCATCCAAACTACCACCAGTATTACACAGTATTGGAACATACCGGAAATTTATAAATAAAAACCACTACATGACAAACTAAGATCCCGTCAAAAAAACGCCTTTTATTTTCTGATAAGTATGAAACTTACGAATAGGGTTGTCACCTTCGAAACACAGATATATGCGAAAAATTGACATTCCAAATGCAGGATGAGTCTAAAAAGTGGGAAACCGGATTACTAGTGTAGAGAAGAATTTGACATATTATTGCTTTTCTATGGGATCTAGAAACAGGGCGTACTAGTTATCGTGAATCGTTTGGCGACTGCAACAACTAGATAAATATAGTACAATTTTAGATAAATGCGAATTACATTATTTCATGTAAATATTTTATTACGCTTCATTGGAGTATCGTTAGTAATCAAATTAACACCTGGATGTCACTTACGTTTGATTATATATTTATTACACTGTGTATTATTAGTTTATGTTTTTTTAGAATTAGGAAATAGAAATGTTTTTCTGATCATATAATGTTCCTTTGATAACACTTATACTGTATTTTCAATATTAAAATTAAAGTTATTTTAAATCATAAAGGTGTATATTTTTTTATAGTAATACTGTCCCTGGGTCCCTCTGTTGTGTTCTTTTTCGTGTACCTCTTTTAGTATCAATACTTCATGCCTTGGATAGTAAAAGTGTGGTAACTACAATGGGTCTGTCGTTGCCCACCAATTGTTCAGTTTATCCACCAGCGTATTCATGGTTTGGTGAAAAGAATATAAATATGTCGTATGTCAATAAATAGCGACGTGTGTGTTGAATTAAGCTACAAATAATTATAGTCTGAAGCATTTTTTCAAGATTCTTATATTGCTATTTGATATGCGCCCAATAATTGATAGTACATGTTTTGAGCTTATAAAACATATTATAATAAAAACAAGGCCTTGCACGGTTACGGTTGACTGGACCACGTTATGAAATAAAATATAGTGTTAAAGTTATGTATTTATTTTTAAGTTTTTGTAAATCACAGTTTTAACTTATAGCTACACTTCTTTAACTAAAACGCAGTGAGTACGCTCAGGCGAATGGTTCGCTCAATGAAGTGAGTTTGCTCAAATGTGAAGAAAGAGTAGCTTGGGTTGGAATTGCGGTTCAATTGCCTGAGCGTACTTGTATGGTTGTTTGATACTTTACATGATTTTTTTTTCTTTTTGTATTGGCAATAGCAGACCTGGAATGTAACGGATGGTAACTATGATATATGGTAAAAAAATACAGCTAAGGCTTTTCTTAAAAACATCGATTAATATCAATATTATTATTTATTATAAATACAACCGTAAGAAAGACTATAGGTATACCTAACATTAAGATATAATTAAAAATATATTTACATTAATATAATTACATGAATATTCAATGGTTATATTAATTATAAATTTAAATAATATGGCTCTGTGTTCTCGATATAAATCCCTAGTCAAAAATTTTCGTCAAAATTTCGTCGCCATGTCATTTTTTTCGACATTTTCGTCAATTTTTTTCGTCATCTGAGATGGCCTGTTGAGGTTGCTATGTCTTATGCCGTAGGAGAAATATATGATATAACCTGAAACAAACGTATCGTTAATCTAAAACCAACCAAAAAGGTTAAAGGCATGACAGTGACCACAGGCGAAGGATTGGCGTTCTCGGTAGTCACCGTTGTTTCTGGATTGCACCGTGTTTACCACCATGCAATGTACCGTTACTTTGCCGTGGTACTAAAAAAAGTAATATAAATTCAGTATTAGTTACTGCGGTATCATGCTTACCGATGATTAGCCAGATGACGAATCGCACCCAGGTCTGGTAGTCGAGCTGCACCATCAGATAAACGTTCATGCAGGTGCTAAGGTAAGGAATCAGAGGCACCAGTGGAACCTGGAACAGAGTTTTATAGTTTTGATGAAACCGCTTTATTGGGGTTCAAACATTATGCCAGCTCATAAAGTGGTGGTGGCAATTTTAAACGCTGAGTTAAAGTCTATAGCTCTGCATTTTTCCACTTCATGACTACTATAGATCATTTCTGGAACGTCCGGGTAACTTGAACACTTGAACACTTTTCTTTCAATAGATTAAGAAAAATGCATTAGTAGGTACGTACCTACAAGCCGAAGTGCAAACCAAGAGGACTTAGATCTGGTTTAAATGTTTGGCTAAAACTTATAAGCCTTCATATGAATAAATAAGGGCACTTTTCTTCTTTTTAAGTTTATCCCGCTTTGACCGAGGGTCCACTGTTCTACTTAGTCTTCTCTTGTCTATTTACTATAAAAATATGTAATTCTAAAAAGCGATGAAGTACTTACAGTGAATGAAAGGTTCTTAGTGCTGTTCCTCGGCTGGCGACAAAGAACTACTAGGAGCACGATGAGCGCTGCTCCCATGATACCGAGCAAAGCTGCACCAGATTGGTCCCATCGTAGTAGTGCACACGTTATCATGGCCACTATAACTGGAATTATAAATTTTCTCAGTGGAAATCTATGGTTGACACTTAATGTTAATGACCGATAACAATCGGTTCTAGTATCCTTCAGATGAAGATAGCAGATTTTAGACGATGACGAAGTGACTGATTTCAGTGATAAAGAAAATGATAATTATTTAAAAGTAAATGAAGGTGAAGGATCACAAAAAAGACAAATTACTGTTCAAAAAGCGAAAATGAATATTATTAAATAATTATAAACCACCACAGGTAGGTGTGGATAGCTGTGGATCAAGGATAGGTATCCTTCTTGGCATTTTTATGGTAAGCCATTTATTCTCAAAAAAAATAGTTCTGAAAAAACTCTATTTCTGCATAATCGGTAATTGTTAGGTCAACAAAAACAATTGTGTGTCGTAATGCATAATAAAAGATTAAACTACCTAACTATATTCATAGGAATTAGTCATGGTAAATTACTAGTTTTAAAATTAGGACACCTTTTCAAAAAGTGGAGCATCTATCTCGATTTTACCCTACATTAATAAGTAAAAGAAATTTGGAAGTATTCTGAAGATTTGTGTATTTTGGAGCCTTCATTTCAAACATTTAATTTTTCATCATTGATTTACGGTAATCAACATAATCTGCAATAACTATTTCACGTTCATAACACAAAAGTTCTATTAATTCTTGTGGTTTTCAAATAATTCCTGGAGCTCATTAAGGTTGTGAAATGTCACGTTTTCCCTCAGTGCAATCTTAAAAAAGAGTTATTTATTGTAGTAAACTTTGCAACGTCGGAAGTTAAGTTAAAATCTTAATTACTTGGAAGTTTACATATTGTAACATTTTAATGATTAAATTAAAGAAAAATACTCACAGACTGCTAGTATTGTAGCTTTAGCGATGGCAGATGAAAGATATGTTGGAAACTTTAGACCCTGGAAGTTAAAAATCTGCCTGAACACTGTCCACCACGTCTCGGGTGTCGGCTTCACTCCTTGTATGGAGAGCGGTGATTCTTCTTCAAATCTGGAAACAAAAGTTTTTTATACTGGAAGCCTTATATAATGAAACCAAATAAAAAACTAGGCATAGGCTAATGGTACCCTATAAAGTAAAATATTTAATGCATACCTTAATATAAGGACGCTAATGGCTACGATAGTGTAAGCAAGCAGAGTTCCGATAGATATCATATCAATTAGCTGGTCAAGGTTGAATATTGCTCCCATTGTTGCTGAAAAAAAAAAGTTGTAATAAGAAGCTCATTTGTGGTATTCTATATTCTTATATAATGATATAAACAATCTCATTATTCCCTGATACTACTGACAATAATAATGTTTTTTTCAGCCTTGAGATTGAAAGAGAGAGAAAGACTTGTTTGTATTGAATGAGATATCCAAAACGTAAAAGTTATTTAAAGGGTGATGTTGAGATTCACATTATTTCGAAACCTCATAGCTGACGAGGTTTAATGTTGGCGAATTACATTTTATTTTAATATTTTCTTTAAAATAATCGATAATGTATATCAATAATAGTAGTACCTGCAAATAAACCACTTAACCCAGTTGCAAGTAATGGTGTCTGGGTACGCTTATTGATCTTCGCAAAAGGCCGAAATAGTACGCCATCACTGCCCATGGCATACAACACTCGAGGTAATGGAAACATAGCTCCAACAAGATTGGTACACAACGCAAAAACAGCTCCTATTGTTGCAATCCATTTTACTGAAGGAAGGTTCACCATACTGAAGGCTTTGGGGAATGGTGCGTCTGCGTCCTGGAACACGGAGTTGGACTGAATTATTCTACCTGGTTTATTGTTTCATTTGACACGGTTCCGATTTACACAGTACATGCATTCGTATTTACGAGATTATTAATCTATTATTCTATATAATCAGAAGTCAGTTCTTCCACTGTTTTGGCTAAATCGATTACAATTCTTATATCTTGATTCTTTCTTGACATACGGTTTCCTTTCTAACAATAACAGTACCTCTCAAAATTGGTGCCAAATGGACCAATCTACACAATAGAAATAGAGCAATTTAACTAATTTTAGTAGTATATTGTTTTATGAAATATAGGTACATTTTGCATCATTTATATAAATACTTATTTTAAAGTTGTGTAGCCCTATATTATAATCTGTGTTCTTTATATTATTTCATATGTACCTATATTAAACGATACATTCTATATCCTTACCAGTAAGTAATACGGAAGCATAAGAGTCAAAGATGTTGAAATAGAGAAATAAGCAAGGAATATAATGATCAAGGAAAGGATGATAGAGAGCGGTATGTTTCGCTTGGGATTCTTTGCTTCCTCGCCGGTGGTGGCCACGCAATCGAAGCCCACGAAACCGAAGAAGCATTTCGCTGCTCCAGCCATGACTCCAGCCAAACCGAATGGCATAAACCCTCCCACTCCGGCCTTGGCTGCATATTCTGGTGGAATTTTTGCTGGATCTATGCTCCAGTTTCCGGTATCACCTGTTGGTAGAAAGTTTTGTTAAATTACTATTTCCGTGGTATACTTCCTTTTTTCTTCGATCTCGTGTAATCATAATTTAAATCAGAATCTGCTGTTTTTATACAATGTTAGTAAACAATGCTGTTTTTTTATATGTAGTTACAGATAATTTACATTTGTAAATCAATAATTAAGACAACAATTTGTTGTTTATGCCGGAATGAAAAATGTCGTGAATAAAATCCTTAGAGTTCCCTTGATTGCATGTGTCCGGTTGTTTCTAAGATCTGGGTCCTTTTTACACAATGGGATCTATGTCTCGTTGGAGCTTGTCGGCAATAATCATCAAGGATTTTAGGTTCTTTGACTTATGTTTCATTATATAATATTTACTAGCAACCCGGCCCGGCTTCTCACTGGTAGCATAGTCATACATATAACTGTATTGGTTCACGTGGAGTACGCCAGTAAAGTTCCCAGTCGGCATGATATTTTCCGACATTTTCTACATCGTCATATTTAAGCCAATTATCAAAAAACCTTATGAATTATTTATCTAAGAATCACTCCGTCCAGTGATGGAAATCGTATGTAAATCCGTTTGGTAGTTTTGAGTTTATCGCGTTCGGACAGACAGGACTTTGTTTTATAATATGTAATTCAATTTTAAATCTATATATATAAAAGCGAAATACCACTCATCAAGAGATCTTCGAAACGATATGTCCGATTGACTTGATTAAGCACAGTTACTCCTTTCGCGATGTAGACACTCACTAAGAACGGATTTTGGGAAATTTTACCTCTGAGGGTCATACAAAAGTATGGGGTGAGTCAAAAAACATTCTTGAAATTTTATACCTACTTAGGACTCTTTAATAAAAATATTGAAACATGTGTATCAGCATTCATAAAAATTCATCAGTCAAGGGTGTAAAATAGGGGTTGAAAGTTTGCTATATAAAAACATTTTTTTGTTTAACTATTGTCTTATATTTATGCACACATGTCTATTGACGTGAAATTTAGCACGCGTACTATTCAATTTATAAAAATTGATCGCTTAAGGGGGTACAATAAGGAGGGATAGTACTAAGTATAATGAAAAAAAAAATGTATAGATTTGATGGTAATTATTAACCACACATGTACCTACTTTTCAATTATAAAATCCAGCATTTTTAAAGGACTTCACCGAGTTAATTTATGGTGTGAAATTTGTTTTGTATTATTTATTGTATAGGTAGTTTAAGAAACCTTTTTTTAACTATTTTTAAATCTATATGAATTGTCAATGAGTAAAAATAAAATGACGGCATGAAAATAACGACGTGCGGAGCCGCGGGTGCACCGCTAGTCATGTGTAATATTGTTGTTATCATTTAGGTACAACCTAATCTAATTGACCAAGTACCTATCCTTTGCCTAAATAATTACAGGGACGGTAGATATCTGAATAATTAATAATTGCTGCTTACTTTTGATAGCGCCGGCCACGACCACAGTGACGACAGTTAATAAATTCATTACCGTGAATAAATTATTGAACTTCGTTGATTCCTTCACACCAACTCCGAGGAGAACTGAAATCATTAACCAATAGAATCTTTA
The DNA here is from genome assembly GCA_947532125.1 of Saturnia pavonia. Lineage (NCBI taxonomy): Eukaryota > Metazoa > Arthropoda > Insecta > Lepidoptera > Saturniidae > Saturnia > Saturnia pavonia. Next base: position 16,717,519 of record OX383906.1, read on the forward strand.
TCTTCTAGTTAGGTATTAAAACCAATAGAAAAATAATAACATTAAATATATGTACAAAGAGCCTAGAAGGAGAATTCTTAAGTTCAGTACCCTGTGCATACCAATAGATATTTGGTGAATAGATTTTCAAATTAAAGCATGCAGATAAAAATTACCCAACAATCGTAAGATTTTGACTCGTATACTTCGATGCAGCGTCTAAGTTCGGTATCGCTGCAGCTTTTTTTCCTCTTTGAACTTGTGATACAACATATTTTTAATGATAAAAGACATTACTAACTTGTTGTGATAATAGCAACAGTAAACGCCAGGAAATCCGGATAATCAGCCAAGAAAGAGACTCTTATAGGAAGTGCTTCTGTCATGGTCTTCGCAATAGTGTTATTGAACATGGTATCTATATATAATGACATTCCTTTCGCCATGCTCGCTGTTCCGATGACGTACTCCAAAACGAGGTTCCAGCCGATCGTAAAGGCGACGAACTCGCCGACGCTGACGTAGCTGTACACATAGGCGGAGCCCGCTTTCGGAACGCGAGCTGCAAATTCCGCATAGCATAGACCTGGAATTAAGCGTAAAACAAGATTAAGTAATGACTGGTGCCAAGTAATTGGCAATAACTGAATGCGGAGGACTAAAAATCGGGCCTAATAGCAATTCATGGGTAAGGTCTATGTCCAATAGTGACACTAAGGCAGCAACACTAAATTACCACCATTAAGTTGGGACTTACAGAGCCAGAATAAAAATAAGTTTATTTTACTTTAAATATTAGACGCTTGTTAAGGCTAATTAAATACTAAAAAGTTTTTAAGGTCGGTGATCTGTCTAATTGATGATGATCTTCAATTGTATTATATTTTATTGTAATGGAATTAAAACTGTGCTACAACATAACAGTTTATCTGAAGGTAGCTACTCGCTGCAGCCACTGGCTTCATTTGTAAATAATCTATAAAATATTAATAAATTTGTAGTTTATCTTTTACATATAGTTTTTTACCTATAAATTAACTATATGAAGGACATTAATAACGAATATGCCGTTAAAATTTATTTGTCAGTATGTTTGTATATCCGTATTTAACTCAAAACGGTTTGGCCAATTGTTATGAATTTTGTAAACGAGAAGCTTATGTCATTGTTCAAATTATAGGCAACACAATTTTTGAAAACATTTTTTTGTTAATTCTCTGCCAATGTTGATGAGATTTTGTACACGGGAAGTATATATATGTAACTCATTCCATAATTATAACATTTGTCATTATCATAAAAAAATCAAAAACGCGATTCTAATCAAATTATGTAGACGGGAAACATACGTAAAGAAAATACAGTTACCACAAGTTGACTTTCTGTATGTATCTATTTTGTGATTCACATAAGTCACTTTTATGGTTTTGATTCATTAACAAATAGGTATGTTTTAAGATAAATTCTCATCGTCTTTGGATATAATCTCGCTGACTTAGTTATCATGACGCAGGATTAAAAGCGTCTGTTTTTTTTTTGTATTTTGAAAGATTTAAATTTCGCCAATGTAGTTAGAATGTCTTAACATAACTGCGTCGAAGAAACAAAACATTATTAGGATTTGTATACAATCTATCTTTCATACTATTAATATTTTTCTAACTTTTATGGACATGAACGTAACTTCATTGTATATTTACTTAATTCTCAAAAATATTTAAAACGTGTGAATAATAATATCTATATTTACTAATATAATAAAGCTGAAGAGTTTTTGTTTGTTTGTTTAAATGCGCTAATCTCTAGAACTACACGTCGGATTGGAAAAAATATTTTTGTATATGATAGCCAGATTCGTGAAGAATAACTTGTCATAGGCTAATAACTTCACGCTACGACCTTAAGGAGCAGAGCAGTAACTAAGAACGTCAAGGAATCGGGCAAGTACGGGAAGTGGAACAACGATAGGGCTGGGCTACACGGGCGTGTTGAGGGCGGCGACACGTGGAGTTTGTTGAATAAATTTAACACGGGTGAAACCGTGACGCACAGCTAGTTATTCACAACTTTTTCATTTTGGACCGTTTAAATTTTTAAACTGTTGTTTTAGTTTCTCCGCACGTATGCAAGATGAAAATTTACTGTTTGAAATTCTAAGAAAGCTATAAAATTCTTAATTTAGGAGTAGGCTCTTTGTTTTCATACTTATATAGCATATATTTACATTCATTAAGCTATACTATGATAACATCCAAGTTTTTAACTTGTTTATTACACATTAGAAGACGTGATCGTCATAAAAGTCTTAAAATAGAATTATTAACAACTCCTATGAATAAATACTGTAACAAAAAATACTCGTATATTTTGCGTGTTGCGAGCTGGCCTCTTTGCTACGCATTTTTTTAGCAAGAAATTTGAAAAATACATATTCTTATATTGGATTGTTCGAAGTAACATGCCATAACTGGTTTATCATTACGCTTGTTCTTCTAGTGATCAAGCAATAACGATTCTATTTTTTGTAATTATTGTAAGGTAAGAAGAAGACAGAATTTGTTAGGGATTTGTGAGTAGCAAAGAGAATGTTCCAAACACTCTATCATTTTTTCAGGATCACTTTAATTTTTGTTATATTTTACGTGAAATATTTATTTTTTCAATATACTGCTATCGAGTATTAAATTCGATTAAATTGACAGCAATGCGAGCGACGGCGGCGGTAGTGTGTCGTTATTTCATTGGTTATGTCATAGTTTTTAATTGGCGGTAGTTACTATAATTCGGCTTTTTAATTACGAGTAACCGATATAGATATATAAATTTTTTATGGTATGAAGTAGCAAACAAGCGTGCAGTCCATCTGATGTTAAGTGGTCACTCCAGCCTGTAACTATTTATAACCAAGTTTAGAAAGACTGGGGTCTAAATGAGGCTATGCATTAATAGGTTGCTACTTCGTACGTGCGGTAATGCGTATTGTCAACGGCACCATTCAGACCGGAACAAAACAGCGGCGGTGTTGCTTTCGCAGTCAAAGTTTGAATAGGTTCTTTGACTGTTATAAATTATTCTCCTATCACGTATCTATCAAAATTAAAAAAAAAAACTTTATTTATGTTAGGCTCTAAGAAGGCACTCATGAACATCAAAACAATATTACCGGTTCGCAAAATATTCCAGTCATCGAAAAGATCCGGCATGAAACTCGATCAAGTTTATCTTTTTTTTCAAATGTGCATAAAATATTTGCAATTAATAATCATATATATATTTTATTGAACGCACAGAGAGGGAGTCACTTCCAGACATCACTATCATTCACGTAATGAGCCACCCTATAGTCAACTTTGAACAATTAAACTTGCTTGAAATGGTCCTTGAAGCTTATCGCTTATTAACCCGTTAATGTTTCAAATGAAATCTGTTACCTAGTGTCCAATTATATTGTCAACAGTCTCAGAACAGTTTGTTTTACGGCATAGTTTGAATTACCTGCAAAAACAGAAGCTATGGCGGCGAATAAGAAGCTGAGCGTCACAGCGGGTCCGGCTACGGATTTAGCGACAGCCCCCGCCAGGACGTAGACTCCGAGACCGAGAGTACTGCCTACACCCAACATCGTTAGGTCTAGTAGACCAAGACAACGGTTCAGCTGAGTCGAGTCTTCATTATCATTCAAGGTTTTGCACCGGCGCAGAGCCGCGGTAATTTTCCAGCACCCCATCTGAAAAAAAAGAATATTGTGTTTTTCTATTATTTGACCGCTTAAAGACAAACGGTTCTTATAAGTGGACTAATAATCTTTAATTTATTGATCACAACTTTAAAAAAATGATAAGACAAAAGTTTTTTGTGTAATTAAGATAAATTCTACAATAAGCCTATGAAGCACATTACCTATTTGCCGGATGATAAATTGAAGAATCATGTTTAATTATCGAAAGGGTACCTACTACTCGTATTATAGAGTGGAGCAATAATCATTCATCACTCACATCACATCATTCAAATAAGTGAATGATACTGATGTCAAGACATGACTCCCTCTCTATACATTTTTTTTATAATTCTCGTCACATCGACTGTACTGTACCAAACACAACGGCGACCACCAAGAGATCGAAGTCCATCAGCGGTCGCCGCTGTCATGCCGCCCTGCTTAAATATCTCTTCAAGTTACGCTTGAAGGACCCGATGTCATAAGAAGGAGGGACACCGGCTGGGAGACCGTTCCACAGTTTCACGGTACGACAAAGATAAGACAAATAGAACTTTTTAATTCGTGCCGAGATGGCTTTTTTTTGTTTTTTTTTTTATCCTAGCACGGCATAGTGACTACACTGTACCTGATGGTGAGCACAGTGCAATCCAATAACATCGGCGACTACCGTGGGATTTACAATCCGTTGATAGTCGTCGCTGTCATGCCGGCCTGCTTAAATATCTCTTCACTTTATGTTTGAAGGACTCCATGTTATAGGAAGGAGGGAAAACACTGGCTGTAAAACTGTTCCACAGCCTCACACTACGGCAAAGAAACGACGTAGCGAATTTCTTTGTTCGAGCCGAGATGGAGGTAACCGTAAAGCTGTGGCTCCGGAGACCAGCGCGCGTGGTTTTGTTGTGAAAGGGAGAAGAGGGAATAAGGTTAAACAGCTCTTCAGAACACTCGCCATGATACAGACGGGTAGAACACGCTTAGCGAGGCAATGTCCCTACGCAACTGAAGCGGCTCGGAACTTGGTAACATCTGCATCATTTACAATGCGGACAGTCCGTCTCTGCAACCTGTCCAGGGCTTCGAGGAGGTACTTTGCGGATCCATCCCAGAAGTGCGAACAGTATTCCATACAAGGCCGAACTTGTGCCTTGTAAAGCATATACAGCTGTTCGGACGTGAAAAACCGTCGCACCTAGTTCAGGACTACGAGTCTCCGAGATGTGGCGGAGATGACACTCCCGATGTAATCCCTGGAGTTAAGGTCGCTGCAAATATCCATACCTAGGATACTGAGGCTGTCACGCTTTGCTAGCGAGACGTTCTGAAGAGTGAGGAGAGGGGAAAACGGGGATTTTTTCGTAGAAAACGCGCACACCTGAGTTTTCTTGGCATTGAACTCAACCAAGTTACTTGTTCCTCATGTAGATACACGTTGCAAGTATTGGTTAAGTTCAATGACAAGTTCCTCCCGTCTCTTTTCTGTTTCTTCCCGACAACATGAAGGCTTGCTATAATAGCACCCATGAATGGTGCTGTTATCTGCATAGCAATGAGTATGACCTAAAGGTAACATATCATTGATATGCAGAAGAAACAGAGTGGGCGAAAGCACAGAGCCTTGAGGAACTCCAGCGTTTATCGGCATGAACTGCGAATCACATCCTTCCACAAGGACACGAATTCTGCGTTCATGTAGAAAGCCGGAGATCCATTTGCAGAGGTTGTCGGGAAGTCCATACGCCGGAAGTTTAGAGAGAAGACCACGGTGCCAGACCCTATCAAAAGCCTTCGCTATGTCAAGACTGATCACCAGAGCCTCGCCATGCTTATCAATTGCTTCCCCCCAGCGGTGCAGTACATACGCCAGAAGATCACCCGTTGATCGATTCTGGCAAAAGCCATATTGACGATCATCAATCAACGAGTGATCCTCTAGGTAACGGACAAGCTGGGTGTTGATGCTCCCCATCCCCTAAAAACATAAATAATACTCAAATCATTTAAAACAAATATCAAAAAAAGTAAAATTAATAAACTAGATCGAGTTTCTTGCTGGTTCTTCTCGTTAGGGATGTTTTGTGAAACGTTGGTAGTGTTTTGACATATAAGCGCTTTCTAAGGTTCTTAATTAAATAAAGAATTTTAGATTTTGATTTCGATTTGTCTTATGGTTCGAATCCCGGTATTTATCAACCACTTTACTAACAATAAATTTCATAAGTATTGGATGGTGTAGAGAAATAATGTAAGGAACTCTATATTATTCGGCGTTTGAAATCGCCAATAGGTATAGGCTGGCGCAGCCTGGTGATGCAGCTAGTGAAGAAACAGCACTTTTTGAAAACGCCCGAGTCGTGGCAGATAAATTTTGCTTTGATACACTTATTACATATTTATTTTGATCTTTGTATCTAGAAATTCAATATTTTTAACCATAGAAGCGTTAGTCCATAGTACATAATTATAATTCAGTACTCAATAATGTATGTAACCTTGAATAAATGAGTTAACCCAAAAAACTATCATAAAGTATGCTATTTGTCTTAACCGTGTTATAAATTATTGTTTAGTTATTGTAATTACTTTGTTTCAAATTTAACTTGCACGACATGTTGTGCTGCATGCAAATGAAATCACATTTATGTTTCACCATTGTATGGGCACAAATCCGCAAAATAAAAATACATCGAATAATTAAAGCAGGGAAGCACTGCTTTAACCAACATTACCAGACTTCCCATTATCAGGAAACCACTTTATCATTGAATACGAAATATCATCAGATCCAGGAGATGTATCACACTATTTAATACTTTTATCTAGCTCTTGCATAGAGATTTCAACTTCCAACTTAGGTTTGTTAGATACTTAAGGAACTTAAGGAAATTACCTGCGTTTTATGAGCTCCACCCTACACTGATAAACCATAAGTAATAACGGATTAATATATAGCAACATAAAGTAAGTTTAATCTGGATGTGAAATGATTATTAATACCCTTTAAAAAAAAAAATATATATATAAAGTTAAGATTGGCCAGTCCGATATATTATCCATCGCTATTAGTATGATCCATTCAATGCACAATTTAATGATCTTTTTAAGTTTGTTTATTTCAAGTGGAATTATATCTTAATCGCTCTTTCATACGTATAATTGTATTCAGATATGATTTCTCGCAGTCGTCTTTCTATCAAATAGATAAAACATATTGTAGCAAACGCTATGTCATTCCCTTTACAGTTGAGACAGGTGAATGTTTACGTTTCGCAGTCATCATATTTGTCAGCGCATTCCCGATTTCTTTTACATTCTGTTCATTTTATATCTTCAACGAAGTCATTTGTCTCTAATAGCGGTTCGTAATTAATTTTTTCTTCTTTCATGTCGTTTTCGTTGATACTGTCAATAATTAGTAGTACCGTCTTTAATTCCGAGTTCGCGCAATGTATACCGCCATCATTCATTAGCACGGCCGCTGATAGCGCACGAGTGAAGAAATAGAGTTATCGGAAAACGTAAAAGCGTAAATGAGAGTTACAACAAAAAACATTTGAAATGATTGCGAGCTGTTCGCTCACTGCCATTATAATAATGATTAAGTAATAATTTGTTCTAATGATGGATATGATGATGGAATGATATAAAAAATATAAATAATAAAAACATTATTTAATCTTTAAAAAACTGAACTTTAATATAAATATATTCAAGCAAGACAAACAATTATACCGTAAAGCCCAATATTAACATCTTAGACAAGCCAAATTCATTATAACCCACATACTTTAAAAGTAAAGTGCAGTCAATTTTCTCAATATATCCCGATTTTTATGCATTATTTACAGATGGGTCTAAATTAGAAAATGACAGTGGACCAGCATTTTTAGACCTACAAACTTTAAATCATATCAAATTAAGAATTACAAGTAAAATACAAATTTTGGACCACAATAAATATTCAAGTCCATGAGTCGTGATATTTATTGACTGTCTAACCTGGGACATATAAATTGTACTCTAAGTATTTGATTTAGATACAATAAAGCGCTCTCCACTCTTTGCAGTATATCTCAAGATGGGCTTTAGTACAAAATATTCCTCACGATAAAAATTGTATATAATTTTATGGTCTACATCTTTATAATAATTTTCAAAATTCATTTAGGGTATAGTAAACCAGATATTTACGAAAATATCAGATTTGTTACCTTTGACCTTTAATATCTAGACGCGTAGACGATATTTTTTTAGAAATGTGACATCATAATTAAAAAATGTAAAACGTTTTATTTTTTATTTTATGGTGCATAGCAATGCACGTATTTCATCGAAACCCCTCGCCCCGTACCTCACAACATCTTAAGATGAAATAACAATATCGCTCGATACCTAAAAGACACTGTAAGATGAAAACATATATTATCTACGCCGTGTGTGATATTCCATTGGATTGAATAGCGAGCGACATTTTATCTTAAGATAAAATTATATAGCATCTTCGCCGTGTATTATGCGCTTTAGGTAATGTACATTTTTGGAATTTATAATCCAAGGAATTATTTTGTCACCATTTTGCTACGAAATATATCTATATTAGGGTGGCCAAAAAAAAACATTATTTTAATTCTTACTAATCATATTAAAATATGTTAATTTAACATGCTTTAAGAATTCTCACCCAAAAATCTATTCGTTGTATTTAAAGAGACGCAAAAAAATTTTTTCTTTTCAAATTATTATAAAATTACAAAAATATTTTTAATATTTTGCCATGTAATTATTATGATCTACTGTTGACATTATAAGTAGTCTGAAAATTTTAAGTTGATATTTCATTTTATAGAGGTCGTTTCAAAAAAATCAGAATACTTATAATACGAAACGTAAACAATTTTAAACGCCGAGAAACAAAAAATCTTTCTGTCCCTTATTAACAATACTGGAATTAAAAAAAAATACCTAGTTGATCAACATTAAAAAAAATCCAGTTTATTTTTGGATGATAATTTTTATACGTGTTAACATATTAATTTTATGGGCTACATTAAACTATGTAAAAATTAACACTTAGGATTAAATAAAAAAAAATCTGTAAATAATTAATATTTAGCACAGTGTTTACTAAACGTTGGCTACTGACGAATGTAATGTTATATTTGTGTTATATATACATTGTTTTGATATTGTATATTACTAGCGGTGACCCACTGCTTCACAAGCGTTTTTTACATAGTTATTATTATCGTCTCGTAATTAAATACTTAATTTTACTATTGCCAATTCTTAAAGCTTATCATATGAGGAATGATATGTATTTAGTAGCGTATACAATTTTAACGAAATCCGGCTGACTAATAATAAAAATTTAACTTTGCTTTACGATTCCTAAAAGTATTCTTGACAATTCTTATAGCCCATTAATCATGAAATGTCCTACAAAATTTAACATCAAAATCGACTAATAATTAATAAAACTTTGATTTTTGGGAAGTATTTATTTACGATTTCTTAAAGTATTATTTAAAATTCATATACACTATAAATTTACCATTTAAATAAAGCCTGTACATAATTTCAGACGAATCGGTCAAGCCGTTATTGAGTTAAATACGGACATACAAATAAAAAGACAGACACAACAAAATATAAACTTTTTAATGGCAAATTAGTGAACAGTGTCCTTTATATTGAACGTCTATTGTGGAAGTAGAAAACATGTACAGACATAACTACAAATTCATTAATATAGATAATTAAAAATTGATGAACAAATTTATAATGAATAATTTTTCCTCCAAATCGTGATAGTTAATGAGGTAGGTATTGGATTTACCATCTTTTAAATAAAATGTATTTAGGAAAAAAATTGGTAAATACATCTTATACACTCCATTCTGATAAAAAAAACTACTCGATAAAAATTCAATAATTATAATTGATAACAGGAAAAGAATTACTCGGAATCCAAATGTAACACTGATAAGAAAAAACCCAACTTAAAATTAATTTCAATAACTAGAGTAGAATAACTAAATGTGGGCTAGTGCTTTAATATGTGTTAGTAACATTTCTCGAAAATAAACAATTGGGTATTTTATGTATTTTAAAGCTTGATCATAATTATGATAATAGTCAATTGGAAAAACTCTTAAAACATTTTTTTTATTAATAATAAACAATTTAAACTTGTTATATTTTAAAAAGAATCACATAACTACGATCGCACCGCGATTGGTCGCCAGGTTTGTGACGTCATAATGTTAAAGGAATTTCATCGATGAAGAGTCAAAACACTGTATCAGCAGATGTTAACATTGTGACGTCACACGCTCTCGGGTTTGTTCGGGAACGATCGGTGCGTTTTCGATACTGTATTCAAAAATTATTTATTATTTTGAAATAACTTTTCAAAAGTTATTTCTACTTTTAAAATATTGCGAAAAAAAATAATAGTTTTATTATAAAACTTATACATGATCTTCCCAGTTGTCACAAAAATAATAATTCAAAAACCTAGTTGAAAGACGCTACAAACGATCTCTATAGCATTCATTTCGTAAGGTACATATAGGTATCTTATTTTATTGATGAAAGTTATGACTACATACTGTAAATATATGTTTGATTTGTAGAATATATGATTAATTTTATGTATTTTGGTTAATTAATTACTCGTGATGTCTTTCTTGTTTTGTAAAATACGAAGTCAAGTTTATTTCGGTCAATAATTTTGAATATGGGCTATCACTATGGTCCTAAATATAAGCTAGCCAATATTTAGGTACTAGTACTTGGTGGTCGAATATCTGTTTCTAAAGTGTACTTACATATTTCTTTCAGAATGCCACCGACACGATCAAAAGAACCAAGAAAAAATTCGGATGAAGACCAAATGGTTAACAAAATAAAAAATGTTCGTGGAAGTGAAAGTTGTCCATAAAAGTTGTTTGTGAGAAGAAATTCGTGAAAAGAGATTTTTGTAAATCACATATCCAGATTTTTCTTAAATCACATATCCAAAGTAAGTAATAAATTAAGTAATATCTTACACTTGCCAAGATGATTTGATATCTTATTATTGATATTTTCTTAAAAGATAAATAAGCTTAGTTTAGTGCTCAATTTTGATAATATAGTTTGTTAATAAAACTATAAGACTGTTTAATATTATATTAAAAAAGGAAATAAAATGGATTTTTTTTTCACCCAAAAACAAAATGTTAGCCTATATTTAGTTACTCTCGTCTAATACCAGCAAAAGAATAGCAATGAAAAGCAATAATGGCTCAGTGGTAGCGTGTACGGACATCGGGTCGATGGACGTGAGTTCCAATCCCTGCAATGAGCCTGTGCCTTCGGTGAAGTAAAACATTGTGATGAAACATTAGCATAATGGTAGGGTATTTTCTAATGCCCGCCTGGCTAGCTACCACCCTTAAGTTGAAAATCTGTCGCCAACCACCAATAGGTGTGTTCCTGCAGCTACACTTGAGAGCCAGTCCTCTCACTAGACTTAGCGTGTTACCATCTTGGGCCACATTATCACTTAAGATCAGGTGTGATTGTGGCCAAAACCTGTAACGAAAAAAAACCACCACGACATCCATGTTTGCCACAAAGCAGGAGCGCTCGTGTACCTGTCTTTTGGTGTAAAATATGGGCTTAGTAACACGCATTGGTATGCCAGGTGTTCTAATCAGTACTCAGAACCTATTAATTGGACAAGTAGATAATGGATAAAGTGATAGTTCTAATTATTAAGAACTCGCGTGCACTACAGAATGTCGTCTGTCGAGCGCAAGCACGAATCATGCTGCACCCGCTCAAAAGATGGAGGACAAAAATGCTTATTGTGGGTGATCCTTAGAAGATAGATATATGGGGATTGCTGACTTTTTGGTAGGTCTCTTTGAGATCCCCAATTATGTGCTACATTAGTTTGATATATCTTGTATCTCGTTACTCAACGTAAGCCATTTAAGCGCCCCAAACGCATATTTTTTCGAACTGTTTCACCATGGTCGCAACTTCTTATTTCATATGTTACCTTATCTTATAACCTGGCCAGATAACATAGCTATGAATTAAAATAAAACAATGTAAATCGGATAAGTGGTTTTCACGTGAAAAGAACATAAACGGTCGGACAGACAGACAGAGAGACGTTTAGTCTTATAATATGTATAGATATAGATGATGGTGATAATAATAATATAAATGACTACCCGTTTCTTGTGTTATCTTTTAATAATTTCAATATTAAAATATCGTAATCCGCATACTAAATAATTATGGGTATTCGGTCCGTAATCGTATTATAAGGTGTAGATTGCATTAATGTTAGGCAACATATTATAAAAAATCATATTAATTTTTAATTATTGATTTATAATGAATTTGCTGTAACCTCATGAAATCCATACTTTTTCCCCTATACATACATACATTGTAATAAACATTGCATACAACACATAACAATTTTTACTTTAATCTCTGATTATATCAGTATCAGTTAATTGTACCGTCTCTTGTGTTATTTGTTTTACCATGGAATACACGTATTTCAGCCCGTCGAGCGGCGACAGCGAAAGAAAAAAAGGTCATCGCGTGTTTCGAAGGTGTTTTACTAATTTGAAGACTTAAAACAGGCTATTCTCGCAAAATCTTCCCTATAATCACAAAAATACCCTGTATTATGTATTGAAAACCAACAAATCGCTTGTTTTATTTCAACGATCGATGATCAGTTAATTGATGTTTTATCAACACTTATAATTGATTATCATAAATAATATTCTCTTTTTATATTAAGTCTTTACCTATGAAATTGCCGTTTTGTATGAAAAAATTTAAACGATGTTTTTTCATGTATTTTTTATTTGTATTAATCGAAGTAATCACCCATGCAATCAATGCATCTTTGCCAGCGCAGTGGCAGTTTATTGATGCCCTTCTTAAAGAAATCAGCTGGACGGGAGGCAACAAATTCTTCAAAGGCATTTTGTACTGCCTCTCGGGTATTGAATTTTTTACCCGCCAAGGAGTTATCCAAATTCTGGAAAAAGTAGTAGTCTGTAGGCGCAAGATCTGGTGAGTAGGGCGGATGACGGAGAACTTCCAAACCCAGTTCTTGCAACTTGGAGACCGTCTGTTGTGCAGTATGAGGTCGCGCGTTGTCGTGCAGGAGCAGCGGAGACGAGCGATTGACCAATGCTGGTTGGAGATGTGCCAGCTTCTCCATCATTGTGTTCAGTTCTTCACAGTACACATCTGCAGTAATGCTAACCCCGTTTCTTAAGAAGCTGTGATGAATCACACACGCGCTAGACCACCAAACAGTGACCATCACTTTTCTAGGGGTAAGTTTTCGTTTAGGGCATTGTTTAGGTGCTGAACCAGAATCCAACCAACTTGCTGAGCGCTTGCGGTTATCAAACAGAATCCATTTTTCATCGCAGGTAACAATGCGGTTCAAAATTCCTTCATTTGTGTGTCTGTTGAGCAGTGCAAGGCACGTCTTGACGCGTACTTCACGGTGGCGATCATTGAGTTCGTGGGGCACCCATTTGTCAAGCTTTTTTACTTTGCCAATTTGACGCAAATGGACCAATATTATTTTGACGCGAACGTCGAAAGCTGCTGCTAATTCAGCCGTAGATTGTGTATCATCAGCTTCCACAATCGCCTTTAATTCGTCATTGTCGACCAAAGTCTTCAGCCGACCGCGAGGTTCATTTTTCAGGTCGAAATTCCCAGAACGGAAGCGAGAAAACCAATAACAGGTGGTGTGTTGGTTTGTAGTGTTAGCTCCGTAAACGTCGTTGATGTTGCGTGCCGCTTGTGCTGCGTTACTGCCACGACGGTACTATATTCCATAATTACTCGAATTTTTAACGTATCCATGATGACAAAAAAGATTGAAATGCGATGAAAATGTAACACTAATCAATAAACAAATGACTACTTTTGGAAAAAGAATTCCATGTTTTTAAAATAAAATTAATTTGAAATTAGAATTCTTAGCCAAACAAAAATTATTTTGATTTGAAATGGCCAGTACTGCAGAACGGCAATTTCATAGGTAAAGACCTATTAGACGTATTTTTCTGTCTGACGAATTTACTTTTTGTTAATACTCAATTTAGTTCCCCATTTAATTTACGTACCGCAGTCTAAAAATATATGAAAATCGATTTTTAGGAGTCAACTCAAAAAAATACAATAACAGTCCAAATTAAAACGAATTCTATGAAAACTCAAAACATATCCAAGATTCCGTTGTGAAGCGACTTACATCGACGACAGCCTCGGGCACACTTTCTCGCGAATTTTTACGTCACTTTGTAGACAGACACTATTGTAGTCACAGTATACACTGCATTCTAAACACAAGCACTCCTTAGACTCAATGACAAACACTGACGAAACTGTTTTGAAGATTGACCTTTAGTTTGGAAGGGGATTTAGACAAGGTACTCACGTCGTAATATTTGTAGTTAAAATTCTAAGTCTTTTTTAACGCATATGTTTTGTTATTATTAACTCAACTATTACATTCATTAGGACTTGGAGCATTGTATTTCAAAAGATGTGTATAAGGTTCCACTTAAACTGAAGGTCACGGAGTTAATTACGTGTAGGACAAACTGTTGATATGATAAAGTAATACATTTGTTAGTTCTTATTTGCTGACCATAGTAATAGCTTAGTATACTTAATTTTGAATTATATTAGCACATCTAATAATACATAAAGTAATAAAAATTGTTTTTTATTTTTTTAATATTGTCTACTCTAATTAGACTATTTATACAAATTAAGCAATTACAAAAAACAGTACAAAATGTATTAAAGGCATCATTAAAATCAACTTTTGTATTGTCTGTAGTTTTAATCAATTGTTCCTAAAGGGCAGTAGCAAATGTTAGGATACCTAGTATGTTATGATGAGGTTGCATATGCGAATAAAATATGTGAGTGTATTTACATAAAAGTCTCTATAAAAATTAAGAATTAAAACTAAAGTCTTCCAATCGCATCCGAAGAGGTTTATATTTCATATATTTAAATATAAGCGTCCGAACTAACGGTCTATAACCGCATTTTTTTAAATTAAACATTAAATTTACCGGTAATAGAGTCGTGGTGATCCGAGTGGTTTGGACCAGTTAAATATTAATTCGATTACCGCATGTTCGAGTTTCGTCATATAGCAACGAACTTTCAGAATTCGCGTACAGTTACTAATTGTACTAATAATTATTGGCTGACGGTGAATGAAAACATCGTGAGGAAACCGGAACGCCTGAGAAATGTTCTTGTAGTTACCAACGCTTCTAATCGTCAATACGTTGTCAGATGACTTGGTCTTTAAGCCTGTGCACTCCCTCGACATTTACCCTGGTACTGCTGGTATTATTATTATTGGTAAGTATTATAGTTAGAACTGCATGAATGTAAATGGGTTCATTAGAAGAAACGATCATTGTAGTAACAGCCTTGTATAGCTCGCACGCCCAGTTTAGAAGGATATTAAAACATATAATATAACAAGCCCTTACTTGACAGTTACTAATATAACACAACTATCAAATAAGGCTTAGTTTATAATAGATATTCTAGTAAATATCAAGTAGATGTATTATCAAAGATTGATTTTTCTCGCTTGTTGTTGAGACGGTTGTGTGGCTTGTGAGGCTGGCATGGGTGTTTGAAATATCAAGGTTTAACGCTCCTTACAACTCAGACTCCATACCTATTTATGTTTCTCACATTAATAAGGCGCTGCGACATACTTGTAAATAAAACGTAAATGTAAATTATAATTCGATGAAATTACAATAAAAAAAAAACCTTATATGTTTGGTGTTTTGGCCACAATTTCACTTGAAGTTAAGTGACAATGTGACCCAAGATGTTAACACTAGAGGGGTCCCTCAAGTGCACCTGACTGAACACTGCTTGGCGACAGATTTTCAACGTGGGAGTAAAAGCTAGATAGGCGAGTATTTGAAAATGCTCTATTACGATGTTTTCCTTCAAACTCAGTATCATTGTCGGATTTGAACCCACATCATTATATACGATGTCCGAACACGCTAATACTGAGCCATTATTGCTGTTACGGTGTTGTTGGAAGAGAGCTTTATAAAAGTGGACGAGTAGACTTATATTATTGTGATTGAGATATTAATCCAAAAAGTCAATGTCCAAAAATAATTAATGAAGATACTAAAGCATGGTGGTAAGGTATTTTAAAGTGCTCGCCTGTCTACTTATCAATCTCAAGTCGAATCTGTCGCCAGATGCCCATGAGAGACATGAAAAATTATCTAAATTACAATTTTTATCAGCAAATATACTCCGTGATAAAATGAACTGTTTCTGTTGTCAATAGACTGACGTACGAATGTGAACGCAATCCACCTTGGCCTTCACACGTGAATTGTCACGAACCGATTTACCTAGAGCAGAAACGGATTATAAAAAGTTCATTGCATCGATGATTTCTCAGTCAGCTGTGATAGGTCGAAAGAACCTCGTGACTATTTCTATTTCAGTGCATAAATAGGTATTTACGATCGCGATCCCTCAGCGCTAATAATAATTGAGTGTAATTATGATCATTCGGTTCGAGACAAATGTTATTCATCTGCTCACTGTTTGATATATTATAATGTATTAAGGTTTTTAAAGTTAAAGCAAAACGTTATTATCTCTGTAAATAATGACTTACGAGGATATACATATCTAAGTTATCAAAGTAAGTTTATCTAAGATATACAGTTAAGTATCCAAGTTCCATAACAGTTCCTTTAATTATAGCTTTAGGAATGTATGTTCTTCAATTCATTTACAAAAACAATGGGCCCTGGCCCATTCGGTTTATGAACATCCAGACTAAGCAACCCCCTTCAGAACTTCCTTTTGCGAGATATTAATTTCCGATATGGAGTATTCGCACCACCAGACGGTAGGCGATACGGCGTTTTCATCATCGCTCATAGTCGAGTTCGAGGCAACGAAAGCACCTAAGAGGATGGCCTTCTCTTTAGCGCTATGAGCCAAATTGCAAGCTGCAATGACGACTGACAGAAGTTTCCCTCGACAGCCTTGGCGAGCAACCAAAAAGCACGACACACAGATGGGTCTAGCTGCTAGCCGCGCACGGATCCTACCGATGAAATCGAATTTACCTCTTGCTATGTTTTATATTGGACCTCGAGGTATATCACGCCAGATATTTTTGGGCCGTGACCCAAGTTTTTCTTATTTTTACAGTCCCTGATGGTAAGCACAGTACAATCCAAACACAAAGGCGACCACCAAAAACTCAAAATCCATTGGTGGTCGCCGCTGTCATGCCGGCCTGCATAAATATCTGTTCACGTTACGCTTGAAGGACCCGATGTGGTAAGACGAAGGGAACACATTGGCCGAGAGTTGATTCCACAGCTTCACGGTACGACAAAGATAAGTCATGTAGAACTTTTTAGTTCGTGCCGAGATGGAGGTTACCGTAAAACTATGCCTCCGAACCCCTGCATGTGTGGTTCTGATGTGGAAAAGAGAAGAGCGAATTAAATTGAATATCTCTTCAGAACACTCACCATGATACAGACGGCAGAACACACTCACTCACAAAACTACATATTTATTACTATAGAAAGTATATAAAGAAATAGCACGATATGACATACTGTTCGCTCCGAGACAATTATTTACACAAACATAATTATAACAAAGCAAAGTGATAAAAACACTAAAAATATAAGAAGTTAAGTGTTGTGTTAACAAGATATATAATCTTGTAACTAAATCCCTTCATAATCCCTGTTATTGAGTTATCTTCAATGCGGCTAAATGACCATCCAAGTATCATCACGCCATACTCCTAGTGGAGTAGGCAGAGATAATGGTGTCACTTCTTTATTCTTCAATGCGGCTAAATGACCATCCAAGTATCATCACGCCATACTCCTAGTGGAGTAGGCAGAGATAATGGTGTCACTTCTTTATATGTTAAAAAATCATATTTACATTTCATTTACTTATCTATTTACTTTATCCCGTTTCTGTAGCTGCATCGCCAAGCCAAGCATTAATGAAAGCATCCATTCATCCATTAATTTATAAACAATCTTGGCTTTTGTCAATTATGAATTTAAAGTTTCAACTCCTTCGATTACCGATTACAATTCGAGAGGTCTCTTGTAGTAACAAAAGATTCCAGAACGGCAAGTTTGACTCCAAATAATAAAGTAGAATCAGAAATATAAAATAAAATTATAAAAATCTTATAATTGATTGCACGTGTTTAGCCGTAGACGTCTGATCGGTAAGTCTGAATGAATAATGTCTCTTTTCAATTCTTTTCAAGTATTGTTCTATATTTTAAATTTAAAAGGTTCTTCCAGCCAATGAATACAATCATTGTATATGGCCTTCTTATTTATATGAACGTAAAAGAAGTTTGACATACAATATTTAAATAATAAATTACCTAAAGAACTAAAGATGCGATGCCTTCGGAAAGCGACCGAAAACACGATAAATGAAGTAATGAGAAAACAAATAAGGTGAAATAAATATATATAATTAAAGGATAAAAATGATTGTTAAACAATCATTACAATCTCTTTTAACATTTCTGTTTCTACATTTCACATAATCGCATGGATCGAAGCGATGAAGGCCTATACGCGTGTTCCGATAGCTGCTCTTGAAAACCATTCCCTATAGGCTTAGCGTGATATCGTCGTAGGTCATATCGGTGAAACTGTGGTCATAAAGGTATAATAAAAAAAAAAACTTTTGGTAATTATTTTAGCACCGAGCAAAAACTTAAAAACCTTACAGTGCGCAATGAAACCTTGTGACTAATGTTCTTGTTTATAATTCTCAGAATGCAAGTTAATATCGTATCAAATTAGAATTATTCAGTTGAAAGTTAATGCACGGAATTACCTATTAATTCGGCTTCCGCATTCTTCAGTATTTCTCAATTTTATTCTCTGTAAACGTTATCCACATTTACATCCCAATTAAACTATTTTAAGTTTATAATAACTATACATCGAAAATAAATAAAACGACAATATACATAATTGATTAGAGACTACAATACACAACCCCAGTGTTCTGGTGCTTAAAAGTCATGTTGAGGTAATATTTATATTTAAATAAAAAAACAAACGTTGAAGGTCAACATAATTGATATATGTATAAGCCTTTATATTAAAATGGTACTTTAATATTTTATGTACTAAAACCTTATCATATATATATATAGATTATATATCTAAACTAAATTATAAAGAGGAAAGATTTAATTGTTTGTTTGAATTGAATAGGCTCTGAAACTACTGGACCGATTTGAAAAAATCTTTCACCATTCGAATCCTACATTACCCCTGGTGAACATAGGCGATAGAATAAAAAGTTAGGGATCCGTATGATAATTTATAATTTTTTGTTAAATACCCGTGCGAAGCCGGGGTGGTCCGCTAGTTATAGTATAAAATTATAGTATATAGATAAAAGAGTCGTAAAAATCAGTCGTGTTGTTTCTGAAAAAATCGCACACATACAAACAGTATTAGAGTTCACGGTCTGTTGACTATAACTATTATAAGAAGCAAAAACAGTATATTACGTATTGGTCTATGAAAAAACAGTAGGCTGTCGGCGTGGGTCCTGCGCGCCATCTGTCTTCTTTATTTCTTCTAATAAGTTAATATATTCTAATGAAGAACAAACATAGTCAGCAAGATATTGTATATTTGAATAATGGGTTTTCAAGGAATCTATCGCTGTCGTGTTTCCCTGTTACCTCCTTCAAAAGAGGACCGATCCTTCAAAAGAGGACCGATTTTCATATTTTTTCAAATATGAAAGACACATAAGAAGGATTCGGCTATGTCTGTTTTTTTTTATTATCGTCTAATTTGTTTGCCGAATTTCTGATACAACTGGGCAATTTTTCTGTAATTTTAGATGAAAAAATCTACACAAGAATATGGCATTGGTAAGTATAGATTGTATGGTATAAAAATGTTCACTTTAGAACAAGAGTGCTAAAACCGTCGATGGGAAGAACTTTCCGAACCGTCGTGGGAATTACCGAGCTGTATAAAATACTTTAAAAGTATTGTGGTACCTAACTAAATGTAAGCAAAATTAGGTATAGCAGATAATTTCCTAAATTTGATATATTTATTATCATTCACAAATAAAAATATAATGTAATCACTCAAATAATATATCTACACGACATTTAAATACATATGGAAATAAGGATAGCCTGGATAGTACCAACATCAAGATAAAATCTGTCGCATAAGCTGCATTTGAAAGCCAGTCTTCCTAGGCTCAGCGTGCAACATCTTGGGCCACATCGCACTTAAGATCAGGTGAGATAATGGCCACAACGCTAAACCTATTACGATAAAAAAAAACTAAATGTTTACCACATTAAGAATCTTTATATATTAAAGATTAGATTACCTGAAAAGAAATATTCGCGTTTGAAATAAATACTTTTTGTATATTTTTGTACAGATATAGGTACTTATTTGAAATCAACATTTTCAATAATGAATATAATTATCGCAATCGTTAATTAACGAACACCTGTCATCTTGCTTGCAGTTGGCACTCGGTAATTAAGTGGCGTCATATGAAAATTACGCAGATGGTTTGGAGTTTCATGTATCAACGTCCAGAGAATTATGATCCGTGATTTCGTACAAATTTAAGTAGTAAAATCTATTTTATACATTTTTTTTTTTCGTAATACTAAATCGGTATTCTATCATTTGCGTCATGAATATTTTGTGGTAGATCGTCGACACTATATATACATTTGAGCATCCGTGCTCTAGAACATTATCAAGGAATAAAACAGGGGAATGCTAAATACCGCCAGTATTTCCTTTTCAATGATTACCTGCGCGAACTATTAAATTTATTTGGTCTTAGTACTTAAATAGTGTTATGGAAATTCTATAAATATGTAAATTTATAGCTTAAACTTGAACACAATATAGTGACATTGGAATGTCAACGTTCTCGTAAAGAATGCCGAGCGCTGTACAGATGACTTAATATAATGTATTTTCATGTACAACTATGTTCGTGGCAGATATGACTAGGTTTGCTACCTGTACTTTATAGTAAAGTATTGTATGTTATTTCGGGCAAGTATACTGTGTAGTTTATATGAACAAAAAATAACATGAAAATACTTTATTCCATATAATTTGATTTGTCTGTTTCTATTTTACGTAAACAGTTAAAATTAATGGAACTTTATTGAAGGTATACTCAATCAATCAAAAATATTTTATTTTGGTCCTTATGAATGTCAACACACTAGTACCGGTTCGGAAAACATACCAATCATCGACAAAACAACTGCGTTGGGTTTTCATCATATTATCAATGATAATAATTAAAATAAACAAAAATTACATTGTTTTTTTAAATAAAAAACAGATCTTCCAAATTAAAAAAAAACATCGGAATATTTAAAAAAATGATTTAAATCAAATAAATTCGATTTATTTGTTTTTGTTTGTATTATTAATTTTATGAACCCTGCCATTAACAATTAATATACTTTATTGGTTCAAATAAAAGGTGGCAACCCTAGAGACGAATGCAGTATGAATATCTATTTATAGTGTGTACGTTCAGGTGTATCTCCACTTCAATGTTACTTTAAATAATCGGTTAACATATTTTATCCGAGTACTATAGACGTCATTATATTTATATAACACAGATCATGTTTTATTGAATATAAATGAACAACAGAAAAATAATATATTTAAGAAACAATTTCATCATATTATTCCAAGCACTAACTGACTACGAAGTGACCAAGGTTAGAGATGTCACATTTTGAAAATATATTAGCCAACAAGGAGCACGTCTCGTAAACTTCACAGAGACTGCAGCCTTTATGTGTATGTAAATAAAATCATGTAAAGGGGTCAAATAACATCTTAACATTTAAGAGAGAAAAGTCACTCACTTGCACGTGGTGCACGTTGCTGAGTAACGAACGAAGAACTCGCAATAGCACTTAGTGGGTTTGCAAAGCCGTATAACTTGACTGGGTCGTGTATCAGCCGGTACATACAGGGCGAGTGGCGATACTGTGTGTGTGTGACTCCTGTGGTCAATACTGTATTTGGATTGTACTGTGCTTACCATCAGGCATACTTGCCGTACACTTATGCCGTATACACTTTGCCGCGTTATGAAAAACATTTTTTATACAAACACTAAAACTTTGATAAATGATTACGTTACCTACGCCGGAACGCAGCGGACACAAATCATTAACCCAACTAAAAGTACTAAACAACTTGAAAAGCAAAAAACATAGCAGTAAAAACTGGTTAACATCCTTAATTTTTTATAAACCATTAAAGCTATTATTTTTTATTTAGGGGTACAATCTCATCTGGTGTTAAGTGACGATGTGGCCCAATATGACACGCTAAACCTAGTGGAAGATTGGCTCTCGAGGGCAGCTTCCGGAATACACCTATTTGTGTTTGGCGACAGATTATCAACTTGTGGATGGTAGCTAGCTAGGCGGGGATTAGAAAATGCCCTACCACCATGCTACGGTTTCATTACAATGTTTTACATCACCGAAATCTCAGGAACATTACAGGGATTCGAACTCGCGTCGATCTACTTCCATTAAGCAATCATGCTTACATATATCTATATAATAAGTATTGTACATATCCAACTACAAACAGGAGTATATTTGAATTTATTCTTATAAAGTATCAATATTTATAAAATATGAAGCAATAATTTCACACACACCCATTTGTATTAAAACTAAGCATAGCTTGTAGGTACTATAGTTAACAATAATTAGCAAATATAAATGTATAAATTTACACGCAAATTGAACTACCGGTTTTGGTTATCACAGAAAAGTTTGAGTTGTGCGAGGATCGAACCCAGGACCTGTCCTGCGCGTTTGTAATAGTTATTTTTTTATATTAAATAATCGCTTTAATATGTGATTTATAAATGAAAAATTTACAAATTCATCTATGTTAGAAAGGCTTAAATCTAAATTATAAAAATGGCGTTAATGGTAAATATTTTTGATATATTAACCACCAGGTTGACAGGAAAATCCGGCGTATTATATTCAAAGTGTGATTAATTCGTCATGGTCAATGCGTTTCAAGCCACGACAGGTGGACTTCACAGACAAATGAGCAAAAAACATTGAGATACGTTTGTAAGTAGAAGCGAAAATTTCCTGCATCTATTAACCAAACTCGTTCTTTGTTTTAAATATCTATCGGGTAAATAAAATTGTTTTGACTATTTATATTTCCTTCCCTTTCAATCCTGAGGTTGCTGTGAACGAAAACATCATGTAAATAAAAATCAAAATCAAATATGTTTTATTGAAGTGAAACTTCTTATGCGACTTCCAAGCGTTAAACGTAAAATGTTAAACGTTAAACGTTTAACGTTTAACGCGCATTATCGGTCTCTTCTCTTTGTGTGAGCCAGAGCGAGAGAGTAAATGACGGTGTGTATGTATATTGCACACTGTTTAAATAAAATTGAAAATGTCTTTTAAAATGAAATTTCACTTCTATCGTGTGTGAATCGCACACACACCTTTTTTTTGTTTAGGCTCTTATGAATGTCGAAACACTATCACCGGTTTGTAAAAATATCCCAGTTACCGTGACGAGCCGGTAAGAAACTTGATTGCGTTTATCAATATGTTGCTTCTTTAACTACATAAGTATTTTTTACAGTTAATTTTTATTTTTTGAAGCTGTACAGAGAGAGGATCACTTTCAGACATCACTATTATTCAGATAATGATCGAGCCTATTATATTATTTCAACAGTACAACTCGCTTTACGTGATTCGTGAACTTACTGTCTTTGAACTATTGCGTGCAAGCTAGTTATCATCCTGAAATTGGTAATCTGTAGCCAAGCACCTATAAGAGTGTTATTAAGCTACAATTATATAAGTCAAATCCTAGTTTAGCGTATTGACATATTTCAGTACATTGTCAATTAATGTCAAGTGACGTACAACGCAAACCTCAGTATTAAAAAACCATATAAAAAGGTAAATAAAAAACCATATAATTTCCAATTAGCACACATTTTACAAATATCTCTGTCTAGTCCCCAAGAAATAAATAATGTTATAAGTATAGTCATTACAAAATGACGTTTCTATATATAACATTGGAATGGTCATTTTAAAATGTCTTGCCAAAAACAATGTCTCTATGTAATTTACAAGATGAGCAATAAAACGAAAACTGTCAGAAATTCAAAGCGCTTCTCTTTAATACGTGTCTAATCTAATCTTCTATACATATTACAAACCTCAATGTCTCTTTGTCTATCTGTCCGTTTATGTTCTTTTTACGCGAAAACCACTTATCCGATTTACATGATTTTCCTTACCTTTAATTCATAGATATGTTGTCTGGCCAGGTTATAGGATATATTTTGTAAGATAAAGAAACATACGAAATAAACAGTGACGATAATGGTAAATCAATTTGGAAAAAAGACGCATTTGGGTCGCTTAAATGGCTTACGCTGAGTAAACCATACGAGATATACCATATTAATGTTCTACATAATTGTAGATCTTAAAAAAACCTACAAAAAGTCAGCGATAGTATATATCTATCTTCTATAAGATTTTTGTCTTCCGTCTTTTAAACGGTGGCAGCACGATTCGCGCGTGCGCTCGATCGACGGTATTGTGTAGTCAACGCGATCGGAGCCACGGGTACAGCTAGTACTACATATTAAGCGAGCAATTGTATTTGTACGTATGAGGGCGTGCGTGCGCGTGTGTGTAGTTTTGTGTGGTTAGTTGCTTATAAACGGCACTGACGATTTGGTTGTAATTATGTATTTACGTAATGTTTTCAAAGTTTACCTAGATAGGTATTATTTACAATACCGAGTATAGCTCGGTCGCTCAGGTATTGTAGAGTAAATGGCAACACCACGTACTCATCATACAAACATAATTATAGTAAAGAGTACGCTAGATCGATATAATTAATGTAACAGTGTATTTTGTTAGGATAAATATTATTTTGTAAGAAAATAAAATACGAAATTAATTCGCTCAATAAAGATGAAATTATGATTATAAATCATATGTAAATATAAAATTAATTATTTGAAATTTTATTGATACTGATAGCAGCATTGACAGTATCATAAAAGACATTATAGGTACATATTTTACATGAGGTTAAAAAAAAAACAAGTTTTTGATTATAATAATCTAAATATGACATTGAAACCATGAGGTGTTTGGCGTAGTGTATTCCGTATGCTAATGCACAAGGTTCTTATTCGTAATTATATGCAAGAAGGACACAAATCATTAGGGCTGTCATCGTAATCGTGTTGATAAAACTTTTAAATATTTATTGATTCAGATATCATTTAGTAATAAAATTCTTTAGTAAATCCATTGCAATTGCAACTGACAAAAAGGGTGTGTGCATAAGACCGCACGGCAGAAGTGAAAACTTCATAAAGACAATTATTACGTATGAATTGAATATACTAAACACAGCGACACAACAACGAAGAGCAGCCGACTGTATCTTTCTCGCTCGGGTACACTCAGCGGTCCCGAGTTCACTCGATCGAGCCTGTCTCACCTCAGAGCGTGACGGATCAGCCTAACTTACTACCTACGGAAAATCTGTGTGCGGTGCGCCAAAAGAAGTTTTCACTTCAAAACTTGATTATGTCAAAAAGACATTAAATCTATTCGACCAAATCTCCATCGCATCGCCACCAAGCACCCGCGTGCCTATCTTCCAGTACTTGGCTACAGCATTCCAGATTGCCCTCAGTAAATAAGCTATAATATCTAGAACTTTTTTTCAAATACGAGTGTGGTTTGTATTGTTGTTCGTGTAAGGTTCGTGTATCGTTTTCTTCGTTATCTACATTATATTGTTACATTTTAATAACTTTGTACATTTTAATGCATCCCAGGCATATATTAACGAGCTCTGTTTGTATCGTTATTCCTACAGTTGAGAATGTTACGTACTATATAGGTACAACACGGCCGAGACGAGCAGCGTGACGTCGCTCGGGAACTATGTTTATTTGCAGTTAACTTAATAGCTGCAGGTCTTCACTACCCAACAACTATTTGGAATATTGCTCTTCCACGGCCGAAGTAAGGATGACCCGCTCCTTTTTTTTGTGAACTGACTATACTGTTAGCCTTATGGGCCCTGGAGCCTTTGCAGCTTTTACAGCTTCAGCGGGCTTGGGCCCCGCTCCTTGTGCGCTATGCCTTTTATACTCTTGTACTCGGCTCGTTTAGTAGAGTAGTTATGAATATATATGCACTTATCAAATACCCTACTTCTCACTTTACTTCTAATAGTAGGTATATTATTTAATATGACTTGTTTACTAACTGGAAGCCACCCCTTGTAACATGTTGAAGGCTAGTGGGCTACCACACTTTTGATTTCCGTAAAAAATGTGTTGTACATCCTTTTATACATTTATTTTTGCATTTAGGTACTACATTTTATCGGTGTTTACATTTTCATTTTAAATTTTATATTAACATTTTATTTTTACTACATTTATTTCAAATGTAGTATCAAACAAAACATGACTTTAAAACTACTTTAGAATTATACTAATAGAAGGAAGTATAAACGATTGAAAAAGTAAATTACCTAACTGTCCAAAATATCAGAGCTCCAAGTTTTAAAATACAGAGGTTATTTTTTTTATTCTAAATTATAAAAATATTTTCTGCTCTGGAGAACAATTGCTTTTTTCTGGTGACTACGTGCTTGCAATCCAGCGTCGATGTAATTAATCTCAAACACTTTAATCATATACATCGTAACGGCTAGTTTGGTGAGTGTACTGAGTTGGAACGCCTCGTGTACCGGTGTGTTGGCAAGTATAACCTTCGGAGCGCGACAGCAGCGAGAGCACTGATGCTTCGCGGCAGAAATACACGGTGCTGCCCCTTGTATAGGATTCTACGTCCTTCAAGAAGCACCAGGAAGACATAACTTTTATTAACATAATATATAAAAGATATAAGTCTCAACCTACTTTTAAAATAATGAAAAAACGAATTCAAGTAATGCAAGGTAATTATTTTTTTTAATTTATCTGTATAAACAAGACAATTTTAAACAAAAAAGAAACCAACTTCAATTATTTTTTGGTGGTTCTTGGTGTATCTTTAAAGTCAAAGGTCCAATGTCAAAGAAATTAAAATGGGACACCCCTTGAGGTATCCCTTTTCCAACGAAAAAATAATCACCTAAATCGGTTCATAAACAAAGGAGTTATGACTGAACATCCATGAAACGACTAATGTGAGATTTTCTATTTTTATCTTCAGTTAGTGTAATTATTTGATGTTGTTATTAAATTATTCATTTCATTAATTAATTATCACGATACCGAGAATACACTGAACGTCCCATACGTATATAAATGTATATATTTTATTTTTTCAAAAAGCGCTGAATCATCATCTATCTGTCGTCTACATTTTATTGCTTCATGTGATCAATATATGCATTGATTTCTTTTTTAGGAGCCAACAAAGAGGTAATTTTTGTCTCACGATTCTATTCAACACCAATGTTGTAAAAATTCCTCACAAAGGCGTTGACGTATGACGTTTGTACGTATACGTTTGACGTATTATTTACGGATTCTGCTATTGTTGTCCAGTTAGGTAGATTATCGACGGGGTCAGCCATTGGACAAGCACTGTTTTTTTTTTGCCAATATAAACAAATATTGAGCGTTTCTAAACAAACCTACGCAACACTAAACAAATATCTTTGAAAATTTCTCTCAATTTGTGGCAACCTGGTGACTGGTCACTGGTGAAATACCTCTACCCTACTGAAGATTGCCGTCAAATAATATTGTGTTGTGTTCTGAGGTGAGTAGGGTTTCCAGAGTTTCAAAAAGAAGGAGGGTTCAAGTTCCTACCTAAAGTGATACCTTTACCAAGCGTCCATAGGCTACGATAACCTCTTGCCATCAGAACGGCCATACGCTTGTTAGCCTCCTTAATTTAACATTTTATTTTCAATAAGAAATAAGAGTCAACAATCTATTTAAATAATTGCGCTATTCTAAAATAATATTTGTATCAGTGAAATTATTTAAGAGCGAAAATAATTCAATGATAAACGCAACTGATTCGAGGAATTAACTTTATATTGCTGCTCTAGGAGCCAGTTCGGTTTTTGCTTCCGTGATATTATACAACGGAGGTCATACATTAGCGTAGTTTTAGACGAAATGACTCAAATAATTATTTATTATTACTGGGAATCCGGTTTTTTAACCTTATTCATGTTGTCTACAATTTACTCGAATATCTAAAGTCTTCTAAACAACATTTATCTTCTATCTGTGTACATATACCTATAATTACGTACAACTCAAACTACTAAGGCTAGGACAGTGAAAATTTACATTTCCTTTTTACACTAATGAAGACTTTTGGAAATTCGACACCTAAGGTAGTGATAAAGAAGATGAAAGTTAGTATGTAAATCCGTAATTTTTGAAGATATATCTATGAGAATTGGTATTTAGTAATTCCATATTTATAATCGTATTAATTTATTTATTTTATATTTATTTATTTCCATAATGCAATATTTAGCAAGTTATTATGTAAAAAAGGCGTTTTTCATCGTTTTTTTTAATTAATTACCTAAGGTGTAAAAGATGGGGTGAAAGTTTATATAATACAAGTAACAACATCTATTACCCAAATGCAGTACCAATGAATGCTTTCATAATAAATTAAATTCATTATTCATTATTTTGTGGATAGCCATGAAACTTTTTCAAAAAAAAAAAAAGGGATAGATGGCGCTGCTCTCTAGTTATTGATTATTAAGAGGGACAGAACCACGTCTGCTGGGCCAGCTATACAATACAAATGAAATTATCCGAAACTATTGAAATCCTGATCCGGATATTTGAAATAATTTCATATCCGTATCTGATACTGATCCGATACTGTTAAGATATCCTATTATATTGAGATCAGAAATCCATATTTGTAACATCATTTTATTTGAAACATTCGACGCCAGCAAACAAATTAATCTTCGGAATACAAATTTTAAATATAATTTATGTATAACACAACCATTGAATACTTAAAATTCAAGAGTATTTTAAGAAAAATACATTAATAAGATAAATACAATTTCGCGGATAGCGTGAAAATTGCATTTGCAATTGATAAGACAAAGGCACGTATTTTTCAGGACCGAATATTTAAATTTCGACTTTATACTTAAATTCCATTCATATAATAATATAATTTAGATGTTTGTGATACAAGATATCCTTCACGTAAAAAAAGATGATAATATTTTTGAACACGTCAAAATATAAATATTTTCACACCAAACATAAACATAATAATATATTTTCTTACCGCGTAATACACGACTCCACAGTGCACAAAACGTTACACAAATATAGAATGATTTAGCTCACTTCGATCTATTTGCATAAATCATTGGCAAATCTTAATATATAATCACCGCGTAATAAAACGAAATAATATCGGCGACGGGCGACGGGCGACAGGTTTGTGAAGCTGGACGCTTGAAACTGGCTCAGCGCAGCGCTAGAGCGTGCAGTGGACAGACTTGTTTTTTTTTTGGCACAAATTCGTACTCGGTTATTTATTTACAAATTAAGCAAAACTTTATGGCAACTAAATACCTTATACGTAAATATGAATATATACGTTATATGTATATAAGTGTGCGCGCTTGGGTCAGATATTTTGATGCTGTTTTTTCCTCGAAAGTACATAAGAAAAGGATATGATGCTGAAAATTTGAGCACGGGGTATTATTTAAATTTAATTTCTATCTTAGCTTCTATACAACTTAGAGATTTTTTTAAACGGCTTTCTTATGTGTGAACCGTTTACTTTCAAGAAGATATTTGCTATAAACTCATATACGGTTTAGCTGGGAGCTTCCAATTGAATCACTAATTACAATTAGTATGATAATTAGTAATAACAAAATTTTACCTGTTTTTAAAATGCTCTCAAATCTACAGTTTTCAAAGTAAGGTGTTAAATAGCAGCTTATATTTTTCAAAAAAATCTAATTGATTCAAAATTTCTGGAAAATTGCTTTTTTATGTCCCTCAAAATAATTGTTTAAGCAATCGATAATTTTGTAAAAATTATGAATCGTTTCAAAACCGTTTTGGATTATTGATCAAATAAATATGTAAAACATATTTTGATTTGCTCAAATATTTGCAGTAATCTTCGATTAGAAAATACACAATCCATTAAATTCCTATATATGTATAGTAATATAATAAAGCTCAAACTATTGGTTGTTTGTTTGTACGAGCTAATCTCTAAAACTACCAATCAGATATGAGAAATTCTTTTTGTATGTTATATATAACGTGTTTATTGAGGAAGGTTCATCTGATATGCTAAATAATTACATGCTACGACCCTATGCAGCAGATATGAAACTTGTACTTATACTTGGATAGGTTATAATTTGTACTTGTAATTATGCAAATATAATCAGTATTAAAGTCATGGTGGTCGAGTGGTTAATCCGGCTGCGGAATATTGATATGTTACCGCAGGTTCAAACACTGTTATGTACTAAATATTTTTTGTAAATTAACTAATGTCAATTTGGTAGCAATATCGGTTTACGTTGAAGGAAACATCGTGATGAAACGTGAACGTTTGAGAAATGTAGTATGTATGTAGTATGTGGGAGTGAAATTGAATTGTGGATTTCTCGGCTGGCCTGAACTCTGGATTTCTCCGGTCCGTGGTGATTAAGCCCATGCTTTCCTTTGAAAATAAGTATTTGTTCATAAGTGGGACATATACATTAGAGTGTTCTAAAAACGATTTTTTTTACTTTCCACTCGAAAATATGTCAATTGAACACAATTTAAGCATGCTCACTAAAAATCAACACGAGAAAAAATTTGAAAAGGTCGCTCAAGATTACGTTTTTAAATTTTTATTGAATTGCATCAATTTTAGTTTAGCAGTAATAATGGTCTTTATCCTTTACATGTAAAAAAGTTTTTTAATGTTAATTTACAGGTCGCTCGAAAACATCAGCTCCTTTAGGAATGAAAAATAAATAATTGTGGGCGACCTCTATCCTCCATCTAAAAAAAAACACCTTAAAATTTTCGGAATACTTATAATGCCAACCGTAGACCATAATTTTAATTTTACATGACGAGAAAAAAATATAGAAAAGTTCAGCGACTTTTTCAATTTTATTAATCTAGTTGAATTTTGGTGAGCATTCTTAAAAACGGTTAAATTAACTTATTTACATGTGAGAAGTAAGAAAACGATTTTTTTTGGCGACCCATCCATTTTTTTATTTTTTTTTATACATGCCGATATTATTATTATATAATCAGTGTCTAGACAGTGCTAGTAAAAGATTTCGTACTTATACCATAAGATATAAGTACTATATTTGATCATGACGATGCAAAAATAATTTTAAATTTTACTACGGTCTAATCTTGCATGCCATTTATCATGACTACACAACAAACATTACAGAATTTTTATCTATATATACAATTATGTAAAACTCATATACAGCATCGTTCTTATAATTCATAATACTTATTTATCTCAGCCAAAAACAGCTTGAAAGCTTTGGAACTTTATGTGCGACTGAATTTTTTTCTTTAACGCAAAATCTAAAAATATATGCGGTTCTTGTGACATAAATATATGTCACAAAAAAGGAGTGTTAATATTTTGGTTAAACAAAACATTATTCATTTTCCTTGATTGTAGGTATACTTTATATGTTTGTGTTGTGAATAAATGATGACAGTCTTTTTCTTTTTATTTAAGGGGTTGGTGTTTGCAAATTATAACAAAAAGTCTACACCATGAAGTAGCTTGCTTAACCTCCTGGTTTATTAAGGTATAGATAGTCTCTTGCACTCGATGGTATACGTCACATAACATTTATTGATAAAGATGATACTTTGCGGAAATCTTTAGTTAATAGTTTTTTGTTCTAACAAATTTCGATTGAAACACATTCAAGGTTATTATTTGTTGTAACAGAAAGCGTTTGGTAATATTTGCTAGGGGCTAACATGTATCCTGAAAAAACAAGATAACAACGCTGTAAAAAAAATAATATTGACTCTTCAGCGTTGATTTCTTTTATTTCATTTCGCTTCGTACTCTTTTCATTAGCGATCATCATAGATGTAAAAATATGATGATGATTCTCGCCCGATGAAGCCACTACTGTATGTCACCTGGTATCATACGTACGTTCATGGTATGCCGGTGAAGCACCGCCGGTGTGACGGCGATCCGGTGGCGATGTTTCTATAAAACGTTGGGAGCTGAGTGATACGGGGATTCTAGTGTTAGTGATATATAGGAACGTTACTCTGCCAGTGTAATAAATAGTATATACAGTAAACTATTTGCTTAATATTACTGTATAATATTTCAACCAACTCAAGATGATAATTCCACTCTCTTTATAAATGGTTAGAAAATAAAAATAGAAGAAATGTAATTATATTTTTTATTACAATTATTTCGCCTGCTCCATTAAATCACAGTTTGTTAACTCTTAAATACTAAAATTAATACTAAGTGATCAAAATGGCTTATATTTTTTTAACCGACTGCAAAAAATGAGGAAGAACAATTATGCTGGCCAACCTCAAACAAAATTGTAGGTGTGGTGCCCTTGTTTGGTGCCCAATGTTTTGTACCTAGTTTTGATATAGTTTTGTTCGTTATGAGTTATTTTTTTGAAGTTGATTTTTTTTTGGATTTAGTAATTTGTATCCTATTACTTTTTGTCTAATGATGTAGAAAATAAAATGCTGTAAACGCATGTTATCTTTAGTAACCTTTTCCTTGGATCATATTTCTTCCGAACATATTAAATTCATTACATTAATTATTACAATAAAGTACAATAAAAATCATTGCATTGTTCTTTTTTAATTAGATTTGTTTTTGATGTGTATAAATCTAATTTTTATAAATGCGTTTTTTGTACTGTTTTTATTGTTATTTATAAACCAAAATAATATTATGACTTATTTGCGATTTCAAAATATTTAGACTTATTAGCGATTTCAAACGCCAAGTAATATAAAGTTTAGTGTTTTCTTACTAGATGACGTTACTAAGACGACATCTTTTCGAGCTTCAAGATTTCATAATGAGATAGGTACATAGAGTGATTAGAAAGGTTTACAAAAATCAATAAATGTAAGATTACTGAGCGGTGGACTATCGAAACATACGTAAATCTAACTAAACGACGCATTCGTAAATTTTAAATCACATGGATGTATCACATTTTTAAATTTATCAATAACATATATACTCGTATATATATAACTAGATAAGTTTTAATTATAATAATATAAAAATATTAACATTAAGAGATTACCAAATATTTTAATATGCTATATTATTTCGTGTTTGTTTATTCGAATAGTAGAATCAACTCTTTAACAAAACAAAATCACATTGGGTTTCAGTTTGTGGAGATAAATTCCAAAGATTATAATTATAACAAAAAGTAGACCGTGTGTTTCGGAAGCTGCTCTTAAAAGCCATTCTCCCCACTAGCTTAGGCTTATACCCTGGAGCTACATCGTCATTAAGCGTCAGTTCACATAATGGCCTAACGCTAAAATCTATCAAGAAAAAAAAAAGGCTGCGACTTTAGCGAAAAACGTGGATGAACTAAAAATGACTATATAGAAAAGGATAACTGCCACCGTTGACATACGTAGTACATATTATAATATGGATGACTGCCACAGAACTAACATTCGAACTTAGTTTTAATTTACATTTATACTTATAAGTTAGAAGGCATTAAATTAATTTTAATTATACATAAACTAAGCTATTTGAAAACAATAACAACATATCCTTAATCGTCTAGTCCATTAGTTATTTCACACACACTAACACAAATGACTAATTTCTTAAGCTCAGTCTTAGTCGTTAATAAATTGGTTAAAACTTAGTTGTCACGATTTGTCCTTTCTGCGTTTTCTTTTCTGTTGTTATACTCTGTGATGAGTGTCTCAGAGTACTATTGCGTATCCCATAAGTAAAGTAAATGAGGTAACCTGAAAATTATAATGTAAATATTACAAAGGAACTATTCATTTATATTTTTATTTTAAAAAGTTCAAATGCTTACTCGCTCACGCCTATTTTATAACTGAATCTATACTAATGTTATAAAATCACAAGAGATTATTTGTAATGCACTAACCTCTAGAACTACCAGACACATTTAAAAAATCCTTTTTGCATTTTATAGATTATTTATTGAGGAAGGTGATCTATATAATTTATCGCTACGATCCTAAGAAACGAGTGATCATGAAGTTCAAGCAATCTAGCATGCTGTAGGAATGGTTCGTACACAGTGGCGCAGAGGAGAGCTACTATATAAGGTTTTTAAATTAGTCATAGCTCAGTGTACAGAACAGTAGATTGCAGATAATATATTTCAATTGGCGTAAGTAGAGCTATTTTCCCATAATATAGCAGAACTGGCAAATGTTACGGCCTCTAGCTCCGAGCTAGATTAATCTGCTTCTAGGCCGGAGTTCTGAAAACCAATGACCAATGGAACGTTTGGGAATGGGCACGGAATCCTCACCTCCCTCCTACATACACCACTGCATGGTTGTTCGCTCATTCCTGCTAGTACCAACGATTTTTTTAATTCGCGTATATTTCGCGTATTTTTTTTAACTCTTTGTGATATGTGGTAACTTTGAAAGAAGATATTGTGATGAAATTGGAACACCTGAAATTTCATGAGCAAGTATGATGACTAAGTCTGTGCTTACTTTCGTAAAAAGCTATTTCCTGCCAATAGGAGATTGGATAAAGATAGCTCGTATACTTACCGATGACAAGCCAGAGGATGAACCGCACCCAAGTCTGGTAGTCCAGCTGGACCATCAGG
The DNA here is from genome assembly GCA_947532125.1 of Saturnia pavonia. NCBI lineage: Eukaryota > Metazoa > Arthropoda > Insecta > Lepidoptera > Saturniidae > Saturnia > Saturnia pavonia. The sequence goes on from OX383906.1 coordinate 16,752,343, forward strand.
TAGACGTTCATACACACGCTCAGGTATGGAACCAACGGCACCAAGGGAACCTGTAATGTGACGGTGAAGTTTTAGATAATCGTTTCTATTTTCAGTAAAATTTGGACCTATTTTAAATATCACCAATCTGTCTTTTCGAGGTTTATTTAAGTATGCGGCGGCACAATGCTGGAATGATTTGTCTCCGTCAGTTCTTCTTTTAGAAATAGTCCAAACCTTCAGAAAAATGTTTCAGTATGATCCCCAAAGCCAGAAAATAGTTTTCTCAATCTCTCCAATACTTTTTCCGTGCTCTTCTTTCTAGGTTTTTCTTTGGTATGTAATGAAAGTAGTATTCGTTTATTTACTTTTGTTGATGTCCGTGACGTCGGTTCAATGAGGTCATTCAGAATAACCAGCACCGTACTGTGTAACAATTGTGCTTATATAATGATTCCCATACAACATGCTACTTACTGTTTTGTTAATTGTTTTATGTTTGTATTATATCTGTATCTCTTTCCATTTATAGTTCTATGCATATGTGTTGTGTGACAGATACATAAACTTATATTTATTTTCAAGTTGCTAATTAAGCAAAAATTAATGAAGGTGCAGCTAATTTTAATATTGTTAATTACAAAGATAGTTGGAGTGGAAGTGTTTTCTTTTTGTAGGTCCATGAGCAAAACTTACAGAAAACGATAGATTCTCCGTGGAGTTCCTTGGCTGTCGGTACAGTACGACAAGCAGCACGACGAGCGCCGCGCCGAGCACACCTAGCGCCACCTCCGACTGCCCCCAACGGAGTAGAGAGCACGTTACTAGTGTCACTATAACTGCAAATAGAAACCATTAATTAGGATTTTTGTATTGAAACTTCTATGGGTGCGATGAGAGTAAAAATCCAAGGTGATCTTTTAATGCAACTAAACGCGTTTTACGCAAAAACGAACTGAAAATAAGCTCTTGTCTAGATATAGTATGTTGATGTTCCTGGTATCTCAAAACCCGAAATAAGTATCACAATGCTTTTAATTTATTTCAAACTCGAGGGTATTGAAGAACAAGCAAGTTAACGCAACGTTTTATTTCACAGCGAGTGTTCGTACGTCAGATTACATCGACTTACATATTAGTTTATTTTAATAATTCCGATGAATGCGCCGATAGGTGAAATATTGGCCATCATTAAATGGGTGTAGCTTAGGCCTTTGTTCTCTAACGAGCTGTAATCACTTGTAGGAGCGTTTAGACGGACTAGGTTACTATCCTATCAGTTAGGATAGTAGACTAGCGAGTGACTCGCTACAAGTAAAAGAAAGAACTATGCTAGAAGTCAAGACAAATAGATGAACTAGTTAGTAGACAAGTATACGCACGTGTGAAATCAAGTTACAAAGAAGTGAAAAATATTAGAAAAAGGCAAGATATGTTATTGATTAAAATATCACTTCTCTCACGTGTACTATATCCCAATTATATGTATATATTTTTAAATATTATTTGTTGTAACTTCTCATAAATCTGCTTTTTATATGAGACATGTTTATGTAAGAATATTACAGTTTTGCAAATTTAAAAACATTCAATAATATAGTAAAAGTTACTAACAGAATACTAGTATAGTAGTCTTTGCTATGTTTGAAGACAGCTGCGTCGGATACTTCAGTCCCAATAAATTGAACGTCTGTTTCACAATCATCAGCGGGCTCTCTGGAATTGGATCGATGGCTTGCACGGGAAGCGTTGATTCGTCTTCATATCTTTAATCATATACAAATTATTATAGAACCTATTCTGCTGCAAAGCACCAATGTTTTTATAGTACCACGGCAAAGTAAACTGCTCTGTACCTGATGGTAAGCACAGTACAATCCAAACACATCGGCGACATTTCAAATAAGAGTCACTGTGATGACGGACTTATAATTATATGGTGGTCGCAAGCCATTTGTACAGAACCTCGCTTAATTACTGTATAAACACCGGTTGCTCTGAGGACGTGACATGACTACGCGTGCCACTAAAGCTGGTGTTACACCTGGTGGTTGTAATCCAGTCGGACACAATTCCTGTGCACTACCACCCAACAGTAGGACACCTATATAGGTATATAAAGCTGACTAACTCACTGACTGACTGACATATCAACTCACAACCCAAACTACTTGGCCTAAGATAGTGAAAATTTGCATGCAGGTTCCTTTTACACTAAAGGTGAGCACTAAAAAGGGACTTTTGGAAATGGAACCCCTAAAGTGGTGAAAAGGGGGATAAAAGTTTGTATGAAAATCTGTAATTTTTTAAGATAGATCTATGAAAATTGGTATTAAGCAATTCAGTTAGAAGGTAAAAAAGATTGGGCATTACTCAGTTATGAGGCGAGCGAAGCTACGGGCAAAGCGCTAGTTAAGTCAGGGCTCTTATTTTAGGTTGGTTATAAATAAATAAAGGTTGCGGTGCCAATATAACATCAGCTTGCTTCAATACTTTTAAATATATATATTGAGACCATGTCACAATATAAAATAACCCAAGTGTGAGTGAGACTCGCAACGAGGGTTCTGTACCATCACACCAATATATTTGTGTTATTTATTTAATTGAAAATTGTGTTTTCTTATATTCAGTACGATCCTTAGCGTGAGTGCGACTCACGCTTGGCCGGTTTTACAATATTTTGTTTAATTTTAAAGTAATAGTCACGCCAAGTCAGGATAAAACACAACAATAAAATACGTTTCTTAAAATTTGAAACTATCCCTACGTTTAAATTTTTGTTACCTATACTAATATAATAAAGTGGATGAGTGTTTTTGTTTGTTTATTTAAACACGCTCGTCTCTGGAACTACCATTCGGATTCAAAAGATTATTTTTATATATGATAGCCAGATTCACGTGTAATAGTATAGGCTATCTAGAATTAGGCTAAACTTCTCAGCTAGACTTAAATATTGATTTTTGTTAAGTAAATTGGAAGTAACGTCATACCGTAGTAACTGTAAAAAAAAGGCCGTGATACCGTATGTCTATCTCTTATATATAAGGTATTTTGTGATTTTTATTGAATATTGATATGTGATTTATGAGCATTATTATTAATCCGTACGAACGAAAGTTACTTCATCATCAAGACAATTTTATGTAAATAATATTTACCATTTATAGCATGTTATTTGGACGAATAGTTTGGGGGATAATGTGAAATTAAAATAATTCAACACTCGACTCGGGTCTGTTTATAAGTGTAGTGACGCGAACAAGTCCTGTGAGTTGTGACGCATAACCCTGGCTGCCCGATAAAAATATTGAAATATTTTGAAGCAATGAAGGCTCAGTGGTAGCTTGCACGACTTCGCGTCGATTGACGTGAGTTCGAATCCCTGCAATGAGCCCGAGTTTTTCGTGAAGGACAACATCGTGAGGAAACCATAGCGTGGTGGTAGTTTGGTGGCTTTTTCTAATGCTTGCCTGGCTAGCTGCCACCCTCAAGTTCAAAATCTGTCACCAAGCATCAATAGGTGTTTTCCGGCAGCTGCACTTGAGAGCCAGTCTTCCACTAGGTTTAGCGTGTTATCATCTTGGGTCACATCGTCACTTATCATCAGGTTAGATTGTGGCCACTACGCCAAAACTTATAAAGATAAAAAAATGTCTATACTGTTGTATTATAAACCATCAATCAACGATTTTTTTTAAATTATACGCGGATGAAACCTCTGGCCACAGTTAGTCTTTAATATTTCATAAGCTATTTTTCATAATATTCTGAGCACATTTCAAACGATTACCTATTACCGTTCATAGGAAACAATCTTTTAAAGTTAGGAAGGACAGCGTATACTTAGCAATACTTATATATTATTTCTTTTCTGAAAGAAAACCAGAAAAATGCTTTAAGACTGAAAAAAAATATATTTACCTTAGAATTAATACACTGGTTGCAACAATTGTGTAAGCTAGCAGTGTACCAATCGACATCATGTCTATCAGTTGGTCCAGGTTGAATAACGCTGCCATGATGGCTGAAACACGAACAGTCATACATAAGAAACAACATAATAAAACACTACGTTATCCGATTATGAGGTTAATGAGATAATTAAATTTTAATTAGATTTAAGTTTCAAAGAGATTCTCTCTTTTGATAATTGCCGATATCTCTATGGCTACCGTCGATTCTAGATTTCACTCTGCTTACAATCAGACACAATGCTGTCACTTCACTGTTACTAAAAAAGTCTCGTCTTAATTCTTTTCAAAATGCATGCATTATACATTTAAACCTTTCGGAAGAATTTCTTTAAAGAATTATGAAAACCTTGACAAAATCTGCTGCATTTTTTAGACGAAGCAGGCGCACACACAGACATACGCAGATAGCGTCTTTTTTATGCTATTTGTTCATTATTAATGATGATACATGATGCCCATCATTATTATCATTTGAGACCCCCTTTTTCTAAAAGTTTGATAAATATTGCATAATACCTGAAAGAAGGCCGCTTATGATAGTTGCAAGGATCGGGGTCTTCGTGCGATCGTGAATCGCAGCCAGCGGACGGAAAAGTACTCCATCATTGCCCATAGCGTACAGAACACGGGGTAGCGGAAACATAGCACCGATGAGACTTGTACATAGCGCAAATATAGCACCAATCGTCACTATCCACTTAATAACTGGTAAATTAACTTCGGTGAAGACGTGTGGGAACGGAGCTTCCGCATCCTAAAAACATGAAAAAATGGGTAAATTCATACCAGCTTAAAATATATGTTTTACTTGTAAGAACCTATTCAAAAACATTTTTATACAAATTGGGTCCTAAGAAGGCACTTATGAATGTCAACACACTGCTACCGGTTTGGAAAACATCCCAGTCATCGAGAAGAACCGGTAAGAAACTCGATCGGGCACATCAATTATTTTATATAAGTATTTTGAACTGCATAATTATTGTTTACAATTAATAATTTTATGGATTTAGTGGACGTACAGAGAGGGAGTCATTTCCAGAGATTGCTATCATTCACGTAATGATCCAGCCTATTTTTTTTATAGAGCTCGGCTCGTTGACTGTACTATCTCTGATGGTAAGCCCAGTATAATCCAAATATAAAGGCGACCATCGAGAGATGAAAATCCATTGGCGGTCGCCGCTGTCATGCCTTTTCACTGTAATATCTGTTTGACATGGTTATTAAACTTATTTCCACTTATGTCCAGCATACAGTGTGTTTATTATATAATCTAAAAAACTTTTATTTCTTTTGCTAAGTCTAAAATACGCGATGACCAATTTGTGTTTATTTCTAGTACTAAAACAATACCGATAATTTAAAAAATCTAGGTAATAGATTACCTATGTAAGTTTTTACAAACATACATTACATTGTCATGGATGTATTGGAAGGTCGATGTTAGGATATTAAATATGCCCAAGTACACCTCTCTAATAATCATAACTATATTTATTACTACATGCCTCATCAAGATAAACGGTACTGTGACCTTCCCCAAATCTCTAATTATAACACTGCTAAATGGAAAAATATATCCTATATGTTGATTAAATGTATATGTTACAAGTTTTATTTAAATCCTTTGTCCTTGTCATATAAGAACATATTCTTTTATTTTGTCTCAAATTTATCTCACGGTAATCTCTTAATCAAAATGATTCTCTATTCGTCCTTATTTATATAATTTAATACTCACTTGTAAATAGTAAGGCAACATCATCGTCAAAACTGTTGAGATTGAGAAATAGGAAATGAAGATCACGGTAAGCGAGAGCACTATCGAGAGGGGTATGTCTCTTTTGGGATTCTTTGCTTCCTCGCCGGTGGTGGCTACGCAGTCGAAGCCGACGAAACCGAAGAAGCATTTAGCTGCTCCGGCCATTACTCCAGCCATGCCGAAGGGCAAAAATCCTCCCACTCCAGCTTTCGCTGTGTGCTCCGGAGGTATGTCCTCGAATTTTATATTCCAGTTTGCTGGATCACCTACATGTATAATATATATTATTATTACAGTAGCATTATCATTTTTTAATGTTTCTTGGAACTTCAAAATAATTGTTTTTAAACATGGTTTTGTTATACTTTGTTCGAAACAGTTTCTACTGAACTATATCTGCAAATTGTTAAGGATTTTGTCGTCAGAAAAGTGTACAAATTAATATACAATAATCTAAGGTGAAAGTAATCTAAGTTAGAATCTAAGTAAAGAAGTAATCTAAAATATAGTATTCGAATGGTAATTTACTTTTAATAGCGCCAGCGACAACCACAATAATGACAGTGATCATGTTGAGCGCTGTAAACAAGTTGTTCAATTTCGTAGACTCCTTTACACCCACTCCCAGCAATACTGCAACAAAACATGTTTTATAAGTATTTGTTTTATCAAAACATTTAATAACATCATTAATAAACATAAGAATAGTTTGTAGATTTGATTTAAAATAGAAAACTTTCGCCGTTCCGATTTCAAACTTGAAATGACTTCGGTGAAATGTAGGGGAGAAAGGGGTAGACAGATACTAGGAAAACGGATGGAAGATGTATCATTGTGCATATTATGATTGGCATATTTTTTGCCAAAACACTTCCACTATTGTATACTTTAAAAGTTATTTTACTCATAGGCCTCAAAAGTAATATTTAGCTGATTATTCAGTCAGGGTTATATCACAATTGCTCACTTGTTAAAGCCACTTTGACCAGGGGCAACTCATTACTTGAATTGTTCATTCAATACGTGTTATCAGAGTTAATAATTGGGCCGCCTGAGATGTTGTTACCTTTCTTTATACTGACTTTTGTCACTACTCACATATTTTAAATAAACACAAAAAATATGGATTCTATATTATTTAGAAGAAATTAAAGATCCTTGCATTGATGATTGTAAACATGAATTGTATATTTAGAAGTAATGCAATATATATTCGATGAAAATCAACTATAAAGTGATAAACAAACCTGTTATAATGATAACGAGCGCAAAGGCAAAGAAGTCAGGATAATTAGCCAAGAAAGACACGTTTATAGGAGCCGCTTCAGTCATAGCCTTCGCCATAGTGTTATTACAGAGGCTATCTATGTACAAAGCCATGCCTTTAGCGACGCTGGCGGTTCCGATGACGTACTCCAGAATGAGGTTCCAGCCGATTGTGAAAGCGATGAACTCTCCGACGCTGACGTAGCTGTATACGTAGGCGGAGCCCGCTTTAGGAACGCGAGCTGCGAACTCTGCGTAGCATAAGCCTGAGAATCAAAAAAATATATATTAAAATTATATAATACTCCTAGCTATGCCCCGCGGTTTCACCCGCGTATAATTTAAAAGAAATCACTGATTGATGATTTATAATACTTCAGTATAGACAATATTTTTATAGGGCGGCCACGGTTATACGTCACAACTCACACGGCTCGTTCGCGTCACTGCTGCTTTAGTCATAGACCCGAGCTGGGTGTTGAATTATTTTAATTTAACATTATCTCCCAAAACTATTCGTCCAAATAACATGCTCTAAAGGGCAAAGATTATTTACATTAGCATTGTCTTGATGATGAAGTAACTTTCGTTTACAAGGATTAATATGACATACCTAATAAGAATGCTCATAAATTACATATATATTTTTAATAAACCTATGTTTTTAAAAGACATATTTTTATTATAAAACAATATTTTTGTAGAATATTTTATTTACATATCACTAACCATTACGCCAGCGCACGCGGATAAAGCAGTTCGGGTGCACCGTGTCTTGCGACTTACTTGACAAAAATCAATATTTAAGGCTAGCTGAGAGGTATAACTTAATGTTAGATAGCCTATACTATTCCACGTAAATCTGGATATCATATACAAAAATATTTTTTCGAATCCAACTGGTAGTTTCAGAGATTAGCGTGTTTAAACAAACACAAAAACTCTTCCCCGTTAGTATATTAGTATAGATTTAATTTGGCAATAATATTAAGCGATAAAGACTTGGAGATTGGCACACGCTTCATTAAAAATCCCAGCCCACGCGTATTCTCTTCAAACCTGTATTTAAATGGTTTTCGTAATACTTGAAGATTACTTCACCAAGAACAGTTACTCATAGACTCAACAGTGACCACTACGCACAGTTGAAAATCTTAATTTGATGTCTTGCTTCGTTGAGCCACTTTTTATCACTTTTCTTTTAATAGTACGGCAAAGTAATGGCAGCTTGTTTGACGTAAAGCAGAATAGAATCCAAAAATAGTCGTCACAACTGAGAGATCGGTAAACCATTACCAGTCGCCGTTGTCATGCAGGCCTGCACGCCTTTCGACTGCACAAGCGGACAAACCAAAAGACAGACACTGTGACGGGCTTATCATCCCACTTTCCTTAGTTACTGTATATAAGCGTGCCACTATAGCGGGTGATACACCTGCACCGTATCCTAACAACAAACTCTAGTTACCTAGTTGCATTAGGTATTGAAAGCGGGCATCAAGGCGACATGATAGATATATCTAAGTCATACCTCGGTAGCATAATAAAAAAAAACCTTTAAGTATGAGCATTTATTCTGTAACCTTATTTTCATTAGAATTAAAGAGCTTTGTAAAATATTATATTGTATGGGTCCAAAAGTGTGGAGTGTTCACTAATTTATATTGAACTGGGCTTGGTAACATTACACAGGAAAAAGTGAAAGATTTATGCTTAGGGCATACAGGTTTCTTCACCTTCTTTTATACGTTTCAAATTCTCTATCAAACAAATTTAACACGTATCGCACACTTTCGCATCGAATAATAGTAATAACCAAGCAATGTTAAATTATCCAAGCGGTGTTTTCGACCTCCTGTTGCATATCAAAAATTACACTTAGATCGTCGACGCTATGATCGTAGTCACTCACCGGCAAACGCTGAAGCTACAGCGGCGACCAGGAAACTCAAAGTCACAGCCGGTCCAGCGACTGTCTTCGCTACTGCACCAGCCAGTACGTATACGCCGAGCCCGAGGGTGCTGCCGACGCCCAGCGCCGTCAAATCTATCAGTCCCAAGCAGCGCGACAGTTGCGTGGTATTGTCGTCATTGTTAAGCTGCTTGCATCGACGTAACGCGCGAAATATTTTTGCACAACCCATCTGGAAATAAACCAACGTACATTGAAAAAAAAACGCATAAATGACATATTTCTTCATCGCATTATAAATAAGAAATAGAAGATCATATAAAACCGCATGAAGACATTATCAAGCAAAACCGGGACCTGCCACTCAGAAGTTTGAGTTGCCCGAATTGGTGAGTACGTATTTTTATTTGGTGCCTAAGTTTATGTGTCAACGTATCTCCAAGGCAGGCGACCCACACTCTTTTTTCTTTTATTTTTTCACATCCGCATAATCATAAGTTTATTTTGAGTATAATTATAATTAGACCACAATCATATCTAACTATGCCTATCATCATACACCTAAAATGTTTTTTAACGCTTCGATCGACGTGAGTTCAAATCCCTGCAATGAGCCTGAGTATTCGGTAATGGAAAACATTGTGATGAAGGCATAGCATTTTTCAACAACTTTCAGCAACTTTCTAATGCCCGCCTGGCTAGCACCACCTTCAAGTTGAAAGCACCAATTGTTCCGGCAGCTGCACTTGAGAGCCAGTCCTTTCATTTTGAGCAGGCTGGTATAACTATGACGACTTCCAATGGATTGTTAATCCCTTGGTGGTCGCCGATGTTGTTGGATTGCATTGTGCTTATATTATCAGGTACAGTGCCGTCACTATGTCTTGCTACAATAACAAAATGACAGTATAGGGTATGCAGAGATAGATATTAAAATGACAGTACAGATAATGAAACGTTTCTCCGTATTTGAAAAGTATGAAAACTTGCAAAAGCTCCTCATCTGACTCCGTAGGACCATGCTGATGTTTGGATATACTACTATGTAAAAAAAGTACCGGGAAAAGATCAATAATACACAAAATGCTAGTTATTCATTCAAATTTATTTTATCGCCTTCAAATTGTGCTCCTTCAGAAAAGATACACTTACGCCAACGAATAATCCAATCATCAACACATTTTTTAAACGCTTTTTCCGGAATTGTGTTTAGTTCTCATCGCAAATTCTCCTTTATGTCTTCTACCGAATGAAAATTGGAGCCACGAAGTGGTAATTTGAGTTTAGGAAAAATAAAGAAGTCAGCTGGAACCATATCTGGTGAATGAGGTGGTTGCTCGATAGTATTTGTTGAATTTTTGTTCCTACATTAGTTCACAATGATGGCCTTGTGCGAAGGCGTATTATCGTAGTGCAAAATCAAAGAATTTTCTTTCCACAAATCTGGTTTTTTCGTCGAATTTGCTCTTTTAAACACCGCATAAAGCTCAAATAATGTACTTTATTTATCTTTTGACCTTCCGATAAGAATTTGCAGTGTACAACACCGCGATAGTCAAAGAAAACAGTCAACATGACTTTGACTTTTGATCGACTTTGGTGTGATTTTTCGGTTTCGGTTCAGTTAGAAAGCGCCACTCCGAAGCTTGTTGACTAGTTTGCATATCAAACTCGTAAATCCGTCTCGTTACCAGTAACAATGCGTTTCATGAATGTTTGGTCGGAATTGACTCGTTCTAGCATGTCCTCAGCGACTCTTATGCGATTGAGTTTTAGGAGAAAATTCAGGTCTTTTGGGACTAGCCGAGCGGCAACATGTTTCATATCCAGGTGATTATTTAACATGATACGGATCGACTCGTGAGACTAGAAAGTGGCTACCTCTCTCAAACTTGAATGACGATTTTCAGTCACTATGTCCTTCACTTTTACGATGTTAACTTCAGTTGAAAACGTTGATGGCCTACTGGGGGGAGGCAAATCTTCCAACATATTTCGACCGCTTTTGAAAACTTTGCACCAACTCATAAGCACGTGTTTTTGATAAAGTCGATTCATCGTAATCCTTTTGTAACATTTTCAGTGTCTCCAAACACGAAATTCTATGCATAATTTAAGACAAACTGTTTGTTCGATGTTTTTTTCGCAATACACACTAGATAATATGATCTAAATAAAACAGCATTGTATTTAATCAAAATGACAGATGCAACTCGAACTCCGTGCCAAAATTAAATCGTCAATTTTATTGAAACAAAAACAAAAAAAAAATCGAGCCATAAACAAATCATCCATTCCCGATACTTTTTTGAGTGAAAGTACATCGCGTGTGACATCCACATAAGTGTTTCTGACATCGTCAAGCATATGATAGAAGCGTGAAACGAACAACGTCATGGTATATTTATTACGTAAACGAAAGTAATACGAAAATATTAAAGTATAAATATGTACTTATGGACATAAAAATAAAGACAAATAGGTAATCAACGTTCAGTTGACATTTGTGAACTGTTCATACAGTCCACCGAGGGGAACGATAGACTTGGATTTTTGACTGAACTCAGTTAAATATGCCAAATTAAGATGTAATTATAATCTCAGTGAAATAAATCAAGTGAAAGCGTAAGTGAAACGTTTATAATCGAGTGCTTTTTGTAGTAATAGGTGCTTAATGTTAATGTAATTTAACACACAATACGTAATCGTATTTTTTTTCGGTAAAATGACACCACTGGTCTTGATAGTGAGTATATTACAATCTAAAAACAACGGCGCTTATCGAATGACCAGCAAACGTCAATCTTCGTCACTGTCATTCTGCCTGCAAGAATATTTCTCCACATTACGTTTGAAGGATCTAAGGTCATAAGGAGATCAGAACACAGTACACACTGGCAAATATAAAATTAGAAGACTATTTTTGAAATAGTTTTTTTTGTTGTACCATATAACTATTTTATATTACTGTGAATAAAATATTGGACACCAATAATATTAGGTAAATTGTTATTCAGAGAGTTGTAAAAATATCAAAATTGTCCTCAAATAAAATATAAAATACTATTCATTTGAAATATTGAAAATTAATTACTACATTTCTTAAGTTAATATGAAAATAATTTTTAAGGTTATCAATTAAAGGACATTAATTATTTTTTTATGAATCCTATATATTTATGTAGTATTTATATTAATAAATCTGTAGTTTTGTCTGTACCAAATTTCCCGCTAGACATCCTATATAAAAACACTGATCACGAATATGCTCTTATAAATTTTTTGTCTGTCTGTTTGTATGCCTGGTTTTAACTCAAAAACGGCTTGACCGATTCTTATGAAATTTTGTACGCGAGAGGCTTATGCTATTAGTCAAATTGTAGGCATTAAGAATTTTTAATAATACATTACATTGTAAAAATTAAAAACATTATATTTTTATTAATTTACAACCGATTTGGATGACATTTTGTAGACGGAAAGCATACGTCATTCCATAATTGATAGGCTAAATCCTAGTTTTTTAACAAAAAATTAAATTTTCATTTATTCTCAACCGATTTGAATGATAGTGAGAGTGATAGAGAAGTTAGGATTTCATTACTTTTTGTTGATTTTCAATTTGAAGGTGGTAGCTAGCCAGGCAGGCATTAGAAAAAAGCCCTACCAACATGCTAAGGTTTCCTCACGATGTTTTCCTTCACTGAAAGCTCAGGCTCATTGCAGGGATTCGAACTCATGTCAATCGACGTGGAGTCGTACACGCTAATCATTGCTGCAAATGGCTTCAATTGGCAAATTGCTTCATTTCTTTCGTAGGTATACGTTTAAGGTTCGAAGACAATTTTCTATCACTATTTCCTCGTACAGGTATGTTATGGATATGAGATATCGGATATGGATATAGATGTCTCAATCGGTTTCATTTATAGCCGCGGATATGACATTATTGCAGATGTCCGATAATTAAAGATAATTTCAATTATGAATTTTTAAATCATTTTTAAAAGCATTGTATTACATAGAATTTTATATAGAAAAAAAAAACTTTATTTAAGATAATTATTTAATTTAAATCATTTTTGGTATTCGAAAGTGTCTCATTCGACCCCGTCCCTATTTGAAACTATTCGAAACATTTATTTGTTATATGATTACGGTTCCGGATATCAGATAGTTTTGGTTAGTGGACCCATAACGCCACTGTTTCTAACTAACCAACATAAAAAATGGTTTTAGTTATTTTCCATGGAATAAATGAATCAATTAATTGTATAATTCCAATTAATAAACACAAAGCAAATTGAAAATACTTGTTAATAACTTTATAAAACTCACCTGTGTAAATAATAAAACAAATTAATTATAATTAAAAAACTATGTTCGAAATTCACAAACAATACCGTCGGCAACAATGACAACGTGCAATATTTAATGTCAGTTCATCTTCACATATCACTTATCTTATTTGCCTTTGTAGTACTTCAGTAAATTCATTGTCCTTATATATTACAAAGAATTAACGTTTGTAGGTATATGTAGTTATTGAGGAGTGCATAACGTATATCTAATATTGTAAGCAATCAATTACTATATGTATATATTTGTTTCTCGGAAATAGGTGTTTTTTTTTTGCAAGACACCAAGCTAAGATGATATTTATAACGAAATGCTACAATTAAAATATAAATTACGTAACTGTACTAAATCAATTGTATCGCAACTTGCGATCATTGCAAAATGTAACCAAATTGCTTTTTCTCACTTTACTACGGTTGTACGATAGTTGCCCAAGCCTAGTCAATCTGTAGGCCCTAATGGCTAACAGTGTAGTCTGATGGAAAAAAAGGGAGGCAACACGTTGCATGATTGTTCATTAATTGTTGGTCGAATTTATTTGTTAGTAACGCGAATCCGGGACATACAACTATTATACAGTATCTAAATAGTAAAAGTATTTAAAAAAATAATAAAAATACAATGAAAGTGGAACGAGGCGGCGCGGCGCTACGGGCAGAGAGTATTGTTATTTGCAAAGGCTTCCAAGCGACGCGCGATGGATTTAAGATACATCTGCGTCATCATCGTCTGATAACAATTATGTTGATTATTTTTTTGTTTTTTTTGTTTCCAAAACATGTGTATGATCATCAGACTACCGCTTAATTTTTTTTAAACGGGGAAATACATTACTGCCAGCGTCATCCCTCATTCATTTCTGTGTATTCGTGATGTTAATTGGACCTATTAATATGTGAGTGTGAGTATTGTGTTAAGTTTAAAATTCATGAAAAATTTATGAGAACAAAAATATATGGATATAGAATACTATGATTCTAAGCATTACATACTTTGCTTTGGTTTTTATATACCATGGTGAGCTGTATGGGTTATCGCGTGTGGAAAAAGGATATCAAGTGAGTATGGTAGAACTTACAATTAATTTCGTGTTTTCGAAAGTTATATTTTCTGTTTATTTTTTTTTTTGGAGCACTGACTCGAAGTTCATGTAAATCTAGTTACGTCCGAGTTAATGTTAATGTTTGCCAATGACATTTTTATAAGCTTTTATTTAACTCTATATGTTAGTATGTATGTATGAGTCAAATCTTGTAACTACTTTCACTTAAATAATTTACTGAAATTTCTTGCGTACTTTCGCCTGTAATTGATTAAGACTAGTTTCGTCTTCCTGCATCATAAAACGTTTGAATAGTAAAGATGTTTTAAATAAATAAATGTATGTCTCAAACCAAATATGATAACTATAGTTAAGAAAAGTAATAAATAATAATACTTAAAAATACAAAATTTTACACATAATAAAAATACGAATAATATTTAAATATAATATAAATTAAGGGAAGTACATATGTTGTAGATGAGACGCGAATTCGTTCTTGTTCCTAACAATATAAAACTTAATAATAATGAAAAATAACTTGTATTCGCAGTCAGGGATAATGTAAGAATTTTCAGAATCGGATCAGCAGTTCGAGAGATTACATTCTCGTACATCAAACATATCAACAAACTTGACATCTTTATAATAGTAATATGTTATATTATATTATATATATATATATATATATATATATATATATATATATGTATATATATATATACGTTATTTAATTCAAAAGTTAAAATACAATTATGCATAAGCATTTCGAGAATTAACAGATCCAATTTTTTTTTATTTGTTACTTTAAAGGTGGTGAAATAAATATATAAATTACACTTACTTTTTTTCACTTCTCACCATAAATTAATAATATTTACGACCTAGTTTGATAATCGTTTCTATTGAACTGTCCGATTCAATAAATTTACGTTGAATATATAAGAAATATTTGCAATTATTATTTATAAATAGAAAATGATGAGCGAATTCACAATGAACTATGTTCTCCTCTGCCCGCATGTAGAGAGATACCAGATGGGATAGTGGGGTTACCAACATTTTACAAGAAAATAATCGCAAAAGAGGAAAAAAATTCATATACACTTACAAACTTAATTGAATCTATCACTGAATCTAAGTTCTGCATGTATAGTTTTTAAGAACTTATGTAATTACTAGCTTCTGCCCGCGGCTCCGTTCGCGTGAACTACAAAAAATGTTGTTACCGGGATAAAAAGTATCCTATATGTCAATCCAGTTTATAAACTATCTGTGTGCTAAATTTCATTCAAACCTGTTTAGCCGTTTTTGCGTGATTGAGTAACAAACAAACTTACATTCACACATAATATTGGTTGATTAGGATTAAAATCAGCATAAGAGGTTAGTGCTTATGAAAAAAAAACAAGCAAATTTCGTAAAAAAATAAATAAGGCGTATTAAATTGAAACAAACTAGATTTGGTTATGTCCTATATTATTTTAGTAACACCTTCTAATGAGGTTGCTAAATTGCTATGTGAAATGAGTGAAACACCGATTTTATGGAAGTCGACCTACGAATTTTATGGATGAGGATCTACGAAAGATTTGATTTTAGTATGTATAAGCCGAAAATTGTATTTTTGTATAATAATTTAAAGAAAAGAAACCTACATTAATGAAATGTTCGCAAGCCCTGAACCTAGGTAGTCATCAAATCAATTTTTTACGCAGTTACGGTTTGTCCGTACAATACTTTTTCCTATTACGCATGGTTTTCTACTTTCCACAAATACGTAGCTCGGTCACCGTTACGTCAAATTCCACTTTAGTTGTGATATTGTGAAAATATGAGACATGACTGCACCACAACTATTGTCTTCTTTATTTATCGTAATTTTAGTAATCAATTTTCACGATTGGAAATTCTTACTGCCATTATCATGAGAGGAATTGTTTTTTTTTGTTAGAGTTAATCCGAATAAGTTTGTTATCTATTACCGCAAACAGAGAGAAGGAGATAAAAATTTGCATCAAAAATGCCCTGCGATGAAATGCAGCCCTCTATAAAGTCTTCGTGTCCAAGCTTCTCAGCGAAACCACGAAATTACAGACTTATAAAACTATCATTAGATTCATCCTTATGTATGGCTGTGAGACCTAAACACTAACAAAAAAAAATAGCTAGCTCCTGGTGGCTGTAAGAAAAGTGCTCTTGGAAGCCGAGTACAACATCATCGTCGAAACAAAATCTCTTCGCTGGCCACCAACAGAGAATGAGAGAGGATCGAGCAGTCAAAAAAGTGTACTTGGGTCGTCTAACTGGTCGTCGGTAGTTGGTCGGCCCAGTTGTCGTTGGCGTGACACAATAGAGGCGGCACTGCGTCAGCTTCAAGCCGACAATTGGCAAGAAACTGTGTAAGATTGAAACAAGTGGCGAGCTCTCGTTTCGGAGTCCAGACCGTTCTTAGATCACTGAGCCAAAGTAGTTAGTTAAATTTACTGTCCCGTGGAGGGTTGACGCCAGGCAGACAGCCAAAGCACTAAGCCGAATCTCAGTTCACAAAATTAAGTTAGAAAACATGTTTTTTTTTATACTACTAAGGCGGCTATAAACTAAAACTATAGGTATCATTAGCGCGTTGCCAACTTTGAACCTCTTCTCTGAGAAACTGTGGAAGCCCTACTCACCGCAGAAATACAACACAAGGCTAGAAAGGCTACAATCTTCTGCAGGTTGGAAGTATTTTACCAGATGGATTGCCCTAAGTAGTAATCTCCTAAGAAACTTCTCTGTGTCCTAACCTCTCCTTACTTACAGTTTACTTAGATGGGGCAAGAACAAGTAGAAGGAGTTAGAGTAAGTCCGATCACTCTTTAGTAAAACGTAATTCCGCTATATATTTTTTGTAATTGAGTCAACCCTAGAAGCAACATTAGAGACACTTCGTTTAATTTCATTTTGCGTAAAATGTCAAAAAAATAACACTTCGAAAAAACATATCAAACGCGACAAATCGGCTAAGTACGAGTCGGACTTACGCTTCACCACACAACATAAGTATTTGTATTATGTATTTACTAAAAATTGTGTGTTATATCATTCAGTTCGGGATTCAGTTCGAGTACGCGAGTTCGAGTAATCACGCTTGATCGGTTTTTGTTATACAATATCTTATCTTTAGAGTTTGCCCTATAATCACACTAAGTTACACTCTTTTATATATAGTATATATGTATAGTCGAGTGGTTTAGACCGACGGAATGTCGACTCTATGTCCGCAGGTTCGAACCCCGGCGTGTACCAACGAATTTTTCGGAATTGGCGTATATTTAATAATTGTAAATGTAACGCTATTGGCTGACGGTGAATAAACGCTTGAGAAATGTCAGTATAATATACGAGGAAAAAAACTGTTGGTTTCTCGGCGTTTGAAATCGCCAATACGTGGTGGGCTAGTTTGGTGATAACACCAATACCTTCCCTTGGAAAGAGGCCTTTGCCCAGCAGTGGACCACTTACATTATATATTATTATATACTGTCTCATTTACGCAGCAGTAAAAATAGGTTAAAACATATCCTTTGTATGGGGACAGCCCATGTTATACTTTTTCATGGCTTGTTAGAAATACGCCATAATAAAATAATATTCTGTAATAATTTCAACAAACTACCTCCTACGGTATAAAAGATACCCTTTAAAGCTTAGGCTTAGTAATAGAATTCCTTATTTGGGAACGGAACTCTAAAAACCGAACATTTCTTTGTACATATGTAATTTCATATTAAGTCTTCGGAACGTAATAAAAGTTACATAAGCGGCGTTGACAGATGAAGAGATGAATTTACTGGAAGATAACGAAAATGTTGTGTAGATTGATTTTGTAGGCTTAGCGTATTAACGTTTTATGTCACATCCCTAAAACGTTTAGAGTATAAAAAACAAATTAATTATTTCTACATACTCCACGACACGGCATGATGACAGATCGAACAATAAAATAAAATTAAATTATTCAATTAACTTGTTTACGAAAATGACCTTGGCACAATTTTAAATGTCAATAAAAAACGTATTTAAACTTTGCTTGATAATAAATAGTTCGCCTTAACACCGTTTTCCTTCGAAGGAAACTAAAATGTCTTGATCATTTTAATAAAAATCGTTAAGTTTCTAATGTTTGTTTTTTAAGAAGTTGTTTTGCTAATCACGCCTCTTCTTAAATCCTGTATCAGATAAAGTGCTCCAGTTTGAAATCTATTAAAAGCAAAACGTATTTTATAAATCGAAGATCACGAACATTTTATATCGTTTTGTATTATTTATCAACAGTCGCTGTTGTCATGCGAACTTCAACACCTTGGGGAACAGCCCATACCATCCTATCTGTTAGACTCAGTAAGACAAAAGTTTTTTTATGTAATTAAGTGTGTTTTACAATAAACTTCCTAACCATATGAGAGATTTGTCGGATAATAAGTTCAAGAATCATGTAATTTTTTTTTTTTTTTGAAAATGTATACGACTATACCTATACGATGGACTATTATGTGAATGATAGTGATATCTGGACTTCCTCTCTATAACTCCACTGAAAGTTATAATAATTGTAAACAATAGTTATTTAAATAAATATTATTTAAAAAGTATTGATAAATCTGATAGAGATTCTTATCGTCTTTTTCTTGATGACTAGGATATTTTCCAAACCGGTGATAGTCATAAGTGCCTTCTTACGGTCTAAAATTATTAAAATATATTTAGGGATGAGCGATATTATAAAAAACATCGAAGTTGAAATCGATGTCCAATAACAATATAACTTTGATAACTTAGTTGTATTAAAAGAAAATATTATGCACAAGTGAATTCTAAACAAATAGCATGAAATGTAAATTTCAGTTTCGCACAAAAAGTAAGAGAGATACTATTTACTGTAATGACGTGGCAAACGTTGAATATAGTTTAAACAATAGCTTAGTTGTTTTGAAGACGATAAGGACTGTACGAAATTGAAATCGAATTATTACTGCTATGTTAATTAAACAACGTAATTACTTTTGCGATGCTAATTTAAGAGAAACAATTAAGTCGTTTATACGACAGCGATGAAATTTACATAAACTGCAATTTAAATTAGTGTAAAATATAAACCCCTACTTTACTGATGAAAACATAATATAAAGTCTTAAATGGTCGGTTAGGACGTGACAATTGGGTAAATGAAAAAAAAACCTTTTTTTTATGTATTTTAAAGCTTCATCATAATTATGATAATAGTCAATTGGAATAAATCTTAATACATTTATTTTTATTAATAATGAACAATTGAAAATTGTAATATTATAAAAATAATCACATGACTAAGAATTGCGCTACGATTGATCGACAGGTTAATGACGTCATAATGTTATAGGAATTTCATCGATTAAGTGTCAAAGCACTGTAACAGCTGTGTGCTACAATGAGTATTAATTAACATTTTGACGTCACACGCGCTCGGATTTATTCGGGATCGATCGGCGCGTTTTCGGTACTGAATTCAAACATTAATTTTTATTTTGAAATAACTTTTGAAATATTACGAAAAAAATAGTTCGTTATAACAAAGTTAGTTTATCACAAAAAAACAACATTCAAATACCCAATTGTATAAAACTAGACCGCAACCACCATATACTAGGTTTAACATCCGATATATTGTTACATACTTAGGCGTATTACTTTACGAGATCAACCGGTGTATCACATGTGATACATGGTGATAAACCAGTCACAGTGACTCTTTGATTTTTTTTATAGCACCACGGCAAAATAAACTTCTTTGTCCCTGATGGTAAGCACATTACAATTCAAACACAACGGCGTCCACCGAGAGATCTAGATCCATTGGCGATTTGTTGCATTTTGAGATCAGCCAGTTTATAACCAGCCAGCTAAATTTATGAACATTTAAGCTATTACACAATTTAGGGTTCTTTAAAAACAAGTTTCGTTTTTGCCTTAATACCTTTAATGGAATCATTTTGGAGTATTGTTATTACTAAATATTAATTTAGACGGTTTTGAATACGTGTTTAAAATTATGCATAATTCATAGCATTAAAATGTCTATAAAAGATGTGACATATTATGACAACCGTACTTAGGCGGGATAAAGGGAACGACGAGAGGCGGTTTTTAATGATCAAGTAATTTGTATGACCGCTTAGCTGATCAAGTGAAATAATGGCGGTTAAGTAATTATATTGGATGTATTGATAGCATAATATCTAACGCCGAATATGTCATTGGTCAGAAATCTATTCACGATATAAGTGAAAGTACAAATATGAATTATAAAATGCTTTGGGAACTTACGCAATGATTCTTTCACATATAATATACTATACGAAAGATAGTCGATTTCGTTGTTTTTAAGTTGTGTAAGTAGTAAGAAAGATTAAAATTGTTATGAATAGAGAAATTGATCATCGATGTGTCCACCTTGTTGTAAATGGAGTCTTAGGGTCCATACATAAGGAAAATAAAGATTTCCCATAAAGGGTCGACCACTTAGATAGCGTATCAAAACATCGATGTTCAATCCGCCACAAGGAGGTCCGAAACCTGGTAAAGGTTGCGGGGTAGTTTACAAAATCTAGCATGACTACGTTTTTGCGAATATTCATTGCCAAGGAAGGCAAGGTCAAGGTTAAGATATTAAACTAATGTATACCTCAAGAAGAGGTCTACACCTGGTGGTGTGATATTAAATGACTATTCATCATTATCATCAACTCAGTCAAAAAAGTCCACTGCTGGACATAGGCCTCCCCCAATAATCGTCATAATAACCGGTCCTGTGCTACTTGCAACTTGCCACAAAACTACGTTCGCCAACCCGCCTGCTAAATAAAAATAAATTAGAAAACAATCAATGTTAATAAGTGACGATGAAAAAAAAACTTTTTTTTTAATTTTGCTTAGATACGTATAGAGTTCAAAAAATTATGGAAACATCGATGTTCAATGTTTCGTTCATGACATCGATCTCAAACATCTATATTTTCAAGTTCTACATCGATGGATATATATCATCGCTACCGCCAATTGCGACGATTACGGCAAATCACCCCAGTAGGAAAATGCAAAACAAAAAAAAATGCATCGGTTATCAATCAATAATAACCACGATAAATTACATACGAGACTCAATGAATGGTTGCGAAAAAGTCCCATTCACATGCAGTTGTATAACATACCATATTATGTGGCTCTTTTCTCACGTTCAAATATTGAATGCTCTACGCAATATCCTACCGTTTACTGGTCAATTTTATACAGTATATATGGGAAATAATTTTATTAATATTGCATAAATTACAAAGAGATAGAGTGAATTTTGTGAGTTTGTGTGAATGTGGAGGGTAATTTCTGGAATTACCAATCAAATTTGAAAAAATATTTTTTTATGTTGTTGCCTAATTTTTGAGGAAGGTGATAGGCTATATAACTTCACAATACAACCTTAAAGAGCGGAGCAGTAACCATGAATGTCAAGCAATCTGGTAAGCTGTGCGAAAAGTAAGATAAATGATAGGCTACATCGCCGCATGGGAGCGTTGGCGGCGCGCATTAGAGAGTTACTCGAATAAATTTGACTCGGATGAAATCGTGAAACACAGCTAGTATAGTTTATTTCTGGGCTTTTCACAAGGTATACGCGGGCTTATCCATTACGCCAGCTCATGACGTATGACGACTTATCACGCCGTTAAATCGGTATTTATCCCAATAGACTGTATTTACTACAACAACGTTCAGGTTTCTTCACGGTATTTCCTCCACTGTCGGTATTCACTGTCACTAAAACCCAATAAAAAAAGGTGCAATCTAGTTATATATATAAAAGCGAAATAATACTCATCACGTAATCTCCGAAAAGTTTTTCAAAAATCTATATTTTTATCAATTCTCAAACGAATCTGATAAAATTTTGTAGACGGAAAGCATATGTCGTTTCTATTTTTAGACTATATGAATTTTCAATAACATGAGTAAAATACAATTACGGGATGAAAGCAGCTACTACGTAATAAATGGGTGCGGAGTCGCGGGCATACCACTAGTTAGCTATAAATTTAATACGAAAAGGGAAAAGTATAAGTGATAGAACATTGGTGCGACCACCACATAACCTAACTCCGTTAGGAATAGTAAGCCGTTAAGACAATTTGCATTTTTACAAATTATTTCGTTTAGGTATATGCCTAGCTGCGAATCTTGGTACGTGAAATCATAAATCGGTCATCGAGTTTTGTAAAAATCTGATATTAGATAACATCCAAGTACTTAAATATCATTTTTTAATACTTATTAATATAATGTTTAATTAAATATTCATCAGGTCACTAGTGGCATGATTTTAGTTAATCGTTAAACAGTACAATAACTTTTACCTATGTATTACGTCATTACTTTTAAATCACCAGCTGTTTATTTGGAGCCAATGATATTAATGTAAAAATAAAATCACAATTTAGAGAGGGGATTCACAGGCCAATGGTGAGTCATGATATTGATTAATCAATGACTTCTTTACGTCCGCGTCGCAGATAAAAATAATTCATTCCGACTTGAAGAAACATTTTCCTATGGATTTTATTTCAGTTTCCTTAACTAAGAAAGGTAGGGCACAGAGAAATTTCTTTGGAGATTTCTCTCTACTTGAGGCAGCCCAACTGGTAGAATACTCGCAGCCAAATAACCTTGTGTTATTGCGGTGATTGGGGCTTCCAGAGCTCTCTTGAGGGGGTTCAAGATCAGCAACGCGCTAGTGATACCTATGGTATTTACACGCGTCCATAGGCTACGGTAGCTGTTTACCATAAGCTTGTTTGCCATTGTAGTATAAAAAGACCCCTTCATGTTGATAATCCGTAGTGAAGAACCTATAGATGTGTTTCGTCAGCACATCCAGATTTAACATTTGCAGTAGCCCGGCGAAATGACAGCACCGAGACTTCATCGACGGTCGTCGATGTCATGCCAGCCTACAAACCTCTTGGTAGCTGAATATATACTTTCTTATCCCGAACAGTAACAAATTAAATGACATGACGGGCTCATACATGGACAAACTATATTTTTAAAATGTCAGATTCCATGTGAGTGGCCACGAGAATAGTTATTTAGCACAAATGTGTAAAAATATACAGATGAAACGTACATATTCATTAATCCTTAATCATTCGACGGCCACGACATAAATGAATGGGAAGTAGTTGCGAGAAAATGTGGTTTATAAATATTCAAGTGGGACTGTAAATAAAAACAATTTTAATTATTCCAATCGTGAAGAATCGTTCGCTTAATTTTCGATATACGAAAACGAATTTAATTTTAAAATTTATTGACGCATCAAATCGCAACTCCATAAATTTTTTTATTAAGTACCCGCGTTTCGTGACATCAGCAGGTTTGAGAGGCAAAAATTTCTTTAATTGAGTCTCAGCATATGTACAATGTTTATATATAGTTATTGTATTTGCAGAACTTGGTCGTTCGACCACTCTTTTTAGGGTTTCGAAATGAAAAAGGAACCCTATCGCTTATAGTTTAGGTATAGTTTGGCCATGTCCGTCTGTCTTTCCGCGGCTTAGCTCAGAGATTATTAGTTCTAGAAAGCTGTAACATATTAAATCACGCCGACAAAGTGGATAAAACCATTGGTAGGTTAGGGTACCTGAAAAAAGGACACTTAATGTGAGGTTTTTTTTTCTCGTCTATCCCACGGTGAGTGATGTCGTTGGATAGGCCGTTTAAAAAAAATATTGGTGGTGTGTGAAAACCATTTTTCGATTCAGGGATGCGTTTGCGATATTTCTTTAAATTCCTAATACGAGTCAAGTGTAAGTTTTTGGATATGAGAAAAAAAAACGGCAGTAGTATATGTAACAAAGTTAAAATTAAAACATCACAGGTAAGTACAGGCTGTACAAGTTAACGAGTAAAATCGACCAACTTATAAAATGTACTTGTTGGTAATTTAGTACAAATTCCATTGAAAAATACCTAAAGCCCCCTTATAAATCTGCAAATTGAAATGGGCAACTCCACGGAACCCTACACTGCGCGTATAATAATAATATTGAAGTGTCTCGTCGAGATTTTATGGCGTCATTGCAAAATTTCGCATTTGAGTTTCGTTTCAAACAAGATTTACCAATATATGTACTTCTGTTTTAGGAAGCATAGCCGGTAGAAAAGTTTATTATTGCTATGCTATAATACTAACTATGCCTCGTGGTTTCACTTGTGTTTTAATAGTTTCGGTTTTCGTAGGACGGTCAAGCCGCCCTCGGCCGCAGATATCTCGGGCCGCGATGTCCAAGCCAGGTAATGCTGTAAAAGCCGTAAAGGCTCCAGGGCTCCTAAGGCTAACAGTATAGTCAGTTCGAAAAAAAAAAAATCGGGCCGCGCCCTATCCGCCCGTACTATTAGATACTTCGTACTAGCTAAGCGTACTTTCTGACCTACACTTTGTATGTTAATTGCTCCTAAGGGTTTAGCGTGATGTTATATAGCCTATCTTCCTCAAAAAATGCAAAAAATGCAAATCTGACCGTTACATCCAGAGATTAGCGCGTTCAAACAAAAATTTTCCTCGACGTCACCGTTACGGAAGCACCGATCTTGTGGGCGTTATTAGGGTTAATTGCAACCAGCAAGTTATTTATGTTCATTTAGGGTTACTCCAGTGGCCTCCAACCTTCCTATTTATCTCTTTCAGGGACCCGACACAGTAGGCAGCTTCGAGCGATCCCAGGATCCAGAGGCCAGAGGTTCTCAACTACCGTCCGTCGCACACCTGTTGCTACCGCGCCTAGTCAATAGTACAGACACGATTATCTGAAATACATTATATATATGTAGATACTTGGATAGTGTACTCTGCTTCCAACTCTTTTTTTATTACCGTAGTCTTACAAAATTTCCTCTAAATTTAACTTATTTTTTACAGTACGTATTCTTTCATACATAAGCACATTTTATACAGGCTTCTATTGTACTTTGAAAAGTTCTCGACAAGCAGCAAAGGAAATCGTCATGATAAAACTATAACACAGTGAGGTATTCTGTCTGCTTAGCTACTTAAGTTGGTAGCATTTAAGTTGAAAATAAGTCGCCGAATACTTATCGATGTTGTTCAGCAACTATACTTGACACTTAACATCCGGTGAGATTGTAAACAAATGCTATAAATAAATAAAACATTTAAGCCGTCGTGGGACGCGTGCCAGATGTGAAACATGGAAAGTGTCTGTTATTGAAATACATATCTACTTATAATAAAATGAAAAATAATAAAATATCAATTAATAAAACTACTATTTAGATATTAATCGTCAATTTTGTACTTATAAATCATTTTGCGTTAGAATCGGTTTAATGAAAGCCGAGAGAAAATTGGCGGAAAATAAAATAAAAAGGTGATCGTGTATCCCCAGGTTAACTAGAATTCTCAGGTTTCAACAGATAAACTCTGGTTAATATGTTGTTTTACAACCGGACGAAACGCAAAAGTCGTAGGATCAAATGGTTCTCAGAATTAGCAAAAAAAAAACCGAGGAATTTGAATGAGAATAAGATGAAGTTGAAAACAAATTTGAACTTATGAACGTCGTCAAACACTACTACCAGTTCGGTAAACATCCATCGCGAAGAACCGGCAAGAAACTCGATCGGATTTCTATCCGAAATAGAAATCCGATCGAGTTTCTATTTATTTTAATTATTATTCTTCCAACTCTATAAATAATATTTACTGTTAATAATCACTAGCACAATAATCATTATGTTCTTTATAATTTAGTAGATGCACTTCCAGACATCACTATCATTCACATAATGATCCACCCTACAATAACCTTTTGACATTAAAACCGGCTTGACATGGTCCTTGAACTTATTTTCTGGTTAATCAGTAATGTGCGTCGGGATCTTATTATAGAACTTAACACCTAAAAAACTAGACTAATTTATGTCTATTTCTAGTATTAAAACTGTGCTGCTCTTTGACAAAATCTAGTTTTTAAAGGTTTTCCCAAATATACATTATATTATCAAGAATGTATTAGGAGGGCAAAGTTAGGATATTATACTCCGGGAACCTGTTCTTTAGTGATTCGCGAGGTCTCTTGTTGTATGTATATTGCTCAAATTGCCCGCTTTTGTAATATGAATATGGTATCTAACTCAGCTGCTGCAGCCCTAAAACCTAAAACAAAGATGACCACGTCATTAGATGTTACAAATAAAATAAAAAAATAAGAAAACTAAACACAGCAACGGTAATAATGCGTGACAATTTTTACTAAGATATAGTTTGTGTAAACAATCGTAGAGGAAAACCTTAGGGCTCGACCTCGTAACACAAAAAACATACATAGCGTTCACTTACTAATAGCTTAGTAATGACAGTTTTATTTAAGACAGTAATAACCGTGCCCTTAATAAATTGAGACCATGTGTTTGTACCTTCAATTAAATTAATAGAATAACAGTCCAACAATGGACAACCTTGTCATGCCGGGCTGGTATTTTTCTTACACTACATAGGTGGCAAGCAACCACCTGCAACGGCCTGCCTGATTGTAAGCGGGTACCGTAGCCTATGGACGCATGTAATACCATAGGTATCACTAGTGCGTTGCCGACCTTGAACCCTCCTTTCCAATAGTGCTCTGGAAACCCTACTCATCGCAGGCACACAACACTAAGTCATTTGGCCGCGACCTTCTGTATGGTGGAGATATTTCACCAGTCGGGCTGTCCCACGTAGAGAGAAATCTGCAAACAAATTTCTCAGTGCCCTACTTCTCCATACAATATCGCTGTGAAATTACTAGCTGTATACGCAGTGGTTGACCCGGCACCGAAGCGAGACACAATGACGCGTTTTTCTAAGGCTATAATTAATGAATGTAATATTATGACATTGAAATATGTCAGTAACTTACATGCATACTGGTTGGTTATCGCATAAATTAATTTTTGAGAGCTGACACACTGCCCGCCCGCTTTAGTTACTACAAGTTTTGTTTGATATATCGTTTTAGTATGTCATTACATGCATACATCAATGATTATAAGTGGGCAATATTTTATTGCAATATTATTGAATAATATTACGTAATGATGTAGCAACAGTACGTACATATAGAGGAAAAAATACCAGAGAAATATAAATTATTGCAGAACACTACGCTATATTAGTTGTCAATGTTTCTGGCAACATAAATGTCTACGTTCTAAATGTCTATTCTTTTTGACGTCACAATGCAAGTCAATAACTTCATCTACAGCCCATCGGCAGTCGTTGCTATTAAGCCAGCTTGCTCACGGATCTGCAGCTTCACAGTACGTTAAAGACGTTTCAAATTTATTTGTTCGTGCCGAGAAGGAGGTTACGGTAAAGCTGTGGCTTCGGAGCCCAGCGCGTGTGGTTGTGTAATAAAAGGGAGAGGAGGGAATCAGGCGCAAACTGAATGCAAGTGGGCTTCTTATTTCAATACTTATCGTTGATGGTGACATTATACAAGACAGTGGTGAACCTCAATTACACAAGTGTTTTTTAAGAACATATCTTGAATAAAGAATAATATCTGGGCGACCGAGCTAGCTCGGTGTCCAGCGAAAAACCTATCTAGATAACCTGAAAAGTATAAGATTATCTAAATAAAGAATTTCATGCAAATCATTATAGCAGTTTCCGAGAAATCATGTTATGTATACAAGAATTGCTCACTTAACAGTATTACATTTAAAAAAAAATAGTATTATTATTCGCCAATAGATGTCGTGAAGAGTCATATTTTTCTGGTTATTATTTAAGTTGATTATTGAAAACACGAATTCATTTTCATTTTATGAAAATGTCCTAGCTAGACGATTTATCGTCCCCGAAACCTCCTGTATACTAAATTTCGTGAAAATCGTTGGAGCCGTTTCCGAGATTCAGATATATATATATATAAGAATTGCTCGTTTAAAGATATAAGATATTGTATCGATGTTTTCATTTATAAGGAAAGTGTGCACATATTTAAAACGTGTTCTTAGCTAGTCTCGAATGAGGATAATCTTAAAACAGTGACCTCGTTGAGCAAGGTTACTTATTTACCTGTATGCTCATAAAAACGAAAACAAGCTAATTATATTTTTTGATATTCCCATTTCTTGGATTTTTTAACATTGAATATTCAATTTTTAAATTGTTTATGACAAGTAATTCTACGTTGGTAGGAAGATTGGTGCTGCGTGAGCACTATCTCCATACCTATTTCTCCCGCAAAAAATCAGTGTTCGCGCTGCCGTGTTCGACTCCGAAGGGTGTGATTGGCAACACTCAGTGACTCACGAGCCGCTGCAACTCAGTCCTCTGGAGTAATAATATAATATTACTTGCTTCAGGATTACAGTGACAACTTAACATCAGATGGATTGCATGCTTGTTTGCTACTTACTTAAAAAAATATTGCAATCCTTATAAGTTAAGCGTTTGGTTGCAATCTCATCTGATATTAAGTGACAATGTGGCCCAAGATGGTAACACGCTAAGCCTAGTAAAAAGAAATGAAATAAAAACAAAATTGTTAATTAACATATCTACACTACTATTGTAAAGAGATAAAGTATTTGGATATTTTTTGCGGGAGGTAATCTCTGGAACTACTCATCCGATTCTGAACATTGTTTAACCGATAGAAAGCTACGTTCTGGCTGATTGTGATAGGCTATGATTTATTAAGTACTATATTGTAACACTAATATATGTATATTACATGAATCATTATGTAGATTTAAAATATTTATCATTCATATAAAAAATCGTTAATCAGTAATTCCGCTTTAGTAGGGAAACCGTGCTCACCAAAGGCGACCAGTCGTTCTACAAGATAAATCATCTTAACCTACGGACTTAGGTAAGTCAAAGCAGCTAACTCAATTCATCACAAAAAGAAGAATGGAATATAATAATCGCGTACCGCACAAGTAACAGTGAGATCTTCGGTCCTGTTCTGTCACTTTACCAAACAAAACGTGTTAAAAAGAAACAACTTTTCACGGAACATAATCGACTATGGATTACACAATACGCAAGCATTAAAAGAGTTTTGCAGCGTAGATTGGGTCGTGGGTAATGAGCTCGAATTAGTCGAATAACCGAAGAAGCCAGAGCTTTCTGTGAAAGAAAAGGTGATTTAACGGTAGTAAGGGCATAGGATCATTTCTGTACGGGTGCGTGGACGCCCGGCGAAATGGAGTCTGAAGAGTTGTATATTTAAATAGTGTATAGATAGTTAGTATAGATAATAACTGTGTTTACTACTGATTTTTTACTGTCAGTTTGTCGTGTCGCTGTGATTATTAAAACCATAATAATGATCTAGTATTCGCCGCTTTTACCATTGACCCGCACGTCGAACCCAACTCGGCTAGGCAGCATTTGGGAAGCTACGTAACATATTCTCGTCCAAGATACCGCAGTGTTTCAAGACGAAAGTTTTAACCAGTGATAATATATGGTGCTGAGACGTGGTTGCTAGCTATGGGCCTCGAAAGAAAGTTCAAGGTCAATCAAAGGGCAATACAGAGGTCTGTGCTCGTAGTTTTTCTGCGTGATCGAATCGGAAATGGGGAGATCCGTAGAAGAACCAAAGTCACCGACATAGCCCTAAAAATAGCTTGAACTAAGTGGCAATGGGCGGGGCACGTAGCTCGTAGAACGGATGGTCGATGGGGCCGTAGAGTTCTCGAGTGGTAGTCGCGTACTGGAAGACGCAACGTTAGCTGACCCGACCCCAAGGTGGTCCGACGACCTGGTAAAGGTTGCGGGAAGCCGCTGGATGTGGGCAACACAAGACCGGTCTTTGTGGTGATCTTTGGGTGAGGTTTCTGTCCAGCAATGGACGTCTTTCTGCTGAAATGATGGTGATTGACTCGCACTATTGACCATAGGACATAAGATCTCTGTTAATTACAACACAAAGATCATTCGCAATCGAGCTGTCTTACCATGAGAACTTCAGAGATTGGTTACCTGGTTAAAAGACCACCTTGCAAATCTGAGTCTCGGATGCTGTACCTGTGGGCGGGCAGATCTCTATAGGTTGGAGGCTACTGGGGGTAAACCCAAAGAACATTTCCACTTGGGTTGTCAGACCGTTTACATCGCTACAGATATTTCGTGACTGTGAGAATATACTTTGCCATATGCTTCATCTAACTCTGAATACGCCCACTAGACTTATGGTCGTTGTATATGGCGATTTCGAGGATAATCGTTTTGTTGCGTTATGACATACATATTTTTACGATAGTGGTTAATAAAATGTCACGAAAACAATTTATTAGTACTCAAAGAAATTCAAATTAAAACAAAACCAACTCACGAATCGCTTACCGAATGTACTTGCAGAATCAACCTGTATGTGTACTCACAGAATAAGCTTGTATGTCGTTTTGAAGTTTTTATTTTATTTCGCTTATTGTTTCCTCTTTGCTTTCGAAATTAGAACTGTACTAACTCATGTTACGGCTCGCTTTTATACCCAATGAGACGATCACGAAATCTCTAGAAGGTTCTTGAACTCTTAACATGTTGTAAATAAGTCATCGCTGTAAAAGACGAGGAACGTTTGATTTATAGCCCGCTGTTTGTTGACAGTTGAAGCGATAAGGCTTTCTATGTGTGTGTCGTTGAACCCACGTCTGTTCTATGACAAATACACGATATTTCGGGCACATTCCAGACTATTCTTGAGATATAAAGAATGGTGATCTTTTTCTATTTTTCTCTTACTCAGACCGTTTCAATATTTTTAGTCTTCACCGTTACTATCTTCTGTCACATTATCATTTAACATCAGATGAGATTGTGGTCAAATACAGCATTGATTTACTAAACTAACATGATTCACTAAAAAAGATAAAAATTCTTTGGCTAAATGTAAAGTTAATGTTCGAGCATGTGGAACGAACACGGGTCTGCGTAGCCATATTAAATTCATTAATAACAACTTGTTTCGCAACTGTAGACGGTACGACCGGCTTCTTTTTAATGTCACTGTTATATAAGAAAACACGGTTTTTTTGCTCGCTATTTTCATATCGGTTTTATCAACCGACTGCCTTTTAAGAGTTAACACACACAGCGTATATTTGTATCGGGAATTTTAATGCTACAAATTTTTATTTGTAGCCTTTAGTAATCTTTTACAAACTTTAAACTATTCGACCGCAGATGTTAGGATGTTAGGGACGCGAATTATATTTCGTTAGAAAATTCATTCCAGAAATTAGCGAGTTCAAACAAAATTCTTGAATTTTATAATATTAGTTTATATTATGTACTAATAATCAATATTATATAATACTAGCTTTTTGGCTGCGACTTTGCGACTTGTTTCAACTATTGTAAACAGATTGTATTAATACAGTACCTTCACAGGCATGCGTATGTCAACTCACCAGAAGTTTAATCGCAATCGGATGAATGGTATAAGAATACTTAGAGAGGAGAAACAAACAAACATTTTTATTACAATTATTTTGCAATCGTTACGTTATTTATATGAGAATTCATTATTTTAGTACTGTATGAATATAACGGATATCCGCTAATGCCTGTTTATTATATTGATATATTTTCTAGAAGTGTGAAATCTCATAATAATCCTTTTAAATTTTCATAATATAAATGGGTGGTATCTACGTCAAAAACGATCAAAAGCATTTTTCTGAGAATTCAACATTAACTAAAATGTACACACCTAAATTATATCAAACATAGTTTTTGTAGAAAACGTCTTACTCGTGTATTTACTGTAACATAGGTATACTGATCGATGATAAGAAGTTCTAGAAAGTAGTTGTTATATCCAGGTTCCAAAACTTGTTCATTTACGTGTTGTTTTATCACTATTTATTAAACTGATATATAAATTATTATGGTTTTATTTCCTATTTCACGTATGCTATTACGCCTACTATTTTTGTATTGTTAAGGTCAGTGGATGCAGGGCGAGTCATGCCAGGGGCGACAAAATAGTAAATTGAACCATGTGAATAAAGAGTAAGAAATGTCATGAGTAAAGTTATATTTTTGTCTGTTCATTATTGTTTTGAAATATACTAAGTCTAGTCAAAAAAAGTAAGAACTAAAAGCATTAATTACATTTTTATACAGCAAACGCCCTCAGTTAGGGCATGACTCGACCCTTTAAGCCTAAGTTCGTACTAATTGTTGAATGTTTAAACATAGCTCTAACAAAATGATAGCTCTGTCGTTAACAATGTCCAGGGTGTTTTGTGGTGACTCAAAATGCATGCTTTTACTTATTATTTACTAGCTGTGCCCGCGGCTTCGCTCGCGTGGACGATAAAAATTGTTGTTACCGGGATAAAAAGTATCCTATGTTACTTCTAATACCTCCAAGAATATGTGTACCAAGTTTCATGATGATCGGTTAAGTAGTTTTTGCGTGAAAGCGTAACAAACAAACTTAGATTCACATTTATAATATTAGGTCTTTACCTATGAAATTGCCGTTTTGTATGAAAAAATTTAAACGATGTTTTTCATGTATTTTTATTTGTATTAATCGAAGTAATCACCCATGCAATCAATGCATCTTTGCCAGCGCAGTGACAGTTTATTGATGCCCTTCTTAAAGATATCAGCTGGACGGGAGGCAAAAAAATTCAACAAAGGCATTTTGTACTGCCTCTCGGGTATTGAATTTTTTTCCCGCCAAGAAGTTATCCAAATTCTGGAAAAAGTAGTAATCTGTAGGCGCAAGGTCTGGTGAGTAGGGCGGATGAAGGAGAACTTCCAATCCCAGTTCTTGCAACTTGGAGACGGTCTGTTGTGCAGTATGAGGTCGCGCGTTGTCGTGCAGGAGCAGCGGAGACGAGCGATTGACCAATGCTGGTTGGAGATGTGCCAGCTTCTCCATCATTGTGTTCAGTTCTTCACAGTACACATCTGCAGTAATGCTCACCCCGTTTGTTAAGAAGCTGTGATGAATCACATCGGCGCTAGAACACCAAACAATGACCATCACTTTTCTAGGGGTAAGTTTTTGTTTAGGGCATTGTTTAGGTGCTGAACCAGGATCCAACCAACTTGCTGAGCGCTTGCAGTTATCAAACAGAATCCATTTTTCATCGCAGGTAACAATGCGGTTTAAAATTCCTTCATTTGTGTGTCTGTTGAGCAGTACAAGGCACGTCTCGACGCGTACTTCGCGCTGGCGATCATTGAGTTCGTGGGGCACCCATTTGTCAAGCTTTTTTACCTTGCCAATTTGACGCAAATGGACCAATATTGTTTTGACGCTAACGTTGAAAGCTGCTGCTAATTCAACCGTAGATTGTGTATCATCAGCTTCCATAATCGCCTTTAATTCGTCATTGTCGACCAAAGTCTTCGGACGACCGCGAGGTTCATTTTTCAGGTCGAAATTCCCAGAACGGAAGCGAGCAAACCAATAACAGGTGGTGCGTTGGTTTGTAGTGTTAGCTCCGTAAACGCCGTTGATGTTGCGTGCCGCTTGTGCCGCGTTACTGCCACGACGGTACTCATATTCCATAATTACTCGAATTTTTAACGTATCCATGATGACAAAAAAGATTGAAATGCGATGAAAATGTAACACTAATCAATAAACAAATGACTACTTTTGGAAAAAGAATCCATTTTTTTAAAATAAAATTAATTTGAAATTAGAATTCTTAGCCAAACAAAAATTATTTTGATTTGAAATGGCCATTACTGCAGAACGGCAATTTCATAGGGAAAGACCTATTATTAGTAGGATAATCTAATTCACTTGTGCACAATAACTAATCTTTATCATGTAAAATATAGGGTCAAGTAACGTAAGTTTGTGAATAAAAATAAAAATAACATAATGACTGATTAAAAACCTAGAAATCACTAGCGAAATTAGGAACTGCTTAGTTAACTGAAACACATTATTCAGAAGGGAATCCATCGTAATGGGATAATTGAATACGTCTTGTTTGAATAATTGTTCTTCAATCCGTCGGGTGGTTGTTATGATTATTTTTGTTTTTATTAATGGTTAAATAATCTAAATTGTTGCTATTGCTATTATAGTGACGATCCAATAGGACGGAATATCGAGTAGGGGGGATTGTACATTTCCAGCGCACCAATCACAGACGAGTATGAGTAGGTCCGTTCTTGTTACAAGGGAGGCCGAATCTAAAAAAAAAAAGGTTCGGTGTCAAGCTGGGGGTTTTCGGCTACGCCCGATCGATTGCCGTCCGTTTTCTGATATCTCTACTCATTCAAAAGATAGCTTCCAGGATTAATTATCTCCACTACCCTCTAATGACATCATTAACCCTTAATGCGATAACGATAACAATGAGCTCGCTTCCTTGTATCGTTTCCTTAATGAGGTACTTACTAATCAATGTTGTTTTTAAAAATAATAAACTGACTTTATTGTATAAATATGTCTTAAATAAATGAAATAATATTATATAATTTTCTTTCGTATTACTATTAAACAATTATAATTCCTTACATTTCTAAAATTTTCAAGGATAAAAGTATTCCTAGCACTCGCCGGCCGCTGTCGCGGCCCTCTCGCTTCGCTCGCTCGTCTCGTGCATTATTATTACAGTTCCAACCTAACCTAACCAATCCACGGCACCCATATTGCGGAGATTTTTCTTATATTCAAAGATTTTTTCAATATGGATTGAATACTTCCATATGAAATGCCCGTTTCTTGAATTAAGTATCGGATGGTAACTCTTCGATCGCTCAAAACAATTTTCTCGACTTTCGCAACATTTTCTTGGGTGACTGACGTCGATGGACGACCGCAACGATATTCATCTTCCGTGCTCGTTCTCCCTACTCGAAATTGAGAAGCCCACCTTGCGATAGTGGAATACGGCGGAGCAGACTCTCCCAATGTTGCCTCCAAATCGCAATGAATCTCTTGCGTCGTTAACTTTTTTAAACAGAGGTATTTAATAACGGCTCGCACTTCGTTTTTCTCCATTTTCGAGAACACGTTCCGATACGAAGCAATCAAATGACTACATTCAGAAAAAAGAAGAAAACAAAAGAGAATCGAAGATTTTTTCTTTATTAATATTACAAATATGTATCTGAGCTATGCCTGCCAGTATTTCTTTTTTCTTACCAAGGAGTATGTCGTTCTCACTACTTTTCGATCCCTCCTATTATATTGAAATCCCATCTCCTTGCATTTCTTTCTAGAAATAATTTGTGGTACTCAGTCGGTGGTCGTCCATATGAATCAAAATAATGTCCGAAACCATTTTACTTTTAACATATGTTGGAGCATGCTTACGTATTGGGAAACCGGTTGGTGCTAGGAATACTTTTACCCTTGAACATTTTAGAAATGTAAGGATTTATAATTGTTTAATGGTAATACAATAGAAAATGATATAATATTACCGCAATATTTAAGACATATTTATACAATAAAGTCAGTTTATTATTTTTTAAAACAACATGTGATTAGTAATTACTTCATTAAGGAAACGATACAAGGAAGCGAGCTCGTTGTTATCGTTATCGCGTTAAGGGTTAATGATGTCATTAGAGGGTAGTGGAGATAATTAATCCTGAAAGCTATCTTTTGAATGAGTAGAGATATCAGAAAACGGCAATCGATCGGGCGTAATCGAAAACCCCCTGTATGACACCAAACTTTTTTTTTTAGGTTCGGCCTCCTTTGTAACAAAAAAGGACCTACTCATACTCGTCTGTGATTGGTGCGCTGGAAATGTACAATCCCCCCTACTACTATATCGCATCGTAACGCTCGGGAAATTTTGTCGTATTATGTTCAGAAGGATGTATATAGTAAATCTACTATAAAGTTTTTACTTAACTGAATCAAATACTGTTATTTTCAAACTACAACAATAATTAATATAATAGGAAAATAAATAATAGGACCGACAACATAGAATGGGCAAGGTTAGCGTGATTAAATCCGCAACGAATTCACAATGTACTATGATTGTTACAATTTAATAATAGAGGTTTCAATGTGAAATTCCCGTTTTAACGTACTGGCCAATTTGAATAAAAATTAAACTTTTTTCACACGAAAACTATAACATTTTTTATTTAAAATAGACATGAATTTGATGATTGACTTTTAATTATTTTTTACATTCAGCTTTTAGCGTGAAAAGGGATACTGTGAAACACAAAGTAATTTTCGAATTTGAGTTCAAATCTTCGTTCGTTCAAATCTTTCCTCTATAATATTAGTTTAGACATGAGACGACGCCTCAACCACATTGTTTGAAACATGAGTTCGGGTGCATGTCCTCGTTTTCTGGAGCGTCACTATGGCAACCATAAACTTTTTGCGCTAGAGATTTGAACCGGTTATATTTAAGTTATTGTTAGAATCCCCTATCCTAGTAAAATATAGTCACAATTATTAGAAACAACTTCGTATGATGGAACCGTTGTAAGCGTTTCAAGCTTGCGATCTGTATTGTATAAAAGTTTTTTAAGTAATCGCAACACCACTAATTTGCACTCTAATTTGGTTCATAATTTTTATATGTAATAGCTGGTCTAGTATGTAGTACATAATGCTCGTCAAATGCTGTATTTAGAGAGGATAAGGCTAACGACCGTATCGTACGTTATTGACGAAGACTTTACGAGGAAGACTAGCCACTAAGGTAAATAACTATGAATTGAATGTAATTGTGGAAGCAGATCCATGTCAAACTACCAAAGAATTAGCGGCATGGTTTCACGTTATTGACTCATTTGCAGAAAGTTGGTAAAATTAAAAAACTTGAAAAATGGGTGCCTCATGATTTGATTGATGTGCAGAGAGCAGCGCGTTGAAGCTTGTCTTATCTTGTGAAACCGGTACAGAAATAACGGGATTTTTAACCAAATTGTGACATGTGACGAAAAGTGGATCCTTTACGATAATCGCAAGCGAACAGCGCTATGGCTGACCGTCTCAATTAAGAATTAATGTATATATTTTAATTAGTTTTTTTACGTTTTCTAAAAGTATTATTGAAAATTCTTATAGCTTGTTTATTGACTAATAATATAAGATTCTCGTTTAAAAAAATCACAAAGATCGGTTAAGCTACGTTTGAGTTAAATCCGGATATACAAACAGATATAGCGAAATTTTAATGGCATATCGCGATCTGTTTCCTTTATATAGGACGTCTATCTAATTTATTACATATATATATATAATAAATTTGTAAATAAATACATGTACAGACAGCACCACAGATATATTAATAATAGAAAGTATTAAGTTCTATAATAAGATCCCTAAACATATTTGGCCTTACTTATAAACGTCGAATAAATATAGCAATGATTATTTTTATTTCTATTATTTTCTAATAATACGGATTAGAAAAAGAGGAAAATACTTAAATCGGTGTTTAAATTTTGATTTTATTTGTTGTTTAGATTTTTATAAGTAAAGCCGATTATTGCTGACTTCCCGGATAATAAGTTGAATGTCCCATGTCAAGCAGGTTCTACTGTCAAAAGGTTATTATAGGGTTGATCATTATGTTAATGATGCGTGGAAGTGACTACCTCTCTGTATATCCCCTAAAATAAATATTACATAACTGTAAAAAATATTTTCACAGTAAGAAAAAGATAAACCCAATCGATCCGCTGGTTTGTGTTCAGACCTTTTCACGTTCATAAGAGCCTTTCCATTCCTAAATTACAAATTTAGTTTAACGTAAATATTGTATGAAATTCAAATATAATCTATTGTAGTATACACGTTATATATTCTCTTTTCATCATATTCGTTTTTTAAATTATGTAGTGTGTTAAAAATATTTTTCAGCCTCTTTCTAGACAGGTTATTCAGCCATAAAATTCATTCAGTAGGACCACATATCACACCAATTATCATTAAATAATTAATTTGCTAGAATTCACATATATTAAGTCGTTACAGGTTTACAAATAGGTTTCATATAATTTACATTTGAATTATGGTGTTAATTAAAAAAAAACTTCTCTTCCGTCAGAACATGGTTTGGTAAAGTTTTCAAACCATAGCTAAATGAGTTACGATGTTATTCATAATGGTACTGATTACTTCCAAAGGCATATAATGTAATATTGTATTATATTTATTTTAAAAAAATGTACAAATTTTTTGTATTGTATATCGTCGGATGTTAATAGAAATATTTTAAACAAGACACATTCTATTCGATAAAACGTATTTATGAGTCTTAAACTCGTGAACAAGTTCGTAAGGAAAAAAATCTGTGACTTACCTTGATTATTATTGAAGTTCAAAATATTCACAAATTCAACACTTAATAAAAATAATAATGAAAAATAACAAAAAAAAAAACTTAAAGAACAGAAGTCAATATTGCAGTGATAACGAAGTAACTATGCAATTACAATGATTTTTTTACGTTCGATTTGGAGGCCATTATGAACTGATAATGACAACCGGCGCGCGCGCACAGCCTTACAACACTAAAGCGTACACGTTTCAAGTGAACGTTTATAATTTTCAATCATAACTTTTTGGTTTTAATCTTTGTTATCTTATACTAACTTTCCGCCCTCGCCTTTTCTCGCGAAGATGATAAGAAAATGTAATTTGTAAGATTTGTACTATATTTTAAAAACCTAGTACGTAATATAAACAAAAGTGCCGATAGAAATTTAGAATTCAATAAAGCACACTTCTATGTATGTTATCATAGGTGATTATATTATTTAAAATTACCAAATTTAATAGCCGAAATTGCCAGGCTGCTGTTTGAAATAAATCCAAGCCGAAAAATATTATTTCCCAGACAAACTTTGGCACCAACTTTCATTGGTACTCTTAGGAGTTGATTTTAGAGAAATTTCTTCGTAAATGTTGCCTTTGATATAAAATGTACACTCTCCCTAAACGTCACATTGACCGATGTTGAGTCAGCTAGGACAAAGTCTTTTAGATATAGATTGCGGTTAACAGACATGTTTGTGTTGACATTATTATTTTGAACTAACGGATGTCCGCGAATTGATTCATATGAAAATGCTTTTGACATGGATATACATAATACATGCCTTATCTAGATAAAAAATAGTACTTTACTTACTTCTTATCCCTTATGTTAACCTGCAATTATATGCAGCGTATTTTATTTATTATTCAACACTTTCAAGTGATGCGTGATCTAACACAGAAAATTACGTTTTTATTATATAAGTATTGTCAACCTTCCGTAAGTTCTTCCCCGATAATTACAGTTTAAAGTTGAATAAGATTAAAAAATAGCCTACGTCATTCAAGGATAATTTGGCTTTCCATCAGTGATAGAATTTTCTCGAGTAGTTTGTTATCTAAAAACTTTCCTACTTTCTAATAGTCGCCGTTTTTCAAGAATAAAAAACCCTTTTAACGTGAATGTTCAAAAATACTCTCTTAGTGAAAACTTACATTTTACAAGGACAGCCTGTGTATTCATTTACGTTTTGAGATTTGAGTGTGTAGTGCGTTCAGTAAATTTTTATGTCTTCATGCTACGCTGCATTATCTGTATATGATAGAAATATATTGGTTCCCTGTATATTTAAATCCTTTTGTTGGAATATACACTTGGACAATATTCTTCTAAAAGGATTATATTTGTTTTAATACGACACATATCATATAATGTTTTATTTTAGATCTACAATTAAATATCCATGTACTTTTTTAGTTGCAACATTACACACGTCTTCAATGAATTTTGTATCTTTTGATTTACTTAATGTATTAAATATCATATTTTCGATTAATCTCGAGAATTTTTAAAATAAATAATGTAACTTGAATTCAAAAAATAACTCTATTTCATTTTACTTTTTGAAATAAATTCTATGTAATATACAAATACACTAAAGTTTTTATGATGCGATTTGTCTTTAATAAATATTTCAACTATACGACTATCAGATTCCGTCATGAAATCATCAATGATGACTAGAAGTATATTATTTCCATCAAACATATATAATATCTGCGATACCTTGATAGTAATTTACATTTTTTAAATTATATATAGTCTGCGTATCATTGAAACGCCAAGTAGTTTGATTGAAATCACTATTACAGATTTCATTGATATATTTTTTGAGATTTCTAATGAAATTTGATTATCCACATTCACTAAGATTGGCAAAAATTTACAGTAAATGAAAGAATAAATTGAAAAATATTGTTTTATGTGTAAATTCAATAGAGTTTTTAAAAAGGAATGAATCATTTTATTTAAAAATAATATTAATATTTACAATTATTTATAAATAATTTATATATTATTTGTGATTTCTAATGAAATTTGATTTTCCACATCCAATAAAACACATCGGACATTATTTTGATTCATATGGACGACCACCGACTGAATACCACAAATTATTTCTAGAAAGAAATGAAAGGAGATGGGATTTCAATATAATAGGAGGGATCGAAAAGTAGTGAGAACGACATACTCCTTGGTAAGAAAAAAAAATACTGGCAGGCATAGCTCAGGTACATATTTGTAATATTAATAAAGAAAAAATCTTCGATTCTCTTTTGTTTTCTTCTTTTTCTGAATGTAGTCATTTGTTTGCTTCGTGTCGGAACGTGTTCTCGAAAATGGAGAAAAACGAAGTACGAGCCGTTATTAAATACCTCTGTTTAAAAAAGTTAACGACGCAAGAGATTCATTGCGATTTGGAGGCAACATTGGGAGAGTCTGCTCCGCCGTATTCCACTATCGCAAGGTGGGCTTCTCAATTTCGAGTAGGGAGAACGAGCACGGAAGATGAACATCGTTGCGGTCGTCCATCGACGTCAGTCACCCAAGAAAATGTTGCGAAAGTCGAGAAAATTGTATAGAGCGATCGAAGAGTTACCATCCGATACTTAATTCAAGAAACGGGCATTTCATATGGAAGTATTTAATCCATATTGAAAAAATCTTTGAATATAAGAAAAGTCTTCGCAATATGGGTGCCGTGGATTAGTTAGGTTAGGTTGGAACTGTAATAATAATGCACGAGACGAGCGAGCGAAGCGAGAGGGCCGCGACAGCGGCCGGCGAGTGCTAGGAATACTTTTACCCTTGAACATTTTAGAAATGTAAGGAATTATAATTGTTTAATAGTAATACAATAGAAAATGATATAATATTATTTTATTTAATTAAGACATATTTATACAATAAAGTCAGTTTATTATTTTTAAAAACAACACGTGATTAGTAAGTACTTCATTAAGGAAACGATACAAGGAAGCGAGCTCATTGTTATCGTTATCGCGTTAAGGGTTAATGATGTCATTAGAGGGTAGTGGAGATAATTAATCCTGAAAGCTATCTTTTGAATGAGTAGAGATATCAGAAAACGGCAATCGATCGGGCGTAATCGAAAACCCCCAGTTTGACACCAAACTTTTTTTTTTTTAGGTTCGGCCTCCTTTGTAACAAAAAAGGACCTACTCATACTCGTCTGTGATTGGTGCGCTGAAAATGTACAATCCCCCCTGCTACTATATCGCATCGCAACGCTCGGGAAATTTTGTCGTATTATGTTCAGAAGGATATATATATATTAAATCTACTATAAAGATTTTACTTAACTGAATCAAATACTGTTATTTTCAAACTACAACAATAATTAATATAATAGGAAAATAAATAATAGGACCGACAACATAGAATGGGCAAGGTTAGCGTGATTAAATCCGCAACGAATTCACAATGTACTATGATTGTTACAATTTAATAATAGAGGTTTCAATGTGAAATTCCCGTTTTAACGTACTGGCCAATTTGAATAAAAATTAAACTTTTTTCACACGAAAACTATAACATTTTTTATTTAAAATAGACATGAATTTGATGATTGACTTTTAATTATTTTTTACATTCAGCTTTTAGCGTGAAGAGGGATACTGTGAAACACAAAGTAATTTTCGAATTTGAGTTCAAATCTTCGTTCGTTCGAATCTTTCCTCTATAATATTAGTTTAGACATGAGACGACGCCTCAACCACATTGTTTGAAACATGATTCTGGTGCATGTCCTCGTTTTATGGAGCGTCACCATGGCAACCATAAACTTTTTGCGCTAGAGATTTGAACCGGTTATATTTAAGTTAATGTTAGAATCCCCTATCCTAGTAAAATATAGTCACAATTATTAGAAACAACTTCGTATGATGGAACCGTTGTAACCGTTTCAAGCTTGCGATCTGTATTGTATAAAAGTTTTTTAAGTAATCGCAACACCACTAATTTGCACTCTAATTTGGTGCATAATTTTTATATGTAATAGCTTCTCTAGTACGTAGTACATAATACCTCAATGACAAACACCTTTATTTATACTGCAGATTTTACAAATATTTATAAGTGCGATTGTTTAGTTCAAGGCCACATTTCTATAGATAAGAGTCAACGGTCTAAATTTCTATGTGTGGGAACGAGACAACAATTTTTTTCCTTGCGGCAACCGCGTACGATGAACTTCGACTCGATAGCGAAAATAGCGACGTTTTTTCATCGCACCGAACATTTAGTGTTTGAGTAAGCTGTAAGTTAAGTAATAGCTGCTCTAGTACGTAGTACATAATGCTCGTAACTCAAACTGCTCGTAATGTGAATGCTGTATTTAGAGAGGATAAGGCTAACGACGTATCGTACGTTATTGACGAAGACGTTACGAGGAAGACTAGCCACTAAGGTAAATAAATATGAATTGAATGTAATTGTGGAAGCAGATCCATGTCAAACTACCAAAGAATTAGCGGCATGGTTTCACGTTATTGACTCATTTGCAGAATGTTGGTAAAATTAAAAAACTTGAAAAATGGGTGCCTCATGATTTGATTGATGTGCAGAGAACAGCGCGTTGAAGCTTGTCTTATCTTGTGAAACCGGTACAGAAATAAAGGGATTTTTAACCAAATTGTGACATGTGACGAAAAGTGGATCCTTTACGATAATCGCAAGCGAACAGCGCTATGGCTGACCTCAGGTGAAACGCCAAGACAATGCACTAAAGCGAAGCGTACCCACAGGAAAGTGACAGTTACTGTGTGGTGGTCACTTCAGGCCGTAATTCACTACAGCTTACTCTGATCTGGTCAAGCAATAACAGTAAATATCTAGTGAGCAGAACTCCGAACAATGAAAACAACCCCGACTCGTCAATCGGTCTTCATCATTATTGCTCCATGATAGCGTTAGACCTTACACAGCTCGTGAAACAGTTTTAACACTACAAGAACTGTAGTTATACACCATCCGTCATACTCCATACTCAACGGACCTTGCCCCAACCGACTACCACTTTTTGCGCGATTTGGACAATTTTTTCCACAGAAAGAAATTTTCTTCCCAGAAAACAGTAGGAAATGCGTTCACACAGTTTGTGGAATCTAGGCCCACAGAGTTTTTACGGAAAGGTTTAAATGATATACTCATTATAAAACAGAAACGTATAGACGACGAGGGTAGATACTTTTATTAAATTAATATATATCATCCTACAAAAAAAATATTTTATGCGTTGATTACGAAACGATAATTTCACACTTTAACTCCAAATATATCAGATTCACGAAGTTGTTTCAGGAGCAACCTGCGTTGTTCCAGCCATACAGTATGCAAAAATAGTTAATTTCAATTTAGGCCATGAGAAGATACTTATGCAAGTTAAAACACTACCATCAGTTCGAAAACATCTCTCTCATCGAGAAGAGTTAGCAAGAACCTGTAATTAGGTATTGCTTACAGTTAATAAATATAAGTATTTATATTTTTTTAGGGTTTTGTACCTCAATATAAAAAAAGGAATCCTTATTATAGGATGCCTTTGTTGTCCGTCTGTGTGGCTGGCTGGCTGTCTGTCCGTGTGTCAAGACACTTTTTCTCGAAAACGACTGTAGATATAAAGTTGAAATTAATATCATATATAAAGGCATATGGCCTCATGCTGCTGTAAAAAAAA
This sequence comes from Saturnia pavonia, assembly GCA_947532125.1. Classification (NCBI taxonomy): domain Eukaryota; kingdom Metazoa; phylum Arthropoda; class Insecta; order Lepidoptera; family Saturniidae; genus Saturnia; species Saturnia pavonia. The sequence continues at coordinate 16,796,728 of OX383906.1, forward strand.
AATCTAGTTTAACGCATTAAAGAGCACTTCATAGTTAAAATAACTCTCACGGACAAATTATCATAACTTATAGGGTACTTTCCGTAGGCCCATCTTGAGTTTTGGTACGAAACTCCCTTTAAGAAAAAAAACCAAAAAAAAGGAATTTATAATCCAGTTTGAAATTATAATGCAACAATCTTTTTTTCTCTAATAGGACTTAAGGTATACTGTTGAAATTTTAACTACTAAGATCTATGATCTCAAACTACTGTAAAAAAAATCAAGTTTGTAGGTTAACACAATAAAGAGATACAGCTCTTCATAGTAAAAGTCTAAAAGTGGCACTCAATAACCAATTATCAGAACCTATAGGATACTTCCCGCAAGCCTACAATCTTGAAATTTGACACAAAAGGAGGTCTTGTAACAAAAGTAAAGGAATAAATCTGAAAATAACGAATTTGTAATCCCGTGTGATATTATCTGCAACAGTTTTATTTTTTCTCACGATAATGGTTTCAGGTATAAAGTTGAAATTAATGTTAAATAACAAGACCTATGATAATATATATTTATATATATTGGATATATATATCGGAGAATCATATCTGTATTAATGACTTAGTACTATTTGATAAGGTGCAATAGCAACAGGTGTCCGACAAATTGAAGACTCGCGATTTCAACAGGGGTGCAACAGACGGAAGTCTCTTGTGAGCAATGTTGTTTCTAACCGCACACACACTTAAGCAGGCATCAACCGGCTTGAAGGACAGTCTCGCTCGAGCCATCAGATAGAGAAGATCTCCTGTAAACTAGTGTTGTTCGTGGTAACCTACTACGTCGGAACCTGAACAGAGACAGTTCTGCTCGTGACCTTTGTATTGTGGGAATCGCTTGAGGCTGCCTACTGTTTCGGGACCCTGAGAGAGTCTCTCTCTGACTGGGGCTGCCAGACCGGGAGAACGTCCGGATCAGTTATCTTATTCATAATAACAGGAGTTCCCTGGTGTATCTTCGAAGTCGAAGGTTCTATGCCATAAACAACATAAACAATAGTTGTGGCTATTTTTGAAGCGATGATGGCTCAGTGGTATTGTGTACGACTTCGCGTCGAGTGACGTGAGTTCGAATCCCTGCAATGAGTCTGAGCTTTCGGTGAAGGAAAACATCGTGAGGAAACCATAGCATGGTGGTAGGGCTTTTTCTAATGCCCGCCTGGCTAGCTACCACCCTCAAGTTGAAAATCTGTCGCCAAATACCAATAGGTGTGTTCCGGCAGCTGCACTTGAGAGCCAGTCTTCCACTAGGTTTAGCGTGTTATCATCTTGGGCCACATCATCACTCAGGTGAGATTGTGGCCACTACGCCAAAGCCTATAACGATAAAACAGTCGAATTGAGAACCTACTTCTTTTTTTAAGTCGGTTAAAAAGGGACTAGAACTGAGATTATCCAAATTAATATGGCCATTAAGCAAATCTATGTCGTTTTGATGGCAACAAAACCAGAAAACAACAACGTACAAATCATCAAGAATCGGAAAAGGAATGCTCTATTTATGCAATAACAAACGTGCTAAGAAAACACCCAGCAACGGAATAAGGTTTCAATAAAAGCGACTTTCGTTAATATTTGTAATGCAAAACAAAATGTACGGATAACTACCTACTACGGACTGTACCTACTATTCTGTTTATGATAGTAATTAATATAAGCAAAGAAACGGACAGCTCTCGGTGTGTTCATTTCAAACATCTACGTGTACGTATGAGTCATTTTCGTCTAAAATATCAGTTTTGTTTAGTAACTGGTAAAGGAATAAGAGTACCTATTGCGCTACATAATTGCATTAGGTGCCATTGAAAAATGTCGGAACATGTCTTTGTTTAAGAAATAAATAATAATCTTCTAAGTATGTGTCACGCGTCTATGATAATGAGAAATATATTTACGGACAGTGAAATATTGTTTGAGAGCATTAACTACATTTTACATGTCTTAGAACGGCTTCACACGTGTTTGTTACACAGTTTCAGTTTAATTTAAATTTAATATTTTTCTTCATATTATTGACAATTCATTTAAAGGGTTTTATTTATTATTTTTTAAAAGGTCCGCTCGCCACAAGGTGGTCTGAAGACCTGGTAAAGGTTGCGAGAAGCCGCTGGATGCGGGCAGCACAGGACCGGTCGTTGTGGGTGGTCTTTGGGGGAGGCCTATGTCCAGCAGTAGACGTTTTTCTGCGGATATGATGATGATGAAAGGCTCGGCAACGCACTTGTTATATTCTGGTGTTGCAAGCGTCCATAGACTGTAGTAACCGCTTACCATCAGGCGGACCGCCACTATCATGATATAATAAAATATAATCATATAGCCTTGCTTTTAAATGATATGTATATTCAGTATACAATTATCATCAATATCGGTTATAAACTAATAATAAAACGTTTACGGTTTGTAAAAGTATTATTGACCGTTTTTATAGCTTAGCAGTTATGGAATGACATATACATTCCGTGTACAAATTCATCATAATCGGTTGAAAACTTTTACATATTTTTTACGATTAGTACGATAAGTATTATTTTGAAATCTCATAGCATATTAATAATGGAATAACGTAAAATTCCTGTTTGCAAAATTTTTATCAAAATCAATTAAGAATTAATGTATATATTTTAATTAGATTTTTTACGTTTTCTAAAAGTATTATTGAAAATTCTTATAGCTTGTTAATTGACTAATATTATAAGATTCTCGTTTAAAAAAATCACAAAGATCGGTTAAGCCACGTTTGAGTTAAATCCGGATATACAAACAGATAGAGCGAAATTTTTATGGCATATCACGATCAGTTTCCTTTATATAGGACGTCTATCAAATTTATTACATATATATACAATAAATTTGTAAATAAATACATGTACAGACAGCACCACAGATATATTAATATAGAAAGTATTAAGTTCTATAATAAGATCCCTAAACATATTTGGCCTTACTTATAAACGTCGATTAAATATAGCAATGATTTTTTTTATTTCTATTATTTTCTAATAATACGGATTAGAAAAAGAGGAAAATACTTAAATCGGTGTTTAAATTTTGATTTTATTTGTTGTTTAGATTTTTATAAGTAAAGCCGATTATTGCTGACTTCCCGGATAATAAGTTGAATGTCCCATGTCAAGCAGGTTCTACTGTCAAAATGTTAGTATAGGGTTGATCATTATGTTAATGATGCGTGGAAGTGACTACCTCTCTGTATATCCCCTAAAATAAATATTACATAACTGTAAAAAATATTTTCACAGTAAGAAAAAGATAAACCCAATCGACCCGGTGGTTTGTGTTAAGACCTTTTCACGTTCATAAGAGCCTTTCCATTCCTAAATTACAAAAAAATTGAATTATGGTGTTAATTAAAAAAAAAACTTCTCTTCCGTCAGAACATGGTTTGGTAAAGTTTTCAAACCATACCTAAATGAGTTACGATGTTATTCATAATGGTACTGATTACTTCCAAAGGCATATAATGTAATATTGTATTATATTTATTTTAAAAAATGTACAAAATTTTTGTATTGTATATCGTTGGATGTTAAGAGAAATATTTTAAACAAGACACATTCTATTCGATAAAACGTATTTATGAGTCTTAAACTCGTGAACAAGTTCGTAAGGAAAAAAATCTGTTTTGAAATTAAAAAGATACCACGTTGGAAATACGAAGGTAGTCTAAAAAATAGTGACTTACCTTGATTATTATTGAAGTTCAAAATATTCACAAATTCAACACTTAATAAAAATAATAATGAAAAATACCAAAATAAAAAACTTAAAGAACAGAAGTCAATATTGCAGTGATAACGAAGTAACTATGCAATTACAGTGATTTTTTTACGTTCGATTTGGAGGCCATTATGAACCGATAATGACAACCGGCGCGCGCGCACAGCCTTACAACACTAAAGCGTACACGTTTCAAGTGAACGTTTATAATTTTCAATCATAACTTTTTGGTTTTAATCTTTTTTCTTATACTACTAACTTTCCGCCCTCGCCTTTTCTCGCGAAGATTATAAGAAAATCTAATTTGTAAGATTTGTACTATATTTTAAAAGCCTAGTACGTAATATAGACAAAAGTGCCGATAGAAATTTAGAATTCAATGAAGCACACTTCTATTTATGTTATCATAGGTGATTATATTATTTAAAATTACCAAATTTAATAGCCGAAATTGCCAGGCTGCTGTTTGAAATAAATCTAAGCCGAAAAATATGATTTCCCAGACAAACTTTGGCACCAACTTTCATACTGTTAGGAGTTGACTTTAGAGAAATTTCTTCGTAAATGTTGCCTTTGATATAAAATGTACACTCTCCCTAAACGTCACATTGACCGATGTTGAGTCAGCTAGGACAAAGTCTATTAGATATAGATTGCGGTTGACAGACATGTTTGTGTTGACATTATTATTTTGAACTAACGGATGTCCGCGAATTGATTCATATGAAAATGCTTTTGACATGGATCTACATAATACATGCCTTATCTAGATAAAAAATAGTACTTTACTTACTTCTTATCCCTTATGTTAATCTGCAATTATATGCAGCGTATTTTATTTATTATTCAACACTTTCAAGTGATGCGTGATCAAACACAGAAAATTACGTTTTTATTATATAAGTATTGTCAACCTTCCGTAAGTTCATCCCCGATAATTACAGTTTAAAGTTGAATAAGATTAAAAAATAGCCTACGCCATTCAAGGATAATTTGGCTTTCTATCAGTGATAGAATTTTCTCGAGTAGTTTGTTATCTAAAAACTTTCCCACTTTCTAATAGTCGCCGTGTTTCAAGAATAAAAAACCCCTTTAAGGTGAATGTTCAAAAATACTCTCTTAGTGAAAACTTACATTTTATAAGGACAGTCTGTGTATTCATTTACGTTTTGAGATTCGTGCAGTGTCTAGATACACCGGTTTAAGGTGTGCGTAAGTAACCCTTTACTATTGATATCTCACCTTGAGTTGAAGATTGTGGGGTACACTGTAAATTAGTTTAGTAAATTAAATTATTTGAATTTTTTTTGTCATACTTACAATAAATTAATATAAATCGCTGCATTTCGAAACTCTAGTTAGTGGCTTATCGTTAAAAACATTTTCTAAAATGATCACCAAAAAAGCAGTTATATTTTATATATACTAAAAATGTCCCGAAAGTATACAGATTACTCAAGTTGTCACGTTGTAAAATCCGTGCGGTTGCCTATTAATAAACTATTCCATCCTTTTAAAATCAATTAATATAATCAATCGTATTACAACACAAGTTACCAAATTTGGCACAATTTTTTTCAAACTTGGTTATATGAAGGCCAGTAAGAAATAAAATTTTAATCGTGGATCAGCTGTTTGTCATTACAAACTAATATATTTGTCGTAGTAAATATGATCCTTTTTTATTATATTCGGGTGAGGTGGCCATTTTATCAATGCCCCAGACGTACCGCCTTTTCTTTCCCTGCTAAGTCGTCACTACCAACATCGATCTTAGTCTGGATTGTGTCCTAGATCCTGCACCAGCACCTGCTCAGGGATTACTTTTAAAAAACTGTACCTTTAAAGTTCTTTTTTGAGCTTCGGCAGTTTCAATTCCCTAAACGAAGTGGAAAATAGTCGTATTGAAACTTTTCAGCGGCCTTAGTTTTTTGCTGAGGACTTTTGTCGCGGTAACACGTGGCACTCCGGTGATCCGCCGACCGTTGGAATTAGACTAGTTGATTTAAAGTTTAATTTACTAAATCAGTATTCATCCTGAAGCAACTACTATCATGGCAACAAGCCCTAACCTATATTATCGTGGGCGCTTTTCATACGAAAGGGGTTTTGTTTGAAGTCGATGAAACATTTCTAGAGTATATTTATCAAGTTGAAAATGTTTCTCCGATCACCGATCGGTTTGTTTTGGAAGCAGCATTTGAGAGCCAGTTTTCTTTCTAGGTTTACCATTTTCGCCCACATCGTTACTTAAAATCAGATGAGATAGTGGTCTACGTCAAAAAACAATGAATCTCCCTATTAACCCTCGTCCCAAACTTTAACATGTGTATGTGTGTGTTTGTGTATTTGTGTGTCTGTCAAATGTGTCTCACAAACGGCTGAACCGATTTTGTTTTTTATTTGAAACGTGACTCGATCGAGAGTGTTCTTAGCTATGATTTAAAAAAATCTGTTTAAACTTTTGAAGATTATCAGCTCTTTTCAAGTTAATGAATAGATGTGAAAATCTTCCACAGGACCGATCAAGTTGAAATTAGATATTCTGTTACTTCGATTAATGAATGTTAGAAGAACACGGTAACCTTGACCTGATCCTGCAGCATTATCTGCCCAACTCCTCAACGCCAATTTACAGTAGAAGTATCGTGTGGCTCATTGGAATGGTCCCAATGAATAGGTTATTTGTGTCGGAGTTTTTAACAATTTTTAATATACCTTGTTATCTCTTTAAAAAGAAGAGAAGAGAAAATATATTGATCTAGTTTACCAGGAAACCTCCATACGTATGGCGTCAGTATTCAACGATGGTCTCATACTAGCTAGCCTCAAGACTCACCTGGGAGAGTTACGATTCCGTAGTAGTCTTTTTCCATACGACGCAGGATACAATATTGCTTGATTATACACCATTCCTCCTTATGTTTCTCTTTATGGGTTTAAACTTATAGGTGAGCTGTTATAGTAACGAACACTGGGTGTTAGGACACGATAATTGTGTTAAACTGGGTCGCGACCGCTATACATGGTGATAAACCCGCCACAATGATTCTCTTTGGCTTGTCACATTTCGGAATACGTCAGTATATCGAGCTGGCTTAGAGGTTTGAAGACCGGGATGTCAGCGACGACCAGCGTTGTATCCCGATCTCACGTCGAATTGTACAGTTCTTAACATCATGCACAGTACCATCACATTGGCGTACTATTATAAAAAAATACCATCTACTGAATGACCCACTATTACGCGAAGACATTCATCTCAGGCTTAATAAGCATGCCAACCTACTACATACTTACAGATTGTTTTAAACTTGTTTGTACACTAAATAATCTCAAATCAATAAATACCTACCTAGATGAATAATTCTGAAAAAATCAATTGCTACATGTCAAGGTCTTATCAGTTCAAATGTTAAGTAATGTACAAAAATTTGTATCAAACCAGATTCAATTGAAAGAGAAGTGAAGGTCACTATAGAAACGTCACAATACTGGCGACATTATCAGCTCTAACAAGTATTGCACGATTTATATTTATTTTTACATCTACGCTATTGTTAATTAACAGTTTTATTTTAAAACATAAAACTCTGGCTGTGACGTCAAAAAGTCGTATAAATAAATTAAATAAAGATTTTATAACTTTTATATTATACTGGCTGTCTGGCAGACGTTGTTCTGTCTGTTCCGCTAGTTAATGGCTTGATGACAGCGCCACCTAGAGGGACCTAACACATCTATATATACCCATTAAAAAACTCAACGTCTCGCTGTCTGTCTGTCCGTTTATGTTCCTTTCACGCGAAAAACCACTTATCCGAGTTACATATTTTTTATTTTGATTCATAGCTACGTTATCTGGTCAGGTTATAGGATATATTTTGTGAGATAAAATAACATAAGAAATAAGCAGTGACGATAATGGTGAATCAATTCGGAAAAAAGACGCTTTTGGGGCGCTTAAATGGTTTACGCTAAGTAAACGATAAGATATATATCAAATAAATGTACTACGTAATTGTAGACCTACAAAAAAAGTCATCGAAAGAAAATATTTATTTTCTAAGGATCACCCACAATAAGCATTTTTGAAGCAGCAGAACACACGCTTGCGCTCCACCGACAGCATTTTTAAGTCCACGCGATCGGAGCCGCGGACACAGCTAGTTATCTATAAATCATCGTCTCTATAAAATATGTTATGTAAATATGAACTCAATCGGTCAAGTCGTTCAGACGTTATAGAATCACTTGCAGACGCACCGCACAAGATCTTTATATAAGACTAACAACCGTCTTCGACTTTATTCGCGTTTATTAGAGAAAATATAAAATTTTGTAAGAATAGTAAATAACCTGTAACACTCAGTTTAGCGTCCTATTAGTGAAACAATTTTTAGAATTTGTTCAGAAGTTCAGAGATTACCTGCTACAAACATACTCACAAACATTACCTCTTTATAATAATAACATTATAGATAGTGTAAGTTAAATTCAAGATTTAATAATTTAATGCTAATCTGTAAATTTATCACAACTGCATAAAGGTTTTTTTTAACTGAAGGACTCCTTTCACCTGGTTTTGTGGCCATCGCAGACAGCATTCAGCCGAAATGTCAACAAGCGCAAGGGTGCCAAATTGGTCAATATCGTCTTCCATTGTTGCTGTACTTACTGAGTAAAGATAAAATGTATTAATACTGGGTCAAAATACGGGACTTGTAGGTATAAAACGCGACGCGAAGTCAGCAATGACAAATTCTGTGAAATTGTTAATTTTGTATTTTCACACATACGATAGTATTACAAGATCACATCTCATACATTCAGGTTTAGTCACAACGATTTCCTTCATCGTCAGCTAATTATAATACAAATTAAATTAAGGTTAGTAAATATACGCGAAAGAAAAACATCGGTTATAATATTTCACTGGTGTTATGTAACTATTTTACCATTATGAATGTCATAAGACATTAAGTCTAAGGGTTAGTAAAGGGTTACAACGTTAGACATGGTAACAAGGTTAGACAAAAAAAAAATAGGTAGGTTTAATATAATTTTTAAAATGGCTGAGTATTATTTCAGAAACATGTTGACATGTTATACCTATAGCCTGAAGGATTATGAATATTTTTGCAACAGTGTATTGCTATTAAATTTTATCAGGCGTCATTTTTATGATAAATACTTATACAATCAATGTTGAGATAAAAACTATCTAATGATAATCAAAGCGAAGAAAAATGGCATAATATCATCAGACATGAAAGAAAAAAATATGCAGTGTAAAAACATTGTATCTTAACAAAAATGATTTATTTTATACACCTCGTTACGTAACGATTAGATTTTTTTTATACTTACAAATTTAATTGTAATAAGTCAATAAGTATATAATATATAATAATAAATAAGTCAATTTCGTAATAAAATTACTACTTATTGTAAAACACCTACATTCATTACCAAATGAATGCTCTGTTATTTAATGTGCTATTCATAGTTTTTTTTATTGTAATTTATGGTGGTTTTTGAGCACACTTGCGATATGTTTGTAGAACGGTCCGAATAGGGCTTATAAATAAATGCTACTATAGTATGACTGATGTATAACTATTATAGCAGTTTATTATATTTTTATGAATATATTTCAACTTGAAATGATACTTTACTATTATCACATTACTATGTTTTCCTTTACTGAATGTTTTAAATCGAATTCACGTAGTTGGCAGGGGTGCGGCTCGACGCGACGCCACGATCACATTAGGTATCCTATCTAGAAGTCCATTATTTACCATGTTTTTAACTAAGTTACTGTGTGTACTCATCTACGCAGCGTGTTCTCATCGCTTACAAATGTTTCGTCGATAGTCAGATAAGATAGCAAATGAGAACTAATCAAATCATTTGTCGATACCGATAAATGTACCTACCTGTTGGTACGCATCGCGACACTTATTGTTTTCTTTATAATAATAACTCTTTTCTAATTCTATTTCTTGAATATTTTAAACTGAACCACGTAAATTATTCCCACATAGTATTTAAATAACGTTATATCGGTAAATTGATCAATATCGTTATCAGTTTCATGTTCGTTTTTATATACAGTTCAGTTTATTTTGAAGACCGAACAAAAGCATTATTGCAATAGTTCAATAAATGTATACATGTTTATAGAAATCGACTGTTTTGTGCATTACATTACTGGGAATATGCAACTTTTCAAACCAGGAAGATTTTAAGGTTGGATTTGTGATTTTTATTTAATAAGAATTCCTTATTCTCTATTTGTGTTGTTGTTCTCTATAATATGAAATTAGATTATCTCACTTCAGTGGTGACCAGGTTTTACAGTCTGTTTAATGTTAAGTATTCCCTGCCCATGACCAACTATAACCAACTGTAAATGGTATTGAAGTCATATTCGATGTCGAAGGTTGCTATTAATATCAACTCTTCTACATTTAGCCAATAATATTTATCAAATCAAAACATCTACACAAAAAAATATGGAGGTGAGGCGATTTGACAGGTTTTACAACTGAAATAGCCGAGAATGCAAAAAAGGTATGGTGATGGTGGTTTTTCTATCGATTTATGCCTATAAATCTTCACCACAATTTAGCTTGATATTAAATGGTGAAGTTATCGAAAAATATAACACGCTAAACATAGAATGGAAACCGGCTTTCAAGTGCATCTACCGGAACACACCGATAGGAGTTTAGTGACGGTAAAGTTGAGGTTTGTAGCCAGTCAGGCGGGTATAAGAAATTGCCCTACAACCATGGTTTCATAATAAAGATCAGGCTTATTGTACGTTACTTATTCTTATTCACGTCGATCGGTACGGTATTCCGGCTCCTTACCGCTGATTCATCAGCTCTTCAAAACATACTGTAGAACTGTACAGCATTTAGCAACATTAAATCAAAACTTAGAAGTGTTGCCCATCATGTCACGAACAAAGAATTTCGCAAATTTTTTTCTTTTCCATACCATGTGGATGTGGAATGGTCTCCCAGCCAATGTGTTCCCTCCTTCCTATGATATTGGACCACCTATAAAAGAGGCGTGATAAGAAATTTCGGCAGGCCGATATGTCATTGACGACTGCCGATGAAAGCTGTGTCACCGACTGACGCCGTTGTTTGTAGACTATACTGTACTGTACAGTCATTATGCCGAACTAGTATACACAAAGAGAAGCTTAAATGAGAACACTGTTTACCAAAAAAGAAAACTGGAAAATAAACGGCAAGATCCTTATCGCGTTATAATGTATTCAGGATGAAAAGAGTGCCGTGTTGTAATAATGCGAATTCGATATCGCGAGTAATCGAAGTAACAATGGAAGTTGAGTGATCTAATTTCACGAAGTTGATGATTTCCAGATATATATGATTTAGATGTTTGCAACAATCTATCCTATCCATAGTGGTTATGGATAACAAATCATAAATATTGACATTAAACTTTAGAAGGATTTTTTTTAAATGTTATTCTGGTTTGTGTCCAGTTTCTGCTAAGTCTAGTCTACAATTTAAAAAACACGTTAACTCTTCTTACTCCAACAGAATACTTTTCTTTAAAGGGTCTAGATTTACACCTTATTGTTGACATGTTGACGTGTTTTCCGGAAATTTTACGAATCTCTTTATTTAATTTCTCTAGCGACAATAGTTTTCGAGTTATTGTAAAAAACAAAATCCTTTTTTTATAACTTTAAATGTTTATAATTCTTGCAGTTGTATGGGTTTAACATTTTTCTAAATTCCATTACAAATCCAAAGAAGTATCGCACGTATTTTAACTCGCAATAACAAGAATTAACCCGTTTTCTAACTTGTTGACTAGAATATATTATACGATTTCTAAAATAAGCAATCTGTAAGTGATATTAATGGTACCTAATAGCAATAGTAATTTTTAATGTATCAGTGCATTTTTTACAAGGGAAACCCATAATGAGTACCTATTTTCTTGCTTATGGGAGTGAGAGGGTTATGTGAGACTACTACTTCTCACAAAAACCGTACGGTCTACTTTCCATTCTTATGAGGGTTGTTTTTTTTTTTGAATTTTTAATACGATTTTATTCCTTCGTTTGTCTGAAGAGAAGAGCTCCTTAACTGGCTTGCCCTTGCTCCAACCCTCTGATAAATCATAGGGACAGAAGGAGACCGTTGGCCAAATATTAGCCAGCCACAAGTCTGAATAGTAGTGGTGATGTCTGGAAATGACTACCCCTCTGTTCTTCCACTAAATGATTAATATGATTCTTAATTGTAAATATTATTTACACAGTTGAAAAAAAAAAAAGATAACCCCGATCGAGTTTCTTGTCGGTTCGTCTCGATGACTGAATTGTTTGTCCGAACCGGTAGTAGTGTGTTGACGATCATAAGTGCCTTCTTAGGACCTAAATTGAATGTTATTTCTTTTTTTTTGACTTTTTTATAAAAGATTTATTAACAGCGCGATTTGACGTTGCTTGATAAGTACTTCTTGATGCAAACAGGTATTTTAAAAATAAATTGTAACAATTTTATATAAATAGGTTTGTGTTACAGTCATACTGCAGTTAGATTTATCTGAAAAAGATAAGGCACTCTCGAGATTTGATTACGTCAAATTTACGTTCTATCTTAAACACAAACTGTGCAAAAAGAATCGCTAAATTTTGCTGAGGAGTAGCGTTCTATTATAAGTAACCTCAGAACTACGGTCCTTTTGAGGTTGGTTGTACATAAATATAGACTACCTTTTAACATCAGGTGGAAAATGGAAAATCTGCTTGCAGCTTCTTCATACCACAAAAAAGATAATCACAAAACTTCCTTTTAACGTACGAAAGAATCTATTCGAATAGGATATCAAAAAGTATTTATAATGTTATTATTAGTATGTTAGTATTTATTGGTATTCGTTTTGGCAAATACCTTAAATCAATGCTAATACCGCACTATATTTTACCTTATTATGGCTTGTCATGTTTGTAGCACTTAAATGCAAATTGAGTTTATAATACATACATATTATTTATGTCTTCTTTATAGTTTTAGCGTATGGCCACAGTCTCACCTGATGTTAAGTGACAATGTGGCCCAAGATGATAACCTATTAAGCCTAGTGGGGAAACTGTAGACGTGTGTAGCTGCCGGAACACACGTATAGGAGTTTGGAGTCAGATTTTAGGATTTAGTCCTTTTAGAAGGATTTTAGTAAGAATTTAAGGATGGTAGCTAGCCAGGTGGGCATTAGAAAATGCCTTACCAACATGCTATCATCACGATATTTTCATTCACCAAAAGTTCAGGCTTATTGTGGGGATTTGAACTCACGTCGATTGACGCGTTTTCCGTCACGTTACCACAGAGCTATCATTGCTACAAAGCAGGACTGCTTTCAGGGGAATAGCTAAAAATTTTGCAAAGCATAAGCTAAATAATTCAAAGTCATATTGGTAAATTATATTTTCGGAATGGCAATACACATATTATAGAGAAGATTAGTGAAGAAATGGAAAGATGATCTAAATAATAGTTGATTTTTTTTTCTGAGAACCACAAGATTAAAGTGAAACGAGTCAAAGGGTTACTAAACTATATGGATGGTTATGTTATTAAGTAAATATCTGCGTAATTACATAATTTTCAAGTAAGCTTATAAAGGCTACTCTTATTTTATTATTATATTTTAAGATTTTAGTCATGCTTGACTTTATCTAACATAGAACTGTTTTAAAGGAGTCGAGAAAGTTAACGAATAGGGAAATACATTTGGGATTGAAAGTATTTATACGTCATGAAAGAAGCAACAATTGCATATAATATCAAATCAAATTTTGGTTTTAATAAGATATAATTTAATTTTATAAATTTTGTGAATTTAGTACTTACGGTAATTCTTGATCTACAAACTTCATTCAACCTTGCAGATGGTGAGTGGAGATGTAGGATATCGAAAGAGAATATCTAGATTCAGTTACTGCTACAAGTCGTATCTCAGTGAAACATGTAAAAAGATCTGTATCATACATTTTTTTTATCTTATCTAAGAAACCTGTTGTTATCTACTAGTTATTCACTTACCGTCAATGTGCGTTGTTCTATGTGTGTTAGTATTGAATTATTACAGCTGAAAGATCTTGAAATGCCACATGAAAATCGTATTATGACTGGTATTTCTAAGGTGAGTGCGGTTTCTTCACCGATTTTATTAATAAGTACGATATGGGCTATGGTCTTTTTTAAATATAGTTAAATTGTAATGACGTAAGGGTTTATAATAAATGTGTTTGCTTTGTTATAATTTTGTGTCATGTTTATTGAATACATTTTTGTACAAATTTTATCACGTTGGTTAGATTTATATGTTCTTATAATTTATAATAATGTTAATATACTTATTGACATAATCTGAACTTAAAAATATGATGATGAAAATAATACTTAAGATTATTTACTTACAAGTTTTCATTATGTAAAATTTTAACACATTCTTAATATAAAAATAATTTTTATTTAATTTTATGTTAAGGTAATCGTCCCGTGGGCAAATTAAAATTTATCATTGCTGTAAAATAAATAATTTTAACCTTAAAAATAACTTATTTTAGGTTATGTTCTTTAGACAAATGTAGTTAGTTATAAATATTAGCGAGTTATGTTAATATATTACTAAACTGTAAAATAATTTTAATTATATTATTATGTTGCCATTTTTTATTTTAATGTTTTTTTAGTTCATTAGTAATCATAGGTACTAAGAAAATAACATCTGTTTTTTTATATATAACTAAAGTCGCAAACAAGTATATGGCCCGTCTGATGGCAAGCAGCTACCGTAGCTTATGAATGCTTGTAATACCATAGATATGACTAGCGTGTTGCCGACCTTAAATCCCCCTACACAAGGAGCTCTGGAAACCCTAGTCATCGCAGGAATACAACACGAAGTTATTTGGCTGCGATCTTCTGTAAGGTGGAAGTATTTCACCAGTCGGGCTGTACCAAGTAGAAAGAAATCTTCAAAGAAATTTCTCTGTGCCCTGCCTCACTTAATTATTTTTATATAATTATTATATATAAATTCACTGTGCTATTGTCATTAACCCGTTCAATATTTTAGTAACATTTTATAATTGTTCTCTGAAAAGGATATATTTATAGATTTTGTTGTATTTTTTTAGTTCGCACTTAAAACACAGAAAGCAGCGTTCGATTAAGCGGTTACTCACTGTAATACGATTGTTCTCATTCTGTAAATATTGCGAAATGCCAAAATCTTGTCTGACGTATCATTGATGATATTGTCTCTCAATGCATGGGACACGAATCTAAGTTCGGGCATTTCATTCCTTTCCTATGTTGCATTGGTCCAAGATGGTCCGTAAAAACATGCACGGTCTCAAAGACATACATCTCCATCCGATCGAGGGCATTTAGCTATCAACGTTGTGTAATTGAATGGAACGTAAGGTTAACTCGTGCAGATAAGATTCGTTCGAGATTACAAATACGCTGGAGAATCAGTTCCAAATATTGTGATAACAGTACTTTGTTAAGATTAATGTTTTAATCTGTAGTTACTACTGTTGAGGTTTAATTAGATGTATTATGTTAAAGTTTGTCTAGAACGATACAGTGTGTTTAAGTGATAAAACGATAGAAACGAAAAAGGTAAAATAAAATTACCTACAAATATTTTGAGAATAGATTTTAAGTTATAATAAATTGAATCAATTATATTCATGTAAATAATTAATTATTAAGAGAGCGAGCCTATTGAACTCCATCAAGAAGATTCAAATACCAATAATTTTGACATTTTACTACAAATAACATTGTATTAAAATCGCAACTTTTAGCTTTATAATGAAAGATAAATTAGTTACCTATATAAAAATAATATAATGTAGATTTAACGTTATATTTCATAAATTATATGATTAGTTTTCGGAGAGTGGTGAAATGAACTTAATAATTACATTATCAATATTTTTTTCATTAAGACTAAGTCAGTTACTGTACATTTCTGACTACTTTTATTACTACGTTTATTACGTAGGACATGCCTGATATAGAATTTAAAAGGAATACATATTTTCTATAAAGTTATAGCAAATAATCAGTTGGGATGTGGCTTGGGGGAGGTCGAGCGTATGGCTGATCAATGGCTGACAGCAATAGGTGGTCGATTTGCAGTGCAGTATGCAGAAGGAAGGTGTTTCAACCTGAGCACTTGGAAGAGGGTGCATTGAAAAGGTACGTCACCACTTAAATAGAAAGTTTAAATCCTGCAAAATACATAAACATTTTTCATCCTACAAACCTTAAATGATGAAAAGTTAATACATTTTTTGAATTTACTTTTGGATCATTGAATTTACCTTTAGCATGTTAAAGCATTATTCTTATTATTCTAGACGTACAAGGTCATATTAATATTAAAGACCAACTTTATCCATGAATTGGTTAGTCTGGAATTATGTAGCGAGATTTGCAAAACCAATAGGGATGGTTGAATAGTTAACTGCCCTGCAGTGTGATTGCATATTAGTAAATAGCCTCTTGTTATCCTTTAGTATATACAAATGTAAATGAGAAAATGTCAATACCTAAAATCCCTCAATTCTCGTTTTTAAAATAATAGGAAATTAGACCTTAAAACTTTGTTCAGTGAGTTGAGTACTTCATAAGGTTACAATACTGTAAGACATTATTCAAATAAGTACTTATCATATATAATTTTACAGATGTTTAAACTGGTGGGACTTGACCGCTCTGGGCGTCGGCAGTACGTTAGGAGCGGGGATCTATGTACTTATCGGTTATGTCGCCTTAAACATCGCCGGACCTTCGATTGTTTTGTCGTTTCTGATCGCTGCCGTTGCTGCTTTATGTGCAGGTACTTCTGATTTTTTCTACTCTTAGTGAAGATTTGCCTAGTTCAACTTAAGTTTATTAACTAGTTCATTAAACTTGGTCTATTTGATTAAACATGAAAAAACAAAACTACAGTGATCTAACAGATAGATTACCAGACGTTTTACAAAACGGAAATATTAACTCCCAGTTTGTTAGCGGTTGACAACAAAATCTTCAACGAACACGCCATCATTTAGGAATGCTTTATCAGTTAAATTATTTTATCTAAGATAATTTGCTAGCAATTGGTCATAATATTATAGAAGAATTTAAACATTTTTAAAAGCTGATATAATATTTTATATATTAGTAAATCCTAGATAGCAGAAGATTATAAACTGTCATATTGGACATTCAATGTTAAAGTGAATTCTCTCTCTCTAAAATCATGATGCGATGGCAGTATTTTTTTTAACATCTTTGGTCAGTGGAAAGACATTGTACATTTAGTTTTACATTAAACAAAATGCGTTTTAAACGTGCTGATTGAATTAAAAGTTTGCTTTTGCTAGCCATTTTGGTCCCCTTTGCCTCCCTGGCTATCTCTCATGCATCTTCAATAGCGCGCGCATCGGCACGATCACCATTGCCTAGACAAATTTATAGGAATAACAAAAACACTGATTCTGGTGGTTTTCCAGTATCCTGAATCTTGTCCTCATAAAAACTAGTAAGTAATTGTGGTCTAGCAACAGAGATTGTGCAGTAGAAGAATTATTTAGATGTAGTACTCAGTGAACACACGACCTATATTTGACATCAGCCTCATATCATACATTCCTTATTTTCGTAAATAAGACATGTATGATGTGAATGTGATGTCAAACTGAGGTAACGTGTTCACTGGGTACGTACTTCTTTTATTTATATTGTAAAACCCTGATACAATAGTATTATAGTTTTATTGTGATAATTTCGTTAATCTACAGCATTATGTACAAATCTATATTTTCGTGGCGGGATGCAAGCTAATACTAAGCTATAGTCGCTCTGCAGGGCTATGTTACGCGGAGTTTGGAGCTCGGGTACCAAGAGCCGGATCCGCTTACATCTACACGTATGTTGCTGTCGGTGAACTAATGGCTTTCTTCATCGGCTGGTGTAATATACTTGAAGCCGCTGTTGGTATGTGACTATCATTTTTATAGACAACTGATGTAGTAGTTTTTTTATATAGTCAAATCAAAAGGTGTTGTAGAATACACACACTGGCACATAGGGCATTTCAACTAAGTCTTTAGTAGTAGCAGACTATTGTTGACTTAGATTATTATAAGGCTACAATTTAGAGTTGGTTATATATATTATGGGATACAGCGGCCTAAACATCGTTCGTTCCTGAGTTTTAAACTCTTTGAGAGCCGTTGCGTGCAACCGTCTACAGCTTTCAGAATTTAAGTTCTTAAGGAATATTACAAATTCACCCTAGAAAAAAAATTAAATGGCAATTAGATTATGCTGGCCCGGGATTTTAACATGTTGCGGACATAGGTTAATGTATGTAACAATTAACCAAATGATAGTTAGTTCATATAGATAAAACTGTTTAGTACATCATTAAGTGGATCAACATGCCAAATTTCAATCTCTCTATTTCAATAATCGAAAGATGTCCATTGCTGGACATAGGCCTCCCCCAATAGTCGTCACAATAACCGGTCCTCTGCTGTTTGCATCCAGCGGGTTACCGCTACCTCCACCAGGTCATCAGTGGTCATCAGGTGGCTAGTCTGCTCAAGTTTTGTCTTCGGGTACGTCACCGCCACTCGAGAAATCTTCAGCTCCAACGGCCATCCGTTCTACGAACATTGTGCCCCACTCACTATTGTCACTTAAGTCTAGCAACTCTAAGAGCTATGTCGGTGACTTTGATTTAATTGCGGATCTCCTCATTTCTGAGTAAATCACGCAAATAAACTCGGAGCATAGCCATTGCCTTTTGAGTAGTTTTCAGCTTTCTTAAAGCGTATATTAGAATATTTTAATAGAATATTGAATTTTTTAGGTACTGCTAGTTTAGCTCGAGGTCTAAGCATGTACGTGGACTCAGTGAGTAACAGGACCCTGTCCACATGGATGACGTCGGCGATGCCACTGCCGTCAAGCCACATGTCACCTTACTTCGACCTGTTTGCGTGTGCTCTAGTTCTTGTTATTGGAAGTGAGTGGTTTTGTTCAATGACATATTAATAATATATAATTACTAGCCGTGTGCCCGCGGCTCCGCACCCATTTATTACGCAATTTTATTTTTACTCATATTATTGACGATTCATATAGCCTATCAATTAAGAAATTATATGATCTTTTCGTGTATAAAATATCGTCAAAATCGGATATAGCGCGCGGTACCTCAGGTGTAATTCAAGTTATAGGTACCGCGTAACTATGCAAAATCGCTACTAACACATGAAATATCATTTTACTAAACGGAATTAAAAAAACAATTTTACTATATTATTATTACAGTGGCAACAGAAATCAATTTCAGTTTTAATGTTAATAAATATGATTTTAATTTTATATCGATATGCAAAAAATATCCACTTAGAAATGACTTTAAGTGATATTGATATTTCATTATTTAGTAGGATACAAAAAATAAAGTTAAATGTCCGTGTGTGTGTGTGCGTGTTTGAACGAACTAATAAAGCTATTGATTGTTTAAAATCTATCCCATATACTTATATAGTTTATACCTACATGAAAACTATTTCAAGTTTTATCCCATAAAATATTATTTACGTTCGAACAGAAAATACAATAACTTACTATAATGTATCTAATACAGAAACTTCGTAATTACCTCAAATATCTGATCAATAAAAGAGAGAAACTTACATTTAAAAGAATTTAATAAGCTATGTATTAAATACATTTACAACAATGTCTCAGTTTAGTGACCGATATAAATTTTAATTGATTATAGATAAAATGAAACCGTAGATGCAGTGTTCTAGGCTGCCGATGACATAATATAGTTTATACATTACGATTGTTTATTGGTTTGCAGCATTGTTGGCATTCGGTATGCGTGGATCTGCTTCAGTAAACAACGTGCTCTCTGCACTAAACGTGGTTATCATTCTGTTTATCATCATCATCGGGGCCTTCACTGGTAAGTAATAATTCTTGACTTTGATATTCTTTGGCGTTTGAATATAACCATACGACTCATCAAGTTACCTAGAATAGATTTTAGGTACGTTGGAAAAAAAGAATCTAATATTGATGTTTACTCCCTAATTGGATGAATATTGTAAGCTTAACTAGGTTTGCTAGGTTGCTCTAACTAGAATGCAAGGATTTGGTTGCTCACCCGCATGAAGTGGTACTACAATATGAGTAGCCGGGATCCATTTGGGAAAAAGAGCTAAAATGGTTAAATGTTTCATAGTATGTTGTTCAGAAGGATGTAGGTACTATGTGCAATTGAAGTTTTCATGAAATATAATTTTAATAATTGCAACAAAAATATTATCCACCATCGTCATGAGTCCTTAAACTAATTAACGTGTATTTAATTCTTCCACAGCAAATCCTAACAACTGGTTTATTACATCTACTGATGTCCCTGAGGGTAGTGGAACTGGAGGGTTCTTCCCTTTCGGGGTGTCGGGAACTTTACGAGGAGCTGCATTGTGTTTCTACGGATTTGTCGGCTTTGACTCCATTAATGCAGCTGCTGAGGAGGTTTATTTATTTATTTCATTTAAACGCTACAAGAATTACAGAAAATACAGACACACCAATGATAACATAACTCTTTTGAACGACACTCCAAAAGTTAATAAGATCGAATTCTTAACGAATGAAAATATTTGGTTTGGTATTTTATATACCTAGATACCAGCTTTGGCCGATTTGAGTCGACGCAAAGACGAGTTGTCAGAATCGTTGACGATCACAAACTCACAAACGGTACCGAACCCTTAAGTTTGAGAACAAACCTTACCTTCTTGTGCGTGTTCTAATGTTTGTATAATGGGTTGTGTTCCGAAGAATTGTTCTACATGATGCCAATGATGCTACTTTCCACCATCGCATCGCTCGCCATCGGCAGGGAGTTAATCTTCACACTTTGGAACTTAAATAGATGCAGATAGTCCGGTTTGAAAGGAATTTCCTTCCGCGAACGCTCCGGATTATGGAATAAAATCCCTGCTGAGGATTTCCCAGGGGACTCCAGTATGCGTTCTTCAAAAAGGGAATAAATAGGTTTTTAAAGGTTTGGTAACACGCATGTGATGTTTCTGGTGTTGCAAGCGCCCATTACCTGAGGTGATCGCTTCCCATCAGGAGGAGCATACTTGTTTGCCACCATCGTGGTATAAAAAAGCCTGTAGCCTTGCATCTGTGTTAGCATAGTATTTTCTGAATTTTAGAATCTATTCCCTTTGAAATAATTATTAGAGTATCTCACAGTATTCTGGGACTAGACGTTGATGTGATTGTTATAAAACAGTTATTGGCAAAGAATTGCTGCAATTTAAATTTAAGATAGGGTTTCCATATTTACTATAATTCATAATAGGTGTCTCGTGGTATGCAGTTGATGACGGACCAAATTATAGGTGATACCATTCATTTTTTTGATGAAGTAACTACATTGTAAGCGTTTTTTAGACGTAGTTTGTACTTAATGTTTTCCATTTTTTAAAGAGATTACGTAGGAAATTTCACTATTCGTATTTCTAATACAAATAGTTGAAATGTTTTGTCCAATATCTGATTTTTATGAAAACCATATTTAGATTTATATATTAATTTCTAGGTGCAAAAACCAACGCGTGCAATACCTTATATAATTCTAATAGTTCTGATGACAGCTTTCTTGCTCTACACGAGTGTGGCTATCGTTGTCACTATGATGGTGCCGTACTACCTACAGGTAATAATGCTTATAATAAATAACTCTACTTCTGTTTAAATAGCATTGGGTTATATGAATGGGGAATCAACAGACTTAGCTTACTTAACTCAAACAATAGATTGAACTCGAGGATCAACTTTTCATTAACAGTACAATACGTTATATCAAAACAATTAATGGAATCACTAATAGAAAAATGTGGAAATAAACTTACTTTGCAGAAAACGCTGCGTTTGATCGTAGCAGAACTCATAATACACCTCATGTTGATACATAATATGATTGAAAATTGTAGTATGAGTAGTTTCGGGATTGCCCAGTAAATATTCAATTACTTAGCCGTTTAAAATGTGATATTTATATAATGTTATGACGACAGCTGTTGCCGTTCTTATTGAATTACTATATACTTACGATCAGGTTCCTGCATTTTGCATTTAAGAGTATTTCATGTTAAAATAGGATGAAGTTTATTCAACATCCATAGCATCAGAAAATACACTCAAGTAATTGTTATCGCAGTATGTTGCACCAGTGAATGTTTTAATAATCAATGAATTTTCTTTCAGAGATCTATCGATACTTTAGGATCAGCGTTCGTATTTGTTGGATGGGATTGGGCGAAATGGATCGTATTTGTCGGAGCCATCTGTGGTATACTGTCAAGGTAATTTTATAACTTGAGTTTTGAATAAAGTGCAAACGAAGCAATGATGGTTCAGTGGTAGCGTGTACGACTTCGCGTCGATTGACGTGAGCTCGAATCCCTGCAATGAGCCTGAGCTTTCGGTGAAGGAAAACATCGTGAGGAAACCATAGCATGGTGATAGGGCTTTTTCTAATGCCCGTCTGCCTAGTTACCACACTCAAGTTGAAAATCTGTCACCAAGCACCAATAGGTGTGTTCCGGCAGCTGCACTTGAGAGCCAGTCTTCCACTAGGTTTAGCGTATTATCGTCTTGGGCCACATCGTCACTTAACATCAGGTGAGATTGTGGCCACTACGCCAAACCTATAACGATAAAAAAAAAAACATTTAAAATTATTAAATCCACAGTACTGCTAGTAAATGCTTAGAGTACAGTTCAAGAACAATGGTGATCTCGGGCCAACGAACACCTAAATAACATTAGCTAAGGCAATGTACCAAGCCTGAATTGGCATGGGCGGCATGAAAAAAGCGGTTTTTATAGTTTCTAATATTTTAATTAAATTAGATTTTGTCCAATTAAAGTTACCTTCGGTTTCAGTTTATTCGGTGCGTTGATGCCTCTTCCTCGATTGCTATACGCCATGTCATGCGATGGCATGTCTTTTGGATGCTTCTCAAAGGTCACTACGAGAAGAAACTCACCTGTGTTTGCTACTGTACCGTCAGCTATAATTATCGGTAAAATATTAACTTCTATATATTTTGTATTATTTCATGGTTTTCAGAAAGTTGATAGGTGTGGAGTGTATTTTCATATATATATTTTTTGCAAATGGATTTAATCTATCTGAGACACTCAAGTTAAACATAATTCCCTTACTAACAAATTCTCAGGTTCTGGAAACGCTTCAGTGATATACTGAAAGAAATGTGAATAATAAATTATAAAGAGAAAATACCCCATCAATCGCAGTGAAAACTGCGTTTAGCCAATATTTATTCAATTTTAATATAGTACGAGTAACGTGGAGTTATCAAGGAACGGACTACCATACATGTAATAAAAATCTTGCTTGTATCGGCGGACATTTCAGTACTATCTATATACCCCTGAGTTATGCAACAGCTCACGTGATAATAGAAAATATAAATAGGCTAAATTTAAGTATCTTTACATGCCATTTTCTCTCCCGAAGGGCTAAGTAGCGCACCACTGTGGATTGTGTACTTATAGCAAGAAACGAGTTGAAGCTAATTAAAGGCTTACAGCGCGTAAATTAGGCACATAAAAACCTCGTGTTGAAAGCCGGTATAAACCTAGCACTATGTATGAGGTGCTACATAATTAAATTTGCTTAATCAAATATTATATAATAATTGTTTTCAGCTGGAGTAGCAGGTTTATTCGAATTGGAACAGCTCATAACAACGATGTGTCTCGGTACACTCATCTCGTACACGATTGTTTCTATCAGCGTTATAGTTTTAAGGTAAACATTACTACATAGATATAATGCATTGTTTTAAAATATTACTTCTACATGTTAATACGAAGTTTCGTCTATTTAACTATACTATGCTGTATTACTTGCATTAGTTGGATGTTTATTTCTCTTGCTTGTATCGTCGAAACATAAACGAGAGTAGTCTTCAATAAAATTACTTTTCCTTCTAATTTTATTATTATAAACTAATATAAATATTGTAAATCCTAAAACTGTATTTTAGGTATCGGTCACGCTACGCACCTAAGTCGTCGCCAGGTTTCTTCAAAGAGCTGTTCGGCTGTGGTTTTAAATTAGCAACAAGGGGCACTGGGCGTATTGTTGATGTTGCCTTGTTTATATTTAGTAAGTAACATTTCTGTACAGTTTAAAATTAAACAGACTCGGTACTTTGAAGTAAAGTAAAGTAAAGAGAAGAAGTAAAGGAATGAAAAGTTATTTTATATACAATTTTTGCTTTTGAATCGGTGTCCAACCTTTCTAAGTATACCATAGAGTTCACATTAAATTGAGAACAAATTTAATTATAAATTTCAGTATGTACATGCGTTGCTTCGGCACTAGTGATCACTCAACTCGCCAGTCCTTTGATACCAGCACTGGTGCTACAGGTGCTTGCTTTACTAATGCTGATCATCATGGCATTGCAGCCTAAGGCTAAGGAGGAAGTATTTTTTAAGGTATACTTCAATTATTAGACAAGAGCCTATTTCCAACCAGTAATTTTATTTTCCCTATCTACGGCATGAAGTTCTTGAGTCGAAGTAACAAGTAGCATTTTATTACCTGCTGTAAATCGACAACGTATCTTTATTTATCAGAATCCACGACCGTTTTCGTACTATACCAATATACTGTAGTTAACATAAAGCGCCTTTAACATATAATATTGAAAAAAATAAAACAAAGTGTTTATATTACTCGTAAATGTTACACATTTGTTTTCAGACTCCACTAGTACCACTGATCCCGTGTCTCAGCATATATGTTAATGTACACCTCATGGTCCTGATTAAAGTCCAGACCTGGTTTCGTATTGGTATTTGGATACTTATAGGTAATATTTTTTTTGTATTACTTGCAATAATATGTTATTCGTTTTTCAATCCTTAAAATAACAGGTCTCTACCTATGAAATTGCCGATTTTTAATACTGACTAGTGCGAAGACGATATCTTTCATTCTAATTAAAATTCCAGTCATGTTAATTTTATAATATAGCTATAACACTTCTTTTTAAAACTCAGATGTTCATTTGTTTTTCGGCCATTCGATTTTTCTTTGATATCGCTGTTTCTGTGACCATGGAAAAATCAAAATTCGCATTATTTTCGAATATGAGTTGTCGTGGCACCAACGCAGCACAGACGGCAAGCAATATCAATGACGTGTACGGTCCAGATACGGCAAGTGAACGCACGATACATCTTTGGTTTAATCGCTTCCGTTTTGGAAATTTTGATCTGAACAATGAGTCCCGTGGCCAACTGGAGACGAAAGTCGATAACAATGAATTCATCTCGAACCACGTCGCAATCAGCAGCAGTCTTCAACATAAGTGATACAACAATACTGATTATTTTACGTTAAATTAGGAAGAAAAAAGCTCAGAAACTGGGTACCATATGAAATCAATGAATAACAACAACAAAATCTTGTCGAAGCTTGGTTTAACTTGTTGAATAGGCAGACAAATGAAGGGATTCTGAATCAGATTGTCACTTCTTATGAAAAGTGGATCCTGTATGATAATCGACAATGTTCGTCGCATTGGTTGGACACAGGGGAGACAGCCAAACCATGTCCTAAACGCATATTGTGTCAAAAGAAGCTGCTTCTGAGTATAAGGTGCACCTGTGCAGGCATTATTCATTACAGCATCTTGAGAATTCCCACAACAATTATTGCAGAGATATACTGTGAAGAATTGCAAATGATGATGGACACACTCACTGTCAAGCTACCAAGACATATCAATTGTTCAAGTCCACTCCTCCTTTACGAAAACGCTAGCACAACAGACTGTCTCGAAACTACAGGAGTTACAAATGGAAGCTCTCCGTTACCCACCATATTCACCAGACCTTGCTCCAACTGATTTCCATTATTCTCCGGATTAGGATAGTTTGTTACAGGGAAAAATTCGACTCCGATGGTGCAGTTAAAAATGCCTTTAAAGATTTCATCGATTCCCTTCTCCAGGATTTTTATAGCAGAAGCATCAGTGAACTTCTATTAAAATGACAAAAGTGCATCTACAGTAATGGCAGGCCTTTCGGGCTAATTAAATATATACTTTTTATATTTATTTATTTTAAGTTTGATTTTATATATATAAAATGGCAATTTCATAGGTAAAGATCTAATATTATATATTTATTATAAATTTCGTTTCTATGATTATGGCTGGACTACACAAAAAGAAAAATATAAATTATATAGAATTGCTATGAACTCGTTAATACGAGTAGTATGTGTATTTTTCTTTAAGTCATTACATACACTTTTTAAATATCTTTTAATTAAAACTCACATTTCATTGATTAAAAATTGAACATACTTTATTCAGTTTAAGGCAGTTAAATGATATTTGTCTGTGTCAGATTAAAATGAAATCTCAAACGGTTGAGATTAGAAGAAATAGCAAAAAACTCATGGACAAATATATTTTATACTTCAATTTAAGATATTTATTTATATAATATTTCAGGTGTACCAATATACGTTTTATTTACGTTTTGTTGGAAAAGAAAAGATGATAATACACAAGATAATGTGACAGTAACATCATATATAAACAAAAATGGTAAACCCCCAGTACAAATTATTGTAGAATCACCAACTCCTCCGGGTACTACTAATCAATGTAGTAATTACGGAGGAGACTGTAGTATTCAAGAAGTTGATAATGAAATCGAAGAAGAAAATAGCGTCAGATTCGAACCAACTAAGACAGAAGAGATTACCATACATCAAGCTTACGTGGAAAATAATGAAGAAAAAGAGGCAAAAATCATTGATCTACTTGATCAAGTACTTCAAGCAGAAGAAGACACTTATAGTGAAGTTATTAGTCTTAAAGATCAGAAAGAAGAAGAAGTAATTCCAACTGTCCACGAAAATGATATTCATAGAAAGTCAGTGAGTGAGCTATCCGACGCTGGGTCAGACGCATCAATGGGTAATCAAATATTATCTAAATATGATGTTATAGCGCAAGTTCATAGAGAGGATCTTCCTAAAGTGACTGAAGAAGAGGAAAGGAAGGATGACGAAGACATAACTGGTCAGGAAAATGAGGATTATGAACAAATAACAGCATTTAACGATAGCGAAACGAATTCGCGAACTGATGAATCGGGATATTCAGATACATACGATAGAAACCTATTGCCCGAGGCTTTGGATGATAAAGAAGACGCTCCTATTATACCTGTACCACCACCATTAGATGAGAATTATTTTAGAAGTCCTAATTTCAAAAAATCGTATACTATATCGTCAAGACCCATAAAGAAGGAACTAGAAGACGATGAGGAAAATAAACCAAGAGAAAGTATACAATCAAATAGTTCACAGAGTGATGACAACATTACATTTGGCAGTGATAGGCAAATTAATTTTATGAGCAAATTAAATAATATATTCCAAAATAAGATAACGCCTAACAGCGATGACGAAGAACCAAGGAAAAGATCCCATTCAACTGGAAACGTTACAGAAAATACTGAATTTTCCATAAGTAAAGACCGTCCTTCGTTATTTCTAGATTTACAAAAAGAAATTATATCAAGGGAAGCGATGCAAAACTTACGCCCCGTTAAAACAGAAGATGATAAAATGATTGAAGAAGAACCAGTGGAAGATACAAGTTTAAGTAGAGAAGATTTAAAATCTAAACTTGAGAACATATTTGCGACTGGTGGTCCTCGTCTTCTGAAACCCAGGCTCATGAAATCGAATCCACCAACTCCGGAAGAAGCTTATGAAACCGATACCTCGAGTACGGATAGTATATCAAAATTACCAAAAATGGAGAAGAACGATACTTTGAACAGACAAAAAGCGAAATTCGGTGAGGTGTTGAATTCATTTAGGTTAAGTTTTAATAAAGATGATGTTGTTTGAAACAACGAAAACATTAAGGACAGCTTCGCAGAAGCAACAAGGTAATTTTGTAGCGTTTATATATAGCATCATAAAATACGTGACGTAGTTGAAGTTTGATAGTGATATGAAGAAAAAAAAAACGTGCTTACGTGAAGTTTATTATGTTCCTGTATTTATATTTGTTAACAAATTTTATAAGTTTACTCACATTTATGAAAACATGCTTTGTAAACAAGTGGACTGCCAATGTAATTTAAAACGTAGAAAATATCTATCGGTGCACAGATTACCTGGCCAATGAGGTATATAATGAACTCAATGAATCTTGTATAAATTGTACTGTATGAAAAATATATGAAGTTTTTGGGGGAATCAGGACCGATATCAGTGGCCGTTATTTGATTCAACCGAATTCTATTACACCCTTATTTTAGCTCCGTTAGCTCGTTTGCATAAAAAAAAGCTAGTTTCTATATATCTGTAGCTTAAAAGATAGATATAACGACCATTTTGGTAAACAACAGTTGTGTTAGAATAATATACTCTTATCCGGGTGATATACACCTAGTCCTTATCCACGAGTGCCTTATTTATAATTATCATATGATTATTTAGAAAATGTACAGTGATTGTTATTAGATAAGCTATAGAGTTTTAGTTGTCTGTATATTTTAGATTAATTGACATGAAAATCGTTTGCCGTCAAAAGCAAGACTGAATTCTTCACGAACAGGCGCCCCGCTTCTTAGCCTTAGATATTTGTGTCTAAGTAATCTGTTATATTTCTATAAAGAAAAGTATGATAATAAAATAACCATAGCACGAGCTCATTATATGTAATTCTAAATTAGTATTATAATAATTTCAGAGCAGAATAATTGTTTTGATAGAAAACATTTCATAGCTATAGTCCTTCATGAAATTATAGACTATTTCGAAATTCATCGAATGGAAAATAAGATTTATACACAGTTAAATACTTTATATGGACATAAAATTAAGAGAGCAAGAGATTTTTTATGTATTAGATTATCTCTTTAACCCTAAACTACATTCAATAGGAAAATTGTACATAGGTCGATTACGTGCAATGCAAAAAATATTATACATCCGAACTTAATAAAATATTCATGTGATACCAATATATTATTTTATTTATATCTATTTAATAACAGTTTCCAAGGCAATTGCAGAAACAGTTAGCCTAACTAATATTAAAACAAGATAAAATTTTAAACGATTTCCAGATATACATACTTGTAATCATTAAGTTCGATCAATTTTCAATGATGACAATATACCATGAATACTAATAAAACCTGTGTTAGGTCTGGTTCATAATTTATTGAATTATGATTTTTCACGCCCTAAAGAAAGCAGATCACATACAGAGCATCCAAGGTCAGATTAATACAAATAAAATAACATACAATTACATTTTATTACAAACAAGAATCTGAATAAATAAATCGAAATTTTTGTAAATCAAAATTTTTCAGTAAAAATGGATAAAAGCTTCATTGCGTCTCACAATTGTACAACTCCTGAACGACTTTCTTAATCTGCATATCTTTTGCGACAACTAAAACGAGTTCGTCGATGATTTTCTCCGATATACTGTCAAAAAAGATTTTTATTAATCTTTGCTAGTTTAAAAACTTGAATCGACCAGGCAAACGAGAGATACCAGCACGCGCACTGGCACACGTGATGCCCAAATAACCTATCTGTCAATACTGGGATCTTGACTGCGAACTTTTCCAAATTCGTTTTAAATAACTATTATGCTGTAGTGAACGCTTAGTATTAGGTTAGACTAGACATTTTATAAGTTAATTAATTATAACTCATTAACTTGTAAAACTTACTAACCTCCGATAGCTTTCCTTTTAACTTCATTATATATATTACTACCATGAATTATTTCACATATCCAAACACAACCATTTAGCTGGCAGAAGGAGGGACACTTGACTCTAATAAAAATTAGCACTTAAAGCTTAATATTACGCAAATGGACCCTCTAATAGAAAAATAGTTTTCATAGACCCACAATATGTTTCAACCCCATACGAAGTGAAAGACGAGAAAAAAATTATTCAAACTGTAAGTGTAGGGGAGGTATCCTAAATAAATATTTTACAGATTTTGTTTATAATTAGATATCTGTACCAGTTGCAATAACATGCATAAACTATTGATCTTAAGATATAGAGTATCATCTCAATACCGTGTATATCCGTCACACTTGCCGCCCCACGTCTCAACAACCATCAGGAGGGTCGCACTTACAGCGGTCGGCCTATAGTTCATATAGCCCAGAAAGCTATGACTGCAATAGTACCTGCCAATCATTTCCCAGGGTTTTCCGACTGCGCTGTTTGCGTACATCGGACTCGTCAGCATATGCTGGACAAACTTTGTCCTGTACGTGAACAAATTGTCAGTTGTCTTCTCCTTTATGTTGAACATCAGGCGGTACTTATCTGCGTCTTTTATCATCGACTTCTTCTGGTATAGAGATCTCGGTGTCTTCTTTTGAATCGTTTCTTCTAATATCTGTGATTTTTTAAAATAAATCATATCAATTGTCTATTGAATCAAGGGCAATGGAAAAGAGCAATAATGAAACCAAACATGAAGGTTCATCGTATATAGCTGGATGGACTTTTTGGTATCAAGCATATAGAAAGATAAATCCCAACCAGACAGGCATGACCCCAGGTATTGTTTTATAATTACAATCAACTATAGTTGATTGTAAGACTTAAAAGTCTGAAGTCTCTCGAGTATTTCGAGCTATATTTCAATATATTTCTTCCTGGAATCACTAATTGTGAAATATCGAAACAGTACGGCTATGTGATATCCCTAAACTAGCTATCTTATTGTTAATATTTTTTTAACTTTATACTATTCATTAATGGACAATATCTACAGCGTTAAGCTCATTCCAGTAGCGATGTGTTTTTATTTCCCGACGTGGTACCACATGGAATTCCTCCAAAAAGAAGAATTATTCAAAATATACGTTAAAAAAATTGGAGCTTTTCTATCAGCTGTAGGTAATTAAGTTAGAGTTTGAACTTTTTTAGAACAAAGTGTATTATATGATACATTTATATACTTACCCTTAGTAACTGAGGAGTGGTCGGCTGGCGAGGACTGCCAGCGTTGATGCATAGCAACTGAGCGTTTTTGGCGCCTGAAGCGCGTTCATTTTTACTCCTGTTTTCCATAAACCGTATTTAAATTATGCGGTATGGTATTACAAAGCAGTTCTCCGTTCACGTGAATCTTTGTTTTTAATTTTTTATAACCATTTACTTGAAAATCTAGAATGTTCTAAATTTGATGAAATTTTTAAGTACACTCAACGTTAGAGCTACTGTTTTACGATGTTTTTGAATATAATTGATTGGTTTCTATATATTTAGTTGGTAAAAAAGTACGAATATCTTAGAAACTTTTTTTCTTTCCGTTTTCTGATTACAAATTCCTCTTTATATTTTGCACACTGGCGGAAATTCCTTGTAGTAATAATGCCTATATATAACAACTAAATATGCAATAGTGTTACTAATAAACTAAAACTTACTAAAAAACTTGCGGCTCTTCACGATGACTGTGATAATTTCCGAATCGCTGGCGAGATTATTTTTTTTTAAATTCACAAGTATTTTTGAAATTAATTTCAATATTTTTTAATAATAATACTGCATAAAAGAGAGTCAATATTTCTACTGCAGTGTGTTTTTACGAAGTATATTTTTATTATTGAAACGCATACCTTATACAACTAAGTTTAGCCTGGTATTGGGGCGCTATGTAGGAATATCATCGGAACTGATTCACTTTGCAGTTCTGAAGAACTCAATCATTGCGCGCTGACGAGCGTACTTGTGGTTTTCATTATAATACTACATCTCCGTTAAACTTATTGCTGCCAGTGGGGGTGGGTTTAGGGTAGCCCCACCCCTCAGACTACTCCCCTGAGTAGAAACGGACTCCCCATGTTAATTGCCCCTTCCACTCTATATATACAATGAGTTTAAAACATTCTGATAGCGCGATTTGGATTAATTTCGCTGAGAACGTACAATCACTTAATTAAGTCAGCTTCGACAGTAATATAGTTGTATAATAAGTAGAAAATCCCGTTTTTTAATTGAAACATCATCTGGTCTGGCGATTTTAATGGAAATAAACTTGTTTTTTGATTTAAACATATTCATAACGCAATATCCAGGTACCAGATGGAGGCGGTAACGCCATCCCTCGATAACTCGAGTAAGTAATTTAAGGGTGTTTTACTATAAAATTTTAATATTATTATATAACTTATTAACATAAGGAAATTATTATTTTTTCTAATTAATCTTATTCGCAAAAACACAAAGTCAACTGCTCAGTTTTGTACGTGAATATTTATTTCTAAAATTTTTTGATATAAAAGAAAGTTGGATTGTTATCAAAGAAATGTTTTTATCTACTTAACCTTATGAATCATAATAATGTAATTAATATATAGGGAGTTAATTACTATACATTGTACTAAATATACATAATATTATGTAATTCTTAGATAACACAATAAATAATCTAAAATCTTTATGTTATACAAAATCAACATTTAAATTACACGTTATTGTAATTAAAAAAAAGAGTAAATGTTCATTGTCGTACGTTTGACCTCAGTAACATTGTATGAAAAATCAAAACGAGTTTGAAGGCCCATTGAAAAAAAACAAAATTAATTTAATGTTAAGGCACGACATCTGAAATAGAAGTTTTTTTTTCAAGATATAATCGAATATGCTCTAATTTACTATAGGCAATTTTTCTTCATATATGTCTATATATTTAGATAAACCGATAATTAAAGAATAACCAAACACCATTTGCAATAATTACAAACAATAGTTTTATTCTTTTGTCTCAACGTCTCTTACAATGATATAAGAATGGGAAATATTTGATTCAAAAACATTTGTAGGTTCGTATCAGGGTAGAGCGTCCGTGTGTTTCTAAGCCCACATACTAGATGGAGCGATGCTGTTTATGAAAGGTTGAACATGAGTTTCACGTAAACAGAAAACACCGTCAGGTGGCACCTCTAAGTCTAGCTCAAATATATATAGTGTGCATTAAATATTTCGGGAGATGGCCACTTACATTAAGAATATTGAAAAACTAAATACGACATTTGCAAATAGAACTCTTTGTGCCATGAAGCTAAGGGAGAATATTTCTAGAAACAATAAATTGCATTTTGACCAGTCATAGTATCTTTTTCTTATTCATCCCAGAAATTTTTATTGCGCCCCGCTTATTATAATAATTATCTGCTTAGAGCTTTTCTCAATGTGTGATGAGTCGAATACAGTATGAGATTTGGGTGCTAGGAGAGTGAAAAAAAAATTAAAACATTGAAACCGATTTTGCCTACACATAGTACAATCTAGCACCAATATTGATGCTAGACAATGCACTATAATAGTTTTTAACTCATTTAATGAAATAAGTATATTTAAAAATAAAATATTAATAATTTTTTTTTTATACTAGCACGGCAAAGTGATAGTACAGTACGGTTTGAAAACAATGGCGACTATCGAGAAATCAACATTCCATTGTAAGTCTCTCTTGTTTTTTTTTAAATATTTAATTGCCCTGGAGCCATTACAGGCTTTGACAGTCTTACGGGGCTTGTACAGTTGCCGCTGTCGTGACAGCCTGCGTAAAAAGAAACTGGATATGCACTGGCTGGTTCCGAAACGCGACGGGCATATGCGAATTACTCTGGAGGCTGTTTCACCATATGCTGAGCTGGACTGTAAAACCGTACCCACCCAGTTATCACTTTTCTCGTACGTTACTCGGCAGGCTGTAAGTACGTACAGGTCAGGGTGATAGCAAAGACTCTTACGAAAATGTCAACTCTTTAAATTGGCAGGGTTACATTAAAGTTATTTCAATAGGCTTTACGCAATGTTTAGTAGTTACAGTTGAGAGTTAAAAGCAAAATGGCAGCTTTTTTATTAAAACCCGACTGCATACACTTCAGTGTTCACTTATTTACTACTTTATAGTAACTATGACGTCATTCGTCTAGACGAACAAGGG
Source organism: Saturnia pavonia (assembly GCA_947532125.1). Classification (NCBI taxonomy): domain Eukaryota; kingdom Metazoa; phylum Arthropoda; class Insecta; order Lepidoptera; family Saturniidae; genus Saturnia; species Saturnia pavonia. The sequence continues at coordinate 16,830,717 of OX383906.1, forward strand.
AGCGCACCCTCCGTTAAGTATCCCACAGTATAACTAGTGGTTATAATCATTCCTTAGTTGCATCTTATTTGCATGGATTTTGAAACTAATGTCGACAAATATATTTATTAATAACAAATATATGACGTAATAAATCGACAACACATTAATTTAGATGGTTAATATCAGATGAGGGATCTCTGTCGTCAACTAAGAGTAATACTTTTAATAACACAGTGACGTTACAGTGTACGACGCTAAGAACAGTACAATCCAAAAACTATGGCGACCACAGAGAGATCAACAATTCATTGGCAAGCTTCTCGGCAACCAGATATACAACATGTATATCTATACTAATTTAATAAAGCTGAAGAGTTTTGTTTGTTTAAACACGCTAATCCCTGAAACGACCAGTTGGATTCGAGAAATTCTTTTTGTATATGAGAGCCAGATTCACGAGGAATAGTATAGGCTATCTATCATTAGGCTACATCTCTCAGCTAGCCTAAAATATTGATTTTTGTTAAGTAAGTTGGAATAAACAGCGTACCCTAATTGCTTTATCCGCGTGCGCTGGCGTAATGGTTAGTGATACGTAAATACAATGTACTACAAAAATATTGTTCCTTAGTACATCTAAAAAAAGTCTGCGATACCATAAGTTTTTCTTTATACAAAAGCCACAATAAGGTATTTTGTGACAAAGTTTTATTGAAAATTGAATTATGAGCAATTATTATTAGGCATGGCATATTAATCCTTATAAACGAAAGGCACTTCACCATTAAGACAATTTTATGTAGATAAACTTTTTTGGATGAACAGTTTGGGAGATAATGTACAATTAAAATAAATCAATACTCGGCTCGAGTCTATGGCTATAAGTCGCGTGAACGACCCGTGTGAGTTGTGGCGCATAACTCTGGTCGCCCGTTAAAAATATTGTCTATACTGAAGTATTATAAATTATCAATCAGAGAGTTCTTTTAAATTATACGCGAGTTAAACTGCGGGGCGCTGCTAGTAATCTTATATATGGTGGTCGCGATCAGTTGGGCTGTACAATCCTACCACCTTAAAGTAAATTGACTGCTCAAGTAAATATAATTTAATATAGTCCATTAGGAGGTACCTCTATAGCAAATGAATATTCTCTTATATTCGCCTACCACTTTTCAATTAATAATGGTGTTTTGGCAGCTGCACTTGAAAGCTTAAGGATTAAGTTATTTTTTGATTGGCGTCTCACCATTTTAGACCACATCATTACTTAACATCAGATAAGTTAGTAGGTACATGAAAAGTTTAGAATTATTATAAAAAAATGATGCGAATCAGCTCCGACGCGCGACTGGAGTTTACCTTTTATGAACGTTTGTCTTGGAATATTGAGAACAGGAAAAGTTAAATTATTAATATATTGCATATATTATTAGTTCCATATAGAAGAAAGTTGAGTACATGCACATACATCACTGTATTTTTTTTATATAAAAAACAATTATTTTACATACCAAAGTATAAACAAATTTAAGATGATAAGATTAACGATGAAATTAATATAAATTAAAATTAAATTGACAATGTAAGCTAATCCAAATGTTTAATACTATACGAGTAATTTTCCTAGACATGTGAAGAAACCTACAAATAATGTTGTAATTTTACAATCTCTATGTATAAGCCCTACACAAAAAGTTTTGTATCATTACAATATCCGATTTTTAATTTTGGCTAAATGTTTTTCCTATCTGTTTCCAAAACAATTCTTAGTTAAATTACCATTGAAATTTTTAACACTGATTTGTTCACAACATTAGATGCGTAAATATGTTACACAGAGGGGCAACACAACGACTTCACTTTTTATTAAAACTCGATTTTTTTCCCCATCTAATTTACGTACCGCGAGCTATATATGAAAATCGATGCTTATAAGGAGTAAACTCCAATATGTTGAAATCAAACTTATGATCTATTATACCTTCAAAAAGTATCATCACAACCTGTTGACCTTTTAGTTTAAGGGCAAGGACAATGTCACAGTTTTACGTCACAGCGTTACGCATTGGTGGGGAGCGACCCCCGTGGGGTATTCTGTCTAGACATAAAATATAGATATAATTACAATAAATCTACTGCGTATTATATTAGTCTATATGTTCATAAGCCTATCAGCATAGAAAACATAACATAATTCAATTTAATGGCTCAATTGTTTTTTGCTTTCTGTTATTTTATTTATTACTACCACGTTGACTTAAAAATCCCTAAAGAAATACATTTTGCAAATAAGTAAGAACATTCAGAAAATGTTGGTACCGCTGCAAATGTTCCACGGCAGGGCGAATGTATCCAAGGAATGGGACTGATTCAATGTTTTGTAATCTGTATCTATCAATTTTTTTCCAATTCCCTGACTAATGTCCATCATAAAGAACACTGATCAAGAATATTATATTAAATAAAAATTTGTCTGTCTGTCTGTTGGATGTTTGGATTGAACCCAAAAACGGCTTAACCGATTTTGATATAAATTACATACACGGGAAGGTTATATCATTGCTTAAATGATAGGCTTTAAGAATTTTTAATAATATTTCTAGAAATCGGACTCTAGAAATGGTATACGGGACGTATTGTTTAACTGATGGGCTACAAGAATTTTCATTAATATGAATACAAATAAAATTACGAGGCGAAAATAATCACTGCGTGCTTAGCCACGGGACATCGCTAGTTATATAATATAATCGTTAATTTTTCTTGTTTGAATGCGCATCACTTGAAAACAACAGAACCCATTTGAAAGATGTCTACATAATTATGTAAAATAAGATCGAACCCTAGGAAGTTGTCCTGGTGTGTCAGAGTGTTACCACGTACCAATCAGACTTATAAGACCAAAACACAGTAAGAGTAGTACCGCTGCTGTTTGGCAATGTAACAAAGATTGCTCAGCGATAGCATGTACACAAACACCGCGTTGATCGACGTGAGTTCTAATCCCTACAATGAGGAGCCTGAGCTTGCGGTGAAGGAAAACATCATGATGAGACTGTAGCATGATTGTAAAAAAAAATCTAATGTCTGCCTGGCTAGCTAGCGCCCACAAGTGGAAAATCTGTCGCCAAGCACCTACACATATGTGAGTTCCGGCAGATGCACTTGAGAGTCAACTTCTGCACCATCTTGGGTCACATGTAAAAATGTCGCCATAAACGCTAAACCTATAAATATTTAAAAAAAAGAATCTGAAATGGATGTAGCGGTGATGTTTCTACACTGGAAGGTTTCGTAAATTCTCTACACTTTCGACATGATTAATCACAATTGCGCAGCGGGTCTAATCAAAAAGTGCTTAAAATCCCGCTCATTGTGATCGTGTAAGATAATCGCGGTCGCGCATCATACCAGCATTGCAGCTTATTGAGACGACCTCGACAGGACTGACGAGTGATGTCATCAGGAGCTCTACAGGCGCATTGTTAGTAGAGAGGGTGTACACGGGATGACGACACTGTATTATTTTCAAATTACTACGCTTGATATTGTACTCTAGTGGCCAGACGACCAGTGTTATCAAATATTAAAAATAAAGTGGATTGCATGTCAACTGTAACTGCCAAAACACACCGGATAGGTGCATGGCGAGAGTTTTTCAACTCGAGACACTGTTGCCCTGTGTCTTGTTTTCTCGTCGAACCTAACCTTTAAACTTAAATTTAGAGTTTCAGAAATAACCTGCACGACCTGCTTGGTCTCACGTAGGCGAACTTTTTTAATTTTTAAAGTTATATTACTTTTGGTGCGTTGAGTTGCGTAACTTGTTCTATATACATTAATATTTCACTCTTAAGAAAAGCAAATGTTAATTGTACAAAATTCATTATTTGTTAACGCTTTCACCACTTGATGAATACTAAACATGGGGCTAGTGACGAACGATATACGAAGATATCTTCGAAGATGGTACCACGGTAAATCGAGAAAATGTTTATAAATGTATAATATGTCGCACTATCCCGCGGCACTGTCTCCTTGTGAACGCGACAGGAAGGTCATCCTCAATCACGTTTATGGCGCAATGAAAGATACGGTTTCAGAATTTGTACAAATTATTATTGTCTTCAGTTATGTCACAATTGTCATTATTTAAGTAGCAGTCTCATAACATCTAGTTAATTCTTGATCCCTGTTTATACATATTTCAAATGATTTATTTGTGACTTTTATGCTACATGTTACAATATCGAATCAAAAGTCCAACAAAATAAAAGAAAAATCTAGTAATAATGACACCATAATAAAAAAATAAAGTTTAAAAACGAAGCGATGTAAGAGTTTAAATTTTTAAGTAAAAATGTAAGTTTACAAATAAATAAAGCTTCTTTTGTTAGGAATAATGTTTTGGTGAATGCGGCCATTTGCCATTACTTCCCACCACCTGGTGGTGACACCAATAGTTACCTTATCAAACCATCTGTCATTGACGTCAAGCGTGAAGTTACATTATACTGAAAAAAAAGTTTTCCACTGAATTTTAGAAGTAAATTAAACAACTAACAAAAATCACAAATAAATAAATTAATAAACACAGTGACACAAAACAAAAAAAAACTCGAATGGAACAAATAAGCAACTTATTTTTTAATACTTTGTAGGTATAAATTTTATGCACTTAATGACCTAGACTTTTATAAGATCTATTGAACACCCTTTTCTATCTTTATATAACGCACTTCAGGTTAGCAAGATGGTCGATTGCTTAAAATGATCGTCAAAAGTTTTATTCAATTGCCACCCCAGAAAGTTTATAAAAAAGGCTATTATTTTAAACTAGCCATGTCCGCGGATCCACTCTCGTGGACTACAAAATTATTATTTATGATGATATCGTGATATTTTTTATAAGGACCATAATAATAAATCTAAGCAGGATAACAAAAAAAAAAAAACAAAGTCTATCCAGTCCAACGGCAATCCTCAATCATTTTATTTGTATATGTAGATAGGATGTTAACGTAAAAGTATGTTTTTATTCTTATAGATATACCTACTTAACATAGGTTTTTTTGTTTAAAGTAAAAAAAAATAACTTTAACTAGTTACTATGGCCAATTGGTAGAAAACACGCAAACGTACAGTAATAGAGATGATCTAAATGTCGCGACCTTGACAGTGAAGCGATGCAGGGAAGGGACTCCCGTGTCGAACAGACATTGTAGCCCCCTGGGACGGCGCGGTGTGGTACGGCTGTCACACGAATGAGTGGCAATGGCGCCCGTTCCATTTAGGGAACGTACCCATACTACGTGACCCATTTTTTCCAATTTTTTATGCCCCCAACCCTCGGTGATTACCTGTAGTATATTCCAACACTCCCCCCCTCTAGTATTCACGTAATAATTCATAAATATGGTTTTAAATAATTTTATGCAGACATAAAGTAAAAAATAATCATTTTGCTCATATTTGTCTTTTTTAACACAGCGCTTGCCGCGTGACGCTAAGAGTGCGTACATACCTATAATAACAAGTGAAAAAAATTGCTTGTATTGACAAGAACTCCTTGTAACATTTTATAAACGCATTGTACAGCCGATCGTACAACGAGTTATACTATCGGGGTAAACTCTTGTCGATTTGCTTGACAACTTCACTGCACTACAAACAACTACAAACTACACAGTTTTTAATCAGTTTACGTCCCGTCATATATACGTCAGTGTTTCCACCTCTGAGTTTAAAAAGCGCTTAAAGCTGCTCGTCATATTTGAATGTAGCTCAAAAAAGCACGAGATTTGCCTAGAGGATATTAACTACGTGACGAAAACCTAAGCCCTTCCCACGGCCCTGTGACCAAGCGTGGTATTATGAAGACCTCCCTCCCCCGACAGAACGGGTCACGTAGTATGGGTACGTTCCCTTATACTCCTAACTCAGTGTTACCCCATCGACTTATCCGCGACGTTCTTTGTTGTCCACGTTTCCATGTTTTTACTAAGATATCACCTACATTTATTTTAACAAATAGTCTAGATCTATATGTAATATCTGTGTGATCTATATGTAATGTGATATCTAATCTGATATAGCATTCAGCACAATTACTCTGTTCCATTGTATTGTGGTTCTAGAACCATACCTAATGGAAATAATTTGAGAAAACTAATTTAATTAACCCAGTGATTTTAAACTTGAATAACAATTTATTTGGTATTAATAGGGACTAGTTCACATAAGTTTTTTTTTCTTTATACAATTTGGAGCAGGATTCATAGTGACTGTGTTGTTTTGTCACGCGGTCAAACCTTTTAATAAAACATTTATTCTCTATAGATAGAAGTCAATGGGTTTTGCTAAGAAATTGCATGAGACGCTACTCGTATGTAAAGGCATGGTCTTTATTTTAGTTGCCTATTCTAGTTTTAATATTTATTTCAATGTAAAACATAGATTATTATCTATATCATAAGAGGAACACTATCGCGACGATATTAATGTAAATGTACGTTTACGTATATTTCGTTGTATTCAAATCTAATAATACGTTGATACGAAATGTTTTTTCGAGAATCGGTTTATCAGTTATTTGCAAGGTACCTATATCTACTTAATTTAAATTACTATATGATATATTAAAAATAAAGGAAGGGATAGTTCGACTACAGTAATTCTGAAGCTAATTCAATAATTTTACAACTGTTTTAACATATAGCGATATCGTCGCGTTTGCACTTGCAAGATCCGCTATGTGTGAAGCTTATTTTATTTGAATTTATTTCCTTTTTCTCAAATCTATGATTTATTTAATAACATTCTTAAGAATACCTGAAGGAGGACGCATACCTTAAACCGGTGGATCTAGACGTATGAAATATTGCACAGAAGTTCTTTCATCCCCTAAGAGGTTTAAAATTTGATGATTACTGAGATGTTGCCGATAGGAAATTCCATTGCAAATAAAGTTATTTATTAATAAAAGTACATAATTACGCAGCAAAAATATTTTCTAGCACAATGTACACACATTATGTAAAGTTAGTGCAATGACTTCTTCGTTCGGCAACTAATAAAGACTAAAAACATTATGTGTGCAGTAGTTCACACGTGTCAAAAGAGAAAACTTCAGAAAAGGTAAAAAATATGTTCTTTAAAAATTCTCTTTAAATATCATATATCAGCGTGATTCGAACTATCGACCACTCGTGCGTATTGCATATGAAGTCTGGTCGTCTCATAACACTAGGCCAATCCGACGACGATCACAGTCATGAAAATGAAGACTTGCATTAACCGTCCATTATATACCTAAACGTATTCTATCTCATTCTCTCGTAGGCTAAACTCTTTTTACTGTAGCTTTTTCGCTTCATCGAGTTTCAAACCATAACGGTGCTAAAGCAGTTTTCAATTCAAAAATTATCTTACAACCGGTATCGCACCTCTTCACCGCTCCTGCCATACATGCTACGGTTTACTGGCAAGGCGTACCTGTTCAGATGTGCCTGCACAGGTAGACCGCACATCAGCGTATATGGCCACACGCAGGATCACCGCTTAACACAAAAATAATAATATATATCTATATTGGATTTTGCGCTAGTCGTCAGCGTAAGTTTAAATAACTGCACAGGTATAATCTAATATACGCTCCTGTCTACCTGCGCAAGCATACTTTCACCATTCCTGTAGACCATAGCGTGTGTGGCCGCTTCATCAGTCTATTTCAGACGTAAGCAAGACGCAAAAAGTATACCTATTATGTTCAATTGTAATTTCTTTAGTCACTAGTAATAATGGTCAAAGTGGGCATTTATCAAACTTATCATGAAACACAATAACAATTGTTCGTTTTAATGGTTTTAGATAAACATATTTGTTAATATATTAACAAGGATCTAGACGCCGATGGAAATAGCCGCTTGCGTAATAAGCTTATCGGGGGATTAGTGAAGCTAGGTGCCTGTGATAGAAAAATAATGTCGTATGAAACGTTCTTCCACTACACAAAACAAGTAGTGAGACACGACAATTGTCCCAGTACCTTATTGTGTCGCGACCAGGCGTAGCATCCGCCGATCCTTTCCGGGATCAGACGGTGTATACGAGTAATAAAGCGTGGTAGGAGGAATCTGTACGAAGCTAGTCTTGGTTGATACTAGATATAAAAATCGCGGTTGTCGAACAATTAACACTGGCGGAATATCGATTCGATGATTGCATGTTCAAAAGTTGGCCTGTACCAAAGAATTCGTTTAAATTTACTAAATTAAATTGGTAACAGCTATCGGCTGACGGTGAAGGAAAAAATCGTTCTATCGAGAACTCTTCTTTCAGTACCAACATATTAACCATATTATGCGGGAAAATATAAAACTGTTGACTTCTCAGCTTTTCAAATTTCCAAAACGTCGTAAGATGATACAGTGATTAATATTGAGCTTTCCATTAGATAGTGGCATTTGCCCAAGTAGTAGGACCATTACCGGCTAGTATTATTTAATAATTTATGAGTTCTGCAGTGACTTGAGTTAGCCGTTTTTACTAAGAAAATGAAGAACGAAATTCTGTAACTAAAGATGGTATTCAAACACCTAGTAGTTTTAAAATGTATCATCATTTAATACAAAATTGTTAGTCGTGACCAGATAAATTGACCCGAGCTGTGCGATCAATGAATGAGACATCGATTTCAATAAATTGGCTTCAATTTAAGTCCCATCTCAGTTTGTGTCAATTATTTAATTTCTTATTTACTGCAAACTATTTTCCTTTGAAACTGTATCGAGCAATGGAAGTAGAGCTAGGGCTTGGGAAATGACTCCTTTTTGTGTTTCAAATTCCAGAGTTTGCCCAAACCGTGCAAAGGAGTTAGCTTCTCAAGTGCGACCATCATGTGGTTCAAGTTCACTATCAAGCTGCACTTGAGAGACAGTCTTTCACTAGGTTTAGCGTGTTATCATCTTCGGCCACATCGCCACTTAACATCAGGTGAGATTGTGGACACTACGCCTAATCTATAAAAATAAAATAAAACCATGCGAAAACAAATCTGTTTACCAACAAATCAATTTAAAAGAGGTAGAACGGTTAGTATTCAAAATACTCTGACACTAGTGCAATTTACATTGATTTTACTCGTATAAGTACACTTATTACCGATAAAATGAGACCATATATTAATACCTCGTTTATCGTCATGATACAACAAAGATTTTCATGTAGTAGGAACATTCACGGGAAAATAAAACCAATAATAGCAACCTATGAATACAAGAATATATAGCAAAGAATTCTTCTCGAGGAAAAGCGATACAAATAACCGTATAAATCGTAATAGCAAACTAAATAATCAAAAAGAAAACGGACAAGAATTGAATAGCATTCACGCCGAAAGGTTCCGTAATGATTACATAACACAGTTAAGTATAACTATAACCTCAAGCTATTTTCCAGAGGAAAATAAAACTTCATATAATTTTGTGGATTCTAATTACACACAGGTTTACAAATTCATTGTAGGTCTGCGGGATGTGCCTTATAAGTTTTGATAATTGGTAATTGAGTGAGACTTTTAGACTTTTATTGTGAAATTCTATTATGTTAACCTAGAAACATGAGTTTTTACATCAATATGAAGTCATAGATTTAGGTATTTGATATTAATTTCAACTTTATACCTTAAAGCCCTTTTCGAGAAAACAAATAAATAAAACTATACAGCAATGTGGGGCCATAGAACTTAGCATATAATACTAATTTCAACTTTATACCTAACGCCTTTTCGATAAAAAATTCACGGACAAGTGATCTTATAGGGTTCAGTTTTTTTTTTCATGATGAGATACAGAACCTTTTAAAGACTAGGTATATTTAAAACTGATCTTTGGTAAATTAATTTTTTGCTTAACAAGGCGTGCTTAACTTCATCAGTATTCCTCGTCATCATACGAGCCTCACTCGATCACTTTACGATCCGTTTGAATAACCCGTTGGAACCTAATGAAGTAAGAAGTAAACAACACCTTTACTGTGTGACAGTTTTACAAAAAAAAACACAGTATGACTCAACTAAATTACGCCCACAAATTAAGTGTGACAATTCAATCCGAAAGCCTATAATGGATTGCCTAATTTGGCAAAGTACCATGCGTTAACACCATAGTATAATCATTTATAGTGATACAGACACAATTTTAGTACTATAATCTGAGAATCCAGTTGTAATAGAACTCGCCTGCTGACCGAATAAAACAAGACCTCGAGCTCCCATAAAAATATCCCAATGAACATGCTTTAATGTGTTAAAATTTGTGCTTTAGCGTTACTTCAGTCCTCCGACCTCTATGGCATACTGAGTAGTAATACGAAGCGAGACGTACTCAGGAACAGTGTTTATTGTAGTTGTAGTTGATGTCTTCAAGCCGGTCGTTGCCTGCTTGTAAGCTGCGTGCGGTCACACAGCACATTTGTTGCTATCGCACCCAGCTAATAGTGCGGGTCAATAGTACGAACACTAAGTTTTCATACTACGGTTCCATAATCACATTGACACGATTCTTCGACATATATTAAACTAGCTGTGCCCGCAGTTTGACCCGCGTATAATTTAAAAGAAATCGCTTAATGATGATTTATAATACTTCAGTATAGATAATTTTTTATCGGGCGGCCAGAGTTATGCGCCACAACTCATACTGCTCGTTCGCGTCACTACACCTATAATCACAGACCCGAGCCGAGTGTTAACTTATTTTAATTTTACATTATCTTCCAAACTATTTGTCCATATAACATGCTATAAATCGCAAAGTTTATCTACATAAAATTGTCTTGACGATCAAGTAACTTACGTTTCTAAGGATTAATATGTCATGACTAACTCCACCAATAAAAACTCCGTCTACACAAACACTTATGCTTTTTTTTCTTTACGCCTATATCAAATGCACAAGAAAATAAAAGTATGACAATTCGCTTGATTTGCAGTGTTTTAGGAATTATAATGAAATCTAACAATTACTTTAGGTTATGCTAAACTTAAGAATACTGCCAAAAAATGTCTATTTACAGTTATCGCCGTCATACCGGCCAAACGATCCGACTAAATAATGGGATATTAAGATTAAGTATCCCAAATGTTCCAGAATGTGTATCATGATCGCAACCTACTCGAGCCCTACGACACCGCAAAAGCGGAGCTTAAAGAGGTACACTTTATACGCACAATAAATAATAACATAATATTGGGACAGATTTAACTTAGATCGGACAAACAATTTAAGTTAATCAGTGTATGCAAATATTGAAGATTGTTGAATCTGTGCAAGGTTTGACTGCGTTAGCACCACCGCTACACGCATTTTTGCAGCAAAGCAGTGCTTCTTTCTCTACTGTATCCTTGTTTGAAGCAACATGTTTTGCCTGCATGAGGTATTATAGCTTGGTTTTCACGAAAAGTAACCTACCAGTGGGTTGCAAACATCATTTGACATCAGATAATTCACTATTTAAAAAATTCGCTTATATGTAAAGTGTGTAAGGTTTGTATGTAGGATATATGCCTATTGCCTTTGCCTATTTAATCAGTTTAAAGTAAAAGTATCTATGGTGTTTTTTATACTACAAAGATGGCAAACAAGCATACGGCTCGCCTGATGGTAAGCGGTTACCGTAGCCTATGGACGCTTGTAATACCATAGGTATCAATAGCGCGTTGCCGACCTTGATTCCGCCTACGCAGGGAGCTCTGGAAACCCTACTCATCTCAGGAACACAACACATGGTTATTTAGCTGCGACCTTCTGTATGGGGGAGGTATTCCACCAGTCGGGCTGCGTCAAGTAGAGAGAAAATTTCAAAGAAATTTCGCTGTGTTCTACCTCTGTTGCTGTTTTTGGTGTTGGTATAGAGTGAATGACGATGTGAAAGAGATGAAGTTATGAACGCGCTAAGAGCATAAGTGAAAGAGTGGATTTCAAGGAAGCGGTATGATGTATGAGGAGAGAGAAGGGATTTTTGTATAGATATAGATATGAATATGTGTTTAAGATTTGTTTTTGAAAAGTAATTTCTGTGGTTATTGTAAACTATAGAAGCAGTGATGGCTCAGTGGTAGCGTGTACGACTTCGCATCGATTGATGTGAGTTCAAATTAATGAGCCTGAGTTTTCGGTGAAGGAAAACATCGTGAGGAAACCATAGGCATGGTGGTAGGGTATTTTCTAATGCCCGCCTGGCTAGCGACCACCCTCAAATTGAAAATCTGCCGCCAAGCACCAATAGGTGCGTTCCGGCAGCTGCACTTGAGAGCCAGTCTTCCACTAGGTTTAGCGTTTACCATCCTGGGCCAATCGTCACTTAACATCAGGTGAGATTGTGGCCACTAAGCCAAACATATAACGATAAAAAAAAAATAGGTGTGTACCGGCAGCTGCACTTAGAGCCAGTCTGCCACTAACTAGGTTTAGCGTGTTATCATCTTGGGCCACATCATTTAACACCAGGTGAGATTATGGCCACTACGCCAAACCTATGACGATAAAAAAAACATAACGAAGTACTGATATTATATGAAATGTGTGTTCATTTGAAATACCATTTATTTGTTCACCGTTAAAATGCTCCACTATTATATTTATCGTAACATCTGATCACGGTTGTAATTAGTCACAGGTCCCGATACGGACGAGGCGTGGGTTTTGGAAACACGGAAAAAATTCATCTCTCTCTATCTAACGAGAACAATTAGATAAAGATGGATCGAAATTTGCGCTCGGTACGCACATCTTACCGTAGCCCGCAAAGGTATTGGCTTTTTGTTAATATATACTTTATTATAACTTTTGGCAAACGTAATGACCTTCACCCACGGACATTCTTTTTTTCAATGACACTGACAACGGTTTGAGTGAAAAGTCTTCAAAAAGTATTTAATATTGAAAATAATTTTAAACAATGTTGGCCATTTTACCGCTTACAATTTTTTAATTGACCTCTTTTCCACTTGTATCAAGATTTGCATCGTGAAAAGATCTCGGCATTTGAACATTTTACAGAAGGTGCCCAAATACACATAGCTATGTATTTAAGAAAAACAATGCCTTTTATTTTACAATAGGACATTTACAAGTTGGTACCATCTTTTCAAAAGCATGAGTCGCTTCTAATAAAACCGACATAATGTTTTAATCCTGTCACAATAGCGTTTGAAGCATTTTCTCAAACTGTGCTAGCGGTACCATTCCAAAGTGTCTTATAAGATCTTGAAGAGTATAAAAAATCGCATGATTTTAGTACTCACCTTGCATCGTCTCCACTGCAAAGCTGTTTCAAGAGTCGCGTGACCTCGCACCCGTTTGAACCGATCCTTGCTCCCTGGAATACATTTCCAAATCTTCAATCAATGTAATTCAATATAGCTAATTAGGTATACATTTCATATTTAACTTTTAACTGTGTGGTTGCTAACTGTGGGCCTCATAAGAAAACTCAAGGTTACGCAAAAGGCAATGAAGAGGGCTATTATCGGATAGAACAGAAATGAGGAGATCTGCAGAAGAAACAAAGTCACTAATAAACTCTAAGAGTTACTAGACTTGGTGGCAGTGGGCGGGGCCCGTACCTTATAGAACGGATGATCGATGGGGTAGAAGAGTTCTCGAGTGGCGGACGCTGACACTAGCGAGGACAGACTTGCTACAAGACGGACAGAGGACCTCGTAAATGTTGCGAGAACTCGATGGATACACGTAGTACGGGACCAGTCATAATGGCAACCATTGAGGGTGGCCAATGACCAGTAGTGGATGTCTTTCGGCTGAGATGATTATGATGGAGAATAATGAAGACGATTTGCTGGTAACAAAATTCACCAATTGCTTCGAGACAGGATTACAATTTGCGAAATGTGTCTAATTGTATATCTTTAATTGAAAGCTCTTCATGGGATTGGAAACCCACAACATTCGACGCGGGAACCGAGCGCTCCACACCTCTGGGTCTTTATTTACTAATTAGGCATGGAAATTATTGTTATTTTTATATAGTCTACATAATTACATAGCAGTTATTTTTTAAGGCTATGTAACAAGTGAAAATTTGCCCTTTATGATATGAGGAATATAGACACTCTGGACGTAGCTGCTTTTATTTATTGCATCACATCTCAAAAAGCCACGCAACTAACAATTTTTTGCTCACTGATCTAAGAAAAGGCATTGTAAGGGACTTCCATCCGAGTGAACCTTTATGTAAATCCTCAACCTCATATATTTTTAATGCCTTAAGATAATTAGAACTGACACAAATTCACAATTATCATATGCTAAATAGGGGTGAACTATAACCAGTAAAATAAAGAAACCTGTTTCACCTGTTCCTGTACCAGAGAAATAACACTTGCAGTAACCTGTATAACGTGTTATCTCTTTCCATTACTATAATGAAAAAGAGTAAAGAGTTTGTTCCAACTCATATTTTTTGTATCTCTCTAAAAAGTAAACATCCTACGCTTGAAGAGAGAAGAGCATGTTCCAAACTGTTATTTGTAAATACCTGTTTTTTTAAACTGTTCCAAGTAATACGTCTGACTCCTAATGATAAACTATTATTCTTTTCCTATGGAAATTAGCAGTAATACGTAAAATATTTCATGCCTAGTCTCAATTCCCTAGCATGTCCTTGCGAGTTCCGAAGGACTGAACGACCTTCAAGGCTTCACAATATAGTTAACTATACCATACCAACGTGCATGCAGTCCCCGTGCAAGGATTACGTCATGGACACTGTGACCGGCGCGACGATAGGCACGACAGCAGTACACCGGTGTGTCGAGTGTCGACTCACCAGCGGCGGCAGGCGGCTGAGCTACACTCAGTTCCACGCGCGAACCTATCGCGAACGGACACATTTCTTGCTACAAACAACCTTCGACGCGTATAACACTCACAAAACACAGGCGCGACAATGGTAAGTCTCGCGCATAATATTTATTTATAAATATTCCAATTTCATTGAAAAAAGGTAATTTTATTACCTTCGTTTTTTTTTGTTAAATGTGTAAGCGAGATAAAAATATATACGCCGGTGACAGGATAACGATACAATCTAAGTATAGAAAATTTAGAAATTTGAGAATTCGCACGATATTCTCGTGTTTTTATTTCAAAACTGTTTACCTATAAATGTTTCGATTAGTTATTATCGGCCGCCTAGTCTGCGTGTTTATACGGTGTATTTTATTAACACGTTGTATATCTTAGTTTCGTCTTCCTTTATCACCGCAGTGACCACTAAATGTAATTAATAATTTAATCTCAAAGAAACGTAATTATTTTATAATTATTCCGATATACAACATGTGCCGGTTGAATAATTAACTACATTGGTGGATCATTGATACAATGTTCCCTGGTTTCAACTTAACGTTATAGGTTGACGATGAAGAAAAACATCACGAGGAAACACGGACACTTGAGGGATATTCGTATGACACCGCCATCTAGCCGGATGATACAGAACTATACATTCCTTGGTGTCTGAAAATAACCAACTTAACACAATTTACATATAAAAAAATTATCTGCTTAAATGAGTAGGATCTAAAAAAAAATATAATAAAAAATAAAATAAATAAATATACAATATACGAACAAAAATATATACAAAAAATATCTGACAATAAAATTTATTAAGATTATATAAGCGAATAAGTATATTAGTCGAATACATGCCTCAGAAGCAAAATAAGAACTTAAATAATTAATAAATTAAATACTTAAATAATTTAATAATTGTTATCACATTATCTTATCATAATTTATATTTACATTAAATCTTTTTTCAGTTTTTGTTATTATAAATATACTTATTTAAGTTAATTTATATCTTAACTTTGATCGTCATCCGGTATTTTAATTTGTATATAAGAATAGTTTTTGTTAAAAACCTGTACTTAATGTGTTGTTATATTGATCACACATAATTAATAAATAAGTCCACTGTCATCGTTGATAAGGTCAGGTATTTTATATAGGTGCAAACATTTTTAGTTTGTATCAAGGTACCGCTAATGAGCAAAAGAAACATAACTGGTGCCATTGTTTAACAAACCTGGAATATTTATGAGCTTTTCACTATGCAGGATATAATAAAGGTCATTAATTTAAAGAAAAACAGTTTCTTTGAAAATTAAACAGGCAATAAACAAGGACAAATTTGAATTCTACAATCACCCTGAGGTTTGGGTGAATGAAATAATCTTATTAACTCCATAACGGTGGTAATTACTTAGCGTCAGCCTTGTCAGAATACACCATTTTTTAAATTATTTGTAGCTCATTGTTTAAATACAATTACACACACGATATGTTAAGTGACGATGTGTCCGAAGATGACAATCTCCCTATGCCTCATAGAAAGGGAGTTGGCTCTTAAGTGCAGTTACCGGAAAACACAAATAAGAGCTCTACATTGTGTATATAATCTAGTTGAACCGGTAGGATACAAAATAGCTCTAGTCAAACCAAATAGTTGTGAATCCAATTGTCCAATCCACAAGACATAAGAGTTTTGATTCGTGTCAACCAACACTACAAATCTATACTGAGGAATCGATCTCAAGATAAAATTAGTTAAGTCAAATCAAGATGTAAGCTCTACAAAGAGTACACACGTAGACCGTTTCTAAGGATAACTCTTCTAAATACAAGCACCTAGATTCAGTCTATTTCAAGATTAGCCTATTTTCACGCGACTATTATTTCTTGTTGACGTTTTACTCGCTTGGCCTTGAACAGTTTGTAAGTTCTATTTACTATCTATAAAGAATAACATTAATCCAGATAGCTAGTTCACTTCACAAATGAATGCCTTCGGAGTAGTTACGATATAATATGGTGAAATGGCATAGGGGTCCGAATCAATGCGCCTTTCGGCATAAGCTTGCTTGTAAACTTATTTAATGTATAATCGTAAAAACTTTGACAAATATTGATTTTGTCAAAGACCAGCCCAGTTTTAATACTAGAAATAGACATAAATTAATCGTACCGTATTTTTCACTTAGCAAAACAAATAATTGTTTTTCTTTTCGGTAATATTGTTGTTCTACAATAAGATCCTGAAGCACGTTACTGATTTGCCGGAACGATAAATTAAAGCAGGCTTTACTGTCAAAAGGTTATTATAGGGTGGATAATTATGTGAATGATAGTGATGTCTAGAAGTGACTTCCTCTCAGTGCATTCATTAAATTCTCTGTGCAATCACTAAATTATTAGTATGAATATTATCTGTAATGTGTTGCCATTCACAAGTGCCTTGTGCCAAGTGAATTGTGGCGTTATTTATCAACGTATGAGAAGAACAACGATATCGCTGTAGTTACTACAAATTTAAAATTATTGTGGAAAGAGCTAAAGTAATGAACAAGGTACAGATCGCTTGCTTCCATTTCTTAAATTATAACTGAAGAATATAGTAACTTGATTATGATATTTTCCCCAATGTTTCTATCACAATACTGGATATGGTCTTCTTTTTGACGCTTGCACAGCGAGAGAAGTGATATACATTCTGCCTACCCCAGCAGGCGCATGACACGGTTTCAATAATTGTTCTTTTTTTTATCGTAGCACGGCATAGTGACTACACTGTACCTGATGGTGAGCACAGTGCAATCCAATAACATCGGCGACTACCGCGGGATTTATAATCCATCGATAGTCGTCGCTGTCATGCCGACCTGCTTAAATATCTCTTCACGTTGTGTTTGAAGGAGGAAGGAGGGAAACACTGGCCGGGAGACGGTTCCACAGCCTCACAGTAGAGCAAAGATACGACGTAGCAAATTTCTTTGTTCGAGCCGAGATGGAGGTTACTGTAAAGCTGTGGCTCCGGAGACCAGCTTGTGGTTCTATTATGAAAGGGAGAAGAGGGAATAAGATTAAACAGCTCTTAAGAACACTCGACATGATATAGACAGTAGAACACGCTCAGCGAGGCAATGTCCCTGCGCAGCTGAAGCGGCTCGATAAACTTAGTAACGTCTGCATCATTTCTATAAATTCTTCTGTCAACACTAAACTATCGTATAAGAACCCACGCGAGTTTAACGTATTACCTGTGTTTTCAGAAACATGATAAAAACGTCTTGGAATACTGCAAGATATATTTAGTTTCTCACGTGACTTGTATTAAATCTTTTGCATAATGAAACAAAACATCAACATATGAGTAGAGAAAGCTGCGATGTGATACTCTGCTATCTAGATAACAAGTGTTTAATATCAATCTTGTATCGCTAAGTAACTAAGTATGTTGGCTTCCTTAATCTCTTGCTCCACGCTAACGCAACCACTACACTCACAATTATATTTATTTGGTATGGGCTCGTTTAGACATTTCACTATCAAGGATCAATCAGTAATTACAGTCGTCATCGGTATATCACGGCGAGTATTCCCATTGCCCGAGAATAACAAATCAATTAAAATCATGACTGGAAAGAGACGTATCTGCCAATCATAGTACCATCTCTTTATTCTAATGCACTTAATTATACTGTCTACTTCCATAAACTGTTTTCTCATACCTCGATTAATTGACATAACTATTTCGATGAAATAAATTAAGAAGTAAGCGTCTAATGAATTTCTTGTCGTTAGTCTTCACGTAAAACTATATTTGCGAAAAAATCTATCTATTTAGTTTATGAAAAGCAGCTTCAAAAACATTCTGGAAGCGTACATTCATACATACTATACGTTCTGATTGGGTTGGTGAACTGAAATACGAGAAATTATATGAGCTGATTATTACGCTTTCCACCTTTATAAGGGTTAATCAGTTACTGTAATGTATACACTTACAGAAACGTGATAAAAATGAAATAATTTTAAAATTTTTGCATCGCATCAAAAGTAGTCATTAATGTAATGGGGTCATTGGTAGAATTTACATAGTTATTATTTATGAAACAAAAGGACCAGTCTTCCACATTACACAATTCCCCCAATGCCAGATGAAGGGCTATTCCCGAGAGAAGGCACGGGTTCAATCTCCACACCATCTCACGACGTATTCGATTTCAAACATCATGATATCTATTTTTCTGTATTATCCTACTTTACTACTAATAATTTAAAAAGCGCTTAGGTTTCTTCACGTTGTCCTTCACCATCGGCTGATAGAGTTATTAAAGTTAAATCTGTATATGTAAAAAATGCTGTTGCATACTGATGCCGTCCACATTTTCCACTATTTCAACTGTACGACAACAACTGAGTTCACATAAATAAAATGTTTTATTAATACCGCATGTATACAGATACAGATATTATTCTAACTTGATCAACTTTAAATATAGTATTATAGTGCTGTTTGCGTTAAGGAAAACAAAACACGTCAAGTGAGTCAACCGTGTATTCTAGTAACATGACAAGATTCTCAATATACTACTCTAAGTATCGAGCAAACACTTGCATATCTACGAGTATGCATTACAGAGGAATATAGAGGGACACCCGTACTTGACTCGATTGTAATCGACGTAGTGCAAAACACGCCAAACTCAAAACAGAGACTCGTTCTGAAGCGATTTTAAAAATGAAAATAAAATAATATATAATAAATATAATATATAATAAAAATGGCAGCGTCGCGTACGCTATATGTTGTCTTTTTTTCTAATGCGCATAACTTTGTAACTTTTTCATTCCAATTACTCTGATAGAGTATGTTGCAGATGTGAAGGTCTAAAGTAATTTAGAAATGTTAATTTTAGTACATAACATGATAGGGTTTTAAATAAATGTGTCGTGTTAATAGTAATTTTCAGAATTCATTGGTCTGAGATATGATTTCAGAGTAAAACATAAAATTATAGATTTCTCAGTATTGGATTGATATCCCATAACACCAGTAAATTTTCCTCTAACATGGTGAACAAACTGGATACTAGTTACAAACAAACTAAAAGTATCCACACGGTATCTATATGTTTGCCAATGCATCCGACGGCATGTCAACGAACTTATCAATGAGGTGAAAAACACATTACTCAAAAGCCTTGGCCTTGCTAAACACATCCTAATTCTGTATACCAGAGCGATCGAACATGAATAATGTAGGTATAAATTACACAGTTAATCTTAAGCCTTTTATCAAACGCGATAAGGTCCACTACTTCACCGGTAAAGTCATAAACAAATTTCGGCGAACCAAACGACGTCACATTCAAATTACATCATTTAAAGGATGAAGAATAAGTATTTAAAAATAATATATAACTATTATCTATGATCCCGAACACAATCTAGCGTAACAAGAAATCTCTTAAGATATTAAGAAGGTCGACATAGCAAAAATTAATAAGATGTAATATCCTGTAAAAACTTAAATAATCCAATATTTAGTTATTAGCTTTTATTAGCAGAAAGAAAGTAGCAAAGATACTAATGTAAAGATATGTCACTATCGGTGCAAGTAGATATGGATATAGTCGTATAAGGATGGGTTATAACTTTTTCCTTCCCTTGCAAACATCGTTTCCTTCATTGAGATTAATCAACCCCGCCATTCATTCATGACAATTGTGAGTGCTTCTTACTTTCCCTACGGTCAATACTCTTCTTATTTAATCCGCATAAGTCAGTCTTGGTTGTCTCCAGCTCCGGATCCAAACACACCTACATGGTATATCTTTTTTTTTCATACTTTCTTCACTCATACTTTTTTTTCACTTCTCCATACTAGCAAAGCTAACTTTAAACCCTATGTTGGTGACGTCCTTTTTTTACTAGATGTCTAGTGAAGAATTTATTAGATATAAGCCTTGTGCCTGATGAGATTTCTTATCTGTAATGGCATACATTTTCAAAAATCATTTCTTAAAGCTTCCCTACGTTACATAAAATCATCCTGTGCAAAGTTTCATGCTTCTATACTCATCAGGGCACCGTTTTAAGCTGTCAGTCAGTCTTAAGAATTTTATTAAGTAAATGCTGGTTAAGATGGATCTTTTTGAAATGGCAAATACAAGTAAACTGACGGATCCAAAAGTTATTGGAGAGTCCCACACTAGCTTCTATAGCGTGTGGGTGCAAACTGATAAGATACCCCGAGGACTCGTTTAGTATATTAAATTATGTTCCGACATCGATACCCACTCCTGTTATCGAAGGCAAACATTCATTATTTTACATTAATAATTATAACCTTGATAGCGCACCTACGTCATTCTTTATAATTAATTACTTTCTATGTAACACTATACACGTACGTTTATATTCAACAATTGGGCACAACAGTAATTTAAAATTGTCTAAAACTCACATATCGAACATATTTATGTAAAAAATACTTCCGACTTCGTAAAATTTTAATTGAAAATAGCTTGTTTATACTTAATTATTTATTGAATTTTCTTACAAAGTAATGTTAATTCTTATCAAAACCTAAATTTACAATTGGCTGTTCCTAGACTGAAGTGTCATATTTAATTCACAATGTTATGTATAATACTAATCCCAAACTACAGAAAAAAATACTTGTATTAATATACACTAATGATATTTATCTAGTATGTAATCGCTACTATAATTTCTATCAAGCTCTTTGCAACTGCGTCAGTTTTAATTGCAAATATTTGATTGTCGAAGGCGTTACTTTGCGGATATTCATCGTAAATAATTTATCCGAAATTTTAACTTGCAATAGATTAATGGTAGTTTCATCTTCCTACAACATAACACGTTTGAATAGTAATAAATTTGTTAATAAATAAATGTCTTAAACAAAATATGGTAATAATAATTTAGAACAGTTAAACAACAATAATAGAAATTTAATAATAATGCTTAAAAAATAAGTGCAAAAATAATACCTATAAATATCAAATTTTATAAATATTAAAATATCTAAAAACTACGAATAATAATTTAAAATACCAAATTGTATTAAATATTTTAAAGACAAACACTAAACACATATCCTCGATTGTGGTCGTTTCACGTCTCATCTGCAACATATCTTTAAAATATATTTGATATGTTTAATAAGTATTATTATATAATTACTATTATTATTGTTTAACTTTTCTGAATTATTATTATCGTATTTTGTTTAAGACATTCAATTACACACATTTATTTATTAACAAATTTATTTACTATTTAAACTTATGTTGTAGGAAGACGAAACTATTATTAATCTATTTCAGGCGGAAGTAGCGAAGAAATTTCGGATAAATTATTTAATTTCAAACTACCTGTCTGGCGGAATACTCGTACATTGAAGTTGTTAAGTCTAGCTATTCTTAGGGCTATGTCTAATATCACTATGTCCGCCGATTTCTTCATTTGATTTGATTATGAAGAGAAACCCTAAGCTTAGCCCTCTCCATAGCCCTTTGAGTGACCATGAGCTCTCTTATGACACCCATAGCTGGCGACCACGTTTCAGCACTATTGACTTAAGTGGCAGTGGGCAGGGTGCGTAGCTCGTAAATCGGATGGCCGATAGGGTCAAAGAGACGCAGCGTGGGCAGACCCGCCACAAGATGGTCCGACGACCTGGTAAAGGTTGCGGGAAGCCGCTGGATGCGGGCAGCACAGGACTGGTCGTTGTGGTTTTCTTTGGGAGAGGCCTATGTCCAGCAGTGGATATAAACTTTGAACCTGCGCTCAAAATTGTACGATCAAAACAACTGATAATCATACATTTATAACTTTCTATGAATTTACAAAATTGTTTAAGTTCTAAATTTGTGATTCTTTCACCACACACATTGAGACATGACGCTGATCGTTTTAAGTAAAATAACCCAAGTGTAAAAAGACATGTGTTTTATTACATTCGAAATAATTTGATTCCCAAGATTTTTGTTTTCATTTGATAGATGTCAAAATGTCAACCCTGGGGCGTATTTTACCAAAGTTATGTTTATTATTACACGCAATATACATAAGCTTATTCTAATAATAGATATTTACGCATCGTATTCACAATGCACATACATACATGTTAAATTTCTTAAAATACTGGTTTCACCAAGATTACCACATGACATAAAGCTAGTTTTTTGGGCTTTATCCTTAGATAAAGCCTTTTTCGCTAAGCATCTATTAGCGCGTTCAAACAGCTGCACTTGAGAAACAGTCCCCTCTAGACTTATCGTAACTTAGGTCATACATCAGGTGAGCTTGTTTTCAAATGCTGAATCTACCACCTACTTAATAAGATTCTTAAGTCTGACTGACGAACAAGGCAAAGCATAAACGACAGAGTTTAGAAGCATGAAATTTTGGATAGGAGTTCCTTGTAAAACGTAATGTTTGTTGTTGTTGTTTTTAAACTATACTTTATTGACTGTAGCCGAGTTATTATAGAAAACCTTCTTACGTTTCAAAATGCATATTCTATAAGTGTTCGAAAATTTGACATATAAATAACTATTTTTAGTGGCTCTGTTAACTTGCATATAGTGACCAGCCACCGAGACATTAGGATTTATTTAGTCATCTTAATGCTGGATTTCCATCCAGGTAAGTAGGTACACCAGTTAAGACTAGTGTAAACACATTCATTTTTGAATTATAAACGAAAACCATGTCATAATAATTAGATTGGACCTGTTTTTTGTTTCTGGACAATGTTAGTCATTTTCGTATGTACGCGTAAATATAAAATTTCTTAATCTCCAGCGGCTGCCCACACGCTCTGGAATGCTCGTCTCGCTTCATTTATTTATTTGTTTTCAGGGTTGACTAACGAATATCCTGGACGGATAAGACGATTCATGGTAATTGAATCAGCTTTGTTCAGACCATAATTCTAAACAAGCTATATTTTGTAATGTGTTATAGTTCACATGGTATATGAATTTTTATGTATTACGCATAATTCGGTTTGTCGATTGACAAAACCCTTCTAAGTAATTCTATTATGATCTACTCACTCATAGGAAGGACTGGTTTCAACCGCGTGGTGTCTATTAACCCTAATGGGTTACTATATAAATTGGTTATGGTTAGGAACATATGGCTATGGTTAGATGGACGGACCATGGAGGCAACAAAGTTTTGATCAATTTCCATTTTTGAATATATCTAATAGCCAATAATGAAGTGCAATCTTCTTAAAGAAAAAGTGGAATAAAGAAATAAATAAAGAATTAGCCTTTTTTGTTTATATAAATAATAAAGTATATTCAAAAATTTATGTAATACATAACTCTTGTTTTTCTTTTCGAAGAAATTGTTCGTAATTATATTGTATTAAACTAGCTGACTCCTGCGACTATTTCGCACATTACAAAATGTAAAAAATCTAAGTAACTGCTGTTATGCTAGTTAGAACCTGACCGCTATCAGCGCGACCTTCTACAATATAATGTCGGCGGGACGCGGGGCGGCGGGTGTGCATGGATATACACGGTATTAAATTAAGTCCTATATCTTCAGATAAAATTACGTATGATATCGAGTGAACAATTATATTGTTGTTTTGTTTAAATAGTAATCAAATTACTACTACATCAATCTTGGTATTGCGTTTTCTCTTTTTCGATGTCTATTTTATGACATCTGTAATATCATTCGAAAAACTTAACTTTTCTTTCTTCTTAATTTAAACTTTTTAGAAAGAAGTTCCTTATCGCGGGATGAGAGTTATAAGGGAAAAAGTGTCCGACCGGCATTAAAAAGAGACAAACACATATATCTATATGATTTAGCCTGCGAGACAAAGTGAGATAGAATATATATGGTTACAAATATGTCCTGATTTTCATGAACGTGATTGTTGATGACTTGGATTTTTATATTGATAACTTTATGAAAATAAGCCTATTTATTTATTTATTTCTTAAATACAATTTAAGTACCATTCCTTCATTGTGCTTGTTATTTAATAATACATAATATATAGCAAAAGGAACTTCCTTCCTACCGGTTGTCCTACTACATCTCTCAAGTTTTTATTCTTAAATACAATATTTCAATTCAATACACAATAAAAATCCATTCGAAAACACTAATACCGGCTTTCTTTTTTTGAAATATTTTGCTACATTACGAAGCCTTACTTTTGATTGACTATTTAAACGCAGCGTATATTGGTAAAATTATGTCATGTGTAGTAGCCACAAAAACAAAGTCGCGCACGCTCTTACGTCAAACGTCTATTGCTGCCGGCGGCCGGCAACATATTAACTCATTCGTCGGTTTTGTTCCCCTCCCGCGTTCCGCAAACATTAGGAAAGGTCGCGCTTACAGCTGTCCAGCTATAAACAGATTGTTAAAAGTTAGCGTCTTAAATATATTTTCGTTATCATCAATAAATGCCATTCCTAATAAATCATTTAATCATTATTTTTAACAAATACAAATTATATACTATTTGTCTATGTTTCGTCAATAACGGCGAATATAAGCTTTAAAATAACGTTTAAATAATTAATTTTGATGAAGAATTTACAGAGATATAGCGTTGCTAAGAAAAAATCACGTTTAAGAAATAATAATATGACCAAAACCGATCATTCCAGGAACGCCACAATAATAACCTTATCTGTTAACAAAATAATTTAATTTTATTATTAAATATGATTAAAACCATTCAAGGATAGATAAAGGTGTTTAATATGTTCCATTGCCATGATAAAATAAAATCCAAGGAGTTATTACCACCCATAATTGTCTAATAAGAAGTTGTTTCTTAATATCTTTATTACTGACCAATTTAAATCCAGAAGGTATTCGAAATAAACCAGGACAAGGCAATTCAAAGTGACACACGTAAAATTAAAACAAATATTATCATATTTATCGATATATGTTATCTTATAGTTAGCACCCCTGAGTCGACCACAGAGTATTAAACATTAGAATGATAAATTGACAGGTGTTGGTGCGATCGCCAACATTGCCGCACAAACTAACGTGTGACTAAGTGGCCGGTACCCCTACACTATTTTTTGTCTCACCTAATTCAACACTCGTAGCTATAATTGATCCAGTATCAAAATTGGTGTCGTGTGAAACATCTTTATACATAGAAAACCGTATTCTGTCTGATTGTCGATTGCTAACTCGATATCTACTGATCAGGGTCAATATTCGTTTTTGAATTTTGTATAAAGTTGGCGCTAAAATATGAAACTACGTTACGGAACTACGTGAAATGAGTTTTCATTTAGCTAAGAATAAAATAAAAACCATCTTTTTCTAAGAATATTCCGATTATTAAATAATGATTAGTGGCCACGGTTAGATTATACAGGTTACAGGATTTAAAGACAGGTAGGCACAGATAAATGTCTTCGGAGCTTTATCTCTACTTGGGACTGGTGGAATACCTCCACCCTACAGAAGATCGCAGCCAAACAAACTTGTAATGTTTTCTTACGGTGAGTAAGGTTTCCAGAGCTCCTTGAGGTAGGGGGGTTCAAGGTCGGCAACGCGCTAGTGATACCTAAGGTAGCCGACTACCATCAGGCGGGACGTATGCTTGTTTGCCAATTTAGTTGTATAAAAAATGTATACAAATTAAGATTCACATAACATTCAAATTAAAAAAAATGTAGAGAGAAAGTAATAATAAAATACTAAAGCCCATGATGATTCGCAATACATTATCGGCTGAATTTTTATGTAGTGGGACAATATCACTACAAATTTGAATAGCTACACTTCCATACAAGTCGCAAATTTTACTCAATTTTCTTTCATTGTTTTATCCTCTCTCCGCTAAACATAAATTAGCTTCGATACTGGAAAGACTGCCAGTGATCCAGAACGTACATGTACTGTATTTTAGTAAATTAAATAATAGTCTAAATTCCACACCAACTACTAAACTAATTAGTCTTGGCGAAAATATATGCTTTGTACACAAAATAATTGTTCATTCATACGACAGAGCACAGCCTTTGATGACAAAACCGAATTTGGGAATTCACAAAAAACAGAACATAAAAATAAAAAGCATACAGATGAAAAAAATACAATTAATATGGATTAAAATAATATATAATAATAACTATAATTATTATATAAGCTGTATAATAGCTGTAGAATAGTTGTAAAATTATATAAAAGAAGAACATAATATTCAAAGATATAAAAAAATAACCCTAGTATACTCCACAAAAAAAAAATTAACAAAGTGGAAGTGGTATTGGAAGTACACCAAAATATTGCACGATCAATTCATAATAAATCATCATAAACATTAAATTTGCTGTTACTAGAATTAGGGCAAACTAGACTAATAAATTTTCTAAAGGAATAAAATCCCTACAACAAAAATGCAGTACAAACATATGAGGTCATTCGACACTGTCACCACGCACGAGTGGCTACATCTGCAAGATATCAATGCCTGATAACATTCCGTTCTCACACTGCTACTCTTAGACTTTCAATTCAATTCATAATTCGATACAATTTGATAATAAGACAATCGTCGTGGTTTCAGCAACAGTTGTACTACGTAAATATACATTGTTCTAGTTTGTTTCTGGTAAAATGTTCTTCTTAATATCTCACAAAAGTAAACCTTATATTATTTGTTTTAATTTTAATATATTTAATTACACAGGTATGCTATTCTGTCCGAGCATTAGCTATATTTTACAATTAAAAGTAGTATAGTTGTACACACTAATACTAGACCTCAAAAACTCACAACAGAAAGTTAAAAGGGTGCTGAAGAAGGGAAGCGGTGCGTTATGAATATATAGATGATATTCTGTTAAATTTGGAAAGTGGAAGGCTGTCATATTTTACAGGAAAACAAAGTTCAGCATCGATTTATACACCTGAGTCGTATAATGAATGACCTTCCAAAGACGTGTGCAGGCCCTGCAACAGTTCGGAATCTTTCACACGGCGTTAATAGCCACCGTCTGAAATAGCCGAGACGTGGGCGGCATTATAATCACGGCCTCACTATCCAGAATTAATCTGACAACTCTTGTATTGGACGATTGTTTGTTTTTTTTTTGTCGAAAATTTCGTAACTGTATTTAGTTTATTAAATCATTAAATCTAGAAAAAAACAATGTAGTAGCATTCGTTATGTTTACTAATATAAAGCTCTATGCGCTGGCCCGTCTCATTTGGTGATGTTATAAAAGACTTCGTTCATGAATCAGTTGACGAGAGTCTATATTCGTACTTATGAAGTTTTGTAGATATTTTTGCGTGATTATTTACTAACATTCAAGGTTTATTTTCCAAACTGTAGTCCACGATCATGTTTCTATTGAAAAGAACAACAACAAATTTGATATATCATCAAAATAAAAGTGGTAA
Organism: Saturnia pavonia; assembly: GCA_947532125.1. Classification (NCBI taxonomy): domain Eukaryota; kingdom Metazoa; phylum Arthropoda; class Insecta; order Lepidoptera; family Saturniidae; genus Saturnia; species Saturnia pavonia. Next base: position 16,859,024 of record OX383906.1, read on the forward strand.
TAAAACAATAATGGAGTCGAGGGGCGACAGTTAGTGTAACGTATAAAACATCTATAACTATTCAGAAATACAACTGTATTTATAACAGTTCAAGCCGCCAGTGAGGTGACAAAAAAAGACATCTTCTATTTATAATACACGTTGTTCTAATAAGAAATTCTTGAATCTTCAAATCTTCATTGTCGTAATCATTTGAAACTGTCTCGCGGGGGCGAAGAAATATGCATTCAATGTTTAGCTTTCCAATTAAACCGTCAAAGTGTCTCCTATATTATTATTACAGTGTTACATTTTAGAACTAGAAGAATAACAATACCGAGAAAATAAAAAAAAATACAGCGCGCTAAAGTGGCAAATAACAAGAATTTGATAAAGACAAAATAGAAGAAAATAAGAAAATTTTACATAAAAATTGAATATATTCGAACTCCTAAAATTTTCTTCATAAATATAAACATGTAGGTAGTATTATTAGCTACTGATAGAGGCAATGATAAAGTCCGTCATTTATTACACAACAATATTGTTATCAATAAAAGCACTTGATGAAAGATAAACGAACCACTTACGTATCTACGTATAATATATAAAAATCTAATAGTCGACCCTAGTTTCAAGTCCTACAAATTTTAACAAATCAATTGTATAATTATTTTTAATCTTTAAAATGATCAATGACATATTTAAATAAAGTAGAATATGCTCCACACTTATAGAGAACTACATGTGGGTTTTCTCAAAATGTTTTCCTTCATCGTCTAATATTTGGCTTGTCAGGAGACAGCAGGAATTGAATTCAAATGCAAAAACGTTTTATTATTACATTACCGAATGCAAAAATATCTCTTCTTTTGAGGACTTTTTGTAAACCTCTGATCTGGCTAACAACCACTCATATCCTGTTTGCTTCAGGTAGCACTTGGAAGTCTACTGATACTACCTTTTTATGTGTAACTTGTTATTAAATGCGATGTATTTGTCATCAAACGTTGACCCATAACAAAACAAAAATACATTTATATAAATTAAGTTTCGCATGACGAGCATACGTACCAGCTGTTCTCTCATAAACAGCGATTATAGCCAAAGACACTCGTTACTCCAGATTCTTATTGCGAACGTTTGTTATTAAGGTCGAGGTTGCTATAACTGGCGACATCAAATACATTATACGACCTGTTCTCTTGATGAACAGTATTATGTTGTTTGCTTTAAATTATGTTATAGTGAATTTAAGAATATGTTATCCAGACATTGCATAGTAATTCTTCGATCTTAAATGTTTAGCTGCGGCCGTTTAACGAGTTACTATCACACACATATTTTCTTTTATTTTATATAATTATAACTATTGTAAATCGTCGATTAAAACATAAAAAATAAAAATAAAATTTTAATTAATCACAAATGTAATCAAGTCCATATAGTTATATAGAGAGCGTTAATAAATTCAGGGCTCGTACGACGTGAAGGCAATAAAAGGAAATCACTAAAAGTGCACTGGACATATTTAGCTTGCCCTAAAAACTTGCAACAATTAACTCCAGCTTGGGAGTTGGACTCTTGACCTTGGTCAGGCGCGCCCTACATCCAAACCTGTGTGGTACAAGTTAAAAGCGATTCAATAACTTTCGATATTGGTTTACAATAATTAATTTCACATTTCGAAAACTATAGTTCGACAAGTTCGAGCGCGACCGTCCTACATGGCGACAGATGTTGGCGGGGACGAAGTAGCACATCACACCGTCATTGGACTACACAGTACACTTAACAGTATTTTATCTCGACATTGTTTTTGAAATAATTAACTAAGGCCGCTTGGTAAATAAACATGCATTAGGGCTACCCTCTGACTGTGCTTCTTGTGTTACCTACTTAAGTATTTGATAATGCTATTATAAATCGTCATTATTATCTTTTTACCAAAGTATACTACTGCAAATTTTGTAAATTTTAATTATTTCTTCTTAAATACAAATTGCTAGTTTCAAAAGTGATTGTGAAATAGTAAGAAAGGAATGTAAATTTTAAAAATATATATAATATAATTTAATTCTAGGAAGTAGGTAATATAATATTTCGTCATTACCTAAAATTGCATAACTGCGGCGTACTCGCGACTATTGTGTACCGAAGTTTACTGAGATTTAGAAGTACGTCGCGTTATTTCGGTCGATTGTATGAAAAAGTGATACAGTTTACTTTAGTGTACTGTAATTGTGCGTCTACGTTACGCATTTGCAGGCGTTCCTCTACCCTGCAACACAACTCGTCTCCGCCAACATTTGTCGCTACGTATGACGGTTGCGCACGAACTTGTCGTACTATATGTTGGACCACTGAAAATTAAACAATATTATTATATTTTTTTCATTTAAACCCTTATTGTTATTTTAATGCTCCGCACTCGCTAAAGCTTGTGATTTGCGGCGATCACTTACGCATTCACGAGACGACGCAGCGCGCCGTGTGTAGCTCATTGTACTCGCGTGGCAACGATCATCGCTTCCGAATACGACAGTGACACACTCGCGCGACATTGCCTTCCGTGCGGCTCATGGGACGTTTATGGTCAGGCATCTGTGTTGTTTTGATAATATTAACGAGTCCCGCGGAGCAGACGAGGCTACTTACGAATTTTGAATCCAATATACAATTTTCGCAACATTTCTTTATAAAATTAACATAACACATTTGTCGAGTATTATGAAGGCGAGATTCATTTTTATACAGGTTCTCCTAAATGTCTAGATGTCCCAAAACTGTTTAGTTTGACAACGAAAATGATCACAGAAACACGAATACCGACCAACGATCAACAAAGTTGATTTGTGGTTATGTCTTTTCCTTTTGTATCTGCCAAACGCATATCATCTTATCATGCAACAGATAGACAGGAGAAAGATAGCATCATTTCGTCGTCTGAGTAACTTTCTAGTTGAAATTCTGTCAGCGAGTCACCTAACTGTTAGTATATTCCAACAGATGCACTAGACACTTTTATTAAGACTTAGCAGTGATCAAAACCCATCACATTATCATTTGTCCTCAGACTAGCTAATGGGAAATCCCATCGGGAACATTTGAGGAACTATCTCACTTTCCTCAAATATAAGAGTTTTTGTCTGAACTCCACCTATATTCTATTTTTTACCCCAACAAAAGGGCAAAATATTTTTAACCACCATGTATCCCACATTTTCAAAAATTCTTTCTTTATTCTCACCAACGTTATATAAGGAATTGCTGAACAAAATTTCACGCTTTTAGACTCACCAGTTTAGGCTGTGTTTTGTCAATAAGTCAGTCTTAAGAATTTTATTAAGTACATAATAATATTATATCACATTCACATACATTTATGTGACACTAGCTAACACACATATATAACACAAGACAAAAATACAATATAGGCACTTTATGATCGAATCGACGAGTTATGCAATATCCCTTACAGCGATTCGTCATACAACATTTAAATTGTTTTATGAATAATTATAGAGGTCGCGCCTGACGCTATAACAGTTGCAACTATCTCATCTTCGGTAAAAGTTTTTGATAATTATATAAACTAATTAAAGTATTGTCTAAATTGTATTCTTTTAATTTTATTTCTAAGTGTAAGCAAACGAGATATTACTACTATTAAACGTTAAATATTTTAATATACAAAAGTTAGTTACTATTTATGATCTTTTAAATTGGCCATAATTTTTATTCATTTAATGCAAATATGGAAGGACCGAAGTCTCTGCGTGAGTACTTAGCTACATTAAAGTATTAATGTTATGTACTAAATAAGAGAAAGTAAAATATTCTAAATAATTGCAAAGGTCGCTATTGCGAGACGTTATTAAGGTCACGATAAAATATTATGTATAAAAGCACTCTGCTATAAGGTCCTCTATATTTGGATATATTTATTTATTTAATAAAGGCAGAGCCAACAGCGTGCATATCGCACACTAGTCTAGGTCTTATTCCTCAACAAAATAAATAAATCTTAAGGTAAACAAAGAGAACACATAATAAATTCTAATCTAAATAATGCATTTTATAACCCAAGTCCCTAAAGTTCCTCTACGGCATTTTTTAATTTTTGCTACACTACATCCATATATTTTGCATTTTATTTTTAAAAATTGTATGAAGTAATCATTTTATCCCATGGTTTAATATCATAAATCCTAAATAGGTTTGCAATCCTATCCGTGGTAAGTTAATGATAGTCTACCCTGTATGCCAATGCATGACACGAGTAACCGTTTTGTTGTAGAAATAGGTGCGGCAGTGATATATCCGCTGTCAAACTTTAATTGTCTTTTATAGTATTGACTGATATTCCATTAGAAATAATTAGACTTTTGACATTTATCGTTACCTATAGAGATACCTATGAGATGGAACTTTTCAATGTCAAACATTGCAAACTATTGCAAAAACAACCCTATGGGCATTAGTGGTTGTAATGTTGTTTAAGCTTAATCAATCCACTGACTCTACGACATGAGTTTTATAAAAATCTTTGGCAACCTTAAAAGCTACATAGAAATTAAGATTAACAAGGAGCTCCTACATCTACATAACATTTCATAATATAAAACGAGATCAAGATCGTGGTTGACGATTATCTACCCACATCTTCCGGCAGTCATATGCTCACTCTTGTTTTGTATTTCGTCTTGGAAATAATGTCGTGATTTCTTTAATCAAAGAGATGTTTTGATTGTTAATCCTAGTTTTGAACCTTAGTCAGAAATAACTGATACTACTAGGATATGAGTTTATGATATTAAGTTTTCTTGCTGTGGTCAAATGGATATCCTTTGATTCCTATTTTAAACAATTTCTTGGATGTTTCGAATTATTCTTAATATAACAAAGGCTAAACTCTAAAGAAACCAAAATTGATGTTAAGTTATGATGTCGCAGCGGAAGATGGTGGATATTAAACCCAGAAAGTGTAAAGGTTTTCTTTCTCCAATACAGCAACCAGAAAGCAATAATATGTTTATAATAAGCTAATAAGGTGAAAACTAAAAAAAAAAACTGAACCAAACGCTTAAACTCTAAATTCTATTATATTTTCTATGGCAGACTATAATGACAAAGCTAATCTTAAAAATCATTCGCGTGTCGCAAAAAACAGACACACAAATCAGACAGGCATAGGATATGATATTATACATCCGTACGAACTTAATTGAAGGTATGCCCATACGGGGAGCGGACGAGACCTGATCGGACCTATTTTTAACCGGTCAATAAAGGGGATGATGTCATAATTCAAGTAGATTCGAAACGTACGATCCTTATCGTTGCTTATCGATATGCTGCATGCATTGACATTTTCAAGGTGAATGTTTACTATATATCTAAGTAGTTATACGTTATGTTTGTGTTCTGAAAGGGAGTAATAATCGCATGAAAGTTTTTCAGTAAATAACATCAGAGATAAACAACATATTGTAAGTTTGATATCTTTTCGTTTCAAATATGAACTATAATACTATATAGTTTTAATCTAGGAGACTCATTTTGTGTTTTGCATCTTCATCACGCGTTGGGTTTTTAATTATAAGTTAATGATCATAAATGTGTTAACATTTTAATATTAGTTTGGTATAATAACCATCGCTAGATGAAACTAGATGAACAGTAGCTGTCGTCATGACTATCTGGCTTACACATTTGCCGTCTAAAGACTCAGGAGTATTTTATTGACTAGTTTCTCCCGAAATGCGATGCACCGATGAAATTCATTATAATTATTTTTCTTTTTCGCAAGGTGTATTTTCTTTATATAAGGTGTATATAGAAAGAGTGTTCTACAACTCCCAACTATTCTGAAAGTCATCGTGCAATGCGACATCATTAAAACCAATTACAAAAAGTAACCAACCAGAATACGTTTACAAAGTATAGTTTTTTTTTCTGTTTAGACATGTGGATAAACCCCGGAAATATATTTATAAATACTATGATGGCGACATAAGTAATTAATTTCTTTTGCTTCAGTCGACCAAAGAAGAAGCACCAGCTATTTGCGCCAGCTGCAACATGGCGATTCAGGGAAGAGTGAGTATCTTTTTCACTTTTTATGTCACTTTCATCAAAATCATATAACCATGCCAACCCCTTGACTTAAAATTGCATGCCCCGTTAATTCGAAAAACTGTTTAGTCAAGTCAACAAGTTCAAAATGATGTTAATTCGAAATAAAGCTCCTAAAAATATGAGCGATAGCTCATTCGATTCGGAACTACATTTAGAAAACTGTTTCGCCAGGATGTATTAGCACATAAAAAATTGGCGCACTGCTGCTGAAAACAGTTTAAAACATAAAATATTTTTTTTGTAGTCTTAAATATCTATTGAATAATTTGTAAAAATTATGCTATTATCTGTACACTTGAAAAAATAAAATCACGTTGAAATTTTTTTTTATATATTTTTTTCTAAAAGTAATACAATTGATAACTAATTGATTGATAGTTAAAAAACGTCAATTGATAAAAAACGTCATAAAAGTTTTAATAATTGACCTAAAATTTATTTGCTTCTTGGATTCTTTATATATATACACTTAACAAGATCACGAGATGAAAGTTTATAAAAGTACATTATATTTATTGTTATAATTTCCTAAAGTTAACACAAAATGAAATGTTGAAAAAACCTTGTTGAAAATGTTTTCTTTTTTCATATTATACTTATCTATTTGTTTATAAACAATTTCTTAACAAATTACAAAAAACTTTTGTTAAAAAAAGTCAAAATTTTATGGACATTTCATTTTGAATCTATTTCAAAATATCTTAAATATTAATAGTTTTTAAGTTGTTAAGTTATTAAGGAAAAACTAAGTTCCGTTTTTTTTTTTTCATCTTATTTTGTTAATAACAAATTTTAAAATGTTAATAACAAACAATTTTTAATGTGCTAATTAATACATCCTTGAGATACGTTTTTCTAAATGTAAATCCGAATCGAATGAGCTACCGTCCATATTTTTTCGAATTACCACCATTTTGATTGAACTTGCAGACTAGACCATACGGTCTTCAAATGTTGTTAATTATTTTAACCCTTTCCTGGATAAATCAAAAGGAAACCTGAAGAAATCTCTTCTCCATAATAGTACAGTCAGTAGTATCAACAGTGACAGTGTCTAAACTTGGTTTTATATTTATTTTAATCCTATCATCATTATCATTCGATTGTACATCCACGTTCCATGTCTGTCTATAGAAAATAATTTAAGCAAATACGTAATGTATTTTATTACTATGTTTTTTTTAAGTAATGAAATTACAATCAATTAAAATCTCGTCAAGATAGTAGTGTTGTAAATTTTATTTTAAAACTTTATATTATACAAGAAGGAAGTCTAGTTTACTGGTACATACACCCTTCATCATGCGACGATGAAATATAACCGTTCATTGATCATGAACTTATAATAACAAATCAACCACAAATTTAACCAACAGGACTCATATTAGACCTTTCAAATACTTGATATGCATATTTTACGCGATCTCGGAAAAAATCCTATTATTATCGATATATTATACTCATAGTAGTCATAAAACAAAATGAATATTTAATTACCAGACCTTCTTATCAATCAAAATATAAACAACAGACAAAACCGGGTCAATACGCCAGTGAGGATTATGAAAAATACAATTCGTTTCCAACGATGATAAGATTTCCTTCTTACGCATTCACGCCATATTATGTATAGCACAGGTAAGAGCGAAGCTGGTACATATCGTACACATTTATTGCTTACTGACGAGCATATTGAAGATGTTTTGGCTATAGTATAAGCTTTAGTAATATACTGGGATGTCTACTATAATAAATACGACTACAATGCAAGTACACCACTTATTGCGGAGTCCCAGAAATTACCCTCGGATGGAGTCCCAGAATGTGAAGTTAATAAAAAAATAAAAGAACTTTTATCAATAGTTTTGTATTATGATTTACACATACACCTATTTGAAACCAACTTCGGTATCTGAGACTGAACTGGACACTGTTGTTCGAATTAACATATATGTTATCCAACATCGGAATCCAAGGTAAAAAAGATTGGGAAAGATTAAAGAAACAAGGTACAAAGAAAGTACGGATGAAACTCCAAAGCGACTTTTGCTTGAGTGACTCAAACGCAACCGGATTCTGAGCAAGCAAGCATGCGCTGCTACCGTAAGAGGTCCAGTTACTCTCTGCCAAAAAAATCCTGCAGTACTTTAAGGCTATAGGACTCGGTGCTCATCACTATATATCTTATTGGTCGCAGTAATACAAGACTGTATTTGTCAGCATGGCCGCCTTTTGGTATAACAATAATAATAGTAATAGTGTTATATCATCTGCTTACAGAAACTACAACATTAAAAATGTATTTTTAAATTATTCACTGTACGATTCAGTTTACAAAACAACCGAGCTACTCGCTCGGAACTGTGCGGTTATCGAGTCCCATAATTATCTGATATGGACACCTCATAACGTTATCCACACAGGTGTGATATAAAAAAAACCTGCAAGGCATTTATCAAGACATAACTTTACAATTATTGCTACATATTAAGGAAAAGGTACATACAATTATTTTATATCTAAACACGATATGGTGCGTTTACTTTGTCACGTAGCCCACTTATGACTCTTGTATTTTCTTGGCATATTGAAACTTTTACCTAAACACTTTATTTGTTTTATAATAAAACCAGTTTCACCACTCGTCCTTGTAGTTATAAAGTTTAAATTATTTTACTATTAGCTACCTAAACTTATTGAATCAATGTTTCTTGGTGTCACAGTAAGAATATGAACTTCCGATAACTCTTTAAAAACTTTCTTTAGAGATTTGAAGAAATAATTGAATATTAGAGAAAAATGTATCTCTAATTGGGAGTCCGACTGGTGGAATGCATTCACCGTACAGAAGATCCAGAGCTCTTTGGGATAGGGAGGATTAAGGTCGCAACACGCTAGTGATACCTATAGTAATACAAGCGTCCAAGGCTAGGGTAGCCGCTTACTATCAGGCGTGCAGTATGCATGTTTGCCACCTTTGTAGTAAAAAAAAACTAAAAGCCATCTTTCAGCTTTTTAGACCTTTTGGATTTAGAAATCCCGAAGTCGGAGCGTACACCTAATGGTTTAATATCCAAAAGGGTGTTTAGACAGGGGTGTGTAGCGTTTCCATGGCTGTTCAACCTATTCATGGATAATTGTCTGACAGATTTGAAAGAGAGAGATTGTGGACTGAGAATGAATGAGTTATTCGTCAAATGTATTTTTTACGTCGATGGTCGAGTATTACTTGCATCGTCGGCTAAAGACTTACAAGCGATAGTGACTATTGTGAATGAAGCTTTGGAAAGAAAGGGAATGAAAGTTAACGCAAAGAAGACTAAATTATAGTGTTTGAAAAGGGACAGATCATGACAGAAATATGTATCCGGATTGGTGGTGACAAACTAGAGCAAGTGAATGAGTTTGTATCGATGTTTACTAGTAATGAAAAGTGTGAAAGTGATATTGAAAGGAGAGTTAATGTTGGTAACCTGATGAATGAGGCGTTACACATCTTTATGAACTGCCAGAAAATCTCTAGAAAAGCTCGTCTGGCTGTACATACAGCAGTGTTATTCCCAAACCCTTAATGGAAGTGAAAGCTACATGTGGCAGAACGAACGTGGCAGAACGTTGGTAAAGAAGCGTGATTTATGTATGTATGTAGATTTATACCTTTTATAGCATGTGTGGATACTTTGAAAGCAAAATAGGCAACGGCAGGTAAAGGATGGGTAAAAAGTCCTAATTTTTTAATGATGATGGAAGGGATAGTCCTGAATGAAGACGCCCAAGAGAGCGAAGTTCTTTAATCCGCCATTATGTATAGATGTTTTTATGTTTTTTATATATCACTGACGATGTTAGTAAAAAGTTTACCTTCCAGGTCGTAACAATCGAGTTAAAAATATATTACAACTACATTACAATTTATTTAAAAGACATATTGTGAAACGGTATTCTAGAAAAATATCTGTAAGAGATAAACCTGAATTGTATTCATTTTACCAAAAACAATTCCTTCTCCGTTTATGTTCAGATCGTGACGGCGCTAAACAAGAAGTGGCACCCGGAGCACTTTACATGCAACACGTGCCGCAAGCCGATAGACGGCGCCAAGTTCCACCAGCACAACAACGGTGTCCATTGCGTGCCGTGCTTCACCCAGCACCACAGCCCGAGGTGCCACGGCTGCGGGGATCCTATCACTGACGTAAGTACATATAATTATAATAAAAAATACATGCAGAACAAGGTAAATAAAAAATAAAACATCACAAATAACATTCTCGTTAAGAAGACCATTGCAATGAGCCCAAGTAGGGTATCCTGCAGATTACAAATGATGCTACAGCATCAGGTCAAGGTTACCATGTTCTTAAGTGAACGAATCGATGAAACCAGTGTATGTTGTTTACATCCCTTCATTAACTAAAAAAGAGCTGATGATCTGTTAACAGCTGAACGGATTTTATTAATTCGAGCTAAAATCAATTGGTTTATCCATTTGGTTGCTACTATGCTAGACAGGTACACATGTTAAACTTATAACACACCTGTTGTTTGCGTCGGGGATTAATATGAAATATCTTAATACTGAAGAAACAGACAGACATATTTTTTGGCCTTTTCGGCATTTACAACACATCTGAAATGCAGATAATAGAATATATCGTAAAGGACTTGTTATTTTATGATACTTGAAACACTCTTCGTTAAGCTTTTTTTTTGGAACGGATTATTCTGTTAGCCTTAATTATTCTTGAGCCATTAGAGGCTTTGACAGCTTATATATACATACATATATATATATATATATATATATATATATATACTGACTGACATATCAATGCACAGTAAAAACTACTGGGGCTAGGACCGTGAAAATTTGCATGTGGATTCCTTTTACACTGTAGGTGAGCTCTAAGGATTGATTTTTAGAAATGCAATCCTTAAGGTGGTAAAAAAGGGTATGAAAGTTAGAATAGGACATAACTCAACTATGACGCAAGCGAAGCCGCGGGAAAGGCGTTAGATAACTAACGTGTATATTGTAGTTCAATCACATAAAAGCGCACTAATTCTAACAAACATGATATCCGTTAAACAAATAACAAACAGTAATAAAAATGAGTAAACGTAAGGCGTACCTCGAGGAAAACGACACGCAAAATTACTATTGTTAATTAATTACGTCACTTCAACCAAATATAGGTGCGTTATATATGTAGTCGTAAAGTATTCAAGTATATCCAAGTAAAGGCCACCCACATTGAAATGACTATACTAATGATTCACGGAGTTTTTTCAAGAAGTTATTGGAGTGTAAATAATAATTTCTTAAGACTTGAGAGACCCAAGCCAACCTCACCTGCACATGGTACACCCTGCTAAGTAACGATAGAGGAAACGGAGAACGCATCCCGCGTAGGTAGGGCTGTACAGGTCGACTGCTTCGTGACAAGCATGCATATAACCACTGTTTTTGAATTTTACTGTGCTTGCCACCAGACATAGTTCCGTCAATTTGCCAATAAAACATTGCGCGTGCAGCACCGTACTCGTAGTAGAAGTAGAACATTTTAAAAAGGGAGACGCAGATAGCCTAAAACTTGTATTAGATGTACCATGTATAGCTCTACTTGTATCTCTCTTACTTTCTACGTTATATCTTTCTTCTCTCACATGTAACGAAATGTGCCTAAATCATGACACGTCCTTGAAATGTTATTCTCAATTCTCGTCCAAATAATAAACACCGCATAAGAAGTTTCATTTAAAAAAAAATTACATTAGCAAGTGGGGAATGGTTTCGTATATTAGATAACTTTCGACCTAGTTCTTGTAATATGGAAGTAATTGTACTAAAACTGATGATGAATCCTATGACGTTAAAACCAAAAAAAACGTTAGTCACCTTTATTTCACTCAAAAGTTGACAACAGGAGTTGGTCCTGAAAATTTAATAGTTTTTACATTGATTTATCCAATAATGCAATGTAATAGTGGAAGTAGGATGTCTCATTTCGAGACACTACAGAGAGTTTACTAATTACTAATAAACAAGGGCATACGGAAAAAGAGAAAACTTAGAATTTTTATACACGACTAGATCTCGAGTGTAACACACATTGATATAAACAGGTCCTGCGACTTCTCTTTACATCCAGTATTTATTACATTTATTGACGCGTAAAACACTATATAAGCAACGCATATACAGGCTGTTCGGTTTCATGTAGCCAAGTGATATAAATTAAAATCGTGTGCCCAAGGAATTTTTTTGCTTAATGCAAAGCAGATATACATGCGGTCGTGATGTAATTAGTCCATAACCTATAGCTATCTATAATCAAGCCCTGTGAAGCTGAAAAATTATTCTGAGGCCAGGGCCCTTATGGCTAATAGTATAGTCAGATCGAAAAACAAGTTGAGTTCATACTGTGGCAGGGAGCACTGCCTCTGAGAAATCAGGAAGTGTTACATATCCCAAAGCATATTACCAAGCACAACCTCCAAATCGGAATACCACAACGCGACCACGGTTGCTTTGAAACAGAACTATTTATGTTTCTGTAATATTACCGCAGTCGAAACTAGGACAGGTTCTAACATTCTTCCGTCCATATTCAAACTTGATAGTTTGTAAAAATATATTTTTTTCTTTTTTTATCGGAACTTAGCAAAATATTCATCATTTTATTCCCAAAGCATGAAATTTCCTTGAAAGATTCTTGGGATACCTTTAAATACCTAATGGGAAACTATCTACATTTTGCTTTTGGACAACTGGAAACCGAACACACTGTATTTGCGGTATGGTATATAAATAAGGAAGCTGATTTACAATCGTTATTGACTTGAATTCATTCATTTGAACGTACAGTCGACTCTCTTGAATGCCAATAAGTAGCGGCTATTAAGCTTTTAAATAAATTAACATTCTGTTATATTTATTTTATAGACCTTACGTTTAAATAATTTTAATAGATCATATGCGTGTGCGTAGTGTAAAAAGAACTGAACAGAGAATATTTCATTTAGTTTAAATTGCTTTCCGCAACCATAAAATGCCGTAAACCACCCATAAAAAAGAATAAATATAGGTAGTGCTGACATAGGCCAAAGCTTCTACGACATCAATTTATAAAAAAAAGAGCTAGTAGGTATTTCAATTGAAACATCACTATTGTAAATACACTATTCAAACTGAACAATACTTACTAATGATAAGATAATTGAATCATTGGAAAACATCAATACATGACTCATGATTACATAATTTGACTGTAGAAAAATGTCTCGAATTTTCGTTGAAACGTTTTTAATTCGTGTGAACCATTTTGATTATTGTATTATTTTTATGTTTAATCTAACTTGAATATGTATAAGTTTGGGTAAAAAAAAAATGTACAAATTTCTTTCTTCATCTCGTATAAAGGAAAATAAGTGATTTGAATCGATGACGGTATCGCGCGGTAGATCGTTTGTATAACACGTTGATCGAGCTTCCGGATAGAACACGCGTCTATGTATTCGTACAAGCGAATTTCAACGTTGTTCTAAGTTGATTTTTTATAAATATTATTTCTTCTTTGTCTATTTGATGAAACTCAAACCTATGAGTTAACAATAAGTTTTTTCTTAAAGCGTTAATAACGGCAGAGCCCTGTAGAACACTATTGTCGAACAGGATCAAACTCATCATAGTGTCTCGGGATCAGTCAATTAATTAATTACATTGTTGCCTAGTAGGAACGGGAACGACGACTCTTAATAGAGACTCGTCTCTTGACTTCAAGAAAAACTCAGTAGACGTGACAGAAGTAAAACTTCTTTAACGATCTAAACCTTCATTTATAAGAATACAGTAAATAGGGTAAAAGGGCAGAGATAAAGCAATTATTAATAAATCAATAACAAATTGTGTTTTTCTAATACTTTACTCGTCATTGTTGTTTGATTTCGCGCGTGTATACATTTGTGTTTCTATCGCTTTCATTCATTTCTCTCGATTTATAGCATTTTTTTTTCTTTTTCTGGTCAGGTACCTATTATCCATCCATTCTTGCTTTGGAAAACGTTACATATAAAACTTTGGAATTTCACTTGTACAACAAGTTTCACTTCAAAAACACCGTTTATAAACCAAACCCGAGTTTGGAGGCGTGGTCTTCACCAAAACAAGAATGTTTATGTCATCTGTATACATTTTATATATCGAGGAAGAGTAGGGATCAGTTATATCATAAAATCCGATGTTGACTCACGGGCTGTCAAGACTCACTAGCCTTCAGCGACCGTAATTGGACATCGGTGTTAAGAAAGTCGTTAATTTTTAACAAAACCAGTTTTTACTGTTGTTTTTCTTCAATCTCTATGGACTTGGACTATATGAATACCAATCAAAAGAAGGGAAAAGTTGTTTAGTTTTTCTTGTTTTGTATTTTTTATTGACTTCAAAAGATGGAAGATTTTCTGTTTCCGAAGTACTATGTGCGCGATTTTTTCAGACACTACATAGCTGATTTTTTTTTTTTTTATTATTTTATTGGGGTACCATTCTTACGTACGTATTTATATATATAATAATTATGTTTTTCGTTGGTCCTTAACGACGCCAGTTTGCTTTTTAGGAAAATTCAACGTCTAAGGGCGTAAAAGGGGGTTTGAAAGCTTGTATGGGAAGGGTGAAAAAACATTGTCTTTTGACTTGAAATTTTGTACCTACATAGACTCTTTAATAAAAGTAATAAAACACATGTATCAGCATTTTTCAAAAAACATCAGTAAAGGATGTATAAATAGAGTTGAAAGTTTTTTGGTAAAAATATTCTCTTGTTTATGGATTTGACGAGAATTATTAACCACACATGAATATTAAATTATTCACCTAAATTCAAAAATAAGGGATGAAATTCGTGTTTTATAATTTTGTAGGTTGGGGGATGAAATAAACCTTGATTTTTGGACTAAAAATTTAAATATAATCTATGCAAGAAAAAAAGTGTATGTGTATTAGATATATATTAATAAATCTTTAGTTCTGTTTGTACATGATTTTTTTTCCCTAATTTTCCGATAGACTACTGATCTCGAATATGCCATTAATTTTTTTTGGTCTCTCCGTTTGTATGTTCGGTTTCAACTTAAAAACGGCTTGGACGATTCTTGTAAAATTACAATAATACTCTTAGAAATCGTGACAAAAAAATCTTTACCAATTTAGATGAAAATTTGTGAAAGTATAAGTCATTCCATAATTGATGAGCTATAACAATTGTTAATATTACTTTTATAAATCGTAAAAAAACATCAATTCTCAACTGATTCTGATCAAATTTTATAGACGAGAAGGATACGTCATGTTATAATTGATTGGTTATAAGAATCGTCAGTAGTACACCTCGGAATTGTTAAAAAATTTAGTTCGAACCGATTTTGATGAAATTTTGTATATGAGAAGTATTTCTCTGTTGATATACTATAATATAAATATCAATAATATGAATAAAAACAAAATTACGTGATGAAAATGTGTACTGCATAATAAACGTATTCGGAACCGCGGGCAGACCGCTTGTATTACCAATATTTAATGGGGCATTAAATTTCATAATACTCATTGGTTCCTGAAATTTCATATCCTATATACCAGTTGAATTTATATAAAAATCAAAAGCGTAGAAGCCGAAATATGAACAATAAAATATAACGTAAGATCCATTTAATACACGCACAAATTAAATACATGGATATGTATTTATATCTTTTTTAAATCGGTAATACGAGAAGCAATTTAATAACCTTAACCTTTCATGACTTCACATAAAAAGTCGATCATTACTGCATCGTAATCGAGAGACTAATAATAAATTAACCTCGTAATTGTTTTTCCGCGTACTTACCATATAGCAAAACCTAATTACGTACACGTAACCGATGAGTTACACAAAAAAACAACAAATCATTATATGTAAAAAACAAATAACATATTAATTCGAGACAGTTAAAAACATAGTAAAAACTACCTCGTGCTATATAATACTTCGTTTTATAATCAAAACCCAAAAATACAGTTCTTGGGGAACTTTCATAAAAAAGACCCATGCAATGATTCATGTATATTTTTGTCCACATATTCGTTCCGACAACCAATCACTGAACATTCCCATAATATTGAAACTTAGGCAAGTTATCGATGCAAAAAATAAAATAAGTATATAAACGACTCCAATATTCATGCAGTTTGGATCAAAAATTGGCAAAAACTGAAAAGAGTTGATTTAAGAGTCGCCGGACGTTCATTTGGTCACAAAATTATTTGAGTAGATAATTTAGTCTAGTAGATATGTAGGTAATACTGCATCAGAGTAGATTAAAAAGAGAGATAGAGAAGAGTCAGATTAAATGAAAGGAATAAAATGTTCTCGATTGTGGGCCTTTGTATTGTCATAATATAGAGAACCACCCTTGGTATTTACATATAAGTTAACATTTGAGATTAGTGACAACTATTTGTTAAGTGGAGCTGAATTTTTCAAACCTTTAAATAAAGTCATAACTTTTATTATTATTACAAATGCTTCATTTTGCATGATACCATATTAGCTGTAATTATTTTAAAGAAAAGTTATTCTTATAGTGGTGACTCAGGTATACAATAATGCGACATATCTAAAAACATAATATAATTGGAATGTCACGTGAACTTCAATAATATACCTCAGGAAAAATATTACCAAATTATCATTAAAAATAGTAACTGGGTTTACAGGTAAACTAGAATAAATTCAGCAATAAATCCAAATTATTATAAAAATAAAACTATCTAAACAAACAAACTAAAAAAAAAACTATTCTAAGCGCAGGTCCAGACTGTGAACTTGCAGTGATAAAAAGAATTCACTACACCACAGCAAAGAGACAATAGGTTTCATTAATACCTATCTGATAGTAACGACGACGCACCATTGTTCCGCAGAGATGATCTCATAATCGACTCGGTGAAAAAAAAAACAATCTGCGACTCATTATCAGCATAAACTGTTATATTTTTATCAAGTAAAACAATCTTTTTTACTGCAAAAATACACATCAAAATTAACGGTCTTATTATTTTATGAGTCGACGAGAAATGCAATGTTAACGGTTTACAATTTAAACTGATCAAAAAGGTTCATGTTATGAAAAAAAAACAGTAATCGATTTTCTCATGATCTACATAAAATTATTTTAAATAAAAAAAACTTTAATCCTTGTAAAATTTGCGGATGTCATTTTTGGATTGATCAAGTTATCATAGAATAGATAGTTGAACACAGATAACTGATGATATTTTTACAAAACAATATGGAATAGTTCGAACATTAACAAAAAAATTGCCAAGAGCGTGTCGGGACACGCGCAGTTTAGAGTTCCGTAGTTGCCCGTCACAATATGCGCGGCGCCCGGCCTGGTTCCGGCCCGGTATGAATTACTTCATACAAAAGTATACTATTGATGGTTGATCGTGTCCCGGCCGGCGCCCGGCTTGGTGTAACATAATTCATTTTTAGAGAGGTGTCTTTGAGTTGTTTTCCATAGAATTTGTATGAAATCACTTCTTCAAATACATTTTAAAGGTTGGCTGGTTGTGCCATATAATTTAAATACTAATACCCGCATATAATTTAAAAGAAATCGCTGACGTATTATGATGTATAATACTTCAGTATAACCAATATTTTTATCGGGCAGCCAGGGTTATGCGTCACAATTCATACGACTCGTTCGCGCTGCTATATCTAAGAGATAGGCATACGTTACCACAGACTTTTTTTAGACATTGTATTTACGTATCACTAACCATTACGCCAGAGCACGCAGATAAAGCAGTTCTAGTGCGCTGTTTATTAGGACTTACTCAACAAAAATCAATATTTAAGGCTAGCTTGGAAGCGTAGCCTAATGCTAGATAGCCTATACTATTCCTCATGAATCTGGCTAACTTATACAACTAATTTTTCGAATGTGACTGGAAGTTTCTGGTAGGTAGCTGGTAGTTAAATTACAGCTTTCTAGTACTATGAATCTCTAAGCTAAGCCGCGGATAGACAGACGAACATACCGAAACTATAAGGGTTCCTTTTAACTTCGGAACCCTAAAAAGGGGAATTTAGTATTTTACCAACCTAGGACATGATAAAAAATGTAGGCAAACATCAAAATTCTATTCTATATTATTCTATTCTATACATATATTAATATTCTGAAAATGTAATATATGTTAAAATGTAATATAATGTATAATCGAAATAAAGTTAATTTTTCGTGATTTTAGCGCGTGATCCAAGCCTTGGGAGTAGCATGGCACGCTCACCACTTCGTCTGCGGTGGATGCAGGAAGGAGCTCGGAGGCGGTGGATTTATGGAACAGGTATCGTTGATGTAGAATATACCTACTTTCATAATGCTTGGTAGAGTTCTTTATTGTCAAAAGTTATCTAACTCATAAAATTGTCATTTATATCAGAATATATTAGACTTATTTTTGTTTGTCGTTAACTGTTAAGATCTTATTTAACACCAACGATTGTACCTAACATTAACTATTTAAAAAAAAATGTGGTTAGCGACCACTAAAAATTTCACCGCTCTTTAAGCCCAATTCAATTGTGAGCTGGCAAAAATAAATGTATCTATAACATGTGTTCAAAAAAAGTAATACTTGAGCCACTATCAAATATTACTATATCATATAGAACCTTTTCACAGAACTATTGAACAAATCAAACAGGAATAAGCAATCATTTGAAACGAGTTTATAACCAAAATCTATCGGAATAAAATTATACCATAATAATGGCTTATTACAGTATTCACCATATTTCATTTCCAGGCTGGCCGTCCCTATTGCTCAGCATGTTACGCTGATAAATTTGCAGCCCGCTGCAAAGGATGCATGAAGCCCATCGTCGATAAAGCTGTGATCGCCCTGGACGCCAAATGGCACCGCGATTGCTTCACTTGCATGGTAAACTCTATTTATATGTATATTCGATTTTTTAAAATATAAATGCTATTTTCTATCAGAAACTTATGATTATCAGTTTTCGAATTATGATATTTATATATTTATTTTTTCAATAATTTATTATTTATATTTCATGCTATTTCACAAATATCATTCACTTAAAAATACATTATCGTACATTATATTACAATTATAATTAATTAGAACAAAGACACGGAATTAGATTTCATCTTTTAACTTTATACACATATAATGTTTAAATAAACTTTAAATATTACATGCAGGTCCAATATAAACTAACATAACTACATAGTACAAGAGCGTAAACATGCCTTCATTTTGGATAAAACAACGCTCAACAAACAACTTCAATTGTACATTGTAAAATTCTTCATAACATACTAGACCATAATATAATCTTATTCCATCCAGCTTAGTCATATTTTATTACAAGTACAAGTTGAGATAATAGATGCAAACGTCTATAAACATACAAAATCTTTCATCTAGAAAATCAATTAACACATCATGACTGGGAAGAAGTAGTTGATGGACAAACACATTTTATTCACTTTCACTCCTGATTTCTCTATTTCAGACAAATATGACAGCTCTGAAACATTGATCAGCCAGGGCGGCATTACAAACACCCGTTTAACACCATAAACTAGGTACAAACAAGGTTTTGCAAATCTGCAGAAAGATGAAACTCCGCCGAATTTTCTAGAAGACGCTTAAAAATCATAGTCAACAATAAGCCCCTAATGATAGTTTTAAATTATTTCGACGCTATAACCAATAGAATGCTATGCTGATGCTTTCTGGTAGCACAAACTAAATTTTACTAATTTAGCAAATGAAAACTTGGGAGCCTTACGATACTAATATATTTTACTATTTACCCAGTCTGAATATGGTGTATTTGTTACAAAATGTAATTAATTAAAACCACAAACTTAGAGAAATATACAACAGGGCTATGAGTATATCAAAGAAATGTATTGAGAAATTAATCATGAAAGCTTGGATAACCTTGATATCTTTTTGTTCAATGTCAAGTTGTATTTTACAATAAAAATCTGCAGTATCACAACAACACACACCTTTGATTTCCAGCTTTTCTATATTATAAAACATTAATCGTACGAAATTCGGTTCGATACGGTTTCCCTTCGGTGTTTTCGTTACCATCGTAATTTTCATATTCTAGGATATGAAACCTAATCAATCTGAACGAGTGTCAGAATTGCATCCAATATTTAACAATGAATTACTGTAGTGTATTCTCATATAGTTAGATAGTAAAAATTAATTTAGTAGAACGCTATCCAAAATAAATAAGAAATCAATCCCGCATTTTTTTACGATCAGACAACTAACCAACAAGCATTACCTTTTAGCTAATACGTGGCAATTTCGAATAGAGTAAATGTTACCGACTGTTTCTAGGAAATTCTTAAGAAATGGGACATCAAAATACTTTCTAGAGAATCAATAACACAGTAAATAAATGCCAAAATCCTTTTCAATAACCAAATGTTTATCAAACTTTACAATGTTTAACATCAGTAAGAGTTTCAAAACTGTTTGATGGCATGAATTACCTATGTTAGAGCGAAATTCCGTGAATCAACTATATTGCATTAAGGTTAAGGAGGTTAAGGATCTTTACACATCACAAATATTATCAAACACTTGTCCTTTTTATATTTCTCTCTCTTTTTTTTAAAACTTGACTGCCATGGATGTCATTAATTCCAATTTTATGCGCATGTTATGTGACGTTGAGAGTCAAAGGGTTAAATTTCTTTATTTCTCTTTCTCTATTTG
The DNA here is from genome assembly GCA_947532125.1 of Saturnia pavonia. Classification (NCBI taxonomy): domain Eukaryota; kingdom Metazoa; phylum Arthropoda; class Insecta; order Lepidoptera; family Saturniidae; genus Saturnia; species Saturnia pavonia. Next base: position 16,879,971 of record OX383906.1, read on the forward strand.
TTATTTCATAAATTCAATTATTTTTGCAAAACTGTCCCAGTCTCGTTACTGTCCATTTCGACTCAATTGGGTTACATATTAAAAAGCAAGCAGTTGATACATATATTTGAAAATAAAAGTAATGTTTACTTTTTATTTAATGCTATATATTAATCATAGCTAGTAACATGGTTTTGCCTCCGCTTGGAAGCTTCGTTCCATTAATTATTACAAGTTTATTAAAGTATGTATTTGTCATTTTCACAGAAATGCAGAAATCCAGTGACAGACGCCACCTTCTCCGTTATGGACAATCAACCATTGTGCGGCAAATGCGCTTGAATGTCGCGTAAACAAACAAACACGCAAACATTATTTATTCACCCAACGAATACCTAGCTCACTATAAAATCAAAATTATTTGTATTGTAAACATAAATCAAATTTTATATTTCTAGCATAGAATGTTTGATAAGTAATATTTGCAATCCTGATGTATTTTGAATATACATATTATGTTTTTTTAATAAGAGTTACCATATAGCATGTGGATATTTTTGATCATCTTGGACCAAATAATATCTATATATCCTCATAAAGCATAAACAATGGACAAACTATTATGGCAAACTGATAATGTTCCTTCGAGAGAAAGTTAAAATTATAAATTTGCCTGATTTCCACGTACTCATTTTTTTTTTTGCTTCTAATGCTATTTAATTTACATGTATAATTTTGATTAACATTACAAGGGCGAAAGATACACCAGGATTGCTGATTTTAGTGCCGAAGCTGGTAAAATTGCATTAATATGACATTAATAATAAGATAAATTATTCTTTCTTTTTTATATAATACATCTTACAATTTTAAATTAATAATTTTACAATTAAAATACACTATAAAAAAATTAGGCACCTACACGCTTAAGATTTCTTGTAAGGATTTTTAGAGAGAGCAAATTCAAGAATGAACAAGCGATTGAAATTCGTTCTTAATTATATTATGCAGTTCAATGAATACAAAGTCACTGTGATGCTTCTTAGGCTTGTAGACGTAAAACACGTAAATATATAAAAGTAAAATATTAAATTTAATAAAAGAACTACAATTATTTTGTACGCTTTTGTGAAAATATATTTTCAAATAAATGATACTTTGTTTTAACGAATTTTTATTTTAAATAAGTTATTCGTAGTCCTAATTAAAAAAAAATCTATGTAAATTGGAAACATAAAAAGGCTAGGAAAGTGGGTGGTGTATGAATTCACTGAACAACAACAACAAAATCGCGTCAAAGGCGGCTTTAACTTGTTGAATAAGCACACAAATGATGGAATTTTGAATCGGATTGTCACTTCTATGAAAAGTGGGTCCTGTATGATAATCGAAAATGTCCGTTGCACTGGCTGGACACAGGGAACGCAGCCAAATCATGTCCTAAACGCAAAGTGAGTCAAAAGAAGCTACTTGTGAGTGTATGGTGGAATTGCGCCGGAATTGTTTATTACAGCATCGTGAGACCTAGTACAACGATTACGGCAGAAGTGTAATGTGAAGGATTACAAATGATGATGGACTAGCATCAACAACAAGGATTTGTCAATTCTTCTAGTCAACTCCTTCCTTACGACAGCAATCGCATAAGAGACCGTCTCAAAATTACAGCAGTTACGACTGAAAGCTGTCCGTTACCTACCATTTGCTCTCACTGATTTCCATAATATTTTCGAATTTAGATAGTTTGTTGCAGGAGAAAATTTTCAAATGGACGAGGCGGTTAAAAACACTTTTAAAGAGTTCATCGATTTCCGTCTCCAGAAATTCTAAAGCAGAGGCATAAGTGACCTTCCATTAAAATGGCAAAAGTGCATTGACAATAATGGTCAATACTACGAGTAATGAAATATATACTTTATTTTTTTTAATGTTTGATTTTCTCTATATGAAACGGCAATTTCGATAAATATCTTATCATGTCCTGATTAAGGAGAAATTTTAGAACAATCAATTTCTGTTTTTTCCGGGGATACGGTTATGAGTATATAAAAAGAAATATATATCTTACCTTATTTTTCTCTTTATTAGTGTTCATATCATCTCCTAGATTTTTCTGCTCTCTCGGTGTCTGTCGGTGTGAAGATTCACCACCATGAATCACATTTGCAGCGTTCACAGCACTACCAAAATCATCATCTTTGCCACTGTTAACACTTTCCACACACACTTTGACTTCAGCATTTTCCTGTTTGACACTCTCATCAACTTTGACATTTCCCGTGGCTTTTACACTATCACCAACGATATCGCTATCACCTTTATCAATATTAGTATTTTTCTTAGCGGATTGTATTTTGGAAACCGGTACTATTTTAACCTGCGCGTCTTCTGTTGTGTCCTGGGGATCGCTTTGAATGCTGCCTAAAGCAATTTTAAGACTCTTGTTCACTCTAGGGCTATTTAGGTGACTTTTCACTTTAGGACTTTGAACTCGGACCTTAGAACGTGGAGTTGTAGTTTGCGATTTCCTGGACGTAGAGTTATTATATTGAAAGATAATGAAGTAAAATGAATACATTATTTAAAAGAAAAGGAGATAATAATACATTTCGTGGTCATGAGTAATAAATAAATAAATACGGCACATAATCCAAAATTGTGGCGAAATTAGAACTTCTTGAACAAAAATACTTTTAGCCATTTTATATTTACGGATTGATGGAAAACCCTACTCTTCGGGATGAAGAAGGCACTGCTGATGGCCTTGTTTTCAGGAAGGTATTTCCTATTCGGTAATGTTAAAAGTCATGGTTATGTGAAATGGTGATATGGTAATGAGATGGTCAATATGGTAATGTGATGTTAGACACGGTTTTGTATTTATTTATAAGGAAATGTAAATGTAGAATATTTTAAGTAGATAAGTTTGTTTAAATCTCATATGCGAGAAAAAAACTGAATAAAAGAAAGCTTTTACATTATTATTTAAAAAAATACAGGTTTTGTCTTAAATTTTCTTTTTATTATTTGATTTGCCTATTACTTACTAAGCATCTTATAAAATAATCACACATTAACAACACGGAGTCATGGAGAAGGAAGGACTCTATATGATAAACTCCTTATTCAAAATGCGAGAGCACAGGAAGTGGACTTGGATGAGCCCTGACGATGTAGCAAAAATTGGGACAGATTTCATAATGTCGACGAAAAGGCAAATATTCAATAGTATTTTGGTGATTAAACCTATCAAAATGAAAGCGATCTGAGGCACATTGAATAATATATATAATACTAAGCTGGAAAGATCTTGATTGATGAAGTCTACGCTTCGCCTAGCACCGATCCCGCTCCAAAACCCTAAAACCAACTGAAAGAGTTGGAACTCCCCAACCGTTTTGATTGCTCAGGAAGCTGTGTTGATAAATATATTAACGAGTTCTACAAAACTATCTATACGGTCGGGTCTAAGTTATTTAAAGTCCACCGTTCAAACAGGACCAAAAAACTCTCTCTTAAACTTATGGAGGAGAGACGTGAAATGTTCTGCAATCAACAGGTGATGCGTGTGCGTATAGGGAGCTCAATCAGCCCCGGATATACCACTTTTTCGAACCGGGACAGAAAGTTAATAGTGGCAACCCCCTCTTTTCAGCTTTTGAGATAAATTGTTAAAAAACATAAATATACAGTATGTGGCATTTAAAAAAAATGTTTTCAAATAAATTTGCAACAAAGCTTTATTTTCTATAAAAAAGTATAAAAAATTTGTTAGTTACCTAGAATTGGGACTCTTAACTGTTTTTAACTTGTTTTGCTCCGAGAAGCATAAAAATTTTGAAAAATTAAAGTTGAACAAATTATAGTTGCTTTAGAGCAGCTGCTCACAGTAAATTTCGGATTGAACACTTACGATTTGTTGATTTTTCAATGCCCGCCTGGCTAGCTACCACCCTCAAGTTGAAAATCTGTCGCCAAACACCAATAGGTTGTTCCAGCAGTTGCATTTGAGAGCCAGTCTTCCACTAGGTTTAGCGTGTTACATCTTGGGCCACATCGTCACTTAACATCAGGTGAGATTGTGGCCACTGCGCCGAATACCAATAACGAAAAAAAAATAGATATTATTTGCGTCCGTTGAACGTAATAGCGCACTCAAAACTTGTGTGTGCGAGTTGCTACAGGTGTGCTTGTGCATGCTCACGAGAATGTGAGGAAAGTGGTGTGACAATTTGTGGAGACTTGTAAAATATTTACGGATAGGTATATTTTCGTATACTTAGACTTATTTTAAAGATAAAAACTATCTAAGACTTTACTATATAAAAATGAATATTAAAAGCACTCTTCATTTAGACAATAATCAAGGAAGTTCCTACTCACCTATGCAGTGTGACAATACATGGTGAATTGTGAATTATACTAAGATTAATATTATATTATTATTATTACGATTAATTATTATTGTGTGCAGGTTGGATGGAGGGTTTGGTATTATATTACAGGCATTTCAAGTACATAATTTTTTTTTCAGGGACGTAAGTAGAAGGCTTTTAACTCTATGGTATCATATGTAACATTTTATATACGTTCTCCTCTATGGAACATGCTTTCGCCACAATTTTGGAGAATGAGCTATTATACCGGAGTTGGTTTAATATGAGCTTTCAGTGAAGAAACACATTGTGATGAAACTGTTACTACGATTAGAGCACTTTCTAATGTTTGCCTGAGTGGATGGGTCTACCATCTTCATGTTTTAAATGTATAACCACACACTTATCAATGTATTATGGCAGCTTCACTTGAGAGCCATTCTCCCTTATTTCTAGGTTTAGTGTTGCTTACCATTACCATCTTCGGGTACATGATCATTAAACATAAGGTGAGACTGTGGTTAAACGGGAGCCTACAACTCATAAAATGTAAATTATTAGTATTTTATATAATGAAACTTGAAACTATTGTTACAACCCAACAAGAAATTAAATCCTTCATCCTTCTCTATTCAATTAAATAAGGAAAATAAACTGTGACAGACCTTTGCACGTATGCCGAGATTGTTCGGGGCTGATCTCGCGGTGTGCGGGTCCTGCCCCGCGGAGTCGTGTTATGAAGTGTTCGAGGTGAGCCGGTCAGGCTACCCTCGTGGCTGATGTGACTCGAAGCGCACTAAAACAAATTTTGGATCTGACTACACTGTTAACCGAAAGGGTCCGTAAGCCTCAGCCGGCTAATACAGCTTCGCCGGGTTTGGTTTTTATTTTCGATCTGAGTGCAATACTACTCTGTCAAAAAGTACCGGGAAAAGATCAATATTACGCAAAATGGTAGTTAGTCATTCACATTTATTTTATCGCCTTCAAAGTATGCTCCTTCAGAAACGATACATTTACGACAACGAATAATCCAATCACCAAAACATTTTTTTTCACAATGATGGCCTTGTGCGAAGGCGCATTATCGTGGTGCAAAATCCAAGAATTTTCTTTCCAAAAATCTGGCCTTTAATATACTTAATTTACCGTTTGACATTCCGGTAAGAATTCCGAGTGGACGACACCGCGATAGTCAAAGAAAACACTCAACATGACTTTGACTTTTGATCGACATTGGCGTGGTTTTTTCGGATTCGGTTCAGTTGAAAAGCGCCACTCCGAAGCTTGTGGACTAGTTTGCATATCAAACTCGCAAACCCACGTCTCGTCACCAGTAACAATGCGTTTCATGATTGTTGGATTGGAAATGACTCGTTCTAGCACGTCCTCAGCGACTCTTATGCGATTGAATTTTTAGAGAAAATTTAGGTCTTTTGGGACTAGCCGAGCGGCAACATGTTTCATACCCAATTGATTATTTAAAATAATACGGATTGACTCGTGACACAGAAAGTTCAGCGGCTATCTCTCTCAATCTTGAATGAGGATTTTCAGTCACTATGTCCTTCAATTAAAGATGTTGATAGCCTACCAGGGCGAGGCAATTCTTCCAGCATATCTCGACCGCTTTTGAACGCTTTGTACCAATCATAAGTACGTGTTTTTGATAAAGCCAATTGACAGTAAGCCTATTGTAGTATTGAACACGAAATTCCATTGGCGATGCAATATTTAAACCAAACTCTTTGTTCGATGTTTTTGTCCATTATGAAATTCGCAATACACACTAGATATGATCTAACTAAAAACAGCACTCAAACTCCACGCCAAATTGAAAAACAGTTGTGCTCATCTAACAAAAAAAATGGAACCAATAACAAATCATCCATTCCCGATATCTTTTTGACTGAATGTAAATAGAACACTAACACTAATTGCTCATATAACAATATTATCTTCGAACATCTCCTCAACAGCCTTTACTACTCCACTTCTATGGGTCTTCCCGAGTTTTGTCAACTAGACCTTGCGCATGTACATCCTACACTTACAGTCCTCATAATACATTATTTTAAATATAATACCGTCTCAACAGCTTCCACCATAGTACGTATGTCAGTATCGCGAGGTGCGCGGGGACCTCGGGGTTTTCCAATTTGAGGGTCTCGCATTAACGGACGGCGGTTCCTGATGGAGAACAAGTTAACAATAATACCGTTAGAGACATTAAAGTTATTGTCATGAAAAGCTTTATGTGCGTTTTATTATAATTGAAGAGTATAAAATATAGTCTAAGAAATAATAATTGAATTAATTAATGGTTACAATAAGGTTTGGACTGAAATATCTTCTAGGAACAGGTGGCCGGCATAATGGAATTGCTTATTCAGGAGTTTGTACAGTTTGATTGCTACAATTACTATGCCACGCAGATTTTCGACCATAATTCAGTAAATAAATAGTACTAAGTAATTCCCTAAATAAAAGCGTACGAAATAAGATTTACTGTTAAAAAATAAAAACTTAAAACCAAAATGCTGTACAAAAACTAAGGGATTTTATTTTAATTAGGCGAAAATTTAGGTTGCTTTTTTGTAATGGGTACTAGGTTAAATAGAAAACAACAGTTGGTATAATTCTCATCAAATTTAATTCGCAATGCGAGATGATTGTCTTCGGCCCATAAAAAAGATCCTCTTGGTAGAAGAAACATGGATTCAATCTCATGTTAAGTGGAAACTCCAGCGTATAACTTATATAGTTCATTGTAACTAAGACAGTTGCTCTACGGCAGAAACAGGTGTGGCGCTGGTGCCCTGCAGTCAAACTTTGCATAAGTAACAACCACTCTTTAAAATTGTTTGTAAATCACCTCGCCGATTTCTTAGGTGTTTTCGGTTGAGCGTCGGACGTCGCAGCGCGAGTCGCCGCGCGCGAGCTGCTGTTAACACCTCGCATTTTAGACGTTCCACTGCAATAAAAGTTTCTTATAGAAAATTGTATAAACATGTATTTATCTAACTTACATTTCATTATGCCATAGTCGCATATTGTAAGCAAAAAATAATGTGTTCAGCTACAAATAGATTTCGTAGTAGATGAGTGGATATTGGGAATCTATATTTGAAGAAACTGTATCTGCAAACTTTCTCTCGTAAACTTTTAGAGTATACTTTGATACCGTCGGAAGAATGTGATTTGTAACACACCCTGACATAACAGTTGTTCTATCCTGTTGAAATACTATTAAATGAAAATAAAACCATTAAATTAATAAGTAATAATTTATATGAAGGAAATTAATAGCTTTAGAAGATATGACATGACATGAAAATAAGTGTATTTTAAGATGTTACATTGAATTTCTTTACCTCGATTGGTAGTCCTTCGAACTGGTGGACTTCGGGTTAAGATTGAGCCTCAGTGTGTCCAATGAGTACATTGACAATCGCGCATCCGCCCCTGTCGCTGAACATGTTATATTTTCATTATAAATTATTTTTATAAAAGTATGAAGTATAAGGAGTATTGCATCTTACATCTTAGAAACTTAAGGTGATACTGAGATGCATGACTGGAATGTACCTCGCTGGAAAACACCGCACGGCCTTTAACTCTGATGCCAAGAGTTTCCTTTAAGTAAAGGTTTTTGCTACTCTCAACTTAGCATAACAAACATGGCCGTCATTCATTGATTCAGCTTTTACGCTGAAAACTATTTTTCACTAATTAGCTTAAAAGCGCAATACGTTGGCTTTGATTTATAAACTTGCACACTCTGTTCCCAGTTGTATCCTATCCTAACCAATCCTGCCTGTGTGCGTTTTAATATTATATCCACAGCTGAATTTAGCCTTTAAGGAAAATTAATTTTGATCAATGCCAAATCCTCGACTGTAATCCTATACCACCCGGTTAATAACTGGCCTTTGTTACCCAGTTTAGTGAAACAAAGGTCAATATGACATGAACGTTTTTGTTTAAGGGCGCTATTAAGGTACGGTACGGTTCATACATTTCGCTTAAAATCCTTCGTCTACTTTGGCCATAGATGTATTATACAAAAAGAAAGTCTAATTATTCTTCTATTCGTAAAATAAAGGAAGCAACGTATATGTGTAGTTAATTCTCTAGACTCACCCGATTTCGACCACGATCCGAAATGTCTCTTCCTGCCATTAAATTTTTTTCTTGGAGACATCGACCTCTGAAATTTACGTAGAAGTTAACACTTTACACGATTATCGGTATTACTATTACAGCTAGGTAAAGTTCTCTACCCTTAAATAACCGTAAAGTATCTCTACCCTTCTTCCATACGTCACGGCACTTGAAAAATTGTAATCTATAACTCAAGCTCATCCATGTATTAAAAGCCCTGTTAATTTGCTTCAAAGTCACTATAAGATACGTCACAATGTCTAACCTAATCCTGCTTCAGCTTAACAGTATATTCAAGCTCAATACTTAAACAAAATCTTTGATCAGTTGGAATGATGTATCTAAGATGGAACATCTATCAGAATGGAACCACCAGCACTGCACCAGCACTGTATCCTTGCAGCAGATATTGTGTCGGCTGTACTTTCATAATCGAACGACTTCTAAATGAATTTGAGAATAAAATACGTAGAGAAATAGATAACAAACTAACGTTATGTTCAGTATTTTGTAAGAAGGTCACCATCTTTTTAGAGTACTCGTTAACGGCTTGTTGCAATCTGTTACAATTAGTCGCCATGATCTGAAATAAAAAAGAGAAATATTCTTACAACCCTACAAATAACTCGCTAAAACTCTGATATTTTGTGCCGTATTGCCAGTATTTATGTGTACTATCGATCGATGATAAAAAAACCAGAATCAGATCGATTTTCAGTCCACTTTTATATATTTCTCTAAATCGATACGTGGCTCGCTCTGATGTACGTCATTTGCTTTAAAGTTTATTTAAAAGGGTCCACCCCTTTTATAATAAAAGCCATATAAGCATGAACATTTGGAATTCAACAAAACACTTTGAATTTTAATTTCTGCAAATAAGAAAAAATATATAAGTAATAAGGGTAAAGTATCATCGTGGGCCTACTATGACTGACATTCATCATATAATTCTATTGTATTGGAAAGGACAAAGTTAAGGATTCTTAAATAGATATTTTGAGCACACATTACTTTTTAACCTAATTTTGCTATAGCGCAGCGACCCAAACTTGGTATTGGTCTTCGACACATCCTTATTCATCGGTCCACCAGAATTTCTCGTAAGTCACTTTCTACACTATCAGGCCATTGATATCTGGAACTTGTAGTCAAGTGATATACATGCACGTAAGCACACAATATGTTTTATTTTCTATTCTTTTTTGTTTTTATTTTTAAATCAACATTCGTCAGCTACTATTTTATATTTCAACTCTAACTGTATCTTAGGTCTTTATATTACAAGCATAGTCTAGTTTAGGATCTTAGTTAAGGCAACATTTTATGTAATTGTGTTTGGTAATAAAATTACTTATTTGTATTAGTTCTTAATTCCTTCAGTACTTAGTTCAACACAATCACTAGCTCCAAATGTATTAGCATACTAGAAAAAATCGCTATCAACGATTAAGTTTCTTGTCGGTAGTTCTTTACGATAGGAATGATTTAGGCAAACTGTCCTATTTCATTAGTTAAAGGTCAAAACACAAAACTGCGATGCGACGTCGCATCACAGAAATTTACGAGCTAAACATACATCAACAACATTGCAACACACTTTTTGCGATCCATGTCACTGCCTAGTTAAAAATGTACGATCAGTTCGGTTGACGAGCATTGAAGGCGAACGGTGGCAGTGAGACGCGGCACCGCACGCACCAAATCGCATCGCAGCAATTCTGGTCACCTTTTTCTGCGTTTCAAATCCACAGTTTTGTGTTTTGGCCCTTAGTAGTACAAAAATCCAGACTCACGTCTTCGTAGAGATGTAGCACCGACGCGGAGCCCGAGCGCGCAGCAGCAGCGCTGCACGCCGCCGACACGTCGTCAGTGGTGCGCAGTAAGCTGCACAGGGTGTCCGCACTGTCGCGAACGCAATTCGTTTGCGGGAGAGACTTGCGGAACACCTGGCAGCACCGATAATATCATCCGTTCATTTGCAGTTTAAGCGGAATCTTCACTTGTCATGTGCTGGTACGTTAACCGAATCTATATTGAGTATTGTTGACTATCACAGTTGTTTTTTTTTTTTTCGAACTGACTATACTGTTTAGTCGAGAAGCTTTAAAAGTTTCACCGGACTTGATGGCGAGCGCTTAAGGCACTCAGCCGAGAAATAAGGGCAACATGCGCAAGGGTGCCAAAGTGGCCGACCTCGGCTTGGGCTGGTGCCGTATATGCAACATCGCGACCTAGCTAAATTCCTATCCGAATTCGAGCTAACTAACTATACAGTATACATGTATGCATATCTCTTGCCTTCTGAGAGGAATCTGAAAATTGGTCTACGGCTAACTAACCAAAAAAAAAAGACAAAAAAAAGTCCCTTACAGAACCTATGTACCTGATTGTAATGCATGTATATTCATAATACAGTGTAATGAATGTATGTCGGTAGCTAGTGATTGTAGTGTCACTGTATCGCGCGAGCAGCTGGCTTGAGGGCTCCCTAGCGGGGGAACGGACTTAGGCTCAAGTCGCTGCAGGAGAAGGCGGTCGAGATATGTGTGCGGCAGCGAAGTTAGCCGCCCGCCCCCTGCGGAGCGAGCGGCGAGTACGCTGGCGTGGGCGCAAGCACGCTTGGTTGGGCGCTTGGAACGGGCGGGTATATTGCGTTAGCTTTCGTGATTTTATCGTCGGGGTCGGATAAAATATCGCGAGGGCGTCTATATTTCTTAGACATCCGGACGTCTGGATTTCGATTTTGAGACGTGGCTGCCACCACAAGCGGGTTCGAATGGTTCGACGCTTTTTCAAAATAATTATTTTACAGGGACTTGATAAATGATTCGATCAAAGGTATTTCAATATCTTTATGGAGATCTGCGCTCCGAACGAACCAAGAGGCACCGGCCGCCCTTCTAAGAAAGCGGTTCTGAACTACTTGTAATTTATTAAGGGTGAATTTCCACACGTAGGCAAAAACGGGGGAACTATAATGACACATGTCTTATAGAGTGTGAGCTTATGTCTGAGGGACATTTTGCTCTTCGAGCAAACCAGGGGGTGCAAGCGGCTTGAGACCATGGCGGCCTTCTTTCGCACTCTATCGACATGTGCCTTGAAATTTAGGTATTTATCCAGGGTGACACCCAGATATTTAATCTGGCTGGCCCATGGGATAGCCACACCAAATAATCTACTAGGGGGAAGTTTATCTAGTCTTTCAAAGCAAAGGGATGAAAGAGGATAGCACTACTCTTATCTGGATTTATTCCTATGCGTCATCTACGGTACCACTCGCCTAGCTTAACTACAGCTTTTTGGACTCGTAGCCTGAGGGCCTGTCTGTTCCACAAGGAACTGATAGGAAGCTACCTCTACCTCGGGGAGGCGAGGGACTATTGGAGTGATATAGTTCGGTGTTATGGTATCGGTAATAATAATAACAACGGAAATGCATCCAGTTGCTTTAACAAATAAAAATAAAACATCCGTTCGTCCGATTCGCTATATAGTAGGTGTGTGATACTGTCAGAAAAATAAGTCTGCGTCTGCATAAAGGTGTAAGGAACACCTTACAAAATACAACCCTTAGCAAATAAACAGATATTATTAATAGGGCCTCGCGGGTCTAAAAGGAATGCATAAAGGTTGTGGTAATTTCATATATTGCCATAATGAAGGTACCATTAAGCAGGGTACAGTTACTTTACCAATTAGAATGAGTTAATGCTAACACATGTTCCAGATTACCAGGAGAGAAGACATTCCACAACAGAACCACACGCGTTGGGCTCCGGAATCACAGTTTTACGGTAACTTCCATCTCGGCACGAACTAAAAAGTTATCTTTGTCATACCGTGAAACTGTGGCACGATCTCCCGGCCAATGTGTTCCCTCCTTCTTATGACATCGAGTCGTTCAAGCGTTACGTGAAGAGATATTTAAGCAGGCCGGCATGACAGCGGCGACCGCCGATGGATTTCGATCTCTTGGTTGTGCCATGGTGGCCGTTGTATTTGGATTGTACTGTGCTTACCAACAGAGACAGTACAGACAATGTGCCGAGCTACTGTGAAAAAATACCTGGTAAGACTGCAGCAAGTGCTGGTGCAGGGAGACGATCCTCACCATCTGCGACTGGAAGTGCGTCCGCTTCGCGTACGGCGAGGCGCGGCTGCTGTTCCGTTTGATGTCGTTCAGCTGACCGAAACAATTCTTTCTTTATGTAACAATTAGTAACTTAGGCGCCGCGACGTGTAACTCAATTAGTATCGGAAACCGAAGCATGGAAGATAAAAGTAATAAAAAACCGATCAAGTGCGAGTCGGACTCGTAACTTGTAGGTATATAAAAATACGTTTGTCCATCACGCGAATCGAGTTTCACAGATTGTTTCCGAATATGTTTTAAGTTTCCCTCAAAATCAGCCCCCAAAACGTATAATAACAACATTAATGTCTTTATATATGAAAGTTACGGAATTTTTTGTGCAGTAACATTCACCAACATAATTGGTAACATTACTGAAGTTCACAAATTATAAAAGCACCGAACATTGCTCTAACCAACATATAAACTAGATTAAGAGACAAACTTAAATTTAGGAAACTTTAGCTTTTTACCAACTACAAATAAGTTTGTTTGTGATGTAACTACAAATTACTGGTTTTCGGACAGTCCTGACTACTTTCGGGTCTAAATTTTATATACAGTCCTATGTCCAGGTAAACCAATCACCTGTCTCTGGAGTTGGTACATGTGGATTCTGTTGAACCTGGTACAGAATTCAGCTGAGCGTTTGCACATGCGAACTATATCTTCGGATTCTTGCCCCTTATCCATGTCTTGGTTCTCCTCCAGCCATGATCTAGAAAAACAAACAATGATATCAAGTTATCAAAAGCTAATAGAGTCCGAGAGCAAATGTTCAGCTGCTTGTGTTTTCTTTTTTATTACTGCACAGCCAACTTGTTATGAAAATGGTGTGTTCTAGAAACAGTGTATACAACTTTCCGATTTGTTTCGAGTAATATTACGTTCGTTAATATTACAAATAATGACAAGAGTCCTAACCGAGACGGGATTCAACTGTATATACTAGGGTAACAAGTCACAATAATATCTTTTCTCCGCATACAATTAGTCACTTTCTGGTTGCGTAATAGAACTACACCTGAATGAAGCTAAGTGATCGTTCCAAACGCTTAATCCAGTACCTAGTACATTAATATAACCGCAAACTATCCTTTTAAATTGATTTCAAACGTTTTGACGCAAAATAGGTACTTCCCCAGAGAAGAAAGTAAAAAATAACTGCGAGAAACGAGTGCTTAGTTAGAAGAGCTCTTTTTTTCGTTAACGACCTTGGATTTTCATACAATGTTTAGCCACTAGTACTCAAGTGTGTGTAAGTTTTGACAGCGATGACTTATGATACTAAGGCATAATCACTAATGATGGGCTAACAAGAAAACTCAAAGTTACTGAAAACGCAATGGAGAGTGCTATATGCTCGTAGTTTCTCTGCGTTATCGAATCGGAAATAAGGAGATCCTCAGAACAACCAAATTTATAGAGAAAGTCCCTTGGAATTACTAAACGTAAGTGGCAGTGGGCGAGACGTATTTCTCGTAGAACGGATGGCCGATGGAGCCGAAAAGGTCTCGAGCGACGGCCACGTATCAGATAAAGCAGCATGAGAAGTTCCACCACAAAGTGGACCGACGACCTGGTGAAGGTTGAGGAAACCCGCTGGATGTCAGCAGCGCAGAACCGGTCTTTGTGGCGATTTTTCGAGGAGGTCTATGCCCAGCAGTCTGGACGTCTTTTGGTTAAATGGATGGATGAACAATTACGTTACTCTTAAGTAGCAGCTTACTTGTAACTGATTCAGTAAGGTCTGTGGTTTTATAAATAATAAAATAACTTTCGTGACAGGTGGCCACTATATTATGTACTATTTGAGATCAGAACGATATCTACTTCTTAGTTGTATTTTTATTAAATATCAAATACTGCACAGTCCTAAAATGATGGGTATCCTGTGATAATTTGCCATTATAATGACTACTATCAATGGAAACGTGACACGTCAAAGATGATGATGATATTAGAACTATGTTTTTCACTTACAATATGGCGCAAACTTCCTCGTTGATTTTCATTCTCAACTCCTTAACTTTGGCGCAGTGGATACTGCTTTCCGTCAAGTTAGCAATGTTCTCGGAAGACTTATCTAAATAAAATAAAACTTCCATTAAAATAAAATGCCTTAAATACAATTTTGTGGTATGAACTCGATTGATGAAGTAGTCACTTCGAAATAATCCATCGTATATAATAATAGTAGCTTGTGAAAGCCTCACTGTTGGGTAAAGGTCTTATTCCCGTTCTATAGGTTCGTTAATGTAATAAAGGGAAACTTCTTTGTACGTGTGGGAGGAAGATGCTAAGGTCAAATTCTAGTGCAACGATTTACAACGCAACGTTTATAACGCAATTTTTTTACCGAACATACGTACCTACTTGGCTAAAAAGGAAAAAGGCATTGACTATGCTATAAAGTGAGTGAAATATACAAGTACAATAGATTAGGAGAAGTATACCCACGAGGGAAATAAAGAAAAAAGACGATTGTAATAATTATAAGACTTTATGCGTATTTTATCTATTAATTTATGTAGAATATTAATTTGACATATCTCTTATGGCTTACTCAGCGTAAGCTATTTAAGCAACCCAAATGCGTGTTTTTCCGAATTGATTCACTATTATCGTGACCGCTTATTTCGTATGTTACTTTATCTTAAAAAATATGTCCTAGAAACTGGCTAGATAAAATAGCTATGAATTAAAGGAAAAACGATGTAAATCGGATAAGTAGTTAAATTATGCAGTAATGTTACAGTCAGTACCTAATCTTTTTATTATTTCAAATAAAATTTCACTATTTCACTCTCTCTCTCTCTCTTATTCACTGCTTTTGTATCAATTTCTGTATACTTATAAGTCCAGGGTCAGATTGACAAAAAGTTTCACTTCTCTTTGTCACTTGTAGTGAGTTGAAGACCCTATTTTTATCGAAGTGATTTTTTAGCGATATTACCAAAAATATAAATAATTAATATTAGATAAAATAAAACAAAAACTAAGATTGAGTAAAAGTTTGGCAGAATTATTTGATAATAATTCTTGAGTACACCGTAGAAATAGAAAATAGTCATAATTATATTAATATTAATATAATTTATTTTGTTCAAATTAATACGAAAACTCAACATTGAATTCTCCGATGCAACTGTCAAAATATTTCAATTTCCTTATTCAGACATGCAATCTTCAAATTTATATATCAATTGAAAATGATCCATTTTCAATTTTGGTTAATTTATAATATCTAAAGAGTTCATATCTTTAAAAATTCAGTTACATTGTTTAATCCAGAATTCTTAACCTAAAATATGTAGGTAATGCCAAATCTTTACCAATGTAATAGTACACTATCAAAATATCAATATTATATTATATTATTAGAAATATAAAATTATAAAAAAAAAACATTGTGAACAATTACATGAATGAGATAATCGAAACAACAAAGATGAAAACCTTATTAGTCTAAATATAAATAGTAATCACAAAATACATCATTTTAAACCCCAAATGGAATTTAAAAAAAAGTAATTACTATACATATATCTGTATACGTACTCAAATTAGACACAATTATAAATAGCTCTAGCTGTGTCCCGCAATTAAATTAATTAATTAAATAGAACGAAATTGAGGAGGCCTTTGCCAAAGTTCGCCAAACAGACCAAGTTGTCGATGTCGACGCACTGAGATAGAGTTAACAATATGTTTTAATATGTATTGTAAATTGTGTCTGATTAAAGGCTTATATTATTATTATTATAGTTCGGTATAGACAATATTTTTATCGAGCGTCCAGGGTTATGCGTCACATTTTTTTCACACGACTCGTTCGCGCCACTACTCCTATATTTTAATATTCCGTTATCTCCTAAATTATGCCTCCAAATAAAATACTATAAAGGGCAAAGTTTATTTTCATAAAATTGTTTTGATGATGAAGTAACTTTATTCATAAGGGTTAGGTAATATTATGGAGTTTGTCGATGGTGGACTTACCGCTATCAAGTTTAACATTTCCCTGCGAGACCGGGGACATACTGTTCTCGCGCACCGTACAAGGACTGCCCATCGAATCATTCAGCACTTCGTCCTCAGGTCCTGGGTTTACACAATACTGATTTTATCACAACTTTGCAAGGGGCTTATCCACAAATTTTAAACTTGCTGGGTGGTAGGAGACGACAATTGTAGGTGCTAGGAGAAATCGCTAGAACCATTAGACAGGTGTTAGACCCGCCACAGTGGCAGCGTGTTGCGTTCCAGGATCAGCTGCTGTATATCCAGTAATCAGCAGGGTGATAGAGTTAATGTACCAGACTGGATCACGACTAATAGAGTTAATGTACCAGACTGGGTCACGACTAATAGAGTTAATGTACCAGACTGGGTCGCGACTAATAGAGTTAATGTACCAGACTGGGTCGCGACTAATAGAGTTAATATACCAGACTGGGTCACGACTAATAGAGTTAATGTACCAGACTGGGTCGCGACTAATAGAGTTAATATACTAGACTGGGTCGCGACTAATAGAGTTCATGTACCAGACTGGGTCGCGACTAATAGAGTTAATGTACCAGACTGGGTCGCGACTACCATGTATAGGTATAAAAGTGTTAAAATCAGCACAGTGACTGTCGTTTGGTTTGTCACAAAACATTACGGATCACTCGTTGGTCGCCGTTGTTTTTACACTGTACAGTGTCGTCATTTTGTCTTGCTACTATTAAAAAGAAAACTATTATACAAAGTCATTGAAGAGACCTTGAATATTTTATAGGCATGTTTAATAGTAATTATTTTATAGTGTTATTCGTATTTAATACTTATGTTGTCAATTGGTATCTCTTTATCTCTATACTATCTGACGAAATCCAGTCTTAGTTTCTTGACAAAAATATTAAAATCACGAAGGATATCTCGACTAACGTATTGTAAAACTACATCAACTAAGAAAACTGAAGGTAAACGCGGCCATGTGTTTTTTACGGTACGAATTAGCAACAGGCATGTAATTCACCTGAACAGTCACTGCAGCTTACCTAAAGCTATTAATAACTAGTCTCGGAAAGAGCAGAGTCCTAACTGAGGCCAGTCATGCATAGTTTGAAGAAGAAAGAAAGAAAGATTATTTGTACCAAACTACTAAGTACAAGCAACGCTTTAACAAGATGGTGGCTTGTGAAAACTGGTCAGGGTGTTTTTGTGACGACTTAAAATGCATGCTTCTAGTAATTATTTATAATTCACTTTACTTAAATACGATAACCAAATTATATCACGCAAAATGCCATCAATATTACACAATACAGGAATAATTAACGTAAGTTTATGAATCAAAATATAACCCACAACATCACAGATTAAAATACCGTCAAAAACTCATATTCAAACTCGTTATTTAATTATTTCGTTGTAACGTTCCCCCCCCCCCCCCCCCCCCCCCCCCGGGGCCTATCTTACATTCCCCGTAACATACCTACAAATGATTTCCAATCAGTCCCACCTGAGGCATCATTATCTTTTTCAGATTCGAAAATTTGAAAATACGTTTCCTCTTCATCGACAGCTTCCTCGTCGGCGAACGTTACCACGTGCTGCACTTCTTCGGCTTCTGGTGGATCTTCAGGCTGGACCTGTTCCTGTTCGGGATACGTTTACTATACAACATACAACTAAGTACATTAAACATTTAGGATGCAAGGGGGGTTCAAATACCATTGGCTTACTATTCTACAGTGCTTCTATTTAAGGAGGCCGGTATGACGGCGGTGACCTGCGAAGCGTTATTGATAGCGGTGCTTCGAATAAAATTTAATTAAAATAATAAAACTTGCATTTCTGAGATTTGGAAATAAAAGCTTTTTCTTAAGTTTCTTATAATTATTTGTAAGTAACAAGTGTACGAACTAATTGAAATGGTTGTACTGATTTTGATAAGACTTTCATTTTCAGGTACGGGATTTTTAAAAGAGTAATATAGCCTACATATCATTACCTTTTTCCATATGAGCTAAGCAGTAATGACAATATAACAATTTAATAAGTAAAAAACAGCCCATTTTTTTAATACGTAAAATTCATATTTAGATGAACGAAGGCTCAGGCACCAGGTACTTTATCATAATAAAAAACACAGTGAACTTAATAAATTTAAAAATACCAAGACGCTGAAATCAAAGGATTTTCTCTATACGCGTGGTGGATTGAATCCAATCGAAAACCTAGGTACTGTTATCCCTTTGTTCAGCAAGGTGTACCTACCTAAAGTACTTGAAGCTAGCCAAGTTTAAATACAAATATGGATGTGTTCCAGTTTTCCTCTGTACTTCTACCTAAGCTGATAATCAATATTCTTAAGGATTGAGCTGAAACTTTTTAACTTTGCTTAGGCATTGGCATAGCTAGTGATATTTCTTATGCAGCCAGCCAGCTGACCAGAGACTATTAAGTTTTAATTTCGGTAATCTAATTAAAAATCATCTAATTTGAACAGGACGAAAAAAAAAATGTTATGACATGCACGATATGATATCCTGATTGTTGACTGTCGCGATACACGTTTAACTATTTAGAAGTTATTTCTATATTTCGAAATACTGAAATGTTTCTAGGGCGGGCAATGAGTTTTGTCGGGTAGGCAGTGTCCCTCCTCGTCCAGCTCCAGCTACGCCCGTGTGCTAAGGTTGTAAGATATTTTACGGACGAATAACTTTCATAACTAAAATATACAATACAGGTATCTAAGAAATTATCACACTTCAGCTTTCTCTTCGACTTGCTCTGTCCTCATCTTTTGTAACTCGATTTCCATCATCTCTTTCAAATATTCCTCTGGCAACTGCTCCAAAAACTGATACGGATCATCTGTAACATATTTTAATGAGATAAATTATTTTATATTCTTTACAACGCCACCTCTACTAGACATTTAGAACTAATTTCAACTTTTTTAAATATTCTTTATAGAAATTTTTAGCATTTGAGTACAACAATCTCAGTGACGATGTGACATAAGATAGTTACACGATAAGGCTAAACTTTCAAAAACTTTTGAATAGAAGTAGAAATGAACGCGTGTTTTGATTTACTCGAGTGAAAAATGTGCACGCTAAGCCTAGAGGGGCTGGTTCTCAGTGCATCTGCCAGAACACACCTATGGATACTTGGCGATAATTTTCCTAAGAACAGCTACAATAAATATTAAAATATATAAATAAACCACTATAAACATATCGACGTGACGGTATAAAGGCTAGTTGACTAAAACTCGTAATATGAGAATTTTCATGGCATACCTCTGCAGACCGCATGAACTACATCTTGTTCCTTGATAAATTCATCCCACACCAACTGTTCTCGTTGCTTGTGACGCTGCCTGAGCGTCGATCTCCATGTCCTCTCAAGTTCATCACCTTCTATATACTGTAATTTACATGACAACTCAGAAGCCTTCTATGACATGAGATACTTTCTTGATCCTAACATAACTTTGATTTTGACTTGCCATCGTTTGATTATCAGAACGGCATTTGAGTGCACAGCACATATCGTTAAAAGAATTAATTTTAACAAACTAAGATGAAAAAAAAACATCAGTACATAATGCACATTTTTGTGTTGTGTCATGTTTTGTGACTGCGTTTCATACAATGCAATAACAACTTTCGATATAGAATAGGTATTTTTATTTTAAATTTAACCCAAGTTCTTGCAACACACTGTAATGAAGCTAAACGAACGTTAATTCATATTCAAACCTTTATTTTCATTTATAATAGTTTGAAACTACATACATATTGATAGAGAAATGTAAAGTAAAAAGCACAACTAATAGATGGCGCTGATTGCAATTGGAGGACCATCAACAAACTCATACCAATGTAAATTAAAATAATATATTGTTTAAAATTAACATTAAATGAATGATGATGATTAATAACAGTGTTACTCAATAAATATTAATTTTCCTGGAATTTTCCAGTAATAGGTGTAAAAACACAAACGGTTACCTGTAAATCTATTACTTTCACATTAGTCTCCGGTATAAAAGAGAATCCACGCGCGCACATCTCCATGGTATTGTATATCCAAAAAACAATATTTAAGTATAACTATAATACAAAAAACTATGTCATACAACAATATATTTAACTTTATTTATTACAAATTATAAACGTTCCGCCTTCACGAGAAACTAAAACAATAGAAATTTGACATTTCCGCTAACTATAAAACATTTCATGCATTTATACAATTTATAACTTTATTGTAACAAAATAAGATATAGATAAATTACTACAAATTTGTTTATATAATTGAATTAATTTTTATACACATCAAATTCTATATTAATGATGACTTTACCATATCAACTAAGTAAAAAACACATGTTTTTACTTAGAAGTACTACGTTGCTAGGCAACAGAAATAGATTACGTAATACAAACGTTCCCATAACAACCTATGTTAATATTGTCAAAGGTACAGAATAAAATAGTTATCCATTACGAAAATAGTAATAATTGTTGGCTTAATTTTTATATAGAATTTTTCATAAACTTTTATAGGGTTTGTTCAATAACTTATACAACAATATGGTGTAGATATAGCATTCGAGAGATAAGCGCGTGAATATTTATATGTAATCCAGTGACTTCTAGAAGATTTATTTATATACATTTATGATTATAGTCAATGATTCCAAATCATTATCGCAGCATTTTGCAGAATGGAATCGGATTGTTGAATTCAATTTGTCCAATGTTTTAGATAACGTCCTAGAGGTATGAGAAATCTTACTTTATTTAAAAAAGCTGGCCCAGCAGACTTTGTACTGCCCTTTCTAACAGTCAATAACTAACGTTACCAACACCTATCACAATATTTTTTCTGTAACTTTCCAGTGCTATAACAAATGGTGAGTTATAGTTTTAGTTCAGAAAAAATAGAAACAATTTCTTAAATAGTTTCCAGTTTACCTGGTAACTTTAAATTTTTCTTTCCCTAAAAACCAATTCGGATTATTATTAACATGAAATAAAAAGAATTAGCCAAATCGGTCCTGCCGTTATCAAGTGATGCCTTTAACAAAGAACAGCATTTAAGTTCTTGTTTATATAGATTCTGGAATAAAAACTGATTCTTATCTATCATTTCGAACCACAATGCCACTTTAGATCTAAAGTGGCATTGTGGTTCGAAATGATGATATGACTAGAAAGAATATAATACGGTAGATACACCAGAGAGCAACAATTCTCTGTAGATGCCATGATTGCATCGTGATATCAAGTCTTTCTCCACCAAACGCATGAGGATGCTCAATGGAATGGTGCAGTATTTCATCGCGCTAAAACAGAACCATCATTCTTCTGGAAATACTTTTTTGGAAGTTATTTATCGAGTACCTAGTGTTTACGACATTATATAGGGTTGTCACGGGGTGCTGAATATATACACCCAAAACAGTCTCACAATCCACCTGATGTTATATGACAATGTGGCCCAAGACGGTAACGCGCTAAACCTAGCGCTCACATTCATCTGCCGAAACACACCTACATGTGATTGTTGACACTTTATCAGCTTGACGGTGGTAGTAGCTCAATCAACATGCTATGGTTTTATCATCGAAAGATCAATATATGCTGGGCCATTAACGCTTCAGTCATTCATTTATTTGACTTCATTGCATTCAACTCTTACGATGTCGACCATCACCCATAGATCCTCAACTTTCGGCAGCTGCTGTTCTCGTATTGTACTATTATACCAAGTAGAAGTAGAAGGTATATAGAATATATTATGTATAAAAAAACTGTCGAATATTGTTTATGTTGAATACGTAAATTTGATGATAAATGACCACACTAATTACCACAAATAACGGTTTATTTCATACTTATGCGAGAGAGTATTTTAGGCTAAGGCTATTTTATATTGTAAATAACACGAGCGAAGTCATGGCCGGTTGTTAGTATTTAATAATTTGATGATAATACTTTGGTGATTTGATGATAATATGGAACAGTGATTCTGGTGTAAATGTTTAATATAAAATTCATAGTTAAAGACATAAAGCGGTTTCACTGACAGCATAATAATTTAAAACTGGGTCAATTACTAAATGTTATGGCTTACCTAAGTTATTGCATATGTCATTACGTAAGTTATTAATAGAGATAATTAAGTGATACAAAAATTGTGTTTTAACACGCCATCTAGTTAATTTTTAAGTCAGACTTCGTGGTAGATACACTGGTGGGTAAAACTTTCGTTTCGCAAACAGGTGTAAGTTTTTAGTTTGAACATGATGTTTACTTGTATGTTTGGATGTACCTATGATATGATAATATATATTATACTTTGTTTCGAATCAGATGGCAGTCTCAAAAACTGATTCGCTTTATGTTGATTATTTAGTATCTAAGTATCTAGGATATGCTTCTCATTGTAATACATTACACGTTTAATTTTATTCCAAGGTCTATGAAAGCCCTTTTTAATTGATTTAGGTACCGGCATAGCTCGGTCGACAGGGATCACTCGTATCCATAGCAGTCGATTGCTTGCTGTCGATAGATTGGTTTGATTTAAATATGTTCATAAATAAAAAATAAATTAACAAAAAATTTTTTGAACTACGCTGTTGGCCTGAATTTCCTTGACTGCTTCACCAGGCTTTGGGGCAAGTGCAGAAGGCACTCAGCCGAAAAACTGGCAGCTAGCACAAGGATGCTAAATGGTCGAACCTCGGCTTGAACTGTTGCCTTGCATTCAATTCCGGGAATTGAATCTAAACTATCCATAGTTCGTTCTAACTATGCATATAGCCATACTAATTGAAAGTATGCGTACCTATATTTATATTTAATTTATCTTTTAATCATCAAAGTCTTAAATCTGAATACAAGAAAGCAGACATGGCTTTAAAATCGTACTATGATTCGGTGATAAACATCTTGTGATTGAAAGCTGAAAATATCAAGAGAGCTCGTCATAAATACTTCGAGAGACGCTCTCCCGTCAATATTAACCCATTACTCTTTAGTTTAATAACAAGACGTAAAACCATAAGTGGACTTGGCACCGTGCCGAGTCAGATAGTGACAGTCGAGTTGCGAGTTTGTGAGTCAGCGCGCGGGACCTGCGTGCGGCGCGACCGGTGCGACCCGTGCGAGCGACGCGGACCGATCGATAAGTTGCACCCGCCCCACCCACCTCGTACCTCAAACTTCACCTGCAAATCCTGCAATCAAACACCCCGTATCGAACAATAAGAATCTCTGGAACCTCACAATACATCCAATAACAAGGGAACTATACAATCTCAAGGTCGGAACGAACGTTCACCTTACATGTTATAACATACGGTGAATTATTTTTAATTATTACGAAAAAGTGGACAAGGTCTGTTTGGTTTGTACAAATGTTCATACGTTTGGAAGTCGCGCGTGCATCGCGCCGCCCGAGTGCGAATAGCGTTCGTATTTATTTCGAATCGTGAAAAAATATACGATGGCTTCGAAAGTTCTAGTGCCGACGTCTCCCTTCACTAGATTACAGGTAAGGTGCTACCTTTATTTATAAATATTACCTAGTTAAACTAAGAGTAATAAACTTGAAATAGTTATGACCTACGGCATACCTTCGCTGTCGGCATATGCAAAATGCACTTGGAACATTAATTTTGTTACTAAAATACATCTGAATTATTATAGAACTTAAATAATGTATATATTTTTAATGATAATTTAAGAAAAAACAATTCTTCTTTGGCGCGTATTTTTTATTACCCTTATCTATACAAAGAAAAGGATTTATGGATTGGTTTTAATCCATTGATATCTAGTTATTTTCAATAGATATAAGTTTGATAATATCATGCCACACTGAACAAAGAAGTCGTTGTCGGTTGATGACTTTAAGAAGAAACTTCTTGGGTTTTTCCATAAGTAACAGGGAACCCTATTAAGAATTTCATTGGTAATAATTGTTCTATCAGTAGTTGTTCTTAAGTTTATTTTGATATCAATTTCTACATTGTGTTCAAAATAAAATTTAGTTAATTTTAATTAAAAGTTATAGACGTGTAACCATAAAGAAATTATGAATATAATAAAGATTAATTAGGTACCTAACCAGGGCACATAATCACGTAGGAACATTAGGAGGTAGGGTACAGAGAAAATTCTTTGGAAATTTCTCTCTACTTAGGGCATTCTGACTGGTGGAATCCTCCACCCTACAGAAGATCGCTACTAAATAATAGTAAAAAATAAATAACATAGTAACCTTGTGTTGTGTTTCTGCGGTGCAAAGGGCATCCAGAAATCCTTGAGGAGGCATTGTGCAAGGTCGGCACCAATGGTATTACAAGCCTTCATAGGCTACGGCAGCCGTTTACTATCAGGCGGGGGGTACGTTTGTTTGACGCCTTAGATATAAAAAAAATGAACTAATTGTATTATTAAAGTGTTGTGATAATTTTATTATTTTAGTATTAAACACTTATTTGTTACTTGCTGAGTTGGTGTATAGTTTTTCCAGAAAGGCTTAACGCGACTAATGCAGTATCGATGTCGTTGTTTAAAATGTCTTCAAAATTCATTTTCAGGTGAAGAAGTCCAGTCCGGATTCCGGGAGTGGCTTCATCATCGGCAGTGACCCGGCGGCCAGGGTGGTACACCTCGAGCACAGCGTCCGGTTCCTCCAGGAACAGCACCGGCTGATGCTGAGTGGCCTTCACGCTGAAATCGAAGCTTTGAGGGAGAGGAATAGAGGTTTCTGTATTTTATTACTTTTTGTATTTAGCCACGATTATATTTGATGTTAAGTGACGATATGGCTATATACATAATATTCTGTTGCATCAAATTATTTCAAAAACTTGCAATGCAAAATAATATAATGTATAACTATGAATATTTATATTCAAAACCCATGCATTAAATTATTATTTTAATTTTACTATAACTGATTATCGAATAACAGCTGTTTAAGTTTTTGAAGTGAAAACTTCTTTAGAACTGATGAAACGAAAAAGCAACAGTAAAAAGAGACAACCATATACATCTATAGTATTTACTGTACGAGAGAATGAGATAGAATACATTTAAATTATGCACGGTTAATGCAAGTCCTGATTTTCATGATTGTGATCGTCGTCGAATTGGCCTAGTGGTGAGAAACAACCAGACTTCATACGCAGTATGCAAGAGTGCTTAATAATTCGAATCGCGCTGATTTAGGATATTTAATTATATTTTTCTAAATGTTTTACTTCTGGCTCGTATAAATTACTGCATAGGTACATATTTTTTTATAAACAGTTTCTTTTTTCAACTTTTTAGTTTTGTCTTAATCTGTGCATTTCAAATAATGAATACATTTATTTGTGAAATATTTTTAGCAAACCCTTTCATATGATACCGATATCATGGAGGTGCATAAGAAATTATTGGTCCACTACCTTTGGGAGTCCGCCATATTTGATTTAGAATGATGTCACTTAGCTAACCGTACACAAAATTTCAGTTCAATCGGTTGGGAATAACTGTTTTAAAATTCAATTGCAAGATTTGACCCATACTAACAAGGCAAGTTACATAAAAGCTTGTAATAAAGCAGGTCGAGTCTTACTAATACTTTTTATTGTAGGTAATTAGGTACTCTAGATCTATGAGAACTAGCCACCTATTAGTCTCTGCAAAAAAGTGCCTGTTTCATTTTTTTGTCATGTAAATGCCCCTGTAGAAGTTGACTCCTAAATTTTCCCTTTAGAACCTTAATAACTGTCTAAATTTAGAGGGAAGCCTTAATCTGGCATAATGAATATAAATTATAGCGTCCTGATATCACTTTAGAAACGCTTTTCGGATCTTTGATCGTTTTTTTTTTAATTTACTTGTCTAGTAACGTACATGGTAGTCATTAAAATGATTCAAGTTATTTAGACCATTTAAGAACTTGTTTGTAGGCCGTTTGCAGTTACGTATTATGTATCAAAATCTGTATTGCTTTTTATAGGCACAAGTTACTCTGCGAGTAATGAAAATTATTCCTATTTTGTAATAGAGATTTCGGTGTTACATACAAGAGATTTACATAACCACATACATACATTATCAATGATGGCTTAGTGGTAGCGTGTACGAACATCGCGTCGATTGACGTTACTTCAAATCCGTGCGAGGAGTCCATAGCTTTCGGTGAAGGGAAACACCGTGACGAAACCATACGAGCTCGTAGCATGGTGACAGGTCTTTTTATAATGCCCGTCTGGCTAGCTTCCAATTTCAAGTTGATAGTCGCCAAGCACCTACAGGTATGTTCCGGCAGCTGCACTTACGAGCCAGTCCTCCCACTAGATTTAGCGTGTTTTCATATTTTTTTCCAACTGTATAATATTTACAGTCAATTATCATATTTATAATTTAATGGATGCACAGAGAGGGCCTCACGTCCAGACATCACTATCATTCACATAATGACTTTATATGACATAATGACTTTTGACAGTAAAACCTGCTCGACATGGTCCTTGAACTCATTATCTGGTAAATCAGTTACGTGTGTCGGGATCCTATTCTAGAACTTAACACTATTACCTAAAAAAATATTAGTCTTACTAAGTATAAAACATGGTTCTACTAATTTATGTCTATTTCTAGTATTAAAACTGTGCTGGTCTTTGACAATATCTAGCTTGTCAAAGTTTTAGTAATATACATCAAACTATCAAGAATATATTGGGAGGGTAAAGTCAAGATATCATACTCCTGGAATCTGTTCTTTAGTGATTCGCGAGGTTTCATGTTGTATATCGCTCGAATTGCCCACTTTTGTATTATGAATATGTTGTCTACCTCAGCCGCTTAACGCCACAGCAAAATACCGTAAGACATTATGCTATGGAAGTAGGCGAAGTAGACTAAACTAGCAATTGCAATATCTGTTAACCGGTGACTCCTACGTACTGTGCCCTGTGCACTGTGCTTGATAGGAAGCAGAGTACAATTCAAAGACAAAGGCGATCACCGAGATATCGATAATCCGAAACGTGGCAAATCAAAAGCGAGACACTGTGACAGGTTTATCACTATGTGTACGGTGGTCGTGACTCAGTCGGTTACCTACAGATCCCTACCGCCTCGCTTAATTACTGGAATATACACCGACTGATTCCGGATCGCGACACGCTTAAGCGTGCCGCCGGCGCCACTATAGCGAGTGCTATATCTCGTGTCTAGTGATCCAGCCGAACACAACTGTCATATCTTACCACGTAGCAGTATAAATGTATGTGTGCCGTTATAAATAGGCTGTAAACAAATCCATTTTAATTTGTTAAAGATTTACAATTCCAACTGATATTCAACAAGGAATCATCACCGAAAGTAACCTCTCCATCTTCCAATGATGATACGCCGGAAAATAAAGAGGTAACTCCTATTCTTGTTTAATATAATCAATGCTATGGTAGGTTGATGTTAATTATCAACAGTGACACCATCGTCATTCCGGTATACAAACCTATATTGGTGCAGAGGTTATTCCGAAACGAGCCAATGTTACAGGTTTTCTATCATTGTAGGTATTGTAGTCGCAATCCAATCAGGCACCTGTATACCCACTGAACATCACATAACTCGTGGCTTTTATTAACTCTAGTCTCAGTTAGACTAGATTTTATTATCAACCTAGTGCAATTCACATGATGTTTTAATAACACATCTAAGTGAATTTCAAGGCTATTATATATTTTAATTTTTAAGTTGTAATCTAATATATCTCACCTCTTCATTTGTAAATGTTGGATTCTAAATCTCACTATCCTTTCTAGCAATTCTAATATTCGAAGTGATAGAAAAGGGCCTTCGATTACAGTTAACGTTTTACAAGTGATTCGATACATTGCACAAAATGTAATTAATCGTTTTAAATTCGACACATAATAGCAACACTAACAGCCGGCATATTCCTTATCTTTTGTGTTTATTGTAGCATGGGCGTATTCAGGGTAAACAAAGAGGAACACTTGCCCACCACTCTCCGGCTTAAGTAGTAATTCAAAATGAATTATAAAGTAATTAAAATTGTGCCTCCACACTGTTAGCGAGGTAAGAATAATAAATAAGTACCTAAAGTTTTTGGCAAATTTTTGAAATTATGTTTTCTCTTTCGAAATGTCTTCTAATGCTCTAGAAACTGACGGGTTTTGACAAAAAATATGCATCTAGTTCCTTCGACGCTTAATATAATATAAGTTTTTATTTAATCATGTCCAAATCTTTTTCTTTTTGTTATTTCAAAGATGACAAACCTCAAACGCGAGGTCTGTCGACTGGAACGCGAGGCGGGCGCTGCACGGGGCGAAGCCCGGGCAGCTGAAGCTAGGGCGCTCCAGCTGCAGAGGCTTGTCGATGCGCAGGCTGAGTAAGATTGTCATCTTTTCATATTTTTTTAAACTAGAGCAGTTTATTGGAAATTTCATATGAGAATTTACTGACGTTGCTCAGGGAGTGTGGCAGCTTTAAAGGCTATGTTCCGTGGCTTGAACAAACACTAAGTAAAATTGGATAGTAAAATATTGTCTATAATTTTCAGCCCGTAATCACCCACTGCTGAGCATAGACCTCTCTTCTTGTACGCCATTCATCCCGATCCTGAGCTAAGCTCATCCATAATTTATCCGTGATGTTTACAATATCGTCCACCCAATGAGTTCGAGGGCGTCCGACTACTCGTTTACCCATACGTGGCAACCAATCCGACAATGCTTAGTCCATCAGCCGTCACTCTGTCTGGCAACATGACCTGCCCAATCCCATTTTAGTTTTGTGATAATCTCTCCCAACGTCGAGGACCTTAGTGCGACGTCGGATCTCAACATTTTTGACTCGATCTTGTAATTTGATGCCAAGCAAGGCACGCTCCATGGCTCCTTGTGCCACTTGTATTTTACGCTCAGCCTCAACTGTGAGCATCCATGTCTCGGCACCATATGACATGGTGGGCAGGACACACTGATTGTACAGAAGGGTCTTGAGTCTCAGGTCTTCATAGTTGCATTGTGAAAACATTATTTAAGTAAATAAAATCATCTAAATCGTTAGAGCCGTTTATACAATAATTGCTCACTTAATAATATTCACCCCACTCTAGAAAATCCGTATATATATTTTTAAACAAGTTTTATAGACCCTTATCACGACCTAGGACTATAGTATCTTCTTATCGAGACGATTTCAACAAACGTAAACACAACGGGGATATCACGTTTTGTTAAGACGTTACTATGGCCAGCATCCGAGTCCATGACCAGATCAGCTCATAACATTATATTATTAAATAGTTATCGACACTAGGATACTACATAACTATTCCAAATTTCAGCCCAAACGGTCAAGTGGAAATAGTTAAAAATTTAGTTGCAAGCGAGTTAAATCAAGACTTTGTAATAATGGTTAATTTCGGTTTTTACTAGGAAGCTGCGTGAGCTTGAGTCGCTCAGGGAGAGCAGTGCAGTTGCTGTTGGTGATGAGGGTGGCGGGTCCGAGGTGGCGGGGTGTGCGGAGTCCCGCGCCGAGCTGCGCGTGCGACTCGCGGAGGCGGAGCGACTGGTTCGGCGACTGCGCGCAGACGCGGACCGCCAGCGCAGAGAGGTACTCGCCGCGCCGCCAGGGGGCGCCGTCACTAACCTCTTGTTTGACGGCGCGGCCGCCAAGCACGCACACGTACGTCGACCTGTGTCCCGCCTGACCAGTTTCATGCTAAACCACAAACACTCCCTCTCAGGGTTCACAACCTGAAGCGCGGTAGTTATCGTACCAGCAACGTAGAATTATCGTATGGAATCGTAGAACTGTCTTACTTTACCGACTTCCGCTCCGGAGGAGATTTTTTATCACGTAAAAAAAAATCTGATTTCCGATTTGATATATTTTTTTACTCTCTTATTCCATCTTCCACCACTTACGCCCGCTTTTTATGAATGCTTAATATTTTAAAATTATCCCACGACAATCATGTGCTATCGTACATTGTACAGAGAGGCATGAAATTGTCGTACATGCACGATGATTTTCGTACGGTTGTGACCCCTGCAGACTCTCTACGTGACGTGAGGCGACGTGCACTCTGATTTTACGCGAGCTGTTTATTTAGTACATTCGATACAAAGATTCACCAGTACTAGTTATTTATTAAATGTAGTGGTATAAGGCACCGAGCACAAACGAATGTTACGTTTTTGATATCTAAAATGTGTGCGTCCATGCGTTTAAAATATGTCAGAATACGTTGAAATAGAAATTATATTTATAATAATTAAACAGGTGTTTATCAGTCTCTATATCATCAAGAAATGCAACACATAAAACTTAATTTAAGTTAAGGTTTAGCAATAAATTACGTGACGCAAAAAAATACATTTTTATAGTCACCCATGTTACGTTATTTGTTACGTATTTCTTACATATTTGCTGATTTATCAACACTTGTTGGACACTCAGCTTTAACAAAATCTGCTGTTTATATATTTCTTTAAGTTGTAAAAATAATTTATAGCGGAAAGAAATAAAGATTGAATTCATGTTTGAATCCGTAGGATATAAGAAATTATATAATTTATAAGATCTTTTATGATCGTCAATATCTAGGTAAGGTCAGAAATTTGAAGGTGAAAGTCGTGGTGTGAAGCTGTGTCCGTTCTTGGTGCGTATCCGCAGAGCAACAAGTGGACGGGATAACCAAATTTCATTTTAAATTCCACCGTTGTAATGTGCCCTACAGAGCACTTGCAGAAATTTTACTGTTTTATTTATTGTCCCGTCCCCCATTCTGTTGTTTGTTCTTTTTTCTATTTTCATTTATAAAGAAGATTTATTAAATAATAAATTATGCAATTTGTATTGTGTTATAATAAATGGCTGATTAAATTTATATAAATGTGTTTAAAAAATGTTAAATATTATAAGCTAATTAAATTCCGCTTTTTAAAAACAAATTGGCTTTTGAATTCCATTTAATATTTCATTTAATTATTGGCAAACTAATTTGTAATGACACGGCAAATTGATAAAACATATTTTCTAAACCATAAAAATAAAAACTATAACTCACCAAAAATAGTGTTTACTTGGTACAGATTGGTGCAGTGTGTAAAATCATAATTTGATAGATATTAACCGCTCAAATACGTAAGATCTAAACATCTCATTCACCTAAGCGTGCATACGGGGCTTTAGTTTTTAATATAAAAGTCTATTTTCAAAATTCATTGATTTCGTTTCGATTTAGTTGCAGTGTATGAAGAATTCATTGCACGCAAGTTTGCGCGCCAGCGGCCTCGACGGTGGATACGGTTACCAGAACTTCCATTTTCCTTCTCTACACACGGCAGATTTCTGGCGGGACCCAGTTAGAGAGTAAGTTGTCCAAAAGAAGAATGCTCATGGATGATCGGATGATGGATGATGCCTGGGATGTAATCCCGTCTCATATTGCATCTAAGACAGTTTTTGTTCATAATATTCTGGATTTTTTCAGCTATTGTACAAATAGTTACACAATTGTTTTCGTTAAGATAATGTTCAATTATGAAATATGTTCAACTAACATGTAGGAGGCGCCATCTACTAATAATCTGCTGAATTAACATGAAAGCTGTTAGTTTGTTTACGTTTTACAATATTCCAAGCGTTCATAGGAGTCAGCTAGTTACACTTATTTTGTTTTATACATGAGAAGATAGATAATATCCTTTAACTTTAACTTTAACTCTACAAGAAATAAAAGCAAATATTAACAACGATGCCTAACGCTATTGATTGAAAGGTATTATATTCTTTAATAATATTTGTATAAATGATATATTACAGGGATTACAGTGTGGCCGGGAGTCGAGGACGGAGCACACGACGGCCGTTAATACTACCTGAGCTCACTGGACAACAGATCCATCGTTCCACTATTTATGCAAACAGTAAGTTTGTCCACTGTAATCAAAATTTAAAATAAATGTTCACAGTAGAATTACTTGCCCATTTATGGAGAATTAAGAAATAATGTCACAAAGTTTTCAGAAGTTGTCCTCTGCATTTCAAGAGCAATCTACAAAGATTTTAGCAAGATTATGTATACGTGAAATTTATCCCAATTGAATAGCCAAAAATTATTACTATTAAAATGTACAAGTATGATTTGAGAGCTACATTGTCTTTATACCCAGATCACACGCGACCTCGAGCAAACGGTTACGAAAATAAATCCAAGAAAATTCAACCTACTACCGTCGATGCCAGTGCAACCAAAAATCCAGATGAATCACAGGGTAATTTATTCAAATTTATTTTTATATACTATATCATTTACTCCTATATAAAAAATTATAAACGGCATAGTCTGAGAACAATACGTGATGAGAATATCGAAAAAAAGGCATAAGGTATACAGACTCTTGTATCATCACACTAAAATATATTGATTTTAATAAACTTATTGACTTATATTACTAGATTTCATTTGAAATCTATATTTACCCTTTTTATAGAGACTTATGATTCATATGGATTATCGAAACTAAATTTAACTAAATTTCACCTACAAGCAAAGTACGGTGATGATAATCGATCAAATGCTCTGGTACTCCTTAGCAGAAAACTGCTTAAGCTTCGTCATGCAAATAGTCGGATTTGATTACATCGTATCGTTAAGAAGTTGTTTCGGATAGAACAACATAAATGAATGCTGAACTAAGGGTTCAACGTATTGGCTTAGGTACAGGATAGTCATCAAAGCGCTATCGTTCCTTGTGGATCTCCATGAAGTTAGTTCATTTGCCCATACTGCGAACAGCCGTCGCTGTCACAGCAAAATTCACGGGTCCTGCTTGACTATTTTTTTTTTTAGAAATGTATAGACCTATCGTCAGCAGTACCAAGTACTTAGCTTGTAGTGTAAAAAGTGTCATACAACATTGTTGTAAACCATGATGAGGAAAAAATAAAAAAGCAACGAAAGCGAACTAGTAGGGCATTTGAACTGGACTGTATCGCAACCATCTCACACATTTTTTGATTAAAAAACGTAAAATAACTGTAATAGTAAGTCATTTCGTGTTACGTATTGGAGCCAGCCAGTGTATTCAGCTACCTAGTGAATTTTATCGTAGGTAGGAGGTAGGATACAGAGAAATCTCCTAGGAGATTTCTATCTACTTGGAGCCGTCCGACTAGTGAAATACATCCACCCTACAGAGGATCGCAACCAACAACCTTGTGTTGTGTTCCTTCAGTGAGTACTTTTCAGAGCTCCTTGGGTTAGAGGAGTTCAAGATCAGTAACGCGCTAGTGATACCTATGGTCTCGAAAAGCGTCCATAGAATACGGTAGCCGCTTTCCATCAGGCGGACTGCAAGCTTTTTGCCAACTTAGTTGTAAAAAAAAGTCGGTCAAACTTTGTTTTCCTTTTATTTTCCACTTTCAGATAGCCGTATTATATCGACAGAATTAACGAAAATAAATCACAGATGTAGCATGAACAGTATCGCTACATATCCTGAACTGAAAATTGTTGTAGCGAAATTGATACCGCACGGAAACGGTAAGATAGGATGGGAAACAGTGTCTATTTTTATATTTTTTGGGGTGAAAGATATGATTTTTTTGTGCCTAACAACAGATTCGAGGTTTTGATCCATCCTGCAAAGTAACGTTCCGGTTCCACGTAGCTCTGAGCAATGATTTGTTTTAAAACTAACTTGTTGTGTAGATATGGCGTTAACAATGAATTGTGGTTTAACAAAATTTTATTTAACTACTACTAACCGGCATGGGCGTAACCAAGAACGGGCAGGGGGAGGTAGCTGCCCACCCTAGCATAGGGTTGCTAATAGCTCGGTCGGATTCGGAGTGCACCCTAAGAGTAATAAATAATTTTAAGGAACGTTGCATTAAAACCATCGTTGTTTAACATTACTTTGCCCTTGCCTGCCCTCCCTGGCCAAATTCCTGGTTACACCCATGCTAACCGGTAGCAAGAAATATTTATTGCTATATATTAGAGATGTGGCAAGAAGTAGATGTTTGTCTTTGCAGAGACTCGCATATGAAATGTACAATTCCCAGTGAACACTTTATTTTAGATTTTATAACGTTTTAGGGCTGTACCTACTGCATGAAGATAAGGGATATTTTGTCTATGAAATAGCTTAATATTTTGCTATGCGAACTTTTTTCATATAATGTAGTCTATTTGTGCTTATTGATATTATTTTATAAGGGAAATGTAGTCATATTCATTATTTATTCGAAATCATAACCATTGACATGACATTAAGACTTAGGGATCTAACCCATTTGCTAGCTTATTATCTCCAGCAGAAACGCGATACCATAATTGGTAACTAAATGTTTGAACTTATTTGAAAACTCGTCATAACCCAGGATAACATAAGAATATACCTTACATACCGTGCTATAATTTGTAACGCAGCTTTTATCCTTCAGCGAAAATTCAACTTCATCGAGTCATAATTGCTTCAAAGTAGAATGTAGTCATCAGTGTCGTGCGATAATTATTCCTCATTGGTTCCAGTAACGAGTAGTTCGGGCGGAGCGGGAGGAGATAACGGTGAGGGGGCAGGCCGCGCGCGCGCTCGTCGCCACCATCATCGGAAGCAAGCCACCGATCACACATAACTCATGACGTCAATACCACTTCATCTCTCACAAATATGTACTCGGTAACGCAGCTTACAGAGATTACCAACTCCATTCTAAGTACAGAGTAGACCTTATCCGATTACACATCCTTGTAAGCCTCGGCAATGCAATGGATGCTCAAAAGGTCTAGTATTCCTTTTGATATTTTTATAATACAATCAAATATTTCATTTTTTATACTGCCAATCAACGTCCCTTTGCGTGCTACGTCTCTCGGACATGTATGAAATATAACGAAAATTTTAAAAATGGATACTGGTTTCTCAGGGCGTTTAGGGAGGAAAATTACCTCATAATTTCTTGGGAAACATTTCTCTATACGAGTTCAAACCGCAGCAATAGTTATAGATAATGTTAGAAAATACAAAACAATGAATATCACTTCCCAAAGGTCACACGGACATTCCAATTTATAATCTAGTCAGTTCTCAGCAAATTTGTTATACGAATCAAATATTGATTCTGCCAAGAAAATAATCAGTTATTTTACCTGCGGCCCGTCGCTAACATAACGACACATTAGTCTTCGCAAGCGGTGCTCCTTTATAATTATTATTCGTAACAATATACAGAAGAATACCTAATTTGCTTTAACCTGGAACATGCCATGTATTTTGTACATATTTTATTATTTTAGCTTAGTAGCTATGTGTATAGGGTTTGTTTTTATTTGATACGTTTGATACTACTGCGCAATATTACTTATTATACCTAATTACTTGCTATATCTAAAATACTGATATGTTAGAAACGTTTTAAAAATATGACGAAAGACGATAACGTTATTATATAATATTATTTGTTATATGTATAAACATGAGTTGTTATTGCAATGTAATAATTTTTATTATTTATTTGTATAACTGTTTGTTTAAAAGAACCGTGTTTTGTGATTACGTTTTAACTATAGTGGTCATACACCATGTCAAGCATGTAAAGGGGTTTTGTCAGACATATAAATAAATAAAAAATCTAACGAAAATCGTAACTCGGAGTCTGGTTATAGAAAATAAAAATATATATATATGATGTGGCGTAATTTACGCACGAGCCCTAATGAAATGAGCAAAAAATATGATTAATTTTATGATATTGGTATATGCAGAGATTAGGTAAAAACAAGGTCTCTGGTATATGATAAGAACATATCAAAATTTACATAGTACGTCATTTTAGACTTTTCACAAACTTACATATGAATACTTGAAATCCTATTTTAATAAAATATCGTACTAAATCTGATTCATTGTTTTTGAATTAATTTGTAACATTACAATAAAGCGAATAAAACTTGTATTGAAACATTTAAAATAATTTGCTTACACGAGTGTTGGTACTCAACGTGGGTCCTTTGCCTGGACAATCCTCCTGATGAGTTTTTGGAAATAAATGATAGAACTTAGATACTGTCAAGATGGATTTGATTCGTCGAATATTAAATTCAAGTCACGTCTGTGTATTAAAATTGATAGGAATGCTTGTCAGATAAAGTTAATATCAAGAATCTATACTGTATGGTTTAGCAAGAAAATAAAGTTTAAAATCAAGAATAAAACAAATTTATCAGCGACCAGAATGAATCCGATAGCACAAACAGTTTTTATGATACATTCCCATTTACTAGGCAACTAATAAGGAATACATTTAGATTGTAAAATTTTCTTTTTTTTTCTTTCAATATCTGACGATGCGATTTTTTAAGAAATGTGAACATATATTCGTCTTTAAAGCATCGTTATTTATCACGAATCGTTAGTTAAACCAGACCACAATTCGGTTTGTGATTGTGAACAATTCTCCGACGTGTCAACGGACCGTAATAGGACAAATGGAAAGTTCAACAAAAAAAATATATAAAAAGTTCTCTTTGGTATGTTTTAAACGTATACCATATAAATAAATTAACAAATATATTTAATTAGAATAAATAAATTCAAATTATAATTAATTACCTAAAATATTTCAAAGAAAATGAGCGTTTGATCATATCTGGAACTTTTTAAACTCAAGAAGTAATGAAGATTTATAATATACAAGAACTTCAGCTTTACTCGGTTTCCAGACGACAAAACTCTTTGATATATAGGTAGTAGGCAGGGAGGTACACTCATGTACAAACTTTATTATTATTAGCAAATTTTTTAACTTGGACTCTTGTTATGTAACACGAAGCGATAACTTTTCGTAGTACTGTGTTTTTATCAAGGCATTGTTATATATTTTTGTAAATATACAAATATTTCGATTTGCAAATGAGAATAATACATAAACATAATATAAGATGTTCAGATTTAATACACAATAAAGTGTGTATTCACGGCGCGCTTTCAAACGGCTCAATTTTAAATCTTTATAATATTTGGATACACGTACGAAATGAACATTCCGCGACAGAGGTGCCCTCTACGATCGTTCAATTAATTAGTATATAAATAGTATCTTTTTACCTTGAATGCTACATTTGTGAGAGTAATATGTAAACATATTAAACGCTATAATTATGTAGACTTATCCATTGTAATCTAATTTTAAATAAATAACTATTATTAAAATATTATAATTATTTATATGACAAAATATATTTATTGCTAAAGTACACATTGAATTGTTTTCATTCCACACAATTTTCAAGCATTTTATTTAAATGATTCTATTATTATGTTACATTTTCCCGCAAATTGGTTTGTGTAATTTTCTTACTATGTAATTTATTATCGGTTCATAGGTTTAGTCGTAAAAAGGCAAGTAACCATTTTCTTATAAAACTAAGATGACAAACAAGCGTACGGCTCGCCTGATGGTAAATGGTTACCGTAGTCTATGGATGCTTATAACATCAGAAGTATCACTGGCGCGTTGCCACCCTTGGACCCCTTTTCCACAATGAGCTCTAGGAACCTTAGTCATCGCAGGAACATAACACAAGGTTATTTTAGTATTAATAGTATTACTGAAGCTTTATCTATCAGCTGTGCTTAATGATATTGGATTCTAAACATACGCTTCCGACTACAGACGATTATTTAAAAATTCGCGTATACGTGAAAATATGTTCACCGTCAGCTGATGGCGAAAGACAATACTGTGAGGAAACCTGAACGCTTCCGTAATATTCTCATAGCATTTGTCTAGTGGGAAATTAAAACGAAAGACGAGGTGATTAAACTCATACCTTGCCTCAAGAACGCGCCTTTGCCCAACAGTGGGACATTTATTAGTTACTAGTGTGACAAGGGCCGACGTCCTCTAACCAACACGTCATATTGAATATCATATTTAATATAGTGGGGTATTTCCATAACTCCCCTACTGGTAGTGCGTTGACATTCATATAAGTGACTTTTTAGGACCTAAAGTGGTCGGACTGAGTGCAAAGAACACCTATTGGATCCTAACATTTATCAATACTAAGCTTAGCGTGTTACCACATCGTCACTTAAGACTATGTGAGGTTGTGACCATAACGTTAAACCTAACAACGATAATTAAAAAAAAACACTTATAAACCATTGTTTTGATGAAACAAATAGGGGAGGAGGAGGTAAGACGGGGTAGCGGGTAAGACGGGGTACCCAGAGAAATTCACAGTTCAAATTGACCTATCACGTTCCTTCATTCATCGTTCGAGGCACCACCATGACACTTGTTGGTCGCCCGGTGGTTAGTGTTTCACAAGTGCACCGTGTCCAAAAAAAATAAAAAAATGTGTTTTACTGCAAATTGTTTATCATATTTTCTTCTGGTTTGACACGTGACTGTGGTTTGTTAAATAATGTTAGCTGGTGACGTGTTGCTGTGATTGACGCTTAAACTAACCTGTAATAAGGTAGGCATTGCGTTTCCTTAAGATTGTAGGCTGCTTTTTTTTGTTATTTTTTTTTAATAAAATGGCTCTGCAGGCAAGATGGGGTAACGAATAATTTTGTTCTTGTTTCTTTCCCGTAAAAATGAGTTTGTTTTTTGTGAGCTTATTATAGTTTGCCTTTTTGGAATGGTTAGGGATTACAAACAGAAGACGTAAACAGGTTGGGGTCATAGTTTCAGCAGAACGAGGACAGACGGTAACGGTCGAGATATGCTTCAGTGCAGCTGGAAACTACATGCCACCTATGCTTATCTTTCCAAGAAAAAGGATAAATCCAGAGCTGATGGTGAATTCACAAGCTGGTGCTTGGGGCACATGTAGTGTTTCGGGCTGGATTACTTCCAAGCTGTTCCTCCAATGGTTTAAGAGATTTGTGAATTTCAGTGGAGCATCTAAAGAGAGACCCGTGCTTCTTTTACTGGATGGGCACAGCACCCACACTCAGAATATTGACCTGATAAATGAAGCCAGAGCTCATGGTGTTATAATCCTATATATCCTTATAATCCAAGCAGAACAAAATCCATCTGACCAGCAGACGCACTCCAACCAGCTGAAAACCCTGTATGTCAGAAACCAGACACATCACAACCTTCCAATTCCTCTTACTAAAAAATCCTCTCGTGTTGCTTAATAGCATGGAAAAACAGCCATTATCACGTTGCCTCCCTACAAACAAGAATTGGAAGTCATCGCCCAGAAAAAAAAATATGCCGAACTGAAAAACTAGAGAAAATAGAAACAAAAAAGAGAAAAGATGAATTACAGAAAAAAACTACTACAAAAGCTCAAAATAAAAAATCAAATAAGAATAGCCGATTAGCGAAAACAGCAAAACGACGAAGAGTCTCATCATCTGGAGTTGAAAGTGAAGAAGAGGGCGACACACCATGTATGTATTGTGAGGAAGTATATTCCGTTTCCATATCATGCTCATTATGTGGAAGATGGGCTCATAATAGCTGCGCAGGAATAGATGATGATGATGACGAAGCCACCCATGTCTGCGAGTTCTGCCAGCTGAAATAATCATCTTTCTTTGTGATCATTCTCATCACCCCATCTTACCTCAGGGGGGTACCCCATCTTACCAGCACCATGGGGCAAGATGGGGCAAAACACCTTTTGTTTATTTTATTTTTTGTCTCTTAAATGTGTTACCAAATGTTCCTAATGACACCAAATATTAGAATAATATTAATTAGTTGTTAATTAAAAAATAAATATGATTGTTTCACTATGTATTTTTTCATATTATTTGCCTTTAAAGCTT
The DNA here is from genome assembly GCA_947532125.1 of Saturnia pavonia. NCBI lineage: Eukaryota > Metazoa > Arthropoda > Insecta > Lepidoptera > Saturniidae > Saturnia > Saturnia pavonia. The sequence continues at coordinate 16,920,502 of OX383906.1, forward strand.
AAGTACCCCATCTTGCCACCCTGTCCCCTATATTATGTAAATATGAGCTAAATCGGTCAAGGCGTTTGAAAGTTGCACGATCACTAACAGACGCACACAATATTTATATATAAGATTATTTTAATTTATGTTAGAAATAAAATAACACATCACAATAAATATTATTTTATTAATTGAACAAAGAATTCATGATTAGGACATACATTAAACATGTTCCCCAACAGCCATAACACATTCTCACTCACCCTACTGTCATTCAACAATTTCTTCACACAAACACTCAGGTTCCTACTCACTAAATTATTTAAAATTTCCCCAAACACGTTAATATCATCAAAATTGGCTAAAACTCTAATCAGATATACTAAATGTTGAATATTTCCATCATCCAATATTCTCATAGCGATGTAAAAAGATTCTAGAATTTCCTTAATGTACTCCCGTTTGACGACATCCGCTGAGAAGTCTTTATGACATAACAGAACGAAGAGAAGATATAAAGAAGTTGTGGTGACGGGCAACTCTTGTAGTTTCGAAAGTATCCCATGAAAGTGTTTAGTGCTGCAATTAAATAGGTTTTTTTATAGTAGCTCGGTGAATTCTACAGCGGCCACCGAGAGATCGGCAATCCATCAGCGGCCGCCGCTCATGAAATGCTTATAAAACACTTTTAAATTTTCAATAAAACTTTGTTACAATATACCCTATTGTGGCTTATGTATAAGAGATAGGATATAGTATCGCAGTTTTTTTTTTTAGATGTACTAAGGAACAATATTTTTGTAGAACATTGTATTTACGTATCACTAACCATTACGCCAGCGCGCGCGGATAAAGCAGTTCGGGTGCGCTATTTATTCTGACTTACTTACTAAAAATCAATATTTAAGGCTAGCTGAGAGGTGTAGCCTAATGATAGATAGCCTTTACTCTTGAATCTGGCTATCATATACAATAATAATTTTTCAAATCCGACTGGTAGTTCCAGAGATTAGCGTGTTTAAACCAACAAACTCTTCCGCTTTATTATATTATAGTATAGATATACAATTGGTGGGTGGTACATGTAGCACACGGCAATCGTGTCCAATTAGTACGCGACTACCGTACACCAGGTGTAACACCCTTACAGTGACACGATCAGCCGGTGTATATTCAGATACCAAGCGGGGCGGAGTAGGGTTCGCAACCACAATACACATAGTAAGAAACCCTACAGTGTGAGTCACTTTTGGTTCGTCACGTTTCTGTATCAGTGAGTGTACAACCAACTGCTAAGAGGCGTGCAGGCTGGCATGACAGCGACAATCGTTAATGGACAATGCAATGCAGAAATGATGGCTCAGTAGTAGCTTGTACGAACACCATGTCTATCGACGTGGATTCGAAACCCTGCAGGGAACGTAAGCTTTCGGCCGAAGAAAACATAGTGATGAAACCACAGCATGGCGGTTGGGCATTTTCTAATGTCTCCCCGGCTACCTACCATCTACAAATAGAAATTTTGTTGTCAAGTATCTACAGACGTGTTATGGTAGCTGCAGTTGAAGCCAGTCCTCGCACTAGGCTTAGAATGTTACCATCTTTACCCATATCATCACTTAACATCAAGATTGTTCAGGTAAATGTAAATTCCATTTAGTATATACCGATACCCTTCTCTTGTAAATTTATTAATAACTAGCAGAAACTGCAACGCATTGCTGTTGCTCAGATTTTTTTTTTAAATCCGATTGCTAAAATATTTTACAGTATCTCCCACAGCTAATATGAAGATTGACTGAAAATTTCATCAAAATAGCTGCAGCCGATTTGGAGTGTATAGGGAACGTACATACAATAATGCATTCTTATATATAAAATTTTTAAATGATAATATAAGAGGATCACCTCAAGTCATCTTTCAATTGATATGAAAATAGTGTTAACGCTTCAATTGCTGCATCACGCAGATCCTGATTAGGGACAGTTAACTGGTCTGTCAGCTTTCCGATTGCACCCTGAGCTATCAGTAACTCACAGGCTTTCACTCCAGATCCTGCTAAGTTGCCTAAAGTCCATGTACATGTTACCTAAAATTAAATCATTTTTATATATGTTTATAAATAAAAATTTGATCATAAAAATATTACATCGATTTTATAGCAATAAATAAATAAAGTTAAGTGAAATCTTAAAACAAAGGGATTGTTTAGGTTTAGAATGCATTTCGGTGTTAGTGTTAATATTGAATCTGTGCTAATGACCTACTGCTCATACTATTGACTTTGATATTTACCCACACTATTGACAGGGTATGATAGCAACAGGTGGACTCAATGACCTGTTTAAAGCATGCAGTAACACTCTTGAAGGGATATTATCATTCGAGCTATCGGACAATTCGTAGTCAGCCATTATTCTTCTAACAATATGATTATATTACACATGTATTTGCTATGAAATTATTTGAAGTTATAAATACTTATCATTAAAAAAAAAACGTTTATCACATCTGTAACTTATATAAAACTTAAAATATTCATCAATTTTCAGTGATCTTGCCAATAATTATTAGGCTTTAGAGGCTGATGTTTGTGATGTTCAACTATCAATTATTTTTATTACTTTTTACATTAAATCTGTTATAAAAACAAGTTTGTAAAACCCAACATGTCTTCTAAACCAATGGTTGCAACATAAAAGAGTTGAACTTGCATTTCTAATTTCCAGATTATTGTAAGCCTATGTTAGGCGAATATAGCAAAAATGTAAAAAACCTACAATATTACATTTCTAATGGAATTAGAAAGTACAATGACATTCCAGAAATTGTATTGTAAAATATAATCCTTTAACTTATCTATTTCTTTACTGTTAATATTATCCAAGTATGGAACTTACAGCAAGTTCAGTATTAAGATTGTTGAGAGCAGCTATTAAGTATGGTCCAGTGGCTTTAGCAATAACAGTACCAGCTCGACTGTCACCAAGAGCGAGATTGCAACAGCAACCGGCTGCCTCACGCTGTCTTCCTTCATTGTGACCTGCAATTTATTTCAAATTGATTGGTAATTAAAAAATATTATAAAATTAAATGTATATCAGAAACATGTTATGAGAAATAATAGCAAAGAAGTAGGTAGTTTTAAATGAATACTCTGTGGAGAAATTCAAAGAATATGGTTTACAACTATGTTCCGTGGGGTGTGGACATAGTAATTGGTGGCACTCTTTGCACTAACATACATCTAGAATAAGTTAGCCAGGTCTAGGAAGGAAGGAAGTCATCATGATGAAACCATAGCATGGTGGAAGAACAGTTTCTAAAGCCCATCTGGTGTGCTACCACCCTTAACTTAAGAATCTGTTGGTGTATACCTATGTGTTCTGTTCTGGTGCATTTGAGAGCCTGCCCTGCAAATTATATAAACAGTTCTCTAGCTATAATCACACAAACAGACTGATAGACAGAGAGCTATTGTTTATCATAATATTCACAGATGTTTGTTAAACAGACAACATTGAGTTTGTTTGTTATACAGACCTGAAAGCTCCCTCACCAGTCCACGTAGTGCACCCTGTGTGTTCAATACTATTTCTATATTCTTTTCATCATCAATTAAGGCGTTTTTTAGTTTCCGTAGCTCGGAAACCGATACTAGTGATTTTGTCTTAAGGTTATTTGCTATATCTGTGACATTTTTTGAAGATATACTAGAATTTAAGTGAAATTAACATTACTGTGTGTTTTAAATTCAATATCTGTAATAATATACCTCTTAACATTACTTTACTAAAGTATAGCACTGAGACTTATTATTCAACCCAAAAAATAAAGAAGTTTGCTTACAAAATCTTTAAATTTAAAGCAATTATATGATACAGAAAAAAACACTCTCTACTAGGTTTTGATATGAAATTTATTAAGTTATTGTCCGGTTCATACATAAAGATTATTTAAACCTTACTCACCTCAAAGTTGACAAAGATCTATGCAGGTCGGTTTCTTTGTCTTTTAATCTTCGACGATTTATATTCAGAATACTTCTGTTAGATTCTCTAATTGTATACAACGCTTCTTCCATTGTCGCTTTAAAATTGGGTATCTACCCACAGATTTACCTAGAAATCTGTCTATATCTAGTATATAGGTATAAGTTATAGCTAGGTTTTACAAAAGTTAAAAACAGTCAAAAAACAGTAAAAAGCACAAAATATATGACTTTTGGGCTGCTTGGTTGTTTATACCACAGAGTACTATATTACTACTACTGGTTTATACCTGTACATCTGATAGTCTGTGGTTGTTTGGTTTGACTTTGTGACATTAGGACTGTTGATAAAACATCGATATATCGAAATATCGATTTTATTATTTATAAATATCATTATTAATTAATTACTATACCATTTCCATTTCTTTATTTTCTCGATGACAGTTTCTGTGGAAACTTGAACGAGCGTCTTTTTTACATTATGTATACATTATTTAATAAAAATATGACGCTTTCGCACGTACAAGGTCATAGCAGAGTCGGAGAAACTGATAGGGATGGAGCTATGGATAAACGTAACACGATAACAGACCCGATATTTTTTTGCAAAGTGTAAGAATTTAAACTATTGCCGGATAATTTTGTACAAATTTACTAACTAATATTACAGTTCATTACAAGATGTAATTGTATTATGTTGATTATTTATTTATTTATTTTAATCAAAATCTGATTAATCGTCACTGTCACTCGATGAGCTCTCCCCAACATTTATTATAAGTTCCTATACTTTCTATATTATCGAATACCACATGAATTACCCAATCCAACGCTACAATGTTTTGGTTTCTTCTCACAATTTTTTCCCAGGGTTCCGCGATTACTTCCGCACATACATTTTTTAATAAATCTAACATCTTGTTTGCCGTAAAAGGGGGATATGGTATTGTATCGAGCGGCATGTCATTTGATTTGTGCCCATATTAGTTCTATTGCATTGTACTGGAAATGATACGGCGGAAATCGAAGAACCCAATGACCACATTCGGCAGCTATTTCGTCGGTGATATATCTTTTAGGGAGGCTTTTTTCGATTTTAAAATATTCACTAATTGTACTTTTAATAAAGTATTATCCACATTTTCGCCATGACATTGAATAAGGAAAAGTGTCACTAGTAGCATGCTGAGTGGCATGTCAGGTGATGTTACGTCACGCCACGCGAATGGGCAATGGGCACTGCTCCTTACATTTCCTTTGAATGTTGATGCTAGTGACAAGTTACGCGCCAGATCACACGTCAGATCACGAGTCACGTTACTTAGGTGGACACTGGGCCTTAAAAGTATGTTTCAAGTCGCAAGTGTAGTTATCTGGTTGTCAACTGCCAAAGACGCAGCTAAATGCAGGTCCCACATTTGTTGTTATGAAGGCTCCATTTCTCTTTTTCTTAAATCTGCGATATTGGTCCTAATTTTCTCAAGACGTGGATATAATAATAAGTTAATAATCATAATTTAATAAAGATTAATTTTAACAGAAACGAATGTATGTATATCATTATAATATTTATTTAAAAAATCCATTAGTTACATAGAATATATTTTTTTAGAAATAGTAATCCTGGTAAAATATCCCTTTTGTTATATATAACATAATATTATTTTTAGGATTGCACAAGCACCAATTCCTTAGTTAAAGTACTACAAATACGTATTGGATATTTCTGATAAAATGGCCAAGTCCTCACTATATCGGATATCGTAGAATTCATGATATCCAATAAGGGTTTTTCATCCCCAAATTCGTTTAACAAGCAGCTCAGTATTTCGATCGGAAGGAGTCTTCTGAAATAGTAGTAATTGTAATAATATTTATTTATACTTTATTAAGTATGATCTTCTTGACAAGCTTATTGGTTCAGAATTATTGCCTACCATTGAACCGGTATGTTACTGATTCGATCTCATAATAGTACAGACTTTTGTACATTATTAATGACTTTGTTTTTCTTTATTTACATCATAATATTTAAAAAAATCTTCAATATTTCACGTAGCATCAGAGTGAAAATATTTTTTACTATACCAAATAAATTAATAATTATAATAACCTAATAATTAAAAAAAAATTATAATATAACAATATTATTTAAAGATTGAATTTATTGATATTCACCTTGTAAAAAACTAAGAGCTACTTCAAAATCATAATAATACATTACCTGAATTTATTAAATATATTTTTTTTATTTTTAAGAAAAAATTCTTTTTTACTGACTTCCTTTGTTCATGGTACAAAGTGTACAAACACGATTGGGTTTCCAAATGTGTATTCACTATACAACTCATTATCGCTTGAGTTGTTGGTTCTGGGTCGTGTGTTATTACCAATAATTGTATGTTATTTGATTTCCATACTTTTAGTTATTTATTTATTTATTCTTTGTCGATAGACGCGGTTTGTTTGAGCTAAGTGATCATTGCTTCTAGCGTAAGATAGAAGTCATTACTATACCAATACATGTGTATTTATTTGTACTTGCTACTTACGGCTCAGGACGTGCATACGATATGACAGAATTCGGTATGTGGAAGTTCAGAATGTCGGGATACATCAATGGCTCACGTCTGTTTGTGTAATCTGGTATCTGAAAGTCAATATTGCTTAATAGACCGCTAAAAATGTATTGTAATAACTTTTTATTAATATTTTTTTTACTTTCTTTATTGTACTAGCTGTGCGCGCAGCTCCACTTGCGTGGGCTTTTTTTTTTCGAACTGACTATACTGTTTAGCCTTAGGGTCCCTGGAGCCTTTACGGCTTTGACAGTTTTACCGGGCTTGGGGGCGAGCGCTTAAGGCACTCAGCCACGAAAGCTTTGCAACACCATCTGAGGGTGCCAAAGTGGCCGAACCGCGGCTCGGGCTGTTGCGCGTATGCAATTAAGTCGCGATCTGACTATTGCGTGGGCTACAAAATGCCGTCGGTCGAGCGCACGCGCAAATCGTGCTATCCTCGCTGCAACTTATGGCGGTCATCTGCCAGTAATTTTAAAGAAAATAATGCTTATTGCGTGTGATCCTTAGAGGAGAGACATGTGCTATTACAAACTTTTTTTCAGGTACAATTATGTAGAACATTAATTTGATATATCTCTTATGGTTTATTCAGCGTTAGCCATTTAAGAGCCCCAAAAGCGACTTTTTTCTGAATTGATTCAATATTATCGTCACTGCTTATTTCATATATTACTTAATGTAACAAAATATACCATGTAACCTAGCCAGATAACAAAGCTATGAGTTAAAGAAAAAGCCGAGTAGGTAAATCTGATAAGTGGTTTTCGCTTGAAAAAAACATACCTAAACTGTCAGACAGACAGAGGTTATAATATGTATGGATGCATATAAAAACGTAAAGGTTAAATATAAATATATATTTCTTATTTGTCTTAAACATTTCTACCTGGTTCACCTTAATCATTTCGCTATCATACAAATATAAGGCCTCGTTTAAAGCTTCAAATGAGTATAACGTAGGAGTAACCAATGGGAGACGTCTGTTTGTATCATGCACACGCACATAAACTACACACACGAAGAAACACACACACTCACGCTCGTGCACACACGTGCACGCAAGCCCGCATACACATACACACAAAAACACTAAAGACATATTTCAAATTTAATTAGTAAAATATTTTCAAAAGATAAATAAGCCAGTGGTAGAATTACCTCGGATATATATATGATTGGTTTTCCTTTCAGTGTAGCTGGTAAGTTTACAGTAAAGTTTGAAGTGAAAATATGTTCTCTATAATCAGAGTGACTGTTACCTCTATATATCTCTGTTTTAGCCATGAGAGCTATTGCCACTGCACCGTATTCAGTGAAGTCTCGCTGAAAGACTGCAATTGAATTGCAAGTCATTTAGATTCTTATACACAAAGACAGTTACCAACAACTTGTACTTAATTGTTGTTAGAAATTAATATCTATATTGACAAACCCGACATTTTCGGATCCATAGAGTAATCGTGATAACGTAATCGTGGGATTCTTTTCCGAACGATCGGTAGCATAATCTAGTTTTATTCTTTTCCTTTATACGGAGTGTGATGTACTAAATTTTATTATTATCTTGTCGTACCGATAGACAAACTTAAAGTGTCTTGGTCATTCAAAATCTACTTTAAATTTCTTAGGACTAACTAATGGAATTCGCATAGCTTAAACCATGATGATCCATTAGAAGTTGCTCATGGGAAATACGGATCGTCTATAAAATGTTTAAAAGAACCATAAGACATTTGGTCAGTTATGTCTACTGTATAACTCTTATAATATTCAATCAATCAAACTGTATGCACTTCAGTGGAACTTACATCTTCTACAAACATCGCTAATTTCGTCTTCGTCTAAGTAATAATATTTCTCAACTTCGAAGCGAAATTTTTGAAAGGCTTTATCTAAATTGTGTTCGGTGTTGTCCTTGCCTCGATAGGATCTGTTATCAATAATCAGCATTGCGTTCTTTTTATATCTGGAACAGTGAAATTATAGGTACCTACTCTATGACCGAGTATAAACTGCCAAGAAGAGAAGAAAGATTCACAATTGATTTATGTGATATTTTATATTCAAAGAAATAATTCATAATAAACGAACACTTTACAAATTCTTGGGTCTTAGGCAAAAAGTACAGTAATCAGAAGGTATTCTGGTAGCAACAATGAGATAAATTATTTAAATATGATAAAAACAATCTATATAGACATTACCTGTCCAATTCATAAGTGTGCCTTGCTCTTGTTGTAATTCTCATAAAAGAATTATCCACAGAGTTGGTGTTAGCTTCCACTTGACTGTTGCTCGAAGTGGCTTGCTCACTGCCACCACCCTCGATTTGGTCTTTTGCCTCATTTTTCTCATACACTGGAGCGTTGAACGGTAGCGCGGCTTGTGTTACATCAACTTTTAACGATTTTTCTGTGCACTGTGGTGGCATCTTGAATATGAATGTTGTTATTAATTAAAATATAACGCAAGTTAATAATATACTTATTAGAACTTTAGTGATCATTTTATTGAAAATGTTCGATAGGGTAAACGCTTGGTATGATTACTTGTATTTTTCATTTCTAACAGCCCATCTGATTGTAAAAAGTAACCAATTACCTCTTAATAATTGCAACTCATGTATTGATACTACGTTACCGGACTTGCAAATAAAAGACAAAATAATAATATAAATTGCACTGTACCTTGACTCTATAAAATTTAAGCCAACAAAGATTGCAATCGCACAATATAAAAAGGCGTTGTATAAAACTGAGTAGATAAAATGCAATATAAATACCTATTGTCGTATATATCCTGTAAGACTATCTTGGAAGTAATCTTATCTTGTACGATATATTCTCATTTTTTTTATAATTGAAATTGACGATTCTGTCTCTGATAGAAGGTACAGTACATTCCGAACACAACGGCGACCACCAAGAGATCTAAATTCATCGGCGTTTACCGTTGTCATGCCGGCCTGCATAAATAACTCTTCACGTAACTTTTTTTTATTTTTTATTTTTAACAGCTATTCATCAACATATGTTATACGTTCTAATTTTAATTTGTATTCTTACATTGTTTTTGTTAAGCGAGGCGTCTCGTATTGATCTTCCCTTTGTATAGAGCTGATATTCCAGAGTATGAGTCGGACGCTATTGTATTTTGCTCTACGCTTACCGATAATTGAAAATAAAGCACGCGTCGAGTGATTGGTAGCCGATGATTCCTCTGATCAGATTACAAGTACAAACAGACACATTTTGCAGGCACAACCGATGTCGATTATTCTATTTATTTAAAAATGTTCTATGAAAAATAGCAACGAAGAAAAATAGCAATTTCACTGTTATCAATACTTATATATTAATATAATAACGCGGAAGAGGTTTTTCTCTGTTTAAACACGCTAATCTCTGGAACTACCAGTCGGATTCGAAAAATTATTTTGGTATATGATACTCAGATTCATGTGACTGCTATGTAATGCTATATAGCATTGCGCTACACCTCTCAAATAGCCTTAAATATTTTTGTAAGTCGGACTTAAACATCGCACGGACTGTTTTATCCACGGCAACTGGCGTAACGATTAATGATACGTAAAAACAATGTTCTACAAAAATATTGCTCCTTAGTACATCTAAAAAAAGTCCGGGATACCATATGTCTATCTCTTATACATAAGACACAATAAGGTAATTTATTTATTGATTTTTTTATTGAAAATTGAATAGTGATTTATGAGCATTATTATTAGGCATGGCATATTAATTCTTACGAACGAAAGTTACCACATCATCAAGACAATTTTATGAAGATAAACATTGCTCTTTATAGCATGTTATTTGGACATATAGTTTGGGAGATAATGTAAAATTAAAATAATTTAATACTCAGTTCGGATCTCTGCTATAGGTGTAGTAGCCTGATCGAGCTATGTGAGTTACGACGCATAACCCTGGCCGCAATATAAAAATATTGTCTATACTGAAGAATTATAAATCATCAATCAACGATTTCTTTTAAATTATACGCAGGTGCAACCGCGGGGCACAGTTAGCTTAATTATATTTAAACAACAATCATTTCCATGAATATATCAGACCATTTCTATTATAAATCAGATTAATTTATATTAATTAAAAGTATTGGTCAAAGATGTAAAAGTTATGATTCTATAGATTACAATTATTTCTACCACACTGAGCGGTAGCTATCGGAATTTATTTTATAATTTGAAAATATACAATAATTTACAAGTAAGAACGAGAAAGGAAGAAATGCCGTTAAAAAGGAACAAAACAGTAACCTACCCAACTTCCTATGAAACTCTTTATTAGATTAATAAGATTCTGCTAATCAAATGAATCGCTTTAGGTTAACAGCTAAAAACTATGAAAAACAGCAAAAACAATTTTGTTGGGTCTTACTAGCGTGCAATATTTAAAAAATACTTACAAAAGTTACTTAAAACACAAAATGTATTACAATCCTGCTAAAATCGCAATATCTTAGTATGCTTGATTACACTCGTTATAATCTGGTATTATTTGCCTTTGCTCCGTTATATAAAAATAAAACCATTGTTTTTTTACTTTTATTTGAAAAAGCGCGATTTGCGCATCCGCCTGTATCAATATTTTATTTCAATACTTTTCATAACTAAACGTAAAAAAGTATACAATCACATTTTCTCAAGACATGGATACAGTTTACACTTACACTTTTAATCAGATTTTAATAAAACAAAAAATATTTGAAATTGTTTTAATAAATATTTAATGATATCCATTAGTTAAACATAATATAATAAAATTATTTTATGACTTCATGAGTATGTAAACTAACTCCTTACTTACAATATTAGAAATAATTGTGAAACAATCCCGATAAAATATACATTTGTTGTATAGAACATATTTTTTAGGATCTCACGAGCACCAAATCTTTAGTTAAAGTACTAGTAATATGTATTGGACAATGGTGATACGAGTAATATGGACAAGTTTTTATTACTTCGGATATCGTTGAAGTCATGATATCAAGTAAGGATTCCTTATCTCCAGCTTCATTTATGGAACAGCTAAGCATACTTAGCGGACGGAATGTTCTGAAATGAAAGGAATCGTAATGTAATTCAGTGTTAAATAAACTATATTTTTAAGAATATTTGTTCTTGGCGCAACGTTGTTGCCTAACCGGGATTTTATAAGTTCGATCTCATAACAAGATGGACAATAATGTGCGTTGATTATGATTGATACTTCTGTTTTTTTCGTTATAAATTCAATAACATATATTTTTATCCATTCACGTACATAGCAGCAGAATGATTATTTTTTTAAATCCGCAATTATTATTATGTGACACCTATGCTAACAAGGCTAAAAATTTTTGATGACAGGTTATGCGACCGTGTATTTTTTTTTAAACATAATATACTGTTAAACGCTTCGCCTCAGCTACACCTGATGGAAAGTGAGGACGAGGCCGAATATGGTACCCGATATCTCAGTTAAAACTGATTCACTTTTATTTTGAAGACCTCTATGTTATATGAATCGGGAAAATACAGACGCGTATAGTGAGTTCCATTCAATTGCAGTTCGCATAATGAATGAAGACGCAAAGCGTTTTATGTGGATAAATGGAACATCAACTACGTATAAATGGAGACCCATACGGCCTCTGGTAGTCCTGTGATAGAATGGAGAGGGTGGACATTCACCACACATTCACCAAAGTGTAGCCGATAGAACACTGCAAGGCAAGCGCGCTCCTACGCCTAGGTTCCAGGCTATGCAGTTTTGCACCTGTCAATGATTCATCACTAATGAGCTTTCGAGCTCTTCGATCAATAGAGTCCAGAGTGGCCAGCTGATATTTGGCGGACCCGTCCCAGAGATGGTAGTAGTACTCAACACGGTCGTATTTGCGCTTGATACAGATTAAGGAGCTGCGCCGGTGTAAAGTACTGCTTCAGCCTGAAAAGAATCTCCAATTTTGTGGCAGCTGTTTTAGCCTTGGCCGCAATGGAGCGTATAAAATTTAGGTCTGCATTTAAATGTATCGTGAGAGCTCGAGGCAATCAGTAACCGGTATGGATACACCTTGGAGAGTTGGAGTAAAACATTGTGCTGTCACCGCGTTCAGTGGGTATACCGATTACCTTGCCGGCCGGCGTCTTACCCTAGCGTCCCTACAGAGGGCACTAGTTGTGCTATCAGTGGAGACCTACGCATCGCAACGTTTGCGCGGGAGTCGACGCCACTGGTAAAGTTCGGTGTTAGAAAGTCGCCTATTCTATCATACAAAAATACTAGCGACTTCCGTTATCAGTCAGTGTATCCGGTCTGAATTATATTATAAAGCGGAAGTTGTTACGGCACGCCATCTGTACATAGTTTTGATAAACAAGAATTGCAATATAAGGAATTGTTGAATAATTCGAAGGAATAGGGGGGTTTGCTCTTGTAGCTGATTGGAATTTGATTTTGTTTCAGATTCGATTTTACTTTTGGTTTGAACTCGATCCTACAAGCGTACTCTTGAACCAAACCGTATCGAAAATCAAGATCAAGTTATGATCGAATCATATTAACGTCGTTATCTATATCCGGTAACAGTACACACACACGTCACCGTAAAGTATTATAAAACTTTGATTGGATTCTTTTTATTCTAACATTCTAACGCCTCAAGAGTAATTTATTAATTTATTTATTGTCACATCAACGACACATTCACAAAATATCGAATTTACAATTAGTCATTCACAAGTTACGAACTGTGTGAATTGTATCTTTACAGATATGCACATCTTATTATTATATACCGCAGCACAATGAAAACAAAAACAAATTATAAATATCAAATTTTAAATTAAGTGAGTGATTATAACATGTAAAAAAGGCGGTTGTATTATCGTACAAGGTATAATAGTGTAAAGATGTCTCTCATGTTACTCTGATATCAAGCCTGCGACATTATGCTGAGTTATTTGTAAAACATTAAAATGTTATGTCAAATAATATTCTTGTGAAATGATATGGTAAATGTATAGGTACAGTATAGAGACAAACAAGGTTTTCTCAGCTAAACATTGATACTAAGTGTCCAGAGGTATTTAGATTAAACAAAATATAATAGGTAGGTACCTTGTTGTGTATTTAAAGCGGCAAACAAACGTACGCCCCTCTGATGGTAAGCAGTAACCGTAGCCTATGAACGCTTGTAAAACCAGAGGTATCACTTTTCACTTAACTTCAATTTCCCTACTGAAAGCGCTTTGGAAATCCTACTCACCGCAGGAACACACCACAAGGTTATTAGGCTGCCATCATTTGTAGGGTGGAGGTATTACACCCGTAGGTCTACCCCAAGTAAAAAAAATATCTCCAAAGAGATTTCTCTGTGCCGTTCGATTTTTCGCTTACGTTTATGTGACTAGGATTAGATGTTTGGGATTTGGACAATAGATTTGTTTGTTACTTGGTTATCATATTTTCAGTAAGGAAAACCGCGTCTAGTGTAACACAAAAGTCATTGCTATATACTTGTGTATGATTTGTACTTGGAACTTACGATTGACCACGTGAATACGATACGACAGAGGGCGGTATGTGGTAGTTCAGAATGTTCACATAATTCATTTGCTCACTTCTAATAGTGGGAAAATCTGATATCTGAAAATAAGTATTAATTAATATATCACTGCAAGTACTCTTGTAATAAGTTTTTATTTTATTGTTTACTAATACAAAAACGTTACTTCTCGTGGAAGATTTGAGAAAAGTGTATACTGTCTTCCACATTCATGTTCCGTAGTTGCCCGGCACAATATGCAGACTTACGGATTGTTCATGCTACACCGGGCCGGGTCCAGGCCGTATCTCTGTCTCCAACCTAGTGTAAAATGAATAAAGGATAATTCATGATATACCGGGCCGACTGCCGGCCGGCACACGGTCAGACCTTTTAGTATACTTTTGTATGAAGTCACCGGCCCCGGCGGTCCAAGCCCAGTATAGCTGTAAAAGCCGTAAAGGCTCCAGGGCCCCTAAGGCTAACAGTATAGTCACATCGAAAAAACAGGCCCCGGCAAGGTATAGCATTAATGACTTATAATAAAATATACTATTAATGTTTGATCATATCCTGGCCAGCGCCCGCCCCGATATATAACATGAAACATCCTTTAGAGAGGGGTCCGTTAACTTGTAAAGCCTACTTATCTCCGATATAGTTTTCCTTTTAATTTCATTATATATACTACTACCATTTTTTTTCACATATCCAAAACAACCATTTAGCTGGTGGGGGGAGGGGGCACGACCTAATAAAAATTAGAACTTTAAGCTTAATATTTCGCAAACGGATCCGTGAATCGAAAGATGGTATTCACAGACCCACAATATTTTTGAACGACCTATCCATTTACACCCCCATACGATGAGATAGACAAGGAAAAAAAAATTCTCACTTTACGTGTGGAGGAGATACCCTAAACAATTTTTTTCAAGTTTTCATTTTACCACTTTATCGGCGTGATTAATATGTATACCCATACCGAATTACAGCATTCTAGTACTCAGCGGATATACCGAAACTCTATGGGTTCCTTTTGACTTCGGAACCCTAAAAACAGTGATTGCTCAGTTCGGACACTATGTCGATCGACGTGAGTTCGAACTCCGGCAATAAACCTGAGCTTTCGGTGAAGGAAAACATCGTGAGGTAACCACAGCATGATGGTAGGGCATTTTCTAATGCCAGCCTGGCTAGCTAGTCCAAGCAGTGAATCTGTCGCCAAGCACTTTTAGGTGTTCCGGAAGCAAGTTGAGAACTAGTCCTTCTGTAGGTTTAGCGTATTATCACCATCTAGGGCCATCTTCACTTAACATCCGGTGCGATTGTGACCAATTGCTAATCCTATAAAGATATATTTTAATATTCCTGACATAATAATATTATTTCGTCATAAAACAACAGTACAAATGCTTTGCGTGATAAACTTTCGAATGAGTGTAAATTAGAAGTAACTAAGAAGAGACGTCTTTTGGTATCATACGCACACACACAAACGACAGCAGTATTTGAAATGAAGGTAATAATAAAATATTATCAGTAGTAAAATAAGCTAATGTTAGAATTACCTCAGAGATATATATGATTGGTTTTCCTTTCAGTGTAGCTGGTAAGTTTACAGTAAAGTTCGAAGTGACAACATGTTCTCTAAATACCGAGTCAGGAACTACGAGAGCTCCATTGCTATCTACTTTAGCTATCAGAGCTATAGCCACTGCACCATATTCAGTAAAGTCTCGCTGAAAGACTGCAATTGAATTTTAAATCATTTAGATTCTTACATGCAAAGACCATTAATTTTTGTTAGAAATTATTTAATACCTGACAGTTTGTTTAAGCATCCTCTGAGATAAATTACGCTACTAGTAGCAAAAAAAAAAACAAAATAAGCTGGAGATTTATGGTAATACCATTATAGTCATACTTGCTATAAGACAAACGAAAACATTGTGTTCCTTTCTTTGTATCACTATTCCTTTTTTTATATGTGATTTACAAAATGATATTATTTTTTGTATAGCGATAGACAAATTGAAAGTGCCTTGGTCATTCAAATTCTTAGAGCTGAGTGATAGACTATGCAAACCTTAAACCAGCTGTAGGTCTAGAAGCAGGAACATTTTTAAATAATTCTTCAAACAATGAATTGAGTTTTGAAAATTCATTTTCTAAGAGGATTAAATAGTTGGTTAAATATTAGATAATCCCTTAGTTGTTGTTCATGGACATACCATTGGGGCCACGGCAAGTCGTCTAAATGTCGTTGAAAAGAACCATAAGACTTTTACAGTCCATTATTTCTAGTATTACAAATAAGTGCTGAGGAAAGTCATTTAGTTTACGACTGCAATATTTTCAATCAAACTGTATGTACTTCAAAGGAACTTACATCTTTTACAAACATCGCTAATTTCGTCTTCGTTTAAGTTAAAATGTTTCTCAACTTCGAAGCGAAATTTTCGAAAGGTTTCATCCAAATTGTGAGTTGTCTTGACCAAATCTGGATTGAATTCGTTATCGATAATCAGCATTGCGTTCTTTTTGTATCTGAAATAGTGAAATTGTAGTTTAAACGACGAAGGAGAGAACAGAGATACATTTGATTTGAACAGAGATTGATTTGATATTTTATATCCATTTCACTATTTAAAAACATATTTTTATTATGCGGATACTTGAAAAATTTTTGAGTCTTAGGTTAAAAATGCAGTAAACAGAAATTATTCTGTTACCAACTATGAGGTAAATTGTATCAATAGCAATCCAGTATTTAGTAAATATTACCTGTCCAATTCATAAGTGTGCCTTGCTCTTGTTGTAATTCTGATAGAAGAATTATCCACAGAATTGTAGCCAGCTTCCACTTGACTGCTGCTTGAAGTCGCTTGCTGACTGCCACCACCCTCGATTTGTTCTTTCGCCTCAGTTTTCTCATACACTGGAGCGTTGAACGGTAGCGCGGCTTGAGTTATATCAACTTTTAAAGATTTTTCTTTACAATGTGGTGGCATTTTGTGTGCGAATGTTGTTGTTCACTAAAACGTTACTTATGTAAATCAAGCAATTTAATACCTCTTTATTGATAATTTCATGGAAAATGTTCGATAGGGTAAACGCTTGGTATGTCTATTTGTATTTTTTAATTACTAACAGCTCACCTGGTTGTAAAAAGTGACCAAGTACCTCTTAATAGCTGCAACACAAGTATTGACACTACAGTACCGGACTTGCAGTGCCACGTACGTTTCAGAAGATAACAAATTAAAACCACAATAATAATATAAAATGCACCGCACTTAAGCCACAAAAGAGTGAAACGAACAAAATAAAAAGGCGTAAAAACTGAAAAGATAATATGTAAAGTAAAGATTATATGTATGAGTAGATATCCTGGAAGACTATCTTTGAAGTAATCTTATCTCATACCATATTACATTCTTTTTTTTAATTCATATTAAAACATTATTTTGCTTAATTTTTTATTTATTTTAAATTTATATTGCTATCTTTTCGCCAAAGGTTTCGTTAGCGACCACTATAAGATTTATACTGATTTTTAAATATATTTTAGTTCTCTTTATATGTTGTTATATTTATTGTTTAAATACATATAAACAACAAGGAGTACTAATACTACTACTATGTGAAAACAAATGCCAAACAGAAAGTTTGTATGTTTATTAGTTTGGGCGATAGTCTGTCAGTCGGACTTTTATATAAATAAATAAAATCAATAGAAATTCTGAATAATATGACCTCTGAAGTGTTATTCAAATAAAACCCCGTATAACATCGAAACAATTTATTATCGTTATTGATTCATTACATCCGTTACATCCTGTTGATTACAGGCAGGGAGAGCGGAACAGTAAAGACGAGTCATTGCAACAATAAATCATTATTCAATATTTAACAATAATAATTACATTTCATTTCCTTTACGTAAAACTCGAGTCAAGTATTAAGAGAATAATAGTACTAAAAACATACAAATAGATTAATTATGCAGGTGCATGACGGTGTACTGATATGTTTTTTTTTTTATTAAACGGTACAAATAAATTGTTTATCGTGTCCATTCGTTCTATATATATAATTTTTTTTTTAATTAAACTGGATTGTGTATTAAAATTAACGTTTACAAATGATTGTTGAAATTGTATGCTACATATACAATGTACATAACGGTTATACTTTTTATGGTATAAAAATAAATTGATAATTATCAATACTAAATAACACTTATTATGTTTAAATTAAATAAGCTAGTGTTTGTACGTACAAAATCGCAACTTGAGGTTAACTTTTATTTTTGTTAAATAAGAAATTATATTTTAAAACAGGCTTTTTTCTTGTTCCCATTAGGTACATTAAATGCTTTACTTATTATATGGGAGAAAAATATTTAATAAGTTTTATTAAATGAGATGCTTACCCTGATAATATGTAAGTAATGAAGTGATATAAATAACTATTTATGAATAATAATAAAATTTTGTTAAATATGTATTTATATAAATTTAAAAACCATTTAATATTTTAGAATTTTTTTAAAGTTTAGTAGTTGAAATTATGAACTTACTAAACTAATTACTAGCTATACCATTAATATTCTCTTTTGAAATAAACAAAAAACAATATTTCGTCTTCACTGTGCGGGCTCACAGCTCATCCCCGCGTGTATTTACTTATATAAATAAATATAATAGTTATGAAGCCTCCTTTTACATTAAAATACTTATTGATATTATTTACAATTAACATCACTGTATGTCTTCACTCGTATATGTACACGTACGTATTTATTTTTAAATATAATACATTAGGCCACTTAATTAATTAATTAATAACAATATCATTTAATCAAATAAGTTCAGTTCACGATATGTACATTGAAAGATATATTTAGAAGACGTACATTGATTTAGAATAATATTATAGCATATATTACGTAAGTTTGTATGAGACGAATATCGGTTTGATGTCGGGTTGTTCGTGTTCGGGAACATTCTTAGTGAAACTAAACGCTTCAGTGTTGTTCTTGTAAATAAATGGATTTAATATTTACGTTCAATTTTTATACATTTCATATTATCCTTAATTTGCAAAGACTGAATAACAATATTAGACTTATAAATAGTAGCAAATAACTACAATAAATCGTTATCGGGAAATAGACGAAGTTAAGCCGACTTATTCTGGAAGTAGGGTAGTCAATTAAAAATATATTTTACATTATAATTACCTTATAATGTAAATGTAATAATAAGTTATAAAATCCTAGCTTTAGACAGAACCAATAGTTAATATGTTTAGAAAAATAAATAAACAGTAATGCAAATTATTTCTTACTATATAATTTATCTTAGACATTATTTATTTATCCATAAAAAATTGTAAGCAACCCCACTTAGAATAGCCATTCTACTAGTTATAGCAGTCACTTCATTTAAAACATGACCTCTTAGACGTTTATCATTTCCAGCGAAACTGAGATCGCTATATTGTTTTTTTAAGTATTTTTTTCTAAACTTAAAAACTAGTTTCATTATAAAATGCAATTATCTCTTCTTTACACCACGACTGGTCTCCTCTCTCTCATTTTGCACGAACAACTTTTCTTTTTAACGCTACTATTTTTATTTTGATTTGTGAACACATCGTTCAATGATTTAGAAGAAGATCGATGCTATAAGGAAGTCGTTTTCTCACTCATAATATGAACGTTGCTGAGGGCGTCTTTAATGTTGTTGGATAGGTCTTTAACGTTGTTGGGTAGGTCTTTAACGTTGTTGGGTAGGTCTTTATTGTTGTTGTATGAGTCTTTACTGCTTTGTTTTACATCGTGACTTGAATTTTTAACTTTGTTCTCTTTGGACAGTTTATTGTCGTCGTTTGTTAGTTGCCCGTTGGTGAACATAAAGTCAGCGGGTTCTGTTTGAGTTTCTTTGTCAGCGCACGGTGGTTCTGTAAGTAAATATAATATGGAGTTATTTTTATGCAAAATGTTTTCTCGATTTATATTACAGATCTTGAAAATGATAATTATCATTAGATGTAGTGTCAAATTACTCAAGCAAAACACTGAAAGCATGGGAGTCTTTAAAAAAAATCAAAAAGGTCCTGATTAATTGATTTAAGGTTTTAAGAAATATATGACTTACAAAAAATTTTAGAAAAAACGTGTAATAAATCACTCGATAACGAAATACAAGACAAAGCCAAGATTTGGATATCTAACTTTAATTTAAATAGTAACTTTCCTTTTATAACTTTAGTAATGACGAATTATTAGCCAATGTTAACGGGGCTAAGCATAATGATAAATTAGTAGATTGTCATTATTTGAAGCTATGATGGCTCAGCGGTAGCGACTGAAAGATTTCGATGTTTTTTTTTTAATTCTTCAAGTTTTAGCGTATGGTAAGAATCTGGCCTGGTGTGAAGTGACCAAGTTTCCCAAGCTGGTAACACGTTCTCAAGTGCAGCTGCCGGAAAAAACCTATTGGTGCTTAGCGACAGATTTTCAACTCGAGGGTGGTAGCTAGCCAGGCAGGCATTAGAAAATACCCTACCACCATGCCATGGCTTCATCTCGATCTTTTTCTTTCACCTAAAGCTCAGGCTTATTATAGGAATCTGAACCCACGTCGATCGAAGCAGTATCCGTACACGCTACCACTGAGCCATAATGGCTTCAAATGAATCAATCATTTGCAAAACATTGTAATGAAACGTATTACTGTCTTTTTGGTTAGCTACCAACTTAATATATTTTTATAATTATATTTTTATAGAGCTTAACACCTTCTAATTTCTTTTGGCAATTACCCTCTAGAGCCAGTCCCCCTTTCCTAGGTTCAACGTGACTTCGATCATATCATCACTTAACATCAAGTGATAAAGCGAAAACTTATGGACCTTGAAACTACATCAACAGTTTTAAGAAATATCAATACTCACTTTTGACGAGCACAGGTACTGCGTGCATTTGTGGCGATTTTCGGCTGTACCTTACTGGCATAATGCTTTGCCTGACGTTCCGTTCTGGGCGGATCAGTATTATGTATAACTGAAATAGGATAAGGATTAACTATACAGTGGGTGAAAAAAAACGGAGGCTAGATTTGAAATGCCACGTTTTGGTACGGACCAGGTAACTATTGACTTTCATCTTTATATGGTTCTTCGTTCTTGGTTCTTGGATCATGAGCAAAGACAATGGACTATTTTTATAGCATTGCAAAGTAAACTGCACTGTGCCTCATGGTAAGCACAGTACAATCCAAACACAACGGCGCGAGATAGGTAATCCATCGTGGGTTGTCGTTTTCATTTTGAATTACAAAACTCTCGGCAACTAGATATACAATAACTGATTCCAAAACGACACAAACCAAAAGAAAGTACCTATGATGGATTTATCAGCGTGTGCATGTTAGTCGCGACCCAGTCGGGTACAGATATACCCTAACTTACCGCTTGCTTACTGCTTGCTTAATATAGCGGATGTTGCACCCGGTGTATTGTGGTGATCCTGATCCAGTCGGACATAAATGTATAACAAGTAAAGTATTAACAATGTAGTTGATGGAATCTTAATACAATATCGTTATTCATGTTCAACTGAATGTCCAGATCTATTGATTGCCTCAAGCAGAAAGATTTACTTTATTGAGTAAAATATTCAAATCAGAAAGATCAAGCCGACATCTATATTAATATGTTATAAATCTCGGTTAATTTAAATGTGTAAAAGTGAACTTAGCTTTTCTATACTCTCTGGTCTAATTAGTCAATACTAATGTAATAAATACTTTATAACGACACTTCGGATTACAAAGGGCGTAAAGGGCAAAACATGATTATTGAGGAATAGCAAAAAAATTAACTTTAAAATGTTGTGAGGATATAACTCTTTTGTAATACTTGCTAAAAGGATTTCTGTAAGTAAAAGGTTTCTTAAAATTTCATGTTCTATATTGCTGTATCGACTGTTAACATGTTTGGTCAATAATTTCAAAAATAATTATCTCATTCGCTCTAAGAAATCAGTTGCTATTCTCCCCCTTAAATTGGATATGTTTTGAAATGATTTTCTCATACACTCGTTTTTTTACATTAGCAGTTTGTTTTTATGTCCTAATAACTTGATTCATATTATAGATAAAAAAACGACGCGGTTCGTAATATGACATTTTTAGCGAATATCACGACGGGTTTAAGACAAATCAAAAGAGCGTAAAAACTGTGTATGAAACCATTATAGAGCCATATTCGCGAAAATGTCCTTTAACCCCTTTGTAATCCAAAGTGTCCATATATACTTTAACGAGTATATCGCTGACTATAACAATATATGTATTAGAGGGTTCGCTCATGTCAACATACGAGTACATAGTGTAGTAAGACCTGTAGAACGTATTTCATTTCTAGTTACACGCCCTCTATAATTAATAACAGAACCACACGCGCTGGGATCCGGAGCCACAGCTCTAAGGTCACTTCCATCTCGACACGACACGACACATTTTCTGTCATATATTCCCCTATTAGAAGCTGTGGAACCATCTTCCGGCTAATATTTTCCCTCTTTCCTACTACACGAATTTCTTCAAGCATAACATAAGAGACATCTGAGCAGACCGGTACGACAGCGTCGGTTGTAGATACCTCGTTCTTTGCAGTTGCTTTTGGATTGCACTATGTTTACCATCGGGCTGGTATAGTCGAGTAAAACATTCTAGTTTCTTTAAATTAATATTTACTCTCCATATTAAAAATTCTTGTTTAATAACATTTCTCTCAAAAATCTCACCTTAGGGGAGAACAGACAAACGAGCGTAACGCTGGCGCTGAGTGAGATTGTAACCGCCATGCTTGTCACGCGGAGTGGGACGTGACTGGCCGTTCCAAAGTACAGCGGTACGAACGCCAGCCAAATTACGCAGGTCGTGTACATTGTAAAACCTAAAAGAAAATATTAATTAAATCTGTTTAGAGTTTTCTCACAATCTCATTTGATTTTAAGCGACAATGTGGGCGAAAACGGTAACAATTTTAACATAAAAACAGGACTGGAGGTCAAGTGCTGGTGCCGGAATGGTAATAGATTTACAACTTAAAAGTATGTAGTTAGCCTAGTGGGTATTGAAAATATCCTACCATCATGCCATAGTTTCGCATAGATTACGAAAATCTTTAAACAAATTCTCAGGTGTATTGTAGGGATTGCACTCTTCGATATGTCATTATGAATACGACTTCACTCATAGAAGTGACTCCGTCCGATAATATAAACGCACACGCTACTATAGATCGTTTCATATTCCATACAACTACACAAGGACATATCCTCGTGCGACGACGTTCACTATTCGAGATACAGGTTCTTCAGATTCGAGAGGAAGGTTCAAATATCTCTCAAAGAACTCAATAAAAAAATAAAAAAAATAATTAGTTTTTTATCATTATAGTTTGTGGCCACAATCTCACCTGATCTTAAGTGACGATGTGGCCCAAGATGGTAGCACGTTAAGCCTTAGTGGAAGACTGGCTCTCAAGGACAGCTGCCAGAACACACCTATTTGTGCTTGGCGATAGATTTTCAATGTGAGGGTGATAGCTAACCAGGCGAGCATTAGAAAAAACCCTACCACCATGCTATTGGTTTCATCGCGATGTTTGTAAACTCAGGCTCATTGTAGGGAATCGAACACATGTCTGTCGACGCGATTTCCGTACACGCTACGACTGAGCCATCATTGCTTCAACACTACATAATATATGATATTGTGTATTGCTACCTAAGGCTAATCTGAGCCTACTTTTATTTGAGACTAGCTGCGCCATACGGTTTCACTCGTGTTAAATTAACTCGAAAAATACTCCACACCGCCGCTGCCACCTCACCCGTGTACCATATCGTTGCTCCGTACTTGCCAGTTCCTTGACGTTAATGATTACTGCTTACAGTTGTAACTTGACGTTACTTAACCCCTAACTTTCCTAAATAAATATTATAAAATTATTTAAAAGAATTTTTCAAATTTGACTGGTAGATTAAGAAATTAGCATATCAAGACAATTTAAAAAAAACTCCTGTGCTTTATATTTTAGTATAGATGACTATTCTAGTAAGAATTAAGTTTCAACATTTTAATAGGTATATTAGTAACAGAAATATATATAATAAACATTCCTATTATAAAACAAAGAAAAAATATTTACAAAGTCCATTAATCTAAAGTTTTATATAACAAAATCGAATACTTCTTACCCCGAGACCTTTGTCCCTCAATTAATCAAACTGTCATTTAAATCTGAGATGGAACTCGTTCTGTAGGTTTAATTTGGCGTCGTTAAACGCCTCTAGTTATTAGGCAATTTATCATTTGAATGTGAGATATTTTGTGTGCTTGCCAAGAGGATAATTCGAAAACATCAAATTTTACGTAATTGATGTGGCCAATTGAAGCGATTGCCTAATATTATCCATATTATGAGTTTAATGTCATCAATAGTAATTTAAAGGTGTAGATACCACTTTTACTTAGTTAACAATTTTTATCATAATATTTAGTATCTTATGACGTACAACTGAAGAAAACTGTAAATATTTTTGTTTCTTTCACTGACCAATTTAAACTACTAAATTTATTTAAAATTATTACATAATAGATAAAAAAATTGCGCGTGAAGCACTATACAAGTGATAGAAGTAAGACTTCTTAAAAAAGGGAGAAGCGGAAAACCTAAACTTTGACCAAACGAAGTAGGCAAGTGTGACGTCACACGTTTCATTTACTGATTGCAACAAAATAAAATTGTATCTTTATATTTTATATATCAAGTTAATGTGTTCATTTAAGTTTATTCCGATAACTATCATTAATTTAAAATTAGGTAATCGGTTTATGTGATCATTTTACTTTTTGTATTGAAAAAAGAAATCCACACGTTCGTCCAGTTGGCTTAGTTATGTTGTAGATATACAATGTGTATATATGTGTACAATAGTTGTCCTTCTCTCTCCGTCTCTTCTCCTTCGTCTCGTCGTTCTTCTTCGTCGTTCTCCTTTTTCTCTCTAATGTAACGAAATGTGCCTAAACGTGACGCGTCCTTGAAATTTCACTTTCACTTCTCATCCAATTATCGAATTGTTGCATAAGAAGTTTCAATATAATAAGTTTAAATAGTTAGAAAAACTAAAAACACGTTTTAATTACACACTAAACATTATAAAACTTTTTAGTCTTATAATAACATCTTGTTACCAAACCCAATCTATTTGACTTGTTAAAACGAATCATATGAGCCTAAACTCGAGGGGTTTGCTAGTAACCACTGAAGAGTTCCACTATCCACCTCCTGGCTCCACCACCAGACCCACGTTACGAAGCTCAATCTATTGGACTTGTCAAAACAAATCATATGATTACGCCCCAACTTGAGGCGTTTACTATAGGCTACTGAAGTGTTCCACTATCCACCTCCTGGCTCCATCAGCTCCAAGATACTAAATAATAGTGTTGTCATTCTAACTACATATACATACTAAGTTTCGTTTTGATACCATAATATGAAGTAGGCTAAAATTGACTTCTAAGATTTTATTACATTGTTAGTTAGTTACGAGTGAAGCTAATATAAGCGTTTTAAAAAATTTTGTTTAAAAAAGGGCTTTTAATAAAAAAAATCAGAATAAAAAAGCGGTACTACTGCGATTAACAAATAAACTACATATTGAAGGATTATCATAGGCAATTTATGCCAGCCTATCCCTTCAAAAAAATCACGCATAATTTTATAAACGTAAAAATAAATGATTTAAATTTCATAATCATCTTTGAGATACCTATATTAAGATAAAATATTATATTATGTGTAAAGTAAATATTTAGTATACCACTTTCATACAGATAAATCTCTTTGCAGACATGATTTAAGTGTAATTCATATTCATGTTACACCGGTCCGGTGTAGCATGCATTACTTCATACAAAAGTATAATACTCGTACTATAAATATTTGAGCTTATCCCGCCCAACGGGGCGCCTTACCCGGACCCGGCCCTATTCCGGCCCAGTATAATATGAATCATCCTTAAAAGCAATGACTTCAGAGAACGAATTTCTATCTGGGCTATTCCATTCTAATTGTGATTTTAAACTGTTTTTATAAGGATTGACAACAGTAATTGAACACAAAAAAGCCTTTATTTTGAATAATTAATTGAATTTGCCTTCAAACTGGTTTCTTGTTCATCTTTTTTGTCGCAATGATGAGTTTAAAAATTTTACAATACATATCATAGGTAAATTTTATAAATTTTCTGAAAAATATCTATCAAATTTATTTAATGTTAATGCCGTAGTAATGTGTCATGTAAAATTAGAAAATTTATTCTCATTTTCATTATTTTATAGTTGTATTAAAAAGCTATTGCGTTTTCATTTTAACTATAAAATATAATGAAAATATGCATGAAAATATGAAAAAAGCGTTTAAGTCTTCACACAATTATATGTATAGTGGTCGTATGGACGTTTAATAACAATTAGTCTCGTCGTTATTTGTTGTTCAAGTGCCTTTGATGATAACTGCTAAAGACTAGACGTACTAAGGTATTATAAAAAAATGTATATTTCAAAGACGTAAAAAAATAATAATTGTCGGATCACATCAACACCAACTGCCAGCTAATAACGCTGACATACAAAATCAAAAATATTTGATAAAATTTAATCGCCTGGAAAGAAATTATGAATATCAAAACACCGGTTTGGAAAACATCCTAGTAACCGAGGAGAACCGGCAAGAAACTCGATCGGCTTTATCAATATTTCACTCATTAATATCTAATTTTTATAATTATTATTAACTGTGTATGTAATGTTTACAGTTATTATTAATAGTTGATGTATACTGAAGTCTTATGACCCAAGTACTGGAACGATTATTTAAAACATCAAACAAAAAACGAAATGTATAGCGCGCGCGAGAGCCGAGTGGGAAGCGTTTTAACTCGTTTATATTAAACTGTAGATAGATCGGAAGCGTTTAGATTATCCAATCAAACTCGATATATTTTTCACTACTTTTTACTAATGGCGTTCAGTGGCGGTCAGTTTTACTGTACCGAGAACAATATTAAGTCAGGTCGAACGACCGACATACTGGCAAGCTTAGTCACGTTTCGAGATCAGCTAGCGTATATCCAGTAATTACGCGGGATGGTAGGTGGGCGCGAACACCATACACATAGTGATAAATTCGCCATTGTGACTCTCTTTTAGTTTGGCACACTTCGCATACATATATATATCGCATACATAGCTTACGATGCTTGCTGCGATGGATTTCTGATTTCTCTGTTGTCGCCGTTGTTTTGAATTACACTGTGCTTATCATCAGATTCAGTAATGTTAGTTTGCGCTACTACTCAAAACAACGGACGATTCTGATACTATTACATTATATTAATTATATGGTATACGATCTATGTAATTAGGGACTGGAACAAATCGCTATAACTTAGAATGACGTCTCTTCAAAGATATTCACTGTGCTTTATTAATGAAATATCTCGCAGAGCCACTCAGATAGGTATAATCAGATGTGAACGAGCGCCTGCACGTAGCATTGTCTCCTTCATAATTGAAACTGAACAATGGCAGTATTATTCAACACAATAAACCAAGCAACGTCTTATCCACAGATTTTACGTATGTAGTGATGGGGTAAAATCGATATGTTAATTATTCTGTTCCTATCAAACTGTAGGTTTTTATTTGACCAAAATCTCATTAGATTTGCTCGCTAAGTCTAGAAAGAGCTGGAACTTAAATGCACCTACCAAAAATCTGCTATATGTGCTTGTCGATAGATTTAAACTTGAACTAGTGATTATTTAGGTAACATGATAGGATGTTGCGTTAACATGTATCCTACGAGGAATCAGAATTTTCGGTGAACGAAAACATCCCGCTGAGACCATAACAAGGATTAATTTCTAATGTCCATAAGTTAGATAACACTCTGCAGGCAAAAGTCTATCGTCGAGCACTTGTCGATGTGTTCCAGTGGATGCATTAGTGTGTATAAATATCTGACACATCGATGTAAAAAGCGGCAAAGATTTATACAGTTGAAAAAATTGCCACCTTTTGTATAGAAGGTTCTAGGTTCGTACCAAAAGTTAACAGAGATACATAACTATAAGCTGTAGAATACTTGTAAATGATTGTAATTTATTTAATTATTTGTATGACAAACGCACATCCCTCAAAATGAAACTCAACAGCTTGTATTTGTATTTTCATATGCCAATTAATTTACAAGCTATTTAGAAAATTCTGAGTTTGTCATTTTGCTACGCAGGAGAAACCAGTGTCAAAAGCTAGTATCAAGTTATAAGCTAGCATTTCACTACATACAAGCTTGCCAGATATTACGTGAAGATGTATTAGAAGATATTAATCTCTAAACCTAGAAAGTACTTCTAAGTGTAGCAGCCCGACCAAAGATTTTAATTTGAGAGCGTTTTAAGACAGCTGTGAACTATAATATAGTTATAAAAATTAATACCATTACGCTTGTATTTATTCATAAGGACGTTTTCTTTCTTCAAAATGATAAGCTCATTATACGATTTGAACTAACAATAATGGACGCAGGGTCTCAGCGTGCTACCACAAAATATTATAACAAAATAAAATATCAGTCGAATATTATTTAATGGCGCATCACTAAAATAAGTTAAACTTCTCCCATTTGTAGTACTAGTTCGGATAAAAGATATTTCGTGAATCATTTTGTTAGCGATATTTTTCTCCAATGGACATCGATCGATCTTTTTTTTTCGATATGACTATACTGTTAGCTTTATGTATATTAAGGCCCTGGAGCCTTTGTGGCTTTACGGCTTAACCGGGCTTGGATCGATCGACCTTATTAACATTTTCCAAATAGACCACGGTCACCTCTTCGTCACTTTAATTATAATAAGTAATTTATTCTGTAAAAATTCAATGAAATAACTTAATAGAATTATTTCAAAACGGTGGCAGGCGCTCCTGACTGAAATTTGTGTTAATTAAATTGAATTTAGTAAATTGTAAAAGATAATCATTACGAATGTATAATTTTAGAATTTTTATACTATTCAATATGGTAATTGAGGAGAAACCTAGTTACATAATCAGAATTTTCTCCATTTCTAGTGTAATGAGACGATGTCTTTGGAAAACTTTAATAAAGCTGACAAACGATACATAGTGTATGATTAAATAATAACAATAGAGAAACATTAATTATAATACTAGCCTATAAATGTCCCATTGAGTAAATACACCTTCGAATGGAAAACAAGGTATAAATAATGAGATCTTTCAACAACGTGTAGGCATATATTAACCTATAAGAAATTGGTATAATTAATTGACAGAAAATTGTTATATCCAGGTATTAAATCCACAAATAATAAAAGTTTAAAGACTTACCAATATGTTTGCTTTCGTTGAAAGCTTCTGGTATCTTCCTAGTCAGTACAGCGTAGACAGTACAGACGAGGATCAGTAAGATTGGATAGAAGAACGCTATCATGTAAGAGGCGTCCACATACGAGTCACAGACTAGCATATTATCTTCCCTTGTTGGATAATGAAACATTGCACGGGCTGGAGCTACTATCATCCACACCACAACAATTAATACCTGCAAACCAGAATAATTTTATTAAAAATATTTATCATTTTGCATTGGTTTCGTAATACGACAGTAATAAAAAACAGAAAGATTAAAATTAGCTACCCAAAAGAGGTAAGCACCCCAAAAAAACTTCAGAGTCGATAAAGAGAGGGACTTGGGAGATTAAATTATTCAAAGACAACAATAATCAGATGCTGTTTCTTTTGAGAAATTACTTTAATAAGAAGAAGACGACTGGATTTTCCAGAAGACATTTTTGCGCATCTAAGTCATGTTTCTTGTATTTATATCAGAGTTTGAGGACTTATGTATATAGTCACCTGGATTGATACGAGTGCAGCACATATGGCAAGCTGTGAGCTGGGAGAGATAAGTATAGGACGCTTGGCTGAATGCTTGCTAGCGTTGAATATACGCGAGATTCTGTTGGTCTTCGTCAGAAGCGCCGCGTAGACTACCGTGAAACAGAAGCCAGTTCCAAACCTAAACATCATAATTGAAGAAATTATATATATAAACTGGCTTTCACATATTACTTTAGAAGACTGCAATTTACTGACTGAATGTTATGCGTATTTCTGAAATAACAATAATGGAATATGCAAATATTATATGAAATTGTTCATAGTATGAATTTTTGGCAGCAATCCCAACATATGTGCAAGTAGAAAGCGCTTCAAAAAGTATAACTTTTATTGTTATTGTAGTCGATTTTAAACCTAAAGGTTTTGTGATTGCGGTAAATTTAAGGGAATAAAATACATAATTATTTATAAAGGAGCTGAAAACCGATATTAATAATTAACCTAAACTGAACAGAGTAATGATATTATTGTGTTGATGAATGATACTACTTTTAAATCTCATAACGTTAAAATATCTGTGCAACGAAAACGCATCACAAATGGTTGACATTATTGAGTATTCGTGATAATAAATACGAACGTATGTGAACGTTAAGTTTTGGCAGTACGCCCGAGCCATCGTAATACTCAGATTCATGTCGAATCAACTGTAAGAAAGCATGTGATTTATATTCAACACTGGACGTGATTTCACTTTTGATATTTTTACTCTCTAGCGAAGATGATTTACAGATATTAAACTACGAAAACAGAATATTAAAGACAAATGTAATACTTTAGTTTTCTTAACAAAATTTTGTTTGTATATCTATATTTTAATTAATGTACCTAGTGAAAATTATATATTATGTTGTATAAATCTTGTATTAAGTTCATGGATCGACGAAAGAAAGGTCGCACCAATGAAACATTTTATGCTTAACGATCAACAAAATAAGTACGTTTAGACGTTAGATGTAGTATAGACTTTTTTAATTTGTTTTGGAACATTGTTCGTGTCGAGAACTTTAACGTTTCGAGTTTAAGACGCAAGTAAAGACGTTAATTCAGTTCGGTTTGTATTTCATTCTTCATTGATTAAGACGGTTGACGATTGCATCTAATATTTTACACCAGAGAAACGATTGAAGAAACAACGCCTACTTCTACCACTGACCCAATTGACCCGACACGTAATTGTTTACGATTAAATAATTTTGTGTAAATAATGTTATTTGATGTACTAATTATTTTGTAAATTCCAAGCATTTGTATTGTACGTCGAGAATGTAAATGCACTGACTTATTGTCTTTAGGAACAGTTTTCGTCCCATCGTAAATATATTGTTATAACATAATCATTTATGTGATAATTTAAAATAAACTGAGTGATGTCTCACGCTATAATCAAGTTGGATCAATCCAATATTGGAGGTACGGAAGGTTTAAGCTACTCGTGATAGTCAGTCTCTTGATAAAACTGTTTTTTTTTTATGTTTACCAAAATAAATACTAACGTAACTTCATAACTTTACTAGACTGCATGTAAAATAATATTTTAAATACCTCCTTTTCTTTTTTTGAAAAGACTCCAACATGAAAAGAAAATTCTAAATTGTTCAGTAAAATAATACGAATAGTACCCAAGTTTTATTTTAAATATGGTCCCCATACTACGTGTAAAAAATATTTCAGAAAATTTTCAATCACTGCAGCCCTTTCATAAAAATTAAATAATTTAAACACCTAAGTATGATTTAAGCTATCTATAAAGAATTCGCTTATAAATAAATTAAATTCTAGAAAGAACTAAATTATTAAAGTTTACGGAGCTTCGTAATAACTGAAGATAATAAACTACAGTAAGGCGAGCTTTAAATTAAGAGAAAATAGAATTAAAACGGTAACATTGTAGACAAAGTTTTATATTTCAAGCGGTTTTTCTAGTACATTTATAAAGCTTATAGTTCTCAATTAGTACTATTTCGCTATTGTATTTGGAAAGCAGAAAATTCTCAGTTTTGGCAATGATCCAAATAGTTTTTTTATTGTTGTATTTGACCTCAATCATACTGTATTTCAAGTAAAATCGCTGGACTTGGTATATGACTTCCTCTTAAGTCTTTTGACAGGCACTGTCTTTGTGGCACAGTACCAGCCCTACTGAGCCGAAAGGTCGCAGGTTCGAACCCCGATCATGACTGTCTTTTGTGTGATAAGCGTAACTATCAGTGGTGTGTTAAATATTCTTTATAAGTATCTATTCTATACATATACACGTACATACATATTATAAAACTTTCGGTGAAGGAAAATAAGGTATATTCTAATGTCTGCAGGCTACCACACTCAAGCTGAAAATCTGTTGTCTCATGCATTGAGAGTCAGTCCAATAGGTTTAGCATGTTACCATCTTTTGAACCACATTGTCATCTAACATCAGGTATCTCGCCAAACCCTAAAAACCATACAAAATTTAAAAAAAAAACCGTTTTTTTATGTTAGCACGGTAAAGTGACTTAACTGTGCCTATAGGTAAGCATAGTGCAATCCAATAACAGTGGCCACCACCGAGGTATAAATAATCAATCGCCAGTCGCCGTTGGCATGTCGGCCCTGTTTATACAGAAATTGAAATTGACCTGAACAGAAACTGAAAAAAGCACCATCTGATTCCTAAACGTGACGCGGAGAGGTGAATCAGACGGCTTTTTCACCATATGTGTGGCGGTCGCTGTACAAGATTTCTAACATGCAGCACTACACGTGTTTCAATTTAATTTCGTACGCACGCTCAAGATTAAGATCTTTAGTTTCGATATTACAAACAATCTGTTGTTAACCGCAACGCACCGGTTATATCGAAATACGTGGCAGAAAGTTCGCAACAACGCGTCGCAACACCACACGATCGATCACGTTGAAAGCCAGAATGACTATGGTTTTACACAGGGCTGTCAGTGCCTATGAATAACGTAAACAACTCTTTTTGTATTATATTTTAAATATCTTTTTTAAGATAACGTTTAAAATTTTCTTGAAATTTCATTGTCTTGGAGAGAATATTAAAATAGAGGGTATTTATTACTCATCTCGCTCAGTTTTAACAACTGAAAGCAGACTTGAATATTTAATTTATTTGTTTCTCTTTATTAAACACTTCAATATGGATTTTTTTTAATTTAAGAAACATGAAAGTTTTTATGTTAACTTATGTTATTATAATAGCTTTGACTGTAGGTACTTTGTGTGATGAAAAGTTTCATTGGGACAAGTTAGTATTATTCAAAAACTACAGAGAAAGCTAATTGAAGGATGCATATATAGAATTTGCTCTTGAAACCAAAAACCATGAAGCAATATGACGATATACACTGACAGTAGATTGTCACCTGATGGTCAAAATAAACCGCGGAAATATATATAAGGCAACTACTGTTTCGTTACCGATTTAAATTATAAAACGGTTTTAAAGGAAATAAAAATAAGATATCAGTATTTAATTTAAAATTGTGAAGACAAACTAACATGTTTAATAGTATCGTACTTTATAACCGCACAGTATTTAACATTTGATGATATGTAATTTATATTGTTTCATCAACCCTAATTTAACCACGGAACAGTGAGGCGGGGCGTGGTGGGCCGGCGGTATTCGATATCGCTACACGAAAAAAGGAAAATCATCCGAAGGTATCGCCACATATAGAAATATTTGACGGCTTTCATATTTTATTAGACTATTGATCTGATACAACGTAATGAACTAAAAATATCTGTTTTTTGTCAGATCCTCTTTCAAGTAAGCAAATTTTATTAACCTTCTTCGTAATACATACAAAGAATGATACCAAATGTCACACTGTTGCGTGAAGGCATATTCCTAAGTACCTCCTCCTACACGAGCTTAACGAATTTATGAAATATCTTTGGCACATGGTAGTAACCTTGTATCTATCTTCTTTTTTAAGGGTATGAGGTATTAAATAAGCATGCTGTGTGAATGATGTTAAGTGGCAATTTTAATTAACCTTAAAAAGACCGGGGTCTAACTGTGGTTAGCCATAAGTTACTATTTCTGAGGTCGGTGAGGACTAAGTTGGAACCGCTCGTGTGGTAGCGCAGTTGAATGTACTTATTCCATTATTGTTCATCTATCACTAACTTTTATTTATAATGCTAAAGTTATATAACATTATGTCTGTATGCTTTCTAATAAGTCAAAAAAACATACATAATACAATAAACAATAAAATATATGTATTAACATAAATAAAATACCACGGAAAAGAAATAGCATATGATAGAATTTAATAACATAAAAGAAAACTGACAATCTTTGTAAACAATACAGAGAAATGGATTTAGGAATACGAGCGAAATTCAATAAAGGCTCTCATTGTTTTGGAAAAATATCTTGTCGCCAAGAAAATTGATCGATTTATTGGCGGCAATTCGATTGGTCATTTTACTCTATATTCTGCTTACTTTGGTCAATTTTTACATATTAAGTAGAATTATTGTATACATGTACAGTGAATTACAAATAATAACACAGAATTTGAGTTTAAGTGGCCTCACAAATATCCATGCTAATAGAAGAGGCAAAATAAACCATTGAATTTTACCGTTCTTTTTTTTTGTATTTCTATTAATTATTTTTGTGTCGCAAATTACTTTACTACCTACTTTACTTACCTCTGAATGGAGCAAAGTATGTCAGTTGGCCTGAAAACGAGAGCAAAGGTCACAAGATAACACATGAGTATCCCAGCGAGCAGCACGTATGATAACTCCCTTCCGCTAGCGCGGACGACTGGAGTTGAACTATGTCGGACCCAGACACCGCAAACAAACCTGGATATAGAAAAACCTTTTTGGAACAATGAAATTTAGACAGCTTATTTGTGATAGAGTATTCTGATGTTACACCGTGTCGAGTAATGTGAATTTGGAATCTTAAAGTAAACTTAGTGATATTGTGATGGCTTGGCAACCGATTAGATTAGACCTAAGGATAGTGGCTAGCCAGCTATTACTAGGAAACTTCATAGATTTATTCATGTTGTGGTTTTTCACTGAAGGCTTTAGTTTATTGAAGAATTCGAGCCTAAGTCTAGCATGCGGCGTCACCATTAAAATATTTTCAAACATAATCAATATCTGCTTCGTTTAGATGGAAGATTTTTCTGAATTATTTAATTAGCTTAAGCCCTTACGCTGTGATCATGATTCCAACAGAAGAGAATGACATAGCCCCGATCGCCCAGGCGGAGTCTGGCCTCAAATAGGCTTCTGGGATCGGCCGACAGTGAGTTCTGGTCAGATCTGGGAGAGTTCCTCTTGGGCACACCATGCATGCTGTCTCCACGTATGGTGAGCGGATCTATGATGAAAACGTTCCTTTTGACTTTAAGTTCGTAAAACTAATAACTACTCATGAGTCCGACAAAATAACTAGAATTTAACCACACAAAAAACAAGGTTTTAAAAATTGTCTTCAAAAGTTAGTTAATTTTTTAAATTAGAGTTTGCCTTATTCAATTATTAAGTTACTTGGATTTGTAGACCTAACACAATGCAGCTTTTTTGCAGAGCTAGTATAAAAATATTTTTGACTTATGTTCTAAATGTATGTCATTTGAAAAGAAAAAAAACATAAAGAAACAGAAGTTGAAAACAATATACATTTAAAGCTAACCTCATATTGAGTACAGTTGAAACAATGCCAGCAGCAACTCTCGCCTTCTACGTATTGTTTTGCTTGTCCAAGCTCGCACTCGGCGCTGCAAACTGATTCTGGTGGCCTACGCTCCTCCCACTTAAACTGTATTTCTGTTAGGAAATATAAAACAAAAGATTTAGTATTGTGCCCATAATCGGTATTTATATAAATATTTACATGGTTTCAACAGAATCAAGAACAAATTTTTGACGTGAATACGTCTTTTAATTCTTCCAGCTCTACTTCCCCACGGTAGTAATTAAAAAAACCGACGATAATAAAATCTTGGTATACAATTTGGTATTGCTGCTTCACATCTATCACCTACATCCAAAATGTAATTACATAATTGGATAGTTAATAAATCAAAGTATTGGTTATTTCGAGTGACGACTGTGATACATCGTATGCGGGGGAGGTGGACGTGCCGCCTCACATAATTATCATTTTATATAAAATATAAGTCGTAGAAGCTATGATGCCGTTTTAGTTTCAGTTGACAGCTCTCGTCAAGACTTATTGATTGCGTTCACAAAAAGTTAGTGTGAAATAATTATTGTCAATATATATGGTATTAAAATTACTAAAGTTTAAAGAGAGGTAGGCACAGAGAAATTTCTCTAGTAATTGCTCTCTACTTGGGGCAGTCTGAATGGTGGAATACCTCCACCCTACAGCAAATTCTAGTCAAAAAACCTTGAGTTGTATTCCTGTGGTGAGTAGTGTTTCCAGAGCTGCTTGGGGTAGGGGAGTTCAAGGTTTGCAACGCGTTAGTGATACTTATAATGGTATTACAAGCGTCCATAGGCTACGGTAGCTGCTTAACATCAGGCGGGCCGTATGCTTGTTGGACACGTTTGTAGTATAAAATAAAAGATTGATGAATATTGAAGAAGCGAAAGATGTATGTCAGGATCATAGCAAGAGGAAGGACGTAGTCTCTGCCTATTCCTTTGGGAAAGAGGTAGACATTTTTATGCCCAAGGGCGCAAACATGCAGTTGGCCCATCTGATGGTAAATTATTACTGGTTACCATCTGGAACACCAAGGGCAGTACAGTCCAATTATTAGATTATTAACTAGCTATCTAGCAGTTATATTCACCGATAGTCGTCAAAAAGCCAAATCTCAACAGCAATCCTGTGATACCCATTAAATACTATATGATATAACGAAGCGATGCCGAGAAAGTAAAAAAAATGTCCGAGAGGAACATGTAAAAAGTTCATGTAAAAAGAAAGATAATACTACTTGTTTCTAAAATAGCATAATCCTTTGTTTTTACCTTTAGATCCATGTTAATTATATTTTACTTACCTAAATAATGTTTATTTACCAGGCTATAATCAATTATCTTAAAGAATATTTTGCCATTTTCTGTTTGACTTTAATAAATTCTTTATGCAATCAGTTTCGTAACGGAGAGACCAAAATCTATATAAATAAAAAGGAAATGCTGTGTTTCAGTAAGCGCATAACTTGAGAATGACTCTACTGATTAGGTTTTTTTGAGTTCCGTAACTCAAAAAAAAAAGAGCGGAACCCTTATAGAATCATTTGTTGTCAGGCTGGTTGGCTGTCTGACTGTGTGTCAAGATTCTCGAAAACGACTGTAGGTATAAAATTCTTGAGTTATAAGCGCACTAACAGACCGAGATAAATTAGAGAATATAAGGATAACATATGAACAATATTTATGTAAAAGACGGTACAATAATGTACGGTAAGTAATGTTAATGTAAAATGTTATGTTATGAAAAAAATCGGGATTGATGGCGGGCGCTGTGGTCGAGTTATTGAAAAGGATAGAGCAACGTCTGCGGGAACAGTTAGTGTCTAATAAAAGCCCGAAAGTCCTGGTTGGAATTCACGTAAGAGTAACGAAATTTGAGGTTGTTCTTAATTATCATACTAACTATTAATATAAAGGTTGGTAATGATTCATTAGAAAAAGTGATAAGTACATCATAAAATAATATCTTACTATCGAGGTGTAATTGGAGTTCTCCATCCAAATACTGCCCGACCTTCACCCATTCATACTTCTCAAGGGAGATTTGTTTGAAGTGCAGGATGTTGTACCTCGCTGGGCCATCACCGTTGCTGTCGAATTGGAATTTATCTCCGCTTTGACCTTAGGCATAATTATGAAATTTTATTTTATTTATCCTATTATTAATAAGTTAATATTTCCACTAAGAAAGTATGATGACTTTTCTTTTGGTTAACCGTATAATATTATTGACTTCTTGAATAAAAAATATGTGATCAATAAAAATAAAATTACCATAAAAATCGACATAATTAACGGTTCCAGATTTACTCAAAGTACTTAAATCTCAGAAATAGAAGATTTTGTAAAGGCGTACGGAGCGTAAGGAGCTCATTGTATTTTTATTTTATCATGTCATTATAAGTTAACCGCGCTGGGTGGTAATAACAATACAATT
The DNA here is from genome assembly GCA_947532125.1 of Saturnia pavonia. Taxonomy (NCBI): domain Eukaryota; kingdom Metazoa; phylum Arthropoda; class Insecta; order Lepidoptera; family Saturniidae; genus Saturnia; species Saturnia pavonia. Next base: position 16,958,870 of record OX383906.1, read on the forward strand.
CTAGAACAGTGGCTACCGTTGGAAATGACAAATTACCGTTACACACCATCCTCATACCAGCCTGCCAATACTATTTTAAAAGTTACTAGGTAACGGATTATAGACGTGATTATAGACGTGATCCCGACTACCAAATTCTTAAATCAAGTCGAAAGGGTTTTTCACCATTTATTTAGTGGTTGCGGTCCAGCGGGCACATTCAACCTCGAAATGTTTTCTCTAGCTATTATTTTTAAAGCAAGTGAAGCCAAACCAGTGTTACGGTCAGTAACCAACGAATAAGTCGCAGAGTTAACGGTACGGAAACGTATTTTAGTTGTTGAATTTTTTTCTTGTGTTCAACGATTTCCGTAAACTACACGGTACAACTGTAATAATAAAATATCCAGTTTGTCGGCTTGTAGCCGATTCATTACGTGAATTTAACGCATTGTTAATCTCATTTCGTGCTTCATTCGCAAATTTATTTTCTCCGCCTGTTTGTGTGAAGAAATTGGCGTAACCATTTGTTTTTCATTTTCCTTATAGTTGTATTATTTTATTTTATTTAGTTTGGAATCTTTATGCAAAACTTTCTAATAATTATGTTACACCTTTAATAAACCTTACGTAGGTAATTATAGAACATTTTATTTGGTAATTATTTATCACAGACGAATGTTTATTTTTGGTCCCGGTAAAAGATAATAAACATAAGTATTTTTTTTCCTAAAAATAGCAAGAAATCTCTGCTCAAGTATGATAATGAACTACGAATACTGAGAGAATAGACAAAAAGCTAACACTCAATAGGTTATAGACATATTTATTACGTAGGTATACAGATAATAATTTATTTCAAGTTAAAATAACAATTCTTCTGTGGTATAGATAATCATTAATAGGGAATCGACACGAATATATTTCTTACAATCTGAGTTTGTTTGTCAAAAAACATATTCTACACTTGGTGGGAGGTGAGTCTAGACAATTAAAAATAAATTTAGGGCACATACTAAGCCATAAGTCATTAAAAAAATCAAGACCTACCTATAAAGTTAACTTTTCTTAAGTACCGGAGCAGTTCGGCTCCGCTAGCAGGTCGCATAGCGTCACATAAGCCCCATCTACCGCCGCACACCGTCGAATGCATATCTCTGTCGACAAACAGAATATGTTCAAATACCATATACCAAAATATTCGAATATGATGCAGTCTCGAGGTTAATGCTATCGCAGATACTCTTTATAAGAGGGTCGTTATGGAAATTGCCAGACGAGATGTCGTAGCTTCATGTCATCTTATGTAAATTTCTGAGGCATGAAATATCTATTCAAATGAGAAAGCGACGATGAATGGTTCCATTTATCCGTTACATCTAGTTCATGAGTACAAAACTGCTTTGAGTTCACGTGTAGACGAACATATATAATCACAACTGAAATCCAGTGATTACTAGGAATCCGCCTTTAAGTAACATCATATAGCTACATCTGAAAAAAAGGCCGGGGAAGTTCATTTGCCAAACGACAAGATTGTATTTACCTTTCTTAACTGAAAGCTAAGTCACACTAAAATATTTCTAGAATCTGCGTTATTGAAGTGGCGACTGAGCAAGCTAATAAGGCAATCGGTACTATTAAGATTTAGAATAGAAGCTATACTATCGTTCGTTTAGTAAAGAAGCTAGGTATTTTAATATCAGGACTTAAATCTACAATAAATTATAACAACTTCTATTATAAGTAATTTGCACAATATATATTTCTTCAATCAAATGTCTCATTAATTAATTCATGTTATCAACTAAATAATTCCCATAAGGCTAACTTTTCATCCGTCATAAACAATGTATCCTATTACTGTTGGACCTTCTAATACCGAATAATAATTGAAGGCAAATTGTAATCGACATTTGATTCACCTATTGGTTTTAAATAGTTCAGGCTATTATATTCTTGTTTAAATAGTCGATTTAATCTTTTGACCGTAGAGGTTCCGACAAAATAGTTAACAGTTATTCGTGTATAACGCAGGTACGAATTTAAAATGAAATACGTGGCTCCTGATAAAAATTAATTTATTTTTGTAGAGTTATTGCGAAGTTCTAACCACTGTCTGGTTAAGTCTGTATCATCAATTCTGTACCGCTAGGATACAATTTTATAGTAGAGCTTAACTCAGTATAGCCCCCTAAGAAAAAAAAGTACATGTGGATGTACACCACATGTTATACACGGTGGTGGCAACGTACACGTGATAGAAGTGAAGCTTCTTAAAATAACACGTATAGCTAGCTCTCTTTCTTTCTACGTTATTTTTTTCTCTTTCATGTAACGAATTGTGCCTAAACGTGACGCGTTCAAGAAATTTTACTCTCAATTCTCATCCAATGATTGAATTGCCGCTTAAGTAGTTTCACTTGAAATATATAATTAATAATATAATTAACTGAATTGAATAAATGAAATTATTAATTTTTTGAATTTTTTGACTTATACTCTGCACCCTTACTAAAATAAGAAATTTGATCAGTGTAGATAAATAAGACTCTTGGGTCCCATTAATGAACTTCTAAATACCGCCCGCTTCCAACATTACATGGGTCGATGGACAATTAACGTAAATCCCTCGGGGTCAAATCAGAACTGATTCAATTCCACGTCTGGTGTTTCTGTTAATTAAAAGCGGTGAAGCAATTCAAACATGAACCATGAAGTGAATAGGATATTCTTACTTATCATCCTGCGTTGTATTAGGGAGGAGGAAAGTGTGCTTTTAATATGTTATTTTGTAAATATACTTTGATTTCAGGCATGTTTAAGTAATACTATTTTCATTTTAGGAATATAATGCAATTTACACATGAATTACAACAGAGATTGGTATCGTGTTATCTATCCCATTTGATAATAATGCTAAGAAAATATATTGATACATTCAAAATAACAGCAGTCAACAAAACACAAGAAGTTAATGACAGTAGTGGAAATACAATCACCACAATTACTAGTAGACAGTTTATTGAGGTAGATATATACATAGAGACGACGACGCCTCAACCAGATAGTTTGAAACACGCGTAAGGGTTTATCCTCTTGTGTTCTGGCGCGTAAACATGGCAGCAATTAATATTTCGCTAGAGATGTGAACCGGTTCGAATTGTGTTAGTTATGTTTACGGTTATGTTTACGTTATTGTTAGAATTCTTTATCCTAGTAAAATATGGTTACAATTGTCACAAACTAACACGTCCAGTTGGCTTGGCAAATCCGGTTTGATTAAGCTTGCGATGAACTAATCAGTCGGCATCTATAAACCCCTTAAATAAAATTGCACTTAATTTGTATATTATTTTTAAACAATAAGAAAATGAAGCAATATTTTTTAAGGAATCTGTTTTGTTTTTATTATCACATCATTTTATGCTTTTTATTATTTATGCTACACACGCGCGTGTTCAGCGGCGAAGTAGTGCACTACTTAATACCTCAATGATAAACACGTTCATTTATATTGTACATTTTACAAATATTTACAAGTGCGATTGTTTAGTCAAAGGTCACATTTCTATAGATACCGTCAACGGTCTGAACTTTGCCTCGATAGCGGAAATAGTGACGTTTTTTTCGTCGCAAGCAACATTTAGTGTTTTAGTAACAACAGAAACCGCTACCAAGATATAGATAGTTTCGCTACGATATAATAACCCGCTATCCACTATTGCACCGATATATAATAGGTGCAATAACTATCTATGTTGCGCAACGTCCAGGCCTAGTTCACATCACTAATTTGCATGCACAATTGCACAATTTTTGTTTGTAATAGCTGCTCTAGTAGATAGTACATAATACTTCAATGAGATAAGTAAACTAGTTTATCGCCAATTACCCACTAAGAATTATGATCGTTTCGTAATGTGACGTGTTAGTGACGTATATTTTGCCAGTTGTATGACCGGTGGTGGTTGTGATCTGGCATTGCGAATTAAAATGGATATGCTAAATAACCGTTAAAATTGTTAAAAGTATCTAATAAACATGCCAAGGGGCAGGATGGTTTGAATGAATCTCATAAATTTTTAAAGGAATTTAGCGCTGCGAGGGATCTGAAGTGCGGTCACGTACGACGTTCAGAAGGTCAGCTGTCTTTATTACGCAATATAGTCATTTATATATTATAGACGTATATTGATAATATTGAATATATGAAATAAATCACTTTCGTGTAAAAACATTGATAAATATTGTTTATTAAGCTTTAAAAATTCATACGTAAGTCGCAATTGTAGCGAATAATGGTTGAAGCTTTTCTTATATTTGCTTATCTAGCTGTCATTCTAAAACTGAAAATGACGACTGAAAATGAAGGTTTGTCCCCATTCAAGATTTACCTAGTCACTCAATAATTTTGCAATAATCTACTGACTACAATCTCATCTGATGTTAGGTGAGAATGTGGCCCAAAATAGTAACACATTAAGCCTAGTAGAACTGGTTTTCAAGTGTAGCTGCCGGAGGACATCTATAGGTGCTTGGCGACAGTTATTTAATTTGAGGGTGGTAGCTAGCTAGGCGAAAATGTCCTATCATGAGGCTAAGAACTGCCTTCACCGCAAAAGTGCAGGCTCATTGTAGGTCGGTGATTGACGCGGTATATATGTATTGTAATTTGTGAAATACTAGCATTTTGCATAATTAAAAAATTCTTTTCTATGTAGGACGAGAGCGGCTAAATGGTGATATCAGATCACTTATAGCTTTAAGTATATTACTATAGAATAAGATTGTAAAAGTTGTTATAGAGTTAAGTTGCTAAGATTTGAAAGGTAAAGTACCCAAACCAGTAATTCCTATACATTCTTCAGTAAGCACTGAAGGCGCGACACTCTGAACACTTTACAAGTCAGACCTTTTGATACCGGTTCAATACTGAGAGTGTTCTATTCATTCTGTAGTTTTGTTAGACACTCCGTTACTTAGTGGCTATTGGAGGGTGCGCTTAAAATATCAGCAGATATGACCAATCTATTCGTTGGTACCATTATTTTGATGATAGAGTTGATTGCTGTATAGAGTTTTTGGAGCTCTGTGACAAAAGTATTTTCAACTGTATTTTTACTAGAGATGAAACGTCATCACTATGACACTGAAAATTAACAGGAATGCGTGTATTGTATTATACTTTTTTAGTGTTCTGAAATTTCTTGATTTAATCTATTATTACAGCGTGGATAGTCTAATGCTCATTAATTGTGACAAAATACAATGCTAGATCGTCTTCAAGTTTCGTCGTCAAGTTGGCACAACGCCATCTGTAAGTGAAAGGATAGATACGCCGTTTTATGAATAACATTTCGTTTAAAATTATATTTTTTTGAAGTTTTTTTTTTCTTTGTATATTTTTAATGAATTACCTTGATCCTAAATTTTAAGTTTCTGACTCACCTAGAAGTGGTCTAGGTTTTTGATGAGTGAGTAATTCCAGTCAGTGAGTGATAAAAATACTACTTTTCAGCGCCTAATAAATCAACTGTAATAGGTTTATTAGTCAAATATAGGGCTCTAGTTGATTGAGTAGTACTTAAACATACAAAATTTAAAGTGTGTAGGTCAAATACTTTTTGACTTATGAAGGGGTCGAAAGTACCTCGAAATGGTTCATGTGAACTGGCCGGTGTATCACTCTTTTATTTTGCGATTTTTTTTTATTTTTTATTTTAAATCGTCATAGATTTAGCATTTTGACCACAATCTCATTTGACGTTAAGTTACGATGTGGCTCAAGATGGTAACACGGTAACTGCTGTGTGTCCAGATACCCGTGTTTCTATTGGTTTTTGTTCCGAATTTTCGTAAGCTGGTATGATGCCCAATAAAGTATATTGCCGGTTCTTTCGACTAAGTGGATTATTTCTAAACCGATGCTAATTTAAAACAATCGAATTTCCCTCGAGGCCTATTTTGAAAAAAAAAAATCACTTCACTTGTTTTTTGCTCAAGGATATTAATCTCTCGGTGGTCTTCATCTTTCTATGCATATACTAGACAAAAATCTAGTGTAGTACAATTATTTTACTCATCCAGTATAAAATAATCTTCAAGTAATACATTCCTTGCATTGCGTATTTTTTACATATACCTCATTTATCTTGATATCTGTAGCCAGACAGAATAGAAGTACCATTTACATCACACTTCATTTGTTCTAATTTTGTATTTACATACGTTTTGAGTTCTATCAGGTATGATCAATAGTACTATTATAAAACTGTTTGTTTATTTGAACGCGATAATCTCTGGAACTACCAGTCATATTTGAAAAACTCTTTTTGTAAAGCGTGTTTATTGAGAAAGGTTATAGGAGCGGAGCAGTAACCATAAATGCCAAGCAATCTGGCAAACTGTATGGAAGTATGGAAATAGTAAGAGAGGTTTTGGCACAGAGAAATTTTGTCTTCTCAACTTGGGGCAGTCCGACTGGTGGTATACCTCCACCCTACAGAAGACTGTAGTGAAATAATGTTGTGTTGTGTTCCTGTGGTGAGTAGGGCTTCCAGTTCCTTAGTGCAAGGGTAATTACAATGCGTTATTTATGCCTATGGTATCATAAGCGTCCATAGGCTACAGTAGTCGCTTACCATCAGGAGGGTTGTATGCTTGTTTTCCGCCTTAGTTGTATAGAGAAAAAGTCAGAACTACGATAGGCTACACGGGTTCGTTACCGACGCGGTAAAAATTTCTAGATTGATTTATAGCTCAGTTATGTGGTACAAACTGAATAAGGTAGCCACTGTAGTATGGTTAAGGTTTAGATTTTTAATATCGTTTGGTCGAACCTTTGAATTACATGCGATCTGCTTCAGAATGGCTTCTGGACATTGAAACCGCACTCTGTAACAATTTCTTTTCAATATAAGACTCTTAGCTGACCTGTATGCTTTACTCTACGTTTCAATTGGAAATTGATACGACTCTATTGAATTTATTACGTTTTCTATTAGTACTTGACGTTCGCTTCAAATTAATGAATTAATTTAATTGAGTATATTTGAAAGAGCTGGAAGTTATTTTATATAGAAATATTTTATACCTTATTATTTGAATTTAAATGTAAAAAAAATTAAATAACATATATTTATATGTCAATTTTCACTTTTGATAATTTTAAATAAAACTACTTGAATGTTTTTTAAACCATGGTTGCAATGTAAATAAGTAGGTATTTAAAAACTTAAGTTAATATAATAAATAAAAAAGAATAATTGAGCTGTCCACGATGATGCAAAAATTAAATTCTACATACATAGGAAAAAATTACTCCAATTTAAGTTCTATATTAATTTGAAAACACCTTTATAGAATAAGTTATTTATAGCGAGGCGCTTGAACACGCCAACAATCTGCTTTTTGCGATCTTTTTGCAATCTGCGACAATCTTTTAATCTGTAGTGTAATGATTTTAATCTGTACGCACATCAAACATTAACAGTATATTCTGTATATGAATATATTGATACTAATTATGATATATATATATATATACTAATTATCTTGATAGATGCTTGCGAAAGCGGAGCTACGAATAAAACCTCATAAACGGAGAGGTCAAGTAGGATATTTAATGTTATCGGATGGATACAGCTCTTACAATAAAATGCTTCTTAAGGCAACAGAAAGGCTCTCGAATACTTCCGCGGTAAGCTCTTAATGAGGAGATATGTTGAGTAACGAAAATGAGCGGGTCACTGAAGTGCGTCAGCATATTTATACATCATATTCGATCTATAATCAATCTACAGTATTGTAGTCCTACTTATAAATGAGGAATGAAGGAAACAGGCTTGTTAAGACATTATATTTGGCTTTAATTGCAGCATATAGCTAACTACAATCAACTTACAGGTATAGTTCTAATTAAATCAGTAACTGAAATACTTATTTTAGTTTTAATATTTTGTTTCAACGCAGTTCAGTTGAAACGGCTCATGTGCCAGTGTTTGTCAAATACAGTGTCAAGACTAAGCACAACAGCGTATTGCTTTGCAACAGAAATAGTTCTGTTGAGGTTACCATCGTACCATCGTAATCGAAGTTTGCACAGGATATAACATTCTATGGACCTGGTTACTGGTACTTGGATCATTGCTAGTCTTCATTTGGTAATCTACTGCCCAGTACCAAGTATTACGGTAATTAAACTAAATATTAAATCTCCGTTAAAGGCTTAACATTTTACCAACTGCTTAGCTACATAAGATCAAGTGTGATTGAGACCATAATTATATTCCAAACAAATATTTTGTTGGGACAGTTGGAGAATATAGTAAATTAATTACCTTACAGATATGTATAATTTAATTTGTCAGACCAGTACAATAAATTGATAAAGCGAACAATGTCATTAGAATTCAAACAAAACACGTGTAAAACCTCAACGATACCCTGTTTGTGGACCAAATTAAACTTTCTACGTAACGCATGAATAATTCATATGATGCGTAAAACCCGAGAGATATAATGTAACAGGGTGGATTAAGCGATAGGCTTCACCTTTTTTGAAAAGATCTTATTTTTTAATGAGTATAATTGAAAATGAAATCCAAAATTTATTTTGCTAACTTTTGTTTTTCTGTTTTATAAAGAATAATTTTATGATATTAGATATGTTAAATTAGACATTCACAGTAAGTTCAAAAATTCGTTAAATAAATTGTTTGCACCATTCTGATGCTAATTGTACTTCCAGAAAAAGGTCGAAATATGTAAAATTGCGAATCGCTGCGATGCGACGTCGTGACACAGAAAACTAGGTACCTACTACGCAAATTCCTGCTATATCACATCACTGGCACGGTTCAGGTGACCATTATGATGCGATGCGATGTCGCATTACAGTTTTGTGTTTTGGTTGAATCAACGAGGATTATTATTATTTTCATTTTAGTAAAACATAAATCTAAACTATATTATACTCGTATATAATAATATAATAAAGCGGAAGAGTTTGTTTGTTTGTTTAAACACGCTAATATCTGGTACTACCAGTCGGATTCAAAAAAATCTTTTTTATATGATAGCCAGATTTAGTAAGAATAGTATAGGCTATCTAATATTGGGCTACACCTCTCAGCTAGCCTTAAATAGCATAACAAATAGTGCACCCTAACTGCTTTATCGGTGTTTGCTGGCGTAATGGTTAGTGATACATAAATACAATGTTCTACAAAAATATTGCACTATTGTACTATAGTATTGTACTATATATATTGTACTAAGTACATCTAAAAAAAATCCGCGATACCATATGCCCATCTCTTATACATAAGCCACAATATGGTATTTTTGTAACAAAGTTTTAAAAGTGATTTATGAGCATTATTATTAGGCTTGGCATGTTAATCCTTACGAACGAAAGTTACTTCATCATCAAGACAATTTTATGCAGACAAACTTTTCCATTTATAGCATGTTATTTGGACGAATAGTTTGGGAGATAATGTAAAATTAAAACAATTCATCACTCGGCTCGGGTCTATGACTTATAGGTGTAGTGGCTCGAACGAGGCGTCCGCGTCTGAGTGTGACGCATAACCTTGGCTGACCGATAAAAATATTGTTCATACCGAAGTATTATAAATCATCAATAAGGGATTTCTTTTAAATTATACACGAGTGAAACCGTGGGGCATAGCTAGTATTGAAGAAAAGCTGGTTTAAAAGAGTTTTTTATTATTAATTTTATTTTACCTTTTTAGTTTTGTCTTAATTCGTGTTCTTCTCAGTAAACCCTTCCATTTGGAGTTGATCAAGGGAGTGAATAAAAAAATAAATGGTCCGCCACCTTTGGTAGTCCGCCATATTTGATTTAGAATGATATCACTTAGCTAACCGTGCATTATCATCCAAACTTAACGTGTACGCAAAATTTTAGCTCAATCGGTTGGGGATAACTGTTTTAATATTCAGTTGTAAGATTTTATCCATACTAACAACGCAAGTGAAATAAAAGCTTGTAATTGACACGTCCATTCACAATATAGACTACATCCGCTATAAAAATAAGAAGAATGTTGAGGAATTACAATTTTGAAAGAGAATAATCATAGCCATTAATATTTAAATACATAGACCCACTTTAAGTAACATTTGTCCAAATATCCATACTAGTTATGTAAATTAAATTAAAGTTTAACAAATCCTCTTTACGGTAAATCCTAAGTCCTTTTTAAGGTTCAGTAAGCAAATTAATAACGCTCTATGAAAGTGCCTCGAAAATGTGCTGAGCGGTTGTGTTTCTGATTAACACGGACTTTGTTAAACTCTGCTAAATACTATTTAAGTTGGTATACAAATATTTCTGATAAACATTTTCAATTTAAGCGAATAGATGTTGATATTGTTAGCATTATCGCTAATCAATTTGATGGTAGAGCCTTATTTTGAGTTCAAAATTTGTTTGAAACTATTTTTTTATGGATTCAGAATCTTTTCAATTATTTATTACCGAATTAGTATAATAATGCTGTGTTAAAATTATACGGTAAAAGTCTTTAGATAATTGGATCTGAACTGGATGAAGCAAAAACTATAAGTGGGTTTGTTAATACGAGTATATCTCATAATATGGTTCGTTGAGAATAAGTTCCTGTAATGAATTTTACAACACCTCGCAGTCACATTTATAGTTTGTGTTGGTAACCTTGGCTTGGACATTTCATAAATTAATTTACATAATATATAGAAATAAATGAAAGGCAAAACGATACTACTGAAGATATTTTTATGTTAGGTATATGGGAGCGTTCAAGTATTACGTAACGCAGTTTTTTGGAGATTTTTGACCCCCCCTTGGGGACCTCCATGGGGGGACCATGTAAAGCACCGTAACGTTTTTCTATACCCTCTCCCCCTAGTAAAACGTTACGTAACCACAACCTGAAAGCAACAATTATATCACAAAAAGGTCACAAAAAGCCACAAAAAATACTCTACGTGACCGTCTGAAAGGTTAAAACAATGTTACGTAATGCGTAGTTCAAAACCCCCCTACCGCCTCTGTAACGCATCGTAACGTTTCAGAAGACCACCCCCCCCTCAAATTCGTTACTTGACATAATACTTGAATTCCAAGAGGTATATAAAATTTGACACTGGCAAAAGAAAAATACACATACCTGATTGCGTAAGCGAAGGCCATGACAGCATCGGAGACGAACTGTAGCTGACGCTCGAACTCAGTGTTGTTTACCGTAAGTCTCTCTAGCCCTGAGCAAGCGCGGTTGTACTGTCCGTTGTAAGGGGTACGTGGACTACCTGGGTAACGACACTGAAAATGATCTTCCCAAAATTCTGTAAACAATTATTTTTAGTTTGTACGAGTAGAATTTTCTTCATTGTATAATCTAAAAAAGAAGGTTCTCTTAAGTATCGCTGCTAAAGTACATGCACTGATGATTAGTGTCATTTACTAAATTCGACTAATTCATTCATTTACTAAGTACTGGCTGCAACTAAATGTTCTCCTTAACCGAAAAAAATATATAAGAATAGAAATCTCGTCCTTGAACATGCCCGAATGAACTAGCTTTTAAAAAGTAACATCTGGCGTTGCCACTTTCAAACTGTTATCAAAAGTTGGTTCTACATTGTCTAACTTAAACGTAATTACACAATTATTACCATAATTATATACTATAATATACATAATTATTAACAAACAATTATGAATACAAGACATAAATATAATATACAAACATTTGTGGTTGTCGAACGCCAAATGGCCATCGTTGGCGAACAAATTCATGCCTAACAGAATTTACATTATAATGCACATATAATAAAATTCTTCATTAATGGTTTAATAAATTATACCACCTCTGGTTGAAGCTAACTTCGATGAACGCGTAAGGTGAATGATATCTATACCTTAGAAAAATATATCATGCAGTTATCAATAAAAATGTGAAGTCACATCGAGAATCACATAAATACGTAATATATAATAAATATATTTAGTTATCAGAATAACTGAAGTAGGAACGTGATAGAAACTGTATTAAGCCATTTAAGTCACCTATTCGCTATCGAAGATTCCATACAGTTTAGGTTTTCATTTTAATTCCTCTCACGTACAAATCGTTGTAATCAACTTATACAATAAGAAGTTATGGGTTGAAAGGAACCAACACCGACTTTATCTGGTTTACTTGACAACCGTTTCTGTAAGCGTTAAGTGGAAATAACGACAAACTTCGTGGTGCTTTCGTTTCAACCAGAGATTAACGATGTAATAAATTTGCTGATTTAGGAGTCCTTGGTGTAAAAAATGAACGAATTAAATCGAACAAAGAAAGGAAGATTGGCAATTCGGATATCGTTTATCGATATGAAATTAATAATATGTTACTTATTTTATCGACATAATAAGGTCGGCTGAGCGATATTTAGTACACCTTAGCTAGTAATAGTTTACGAGGTTAAAAAACAACCCAATAAAAATGCATGAATTCGACTATTTATTGAATGAAACACATTCAAGTATTCCTGCCTTGGATTTTCTTTGTATAAATACAAAATCTTATAATAAGCCGAAAAGTAATTACAAGAATTTCACAAGAAGAATCTTTCCAAGTAATTTTAGATAAGGATTTTACAAGTCTTAACTTCGATTCAAATAATTAAACAGAGGGAAACTTATTCCTTGAGTAAACTAATTTGTAAAAGATTTATCAATAGTCTGTTAGACAAAAACAAAGATTATGTAGTTTTATTTTTTTTCTGTTTAGTTATAAATTATTTTTGTAATACACGTAGATTAGCTAATTTGAATTTAGTTATTAATATCATATCTTCGGCTGGCGGTGAAAGAAAACATAGCGATAAATGTTCTCGTCATCACATTATTTATTACTCCTATGTATTTAAAATCATCAGTGCATTAGGATATATCCTGGTATGTAAACCTTTGCCTTTCTTCAAGTTTAAGTCAAAACCCAGTTATGGAATATCGATCAAGGTTTAACTTAATAAAATTAATACATAACTTAATAAAAAGTAGGCTTACAAGTTAAAAGTTATCTTACATAAATAGTGAAATTTTGATAAAAAGCCTTTTAAAAGACCAGTTTGTTTCTTCTCAGAATCAGATATCTTTGAGAGGCACTTAATAGATAGAGACTTTGCAGTTAGCTCAATTTTATAGAACCCTTTGTAATATAATTTATTAATCTGTTTTCCAAAAATAATTAAAATTACTTCATAAATGTTTACTTATTCGATGGATGTACCTTTTACCATGAGTTTTAGATTTTCATCTGAAGCTATATTTATTGTAGTCTTTTTTATATTATGGTATTTGGATGGAACTGACTTTGGTAGGAACCATTTTGCATTCCTTGTCCAAGTAGTAGATAGAGGTTTTAATTTATATTCTATTATAGGGCCATGGAATTGTTTTCAAGTATAGTGCTAAGAATAGTGATACTGTAGGCTGAAGAATCTTGGAGAAGTTACTGTATTGTGTACATATATATACATACATACTGTACCGTGGTGAACAAATTAATGTCACTGTGATATCTGAATGACATTGAGCAATATCATCCGTTATGTACGAAATGACGTAGTCCTAAGTTATATATAACTTATTATTTCACACTTTTTATATTATATGCTGATGTGACAAGTATATAGATTGTAGATATATAAGATGCTAAGAGCTAAGATGCTGAAGTAATTATGTACAAAATTAATACAAGAATAATAGAATTCGGAAGGTGAATAAATAAAAGCTCGTGTTACTTATAGCAGCTAATAATTTGTTCATAAAAATAAACTCTTATAAAACAAAACGATAACTAGCATAAATTCATGGTAGCGACATCTCGTATCTACATATATAAGTTTAAACAGTTTAAAAAACTAATAACACGCTTTAACTAAACATTTAAAATTATAAAACTTTTTAGTCTTATAATAACATCTCGTTACCAAGCCCAATCTATTGGACACCTAAAAACGAATCATATGAGCCTAAACTCGAGGGGTTTGCTAGTAGCCACTGATGTGTTCCACTATCCACCTCCTGGCTCCATCATCAGATCAGCTCCAATATACAAAATTATAGTGTTGTCATCCGATCTACCTATACATACAAAGTTTCATTTCGATAGGACCATTAGAAGTAGGTTAAATATATTTCTAAGATTTTATTGCATTGTTTGTTAATTACTTGGTTACAAGTGAAGCTAATTTAAGCGTGTTAAAAAGTAACCATGAAAATATTTTGACTTTATTGATATATAAACGGTACCTTAAAAGAAAACGGACGTCTCAGTTATGTAATAAGATAAGATAAGATTTACTGCTATTTCAGATATACATAATAAACTAACTTATTTTAAAGTAAAATTCTGCTTTTATTACTGTATCAAAGGCACGTAAAAATGTGACTCGTCAGTTATGTGAAGGTATGATATTATCGTTATGTCAGTTGTACGACAAAAATACTCTGATTTTACGTAACAGTTACATTACAGTCATATTATTATATCAGAGGGTTGGCCAATATGTCGGTCAGCGTCGCCATACAATGTGGCAACGTGGCTAAACTTCTCGGTACGTTTCCTACTGGCGGCGAGTTGGATGGCATTTACTATTTGTAGTTTTTTAATTAATATTATTATGAATTAATTCAACTTTCCTATAATTCTTTCATTTTCTTCTTTTTATAGGCTAATGATAAAAAAAATGTACATAAATTAACTGTCATCAGATACACGTAAATACCCTGACATCACATTAAAATGTTATATTAAATCAGTATGATGTTATATTAAAATCACAATGTAGGTATGTCATAACTCTAAGATCACTAATCCTATCAGTTATATCATGTATACATAAAACACTGTGACCCACGTTTGCCTTTTGTGTGACGTAATGTATCGTGTTCACTAGGAAGCTTGTACAAAAAGTAAATGCTAAATATATCTCACCTACAAACCAAGGGTTTCTCTTGTTATTCTTAACGTTTAAACTCAGAAAATACTCCTGGAAGCCGTTCACGTCGTTGGCTTGGGGTTGAACACTGATGGTACCTTCCACGGCCCTCTCATTGCCTTCGGAAACCAGAGACCTGGCACTCCAGCCGTCTGAACCGACCCAGCTGAAAGAACTAGTGGCATTTGCACGTTCCACAGCACGCATTACCCCGGCCACTTCTTGATCCGAGCCAAAGATTATAGCTCCTAGAAATAAACTTTGATTAAATATATGCTTTGTCATCAAATTTCAATACCGTGTTACTAATTTTTGCCAGACAAACACTAGGGTGAAATAACTTATTTCTATTTAATGATAAATTCAAATAACTCTTAATTATCAACATAATATCCTCTATTCTTAGGCCATCACATTGGATATTAAATATCGGAGGAGTAGAAAAGTATATTTTTATATGATTTCGTTTTGAAAGTATGATGGTTGGTTGGTTGAAGATTGAACGTACTCGTTCCCGACTGGACCACAGGAAAAATCACACTCGGTAAATACTAATATTTTGGGAACAACCTGTGCATTTGCAGGTTTACAATAACGAAAACTAGAGTCGATGGATATCCATTCGATAAGGCTTTTTTATCGTCTTGTTCTCATGAAAATATTCTATAGTGAGTTATTAAAAATAAATAATTATTTTTGTAATGATAATCTACATTTAATTTTCTTTTTTAGAAAAACACGTTCTTTAAATGTGTCAAAACAAATACGATAACTTTATATTCTGTCGATCCCTGATGTCGTAATTGGTAAATTAGTTACTGATAAATGAGGTCCTTTTGAATTAATCGAACACTATGAAGTAATTTAATCGTTTATTTCCATACACCATATTGCCTTATATTTGCAAATTTATTGGCCTATCTATTAATGAGAGAAGTTAGTGCACAAGGCTATCTCTGCTTAGAGAGGTAAATTATTCGGTTTGGGTTATCACAGGATGAGATAAAACTAAAACATTACCTATTTAAAACTGTATTATGAAAGAGGCTCTTTCACTTTAGGCGAAACATGTTAATTTTAGTTACAATATTTATTTCTGTCGCACGATTCTAGTCTAAAAAGTAAATCCTACAATATTTTGCAAAAGTTGGATACATATAATTAAACAGAAAATCACTTAAATAAATATAGGTGTAAATTGTTTTATTATCGTCAAATATTAATAATAATTAAATAATAAAAAAAATCTCTATCTACCTATAAATTCCGGGCTTGTCAGAGAGAGACTTCTGTGTACCTACATAATAACAGTTATTCATAGGAACAAATCGTACCGTAAATTTATTGTTGAAACATAAAAATAATAATTTTACCGTACAACACATTAAATAGATTATGGGAGTATTACATGCACTCGGAGTGCCGCAAGCGCTCTCAAATCTCCGATTGCGATATCTAAATTCATGATAATATCAATAAATATTACGTTCGAGGCAACTGGTCCGAGAGAGTTCTCGTTTAATCTAACTTTCCAATTTGCTATGTTTGTGTGAATATTCAAGATAATTTATATGGAAGTTTTCATTAAATAATTTAGCGAACATCAATCCAATAATTTATTTAAATACTTAATACACATGGTTTCACTTGTGCTAAAGCTGAAAAAGAAACTGTTAAGGCTAAATAGCAGTTACGATTACATTATCAGGAAAAGTTAGATAAAGATAACAATAAAAGATGGTTTACTATATACCTAGAGTATAATAAATCATTCACCGTAATGTCTTATACATAATCACCAAAAATAAATGACGACAAAAATCCATCGAAGCGGCCAGATGCGCATGACAAAGTGTTAAGCAGCAGCAAGGCTTTATCGCAAGCAACCGTTAGATTCAATTTGTGTAGCCACTTTAGCGAGAAATTGTGTCGCGAGCGCAGCTGGCTCTTGTCGGCCGAGGTGGGGAAGCGTGATAATTTATCACAGAGCCATTGATGCGCTCAAAAGGGACTGCTGATAAGTCGAGAGACTTAGTGCCTCTTTAATAGATGGCATGTTTGAGGGTGATTATAGGAAGGCTACTAGATTGGTTATATGAATGGAAATTATAATACCTAAAGCTGTTTGAAGAATTAAATTAGAAAGAGTATTTGTATAAACATATTTATAACGTTGATTTATTCTAAGCAATAATTTCCCAAAAATAACACATGAATCTTTGACAGAAAAGTATTCAAAGTCTTTGAAGGTTTAATAGAGGAATGTGTAAGGTAAAACCACCAGTAATTGACACTGCACCAATAGTTGACACCCTGACGAAGAAAATTAAATATTTGATACTAAATTGATTTGAAGTCTTGAGTTTGTTAACCGACTTTTATAACTGACTGTACCTATATGTATTTATAACATTAAAAATATATCAGTAATCAGTGATTTTGGCCATCTTGATCTTTGCCTTCCCTTTTTTTCTTAATATTTAATTTTCTTCGTCAGAGTGTCAACTATTGGTGCAGTGTCAATTACTGGTGGTTTTACCTTATATGTTTTGTAAACAATAAGCATAGAGCTCTCTCAATTTTGCAATTTATAGCTTACCTCTAGCCCTTGGTTTAGTCAAGAGTTTCTGAACAATCTCATCGTAAGCACTTTCGTCAGCGACTCCTGAATCTTTCACCAGTTTTTCCTTTACCGCTATACATATCTCGTTCCTTGCTAATAATGCTTCTAGTTCTTCGAATGCCTGTTTGAATGAAATTGTTAAAATTTAAGACACTACTGAAAGCAATTACTCCCTAGGCTTACGATTGTTGACGAAAAAGTGTCTATTTTATTCTAAGCGATTAATTTCAATCTTACCTGGTATTAGTAACGAAATGGCCGAAGATGGTAATACTCCAAGTCTATAAAGGGAGCTGGATCTCAAATGTTCAGTAAGAGATTACCAAGTTGAGAATGATAACTAATCTAGCGAGCATTAACAGAAGCTCCACTACAATGCTATGATTTCATCTCGATGTTTCCTTTACCGAAAGCCGAGGCTGAGCTGAGGTTTCGAAGCCATGTTGCGTGATGTCCCAGCGCAAAATGCACAGAAAAAGTTTAAATTGGATTCTCTCCATATTATCGGCGTGTATCTTAGACATTTAAGGCTTCTTAGTCATTATTTTAGACAACTCTATGTTAAATGGTTTTATTATCAACCTTGCTAGTTTTCAAATTTATATAATTATATAATACGTTTGTTTCAAATTTAAAACCAATTTAATGTAGCTAATTAGCAAAGTGCATTCTGCTTATTCATTACGTTCACGAAGCCTACTTTATCGTGAACAATTTGTGTTTAACTGCAATGAGAGGAACGTTATTTAATGCAGTTTCGATATCGGTAACGTTTTCAGCCAGATGTTTAACGTTATTAGCGTTGTGGTCAAACCATTTACATAATTAATGGTTGTTCTGTTGTGTTTTATCATATTTTCTGTATCTCTAATGTCACCATTGGCTATTGCGAATATGGACTTCCCCCAGAAAATCTTAATTTCAAGTTAAAAGTTTAAAAAATAAAGGTAAAATGTATACCTTGATGCCATAACTAGATTCTTCGTATATTATGGATACGTAACTCCAGCCGAGCTTTTTGACGATCTCGACCATGGCACGAACTTGGTGCAGATCCGATGGTATAGTGCGTGTAAAGTATTCAAAGCGCGCCTTGTTGGACAACTCCGGTGATGTGGAGAAGAAGGACACCTGATGCGGAAATAATTGTTTTCGTAAAAATATCCAATAATTAAAGATTGTTGTGTTTTGAGGAATACATTACGAAAATTTGACAAGTTCCCGTATGTTTGTAAAGACAGATCCGAAAAATTATGGGTACTCACCTGGGGAATCTTGAAAAGGCGCAACAAGTTTGCGACCTGCACAGATGTGACGCTGGATGCGGCTCCGACGACACCGGAGATGACTTTGCGAACAGCTGTTGCGTTGCAAGCGTATTCAGCGTCATCGATATTGCTTATTGATCCTTTAAGGTTAAATTGTATATAAAACATACAACAACTTCTATACTATACCAGATACTATTCCCTAATAGCGATTAATTATTTACTTATTATTTATTATTATAAAATAAAACATCAACTTAAAAATACGTGAAATAGGTTCCTTATAGCATTAACATGACAATATGTAGTCATTATATTATCATCGATATAATTTAATTTATTGCTAGGTTAAATTAAAATCAACTATTAAATAATTAAGTACTTTCTTATTAAATTGTCGTAAATAAGATTACACACGACCTTCGATCAATAATTCAATCACACGACCCAGTATCTTGCTTAACCTTTGTCATAATAATTATGTTACTGCAAGTAGTACTGTCAATTATGTTAAGATATTAGCTGCCGAGACTAGGTATAGTTCAGCCTAATCTTTCAAAATTTTGAAAGGGAATAGCTCTAAATTATCATTTTAGTCAAATACAGAGAAGTGCTTTGTATAAATTGCAAAATTTCTTTTTCTCTTATGTTAATATAATTGAAGATATTTTTTTATCAAGTTACATGACAAACTTCCAATAATGTTTTTAAGAAGATCCTGTAAGTAATACCTTAAGGGAAGCTGTCATATCATCGAATGAAGTATATAGTATACATACCTTTAATGAAATCTACAGCCATCTCCAAACCGTACGTGTCTTTGTCACAATCATCCAACACATGAGCTCCAAGAACAACTCCAGGTATTAATTTCAGCTTGTTGTTTATTATATCTAAAGTATAGAGCATTGTTTCTAAAGCTTGCACACCTCCTTGAGGCATCACCGGTCCACATGTCATATCATCAGATCTTTCGTGTACCATCATAAGACCTCCTAATACTAAATCACCTTCAATAACAGCCTCTCGTTTAATCGGCCAATGTTGAAGTTTCTTGTCCTTCAATTCACCAAATTGTTCGTTGGATATATTGTGCCAATCTTTTTTATATTTGTACGTTGGTTCGTTGTAATCTCTATCGGCGAGACCAATTCCATCATTTAAGTTTACGTATATTGGTCGATCGGAGAATAATGTTTGGTCCAATATTTCATGTTTGTGCTTATGTCTGTGATGATGTCTGTCTGAGATGTGTTGGTAGAAGAGTGATTCGTCAGGTGGGTGAGTGTAGTGAGTGTCTGCAAAGTGCCTCATTTCTGAATCATGTAGGATGAAGAAGAGCATCGGTACGAACCAGTTGCATCCGGCAGGCATGTTAATGGATGTCTCATACCGTTGCGTTCAAATATTTTGTCCATGATATTGAATGCAGTAAAGTCATCTTAACCTGTAACAAAATGAAAATTTATTTAATTGTAATGTTATCTCAGAAAATATGTTAGGCAAGCTTAAAGCATAAAGAATAGTAGAACAATAGTAGTAGTAGAGTAAAGTTGATATTTAAGTAAACCTAAATCAAACTATAACGAATTCTCTCGATGGCTTCCTCACTTTATATTAAGTGGTTATGAGGGCTTTTATTTCCTTGTGGCAGCTCTTGTCAACTGAAGATAAATTAATATGAGAGATTCGGTATATAACTACGCTTTGACCTAGAAACGGGAATGTGCAGGAAATGGGATAGGGCGCTCGGTCTGCATTTCCTATTTTCGATATTTTACTTTCTTGAAATTCGAAGGTTTACTTAGGAATACTTTATCAATAAATAGTAGGGTCATGTATTGTACCTTTAGACGTTGACTATAATAAAAATATGACACAAATAAGATTATAAAATTGTACTATTTGGGTAGTATTTTTATTAAGCCTTCCGCATTTGTATGAAGGGTCGTCGTTGGGAAATAATAATGTTAAAAAGTAAATATTTAAAACTCTAATCACTTCGTTGTCATTAATGGCTAACTTCATCATGTCTCTTTAATTTCACAAATAAAGTAATTTAAAAAAAATAGTAATTTGTTTTATAAAATAATATACAAAGGTAATAAAATAACGACATTTCTAAGTTGTAATGTTAATACAATAATATTGTTTGCAAGGATTACAGGGAAGGAGGTAATTGGATTCTACGAGGTTCGTTAACGTATCTCAACGTTAACTTAATTCTTAATGTTTATTAGTTGCCGAATTAGTTTTAGATGTATTTCGGTATGTACTTGCTTCGAGTTATAATTTGGTTCAAATTAAGTTTCTTATTAACAGTATTTTATCCTTAAGGTAGTTAGTTAATTATAACATTTTATATGGCTCCTTGGATTTAGACTTGCTTATTTTTTTCAGCTTATCAAGATTTTTTTTTATATAGTACGAGTAGCATTGCAAACTGACGGCACTTTATCTGATTGTAAGTAGAGTGTAATCTAATAATATTGGAAACTACCAATGGAGCTATAGCCAATCAATCTATAGCCAGTAGTCAGCTGTCATGCCGGCCTGCTCAAATGTCTCATTACGTTACATTTAAAAGACTCTATTTTTAAGAAGGAGCTAATACACTACTTGTGAGAGGGTTCCACAGCTTCATAGTGCGGCACAGGTATGAAAAGTTAACTTCTTTGTTTAAATAAAGATGCATGAATTTATTAAATTTATATTTTTATCAACAAGCATCTATCAGTAATGTCGTGGTAGTCGAGTGATTTGGACTGGTGGAATGTCAATTTGATATTGACAGGTTCGAATCTCGGCATGTACTAATGTTTTTTACTGAATTCGTTTAGTAACACTATCGCCTGGCGGTGAAGGAAAACATCGTGAGCAACCCTGAACACCTGAGAAATATTCTTGTATCACTACTGCATTTAGGAGAAATATAGGTTGATTTCTCAATTCTCGGTGTTTGAATTCGCCTATACGTCATGGTCTGGCTTGGTGATGAAGCCCGTGCCTTTCCTTAGGGGAGGCATCATTGCCCAGAAGGGAGAAACTTACTAGCTGGTATTATATTAGGCTCAAACATATACTTTAATTATTATATAACCCTACCTGTAAAGTTTGTAAGTAGTTGTAAGCTATGAACCGATCCTGTAAATTATTTCACTAACAGAGCAGTACATTATCCCAGAGCGATGTTGGCCATTTTGTATTCTTATTAAATATTCTATTATAACTAACGCGAACGAAGTCCTGGACGGACTTTTTTCGGACGGATATTTTGATGTTTTAAAATTATAACATATGATATTTTGAAGCCCAAACTCGTAAATAAAAGCCTTGTTTCTCTTTTAGAAAAAAAAAATCTACGAAATACATCCCCAAAAGCGCTATTTGTCGCCAAACTTCGGTAATTAATATTTGGTTGAATACATTATTAAGTTGATAAATAGCAGTTCTCTGCGGTTCCACACATTTTTATTGTGTAGGTACTAATTATTTTTGTTTCATAATGTTATTTTTACTTGTATTAATGGCAATTCAAATATTATATTATTATACAGCCTATCAATTGAGGAATGACATAAAAAATCCGTGTACATTTTTTTTTATCGGTCAGGCGGTTTTTCTTTTAAATCTGGACATAGTTTGCAATGGGATATAACGCCTATATTGAAATTTGAAGAAAAAAAAAGGTTCACCTTACTACAATACGTTATTAACAATAATAATAATAATTTAAATACTTTTAGGTTTAATTTAAATTTAAGGTAATGCTCATGACACACAAAATTATGAACCATTGCCGAAAATTATAAAGAGAGGATCCTTCCTATATCCCCTTGTTTTACGCCGAATGCAGCGCCTGTTGGACTGTACCTATTCTTTTCGCGTATTTGTCATTTTGTTTTTATTTTATCGTTATAGGTTTGGCATAGTGGCCACAATCTCACCTGATGTTAAGTGACGATGTGGCCCAAGATGATAACACGCTAAACCTAGTGGAAGACTGGCTCTCAAATGCAGCTGCCGGGACACACCTATTGATGCTTGGCGACAGATTTTCAAGTCTTTATTTTATAAAAACACAAAAATAAAATATGTTACATTAGTTTATTATTAAATATGCGTACTTATATGAAATATCGTAAGTTTAAGAATTAAAATAAAAAATATCACACGAAATAAAACTTCTCGACGTAAGAGACTCTTTCAAGCGGTGACATTAAGAACACAGATAATAAAAGAATAGTTATTATTTTTATTAATTTAGCCATTACACGAAATACACACAAACTTCCAAATTTGTTAAACAGAGACTTGCTGACTAAACTTTGTTCACTATAGATTGCTTTAAACAGAAGCGGTAAATAACCAGGTGTTTTGGCAAATTCATTGTTTGCGTTTAATAGTACAAATTATTAGTTCAACTGATTCTGTAATTAGTTGTATTTCGTTATTGATATTTGTTCTCTTACTTGTTTGTGATGAGATAATATTTGGATTATCTAATGCTGAATTAAATATTATTAAGATCTTCTATCTAATCATAGCTATATTAATAAACTAGCTGTGCCCGCAGCTCTGCTTGCGTTAATGTTTAAAAAAAAATATTTTTATTTTTTGATATTAATGATTTATGATTTAACCTTAATGATTTTTCTAAAATAAAAGTAGCCTTAGTTATTCCTTATAACATCGGCTATCTGCCAGTGAAAGTCCAATCAAAATAGGTCCAATCTTTCCGAAAATTACCCGGAACAAAAAACAGACAGACGGTCAAAAATTTTAAAAATTGTTCTTTTTTTTTTAGATACCGTGTATAGTTCATATGCATTTGACATTACAAACATACACTTAAATTTGAAGATTTTAAAGTACATGTTTTTAATTTTACGTTAGATTGCTCTTTTAGAGGCCACAGTTGTCGAATAGTTTTGTTTACCCGTGAACTCAAAATCGGCTTGACCGATTTTAATGAAATATTGCACAAGGTAAGTTTATTTCATTCTTCAATTGGAAATCGTAAATAATAATTGCAACAAGTATTGCTTTTATACTCAACTGATTTTGATAACATTTTTTGTATACATTTATTTATCGTTTATTAAGTGTTATGGCCACAGTCTCACCTGATGTTAAGTGACGATGTAGCCCAAGACGCTAAGCCTTGTGGGGAAACTGGCTCTCAAGTGCAGCTGCCGGAACACAGCTATAAGTGCTTAGCGACAGAATTTCATCTTGTGGGCGGTAGCTCTAGCCAGGCGGTCATTATAAAATACCCTACCACCATGCTATGGTTTCGCCACGATGTTTTTCTTCACCGAAAGCTGTAGCTCATTGCAGGGATTCGAACTCAAGTCGATCGAAGCGGTGTCCGTACACGCTGCCACTGACCATCATTGCTTCATAAGAATCATGCCATAGGATGTAATTATATGCATGTAATTTTGAAATTATAGGGTATAAAAAACCTAAAAAAAGAATAACTTATAAGTAAAGCACATGGTGTATGTATGTAAAATGTAATTATCTTAGAATGATACAGATAACAACACATTGCTACTTAGGCACGAGCAATTTTATTGTAAAGTTCTGTAACACAAACTTTGACAGCTTCTTACACATTTCAACCTATGTAATCAAAGTAACATTGAACTTGGAACTAACTTTCTATATACATTAATTCAATTTTCATGATGTCGCACCATCTGTTTAACACAAAAGTTACGCCTTAAACAGATATGAAACAGTCGTCACGTCGTGTACGGCCTAATGCGTCTAACTTAGTTACATACTGATTTAGGACGCCGCGTCGCGCCGAGGATGCGATGCGCCGACAATACTTACTGACCACAGTGTAAGTAACTGTGAAATCGTATTACAATTAAATACTTTTGTATCTTTTTATCTGATTTTGTAGGAATACTAGCTGGTCCCGCGACTCTGCACGCGTGTATTGTGCAGTAATTTATTCGTCTCGTGTTCTTATTTTTACTCATATTTATGTTTTTGTTTTTTTAAATATAATAATTACATTTCCTAACAATGGGTAACAATTGGGTGTCAACCCAATATAAATAACATTGTAATGCGTTTAGCTATGGTTTTCAGTCGAGTCGTTTTTAAGCAAATTATCAACTTCATAATTTATTTTGGCATCTGCTTGGAATATCATGGTTTAAAAATATATTGTACAATACCTATTTTTAATATTATTTCAATTAGTACGTCTCATTTAGATGAAACCTATGGAGGTGAGATTTTGGCGTAGTTACAATGTACAATGAGTTTTATAGAAAGAAAAAAAAACTTGATTTACGTGTATTTTAAAAGGTAAATCTTGTCATGCCCCGGGGAATTAATATAAATAATAAAATAAAAATTAATGTTAAGGGCTGTAACTTTTAGGGTTTTTTCCCACATATACAACAAAACTTCCGGTGGGGACCAAAAAAAATTGTCTTAAAAAATCCTCTCAATAAAGCATATTATGTTCGTTTACTATTTAATTTCAAATAAATAAATAAATACGTATAACATATGAGATTATTCGCCCACATCCAGTTGCCAATTTCTCAACTGTCCATAAACTACATTTATTGCGTTAATACGCAATCTAGCCGTTGTTGCTGAAAATAACCATAGATCTAAATCAATTAAAATGTCTGGCAGGAAGCTTTTTAATTATTTCGTTTATGATACGGTCGCTTATAAGAATTGTTTGAAAAATTCTACATTTGAATGGCATGAACTTTTTATATAGTTCTCTTAAATATTTTTATCACTTACTGTAAGCAAACATTGTTAGTAAGTTAAAATGATAAAAGCAAACTTGTACTTCTGAATTAACTTCAACTGTACCGGTAAAAGTGTCCAATCGTTTGTCCGGAGGTCTTAGCTTATTTCAGCCAATTTGTCAATGTCCTTTTTAGCTTCTTTTAATGAAGTAATCGAATTTTGTCGATGGAGGCAATATTGCAGATTTATTATCGTACCTTCGTATCCACATTTTTTATTTGTATAGAACTAGTTTTATATTACTACCTATTGAGTATTTCACGAAATATGTTGTTGTCCTGATACTAATGGTAAAATTTTCTAATTGTATATTTATCTAGGGATAATTAATGTGCACTGAAAAAAGTTTACTAATTGCGAAAAGGAAATACTAACAGGCAGAAGCTATTATTAATTTTTTTCAAACAAATTGACTCGGAACAGTTTTTAAATACTTGTTTAGGCTTTTAGCATTTGAGCAAATTCTCAACTGTTGATAACACGCTGAACATAGTGGAAGACTGGCTCACAAGTGCAGCTGCCGGAACACACCTGTTGGTGTTTGGCGATTTTTATTTTCAAATTGAGAGTGGTCGCTACCCAGGCGGGTTTAAGAAAAAGCCCTACCACCAGGCTATTATGGTTTCATCACGATGTTTTTCCTTTATCGAAAGCTCATGCTCATTGCAAGGATTCAACCTCACGCCGATTGACACGATGTCCGTATACGCTAGCACTAAGTCATCATTGCTTCAGAAAAGTTGTGCTCGCTTGTTTTTCCTTTAGCTACATAACCTTACTGCCGCCCCATTTCAAAAATCCACCCTATGCATTTACTGTCAAAAAAGTTTTATAATTTTTGTAACAAATATAAATAAAATGTTCAATTGAAAGATGGAATTTTAAATTCTTTATCTGTGATTATGAAGGGATTGCGTCCGGATGTTGCGTAATAGAAGGTATTATTTAAAAAAAAAGCTTTATTAATATCTTGCAAGCCGCGATAAGCGGATTTTCTGAGAGGACACGAATTCCCCGAAGCTTATTATACAACGTGCAATATATATATATATAACATTTTAGATGAAGTAAAGGCGACGCTACTAAGTACTTATTAGCAACTTTGAATATATTAGACCAGATTTAGCCAATTATTTACGCTTGGCAAATATAAGTGTTTTTAAATTGAAAGCGACGGTGACCATCTAGTCCACCAAAATTTATTAATTTAGATTTATCAATTTTTATAAACACTGATTAAGTAGTGTCTTAAATAGTCTTTGCTAAAACATAAAAATGATTGTTGTTTGATAATAGTACCATTCTACCAGATAGGCTTTCCAAATTAGGCTTTCCTAAATTTCCATTCAATTGAATAACCTCTAACGTAGGCCAATTCGTTTTCTGGTTCAATCATACCTGTTTCTAAATAACAGGCTTTCAAATAAAACTGAGTTATTAGGTCGTCGGAAACTAAGACAATATAATAAAGTGTTACGACTTTTTCGTCGATTTGATCGTCTTAACTTCCTAGCTAGTCTAGACTTGCTGGTTTTCTTTTTGTTGTCTTATCCAAACTTTTTAGATTATATACTTTTACGTTGTATATGGCCTGACCAAATGGTCAATAAGCTTCGTTGATATCATGTGTCCAAACATTTTCTACTAATCTAACCAATTTCTAGATTTTGTTATGCTTATTAGAAGAGTTAATTGTCTAGAACGAATTATCTCTGCATGGTTTTTCGTTGTCACTTTAAACCCATTCAGAAGAGTTGATAATTGGATTGAATATGATATTACTCCTGTTCTGTTTTTAACTTATTTTTTCTGACCTTATCAAGTTAAGTAAAGACTTCAATGACAAATTCTTATTCAATTGACATTTCGTTAACAAGTGTTGAAAGTGTTTAAAAGCCATTGGATTACAACTAATTAACTAGTAAGGTTGATTCTCACATGTTATATTGAAAGTAGCCTTTTCACCAATGTAGCTTAGGTAAGTGTTATATTTTTGGAACATCGCTAGAAATCCACATGATGAAATCCATGCGTAGGAATAGCAAATTAGAAAGATTAAATAAAATAAACAAAAATACCTAATTGCTTAAATGTGATAGTTTGCTTTATGTTGGTGTAAGAAAACATACAAAAACTTAATAATTCCAAATAATGTAATAACCCTAAACCTTACTTTTGTACCATATTGTGTTGTTTTCAAGCTGAGCTTTATTCTACCCCGGATTAATCACACTGCAAAACTATGTCCCAGTCAATTTATTTTACATTAGAAAGGACAGAGTTATTGTTAATTTTGTTGCCTAGTTATTAAGTAATTCCAATTACAACATACGATTCATACGCGTAAAACTAGTTTGCTAATGAAACCCTCCAGTGATGATGGATTGCTCGTTTTCGTTAGTTTCCACGCAATATGATGGTTAGTAAACTGCGTATGTTGGAATGTAATTATTATGATATCTCCCAAACGTGAATCAATGTCAATATAGCCATCTAAATACACTATAGCCAATTTTTGTAAATATACTTTTATAACAGTCAGACTACGGTTTACCAAGGTAAGAGTAGCATGAAAATTTACGTTATTATTAAGGCAATCCTAATAAATTAACGGTTAAGCAATTTTATTATTCTTATTTTTAAAGATATTCATTTAATATTTTATTTATATTTCTTAATAATTGTAAATCCGTGTAGGGTTCTTGCATATTGGGCATCGTATTTGAACGACGCACGAATTCTAAAAATGGATTCACAATATTAGTTATATTTTGCAAAATTACTATTTGTAATCGTGAGAACTCACCAACCAGAATACTTGTACAGTAAACTTGAATGAATAGGTCAGCAGCGAGAGTTCAGAACTCATTCTATCCTATGCTGGCTTATAGTGTCCTTAAACATAGAACTTCTGCTTTTCCTGGCAGCGTCGGATGTCAGCCGACAAAATGTTGAAATAATATACCCGCACCGATCCATAATGCTATGTCCTTATTTTCTTTCAGCACACAACTTAAATCTTTTCTTCTTTCGCAGCAATCACTTTAATTTTTGTTAATTTTAATAATATATTACATATTTCTTATTACATAGATTAATTAATTAAGGCCAATTAACTGACCGGTCATATGCCGAAGAAGCAGAAGTAAAAGTTGACTCATAAACATAAAGTACCGTAAGTTTGTATTTAAGGTTATATATAAGATTTTCAAACTCTACCGCATATGCGGTAATTTGTTAAGAAATTTTTAAAGACCTTCAAAGTATTTTCATTATAAAGGGATTATTAAAACCACTTTGGCCTTAATATACCTTATTACCGAGGCGCTGTAAGACGCTTAAACTTTCAAACATTCGATTATCACACAAAACTTTTCACTCGTAAATTCATTAGCAAATTCTGAAAATGATTAAAATACCATTCAAACTTGAATATTACTTTGGAATTGCTCAGTTTAGCGAGTGCCAGACGAGTGTTAAATTAACCTTTCTCATTAACGTTTTGGAAATGTTAAGTTTTAATATTTATGAAAAATAAATATATCTGTGTCTTGTTTTCATGTAACAATTTTTTACGCCTAAGTTAGCCGGTCTGCTTGCGGTGCAACAAACTAGGAAATTATGATTGTGTAATTTTTAAATCGATATTGTTAACATACATTTTCAACCTCTTTACAAAAACTAGCGGTAAATAAAATGTTGTAATTTCTTTACAATATCAATATGTACGCCTTCATCATTTGACACGTATGAAATCCAATTTGCTTAATAACAATCAACCAAATGTTAAAATACTACCAACGTCTTTGTTTTTGAATTGTACTCTGCTTACCATCGGCACAGTGCCATCATTATGTGGAACACAAAAAAATAACACCTTTTGGCACTACTTCATCATTACCATCATTTCAGCCGAAGGACGTCTGCTGGACATAGGCCTCCTCCAAAGATCGCCATAACGACCGGTCCTGTGCTGCCCACATCCAGCGGCTTCCCGCAACCTTTACCAGATCATCGGACCACCCTGTTGTGGGTCTGTGGCACTACTTATTTGTTCATTATTTTTCTATTCTAAATTGTTTTCCTTAGATTACTGTATTGTAATTTTATTTTTTTCTATCGTAGTACCCAAAAAGTATATCATTCTCCAAGTCATTTTAATTTGTTAAATATCATGGCCTGGTTAACTGATGGACGCTTGTAAAGCAAATGGTCCTAAAGTAAAAGGTAGCATATGCCAATTAGTAGCGAATATGTTTAAATATCGAGTGTAAAAAATCAAATAAAATTTTACAATTTTGCTTTCTGTTTAGTAAGTTTCTTGGTGTAGCGGATTTAGGGCACAAGCACGTCATAATATATTTCTGTTTGCTTACAAATCATGAAAAATTGTCTATCGGTAAGAACAACGGTGAGAAGAAGCGATAGAAGAGAGACTATTGCCAGTTGCTGTTAATTTGCCAGCCAGTAACTACCACTTTGGAAGCCTGAAACTAGGCACGCCGAAGTAATAAATGTATGTATAACATTATATAATAGACTTACTCACGCTGCACCTATTGAGTAGCAATGCTATTTTTATGTTTCTTTTGACTCAAAAACATCTAATACTTTTAAGTGAACAATTCTTGTGTATAAGTATAAACGTATAACGTCTAAAGTTTACCAAATGCCATCAATTATCCTTTTTTTTGTTGACATGTGGTCTATGTAGTCGAGAAAATCTACCAAATTTAATAATGTTTCTAAATTGATTTATAGGTTACAGATTGACAATAGTTTCATCATATCAGCCGAAATGCACCCATTGCTAGATATAAGCCTCCCCAATATTCGCCACAATGAGTGGTCCTGCGCTGCTTGCATCCAGCGGGTTTCTGCCACTTTTACCAGGTTATCGGTCTTGTGGCGGTTTTGATTACGCTTCGACTTCCGATACGTGGCCGCGACTCGAAAACTCTTCGGCTCCATCGGCCATCCGTCGTATGAGCTACGTGCCCCGCCCACTGCCACTTAAGTCTAGCAATTGAGCAATAGCAATAGAGCTATGTCGGTTGCTTTAGTACGGATACGGATCTCCTCATTTCTGATTTGATCACGCAACGAAACTCCGAGCATAGCCCTTTTTATTGCCCTTTGAATGCTCTTGAGTTTTTTATGAGGCCCATAGATAGCGACCACGTTTCAGTGCCATAGATCATCACTGGCAACACCCACTGGTCCAAGACTTTCATCTTGAGACACTTCAGTATCGTCCCGAACGCTGCCCAGCCGAGTTTGATTCGACGATCGATCTCTTTATTGAAGTTGGCCCTAATTAACTGGACCGTATGTCCTAGGTATACATAGTCATCAACTACTTCTATTGTAGAGTTTCTGACCTTTTTCGAAGTTGGTTTATTATATTTTACTATAGTTTCATTTGTAGTTAATTGATAAAGTAATTGAAGAATGGTAATACATTAAACCTAGAAAGATGGATGAATCTCAAATGTCGCTGCCAGAACTTATTGATCCGTGCTTGTTAGTAGATTAATTTTATACCTTGAGATTGGTACTCAGCCACTAGAAAATGCAATGTGCAGTAAAGTTCACTTGAAATGATTATTTATATTTCTGCTATTTGCGTTCGCAACATTATATCCACAAGGGTTGAATTTTAAAAAATATTAAATAAAACATTTTGCATTATTTTTAACTGATAGTCCACAGAATATAATCATTTAAATACTAAATATCATGTTGAAGATGCAAAATTTAACAAGTAATTAAAAAAAAATCATCTCCCTTTTCAAATCTTTATAACTTATTTTTTTCTAAAAATCCTTATTTTATATATCTCGCTATCACATATATTGTCGATATTTTATATAAGTAATACAAATAGCTGGAACTCTTCGTTTATCTATCGTCAGCTAAAATTCATTCATGAATGGGGCGTCAACTCTCAGGTCCTTACATAATGTCATGTGCGCCATTTGCTGCTGACCACACTTTTGCAAACGACAGGTTTAAATCTACCAACATTACGTCACATTCTCACGTACGACCCTATTTATTAAGTACAGTAGCGGAAACAGTGTAAAAATTTTTTGACAATGTCGTCGAAAATGTGTTTCTTTAGTTTAGTCACATGTTTTTAACTTTTTCTTGAAAGAAGTTCATTTGTTGGAAATAGGTATGTGATGTTGTTATTTGTTAGCGGCACTCGCCTCGTTTGAAACATTGGGAGTTGAAATAAAAAGCTAGCTAAAGAATCCAGTTACTGAGTATTAAGTTACTATGTACAAGTAGAAAAGAAGATACCTAGCTTTTGTTATTTCTACCACACTTTATTATTCTTTGACTTTAAATAAATAGCAAGAGTCAGGAAAAGATGTAGGTCTTTATAGGAGGCCTTTGTCTATGGACTAGCTGTATTGGAAAAATCTTGTCATCAATATATAAATGAAATATGTACATAATATGTATGGACTATAAATGAAAAGATTTTTTTTATATATTTCATTATGATTTCATGTCTTATAGTAGCCATAGGCCGTAGTAACGTTTTCAATGTCTTTTTTATCGTTATAGGTTTAGTGTAGAGGCCACAATCTCACTTGATGTTAAGTGACGATGTGGCCCAAGATAATAACACGTTAAACCTAGTGGAAGATTGACTCTCAAGTGCAGCTGCCGGAACACACCCATTGGAGCTTAGCGACAGATTTTCAACTTGAGGGTGGTAGCTAGCCAGGCGGAGAGTAGAAGAAGCCTTACCACCATGCTATGGTTTTCTCACGATGTTTTCCTTCATCGAAAGGAAGCTCATTGCTGGGATTAGAATTCACGCCAATCGACGTGAAGTCGTACACGCTACCACTGAGCCATCATTGCTTCAATGTTTATAAGTGGAAGAAGTTAAAAAGTGTTTACTAAATCATTTTTAAGATCTTTTCAAAACTAAACAACTTTTATTTCGTATTGTTGGTTTTATCGCATGTCCTTCCCACGCACAATTGTATAAAATGCTTTGTTTGATTTGGGAAAGCTTTCCAACATTCATGAACATTTTGGTAACAAAAAGCAAAGTGCTAAACTTCAGCGGTATTTTTATATTGTACTGTGAATATGGCTGCACTGCATTCAATGGTTTATATAATTAGTAAGTAATTACACAGTAACATTGTGTTACTGTGATGGATGAACTTTAAACAGCAGCTGCTGAAACACACCAATAGGTTTTTGTAGAAATATTTTAAATTATAGGTTGGGGGCATAACATTGTGCTATGATTTCCGCGCAAAGCGTACATAGAGTCTGAATTGACGTCTTTCAACGTGGCCTCCTCAGTTTGCTTCATGTAAGCAATTACAATTTCGAAACAGTACGTGATAAGCTTATAACGTACATTAAAGTTCTGTACATAAAGAAGTATAAACTTTAATGGAGGAACTAATTCGTTAATGGACTTCATTTACCAACCGTTTCTCCCTATCTATCTATCCTTTGTATTACAAGAACCAAAAAAAATAGTAATACGCATGAATATAATATTCTGAGTATTTTCAAGATATCTAAGATCTTGTCTTTAACAAACTGGGAACTGGTCTTAATATTTTATATGAGAAATAATTCTGTGCGCTCTTTTCTGTATCCAGTATAAATAAGTCAGACTGTCGAGATTTTTATTTATTTGCAAGTAGCATACTCGATACATCTTCATTACTTGTCTAGAGGAAAACTGCATTGCATTGTCAAAGCTATAAAAAAACAATAATGTGAATCATAATGTACATTTCTCTACAATGTTATTTCAAATTGAATACAGTTTTTGTATTATCTAAGCAATCATCTTTTCTTATTATAAACCTTCTTCAAAGGTGAACATTTAGGTTAGTATAACGTCGGCTTAAATAATAGCTTAGGTAACGAGGGTCTACATGTATTGTTCAACGAAACGGGTGCCTTAAAGCCATTATTCTTCTGTTTCTTTTGTTGATAAAATTTGTATATTTATTGTCAAATGCATCAAATAAATCAGCCTATATTTGTTTTAAACAACTACAACAACTCTTCATTATTGAAGCCGCTGGTTCTACGTAGAAGAAAAAGGAGAAAGAGGTACCGTATCGCTCCACGCCTCCCGTTGTATAGGTCGCAAGTTCTTTTGGTTTATATATTCTCACTGGCACTTGAGTTGTGGTCTTTTCGCAATAATCAGTATTTCCAGTCGCCTTGTTACAGTCTATAGATTTTAGCGTTATAGTCACAATTTTACCTGATGTTAAGTGACATGTGGCCTAAGATGGTGTACGCTAAGTCTATTGGGGAAACTGGCTCTCAAATGCAACCGCCACACCCACTGGTGCATGGCGACTAATTTTCAACTTGAAGGTAATAACTAGTCAGACGAGCATTAGAAAAAGCCGTACTCACCATACTATGGTTTCATCACGATGTTTTCCGCCACCGAAAGCTCAGGCTCAGCTCGGGATCAGCTATTATATGCACCTGCTGAGAGGCTTGTAGGCTTGCAGGCTTGTAGGCCGGCATGACAATAACGCAAGGAAATACTTTGCGTCAAAACCTACGATATTTTCTAAATGTGTGAAAATAATTTGAGTTTAATTAATAACAAGACAATTTTTGACAAAAAAGAAAACCAATTTTAATTATGTTGACGAGGTCCCTGGTGTATCTTCGAAGTCGAAGGTCCAATGCTAATGAAATTAAAATGGGACCCCATTGAGGTATCTCCCTTTCCAACGAAAAAATTGTAATCTAAATCGGCTCAAACAAAGAAGTCGGGGCTGAACATCTATAAAACAAATAATCTGATTTTTTTAGATGTAATATATCTTCAGTTAGTGTTGTTTATTATTATTATCTGATGTTGTTGTTAAATTATTCACTTCATTACTTAATTATCCCAATACCGAGAATACACTAAACCCCCACGTATATACATATATTTTTTTTTAAGCCCTATCTATACCAATTTTGTAAAAAATTATATGGCACCATCTCTGAAGTATGACCTACCAAACAAAAAAAACATTAAAATCAATTCATAATTGGCGGAGTAATCGCGTAACAAACATACAACAAAAATCGTATAGTCGAATCGATAAACGCCTCCTTTTATTGAAGTAAAAGGTAAAATATGTAGTAACAAAATATATAGGTATAGATTCTTGATATTTAAAATCGGACAAGTAGCGCGTAGAACTCTGAGGATTCCGAACTCCCTCCTCTGCGGCAACTCAAGCCTAGGTCCGTTCCTCTGGCATGGAGCCCTTGAGCCAGCAGCCGCTCGTGCGATACACTGATACTGCATTCACTAGCTACCAACATACACTCATTATACTGCATGCCTACACACATGCATACCACTCAAGTACATAGGATCTGTAAGGGACCTCTTTTGAAGTGATAACTTCTTATGGGAGAGGGTAAACCGCTTCGTAACGTAACGCATAATGTCGCCAGTCTGTCGGGCCTCTCTTTCTCTCACGCATACGGCAGCGGTGCCTGCCTACCTCTTCCTCTCTCACTCTAACCCACAGCGCTAATCGTATTTCGGATAGACGCTTCCCCTCTCTCTACTCAGTGTTTAGTGTGCGATAGACATATACCGTTGACAGTGAGCATATAACCTAAAACTATTACCGTTACAAAAGTGATTATAAACACTTCAAAAATATCATGAAACAGGCAGAAGATGATCTTCGGAACATTACAGAATCTCCTAACGAAAGGTAAGTTGAATCATATAATATAATACGATTATATTGTAAACAATATATATTCAAAGCAGCATTAAATCTTTAAATTTACTTTCAAAACAAAAACACGCAACGACACTATGGACGCGCGTATATATATATATATATATATATAGTGTTTATGATTATTATTAAAAACTAACCAGCAAGCACCTTTTTCTCTCTCTCTCTTACGTATTTAAACGTTCAATATTTATATACAAATGATTATTTTAGCGCTATTCAAATGGAAGTCATTGTTTTGTCTAGTTAGTTTAGACCTAAATTGACAGATTACTAAATACTTAACTAAGGTTTACCTAACCTAAAAGGGTAACATAACCTAAAAAGGTTTTAGGTTATGTCTAGAAACGTTATAAGGATAAGAATATACATAAGTAAGAAATATAATGTAAATATAAAATCAATTCGGAAAAATATCACTACCAGCACGCTTTCTTGGTATACACCGTCAAAACCGTTAAACCTAGGACAATAGAAATAACATACAAATAGGTGATAAATAAATATTCTTGTATAATATACTGGATATCTGTGTAAAATAGAGAGATCAAAAAACCTTATACACTATAACTAACTTTAATATTTAAACCACGATAAGTAAATTAATGTTACAGAAGCAATCAATAAATATTAATGTTAAGTTAAAAAAACGTTACCCAGTCTACCATAGGTCTTCAAATTTAGAATTAATTTCAACTTTATACCTGAAACCATTATCGAGAGAGAAAATAAAACTTAATATAATTTTGTTAATCTGTCAATGATAATAATAATAATGTTGTTAAGTCTGTCAATTTCACACGAGACTAGAAATTTGTTATTAATTGATTTATTACTAAGCCTTTATTAAAAAGCCAAATTTTAAGACTGTAAAAAATCTGCGGGAAGTATTCTATAGTTATTACGTTATTATAACTATGAAATGCCGTATCTCAGTAATGCGATAACCTAGATTTTTTTCCATAGGCCTTAGTATAAGATATTAATTTCAACTTTATATTTAAAATAATTTTCCAGAAAAAGTGTCTTGACACACGGACAGACAGGCTATCCAGTGAGACGGACAACAAAGTGATCCTAATAAGGAGTCCATTTTTTTTTTGGGGGAAAGAATTTAAAAGCAATGCCCGTGCTCGAGTAATGTCTTTTGCCAATAGTAAATATACAAATTTTTAGATATAATATTCCAAGTAAGATAACTTAAAATATAAAATAAATATCGTAACTACTTCGAGGCAAAATGGCGGGAAATCTTATAGAAGTAAGCGTGTTCATCGCGAGTAAATGAAAATATTGTAGGTTCTCTTTTATCGATGACGTATGTTTCTTTTAAATTAATGAATATTTGCAGGGAACATTTTAATCCATCTATTTTACACAAGATAGAATAACAATTACAATTTACAATTCTGTTACTTAAAAAAAATGTATTTTGAATTTAGCGTTTGGCTACGATCTCATCTGATGTGGGCCAAGATGGTAACAACGCTAAGCCTAGTGGCTGACTGGCTCTCAAGTGCTGGTTAGCCAGGCGGACATTAAAAAATGGTTCATCACAATGATTTCCTTCACTGAAAGCTCAGGCTCACGTCTATCAACGCGGTACAAGCCATCACTCCATATCACTAGGTATCCATTCAAACACGCTACCACTGAGTCATTATTATTTTAATTTAATTTTTTAACCGACTAAAAAGGTTCTAAGTTTCACTGTACATAATTTAAAAGTATATAATAGGTCTTTACATATGAAATTGCCGTTCTACAGTACTGGCCATTTCAAATCAAAATAATTTTTGTTTGGCTAAGAATTCTAATTTAAAATTAATTTTATTTAAAAAATAATGAATTCTTTTTCCAACAGTAGTCATTTGTTTATTGATTAGTGTTACATTTTCATCGCATTTAAATCTTTTTTGTCATCATGGATACGTTAAAAAATCTAGTAATTATGGAATATGAGTACCGTCGTGGCAGTAAGGCGGCACAAGCGGCACGCAACATCAACGACGTTTACGGAGCTAACACTACAAACCAACGCACCACTTATTGGTTTGCTCGCTTCCGTTCTGGGAATTTCGACCTGAAAAATGAACCTCGCGGTCGTCCGAAGACTTTGGTCGACAATGACGAATTAAAGGCGATTGTGGAAGCTGATGATACACAATCTACAGCTGAATTAGCAGCAGCTTTCGACGTTAGCATCAAAACAATATTGGTCCATTTGCGTGAAATTGGCAAGGTAAAAAAGCTTGACAAATGGGTGCCCCACGAACTCAATGATCGCCAGCGTGAAGTACGCGTCGAGACGTGCCTTGCACTGCTCAACAGACACACAAATGAAGGAATTTTGAACCGCATTGTTACCTGCGATGAAAAATGGATTCTGTTTAATAACTGCAAGCGCTCAGCAAGTTGGTTGGATCCTGGTTCAGCACCTAAACAATGCCCTAAACGAAAACTTACCCCTAGAAAAGTGATGGTCACTGTTTGGTGGTCTAGCGCCGGTGTGATTCATCACAGCTTCTTAACAAACGGGGTGAGCATTACTGCAGATGTGTACTGTGAAGAACTGAACACAATGATGGAGAAGCTGGCACATCTCCAACCAGCATTGGTCAATCGCTCGTCTCCGCTGCTCCTGCACGACAACGCGCGACCTCATACTGCACAACAGACGGTCTCCAAGTTGCAAGAACTGGGGTTGGAAGTTCTCCGTCATCCGCCCTACTCACCAGACCTTGCACCTAAAGACTACTACTTTTTCCAGAATTTGGATAACTCCTTGGCGGGAAAAAAATTCAATACCCGAGAGGCAGTACAAAATGCCTTTGAAGAATTTGTTGTCCAGCTGATTTCTTTAAGAAGGGCATCAATAAACTGCTACTGCGCTGGCAAAGATGCATTGATTGCATGGGTGATTACTTCGATTAATACAAATAAAAAATACATGAAAAAACATCGTTTAAATTTTTTCATACAAAACGGCAATTTCATAGGTAAAAACCTAATATTTATGGATGTTCAGTCATAACTTCTATATTTATTTACCGATTTCGATAAATCTCTTTTCGTTTGAATGGAGACACCTCAAGGTAGCCCCTTTTAAAAACATTGACATTGGACCTTCTACTTCGAAGGTATACCAGGAAATTTCTCAAAATTATGAAGTCGGGACTCAATTTTATTAAAAATTTTCTTGTATTAAGCAAAAATAATTAAAAATACAGGGTTTATTTAAGTTACCCTAAGTTC
This sequence comes from Saturnia pavonia, assembly GCA_947532125.1. Taxonomy (NCBI): domain Eukaryota; kingdom Metazoa; phylum Arthropoda; class Insecta; order Lepidoptera; family Saturniidae; genus Saturnia; species Saturnia pavonia. Next base: position 16,997,569 of record OX383906.1, read on the forward strand.
CAACCTTGTGGTAGAAGTTCACGTTGGTGAGTGCCTAATTAGGATGTTGTTTGCATAAAGTACGGGTCGCTATTTATACAATACACGCCATAATCTACCCTTTCCATCTGTGATACGGTCTAAATTTATTATTTTGAATACCTTCCTTACATAATTACTGCTTTAACCAATAGCTGTAAGCGGTTAATTAAAAATATTGTAGCACGACCATTATTTTTTTAATTTTAAATTAGCTGATTTCACATATATATATCAAAATATAACGTGTAAGTTATTTGAAACAGAAAAAGTATAAGTATTTAATTATGATTTTTTATAATAATCAACAAATCCAATGTTAGGAAACATTATAATGTTTTTTTTTAAATTATAAATTGAATAAATGCATTAGGGGTGTGCGAATAATTTTAACTTTTGTACACTAGTACATAAGTTTTTCGAATTATTCGAAAATTTGATAATCAACTGGCGCCAGTGTTAGGAAGTAGTTATTATTAAATATTGTATGTTATGCATCGGGTTACCAAACTTAAACAATATGGTTTCTAGAGGGCAAAATTCTCCATCATCAATGATGTATGACAGCTATCATCGTATAAGTCAAAAGTATCAACTTGAAAAGCCTACTTACCTGTGGTTTTCCTTTTAACTTCATTATATATACTAATATCATTATTTTTTTTACATATTTGGCCAAATACAACGATTCAGCTGGCCGTGTGTGTGTGTGTGTGGGGGGGGGGGGACCTTGACTCTAACAAAAAAAATTCATCTATTTTAAATCGTGTTCAGCACAGACCGACATACTCGTAGAAGCTAAGAGATGTAATTTTTGAAATTATTTTTATCAGGGTTTCTGTATAGACAGATATACTATCATGGATTGATTTCCAGAACTTTTAGGATTGAAAACTATTTGTACTGAGACAAGTAATGTAGTAGACATTGCAAGCCTGTTGCAAGCCATTTGATCCGTGAATACCGATAAAGCGCCCTAACGACGTATTAATTACTAAAATATCTTTTATTGTGATTTGTATAAAAGTTACATGTATACTATTGTATATTGTTTTGTAGATCTTTTAGCAGTGAACAATATCTACGATATAGTATTTTCCACTATTCTCACCTATTTCAAACAGTTTGATCAACGCATGCCGTTAAAGCGACCAAACGCCATATTAATTACTAAAATATTTTTTATTGTGATTTCTATAAAAAAATACATATATATAATATTGCATATTGTTTTATAAATATAATAATATTGTAGTACATTGTTTTCACCTATTGCAAGCCGTTTGATTAGCGCATGCCGATAATGTGGCCAAAAGACTACTAATTATTAGAAATTATTTTTTATGTACATCTGTACAACTTTCATATATACTTTCGCGGACGTTTTTGTAAAACTTTTAGCATACAATAATATTGTAGTACGTTATTTTATCTGTTTCAAACAGTTAGGTCAGCGCACGCCGATATAGCATCGAAACGGGATATTTTTTCCGACTTGGTTTTCAAATGGGCACATATTCATTACGAGTACAATTAAATTTAATCAAAATTAAACATAGCCTATAACCATAAGGTAAAACGCAGCTTTATATTGGTGGTATGCTATATATCATATATGCTATGAACAGAATTTATGAAAAAAAAACATAAGCTACATAACTATAGCCATAGCTACATACTAAAGATATAACATATAAATATTATCATAACAATCATTAGAGTTACTGATAGTTATAATATAGTACTAGCTGTAGTCAACTTTACTAAATTTGACACTTGAGACTTAGATATTAAAGTGAAAACAGCAATAGAAAGTTATCATAATTCACTAACGAACATAAACTAACAACAAAAATAAATTGATAACAGTCGTTAAACTATACCATTTACCGGGAAAATATCCTATATGTTAATCCAGGTTATTATCTATCATTGTGCAAAATTTCATACAAATCCGTTTAGGCGTTTTTGCGTAATTGAGTAACAAACATCTAAACATACAAACATTCACATTTATAATATTAGTATATATAATATTAATAATGTTGAAATAATAAAGATTAAATAATATTTGAACATTGCTCACACGCTTTTATATAAATGTATTTGTATACAATTTTTTTTTTGAATTCGTATTTTAAGAAGTAAACTCCAAAAATTGTATTTTTTAATTTATACTTTATAAGGTTTAAAGTCTGACTACAACCTCATGTGATGTTAATCTTGTCTGATGATTTGGCCTAAGTTAGTAACACGTTAAGGGAGGGACTAGTTTTCAATTGCAAATGCCGGAACACATCTACATATAAGCGCATAGCGAAAGATCTTCATCTTGAAGGAGGTAGCTAGCAAGGATATAATTACGAAATGCCCTACCACCATGATTTGTTTTCTTCCATCGAAAGCGCAGGCTCATTCACACTTAAGTTTCCATAATAATATTTCAAGTAACAACGTGAAAGCTAGTTTGCACATTTACAACATAAAACCAAAACTGCGTAACCAAAAGTCGTAAATTTCATTCAAATCCAATCACTTTATATCATCCTCGTATTGATACGGGTCCGATTGGTTTCCCTCATGAAAATCCACGTACATCCGTGTTAATTTCACAGATGTATATTGACAACCTACTGGAACAGCTATTTCAAATAAAACTGCTATTGCTACTGCTATGCAACTATTTCAAATTTTCTCTCACAGATCAACTAATTCGACGGAAATTCTTTTTTCTGCTTTCCAGTAGTGTGTCTCATTACACACTACAATTTATTTTTCTTTATAACGTCTTGTTTTGGTATTAACTAGAATATGATTTAATAATTTAGATGTCAAATTATGATAAATATATTATTAATTGGTCAGATAGAAGACATAAAAAATATTATATATTCAAAGAATGCCAGAAATACTTTTGACTTTTAAGTACGACAGGCTAAAAAAATGCCATTTTATTTTGGTCATGCTGTCTGCTCCAATAATGTTTTTAAAGAGAAGATTATAAAGAAAGCCTAATTGCTTAACAAGATATCCTGATATCACGTTTTTCAAGAAAAATTGATTTTCCCACGGCTAGGAAAAACAATCTGTTACGGAAGTTAATTAAATTTTCTAAATTATTTTTAATTTTACACACTGATTAGCTGTGCCTGCGACTTCGTATGCGTCGACTTCAGAATTGGGCCTTTACCAGGATAATTAATTCGGGTTATAAGCTGTATGTGTGCCAAATTCTATCTAAATCCATTGAACCGTTTTTGCGTAATTAAGTAACACACAAATAAACTCACTTTCGCATTTATAATATTAATAAGGATATATAAATGTATAATATAGATTAATAATAATAATAATTTGTTATTAATATACTAATAATTACAATACTGTAATTTGCAATTATTTATATGTTTTTAATTTGATTTCATAATGAATAAAACAGTCATGACGACCTTGAAACAAGGATGTGTTGTGAAGTATCTACTTTTAGTTTATTAAAGTTAGTTTTTAAGAGTATTTTAAGTAAATTAAATTATATTACCCACATATACTGTTGCCCCTAAAGGTTATACGCATGATTTTTTTGATTATTTTGTTTTGTTTTTTAAATTGCGTCCCTAATAATAAATGAATGATGTCATATCTAGTATTTACATATTATAACAGAATGTGGTGAATTCACGTATCAGACAAGGCATTATTCAAATTCGAGAAATTGAAATGTAAAAGTGTTCTGCATTTTTTTACGATAAATGATGAGTGGCGGGTTCCTAATGAAATTTTACTGCCGATTCGTAAACCGGTAGGTATAAGGGTTTTCCTAACGAAATTCCTATTACAGCTCAATTTTATTTATCACATTTTAATATCTTTCCTTATGAAACTGTGGATTTAATACCAGATTATCTTCTACTATTTATTCTTCTATTATTTTTCATTCGAAGCCACCGAGCTTTAACGTCGCGGGCTCAGACGACTTTTGAAAAAAGAAATTAAACACTTATGTGTTGAAAATAATATTCCTGAATTAAAATTTATTAATTACTATCTATGCCCACGACTTCGTCTGCGTGAACTTCAGAGTTGGCCCTTTACCAGGATAAAAGTATCCTATGTCTTAGTCCGGGTTATAAGCTGACTGTGTGGCAAATTTCATCTAAATTCATTTAGCCGTTTTTGCGTAATTGAGTAACAAACAAATAAACTCACATTCGCAATTATAATATTACTTAGGATTATACCTTTGAAGTAATACCTATACAAACATGTTTTAGTTTTAATAAAACATATTATGCCCCAAAAAGGCGGCAATACCACGTGACCATGTGTGACTTCATTGTTCAGTAAATAAAACTAGGGTTAAAAATATTATGTGTAAAGTTAATTTTACTAGTATTTCCTATTATGAAATTTCTTTGACACATCATTTTCTTTTTTTTTCTTTCACAACGGAAAAAAATTAGAATCACTTATCACAAGATAACCTAATAATAACTTTAACTATATAAATAAATTGTAAAATGATGTCACGTTTTCTGATTTGCATTTTCGATCGCGTGACTCTCGGACAAAAAATCTTAATTTTCCGAAGAAAATCTATATTTATATATAATAAAAAGGATAACTGACAAAGATATCAACGCACAGCACAAACTACTGGGGCTAGGACCGTGAAAAACTAGCATGCGGGTTCTTTTTACTTAATAAATGAGTATTAAGGAAGATTTTTTGGAAATTCTAGCCCTAAAGTGGTGAATAAGGAGATGAAAGTTTGCATACAAATCCATTATTTTTTAAGATAGATCTATGAAGATTGGTATTTAGCAAATCAGTTGGAAAGTAAAAAAGGCATCTTTCAAATTCAATACCTAACACTACTATGACGCGAGCGAAGTCGCGGGCAAAGCACTAGTATTAAATAAATGGATGACATTTTCCCAATTTGTATTGTTTTATGTTTTTAGCAATATTATTAAATAATTCAAATTAATTATTAAAAATACTGTCAACTCGACTGACGTTGGTTAGGAATTGATACTAAAATAAGCCTAAGTTTTGGTAAAAGGAAACAGGATGAAGTTATAGCTTGGTAGTAGAGAATTATCTAATGCTGACCTAGCTAGGTGCTATTTTAAACTTGAACACCTGTCCCCACGTTTCTATAAGCTTAGTGTGTTATTATCTTCGGTCGCAATATCATTCAACTGCAGCAGAGATACACAAGCCACTATAATGATTGAAAAAATGAAGTTTTCATGTGTGTGAAACGGAGTTACGAACTGTTTGTATAATTCCTAATATTTCTTAATTTGTATACGATAACGACTTTAGTTAATAATATATTATATTACATAATATTTTCTAACAATTATACTTACTTTGATTTCCAAAGATTATTTTATCAACTCACAAACTCTGAGCTTTGTATTGATTGTAATAAATATCGGTCTTCTTCTCATTATTCTTTCCCTAATGATCACAAAAATAATTGCCTTTTTATTTTTAATTATATGATATACTAGCGGTGCGCCTGCGGTTCTCCAGCCGGTTTTTACTCAATAATCATTTTGACTTGACCATTTTGATTGAGAGATAATAAAAATGAAACTTTTTTTTTTAATGTTATCTAAAAGTATATTATTATTGACAATTCTTACGGCCTATCCAGTATATATAGGTACATCTCGTGTACAAAATTTCAACAAAAATGGTAAAAAATTAATGAAAAATATGTATTTTTTAATTATTCTTTTACGATTTTTACATATATTATTGACCAGTATTATAAATTATAGACCAATGACATAAGCTTCACGTGTATAAATTTTCATAAGAATCAGTAAAGCTCTTTTTGATTTAAATCCGGTCATACGGAGACAATTTTTCGGTATATTTGCGTTTAGTGTATTTTATGTAGTATCTCTATCGAGAAATTCGGAAATAAAATACAAGGCAAACATATCTACATATTTAATAATTGAGAAGAACTGAACAAAGAAATATTTTGAATCTAATAAAACCTACTATTTCCCTTATAAATCGTAAACCCAGGTTAAACTTTGTTTTACAACACCATAAAGAAAAACTTATAACCGTATTCAAAGAAAACGCGAGAATTTTCATTAAATTGCACCTTCAAATTTAGATGAAATCACCTGTTTACTGAAGGTAATAACGTATAATAAAATATTATAGAATTACGTCCGAGAGACGTTCCTGACGATATTTCATAACGTATTACACTTACGGACAATGCACGTTGATTTATTAGCGAGTCGACTGATATAAAAAATTCGTTTACGCGCCTTTTGTCTGAGAGCGAAATGGGAATTTTTTGTTGGCGAATTCACAACGTTTTCGGTAAATGTTTTTGTTCGAAAAACAAGTTACTTCTTTTTCTCTTGGACATGTTATTCTGTCGTTGAATTATCTTTGATGGGCTCTTTTATTTTTATATAACATCTACCGGTTTTTTTCCGTACGTCTAATATAATAATTATGTATATCGACTTTTGTATCTTCACTATTTCCTCTAGTAGAAACTAAGATGTTGCCTTACTTTTTTAGGGTTCCGGAGTCAAAAGGAACCCTTATAGTTTCGCGATGTCCATCGGTCTGTCCGCGCCTAAGCTCAGAGATTTGTAATACTAGAAAGCTGTAATTTGATATGGGTATACATATTAATCAAGCTGATAAAGTGGTAAAATAAAATCTTGAAAAAAATAACACTTCCCCTACACGTAAAGTAGGAAGAATTTTTTTTCTTGTCTATTCCATCGTGTGATGAATTAATGGATAGGTCGTTCAAAGAAAACGCGGGTCTGTGAAAACCATTTTTCGAATCATGGTTCCGTTTGCGAAATATTAAGCTTTAAAGTGCTCATTTTTGTTACAGCCCCCTCCTGCCAGATAATTGGTTGTTTTCAGATATGGGAAAAAATGTATGGTAGTAGTATATATAATGAAGTTAGAAGAAAAACTATCAGAGATAAGTGGGATTTACAAGTTAACAAGTAATAGTCAATTAACTTATAAAATGTATTTGGAGAACGAATTTCGTATAAAATCCATTGAAAATTACTTAAGGTTCCCTCTCTAAAGGATGACTTATGTTACACCGGGCGGAACCAGGGCCAGTGTAGCATGAATTACTTCATACAAAAGTATACTATAAATGTCTGCCAGCCCGGCCCCGATTTGGTGTAACATGAATGATCCTTAATTCTGCATATTGTAACAAGCAACTACGGAACCGTACACAACGCTTGGCCCCACACGCACATGGCAAATTTTATTAAAATAACAATGCACTAATACGAGTATATATAAAAATACATAGAGTATTATTGTTGCATTTCGAATATTTTTCAAAGCTTTAATTAAATATTGTCAAAATAACTCCCTAGTTACGTTGAGCTTTTATGCTTGTATACTTTTATATTAAACATTTCAATACAATTAATTTGTTTCAACTATATATACTTCCCATACACTAGTCACACAATTTTCAGGTTCTATAGAATCAGAATAATTCATAATTTCTGTTTCCAAGCCGTACTCTTGCTTTGATTATATTCGTTCATGTATTAAAATAGGAAAAAAATAGTGTATTTTTATTATCAATCCGAATTACTGTTGTGTGTTACAAAATACATTGTTAATGAAGTCGCAATATTATTGTGGAAGTTCGGCAGACATATTTATCCTCATAATATTCTTTTATCTACGCTTGGCATGTGATTTCATAAGAAAATATTATTACAATACTATAGATATAGTAAAATACATATCAAAACAAATTAAGAACAAATAAATAGTAAGTGTAACCTCAATAACTTTTCTTACTGCAAACTAGTTTACGTTACTATATTAAACTTGGAAAAGTATGGAAGTTTCATAATTTGCTGCCAAAGTCTCCCGCGAGCTACTAAAAGTATTCTAAGTTGAATTATTGATCGGTTATTTATGAAGGTAAAACTATGAAACTGAGTTATACGCCGATAAATTTTCTCATCGTGGTGCCAGATTCCGTTAATCGATTTCCTTCGATGAATCATGATGGAGGCACGCAACAAGGGTAAAAAATATCATAGTAATAACCGATTCTGTATATTTTTAATCAATATTTTGGAAATACTCATGCATCCATTCAGCAGGAAGAGGTCCTCTGCTGGATATAAACCCCTCGCAAAGATCGCCACAATGACCGTGTTGTTCCCATTCAGCGGATTCTGACAACCTTGGATCTGCCTTATGGTGCCTTCGTCGCCATCGGCTGTCCTTTCTCTAAGAACACATTGTTCGAAGGATCGATTCCACACCAATAAATTTATTTCGTTCATCTTATACTTATGGAAGAACGATTTTAGTAAATTTGGAGTTTGATACAGATTTATACCTAGAAATATTCCTAAGAAAGAGACAAGTTTGAGATCTGAAAGGAACAGTGTAGCTGATGATGGATATGTCTAGAAATGGTTAACCGAAGCTAATCCTAAGATCTTTAAAGCTAAGAATGGATTCAACAGATGTTAGAATGGATTTTCCTATAAACGTTTTTGTTTCAAATCAAGCGTTAATTAACCAATATGTTGCATGGCGAAGATACACATTATCAGTAATTTTTTTTTCCTGACAACAGCAAAGCTAAAATGATAATTTATGTTTTTACTAGTCTAGGTATGTTTATATTTAGGTATATTCCACCGTAGTGCCTAAACTATTCATCCGATTTTGATTAATGAGGTTTCAATCGATTCGTTATTATCGTCTGGGTGACACAGGCTACATTATATATGAACAATAATAATAAACCAGATGAATATTTCAGCGTTTATAAATACTGTTAGCGCTATCTTTTGGCAGTTCTGAGTATAAATCGTGTAACGAAGTTTAAAATTAATGTAAATGTTTTTTTTGTAAGTTTCATCTTAACCATACTTTTAAAGTTACCATATTTTTAACGTTATACAAGTTACCATATTTTTTACGTTATACAAACCTTTAACATTTGCGATGCCCGTACGGTGCGTTAATGCATACATTGACTACCAACTATTACCTGCCAATTCTAATTACAACGGAACGTACTATTTTTTTTGATAACGTCATGTTGTATAACACATTTTGAGGAATAAGAGGAAATTGCCTGGTTACGCGGAGGCCACGCGTAGTTCGTGTAAAGCCTGTAAAGGAGGAAAATAATGAGATACAATTCCTTATCTACTCTTCTTTGAAGCTATTATTATGTATTTATACAGAATTGAAACATCAAATGTTAACGTACTATTATTTTCTTAACAAAAGGCATATAAAAACAGATTTTATACTGTTACGAAATTACGTCAGTAAGCGAATAAAACTTATGAAAAAATTTGGTAAATAGCGAGCAGAACTCCGCCCTGAGGATTCCGTAATATTATATTTCCGAATTCAGCTGACACACTACCGAGTGTTTAGATTATATGTTTTACACATAGACAACTTAATATCGTAGTGTGTATTGACTATTTAAAATAGAACTTGTCAACGTGACAGCATTGTCGTTATGATAATGACTCGAATACGTCGATTCGGCAGATTCAGATGAAACACGGGTTTTCGCAAGAAGTTGGGCAAGTAGGAATCATTGTTTTTTTGCCTCGTTTGTTTCAAATTGCAAATAGGTGTCGCTGGTTTCTTTACCCGTGATGATATATGACACCTTGTTTTACGGTAATACTGTGAGAACTAATCATTTATAACTTACACGTACAAGGTTAACCGATTTTCCCATAAACCCGCGGCATGTTTGGATTTATATAGATGGTCCCAAACACGTAATTTGCATGTTTTCTAACTTAGAAAGATCCATGTGTTTGTAAAAGCTGATGTAAACGTCTTCGTGCCAAACACTCGGTATAGTAAACAAACACCCGGAACGTTCTACGGGCCCTGTTTGTTCTTTGACCGCACCCAGACACTATAAACCTATTTCTTGTATAAGCATTTCACATTTCAACCTCGTTTTATGTGTCGTAATAGATTGCATAGAAACTCCAAACTTGGTTACATGGATTATGATTCCATAAGACTGAGTAAATGCAGATTAAATCAACGAATAATCTCAAAATTGCTGTTTTTTCCTTGACTCTAACCTTATTTGAATTAACATTTTATAGTTATTTTCTTTTCTACTTTTTTAAAAGATTTGTTATTTTCGAAATTAGTAGGTTTGTTTAGTGACTTGGTATTTGTATCATATGGAAAATAACTTACAACATACAGGTACCGGTACTACAGATCATTTGTTAATAAAGAGTGTGAATCCATCATTGCGTTATTAGTGGTCATTCAGAACAGACACTATCCGATCAGTATATATATTATTATTGTACAAAATTCCATGGCAGTGGTTTCAAGCGCATCATATTTCCAAATCAGCCTAGGTTAAGACAAATAATTTGCATGGCTTCATGGTAAACATCAATAACAACCACCTTAGCATACCTTCTTGCAGATACAATGGTAGTACGACTAGGTATACTATATGTAATATAGAGACGTAACGCTCTATAAAGAGGTTGCACCATTTTTCTTCGAAAATCAGTCGAATAAAACACCCTATCACTCTGCTAATAAAATTTTGCACCCTCAATTACTTATTTTTCTATAAGGTAGATGAGGCTGTAAGATGTCTGTAAAATTATTGAACATCTACTAAGGTCCAATAAAACTTGAATTAAATCTCAGTCAGGTACTGAATTACATACGCTTGGTTAAATAAAAAGTAACAATACTTAATTACCGGTGAGTTAAAGTCACACAATATTATCATCACGCCACATTTATCTTTAAGAAACTCTGAACAATTATTTTATCATTTTTAAAATCAGCTTATACACATTCTCTTACGTACCGTGCTTATTCACCGATCTTCAAGGAAACATCAGATAAGAATAGAGTATGTGGCACGTCAAAACAGACATCAGTAGGCCTTTTGGTGAGAGCCACTCCATTAAAGAAGAATGGAATGATGTTCATACAATAATATGACCTATTTTATGACAAAAGGACGCTGAACCAACTTCTCATAGCGCTGGAACAGTTTGAGCTGAAAGTTGAAAATGATTTCGGTTTAGCGGAGTAAACAATTATGTACTATGCACATTATACGAAGGGTTTTGGAACGTCGCATAAAATGTTCACCTTATTGACGTGCCTTGCTAAAGGGAATTTTGCGGGCAAGGAATTTTGTGAAATTACGATGTATGCGTTCTTAGTGAGTAATATGGATATTATAATGAGGACTCCAAATACTTGTTCCATACTCTAACATGCTCCTAACCAAGGTCTCATAAAGATATAATATTGTTCTTATGTCACGGAATTCGTTACACATGCGCTTAACAACCCTACACAAATTCCAGGCCTTATTTATCGTTGCACTTATGTGATCAGTAAATAGTAGCTTGCTGTCTCAATTCCTCAATTCTCTCAATTCCTCAAACTCTCTCAAACTCAATTCCTAAATCTGTAGTCTTTTTTAACTTGCAAATCTTCAGTACCTATCAAGTAACTATAAAGAATAAAATTTTTATTTTTTGTAAATTTAATGTGTACAAGCTTGCATTTAGTTCCAACTTGTTATCGGTGCACCATTCATCAAGAAATTTCAAATCTCTTTGAAGAAGAAGTGAGTCATTTACATTTTTGATTACCGTATATACTTTTAAGTCATGCGCAAACAATAAAAATTTGGTATTTTTGGTAGAACAAGTAATATAATTAATGAATATTAAGAATAGCAATGGTCCTAACCTGTTTTTCCAGTAGAGCAGTTTTTTCGTAACGCTTCTATTATTAAGTTATAGTTTGTAAAATCAGATGCAATATATAGGTAGTGCGCTCAAAGGCACGAAAAGAAGGCCCAAGCCATTGAAAGAGAAACGCAAAATATTGTGTTTGATTGAATAAATTATCTTGTTATAATTCTTTAAAGTACTTACTCCAGCATTTTAAATCAAATTAAATTAAAGATACTTTATTCAATTTAGGCACTAAGAAGACACTTATGAAAGATAAAACAATACCACTGTTTCTGAAATCATCCCAGTCATCGATAAGAGTCGACGAGAAACTCGATCAGGCTTATCTTTTTTAACAGTCTTAATAATCTGTATAATACATACATAAATAAATCATGCTTCTTTCCCAACGGGGTAGGCAGAGACCACTACAATCCTAACATACATCTTTCGCTTCTTCAACATTTATCAATCTTTACATGCATACTCGTCGGTTAAGAGTACTCTTGACCTGACCTTTCTTGAGAACGTCCCCGATTTGATCATAGAACGTTTGTCTAGGCCTTCCTTTTCCAACGTTTCCATTCAGACTCATCTTATAAACCACTCTAGTGATTCTTATTTAATTCACCCTCTCTACATGCCCCAACCACCTAAGCATCCCTTTCTCAATCCGTGTGACTATATCTGTATAATAATAACAACAATAATAGTAATATTAGCCTTTAAGTGTCCTACTACAAGGAAAAGGCCTTATCCCAAGGAAAGGTACGGGCTTTAATAACCGCGCCAGAGCAGGATGTATTGGCAATTTCAAACATCAATAAATCGGCAGTTTTATTTATTTTTCCGCATACTTTGGTAATACAAGAACACTTCTCAAGCGTTCAGGTTTCCTCACTATGTGTTCCTTCACCGTTAGCCGATAGTGTTACGAATTTGAATTAGTAAATGTATGCCACGACTTGTATAATTATAACAGGACGTTCACAAGGTCTTACTGAATAGATATTTAATATATCACCAATTTAGTTCCTTTAAAATATCACCAGAATCTAGTGAAATTAATTTTTCTTCAGTCCGAAAAGATGGTGCCGTACAAAACAAAACATCTTAAGAAATAAACATAAGCGGGCTATCTGAAAGCGGCCTCTCCATTAGTGAAGAAAGGCACAATGTTCTTCTATACAATAATATATATTTTATGACAAAGCGATACCAAATGAGAGCCTCGATGCGGTGTTGCCAAAAGTTTTACTACATTTATCCTAGAATATGAATCTAAAACGATTTTTTCATAGTACAGATTTCAAGAATGTTGTTTAAACAGGGTTAAGTGTATGTGCAATTAAGACTTTTTAACAACAAAAATAGCAATTAATGCGATGAACTCTTCTAGGCGTTGTAAATATGAATGTATGCAAATATTGCTGTCAAATGTATGGTTTAATTTTACTATTGTTAAATTACAATTTCCGATGCGACGTATGACTGTAGGAGCTAATACTTCTGCTTGAGATAATGCATGTGTGCCGGGTGTCTTATCGCACGATTCTTTAAAAGTATTAAATAAACTATCAATTTTTGTTAATTGTATATTCAATTCTGAATTTAGGGTAGAACAAAGTCTCATATTTTTACTTTTGTCTACTCTGCTTAACTTATGAAAAAGATGATGTATTAATGCGCGGATTCGATTCAAAGATTTATATTATGAAACAGATTCTTTAAGAAGTTCTTTCAACTCTGAAAGCTTTTCTTGAATCATATTAAGTTCCTCGACTGGATCCAAGTTTGTTTCAAGGATTTCATCAGCCGGGATGTCCTTACTAAGTTGTCTTAGTTGAACACGAAGTTTAGCTACGGTTTTTAAAGGTTCCGCGTCACGAAACTAAACCAGCTTCTCGGTAAACCAGCTCGTCCTTCTTTAATAAATTGTATGTATTTGGTCGCTCCATAATGATTTAAATGTTTCTTGTTACCAATTTGAATGATAAAAATAAATACAAATTTTAATGGTATTATCAAGTTGAAGTTAAAAAAGATAAAATAATAAATGCGATGACGTGTTAAATGTAGGTAAATAGAAGGTAGGAAGGTAGTCTATGTATTTAAACTCCCCGGGATAGAAAGGAGGAACAGTGCTATTCAGCGGCAGCATTAATAAAATGGAAAAACGTCCACGGGTCGGCAGATCACATGATCGCAACATCCACGACGGTAAAAGTTCACGACGAAAAAAGTATGAGAAGTTCCCAAAAGATTATCTTAGGTGGATAACCAAAGTTGCTAAGATGCGTCGTACGCCAAGGTCAGACGAACAAAACAAAAATAATCTAAGGAAAAGAAAAGTTTGGAAGCAATGATGACTCAGTGGTAGCGTGTACGACTTCGCGTCGATTGACGTGAGTTCCAATCCCTGAGCTTTCGGTGAAGGAAAACATCGTGTGGAAACCATAGTATGGTGGTAGGGCTTTTTCTAAAGCCCGCCTGGCTAGCTACCACCCTCAAGTTGAAAATCTGTAGCCAAGCACCAATAGGTGTGTTCCGGCAGCTGCACTTGAGAGCCAGTCTTCCACTAGATTTAGCATGTTATCATCTTGAGCCACATCGTCAGTTAACATCAGGTGAGATTGTGGACACTACGCCAAAAACCTATAAAGATAAAAAAAAGTGCAGGTGGCACGATCCTTATGTATGTGAGTGAGTGATCCAGTATTAAATGTCGCCTCTGAACCCATTGAGACACTCAAATATGTTCGTTATTACTAAACGATTACAATTTAGATTGGAATGTCAAACAGCTGTTCATGACGTAAGATTTCTTTATCACTCGTTAAATGACAGAGGCGAAGGTATTACCCCTCGTACATCCAAGTGAGGAAATTAATACCAAATTGGATAACTTGAGCTGTACTATGATTAATGTTGTATTGATTAATTTTAAGAGGTTGAATTGTTATTTATTTATCGTAATAAAATTAATAATTTATAGCACTCATTTTACAACGTGACAATATAATAGGTTATTTCTAAAATATTCTAAAATTCCGATACTGTTACGGGAGTTCCTTGAACCTGGCAGTCTAATACAGTCGAGATGAAGGACGCTCAAGTACAAAAGAATACATAAAAGATAGTAAGATTCGAAATCGTTTGGAGTAAGTAGAAGTTATAAAAATGCCATCAAATCTTAATATTTATACATTTTGCTTGAAGACGTTTTTGTTTTATTACTTTGTTATAGGAAAAAGTAGCAAATATGTACCTATGCATTTAGTCTAAGCTCAAGATATCAAATCAATATCAACAAGGATTCAAGTCCTGAAGTCAGTTAGAATTTAGAGGATTGTGTTGAAACTGCTCTTTAATCAAAAGCGTTTTGCCAATCAAAACCTTCGCTTTAGAAGACAGTAGCGCGAGCACTGCTGCTTTGCACAGAAGCAAATAATATAGTGATGGAGCTTTTGCAATTTAACCTTGCACAGCTTATCACAGATTTCTACTGCGGGGTGGTAGGAATTTGTACTCGACCACTATACACATGGTGATAAACCCTTCATACTGACACTTTAGAACCACAGTGTATATCCACTTTCTGACAGGCAAAACAACTTCACTTTGTCGAGGTACGATACAAAAAAAATGCATATGAGTAAACTTCAGCATGCTTTGAATGAAATTCTTATGTATAATGTATGATATTATAATTTATTTAAACATGCTTCAGTTTGAAAGATGAATTTTAATGAACCTAGTTAAATAAAGTTAAAGGTTTTGAATAAACACAGCTGCGAAAGCACACCGACAAATGCTTGTTCACAGTATTTCAAGTCCAGGCGAGCTTTGAAAGTGGTTCATGCACGAGTTTGTGAATTTGTTATAATACACACATCAAAAAATTCTAAGTAACATGTATGTTTATGAACTTGTGAACGTTTTTTAATACTGTATAATATACTTATATTTCTTTTATAAATACAAACCAAGCATTTTTTGATGGATTAGTGATTGAAGCAACAAATTTTAAATTAAATTAGAATAATTCACAATATGTGTATCATATCATACGTAGTACGAAATAAAGTTATTTCCTTAAAACGAAATTGTACTTTTCTCGTTTTGAAAAATGAATTTACGACATTTTTTTTATAATTTAATACAAATTGTGGCCTCCTCTGTTGTTTAAAACTTGTTGACAAAGATTTTTCATTGAATTTATAAGATTGTTTATCAGAATCTGATCCTGCGGCAATCGCATCCAATGGAATTTTAACAAGTAACTTGGAATTTTAACAATAACTGACAGAGTTATTGGATTGTCAACACTCCATACAGGATCTCTACAACACGCCTTTGGAGCATGTCCCATGCGTGCTCGATAGGATTGAGGTCTGGTGATTGTACAGGCCACGGCAATACCCGAATGTTTCCTATTGCCAAGTTCTATTTCGTTCTCCGTGCTGTGCGTGAAAGCGTATTGTCATGCATAAATGTGAAATCTGAGCCAAGACTTTCTGCAAATAAGTGGACATAAGGCCTGAGGATAATCTTGCATTCAACTTTTAGCGTTCATTTTGCCATCCACAAAAATGTGATCAGTTCGTCAGTTATTCATAATACCCGCCCATACCATAACTATGGTGCCGCTCTAAGGATGCACTTCCTGGGCGCATCGCAGCTGTTCAGCATTTCAGCATCACGTTCAGCATGTGTTCACGTGTTCAGCATCACGACGATACACTTTTAACCATCTCGTATCAAGCCTAAACCCAAACCGAGACTCATCGCAAAATTAAATTTTATCCCATTGCTCCTGGATCCATGTCACGCGTTCCCTTTACTATACGTTTCAACAGGCGCGTTTCCCATGGTGTATAGATGAGCATCTGATTGGGCGTCGTGCTCGTAGGCCGAATTCATGCAGCTTAATTCTTATGGTTTGGTAGCTATCAACAACACCGCTTGAGAATTGTAGCTTTAAACCTATCTCCCGGGCGGTTAACATAGGCTGACGTCTTGCAGTCAGTTGTATGTATCGATCCTGTCGAGCAGTTGTACTTATTCCACGTCCTGCGTGCTGCTCAGCAGGATCCTTTGTGTTAACGTAACGCTGCCAAAGACGACAAATCACGTTCTTATTGCCACCAAAATGCCAAAGTACCTGGAGTTATCTCTTGCCACTTGTAGTATTGCTACAGTTATCTGCATCTCATGACAAAATGTGTTACATCTCAATTAAAAAAAAACTGTAATAAAATTGAAGCGAATTGAAGTGAAGAAATTGAATCAAGCAACGAAAACGAATGAAATCAGGAAAAAATTGTTAAATCTTATTTTTATAAAAACAAAACACAATCGACAAGGTATATTCAGCCAGTATATTTCCGAGAACGAAAAAGATTGTATACCAATCGACTTTGCTATAAAAAAAACAATTAATTAAACTAGCCGTATCTGTAAATGATGTGTGTTGCTTAGACTTTTTGATGTCTGTATTTATCTCAATCCACTTGGGACTTATTGTTAAGTCTATAGAGTCGGTGTCCTAGCATTTTAATACTAACCCACCACCACCATGTAACCACGTTTTGTGACGTTAATGCAATATATTTTAATTTCAAAAAAATACACTAACTGGCTTTTAGAAACTCTTATTTTTTAATATAAAGCAAGCAACATTGCCCTGCTTTTGCCGGTTTAGAATAGCACCACCTCTTCACATCCCGTGGGTGTCGTAAAAGGCGACTAAGAGATTAGTCGAAGGATAGGCAGCAGCGTTCTTCGAGTATTTTTATACAGCGAAACTGCTATCGCCAACCCGCCCACCAAGCGTAGCGGTTACGGCAAGTCCCCCCGTTTATGAATATACATAATAATGATGTATAGAGCTCTGTGTAGTATACTCCACTTATTTGATAATATTTAATTGAATATTTTGTGAATCGTCGTGCTCGTGATATTCGGTAATTAAATATCTTCTGTGTGTAGGCTATGCATGAGGCTTGAATTGAAGCCAAAATTCTCATCTCCGACAATTAGATGGAAAATTTCCGATCCATTTTCATTCAGTTTCTCAGCTTCAGGAATATTTCAAGAATTATTTATGAGCTTAGTGTAAAATATGCTATCTTTGAATATTGTATATTATTGTATCGAATAAGAAACTACCATCCTGGTTATTCAACTAGTCACGGAGCAACCAGTTGTCCATATAGCATCTTCAGAAGACTACTATTCGGATTCATCACTTTTGCAACAGCCACCATCAAATGAATCAGAAATGATGGAACTGTTTGAATAGTCTGTCTGTCTTATCTAAATAAAGTTTCATTTATACTATACCTATATTATTTGCCAAAAAAAGCATAATAAGAAATATTGTCACGTAACATTGAAATATTGAAGAAGGGGCGGTGATAATTCAACAAAAGAGATCATCATCGAAGCCGCATCGACATCTGACGCCGCGACAGCTTATTAACATAGAAATAGGAGGTAATTCGAACATATTGTATCGTTGATATCGAAACGGTGGGATAGAAATTGGACGTGGCGTCTACAGGAATTGGTGTATTTATTGAATTTATATTTATGAGGTATATTATTTGCAGGCAACCTCATCCTAGTGAAGGTTGTCTGAATGTCTCTCATATTTATTCACTAGTTTATTTTGTACGTTTTTTTTTTACTTTTGTTTTTATCTGCCAGTTTACTCGTATGAAATTATTTTTAGGATATTATTATGATTTTTGGTAATCTTCGATATTCAATAAAAATGACCGAAATAAATACAAATATATTCCCCATGTTTCATGTCTCTGTCTTAATTTTAAGCCGTGCGGGACTCTTTGCATTTTATGAGGTTTTAGGCATTGATTTTTCCAGCCAAAGTAACTATTCCAAAAAGTTAAAACTTAACAAATGAGAGTGAAGAAACGTATAACGTAGAGAGAAAGACAAAGATAACTGAACATCTCTTCTTTAAGAGCTGAGCGTCTCCTTCTTTAAGAAGATTTATTTCTATCAAGTGTAAGGTGCTGCACGAGTAATTTAATTTTTTACAAATTTTTAGCTATTTTAGTTTTGCATTTCAGCTTCATGAAAAATGTATCTATAATTTATCCGAAATTCCTTTCGCTACTTTCGCTTACATAAAACCTCTTCCTACATTATAAATAGTCTGATTATTAAAAAAATTGGTAATAAATAAATTTGTAAATGAATATCTTAAACAAAATATGATAATAAAAAAATAAGAAAGTAATAAATAACGAAATCCCAGTCATCGAGAAGAACCGGCAAGAAAATTATTTTTTTATTCATATTTTTTCCAACTGTACAAATAATATTTACAGTTAATAATCATATTAATAATTTAATGGAAGAAAAGGAGTCACTTCCAGACATCACTATGATTCATATAATTATCCGCCCTATAATAACCTTTTGCCAATAAAACTTACTTGACATGGTTTATCAAATTGAAACTCGTTTTTGAAATGGTCTGGCAAATCAGTAATATGCTTCGTGATCTCATTACAAAACCTAACACTATTAGCTAAACACTTTTATTATTCTTACTGAGTCTAAAACACGTACGACTAATTTATTTTTATTTCTGACATTAAAAATGTGCTGCTCTTTGACTAAATCTAGATTGTATTTTTTTACGATTTTACATTATACCTATTGTCAAGAATGTATTGGGAGGACAAAGTTTAGATATTAAATTCCTGGAACTTGTTCTTTAATGATTCGCGAGGTCTCATGTTGTATATCGCTCGAATTGCCAGCTTTTGTAATATGAATATGGTGTCAACCTCAAATTGAGAATTTCTTTCAGGCTCTTAAGTCTACATATTGTGACGGGCAACTACGGAACCCTACACTGCGTGTGGTTCAACAGGCACTTGGCAAATTTTTAAGCATATTTTACGCACGGAGGATCGTGAGATTTGGCGTACTTAAAGTTTATATGGAGAAGGAGTGCAGATAGCTAAAATGTATATTGAATATGTGTTACAGATACCTTATTAAATAATAGATACTGCGAATACTACATCTACAAGTGCCATTGAACTTAGAACCATCAAAACATTGACGTTGACACTGAGTGAAAAGTGACAGCAAATGATATTATAATATTCATTGTTTAGGCTCATAATGCAAATGTCAAACAGATAATAAATAGTCTATAATCAAAAAGTCGGACAGAGTAGACTGAATTAGGTTCCATCTGTGAATTTTGTGTGATTTAAATGTACAACTCATTGACAAAGAAACTTTAATATAGTTCAGACTTCAATTGAATGAATTACGGTCGAATTTCAACCACCGAGCTCTCAATAGTAACTAAAAATCTGTTAAGTAATTAAGGGACTTCAAAGGTCAAATCAAAGGTAGGTAAGCTAATATCTTTGCAGGAAACAGGGACGTCTACGAAATTGGACCTCTGAGAATTTGATCATACAGGTCACTAGTAATAGAAAGGGCATAGCTGATATACTATTGGAAACTAGCTTTTACTACGGATTTCACGCACCATCTATTGTAAACTAGTTGTACTAATGCGGAATCTTCGCTCCAAAATTTTATCGAATGATTGGCGTAGAAACGCATAGGGGAACAAACATACGAACAAAAACATTATTCCGGTAGTTAATGGCTCGACCATAGCGCCGCCTGTCGTGTCCTGTTGGTTTGTAGATAGGTTAGGATCCGATAGGTGGCGCTGTGATCGAGCCATTAACTACCGGGAAGTCCAACAATTAAGTTCAAACGGCTGGAGATATTATAATAAAATTTGACACTGGTAGGAAAGTTTAAAATGTCACTCTGGCATCATTGCTGAGCTAGCAACCCTTACATTACTGGCTGTTTCCAAAAAACCCAACAATATATATTATCATGCCTAGTTTTATTCATGTTTTATGAAGTAAACGATTCAAATACAATTAAACTTTTTCCATAAACCCCAACAAACACAAAAGTCGATTATGTCTTGAAAAAGGACATAGGATACTTTTTAATTTTATATTGTCCATCGAAGCGGGCGTTTAATCTGCTTGTATTAAGTACGCGTAAAAACTACATTGTGAGCAACGGTCTAAAGGAATGATAAATTACTAAATACCAAATACAAAGCTTTGATTCTGAACAATAAAACCTTAACACGCGCGATTAAGGGCGTTTAATCCAATAATGTAAGATTTACACCTAAAGACGTCTATCGCAGAGGTTTATTGCGTAGTGTAATGGCGTATAAATTACGCCTGATATATCTATGCGGAGTATCGTAAAACATCGACGGATAAGTATAAATAAACCCGTTCAGAGGGTTATTGGGCGCACCCCCTGAATTGGATACGAGTTTATTGTTTTAATCTGTTATCGTAATTCAAGCGCCTTATAATGTCAAAATATTATATAGGGTAGTAAGAAGTTGCTGCGTTTAGTGGATTTTACAAGTAACAACAATTAATATAATCTAGCTAGTTTGAAATAAAATTAAATAAAATTTCAGAGCGGGGCCAGAATGACGCTCGTGTGTTATACAGTTTAGTCTGAACGTAGCTCTTTTACCGTGAAAAACTGTCAAGCTTTTTAATCTAAATCACTATAATCGTACAGTTTTTGAACTGTTATTTCTTATGTCGCGTTCAGTAGAGGGTAAAATTAAGAGCTGCGCGCGTATTATGTGACGAAAGTACGACATAATGAAGTTACCCATCAATTATAATAACTTAGGTATTAATTTTACTTGCCTTTTTTGTATAAAAATAATTTAATAGTATATAAATAAACATTGTTTTATACTACGTAGGGAGCAAACAAGCGTGCCGGTAAGAGACTACCGTAGCCTAAGGACGCTTGTAGTAACCATAGGTATCACTACCGCGTTGCCGACCTTAAACTCTCTACCTCAATGAGCTCTAAACACTTTACTCACCGAGGGAACATAACACTAGGTTATTTGCCTGCGATCTTTTTTAGGGTAGAGGTATTTCATCAATCGAGCTGCCTTAATAAAATAAAAATAAAAATAAAATAAAAATAAAAAAGCCTTTTATTTCCAGTTAACACATTAACATGCAAGTGTTGTTTCCTACCTATAGTTTAGTTAACAAAGAATACAAAAAAAGAGAAACTAATATCTATACACTTAAATAACATACATCTAAATAACTAAGTACTTAAATTTAACTAATGGTATTATTAGGCAGTAGCATTTTTCCATTCTGTACTGGAACCCCTCTCAGGTAAAGTCGAGTAGCCTTAAGTAAACAGAAATCACCAAAAAAAACTCCTTGTCATGCGGGATTAAATTTTTGGAGTTAGTGTTTTTGTATTAAGACAAAAATTAAGTATTATATAACTTCTTACGTGCGTACATAAGTAGATACAATTTTAATATGCTTTTATCGTTATTATATAAAATACCATTCTCTAATATTTCTATCGATTGTCACAACTTTCGGCGCTTTCTAAAGCAGTATTCTAGAACAGTGAAGCAATGACGGCTCAGTGGTAGCGTGAACGATTTCGCGTCGATTGCCGTGAGTTCGAACCCCTGCAGTGAGTCTGAGCTTTCGGTGAAGGAACACACCATGAGGAAACTAGAGCATGGTGGTAGGGCATTTTTTAATGTACGCCTGGCTAGGTACCACCCTCAAGTTGTAAATCTGTCGCCAAGCACCAAATAGGTTTTTCCGGCAGGTGCACTTGAGAGCCAGTCTTCCACTAGGTTTAGCGTGTTATCATCGTGGGCCACATCGTCACTTATCCTCAGGTGAGATTGTGGCCACTACGCCAACCCAATAAAAAATTAAACTGCTTTGTAGGTAATTTGAACATTATATTTTTCCCTTTTTTAACAAAATCATCAACCACCTTGTTAGCAGAAGTATTTTTACATCTGATTTTTAATCCCTGACACTAACACGACTGGTGGTATATGTTTAACATGTGTATCTGTGTATGTCTCTGTATGTGGCATCGTAGCTCCTATACGGCTGGGTCGATTTTGATTTAGTTTTTTGTTTGTTTGAAAGGTGACTTGGTTGAGAGTGTTTTTTGCTATGATTTAAGAATATCTGTTCAGACGTTTGAAGAGCGTCCCCTACAGGTCTGATCGAGTTGTTACTTCAGTGATATTAGACGAACATGGTAACCTTGACCTGATTCCACAGTATTATCTGGAATCTACCAAACGCCTCACCAGCTTGCAGTAGCGGTTACTTATTGCAAAACAACCAATACAAGAACCGTGTGGTGTCGTGGGACACCAGATAGGAACGAAGTTCCTTATTATATAATATTAAATTCAAGTTCTATTCGAGGTATAAAGAAAATTATTATTCGGGTATACATTTTTATTATGATTTTTGAAGTGAAACTTCTTATGCGACTTTCAAGCGTTAAACGTTAAACATTTAACGTTTAACGCACATTATCGGTCTCTCCTCTTTGTGTGAGCCAGAGCGAGAGAGCAATATATTATCGGTCTCTCCTCTTTGTGTGAGCCAGAGCGAGAGAGTAAATGTCGGTGTGTATGTATATTGCACACTGTTTAAATAAAATAGAAAATGTCTTTTAAAATGAAGTTTCACTTCTATTGTGTGTTAATCGCACACACACCTTTTTTTTATCGATAAAAATTAACAAACGACTTTACAAAATTATCTTAACACCTTTATTTTATTTACAATGATTTATAAAAATATATAATAATAATATACAAAGAAACAACTATTTACATGAATAATAATAATTAAGCGTAATTATGTTCTAGACTATACATTAGAACACCGTATAGCCATCATTTTTTTTAATGACGGACGTTTTTTGCCTGCTAGGGTACCCCTCCGCACGCACCATAAGGAATTTAGTTCCAAAAAAATATTATTACTCGAGGAAATCAGCATGGTACTTTTAAAACGCACAAGCGGTTCTCACAAAATATACAAAGAATAGTAGGTATATTATATTTATTTAAAAACTCTTACACAGTATGCACATCCTAAATAATCTAAAGTTCTTATTAGAACGGAGTAGGGCTGTCTGATGAAGATAAACTTTTTCTTTGATATTTGAGAATAGCAAAGTTTAGGGTCGCTTTGTTAAATACTGTATTAAATTAAATGGGGGGGACGGAACTCTTTTATCAAATTTTTGGCTTCTGTTGGAAATTTCGAGGGTGTTCGTTACAATTCGTGTTCAAAGACGTAACGAGATCGTGCTAAACATAATTTCTGAGTTTTAGATAATTATATTAAACAATTAAAATGTATATGAAGTGTAAGTTATCGTTAATCTACTTATCCTGAAAGGAATGTAGCGTAATAATATATTAATATCATGATAGTTAAATTAAAAAAGATGAATAAATATTCAGGACAAGTTTAAAGAAGATTTTAATATAAGCTGCGACAGATCGGGACGTCCGCTCGCTTCAACACTTCGAAGTGTAATTCCCTTAAGTACTGCACCGATTTTTGTGTATTTTTTTCACAGATAGATTTTATTACTATTATTATGAATGACATGTTATCGGCGTAATAGCGTTCTCTTGACAAACTTGTATACTTAGAATGTATATACGATTACTGGGGGTTGCAATGATAGATAGAATACATGAATGACATTTCCAAACCTATGTATGTATAAACAATATAGTACATACTTGTCTTTGGGTATTATTTATTTCATTATAGAACCGGTATACAAGTTTAACAAATGAGGGTACCTTTATGAGATTGCGGGTTGTCGACACATGTTAACACGCACCTGGATAAAGTACAAATATCCCAGAGTGTGACACAAAATCCCTTTACTAGTTGAAATTTCTCGAGGAATATTTTCGAGTCTTGTTACAGTTTATTTGAAAAGTTATTGGTGTTAATATAGACAGTACTGTATTCACTACTGTCCTACAAGTAGGGATAAGTATTTTTTATATGTACAAACAGCCATTAATGTGTAGGTAGTATTCTAACGACACTAATGATATTTCTTACCATGGTATTGTTTTTGTAGTCTATGTAAATGTTGTTCTTTCGTAGGTTTAAAAAATATGTGCCAGCGATGCGAACGTGCAATGAATTAGCCGTTGAAGTTTTCAAATATCATGATTTTGCTTATTTAATTCACATAATCTCAAAATTGTAAATTTATTAGTGTTTCTTCACAATCTACTGACAGTTTATATACGATATACCTATATTTTTTTTAAAGTAATTGTTTGTGCATTTAATTCGTGGCATATAAAATTCAAAAAAACTTTCTATTTTTTATTGCAAATTTACATTGATTACATTAACATTGATATTCTGTATAATAAATATTACAACATTTCCACGCTGTCTTCCAACGAAATTTAACTTTTTCAATGACCCTCGGGAATTCTCGACCGAAGCCAAGAATGAAAGGTTCGTTCAAGTTTTTAAATTAATAAAAAAATAATAATTGCGAAACCAAAATCTTCGATATCACGATAGGCCGTGAGTTAACTTTATTTAATGATCAATTAAACGGTATTGTACACGGACCTACGTTGCTTCTATAATTGGTAGTTATTGTTCCTTTTAGCTGGAAGCTTTTTCTTCATTACTAGCTGTGCCACACGGTTTCACCTGTAATAAACTTATTTGTGCAACTCCCCGCCGCGTCACGACCAACGCACCCATGAAGCCTATAGTTAATCTCTGTACTTCCTGTTCTTGCCTACTGCTTGCCAGATTGCTTGACGTTCATTGTTACTGCTCAGCCTCTTAGGATACTAGCGTAAAGTTATATGACATATAACCTTCTTTGAAAAAATATGCTATACAATGTGAGAAGAATTTTAAAATACAATCTCTTTAGCTATACTCGTAAGTTCGATAAAGATATTTCACTTTGCTTGATAGTTAAGTAATGTTAAGTTGCATTGGTGTCAAATACCATTAGCCGAATATGCAAACGTTTTATAGGGAGTTATTTCAATTGGTTTTTCACTATAAGTATTTGATCCTTAATACCTATAAGAGATAGGTTTGGAAAAACAAGAAGCACTGCACATAATGCATAATGCACGTTTGTTATCAAGTTGTTACTTGACATCCCTGTGTCATTAATTCAGTTAAAGGTTTTGTTGACTATTTCATATAGACTGACGTCAAAGGTGAGACTAAAAGCCACGATTTAAATGAAAGGCGATGTAAGATTTGTGCAAACGACTTTTTAACGATCGACCGTTGATATGTTTGCGTATAACCAATATTTATTCAACCGAGTAGCTGAATACGCCTGGTCGTATTGAATTCCGTCGAGGGCGGCGTAGTATTTGTAGTATTGACTTGTAGATCAGGAGTCTGTCAGGTTTGTATTTAGAAATTATTGAAATTTTTGCATTGTCGACGATGCTGATCTAACATTATAGTCTAGACCCCTTAGAACTTCATAGAGACATCGGGTCTCTATGTGTGTCTACCGCAAGCACAATAGGGAACTTCTTGATATGGTGCCATTATCACCATTCCAAACACGCACCTTCCGTCGTTGGCTGGCTCCTCATTCCCACACCTTAAAACCTAATCGAATCGAACATTTTATCCCTAGAACATTTTATCGCGCACGTTAGAGCTGTGGAAAGGGTTAGCTAGCTTTGACATGGGGCATTTCAAAAAAGTATTAAAATATACTCTTAGAAATCGGTAACATAATAGTAACACCCCTGGTGGTGTACTTGTCTAGAGGCGATGGTAACCATATACATTTACCGTGTGTCGGTTAGCTGCCATTTTGGCATTCAAACAAAATACACAATTTAGATAAACTTCAATGAATATATATAATATTAACAAATTAATAATAAGTTTGATTATGGTTAGGTTAAAATTTTGTGAGTACCCAAACAATTATTATTGGTCTAATTAAGACGCGTTTATGACACTTTGCTATTACATTGTTGAAGGCGTTTTATGAATAATTTTATTTATATACCAGTGTAAATTGGTCATAACCACATTTAGGTCTTATGGTTATTATAGGTAAATATAGATAATATGGGAAAGTGATAACGTGTATGAAAACCGTACAGCCGATCGACGTGAGTTCGAACACCTACAATGAGCCTGAGCTTTTGGTGATGTAAAACATTGTGATGAAACCATATTATATTGTACCTATTACTCACCTAGTTAGCTACCACCACCCTCAAGTTGAAAATCTGTCGCCCATCACTTATAAGTGTGTTCCAGCAGCTGTACTTGACAGTAAGTCCTCCGCATAGGCTTAGCGTAATACTATCTTGGGCCACATCGTCGTTTAATATTGGGCAAGATTATGGCCAAACTGTAAATAAACGTAGGTATAAAGATAAAAACCCGTTGTGTTAGTAGCCTTCAACATTTGTGTAAATGTTTGATTATTTTTACTTACATATTGGTTAAAAATATTACTGTAGTTTTTTAGTGTATTTAGAATTTCTACATACATAGCTTTTTTGACTAAATTACAGCTAAGAGATTTTGTATGTAGCTACACATAATGACTGACTTATACTCGATACCTAAGTCCCGGTGGTTGGCTTTATTCTGAGGCTTCAGTTTACTTATCATCTGTTGACCGTCATTTCGCGAAGCTTGGATAAATTGAGAAAGGATATAAACGGGATAACTTTGTGCATATGAAATGTCCATTATAGCACGTCATAAAACACGTATAATATAAATTAATGATTTGCCAAAATATTTTCCAAACTTCCGTGCTTCTACGTAATTGTGTTTCACGAGTCTACCCTCACGCGCCCTATTTCCTAAATTTGATTAAATATGTGTGCGCTCGTAGTCAGGGATTCAGTGGTCATTTTCATTTTTATAATGTACTAGCAGTGCCCGCGGCTCCTCTCGCGTGGAACAGATGCAGAATGCTGTCGACCGCACACGCGAGTTGTGCTGCCTCATAAATGCTTACTGTGCGTGATCATTAGAAGGTATACATATGCTATCGCTGACTTTTTTGTAGGTCTTTTTAAGATCTACAATTATGTAGTAAATTTATTTTGATATATCTCTAAGGGTTTACTCAGTGTAAGCCGTTTAATCGCCCCAAAAGTGTTTTTTTTTTCGAATTGATTCATCATTATCGTCTCTGCTTATTTCGTATGTTACTTTATGTAACAAAAAATGTATCCTATAACCTATAAATTAAAGAAAAATCCATGTAAATCGGATTAGTAGTTTTCGAGTGAAAAGAACTTAAACAGACAGACAAACAGAGAGACGTTGAATTATATAATATGTATAGATTATTTAATTCGTGTAACAAACCACTCTTGCATATAATACAAACGCGTAAAATCTAACAAAAAACGTAGGTTTATTCTACGTGTAGCTGACGTTTATGCTTCAAGACAGATGAATCGATGGTCAATTTCGTGATTTTGTCCAAATCAATAGCGTTTTGTTATTTAATAAGTATCTTAAAACTAACTTAAATATGATCTATTAGCCATATAGAATGTAAACAAATAGCTGACATGTTAAATAAACATATTGTTAATAAATGGTGCCTTCTAGATTTTAGTTCAATATGTTAGTTAATTTCATTCATCAACATAAACAGATCGCATTCCTAATTAAAATACGCTTTTCATAAAAATATTTTTAATAATTGGTTTTAATGAAAACATTAATTTTGGAGTCACTCTATTTTCGTCAATAGCGAGATAAATAATCTTTAAAATGATGTTTAAATCATTAATTTTGATGAAGCAATAATAATAAATATAGAGGCATAATTTTAATAAAGTATAACAGTAATTAAAGAGCTGATATACTATACACATATTTAACACAAACAATCAAATGACAATTACGCTCATCGCATAAATATCCGTCGTGTGCGGGGAACGAATTCGTGGCCTCTTGGATCAATTGTAAGGCTTGCTACCACTGCGCAATTATGCCTGTCCTCTTTTATATATCCATATACATATTGTAAAACTTAACTTCTCTCTGTGTCTGTCCGTTTATGTTCTTTTCACGCAAAAACCACTAATCCGATTAATATGGTTTTTCCTTTAATTCATAGATATGTTATCTAGGCAGGTTATAGGATATATTTTCTTATATAAAGTAACATACGAAATGAGCCGTGACGATAATGGTGAATCAATTCGAAAAAAAAAAAACGATTAAATGGATTACGTTGTGCAAATCATAAGAGATTTATCAAATTAATTGGTCTACATAATTGCCGATCTTAAAAAGGCCTACAAAAAGTCAGCAACAGGATGCGTCTATCTAAGGATCACCCTATAATAATAATTTTTGAGGCAGCACAATTCGCGCTTGTGCTCGACCGACAGCATTCTGTAGTCTACGCGAGCAGAGCCGCGGGCACAGCTAGTAATATTATAAATTTGAAAGTAATTCCATGTGATCTGATGATAGATGATGATTATTTTTCTTCAATACACGCTTGATAATTTTATTACACTCTAATGATAAGTAAAATACAGTTGATAAAAAAGTGATAGAAGAAATTGCTATTCAAAAAGACAAATTCGTGTTATGTAACAGCCATGATCTGAATTTGACATTTTGAAGTCGATATTTAACCATTTCTGCTATCACTTTGTTTCTTGCGAAATACGTAATTAGAGGATTAGTTTATTCGAAGTATTAGTAAAGCTGCAAATTAAAAAGAATGTATTATTTATTGAGTGTATTCAGCCGTAACTTTAAGGACTAAGGTATAAATTCCCTCGTGAATGTAAAAGTTAGAATGATTTTATCTATAAAATAAAATAGCTAGTTCTCAAATTTTGTTTTATTGGTTATGAATATATTTAGTTTATTTGATACAATTGGAAAGTTGTCTTGCAATCTAATATAAGATTGGAAATAAGATTTGATTTTGAAAATAAATGTACTTTTATTTATTTATTGGTTTTAGCGATTGACCTCAAACTCACCCGATGTGAATGACGCCTATGGCCTAAGTTGGTAACACGCTAACCCTAGAGGGCCTAGATCTCAATTCAGACTGTCAGTGATAGGTACGCAGCGATAAATTTGGAACTTGAGGGTTGTAATTAACCAGTTGACCATTAGAAAATAACCTATGACCATGGCATGATTTGAAAACGAAATTTTTCTTTTCAAAAGTCTAGGTTCATTGTGAGGTTTGTGACACTTGACACATAATGTTCAGATACACTACCAGCAGCTACATCTTCAGCATCGCGCGTTTTATTTATTAATATTATTTTGAGATTTCATTAGTTGAAAATTAAAATATTATATTTTGTTGTGTAACATTTCTAGTCAACTACATTTGGTCATTATAATTGTATGTACTGCTTTATGTAGTGACTTATAATTAAAAATTCTCTATCGCGAAACGTCACAAAGAATCTCTTAATATTTAAGTAACAGGGAAAGTCATCTGGTTTTGTGAAATGGAATTACAGGCGCTAAAATCCCAGCAAACGGAATTCCATTAACCGGGATTGAACAACAAACATTCCGCCTTCGGTCAAAGTTCTGACTGAACACAAGTCCTTATTGCAAGGAGCTAAGAAAAAAAAATTACTCCCATTATTTACAACAAACAATTTATTTTCCCGACATTTTATTTTTGTAGGAGAATAACAAAAAGCTCGGAAATCCCTGACTCTCCCCTTCGTTCCTTCGTTGCGGAAATAAGTTTTCAGTCGTTTAATTATAGGGGGTTAGCCGACACGGGTCGGTTTTTGTTTGTCATGTTTTTAAACAGATCCGGTTAAAGTGGTGAGTATAACGACATAGTATTACGTGGACATTTATCGCGCGTGGAACATAATTCACTAAAAAATGCGCCATACAGTTTGGCATGATCTGTAAATATTATGGATATATAGACCCATCCATATGTACCTACGGCTGTGAGGCCTGGACACTGACAAACAAAGAAGAAAATCTTGGCTTAAATGAAAATGCTCCTAAAAATCATCCTGCGAGCTGTCGAAATAGACGATTACACTTGGAGGATCTGAAAGAATGCTGGGATTGAGGAGCTTGTAACCGAGCCCAACAATATCGACTAAATACATTTCATAGACTTTGCTGGATTGGTCACCTATAGAGTATGGGGACGGATTGAGCAGTCAAAGAACATACTTGGGTCAGCTATCTGGTCGTCGTCTATTTGGCCGGCCCAGGTATAGCTGGAGTGACAAAGTATAGACGGATCTGCGTTAGTTTCAAGTCGACAATTGTCAAGAAACTGCGCAAGATTGGCACAAAAAGCATGCTCTTGTTTCGAAGGCCATAACACCCTTTTTGGATCGCATGGCCTAAATGTTTAGTTGTAAATATGATGAAAGCAAAATAAAATATTTATAATTTAAAAAGTCTCTTTCTCATTCAAGAAAAACTATAGTTGAAAATTTACAATAATTTGTAGCAATTTTCAGTGAATACCACACTGACTCCCCGAGCATGTAATAAACCCATAATTCACACAGATAAACTTCAAAGAAATTCACTTGCTGAACTTCCTCATTCTCCGTCAATAAAAGTTATAAAGAATGGTATGTGAGTAATAAAATAGCGCCAAGCGAAAAAGGCAACGATATAGCGAATGGAATTACACTTATGGTTACTTTAATTTATAATCGCAGTCAGTGACGTACTTAAGCAATAGTAATTTGGAACATAGGTCCCAGGTGACCGCGAAATCTGTGTTATTTAAGTACATCAAATTAGAAGATGAACCTATCAGGTTGGAACTTTTTATTTTTGCAAACTTTTACAGACAATATTTTACTGAAGAAACACAAGTATATTGCAGTGAATTTACACATCTTTGTCGTCGAGTACGTAACGTAAAACGAGTAAAAAACGTAACGTATAAAACTACATGAATTTTAGTAAAAGAAAACAAAGAAACTCATTCACATACATGTGGTCGTGGTTACGCATAGTAGAACTTTTTTTTTCCTAATGAACCAGCGAACATTTTTCCTCTTTGTTCTTTTCAATTTACTTTTTAAGATTTACTGTTAAATATTATTGTTAGTAATATTATCTTCTGAGAAAACTGATTACTAGCTTAGTTTTTGATAGTAAGTATTATTACCATTAAACCCGGGATATATATAAACAAAACCACTCTGGTGCTTGGATAATATAATTATATTTTAAAAAGACGACGAATATATTCATACAAAAATAAAATAAAAAGTTTACAACCCTTAAATATTGTAATCTTAAGTTTACAAATGTCACAAATATATTCAGGAAGAAGCGAGTCGATTAAACCGAAACGACTCAACTCGGCTACCTTTTAAGGAGTCCTGAGTTAAAAAAAGGTTAAATATTATCTCAGAAAACGTGAGGGTCTGTAAGCGATTGTGTAAGGAAGAAACGTTCATTGTGTATTAATATAATAAGGTAAAGGTGAAGTAGATTAGCTTAAATAATTTATTAAAAATTAGTTTATAATGGTGTAATCCTTGGCTGGCGGCGGCAAGTCGTAACAGCGGGCCAGGAAATGAGAGTCACGAAACCTCCTCAGCGTTCTGTGCTAACAGATGTCTTCAGACAGCTTTTAATTGTAGTACAAGACGAAAATGGTGTTAACTAAAAAATCCCGTTTATCTAAAACGCATCGATGAACATACGTAAGGCTTTTTGCCATGATAGTAGTCGAGTACTGAATTAGTAAATTTAACTCTAAATCAACTGTTGAAAACCTATTATTTATCGAAATAAATAATGAAAAATTGTAATCTAAATAAAAATTAAAAAGCAGTACAATATTTTTTTCAGGTTAAGTATACTTTAAAAATGTTCGACTATATTACAGATTATATTAATGAATATTTACAAGAAATATCTATTTTATAATAAATAGACAGATATTATCAGAGCTTAGGTTTATTTTGAATAAAATACACACTGCATTTTAATTTGTTTCACAGAACTATATGCAAATGGTCGATGCTATCAACATGATGGTATTTGCAAATATATCGTACTTAAATGCTTTCAACCTTTTATGCTGTGGCATTTAAGTAACTAGTTATTATTAACTTGAATTACATTTTCTTTGCATGGTAGTGCTGTTTATATTTAAGTAAATTATTCTATTAAATTTGTTTAACACAGTAGTAGAATAATATTTCACTAATATGTTTTTTTTAATAATAAAAATATTCTCGAAGTAAATTGGTAGACGATTGTCCACAGACGAATTTATTAGTTGTATTTATATATCGATTAATAATATATTCTCTATTTATTATATCAAGTGCACGAGAATGAATATATTATGCTGTTATAATTAATGGTGTCTTTTTACAAGTAACATGCCGTCAATTAACCATGTCTTTGTTTAAACTGGCTTATATCTGATTGTTATTCTCACGCGTTAAGCCTCTCGCTCGTTATTAGCCATATATTTGGATATCTTTCCACCTAGTAAAACAATGACAGAAATTATACTTACTGGTACAATTATACACTTATTTGTTGCTTGAAAGAAAAAATAAATCACAAACAGTTTAAAGTATTTGGGAATCTAAGGGATTATGACACATTTGACCTTCTTCGTCAAAGAAGCAAAAAATTTATCAATGAATGCTACAGGTTCATTATATCGTCGGTATAGATGGTTTGACAGACAATATTCAAATATTTCGGCGGTATTTTAACAGTAAAAATAAATCTAATAACTCCATTCCTCAAACTATGTCATAGAGCAGTGAAATTGCCAATGATATGTGAAATATTTTACCTCAATCTATGAATTTCCTCTTAACTCGACAGATACATCTGTGTACCCATTAAACAATTCAACTATAAGTCAAATATATATCTCAAGTCATGAAATAATTGAATTAATAAAGAAACTTGATCCCAATAAAGGGTCCAGATAATATAACTTCATACTTCATTAAAGTTTTGTGCTCTAGAAATAAGTGTACCTCTTGAGATAAATTTCAATAAATATCTAATTTTTGGAGTTTTCCCATAATATTAGAAAAGTACTTTTATAATGCCGTTATTTAAATCTTGCGATTTAATTTAGACCAAATGTGAAAATTATATACCTACGAGTATAAGTATTCTCTCAAGTATGGGTAGATTATTTGAGTCTCTTATCTATTTTCATGTATAAAATCACGTCAAACATAATATATGTCTATTGCAACATGGCTTTGTTAGTGGTCGTTCTACAATTAGCAATTTACTAATATACAAAAGTTATATCTGAGATTCCTTTAAAAATCGTTGTCTAGTGGATTCCATTTATACGGATTTTTCAAAGGCGTTTATAAAGTAAATCGTTCTCTTCTTGATTAAAAGCACTTTTCTTATGGAATTCACGGTAACTTACTTCGTTAGGTCGAATCTTACATCTCAAATCGTAGTCAAATGGTTGCTGTAAGGGGATATTTTTCTTGGCTTATCTTTATCAGATCTGGGGTACCTCAAAGTTGATATGTCTCTGTGTCTAGTGGGGTAACTGAATCTCAAGCGTACCAAGTGTGCTGCCGGTACACACCCATTGGTGCTGGCAATAGATTTTCAATTTGAGGGTGGTAGCTAGCCAGGCATTAGAAAATGCCTTACCACCATGCTATGGTTTGATCACGATGTTTTCTTCACCGAAGTTCAGGCTTATTATTGGGATTCGAACTGACTTCGATTAACTTGATGTCCGTAAACTTGAGCTACCATTAAGCCATCATTCATCCATAAAATCCATTATTGATCCATAAGCCATCAAAATTGTAAAGTTCGAATTGGATCTTGGATATTTCTTATAAATAATTGAATTGAAAAATTTAGGTACGGTTGAACGACGAAAAAAACTTCTAATCGAAATGAAACTAGAAACGCTTCGTGTGAGATCAGCATGAGAGAACAAATTCTTGAGACAATTTTGCTTTCTTAAAAATAGTCTCTTTTCTTTCAAGCTACTTTTCTCCATGTAAAAACATTTAAATCTACCAAATTCCTTGGTAATTGGTGAAACTATCTTGGAGTTTATCGATCTAACTTTTTCTATAGGAAACAACAGTCCTAATTTAATATCTATGGTATATTGTTTCTTAGAGTTGTTTTTTCCTGCCAACGCCATATCTCCGTTAATTCTTCATAAAAATTAATTATTTAAATATCATTTTAAAACTTATGTTCCCCGCAGTCTTATATAGTTTCATAAAAAAAAAAAAACTTTTTATAAACTTTTTTCACTAATAATGAATGCCATCTCTTGACGCTATAAAGTATAGCTATATATACGGTATATATTAAAGACGCAATCTATTAAAAATCAGTTGAACTAATAACATGACATCTGTTAGATTCGTTACATCCTACAATGTGTGAAATTTTCGCAATTAATTAGGTATTATTTAAATATCGTTGTGGTCGAAGCTGTCCTGCTATTTTCATTATCATTTTTATTCTAAGGTTATGTCTTTGGTTTTAGTATTTAGTAAGAGGCTAAAAAGAGACACTAGTGTGAGCAATGGCATTCTTTGCCATTCATCTTTGCGATAAGAAGTGAAGACAGATAAAGAAATATGACATCAATCTTGTAAGAAAACACTATCACAGTACCGAAATTTTATGATAGAGTTGAACAAAAAAATATACAATACATTTTCACAACACAGGGTTCGGCAATTTTCGCATGGAACATAACAGTAAACGCAAGATAGCACATAAATGTATTTTCTCTTAACCAGGGTAAGATAAAGGTGACGCTGTCCGTTATCGTTGTTAGTAAATGTGAACACACCCCGAGGGGAAGCCGAGGCGGGTACGGCTGAGTGTGATATACTGTAGCGTGGGATGGTAACTACACGTTAATAAATTAACAGAGATGAGTTGTGTGGAAGAGCCGTTTGGTATTCTGATAGGTTGAAACAGCATAGAATGAGTTGCGTAGATGATATATCTGTCTGTGGCATCGTAGTTCACAAACGGCTGAACCGATTTTGATTGTTTTTGAAGTGAAACTTCTTATGCGACTTCCAAGTTAACGTTTAACGCACATTATCGGTCTCTCCTCTTTGTGTGAGCCAGAGCGAGAGCGTAAATGTCGGTGTGTATGTATATTGCACACTGTTTAAATAAAATATAAAATGTCTTTTGAAATGAAGTTTCACTTCTATCGTGTGTGAATCGCACAAACACCTTTTATTTTTATTTTTTTTAAAGAGACGACCAAGAGTGTTCTTAGCTACGATTCAAGAAAATTTCTGCAGCCGTTTGAAGATTATCAACTCTTTTCTAGTTGATGCACGGATGTGAGCATCTTCCACAAGTCTGAACGAATCGAAATTTGGTATTCAGTTACTTCAATGGTATTAGGAGAACATTGCAACATTGAGATGATACCGCAGCATCATGTGGAATCTAAAGGATAACTAATTCTTCATCGACTTACAAGAAAGTTATCGTGTTTGGGTTCATTGGAATAATCTCATTGAATAGGTTAGGTAATTATGTCGTTTTTTTTAACTTTAAATTTACATTGTTTAGACTAACATTTACAACCGGCTTTGTCCATGGTTAAAATTTATTATTTTATTCGCTCTACCTGTTCGAGATACTCAAGCAAAACTTACTAGCATATAATAAATACACCTTGCTAAACAACAAACGAGAGCCGAGTGTAGACCTTTAAGTCCGACTAGACTGTAACTGCGATATGCGTGTTGGTAACCAGTACTTAGCTTGTTATGCTGGTAAGTCTGGCATAGAGCTTTACCCCAGGCAGTCACCGGCACTCTTGCGCTACACTTAAATTAAACTCCGCCAAAAAACCTACAATAGAAACCACAATATTAACTTCTCTAACTTTTTAGCTGACCTTGATACATAATAATAAAAATGTGAAAAATCAACCCATGACCCATTTTAGGATGTAAAGAAAACTTTATATACGTAAGAAAACTGGAATTCTGATATTAAATGGCAAACCATTTCTGCAAGCTACCTGTGCACACCAAAATCTTAATGATCGTTATAAAAATGTCTTACTCTGAAACATAATAGTCGAATTTAACTCGACTCTCGCAAACATGGTGCAACTCCCACGCGGCTACGAAACTTCACGATTTGAATTCATAAAACATAAAAAAATCACGACAGAACACCTTTTGAGAGATTTTTTAGACGAGGACGAAAACGAAGACGAGGTTGAAAACGTTCTAAGAAATAATATAGTAAGTAGGCAGTAGATTTGTAAAAATATAATAGGCTTATATTAAATAAACAAGTAAGCAAATGAAGATTGTTTATTTTAAAACTAAATAAGTGATGACGTTTTTACTAGATTGTCCATGATTTTTGAAACTGAACACCTGAAGTTAAGTAAAGGGGAAAATACAAGAACGACATAACTTTTTTATTTTTAGACTTGTATTTACTGT
Organism: Saturnia pavonia; assembly: GCA_947532125.1. Taxonomy (NCBI): domain Eukaryota; kingdom Metazoa; phylum Arthropoda; class Insecta; order Lepidoptera; family Saturniidae; genus Saturnia; species Saturnia pavonia. The sequence goes on from OX383906.1 coordinate 17,034,793, forward strand.
ATTTAGACATCAACCACTTAAGAGTCCAGGGTGGTAAAACTTGTGCAAGATACGATAGAGAAAGCCTCATCGAATTACCTGTTTCTGACGTAAAGCATCAGTGTTTCCGCTGCTGTGTTCTGAAATGAAGGTGTGTTTGGTAACTTGTGTTTGGTAAATTGGCACATGATACATTCGAACTAAGTACGAAGAAGTAGCAATCATTATTTACTGACCTCAGAAGTGTAGTGGTTGGCCTTATAAATATATTTAATAATTGTCTTCACCCAATATTTAAAAATGTCGCTTCTGGTCTGTTTCTCACGCACCACGTAGGCCGCGATTTTCAATGAATACAGAACCTTTTTTTTAAATATTTCTTTATTATAAATTTATTACTTTTTGTCTCTTTTTTACTTTTTATGTCACTGTTTCGTTATATATATTTCGCTCTCCGCTTTATTATTTGAACAGTTTCAACACTTCGACGCGCCACGGATGCTGAGATACAGGTTAGCGCGTTCATTTATTTATTTGGTTAATAATTTTGATATATTGATGAGACAAGTCCACCGGCTCTTTCGCTTTAATTAATATCCTTTGTTTTATCTTCATTATAATTTTTTCATCCGCTTCTCTTCCCTCGCTGGAACTATTTACACGTTTCGATCATTCTCGCAGTCTTTTGAATTTTTTTGTAAAGTATTACAATATTAAACCATACGAAAAAAAAACTACACCACAAAATCTTATTTTGTAAAATATAGCCACGATATCTAAGTGTCAGTTCTGCGCTAGGTTTTTGTATCTTGACACTAATTGGCTGGTTCCTTAATTATATTTCCTAGAATTTCAAGACTCGAGCCGCAGCTCAGTCTCGTTTCGCCGTCGTTCATAATTTGGGAAATATTCGCTTTGTAAGCTTCATGCGTATATTAAATTGGATGTTGTATCAAAGTGATAAAAGTAATGTAGGCGCTAGACTAGCAACTCGTAAATTAAAAATTCGTAATTAAAAAGTTAAAATATATTTTACTATCTTAACTATTAATACCCCAAAGAATATTTCTTTTCCGTTTTTTCTTTAGTCTTGGTACTAAAATAAATAAATAATATAAAATATGTAATTCTTTCTAGCTTATTTCAAACTAACCCAGAGCAAATATTTTTGTATTAAATACATATATATCGTGGTAGATTTATTTCGCTCACTCTTTGGTATAATTATGGTACTTTGAATACTTCTATTTCTGAATTGTTTGTTTAGTGAATGCGTAAAAGTCATTGAATTTGTAAGAATTACCACGTTACTCAGATTTCTACATAAAGTTCCTACATTTTCTATGTATATTTTACCATTTCTTTTATTAATCTAATAATCTAGATCTTCATACTTGTTTCCTTCTTTATTCAATTAACTATTATAACAAATTAAATAATTTATCTCTTTATTCAATTAACTATTATAACAAATTAAATAATTTATCTCTTTATTTTGTGTGAAATTTCATGCTTCTAGACCATTCCGGTTTTCAAATTTTACTGAGACAAATTAAAATTATATGCTTTCTGTGAAAATTCCATGACACTTTATATGGAGATCTACCGCTTTAGACCAAAAACAATATTTAAACGATCTCATATATATATATATATATATATATATATATATATATATCTTTTAGATAAATACAGAATGTGACGTAAACAGAAATTCTCTCTCGACGGCAATAACTCAATAACGTTCCATCGGTGTACGGAAGGTCAGTGTACAATTTTAATCTACATGAAAGGTATTATTTGAATACTGGATCTACTTAAGAATACCTATTGCGTACCTTTGCAAAAATTTATTGATATAATACTCGTAGTGTGACAAAATTTTGGTAAAACATACGAGTCTATAGCCGACGAGATAATTCTATGGAATATCGTAATTCTGCTTTCGAATTCAATTTGTGAGTGAGTATAAATTGTTTCATAAATATTGGTATCGTTATCTTTTTATCGAGTTAAAAGGAATAAAGTATAGTTTGTTCTAAAATATATCATACTTTAAAATAAAACAATTTTTAGGCCCGCTCGTGACGCCTTATGTGTTTCTCTTTTAACAGTTATAGTCATCATCATGCTTTGATTGAACTTCATGAATCACGCGGCGCCACGTAACACGATCTACCGGCAGCTCTTTCCATAGGCTGCATGGGGTCGCAAATGTAACCATATCGCGTTTGGCACAATCTTTAAAATGGACCATGGGCCGCCCAACAGATCTCTTTGCGTCTTCAACCTCTTCGAGTGGGATTTGCCTTGGCAAACGAGTCCGTTCCATTCGATACATGTACCAAAGCCATCGTAGACGATTCATCTTGAGAATGGCGGTGATAATAAGGAGCTGTGCCTCGCCTAGAAAAGTCTCTTTTGTCAAGCGGTCTTTCCATGTTATGCCTATTATGCTACGAAGACAGCGCAAGTGAAATGTATTCAGTCGGTATTCTTATTTTGCATACGTTTTCCAGGATTCCGCTCAGTACTCTTGTACACTCTTTTGTGCTAGGACACATGACTGGTAAATAAGTATTTTGGTTTTAACCGTCAGGTGTCTATTTTCCCAAGCCCTCGTACGTAGCATTCAGAACGTACAAAGAGCTTTGCTGAAGCGGGAATCGATCTCTGTATCAAGCTAGAGATTGCTCGACACTTGTGAACCTAGGTAGCAGCACTTACTGACCACCGACAAACGTGCCCATATCACTGATTGTTTTGAACACTCTTGCGTTAAAATTGCGTAGCATTGATGGACATCGAGAAATGGACATACGCTCTAGCGAATTTCTTTATTTGGCTCTGGAGTTAAAACTGACCGTGGACAACAAAAGCAGCGTCATCAGCGTAGAGGAGGCTGCCTACGAATAAATCCACCTTAAAACGCTTGGACTTGAGCATGTTTTACAGCCTACTATCACAGATCATCATCAGATCGCGTATGCAGATTGATGCCTTGCTGTTCATCCCCGAAAGCAACCTTCAAAAGTATTGAAAATGTCGCCATTATGCAGAATTGTGGCCTCCATGCCCTCGTGGAACGAGTGCACTATCTTCAGAAGTTTCGGTGGACATCCAATTCTGACGAGAATCGAGTACAACCCCTTTCTGCTCACGGTATCAGTAGCCTTATCCAGGTCAAGATTGTTGCTCCCTACACTTTTCTTGAAGCTGTCGAAGAGATCATTTGAGACCGTTGACACCTAGCACCGTATTGAGATATACGTAGTTGGCAAGCTCTTGAAGTTTGCCCTGAATGGCCCTAGCTTTAATGTCGATGCAATGTAAAGACGATAGCAGTGTTTGATGTTCCTAAGTGCCTTATTAGGATCTAAACTGAATAAAGTATATTTTGATTTTGATGCTAAGAAGATATAGTTCGCGGTAATATTTTCAGTCACATGTTGCATGGAAAAGTTCAGTCCAGTAATGTGTTAGCAAAAAAGCGAGTACTACGTTGGAGTATAGCTTTAGCCTTGTTAGCCTTAGGAACTTAGCCTTGCGTCTCATATCGCATGGGTTAAGGCGGTAATTTATGGCAGCTTGGCGTTTGGAGTCAATCAAGGGTAGCAAGTGCTCCTAGTTTTTAAGAAACCATTCGTGTATTATACTTTCTGTTACACAAAAACTTTGGCTGCAGTATCAGCTAGGAAATATTTAACTTTTTCTTATTCGACGTGTGCCAGTTTTGAACTGTCCCAGATTGCAACGCCTATACGGACCAGAGCTCCAAACGATTCCATTGGACTTTAGAGGAAACAAGGCTGTGATTGGTGTCGCAATCAGCACTGTGAAACGCCCGCATGTGAAGCGTTTCCCACAGGTCCCTCCTTCTGGTAAGGGCAAGGTCTAACTGGTGCTTGTGTTTCGATAGGGGGTGCATCCAGGAGACTTTCCGCATCATTTTGCTTTTAAAATAGGCATTGGTTAAATATACCAAAACATTGAAACCATTGAAAAAATCGGTTTCTCTGTTGTTTAGAGCAAAACTCTAATAATCGTAGCCCGTTATCGTTTAGCTTACTTAAGTCATGTGAACTAAGGCATTCGGGCTAGGCAGATGTATTTTGGCTGACGCAAGAGTTAAAATTATCTAGAATGTGCAGTCTGTCGGTTGTCTATTGGTCCTTGGTCTCAGGTTTTAGATTAAACGTCGGTGCATAAGCGGAAATTAAGGTGACGAAGCCGCTTATTGTGTTAAGGCGAAAGACCAAAACGCGCTCCGAAATACCTATAGATTTCTCAATTACATTATTACGAACCGTAAAAATTACACTGAACTCTCGTGCTTCAAAAGAACTCTTGCCCTTCCAGTAAAAAGTCTAGTTAGCCTTACTTATAGACCCTTAGTCCTCGATTCTGGTTTCTTGTAAGGCTGCAATATCAATATGGACCCTTTGAGGTTATCGTCGATACTATAGGTTTTAAGTGGTTCTTCAGTGCAGTTTGATCTTCCACAGGTGTTCGGGAAGCCTGCCCTCATAGTTTGGACATTCCATGAGGCGAAGAGAATGTAAGCAGCGTTGCTGTTATTTTTCATATTATTCTTATTTCGAGCAAATGGTGAATGTCGCAGGGTCAACGTCCGGCTGTGCACCGTCACCCATGCAGAAAAAAATAATACTGAAGTGGATCAGGATCTTATTGATCGGGGGCTGCCCGATTTAAAGCAGGCGGTAACTGATCAGTGGCTCCACGATGGATCCTCCTACTGTCGAGAGTGGCCCCTAGCGTCCGTACTTACGCCAATGCATGCTAGGTCATAACCGGTGACTGCCACTTCCAGTGTTATTTTCCACCTGAAAGTCAGGTGAGCGAAGTAACCTCTCCACACTGCATCTGGGTCAGACGTATTTTATGGCAACATAGGCTTGCCTAGTATCCATTCGTGCCATCCTTTCCTCCTTCCCAGCAAGATCCACAAGAGTGTCAAGTCAGTACCTGTGGATGCCTAAACGCATGCACTTTACAACTACATTGATTAACTGAAGACATTAAAATCTGAAGCAATGACTTAAGACAATAATATTTATCATAGACCAACGAAAATAACAAGAAACAAAGGAGTCATTGTTAAGAAGGGTTTCATTGGAAAAAATACAAAAATCATGCGAAACGAGAAATTAATATTAATAAGCGAAACGGTCCGGGAGTTGAATTTCTAAAGGTTATTTCATTTAATTGGTTCCTAATTTATGTATGATTTGAGAGACAGCTAATATTGAGAAAACTGAATAATTCAATAAAATTTATTCTATTAAGTTTCCCAAATAATTCCGTATTCATTTGATATTTTGCTTTGAAAGTACATTAGAGAAAAAACAATTTTGGGTGCGCTGATTCATATTGTAACCCAAACATTTTTAATCTTAGACATATTTTGAATAATTTGATTACTTACTTGTTCCTCGGATTAAAGCGACACTTGCTCGTATAATTTATTAATATCAAGACCCATATCTATAGAACCCCCTCAATTAGCGAAACATATTTTATATATTATGTATCACGTAAAATTATTGAATGAAAAATAAACCTACTTTGGCGGATTCATGAGCTAAAAATTTAATCTCATGAATAAAAAATTGGAGGTATTTTGCCTAAGTTAGCAACCTAACTAGGTATTGAGAGTTTAGTCTTTCTTCCAGCCTAAGTCTAAATTTTGTTATTCCAATTATCCTATTATCTTATAATTCTAAATAAGTTCCAAATTATAGTTCTTTTCACCAGTTCTTGGAATATTTTCTAAAGTTCTTTGATAATTAACGTGTGCATTTATATTCCTGCTCATTAAAATAAATAATACTTTATCCAAAAATTAAGTTTTACTCATTAATTTAGTTTTAGCAGCGAAGAAAACTGCAAAGAAATGTATATCGTTTATGTAAATAAATCGCCTACTCAACCTCTGCTGTCCTAATTAATAGAGATCAGCTTACTTTATTGCGGGAACTTGGACCATTTATGTTCTACGGAGATCATTTAGGAAACTTTATTATCCTGAGACTTGTAATGAACATAATGAGAAGAATTTTAAGTAGTAATCTAAACAGTGTGGTCTGAGTATTAAAGTCGAACTGATTAGTGATAACGAACACTACAGTTTATCCTTAGCATTTGATCTTGTTTTATTCATCATTATGGAAAATGGAAATAGTAAGAACCTATGTAAGAATAAGATTAGTTATACATTTTTATTTATTATCCTCTTATAATGTAGACGAGACTATATTGCGCAAGGGATATAGGATCGATATTCTATTCGGTTATTTCAAACATATGAGACAATATTAAAATATTCATTGTTCATTTACTGTAGATATAATTATGATTTTAAGAAACTATAATAATCATAGTCGCTACTGTCTATGCCTTGAGATGCAACACTTTGCTGGGTACCTACAGATAGCAATTTTTGCAACTAAGTCAGGTTTGTTAGCAAAGTTTTCTTTGCTCCCGTTACTATCGTATGGGATTTTCGACGGTAAATAGGTCGAATTTGGACAGGGTTGTCATTTAGTCAGACGTTACCAAATACATCGAGCCGCATCAGTTTCGGAGGAACATTGCCTCGCTGAGCGTGTTCTACCATCTGTATAATGGCGAGTGTTCTGAAGCGCTGTTCAGTCTAATTCCCTCGTCCCTCGTCCTTACCACAACAAAACAACACGCGCTGGGCTTTGGAATCATAGTTTTACGGTTACCTCCATCTCGGCACGGACTAAAAAATTCTCTATAATCCTTATAGAAATCGTACATAATAAAATAATTACTTATATGCATACGTATACAAACAATATTATTAACATTTAGATTGCCCTGTCTTAAATGGATGTGCACAGAGAAAAATATCACTATCAGTTTACCCTCATCACAATCAGGTACCCTGTTGTTTTTGACAGTAACTATGATTTACATAATGGTTTCATACTTTGCCTCACATGGTCATTTATATAATATAATTCGTAACGCGTTTCCATTTATAATTTAAGTAATATATAGCTACATTTTGTTGCACGAATTAAAACCTTCGATGCATCATCAACTATCAGTGAATTAGTAAGTGAATAAGACTCATTTTTGTAATTCTTCACAGTTTTAGCGTTTCCCCACAATATCACCTGATATTAAATGATGATGTAACCCAAGATGATAACACGTCAAGCCTAGCGGGGAAACTGACTTAAAAGTTCAGCTGCCGGAACACAGGTATAGGTGTTTGGCGACAGATTTTCAACTTGAGGTTGGTAGCCAGCAAGACGGGCGTTACAATAAGCCACTATCATGTTATAGTTTCATCACGATGTTTTCCTTCACTCAAAGCTCAGGCTCATTGCAGGAATTCAAACTCACGTCGATAGACACAAAGTCATATACGCTACCACTAAGCCATCTTTGCTGCATCATTTCATCAAGGACGTATAAAACAAATACTATCATAAAATAGGAAAAAATAAAATACAGAAATGTTTGCAATGCTAACCCTATTCCATAAATGCGTGGAACACGTGTACTCAATATATACGGTCACAACGAGAAAACATGAAAAGTCGGGTGTTTGTCGAGGCGTTGCCACTTTATTTTATGAAATTTTACCAGGTGCTGTCAGGAGGGACGGCCGCTACTGAATTCACTTTTAGGTTTTTTGCTTTTACTAGCATTTTCCTTGCTATATATACGCCATGTCGATAATCTATGATTTTTCAACCATGTAAAAAATTTGTTGTACTTTTTTACATATAATTTGATGGTGACAATTGACAATTAAGACTTGCCAAGTTAGAAATCTTATATAAAAAAAGTGATTATTTTTTTATACAATATGGTATCATCAATATTTAATGTAGTTTTCCTCCATGTCCCATTCGTTTTTTCATCCTGTATATGTATACATTTATAACTGATAGTTTACCTGTATGAAATTTACCATTATACACTGGGAAAATGGAGTGTAGAGTAACTGAAAGTATTATTAACTGTTGTCGTAACCCTAGGCTGTTAAACTACATCGTGTACCTATATCCAACTTTTTATTTTATAAAAAAGAATCCTTCGTAAATCGAAACGTTTCCGTTCCTTTGAACTTTGTTTGAAAATATTTTATTTTTCCAGCTTATATAAACCTCAAGTAGCGCTCAATTTCATATTGGATCGTCGAGCCGTTTATGATAATATTGACGTATTTCGTTACACCTCATTTATAATTCGAAAAGTGAAAAGATATTTTATCGTCTTATAAATATTTTCTAAACATACAATTTTGTAGGGGTCAATGGCACGCCAACTCTTCTTCGAAATGGACTGTACATTTGTTAAGAAGCTTACAATACAGTCAGATACTGAACTGTTAATTTCCAGCCATATGTTAATTTCGCACCATTTCACCGTGGCAATTCGGCACCATACCTAAACAGTTCAGATTCCTATAACTAGTACATAATAACCAATCAATAATCCATACAATTCGCCTACCGTAGGCCTTAAATTCGGATATCAAGTTACAAAATAATAATAATAATCTCAAAAAATGCACAACATGGCGTCAGTACAGTTTTATAATCCGTAGGTGTCGCACCTGGCGAATTATATTCAAAAACTTGTGAAATAGTTAAAATATAAGGAAGTAATTACCATAAATAAAACAAAACATCAAAACAAACAATCCATTGTACATAAGGCGCTTATGCCTGGACATAAGCCCATTGTAACAAAACGTCCTATAATCCGTAAATTATGTTATATACAGCACGTAAACACATTTTAATCGTATACTTACATGATATACACAAAATTTCATAATAAACCGCAATATAGGCTCATTATTCTAACATATAGACACGAACTATGAATCATATCAATAACAGGAAACATTTCTAACGTATAAGGCTCCGATATACCGATCCAATTACACTAAAGGGTCGTATATATGACTTGTATAAGAGTTACAACAAAAGACATATTAAATAAAAGATATAAGTATATATGCACGACTCTTAAACATTAAAACCTTATGTATTCTCTATGTATCTCTACTGTGAGGCGTCCTAAGCATGTCTGTCACGGAGAGCTACAATAAAAAAAACATTAAAACAAACAAAACATGAGTGCACGCACCAAAAGTCGTCGGTATCGAGACTATGCCTCACAACTAGTAGAAATTAAAAAACTACATATTTTCGCAGTTCACCTAACAAGGCGATTAAGTTCATCTGTCCTCAACAATTTATTTAAAATCATTTAATAAAAGCATCATGACTTTATAATTGTCACCGAGGTCCAAAATTTACAAAAAAATTTGTTGAAACTTCTTAAAAAGTGAAACGCCGATAGCGCAGGTCAGATATACAATGTATAGCTGTCTTTCTCCTTCTCTCTACGTTATATCTTCCTTCTTTCTCATGTAAAGAACTATAACTACTATACTATAACTATACCTAGAACTACTACACTATAACTATCAATTATCGTCAACATCGTCGTCGAAAACATAATTTTAAAAGATTGGAGATAGCGTTAAGTCTATATAATGACTTGTTACATAAAGGTTGATTATTAGTAACTAGGCATGGAAAATTTCATGCTTCACTGCTATTTTTTATTAAAACTAAAAATAATTTTCAGTATTGTAATTATGAATTTGTATCACTGTTGTTTTTCAAACGATTGTATATAATTTCTTATGAATACATTTTTATATGCTGCTTAAAGCCGTAGGCTTTTAGTATCAGAGAAACAGCGTAATATCTTTACACACTTATTCCCTAAACAATACTGTCTTAACATGATTCAATAATGCTTTATATTACAATTCTCGATTTGTTGTTTATAAAAACTATGCACAGATGGCGTGCCGAAACAAATTCCGCTTTACGATATAATTCAAACCGGACATACTGCCTGATAACGGAACACGTTAGTATTTAAATACTAAGTTTTGCATGAAGCCAACATTGTAACATTAGTATTTTTCATATGAAATCTGTATGACATGATATCATATTATCATTCGAAGATACTTGTGAATTGTAATTCGTAGAATTCATACGGTATTAGACCAAGGACCTAAAAAGTGGCATTCGTGGAAACACTTGGTACTTGTAGCAACCAGTAATTAATGTAACTATGCTATGAACAATAACCTTAAAATATAGCAGCTATGTCTAGTTATAGCTTATTTCATTTATAACCTGTGAAATATTAGTGATGAAATAATTTAATGTCACTGCTATACAATTATATTTAAATAGCAATTACGTCCATGCCTAGTGGTGACGCAGGACTATTAAGTACATGTGACATATACAACGTATTCCTTTCATCGACTTATTTTATTACTACTCGTATTCTTGTGGATGATCCTATCAAATTTTAGGTAATTATTGGAGCTGCGTCACTCTTCTTAGAGGGCTCGGGTGACAGCTCCCGATTTGATGGGCGTTTTTTTATATACCAGATGCCAGTATCGTGACACCTGTGCGTACGATAGCCGACGAGTCTAGGTGGCGGTAGACAGTCCGGGAGTACAATATTGCACAGACAGACCGATTTTTTTTTTCTTTTTTTTTTCGATCTGACTATACTGTTAGCCATAAGGGCTCAGGAGCCTCGAACGGCTTTTACAGCTTCACCGGACTTGGGGGCGAGCGCTTAAGGCACTCAGCTACGAAAGTTTTGCAACAACATCCGAGGGTGCCAAAGTGGCTGAATCTTGCCTCGGACTGTTGCGCGTTATGCAAATAAGTCGCGATCTGACTAAAGTCCTATCACTCTATCTAACTAACTATACATATATACATGTCGCTATCCTCTGGGAGGAGGGTAAGAGACAAGTGTATATGTATTTAGTAATCTGTAATTTTTGATCTAGACTAACTAGCCTCAATAAAAGAAAAAAAAGGTCCCTTACAGAACCTATGTACCTAAGTGTAGTGCATGTCTGTAAAAAGTGTAATGCATGTATGTAGGTAGCTTGTGTATGCGGTGTCACTGTATCGCGCGAGCGGCAGCTAGACTCAAGGGCTAAGCAAGGGCCGCAAACGGGATAGGACCATGACGGCCCTATTCCGAACTATACTGACAAGTGTACCGACCGAAATAGCGATTGTTACAATAAAAGGACGGATACTCTTCATTAATCGCGATCGCAGGTCTACCAAGCACTTCTTCGCTTTAATTGCTTCGTAGTACCGCTACGATGTAGTTACAGCTACTACGATTCGCGTAGCACCCCTACCGAGCTTAAGTACCCCGAGACCTTCCCGTATGAATCTCGGTAATCGTAGCACTCTCGGTTCTAATTTCACTTCGGTTGCTCTGCTTCTCTCTGTAATTATTTATTCTTAATATTTATATATATATATACATTTTATATCATTATGTTGCTTATGCTAATAATCTACATTTATAAACTCATAAATACATATTTCTAAAAGCACACGAGTCTATGTGCACAAATAACCCTGCCGTGTACGGGCTATTCGCCGTACTCTATGTCTATTATCAGGAGATTTAAAGTGTTATAAATCGATAACTTTAATTTGTATACATTATACTTATTCTAATATACGCCATTCAATACATCTTAACATATTGCAAGAAAAAATAATTAATTCCTAATACTAGCTTGGTTGCCGTGTTTCGTCAACAGTAACTGTTATAAAAAGCGCTCCTTAATAATTAATCATAAAAATTTTACTAAAATATTAAACATTGTAATAACAAACCTACATATCGTAGAAATTTGGAAAATATTCAAACAGATCATTTTTCTCAATGTAAAATCGTTAAATACTCTTTTATCTCATTTATTTAAGAAAATTTGAGATAAAATTTGCCTTAGCTTGTTTGATAAGTAATTTTGATACTTTTACGTTATTTAACAGCAATTAGTACTTCGTTTTATGTCGGCCAAGTTTTACATCAAGATCCAGATTATGGCAGTAGGTAAATCGTTTAATTAATTTCTTTAGGCAATTCAATATTCTGTAACATGATATATAATAGAGATTATAGAGAGAGTTTTTACACTATGATTTATTATTACTTTAATTGTTGTTTATGTTATTTTGTGTGTTTGTCTTCGTGACTGAGTCTCTTTCATTGCTTTTTATATGTATCTATTTACATTCGTGAAAACTTGTAATTAGCGTTATATTTCGATTAATTTTACTATTATTTATTTTAGCTGTAAACTTTTCTATTAATATATAATAAATAAATGCGTCTAGTAGTTAAACCCGATCATGCATGTAAAGTTTAACCTAGCTTTTTTTTTGGATCTATTTAATACTTTTCCTAAAAGATATGTACTTTTTTTATCGTTATAGGTTTAGCGTAGTTGCAACAATCTCACCTGATGTTAAATGACGATGTGGCCCAAGATGATTACACGCTAAACCTAGTGGAAGACTGGCTCTCAAGTGCAGCTGCCGGTACAGGTACAGCTACAGGTACTTGGCGAAAGATTTTCAACTTGAGGGTGGTAGGTAGCCAGGCGGGCATTAGAAAAAGACCTACCACCATGCTATGGTTTTCTCACGATGTTTTCATTCACTGAAAGCTCAGGCACATTGCAGGGATTCGAACTCACGTCAACCGACGCGAAGTCGTACATATTACCACTGAGCCATCATTGCTTCCATACCGGAATTAGTGTCTCGTGCAGCCTTCTGCTCTCAGCCATAACAGCTACTCTATTGCTCTGAAAAGAAAACCGAATGCAGACGAGGATATCATGCAGGCCAAATAATAGTAGCTATTTCAATTTTACAATCAATATTTTAATAGAGAGCTGTATAGTCGTTAATATCCACCAGTTAAAACGCGAGTGTCTTCACATTTGTATTCACATCGGCTGCTATTTTAGCGTATTAAAATAATATTCGTTCCTTTTAAATAAAGTAGTGTTAGTACTAAAAGCCGTAGAGGTCGAAAAGTTAATATCATTAGAATAACCAATTCAATATTACTACGTTCTAGTCTATAATTTGCGTTTTCTCTGTATTTTGTAATATGAATTTAATTGCTAACACTACGTAGTGGTTGAAACCGGAACGTTGTATTATCTCGACGCAGTTTTTTTTCTTTTCATTTGTTTTCTCTCTCATTTTTAATAAACTAAATATAGAGGTGGCTGCAACTTTATATGAAGCCAATGAAATTTTATAAATATATACGTTATACTCAAACTAGACTTATAGGTGGGGTCCGCACATTAAAACTTTGGTGAGAAGATTAAGTTCACCAACATTGACCATCTCTTGAGATTTATAATGGTATGGTATTCATTAAATATGTGAAAGACAATACGAAAACGATTTAGACTGACATAAAGGGATTGAAAAGTACTTTGGACACTACAAAAAGTGAAAAGCATAAGGAACCGTCGGGGATACATGAAACGATTGATGAAAACTAGTTTATTTGGTTTCTAAAAGCATAATTGATTGTCCTGATTTATTAGCTAAAGTCATACTTCGTACTGATGGGCTGTCTCAGACTGCGATCGATGCTACAAACCCAGTTTGCCCATACTAACTATGTACAGGCAAAATGTGTACGTGTTACGATGTTCTAGGAGCTACAATGCACTGCCTTCTAATTTAGACATAGATCTCCTCTGTACCAGCCTACACACCGTAAAACGTTTGCTAACACAAGAATACTGTAGAACATAGCGATACTCAAGCTTTATTTTATTATTGTTTTGTATATATATATATTACTATTATACAGAGGTGAAGGCTTTTAAATAGCTATTTGATTATTAATTTCTTCTCTTTTTTATTGTTAAATTAGTCTGTAAGCCTTCCACAAATTATAAAATAAATATATAAATAAAAATTAAGTAGTATAGTGTACAAAAATACTACTGTAATCGCGTGATGAAATAAATGGATGGATAAAATGTACCGTCATATTAATTCGAAGGTTCTTCGACAAGCTATTATGTGAAGCATCAGAATATTAACATCATAAAGCACTGTAATATATTTTTAATAATTTCTAGCTAACGTAAATCTGTTAAATTATTCCAAATCTATAATTTAATATATCTCTGTCGGTGTCAATCATTGCTCATACATTAATAAATACTCTTGAAGTTGAATGTTGGATTTAATATATTTGACGCGAAAAAATTCTAATGTGTGAATTTATATTATTTCTAAAAGTGAAATTTATATAGTACTAGCTGTGCCCGCGGCTCCGCTCGCGTGTACTACAGAATGGTGTCAGTCGAGCGCACGAGCGAATTGTTCTGCCTTAAAAATGCTGATTGTGGGTGATCCTTAGAAGATAGACACATGCTATCGCTGACTTTTTAGTAGAACTTTTAAAGTTCTACAATTACGTATTAGAACATTAAGTTCATATATCTATTATTGTTTACTGAGCGTAAGCCATTTAATTACCCCAATAAAGTCTTTTTTCCGAATTAATTCATCATTATCGTCACTGCTTATTTCGTATGTAACTTTATGTAACAAAATATATCCTTTAACGTGCTCAGATAGCATATCTATGAATTAAAATAAAAAACATGTAAATTGGATAAGTGGTTTTCGCGTGAAAATAACATAAACGGACAGACAGACAGAGAGACGTTGAATTTTATAATATGTATAGAAGAAGGAGATATAGATAATCAGTATAATGTCGCAGGCTTGGTATTATAGGAACATAGTAACATCTTTAAACTGTTAATATCTTTAACTATTATTCCTTGTACGATACTGCCCCTTAAAATGATTCAAGAATGATTTATATTACAATCCCTGTTTATCGAAATTATGCACAGATGGCGTGCCGAAACAACTTCCGCTTTTCAATATTATAATTCAGACCGGATACACTGACTGATTACGAAAGTCGATAGTATTTAATAAGTCTTGTATGAAACCAATAATATACAGCAGTTTTTACACTACAATTCAATAACAATGGAGAGAATCACGAGCTCAACAATACATTGCCGGTCATCGTTGTTATGCCGGTTTGCTAGCCTCTCGACAGCCAGATACGTGCTGATCTTGGAACATGACACTCCTAGTGTGCTACTAAGAGGGTGGGTGTTGATCTTGGTGTATGTTGGTCTCATTTCAGTCGGATATATTGTTGTATATATATATATATACCATATAACACATATACTACCCTGGTGTCCTAATGCTATACAGATGATTCGTTATATTTACATCAGATACATCCTGCCTGGTCCCATAAAAAAAAACAGATATCTTCGCTATGGAACGCCCTGTGATAGAGACGTACTCTGTGTCAAAGATAGTAAACAGTCAATCTTTATGTAAATCAAATTATAGCATTAAAACGAAGCGATGGGCATCAATGAAAGGTGATTTAACAAGATCTCCTAGCAAAGTACCCAATCAAATAAAATATATTGTAGGTGTATGTTATATATATATATATATAACCATTTGATAAAATTTTCGATTAAGTTCACAGCAATCAACTCAATCAATGATGTTTACAGAGGAAATAAGTTTTGTCTGAAGACCCTCGTGACTTGACTCAAAAATTATGTTGACATTGTAAAGTATTTAACTTAATACTTGAGTTCTATGTTTAAATAAATTGAGTTTACTTTTTGACTTCGGTATTCAATCTATCGAACCTTCGAAATGGATGATTTGAGTCCTTTGTTTATCAAGGTCAATTTTCTTTGTATAAAATCAAGTCCAAAATGAAATATTTAAAAAAAAAAGCGCATGAAGCACTGTAACGCGGAAGTAAAATTTCTTTCACTTTAATAATAATATAAAGTTTAATATGAATAAAAAGTAACCTGTATCACCAAGGGATAAAGTAGCTTTTAATTAATGAAAGAGTTTTTAGTGCCGGATCAGTAGTTCTAGAGATTATCTCGTTCAAACTTTACCTCTTCATAATTTAGAGTTAAGTTAGTTAATTAAAGACTTTGAGCTGGAGTTTAATAGTCTGGGACATCGATATATATGTACTAAGAACTAGATTTCCCGATTCGAACATTCACTCTGTTCGAGTGAACGTGCACGTCAAACCTTGCAGCTTACTTTAAGTGTGGCTTCGACATTTATGCAGTGTGGGCGCGTGCGGAGTGGCGCTATTAATACGATAATTTGAATCAAAGCGTGAACCTTGACGTAAATACCAATTCAGTAGTCAACTAAGTAAAATTATTTGTTGTTTAAGTAAATAAATAGGTAACAATATCGTAATAACATAACAGAAAAAATATTTTTTTATCTAAATGCCACGCCATATACAATTATAGACAAATACATGCAGATATTCCATTACCCAACCTCATGTAGGTAAAAATATGTGACTGAATACAGACCTAACTTGTAGGTAAAAAAGTTGTGTCTCTTCTGCGATGTAAAATATATAAGAACGACCGCCATGTTGTTTATCGATATTTGAACAAAATATTTCTATGAACGGTCTTATATATCGGCAGAATACATGTCAATGACCTGGGAGTTTTTTCTTTATGCTTAGTAGGTTTGGGAAAAATAATCTGATAATGCTGATATATATTGGCGTTTTAAATACTTTACACTAGTAACACAAAAGCGTTATTCAAATTCATACGTGTCTAATTTATAGGTATCGTAGATTTTAATAAGACTTACTTTGTTTCCTCTCTGTCAGTTCGGTAGAAATTTTGCAATCGGTTTTAAACTGACTTATCTCGTGTCTCTGTGAGATTTCATCAAGATGTTTCAATTCGATTGCAAAATTTCACACTAAAAATAGAAAAATATTATTTATATAGATATTTTTAGTATACTTAAAAGTATAAAATAGTGTAATGTATAAATAAAATATGTATTTTTTAAATAAAAAACAGTAAAAAGTATAACATAATACAAAATAGTAAGGAGTGTAAGATGTAGCATTTGTTCAGAAAGCTCACACACTTCTTTAAGTCATTTACAGTTTAATAATATTTGTTAGTGGTTTAATTGAACTATTCATGTTTTGAATACGTATAATATGCATTGTGGGGTGTATTCGTAACTACCCTCCTGCTCAGACTGAGTGGAATGGTTTATAAAAGGCTTAGCGCACAATAGGAGGGACTTGCGGCTGAGTGACTTTAGCGCTCGCCCCCAAGCCCGGTGAAACTGTTACAGCCTTCTGAGGCTTCAGGGCCCTCAGAGCTAACAGTGTAGTCAGATCGAAATAAAAAGGAGGGACAACCTCGCTTACGTTGTGAACGGGCCGTTCACATCGTTTGGTCACTTATTCGTAATTCGTGAATTGTTTTTTTCTTATTAGTTCAGGACATTATCATCTATGAGTATAATATAAAAACAACAATTATCATTTAAATAATGATAAACAATATTATTATTTTTCTTCAAAGTATACCTTCGGTATTTAGAAATTGTTATCTGACTCAAATATTTGAGATGAAATCAAATAGGGTTAAATAAGTTTATAGTTTAAGTAATTCATAAGTAAAACCAACAATCATGTTTGGGGTTGAGAAAACAAATACTACGCCAGAAACCTTTATGTACGGCTGATTCTAAATCACTATCACCAAAGCGAGCTTTTCAACATGCCTATATAGTTTTAATTCAAATAGTCACGAAGCGGTAACTGCCATGAAGAATTGGATAAAATACTATTGGACCGGATATCATTAAATTAGTTATTCGTGAAGAATTTCTATAGAATGCGATCTAATTTAATGAATATTTAAGGCATTCTCCGATGACAAGCCTCGAGACAAAAGTAATCTAATTTTTTCAATAAAATATTGATATTTCTATTCTCCGTATATTTTTACTTTTAGCTAACTTATCAAAATATTATAAAATACACATTGGGCTTTTGTTTCAATGGAACCGAATCAAAAATTTACGAACGGCCGTTCAAGTGCACTGATTTGTTTAATTCGGATCGTGTAATTGTTCTCATTATAATCATATTATAATACTATCACAGGAGGTTTGTAAGAAAACAATTTTTGTGGTATACACGCCTCCCCACAAAGTACATCACCTGACCTCAATCCCGACTTATGAAAATGAAAAATTATAATCATAATTGGATTTATATAAACATTAACATTTACTATGCAACATATGCTGTCCAAATATTTCTCACCATTTGGCACCAATTTTATTGCAATCTCAAAACTTGGTACTACGCCAAACTGCACAGCAAATTAACAGATATCTGCTGTCGCAAATGAACGCCACCGAATTGACACTAAAAATGGAAAGCAATTTTTTAAATCATAAATAGTTTGTTTTAGATTTCATGATGACAACAAATTTGAAAAATAATTAAAAATATATTTATTACACATAAGTTAATTATTACGTATGTAATATTATTGAACATACAACAATTAACATTATTATACATATCAATTCGATTGCAATTTGGTTGCAAGTGTTGGCTTCAACTTTTGATGTTAATTTGACATTCATTTGTGACAGCAGTTTCACGTGAATTTGCGATACAGTTTGGTTGTCAATTTGGTACGAAATGAATATTCGGGATATTATCGTTTTTATATCGATTATTTTATATCTTACTTATATATAATTTAAACGTTCTGGAAACATTTCTACTGTTAAACAGATATAAATAGATGTGTATTTTTTATGCGCCTCAGGGTAGTTTCACCGAAATTAAGAAAAACTACTGTCATAAGAATGTCCATCATGATTCGCTATTAAGTCGCGAAAGTCTCTGGGTATACCCGTATTTATTAAATCTAAAATTTGCAGTAACATATGCCTGAAAAAGGGACTAGACAAATATTTATCTAAGAAGCTATAGGGGCGTAAGTCCGATTAAATGAAAAAGTTACGCCCGTATGCTTCTTAGGTGAGGGAATATTCTAGTCACCGCTATAAAATTTGGATTGACCATATCTAAACTTGGCCGCAATCGCCTCCCAAGAGATTTGTCTTATTTATATTCATACCGGGGTAGTGACGCCACCGCCGCAACATCCCGGCTAGCGGGCAAGCATAACACGATTGAAGATTAGTATTCCGACGATGTGCTAACAAAATTACTCTCAAAAAAATATGACAAATTCGGCACTATTGTCGAATTTCGATGAGAAGGGAAGCTTTTTACCGAAAATTACTTCAAATACTCTTTGTCTAAACTTGTTGTGACATTCATTTTCAGATTACATTAAATCTCTATTCTGTACTGGACATATAATTATGTCTGATATTTCACTAGTCGCAGACTCGTACGCGTCAATGAATGTTCTCCGTCGCAATAAATATTTTTTTTAATTAAATATTCATTCATTACCGATATAAATAAAACTGATATTTAATTTACATGATATGTTTTACGTAACTTATAATATCGGCCTTTAAGTGTCCCACTGCTGGGCAAAGGCCTCTTACCAAATGAAGGTACGGGCTTAATCACCACGTCAGCCCACGGCGTATTGGCGATTTGAAACACCAAGAAATCAACAGTTCTACATTTTCCCGACATACAGTGGTACAGAACATTCCTCAAGCGTTTAGGTTTCCTCACGATGTTTTCCTTCACCGTCAGCCGATAGTGTTACCAATTTCATTTAGTAAATGTTCGTGAATTCCGAAAAATTCATTGAAAGAAAGATTAATTTATTTGTACAAACCACATTTCACAACAAAAAAAAATCTAAAAATACCTTTACATCTACCCACTAAGAGCTAAAAATCAAATGCCAGTTGTTACAAAACGGCTCCAGCTCAGCATAATGTTGGTTGCAAGCAACCAGCGCTGGTCTTCCGTTGCAGCCACCGTTAAACAAAGTAAGAATATGGTTTTACAGCAACTTAACAATTCACATATCTGCGAACATCATGTAAAATAAACTTTTACACCGTGAAAGATCGTGAAAGTTGTTCGGTAACTCTGTAATACATGATCAAATTATGTAAGTTTCATACTTAAACTTTCTACTTAACTATTCAGATGTGCAGGTTTTGAAATGTATATTTAGACCATTGACGTGAACTTTTTGTTTGGTACTGAAGAAAGATTGAGTTTTGTTGTGTTTACTAACATCAAACGCTCGTAATACGTGATAGTTTCTTTGTCCCAAACTACAAAAAATATAAACCTCTAGCAGAAATGCGAAATCTTATCGAAAGCATTCTCAATGAGTCTCAAAAAGTTTTTTTATAGTTGCATGGCGAAGTGAAGAAACTATATCCAAACCCAAACAAAGTACAATACAAAAATATCGTCAGTCGCTGCTGTCGTGCCGGCCTGCGTAAATAGAAATTAGATATGCACTGACTGATACCGAAGCGTCTTTAATTAGGCGTCTATTAATTAATAGTCACTACAATATACCGATACCGTCGAGTCATCATTGCTTAATAAAATACATTACGGGCACCGTTCGCTTGAATTGAAAGTGGTATATTGAAAAAGATTGCAAAATTATAACCATGTACATTACTGTTATTTTGTCTGGAAGTTAAATTGTCTGATATTTAGCGTCGTTCGTTTACAAACAGCCGGTACTGTACGCAATGACAGCTGACACTGCTGCAGCCATTTTCATTAACCGTGTGGCATCTGTTCCCACCCAACGCCCCACTCTAATTGAATTTCGGGAGTATCTTCAGCGAGTTCACGCTATCCGAACGTTGTATGCTAAACGAGTCGCCTATCATTTACACATATTTTAATCTTATTTCTATTGAATTAAGACTTTTTTTTTGGTTAAATGCTTATCGTCTGAAAACAATTATACCAGTAATGTAGCGATCTAATTTTGATATTGTAATCTTAGATTAGGGATTGTATCTTAAGTGTAGCTACTAAAAGCGAAGGATAAGCGCTTGATGAGAGATTTTCAACTTGATTGGTGATTTACTATTAAAATATCTTAGTAATCTTTTGTTCTTTTTTTTTCAATATGCTCTTCCTTCGATGATAATGTTTACCCAACTATGCTGGTTAGCTTGAATAAAACACCTTAATTTATTAAGCTCGCCAATGTACGAACTGAAAAGTTAAATGATTAATTTTTATATTTACTTATTCATTTATTCAGTCATAGATTCGTTCGTGAAAGTTGGAAGAGGAAGGCCTAGACGAACGTTCCACGATCAAATCGGGGACGTTTTGAAGAAAGGTCAGGTCAAGAGTAATCTAAACCGACGAGCATGCATGAAAAGATTAATGAACGTTGAGGAAGCGAAAGTTGTACGTCAGGATCGTAGCAAGTGGAAGGACGTGGTCTCTGCCTACCCCGTTGGTAAAGAGGCGTGATTTATGTATGTATGTATTCGTTCGTTCATTTATTACTCTATTCATCAATACATCCTATAATTTATCCATCTATCTATTCATTAATTACTTCGTTCATTCATTAAAAATGTCACAAAGTAAAATGAAATCTACTTTAACACCAAGTTAAACACGCGGGTGAAAAATAGTTATTGAATAAGCGAATAAAAAAATTATAGCGTACATCTCATCGTAATTATTTGAAAATAATATTAATATTGCTTTCACGTAGATACGTAGTTGTGTTATATCCTTAAATATAACTCAAAATTAGGTAATAGTACTTACATAAAATATTAAAGTATTATATAAATTATTTTGTAATTTAACAATTTGAAAATTATGCCATATTTACAATTAAACTAGTTTAAATACTTTTCCATTTTATTAGTAGATACGTAACAAAAAAAAAATGCTTTAACTTTCCTGAAAAATAATATTAATAAATAAACGCCAAGTTCATCAACAGAAAAAAATGGCCTCTATGTATCGTCCATTTTGGACCGGGTGAGTCGCATTCTGTTAGCAGATAAGTAGCTTTGTTTTGTTATGTGCCTTGGCGGTCAATTTACACGACAAACGACATAATATTCAATTCCGAATAATGCTACATGGTAGGAAATATACAGACTATAATGACAAAAAAATTAACAAATTAAAAAATAAATTACAAGTTAAAATAATAATAATAAATTTTCTAAATAATTTTAAATATTTATTTATTTTATTGAGAGTTATTTATAAAATAGTTTAATTGATATTACGTTTTATATTGTAGTAATTATGTATTTCTGTGAAACACAACTTACTTTATTTATTTCTTATTGCGTGTTAATTAATACTTAATTAATGTATATCTTTCTTTTTTCAATTTCATTGAAGCATCTTGTCAACCATGTCACCTTCATTTGACCTTTTCGTTGCCGAATTTTATAGATTAATGCGTCCATGATACACCACGTCCATTTACACGATACGCATAAAAATACCAGTAAAATTGTAAATTGGACGGCACACTAAAGTTTTAAATTATTTTCTTATATACTTGAAAGCGCTTTGTATAATTCAGTGTAAAAAAAATGAGTGATCTAACCAGATATGTTTATTTAAAAGAACGTTATTGTATCTAACCCGCGACATCTCAAATAAAGCGGTTACCACCCTTTTTTGTACTTAAATACTTAGTATTGGTATTATTATAATACAGCTTGAGGGCATTGTATTTCAGTAACGGACTCACAAGAGCGTGGAGACCAATTGACCAGGCCCTGCTCACAGCAGACCAACCAGTTTAGTCGATCCCAGTGGGAACTAAATCTCCTTTTTGATTGAACAAATATATTATTAAAAAATATCAATATTACCTGTCATTAACACACCATTTCTCAATCGACGGAAAACATTTGCATCTTCTAAAAACTCACATCGGAATAAAAATAACACTTACTTAAATGAAAAAAAAAAAACCGTTAAGAAAAAAAATAACACTCAAAAAATGTAAAATTATTCGTAAATTTATAATCAGTTTTCATTGATCGAAAAAAAAAAATCACATGCACAGATGGTGTTGTCAGTCTATATATTTTTATAAGAAAAAGTTACTTTCGTAAACGATATTCAGGAATCAGGGTTTGTAGGGCAGCAGAGAACCGCGTCGCCTGGCGTCCTGAATGATACTGAAGGGCTGAATACTCGTACTAAAGGAGTGTTGCGCTCACTTTCTATGGCGGCTTTGATATGTACTTGTATTGATGGCACACAACCCTGGGATGATTATTTGGTACCAATCGCTACATGATTAAGTTATACTGACCGATATACTTATGTTCCTAATTTAATTAGGTACATTTGTTTTTAAATATGGGGATTCAATTTCGCACACGGCCATATTTAATTCCAAACCGAGCAAAGCTTGTATTACGATAACAAAAAAGTTGACATACGTACGCCTATATCTATATATACACATTATAAAACTCAACGTCTTTCTGTCTGTCTGTCCGTTTATGTTCTTTTCACGGGAAAACCACTTATCCGATTTACATGTATTTTATTTAAATTCATAGTTATGTTATCTGGCCAGGTTATAGGATATATTTTGTTAAATAAAGTAACATACGAAATAAGCAAGGACGACAATGGTAAATCAATTCGGAAAAAGGCCGTATTTGAGGCGCTTAAATGGCTTACGCGTCTGTACTCCACGCGAGCGGAGCCGCGGGTGCAGCTTGTTTATAGATATTTAACATCCAGACTTATAAGTGACAGTTATGCTCATCACAAGAAAAACCAGTCATGTGCGGTGATCCGAATCCGCGACCTCGGGCTCATTAGTAGGGGCTTATTAATACCGCGCAACGAGGCCTGTCAAAATTATAAACATATATTTAATAGAAAATTAATTTAACTACTTCTGAATGCTATTGTAACATTTCGGCAAACATCTAACCTTCTAACCTACGCTAGTAATTTTCTCTCGTAAGCTCGCAAATCTTATTTATTTCCCTACACTCATTAAACTCACAGGATTGTAAGGAGCAATGTGGCCTAAGATGGTAGCATACTAAGCCTAGGGAAAATAAATCTCGGTAAATATATGACATAAATATATTATGCACCCATATTTTTTTTTTTATCGTTAAAGGTTTGGATTAGTGGCCACAATCTCACCTGATGTTAAGTGACGATATGGCCCAGGATGGTAAACGCTAAACCTAGTGGAAGACTGGCGCTCTAGTGCAGCTGCCGGAACACACCTTTTGATGCTTGGCGACAGATTTTCAACTTGAGGGTGGTAGCTAGCCAGGTGGGTATCAGAAAAAGCCCTACCACCATCCATGCATGGTTTCCTCACGATGTTTTCCTTTACCGAAAGCTCAGGCTCATTGTAGGGATTCGAACTCACGTCATTCGACGCGAAGTCGTACACGCTACCACTGCGTCATCATCGCTTCAGCTTATTCTATGGTGGAAAGGAATACTCGGTGCGCGAGTTTCATTTGCTATTATTTTTTTCTAATTTACTTGCATAAGTCAGTTTCCTTTGTCCTGGCGTTCATCTCCATACACACACACTTGCGCATAAACGTAAATATATATATATATATATATTTAATTAATTTATGACTCATACGGTTTATGTACCCATAAGCAAAAAAACCTGAAGGCTTACGCGCGTAAAATAAAGACGAACGTATTTTTTTTATTTAACTTTCTACACTTGAAATATCCAATTAAAGTCATACTTAATGTAAAGTAGTGTGCTTCAACATTCATTACAACTTGAAACATTAGAAAACAACTTTAAATATTTATAATATTGGTGACAGTCTTCCATATCGGTTACTCTGTGTATATTTTCATTCTTAAAGCGATTTTCTAATTATTTTGTCAAAAATCGCTAAACAAAAACTAATTACCGTTAAATTCTTAGCAAAATGTTCCTTAATAGGTTGAAAAGGATTTTCGTTCAAAACAAAAAAGATAAAGAAGCCTTAAGGAAATTTTTTTTTTTTTTTTTTTTTTTTTTTTTTTTTTTTTTTCGAACTGACTACTCTTTTACCCTGAGGGGCCCTGAAGCCTTTACGGCTTTTACAGCTTTACCGGGCTTGGGGGCGAGCGCTTAGGGCACTCAGCCACGAAAGCTAAGCAACAACATCCGAGGGTGCCAAAGTGGCCGGACCTCGGCTCGGACTGTTGCGCGTATGCAATTAAGTCGCGATCTGACTAATTCCCTATCCGTAATTCGATCTAAACTAACTATACAGATATACATGTTTCTGCCCCCTGGGAGGAGGGAAGGAACATGTGTATGTGTATTTAGTGGTCTGAAATTTTTGATCTAGACTAACTAGCCTCAAAAAAAGAAAAAAAAAGGTCCCTTACAGAACCTATGTACCTATGTGTGTTGTGCATGTGTGTATAATGCAGTGTCATGTATGGCTGTGAAAGCTAGTGATTGTACAGTCACTTGTATCGCGCGAGCGGCTGCTTGGCTCAAGGGCTCCATGCCGATGGATCGGACCTAGGCTTGAGTTGCCGCAGAGGAGGGTGGTCGTGGCGGGTGTGCGGGCGCGAAGTTAACCGTTCGTCCCCTTCGGAGGGAACGGTGGTTTCGCGGCCTTAAGGAAAACGTACCCATCCGAATTTATACCGTTTTGTTCCCTCCGTACAATTTGTTTTGGTAATTTTAACACCCCAACCTATTAACCCCGCCTCTCTATTTAAGAATCATGTAAATTGCCATTCGCTTATTCATTTCTGTTATTCCTTTTAAGCTCACTTTTAAGTCTATTTGTTTTATTTTGTTTTTTATTTATATGACTGTATAATTATAAAATATTTATTTTATAGGTTTTTAGGTACTTAAGCGTTATTGCCCATTCCATACATAATTTCATAAATACTTCATTTAATCAGTTGTAAATGTAACACCAGAATATTGTAAGAAAAATACTAATATTTGATTGACGTTTTTCAGCTCCAAAAACTATCATTATTAGGGACTTTATCTCAATGATTATTTAATTCAGAGTTCCTATATTAGGGTACTTCCCTTTAGTCCAATACATTATTAATTACCCGTTTATTGAATCACTTTTTCTAATATATTTCTTAATCTTAACTATAAAAGCTTCTTCTAAATGCTAAAGCTTCTTCCTTCTCTTTTATTACTTCTAAGTCTATCTTACTCTGTACATGTTCTCGGCTTGCGGAAAGCGTCTGGACTGGAAGCATAACTAAACACGTAATGAGCTACTATTACCTGCCAAGTTACAAATCTTCAACGAATATTTTACACTAACCATGGTGATTAAAATTAAACCGAAATATTGAAATAAATGCGTTTTCGCACTATTGACTGGACGCTTTAAAAGGCGGTCGATGGCTAGGGGAAACTATTCTCACTTAGATCGTCGGGCCGTTCATATCTCTTATTTTTTTTTTGGTTAAATATTGATGTCAATTCTTTTAGCCTATCAGTTGCGAAACGTTCAGTGTTCGAAAATAATGTCCAAGAATCGGTCAGTACATTTTAAAGTTAAACCTGGACAGACAGACCCCAATATTTTATATGATATTCACGATCAGTGTCTATTATACTAGCTTTGAAAAACAAATTTTGGAAAAAAATATATGATCAGAGCAAACTGCAGATTCATTAATATAGATATATATTAAATTACATTAGTACTTATAACATTTCATCTCAGATTGTCAAAGCTAGAACGTACTTTTCGTAAGTTTTCTTGTTCACGCAATGTCTATGTATTTCTATATCGATGGATAACTGGTAAGCTTGCGCATCCGGTCGAGATTGTTATCGGTCTTTCTTGAAGACACAGATAGTTTAGGAACCGGTGCAGTACGGTCTCATTGTAGTTCGTAACTAAACCGTATAAGTTTATTTGATTTTGAAACTGAAAACATTGTCTCTACTGGAAGCGGTAGGAACTTATTGGATTTAAAACGCGAAGAAATATATTTTTCTGTGTCTTTCACATTGCGTTATGGTTCTACGAGGCAATATCTAAGGACGTTCAGTTTTATTAGCGATGTTTTCCTTCACTGTCAACCGATAAATAATTCAATTCAAGTTAATAAACGTTTCTGAATTCATCGATGCAATCTGATACTTGAACTGTAGGTGCTTAGATAGATATTTATCTATTTATCCTTATATATGGACTCTAAATATGGTACTGCAAATAATTACATTGCTTTTCCAAAACAGATTAACGTAACAAAATATTTACATGACTTTATATGATTTTTTATATATGCGAAGCTTACTTGTTACCTATTTAATCATCGCGAGGTTAAAATCTAGCTCAAAATTAAAGCCTAAAAAAAGTGTGTTGGAGTTAATATTGCCTACAGCTTATTATTTCCTTATAATAAGGTTTTTAAATACTAATATTATTCACAAAAAAAAAAAACAGCAAAATTATATCTTTTTTCGATTTTGACTTTTTCAGTCTTACAGACGGTCTTCAACGAAAATCTAGAAAAGAGGAGTAGGAGTAAAAATGTTTATTTTAATCAATCACACTCAAGTTACTTTTTTTCTAAATAACCATTCATTCCCATAATTAATAATAATGTAACATGACAATTTAACAAAAATCGACCTATTTCTGAACAAAAATAATCGACTTCTAGTATTAAAAATACAGCTGAATGTGAGAAAATATATAAAATGATTTGTTAATAACAATTCCCAGCACTCAGGTGGGCTTGGGTTGTCTTTTGAAAGAGCTGGTCCTTTGATTCCTGGCATATGATTTCTGAAATCATAAGCTCGTGTTCTGGACGCATGTGGGGTTAGGTTTGTCTACTTGAACCCATTTTTTCGATGTAAAATGACAGCTATGATAGTGGCACAATGTCATCTGAACTATCTTCATCACACTTTAGTTTTAAAGCCAGATTCACTATACTTTGATATCGATTCTTCATAATATAACTTTCAAATTCACTCATAGATTCAATAACGTAATAACGAGTATATGCTTCTTCTTCACTCCCACTGTTATTCAGAAATCGTGCGACTTGATCATCAGTAAGAAACTCAATGTTGCATTCGGACTGCCAAAATGTAACAAATGTAAAAAATATGTTAAAAAATACGTATAACTAACATCCTGGGGTAAAAAAATCCCTAAAATCTTGCTTAAGGGTTAATATAAAATTGACAGGAATATTAATGTAGACGCTTATGGATCTATAATAAGGGTTGTTTTATATATTTTTAAATTAAGTTTTTACGAATATACCTACTACCTACCTACTACTAAAGATACTGAATACCACTGCTGATAGCCCACTCACTGTTAACAATGATTTACTCCGCGTTATGCCGGTTAATGATTAGCTACTGCATCACGGTTGTTAATCGAAAGAGCGCATAGGACCGTCGTGAAAACGATGTTAAAAAACCCTTTCGATTTCAAGCAGTAGCCCTGTATGCTGAAGCGAAGGTTTTATATGTTCATAAATTATTTTTGTTTAAAATTGCTTAAGTAACCTATAAATTACTTATTTCCATGTCTTACTATAACGCTGTATGTAAAAAACGCATTTTCAATTTACCGGTTCCAAGAACATTTTCCACTTTCGGTAAACGATTCGGAGATCACATAAGGGAATCAATTTATAACGCCATTCTGAAACACTGTATAATCTTGAAAGATTGTACTATAAATGGAGCAAAATAAAAATACTATTTTTCAAATTATTTCTACCTTTAAACTACGCTCTACCCTTTCTATCTATATCTATATTTCTATCTCTTACCCTCTTTCTTTTTATGTACCTAAGTAACTTCGTAGATTCTGCTATGTAATTTTCAACTGGTACCTCGCGATATAGGTGAGGCCTAGTGCGAGGACCCCAGGCAATGTTGTTACTAATTTCGATTTCAAATAAATGATTATCTTATCTGCCTATACATTATATTATCAAGAATGTATTGGGAGGGCAAAGATAAGATATTAAAATCTTTAGTCATTCGCGAGGTCTCACGTTGTATATTGTTCGAATTGCCCACTTTTGTAATATTAATATCGTGTTCACTTCAGCTGCTGATCCCCCACAGCAAAATACCGTAAAACATTATGCTATGGAAGTAAGCGAATCTGTTAACTAACGAATCTTACGTACTGAGAATGCAGCAAAACTTAGTCTTCCTGCCAAAGTTTTAATTTCCGAACCCCACCGTAATTTTGAATCAAGCGTAGTACCCAAGAAGACAGTATCAGACATTAGACTTGTGTGGTGAGTAGGGCTTCCTGAGCTCTTTGAAGTAGAGGGGTTCAAGGTCAACAACGCGCTAGTGATACCTATGGTATTACAAGCGTCTATAGGCTACGGTAGACGCTTACCATCAGGCGGACAATAGGCTTGTTTGCCGCATTTGTTTTATACAAAAAATATAACTTTTTTTTTTTAAATTGCTAATGTTTATCAGGGTTAATTCTACTGTAAACGAAACAAGACCGATGTAGGATGGCTTGTTCAAGCTCATAAAGTTTTTATATTCCTTTGCTTATCTCGCGCAACGATGAAGCTGTACTAAAAAATATTGTTGCCGGTACAACGATTGATTTCACGCAGTTATATTGTGACGTGTCATAATATCTCAGGGATCATAGTCAACCTCTCCTGTCAAATCATACAAAAATAAACAATTGAGGAACTTCTCGTAGCGGCTTGGTAGATTACCTGTATGTAGTTAGAAATTGAAAACCATAAACATCGTGATAGAACCATAGTATGGTGGTAGAATATTTTCTAATGCCCGCCTGGCTAGTTACCATCCTTTTCAGAATCTGTCGCCAACTAACTATAGGTAGGTATGTTCCGGCAGCTGCACTTGAAAGCCAGTTCCATATTTTTTTGGCCACATTATTATTTAACATAAGGTGAAATTGTGGCCAGATACCAAAAGTTATAAAGAATAGTGATAAGAAAATTATTACTTGCATTTAACATGGTGTAAATGTTATTGTTGATATGGTATGTAGTTATTTTTGGGTATACTGTCTCCTGAATATTTATAGGGCTGGTTTAATTATTGATACTTGAACGAATTGCAGATAAATATGATACACCAATTTAATACGTAATCTCTTTATAACAATGCACAAACTGTACAAGAATATAGAAGTACATCAAAATTGCAACAAATCAAAAAAGGTATTTGCTAATATAATTTACAGATTGTATTAAAATGTCTTTAACAGTTTCTTTTATTTGCTTGCAAGTTGAAGTTGATTTGTGAAGTTTTGGAGTTCGAATTTTTTGCTAAGGTATATACAGGCCGCATGATGTCTCAAAACAAATATTTGTTTCTCGGCAGTTACTGCTATTCTTGGATGGATGGAATGTAAGTGTTAAGAAAAAAATACCTATTTTGTGAAAAAATGGGCTCCGAGAAGATATTTTTCTTCCACTAACCATATAAGCACAAATACACGTAAAGTTATGTTAAATTAATAATAATATTAGAGACCTTTCAAAGTTAATTAAAACAGCGAATACTTTTGAATTGATGCACCGTTCGCCATTTGTTTTTTTACAATGTTCAGTAAACGCTCAGTATACAAGCGACAATGTGAACGGCGAATAATACATAAGTTTGTGACCGTGTTCATTGTAAGTCAATCCGTGAAAAACAAAATCTGCCAGCTAAACGAAAACCAGTGACCGGATAGTCGTAAAACTTAACAGCGAAACGCGATGCGGTCAGTTTGTGTAAACATAAACAGCTTACGTACTTCGGCGTTAACTATTGAATGCTACACTCAACGTAGTTTCCCGCATTATTGTCTAAAATCTTGAGTTTATGAGTCAAGCTCTATTTTATTTATGTTAACATAAAATTAATATAATTAAAGATATTGAAGCGTTAAGATTAGCCTTTTTGAGCCTCATTGAGCCTAGAATGTTATAAATTAAACATAGAAAAATCGAAATATTATAATACGGAAGTCAACGTATGCTTCTTGATTTTATTATCTTAAATAATAAACAAAGCTTTCGCTTTAAGAATTAGAACGTCATGTTTCGATATCAGTAATGATAATATGGACCTGTTGTTGCATGTGTTTTATTTAAAAAAAATATTTATATAATAAAATTCTTGCTACAGCGCCGGAATGACGATTATGAAGTAAGCACTTTTTTTATTAGTTGCGACGATAATAATGACCTTACTATTGATGTATTTATGATTGACAGTGGTCGCCCCTCTTCTTAAATAGTTGTGAAAATAAAACAGATTATAATATAATTTAAAAGACTATGTAAGTTAACAGAATCCAATTTTCTTGATCTAACAATAATGAAAAAAAAAAATTGTTATTGAGAGAAATGTTCAAAAATTCAAAAATGATACTTCCTTCTATTCCCAGGAAACCTTCACTGGTTCGTGCGCTCCGATCTCGTAAAAATAAGTTATGATCCAAGAGTTAAACTCCTTGAACGTTGCGAAATCATTAAAAGTTTTCAATATGTTGACGTCTCGCAATGCAACTAGAATTATTTTGGAATTAGTACACATCAATTATTAGTAACTCTTTGAAGTACGGTGAAAGAAAATAAAGTCTATAAAACAGAACCTTTATAACTAATTATAGAATAATTGACTCATGCAAATATTGGACATGTTATAGAATACTAGCTATGCCCATGGCTCCGCTCGCGTGAACAAGTAAATTTTACCTAGATAAAAATAATCCTATGTTTTAATAAGTTATAAGTTATCGGTGTACCAGATTTCATCCAGATCCGTTAAGCGGTTTTTGCGGAATAACAAAAAAACAACTCACTTTCGCATTTATAATGTTAGTTAGAAAAAACAATCTAACAGCTATGAATTCTCTATATTTATAGATATTAAAATTCAATTCTGCCCAAGCCTGAACAGTACATGCGACTGTTAGTACATCATGATAACAGACATTATAAAGTATCTCGGAGTGCTGGTCGACCAAAATCTTACTTTTAAAAAACACATCGAACAACTATCAAGTCGCTTACGAAAAATAATACATGTCATCAAAAAACTAAGATATACCGCTGATTTAGATATGCTAAGGTCCGTATACTATGTACTTTGTGAGTCACTAATAACTTATTGTATTAGTTGCTGGGGAAGTGCCGCTAAATAGCTGTGATAGTTAAAGTTGAAAGAGCGCAACGTTCAGTTCTTAAGGGTATGCTTAGAAGGCCATACAGATATCCCGACCGTTGAAGTTTATAGAGAAAGCAAAGTTCTCACTGTCCGGCAACTTTTTATGCACAAAGTGTGTCTAAATAAACATAAAAAGATACTAAATTGCTCCGAATATTCACAGATGCTGCAACGTCGTATATTCTGTGCTCCGACTCTTCTTGTCAATTCGGCTTTCGCACAAAGACTAGGCAATTTCATGGCTTCTCATATTTACCATACGATATTAAAATATTGTCCAATCAAAGAAATGTCAGTTCTTGCTGCTAAACGTCTTGTTTTCAAGTGGTTAAGCACTCTTACATATGACGACACTGAATACATATTTATAATTAAATCTTAGCTACTTAATATAAAACCTTATAGACCATATTATACTTTTATACATTAATGTCGTAATATATGTAATATAGCTGAGTGTATATATATGTATGTTTGTGTGTATGTGTGTATATGTATAATATATAATATTTAACATGTGTGAGTAAATGACCATTAAACATTAGTATTATTTTAAATTTAACCAATAAAAATTAATCTCAAACGGCCACCTGAGGTGTTTTGTGATAAAAAAAAATTTAATCGTATTTTGGCTTCCAAAAAAAAAGGCTCTGCCTAGCTTGGAAGTCACTGTATAATTTGGAAGTCACTATACAGTGACTTCCAGTAATTATACAATTAGTAAGGTAAACCTGAAATGCGAAATAAATAAAAATTGGAATTGGAATTTTGAATAGATGGCGCCTCCTACATGTTAATTAAATTTTAAACTATTTGTTATATAGTAGGGCACATAAGCTTTAACTTAATGATATTTGAATCATTGATTTTGATAAAGAATTAAGAAAGATATAGCGTTGCCACGAAAAACACTTTTGAGAAATAATATTTAGTAGGCGCATCACAATGTTGTAAAAGAGCTAGAAGATTAAAGGCTATCATACATCCGCCGCGAAACTATAGCAGCGAAATCGCTGTAGTTCCGCCATCACTTGTTCGTTGTATGACATGCAAAATAGAAGTGAAATTTCCTGTTCTAACGCAGAAATTTTGCAAATTCAGTGATGTCGGAGTGGTGCCAATCTAATGTCCACGTTCGATTCGCCATCTTGTTGTGGTTTTGCGTCTATTTCGCAGTTGACAGTTTTTAGTAGCGAAAATAGTATTATATTAATACGTTAAAATAGATGTTAATTAAAAAAAAATAAACCTATCTTCATGTGATATTTCATGATATTTCATGACGATATTTTTCGTGTGACGTGCGGCTGAGCTATTCGCGACGTACTGTAGTGATATTTCGCTAAGCAGAAAGTGTAGCGATTTTGCCTTATATGTTTCGTGGTGGAGGTGCGCTAAAGGTCTTACCTGCGTTATTCCTCAGGAAATGTGTTTGTCCCGAAGTAGAATTACATGATTATAATCTATCTTTTATAAATTTATATCTAACTATGTTATCTAACCTATACAGTATTTACAGATATCGTAAACACAAATATATTTGGATCCCGGAACACTATTATGAGGCAAAAGATTTTGTTAAAAACCTGATAAGACGACTCCGCCTTTATATTTTTTCTCGAAAAATCCTCTCGACTAAACTGTATGCCCTTGAGATAAAACACTGTATTCTATATTTACAGTTTAAATATCTTATGTGAAACCTTTATAATGTTTTTATAATTATTTTGGATTTAATTCTACTACTTTCATTAGACGTGTATATAATGAAAGATCTACTACTAGCTAGCTTAGTACTAGCTTTTTGAAATCGATTTTAGTTAAGTAAATGATGACAACATAATACTAGGTTCATCAGTAGTTCTATCTGTATGTATATTTTTTCCAAATTTCCTGATAATATTTTTATTAAAAGACGCAAATCACGAATATGCTAAAAATATATATGTCTATTTATCCGGATTTAACTCAAAAACGGCTTGATCGATTCTTATGAAATTTTGTACACTCGAAGCTTATGTCCTTCCATAATTGACAGACTACAATAATTGTTAATAATACTTTTAGAAATCGTATAAAATGAATTATTATTCTTTCTCAACAAATTGTAACGAAATTTTGTAAACGTTAAGTATACGTACGCCACTCGATAATTAGTACGCTACAAGAATTGCCAATACTATGAATAAAAATAAAATTACAAGGCGAGGATAAGGAGGATAAGGAGAAATAAACGCGTATGGAGACGCAGGACATCGCTAGTATCTGTATATACTTAATATATTTTTGAATAATACTTTTTTTTTGTAAACTGGACGCAAAAAAGGTTTTCAGCAAATAATACGATTATCCCTGCTTAACCCACACACAAGAAGTCGTTAAGGTGTCAAAAAATATTTTCCTTTCATAATGTATTATTCAGCGGCAGCACCTGCCCACATTTATTATGTAAATTCTCTATACATAATTTTCGTGGAAAATATTTGATATTATTTTTTCTTTATCTGCAGACCATTTCAAAATAAGCAAATGTTTAATGTAAACATTTTGAAAATGTATTTATTCTTTTTATATTTAATTATTCAATTTACAGTAAATATTTGTTTAATTCATAAAATATAAACTAGATTTCGTTTGAGTTTTGTAAGATTACCTTTTGATCAAAGTCTTGCTTGATTTTAATTGACAATGTGACCTAGAAACAGGTCTTTTTAGCGTTCCCTTCGCTAAGTCTGTCTGTGTGTACGCGGCTTAGCTCGAAAATTCTTAGTACTAGAAAATTGTAATTTGGTATGGGTCTACATATTAATCACGCTGATCAAATCGTAAATTAAAGTCTTCAAAAACGTCTAGTGTACCTCCCTCCCCTACAAGTAAATTGGTGTGTCTTTGGATAGGTTGTTGAACAATATTGCGGACGGGTGAAAACTATTTTTCCATTCAGAGAACTGTTTGAGAAATATTACGCTTTCAAGTGCCAATGCAAGTGCCCAAGCTAAATGGTTGTTTTGGATAGGTGAAAAAATTCATTGTAGTAGTATTATATATAATGAAGTCAAAAGGAAAACTATCAGATATAAGTAGGCTTTACAAGTTAACGAATAATAGTCAATCAACTTATAAAATCTTTTCGGAGAAGTAATTTCGTACAAATTCCATTGAAATTACTTAAAGCCCCCCTCTTCAAGTATAATATTGTGACGGGCAACTACGGAACCATACACTGCGCGTGGCCCGACATGCACTTCGCATTTTATTTCTATAGTATCACGAAAAAAAATTTGTGTCTGATGGTAAGTATAGAGCATCCAAAAACAACGATTACCATCGGGAATTCGACAAAACCCTCGCCGGTCGTCACTGTCATGCCGTCCTGCAACCCCCGCCGTGGGCTGATCCCGAAACTGGACAAACTAATAGAGTCACTATGACGGGTTTATGGCCACTGAATATTTGGACAATTCATACCTCTTCAAATATAAATAATATTTTAAATCGTTGCACGATTTTTAGTAATTAACTTGAAATCTATTTTAATAATTATTTCTTAAAGGTTTTGTCAGTAATTTTGGTTGTAATTAACCGTTTTGTAGCGGTCCTTTTGTTTAATACCTATTTGCATATCTGCGCGGTTTCGTATAGAAATCTCATATTTGCTTTGACTCGATTTTAGTTTGTGGTGTAAGTTATAAGTGTCGAGTTAACATGTTAGTTGTAAAAATAATTACAAAACCATGACGTTATAAAATCAAAATATTTTATTCAATTTAGGTAGTCCTCAAGAAGGTACTTCTGAATGTCAACACACGAAAAACATCCCAGTCATCGAGTAAAACCGGCAAGAAACTCAATCCAGATTGTTTTTACTGTGTGTTGTTGCGTAAAATTATTATAATTTTTAATGGATATACAGTGATAAAATATCTTCCAGACATCACCGTCATTCACGTAATGATCCACACTGTAACATCTTTTGGAAAATAAAACCGAATTTGGAGGCCAAATTAATTTTTTATTGCGTCATTATGCCGGACGGATTAAAATTATCCTTAAACTTATAATACGGCAAATCGGTAATGTGCTTTGGAAATTAATTGCAGAAACTAGCACAATTACCTAAAAAAACTTTTATTAGGCTTACTAGGTCTAACATATGGAATGATTATTTCATATTTATTTCTAGCATTCAAATTGTGCCTGTCATTTACAAGTTGAAAAGTATATCTACATTTTTCGTAACTAATTAAATTATACGATTATTTACGCTTAATGATCCTCGAAACCCAGCTGATAAACAGAAAAAAATAATTAATTGTCGAAGGCGTTACTTTGTGGAAATTCATCGTAAATAATTTATCCGAAACTTCTTTGCTACTTCCGCCTGAAACAGATTAACAGTAGTTTCATCCTTCTGCAAAAAAAAACGTTTGAATAATAAATAAATATGTTAGACATATACAAATAATTATAATAAAACGAAAATAAATAAAATAATAAAAATAAAAAATAATAAGAAATTAAAAACTATGTTACACATGAAACGACTACATCGACTATCGAGTGACGAGGGGCGAGCGGATATCATGATTTTTACTAAATGCATAATAATATGAAAGTATACATGGTACCAATATCAAAAAATAGTTTTTTAATTTTGTTGTCTATCTGTCTGTATGTTTGATCTGGGTAATCTCCGAAATGGTTAGATCGATTTTGATGGGACTTTCACTCGCAAATAGCTGATGTTATAAGGAATAACTTATGTTACATTTATTTTAGAAAAATAATTAGTGTTCAACACAAAAAATAAAAAGGTTTTTAAGTAGTTAACGCGAGCGGAGCCACGGCCACAGCTAGTATTAAAATAAGAATGTATTACTTTAGCTAGGAACCAAATAATCGTGAATGTTGACGTTTCACATGTTTTTATTGGTTACTAGCTGTGCCCGCGGCTTTGCTCACGTGAACAATAGAATTGACCGTTGCCGGCCAGTTAAAAATGCTTATTATTATATTTGTGCGAAACCCTATTTTTTTTTAAATAAAAGTTGCTTTATTTGCGCCTTATTATATCACCTTTCTGCCAGTGAAAGTCCTGTCAAAATCGGTCAAACCGTTTCCGAGATTACCCTGAACAAACAGATAGACAGGCAGATAAAAAATTTAAAATAGTTTTTTTTTGGTATAGGTATCGTATTTACTTTCATCTGCGTTTAGTAAAAAGCAGTCATTTTGACATTACAAACACACTTCAATTTTATTACAAACTAATAGATTTATCCTCGCTGCCGCTTGTGACTGGAGTAATAATATTTTAAAGTAATGAGATGTCAACACGACGCGTTTAAATTTGCACGTGTAAGAGTTTATTAGGTACGTGCGGCGCAGACATCGCCATGGAACCCTCACTTTGAGTTCGTGTGAAAAGGCTTAAAGACCTCACACACTGACCGAGGCGTT
This sequence comes from Saturnia pavonia, assembly GCA_947532125.1. NCBI lineage: Eukaryota > Metazoa > Arthropoda > Insecta > Lepidoptera > Saturniidae > Saturnia > Saturnia pavonia. Next base: position 17,072,258 of record OX383906.1, read on the forward strand.
TTTGATACTTTTATTGTCTTTAAGGCGGCGCGGCACAAGAAATCTACCTATGAGTGACGATGTCTAGTATCGTAAAATTTAAATTACATCCTAATCCTAATAAATAATGTTATGAAGGCGAAAGTCAGTTTGTTTGTACTCGGATTTAGATGAAATTTGGCACACAGATAGTTTATAACCTGGATTTTATCCCCTAACAACAATTTTTTTAGTTGACCGAGTGGAGCCGAGGGCAGAAGCTAGTAACAATACATTATTTCTCAAAGGGGTTTCCTGGAAACGCTATATCTTTATCAAAATTAATGATTCACACGTCATTTTAAAGCTTATGTTCTCTGCTATGAAAAGTTTATTAAAAAGTAATGTTATTGCTTAAAAAAATATATTAAAATACCTTTCATCTGTTGATGCCAATGAAAATACATAAACGGCATCATCTATTCAACATGACATCTGTTAGTTACATTGTTAACATTCTTCAACGTGCTATATATTCGCATGGGTCACCTAGTTATTGGTTTATTTATTGAAAGTAAGCACGACTTCTTTGAATACATTCAGTGTTGCGACGAAGTCAACCGTATTACCAACTTTTCTTTGTATATAATCTTTTCGTCATAATACTTCTGTTAATTTTTAGGGTTTTAGTAACTTATAATAAAATGCGTCACTTATAAGATTAGTTTGTTGTCCGTCTATCTGTCCGTGTATTAAGACGCTTTGTCTCGAAGGGGACTTGAGTAATAAATTTGAAATTACTATCGAATTCTACGTTCTATGACATCATATTGCTGTAAAAATGGTAACTGACCAATTATCAAAATATATAGAGTATAATAACGTATAGTCTTGGTCTATTATGTGTTATTGGGTTATACCACCCTTGTCTGAAGCACCTATAAGTTTGTTCCGGCGGCTGCAGTTCAGATCCAACCCCTTTAGGCTTAGCGTTCTATCTTCAATCACATCGTCACTTAACATCGATCAGGTGCAATTTGATAAAACGCTAACTATAAAATCGATAAAGAAAAATAATATTATTCCTTGGATAATATAAAAGGTCCTGAATACTGTAATTAAGTAATGTTAAAATATATTTTCTAAATATTAATAATTATAACATATGAATTTTTCAAAATTATTCAATTACTATCCGGAACCCACACTAATTGTGAACAAATATTATTTGATTTAGTAAAACATTGCATAAATGAAAAAACATATAGTAAACATTTTTAAAGCATTGATAGCTTGAACGTGTATGTTCGCAGTTTGTGAGAAGCATAACATGGTGGGCTCTCTGTTATTCTTAATTATTGCTATCAGATTTAAACTGCCACTAGGTTCCAATATAAACAAATTCAATATTTCAAATCTTTATTTTATGTATGCGGATTTACACAAAATACGTACACTTTTTCGTTGCGAAAAACCATTATATAAATATTTTTGGAGTCTGAGGCATGGCTGAATAACATCTGACACCCATGCCAAGCTAGCTTCACCTAACGCATGGTAAGCTGTGATAAAAAATAATGGAAATTGTCTTGAGACACGTAGTGAAAACCACGTTTCTTAGGTCGTTCTTAGGTAGTACAATATTTTTAATTAAAAATTCCCCTTTATCTTTACTTAGACGTGTAATTAAAATGTAATGTTGTTAAGATCACGGGCATTACTTTTAAATTTATAAAGGGAATACTTTAATGTTATGTTTTCATTTATTTTACACGCTTCATTATGAAAGGTATTAAGGTATTGCTGTTTAAAATTATTCTAAGGCTTGTATTTTCTTGTCTCAATTTTATATTACACTTGTAAGTGTCAGACTAAATAATATATTTGTAGGCAGGGTTGGGCAGTGTTTGAATTACTTGTAATTAAAATACGTAATTGAAATACAAATACATATTTTGTATTTGTATTTTAATTACTTCTTAAAAGTGTAATTTGTATTTCAAATACCTGATGCAGAGGTATTTTGTAGTTAGTATTTCAAATACTTATGGCTTGAAAATACATTTTAACATAAATACATTGAGGGATCATGTTCTGCATCAAATAGCACTTGATAGCTTTCGTAAGGCGACCGCTAAATATTTCAATCTTTAAAGTTGTCAACACTGCACCTGTACCTACTGTACGTCAACTTGTCAAATATCTTATCAATAGTCATTTTCATTCTTAAACGGTTAGTTTCACGAAACTGCTATGTATAGATTAAGTTTGTTAGTACGAATGTTGGGTGTTTGGTGGGAGCTGTCATGTTGTGGTTTTTATTTATAATTCATAAAGTTAGGTTTTTTGACCCTATATTATGTAATATTGGTGGCATTTTTCATGATATAGTTTGGTTATTATGCATTCGTGAAGTGGATTATAAATATAACTGAAAACATGGATTTTGAGATGTCACAAAACCTCCCTAGATAATTCTAACAAGGGAGCCACCATCTTTAAACACATTGACACTGGCAAGTGCTTTTTGCGGCGCCATATCAAGAAGAAGAAGTAGTACGAACGTCACGATAGATGATCAAATTCATTCTTTTTTTTTTTCGAACTGAGTATAGTGCCTGGAGCCATTAGAGGCTTTGACAGCTTCGCCGGGCTTGGGGGCGAGCGCGGAAGGCACTCGTAGGCGCAAACATGCTCGACTTGAAGAGACGGACGGGTATGACGCGTTAGCTACCGTGATTTCGTCATCGGGGTCGGTAAATATGTTCCACAGCCTACGTTTTGCCTTCGGGGCGTCTGGGACTGGGTATATGTTGCGGCGCATGCTACTAACGAATTGAATCGATTCGAACGAACCATGGGGAATTAACTATTTTGCGTAAAAAATGATTTTGCAACGTTTGCAAGGGGCTGAAGTTTGATTTCGCCATATGGGTGAATACTATGCAACTGTATGTTAGGATCGGACGGAGAACAATTTCATTCCAATGTACGTGTACGATGCCGGACGACGGCGGCAATGGAGTAAATCAAGTGAAGGATATGAAGCATCCGCTAATTCTAACTGGAAGAAAGTATTTTAAAGTGATCAATAGCGGTAATAGTAACGACATGTAGAAAGATTGTTTTCTTTAGCGAGTTTTATTCATTCCCCAACAAGAGGCTGTTTGTGTGATTGCACATTGAAAAATCTAGTGTTCTTGAAAGGAAATTCTTCATATACTTATTAATAGCCTGGGCTTGATTAGTTCTATACTATACATAACCTAACATCGGACTGTATTTTATAAATTGTATTTTAATTAAAGCAAAGCATGTATTTTGACCAGCTCTCATTGTAGGTATACATGGTATAAGAGTCATAATATAAGTTGATAATTTAATAGAAATAGAACGGCTTGGGGGTTGCAAATCATCGTGTTATGTGCCTCAGTCTATAAAATCAAGTGACAGGTGGAGCATTATTTAGTTTCGTTTAAGCTGGCAGATCGTATAGAATTAAAAATTATTGTGAGATTTTCTTCTTTTCACCTAAGGTATTCTATTTGATAGATCGATCGCAGCTTGAACCTCTCTCGAGGACTCCCTGACAGTATTTTGAAAAGACCCTTGATCTTCAGTGCTTCTTTATCTATACTTTTCTACAGGTAAGGTATAGAGAAGTAAGTATAGGTTTTTTGGAAATTTATATCTATTTTGGGGAGCCTGACTGCTGAAATACCTCAACCCTATAGAAGATCTCGGCCAAATAACGTTCTATTATATTCCTGTGGTGAGTAAGTTTTCCACTGCTCCTTGAGTTCAAAGCCGGCAACAATCTAGTGATACCTTTGGTATTACAAACGTGCATAGTCTATGGTATCCGCTTACCATAGCCGTTTTTTATTTTAATTTAACAGCTATAACAATTTTTTAAGAAATGGTAAATGAATTAAGGATTTTAAACAGAATTAAGTTACATTGTACATGTAAATCTTATGTATTGAATCGCTAATTTGGTATTGTCAGGTAACGATGTAGAACGAATATCTGTTTACAATAAATAACCAGATAAGAACAGTTTTTCACCGCTTATATGACATCCTGACATCCCGTGAAATGTTATTAAGCAAGTCAGGACTCGCTTAAAGTCACTAGTAGGTTCTAGTTTCGTAAGATGTCATACGTTACAAGAAATATAAAATACGTCAGCCGCTAAGAGGTATTGTATTGTTCGAGTGTTTCTCCCCTACTTATCCTTTGTGGAGTAATGGAAAACACTTTACAATGTATTTACACTAGTATTTCAGTGATTTTTTAAGTAAAAGTATCGTACCCTTTCACTATTTATCCAAATTTCATAGCCTCAATATTTGATGCGTAAATTAACTGCGAATATTTTTAGCAGAAAATCGGGTATGTCTTTTCCTACAAATCTGAGTTTCAAAATTGGCAACCCTAACTCTGACCTTCGGCTTTGCGCATCAAATGTTTGTAGAATATGACTTTTATATTCTTATACTCCATTGTGGTACATGCTAGCGTATGACGTTTAATAGCGTTCTAGAAGATGGTAACACGCTAAGCCAACAAAGAGAACAGGCTCTCGAATACAAAAGTTTAAAATAAAAAGTTTGTTATTATTGTGAAAATGTGGGGTAATATTAGTATACGTTGACATTTAGAAAAGTGACGAAGCAAGTGTATCGGTTCAGACTAGAAAAAGTGGTAGGGCACAAAGAAACTTCTTTGGAGATTTCTTTCTACTTGGGGCAGCCCGACTAGTGGAATACCTCCACCCTACTGAAGATCGCAGCCAAATGATCTGGTGTTGTGTTGAGTAGGGTTTCCAGAGCTTCTAGGGGTAGGGCGGTTCAAGGTTGTCAACGCGCTATTTATACCTATGTATGTATGTTGGACAAGCGTCCAAAGACTACGGTAGCTGCTTACCATCAGGCGGACCGAAAGTTTGTTTGCCACTTATACAGTATGAAAATATAGTTTTGTTGAGTGGTGACTTAGATCCAGCCCTCCTAGTTAGACTTTACGTACAATATTCACAATACATACACAACTTTATTTATTTATTTATTAACTTTAGGTCTAGAAAACTCCGAGGCTTGAGGTAAGCGTGAGGTTTTGATTTTGATAAGTGTGTTACAGTTTCCACTAGAGGTAGCCACGACTCCCGAAGCGGTTATTTGTTAAAGGCCTAGCATCAATTCATTTGCGGTTGCTGGTCGTGGATAATTCGAACAATAACGTTTAGAATGATACGCATTCACTCACGTAAACAGACACAAGTGCGTCAAACACTAGCGCAGTTGAGGCGTACAAGCCATTTGTTAAATAGAACCGCACGCGAACAGGTGTGGACTGAAGCGTGGCAAAAATGTATATAGGATAAACTTTTGTGTTAAGCATAATTGTGTTCTACTTTAAGATATTTGGTATCTGCACCGTTAGCTTAAAATGAAGAAGAATTGTGTGAAATTATTCCCTTATAATTGTAGGTGCAGGGTTTGTTAAATCAAAGAAATAAAACAGTTCATGAAAAAGCGCAGAGACGTGATGAATGCAAATATTTTCGCAGACTGTGCCACAGAATCGAAGAGTATCGTGATGCTAAATAAATCTATTAGATCGCCTGATTAATCGTCGTTTAGTTTAGTCGTCGTGAAAATGATCAAACCGATACCTTGTTAACCGGGCTATGTAGGTTGTAGGTAGAAAATAAACAAACATGTACTTCATTGAAATTCCTGGTTCCCTCTCTGTTCTGCAATAACCAAATAATGTAACTGAGCTATTTACAAACATGACTTTCGAGTTCAAAGGGTCGGTTTTACGTTAAAGGTCCAATTTGCAGTTGAAGATCAAACTTCCTGCGTTTATCTGTTGATCTTATCGATATTAAGCTATGACTCAATTTATAGTACACTTGATATATTATATTTATATTAGCTGGTGTATCATCTAGTTTCGTCTTCCTGAATAAGTAATCTTATTCATCCGTAACTAAGTATTTAAGTTAAATAATAAAAAGCTTATTCAGTAAAGATTATGCGTAAATGGGTCAAACAATTAATATACCCACACTTTGGAGACACCAGGTAACGTTCTATTATTAAAAAAAAATACATTTCGTTTGTTCTGATCATAGGCCATATAAAAGGGCATAATCGCACCCATGCGAGTGAAGGCAAACACACAATGGAAGCTACTTACGGCAAAACAAACATTTACGTGTTTTTTGGCAAAATTCCTGAAGGTAACTCATTATACGAATTTTGCCAGGGACACATATTATGTGTTTTTTATTGGTAAAAGTTTTTTGCCCTATTTCTATTCTGCATTACACATAATAAAATATATCACGCCATCTTATTCTATGATTTTAAATTAACCGCAAGTGACAAGTAATGAAAGTTCACGAGTTAATGTGGTCTTCGGAAGTGAATATTTCGGCATGAAACGGATACTTGGATCCTGAGATACCATTAAATTTCATAGGAACAAAATATTTTTGAGAACGTAATTAGGTTTCCCGTTGTGTCTAATAATTTTAGAGATATTTGTGATTTCACTTTTGTGTATGTCTATTTTAAATTAGTACATATCTATAATAATATGTTAGTGACAGCATAGTGTGGGTATTATAGTTGATTGACCCAAATACGGTTGTCGCTTACCTGGTGTGAAAACTATTCTTGGTTGGGGTAAATAATATTAATATATTAAATCTTATTACATACTAGAAACATAAAAGTTAGATTAATTAAGATCGGACACCAAATAAGTAAGCTCAGAGTACAATGAAATTTAAACTTAAAATCTGTTGAAATTGAACTTAAATCCATTCGCCAGGAATAATTGAATACCCCATTTTCAGTTTTTAGCTGAAGTTAAAAGGAATGTTCCGTCTTCCAGATAATCTAGGTTACAAAGGCATGACGTTGCTGAACCTTCAAAAGCGATGAAATTTTATCAGTACCGTTTAAACATTAAGTAAAGATTCAACAGTAAGACAAATGGAATTACTACATTATTTGTTTAAGGAAATAAGAACAACTTACATGTATAATTATCTTACCTTTTTTATGATATAGTGGGCCGGCCATCTTTGGCTGACAGGATGGCGGCCACTTGGCAAAAACTCACATCATAATGATTCGGTCACGTAGCTCGTAGAACAGATGGCCGATGGGGTCAAAGAGTTCTCGAGTGGCGGCCACGTACCGGAAGACGCAGCGTGGGCAGACCCGCCACAAGGTGGACCGACGACCTGGTAAAGGTTGCGGGAAGCCGCTGGATGCGGACAGCACAGGACCGGTCGTTGTGGCGATCTTTGGGGGAGGCCTATGTCCAGCAGTGGACGTCTTTCGGCTGACATGATGATGATGATGAATGATTCGGTTGTGTATGGTGTGTGGTAACCAGTCTATGTATATTTAATGAGAGAGAAAGGCTAGCTAATAGATTTTGATGTTAGTTTAATAATATATGGTGTGCAAAATTAAATGCTTTGGTGAGCGGCCACTTTATGGCAAGCGGGCCAGGGTTTAGGCATGATTGATTTAAAAGCTTTTATCATGGTATGTGGGCACGAAACGATATGACCGTTTATTTGTGGTCAACATTTTTGACCTTCTAAGCCGTTGGTTATAATTGAAATGAAATCCCATTTTTGAAAATTTTATTTTCTATATACCTACTAAAAAGTCTATTCCAGAATATACCAGACGTATTCTTTATAATTTTCTTAAAATACTTTTTAAGATATGGCATTTGCATCTTTCAGACACGTATCATTTTTCTCAAGAAAATATTCAATGACACCTAAACTATTTCAACATAATACTTTATTACTTTCTAATATATTATATTCACCAAAGGATGTTAAAAGTATATCCACTGTACTTTATTCAACATAAGAAGAGTTGCATATCATACTATTTAGTCAAAAAAGTACCGGGAAAATATCAATAATACACAAAATGTTAGTTATACATCCAAATTTTTTTTATTGCCGTCAAAGTATGATGCTCCTTCGGAAACGATATACTTACGCCAACTAATAATCCAATTATCAAAACATTTTTTAAACGCTTTGTCTGGAATTGTGTTTAGTTCTCGTCGCTATGTCTTCTTCCGAATGAAAACGGGTACCACGAAGTGGTAATTTGAGTTTAGGAAAAAGAAAGAAGTCTACTGGAGCCAAATCTGGTAAATAAGGTGGTTGCTCGATGGTATTTGTTGAGTTTTTGGCCAAAATTTCATTCACAATGATGGCCTTGTGCGAAGGCACATTATCGTGGTGCAAAATCCAAGAATTTTCATTCCACAAATGTGGCCTTTTTTGTTAAATTTACTGTCTTAAACACAACATAACGCTCATATAATATACTTTATTTATCCTTTGACCTTCCGGTAAGAATTATAAGTACACAACACCGCGATAGTCAACAGTCAACATGACTTTGACTTTTGTTCGACTTTGGCGTGGTTTTTTCGGTTTCGATTAAATAGGAAGGCGCCAATTCCAAGCTTGTTCACTAGTTTGCATTTCAAACTTTTAAAACAACGTCTCGTAACAATGCGTTACATGAATAGTGGCTCGGAATTGACTCGTTCTAGCATGTGCTCCTCCTTATGCGATGGAGTTTTTGGAGAAAATTCAGGTCTTTTGGGACTAGCCGAGCGGCAACATGTTTTTATTTAAAACGATACGGATCTACTCGTGAGACACAGAAAGTTCAGCGGCTATCTCATTTCAAATATATTTTCATTCACTTTTGCGATGTTAACTTCAGTTGAAGACGTTGACGGCCTCCCAGGGCGAGACAAATCTTCCAGCATCTTCCACTTTTGAACGCTTTGTACCTCTCATAAGTACATATTTTTGATAAAGTTGATCCACAGTAAACCTTCTGTAACATTTACAGTGGCTCCGAACACAAAATTCCATTGGCGATGAAAAATTTAGGACAAACTCTTTGTTCGATGTTTTTGTCCACTATGAAATTCGCAATACACACTAGTTATGATCTAACTAAAAACAGCACTGTATTTAATCTAAATGACAGATGAAACTCAAATTTCGCGCCAAAATGATAAACAATTGTGCCAATCTAATAACAAAAAAAAAATGTTAAATCATAAACAAATCATCCATTTCCGATACTTTTTTGACAGAATGTATCTATGTCAAATGTTTATTTTAGAAATGTAGCATAACTTAAATTGAAAGTAGATTTTACGATTATTGTTTATTTTTATAGGAACCGATAATACGATTATCCTTTAAATCAATTGAGGGATGTGTAAGCCGTGTAAATGAAACAAGAAAAATTAACTATAACAAAAATTGAGATCCTGAACACTTGAATTATTGAATGCCTGACGTCAAACAACAAGATTTATTCTTCCAGTCAATATTGTTTAGTGCGTATTGCTGCAGTAAAAATGTAGGAATTACTTAAATATATATTTTTATACGAAATTAAAAAATAAACGAATAAATGAAATATACAACGGCTCTCGATGAATAGAATTTATTTTTTAATCTACTTCAGTTATAAGTAACATACAAAGTAATGTTGCATGTTGTAAGAAAAAAAAACACAAAAATCTTTGTCTAACTGAAGGTGTTTACGATTTTGCAGTACAAAATGTTTTTATAACCTTTATCAGTATCATATTGTCATTTATTTTATAGTAATAACTAATAGTCGTAATGCTTGTTTTTTGGTTAAGGCGTAATTTGCACGACCTAAAAATGTACCTTCTAAGGAGACTTCATGCAGGATTTCTTATAATGAACAAAGTATAGTATACTTCTATAGAAGTAAGTAAGTGGCTTACTGTACACTTACTTATCTTACATCCGATCTCTGGAATCAAAGGGTGTTCTGATAAAAGTGTGAGATAGACACGACTGAATATCTTTTGTTTCCGACATATCTCTCTGAGGGCATATCACTGAAGCTCTTTGCTAGTGGCTGTTTTTTATATAATATTTCAATGTACTTTACTGATTCTGGATAAGGCGCTTTTGTAAAGTTCAGTGATTTTTCTGTTTGTTTTGGTAAATCAGTACTGTACATCAGTATACTGATGGTAATACAATTTTTGAATAATGGTCATAGATAAGGGAATTACGTTCTTCGGCAGTTATCATCGCTATGTTGGTATGACAATAATAGACCTATGAAATTGCCGTTCTGCAGTACTGGCCATTTCAAATCAAAATAATTTTTGTTTGGCTAAGAATTCTAATTTCAAATTAATTTTATTTTAAAAACATGGAGTTCTTTTTCAAAAGTAGTCATTTGTTTATTGATTAGTGTTACATTTTAATCACATTTCAATCTTTTTTGTCATCATGGATACGTTAAAAATTCGAGTAATTATGGAATATGAGTACCGTCGTGGCAGTAACGCAACATCAACGACGTTTACGGAGCTAACACTACAAACCAACGCACCACCTGTTATTGGTTTGCTCGCTTCCGTTCTGGGAATTTCGACCTGAAAAATGAACCTCGCGGTCGTCTGAACACTTTGGTCGACACTGACGAATTAAAGGCGATTGTGGAAGCTGATGATACACAATCTACGGCTGAATTAGCAGCAGCTTTCGACGTTAGTGTCAAAACAATATTGGTCCATTTGCGTCAAATTGGCAAGGAAAAAAACTTGACAAATGGATGCCCCACGAACTCAACGATCACCAGCGCGAAGTACGCGTCGAGACGTGCCTTGCACTGCTCAACAGACACACAAATGAAGGAATTTTGAACCGCATTGTTACCTGCGATGAAAAATGGATTCTGTTTGATAACCGCAAGCGCTCAGCAAGTTGGTTGGATCCTGGTTCAGCACCTAAACAATGCCCTAAACGAAAACTTACCCCTAGAAAAGTAATGGTCACTGTTTGGTGGTCTAGCGCCGGTGTGATTCATCACAGCTTCTTAACAAACGGGGTGAGCATTACTGCAGATGTGTACTGTGAAGAACTGAACACAATGATGGAGAAGCTGGCACATCTCAACCAGCATTGGTCAATCGCTCGTCTCCGCTGCTCCTGCACGACACCACGCAACCTCATACTGCACAACAGACGGTCTCCAAGTTGCAAGAACTGGGGTTGGAAGTTCTCCTTCATCCGCCCTACTCACCAGACCTTGCGCCTACAGACTACTACTTTTTCCAGAATTTGGATAACTCCTTAGCGGGAAAAAAAATTAAATACCCGAGAGGCAGTACAAAATGCCTTTGAGAATTTGTTGCCTCCCGTCCAGCTGATTTCTTTAAGAAGGGCATCAATAAACTGCCACTGCGCTGGCAAAGATGCATTGATTGCATGGGTGATTACTTCGATTAATACAAATAAAAAATACATAAAAAACATCGTTTAAATTTTTTCATACAAAACGGCAATTTCATAGGTAAAGACCTAATGTTATTTAAGTATTTAGAACTGATCTCAAAACGTAGCGGACCGATGCGTATCACTATAATATAATTTTCACTAAACTTTATTAGACGATTTTTTATAGAAACACGGCAAAGTGAGACAGCACTGAGTCTGGTGGTACGCACTGTACAAGTCAAAAACATCGGTTACCACCGAGAGGTCCTCAATCGAGCTGCCTACATGCCTTTTGATATTTGGATCTGGTGGATCACCAAACGCGACAAACCAAACGTCACTGTGAAGGGTTTATCGCTATGTGTGTGGTGGTCGCACCCCAGACGGGTACAAATACCTAACCTACCTACCCGCTGAATATATACCAACTGATCCTGGAATACGATACCCCTAAGCGTACTACTGTGGCGGCTGTGGCGGGTTTTACACCTGGTGTATGGTGGTTAGTCTAGTTAGTCAGTATTGTCATTTCCTACCACAAAGTAAGCCCTTTTTGTGTTTGTAAGAAAAAAAAAGGCTACTGTTGAGGTATTATAGTTATTAAAATATCCAAAGAACTAATGAGAATAATGCAGCTCGAAGGACCTAACCCATATAAACATTACATACAAGGTATCCTCAATTTCACAAAACATAAAGTCTGGAATGGAGTAAATCTTTACTAATATTCACTTGGTAAACCTGTTCCATTTTACACGGGACGGCTTTTAGTGCGTGTATTTTTGTTTGTTGTATAAAAGGCAAAGGTTGTTTTACGTAAAGCTGCCTTTTACCGACTGACCCTTTTTAAGGTTCTTAGTGGATTTTTGGGCATGATTTTACATTAATGTGGCCGGTATTATGTTTTCTCATTCTTGGGAATTCTGGTGGCAAGCATACTTTCTGTGATGCTATAAAAGCTAGAAGCTTCTTCTCAAATTTCGTGTACGTGTTTTCATACTATGTAATTTTTCAAATCCCAGACTACCACTATGCCAAATTTAATTTCAATCGGTTCAGAGTTTTAGCCGTGACAAGTTAACAAACAGACATATGAAATTACTTACGTATTTCTAATATTGATAATGTTATGATAATGTAAATGTTTATCATTTACTTTCCTGAATACTGTTAAGTATCACTCTTAAATAATCCTGTGGTAGTGCAATTAGTCACTTCTGCGAAAAACTAGTATTCGAATCCAGCAATAAGCCTAATGGAAAACGTAGAGATTCAGCAATAACATGCTGATAGTGCATTGAACTCTCAATACAAAAATCTGTCTTTAAGCATATTTGTATAGATATATTCCAGCAGCTTTACTTCAGAGCTATCCTCCGTTTTTAGTGTTACAATATTTAGCCAAATTGTCAGTTAAATCAGCTGAAAATTTGTAAAATAACAGTAAAATACGAACTGTTGTAAATTTGTAGAAAACATGCAGCAGCCCTTTGTTCCCAATACTCAAAGGAAAACTTTCGGATCCACTCTTTAGTGGGAAAACAATAGGTGCTCTTTCAAAACGATCAACATTTATTTATTCCGAAGTTAACTCGTACATTTATCATAGTAAGGTAGATTTTCCCTCTTCACATTTATACAGACAGCATACCGAACTGAAGTTATGAATGGTATTTTGTACCCTGTTTTTACAAGTCAGATTTCGCCTTAAAGGTGGTTTTTCTCAAGGGTTCATCGCTATATCACTTTTTTTAAACGTGTATAATGAACTTTTAAAGAACCGTAAATAACGATTTAATTTTACGTGTAGTTCTATGGTGGCTGGACCCATTAAAGACCATTACGAAAAAAGTTATATTAACAGAGCCTATTAAAATCAAATGGCATTAGTTATTACATGAACGATAAGATGGATCCATGTAAAGTAAATTGCCAGTAGAAAAAATGGAATTCACTTTAGACTACCAACCGAAAAAAAAGGAATAAATATTCTATCAAATACTATGCATATATCTTTGGTCATTAACTTGGCTTGAATTATCTACAAGTATATAGATCAGTTACCAAATTGTTTAAATGATTTTTCTTATTTTTTATCACTTGAAATCTTATTATCACCATTTGTGAATCTAGGAGGAAAACTAAAAAGAAAGTAAATAAATATTGTAATAAAGTTATTTGGTAAATCGTAAAAAAGGTATCTGTTACTCTAAAACTTACAATACAATTACTAAGTAAATAGGATAGACTTTGAAATAATACTTTCATCAAAGAATTCTTACTTAAAAGATAAAAGTGAATAACTGTATAAATAATCAATCGACTGAAAATCACACGTATAATTATTCTCATAGAAATCCAATATCCACATTTAAATAGTCTGCCAAAGCCACAAGGGCAAATGTCCCTCTAGACTAGGCTGATAATAATAAATAATAAGCGCGTTCCATATAATCCTTATTGCTAACATTATAAAGTCCACAATAATTTCATTGTGTGCGAAAAAGTGTTTTATAACACGGATGTCTTGTCACGTTTCATATTGGAAAGCGTGTATTGTGTTTTTACGGGCGAATTAAATTCTGTTACGAATATTATTGTTAGCTATATCATATGAGGTATTTAAGCAGACATGTTCGTAGGCAGAAGTTGAAAAGAATTCATAAAACAGAGATACATAAGCGATCTTTAACTACTTAAATATAATATTTTTTACTTTGTAATATGTTATATAACATATATGAGAGCTAAGCAACTGTTGTAAACTAGAACCTATCTCCAGTAGTTGAAAAAGCAATAAATGAGGATGAATTAGGTTGTGCAGATGGTGCAAGGAAATGCAATCAATTTTGTTCTGACAAGAGTTAAGCATATTAATACATGGACATTTATCGAAGCTTACAGTAACAATCAAGTTAAAATGATAAGTTTTTCGTCTATATGATTGCGATCCCAGCATTGGGTAGCATAGCCCGATATACATAATATATACAGATATATTATAGATTTTATTAATAACAGTCATATAATATCAATTTTATCACTTTGTTCACTGACAATGTCTGTCCATATACGTATATTAGGTAAGACAAATTATTATGTTAGGTAACTCGCGAAGTCTAGAACGGTAGCTAGACCTAAACATTTTTTGTCGTTATAGGTTTAGCTTGGTGGCCACAATCTCACCTGATCTTAAGTAACGATGTGGCCCGAGATGATAACCGCTAAGCATAGTGAAAGACTAGCTCTAATGGTGCTTGGCGACAGATTTTAATTTCAGGGTTGCAGCTAGCCAGGCGGGCATTAAAAAAAACCCTACCAGCATGCTATGGTTTCATCATGATGTTTTCCTTCACTAAAAGCTCAGGCTCACTAAAGGAATTCGAACTCACGTTAATCGACGCAATGTCCGTAAGATACGACTGAGCTATCATTGCTTCAAAAAATGTGACGACCGAAGCACACCAATAAGTACTTGGCATCAAAACTCATATTACTGATCAACAAAAATTAACTACAATAAGTACATTTTTAATAAATTTCTTATAATTTCTTGTATTTAGGTCTCTTAGAAAGCTAATTCTAGGACCTTTTTAATGTCTTCGAAAACTTTGACTTTCAGGTATGATCATATCGTCGAAATTCTAATGGCAGATCTCTATTGTTTAGCGCTGACCACCACTGCAATCAATCGCTATCTAGGTTTGACAATTAAGCCAAGGTAATCTCTGGAACTAACACTCGGATTCAAAAATTTCTTTTTATATATGATACCCAAATTCACTTGGAATAGTATAGGCTATCTAGCATTAGGCTACACCTCTCAGATTTTTGTTAAGTAAGTCAGAAGTAATATCACACCCGAACTGCTTTATCCGCGTGCGCTGACGTAATGGTCAGTGATACGTTAATATATAATACATATATATATATATATAATATTAAAATATTGCTCCTTAGTACATCTAAAAAAAAGTTCAGGATACCGTATGTCTATTTCTCATACAAAAGCCACAACAAGGTATTTTATGACAAAAATAATATTGGAAATTTAAAAGTTATTTATGAGCATTATTATTACAAGGCATTAAAGTATAACGTACTGACGTACTAAACATAGTATTTAAAATTATCGATACCTGGCAAGGGGTCAATAAGGGCTGGGGGGCTCCTCACAAAATGTTAGCATTTGGCTGGAGCCAATTAATAGCTCTTAGCCTTCCTTGTGAATACTATAGCTGAACTGTTCTAACTTATATGACACTAGCTGTGCCGTGCAATTTCACACGTGTATAATTTAAAAGATATCGCTGATTGATGATTTATAATACTTTAGATATATTTTTATCGGGTGAATAGGGTTATGCGTCACACTCAGACGGCTCGTTCGCGCCACTACACCTATAGTCATAGACCCGAGCCGAGTGTTGAATTATGATACATGATCTCCCAAACTATTCGTCAAAATAACATTTTTAAAGTGCAAAGTTTATCTTCATCGAATTGATTTAGTGATGAAGTAACTTTCGTTTTAATAAAACTTTGTCACAAAATACCTTAATGTGGCTTATGTATAAGAGATAGGCATATGGTATACTTTTTTTAGATGTACTAAGGAACAATATTTTTGTAGAAAATTGTGTTTACGTATCACTAACCATTACGTCAACGCACGCAGACAAAGCAGTTAGAGCGCGCTATTTCTTCTGATTTACTTAACAGAAATCAATATTTTAGGGTAGCTGAGAGGTGTGGCCTAATGCTAGATAGCCTATACTATTTCTCGTGAATCTGGCTATCATACTCAAAAATATTTTTTCTAATCAAAATGATAGTTTCAGAAATTAGCGTGTTTAAACAAACAAAAAAACTTTTCCGCTTTATTATATAACTATCTGAGCCCGCGCCTTCACTCATGTGGACTACTAAAATCTTTTTTATTTTTATTTTTCTAAAGTAAAATATTTTTCTAGAATAAAGTATTTTCTAAATACAAGGGCAGACTACGGTGTAAACACATGTTGTAATTTGGAAGATATTATGTTTGTATGAGTGCAAACAGTATATACAATACAAGTGCAATAACAGTTTCTACGCATGGGGAATTAGTCAGTTTGCGAATTAATTGCAACTATGGCAAACAGCACTAGCCGAGGTTTAACCACTTTGGCACCCTTGAGTTTTTTGCCCTGCTTTCACAGCTGAGTACCTACCTTCAGCACTCACCCTCAAGCCCGATGAAGCTGTAAAGGTCTTCTGAAGCTTCAGGGCCTTTAAGGCTAACAGTGTGGTCATAACGGAATATATAAATTAAAAAAAAATTGCAGATCAAAAACAGGAATGATCTCCGAGAGATAAGATCTAGTAACACACGCTGTCGCTATACCACCCTACAGTTACCACGGTTAAAGCCTTTCGGTAACTGTTAATACAGTAGCAAGTCCCACACGCATCCGTGGAAGTGAGTAACAACGACATATATTTAATATAAGAATGAAGATCGTGAACTTGTCGGATTTCATTATTCAGTTGGGGTTTAAGCGCGCTTGTCAAATGATGTGTTTTCGTCCTAAAATATTATATGTCTTTCCAATCAGTTATGAAATATATTTATTACTGCAGTTCAGTTTTGGCCCAGAGACCGTAAATTGTGTTACAAGTATCAAAGGCGTCATCGCTTGCAAATATACATATTCACTCAATATTGTTCTGTTCTAACGTTTTTTTTTCTATCGTAGCACGGTATAGTGACTACACTGTACCTGATGGTGAGCACAGTGCAATCCAAGAATATCGGCGACTACCGCTGGATTTATAATACATCGATTGTCATCGCTGTCATGCCGGCCTGCTTAAATATCTCTTCACGTTATGTTTCAAGGACTCCATATTGTAGGAAGGAGGGAAAACACGGGCCGGGAGACGGTGCCATAGCCTCACAGTACGGCAAAGATACGACGTAGCACAGCGAACAGTATTCCATACAAGGCCGGACTTATGCCTTGTAAATCATATACAGCTGTTCGACGTGAAAAACTGTCGCACCTTGTTTAGGACTCCAAGTCTCCGAGATGTGGCGGAGATGACACTATGATGTAATCCCTGGAGTTAAGGTCGTTGTGAATATCCATACCTAGCATACTGAGGCTGTCACGCTTGAACTCAACCAGGTTACTTTCGTCCCATGTAGATATGAGGTGCAAGGATTGATTGAATTCAATGCAAGCTCCTCCCGTCTCTTTTCTGTTTCTCCCCGACCGCACGTGGGCTTGCTGTCATACCACCCATGAACAGTGCTATCATCTGCATAGCAATGGATGACCCTAAGGTAACATATCATTGATATGCAGAAGAAATAGAGTGCGCGAAAGTACAGAGCCTTGCGGAACTCTAGCATTAACTGACATGAGCTGCGAATCACATCCATAAACTAGGACACGAATTCTGCGCTCATGTAGAAAGCCAGAGATCCATGTGCACAAGTTGCCGGGAAGTCCGTATATCGGAAGTTTGGAGAGAAGACCCCGTGGTCTCTGGCACCGTTGCCAGATCCAATAATAATAATAATAATAGCCAATAATAGTCAATGCCTCGCCATGCTTATCAATCGCCTCACCCCATCGGTGCAATATGTACGCTAGAAGATCACCCGTTGATCGATTCTGGCGAAAGCCATATTGACGATTGCTTAATAAAGAGTGATCCTCCAGGTAGCGGACAAGCTGGGTGTTGATGATCCGCTCCCTGATTTTGCACAACACTGAAGTTACGGCGATTGGGTGGTAATTGTTAGGGCCTGATCGATCCCCCTTCTTGGGAATCGGTTGCTCGTTAGCCTCACCACAAACCCGAGGCACGACATCAGAGAGGACATTAAAAAAAGGATTACAGTATATTTTCAAAAAACAATTATACACAAACCGGATCTATGTTTAGTAAATAAGTTTCTCGTACTAATCTATCTGTAATCTGTTTAACTTTGTAACAAAAACAATCGCGATTGGAATACAAAATGTAGACTAATAAACTAGATAAGTAAGTACCTACCTGATTCAGTGGTGATTAAATTTTTATTAAAGCACGAATTATTGTCGTGTTTTTGCTTTAGAACTATTCGTTTACAACGGATTTAATAGTACTTTTTGTTGACTTTTTGTGTTACAAGTCCAGGTCACATTTACAATTAAGAAATTATTTAATTTTAAATAACATCTTAGAAAGAGAACGGTAGCGAAGATCTCTGCAATCACTTCACGCGAAACACTAAAGAGCAAGTTTCAGGAATTTAATATGTTAACAGTAACCTCCAGTATATCTTTGATAATCGAATATAACTACATTCGTAAACCTTTAGATAAGTTGGATTTTGTAAACGACGGGCATCATTTCAATACTTAAAATAAAGAAATTAGGCATCCCATGTTTTAGCTTTAGTAAGACTAATAAATGTTGTTTTGATAATATTGTTAGGTTTTACAATAAGGTTCCAATGCACACTTTCGATTAGCGTCATTGTAAAGTCCATGTCAAATAGGTTTTACTAGCAAAGGGTTATTATAGAGGGGATCATTATATGATATTTGCAAATGTACATCCACAAAAAATAATATAATTATGAACAATACACTCTAATAGTTATATGCACATTAGCTAATTGAAGACGCATGATAGATATTGTTTTTCTCATCAAGTTGATTAAAGGCTCTGTAGAGGCACCAAATCTTTTGTCGTCATTGTTATTTACTGTTCCAAGAAAGTTGCCAAGACTGGCTAGTTTTAACCTATTTGCTACAGAAAGAGTGCTTTCTAACATGGGGTATAATGGTCCTGTATCACGAATAACGAGATTTATTAACACACTTCACAAATCCAACAGGCTGAACATTTTGCATGACGACGTTGCCGCAATCGAAAATATTTGGCTCAGTTAGAAGAGTAATGTTGATATATTAGTTTATCAATTATTAGATTTTAAATAGTTTATTTGTTTGTTTCCTTTGAATCTGCTATCTCTTCTGTTTCTTGTTACCCGTTATATTCTTTTATCATGTAGCCTACACTTTTAATTATAGTAGCACTAAGCCTTTGCTTGTTCTTTACTTGTTTTAGTGTTTATTATGTAAGTGTTCAAATAAATAAATTTTCACACAGTTAAAAAAAGTAATAAGCATGATCCAGTTTCTTACCGACTCTTCTTAATGACAAATGTTTTCCGACCGGTAGTAGATGTTTATAAGTATCTTCTCAGGGCTTAAATTGAATAAAGTAATTTTAATCTATACATATAATAAAATTAAAGTTTCTGTTTGTAATCTCAAAATAACAACTTTTTACTAAAAGCATATATGGCACCTATAAAAAAAAACATTATAATATTGTCTGTCTGTTTGTTCCGAGTAATCTCCGAAACGGTTTGACCAATTTTGACTGGCAGGTAGCTGATGTTATAAGGAATAACTTAGGCTACTTTTATTTTAGAAAACTTATTAGAGTTCCGTACAAAAACTAAAAAAAGGTTTTTTAGTAGTCCACACGAGCGAAGTTGCGGGCACAGCTGGTTTACAATAAAACTTGAAATTTAACGGATCACATTTTACGTCCTAATACACTTTCAATTTATAATTTTTAAACAAATATTATAATTTGAATACTAAAAACAAATTCAAAACAGTAAATAGTTTTTTTTTGTCGTTTAGTTCTTAGATAAGTTTAATTCTACAATCAGGCTTCAAAGAACAGCATCGATTCATTAGACAATAAGTCCAAAGAGCATTGAAAGCGGATTTACTGTTAAAATAACTATTTTAGATGCATCATTTTGTAAACAATTGTAACTATAAGTAAGATCTCTTTTGAATTCATTTAATTTGTTAATAGTTTATTGACAGCCTCTCCTACGTGACCAGTTCAAGAGTGTGTTCCTGGATATGCTAAACCTAGTCAGAGGTCTGGCTCTCAAGTGCAGTTGCTGGAACGTTTACACCTACTCGTGCTTGGCGATAGATTTCAACTTGAGTGTGGTAGCTAGCCAGGCGGGCATTAGATTTAGAGCCCTATTCCACCGTATGTTTTTTATCTATGCTCTTATCACGATAGTTTCCGTCACCGAAAAAACTCAGGCTCATTGCAAGGATTCGAACTCACGTCCATTGACGCGATGTCCGTACACGCTGCCACTGAGACATCATTGCTTCAACGTTGATTGCAAATATTTTCACCGTAATCGATTCAAACACTGATATATTGTTATAGGACCGGCTCCCTCTACCAGCACGTCATATTAAATAAGATACTCTTTGATATATATCGAAGAATCATGTCGATGCGATTATGGAATTCGTACTAATGACTTAGCAGTCTTACTATTGACACGCACTATTGGCTAGGCGCGATAGCAACAAGTGTGCTCTGTGACCAGATACAACTTACAAGCAGGCAACGACCGGTTTGAAGACATTCAAGCTTGAGCTATCAGATCGTAAAGAGCTCAGTTAATAAGTCGACTACAATAAATAGTGTCCCTGAGTGACGTCACTCTACACACTTCACAGCGTATTACAATATGCGAATTGATAACCGTATTATTTTGTTCCAATATTATAAGATAAGGAACAAAATATGTTATGATTACATATGATTACATCTTTATACAATTTTAATCAAATTCATTTAAAGTTTTTATATTTCTATTTTACTATATGTGAAGAAAGAACTAAAAACTAGTTCGGATCACCAGATATTAAATTGACATTGTAGTTGTAATATTCAATGAGGACTGTATTAGTATGAACTAAAGTCATAATATTATAAATAATTAATAGGAATGAGCTGTAGTGGCCGTTTAGAGTTGAGGAACGCAGCAGTGCAAGCATTGCTACATTACTGTTGAAATAAATAAATTTAGAGATGGCGCTTTCGCAGTCCGAGCATGCGTACATAACTTTGCTGTGTTCGCGACCACAATATATCAGCTGTAATACCCGACATAGTAAAACGCAAAGGCGTATCGTGTTCCGGGGTCAACCGGTCTCTATCCAGTAATTAAGCTAATTTCTCATATTTGGGGATCGGTTATTGTATTTTCAGTCGACGAGAGGCTAGTGATGCCCGGCGATGTATTGCTTCTCTCTTGGTGCTCGCAACTTTGTATTCGGATTATGTTATGCTTACCATAAGGCCTAGTGCCGTGCTACTATAAAAAAATACTTGTTATAGCGCCTCAAATCTGATGTAATAAATAACCAAATAACTCCAGCTAATACACCGGATCTCTTTACTGTTTATATCGCGACAATCTGTTTATAAAAATACACTATTTTCGAACGATACAGGTAAAAAATATCTGGAAAAGTCTACAACAATTCACTACAAACATGGAGAATAAATTCGTGGGTAAGATAAGGCGTCGCGGTCGAGCGTAACATGCACACATTAAAACCTTATCGGTCTAATTACGTAAGCAAACTATACATTTTCCCTTTCCTTTAAACGTTTTTGATGTATCATTATCATGTCAATAAATGTCACTCTCGAAATTTCGACCCCTTGTTTTTATTGGATATAGGTATAGGTAAACGAGATACTTTCGACTGAAAACAGGGGCCCAAGTCTGCTATTTCACATTTAAAAATCTACCTTTGTCATTATATCGACACTCTACTGATATTATATAGAAATTGTAACAAATTTGGTATTCTGCTAAAATTTCATTACTGTCTCTCTGTAGTATTGTGATAGTGTGTCAGTGAGATGGCAATATCTAAGTATACGTCGTTGGTGTTGCCTATCAAAATCTACCGTGGATTCAATGTTGCTCATCGAAACCATCATTAGTTGTTAGTGCTTTTTTTCTGTTAAATCTGTCATCAACTCGATTGTCGCCGTCTCAACTGTTACCATCTCGACTGTTGCCATCTTGACTATCGCCATTTCGACTGTCATCATCTCGATTGTCGCCGTCTAGAGTGTCACCATCTAGAATGTCGCCATTTTGGCCGTCGCTATTTCAACTGTAGTCATCCTGACTATCTCCATTTCGACTGTAGTCATCTTACTATCGCTATTTCGACTGTCACTATCTCGACAGTCACCATCGTGACTATAGCCATTTCAGCTGTAGCCATCTTGACTATCGTCATTTCGACTGCATTTCGCCATATACCAAATGTCTATTGAGATGCTATCGACACACTATTTTGTTAGCAAACTTGAGCCCCAGTTCTCTTTTGAACTGCGAATACAACTGAGAACACCTGAATTGGTTGGTTTTACTTTTATCTTTATGGTATGAACAAATTATTTTACTGCAAACGGTATTTTATTACTCATAGGTCTAACAATATTAAAGAAAATGATTCAAATATTATTTCAGTGTAAATAAAACGATAATCATATCAGTTCAATTTAAAAATATTATCATTAAAATTATGTAATATTTATAAACCATGCGGACATAGTATATATTACGTAATTAAGAAGGGTAAAGGATAAATATACTTGAAAATAAACTTTGGGGAGCCCAAAAAAAAGTTTTTTATTTTATTTTACTTTTCACATGAAAATGTGAATAATAATTTATTTTTAAGTATTCCTCTAAATTGTGAAAACAAAAAAAAAATACATGTATTCGTAGTTGAATTATAAGTATTCTAAAATTTTGAAGTTTATATTTCCTTAGATAGAAGTCGCTCACAATATTTTTCAGTATTATAGTAGCGTACTTAATGTGTTTTCGAGCGACCAGTAAATGTATATATTACACAACATTTTTTAAATGTGGAGGACATGTTAAGGAACAGCAATGAAGCACGAGACATCATATAAAAAAATCAGTAGTAGTAGTGCGTCTTCCCCGCAGCGACTCAAGCCTTGGTCCGATTCTCCGATATGGAGCCCTGCATTGAATAATTTATGTAATTAATATTCAAAGTGACCCATTTCCTTAAGACCCTTTACTTATTTGATTGACGAAGGTGTTACTTTGCGGAAATCCATTATAAATAATTTATTTGAAGTTCCTTTGCTACTTCCGCCTGAAACTGATTAAAAGCTGTTTCCTGTTTCTGCAACAAAAATACGTGTGTTATTAATTGTTGACTCGCCCCCTACTATCAGAGGAGTCAACATCGACCTGAGGATGCCTCGTTGAGACGCGAAACACTTGTCCATCGATTGTCGTGGTTTCACGTCTCATCTGCAACATGTTAATTAATTATTTTATTATTATTATTTGTTTAACACTTTTATCATTTATTTCTTATAGGTTAATAACAATCGGGTCTACGAGCTCGACCGTTTCTCTTTCATCGTTTTACTCGTATTCGTTTTAAATGTAACAATTGCAATGTCAACATCAACAATTAATAACAATCGTTTTTTTTTTGCAGACAGACGTAACAGCTGTTAATTTGATACAGGCTGATTTTTTATTTACAATTTATGTGGCAAACAAGCACAAGGTCCTCCTCATGTTAAAAGCGGCTATATTAATCTATGGATACTTGTAATACCATAGGCATCACTAGCGCGTTGCTGACCTAGAACCTCCTACCCTAAAGAGCTCCGTAAAACACTACTCACCGCAGGAACACAACACAAGGTTATTCGGCTGCGATTTTCTGTAGGGTAGAGGTATTTCGACAGCTGGACTATCCCAAGTAGAGAGAAATCTCCAAAGAAATTTCTCTGTGCTTTACCTCTTTTAAATTTCGGATAAATTATTTATCGTGTATCTATAAGTTATCATAGATACCTAACTTGACTTGTATTATACATATAACTCTGGAATACATTAAAATATTCATAAAGGTAAAGTAGGTTATTATGAAAGCAAATAACTTTAGATTAATTAACTTTTGCCGGAGCATTGTTTTATATAATGGTACCCTATCTCATAATGCGATACAAATGATTATAATCTTATATTATACTAGCGGTACTCCGCGGCTCCGCATACGTTTATATTCGTCTCTTAATTTGATTTGCACTAATATTAATAACAATTTGTGCATCAGTAGGCATAATGACTATCACAAAGAATCACTGAAATATTAATATTAAATAATAATAAATAAAATAAAACAAATAATGAAAAAAGATAAAAAGACTTCAAAAACATGTATTAAATTTATATTAAAAGCGAAATTACATAACTGCTTCCCATCAACTAAATTCCATCAAAATCGATTGAAAATAATAAAATTTAATTTTTAGATAATATTATGTATTTTTTATGATTTTAGATGTATTATTGAGAACTCTTATCTCGACACACGGCAGTGTGTCAGCCTAAACCTCCCTTGAACACCTAAAATCCAAATTTCAGTAATAAATGTATTACAGTGCGTAAGCTATTAGAGGCTGAAAAGTAGCATTTTTATTACTTACTGACTGACTGACTCACTCATTAAAAATTAACCACTTCTAGGTAACTCAGAAACTTGAAATTTAGACTTGCCAAATTAGTAATCTCATATCAAAGAAAGTACCGAATTGCTTTGTAAATGAATTGAAGTACGTACATTATACAATGTACATAATGAAAGCCTTCTTGTTGGAAACAGTTTTGGAAATCTGTCGTTAACCTCCTATCAGTGTATTCTGCTATTTAGAATGCAGTTATGGATCTTGACAGAAACAATATTATCATTAGGTAGTGTTGTTATAAATATGAAAAAAAATTTGAACATGAATATGGTAATCTTTAAATATATCATCAAATGTTTAAAGGATAATCTATAACATTTATATAACTACACTAATATTACAAAGAATATGATATTTAATTAACAAAGGTACCTATTTCTTTGCGGGAATCCATCGTAAATAATTTAATTCAAAAATTTCTTTACCATTTCCGCCCGGAAGTACAGGTCAGATGAAAGTTGCTAGGAATTTATGAATTAATTAAATATTATAAACAGGTAAAGTTCACTAATAAAGCTATATTCAGACTGATGGTTGTAGGAATGTTTTATTGTTTTTAAATTTAACAATAGTATTTATGTGTACAAAGTCATATATTCGTGTCCTATGCATTCGCGCGTCGTTCTTCTGATTGTATTAAGACTTTGTACTATTGTTTTTGGCACACCTGACGGTTACTGACATAGTAATATCAACGTACGTCTTGGCTACATAACATTAGATTTTTCTGGTCCCACTTTAGATCCTCCTGGTACTGAATAGGAAAAATACAATGAAAGTAAAGAAAATACATACAAGTTTTTAATCTAGTATCATATTTTTTTCCCATGAATAAGCAGAAGTATTTTTAAATAATTCGAAGGCACAGTATCATACGTAAAGATTTTAAGAATATTTATCTGATACCAAGCTTGCGATATTAGGTTTCTTGCACTTCACTCATAATTTTCGCTATATATTTTGCATCTTGCTTTATACATGAACGTTCCTAAACAACCCTGCGTCGTGCCACGGGAGCTGAATTACAGCTCAGTGCGTTCATTTATCTACTTGGTGTTCAATATTATTAGATTTATTTATGAGGTAAGGCCGTCTGCTCTTTCGCTCCAGTTAATATCCTTTTTATGTTTTCTTCGCTTATTTTTTTCATCCGCGTCCCTTCCTTGGTGGGAACTATTTACACATTCCCATCATCCAAAATCTATATGTTGATAATGCTAATATTATTCTTAATTCTAGATCGCATACTAACTAGAGACCATCTCTTTCAGCAATAAAAGATACTGGTAATACAGAAAGAGACAGTTGCAAGTGAAATAATGAAATGCAATGTGAGCTTTGGCTTTTGCGACGTCATTCTGATAAGCGAGACGCATTCATTAGAAGCGTTTGGATTACTAACTTTATTAAATTTAATCAGTCTCCATGTACATAATTGTTAATATAATCTAATTATACTCAGTGGTTTGATCAGGACGGAATGTTATTCCAATATTAAATATTTCATTCAAAAATTTCTTTAAATTCATCAATTTAAATAAATTGGAAAGATGATAAAGATACACAAATATTTGAAAGTAAAAACCTCTCTTTATCTAATTCTTGTTAGGCATATTTAATAAACTGTTTTTGAGCAAAAGGTACATAGGAAAGAACGATTCGGACGCTTGAAGGAACCAATAAATCTGTTTAAAAAATAAAACTGGCTGGCGACGGCGCAGAGTAGGGAGGATATAATAACAATAGGAAAATGGCCATGAGTATGTACATCGTAATTTAACATTTCGTACAGTATTCCATACTAATTTAGTAACTAAACAATTATCTAACCCACTTATGTATTACTATTAAAATCTATAGTTTTGATGTCGGCATGTAAAAAATCTTGTTCATTGCAAAAGTACAATGTAATTGCTTTCCAAATAATTCTACAGGAAGCACTTTAAAATCATCCTGCCCAAATACAGTTTCTAAATTACAACTATGATAGAATTTAATGTACCTAAACACTTTGTAAATACAGGTATATTTTCCGTGGGTACATAAACACAACAAGCATGGAATGATTGAACGCTATACATGACTTTAATCGCAGCGATCCGATCATTATTGGTCTCCACTACTGTTACAATTTGGAATAACGTCTTTTGCCATAAAATTACATCACCACCATATGGCCTTCCAAGCATGATTCCTGAAGCAGTATCAACCGCCGATAAATTAATATATGCAAATCCTCATGTATTTCTCCCAGTGTAGGAATTTTATGTGATAAGAACCAAGTCTCTTGTAATGCTATATCTGCCTTATCACACAAAATACACAACGGAAATCAAAAATTTACACAAACTAACACTTATAATACAAAAATCTTACCACCATTCTATTCAAATAAAAAAAATACATTTACACGTAAACAATTGATGACGTATACGTAGTGCAAAAGTGCATCGTTGATCAGTTCGGTCGATAAACAATAAATACAGTTGTTATCGTGATATCTATAATTGTATATTCATCGGTCCACATTATTTCCTTTCAAAACTTTGAAAAGCTCCAATATTTTATTTAAGATTAAACTTTTGTACACATTATCTTTAAACGTGCGTTAACTCGAGTCACTCTACTTTACGGCGGAAATGGTTATTGTACTTCCGCAATTAGAACCTACATCGTTAAAACACAGATATGAATGCCGTTTCTTGGTTATGACTATTTTCCCTAATATAGTTGACCAAGGAACAATGGGCTGTTAGTCAAGGTCACTATCGCATTGATGTCTATGATATTCAAAGTCAAGTAGAAGAATTAGTGGTTATTCTAGCTTTCTATAATACGCTTGATGTTCATTTATTAAATATATGGATAAATATATATTTATAGCACTTTCGAAGAGACCATCATTCTTTTTGTTTGATGAAAAAAAAACTTACAATTGGATATCTAATGCAAGTGTTCTCTACTGGCTACTGTACACAAGTTTATTCATAATCACCGATATAACTTTTACTGAGATAACAACCATTTAATAAAATAAATCTCTTCGGATATGATCATTCAGATCATACAAAATTACACCATACAACTATATAACAAAATGAAACTAATATACATTGTCTAATTCCACTTTCACATTATTTATAAGCAAAACAGCTTATTTGCTACTCTTGGATAGATACTACAAAAAAAGACAATTATTAAATACTCGTATGATAAAATTTTATAAGGAATTTAAAAAGTATCACGGATTAATGACGTAGTTACATCGACAATTTGATAATTATGTGAATTATAACTGATAATGAGTTTAGTAAACACATTTATACAATGTTATCTTTGGTAAAACATGCTGGACATGACGGAACAAAAATATCGGCAGTGTTTATCGTCTAATTAATTAACGTGTAAAGTTTTTTAAATGTCAGTTAGCATTCATTTCCAACGTCGGTATAACATTTAAGAATGGTTAATTTTCTTGTTTATTCTTTTATGTTAAAGACGATTTCTGAATCACTGCGCATTGGTAGATCTGAGCTTTGCCATCCACGAAGGCCTTTACAGGCTAAATTAGGAGTAATAATAATAGGACTCAAGTTTAATTCACTTCTGGTTTTGGTTCGGGATCATTAACCAGAATCGGCGTTCCTCAGGCATCGATTTTGGGACCGTTTTGTTTCTCGTATATATAAATGATCTACCGTTAGCGTTGTCAGCAATGTGCTGACAAGGTTTTTTTTTGCAGATGAAACTTCATTTATATTCAAAATGAAATGAATAATGGTCGGACTGAGTAGAAGGATATGTAAGGCGTAGCGCACAAGGAGGAGAAAGCCAACGGATACTACGAGTCCGTCCCATACTTGCGCCCACACCCGCGAAGCCACGGCTCCCTTCATAGGGAACGGACGGTTAACTTCGACCCCGCATACTCGCCACGTCCACCCTCTTCTGCGGCAACTCAAGCCTAGGTCCGATCCTCCGTCATGGAACCCTTGAGTCAAGCTACTATACGCGCGACACAGTGACACTGCATTCACTAGCTATCAACATAGAATCATTACAGTGCATCTCTACATACATGCACACCACTCAGGTACATAGGTTCTGTAAGAGACCTTTTTCTTTTTTTGGCTAATTAGTGTAGGGAAAATTTGACAAATCACTAAGTACATATACACATGTTCCTTCCCGCCTCCCAGAGGAAAGAAAGATAGTTAAAGAGGTAGAAAGAAGTTTAGATCGAATTACGGATAGGAAATTTGTCAGAACGCGACTTATTTGCATATGTGGCCAAGCCGAGGTTCCGCCACTTTTGTACCCTTGAAACTTGAGTGCCTTGAGTGCCTTAAGCACTCGCCCCGAAGCCCGGGTGGAGCTGTAAAAGCCGTCTGAGACTTCAGGACCCTTATGGCTAACAGTATTATAGTTAGATCGAAAAAAAAAAGATTTCATTCTTGCTTAGGCCGTTGAACCCTTCACATCGTCTAGTCACTCATTCATAGTGCGTGAATTATATTCGTAGTCCATGAATTATATTCGTGGTATTTAGAACATATAACATCTAACATGAGAACTGTAAAGATATAGAGTCCTTCTAGGTAGTATAAAAATGAATATTTCTCTATTAACTATTTGTATTGTGTTTCTATTGCGCTGTTTAACGGTTTTGGTAACGTATTCCAAGAAAACATGTAGTAGTGATTTTTTTCCGAGTTGATTGTATATTATCATTACTTGTTTTTCTTTATGGTTAGTTACATAACGTTTCAAAACGTAGTCAAAAACTTTTTATGTAAAAACATTTATAAAATAATCGTAAATATTTACCGGAATCTGTTAAGTTGTTCTGGAGTTATAAGCGCACGAACAGATAGACCGCCATACATTAAAGAATATAAAGAAAATATATAAATAATATTTATGTAAAACACGGAACAATATTGTATGGTAACTAATGTAATCAGTTCAGAATCCTCAGAGCGCGAGTTCTACTATCTACTTGTCCGATTTTTTTATTATCATCACATTTGGAGATCGTTCTGATTTACTAAAGTTGTTTTGTATTCTTAAATTATTATATAATTTAATTGATCGTCATTCTAGTAGTAAAAAATACATGATTACACATTTTTCTTCTAATTTTAGAGCTAATAGGATAAGGTTTTGTTACTATTGTGGTCCGTATGGTTATTAGTGTTTTTTTTTTAAATGTTCTAAAACAAAAGATGTATAGATATTTTATTAATAAGAGATTATAACAAATCAATCATGTCCATCAATTGTTACTGAATAAATAAGTCAAAATAAAACCGCTAAGTTATTGAATAGAAATAGTTCGATATTTAAATAACAAAGTACAAATGTCAATGTTGTTTTAGAGCTATCTTTTCGCTGATCGCAGTTATTATCGTGATCAGTACATCATATGATTTATACATCATGTTTGTTCTAAAGAAAGGTAAGTCTAAGTTTCACTTAGTTTGTGCTTACAGTTAACATTTTGTATTTACTCAGTTTGTACGCTTAACGTTATGGAAATGTCTTGAATACTAGCTTATTTGATGGGTATCAGTAGTGTATAAGAGGTTTAAGAAAATCATGAGATCTCCTTTGCGATGTTATAAAAGTAATAATAATTGTGAATGGTTCAAAAAATATATTTTTCCATAAGGTTTAGGTGATTTTACTCTGCTAAAATGAAGATTATTTGCAACGTAATTAACATAAATTGTACATCAGTTTACATTGAACATTATTTGTATACATACGATACATTTAAATATAAGCTGGCATCTGCCATGAGACTAACTTAGAACCGGGATGAGTGGCGTACAAGTAGAGAGGTCTACACTTAGCAGCGGTAACAGACTCAAAATGATGAAGCTGCTATCTCAGTTTCTTATACAATTCAATGCTTTATTATTTGATTGTGTTTCATAAACACTTTTTTCAATATTTGAATAATAGAATTTTTTAAATCTTTATTAAAATTTTAATATCGTCAACTGTTCTATGTTTTATAAATTACTATAAAAATGGTAATTTATAATAAAATGAACCTCTACACATTTACACACGCATGTACGTACTTAAAATTTGATATTTGTGGGCTGGCATTTGAGAGTATATAACATCACGGCGATTACTTTCACTGAAACTTGAGGCTAAAACCGATTGGAACTAACATTTGAATTTGCACTGACAAGGAGCTTCGAACTGTTTTCAGACTATTTACTTTGGCATATAATATTAATCCTATCTTTGATCCACTCGTCATGTACTTTTTTTTTCTTTACAGATTCATCCTCTATCAATAACTTGTACTCGAGCTTCTCTGTTTATACGAACACTCGACGTTTCCTTTCCTTCAACTCATTCTCCGGTGCACTGGAATGTGTCGACGGAATCAGAGCAATCTCCATGATGTGGGTCATTGTAGGTCACACTTACTCGATGACTTTACTTACTTATGTTCACAACCTTCGATATCTTGTTGAAGTAAGTTACCATATTTTCCTTTCCTCTATTAGTGTTTATTATTCGATTTAAAATATATATTTTACTGTTATAAATTACATAGATAGATACCTATAAATAATTACAGATTTATAAATTATAAGCAAATTTAATAAAAACAAAAACCCATTGACAATTAAGACTTTCCAAATTAGAAATCCCATAACAAAGTAAGTAACAAATTGTTTTATAAATGAATTGAAGACCATACATTCCTACAGCTTTAATTTAAGGAATTGCTATGGAAGTTAGCACCCGTTAAGATCTCAGCTCTATTATCGGTGAAAACGACTACCCTGAAAGTCGTTTCTACCGAACTTGACCACCTTTTCACATTTATGTTTTTGTTGAGATTATATATAAAGTTTTTTTAAAGGTCTATCCCCTAACTGTAACATTAAAATGTTTATATTAACCCAGTATCTTAAATAAATTTAGTTAATCCTTTCATATCTGATTACGTAATTTCAGTCATATAATATTGGTAGAGATTAAAGTAAAAGTCTATAAAGAATAATGCTTGACAATTATAACATATCTGTTATATCTGTTAGCTATCGCGCTACGAGTACTTTTATAGCTACTTTGTTGTGTAACAACTGTTTTCAACTGAAATTATTAGTATTCACTTTGTAATATTTTTCAAACTTTGTTCCTCCACCTTGGACGTCGAGTCTGAAAGGGTTATAGGTTATCTTTTATTTACTTGGTATTATTCTACTAGCCCATAAGATTAATTAGCATTATCAAAAGTGGACGATTACACAGTTTACATTTTATTTTAATTTGAAAGCTGAAATCTTTTTTTATATAACAAAGGTGGCAAAAGGTCATACGGTCCGCTTAATGGTAAGCGGTTACCGTAGTATATGGACGCTTGTAATACTATAGACATCACTAGCGCGTAGCCGACCTCGAACCTCCCTTTCCCAAGTAGCTCTGGAAGCCATACTCACCGCAGGAACACAACACTAGGTTATTTGGCTACAATCTTCTATAGGGAATACTTCCTGTATTCGGTCTGCTCCAATTAGAGAAAAATCTCAAAAGAAATTTCACTGTGCCCTAATTCTCTTAAAATTACCAATTACTTACATGTTTGAATCTAGGTAAGGCACATTCTCCAAAAATGTGGCGAAATTTGCAATTAACTGAAAAAAAAAAACATTTTTTAGCAATTTTATTTTTAAGCATATTTACGGAATGGTGGACTAACATACTTTTTTGGATGAAGAAAGGCCTTGTCATCAGGAAGTTATTTCCTATTCGGTAATGTTAACAGTCATGGTTATGTGAAATGGTGATATGGTAATGAGATGGTCGATATGGTAATGTGATTTTAGACATGGTTATTTATTTATTTATATGGACATGTGAGTGTATAATATTTTAACTAGATTAATTAGTTTAAGTATTATTTTAGGCGAGGGAAAACTGATTAATAAAAGTTTTTACATTATTATATACAAAACAGGCTTTTTTGTTAACTGTTTAGTTATTATTTGGGCTAAAACAATTAACAATCTGTCATCTTGGAAACTTGTCTATTACTTATTAAACATCTTATAAAACAAATAAACAAAAACTATTTTTTGTCTATATATTTAATTATGTAATTTATCTATTAGTATATCTATTTTTATGTATGAAATTCCTTAAAAATAACTAGGTATAGATAGAGTCTTAGTCATGAATTCACGGAGAAGGAAGGAATCTATATAATGAACTCCTTCTTCAGAGAGCGAAAGCACAGGAAGTGGACTTGGATGAGCCCTGACGACATAGCGGAAAATGCGACGCAAATGCAACCAAAAGGCAAATATTCAATCATGTTTTGGTGATTAACCCTATCAAACCTGGAAGCGATTTGAGGGACATTGA
This sequence comes from Saturnia pavonia, assembly GCA_947532125.1. Classification (NCBI taxonomy): domain Eukaryota; kingdom Metazoa; phylum Arthropoda; class Insecta; order Lepidoptera; family Saturniidae; genus Saturnia; species Saturnia pavonia. The sequence continues at coordinate 17,105,391 of OX383906.1, forward strand.
ATTTTAATATTAAGCTGGAAAGATCTTGACTGATGAAGCCTATGATCCGTCCAGCACCAGCTCCAAAACCCCGTGAACTTTCAGTTGGAACTCCACAACCGTTTTTATTGCTCAGGGAGCTGTATGGATGATTATATTAACGAGTTCGTGGAAACTATCCATACGGTCGAGTCTAACTTATTTAAGGTTCACCGTTCAAACAGGACCAAAAAACTCTCTGACTCTACTCTTAAGCTCAGAAGTCAACTCCATGGACGTCTTTCGGCTGAATAGATGATGGATGGAATATTTGATTTAACAACTAGATGATGTACTTTGTCTTTTTTACCATTAAAAGTCTTATAATATAAGAGTAACTACAGTACAAATCAAATGATAGTTTTATTGGTACATGCAAACTATACTCACATTACAATAATCGTCCACAAATCACCTTATGGACAAATTGGTCATGGTAATTACGATAACGTGAATCATGGTAATGTTGTTTTTTATTAAAGCTAAATTATGAAACAAGTTTTAAAATATTGAAGCTGTATATAAATAGTTGCTATTGCTATTGATAAATAGCTGTATGTAGCTAAGGCATATAAAAAATAGACAACATGATTTCACATTTATTTACAGAGTAATTAATGTCCAATGAATTCGAACGATTCTTTGACAAAGCACTTTTTGACTACTATTAACTGTTCTATCTTTTTGAAATATCGACTAAGATACTTCTCTGTACGAGCTGTTTATCGATATTTGTTGCGTCCGTTGAACGTCATAGCGCACTCAAAACTTGTGTGTGCGAGTTGTTACAGGTGTGTTTGTGCATGCTCACGAGAATGTGAGGAAAGTGGTGTGACAATTTTTGGAGACTTGTAAAATATTTACGGATAGGTATATTTTCGTATACTTAGTCTAATTTTAAACGTAAACTTTCGCACTATTTTAATCTAAATTGTTTGTATTTAGTATATTTTTTTGTGTTATAACCGGGTGAACGCAAAAGCGTGCTGGGCATTGATCTGTATGTTTATTGGAATACGTATTTAAAATAAGACTGAAATATAAGTTATAATTATTAGAGCTATCTTGTCTTGACAAGGTACAAGCTTGCTAAGGAAAATCATTCGCCAGTGTCGGGAATAAAATATTATATTCCTAATTATTTGTATTTCTTTTTTACCTCTTACGAGATCTTTATGTCAATATTTAGATGAATCATAGAATTGAAAGTTAACCAGTGCACATAAGTTAAGAAATTGCAACTAGTAATTACTGTAATGCTTATAGTGCTTTTATAATAAATAAGGGCGATCCAATATTTTATATTTTTTTATTATTGAGTTTATTTTTTGTAGCAAAATGACAACTTAAAAAAAATATTTTTGCAAAGAAAATTCACAAATCTTCAACTTAAACAATATTTTCGATAACGGAATTTTGAACCTTTTTTTTTGTTCCATACAAAATTAAAGTATCCTAGTGCAGTCCGACGGCATTCCTTTAATAATAACAAAAATAACTGTTATTATAATTTCTATTTGCCTTCGCTTTTAGTATGGGAGTTTATTTAAAGTATATTTAATGAAAATCTTAGAAAATATTAAAATATCTTATAACCTTCCCGTGTGTTACAGTTAATATTTTACACCATAACTTTATTATTTTACTGATAGCTAACTGGAAGTACTTTTGTACGATAGCGACATCCTATGACAACAGGCTGTGAAGTGTCTATTTAACTCACGTGTCCTTTTTGGGCTACCACCTTTTGTTCATCGAAAATATTGTATATTAAACACAAAATTTCAAGATGAGTGTTAACTTTCGTTACATAAAGTATAGATACTAAATAAATACTTCTCTAAGTCGTATATTATGTTTTATTTCTGAAGTTTCTTTGAATTTGTGGCTGCTGTAATCATATAAACACGAGAATGTTCTCGTGTGTTCGATCTAGTTTGTTATATTGTGCTACGTGGTTTGTTACATTTGGAATAAGGTTACCAATAAAACATGGAATATTTTTTACGTGTAATTCGTTCGGTGTACAGGCAGTGAGTGAGCGGCAACTGCGGCTCTCAAGAAAATACTTACTATGAGTGTTAAAAAGATGAAGGATAAGTGAAGGAAGGAGGCCCCGGATGATCATAATTGTTGCCTAAATTTAGTAGTGTATGGATAAATCAGAATCTATATTAATTCAATTTTTTATTCATCTTACTACTCTGTTCTACTAATACACACTATTTGCCACCGTCTTACTGCTTCGCATGCAAATAAAAAACCATCCATGGATTGTATAGTTAGTTTATTGCGTATTTTAGTCTTAGCTAATTTAACCTTGTTAAAAATTTTTTCGTAATTGACATTTGCATGAGGTAAGACAAGTCATTCGAGTGCAAAGAAATGTCTTGTCTCCACTCATGTCAAACCAACTGCTTAGTTTTGCCCAAAAAACGTCGGTTTTTTTTAATTATCCTTTCGTGTTGAAACGCTTTGTTCATCGTCGTCGCTTTCACTTATAGTACATACACATACATAGTATATAGTACTCATCATCATCATCATCTCAGCCGAAAGACGTCCACTGCTGGACATAGGCCTCCCCCAAAGATCGCGACAACGACCGGTCCTGTGCTGCCCGCATCCAGCGGCTTCCTGCAACCTTTACCAGGTCGTCGGACCACCTTGTGGCGGGTCTGCCCACGCTGCGTCTTCCGGTACGTGGCCGCCACTCGAGAACTCTTTGACCCCATCGGCCATCCGTTCTACGAGCTACGTGGCCAGCCCACTGCCACTTAAGTCTAGCTATTCTTCGGGCTATGTCGGTGACTTTGGTTCTCCTGCGGATCTCCTCATTTCTGATTCGATCACGCAGAGAAACTCCGAGCATAGCCCTCTCCATTGCCCTTTGAGTGACTTTGAGCTTTCTTATGAGGCCCATAGTTAGCGACCACGTCTCAGCACCATATGTAATCACTGGCAACACACATTGGTCAAAGACTTTCGTTTTGAGACACTGCGGTATCTTGGACGAGAATATGTTACGTAGCTTCCCAAACGCAGCCCAGCCGAGATGGATTCGACGATTGACCTCTTTCTCGAAATTGGATCTACCTAACTGGATAGTGTGTCCCAGGTAAACATAATCTTCAACAATTTCAAGCGTACAGTCTCTGATCTTCACGGGAGTTGGCGCTACATGGACGTTCGACATAATCTTCGTCTTATCCATGTTCATTCTAAGACCAACTCGTTCAGAGGCTTTACTGAGGTCATCGAGCATCGCACGGAGGTCCTCTATGGTCTCAGTCAAGACTACTATGTCGTCGACAAACCGAAGGTGGGTGATGTACTCGCCGTTTATGTTGATGCCTAGTCCCTCCCAGTCCAGAACCTTGAAAACATATTCCAGTGCAGCGGTGAACAGTTTAGGAGAGATAACATCTCCTTGTCTGACTCCCCGCCGCAGCAGGATAGGTTTCGAGTTCTGATCCTGCAGTCGAACTGGCATAATGGCGTTTTCATACAAACACTTCAACACTTCGATGTACCGGTAGTCTACTTGGCACCGCTGGAGAGACTGTAGTACAGCCCAGGTCTCAATCGAATCGAAGACTTTCTCGTAGTCCACAAACGCTAAAGTATAATATGAAATAATACTATTTCACTCATAATACTACTATTTACATAATTGAATAAGCATTCTAATATAAATCAAAGTACTAGATTAATACTATAATACTCAATGATAAAATGAAGTTCGAACACTCCGCTCGCCGCTCCCCCGCCGCCGCACACGTCAATGCTATGTAATGTACGTATGCATTACAGCGCTAATTTTAGAATTATGTATGAAACATGACTACAGCTTTTATATTAAAACTTCGAGACTTCTTTATCGAAATATTATTATACTACTTGTAAATATGATTAGTATTTTTAATACATGCTGGGACTATGTAACCTCGCCTTTTATTTGAAAAGTTCGAGTAAGGCCAGTGCGTTACGTTCAACTATGTGTTTTATCTTTTCAAGTGCTTTATGTTACATATTTTGTGAGCCCCCACCCATTAATGCATCGATGTGTATATTTTCCGAATTAACAATAATTACTAAATAAAATATCTTTTACTCACGAATTGCAATGTGTTCCCTCGTTAATTCCAAATAAATGTTATTATGGAACTGATAATTAGACTTCTTATACTTTTTTTATAAAAGTATGGCCAGGTGACGGTATTATGCCTGAATGTTTTTTTTTATACTACAAAGGTGGCAAACAGGCATACGGCCCGCCTGATGGTAAGCGGCATGTAAGCAGAGCACAACAAAAACACAACGGTGACCACCGGGAGATCCGCATTCCATCGCCAGGTGTTATCTGTTGGAGCAAGGTCCGAGGAGTACGGTGGTTGTCGGAGACATACCAACCGCAGTTCCTCTAATTTAGCGACCGTCTGTCGTGAAGTATAGGGTCTAGCGTTGAACTGAAGCAACAATGGGTTAGAGAGATTGACTAGTCTCGGTTGTTTAACGGATATCTTTTCCATCATGGTTTGCAATTGTTAACAATACAGATCTGCCGTAATCGTCTGGCCAGATCTTAGGAATCTGTAGAGTATGACATCAGCACTGGTCCACCAAACACTCAACAGTACTTTTTCTGAGAGTAAACAATAATTCTATAGTCCACGCGAGCGGAGCTGTGGGCACAGCTAGTCTAAGATAAACACAGAACGTAAAAGTAGCTATAACATATTTTATTATTATACGTGTACTTAGTTTATTAAAGTAAAGAATCACGTTGTTTCATTCGCGTAATAATTTATTCGCTTATCAGACGTCGCTGTGTGCGTGAGCTGTGCATGCATAGTAGTTATAACCTAAAATTGAAGCGCGTAAAAATGAACAGGCGTCCTTAAAAGACAAAAGTAAATATCTGTACAAACCAATGGACTGAAAGTCACAGGTATAATTATTGTCAATATTCAAACAATCTGTCAAAGTGACTAGGGGCAATGGTTCCTCTAGACTTGGCTAATATATGCTTTCCATATAATCCTTAATACTAACAGAATAAAGTCTACAATAATTTCATTGTATGCGAAAATGTATAAAACCGTTGTCTCGTCTCGTTTCATATTGGAACGCATGTATTTGTTTTTACGTGCGAATTAAGTTCTGCTACGAGTATTTACTATTGTAAGCTTTATCATCAGGTATTTATTATAAGAAGCCTTGTTCGTAGGCGGAAGGTGAAAAAAAAATAAAAAGGAAGCGCAGCTCGAACCCTGTTGTGTTCCGCAACTGTCACCAGATCATCGGTTCTCTTATCTCGGTAAAGAACAAATTCTAAAGTCCACGCAGACCAAGTCGCGGACACAGCTAGTTAAAGTATATATAATTTTTTTTTCTTCGAATTGATTACACTGTTAGCCATAAGTGCCTCAAGCCTCAAACGGCTTTTACAGCATAACCCGGGCTTGGTTAAAGTATAATGTATTTACGTATTAAAAATAGTATTTAAAATTAAAATCAAAATGGCTCACGAGAGCAGGTCGATTAGTGTTTAACCTCTCATTTATTAAGCAATCAGTTACATAATATCCTTTTTTTATGCACATTTTGCAAATGACTATAATTTTCCTGACGGTAAGTAAATCACAGCGCAAGAACAGGAAAGATTTCCGAGTTTTAAGGATCTATCGACGTCCACTATCCTTATGCCACCCTACGGTTACCACGGTAAAAGCGTGTCGGTAACTGTAAGTACAGTGGAAAATCCCACATGCAATCCGTAGAATTAATTCACTACGATATATTTTCACTATGAGAATGGAGATCCCGATCTAATGGACTTGGCTAGAGGCGATGAAACGTGATGGTGGAGTGATGTGCTATTCGATATAAATTCTTAAAATATTCTATGTCGTTCCAATCAGGTATGAAAAGCTCTTCAGTTGCAGTAATAGACCGTAAAGAGTTGTATAACTACCTAATGTGTAATTTGTTTCAATTGTAAATATTCATTTAATGTTAGGCTTGTTCTAACACCACTAAAACCAATCGACAAGCAAAAAGAAGAATTTAAGACAAGTATACTTTCCATATATAATTATCAATAAACCAGATCCATGTTAATGAATCACTTGTTCGTGCTAACTAATCTATCTCTTATCTGATTACCTTCGTAATAAAATCAATCGCAATAATTACACAAAGTCTAGACTAATAAATTAGATGATTACCTAATTCCGGGACGATTAAAGCACGTTTTTTTGGCGTGATTTTTGCAATATTGAGCCGTTTGTGAATATAATTTTAAGATTTACGTCTGGTAGTGGATTGAATAGTATTTTAAATGTGTTTTTGTGTTGCATACAAGCACTTGGTCACAATTACATCTAAGATATTAAGTATCTTACTATATCACATAATATGTGATTTTAGATGGCAGTTTAGAAAGAGAACAGGTTCGTCAGTCATCTAGGACATACTGCAAAAGGTTTAATAAAAAACATTTATTTCCCAGGCGAGAATTAGAAATTGCTTTACTACCTATCTGACATTTTGTCAAAACGCTATTAGGAGCTGGATATTACGTGAAAGATAGTGAAGTCTGGAGGATGTCTCCCTGCAATCAAAGCATAAGTTTCAGGAATTTTATATCTTAACTTTGCCGTTCCAATATTTATTGATAATATAGTATATGTTCGCAAAAATTTTGATACTAGAAGATCTCAGCCAATAACTGGGTGTGGTATTCCTGTGGTGAGTTTTCTCTCTACTTAGGGCAGTTCGACTGGTGGAATACCTCTACCTTACAGAATATATCAGCAAAATAACCTTGTGGTATGTTCCTGCTGTGACTAGGGTTTCCAGAGCTCCTTAGGGTCGGGGGGTTCAAGGTCGGCAACGCGCTAGTTGATACCTATGCTATTACATGCGTCCGCAGGCTATGCTAGCCGCTTACCATCATGCGGACCGTATGCTTGTTTGCCACCTATGTAGTATAAAAAAACATATGCTAGATTTTGTAAACGAACGGCGTAATTTTATTAACTTTCTTATTTAATTAAATAAACACAAATTAGTAATCCTACGTTGTCTTAGTGAGACCAACAAAAGTTTCTTAGGTAATTAGGTTATACAAAAATGTTCCAACTTCCAAAGTATATTACCGATTTGCTAGACACAAGGTGAAGTAGGTTTATTGTCAAAAGGTTATTATTATAGGGTGGATCATTACGTGAATGACAGTGATATCTGCAAATGACTCCCTATCTGTACTGTGTCCACTGAAAGTAATATGATTATTAACTGTAAATATTATTTACTCAGGTAATAGAAAAAATGGTAAACCCGATCAAGTTTGTATCCATCTCTTCTCCGTGATGTGGATGTTTTCCGACCGGTGATAGTGTTTTGACGTTTATAAATGCCAGCTAAGGTCTAAATCAGATAATTTTAATTTGGAATAAAACTTGACATGTTTTCTTTTAAAGTATCGTAACAATATCATATTTTCTCTTCCAATACATTTTCAAGGTAAAGCTTGTAAAATAATGGCATTATTTGAATACTGGAAACAATGAAGCAATAATGGCTCAGTGGTAGCGTGTACGACTTCGCGTTGATTGACGTGAGTTCGAATCCCTGCAATGAGCCTGAGCTTTCGGTAAAGGAAAACATCCTGAGGAAACCATAGCATGGTGGTAGCTTGGTGGCTTTTTCTAATGCCCGCCTGGCTAGCTACCACCCTCAAGTTCAAAATCTGTCACCAAGCATCAATAGGTATGTTCCGGCAGCTGCACTTGACAGCCAGTCTTCCACTAGGTTTAGCGTGTTATCATCTTTGGTCACATCGTCACTTAACATCAGGTTAGAATGTGGCCACTACGCCAAACCTATAAATATAAATAAAGTAAATAGCTTTTTTTCGTTTAGAAAGCTTAAACTCTACAATAAAATTTCAAAGCACAGCATTGATTTATTAGATAATAAGTTCAACGAGCATTGAAAGTGGATTTACTGCTAAAACAACTGTGATATCTCTAAGACTGTAACTTCTTTTTAAAGATATATTACGTACTATTCATTAAAGTTGTTAATATTTGTTGCTGTCTCTTCTACATGAAAGGAATACTTTCCGAACCGGTGATAGTGTATTTGAAGTTCATGAGAGTGTTCCTGGTCATTAAGGGTATTAACAAAAATATCATAATAACTTTTCTTTCAACGATGGATTATCCTAGTGACGAATTTTGAATCTAAGTCTTTCAACGTTGCTTGCAAATATTTTACAACTACACCGTAATCGATTCAGAATCGACTGAGCTGGAGTGGCCGTTCAGAGTGAGGGAACGCAGCATAGCAAGCACTGCTACATTGCGCTACAAATACATAGATATTTTCCAAACTAGTTGTTGGCAGGACGTTGGCAGTCTTAGCATATCATACTACTTATAGCACCTTAAATCTGACGTGATTTCAAATAAAGAACATTGCAGATATTTCAAACTAACAAACATGATTTTACGAATATACATATTATTACGAACTGTTTTAAAAACACGCTAATTTCGAACACTACAGAAAAATCTAGAAAAGTCTAAAATTCACTACAAACATTGAATATAAATTCTTAGGTAGGATAAGGCGTCACGGTCTCACAGAATTCGCACATACTGAATCACACGCCTTATTGGTACGAGTATGTAAATAAACAAACAATTTAAAAAAATAGTCTCTCTAGTATTTTCTTCCCTTCTTTAAATGTTCTAGGTATATGATAGTCATAAATCAGTCAAGATCATTCACAAAATTTCTACCCCTTGGTTTTATAGGATATATAAGCGTGTCATATCCCGCCCGAGGAAAGTTCTGTTTTGAACATAAAAAAGAATACAAGAGGACTACAATCAAAGAGTAGTGTTACCACAGAGAGTGTAAGTGTAACCACATACTATTTTATAGACGTTTTATCTGAACCGCGAATACAACTGAGAACACCTGAAATGATTAGTGAGTTTATTCTACTTTTATCTTTATGGAACAAATAAATTATTTTACTGCAAACGATATTTTATTACTCATAGGTCTAATAATATTAACGAAAATGATTCATTATATTATATCAGTTAATTCGGCTTCGTGTAACTAAAATGATAATCATATCAGTTTAATTAAAAACATGATCATGAATATTGTCCAATAATTATAATACCTATAGATGAATCACTCGTGTTATGTTTTTATGTCGTATTATTTATAAACAATGCGAATATAGTATAAATTACGTAATTAGGGTGGATAAATGGTAACACGTTAAAATATACATGTTGTACATTATTTACAACTACATAGAATAATAATGTATATGTTCTCTTAAAATAAACATCCGAGTACACGCTTTATTGGTAGTGAAAAAAAAAATAACGCAACTTCCATGGGAAGTACATATCATTTCTCGTTGGATAGGTTATATGAATTGTGAAAAATAAAAATACAATTACGGGATGAACACAGTTAGTAAGAAACGCGTGCAGAGCCGCGGGCGCAAAGCTACTTATTTTTATTTGTAGATTCAATGGTTTCGGTTCTATATTGATCACTCATAAGAGTTTTGATGAAGAATTTCATAGCAACGATTAAAAGATTCGTTTTAAAAAATCCAGCTCAATCCCCAATGTTTGAAACTGAATTCACAAAGAACAGTAAATATCTTTATTGACCTCAAATTGATAAACCAGATAAAAAATTTCGTCGAAATAAAACCGGATGGTAATCAAGCAAGTAATAATGAACAAGCAATTTTTGAAACATATTTTTGTTATGTTGAAACTCGTTACTTTCTTTTAAATTAATTTCAATTATCCGCAATAAATAAATGTAAAGTTAATAAATTGTGAAAAATAGTTGATGGTATTAAATTTTCAAAATTGCCATATTTATTAAGACCGTACTTACTTATAGAGTTACTATCTTCGCTCGCTTCATAGTTGAGTTATGTACCATTATTAACTGAATTGCTAAACACCAATTTTCAAAAACGACGGATTTTCATTCAAACTTATATCCCCCTTTTTCACCACCTTAGGGATTGAATTTCCAAAAATCCGTCTTAGTGCTCTTCTACAGTGTAAAAGGTTTGTGCTGTGTGTTGATACATACCAGTCAATCAGTTAAACGTATCCTTATATAGATATACCCATTTTGTTGTATTTAATCTATATTGTGTAGTTTGTGAATATTCTTTCACTTTATTTGTAGTTATTGTTTATTGTGCACGCGGTGATCGTTTATCCCAACAAAACATAAATGTGAAAAAGGGGCCAAGTTCGATAGAAACGACGTTTCGGGTAGTCATTGTCATCACACAATCAGTCATGGGTCTTGACAGACACAATATCATTAGGTAGTGTCGCTATACATCTAATTTTTTTTAATTCAAATTTGTTTTATTGGTTACATTTTGTAAACGGAGCTTGTCCCCCTACAAGCATGGTAACATGAAGATGGTAATATCTAGCTATATTATCAAATGATATAATGTTCAAAGGATAAATAAATCTGTAAAATTTATATAACTACACTAATAAATATATACTATATTAAGTATGTAAATATATATACACTAATAAATAATAAAGAATATGTTTTTTTTATTAACTAAGGGGCTGTTGTTTGAGACATAGTCAAAAATAGATTGTTAGTTAAATTAAATTGAAATTAGTGAAATTGTTGGTTGACCTAGGTTAGAGAGCGTTAACACACAGAGAGAGATTACGTTTTTCAATATCACTTTTAACAATAGTCAAAGTTAACAATTGTCAAATATGTCGCCATTGTAAAAGACTGAAATGACCCCTCGGAACGCTATTTTAAAATAAGCAATTGTTTTTTTCATCGCAACACCGCCGTTGTTGTCAAAGATATCTATTCGGTGACGGCTGTATATAGGGACATGTGTGCGATCTATTGCTCCAACAACACTTGGGAATTTTGCCACATTGTATTTTTTTTTACTGTTTCTCTGATTTCTCTTGTTCCTCTAGGCATTGATATAAATGTTTTCAATTTTATACATATTGTTCTTAAAACGTTATGGATAATTCGACATGTAGTCGATTTATACAACCTAAATAGGTCCCCTGAACATTGCTGAATATTTCCAGTGGCATAGAATCTTAGGGTTAATTGGATTTGCTCTAACGGAGAAACAGCGTTATTTCTACAAAAAAAAGTATGTAATATAAATATTAGTCGATTTTTGCACATGTACAATATATAAACAAGTAATAAACAAACATGATAATATTAGTAATAAACATTTACCTAGATGTAGGAGATCGAATGTGTCTGCCAATTTCACTAACAATCCACGTAACACTTTCCTTTGACATTCGATAACGAGCAATATATTCAGAATCGTCCCTTATTTCCATTTGCGAAAAACGTGGCCTAATAGTTTTTGGCTTCCGCAATAGTACATATTCTACAATTATTTCGTCGTCGCTTTCAGATGAACTATCATCGTGCAAGTCAAAAATCTTTGAATATTTAAATTCATTTTTATTAGTATCCGAGAAAGATAAAACTTATGCATAAATTGCGAAGTAACGTCTTAATGAAACAATACAGCTGTCAAGATTAACATTAACTATCCGCCTTATTAGTTAACTACACCAGAAGGCAGTAGTTAAAATTATTTGACTATTGTTAAAAAAATAACTACCTGTTAGGGTAACTAGCTATCAAACAACAGACTTTTGTCAAAATTAACAAATAGTCAATTTAACAAGCTGTTTTTAACTATAACTACTGATGAAATAACAGACCCTAAGTGGTTATTTGCGGGAATCCATCGTAAATAATTTTATTAAAAAATTTATTTACTACTTCCACCTGGAAGTATAGTCCAGATAGATGTAGCAAAGCATTTTTGAATTAATTAAATAGATTAATTATAAAGAGCTACATAAAGTTCGTATGCTAATCTCTGGAACTACTGATTTAATTCTTAAAATTATTTCACTAATATAAAACTATGTTCATATTGGTGGTTTTAGGCATATTTTGATTTTAAATTTAACCATTTATTTTAGCACAGTATGGCTCAACGTTAGCTCAGCGAAAAAATTAAGGTATAACAGTATCTAAATAACTTATATGTAATTCAGCTGTGTCGATATAAATGTCATAATATTTAAACAAGACAAAAAAAAAACGTGTGGTGTCGTACACCAGATAGGAACGAAGTTCCTCATTATAAAATATTAATTTCAAGTTCTATTCGATGTATAAAGAGAATAATTATTCGGGTATACATTTTTATTATGATTTTTTATCGATAAAAATCAAGAAAACTTCTTTACAAAATAATCCTTACACCTTTATTTTATTTACAATGATTTATAAAATTATATTATAATAATAGCAAACTGCAATAATAAAAATTAAAAGCGTGTAACCGTCACATGCGATTGAAGTGAAACTTCAATGGTCAACACCATCCCAACGGTCATCACCATCCCGACGGTCACCACCATCCGTGATAAGATATCATTCTTTAATAATAGTCGCGCCTAAAGAAGTTTTACTTCAAAAACTAATTGTTCAGAGTTGCTCTGGCTAACTAAATAACAGTCATCACGTAGACACGTAGACATACATTAGACACTGTATAGACACTATACATAAAAATCTAACATTTTTTTTAACGTTATGGACTTTTTTGCCAGCTAGGCTCCATTCGCAACGCCCCATAAGGAACTTCGTTCCAAAAAACTAATTTTCCAGTTCACGTTCAAATTCCCAGTTGGTTGCGAAACTTGATTTGCTCAATTCCAAATGTGGAAAATACTCGTTGAACGGAAATTGTAGAGGCTGTCACCACAAATAGTTGCCTCAATATTGGACGCATTTAAACTGTTACCTACCTCTCTTAAACACATTTATTTGACGTATGAAAGACCGTAATCCGTATAGGGAGAGAAATCTAGAACAAAACGCGCGGGAATCCGCGGGTTAACATTATGTTTAAAAATTAAAGTTAATTATTTTATAATATTATCTATTTATAAAAAGCGTAAAATCATACAAATCTAGAAATAATTGTTTATTTATTTAATTTTCCTTCCAAATATGAAAATGTTATGTCTGTGAGTGACGTGATTGGAAATGCCATACACAAAATGTGACGTCATTATTCAATGAATATACACAGTTCAGCGTTATCTTGTGATAAATGACAAAAAATATTAGTAAGCGTTAAAATAGTGGCTTTAAAATTACATTTGCTGAAGAAATTTCATAATTGAAATTCTAGTAAAGTCGACTTTGCACAGAGTTTAACCTTAGCTTTATTTATTACATGATGACATCACGTCGCCTTTTTGCAGAATGCTTTTTATTCAGGTTATAAAACAATTTTCCTAAAGTCGCTTACTCCCGGATTCTCCCTTTTTCTGATGCCAAACTATAGGTTTTTTAAAATCTAAAAAATCATGATTTTGCCTAACATATGTATAAGATTGTATCCATAAAATATAAATATTAAGTATATATGAGCTCAATCGGTCAAGTCGTACAGAAGTTATAGAATCACTAACAGACGCACATAAGATTTTTATATATAAGATACGTATATTGTGATAAATGAAAGAAAGGCGTATTTATGTTCAAGCAAATTAAATATGGATGCAGTACATGTAAATATTGATACTTTAAATTATTCTAATAATTCTAGATAACATATTGAATGTGAGAGTAACACCGAAAGAGACTGTTGCTCTTGAAATATTGAAATGCAATGTGTGCTTTGGAGATTTTGCAGTGTTATTCAGAGAAGCGAGACGCATTCATTAGAACTGTTTGTATTACAAACTTTATTAATTTAGTCATTTTCTATGAAGTTGTTAACATAATCTAATAAAACTCTGTGGTTTGATCTGGCCGATATGTTGATCCGATATCAAATATTTTACTGAACCAACAATAATTCGTTTAATTTCATTGATGAGTAGATGAAAAAGATATGCAAAGTAAGAAGTAAAAGCCAGTGCCGATTGAATTCGTCCTTTGCAAATTCAATAGAAAAGTTTTGATTTAAAGTAAATAAGAATTAAGAACATAGAACTAGCGCGGATACATGAAGAGACCGATAAATTTGAAGCAATCATGGCTCAGTAGTAGTGTGTACGCGTGCCGCGTCGATAGATGTAGATTTGAATCCCTGCAATGAGCCTGAGCTTTCGGTGAAGAAAAGCATCGTGATGAAACCGTAGCATGGTGTTAGGGCGGTTTCTAATGCCCGCCTGGCTAGCTACCACTCTGAAGAAGAAAATCTGTCACCAAACACCTGTAAATGTGTTCCGGCAGCTGCAATTGAAAGCCAATGTCTCCAATAGTTTTAGCGTCTTGGGCCACATCGTCACTTGAGATTAGGTGAGATTGTTGCCACAACGCTTCACTTATAACGAAAAAAAAAAATCTGAAGACAGAATAATGGGTGGCGATGGCGCAAAATAGAGAGGGATGGCATCTCTTAGTGTCGGAGGTCCACTAGAGGACGCTGCGCCATTGGAGTTAGTTAGTTTTAGATAAGCAAGATAAGTAAGATAAGCAGTGGTGCCTGGTAAGAAATAAAATCTCATCAAGAGCTTGCAAGTCAAAAGGTTACCAGGGCAAAAGCGACAAGATTACCTGGATCAAGACAACATTACTGGTTTGTTCAAGGACGCAGCGCACTGGAGCTCTACGTCTAGATTCAACCAGTTGCGATCCTGCCAGGATTACACCAGACCCGCTGACGCTACTTTCGTTGCTACTTGTTGAGCGAGGTCCACTAGCTGCAGGTGACACTGGATCGAATGTCCCCAAATTTTTGTGTTTGATATCTCTCATATACCCATAAACAAATCTTCCTGAAAAAAGTTTTTATCAGTATTAGTATAAAACTATCCTTTGACCACAATCTCAACTGATGTTAAGTGACGATGTAGCCAAAGATGGAAACACGCTAAACTTAGAAAGATTAGGTCTCGAGTGCTGCTGGTAGACCACACTGATGGGTGTTGCACGATAGATTCTACATTTACGGTAGCTAGCTAGCCAGTTGAGCGTTACTTAATAAATTCCTTATGGTGGACGCAGATATAATAAAATTAACATCCTATCGTGAAATTAAACATAGATGTCATATGAAAAGTGAGTCAATAATACCTGTTGTACTATAACAGTTCAAGAACATCTTTAATTTTTGAAGAAATATGATTTATCTACAGTTATAGATCCACAGTTACTAAATGGTATAATAATACATTCATGATTACTTACATATTATTACTTATATATTAGCTGATGTTTATATACTGATACAACAATTGTGTGCAACTGGGTCGCGACCACAACAACACCCATAGTGGCACGTTAGGCGAGTCGCGTTCCGGGATCAGACTGGTGCGACCATCATCCACATGATAAAACTTTCATTTTGTAAGTCGCGTTTCGGGATCACTTAGTGCATATCCAGTTGCCGAATGGCTTGCAGGCCGATGTTCGCTGTTGTTTCTAAATTGGACTGTGCTTACCCTCAGTGCAGTCAATTTGCCGTACTAATATTAAAAAAGCGATATTTTGAGATTGTTCGATTAACAATTTTATTTTCTACATGATGTGTACGTTTCGGTTATACGATATACTTAACTTTTCGAGTTTTCATGTGTGTAACTTTAGTGAAAAAAATGCATGACTTAATGACGCACGCATCATTCAATGATCTGCATCGCTGATCGGTTCATACGAAGTGCTACGCATAAAAATTAAATACAGTTGTTATCATAATATTTGTAAATGTATATTAAAGAATTAAATATATTTGCAGTAGTTACACTCGATAAAAACTGTCCACGAGAGCCATCAGTGGTCTTTGTTGTTATCTTTCAGAACTTTTAAAAGTTTCAGTGTTTTATTTAAGATTCAACTTTGAACGTGCTAATTTGAGTCACGTAAATAGATTATAAATAAAGCCGGGAATCTTATCAGTTGATTTGCCAGATTAATGATAAATTAGAGTGATTAATGTTTTAGTCAGGTGTCTCCATTATCGGATCGATAAATATAAACGTTACTTCAACTGAAATTATACGCATTCAGGTTTTAGAATTCGATGCGGTCGTACGAGATGGAACTTAGAATTTTCTTATTGATTACATTTATTTTTAACTCCGCTTACAGTTTCGGAAGTGGGGATTATGTTGACTTTAGAAGTGCCTTCGATGACGATTTATATGATAGTGTGATAAATGAAGAAAAATGTACCGAACAAATGACATTCTTGTTAAACAATACTATGGGCTTGCAGTGTAAGTAGATATTTATTTAATTTAATGTGCCTGATTTTTTTATGTTGCTGTAAATGAGCGTACTATCCACTTGTTTATAAATGGTCACGGCAACCTATGATCAATCTTAATTAGTAATGTAGTTCCATTTGAGTTTCTGAATTCATTCATAGATATCTTGCTATCCTTGAAGAACAGCCTCATGTATCTTTTTGATATCAAATGCAACCGTCAAACAGAAATATGGTAGAGCACTGCGGCTGCAGTAAATCACTTTTCAATTTTCAATAAAAATTTCAAATTCAACAAATTACCTTATTGTAACGTATGTATAAGAGATAGGAATATGATATTGCTAAAAATGTACTAAAGAGCAATATTTTTTTGGAACATAGTATTTACGTATCGCTAACAATAACGCCAGCGCACACGGATAAAGCCGTTCGAGAATAATGTTGCTTTTGACTTATTTAACAAAACTCAATATTTAAGACTAGCTGAGAAGTATAGCCAAATGCTAGTAGTCTATACTATTTCTCGTGATTCTGGCTATCAAATACAGAATGAATTTATCGAATCCAACAGGTAGTTTCAGAGATTAGCGTGTTTCACAATAAACAAACAAAAAATCTCTTCCGCTTAATTTCATTACTGTAGATTTTCTTATTTATTTTGTTTTATAAGGTTTATTATAGGTACTAAAAAGTCATAAATTATTTTTTGTTTGCATAAAACATTAATGTATATCGTTGATACATTACAATGTAATTTTGATATTTATTTTGACAATTAAGAATAATTAAATGGCAATTGAGCCAGATGCCTCTTTTTACAGCACTATTTGCTCGAATAAGATTTAATGGTAAGATAAATATTAAGTGACAATGTAGCCCAAAATTGTAATACGCTAATCCTAGTGGAAGACTAGCTCTCAAGTGCAGCTGCCCAAACACACCTATTAGTGCTTGGTGACAGATTTTCAACTCAAGGGTGGTAACTAGTCAGGCGGGCATTAGAAAAAGCCCTAACACATGCTATGGTTTCCTCACGATGTTTTCCTTCGCCGAAAGCTCAGGCTCATTGCAGGGATTCGAACTCACGTCAATCGACGTGAAGTCGTACACGCTACCACTGAGATACAATCAAACTGTAGCCATAGAGGTTTGTAGCGTGTTATATCATAATCAGATACAGTGAACTAGTTGTAGCAGAACTAGTGGAGTAAACCCAGCTTACATGACAAATAATTACATAGCTTACATAGATAAATAATTACGATAAAATAAGAAACATTAAATAATTATGCGTATTTTAATTTTAGTCTTGGATGCAAGCGCCAAAGTTCCGAGCGGCATCCTTGGTGGGCACGTCAACGACTTAGGCGATTACTTCCAATGTTTAGGAATTAACGAAGTGATTGATAACATGCAAATACAGGGAAAATATTGCGCCATCGTAGCACCTTTCAATCAAGAGCCTATACATATACCTGAATCCCCAGAGTGGCCTGATATTCCATGGCCTGATCTACCGTGGCCTGACCTACCGTGGCCTCAACCCGACAATGAAACTATTGCTCTCCTTGAGACCTATTCAAAACTTAGAGGATTTGCTATGGAACTGACCGGGCAAGGCCAACCTGAATTAAGGTAATATTTATTTAAATTAAAACGTTATACTTGTGTTCAGTGTCATTATTGTGATATTATGAATATTTAGTAAAACTAGAATTATTGCTATTACGTTAAAAACATAGTCCTCATCATTAAATACCTTAATATCTTAATCTGACAAGTTCGATGACCTTAACCCTGTTTCAATCACATACACACTCAGTTTTTGATTACAACTCCGGTTCATCCATCATCAATATGGGTTATATTTCCTACATTTCATGTCACCAATTTACGGAACCACTCGCTCTAACGAGTCCTTCCATGTGGCCTTACTTTTACTACGAAACATACTGCAAATAGACTTCTAAGCTCCAGACTTTAGGAAATCCTACAAGCATACGATCATGTAGTCTTATACGAGTACAGGTAGGTAGGTAGGTATAGGAATGTATTGCCAGCTATAAAATTGTTATTCTGATTAAACGGTATTTTTTTCGTGTTCATGTAAGTCATCATGGGCCAAGTAGGTATATACTTGATAAATAGTTTTTAAGCTTTAATAATGCCCTACATGGAGACTTGAATAACAACTACAAAGATAATAATGAAGTTAAGGTACCTGTAAAATCAAAAAATAAAAATCAAATGGTATATTTAGTAGTTATTTAGAATAATTCATAACTTTTTATGATGATTGTAAATAATTTTATTGCACAATATTAGCAACGAAAAAAAATTGCTCAAGGTTATTATATATATCCTGAAGATAAGTTAGATGAATAAAATCCAGACGACAAATAATACTGATAACATAATTCATATACTGAACGTGACTGTATAGATAGGTATTTAATACGTTTTCATGAGTTATTTTGATAATACTATCGACTAAAATATTATTATCTTAGGCAGTTAATTTATAAGAATCTACTCATTCAATCTAACAATATGTAATATTCTTGGAAATTTTATTAATCATGAATAAGACTTGTTATAAGTAAATTTGTTTAATTATATCGTATACAATGAGTATAATTAATTACCTTTGTTTATTTCATATACTAATAATAAATAGCTAAATCATAGCTTATCACCAGTTTCCTTAAAATTATCATATTTTAAATGTAATCAATAATCTTTTGTAAGTGCATTGTAGAGTTTATAAGTAATCCACTTTATAATAGTGTTCTGTTTTTATCTAGCTTAAAGAACTATTAAAATAAAATTATATACACATTGAAACATGCAGCAATTTTGCATGAAAGTATGTTAATTTGACTTCTATTTTTAGGATATTTCCAATGGTTACAACTTTAACAAATGGCGCGACTTTGGGCGTCTGCGTGCCGAAAGTTTGCTCAGCGAAACAAGCTATAGACTTTTTCATCTCCGAAATACCATTTTTCAATCTAACGTATACAGAGTATTTCTGTCGTCTACCAAACGATAAAATAATGTCGGGTGCAGACTACGCTGCTATGTAAGTATATTTAACTTCTTTATCTCATTATTCTGTGTTATTTTCCTTCAGCTCTTTAGGTTATGAATGTATAAGCACTTTTTTACTATCATCACGTTCTGATTTACTAAAGATTTTATATTCTCTAACATATCTATAATTTTAAAGTTGTTTATTGAAAAATAAATAATTGCACATATTTATTTAAATGTTAAAGCCTTTAGGACAATTTAAGGTCCGTATGATTGAAGATTATAATATTTTAAAATTATGTCTGGGTGCTTCTTCACATACTAAAGAGATTATTACGAACTCGATCACGTACACGATTTGGTAGTGAATAAATGAGTAATAATAAAACCGCTACGTCATTAAATGAAAACAGTTAAATCTTTTAAAAATAAATTTCATTGTCAATGTTGTTTCAGAGTTATATTTTCTTTGATCGCAGTTATTATCGTGATCAGTACATCATATGATTTATACAACATGTTTGTTCTAAAGCGAGGTAAGTCTAAGTTTCACTTAGTTTGTGCTTACAGTTAACATTTTGTATTTATTCCACTTGTATACTTAACGTTGTTGAAATATATTGAATACAAGCTGGTTGTTTGACTGGGTGTCATTAGTGCATAAGAATTTATATTAATTGTATGATCGTGGTTGCATTGTAACAATTGTATATATATATCTATAACTTTTAATAGATTTTCATAACGTGGACTGTTTCGTTTTATGGCTATTTATAATAAAATTATCCTTTCCACTTTATATCCTACGGTGAAAAAAGAGCAAATGTGTTAACAGAAATATGATTACTTTTTTAATTATATACCTATGCGAGCGGTATTTTTTTTCGATCTGACTACACTGTTAGCCATAACCGAAATTTAAGACTAAAACTTATTTCAATTTGCACTGACAAGGAGCCCATGTGTCTTTGAGTTTAATCAGACTATTTACTTTGGAATATAATATTACTCCTACCTTTGATCCATTCGTCATGTACTTTATTTTCTTTACAGATTCATCCTCTATCAATAGCTTGTACTCGAGCTTCTCTGTTTATACGAACACTCGACGTTTCCTTTCCTTCAACTCATTCCCGGGTGCACTGGAGTGTGTTGACGGAATCAGAGCAATCTCCATGATGTGGGTCATTGTAGGTCACACTTACTCGATGACTTTACTTACTTATGTTCACAACCTTCGATATCTTGTTGAAGTAAGTTACCAATTTCCTTTTTGCATGTATTTATTTTTATTATCCGTTTGTAAATGATATCTTTATTATGGTTATAAATAATATATTACATACTTATAAATTACTAGCAGCTGCCTGTGACTTTGTTCTCGTAAAGTTTATATGAATTAATGATAATGTACTTTTCTTATTAGTAAACAAATTTTCAGAATTAGAGAAATCCAGAAATATGAGATTCAGAAATAATAACCAGAGTTTCGTATTATTATTAACCTTTACATGATAACATATATGATTTGCAAAGTTTTTAACCCTTACCTAACTGCAATATGCAAATATTCATATATATCCAGTATCTTGGATAAATTTCCTTAACTTATATTTACTTGAAATTATCCTACTGTCCTATAAGTTTATTTACAATGATAAAAAGTAGAGGATTATAATTTAGATTATTTTTTATGTTTAACGTTGAAGATTTTATTAACAAATTACCAATTTGTTATATCTCTATATTTAATTGGGTTAATATTTTGTTCTCAGAATTTACAAAGTTTCAAAATGACTTGGATCAATGCTGCTCCGATTACAGTCGATACGTTCTTCATGCTCAGCGGTATTCTTGCTGTTTACACCACTGTTGGAAAAATTACAAGAAGTGAGTAAATTTTCAAAATAAATCAGTTCACGCGACAAGATTATTCAAAATATATACATATATACAAATGATAGCCTAATGTGCCTCTTCATCCACATGTATTAGATGGGATCTATGCAGAAAGTGGTCTATAGCTAGGTAAGTATACTCAGCTAATGTTTAAGGACTTGCTGAGATACATAAACGAGTTGATTAAATGCAGAAGATTTATCACGCCCGATGCAAGGTACATTCACCAGAGTACTTTCAATTTCCTTAAAAGGTTTGACTTCTATAACTCACTGAAGGTCACCTTATTTGATTGACTTGCGTCTACGTTCAAACACTAGAAAGACTACTGTATTATTGAGAACTAAGCCGTGTCCTTTATAAGAAGACTTGAAACTTCCTATTCTATATTTGTCATATCAGAGTCTGTCAATAAAAGTACCGTTGCGTATCACATATTTGTCTGAGATTATTCAAGGTTATAACTTTTTATATTTATCTATTATCACATTCTATCCTTTGTAAGGTAGGTGAGAAGAATTTATCAATTTCATCAGACGATTCTTACGAGTACATGCGTACGCGCAGACTCCTAATAATTTATTGAAGTGAAAAGAAAGAAAGCGAAAAGAATAAAATTTCAATGTCGAATTTATATGCATATGCAGCATATTTCAACACAACGTTTCTGATGTCAACCTTGAACCCCTCTACCGTAAGGAGCTCTGGAAAACTTACACACTGCAAGGCACTGTGGAGGGATTCCACCAGTCAGACTGACCTAAGTAGAGAAAAATCTCCAAATAAATTTCTCTGTACCTCACTTCTCTTAAGATAGATTAGATACATGGATAAAGAAATTACAAAATATAAATATAGTATAAGCCGATATAATAAAACACGTATACGTGTACGTGTAAATATGAGACTGATGCTGATCTGTACATGTAATAAAATATAAGTGTTTGTTTGTAATGTCAAAATAACAGCTTTTTACTAAATGCATATGAAAGCATACATACCTATAACAAAAAACCTATTTTTTTAATTTAAGTCTGTCTGTCTGTTTGTTCGGGGTAATCTCCGAAACGGTTGGACCGATTTTGACAGGACTATCACTGGCAGATAGCTGATGTTATAAGTAATAGCTTAGACTACTTTTATTTTATAAAAACAATTAGGGTTCCACACAAAAAATAAAAAAGCGTTTTAGTAGTCCATGCGAGCGAAGCCGCGGCCACAGCTAGTTAATTAATTATTGTTTATACATTATTACTTTTCAGTGTTTTTTTTCTTTTTAATTCACTTTTCACAAATTTTACTTCTCTCACGTAATCATTAAATTAATTTAAATCCGATATCGGATATTGAAAAAATACGAAACATGGCACACGCTTAAACACGTGTGTGATATAATTCACACCGTCTAGAGATTATTATATTCAGAGATAATAATAATTATAAGGAATTTAGTCACCTATCTAAAGATTACTTTCAATGATTGGAGTAAATATCGTGCGCGCATCTACTAAAACGATACTGATTGATCGTTCATTGGCTTTTATTCTACGACGAAGTATTATTATTACTAAAGAACGGAATAAACACAAATATGTATAAAATTCTTCCAATGTTAAAGTTTTTTAAAGTACTTAATAGAAAGTAAGGTTCTGTCCAGGAAGAATTGCGACAATCGATGACAAATTCGATAACATCATAGGGGGGACGAAATACGCTGGCTGAGACGCCACTCTATCTCTTCATAGTAAGACAAAAATAAAAATTAGCAAACTTCTTTGTTCTTGCCGAGATGGATACTACTGCGTAATAGTGGCTTCAGATACCAGTCCGCGTGGTTCTGTAGTGGAAAGTAGATGATGGGATAAGCTTAAACAACTCTTCAGAACACTCACTATGATGCAAATGATTATTATCATTTGCGACTACTGTTAAAGGACTCTAAACAATCGATAAATTTAAAGTTACATTTCAAAATACATTTATAATTATATGGCGAAAAGATTTAACGTTTAAATGAGTCATTTGTTCAAAATTGTCACATTGAGACCAGAAAAATATTTCTTTGCTATTATGAGAATTATCATTGGCAAATATTTGGAGTACATGAATTTATCTTATTAACCGTTACATACCATTTGTCTTATTAAGTTTTGTTTAGAGAGTTCACGTTTTTTAATAAAATTCTCAAAGCTTTAACTAAATAATGTATTTTTCAGCTCGTTTCATAAAGACAATACATCTCTTCTACTTGAATCGGCTACTTCGGATGTTCCCGCTCCTTGCTGTGGTCGTCTTGCTTCAAATTACACTCTTTCACCGCGTATCTGATGGACCATTCTGGCAGAACGTAGCCCACGCCGTTGAAAACTGTAAGACCTATTGGTGGTCTACCTTGCTACATGTGCAGAACTACGTGAATCCTGTGAACATCGTGAGTATTTGTTGCAATCTGCTTCTTGATTTTGTTATTTACATCGATCAAAACTTTTCATTCTGCAAGTATCACAGTGAAATATTATGAAGTTCAATTTCACCGTTTGTAAGGCAGTCGTAAGTCAGTCGAGTAGTGGTGCCTTAAAACCTTATATTTCTACTTTCAGTGTCTTTCTCAAACTTGGTACCTCTCAGTGGATATTCAGCTGTACATCGTCTGCCCCGCCCTCATTGTGTTCCTGTTCGGTAGGCAGTCTGTAGCTTGGAGTGCTCTCAGTGCCTTTGTCTTGCTCTCTCTAGTAGCATCGACTACATACAGCTTTGTTTATAACTTTTCTGCAGCCCTTGCTAATACAGCGTAAGTTTTTATAATTATTGAGCTTTTGTTGTAACAAATACAGCACGTACATTCAGTTACGACTCGCCTCAGAAATCCATTAAATTGAGTAAGAGATTTAGCATTCTCAGTTTGTTTTTAAATCACAATTTTATGAATTTCTGGAATTCGAGATTACATAAACTATTGAATCCAACGTTGGCAAACTAAATTCTAATTTATTGATGTCAGATTCCAAGTGTCAGACAAATTTTGTTCTTATATATTTACGTAGTTCTTATAAAATTTACAGGCGCCTTGCTGAATTCAACAACTATGTCAGAACTTACTACCTTAATACATTGACTCGAGCAGCTCCTTTCTTCGTCGGAATGGTGTATGGCTATTTACTTCATTTATATAGGGACAAGAAACTGCGTATGACGAGGGTGAGTCGAAACTTTAAAGATTAGGTTTAAATATTAGGTATATGAAATTAGCGTTTTGTTAAACTGGCCACCATGGTCTCAAATATCTGGCGTTTGATTAGGAATTACAAATTCAAATGTATTTTTAATTTGTAATTTTAAATGTATTAAAATGTATTTGTGTTTCAAATTCCGTGATTCATTTGGTTTTGCACCAACAGATTTTTCTTTGACATCGTTCTTTTCACAAAATAGAAAACTTAGTTTTTAAAGTACTTCATAGAAATTATAGTTCTGTCTAGTAAGAATTATGACAGCCGATGACAAATTCGATAACATCATAGGAGGGAGGAAATGCGCTGGCTGAAACGCGATTCTATCTCTTCATAGTACGGCAAAAATAAAAATTAGCAAACTTCATTCTTCTTGCCGAGATGGATACTACTGTGTACAGATGACTTTAGATACCAGTCCGCGTGGTTCTGTAGTGGTAAAAAGATGATGGGATAAGCTTAAACAACTTTTCAGAACACTCGTTATGGTGCAAATGATTATCATCATTTGCGATTACTGATAGAGGATTCTAAACAAGTTAGTTAGTGCTGCGTTACATTACTCAACCGCCATAATAAAAAGAGTGTTTTGAATCGTATTGTTACTTTTGACGAAAAATGGATCCTTTACGGCAATTGGAAATGTTCATCACAGTGGTAGAACCCAGGATAACCGGCCAAATCCTGTCCCAAGTGAAAGTTGACTCAGAAAAAGGTACTGGTGAGTGTTTGGTCGACCAGTGCTGTTGCCATAAACTACAGTTTCCTAAGATCTGGCTAGACGATTACGTCAGATCTGTATTGTCAATAATTGCAAACCATGATGGAAAAGCTAGCCGTTAAACAACCGAGACTGGTCAGTCTCTCTAGCCAACTGTCCAAACCAACTTTAAAGATTTTATTGATTCTCGCTCCCACAATTGTTTTAGCAGTGGAATCAATTAACAACCTATAAAATGGCGAAAGTGCATAGATAATAATGGTACATACTTCGATTGATTAAATGTACAATAACATATTTTTTTTTTGTTTTCATTTTTCCATTTAAAACGCTAATTTCATATATATTATATATTCATTGCTTCATGATTTTATTTCAGTAATTGGCTATATTTTTATATTGCATTTTTTCATTTAAAGTACAGCCGAACAATCTTATGTAAACCATTTTTATCAATGTAAAAACAAAAAGTATTTTTAAAATAACTGAAGTAGTAATAATCACTGATAGTGTTTTGTTATATAAAAGTTTTATGTAAAGAAGTGTAATTTACATTTTACATTGACATTAGTTTATAAAATTTATTGAAGAGCCAGAATAAGTTATATTTTTAATTTTAGCTCAACGTCATCGTGCTCTGGATCATATCCTTCATTCTCATGGGCTTCTGCATATTATCCATATACCCAGTAATGCAGCCAGAACACACTGGTCAGATATTCGATAATTTCTTGAACTCGTATATGAGAGCGATATGGGCATGTGCTTTGGGTTGGTTGATATTTGCGTGCGTCCAGGGTTATGGCGGTAAGTTCCAATTGTATACCTTACCCTTCATACGTAGACTTGCATGACATATCCACAGAACGTAAATTGTTACGTTCGTGCAAATTATGACATAACCTACAAACACGTATATTGACTATCAATCATCGTAAAAAAAATGTTTAAAAAAATCATATTAATCGTACGAGTCAAAAATTTCTCGAATTGATCGAACGCCGTTGTACATTTAATTTATTCGATTCTTTTTTATTTTTTAATAAATATGTATATATTTACGTAATTTCTACATTTTAGTGCAGCAACAAGGAACGTTGAATATTGACGGGAAGAATTAATCGTGTTGTTTGGAGTCAGGCATTCAATAATTCAAGTGTTCCAGATTGCGATTTCAATTGTCGTTATACTTTATTTTTGTTATTTCGTTTACACAGCTTGCACACCTTTCATCTAATTTAAAGCATAATTGTATTATCGATTATATCTAGCTCTAAAAGTATTGATAATCAGAAAATCAACTTGCAATTTAAATTATGCTACATCTCTAAAACAAACATTTGACATGTGTCATGCAAGTCTTCTACGATGAATCAATAAAAAACTTATACCATATTATTCAAGAAAGGAGCACATTCGAAATTTTAAATTGCGGTATATTTTCTCATTTTGGCATATAAAACAGAATTACAATAGTGAATGTTCTAACGAATCTCATATTGTTAAATTTGTATAGAATTGTAAATCATATTGTCGTACACTTGACCTAATATAAATTAATATTTTAAATAGTTTTAACAGGTTTTAACTAGTTTTTAGACTTTACATTCACTTCAACATCAAAGGAATTATGCAAATTAGAAACGTTATCCAAAGTACAAATAGCGTCTATACTCTAGCGTTTTTATATTCTCCTAATTTCGTAAAAGTTTGAAATGGTTCATTTTGCACATAATACTCTATCTAACAAAGCTCTACTTAGTTTTATGCAGTATTTTATTTTTAAAATCTTGATCTTTTTTTTTTCTCCTAGGTCCAATAAATTGGTTCCTGTCACTGAAACTTTGGAAGCTGCCGGCTCGTCTCTCTTACGCCATGTACCTGATTCATCTTCCTATCATCATTACAGCCAATGGAAGTTGGACTAAGACGCATTATTTTTCCAATGCCGAAGCTGTGAGTAAACAAATTTGCTGATACTGAAATCTGCTTTAAAAATGCAGTAAAGGTGGATTATACTTTGTATTTTTATTTTTATTAAAATGCCTGTGCTCAGTAGCAGTAGTATGTGCAATGGCACCGGAAAATGTTATGTATACTATTACTGTATTACTATAATAAAGCGGAAAAGTTTTTTGTTTGATTGTTTATTTCGCTAACATGCTAATCTCTGAAACTACCAGTCGCATTCTTTTTGTATATGATAGCCAGATTCACGAGGAATAGTATATAAACTATCAATCATTTGGCTACAACTTTCGGCTAGCCTTAAATATTGATTTTTATTAAGTAAGTCGGAAGAAATAGCGCACCCTGCTTTATCCGATTTCGCTGACATTATTGTTAGTGATACGTAAATACAATGTTATAAAAAATATCGCTCATTAGTACATTTAATAAAATCCGCGATACGATATGCATAATCTCTTATACATAAGCCACAATAAGGTATTTTGTGACAAAGTTATATTGAAAATTGAAAAGTGATTTTTGAGCATTATTATTAGACATGGCATATTAATCCTTACGAACGAAAGTTACTTCACCATCAAGACAATTTTATGAAAATAAACTTTGCTCTTCATAGCATGTTATTTGGGCGAATAGTTTGGGAGATAATATAAAATTAAAATAATTCAACACTACGCTCGGGTCTATGACTATAGGTGTAGTGGTGTGAACGAGCCGTGTGAGTTGTAACGCATAACCCTCATAAAAATATTGTCTATACTGAAATATTATAAGTCATCAATCAGAGATTTCATTGATTTCTTTTAAATTACACGGGGGTGAAATCGCGCAGCACAGCTATTTTTTTTTATTATCGTAGCATAGCATAATGACTACACTGTACCTGATTATGAGCACAGTGCAATCCAATAACATCGGCGACTACCGCGGGATTTACAATCCATCGATAGTCGTCGCTGTCATGCCGGCCTGCTTCAATATCTCTTCACCTTATGTTTGAAGGACTCCAAATTGCAGTTAATTTGCTTATATGTACATATTGTACTTTTTTGGTTCCAGTCTTAATTCAATTTTTATTTCGTTACAGCTCTACAGATTTATGGCCGATATATCTTTGACTTTTGTCGCCGCGTTTATCCTTTGTGTCTGCATTGATGCTCCTTTCTCGACCCTCCAGAAACTTCTAATGAACGGTAAGATCTACAAGGTTTTACTTTTATCTTAACTATATAATCAATGAATATATTAACAACAAATCGATTTCATATTTTTATGTGATTTGTACTAACTCTTGATTATCGTATCATAAAATATTATCTCATTTATAACCCATGGAAGAGATACTTAAACATTAATTTTGTATAAAACAGTAAGTAATTAATAAAATAGGCCTATCTCAAACAAAAAAATAAACCACATTATACGATAGGGATGAAGTTGCATTTTTCTTTGTGCATCACCGGTTCACAGTATTTCTTATTTTTTCTTTTTGATCGGCATTGGTCGGGTCATTTACACAACCACATGCGTTATTTTTTTAATATTTATTTATTTTCAGCTGGTAAGAAGAAACCACAGAAGCCGCGACTGAAAACAGAATCTCAAATTAGTATAGTTGAAAAGACCAATTTATAGTAACATTCGAAACATTATTGGAAAGATCATCATTCTATATAAATAAAGGAATATTCATATATTCTGTTAACAGTTAAAAATTACTATTTTTAGCAACAACGTCAAGGTACACAAGGTTGTATAAAATATATGTATGTTTTATGTCTTAGCTTAATGTGTCATGTGTTGACAATATCATAGTTTACACAAAAGAGAAAAATAACCATAATTAAATGTATATTATGGACCATTCTAATCTTAGTGCTAGCGCGCACGGGTGACTTTTGTCGCCGTGACTGTTCCGTTACCTTTTTCCAGTCTATGGACATGTATTGAGGTACGGTCACGTTACAAGGTGACAGCGACGTGGCATTTTTGTATGTCGACTTGTGAACGAACCCGTGTCCAAACAGTCATATGGCGCTTCGTTTTAATAGCTGTGCACGCACGGATGTGAAAAATGACGCTATTGGTGCTTTCCAGCTTTACCACATAAACGGTTTAAGTCGCGTTTTTGCATCATTTCAGTTGATACAAAGTCTACGCGTTAATCCTCTTCTTTGAAATAAAAAAGTTTAAAAGCGCTGTAGTTATGTACTAACATATAAAACGAATGTTATTTTTTTGTCTCAATGCATGAATTTCCGGCATGATAAAATACATTTTTCTTCATACAGTAGTTCTACCGTAATTACAGTGCATCTGGTAACACTGAGCGTACTCCAATTTTTGTCATTGTGACACAAATCACCCCTGCGCGCTAGAGATTGTCGTCCGTCATGCGGACACTCCACTTTGAAAACGTGACGTGATAGTGACAGAAACGTTTTTGTCGCGGCGACAAGTCACCCGTGCGCGCTAGCATTTAGAGATTCATAGTTAAAACAAAAACTGTATATGTAAAATGAATGATTTAACATGTTTTGTATATATATATGTTTAATTGCAAATTGTTAATAATACTTATGGCTCTTCACGCACTTGCAGTTATGGATGCGCAATTATTAGCCCCAAAATTTAAGCCATAGATTTTAGTGCGAGCACTCGCGATGTTATAACTGCTATATTTTTGTATGAAGTATAACGTTTTAATTGATAACCGCGAGAAAGCAAATGCGTACTGGGCCTTAATCTGTATATTTAGTGGAATTCGTATCTAAAATAAGACTGATAAATTAGTTGTAATTGTTAGAACTATCTCGTCTTGACAAGGATTAAGCTTGTTAGGGAAAATTATGCGCCAGTGTCGTAAATTAGATGTTACAACCCTAATTAATTGTAATTCGTTTTTACCTCTTGCGAAATTCTTATTCCTATTTAGATCTAAGTTGAATCACAGATTTATAAGCACACTTAGGATAAGAAATTGTATTCAGTAAATTCCTGTAAACACTTTTTATTAGTTATATAATTATAGGTGTAGCGACTTCGTAGCCAAGTCGATCCGATATTTTGGCTATTTGACACCTCGGTTCGTATAATTAACCTTTTCATTTACTAATTTTATTTCACGTCGCAAAATAAACCTCAAAAATAAAAAATGTAGCCCCGAGGTCAAACCAGTAAAATAAAGATTTCTGCGAGGTTCAAATCGTCAGTACATCGAATATAAATATAAATATTTCAATAATTTGATTGGCATGCACTTAGAAAATGAAAATACATGTAGTAGATACCATAAGGTAGCCATTTTAGACTTTCATAAGATAATTTTGTACAAATATAGCTTAGATTCGACTAATCTGTATGCCTACCTCGAAAACGAAACATATTTTTTTAATAGATGTTCCCCATAACTTATTTGTTTATCAACCGATTTAGATGATTTTTATATAATTGAAAAGGGGATCAAAGTCCTATTTTAATATCATAGGATTTAGACCTTCGACTTTGATGATACACCAGGGAACTCCTCAAGTTGGTGTTCATTTTTGTTAAAAATTGTCTTGTTTAAAATATAAAACTAGTGCGTGTCTAACGTAACATTAAGTCATTGTATTTACATTAGAATATTGTAAGTTATAACTAAGTAATTAATAAGTTTAAGTATGTAATAATATTAACAAATCGATGTGTATATTTTTATGGTTAAGAATAAATACGAAATAATAATGAAATATTTTTATTCACGAATATAAAAAGTATTCCCTGGTTAGGTTAGGTTAGCCCCAAATAAATGGTATTATCGGCATGTGACGATGCACAGCATCTGTGAGAGGGCGTTGTATACTTCCGCTTGTTTTCCACCAATCACAGCGCTTTAAACTGATGACCTTGCCTTAACTCGTCATCGTTGTTCCTAAATTTTTCGGATAGCGAGGTAACATGGAGAAGATGCGGTGAGTCTAGTTTCAATCACTAGTTTACTTACCCTCATTACGGGGCGAGGATATTTTATTACAAAAACAATGTGTAATAGTTTATGCGCTTTAAAATCGGAGGGTCTCCAATACGCGTGCCATCTGGCACCGGGTTAAAAGCGGCTTACTGCAGTTACTATTGAGACCTTTCCTTTACAATCGCGTCTTTTAATTCATGAGTACATTAAAAGCCATTAGAGTACCTCAGTTTGATCCTGAACGCTCAAAGCGTTTGGAATGATTGCATATCGGGTCCATCTTAGATATACATTCAGTATCCGTTACTGAAAATAATACTCGGTTTCGTAGACCTGGAGTAAATTTTTTAATAACTTTTCACCTGTAATGTTTCTTCTGGTACGATGTTATCGCCAAAAGTATTATTATGGTGAGAGTATATTTGAGATTTCTCACCTTATTCGAAATTTCACGTAGTAGTCACAGACCTCTCATGGCGCAGTGTTAGTAAGCTTTACTATTGAGCCGAGAGGTCGCGGGTTCGTTCCCCGCATATGACCTTTACATTTGAACATAATTATTAGTTGCCTGGGTGTTAAATACCATATAATATATATGTATAAATCCAAAGCTTTACTTAGTGAATTAAAATGGTCGTTTATAAATGTGGGGACACACGCCCATACTTACTTTATTTAGTAATGAAATCATGCAAGTACTAACCACAGTACAAGCAACCATACTTACATACAAGTAACCATAGTACAAGCGCTGTTTAGTTTGGAATTAAGTGGTCGTGTAAATATGGGGATTTAACCCATATTTATTTTATTTAGTACTGAAATCTTTCACCCATATGTGCATATGTGTATATTAGTTTTTAAACATCGTACAAGTTATGCTTAACTGGAATGAAATATTCGCGTGTGCATATGAAGAAAAACCCCATATTTATTTTATGTACGGAATTATGCACACGATATGTAACATACGGTCACAACACCTTTAAAACCGCAAGGAGCGTATCCTGATCGATTTGTGTGAAGATTTGCGTAAAATTTATGTACGGAATTATGAACACGATATGTAATATACGGTCACAACACCTTTAAAAACGCAAGGAGCGTATCCTGATTGATTTGCGTAAAATCCGCGCAAGTTTTAATTTTATCTTCGACAAAGAGCCGCTATTGCTTTACTTTTACTTTACAGTATTGCTTTACTGCTCTAGATTCCGATCTGACGTTCTTGTGTCGCGGCACCAGAATATTATACTAACATTTTTGTAAACTGACTAGATGTTCGGGGCTTACTCCACTTCATGTCACGGGTCGTCCCGGCATGGTAGTGCCACCGGGATCGGGCCACAATGAAATAAAATGTTTGTTCGAAGGGAAAATTGTATGAAGCTTACAATCTTTTGTATGAAGCTTACACTCTTGATACTGATGGAGTAGACAGTTGGTTTCAGTGGTTTGAAATTGAAAAATGTATTGTCAAACAAAGCTTATTAGCCAGTATTTTCTTCTTGGCGAAGAGAAGGGAGGGCGAGCAGTATTGGTGACAGTGGCAGACCCTGAAGGCCTTCTCGTATCACGCGAATGCGCCTGTCATTCACCCCCTAAGCCCAAGCTTCTCGTCTCATTCTAAAACACAGTCGAATTAAAATGGGTCTTTATCAGCAGCTTCAACCCGAATTTTACGAGGACTGTACCCGAGCGTATCGGGAACAGTGGCAGAGCTACAGGCCTCATAAGCCCTTCTAATTTTCACGGGAATGTGTCTGCATTCGCCCTCAAGTTTGGCCTTGTGAAACAGTCTAATAAATTACCATCAGCGGTTTCAAATTTTCACGAGGGCTGTCCCCCGAGCGTATCCTGGACAGTGGCAGACGCTGTAGGCTCCATAGGCCTTTCTCGAGATTATTACGAGAATGCGTTTATTTACCCTCTATACTCAACCTTAAGTAACAGAGACAATTGAATTAAGCAGTGGCTTCAGTACAAAACTTACGAGGGCTGTCCCCGAGCGTATCCTGGACAGTGGCAGATGCTGTAGGCTCCGTAGGCCCTTCTCAAGGTTATCTTGGGAATGCGTCTGCCATTCACCCTCCAAGTTCAACATAGTGTCGGCTTAATGAAACATCATCCAATTAATAATCGTCAATAGCTTCAAATTTTACGACAGTCATTCCGAAAGCGTATTGGGGGAAAGCGGCAGACTGCTCAGACTCTGATGTGTCACAAAGACTCTGATATGTCACAAAAGATAAGAATCCAAGAACGATGGTGTGAACGATGATGTCGACGACGGGCAGCAACTCGGAGCCCAGTCTGATGTTGACGACTGGCAGCAACTCGAAGCCCAGTCATTTTACGAGCATATTTTTGTCAAGAGCATTGGCTCTTTAAGACCCTGCTGAACACTCTAAGTACATGATGTTCTTGAGGTTACTGACTGACAGAAACTAGATGCACAGTTTCTTTATGACACGTTTTTGACTAAAACATTGGCTCTTTAAGACCCTGCTGAACCAGGTCAAAGATATACAACACTAATCGGGCACTTTCAGATCCCTCAATTCCCTCGGAGGGCAGAGTGGATCGTTTAGCTCAATTTATTTCATACATACTTTCAACGCAACTTTTGTTACTAAGGTAACTGGTCCGTCGTTGGCTTTGTACTCCAAAGAACTTTGAGGTAGTGCTACTGTTCTGGACGATTTTCGTCTATCTGGTCACACTCGTTACTTCAAGCCCAGGTGTGGAGTACATGAGTTCAGGACGACTTTCATCTAACTGGTGATGTTCGTTATTTCAAGCCCAGATGCAAAGTAAAGGAGTGAGTGAATGTATATATTGAGATGTACTGTCATTCACGTGAAGTCAGTATTGAATCCAGGTCAGCAGATAATTGGGCCTGAAAAGTCTGCCGTTGACAGAGACAGATTTTCTTGGCAGTCAATGCAATAATCCGTATTATATATTCGCAAAGAAGGCGGACATCGTCACTAATCCCAAATGGAATAATCCGTGTTATATATTCGCAAAGAAGGCGGACATTGTCACTAATCCCAAGCAACTTGACATGATCTCTTTGATATCTACTATCTCATCGCGGATAGATTCTCACGAGGAAGGCAAGCAGCTGAGTAGCCAGCGCTGAGGACAAAATTCCTTTATTTGGATTCTCAGAAAACATTCATTCGCTTCCATACAAATAGAGTTATGAAAAAATTACGTTAGAAGGATAGTCGACGTCACACAGCCCATCCAGGATGTCGGCTTATTACTCGGACTGAAGGCATTACAAACCGATCAAACCCGCAAATAACGTTTAAACTTAAGTTATAGAATATTAAAAACATACAAAGCCTCATGGGATTGATGGGTTAGGTCAAGCTGTGGAATCGAATTTTAGATTCTTAACATTATAATTCCTAGAAGATACATTTTCTTACCAATCTATTTTATTGCTTAAAACATTATGTACTCGCGGGAGAGTCTTAATAGCAAAAGATTTAATTCAAATTTTTCTTAGTTAAACAAGTGTAAAAGCAATTTCCCTTCGTAATTTAGAGCAGAGAAATTGTCAATTGGTGTCCAAGTGCCATGGTTGTCTGAGGTTGTTTTAGGATAATCCACCGCGAAGGACATAAGGCGTCATGTGGGCTTGCAATCTGCTCTTGGCGTCAGGCCGACGACTACACTGCCTAGTTTTATTCGAGCCGTTCTAAAACCTCTACAACGATGCTTGTCATTTTGATTCCCATCTCTATGTAAAGCTGACGCAGGCTTAGACAGAGGCTATGGAGTTTCAATATCTAGGAATAAATAATATTCATATTCTTCGGAATCCTGCCAGTGGAAATTGGTATCATGGCCACACAAACTTGGCCGAGTGTAATAGTTAGTCTTTTATTACTATGAAAGCTAAGACACAAGCTGCTTCGTGAACTCTTGATAAAAACTCTATACTCTCTATACTCTATACTCCTCTACTCTATCTGGATAAAAACTGGGTTGAGATTGAGTTAACTGAGTACTTTTAAAAAGGTATCGGGATTTCATATTCTTAGTCATAGTTGCTGGTGTAACAAAAATACAACTCTTAAGAAAAATTCAATAATTTCAAAGTACTTGGTTATTTTTATCTCGTATAACTTATTATTACGATGATAAATTTTAGTATTGGATTTATTACCAATAATATTTACTATAATAGAATTATTTTATCATCGTGTGACTAGTTTAAATTCTTTCTGTGTGATTACAGCTTAATAATACTAATTACATCCACTTCACATAGCGTCGTTATCGCGTCACCAGGAGTTATAAACACGTCTCTCACAGATGCTGTGCATCGTCACATGCCGATAATAGTGCAAATTTTACATAAAAATAAAACTTGTATTATTGAGCATTGACGATGCACAGCATCCATTTCAAAGCTCCTGATGAAAGACTGCTATGACTGATTAAATGCCCCCACCGGCCTCCTGTGACTTAAACTCAGTAGATGGCGCTGCAGAGCACAAGGTTATCAGATTAAAGCGCTGTGATTGGTGGAAAACAAGCGGAAGTATACAACGCCCTCTCATAGATGCTGTGCATCGTCAATGCTCAATAATACAAGTTTTATTTTTATGTAAAACTTGCACTATTATGAACCAAATAATTCTACAAAAGCCCAAAGTAAGCAATCTGTTAAATTAACGTTTTTTTTTTAAAGTAGCTCGACAAAATGATTACTTGATGTAAAGTACGATGTTGTCCTGAAACAATAGCGACTATTGACAAAATGATTACTTGATGTAAAGTACGATGTTGTCCTGAAACAATAGCGACTATTGGTGACAAATTCCATCGGCGGTCGTCGCCTTTATGACAGAAATGGCTGGAAAATTTTATATTCGTGCGTAAAAAGATTTACTTTGTTGTCAAGTCGCACCTTACTTCACAAATGAATTTATATGCGGGCCAATCACCTAATATACTCACATTTGTTTCGCATTATCACTGTTTTGTATCACACATGATAAACTATGATAGAATAACTAGATATCATGTCGTATCATCATAAAAATTAACTGCAAGTGACAAATAAAAGTTTATGTGGTCTTCGGAAAGGAATATTTTCTATGGAACGGATATTTCGTATCCTGGGTTGCCAAATTTCATAGACACGAATTGTTATTGAGAACGTAATTAAGTTTTAAGTTGTGCCTAATAATCTTAAATATAATTGTGATATTACTTTTGTGTATAATATATTATCAATTATTAATTATTTTATTATAATATGTCAGTGATTGACCGGTTACCCTAATGCAAATTACAATGCTATAAAGTTAATAATTCAATTGCATTCATCATAATTTTACTTTTATAATTTTAAAATCTATATAATATATATTCTTCTGCTACTGTGTTCTTGAGCAAGTCTGCCAAAGTCACATATACATATAGAATATTTTACAATTATCTTGTATTCTTCAATTATAGCTTTAATAATATAGCGCCCCCTGTTAAAACTGTTCAGGGAGTTTTTGTTCAGGGAGAGACTAAATACGCAGCGTACTTGCACCGTTTCAAAATAAAGGATAGCCCCGAGTGTGCTTGTGACACGGATATCGCGGAGACAGTCTTCCATGATTCCACTCCTAGATTCGACTCTTCCAGGTACGACCTTGAGTGCTGTACTGGAGTTAAAGTTGGAATCGATACCTTACCCACTCTGATGCTAGATGTGGAGCATCGCAAAGCCTTCCTTGCTTTTATAAAGGACGTTGCAAAAAGAGCTAGGTTAAGGAACTAATGAGGCACAAGACATAGACAATAAATTGAATCTAGCTACTGTTCTCAAAACCAACATCCTCAAAGTAAACCTCAATTTTAATTTCAAATTATCAATTATTATTATTTTAAATTAGCTGCTGATCGTTTTACAATTTAGCTTTTTCATTATATTAAATTATTATACAAACAATTTATATTAAATTATAAATTACTTTTAAATATTTATTTAACTTTTTAAATTCTGACGTATTGTGCAACATACCCGAAATTTCAGCAAAATATTGCAAAAAACTTTTTTAGTAGGGTACGTCGTGTTGGAGTAAGAAAAATATAAAAAGAGAAGGCAGGAAGAGCACTGAGTTAAAACTATTACTAGAAGACACAAGGTCCCTGATCTGAGTTAGGGTCGTCGATAAGGAAATAAAAAAAATCACAAGGTGTATGTGGTCTTTTTGTTATCTGCGTTATATTGTCATTACCTACTTTTCTTGGTCTATGTTTCCTTATTGTATGTTGTCGATAATGTTGTCGCTTGTCGGCTTAGATGTGGTCATATAAATCAATTTTAACCATAGTAATAAATTTCCTTGAACCTAGAAACTTGTTCTCATTACAACTATTATTTATAATCATGTATGCACAAAGCAAACTACATTAGTACGTAAAAAACTGCCACAGTTACATTATATATGGCCAAATTACATAAGTTTATAAATTAAAACAAAAACCGCCACATAATACTTTACGATCCCGCCAAAAACTCCAAATTTACTCCAAAAACTCAAGAATTCAAAAATTAAAATAATGAACGTAATGCTTACAAAAAGTTTACTTAAATACAATGATAAAACGCGCATGCTTACATGCAACTAAAAAATAAAGCCAAAGTCGTAACAATTTTAATTCGGGATAAACTTTACAAAAAAATTATGTACATAATAATTAATGACGTTTTACTTGTCACTTGCATTTAATTTTTGTTATTGAACAAGATTGCATGATATAACTTATCGTGTGTAATACGTTCCGTAAGGTAAAACAAAAAAAAAATGTTTGCAAAAGCCCCTTGCAAAATACGCATCTTTAGGAATTTTGTCAGAAAACACAAAGATGAGTTTTGTCGTCGTAAGTAGCTTTTATTCTGTTTGCCTTCACTCGTACTTTTATAGGATTTTGGTTAGAATAAGCGAAAAGTAAAATTTATTTTTAAAAAGTTATTTAACCGTACCTAAGAGAATGAATGAATGAAAAGAAATGCCTGGTAGAAAGTTGATGGGTATTTATCAGTATTTCATTGCTCAAAAAAATAGTGAGAACTGTTCGTGAAATAAAGTCAGGTGTTCCCGCCGCCGAACGATATTCTAACAAAAAATTACTCGCTCCAGAAACCTATAGAGAACGACGTATTACATTAGATTTACAGCGCAGACGTATGGTAGAATGTCAATCGATCAAAGTAGTGAAGAGGGTCAGACAAAGCTGAATGCTAACCGTGAGTACCACGCTCTTTATCAGGAATCGGCATAGTTAACTCGTCGATGTTGAATTTCAATACATCTACTATTTTTAATATCTTTTCTTTTTTAAACCTCTGTTTTTCATAATTATATGAAATTCCACGCGGACGGAGTCTCGGGCACAACTAGTGTTATATAATACGGTACAGTAAAATGAAGAAAAAGAACACACATCCAATAAATAAGGATGTAGGTACAAAAAAATTAAATTGTAATCTTATCACATGACAAATTTTTAAATTAAAAAAATGGAATAGCAAACTTGCTTACTTACATATTTGGCATTCACGTGATATTAACATAATATGCATAAAAGCCAGTTCCATTTCAACCCGCGACGAAACCTGTCCGTATTTATTGTTACGTAATCAGTAGGTGGTAGTGTAGTTTAGTGAAACGGCGCGACGTAAACATAATGCCACTATAAACATTGAATACAACAATATATATCTATACATACATATACAGATACAGAATGTAAAAATAGAACGATATTGTTCATATATAAAAAAATTAATGAGATTAGTCAGTTTGAATGCAATAATTTTTATCTTATATATAAAAATCTAATGTGCGTCGATCGTTCATAGCTAAGTTAGGATCCGATAGGTGGCGCTGGGATCGAGCCATTAACTATCGAAAAGTACAGTACAACGTCTACCGGCCCAGCTAGTAAATATGTAATAATAATACAATAAAAGAAAATAGGACATGGCGGAATGTATGAAAGGATTCATGGATTTGTTTACAGGAATAGTGAAGAGCGGTGTTAAACCTTTCTGCGTACATGGCTACAGGAGTACGGTTATTACGTGATAGAAAACAACCATGTTAACATCGCCTGCACACGATGAGTCCGGCTAAACAACAGGTCACCATTATTGCTAGATCAGGAGGTTCCCCCAAAATTCACGAATTTTTAAGGAAAAATTAAAGGGTACAAAATGTATAGAGAGATATGCAGGGTGTAATAAAATAACTCAGAGTATCTTTTAAAGGTACTTACTATGAACTTGGTTATTTTTTTTACGTGAAACAAATGAAAAATATTTTTTTCTTAAAAAAAAATATCACTTAAGCAACATTAATAAACTTCAGGGGTTTCATTTTTCAGGGGGTCATTTGAGTTCTTAAGATGAAAGAAGACATACTAAAATGTTAGTTAACTGTTTGAAGTAAAAAAAAACTGTTTGCTTGAAAAATTTGCTTTATTAATTCCGTTACTTAATATAATTCTATAAAAGTCGTTCCATCCGTCTATTCACCCTTCGCTTTTGTAATAAACAGAAAATATTACAAATTATACGGAAATAATAATACAAATAATACATGTTTGTAGTTATTTACTTTGCAATGTTGTATTGTGATATGTAAGATAGCGTGCGATGTTAATAATTTCCGTTTCTATTATTACTGATTAATTTTTTTTCTTAATTAATATTTACATTTTATTATTTTTACGATACAAAGGTGTGTTCCGGCAGCCTGTACTTGAGAACCAGTCCTCCCACTAGGCTTAAGATCAGGTGAGATTGTGGCCATAACACTATAGCGCTATATAGGTATACCTGTAAAGAAAAAAAAAAGTGAATATGATCTCAAATGGTCAAGTCGTTTAAAAGTAATTAGACTAGTTTCTACCTTCAACCTTTCTTCATTTCAGTGGACTTCAGAATTGGGTCTTTACCAGGATAAATTGTAACTTGTGTTAATCCAGGTGTCAAATTTTATTGAAATCCGTTCAGCCGTTTTTTTCTTGATTAAGTAACAAACATACAAAACTTTCACATTTATAATATTAATAGAATAATGTATGTACATGTTCAGGTGAGATTACAATTTTAGTAAGTTTTTATTTTTATTTATTTAGGATTTAGATTTACTTTCTGCGTTTTAAAGCTCGAACTATCGGATAGCATACTGGCCTGTTTTCACTGTATTACCATCCATTACCTCGTTAAGAACGCTATTAATATGACATTTGTGTAATTATTAACATATTTATCTGTAATGGTAGTTCTATTACTCTGCTCAATTCGAAGGACATGTACAACGATTAAATACGTTTATTCTAACAGAAATATTTCGCCTTCACCGCGTATACGGGTATTTTATCATAGCAAGCTTATTATTCCTAAATTTTCCATAAATAAACAATAACCTATGCGTATTCACTAGACAAGCAATATCGAACTAAAGTCTATATATCTTTTTTTAGATCTTCTCAAAAATGCGGGTCGCGTGACGCGGACCTCACGGTATTGAGCATTTATTATTATTACTCACACAAACATAAATCTTTCAAAGAGTATGCGAAATATATATAATACCGGTTTTTTTAACTAATTATATTAATTTATAAGAAAATGCAGAAGTACTTAGATTGTTTCTTAAAATAGACTTGACTTTTTTTTTAATACGGCATAATGACGACTCTGTCTGGTAATAAGCATTCCATCAATACAATTCAATCCAAAAATTGCCAGATGCGTGTCGGGCCACGTGCAGTGTAGGGTTCCGTAGTTGCCCGTCACAATAAATATGCAGTTTATAAGTTGTACGACTATTACTCGTTAACTTGTAAAGCCTACTAAGCTATAAATAGCAGTATTCCTTTTAACTTCATTATATATACTACTACCACGAATTTTTTCACATATCCAAACACAACAAATTAGCTGGCGGGAGGACGACACTTGAATGTAACAAAAATTACTACTTTAAAGCTTAATATTTCGCAAACGGATCCCTGAATCGAAATTTGTTTTCACACTCCCGCAATAATTTTGAACGACCTACTTAACGATACCATCGGATAAACGAGAAAAAAAAATCCCAGTTTAAGTGTAGGGGCAAAAAATTTTGTTTCAAGATATTTTTTTGTACCACTTTGTCGGCGTGATTGCCCATACCATAACCCCATACCAAATTACAGCTTTCTAGTACTATGAATCTCTGAGCTAAGCCGCGGACAGACAAACGGACATGGCGAAACAATATAACGGACTTCGGAACCTTAAAAAGAATTTAAACCACTGAGCGATAGGCAATCCATCGGCCAGCCTCTTGTTGATCACGAAACTCATCAAACCAAAAGTATATAATATTGCCGGGCTTACTATGTGTATAGTGGTTATGGCTCAGTCGAGTACAGATTCCTGCCGTACCATTTGATAACTGCTTATCACCGTTGATCTCGGAGCGTGAGACGTCTAAGCGTAATATTTTGCCGAGTGTTACTGCTGGTGTACGGCGATTGCGATCTGTTCTCAAACTAATGTCATGTCCTACCGTACCTTACCCACTTACCCTACATTACGAGTATAGTAGGTAGCTAAAAGGATCTGTCTTGTCGCTTAACTTGGCTACTTGATTTTAAGACCATTCTCTATTACTTGATGCTTACTTATTCACTGCGCCATAGAACTTCTATTGTAACATAGAATTCGTTGTCCATAGAATGTTACATAGAATACATGATATTTTAATTTATCATGATTCACTTGTGTTATTTTTATTCCACAGGCGTAACTTTAGGAGACAAGTTCAGTTTTTGCAATATTTTCAAACATCAAAAATTTCAATTTTTTTTTTTAAATAAAAGTGTGTATAGAAATGACTTGTGATTCAAATAATTATTTTATATAACATAATTATTCAACCAAGTTTAAAATCTCCGGTAATTCACGTGGCGTTTATATAACATATTTTAATATAAATTAATATTTATTTTAAATTAAAATGTTGAAAGGAGTCTCATCAATTGCACTAGTCTATTTTATTTATAAAATAGATTATATATTATCTAGTATGTAATTTTACATTTCTTGTTTATACAGTGATAGAAATATCATAACCGTTGACAGTTAAAAAAACTCAGTTTACTTCAAAGGTACTTTCGCTTCTATGATTTATAAATTAAAGTAGATATTACAATAACTTCAATACTCTTACTTGTATATAAAGGAAGAAATATTTCTGCAAAGCTTTCATTACTACAGGGAAAGTAATGGAGAGTGGTGTGAAATTAAGAATAAATTAAAATAGTATCAAAACAATTTACAAAAATGGTGGATACTAATAATATCAATGTAAAGCAAAGGAGAGACAGAGGACGATCGTTAAGCGTGTCTGCTAAAAGTAACGTATGATTTTATATACTTTTTACGGAAATTACCTTTTTTTTGTTCAAGCCTAGTATTAGCAGTATTGGAATATTGAATGACAATAAGTACAAAATGTTATAAGGAGTAACCCTTTTACAAAATAATAAAGCAAAATCATGAGATCATTGGAAATCAAAGGTACATACTTAACAATAAACATTAGGGTATAAGGTGGCTACGTTGAATCGCTAATTCCCTTTCTAGTGTGAGCGTGTTACCATCGCAAAGTACCAATAGTCACTCAGCATCAAATCCAATCAAATTCAGTAGTTCCTATACTATGCAGTACAAAATATGTAAAATTGGTTAATGGAACCATTGGTTACAAAGTAATCCCAGTTTTGATCATAGTATGTAACTATCATGTCAACACTTTTTTTACATATATTAATATTTAACCACAATCTCTACTGCTACGTTACGCTCTACGCTAATTCTGGAAATGGGGCTTCCTCAAGTCAAACTGCCGGTTGCAAACGAAATTAGTTTAGTAATATATTTTCAAATTTATGGTGGTAGCTATAGAGCCCGATAGTAAGAAAGCCATACCGCCGTATTAAGATTTCATATAAAAGTTTCCCTCACCATAAAAATTTAAGTTCACTGTAGGTTTTAAACCAAAAATCCTTTCAAACCTCATTTAAATCACATAACAGAAAGTTCATGATAATGGACTGTTCGCTTCATCGCATTTCAGAATCAGCTAATCATCTAATCATCCTCGGCCGTTTTATTTGCAAAAGACGAGAATCATTAGTTTTGGACTTAACAGTACTGACCATTAGACACAGAACGGTCATTATTCCAAACACATAAATTATTAACAAGCCCCAATCAGAATTCATCAATTTTAGTATTGTTATCTGAAAGCTCTCCAAACATATTGAAACCGTTTGAGATTTACAAAATTTATTCACTATAATGCTCAACATCATCCCATGGATTACAAATCGATCACATTTCGCAAACTGAGCACGATCGTATCGAATCACGTTCGGTTCGAACCAATTATGAAGTTAAATTGAGAGAAAACATGTTGATTTATGTTTTAGAATTTAGATTTCATGAAAGTTAATCGCTTTAACCCAGGTTGTAGTAATATGGTTTTGAGGTATAAAGTTGAAATCATTGTCGAATACTAAATAAGGTTTATAGTCTCATACTACTCTAAGAAACTCAAGCTATTAGATTAATATAATAAAGAGATCCTATATATTCTTCATGCTATAAGTCCACTTACTGACCATATAATTGGTCCTGTAAAGGTACTTCCGGGGATTTACAGAATTTATATTTGACACAAAGGAATGGTTTTTGGCATTGATTATAGAATAAATCCAAAAATAACAACTTCAAATTCATGTCGGGAATCTATACACCATATGGGGTAGCAAGTGTTCACAAAATAAAAGTTCTTCGCGTAAACATCATAAACACGTGCCGTCCCGCGATGGAGACGTTGGAGTCTAGGAAATATGATGAGAATATAATTATAAACAATATTTA
Organism: Saturnia pavonia; assembly: GCA_947532125.1. Taxonomy (NCBI): domain Eukaryota; kingdom Metazoa; phylum Arthropoda; class Insecta; order Lepidoptera; family Saturniidae; genus Saturnia; species Saturnia pavonia. Next base: position 17,149,524 of record OX383906.1, read on the forward strand.
CGTAAAAGTGTAATAGTGTGGAACCCTCAAGAACTAATCTTTCCTTGTTCGTTTTTGTTTGCGATTTCTAAAAAGTTTATTAGTATATGCAGTGCAACGAAGTATGGGATATTGCAATCATATTTGACTAGTGTTAATCATTCATCTAAAATGCTTTTCATATTATATATAAGCAAGCTAAAACACAATCACATCCGATATTAACTGATAATGTGATCAAAGATGACGCTAAGCCTAGAATAGTAACCATTTCTTGATTGCGACTCCCGAAATACACTGATAAATGTCTGGTTACAGATGTGCAAAAACCATAAAATGCTTTAGCCTAGTAAATTACACCATCAATTTAATATATTGTCAATCTTATCAATATCAATTTGTATTAGAAATAATTGTGCTGAACGTTGATATCTATTAAACGAGAATGTGTCTTTACAGAGTTCGGTTTCGGCATCCGTCATGTGCAGATGATATGCATGTGCTTTTCTATGATAGCGCTCTTCATTGCAAGAAGCAGTCTGGGCGTTGCTATCCTAGCCATGACTGACGTATCGAGGCGGAACGATACCAACGTAGAGGTATGTTTTGATAGACATATATAGTTAAAAAAAGAACTTTATTACTATAACTTCTTCTTTGTGCATTTTTATGGATATTTGATTTAACTGCAAAAGTTCGGACTGAACATAGATATTCTTTTTTTTTCGTTGACCAAAAAAATTTCGTAAAATGCTTTGTGCAATTTATTTCCGGCATCTGTCCTTCCGCCTACCTATAATTTGGGAGTACTGAAGCGAATACTTCAAGCGAGTACTGAAGTCTTACAAGTAAACGCAATCCTTGCGATCTAGGCGTGTAACTTGAAAACATAAAAAACTGCGTTTTCATAGAGCAAATAACTAAATTTGTACACTCCAAAGCGCGTTAAAAGATTACTTCTTCATACATCTGATACTATACCTGAAAGTAAAAAACAGTAAATATACTTATTCACAAGAATGCTATAAATATATCCAAATTAAGATTAAAATATTGTGTTCCTGTTTCACTGACTAGTATTTCTAACAAATATATATCTCACATTGCTAATTTTTGTTATGACTAGAAGAATTTATGGTCTAATTTTATGAATAAACAATTTACAATTTCCTTCTTCTTTTGACTTTTTGAAGATTATGAACGTATAATTATCTTGTCCGCTTTTTAGCATCAAAAGTAGCTAAATAATTTAGCAAAAACAATCTTTATGATTATTTTTATTTCATAAACTGAACTACTAACTAGACCAAGTATGCATTACAGGCTTAAAAAAACATACAATAATGAGGCTAACGAAGTTGTAAAATGATTTGTCATTTCTTTAAATTATTTTATCATAACGTAAATTAAAATAATCCATAAAACAATGAAACGTATTCACTTATAAAACTTTGTTTACATAACTAATAACTTTGAAACGTCTTAGCTTGCTACTATTAAAGTAAAAAGTTATGATATCATATACAAATGGCATTTCATTTCATGCTTTAAATAAATATGAAATATTTGAGATGCACGGTCATGAAATGTTAAGCTCACAAATTAACGGTTTTTTCAGCATCTTCTGCTATTATAAGATTTTTTGTCTTACTTTCTTTATACATGCTTGGAGAAATTACAACCACGTGCATTGCTTAATCAACAAATGTACCTTGTAAAAGATGACAGAAATTGTTGGAAAAAAAATTAACCTTAAAATTTGTCTTATTTCCATCATAATGTATTGTGTTTTACTTTGGTACAATGATGTGTAAGAGTTCTGATTATATCCATACGGTTTTTCTTTTTGTAGTGGAAGCAAAATTTGTCTCTTTTTAATAATGTTTATTTAATCAGATGAATTAGAAATTGAAGATGAAGAAACATGAAGACGACGTTGGTAAGGTCCCCTGTCCAAAGATGACGAAATAAAAGAACGGTGGGAGGTTTATTTTGAAAAGCTAATGAACGAAGATAATAAATGGAATGGTGTGCTTGAAAAGGTACAAGTAAATATAGGTTTAGTGAGGGAAATCAGTATGGATGAAGTAAGAAAGGCAGTCCAAGGTATGAAACATGGAAAGGCTATGGGCGCCGATGTTATACCAGTAGAAGTATGGAGGTGTTTAAAAGAAGATGGATGTATGTGGCTGACTTTATTCTTCAATAAGTTGTTGCATGAAGGCGGGATCCCACAAGAATGGTGCAATAGTTCGCTAGTGCCCATCTTCAAGAATAAAGGTGATGTACAGGACTGCAACAACTATCGAGGGATAAAGCTCATGTCACATAGTATGAAGGTATTGGAGAAAGTAATAAAGAGGAGTGAGATTACTCTAAACCAGTTTGGGTTTATGCCAGGTCGAGGAACAATGGACGCCACTTTTGCACTACGCCAATTGTGCGAAAAATACAGACGTGCACACAAGAACTTGCACATGGTGTTCATTGATCTGGAGAAAGTGAGGTACCTCGGGATGTACTGTGGTGGGCCTTGAAAGAGAAAGGTTTGCCCGGGAACTGTGTAGATTTAATTCGTGCTATGTACAGTCAATCTCGTACCTACGTCCGGTCGGCTGCTGGCAATACTGACGAGTTCAGTATGGCTGTAGGTTTGCACCAGGGATCGGCTTTAAGTCCTTACCTCTTCCTGTTGATTATGGACGCTCTTATGTCGGACATGCAGGAGAAGGCAACTTGGTGCATGCTATTTGCCGATGACATTGTTCTTGTCGGTAAAGATGGACCTGGGATCCATAGCAGATTGGAGAAATGGCAACAGAAGCTGGAGAATGTTGGCATGAAAATCAGCAGAACCAAAACGGAATATATGTTCTGCGATTTCGGCGGTCTCTCCAGTTCTGGAGCCATAGCGCTTAATGGCGCGCTTCTCCCAGTCTACTCCGACTTTCGGTATCTCGGTTCACTCCTGAAAAGCGATGGTGAAGTAGATTGAACGGTTAAGCATAGAATTAACACTGGATGGATGAAATGGCGGCAGGTCACGGGAACAATCTGTGACTCCCGCATTCACCTTAAATTTAAGGGGAAGATATATAAAACCATCATTAGACCTTGCAGTCTTGTATGGATCAGAATGTTGGGCCACAACAGCGATGAATGAAAGACAATTGCATGCAGCTGAGATGAGAATGCTAAGAGGGAAGTGTGGTGTTACACGAATGGATAGAATAAGAAATGAGTACATAAGAGGAAGTCTGAAAGTGGCACCGGTAACTGAAAAACTGTGTGAAAATCGGTTGTCATGGTATGGACACGTGATGCGAAGGAATAAAGAAAATGTCGTGAGGAGGGTTTTATGTATGAATGTTGATGGCTATAAGAGTAGGGGAAGACCAAAGAAACGATGGATGGACTGTGTGAATGATGATATGGTTAGAAAGGGAGTGAATACCAAGATGACGAATAATAGAGAAGTATGGAAGAAAAAGACATGTTGCGCCGATCCCAAATAAATTGGGATAAGGGCAGGAGAATGATGTATCAGATGAAATTTGATGCCTTTGTTATTTTCCTCTTCTCAGTCGTTTCGTTCTTAAGACAGCGGTCATGGTTTTAAAATCTTGTCATGGATTGCTAATATTTGTCTCGTGACATCTTACTAAACGTTTTAATTGGCCCTTAGTCTAGGACACTCACGCAATGAGCCTTCTAGAGCAGACTTATTCTGATCTGTCAATCACATGGGTGCCTATCTGTGCATTGTTTTGCATTCCACTCTACCTTCTAAGACCAAACGCTCCAAAAAATTATGGTTTCGAAGTGACACATTTCGAACAGTTTCCTGGGAAATCATAGGACTGTTAATTACAAATAAAGTTAATTTTCACAATTATTTACTAAATTAGTAAACTTTTAGTTGCCACCAATTTAAAATTGCACACCTGATTTCGATGGCAGACGTAAAACAAACTTTGATGTGTCGATCTATACTGTTTTTATTTCTTATTTGACATAGAGGATGCCTTTTCAACTTAGAGAAATGGACGTATTTTGTAGGAGATATTCTATTGTTACGAGGCATTAAAATTTTTATTGTACGCATAAAATTATTACGGTACCCTGTCTATAATTTTATCCATAAAGATCTTGAAGCCTCAGATGAATTTTATAGCTACACCGGGCATGGTACCCACAGATATCACTTAACGCATTTATAATGATATTTATAGAAAAAATATAGAGTGTGAACATCTTAATACTCCGTTTGCTGTAAAAAAGTGCGGTATTTTCAGATAAAGAAGTGGAAAAATTGTTGCTAATTTTGTATTATCAGCGCAATGGAACTTTTCACGAATTTTATGTTTAACTTGGCATTCATGTTTATTTATTTACTTAAACATTTAAAATAAAATTATGTAAATTAAACGTACTCATTTTTATTTACAGACAGGTATACTGATTAATAAGTCCTCTTGATAATTTATGACATGATTAACTAGAATCTTATCAGATACTTTATCATAGTATTTAAAAACGTCAACGAGTCTACAAATTCAATATAGTATCTTACATTAGAATAAAATTGTACGAATAAATTTACTTAATAAAATTCTTAAGAATTGCTGTCAGACAACGCACAGCCTCAACCAGTGGGCGACAGATAGTCCCACACAGCTAGCGTTTACATAAAATGCATCACGCTGGTAAAATATCAGAAAAACAGGATATATTTTGCCATAATACACAAAGAAATCTGATCTACCGTCAGGTTTACTTTGATGATATTTTCTTCCATATGCAATTTCATTTTAAACCTTTTTATTTAGGTTGGTTGATAATTGACGTTTAAGAGAGCGAATGAAAAGTATCGCTTGACCGAAACTGTAACACGCTTCGTGTGGTGAAGGCTTTTGACCTTCATTTTTTTAACAATCTTTAAATTTATCTACCACTGTCTCCGATTTCAATATCAGTCCTGATGTAAAGTGGTTGCGACCCAATCGGACACGATTGTCGCATCTTACCACCCAGCTGAAGAAATAATATATAAAGCTTAGATAATGAATTTTACAAAATTCTTTCTTAGCGCTCACCTAAGCGCTTAATAGTTTTTTATCTATACTAATATAATAAAGCGGAAAAGTTTTTTTGTTTGTTTGTGTACACATAAAGTCTGGAACTACCAGTCGGATTCGAAAAAAATATTTTTATGTATGATTTCCAGATTCACGTGGAATAGTATAAGCTATCAAGTATTAGGTTATACCTCTCAGATAGCCTTAAATATTCATTTTTGTTAAGTTAGTCGTAATAAATGGTGCACTCTAGCTGCTTTATCCGCGTGCACTGTCATAATAATTAGTGGATACGTAAACATAATGTTCTACAAAAATATTGCTACCAAGTTCGTCTACAAAAACTCCATAATACCATATGTCTATCTCTTATACATAAGCCACAATAAGGTATTTTGTGACTAAGTTTAAATGAAAATTAAAAGGTGATTTATGACCATTATTATTAATCCTTACGAACTAAACAATTACTTCATCACTTCATCACAATAATTCAACACTCGGTTCGGGTCTACTATGACTATAGGTGTAGTGGTACGAACGAGACGAATGACGTGTGACGCATAACCCTGATCGCCCGATAAAATATTGTTTATACTGTAGTGTTGTAAATCATCAATCAGCTATTTCTTTTAAATTATACCCGGGTGAAGCCACGGGGCACAGATATTATATTAAAAAGGATTTGCTTACAGGTATACGAATGGGATAAGAAGACACAAGCCTTAATTTTGTCATCGTTTTTCTGGGGTTACATGACAATGCAGATACCTGCAGGATTGCTGGCCAAGCGTTACGGTGGGAAACTCATACTTCTGGTGGCTCTTCTCGCCAATGGTCTAATCTGTCTTATTCTGCCTACAGTCGCTAGTTTTGTAAGTAAAATATTTCTGGGAATTTTAAATTTTTGGTTGAGTGTATGTGCAGTTTTTGAATAATACATACAATAATACAATACAAATGTTCATCAAATTGCAGGGTGGATGGGCAATGGTGTGCTTCTGTCGCGTGCTGATGGGTCTTACCCAGGCTTGCCTGTTCCCAGCGAGTCACACACTGCTTGGGAGATGGCTGCCAGCGAACGAACGAACCACCTTAGCTGGCATTGTTTATGGAGGTATTATTCTGAAGTCATCATCAGATAAAATTATTTTAGATTATCACACATTGTTATTTATGACAATAATCAATAAATCCGAAGTCTAATCTTTCCAGTCGTGTTAATTTCACAAAAATGCTACCAATGTTATTTTTAAGTAAATAGCATGTTTCAAATTAATTAAAATTTCCGTCATCTTATACCGTTGTTAATTTTGGATAATTTTGTGTTACAAAAACTTTAAAGGATAACTCGACTTGACTTCAAATGACATAATAATGAATAAAAAAAGGATAGATGAAACTTTTCTACTTAGCCAAGGGATCTCGCTGAAGACGTAGTTACTAACTTAGATACTATCAGATTAGAATGCAAACGACGTAATGAGTTTGAGTTTGAGTAGTGCAACTTGCATTCGGTATAGTAAGATTGTATGATAACTCATTTAAACTTTTGTACTTAAAACTTCTGTATCTCCGTGATGAGCAGATACTCGTACTATTGAAAATAAAAATTAGTGACCAAATATACTACTACCGTTAATTCAAATTTCAATATTTATTATGATTATATACTTACTACCCGTGCGCAATAAGTTGAGACCTGGGGGCGGTGATACCACAGACGCATTGTTGTACTGTGCACAAAAAGATATCACAACAAGCTTCCACCCGCGACTTCGTCTCTGCTATTTTTTTAATGTAGCGAGTGTTGTACTCGGAACATCGCCACCTTATATTTATTATACTTGAGCTATTACAAGCGTGCGAACTGAGTCCTAAAGATTTTTTATCAAATCTTTCGCTTGCACTTATATGCCTTATGGAACTGCGCTGGTCTCTGTGTAACATTAAAATGGCTTTGTCAATAACAGGTAATAAGGGAGAGGTTAAGAAAATAATGCAAAATATTATTTAGGATTTATTTAGGAGTTTATGTATGTATTTATTATAATAATATTATCATTAGTCATCGTCACTGATAAGTGGCTCTACTCCTTCTAATTCGGGTTCTTCGTCGCTACTGAATCCTGCACTTTCAGAAGAGGAATCTGACTGCAAATTTATTATAATATGTGAAAATTAATGAGTTTGTTAAAATACCGTAAAATTAAAAAAGTTTTCGTCTGGCCTTCATCCAGACGACTCTATAATTGCATTATTCTTAATAGTTATGTATTAGATTTAAGAAGATTTAAAGTATGGAGTAGATTTGTAGTGCGTTCATTAAAGCAATTTTGAAATGAATCTGCAACTTGACCTGGAGGAAAAATACCAAATTAAATGAAAATGAAATTGTTTTAAATTTATGTAATGTTTGCTCGTCAGCTATTTATTGTTTATTGAAAAATCTACAACACAAATAGTATAAAAGTAAATTTTCAATATTTCAAAATTATTCAATATCATATCTTTTTCAGGATCTCAAATGGGTACCATTATAGCCATGCCAGTGTCAGGACTTATGGCAGATACGGCGATAGGTTGGAAACTTATTTTCTACAGCATATCAGGGCTCATGTTCGTGACTGCAGCCATTTGGTACTGGTTCGCAGCTAGCACACCAGAGGAACATCCCATGATGACAGAGGAGGAAAAGTACTATATCGATATGGGATTAAACATGACAACTTTGCAGACAAAGGTATTTTTTAAGAATCAAAGAATACTTTATTTAATTTAGGCCCCAAAAAGGCACTCATGAACATCAAACACTGCTACCGATTTGGAAAACTTCTCAGTCATCGAGAAGAACTTACAAGAAACTCGTTTTTTTTCCAACTGTACAAACAATATTTACAGTAAATAATCACATTAATAATTTAATGGATGCACAAAGAGGGAATCACTTCCAGACATCACTATCATTCACATAATGATCCACCCTATACTAACCTTTCCACAGTAAAACCTGCTTGACATGGATCTTGAACTCATTATCTGGGAAATCAGTAATGTGTTTCGAGATCTTATTATAGAACCGAACACTATTACCTAAAAAAACTTTTATTAGTCTTGCTAAGTCTAAAACACGGTATGATTAATTTATAAGTCTATTTATAGTATTAAAACTGTGTCAGTTATTGAAAAAATCTAGCTTGTCAAAGTTTTTACGAATACACATTAAATTATCATTAATGTATTGGAAGGACTAGGTTAAGATATTGAATTCCTGGAAAGACTCACGAGGTCTCATGTTGTATATTGTTCGAATTGCTTGCTTTTGTAATATAAATATGGTGCTTACCTCAATTGCTGAACCCTATAGCAAAATACCGTAAGATATTAAGCTATGGAAGTAAGCGAAGTAGTAGACTAACCTAGCAGTGGAAATATCTGTTAATTGGCGAATCTTACGTACTGCGTATGCAGCAGGGCCAAATCTTCCCGCCAGTGTTTATCTGTAGACACAACTGTAATTTTGAATCAACCATAATACCCAAAAAGACAGACAGACAGACTAATATTTTCAAAAAAGTACCACGTCACCACTGTTCTCAACCACTACAAATCATTTTTATATACTAGAAACAAAAACGGTCCCAGAATCGAGTCCTGAGGAACACCGATTCTGGCTAATGATCCCGAGGAGGTTACCCCATTTATACTTATTTTCTAACAGCAGTCTTATCATTATCTAAGAGACAGATTTTCATGCAGGGCAATAAGCTTCAAACTTGTTTAACGTACAGTGGTATAATTGTCTGATTTAACACATACATTCAGTCAAAAAAGTATCGGGAATGGAGGATTTGTTTATGGTTCCAAATTTTATTTTATTTTATTATATTGGTATAACTGTTTGTTCATTTTGGCGTGGAGTTTGAGTTGCATCTGTCATTTAGATTAAATACATTGCTGTTTTTAGTTAGATCATATCTAGTGTGTACTGCGAATTTCCTAATAGATCAAACATCGAACAAATAGTTTGTCTTAAATCTTGCATCGCCAATGGATTTATTAAAAATTATAAGAAACCCTTTGGCCTTTACAGTGACAAATAGTTTGTTAATCATATAATTATATTAGATTTTACTTTCAGGGCCATCGTCCAACACCGTGGAAGGAGATGTTCAAGGCTGGGCCACTGTGGGCTATCACCGTGTCTCACATTGGCTCTGCAGTTTTCTTCGTGCTGTTTTTTGTTGATATGCCCACTTACTTGGAGAGAGCAATGCATATATCACTTAAAAACGTATGTAGCAGTTATTACGACACCTTTAAAAAAACTCATTTATGATTTTAAACTAGAATAGTACACGTTTGTGACTCTGAGAAAATATGATTAGCTCATAAATTTTATCAAAGTCTGCTGAATACTAGACCTTTTAATAGCTTTTAGGTCACTGCATGTAATATCTCTTTCAAATGACTTATTGATTTAATGTATAATTATCCAGGTCATGTTTAGTAACCAGTTTTTGTTTCTTGTATAACAGACATCACTATAACTGTGGTTTCATCATGATGTTATATTTCACCAAAAGCTCAAGTTCACGTTCTTCAACCTCTGAGCGCACTGAACCATCATTACTTCAAAGCTATGAACCAGCCTGGTCATGCTGCATTCCACATAATATTTACTGTACACATTTGTGTTTATTATACATTGACAATCTGGCTAAAAAAATATCGATAGTAGGCATGGCAATATTTGCTATTTGTGAAGTTTGATATATTTTGACAGGAAGGTACACAATATGCTGCATTTGCCTGACTGAAACAAATTACAAGGGATCACGCGAATGACCTTTTTTCAAGACATTTATTCCATCCGGAACCCGTTAATTAAAATAGAAAATTAAATATTAAATTTATGATCTTTAATTGCAACAACATATACAGCATTAGCATTAGCAACGTTCTGCATTAAATTATCTCTATATTCAATTTAAAAATTTATAATAAAAAGGTATGAAAATTTTAATAATTACATGGCTCCTTATAAAAAATCTCCACTGCAGTATATTTTAGAGTCTGTTCAGTTTCGATAGTTAAGTGTAAAGAAAACAATAATTTCAATAATTTATGAAAAGTGCTGGCAATGCGAACAAGTGCAATAAAGTAGGTTTTTTTAAATTTCTAAATTAATATAGTCTGTTTATTCTTATTGATATGTGGGTATTCGTTATACAAAGTGACGTAAAATAAATATAAAATATATTTCCTATCTGGCCGGTACGAATTAACAAAAATAATAATATAGTTCATATCGTGTAGACACTTGAGTGTGTAATGTTCATTATTAAAGCCGATTAAGTCAAATTATTAGTCAAGTAGAATGTGAAAACAATTTTTTTAAAATATATATTTGCTCTTTGAATTTCAATGTACATACATACATACATAAATCACGCCTATTTTCCAACTGGGTAGGCAGAGACCACGTCCTTCCACTTGTTACGATCCTGACATATATCTTTCGCTTCCTCATCATTCATAAATCTTTTCATACATGCTCGTCGGTTTAGAGTACTCTTGACTTGACCTTTCTTCAGAACGTCCCCGATTTAATAGTGGAACATTCGTCTAAGCCTTCCTTTTCCAACTTTCCCATTCACACCCATCTTATAAATCTGTCCAGTTATTCTTCTTTCATTCGTCCTCTCTACATGCACAAACCATCTAAGCAACCCTTTCTCAGCCCGTGTCACTATATCTTCTTTCACACCACAACGTTCTTTTACTACACTATTTCTTATCCTGTCACTCATTGTCACTTCTAATATACTTCTTAGCGCTCTCATTTCTATTGCATTTATTGTACTTTCATGTTTTTTTGCTACACCCAGCGTTCACTTCCGTAGCTAACACTGCTCTATGCACAGCTAGACGAGCTTTCCTAGAGATTTTATGGTTGTTCATAAAGGTGTTTAACGCCCCATTTACCAAGTTACCAGGATTAATTCTCCGTTCAATATCACTTTCATTAATATAATTTTTCATTAATTGTGGGTTACAGAGTGCGATCCTATCGGCGCTGCCCTACTTTGGTATGTGGGTTGGGAGTGTGATCTCGTCAACCGTGTGTGAGAAGATCTACAATAGAGGACTTCTGTCTGTTGGTGCCTGTAGAAAAATATTTAATTCTTTAGGTATATAGTATTGTTCATGTGGTATATTATGTGTTATGGAGAGATACTCCTTTATGCGATTGGTCTTTCTTTTAACTAAAAAAAATATGTCAAGGAATGAAACTTAATTTATAAACAGCTCTATCGATCAAATCTATTACGGAGCTAATAAAAGAAAGCGAAAGGGTTTTGCAAGTCAGGGACAGATTATTTTTTTCTGTTAACGGCAGTTGTAACATAATAGAGTTATTTAAAATTAAACATTAATTAATAAAATACGTTATTAAACCAAAGAAGTTTATCTTCTGGGGAGATTTAATTTAATTGCATTTACTTATACAGCCATGTTCGGAGCTGGATTTGGCCTGATAGTATTGGCGTTCCTCGGTCCTGATCACAAAAATTTTGCCATCGCCACTCTCATAGCTGTTCTCACTATGTCTGGATTCACTTCTGCCGGATTTATGGTGAGTTTTTGATAATAGTAATGAGGTTTCGTTATTTCCTTTACATTTGTGCAATCGCGTTTTGCGCGTGTAAACGAGTTGGGCTTCAGCTTCAGAGTTCAGAGATGTGATTCGTCTGTTACGTTACAAAAAATATAAATTAATTTTAATGGACAGCACGTTTATGTATTACTAGCAACCGCCCGCGACTTTGTACGCGTTAGTTAAACCTTGAGATATCTAACGATTTTTACTAACACGATACTTAGATGTCTTTAGTAAAACCCTTAATATCTTTTAAACAATATTTAGATAACAGGTATGTCCATAGTCTGGTATATAATTTTGTTTACAAATGTAATATCTGTGTGTCCGAGTTCTATGTGTTCGCGCATCGGTCACCCATTTGTACTTAAACCTTTACCATACTTCATTACTCCAATTGCTTTGAAACTTTATACAGTTGTTGTTGGCACCCGCTTATAGGTTTCTAGCATAGTACGATTAACGTAGGTAAAAAATGTGCTGCGCAAGTAATAAAATGTGTATACTATATGGTAAATAAATAAAAAAAAATCCAAGTGCGTGACGGGCCACATGCAGTGTAGGGTTCCGTAGTTGCCCGTCACAATATGCAGACTTAAGGATGCTTATGTTACACCGGAATGGACCCGGGGCACGGTAACGGCCCGGTGTAGCATGAATTGATTCATACACAAGTATACTATAAATGTTTGACCGTGCCCCGGCCGGCGCCCTGCTTGATGTAACATTAATCATCCTTTAGAGGACTTTAAGTTGTTTTCAATAGAATTTGTACGAAATTAATTCTCCAAATATATTTTATAAGTAGATTGACTATTACTCGTTTACTAGTAAAGACTACTTATCTCTGATAGTTTTCCTGTTAACTTCATTATATATACTAATACCATTATTTTTTTACATATCCAAAAACAATGATTCAGTCACTTGACTCTAACAAATATTATCACTTTGAAGCTTTATATTTCGCAAACGCATTCTTGAATCAAAAAATGGTTTTAACGGACCCACAATATTTTTGGACGACCTATCCAACGATACAATGTGATCCACACAATGTGATAGACGATATAAAAATCATTCCCACCTTACGGGTAGGGGAGTACCCTAAATGATTTTTTATTGAAGATTTAATTTTCCCACTTTATCGTCGTGATTAATATGTATACCCATACAAAATCACAGCTATCTAGTACTATGAATCTCTGAGTTAAGCCCCGGACAGACAGACGGACATACCGAAACTATAAGGGTCCCTTTTGACTTCGGAACCCTAAAAAAGTAAACGTGCAATTTTTGTTTTCTCAAAAATCAAGCTCATTACTCTTTATACCACTTTTCTCTGTTTCTCATAGTTTCGGATTTGGCCATAAAATCTCTTCTCAAAAATGTAACCTGTTCACTGTTTCTCACCGTCTAGTAGATCTTTTATCGTAGAACATTATTTTTAACTATACCTATTTCAAACAGTTTGATCAACGCATGCGAAATTATGAAAACATTTCTTTTGTGATTTATAAAAGTTACATAGTATATACTATTGCACATTATTTTGTAGATATTTTAGCGATTAATAATATTGTAGTAAATTGATTTTATCTATTTCAAACAGTTTGGTCAGCGTACGTCGATATAACAGCGAAACTGGATATTTCTTCCGACTTGATTTACAAATGAACCGTAATATTTATTACAATAAAATTTAATCAAAATAAAACATAGCCTGTAACCATCAGGGAGAATGTAGCTGTCTATTAAAATTTGTAGAATCGCATCTGCATTTTTAGATATTACCCCTTACAAACAAACTCACAAACTCACAATCAAACTTTACCTCTTCATAATAGTAGTATAGATTAAGTAGAATTACCTATTAAAGTACGATTATTTTAAGTTCTCTTCGGAAGTTTAAGCTTTCAGGTGAATAATATTAAAATTTCTAACTGTTATAAATCATCTCCTGTTCTAACGTGAGCTTTATTTAAAGTGAGTTCATATAAATAAATAAATAAAAACTCTATAAAAAACCTTTTACGAAGTAATAAAATTTGACGATCAAACGTATAACAATATCATTTATTATTTTTAAATGTGTTATTATATTGTGTGATTGCGTTTCCAGGTGAATCACTTAGACTTGTCGCCTCACTTTGCAGGCGTTATGCTCTCTTTTACTAACTTTGCTGGAAGTATCGGCAGTGTGCTCACTCCAGTCGGTACAAGTCTCATTCTACGAAACGATTCGGTAAGATTTTATACTCAAATTTTAAGCTCAACTAAAAGAACGTGTCATCTTGCTTTAACAGATAATTGTCGTTTTCTACATGATTTAAAGAAGCTATTTGAGGAGCTACTTGCACAAAAATCTTACAAACTAGCCAACAATGCTAAAACACTTTACCCTTAGTTAAAAAAGTGGCCTGTCTCTTAAGTACGGCTTCCAGATGCTTCAACACTGAACATACTAATAGGAAGAAAAAGTCTTAACTACTTATTATACTTTCATAGCAATGTTTTTAGGCTCATTCTAAGATTCGAACCCAAAGTAATTGCCGGATTTTTTAAAGCGGTACCACCCTGTCCTATTTGCGTTAACCTCATTATCATGGCATTACTTAAGGGTCTTACGTACGCATCACATAATAGATCTAATAGACTCACAACCACGAAATTTTTATTTCGAATTAAGCATTAAGCATAATTAAGAATTAAGCAACCATTATGATAACCCTCGTGTTATCATAACCAGTAGAAACATCAAATGGAATATTTTAGAAGTTATAAGGAAAACATTAAAGTAAACCGGTAAATAGAAAGCGACGTGAATGTAATCCTCGATTTAATTTTTAGTTATTGGTTTCTGATACTTATTTTGCAAACATTACTTTGTTGACAGTCGGACGTGAGCAGGTGGCGTATCGTATTCCTTCTCACGGCGGCCCTGACTGTTGGGTGCAATATCGTTTATATTATATTTGGCAGTGCTGAAAGGCAACCTTGGGACAGTCCGGACTACAAAGATAGAAGGAAAGCTGATCCTGGTAAATAATTTATAAATATTTATTTTGAAATTAGTTAATAAAGGAAATTCAATATACCTTTATGTTTTTACAGAGGAAATGCGACCGGTGATCACATACAAGATCCAATCGAAAGAAGAAGAAAAACCAACAAGTACAACGTGATGATATTCGAAATTAATATTAAAATATCCCTTGAAAATGTAAACAGCAATAAACACAGTGCTATATCATAAATTATATTAAAATTGATTTCACGTAGAAATTTTATTAATAGGCATATAATCTATAGGATGTAATATGCTATTGTACATAAACTATATAAATCATAATTATCACACTGTTTTTTTATTTCTAACTTGAGTTTGTTAAAAAATATTTTCTTGTTATATCAAGTTATAGGATAGCATTGAATACAATCACGCCTGGGTATCTAGTACAATCAAAGTTTTCGTTTTATGTATTTGCTACGTGTGCTACTAATAAAGAATACTATGTTTAAAAAGGAGACCATCTGCAATGAGCTCCCAGAACTTTTGTTTACCTTAATGGTACTAGTGAACATATAGACTAGTACTATACTATAAAGATACTAGTGAGATGACATCAAAAAATACACTACCATCAATAATGCATTTTTTAAATAGTCATTCAGAATCTAAAACTGAGCTTGTTCATGGTTTTGGCTTGTTTTCAGTGTTTAGCTCTGTCTTTGTATGTTTATCTTTTATGACAACTCAGCAAAACTATATAATATTTTTTATAAACAACCAAATAATTTGAGTTCTATAACAATTGTGGTTTTAGAGGAAGTGCATCTACCACCTTAAGTTGTGCTTCGATAAGCAAGTATTGTGTTCCTTTTTATGCCTTAACATATAGTTACTGTTAGTTAGGAATATATGGTCATACAACTTTTTTATTTTTGGTCAACGTTAAATTCATTAGTATTTGGATAGTAAATACCTCATAAAAATGATACCGTACAATGTCTGAAGAAAGTTATCTCCAGTGAAAAAGTAAGTTGGGAACTGATTCACATATATAGGGAGGGAAAACCTAATGAGACATGGAGGAAAAGTACATTAAACATTGAAGATATTTTACTAAAAGAAAACAATCTTTTGTTTTTAAAAATAAGAATAATCACATTCACATATTTTTAAAAGCTTACCTGTGCCGGAGATGGCGCTTGGTGCCAGGTCAGGATTGTATGCAGGATGTAGATATTATCTATGTTTTATTCTTTCAAAAATACGTTTCTTTGTCTGGCCGTGTGAGAGCTGACATTTCATGGTGCAAGATGATAAGCCGTGTTTGATTATTTTTACGATATTCGTCAATAACTTCCGACAACCAAATAGTCGTGTACAGTATCCGTGTCCAGTTATATTAAAAAAGTAGAAATCATCCTCTTAGCGGCAAAACGCACACTCGCTATTTTAGTTGGTTTTGGTTCACCTGGAAAGACCCAAACAGTCGATTGCTGCTTTGTTTTAGGATCGTAGCTATGATTCGTGACCTGTCACTACGTACCAAACCAAATGTGACGTCCCTTCATTGAATCTGGTAAGCATGGAATTGCGCCAAGTGACCCAGTCCATTTTTTGAGCTTCAGTTAAATTGTGAGGGATTCATCAGGAACACAGTCTTTTCACGTCCAAATGTTTTTGTAGGATTGATTGTATCTGCCTATATCTAACGATGTCCGAATCTTACGGTACCACACATGCCTATCTGTTTTGATCATATGGCGTGTAATATCAATGTTTTAGTTATTCACGGTGGTAGACAAATGACCACCACGAAATTCCTCACTGAGATTGACACAACCGCATTGGAATTCTACAAATCAGATATAAACAGTCAACTTGTATGGCTTTTCTTTACTCAAAACTTTTTTAAGGTGAGCGATACTCTGCTGAGGTGTCAAACTACACTTAAAATCGTAGTAGATCATACTACGATATGCAATAATTAAAATGGCGCCAAAATGTAAAACAAGCGACAAATAGATGAAACAAACTACAGAAGATAAGGCTAAAGAAAGCACCGCACGTTATTGGTTTAACCGCTTTCGTAGTGAAAACTACGATCTACTACGATCTGAAGAATGTACCACGAGGAAGACCAGCCACTAAGGTAAATAACGATGAATTGAAGGTGATGGTGGAAGCTGATACGTGTCAAACTACCAAAGAATTAGCGATATGGTTTGACGTCAGCATACCCACAATATTCAGTCATTTGCAGCAAAACCTTAAAAAATGGGTGTCTCATGACTCGATTGATATGCAGAGACCAGCGCACGTTGAAGCTTACCTTAACTTATTAAACCGGTACAGAAATGAAGTGATTTTGGATCAAATTGTGACATGTAACGAAAAGTAGATCCTTTACGATAATCACAAGCAAACAACGCGATGGTTGACTCTTGATAAGATGCCAAAATAATTCCCTAAAGCGAAGCTTACTCCCAGAAAAGTAATAGTAACAGTTTGTTGATCATTTTAGGGCGTTTTTCACTATATCTTATTCAGATCTGGTCAAGCAGCAGACATCTACTGTGCAGAACTCCGAACAATGATGGCAATACTAGCATCAATCCCCAACTCATCAATCGGTCTTCACCATTATTGCTTCATGATAACGCCTAACATAACACTGCTCGTAAAACAGTTTTAACATTACAAGAACTGTGGTTAGAAACCGTCGGTCATTTCCATACTCGCTGGACCTTGCCCCTTGCGATTTGGAAAAAAAAATCCCCGGAAAAAAAATCTTCCTGGAATCAGTACAAACTGCCTTCACACAGTTTGTGAAGCCCAGGTCCACAGTGTTTTAACGAAAATAATTTAAATTGATCTTCCTATAAGATGGACGAAATGCATAAACAATGAGGGTAGATACTTTGATTAAATGAATATATTTAATCTTATAATTAATGATTTTAATTTTGCATTAAGAAACGGCAATTTTATATTTTAACCCTTAATCATTAATTATGTAATAGATTAGCTCTATAAAATGGAATATTTATAAAAGGAATGATATCCGTTCTACAACTTTGGAGTAAGTATGTTGCAGTTGTTTGTATTTGACGGTAAATACATATCATTGATCATCCATGCCAACGCAGTCTATTTACTTGTTTGTTTCTTAAATTTCAGTTATCATGCGGTTTTATTGAATTTTGATACATAGAATATAACTAATTGGCAATGAAAACTTTTTTAATTCATATTATACTGAAAACCTTTTATGTGAACGATCTCGCAGCTCATATCATTTTTTTCTTTACAAGATCAGTTAACAGACATTCTATTAAAAACACAAAACATCAAGCACGCCCATCTCTTTTGCACCTAAAGTAAATCAGACGAGATTTATAAACAAACATCAAACTAAAATTAGTTTTGTTTTTACTAAATAAGGTTGAATTTTAAATTATTTGTACTATACATCTGCCTTCTAATAAACAAAGCTATTTGCTTTAGAAAATCATAATACAAATAAAATGATAACAATTAACTATTAACAAAGTCTTTGATAACAGAATCTAGTTGTTCTTCAAAGAAATTCTAAGAAATTATTATATAGTATTGTCTACGTGAAAATGAACGTATATTAAGGTAATTGTAAACAGTTTTGTGAAGTTTTCTAATGTTCAAACGAAATGGACGTCGAGTTTTTGAGATACCAATTCGAAGATGGTTATTTTGGAGTATTTACTAAGCATAGTGAGTATATTTTGCTGAGTTACAAGTTTTCTATATTAAAAACGATTCATTATGCATGAGTCTTCTCATCTTCTTTATAGAACTAACAAATAATAGTCATTTTCGTCTTCGCCATACATTAACTACTGCAGGTAAAGTGGTAAATTGTAAATGCTACCAACAATTGATACCACATTCATCTCATGTTCATTGATATACGCCATTCCACTCACTCGTTACATTCTAAAATATCAGTGAAAGTTTACCTTTCACTAATGATAATTGATAATGAAGTGATAATTAGGCATGTCAAAAGTGTTTGCAGATTGGTCAGGAGAACTACTGAGGCAAGTCGACTATTCAATTAACAATAACAATTTGGTTAATAAGGCGACAACTTGCAAAATATATTGGTTTTTACACCATACTAAGAAATAAAAAAAACATACACGAAATTGCCATAGATTCACATAATAATTTTGGTACTAATTTTGGTTAGGAAATAATTATTTTAACTTGTTTTATTTTGTAAAATATATAGTATTGTATTATTCTCATTCATAGAACTGGTTATTGGCGTCCGGCATATCCAGGCATTATACATGTTGGTTAGTTCGGTGGTAATAGGATTGGTGAGAGGCAGTGTTGGAATCGCTGTACTAGCCATCAACGATGAAAGCAGACAAAATGATACATATATACAGGTGATGGAATATACACTCATTAAAAATAATCCTATTACAAAATATCCTCTATGGCATTGAGTTATTACACTCAGAGTGATAGTTTCATACAACGTGCCGCTCAATATTGAAGCCAAAACTAAATAAATGTTTGCGTAAGCGACACGTAATTTACATTTGCCAACAAGAACACATGCGCTCGAATAATGTTGCGAGTGATTGAAATCTACTCAAAAATAGGGAAATTAAATTATCCTTGAGTTTTGGTCTCATTCATCCTGTGATTATTCAGATAAAATAAAAAGGGCAATCATATTGTATAAGGTAGATACGGCACTGATGACCTTAAAATTACATCGTGAATTGGAGGTAATTGCCTCGGAGTCGAGTTCATTCTATGAGGCGCGGTCTGGCAACAAACTCGCACGTTGTCAGGCGTTGTTTTAAATAACCACATAATAATCAAATAGTTAATACATTGATTTTGTATTGTATAAATCAAATTAAAAATAAAATCAACACGTTCGGTTTTACCCTAGCATATGGTATCCTTAACCTAACAATATTTGACAAAAAAAGTACCTACCTATGTGAATTGGGATTAATAACTCTACCGAGAAAGATAAAAAAGTGGGGTAAAATATTTTTCCGATAAATAGCAATATTCGCGTCTGTCATTTTGAGAAATATTCTACTGCTTTTGATTTATGTTTGCCTTAAGAATATAAGCTGCCGTGATGTGCTTTCTCGTTACATAGGATATTTAAATATTTCTGGTGATTATGTGACAAACCGTGACATTCTTTCACTGCGCAATAATTCATGCTTTCTCAAAATTTCGGGAGCTGTTTGCACTAATAACTTCATTTTTAACACTGACATACAGAGTTATTTACGTAGCCTTTAAAGGCTAACTTGAAATGGCTACACTCTGGGTGCAACTAAAGCCGTTCTGAATGTACTACGCTCTATAATATTGTATCAATAATAATCATACATGAGATATTGGCAATGGCATTACATAGTAGAACCTAGCAGTGTAACCTATTAAGTAAAGTATTAAGATAATAATTAAAGCAAGCTTAAAAACTTGATGGTAAAATACACGAAACCAGGGTTTTCAATTTGACTGTTAGTAAAATATAGTGAAATTGAGGGGTATAAAAGCAAATCCGCTTCAGTCCAAAATTGGCGTTTTTTAACTGAGTACACCAAATTGTAGTGCTCAAAAGTAGCAACACTATAATATAAACATGAAAGACCATATCCGTCTACATCCAAGGTAAAATGTACTTCGAAAGTAACGTTCAAATGCAAAACCGCTTCAATCCAAATTTTGTTATAAGCAAATCCGCTTCAGTCACAGTTAACCAATCAGAAGCCGTCATTTCAAAATTTCTAAGACAACGAATATGTTACTTGTCATAGAAAGTCGACTGAAGATAGTGTCCGATTTTTTTGTGTTTTCTAGTTAATTTAGAGTGTAATGGAACAAAATATTCAACCTGCTCGTGCACGACAAGCTAGGAAACGTCTGAGAAATGAACACCAATGGCGGCGAGTGCGGAAAAGGGCAAAAAAGTAACAAATAGTTCACTAGTATTTTGTTCGTTATGCTAGGGTCTGCAGAAGAATTCTAAAATAACTTACTATTTTTTTTTGCATATTATTCATTTTTTGTAGTCAACCTATTTTATCTGTATAATACTAGTATGTTATAAATTTTGCTTTTGGTGGCGGTTTTTTTTTTCTATTGCTTAAGATATTCTGCAAAAGAAGGAAGACCTTCAAAGATGTTCTGCCATTGCCTTTAGCTAAAAATAATGTTATGATAAACAAAGATAAAATTAATGATGTGTGTAAGTTTCTAGAAAAACATTATGGGTTGCAGTGGGAAAGTCACCAAGAACTAGAATATTACAAAAATATTTTAATGATAATGTAGTTCAAGATCCTTCTGCCGTTGATTCAAATATTATGGTTTAGTATTTTATTTGAATAAAATAATTGTATAATAACAAAGACTGTAAATAATAAGAAAAAAATTATAATGATGATTTTTTTAACATACATCATCAAAAAAGTTTGCAAACGGTTAGAAATTTTCGATATTTTTTGGAACACTACAATTTAGAAATAATTTCTTTGTTATTGAATCTTTGTTTGAACATTTGGTGAAATCGCGGCCCTTTTCTTTGGCGAAAAACGGATCAGCACACACCCGGATAATCGACGTGTCCGTGTCTGGCGAAAGCCTGGAGATTTAGAGGCAAAGAATTTTTAATGTGTATCTGATGGTCTGGCTGTCCCATTAGCGAGCGTAGCTTCGAACTTTTTTTTACTATTTTAAATTTGTCTGGGGCAAGTCTTCGCGGAGAACATAATACTGGTGGGCCTGGTGTAGTGCGAATGTAATGTGTGGTGTGATGTTTGACGGGACGGAGTACCACATGGGCGAGATATATCAGATTTTTTTTTCTAAAATCGCGTGATATTTAGAATTACCGCTTACTGACACCTTTACACTTGAAATTAGACTAGTGCTTAAATTTAAAGTAGCTACAGCGCTGATATTGGTAAGGTTATCTACAAGTTTCTGGTTGGCAACGTCCACAATGAGGCGATAATGGGCAAGAAAATCTGCACTAATTATGGTTTTAGTAACATTGGCCACTATGAAGCGCCAAGGAAATCCTCGGCGAAGGCCTAAATTAAAATTTAACTGAATGTATCCCAAACGTGTCTATAGCTGAACCATTAACAACACTCAGTTGGTGAGACGTTTTTGATCGACACTCGCGAAGTACAGATATAGGGTTACACCTCACGTCATTTCCCGTATCCACTAAAAATTGCTCACGTAAACGGCGATGCTCACAATGAATTTTTAGTTAAATAATAAATTATTTTAGTTTTAATTATAATATATAATTTATTTAGTTAAATTATAATTATTATATTAAATCATCTACATTTATATCACAGTGCATATGTATTGTATGAATATGTTCCTTTATATTTATCTGCTAAAAATATATAATACTTTTGTCAAAACGGTTTTTAACTTGCTGTCAGTACCTTACGTCAATGTCGTTTTTTGACAGTTGATGAATATAACAGTGAGGTGCAAATTAGCTTTGATCCAAAGCGATGAAAAGCAAACATGCTTTGATCCAATGTTAAAATGCAAAGACGCCTTAGTCCTATACTATTTGTGAATTATTAAGGAATTTATGTTGTTTTATTTTATTGTAGTTTATGTTGTTTCAATCGTAAGTTCTAATTAATGCATCTATACAAAAATTTTGCAATTATATCCATTTCTTACGCCATAGCAGAAAATCGAAAATATCTGAATTTTTATGTTTTGTGACTGAAGCGGTTTTGCTTTTATACCCCTCAATTGGTCTAAGCATTTACAGCATATTATGTATAAATAGTACAAAAGAAAGTTGTTGTCCGCCTCTGTCAGTTGTCACGTGGACAATTAAATAAGTATAATATACCAGAAAATAAATAATTCAAGGTAATGGAATGAAATTCGAAATATAAATAAGTGTATTCCGAAGGCATTAACATTAAATGAGATATAAAAACAGAGTACCTTATTAAAGGCTATTAATGATAGTAACACCTTCACTAGTAAGAAATGTCCAAGTTTTGAATATATCCGTAACAGATCTGCTAGTAAAATTCCGTCGTGAGAAGCTTGTGTTTAATTAGAACTCCATTCTGTTCCAATTTTTACTACTGCATCCTCAAGCCAGCATGAATGAATGCGTCCGCCAGGTTTTTCATTCGTTTTATAATTTCGAGTAAAAGGTTCCAACTCCTTCGAATACCGGTTATAATTCGAGAGGTCTCTTGTTGTAACAAAATAAGTTTTATAGACTCCAGACAAGTATGTGCGAGTCAAAACAATAAATAGAATAATAGTTTAAATAAACTTATACAAATCTAATTTAAGATTGTACGTTTTCTTTTCTAGTGATCCGTGTCTCTACATAAGTCAGAATCCATCCGTCATTTTTCAACTATTTTACCGTCTTGTTCATATTTTAAATTTAAAAAGTTCTTCAGCCAAAAATACAATATTAGTATAAGACCTACTTATTATATATATACACGAACGTAAAAGAAATTTGTTATACAATATTTAAAATATTAAATTACCTATAAATGAGATGCCTTCGGAAAGGAGCATAAACACAATAAATGAATAAATGAGAAATCAAATAAAGTGAAATAAATATATGTAATTAAGAGATAAAAAATGATTGATAATACAATCATTACACAGTCTGTTTATCCGCTTAATTCTTCTAAACCACGAAACGGATTTTCGGGCGGACGGGGCGGGACGGCAACACGACGCTGGCATGACGGTGACGCGACGTGGATGTCACACTGCGGATGTGATAATCCCCTTTAGCGTCGCGCCGGCCGACCCACCGCTTTCGGCATGATTTCGCGAGCATTTTGGAACAAAATATCAAGTGATTCAGACTTGGAAAGTGTACTGCTTTTGTTTGCGCTATCAAAAACGGATATGGGCACATGGTGTAAAGAATAATAACACTCAGAACGGCAGTAATCGCAGTTGGCAATGTGAAGCCATTTCAAGTTAGCCTTTAAGGCTATCTACGTCTCTCGGCACATCAGTGTTAAAAATAAAGTCCTAATGCAAACAGCTCCGCAATTTTGACAAAATTTTACTTACTGCTCAGTGAAAGAACGTCACAAGTTCAGTACAAAAGCACCAGAAACATTTAAATATCCTATTTCACGGGAAAGCACTACCCGCCAGCTTATATTTATACGTCAAACATAAATAAATAAACAGTAATAATATTTCCAAAATTGACAGACGCCATTACAATGAAATGTTACTAGTTATCGGAAAATATTTTACCCCACTTTTTGAAGTGAAACTTCTTAGGTGGCAATTCAATAATTAGATGAGTCTTGAGAGTGAAATTTAAATCACTCGCAGCCATAGATTCGCAGCGAAACGGCCTACCTGTGAAGTAGCACGTCGCGAGCTAAACGCACTTTCCGTAACGATGAACTATCAATACCAAAGCGATAAAATCTTTATTAATCGAACGTGGTTTTTTTAAACATAAGTGATACCACATTAGTAAATTACATCCGTGCGAAGCGAAGTGGGTTGCTAGATTGAAATAATACATAATCAAAATTCTCATAAACCAATCAACAATTGTAGTGTGCGTCGCAAATATACTCGTAGTATATATACCCCAGGTAACGTGGAATGAATAAACCGTTTTTTGTCTAGTTGTTTTCATTTAAATTGAATAAATTTCAGATACATAATTGGGACAAAAGTGTGCAAGGAGCAGTTTTGTCATCATTTTTCTTTGGATACGCTCTAATGTTGCTTCCTGCGAGCGTATATCTGAAACGTGTACCGGGTAAGCTACTACTGACCGGAATACTTTTTGTGAATGGGATACTTTGTTCTGCGATGCCTACTATAGTCAATAAGGTATGGTAAAATAAGTAATTTTACAAATTTGCAATCTGTTACTCGAAATTAAATTAAGGTATATGACATCACCAATCTTGCAACATTATTAACTAAATCATTTATTTCTAAATTTATTTAACTTGTAGAAGTTTAGCGATTACCACAATTTTACCTGATGTTAAGTGACAATTTTGCCGTAGATAGTGATACGACGGTAAGCCTAGACGGACTGACTCAAACGCAGCTATCGAAATATGCACACACAATACGACAGATTTCCATTTATATTCTTAGATAATGTTTATAATTATTATGCATAGTTTTATAATCTGTCCACTTTTATACTCCTTGATTTACTAAATTACTCTCGGAGAGTAAGTAGTGCCGACAATACAGTAATAGTCATGTTTCGTGTCCTACAAGGCCTTAATAATTATGCTATTCAATCAATCTTGATTACATGCATTTTTTAAATAAATATTTTAAGGGGTTTTGTCTCATTGTTCTTCGAACACCATTCAGAATTACGCTCACTTTTTCGTATAACCAACATTAAAGAGGTAATTCTGTAGCTATTTTACGCAGTGTTCCTAACATATTTTGTCGCATTGATACAAACAACCCATTACGGGTATTATCTACAGAACAATAAAATGATTGTGTTATACCATTATCTGAAGATTACGTCTATATTTTATTGTTCTAGCCTTTTTCAAAACATATGTAATAATATCTTGAATGGAATCTATTTGCTATGGACTATCTATTTTGTGTTAGATACATTATCACATAATTGGCAAGGATTTTGTTCCAAATAAGTATTTATTTATTTGGACATTAGATAACTTTATCAAAGAATGGTGCCCATGTGATTATTAAAAAAAGAAATCTTGTCGTCATTGCAACTAGATAATAGTCTTCTGATATGTACTCAGAATATCATAGAATAAGAGGAAAATAAAACGATATGGAAAGAAAGTAGAGACGCAGCGCGCTAGCAACAAGTGTGCTCTAGACTCACGCAGCCATAGAAGCAGACAATAACGGGCTTGAAGGATGTATCTAGCTCATTGAGGTATTATGCACCTCAATATTCTAGCTCGAGCCCTCGCATTGTGAAGACCTCCGTTAATATATCTCAAGTTTGTTCGAGGCTACTTATTAACCTGAAGAGAAGATCATTCTAACTGGAGCTTGGCGGATCGTGAATGTTCAAGATCAATTACCCCGGCAGTTACGGGCAGCGATAACAACAGTCATGCGAGACTGGGAGTGGCTATATAGGGGAGGTTGGAAGCCACTGGGAGTAACCCCAAATAAACAAAAATTATTCTCACTTCGTTTGTCGGACCGTGCACATCTCTACAGTGCTTGCTACGCTGAGAGGATCTATGATTCCGTAATGACGATGTCGACGAAAATCCTGGTGCTTCTGATAGTCTATCCTGATGTCTCTTTGACATGTTTATATCTATATATGTATATGACGGAGCAGACACAATGGTAGGCCATATTCTGATTCCTAAATCCGCCATTTAGGGCGGTCGTGAACTATGGCGGCCTATGAACTTGGGCAAGGCAATGACGGCACATGGGCCTGCGCGGCGCCTGGAATTAGGCGGCACCTGAACTCGGGCGGTACTTGGACCAGGTCGGCTCCATATTAATGATTGTTCTGAGCCTCGAAAAAATGAACTGGTTATTTTTCCAGCCTCGAGCAATCTCAGGATACAATAATAACTGAGCTACTGATAATATTCCACAGCCCGAGCGAGTATGACTCTTGCAACTTTTTTTTTTAACTGACTATACTGTTAGCCTTATGGGTCCTGGAGCCTTTACGGCTTTTACAGCTTCACGAGGCTGTCTATTGCCGCAAATGTCGGTCGTATTTATATGGATTTCTTCGATAGATATAGTAGAGAGTATGTTTTTCCGAAACAAGCCGAACACGTTATTAAAACATGTTTTGACATTTTTATTATATTTCAAATAAAATAATAATCTGTTTTTCATAATGGCTGCAGATAGGTACTGCTTAGTTCTTATAAAATAGGTCGGTTTTAAAATTTCAGTTTTCAGCATGAAGGAAGAAAACATGTTGTGCAAATACTACTTAGGAGGGACAACAAGCAGCAAAGAAAAGAAGGGATTGCTTAATATTATATAAGGTTCCGCTCGGGAGCACTAGCATACAACCATCACGTTACGATTAGATTACTCTCTCTTAAAGTTTTTTTTTTTTCTATCTGATTACTCTGTTAGGGCCCTGAAGCCTTGGACGGCTTTTGCAATTTCACCAGCCTTGGGTCTCTTTAAGTTAGTCTTTCGTTCTTATATACTATTCGTATATTTATTCTACACGTCCCATCAAACTAAGATGTAAATTTAAATTAGTTATTTTTACTGACATACAATTTGTTTATATTATTAATCGACTTCAAAAAAGGAGGAGGTTATTATGTATAAGTTCTTTTTTTTTTATATTAGCTCGGCACATTAACGATACTGTCCCTGATGATAAGCACAGTACAATCCAAACACAACGGTGACCACCGAGAGATCTAAATCCATCGGTGGTCGCCACTGTCATGCTGGCCTTTATTGTTACGCAATATTTTTACGTTTGGTTGCAGATCCTCTAAAACTTTAAATGGACCGTAATTAAACACATTACTAAATCTATTGCTACTTTAGTTTTTTACTAATAATAAATCACCTTCATGTATATTACAGGTTTTAAATATACATCAAACTTATATTCTCGCTTATAGTCTCGCTTCCTATTTAGCTTTTGGCAACCCATATTATAATTCTAGAGGATAATTTTCAACTTTATACAAAGGTTAAGCAAAAGTACAATTTTATAAGTAAGAAGGTATGCTACAAGGTATTCCAAATAAAAGATCATAAGACAATTATTCAGTTGCTGAGTGAACACAAGTATTTAGCATTGTTAACAGTTTGGATTCTCAATAATGCGTTTAAAGATTTATGAGTTTATTTTGTATTTAATCATTTACATACCACGGATATAGTGCTGGAAAAATCTCTGTATCTCGGTTAGTCGCTATCTCCCGTGGGATGCGTAATAATGCCGAATTAGATTGTCAACGAAGGCTTGTGACACACTACCACTATCCTTACTTCCTAGTGGTTACGCTTCTACACACTTACTTAAGTTACATTGTAATGGGAATATAAGACTTAATCCCCCGCAAGCGCTGGCAGTGTCGCCATATAATAAGGTTTCGTTCAGGAGCACAATGATACAACCTTCACTTTACGAATACATTTTATTACTCTCTCTTAAAGATTGTGTTACTTATATACTATATATTCTCGTAGGTTTTTTTTCTATAGAGTCGAACCATCTACTAGGTGGCATCAAAAAGTAGCGAGAACGACATGCTTATTGGTAAGAAAAAAAAAATGTCAGTATTTTTTTGGAAGAAGAAACATCGTTGCGGCCATCCATCGACGTCAGTCACCCAAGAAAATGTCTCGAAAGTCAAGACAATTGTATTGAGCGATCGAAGAGTTACCATCCGATACTTTATTCAAGAAACGGGCATTTCATATGGAAGTATTCAATCCATATTGAAACAATCTTTGAATATGAGAACAGTCTCTGCATGAGGGGTGCCGAGAATGTTAACCGACAGTCAGAAACAAAATCGACTTGACATTTCGAAGATATTGTTGGACAAGTTTCAAAAAGATTTTGAATACTTTCTGTCTCGTTTCGTAACAATGGACGAAACATAGGTCCATAATTTTGATCCCGAGACAAAACAGCAATTTTCGCAATAGAAACGGCCATCATCACCGACCCCGAAGAAGTTTCGTGTCGTGGCATCGGCTGGCAGCTTTAATTCTCAAGTTGAGGAATGCCATTAAAGTGAAAAGGAGAAGGAAACTTCGAAGGGGCGTGCTGTTTCATCACGACAACGCACCCGCGCACATGTCGGCAATTGCGATGGCTGCCTTTCAGCAAGCTGACTTCGAATTGGTTGACCATCCCCCTTATTCACCAGATCTGGCGGCTAGCGATTTTTATCTGTTCCCCAAATTGATAAATACTTAAGGGGAAACAGGTACAAAGACATTAACGAGGTGATGGATGCCGTGGAGAGCTTTTTGAAGGACCAAGACAAAACTTTTTTTATGAAAGGGATTGAAGCCTTGGAAACGCGCTAGACTCGGTGTGTAGAGAGACTCGGAATCTATGTAGAAAAATAAATTATTAAGTTATCAATAGTCATTATATTCTATCTCATTCTCACTACTTCTTGATCCCTCCTCGTATAGCAGAGAATCCAACAGATCTTCATCCAGTTTTTTGACACAGATATGTTTTTCGGTAGCTCAATCTGTCTCTGACTATGACAAATTTTACACAATGTTCTATAAGTTAAATTCTGTTCCTTTAATTTTAGGGTGGCTGGATAGCAGCGTGCAATGCTCAATTGTTCTTAGGAATGGCACAAGGCTGCTACTCTACAACTTATGAAATATTGTTAGAGAAATGGATACCGCCAAATGAGAAGAAATTATTTAGTACAGTTATTTATGGAGGTGCAAATATTTTTTAGACTTGAAACATTACATAATAAACGTTAATGATTGATTTAAAATTATCTCTTGACAATCGGATCAAAATACTTTTTGCTCTTCTAGGAGTGCATCTGGGCATAATTCTAGCATTTCCAGCATCAGGGCTCCTCTTACCTTTGTCGTTAGGTTGGGAGTTGATATATTACTCTTTGGCGATGATCATCTTAGCGATGGCTGTTATAATCGGAACATTGACAGCAAGTTCACCCGAGGAACATCAAGCTATTAGTGAAAGGGAATTGGACTATATACTCGATTCTTTAAGTCTTTATAAAAAGGTATGTTGCATAAGATCACATGAAGATTTAGCTTGTTGGAAAACATGTAATAAAGGAATAAGTTCGAAGCAACGTGTAGGTTTTGTATAGAGATGTTGCATTGTTTAGCGTTTTCTATTTATTTAGTTATTGTATTGCTTTACCTTGAGTCTAATTTTACAATTCCAAATTAAACTAAATTACTGAAGTGGAATATTAAATGAAAAAGTAACAGGCCCGTTTCAATTACCGGGGAATCCAACACGCCAAAATGGTTTATAGTTTCCATCAAATGATCTTCCTAATTTATTGAAAGAGATACTCGAGGAATAGAGGGAATCGTGTTGGTTCCAGAATGACTGCTGTCCTGCGACATTATGCTGTACTTATACTATAACTGTTCGTGCGTATTTAAATAGTACATGTCCAAACAGATGGATCCGGCGTCTGAGGCCAATTTTGTGGCCTCCACGTTCATCGGACCTAAATCCACTGGATTTTTACATTGGGCTAGTCTCAAAGAATAGGTGTACCTTAAGCCGATCAGCACTTTAAAAGACTTTCGTAGCCATGTCAGGGAAGCCGTGTTAAAAATAAGTGATTGAGACTGCTCAGAATCAAAATGTTATTAATGACGCATTTCAGGTTTACATTACAAAAATTATACAGTGACTTCCAAACTAGGCAGAGCCTGTAACTTGGAAGCCAAAATATGATTTAACAAAATATTTTAACACGAAACACCTGAGGTGGCCGTACGAGATTATTTTTTATTTTTATTGGTATATTTAAAATAATACTAATGTTTAAAGGTCATATATTCACACATGTTAAATAATATATATTATACACATACAAATATACATATATATAAACTCAGCTACATTACATATATTACGACATTCATGTATAAAAGTATAATATGGTCTATGAGGTTTTATGTTAAGTACTTAGCTCTAAGATTTAATTTTAAATATGTATTCAGTGTCGTTATATGTAAGAGTGCCATGCAGTAACCATTTGAAAACAAGACGTTTAGCAGAAAGAACTTACATTTCTTTGATTGGACAATATTTTAATATCGTATTGTAAATATGAGAAACCATGAAATGAAGACATGAAGGGCCTGCATAAGAGTGAATGGCAAAAAAATTTAACTTAAATTTAAATCATGTTAAATAAAGTATTATTAATGTTGATTTTTATTAAATGCGAATGCCCAGGGGCAAATCCGTGTATAAATATTCCAATAATGCAAATTTTGTTATTTACTCCATTTTGCTCCTTTTCTTAAATTAATAGCAATAACTTACTATTTAAATTTTACTTTAGATGCAATAATGAATTATGCCATTATAAAATCAATTTGAAACCGACATTATTTTAAAATTATTGGTCACTCATGTTTTCATTAAAAAAAAATTATATCCAAGATGCTTAAATGGCTTTTGCTTGGAAAAATGCCTTTCCAAAGTATTTTTTTTTTTTGCAAATTTCTAACTGAAACATTAATTCAAGTTTTTTTTTTGAAAGGATAATAGCTAGACCTATCTATCGGCATAGGTATCGTATAATAAATAACCAACAAAATACCGATGGAATTCAGTCATTTGTGGTCGTAGCGTACAGAAATGTAAAAAAAAAATAGTTTTAAAAAAATCATGTCTTAAGGAGTACTTAGGATATTTTTATTTTTTGAACCGGCATAAGTTCTGCTATAAGCCATTTCAAGATTATCCATTAATTGCCGGACAGTCTGTATATGTAATTAAAATTATAAAAATTCGTTAATGGCTAAATTATCTACTATACATTTAATTTATATTATTGCTATTCAAGCTGTGAATTTTGTTAATAAATAAATAAATTTATCTCTGTCAATAATCGGTTTACACTCCTTCAATTTTTGGTCACTGACACAAAAATATGGTGTCAAGAGATTACCCACATTAACCACCGAATCAAATTTGATTCATTTTTATTTAGGACCAAATAGAAAAATTGATTTAATTAAAGTTTTTTTTTTCAATTATTTTATCATTTCAGAAAGCTCTCAAGACTCCATGGACAATTATTATAACATCACCGCACTTTTGGGCCGTTGTTGGCGCACAGACAGCTAGTAACGCAATTTTCGTTTTCTATTTAGTAGAGATACCAACATATTTGCATATATTTTATATGCCGTTGAAAGATGTTAGTATTAATTCACTAAAGTTTAAAATTAGATTATGTCAAATATTTTGTTCTAAATTAATGAGTTGTTTTTCTAAACAGGTAAAGTTTGTGAATTTGTTTGTAGGGAATAGTCTCAGAATGTACTAATCCGGTTCAGAAAAATATATAACTAATAATAAGCTATATTATCCCTGAGAGCATATCGGCTATACTTTATTGCTATTAAGTTTTGAATTGAAATTAACCCGTACGAAGTTCCAGTTTTTGTTAAGGTATATACTTATTCTGATCGTCGCACATCGGTCCTTTTATGTGATGTATGATTTATATATTCATTGTTATTTATTATCTGACTCTCACTTGCCTTTGCTAAAGTATAATTGCATTTTTTTTTAAATAAGACATTCTGTATGACGATGGTCCATGTAGATAGACCATACCACAATATGTAAAAAAATTTCATTTACACAATTTCAATTGGATTGAATGATGATTTTGTTGAGTTGTTTATACTATAAACTGCATAAAAAAATATTTTTAAGTTATTTTGTTACAGTGCGCTTTCTATTCAATGCTACCCTTTATGTCAATGTGGCTGATATATTTGTCCACTGCATCAACATTAGACTGGATATGGAAATCTGGATTTACCAGTTATGTGTTCACTATCACTCTATACAGGAAATGTATTAATTGTTTAGGTATGGAAAAGATATTATACTACATTTTAATTGTAATATTGTCAGTTTGGTAAATCGATCTTGGTTTTCATAAATACGAAATATCTAGGAAGTCTATGTATGTGGTGGTGTTCTATGGATTTATGATTACTCGTAAATCCACGAGAACCTGATGTTATCAGTAATATAACCTGATTAGCGATTGACGATCGATAGCATTGTGTTCGCATCGCTTTCATTCTTTGCTACACGAGAAAGCCTAGGAATGCTATGTTTGTATTGCGTCAAGCGGTCATGTTGGAACAGAATAATCTTTTTTTTTTTGTAAGAGCTTTTAACTTTTCTAAAAATTCGACCGCTAAGACTTTCAAAATATCTTGCATTATTTTTTGTATTATATACTTAAATCATATAGAATAAAATATTCGTTATTTTGTGTTCTTAATGTTTAGTAAGTATATGGTATTTCGAAGACATTTCTATAGCTTGTGAAACAAATACATCTTAATAATTGTAATAATAAAATATGCAATGATTTTAGGAGCATTCGGTATAGTTCTGGGATTGATTATTACACCAAATTTGAATAACGTATTGGCATCGACAATTATATTGACGACAACACTTGGACTCCTTGGATTTCAATTTTCAGGGTTTTTGGTGAGCTTATAAATTTGTAAATATTTGCGGTTTTATCGTATAATACAATGCAATTGTACAAAATATAATGATCATTAATGGAATTATATCTGTTTTTACATATAAATTGTGCTATAAACGATAGCCTGAAGTACTACAGATTTTGAAATATGAATTTTAATATATGCAGCATTTCTTTTTAGGCAGCACATGATTACTGCGAATTTGCACATGATTATTTGCAATTTATGCGAATAAAGTAAATTTTATAACGGTAAAATATGCAATTACAGAGCAACTACAAAGACATGTCAGAGAACTACTCTGGGACAATAATGTCGATGTCCAGTACAGTGAGCAGTTTAGTTGGCGCTGGAGTACCTCTTATATCTGGCCTTATTTTTGGTGACAATTCGGTAAGTTTTAAATGGTATTTTAATAACTTCTTATCTGCAAACCACGCGTCCCTTTTTGATGTTAAACTGTTCTATTTCAGTTTAAAAAAGTGCTCGGTACACTAAATTCCTACCTTCACCCTACCTTATAAGATGCATTGATACCGAGAAAGTATATAACAGGCTGTCCTAATTGCCCTAACTACTTTAACTTGAAATACAGCACTTAAATGATACATAGGTGACAAGAAATATGTTTTATGCTATGAAAATAGAACGAATGTCTGAAAGTTTCATCAAAATCGCCGTTTTGTTGTCCATAGGTTACAAACATGCATTATTATTGATAGTTAGGAAAAACATATAAATCACTGCCTGTATCATACATACATACATACATAAATCACGCCTCTTTCGCAACGGAGTAGGCAAGTGGAACGATCCTGACGTACATCTTTCGCTTCTTAAACATTCATCAATCTTTCCATGCATGCTCGTCGGTTTAGAGTACTCTTGGCCTGGCCTTTGGTCAGAACGTCTCCGTGGAAAGTTCGCCTAGGCCTTCCTCTTCAAACGTTTCCATTCACACTCATCTTATAAATCTGTCTAATCATTCTTCTTCATTCATCCTCTTTTTAGCTTTTATCATACTATAACATTATAATAAATAGTTTGTGACTAGTGCCTGGTCTGTTCAAGCTTACTTTTTTGAGAGCGCAAACTTACATAGGTATTTGATTTCACACTTCATTATAAACTAAATCGTGAATATACAAACTAATCATGGGCGTAACGGGGGTGCAAGAGAAAGTAAAGTTTAAATATTATTTGTATATTAACTTGACAAATTAAAAATCATTCTTATTTATGGGCTACTCCGATCTAGCGATCACTAACTCCTTGCTACCCAGAAGTAGCTGTCTCTAATAGTACCTGGTATACCCGTGATACGCATATAGATATTAAAAATCCATTCAAAACTGTCAATCTGACACTTGCATCACGAGTGATAATGTGCTGGTTTTGGGTGTGAAGCAAAGCAGAAACAAAATACTAACGTATTTAATTTACCGTCATGTTGCCGAGCGGCCCCAGGACTTGTAAAAACTGCTCACTTTCGACTGAATCACGATATTACACTAATTTGTTTACTTATGTTGAATGTTATTGGTTTTGTGTGATATGTTATTGGTTTTCATTATAATTATTGCTTGTTTTTAAATACATAACAAATAAGAACAACTACCGAAGAACAATTGAATGGTTTTTAGTCTATGTCTAATTAATCCTAATGTTGCTAAAACTAAAATCTATGCATTATCTTTGATAAAGGGTGAAAAATTGAAAGTTGAATTTGGTACTTTGAAAACCAGTACTTCCTGTTTTGCTAAAAAAGTAATGATGTCCTTTAAGAAAATGTATAAATATATATTTTAAAACGCAGTGTGAAATGAAATCAAATATTTTATTACTAAGATTAACTTAATGGTATGGCAGTCACGTTCTACATTCCTAAAGGTACGGCATTCCTAGACAAAGATACGTATAAACTGAACTGTTGTCCCATTTTAATGCAATTTATACTACATATTTGATATAAAATATGTATTATAAACGTGAAAGTTTCCTTGTTTGAATGATTGAATTCACACTACTGGACGTATTGCAAAGAAATTTGGTAGAAATCGAATATCGTGGAATATGCTTTTTTTTTACTTCTTATCACCTAGCAGGGTATAGCTAAGTTTCATCTAAATTTGTTACATTTATATATACCCTGGATTATGGATGATATTTTATTTGATAGTCACATATCTCAAACTGCAAATCTCCGAGCTCACGTTGTTTAAAATATTGATCTTGGTACCAACGATATTTTTATATCCATCGCAAAGATAATCTAATTTAACACACTAATTATAATTTTCAAACTTTCTAAATATTCTTCAGTGACACCTGATGACCAGTAGACCATGAAAGCAATCAAACCGAGAGCTAATTCGCATTTCGAATACCTGGCTCGGCCAGATTCAATTTTAGTAACTAGATAGATCGACGAATCGTGAAATTTAACAATTAAAGCAAATTACCTGTAATTACAAAGGCCGAACCCTTAAATTAACTTAAGTAATTAGTGAATTGAGACTTATGGCTAAAGCTGAATAGACGGAGCAAACATTAAAAATGGTTCTTGGCGTGGTCAAACCATTACTCAATCAGTTTTGTTTTAGTACTTTTAAAACGTTATAGGTTTCATTCCTTTAGGGAAACAGTTTTAAAACAATAATGACTTAGTTGTTGTGCGTCTTAATTGCGCTTTTTCCAACTGACTACACTGTTAACCTTAAAGGCCCTATAACAATTAGAGGCTTTGACAGCTTCATGAGGCTTGGATCTTAACTGAGCGACGACCGATGAGGTTTCGCAACTTACATTTATCCATAGGTAATTAAAATAATCTTTAATAATCAAATTACTTTCCAGGCGGATTTAAATAGGTGGCGTTCTCTGTTTCTGATGCTAGCCACCATTTACGGTCTAATGAGTTTCGTGTATGCCATCTTCGCTACTAACAAACGACAGGAGTGGGACTACGAAACCAATAAGATATCACGGGGACACTATAACTATGTTATGTGTATGTTATTACAAATTTAATTTATATATTAAATACAGAAAAATAGTCCAGAGAAATCTGGCGATCGCTAAGAGAAAACTATTTATCGATATTTGGTTACGTTACGAAACATGAAATTACTTTCAAGAGTCTGAATATGCACTGGTTAATAAAGAAACGCAAAACGCATAAGCGAAAAACTGTGTCAGGATTCCTAACATATCAGGCAGACAGACTGATCTGATTAAACCTTAATAGAATACTCAAAGTAAATAGATATATGAGAGAACAAAGGTGCAATGCACTGTAACAATGTGTATTATGATTTTCAACTCTTGTTTATAGACAATGGTTGTGTATGTTGTGACACCAAATATGACTAAATAAAGATTAATATATTATTTTCTAGGTGAAAACCAAATCCAGCTCGAAGAGTTATCCAACTCTAAAATTCACTACGAAAAGCAAGAAATCGATACCTCGTTCTAATACATTAATAAAGTTTATTATTGCAAGTTAATCTTCTTTTATTTACGAATTTCTGATATTCTGAATTCAGACTCGACTGACAGACAGATTCTGAACTCGTAGGTTCGTTGTCAGATTCTTTAGGTGGGTGCAAAATTCTTCAAAGATCAAAATGTTGTAGCAGCTTGACAGTTCTACATCCCAGGTCATAGATGAACTACCAGCAACTGCTATATTAGCACAAGTCACGGAAAGCCGCAACTCACGTTTGAGGAAGTCCCTGGCTCTTCCAATGGAATATTGGTCATATCTGCGGCCAAATAATCCAAATCAGAAAAAAATTGTCTATGAAGTGGATTAGGAAACAAATCTTTTACGTGATCTACTAAAATTTGATCATACTTGGGTGAGAAAGTGTTAGTGAATCTACCGATCTTAGGTTGCAACGTCACTTTTTCTGATACCGAATTTAATTATTGTAAAATCGTAGCGTGACGAAGCTTCTCTCAAACTCATTTCTTTTGATAAAACCTTATCAATTGCATTTTGTAAACTTTTTTGGTCTCATTTTCCTTTCTTTTTCGTCTCTTCCATTTCGATTTCTATTATTCCCATTAGTTATTTTATCCTCGGAAACACTGTACAATAATTATTATGATAAGATTTTCGTGAGCTTATAAGCGTAAGCTTCTTAGTGTCCGGTACTAGGGGAAAGGGAGTATATCCAAAATTATGTCTTCCATACCAAAATTGTTTTGAAAAATAACAAAAACTTTCACAATTATGAATATTAATAAACAACCAATTTATTAACAATTACTATATACAAATAAACAAAAAAACTTAGCCGTAGTACTTGGATTTAATGGGACGCAGTGTATTCCCGCCAAAAACAACAATCATCCACTATTACCGTGGCCTTTTGCGACACTGGCAGTCCGCGCTCAGGGACCCTGTATCCCTATGCTCCCCTGCCTCTCACTCACCCGTTTTCGAGTCGAACGAATCGTCACTTGCTGAGAAAGTAAAAGTGTCGCACGCTAGGTACCGTCCAGCGTTACGGGACTTCATACTACATAAAAACTCTGCTTACTACATAAGAATATTTATTATTTCCCAATATGGGATTTGGATGATTATGTATTAATTTTTGCGTTTAATTTTGATATCTTAGCCATAGACATGTATAAAGTAGCTAGTTCACGAAAACATAACAGATGTTAGTAATATTTATGATTTTTTAGGCAAGTAATGAATTGTTATTTTTCTCAACCCTTAATAATAATTCACTAATCAGTTTTTTAAATAGCAATTAATATTATGTAAACTATGTATGTTACACTTGATAATATTATATTTTATAATGCCAAACCTACTAACATAATAAACATTTTTTTATTATTTAATACACACTCCTTTACTTACGTCAATTATATAAATTTAATTGGTAGTGCACTATCTGCATTTATATTTAATTTGTGTCTCAGTCCTGTATCGGATAATATCATAATCCTATACTTTTAACATGAATACTTAGGAAATTCAACCTTATATAAGTTAAAATATGGGTATACTAGTAGTAAATTATACAGCCGCCCTTGGTTAAGCTATTGGGGCCAATATTTTGCGAAGACCCTACGTCCCCGAGGATTTGGTATTTAATCTCCCAATAAGCTTGAGATGATTTTGATGAAGTTAGAAATAATGTACATGCAATTTTAAATGCTAGTGATTTTTATTTATTTAGAAGTTTACCGTTTTACCAAGTGCTCACTTTATAATAAGTAACACGCTAAACACAGAGAATGACTGGCTATCAATTACAAATGCCTAACAGATTTTCAACTTGAGGATGGTAGTTAGCCAAGTGTGTATCAGGAAAAGCCCTACAACCATGCAAAAGTTATAGTATTTGTTTTATTTGTTACATTCCTTTATTAAGCTTGGATCTTCTGTTCGTGTGAACAACGGTAGATCAGCGCTGGTTGTTTGCAACCAACATTATGCTGAGTTGGAGCCGTTTTGTAACAACTGGCATTTGATTTTGTTTCTTAGTAGGTAGATGTAAAGGTATTTTTAGATTATTTATTGTTGTCAAAGGTCGTTGGTACAAATAAATTAATCTTTCTTTCTTTCTTAATCCTCTGCACCATGGCAGGTGTATTTTTGTAAAGCTTTCACCGAAATTTAACAAGTATTGAATAAAATAACCATCAACTGAGCAAGCTTGACATGCTTGCGTACCCCTACTGAAGAAAAGACATTGGCTTTCGAATGGATTGTGAAAAATACCGACATTGTGACAAACTTGGGTAGATATATTCAGTACAGGATGTAAATGTGTTATGATATCTTTGCATTTTTTTTTATTTTCAGTTGTTATTATATCATCGATAAATAAAATACATTCTGCTGATTGGTTAATGTGATAATATATATACTATAATAATGTTTTTCATAATTATATATTTTTTTCAGCAGATACTTTGTTCCGTGTTACAACATCGACACTAATTATCGGTTCCAGTATTTTATCTTCAGATAAAGATTAAGCTTTTAACATTACCTATAGTGACCATTACTTATAAAGATAAAATTTTTCATTACGCTATAATCCCAAGGGCGGGGTGGTAGCAGTATATCTCAATTGCGATTACTATAGAAAATAGCGTCACAATATCTGTATTAAAAAAGAGTATTTTGATGCTGTGAGTAGTTTTTTCAAAATCCTACTATAATATTATAAATATGAAAGTCTTAATGTTTGTTACTCAATTACGCAAAAACGGCTGAACGGATTTAGATGAAAGGCAAAGAGCTAATTTATAACCTGGATTAATAAATATGATACTTGTTATCCCAGTAAATAACATATTTTTTTATATTTCTCTGGACCCAATTCTTAATTCGACGCAGTTCCTTGCGGGAACTAGTAGTAAATTGAAAGTTTAGGTATTATTTAACGTTTATGATTTCACTATAGGTAACAAAGACTTGGAGTCTTAAGATAATTATTAATAATCAGTTTTACTTAGTTAACGTTTCCAAACATCCATTTAGCCGAATAACTACTGCTATATATAGGTCCCTCCCAAAGATCGTTATAATGACCGATCTTGCACAGCTTGCATCCAGTAGGTTCCCGAAATCTTCACCAGGTCGTCAGTCCATCTTGTTATTGGTCTACCCACGCTGCGTCTTCCTGTCTGCGATCCCCACCCGAGAACTCTTTGGCTCCATCGGCTATCCATTCTACGAGCATTGCCCCGCCCATTGGCTCTTAAGTCTAACAATACTAATATGATATGTGGATATTTTAATTTCTGATTCGATTACGAAGATATACTACAAGTATAGCTCTTTCCGTTACCCTTTGAGAGTCCTTCAATTTTTTTTTTTATGATGACTATTGTTAGCGACCCTGTCGCAGTATCATAAGTTATTACTGGCACTTTCGTCTTGGGACACTGCGGTATCTTGAACGGGAAGATGTAATATAGCTTCCTAAAGGCTACCCAGCCGAGTTAGATACGGCGATTGGACTCTTTCCCGAAGTTGAACTTACATACCTAGTTGGATAGTTTTTCCCATGGATACATATTCATCAATATCTTTAAGCGTAGAGTCTCTGATCTTTACGTGAGTTGGCTCTGCGTGACTGTTCGACATACTCTTCGTCTTGTCAGTTCATTTTAAGACCAATTTGTTCGGAGGTTCTAATGATGGCATTGATCAATTCACTGTGGTCCTCCATGTTCTCAGTCATAACTACTATATCGTCGACAAACAGGTGAGCGATGTACTCGTCATTTATATAGATGCTTAGGCCTTAAGACATAAGATATATCTATAATGTATCTCATAAAAATTATATTCTCAATTCGGTAGATTGTATTTTTTAATGTAAATAAACTGGTCAACAAACGCACTGGCGTATATTTTCCACTGGCGTATTTAAACATATCATACCATCCTTGTTAAATTATTGACATCTTTACATATTATACAACTCAACGTCTCTCTGTCTGTTCATTTATGTTCTTTCACGCGGAAACCACTTATCCGATAGACATGTTTCTTTATTTTAATTCATAGCTATGTTATCTGGCCAGGTTATAGGATATATTTTGGAAGATAAAGTAACATACGAAATAAGCAGTGATGATAATAGTGAATTAATTCGAACAAAAGTCGATTTTGGGGCGCTGAAATGGCTTACGCTTTTCATATTTGTTGAATTGCAAAATTGGTTTGTTATTAAGTAAATGAATACATTATTGATATCTGGACATGTAGTTATTAATGATTCACTTCTTATTTATCACGCTTTATTCATCAGGTCCTATACACTTATTTTGCGAGGGTTTGTCTAAAGAATTCTAGATATTTTTTTCTATATATAAAATGTATTAGCTATCATCAACTGCGTAAATAATACGAAAAGAAAACTACGTTCTAAAGGCTTCGTATTACGTAATTGAAACGTAGGGTATGTACAGTAAGTTTCCGTTAGGTAATCACCAGTTATGTGATAGTGCTAAATATAACTTGACAATTTAATCACTATCTGATATGATGGGTTTTGCTTTTGTATTTTACCTAGTTAATATCTAAATAAACTTTCGTTTTTTACATCAATTTTAGTGAATTGATATCATTTCATGGAGTCATGGCTGCTGAGAAGGTTGCGTATACGAGTGTACCAGGTTCTGAGAAGGATGAGGGTATGTATTTATGCTCAATTGACTTTCTGTCTTTGGGTACTGGTGTAAATTTTATTTCTAAATGATTTGGAGAATAAATTTGGTTTTTTAATTAAATCAAAATAAGTATATGGTTTTAATTGAGAAATAAATTATATAAAAAGGTGTGTGTGCGATTCACACACGATAGAAGTGAAACTTCATTTTAAAAGACATTTTCTATTTTATTTAAACAGTTTGCAATATACATACACACCGACATTTACTCTCTCGCTCTGGCTAACACAAAGAGGAGAGACCGATAATATATTGCTCTCTCGCTCTGGCTCACACAAAGAGGAGAGACCGATAATGTGCGTTAAACGTTTAACGCTTGGAAGTCGCATAAGAAGTTTCACTTCAAAAAGGCAAATATATAAATACATTAATCAACTTTTCCTTATTAGGAAAACCTCCAATATGTAAACCGCCAAAAGGATTCGGGGTTCGTCACATGCAAGCTTTGGTACTGTTTATCAGTTTAACGGTGGCTTACACTATAAGGGCACAGCTAAGCGTATCAATGGTGGCCATGACTGGTCATACTGTGCATTATGACGTTAAAAATGGAAGTATTAACACCATATCAAACTTGTCGAACAGCAAAACAACAAAAGATTGGACCGTTTACCGAGTAAGTATTCTAATTAATATTTATTGGTTGGAATGATTGGGTAATTAATTATAAAAACTTGCTTTAGTTTCTCTCACGTATAGAGATTAGCAAATGTATGCAAAGGAAAATAAGAAAACGGTGATCTTTAGTTAGTTCACAGCTTCTCGGAGTAGTCGATCGTTTCGAAATAACATAGTAGAAAACATTAATGCTATTGGTGTATAAATCTTATTCGACAGACGTATGACTGGAACAAATCCACGCAAGAAATGATAATGTTCTCTTTCTTCGTCGGCTACACGAGTATGATGATACCTATGGGAATCATTGCCCAAAAGTTTGGCGGTAAGCTGCCGATCATGGTGGCTTTGTTTGTGAACGGAATCCTTTCGATCGTTAGTCCTTGGATACCAATTTTTGTGAGTATTTAAATTTAGTGCTTTTTGTGCGGTACTAACCAAGATAAGGTGTAACATCCACTATATTAGTACGGTTTGCTGCTTTCTGGGATCAACTGCTGTATATCTAGTAGGTGGTAGGATATCTGTACAGGCTGGGTCGAGATCATCGTGCACATGGTGATAAACCCGTCAGTATCTTTTCGTTGGTCGTATTTTGAGATCAGCTTGTGTATATCCAGCTACTGCGAGTCTTACATGCGATGACCGACGATGAATTGCCAATCTCTCAGATTTTGGATTGCACTGTGCTTATCGTATCATCAAGCGAAGTGCTATCGCTTTACTGTGCCACTAAAATATGTAATACGAAAAGAAAACGTACTTTTTTCTGTGAATAAGAAAATAGAACATGATTTTTAATGAGTTTATAACAAGTTAAAGCTCAGATTCAACCGTGCATGGAATATTGCTTGCATCTCTGAGATGGCTTCCCTCAATACCTCCTCGATGCCCTGGACAGGTTGCAGTAGCGAAGGACTGACCGCATTATTAAAAATACAGACGTCACTAAGTATTTAGAACTGCTTCTACTGCGCTGAGCGTATTTTATTGACTGTATCAAAGTGACTGTTCTGAAGAATTGTTTGTGAATCCCATCACCTCCCTTCCACTACAGAACCAAACAACAAGGAAGTCTGCAAATTCCTACTTTTGCCGTACCGTGCAGATATGAAATAGTCTCCCAGCCTACGTGTTTCCTATTTTCTATGATATTGGGTCCTTC
This sequence comes from Saturnia pavonia, assembly GCA_947532125.1. NCBI lineage: Eukaryota > Metazoa > Arthropoda > Insecta > Lepidoptera > Saturniidae > Saturnia > Saturnia pavonia. The sequence goes on from OX383906.1 coordinate 17,192,552, forward strand.
AAATGAGGCATAAAGAGACATTTAGTAGGACGCCATGAAATCGACGACTGTCTATGATATTTGTATCATTAATGGTCGCCGTTGTTTGTGGACTGTACCGTACTTACCATCAGGTGTTGTACAGTCATTTTGTCGGGATAGTATTAAAAAAAGTTATGTGACTAAGATAGCATTCTGAACTGCTACTAGTACCTATATGGATTTCATGAGTAGGTTCCGCTATATATGCAAACTACCGACGTTTGATTCCGCATATAATGCAGTTAAATAATGCATTGATTTTAAGTTGTTTATTAATCATTTCAATATTATCCCAGTTTAAATCAAATTACTGTATATACATATTGTATCTTCTTACAAGGAGCGAATGCGGGCTACTCTGATTAATCATGCGGGCTTATGTGAAGTTGATTGATGCCCCTTATCTTATCAATACTGTGCAGTTACTTACAGTGTGCTTATTTTTTCTACATGTACACTTCTCTTTACTATTTAAATTCGCCTATAACTATGCTGGATGGATTTTAGATTCTGCTATATTTAATTGTGACAAGTAAAAATCCGTTTTAAAAATGTTAATTGTAAAGATTGCGGAGTTATGATCTTGACGGGGTCGATAAATTATATAGAAATATTAAGCAAGCTGTTTATTGCTTTAAAACTTTAAATAATAACCACTAAGACTGATCAAACATTTTACATAATGATAGATCAAGCACCGCTGAGCTCCTTACGCTATATAGGAGTACCGCCGCGCCGGTGCCATAGGTGCAGCCGCCATACCGTGAGTGATCGTATGACGTCACGTGCCATAAAATCAATTGAGGTTCTTCTGTATGATGTTATATAATACTTAAACAAAAATAAATGTAAAGACTTTTTGAGGTCCGCCAAGAGACACAAAATCTATGTGCATATGTAAAATTCGTGGTATTACCTGTATTTATATAATAAAGAGGAAAAGTTTTTTGTTTATTTAAATACGCTAACCTCTGAAACTACAAGTCGGATTCCAAAAATTCGATTTTGTATTTGATAGCCATATTCACGAGATATAGTATAGGCTATCTACCATTAGGCTACACCTCTCAGCTAGCCATAAATAATGGTTTTTGTTATGTAATTCGGAATAAATAGCGCAACCTAACTGATTTATCGGCGTGTGCTGGCGTAATGGTTCTATACGTAAATAAAATGTTCTACAAAAAGATTACTCCTTAGTACATCTAAAATAAAAACCGCGATACCATATGCCTATCTCTTATATATATGCTATAATAAGGTATTTTGTGTAAAAGTTTTATTAAAAATTGAAAAGTAATTTATGAGCACTTATTAGGTATGGCATATTAATATTTACGAACGAAAGTTACTTCATCATCAAGACAATTTTATTAGATAAACTTTGCCCTATATAGCATTTAATTTGGACCCATAGTTTGGGAGATAATGGAAAATTAAAATAATTCAACATTTGGTTCGTGTCTTTATTTAGCAGCAGTGTATTAGCCTTTTAATACTACCACCGCATGAATTATTTGTAATCTTTAAAAGTCTAGGAAAAAATCATCTTTTAAATGCACTCAAAAATTAATAAATCTTAAAAAAAATTATCAAAGTTTTCAAATGACATAAAGAACTGTTAACTGTTTTCAAGTATAATGCAGTCTGCGCTGTTAGTATAAAAAATGTTTTACAATAATCTATATATTACAGGGTGGCTGGTTAAGTCTTTGCGTATGCAGGTTACTTCAAGGGATGACCCAAGCAGCTTTCTACCCTAGCATACATACAATTCTTGGTAAATGGTCGCCACTCAGCGAGAGAGGAAGACTCAGTTCCTATATTTATACAGGTATGATTTCTATTATTACAGTTATAGGGCACGTATAACAAGACATTATGCTTGTCAGAGGTATTATCTTCTCTTCCTTCTTCAGCCAGTTTCTACCTAAATTTCAGTATATACCTCTTTCATTGCACGTCATTCCCGTTTATATAAGGCATTCCCCATCCAATTTCGTCTGCCATCTTCATTGAATCATCAGTCCATCTCGTTGACAGCCTACCGACGCTTATATGATCAGTTCTGGGTCTCAACTTCAGTACCCGTGGCAATATCGGTGAGCATATTTCGTATCCGTGTTTCGGATCCCATTCTAGAGAAATCCCTAACATTGCCCACTCTATAATTATCTGGGTATTTGCAACTTGCTGTTTGGGCGTCTAAATCTCGACTATATTGTCAAAAGACAGCGCTTCATATACAGGGATATGTCCTTTTAACACGTCGGACAACTCATTAACTCCTAAACACAGATAATAACATTAAAACATCGCTATCAATTAAAATTTCATCAATATAACAAATCCAATATGCGTATGTGATTGAAGCTAGTAATTTATTAAACATGTTTATTAGTGAATGGTGGCGCAGGGATAGAAAACGACTACCGGGTATATCATCAGCCCGATGGTCCGACGATATAGCTAGAATAGCAACACTATACACAATTGTGAGAGGAGACCAATACTCAACTTAATTGAAAGAGTGCACAAATTTTATAATGTATTTATTAGGGACAAGAGATCAGTTTTATTAATGCATCTAATCCCTTCTATATAAAGTTCCCAGGTCTTCTTTGAGGTTGTATTTTACTTAAATATAACTTGGTCTTTAGAAAATAAATATCGCCTCAACAATTTTCTTCTTAATAATTTTCTCTCCAATACTAAAAAGTTGCTTTAATTTTGTGATAATTATAATGCGATCCAAAGAAACAAACTGAGACACTTGAAGTATTAAGGGCTCGAAGTTGTTAGAAAAGTATAATGAATACAGAACCTTATAAATATTTAACATAAATTTGTCCACGTTCTTCATTTTTGTTAGAAAATGTATTTATTATCAACAGCATATTTTTTGATTTAATGACTGTATTTGATATATTTAACTCTGCTGTATTTTCTAAATAACTTATGAAAATGTAATAACATCTGAAATATGCTTTTAGTGAAGTCATGATTCCAATTTAATTACATATATAATAAGGACCTGAACAAAAAAGATATAGATTACCCGAAATCGATCTAACAAAATTGATTTTGTTATAAATTCTACATGATTCAAATTGAATAAATACATACTTGAGTAACTGTCGAAAGATTGGCTTAATTTAGGAACGTGACGAAGCGGAAGGGTCCGTATCGAGTTTTAACTTGATTCACTGAAATTTCTATGAGAATATACGTATGGAAATTACGTTAAACTGCCTTAAACGTTCTTAAAATTCTAACTACTGTAACAATTCTAATTAATTTAAATTGTATAAAATAACGCAGAATAAATATTAGATATAAGTTTTACCGGAGGCACAGCTTCTGAATAAAATGCTTATTTAAATATATATGTTTGGTCGACGCCGTTAACTCTAAACGATGGATTATTGAAACACTTTCGCACGATACACCTATTTCATTTGTTTAATGCATACATATATTGAATCATTGTCTATTGCTGGGAATATTCTGAAATCCGCTCCATGCAACCGAAACGCTCTTACATCTAGAGCTATTTTAGATAATAATTTCAAATATTCTTCTCATTCATATAATTCCCGGTCTGGCAACTTAATTTATACAGGTTGACCAACTTTATCTCGAAAAAACTTAGTATAGCAATTTGCATCTGGAGGTTCCTATAAAGTTAGCACATAGCGTTAATAGCCACATTGATTATTAAAATAATACAACAGAAGATCTACAAAGTCATGTTCCAAGATCCAAATAATTTAAAAAAACAGAATATCTACCCCCAGTATAAGCCATAATAAAATAAAAGAGTAAAACCTTGTTAATAATAATTATTAACCTTGTTAATAATTGTACGGATTATTAAAAGATAATAAAATTGTTTCAGTGAATAAGGTAATCATAGTATGTGTTATATGAACCCGTATATTTCACAATGAAACCGAACACCATTCCCGACACATTCTAAGTTTGCGAGCCCATAACTTACTTGTGAAATTGTTAGGAATCGCTATATTCGGCTGTTCATTCCATTATATTATTAAACGAGATTACATCACGTTTATTGGGAATATTGTTAAACTCAGTTCCCTTTCCTTCCCTTTTGATTCAATCAGCGGTTATAGACTTTGTTTTTTAAAATGTAAACTAAGTAATTAATAATATTGCAATTGATGATCCGAACGAGTGTGTTCATGCCTTCGCGATGTATTCAATAAAAAAAATATAAAACAGCCTTTAACACAATATTTGTAGCCCATCACGAGGAAAACAACTGTTGTCAAAAAGAATAATTAAACAATAATTAATGTTTACTATTTAAAGTTTCATTGGTTTTCTCATTTTTAGGGATACGTCTATCTTCTCACTGCAACATAGTTCTTTTAAATTAATTAATGTTTTTAAATATTAATCGTATATACTATATTATTATCATTATTCAATTATTTGTAAAATTTGGTATTTTAAGTATTATTATTTAATTACTAGTATTATTGTTTTACTTTTCTTAATTGTTATTATCATAAATTATTTAAGACGTTCATTTAGTCATTTATTTATTACGAAATGTACTTATATTCAAACACCATGTTGTAGGAAGATGAAACCACTATTAATCTATTGCAGGCGTAAGTAGCTAAGAAATTTCGGATAAATTATTTACGATGAGTTTCCGCAAAGTAACGCCTTCTTCTTATTACTTCACTTCTTCTGTAACATTAAATTACTTATCGTGTTTTAAATATTAAAGTTAGTTATAGTGTATAAGGTTCACAGGTTGTAGATCATTCACAGGTTTTAGAATATACACAGAATGATGTCTAGTATATTGTACAAGATGATTTCTTTAACACCTATTTGTATTGTAGTTCTGTTATCCTATGTTTAACGGTTTTGGCAACCTAATCAAAGACAGCATGCCAGTTGTGATTTATTTCTCGACTTCGTTTTATATCATCATTACTTGTTTTTCCTTATGTTTTGTTACATAGCGTTTCAAAACATTGTCAAATAGCTTTTTGGCAACACGCCCGTGCATGCGTATCGTTGACTCACTTCTCGTACTAGCCGATTGCTTGACTTTCATAGTTACTACTATGTTCCTTAGGGTCATAGCGCGAAGTTATAAAGCTTATAGTATTACACATGAATCTGGGTTATCATATACATTTTTTAGAATCCAACTGGTAGTTCTAGAGATTAGTGCGTTTAAACAAACAAAAAACTCTTCTGCTGTATTATATCATAGTACTAGATGTGCCCGCGGCTCCGCTCGCATGGACTACAGAAAAAGGTTTTTATATTTTGTGCGAAACCTTAATCATCATCAGCTATTTGCCTGTGAAAGTCCCCTCGAAATCGGTTCAACCTTTTCGGAGATTACCCGGAACAAACAGACAGCCAAACAAAAAATAAAGAATGGGTTTTTTGTTATGTGTTCCGTGTATACTTTCATATGCATTTAGTAAAAACCTATTATGTTGACATTACAACAGGCACTTCAATTTTATTGTATATATAGATAGATAAAAAACATTCACCGAAATCTGTTAAGTGGTTCTTGAGTTATACATATACGCACTAACAGACAGATAGACGGACAGACCGAGATACATTAAATAATATAAGGATAATATATAAAAAATATTTATGTAAAAGACGGTACAATAATATACGGTAAGTAGTTCGGAAACCTCAGGACGCGAGTTCTACTCACTACTTGTTCGATTGTTTTAATAAACTAGTATCTATACTAATTTAGGTCCTCACATATGAAATTGGCGTTTTGGTGAACTGGCCATCTTGATTTATACTATCTGGCGTTTGTTTACGAATTCCAAATTCCAATTTATTTCTAATTTAGGCTTGTGTATTTGAGTTTAGAATTCAGTAGTTTATTTGTTTTCGCACTATTTGATTTTTCTTTGATATCGTTCTTTTCACAAAATGGAAAACTTAAAATATCGCGTTATTTACTAATATGTGTTCCACGGTGGCATCAGCGCTGCAGAATCAGCTCGAAGGATTAATTATGTGTATGGGAAACCTATTGTAAAAGAAAACACAGTACGTTTTTCGTTGCGTTCGTTGTTTCGTTCTGGAAATGTTGATCTACGAAACGAACCCCGTGGGCGGCCGGAGACCCTAGTTAAAAATAATGAAAAATTTAAGGTGATCGTGGAAGTAAGTCCATCGCAACCTACGTCAGAGTAAGCGACAGACTTCGGTGTGAGTGTTCAAAGAATTTTAATTCACTTGAAACAAATTGGAAAAGTGAAAAAGCTCGAGAAATGGATACCGCATGAATTGATGGAAGCAAACCAACAAACACGCATTGAGTGCTGCGCTACGTTACTCAACCGTCAATCATAATCGGAAACAAACAATCGAAAAAGTTCATCACAGTGGTTGAACCCAGGAGAACCGGCCAAAACCTGTTCCAAGCGAAAGTTTACTCAGAAAAAGGTACTGGTGAGTGCTGGTGTGATACACTGCAGCTTCCTAAGATCTAAGCAGACGATAAAGGCAGATCTGTATTGTCAACAATTGCAAACCATTATGGAAAAGCTAACCGTTAAACAACCGAGACTGGTCAATCTCTCTAGCCCACTGCTGCTTCAGGACAACGCTAGATTCCGTACTTCACGTCAGACGGTCGCTAAATTAGAAGAACTGCGGTCGGACTACAACACCCACCATACTCTCTGGACCTTGCTTTGTAAGGTTTTGTATATGATAGCCAGATGCTCTAGGAATTCTATATGCTATATAACTTTGCGCTTCAACTCTAAGGGGCGGAGCAGTAACAATGAACGTCAAACAATCTGGCAATCTGTAGGCAAGTACGGGGCCTAGTGTAAAATAAAATCGTTAAATTCCCAAGTTAGAAAGCGCTTCACTTGAAAACTCGTAAACTTTGAATGTACTTATCAAATAATTAACTTAACCCAAGAAAGGTTTTAGGTTGCATATCATTAAGTTAAGCAGAAATGATGAACTTCCCACTTTAAAGTCAGATATGACACATAGTATATTTGGTTCATAAATATATTTTTTACATGAATCTCGTTGAAGAAACTAGCTAGTAGTAAATAAAGTATTAAATTAGGCTCCATACAGATCTCACAGTGAACTGAACAGAACTTTTGATATTAGTTTACTTAGGAATATAATTTCTGATTGAGCAATCTTTTCGAAATTATAGCTATGATTGATTTTGTGGTCAATCAAACAATGACACGACAGAAAAGGACTCTTGCTTATTGTATAGAAAGTGTACGTAGCCATATATTATAGTTTTTTTTTTGTATAAGCTTGACCTAACCACTAAATTGGAATGGGTGACTGGCAAGTATTGGAACAAATTGAGTTGGATAATTTACGACCGTTTGAAGACTTCGCATGCCAGTGACAGTTTCGCTTGTTATTCTCAAAATGAATGGAATGAGCCTAATGATAAATTAAATAATGAATAAGAACAGCAGAAATTATTTAGACGAGGATTAATCGGCAACTTCCGTAACAATCGTGGCCTGAGTAGAGAGATTTTAGGAAACAGAACAGACTTTGGGTGGACACAATAACCGATCTACCGATATGAGCCATAATAAAGATATTTTCAATATATTTATGGTAGTCTTGATCCAGGCAGGCAGAAGTACCCTGATCTTGGCATAACCTCATATTATGTTGTCTTATCTCAGGTTGTCTAGGGCACCTTGATACTATGCAATACTTATTAAATCCCTTATTTGTTTCAGGCTCCCAATTTGGTACAGTTTTCATTTTCCAAATATCAGGAGTTTTCGCTGAAAGCCCATCTCTCGGTTGGCCCGCAACTTTCTGGCTTTGTGGTATTCTCAGCTTAGTAACTTTTGGCCTTCTTTGGTGGCTCGGCGCGGCCACACCTCATGAGCATCCGACCATTACGCATGAAGAGCTGACTTATATCATGGAGGGTGGTAGTGCTGATATATTACCCAAGGTAAATATACTTTACTACCAATTATATCGATAATTTGGTTTAGTTGTAGGTTATTGTGTTTATTGTAATACCTAGATTACTCACAGCATGCTATTGATTTACAGAAGCGTAGAACTCCTTGGAAATATATCCTAACCAGCACCGCAGTTTGGGGGCTGGTATCGTCTCAAGCTGGTAGCGTCTTTGGATACCTCCTAGTATTAACACAGACACCTACCTACTTGAACGAGGTTCTTGAAGTTGATATAAAGAGGGTAAGCGTAGCAGCTTGCTGAGATATTTTAATCTTTCATATTCAAACAAGGTCAATGCATGACGTAAACTCTACACATTAAAAGCATATGGATTGTTTTGTAAATAATTAGCTTTGGGCTTGTAATTATCAATGCACAATTGTAATTTTTAGTATATGAGAGATAGTGAGCATATACATTATGACTGTTTTAATTCTAGTGTATACAAGATAAAAACCTCTACCACTAAAGTGATATTACAAGATTTTTATAAGAATAACTACAACAGCTGCTGTCTTTTCTAATTTTCAGAACGGTCTTTATTCTTCCTTGCCCTATGTATCCATGTACATAATGGCATTACTCTTTGGTTACACTGCAGATTTAATGGCTAATAGAAAGATCATGTCGATAGTCAACATTAGGCGAACAGCTAACAGCATTGGCTTGGTGCTGTCTGGAATATTCCTCATCGGTTTCAGTTATGTGGATAATACATTACTGGCGGTTGTACTACTGATAATGTGTTTGGGCACTCACTCAGGTGTACATGTTGGATTTCATGTGAGTAAAATACCATACTTGTTGTATTTTTATTGTAACCAGCGCTTGATACATTGCCATATAATTTTAGGTGATGATGTGACCGTATATAGTATCGCCCTACAATGAAAACTGCCGCTGGGTTTCACCGAAAGCTTGGTGACTGTTTTTCTACTTTAGAATAGTAGGAAATCTAATCAAGCATTAGAAAATACTCTGTGATATGCTGTGATACCAAAACTAATGTATATCTTTAAATCATTTTTGTAGACAAAAACACAGAAGGCTGGTCATCCTCCAGATAGACTACATACCCGGAGGATATGACACAGACATTGAATCTCGGAGAAAAAATTTGTTCCCTTACCGAACAATTCCTCCTTTTTTTCCATCTCCCCCCGGCTATTCCAGATCTTTGAAGTTTAAAGCGATGCATGAAGTGCGCGTGCATGAAGCTAACTATCGCCCGTTACCACACGGGTTGCTAGACGAGAAATTCTGATTTTGATTCTAATATTCTCGTCGAGTTAACCATCAATCTTTGTTAATTTACACGTCATCGTCAATAACTTTATATGAAAATGTGTTAAAAATATATATTACAGATTAATCAGATTGACCTAGCACCGAACTTCGCTGGACCTATAATGGCGTTGGGTAACATGCTTGCAACTTTAACCAGTCTTCTAGTTCCAGTCATAGTTTCAAACATTATCAGAGATGATTTGGTGAGATTCAATAAACCTGTATAATTAAAAAATAATAATATAGAAATTGGCTGTTTTTTTCTCGTAATGTAATTATGGTCTACTACGGTTAACATTATAAGTATTCTGAAATTTTTAAGTTGATATTTCATTTTATAGAGGTTGCTCATGATTTTTTTTCATTAATAAACTAGCGTACTTTTTATGTTTTCGAGCGATCTGTTAAATGTGAGATAATTTTATACGATGAATAATTTTGAGGTTTCGTCAGATATTGTATGGAAAACCTGTTAAAATTTCAAAATTACGCCTCTAATAAAGTTACCTTTTGATTGAAAAATTGCCCCTTAGTTAATTTAAGTACACCGAAAATAAAGTTTTATATATTTTTTAAATATGTCTTTATTTCTATTCCTTAAGATGTCCATTGAATATGAAAAACAAAAAGTACGCCACATTAGCTATGAAAAAAATCGTGAGCGACCTCTATAAAATGAACTATCAACATAAAAAATTCAGAATACTTATAATGTCAACCGCAGATCATAAATTCAAAACGAGAAAAAAAGCTTGTAATTTTTTTACCATTTTGGAATTTAATAAAACAAATTAGCGACCTTTTACTTACATTATTTTAATCGCGTAGATTTTTGTTGAGAATTTCTTAAAACGTGTTAATTTTACATATTTTCTTATGAAATGTAAACAAAAAACAGTTGTTTTTATGAAGTGAAACTTCTTATGCGACTTCCAAGCGTTTTAAATAAAATAGAAAATGTCTTTTAAAATGAAGTTTCACTTCTATCGTGTGTGAATCGCACACACACCTTTTTTTTGGGAACCATGCTGTATATTTAATACAAAAGTAATATACTCGTATACGGCCAATACTTATTTATAGGTCATTTACATGTTGCTATATTATTAAAATTCCTTTCATTATTTGTCTTATTTTTCAGAGGAACCAACACAAATGGCAGATTGTGTTCCTGATTGTAGCCGGATTCCAGTTTTTGACTAATACTATATTTGTGACTTTCGTTAAAGCGGAAGTACAACCTTGGAATTTCTATGGTGATGATGGAAATGGTAATATTTTACATTTTAATTTTATTAAATCTATTCACAAATACTAAAGAAAACCATATGAATGTAGGAATGAATACTAGTATTTTTAGCTATTATTTATGGCATTGTTGGCTTAACAATGACTCAAGGAAAATAACACGTAATTAATTAATTAGGCACTACAATTTAATACATCGACAGACTTAAGATTATGGTCCTAGTATTTTGGAAAAGTGTTTGATTGGATGATAACTTATTACTAAGTGATATTCTATTGTTACAGATTTAGATAATAAAGAATTAAAAGATTTAAAGGAGGCAAAAATAATGAAGTTTGATGTTAACGAAAAAGTATCAGAAGATAATAAATTGTAATTAGTTATTATAATATATAATTATTCAATTCAAAATTTTGTTTTTAGTTTAACTAAATAATATTATGCAGACTAATGCATTCATACCCATCTTTAGTTTACATTATCATAATAAGCAATTGGAAGGATTTTATATTTACCTAATGTTTCATTTAAAAATTTATATAAAACATTATGATATATCAAGCGAATAGAAAATTTTATTTATTGTCCCAAGATTATCACTTGAAACACATCCACAAATCTTTAACTTTTACATCCAAACGTGCATTAGATAATGTAAACTTAAGTGTTTGTTGATATTTGTTACTTTAATTAACAGGATTTGACAGTGATTAAAGTGTAGTACGGTCAAGCGCCATCAAACTATGCATCCATTCCCATAGTGCATTGTTGTTATTAGCCGTGTACAAAATATAATAATAAATAGACTAAAACTGAAGAAATGTCATATTTTATGAATTACAAATAGGGTTACTGAACCCTCTTTAAGCTTAAAATAATTTAATAGGGAGTCAAACAACTTTGGAAGCTTTTTTTCTTAATTCCTGATGGTTAGTGAAGATGAACTTGAATTTAGTAAAGTGTTAAGCTCAGAACAGAGACTGGTTCTGAAGCGCCTATCTTCACAAATTCAAGCAGATTTAACGGAGGTAATTAGTTGTTTGGTATACTTATACCAGACCGAAAAAAATAAACTAATGGAGTAATTCGAAAATATAAACATACAATGTAAGGATCAGAATGGTAACTTTGGGTAGCTATAAATAAGAATAGTACTTATATTCTAATACTAACACTTTCTTTCACAAATGTCATAACACAAATAGTGTCTTTAGAACATGTAATGATTGTTTATCAATAATTTTTATCTTTTAATTATTTATATTTATTTTACCTTAGTTGTTTCCTCATTACTTCATTTATTGTGTTTTCGGTCGCTTTCCGAAGGCATCTATAGATCTATAGGTAATTTATTATATTTACATATTGTATGACAAACTTCTTTTGTGTTATAAATTAAGAAGAAAGATTTCATGGCTGGAAGAACCTTTTGAATTTAAAATATAGAACTATACTTGAAAAGAGACATCATTCATTCAGACTTACCGATCAGACGTCTACGGATATACACGTGCAGTCTTTTATAAGATTTTTAAGTTTATTTATATTTCTGATTCTATTTTATTATTTGAAGTCACACTTACCTATCTGGAGTCTGTACAAAAAGTTACTTTGTTACTACAAGAGACCTCTCGCATTGTAATCGGTATTCAAAGGATTTAAAACTATTAATTCATAATTTTATTGACAATAGCCAAGTTTATAAACTAAAGGAAGACCGGACGATTTCATTCATGCTGGCTTGCCAATGCAGTAATAGAAATGGAACGAATATCTAATGCTTGTTTGCCAAATTCATATACACACAAGCATCTCAAAACGGATTTTTACAAGCAACTCTGGTTCGGATAGATGCATAACGTGCACTGTTTTTAATAGTTAATGTTTAGTAAAATTAATAGCCTATAAAAATAAAGGTACTCTATATTTTATATTTTGCTTTAATATTAAATGCCTTCGGAATACATATATAAATATATTTGGAATTTCATTTCATAACCGTTTGTCCACGCGACAAACATTATTGGGACTGTCGTGATTCTGTAGCGCATCTAGTATTTTTCTGATTGCCCACATTGATGACTTTTATGCTGTCACGGGCAAGAGTGTGGCGTCCATCCTGGGTAGACTTATAGTCTCAACTTGATAATGGGAAATCTCATTGGTATGAACGTCAGTATTTTTATGAAGCATTGGCTACCCGTGGTTGTATCATGATGTTAAGCCATGGATCATTTTATCATTTTACATCTATTCTCTATTGTCGACCCTTGTTGTCCCAAAAATAAATATAATAATCCTTTCGGGGTAAATCACGGTGTAGTGATATCACTGATAACTATGTTATCATCTTTACAATATTTTTTCCTTGTAACACAGCAGTGCACTTGATGGTGGAAGCACAGTGCAGTCCGGTAACATCGGCGACCACAGAGGATCTACAATGCATTGCCAGTCTTCGTTGTGATGTCTGCCTGCTCAAATGTCTCTTCACGTTATATTTGAAGGACTTCATGTTGTAGAGATGGAGTTTATCGTAAAGCTGTAGCTTGGTGCCCAACACGTGTGGTTCTGTTATGAAAGGAGGAAGATTAGGTTAAACAGCTCTCAGAACACTCGCCATGATACAGAAAGTCTCGCCATGATACAGACGGTAGTACACGCTCAGCGAGGCAATGTCCCTGCGCAGCTGAAGCGGCTTAATGAACTTAGTAACATCTGCGTCATTTACAATTTAAACAGCCCCGCCTCTGCAATCTGTCCAGGTTATTTCGAATATAACTTGACTAATGAAACTTCACTTAATTTGAGCATAATAATGAAAGTATATCATGAAAAATACCACCAAACGTACATAATATAGAGTAAATAAAGAAATAAACACAATGGTTTATTACCACAAATTTTCATTACTTAAAATATATAAAGAGAATTGGCTTCAGCGTGTACCGTTAGTCGTGACAGCTACAACACAACGGCTCTGTTGGCCAAACTTCTAAAATTTTCGGCAAATGTAAATACAATTTTATGCTTGATATAAATACTATGTCAACTTATAATCGGTATAACAAAAATTCAAATCTCGAATTACATTAAAAAATAGAATATAGTATAAAATTTTTAATAAAAATTGGACTGTATTCAGAGTTCACGATGACGAGAATCATTCATTGAACTATAGTACTTATTAAGATATATTGCTTAGCAATGTTTGCCAATTATTATCAGTTTTAAAACCACGCCCATTCACGTTATGGAAAGTGAGATAGCTATTTTACCATTAATGTTAAGAAGACAATTTTTAGCAAACAAATATTGTTTAAAGGCCCTTTCGTGGTCGAATAATTTAAGTATAGATTTAATAAAAGAACTTGAATCTCTTAACCAATTACAATATTGGCAAAGGAAGAAGAAGCCCCTTCTTTGTTTAGCATATAGGGAAGCAAAAGTACGTGATATTAAGTCTTCGAATCTTTTAGAAATGTTTAATTTGGACGTGTGGATGTCATATATAAATGTTAAAGTATGATTAAAATAAATCTAGAATGTATTCAATCCGTCAAAAATCAGTTAGATTTAGTTTCTGTTAAATATGATATTGAAAAAGAAATAAGTATTAAATATAAAGGTTGGTATAAACTGTATACTGATGGCTCAAAAAACTCTGAAGGCTTAGGAATGGCGTATTATGACTCTTATAGAAATATAACAGCTTGTTTTAGAGTTACCCAAGATATGTCGATTATGTCACTGGAGCTCAATGCAATATCAGAGGCTATAACATATATAATTAAAAATAATATTAGAAAAGTTGTTATTTTAACAGATAGCAAAAGTGCACTTCAGCATCTAGTTCGATGCACCTCCGGTTACAGAGGCGCGTCTGTAGCCTATAATATACTAGACCACATTTATAGACAAAAGTTTGACAATCAGTCTTTAATATTGCAATGGATTCCTTCTCATGTTGGTATCAAAGGGAATGAAGAGGCTGACCGTAGTGCAAAATTAGGATCAACTCAGGGTATAATAAAGAATTTTAAAGTAGATTATTGGGAAATTATATCAAAATTGAAAAAAATGTGTTATGAAAACTGGAATGAATATCTTGATGAAAGAAGCAAAGAAAAAGGCATTTGGTATAAAACAATACAGTGTCAGCCTCTTCATAAACCTTGGTTTAGTGAATGTAATTTAAACCGACAATATATAAAGATAGCATTAAGACTTCGCTCAGGGCACTATCCATCGGGAAAATTTGCATATCTCATGAGGAAAGCAGACTCACCCAATTGTAATATATGTGGAAAGATTGATGATGTGCATCACCTACTGATGGAGTGTGCCAAGAACAAGATCGAAAGGGAGTCGCTGGTGAATAGCATAAATTTAAACTGTCAAGATATAGGTGTTTTTCACAGCATTTTGGCAGAACCTTATTCAGATGGTGCCAAGATGTTGTATGACCTTGTAGTGCTAACTCATCAGCGACTCTCTTGATGTGATGATATAAAGGATGGGGTACAATGGGACATATATTCGGTAGAATAAAAGTCCCAAAAACAAAAAAAAAAAAAAAAAAAGTGTCATCGGCGTATAAGTGGATCCTGCTGAATTGGAGATTTGTACGAGATCTGTCATATCGTAAGAAGTATAAACAAACAAGGAGAAGTGGAATAGACATTGACATATTAACCAAAGTTTTGATGAATCCGAAACTTTATAGAACGAAAATTATGTTATTAATAATAATTCTTTCTCTAAACAATCTAATCTTCTAGAAACATCGAGTATAACTACGACCAACTTTCCCCAATATCGGATCCTGAGAAATGTAATTTTTTTCTATATTAATAAATTTGTATTTCTGTATGTACAAGTAAATGTTTTTTTTTTCGAATTTCCGATATTATTTCTATTATATAGGACGCTAATCACGAATATTTGTTTGTTTGTTTAAATATGCTAATCTCTGGAACTACCTGTCGAATTCGAAAAATTATTTTTGTATATGACATCCATATTCATGAGCAATATTATAGGCTATAATATCACTCAGCTAGGCTTTAATGTTGATTTTTATTAAGTAAGTCGGAAGAAACAGCACACCCGAACTGCTTTATCCGCGTTAGCTGGCGTAATGGTTAGTGATACTTAAATGTTATACAAAAATATTGCTCCTTAGTACATCTAAAAAAGTCTGCGATAGCATGTGCCTATTTCTTATACATAAGGCACAGTAAAGTATATTATGACAAAGTTTTATTGAAAATTTAAAAGTGTTTTATGAGCATTATTATTAGACATGGCATATTAAGCCTTACGAAAGAAAGTTACTTCATCGTCAACATTTTATGTAGATAAACTTTGCCCTTTATAGCATGTTAATTGGATGAATAGTTTGGGAGATATTGTAAAATTAAAATAATTTAACACTCGGCTCAGGCCTATGACTGTAGGTGTAGTGGCGCAAACGAGCCGTGTGAGTTGTGACGCATAACCCTGGCCGCCTACGCCTGATAAAACTATAGTCTATACTGAAGTATTATAAATTATCAATCAGCGATTTCTTTTAAATTATACGGGGGTGAAACCAGCGGGTGAACCACAGCTAGTAATTAATAAACTAAGATTGGTACATTTAAACGTAGACATATTGTTTTGGAATCGGATTGTAATGATTTACCATAATTATTATATTCAGGATCGATTCTTTTATAAGGGTAAAACAAAATGATTGCAAACAAATACAATAAAATTAATATTTTTTATTTCTGCTTTTTGGCTGTACTCCATAGTGAGTGGAAAACGTGATAAAAAGGATTTATGTAAAGCCTCTGAAACTTATACTCAACCGTACCTATGTGAAAATATTTCCCCGTTTGGAATAAATATTATCTTAGGCAATATTGGAATTAATTTCTTATCAGTCAAAAACGCGAAGTCAGAAGTCGCAGGCTTTCATGTAATTATGATAACCGTATCTATCTTAGATAGTAAGTTTATAGATCATAAAGAATTTTAACAGAAACGACAGAACGTAGAACACGACAGTAATACTTATAATTATCGTCTTTAGGATCAAATTTTATATAATTTTAGTCAATAGTATGTCCAACATAGCGTGTCACCGCCATAGGTCCCAATGAAGTGTGATTATTTCAAATTGCTTGAGCTGGAAAAAAATCAATTCAAGATCATCATCATAATTTAGGCTGGTTCTTTAATTCAGTATTGTATGGAGATAATAAATTTGCATTGTTTGCCAATTTCTTGATCTATGATGATATGTGAATAGAGTAGAAAGGAAATTCATAAATTCACTGCACGCACTAATATGATGTACAAAACATATATAACCTCCGTCTCAATTACAGTATAACGTACGTTACCAGTAAATACATAAACATTTTGGATTCTTGTTTCTGACACTAAATTATACAAATTTTGTAAGGAATAATCATGACTCAAAGGGAAACTATACGAGATTACAGTAAAGTGCCAACAAAGGAGATGCTAAAAGGTTTAGGTTTGTGTCTTTTCTATTCTGTAATACATAAATAACATATTTTAACAGCAAAACATATTCAAGATATTTTACATAATTAATATTATCTTTTTATTTTATTAGGTCTTTACATATGAAATTGCCGATTTTTGATACTGACTAGTGTGAATATCGATATCTTTCATTATAATTAAAATTCCAACGTCATATTAACTTTATCATATAGCTATGACATTTCTTTTTAAAAACGAGTTGTTTATTTGTTTTCCCGCCATTTGATTTTTCTTTGATATCGCTGTGTCTGTGACCATAGAAAAAACAAAACACGCGTTATTTTCGAATACGAGTTCCCTCGTGGCACCAACGCAGCACAGACGGCAAGCAATATCAACGACGTGAATAGATCAGGTACTGCAATTGAACGCATGATAAGTTTTTGGTTTAATCACTTTTGAAAATTTTGATTTAAACAATGAATCCCGTGGCTAACTGGAGACGAAAGTCTATAAAGACAAATTGAAAGCCGTAGTGGCAGCAGATTCATCTCAAACCATGTCGGAATTAGCAGCAGCCTTAAACGTAAGTAATAAAATGATACGGATTCATTTACGTCAAATTATAGAGATAAAAAAGCTTGGAAAGTGGGTGCTGTATGAACTCACTGAACAACAACAATAAAATCCCGTTCTGTATGATAATCGAAAATGTCCGTTTCACTGGTTGGACACAAGCGAGGCAGCCAAATCATGTCCTAAACGCAAATTGAGTGAAAATAAGCTTCTTGTGAGTAAATGGTGGACCTATGCCGGCATTGTTCATTACAACATCTTGAGAGCTGGCACAACTATATTAGTAGAGGCGTACTGTGGAAAATTGCAAATTATGATGGACCAGCTCGCTGTCAAACAACAAAGATATGTCAATTGTTGTAGTCAACTCCTTCTTAACGACAACACTCACATAAAGGACTGTCTCAAAATTACAGGGGTTACGACTGGAAGCTGCTCGTCACCCACCATACTCACCAGACCGTGCTCTAACTGATTTCCATTATTTTTTTCGAAATTAGATAGTTTGTTGCTGGAGAAAAATTTCAAATAAATGAAGTGTTTAAAAACGCCTTTAAACAGTTCATCGATTCCTATCTCCAGGATTCTAAATCAGAGGCATCAGTGACCTTCCATTAAAATGACAGAAGTGCATCGACAATAATGGTCAGTACTACGACTAGGGAAATATATACTTCAATTAAAAATATATATGTTTGAATATTTCTGTATGAAACGGCAATTTCATAGGTAAAGATCTATTATTATTGCAATATTACAAACATCTTTCAAAACCTAAAATTTTTTTAATCACTTTTTATGTTTCTTGAAGTTATACTCTAACCAGTACATTTACCAAAGGATTGAATTGAGAGCTAAGCGCGCATCGTCTGCCCAAAGTGTGATATTATAAAGTTAGCCATTAATAATAATAAACTTTTGGAATTATTTTTGTTTGTTTATGCTAAAAAAGTATTACGTAGCTTTTTAATGCGTACTAAGTACAGATTTCTTTTATACATTTATTTGCCAGCAAAAACAAGCTCTATAATCTTAAAAACCACCTCTTAAACTGTTACCTGGACTTTTAACTTACAGATATAGAAGTACCAAAAGCATATGGTTATGGAGTACGTCACATGCAACTTGTTATATTTCTATTATGTTTAACAATAAGCTTCGTAGCAAGAGCACATTTAGGAGTTACCATTGTAGCTATGACCAGCAGCAGTTTACAAAAATCAAATATTACAAACATAAAAAACTTTTCAGTGGATTTTAAAACTGAACATGTTATTCCAAATCAAAGCAAACAAAATTTTACTAAACTGGATAAAGATAAATATTTTAACTTTACCAAACCCGTTATTGTAGAAAATAATACAGAGAGTACATGGAATATTTATAAAGTAAGTAAAATTGTTGTTGTTGTTTTGTCTAGAATAAAAAGTTTACAATAAATATGAAAATTCTTCAGTGAAATCACACACATTTAATAATTGTTTTTTTTTTAATATTTTTTTATACTTAATGATAGATAGTAGACTTCTTTATTAAAGTTATGTATGACCCGTATAAAAATTTATTAGACTGCCTTAAAATGCATAATTGTATATAACAGTTTATGGTACACGAGTAATTAAAATAAAGAAAAACATTACATTTTTAATAACTGTGTAGTTGCTAGAATCGATGTCTCCTTGGTAATTTTTGAATTTTGTTATAATTATAGTAAAATATATTTATAGATTCCAATAACTGAATAAAAATTCGATGTAAGAATCGGTTTTCAAAATGTCTAATATGCAAATGTATTTCAACCAACCGTACCGGTCTCAACTGTTATAAATACTAATATGGTTAACACCAAACAACTAAAATTAGTTCAATGTTTCTAGACTTACAACTGGTCTAAGCCTATACAAGAAATGATATTAACTTCATTCTTCCTCGGCTATTGTATCATGACGCTGCCTATCGGATTGGTAACGCAGCGATGGGGTGGCAAGGTGCCTCTTCAAATATCCTTACTTATAAATGGTATCGTCTCAATTGGAACACCTTGGTTGGTTCTATGGGTAAGAGTATATTTTATTTATAGTATTTTACTACAATTTCAGTTACAGCCTACATCGTCTTGCTGACTTTGAGTCAGAACGTTGTGCTGATTTAGATATTAAACGGGACGCTAAAAAGGCCAGGCTACCATCGACTATATCATATAATTTTGTAAATGGTGTGCTGACGTGCCCAATATGTGACAGAACATTTTCCACCAAAATTGGGTACGTCAGTCACGAAAGAGCACACCGTAGACGGGTTGATCAGCGAAGCCCTTCATTATCGTGATTCAGACACCCTCGAAAAGCCAATAAACAGACGCTGTGGCCGAAATCGGCTAAGAAGATCATCATCGTTTCTGCAAATTAGGATGTTTATGCATTTATCTAGCTTCGCTTACCAAAGATAATGTTCGCACTACGGTTTGCTAAATATTTTTAATTGTATTGTTATTCATATGAGCCGAGTCATGTTTAGGAAACAATTCGTAAGGCAAAAGTTCTTCTCAAAGCGTTGCTTAACAAACTCTTTTCATGCATTCGCATGCGAGATCAATGAGAAACATTTCATTACAGGGAGGCTGGAAAGCGGTTTGCTTCTGTCGTATAGCTCAAGGTCTAGCTCAGGCTGGGACCTTTCCTGCCATACAGACTTTACTTGCCAAATGGGTGCCTAGTAATGAACGGGGCACCTTAAACAGTTATGTGTACACAGGTAAATATCATATATATTAAATATTATAGGTACATCTTACCTAGTAATAAAATTACTACATACATATATATTATACGTATTGTAATATTACGTTGTGTAATAATTTATATGCAAACAAGACATTTAGTGAAGAGATAAAACAATGTCAAGCTACCATTTCAAAATCGTACGTTGGCAGTTCTGACACTGTTTACTTAAGATTTGCGTTAAGTACGTACCTATATACAGATATTATATTATTTCTGTACAAACTGAACATAGCTACCACACACAAGCTACACAAGCTACCACAAACTTTACTTTAGACGAAGACTTTTGATGATATATTTCCAGAGAAATATTTTCTAAAGATTATTGAAAGTATACAGTATATATATAGATATATATATATATATATATGTCTTATTATTAACATCTCGTTACTAAGCCCAATCTATTTAACGTGTCAAAACAAAACATGTGGGCCTAAACTCGAACCAAGTAACCAATGAAAAGTTCCACTATCTACCTCCTGGCTCCTTCACCAGACCCTTATTACCAAGCCCAGTCTATTTGACTTATGAAAGCGAATCATATGAGCTTAAACTCAAAGATTTTGCTAGTAATCACCGAAAAGTTCCACTATCCACCTCCTGGCTCCATCACCAGTCCCTCGTTACCAAGCCCAATCTATTTGACTTGTCGAAACAAATCAGATGAGCCTAAACTCGAAGAGATTGCTAGTAACCATTGAAGAGTTCCACTATCCACCTCCTAGCTCCATCACCAGACCCTCGTTACCAAGCCCAATCTATTGAATTTCTCAAAACGAATCATATTAGCCCATACTCGAAGGTTTTACTAGTAGCCAATGAAGTCTTCCACTATCCACCTCCTGGCTCCATCATCAAACCAGCTCCAAGTCACCAATTTATAGTGTTGTCATGCGAACTACATATGCATGCATACAAAATTTCAGTTCGATACGATAAATAGAAGTAGGTTAAAATCGACTTGTAAGATTTTATAACTATGTTAGTTAGTTAGTTACAAGTGAAGCTAATATAAGGGTGTTACCAAAAAAAAGGCTACTTTAATAATGAAAAAAATCATGAGCGATCTCTACAAAATTAAATATCAACTAAAAATTTTCAGAATACTTATAACGTTAACCGTAGACCATAATTACACGAGGAGAACAAAAACACTGTTATATTAACAGATTATCATGTGAGAAGTAAATTAAAAAAAATCGATATCTTTGGGCTACCCTAATATATATTATTTCCTTAATCCAGTTCAGCCAGAGTAATTATTAGTATTTTTATGTAATGTAATAATACTGTTTGAATTCCCTTTTTATCTTCCCGTACATCTATATTAACTTGGGAGTCTTCAAAAGAAGAGTAAATAGGCAGATCCATCGTCGACCTCATCTTCCATTACTATCAGGTGAGATCGAGGTCAAGATCAATAGGTAATATTGATAAAAAAGTCGTTTTATAACTAATACACCATTTAGAACATTTTTTTAAGTGACCTTTCCCAATGTTCCTGTAAAAATTAAACGGATTTTAGAAAGTTTTTTTTTAGGTTTATTCATATCTTTCTAGGTACTACTATAGGAACGGTGATAGGGTTCCAATTAGGTGGAATACTTGCAGACAGCAGTTGGGGTTGGCCATCCACGTTCTGGGCGACCGGTGTAATTTGCATCATCGGATTTACAATTCTCACTATATTTGGTTCTCGGTCACCTTTAGATCACAATTACATATCTGGTGAAGAGAAGAACTATATATTAGGATGCATTGATGATGGAGAATCAAAGAAGGTACCATTGTATACTTATCGCATCATAGACATAACTATCTTTATTATTCATATGAGCGTTTGGTCATCAAACCTTTTAGTTTTATCGTAGAACGGGTAAATTAATGATACTATACCTGATGATAAGCACGTGCAATCCAATAAAAATGGTGACCACTGAAGTATCTACATTCCATCGTAAGTCGTCGCTGTAATGCCGGCCTCAAAAATCTCTTCACGTTACGTTTGAAGGACGCCATTTTGTAGGAAGAAGGAAACACACTAGGCAGGAGAAAAATTAACAGCTTAACAGTACGGTGAAGATATGACATGGATAACTTTTTGGATCGTGCTGAGATGATGGTTACTTTAAAGTTGTGGCTCCGGAGCCTGATGTTAATTGAAGATGTTGTGATCGAAAATAATTAATTATATCATAGACACTATTTACTTATACGATATTGTAAATTCACGAATATATTGTCCAGAATTGATTACTTGCTGAGTTGAGTTTTTGTGACACTGCAACAAAAAATTCACATACAGAATAATTATGCTGGCAACGAATATCTGACTAGAGTATATCGAACGTACAATGAGTATTTTCAACACTTACGTAAGACAAAATTTAAAAAGTTAGTTTGTATAAAATTGAATGATATGAATATGAAACGAATATGAAACCGCAATAACAATAATATTGCAAAGTGTTATAATAACTCGGAGTAACCTATAATTGGCTGTACCCTTTTATCATATTTGTAATATAGCAATTGTTAATTTTTATACTCTACTGGCTTTCGATGCTGTTGCTAGAGCTTACCGTTAGGTGTTCAACACGAACAGTATGTTCAGGCAAGGATTAAGAGCGCGTTTCAGTACAAGACAGAAGTAAAACTTTTTTGGGGATTTGTAAATTTTCTTTTGCATCAGAAACGTTGCATTGAATGACGTAAAACTAAAAAAGCGTTGCTGTAAAATCCGGACCATGGAACTTTACTCTTATCCAAATCCAAATAAATTTCAGTTCAAAACTGCTCTATCAATATACTTTTGTTATTATCGTGTATAGGTTTTTAGCGTTATGGCTACAATCTCTCATAAGTGACGATGTAGCCCAAGACATTAAGCCTCTGGGAAAATTGGTTCTCAAGTGCAGCTGCCGGAGCACACCTATAGGTGCTTGGCGACAGATTTTCAACCTGATAGTGGTAGCTAGCCAGGTGGACATTAGAAAATACCTTACCACCATGGTATAGTTTTATCGCAATGTTTTCCTTCACCGATACTTCAGGCTCATTGCAAGGATTCGAATTCACGTCGATTGATGCGGAATCTTTACACACTACCACTGAGCCATAATTGCTTCAACATTTTTTTTTATCACGTTGCATCACAACGTTTTCTTCAGTTAAAGCTCCTACTTATCATAATATTTTAACCAAATATAATAATTTAAATAATTTAATTTAATAGTAAGTAATATTTTTATTCGTGCATTCTTCCTTATACAATAAATGGTAAATGTATTGTTTCAGAAAAAGAGAGTACCTCGCAAGGCCATTCTCACTTCTAAACCTGTTTGGGCCTGTTTCGCAGCGCAAGCCGGTAGTGGAGTAGCATTTGTTTTCTTACTTACACAAGTACCCACCTACATTCATTACATTTTAGGTATTGACGTTAAAAGTGTAAGTACTTTCATACATCAAATATTATGCTATCCTGAAACTATACTGTATTATTAAGTTTAAATATATAATATTTTCTTGAAATTATTGATTTAAAAAGTAACACGTAGGATGTGCCGTCTATTAATAATCTGTTAGTTAGAATAACTACATTCCATGTGCGAAATATTTCCATATACCTCCCAGTAGTATTAATTAATAAACACAAAAGTTAAATCTATATAACTTTGGTGTATTTCAGAGCGGTCTACTATCATCATTACCTTATGTTGCAAGCTTCTTCACGAGCGTTGCGTTCGGACTGCTATCAGACTATTGCACTAACAATGGTATTGTCACAATGAAGAACGCGAGAAGAATCAGCAATTCTGTTTGTATGAATATATTTTATTGCATTTAATTGTCTCTCCAAAACCGAGAGTCCATGGAATGTTTATTTTATTTAGCCACAATTTCATTCGATATTGTACAATTATAAAATTCTTTGCCACCATGCTATTGGTTTAACATCACAAAGTTATCATTCACCGAAGGCTCATTGAAGGGATTCGAACTCACGTCGACCGACGTAACATACCGAAGTTCATACACGCTTCCATTGAGCTATTACTGCTTCAAACTAAAACATTTTTTTTTTTTATAAAGTACTTATGGATTAAAATGCGTAGGAGCTGTAGCAATTATTAGTAAAAAGACTATCGGCATCAATTTTAAGACTTTGAATATAAAGCTTTGTAGTTTTTATAGTATCGATTTAGTAATATTTATCTAGGAATTGTTATCGCATTTCAGCGCAAGTCAGTATTGCAGTGTGCTTCATTTTAGTGTCATTCTCATCAACCACCATGGGTGTTTTGATGTGCCTCGTGGTCGGAACGGGTTGTCAAATGGCAATTCAAACTGGATGGCTGGTAAAATATCTTAGTTTTTTATTCCTGTAATTACGTGATAAAATTACATTATAATGATATTTCTAGCGGTCTTTTAGTCAACTATTTTCTATACCGACAAGTAATACTTATCTGTAGGTGTAATATTAAAGGTAATCTAGTTCTCTTTGTTTTGCACCAGATAATTATGTCTGTATTTTGATGAAAACTTTGTTTATATTTTTTAATAAGTACCTACTCTTATTTTGGATCAAAATCGCTTACCTATTTATATTTTAGCCTTTTTTTTCTTAGGTAAATCATATAGACCTCACTCCCAACTACGCTGGAACTATTATTTCTTACGGGAATATGATCACGAATTGCTTCTTACTACTCCTTCCTGTATTGGTCTCGCAAATCGTTCTTGACGTGGTGAGTTTGGTATACTATTACGGTATATCTTTAGAATGGTAAGTATAATGTGAGCAATAGTTACATTCGTCTCCGCTCTCAAAACTTTCCATCACAGCAAGTCGCAATAAAAAGGAAATTCTTATTGCCTGATGACTCATACTCTCGAACGTTTAATGCATATTATGAGGTTAGTAATTAAGTGCTTAGTTTTAGGATGTTCCACAAATTTGCTTTACTTTTTCAGTAACAAGGAAACAATTAAAGTCTTTTGGAAAAGGCAGCCCCTGTTTATAAATTATATCAATGACAAAATTTGAGAATTTTCTATTACCTACAAGTGCTTACACGTTATAAAAAAACTAAGTACTTATTAATTGTTTCAATTTTACGTAAATATTTTAGCAAATCATAAACGAGCGGATAAAAACCCATATCGCTATTGGTTTACTGCGAGTGTCTAGTCTTGTTGTTCCCTTTGTAACTATAGTCCTTTATTTCTTCAGTTTATAATAGTTTTTTAGAGGCCTTTTTATTCCTTTCGAAGTAACATATCTATTCGGTTCTACTAAAATCCATTTAATATAGTAATTTCCTGTGTAAAGAACTATTTAGAACTACTAAATATTTAGAACCGTTTCAGCTGACATTGCCTCGCTAAGTATATTTTACCGTCTTTATCATGGTGAATGTTCTGAAGAATTGTTTGATCATATCCCATGGTCTCTACAGATTCACTGCTATACGGTAGCGCCCATCTTTGCACGAACAAAGAAGTTCGCTTATTCTTACCTTTGTCGTACCTTGCAAATGTGGAATATTCTCCCAGAGCAGACTTGCCTATGATATTGGGTCCTTCAAACGAGGCATGAAGAGGCATTTCAGCAGGCCGGCACGATATCGACGACTGCCGATAAAATTTGTGTCGCCAACGGTTACCGTTGTATGTGAACTATACCATCAATTGATGTAAAGTCATTTTGCTAAGCTAGTATATAAAAAAGTGAGTAAACAATAATTCCTTGTTAAAGAGTGTCGTGATTTTATTCAGCAAACACATAAAAACAGATCCATCCTAAATGTATACGTAAATTTTGAACTCTGGCAAACCTGCAATTAAGTCTCATTTTTAGCAATTAAAAGGGTGAGTGAAATTATTCCTATTTTACAAAAAAGTATTTAGAGAGATATGACATAGAAAAAAAGATGAAGACATATTTTTAAAAGAACGCTGTATACTGTGACCCCTTAGGGAAATAAAGATGGAGAGACCGATCACGACCGCCGGCGGGAACGGACGTGTTTACGACCGCTCTCTGCCGCCTTTGTGAAGTTTTACGACCGACCGGCTTTGCTGCACACCTGCATCGCATCTGCGCCGCACCTGCGTATCGCCGTCTCGCTCGCGCCCATTGTGTCGCGCTGCACAACCATAAAACTGCTCTTTTAAGAGCAAATTGTTTCTATTCGACGAAATCCACACTTTAGTGGTCACTTGCCTGATACCTGACGGTGCCAACTAAAGCAAGTGGGTGCGTGACCCAAGCGCCCCTCGGTTGCCTCCTTCAGAGGCAAACGATAGTACTTGGTCGGGCTCAGGAATCTTGGCCCTTGATAGAGTCATAGTCAAGCCCTGAGTGTCTCCTTCCCACCCTTCCGATCCTGCTACACATCCATCCCCGAGTGTCTGTTTGGGCGTAGCTAGGTATTTATACCGGCTGCGTTCTCTGCCTCGGGATTGATAGGGACCTCCACGTAGGGCCCGGTAGGTTCTTTCCTGCGAGTCATTACACCGTGACCCGCAGGTCCCTTTACACGGCTCGGGATAGCCGTTTAAATTCACTCGGCGCACCCCCCTGCCTCTCCGGCAGGGAGGTTTAACTTCACCCCCGCCCGCCCAACCGCCGCCGCCGGAATGGCAGACTTGGAAAGCTTCGTTGCGTTCGCAACAAGCCTACACCCGTCGATATGGACGGATTTCAATAGGGCCATCGCGGCCGCGCAACCCGCCATTGCTGTCGCACAGGCCACCGAGGCCACCAGCGACCCCGCCGCGCCCCACGCGACGGACAAGAAGCCCGTCTCGCGCTCCCGCTCAACGGCACCCCGCGCTCACCGTCAGACGCCGTACAAACGGCCGTCCTCGCGCTCGCGTTCCCCGGGCAATCAAGTCACGATCCCAGCGCCCTCTGCGCTGCCGATCAAGAACTCTTTCGCGTCGTTAGTTCCCGAAGCGGACACGCCGACGCTAGTAGCTACAAACAATAGCTACTCGCCCACTAATCCGGATCCCGAACCCGAGTCCAACGAAATGGACACGGCGATAGTCACAGATAACGAGGGCTTCACCCTCGTTCAAAAAAACAAGCCCGCCAAACGGGCATCGCGTTCGCGTCCCGAGTCTCCGGAGACTCAGTCCCGCCCACAAAAGGCGCAGAAAACTGGGCTAAACAGCCACGCCCCCCGCTCCGCAGCGCCCTCAGCGCCTGCCGGTACTTTTGCCGGCAGAAAGGCGCGTCGCCCACCGCCGGTAGTAGTCCAAAACAAGGCGGTCTGGACTAAGCTCGCGGACAAGCTTAGAGACTTAAAAATTAATTATACCTCGGCCAGTAACACGGCCAACGGTATCCGCGTACAAGTAACCACTTCTGACGAACACCGTCAGTTCACAAAGTTGCTCCGAGCAAGCAACCTACACTACTATTCATACACCCTAGACGATGAGCGTCACCTCCGGGTTGTAATCCGCCGCATCCCGGTGGAAATCACGCCCGAGGAGGTCAAAACTGACCTCTTAGCGAAGGCCCTCCCTGTCCGCGAAGTGCATAGAATGCACGGCGGACAATCCAAAAACCGACCATTAGATATGGTCGTAGTTATCTTGGATCTGACCCCCGAGGGCAGAGCCATCTTTAATGTCAGGAAAGTGTGCGAGCTTTCCGGAATAGCCGTAGAGCCCCCACACAAAAACCGCAGCCCTCCGCAGTGCCACAACTGCCAGCTGTACGGACATTCGGCCCGTAACTGCCATTTACGTCCCAGGTGCGTTAAGTGCCTCGGGGACCACGCGACAAGCGAGTGCACGCGCACTCGCGAGTCGTCTACCCCTCCGAGCTGCGTGCTATGCGGCAACGCGGGTCACCCCGCGAACTATCGCGGCTGTCCCCGTGCCCCGCGTCCCACGCGCCCTATGCGCCCTACGCGCCCAAGGCAAGAGCGACACACCCCTCCTCAGAGGGCACGTCCCGCCGCCAATAGTCAACCCATGCCTCTGCTCACGCCAGAAGCCTTTCCCAGCCTCCCGGGCGCTTCCCGCGCCCCGGTGGCGGCCACCCCCGCACCCCGCGCACCCCCTCCGGCCATGCGAGCCCCTCAGGCAGCATGGGTCTCTACTCCCCGCCCTCAGCCTCCTAAGGCTCAGGCCTCCCCGCCCGTTAGCACGCGCCGCGGCGTTGACTACATGGTCATGCTCTTCCGCGAGCATGACCCTCAGGAAGTACTGGCATACGACCAGTGCGTCGCTGAGTACGGCCCCGCCGAATCCATCAGGCGTTTTCCCCTGATGACAGCGACGCTAATGCGCCTGGCCCGTGCCGGGAAATAGATAACGGTTATAAATGGCTCGCATTAAACCTAGGAGTCTCAACATCTCTTTCTTTAACGCGCGAAACCTCCTTCCACAACGGGACCTAGTATCCACCTTTCTTAGGGAACGGGAGATAGACGTATTTCTAGTACAAGAAACACTTCTAAAACCCAGTAGGCGCGACCCTAAGATAGCAAATTACAATATAGTCAGAAATGACCGTGCCACCCGAGGAGGCGGCACGCTCATCTACTACAAGCGTTCCCTCTATTGCATGCCAATAGACCCTCCAGCACTTACCAATATGGAAGTGTCCATCTGTAGAATAGGCATGACTGGCCATCCGTCAATCACGCTTGTCTCTGCATATCTCTCCCCGAGTAAAAGACTCCTTCAGTCCGATCTGGAGGCGCTACTTTCACTCGGTCAATCCGTAATAATAGCAGGCGACCTCAATAGCGGTCACACCCATTTCAACAACTCGCGTAACACCCCTAACGGGGTTATTCTCGACCTACTATGCGATGTGCTCGGCTTTGACGTTATAGCACCGCTAGAGCCCACGCACTTTCAAGATAACTGTCAACCGACAGTACTTGACATAGCCCTCCTCAAAGGTGTCTCACTTCGGTTACGACTTATAGAAGTCGTACACGAACTGGACTCCGATCACCGCCCGGTTATCTTACAACTCGGGCAACCGTTCGACCCCAGTCCGCCAAAAGTCAAAGTAGTTGACTACGCGATATTAAATCGTTACCTAACCGATAACGCTACCCCGTCCAGCTTAGCTAGGATCCCCGACGTATTAGAGTCAACAGCAGACGCCGACTTAGCGATCGATTCCCTGGTCGACTACCTCCAAACCGGTGTAAGGGAGGCCTCGAGAGAGGTGCAAGCGGCAAACGAACGCCGTTTTATACTCCCCCCCGGCTTACGAGCGTTAATCACTGAAAAGAACGCCGCGACACGTGCACACGATTCTTATCCGACGAGGGATAACACCTGTAGGTTACGGCGACTTCAGAGAGAGGTTAGAACTCGCATCGGCGAGTACAGAGGTCACCGGTGGGATAACCTCCTAGAGGGTCTCAAGCCGTCCCATCTGGCTTACTGGAACCTCGCCCGCTCTCTGAAGTTAGAAGCTTCCGCCCTGATGCCGCCCCTCGAAAGGGGCCCCGATCTCCCACCCGCGTTCGATAGTGACGATAAGGCAGAATGCCTTGCCGCAAGCTTGGAGAGCCAGTGCTCTCCAAACTGCGACAACGTAGACACTGCCCACATCGAAACCATCGAGACCGCCGTTCAGGAACTAACGACGATTCCCCCCGCGGAAACGTTAAACCCGGTCACGCATGACGAGATTTGTTCTGTTATTAAAGGCCTTAAGCCTAGAAAGTCCCCCGGCCCCGACGGTATCAGGAATGAAGTACTTAAACTTCTTCCCGATCACCTCATAGCTCTTTTGGTCTGCATCTTCAATGTAGCCATAGCCCACTGCTATTTTCCAGCCGTCTGGAAAAAAGCTATAGTTATAGGTATTCACAAGCCCGGCAAAAAAGCTTCGCTTCCCGATAGCTATCGCCCGATCAGCCTTTTAAACACACTAGGGAAACTTTACGAGCGGCTCCTTCTGAACCGTCTCAAAACCGTTATAGATATTAAAAATCTATACCCTCCCGAACAGTTCGGTTTTCGCGCCCGACACTCGTGTACACATCAAGTGCACCGCCTCACGGAGCACATCACGAGCAACTTTGCCAAAAGTAGTATCGCCCCCGCCCGTACGCTTGCGGTCTTTTTCGACGTAGCTAAGGCCTTCGATAAGGTCTGGCATGCCGGACTAGTCCACAAGCTACATCAATTAGAAGTCCCGGATAGGTTAGTTCATCTAGTTCACGATTTTCTACGCGACCGCACCTTCCACTACCGAGTGGAAGGAGTACTATCTACCGCCCACCCTATACGCTCAGGCGTCCCGCAAGGTTCCATTCTGGCGCCTTGCCTTTTCAATCTGTACGTCAGCGACCTCCCGAAGCCCCCCGGGGTCGAGGTAGGGCTCTACGCTGACGACACAGTCATATATGCGTCAAACAGACACAGAAAAAATCTCGCCTGCGCAGTCCAACGTGCCGTAACCACTCTCGGGGAGTGGTTTCGAACGTGGCGAATAGCTATTAATCCGGTAAAGAGCGCCGCGATTATGTTCGAACCGCATACATGCAAACTACCACGCACGGTAGGACCCCTCTCATTATTCGGTACGAATATCCCTTGGGCCACCAAGACTAAATATCTGGGTGTCACCCTCGACTCGAAGCTTAACTTCAACGCACACGTTACTATAGTCAGGAATAGGGCCATCTGGATCCTTTCCCGCTTGCGACCCTTGCTCAGTTCGGTAAGCAAAATGTCCTTAAGACATAAGCTCACACTGTACAAGATGTGCGTCCGTCCGATCTTGACATATAGCTGCGCCGCGTTCGCACATATGTCCAAACATAACTTTGCCCGCATGCAAAGAGTCCAAAATCGGTTTCTCCTTCGCCTGCTTGACCCTCCAGCCTTCGTTAGGAACATGGACCTGCACAGGGACATGAGGCTTCCCTCGATAGAAGCCTATGTGAAATATCTCACCAGGAGATACTTCGATAGCGCTTCGAATCATCCCAACCCGCTCGTAAAATCCACCGTGAACTACGTCCCAGACAACTCGATCCCCGTTGCCAAACGTTATAAACGCCGTCCGCGAAATCTCTTTGTCGATCCCGATGACGACATCGAGAACGCTAACAATTTCTACGCGTCCGCTCCCGCAACATATGCGTGTTCGCGCCCACGCCCGCGAAACCACCGTTCCCTCCGCAGGGGACGTACGGTTAACTTCGCTCCCGCACACCCGCCACGACCGCCCTCCTCTGCGGCAACTCAAGCCTAGGTCCGATCCATCGGCATGGAGCCCTTGAGCCAAGCAGCCGCTCGCGCGATACAAGTGACTCTACAATCACTAGCTTTCACAGCCATACATGACACTGCATTATTCACACATGCACAACACACATAGGTACATAGGTTCTGTAAGGGACCTTTTTTTTTCTTTTTTTGCCTAGTTAGATTAGACAAAAATTTTCAGACCACTAAATACACATACACATGTTCCTTCCCTCCTCCCAGGGGGCAGAAACATGTATATATGTATAGTTAGTTTAGATCGAATTACGGATAGGGAATTAGTCAGATCGCGACTTAATTGCATACGCGCAACAGTCCGAGCCGAGGTTCGGCCACTTTGGCACCCTCGGATGTTGTTGCTTAGCTTTCGTGGCTGAGTGCCCTAAGCGCTCGCCCCCAAGCCCGGTAAAGCTGTAAAAGCCGTAAAGGCTCCAGGGCCCCTAAGGCTAACAGTATAGTCAGTTCGAAAAAAAAAAAAAAAAAAAAAAAAAAAGAAATAAAGATGATTGATCGTAGCCTGCAGGCTAAGAGTGCTGTGAATAGTGAGCGGTTTAAAGCAAAAAAGGCTTTCGAGTCTCACAATAGATATAGTTTGTATATGCTGTGATCAAGGTACGACAAAAAAGATACTAAGTTATATTAAGTTAAGTTATATTATAATGTATATATTATAATATATATTATAAGTTATAGGCTTCTAAAAGTATTTTCATTCTATTCTATTCAAATTTATGATATCTATTTTCAATAATAATTATCTTTTATGATGCTTATCCCGCTGTTGGAGTTAATATTCAGCAGCCGACTGTGGAAGGATTACTTTTCAATTATATTAATTTGAAGCTGAACTAAATAAGGATCTTAAGTGGTATCTCCCAACGATTTCCTCTTGAGTTGGTTTACTAATGATTTTAGTTCAAGGTCTCTAGACTTTTATTATAGTGCTTGCAGGCTTTTTATATTTTGATCAGAGCAGTATTCACGAGTTAATTTAAAACAGTTATTTTGTATTACAGAGAAATCAGCATCAATGGCAAATTATGTTCGCTTTGGTGGCCGGTTTAGCTTTGCTCTGCAACGCTTTGTTTGTTATATTCATGTCTTCTGATACTCAACCTTGGAATGACTCCACAGAAGGTATAGTTCTAGTAAAAATAATTTAATTGTTGGGTGGTAGGACACGAGAATTGTGTAGGACTGGATCGCGTCGATTACCAGGTGTGTCATCCGCTATATTGGCATGCTTAGGGACACCTAAGACGAAGACGACCACGAGACATCGTGTTCTGGGAATACCCGGTGTATATTCAGTAATCACGTGAGGTGGTAGGGATTTGTACCCAATTGGGTCGCAACCTCAATACACATAACAGTGTCTCCCTTTTGATTTGTCGCGTTTCGGGATCAGCCAGTATATATCTGGCTTCAAGAGGCTATGGTAGCATGAGAGTGACGACCGACAATAGGTTGCTGATCTCTTGATTTACGCCATTGTTTTTAGACTGCAATGTGCTTACCTTCAGTTATAGTACAGTCACTTTGTCGTATTTCTATTAGAATAATCTCAGCTTATTTGTTTAATTTGTTAACTTCTACGACTTGGGACTATCCTGGAAAATCTGGTAAAGATGCTTTAAGTATATTTTGCGTGATTCATGAACAAGCAAAAACAGTATTATTTTATGTGTATCGTGAGCGTCCCTAGTTTAACTCAAATACTTATTCATGTTAGGTACAACCAATAAAAGTCTGTTGTTTGTCATTTTTTCATCTTAAGTTCCAAGTGAGCAAACAAAGTTAGCAAATACACACACACTATTTTTCGTAAGTCAAAAAGAGACACGGTTGCTTGGATTTTAATGGTAGAATGAGGACAATCAATTCGTGTTTAAACTATTCCGAGGCTACTAGATTATTAATTCAACAACTGATAATTCTGTACTTCTAACGTACCACCTTATGAAATAACAGCAATAAAGAAGAAAGCAATATAATTTCTAATGCATTCTTTATTTTTAATAAGATTTTATCCTTTACAATTATAAACAGATTAGTTTTGTTCACAGATATTCCTATGGAGGGTATAAAACCAAATGATGCTGAAAAATAAATATGGAAGAGTAAATTTATTAATCCTTTTGACTGTATCTCATACCGAGGACTTACACTCTGAAAGTCGCAACAGAATTTTTTTGTTGCTATTACCTCTCTTCGCTTCTTTAAACGGAAAATGTACGTTCTGCAATAGATTCTAAAACATCGTAGCTTGCACTCTATAAATTATTGAGTACCTTAAAAAATGTAACCATTATGTAAGACGGTGTTTTTATTGTTGCTAAAAATATACAATATATTTAGTGTTTTAGTGCATGTTAATTTTAGCCAATACATATACTTATATATTAAAATTTGTTGTACAATATTATATTTTATTTCATATACCTAGAGGCTAACTTTTAGTATTTGTCTGGCTTACAAGAATAATCATAAGATGAAAAAATTGCTGTAGTTGAGATCCGCATACCTTTTTTTATGTAAGTGCGGTATACTTTCGAAAATATTGCTGCCTTACAGCAGATGTGATTGTGGTAAAATAGTGGTATATTATTATAAAAGACAAAAAATAATGGAAGTATTGTTAAATACATTGTGCTTTAGTCGATATGCTCATAGACCACAACTAAAAACAAGAAATAAATATTTAGCATCAAAGTGGATAACAATATGTGGTGGTAGGAGACGACTATTGTATCTCACTGGATCGTGACCAGTATAGCATATTACATACATAACATTAACACCCACCGTAGTGGGCCTGTCGAGAGGCTCGCAGCCGGCATAATAGTGATTACTGGTGATGGATCAACGATCTTTCGGTAGTCGTGACTATTTCTGGATTGTACTTTGCTTACCATCAGGTACAGTAGTCACATGGACGTGCAACAATTAAAACAAACTGGAAAAACTTCGTTTATTTCCTACACGCATTTTCACTAAGACATTTCTATAAAAAATGTGACCGTTTCTTTTTTTAATGATAAAAGCAACAAACAGTCATGCATTCTACCTATTGTCAAGTAGGATCGCAGTTTTTAGGTTAATCTACACTCATGGACAAATCAATCATGGAAAAATCAAAAAGACAAAAAAGTTGTATTAAACATAATATCATGATATTTATGAAAATTAAGTTTATTAATTTTGATGTTGCTTATTATGTTCTTTATAATTGCTAACGTCGAAAAAACAAATGGACAAATGACAAAAAATTTGCCAAATTAGAAAAAAAAATTGAGCCGTTGCAGGACGCTATTTTTACGTCGAAAAGTCCTGCATTTCTGCAATCCTGAAAACCTTTTCGAGTTGGGCCGCTTTTGACGTTTGCAATTTTAAATTGAGCAATAATAAGCAAAAAACAAATAAAATTACTTAATTGTTACAAATATCCATGATATTTTATTTTATACCAATTTTTTTGCGTTCCTCTAAATTTGTCCACGAGATAAATAAATCTATATAATATGTAATGTTTTGCTATAAATTGATAGGCTAGAAGAATGTTTGATAATACTTTGAAATTTTATTTTTATTTTATTGAAGTAAAATATATTAATTCTTAACCGATATTGATGAAATGTTGTATACAGGAAGTACATATTATGGTGCACTTAAAATTTCCGCAACAGGTCACTTATATTAAGAATATTTAAAAACTAATTATTAAATTTACAAATGGAACTACTTGTCTTTAAAATGCAGTTTATTTCATCTATTTGTCACTTGTTTTTACATTTTGGTGCCATTTTAAATATTGCGTGTCTATGTTACCACGTATTAAAATTATCGTAGTATGATTTACTATGAGTTTAAAGTGTAGTTTCCCTAAGCAGAATGTCGCTCGTCTTCAAACTGGTTTTGGCAATAAAACACCATACAAGTTGACTGTTTATAGCTGGTGTACAGAATTCCACCGCGATCGTGTTAATCTCAGTGACAAATTTCGTCATGGTCATCCGTCTACCGCTGTGAATAACGAAATCATCGATGCTGTACGCCGTAAGATCGAAACAGATGGGCATGTGACCTACCATGATTTTCAGGCATCCTTAGGCATAGGCATCAGTCAGATACAATTAAATACTATAAACACTTTTGGGTATGAATAGCCTGTGTTCCCGATGAAAAACTCGTAATTTAACTGAGGCTTAGAAAACAGATCGCGTCACTTGGTGCAATGCCATGCTTATCAGATTCAATGAAGGGACATCAACTATGGTGTGGGGTATAGTGACAAGTGACGAAACATGGATTTACAGCTTTGATTCCAAAACAAAGCAGTCATCGACCGTATGGGTCTGTGGCATACTCCAAACAGATTCTCGTACAAGTACCGGACGTCGTGTCGGAAGCGTAAGCGCAGCGTCAAATTGACGCATAGAGTAAATGTCTTGTACATAACAGTGCTGTCACCGCGCATACAGAGCTCGCACCACGCGCCTGTGTGTGTCTGCCACAGCTACCAAGGAAGGCACACGCCCGCCAACTCAATTTTCCCACTTGTTTATTGTAACTATCGCTTGCTTGTCGGGCTTGATTATATGTAATAATTGATACAAAAATTGGTTATTGTGAAAAGTGCGTTTAATATGGAAAGAAAACCCTAGTACGCACATATACACATAGGTCACACACAGGTCTTTCCAGTTGAGCCAAAACCAACCAAAATGGCGAGTGTGCGGTCTGCCGCTGATCGGATGATTGCTACGTTTGAAATTAAATGCCCCCACCAGCTTCCTGTGATTTAACCTCAGTAGATGACGCTGAAGAGCAACAAGGTCATCAGCTTAAAGCGCTGTGATTGGTGGAGTACATGCGGAAGTATACCACGCCCTCTCACAGACGCTGTGCATAGTCACATGCCGAGGCTGTTGAGAGTATAAAAAGTATGTTTACTATGCCACCACGAAGAAGTGGCATAAATATTTTCAAAGTTGGCTTATTCGTATGAAAAACTAAGGGGAAACATTTTGACACATAATAAACTGATTTTTGACAGCAATAGTATTTTTTCTTATTAATTCCATAAATTTTTATTGCGCCTCACGTATAAGCCATTCCAGATTCGATTGGCTATATGAATTGCTATAATATACTTTTAGAAACATTAAAAAATATAATTTAAAAAATAATATTATTAACTGATTTTGTTGAAGTTTTATACGCCATTCCATAATTGATAGGCTATAAGAATAAATAATAATATTATAATTTGTAAATGTTAAAAAAGGACAAATTTCGATTGATTCGCGAGATTCGTGAAATTTTACACGGGAATTAGATATCAGTCAATTGATAGGCTATATGAATTGTCAAGAATATAACTTAAAATAAAATTACAGGATGAAAATAATGAGCTTATAAGAAATGCGTGCGAAGTCGCGGACGCATCCTATTTAGTAATACAGATGTTTCTCTGTGTGTTTGTACTCTATGGGGTCCTAAATTATTCATCTAATTCCAATGAAACTATGGTGAGTTATATAAATTTGGTGTTTAGGCAAGGTAGGTAACAATGGTCATAAATGTAGATAAGCTAACAACGTACGTATATGACAGGGTAATCAAATGACATATAAATTACGTAACTTGCATTCTGTATTTGTCATATCTACATTGATGTAATATATTAAACGTACTTCAGTATGATAACCGTCTGATAAATATTTATCAATAACAATGATAAATTACTTAGCAAAATGTCTACATTGCGTTGACAAATCGTTTCTTTTGACT
Source organism: Saturnia pavonia (assembly GCA_947532125.1). Classification (NCBI taxonomy): domain Eukaryota; kingdom Metazoa; phylum Arthropoda; class Insecta; order Lepidoptera; family Saturniidae; genus Saturnia; species Saturnia pavonia. The sequence goes on from OX383906.1 coordinate 17,230,043, forward strand.
AAAAGCCATAACGTCTTTTTATGGCACACATTTATAAAGCAAATTATCATCATCAAAAATAAAAAAACTCTTGACAAAAAAACCGTGTGGTGTCGTGAGACGCCAGTTAGGAACGAAGTTCCTTATTATAAAATATTAATTTCTAGTTCTATTCGAGGTATAAAGAAAATAATTATTCGGGTATAAATATTTTATTATAATTTTTTTATCTATAAAAATAAAAAAATCTACTTTAGAAAATTATCTTAAAACCTTTATTTTATTTACCATGATCTATAAAAATATATAATAAAATAATACCAAACTGCAATAATAATAACAGTCATCGCGTAGACTATATATTAGACACTGTATAGCCATGATCTTACGCCTTTTTTTAACGTTACGGACCTTTTTTGCCGGCTAGGGTAACCCTCGGCAACGACTCATAAGGAACTTCGTTCCAATATAGCTTAATTCACTTATCACAAGCTCGTTAAACTGAAGTATTACTAAAAGGGCCTGAGTAGTAAGTTGGAACTTTTGAGAATGCGTAAAGCCAACCGCAATCATCAGACCAAAAACCGCAATACAACAGCGTGCGCATTGCTGCTTTGCGGTATAAATATCGTTACATCATACATGTACATTACTGTAATCTAGACAGTTAAATATATAATTTTCGAAAATCAAACACAATATGCGTAATAGCTTGTCGTGTTATCTTTTCTAGATATCGTTTAAAATTTAATCAAAACAGCTTCTGGCAAACTTTTTGTTTGTTTTGCTGATAATATCTGTCTCTCTAGGAAATACATTTTAACTGACGAAGTGCTATTTATATTATCAAAGAGTAATGAATATAAATTTATATAAATGCAAAATACCACTCATCACGAGATCTCCGAAACTATAGGTCCGATTTACTTGAAATGTAGTATAATTATTTCTTTCGCGATGCAGACGCTCACTAATTCAAGCTCTAAAATAAAATAAGGTGTAAAATAGGGGTTGAAAGATTGTATGGGCTCAGTGAAAAAACATTGTCCTTACTTGAAATTTTGTACCTTCTTAGACTCTTTTTTCATCATTCATCAGTAAAGGGTGTACAAATAGGAGTTACAAGTTTGTTATGTAAAAAGAATTTATGTATAACTATTGTCTTATAATTATGCACACATATGTCTATTGACCTGAAATTTAGCAAGCATACTCTTTGATATAACAAAATTCATCACTTAAGGGTGTAAAATAAGGCTTGAAACTTTGTATGGTAAAAAAAAATATTCTCAACCAACATTGATGTAATTTTGTACACGAGAAGAATATGTCATTCCATAATTGATAAGCTATAAGCATCGTCAATAATACATTTAGAAATCGTAGAATTTGATGAAACTTTTACACGGGAAGTACATGTCATTCCTCAATTGATAGGCAATATGAATTATCTATTGACATAAGTAAAATAAAATTACGGCACGAAAATAATCACTATGTAACAAGCCCGTGCGGAGCCGCGGGCGTGTCGCTAGTCTCATATAATATAGTAGACAATCGCTTTCTTATGAATGAATGAATGGATGAACAAAGGCATAAAGACTTTATTTCCGGCTAAGCAGCTGTTTTGTGCAAAAAAATATATTATTGTTGGTAATGCAACTAAAAAATTAATAAAAGTAACATTAAATTTGAGCAAATACAAAGAAAAAACCAAGAAAATTAATATCATAAATACATAAATAATGTGCTAAATAAATAAAATTAAATAAATAAGAAACGACATACACAAAATAAGTTATAAATACTAATTGTATCATCATCATCAACCTATAGTAGTCCACTGCTGGACATAGGCCTCCCCTAATGAGCGCCATAGCGCCCTGTTTTCAGCTTGCCGCATCCAGCATCTGCCTGCAGTCTTTAACAGATCGTCATCCCATCTGGCCGGAGGATATCCTACACTACGTTTGCCGAATTGCGGTCTCCACTCAAGAACCCGTTTACCCCAGCAGTTGTCGGTTCTTCGCGAGATATGGCCGTCTCCCTGCCACTTCTGCTTGTTAATTCTTTGAGCTATGTAGATAACTTTGGTTCTCTATCGCATGTATTCGTTACGTATTGTATGCTTCAGGGAAACTCCGAGAATAACTCTTTCCATAATACGCTGAGCGCCTTTGAACTAGTGGACCAGCCCTACCGTGAGTGTACACGTCTAAGCTCCGTATGTCATTACGGGTAGGACGCACTGATTGAAAACTTTCGTTTTCAAACATTGCGGTATGGATGACGAGAAGACTAAGTAGTTTCCCAAACGCTGCCCAGCCAAGCTGGATTCTCTTCTTGGTCTCATTCTCAAAATTGTTTTTATCTAACTGCACAATCTGCCCGAAGTAAGTGTACTCAGAAACAATTTCAAGAACGTGGCCATCCACGACGACCGGTCCTGGGTTAATGTGGCCATTGATCATGACTTTGGATTTATCCAAATTCATGCCAAGACCAATACGTCGCGAGGCTGAAGCTAGGCCGTCCAGCATCTGGGTTAGCTCCTCTAGCGACTCCGCCATTAAGACTTGACAGATAGCTTGAAGTTCATACTTTCTTTTCAAAAACATAAGGTACCCGCCACGACCACACTCTCCAGTGGCAACTCAAGCCTAGGTCTGTTTTTCCGGCATGGAGCCCTTGAGCCAAGCAGCAGCTCGCGCCATACAGTGACACTACATTCACTGCCTATCAACATACAGTCATTCAGTCAGTTTGCATCTACACACATGCACACCACTAAGGTACATAGGTTCTGTACGGGACCTTTTTTTTTCTTTTATGGCCAGTTAGAGTTAGACCAAAATTGCCATGCAATTTCTTCCTTCCTTCCAAAAGGAGAAACATGTATTATATGTATAGTTAGTTAGATATATTTTTACAAATAGGGAATTAGTCAGATCGCGACTTATTTGCATGTACGGCAACAGCTCAAGCCGAGGTTTGGCCACTTTGGCACCCTTGAGCTTGTTACCTCGCGCAATTCGAAAACAAAAACACCAGAAGGAACATACCGGAGATGAGTACCATTTGTCTAATGTTATGCATTATAAGACGTGTGTGTGCCGGCTTAGAATTGCACCACCCCCTCTCATCCTGTGGGTGTCGTAAAAGGCGCCTAAGGGATTAGCCGAAGAACGGGCAGCAGCGTCCTTCGAGAATATATCAACGACCATACTGCGATCGCCAACCCGCCTGCCAAGCGTGGCAATTATGGCAAATCTCCCCAATTTTGGTAGTACGAATAAAATCTAGACCCCTAGTCCCCGGTGGCCCCGCTATTCCTGACTCCGGTAGCGGTCATGGTAACGGTGGTGCAGGGGGTGCTATAGTTAATCCCCGGTAGAGATCCGGCTACCACAACCGACGAACACTGGCCCTGGCAACTTATAACACGCGCACACTGCGAACTGACGAGAAGATTGCAGAACTTGAGGAGAATTGAGCAAGTTACGGTGGGATATCATAGGTTTATCTGAAGTTCGAAGAGAGGGGGAGGACACGATAATCCTTAAATCTGGTAACTTGCTCTATTTCCGGGAGGGCGACCAATAGTCCCAAGGAGGTGTCGGGTTTATCGTCCACAAGTCCCTTGTGAACAATGTGGTAAAAGTCGAGAGTGTGTCGACTAGGGTAGCGTGCCTTATACTCAGAATAACCAAACGGTATTCGTTGAAGGTCATACAGGTGTACGCTCCGACCTCAACGCACTCTGACGGTGAGGTGGAGGCTACGTATGAGGATATTTCTAAAGCCATGCATAGCTTCAAAGCTCACTTCACAGTTGTCATGGGGGATTTTAATGCAAAACTGGGTAAACGAGACGGCGATGAGCTGCGAGTGGGGCAATTTGGAGTAGAAAACCGGAATCATCGGGGTCAACTACTGGCCGGCTTCATGGAGAAGGAAGGCCTTTATATGATGAACTCTTTCTTCAGGAAGCGAAAACACAGGAAGTGGACCTGGATGAGCCCTGACGGTGTAACGAAAAACGAGATGGACTTTATCATGTCGACGAAAAGGCACATATTCAATGATGTCTCTGTGATCAATGCGGTCAAAACCGGAAGTGATCACCGTATGGTAAGAGGCACATTGAATCTTAATTTGAAGCTCGAAAGATCTCGATTGATGAAGTCTACGCTCCGCCCAGCACCGATCCAACTCCAAAACCCCGAGAGCTTTCAGCTGGAGCTCCAAAACCGTTTTCATTGCCTAGAACACAGCGTGGACAATTATAATGACGGGTTCGTGGAAACTGTCCATACGGTTGGGTCCAAGTTCTTTAAGACCCACCGTACAAACAGGACCAAAAAGACAAAAGGACTCTACTCTAAAACTCCTGGAGGAGAGGCGTGAAATGATTCTGCAGTCTAAAGGTGATGCTTGTGCTTATCGGCAGCTTAATAGGCAGATCTCAAAGTCAATGAAAACTGACATACGCCAATTTAATACGAATCGTATTAAAGAGGCGATAGAGCGAAACAAAGGCTCCAAAGTGTTTGCAAGAGATCTGTCTATTGGGCAAAGCCAGCTAACAAAGCTGAAGACTGAAGACTGAAGACGACAGAATCGTGTCATCCAAACCTGAGCTCTTGAGAGAGTATTGTCCGTTATTGAGGATAAATAACTTACAATTATATATTCAACTAACATGTAGAGGCACCATCTATTAACAATCTGTTTAACTAACATCATAGTTGTTAGATAGTTGGGTAATATTCATACGAATCAGTTAGACATATATTGTCAAATAAAAAAAAATTGTAGACATTAAAATGTAAATCATAAGTATGTCGCATCTACAATATTATTATAATCATAACGATGAAATTATGAATTTAAATAACGGCAAAGATGAATGCTAGTCCAGTCAAATTGAATTTTGCACACGTTATAATGAAAAGCAAGGGGCAAGATTGCGGTGAAAAATGTTTGGACACTTCGGGAGAGTTTCAAGGTAATCTTTACTTGTTAAATACATGTCTATAGTCTAATATTCATTGTTTAATAGGTTTAGGCAAATGAAATGTGTGACGCTCCTCTGCAAAATAAAGCGGCGAGATGCGCGTGGGGACTGGATTCGATTGGATCATTTCGGGTTTAATGGTGATTTTTATGGCACAGGCTGTGTTCAGCAGTGCATAGATGATTATGATGATGTGCAATAGGTCTACTTTCTGTTAAATTAATGCCCTTATAAATAATCACTCTTACTCTTTTTTGCTTTTATTTTATTTGAATCATTTATCCTAGTACACATTAACGTGCCCCTTTACAAAACTTTATAGCAATTAAAATTATATCAAAATTGCAATTTTGGTACATTGAAAAAAAAACAAGTGCAGAGTAATTATAATACTTGCCAGCAATATTCACCTTTAATAAAATGTTACAGTTTCAAGATGGGGTTACAGACATCAGCAATGCGTGATACTATTCTTCGCTTTAACTATAGCTTACAGCATGAGGTCATGCATGGGAGTATCTTTGGTAGCAATGACAGATTATATTAGTGACATAAATGAAGAAAATCCTATAACCAATGGTAGTGTTGTGACGGAAGATGATTTCAAGGTTGAAGGGGTTTTAAATGCATTGATGTTAACACCGCCAGTGAGTCTATGTTTTTATAAACTGCAAAAAATTTGGAATGTGAAATGTGAGCTTAGATTACGTAATGCCGAAGGATATGATACCATATTAAGCATATTTGTACCATGCAGTTATGTAATATATTTATATAGAGTCTCTGGATATTTGGAGATTGTTACAAATAACAAATACAAAATAATAGGACCAAAAGCACTATTTAAGCAATGATGTCTCAGTGTGTACGACGTCAGTTCGAATCCCTGCAATGAGCCTGAGCTTTCGGTGAAGGAAAACATCGTGAGGAAACCATAGCATGTTGGGAGGGCTTTTTCTAACGCCCGCCTGGCTAGCTACCCTCAAGTTGAAAATCTGTCGCCAAGCACCAATAGGTGTGTTCCGGCAGCTGCACTTGAGAGCCAGTCTTCCACTCGGATTAGCGTGTTATCATCTGGGGCCAAATCGTCACTTAACATCATGTGAGATTGTGGCCAATACGCCAAACCTATAACGATAAACAAAAAAAATCACAATATTTTTCCCAATTTTTTTTTTTTTTATCGTTATTAGGCTTTGGCGTGGCAATGGACTTGCTGGTGACCAATAAGTGCTTACTGTCCTAAACCAACAAGATAAATATGTGGAACGTGTTTTATATGTAACTAGCTGTGCCCCGTGGTTTCACCCGCGTATAGTTTAAAAGAAATAGTTGATTGATGGTTTATAATACCTCAATATAGACAATATTTTTATCAGGCAGCCACGGTTATGCGTCACAACTTGCACGGCTCGTTCAAACCACTACACCTATAGTCATAGGCCCGAGCCGAATGTTGTATTATTTTAATTTTACATTATCTCCCAAACTATTCGTCCAAATAACATGGTATAAAGGCCAAAGTTTATCTACATAAAATTGTTTTCATGATGAAGTAACTTTCGTTCGTAAGGATTAATACGCCATGCATTATAATAATGCTCATAAATCACTTTTAAATTTTCAATAAAACTTTGTCACATAATACCTTATCGTGGCTTATGTACGAGTATAAGAGATAGATATGGCATCGCAGACTTTTTTGATATGTACTAAAAAGCAATATTTTGTAGAACATTTACGTATCACTAACCATTACGCCAGCGCACGCAGATAAAGCAGTTAGGGTGCACGTTTTCTTCCGACTTACATAACAAAAATCAATATTTAAGGCTAGCTTAAAAGGTGTAGCATAATGATAGATAGCCTATACTATTTCTCGTGAATCTAGCTATTATATCATCATTATCAACTCTGACTTGTAGTTATAGAAATTAGTGTGTTTAAACAAACAAAAAAACTCTTCCGCTTTATTATGTTAATATAGATTAGTATAGATACTTGTATTTTATTTTTCACTTATAAATCTAATGATCCTTAATCTATTTACAGTATCCCAAATTCAAATGGAGTAAAAAAATACAAGATGCAGTGATCGCCTCATTCCTTTGGGGTTACATGGTACTACAAATACCTGCTGGGCAGTTAGCTCATAGATATGGAGCAAGATATCTCCTCACCGGAGCTATGATTTGTAACTTCTTCGCCTCCATTTTAATTCCTTTAGCTGCGTTCTACGTAAGTACCTTAGTATCTTATAGTCGCCGGTTAAAACATTTTATATGTGATAAAGTTACTGTGCAAATGTAAAATACCGTTTAGTCAAAATCGATATAAATCTAGATTACGAGATAAATTCTATCTTCATATTAGCCTGCTTTAATCTTTAGAGTTTCTGACGTCATTACCAGAAAATAATAAGAAAAGTGAGTTTTAATTTATATCTTCGGCACGCATTTCCCGACTACTATGTGCAATGTCAAAACTCATTCCGCCTTATCTGCCACAATATTCTTATGTTATGTATTTAGTTTTTTAAACAACCATCATAAGATAAACTATTTTATAATTACCGATATTTTTATAGGGTGGCTGGGTATGTACGATCATATTACGAATAATTCAAGGGCTTACTCAAGCTTGCATCGTTCCTGGAATACATACGTTCTTTGGTAAATGGGCTCCGTTGAATGAACGTGGGAGATTGACAGCGCTAACGTATGGAGGTGTAGTACCAATCGTTTATTGTTTCCACATTACGTCAAAGTGCAGCTGGATTAGTTGTGTTTTTAATACGCTTTTATTATTAGCTTCAGAATCTTTGAACATGATTTTGACCCCCTTCAAAACGTCGGATTAACTCGAAATTTGGCATACTTATTAAGGACGACAATTCAATATTTTAATCAGTTGAAAAAAAAAAACTAAAAAAATACGCTTATATATAAAATCCCACTAAAAAATAAAAAATACATTTTTAAAAATTTGAATTAAGAATAGTGTATATAAGAAAAAAATATTTTTTATGGTAAAAAAAGCGTGGGGTGCTTTTTAAGATATTATCAAAATGATAATCCTTCTACTTATATCTGTCAATAAAATATTTATAACTATTGACAACATGCACCCCACGCTTTTTTCACAATAAAAAATATTTTTTCTTATATACACTATTCTTAATTCAAATTTATTTTAATTTATTTTTTATTTTTTAGTTGGGTTTTATATAAAAGCGTATTAATTTAGTTTTTTTGAACTATTATTTATTATCTTGTAGCTATGTATCACATAGACTTTTTTAAATTACATAGATATTACGTTACCGAAAATACACAAAGCAAATGTATGTAACAATGAAAGCGGAAATAAATGACTGTGATTTGAACCAACCAAACCAAATGTAAATGAAAATCAACTCAAAATAAAAGTACATCATACATGCATGATGATAATATAACATCAATTAAATTACAAATATTTAAGAACAAATATGTGGCTTAATATAATACCGAAAATGTTTGCTCTTTTCGTATTACTACTTTAACCAACGTAAGAAGTAAATTATTTAAAACTTACAAAATATTATGTAATCACTTTAAATATATTTAGTACTTTAAAATAACTTTCAAAGTAGGCAGGTACTTATGGGATGTAGAGCCATTTTGCTTATCACAGTTTGATTGATGATGATTATGATTTAACACAATATTTTCAGGTCAAGCTCTTGGGACAGTTTTGGGCTTACCGATGACGGGTTTTATCGCGGCATCGCCACTGGGTTGGCCTGGCCTTTTCAGGGTCTACGGTCTTCTCTCAGGTATTATTGGCGTTATTCTCTGGAGGTATGCCGCTGATACACCAGCGAAGCACCCGAAAATATCTATCGATGAAAGAAAGTATATAGAAGACGGTCTGGGACAAAAGGAAGGGTATGACAATGTAAGAATATTAAAGTGTGTTAATTCTTATATTTTGGGAGTTGTAGTATAGGAAGCATGAAATTAAAATATTTACTAGGCTTTCTTAGCTATCATTACGTATGTAACGAGCCAAATGTACAGGGACTGCAAACTGCGCAGATAGTAGAAAGATAGGAAGAGAGTACATGGTTAATGTTGCTTCTTCAAAGCCTATCATATCCACTACAGGCATATAATTGATATACGTGCCGTGTACCTGATGGCAACATCTTAGGCATCATCCTATTTTTAACCTCTTATTCGTAGGGGTTACATTTTCAACTCATATTAGTTCATATAAGGAACTCTTGTGAAAAATTTCACGTTTTTAGTCTCTGTTTTAAGCTATACGATGCCCGTCAGTCAGCCTTAAAGTTGGTTTAAGCAGGTAACTGTAAGTAAACAAATTAAGTAAATGTATTGATTTACAATATCTTGTTTTCCTGTTGTAAGCCTTCTTGCTTATCTTTACTCGAATCTGAGTATACACATAGCATCCTAAATTACAATTAGTATTGCTGACAAATTCGGTTTTTAATAAATGCCCCCGGTCTGATCTGATGTTGTTTTGTATAGCTTAAATTAATTTCACAGAAGAAAATGCCAGTTCCTTGGACGAAAATTCTACGTTGTAGTGGGGTTTATGCAATCATTGTGGCTCATACCGGTCACACGTGGTGTCAGCTCATACTATATTCCGAAGTACCAGCATTCATGGACAAAGTCATGGGAATGAACATAAAAGCTGTAAGATTTCTAATTAAAATAAATAAAAAACTGAGTTTAGAGATATTAATGTCAGTAATTTTATTGTATTAGGTAAAATTCTCGAAAATGTATTGAATATCATAAAGCCTTTGTTATTGTAAATATATATATATATATATATATATATTTAAGGCAACATTCTGAACAAGACTGCTCGCCGAAACATCATATTTTACTACACATTTCTTGTTTACAGAATGGACTCCTTACTGCACTTCCTTTTATGATGATGTGGCTTACTAATTTCTTCTTTAGCTGGTTAACCGATATGCTTATAGTGAAGAAAATATTCAGCGTGACGAACACAAGGAAAATTGCCAATTCTGTTGGTATGTATTTTTTTTTAATATAAATGTAGTCGCAATCAGAATAAGGACAACATTATTTGATTATATTTCATTAACTACATTGTCTTTTGTTTCATTGGACTCTGGTAATAATTGACTCAAAGTAAAGCTAGTTTACTATCTACGTTTGGTTAAAATGATAATTTTGTTGAATATGTAGTAATAAATAATATTTATATTATTAACAGGTTCTGTTCTACCAGCTATAGGCCTGGTAGCCCTCGCGTATATTCCTAAAAATATTTACGTGGTAGAAACGATTTTAGTATTAATCTGCGCAACAAAAGTATCCAGCCATATGGGATTTCAAGTTAGTATGAAATTTGTATTTTCTTCTTATAAACCTTATATAAATCCATTCAGGGAAGACTGATAGATGCCAAAACGTATTTTTAGATCTTAGTTTGAAAATTTTTGTAAGTAAGTATGCAGGATATGCTCTTATCAAACCGTTTAGTGTATATATACTATATTATGTAAATAAAAAGTATTACCGAAAAGCTTACAATTATTAATGTTTGCTTAATAAATTACTTGCAAATTTTTATTGATCATGAGAGAAGTGCAAAGTACACATATAGGGAAATTGTTAATTTTATCAATAAATGCCGAGTCATTCTAAAGCCGTGTTTTCCAGCGCGTGTTTTGCCTTAGATACAACATAAAACATTGTTTTGCAACACATTTTTGTTTGTTGAGCTTTGTTTTATGTTGATATCAAATGATGATGAGCATTTATCACCTGTGCGGGTGAAAGGGAGTGGAGTACAATCATTTCTAAGTAACTCTTGAAGGCGCGCATCACTGGCATGGTTCATCGTATTTTGTTTTAGTTGGACACCGCCAGTTGTGGATTTATTAATATATTTTGTTAATAAAGAAGAGTGACAGAAGATTATGATGTAAAATAATCTTGTAGTTTTAATTCTTGATAAATATTCTTACTCGAAATCTATGTTTTCCTCTCGATATCAAATTTTTATTTCAAGAACTGAAGAGAAGGGTGATTCAAAGAGAGGTTGGGCAAATAGACATTTCTTTGGAAATTTCTCTACTTGGAGCAGTCCGACTGCTAAAGTACTTCCACCTTACAGAAGATCGCAGTCAAATAACCTTGTGCTATCTTGCTGCGTTGAGCAGAATTTCTTGAGCTCCTTGGGTCAGGGGGGTCAAGGTCGGCAGCGTGCTAGTGACACTATGGTATTACAATCGTCCATAGGCTACGGTAGCCGCTTACTGTCAAACGGGCCGAATGCCTAAATGCCACCTTAGGAGTATAAAAAAAACAAAACCACGTCTTCAACATTTGAAGCCAATTTGGACATTATGTTTTATGGCAGTAGTGGCAGCAAATATTTTACAAGATTGGCAACCTAAGAAACAGAAGACGATGCTTGTATATAAAAAAAAAAACTATGTAGACGTTTTTGTGTAGTGTGTACGGTAAAACATGCACAAGAGACAGAGCTTTAGGAGACTGAAAGCCATTTTTTTTTAAATTCATTAATTATTATCACAATCTATATTTCAGGTCAACCACATAGATATATCACCGAATTTTGCTGGAACTATGATGAGTTTAAGCAATTTCGTGGCAAACATGATAGCTTCTCTTGCGCCTATCGTCACTGGTTTTATCCTTACTGACGTTGTGAGTGCATGCTTATTTAATAAGTTTAATAAGACTCTGCAGCATCGCATGTTATCTAAAAATCCTATTAGTTATAAAAAAAGACAATTCAATTTAAAAACTAAATAACTTTTGTTTAACTTTTAATTTGTAAACTCTTAGTTTTTAAGCAAATCATAGAATAGTTCCTGCGACGAATCGGTTAAATTATATTCTTAAACCCCTATAACATTTTTCATCCTGGAAATAAACCGAGGAGGACCTAATATCTGGATAATAAAGCAATTTCAGGGAAGGTCTACATTTAGCAGTGGATTGATAGACTATTAAAGAGTGACAAATAAAATATAAAATGTACTATTTATAATAAGAAATTAATATGAAAATTATAACCATATATGGATATACCTTAGGGTGGTCCCTATTAGGGATAATTACGAATTTCCTTTCACCATAATCCTAAATCGGTTCCAAATAAATAAATAAAAATTCCTGCTAAGTTCTTCAGAATGCCAGTGCAAAATTATTTCCTTTCTTTGTAATTTTATAGGGCGTTGACAATTAATACAACTTGTAGAAAATTTAATGCTATACAAAGAGGTCTCTTATGATTTTTCGCTAAGGCCACTGGTTCAAAAGTTATTCGAAGTCAACGTTGAAGCTATATTACATTTTATGGTATTATTCAAAATTGACATAAACATTTAAAATTAAAAAAACATATTATAATTAATTATTCACGTAATATTTTATTTCAGGAAGCCTCCAGGGCATAATGGGCACCTAAAAAATATTAATTATTAATTTAATTCATGAAAAAAGAACTAATATTAGCATATCTTTTTATTAATCATAGGCCTTTCTATGAAGTTGTTACATTACTTGTTTTAAGCGCATCAGGAAACAGTTGTTTGTGATTCTTAACCATTTGTAATACATATTGCAGTTGTTTTTCATGTTGCAATGTTTGCAAAAACCTTGTACCAATATAACTCATCTTTCTGCACGGTCATTCACAACTGATACATTTATAACAAACCCTAAAGCGTTTATGTATATTTCAGTCCATATAAATAGTTTTTTTTTTAATCTGTATGTAACTCTAATCTTTAAAAAAGTTTCATCGAATTTGGCCTTGTACTTGATTGAATCTGGTAGAAATAAAAGGGAATTCTAAATTATAATCTTTTAATTTTTAAATCATTATAATTATGATGTAAATTAAATAAAAACGTAAATTTGACTAAAACTTTGATCCATAATAACTTTTGAACTAGTAGAGTTAGCGACAAATCATTAAATTTCCTAAAATAATATGTATAGCTTAATGATCACATTGTTTGTCAACGCTCTTTAAAATTCCAAAGAAAGAAAAGAATTTTCCCCATGTTATTCCCATTTAAATCTTTAACTGTCGTGGGGGCAGAGTTAATATTAATATCAAGAGCTATAAACTTTGCAGAAAATTGTATTTATTTATTTGGAATCGATTTAGGACTATCGTGAAAAATAATTCGAAAATACCACGAATAAGGACCACACTAATATGCATATTATTTTCAGACTAATGAATATCTATGGAGCAAGGTATTTTTCGTCGCAGCCGGCTTTTATATTGTTACTAATCTATTTTACATAATATTTGGCACTGGTGAAAAGGCAGCTTGGAATGAGCCACCTGAAGTGAAGTTAAATGAATATGAAGAATTACCTATGATTGAGAAACTTAAAAATAAATAAAAAAATCAAATAAGAATATATAGTTAATCAAATTCAGCTCATTTTTTGTATTGTAAGTAAAATAACACATGATGCCTAGGTATTTAAGCGGAATGGAAAGTGCCAGTCTGCTTTCCGTATTTTAAGAGAACCCAAACGTTTAGCATGCAGAAGATAAGCTCATCCAATGCTAAGTAGTTTGCCGGGCCTTTCTTAGTTTTAACTGTTTCAAAAGTAGTTTTAAGTTAACTTTAGGACACAATTAAAACAGAATAAACGCTTCTTTTTAAAAATAAAATGTTAAAATTCGTACTTGCGCACAATTTGACTGGCTTTCAAGTTTATCTGCTGGAACACACCCTTAAGTTCTTGACGACAGCTTTTCGACTATAGAGTGAATAATTAACTAATAGTTAGACATTTAAAAAGGCTTCAGAGCATATAATATTTTTACATCATTTTTTTTTCCTGATCACAGATTCGCCGTATAATTTTATGAAATTAGCCCAAGGACCATAATTTAATAGCAATTGTACTTGTACTATATCTCTGCGTCTGAAATGAAAAGATAACGAATACAAACATGTTTACGCATCTAACGTGTCAATATCTACATATTATTTGACGTGCGAACACGATTCGAGATATACAATTTAAAGAAACAAAGACACTTATCAGGATCGATAAGGGAAGATAAACGGTCTTAGGAAACCTAGATTGCATCGTGACAAAATAACTATCTTTTGGTTAATACATTATATTCAGGCGCATCATCATCATCAACTCAGCTGAAACACGACCACTGCTGGACATAGGCCTCCCTCAAAGATCACCAGCCCACGCTCCATCTTCTCGTACGCATTCTACGAGCTATGTGCCTCGTCCACTGTCACTTACGTCTTTATTATCAATTCTTTGGGCTATTTCTGTGGCAGACGCATATTATAATATTATTAAAATGTTTAATCCTGTATGGTTTTCAAAATTACATTGAAACCGACTTAAGTCTTTAGCTTATTGGGTAAGTGGTAAACAGCAAACCTTAAACGGAACCAATACTGGAAAATGGGTGCATAAGTAAATTACAAAACCATTAAGAGTAAAATTAAATTCTCCCACAAATTTGGACATATACTCTACTAAGAGGAACTGTTTACGCGAAAACATTGCTCTGAAAATAGCATTAATAGCTGCTAAAAAGATAATGGATTTATTCAAGAATAGCTTGATGTCTGCAAATTTATTCACGAGAATGTTCTTTTGGATTTCCACAAGAAAAAAAAACATAGCTTTGTAATTAAACATAGGTTATCATTTTTAATTGTATCATTGTAGTCCCTATAGAAAGTAAAATGAATTGTAAGATAAATCCTCTCCAGGCTAATTCATTATGTGTGTCTAAACAAACTTAGAAAAATAACGATTTTATTGACAATAAATATACAGATATTGACAATAAATATAGATATTTTTCTGTAAAGTTAAATGTTGGTTAACAAAGATGAATTAAGTTAATACGTATAGTATGTTATGCAGGCCCTATATCTACACCGATAGGTAAAGATTTCAATTTATCATCCTGGTTGATAGGTAATCTGAGATTAACATGTCAATGGAAGATGATGTCAGTTCTTACTGATTATCGACTTAACATGGAAAAATAATTTAAAAAAATATTTCAATAAAATTTAATCAAAATTATGAAATAATATTTTTATATACTCGTATACACGAAATAAACCAACAAAACGATATCAAAAGTAGGTACCAAACAAATGATTGGCCTACATTTTTTTATTTTGAAGTCTGCCAGCATTATTGTTTTTGTTATTGTTAAAAAAATCTTTTTTTAATATTTGATTTTTAGTTTTCTTAAATGCCGACACCAACCTCAAACAAATTGTAGGCTCCTTATTTGATTCGGACGTACTTTTGATATCGTTTTGTTGGTTAATTCTGTGTATAGGTATATAAAAATATTATTTAGAATTAAATATTTGAGAGTCGATTTTTTTAGTTAGGTACCTTTTTATTACTTAATGTTTAGTTTGATTTTTCTCATATGCCCTAGAATTTGACCAAGGTTTTGAGATGTTTACCCTGTTATTAGTATTAGTGCGTATTAGTCCCGTATCTTGAAAACTACTGAACTGATTTTGATGAACTGCTGCAAATGTAAAAGCAATTACATATAAGTAATAATTGTAAATTACATATAAGCCAATAAAAAAAGTTCAGAATATGATTAATGGTCTGGAGAAATGCGTGGACAAACATACTCGTACATAAATCAACTATTTTTTTTTAATATTTGTTTGGAAACCCGAACAGATTGTCATATGTGAAAATATTGCAGTTCCGATAATATTACATATATACGTAAGTATCAAACTCTTGGTAGGGGCTACATGTTGTGCCGTTTGGAGTAGAAACTCTTGGACCGTGGTGTCCGAGTGCGCGTAACCTTTTGCAAGAACTCGCGAGTCGACTGGTCTAATTGTCTCGCGACCAGAGGGCTCGCCAATACTTCGGTCAGTGTATAAGCGTTGCCATACAACGTGGCAATGTGGCCAGCCTTCTTAGTACGTTTCCACCTGGCGGCAAGTTGAATGGCATCTACTATATGTATTTTTTTCAACTAAGGTGATGGTGTGATGGTGCCTGTTGGTAAGCGGCTACCGTACCCTATAAACGCTTATCACCATACGTATTATCACTAGCGTGTAGCCGACCTTGAACCTCCTTTCCTCAAGGAGCTCTATAAAAACTACTCACCACAGGAACACAACACAAGGTTATTTGGCTGTGATCTTCTGTAGGGTGTAGGTATTTCACCAGTCAGACTGACCTCAGCAGAAAGTAATCTCCATAGAAGTTTTCTGTGCCCTACTTCTCTTATTATTGTACCAAATCGTATGTATTGATTATTGTACCAAAATACACAATATATATTAAACGCATAAGTTAGTCTTGTAGTTGGGCCCCTAAGGCTAACAGTATAAGTCAGTTCGAAAAAGAAAACTATTGTTGAAACGGCGCGGCGCTTATGGTCCCGTGACGTCACGCAGACGTTTGGCGTCAATTTAAAAAAGCCAATTTCTACTGTCAGCCCTGTGCAAAAATAAGGTTTTTTTTGTGAATAATAAATACGTAAGATCATTTTAGAAATGTTTTTCTAAATTAGTCATCATAAATATTATTTTTAGTTTTAAACCAAAAGAATGTTTCGTTTAAGTAAAATTTGCTATCTTCAATATTTAATGTACTTTTCCTCCTCCATGTCCCATTGGTTTTTTTCATTACATATACATGTATAATGGTGAGGACGGATGAGGTGGAGCCGCCTCACAGCTATCATTAGGGGGAAGTGGGGTACTTTGATACAATGGGGCGCATTGATACACCAACAATATTTCAATATTAACAAACATTATTAGAGACCCGACAAAACTAAAACGTCTATATACATGTCTTAGCTCCACAGCTATAACCACGCTGACCGCTTGTTAACCGTTAGCGTTGGAACAGAGTAAGTGTGTTTTTAGTGCGACCAAGTAAAAAATACTTCAGTATCTAAAAGTAATTCTCTGCTGTTTTATATGTAATAATTAAGATTTAAACTTACGAAACGTTAGTTAATCTATCCAATATTCGGTATTAGAAGTATTTTTTAATGTGTTCGATGGTTTTATTGAATTATTTAAATATATTTTTTCAATTATCTGCTGGGTTACATTGATACACCAATACGCGGGACACATTGATACATATTAATAACATCCATGTAAGCGATACGAATGTGATAAAATCAGTAAATACACAAAAAGTCGTCTTTGTGGATACTGATAATAGTGCAATTATTAATGCTGCCGAAATTGTGAAGAAAATGAAATATCCGCAATTGAAACTGACCCTATATCTACGAAAAAACCTGCACCTAGTAAGTATGTGTTTCCATTGTGGAAGATAAGACAAGCGTTTATTTTGCAGCTGCAACTACAATACCTGCGCTTTAGCAGTTACTATTTCTTTAAAGGGAGCGTGTCGAACTTTTTTCTTTTATACTTTTTGAAATAATTTAAACGTATATAACGTTCAAACACGCAGTGGTGGTAATGGTGCCAGCATAAATTGAGATACCTTTAGGAACTTGTCATTACTGAATAGAGCTCAGCTTATACCTGGAACTGTTACCAATGGTGCAAGGTTGACTGTACCTAAACATTATTATTGTAGTTATTAAATAATTTTATCCACAGTAGTATCTATAGTTTTATTTTAAAAAGAAAAGCCTTCGAAAAATATAATTTTTCTTTTATTAATAATCTTAAGTCTTATTATAATCTCCACCAGTTAAACCTTATTTCCTATTATATAATCGTACATATATATTTTCATACTAAAGTGCCCAATTCTATGTATCATTGTGCCCCATACGTGGGGTAAAATGATACAAAACCCATTTTTTATTAAATTAATTTTATTCTCATTATTATTTAATGTTATTGATTCTTATGACTCATATTATAATATTGATAAAATTTAACATTCAATAAACAAAAAATAATAATATTTTATTAATTTTTTATGCGTAAAATACGACGTTGAATTTTTCTATATCAATCTGCCCCACTTCCCCCTATGTATATGTTTAATATTTAGCTGTTTGTAATCCTTATAGTACTAAATTGCGTATATTTTAATGTCTTTTATTACGGTTATAATTACGTGTTTTTTTAAAGTCTTATGATTGTAATCCCTATGTGATAGAATAAGAGGTAAATAAGCCTATAAAAGATTTTATTCTGTCGTGTCTTTTATTAGTTATATTCTGACGATTTATTTATGTTAAACTTTATATGTATTACATAACAGTAAACTTGATTATTATTATTAATACATAACATTTTGAAAAACTTGTTAAATGTAACGTCTAGAATAGGTAATTATTTTAGGGTTAGTACCAGCCCAGGTACGAGATATAAGTACTTAAATGAATTAAGTATGGTGCTAAAATGTTGGAACTGCACGTCTCATCAAACGCAACATATATAGTAAAAACTTCTCTATGCCTAATTGAATCTGGAAAATATAATTTACATTTTAAATTCGAACTATTATAAGTCTTCAAATATAAGATATACAAAAACAAATAGCAAAGTGTACAATGGTTTTATTGTTTATCATTAAAAGATTATTGGTAATTGGTAATCGGTAATCTGAATAAATTGTTATTTCAATACAAAGCAGGCAAGTATCGAGGTTTTAATAATCTACAGAACTTGCTCATTCTACATTCACTCATCATACTTCTTTATTATCCTCAAACGAAGCATCTGAGTATGTTTCTACCAAAGCTTCATCTTTTCAAATATTTAAACTCATCCCGATGATAACATCCGAATAGTTAAGACTACTACATTGACAGTAATAAATATTAAATTTACTCAGTATACACTCAACGAAGCGACAACTGAACGTGATATGGATTTAACTTTATCTCAATTCTCAAGCATGTCCTAAATCCGATAAACAAAATGAACATTGCAGTATCTAGCAAGATAAACTATTATATTACAGTCACATCTTCAGTAAATAATACAGAGAAATTGTTTAAACAATATACACAAATATATAAAAGATCATGACAAAAGCACGTGAATGATATCATTCGAAGCGATAAAGTTCAAAAATTTGAAAAATAGTTAACATTTTATTTATCCTGCTGTAATGGAAGAAATTACTTTTAGATTTTTCAGCGTTTTTTAATACCCACCAATACGCCGCGCGCCGTGGACTGGCCTTTACCCCAGCAGTGGGACGCCTACAGGCTAGTATTATTATTATTATTATAATGCCACCTTTTCTATCAATTTCAAAAAGTTAAATGTATAACTTTGTCCTGTAGTAATCATGCATCTTAATATAATTATGAACTTAAGAGCTAATTTAAGACTCTTATGCCAGATTTCTGAGGTAACTTTAGCTTAGTTTGACGTTTCTTATACACATTGTCGGTATTAAAGCAAATCTGTATCTCATTACGCTTTTACGTTACTTAAGAAGCATCTTGTCTCTTTGAGTAAAAAATTTATTACGCACTCTATTGTTTCTTTTTTTTACAATTTACAAAGTAATTGAATACACACAGAGATGACACTAAAAAGACTAAGGAATAATAAAACTTAACCGAATGACAAAACTAATAGGTACCACATTCATACGAAACACATAAACAAAAATAGCTTTTTAATGTTTGATATTTTTTCCAAGATGTCGCTTATACAGCCGTTGATAAATAATGAATTAGCATGTTTTATAACTAAAACAATTTTGGGCCGCTTATTACCTTGTTTTTTTTTTAATTTATTTAATATTAATGGAAAATTACAATGATAAAATTAATTTTGATTTGATCTTGTGAAGAGACCCATCTTGTGACAATATAAGGAACTCATTATTGATTTGAAGGTTATTAAACGGCTATTTAGGCGTTCAGAAACGCAATGACAGTTAACCGACGTTTATCTTATGCATATCGAATCAATAACTAATAAGAAGAGTTTAATTGAGATATTCAGAAAGCAGGCATAAGCTGAATTTTTTTTCTCACAATCCTTAACAAAGTATGACTAAATGATGAAGAAATGATAAAATCAAATAATGTCATCTTTATAAATACGTAATATAATTCCTTAGAACGACAACGTGGAGACTCTAGATAACATTTCTTCGTCTGGAATCGTCTCAGCGATCACCACTAGCATTAATATTAGCGTGGTTTTATTTATATATAATTGTATTCGTTTTTTGCTTTACACTTTGCTTAATGAAGTAGGAGGAGTGACCTCTCGGGCTACGGAACGATCCAGCAGTTGTGTTTGTTTATACATGGTTACGACGTAACTATAGGTGCCGCATCGGACTTAATGGTCGCGAGCCACAAACTTGATAACAACGGACGTTGTTCATATAATCTTTTTTTAGATTTGAAGGCGGTAAAATTACTAGTAAAAATCATGTTTGGTAAAATTTACGAATTCTAATTGTGCATTTGTATAAAAATTCATTAGTTCCAGTTACAAAAATTGTGTATTAGCCCAAGAAATGTTTACTACTAATTATTTTACTCTCCAATATATTAAAACCATTGACGCCGTGTTCCACGTTTTGTTATTCTGAAACCAGGGCGAGGTCAAACGTTTCCACTTTCACTAGATAGTATTACTTTGTTGTCATTGATATTTCATTCAAATATTTAGTTTAAACATTATGTTTGCTAGCATTACTTTGAATTTTCCTTTAAAGATCTTCATCTTCTACTATTTTCCTTTCAAGAAATTCCATACATAAGAACATCTGTTTCGGATTTTACTACTTTAATAGTTTAAACTATAATGGTTTAAATCATTCATCATCGACTGGAAAGGCTGATCTCGGAACGCAACACATTGAAAGAGAGTCCTTGTGACGGTTTTATCACCATATATATAGGGAAGGGTAACACTAACATACATTGATTACTTGATATGACCTATTGTCGTGACCTAGAAGCTAGCATACCTTCTCTAAGCCTATTCTACTGTGTATAGACGGTATTCTATCACGACTAGTATACTGAAGAGCTATTTTTATCAATTCCTCTTCTCTACTCCATAGAGTAAATTAACAAAGATAGTGCACATAGAAACTACTTTGGAGATTCCTCTCTTCTTATTGCAATCCGACTGGAGAAATATCTCCAGTATTTACCTTTTACTTACCTACAGAAGAACGGAGCCAAATAAACTTGTATTGTGTTCCTGCGTTCCTTGGAGAAGGGGGTTAAGTTCGGCAGCACCCTAGCGAACGATTGATGTTACAAGCGTCTAAGGCTACGGTAGTCACTTAATATCAGGGGGGGCGTACGCTTGTTTACAAACGGAACCCGGTGCCGCAGCTTTACGGTAACCTCCATTCATCTCAAACTACAATCGTTTTAAATATTTTCGCTTTCCTTACAACTAACATGTCGTCATATATTTTTTACCCACAATTGATTTGAATATTTTAATTCAAGCGCAATTAGTTCTAAAGTTATTTATATTAAAGTCGAGTACAAAAACAGCTGAGGCACTCTGCACCGGCATCGCAAGCGACGACTACGTTCAGGCTTTCGCACCTACGAGTACAACAATATTACTACATAATACACTTTGGACAATATTCAGCGGTTAAACTCTTTCAGCTCTTCTCGTTAAACTCGTTCAGCTCTTAAACTGCATCTAAGTATCTTGTTTATGGTTTTATCAATTGCGCATACGTTCAGATAAAGATAAATTCATAATTCTTATCCGGAAGCGACACAGTGTGTAATGATCGATGTTATAACGATCCATAGATCGAAACCGCACGGCGCCTGAGACGGACCGCGCCGCTCGAATTATAATTTTGTATTTTTCACAATACTTAAATTATTTTTAATAATCAGTGTATTTTTAATAATGAGTTTAACTAAGGATATCGCCCATGATGCTAATAAGCCAAGTAAGTGTTTGTTTTATTTTCAATTATTAAAACGTTTATCGTGAAATGTGTAAAATGCAAAAGAAATGAGAAACAATTAGAAATAGTACCAACATTCACAGTAGAAATATTTACAATTACCTACACATAACATCGCACATAAATTGAGTGTTTAATAAATTTTTATTTCTGGTTAGCCCCTTACTCTTATATTTTGTTGTATATATGTATGTATACATACATAATTATGACAATTAACATGTTTATAGAAAATATTGATTTATCGGTGTTTGATATCGCCAATAAGTTTTAGGTACGTGATGATTAACCCCGTCCATTCCCTTACGAAAACCCTTTACCTACCTAAACTAAATTTACATCCAAGTATTATAATACAAGCTGACGTTATTGATATCATGTTTTATTAGCGCTGAGCAGACTACCTACGATATTATTTTTTTCAAATAAGAGCAGGAATATAATTGATATAAGTAGAAATTATAAATTAATATTTAACCATAATTTATACGATTATCCCATCCCCTATTTTCATCCATTTACAGATCGAATACCTATTTAAAAACATTTTCATGTTACGTTTGTAAAATAGAAATCTATTAGGTATAAAAAAACTTAAAGATTCTGCCTTTAATAAAATAATGTAGAAGGTAAATGTTCGATTTGCTGAAGTCTATTGTAACTTTAGCATATTGTCTCCCTATTAATAATTCTGATCTAGAAAATGCTTACATTATTTATTAATCCTTAAAAAGTTTAATGATATTCATATAATGGCAAACCGGTGACAATTGGTCATAAATAATTGTAGATTATATGAAATCACTTTGATATTTTTGGTTTGTTCCTTGGGCACGATGAAAGTAAAATTATAAGGTAAAATAAAATTTTACTGCAAGGGCAAAATAGGCCAAAGAGAAACAGATGACCTATAAAGAACTATGGTATAGACAGAGAGAGAGAGAGATAGACGAGGGCCATAACACAAGTGCAGACAGGACGCAGACGCAATGTCAAAAAAGACGGCATAAAGTATTATTAAAAACAAGCTGTGTTAGTGATGAATAAATAATAAAATTGTTTATATTCTAAACATTTAATTTACAGTGAGTAATATCTTCTATCACATGCACTGAGTTCCACGAGTTTTATTTATTTAACTTACGCAGCAAACTGATATTCAATCCACTTGATCTTTGGTTAGCAGCAATGCCTACGATCTTTTGGAAGAACCCCAAACATACAGCAGTCTTATACAAGGCTTTTCATATAAAGGCTTGCTCCTCATCTCCTGTGGGTTGAATTTATTATAAAACTGACTGTGCCCGCGACTCCGCTCGCTTTAACTACAGAATGCTGCCTTGGAATGCATATTGTGAGTTATCCTTAGAAGATAGTAATATAATATTCCTAAATATTTTTAGGTCTTTTTAAGATCTACAATTATGTAAAACATTAATTTGATATATCTCTTTTACTTTACTCAGCGTAAGCTAGCTAAGCGCCTCAAAAGCGTCCTTTTTCCAAACTGAATCACCATTATAGTCACTGCCATTTTCATCCTAACTTGCCTTTAACCTGTCCAAATAATATATCTATGAATTAACAATTACAAGGAATAACGATGTAAATCGGATAAATGGTTTTCGCGTGAAAAGAACATAAACGGACAGACAGACATACGTTAAGTTTTATATTATATAGATATAAAGAATGTTGTTTTTTTATATTAATTTATCCTTTGATAAATCCGGACCCGTTCCAAACGATAAAACTTTTATTGTTAAAATATTCATATGACTTTTTGTAACATCGTTTCATCGCTCGTCATCTGCTTTATTTTACTGAAGAATAAGAGTTATTCTTCAGTGTATATATATAACCATTGGGTATAAATAGTTGAATGACAGTATTCTTACCTTATATTCTTCTAAATCCATTTATACTATTATAGCATTATTATTTTGTTTTGTTTAATTCAAAGAACTTTTATTCATAACATATATCAGAAATGAACTTATGTAATTATAATACAAAGGTGGTAAACAAGCATACGGCTCGCCTGACGGTAAGCGGCTTTCGTAGCTTATGAACACATGTAATAACATAGGTTTCACTAGCGCGTTGCCTGCCTTGAACACCGTACCTTAAGGAGCTCTGGAAACTCTACTTACCGCAGGAATACAACACTAGGTTATTTGCCTGCGATCTTCTGTACGGTAAAAGTATTCCACCAGTCGGGCTGCCCGAAGTAGTGAGAAATCTGCAAAGAAGTTTCTTTGTGGCCTTCCTCTCTGTAAGTTTTAATATGAGCAAATTAAAGGGTAAAATATGCCCAGCTATAAGAAGAAATCTTGTTTGGAAAGTTTACACTAATGGTTCAACAGAGGCAAGGAAGTACTGTACTAATTCAAACAGTGGCATCTAATGTTAACAAAGATTGGCAACCTTCGATACAACACTGTATTGCGAAAAGAAGCTATTGTTTGAATATAAAAGTTACATGTAATAAGTAATTTATCTATTTATGTTGGCAGTTTTTTCCACTATTTTTATAAATTGCTCTGAGAAGATACCTGCAAATAAAATATATTTAGTTAATTCTTTTTCTTAGGGTGAGTACTAGCGTCAATAATAATTTTCGAATTTCCAATGAAATGGCCAAATTTCCCGTATTTGTATAGTGACCATGTATCACTATTTGCGTGTAACCAGTGAATGGAGAGCTCGCAATTTATCAAGCACTATCGATATTAGACATTCGGGTATGTTCAAATTATTCCAGTTGCTTAGAGTACCTTACTTAAAATGTATGTTCAATGTATCATGTTTTTGTTTCTTGGTATTGTTTTTTTTTCATATACTCATTATTAACTTGAAGTACATTGTCTTAGAGTATATTAAATAAATAACTTACTCATTACAATTTACAGTTATAATAAATAAAGCAGGTAAACTGAACAATGTAAATAAATTACCATGAACAATACAATCTACATAAATAAATATGTAGTCTTGTCTGTATATGTATTTTTAAATCAAAGTCTATATTCATCTAATCTATTAGAAAAGACACTGAACACGAATATAACAATTTAAAAATAATGCTTATGTGGTAGGGTTCCGTAGTTGCCCGTTACAGTATGCAGGCTTAAAGATGCTTATGTCCGGTCCGATGGAGCATGAATTAGGTCATACAAAAGTATACTATTGATGTTTGACCGTGTTCCAGCCGCCGCCCGGCCGGGTGTAACATGAATTACCTTTGATAGTTTTCTTTTTAACTTCATTATATAGTACTACTACCATGATATTTTTCACATGACCAAAAACAACCATTTAGCTGCCAGAGGTGAGGACACTTGACTCTAACAAACATTAGCATTTTAAAGCTTAATATTTCGCAAACGGATCTCTGAATCGAAAAATGGTTTTCACAGACCCACGTTATCTTTCAACGATCTATCCCTTGCGTAAACGATGGGTTGACAAGAAAACAACATCATTCCTACTATACGTGTAGGTGAGGTTCCCCCACACGTAAATGTGATTAATATGTATACCCATACCAAATGACAACTTTCTAGTACTATGTATATCTGAGATAAGCCGCGGACAGACAGACGGACATACCGAAACTATAAGGGTTTCTTTTGACTTAACATATCCCAACCCTAACATTAAGTCTGTCTGTCTAATGTATGTCCATAATTAAATCAAAAAACTATTGATGGCCTTTTATGAAATTTTGCTATACTGGAAGCTTATGTTATTGTTTAATTGATAGGATATAAGAATTGCCGAAAATACATGTAGAAATCGTAAAAAATAAGAAGTTTTTATTAATTCTTTACTGAATTTCTGCACATGGGAAGTACATTTCATTACCTAATTGATAGTCTATAAGAATTGTCAATAATGTGAATAAACATAAGTTAGATTACAAAAATAATTACTCCACACAATAAGTGCAGGCGAAGCCACGGGGCACCGCTAGTCCATCTATATATATGTGTAAATATAATAAATTATAATGTTTACATTTTAGTCTGTGGTGTTATAGAGATGTAATTTCATTTCTCTCACTATTTAATTAATATTAAAATGTATATATGAACATAATAGAGGGCTAAAGATCCTCAAGTCTATAATTATTAAAACTTGCATTAGAATAGAATAATATTGTGAATTACTTAGTCCACTATTACAAACAAACGATTATTATAAACTAACTTCTCTTCCTGAAATGTTGTTCTGCATAGTTCCGTCTAGATTAGCACATCGACTTTGTTGATTTCCCAATCATCATGATGATAGAAGTACTGGAAATAAACACATTGAGGAAAATGCTAACTTTATTTATTTACTAGCTGGGCCTTTTACTTTATCCGTGTAGAATTTCGTGTATAAAAACAGCGATAAATAATTTTAGATGTGTACTGAAATTTTCATCGGCGATTTAACGTGCTTTGTGAATGTCTCGGAAACCTGAGTCGTACTCAGCGTTAGCAGTCAGCCGTGCCTCACGCTAGTCACTTTCCTTTGCCCAGCAGTGGGACACTTACAGGCTGATATTGTTACTATTATTACAGTCCGCAGTTTATGAAGCCAATAGTTAAATCGAAAAATCTTGATAGCGCAAAAAACGACATATATCGTAGAATTTTAGAACAGAGCATAAAAACCAAACCAGTTTATTTCTATTGAAAATTACGTGAAGATAAAATAATTTGGACTAGTTTCGTATAGTTTCATTTCATGTAACTATACATTTAAAATATATTACAGAATTACATAATAATAGACATTCCTTTTCTATAGTATATAACCTAAATATAATTTAAAACCATACAAATGTCCAAACGTGTTAAAATGTATCCTAAATGTACCTCCAGACTATAAACTAGAATCGTTCCTTTCATTAAATTTGGTTCATTAAAAACTGTCGAAATGTGTTCTGTCCATTATTGTAGTATTTTTTCTCAAATATCTTTAATGTACAGATTTTCACTCTATACTGTTATATTATAAGTATAGATATAGCATAATCTAATATTAATTAAGATAAGTTTTTTTATCGTCTATGTTTCGCGTAGTGGCCACAATCGCATCTAATGTTAAGTGACGATGTGGCCCAAGATGATAACACGCTAAACCTAGTGGACGACTGGCTCTCAAGTGCAGCTGCCGGAACACACCTATTATTGGTTCTTGGCGACAGATTTTCGACTTGAGGGGGGTAGCTAACCAGGTGGGCATTAGAAAATGCCCTACCACTATGCTATGGTTTCCTCACGATGCTTTTCTTCACCAAAAGCTCAGGCTCATTGCTGAGATTCGAACTCACGTCAATCGACGCGAAGTTGTACATGCTACCACTGAGCCATCATAGCTTCAAAAGTCCATTTTACTGAGTGTTTTATCATTGGAAATATGTGGTTATTAATGTAATACTTCGCTTACTTCCATAGCTTAATTTCTTACGGTATTTTGCTGTGGTGTTCAGCAGACATTCACAGACCACGCGAATTATTATAGCATAAGTTCTAGGAATGTAATATATTAACTTTGCCCTCCCAATGCATTCTTGATAATATAATGTATATTCGTAAAAACTTTGACAAGCTAGACTTTGTCAAAGATCAGCACAGTTTTAATACTAGAAATAGACATAAATTAGTCGTACCGTATTTTAGACTTATTAAGATTAATAAAAGGTTCTATAATAAGATCCCGAAGCACACATTACTGGTTTGCTAAACCATAAGTTCAAGAACCATGTCAAGTAGGTTTTACAGTCAAAAGGGATGTGTCATATAGGGTGGATCATTATGTGAATGATAGTGAGGGCTGGAAATGAATCTCTTTATGCATCAATTAAATTATTATTATGATTATTAACTAGGAATAATGTTTGTACAGTTGGAATAAAAAAAAGTTAGATAAGCCCGATCTAGTTACTCGATGATTGGGATGTTTTCCAAACCGGTAGTAGTGTTTGGCGTATATAAGTGCCTTCTAGGGACCTAAATTAAATATTGCTCCTCTGATACTATGTTCGATATAGTAAAAGGGATGATAGATCATTATAACGATATTTTTTACGGAGTTACATTTTTGTTAGTTGGTTATTTTATTTATTTGATATCTAAACACACAATTATGAAATATCTCGCTTGTTCATTCCTGTGAGCGGCTGTGGTCTTACGACTGTTCACCTTTTATTAACTAGTACATTGTTGAGATGCTCGTCGTTTGCTGGGTGGTAGGACAATATAATTGTGATTGACCGGGTCGCAATCACCATATACTAAATGTAACAGCCGTCTTCGTGGCACGAATAGGCATGTCGCGTTACGGAATTAACTGATGTATACCCAGTAATCGAACATCGTAGACATGCTGATAAATTCGTCAAAGTGACTCTCTTTTGGTATTCCTTGTTTCGGGATTAGCTAGTGTATATCCAACTGTATATTGGATTTGCCGTGTGTGTGCCGGCCTAGAATTGTCCCACCCCAACTCTTCCCGTGGGTGTCGTAAAAGGCGACTAAGGGACATATCAGGGGGCGGGCAGCAGTGCCCCCGCAGAACAACCCCACCACCAAACTGCGATCCCCAATCCGTCTGCCCAGCGTGGGTATTATGGGCATTACCCCCTTATGAAGATTACAGCCAATAGAAAATGGCCCCCAGTTCCCGGCCGCCTCGCTATCCCTGGCCATGGTAGCGGCCATGGTAACGGCGGGGCAGGGGGTTCTAAGAATCCCCGGGCTACACTAGGCTACCACATGCTTCATAAACTGACCCTGGCTACGTTTAACGGACGCACTCTGAGGCTTGACCATCATCTAGCGCAGTTGGAAGTGGAGTTAGAGAACATTAAATGGCATGTTTTCGGGTTATGTGAAGTCCGTAGAGAGGGCGAGGACACCGTAACACTTGACTCGGGCCATCTTTTCTACTTTCGCGAGGGTGATAGAACATCCCAGGGTGGCGTAGGTTTCCTCGTCAATAAGGCCCTCTCTAACAACGTTCAGGAAATCTCGAGCGTGTCGACCAGGGTAGCGTACCTGATCCTTCGGCTATCCAAGCGGTATAGCATGAAGGTAATTCAGGTTTACGCACCGACCTCGGTACACTCGGATGATGAAGTGGAGGATATGTATGAGGACATATCCAAACCCTTGCACAACACCACTAAGGCTCACTTCAACGTTGTTATGGGGGACTTTAACGGCAAGATGGGAACCCAGACTGGCAATGAATCCCGAATAGGCCCACATGGTTATGGAGTTAGGAACCACAGGGGGCAAATGCTTGTCAACTTCCTCGAGAAAGAGGGGCTGTTCTTAATGAACTCCTTCTTTAAGAAACAGCCTCAAAGGAAGTGGACATGGCAAAGCCGCGACGCTGTGACTAAAAATGAGATCGACTGCATCATGACGGATAGCAAGCACATATTCAGAGATGTCTCAGTGATCAACAGGTTCAATACCGGATCTGATCACCGACTGCTCAGAGGCTCTCTGAATATCAAACTGAAGCTAGAAAGAAACCGTCTGATGATGTCCACGCTCCGGCCTAACCCAATCCAAATCATGGCGGGCACCGAGAAGTTCCAGCAGCTTCTTGGGGATAGATTTGTTGCCTTGGAACCCACTGATGACGCTGACGAGACCCTACACAATCTAGTCGAAACGCTGAGGGATGAGGGCATCAAGTTTTGCAAAAAACAGCGTACTGGCAGGAAGTCCAAACTCTCGGATGAGACTCTGGGGCTGATGACAAGAAGACGGGAAACCACCCAAGCGACTTCGTCAGACAGGTCAAACTTGAACAAGAAAATTGCGAAGATGGTACGGCGCGACCTTCGGAGCTCCAATACACGCCTCATTGAAGAGGCGATAGAGCGAAACCGAGGGTCCAAAGTATTCACTCAGCAGCTTGCCAAGAGCCATCTGTCGAAACTTAAAACGCACGACGGGAGGACCGTATTGTCGAAGCCGGAGATCTTCGCCGATATAGAGGATTTCTATGGCCATCTGTACACTGTACATGCCCCCTATTCCCGACCAGACGACCATGATTCCAGAGCCACCCTGTCACGCCACTATACCGCACTATACCAGAACTGCCTGATATTAGTCAAGACGAGATACTGTTAGCTCTGAGGCAGCTTAAAAATGGAAAAGCCCCCGGTGAGGACGGAATTACTTCGGAACTTCTGAAGGCAGGAGGAGCTCCTATTATACAGGAACTACAGAAACTCTTCGGTGCCGTCCTTCACAGTGGGAGAACTCCTAAGGCGTGGAGCAGGAGTATGGTGGTGCTCTTTTTTAAGAAGGGTGATAAAGCCCTCCTTATAAACTACAGACGCATCACTCTCCTGAGCCACGTCTATAAGCTGTTTTCACGAGTGATCACGAATCGCCTCGCCAGGAGACTCGACGAGTTCCAGCCACCAGAACAGGCCGGGTTCCGCGGAGGATATAGCACCATAGAACACATTCACACAGTGAGGCAGATTATACAGAAGTCCGAAGAGTATAATCAGCCCCTGTGTCTTGCTTTTGTGGACTATGAGAAGGCCTTTGACTCTGTCGAAACTTGGGCTGTTCTGGAATCCTTACTGCGATGCCAGGTAGACTATCGTTATATCGAGGTGCTGAGATGTCTCTACGAAGCCGCCACTATGAGTGTCCAAGTACAGGGCCAGCAGTCTAAACCCATCTAATTGCGCAGAGGAGTGAGGCAAAGGGATGTCATATCCCCGAAACTGTTTACGAGCGCATTGGAAGATATGTTTAAAACGCTGGACTGGAAAGGTAAGGGCATAAACATAAACGGCGACTACATCTCGCACCTGCGATTCGCTGATGACATAGTCTTAATGGCGGAGTCGCTAGAGGAGCTAACCCGGATGCTGGACGGCCTAGCTTCAGCCTCGCGACGTATCGGTCTTGGCATGAATTTGGATAAAACCAAAGTCATGATCCATGGCCACATTGATCCAGGACCGGTCGTCGTGGATGGTCACCTTATTGAAATTGTTTCTGAGTACACTTACCTCGGGCAGATTGTGCAGTTGGGTAAAAACAATTTTGAGAAGGAGGAGAAGAGGATCCAGCTGGGCTGGGCAGCGTTTGAGAAACTACGTAGAGTCTTACCTAGTAGAACTGGATTATAGCTTAAATGTACCTTGTCATGCTTGTAATCTTCTTGAAGAATGTAAAAACATACTTGATGAAAAATCACTTAACCTAAAAATAATGACACTGAATATTCGAAGCCTGCAGAAAAACTTTGACGGCTTTCTCGTGGCTTTAAATCGTTTAAATATGGACCTTGACATTATTGTACTTACAGAATGCCATCTGGGCTCATCTTCTGTGGTTAGATCTATTCCTGGTTACCAAAGCTTTTCTACCTCTTGCTACTCTAATAGGGCTGGTGGAGTAGTTGCTTACGTTAAAGCCAAGTGGAATCCTAGTTTTAGAGAACCGACCCTTTTAGACACTGATGCAGTGGCAATATATCTATGTGATGGTCGTGTTGTACTTGGTCTTTATCGTTCACCTTCTTTCACTAACATAGATAATTTTCTGAATTCCCTAAATAATCTTTTTACTTCTTCCTCCAACGTTAAAGATATAATTATCATTGGTGATATAAACATAAATATATTAGATGATAACGAACGCACATCTAAATACTTATGTATGAATGCTGAACTAGGGTTAAAACCTGCAATTACTATTCCAACTAGAGGCTCAGCATGCTTAGATCATATTTTTATTCCTTGTAATATGATTGCAGCTTCACTTGTATGTAAACTAGATTTAACTGATCATGATATTGCCATTGTCGGAATCTGTTCAAATTTACCAAAACCACTAAAAAGACGTTTTATCAAAAAAACAGATAATAAGTCCATAGTAGATGAACTAAGTAAATTCAACTGGAATGATATACTTTCTGAAACAGATCCATCTGTGGCTGCTCAAAAAATGCAAATTATCTTAAATCGGTCTGTTGAGTGTAATTCTAAAGTGGTTAAGCTTAGTAGGCGGCAAGTTAACATTAAGGACTGGATTACTCCTGGACTGATTAGGTGTGCGCGACATAGGGATTATCTTCATATGAAATTTAGGAAAAATAGAGATGACTTAATTATTGCGACTACCTACAAAAGATATAGAAATTTCTACAATAAATTAATAAATAGACTTAAATCCCAATATAATAATAAACAGCTCACCGACAATAGCAAAAATCCTAAGCAGCTATGGAAGGAAATAAAAATAATATGCGAAATGAAAGATAAAAAACAAAACCTTGATTTATCGGCTGAGAGGTGTCCTTCGCAAACACTCTCAAACTTTAATAAATATTTCGTTAATATAGGTCAAAAACTTGCGACTAAAACTTTAGATAATCTTGTCACCAATGAGGATAATTTAGCTAGAACTTGCAATTCAGGATCAAATTATACGTATTCATTTTTTATGTCTCCCACTGATTGCTACGAAGTAGCTTCACTTATAAACAATTTGAATTCCGACACTGCACCAGGACCCGATGGTTTAAAAAATAATCTGATAAAATCAATTTGCCCATATGTTGTGGAACCTTTGACGCATATATTTAATCTTAGTCTTTCAGTTGGAGAGTTTCCCGAGTGTTGGAAGTTAGCTTCTGTTATTCCAGTACACAAGGGAGGTAATAAAGAGGATCCCTCGAATTATAGGCCTATTTCACTTCTGCCTACCTTCTCGAAACTCTTAGAAAAAGTGGTTATTAAACGCCTTACATCTTACTTAGAATCTCATAACATTCTAACATCTGCGCAGTTTGGTTTTCGCAGAGGAAAGTCCACGGAAGACGCCATAAATTTGCTATTAACTAGAGTAGTCCAGTATCTTGACAGGAAACAAAAGTGTATTGGGGTTTTCCTCGATCTAGCGAAGGCTTTTGATACCGTCTCGCATATCATCCTCCTTAGTAAATTGGAAAGTATTGGAATTAGAGGTATTGCTCTAAGTTGGTTTTCGAGCTATCTCACAAATAGAAATCAATTTGTTTCTGCAGATAATATTATAAGTGACACTAGCGAAATATGTTTTGGTGTTCCTCAGGGAAGCATTCTTGGCCCTACTCTATTTATTATTTATTTAAATGATATTGTTAAAGTTTTGGATACTTCAGATAATTGCGATACTATTTGTTATGCCGACGACACAGTAATTATTTTCGGTGGAAACTCATGGAAAGACGTATCACACCGTGCAAATGAGGGTCTTTCAAAGGTTACAAGCTGGTTGAGAAACAACCTACTCACTCTCAATCTTACTAAAACCCAGTTTGTATGTTTCCATAAAACAAAAGCATCTGCTCCTCCTCGCCCTATAGATGTAAAGGTGCATACTTGCAGCTTTAACATTCAGCATAACATGTGTAATTGCGCATCCATAGAAAGAACCTCTCAAACTAAATATCTAGGCATTATCCTTGACGAGAAGTTGACATTTAGAGATCATATAGCTATGTTATCAAAACGGGTTAGGAAACTAATAAGTGTTATGAAACTGCTACGGAATGGAGCCTCGCGTGAGACCCTAATTATCGTTTATAAAGCCCTTTGCCAGTCCATACTTCAATACTGCATCACAGCCTGGGGTAACGCATCTAAAACATTTTTAATAACATTAGAAAGAGCTCAAAGATCCCTTCTAAAGGTTACATTCAGGAAACCTTTTCGATTTCCCACTCGAAACCTCTATGAAGAGGCTAAGGTCCTAACAGTGCGACAACTGTATATATTAAAAATGACGATAACATATCACAAATATATCAGGAAAAATCAACCAGGTAACAGTAATATTATAAATTCGCCTGATGCTGAATTCAGTCAACGTTTCAAAATAAAAACACCTAAAGTTAACACCGTGTTTGCTCAACGCTTTAGTAACTTCGCCCTCCCTTTTATATACAGACAAGTAAACAAGGCCTGTGTGATAATTAATAGCGAAATTAGGGAAGCCAAGATTACAATTATTAATTGGTTGTCATCCTTGACCTACGAGGATACTGAAAATATTTTTCACATTCCAATATGACCTTGATGGATAATGGACTTTGATTATTATATATATATATATATAGTATGTATTTTAAATTTATGTAGGTATATATGTATTATATTATTGCATGTAAATTTATTATATATACATTGGATCTCGCGCACTCACGGCACTTACAAAACACAAAAATTGTATCATGGTGTTGGTCGATCTCCCGCGACACAGGATTTATATCCTAGTGCGGGGATCTACGGTTTATTTTCATGTGTTGTAATACTCGTATCAATTTAATAATAAAGATTTTTTCTCTTTTTTTTCTCTTCTCGTCATCCATACCGCAATGTTTGAAAACGAAATTTTTCAATCAATGCGTCCTACCCGTAATGACCTACGGAGCTGAGACGTGGACACTCACGGTAGGGTTGGTCCACCAGTTCAAAGTCGCTCAGCGTGCTATGGAAAGAGCTATCCTCGGAGTTTCTCTGAAGGATAGGATTCGTAACGAATACATCCGACAGAGAACAAAAGTTATCGACATAGCTCAAAGAATTAGCAAGCTGAAGTGGCAGTGGGCCGGCCATATCTCGCGAAGAACCGACAACCGCTGGGGTAAATGGGTTCTTGAGTGGAGACCGCGACTCGGCAAACGTAGTGTAGGACGCCCTCCAGCCAGATGGGATGACGATCTGCGAAAGACTGCAGGCAGATGCTGGATGCGGACAGCTGAAGACAGGGCGCTTTGGCGCTCATTAGGGGAGACCTATGTCCAGCAGTGGACTAGTATAGGTTGATGATGATCCAACTGACGAAAATCTTCGATGGATTATCGATCTTTTGATGGTCGCCGTTGTTTTTGTCACATTCCCATGGCATTTAAAAAGAAAGTGTACTTATGTACGCATGTTACAAGTTATACTGTTTTGTCGAAACAGAACAAGAATAACCCCAAAATTGTTTTCCCGTGTACCGAAAACATGATGAAATTAACCGTCAATGATAATAACGTAAATTCATGTTACCAACTTAATTTCGTTCAAAAATAATTTTGCGGTGTAAGGTGTTACAATAACCATTAAATTATTTTTATATAATTAAAATAAACTCACATAACTCTGCGAAATTTCTTGCGTCAACTAAATAATTCAAGCGCAGCTTAATGCGCCGGCGCAGCAAAATGGTATGTGCCAAGTGAGTCGCTAGACGCGCGCCACCCGAACCCCTGATCGATGTGTTATCGGGATAAGTGTGTTGACTCATCCGGCGCAGTGAACTGAGTTGGCACATTAGCGCGGTGTAACGCACTGTTACCCCTGTCTAGTATAACAAATTCACATTATTATAATTAATGGTTAACTTCATCATGTCACACCGTCACATGATAAGCTTGCAACTCTCAGTTTTACCATCTACTGAACGCAAAAAAGAGTATAAGTTTTTCTTGTTGTATGTAATACGTAACGAAATGTGCAGCAGCGAGACATCACTCGGGGACAGTGTTTATTGTACTCGACGCATTAACTGAGCTCTTCACTATCTGATAGCTCGAGCTAGAATGTCTTGAAGCCGGTCATTGTCTGCTTGTAAAGTGCGTGCGGTCACAGAGCACACCTATTGCTATCGCGGCCAGCCAGCAGTACGGATCAATAGTACGAATACTAAGTCATTAGTACGGATTCCATAATTACATGGGCATGATTTTCTGACATATATTAAATAGTATGTGATTTAATATGACGTGTTCGTAGAGGAAGCTGGGCCTTGTAGCATTTAGGTTTCATTAATGCTATGATGTATCTACAAAATATTTATTTCAAAATGTATATTTCAGTTGTACGTAGATAGATATTTACGCGTATTTTTGAACATATGACCAAGCTTCCAGCTAAGTATAGTAGATAATTGTTATTTATAAAATAATCGAGAATTACCGTAACTACAGGGCTAAATGGGTTAGAGACCAAGGCTAAATAATAAAAAAAGCCTTTTTGGGGTGTACATATTTTATTCGAGTTATATTTTTTGTTAATATTACATATTTTTATTCAAAACATTTGCATCACAAAAATAACTACATAACCTGTACTAAATTAAATAAAAATATTACATATCTATGTTTTTTTTAAGGGGTGCATTACTATTCGTCGGTCATGTGCGCAAATATCTTAGGAAGGCATTGTAAATATTAAGGCATATTAATAATTTAAAAAATATTTATATTGCCAAATCCTTCCCGATAATTTTTATTCATTTACTTAATAACTATTAGTAACTATTAATTAATTGTAATTTGTTCTTCGTTGGGATCAAATCACAATATTAGTACATTATTATAGAACTGTAATAAAATTAAAATTTGCGAGCAAACAATTATTTAAGTGATTTGTTAAGTTATTTTAAGAAACTAATTCGTCGATCAACTGTAACGTTTCACAAAACACAATCCATTGTTATTTAAAAACACGATTTGCAAATGTATTACTTGGTAATTACATTTACCAAGCAAAAAAAAAGAAACAGGTGAACAAACTCAGCACATTATTTTTGCGACCTACACAGAGTACAGACAAGAATTGCTATAAGAAGCTCTGAAAAAAATCATAACGAATTCATGAATAAAGACTGTATATTATCAAAATTCGACCTTGCTATTAAACAAGCTTATTGCCACAAGGTTATAACTATTTGTTAACGACACATACATTCTTTTACAAACATTCATATATTCAGTGGTATATTGGAGAATATTGTTCGGTTATTATTTACTATAGCGCCAGTGGTGTACATAGTTATCGTTAGGCTAATGAAGTCTGTGCCCCGGGGTCCATTATATACAGGAGACAAGCCAACTTACTAAAACAAACAAACAAATAATACAAAAGCTTCTATATATGATATCTTTTATTTTGTATTCTTATTTCTATTATCTATTTTTAATGTACTAATTATTTATAACTAAAGTCGAAATTATAGTAAATATTTTTAAAAACTTCAGAAGATCAAGCTATTGGATTAGTTCAGATAGTATTGGACGCAGGACATCTTTTGAAGACTAGGCAAACATTTATTAGTTAAACTTTAAAAAAAAATATCACGTAGATTTTTTACATATTAATACAATAAGTGAAAAAATAAAAGTCCCACGTCTGTCACAAAGTCCACATAAAACAATTCTAGTTTATGTCATTACCAAAATTTTGACTTTTTGTAATAAAATATGTATCATAACCGCTGGGAGAGTTTTTTTATTAAATTCCTTTAACAATATAAGCCATAATTATAATTTATTTATTAGAGATAAGGGTTAATATAAATATAAAGAATTCGTTGGGCTATAAATATAATTTAATACAAAGGAGTATTGTTTTTGACCCCTGACTTAGTAACTTCAAGTCTACTCTGTTAACTACGTAAATGTTTGCCGTTCTCCAAAGTATCGAAAATAATATCACATCGTATCGTTACTTTTGCGAACAATATTTCTCTATTACGTAATCTGTAGATTATTAAGATTTAGCAAACATAGTTATAATGTGAAGTGCCATGGGACGCCTTGCAAATATGAAACATACCAATTTAATCATATTTGATATTAATTTGATATGGTCTAGCATTGTGGACTTCTCTCCAAACTTCCGGCAAACGGACTTCCTGACAACTTCTGCAAGTGGATCTCCGACTTTCTACATGAACGTAGAAATCGTGTCGTTGTTGAAGGATGTGATTCGCAGTTAATGTTAATAAACGCTGGAGTTCCTTAAGACTCTGTGCTTTCACCCACTCTGATTCTCCTGCATATCAATGATATGTTATCTTTAGGCCAAACACATTACTGTGTAGATTACAATACCATTCATGGACGCTATTACAAAAAAGAGACGGCAAGAATTTGTGATTGGACTTAACTAATCCTTCACCGTATATCTACATGAGGAGCAAGTAACTTGGTTGAGTTCATTGCTACTAAAACTCAGGTATGGGCGTTTTCTGCCAAAAAATCCTCGTTTGCCCTCTTCCCACTCTTCTGAACGTCTCGCTAGCAATGCGCGACAGCCTCAATATCCTAGGTGTGGATATTTGAAACGACCTCAACTCCAAGGAGTACACTTGGAATGTCATCTCCATTACATTTCGAAAAGGGTTTTTTATGCCCGGTCAACTGTCTCTTCTTTACAAGGCATAAGCCGGCCGTGTATGGAATATTGTTCAAATTTCCGAGATGTATCCGCAAAATACCTCCTCAATGCTCTGTACAGGTTACAGAGACGGGCTGTGCACATTGTTAATGATACATCGAGTTGCGCAATAATTTTGTCTTACTGAGCATGTTCTACCGTCTGTATCATAGTAAATGTCCTGAATAGACGTTCTACCTAATACCCTCTTCCTTTTTCCACAACAGAACCCCATGTGCTGGGCTTCGGAGTCACAGTTTTACGGTAATCTCCATCTCAGCACAAACTAAATGTCTTTTCTTACTCGTGTCGTGAAACTGTGGAACCATCTCCCAGCCACTGCGTTCCCTCCTTCTTACGATATCGAGTCCTTTAAGCGTAACTTGAACAGACATTTATGCAGGCCGGCATGACAGCGGCGTCTACCGTTGGATTGCCGATCTCTCAGTTTTCGCCCTTGCGTTTCAATTGTAATGTACTTACCATTAGGGAAAGCACTGTCAGTTTGCCGACTTACTATAAAAAAATATCTAAATATGAAAAAATAATAACGAAAAAAAAAAACAATACTCAGTTAGTTATTCATAAAGTAATTGTTATGAAATTATTTTATTATTATTGAAATAATTTACAATATAAAATAAATTTTAATAATGTATTATAAATTTAAATTTAGTTATACATAATTATTAAATATACTGAAACTCACTGATATTCACTAATAACCTATAAGGTAAGCATAAGATTACACTCTGATAGACCGCTTAAAACTCGTGTAAATTAGTGAATGTGTGTAGTAGATAGAGAAAGGAGCGTTCAGGGAAAGTGGGAACTGAGTTGAAAAGAGCCGACCAGACACGACACTGCCCGAATGGTACATAGCGACGTTCCATCAGAAAACTTTTACTCCCTTCCAAACGCACCATTAGATGTATCACATCAATAAAGACCACACAAAAGCAACGCTAATGTCTGAGAAAATTAAAGGAGAATTAGTCTTACACAGAAAAAGTTGAACGACCCATATAATGTTTTCCTCTTATCTTTAAGATACACTAAACGCACATCTTATTTTCATAAATACAATAATCCCACTAGACGTGATTATCAGTGTTAAGTGCTTAGCGAGCTGTCTTGGAGAATCTTGGAGAATATATTTAAGCAGTCTGGAGATAAAACACGTTTTGCTATAGCCATGTCATAGATGCTGATTGCTGCCAGACAACGATTTAATAACAGAGATCTTTCAATAAAGTATGTATTTCTTACTAGCATATCTTTTCGAAACGACGACGTGCCGCGGTGATGCGATGTGAATTTTGTAATGACTATATTTACTTATAGTACAGTCTGTCTCGTTTAATACTTTACTACATAATTTGATAGTTTGAAAACTGCATTTTTTTTTCAGAGTAACTTTAGCATATTATTGCAATCTTTTTCTTATACGAAAGTTGCACAAATATTATTAATGCCTTTAGTTATTGTACCTTAAGGGGATTTAGTAGAAACCTCAAGTTAGTAGTTCCTGTCTCATCTACCATAATCTGCAACAATACGTGGTACTATTGTATTAAAAATCTAATAACTTTTTATTCTTTCCTTCTTAAGAGTGGCGTGTTACTTGTTAGGTAATGTATTCTCAAAACTTTATATAGTTTAGACCTTAGTTGGCTAATTTACTTCGGCAAGTTGGGAACACTTGGCGAAAGCAGCTTTCATGTGTATAAATATCAATAATAAATGAATTTCCTTATCAAACAGAATCAGTGCTCGGTATCCGGCATCTCCAAACGGCGATGTTATTCATTGCTATGGTGCTGATTTACGGCATGAGGGTCAACATCAGTATGGCGATCGTAGCCATGACAGATCGTGAAGATGAAAACGTAAGTTAAATCTGTACGGAAGGGTTTGCTTGGGATGAATTTTGCATTTTGCGTAAAGGAAATAAATGGAGTACCTTTACTCCATTAGGAGTTAGTTTACTTACTGCAATTATTGTAATATTTTGTAATAATTATTGTAAATAAACATATCTAACTGCTTTAAAACTTTGACGCAATTCTACCCGTACAACTTTCATGCAATATCTATTGATCAAGAATTGATCTTGGAGCGTGTCATCTCCAATGATAAAGTATGTCCACCGAACAGATTACCTTTATCACAATCATCTGACTTATCTTGACAAATGTCTTGTTAAATATGAATTTTGTTTATTCATTTATTGATTGGAGCATGTGACTAAAGTAATTGATTACATTAGGAAACTAGATATCCAAACGTGTTATGTTTGATAAATCTGTTGAATGGATTTATCGGTAGCACTTATGGAGTATACCATTATCGTTCAGTGAATCATTAAAATGCAGCTTCGCGAAGATAATTGTACAACAGATAATTATTTCCATGGAACGCGTTCCACCGCAGTACAACTAAACCCCGTGAGAATTTCCACATTTATATGGTGGCTATTTCCTCAACTCGCACGAATCGTTTTGCTTCGTCTTACGAACGGTTAAGGTGTAAAATTCACTCCCAGCGTCTGTCTTCCCGCCTATAACTTAAGAGTCTTCAAGCCAAGAGTGAAAAAGCATTTGATATGTAAGCGCGAATAATCACTGGCCTCATCTTTATTTATCACCAAGTGAGTTCGAGGCCTACCGCATCCCTATATCCCATTAAAAAAACATAAATTTCATTTGCTGGTACGGCGTATTCTTATGTTCACCTGGTAAGCTCCAACAGACAAGCAGAAAATCTGTCATCAAGCAATAACCACTCGTTATTTTGTTCCGGCTGTTGTACTAAACAAGTCCCTTTTCTAGACTTACCGTATCAAGTGAGATTGTGTTGAAACATAGCGAATTAAACTAATTATAACTATATTATATAAAATTAATTTTAACTATAGAGAATTAAAAAAAACTACTTGTGTTTGTACTGAAAATATATTATTAATATGGAGTTTCTTTACATGTCTGACACCTCTGGTAGGTACTAATTGTTTCTTCATGAATACATTAAAAACCTTGTTAAAGCCCCTTTTAAAGCGAAATGTTCTTTGAATTATGCGTTTTACGACAGTCTCATGCCATGTCAGATGTCGATGTACGTAAAAGTGGTAAAAGGTTAAAACCTACAAAAAGGACTGCCTATCAAGTGGGGAAAATGGAATACACGCAAGAAGAGCTTGGCAATAGATTTTTAACTTAAAAAGGCAACTAGCTGGATGAGTTTTAGAAAATACGCTACCATCTTTCATCACGATCTTTTCTTTCATCGAAAGCTCAGGCTCATTATAGGATTTGATGCACGAAGCATGACGCGGTGTTTGAACGCAATTCCAAAACCATTATTGTTTAGACTTTAATTGATAACGTTTATTTATAGTCTACCATTATGTAGTAATTTTAATTAGTAACATTTTAATCAAAAAAGTTTAAATTTGTTGTCGAGTAACGCTTAGTGTTGCCGAGTAAATTAAATAAAAGTTTAGTGTTTCTAAACTTTGCATATTGAGTAGTTACGAAAATATTAAATACTAACTGTGCCCACTGTTCCGTTTGCGTGGACTACTATAAAAAAAAATTTATTTTTTGTGCGGAACCCTAATTATTTTTCTAAAATCAAAGTAGCCTAAGTTATGTCTGCCAGTGAAAGTCCCGTCAAAATCGGTCCAACCTTTTCGGAGATTACCCGGAACAAACAGACAGATAGGCAATAATTTAAAAAATGGTATCGTATATATTTTC
This sequence comes from Saturnia pavonia, assembly GCA_947532125.1. Taxonomy (NCBI): domain Eukaryota; kingdom Metazoa; phylum Arthropoda; class Insecta; order Lepidoptera; family Saturniidae; genus Saturnia; species Saturnia pavonia. The sequence continues at coordinate 17,271,998 of OX383906.1, forward strand.
ACATGCATTTAGTAAAAACCTGTTATTTTCACATTAAAAAGAGACACTTCAATTTTATTATATTTATAGATTTTATACAAACGTACTAATTGAAGTGAAGGTAGTATTGAAGTGTTTGTTTTAAAGGCTTGCGGCCGGCCTAAAGTTTAGAAATCTCATTTCACCCTATGTACTTTAGTAGCCATAAGTTACATTTAATATTGGCGATTATATATGTAAACTTTCTGTTAAATATTTGTGATAGACATTACAAGTAAGGATATTGTAATATAATCGTGCAGTGCAGATTTTTTACTTGTAAGACTAAGATGCAATGTTATGCACACACATTAATACTTTATTGAGATTACTTTAATATTGAGAAATCATTTATAATTGACAGCGTTATATAATTATACCGTAAAAATGTTACTGTAATATTATGAGAATCTTAAGAGCAGGGTGCTTTGCTTTATATTTGTAACCATATAGAATTGAATTACATGCATTATATCCTATAGTAAACTAAATTCTTCATAAGAATATTAAAAGTACTTTAAATCATAAAACATTTTAAACAAATGATTGCCTTAATTACTGATATTGGAAGTCTAAATTATGTTTTTATTTTTATTTTGCAGTCATTCAACTGGAGCATGCAGACGCAGAGCATCATACTCTCATCGTTTTTCTGGGGCTACGTGATCCTGCAGATTCCTGGGGGCGAATTAGCAGCTAGATTTGGAGGAAAAATTCTACTTACTTTATCAATCACCATTAATTCGATCGTATCTCTCATCCTACCCATTGCAGCCTTTTACGTGAGTTTTACGCATTAGTAATCTTTTTCTTTTCCTCGCATGTCTGCACGAGGCGTATTATTAACAAAAAAAAAACCGTGTGGTGTCGTGGGACACCAGATAGACATTTTCAAGTTCTATTCGAGGTATAAAGAAAATAAAATCAAAAATCTACTTTAGAAAATTATCTTAACACCTTAATTTTATTTACAATGATTTATAAAAATATATAATAAAATAATAGCAAACTGCAATAATAATAACAGTCATCACGTAGACTACATATCAGACACTGTATAGCCATGATACATAGACTATACATACGCTTTTTTAACGTTACGGACCTTTTTTGCCGGCTAGGGTACCCCTCCGCAACGCCCCATAAGGAACTTCGTTTCAAAATAACTCGAACCGTGGTGAAAAGCTTGGTCAGTCAGTGAAGTTGGAATCGCGAATGAACTGCCCAGGGTACGCCAGACGTACTCAGGTATCGCTACTCGCGGAGGCTCGATTCATGCAATTTCAATGCCTAAACAAGTAATTTCTATATTTATAAAAAGATAACTCACTCATACTTTCCTAGCCGATTTCGGCTACGGTGACTAGCTTGTTAAAGATACCTGACTGACTAACATAACGCACAGCTCAAACTACTGGGTCTAGGGCCGCGAAAATTTGTGTGAACATTCATCATTTCTTAAGATATATGAAAATTGGTATTAAGTAATTTAGTTAGAAAGGGAAATATATGGGAAATAACTCAACTTATACATGAGTGATGTTGCGGGAAAAGTGCTAGTTAATTATAGAACATACTTTTTTTAAAAGAGCTTATTTCGTAGTCACTTTTTTCTAATACATGTAATGTAATTACAAGCAGCCGTTCACTGACAGACGGTTTAGTATATATTATCATGAATGTTTGCGTGCGGCGTAGCCGTGATCTTGGTTCTAGAGCAACTGTCTTAGGAAGTCACGTTGTTACCTTAACAGTGTAACTAATCAGTTTAATACGTGTTATAAAAAAAATTAAGCGTATAATGCTTTGATAACGACTTTAATAGGCTTTAAATTACGCTATTTATACTGTTTTATAATGTGAACAATTATTCCGTATTAAATTCTTGGTAATAAAAAATCAGAGTTTAATAATTCAACTTATATTTAATATATATTCCAGGGCAGCTGGCAGGCAGTGTGTGCGTGTCGTGTCTTGCAAGGGCTTTCTCAAGGTTTTATTTATCCCTCGTTACATAATCTAATTGGAAAATGGGTTCCTTTGGATGAAAAAAGTCGACTGGGGACAATTATTTACGCTGGTAAGTTAATGTGCAAGAAATTTTTTTACAGCAATTTTCTTAGAGAACTCTTTGAAAGAAAAAGAAAAGTATATAAAATAGTACTAGATAAATAGTAAATAAATAAATACAAACATTGATTAAAAGATGAAGTTAAGAAAATAGATAATAAACAAACAAGGATATTTTACAGGAGGCCAATTAGGTACAGCTCTTCAACTTGTAGCATCAGGTTTCATAGCGCAGTATTGGGGTTGGCCAGCAATTTTTTATGTCAACGGAGCACTTGGAGCAATATGGACCGCATTCTATGTGTTCCTTGGTTCTGCTTCTCCTCAAGACTCGACTATGATTAGTTTGGAGGAAAGACTTTACATCCAGACATCATTGGGACAAATCGGGAAACAAAAGGTTAGTCAAAATTTATAATATTTATAATTTTCAAAATTTGAGTTTTGTTTTGCCCTTTAATGAAGTTTGCTAGTTTATGAATATTATAATAAGTGACTAAAAATAATTCAACTATAAATATTCACTTAATAAAATTCTTAAAAATTAATGACAGTCAAAGCATCAAAGTCAAGCAGCAAAACTTAAACCTTGGTCAGAAACATGAAATTATGTAAAGTAATTCCTTACATAACGTAGATTAGCACGAACAAGGGATACTTATTTAACTCATCCCCTAAGAGGCCTAAAAATAGGATGATTGAATCTCATCGGGTTCATGATTAGTAACTTTATCATTTTACAGAAATTAAAAACTCCATGGAAAAGCGTTCTATCTTCGATGCCATTCTTGAGTCTGATCTTCGTGCACTGCTGCCAAGCTTGGGGTTTCTGGACTCTAATGACAGAGATGCCTTCTTACTTTAAACAAGTATTAGGCGTGGATATAAAATCGGTGCGTGACAAATCTAGATGCTTATATTGAACAAAATATTATCAATCTTTCTAAACTAATATTCGATATATTATTAAAACCGATTTTGTCGTAAATACCATTTAAAAAAAAAGCATTTTCATCCAGCATTTTATTTCAAGCAATTTTTAGCAATATCTTCTAAAGTAAGATAATTTTTAGTATGAGACTGTTATAACGCCATACATATATATATATATATATATATATATATATATATATATATATATATTAAGGATAAAATAGCTACAAGTAAATCAAAAAGCAATCAATACATGAGTAGACTACTTATTTTTTTTTCTATACAAAAAATAAAGTCATATTAGATAATAAACTTTTGTTAATAAATTACTAGTACACAAACACGAGATAATGTGAATCTATATGATATTTCAGAATGGAATGATATCAGCCATGCCTTACTTAGCTATGTACTTACTGAGCTTCCCTTTCGGATTCTTGTCCGATTATGCTCTGAAGAAAGGATTTCTAAGCATCACAGCTACTAGGAAACTTAACAATTCAATTGGTAAGTTATTTAACATTTATACTTCTAACGATAAAAATAATAATTATTTACCTCTGAGTTCCGAGTTAAGAAATAAATTAAGTTTTATGGTCAGTATTATAAAACAGTAACGAAACCGTTTTCGATGTGTTCGAATACTACAGAAACATCTGAAAAAGTATAGAATTCACTACAAACAATGAGTATAAATTCGTAAATTAGATAAGGTATCTTGGTCGAGCGGAACACGCACACATTGTAACCCCTATAGGTCGACTACGTAAACAAACAAGGAATTTCTAAAAATAACCTTAGACATTATCAGTATCAAAAATCAATCAAGATCACTGAAAATTTCTACCCATCATTTAAAAAAATAATTAATCGATAATACTTAAAGGACTTATTTTATACATATTATATTAGTTTATTAGTTACTAGCTGTGGCTGCGCTTTCACCCGCGTATAATTTGAAAGAAATCGCTAATTGATGATTTACAATACTTCAGTATAGACAATATTTTTATCGGGAGGCCAGGGCTATGCGTCACAATTCACGCGGCTAGTTCGCGCCACTACACCTATAGTCATAGACCTGAGCCGAGTGTTAAATTATTTTAATTTTACATTTTCTCCCAAACTATCCGTCCAAATAACATGCTAAAGTTTATCTGCATAAAATTATCTTGATCATGAAGTAAATATCGTTCGTAAGGATTAATTTGCCTAATAATAATGCTCATAAATCAATTTTCAATAAAACTTTGTCACAAAATGTCTTATTGTGGCTTATGTATAAGAGACATGTATATGGTAACTGGGTCTTTTTTTAGATGTACTAAGGAGCAATATTTTTGCAGGACATTGCATTTACGCATTACTACCCATTACACCAGCGCACACGGATAACGCAGTTAGGGTGCACTAATTAAATCCAACTTACTTAATAATAATAAATATTAAGGCTTGTTGAAAAGTGTAGCCTAATGCTAGATAGCCTATACTATGCCCGTGAGAATCTGGCTATAATTTACAAAAAAAAATCGAATTCGACTGGTACTTTCAGATATTAGCGTGTATAAACAAACAAACAAATTATATGTTTTTATTATAATATTATATTCGTTTTTAGTATAATTTAGTATTAGTATAAATAATAGTTGGATAATAATAGTAATATTTTTCTTGTAATGAATAAGAGTTTATTATTATTTATTGATGTGTACTAACTGTGCCTGTGACTTCGTCCGCGTGTAATTTTTTGTATGAAAAACATCTATAAAAACCCGATATGTAGGTATACTGAAATATTACATCGACTATTTAACCGTGTTTTTTACGTGTATAACTACTTTCATTCGATCAATATTCTGCCAAACATCTTCACTGTGATTTAACCTAATAACTCGTTCCCTACAGGCTTTTGGGGTGCGAAAACTTTTTCTTAGTATCTCGTTCAGCAACAAATCTCACTTGACAGTATTCCCCAGTTTCTTGTGAACGGACGAATCTCACTCTTTTTTTGAGCAATGGAATACTGCGAAAATCCCGCCCACTTTCTAACAGACATTTTCATTTAATTTTAATACAAATCGTAATGCGATGAATCAAAAGCCCTTGGAGAATAACCATAATAATTTTAGATATTAACTGGCGTTATAGAAGACTTAAGAGCTGATTAGTTTAGCAAAACATTAAGAAGGGCTGAGTTTATATAATAGTTTTATATTTATTAACAATTAATATCAAGTCAATAATAGCGTATTATAGTATTTCTGTTTTAGTATAATTGAATAAAAATTATTTTACTTATATTAAAATACTTTTCTATTCTAAGATAAAATAATTTTGATTAATTTCACTTTATTTCCTATATTCGAAATATATTACCATGTTACATTTAAATACATTATTTTTATATATACTTAACTTGATTGTAATTTATAGACCAAATAAATGGCCACACGTGTGAAAATGCATCCTAAATGTACCTACAGACTATAAACTACAGTCATCCCTAATTAAAGAAAATTGTGTTTAGTAATTTCTGCGAAGTGACGTAGAAATCCATGATTCTAAACCCATCCCATAGTTTTTTTTTTTTCAAATATCTTTAACTAGCGACCCGCCCCGACTTCGCACGGGTGCAATGCTGATACTAAATATACCTACCTACTACAGAATGTCCTTAAACAACGTATACAGCTTATTTGTCATTAGACAATACAAACATGTTTTGTTTAGAGTCCAATCAAAGAGCGACATATAATTGACCATGGTATATAGGGCCGGTACCGCCGCACTTCCCTACATTTTAAATCTGTAATATCTTCAGGAATATTTATTTAAGTTACATGCTGTAAAGGTCTATATTGATTTATATTAAATAGACTATGTATTTAAGGTACTTAATTGGAGAAGGATTAATGCTGTATTGCTTAAAATCACTTCGTAAATAAGCCATTTTTCCCGTAAAATGTAAAGGATAAAAAATGGTTATTGTGGGTTATTCTTAAGAGATAGACATATACCATCGCGGACTTTTTTGTTGATCTTTTTAAGGTGTACAATACTGTAGTACATTATTTTGATTTATCTCGTGGGGTTCAGTCAGCGTTTGCAATGTAAGCGCAAAAAATGTATTTATTTACGACATCACATTAGAAACCTCTAAATTTATCAGTGTTTCTCTACAATATTATGCATGTATTATAACATATAAACCTTCCTCTTGAATCACTCTATCTATTAAAAACCGCTTCAAAATCCATTGCGTAGTTTTAAAGATTTAAGCATACATAGGGACGGACAGAGCGACGCGACTTTGTTTTATACTATGTAATGATGATGTACAGATTTTGACTCTTTAATATATTATTATAAGTATATATAGAATTGTAAATGCACGATAAACGCCCATTTAATATAATAACATAAACTATATATACATATATATATATATTAAATAAATTTAAAATAATAACATTTCACTCTTCAGTTATTACAAGAAAATATTTTTGCTCGCTAAAATAAAAATAAAAAAACAAAGGCACGCACATTAACGACTACTTAATTACTTCCTTTAAGACATTTGAAATTAAGCAACCTTGAAACTATCTATTAAATTGAAGCTATTTTATTTTACAATGTATATTATAATTTTCAAAAAGAATATAATGTTCCCTTCAATTATGATGTTTAAAAAGTATAAACAATTCAGCAATGTTTCTCTTCCTGAAAATAATTGGCAAGAAACTCTATAGGAATTCGCACTGCAACGAGTTTGAAATATAATATTTTTTAAAATATAATAGCCATAACTGAAACTAAATTGTCATTTAAGAATAACAAGCCCACAATATGCCTTAACGGAAATCAGTGACTTCTGGATGAACTTAGAAACAAAAATTACCTTGCTTCATAGTCTGATTGTAGCAACATTCGAAATGTTGAATTAATGTTGTGTTTCAGGTATGTTTGGTCCAGCAATAGCTTTAGTTGGCCTCTCTTATGCACCTGCTGGGAATTTAATAGTAGCCGTTGTACTCCTGACCATTGTAGTCGGTTTGAACGCTGGACATTTAACTGGTTTTATGGTAATTTCTTTTTTAATTTAGGTTGAGGCTTTATACGCTTAGGTCGAAAATCTATCGCCAAATACCTATCATCGTGTTCCAATAAGCGCACCTACGATTCGAACACTTTTCTAGTATTAGGTGGTCCATCTCTCTGATATGATCTGATGTCTCTGTTGTCAGACGTAACTTAATAGGAGGTGTGATTATGGTCAAAATATAAACTGTATATTATAATAATAAAAAACGGTCATTGACAAAGAGTACCTAATCAATGCATACAATTTTGTATTTTTCTAGGGTTGGACTAAAATCTTACCTTATGTTAAGAGATATTGGGATCCAAAGTTATAAATAGTAAGGGTTAAGTGAAGAAACCAAAACATTAATTACCACATTCAATTTTAAAATAGCAATAACCAGTCGAGTATTATTAAATCCACATCATTTAGACTATTTGACTCAGTACCTAATGCCTACTAAAAGCTAGGGACTCATGCTATTCGATACGATAATTAAATGCGCTATCATAATGGGTCATAAAAGTGATAGTTGTCTAGATTAAATTTAACTTCTTCTATTCCAGTTGGCTCATATTGACATGGCTCCAAACTTTGCCGGTACACTCATGGGTATCACCAACTGTATCGCCAACATTGTGGCTATCATTGCACCGCTTGCTGCCGGAGCAATTCTTCAAGACGAAGTGAGAACTTTATTTGAAATTACTATTAATAGATTTCCACATAGTATGATATAATCATGGGTTACATATTTTTGATCACTCTCAAATGTGCCTTTCCAAACCTGCCATCCATTCCTTCAGCATACAAACATCGTTTTTGGTAAAACACGTAAAAGAAAGTAGATAGACCGTTAAGGATATTTATATATGTGTATGGTATCTAGGGCTTGACGTAATATTTTTTTAATTTGCAGACTGATCCAAACCAATGGCGTACAATATTTTATATATCTTCGGCTTTATATATTGCTGGTAATCTTTTGTACATAATTTTCGGCACGAGTAAAACGCAGGACTGGAACAGCGAACAAAAAAATATTAGAGATAACTCTAACGGTGAGATTATGTCAATGTATAAGATTATTTCAATGTATTTACAACTAACAACTGTCGAATCATTCACTCTTATTTGAACTATCGTGAAGCATAATAACTGCAATGCATTTTATTCCGTATATGCAGTAAAGTGGTCATTTATAGCTGATTTTTATTTTCATCCATTGCTCAATTATTTTTATTGTCTGTTTTTTTTTTAATTTTATATTTTTCTTTGTTATAAAGTTAAGTTGCAATAATATAATATTCTTTACTTTTCAGATTCAACATCGGACGCGAAACTGGAGAAAGTCGTATAAAGAGTAGTTATCATTAACTTGTGAAAAAGAATATTGTGTATATATTTTGTACCTGAATTTAGTATTAAATTAATTTAATTGCTAATTAATTTATTTTATTTATACTCTACTTCACAACTAACTGTACAGAATTTTAACTTTATTCACCTTAAAATTGTAATGATTATTCCAAAAAATTAGATATTAAGATATTAAATTAGATAAACCAGATTTATTATACGCCATATGAAATTATATGCCAGTAAACGTCTCGTCAAAATCGGACCAACTGTTTCGGAGATCATGTTTCTGATTAGCAATGGATACTTAGAAAATCCCGTTCACTTCCTATTAGGCATTTTAATTTAATTTTAATCCAAATCATAACGCAGTGAATCAAAAATAAAAATATCCAAGTAAAATCATTTTAAATATTAACCCATATTTTCAAGAAGATATAAGGGCTGAGAAGTTCAATATAAAATTTTAAGGTTTTGGAAATTTCGAAAAAGCCACTTTATTTAATAATTTTATTTTTAATACCGTTAATTTTCTGTGTATAATAAAGCATTATAGTACATCAGTTAGAATAACTTAATAAAAATCTCAGAACGCAAAAAAAAAACTAACAATGACATCTATCCTAGAAATTTTGAATGAAATAGACCGAACTGTAAAATTAATAAAAATTTCAGAGGTACTAAATTTAATTTAACTTGGTATTAAATTTACAAATTTAAAAGCAATAACAATATTTAAATCTACATAAAGAATAAGACCAGTCTTAAATTATTTATTAATACACGCGCTTACAGACAATATAGTCAAGTTTGACAAATTCGTCATAATTTTAATGCGAGATAAACCTAGTCTAAAAATTACTTCGTAATTGTATAGTGTTATTATAAATCAACGTTCATCCCTGTAATGTCTCAAAACATTTAAAGCTAATAAACCAATACGTATAGCGTCATCTACTAATACTGAATAATGAAAAAATACGAATACGTTTTTGTTTATTATGTCTAATGAAAGTTACGTGAAGATAAAACATTTTGAATAAATTTCATATAATTTCACTTCATTTGACTCTAAATTATTAATATGTTCCAGTATTACATAACCATACACGCCTGCGTGATTGATGTACAAATTAATAGACAGATAAATATTTTAAAATATGTAGAAATGTTTTCTGTCCGTGATTCTCCTCCTCTTCCTTCTTCTCCTCTCCTCTCCTCTCAAATATTTTTAATGTATTCGACTATAATTTCGACTTTTTACTCTTCTATACCTATTATAAGACTCGACGTCTCTCTTTCTGTCTGTCCGTTTATGTTCTTTTCACCTTTTCAACCACTTATCCAATGTACATAGTTCTTTTAATTCATATATATGTTATCTGGTCAGGTTATTGGATACATTTTTTAGATAAAGTAACATACGAAATAAACAGTGACGATAATGGTGAATCAAGTTGGAACATGGATGCTTTTGGGGCTTACGCTGTCTAAACCATTAGAGATATATTAACAATAATGTACAACATAACTGTAGATCTTAAAAAGACTTATAAAAAGTCACGAATAATATATGTCTAACTCCTAAGGATCAGCCACAATAAGAATTTTTGTCTCTAAAATAACTGGCGGGCGATCGCCGTTTGTGGTAGCGGGGGCAGCACAATACACGCGTGCGCTCGACCGACGACATTCTGTAGTCCACGCGAGCGGAGCCGCGGGCACAGCTAGTTTATTATGAGTACAGATTATTCATATTATCCTGCTTTCTGAAACAGCTGTGTCATTTATGAAACAGTTGAATAAATGTCGAATCACACGGACATCAGGGATTTTAAGAATTGATCTTTAATACATTGCACTAATCTACTTCAACTGACTGCTATAAACCCATTATTCTTGCTTGGTTTTATTTACATTTTCCTTATCGGAGAGCCTATACATATATCTTAAAAAACACGATAAAAATGAAATAGGTAGGACAACGTAGGTGACAGTATCGTATTCGGATCAATTCTGGCTTCCAAATATTTAAAGATAAGATTCCATGTTTGATAACATAGTAAACTGAATGCCTGACCCTATTCTATTAAGATAATTCGGTTAAAACATGGACGCACAAGCAGATCATGTAGCGGTAAAACCGAGTGAGTTTGTTTTCATTACTGTCTAACTTATTTTCCCCGTCTTAACTCATTAGTGCTTTTCGCAGTGCTACAATAATGATGAAAAATCTTCAAAGTATTATCTTCCTAGGGCAATACCTGACAATTATTGTGAGTAATGTAAACAAAGGAGCTCGTAAAAGATTTGTAAAACAACTTATATTTTGCATCATCTTGCTGCTGTCTATCGCGGTTTGTATTTCTGCATTAGGGATTATTTGTAGCGAAATAAAACGTGCAACAATATTATTTCTTACACTGTTGGAATAGGTTATTACGGTGTATAAGCAATGCATTTTGTAGTAAATATTCTAATATCACGAAATCTAACGGGGGCCCTTCCGTCCGCCAGATCAGTGTATTTCACTCTGGTATTTTACTGAGTCGGTGATTCATGCTGGTGAGCCTTGACTCGGACAAAGGTCACTCACTCTTCGCGTTTTCTTCTTTCTTGCCATCAAACTATGACAGCGCATCAAATGAGTATAGGTTTAACAGCGGTGCACAACCCCTACGCCGCTTTTACAGTGGAGTTCTGTAACATCCGGGGACTCCACTCTAACTTGAATGCCGTCCACCAACATCTGGAGACGGTTAAGCCTGTAATACTCTTTTTAACGGAGACTCAGATTCGCCGTCCGGCCGATACATCTTACTTACACTACCCCGGTTACCAGCTTGAGGAAAACTTTCAAGCCAAAGCCGGAGTATGTGTGTATGTACGGTCGGACGTGTGTTGTCGCCGTTTGCGCTGTTTGGAGGACCCTTCCTTTTCCGTCCTTTGGGCACACGTGGACCTGGGCACTCAAAGCCGTATCTACGTGTGCCTCTACCGATCCCATAACGGGGATGACGAGACTACTCGGCTGTTTGCTTACATCAGCACGGCGACAGACGATGCGCAGGAGCAGTTCCCTTCTTCGGAGTTGTTAGTCTTAGGGGACTTTAAAGCACACCACGAATTGTGGTTGGGCTCCTCTAAGACAGACCATGCAGGACGAAATGCTCACGGATTCGCTTTGGCGCATGACTTGACTCAATTGGTAACCCAGCCCACCCGGATTCCCGATGTTGCAGGTCACGCGCCCTCTCTCTTGGACCTTCTGCTGACGAGCCATCCTACTGGGTATGATGTGTCAGTCTGTGCCCCGTTGGGCACTTCGGACCACTGCCTGGTAGTTACATCTGTGCCTCGCGCTCCACCTCCTCCTAGTGTTAGGATCAAGCGCAAAGTTTGGCACTACTCGTCAGCGGATTGGGACGGAATGCGTGACTATTTCGCATCTATCCCTTGGAGGCAACGTTGCTTTAATGACAAAGATCCTTCTGTGATTGCCGAAGCCATTGCCGGCGAGATCGGGATTGGAATGGAATATTGTATTCCTTCCTCCGAGATTGTTTGCAATCGTAAAGGACACTCCTGGTACAATCGCGAATGCGCTGATGCTGTTAGCAATCAGCAAGCCGCGTATCACGATTGGGTCAGGGGTCGCGCAAACAAGGATCCGAATATTAATTGTCTTAAAGCGGCTTACAACTCTGCCACCAAGGCCTGCAAGAGAGCCTATGTTTTTTTTTTTTTTTTTTTTTTTTTTATAGTCCCTACGACACCCCTAACATAATCAGGGAACTTGTGTCTCTTAAATAATTCTTAAAAATAGCCCATCCTGCTGCGAGGAGTTTTCCCCAATTAACCCCAAGCTATATTAGTTAACAAATATAAGATCTACTTAGAACTACCAAAGCTGACCTTCTCTTTTCCATTTTTTGTTCTTACTCTAATTACATTATTTTTGGTTCTTAGGTCTACGAAAGCTATCCTTCTCTTTTTCAACTTACTCTAAATTTGTCTTTAATTTAACATGTCACAAAAGTTTGTTCAATATATATATAATCTAACACATTACTTGTTACAACTCTGGGTTATGGTCACACGACAGGTCGGAATTTAAAATCAATTTGTTAAGTCTATTTAAAACAAAAACAGTGTTTTAAAATTTTTAAAAACATTTATAGTAAAACTAGTTACGGTCTAATAAAACATTTGTATAAAATTTTTCGTCACAGGCTAATTTTTTGAAAACATATTAGCCACTAAACTATTGAATCTAAATGTCTAATAATTTGAGATCAATTGAAATTTAGGTTTGTTGCAACAGTAGTCAGATTTGTTTTATTTTCTGGTCTATGTCTTGTGCCTATTTATTGCGTTGCCCAGCTCTTTTTGCAACGTCTTCTATAAAATCTAAGAAGGCGTTGCGATGCTCCACATCTAGCATCAGAGTGGGCAACGTGTCGAGTTCAATTTTAACCCCAGTTCTACACTCGAGGTCGTACCTGGAAGAGTCGAATCTAGGACAGTCTATGATAAGGTGGTAGACTGTCTCGGCGATATCCGTGTCGCAAGCACACGCGGGACTATCCTTAATTTTGAAACGGTGCAGGTACGCCGCGAAGCCTCCGTGTCCTGTTAAGACCTGCACATGGCGAGGTGACAAGCGAGTCTTTCTTATTATAGCGTGGGCCTCATCGACCCGCGGAAAGAAAGCTCGTGTCACCTCCCCAGTGACAGAAGCTTCGTAGCGCGCCTGCCAAAGCCTAATAGTGTCCCCGCGTATGACCTTCTTTGCGTATGATAACGGATAACGATCGTAGTCGGCGGCTGTCTTTTTATGAGCGGCACGTTTCGCCAACTCGTCGGCACGCTCGTTCCCGATTGTGCCGACGTGAGCTCGCACCCAGTGCAAGCGTACGGACCTTCCTTCCGCACGGATCTCCCTGATGGTCATTTGTGCTTCAAGAGCCAGGCGGTGGGGCGGTGTTGGATTTGCCAGCATCTCCAGTGACGACTTAGAGTCGCTGAAGATGCCGACATCTCCATCCTTCGCTTTTCTTACCGCCTGTATCGCCTTATGAAGCGCAAATAACTCAGCCTGGAACACCGTACAGAAGGATTCCAGACGAAACGTTTTGAACCTGGCCTCCTGTCCCTCCTTCCACCAGGTCATCGCGGCTCCCACTCCACCGGCGATCTTGCTGCCGTCGGTGAAGATAAGGGACCCACTAGACTCTGGAGGGACTTCCAGGCTCTCATACGTCTCACCTACGCATTGCACGGGATGCGGGTACTCGGCGAATTTTACAGGCCGCTCGAGTTCGCGGTCGACCACGATCTCGTCCAGGTGCTCACCCCTTTTTATACGGTACAGCTTGTGCACCTCTTGGGCTCGGAGGTCTAGCGGGAGCAAGTCTGCCAAAACGATCGCTGCAGTCAAAGATACCGTGCGGTATGCCCTACAAATCTTTTGGGCAAAGCCCCTCTGCAGCGAATTAAGCTTATTTCTAAGCGAAATTTTCGCAGCAGACGGGCCCCATACATTTGCGGCATACAGCACGATAGGCTCAATGACTGCGACGTATATTGTTCTGATAATATCCGAGTTCAAGCCCCAACTCACCCTCGCGGCACATGCCAACTGCTTGTAGATGTCAGCTGCCCTTTTACAGGCTGCAGTGACATGTGGCTTAAAGGTGAGTTTGCTATCGATGATCAGACCCAGCAGACGAAACTCTGTTTCCAGAGGCAACCGGACTCCGCCCATGATGATGACTGGATTGTCAAACTTCAGCTTCCTTGTAAGCACCATCGCCTTGGTTTTGCTAGGTGCAAAGGTCAGCTTACTCTTGACGCCCCAGTCCATCACGGTCTGCAGAGTCCGGTTTGCAGTTTCCTGCAAAGGTCCGATCTCCTTCCCGGAGAATACCAGAACAACATCGTCGGCGAAAGCCTGACAGTACACTCCCGCAGACTCGAGCTCCACCAACAAGGAGTCGAGTATAAGGTTCCAAAAGGTTGGTCCTAAAATGGAACCTTGAACACAACCCTTTGAAGACTCTCGACTCACTTGAATACCGGCATAATTAAGCTCGACTCTCCGGTCCGTAAGGTACGACAAGACCATACCGTATAGGTTCCTAGGGCACCCTTTAGCCACGAGCTGGGACTTCAGCGCAGGCCACCATGCGTTGTCGAACGCTCCCTCTATGTCCAGTGACACCAGGACGACGATCTCCTTCGCTACCATCCTCGTCCTGATGTAAGTCACCAGATCATAGAGAGAGTCCTCGGCACCACGCTGTGGCATAAACCCATATTGCCGTACGCTGAGATTTGGTAGTAGATGCCAGCGCAAGCGCCGGGCCAGGAGCTTTTCCAGAACCTTCCCCAGCACAGACAGCAGGCCGATCGGGCGGTAGGACTTCGGTTTTGTGTAGTCCTCCCTGCCCGGTTTCCGGAGTATACATACACTCGCGGTCTTCCACGGACTAGGGAAGTGTTGCAATTCCAGACATTTGTTAGCAATTGCCTGGAACAACTCCACTCCCCCCCCTTTGATCGCGTGTGCACATATGTCAGCGGTGAATCCATCACTTCCGGGGGCTTTCCGCGGGTTAAATTCTGAACAAACCCGCGTTACTTCCTCTCCGGAGAATGGTGGATCCGCCTCTGATAGACTCCAGATCTCGTCAGGGTGGATCCCCTCCGTCTCCGCCCTCACTATCTGCTGAACCTCTGTTTCGCCATCCACAGAGTCCAGGGGGAAGAGCGTCGATGCGAGGAGGTCCGCGGACCCCTGCGGGTCTAAGGTACTCCCACTAGGGTCCGTTAACAGAACCTCCTCCCTCCTACGCTCAGTTCTCCTGAGGACTCTGTAGATGCCGTCCCAGAAGCTCTCCCGCTCCTGTGCCGAGCAGAATTCCTTCCAACTTCTGGTCTGGGCATCCGCTACCTTCCTCTTAAAGTCCTCGAGGGCATCAAGGTAATCGGAAACGACATAAGGCCTGCGAGTCGGAGCGGCGCAACGGATCCTCCTCTTCCTCCGCGCAACCTCCCGTTTGAGGCAGTCCAGATCCTGTGACCACCAGGGAGGGCGAGCCACTCCCTTTGGCCCACCTGCCTTGGGGAGCACTTGTTCACAAGTGTCCTTAATGCAGGTGAGGTATTCAGACACGGCTGTCTCCAAACCCTCAATGTCGGATATATCCTCCACCCTGCAGACAGTCAAGCTCCTGTCGGTCAGTTTCTCCTGGAAGACTGATGTGAACTCCGACCACACAACCTTCCTTGTGTTATAGATACGAGTGGTGACCGGCCTTTGACTTAGCAGAGGCGCGTCCACCTGTATCGAGAAGGTTATTGCGTTGTGGTCAGAGGATGTTAAGTTCTCATCAACTTTCCAGTCATTGATCCTGCCGATTAGGGAGGAGCTGCAGACGGTGACGTCTACAATGCTTGTACACAAGCTGCCCCCCCTGACTACCTGAAAAGTGGGCTTTTCTCCGACATTGAGAATATGCAGACCCGCCGCGTCCAGAAAGGAGCAGTAGGCCTCCCCTCGGTGGTCACAAGTGCGACTACCCCACCACAGACTTTTGGCATTTATGTCGCCACCGATCACCAGGTTCTGCACTCCCATCTTGTTGCAGATTTCCTCGAGTCTTATAATGTACGGCTCTATAGGCTCATTTGGCTCGAAGTAGACAGAGACTACCCCTAGCGACAGGTTACCTGCTTGCAAGATCGCGGCAGCGATGTTTTTGTCGATAATCTGGGGATCCACGATCGCACTGACTAGATCCCCATAGATTATTATCGCTGCCTTTGCTGGCTCCACGGCACTTGCATTGCTTTGGATCACCTTCATATTCGGTACTTGCCGCAGCAGCCCTGTCGTTCCGGTATACGGTTCTTGGACAAGGGCTACTGCAGCACCCCCACGGGATCCCCAGCACTGCAGCTCCGCCGTAGCCAGCTTAGATCGTTGCAGATTGGCTTGCACCATCGCTATCCGGGGTCGCTCTGTTACCCGCTCAGCAGCTTCTGCGATGTTATACATTGAGGTGCCCTTAGCAATAGGCCACCCGTGATCTGGCTATTGCATCCCACTTTTGGCGTTCCGGACAACTGTCGTCGAACGCCGTATGGTGGGTCTCATCTTTAGGCCGCTTTACCCTGCAGCAATTGACGCAGATCGGGTGCACTCCCTCCGCCCGTCTCGGACACTCACCCCTACGATGTATTTTTGTGCAGTGCATACACGATTCCTCGGGGTCCGGGCACGACTTTCTACTGTGCCCGTACCCTAGGCAACGTGTGCACTGCACCAGGGGCGTCTGGTCTCGCACAGGGCGGTACAGGATACCTACGTGCACCTTCCCTGCATCGATAAAACGTTGCCACAGTTTCGGTGCGACCTCCAGCACCGGGTGGCATTCTAGAGGGTTCCGCGCCCTCTTTCGGTATCGCACTTGCATCTCCTGATCCTTTGCGTCTAATTCCTTGAACACATCTTTGTTCTGCCCCTTGAGATTTGCTAGGATGTCCTTGTCTGTATAGGACTGAAGGACATCCCTGATCTCAATAAGGGGGTTTTTATTTCGTGGAGTCTCCACCGTAAGTCCGGCAGAGGCAGTCCGCAACTGTGTAGCCATCTTCTTCGCATCATCTTCGGCTCTGCAGCGCAAGACTACCTTTTGATTTTTTGCCTTACGTACGTTGTCGACTCTCGCGCCCGTTTCTTGGGTGTTTGCCACCCTCTGAATAGTTTTCAGGACCCCGTCACTAGTGTCACGGGGGTCCTTCGATGACACTATTAGTGTCGCTGAGGGTGGCGAGCGCTTGGGAAGCGCTAGGACTCGAGCATATGTGCTTTTACCTTTTTCTTTAGGACGCGGCCCTTGGGGAGCAACCGAATCCTCGGGTATCTTTAACTTTTGCGTGGTCGGTTGGGCCAACTCGGACTCCAGAGTTGATTGCCCTGTTGGCTGCACCAGCGCTGGACACCCCATTTCGTGGACCTCGTGCAACACTGTGTCAATCTTTGATTTGACAGGTGCAAGGAGGTCCCTAAGGGTCTCAGTCCCAGCGCAGGTGCTATTCAACCCTGGCTTGTCCACGATTGTATTTAGTTGGTCCCGCACTTGCCCGACGGAGTTCTTAATTTCCTCTAAGGAGGAGCCGTAATCCGGGCAAGGCGGGTTTGGGGGGGGAGGAGCAGGCACAACGATCTTATCTCCGACACGCTGAGGTAGTTGATCTAGATCTACCTCTAGACGCGTCAGTGTCTCCTGGAGCCTGGCGGCGCCACCTACTATGTTACTAAGTTCCTTCGGGTCCAGGTGGCATGAGTCTCTTTGTACGGGGATAGGACGCCTTCTTAGTTCCTCTATCCCCTCTTTTATCCCCCGAAGCGATTTTAAAGGTTCAGCCACCTCATAGTCCAGCACCGATCGGAGAGACTTGATCTCGCCGACCAAACCCTCAATGTGTTTGGTCAGCGAGCTCACCGTCCGCTCGTGACTGTCCACGATGGTGGCTAACTGTTTGGAGTGTGCGCGCTCCGCCCATGCTAGGTCTTTAGCACCTTCGGCTCGCGCGCGCGCAGCATCTAACTTGTGTCGGCCTCGGGAGTCGACAAGCTCAAGGATCGTAATATACAGACCCTGGAGGCAGTCCCCTATCTTTAACTTCAACTCCCTCTTGAGGTTGCCGGAGCTCTCTAATGCCTCCTGGGCATCTCCCAGGAACTGCGTGGCTCGTATCTTCGCCATGTCCATAGAGCAGCCTGCCCTATCCTTGTAAGATGGGAGCATACTAACCCTCCCTGGTTTTAAGGAGGGTGACTCTCCTCCGGATGAAATGTCCCCCCAATCCCCTTCCGAGAGATGTGGACACGCACTAAGTGGGGTAGGAGGCGCCATGTCTGTCGTGTCTGTGGCTTGACTAGCTGGTGGTTCCACAGATGGCGTCTCCTTTGGACTCGTCATCACAGGTTCATCCAAGCCTGTTTGGCTTGTTGGGCTCGATGTATTTGCACCCGGGTTCGCCTTGGTGGCTAACTTTGTCGGAGGGCACGTTTTGGCTGGAGCTTTTTTGCGGAGGACTCCCTTCCGCAGGTTGTCCTCGGCATCACTGCTCCTTCTTACTGACGTGCCCTCTTGTCTCCTGAGCGCCCGGGGCTGAGCCTCTGTATCACTCTTGGCTGCTTTTGCAGCTGCAAGCCTCTTTACTGGTTCAGGCTTGGTTGACATAATGTGGTCTACTGTTACACTTAGTTTACTTAAAATTAAATTAAAAACGAACTAATTACGAACGGACTATGTACACGTCTGTAATTTATTGTGTTAATTATAGTCTTAAAATTAGTAGTATTATTATGTATATTAATATAGATATAGTTAAGAAGACTTAGTTAAGAATCAAAGATTGTAAGATATTTTATTTGTTAGTAAAATTGTATTTATTAATATTATTTTTATTTATTCTAAGTCAATTTGTTATTTATTTATGTAAGTTTCAGTGATTAATTAATTATTGATATATAGTCCGTCGCAATGTAATATAAGTAGAATAATATAGATTTGTATAATTTATTATAATAATTTAAAATTTAAAAATAAATGAATTTATTTAATATTTATAATAATTGCCCAGAGTTGTAACTTACTGGAGAAAAGTGAAGTGACGAGTTGTGCAGCTTGATATTAATAGTTTTAGTTACACTGGCGGCGCTTCTCAAGATGTCGTGACGATGGTGGACGAGATGTAGTGGGAGCTCCAACGAACCAGTCCTTGTCTTGGAGTAGACTCTGGTTCGGAGCTCGCTAACGGTGTGTTATCCACCACGTGACTTTCGAGCTTGGTGCCAACTCCACAGATTGCGCAAACTGGTCCTTACACGATATTATTTCGACACACTGGCAGAAATTTTTTCTGACCGTAAGTGTTCAGAAAAAATATTGGGGCCAGAATGTGCCTTGTAAAAAGACCATTCACATGGCCCCAATCTCGGCTACTCTAGGTGGTTTTTCGCCGAGTTCTACCAGGGGGGTAAGGGGGTCGACCGAGGGGGTGAAGGGGGGGGGGATATCTGGACTCAATTTTGAGGGGGTGAAGGAGGGGGGTGGGGGGGGGAAGGAATTTTGACAGGTAATGTGACGTCACCCACCAGACCCTCAGTGTTACCAGCAGCCTGACGTCAGAAATCAGGTAGCTCACTCGTGTTATGACGTCACTGCGTAACACTTACGCAGTGACAACACCTGCGGAGCTACTTGTTCTTATTTTTTCGAAAGGCTGGTGATGGAAAGTACTGGAACTTTCTGGCGGTGACGTACGCCTTCTATGCAACAGGTTTTGTGTACTCGCACGAAGTAGAACGCAATACTCACCGAAAATTTCCACTGCCGTGCGAGCACGTTGCAGGCGTTTACTAGGAAAAACTGGTTTGAACTGGATATCCCCGGTAACTTCACAGTTTACGTAGTTTCAAATCGTTTTGAGTCGTCACTTACACTTATCTGAGCTCACTTTTTTATGTATCAAATTTATTGGCACGTTAAAAAAATCACTTTTAGCTCCTCCACTGAATTTTGGGGTAGACAGGGAAGAGCCAATTTACACTTTAAAAACTTTTTTTATAAAAGTAGATCTTAAATTTTTTTAAAATATATAAGTTTCTTGAGGAAGTTTTTTCACTAACTATGGCAGTCTCAAAAATATGCGTCACAGATCTTAAACGGGTGCCGCACGCGCACAAAGTTTTTCACAGAATCGGTTTCGCTCATAACTTGGCGAAAAAGGCACTTGGAGAAAAACAAAAAGCACCACTGGGAAGCCCTCGTCGGCACGCAACTTTTTACACCATGCACGACGTTCCCGGGTCACTTTTTCCTATTTTACTCCTCTTTCGAACCAGGAGCACTTCAGAAACCGATCTGGGCGCGGCCACGGACGGCGTGGGACTTTTTCGAGAGCCTATGTTAAAGCGGATGCCCTACGCATTGCGCGAATAGGTCGTGACCTAGTAGGTCATCCGACTAATAGTCGAGTCTACTGGAGTCTGGCCAAAGCCGTGCAAGCAAATTTCTGTCGACCTACATTATCCCCGCTGAGATATTCTGATGGATCACTGGCTCACGAGCCGCAGAAGAAGGCAGCTCTGCTTGCTAATCTCTTTGCGGATAACTCTCAGCTCGATGATCGCAACGCACAACCACCTATTGTACCCAACTGTGGTATCACAATGTCTGATGTACGGTACAGGCATTGTGATGTGCTTAGAGAATTGCGATCGCTCGATGTTCGAAAGGCTAGTGGTCCGGACGGCATCCCAGCGGTAGTTCTCAAAAAATGTGCAGCTGAGTTGACTCCTGTATTAACGCACCTATACCGGTTATCCTACCTCTCTGGTGTCGTGCCTCGGGTTTGGGGTGAGGCTAATGTGCAACCGATTCCCAAGAAGGGGGATCGGTCCGACCCTAACAATTACCGCCCAATCGCCGTAACTTCAGTGTTGTGCAAAATCATGGAGCGGATCATCAACACCCAGCTTGTCCGCTACCTGGAGGATCACTCTTTGTTAAGCGATCGTCAATATGGCTTTCACCAGAATCGATCGACAGGTGATCTTCTAGCGTACGTATTGCACCGCTGGGGTGAGGCGATTGATAAGCATGGCGAGGCCTTGGCTATTAGTCTTGATGTAGCCAAAGCTTTTGATAGGGTCTGGCACCATGGTCTTCTCTCCAAACTTCCGATGTACGGACTTCCCGGCAACTTGTGCACATGGATCTCTGGCTTTCTACATGAGCGCAGAATTCGTGTCCTAGTTGATGGATGTGATTCGCAGCTCATGTCAGTTAATGCTGGAGTTCCGCAAGGTTCTGTCCTTTCGCCCACTCTGTTTCTTCTGCATATTAATGATATGTTACCCTTTGGTAATATCCATTGCTATGCAGATGATAGCACTGTTCATGGGTGGTATGACAGCAAGCCCACTTGTGGTCGGGGAGAAACAGAAAAGAGACGGGATGAGCTTGTTGTTGAACTCAATAAATCCTTGCGCCGCATATCTACATGGGGCGCAAGTAACCTGGTTGAGTTCAATGCCAAGAAAACTCAGGTGTGCGTGTTTTCTACTAAGAAATCCCCGTTTTCTCCTCTCCTCACTCTTCAGAGCGTATCCTAGGTATGGATATTCGCTGCGACCTTAACTCCAGGGATTACATCGGCAGTGTCATCTCCGCCACATCCCGGAGACTCGGAGTCCTGAACAAGGTGCGACGGTTTTTCATGTCCGAACAGCTGTATATGCTTTACAAGGCACAAGTTCGGCCTTGTATGGAATACTGTTCGCACCTTTGGGATGGATCTGCTAAATACCTCCTCGAAGCCCTGGAGAGGTTGCAGAGACGGGCTGTCCGTATTGTAAATGATGCAGACGTTACTAAGTTCATCGAGCCGCTTCAGCTGCGCAGGGATATTGCCTCGCTGAGCGTGTTCTACCGTCTGTATCATGGCGAGTGTTCTGAAGAGCTGTTTAACGTTATTCCCTCTTCTCCCTTTCATAATAGAACCACACGCGCTGGTCTCCGGAGCCACAGCTTTACAGTAACCTCCATCTCGGCTCGAACAAAGAAATTTGCTACGTCGTATCTTTGACGTACTGTGAAGCTGTGGAACCGTCTCCCGGCCAGTGTTTTCCCTCCTTCCTACAATATGGAGTCCTTCAAACACAACGTGAAGAGATATTTAAGCAGGCCGGTATGACAGCGTCGATTATCGATGTATTTTAAATCCTGCGGTAGTCACCGATGTTACTGGATTGCACTGTGCTCACAATCAGGTACACTGTAGACACTAAAACGTGCTACGATAAAAAAAAAAATCATTTCAAAATGTCAATTATTTTATCCACCGAAATAACTGGAATCAACATTGTAAAATATATTTAATAATAAAGAGTTTACTGATTTTAACATATTTACAAACAAACAATTGATTATAGATGCTGTTGGTTGATTCACGTTTTGCATTGCAAATATTATTTTCGTTCGAAACAGTTTCGAAACTGAAAGATATTTGAAAACAAAAATTAAAGAAATAATCGAGACGACAAATAATGTTATCGGCCTGCTTACCCGATAATACATTTGTTTCACGTTTACATGTGTCAGCTCCACTATGAAGGATACTCAGATCGATGTTGACTAATTCTTAACTTAAAACTAATTAGGATTTAGTAAAGCACATTAGTCTACCACCAATTCTATAAAAGATATTCCCAAACCGTGCAATAAATACATTCTACATAATTAACCTTTTCGCATTGAAGATTGGACAGAAGTTATTCATATCCTTATGATTTCAGAAGCAATCCTGGGAATACGACATGTTCAAGCAATTTTGCTGTTTTTCGCGCTCGTGATTGCATACGGTATGAGAGTTAACATGAGTATAGCTATTGTCGCCATGACTGATGATTCTTTTGACAATGTAAGAAATCTGTTTTAGTCATTATGCATTTATTTATATTTCTTTTACAAATTTACTGGAAAGCACCTTATAGCAACCACAGTCTGTCTTCGGAATATTCGACCAGAGAAACTAGTATCTACGTACAAAATCGAAGACATATTATTTTTCTTTTACGATCAGGAGTTGTTTTTAGTTCTACTTTATCTACAGCTGTTGACGCCCAACACAGTTGAAGGCTTATTCCTTGTTGGGTAACGAGGAATGAATGTTAAAATTGATACATTGATGATTTTTTCATTTTTCAAGTTTTTATAGTGAAGATGATCAAATTTATAATATTGATTACATTATCTTTTATTTTATTGAAAAGTTACAATTACAAATAACAGATTCATTATTTTACATATAATGAGACAATATTATAGCATGACAAATCTTACATCCTATTACAAATTGTACACAACATTTGTTTTTAATTTACAAAAATCGTTAGCTTAATACAAATTAATATTATATAAATGCAAAAATTTATATACACACATACTAGAAGTAATAAAATCGACTAGTGATTTCTTATACTACTATAATACCTGTATATTCGAAATAAGGGATTATTTTTCGACACATTATTAATGGCAGGTAGTATGTGAAATATTTGAGGTACTCGCACCGAACGAGTGGGTGTTTTAAAATTAAGTTGTTTGCTGCTAAATGTAACATTTGAAATTTTGTACAGCAGACATAACTCAGCAGCATAACTTCTATGTTCTAGACTTTTGAGTTTAAAGTTAAGTCTGTCTTTATATTCTGGTAATTTGTTTCTCAGAGAAAACGACATTGAACTGACTTTATCATATCTATATGAGTGTTAGAGATCGGAAACTATACTGTCGAAAAATATTCCAAAATACTACGTACAAATGAAACAATTAAATGGTTTGGCAATGCATGTAAGAAGCCCGAGCATTCTTTTTGCTTTACTAGTAATCAGTCAGCAGTAAATTACACTTGACGGTATTCCCCAGTTTTCTGTGAACAGACGGATTTCACTGTTTTTTAGAGCAATGGAATACTGAGAAAACCCCGTCCACTTTCTATCAAGCATTTTAATTTAATTTTAGTCCAAATCATAACATGATGAATCAAAAGTCCTTTGAGAATACCCAAGTATAATTATTTTACATATTAACTGGCGTTATATAGATTATATGGGATCTGAGTAATTTAGCGAAACTTTAGGAAAAGCTAAATGTATATGATATTTATTAACCGTTAATATCTAATGAATAATGGCGTATTATAATATGTCTATTTTAGTATAATTGATCAAAAATTTTGATAGCGCAAAAAAAAGTTCAAACAGCGCCATCTATCGTAAAACTTTAGAACATCTAGAAGTAGAACTAGAAAAATCAATGGATATAGATAATTACGTAGAGAAAAAATCATTTTTGATTTAATTTCTTTTTTATACATATTTAACTTGTACGCAATTTATTGACCATACAATTACGTGTAAAACACATAATAAACGTGTAAAAATGCATCCTAAATGTACCTAGAGAATGTAAACTACAATCATATCAAATTCGGTTCAGTAATTTCTACGTAATTGACGTACAAACTAACAGACAGACAAACAAAAACTGAAAAAATGTTTCCTGTGCGTGTGTGTCAAGTAACTAGTATTTTTTCTCAAATATTTTTAATTTACAGATTGAGAATATTTACTCTTTTACTATAACTATAGATTTAAAATAAGTTTTTGCAAATATTAACTTTTCTTATAGTCGTTTCACTGGAGCATTCAGAAGCAGAGCGTGATCTTGTCGTCTTTCTTTTGGGGCTACATCATATTACAGATCCCCGGCGGTGAACTGGCTGCTAGGTTTGGAGGATCCATGCTGATCACTATCAGTGTTGCCATTAATACTATAGTCTCTATGTGTATTCCTTTTGCTGCTTACTATGTGAGTAAATACCACTTCAGGTAATTATTTATACTTACTTAGTTTTTTATGACGCGAGGATAATACAAATGAATTATTTTGTTATACAATATCATATAATAATATTTTAAATTAATTGAATTGATTCAGTTTACTTTACGAAAAATAATGAAGTTTAAGTAAAATTATATTTCTATAACTTAAAAGACAATACTGGTATTCATTCTTCTAATTTTAGGGGGGATGGCAACTTGTTTGCGCTTGTAGAGTGATTCAAGGTCTATCTCAAGGATTTATTGTGCCTTCAATACATAATTTAATAGGAAAGTGGGCACCAGTAGAAGAAAAGAGTCGGCTAGGTGCTTTCATACATGCTGGTAAGTTTGCTTTTAATAATTCAATTAATTAGAAATTTATCGGTGATAGAGGTCATTAAGCCGATGACTTAACTACATCATTTTAATTAACTGAATCAGGCGGGTAGCAGCTTCCCTGAGATAAATATTTAACAATCACTTCTACCTTCACTTTCAGGATCTCAACTCGGTAACGCAGTTCAATTCATGGTAGCCGGTTTCATAGCAAATTATTGGGGATGGCCAGCAATATTCTACGTAAATGGCGCTGTTGGTACACTTTGGACGATAATCTACTTCTTTTTGGGATCTGATTCCCCGCAGAAGTCGAAAATGATAAGTACTGAAGAGCGGTTATTCATACAAACTTCGTTGGGTCAAGTTAATATACCAAAGGTATGTGAAAAAGTGACAAATTGTACTTACGCTATTTTAAGCTTAGCACTATGTAATGGTCAATATTAGATGCCTTTATATGAAGGTATATGAATTAAAGAACTTATATCCAAGAATGCTAAAGGCCCCTAATGTTTATCAATCTATATTATAATGAATATTATTAAATTTTCCATATATATGTTTCCTTCGTTAGTATATCATGTCAGGAGAAAAAAAATATCATGATCATTTTACTTAAAGACTAGCCTTTCATAATGTTTTCTTCTTGTTCTTTGTCCTATCCTTTTACCGTTAGTTGGGGTCAAGTATCCTTACATTTTAATCCAATATAATATGTCCTGGGTTGCCGATTCTGGCACACAGGTTTGCTTGAATTTTTTCTTTATATTTGACCACCATATCGAAGGCGGTCTGCTTCTACCGCTTCTTTGTTTTGTCCGGTTCAAAGTAAGTAATATAATCTTTTTACATTTTTGCATTTCCATACCATCTGAGGTGGTTTTCGGATATTTGACGAGTTTAATAGTAGACTTACATAATAATCATCATCACCTTTCATAATAATCATCATTATCATTTTTCTTATTATTTTTAGTACTAACTCTCCTGACTATTGCTTAATAACCTAAGGGTTTAAATAAGACAAACAATATAAATTGCTTTTTAAAGATGCAAGTCACAATTATTACAGAAACTGAAAACGCCATGGAAGGCGATATGGACTTCTCTTCCATTTATATCACTGATTATAGTCCACTGTGGACAAAACTGGGGTTTCTGGACATTGATGACTGAAATGCCGTCATACATGAAGCAGGTTTTGGGCGTTGATATTAAAGCGGTAAGACTCAAATATGCAAACGTATGCAGTGTATTTAGAACTAGTACTTGTACTTTTAATTTGTTTTATTGCACCTACAAACTTGTTTATTACCGAATCTTGTTTAAATTTAAAATAATAATCGAATTTAATTTGGGTTTCAAGCAAGCAATTAGGGCCTTAAATTTACCACTACTATATAAAACATCCTTGTTGCCAATAAAAATTGCCAGGAATATCTACACGATACACGAATATTGTTTTTAATACACTGTTGTTTTTAAATTATTAAATGTATAAAATAATTATAAAAAAATTGCAAGAATATAGTCTCTATAAATTTATCAGTAACGTGTCAGGGGGGCAGGAAAGCTATCTTTATACGACCTTTAACATGTATTTATGTTCCAGAATGGTGTTATGTCGGCCTTACCTTACTTGGCTATGTTTCTGCTGAGCTTTCCGTTCGGTTTTCTAACTGATTACATACCGAATAAAAAGTGGCTGAGTATCACTGCCACCAGGAAGCTATCGAATTCAATTGGTGAAGCAATATGTTTTAATAACTTTGGTAAAACTAAAATTAGTGACACAATTAAATATTCCTCAACAGCATATCCCCGGTATTTAAATTCCAGGACATTTTGGCCCAGCTGTAGCCTTGATTGGTCTCTCGTACACACCAGCGGGTAACGTGATGATGGCGGCGGTACTTCTCATCATAGTAGTGGGACTCAATGTAGGACATATCAGTGGACTTATGGTCAGTATTGTATTTTTTTTGGTATTATAAGATGATTAATAATGTCCAATTCATCATGTCCATAATTATCGTATAGTTTAGCAAAGAAGAGTCAGCAAATTTATCAACTTATTTTATAAAATTAAAATTGGTTGAGATTTTTAACCACACATTCCTCCAAAAAAGTTTTAGGAGATAGTCACAGCTTTGCTAAATCTTTACTTGGTTCTATATATTTGCAAACAATACTATGATAATGTCAGAAACGAAGCACTCGTGATCAGCTGATATTAATTTTGGTACATTTAATTCACTTACTTCACTCGTATCATATTCCGACAGTTGGTTCACCTTGACATGGCGCCGAACTTTGCCGGCACACTCTTGGCCATCACAAACAGCAGCGCCAACGTCATATCTATCATCGCGCCCTTGGTCGCAGGAGCAGTACTTAAAGATGAAGTATGTATTAAGATTTCCAAATTATAATTACTGTAAAACAGCAATAATCGCGCTGCTGTTCTGGTCTAAAGGATGTGGTTAGCAACACGAATGGCATACGAGCCGTACCGGTTCAGTCCTAATGAGTAGCATTTTATTATTACTGGCTTCGAGACTGCGGTTCTTTTGAGGCTAGTTATACGCTGCATTAACAACTTCACCTCTAGTGGAATGCAAGCCTGTTACTAAATTCATAAAATAAAAAAGTGATATGTTGGAGATTGATAGCAATTTCATTTGTTATATATAGACGATGTGGCCGCAAGTGGTGATTTATACATTAATACAAACCCTCTTAAGTAAAGCTAGCGGAATTAAACGGATAAGTGTTTTTCAACTCATTTGCAAATCAGCTAGTCTCTAAGCTTATTGGAAAAATCCCATAAGTAAGCTATAGCTATAGAAACATTACTTTAACAATTATGACGTTTTTTTTTTGCATAGATAGTCTCATCATATACAAATAACTTTAATAATGAAATTTTCAGACAAATCCTGACGAATGGCGTAAAGTGTTTTATATAGCGTCTGCCGTTTATATAATTGGTAATACGATTTACTTGATATTTGGCACCAGTGAAAGACAGGAATGGAATGAACCAAAGAATAGTGGGCAGTTAAATGGTAAATTGTTTTTTTAATTACAAGGTTTGGTTTGAATTGTTTAAAATGTAATGACTTAGTTAAAATAAAAGATCTTTTGACAATTATAGGACTTGTGTGGATTAATTAATGAACATATTTATAATATAAAAGTCGATGGTAGACCATACCAAGTCTACATTCTTCGTAAAAGTTATAAATATATTACTGCGATTCTTGGTTCTAATTATTATAATACTCTTGTGTCATGTTTTATAAATAATCTTTAATAAAAACTGGAAGCAAGAGGTTTAAATTTAAACTGCGAGCAAGCACTTTGCAAAGAGAAGTACTTTGTTTTCCTGTACAGATGATTTTTTTGCAGATGCAGAACAAGTTGTGTGGGATGAAAAAATAGAATAATAATATTGTCCATTAAATTTTGAAATTCTACAAATCTATTATTTATTTCTGAGACAAAAAGTATTTCGCGCTATGTCGAATTAATTTAAGTCAGCTGTTTGCAACAAGTTAATTTGCAGTTGAAAGTAACTAGGTACTACGCGCAGACGGGAAACCGTTAGTCAACAATCTATTACAATCAGGTTTGTGTAACCTTTGAAGGCTTGAGTGTCGCGTGTACCTTGGCACTGTGACACTGACAGCTTGCGTCACAGCTTCGCTATATAACAATGTATATTGCAAAAATTACGATTCTTCACATAAAGTAAAAGCACCAATAGTGGACCGCTTAAGGATGTGCAACTTTCTTTTTTTAATGTTTACCCTTTATTGTTTTCTCAATTAAGTGTCTGAAAGTTTTGTAAACTTTGCTGAACTTATTATTTAACTTACTTTGCTTAACTATTAATTAAACGCGAATACTTTTTTTACTTTTACTTATATATTTATAGATTAAAGGAAAATGAAATTAAACCACTTCAAGATTTTTAGTTGGTCATTAGTGGTTGTAGTTAACATGAAAAACTGACCACATTTTGCAACAGTAGTTGACCATCCAGATTAGTTAAAGTGAAGATAAGGTAAAGGTTACGGTAGTTAAGTTAACAGGTAAATTATAATAATTTTGCGTTTTATTTGATATTTCAAATAACAGAGCGAATTCGAGTGCACCACTGTCGCTAGCGACCGAGGACACAGACGCAGCGGCACTGATGTGGAATCAGGACTTCACAAACGCTGTCCAAGCCCGGTAAAGCTGTAAAAGCCGTAAAGGCTCCAGGGCCCAGGGCTCCTAAGGCTAACAGTATAGTCAGTTCGAAAAAAAAAATCCACAGACGCTTTGCTCGAAAGTCAATCTTTAGATTAATTAATATCTACAGATATTAATCAGCCCTCCTGAAAAAGTTTTATACAGCAATTTTAGTCCGTAAATAATTTGACGAAAAGTTGACTGCCCCGGACAATTACCTATTTTTTTTAAATAGTAGTTTGCCTTAACAAATGTTAAAGAAATAAGAAAATAAAATAATTTACCATCAAAATGTTTATAAGTCACTATTAATAAATTTCCAATATATTGCCACCATTACGAAATTTGATAAGGAATAAGCAAATATCTGGTTTTCGGTGCGTCACTCTGCAAACAACTGGCATCCCTGTTGTATATTAGATAGTGGTGAATCCGTAGGTAATACAAATAGATGGCTACATAAAAATACTGAGTAATTAATATGGAATCAGTATAGACCCAATTATGCCAAGCACCAATAGGTGTGTTCTGGCAGCTGCACTTACCAGCCAGTCCTCCCACTAGGCTTAGCGTTTTACCATCTTGGGCAACACCGTCACTTAAGACCAGGTGAGATTGTGGCTACAACGCTAAACCTATAAGGATAAAAACTCTTATTTCATCGTCTTTAGTACGTCAGTGGTCAAGTATTGGTACATGGTCAACTACATGTGATCTTCCCACATGCAGTTTTGAGAAAACAAAAATACTAAATAAAGTTAATTAGAATTTTAGCGTTATTTTTTGTCATTGGCTTATTTAAATATAATTGAAATGCTAATTTTATTATTTACCTTCTATTCTAAAATGATTATTAAATAGTTAATAAAAAAAACTGTTATAATCTCGGCACTGAATGCCAATTGTTTATTTTTATTTTATATAGATGATCTAATGTTAAATCCCGGATGGATCGTAAACACTTTTATTAATATGTTACATACCATTATTTTTATCGTAGAACGACAATGTGCTCGCACTACATCTCATGCTAAGCACAGTGCAATGCAACAACATCGGCGACCACAGAGGATCTACAATTCATTGCCAGTCTTCGCTGCGATGTCGACCTGCTCAAATGTCTGTTCACGTTATGTTTGAAGGATTCCATGATGTAGGAGGGAGGGAAAACACTGGCCGGGAGACAGTTCCACAGCCTTACAGTATGACAAAGCTATGACGTAGAGAACTTCTTTGTTCTTACCGAGATGAAGGTTACCGTAAAGCTTTGGAGCTTTGGAGCTCCAGAGCTCAACGCGTGTGGTTCTATTATGATTAATGATGTAATTTTGGATTTTAAAGTAAGTGCTTTTAGGCTTATGTATTTCTTTACCATGAGTAGATATCGCCGGATATAAAGCAGGACAACCGCGGCAAATGGCCGGGATTACACGAGAGAGGGGCCCTCACATAAATTGTACTTATTCAAAAAAGTTAGGTAAATTCAAATATGCATGCTTTGAGCACTCATTTTATAATAAAAATCTATTCAGTTGAAGAAATAGTTATTTTGTAATAAAAATTACAATTAATCGATCTAGGAGTATGTTTAATTTGTTCAGTAATCATTTATCTTTATAAGATTGTTTTTATATCATTTCTATGTATATCAGAGATTTCAAATATGATTTAATGCGACGAAATCGGAAACCTTATTTTTGCATTAAGACTCATTATGGTCTGACACATATAGACACATGTATACGATTTGAAAACATAATAATTATAATTTTATTTGATTTTAATAAATATATACATTTTAATTTTATTTGCGGCGGTGTATTGTTTTAATTGTTTGCAGCCGGTGGTCGATCCGTGATCTCGTTCTCATTCAAGCGATCACGCTGGTGACGCAATGCGAGGTGGTGCCGTGCGCGGGGTTCGCGCCGCCTGCCTGTCTCCCTCCGTCGGTCACTGCTACTGGTTCATTCCCACAGAGTACATTAGTATATAGAAGACTTCATCCCGGCTACGCTGTTCGTCGCATGTGTACGTCGTTCAGCTTCTCAGTTCACAGCTTCTCTTCCATCGTTTTTGCTATTCACGACTTAAGTTCTGTTTGTTGAAATTTTGTGCGTCGTCGATAGCGTTCATGTCAGTAAAAAATTGTAATCATTTAATTTTTCATGTTCATCTCATTTAACTTAGGTTCAAGCCCATTGCAGAAGATACGCAGTAACTTGCAAATTGAACAAGTACTACTGAGCATGATATTTAATTTCAATGTTGTTGGTTATTTATTGCTTATTAGAATATTATATAATACTATTACCATTCATGCTTAGTTAAACGATGGGCGATTGTTATCGTCGCAACACTTCTCGAGTATTCGCTAGTGGTTTCCAGAAAATAAAATTGCAAGCGGATCGTGAAAAGAACACGGAAGAAGCTTTAACTTAAACACCCAAATTGACCAATTATCTTATTACGTCAATCAACAAACAAGTTCCTCGAGATCCTAAAAATACAGAGGGATAATTCAACAGTAGGTGGAGATTTAGTGGATAGTATTCCGTATCGTTTATAGATTTATACAAAACGACTATAAAAAAAGTCGTCGCGGGACGCCTGGCAGATGTGAAACATTGAAATGATATTGTACAGATTATATGCATAAAATAATAATTTATTTAGTTAAAATTTACTTTATTAAAAAAGGTTGTGTTGCTTTTACAGTACACACTTTCTAGAACTTTTGATTTTATTCGAGCTAAAGAATAATTAGTACTCTGTGATACACTTTCTTGTAAACCATTTATGAAACGCAAAGAATGAACAATTAAAGTATAAAAATATATTATTATTTAATACACAAGCGTCTTCCGCAGACCGTGACTGGAAAATACATACCATAAAGTGACCAATCATAAGTTTGGAATGAAAAGAATGATTATTATTATTGTACTAGCTGTGCCCGCAGCACCGCTCGCGTGGACTACAGAATGCTGTCGGTCGACCACACGCGCGAATTCTGCAGACTCAAAAATGCTTATTGTAGGTGAACCTTAAAAGACAGACACATGCTATCGCTAACTTTTTTGTCGGTCTTCTTAAGATCTAAAATTATGTTAATTTGATATTTATCTTATGGTTTACTCAGCGTAAGCCATTTATGTGCAAATTTTCAAATTAATTCAGCATTATCGTCACTGTTTATTTCGTATATTACTTTATATAATAAAATATATCCAAAAACTTGGCCAGATAAATTAAAAAATAAAAATGTAATTCGGATAAGTGATTTCCCCGCGTGAAAAGAACATAAACGGACAGACAGACAGAGAGACGTTGAATTTTATAAAATGTTTGTAGTAACTATAGATGACGTCTGAGAATGATGATTACCTTGTTAACCGAAGCTGAAATCCGGTTGTTAACTTCATTTCGCTTTTCTAGTTTGGATACTGCAACCAACAATATCATATCTATCTCTACCACAAAGCAAAAATGTTCAAACTGGTGTGTTCCGGCTTGAATGTTCTCTAAAGGAGAACGGAATGAAGTTCTGTTTAAGGTAATTTATATGCATTCACTGTTAAATCAAATTCCTTAACCGTTAGACCATGGGAAGGTCGACTACTACATGAAAAACATCTTTGTTTTGAAATTATAATTATGATAAAAAAATGTAGGTATACAAAATATCGCAGTTAGTACAGCTGTGTTAATATCGAGTTGAACGAGTGTTTGTTCTATCCGTGACATTGTTACGAACAATAACAGCAGTCCGATTGCCAATCTCAGATTTTATAGGAAAAATCAATCATTGTCGATATCAGCGCGAGAGCGTCAATCTCAGCGCGTGCGAACGCATACCTACCAGTTTCTAGATATAATTATTAATATTTGTACAATAGTATTTTTTTTTCTAGTTTGTACGAAGTCTTTATTAGTGATTAACCAATTGTGATATAATTATTGTATAAGGTGTTTTAAAATGGGTACCGAAGATAATATTGAGTTAGACAAACCGAGTGAGTATTTTTAGACTTGTTTAATTTTTGATGTTTAATTTAGTTATTGTTTTTTAAGATAGGTAGGTCACACAGAAGGTTTTTAGAAATTCTGTCTACTTGGGGCAGCCTGAATGGTGAAATATCTCCACTCTACAAAGAATCGCAGCCAAATAAACTTGTGTTGTGTTCCTGCGGTGAGTGGGTTTCCAGAGGCACCTTGGGGAAGAAGTGTTTAAGGTCGGAAACACGTTAGTGATACCTACCCTCGGAACTTGTTGCATTGATTTAGTGGCTGAGTTCAGTTCGAAATAAAAAAAACTAGTGATATGTATCTCTGATGT
Organism: Saturnia pavonia; assembly: GCA_947532125.1. Lineage (NCBI taxonomy): Eukaryota > Metazoa > Arthropoda > Insecta > Lepidoptera > Saturniidae > Saturnia > Saturnia pavonia. Next base: position 17,305,841 of record OX383906.1, read on the forward strand.
TACAAGCGGCCATAGGCTGTGATAATAATTTACCATCATGCGTACGCTTGTTTGCCGCCTTGGTTGTTTATAGAAAAAAAACATAATTTATCACATAGTTTGTTATTAATTGATAATAAAAATTGTTTGTAAGTGTGTGTAAGATATGTGTTATATTGAAAAAAATATATATATACGTTAATATCTAAAAAATATCACTAATGTACTGGATAGTTAGTTTACTTACTATGATAATAAAACCGGCTCCTTTTTCCACTTTTTCAGCGTCACTGCTTGGATTTCGTCACATTCAAGTATTAATGCTGTTCTTTGCTACGGTGTTAGCGTTCAGCATGCGAGTGAACATGAGTATGGCTATTGTCGTCATGACGGATAGCTCCCATGATAATGTAAGTTCCTTATAATCATTACAATTTATCACTTGTCATCATTCAAAGGCTTCTAGTGCCTATAACATGGGTACAGACTTCAGTTTGGATCGCGAGGCTAATCTAACTATATTAATAAATCCATAGTTCTGTCTGTACAAGTAATTTTTGTACAAATCTCCTGATAGACATCTATGATTATAAAGGAAGTAAACATGAATATGAGGTTAAACAAAAAAAAAGAATGTCTGTCAGTCTGTTTTTGACAGTTGTTATGATTTTTTTACACGGAAAGTATATTGTGTATAAGTATATTTCTCAAAGGTTTGTTTTTCCTGGCAAAGCTACATCTCCAATAGTTCTTCATCAAAATTTTAAAACACCATTTTAAAGCGTATGTTCCCCGCTATTTACTAAATATATACAAATAGTTTAAAATGTTTTCAATAAATAAATTGACTTTAAATTCCTTCTGAATTGCATTCATACCATTATTTATAATTTCTCAGTGTTTAAAAAAATGATTAAAATTTAGTATAACTTAATATATTCAACTAACGTGTGGGTGGCACCATCTATTAACAAAATGTTTAACTAACATGACAGCTGTTAGATTTACGTTCTATAATATGCGAGATATTCGCACGTATCAGCTAGTCAGGAATACTTTTAGAAACTGTAAAATAATTATCAAAGAATTAATACTTTATTAATTAATAACTAATTTTAATGAAATTTTGTATGCGCTGGAATATTTCATTCTAAAATTGATAGACTATATAAAAATTGACAATAATCCTTCGTAAATCATAAATTACGAGTGAAAATAAAATCACCTAAAGAAAATACTAAATCGCGTACAAAAATAGCATATTATATGTAATATATGACATGGTTTTTAAAACATATTTCTCTATATATTATGTATTTTAAGAGTTCCCCCATACTGATCGTTTTCAAATGTTTTGCAGTCTGTTCGTTCCTAAAGCGTTCATCCGATTGTAATGAAAATTTAGTGAGATGATGTGCGCATGCCCGTTAAAACTATTATATTAGTAAAACCAGTTTACCGATCGATGGCGTGAAACTAGTTTATTTTCAAGACACCGGGAACAAAGTCGCGGCCAAAAGTTAATATCATATGCATTTGAAAGTTAGACAAGTAACTATGGTCATACATCTAGATAAGCTAACAACGTACGTATATGACAGTGTAATCAAATGACATATAAATTACGTAACTTGCATTCTGTATTTGTTATAATCTTGTCAGATCTACATTGATGTAACATATTAAATGCTCTTCAGTGTGATAAGCATTAAGATAAATATTTGTCAATAATAATGATAAATTGCTTAGCAAAATGTCTTGATTGTGTTGGGTTGTTGTTCCATTTGGTCAAAAGACATAATGTCTTCGCATGAGGTCGATATAGGATTTGTAAAACACCCTTTTAAAAATAATTTAATCTGACGTAAACTCCGTGTCGGTACATAACAAATCAAATTATCATCAAAAAAGATAAACAATATACCAAAACATGTGATAGAAATTTATATACTCGTATATAGCACTTTTGTTCTAAATTCTGATTCTCCATAATATAGAAGGTTACTTAAGTATTAATTTACTATGATAGGCATAGTAGTAACTATTGAATTGCTTTCAAGTGAATGTCAGATTTAGTTTAAGTGTTAATAATAATGTGAAATATTGAAACAATTTTACCAAGAAACAATTAATGTTGTAAATTATTGTCAGTTATTTAAGGATAGTAGCTAACCAGGCGTGCAATGTAATTTAACCTACCACCATAATCTTTTGTTTTCACCAAAGATATACTATAGGTTTCGACCCCATATTCAGAAAGAGGCATCCGACTACGCTAATACATTACAGGCTAAACCTACGCTAAGGCTTCTTATCCTACATCCGTCAAAATCGGTGTAGGTAAATAATAACTAGAAAAAATGTATTATTAATTATATTATATTTTAGTTTCCTTAAGTTATCTTAGAATTTAAATAATTACTCTAACAATATAGCTTAATTAATATTAAATCTACAAAAACACTGTTACATGCAATATTCATTAAGTAGATTATGGATTCACTTGACCCAGCAAGTTACAAACTGACTACCTTCGCAATTTTTACTTGGAAGATCAAAATGATTATATTTTTGCTTTCCTAACCAATGACTTCACAATTTCAGTCATTCGATTGGAGCATTCAGACACAAAGTGTGATCCTGTCCTCCTTCTTTTGGGGTTACGTGGTACTTCAAATACCTGGTGGAGAGATCGCTGCCAGGTTCGGCGGAATGATTCTCATCACAATCTGTATTGCGGTTAACGCTGCAGTCTCACTGCTTATACCAATCGGTGCATACTATGTAAGTATCATTTACCTCCAATTTTTTTGTGTTAAAAATTCAACCTTTATTTCATTTTTTTTCTATAATAAGGCACTATTTTTCTCCCTGGTGAAAAAAGTTAAATTCTAAAGTGCTCATCAAAATTAGTTCTCTTTATTATTCAGCCAGCGTAACGTGTAGAGATATTGATGCAGGCCGGCATGACAGCGGTAACCGCCGATAGATTGCCGATCTCTTGGTGGTCGCTGTTGTATTTAGATTGTACTGCGCTTACCGTCAGGAACAGTGCCGCCAATTTGCCGAGCCAGTGTAAAAAACGTTTTATTAAAGCACTAAACATCTTAGTAAAACTTTCTTAGGAGATTTTGAAGCAATTCGTTATTTACGTTCCATTGATACGTACGTAAATTGATAAATTCACTAGTATATAACAACCAACCTATATTTAGTACACCTTCACCAATATTTACACATGATTTAGAATAAAACAATGCAATTTGAGAACTAAAAATAAGATTACTAATGACCAATCAAGCTCTCGCCAAAATCTTATTTTTTAACAATAATCTTTTACCTATCATGCGTTATCCACCTTAATTTGTAAACAAGCGTGTAATGAATAAGTGCATTATGAAGTTTCAAACTTTACACTTTACGTTTCAGGGAGGCTGGCAAGTGATTTGCGCATGTCGTGTAATTCAGGGTCTATCTCAAGGCTTCCTATTTCCCTCCATGCATAATCTCATCGGTAAATGGGTTCCACTGGACGAGAAGAGCAGATTAGGAACTGTGATATATTCAGGTAATTTTATTTTAACATAATTCACTAACCGTCAGCAAAACAAAAGCATTGACATCAATAAAAACTTTCTCAAAATTTTTTATAATATTGCAGACTTTGTACTATGTTTGACAGCAGGGGCATTTACTATAACATATTTTTTTCTAAACCAATACTTTTTACCAGTACATAACCAGTACTTGCTCTATTTTTTTCGGTCTTTAAGTGGGTGATATGCTCCGACAGATTAGATTTGTGGAGTTGTAAGGCTGGTTGATGATTAAAATATTATAGCAAATACAATACATATACAATGTTTGCATGTGATCGCTAAGACGCCCGAGAGAAAGTGCTTCGTCTCATAGTGGTGCCGGTCTCACGGGGTGAGGGCACGTGGCTGTGTGCGTGCAGGTGCGCGGGGTGAGGGATACTCGCACCCTGATCCTTCTCGTCGTGCATATGTAATCCGTAACAGTAACATATAGTGGGAAATTTACACTGGTACACGAAGGCGCTGTCCTCAGAACTAGCAACATAGCTATGGCTGACTACGAGTAGACGAAGAATTCTGGCTGAAGTTCATTACTGATTTAAAAGCTACGGTGATCGCGTAACATTTCATGTTTCTCAGCTATTTCCGATATAAAATTTCCAAACAAACATTTAATCTATAATATATATAATATTTAAAAATAATATCCAATGAATCATAAACTTTCTACTAAACAAATTTGATTCAGTTGATACCACTACTTAGACTCAAGTAATTTTCCTGTTTTTCGCAAAAACTATTTATAACAACAACGAATTAAGACAAAGACCGAATTATAGCTACCATTTTACCAGTTTACTTTATTTTATTTATCAGTTATCTTACAGATTAATTTTTTTATATAAATTTGTGTTTGATTCACTTGATACCCTTACTTACACTTACTTTCTTATTTAAAAATCAAGAATTATTTAGGCGGTCAACGATTTTCAACACCAGAAGAGGTTGTTGAACAATATAAAAAGCATATTTGTCACCATGGAGGAGTGGAATAAATGTTTTCAAAATTGGCTTATTCGTATGAAAAAGTGCATTTAAGCTAAGGGAGAATATTTTGAGAAACACTAAATTTATTTTTGATCAGTCATAGTATATTATTCTCATTCAATACAGAAATCGTTAGTGCACCCCACGTATGTGTATTTTTTTCTCTAACTAAACGAGACTAAGTTTAGTCCCTTTTGGAGGGTATTATATTTGAGGGCTATTGGCGGGCATAAAACCCAAAGTGAAAATCTCTGATTTTGGATTTCACTTTCGTCATTTCTATTAAAAATCACGTTATCTACCACCTAGTTACATGAAGTAAAATCGCAGTTTATAATAAAAAATAAAACTGTATTTCAGGGTGTCAACTAGGTACTGCCCTGCAACTGGTAGCTTCAGGATTCATAGCAGATTCCTGGGGCTGGCCGGCAATCTTCTACGTAAACGGATCACTTGGAGCCATATGGACAGTTGCTTATGTTTTCCTTGGATCAGATTCACCACAAAACTCGAAGATGATCAGCGCTAACGAACGGTTGTACATACAGAAGTCGCTGGGACAAGTCGGAGTGCAGAAAGTTATTACTTTAATTTTGAAACTCAAAGGGCATTTAAAAATTAATTTAGCAGTATAGAAACAAAATCTTGATTATGATGAAGTAAACATGCAGCTTTTTTTGTTAAAATATAAAAGCGATCTTGCTCAATACACTAAATTAATTTTTGTATGACTGATGATAACAAAATGCAGGATTTCAAAAATACAAATACGGCTATCCCAATTAGTAATTCTAATAAGATGCCAATTCAAGAGAGCTTTAGTACAGTGAAATATCTTTCGAGATTTATTTCCTCATGTGTGACCTCATCCTCCAGATGTGACCTCAATTGCGGGAATGTCATCTGGAACAACCCGACTACCTCCCCGAACGGGAGAATTCTGGAGGATCTATCTGCCATTCTCGACTTTGATGTCATCGCTCCTTCAGAGCCCACTCACTTTCAGGACAATTGTCGTCCATCTGTTTTAGATATAGCACTTTTAAAAAATGTCTCTCTCAATATAAGACTCGTACAAGTCGTACATGAGTTAGACTCCGATCACCGACCCGTAGTTCTTCACCTAGGTCAGCCTTCTGACCAGCATCCCTCCTCCGTCAAGGTGGTGGACTATGCGAAGCTAAACAGATACCTCTTGCACAATCCCTCATCCTCCAGTTTGGATAGGGTCCCAGAAGAGTTGAAATCGACAGCCGATGCCGATCTGGCGATCGATTCCCTGGTCAGCCATCTCCAAAACGCCGTCAGTAAGGCCTCGAAAGAGGTGCCAGCGGCGAATGAACGCCGCTTTATACTTCCTGCCGACGTGAGAGCGCTGATCACGGAAAAGAACGCAGCGACTCGAGCACACGATTCATACCCGACTGCGGAAAATCGTAGGCGGTTAAACTCACTTCGGAAAACGGTAAAAAGCCGCATTTCCGAAATCCGTAATGCCAGATGGGGGGCCCTACTCGAGGGTATCCAACCATCCCATCTGGCTTTCTGGAAATTAGCACGCACATTTAAATGTGACGATACAGTCCCCATGCCCCCCTTAGATCAAGGCCCCGGCAAACCTCCCGCTTTCGATAGCGCTGAAAAAGCAGAATGCCTTGCCGAGAGCCTTGAAAATCAATGCTCTCCGAACTGCGTTAACATCGATTCCGAGTTCGTAAGCTCGATAGAATCAGCGGTAACAAATTCTTTCGCGGTCCCCCCGACAGATGATTTGGACTCGGTAACGCCTGAGGAAGTTATGTCAACCATTAAAGGCCTTAAGCCTAGAAAATCACCTGGTCCCGACGGTATCAGGAACGAAGTACTCAAACTTCTTCCTGATCACCTCATAGCTCTTTTGGTCTGCATCTTCAATGTAGCCATAGCCCACTGCCATTTTCCAGCCGTCTGGAAAAAGGCCATAGTAATAGGTATTCACAAGCCCGGCAAAAAAGCGTCGCTTCCCGACAGCTATCGCCCTATCAGTCTCCTCAACACGTTAGGAAAAGTCTATGAGCGGCTCCTTCTGAACCGGCTCCAGTCAGTAGTCACAGACAAAAATCTTTTACCACCTGAGCAGTTTGGTTTTCGTGCCAAACACTCTTGTACCCACCAAGTGCACCGCTTCACGGAGCACATTCTTCAAAATTTCAACCGCGACCCAAAACCTCGTCCTACACTTGCGGTCTTCTTCGACGTCGCCAAGGCCTTCGATAAGGTCTGGCACGCTGGTTTAGTCCACAAGCTTTTGGAACTTCAAATCCCGGATAGATTAGCTAAAATCATTCACGCGTACCTCTCTGACCGGACCTTCTGCTACCGAGTAGAGGGTGCTCTCTCTGAGCCTCATCCCATACGCTCAGGTGTTCCCCAGGGTTCCATTCTGGCGCCCTCTCTATTCAACTTATATATCAGTGACCTCCCTCGCCTCCCCGAGGTAGAGGTAGGTTCCTACGCTGATGACACAGTCCTGTTTAGTTCCTCGTGGAACAGACAAACCCTCAGGCTACGAGTCCAAAAAGCCGTAGATAAGCTAGGCGAATGGTTCCGTAGATGGCGCATAGGAATTAACCCCGATAAGAGTAGCGCTATCCTCTTTCATCCCACTCAAAGATTAGTTAAAATTCCCGCTATCAAACTATTTAAAGTGGCTATCCCGTGGGCCAACCAGATCAAATATCTGGGTGTCACACTGGATAAACACCTAAATTTCAAGGCACATATCAATAGAGTGCGAAGGAAAGCCGGTATGGTCTCAAGCCGCCTGCACCCTCTCGTGTGCTCGAAGAGCAAAATGTCCCTCAGACATAAGCTCACGCTCTACAAGACTTGTATCAGACCGATCCTAACTTATAGTTCCCCAGTCTTTGCTCACATAAGTAAATTCACCCTCAATAAGTTACAAATAGTTCAGAACCGCTTTCTCAGAAGGGCGGTCGGTGCCCCTTGGTTCGCTCGGAACGTAGATCTCCATAAAGATATGGAAATACCTTCGATCGAATCATTTATAAAGTCCCTATCATATAATTATTTTGAAAAAGCGTCGAACCATTCGAACCAGCTAGTAGTGGCAGCCGCATCTCATAACCCGAATCCAGACATCCGAATGTCTAACAAATATAGACGCCCGCGCGACATTTTATCTGACCCCGATGATAAAATCACGGAAGCGAACGCGATTTTCCCGCCCGTATCTTATAACCAAGCGTGTTTGCGCCCACGCCCGAGTAATCACCGCTCGCTCCGCAGGGGGCGGGCGGCAAACTTCGCTCCCGCACACATATCTCGACCGCCTTCTCCTGCAGCGACTTGAGCCTAGGTCCGTTCCCCCTCTAGGGAGCCCTCAAGCCAGCAGCTCGCGCGATACAGTGACACTGCAATCACTAGCTACCGACATACATTCACTACACTGCATGAACACACATGCACCACACTCAGGTACATAGGTCTTGTAAGGGACCTTTTTTTTTTCTTTTTTTTTGTGGTTAGTTAGCCTCAGAAAATTTTTCAGATCACTAAATACATGTACGCGTGTCTCTTCCTCCCTCCCAGGAGGCAAGAGACATGCTTACATGCATGGTTAGTTAGCTCGAATTCGCGTAGGAATTTAGCTAGGTCGCGTATGTTGCAAATACGGCAACAGCTCAAGCCGAGGTTCGGCCACTTTGGCACCCTTGCGCATGTTGCCCAAAATTTCTCGGCTGAGTGCCTTAAGCGCTCGCCAACAAGTCCGGTGAAACTGTTAAGGCCCCCGGGCCAACAGCATAGTCAGTTCGAAAAAAAAAAAAAAAAAAAAAAAAAAAAAAAAAAAAAAAAGAGATTTATTTCCTCTTGGGGCAGCCCGACTGGTGAAATAACTCCACGCTACAGAATATCGCAGCCAAATAACCTTGTGTTGTTTTCCTGCGGTGAATTGGATTTTCAGAGCTCCTTGGGAAAGAGGGATTCAAGGTCGGCAACGCATTAGTTATTCTTTAGTAATTCAAGCGTCCATATGATACGGTAACCCCTTACCATCAGGCGGGCCGTAAGATTGTTTGCCACCTTTATTATTAAAAAAATATATTACATAATACAACAAAGCTATATACCTATTTTAAATTCTTACACAAAAGTTCTTCTGAACTTTTGGAATATCATTATACACTCATAAATTTAAAACTGCTAATTTTGAATGAAAGTTATATAAACTTGTCGAACGCTATTACTACCCACAGGTAAAAAGTCTTTAAAATATATTTTAAAACTTGAGCACTGATTGATTGACAGACAACGTACAGCTTAAATCAGTTGGTATAGAAGCATGCAAATTTCATATGATTTTTTGTTTAATTTAGAATTTGAACAAAGAATTTTTGATAATTCATCCCCCAAGGACGTTAAATAATGATTGAAATCATTTAGACAAACTAATAATTATTGTAATTTGCCGACGGGTAATCCAATCGAGCACACGGCTAGTCATTTTTTTATACAAATTGGTTTTCACAGAAAAATTAATTACAGAGATTGACGACACCATGGCTAGCGGTTTGGTCGACACCTGCTTTTATATCACTGCTTGTGGTACACTGCGGCCAGAATTGGGGATTCTGGACCCTGATGACTGAGATACCCTCTTACATGAAACAAGTTTTAGGAGTCGATATCAAAGCGGTAAGCTTTTTCTACAAGTAAAAGTCTCATTGTGAAGCAGCGTAGAAGTCGCAAAAACACCACAATCATCATATAATTGGTAAAAACCACACAGCAGTGACTCGTAAACTTGTTAGTAATTATAATACTAATCAGTAAATGGCACTTTTTTGTCATTACTAATGTCATTACTAAGCAAGGGCCCCTCGTGAGTAAACACTGGCTTAAATTATCAAATCTTCTTTAGACGTATTGGCAATTTAAAATACCAGAAATGTTATTTCCTTTTCTCATAAATTTTTAAAGTGTATAATATACATATATCGAATATAAATAATTGATGATTATTATTTCAGAATGGTTTAATATCGGCCCTTCCTTATCTAGTCATGTATCTTCTTGGCTTTCCACTTGGATTCATGTCGGATTTAATGTTAAAGAAGAAGTGGCTTAGCATAACAGCGTGCCGGAAACTAAGCAATTCTATTGGTAACTTATTTCTTCTATATGATGTATAGCTCAGGTACCTCCCGGCAATGAACACCTTCCAGGTCTGTCTGCATTGGACAATTGGAACACTACAGACATAACTACAAGTTGCTAATAATAACACACACTTACTGAGTTTAATAATGAACGGTATTTAATAATATTATAGAATACAATATAACAGGCAGAATTGATGACACGAGAATTCACGTAGTTGTAGAAATATTTTAATAATTTATGGTAATAAGTTCACCAAATCCATATAATATCTTTGGAAATTTAATAAATGTTGTCAAAAACCATATTCTTAAGTAAGAAATATATTTAGACAGTAGGTATACTTAGGTATGTATGTAACGTGTTAAGGCTTTAATATGAAGTTCGTAAGCATTTTACTGATCCTAAGGTCAATGATTATGTGAACGTTAGTGATGCCCAAGTATTTCAATACTAGAAATAAATATAAAATTGTCATTCTATCTTTTAGATCTAGTAAGACAAATAAATGTTTTAGGTTATTCTGAAACTTTATAAGCACATTACCGATTTACAGCATAATAAGTTCAAGAATCATGTTAAGCAAGTTTTATTGTCCAAAGGTAAATAGGGTATGGATTATTACGTGAATGACGGTGACGTCTGGAAGTGATTCCCTCTGTATATCCACTAAAAATAGCAGTAAGCTATTTAAAAAGAAGTTGATAACTCGGATCGAATTTCTTGCCGGTTTACGGAACCGGTAGTAGTGTTTGTCATTCAGAAGTGCATTGTTAGGGCCTAAATGAAATAAAATATTTTTTGATTTTGATAATTAATCTATGTAATACACTATCATTATAGCAATAAAAACGTTAGGTGAAGAATCACATAAAAATCCTATTTAAGTGGTAATGAGACAGAACCCTGTCATATCAAAATCCTTGTCAAAATTTATCTTTAATATGTATCACGTTTTAGGTCACTACGGACCAGCGATAGCGTTAATAGGTCTATCATATTCACCACCTGGCAATCTAACGGTGGCGGTAGCTCTTCTCACGTTTGCAGTTGGACTTAACGCTGGTCATTATACGGGATTCTTGGTAATTGATTTTATTTCAAACAACTGTAAAAATTCATCATTTGTAGATTTTAAAAATTATATCAGGAACCGAAAACGAAAGGTATTCCAGAATATTCTACATTTTGAAAACAATGTATGAGAAATTTAAATGTTTATTAAATATCGGTTATAAATATCCACTATCGTAGAGTCTTATACTCGCATGGGTCATGATTACTCGCTGAAATAACTACATTTCATGAAGTGATAGCCCAGTGCAATCAAAGTTCAATAGAGATCACCGAAAGTCATTACATTGGTTCACATTAACCATACTGAGTTGCAAAAACCACAACATACGCTTCTATATAGATGTACCAAAGTGAGTGCCTGCGAAGACTTACATATATAATACATGTTATTTACAGTTGGTACATATCGATATGGCACCAAATTTCGCGGGAACGCTGATTGGTATCACAAACGGTTTATCAAATATTCTGTCAATCATCGCACCGCTGGCCGCTGGTGTTATTTTGAAGGATGAGGTAAGGGAACACTATTCCTTACACAGTAAGTAGTCTGAATCTACTAAGAATATGTCGCGTAGACAATTAAATTGGTATAAAATACCAGAAAAGAAATATTTAAAGGTAATGGAATGAAATGCAAAATAGATTAATAAGTGTATTCCGAAGGCATTTGACAATAAGAGAGATATAAAAAAACAGAGTAAGTACCTAATTTATAGTCTATTAATATTAATAAACCTTCACTAATATAGTTAGTCCACGTAATGCACATATATCCGGACCAGGGCGGCTTGTAAAATCCGTCTTGAGATGCTTGTGTGTATAAGGATTTGGCGAACAAGCATCAGATATCCATTACTATAGCTGCATCGCCAAGACAGCTTGAATGAATGCGTCCGCCAGGTTTTCCATTAGTTTCATAATAATTGTTGGCTCTTGACAATTTTAGATGTATAGTATCAACTCCTTCGAATACCGATTACGATGCGAGGGATTTCTTGCAGTAGCAAAATAACTTTTTGTATAGTCTCCAGATATTTAATGTAACTCCAAATAATAAATTAGAATAAGAAATATAAATAAAATTATAAAAATATTATATAAAAGACTGTATGTTTTTTTCATCAGACGTCTGATCGGTAAGTCATCTTGAATGCTCTCCGAATTCAATTATTTTTAGTATCTTCTATATTTTAAATTTAAAAGATACTTTTAGCCAAAAATACAATCTTTGTATTCGGCCTTCTTATTTTATATATATACGAATGTAAAAGAAGTTTGTTATACAATATTTAAATAATGAACTACCTATAGATAAGATGCCTTCGGAAAGGACTGTAAACACAATAAATGAAATAATGAGAAATCAATAAAGTTAAAATAAATATATATAATTAAAAGCTAAAAATGATTGTTTCATTCCTTTATACAACATAACTATTAGCACAAAAGTAAAGTGATCTTGTTGACAGGTAACTATTGTGATATCGAATTAACTTTACTATAAATCACAACGTTAACACTTAAAGGACAGAGTCTTATAATAAATTACATAGTAAGTAAACAATTACATTCCCAGACGGACCCGAATGACTGGCGCAAAGTATTCTACTTATCATCTGGTATCTACATCGTCTGTAACACTTTGTTCCTTATATTCGGTAGCAGTGAGAGACAGAAGTGGAACGAACCTGAAGCCGAAGGTAAGAAAATGCCCATTAACTCTTTCAGACCTGAATAAATAATTTCACTCGTACCTATAGATGTATTTTTAGTAAGATATATAGATAAATATATATATAGTTTTTCAATATCATCGTTACCTGTATTTGTTATTATCTAGGCTTTTTAGTTTTGAATTACTGTTGTCAATCCTTATAAATAAATAGAAATATAATGATTGAGGTTTGCTGCTGTGCATGCATCACGCAAAATGAACTAGATTTTTTTATTTTACTCCTTGGATACTTGGTTCTTATAAAAAAATAATCACGATATCTTAATTCAATAAAAAGTTATTTAAGTTTTAAGAAAGTACGATTTTTAAAAGCACTAAGTGTTCTTCTGTCCTCCACGCAAGTGAAGCCGCAGGATCAGCTAATTAGTAATAAAAAATGCTGAAAAGTGATAATATATTGCGCTACAAATATTAGTATAACCATATTATATTATGTATTCTGTGGTTATAGCACTTATAGCTGATTTCTTATGTGAGTAAATCTGCGCTAGTATCTTTTTAACTTAGTAACTTCATTATATAATACTCGTATGTTCATAAAAAGGTTGCAAGACGTACCCTTAAAACGTAAATTGTTACGTCGTGCAAATTTTGACATAACCCAAAAACATGTGTTATTAGAAAAAATAAGATATTGATAAACGTTACAAAAACATTTTGCACGACAAAACCCTAAATAACTTCCTCTATACAATGATTTTTGAAAATTTTCTTATTTTTTTCTTACATCGTTAGTTTCTATGGTACTTGTAACTAGATTTTTATAAGTTTATACCCCGTACATCCAAATCTGTTCAGAAATTTAAAAGTTGGAATGAAGTTAAATGGTGGAATATTAAGAAACACATACATAAATCCTGATACATTACACTCCTTTTTTGGGCAGTCCTGTACTAACAACCCATGTGTAATTGTTCCAATAGAGGCGTTTTTGTGAAGCGATATTATGATTCGTTCTTCTATAACTTAACACATAACGTTTTTATAGAAATATATAAGTCAGAAAAGGTTCAAACTCTCTTTTCCTAGTAAAGATTTTTTTATTACTGTTTATTTTTATATCACCATATATTTTAATCATTATAAACCTTTTTTAATTATAATTAAAAAATTAAAGTTATAATAAATTATATATTTTTACAAAAAATACAACTAAGGTGGCAAACAAGCGTACAGCCTGCCTGATGGTAAGCGGTTACCGTAACCATTGGACGCTTGTTACACCAGCGGTTTCACAAGCGTATTGCCGACCTTGAATCTCCCATACCCAAGGAGTTCTGAAAACCCTACTCACCGTAGCAACACAACACAAAATTTGGATCTTCTGTAGGGTTCACCAGTCGGGCTATCCCAAGTAGAGAAAAATTAAATTTTCTCACCAACTTCTTTACCACCGTTGTGATTTGAAACGCGACGAAACGAAAAACCTACAATAAAAAGAGACAACCCTATACATCTATAGGATTTTGCCTATAATAGAATGAGATTCACTACAAGTCCTGATTTTCATGATCGTCGTCAGATTGGCCTAGTCGTGTGAGACGACCAGACTACATACGCTGTACGCAAGAGTGGTCGATAAATAGAATCACGCTGATTTAGGATATTTAAAAATAATATTTATAGAACATATTTTTTGAAGTAAAATTTCTTTAGGCGCGACTATTATTAACGTATTATATCTTAGCACGAATGGTGGTGAACGTCGGGGTGGTGGTGACCGCCAGGATGGTGGTGACCATTTAAGTTTTGCTTCAATCGCGTGTGACGCTTACACGCTTTTTTTATTGTTAATAAAAAACTGGTACTGATTTAATAATTACAAATTTAAAAATATTTCGTTTCAGATGTACCTAGAGAAAAACACGTATAGAAAAAACAAAAATAAATCCTAGATGTAAAAATGTAGATATTACCTAGATATATGCAAAAATATGTAAAAAAAATTATTTTAATAAAATACTGTTAACTTACCCTTTAGTGTTTATATTTAGTTTAAATTGCTTAAAAACATTTTATCCTATGTATAGTCATAAAACCGTTGAAAGCATTCAGTTTTTCTTACCTTTTTAAATTGGGTCATCACTTATGGATAGAAATATCAAAAACAAGAATGATGACGTTAGTCCGTGAGATTGATACCCGCAAAGCGACAATGAGTTCATCTCCAACCTTCGTTACTCAGGTAAGGTAAAATAAATCATTTTGCATTGATAAAGCTGTACCGCAGCGCAGCGCGCAGTGCCGCGCGGCTCTTTGCTTCCCCGCCCCGCCCCCCTATAAGTGAATAATAATAATCAAAAATATAATAATAAATCAGTGAATGATAAGTTTAAGTTAAAACGATTTATATTATATTGTGCGTTTACAAAATGACTACTGTAGGAGATATTGAAGTTTTAAAGCCGAGTAAGTTTGTGATGGTTTTTTTTTTAATATTCATATGTGGTATAGTGTATATGACAAAAAAGTCAAGTCGTTTGTGAGATATCCTTTGAAGCGATTGGTCCGTAATTAAATGGTTCACATAACTTTTAACACCTACCTCGTTGTTTCTAATAAAAAACTCGAAACGCGAGATTTCGGCTCCAAAAATTTATTTTTTAATTTAAACCGTGCTGAATAAAATGACTTGATCTCACCGGACGATAAGTGTTGTCAAGAGCGACGACGAACACTGGCGAGGTGAGGCTCTGTGATCGCGCTGGCCTATAGACCTGCCACGACGGATACTCAGGAAATACGATGCACCAAAACGAGTCACTATGACAGATTTGTTTGGTCGCTGTTTAGTCTCTCACAAGCCCTATCACCTGGCATTTCCTCGTTCGTAATTTTGCCAGGTGTATCGTTTGTAAGTGCGGCTGGCTTAAATGTCTTGGAACGCTATTCGAGATTCTGCGACACCACGTTTTCTGTCTAAGCCTAGAGCAATAAAAATATATAATCTAATAAAAGTTTGTCAAAGCGATCTTCTCAAGGTAATTCTACAATAATAATAACAGAGAAGTAACTTTGAATTGGTTACTTTATTTATTTAGTTTGTTTATCATATGTAGTGGCTTGAATATAATAAACTGGAATAAAAAAGCAGGTTATGCATTCTAATAAGAAAAATTAAAAATTGACCAGGAGCAGTGCTCGGAGTCCGGCATGTCCAGGTGTTCATGCTGTTCCTCGCCATGCTGCTCTCCTACAGCATGCGAGTTAACATGAGCATGGCTATAGTCGCCATGACAGACGGTTCCAATGATAATGTGAGTATGAAATTTCTTAACTGTTATAATAGACTGGTATTTGGTCATATGATGTTCAGTGACTATGTTAGATCACTGCGGGAACAGCAGAATACAATCTACAACAAGAGACTTCGTGTATCACTAAAGAATACTTTGGAGCAAATGATATCTTAATTTTTCCTTGCCAATACATCCTTGACAATTTAATATATGTTTGCAAATACTTAGGTAGGCCAGTTTTTGCAATGACCGGCATAGTCTTAATACTACAAATAGAGACAAATTGGTCAACCCATTTTTTAAACTCTGTAGCACCAATAAAAGTTTTATTGCGTTAAGTTCCTGAGTGCATGACCGGTTTGCCCAAAAATATGTTGAAGGAACATGGAAAAAGGGTTTTACTGTCAAAAGGTTATTATTATAGGGTACATTATTACGTAAATGACAGTGATGTCTGGAAATAGCTCCCTCTGTGTACATTATAACATTACATATTTACACAATACAAAAAAATGATTGAGTTTCTTGCTGGCTCTTCTGAATTTAACTGGGATGTTTTTCAAATAGAATTTTAACGTTCACGAGTCCCTTCTTACAACCTAAGGTGAATAAATAATTTTTGATTTTGATGAGCTCAAAGGTTAGACTCACGAAATATAGAAGGTTTTAGAGTATCTTAGTAAGAGATTCGATACAAATTTAAAAGAAAATTTCCATATTTTACGAGTTTTTAGGATACTAATGCTTATTTGGAAAAACAATAAAATTATAAAAGAAAATTTTATTCAGTCGTTACCACAGTAATGGATTTAATACAGATTCAGAGTAATATTGATGTTCTTAGAAAGAATCGATAGCATAGATATGTTGGAAAACGAGTATGTAATAAGCTGAAGAGATGTAGATACACACGTACAGGCACACGTCTTATACAATGTTGATAAATATTTTCAGACACTGTCAACTGCCGACTGACTCAAACGTAGGTAAAGTGTGTGACCATTATGATATTGAATTTGAAGTGATGATGAGATAATAAAATAATATATTCAGCAAGTCACCACTTTTTGTTGTTGTTGAAACTACCAGAAATCATTGACAGTTGCTTGCTTAAAACTTTTCCATTTATGATTATTAGAAGCGAACACTAAATATGCTACGGTTACATTAGAATGTCTCGCTTCGCCAAAACCTCCAGAACTTTATGTAATTTGCATTATATCCTGCGTTTTTTCAGATTTTATGCTATGTTGCTTCACTTGTGTGGGTACACTGATTTCACTTTATACCGATAATTTAAAGCTCTAGTTCATCGCATTGTTCATTATAAGGGCTAAGCAGAAATTTGGACAATAAATTTAAAATCCCTAGCAGACAAGATAAACTTGATATCTTTATGAATGATTGTTAAGCACTCGAGATAACTTATCATTTTTAATATGACACTAGGGATTGGAAATACCGAAACATTGAAAAACAGCAATTGAAAGTTTATGTAAAAGATTACTGTTGACATAGGTGATAAAAAATCCTCTTGAACATATCGTTTAGATAAAACTTTGTAACAAATTTTCCTGTAAGAAAAGAAATAATCGCTATGAACGATATGACACGTTCAACAATACTGTAATATTAACGTGACTTCAGCATGGATTTTAAGTAAATAATTAGATAGCAATGCATATACGAAAAGTATTTTACTATGGAAATTATTTCAGTCTACCCACCGACAACCCGTGACGGTAGAAATACATAAAGTTTTTATGATTTACAGTCTTTTGATTGGAGCGTCAAAATTCAAAGTACGATCCTATCTTCCTTCTTCTGGGGATACGTTGTACTACAAATACCTAGTGGTGAACTCGCAGCAAAGTTTGGAGGGACTATCCTTATTACTCTGTGCGTCTCCATCAATGCTGCCGTCTCCCTTCTTATACCAATTGGTGGATATTATGTAAGCTTGATACTCATTTTAACATTCGAATTTATGAAATTGCTTGAATTGAATTAAACTAAATGAACTATAATATATTCCAGGGAGGCTGGCAAGTTATCTGTGCGTGTCGTGTTATGCAGGGTCTTTCTCAAGGTTTCCTTTTCCCTTCCATACACAATCTTATAGGTAAATGGGTTCCTTTAGAAGAAAAGAGCCGACTGGGAACAATTATATATTCTGGTAAGTGAAACAAACTTGTGTGTTACTTATTAAGAAGTCATAAATTATACAACCTACTTAAAATGCAGACTAAATTAAATCATATGTAACAGTTCATTATATTTTTTTTGATAAAACATGTAACTTGAAATGATCTCTGATAATATTGTTAGTCGAGGATAAAGGAAAAAATCACAAGCGTACATCAATAAAAAGGAAATAAAATCATAGCGCAATGACTAATAAGAATCCATTAAAACAATAAGATTCTTTATAATAAGAACTCCGTAAGGCCGCAACCAATTATTTTCATGAATAGAATTCGTTCAATAAAATGGTCCATCTTAATTCACAACAAAACTATTTTATAATAATTACTAGGATCTCAGATGGGTACGGCCTTGCAGCTAGTTGCTTCAGGATATCTAGCGGATTATTGGGGCTGGCCGGCCATCTTCTACGCGAATGGTATTATTGGAGCGATATGGACAGTCGCGTACGTGTTTCTTGGTTCAGACTCCCCTCAAAAGTCAACGATGATCAGTGCCGAGGAACGTTTATATATTCAAACATCGTTGGGACAAACTGGAAAACAAAAGGTTACAAATATATATCGATGTATCTTCTATATCGTAACTGATGATAATGATGGCACATATAAATTTTATTGAATTTAATCAAATTTTGTCTTGATCAGATTAAGAAATAAGTATTCAAATTAAAATTGCGCAATGCATAATGACTTCATAACAATAGAATTAATAAATGGCATATGGGAGGAAGACTTCAAATTTAATTTAATTAAATACAATATATGTAAAAAAAATAAACATTTTATCTCAGAGTCTACCAACACCGTGGAAATCAATATGGACATCTTTACCGTTCATATCTTTGATTGTTGCGCACTGCGGACAGAACTGGGGCTTTTGGACGCTGATGACTGAGATGCCTTCATATATGAATCAAGTTTTAGGAGTCGACATAAAAGCTGTAAGTATGTACTACATTAAAATAAATTAATAGCGTCTATAGATATTGTATTTTAATTTAGCATCTGGATGAAATATATAAACCATATTTAATGGTTTATAAAACATTCTAATACCTTACTTCTTTGTCGTACGGTGAAACTGTGGAACCGTCTCCCAGCCAATGTGTTCCCTCCTTCTTACGACATCAGGTCCTTCAAGCATAACGTGAAGAGATATTTATGCAGGCCGGCATGACAGCGGCGACTACCGTTGGATTGCCAATCTCTCGGTGAATGTCGTTGAGTTTGGATTGTACAGTGATTACCATGAGAGAATGTACCGTCAATTTTGCTGAAATACTACATAAAACCTTATTTTATTACTTTTTTCAAGATGACTCCTGTAAGAAATTGTATACAATAAATATCCACAAAGTAACTTGTTTATCAATCAAGTTAATTTTCATTATGAAATATACTTGATCTTGATCGTCCTTGATCGGCGTGATATCGAATCCCTACAATAAGCCTGAGCAGCGTTAGAAGGAAAACATCGTGATGAAATCATAGCATGGTGGTAACACATTTTTAATGCTCGCCTGGGCTAGTTGGGTACAATCCTCAAGTTGAAAATCTGCCGCCAAGCAGCTATAGGTGTTTTTCGGAAGCTGCACTTGAGAGGCAGTCCTTCCACTAAGATTAACCATGTTGAACCACACCGTAATTTAACATCAGGTAAGATAGTAAAGATGAAATATTTTAAAAATATATATTAATTATTAATTATTGTATTTTGCCACAGAATGGATTGATGTCAGCCTTACCATATCTAGCGATGTATATTCTTAGCTTCCCAATGGGTTTCATATCAGACTATATACTGAAAAAGAAATGGTTGAGTATCACAGCTAGTAGGAAGTTGAGTAATTCGATCGGTAAGACCTTATTATTCTCATCATCTATAATAGTATAATGAAGCGGAAGAGTTTTTTGTTTAATTGTTAAAACACGCTAATCTCTGAAAATACAAGTCGGATTTAACAATTTATATATATAAAAATTATGAGATAGCCAGATTCACGAGGAATAGTATAGGCTATATAGCATTAGAATACACCTATCAACTAGCCTTAAATATTGATTTTTGTTAACTAAATCGAAAAAAACAGCGCACCCGAACTGCTTTATCCGCGTGCGCTGGCATAATGGTTAGTGATACGTAAATACAATGTTCTACAAAAATATTGCTCCTTAGTACATATAAAAAAGTCCCCGATACTATATGCCTATCTCTTATACATAAGCGACAATAAGGTAATTTATGACAGGCGTTTATTGATGAGCATTATTATTAGGCATGACATATTAATCCTTACAAACGAAAGTTACTTCATGATCAAGACAATTTTATGAAGATAAATTTTGCCCTTTTTAGCTTTTTTTTGGATGTATAATAGTTTGGGAGGTAATGAAAAGTTAAAATCATTCAACACTCGGCTCGGGTATGACTATATGTGTAAGTAGTGTTACGAACGAGCCGTGTGAGTTGTGACGCACAACCTTGGCCGCCCGATAAAAATATTGTCTCCATCAACAGTTTCTTTTAAATTATACGCGGGTGAAACCGCGGGGCACAGTTAGTTATTCTATAAAATATCATTTATGTTGTTATTGATTATGTTATAGTTAACAGAACATAATAATTTTTCAAGCCAGAATAATTTTATATTCTTACTATTGACTAATAAATCCATAGGTTAATATGGTACAGACGTACGTGTAAAACTTTCAGATAAAATGATCTTAGCAGGTAGATAAATGTGATTTCAAAAGTTGCAAGTATATAAAATAATTACAGAGTATTTCCTTAAGAACGTTTTTTTTTTTTAAATTAGTGTTGACTTAATATTATTTCAGGCCAGTACGGACCAGCCATAGCTTTAATAGGTCTATCTTACTCGCCTGTTGGTAACGTTCCGGTAGCGGTTGCGCTTCTAACACTTGTTGTCGGCATCAATGCTGGTCATTACACCGGATATTTGGTAAGAAAGCACTTATATTCCATATGATACATTATTCAACATAGAGCTGGGCGACAACACAATGGTGTCTCTTACATATTGCTTTCCTCGAAACAAAACTTTTCAACAGTTTATTGAACCATTTTACTAACCGTGCTATATTCAACTCATCAAACAATTAAAAAAAGTAAAATGCTGTTTTTATGTTGCTTTCCCATAAATCAGATTTACAATGTAACAGATAAAGTAAATTTTAATGTTTATTATTTCGTTGAATTTATTTTTGTTAATATTTCTTAACTTTTGTAAATATATATTTAAAATTCTTATTTAATTTATTCCCTTTGAATCTATTCCAGTTAGTTCACATAGATATGGCTCCCAATTTCGCCGGCACAATGATGGGAATCACCAACTGCTTTGCGAACCTGATATCAATTTTTGCTCCAATTGCTGCCGGGTTCATACTTAAAGATGACGTAAGTTATCCTATTTTCATATTCTAGCATAAACTGAGAATACAGTTAGAGATGGAAAACATCGTATGTTGTTGCAGTACCATAGTATGTCGGAAAAATACAGAGTTATGAAATCACTAATACGTTGCGTCGTGGGCTAGCGTGGCGATTAAACCTGAGCCTTCCCTTTTCCCAGCAGTGGGACACTTACAGGTTTATATTATTATTTACTTATTTCAGTTAGGGAAAGTTTGACCAAGAAATATAATTATAACTGCCACACCACGTCTACTGCAGTACCGAGTAGGGCCGCATACGATGCGCGGCGCGGTATCACGACGATGCGGACACATGTCGGTAAGTGGCTAGCCACAAACCATAGCACGCAACTGCTCTGTTCGCGACCAAAACCCGCTCACACCTGAACTTACCAGGCGTGAGGATAGGCGAAACAATGCACGGTATGCGCGTAATATACTCTATATTACGCGGTGGCGTGACGTAGTGGACCCGGATGCTGGCGCGCTGGCGGGAGAAGATACACAAACAATACACGAGCACATACATTAAACACCTATATTCTAGAAACAGAAACTTCGTTATTTACATTATGTACAGTGCTCCAGTGCTTCGGACGCCGTAATATTTCTTGAGAATGTTTTGCTGTTTCCTCAAAGTTTCTTCAGAGTGTTCTTACTTCAGTTGCGATTGACATTCTGGCGGGGCCGTTTTTCTTTTCTAACTGACTACACTGTTAGCCGTAAGGTCCTTGTTTTTACAGTTTCACCGGGTATGGGGGCGAGCGCTTAAGGCACTCAGCCTCGAAAACTAGGCAACAAACTACAAGGGTGCCAAAGTGACCTAACCTCGGCTTGGCGTTTTTGCTGATCATGCGAAAAAGTCGCGATGTGACTAAATCTCTATCCATAGAATTTGGAACTAACTAACTATACATATATACATATTCTTGCCTTCTGAGAAGAAGCAAGGAACATGTGTATATGTATTTTATGATTTGGCAATTTTTGTGTAAACTACCGAGCCAAAAAATAAAAAAAGGTGCCTTACAAAACCTATGTACCTGAGTGGTGTGAATGTGTGTGTAGGAATGCAGTGTAATGACTGTATGTTAGTAGCTAGTGAATGCAGTGTCACTGTATCGCACGAGCGGCTGCTTAGCTTAAGGGCTCCATGCCGATCTTATACATGTATTTAGTGATCTGAAAATTTTTTAAGGCTAACTAACCAAAAAAAAAGAAAAAATAGATCCTTTACAGAACCTATATACCAGAGTGTAAGGCATGTGTGTTCATACAGTGTAATGAATGTATGTCGGTAGCTAGTGATTGCAGTGTCACTGTATCGCGCGAGCAGCTGGCTTGAGGGCTCCCTAGCGGGGGAACGGACCTAGGCTCAAGTCGCTGCAGGAGAGGGCGGTCGAGACATGTATGCGGGAGTGAAGTTAACCGTCCGCTTTCTGCGGAGCGAGCGGTGATTACCCGGGCTGGGCGCAAACACGCTTGGTTGTTAGAGACATGGCGGGGCGGGGCTTGTTTTTTTCGGGCTTGAGGGCGAGCGCTTAAGGCACTCAGCCACGAAAGCATGCAACAAGCTCCGAGGGTGCCAAAGTGGCCGAACCTCGGCTCGGGCTGTTGCAGAGATTGCAAGCATATCGCGATCTGTCTAACGCCCTAGCACTCGAACTATATAACTATACATATATACATATACATGTCTGGGAGGAGGGTAAGATGGCGGGGCCCCTTTTTTTTTTTTTTTTTTTTCGAACTGACTACACTGTTAGCCTGAGGGGCCCTGAAGCCTTTACGGCTTTTACAGCTTTACCGGGCTTGGGGGCGAGCGCTTAGGGCACTCAGCCACGAAAGCTAAGCAACAACATCCGAGGGTGCCAAAGTGGCCGAACCTCGGCTCGGACTGTTGCGCGTATGCAATTAAGTCGCGATCTGACTAGGGCGGGGCCCCGTTCCAGCGCGACATTTATACCCGTGGACCCGTGTGTAAGTGAAACGGGCGACGATGTCTCTTCCCCTCTCTCTCTAATTTCTTATAAACTATAAATTCTAATTGAAATGTTATCAGATCCTAACTAGAAACTAATTAGAATACCAAATATCATTAAGTCAAATACATTTTAACAATTTAGTTTACTAAACTTCACAAGTATTAAACATCAACACAATATAACTCGTTAAACTTGTTATACGAGTATACCTACTGGTATTAAAACTATTAGAACACTAAATATTGTTCATTTAAACATAATTGGATAATATAAAACCGTTAAAACTATCAATTCTAACATAGACATACAATAAGAAGATTACGACTCAAAACACATCGAAGTTTCACACTAAATCATTATGTACGTCTATCAGTTTATAACTTAAATATATAGATGTCGCTACTCATTTAACACATTAGAGTAAACATTTACTCTTACACGTCGCACCTAGTCGCGTCTACACCTATTCGTATTATACGTCGCTAAGAATTATGTAACCGTTAATATTATATTGTTACGGTTTGAATAAGAAGAAAATAGAAAAATAATCACCGTTCTCGATGTCAAGAAGCGTCCGGAATGTACCCGTAAAAACGTGTATTAGTCATAGTGTAGTCGTGTGTCGTGTAGTCATAGATTCAATGACACACATAGAAAGTCTTATTGCTTCAACTGTCAACAAACAATGGGCCATAAATCAAACGTTCCCTTCGTTTTAAAAGCGATGACGTAAGTTCTTTACAACGAGTTAAGAGTTTAGAGACCTCCTAAAGATTTCAGGATTCAAACCTTTGGATATATAAGGGAGCCGTGTCGTGAATCGCGGCACCTAAGCCCGGGTAAAGCTGTAAAAGCCGTTTGAGGCTTCAGGGCCCTTATGTGTAACAGTATAGGCAGTTCGAAAAAAAAAATGGGTCGCGGCAGTTATAAACTCGAAAGCGAAATGGCAACAAGATGCGAAATAAGAGAGAAACATACAGTCTTACACTGTGAGTACGTACATACAGGTTTATTCTGTGAGTATATTCGGTGGGCGATATATGCGTTTGTTTTTTTTTTATTATTTGAGTACGAATAAATTGCTTTCGTGTGACACTACGGCATTACATTACCCATGGGCGTAAGAATACAAAAGCTAATTTTCGACAAATATAAATCATTGCAAATAACTATTTACTAGTCCAAGAGTTTAATCTAAATCTAAATATGACTTCATATTTAGAGCTACAATGATTACATTCACTGTATATTTTCGCATAAAATAGATAAACTTGATTTTCGAAAAGTTTTTTTTTTACAACTATGGTGGCAAACAAGTGTGCGACCCGCTTAATGGTAAACGGTTACCGTAGCCTATTGACGCTTGTAATACCATAGGTATCGCTAGTATGTTGCCAACCTTGAACCTCCGTTCGCTAAGGAGCTCTGGAAACCATAATCACCGCAGGAACACTTGACAAGGCCATTTGGTTGAAATCTTCTTTAAGGTGGAGTTATTTATTTGAACTCATCATGCACCAGTAACTGTTACCAACCGCAGATCAGAACACTACTTGAGAAAAGAGTATAGCTGAGTCGCTTCCTCATTCGACCACTGCTTAGGGTTTAATCATCGTAACATATTCTACCACATTAATTCTCAGTTCCTATGATGTGCTGTTATTTTTCATGTAGATTTTAATAGTAAACTATTTCTTTGGTTTCCATTTCAGACAAACCCAGAGGAGTGGCGCAATGTGTTCTACTTGTCGTCGGCTGTGTACATCGCCTGTAATACTTTCTTCGTGTTATTTGGCTCTAGTGAGAGGCAGCCGTGGAATGAACCAAACGATGGTAAAAAATAACAACATTCTTAATGACTAATGTGGGAAGCTTCTTCTATATTATATATATTTTCTGGTGTAATTAGCAGTAACAATTAGTTTGTTAGGGTGTAAGTGGTGTCATATCCTACAGAACTGAGACACCCGAGCTAAACTCACCTACACGTGTATACACTCTTCCTTTGTCTGCTGGCTGTCATTTAAGAACGGTTGTTAATTCTCAAGGCAATCAAAAATTCATGACGACCGTTCCCGTTGGTAGTAGGGACAGGTTTCGACATACACAACCCTTCAACTGGTAATTCCAGGGTGCAATTTGAGGTTGAAGTATTGCAGCCCAACTATAGTTGTCCAGAACCTGGGTTCATCAACATAAAGACCAATAAGTTCTTCGACCCGCGGTGTTCTCTTTTGATAACATCTTTACGTTGCATCTTTGCCGAGGAACGACCAGATCATCCGACCACTAGAACGAGGACATGAACCTCCACTATCCTCTATAGTATATATACTTATGTATTTATTTTAATTGTATTTAAATTCCTTTTTAGTGTTCCGGAGTTAACAAAGAGCCCCTATAGTTTTCGCTATGTCCGTCTGTCTATCCGCGATTTAGCTCAGAGGTTCTCCCAAGCCCGGTGAAGCTGTAAAAGCCGTAAAGGCTCCAGGGCCCCTAAGGCTAACAGTATAGTCAGTTCGAAAAAGAAAATACAGAGGTTCTTAGTATTAGTTTTAATTGTTTAATTTATAATATACTCTCTTTTGTCTCGTTTCTTATTAATTCATTTCTAAACTTATCGCCTGCGACTTGACAAGATCTCGGGACAGCTTAAAAGTAAAGTTCTTTTGGAGAAAACAATAACATTGCTGCATAATTTAGCTCAGTTTTCAATTAATATGAACCGTGTCATAGCCAATTAGGTAGACCTTTCATTTTAAGTATCTACTTGTATAGTTCTTACTTACAAATTGCAATGAATTCATTAACAGATTACAGATTATCCACAGATCTTGTCGATTTTAAGAATTCATTATAGTAAAAGGTTTATTTTCTTTACAGATGCAGAATCAGAAAAAAAAGCTGAAAAACCCTAGTTTATAAGTATAGTTTGTAAATTTTGTACAGACCGAAAATAAAAATAAATACTTATTTTAATATTAGAGTCCATGGTTTGATTCGGAGTGGCAATTATAATTTAAGTGGCATTCCAATGTGTGTTTTATCATTACATTGGAATATTACAAATTTGGTAGAACTGTCCGCTGTAATTAAACGATCATGCATACATACTCAATGTAAATGTATATTTTTCAATTTCCCTGCGTTATATAATCTCTACGTGAATAACAGTAATAAAGATTTACAAGCGATGGTGAATATTATGAATGATGCTTTGGAAAGAAAGGGAATGAAAGTGAACGCAAAGAAGACTAAAGTTATGGTATTTGAAAAGGAAGAGAGCATGACAGAAGTATGTATCCGGATTGGTGGCGATAAACTAGAGCAAGTGAATGATTTTTTTTATTTGGGATCAATGTTTACTAATGATGGAAAGTGTGAAAGTGATATTGAAAGGAGAGTTAATGCTGGTAATAAGGTGAATGGGGCGTTGCATGCCTTTATGAACAGCCAGAAAATTTCTAAAAAAGCTCGCCTGGCTATACATGGAGCAGTGTTAGTTCCAACACTCATGTACGGAAGCGAAAGCGGGGTGTGGCAGAAATAAACATGAAAGTAGAATAAATGCAGTAGAAATGAGAGCGCTAAGAAGTATGATAGGAGTGAAATTGAGTGACAGGATAAGAAATAGTCTAATAAGAGAACGTTGTGGTGTTAAAGAAGATATAGTGACACGGATTGAGAAAGGGATTCTTAGATCGTTTGGGCATATAGAGAGGATGAATGATAGAAGATTGACTAGACAGATTTATAAGATGAGTGTAATTGGGAACGTTGGAAGAGGAAGGCCTAGACGGACGATCCACAATCAAATCGGGGAACGTTTTGAAGAAAGGTCAGGTTAAGAGTACCTACTCTAAACCGACGAGCATGCATGAAAAGATTGATGAATGTTGAAGAAGCGAAAGTTGTATGTCAGGATCGTAGCAAGTGGACGGACGTTGTCTCTGCCTACCCCGATGGGAAAGAGGCGTGATTTATGTATGTATGTATAATACAGTATAGCAATATTTTATTTACTGCTTCTACGAATTGCATACATTTCAAACGCACCCTAAAACCCTACTACACATTCGATAAGATCTTTGAGCGAAGTACCCTTCTTACACGGCTCTCGAAGGCCACGTTTAAGGCTCTCGACGCAAGAGAATGGAAATATTTATTTTTATATAACTCGAGCATTCACGAAACGGGTCTCATCTCCTCGCTGAAGCTATTTCATTTTTAAAACCGTCTGAAAGTGTTTCGCCTTAGTTAAACGTCGCGAAACAGTTGCAAATTTTAATTGAAAATTTTACCAAACAATTTTGTTTAATCGCTTGCATCTTGTTTTATAATATTATTTTAATTTATAGCTAATAATATCTTTAAGGGTGTATGCATAGATTAATGATTAGTTTCCGCGCCGCTTCAACTAGACACCGTCAACATACTATAAAATAGCGCAGTTGAATACAGCGATATAATTTACTATTATTTAAGAATAACAAGTTATTATCTCTCCAAACAACACCCAGCCACTCGCAGCCCCGATGCCATAATCTTTGTTATTAATGTTGGTCCATCCGCTGCACAGTTCCGTATTGTATGATAGATAAATAGCTAATTATATATTATCAAGTTTCTGAAGGCATGGATTCTTTTTCTGTAATTGCTTAATTAATTATTTGTATCAGGTACATTTCAATATTTTTTTTAATGTTTTTAGATTATTATTATGATTAATTCTTTAGTTATTCTAGTTATTTTATTTAGACTATAAACTTGAATCAGGTTTTATTTTTTGTTCTGATTAAGATTTAATAACCTCAATATTAAGGTACGATAGAAGACATTCATATTATTAAAAGAATTTGAAAGCCTGTATTGCTCCAAGACTAATGATCCACACACACTCTGGGTAAAAAAAGTCTTGTTTCAATAAGTATCACATAAATCTAGTACATCGTGTGCCTTAAATCACTCATAGTGGTGTATCGCAAATTTATCGAAATTCTACCATAATCGAAATCGCGTATTACTGTACGGCCAGTAAAATCGTTATAGTTTCACTGTTAACAGTTGTGGGTTTTGGCGGGCGTCCAGATTAATTATTTGTTGAAATCTGCTTGATTTTCGCTTGATTTCATTTTAATAACGATTACACTTTACGAAGTCAGTTGATTGATCTCCCTTCGATATAGTTAACCCGTTTAGATTTCAATATGAACTCGCTACATATTAGTTGTAATGGTTAAACATTTAAGTTAGTTCATATTTTTTACTGTTCAATTAATATTTGTCCCAAAATAACAGTTCTTAAATAACAGTGTGCACAATTAGTGTTATTCTTTTAGATTGAAAAGGATATTAGGTTTCAAAGAGCTGATTCCATAACCGGTAGATGCATCTATCTAACAAATTTTGTGAGTGGAAGTACCATAATTAGGTTTCACTGTGTTGTTTTCTCTAGAGAAATTTAAAGCTAACTTTAAGACTTCCAAGTTTTTAAAAAATGATGCATGTACTGCTTTATGAAACAAATTTATGTGTATTGTAAAATTATTTTACATATATATATATATATATATATATATATATATATATATATATATATTCAGCTGATGTCAACTCATAGTCAGGAAGCTAAAGAATCACGAGACACAACAAAAACAAATGCGAGAACAAAATTAAACTTTTAATCCAACACCGTGATGATATTCCAGAGACAGGTTGATTTAATTGAATAGCGAGGCAGAGGAGCGAATGCAAACACGATGAGCAAACTGTATGAACAACTCGGCTGCGAACTAACTCAGATATGAGGTTATTTCTGCATTTCATTAATATAATGGATTCAATGAAATCGATTGTGTTTTCAGATTGGACTCGAATTTTTTATTATACTATAAGTCTGCCTCAATTTCAATTCAAATTGATAGCACAAGTTTGAATCCTACTGTTTTTTAGAGAATACATGTAGATGTCGCTGGAGGTAGGAGTGTGTTGTATGTGATTGATGACTTATTATGCAACAAGGGAGTAGTAGGTGCTTAAACCAGCACAAGAAACGAAGAACACTAATCACGATGATACCTTTAAGTTTAGGTCAATTTTAAAATTGCTCATCGACGCAGTATTGAAGAAATATCTGCCGAGCCACATGAACTATAACTAAAAAGTATTAAATTAATAGCAGAATATAATCGCGCTTACTACGTAAGCTACGTACTATGCAACCATCACACAAATTGTAATAATTCGCTTCAACACATGGTGTTTCCAAATCAACCAACTAACATTACTACACTATAGATTTAAGAATGGTAGATACTGTTCAAGGTTCGACTGCGGGAGCACTACCGCCTCACCGCATTATTTCTGCCGCCAAGTAGGAGTGCTCGTACCACAGTGTTTCGCGACGAAGGGTGTGAAGGAGTAACAACCTATTAATAACTGGCCTCAGTTAGGTAACCGGTTGTTATAAGGTTAGATATAAGAAGCTATAAGCTGCAGTACTCACTTAACTTCAGGTGGTTTAAACGCCTGTTTGCAACTTCACGCCACTAAAAAATAAACTACAAGTCTTCGGTGTGGTTTTTGCCGATTAATATGGCAACGGCTGCTATCTGTAGATTAATCAATAATGATCATTGTTGTTATTTTTACAGTATAGTTACTATCAGATTTATTGAAGAAATTTAGTCGAGCCACAGCAAAAACAAAAGTAGAGGAAATGTAAATAAACACTTATAAATAAAGAAAAATAACTTTTCTTCTAACAGACATTATAATAAATATTTATCGCACTAACACCTCTAATAGAGCCCATTAATAACAAAAAGCATTTCTGTTGTCACCTTTATCTCTGTCGCAAATGTCTCCTGATTTCTCACTTCTGAAATTACATTTCACAATTTTCCTCATTCCGAACGTTTCCCTTAATTTACCTCTTACACAATTTTATTGTTAAGTATTATTTTAACGTTTACCGTGAAAATATCATCAACAATATAAATGAATATTACATTTCCTTTGTTAAATATTCACATTTTCTAAAGTTCCTACAGTTTGCTTTTTAATTAAAATATGTACATTTATATTATTGGTAATTGAGGCGTTGAAAGCATGTTTTTTCTTTTTTCTGATGTGACAACATAATTCGATCAATCAAATAAAAATATCTAGATATCTACGTAAACTTTAAAAGTAAAACAGTGAAAAATAATGGCTGAGTGGTAGCGTGTAAGGACAACGCCTTGATCGGCATGATATCGAATCCCTACAATAAGCCTGAGCTTTCGGTGAAAGAAAACATCGTGATGAAACCATAGTATGGTGGTAGCGCTCTTTCTAATGCCCGCCTGGCTAGCTACCACCCTCAATTTGAAAATCTTACACCAACCACCGATAGGTGTGTGTCGACAGCTGCACTTGAGAGTCAGCCCTTTTACTAGGTTTAGCGTGTTACTATCATGGGCCAAATCGTCACTTAAGATCAGATAAAATTGTGGCTAAAAGCTAAACGTATAAACAATACAAAAATAAAACTAAATACAAAATATCATACAAATCGTTAAAGCCGTTTTTGAGAAACCAATTAAGTACACAACAAATCATTTTCAACAAATTTGACATTTCAGTTTGCTCATTTAATTTTTGAATTAAAAAGATAACATAATACGTAAATCATTTTGAAATTATTCATAACTTATAATTACATACTGAATATTTAGTATTAGCACAGATGGAAATATAAACATGAGTGAAGGCGAAGTCCTAAGGAGTGCGACGCAATTTACTTTTCTTTGAAGCAGAGCGATGCAGCGGGGAATGCGCACTTCGTTTAACGGAATTATTTGACATAGACGATTCTCGATTCAAATTGCAACTTTGTATTTATTTGAACAGATTCAAAGTAAAAATAAACATTTTGTTACGGATTTTTCTTTAGTTTCACAACTAGATGACTGAAACATACACATAAACTGTGTGAACAAATGTTGTTCCCTATATCTCTAACGGAAATCAGAGTATTGTGTACATTATTTATTTATTTAAGCTTCCGACTTTATTCACTCTTTCCCTACTTCCCAACATTATATTTTGCGCTATTTCAATCTGTTCCCTAACTCTATGCACTCCCATTTTAGTACAATCCTTATTCCAATACATTTTTACATTTATATCTTACGCCTATACATATTCATTATTAGTTATATTACTTCCATAATCAATTTTGTCACTTAAGTTAAAATATAATCGTTTATATTCTATTTCAATTATGTTTAAATTAAATTCTATCACTTTATGGTTTAAGATATTTTTTCTTTCTCTAAGAATATACATTTTTCTTTACAGAACAAATTACAGCTAAAATTGAAAAATTCAGCTTAACCAGTGTATATTACATTACATTTTTAAGTAGGTACTTTGAATTGATTGAACAAACAGTGTATCTAGAAAAGGCGGATTCTATTACGTATTGGAGCGTTAGGAATTAGTTGCTATCATAATTTCTAACATGGGATTTTTATATTGGAGCTGTAAAATATTCAGAGCAATTCAGCTAAACTGTTAACTTATTTATGTACTAGCATCCGTCCGTTACTTCATGGGTGTTAATTATAATATAAAAACTAATATTATATTAATTAGTTGCTATAATTTTTATTTATTCGCGTATTCGGTGGAGCTGTTTTAAATGTATATTTGATTGTTCTTTGTGATATAATTTTTCAAGTTTTTTTATATAGTTAATATGTTTGAATGTGTTTAATACTGTTAGGTAACTTATTACATATTTTAGCGCCTTCGTAAACAATATTCTTAATAACGTAGTTAGCCCGTGGAGCTTGTAAAGAAATATTGTTGGCATATCTCATTGATTTACTCTGATGTTGTCCTTGTTTAGTACAGTTTTGATCGCTTAATTTAATTTAATCGTTTGTAAATGTCCCCGTAATTATATATTTATGTTCATCTTTCATATATTGATGTTCGTAATTGTCTTGTCAGGTTCATATGCTCTTACATTACTATTCCATTTATACTACCCATCTTTTGTGTCTGTGGAAAACCCTTGGTACCATTTTTTTAATTTATTTGTTATGTAATGTTAATATTGCTGATTCTTTCTCAAAGATTAGCAATTAAATGTTTCTATATACTTGCGACTAGCTACTGGTTATTAAATGTATAAACTTTAAATATATATAAATTAATTGATCATTCTAGCTCATGGCTATCTATAAGCAATTTTAACGTGAGCATGAATTCTAGGTCATTCTCAAATATGTTTAACACTAAATATATTATCAGTGTAACATTAAGCAATATTAAACGCAAAAATGTAAATTGTTTAACCAGTTTATATTCACCATATAGACAATTGAATGTAAATGTTCTAGCATGAACCAAATTTATTATTTACTTTTTATATTATTCATAACCTTTGCAATTAACACAAGTAGAGTTCTAAACTACGCTCATGACGTTTATGTCGGCTGAGAATGTCTAACTAACTTGGCTCGTTAGTGTTCATTTAGATACGTACTCGGTACAAACGACTTCCCAGCCAAAGGAAATGCATTAAATCACTTCCATAGAGGTGAATATGTCAGACGTCTCCGGGATGAACTGCAAAATGTGGGAGCGAGCACACAAATTTAAATTATGTCGTATTGTAAGTACTGTATATGCGGTATGCGGTATGCGCTATTTTCCAGGCTTTGTTTGGGATCAAGCAAAAAATTGGGAAAAGGAACCATAACAAAAGTTCTATACCGAGTTGGAAACGAGAATAATCCCAGTATCAATATATGGATATTATTGCCTCGAAATGAAGTCATAACAGTATAATAAACTGAAATGATGGCAACGTTTATCCATGTTAAATATTTTAATTATCTTAAACAAATAATAGTGATAGTCTTAAGGCTTTATTATTTATGCAATTACTTTATAACAATTAACTATAGGATTAGTAGGTAATTATAATGAAAATGGTAAATAAATTATAAATCCGTTATAAGGAAAAAAATTAAAACTATTTGAATATTACAGTGTATGTCCAAGAAGATTTTAAATATTATAATGTAATTATTGTCGGTTTATTGTTTTTGAAGTTTATCGAGAGATGGCGACATGTGCACGCCGGGTACAGTAAAGAACGCGCCCATGTCTATTTATATTAATAAATCTATAGTTCTGTCCGAATATTTGTTTTCCTTTCCTGAAAGACTAGAAGATATGAAGAATATGCCATTAAAAACAATTTTTATCTAACTGTCTGTCCGGATTTAATTCAAAAACTGCTTGTCCGATTGTAATGAAATTTTATACATGGGAAGTTTATATCATTGTTCTAATGATAGGCTATAAGAATTTTAACCATACTTTAATCGTAAAAAAATACAAAATATTTCTTTAAAATATATATTTTTAAATTTATTTAAATAAGAATCATGTAAATCGATCGGTCCAGTAACTCTCAAGCTAGCTCTCAAGCATACTAAAGAACTGTTTATCAGATAGACTTTTTAATATGGAATGATTACCCAATCGACCTCTAGACTGGAGACCTCAAGATTTAACCGACCCATTTATATACAAAAATTAAGATGTACCCAATAGAAGGGCCGCAATTATGAATTCAAGTAACGCCAGGATAGTTTGGAAAAAAGAAAAAATAACGGTTTTCTATCTAAATTAGTAATAAAAATTCAGAAAACATTTTTTTATGTTATTATGATAATAGGGCTGGTACGCTTCGATATTAACGTTACTGAGCCGCGCGGGGACGAATACGTTTTCTATTTCTAGGGTTACGTTAAAAGAATTACGAAAAACATATTCCTATAAAATACGCGGTCGTCAGAAAAACTAAATTAAAAATATAGTTCGCTATAATTTTACTTTTATACTTTGTATTTAATTAATAATTAAATTTAGGCTACTTTACCATATTTCCAAAACCTCTAAAAACGCATAAATAAAGTAAGCTATCGAAATTAATCGAAGTTAATTTTTAATTGATAAAATAATTCTTATAATTCATTTCAACGACTCGGTAGGTTTCTCGTAGTATCACCACGTAACAGGAAAACTACGCCTTGCCTCATGAAAATGACTGTAATGGGAAATTTACAGATAGGTATTTATTATTATGAAAAAAATAATAATGTTTTTATATAAATAAAGACAATCTAAATAATATATATTATACGGAACATTCTAACAGGTAGGTTTACGCTTTTCCGTCCTTATCGCGTGAAATCATAATTGCCTAACGGAGACTCGTCTTAAAAAAATCTGTCGCTGTAAATCAACTCATTTGTATATTGAACAATTTTTCCGCCAATTACCTCATCTCTCTTTTTTATTTTATTTCTTTCATCAAAAACAATTTTCAATTTGTATAAATTCATACAAATTATGCACGCTTATTTATATTATTTAAACACGTGAAAATTTATCGGTATTTATAATAAGGCCGTTAGCACAGACGTGGTCTAAGTAAACTTTTGACTTATTAAATAAGAACAGTGAATTTTTTTTGTAATTTAATGCACAAATGGCATATATGTTTTTATTATTTATCATTAGTTTGTCACTTGGTACTTATCAAATGGACAATAAGTTGTTATTATTATAAAATATAGTTCTGCCCGCGACTCCACTAGCGTGGGGTCAGAATGCCGTGGGTCGAGCAGACGCGCGAATCATACTGCCCTTGCTTCCAACCTATAATTATCTAATACATTATTTTGATATATCTCTAATGGTTTACTCAGCTAAAGTCCCAAAAGCGTTTTTTATCCCGAACTAATTCACCATTATCGTCACTGCTGTTTAATTAATATTTTAGTCGAAACGATAGAGTTTTAAGAATAATTTAATTTTATATCCTACCGCTTTAAACGTGTCCAGTCCAACGAATCAAAATTTGTAAAGCCACAATGACAAACACACGTAGTACATTGCAATACCTAACAACTATATTTCACTAGCTGTACCTCGCGGTTTCACCCTCGTATAATTTTTTAATTGAAATCACTCATTGATAATTTATAAAATCCTTCAGTATAGACAAAAAAATTTAATTGTACAACTGCCTAAATACATTGTAAGTAGTACCTACAATTTAACGAAATAATTATTATTAAAAGCGGAAAAACGAAAGGAGCACAATCTACATACCCTGAATATACACTAAACTTATTTTTACGGACCTATGAGACAAAACAAAATGATCCTGATTCAACCAACCAGTACCTACTGGTACTAAAATAATTATCCTCTTAGTACTAACCGACAAATTGAAAATAATGCACAGTTCGTCTCTTACCGGGCTCGGTTCTCGCGGGGCGGCTAGTGTTATGCGTCACACTCAGACGGCTCGTTCACGCCACTACTACTAAGTCATAGACCCGAGCCGAGTGTTGAATTACTTTAATTTTCCGATATATTCCAAACTATGCGTTTAAATAACATGCTATAAAAGGCAAATGACAATGAAGTAAGTTTCGTTCGTAAGGATATTAATCCTTGCCTAACATGCCATACAATAAAGATTAAAAACAAATTAGGATAATGTTCTATCCTCCACCAAAGGCTCGGGAATAAACGCTTGTGCGCAGTGAGAGACTTGATCATCCAAACCTTCGGTCGGGATAGCGATAGGACTCCTGCCTGCGATACGCAGGGCTGAACAAAATTGATTATTACAATTTATTTACCTATATCAGCGTCCGTGTTGACGGGAGACGCCCTACAGTTCAATCGTCAAAGGATGAGGAAGGGGAACTGTCGTAGTCAAGTCAAAGCTGGTCAGGTTCACAAACTATTTCGCTGAGTGGCTAGGTATAAGGTTCCAACACAATTTCACGTAACATAGTTCAAATGTGAAATGCTAAAGGTTCAAATGGCCGCAATATGGGGATCTCACGCTTCATGGTCCAAACACGTCGTATTTATCGAAACAAACAAACTTTATCAAACTTATCGCACGCGCAACACAAATCGCCATGACCTTCAAGAACAATCATGCACGCAGCAGTGACGACGCGGGAATATCACAGATAACATAACACAAATATTTTGTGTTTCAAGTTATTAAATATAATAAATACTAAAATAATAAAAAAATAATTTCTTTTAAATCGAGCAGCACGAAAAAGCGATCTCTTTTTGATGAAAAATAATTTAAGTTACGAGTAATAATATTACAATAGGAATGCAATATACACGTGAGAGACGAACATTACAGTATTTGCCTTTGTACGATATCATAGGTAAAACTTTGATACAAAGCGCCAACTGAGCGTAATTACAGCGAAACGACGCGATGCCGCAATGGCGACCAGTTGAGACCAAGTACAAGTACACTCGGCGCATCACTCGGAACAACGCTTTATAACATATCATTTTAAATATAATGAACCTTAAGGGTATAATTTTATTTAAGGCAGTGAATTTTTAAGAATGTTTACAATTAAAAAGCCTATGAACTTTTAAACTTTTGTTATTGTACCCTTTTCTACTTTATCGATATTTATAATTAATAGGGTTTTAGTAAATTAATAAATATAATAGTATATCAAATAAATAAAATAAAATAGGAATAAATACATACAAGAACATATCTTCTTGTTTTTTGGCGTTACACTCTTGCCAGAGTGGTCGTGGCCGTCACGTCGAGGTTTTTGTAGCCTGTTTAACAATACGACGCGACTCTTCGCGAATTGCCGCTCTCATTGTGCATTCGTGCAGAGGACCGTATACGGGATGGAAAAAACGAAAGGGACATCGAGGAAAAGTATCTACATGAAATATTGAAGATTGCAAATTTTATTTAAAGGAAACATAATTTTGTTTTTCAAAATAAAAATAATTGCATTTACAGGTTTTTAAAAAGGCTTACCTGTGCCCGGAATCAACGCCTTTCAATAGTGTGTGCCAAGATTGCTGAAGGGTTGTTTTATTTAGGGTTTTATTTAAATTTGAATAATAAAATAAACTATTCAGCTTATTTTATCAGCCAGTAAGTAGTAAAACTAGGTTCAGGTTTAATATATAAAGTCTATCCATTTATTTTTTAGCCAATCATGTGTATCAACAAATGTACCGCTAGTATGGAAAAGTTTTGGTGATACCGAGAGTAATACAAAAAATACATTCAATTAGTTATACTTTTTAGTTTGAAAAAATCTACCCTTTTAATAACTTTACATGTAAAAATAAAAGTATATACACAAGTTATAAATATAAGTAGTTAAAATTATGATCACTCTGTCTCTTATTAAAAACAAATATTGGTGCAGCTGTGATTTAAAACTGGTGATCGTTTTAGCATCTGTAAGATGACGCGGTAACGCATTCCACAGACGTAACATAGAACTAGGATATTTAATAGGGTAAAACCACAAAATAACTGCAAAACACTAACACAATTAAAAGCATTAACACAAGAGAAATTGAGGAGTGACGTCATTCGCTCTGATTAGTGTTTCACAAAACATGGCGGATTAATAATATTTTGTGTTTTTATATTAACAGGTGTATTTTTATTTCGGCTTTAATATGTATAAATACATTTTTTTCTAGTCTTTTTAACTTATTTCATTATATAATTAATATTTCGGTGATTCTATGTCATAGTCATCACAAATTGTCCGGTCTCTTTCTTCGAGGCGGTGAAGTCGGCGACAACAATATAGTTAAATATATATTATCTAAGTAAACTGTTTATTTTGGTAGATATTTAAAAGAAGAATGTAATGACGTTTGACGTAATGATACGTTTATAATTGGTCCATTGGCATTGACTTAACGCCTCAGTGCTTTAGCGATTACAATTTTTGGAATGAACACTTCTAAATACTTGAAGCAATTTTATATACAATTGATTAAGTTTGTTTGTAGCTTTACAAGTCATGTGAGTAATGTACTGCAAAACAAATGCTTTGTTCTCCAATGACGGAGTCCCATACAAAGCCTATATTAAATACTGCTCACCGGACAATGTAACATAGCTCCAGAAGACTCTTAGGCTCTTTCCACGGCTTCCTTTACAATCGAATACAATACCTGTTTTATCTGAACGTCCGTGCCGTCCGATATTGCATTACATATTATTTACAGTTCATCATTTAACAGTCACCGTTATTGTATTTACTAAACTTACGACGGAGTGTGATATTTCGCTAAACTTGTGTTATAATTATCCCAACTAAAACATAAATGTGAAAAGAGACCAAGTTCGGTAGAAACGACATTCGGGTTAGTTGTCGTCAATGATAAGATATGAAATAACGGGTGCCATGTTCCATAGTAGTTTCTTTAATTATATCTGTAGGAATGTACGTTCTTCAATACATTTACAAAACAATTTGTTACTTTCTTTGATATGGGATTTACACACTAAAAAAAGACAAATACATCAAAAAATGATAAAAATATATTTAAAAAAAAACCTATAATGTATATGAGAATTTCCATAGAAAACGAAGAAAACATGCTTTACAAAAATGAAGTAGAATAATCTATCCCTATATAATTAATAGTTTTATGTCTGGGCTTGTTTTATAAACTACCAAGAAATGAGGTTACATTGAAAATGCTATCACACCACCGCCGGCCTGCTTAAATATGTTTACACACTTTTCTCAAAGAATCCTTATGAAGGAGAATCTAATATTATTGGAAGTAGGAAAAAATAGACAGTAAACTTAAAATTTTTGTAGTATAGCAAAATGAGGCAATATACTTTCTGTTTCTACCAGTAATACTTGCAGGTCGTCATGCAAACACGCTTCGTGCGATGAATCAGAATATTTAAATTGTGAACATTGAATATGCTCCGTTTAGTTTGAATTCGCTATTATCCATAAAATTAACTCCTTATTATACAGTTAAATCAATTGTTTCAAGTAATTATCATTAAAGTTGGTACAAAGGGATGTTCATTTGATTACTGTCCCGAGATTTCCATCACAATAACCCTTTAGAACCCGATTCTAGTCAATCATAAGCTATTATATTACGTTTGAACGATCAAGCTTATCAGAACATACTAGATTGTGCCGCGGCTTATCTCATGTTCTACCAAATGTTACTTACTATATGACACTTTATTTATAAACACTAGGAAGGTGTTTCCAGTGAAATCAAACATTTCCTTCAATGAAATGAACTTTACAAGCTGAGAACAACAAGTGGGAGAACAAGGTTATATCCAAATTCATTTAGCCTAAAAAGGGTTGAACCCAGTACCGTGGTATTAAGTTAGTTGATACGTTTATAAAACATAATTATATCATCTACATTGCATGACTATAATGAATGTATGATCCAATTTCTGCCAAGCATGCAACTGGCCAATTTGCTAAACGCTTCGTTAAACTTTCTAAAAGTTAATTAGCAAACTCGTGTAGTTGAGATTACAACTTAAGCTTCGTTAATATCTGAGATATCACAGAAGTAAGATCTTACAATAAATGAATTAACAATATCAAGTAATGTTACAGACATAGCTTGAAGCGCGAATGATTGCTAGAATGTAATAATGGTTGGTACAAGATTACAAGGTAAGCGTATTTACGTTCAAAGCAAAAAAAAAGGCACAAAAAATTCAAATTAAAACAATATTGGTGGCGCTCGCTAATTAAATTTTAAAGCGTACATATAAACATTCCTACTTGAGGTTATAATTACAAGTATGCAGCCAAATCAGCTTGGAGACGGTTATGAATTTGTAGTAGTGTGATACTCACAGTGAGTAAAACAGGAATAAACCAGTTTGCGCTAGCTAAGAGCTACCACGCACCTCGCACTATAACTACAAACGTACACTACATACATGTATATACTACACCGTACACTACTACAAATTCAAAAACGTTTCCAAGCTGATTTGTCTGTACGTCGCTACAACCAAAATCCAAACTTTTATCTTTTTTTTAATATGGAGTGAATCAAACTACGATAACTGGTGCAAATCCGAAGAACATCCTACAATGAGCCCGACTTTTCTTTAAAAGGAAACACTGTAATGGAACCATAGCATAGTTGCAGACTTCTCTACAGACTTACCAATGTGTTTCAACAGCTGCACTTAAGAGCAGATCCTAGCTCTAGGCCTCTCCACCGTTTTCAAGCGCATCATCATTTAACATCAATGCTAGGCAACACACGTACAAATCACTGAAAAAAAAGGTGTGTGCGCGATTCACACACGATAGAAGTGAAACTTCATTTTAAAAGACATTTTCTATTTTATTTAAACAATGTGCAATATACATACACACCGACATTTACTCTCTCGCTCTGGCTCACACAAAGAGGAGAGACCGATAATGTGCGTTAAACGTTTAACGTTTAACGCTTGGAAGTCGCATAAGAAGTTTCACTTTAAAAATGTTTGTGCATTTTGTTGTATAAATAGATATTGTTCTTGTAGTATTTTTCGTTGGTGTTAAATGTAACCTGTTCATCGTTAGATGTATTAGTATAAATAGGTTGTGAAATAAATTTGAAAACCACTTTACAAACATAAAACGAACTCCCTCGAGCGGGATGTTTCGATTGTATCTCGTAACATCCAAAAGAATTTCACATATTCTTTTGTACACTTTGCTGAATAATGCAAGAAAATAGTGCTAAACTGTGATCACTACAAACATTACGAAAAATCCATTAACGAAATTCGAGATCAACCATAATTATTAGTATTTTTCGAACTGACTATACTGTTAGCCTTAGGGGCCCTGGAGCCTTTACGGCTTTTACAGCTTTACCGGGCTTGGGAAACCATAATTAGTATTTTCACTTACCTTCGCAGGTCATCCCGTGATGTACCTGTAGGTATATAAAGCGATGTAAGTATAACGACAGCGTACTCATCTACATCTGAGACTGTTCTTTATCTACTATCAGGTGAAATGGAGTAATTTGCTGAGCTTGCATAAAAATAATTATTAAGAGTAGGTAACCTTGCGGTACCACTATTTGAACCTGGTACATTATAAATCTAGATGAGAAGGATGTAATGAAGCTTTCTGTATAATTAACGCCGCTGGCTTAAAAGGCTCTGAGATTTGTGGATTTACATTCTTAACACAGTTAAACGTGAGCAGCTGTCTCACTTCAATTTGTTGCGCTTAAAAGTTAAGTGTCCGATCCGAAATCACAGTTTTTCATTTATTTGCAATTGCATAGCTGTTTTGCATATTTTTTTAAATTGCTCGTTTCTTATTGGCATTCATACGACGAACAGTTTACATCAAACTACGTAGCAAGTTTGGTAGTATTCATGTTGTGGTGTCGGTACAAATTACCTACTTCACAACTTATATTAATTCAAGGTGTGGTTTTATCTTTCGAGTGTACTATTTGCTTTCAGTTAATTATATACCTTTACAAACTTAACTAGATTTATTTAGCTGATGTGACAAAGGGTACAAGTTAATTTTTTTTTTTTAATTATAAATTATTAAAAGACGACGGCCTTTTACATTATCTTTGTCGAAGGAATATACGTAATGGGACAACTATAGTGTAAGTAACTGTATGTAGTTAATAGTTATATATATTTAAAACACATGGAAAAGATTTTATTATTTATTATATAGCAGTGGTTTTGCAAAAAACTACATGAGAGAACTTTATGACGTATGTATCTATTGCTTACAAGTTGCTTTCAAAATTGCTTACAAGTCCTATAGTTTTGGTTTTGATATTTTATACTTATTCAACAAAACGCCTGCAAGGAATATGCTGCTTTGAGCAGTTTAATTCAAAGACAACTTATCCACGTGACAAATTACCACTTACTAGCACAGTAAAGCTTCTTAGTATCATAATGTAGATGGATGAAAATCTATACTAATATAATAAAGCGGAAGAGTTTGTTTGTTTGTTTAAACACGCTAATCTCTGGAACTACCGTTCAGATTCGAAAAATTATTTATGTATATGATTGCCAGATTTACGTGGAATAGTTATAGACTATCTAGATCTAGACAATTAGGCTTCACCTCAACTAGCTTTAAATATTGATTTTTGTTAAAAAGTCGGAACAAACCGCGGACCCGAACTGCTTTATCCACGTGCGCTGGCATAATGGTTAGTGATATGTAAACACAATGTTCTACAAAAATATTGCTCCATAGTACATTAAAAAAAAAAAACTGCTATACCACATGCCTGTCTCTTATACATAATAAGGTATTTTGTATTTCTTTTTTTTATTGAAAATTGATAAGTGATTTATGAGCATTATTATTAGGCATGGCATATCTAGAAAATTTTAGTAGATAAACTTTGTTTTTATAGCATATAATTTGGAAGATAATGTAAAATTAAAATAAATAAATTAAAATAGTAATTCAACACTAGGCTCCGGTCTATGACTGATAAAAATATTGTCTGAAACTGAAGTATTATAACTTATCAATCAGTGATTTCTTTTAAATTATACGCGGGTAACACCGAGGGACACAGCTAGTAATATGATGAAGTTGTTAGTTTTTTGTTTAAATGTGCTAATCTCTGGAACTACCAGTCTGATTTGAACAATTATTTGTGTGTGTGATAGCCAGATTCATGAGGAATAATATAGGCTACACTTCACAGCTAGCCTTACATTATTATTGATGCCTTAAATATTGGTTTTGTTAAGTAAGTCGGAAGAAACAGCACACCCGAACTGATTCTTCCGCGTGCTCTGGCGTAATGGTTAGTGATACGTAAATAGAATGTTATACAAAAATTATGGTCCTTAGTACATCTAAAAAAAGCTCGCGATACCATATGCCTATGCATGAGCTATAATATGGTATTTTGTGCTGTGGAGGTTTGCTCGAATTATTTTAACACGGGTGAAACTGTCGGGCACAGCTAGTACTTTATAAAAAAATGAACGGTTTTAATACCAAAACTTATTATCTTTCAGTTAAACTGGAGTTGCAGACTAAAGCACTGGCTCCCGAGATGTGATACAACAAGTCACTGTATATGAAATAGCAGAAAAGAGTATATCGCATACAAGTCTACTACCATTTAGCAATAAAATCTGCAATTTTGCAAATTGATCGATTCTAAAATTGGGCGAAATATTCTTAAAAATGTAATTAGCTTTTAGTGACTTATACAACTTTATCACGGTATAGTAGTCTCTACTGTATCTCTACAGTAACTCAACTGTTTTGCGGTTAATATGCTGATATTTGTATAAATACTACTCTCGTATTTATTCTAACTGCGCCATTAGCTTGAACAATACATCATATGGTATTAAGTAATGTAAGAGAATGTAAGTAATTTAAGAGAGGCACAGATAAATTTCATTGCAGATTTCTCTCTACAGTACTGGGAACAGTCGGACTGGTGCAAATTTTACAGAAGATCGCAGCCTAATAACCTAGTGTTGTGTTACTGCGGTGAGTTGTTTCGGAACGTGGTAT
Organism: Saturnia pavonia; assembly: GCA_947532125.1. NCBI lineage: Eukaryota > Metazoa > Arthropoda > Insecta > Lepidoptera > Saturniidae > Saturnia > Saturnia pavonia. Next base: position 17,349,697 of record OX383906.1, read on the forward strand.
GATAACTCATTTGCGGTCGGTAACGCACTGCCTTTATTCACGTCTTACACACGCTTTAAAAAGTGGCGCAGCCACTACATAATTACAAGCATACATACATATACAACAAGTTTCCAGAGCATCATGGAGAATGAGGGTTCAAGGTTAGCAACGTGCTAGTGATACCTATGATATTACAAACGTCCATAGGCTACGGTAGCCGCTTGTCATCAGGCCGGCCGTATGCTTGTTTGCTACCATAGTTATATAAAAAATATATGTTAATACCGGATTTTATGTATTGATTTAACGTAGGCGGTGGTATAGTATAGTAGCACGACAAAGTAATGTCGCCGTGCTTGATGGTAAGTACAGTGCAATTCAAAAACAGTGGCGGTCTTTGAGAGATCAACAATCCATCTCCAGTCGCCACTGTCATGCCGGCCTGCGTAAATAGAAACAGAATATGAACCAGCTGGTCTATTAACGCGACGCGCATAAGCGAATAACTATGACGGGCTGTTCCCATATGCATGGTGGCCGTGACCCAGTCGTGCTGTAAAGGCCTATCAGCCTGCTATTGCTATATCCTCGTTCGTTAGTCAGCAGGGCGCACCGTATGCGCGTGCAGTTGAGGTTGGCTTGGTTAAAAGACACATAGTCTTTTATGTCAATTTAATGATTTACATGATCACGCGATCCATACACTTTTTAATTAACTAACTCCAGTGATTCACACGTGCTACCTAGAAACTTTCTCAGTGGTTATTCGATTATTATTTATTTACTAGTCTGTTCGACAAGTTAAAAATTGTGTTAATTCGAGATAAAGTTCCTAAGCTCATTCGATTCGGAATGACTTTTAGAAAAATGTATCTCGAGGATGCATTAGCACATAAAATATTGCAATTGTTATTAACAAAATAAGATGAACAAAAACGTAATTTAGTTTTCATTATTAACTGAAAACTATTAATATTTAATAAAATTTTGAGGAAAAGGAGGAAAATTTCAATAAAAAAGTCCAGACTCTCGGAACTATTTGTAACGTATTAGTAGTTTTTGAGATAGATATTAACGAAACCGTTTCATATTAACTTCGGTTCTTTATTATCTTATTTTGTTAATAACAATTTAAATATTTTATGTGCTAATAAATCCTTGAGAAACATTTTTGTAAATGTAATTCTAAATCGAATAAGCTCATATATTTAGAAGCTTTATCTCGAATTAACACCATTTAGAAACTTGTTAAAGTGTTTGTATATAGAAATGAAATATCTATCAAGTTGTGCTCTTGTGAGTTAATGACCGTCTGAATTATTTAAGGACAATGGTGAATGAATAAAATTAACAAAGATTTCAAAGTGTATTTTCGAATGTTTTAACTATAAATTTAATTGGTTTCACGCATTACTACATCTCATATGTATTATCATCATATGTATTAGTGTAATTTTGGCGGATTCTGGTTTAGAGTCAGCTCACCATGAGGGATAGATATCAGTTCAAATCGTAATAAGGGTGTGAACCATAACCCGTAGAGGAGCAGTTATCAATGCTCATCTAACTAACTACACTAGTCTTCCGTTAAAAATCTATCTCATCCTCAATGAAAACTAGTCTAGTCTTTGACATCACGTGTTAAGAAAGTAACGCATAACAAAAGCATAACTAATAATAGTTTTATCTTTATATCTTGAAATTCTTACTCGGATTCATTGATATAAACAATTTGTCGAATCTCTTTAGAGAAAAAAAATCCTCAGTAGGTTTATGTTTTCTCGCTCAAAGGCATTCTTGCCGTCATTGAAACAAAATTGAGCATTGACCCTCCGAGCGGACGGGGTCGAGTCACAAGTCGGCTTTAGGTAAGGGATCTGGACGTTTCAGTGAATTTCAACGACGCATGAAAAATATTTCTGGGTCGTCAATTCACCGGGATACAACCCAAAGATTCAACCTTACAATAACTGGAGTAAAACTAAATATTACGTAAAATTCTGAGAAAAATTATGGAATTTGTTTTCTGTTTAGAAATAAATGAATGAATCAGATTTATACTTTGTTGTTTCTCCAAGCTTTTTGAGTAACTCACTGCTAAGATGTTTATTGAAGCATAACAAAATAGCGGCACTAAACCTGATGATAAACACAATGCAACCCAAAACCGAGATATTTGCAGCCCATCGCCAGTCGTAGCTGTCATGTTCAAATGTTTTTCACATTATGTTGTTGAAGTAACAGACATTTTAGGAGGGAACACTGGCAGGAAGTTGATTTCACAGCTCCCCGGTATGTCAAAGATTATGATGTAGCAAACTTGTCTGTTCGTGCCCAGACGGAGGTTACTATAAAGCTGCGGCACTGAAGCTCAATGCATATAGTTCTGTAAAGGAAAGAAGAAGAGGATTGGACAAAAATAAGAACGCCAATTATTTATGAGGGCAGAACTTGTACTAGATTGGGCCACAGAAATTTTACTACAGATTTTTTTTATATCGTAAAACCGTAATAAAAGTTTTTTTTTTTTAAATAAACTTTTATGGGGAGAAATTGCAGAATTACTGCATTTTTAGATGTCGCTAATATAACTAAGCTGTACATGTATATCTAAAAGGTTAAAAGTTAAATTTTATTCCAGTAAAAACCGTATGCAGCGAGCGACTGAAACCCCAAAGGACAATTTCTTGCTAAGCCAAATAAAAAATAAATCCCTGACTCGAAGTATTTACGTTAACACATAAATCCGACACAAATGAAAGTTCCCATGGGAGATTTCTTTATTCATTATCTGAATCTCCTGTTTTCCTTCTGACGTGATAAGATTTCTACTGACATCATATTCCTCGACTACTTAATAAAAAAAATTACTGCAAATCTGAAAATCTGCTTCAATAATTATTTCGTAACATTTATCAAATATTCAAATATTAATAAATTACGGAAGCGTGATATTATAATATTAATACTAATTCCGGTTTCCATTTGTCTGAAGAACAAAGTTCGTTCGGATATTCAGGCGGGAATGCGGATCGGATGACTTTGGAATTAATGACTATAAATTTGTTAAGTTTTAATTTATTACCCACAGCTCTATATTATTATTTATTATTCTAGTTATAATTAATTTTAAAAATATTTGTAGTTACAAAATTGGTTTACGCTTCAGTTGAAACTTATTATTAAACTAGCAACCGCCCGGGACTTCGTACGCGTTAATTACAATATAAATAACCCATATAGCGTACAGGGATAACGTAACTTACTTATTAGTTATTTCATAACGGTATCTGTAGCTCACTACAAATATTCATAAACTAATAAAGAGTTATTACCTCGAAACCTCGTGTAAAATACGTATAATATACCTAAACTCTAAACTGTACTTGACTAGTGAAAGCTACTATTGGCTTTACTATTGACCATTGACCCACACTATTAACTTGGCTAACTAACACCTACAGGTGTGATAGCAATAAATAGGCTTTGAGACTGCACGCGCTGTATAAGCAGGTTGAAGGACATTCTGATTTGAGTCGGTGGATCGTGAGACCTCCGTTAATGTTCTATCCTCATTGGCCGACGCTATGCGGCTGTGTCGGAACCCTGAGATAAGGTAGTTCTCGCTGAAGCTGACTGTGAGATCATTCTCATTGCATTAAATGTACGAGAAAAAATTTGAAACTCACAAAATGTTACGGTCTGATGTAATTTTTTATCTCGCCTTCTCCTTCGGGAAAAGGTCTTTTGCCCTGTTATGAAATATTTACAGACTGGTATTGTAATAATTTTTATATCTGTATTATATTTTAACGACTTTACGTGTATTGCAATAAATTTTCATCAAATGTCGATGAAATTAAGCCAATGCAAAGCTTGAACATGTTTGTGTATCTATACATCCAGCTCGGAGTGCCGTGCGGTCTAATTTGTACATACATACAAAGACAGTAAATGCTTTTAGTTTTGTTAGTACACACTGGGTAACATAAGCGACAGAATATTGTTAGATATTTGTCGGTGTGATTATTGAATCCGTACTATTGACCTACTGTTCGCACTATATACTAGCGAATTGACTAGACATCTTTAAAGCAGCCGACGGCTATGGCATGAACACTCCCCTGGTATCGTCGGACCTTTGTCGTTGCTCGTTTGTCGTAGGTGATTCGTGGATATTGATTCTTAGTCCATTATTCGTAGTCATAACAGTATTTTTCTAACAACGTAATATTTATTTAATTTATATAAATTAGACAAAAATGTTGACTTCTTGTAATAGACATTCAAAAACTTTATAATTTTGGTTTCTGTATCGTCTTGATGTCTTATTGTATATATAGGTACGTCCTACATATGTAAGCTTTAATTTCAAGCCCTTAACCATTGGCTAACCTCGAACAAATCGTTAAAGAACTCCGGAAGAGATTTTAGTGCTTCGAGATCCCAGCTGACTACAGTCCAGGCTTATCATCTCTACCTGTTACTTGCTCTTCTATGCACACACACGCGTTGTGCTAACTAAAGTGTTAAGAAGAGCTTAATTAAGATATGATCGTGGAATAACGGTAACATTCAGGAAATTTGTACGTGTCATGTTATTCAGTTCAATTTCGGTTTAGAAGGTTATAAAATGATATTATTATATAAAGACCACTTTATATATTTACATATATTAACTTTGTATTTTTTGCAAAATACATTTTTTTATTATTACTTTAAGCATAAGCTTAATTAAATCACTTCTACACGTACAATAAAATTTTATTTGTTTATTCTGGTCTGAGGTTGGCAAGCTATTTTATATGCAGTAAACAAATTGGGATTTAAGCATTTTTCGTGACAACGTGTTTCCCACTCAGTGCGTTTAACATCGCGGCGAGTTAGCTGTAAATAATACTACTACACGTCCGAACGTGACTACTGACATAATTAAAACCATTTTCTGTGCCTTTGTTTCCTCTTACTCTATATTTAACTGAATGCATGCTCTGTCATTTATTAACCTTATCAAGAAGTCGTTTTTATTTCGTTGTCACATTTAATTAAAGCTAGAAATATGATGGTTGATCAATCTTTATCAAAATATCGTCATGGGATGTTGGACGTTTCGATTGGACTATCCCAAGTAACCAATTACTACACACGAAAGTCGTAGAGGTCGTGTTAGATCAGTAGAATTTCGATACGATTACCTCCAACTTAAACATTGTAGAGACTTATTCAATTGTAGTGTCGCATCGTATCGCGTCGTATTTTTTTATGATTATACGATTACAGTATTTTTAACACAATTTTTTTCAGCAGCATGATGACAAAATAAAAACACAGTCGAAAGGATATTTTTTTGTGTAACCATAATAACTTCAATCATTATAAAACATTTTATAAGTACTTTCTAGAAGGCAAAGTCGGAAGAAAAGATTTTACCTAAAATACGTTACTTTGCGATAAAATCTGAAGCAAACGAGATAGTGTTGTAAAACTTGGGACCAATTTATGTGTTGACCTCCTCCGTGAACGAAATTCCGTTTGGAATTCTGTAGAAAGGCCTTTTATCCCTTACCTAACGTGAACTTGAACTTCGTCGTTCCGGGGGTTAATGTTGCAATTTTGTGTCACTGAAACTGACAGATACCTGAAAAGGTAAATATTCCACAAGATATTTTAAATATATTATCAATTATAAAGGAATATATGTATAAAGATAATTTTTCATATAAAATCTCATCTAGTATTTCTTGTTCATAATTTATTATTCAGTAGTACAGTTGATAAAACCTTTGGTAGTAGTATGGAGGATTCACGACACAAAAAATAATTTTGTGTGCAAAGTATTAATATAATAAATATGGAGAAATGTCATTAATGCTGAAAATTGTCATCTTAAACATATTCCAGTCGTCATAAACTTACGCAAACTTACCTACCGATTGCTGAATATCAATTCTATTCTGAATGTCTATAATGTCATTTTTTTTTATAATTTTTAATTTTTTGATTTTATATATATTGCTCAAAATTGACTTCAGTGAATTCAAAACTGAAAAAAAAGCTACAATTAAAAATAGTTCCAAAATAACTTATCTTATTGTACTACGAGTAAAACCCTCGCGTTAAAAATTTGTTATCTGTTTACTTGAAGTTAAACCCTATTTTAAGTTCGACCAAATCCAATTTCTGTACACTTTGATACCATTTAGTTCGAAAACACCCATAATATTTTGCTTTGACGATCACCCTTTGTATTTTTATAATAACAAAAAAAAACTTTCTTTTAATGTCCGACTAATATAAATAACACTGTGTACTTTGATAAATTTCCTCACCTTTAACAATATAAAAAAAACTCACCAAAGAAGTCAGTAATAATTTACTTCAAATAAAAACACGACGGATTCAAACAAAGTAAAATCCTGATAAAAGGGACTATACTCAGCCAAACCTTGAATGTAGCCGATAAAAGGTATTAAAAACACATAAAAAAGGAATTGTTAGGAAGGCCAAACAAGGTAAGAATTGTTGGGATGAATTCTCGACTGAAGCTTAATTCAATACCTGATTCATGAAGATGAATTTATTATTAAGAAACTATTACGGCCTCTGATCATCAAATAATACAAGGCAAGTTTTCTTTGCGAATCAAATAATAATAGACGCGAATTATATTCAACAGTTTGCAGATTCCAGATGTCTGTCTGAATAAACTTTACATTTTGTATGAACTGAAACAAAAAGCGATATAATAACAAAATGTATATTAGAATTTTATAATTTATAAACCTTTGCCGAAATTCTTCACTGCTAATTAGAAACTACATTTATATTTTAAATAATTATGTTTTATTCCATATTAGAAAAACAGAAATTTGTATTATTCATAATTCAAAAATAAATTTTATTTGTAATAAAGTAAGGGGGTTTCCTTACATGAGTGAAAGCAACATTGATACACATAAAATATAGTAGTTCTAACTCAATAACTCCTAATAGACCAGGGTCAAAGCCTACAAAAATGGTAAAAAATGAAAAAAAATTACAGTAGGATGAAACCCATTAGAAAAGCAGGGGAATATGATCAAAATGAGAGGAAAAATAAATTACGGTCGATCCGAGTTCGGGAAGTGGGAGGGGGTGAGTTTTTAAGGGTGAAAAATGGTTTATCTTGATTTCCGGCAAAACTACAAGTCCTATGGAAAAAAGTTAAATGGCAAAGTTGTAGGCAATAAAAAGATCTACAACTTTTGTATTTGCAGATTTTTCACATAACCTCAAAATTTAGGTGAAAAATTCAAAAAACCAAGTTTTTGGTTTTTTATTTATATCTTTTTCAAAAAAATTTTTTTTTCTACGAAATTTGGTGAAAACTTACCTTATTATGTCCAACCAACCAACCAGACCAAATACACTGTAATTTATTTGATTAAAAATATTTATTTTTTCGCTTCATTTTAATTTAATATCAAAAAAGCACCCTAATTTTCAATCGAAAATTCTGACGTCAAAATATCAGCTTTTTTCAAAAAGTTTGGGGGCTTTTTGTTCGTTGAAATATCTACTTTCTGATGGTGTAAAGAAAAATATACATTACTTTAGGAAATATTCTTAGAAAATGCAAAAAATTGAAAAAACCTCAAAATCATTATGTACAATTTTGAGGTATTTATTAAAATTTACACTTTAATTACTCAAAAAACGTAAGATTTCATGTTTTATTGATAAACGAAAAAATTACAAATTAAAATATACTTCTATAATTAACAAACAAATAAGTTAATAAAGTTAATATTTAATAAGACATCTACAATATTTTGAAAAAGTTGTAGAATCTTCTTTAAATAATATTTGTAGATGCCTATTTATTGCTGTTTTAAGATAATTTATATACCTGAGTGACCTTCGGTGAATTTAAGCCCATTGTAAGTTATTTCATTGAGAAGTGGGGACGGACCTAGGAGGGTCTGGGCCTTACTACATACCTGCTATTTCGTAGCAGTTGTAAAGACCGTTAGCCAGTATTCGAGATACAGAGTAGTGTACAACATCGTTTTTAAAAATACACGTGCAGGCTGAGTTACTCTAAGTGATTTGTGAGAAATTTACTTTATTCAAAGAATCGTTTGGAATCTACATAGCAAGGTAAATACTATCTGTATTTTAATCAATATTAATCAGCTTCAAAATAAAAATAGTAATATTTTTTTTATGAATAGTATGTTTAACGTAACATAACCTAAAAAATTGAAATTGAATGATATTTTAGTACAAGAATAAAAAAATAGTAATTTCGTTTATTTTATACAAACAGATTTAGTTATACTCATGATAAAACTTTGAAGGCATTATTAATTTGATTTTGTCCTTTCAGATTACCAGTATGGAAGAATCTGTTTGTATAATCTGCAATAAGTCAGACGACAAGCAAGTGTATGAAATAAAAAAAACAGCTTTGAATCGTTTAGTGGCGTCTAGCAAGAAGAGAATCGACAATAAATACAAAAAATTTGAAACTTTAACATCAGCTCTTATTCATCGAACTTGTCAAAGTCACTATAATGATGAGACTGCAATAGCTGCATTCTGTAGCTCAAGACGTAAGAAATCACAGGAAGGAAAACAAATAAATAAGGACGCTCTTATATTTAATTTTCAATCTCATTGCTTTCTCTGCGGTGGGTTTTTCGGTAATATTTCTAAAGATAAAATTTCATCAGTTCAAAATAACGATACAAGAGAAAATATATTACAGCATATTAAAAAACAAAACACAATTAATGATTTCGATAAAAACATTTCAGCTCGTTTAAGAAATGTGCCTGATTTAGTCGCAGTAGAAGCTCATTATCACACTGTTTGTCTGGCTAATTTTTATAACGATAGATTTTCTATGACATTAATGTAATTCGAGTAAAATAAATAAACTTTTTAACTAAAAAAAATTGCAGCAATCACATTTTTTTGATGAAATTGTACATAATGATTAAAAAAAAATTTTCGAATTTGAGGTTTTTTCAATTTTTTGCATTTTCTAAGAATATTTCCTAAAGTAATGTATATTTTTCTTTACACCATCAGAAAGTAGATATTTCAACGAACAAAAAGCCCCCAAACTTTTTGAAAAAAGCTGATATTTTGACGTCAGAATTTTGGGACGTCAGGGTGCTTTTTTGATATTAAATTAAAATGAAGCGAAAAAATAAATATTTTTAATCAAATAAATTACAGTGTATTTGGGACATAATAAGGTAAGTTTTCACCAAATTTCGTAGAAAAAAAAAATTTTGAAAAAGATAAATAAAAAACCAAAAACTTGGTTTTTTGAATTTTTCACCTAAATTTTGAGGTTATGTGAAAAATCTGCAAATACAAAAGTTGTAGATCTTTTTATTGCCTACAACTTTGCCATTTAACTTTTTTCCATAGGACTTGTAGTTTTGCCGGAAATCAAGATAAACCATTTTTCACCCTTAAAAACTCACCCCCTCCCACTTCCCGAACTCGGATCGACCGAAATTTATTTTTCCTTTCATTTTGATCATAGTCCCCTCCTTTTCTAATGGGTTTCATCCTACTGTATTTTTTTTTGGTTTCAAAAATTATCTACCCTGGTCTATAAGCACCGCTTACGCTATCTGCGTAAAATAAATTTATTTGACTTTGCCGTTTTTGTATATAAGGCAGACTAATATTTAAAAATAAAGAAATATTATCAACAATTGTTTATTTACAAATTATCGAACCAAAAAGTAAATAATAATTTTTCATGAATAAAGTTACAGAAGGACGATATCTTTGGTGACTGGTCAGAGGCGCAGGCAGTACATACTAAATGAAATATACATACACTTAGAACTTAAAAAAATAATCTATAAAAGCTTGAGACTTCAGTCTAAATGTAATGACGATTTACGCCTCAAGCTTTCAACATATTTTAACAGCTTTAGATACATTTGTAGTTATCTTTTATCACTAAAATCGGTTCCATCGGAATTTATACGTGTAAAGTATACAAACCAGGGTGTATTTTTGAAATAGAGTTGTTTGAAACTATTCGTCCAAATAACGAAAAAAACGATGATGAAGTAACTTTCGTTCGTAAGGTTTAATATGTCATGCCTAATAATAACGCTTATAAATAACGTTTTTAATTTTTAATAAATTTTTGTCACATAATATCTTATTGTGTACACACACATCTTATAGCTTATTGGTTGGTCTTGTTCCATATAGTTACCATACTAAAAAGATGAATTCTGAATCATCGAAATAAGTTTTAAATTATTTTCACTAGTATCGTTGTCTGACTAGTATGATTTAAAGATTTAAAAATTCTGTTTTTCCTGTGTGAAAAATCATAGCTTAACAGCTAATACTTATTTCATCCACTTCACATAGCGTCGTTATCGCGTCACCAGGAGTTATACATATACACGTCTCTCACAGATACTGTGCATCGTCACATGCAGATAATAGTGAGTTTTACATAAAAATATTTTCTTATTATTATTGAGCATTGACGATTCACAGCATTCCATCTTAGAGCTCCTAGTGAGATACTGCTATGACTGATTAAATAACCCCACCGGCCTTCTGTGACTTGAACTCATCGCATCATAATGATAATAATTAGTTTTAGTTTTATGTAAAACTTTCACTATTATACTCTGTTTGAAATAATATCTCGGTTTTATATATGTTAAATATTTGGTTTAATGAACTGTTAATTTTAATACAATGAAAGTTTTTCCTTTGAATTTGTAAATAATCATTTTATAGCAAATGGTTTTTCAGAATAAAAGTATCAAACAAATTTTACATATACAAAATTATGTATAATATTAAATTATATTTCCACAATTACAATATTTAAAACAAATAATTTAAAAATTCATCTTATTTTTTATCGTCAACTGGGGCTGGATTCTCTGTGGTACTCAATTCTGAAAATTAAAATACAGTTATAAAATATGTTTACTTTTCATCCTTGTATTGGGGACTATAAGTTAAGTTAGCTTACCGACGTTGGTGTTATTCACTATAGGCTCGTTCCAGGGCTGCCTCTTGCACGAGCAGAAAATTAAAAAAAACAGATTCCCAAAGAAATATACTCCCGACGTAATGAAGAACACTTTGCGCCACTCTGTCGCTTTGGTCTGTAAAAAAATATATATGAAACTTTCCGTGACAGCTTAATTTTCTTTTCAATGTAACTTGATATTTTTGCCTCAAATAAGTAGGTGGTAGAAACACAACGGGCAAAATTTTGCAAAGCTTTGTTTGCAATATTTGATCTTGACGATAATATAATTTCTTACATTGGCGTCCTATATCAATTATATTAATTATTATCATAACGACTAGCAAGAGAAATATTCAGAATACATTTAATGAAATTCAAGGATTACCTCATCTTTAACAATGAATCCGCAAAGTAATGGAGCGATGATAGACATAATATTGGCCAGGAAATTGGTAATACCCATTAAGCAGGCGCTGAAGTTAGGAGCCATATCGATGTGTACCAGCTAGAAAACAATACAACTAAATATTCAATCAGATTCATCTCCATACATACGAGTACATTAAAATAAAATTTGAGGAAATTACCTTTTTTATAAAGATCGAAATCAAAATGTATTATAACTAAAACTTTTTGCTTTAATATAAAACTAGCGGCTCTGCACGCATTTATTACGCAGCAGTTATTTTCATCTTTCAATTTTATTTTTACTAATTTTATTTTAAATCTCATGTAGTCTATGAATTGAGAAATGACATATACTTCCCGTGTACAATATTTCATCGAAATAAGTAAGAAAAAGTAATTTCCAATAAAATATGTTTTGATACCATTTCCTAAGTGATTTTGATAAGAACTGTACATAGGAGAAATACATGTCATTCCTCAATTGCTAAGCCTGTATGATAGGCTATAATATGAATTGTCAATGACATGAATGTAACGATCCTGTGTGGAACGTCTCTTTGGTGCGCTAAAAAACTAAAGATAGGACACACGTCAAAATACTACTGATTGTTTCAACACGACTCCAAAAACTGTACTAATTTTCCCAAGTAACTTTCTGGTCTTTATTTAAACCTGTGACCACCGACGCTTATGACCGACGCTCGAATATAATTGCAGTATAATAATATCAAAACTATTATACACTGCCGAGCTGCCACAGTCGGAACAAATAATCGAGGGTCAACATCTCGTAGGACAGGGCCTCCGTCTGGCATCGCCGTGGCATATCATTACATAGTGCAGCATACGAGTACATACATTAAGGCACAGATTTGAGAAAAAGGCAGATAGTGCCTTACGAACTACAAAAGTGGATGTCCCATTTACATACAACCAGATAACAACACTTATGACCGTGTGAATAATGTTGTCAGGGTAGTTTTTTTCCTTATCAATGAATATTTCTTGGTTGTCTTTATTTATTTACTTTTGTTTTAAGTTACCATACCTATGTCTAATGGTTCTAATGACGTAAGCATTTGAAATATTTGGCGACTATCTTTGATTTTAAATTTTTGACTGGTACTCTAAATTGTCCAGGTTTCTCTATAATTTTTACTTTGGAACCATAATGCTATCTCTATCAGTATCTGTAGCTCGTTGTCGAACACAAGAATTATTACGAGACATATATTACCCTACCTTTAGTTTCATGATAAATTGATTTTCTGACGCTACATACATACATTTCACTAATTTTTCCTGGAAAATATTTCGTTGTAACCTAGCAATACTGTTGCAGTTTTGTAATCAGTAACATTAATCAATTTTTGAATTTTTAAAATTTAAATTTAATATAATTTGTTAAAAAAAAAAGGCATATTAACAGTGTAGCCTTGGAGAATTTGTGATTATAGAAGTATAAGTCTTTGTTAATAGTACCTTAATAATGTTCAAACTTATAATTTAAATTGATCGGTCGAATTTCGGCCACTGGGTGACCACTAGTAAACTTATATACAAGATTCTATAAATACAAATAATGTCTTCAGAATTGAATTGTTTTATGCAATTAATCTAAAAAATTAAATATTACATATTTACTAGAAATTTATAATAAACCAAAGTAATTAAATTATCAAGTAATTGTTCAATTACAATAATGGCCAAGTCATAAAACTGATTATAAAAAAATAAGTAGAATTAATTAGATATTATTTATACAAAATTATAATATATCTAAAAACATTATACGATTTTTTATTACGTAAATAACACATTGCCTTAATTATTATTTCTGAAGTACTTCAGTACTACTTTCCGTCAATAGACGGCGCTTAACGAATGACCCAGAAATACTTAAGTGATGACGTACGTACTGTAATTTTAAAGAAAGAAAACTTACCCTGGCTTGTTCAAACGTGCGAGTTAAGTCTGCGTACTTCAAGAATTAATTTTAATCCACAGTATAAATCATTGAGAGTGGTGCAGATAAATTTACCATGAAATCAATTAGTTCTTCTGACAACAAGCGAAACAAAAACACCACTTACCATGTAACCAGTATATTGACCGGCATTGATACCCACAGCCAGAGTGAGCATGACAACAGCGAAAACCATATCTCCCGCGGGTGAATACGACAAACCGATCAGCGCTACAGCCGGGCCCCAGTGACCTGTACGTACGTATTATTACACTCTAAAACTCAAATGGCAAGTTAAGAGTTCAAAATAAAACAAGCTAAAAGTATTACAATTAACAAACACTTATTTAAAATATTGAATACTTAAACTATACTAGCTGCGCCCCACGGTATCACCCGTGCTAAATTTATTTAACAAATTCTCCAGTTGTTCTTAGTCCCTGTACTTGCCTACGGTTTGAAAGATTGCTCGGCGTATATGATTACTGCTCCGCTCCTTAGTATTGTGTCATGAAATAATATAGCCTTTAGCCTTCTTTAATAAATAGGCTATGTATAAAATGAAAGAAGAACTTTTTAAATATGACTGGTAGTTCCAGAGATCAGCGCGATCAAACAAACAAGTTTTGAAAGCTTTATAATATTTAATAGGATAAGAGTAGAGTTAAAAGATAAGAGTGATAGAATAGTGCAAGGTTTGATTTCGGATGAACCAACGCCACATCTATTTCCGGGAGCAAAGCAGTACCGCTTATAACGCTGTGTTCCGATTCGAAGATCGCGGGCAACACGCACATATAGAGATAGACGCGAGGCGTTCCAACTCAGTAGACCTGGGTATCATCAACCTGTTATTGGCTGGCTTTAGTTAGGATTACGGTTATTGAGGGTGGTAATCGAGGACTCACCCCCTCCAGCATATTTGTTAACTCGAGGTCTATTTGATACACACACATGTCATTCGTAAAAATTATCAGCAAGATATAAAATAATACGAAACCTTAAGTTTTTAATTTTACTTGTTAATTTTATTGTTTAATTATTTGTTAAGTTTGTTTTACTTTTATGTGTGTGTAAAAAATAATTGTATTTTATTTATCTCCATAAGTAGCGTGCTGCAAACTTCATTACATTAAAACATATCATACTGAGAGTAAATAATGAATAAGGAAAGTGAAATATAGTTGGAACCGAAACAGTTTTAGCTAGGGTAAATTTGATTACCTGGCAACTCTATTGTAATGCGTAGTTTCACGAAAATATTAACGAATGCTTAGTACTTGCTTCGTTCAGTAATATCTTGCGTATAAACATGATGAATTAGTGATTAGTATTAGTGAAAGTGCTTGCAAGTGAATAGAAGCGATCCTATTTACTAAGCGACAAGCCCTCTCCAACCCACCCCAAAACAAACTGAGCAAACATCCCATGCTGACCGTGTGAACAGCTACGGCCACAGCATAGTGATACTGCGCAAAATAAGGCGACGGTGTTCCAGTTTGAGTGAATTTTGAGTCACTAATAACAATGTAAGACTTACTTCTCACTTTCACTAAGCAGGTTAGTACTAATAACAAGTGCTAAGCTTGTGTAAACTTGCCATTACAAAAGAATAATTACAATAAAGTCTATCAGGTTAGTTGTTTTGAAGTTTACAAAATTTAAGGAAGCAAATATTTAACAAAATTGTAGACAATATTGTGGATTTTAGATACATATTTATGAGTATAATAAAATAGTTTTTTTTTAGTCTAATACCAAACTTAAAAAAGTTAATTATCCATCATATTAACGTAAGGATGATAATATGATCTTTACTCTAAATTAATGATACATGAAATTCAAATTAGACAGCTCGTTTTTAAATAAGAACAAAAAGCACACCTATGGTATTAAAAAGTTTCCTGGTTTGTGTCACAGTGAGCCAGCTCTTCTTAATAATTACATCAGTCATAATGCCCATCGGGAAGCTTAATATATACATCGCTAAGTAAGGAAGGGAAGATAATACTCCATCCTGAAAACAATACAAAAAATGTAATGTTAACATTTCATTATAAAATATCCAACGGTCCGGAGTGAACTAAATATTATCAAGGCTGAACATGAATATGGATAAAACCTTGAATCTTATTAATTTATCTTGATAATTATGTACGCTATTTAAAATTGTTTCATTTTCAAAATTTATAATATACTTAGTTATGCTTACTTTTCTCAATTCAACATTTAATACTTTAGCCATGTATGTCGGCATTTCAGTCATGAGAGTGAAGAAGCCCCAGTTTTGGCCGCAATGCGCCACAGCGAGAGCCCAAAATGGAAGACACGTCAAAATTTTACGCCATGGTGTTGGGTATCTCTGAGAAATCAAATTAAAATCGTTGTTCCTCTATATTGGTTATTCAAGATACGTGTTATTAATTCCACGTAATGCTTTGTAGACTATCAAACAGCCAGAGACTACAGGCTATACGAATGGTAGCCGGTAGCATAACCATTATCATCTGTTAGTAGCAATCCATACTACAGACAATGACCCACGATCCGTAGATTCATGTATCAACCCGTATTTAGCTTCCATTTTTAAGATAATTATCCTTTAATTACTACAGAAAACATAATCACATATCAAAAACATAGGTCATTATAACGATTATATATATTTTCTAATGAATATCTTAGTAGAAATTGAAAAACTCAAAATTAATCTATTATTTGGAGGACAAGTCCATAAAAGCTATACAATATTACTAGCTGTGCCCGCGGATCCGCTTGCGTGGCCTACAGAGTGCCGTCGGTTGAGCGCACGCGAATTGTGCTGACCCCGCACAAAAACGACGATCGCCTGCCATTTAAAGACAAAAATGCTTATCGTTGGTAATCCTTAGAAGATACAAATATGTTATCTTCAAGTAAGCCATTTAAGAACCCCACGAGCGTCTTTTTACGAATTTATTCACCATTATTTTCACTGCTTATTTCGTAGTTATTTTATCTTACAAATATATCCTATAACTTGGCCAGATAACATAGTTATGAACTAAAAAACAAACATGTTAATCGGATAAGTTGTTTTTGCCTGAAAAGAACATAAACGGACAGACAGACAGAGCGTCGTTGAGTTTTATATTATATTACTAGCGACCCGCCCCGGCTTCGCACGGGTACAATGCTGATACTAAACATACCTACCAACTACAGAATGTCCTTAAACAACGTTTACAGCTTTTTTGTCATTAGACAATACAATTTAAAGGTTACTCTTGAAAGAGCGACGTAGTTGGTATATAGGGCCGTACCGCCGCATCGCTATGTCCCTTCATTTTAATTCTGTAGTATCTTCGGAAATATTCATTTAAATTACATGCGATTAAGGGCCATTTTGATCTATATTAAATGGACAATGTATTTAAGGTACTTAATTGGGTAAGGATTAATGCTAAATTGCTTAAAATCACTTCGTAAATAAGCCATTTTTTCCCGTAAAATGTAAAGGATAAAAAATGGTTATTGTGGGTTATCCTTAAGAGATGGACATATACCATCGCGGACTTTTTTGTTGACCTTTTTAAGGTGTACAATACTGTAGTACATTATTTTGATTTATCTCGTGGGGTTCAGCCAGCGATTGCAATGTAAGGGCAAAAAATGTGTTTATTTACGACATAACATTAGAAACCTCTAAATTTATCAGTGTTTCTCTACAATATTATTAATGTATTATACATATAAACCTTTCTCTTGAATCAGTCTATCTAATAAAGAAAAACGCTTTAAAATCCGTTGCGTAGTTTTAAAGATTTAAGCATACATAGGGACGGACAGAGCAAGGCGACTTTGTTTTATACTATGTAATGATAATACCTTTTGTTCTCCAACACGACCCAATGAGGTCTGAATGTATGTCAGTTCTGTTTTAGAAATATATTTTGACCTTTCAGGTGAGTCGGAGCCTAGAATAATGTATGCAACAGTCCATATTGCTCCAAGGATTCCATCTGAATAAAATATCGCTTGCCAGCCCCAAGCCGACGCTATGAACCCTGATGCAATCAGTTGCAGAGCTATTCCTAACTGACCACCTAAAAATGAAATGCACTATTAGGAAGAGCTATGAGGGAATCTTGAAGACTAATGATTTCTATGAGGTCTGACCTATCTTAGATTACGTTTTGCCAGAAAATTAGGGTTTATTTTAATCATATGAACATTAAAGTTCAAAGGCTACTTTATACTGTTTTAGTAACCTTATAAAACATAACCTTTAAGTTAATACGAGTAATGTTTTCCCAACTGACTTGTAATTAGTTCTTCTGTATCGGACACGTATCAAGTTAACTAGCTGACGCAAAAATAATTAGCTTTAAATTATAATTATTAATATTGTAATTTCGAATATAGTTATAAATGCACCAGATAAGATAAAAGCATAATCCTTTTTTCAGTTTCAGAGTTCAAGCGTTGATTAGCTAACTACAACCGCAATGTTTTTTTTTACTAAATATATATTCAATTTACCAGCATATATAATGGTTGTCAAAAGCCCTTTCTCTTCCTTCGGGATCCACTGACTGATGAGATGATGCATACAAGGAAATATAAAACCTTGCATAAATCCTTGGAGTATTCGACAAGCACAAACTAATTGCCATCCTCCCTGTAAATAAAATATTTCTAATAATAAATTACTCACAAAACGCAAGAAGTACTTACTATTTGAAAGCATTCGTCTGAATGTAAATATTAAAAGTGAGCGAAAAACGACCTGTGTATTAATAATTATTATCGAATGTTTAAAATAAGTATATATAATAATATTGGCAATGTACATTTTCATCTGTCTGCTTACAAGGAATCGTACATGTGATAAGCATGAAGAAAGACTACCCTCACTGACAAGAACAAAATAAAAAGTGCGTTGAGCTGTAAGAATACTATTTATACAAAGAGTACTTTTAGCAACTTGTTCCCAAGGCCGGTGAAGCTGTAAAAGCCACAAAGTTACTTGTGCTTATCAATATCAGTTAAGTCCGGATCTCTGCTTATGTCACAAGAATTATAAGAGTTTTATATGAATGTAGTAGAAGTACGATATCTTTGATCCGTATGTGAAAGTTCGTATTAAAAACGAAATAATGCGTAAAGTGGCTAATCTAGAAAATAATGTCATCAACATACATATATATATATATATATATATTATAAGGCATTACACTTGATGCAAAATTATAAAAGGGTCCTCGCATTAAAACGTTGGCAGGAAAAGTAAGCTCCGCTGCATTCAGCAGTGCGTAAGATTCGTCAGTTAACATATGTTGATACTGTTATGATAGTTTACTTCGCTTACTTCCACGGTTTAATGTCCTACGGTATTTTACTGTGGGGTTCGGTAGCTAAAGTATTACCATATTTGTACTACAAAAACAGGCAGTTCGAGCAATTTATGACTTGAGATTTCGGGAGTCACTGAAGAACAAGGTTCCAGAATTTAGTGTCTTAACAAGTATATTACATGTATATTATACTTAATAAGTATAATAAGTTCAAGAATCATGTTAAGTAAATTTTATTGTCCAAAGCATATCATAGAGTGATAAGTGAATGATGGTGATGTCTGGAAGTGATTCTCTCTCTGTACGTCCATTAAAAATGATAATTATTGTAAACAATAAAAGTACTGTAAAAACTTTTTTTTTTTTTTGTTAAAACCGGTCGAGTTTCTCGTCGGTTTTTATCGATAACTGGGATGTTTGCTGAACCGATAGTAGTATGCTGATATTGATAAGTGCCTTCTTAGAGACGAAATTGCGAAAATAGTTTTTTTGGAGTAGAAACTAGTATTTGTAACCAATCTCAAACAGAACCACAGTTCTAATAGAGACAAAAAAATTTATTACAAGTAGATACTTTGGTGGAGTACCTAAAGTGCTAGTGTGTGTTGAACCGAACTCTTAGAGCGGAACACAATAGCGCAAGCACAACTAGTCGACTACTGCAAGCGATAATGCTAATACCATGTTTGAAGAATTAAAACCAGTTGAGAGTCATTTCGTAAGATTCAAAATTAGACAAACATAGCAGAACGCTATAATAGTATCTCAGCTTTAATATTTGTTTACATTACGAAGCTGTTTAGCTGAATTGTTTTTTTTTTTCGAAATGGATATCTAAGTTAGGTTTTTTTTCTTGCACCACATAACACTTCAAGATGACATACGACATATTTTTTTCGACTTGGTTTACAAATGGACCCACAAATACAAATATTTATTACAATAAAACTTAATCAAAATAATACATAGCATATAACCATCAGGGAGAAAGTAGCTTTCTATTGGTGAAATAATTGTTAAAATCGGATTAGTTGTTTTGGAGACTACCCCATACAGAAAAACTCACAAACATACTTGTATATAATAGTAAAATATATTTAAAAAAAAAACATAAACAGAGTAATAAGACATTCCCGATTTTCAGTGTCAGTTTTATCTAATTAGGTCGTGGGTTGATTATAAATTACCAACGCGATTTCTGGACTAAATAGAAATCTCGCGGGCACCATTTACCTTTTCAATTCACAAGCACATACATAATAAATCAGAAGCTGTGAAGGAAAACTTATAAGGAGATTTATGCAACTTTTTACTTGAGATTTATTTATTTATAAAAAAAAACACACTGCTACAGAGAACAGACTGGACTTATACTAATAAAATGTAAGTATAAATGTAAGATAATAGAATTTGCATTCCAATTAAAGCAACGCACAATATTTTCTTAATAAAATGATATAAATCAGTAACACAATAATAATTTACAATTTACCTAAACATATCTTTAGGTAGCTAGTCAAATTATAATTAAGGACATCTAAGTCCTTACTGTGTTCATTATGTGCTCTACACATCCGCAGAACTGGGTTATTATAAGCCACATTATTGGAACAGTATTTTATACGAAAAAGTGCTGCCTGCTTTTAGGGAGGATTGGCTCAACAATTCACTGGTGTCCCATTTAGAATTTACTATCTTATCTTCATAATGACAAAAGTAATATTAAAAAAGTAATTATGAATTTATTCGAGATTTTCAAACGGTTGTAAATTAAAAATCAGTACACATAGCACTTACTATAGAAGCACTAATTGGAATCAGTAAGGCTAGCAGTGCATTCACTGATATAGTTAAGGTGATGAGCAGTTTGCCACCGAATTTCATGGCCATCTCCCCAGCCGGCACTTGCAGCACCACGTAGCCCCAGAAGAACGATGACAAGACCACGGACTGTACGCTGTGACTCCAATCGAAATGCTAAAAATAAAATACACTATTAATTTTCTAATCGGCTCTCTGATCCGGCCAATGGAACATCTGACTTAGGGAATTTTTAGAATGAGTTTGTGCTTTACTTTTAAATTTATCTTCTATATATGATATGATTTGTATACGACTCCTTGAAATAATGCTTGAACCTTTTTTATCTTAATTGTTTTTATTTTTAATAGTCCTAAAATATATTACTTATCAGTTTTAACACAAAAATATTACCTATGAATACCTGTTCTTGTAACTGAAAACTTTATCTCAGAATCGAATACGCTATTGGCATCGGTAAGTATCTTGAGGAACATGTGTGGTCAGATAAAAATGTTTGCAAAGAAAAACAAAAGATAGGTAATAGGAAAACTGTACCCATGAATCGCATTTATCAAACGAGACGGCATTAACTTATTAATCCAATCAACAAGCTAAAAAACATGTTAATTCATGTTCTCGGTCCAAAAAATAAGTGCGATAGTTCATTCAATTCGGAATGATGTCTAGAAAAAGGTATCTCGAGCATTTATTAGCGCACATAAAAAAATACAATTGTAATTTTCAAAATAAGATGAAAAAGATATTTAGTTTTTCGTTAATAACTCAAAAACTATAAATATTTAAGAATTTTTGAAAAAGTTCCTTAAAGAGGAGGAAATTTCCAATAAAACAGTTCTGACATCCGGAACTCTATCTCAATTATTTATAACTTTTATTTACCGCTGAAAATGGGTCACCATGCGGTTATTACGGCATAGGACGCACTGCCGGTGAAAACAGATTAAGACATTTTTTTTTATCGTATTAAATATTAATTGAAAAATAAAATAAAAATGCTATTATCTGAACACTAGAAAGAACATCACCGTGTTTGTTCTTTTTATCAATTTTACAGAAAGTTATACAGTAGTTAACTTACTAATTATTTTTCAATTTACGATCTCACAAATGATGACATAAAAGTTTAAATAATTGACCTAAAATTGTTTTCGTCTTATATATACATATATATATTTACTAAACAAAATCACGCGATGAAAGTTTATAAAAGCTTATTATATTGCTTGTTATATTTTTTTTAAAGTCAACACAACATGAAATATCCAAAAACTACTCTTTCTATAGAATACCTGGCAATGTATGAAATAAAGAGAATTATTACATACTTTGCCTTGGCATTCTATAGAATACTATTTGGCACACAGATAGCCTAGGTCCGATCCATCGGTATGGAGCCCTTGAGCCAAGCAGCCGCTCGCGCGATACAGTGACTATACATTCACTAGCTCTCACAGCCACACATGACACTGCATTATACACACATGCACAACACACAGGTACATAGGTTGTGTAAGGGACCTTTCTTTTGCTTAGTTAGATTAGACAAAAAAATTCAGACCACTAAATACACATACACATGTTCCTTCCCTCCTCCCAGGGGGAAGAAACATGTATATATGTATAGTTAGTTTAGATCGAATGATAGGGATTTAGTCAGATCGCGACTTATTTGCAATCGCTGCAACAGTCCGCTTTGGCACCCTCGGATGTTGTTGCTTAGCTTTCGTGGCAGAGTGCCCTAAGCGCTCGCCCCCAAGCCCGGTAAAGCTGTAAAAGCCGTAAAGGCTCCTGGGCCACTAAGGCTAACAGTATAGTCTGTTCGAAAAAAAAAGCACACAGATAGCTTATAACCCGGATTAAGACATAGGATGCTTTTTATCCTGGTAAAGCCTAAATTCTGAAGTCCACATAGACGAAGTCGCGGACACTAGTAAAATATAAAAGGCTAGCGATACCAATACCTACCTACCTACCTATACAATTATGAATGTTCCTTCAAAAACAATACTGTAAAAGGCTTGTAAGATTTTGGTAAAAATTGAACCAACCGCTTATACTGACATTTGAGTCTAATAATAATACTATAAAACTTTATATCACTATCTTCTGTCTCAAATGTTTAAAATTCTAAGTAATGACAAGTCAAAACTCCTTTTTCTCAAATCTGTGTCAAAGCTCATCAAACTCTTTTACATTGAATCCTATGTTCTAGGTATAATCCTTTTAATATATTTTTTGTAATTCATTAATAATTTAAATGAAATCCTTTTACCCCGACTTTCTTCTCGTCAGTCATGTCGACTATGGCTATGCTCAAGTTGACTCGCATGGTATTGACCAACAGCATCGCCGTGAACAGCAGGAACGTCTGGACATGTCGGATACCCAAACCACCTGAAAATAAATCAACTTCTATAAAATCGCAAATCAGTAGATGACTAGAATTTAAATTTACAGAAAAGTACTTGAATCTCCCTTTTGCGGATCTTTATTGCATTAATATTTACTTTCAAAGTGTATTTGTAATAATAAAAATGATACTGATATAATTATTGAAAATTTAAACATCAAATGTGACAGATTTCTGTGCGCCGCTCTTTACCATATTTTGCAATACTGAAACATTTTTTAGTATCCAGTGTGTCATAATTTATATTTACCTTTACAGTACATAGTTCTGCAGATCTCACTACTAGATAATAAACATAAATTTAAATACTGACAGGCACACAAGTTATAAGGAAGCGTACAAAATCACGTAATTTTTGAAATTAAGATAATATCACAGAATACAATCCGTAAACAGGGAAGATAGTATTGACATATATTCTACCGATAGACAAGGACGTTCATGAAAATAATTTGTTCTACTGATAAACAACATCGCAGTCGTTTCTATAGATTTCGAATCGCAGAAGAGACAAAGCTTTTGTGCCAACAATGCTTAATTTAATTCATATACTATTTAAAATTTTCTTAACAGTAAAATAAAACATTGAAAAGAAAATGAATTATTATACGTTCATTTTGCTCAAGCTTTGAGAATTATTACTTGATATTATACATATATAAAAAAAAAACCCATGTGCGAGTCGGGCCACGCGCAGTAAGGGTTCCATAGTTGCCCGTCACAATATGCAGACTTATGGAAGCTTATGTTATACATAGGGCCGGGGCCGGTGTAGAATGCATTATTAGTCCTATGTGTTATAATCTATCTTTGTGCCAAATTTCATCCAAATCCGTTTAGCCTTTTTTGCGTGATTGAGTAAGAAACATCCAAACTTTCACTTTTATTATATTAGTAGGACTAGCTGTGCACGCGACTTCGTCTGCGTGGTCTTCAGAATTGGGCCTTCACCAGGATAAAAAGCATCTTATGTCTTAATCCGAGTTATAAAATGTCTGCCAAACGTCATCCAACTTTACTCGTTAACGTATGAAGCCTACTTATCTCTGATAATTTTCCTTTTAACTTAATTATATATACTTCTATCATGTTTTTCACATATCCAGGAACAACCATATAGCTAGTAGACTTGACTCACTTTAAAAAGCGTTATTAATAATATATGTAGGTATACCCATACCAAATTATAGCTTTCTAGTACTACGAATTTCTGAGCTAAGCCACGGACAGACAGACGGACATACCGAAACTATAAGGGTTCCTTTTGACTTTAAACCCTAAAAAGATAGAATAAACATTTAAAAATATCAATCTGGTTATAAAACAGTTAATCAAATTAAAACACATACTAAAAACACGACGTCAAGTATAGACTTGTACATAGGTACAGTCAAATATTTTTACTTACAAGCGGTTTGGTAAAGGTACATCAGATCTGCATATTTAGTCTGTGATTGTATTTTTGATTAAATACATGTTTAGATGTCACGTACGGCATGTCAAACTGGTACAAGTATTTAAAAATATCAGTACATTTAGCGCGCCATCTTCTATATATAATAAACATGACTGCAAAGAAAAAGGGCCGGTTAGAAAATCTTCAATAAAGACTAAATTAAAGAACATTTAATACTACATAAAATAATATATAAATCCTTTTTATTTATTTTTTATAATTGTATAAAAAAATGAAAATGTAAAATAATGGTCGTTTTTTTAATTTAGCATCAAAAAAGTTAGTTATTTTGTATTTTATACAAAGTGTGTTCCTCTAGATCTAAGGCTTCTTTGGATTTGCCTTTCTATTACCGAGTGAATGCTGTCACACTGTTTCTGTGTATGGCCTTTAAAAAAATGAGTTATGAAATTTATATAATCGAGATTATGTACGGCGTAAATGTACACTGCCATTAAATACTGATTCCTTGATGACGTACCACAACCTCTACACTTGTTGTACTAATGTTTTTGGTTAGATACTCATATATTAATTTCAATTATAGACGACTGCTTGATATTTTCATCCTGAGGTATTAATGGTTTGAGAAAGGCGATCTATTTGTTATTGTCCAAATATTATTCTCAATAAAATCTGCAGTACGCAATGTGCAGTCTATGTTGCTTGCACTGGGGACGATTTCTGTTTCTGTTTCAGTGTCTGAACTGCTAGATTCTGTACTGTTCGGTGAGTTTGAAGAAGAGCTTGTACTTTATGAACTCGGTGATTTTTTTTTTACTATTTTGGAAGTACTTGGCTGAGTATCAATATAATTTAATATGGTTTTGTGGGACTCATCGAGTGAAACAAATGAAATGGGGGTCGTATCAATCACATTTGAAATCATAAAATCAATTTTATTACTAATTGGAAATGGCGTAAAAATTTTCCATTTATTTTCCGTCAAAACGTCAAAAATATTTCCAAAGATAAAGTTATCTGACGATTGAAAAAACGGCTCTTATACAAATATAATTATTTCGTGAAGACGTCATTTCTTGTCAGTGTTACTGGTATAATTGCATTGGAATTCCCACTGAAGGTTGTTAAAATTATAACATAATTATTATCATGTGCAATATAAACATTATTCAAGTATGCATACTGTATAGGTTGAAATTACGTGGATAAATTTCATTTTTAGTAGTTGACTAAATCGGTAGGGGTATAATAGTAACTTCACAATCTTAACGTAAAACCATTGAGTTTGTGCTCATTAGGTTCGTCTCGATGAGTAGTTGGCTGATAGCAGCTGAATGGAAACGTATTTTTTTGGAAATATATATCAGTTTTAATATGAATATTTTAAGATTTCCCAGAGATCCAGTACTTATCGCATAATTTTTCAACTCATTTCTGTAAAAATGATAAACATATTACTAATAGAGGACGACAAAATATAAAAATAGGGTCAGTGCCTCCTACTATAAGGTATTTTAAATTTATTGTACATAACATAATCTGAATTTCAATATAATCTGATCAAGCTTCTTGCTGACTCCTTTCATTAACGGGGATGTTTTCCGAACCTGTGGTTGTAAAGATTATAAGTGTCTTCATAGGGTCTAAAATTAATAATGTAATTCAAAAGCGATGATGGCGCAGTGGTAGCGTGTACGACTTCACGTCGAATGACTTGAGTTCGAATCCCTACAATGAGCCTGAGCTTTCGGTGAAGGAAAACATCGTGAGGAAACCATAGCATGGTGGTAGGGCTTTTTCTGATGCCCGCCTGGCTAGCTACCACCCTCAAGTTGATAATCTGTCGCCAAGCATCAATAGGTGTGTTCCGGCAGCTGCACTTGAGAGCCAGTCTTCCACTAGGTTTAGCGTTTACCATCCTGGGCCATATCGTCACTTAACAACATCAGGTGAGATTGTGGCCACTAAGCCAAACCTATAACGATAAAAAAAAATGTAATACTGATTTTGAATGTCGATTTTAAACTGTCTATTATAGTAGCTGGTTTTTAGGTACAATGCTATTGTCGTTATCGTGTTTTCATAGAATTGTATATGTAAGGAAGAAATCGTAATTTTTGACACTATATTGTTATTTTTTATGTTAGCCAATTTTCAATCTAAATATACACCGGCCGATCCCGAAACACGACAAACCAAAAGAAAATCATTGTGACTGTTTATTACTATGTGTATGGCAGTCGTGAACCCTACCATCCCACTCCGTCTCCAAAAAGTCTCCGTTTTCTCCCTTCTCCACTCTTCAGAATGGCTCACTAGCAATGCGTGACAGCCTCAATATCCTAGGTGTGGATATTCCCAGCGATCTCAACTCCAGGGATTACATCGGGAGTGTCATCTCCACTACATCTCGGAGACTAGGGATCCTGAACATGGGCGACGGTTTTTCATGCCCGGTCAACTGTACCTTCTTTATAAGGCACAAGTTCGGCCGTGTATGGAATACTGTTCGCACCTCTGGGATGGATCCACAAAGTACCTCCTCGATGCCCTGGATAGGTTACAGAGACGGGCTGTTCGCATTGTTAATGATGCAGACGTTACCCATTGCATCGAGCCACTTCAGCTTCGCAGGAACATCGCCTCGCTAAGTGTGTTTTACCGTCTGTATCATGGTGAGTGTTCTGAAGAGCTGATTAATCTAATTCCCACCTCTCCTTTCCACAACAAAACCACACGCGCTGGGCTTCGAAATCACATTTTTACGGTAACTTCCATCTCGGCACGAACTAAAAAGTTCTCTTTGTCTTATATTTGTCGTACCGTGAAACTGTGGAACAATCTCTCGGCCAATGTGTTCCCTCCTTCTTATGACATCTGGTCCTTCAAGCGTAACGTGAAGAGATATTTAAGCAGGCCGGCATGACAGCGGCGACCGCCTATGGATTTCGATTTCTTGATGGTCGCCGTTGTGTTTGGATTGTAGTGTGCTTACCATCAGGTACAGTACAGCCGAGCTATTATAAAAAAATAATACTTGATATACATCGACCGATCCCGGAACTCGACATATAAGGTGTGTATACACCTAAGCAGGCCATTATGGCATAATGGTCGCGATCCAGTGACACAATCATACCACCCAGCACATTTTCCTTTCATGTGTTATATTATTTATATTTTTTTAAATTAATGTTTCATTCGTAAACATACTTATCTTTAAGCTGAGCACACACGCTACGTTGTATCAGAGACCTCTCAGATGGAGCCGCACAATTAGACTGAAATGTGTATTGGAATAGAGCTATGTAGTTTTTTAAAGATGCGCAGGCGACCGGTGTATACTCGTTAATTAACTTTTTTGAGTGACACTGTAGACCGTAGCTCATATTACGGGCATAAAAATAAAAAAAAGTCGAAGCTCTAATTTTCAATCTGTGGGAACGAGACTACGACGCTTCGTCTCGATAACTAAAATCACGAACAACAGACGAGAACTCAAAGATGAACACATTTATTCGTCGCACGACAAAAAACGCTTTAAGAAATACATGGTTTCGTATGGCCTATAATATCCCGCTAATCGTTAATGCCTTAATAGATGGTTTCAATAACTGTCCTTCTATAATCCTACTATAGATTGTAAATTTCGCGCTGCAGCTAGGGAGTCAGAGGCATTCGCAAAGTATGAGGGAAGGCTGAATTCTAGCCGTGAGTACCACCAAAGACATTCACAAGGCACGAAGCACAATTAATTCACCGATATTGAATTTCAATACACGAATTACGATTCGGACTGGTTCGCAGGCATAATTATAATAGTAGATAATATAAAATCGTTCAACCACTACGCACAATTTCTCCAACTTGTAAAGTAGAACGTTTTAACTTGGTATCCCCAATACAGCAACAAAAACAGCCTATACGCACACTAACTAAGCTAGCAAACTTGTGCCGCAAATACGTTATCGGTCTCAAGGCGCAACGGTATCTTTCTTAGAGATGTATATAATCTAAGCCCAAAACTATCAAGAGATGTGAACTATATCCGTCAAAAAAGGATCGCGAAGCAAAAATAATTTGATACCAGTGTCACTGATATCAATCATTCAATCAATTGTGAACTATTGAAAACTATGCTGCATCTCAGATAAATAATTCGTCTCATTTTTTGTTGAAAAAAAATTGTTATAATTTGTGTTTATTAAAAAAATATTTATGTTTTTTTCATTACTTTTATATATAAATAGATAATTAAGTGCCATAAGTAAAATTCGCGACGACACGCCACGATAAATTTTACAGCATAATATTACTCTGTCTGAAAAGTAAGGTCTTGGGATTATTTATGTTATATATTTGTATAAGGGCCGATTTTTAGAAAAAGTTACATGAGGAATATTTTTTTATTTGTGACAGGTTTTCTGTACATTATCTGTGAAAATGTCAAAATTGTCTTTCTTTTTTTTCTAACTTGGCAACCGGTCCTCTCTGTTGAAGACCATTACTGCCATTATTGAGTGAATTACTTTCTAGTGTTATGACAATTTCAGGATCCTAAGAAGTTCCCTTGTTAGAATTTTCTAGGGAGTTGTTGTGGCATCGCAGAATTCATGATCCATGTTACTATTTCCAATTCACTTCAATTGTGCACAATAACCAAGCTTTATTATGAAAAACGCCACCTGTATTACACAATATAGGGCCAATAACACAAATTTATGAATAAAATATAAAAACCACTACATGACAGTTTGAGCTCCCGCCAATAACTCCAACATCAAAATTATTCCTATAAAATTATCTGACGATTGAAAAAATGGCTATTATGAAATTTTTATTATGAAGGTTTTTCTTTGTAATGTATAAATAATAATTTTATAGTAATAGGCTTTTCAGAATAAAAGTAACAAAATAATTTTCAATTTTAATTTATCAATATAAAATTATCTTACTACAATTACAATATTTAAAACAAATAAATAATAATTAATATTAATGTTTATCGTCGACTGTGGCTGGCTTGTCTGTGGCACTCAATTCTGAAAATTAAAATAAAATTATATAGTATGTTCACTTTCATTCTTGTTTGGGGACTTAAAGATATGTTTACTTACCGACGTCGGTATTGTTCACTTTGGGCTCGTTCCAGGGCTGCCTCTCAGACGTACAGAAAAGTACAAAAAACAGATTCGCAAAGAAATACACTCCCGATGCTATGAAGAACACTTTGCGCCACTCCGTCGGTTCTGTCTGTAATAAAAATAAAAATTTATAAAACCCTTTCTGTGTCTTCCGTGAATATTATTTTTAGATGGAAGTTGACATTTTTGCATTAAGTAAATAGGTGTAAAATGCCGGGGGGATACTTGCAATGCTGTAAAGCGCTGTATTAGCACATTCAATAAATTATTTTACTAGAAGTGAATACATCACAATCGCGTTCTCCATTTTTTTTTAATAAATTATTTTACTAGATTTGAATACCTCACAATCGCGTTCTCCATTTTTTTAATTAATTTTTGTCACAATTAATACTCGTAGTTAGAAAAATATTCAGAATAAACGTAATAAAACTGTTAAGGAATACCTCATCGTTAATAATGAATCCGCAAACTAATGGAGCGATGATAGAGATGATATTGGCCAGAAAATTTGTAATACCCATCAAGGAGGCGCTGAAGTTTGGTGCCAAGTCTATGTGTACTAGCTAGAAAACAATACGAGTAAATATTTGATCACATTTATTTACATACATACATTCCAATGTAATATGAGGATATATAAGATGTGCTATCTTTCATAAAGCACTACATCAAATTTCTTACATGAAACTAAATTTTTTACAATTATTTTAGGGTAAAAATTTAAAAATTAAACATTGTTGAAATAAATCTTGGTCAGATTTGTTCGAACATGCGAGTTAAGTATGCGTACTTCAAAAAGTAATTTCAATCCACAGTAGGTACAGATCATTGAATCCAAAATACAAAAACCACTTACCATGTAACCAGTATATTGACCGGCATTGATTCCCACAGCCAGAGTGAGCATGACAACAGCGAAAACCATATCTCCCGCGGGTGAATATGATAAACCGATTAGGGCTATAGCTGGGCCCCAGTGACCTATAGATACAAAAAGTAAGTAATTCATAATAAATACTTTTTCATCTGGATATTTGAATAATATAACTATACTAGATGGGCCCCAAGGTATCACATGTACTAAATTTATTCCACCAATTCACCACCGTTGTTCGAATTTCCAGTACAGTGCCTTTAGGCACTGATTGTTACTACTCCACTATTTAGTATTGTGGCGTGAAGTTACATGGCCTATAGCCTAGGCTATAGTATATAAAAACACTTTTTCTGAACTGACTGGTAGTTCCAGAGATTAGCGCGTTGAAACACACAATTTCTTCAGCTCCATAATATTAATATAGAATTAAAAGTGGAGGAGCGGTAAACCAGTAATGTACCATAACGCTGTGTTCTGGTTGGAAGATCGCGGGCAACATGTACATATAGATAGACACGAGGCGTTCCAACTCAGTACTCATGAGTATTATCAACCTGTTATTGACTGACTTTACCTAGGATTGCGGTTATTTGCCGGAGGCAGCTGGTATGACTGAATAATGCAGCACACCCTTACCAGCTGCCTCCAGGGGAACCTGAACCACTCCGCCACTCCACAAGACCTATTTGTGCAGTCAGTGGTGGAGTGGAACATCAGCGTAGCGATCGCTGCGGAGCCGTATTACGTCCCTGGGCAGGAGACTCGGATGGCTCCGTAGCGATCCACAGCACGGGTTCGCCCCTCTCAATTAAGGAGAGAGGAGCGGGATTCGTGGCGGCCGCCTGGGGAGGGTACGCCATTATTAGGGTGTACTTCTCCCCAAACTGGGCCCTGGTGGAGTTCGAGGCTTTTCTCGACTCCCTGGGGCAGGTGGTTAGGCGGCTGTCGCCACTCCCCATTGTCCTGCTTAGCGATCTCAATGCCAAGTCACGGGCATGGGGGGCGGCGGTCACGGACCCGCGTGGGGCTGCAGTTGAGGAGTGGACAGTCGAGATTGGACTGTCCCTCCTCAACAGAGGATCCGTCCACACGTGCGTGCGACAGAACGGAGGGTCCGTGGTGGACGTATCGTTCGCCACGCCGTCTGTCGCACGCCGTGTGCAAAATTGGAGAGTCTTGGAGGACGTGGAGACCTTTTCGGATCACCGATATATTCGGTTTGAGGTCTCCACTTCCCCTGAGGAGCTGGCGCTCCGCCCCCATCGGGGGACGGCGTTTCCCCGATGGGTCATGAGCCGCCTCGACCGAGAGCTGGTGGAAGAGGCGGCCATAGTGCAGAGCTGGCGGGCGCCTGCTCCGGTAGATGAGGATATCGACGCGTCTGCGGCCCGTTTCCGTGGGGCCCTCACGGCGGTCTGCGACGCGTCGATGCCGCGGAGCAACAACCGCCCGCATAAAAAGCGTGCACTTGCGTCCACTTAATAAGTGGACTGTTAACTTCATTATATAAAAAGTACACATGATGAAATAAGAAAGTTGATTATAGTAGGGACCGAAACGGTTGTAGCTAGTATTAGTAGTAGTAGTGTTTTTCGTTCATAAGAGCCTTCTTGAGGCCTTATTTGAATAAAGTATTTATTTATTTTAATGAAATATATTATCTGGCAACTATATTCACATGCCTTAGAGAAGAACACTTATAGCAAAGTCTTGTATCAAAGTTTGTTATTTTGAAGAATACAAAATCTAAGGAAGTAGGAAGGTAATATGTAACCTATAGCATATATTTAACAAGATTGTACAGATATATATTTAGATATAGACATTTGAGATATATATTTATGAGTCTAATAATATTTTTTTTTAGTGTAATGCCGTACTTAAAATTAATTATAATTTTCTCGTTAATAACTTGTTTTTTTTAATAACAATAAAAAAGCAAACCTATGGAATTAGATAATTTCCTGGTTTGGGACACATTGAGCCAGCCCTTCCTAATAATTACATCAGTCATAACACCCATCGGGAAGCTTAATATGTACATCGCTAAGTAAGGAAGGGAAGATAATACTCCATTCTGAAAAACAATACAAAAAAATATAATCATTACTTTCATTATTAAAATATCCAAACCTGGAGTGAACGGAATATTCTCAAGATTTGAACATTACGGATAAACGCTTGAATTTAATTCATTTATCGTGATAATAACGGACTTTATTTAAAATTAATTCATTTTAAAAATTTATAATAATATTATGCTTACACTTTTCAAGTCAACATTTAATACTTTAGCCATGTATGTCGGCATTTCAGTCATGAGAGTGAAAAAACCCCAGTTTTGGCCGCAATGCGCCACAATTACAGCCCAAAATGGAAGCGACGTCATAATTTTAAGCCATGGTGTTGGGTATCTCTGAAAAATATAATAAAATTGTTCTTCTATATTGGTTATTAAAGATACGTGTTATTAATTCCACGTAATGCTTTGAAGACTATCAAACATCCAGAGACTTTAGGCGATACGAATGGTAGCTGGTAGCATAACCATTATCATCTGATAGTACCAGTCTGCAATACAGACAATAACTCACGATCCGCAGATTCATGTATCCAGCTACATTTAGCTTCCTTTTTTTCTAGATAATTTTCCTCTAATTAAAAAAAAAGGATATCAAAAATTTGCCCAGTCCATACCGGACTTTTACTCAGTGTAGGGTTGCGTAGCTGCCCGTCACAATATGCAGATTTAAAGTGGGGGCTTTAAGTAATGTCCAATGGAATTTGTACAAAATTACTTCTCCTAGTACATTTTATAAGTCGATTGACTCTTTACCTTGTGAAGCCTACTTACCTCTGATAGTTTTGGGTTCCTTGTTGACTTAGGAACCCTAAAAACATTATAATGGTAATTATAACGATTAAACATTTTCGAATGAATATCTTACTAAAAATGAGAAAACTCAAAATTAATCCTTTATTTGGAGGACAAGTCCATAAAAACTATAAAATGTTATAAATCAAAGTGACGTCACCCGCAATACCAGCAAAGAACATATTATTTTTAAGCTAAAAGTAAAATACCTTTTGTTCTCCAACACGACCCAATGAGGTCTGAATGTATGTCACTTCAGCTTTAGAAATATATTTTGACCTTTCAGGTGAGTCGGAGCCTAGAATAATGTATGCAACAGTCCATATTGCTCCAAGGGTTCCGTTTGTGTAAAATATCGCTTGCCAGCCCCAAGCCGACGCTATGAACCCTGATGCAATCAGTTGCAAAGCTATTCCTAACTGACCACCTAAAAATTAAATGCACTATAAGGAAGAGTTATGAGGGAGTCTTGAAGACTAATGAGGTCTGACCTACCTTAGATCACGTTTAGCCAGAAAATTAGGGTTTATTTTAATCATATGAATATGAAACTACAAAGGCTACTTTATACTGTTTTAGTAATCTTATAAAACATAACCTTTAAGTTAATACGAGTAATGTTTTCCCAACTGAATTGTAATTAGATCTTCTGTATTGGACACGTATCAAGTTAACTAGCTGACGCAAAAATAATTAGCTTTAAAGTATAACTCATAATATTGTAATTTCCAATATATTTAAAAATATACAAAATAGTATAAAAAACCGTTTTCAAGTTTTGATTAACAACAAGCGCAATGAATTTTTTAAACTAAGTGTATATTCAACTTACCAGCATACACAATGGTTGTCAATAGTCCTTTCTCTTCCAACGGTATCCACTGGCTGACAAGATGATGCATACAAGGGTATATAAAAGCTTGCGTAAATCCTTGGAGTATCCGACAAGTACAAACTAATTGCCATCCTCCCTTTCAATAAAATATTTCTGATAATTAATTACTCACAAAATGCTAGAACTACTTCTTGAAGGCTTTCGTCAAGGGTAAGATGAATGCAATAGAAGTACGATATCGTTGGTCCGTTTTTGAAGATTCGTATTAAAAACAAAAAATAATAATCGTAAAGTGGCTAATCTAGAAAATAATGTCAGCGACATAAATCACCTCACAGCGACACCTCATTAAATGTGAATAAATTACCGCATTTGAGGATTTCAATCAATTACCCTAAAATATTTATAGTTATCACATGATAGTAGTAGCATGTTTTAGGATTTTTAAACCTATCGAAGTTCTATTGCATTTTTGTTTGTGAAACATTGTTTGTTAAATTATTTTCATATTAGCTCGAGTCGCGCGAGTAGAGCCGATTTTTCGGGAAAACATCGAGAATTACTATCAAAATTATTTTAATATAGAATGTACAAAAGGTTTGCAATGAGAGCAAGGTTGCGCATCAGCACCTTACCGGAATTCATAATTAATTTTAATTACCTTCTAGCGCTGTTTCTTTTAACTCGTATCATTTGGCCATGGGAAAGAAAAAAACGTATTTATTTACATAATTTTAAGATATGTATTGCATTTTAATATACAATAAAAGGAATTGTATCTATTAATAGTCAAGAAAAATGTTTTCCGTTCGTTGAACGTTTCAAAGAACCTAAACAAATTATGGTTCTATATGCTAAATTCTGAATGCTCAATGTTATATTCTAGTACTTTTACATTAATATTGTTGATTACTACTAATTAAATTAAAATAACGATACACAAATATTCTACTAATCTATTTAGTCATATTACATACATACATACATATACATACATACATATTACATAGACAAGTCATATTACATATTACCAAAGAAAACACATAAACAGAATAATTAGATATTCCTGATTTTCCGGGTCAGTTCTATATAATTAGGCCGTGATTTGATTATAAATTACCAACACGATTTTTGGACTAAACAGAAATCTCTCGGGCACCATTTACCTTTTGAATTCACAAGCACATAAATCAGATGCTGGGGAAGAAAATTTAGAAGGAGATTTATGCTACTTTTTACTTGAAATATCACGTTTACAGTTGATTTACTTGTAGATACGGTAATACGTGTATAGTACGAGTATACCGTATTTACCTTTTTTTTATAAATTATTAAAATATATAGCTAATAATATACTACGACAAAAGTAATCTTAAAAAGTAATTATAAATTTATTCGAGATTTTCAAACGGTTGTAAATTAAAAACCATTACACATAGCACTTACTGTAGAAGCACCAATTGGAAGCAGTAAGGATAGCAGTGAATTCACTGATATAGCTAAAGTGATGAGCGGCTTGCCACCGAATTTCCTGGCCATCTCCCCAGCCGGCACTTGCAGCACCACGTAGCCCCAGAAGAACGATGACAAGATCACGGACTGTACGCTGTGGCTCCAATCGAAATACTAAAAATAAAATAAACTTTTAATTTTCTATTCGGCTCACTGATCCGGCCAATGGAACATCTGTTTTTGGAGTCGTATTGAGAGATCTTTGAACAATCTACTACTTTGAAATTTTGGTATCTTTGTATGTTATAAATGCGTGTTGGACACACATCGTTGGGACTGGAACACGTCAGGGAGAGCACTATTTCTTTGCGGTAGAATCAGGTGTACTTGCAACCGGACCATGCACAGGTTTATTCACTCTTCATTGATTGTTTAAACATATTCTATATTTAGCAGTTCTTAACATTTTTAATCGTAGTGAATTCAAATAATTTGTGAAAGAATAAGCACTACTTCAACTTCTGTATGAAGAGTTATAGATTCGTTTTACTATCATACTAGAAATTAATACGAGCATTTTATAAATTTCGTGTGAGATTATGGTACCTGGTTCTTCTGACCCTTAGTTCACTTAGAACATGTTTTCCTCTTTCACTCTTCTCTGTCAACTGTCATCTCAGTATTCACACCTTTTATACGCATTTCATTCCTATACTCATAAAATAAGCAAACATCGGAGAAATTTTTAGAATGAGTTTGTGTTTTACTTTTAAAATTTGAAATGATTTGTAGTATACGATTTCTTGAAATCAAAATTGCTTTATCCTTTTTTATCTTAATTGTATTAATTTTTAATAGTCCCAAAACATATCCGTTTTAAGACGAAAGTATTATTACCTTTTGTTGAGAATGAAAATTTTATATCAGAATCGAATACGCTATTGGCATCGGTAAGTATCTCGAGGAACATATTGTGTAGTCAGGTAAAAAAAAATGCAAAGAAAAATATGAGATAGGTAATGGGAAAACCCCAGGAGGTACCCATGTATCGCATTTATCAATCGAGATGGGCATTAACTAATCACATGTCTTTCAGTATCAGCTACTCATACAAATCATAATGTCGAATGGAATATTTATAATGATAATAAAACTGTCAAAGATAGTATATTATCTCAGCTGAATTTTGCGAAACGAAAGGTTTACAACGGTCAACAGATTAATTATTATTGTATTGAGATAATGTAAAAATAACTTGTATCGAGTCCAGCAGGTATTCTGCGGTTATTTTACTGCTGATAACTCCTCCCTGACCTGTGATTTCAGCTATTTGGGTTTCAAGTTCTAGCCATAACTATCAAAATGTATTTAAATTTGAGCTTTGAATTATATCAGCTTTTTTTTGTTCATGAAATTCATACAAAATCGTATCCCGACAAGTTTGTTTATTGTTCTTCTACTATTTTATTTTTCTATTATGACTCGGTAAATAATGTCAAGTACTAAATATAGAATCCAAGAATAATATTGACCGCAAAGAATATGAGTATTCTTCGAATGTCTTATATTGTTATGTATGCATAATAATGCACAATGACTACAGCCGCTGCTGTTATACCTGCCTGTAAATATCTCGACAGGTACTTACAGATACAGTATAATGTCTCCGAATAAATCTAAGATAAGTAAAAATATAGTATAACATTTGTAAGTAAAAGGCTATCAATCAATACCTACTTTATAATTATCAATGTTTCTTCAAATTTGGTAAAAATTGTCGAACATACTACCCATTGTAGTCTAATAATAAAATGTTACTATGAAACTTTATACTGCTATCTTCCGCCTCAAAAATTTCCAATTCTAAGTAATGACAAGTCAAAACTCCTTTTACTCAAATCTGTGTCAATTCTATACATTGAACATTGTGTTCTGGGTGTAATCCTTCTTTTTTTGCAATTCATTATCCATTTTATTATTAAATATATTTACCTCGTCTTTCCTCTCGTCAGTCATGTCAACTATGGCCATGCTCATGTTGACTCGCATGGTAAAAGCCAACAGCATCGCCATGAACAGCAAGAACGTCTGGACATGACGGATACCCAAACCACCTGAAAATAAAATTAACTTGTGTAAAATTGCAAAGGAGGCGATGACTAGAATTTAAATTTACAAAAAAATACTTGAATGTCCCTTTTGCGTATCTTTATTGCATTAATATTTATTTTCAGTGTATTTATAATAATAAAAATTGTCCAAGTGCGTGTCGGGCCACGCGTAGTATACGGTTCCGTAGTTTCCCCTCACAATATGCAGATTTAAGGATCATTCATGTTACATCGGGCCAGCCAAGACACGGCCAATCATTTATAGTGTACATTTGTATGAAGTAATTCATGCTACACCTGGCCAGATCCATGTCCCGGCCGGGTACGGTGCTAGGAATCCGGCTCGTCCGCAATACAGAAAAAAAAACACGATCCGCAGATTTATGTATACAGCCAAATTTAGCTTCCTTCTTTTCTAGATAATTTTCCTCTAATTATCAAAGAAAACATAATCACATATCAAAAATTCCCTAGTGCATATCGGACCATGTGCAGTATAGCGTTGCGTAGTTGCCCGTTAAAATAAGACTTAGAGAGGGGCTTTAAGTAATTTTCAATTGAATTTGAACAAAATTATTTCTTCTAGTACATTTTATAAGTTTATTGACTCGTTACTATGTAAATCCTTTTAACTTCATTATATATACTACTACCATGATTTTTTTCACAAATCCAATAACAACCATTTAGCTAGCAGGACGACGACGATACTTGACTTTAAATTAGCATTTTAAAGCTTAATATTTCGTAAATGGATCCCTTAATCGAAAAATGGTTTTCACAGACCCACAATATCTGTCCATCGATACCCCACACGATTGGATAAACGATAAAAATAATCATTCGCAATGTAAGTATAGAGGTGGTATACTAAACACTTTTTTTTCAAAAATTAGTTTTACCACATTGTCTGTGTGCTTAATATACCCCATACCAAATTACAGCTTTCTGGTACTAAGAATCTCTGAGCTCAACCGCAGACAGATAGACGGACATAACGAAACTATAAGGGTTCCTTTCGACGTCAGAACCCTAAAAATTTACAAATTCATATGGTGGATCATTACGTGAATGACGATGGTGTCTGGAAGTGATTCTCTCTCTGTACGTCTATTAAAAATAGTGAACAATAAAAATACTGTAAAAATTATTTTAAAAAAAAGCCGATCTTGTTTCCTCTCGGTGACTGTGATGTTTTTCCGAACCGGTACTAGTGTGTTCACATTCGTACATAAGTGCCTTCTTAGGGCCTAAATTGAATAAAATACTTTTGATTCCCATAAGCAAAGAATAATAATTTAAATCCTCTTTTTAGTTTGTTGTCGACCGCTTATTATGAGGTTTAAATCTATTACGGTTTAGTATATACTGCGAAATGTTGAGGGGTTTTATTTGGGCCACTATATTTTTTAAGTTGATCGCCACCTTGAAGAAATATAACGTGTCTATCGTCGTGCATTTGTTTATGACAATTACATTTTTTGTCAGTTTCCGCTAAGTACTATGTATCTCCTTAAGTGTACAATTCACGCTCAGCGCTGTTATTCAAAAACATTTAAGCTATGAAAATTTACTTCATTTATGAATTTTTTAAATTGCATATTAGCAATCGTACAATGTTTACAGATTCTCTAGGCTTATTAGATCATACTTACTAGGTCTAACATTTTCAAGTTTCTCTACGGCACCCATAGCTTCAAGTGTTCACTTTGTTGCACCACGATCCGATCATGTCAGGGCGCAACACGAGCGTACGTCGGCGCGATCTCATCACATTTAACTAAACATTTATAGTGTTAACTCGACGATATCACATGAAACTACAGGAGTAGTGCTGGTCCTCTAATTTTTATATAAGAATTATAACTATTTGTTGATAAATTCATCGTTGGTCTAATCAGGTTATAAGTGAACCTATAATAACAATATATTGTAGTGTTTGGTTCCATAACTATTTGTTTCCAATGTAAAATACGTCAGTTATAAACAGTAAAGCTAGAACCGTAATGTGAAAGACACCAGTTTATAAATAAAAATAGAGTTTGTTATACTTAACATAATTTTGAGGTACTTTAGTTTAGTTTCGTATTTGTATATGTTAGCCAGATTCATGTGGAATAGTGTAGGCTATTTAGCATTAGGCTAGACTTCTCAGCTGCCTTAAATGTTGATTTTTGTTAAGTAAGTCGGAAGACATAGCGCACCCTAACTGCTTTATCCGCGTTCGCTGGCGTAATGGTTAGTGATACGTAAATACAATGTTCTACAAAAATATTGACCCTTAGTAGGTACATCTAAAAAAAAAAAATGGGATACCATAAGCCTATCTCTTACACATAAGCCACAATAAGGTATTTAGTGACAAAGTATTATTTAAAATTGAAAAGTGATTTATGAGCATTATTATTAGGCATGTCATATTAATCCTTACGAACGAAAGTTACTTCATCATCAAGACAATTTTATGCAGATAAACTTTGCCTTTGATTGCATGTCATTTGGGCAAATTGCTTAGGAGATAATGTAAAATTAAAATAATTCAACACTCAACTTGTCTATACTGAAGTAATATCAATCAGCTATTTCTTTTAAATTATACGCGGGTGAAACCACGGGGCACAGTTAGTGTATGAAATAAAGTGAATCATTCTATAAATATTTTCCTTTCAAATGATATTTTAAAATAGTTCACATTATTTATATTTATGTATTCAAAAATAATAAGGTTTAAAAAACATTTCATAATTAAAAAAAAAAACTTATTATTTATAATGCTTCACAGCACTTATTGTTACAGTTTATTATTATAAAATATATGACTTGGAGATATAATCCAGTTTATTATTAACATAAAAAATAATATTTTAAAATCATTTAGGTTTAATTCTATTATAATGTAATGCTCATGATAAAATTATGACCCACCACTAAATCCTGTCCAGTCCGATGTCCAGTCTGATGATCCTCTAGCTTGTTTTGCTCAGATTTCCTCTTTATAAGCTTAGCGTGTTAGCACAATGTTTAATAATGGAATTGCGGTAAGTCTGTATCTTATATAAAAAAGGTGTGTGTGC
Source organism: Saturnia pavonia (assembly GCA_947532125.1). Classification (NCBI taxonomy): domain Eukaryota; kingdom Metazoa; phylum Arthropoda; class Insecta; order Lepidoptera; family Saturniidae; genus Saturnia; species Saturnia pavonia. The sequence goes on from OX383906.1 coordinate 17,390,434, forward strand.
GATTCACACACGATATAAGTGAAACTTCATTTTAAAAGGAATTTTCTATTTTATTTAAACAGTGTGCAATATACATACACACCGACATTTACTCTCTCGCTCTGGCTCACACAAAGAAGAGAGACCGATAATGTGCGTTAAACGTTTTACGTTTAACATTTAATGTTTAACGCTTGGAAGTCGCATAAGAAGTTTCACTTCAAAAATGATTATTGTTTATGTATATATATTTATTATTATAGTAGCGATGATGACTGAAGGACAGTTGATGATCGGTTTTATATCGGAATCTCTATATCTTTCTCTGTTCTTGTTATAAAACTTAGATAAATTTCGATATCAAGTCACGAGGTTATCTAAATTCCAAAGGACCACGAAAATAATAATAATTTATATTTCTATTCTTACAAACATTTTGCAACGTTGAATTACAGAAGAATGAACTTTATACACTCAATGATAAGGTTGTTTTAGCCGCACGATATAATTTTGTAAGATTTTGAACTTCGTAATATACTTAATGCTTTGTTTTTGTAATATGATAATTATAATTTGTTACAATCGGGAAATATTGACCTCTTGTAATTCAAGCAGCGCGGGTCTTAATGCGTTGCAGAGACACGTAATATCATAGATTAAAATAAATTTATTTTGACCTTTAGATATTGTCGCGTGGACAATTAAATACCTAGTTATAAGTACCGAAAAATATATCTTAAAAGGTATTTGAAATTAAATTAGTCATATATGTGTATTCCGAAGGCATTTGACATTAAGATGAAATATAAAATACAGAATACTTTATTTATAGTCTAATAATTTTAGTAAACCTTCACTAGAAGGATAGTCCACGTTTATGAATCTATCCGGACCAGGGCTGCTTGTAAAAACCGTCTTGAGTTGCTTGTGTGTATAATAATATTTGGCTAACAAGCATTAAGATATCCATTCCGCTCACATTTGTATAGCTGCATCGCCAAGCCAGCTTGAATGAATGCGTCCGCCAGGTTTTCTACTAGTTTAATATCTCTTGCAATAACAAAATAACTTTCTTAACAAATTCCAGATCGGTAAATGTGACACCAAATAATAAAATAGAATCATAAATATAAATAAACTTCTAAAAATATTATATAAAAGACTGTGTTTAGTCACAGACGTCTGATCGGTAAGTCCTCATGAATAATGTCAAATTTCAATTATTTTCAAGTCTTGTTCTATATTTTAAATTTAAAAGGTTCTATCAGCCAATAAATACAATCCTTGTATACGGCCTTCTTAATTTATAAAAATGAACGCAAAAGAAGTTTGTATTACAATATTAAAATAATAAATGACCTAAAGATAAGTTGCCTTCGGAAAGCTACCGAAAACACAATAAATGAAGTAATGAGGAATCAACTAAGTTAAAATAAATATATATAATTAAAAGATAAAAATGTTTGATAAACAATCATTACAATATGTTTTAGTTTTGTAAATTTCCTATATAAAATAAAAATCAATATCATCTTTATATATATCGGAGAAGCGATTTTAAAGAACACGGATCTAAACAAATAAATTTTAATAAAATGAATAACGTTGCATCTTCATGGCTACAAGTACAACGGCGACCACCGTGATAACTGACCGTCGACAGTCATAGTGACTTACAAATACTACAATGTAAACACCAAACACTATAACCGTGAAGCTAAAGACCATAGTAACACTTTTATAGGTTTGATTGAAACTGAACAATATACTAGTTAACCTTTATATATTGTTGTTCTACCTACATGTAGTATGCACTTAGCAATGGTCTCTCTTGCCTTCACTATTTCTGGTTCAATCGTCGTCTTCTCAGTCTGCTGCATTGCAGTTTCACACTATGTTGTATTTTGATTTGAGGATCCTACAATATGGTCTACGGCCCAGTTTCTAGTACTTCTGATAAAACGTATGCATCTTAACAAGCTAAACATTATAGGTTCTTTGGCCACATATTCATTATTAACATCTATTAAAATCACAGAATTAAACTACATATTTATTAAAAACAATATATGACAAAAATTAATATTTTATTATTATTAAAAATTATAAACTAGTTATCATTGCAATTTGAGCGTTTTTTTCTGGCAGTGTATCTGAAAAGAAAGAACATTTCAGTTAAATTTATAAATATGGTCTTGGCTAATTCTGTATTAAAATTGTTTTAAGTTTTTAACTATTGTCATTTACCATGTTTAGCAACATGAAATCTCTTCACATAACTGCACCTATACCTTATATATAATGTTTATGCTTTTTTTTTTGTAATTCATTTATTGATTTTGTATATTTCTAGTTACAGAAGTTGATATACGACCACATCAGAACTTAACCAATATACTTATGCTACACTTTTCAGTCTAAATTTGAATATAAACAAGAAACCCCGGCTTATACTATTTATGAAATTTAAAGATTTTGCTGTATTAGGTACCAAAAAATATATGTCTACATACGTCCACCCTTATCAATAAGACTAACATCACACGTTTCGAAAAGTTTGAGAAGTTGTGATAGAACCATTTAATTTCATTTCATGGAATATAAATAACAAACAGGCTTGCAGTTTGTCTTTTATTATGAAATACGATAACATGATCCTCTATAGTCTAGTCAACAATTTAAAAACCTGTTAATTATTGTTACTGCCACTTAAAATGCGTGATATATCTCGTTGAATTTGTAAACAGATCTAGAAAAATAAGCTAATATTTAACCCACAGATAAATAATCGCAAAAGTTATAAATATTTAAAAAAAAATTAAAAAGGCGATTAAAGTTTTTACAAATTACTCGAAAACTATTGGTGCTAGGGAAGTAAAATAGATTCTTAAAGAGGAGGAAATTTCCCATAAAAAACATGTCAACTCCCGAGACTTTATCTCAGTTTTTAATACTTTCCATTTAATGTTGAAAATAGAATACCAAGCGTGGAGCGCTGTGCCGTAAAGCTGCTTCGAAACCGGCGACACTACTAACAAAAACACTTCTCGTCCAGGGAATTGAAATGTTTTTGAAAATTACAGTACACTTACAGTTTTCGAGTAATTTGTAAAAACCTAAACTGTTTTCTTTTAATCTTTAACTCTTTATAACTTTTGCAATTGTTTATGTACGAGTTTGAAATGTAGTAACAAGAATGTATACTTCTTGTATAGAATTATTAATTTTTACATCTTGTATAGACTACTATAAGCAACCTCAAATATAACCTGACATTTGTTATTATATAGATAGGATAAAAATTGAAACCGGTTGTTTCACAGAGCATGCTGACTACCGTCAGACTGAAACTCAGCAGCGTGAACACTACTGCACACAAAATGGTGTGACGTGTGATGTTTTGTGTAATGTTATAAAAACCATTCATTAATTAATTTCAAGATATACAAGCAATTTCACTATAGAGTATGCGGACTCACCAGTCGTCGGCTTCGTTATATTATCAGGTTCGTTCCAAACCTGTCTCTTGCTCGTACCCAATATCAAGTAGAAGATATTGCCGAATGTGTACATTGCTGCTGTCAAGAAGAACACTTTGCGCCATTCACTCTGTTCTGCCTGTAAAATTGGAACATACAATTATAAAATAAACAAATAATCCAGTAATTGTGGATGATTCGTTAAGCATTATTACATCTGTATCAACAAAAAGTACGTAAGTTTTACACACGTCGTTGGACACATTATGTTAAAATGGGACTATATGCAAATTAGTTTTCTAGTACGAAGAAGTATTATTGCACTTATGCACGACAAAACAATTCATCATATGGAAGCAGTTTATATAAAATGCCCTGTATTTACTATGAGGCATTCAGGGACTAATTACATAAGCAGTAACCAGTTCAAAGTAACAACAAAAATAGTTGAACATTCCGCATAGTAGAGATTTATTTCTCAATTATTAAACTAAGGAACAGATTAACATTGCGGTTGATAGACATTTCTTCCGTTAGATATTCAACCATTTAAAAAAAAAGGTGTGAGTGCGATTCACACACGATAGAAATAAAACTTCATTTTAAAAGATATTTTATATTTTATTTAAACAGTATGCAATATACATACACACCGACATTTGCTCTCTCGTTCTGGCTCACACAAAGAGGAGAGACCGATAATGTGCGTTAAACGTTTAACGTGTTGGAAGTCGCATAAGAAGTTTCACTCCAAAAATATTATTATAGTACTGTAGCTACGTGGGGAATACGAATGTACATTTTGGTGTTTGAAATCTCGCTGTCATCTTTAGGTTATTAAAATTATTATGAAAAGGTGTTTATTTTGTTACAAACGGAGGTCATAAACAATCTAGCTTTATTTTTATTTTACAATGTACGCGTACGCCAGGTTTTGCTCTTGAACTTTGGACAATTTAACCAAGCACTTACAGTATTACGGAGAAGATGTGATTATACTTACTTCGTCTTTTAGAATAGCTCCAGCAACGAGAGGAACAAAGATAGATACCACATTCGCTACTCCATTTGTGATGCCTACCATAGTTCCAGCGAAGTTAGGCGCCATATCGATGTGTGCCAACTAAAACATTATTTAATATTATACTAGCAACCGCCCGCGTTAGTTAAACCTTAAGATATCTAACAATTTTTACTAACACGATGGATATCTTTAGTAAAACACTTAATATCCTTTAAAAATATTTAGATAAACAGGTATCCACGTAGTCTGGTGTATAATTTTGTTTATAAATGTAATGTCTGTGTGTCCGAGGTCTATGTGTTCGCGCATCGGTCACCCACTTGAACTTAAAATTTGTACAGATATTTTTGGTGGTTACGTGAATGTTGGTAGCATGGTAACATCAAAGTACAGTTGTTGTTGGCCCCCGCGTAAATCTTTACCGACTTGTTTTACAAATGGACCCAAATATTAATTAAAATAAAACTAAATCAAATTAAAACAGCCTACAATCGTCAAAGAGAACGAAGTTTCTATTAATATAAGAATTTTTAGCATAGGATCAGTAGTTTCAGAGATTACCCCTTACAGAGAAACTCACAAACAAACTTTACCTCTTTATAATAGTAGTATTGATTTGATCATTTTATTTGCTCCATTCTTTTGTAAGTTTTGTTGACTATTTATATGCATTCTATTTCAACAGTTCAAATGCTAAATTATAATGATGATTTTTTATATCCCTAATGGCAAAACATTGTTTCTTTTGATAATTGTTATGTGATTTTGTTATGTGAATATGGAAGAAAACTAACACATTTATTATAATGAAATAAATCTATTCGTAAATATGTACAGTACAGAGTTCATAAAATTATTTGTACTGCGTATAAGTTCGTATTACTCTATAGTATCTCAATGTATTTTGTATTTACATATTATATTTATAGAATAGCAAGCGCTATCAGTTTAGTACACTTTCTAAAAACTGGAAAAGTTTCGTTCAGAAGTTTATGTAGGTTGATTTTATTACTGTGTTAAACGTATTGATAATGGTATCGTTTAACTTAACTCTTTAGAAAAATATACGATAACACAGCCTCACTATCAACATACTCATGCAGGAAAAAAAACAGTCATAGTGGCTCACTTCTTCACCGAGCGCTTTTGGCTCAGCCAATGGATATCGAATTTATAATATCGTGTGTGTTTATACTTCGGTGGTAGCTATTGTTCATGGAAACCGCTTATCACCAGGCGTTTCATACCGGATCAGTATAAAGACAAACTTACAAAAAACCCCGTAATGTATCCGACGTTGAGGCTGACAGTTACTGACAGCAGTATAACCGCTAACGTCAGGTTGGCTGGCACGTACGATAGGAATATCAACGCAATGGCTGGACCGAAGAAACCTAGATATTAATGATAAGTTACTATCATGCAATAAATTTCGATAAATATAAGTCTTTGTAACATATCGTCATTTATAATTCACTAGTAGAACATTAGCACATGAATAAGCTTTATTTGTGGGATATTAGTGCACATTTCAAGTTAAACGTTACAGTGCATTTCAAGATATATATCTCCTGTCAGTACAGTGGCGTGTGTCAGTACGACCTGTCAAGTAACCTGATACATTATCAGGAATGTCGATTTCTCTTCAAACCTTAAATATCATTGATTATAATATTTTGTTAATCGTTGTATTTGGTTATACCACTATTTACAAATAATAATTTGCAGCTTTTAATTATTATAATAAATAAAGAAAAAACACTACAAACGTATTTCTCTCTCTCCCGTAAACAAAATCAAAATTAACAGCATTAGTAAATTTTGCTCACCAATAGAGTTGCTCACTTTCCTAGCAGTCGTTAAAGTCATCCATTTTTTCTTCAAAACATAATCAGAAAGGAATCCAAACGGGAAGCTTATTACATACATAACTAGGTATGGTATCGCTGACAGGATACCATTCTGAAAACAAGATATTTTATAGATTTACTTATAAATAGCCATAATTCTATAGGTAATACGAGTATAACTAGACCGAATTTCATAGCAAGGTATTGGGTGCAAAGCTGGGTATAATATTTGAAGGGCGGATACTGGTGTCAACAACTCGGAGCAATAAAAATAAATAATAATTATCTAATCACAGCTTTGAGAAAAATGTTTCTAATAGGTTTTATCTAAAATTAAAGTTGTCAATACTTATACAGTTTCAATGTTATTTTAACTTAGAAAAATCAAAAGCTTACCTGTTTTATATTTACCCCTAATACTTGGCTCATGTAGGAAGGTATTTCCGTCATGATTGTCCACTGACCCCAAGCTTGGCAAATGTGGGCCACTACAATCGATAGGAAAGGCCAAGACGATAGAATTAACTGCCAGGGTGTTTTAGATTTCTGGAAATATATATTTCACATAAGAGTTAAGTTACTTTATTCCTGGTAAGTTCCAGGTGATTTTAGATAATATTAAAACAAAACATTTGATTCAAAAAATATCGTAAATGAGATCTGCAAATATACACTAAAATTGTTATTATGTCGTTAAATATCTGAATTCGCTATTCCGAAGCAATTGTATAGATAAGTATATATTATATTAATAAAATCATCCTGCCTTTCTCTCTTTGACGAATCCAAGTGACTTTTCTATATATTCACGTTCTTCTACGCTGATGAGTTTGGAGCTCTGCGGTGAGTCCGCCCCGACAAATAAATAGAGAGCAGTCCAGACTAAGCCAACAGTACCAGTCAAGTAGTATATCGAAGCCCAACCCCAGTGTTGGGCTACGAACCCTGATACTAGAAACAGCATTCCAGTTCCAAATTGAGCACCTGGATAAAATGGAAAACTTCCAAATAAAATAAAAGTAATAAAACAACCTTTCAAATAGCCAAAACATCAAATGGGAAAATGGCCAAAACACAAAATCTGTGGAGTATCTGATGTGTCGCTTACTAACTTATTTATAAGATCTGTATTTATAAGGTTATAAAATTTATTTAATAAAATTTGTTATAGATTAAAATATGAGAGAAGATACTCGAGTTTAAGTCAATAATATTGTATTGTACTCGCCTGAGTAGACAAACATGCCGAGTCTGCTTTTCTCACTGAGTGGAACCCATTTAGCCATCAAATGATGATTGCTAGGCAACATGAAGCCTTGGCATAAGCCCTGCACGATGCGGCAGACACAGACCAATTGCCATCCACCCTGAAATATAAATATTATACTAGTAATTAATAGCACGATATTAGGATCCCGCAGCCCATTATTAACTTTCACCTTCAAAAGATGTTTCCCCGTTAGAATCAAAATTCAGTTAATTGTATCGATCCATCACGATTTACATTTATTGTAAATTATATAAAATGATTTGTGTTCAAATTATAGATAAGGTTTGAAAATTAACCAGATGAATCCTTTTGGTTTTTTTTTAGGATTGGAGTGAAATATATTCGTAAACTTGCTAATGTAATTAAATATGTTGACGTTTTACCGAGGAAAGATAATTTTAAATAAAAATATAACACTTACATAATAAGCAGCAGTAGGTATCAGCAGAGAAACTAAAGAGTTTACACCAATACACAAGCTGAGTGTAAATTTTCCACCAAACCTAGCAGTAATCTCACCGGCGGGTATCTGAAGTAATATATACCCCCAAGAGAACGATGATAGGATGAGACTCTGTATCTTGATACTCCAATCGAAATGCTGTAATTGCATATATAAATAAAAATATTACTTTGTTTCTGTTAGTCTTTAATATGTTTGTAACGAGTGTCAGATTCAACGATTATTCTGGAATAATCTCACTCAGTGGATTTTCATAACAGAATACATGTAAGCCTTAAAAATAAGTAAGGTACGTGGGAGCGTCATCATACTGATTAGGTTATATGTAGGCAGACATATCTCAGCACGTTTTATATTAGCGTAGACCAGTTATATTACAATAGTACGAGTATATCTACTAGTAAGTAAAGTAGAATCCAACAACAAATGCGACCGCCATGTAACAAACTTATTATTCAGGACTAAGATTCATAGTCAAAAGAAATGTATGACCCATGAAGGCGCGTTGTGAACGTTCACTACCTAGCACTGTTTCAAATAACATCTCAGTCAACGAGAAGAGCCGGCAAGAAACTAGATCGGTCTTATCAATTATTTTATTAAAAAAAAAAAAACTATTTAATAGGCTAGTTTACTCTTTTTTAAAGTAGGTCTTAAATTATTAATTATTTTTCGATTAGAAGAAAATTAATACCATATTTTTAGGACCTGGAAAACCACAAAATTTTATTTTAAAAGTTTACTTTACGTAAACAGGCGAAAACGCTGTCAGTCATATTAGTCTAAATGTTATCTTTGCTGTGACGTCATACGGGTCGAAAACAAACATGTGGCATTTAACAAACGTTCATCATTGTAAAAAGCTCGATACTTTATATTAAAATGACAACGTATGCGTTTAACGTTTCCAGAGTTCAAAATTAAAAATGAAAAAAAAAAAAAAAAATTAAACTGAAAATATGTAGCCATCTTACAGTCTTAATATCTGGAATCGATAAATATTGGTTTCTAGAGTCAAATACTAGATAAAATATCTATTTATCGCGCCAAATTTGATATGAGGCGAGTAGCCTATGGATGGTCAGAAAGGTAGTCATTTCCTGACCTCACTAACATTCACGTAATGATCCATCCTATAATAATTGATTACCCGTAAAACCTGCTTGATATGGTTTTTGAACTTATTGTCTAGCAAGTCCGTAGTGTGCTTAGGAATCTTATTATAGAACCTAACACAATTACCTAAAAATGTAATTTCCTATTATTGATCTTACTGAGGCTAAAGTACTGGGATCACCAATTATTATTAATTATATACGTGCAAAGTGATTACACTCGATTTTATTCGTAATTTCTTACAAACCCTAAGTCGCGAGACAAGTTAAAGTAAAACAGCGGTTTACCTTGACCAAAACTTTACCGTCATACGGTGAAGTACACAAAAGTTTAAAGGTATAAAATACTCACGCCATCGGAAGAGCTATCCACCATGGCGACGATACCAATGCTGATACTGACCCGAACACTAAAGCCTATAGTCAATGCTAAGAACATCATTAGCACTTGAACGTGGCGGATACCGAATCTTCGTACTGCAAAGTAAAAATGTTTTATCAATTTTATACGGAATGTAAAAAGCAATAGAGCGATATTTACTAGCGGTAATTACATTCAAAATAACACATTGAACTATTTGTTTCCGATAAATAATTCAGTCAAATAGTTAAAAAACGGGCTTATTCTTGTTCGCAGTCCTAATAATATGTGAGACAGCTCATACGATTCGAGCATTTATTGGAACATAAAAATTTGCAATTGTTAATAATAAACTAAGATTTAAAAAAAGATATTCAGGTTTTCATTAATGACTCAAAAACTATTAATGTATAAGAATTTTAAAAATATATCCTTAAAGAGGGGGAAATTTCCAATAAAAAGTCCTGACTTCCGAAACTCTATCTCCATTATTTATAATTTTTATTTACCGCCGAAAATGGCTCAACGTGCGGTTTTTACCGCATTGGGCGCATTGTCGCTTAAAACACATTTTAATTCACACAGTTTAACACATTTTTTTTTTTTAGAATAAACTATCAATCTAAAAAATTTGGAAAAATATGCTATTATCTGAACACTTGAAAGAATAAAACCACGTTCGTATTTTTTAAGTTACATTTTTCAATTATTTTTGTAATTGTCAACTAACAAATTTTTTTCAATTACAATTTTCACAAATGATGCCATAAAAGTTTAAATAATTGACTAAATTTCTTTTGTTAAATTGTTTTTTTTTAAGTTAATAAGGAAACTTGAATATCTTTTTTTTATGACATTTTATTTTATCTTTTTTTTACAATTGCAATTTTTATGTGCTAATTAATGCTCGAGATACCTTTTTCTAGACTTCATTCCGAATCGAATGTGCTATCACACATGTTTTTAGGACCAGCACAATAATTAGCCGGTATTTAAACTTGTTGATGGGACTAAAAGAAAGAACTGCCTTTGTTTTTATAATTCACTGCATTGTTCAGGAATAAATTTTAATATATGAATCATTTAATTTATGTAACACAATTATTTCAACAAATCATTACTTTTCTATAGATTTTAGAAATGAAATAAAAAACACAACAAAATAACTATGATTGAACAAATAGAAAAAATAAATACTGACCCGAAACATTATCATTATTTATACCACATTCTTCCATGTTCTTGGGTTATAAACCGTTCACATAACTAAGTCAGAAAATAAAAACAATCCAATAAAACAAAATCCTCAAAGCAATATTAGACATATGTTCCGTTAGGAGGTATCTTATCGTATTTTATATTCTGTCTCCATACGTATCTTTACATATTATCTCGGTTCGTACGTAAAGATTTGTACTTCGATAAGTTTCAGACATGACAAATTTGTCAATGAAAATTCTATACTACGTCATTATCGGTAAATGTATAATACGAAGCTTTAAATCTCTTTGCAATGAAGGTAGATTAAAATGTAATTCATAATGAATATGAACGGAGTGGTTGTAGAGAGAGGACGTTATATCTCATATTGTCCATTGTATTTTATGTTTTAATGATTTACTAGAGTTCTACCGCAGCTCCGCACGCTTTTAAAAACGACAATAACCGTTAACAATAAAATAAAAAATTGAAAAACAAAAAAAACAATTTATAAAAAAATGTTGATAAGCGAGAACGAGTTTCTTGCCGGCTCTTCTCAATGACTGCGATGTTTTTAAACCGCTAGTAACGTGTTGACACATTGATAAAAGTATCTTCTTAGGGCCTAAATTATAAAAATATTTTTACTTTCGACTTTATTACGCAGTTGCTAAGTTCTTCTCATATATTTTTTATTCATGTTACTGAATATTCGTTAGCCTATTAATTTTGTAATAATTCTAGCCTATTAATTTGTACTTACTTGAATTGATTAAATGTATAATTTCATAATATTTTTAACGTTTTACTTTTACTATTTAAAACGCTAATTTCATATGTAAGGAACTATACATTTATTACGTAGATGTTATTGTTTACTTGAACATAATATTCTATGTTATAAAAACGTCTTCAGCAATAAAGTAGATTTATTATTGGATAATATAATACTGCTGTAACATTAAGTTTCCTTTGAGACTCCTACTTTATTTTTGATAGAGATTTTTTTACACAATTTCGTATTAAATATTTATTATAAGGACTTACTTATTTACGGATTACGGTAGTGTAGTATAAACGCGAGTGCTATTTTTCGCAATATGAAAATATGGCTTCAACAGCGTAATATGTACAAAGTTAAAAATATAAATTACAATAGTTATTTTTTAGAAAAAAAATACTGATTTCAAGACTATACAATGTATAAACTTAAACAAAAAGGTAGAAAATAATATTTTAATTACTTCAAAGCAAAGAGCATTAAAGGACAGTCAACGAAATTATGAAAACTTATATATGTATTTACAATTTATAAACACTTATTTTTGAAGTCGTGTGATTTGGAAAAATTGTGTGTGTGGTTTCAACGGATAGGTTGGTCATCTCTGCTAATATTTTAATTTTTTTTTTTTTTTGTAGTGACAGTTACGGAGCCGCCCGTGCGAGAGTCGCCTCCAATACTCTCCTTGCCTCTCTTAAATTTACTTGATCACTTTTGCATTGTAAATAATGAAGGTGCAGAATCGTGGTAAACAGCCATCATATCTTCATGTAGGATTTTCTTTATTTTTTCCTTATTTTGTTAGAATTTAATCACAGCGCGGTGTGGGCGGGGGTAAGTTAAGAGTCATAGTACAGGTTGATGAAAATAAGTCTATCCCTGGTAAGGCCATCTGTCCGATGACCTTAACACGGCGAAAGGTCTAGGAGTAAGCACAACGGTTGCCATGACCTCCAAAGCATGTTGGGAAGTTATCCTTCACGTGGTTATCGCCTGTTTTTGGTCTGTATAGGTCGGATACAGACACAACTAAAATCCGTAGTCGAACCTTACCCCCTTTTTTCCGTCACCTCGTTCCACTTATCTCTTCAAAATCCGCTGCAGAGTATCAGTAGCTGTACTCTACAGACCGAGTCTCACAAAAAGAAGCTGAGGCTTGGGGGTCAGGAGAGTCTATAGCTACCCGCGTGTTTATGCCATGCGTGGAGACTCTTACGCAGGTATGAAGGGATTCTGCAATTCTGAGACATCCATGGCTTGGGCAGTTATAGCCATGGAAAGCAACACGCCTCTTTGACCCTGATTTCTTGGTAAACGGGAGGTCCCGGGGAAACTAACCGGGATAAAAACGCTGCGGTTATCGTCAGAGATAGGGTCGGGATACATGCGGCGGGTAGCCGGTGGTACGCGAACTTACGCGGAACTGTTTTCGGACTCTATATCTCGGGTGGTAAGTCCTGACGGATGGGTACTTTTGATGCTCGGGTGGAAGCCACTGGAGATGAATACAAATCTTTTATCAATATGGATAGTAAACAGGAATCCCAAGGGAAGAGGGCTGCGCCCAAGGATGCAGGGTAGCAGTAATGGTCCATCCGATCCGTGACCTGAACAGGCTGAAAAAATTAAACGTCAGGCGGATTTCCCCCGCAAGGTGAAGTGCGCCATAAAATCTACAGGTATATAGATAGGAACGAAGCAATTACTATAAATACGAGTATAAATAAAACTTGTATAAATACAACAAGTATAAATTCAAAACAAATTCAAATTGCATTTGACAGGTTCTCAACGACTTCTCGACATCTTCTAATTCTGAATATTTCACACAATTACAGCGCGAGCACAAGCTCGATGTTTTGTTATAATAATAAAGAAGTACAATGATAAATAAATGTTTGTAAAGATTACATTAAATAACTAAACCAAAGTTACCTTTAAAATATACAATTAAAATAGATACCTGAATATTTTAAATCCTCAGAACATTCTAACTAAAGGTTTTACTTGTAGTCTTAGTCAGATCGCGACTTAATTGCATACGCGCAACAGTCCGAGCCGAGGTTCGGCCACTTTGGCACCCTCGGATGTTGTTGCTTAGCTTTCGTGGCTGAGTGCCCTAAGCGCTCGCCCCAAGCCTGGTAAAGCTGTAAAAGCCGTAAAGGCTCCAGGGCCCCTCAGGCTAACAGTGTAGTCAGTTCGAAAAAAAAAAAAATTTTACTTGTAATTCCTACAAACTACAATCAAGATGGTGACAGTCGAGACGGCGACAATCGAGGTGGTGACAGATTTAGCAGAACATTAGAACTAACAAGTATTGTCAACTAATGGTAGTATCGATTAGCAACACTGAATCCATGGTAGATTTTGATAGGCAACACCAACGACGTATAGATATTGCCATCCCACTGACACACTATCACAACACTATAGAGATTCTATCGAGACAGTAATGAAATTTGAGCACAATACCAAATTTGTTACAATTTCAATATAATATCAGTAGAGTGTCGATATAACGATGATTGAACATTCTTAAATGTGAAATAGCAGACTTTGGCCCCTGTCCTTTTTCACAAAATGAGATAAAATGGTGTCATAAAAATTACTTTGAATTTTGATTTTTATCAATAACAACAATCGTTGTGAATTAATGCCATTTCTTATGTTGACTTACTAAAATGAAATCAAATTACCGTTCACATAGATTTATTAGTTATTAATCACCAACCCCAATTTCTTATATCACAATAAACCAATCGCCAAAGTTTAAAATCGGCCACGCATTTATGCTTCACGTAAACAAATGTATTTGATGTATCAAACCAGAACCACCTTTCAAAATACAATCTCAAACGTTAAAAACCAAAGATAATATAAATTATAATATAACTAATATGATAATATAACTATTTTTATAATAATAAAAATAGTATGTACCGGTTAAAACAGTACCATAAATAGAATTTTTAATTTGGAGGTACTTACTATACGGTCGCTCTTTCTCGCTTCCTCTTTCAAAATACGTATATTTTAACACTTTGACTTTACTAACAGTTTTGGATGCTACGCGACAACTCGTAATTTTACGGCATATCTTCGAATTACACTTGACGCTATTATAAATTTTTAGGCGTCAAATAAATTTCGAACACACGTACGAACATCTACGTATGTTCGTATGAATGAAAATCGAAAATACCTAATTACCTTTGGCCTACATATGTCAAAGTAGTATTTGGTATATATAACAATGCGTAAAGGGGAACCGATGGGAATCGGGTTATATGAACTCTTCGCCACTAATGTACAATGCCAGCGTTTATGCGGAGCTCATCAACATTTACTTATGAAACGGTAAAATATTATGCATTAGGAATGTGGGAAGCACTCGGAACTGGTCAAGATGCATGAAGTATTTCGTTTAGTCTTAAGAAAAATAAATACGTTAAGAAGATAAAAAAGGAGAATGGCATCCTTGTTGCTTATTTTATTTCTACATAGCCTGATTATAGACAGACAGTTTCGATTTTAGCGGCGATATTGGAATGATGAAATAGCAAGTTCCTGTATTTATATTTGATAGTCTCATCCAGTCGGGCACAAGAGCCCCACGACTACGCTCTCAACATGACTTCGTCTGTTCTCCAGTAGAGTGCAGGCGTCCTGCTTGCTAGTGAAACTGGCTAAGATGACACCTTACAAGAGTGATGGAAAGCCCTTGGTCTAGTTTCAGACCAACCGCTATTTAACCAACAATTTAGCATCCAACGTAAGGGCGGTGAGTGTAGATGGAGCTTCATGTCTCGGTTGTAGTCGCTTTCGTAACATGTATGCGTGTACATACGTGAACTACCAAATTAAGTACAAGAAAAGTATGTCTCATCGGAATTTAAAAGAGCTGGACCAAAAGCAATACAACGTTATGTAACTATTCTTAGTTGGAACAAGTAAATGTACATTTATATTATATTACATCAACTAAGATATATTGTTAGAGAGTTATAAAATTATCCTTGATAGATTAAAAATCTATGGGTAATCCGTAGCATGATTTACGTGCCCAGTACATTTTGGGTGTGCTCCACGTACTGTAGAAATATGTACAAGCAACTTTAAATTAATGAATAATTATCAATTACAAACAACGTACAGTTATTCATATTGCGAAGAGCCTCGCCGGCAATAACTGGGCATCTCGTAACAGAAACTACCTCGTCTACCAGTTTTCAAAGAATTAATTTCCAATGAGAATCCGGTTTTTGCAATGTCTTCCGTTTTTATATTACTTGACCTAAAGACTTTTACATAATGGCGAATCATTTGCCACTCCTCATTTATAAAACTATAAAATTGAAAAAAAAAAACAATAAAATTTGCAAAAAATAATTTTATTGGGAAAATAAATATTCTGTTTGTGAATCACGTGATTAGAAAAGCAAGAAAACGTGACGTTATTGTACAATAAATATAATTATAAAGTTGAGGTTATCAAGTGATAAGTGATTCTAATATTATTACTGTGAAAAGGTTATAAGTAAAATACCGATTACATAGGCTTTGAAATTATCTAGTTTACTGAAATAATGTCATACATATTGTAATTGAAATTCTAGTAAAATCAGGTAATTTATTTGATAGTTATTGAACGATGACGTCACAAGTAGTTACGTGACCATAATATCGTGTTTTAGATGCATTTTAATGATTTAGATATTATCTAAATTTGATATATTTTATATTACTTTTAAACGTGCAGTAATGTGGGTATCATTTTCAAAACATAAAGTGTTTAAACAACTTTTGAGTAAAAAATCTTTTCAAAAGTTGTCTATTCTCAGATTACAATATAATTTTTTTGTTTTTATAGAATCAGTAAGTTAATTTCTTAATAATTGTTTTTATATTTTCCAGGTATTTAAAATGTATAGATGTACTTCTAATATCTGTAAATCTGTAAATATCTTTCAATTCTATATCATTTTGATTTGATTACTTTTGCGCTTCTGCCACCACTCTTAAGAGAAAAACGGCGAGCGATTCAGAGCCATTCATTAAGCGACAGCCAAAGAGCACACACGTTTTCTCACATACATAAATCACGCCTCTTTCCCAACGGCGTAGGCAGAGATCACGTCCTTCCACTTGCTACGATCCTGACTTACATCTTTCGTTTCTTCAACATTCATCAATCTTTTCATCTATGCATCGGTTTAAATTACTCTTGACCTAACTTTTCTTCAGAACATCTCCGATTTGATCGTGTAACATTCGTCTAGGCCTTCCTCTACCAACGTTCCCATTCACTCTTATCTTATAAATCTGTCTTGTCTTCTTTTATTCATCCTCTCCACATGCCCAAACCATCTAAGCATCCCTTTCTCAATCCGTGTCACTATATATTCATTAACACCACAATGTTCTCATATCACACTATTTATTATTCTGTCACTCAAATTCACTCCCAACATACTTCTTAGCGCTCTCATTTCTACTGCATTTATTCTACCTTCATATTTTTTCTTCCACATCCATCTTTCACTTCCGTGCATGAGTCTTGGAACTAACACTGCTCTATGTAGAGCCAGAGGAGTTCTGTTAGAGATTATCTGGCTGTTTATAAAGGTGTGCAATGACCCATTCACAAAGTTACCAGCCTTGACTCTCCTTTCAATATCACTTCCCCACTTTCTATTACTAGTAAACTTCGATCCCAAATATACAAACTCATTCACTTGCTCCAGTTTATTGCCACAATCCGGATTTCTTTCAAGCTCTTTTCCTTTTCAAACACCATAACTTTCGTCTTCTTTACGTTCACTTTCATTCCATTTCTTTCCAAAGCTAAATTCACAATAGTTACCATCATCGCCGTAAAGAAGACATCTGACGAGTGACTAATTAATTCTCAGTCCACAATCACTCTCAAATCTGACAGACAATTATCCATGAATAGGATAAACAGCCACGGAGACGTTACACATCCCTGTTTAACACTCATTTGGATGTTAAGCCATTCAGTGTACGCTCTTATTCTGACGCTAAAACTTGAATCCTCATAGAGGGACTTCAATGCTTGTATCAGATCACTGCTCATCTCATGCAAAGATAATGCCGACTTGCCGAATGCCAAATCTACGAAAGCACAGTAAACTTTTTGGTTTGAGACCAAAAATATTATAGTAATGCACAAAATAAAAACACCAAAGAAGAAGACCTTATCCGTGCATCCTATTCCCTTTCTAAATCCCGCTTGTACATCCCATATTCTTTCATCTGTTTCTAACATAACTCGTTCAATTATTACTTTAGCATACAGTTTGCCGACAACACTGAGAAGGCTTATTCTGCAGTATTTTTACAGTCTTGTTATGACTCCTTTCTCTTGTACAAAGGCACGATCACAGCCTTGCACCTGTCTCCCGGTACCCGACCGTTTCTCCAACACAACTTGAAAAGGTAGTACAACTGACTTGCTACCACATCCTGCAGCAGTCAGCATTTCAACAACATTTACCTATCGTATCCCGCGGCTTTACCTGATTTCATACTTTTCAATGCTTTCATAATCTCTTACAAACGTATATTGCTTTCAGGTACACTTACTTTCACATCAAGAGGAAGTGATTGCATTTGTGCTAGTATCTCTTCTCTTTCAAAATACTCCTTCCATCTTCTACTTACATCTTACATATTCTTCTTCTTTTCTACTCCCACTTTCACTCTTTTTCCTAGGGCTAAGTTAATAGATTTCCAAAACACTTTAATATTAGCTTGGAAATTATCAGAAAGCCTTCTGTCAAACTCATCCTTTCGCTCTTCTTTCTTCATAACGACCACATTCTTCCCGAACCCTTTCATTGTTTTATAAACCTCTCTTGCCTTATCCACATCCCGTAATGTCGCCTTTTGCACTCTTTAATTGGCCCTTTTTGCTAACCAATCCAAACTCGCTTTCTTCTTGTCAGCCCCAACTTGTTGCTCATTTTTCTGCGCCCTTACTAATTCACTTTTTCTAATTATCCCTTAATTAGGCACATGTGGTCATGACAATTTTAAAATAAAAAATAATGTGTTGTAGTGAATTTGTATTTGTAGTTGTTGTGCAGTAGATTATTAAGCATAAATAAAAAAGGCCTTATATGGGGAGATTTTATGGATTTACACGTGTATTTTTAAAATAACTAACGATTTTTTTTAAATAAAAGAATTTCAACTCCGATTTTTTTTATTAGTACACAAATTTTGATTCAAAACGTTAGTTTTTCCGATTAATTGACTTATAAAGTTATTAGAAATAATAAACGGCATCGAAATCGAGACAATAAGATCGGAGATATGGCCAAAAATGAAGAGTTAGGCCTCAAACGCTACTCAAAAAATTAAAAATGTAATAACTTAAAAGATATTAAAGACCCCCCTTTTGATCGATTTTGATTCGATAATATTTCGTAAATATTTAGAATAATTCGGGCGGTCACTTGCGCATGTGTAACATTGTATTTAATAATTATCATTTTGAGATTGACAAGGTTAAAAAACAGTTCTGTACAAAAAAGTTGAATGAAAGTTAACACATATACTCCCACTCAGACCCACGGAAGATATACTTTCATCGGACAATTTGATAGTCTGAGGAACGTAAATGCTGGGAAACTCATAAACCCTTCATATTCGCTACGTATGTATACTCAAGATACAGCGTTTTTATGGATTACTTTTTATTCATGTTTCATATTTACAATACCCTTTTTGCTTAATAACGAATTTTGTCTCTGCTCAAAAACGTACTATGAAAATTGTGGACGATAAAATTCCCAAGTAGTATCAAACCTTTAAGTCTAAGGAGAGTCTTCGCCTTCTTGTATGTGATCTATCGTTTGTACAGTGGGCTGTTTTCCGAAGAATTGAACAGGACAGGAGGAACATGATGGCAACGGCTACTTTCCACCATCGCACCGCTCGCCATCGGCAGGGAGTTCATCCTCACACTTTGGAACATAAATGGTCATGGATAGTCAGAATTTAGAGGACTTCCCGTCCGTGAAGGCTCCGGATGTGGAATGAGCTCCCTGCTGAGATTTTTTTTTGTATTACAGTATGGGGTTCTTTAAGAGGGAAGTAAACAAATTTTTAATGAGTCGGCAACGCGCATATCATGCTTCTGGTATTGCAAGCATCCATTCGCTGCGGTGACCGCTTACTATCAGGCGCTCCGCAAGCTTATTTACCACGGTCGTGATATTATAACAAACTTGATATTTGGATCAGTGAAGTTCTAAACAAAGTCATGTTAGATGTTGGCACATTCCAAAATTTGTTCTGTAATCCATTCAGTTCAAAAACATGTGAAATTAACTTCGTTAACAAATATTTAACGAATCTTTAAACTTTCTCTTCAATCTGTTATAAAGTATTATAAAAGAGTACAATGAGATCCACATAAATAAAAGGAACCTAAATAAATATATATGCTCTTTGCTCAATTTTCCCTCTTTGCTCTTCGTTAAAAATATTAGATCTCTTAATTGGTCGCTAAATTACTGCTGCTGGTTTTTTTCTATAAAATGTTAAAGATGTGTAAGATGTTAACATATTTATCTAGCTTTGAGTTATACAGTTATAGTTACACTTATAGAAATAATAAATTTGCAAGATTGTAAGACCATTTTTAGATAAGATTGTCTAGTTTTAGTGCTACATACAAAACATTATTGCCCAACTGATTCTTGGCCATTCGAATAGTAAAATAGTTATGTTACTAAGCCCTCAGCTGCGTTTTAGTTCACATGGATTTCTTACTAATTTATTTTTAAACACTCCGTGTGTACATAACCTTATTTATCAAGAGTTTGTAAACAGATCAACATAAACCGTTCAGATGTTAATACGGAATGTCTTGTCATTTGCTAAATAAAAAAAATGCCATTCGTTTGTAGTTTGTGAATACGAGGAAATTTGTCAACCATCGAGTTATTGTTTGAATGTTCTTATGTTTTACCGAATTTATATAGCATACAAGGAAATCGTTTAAAAAAATGCCCTTGTAAGTTTAAAATACGTTTGATATTCGGGATGTGTGTGTGTGTTCATTGTATTTTTTGTGTATTTCTGGTATTTAAACAATTGCCACCGTACTGGTAACTGTTTAAATAAATAAAAACCTATTTCAATTCATTAGAATAACCAAAAAACTGCTTCATAATAGTGACACCACAGCGGTACAGTGAAGTAAACAAACTGTTCTGAAGTAAAGTGGCCACTTCAATGGCGACCACAAAAAATAATATCAATCTTAAACCGAGTGAGTGTGACTGTTTACTTATTTTAAATGCTATTTACTAATATTAATTACGTAATAGATTTACATATATTATGACCTAATCTAGACTTTATGTATCGCTTATTTTTTTTAATACAGAATAAGAGATTAGCTTATATATATAGTTAATAAATATTTAGTTCCTCAAACAGCCAACTACATGCTCTCTGTAAATCTTAGCCTAGATTAAAAAGTTATGACCACATTTTCTATGTTCAAGAGCTCATGTCCTTACTTAGAGATCTGGTAATACCCATCAAATTATATTTAAAAAAAACAATGGAATCTGTCACGTGCCATATGGTATGCATTAATAATTACAGTTATAGTAAGCTACGGTTGTTGTTGAAGCAGAAAAATAAAAGTACTAAATATCGATGATTATTTTCCTTGTCTTAAGATAAAAGGTTTTACGGGTGATCCGTGAGTTGGAAATACACAATCTTAAATCAATAACAACATATAGATTCTGCGAACCACTCAAGTCAAGTGTGTCGATTTCTGATAAATTTTGATCTGAACTTGCAATACAGTAGGATGATTAGTAAAAACCCACTGTAGAAAATACAGTGGATTTCGCAAAAACATATTATAGTTTAGTTTAGAAATCCCTGATAACCCTGTAAGAGGTATATCTTAGTGATAACACTGACATGCGAAATCGAAACTGGTTTTTTTGAGGTCATTAACGTCAGATTCGGTTATACTCACGTCTTCTAAAATACGCGAACAAGGTTCGTTCTTACCTGTTTGTAGCATGAATGGTTTATTAAGTGAGGTGAAGTGAACATAATGGTTTTGTTAATGTAAGCCTTAAACTTAAACAAGCTCCTGTTTCACTCATCACAAGATTTTCTCTTATAATTTGTTTGTTTTGTAGAAATTTGTTACGTAGTTTCACATTCGATAAACTCCAGTTCTTGTAGTATCAAAGCACAGTAAGGAAACAGATTTATAGAGTTTCTTGGCAAAATATTCGGTGTTAAGAAACATATAAAATGTAGCAATTGCAATTATAGCAAATGTAAGCTGTATACAATAAGACATTCGGCTTACAAACAGACTATTAATAGGAAAGTCATTTTTGTTCTTGGATATCGCTTTGCTTTTTTTCAATTCTTTAGAAGTCGAATATCCTATATATAGCCTATTTATCACAACTTGGTATATAATCGATAAGAATACTAAAAAGAGTAAGAGAAAAGAGTACCAACAATCCAATAAAGATAATATTGTTTCACTACAATCCCTCTCAAAGTTAAATCTTCTAATGTTTCTGTTTCATTTGGCATCCAGGCAAATATCCTAAGAGTTTTTTTTTTTATCTCCAGAAGGTTTTGGAATCCGTCACGTTCAGACATTTCTTCTGTTCCTGGGCATGCTTCTGGCTTACACCATGCGAGTCAACATGAGCATGGCTATCGTCGACATGACGGATATTAAGAAAAACGGGGTAAAGATTTTTCAGTGTCACTTTAATTGTCATAATAAACGACAGTCTGTTAAATTAAAAATTAAATAAAACTTTACAATTAAGATTAAGTAAATTAACAGTTCAGGGTTCATACGTAATCAACTTATTTCAGCAGTTTAAGTTCAGCAATAAGATATTAAGTCGTAATTTGTTTGAAATAAATTTCTGTAATCCTTATTGTGAATTATTGAATCATATTTATGTGGAATTTTGATAAGCAGCAAGATCAGAATGTTTGATTTTGGTCTCGAGTAACCATTGTACTGGTAAACAGAAGTCCATTCAGTAGGAATGAAATTCTGTTGTCGCATTTAGTAAATGTATATTATCAATGCTATAGTTGTTTGTGACATTCACTGAAGTATTAATAATGACTTCACCTAGACGAGTCCAGTATACGGAGCCTCTTGTATCTGTTGGCAGTTGACAGCGTGCATTTCGATTCCATTTCACGTTGCAATAGCAATTCCAACTTGCATTCCAAGTTTAATGGATAATATCAGTCAGTTTCGAGGCAGCAATATTGTATACCGCTATTTCGATAAATATAGGTCTTAAGCAGGAGCAATTATACTAATATAAAACAAACTGTATTGTTAAACTGCATGCTTATTATATACTTGTTAACATTTTTCAATGAAACCAGATTTAAGTGACAGCTGCTCACGTGTTTTGGGTGACTATTTAATTTATAGAATCAACCATCCGTTACTTTTAAATCAAATAAACAACTGTCTGAAACGACGGGGACTATTTACTATGTTCAACTTTTAAAATATTATATTATCACTCATTATTATAAAACTGTTATCATTACAGAAACATACAAGATTTATTTAATTGATCCTTAATAAGAATAACCTTGTCACGTGAGTTTATCAATCTGGTGTCAATTAATGTATCAACGTTGAAATGTTGTAATGGAAATGATAATATATTTATAAAATATAGGGTCTCATAGTTTTGATATAACTTAGTATCTTTATATAAAATTGTTCGTTTGAAAATATACGTCAATATATACCGATCCTATTTTTAGGGTTCCGAAGTTAACAAGGGACTTATAGTTTCACCTTGTCCGTCTGTCTGTCCGCGGCTTAGCTCAGAGATTTTTAATAATAGAAAGGTGTAATTTGGTATGGTTGGTATACATATTAATCACGCCGACAAAATAGTAAAATAAAATAATGATGAAATTTTTTTTAAAGTATTTCCACTAAACGTAACATGTGGAAGAATTGTTTTTCTCGTCTATCCCATGGTGTGGGGTGTCGTTGGGTAGGTCGTTTAAAATATTTCCGGTGTTTGACAACGATTCAGGGATCCGTTTGCGAAATATTAAGCTTTAAATTGCTCATTATTGTTAGACTTAAGTGTCCGTCGTCGTCCTCCGTCTGCCAGATAAATTGTTGTTTTTGTATATGTGAAATAATTTACGGCAGTATTATATAATGAAGTTAAAAGGAAAACTATCACAGCTAATTAGGCTTTACAAGTTGACGAGTAATAGTTGACCAACTCATAAAATGAACATTTCATTAACAGTTACTTAAATCCCCTTTCAAAGTCTGCATATTGTGACGGGCAACTTCGAAGCCCTACACTGCGTGTGACTCGACAAGCACTTGGCATTTTTACTATTTTAGATGGGTTTCCATCTAATGAGATTCCATCTAATCTCACGGGTTTTCATCATACACGTATGATATTTGTTACCCAGCTCGCGCGCTTCGTTAATAATTCATCAATTTACTTCTTTGTTACCCCACAGTCACTATACGAGGTACCATCGTCACTTCTCTTAGAATAACCATGAGACACGATGGGACTAAGTTTGCTGTACGTACCATATATACATACACTATGCATAAATACCAACAGAAACACGGTGTAATTTATTCTCTTCACACTTATCGTAGAAAACAAAGAACTAAACCACTGCATGATAACGTGAGAATTCCATAATCAGCAGCTTTATTCCTCCGGTTCGGTTTTGTTCTCTTAAAAATTAAGCAGTGCTAAGATAACTGCTAGCTCTTACAGCGGATTGCTGATCAGAGTATACGCTATTAGTTCAGTTCACTTTAAATCTTTGCGAGCATTGAGTCAACCACAGTATGTTTAGCTGAACTCGTAAATAAACTAGCAACTAATCGGTGACAATTCCTTTAAGGTAAAGTTATAGTCGAGAGAGGAGCAAATTTTCCACAATTTATATTTAGACTCGAGTGTCACATCTGACGACACAGTTGAAATAAACAATATTGTTATCTTTGTGGGCCGGGTCCGTAATATCAGAGATACTATAAGTACTATACTACGCAGCTCAGCTTCTAGTGTACATAGGAAACTTCCCATACATAAATTGCTTAAAAAGCAGCTTCTATATTCAACATCATTCATTACCATTCTCATGCTCTTATCCCAATTTATTTGGGGTCGGTGCAATATGTCTTTTTCTTGCATACTTCTCTATTATTCGTCATCTCGGTAGTCTCTCCCTTTCTAACCATATCATCATTCACACGGTCCATCTATCGTTTCTTTGGTCCTTCTATATTCTTCCTTATATTATATTCCTATATTCCTTGGAGCTTCTATATTCAACATATAAATGAAATTGTTGTAAACAAATTGTTAATACAAA
Organism: Saturnia pavonia; assembly: GCA_947532125.1. NCBI lineage: Eukaryota > Metazoa > Arthropoda > Insecta > Lepidoptera > Saturniidae > Saturnia > Saturnia pavonia. The sequence goes on from OX383906.1 coordinate 17,415,399, forward strand.
AAAGGTCCTACAGTAACTCTTATGTCTACAAATAAGTTAAAAGAATCCGCATTACAGATTTTATTTTTTGGTTTAAGCTATTTTCCAGTTTCGAAACACCCAAATATTTCAAATTTGTTATAAATATTCATAGTTGACCCGTGGTTGTATTCCGCACCTTATAGAATGTAAACAATATAACATCTTAACAGTAGTTAAACATATTGTCAATAAATGGCACCTTAAATAATATATTCTCATTACACACAATTTCACACTTTTTGACTTACCTACTCTAAATCGAAGATGAAACATTTAATGACCAGCTAACAAATAGCTTAAGTTTTTTATCAATTTCAAGTAATGTCAAATGTAGCAGTGTTACAAAAATCTGACAATAGGTATAATCAGGTTATTAACTGCAGTGTTGTTTTTGGAACGAAGTTCCTTACGGCAGGCTTGGAGGAGATAGGGATTTTGCTTCGCGACCGAACTGAAAAAAATGTGATAGTAAAACTGTAAGAAAAAGTCCGTGGAATAAAACCGTTAAATGAGACGTGCGCATGCGCGACAGTCGTATACACAAGCGAGTAGTATATAATACCTTTCTCTTTCTCCCTCTTTCATTTCTTTCTCTCATCCCTTCTCTCTCTATTAAATATAAAATTAATAAAATAAGATTTATAATTAAAAGAAATGAATAAAGAATTTATAAGAATTTATAAATATTAAAATAAAAATTAAAGTATAAAAATTAAATTTTATTAATGTAATTAATAAAGTATGAAAAAATTAAAGAAATAAAGAATGAATTTATAAGAAAATTCAAAGATAAAAATAATTATATTAACAAATATATAATTAAATAATATAATGATAGGAGAAAATGGAGTATTTAAACAAATATATATGTATATATATATATATTCTTTTTCTTTATTCTCTTTTTTTATATTTTATATTTACACTTTAATTTAATTTATATTTATAAATTATTAAATTTATTAATTTTTCTTTTTATTATTTTAATTATATTTATTTATTTATCTTATATTAATTTTTTCTTTTTTCATTTATATTCATTTATTTTTTTACGTAATTTATTATTTCCTAAAATACTGAATTTCCTAAATACTTTCCTGTACTTAAATATAAACTAATCAGCAAAATTTAAGAGAAAAATCAAGAAAACCTACATAAAATTGAGCACGATTTTTTTTTGCAAATTGTATCGATTCTACATTAGCCGAAGGAACTTCGTTCCTACCTGGTGTCCCACGACACCACATCTATTTTTTTACATTCTTGGTTTTAAGAATAAAATGTAGAGTAAATACGATAGTACATAAATTTGGCTCCAACGTAGACAAGTAAAAATATTCAACGCAATTATTTGACCTTCAATTTTGATTAATTTAAGAATAAATTAAATTAAGTATAAAGTACATTTATTTTATATTTATTTATTGAATATTATATTTATTTCTTTTTTATTTATAATATATTTTTTATTGTTGTCATACAGAAGTTACTCTCTGCTTTATAGTGTTCCAGCAATTGTACTTTTACCCATAACAAAATAAAATGAAGCGCCTACTTATATAATTTAGCAAAAACAGGTAAAATTGTTTTACTTTTTCAATATAAAATGCTAATTTCATATGTAAGGTCCTAATAATTTTATACGTCTTAATAAATACATGTTCATAACGAGCAATGGCTTGTAAAGGATTTGGAAATGATCATTATCTGTTTTCTCGGGACACAATTACACTAAAGAATTTATATTTTATCCATCCATTCAGCCAAAAGACGTTCATTGCTGAGACATACGCTTCCCCAAAAGATCTGCACAACGACCGCTCCTGTGCAACTAACATCCAGCGGGACAGTACCATATGTCATCAATGGCTACCCAACCGGTCAAAGACTTTCGTCTTGAGACACTGCGGTATCTCGGACGAGAATATGTAGCTTTCCGAACGCTGCCCAAACGAGTTGGATTCGACGATTGACCTCTTTCTCTAAGTTAAAGTTACCTAATTGGACAGTTTGTTCCAGGTAAACATAGTTATTAAAAACTTCAAGCGTAGAGTCTCCGAGCTTTACGAGTGTTGGTGCTACATGGGCGTTAGACATGTCCTATGTTCATTCTAAGACCAACTCGATCAAAGGCTCTACTGAGGCCATCAAGCCTTATGTCGTCGGCAAATCGAAAGTGAGTGATTTTCTCGCCGTTATATTTAATTTTTCTTGTTATGTTTCAGCACTTCGATTGGAGTTATAGCGTACAGGCGATAATTCTATCTTCATTCTTCTGGGGCTACGTGGTACTGCAGATACCGGCTGGAGAGATGGCTAGAAAATTTGGAGGCAAGCTGCTGATTCTTATATCGATATCAATTAATTCGTTTATCTCACTGCTTCTTCCAATTGGCGCACATATTGTGAGTTTGTTTTTATGAATATTTTATGTTATGTGTATCTTTACCTTAAAAAATAAAACGCATGTTGAGATCTCGCTAGCTAAGTATCGAATGCCAACCTTTTGGTTGTTATGCTCAACATCTCAATACACTTGTGAGAACCGTTCCGACTATCGATAGGGACGCACGCGTGCCGTAAATCCCATTTCTCACTCAAGAAACTAAAATCATCTACGGTTTCGGTTCTATTCTTTTGCCCGGCCGACTCCATCAATGTGATTACCATAAGCAGCTCCATCATCATAACATCTTGGAAGCTCAACGGCCAATCTAACACGGTTGAAGCAATTAATTTACGTGCATTGTATTTTTACTGTTGTTTGCTGGATCTAACCTTATTTAAAGTATCGTAAGGCCCATCTAGGATCTCCCCAGAGTAGCCACCAATACTATTTCGGCGGTGTGCATGCTACATTATGTATTATGAATACAAATTAGGCGCAGTTTGTACCATCGTAAGCAAGCAACCGGGCATACGAGTATATACGTTATAGATATTAAGCACCCAGGCACAGAACTGAGAGTCATGCTGATCACTAAAATACAAAATGCTACTTATCCTTCTATATTATGCTACTAGTACTAGTACTGGCCAATCAGTTTATTTTTATTTCTCCATCTACCTATATACTAAAACTAGCTGTGCCCGCGGCTTCGTTCACGAATGCCGTCGGTTGAGCGCACGCGCGAATCGTGCTGTCCCTGCTATCACACACAGTAATCGCCCGCAAGTTATGACAACCTGGAGTCATGCATACGCACAAGGAGTTAACACTATCTTAGTTGACTTTTTATGAGCATAGACTCTATGAGTATGAGTTGATACTCAAGTGTCAACACGCTTGATATCGCCCTTATAAATCCAACTTGAATAATTAACGTATATATAACGTTGCCAGGAAAATCAACTTTGAGAAAGAATAAGCTATATACGTATACTCGTAAGAGTACATAACAGAAGTTCCGTAGATTAATCTCGGTAGATACTATTTGCAGAACTGGTCCTCCGTTTTTATGAAAAGCCTATATTTCGATCTGTAAATGCTTTAATCCCAATAGTATTCGTTTGCTTGGTTTTATGCATCATCAAGTCTTTGAGTACCTATATACTATTGTAATTTTTTTTGAAACTAGGTGGGCTGGCATACGTTGTCCTGCTCTTTCTAATAATTAATAACTTGACACACACAGTGCCAACTAATCCGAATTATTTTTATTGAAAACTTTACCAGGACCATAATAAATAAAACAAATAAAATACTCCTCATATCTATCGTTAGAATCGTGAGTTTTGGTCATGAGCAAATTATAAAATACAGTTTTAGGTTTAAAAAAAAAAACTATTCTGAGTAACTTTTCATATTTTTCTTTCCCGTATAGCCTTATTCGAATGACCACTTACGTTAGAAAAAAATTATTAACCAAATCAGTCCAGCCGTTCTCAAGTGGTGCGCTTACCAACGGACAGCATTTCGTTTTCATATATGTAGATGTATTTACAGGGTGGCTGGAAGTTGGTCTGCGTTTGCAGAATACTTCAGGGTTTTACACAAGCCTTCACATTTCCATGTACGCATCACCTTGTCAGTCAATGGATTCCGTTGGAAGAGAAAGGACTCCTTGTCACTATTATTTATGCGGGTTAGTTTTTCTTATTAGTTAATTAAGGAACCAAGAATATTGGCAACTATTATTATTTCTGCATATTTTGCAATACTTGGAATAATACAATAAGTATTTTGTAATTAAACAAAGCACAAATTGCGTAAGTATAACATCCCTACAGATAACAGAAGGGAGAAAACGGAAGGGTTTTTTTTTAAATAAATTAAAATATTTTTTCAATTACTTATTTTCAAATAAATAATTAATTTGTTGTTTAATTTCATAGGTGGCCAATTAGGTATAGCTCTGCAATTAATAGCATCTGGATTTCTAGCAAGCGCTTGGGGCTGGCAAGCGATATTCTATACGAACGGAACCCTCGGTGCAATATGGACTGTTGCATACATCATTCTAGGCTCGGACTCACCTGAAAGGTCAAAATATATTTCTAAAGCTGAAGTGGCGTACATTCAGACCTCATTAGGTCGTGTTGGAGAACAGAAGGTATTTTTTATCTACTATTGAACTTCTTATATACTCGTACATACATAAGCAAAGTAGATACACAGTTTTTTTTTGGAATGGTCACATTTGTCATAGTGTGGAGAACGTATTGACGCTTCAGTTATTATCAATAACTGTTATTCAGTTAACTCAAGTTATCACAATTCATGTAAGATTTATTATAGATACTAAGTAAGTAATATACATATTGTCAAGTGTATAAATTTAAATGCACTATTCTCTTTCAGAGGTATTCAGCTCCGTGGCTGAAGATATTCACTTCGGTTCCATTTTGGGCGGTGATTGTAGCGCACTGCGGGCAGAACTGGGGATTTTTCACACTGATGACTGAGATGCCGACGTATATGGCAAAAGTCCTTAATCTGAATTTGAAAAGTGTAAGTTAAATAAAAGTTTATTATTAAATCATACTTTTTAATATGATTACAATTAATATTACTACATAATTTTTATTTCTTCGTAATATTTATAGTTAAACATGAACAGGAAACCTATAGCTGACTCCGGCGGTATTTACTACTGATGTTTGAAACGGGAATAAACTTCTGTAAATACCAATTACTCTGATAAAGTTGTTCTGTTAAATTCACTTAGATGTTTGTACATTAGCATATTAAATCGATAGGTCGGATTATTTTTGAGTTGATATTTTTATTTCTAGACGTTATATTTTTTTTCCGCGTTTGGTAACACCCTGCCTCTAAACTTAAATTGTTGTTTAACAGAATGGAATATTATCATCATTACCTTACCTAGCAATGTACGCGCTCAGCTTCCCGATGGGCGCGATGACTGATCTCATCATTAGAAACAAGTGGCTTAGCGTTTCTAGCACTAGGAAACTCTCGAACTCTATTGGTAATCCATTCATTATTTTGCGGGACATATCGATGTACGTTGATAATATAAATAGTTAATTAATATCTTACTTGTTTGTTAAACTTGTCTATTTTTTTTTTATTGACTACTAATCCATTTGAATTTTTTCAGGGTTATGGGGTCCTGCGATAGCATTAATAGGTCTTTCGTATTCTCCTCCTGGAGATATGGTTTTCGCTGTTGTCATGCTAACGGTCGCTGTTGGAATCAATGCTGGTCATTACACTGGCTTTCTGGTATGCTTTAATCATATATTAACACCTTTCGTAGTAATAATAATATATAATTATTTTAATTGAAGTTTCTCTTTACATTTTTTTACTTTTTTACTTTTACATTTGCCTTAAATGAACGAAGAATATGAAATAACCGAAAAATTCTATGGAACAAGATTGTGATGAATAACTCACGTTGTTTTTTTCTGACTTTAGTGATGTATATGATAATATGATCTATTGTAATAGAATCGTTAGAATTCGTTTGCATTTGGTGTTTAAATGCTGATTTTGAAAATTTGCTAGAACTTCACGATAGAAGTGACTTTAATACTCTAAAAAAGTAAAACATGTGGATATAGATACCTATATTTTGTTGTATAATTTTATATCTTAAAATACAATGCTACAACACGTTTTTATATGTTGTCCTAAAATATATAAATACTTTAATAATCTCTTTTTCAGCTTGTACACACAGACTTGGCACCTAACTTCAGCGCCTCTTTGATGGGTATTACCAATTTTCTGGCTAATGTCATATCTATCATCGCTCCATTAGTATGCGGCGTCATCATTCAAGATGAGGTAATTTTATATTATTTACTGAAGAAAGACTCTTTACGCATCTTATTTAACAGATAAGTTGAATTAATCTCATCAAATTTAATAATTGTGATTATTAGACGTTCTATGGTTGATGTAGTTATTTTTTCAAATTCTCATCCGTAAAGTAATAATAATTAATTTACTTTGATAGCTAATAGTGAAGGTAATGAATTTACCTAAGGTAAACACTCGAGAAATATTGTCGAAGTACCGGCATCTATACAAATATGTATAAAAACTGCTGCATTTGAAATAACCAATGCGTCATGAACTGGCTTTGTGTTTTCCCAGACATCTCCTTTAGGCTTTTGACTATCAACTGTATAAATTACACGTTGGTAATATACAGGTTTCTTTAAATTATTAATTTGAGAATTTGGACCTTTTTGTCATAATTTTACACTTAATATTCATGCTTTATACTTCTAATGTAAGTTAAGACCAATTACTTTTTGTTTAATTACTATAACAATACCTTAAATTCTGCTGTAAGGTGGAATCGTTGATTATGATTTATGACAGATTTTGATGTAATCAGAATAAAATAAAATTATTGCGGAGATAATACTAAAAATTAGCCTGTAGATCCATGATTATTATAATAAACAATTGTTTCGCAGAAAGAACCATCGGAATGGCGTAAAGTGTTCTTCGTAGCTTCAGCGGTTTACTTTTTCACTAATCTGTTCTTTATATTATTCAGTACATCTGAGAAACAACCGTGGAACAAACCTAAGGATGATGTTTGCGGTAAGTTAAATAACGTCTCTTATTTATGGTTATCAAGTTGGGACATCTCGCATGTTGGGACGAAATCTAAGTAAAGAAAGACCAACATTTATACGACCACAGATTTAAGAAAAAGGCCAGATGGAGCGTTGCTAGGTTACAATGAAATATTTTTCTGGAAGTTATAGTAAAATATATGTATGTAGCGTTGGAAGATCATTTTATTTACAACCTAACTATCATGAAATTAAAGGTAGGGTAATATTGATCACGTAATAGTTTGTCTGTTTGACAACGACCTACAAACACTGAAAGAGATAGCGTTATGGTTCCAAAGTAAAAAATTATAGTGAACCCTGGACAATTTAGTGTATCAGTCAAAAATCTAAAATCCTAGATAGTTGCCAAATTTTTCCAATGCTTACGACATCGGAACCATTCGGCATAGGTATGGCAAAAAACAAAAGTAAATATCAAAGAGAACTAAGAAATTTTCATTGATAAGGAAAAGTCAAGATCGCAGATATAAGTTTGGGTTGAAAATTGGTATGTAAAGGTCCTTGGGGTCGGCCCTTTATTTCAATTTCAAAATTAGTTTTTGATGACTGAAGTGGAAGAAAAACTAAAACTTATGTGTTGTTATGTGGTTGCCAAGGACACACAGCTAAATGCATATTCCACTTTTGTTGTTCGTAAGGCTCATTACCCATATTTAGTTTATTTAAATTAAATTAAATATATGTTTATTATGTGCAAAATAATGTACAAGTATTTTTTTACTGAAATCATACATTGTTTTATTTAGAATTAGTATCCAATACAGAATACCTATCTTCCAGTATGTCAGTTGTTTCACCAGTGACATATACATGTGAATGAATACATGAATTGCTTGTTACAGGAATGGAATTACCCGAGAAGTCTTCCGTTATGATTACAACAAGGTTTTAACGTAACAACTGCTTATTGATGTTACGGGCTTAATTGCAACTTACATAAAAATAAAATTTATATATTTAATGTGACTACCGAAATATTATTGTCATTAAATTCTTCATTAAACTCATTATAAACTGTTCGAAAATCAGTATAAAGCTTTAATCTCATACGAAGAAGAGTGAGTGATAGTCCGCAACGCGGGCGCACTGTATCGCATATAAATTTAACTCGCATACCTATTGATTGCTTACTTTTATATTGTTAATAAAATTGTATGCATCTAAATGACATTTAATTTTTTTTTATGTTATTATATAAGACTACCCAATTTTTAATAAGCGTTTTTTATTTATTCTACTCTTATACTGGTTCTGTATAATTACTACATCACATATACTGGTAAGTACTGTAAAGGTGTGGTAGTAAGAAAGATATCCGGGAGACAGGCGTCCAACAGCACACAGCAGTCACCGTCGTAATACCGGTCTGCTTTTGCCTTTGTACGGAAGTTTTGCAAAGTACTTAACTCTTTCAGTGTAAATTTCCTTTTAGCAGGAATCTCTTCAACGAAAAAACTTATAGAAAGAGACAGATTTTATTTTTTTCAAAATATACTATCTCGGCAAAATGACAGTACAGCACCTGATTCTCTTCACGCGTTGTCTGGGAGACTATTCCACGTCCACACGGCACGGCAAAGGTAAAAGAATAAGTGAACTTGTTTGTTCATTCCGTGATGAGCGCTACCGTATAGCTGTGGTTCCCTAGACCAGTTTGCGCGGTTCTGTAGTGGTAGGGAGATGATGAGACAATGGTAAACTATTCTTCAGAACATTCACCATGATACAGACGATAAAACACGCTAAGCGAAGTAATGTCTATTCGCAGCTGTAAGTAGCAAATACTCAGTGGAGTATGTATCATTCACAATGTGAACAGTCAGAATAACTATAACTTGTCCAGAGCATCGAAAAGGTATGGCTTTAAATGAATAAACAGGTTACGTAGATTAATAAAGTAGGCTGTTGAATGAGTTCAGTAAATCGGGTTGATGCGTCCGTCGTCCAGTTTCAATTCCTACAACTAGTAACAACGGTGACATCACTAGATAGATCCCAGAGGCTACCACCATAATTCATCTCATCTTCAGTTACCATCAAGTTGACTATAAAATAAACTCTCCCTCACATACATTACTGTAGAATTCAAAGCGTCCATTTGAGAACGGCACTCTATGTAATAACATAGCCATCTGATTTGAGATCTGGTCAGTTTAAATATTTATCCTGAGTCGGCACACTGCCACTACGAACAAACTAACAACACTATACACATAAAAAACAGTATAGCAACATTTTAATAGAAAGGTATTACTAAAATCTTGGAAATATTTATTAATCTGATTTGGGTGAGGCCTTTTCATTATTAAAAATATCAAATTTAGTAGCGGGATTTAAAAAGTTGTAAATTTTAAATAATCGTTTTGGTAAAGACATAATCTACATACTGTACATAGTCTACTGTGCTATGAGCTACTCTGCACTCCTCCTGGGTAGACCGACCAGTAATGTTTTTTTATATGCTACGTTAAATACCTTGGTATTTTTTCTTGATAACAAATATTTATTTCGAATGATTGCTAGTATTACTTTTCCACTCACTATAAGCCATTAAAATATATTATATACAACCATATTTCTCAATAATTCTAATTATATTTTAAATCGAGTACATTATACTCTATACACAGAGGCACAGTAAGTACATTATACAGAACAGTGTTACATTGTATATTGTTCTCTACCTAGAATCTAAACGTTTAGTATTAATCTGTTCCATAAAATTCTTAAGGACGGATAACATATTGCTTAAATCGTTGGCTGAAACATGACATTTTGTACATGATTCGCTTTTATAACGTAGGTCAGTACTAAGGAATGATTTTTGAGCATTTATCTCCTAAGGGGCTCCATTGCCTCAGTGTAAATCACTATAGAATGGTTCAGTCTCAGCCGAGTCTCGGAGCGACGGCTTATAAAACTTTCAGTCATATTAAAGAAAGCGCACTTAAGGAACGCCCTCTAGCGAGCACCAACTGACTCTAAGCGAAAAAATTTTATTTACTTCGCTTGAGTTACGTGAATCATCTGCACAAGTGTTTTTTTTTCGCTTTTAAGATTTTTTCAGATTTTTATGAAAAACGGAAGATGATTTTAACGATAAAATGATTCTACACAGAACAGTTTTTACTATACGAGGATACTTTTATTCTAGAAACTTTCATTTAGACAACATAGAAGTTGTACAATTTGGTTTGTTTAGGGTACGGTTAATGTATTTTAGATTAATCTCTCCATGATGATTGTTGCTCTTGTGTTGCGATATATCCTTTTTTAATGAGTGGTCCCTCGTATCCGAACAACCGAAACTCATATATTTGATTTTATGAAAAAATATCTGTATTCGAAAGTATGTCTGCTTTTAAACTCAATTTATTGTGCAGCAATAGGAATATGACTTAATTATTATTATATTTTAATGCACTGGGGTAGTGGGCGGGATGGACACGGTGATTGATTTACATATGTACTCTAATGGGTGGACTGTCGGTCTGTCATTCTCTTATCAACCTGTCATGTCTTCTTATTTCTATGGTGCGTTTATATTATGGACTAACCCACAATCCAATTACTAAGGATAGTAGATTATCTATCTCATCGCCAGAGCGATATAAAAACTCACAATGAAATAAATCGAGATTTGAGAAAATACTAGCTAAATACTAATACCTACATATTTCGTTAATATTTCTCAGCATTATAATAATAACTTGATTTGTACAAAGTGTCCGTATCCGGTGTGTTATAGAATATTTGCGCGGGAAAACAAACTTCACGGTACATTAAACACTGTAATTGGATGTACGAGTAGATATATTCGCAATCCGTGAGGTAACCCACCAACATCAATACATTTATTTATAATGTGTACATATATATTTGTATGACAATAATAATGATGTTATAAACATCATGACGCACATGCCGATACACCTGTCACAGTGACTCACTTTGGGTGGATCAACCCTTTGTATATTCAACTCTCGAGAGGCGTGCAGGCCGGATCGCAGGCCGGCTCGCAGGCCAGTGTGACAGCGAGGACCGGCGACGATAGATTGTATGATTTCACTGTAGTCGTCGCTGTTTTAGGACTATACCACACATGTCCTATGAGTTATCTTGCTTCTATAAAAACAGAAACAACCTTTGAGTTAGTAATCAGTAGTAAGTCAGCTAGCTTCATTAGATGTTACCATTTCCAAAAATATTGTTTATCACTATGTAGGTATCACATGTGTTCATCACATATGAGTGACTATGAATTTTCTACTAATATAGAAAAGTGGGATACACAAACACCCAAATAAATCCTGGACAAGTTAAATAGACCAGCGAAGGAGGTACGTGCGTGGAGTGATGTCACGCGGCTACCGCCTGACCCTTAGCGAAACCATTAATACACGTCAGTCTGACTTGAACATATTAGAATGCTTGAAAACATTATTTACTGATCCTTCGTGCGGGAATGATTAAGTTTTTGCTTGTACGCATCTATATATATATTTACATAATGGTGCATTATTAGTTGTTACGTTTTTTTAGGAAGAAAAATTGCCCAGCAGTGGGAAATGGCAAAGTAGTGTTATTATATTATTATTTCGTATTAAAATATAAACACTGATAATGTAAAATTATATGCCTCAAAGTAAACGAAGAAAGACTACATTGTTCACCTGTTACTGCGTATGCAATGGGATAACTTGTAGGTGGGAGCTTTCCTTCGCGCTTACATTGCCGCCTAAACAATGCGGATTTGAACAGTTTTGCTTAATTATTATAATAATGCGTGCTAATATTAGATGATTACTTGAATGTAGAACATTGTGTGGAGAAATCACCTTTTCAATTTAATCTGTTTATAGTTTAGTTATCTCGATGGGGGATACTATATTTCTATCAATATCCACGCTTGCCGGAAAGTTCATGTCAATTATTATTGGCTTAGTGAAATAACTTCATAACGCTACAAAATAGAGACAATGAAATATCAATAGCGACCCACGCACAAAGCACTGTTGCTTTACGTCAAAGAAGTTCGCAAGTTCTTACCTTTGTCTTACCGTGCAGGAGTGCGGAATAGTCCACCAGCTTTCCTATTATATTGACTCCTTCAAACGAGGCGTGAAGGGCCATTCCAGCAGGCCGGCATGACATCAACGACTGCCGAGGACATTTGTATCACTGACGGTCACAGTTGTATGTGGACTGTACCGTACTTACCGTCAGGTGCTGTACACTGATTTTTCCAAGCTAATATAAAAAAGTAATGACTGTTGTATTTGCGTTGATTTTTACTGCTCAGAACTTTTAAATTACTAGGTGTTCCCCATGATTTCACCCGTTTTAAATGTGTTCAACCAACACACGCCCGCGCCGCGCCGACCCACCCGTTTAACCTATCGTTTTGTTCTACATTCCTGCACTTGCTTGCTTTTGTTTTGCATATTGTTTAACATACGTGGTTACTGCTCCGCTCCTTAGGGTCAAAGAGTGAAGGTATAACCTTACTTAATAAATCTATACTTATAATAAAACAATAAAGATTCGAAATCTGTAAAGATATTGAAAAAATATATACTACGGGGGGCTTAGAGCCATGGACAGGAAACATTACGACAGTTTTTGAAATTTTTCCTGCCTGTCTGTTAATTTGTAAGTCAATCACGCAGAAACTCCTCTATTGAATTTGCTTTAATTTGTTATGATTGTAGTTTATATTCTGTAGGTACATTTAGGATGCATTTTTACACGTATAGATAATTGTATGGTCTTTCTTTCTTTCCTTCTTTCTAAATTATACGAAATTCGTCTACATTATTTTATCTTCACGTAATTTTCAATAGAAATAAACATTTTTCACGGAGATTCATAGATTTCATTTAGCAGTATTAAATGATATGAGATATTAAACAAAAAAAATTGATAATAATGCATTATTACGAAATAATTATTATATTAGGCATATCCCAAATTAAAATTATCACGATTTTTGGCTTGATTTTTCAATTGTGTTCTAAAGTTCTAACACTAGATATGATAGATGTCGTTTTGTGGAGCTTATTCAACTAATGAATTACAAAACCTTAAATTTGTATGTTGAACTCTTAGCTCCTTTGTCTTCTGTACAATACCAGTTACTATTATTATATTATTTTACTTGGATATTCTCAAAGAGCTTTTGATTTATTGTGTTACGATCTAGATTAAAATTAAATTAAAAAGGTCTGATAGAAAGTGTATGAGATTTTCTCAGTATTCCATTGCTCTAAAAAAGTGTGAGATTAATTCGTTCTCAGGAAACTGGGGAATACCGTCAAGTGAGAATTTCTGCTAAACAAGACACTAAGAAAAAGTTCATGCACCCCAAAAACCTGTAGAGAAAAATACAGCGTAGACGTATGAAAGAATACCGATCGATCGAATGTAGTGAATGTGAGGCAATACTGACTGCTAACCGTGAGTATTACGCTAAGCCTCAGGAATCCAAAACATTCCATAAGGCACGAAACACAGTTAAATCGCCGATGTTTAACTTCAGTATACCTAAATATCTTCTTTTTTTTACTATTTTTCATACATGAACTTTCACGCGTACAAAGTCGCAGGCACAGTTAATAAGTTACGAAATACAAAAAGATTTTTTAAATTAAGAAGTCAATGGAAAATGGCAAGAATAATCGAGTAACGTACAAATATTTTTTTTCTGTTCAAATTAATTTTTAGAATTCATGTAATCTAATGAAAGATTCGGAGGGCTCGAGGTATGCGGCTCGTCACGTCGCGCGCCGTGTCGTGCCGTGTCGTGTCGTGTCGCGTCGTGTCGCGGTGCGGAAGGCGAGCGCGTCCTCTTCCCCCTGACGGGAAGCGACGTGAGTTGGTAACGCCGTCACGTACGACCCCGCTTTTATCCTGATGCTGACCTGTTAATTACGTCTTAGTGAAGGTAACTCCGGGTTCGACAGCTACAAACTTTCAGATTTATTTCATCATACCATTTTATTGTTATACTAACTCATTTACTGCACAAATATTGAACTGGGCACAGAAGCGTGGATAGGCTGCCGATGAGATGTTCTACCGATCTTGTTAAGGTAGCAGGGAAAGGGAATGGTGTGCAACGACAGAGGCGTATGCTCAACTTTGGGTAGAAAAAATGTGAAGAAAAATAAGTACAAACATCACACAACGAAGACTTAATATCCTAAACCTACTTTGTCGATGTAGAAACGTCTCATAAATTAAATGAACAAACATTAATGTTCAGTATATATGGTCAAAAAAAAACATTTATAATAAATAAATTACAATGTATATTTTAGATCATAAATAAAACTTAACTTAAATTATATAGAAACACTATAAATTAATTAGCTTACTATATTTTATATTAAAACTGAACCATGTAGTAATTTTTAGCTGTATATTTTAAATAAATATAAAGCTCTAAAGCTATTAGCAATAAAGCTCTAATGAAGGCATCAGAATAGTGAAATCATAATAAACTTTTGAATAAATTAATTCTCACATCAAGATATAACAAAGCGGTACGTCGTACTTTCAATTACAACGTTGCAAGCTCCGAGACAACCAGACACTATGTGGAGTACAGCTCGGAGTACGTAAACATCGCGCGTCTTTCATATCAATTAGGCTTTTAGTGTTGAACGGTCCCGCGCCGCAACACGCGCTACACTCTGCCAGCGATTTGCACCACAATTAACAATAACAAAATCACATTTCAATATTCCTTGTCTCGTCCTAGCACGTTTGCAGACGAGACTGTAGTGAAGTCAGGTTGGTTAGATCAGACAAGTATACTAAAAGATATACAATAATCAGTCGATAGATCTTTTTAATTCAGTGTTATTACTAAACTAGCATTTGTGTTTTTATTAAACATTACGCCATAATAAGACTAGAAAGGAGATTGGGTTTCAAGTTCAACTGCTGATATACACCGGTATGTGACAGATTAGACAAACTAAAGCATTCTAAATAATATAATAAGTGATATTTGTCGAAGTTTTCATTCAGGTGATTTTACAAATTCAAAATTTAATTGAGGTTTCAGATTATGTAGTTATCGCAGACGGAATCGCAGACCTTAGTAAAACTATAATAAACATTAGACTATTGTTGTAATCTACGAATGTTCTCAAATAATCTAATGCCACGAGGTAAATCACTGGACATAAAATGACTCAAACAAGGCAAATGATAATGTTGTAACTCGTAAAAATGATGTTATCAAATATCCGCGTGTAACACAGAGCTGTAAACGTCAATCTTCTCTTCAATAAACAACTCATTAAATTGATATCACCTTGCTCCCATCTCCTGGGACTTGAAAGCAATCACAAAACATTTTGATAACATCATAATTATCTTGATATTTTCAAACTAATCAGCTTGCTGATCAACCAGCCACGACCCCCTCTCCTGCGGCAACTCAACCGATCCATCGGTATGGAGCCCTTGAGGCAAGCAGCCGCTGGCGTGATATAGTGACTCTACGTTCACTAGCTATCAACAGACACTCATTACACTGCATCATACACACATGCACGCCACACGGGTAGATAGCTTCTGTACCTTCGGTCCCTCCTCTCAGGGTGAATAAACATGTATATAATTATGTATAGTTAGTTTAGATCGAATTATAGGGAATTAGACAGATCGCGACCTCATTGCATACGCGAAACAGTTCGAGCCGAGGACCGGCCACTTTGGCTACCTCGGAACTTGTTGCCTTGCTTTCGCGGCTGAGTACCATAAGCGCTCGTCCCCAAGCCCGGTGAAGCTACAAAAGCCGCAAAGGCTCCAGGGCACCTAAAGCGAACAGTATAGTCAGTCAAAAAAAATGTGCTGATCAGTCTGTATATACGACAACAAACGTTTAAAATTTTCAACTACTTTTTTTATACAACGAAAGTGGCCAATAACCGTAGTGTACGGAAACCGTAGTCACTGTAGGAACACAAGACAAGATTATCAATTTGGTTGCCATCTTCTGTATGGTGGAGGAATTTCACTAGTCAGGTTGTCCCGAGAAGAGAGAAATCTACAAATAAATATCTTCAGGATTAGTTGTGACTGTATGTTTACTGGATGATGAAGAGTTTAGCGCGATGTTTAAAAATAGCATCATAAGACAATCACTGCTGGACTACTTTACCATATGTTTATGATGTACAAGGATAACCTAAATCTGAGTAATTATTCTAAGTAATGATACATAATTATGAAGGGCGCATAAGTAACACCTTGATGATGGCATTTTCTAACGCTTGGAAATACTTTTAACTCTTGAAAATATATCGCCAAGCATCTATTTGTAGTATTCCGGCAGACATGTAAAGTCATGGAATAAGTACAAGGTTCACGTGCGATAACAACAGTACTATATTTATTTCTGACATAACTTCTGGTCTGAAGATTTTTATGAGTTGGCACCATACACTGGCAAACGAGCTATTTCAACTCCCTCCTCAGAAATAACATTCTATGAGTGACTGATCTGAATAAAGACTGCATACCTATTTGAGGACGATATCAGAACTGTTTGAACACTTTTGGTGTCTAATTAACTAATCAGATTCAATTTACCAACCAATCATATTCTTCCTTTTACTTTACAGTTTTGTTTTCTTTAGTATTAAGAATATTACAAACATCGAACACGCTATATCCACTCCAATACTGGTAAATAACAACACAATATAATGTAGAATATAATACAATAGAAAAATAACACTTCAATCTGATTTCAATGATCATGTTTACAGGATAATAAAACAATTGAATACGTTTTAGTTTTATCAATTGCAAATATTTACGTCAATTCGTTGCCACTTGGTACATACATCACGAACTCTATCTATCTCATAGTCTCTATTACTTTAAGGTCTAAAATTAAGTCAAGATATGTCGCCTCGCTCGGAAGGACGACGCCAACAATATTGTCGTAGTTTTCCTTTTGCGGAAAACTAAGTTTTCCTCAATAATATTTTATATGTGTCAATTAAGAGGTAAATCCTTATACTGGTGTCCATTTCTTTGAATAATTCACAAACCAAATGAAAATCGATTTGTATAATTTATATATTAGTCAGATACATATAAATAAGAAATCCCCAGTGTTCGCCTATTTGATTGCGTTCGAGAACCATTGAACAGATTTTGATATTGTTTCCATTATTATCAACTGCATTGCTTGTTTTAGATTAATGTAGAGTTGAGCATTAACGGTGCTAGAGAACTAAGCCTTTAGCTTTAAGTCTCAGAATAGACTTCGCCTCCTTGGTGCGTGTTCTACCGTTTGTATAATGACTTGTGTTTCGAGAAATTATTCGACAGGAAGCGGAAACGGCTAATTTCCATCATCACATTATTCACTATCAGCAGGGAGTTTATCTCACACCTTGGAGGCTAAATGGCCGCGGACAGTGTGATTACAGACGAATTTCTTTCTGCGAACGACCTGGATGTGGAATGAATCCCTTTCTTAGGTTTTCCCAGAAGACTACAGCTTAAGGTTCTTCAAAAGAGAAGTGAACAAGTTTTTAAAGAGTCGGAAACACGAAAGCAATGCTTTTGGTATCACAAGCCGCTACGTTTTTGAAATCGCGTTTTATCAGGTGCGGGGACGGCACACTTCTTCTTGGTGATGTAAAGATTGGCCAGTCAATGAAGTTGTAATCGAGACTGAATGTCCAGGATGCATAGTATAAAAAGTCAAGGGTACAGAAACATAGAATATGCTGTAATGTTGTTAATAAAATGATAATTTATAATTTATCCGAAATTTTTTCACTATTTCCTTCTGAAAATTATAATTTCCAAGTTTCGTCCAGCATCTACAATACACGTAACATTTGTGTAAAGTTGCACTGATTCATTTGACCACTGCGCTAAAAAGATTTTCTTGTTCATTCTTTTAAGTTAATGTTTAGTATTAAAGTTAATTTGAAGTCGATAGAGGAGTCCCCTCGTAAAGGAAAATGAAGGAACTATCTGGAGCAGTGTTCGTGAGCGACGTCATGCGAAGGCCGACTCACTGTCTCATTGCCTCATCCTAATTTAATTACATCAACTTTTAATTTTGAGTCGTACTTTTATTTGCAGACGTAATTAAATAATTAGGTACTCTGGTTTTCCCATGATTTCTTTGTAATTCATATAATTTGTCTTACACGACGTGCTGATATTTTTTTCTACTAGAAAAATAAGTTGCCTCCTCTACGCCCATTTTACTCCTGATAATTTTTGTAGTGTATATAGTTCACGCAATCAGAGGTTGCCTGGCAGAATGGATTTCAGAAATAAGTCACCCATTAAAAATAAATAATGGGAAATTTTACTGATATTGATATTGAAATCCTATATGAAATTTAAAACATGATGTTATTACATAACTGTACTAAAATAGTATAAATCATACAAAAAATTTTAGTGCGTTTAAAGTAAAACTTAATTGACCTCGTATTATTACGATTATATAAAAAAGTAAATAAGTCATTTTAGGATTTAGAGGTCCTTATTGAGAATATAATGTACAGCTTGCAGTAAAAAAAACTATTACTTATCATTATTTATGATTTATTAAAACACTTATTAATAATAATATAAATGATAGTCTTGAATTATATACAAATAAATAGAAACAAAGACAATAGATTTTACTGAACGTTATTCCGTCAGGGAAAAGATTCGAGACACAGGGAGTCAAGTTGCAACGTTGCAAAGTTGCAAAGTTTTACTTGGATAACAATATAAATATACTATAATTATGTTGTTTTCATATTGATCTGAATAATAAATTGACAAATACGGTGGGACACCCTGATACTCTCAGTATCTGAACGCTTTTATATCAATTTATGCAAAGTACAAATAATTTCAGAAATAAATCCTAATGAAAGTATTAATCCGTATTCGATTGTACCCAGCAGAAAGTGTTGTTATAAACTCGAAACCAAGACTTGTTCTGAGAGAGGCGACCGTTCCGGCCCGCGTCTGCTCCTATGAATAATTAATTACATTAAATTAATTACCGCCTAGACATAATTGTAAAGTTTATTAATTGAGCCGTCAGAAGACAAGTGAATTTCAATTAAATTTTGAACGTTACGAAATAATGTCACGATGAAAAAGGGTCTGGTAATTTAGATACTGAGCCAGCAGCGGCTCGCCCGCCCCTGGGGTTGGTTGCACCCGCTAGACACCAAATTAATATATAATGTCACCTACGGAGAAGGGTAGGTAATCTATAGGTTTGTTAATAGCACTTACTGTAGACAAGACAGTATGAGGTTTTAAGATAACATTTAAATATGATCAAACATTTATATAAATAGTAACCTGAACCATACGGTCTCACACATAAAGGTATATTCACAGTTTAAATCAATCTACAGTTCATTGAAGAGCTAGTAGCGATACTTGAGGTGTCTCACCGCCGCCGCCGCGCTGTGATGGGGCTGACATCATCGCGATGCACCATTAATATTAATTGATATTCTAATTTGCAGTTTTCCTCGAAAGTCTTTCAAAATATCAATAACTCATTATCAAGGCAAATACTGTAAAGAGGAAGTAATGATGAAAGCCATACGGATTGTAATTACTTACATTGCCGTCTTCACAATTAGTATTGTCGTAAACAATTAACGATCTATAATATTATAATCGCTATGAGAAAATATTATTATTAAAACAGGTTTTCACGTCGGAGACTGACACAGCTACGGCGCTGTGTTGTGTTGTGTTGTGCTGTGTTGTGTCGCGCTCGCAGTCTCCACGCAAACAGATTCAACTATACAGACCTATAGTAGAACTAGTGGTGCCCTGCGGCTCCGCACTCGTTTCGTACGCACTAATTATTATCGCTTCGTAATTTTATTTTACGCATACTATCTACAACTCTTATAGCTTATCAATTAAATAATGACATGAACATCTCGTTTACAAGATTTTTACAAAAGTCTTAAAAGTGGTTTTTTATTTCAATTCGGACATAAAAACCGACAAACAGACAAAATTGTTTTAATGTTATATTAATTTTCAGTGTATAATAAATATCTTCCTCGACATCTGCGATTGTAAGTCTTGTAACTATCTTGATGCTTATCGTAACTTAATTTCAAGGCGGATTTTGTTCAGACGTCAGCGTAAACATTAATAAAACTTTTCTTTTTTAGGGTTCCGAAGTCAAAAGGATCCCTTGTAGTTTCGATATGTCCGTCTGTCTATCCGCGGCTTAGCTCAGAGATTCATAGTACTAGAAAACTGTTATTTGGTATGGGTATACATATTAATCGCTTCAAAAAAGTGGGAAAATAAAATTGTTTAGGATACCTAAACTGTAAAATTATTTGCCAGTGTCATTATTTTGTTATCATTATAATTTGAGTTCAATTCGACATGGAAATTATAGCACTTACAATAAAATTATATATCATCACTGCTCTTTCACAGATGATAAGTGAAAACTATAAGATGATAAGGTTAACTATAAACTATATAAAATAAAGGTGTACAATATGTTTGTATTAACTCTAAATATGTTCTTAATTACAGAATTGACAGTTCCTAGAAATTCTACCGTAATTCAAAAAAAAAGCATGCGGAAAACATTAAAGCATGCGGTCAATTAGCTTTTCCTACAGCCAGAGCTGGGCAAAATACATGCTTTGCTTTAATTAAAATGCAAATTACAAAATACTTTCCAATGTTAGATTATGTAAATAGATTAGAACTAGATATGGCACTTCCTTCGATCAAATCTTCCGAATTCATTAGTAGCATGTGCCGTAACATTTACCCAGTCCCAGACGCCCCAAAGGCAAAACGTAGGCTGTGGAACATATTTACCGATCCCGATGACGAAATCAAACGTATCAAATACTAACACGTCATGGTATGGAACCCTTGAGCCAGTAGCCGCTCGCGCGATACAGTGACACTGCATTCACTAGCTATCCACACACACAAATGACACTGCACTTCACACATGCACACCACTCAGGTACATAGATTCTGTAAGAAACCTCTTTTTTCTTTTTTTTATAGTTTAGAATCAAAAGAATTAGCACGGTGATTGAAAAGCCTTGACCAAGCACCTATAGGAATGTTTCTACGTGATTGTGATCAAAGACTAAACCTATGATGTATATTAGAAAAATATATATTTCGTAGCCTATATATGTCGTAACGCGGCATACAACATCAATATTAGGCAGAAGCAGTCTCCTCGATATATCATCATTAGCGATGATCACTTCTTGTGGGTGTCGTCAGGATCGAATTCAAGAACATGTCAAAAGAATACTCTCGCTGTCTGGTTATCTCACCACTGCCGCGCATAGGCACAGCATTCATATTAACCAGATAACCACAGCAACCAGGTAGTCACAGTAATCACGGTCAGGTCAGGTCACGGTCAAGTCACGGTCAGACAGCTCGAACAGTAATGCTTCTCTCGTAGAGTTCCGATTAACAGAGTTGCTCACCATTAGACGACTCAAGTGAGAGTGCCCTCCAAGTCTTTTATTTTTGAAGTGAAAACTTCTTTTGGCGCACCGCACACAGATTTTCCGTAGGTAGTAAATTAGGCTGATCCGTCACGCTCTGAGGTGAAAGGCTCAATAATAATAATAATATTATTATTATATTATACTTTCTTATAATTATAATATCTGCTTATAATTTCTGATTCCTACAAGTATATAAGTATCAAGTGGTTCCCGCGAACTCGAATGACCCTTTTGTAGCTGACTGATTTGGACAACTTTTTTTGGACCTCCGCCTACTGATACTTTTCATTCGCAATCTTTATTTTATTTTCTCATAACGTAACACAGATTTATATTTTCATATGCCTTATTTATTTTTACACTATGAAAATAAATAAAATTGAATATAGCAAATAAAATTTGTCATAAAATGTTCCTTGCTTAATGTCAACATCATTTCAAATATCACCAATGTTAAACATTACAGTTTTGGATAACACAAGCTTCTCCACAACTGCAGAGAAACAATACAGTTATCACGAAAATAAGCCTAAGCACGAAGGTTATAGATTAGGCGTTTATAACCTTCAATAATGAGAAATGTACGTTGCAATTACAGAGTGCACGACGAGTAAATCGTTAAGTGGTATCGAGTGCTTCCAGCCTTGAGGACGCTCTGCTTGTGAACGAACTGACCTAATAACTCTAGATAATTATTTTTCTATTGCATTGATATCTGATAACATACGAGTGACGTCACGGAATGTCAAGTGCTTACAAAATACAATCTCACAAATTAACATTTACTATTTCACTTTAAACAATTTGGTTTGGCGGTATAACGCACAAGCACGGCTTCCAAGTTTCAACCTTGGAATATGAGTCGGTTTTTAGTATGGGATGGCACCCATACCACGTGCGTCAATAGTTACTACCGGCCCATTATCCAGTTACTTCATTGTGGGCTGGTTGCAGTTGCTTAAGTAGAGTACCCTGCTGCATACCTGTAGTCGAAAGTCTGTGAGTGTGGATGTCTAGGTCACATGAAGTGCATTAAAGCGAGACACTGTGACGGGTATTCACTGTCGATGCTCATGTTTTCAGCATCCTATAGTTTATTTAATGTTCATAATCACTCGGCGCGTCACTGCTCTCACCCGCTTATAATAGGTCTTTACCTATGAAATTAACAATTTTTAATACGAAGAAGTGCAAAGACGATATCTATCATTGTACTTAAAATTCCAAACTCATATTTATTTTATAATATAGCTATTATATCTCTTTTTAAAACACAGTTGTTCATTTGGTTTTCCACCTTTCGGTTTTTCTTTGATGTCGCTGTTACTGTAACTTTGGAAATATCGTCGTGACGCCAGCGCAGCACAGGCGGCACGCAATATCTACGATATGTATGATCCAGATACGGTCAGTGAACACACGATACGTTTTTGGTTTAATCGTTTCCGTTTTAGAAATTTTGATCTCAAAAATGAGTCCCGTGGACAACTGGAGGCGAAAGTCGATAACGATGAATTAAAAGCGTTAGTGGCAGTAGATTCGTCTCAAACCACGTCGGAATTAGCAGCAGCCTTCAACATAAGTGATTAAACGATACTGATGCATAATCTCGTCGAAGCTTGGTTTAACTTGTAAAATGGTACACAAATGTGGAGATTCTGAATCAGATTATCACTTTTTATGAAAAATGGATCCTCAGTGATAATCGAAAATGTCCGTAGCACTGGTTGGACACAAAGGAGACAGCCAAACCTTGCCCTAAACGAAAATTATATCAAAAGAAGCTTCTTGTGAGTATATAGTGGACCTGTGCCGGTATTTTCTATACAACATGTGTTCTGTGAAGAATTGCAAATGATGATTTATAAAGTGACTGTCAAACAATCAAGACTTGTCAATAGTTCTAGTCCACTCCTTCACAACAACGCTCGCACAATAGACTTAGACCGTCTCAAAACTACAGAAGTTACGACTGGAAGCTCTCCATCATCCATCATATTCACCAGACCTTGCTCTAACTGGTTTTCATTTTTCTCCGAATTTTGATAGTTTGTTACAGGAAAAAATTACGAATCCGATGATGCGGTTAAAAACGCCTTTAAAGAGTTCATCGATTCCAGTCTCCAGGATTCTTATAGCAGAGTCATCAGTGAACTTCCATTAAAATAGCAAAAGCGCATTTACAATAATGGCCAGTACTACGACTAATTATACTATATACTTTACATTACAATACAAAACAGCAATTTCATAGGTAATATTATTATCACGGGGCTCATAGTTATTTAACAAATAATAATAAATCCGAATATTATGATGTGGCAGATGTACCGCTGTACGCTTAGTGTGTCGTCACCGTATTACACTTCAGCGATTCTCATGGGTAAGGGCATGAACACCGTTTGCTAATATAATATTTTACGAAATGACAGGAATCGTGGCGCAGTGGTGGTAGTATGTCCTACCACTGAGCCGAGAGGTCGCGGCTCCGATCATCGCACAATTGTCTTTTGTGTGTCTGGAGGTTTATTGTTTACTTACAGTTAGTTTACTTAGTTTGGAATTAAATGCTCGTGTTGCAATTGCGTCTCCATATTTATAATTATTTTATTATATGCAATATGGTTTATTAGTTCTAGTGTTATTGCCCTCGCTGTCAGCTGTCATCAATTATATAAACAAAAAATATGTATGTAACTGATCTTGTACTATTTGACGATAACGCCTCTAATTATAACTGTTAATAATAACAATAGTGGTTTTGTTCACTGGCGTCCTCCCGCGACCCACATACACTTTGTAATATTTTAAAACACTTCTTGCTTCTTCGTCCAGCTTCAGAAGGCTGCAGAGCTTTTAGATTTGTTATCGCTATTGATGTGCATCTAAATAAAGTGTATCTCTTTAATTCTTTGTTTCTTTTAGCTGTCATTCGGTCTCGTAACTCGCGCCTGTTAAATATATATTTCAAATTCAATTAAATAAACAATAATATGTGAAGACGCTCTCACTGTAACGACACAAGCACGAACCGACCTTATATCCAATATATATGATACAAGCTGTGCCCGCGGCTCCGCTCGCGAGTCTGGTCGAGCGCACGCGCGTATCGTGCTGCCCCCGCTACCACACACGGCGATCGTTCGCCAGTTATTTTAAAGATGATAATACTTATTGTGGGTGATCCTTAGAAGAAAGGTATATTTTATCGCTGACTTCCTTGATAATTTTGATATGATTTAAAATAATATTGTACATTAATTTGCTATATCTCTTATGGTTTATTTAGCGTAAGCCATTGAAGCGCCCCAAGAGCGTCTTTTTTCCGCATTGATTTACTATTATGTTCATTGCGTATTTTGTATGTTACTTAACCTTCCAAAATGAATCCTATAACCTGTACAGATAACACAGCTATGAACTAGACAAACATGTTAATCGGATAAGTGGTTTTTGCATGAAAAAAACATAAACGGACAGGGTGACGTTGAGTTTTATAACATGTATAAATAGATATAGAACCCGCGATATCGCGGCTCAATCATAGAGTCTTACTACACCACTGCACCAAGAAATCTGTTTTTTTTTATTTACAGTGTCATTTCGAACTGTCCAATAATGATTGTAATTCCCACACGTCATTAAAATTTCCGTAACTTTTTAAGCGTCTAATCCATTGTTTAGGTGCTCCGTACTTTTAGTGTCATATAAAAACAGATTTGTCATTGTTGAGGATAAAGTAGAGTGAAGCCGCAGCACGCGATCAGGTTTACAACTAGTAGTAGATATAAATGGTAACGCGCATGAGCACTGAGCACTGTGCGTGAGTGTTGCGCCCGCGCCGGACACTTCCTGCTTCAACACCGTGTGTCGGGGACCTTCGTGACACCGTCGCACTGTCGCGCCCTCACACCGCCTCGCACCGCACCGCGCTAACGTCTAAAATATACAAAATATTACTGTGCTGTGTGATAGAGTGCCGTGCAGTATGATTGAAACCACTGCACACGATGTGCCCGCAGAGACGAAAAAGCCGAAACCGGGTATGTCTTATTTTTTTTAAATATATTACGAAGGTGGTAAATAAGCTTGGTAAGCGATCACCGCAGCTTATAGATTCTTGCAACACCAGAGCGATCAGACGCAAACTTGCGCGTTGCTGACCCTTTAAAATACTAAAAAAAAATTTTTTTTAATATAATTTGATGAGGGTCATGAACTAGAGAGCTCACAAGTATAGTAATAAGTCACAATCGGTTATTTCTGCCAACCTCACTAGAGTTATTTGCGTGACAATGCATATAATTTTTTTATTAAATAATTTCTTTAAATAACACTTAACATCAAATTTAATTCCGACTTTAATAATAAATAACAAATTACAAAAATAATTCTTCTATTCAATGATTGATTATATGAATTGAAAATAATTTTCAAAATGATAATTATCACAAGTTGAACCTCTAACTAACCAATAATAAAAACTTGATCATATTATATTAATTATTTTACATAGTTTTAAAAATTTCTTACATAGTGTCTGTTGAAATATAACGTGTCGCGACATGTTGCTGATTAATTAAAACTCGTAAGGCTCCAGCGCCGAGCTGATGCTGAAGAGACTCCCGCGTCATTTGATTGAATTCAACTAACATTTATCTTCAGTATAAATCATTTCATTAAAATTAACTCTACCACTCAAATTCCACTTGTCTATTTCTATTTACCGTTTATGGAATTTAAAATTATGATAAGAATAAAACAATTACTTTGTTATATAGTGTGTATGTATATGGCTCTATTTATATGTCAATTAGTAACCGCCCGCGGCTTTTTCGCGTTAATTACTATATAAAGTTTAAAAATAATGAAATATAGTCACTCGAGATGAAACTAGCTTCCCGTCAGTGAAATTATTTACATAATCGGAACAGAACCTACTTACAATAATAACAAACATACTTACTTCTTTATCTATATTATTAAATCTATAATTCTGTTTTTATATGCATTGTTTTTTTAATTTCCTGATAAGTATACTATATAGATGGCACTAAACACGAATATTCCATTAAAAAATCAGTTTATGCCTCGTTTGGTTAATTTTTTTTTATAGAAACTTCAGCAAATGATATTCACATAATAAAACCAACAACAAGCTTTATGAGTAGTGCTCTATGTGCTCATTCCGCTTCACAGCTGAACTCACGTAGATCGTTTATTGAAAAACTAAATTAAAATATACGGCATAAATGATAACAAAAAATATATTTTGTCTCAAATATGATTTCATTGCATTCAAAAATTTTAACCTTCAGTTATCTTCGTTGAACACATTATGACAATATTAATTAAGGATGTTTTGTTTCAACTTATTTGAATGTTCATTTTATATAACATAGGTTGTACCTGTAAAAATATTGTCCCTGAATTTGACTTTAGCCGCGATGTTCGTTTAAATCTGTACCTATATTTATTTGGAACTGTCGTGCATTCATATTCAATGATAATTTAACATCTGGGCGGAGAAATGGTTAGATTTCTTCGTGGCTCTTAAGTATTTCTATGAGTTATGACTTGTTCAATATGAATAATGTATTTGTTATATTGTTTTAAACTGTTATAAAGACAAAATAATAAATTATTTGATAGTAGGATTATAGGAATTAATATATTATCTGTTAGAGTTACTGCTTCGATAAGACATGACGCTTTCGCGGTCCACTTATCGAGTGTTCGCGCCTCGCGATTGCGCACGCGCGCTTTTTGAATTTGATTGTTTTTTCAACTATTTTTGAAGTTATATTTCTTTATATGCGTTATGAAAAAATTAAGAGATAAATGTTTAATAAAAAGTCTTAGGTTGCTTAAGTTGTTTGCTAAACCCCTTGTCCTCTTGTCTGAGATAGTCAAACTCGATGTTATGCGTCACATAACTTCTAACACGCGTACGTCAGTAAGTAAGCGCATCCAATGACATTTTTTGTCCTTCGGAACGCCCCATGATACTCATACGCAGTTTATTGCAATCGTATGAATGACTAAACCATTGCACCTAATGTATAGTAGACAAACAAATAAAAATATAATATTATAAAATTATATTAAAAAAATATTTTTCTTTTCGTTTTCGAAATATGAAATTGCCGTTTTATAAAGAAAAAATCAAACATTTTTTTTTTATTAAGTGTATAATTTCATTAATCGTAGTATTGGCAATTATTATAGATTTGAACTTTTGACATTTTAATGTGAAGATCACTGATGTCTCTGCTTTAGAATTCCTAGAGACGGGAATTGATGAACTCTTAAAAGGCGTTTTAACCGCTTCATCGATTAGAAATTTTTCTCCTGCAAAAAATTATCAGAATTCGGGCAGTCAGGGCAGATGTCAGGGCAACGTACAATTGGCCATATGGAAAGCACTGAGTGGTTAAGTCGATTCCAGCAACTTTTAAAGTTATGCTTTATTAATACTCATTCCAAACGCCAATTTAATTGAAAATTAGCGCCCTAGATATGTGTAGAAAACGATGGTCTTATTTCATTTAATAATGATACGTAACTAATTAACACAAAAAAGACTAAATTGAAAGATTTTCAAATGTATTATCTAGCAAATTTTTTTTTATTCTTGTGTAATTTTGAATATATACATATTTCGTTGCTACAGTTTAATAGATTATTTTAACAAGAATAATTCCGTAATAGTACATATAACTTATATGATTTACGCAGAGCCCACCAGTAAAGCTCACAGTCGATATATCTTCAACAATCATAGTCAATTTTTCAGCTAATTTACAAAAAAAATATCAATTATACACCTAAACCTCGCTCATGACTTGAATCACTGCGTCCATTGTTGAAAACCGTAAGAAAATCTGTTCGGACGTTTTTGAGTTTATTGCGTTCACACAAACAGACGCGTCAGGAAAATTGTTTTATAATATGTCTTCTTTACAATCTAAAAATAAATGTACTATAAAATATATACAAAGATTAAGTAGTGTTACGTGTACTTATTGTTTAATTAACAAGCATCGCAATTACATCGGCACCGTTTCCTCTGACTCTAATACTGCCAATGAAATCGTTACAGTAAATAAATCAATTGTTTGCACGAAATTTGCGTTTACAATGGAGATGATGTACCTTGTGGGCCCACGATGTCTCCTTGTGTGAACCGTCTCTGGGAACGCGTTGCGACCGACACGTGACTTACGATTAACACGAGACCGTACACGTGGGGCTTTATACATGTATAATAATGGCCTGAGAGATACACTTAGTAGAAGCACAATTATAATAACTTTATGCACTTTAATCACATTTCATTGTGTCATTTTGAATGTCCCTTGGGTTTTCCTAACTGAAAAAGTAAAAGATCTCATTTTGGAATTTTGAGAAAGAAGGTTCATTATTTTTAAAAGTATTTTATGGTAGTTAGAACCTATTTTCATCAGATTTAAAACAAATGTTAACAAATATCTCGGTGCAACTGCAATATATTATCGTTTACCAGTTCTGTTATAATTTTAAGTCATTCAGGTATTTCTGTATATAAATCAA
Source organism: Saturnia pavonia (assembly GCA_947532125.1). Lineage (NCBI taxonomy): Eukaryota > Metazoa > Arthropoda > Insecta > Lepidoptera > Saturniidae > Saturnia > Saturnia pavonia. The sequence continues at coordinate 17,444,591 of OX383906.1, forward strand.
ATCTTCTCTATATCAAGTTTTATTATATTATTATAATATCGGGCACTAATAATAACTTCCACAAATATAAACCCAGCTATCGGTCATTCGCAATTTTTGTTTATTACCTATTTGAAAGTATGCGTAATACTTTAGTCATTGATAAGTCCGCATGTGGTTAATTGGTTTTGAACTGAGAGCAGATCAGGAGTTACGTACCTAGACCTCCATCTACGAATATGAGATCAAATACGATATTATGCCTAAGTTTTCTAGTTCTCATCCACCTAGCTACTACTCTCAAGTTGAAATTTAGTCGTAAAGTACCGGTTCTGGCTGAGCCATCTTCATCGGCTGCGTTTCAAAACACCTCATTGTCTTTTAACATTAGGCGAAATTGTGACGAAATGCTTTAATTAAATAGTATTTTACATTGCATGAATAACGCTACAACCATTTTTGTCTGAACCAACCCTTTATACGGAATAACAATGCATCTATTAGAAGTTTAATTACTTGTGGAACCTTGATAAAGAGACCAGCGTCAATGCAAATACAACGCAAAACCTCTCCCTGGAATCAATCAATGAAATGAAACAAAAAAATGAAGAAACATTTCAAATTATTACTTATAAAATTAAGAAAGACCACCGAATGAAGCAATTTTTAAATTATATAATACAGTTGGATAAATATTTTGTATAAATTAAATAGGAAATGAAACAGATGAACTCGTCTGATGACATTGAAAACTATTTCTACAAAAGTTTCATCGACCGGAACGAAATATATAACTTTTTTTGTCAAGTTGCTGTGTTTCATTATAATTATTTAAAAAATGTTTGATATTCGTATTATATTGTACATAAATGGAAAGTAAAACTCAGTCAGTGTACATTTTTAATATTGTAAAGAAAATTATAGTCAAAAAGCACCCTGACACTAGTACACTGTAGTACACCATACAATGATACATGAACACCATGTCTGACTAACTTACAGACAAAGTAGTTGGCTTATTTGGTCAGCAAAAAAGGGACCATCTACCGATAAGCCGTCAGCGCACATCGTATAATCGCACAAAAACTAGAAATCACACATTTTAATGCCTATGAAATTAAATTTTATAGTTGGCGTAGGTTTTTTCTTCAGCCTGTTCCACACAGTGCTTAAAGTAGGTCTCTTTAATTGCACGCCATTCCCAACTGTTTACTTCCCACCACCTTCACTAAATCACTGACCTGCTCATGCTTCTACGACCAGTTCTGGGTCTCCACTTTAGTACCGATTTGCACCATCTGCCATAATTCCTGTGGAATATTTAGCCCGTACACTTCTATATCCTTTGGGCTAAAACCGTAGTAATGTCGGTGAGCTTGGTTCGTTTTCGTATTTCGGCACTGTTTTGTAGAGAAACGCTTAACATCGCTCGCTCACTAGATCATTAACCAAGTGCGATTTTACGAGTGTAACGTTGAATTCGTGTATCGAGAAACAAAACAACAATAAGTAAGAAAGGCATTGAAGCGCTACACTTACGATAATAGTAGTGTAAAAAGATGTTCAAAATTCGTTTTATTTTATACAACCTTCGAAGTGGCTAAGATTTACGGTGAAACCCTTTTGAACCCGCTTGCTCCAAGATATGTTTGATCCTCGGGCTTTCTCTCTCCTCTAACTTTTTAGATATCGTCCGCTTCACTCTTGCAGCATTCAAAGGGTTAAAGAAAATCTTATCATATAGGCTTTTAACAGGTTTTTAATTTTCATAAAATATTCTATAATTTACTTTTTGGTATAGGTTTTTATTGCCATTTTTAGATTATTACTTAAATTAATTTATTTTTGCTTCTTAGTTATTATGTATTATTTTGGTTATAAATGGAAAAACTCTAGAAAGAGAATGCAATGTTATTGTGTTTTACGATAAAATAAAAATTACCTCTTTACAATCTATAGATGAAAATGTAATTTATATGTTTTGATAAGTGTTATAATGTCGGTAAAGTCATTATCTGTGGGAACAAGATAACTGCATATTACTACGAAATGCTTTATTTTGTTTTTACGTTATTTTCTTTCTTACCTGTATTTGAATAGCACAAAGTATAGATCTTTATTGATTATCTTATCAGTTCAGTGATTATGAATTGCAGTGGCATTAGTCCCAGACTCACGAATCAAAGCAATTAAACTTGAATCACAAAAGTGATATTTCTGTGTTGTAAACATGATGGTGGTGCAACAATGGTAAGGCGTTAAGGCAATTTTAATGCCTCGCCTCACGTACTAGTTACCACTCACAAGTTGCCGATGTGTTCGAACAGCTCTATCCCAAGATTTACTCTTTCTTGTCTTAATACGTTTTACATTTTCTGTTGATAATGCCATATAACATAAAGAGGTCAAACGGTCAAATATATTTGAGGTTAAAGTATGAAAATGCCTTTTCGTAATCAAAAATAATTAAAATCATTTTTTTGTAGGATAAAATACATTCATTTAATTAAAGTATCTACACTCGTTGTCTGTACATTTCTACTATCTAATACGAAGATCGTTTATATCTTTTCGATATAATTCTGTAGACCTGTGGACTGTGTGTAGGCAATTTGTATTGCTTCCTGGGAAGAAAATAAATTGTACGAATCGCGGAAAAAGTTATAGTCTGTCGGAGAAAGATCCGCCAAGGATGGAGGATGAGGGATGTGTTCTAACTGCAGTGCTTGTAGTGCTAAAACTGTTTCACGAGCAGTGTGATATCTGGCGTTATCATGGAGCAATAATGGTGAAGACCGATTGACGAGTCGAGACTGTTTTGCTGCAAGTTTCCACATCATTGTTCGGAGTTCTGCAGAGTAGATATCTGCTATTATTGGTTGATGGGATCCGAGAAAACTGTAGTGAATTACGCCCTAAAGTGAACACATATCACTTTTCTGTGGGTATGGTTCGTTTTAGCGCATTGTTTTGGCATTTCATCTGAGGTCAGTCATTGCGTTGTTTTTTTTTTTTTTTTTCGAACTGACTACACTGTTAGCCTGAGGGGCCCTGGAGCCTTTACGGCTTTTCCAGCTTTACCGGGCTTGGGGGCGAGCGCTTAGGGCACTCAGCCACGAAAGCTAAGCAACAACATCCGAGGGTGCCAAAGTGGCCGGACCTCGGCTCGGACTGTTGCGCGTATGCAATTAAGTCGCGATCTGACTAATTCCCTATCCGTAATTCGATCTAAACTAACTATACATATATACATGTTTCTGCCCCCTGGGAGGAGGGAAGGAACATGTGTATGTGTATTTAGTGGTCTGAAATTTTTGTCTACTCTAACTAGGCAAAAAAAGAAAAAAAAGGTCCCTTACAGAACCTATGTACCTATCTGTGTTGTGCATGTGTGTATAATGCAGTGTCATGTATGGCTGTGAAAGCTAGTGATTGTACAGTCACTTGTATCGCGCGAGCGGCTGCTTGGCTCAAGGGCTCCATGCCGATGGATCGGACCTAGGCTTGAGTTGCCGCAGAGGAGGGCGGTCGTGGCGGGTGTGCGGGAACGAAGTTAACCGTACGTCCCCTGCGGAGGGAACGGTGGTTTCGCGGGCGTGGGCGCGAGCACGCATATGTTGCGGGAGCGGACGCGTAGTAATTATTAGCTTTCTCGATGTCGTCGTCGGGATCGACAAAGAGATTTCGCGGACGGCGTTTATAACGTTTGGCAACGGGGATCGAGTTGTCTGGGACGTAGTTCACGGTGGATTTTACGAGCGGGTTGGGGTGATTCGAAGCGCTATCGAAGTATCTCCTGGTGAGATATTTCACATAGGCTTCTATCGAGGGAAGCCTCATGTCCCTGTGGAGGTCCATGTTCATAACGAAGGCTGGAGGATCAAGCAGGCGACGGAGAAACCGATTTTGGACTCTTTGCATGCGGACAAAGTTATGTTTGGACATATGTGCGAACGCTGCGCAGCTATATGTCAAGATCGGACGGACGCACATCTTGTATAGTGTAAGCTTATGTCTTAAGGACATTTTGCTTACCGAACTGAGCAGGGGCCGCAAGCGGGAAAGGATCCAGACGGCCCTATTCCGGACTATAGTAACGTGTGCGTTGAAGTTAAGCTTCGAGTCGAGGGTGACACCCAGATATTTAGTCTTGGTGGCCCAAGGGATATTCCTACCGAATAATGAGAGGGGTCCTACCGTGCGTGGTAGTTTACATGTATGCGGTTCGAACATAATCGCGGCGCTCTTTACCGGATTAATAGCTATTCGCCACGTTCGAAAACACTCCCCGAGAGTGGTTACGGCACGTTGGACTGCGCAGGCGAGATTTTTTCTATGTCTGTTTGACGCGTATATGACTGTGTCGTCAGCGTAGAGCCCTACCTCGACCCCGGGGGGCTTCGGGAGGTCGCTGACGTACAGATTGAAAAGGCAAGGCGCCAGAATGGAACCTTGCGGGACGCCTGAGCGTATAGGGTGGGCGGTAGATAGTACTCCTTCCACTCGGTAGTGGAAGGTGCGGTCGCGTAGAAAATCGTGAACTAGATGAACTAACCTATCCGGGACTTCTAATTGATGTAGCTTGTGGACCAGTCCGGCGTGCCAGACCTTATCAAAGGCCTTGGCTACGTCGAAAAAGACCGCAAGCGTGCGGGCGGGAGCAATATTGCTCTTGGCGAAGTTACTCGTGATGTGCTCCGTGAGGCGGTGCACTTGATGTGTACACGAGTGACGGGCGCGAAAACCGAATTGTTCGGGCGGGTATAAATTCTTGTCGTCTATAATGACCTTGAGACGGTTCAGAAGGATCCGCTCATAGAGTTTCCCTAGGGTGTTTAGGAGACTGATCGGGCGATAGCTTTCGGGAAGCGAAGCTTTTTTGCCGGGCTTGCGAATACCTATAACTATAGCTTTTTTCCAGACGGCTGGAAAATAGCAGTGGGCTATGGCTGCATTGAAGATGCAGACCAAAAGAGCTATGAGGTGATCAGGAAGAAGTTTGAGTACTTCATTCCTGATACCATCAGGACCGGGAGATTTCCTAGGCTTAAGGCCTTTGATGATAGAACAGACCTCATCTGGCGTGACCAGGGTTAACGTTTCCGCGGGGGGAATCAACGTGAGTTCCTGAACGGCGGTCTCGATAGTTTCGATGTGGGCAGTGTCTACGTTGTCGCAGTTTGGGGAGCACTGACTCTCCAAGCTTGCGGCAAGGCATTCTGCCTTATCGTCGCTATCGAACGCGAGTGGGAGATCGGGGCCCCTTTCGAGGGGCGGCATCTGGGCGGACATTGCGTTGTTCGCTTGTGATTATCGTAAAGGATCACTTTCCGTCACATGTCACAATTCGTTCAAAAATTCATTCATTTCTATAGCGGCTAAACAAAGTAATGCAAGTTTCAACGTGCGCTGCTCTCTGCAAATCAGTGAAATCATGCGGCACCCATTTTTCAAGTTTTTTATTTTAGCTATCTTCTGCGAATGAGTCAATATTGTGGGAAAGCTAACATCACACCGTGGCACAAATTCTTTGCTAGTTTGATATGAATCGGCTTCCACCATCGACTTGATCATTATTTTCTTTAGCGGCTGGTCTTCTTCGTGGTTCAATGTTCAGGTCCAATTTTCCGCAACAAAAGCGGTGCCAATAACGCATTGTGCGTTCGTTAGCCGTATCCTCTCCAAACACAGCATTGATATTACGACCACTTTCTGCTGCGTTAGAACCCAAGTCGAAACTCTTATTTGAATATTACTTTGATTTTCACTGTATCCATCTTGAAGTTAAAATTTGAAGTTTTTATGTATATTGAGGGACATTTTTAGAGATAATATAGGCGATTTTTGAGTTTTGAATATTCGAAGTAGGATATTTACAACAAGTTGTTATGTTAGGTTATCAATTTTTACAATAGCAATAACGTAAAAAATATTGATATTTGTTTAGCTGGTAAACAGTTGTTTTCCAATGACCTTCAGCACAACTCGTACAAACTACAAGACGGCATACAGTGTAACCTGAAAGTATATGAATAAAATAAATTACAACTCATTCCCCCCCTCACACACCTTACAACTCATTCCCCCCCCTCACACACCCGCACACCCTCGTGCTCCTTTTGCTTCAGTGGAAAATTGGCAATTAAATTACTGCTTTGAAGATTGTTTTAAATATTAAAAATATTCATAATTAAATTTATGATTTTGGCTTTGATATCAACAATCCCAAGTGATGCTTATTAATTACGGCGCAAAATACGATGGTTTTATTACTTTTCGTCTGGAACTCCACTTAGGACGTCCACGTAAATTTTGTTTTAAATTATTTTTTTGTAAATAATTCTAAGAATTTGAATTAATTTAATCAATATATTGTGATTATATTAAAGAAATATTAAGATTGATGTATATTGTAGTACTTTAACACTGTTCATTGCTATTTCAACATCTGCTTCTGAAGCTATAAAGACCCCTCAGATAAAAAGCAATAGTAAGTTCAAAAAAAAAACCATCCTTATCTTTAGTATTCAAAGCCTGAAACATTTTAAATACATATATTTATCTGCGATTACAACTTCAAAGGCAGTATAAGATAAGGCTCAGTAAGGCTTTCCGTTCCGAGGGATGAATTCAAACAAAAGATACGTTGAGAATTTATTGTTGTCGTGTAAATCCTGGTTGGGAGAGCACAACAACGGTTCTCTTAGTTGAGTTTTCCCTGTGGTATAGCAGGAATAGATGTTGACAAAGCTTTGCCGGGGGCAGGACACGGCATTTGTGTTATGTGGTACCGGTAGTTCCGGTATTCGCGGTAGGAATCTGTACCTGTTTAGATTACGGCCATAATGCGTATGCCGATAAACCCATCACCATAAATCTCTTTGGTTGCTGTGTGTCAGCGATTAGCCAGAGTATATCCAGTTGCAGCCTGCAGGCTGGCAGGACAATGACGACTGGCGATGGGTTATCAATCTGTCGGTGGTCACCATTGTTTTAACATTGCACTGGGCTTACGTCATTTAAGCGCAATCGTTTCGACTCTCACACGCTTCAGTATCATATTCGTTGGCTTATACGAGTAGATATTAGTATGTACTTTTATATTATTTTAACATAATTATTTATTATCGAACTTGGTTTCAATTCAAACTTTAAATCGAATAACTGGTAACAAACTTTACTATTAACAAACTTTCACTGAAATCTCTAAATTGAATCATATTCTGTAAGCCGTAAGGTTGTTAGGACACGCAAATGTTAATTTGGAATTCAAGTGTCTTTAATGTGACATTTTTGTTCTTGATAAGCTTAAGACAGAAAAGGTATAACAGTATGAAGACATTCTTTGATTGCAGTTGTTGAATTTAAAATAATTTATTTTATATTTAAAAGTTAATAGTTAAAAGGTAATAATCGTTTTTTTTCTAAGTATCGTAAACAAGTACTGAACAATATCTAAATAGTGATAGTAAAAAATCACAATATCAATCGATATTATAACTTGCCACAATCTCAAACAATACCATTTTCTTCAGTAATAAATCATTTATTTTTTAGTCAGATTAATGCAAAAGGCTTTTAAATCTATGCTGAAATCTATAAATATAATATCCTTTACGTGTTACAAACTTTGGTAATATACATGATTTAAAAAAAAATCCTTTTTATTATAATTTCATTTTCGGATTTGATCTTGGGACAGCACTATATCCAGTTGTGTATAAATTTGAGTTTCTTCTAACATTTGTTATTTTGGATTAAAGTAACTAAAGTTTTTAGAAATGAAATATATTACAAATGAAAAAGGTGCTAAAACACTTTCATGGTGCATAAATAGATCTTTGAAGTAAAATTTTCATTAACAGGATTAGAAATCAAAAACATAATTAAAATTCAATAATATACGTATGTTAATATCGTGCGATGAATTTTAAATATTTCCTACTGTTCTTTCCTCTACAGAGCACAGTGTTCTGGCTGCAAGGAAAAGGTAACGCTATGAATTAAAAATTGACAATAACCTTAAGTGCACAGATTTGACCTTGCTATATGTCTATATATGTATATACTGTATCTAGTCAATATATATACATACTGTAATACACTAGACAAGTGTATCTTTTCTTAAATATATATCATTTTTTTATTTTGTGAATGTTTTTCCGAATTAAAGAATTAAGTAATCTGGGTATCATTACATCATCACCACTACAATGTATGTAATTCTCAAAGAGTATAATAGCATCCTCTTAGTATCCTAGCAGTGTAGTGTAGTCTCTTAACAGCAGTTCGAGCAGTAAACAACATGAGAACTCGCGAATCACTTAAGAACAGGTTCCAAGAGTTTAACATCTTGAATTTCCCCTCTCAATAAATTCTCGATGGTTAGATGTATATTCGTAAAAATTTTGACAAGTTTGATTTTCTCAAAGACCAGCACAGTTTTAATACTAGAAATAGACATAAATTAGTCATACCGTGTTTTAGACTTAGTAAGACTATTAAAAGGTTTATATGTAATAATGTTAGGCTATAATAAGATCCAGACGCACATTACTGATTTGCCGGACAATGAGTTCAAGGACCATATCAAGCAGGTTTTACTGTCAAAAGGTTATTATCAGTTATTGTGGTGGATCATTATGTGACTAATAGTGATGTCTAAAAGTGAAGCCCTCTCTGTGCATCCACTAATTTATAAATATGGTAATATCATTATTGACTGTAAATATTATTTATAAGGTTGGAAAAAAATAATTTATAAAAGTTAAGCCCGATCGAAATTCTTGCCGGTTCTTCTCGATCACGCTAGACGTAATGCTTGACGTTCACAAGTACCTTCTTAGGACCTAAACTAAGTAAAACATTTTTTTATTTTAATTTTGAATATCATGCTTGTCTCACCTCGCAGAGACGCGCCGTCAAGGCCTCAGCACGATCGAAAAACAATGTAAAAAAACTAATTAATTGTATTATTATTTACATATTTTAATATATCTGCTTACCGAATAATATTGTATTATAATTACTTATTATAGAGTTACAAGGTCACATATATAAAAAAAAGATAACCGCAATTTCGTTCTCCTGAAAATATATTTCAATGATCTCCACAGGAACTACGTCGCCGGTTTACATTTATGTTTTTATTATTGCTTAGCTTTTACAGAAAATCTTAATGATATATCCTAGACCCTACCTGCGTTGCAAATCTACAAACTTTACTAGTTTTCAAGTAAAGTGAATGAACTATGCGCAAACACGATCACGTAAACATTAACGATTATACACAAAATTGTTAATATCAAAGTGAGAACTGATGAATTCTTCCTAAAAAAAAATATTCCTTAAAAATGTTGAGAAGCCCGATCGAGTTTCTTGCCGGTTCTTCTTAGGGCCTACATTGAATAAAATAATTTTGATTTTGAAATAATATAAATATTTATTGACAATTAAAACTTGTCAAGATAGAAATCCCATATCAAACAAAGTAACCAATTCTTTTGTAAATGATTTGAAGAACGTCCTACAGATATAATTAAAATTCTCATTAGTGCTCCTGCGCTCCGGTACACCAGTGCTCGAGTGCCTAAATATTTATAGAGTTTCTGACCGATACCAACCCACCAAATATTGACATTAGACTTACGCCGTACTACTTAGGTTATTTATATATTGATTTACTAATTTTGCTGGTACTATCGGAATGTGAAGTAGTTAATAACAAGGGACACTACAACAGAACTAAAGAACGTTTTTATCGCAAGTGTACGTCTGTACGTCTGTACGTCTGTACGCTTCACTGATCTAGGAAGGATTCGGTCTCAAGATAATCCTGATCTCATTCTAATAGATTGGATTACAGTATGCAACGCTGTGCATTACCCAGCCAGTATTGCCAATATTGAAACTATAATCGGTAAAGAAAATTATGTTTTTTTTTTTTTAAACTAGATGTTTGTATTCCTTAAAAGCAATGTCTAGAATAATTTTTAGTTTATATATATCTATCCATCTATATCTATAAAAATGGATGTTTGTATGTATGTTCCCTATGGACTCCAAAACGGTTGGAGCGACTTTGATGAAATCTTCAGACAATCTTCATATTGCGGGAGATCCTTCAGCGGGTCATCCTGTAAAGCTAGTAATATATTTTTTTAAAAAGGAGTAGTTTTATGAAACAACGATGCAAGTGAAACTTTTTTCGGTTTGTAGGCATTTAACTAAAAATTTATTGATTATTTGATTTAGCGTATTTAATTTGCATTTTTAATCTTAACTTAGTTATTGAAAAATTGAAAATTAATAGTAGATAAAATATTCAATTATAAAATTTAATTTAAATTTGCGTATTAGAGTACGGAATACATAATAATACAATCATTTAGTTGTGTCCGTAATAAAAATAAATAGCAATATGGATATATAACACGACAAATAATTAATTAGTAATAAACATGTGTTACCACGGCTTATTTTTTCTCTCTGCAACAGTTTCAACTGCATCGTCATCCACAGCCATCGTATTGTTGTCACTTATTTCACGTTCCTCTCTGTCCATTATTCTGTGTAATAAAAGAGTACCTTGGCAAAGTCTTTTTAAATTTAGTTGTAGTAGTTTTAAATAACTTGTAAAATATATTGACTATAATACACATTAGATGATTTCACTTTTGACAGTAGACAGTAATAATAATAAATCCCTACGTAGACAGAGAAGGAACAAGACAAGCAAATCGTTAGACAAAATATTCAGTAATAAAATTAAATTTCAATTTGCGTATTAAAGTACGGAATACATAATTAATACCATTATTTAGATTATAGACGCATATTAAATACTAAGAGTAATATTTATTTAAATCATTGTCAGATTCAATTATTCTATCAATAACTTCATCTTCGCCTCGAGTCTCACAGTTCGCTATTCCACGGCCAACTGTAATGCAACATGTGATAGATGAACGAAATTTTTTAGAGCGATAGAATAAAAGTTTCATTTTAAAATAAATGTTTGTTTGTTTGTATTCTATGCGTTCCTAAACCGTTCATCCGTATAGTTTAAAACCGTGGCGAATTATCGTATACGCCTGCGAAGGATATGTATTAGTATAACGAATTTACAATAGATGGCGTGGTATCCGTTTCATTTAGAAGCCAACAGTAACGAGCTCTTAGGAAAAAGTAGAATATTTTTTAGTTTCGAGTGGATTACATCATTTAAATACGAACTCTTTATGCTTAGATCCAAATCATGGAGTTCAAATAATACTTCAATGTTTGCTAATCACGTATATATTTCAAAGCAATTATATATATATAATACATTATTCGGTAGAAATATTACCAATAATTGTAATAAGTTTTGATTTCGTTTCGGGTGAACCGGTTCCGAGCGACCTTACACGAACGTGACGCGGCCTTGGGGACAATGCACCGAGCACAGGCGCACCTCTCGCTTATTCATAGATAATATACCCAGCTCTCTTCTTACAGCTTACATAAAGACCGTCAGAATAACGTTTCACCACAAGCTCTCTAATGTTTAACATCAGGTATACTGCGTGTTTCTTTACGAATTCTTTCTGATCAACAGACTTGTGTCGGTAGACTGTTCCACTTTGCAGGATCCCCAGTTTTGAATAATCACGTTCAGCTGTTGTTTAGATGATCAGTCAAGCTGATAAGGGAGCGTCCGATCTTTTGTAAATGAAATTCATACAAAGTTAATAGTAAAGCATTGACCGCAATTAGATTATATCTTATCTGCACATGTTGAAATATTATGTTTCAAGTATCCTTTTAATTACTTTTATCGATTATTGACGTCTATCTTATCATTTGACGGTTCAGTTTTAATGGTTTAAGTACATTGCTGCATGTATTTCACGAGCATTATTTTAGGCTCTTTGGAGAGTTTTTCATTAATACCGAAAATTTTGTTTCCATAACTAACGGACTGGAATCAGCACGGTAGAAAATGAAATATTTGATTGTATTTGAAAATTACATATTAATCCAAACTCGAGCTTCAGATTAGATCAATACGTGATAGGAATTCATAGTGATCAGTCCGAGAACTACTTGGTCCGTACACTAGAATTATTTGAAACCAAGTAGGTTGTTGTAGATACTTATTGGTTATAAATTGTGTCGTTTTAATAATGACTAGTAAAATTATTAACTTATATAGTAAAATAGAATATAATTGACTTGCGGACTCCACGAGTTTAAAGTATGTTTAAAAATTAATGTTAATTATTTAATAATATTGATATATTGATAAAAATCGTACATCAAAAATTATTTTAATAACTTTTTATTAATATTAATAACAATGACTAATTGACAAATGCAAGTTTACATAAATGTTATAAATATTACACAATTATAAACTTCTTGACAATTAACTAATTAATTCATCAATGTTAACATCCATCAAAAAAATAATTCTTCGTTTATTTGATTTTTCCTTGGGTAAATTAAGATATTGTGTCTGTGGGCGTGGTAATTGAGGCTTTACAATGATATAGGTGCTGCAGAAATTTAACTGACATTCTGTTAAAATCAACTATCTATATAATATTTTTAACCTTAGTTTTAATCATTCAACAATGACGTCACTCGTTAAATGCTGCGTTTTTTACATATTTTTATTTAAATTATAAAATGTATTTATATTTTATACTTTTAAAAGTTTAATAATGAGTAAATAATAATTCCCGGAAATTATTTTTAACACATAAAATGTTTAAAATAGTTTTCCAAAAGTTGCCTTCCTACGGATCGCATATAGGAACTAAATTGTTTACTTAAACACTTTGATTTCAGAAAAAATACTTATTGTAGACCTATTTATTACGTCACAACCGCTATAAGCCCGATATTCCCTAATGTTGGTGGGACGAGGGGCGGCAGGTGTGCATGGATATACACGGTATTAGATTAATCCTTATATCTTCAGATAAGTTAAGTGTGTTACCGCAAATGTGATAGATATCTAATGATAAATAAAATACTTTTATATAAATTATATTGTTGGCTTATTTAAAGGGTAAGCAAAATCCTACTAAATTAATCTTGGTAATGCGTTTTCTCTTTTTCAATTATGATTTTATGCCATCGATCAGTAATATCATCCGAACGTCTTTGAGACAATAACCTTTTGATTATTCTTTACGACACGCTATTGGCCTCTGCAGTAACTTTATTTGCATTAAAATCTTCATCAACAACATCATAAATAACAATACAATTTAAATTTTTTGGAGTACCTTATGGAAGGATGGGAGCTACACGGGAAAAGTGTCTGACGGCACTGAAAAGAGACTTTTATAAATACGTATTTTTAAATTTTAAGCGTACTATTTATATTTCAAGAATTTATTAAGTACAATTTTATTACATGATTTAAACTTGGAAAATAATAATAAAATGTTTATTTTCAATAGACAAAAATCTATTTTTTATTTATTAAATTTAATTTAATTACCATTCATTCAATATTTAGGGAAAGGAACTTCATTCCTACCGGGTGTCCCAGGACACCTCACTAGTTGTTATCCTTAAATAGAACGTTTCAATCCAACACACAACAAAAGTTCACCCAGAATCTTCAAACTTAAAATAGTTTACTACAGAAGCATTACTTTTGATTGACTATTTAACTTGTTTTAAACGCTGTCTCGGTAATTCCATCTTGTTAAAATTATTTCATATGTAGCAGTCATAAAGATAAAATCGCGCACGTCCTCCCGTCAAACGTCTATTGCTGCCGGCGGCCTGCAAGATACTAACTCATTGGTCGGTTATGTTCCCCTCCCTCGTCCCGCATACATTATGAAAGGCCGCGCTTACAGCGGTATGTCTATAGTACATCATGTACTTTTTTTTGTTTAATTTTACACGAAACGGATTGGTACAAATTAACATTATAATTTGCGACTAGCATGCGTTAAGCACTGTAAATGAGCAACGCATTCGGATTAATACGCACTATAAGCAGCGAACCGTTCGCGTGCGCCCGAGACGCGCTGCTAGTTGCACCTCATGCCTGCTGGATATTTACAATAACAGTAATACGGGTCGTGGAACCGGCGTGGAGCTTTCTTTGTTATTTTGTAACTCTACTGCTAATAGGGTTTAACTAGTAATACATTTATTTTGATAAATAGAAGTCAGTTATATTCAACTTTATATGAACTGACTCCACTCCCTCCAGCATGGTGTTGATTATCACGTCGTACCCTTACCCGTGCGGGTGCGGGAAGGTCTTCTAGTTAACGTTTTCGCTCCTTCCTAATAATATTTAGTCTCTCGAGTCAGGCGGCGTGAAAAGGAATTTCAGCAGGCCGCCATGACAGCGATCGCTGCTCATGGAATCTCTAACCAACCGGAGCTTTGTCGGATCGCAAGGTCGTCTACGGGCAACGATAACATCAGACATGCGAGGCATGGGGTGGCTATATAGAGGAGGTTGGAGCCTACTAGGGACAACCCCAAATAAACCGTCATCATGGTCACTTGGATTGTCAGACCCTGTACATCTCTACAATACCTGCACCTAAACCAGATTACGCCCACAAGATCTATGATTCCATAATTAAGATATCAAGGAAAATCCTGGTGTCTTCGGCAGTTTATTCTGATCTCTTTTTTTGACACACACACACACACACATTATATATATGTATATATAATGTGCTCGCTCAATATACAAATATAAATCTAATATAAAACCTCAATATAAAAAGAGAGTTGTGTAGCAATATCATATTGGTAAAAAAATATATATATTTATTAATGCTGGTTCAAAGATCTTTTTGTATTTCTCTTCACGATTTGAGTAATTTCAGGAAAGTTTTTTTCTACTTTTATTATGCCTTGACATAGAACATTAACGGGTCGGAGTGAGAGAGAAAGAAGATTAAATCTATATTCGCAGACACATAATAATAGTAATGAAAATTCAAATAGTGTTTATATTATGCAGAATGAAGAAGTGAATTTGAGAGATACATTTAAATGTGCACGAAATGTCATTCCAAAAGTTTTTCATAGTTATGATTCTGGATTAATAGATTTAGAATGCAGGTTTTGCAATGCGAAACATTTTGAATCTGAAGTCAGTTTAGTTTAGGTGACAGAACTGCATTCACTTCATGCTATCATAAGGGAAAAGCAAATAACTGTATCCACGTATAAATTTAACATAATCCGGAACTATTTTACCATTTATCCTACAAAGAACTCAATTTCCTATAATACTTCCATATGCGATGACAATAAATCAGTCTCAAGGACAAACATTCGAAAAAATTGGAATTGAATCGGCCAGTTCTAATAAGTCTCAAGGACACACATTCGAAAAAATTGGAATTGAATCGGCCAGTTCTTACACATGGGCAATTGTATGTCACAGGAAGTAGAGTTCGATCATTCGACGGTTTGAAATTTTATATTTCCGAATTTAACGGTCAAGGACATTTAGCAAACGATGAAAGAGTTTTTAGAATAAAACATCATTTACAGAGAAGTTTTGTATCAGATCATTAATTAAATTATCGAAATATGTATGTCAAGTTCAGTGAACAGCATTTTCTTTATCGAATAGTTTTTTACTTCAATATAAAATAATCATTAAAAAAGGTATTCTTTATTTTAATCATTTTTTAATTTTTTATATTTCATATAATTTGTTTGAAAAAAACAGGCAAAATAACAGTGTAGCCTTGGCGAAATCTGTGATTATAAAAGTATATAGTCTTTGACAATAGAATCTTAATAGTGTTCAAACTTATAATTTTAATGAATTATAGTCGAATTTCGACCACTGGGCGACCACTAGTGTAAAAAATACATTAGCTTAGTTGGTTCTCTAAAATTGCTCTGAAATATCTAATGCGTTTTTTTTTTATTTACACACGAGTCATTACCACCTTTGCTGGTACCACGAGATACCACAACTCTTTTAAAACAAAACATAATAATGATTTACTTCAAGCATTATAATAACATGAAAAGGATCTAAAAAATTTTTTTAATTTTTATACCGAATGAATAACTTATACAATGTCCATTAATAGCACATTATTTAAATCCGAACTCGCGGAACTGAGGTAATGTTTGTCCAATTTTTTATTTAAATAAAATGAATTTGGCTGGTAATTGTTTTCCGTTGTATACATTTTGTGATGGTCCCTTGTGGTCGGTCGGTCGGTTGTTGTGCGTCAAAACATAATTCAGTGGCTCTGGGCAGGCTGATCACGTACGTAATGTTGCCATTAGCCGCCCGTCGCCTTCTGAAACGGCAATGAGAATGCCTCAATGTGCTATTTGAACACTACGTCACTATAATGGGCAGATCTGGAAATGTAATTTATTAATTGAGGTTTCAAATTTAATTACGTCAATCAGTTTTGATTCAGTTATATTATTTTTATGATTGGTTTATTTTATTGGTATTTTTAAGGTCTTTCTTGTTAAGATCTACAATTATGTAGTACTTTAATTTGATATATCTCGTGTGGTTTACTCAGCGTAAGTCCCAAAAGTGTATTTTTTCCGAATTGATTCACCGTTATCGTCACTGCTTATTTTGTAACTTACTTTATGTAACAAAATATATCCTATAACTTGGCCAGATAACATAAATATGAATTAAAATAAAAACCATGTAAATCGGACAAGTGGTTTTCGCGTGAAATGAACATAAACGGACAGACAGACAGAGAGACGTTGAGTTTTATAAAATGTATAGATTACCTGACAGCAAAATAGTTTTCTTTTTGTTTTCAAATTTCCTCATAGACATATATTCATACAGGATAATGGACACGATAAGACTTTTTTTTGCTTGTATATCCAGATTTAACTCAAAAACGATTTGACTGATTCTTTTCAATTTTGTTAAACAGGATGCTTTTAATTAATAAAAAAAAAAAACAGGTATTAATATTTGCCCGAATTTGATAAAATTTTGTAGACGAATGAAATATGTCATTACATTATTGATTAAGCTATAAGAATTGTCAATAATATGAGAAAAAATAAAATTACGAGATGAAATTAACTAGCTTGTAATAACGCGTGCCGATCTGCAGGCGTCTATTGACAATAAAAATCTATATTAGATTTTCAGATATTAATAATACGGTTTACACCCACCACACTCATGTAGATAACGTTCCAGTGTTCCCAGCTACGACCTGTTAACGCAAACGGGCTTAACGAGCAGTTCATGTTAAGCCCTGATCGCAGGACTACAATCCTTCTCTGGATGTTACAGACATGTCGCTACTGCTGAATAAAAAAAAAATGGGAACAGCTCGTGTTCCAGTCGCCAGTGCATATGCTTGCCTCATACGTGTTTCCAACCAAGAAATTTCGGACCACAATACATCAACGCGAACACTGCGTGACAATATCGCACAAGTTTGACGATAACACGAATTCAGTTTCTGCTTAGATTTTTTTAGAACTCTAAGAAAATGGGAGTTTCCTAACGAAAATCACCACTGATCCAGCGCACTATATCGATATTTCTATCAGCTCAGATACTGAACTGTGAACTATTTATAGGTCATTTAAAAAATTAAATATACGTATTAATTGTTGAGCTACTAATAATTGAAAGCGTATTCTCGTGTAACTCGTATTCTCGTATAACTATAAGCATATAACTCTTCGTATGAAAGTATATTTTTCCGTATTTTTTAAAACAAATCTGATAATACATATTTTATTATTAGTTCATTAGTAAACTCATATTATATAATAATTAAATATCATTTCCAGGAAATCGGTTTTCTACATTAAAATAACTAATTGCTGTTTAACAAAGAGTCCTTTTCATTGTGAAATGAATACGGAACTCGCTCGCGGACTTTGCAATATCATTGTTAAACGTATTACTAGTGTCGGGGCGTCATGCAACGTTTGAAACGGATTTTTATTTATTTAATTATAAGGTACTTTTTTATAATCTTTTAACGGTTTCCTGTGTCAGTGCATCTTCATCACGTAACGATCGTGACGATATTTAATGTTTCGGTTCACCGCCTTAAAAACTTCATAGTAAACGAATGTATCTCACAAGGTAGCTTCAACGCATGTTCATTGCAACCTAGTCAATATAAATCAAAGTGAAAATGAGTGTCAAGATGAATTGATCGAAAAACTGTAGTTATAAAATGAAACTAACATTTTCCGTAATGAAATTCGCAAAATTCATTTGTTGAAAAGCAAATAATACATGTTTAATTTGTATCGAAGTTTGAGTTACCGGGATTGCATTCTCATTCACTAGTTTGCCGACGCCGGTCCGGTATTGACTCCGCCACGTGGCCGCGCCGCCGCCGCCTCGCCGCCCGACGCTACGCTGCTCCTCGCTAGCACAGTACAATAGCACACGACGACAGTTATAAAATGAGTTTTCAGATTTACAACACGTTCGTGACGCGCTGAAAACTTTTGAATCATGTGTGATATTTACCAGTTTCTATTTATCCTTTATACAACTTCTATTAGATAATAATTAAGCTATAGCATGAAAGAACTTAGTTATTATCAGTTAAGGACAAAATTGTATATGCATTAGTTAAGTGATTATACGAGAATATCCCCTCCCTCTCTCCCTACCTGCAAGCAACATGACGAAACAATGTTTGAATGACAAAGTTTTTCTTTAATAACAGTTCAAACTCATTGCGGAACTACATAACATATTAAAATTAAATAGAAAATATTCTTTGACTCAGATTATATAATTATTTCCATGCATCGAGTTCTTCAGTTGTTTCAGTAATACGTAAAGGGGGGGGGGGGGAAAGAATCAAAGTTTGAAAACAAAGTTGGTCCCAAAATAAAGTTGACCCAGTAGACGATTAGCAACGGCAATGCGCACTACTATCTATGTAATTTGATTCAAGCTCAAAGCGCAGTAATACCTATTTGATCTAATGATATTCCATTCTCAATAGACGTAGGATTTACAATACACGTTCTCGGTATATGCATCCCGGGCGAGCCATT
Organism: Saturnia pavonia; assembly: GCA_947532125.1. Lineage (NCBI taxonomy): Eukaryota > Metazoa > Arthropoda > Insecta > Lepidoptera > Saturniidae > Saturnia > Saturnia pavonia. The sequence continues at coordinate 17,463,605 of OX383906.1, forward strand.
ACCGCGATCCAATACACATGAACAAACTGATAAAGATCCGATGAATGCTAAAGTCGATTTCATTTAATATTTTTATGTGACATGTAATTTAATTCAAAAATATAAAAGGAATAGAAAAAAATAGTTAGCTCACATTTACTATGTAAAAATTACGAATTGCCAACAATCAGTAGCTGTATGGGGAGTTCCAAGAATAATAAAATTTAAACGTTTTAAGTTTTCTAAAATTATAACTTCATCGTCAAACTGACTAACCCAAAAACATTGTTTTATTGTTCCAGAAAGTACCATCGGTATACGACACTTGATGGTTTTCTTGATGTTCCTGGGAACGACAGCCTCGTACGCCACCAGAGTCAGCATGAGCGTCGCCATCGTCGCCATGACGTCTAACAACACCTACAACTACCCCGTAAGTGTCATTATATTATCATAAATAAATAATAATATCAGCCTGTAAGGGTGGGACCCTGCTGAAGGGCAAAGGGAAGATACGGGCACCAAGCCAGCCCACGATTTCAAACACCGAGAAAAGTTCTCAAGAAAATTTCTCAAACGTTCCGGTTTCCTCACGATGTTTTCCTTCACCGTCAGCCGATAGTGTTACCAATTTTAATCAGTAAATAAACGTAAATTCCGAAAAAGTCATTAGTACATGCCAAGGTTCGAACCTGCGGACATCGAGACTCGATATTCCTCCGGTCTAATCATTCGACCACCACGACTCGTCATAAATACTCACATAAAAATGTATAAACAAATAGGTGTACGTACCACTTTGTAAGATATTTCGCCAGGAAATCGTGCTTGTCTCAGTATAAACTAAACCCATAGAAATTAGAAATTCATTTGATTACAGTTTAATATTCCTTTATCTTGAACTAGCTGTGCCCGCGGCTCCGCTCACGTGGACTACAGAATGCTGTCAGTTGAACGAACGTGCGAATTGTGCTGCCCCAAAAATGATTTTTGTGAATTAAAAGATATATATGATATCGCAAACTTTTTTGTAGATCTTTGGAAATATACAATTACTAGACATAGATTAATTTGATATATCTCTTATGGCTTACTTTTCGGAATTTATTCACCATTACCTTCACTGTTTATTTTGTATATTGTTTTATCTAGCAAAATATATTCTATAACCTGGTCAAATATTATAGTTATGTATTAAAGAAAAGAACCATGTAAATCGGGTAAGTGGTTTCGCGAGTAGAGAACATAAACGGACAGAGAAACGTTGAATTTTATAATATGTCTAAATGAGAAATTAAGACTATTTTTAAAATAATGTTCTCGTGATATTTATGATTAACATATTATAGCGTTGTTGGTTCTAGTCCTGATACCTATAAACTCTGCAGGTGATCTCAGTTGTACAGACACGTACAATACAGTAGGTACACATAACAGAAGATAAACTAATATGCATTCGTTCAGCAAACAACACTCGAGTGGTTCTTCCATACAAGCGTTGCTACTCAGCAGTGGGATTAGTACTCTCCAGTAGAATTTCAACCATCAACTATTCGTCATCAATAAATCAAGACGTAAATAATTTGATATTCTTGGAATTGATCAATGAAGCTTTTTACTCCGGAATCGGGCAATAACACCTAATCTCAGTTTTTGTAGCGAAATGCTCGTAAAACGACGAAATGTGATTCGAATTGAATCTTTTATTGGTTACCATGCGAAGACGCGACTCAATTTATATTGTCGTTGAAGCTTTTTATCAATTTCATTGTCAATATTATAATGTTTCTTAAGCACATATGTTTCTGTAGTTTACTTACAAAATTGAAAACGATTCAGTATCTGATGCGACTAGACTTGTTTGTATGGATGGGCTCTTCATGTCTTACAGTATTTTGATTTTTCTCAAGATTTATCAATATTGCTATCACATCATAGGTTAGTGTCGCTAATAAGTTAACAGATTGAACTATATAACTAGACGTACTATTACTTGGAATCATTAAAGTTTTTTTATAGAAATTCTATACTATCGCAATAAAGCGGAAAAGTTTTGTTTAAACGCGCTAATCTCTGGAACTACAAGTGGGATTCGAAAAAATATTTTTGTTTATGATTGGCAGATTCATGTGGAATAGTATAGGCTAATTAGAATTAGGCTACACCTCTCAAATCTCTTAAATATTAATTTTTGTTAAGTCGGAAGAAACAATAAACTCGAATTGCTCTATCCGCGTGCGCTGCCGTAATGGTTAGTGATACGTAATTACAATGTTATACATAAATATTGCACCTTAGTACATTTAAAAAATAAGTCTGAGATACCATGTGCCTATCTCTTATAATTGATAGAACGATTGCCTTCGTATAAACTCCCTTTAAACTTACGGGTTTCTTATTGCCAAATAAAATTAGAATTCAGCGTTTCTCTGAAAAGTTATATGCACAAATCTGCTAATAAACAAAGAATTTATTTATTTATCCATCACACAACACAAACATAAATATATAAAATTATGTATAAAGAGATACCAGTATAAAACAAACACTACTAAAACAAAACAATAAGTACCGTGTTGCGCGGGAATAAACAGGTTTCAGTCTCAGCATATTTGCTACACTGAATCAGTGCAGCGCTGGTATTCTGGCTGTGCCTCCTAAATCGATGTCACGGAAACCAATAAAAAATAAACACATTTTAAATGGTATACTATGTCTAGTAATTTAGTATTATTATAATATGTTTACCATCTTCAACCAGGTTAATTTCAGTATAATTGGTTTTGTATTTCAAAAAATAAATAGCGAAATAATAAAGGAAAATGGTTGTTTATGAACAACGAAACAGAGTCTGCATTTAATTTAATGATTTGTAATAGAGTATGTAATTGATACTACTTATATTACCTTTACAATTCATATAAAGAAATATTATCCCTTGATATATGAATACTTATATAGTATAGTTAAAAAAAATCTGAAACTTTTACAAATGTCATAGACATATATTACTTGGAACTATAAAGCATTTGAGACAGTAAAAGTGTGAAATATGCCTGAAACCGGTTCAGAGAGCAACAAAAACGTTTCGGTCGAAACGAAGTCGTTACGGTACGTGAGCTACATGTACGAGTAGATTCACCCCTGAACCACGTCTGCCTGAAAAAAATAAGACGCCTACAAAAAAGCAGCCACCGCTTGATGTTTTACTGAGATTTTTTACTACGATCTAGTAAATTTTTTTTATGGTTATCTTATACACATCGTTCATTGTGTATATTATATAGAACATGTCGTGTATTAAAGTGAATCTAAAAATTAATAATCACACCATTTACATAATTAATTAGTTCCACCTGGAGCTTAAGGTTAGATATGAAATGTCAACAAAATGAAAGCTAATATCAAATACAGATAAAATAATCATAATTGAAGAGTCTTGCCTTTTATTCAGTGCGCTTGCGATTCGTCTGAAGCTGCTCCAAATGGATTAGAATGCTGCTGAATGAGCTTTGATAAAATGTCTTTACGGCCAGGAAAACACCTTGATGAACCAGTGTTTCCACAACATGTTGGTAGCGTATTTTCTCTTTCTTAACTAGCAGCCACTTTACCGATATGTTCTTCTCTTTGTAAACCTAGCTCGTTACAATTTTCTAACAGAATATCATAAAATACATCGGACATGTAGCGAGTGTACTAATTACGAGTACATAACATAGTTAAGTTTAACTTTATACATCGAGCTCTTTTTGAGGAAAAAAAAGGAGTTACAATTTTATTGGAGTATAATTTCACACGGCATAACTAAATCATTATTTTCGGATTTATTCTTGACTTTTGTTGAAAGACTTCTCTTCGTACCAAATTTCAAGTAGGCCTGTGGGAAGTAAGTACCCTATAGGTTTTGATAATCGGTCCGTTAGCAGTATTTTAACTATGAAGTGCGGTATCTCTTTAATGTGATAACCTAGTAACTTGATTTTACTTACATCAGCATCAGGACCTGTACTTTGGTATATGATATTAATTTCAACATTATACATCAAGTAGTTTTCGTGAAAAAGGGTCTTGACATACAGACAAATGGACAACAAAGTTATCTTACAAGAGTTGTTTTTTTTTATTATTTGTGTTTGTCCTCTTTATTTGTCCTCTATCGCAAATCAGAGTAATTAGTTTTACAAATTTATTTTGCCTCTGACATTGTCTTCTAAATTTTCCCTATTTCTAAGCTAACCCCGTTCTTATTTTATTAAATTGTCTTTAAACTATCTTAATATACTACTACATTTGTCAATTCCGAGTTTACTATCAGTCATCATTACTATTTGGCCTATTTTTATATACAGCATTATACCTCCTTCCCGATTATTTCTATTTGCCCTTTTTTATTGATCATAATTATTAAGTTAACGCAACATTACAATGTTAGTCTACCAATTAACTTAATACAACGATTTATTCACACAAAAATGGATAATAAATTTAAACTTAGAATTTATACAATTTCCGTCATTAGTAATGTCATGTCAGTCCTAATTGTCAGTACTTTATGTTCTTTACCTTCTTTGTTCATTTTGTTCGCGATTTGAACTGTGTCCCCCATATAATCCAGTAAAGCCTCTCTGGACTCATGCCTCTCCATAAGAGTTCAGTTTAGTTTGTTATGAGTAACGGAATATTAAAAAACAACAAAGTAAAAACGTTATTCGTCCTTTACTAGGTATTCGATTGGGATAGGAGCACGCAAGATACGATCCTGTCGTCCTTCTTCTGGGGGTACGTCGTGCTCCAGATCCCTGCCGGTATGCTGGCTGGAAGGTTTGGAGGGAAATTCCTTGTCTTCGTCTCCATGGCCGTGACCGGAGTCGTCAATTTGCTGATGCCGCTTGCTGCTGTGAAGGTTAGTCAAATATGTAATTGGTCGTGGAGCAGATTTAGTTAGGGTTCCGATATTCTAAACATTGACTGTAAATAGAATCATAACACTGTTATTATTGTTAGGTAAATGATGTGTGGATTTACTTGAATGATATTTTCTTTCACTGCGAGCAAGTTTGTATTACTTAATTTAAATAAAACTTGTGCTACAGTCAAGAAGTTGAATAATGCGGTGAGTCGCCCCTGCTCTCCCAACTGTGCTTTATATAACAAATACTACTTTAATACTGTACATTTAAATGAGTTTTCTAAATATTTGCATATAATATAAATATGTTAAGCTAGTCTTAAAATGCAAACACATTCATCAGTAGAATTCACGAGTATCGTTACACGTCCTTGTGAATTTTCTATTATCCCTCATATTACAAATGCATTGCATACCTGGGATATAGGACGTGTTAAGGACACCTAGGGTTCCTGCAATTCACTTATACACACTGCAATCTTATATAATATTAAACCCGTCGACTTACTGATAATCATACGTATGTATGTATATCATGTAAAGATGTCGGACTGTTTGCTTACATACATTGCATACAAATATACATACATACATATTACATCAATAGTTATTGAGATAAAAAAAAAACATTTCCTAATTGCAAGTTGATATCTAATCCCACCGTATTTGATGTTATTTATGCTTTTTTACGCTCTTGACTTTTTCCATTTCAAGGGTATTACTTTTTATGGTATCGTATATTCCGAATAAAACGCGAGGAAGCAGGTTATCAGACTCGAATGGCGATTTTGGCTATCATGTAACTATCGTAACTCAAATCCATAAAATGTGGAAAAAAATATTAACAAAAGACATTATATATCGGTAGTAATTTCAAAATGAATAATAACAATCATTTGATCTTTATTTTTTAAACTACTATCGATTTTCTATAAAGTGATGTGTATTCCGTGAATTTTCTCCAAGTGCATAATTTGTATTTTATTTAATGTGTGACCGTATGCCGGGGAATAAACCGCGCGGTAGTCAACACCAACAAACAAAGCGTCCAAATGCTTGATTTGACCCTGGTTTGTCTCGCCACCAGGCTGCCGGGTCCTCTTCTCACTTTATATAAAATTAAAATTCAATTAAAATTTCTATATACCTACTGTTCTTTCATTTTTGCTTCTTAATATAGTTCACAAAACTTCTCAAATCGGATAGTGGTTCTCTAGAATACTGTTGGCAAAAAACAATTCAATAAAATTAATTCTAAATGATTCTCCGTTACGTTTGAAAAGTATAAGTGCAACCATTTGTAAAACAGTAGAAAGTTTTATTCGGCATCTATCAGTTACAGACGTTTACAAATGAGTGGTAAAGCTGAGGAATCGTGAAAAGTACGTATTTGAGACGTTGAGTTTTTCATTGTCGTTTGTTAATCCCTGCGGGTGGAGCACTTCGCTGCCGTTTGTCTGAGACAAACTTGAGATATCGGATCCATTATTAAGATTACTTATGTAATAACATTACTCAGTTATAAAAATGTGGTCGAATTATTTCACTTGCTAAATATTCTCACAAAATATATCCTATTGAATATAATTGTGGATAAGATCATTCTAGTATTATAAAAAAATGCAGATAGTAACTGAATCGTTAAAGTAGGAAAAATAGATGTTTAAAAATGAAACAAAAATCCCGACTGCAACAAATACTTGAAAAAAGGAATAAAACAAGCTCTATAAATAAAATAATTTTGTTTGATTAGTTTGAAAGCACCATGCGATACTTTTTGTTTGTAGATACTCCACAACTAACGCACATAATAATAACACAAGATATATTTTGTAAAATATTTAATTGATTTCACTGAAAGAAGATCCTCCTCGAACATATTTTAGTTATTAGCTAGTCCCCGCGTCGCGCCTACAATACCTTTTAACATTTCAACTCATATTTATAATATAGTACTATATTTCATTGTTTGCGTTAGTTGTATGTATCGAATAAAACAGTATTCCACGGTGCGTTTCACGCGGATCAAACAACATTCTTTTATTTATACAACTTGTTTTATTCTTTTTTGTCGCGTATTTTGCAGTCGTGTTTTTGTTTCACCTATAGTAATTTATACAAAATAAATAAAATTGAGGATTCTGTGTCTAATGTTAATATAACACCTTTTTACTATATGCATATGAAAATATACGGTACCTATAAAAAAAACATTGTTAAAATTGTTGACTGAATATATGTCTGTCTGTCTGTTTGTTTGTTCCGAGTAATCTCCGAAGCAGTTGCACTGATTTTGACGGGACTTTCACTGGCAGATAGCTGATGTTTTGAGGAGTAACTTTAATTTTAGAAGAATAATTAAAATTCCGTGCAGATAAAATAATAAGCCTAAAATAATTTTACATTTCAAATAACCGGCGGTTGACCGCAACACCGACGGCGCGGCGGCGCGGCGCTCTGTAGTCCGCGCGGGCTCAGCTCGCTTCTAACGATTTAGTTTATTTATCGATAAAAGATTTGCTCAATTCAATAAATTGGTTCTAATCGATTTTTTAAATCTTTATTTTGTTGTGTGTGTTTGCCTGTGTATAACTATTATTAATATATGTTATGCTCGGAAACAACAAATTTCAAGATTAAGCTTGTAAAACTGAGTCTCAAAATTTAATACACATTTTACTCAAAAAAAAAAAAATGTTTTCTTTATATTCTAAAATGCTGTTCAAAAGCTCAAGAAATGAAGTGTAAATTCCACTGCATAATTTAATTTATTGTAATTTTTATTAACTGAGTATTGAGATTAGAAATATCACATACCTGCCGGTTAGTAAAAATATCGAAGTCCTTTAACTCGTTAACCAAACTTTATACTGTAAAAATATTTTGTATCTGGGTCGAGGACACATGTATATATATCAAAAATGACTAAAATCGGAAACATCAACACGGGTCCCCTGTTCGCTTCACGTGGAATCTCCTAAAGTCAACTTGCACGGAGTCAGCAAAATTAATTTACGTTTTACAATAAAATTGCGAACGGTTATTTAAATTTATAATCAATTCTTTCGCGTAATAGTTTATTTCGTCTCCCTTGTGTCAAACATCACACGGACCTTAGAAATTGTAGACCACACACGTCTTCCGATAGAAAACAATAATACCTAGTTAAAACTACAAGAATTATAAAGTGAACAAATATATTTCAAATATGTAAGTAAAAAATAAATCACCTTAACGTAATAACATCAGAGAACAGTTTCCATGTATAGTAGTTCCTGCACAGACAGCCTGAGCTGAGCTCCGTCTAGCGTCTGTAACTAAAGCCCGACCGCTCCGGGGTTACAATTCGATTTGTTGGTTGCTTGATAAATACGCGCCCGCATTTTGTGAAATATTACGTCGTACTTTCGTTCTACATTTGACTTTGAATTTTCATTATTTTTTATTTGTTTATTTCAAAATTTACTATTCATTTATTGCTTTTCATTCTTATAATCTATAATTATAATTTAGGAATATGATATTCGTTTTGTTCAAAATTATTTATACAAATAAAAGGTACCTCTTTGCATATTTTACTACCGAGACACGTCGATCTCTGAGACGTCTGGCCAATATCATATGATTGAGAACTTAAGGGCCTTAAATTCAGTTGTAGTTCAGTAAATAATATAACTCTGTAAAGAATCGATTGAAATTGATAGATATGAAAGCTTTAATGAAAACTCTTAACTTGTTTTTTTTTTGCGAAACGAAGCTATTTGGATAACGAAAACAAAAATAAAATCCAGATAGAATAGTACCAAAAGTATAAATTTAGATTTTATCGTCTCAAGGCTCAGTTCATGCATACAAAAAGCCTTATAGGTAGTCGTTTCAGGTGACGCTCTGCGAGGTTAACCTAAAAAAGCATTAGCTAGGAGTTAAAAAAAGCTCTAAGTACAAGGTTGGACTTTCCTTAAAGTGGAATAATGTGAAAATTTACAAGACTATATTATGACATCGTAATTGTATTTAATGTAATTGACCCCGATCAACAATAAAATATAAATAATTATTTTATCACAGAAAGTACTTCATCGGGGTATCGTGACAGGTCAAAGATACTCCGATTTTGACTTACTGTCTGAGTCTGTTGAAGATACTTGAACTTACACAAGATGTAACAGTAAATATCTTTTAATTTTCAGGGTGATTGGATAGCAGTGTGCGCATGTCGTATACTGATGGGTCTCACTCAAGGTCTAATGTATCCGAGTCTACACGGTATACTCGGTCACTGGGCGCCTGTCAATGAGCGCAGTCGGCTGGGAACCTTCGTTTACGCAGGTAATGTTCACTGATTCGATCGACGATTCCGAGAAGACTTTTTTTATATATGGTTGTTCAAATGACTACAATGTATGCGATGCTAAAAACATACAAGAAAAATTATGAACGTCGACAGAAGAATGTACTTTGATATACAAGTAACACGATCATAGCCTTCAGATAGCTAATGAAGGAGTGAAATCCGAAAGGTTCGGCACTAACCAAGGCACTGTGATGATCAAGATTCAGTTGGATACGAGCGCTTTAAACACTCTCGGATTTTCTATTTGATTTTGAACGAGGTGTACCACTTGCTGGCGATACTGGTTTTCCTTATTCAGATAATATTCTCCAATTCATAATGTTCAAACACCTAAGAGCTTACACCCGTCTGTTATAGATGCTGTCGTTTGCAAATTTACATTAAAAAAAACTTTATTTGCCGTTCGTTGAACTTTGGACGTTGAAAAGTCATCGACGTGTAAAAATATATTTAACATTTCTTGGCCTAACAAAATAACAGTCAACTGAATGCGAGTTGCAAAAAATGCTTCTTATCTTGATAATGATTCATTTATTGCAGGTTCTCAACTTGGTACTGTAATTGAATTAATGACATCAGGATTGCTCTCAGCAAGTTCTTGGGGTTGGCCATCAGTATTTTACGTGGCCGGTGTCTGTTGCATTGTATGGTCTACACTGTGGCTCATCTTCGGAGCTTCCACTCCTGGTACTAGTAGGTGGATCTCGAAAGAAGAAAGAAAGTATATTGAAACTAATACATGTTCCGATGACATTGGAAATACGGTAACCACATATTTATTTTAAGAATTTTGTTAATATGATACGTCCTGTTCTGTACGATGTTATACATCGTAAGTATTATATTCAAAAATTGGTGTCCTATGAATTATCCTAAATCCTGACTATCTAACAATTTTTAATTAATTTTGTCGACACAATACTGGATAAAAAATTAGGAAAATCGTAATATTCTTCAAAGGTGTCTTTAAAATAATTTTAATGACTTTTCTTTTATAAAATATTTACAATGTAATTTCTTATGATTCAGTTACCCAGCAAATGTATATTCTTGTTATTTGTCATTTACAGAAATTACCAACTCCATGGTTGAGTATCCTCACATCTTTACCATTTTACGCTATACTGCTCGCGCATTGTGGACAAAACTTAGGTTTCTGGACACTGCTGACTGAACTACCTTCGTACATGAAAAATGTGTTGCATGTCGATATTAAGGAGGTATATACATCAGTTGCTTTCTGATACTCTTTTTATCCTGATATAGAATTAGAATATTATAATTAACTCATTGCAACTAATTGCTTGTACAGAAAAAACTAACAAAATATAGTTATGACCAAACTTATTAGCTTCGTGCTATTATTACAAATAAGTTGTAAATGCATTTAATTTTAACAGAACGGCAAGCTGTCAGCTCTCCCTTACGTAGCCATGTACTTGCTAAGCTTTATCTTCAGCTGGACGGCTGACTTCTTTGTGAACAGGAACATTACCTCGCTCGTCACTTCTAGAAGAATATTTAATTCAATAGGTAAGTTCTTTTAACCTTTGTCAAGAAAAAGTAAAATACACTACCACTTTGCCAGATATTATTGTTTCTTAGTAAATAGTTACTTTGTATGATATACTACAAGCGGCCCGCCCCGGCTTCGGACGGGTATTTAACAAAAAATTCAAATATTATAAATTTTAACACACACACACACACCCGTCTTTTTGCGTCGGGGGTTACTAAGAAAGTGATTTTTTTTGTTATTTTTATCATTTTTTGTTATATATTTATTTATTTTATTTTATTTCTTATGTTTGTAAAATGATCATATCTACAAAACTACTACGGCATTACTATTGTATATTTTAACATAAAAACTAGTTATTGTGACATAACTGTAATAGTTAGATATATGGTATCCCAGACTTTTTGCAGATATTGATGTCCTCTATAAAATTGTACAACATCACTTTGCTCTATTGTCAATAATTTCCACAGCGTACGCGATAAATCACGATTTTTTTGGTATTTTTTTCACACGTTGGGTTACATTATCGAAGTTTTTTACGGATCCCTAACTTTTTTGGAAATATTCTAACGTCTATCTTCAACAGATATAATGTAGCATTCTAATGGTAAAAGAATTTTTCAAAGCGGTCCAGTAGTTTCAGAGCTTATTCAATGCAAACAAACAATCAAATATTTCCTCTTTATTTTTATTTCATCTTTATTTATGCAGGCCGGCATGACAGCGGCGATCGCCGATAGTTTTCAATCTCATGGTGTTCGACATTGTATTTGGACTGTACTGTGCTTACCATCAGGTACACTACAGTTAATGTGCCGAGCTAGTTTAAAAAGAATAGTTTAGATTAATTGATTTCTTTAACCGCGAGTTAATGTTCAGAGATTGTATTCCGAAGTTCTTATCCATACAAATAATCGTCTAGACACTTTACAAATTCATCAACTGGAACGTCCGTAAAAATAACGTAAAACAGAGTTTTACAACATTATGAATATTGTAACAACAAACTTTCTTAATGTATTGACGTAACCCTCACAGCGCACTGGGGACCAGCGGTAGCGTTACTCGTGCTCTCATATCTACCTGCTGATAATCTGACTCTCGCAGTTATCATTCTCACCCTAACGGTGGGACTCAACGGTGCTCATTACGTCGGTTTTATGGTACGTAGCTAGTATCGCTTTACAAATATATTTAGATAGCAAATATTGACGCAACCACTAAATGTTAATATTGGTTACGTAAATATTGAAGAGCAAGGAGCCTTTCCTGTACATTTTCTGTATTGTTTTTATGATATATTTTTTTCAGTTGTCTCACATCGACATTTCTCCCAACCACGCGAGCACATTGATGGGAATCACAAACGGCGTCAGCGCGATCTTTTCCATTATGGCACCCTTGAGTGTGTCCATTGTCGTTAAAGACCAGGTAAATGCGTTTAGATCTTTGACGGAAAATTTGAGTAATACTAAATTTAAACACTGTTCATTTATTAATGTGGTAAGGCTGGGGTTATTTTATTTTGTGTTTGATTATTTTAAAATGTAATAAATAAACAAAATTAGTAATATCAATAAAAGAGAGAATTAAAATGTTATAATTATCATAATATTATAGACAATTAGATGAATGTCATAAGCCAGAAACGTTTAGGTAGCACTACCAAAATAATTTTTGATGAATTATAACATCCTGGTCTATTGCATCCTTGGATGAGAAATTAGCGATTACAATCTCAATCTTGTAATGTGATGCCGTTTTTTATTTCAAAATATTAAAATTAGTCCCAAGAATTAATTGTTTATCTGTTTCAGACGGAAGCATCGGAGTGGAGAAAGGTTTTCTTCATATCTATAGCCTTCTACTTCCTCAGCAACTTATTCTATTTGTTGTTCATCTCTGCAGATGTGCAGACATGGAATGATCCTCAACCTACGGATATTAATGGTAATATAACCTTTCTAGTATGTTGTTTCACAACAAATGGGACCTAATACTTTGGAATCGAATACAGTTTTTTATTTTGACCGAATGTTTATTTGAGCTATATCATCAATGTTACATTATTCTATCGAGGAGGGTAACATTTAAAAATTGACTTTAAATTTTCAGAAGATGGAGTCAAGGAGAAGGAGCGAAAGGCAAGTGTCGCTGCGATCAGGAGGAGGAGTATTATTGAGCAACCATTTTGATATCATTAACTTTTTGGTATAAGGAACTAGTCATAAATTTAAAAAGTATTTGTGAACGGTGTCACTCTGTCTAACTCGCGCGACTATACAGTTTATTGATACAAATAGAGTATGCCAACTTAAACAAGTTGAAAGTGTAAACGAAATGTTTGCGATTTTTCGAAAATACGATTGAGATACCTTGCGTTCGAAATAACTTTTATTTTGAAATTTTCGATTTTTGTATAAATAAAAAAAGAAAAAATTAAGTCAATCAAATTCATTTTAGTGTCATTTTGAGATAGGCATATTTCGTTTTACGATTAGCTAAAACTTTTACACTAATGTAAATGTCCTTTCATAAACAAAATGTTTCAAATTTGGAACACCTATCTGCGATTTAGACCAGACCAAAGACAATATTAATGTTTTTAACAATTTTTTATTTGTTAAATATGATGCAGTAACAAGATCCTTATTACCGTAATTTATGTTTAGAAGTATAATATTTGTAATGTAAAAACTATTTATTTATCTTAAGAATATTGGCTATACTGTAAATAAAATATTGAAAAAAATGAAGTGCACATTTTTTGATATACCGAAATGTTAAGAAAAAATATCATGTAAAACGTCATGTGTCATGGGACTTTTGCGTCTCTGTTTAAATCAGGTTGTAGAAATAATCTTGGAAATTATAGACTAATTTCTGTACTTCCTTAATTAGTAAGTATAAAAAAAATGCTTAAGCACCCAGTAGAATATTTCAATACACAAGAGATTCTGCATGGTCGGCGGTATGGTTCCGCGAAATCAAAATCAACCACTGACGCTAGTGCAGCGCTGCTAAGTCATATATTTAGGGCCTGGGAGGAGTCGCAGGATACAATCAGTGTATTTTGTGATCTCTCAAAGGCCTTCGACTGCGTTGACGCAGTCACAGCTCTTATTTAATAGACCGCTGTCAGGAGATAGGTATTAATGGGGCAACCTCTTTGGGATCATTAACCAGAATCGACGTTCCTCAGGGATCGATTTTGGGTCGGTTTTTGTTTCTCGTATATATAAATGATCTACCGCTAGTGGTTTAGAACAGTGCTAACATGTTTCTTTTTGTAGATGACACTTCGTTTATTTTGAAAGTGAAAAAAATAGATTCAGAAGTTTGGCAATTAAATAAACGTAGTTTAGATGGACCCTATAGGTTTTGATCATCGGTTCGTGAGCGTTATTTTAACTATGGATTGTCGTATCTTTAATGCGTTAACATAGAAAAAATATTTTTTTACATCAGCATGAGGCTACGGCTCTTAGTATATGATATTAATTTCAACTTTATACCTACAGTGTCATTTTCGAGAACAAATGTCTCAACACACGGACAGACAGATAGACAGACGGACAACAAAGTGATACTACAAGAGTTCAGTGCTTTTTTTGAGGTATTGAACCATAAAAATGTGATTTGTTCTCTATTCTCCTAGTATGGTTATATGAACGTGATTTTTTATAGCAAATGGATACCGATATGTGTTTCTTTTAATGCAGTAAATATTTATACTTATGTGACAGATTACATATACTATTATTATTTATAGACTTATAGGTATAATAATTGTGTATTTATCGTCTGATTTTAACGAAGTCGTTTTTTTTTTTTACTTTTTTGCATATTACTTTGGACATACATAAAATGGCGGTAAGCAATAACGCTTCATATCTAAGCTCCCGAGCCAAGTCACATCGACGGTTTACTCTGCTAACCCACAAGCGAGACTCAGCGGAGGCTCCAGCATCAGGTTGTGTTCTGGGATCAGCTAGAGTACATTCATGTACCCAGACATTTCATAGAAGCTCACGTGGTTATATAGCATGTGAGAATCGGCATGACGTCACCTTTTAAAATTCACTCTACTGAACCGGTCTCAGAAAATACTGGTTATCTTCAGTATCACGGAGAGTGTACTGAAGGGTTGTTTAACACGTCCGCCATCTTATTCGGCATATATGTCGAATTTGAAGGTAAAATGATTTTTTTATTGCGTCTTCCCTGACGGATTAACCTTATACCATGATATCGCTTCCAGTACAGAACCATTTTAGCATTCATTGAAAGATTTTATTAAGCCTTATTCAATAAATTGGTAATAATATTTCCGATAAGGAGTCCATTGACTAGCTATTCAGATTCCAATCTGTATCAAATCATCGCATGATGTTACTTGTCATATATTCAATTAGCATTTAACTAGACAGTGCATAGATAGTATAATACGCATATAGAAATTCGACAACAGGGGTGTTTATCCACACTCGACGGCGCGCGCGGGGATGAGGACTCAAGTATGTTCCATACCGATTTCACAGAACAATCTTAACGAACATTATTTAATACGAAACTAGGTTTTAGAATTCTTTTGAGAAATAAAATACGCCCATATATGCTTTCTTCTCGTAATGAGATGAAGTCGCTTTGCCTTCCCTGTAAAGGTGTGGACACTCCATTATGAAGATTGCAACTGTAGTTTGAACTAGCTTAATACTTCAAATTGTAATAAATACTCTCTCTATATCAATTTGTTACTGGCCGGTCTCTTTAAGAAAGGGAATAATATAACTTTGATTGCAATTTAATTTTGGAGTCCTAAAACGAACGTAAACTATTTCAACTCAAACTACTGAGTCTGTCTGTAATAACTTCAGTTTAAATTCATGCAACCTATACGTAATAATAATATACATACTAATAATATGATACTTATTCCAGATATTTTATGTGAAAATATGATTTGTATCGTTCCCGTGTTGAGCAGATGCGTGTTTCGGGGGTGAGATTACATTGGTATTACACTTAACATATGTAGATTTTTTTAAATTTCTACGGCACGTCAGCTTGTGTGTCGTGGAGCAGGCAAAGGACATATTGATGATTATTTATGATAGTTCGTTGAGCGCATCACATCTTACGAGTTCTTTATAAGAGAGAGCGTATATGCTTTACACAGCACTTGATTGAATTACATCACGACTACAAGTAACGCTCAGACCACGATTGAGCCCAGTCGCCCAGCGCTGGGATCTGAATATCAAGCCCGTCACAGTTGTAACACATGACGGGATGTGATGTTATCGTTATGCCTTTTATAATTTGAAATCGTTTCACTGTATTATAAAGTACGTGGGTCACTAGAATTATATAAAACAAAGTATCCGGTGATGGTGCCGAATGACCCTTGACTGACCCATCAACCTACGACCATTAACTAGCTACAAGAGATACATCGTTTTTCACGGCAAATGGCAACAGGTATTTCTTTGATCTCGTGTCGTGGTTAATTTGTTTCTATGTATAACAGTCTGCTTGTGGAACTGTGATGTCAACAATAAGATTAGGGAGTGTCCTCAGGAGTGCGGACCTCACTAGTGATTTGGCTTACAATGTTACTTTTAATGTACTCGTAATATTGAGTTCACTCCGCGTAACGCAGGAAAGCGATCACTAGTTAATTACTGAAAGATAATTTTCTGTAAACTGTTTGTGTTTGCAAACATTATAATTAACTAGCTGTGCCCGTGGCTTCGCTCGCGCGGTCTACAAAATAAGGTTTTTTTATTTTTTTAGTGTGAAACCTTCTAACCGTTTCGGAAATTACCCGGAACAAACAGACAATCAGACAAAAAGTTTTTTGTTTTAGGTACCGTATATACTTTCAAATGCATTTAGTAAGAACACGTTATTTTAACATTACAAACAGACACTTCAATTTTATTATATGTATAGATGTTGTAAAGGTAATAACGGAACTTGGTGTGGAGGTTAATTGTTAGATCACATGTTTGAGATGTTCCACGCGCGCATGCAGTTCCTTACCGGAGTACTGTTTGACAAGTCTGGGTTTAGATCAGAGGAAACTGTTCAGTTAAAAGGTGAAACTAATTATTAAAACAATATTTTGCTTTATAATGAACCATTTTTGACGTGAAAACTTCTTTAGCACCGTTGTGATTTCAAACTCGATGAAACGAAAAAGCGACAATAAAAAGAGACAAATATATACATCTATAGGATGTAGCCTACGAGAGAAGGAGATAGAATACATTTACATTATGTACGGTTAATGCAAGTCCTGATTTTCATGATTGTGATCGTCGTCAGATTGAAAACAACCTCAAAACATATTTTAAAAAAGTATTGTTGCACATGTTTGTGTACATTTAGATAAACTTTCTAATATACATACAAAGAAAATAAAGTTACATATTTAAAAAAAAGGTGTGTGTGCGATTCACACACGATAGAAGTGAAACTTTATTATAAAATATATTTTATTTAAACAGTGTGCAATATACATACACACCGATATTTGCTCTCTCGCTCTGGCTCATACAAAGAGGAGAGACCGATAATGTGCGTTAAATGTTTAACGTCTAACGTTTAACGCTTGAAAGGCGCATAAGAAGTTTCACTTCAAAAAAAACCCACATAAATAACAATATAGAAAAACTACATTTTATAAATAGAAAAATATTAACACGTTAAAACGTCGGACAGCAGTCGGCTCCCGGCGCTACAGGCAACGTGAAGCATTCCGCGTATTGTTGATTCACGCTTAAACCTAGGTACGATATTTAATTTATACAAACATGTAACTCGACGTATTGTAAATCTATATCAATGTGAAACACATGTTGAAAAGCCAATACGCCATTGTTAAAGTATAAAAAGAATATTATTCGCAATATTCCTCCATCGGGTTTTTATAGAGTCATTGGGTTTCTTTAAACTGCAAAAATATTTCTCATAAATACAAGTTGTCAAAATCTAAAGAAACCATAACATAAACGTGTTCTTGTTATTTAGCTGACAAAGAAAACTCGTGCGTGTGTCTCCCTCCCGGTGGAACTCAACTTGCATATTAACTACGACTTACACACTAAACGTTCATTTTTGTTTCCTTGTGCCAACACGATGCATTTTTAAAGTATCATATTTTCCTTTAGGGAGTAATATCGCTTCACATCGCGCGCTGTTTACACTGAGAGAAAGAACTTCATTGTTTTAATATTGAACGTTGTCGTCCAACTGAGAATACTGTAGTTCGGTATCATCATCCTAGTCCTAGTCACCAGACATATTATTAGAAGTAGTATCAATATTAGTAATATTATGACCACATTTATACATATTTAAATTTTGTCTCTAAGTTATCCCTTTAATAGCTACATTATAATCTTTCAAAGTAATTCGAAAGTGCCTATAAAACTCATTCGGTCAAATTCTCACGCCTACGCCTAAGCGTGTCACCATCATCTGTGTTACAAAACCTCGTGTATGGTGGTCGCGATCCAGTCAGAAACGATTGGCGTATCCTATCACCCGGCAATTTCTTAACTGTTCCTTTTCACCTTCAACAAGTAACATACTTTAATGAAAAAAATAACTTTTTCATATCGTCTCTCTATTTACGGACGGCAACAAGTTAGAACCTTGTATTATTGCTTTTATTACTTCCATGATACTTACTAAATGTAGGTGATGGGAAACCGTACCTGAGTAAAACTGTATAAACCAATAAATTTACTTCGTACTTTTGAAGCACTAAGTTCAAATTTCATTGCTCTAGCCGTAACCCTTTCAGTATCAAATAAGGTACATCTCAACTTCCCATTAAGTAAAGTGAGTCCACGTGCTTTCCCCATATGAGGCATGAATGTTAAATGACACAGGAAACATCACGGCAGAGAGCGGGGTAATCTGGACTCCTCACGAATCTTCAACTCGTAATATCATAGTTGACAAACATTCCGACTTTTTGTTAGTATTTCTATTCCAGCTCACATGTATTTCAATTATGTAAAATAGACATTAAAGGCAGGCACGTTGACAGAACGTACATGAAATAGCATGTTTTATGCTAGGAGCTATTAGCGTTTTGTGTCTATATTAACTTTTAATTTGGTGTTTATTAACCTTGGCTAATGCACTTTTTGATCGATTATTGGTGTCAGTAGCACCACCAAGCAAACCGCTAACAAAGACGTATACTTAACAGGAGTAACTCACTAAAAATATATTTAAGAAAATATTATTAAAAAGTGGTTGCGGTCTCCTCCACTGCGGCTATATTCATACAAAATATATTCCTAATCAAACGGTTATCAGATTAAAGTGAGATCACCTAAAGTTTTTGATTCCTTGAGATGACGTTTCAGAATGAGATTTAACGGGTCGACAACGCGCATGTAATGCCTCTGGTGTTGAAGACGTCCATAGGCTTCCTTGACCGCTTGCCATCAGGCGAACCGCAAGCTTGTTTGACACCGACGTGGTATAAAAAAGTTTTATGATGGCTTAAAAACAAAAAATATTAAAGAAGAAAATTGGCTAAAACACACAATATAACAGAAATTTTATTTTAGTCTGAATCTCGTCATTTGGGCCATGTCGCGAAATTTCATTGGTGTCTTTTCATTTACATACAAGTATAGAGCATATCGCAGCGAGACACGAGATATGACAATCCACGAGATATGTCCTCGCGAGGCGCTCGGTAACATCTCCTACAGCAATAAACTCAACTTGTTTAGACTTACGATTAACCGCTATACCGCTAAAGCGGAAGAGTTAAACACAACAAATTAAACGCGCTAATCTCTGAAACTAATAGTCGGATTAGATAAATTATTTTTGTTTACCATAACCAGATTTACGAGAAATAGTATAAGTCATCTAGAATTAGGCTACACCTATTAGCTAGCCTTAAATATTGATTTTTGTTAAGTAAGTCAGAATTAATAGCGCTCCCTTACTGCATTATCCACGTTCGCTGGCGTAATGGTTAGTAATACGTAAATACAAAGTTCTACAAAAATATTACTCCTTAGTACATCTAAAAAAAAATATGCCTATCTCTTATACCTAAGCCACAATAAAGTATTTTGTGACAGTGTTATTGTAAATTGAAAAGTGATTTATGAGCATTATTATTAGGTATGGCATATTCATCCTTACGAACGAAAGTTACTTCATCATCAAGACAATTTTACGTACATAAACTGTACCCTTTATAGCACGTTTGTGAGATAAAATTTAAATAATTCAACACTCGGCTATAGCTGTACTGTCGCGAACGAGCCGTGTGAGTTGTGAGTTGTGACGTATTACCCTGGCCGCCCGATAAAAATATTGTCTATACTGAAGTATAATAAATCATCATTCAGCGATTTCTTTTAAATTATACGCGGGTGAAACCGCGGGGCACAGCTAGTTATTAAATAAAAATGAAGCTCGTCACTCGTAACTGATGGCTGTATATTTTTCAATTATTAATCATTGGGGTATTATGTACTACAACACAGCTATTACAAACAAAAATGGTGCACCACCACGACGAGACGAGGTTGTTTGTAACAATTGTGACCATATTTTACTAGGATAGAGGATTCTAACAATAACGTAAACATAAAATAACTTTAACACAAAGAGTGATAAACAATTATGGTACATACCTACCTAGCTCACCAGCTATATATATATATTTATTTATTTATTTTATCTTTATTTATTTATTTTATCGTTATTTATAGGTTTAGCGTTATGGCCACAATATCACCTGATGTTAAGTAACGACGTGGCGCAAGATGGTAGCACCCTAAGCCTATTGGAAGACTGGGTCTCAAATGCAGGTTACCTGGACCTGGTAGTAACTTGAGGGAGGTAGCTAGCCAGACGGGTATTAGAAAAAGCCCTACCACCATGCTATAGTTTCATCACGATGTTTTCCTTCACCGAAAGCTCAGGCTCATACCAAATAGATCGTTGCTGGAGTAAAAACTATGTTGTTACGTTCAGCCGCCACAATGCTAATATTACAGTACGGCTAATTGGTTAAAAATTACTATATAAAGTAACTTTTACCAATTAATTATCAACGAGTTGGCCTACTATATATTATCTATTGGGCGCGCAGCAGTAACCACTACCAAAAGCTCTAACCAAACTAACTACAATATTAAAAGATTATGAAAATAACAGGATCAACATGATTATTTTTTAAATACCGGATAAAATATGAATAATAATACCGATTTAAATATGATTTATATGAAAAAGTAAAACGAAAAAAATATTATGAAGTTGTACATTTAATCAATCGAAGTATGTACCATTATTATCTTTTTTCATCTTCTTCAATCTTTCGCCATTTTATAGGTAGTTCATTGATTCCATTAATGAAAAAATTGTGGGAGCGAGAATCAATAAAGTTTTTGAATGCTCAGTTTTTGGACAGTCTCATCGGAAATAATTTCTTTCCTTGCAAGAAATTGTCCAAATTTCGAAAAATGTGGTAATCTGTTGGAGTAAGGTCCGGAGAGTAAGGTGGATGTCGGATCCATTTCAACCGCAGTTCCCCTAATTTAGTGACCGTCTGTTGTCAAGTTTAGTATGAAACTTTTTCGGCGGCGGTATTAAACTGTTTAGGGTCTCGTTAATAAGGGAGATTATAAAACTTTCCCAAGTTGCTCACCTCAGTATAAAAAGATGGTTTATTGTAAAACTTGGTTTGAGCTGGAGCGAGCGCTACCGCGGCTCGTTAAGCGTTCCACTCAAACCAAACTTACATTCTACTTGCACAGATCATAAACCCTTCGTAACTTCACAAGATGTTTATCGTGAAGTTTCAGATCGTCTACCAGTTTTAGTTTAACGTGGTATGAAATAAATACAGAAAATTTTAGAAGAGCATTCAGTTTTAATTGCTGGTGTTCGAACAACAACAATGTTCCAATATGAGATGATTAACTAGGAGACATGTTCCTTGCACCATCTAAGTGCCATGTTACGAGGTAGGTTATAGCTTTTGTAATTGAAGGAACATTAGAGGAGAGGGGACTGGCTCTATAGTCTATTGCTGATCAGTTATCACTGTGGACGAAGTAATCAATCAGGTAGCTAGCATGCTGGAAGAACTGACGGTTATTGCTTATTATTTTTGTAGCAATCACATTTAACCTTAAGATTTAGTATTTTAAAATAGTGTGTGCTATATATGAGATATGTACGTGTGTGTGTTCGCACGCCCGTATGACACGAATACAGTGAGTGCGTGTGTGTTTTACGCTTTGTTCCACTCGTCCGCGCCCGCATACTTAACAGTGTGTTTGGAATTTGTATTGTTGTTGTTATTATAGATAAAACTATGACGGAAACATTTCAATGTAACGTTGCCAAACATATCCTGTTCTAAGTTTGTCTGCACGACACAACAACAAACAGCCGACTGTGTCAGTTGCACGTACTTAGGACTCTGAACTGAACACCGAACGCGTTCAGATGTGGATTCACTATAAACGCAGGTAATTAGCTTTATTGCAGCTTGGCATCGAGGGTATATAAACTTTAATTTCCATAATTAATAAAATTGAATACCTTTAATGTGTTTATGCTACAACTAAACCTTGAAATATAAAAAAAAATATAACTCCTGGGTTTTAATAACATACATTTATAATCACAAAAAAGAAAATATCACTTACTGCATCGCTTTCTGATGGAGTTTGCCAAGAACAAGATCGAAAGGCTGGTGAATAGCATGAATTTAAACTGTCAAGATATAGGTGTTTTTCACAGAATTATGGCAGAACCTAATTCAGATGATGCCAAAATGTCGTATGACCTTGTAGTGCTAACTCATCAGCGACTCTCCTGATGTGATGTTATAAAGGATGGGTTGCAATGAGACTGATATATTCAATAGAATAAAAGTCCCATGAAATAAAAGTAAATGTAAAAATAAAAGTTGCATGAAAACGATATAACTCTAAAAATAAAATAAAACAATTCTTTGACATATATAAAATACAATTTAAACTCAATTTAAATTCTCACGGATAAAATATTCAAAACAGTAAATTCATTGCAAATTTAGTAGTTTTCCGTCAGATCCTTGTGGTAATTAAATTACAGTTTGCTTGTAGTTCTAAACCAATCTAAATTTAGATTTACACATACACAAGTCTGTTTCAAAATACGGTAAAGTTATAAAATATACGTTACGGAACTATAGGTATGTTATGTATAAGTATGTTTTCTACAAAGTACGAACGACGCCACGACAATGTTATACCGTACGTAATACACGACACGACTCGATACGATGCTCTATGTTATTAGGTATCAAAAGTAACGAATAACGTAACGATACGATAGTAACGAGTACTGGTTGAAATAGTATCGACTACATAAAGGTACACTATTTTTCGTTAATTTTACACCTTTAGCGGGCACAATCCCTTAAATACTATTCTGCATGGCGGGGAATGTCCGAATATGATTAAAAAGGATCGTATTTACTAAGACAGATAATATATAATTCGAATGACAGATCTGCTGATTCTGACTTAAGGTTTTTTGCCCACCGGCGAAATAAAGATGCGAAGGTAATACATACATACAGCCAAGTTAGAAAATTGAAAACAAGAAAGTTAAAAAACAGGTAATAGAAACGTATTCGAAACAAAGTATAAGTGTGTGCCTGTGCGCTGTGAGCCTGCAACAACCCCAAGCCCGGGGAAACTGTAACGACCTCTCAGACACAGAGTCTATGCTCCAATGTTTCTGTTCAATGATAATTAATGTACAAGAAACAATGTACGTAATTATATGAGTGTTTGTTTGAAGAACAATGGAACATGCCAGGGTTCAACATTGATAGCGACGCGCGGATTCAACATTTTACATCCTAATGTATTTGTCCTCGGGACAAAATTGTGATACATTTAATAAAGCTACTCAGATATCGCCTTAGGTTATTGTATTCAACTATTCAGACCTATTCAGACTATACCTACCTATCTACATAGACCTATTATATTTGGTACTAACACTTGAAGTCTAGAAAAGAGATCATATTCGGACACGATCATTATTTAATAACAAAATCACAACACATGGACATAATTCAAGTTTTGAAATAATCCCTTTCTCATGAAGTCTTGATGTTAAGTAACATACAAAAAAATATATTTATTAATGTCCAATAGATTCATTGTTCTTTATCAGAGTGAGAAAGAATTTATACATTTGAAACGTTCACTAGGGAAATTAATGTTCTTCAAACTACAGCTGCAATCACTGTAACTAAAGCGCCCGCCACAGTCACTGTAGACAATTGTAAAAAGCTAATTGGACATTGTTTGTAACAAAAAGTGAAAGCGAAAAGTTTCAATTGCTCGGATCTGGTGTTAATTTATATAAGCGTGCTCTGAACTCCGGGCCCTCAACTCCATCCGAAAACGACTCATTCGAACTCCCCGAAGAAGAAACTTTATACCGAGTGATTTTGGTTAGAAAATGTAATTAGTGTCTTTTCTTTTCCCTCGACTTTCTTAATTGCCACTGTGAGTTATTTTTAATTTATTCATTGGATCGTTTTAATATGATTGCCAAGGGATTTCTAATTAATTGGATAATTAGGTGATGAATAGAAATCAGATAAATTTATCTACTTATAGATATACAGTTGAATACCTGTTATAAATAGATTTAGAAGGAGCGAGACGAATTCTTTTGCTTTATTCAATTAGGTTAGGTATTAATTATATTTGAAGGAACAATTATCTGATGCTCAAATACATTTTAAGACGCAGCAAGTTATAGTTTCAATCGACCTTAATTTTATTTATATCCTAGTAACAGTATTTCTTCAGTTCTTTGTTACCATGAAATATCGGCAAGAAATATTAACCAAGCACGTACTGCATACCCTAAATGGAAACATAAAGTTCTGGAACATAGCGTTAATAACATGTGGAAAATAAAAATACATAAGAAACATATACAATTAATAATTTTAGAACAATATACCAATAAATTTTGTTATGAAACAAGAGTCAACGAGAAAGGCTTCGATCGGAAAGATTTACTAGCTGTCCCTCGGGAGGGCGCATTACTTTTGGACGATAAGCTGACCCTTTCGACGATATAATGGGACTCTGTGACAAATTAATCGCAACATTTATTTTGCAACAAACGTCCGTAAACAATCAGACACCGATTTAATTGTAAATAGTCTCAACAGGCTAACCTTTATCTATAGTTTGTTTTGGTTTTGGCTTGATGGATTCATGTCCAACATACATTATGTTATGCATTATATGAACTGTTGCACTTTTTTCATACAATATGAAAAATAACTTAGGTTAGGAACTTAAATACGTAATTCCATTAATAATATTGTAAGAAACAGTTTTGTAGCTTAGAATTACTTATCTTTAATTTTACTCAGCTTGAGTTTCAATTAAGTAATATTAATTAAGCTTACTCGACTGGTTCCAATTCAGCTAATTTATCCATAATTTTCTCAAATACTGTAATTTTACCCTTCTCATTTTTTATTTGTTTACTTAATTTGTCCGTGTTTATTTAATTAAACTTAAGTGCTATATGCTTCTGCGATAAATTCCTCAACAGTAAAACTGCATGTATAAAGAAAGAACATAAATTATATATTGGTGTACAAATTTCAACTGTGTATTCAATATAAGAAGGTGATAATTAATGGTGAAAGAATTGTTATCGAGTCCGCAAGCGCTTCTCTGTCGAATTTCATACACTTAGCTTATCTTTCGTATACCGGAATGTGAACCCATTAGATATTATAACGAAGACACGTTCTCGCTTGTTGTGTCATTCGCTGTTACTCTTACTTATTAAAGACTATCTGTGCCCGCAGCTCCTCTCGTGTGGACTACAGAATGCACATACCGATAATGGTGCAAGTTTTACAATAAAACTTGTATTTTTGAGCAATGACGATGCACATCATCCATTTCAGAGTTCCTGGTGAGAGACTAGTAAGACGGATTAAATTCCAAGCCCGGTAAAGCTGTAAAAGCCGTAAAGGCTCCAGGCTAAGGCTAACAGTAAATTTATCAAAAAAAAAAGTTAAAATGCCCCCACCGACCTCCTGTGGTTTAAACTCAGTAGATGGCGCTGCAGAACAATAAGGTCATCAGTTTAAAGCGCTGTGATTGGTGGCAAACAAGCGGAAGTATCACAACTTCTCACAGATGCTGTGATAATATATATTTTCAACAGTTTGTACTAAACTTATGAATAATGTAGTATCAACCCATACATTAAACAATAAACCAATGCGGTAAATCGTGATTATATATTCTATAATCTGTTGCAAACATATAATATGCAAACATATTTCAGCAGTGCCACAGAATTCAAACTTGAGACAACTCTGAACGAGTTATGTTAATAATTCTTAACTGCTAAATGATAAGTGTTATTATAGAGTACAAAGCTTTGAGCTCGACAGTCCTGGTGAAACGACACGATATAACATGACACGACACTACGACACTATGACGTGGGGACACGCAACAGTTATGGTATTTTAATTGCATTTACTTTTACCTGCTTTTTTAATTTTAATTTTCCTAATTTCATAATAATTTGAATTATAATAATTAAGCGCTATTCTTCTTAAAATGCATTTTATGCATCTCTCTAGTTTCCATGTGAAGGAAACTAGCTTTACCTCCTCATGACTAATTCACACTAAGAAAAAAACAATAAACAGAAATGTATTGATTTGTTTGAAAACCTTTAGACGTTGTCACGACGCGACGCGGCGTCGCATAAACAAACTCGCAAACAAACAAGTATTTATTTCAAAACTCGTTCCCCTTTCGTTTCCGTGAGTCGGTACTGCGCCGCGCCGCGCTGCCACGCCGTGCTGTCGTGCCGTACTGCCGCGCTGCCGCCCCGGCTCAGGATCATACGTACTAGTGATGTGACTTGTTAGATTGGTTCGAGTACAAAGTCGAAGGCAACCCAAACCACATAACGATCGGTACTGCTCAGGAAACACTCTTTTACCACATTGGTCATTACATAGTCGGCACCTTTTTTATGTTGCTCTATTTATAATGTACTTCGACAACTATCTCTATCACATTTTTTCCTCACTTCATTATTTATAATATAATTTGACAACCAGCTCTATCAATTTTTTCCTGTATATGATTAGAAAACTACTTACCCTTTATAAGTGTACCGGTTGGTCCACTTTCGTCGCTGCGCTAAATGTATGAGATCCTCGAACAATTTATAGGAAACGAGAAATGAAAGAAATACTAAAAAATGGAAATGATACACATACACTATATAAATAAATATACGAGTATACATATCGAATGCTCTTATGGTACTAAGACAAGGTAGAAGAAATGAAAGATTGGATCCTCCTGACTGAAGAGCTAGTTACTGATATTCGGTTATCGTTGCGTGTCCCCCGCAGCCAGCTGGCAGAAACCAATACTTCTAAAGTGCAAGTGGCTCAACATTTTGTAAAAGTTTAAAATACTCGAACATGAAAAACGCATTCTGCGCATCACTATTAACACACACGTGGCGCAGCGCACAGCACAGCGCACAGCGCAGCGGCCATGCTTACCCATAACTCTCAACTTTATAAAACAATAACGAACACCGAGAACTTTGATTAATTAGTTAAATGAACTTAGGTCGTTTATGTCGCCGCCACGTGCGTTCACTTTGCAATCTTTACTCATTTCAAAATTATAAACGCGTGAGGTGATACACGACCTACTGCCCTTTAAATCAACATTAAATAGAACAACCTCTATCATTACAAAATAAAAATTATATCAAATAAAATAGAATTCTCTTCAGGAAAATTGAAATCAAATCCAATTAAAACTTAGTTAAGAGTTAGAGAGAGGGGGCCGGAGAAGCGCGCTCGTCAATACAACTTTTTCTTTAGTTTTAAACATACGTCACGAGCTAGCTCCGCCTTCACTTCTGCCATCAGCTTCGCCTTCAATCGTCTTGTTGTTTTAAATTATATCTGTTCAACGATCACTTTATAAATTAAAATTATTTATAAAAAAAACCAAGTGAAATGTATCTGCTTCATTTGATTAAAAATTATCTTCAAAAAATAAAATTTATATTCTGAGTTAACACTTAGTTTTTCTTAACAGGGTTTTCAATTGGTGGTAGAATTTTACTTGTATTTATTTTACTTTTAAGATCTGAACTTTGTTTTGTATGCAACGTGGGTCACAGATTAGTAGAAGGTTAATTTATAAGAAAATGATTCTGAAATTACTGTCTACCCTGTTGACAAATTGCAAAAATCTTGAGAGTAATTGACAAGGATCGTTTCTTTAGCTATAAGTAATAAATCATCTTGACAAACTTACTTAAGAATCTTGTTCTCGAGTATTCGACAAGCGTTTGTAAATCCCCAATATCCCCTTCTCAAAGCGAATTTAAAGTTGAAGGAAGCCAGTCGATTACCGCCGAGTGCTGTTCCAAACTTTCAGTGCGATGGACATAAAATACTAACGCAGCGAGTCTGAAACTGTTGATGTCACCCCGCGGGGTTAACTTCGGGGGATATTCCAATTGTAACTTTAGTCATTTAGACTTCTTTGCGGCACAAATAGAACGCAATGGTAATATTTAGTTAGTTGTCGATAAACGCTCCATTTGTATTGGAGACACAAAGCGAGGCACTATTCTTAACGGTACGCACAGTACAATCCGAACACATCTGCGACCGCCGACAAATAGACTAAGGTACTAGTCTGCTAAGGGTCACAGCGTTAAGTTATCTCAGCATTATTTTCAATGAACGCTGTGTCTAGCTCAAAAAGTTTGTTTTGTCGAATCGGTCTGGTGATTCCTGAGCGCGCGTGATTACCACATTCAAACTCCCCATACGTTTATAATATATTTACGTATCTATAAGTATAGACTAGCATAGATATCATAATGTCTAAATCAATTAATAATATACAATACAATAATTAATAATACATTTTATATTAAAACGTTCTTCTACAATAATATTATGTTCTACTTATATCTCATTACAAGTAGGTATCTACACTTAACACAATTTGACAAGTAGGTCTAAATTTAAATTAAATCACAAAGTGTTCATCACATAGTTTTATTAAGTTTATTTCAGACTGGGTAATAAATATGTGCACCTACATCCAACCTACATAATGCTACACACTCGCTATCCTGCCACGTAAACTCCAAGACACGCGGTTCATGTAAAGCTTACTTGATCATAAATTATTTAATCAATATATACATGTAAAGTTAATTTTAAATTTCAAATATTGCTATAAATATTTAAATTTAAAATAAAAAAATTAGTATTAAAATTTATATAATGTCAAAAGGTTGGAAGCCGCTCGAGTGAATTTTTGTTCCGTTCCATTAGCCAACCGAACGTCTCTGATACGATAAATGGTAATGGAGTTTATTTATAATAAAATACTGTCGAATGCTGTACACACATCCCCGCGCCACTACGCTCCAAACGATCGACATTTTCTTCTCGCCTTGTCGCTTTTCTACCTATAAATTGTATGTTATATGAAAAAAATCACATGAAAATTGTAAAATGCGTTTTATCAAACTTTTTTTTTTGTGGACTTTGCGCTTACTGAGATGTTTTCTATATTCGTGGATCAATTGAATAACAATATTTGTAGATGCCTTAATAACTCAGTTGTCACTAGGTACCTACCTCTTAGGTTTTACTGGACTGACTTATAGACGCGTTTACGCATCAGAATTTGTAGCGGATTTTGAAATCGGCTAGCTCGGATAAAATACAAACTAATTAGCATATAGCAGAATTAGCATGTGTCCTTGTCCACGAGTCCTTCGCCGAGAGAACAAAACCACCTAAAATATGTGTGAAACTTCCAAATGAGCCTTTTAGGCAGGTGTTTTCTCAAATTGTGTATTTCTGCAACAAAAACTTCATTCTAAAAAATATAAAAAGTTTTATTACCTATTTTTACTTTTAAATGATTAATATTATTATTATTTTCAGCGTGGTATGGGTATCTTAAGTACGAGTATGAAGGTGGCCATCTACCTTATATCTACATATAAGTATGGATGGATGGAGTATAATGGAATGATATGCATATACAAGAGATGAATCAATACTGAGATGACAGCTGATAGAGAGGAAGAGGACATGTTGTGCCGACCCTACTTAAGTGGGATAAGGGTAAGAAGAGAAAGAAAATTTGTAAGAAATATAGCGGTGTATTACAGAGGCAATATACATCAATTTTCAAACCATCTAAAGCAATTAAATTCAATGACAATTTATTGAGAAACTATAAAAGTTGTCAGCACATTACCTTACTAACTAGCGCCATCTCTTGTTCCGCTAATAGAATTAAATGTCAAGGATTTCAAACCGAATTATTTTACCGCAAACGAAACAACCTCGCAGAGTGAGTAAGTAGAAAATGTTTTCGCTTATGTCTACTAGGTAGCAGTCTGAACATATAAATATTATATTTAATGCTTAGAATTAATCTTTATTATTAAACTGTATTATAAAAAAAAGGTTTGCTAAATCGCGTTTAATTTTATTTACTACATTTCAATTAAAATTAAGAAAATTTCGATTTCAATAATTTCATGATAAAAAATCCAAGTTAGTATTTATACACACATCAGTGTATAGCAAATCTCTGAAAAGCGAAGGACGACACACTGGCTCATGTGTGTGTGTGTGTATTTACACGAACCATTCAAGCTACTCTCGACATCTCCATAAGCCAAAAGCTATTCGACCTATACCCTTGATTTTTTGTATGCTATACAAATATGAATGGATTTGGATGAAATTTCGCACACAGATATTTTATAACTGGATTGACACATAGTTACGGGATACTTTTTATCCCGGTAACAACAATTATTGTAGTTCACGCGAGCGGAACCGCGGGCAGAAGCTAGTATTAAAACACCTAAAATCCCAAATTTCTCAAATTATATTTTTTTTTACGTTGACGAAACGGATAAGATTGAATCAGCGGAGACGGACTAAATTGGATTAAATTCGTAAACGGTTAAACGAGGAGTCCAGACGTTTAGGCTGCGACCACACGGGTCTTATATGTAAAACGGCGCGGCGCACAGCGGACGGAAGTCGGAGCCTCCCTTTCATAGGATTTTAGAAAAAATAAATGTCTTATTTGATAGAGTTTAAGTGTATCGTTTTGAAAAAACGGTCATTTAATTTTTACTCAACTGCCAAAAGGAGTATAATATATGTATGTCTATTTTTATTGACACGCCCTGATGGCTAAGTGGCTTGATAGATTTTAAGATGTGAGATGTCGTTAGATTCCTCTTGATTATGGGAGTGACATAGGCTATATAAAATTTCAGTACGAAATCTGGGAATAGAATAAAAGAGGAAAAATTGGAACAAATGCTTTGTTGTATATGTACACAAACGAGTACACAATGTGTTCTATACAAATGTTTTGTTGTATAATATCAACTCTAGTTTGCCTCAAAATATGAGACACTTGTGGATATTTATAATAATAAAATATATCATATACCAATAAATAACAAATATAATTTGAAATCTTAAACAGTATTGCAGACAGGGACAAACAAAAATAAAAATATATTTTTTTGGAGAAATATAAATACACTTTCACTGACATACGTTCACCGAACTTACTTTAGTGATTTGTTTGTTCCCGCCTACAATACCTTTTAACATTTCAAATTATATTTATAATATATTTTATTATTTGCTTTAGTAGGTATCAAACAAATAGAACATTCCATGGTGCATTTCACATTCCTCAAACAAAGTTCTATCGTTTATGAAATAGAGCTTGTTTTTCACTTTTTAGTGAAGTGTTTTTCCATTCGGGTGTTTTGTTTCCTTTTTAATATTTTTCTTACCTTATACACCATATAATATGGACTTGTAAATTTCAAATGTATGAATATTCTTTTTTCATAGCTTTTTTGTGTTTGGAGTTGTAAAGCTGAAACTTATGCGTATCGTTACCGGGGTGGTACCGAAGCCTTAGGACCTTTGATCTTTTCCCCGAGCATCCCCGTTCAATACATATGAATTAATGAAAAATGCAAAAGTAGATACCATTTTCTTTGAAATTGAATCCACAACCAGTAGATCTAATGTCAATTTTAGTGCATAGTATAGTTATTAATAAAATAAGAAAAACTTAAAATCATTTTAACGCCTAATTTACTCATTACCTACCATCAAAAATTCGTTTTGTAACTTCAATAAACATATTTTTATTTATTTACTAGCTGCGCCCGTGGCTCCGCTCGGGTGGACTGTAGCTCTGGGGAGCGCATGCGCAAATCGTGCTGCCCCCACTCAAAAGACGGAACACAAAAATGCTTATGGGTGATCCTTAGAAGATAAATAAATACTATCGCTGTTTTTGTTGTGTCTTTTTAAGAATATTTTTAGAATATTAATTTGGTAAATCTCTTATGGTTTACTTAGCGTAAGCCATTTAAGCGTCTCTAATGCGTATTTTTTGGAATTGATTCATCATTATCGTCCCTGCTTGTTTCGTATACTTTATCTTACAAAATATATCGTATAACTTGTCCAGATAACATAGCTATGAATTAAAATAAAAAACAGGAAATCGGATAAAATATTTTCAGATGAAAAGAACATAAACGGACAGACAGAGAGACATTTAGTTTTATAATATGTGTGATTAAGTCGTACATTACCTATAAATTTGAAGTACCTTATTTATGAAGCCATAACCTGCTACTTTTATTAATTGTTTTTGTTTCACGATTGTAACAATTTTTTGGTGCTCGTTAATTAGGGAAATTTGTTTATTTGTTCTCCTGTACATTGTTGTTGTTTTTGTTGTTGTGGATTTGTTCTGGAGATAGATTAGGATTCTAAATGAAAGCGGTATACCATGACTACTTATATTTAATTTCACAGTTTGTTTTTGATAGGGGATTTCTAATTTGGTAAGTTTTAATTGTCTATAAATATGTACGATAATTTCCAAGGAAAGGGTCAAAGTTTTTGGTTGTAGTTTATTATAATATTACTTATTACAGTAAGTTTACAAACACAATATTAATTAAACAAGAGTAAGTAGATTTTTAGGAGATTATATCGTAATTAGGTAATTAGGAACCCGCGGCTTACGTGGAAGATACTTTCAGCCTGGCTTTTAATAAAATAAGGCTTTAAGGTGTACACCGACGAGGAGGTATGTTTTAATTAAACCTCGTTTGAACAGTAATTGCGATGCCGCAATGTTACGAATGACGACAGCTCTGAGAGCTGAGAGCTCCGATGCGAGTTCTCGATTACTTTATATCACCCATTTAGTAATCATTATAAATAATCGTCTGCTTTACCCTTATCACAATGTTTTTGAATGTTCTCATTTATACTGTGTACACTGAACATTTTTTTTACCGATTTTACCCAGTTAGGGTAATAAGTTATTTTACATATCTATACATCCTATAAAAATCAATGTCTCTCTGTCTTTTCACGAGAAAACCACAAAGCCGATTTACATAGTTTTTCATTTAATTCATTGATATGGTATCTGGCCATGTTATAGGGTATATTTTGTAACATACGAAATAAATAGTCACGATAATGGTGAATCAATTCGGAAAAAAGACACTTTTGGGGTGATTAAATGCCTTACGCTGAGTAAACCGTAAGAGATATATCAAATTAATGTTCTACTTAATTGTAGATCTTAAAAAGATCTACAAAAAACAGGTACGTGTGCGATTCACACACGATAGAAGTGAAACTTCATTTTAAAAGACATTTTCTATTTTATTTAAACAGTGTGCAATATACATACACACAGATATTTACTCTCTCGCTCTGGCTCACACAAAGAGGAGAGACCGATGTGCGTTTAACGTTTAACATTTAACGTTTAACGCTTGGAAGTCGCATAAGAAGTTACACTTCAAAAAAGTCAGCAATAGCATAAGCCTATCTTCTAAGGATCACCCACAATAAGTATTATTGGGGCAACACAATTCGCAAGTGCGCTCGATCGACAACATTCTGTATTCCACGCGAGCGGTGCCGCGAACATAGCTAGTTAAATACATACTAGAATATCGGCAGGCATATCGGTGGTATTGTGTAATCGCACTGTCGTTAGGAGACGTCCCGATGTCGATTCGTGCACAGAATGTATCTTTATGTTATGAACAAGCCAGATTGTTAATGCGGTTTCTTAATTGCTGAGTCTCAGAAACTGGCTATGCACCGGCTGATCCCGAAACGCAATTCGTATTAGCGAATCACTACGACCGGCTTTTTACCATATATATGGTGGTCGCGAGTCGCGAGCCAGTCGTACAAACTGTACCGCCGCGCTGCTGCCGCCATTCCCTTGTTCGTCACTCTGCAGGGCGCGTAACGTGCAAGTAAAGTTAGTGTCTCAAGTCTTAATATGTTCTTTGACAACTCTTGCATCCCAGCTTTCATTGAACTTATGTGTATATAACCTTATTAAATATTAAACCTTGTTATATATAATTTCCCAGTTATATGAGCTAGTTCTTAATGAATTGAAAAGAAGCAACAGACTCCATCGTTTATTTGAATTAAAAACTTTTTAAAATTTACTTCAAATATATTGTGACATCAGTTGGATATATTGACGTACGAGTGTACACATGAGTTTTGACGTCACCAGATCCCAATCGATCGCGTTATTTGTACATGTTTTTATTTTGTTATATGTAATATTATTTACTTGGCAGCGAATTTAAAATATTGTTTGAGATATGGCGAATAATTTGCCTTTGATACCTGACAAGCAGTAAGTGGAAAGCCTTTGCTAATCTAAACTTACAACAATACTAACTTATTGTGGCTATTGTGATGTCTGTAATATAATCGTTGATTATATACATGTCTACACAGATTTGAGAAAAAGGCAGTTGGAGCCTTACTAACAACAAAAGTGGGAGATGCATTTAGCTGTGTGTCCTTGGCAACCACAACACGCACGATGGTGTGAATAATGTTGCCAGGGTAGCTAATCTAAGTTTTACTCTTTTTTTACCAGTTCAGTAGTCGCTAATCCATCATCCGTCATCAAAAAACTGATTTTGTATTTAAAATGAAGGAGCCCAAGGAACTTTATATACCAATTTTCAACTAATCTTATATTTGCCATCTTGATTTTTTCCTTGTCAATGAATATTTCTAGGGTCTCTTTATTTATTTACTTTTGTTTTAACTAACTATGCCTAATGGTTCCGATGTCGTAAGCATTTGAAATATTTAGCGATAATCTTGGATTTTAGATTTTTGACTGGTACACTAAATTTTCCAGAGTTCAAACTATTACGGGACAAATACTATTCTACCTTTAGTTTCATGATAGTTAAGTTGTAAATAAAATGATCTTCAAATGTATATTTTACTATAACATCCAGGAAAATATTTCGTTGTAACCTAGCAACACTGCTGCAGTTTTGTAATCAGTAACAAATAGCACGGAAATTAATATCAAAATAAGTTTTATTACCTGTCACACGATTTTCTCTTTTCTTTTTTTTTGTCTTCAGGAAGACCTTTTGCTGTGTAATTACTTACAAGACGACATATTTTTTATATAACATAAAAACATACAGGATGCTGACATTGCATGACGTTTCTTTTCAAAATTGACACAATTTAATACTAATTCTAAAATTGTTAGGGATATTTTCGTGTTCTGTCAAGTTCCATGTGCCTTTTTCTCAAATCTGTGTTTATCTAGATACCGTGTCGCCTTGAGACCGATGACATATTTGCGGCACAACTTTGCTAGCCTAGTGTGCGTGTAAGCATTGCTATACACTCGCGTCAGCTGTTTTTCTGCAGTATAGGCAGATTCGTTTTCAACCAAGGTTCATTTCTACTCCGCGGTACTATTTCTACTATTAGCAAGTACTGGATCTCCGGGAAATATTCATATTAAAACTGATATAGATTTCCAAAAAATATTTTTCTATTCAGCTACTGTCAGCCTACTACTGACCTACTACGAATCAAACGAGTACAAACTCAATTTTCTTGCATTAAGGCATTGCGGAGTTCCTGTGACCAATTGCTGGCTACATCATGAGACCCTGATTAGGTACAGCCAACCAACTACGATACGAGACGAGCCTAACGAGCACAAACTTCATGGTTTTACATTAAACCAGTGTGAAGTTACTATTATCCCCTACCGACTTAGCCAACTACTAAAAAGGAAATTTATTCACGTAATTTTAAACCATACAGTATGTTATAGTTGAATAGAGTTTATATTTTGCATATGATAATTATTATATTATATTGTTATAATTTTAACAACCTTCAGTGGGAATTCTAATGCACTTATACCAACAACACTAACAAGAAATGACGTCTTCACTTTTATGAAATAATTATATTTGGATAAATGATTTTAAGTGCCCTTTATATATGGAATCACAATACTTACTGATGGAATGTAATCTTCTTATCCTTATTTTTTAGGATGTAGTTTTCGCAGAGTTTAATTTCAAAAAACGTAATTTTTAATTATAATTGCGAGAGCAAAAATACGTTTACCTACTCTATGGCTCGCTAAATGTACCGACAGCTGTTCGGAACATCTTATTATATTGAATCTAGACGTGTACATAATCAAAGAATATAATATGAAACTTATCCAGATGAAATTGATTACGCTTATTTGCCGTTAATTAAAAATTGTCTTAATATAACTCGGATTAATTTTGCATTGAGAAGAAGTGAGATAATTTCGAATTAACAAAAAAGTGATACCTCCCATTCAGCCTACGTTTAACAAAATGATAAAATATCGTAATGGTAAATATTTTTTCATACTCCTAAGGTGGCAAACAAGCATTCGGCCCGTTTGATGCTAAGCGGCTACCGTAGCCTATGAACGCTTGTAATACAATAGATATCAACTAGCACGTTGTCGACCTTGAGTCCTCCTAACCCAAAGACCTCCGGAAACCCTACTCACTGCAGGAATACAACACATGGTTATTTGGGTGCGATCATCTGGTATTCCACCAGTCGGACTGCCCCAAGCAGAGAGAAATATCCAAAAAAATGTATCTCTCTTTAGTACTAGTTTCAGAAGTATTTATTGTTTTAAAAGAAAAAAAAGGAATAGCAATGACGAAATACACAATCTTATACTTAAAATTAGTATATAATTCTGATCAGCTTAAACATTGATTATAACATCACATATTTAGCAGTGTATGTGCGGATGTGCGGCCAGTTCTACGAGAAGTGTTCCGAGAGCTGGACT
This sequence comes from Saturnia pavonia, assembly GCA_947532125.1. Lineage (NCBI taxonomy): Eukaryota > Metazoa > Arthropoda > Insecta > Lepidoptera > Saturniidae > Saturnia > Saturnia pavonia. The sequence continues at coordinate 17,500,747 of OX383906.1, forward strand.
GCCTGCCTCCACTCGTCGCACCACCTGGGAGGGCACAGCATGAACCAAACCAGGAGAACTACACGTTATCTAAACCTAATCACTGGGTTAGTCAATCCTAGAGTTTTAATTCAATTCAGTTATTTTTTAATACAAACAAAACCGATTGTTTTAATATATTAAATTGTAATAATTAGAAACATCTGGCCAGTGTGATCAGACACTGATTCCTGTAATCCTTTATTATTAGGTAGCTACCTATTAGTAGGTAGGTATGCGGGTACCTATGTTAAGTATACATCATGTCTACCTCTTATGAATATGAAAACTATACCTGTGTCGTAATTTGGAAAACTTATTTATGCCTATCGCTTGAAGGTCGAGGAATACTCGTCGCAGTGCCAAGAGATTTGGCAAAGAGAAGTCGAGTTGAAACAAGAGTACGCGAAACGGTTGTCCTGCGAGCCGTTGCCTAATATTTATAAACTCCACTCTCCTGCAGCCATGAAGAGTCAGGTCACCTTGTGGAAGAAACAACGAGGAATTCTGCAGCGGAAAGACCTAATGCCGACTGTGACGCAGGATGCTAGACGTTTGTATTCGTTTTGTAATAGAATGAATCTCAACAAAAATATAAATATGACAAAGGGGCCGAGTTCGGTAGCAACGATGTTCGAGGTACTCGTTGTCAAGAATTCGCTGCCGCAGTTCAAAGCACGTTAGGCCTGCAATTAGTATGTATGTTAGCTGAAAAAATATTGGTGATGCTAAATTTCTTCTACAAAATAAATTCGCTATACTTTATCTTTGGCCCGCACAATGCACTGAACATCGAACCATTATTTTGAACTTTTAACTTAACTTTCTTATTTGTTTTATTTCCGTCAACACTGTGTAATAGTTATCGTACTAGTTCATTTACCGAACAATACTCTCTTGTCGTTTGCTAACTATTTACACCGACTTCTATAAGTTCATTATAACAATATTAAAATATTGGATATATTTAAAACGCTATTTGTTTGATCAGGTGGTAAGAATCTTTGGGTGAGGAATATTCTAAAGACAAGTTCTTGTAACATGAGTTCCGTGAACGTTGAGGGAAGTCGAATTCATTCACCAGTTGCACTACTGCCTCCAGACGAACACACAATACAATCTATCAGGTAAAATACTTATGTAGCTGATACGTACTTTTTTTTCGTTTTTATCGGTAAATATTTGAACCCATCTAGAATTATTGTTTCCTTCAAAAATCTCGCAAGATGTTTATACTGGGCTTGCATTACACCATACGTGCCTTGCCTTTACATTTCAATAATTTCTTTCCTTAAATTTCGCTGTCACATATTTGAAAATTATGTTAAATTATTTATAAAATTATTCACAATAATAAAATCCCAGTTTAGTCCGCATTGGCCTATCTATTTTATATATACTATACTAATATAATTTATATAATACAATACTAATAATATAATAAAGCGGAAGAGTTTTTTGTTTGTATAAACACACTGACCTCTAAAACTACCAGTAAGATTCGTTTTTTTTATATGATAGCCAGATTCAAGTGGAATAGTATATATCTAGCATTAGGCTACACCTCTAAGTTAGCCTTAAATATTGATTATTGTTAAGTAAGTCGGAAGACATAGCGCACCCTAACTGCTTTATCCGCGTGCGCTGTCGTAATGGTAAATGATACGTAAATACAATGTTCCACAAAATTATTGCTCCTTAGTACATCTAAAACAGTATTGCCATACATAAGCCACAATAAGGTATTTTGTTACAGTTTTGTTGAAAATTGAAAAGTTATTTATGATCATTATTATTAGGCATGGCATATTAATCCATAGTACGAAGGTTACTTCATCATCAAGACAATTTTATGTGGATAAACTTTGTCTTTTATAGCAAGTTTTTGGACGAATAGTTTGGGAATTAATGTAAAATTAATATAATTCAAAGTCGGCTCCGGTCTATGACTTTAAGTTTAGTGGTGTGAGTTGAGACGCATAACCCTGGCCGCCCAATAAAAATATTGTTTATATTGAAGTATTGTAAATAATCAATCAACGATTTTTTTTAATTATACGCGGGTGAAACCGCGGTGCACAGCTATTATATGAATAAATCTGTAGTCAGAAGTAAAGATAGGAGTATTATAAAAGGAGAAGAGTATGTGTTGAAAAGATGGAAGGAATATTATGAAAGTGAGTTTGAAAGAGAAGAGGTACTTGTACTATTACAAATGCAAGCACCTCCTATTGATGTGAATGTAAGAGAACCTGAAAGCGATATCAGTTTGGAAGAGATTATAAAAGCATTGAATAGTATGAAATTAGGTAAAGCTGCGGGAAATGACAGAGTGTCTGTCGAAATGCTGACTGCTGCAGGTAGCATGCATGCATGGTAGCAAGTCAGTTAACCCAGTCAGCAACAGGGAGACTGGTGCAAGGCTGTGGTGGTGTCAATGTACACAAGTCTGTAAAAATTACCATGAAATTAACTTTCTCAGTGTTTTCGGCAAACTGTATGCTAAAGTAATAGTTGAAAGAGTTTAAGTTAGAAACAAATAAAATAATATGGGATGTACAATCGGAATATAAAAAAGGAATGTATAGATAAGGTCTTCTCCTTACGGTGCATTACTAGAAAATTTTTGGCCACAAAGCAAAACGTCTACCGTGCATTCGTAGATTTGGAAAAGGACTATGACAAAGTGGTAAGGAATGAATTATGGTCGGCATTATTTTTGCATGTGGTGAGCAGTAATCTGATACAACAATTGAAGTCCCTCTATGAGGATTCTAGTTCTAGCGTCAAATTAACAAAGCGTACACTGAATAGCTTAATATCCAAAAGGGTGTTAGACACGGATGTGTAGCGTCTCTATGGCTGTACAACCTATTCATAGATAATCGCCTCACAGATTTGAAAGAGAGTGATTGTGGACTGAGAATGAATGAGTTACTCGTCAAATATCTTCTTTACGCTGATGATACAAGTATTACTTGTATCGTCGGCTCAGGATTTACAAGCGATGGTGACTCTTATGAATGGAGCTTTGGAAAGAAAGGGAAGAAACGCAAAGAAGACTAAAGTTATATCGTTTAAAAAGGAAGAGTGCATTACAGAAGTATGTATTCGGATTGGTGGCGACAAACTGGAGCAAGTGAATAAGTTTGTATATTTGGGATCGATGTTTACTGGTGATGGAAAGTGTGAAAATGACATTGAAAGGAAAGTTAATGCTGGTAACTTGGTGAATGGGGAATTACACACCTTTATGAACAGCCAGAAAATCTCTAGGAAAGCTCGTCTAGCTGTACATAGATCATTGTTAGTTCCAACACTCATGTACGGAAGGGAATGCTAGGTGTGGCAGAAAACACATGAAAGTAGAATAAATGTAGTAGAAGTGTGAGCGCTAAGAAGTATGATAGGAGTGTAATTTAATAAGAAATAGTGTGATAAGAAAATATTTTGGTGTGAAAGAAGATATAGTAACACGGGTGAAGAAAGGATGCTTAGATGGTTTGGACATGTAGAGAGGAGGAATGAAAGAAGCATGACTAAATAGATTTATAAGATAAGTGTGAATAGGAACGTTGGAAGAGGAAGGCCTAGACGAACTTTCCACGATCAAATCGGAGGCGGTCTGACGAAAGGTCAGGTCAAGAGTACTTTAAACTTGTGAGTATGGATGAAAAGATTGACGTATGTTGAAGAAACAAAAGATGTATGTTAGGATCGTAGTAAGTGGAAGGACGTGGTCTCTGCCTACCCTGTTGGAAATGAGGCGTGATTTATGTATGTCTAAATATATAATTTTATTTCTAAATACCCTTATAGTAATCTAGTATATAGAACACTGATCACGAATATGCCTTTTTTATGACAATTTTTTAAACTCCCAGATTGAACTCAAAAATTCCTTGACCGTTTTTTATGAAATATATTACGCGGGTAGCTTATATTATTCCTCAATTGATAGATTATCAAAATTGTTAATAAATAATATGAGTAAAATAAAAATAACGAGACTGAACAAAATTGCGGGCGTCACTGCGCGCTACTAAGACTGTAAGACTCTTCGTTAGCAGTAAATTCACTTTGCTTCTACTACGCTCCATGTTTTTTGTTTGGTATTTATTTAAATTCTAAAAAATTGCATTAACAAAACGTTTCCAGAATCGTCTTTTTTTTAGTGAAAATGCGAAACATTGTAGTCAGTTATTAAATGGTGTAAACCGGTGAGATTGTAAATGTTTAAAGCGTTTTATTTCCTCGCTCATTATGCAAACTGCAAATGAGAGTGAGCGCTAGCGATGACAGTGACGACACTGTAGCAATGGACTTGCTAAAGCGCTAAATTGTATATTTTCAGTCGAATTCGCTCGAGTGCCAGTGCTCGAGCACTCATACCTTAGCAAGCTAGGATTTTCTCTATTTACTATACTATCAATTCGTTTCCATTTCACGGAAATGTGTCTTAATAAACCCGACTCCAATAATATTAGTTTTTCCAATTATCCAAATAAAATAAAATTAGGCATTGATTTAAAAAGAGGAGATACGGACGTTCGAAGATTCGCGTTTACAGATTAAAAAGTTTGCCAAGTGCATGTCGGACCACGCGCAGTTTAGGGTTCCGTAGCTGCCCGTCACAATATGTAGACTTAAGGATGCTTATGTTACATCGGGCCAAGGTCCAGCCGGGACAATCATTAATAGCATACTTTTGTATGACCCCCACCGGCCTCGACCCGGTTTAGTATGAATTACTTCCTACAAAAGTATACTATAGGTGTTTGACCGTGTCCGGGGCCCGGCCCCAGCCAGCTATAGCATAAATCACTTCATACAAAAGTATACTATAGATATTTACCGTGTCCCGGTTGATGCCCGGCTTGATATAAATGAATCATTCTTTATTTAGGGGTGTTTAATCAATTCTCAATGGAATTTGTACAAGAATACTTCTCCAAATAAATATTATAAGTTGATTGACTATTACTGGTTAACTTGTAAAGCCTACTTACCCCTGATAGTTTTTCTTTTAATTTTATTATATATACTACTAGCATATTTTATTCCAAATATCCAAAAACAACTATTTAGCTGACAGGAAATGGGGGACACTTGACTTTAACAAAAAATAGCACTTTAAAGATTATTATTACGCAAACGGATCTATGAATCGAAAAGTGGTTTTCACAGACCCACAATATTTTTGAACAGCAATCCACAGAATGTGAAAGACGAGAAAAAAAATTATTTAGGAGGATTTAATCGAGTAGGAGATACACCCTGAACATTAATTTTTTTCAAGATTTTATTTTACCACTTTGTCGGCGTGATTAATATATATAGCTTTCTAGTATTATGAATCTCTGAGCCAAGACGCGGACAAACAGACGGACGTACCGAGACTATAAGAGGTTATTTTGCCTTCGGAACCCTAAACACCTAGCGCCATCTTTTAGAAGTACTCTTAACTATGATGTGAGTTAACAAACAGGCGTAACCTTGCAACAACATGGTATTTTTCTATTATTTTAAGTAAGTATACTTTTATATTCCAGAACTTAAATTTATTGTAATCTATACTAATATAATAGAGCGGAAGAGTCTTTAGTTTGTTTATTTAAACTCGCTAATCTCTGGTACTCCCAGTTGGATTTATAAAGTCTCTTTTTGTATATGAGAGCCAGATTCAGGAGGAATAGTGTAGGCTATCTCACATTAGACTATACCTCTCAGCTAGCCTTAAATATTGACTTTTGTTAAGGAATTCGTAAGAAACAGCGTCCCAAAACTGCTTTATCCGCGTGCGCTGGCGTAATGGTTTGTGATACGTAAATACAATGTTCTACAAAAATATTGATCCTTCGTACATATAAAAACTCTATGATACCATATGTCTATTTATATACATAAGCCACGATAATGCATTTTGTGACAAAGATAAATTGAAAAGCGATTTATGAGCATTATTATTGGGCATGACATATTAATCCTTTCGAACAAAAGTTACTTCATAATCAAGACAAAATTTATTTAGATACACTTTGCCCTTTATAGCATGTTATTTGGACGAATAGTTTGGCAGATAATGTAAAATTAGAATAATTCAACACTCGGCTCGGGAGTAGTGGCGAGAACGAAACATCCGCGTCCGAGTGTGACGCATGTGCCTGGCCGCCCGATAAAAATATTGTCTGTATTGAAGTATAATAATTTATAAATCATCAATCAGCGATTTATTTTAAATTATACGCAGATGAAACCGCGGTGCACAGCTAGTGCAAGTATATAAACTGAAAAGTAATTAAATTACCATAAATAAATAAATAACCATTGGTTTTACAACAGAGTTCATCACATTGCTGTTTTAATATGATTCCAGACTTCATTTCGCACGAGATAATATCTGCAAATTAAATATGTATTTTTACTGCACTTATAAATTTGCTAACCAGTAAACAACTAAATTTGCTTTTAATAAATAATAAAATTTCGTGAGTAATTTTTTGGAGTTACACTTCTTTCGGCGCTTTTAGTAGAGGGTAAAATTGAGAGCTGCGCAATAATAATAAAGTGAATTCATTTTATTGACTTTTCAGTGTGTAAAAATAATTTGATGTTGTTATAAATAAACTTAGGACCAATTTCTAGGAGACATTGTAGCTTGCGGTCAGCCCAGTCCTCACGCTGTAGTATATACGCAGTAATGGAATTAGACTAAAATGGAATTAAGTCAATGGAATTAGGCTGAAAATGTTTTGTATTCTGTCGATTTGTTTTTGAAAACCATAAAACGTTAATGATTGCTTCAATGAGGTACTAAAAAGTAAAATTGTACCATGATGTAATAATGTGCCAGTCCCCCCTCGGGCCCCCCGGCTCTCACTTATGCAGCACTTATTTATCCCTGTTCGAGATTCACTTGATCTGGGGGAAGACCGATCACGACCGCCGGCGGGAACGGACATGTTTACGACCGCTCTCTGCCGCCTTTGTGAACTTTTACGACCGACCGGCTTTGCTGCGCACCTGCATCGCACCTGCGCCGCACCTGCATATCGCCGTCTCGCTCGCACCCATTGTGTCGCGTACGCTACACAAACACAAACTGCACTTTTAAGTGCAATTGTTTCTATTCGAGGAAATCCACACTTTAGTGGTCGCTTGCCGGAAACCTCTCGGTGTCAACAGAAGGCAAGTGGGTGCGTGACCCAAGCGCCCCTCGGTTGCCTCCTGCAGAGGCAAACGATAGTACTTGGTCGGGCTCAGGAACCTTGGCCCTTGATAGAGTCATAGTCAAGCCCTGAGTGTCTCCTTCCCACCCTTCCGATCCTGCTACACATCCATCCCCGAGTGTCTGTTTGGGCGTAGCTAGGTATTTATACCGGCTGCGTTCTCTGCCTCGGGTTTGATAGGGACCTCCACGTAGGGCCCGGTAGGTTCTTTTCCTGCGAGTCATTACACCGTGACCCGCAGGTCCCTTTACACGGCTCGGGATAGCCGTTTAAATTCACTCGACTCTCCGGCAGGGAGGTTTAACTTCATCCCCGCCCGCCCAACCGCCACCGCCGGAATAGCACACAAAACTGAGCTCGAACGCTTCAAAGCGTTCGCAACGAGCTGGCATCCGTCGCTCTGGACGGACTACAATAGGGCCATCGCGGCCGAGCAACCCGCCGTCGTCGTCGCTCAGGGCACCGAGCCCACCAGCGACCCCGCCGCGCCACACGCGATGAACAAGAAGCCCGTCCCGCGCTCCCGCTCAACGGCACCCCGCGCTCACCGTCAAACGCCGTACAAACGGCCATCGTCGCGCTCACGTTCCCCAGGCATTCAAGCCACGACCCCAGCGCCCTCTGCGCTGCCGATAAATAACTCTTTCGCGTCGCTAGTTCCCGAAGCGGACACGCCGACGCTAGTAGCTACTAACAATAGCTACTCGCCCGCCAGTCCGGATCCCGAACCAGAGTCCAACGAAATGGACACGGCGATAGTCAAGGATAACGAGGGCTTCACTCTCGTACAAAAAAACAAGCCCGCCAAACGGGCCTCGCGTTCGCGCCCAGAGTCCCCGGAGACTCAGTCGAGACCCCAAAATGCGCAGCGAACCGGGCTGGATAGCCACGCCCCCCACTCCGCAGCGCCCTCAGCGCCTGCCGGTACCTTTGCCGGCAGAAAGGCGCGTCGCCCGCCCCCGTCACGGTCCAGAACAAGTCGGTCTGGACGAAACTCTCTGAAAAACTGAGAGATCTCCGAATTCACTACACCCAGGCCAGTAACACGGCCAACGGTATCCGCGTCCAAGTTTCCACCTCGGACGAACACCGTCAATTCACTAGGTTGCTCCGAGACAGCAACCTAGAATGCTTCACATACTCCCTGGAGGAAGAACGTCACCTCCGGGTTGTAATCCGCCGCATCCCGGAGGAAATCACACCCGAGGAGGTCAAAACTGACCTCTTAGCCAAGGCCCTCCCTATCCGCGAAGTGCACAGAATGCACGGCGGACAATCAAAACACAGACCTCTCGACATGGTCTTAGTCATCTTGGAACTGACCCCCGAGGGCAGAGCCATTTTTAATGTTAGGAAAGTGTGTGAGCTCTCCGGAATAGCCCACACAAGAACCGCAGTGTCACAACTGCCAGCTGTACGGTCATTCGGCACGCAACTGCCATCTCCGTCCCAGGTGCGTTAAGTGCCTCGGGGACCACGCGACGAGCGAGTGCACGCGCACTCGGGTGTCGGCTACCCCTCCGAGCTGCGTGCTATGCGGCAACGAAGGTCACCCCGCGAACTATCGCGGCTGCCCCCGTGCCCCGCGCCCTACGCGACACACCCCTCCTCAGAGGACACGTCCCGCCGTAGAACAGCCAAAGCCCCTGATCACGCCAAAGGCTTTCCCCAGCCTCCCGGGCGCCTCCAGCGCCCCGGTGGCAGCCGCCCCCGCGCCTCGCGCACCCCCCCGGCCATGCGAGCCCCTCAAGCAGCATGGGTCTCCACTCCCCGCCCTCAGCCTCCTAAGGCTCAGGCCCCCCCGCCAGTTAGCACGCGCCGCGGCGTTGACTACATGGTCATGCTCTTCCGCGAGCATGACCCTCAGGAAGTACTGGCATACGAACAGTGCGTCGCTGAGTACGGCCCTGGCGAATCCATCAGGCGTTTCCCCCTGATGACAGCGACGCTAATGCGCCTGGCCCGTGCCGGGAAATAGATATCGGTTATCAATGGCACGCATTAAGCCTAGAAGCCTCAACATATCTTTTTTAACGCGCGAAACCTCTTTCCACAACGGGACTTAGTATCCACCTTTCTTAGGGAACGGGAGATAGACGTGTTTCTAGTACAAGAAGACCCTAAGATAGCTAATTACAATATAGTCAGAAATGACCGTGCCACCCTAGGAGGCGGCACGCTCATCTACTACAAGCGTTCCCTCTATTGCATGCCAATAGACCCTCCCGCACTTACCAATATGGAAGTGTCCGTCTGTAGAATAGGCATGACTGGCCATCCGTCAATCACGCTTGTCTCTGCATATCTCTCCCCGAATAAAAGACTCCTTCAGTCTGATCTGGAGGCGCTATTTTCACTCGATCGATCAGTCATAATAGCAGGCGACCTCAATAGCGGTCACACCTTTTTCAACAACCCGCGCAACACCCGTACGGGGTTATACTCGAACTACTATGCGACGTGCTCGGCTTTGACGTCATAGCACCACTAGAGCCCACGCACTTTCAAGACAATTGTCAACCGACAGTACTTGATATAGCCCTCCTCAAAGGAGTCTCACTTCGGTTACGACTTATAGAAGTCGTACACGAACTAGACTCCGACCACCGCCCGGTTATCTTACAATTCGGGCAACCGTTCGACCCCAGTCCGCCAAAAGTCAAAGTAGTTGACTACGCGATCTTAAATCTCTACCTATCCGATAACGCGACCCCGTCCAGCCTAGCTAGGATCCCCGACGTATTAGAGTCAAAAGCAGACGCCGACTTAGCCATCGATTCCCTGGTCGACTACCTCCAAACCGGTGTAAGGGAGGCCTCGAGAGAGGTGCAAGCGGCGAACGAACGCCGTTTTATACTCCCCCCCGGCTTACGAGCGTTAATCACGGAAAAGAACGCCGCGACACGTGCACATGATTCTTATCTGACGAGGGATAACACCCGTAGGTTACGACAACTTCATAGAGAGGTTAGAACTCGCATCGGAGAGTTCAGAGGTCACCGGTGGAATAACCTCTTAGAGGGTCTCAAGCCGTCCCATCTGGCTTACTGGAACCTCGCCCGCTCTCTGAAGTTAGAAGCTTCCGCCCAGATGCCGCCCCTCGAAAGGGGCCCGATCTCCCACTCGCGTTCGATAGCGACGATAAGGCAGAATGCCTTGCCGCAAGCTTGGAGAGCCAGTGCTCCCCAAACTGCGACAACGTAGACACTGCCCACATCGAAACTATCAAGACCGCCGTTCAGGAACTCACGTTGATTCCCCCCGCGGAAACGTTAACCCCGGTCACGCCAGATGAGGTCTGTTCTATCATCAAAGCATGATAGTAGATAGATTGGACTCGGTCACGCCTGAGGAAGTTATGTCAACCATTAAAGGCCTTAAGCCTAGAAAATCACCTGGTCCCGACGGTATCAGGAATGAAGTACTCAAACTTCTTCCTGATCACCTCATAGCTCTTTTGGTCTGCATCTTCAATGCAGCCATAGCCCACTGCTATTTTCCAGCCGTCTGGAAAAAAGCTATAGTTATAGGTATTCGCAAGCCCGGCAAAAAAGCTTCACTTCCCGATAGCTATCGACCGATCAGTCTCCTTAACACATTAGGAAAAGTCTATGAGCGGCTCCTTCTGAACCGGCTCCAGTCAGTACTCACAGACAAAAATCTTTTACCACCTGAGCAGTTTGGTTTTCGTGCCAAACACTCTTGTACCCACCAAGTGCACCGCCTCACGGAGCACATTCTTCAAAATTTCAACCGCGATCCAACACCTCGTCCTACACTTGCGGTCTTCTTCGACGTCGCCAAGGCCTTCGATAAGGTCTGGCACGCCGGTTTAGTCCACAAGCTTTTGGAACTTCAAATCCCGGATAGATTAGTTAAAATCATACACGCGTACCTCTCTGACCGGACCTTCTGCTACCGAGTAGAGGGTGCTCACTCTGAGCCTCATCCCATACGCTCAGGTGTTCCCCAGGGTTCCATTCTGGCGCCCTCTCTATTCAACTTATATATCAGTGACCTCCCTCGCCTCCCCGAGGTAGAGGTAGGTTCCTACGCTGATGACACAGTCCTGTTTAGTTCCTCGTGGAACAGACAAGCCCTCAGGCTACGAGTCCAAAAAGCCGTAGATAAGCTAGGCGAATGGTTCCGTAGATGGCGCATAGGAATTAACCCCGATAAGAGTAGCGCTATCCTCTTTCATCCCACTCAAAGATTAGTTAAAATTCCCGCTATCAAACTATTTAATGTGGCTATCCCGTGGGCCAACCAGATCAAATATCTGGGTGTCACACTGGATAAACACCTAAATTTCAAGGCACATATCGATAGAGTGCGAAGGAAAGCCGGTATGGTCTCAAGCCGCCAGCACCCTCTCGTGTGCTCGAAGAGCAAAATGTCCCTCAGACATAAGCTCACGCTCTACAAAACTTGTATCAGACCGATCCTAACTTATAGTTCCCCAGTCTTTGCTCACATAAGTAAATTCACCCTCAATAAGTTACAAATAGTTCAGAACCGCTTTCTCAGAAGGGCGGTCGGTGCCCCTTGGTTCGCTCGGAACGTAGATCTCCATAAAGATATGGAAATACCTTCGATCGAATCATTTATAAAGTCCCTATCAAATAATTATTTTGAAAAAGCGTCGAACCATTCGAACCAGCTAGTAGTGGCAGCCGCATCTCAGAACCCGAATCCAGACATCCGAATGTCTAACAAATATAGACGCCCGCGCGACATTTTATCTGACCCCGATGATAAAATCACGGAAGCGAACGCGATTTTCCCGCCCGTATCTAATAACCAAGCGTGTTTGCGCCCACGCCCGCGTAATCACCGCTCGCTCCGCAGGGGGCGGGCGGCAAACTTCGCTCCCGCACACATATCTCGACCGCCTTCTCCTGCAGCGACTTGAGCCTAGGTCCGTTCCCCCGCTAGGGAGCCCTCAAGCCAGCTGCTCGCGCGATACAGTGACACTGCAATCACTAGCTACCGACATACATTCATTACACTGTACATGCACTACACTCAGGTACATAGGTCTTATAAGGGACCTTTTTTTTTCTTTTTTTTGTGGTTAGTTAGCCTTAGAAAATTTTTCAGATTACTAAATACATGTACGCGTGTCTCTTCCTCCCTCCCAGGAGGCAAGAGACATGCATACATGTATAGTTAGTTAGCTCAAATTCGCGTAGGAATTTAGCTAGGTCGCGTATGTTGCAAAAACGGCAACAGCTCAAGCCGAGGTTCGGCCATTTTGGCACCCTTGCGCATGTTGCCCAAAACTTGAGTGCTGAGTGCCTTAAGCGCTCGCCAACAAGTCCGGTGAAACTGTTAAGGCCCCCGGGCCAACAGCATAGTCAGTTCGAAAAAGAAAAAAAAAAAAAAAAAAAAAAAAAAGCCTCACGGAGCACATCACGAGTAACTTCGCCAAGAGCAATATCGCTCCCGCCCGCACGCTTGCGGTCTTTTTCGACGTAGCCAAGGCTTTCGATAAGGTCTGGCACGCCGGACTGGTCCACAAGCTTCACCATTTAGAAGTCCCGGATAGGTTAGTACATTTAGTCCGCGATTACCTAAGCGACCGCACCTTCCACTACCGAGTGGAAGGAGTACTCTCCACCGCACGTCCCATTCGTTCAGGCGTCCCGCAAGGCTCCATTCTGGCACCTTGCTTATTCAATTTGTACGTCAGCGACCTCCCGAAACCCCCCGAGGTCGAGGTAGGGCTCTACGCTGACGACACAGTCATATACGCGTCAAATAGGAACAGATCTTTTCTCGCTCACAAAATACAACGCGCCGTAACCACTCTCGGAGAGTGGTTTCGAACGTGGCGTATAGCTATTAATCCGGTTAAGAGCGCCGCGATTATGTTCGAACCGACTACATGCAAATTACCACGCACGGTAGGACCTCTAACATTATTCGGTAGAAATATCCCTTGGGCCACCAAGACAAAATATCTGGGTGTCATCCTTGACTCGAAGCTTAACTTCAACCCACACGCCACTAGAGTCCGGAATAGGGCCATTTGGGTCCTTTCCCGTTTACGACCCTTGCTCAGTTCGGTAAGCAAAATGTCCATAAGACATAAGCTTACACTGTACAAGATATGCGTCCGTCCGATCTTGACATATAGTTGCGCCGCGTTCGCACATATGTCCAATCACAACTTTGCCCGCTTGCAAAGTGTACAAAATCGATTCCTCCGTCGCCTGCTTGCCCCTCCAGCCTTCGTTAGGAACATGGACCTACACAGGGACATGAGGCTTCCCTCGTTAGAAGCCTATGTGAAATATCTCGCTAGGAGATACTTCGATAGCGCATCGAACCATCCAAACCCGCTTGTAAAGTCCTTTGTGAACTACACGCCTAACCACACGATACCCGTTTTCCAACGTTACAAACGCCGTCCGCGAAATCTCTTTGTCGATCCCGACGACGACATAGAGAAAGCTAACAAATTCTACGCGTCCGCTCCCACAACATATGCGTGCTCGCGCCCACGCCCGCGAAACCACCGTTCCCTCCGCAGGGGACGTACGGTTAACTTCGCGCCCGCACACCCGCCACGACCACCCTCCTCTGCGGCAACTCAAGCCTAGGTCCGATCCATCGGCATGGAGCCCTTGAGCCAAGCAGCCGCTCGCGCGATACAAGTGACTGTACAATCACTAGCTTTCACAGCCATACATGACACTGCATTATACACACATGCACAACACACATAGGTACATAGGTTCTGTAAGGGACCTTTTTTTTTCTTTTTTTGCCTAGTTAGAGTAGACAAAAATTTCAGACCACTAAATACACATACACATGTTCCTTCCCTCCTCCCAGGGGGCAGAAACATGTATATATGTATAGTTAGTTTAGATCGAATTACGAATAGGGAATTAGTCAGATCGCGACTTAATTGCATACGCGCAACAGTCCGAGCCGATGTCCGGCCACTTTGGCGCCCTCGGATGTTGTTGCTTAGCTTTCGTGGCTGAGTGCCCTAAGCGCTCGCCCCCAAGCCCGGTAAAGCTGTAAAAGCCGTAAAGGCTCCAGGGCCCCTCAGGCTAACAGTGTAGTCAGTACGAAAAAAAAAAAAAATATCACTTGATCTATTTTATTTCAGCATCGGTGACGTTGTAGTGCGAGCCGTCCCCCCGCCCCCGCCGCCGCTCGCACCTCCGCCCCTACCCCTGTCGCCGCCAGTACCTGAGCACATAGTGTGTGTGCCTCCGAAACTTGATTTCATTAACTTTATCGTCGGTCGAGTGCACGCGGTACGTCTGCTCCCTTTATTCTCCTGTTTTTATTTATAGTCTGATGGATATACTTTATTTTTTTACTTTGCTGTTATGATTCATCCACGTTACACACAACTCTAGAACGAATCACGTATGTATGTCAGGAATGCCTGTTGCAGAAGTTTTAGCGGCTGTCGTTAATCTGAGAAAACTAAGTAAAATTATAATTATGTTAAATTTCCAGCAAAGCATCCGGCTGGTGAACGTGTCGAAGCTGGAAGTACGTCTGTCCGTGCGGCCGCCGCGCTCTGCCGAGCTGCTCGTAGAGGTCAGTACGTGCGCAGTACGTCCTGTTCTATCAGCTGCACTTTGATATCACACATTCCATTTAGTATTTAAAAATTATCTCGAACTAGTTATCAAGTCAAAGATATTCGGGTACGTAAGGAACTAAATGGTTATAATAAATCAAACAATAACAAATTCACTGCAGAAGGGCCCAACGATACATGCCTTTCTTCCGCCTTTAATATCACCAAGTTGAATATTCGGAGACCGCGGCAGTTAATATGGATTGGAACCCTGCAATGAGTATGAGCTTACAGTCAAAGAAAACATTCTGTTCATATCATAACAAGATGGTAGGTTATTGTCCAATGGCTGCCTGGCTAGGCCGCTTTAGCTATAGCTAGACCGCTGTAAGCACGACCCTTCCTGATGTTTGCGGGACGCGGGAGGGGAACAAACTGACCAATGGGTTAGTATGTTGCCGGCTGCCGGCAGCAATAGACGTTTGTATATTTCAATAGCGCGATTTTGTTTTCGTGATTACTACACACATTTTATCTAGATGAAATTACCGACGCTGCGTTTAAAATTATCAATCAAAAGTAATGATTTTTAATGTAGCAAACTGTTTCAAAAAAAGAAAGATGAATTAGCGTTTCCTGGTGGTTTTTTATTGTGTATTGATTCGAAATATTCTTTTTAAGGATGAAAACTAGAGAGGTGTCGTGGGACACCTGGTAGGAATGAAGTTCCTTTCCGTATATAGTGTTACGCCCGTGGGTAGTAAAATGCCGCAGTGTTTCACGAAATAAATTTATTCGTACTCAAAGAAATACAAATTATAACAAAACAAAACAAACTCATAAAACGCTCACCGAATGTACTGGCAGAATTAACCTTCATGTACTCACAGAATAAGCCTGTATGTGCCTTTTGTAGTTTTTCTTTTATTTCGCCATCGTTATTGTGACCCACGTCATCGCTTTTAAAACGTGACGAACGTTTGATTTCTAGCCCATTGTTTTATTGACAGTTGTAGCGATATGATGTTGTAGATGAAGATTTTAATGTAAATAAAGCTATTGCAGCGGCTACAATAGTTTTGTTAAGAATAATCAAAAAGTTATTGTGTCAAAGTCGTTCGGATGATATTAAAGATTGTAATGAACGTTTATTGAAATACACCGACAGATGGCGTGAGTCCGCACTTCCCGCAGACGCATAGCAACATTATCGAAAATTGAAAGTAATAAGAAATAAGTAACGATATTTCAATATAGTGAGATTGGAATAAGTTTCATGGGATTTTGTGCGAGTAAAATAAACTAAATATGATCTTGAATCTGATATTGCGAGGTTTAATTGTGGATTGTGCACGACACGGGGTAAGTGATAGTTACAAAACAACAAATATGTTACTTTGTAAATTAGTCATATCTATGGAATAATTCAAGGACGTAAATTCTATTGCAGTTTTCGGAAACGCCCATTACCCTTAGGGAGAAGGGCTACCACGGCCATATTCCGGGATATTTTCATCCAGCATATTGATATTTAGGCCGCCTTCTTTTTTCATATTCTGTCAGGTATGTCCTTAAATGCCCTTGGGAGGTGTTCATTATCGGGAATTATAAGCTTTTATATTTTATGCTACCTTTGTGACAATAAATTAGTTGTTAATTTTCATCGGAGATCGAAGCTACTAGGTTAAGGTTTCAAAGGTATTTTGTATTTATTATTGTAATTAAACAACATCTATTAATCAGGTCTGTACATCTCATTCTCCCTCCACACACGAACCCGAATCACTAAAAGATGTCATAAAATTGCCATTGAAAAGAGAAAACGCATGACGAAGTAGTATTTTACTTACCATTTAAACAAGACAACAATATAATTTATATTAAAGTATTTTATCCATTCACACCCGCCGCCCCGCGTCCCGTTAACATTAAGGATTGTCGTGCTTATAGCGGTCGGGCGATAGGCACCACTCTCAAGTACCTATATGTTTGTTCCGGAAATTACATTTGAGAACCAATCCCTCTAATTAGCGTATTACCATTAATAACGCACAAAGTAAATATATGTAGGCTGTAAACTTTTGTATTCGTGAAAAGCATTTCAAGTTTTAAATAATGTCCCATGTCAAATTTCCCTTATTTGTTTAATGCGTTATCGAGACGATACTCTGCATATATTACGGTGGTTACCTGTGGCACATTAGTAGGAATATTCTGACCGCAAACACAGACTTGGAAACTAGCTGAAATCTATTGTTTTATATTTTATGAAAATTACAAGAACAATCGTAATTTTAATTGACAGACAAATTTAAATTGCAATGACAACTTAACAAGTGATCGCTGTAACCAAAGAGAATTTATTCTAGCATCGAACATCACATGAGTAGGTGTAAGTAGTCGAGTGGTGGTGTGATTGTGTGGGGGTTGTCCAGTGCAGGTGGTGAGCTCGCGCGGACTGTGCGTCACGTCCGGCGCGGCCGCTCGCCTGCGCGTACACTTCCGGCCGCAGGACGTGCGCGCGCTGCACGACTGTCTGCTCGTGCGCGTCTCCACCGGCGGGGAGCTCTGTCTGCCCATCCACTGCTACATGCAGCCGCCTCTGCTCCACAGTTAGTATTATCTTCATAGATCCGACTCCATACAAAATAATAAGAAAATCGGAGCGAAATCGATGTCTCTAATCTTGCAACGAACCTTTATAAAACTTCTGTGAAACAAAAGTAGCATTGTAGTTAACAATTTGTAGTTGTTACCAGGCTAGCTGGTGGGACACCTTTTAATTGAAAATCTATTGCCAAGGATGTATCATGATATTTCGACAGCCCCATTTGATGGCGAATCTCCTTTTAATGCCCAACGTGTGTCCAATTACTAATTACATCTAAGAGTGGATAAAATGAGTGTTGATTTCTAGTACTTGTCCCGAGTGTGACCTCATCGGTGTTATCGTGTAGTCCGGAGGACGCAGACACTTGCCAGGCGAGGTCCCGCGGCTGCGACGTGCTGGAGCTGGGCGCCATGCTGCTCGGTGACGAGCACCGTGCGGAGGTTATCTTCCACTGCAAATCCGATCATGTCTCGTTCTTTCTGCTCACCGAGGAGGATTGGCTCTCGTCCTGTATTAATGTTGAGTATTACCCATTACTAACAGATTGTCTATGCTGTCATTGTGTCATTATGTTTTAAGTGGAGCTGGTCTAGTTAATGAGCTAATGAGACGTGGTGATAGAGCGTGAGTGCGGAGGGTGCAGTGGTGAGCGGTACGCTGAGCATCTCACCGGCGTGGTGGAGGGGCGGAGGGACGGTGAGGGCGCAGTGCAGATGGCGCGCGCCTCGCCCCGGACTGCAGGTGGCGCTGTTCCGGCTCGTGTGCTCGACAGGGATCACGCGGCCGCTGCACGTGCTGGCCGACGCGCTGCTCTATCGCCCGGACCACCTCACGCTGCTGGTCAGTCAGCCCTGTCCACCATCGCGTGTTTATGAAATCTTAAAATGAAACCCGAATAAATCAGCTGATTGTTAAATACTGACTGAAAACATTGAGTACTGATAAAATATAAATGATTAATTTCACCCACACAACCGAACACAGCATATCTTCAATTAAGTACTGACGTAAATATCATTGAAGTATCAGTACCGACATTAACGTGTGAGAAACGACGTGGTGGATGCTCGCGTCAGCTCCAAGCGCCTTGTCTTCAGACACTGTATTGCAGAACAATATTTATTTTTCGTCTAAAGATGATATCTTTACGTTCATATAGAAATAAAAACCAATCAAATAATCATTGAAAGATCGAGTATTTATATCTTACAGTCATATCGTGTGCGACACGACGATTAATTCATAATAATATCTGGGCGACCGAGCATCGCTCGGTGTCCTGCAAAAAATCTATCTAGATAACCTGAAAAGTATAAGATTATCTAAATAAAATTTTTGATGCAAATCATTATAGCAGTTTCCGTGAATTCATATCATATATACAAGAATTGCTCACTTAACAGTATTACATAACATTTATTTTCTACATTATATTAGTATAAGCTATTTACCTTTTTGTACTAATGTATTCTAATAATTGGCATGTAACAAAAGTTAATTGTGAACTTATCGATTTACGGTCATAAAAAATGTACAGAAAAAAAAAATTACGGACATAATATAATTTTTTTTAAGATAACAAAAACAATTATGCGACATTTATTAGTAAGTTCCATAACTATACCAAATAATAAATGAACAGAAAACTCGTGAAATTAGATTTTTTATAAGCGTTTTTTCCAAGATCGTTTAGGTATTTTTAAGTGAACACGTGAGTTAAAAAGACACAAATAATATAAATAAACAACTGGTTCTTTTGGTCTAACCTTAAACCAAACACTCATTGGCTTCGTGTTGCTTAACAACGCCATCTGCTGGAGTAGCTTTAGAGTTGTTGTGTCGTTAAAGCAATTAGTTGCTCCCAATTAAAAAAAAGTATTACTATTTACCAATAGATGTCGGGAAGAGTAATATTTTTCTGGTTATTGTTTAAGTTGATTATAGAAAACACGAATTCATTTTCATTTTCTGAAAATGAATCAGATCTAGGTCGATTTATCGTCCCCGAAACCCCCTTGGTCGTTCCCACGCGAATCTGAGAACGACCTGTGATGCGAAGCTAAAAGGCGAAGTATAAAAATGCGATAATATCCAGCGAAAGTATGTAACGTTTAAAATGTCATGCCAACTCACCGGTTCTGCGTTCTGTGGTACTTGGTGGTCGGCGCCGACCAGGGCTTGAAGTATATGTATGCACCTTCACTTAAACTGGCTCAACAGTGGTCGATACTGGAGCGTGTGGCTGTGGTGGAATATCCGAAAACGAGAGAGTTTGCACCGTGCGGACGCGACAGTGCTTCAACGAGAGTTCGACGCGAGTGTCCGAGAGTGGCAATGACAAAACGTAAAACTACCCTGCTGGATAATATAATTATTCGCGACGAGAGAAAAAAAAAAAAATTACAGCTACCTACTTTAACGCGACAGATTTAAATTGCGCGGCTGCAACACCCCTGTTGAGACTGCACTGTGCTCACCGTGGCTGTTGGCGTACAGAATACTCACTTTTCTGTGCCATTCTAAAAGGAATTAATTTAAATCAGTTTTACTATAGGCATTTAAAATTATTATTTCACTTTATTTCATCCGGTATTTTATTTAGAAAATAATAATAATCAAAATATACTTAGCTCTTTATGAAAAATCAAACAATACATTTAAATAAAGCAATAAATAGTTGATCATCGCATCGTTGACGACGTGTAGAGCGGTGACATACCGTCGCGTCGCGTCGCGTCACGTTACTAGCGACACAAGAGAACTCCGTTAACAACCTCTTACTTTCTGAAGTGTCTCATAAGCCGTTTGCGGATCCTTTTGTGGATCACGTACATGCGTCTTTACGGTCTCGTCTCGTTCAATATTCATATATGTATACAGCCGTAAAACAGTGATATGAAAACGCTTTACTTGAATCCTCTGAGAATATAAACTGTTTTCCGTTAACATACGAACAGCCATTTAGCTGCTTTCATCGCTATGTACATGCATCACGATTGTAATAGATTTGCTGTTTTTCATATTTTGTGTTATGTTATTTTTATGATATAAACAATATTATAATAATATTTTATTATATAAACAATATGAATACGTCATAGTCCAATGTCTCACAGCGCTTTAACTTTGTTCTAACGATCAATACAAAGACCAAACATAAATGTTTATAACTGCAGAGCTCGCTGAGGTTAGGTTATTAGTTGCTTGACAAGTGATGTTGAACACAGGCTCATGAGAGAGACTACGACATCTGCAGCGACAGTGATCCCGGCTGCGAGTACTACGTCCACCTCGGCGCCGCGTTCCCGGGGCGAGCTCTCGCGGCCACTGTGCAACTGTTCAACCACAGGTCTGTTGTCTGCAATGTACGAGTACTGCTGACGCTGATTCACTCAATTCATATTAACTATGTTTTACATAATTCCAAACACTATTGTTACTTTTACAAACAAAACATTAAAACTTCTGCTCGATATAATATTTTCATTGTACAAAATATCTTCTACGAGTTTAGAGCTAATACTATTTTAAAACTTCTAACAAGGGGGATTACTCCAGTATCCAATCTATTTTTCTTTTCTGCGACAGAAGCAAGTTACTGCTTTATAACCCAATTTCCTAACCTAGTTTCGTTGAGTGGAGCCGAACCGAGTTACGTTTGCGATTTAGAAAATAGAATTTCTGAACTAGCGATACCACATCCTTTACTTTAGTACTAATGTTAATGCAATATTATTAATATTTTCCTGAGAATAGCATTAAATTTGCTTGTTTACCGTTTGTTACCTCTAGTCCGGTCGCCTACACGTATTGCTGGAACGAACGCCCGTGGGGCGTCTGCTCCTGTTGGATGGAAGAATCATTCGGATCAGAACACAATAGTGATCGGCTCTGCATTGGGGCATTGGAAACTCGGGACAACATGAAAGAAGTATAATATAAATATCGTTTTTTTGTTTGATCTTAAAGCACATATAAGATTTAAAACAAAATTACAGGGAATCTATATGAATAAAGCCGAAGCAAGAGGTCTGGTGCGCGTTGAACCTGCTAAAGGAGAGATGACGCCGAGGTCGTCGTGCGCGCTTCACGTCTGCGCTCCGGATGTCGGCACAAGCGTCGGGCTACATCGAGCTGTTATTATGTAAATACATACAAGAATCTCTGCTATACATATAAAACTTCACGTCTCTCTGTCTGTCTTTCTGTTTATGTTCTTTTCAAGCAAATACTAGCATCATGGTGAACGAATTCGGAAACAAGAAGCATTTGGGGCGCTTAAATAGCTTACGCTGAGGAAACCATACGAGATATAGCAAAATGAATGTGATACATAATTATAGATATTAAGAAGATCTATTAAAAAGTCAGGGATAGCATATATCTATCTTCTAAGGATCACCCATAATAAACATTTTCGTCTTCCTTATTATGAGCGGAGACAACACGAATCGCACGTGCGCTCGACCGACGGCATTCTGTAGTCCACGCGACCGTAGCCGCGGGCACAGCTACTACTCTATAATTTCAATGTTTCCAAATGTTCATTCTAGCACTGGTTTTGCAGGTTTATCAATACTTTTCTACTTGATAAATTCTATTAATACCCTTCTTATTTAACTGATATAACAAACGTGGGACCGCTTTTTTTGAACAACATAAACTAATTTATGAAATACAAAAATTTGCTTGCTAGAGAGTGCTAGGGAGTACAGTTATCAAATATTTTTGTTTTAATCTCAGGTTTGTATTGAAGAATATGCCAAAGGACAGCTTTCCTTCTGATTTCGATCCTATGATCATAAATTGTACAACTGTGGAGTCAGAACCGACGCCTGGCGATCAGGTTCTATATTCATTCTTATTATATACTGAAAACCTAACAAGAGCTCCTTCATTATTTTGGTGTGAATTTGAGGTTTTTTTGTTGTTTTTTATTAAAATTAAATCTGAATTCACTTAAACATTGAACAACAATTACTAAAATTTGATGTTATCATGTATATTTGATGGTGCTCGTGTTTAACAAACATTCAATTATAACTGTTTATTTTGAAATCATCTCGCGACGTTTCAGTGTTCGCTGCACTCCCTTATTTAATAACAACAAGTTATATAATAAGCTTAATGAATTACGAAGTTACTTCGCCAAGTGCTCCGCGACATCATTGACTTTTATTTATTATATAAACTTTACAACAATTACTTTTAGAATTCACAATTAAAACAAGTACCCTAAAGTGGCGCGTTTCTTTTTCTTATGTAGGTTATTTTTTTATTATTTAGAACACTAACTTCAGGAACAACCCACAAGAAAATATTTCTAAATATATTTTTATATTCTATATACTCGTAATTATAAATAGGTTGTCAAGTGTTTGTGTTCTCAGAGCTACACAACTACGCGTGAGGTATGCGATCTGGTTTGCTTTCAACTGGAGGTCTGGTGGGAGGTGGTGCCCGTCCGTTTCGTACTGGACCCTCCTGTGCTCCCGCTCTTCCATTCTCTACGGTACTATTTATCATAAACTTTAAAATACTTCATTTTATCCATCTTAAATCGTCTCACTGCAGAACATACAGCCAGTCGTCCCTTTAATTGATCTATTTAATTAGAACTTATCAACTAACTGTATAACAGGTGATAGTTAGGCACTGAGACACAATGCCTACAGAAAGCGTTAAAGCTGTGCTATCTCAGGTATCTCAGTGATATTCTTTTATCCCTATTATCTAATAAAATTAAATGCTCATAATTTATTTTAACGTCAGAGTGCAGCAGGTGGAAGTGGTGGTGCACGGCGTCCAACTGTTTGGATGCGAGTCGATCCGAGGCGCGTGGTCACTGCCCGAGCGCATCGTCCGTCCCCCGGCCCCCGCGGCTGCCGACCTCACACCCGCGCACTCCTTGCCCTTCAGGATACAGCTTCAGCTACCGACATTGCCGCAACACGGCGTTCAACAAGACATCATAACGTGAGTCACTTTTACATGATGAAGGAAACGAGTGAACTAGCTAGCAGGAATCATGGAACAGGTTTATTCCAAGTGGAGGAGCTTCGTGTGTGGTTGATATACATGTAATGTTGAAACAACGGAACATATCCGCAAAAGGTAATAATATACACAAAAAATTCCAAGAAATGTATTTTTGTTGTATTATCGGAAAGAAAATATATGTTCCATGTTGATAGCTGTTTATCATTATATAGCTAAAATGAAGAAACGGAATCCTTACAGGATTATTTTGTTATCTCTCTGTCTTTAACTGTGTCTGAAGGTTTTTTTTTTCAAAAACGGCTTGAGG
This sequence comes from Saturnia pavonia, assembly GCA_947532125.1. Taxonomy (NCBI): domain Eukaryota; kingdom Metazoa; phylum Arthropoda; class Insecta; order Lepidoptera; family Saturniidae; genus Saturnia; species Saturnia pavonia. Next base: position 17,524,461 of record OX383906.1, read on the forward strand.
TATAAGTTGAAATAAATATTTAAAATTAAGACCTATGGACATTTGTGTAAGTGTAAATCATATTTATTTTCTGGTTAACGCAATAAAAGGATACGGCCCTCTACAATAAAAGTACCACTCACTGATCGATTATCAAAACCTCAAAGGTACTTACTTCCCGATGATTTACAGATTTGATACCACATTTGATCTTCCTTTTAACATAAGTCAAGGAATAAATACAAAAATAATGAACTTCAAACTTCGAACTTTTAGGCTGGCGTCATTACGCGTCGGATACATTGGTAATGTACAAACAATATCTATATAAAACATGTAACAGCACGGAGCCCTCGGGACGCGAGCTCTACGCAATATTTGTACGATTGGTTTTTTTTTCGTGAGCCAATGTTATGTAGTAAGATAAAATATACGGTATACAAATATCCGAAACAAGAACTCTTTCCCGTTGTACAGAATTTTATTGATTCATAAGTTTACTATGGACCTATTGGGACCGGCGCGGCGGCGGCGGCGGCGGCGCGTTCTGACTAAAGCTCAAAGTAAAATGGAAATTATATTTTTTCATGCGTTTATATTATTCTGGTGAGTCCCGAGACAGTTTGTACAGAAATGTTCCCGCCCCAGAGCTCGAGGCTACCGAAGTTGCCCCTTTATTAAAGAAAACTGAAGCTCTGTGAACGTTTTTAAAACAATATTGAGATTTTCGCAATTTCCTTTGACTGGCCGAGGGGCTCCAAACACAATGAAATCATATTTACAGAATATTCTATCCACCATTAGTCACATGGAGTTTATTGTTTTGTTTACTTCTTTATGGCTTCAGGATGCAAAAGTTGCAGAGTTACTGGTTCTGTGTAACATCTCAGAAATATATTAATTTTATAGTTATATACTCGGCGTTCAGACTACAGTCTGAAACTTGTCTTATTATGACATCCATATTGATAAAAGAGATTACAGAGTATTTAGAGAAACTATTAATAATATTCCATACAAACTACATCATGTCACTAGAATCCGCAAGATTACATTCAGTTACATTTACTATACCTAGCATGCATTTACAAGGGGAACGCGGTATGAAGAATCTAACTTAGCTTTCATATTTGTTTTCTTTGTCTGAGTATTACATTTTATATGCAATTTAATCTCTGTGATTTTAAATGACGATAAGTTTCAGCTTGACGTAGACATGGATTGTCCCGACGATGAGTGTACAGTGTACAAGTACATAGCAGGATAATTCAACAAATATTATTGCATATTGTAGATAGGAAATTACCATAGTTGGAAAAATCAACACTGGAACTTCGGCATAAAGCAAAAAAGAGACCAAACAATATTATATATATATGCAAAACTGGTCTCCAAGTAAATAAAGACAAAGAAGGAAGAAGATGAAAAAACTTGTGCTGTCGGAGGAGCCCCGCAGGAACGACCTTACTAAAACATAAATACAAAATAAGCAAAATGTTATTATAAACGAAGATAGCAACAAATCGCCGGGTCGCCGGTTGGACGAGATCCGCGCCTACATTCAATCACTTCATTCGATCTTGCTGACTTGACTCAGCAAAAGGTACTGGTGAGTATTTGGTGGACCAGTGCTGGAGTCATACACTAAAGATTCGTAACATCTGGCCAGACGATAACAGCAGATCTGTATTGTCAACAATTGCGAACCATGATGGAATAGCTAGCCGTTAAACAACCGAGACTGGTCAATCTCTCTAGCCCGCTGCTGCTTGAAGACAACGCTAGACCTCATACTTCACAACAGACGGTCACTTAATTAGAGGAACTGCGGTTGGAATGTCTCCGACACCCTCCCTACTCCCCGGACCTTTCTCCAACAGATTACCACTTTTTTCGTAATTTGGGCAACTTCTTGCAAGGATAAAAAAATCATTTCCGATGAGACTGTCTAAATTGCCTTCAAAGATTTTATTGATTCTCGCTCCTACAATTTTTTCAGCAATTGAACCAATGAACTGGGTCGCGACCACCATGTATGAGGTGTAAAGCCCGTCATAGGGGGTGTAAGGGGCGTCAAATAACATCTATAGCACTGAGACGCCCAAGCCAACCTCACCTGCACGTGGTGCACCCTGCTGAGCAACGGACGAGGTAATGGCGATAGCGGGGTGGTAGGGTTTTTTTTTGCCCAACTGGGTCGCGACCACCATGTATGAGGTGTAAAGCCCGTCATAGTGACTCGCTTTGGCCAGTCGCGTTTCGGGATCAGCCTGTGCATATCCAGTTAACGAGTGACTTTCGGCTTGGCACGGATGCTGGTGGGATTCTCCAATGGCTCATTGCCTGGGGGGGCTGCATTGACCCGGCGGCCAGGGAGACCCGTAGAAACGGTTTTCCTGCTGGCCGCCCGCGGTATAGTACAGAGGCCCAATCATGGATAACCACCATGACAGGCTGCCTCACCATGCCGCGAATAATCTCGGGTAGGCTCGTCGTGCCGGTTGGTGACCGGATTGGGGTCCCGGCGACCTATTCCGGGAGGGTACGGGGGCCCTTCCGTTCGCCGGATCAGTGTATTTCTCTCATGTACTATAGGGAGTCGGCGAATCACGCTGGTTATCTCAATGCTCAGTTGAAGGTCACTCGCTCTTCACGTTATCTTCCTTCTTCCTTAAAACCCAATGGCAGCGCAAAAAAAGCAAGCCGGTTCGACAGCGGTGTACAACCCCCATGCCGCATTTACGGTGGAGTTCGCTAACATCCGTGGACTCCACTCCAACTTAAATGCCGTCCACCAACACCTTGAGACGGTTCAGCCTGCTATGCTCTTCTTGACGGAGACTCAGATCCGCCGTCCGGCCGATACATCTTACTTACACTACCCCGGCTACCTGCTTGAGGAGAACTTTCAAGCAAAAGCCGGAGTATGTGTGTATGTACGGTCAGACGCGTGTTGTCGCCGTCTGCGCTGCAAGGAGGACCCTTCCTTCTCCGTCCTCTGGGTACACGTAGACCTGGGCACTCAAAGCCGAATCTACGTGTGCCTCTACAGATCCCATAACGGGGATGACGAGACTACTCGGCTCTTTGAGTATTTGAGCAAGGCAATAGATGATGCACAGGAGCAGTTTCCTACTGCGGAACTGGTTGCCTTGGGGGACTTTAACGCACACCACGAATCGTGGTTGGGTTCCTCCAAGACAGACCATGCAGGACGAACTGCCCATGCATTCGCTCTAACTCATGACCTGACACAACTGGTAGTCCAGCCCACCCGGATTCCCGATGTTGACGGTCATGCGCCCTCTTTGCTGGACCTTCTGTTGACGAGCCATCCAACTGGGTATGTTGTGTCAGTTAATGCGCCCTTGGGCACATCGGACCACTGCCTGGTTATGACGTCTGTGCCACGCGCTCCGCCTCCACCCTGCGTAAGGATTAGGCGTAAAGTTTGGCACTATTCGTCAGCAGATTGGGATGGAATGCGGGATTATTTTGCATCCATCCCTTGGCGGCAGCGCTGCTTTGATGGGAAAGATCCTTCAGCGATTGCTGAAGCAATTGCAGGCGAGATTGGAATCGCAATGGAATATTATATTCCTTCTTCCGATATCGTGTGTAATCGCAGAGGACACTCTTGGTACAATCGCGATTGCGCTGATGCTGTAAGTCAGAAGCAAGTTGCGTATCGTGATTGGGCCAGGGGTCGCGCACACAAGGATCCCAATATAAAGTCCCTAAAATCAGCGTACAACTCTGCCACCAAGGCCTGTAAGAGGGCCTACATTAGAGCGGATGCCGAGCGCATTGCACGGATAGGTCATGATCTCATAGGTCAACCGGCTAATAGTCGAGTTTACTGGAGTCTGGCCAAAGCCGTGCAAGCTAATTTCTGTCGTCCAGCATTGCCCCCGCTGAGGTACTCTGATGGATCACTGGCTCACGAGCCGCAAGAGAAAGCAACTTTACTTGCCAATCTCTTTGCAGCTAATTCCCGGCTCGATGATCGCAACGCACAACCGCCTATAATTCCCAGTTGCGGTGTCACAATGTCTGAGTTACGATTTAGGCAATGTGACGTGCTTAGAGAATTGCGATCGCTCGATGTTCGGAAGTCCAGTGGTCCGGACGGTATCCCAGCGATTGTACTTAAAAAATGTGCAGCTGAGTTGTCTCCAGTGTTGACGCGCCTTTACCGCCTGTCCTACCTCTCTGGTGTCGTGCCTCGGGTTTGGAGAGAGGCTAATGTGCAACCGATCCCCAAGAAGGGGGATCGATCTGACCCTGTCAATTACCGTCCAATTGCCGTAACCTCAGTGTTGTGCAAGATCATGGAACGGATCATCAACACCCAGCTTGTCCGTTACCTAGAGGATCACTCTTTGATTGATGATCGTCAATATGGCTTTCGCCAGAATCGATCAACGGGTGATCTTCTGGCATATGTACTGCACCGCTGGGGGGAGGCAATTGATAAGCATGGCGAGGCTCTGGCGATCAGTCTTGACATAGCTAAGGCTTTTGATAGGGTCTGGCACCGTGGTCTTCTCTCTAAACTTCCGGCGTATGGACTTCCCGACAACCTCTGCAACTGAATCTCCGGCTTTCTACATGAACGCAGAATTCGTGTCCTTGTGGAAGGATGTGATTCGCAGTTCATGTCGATAAACGCTGGAGTTCCTCAAGGCTCTGTGCTTTCGCCCACTCTGTTTCTTCTGCATATCAATGATATGTTACCTTTAGGTCATACTCATTGCTATGCAGATGACAGCACCATTCATGGGTGCTATTATAGCAAGCCTTCATGTGGTCGGGAAGAAACAGAAAAGAGACGGGAGGAACTTGTCATTGAACTTAACCAATGCTTGCAACGTGTTTCTACATGGGGAGCAAGTAACTTGGTTGAGTTCAATGCCAAGAAAACTCAGGTGTGCGCGTTTTCCTCAAAAAAGTCTCCGTTTTCTCCCCTCCCCACTCTTCAGAGCGTCTCACTAGCAATGCGTGACAGCCTCAATATCCTAGGTGTGGATATTCGCAGCGACCTCAACTCCAGGGATTATATCGGGAGTGTCATCTCCAATACATCTCGGAGACTAGGGATCCTGAACAGGGTGCGACGGTTTTTCACGCCCGGTCAACTGTACCTTCTTTATAAGGCACAAGTTCGGCCGTGTATGGAATACTGTTCGCACCTTTGGGATGGATCCGCAAAGTACCTCCTCGATGCCCTGGATAGGTTACAGAGACGGGCTGTTCGCATTGTTAATGATGCAGACGTTACCCATTGCATCGAGCCACTTCAGCTTCGCAGGAACATCGCCTCGCTAAGTGTGTTTTACCGTCTGTATCATGGTGAGTGTTCTGAAGAGCTGTTTAATCTAATTCCCTCCTCTCCTTTCCATAACAGAACCACACGCGCTGGGCTTCGGAATCACAGTTTTACGGTAACTTCCATCTCGGCACGAACTAAAAAGTTCGCTTTGTCTTATCTTTGTCGTACCGTGAAGCTGTGGAACGGTCTCCCAGCCGGTGTGTTCCCTCCTTCTTATGACATCGGGTCCTTCAAGCGTAACGTGAACAGATATTTAAGCAGGCCGGCATGACAGCGGCGACCACCGATGGATTACGATCTCTTGGTGGTCGTTGTTGTGTTTGGATTGTAGTGTGCTTACCATCAGGTACAGTACAGTCAATGTGCCGAGCTATTATAAAAAAAAAAAAAAAGAACTGCCTCATGACGTCATGCAGACGCCATTCTACTTTCGAGCATTTAGGTGTCTAATTAAAACTTGTTTTTAAAAAAGCAAATTTTTACTGTTGACCCTGTATTTTATGCAAAAAAAAATTTACGAATAATAAATACGTAAGATAATTTTAGAAATATTTTTTTAATTTTAGTCATCATGCCTATTATTTAAAAATCAGTTAGACCAATTCATAAAGAACACATCGAATTAAGTTTTTTATATATGTAGCATACAAAATAACTAAAAAACAATTGAATTACTGAACTATTTCAGGAGACCACTCTGAGGGGCTTCGCCCCAAGTGTAATGATTTAAAATTTGGAGACGACCTGAAGAAGGTTTATAAAACCAGCCGCGCACGATGCTCGTCTTCTCGAATCTCGATACACACATTCTCGTGTATAATAAAGAGAGACAGAGTCGTATGGAGGGACATAACGTTTTTTCCTTCTACTGCAAGCCGCGTTAAGGAACTCTGTTTCAAAAATGGAACGCACATTATCACTATATTGTCTAGTTTACTTATTATATGAAATAACATTTTTATAGTTTGGTGGCTTTGAATGGAGAGTGGAAGTCAGAGTGTGCAGTGACCCGGCAATGTGCAGCGCGCGATGCAACGCTACGGCCGGTCATCACCTGGCTCGGCGTGGTGCTTTCCTGCGCACATCTACACACGACCTTCCACATCATCAACGACACTTACCAAGAGGTCTGACTACCACCGTCGTTAGCTCTTTCTTGTGTGTAGCCATAGTTTGCCCTATGTCTTACTATTTTGTTGAAGGGTTTTGATGCATTGAATATACAAAAAAAGCAAAACCGGAAATAACAAGAGAATGTAATGTTCCCTATTATATAGGTATAAGTAGCCAGATAAGTGCTAAATGACATAATTTCAATTTATTGTGAGTAAGTAGGTAGTCAGTTGAGCTTACGATCTTAAAATAAATATTGAATAAAGCAGTTGGAGTGGAGAGGAGCATGTTTGCGATGGGTTGGGACGCAGCACGAGTGCCGGGCTTGTGATCCATGCCAGCACAGCGCCTGCTCCTGTGAGGTGCTGCATCCAGCGTCAGGGCTACTGGCTTCCGGCGAGTGCGACACGATGCGTTACGACGCCAACGCTCCACAGGTTAAACAGAACTAAACAAAACTCTTTAAACTTTATTTTATCTATTCAATTTGGATTGTTTAGAAAATGGACATCGACTTGACAATGTAACAAGTTAGCCCATTTATTGTTACTGGAAACTTATGATCTAGGCAAATTATCAACGTCAGTTGACTGCTGACGACATATGATCGGTTATTATGAGTTATTTTTCTCTGTTGAGCGAGAAGTTATGGTATAATTATACAAGCGACCGTGGCTTCGATTAGAAGATCTTATAGAAATTTAGACATAAATTAATTGGTAAAGAAGCAACAGTGGACACAAGCAACATACTTTCATTTATATTCATTACTTCAAACTGCATCTTATGCCTGTTGTTTAGGCCAATTGTTTCGATTTGTGCATTTACTTGATTATATGGCGAATGAAATCAAACACTCCGAAATCTTTTGCATCTGTGTCCTTCCTAATGTGAGTGGCTGACGACGCTGTAGCGTACGACGTCACTGTTCGGGGGGACACCGCCGCCACCCCTCTTACCTATGTAAAAATGGCTTGAGTGCATGTGACACTCGACACTACGCTGCAATAAGTGATAACACGTTCACCTATCGTCTCGCGGTCGATTGACCGCGCCGCTCCGCTACGTGTGTGCATTTTTTTTGTGTAACATTATTCCGGTGGTGAAGAACAATAGGGTGGACTTGCTTGCGTGCTACGCTACGGTGTGACCAGCTTTTACATTGGGGAGGAAGCAGTTTTCTGAAGATCAAGGTCAGTGAATGATTTCCTTCCCATATATTCGATTGGATGTAACAATTTAAAACAGTTGTCTGTCATCCACTGCTCTCTCTCCGAGTGATTTTATCGAAGGCCGCACCAGTCCAGGAGGCAGGCAACTTAATTTTAAAACCGCCGCTCCGTGTGATGTGAGAGGTTAGAGTTGAGAAGAGCTCGTTGTTAAACCCTCGCGCATACACCTGTCATAGACACATAGGTAATTATCAACCTGCAGTAGCTGCTTCTTCACGTAAACAATTTATTCGTACTAAAAGAAATACAATTTAAAACAATACAAATTCACAAATCGCTTCTGCGTGTACTTGCAGAATCAGCATGTATGTTCCTCTTGTAGTACTTCTTTTATTTCACTTGTTGTTTCCACTTCACTTTAAACTCGAAATTAGAACTCTCGTGACTCGCGATACGGCTCGCTTATATACCCAAATGAGACGATCATAAAATTTCTAGAAGGTCCTTGGGCTAGTAACATATTGTAATGAACTTACGTCATCGTTTTAAAAGAAGGGGAACGTTGGGTTTATAGCCCATTGTTTGTTAAAGTGGTAAGACTTGTGCGGGCACACTATATGTGTGCGTCGTGGAATCTATGACTACACAATACACGATACACGACTACACTATGATAAATATATGATATTTCGGGCACATTCCAGACGATTATTGAGATTTCGAGAATGCTGGTTTTTTTTTCTTACTCAGAACGTAACAATATTTAATGTTGGCACAGCGAGACGGGCTGCTAGTGACGCTTGTGCAGTCAGGAGCTCGCGCCGTGCTGGTTGCCGCGCGCTCGCTCGCCCCGCGTATCGTGCTGCGCGTACTGCCTTGCTCAGGCCTCCAGACTACATCAGACTGTCAGTATACGACTTAAGTAATGTATACCGATAAGTTTTAGGAGCGGTCTTATTGCTATCTTATATGAAGAACCAAACAAAAATGAACTTAACTTTGTTTTAGATCTACTACAGTTCTAGATCTTTAAATTGCCTTTTAAATAAGAACTGTAAATTCTGTAAGTAGTTTAATATCTTCTTTTATAAATATTGTCAATTAGTTGAGTTTTAGGTCGGTTTATTATCAAATGGAGCCTAAATTACGCAACTAAATTGTAGTTATCAGAAACTCGCGCCATTTTTGTGATATATCCTTAGGATGAAGCTTATTTCTGGAGAACTGGAACGAATTGCGTATAAAAATATGTGTAGATCCATTAATAAAGAGTAAAATAAATTGGTAATAGTATTAAATCATTTTATTTGTTTATTCTTACTTTATTATGTTTCCATACAAGGTGGTGGATTTTCGTTGGATGAAGGTCTAAGGAAGAGCTCGTGCGGGTCCAGCACACTGCGACCGCGCGCTGCCCTCGTGCTCGCGCGTACCACCTGCTATCGGCTGCGTCTCTCCAACCTCACACCCTTGCCCACTAGCGTGCAGTGGGACCCGCCACTAGGTCACTTACAACTTCATTTATAATTTGTTTTCTTCATTCTATACATACAACAAGTGTACAATTTTGCTTAACCAGTTCAAATCGCTATGATGTAGGATTAATTACAAAACGTACAGATCAACAATTTAAAAATATTGTAGTAGGTAGTGCAACTGTTGATGGACCCAATTCAGTTATCTCAACTCATAAATCTAATATAATTATATTGATCAATGTTCATTGTCTTGGTGTCGCTCAAAGTACGCTCGTATACTCAAAATACTTTGTAAAGACACAACCACAGATACACTTGATTTCAGAAGGCGATGACATCCTGAAAGCAATCTTCATTCCGAATTGTGTTAATGTGGGAGGACACGCTGCCGTCGAAATAAAAGTATGTGAACATGCATTTGTTATACTTGCAATTGTATCATTTGTCCATTATCAATGCATTTTAAATCTAGTTACAGCTACACATTTTATAATATTAAACACTAATTAAAACCTAACACGAACTTGAAAACAATAAAAGTTAATAAAGTAAACTAATAAAGTATCCCAAAGTTGAGGAATAATACGTTGCCTTTGTAAGGAAATGTCACAAGAACAGATGAAAGTCATATAGGTAACTAGAGAAATGTTAAGTGTGAAGGAGTAGAGGAAGGTATGGGCAGAGCGAGTGAAGAACTACAACTTGTGTATAAAGGTGCGAGTACCGAGGGGACAGCTGATAGAGGAGAGTCACAAGGGAAAAATATTTGTAGTGATTCTATTTAGCATATAATAAAGGCAACAAGTAGAGTGAGATATTATTGTAGATTTTTTCACACAATTTATTATTTTACTTTTACAAATATTATGAGAAAAGCTCATATTGTAGTAATAATAACGGGACAAACCGGACAGAGAGGTTTCCGGACTAACTCAAGTGTTAGCATATATAGAAGACTATTATGTTATAAGTGGGGCACACTAAAAATTCTGGAATGAAAGAGAAAAATATACTAAGACTGGGCAATAATATCTACGTTTTTCCGTTTAAAATATTCGTTTGTCTGACTGGCCGTGCGAAAACTGGCACTGTAATGGTGCAAGATAAAACGGCGTTTTTTGTTATTTTTACTGAATTTTTTAATAACTTCCATCAAACAAACGGTCGTGTACCAATCTCCATTCACTGTACGACGATCCTCTGAAGCAACAGTAACCAAGTTGTCCAGTTTTATTTAAAAATGTAGCAATCATCCGCTTAGCGGTAGACCGCACACTCGCCACTTTGGTTGGTTTCGGCTCAACTGGGAAGACCAAAACAGTCGATTTCTTGTTTTGATACCGTAGCTTGTAAGTCCATGTTTGATCACCTGTCACTTTGGTACAATTGGCAATAGATACTTTCTAGGCAAGCGTGCTCCATCGCAGACCACATTATCACTTACGATCAGGCGAGGTACTGGTCAAACGCAAGCCTATTTATAGTTAAAAAAATATATTAATCGGATTGTGTGTTAGTAAAATAAATCAGAGACTCAACTACTTAAGATGTAATAACTTTAATTAATTGATTAGTTACGCATAGCCGGTCACAGCCGGTCACAGCCGGGCAGGGCCGGTCATAGCCGGTCAGAGTCGGGCAGGGCCGGGCAGGACCGGGCGACGTCCTCACACCGATAATGTTGTTTTGTGACCGATTCGTTTATTTTCTACAGGTCCCTTTAATGTATATTCGTTAAATGCCAAACAAACAGCGGGGCTTCTTTACTTTCTTTTTGAACATTTCTATTTGGTTCCTCTTAATTACAATTAAATATTGTTATAGTTTATATAAATATATTAGTAATTATTCATAACATGCTTCTTTGTTCAGTGACTACGTCCACTGGGGGGCATCCTTCACGAGGAGTTTAACTCCACACAAAACAGAATGCAAAGTTAATACGCTCCATTGAATGATGCTATATTTCATTGAGACGATTTAGTAAATTGGTTTTATTCCCGTACGATGATAAAAAATAAATAGGTCAACAGGACGCGAAACGCGAGGGGTTGACAACTCGCTCAATACATTGCGGACAGCTTCACTTTCGACAAGAGGGACGACCTCACTTTTATATGATAATATATTGAATGTCAGAGAATCTGAACAGTAAAGTTCACCGATGTTCTATCTTAGTTCGAGGTCAATTGATTCTATAAGGATTTTCAGACCGGGTATCAGCTAAAATGTGTACAGGTGGTGGTGGAAGCGCGCGCAGTGTGCGCCCGACGCGTGTTCCTGCGCAGAGCTCGCGTCGCCGGAGCCTGCAAGCCTGTCTATCTCGTCATAGACACAGCCATCGTGGTATGTATCTGCAACTAATATATTTATATATCACATGTAGCTTTTAACTATACTGTTTTGTTTATTTAAATAAATTAACAATTGATATTTAAGTCGTGAGCTACAAGGTAACAACAAGTAGAGACAGCGTTTCAACTACGTATGCTTTAACTGAATGTTACAATATTTTTCATGATCTGTGTGACAATGCAATGCGGAATGCCCCACTGTCAGCATGAATCTTAATTAATTTATATATTTAAAATTTGTAACTCAGTTGCCATCGCATTTTGAATGCAACCAGCACTTAATATTAAAAAAGGATATAGTTTAAAAACCATTGCGAGTTAGAGGGAGCTGTCGCGATGCAATTTTCAAGAATACAAGCTCACAATCTTTATAGAACCTATAATATGAGGAGAGGCATTGTGACTGGTCTCTGCCTCTGCCGGTCCCACGTGTTCATCACACGACAAATGTAAGAGTTTGTATATTGATCGGTTCACTTCGAATAACGCGTGGAACATTTTCACATAAATATGCATGCAATACGCTATTTTTCATATAGCAAAAAAAAACATGAAACTATTAATTGAAGATATGAATCTGAATTTGTTATATACAATTTGGAGATTGCGAAGCTAAACAGAGGGTCGCTCGCTCGGGCGGAAGCGTTGTTATTTTTTGAGAGCAGTGAACTAAAAAAAGGTCAGTCGCATGACCTCTTAATACCTTGTTGCTTAATATTTTACTGATTTTCACATATCACATATGAAATAACAATGATAAATAAATTGAATATCCCTGCTAGCCAATGATATAAAATATAAATAATTTGAACGCATGTTTCAAAATGTAGAGAGTGAGAGTGCGTGGTGCAATGTTATTGCAGTGCATTTGTTATTTACATAATGTTTAATGCGTAGGGCTCGCTTATTTAATGCAAACCTTGATGAACTTGTATTGAGGGCGGGCGGTAGGCGGGCGGCGTTCTCCTCTCACCGGGCTGTAAAACATTTCTCTTTTCAAGCTTTTGCACGTCGCTGACTCTTTCATTTGCAAACTTATGTAACCTTTCAGAAAAGTTTTAACATAAAATTCAATTTGAACGTCGTGACTCGTTTTTTTTTCTTTCCCGTCAATGAGAATTGAGTTTAGTGCCGCAGTATTTCTCTCAGGACTCGTGACTGTTAGATTTGCATTTTTATTTTATGTAAAAGCTAGGTTTAACATTACAACGTTAGTTCGTTCTGTCGCTAACGTACACCGTGATGCTTGCTTACCTGTCTACGATATATTGTGATTATATATTACTAACGCGAGATCATATGGGAGTAGTGACCGACTGGGTTTATATTGTCACCTCATTGAACACAAGAGAGAAACATTGCGTGATGCACGTTACGTGTAACGCACTGCGCTGCCGACCGTATCGTTACAACATCATCAGTATGTATGTGTGCTGCATGGTGCACTTTACATAGACAGGCAGGCACACAGGCAGGCAAGCAGGCAGGAGCACAGGCAAGCACAGAACATTATTTTTAAATTGTAAAACACTATTAGTACCATAAGTACGGTCTAGTAACTATAAATAATATTATAGAAAATGTTATTGTTTTAGACTCGGTTACTTGATGTTATTAATCAGCTAAGTCTGCGGTCGCCGCGTCGTCGTCGGGCCTCATTGTGGGAACAGAGTTATTAACTAAGTAACGAATCCCATTAAGTACTGTGAACGTGAAGGGTACTTACCTGAGGCGTGGCGTACAGTTGGTTACCTTTGAATTTGTGTTTACTTAAACAGTTGCCGTAACCCCCCTTCCCCCTCCCCGGCCATACCGCACCCTCCCGCAACACATACACCCCCCGCAAGGATATTACAGAACGCTTGCGGGCTGGACGATCCCTGCTGACACATGATACATTGCTTTTGTCTCGTAGTCAAACATTTTTAAAACTACAAAATGTGTAGGGTTCTCTTTTAATAAATATTAAAAACATAATTGAAATGTTGACAGTTCCAGACGGTCAAAAGCTAATCATTATCTCGTTTATTGACATTATATGAATAATTCCAGTGTCCGAACCAATGAAGTTAACATACAAACAGTTGATCGTATATTTTGATACAGACCCAAATAATGATTTAATATATACCTAACGGTATTATAAACCGATATTAATATAACTGAACTGTATCAACTATATGTTACCGGTTATATTACTGCGGACGTATTAGTTTAATAAAGGCAGCGCCAACAGCGCGCATATTGTAGTACACATTAAATACTTTTGTATTTATCTACCCGCAACTCGTTCTATAATAATGTTTTCGCTAACGTTATGAATCATATTGATGTGGAATCCACTATGAGTATAACCAGTTATATAGCTCTGATACATACGGATCAAAACCATGATCGAGTTATGATGAACGTAAAACGTTAATTATTTGCTTGATCAGTAAATTGATATTACAGGATCAGAAATTAAATCGATTAGTTAATTCACAGCTTGTTCATAGGAATAGATATTATTACAAAATATTTATTATTATCGAATAAATTTGTATTTCTACGTACTTATAGAACATGAATAATTAAATCAGTGGCTACGCGCGCAGACATCGCTCCCAAGTACCTGGGTTCGAATCTTTTAATAACTAAAACCTGAATTGTCAAGTTGTAATCTGTCAGGAAGCACTAGTTGTGACGTTCCAACATATCTGTCCTCATATCTATCTATCTGTCATCTTGTTCCTGTGCGGCTCAATAAAATTAATCGCCATCATCATTTGTCACATGTCGCTGCCGGTTACTCTAGTTTAAAATGACATGAGTCGATGCGATGGGGTTCTCTTCGTCCCCTGCACCGGCCACCGCCGTAGTCTTACTGTCCTCGCAATGCGTGAGAGCCGGTACTCTAACCGCCTGTAGAGTTTCAACTCTTAGCACTAGACAGTCCCTACGCTCTTCTTTATTATACAACCGAGTGAAGTACACTAATTTTGCTGAACTTTGGTAGCATATACGAACACCGCGTCGATCGACGTTAGTTCATATCCCTGTAATGAGCCTTTGCTATCGGTGAAAGAAAACATCGTGATGAAACCATAGCATGGTGGTAAGATCATTTCTTCAAATGCCCGCCTGGCTAGCTACCCTCAAATTGAACATCTGCCGCCAAGCACCAATAGGTGTATCTCAGCAGCTGCACTTGAGAGCCAGGCCTCCCACTAGGCTTAGCGTGTTACCAGGTTGGGTCACATCATCGCTTCACATCAGGAGAGATTGTGTACAAACGCTAAACCGATAAAGAATAAAAAAAAACTTGTTATGTTTTGTTTCGTGATGTCCTCACTTAACGAAAGCTAATAACGAACGTTCCCCAGGGCCTGGAAGTTGTATGCGAGGTGCCGACAGGTGCCGGGGTTGATACAGATTCTGTCATCACTATGAGAAGAACTCAGGTAATGTAATATTGTATTTTTTCAACCAATATGGATACTAAGGTAGAGAAAACAATTCTACATGTGTAACAAAATCCATACGGTTGATACATCTCGAAATATTAGCGTTGGCTGGCTTAATGCGAATCTTGATTCCAATTCCGAGATCCTATTTGCACGCGTTTTATTATTGTATTCTGAGTTCGCGTTTAATGACACCTCACTTCATTTTTGATTTAGATTCTGCCAAAAAGAGTAACCTACAAAACTCGAAATACGAAATACAACTTCTAGAATACACCGATACGATTGATATTGATGTTTTTTGTTGAACTCGGTTCAGGCTGCTTGTAAATTCCGAACTAATAGTACCGGAAGTCGTTTACCACTGAGTCTTTACCGTTTTAAATTATGATTTTGGAATAAACTAATCGTGTTTTGTACCAAGAAGTCGTTACTATAATTAAATCTAAATGCATAATAATATTATAAAGCGAAAGAGATTTTTATTTGATTGTTTGTTTGTATGTCACGCTAATCTCTGGAACTATTTTTGTTAAGTAAGTCGGAAGAAACAGCGCACCCGAACTGCGTGCGCTGGCGGAATGGTTAGTGATACGTAAATATATAAATATTGGTCCTTAGTACATCTAAAAATCTCCTTTTCTTTGTTTTATATATATATATAAAAGCTCAGTACATTGACTATTTGTCTATGATGGTAAGCACATTACAATCCAAATACAACGGCGACCACCGAGAGATCGAAATCCATCAGCGATCGCCGCTGTCATGCCGGCCTGCATGAATATCTCTTCACGTTACACTTGAAAGACCCGATGTCATAATAATACATATATTGGCCATACATAAGCCACAATATTGTATTATGTGACAAAAATTGATTGAAAATTGAAAAGAATTTTATTAGCATTATTATTATGCATTGAATATTAATCATTATTAATGAAAGTTACTTCATCATCAAGACAATTTTACGAAGATAAACTCTGCCTTTCATAGCTTGTTATTTTGACGCATAGTTTAGCAGATAATGGAAAATTAAAATTATGCAACACTCTGCTCGGGTCTATGGACTATATGTATAGTGGCGCGAACGAGCCGTGTGAATAACAAATCTTGTCTATATTGAAGTATTATAAAACATCAATCAGCGATTTCTTTTAAATTATACGCGGGTATATAATCATAAATTGTTTAGCTGGAAAGAGGACGCTTAAGTCAAACAAATTTTCATCAAATTGTTCATAAAACCTTTCATAAAGACGTCTAAAAAATCTACGTAAATCTAGAGACGCAAATTAAATTAAAGACGGGGAAATTGCTGTGCGACTTAATCTCCATTGTTCCCTTTGTTTCCTCCAAGACGAGTCCACGAGAACTCGAGGGACCGCTCCGCTCGGCTCTGCTTTATCAAATAACAGACACTTTTTATCTTATTTGCTTTATTTGTGGGAATCTCGGGTAGGATTAGTGTTACCTACATCACGCTTAAACTCAAGTGGGCTGGTATAAAATATTAGTTTATGTTTACAAAATAGTTTCTCCTATAATTCTAATATTCTCATTCGAGTAGTTACAACCCACAGCTATAAAATGTATTTTTTTCTGTCACAAACTATTTATTCCAATAAAGATGATAAAAAAATTCACTGTTTTAATATAAGAATGATGAAAGTTCACAAAATGTTTTATTTAATACAGCTTTAGCATGTACCTACCACAAGATCACAACTATCTCATTAATAAACTAAGTTTGAAATCATTGAACTCATTGATGGTCCTCGCTTACCGCTTACTTCATGAACGGTGAATTCACTCCCGACCGCAATCTAAACGCAAAGTTAATTAAGAGAATCCCACCGGTCCGGACTCCGGAGGCACAGCGGTGCCGGACCTCTCATACAACACTGATATTATATAACTCGAGTCTCGTGACCTATTACTATAATATAATAAACAAAATCATTAAAACTTATTATTAAATATTGTACTTTGTGACATACCTCGTTCTCTACGAGGGTGATATATTTTTTTATTAAAAGTTATAAAAATAATGATTTAATTATAACTATTATTGACAGACTTGAACTGATTTAATTTAGAGACTATAAAATGTATTTTTTTACTAAAGTAACCAATGCCCAAGAAGAAAGTTCAGGAAAAAGATAATTTTAAAATATGTCTTTATAAATTTATTCTTAACATATTGCTGGGAATTATGATATCCGAAAGAAAAAAGAGAAATCTATAAGTCGCTAAAAAGACTACGAATAATTTTGAGATCCAATAAAAGAGAGGGAAGACAAAATCTTAAGTATCAGGGATTATTTTGAAATGACAGTCTGTTGATCGAGTCAAGCATTGTTGGAATAAAAAGTCATATTGAGACGAACTCTGGGATAACTTGAGAGAAAAAGATAGAATTGACCAACGATTTAACTGCTCCAAGACCTATAACTTCACAAAATTCATTTAATACTACAATTACTGGTAAAGATTCTGGGAGCTATGAGGTGCCTGCGGGAATTCCAGGTAAACTGGTGGCGGACGTTTGTACAATGTAGTTATTTAATATTATTTTAACCCTGTGATTTAATATTGAAGAATGAGGTCCAGTGTGTACTGTTTCTCTACTCTGGTGAGTTTATATTCGTATTTAATATCAAGATAAAGTATAAACTGTTACGCCGGGCCGCAACCCTAAGTCTTATTATAAAATGTATTCACAAAATATCCAATGGCTGTTGTGGTCGGTTTATGGAAGGAGTATTTTCCTGTGTTAGTCCGCTCGTAAAAAATTTTACGTCTAAGTACTTAAATACTTAATAAAGTCTGGGCTCTCCCGTTCATGTATAAATCTATTTCATTCATAAACATGACAATCTTGCGGGACGTTCCTTTGTGTGGGACGTGACTCTTCTCTAGGCGCTGCGGCTTGCTTTTATGATCGTAATCTCAATTTATTATTATTCGAGTTTTGACTTCCACTTGTGTCTTTTTAGCACTTGCAAAAAATATCCTATTACTATCTTGAGTTGTAAAAGCCTCTTCTTTTTTTAAAGTCCCCTTAGCATCTAACGCAAATCAGAGATACTGATACCCAGTTACCAGAGCCCAGTTTTCTGTCAACAAAAGGATCACACTGTTTTTAGAGCAAAGGAATATTTAAAAAATCCCATCCTCTTTCTACCAGGCATTTTAAATTAATTTTAATCTAAATCATAACACAATGAATCAAAAGGCCTATAAAAATATCCAAGTAAAATTATTTTAAATATTAACCCATATTATCTAGAAGACGTAAGGGCTGAATAGTTTAATATAAAAATTTTAGGTTTTGCAAATTTAGACTGAAATAGACCGTACTGTAAAATGAATAAAAATATCAGAGACATTCTTAATAATTTTACAAATATAAAAATATTATTACAATCTGTTTTATTTTTTATATTAACTCGAAACATTGACTGTATCCAGACACAACGGCCCTGTCTTGCCGGCCTAAGAATAAGACCAATAACCGGAATAATAATAAAATACACAACTAATACGCTTTTGTTTATTATTTCTATTGAAAATAATGTGAAGTTAAAATAATTTCTATATTTAAAATATATTCCAGTATTACATATACATACATTCCTTTTGTGTATGTACTTAATTTAAAGACAATTTAATTATCGTACCCTACAATATGTACCTGGAGACTATAAACTACAATCGTATCAAATTTCATTAAATTCGGTCCTGTAGTTTCTGCGTGATTGGTGTGGTGTACTAATTAACAGATCGACAGACAAACAGACAAACATTACAAAAACAGTAGAATGTTTTCTGTCCATTGTTCTAAACACCCTTTTTTTCTCTTTCTCAAATATCTTTAATGTACAGATTTCGACTCCTTTATGTATAGATGTGAAATGATAATTACGTTATGACGTCTTCAAAACTCGAAACAAATTTTTAAATAAATTAACTTGAATATCGTTATGATGTGGATTGTAGCTGTAGAATCTCATCAAAAACATATTTACAAATGAGTTGATGGAGAAACACCTAATATGAATGAGATAAAATGGTTATTTCCTATATAAATATGGCAAAACTCCATTCGGTTGCGAGCTTTTAGCGTAACGCCCGTGGGATAACATTTATAAAATGTAATAATATTCAAGTACACGAACAGATTGCTGTGGGAGTTAATTTATTTTAAAATCCAATAGTCCATAGCTTTACTATACATAATACCTATACATTTCTATTAAAAATATGAGTGAATACTAAAGATAACTTTGCGCCATACAGGGACTTTAAGTTTTGTACAAATACTGGGCATTTACTTGATTCATAAAGTACTAAAAATGATGAATTGTCAAAACTTTTTAATATTCGTAAAACCAATTACATAATTTGTTACAGAGAGCAAAGTTTCCGTGGAATATTGACAAACCGAGCCACTCTGCCTCTTCACCGGAGGAAATATTCTCAGAGCATGATCGCTTGCGAGACTTACAGAAAGGTGACTTTGTCCTTTATGTATATCGTTTACCTAATTTAAATCTTTAGAATCATTAAAATTATCTTGATTAACTTGTGTTCTGTCTGCCTTGCTTACCCCAATAACAATCGTTGTCAGTTACATCAATCTTGTTCTTGTTTGATCAGAATAGCATAACTAACGGTTATCTTGTAAGGTTGTAGTGTCAATATATTTAGTATCAGACTGCAGTCTCAAGTTATGTAAAAACAAATTAATTATAATGTTCGGATCTACTCGTATATCATTGCCTGTTTATCTCGCGTTGTCAGTTGCGCTCTGAAACGATGTCGCCTGTCGGCTCTTGCTACGGCTGATATTGGCCAATTCAAACCGATTCCTTTGTTCGTCGACTTTTGTCAGTTATTCTCCGACTACACGTAGGTTTTAAATTAACAGAAGAATGTTTAATAAAACCATGAAATCTCGGCTGCGATTATTAATATTATAAGTAGAACTTGCTAGAGCTATTCATTTATGCAGTTTACAGAGAGATCTGAATAACTGATAACATCGCCGACTCGGCGTACTGAATAGCTTCGCATTACAGCCATTACATATTTAGTTATCCGATACAGAAACCTTTGCGAAGGCATTTCCAGATGAACTGCTTTACGATTGCGCTGTATTCACTATCAGTTACGAATTAGGACGTTAACTATTATATAGAAAGTGGTACATAATCCTTACGTTTTTTTTTGTTATTCAAATTTTGAACTGCCCCACATATTCATTTAATGTATGTATTTGAACTGTCTTGCAATTATTTGGCCAAACAGGTATAATTAACAAATATTCTAATTGATATAAACACAAGTTAACTTGGATAAATACAAACATATCAATAATACTATACTAGTTAACTTTCACGGCTCATGTACGACCACACACACACACACACGATACGATACACACACAGTGTACGATATAAACACAGTGTTATATTGCTCTCACTATAAACTGCCAGACAATGATTTAGTTTACATCAGCGATATAAAATGTATAGGTTATTGTTTCTTGTCCATTGTAATTGTATTATTATTAGGACATAAACAGGTTTACAATATTTCGTGTACGTTAACAACTGAATTAGTTTGGAAAACTGTGCCTCAGCCAGTAGCGACCACCTCCCAGAGGTGAATAACACACTATATTATATTGCTTACAGACGCTCAAATCACTGACAACGATTTTGTTTAAGTAAGCGATATAAAGTGTTGTTTATTGTACTTTCACTGTACATAAGCCATGGTTTCTTATTCTTTGGTACACGTCAGCTTCTCCCGTCTTTAATCGCTCACTAGCATCCCGACTTCGGACACGGCCTTAAGCCTGCCGGTCAGCTTGTGCGAACAAAGCTTCTATAGCGGGGATGCACAACAGTGTTTCCACTTTTAGGGATTTCGCCCATTTTTAGAGCGGAACGACTAAGATTATGTATTGCTTAGAGCTTTTTAAATTTTACAAGAATTTAAGGAAATTTGTGATAAAATTGAACTTAAGAGTGAACTTAAGGTTTACCCTAACGTCTGCACCACTCGGCACTCAATTTTTTACTTTACTCTATGGCGCCACAAGTTTATTTTAGGTGAATCCCTCAAACCTTTAATGAATGTAATTCTTGTAATTTTAGTTTCTCGCTAGTTATTATGTCATTACAGTGAATAAAGACGACATTATATAGTCATATTATACCTGAAGTTAGTTTGTATTTAATTGACTGAACAATAGTGAAATAATTATTGTTGTATTTTCAAATCGCAAATAAATTCATGTAATTATTCATATAAATAAATTCATTTTCCTAATTATAAGAAAATATCTAAAAAATTTAACAAAACTGAAATCAATCTTGCCTGTGTAGAAAAATTACATATTTTAATACAAGCTTTTCTAGAACAGTTTTCATATTAAAAAAAAGTCAAACAGCTATTGGACATATTTAGCAATCCTTTTATCGTTTCACCTGAAAATGCACCAGAATCAATGCAGCTTGAATTGATCGGTATTCAAAATTATGATAATTTACGCAACAAATTTCGCGAGGGCACTGATAAAAACCAATATAAATTATTACGAACAAATGAATTGAAATTCGTATTTACATATTTGGATTTTGTGAACAAACGTCTTCTATTATGAAAATAAATAAAACTAAACATCGCAATCGGTTCGCAAATGAAAGTTTGGAAGTAGTTTTACATGTGGCGACAAGTAATTTAGAGCCAAATATCAAAAAACTTGTTGTACTTGTCAACGCAATGTCATGCTTCGAATAAAAAATTATTGCCATTAAATACATTTAAACTTTTAGTTAGTTGTTTTTATTTGTAGCGGCCCGCCCTTAGCTCATAATCTTTCCATGTGGCCCCGACTTCCAATAACTCTGTGCATCCCTATAAGGAGTAAGTAGGAGTAGAAGACATAATTATGTGCAGGTCTTTGTTTAATAAACATGAGTCTCGATTCGTATGAAACAAAGGAGGTTTATAACATGAGAACCAGGACAACTATCAAGTGTAAATAAATTTGAAGGTAACTAACAGATCTTTCTCTATTTTGCATTTTATACTTTCAAGTTTAGAATGATGTCGAATCGAACACGCTGATGACGATGTAGTTAAACTACCAACTATATAGAATGTTCATTCCAGTGGTGTCACTCTCAACTGATGATTCGTAAAGCGTATCTGCTAATTACAAGTATCATTACTTGCACATCGCTCGGTCACTGGTCCGTCAGAGAGCACCGCACTATCAGACTCGTCACCGTTCAACAAATAAGCCATACGTGTTGCATGCACGTATACATTTTGCATTTAGTCGTTACTCAGAAGATACCTAATACATTTATAAAAAAAAAACGAGTCCCGTATTGAATTGCAGCCGCAGTAGAGTTTTAATAAGCGATGAACGATCTGCTGTTACAGAGCACACCTGCCGCTGTCCGTATAAGATGTTGTACATACCTCCTGTCAAAAGACCACGGCCTCCACCCGAGCATCCGGACGACTTTCCTCCCGTCGAAATTGGTAGCAATTTACAAATTAATAAGAAAACATAGAAGTAACAGTTCACGGCATAAAATGTTGTTACAGTAATTAGAGAAGTTATCACACAAACCCGATGCAAAAAGGGTCTGTGGCGTAAAACTAAATAATGGCCTTACTCAAACAATGGTTGAACTGGATCGCAAGCGTTGACCTTAGGATATAGGAACTTGAGAGGCACTAGGCTGATAGACCACCACCACCGGTCCTTATCTCAAAATTTATAGCTTATTTAAAATTATATTGAAACAAAATAAATAACTTAGTGTGTTTAAAGAAGACGGTGACATTCGCTTTAAATTTAAATGTAACAATCACAATATAAATCTATATAATGCAGTTCTCGTCGTTACTCTCGTTTAGGGACGAACAGCTCTAACTATGTCAAAAACACTTGTAGGTCATCAATGAGTAAAGAGCGAGGATTTTTCTCCTTTCAATCAATGTTACTCGTGCTTGCAATTCGGGCACTTTAAAACGAAATGCCCCAACGAGTTCAAAACTGAAGCGAACTGCGCACACTTGAATACTGATTGTTCTCTTATCAATAGTAACACCAAATGCTGTAACTTTATTTCACATAATGATAAATTTAATGCAAGCACTCACGTTGCACACAAGGCCACGTCTTATTCCTGCCCTTTGGTAATTACCGTGAACAGGCGAGTGACTTCCAGGGTCGATTATGGCTGTATGCAAGTCAATTAGAATAATTCAATGCAACTTTGATAGATCTAACTGCGCTCTTCTGGAATTCACACGATTTTAGTGACCGCCGAGTATCCTAGGCGATAAAATATCCCAGGTATCCAAATTTATCACTTTTTCGTTCTTACTCATAGAGTTAAGGAAAAAAGGAAGAGACATCTTCATTACATTAGGTTTTGCGCAGTATTCCTCGACTAACTTGGTCGTGATACGACTTAATGTCGGTGCTACCAAACTATTTATACCATTGATTTATCTAATCACAGATAACCTGGGTACACTTGAACGGATTTCAATGAATGGCAACCCATATGGGGCAGTAAGAGACCAAACTCTCGAGGACATATGATTATCGGCATTACATACAAACACGTTTTTTTTTGTAACATTACTGAAATCCCGACTTTTGAGACCATTACTCACCAACGACCCTGCGCTTCGTTTGATTTAACAATGGCTTCGGCATCGGTTTTTGGCTTGATCCATAACTGGATAGACAATCTTGACGCTTGTTCTACTTTGCAACATAACGGAACTTGTTTGCAACGCAACGCGTACTTGTTTGGGATAATTGTTTTGTTTGTGTGGTTAATTTTCTTGATTATATGGTCAGAATGAAATCGGACGCATCGACATCATCTAATCTTTGTCCTTCCTAATGGGGGATTTGCTGCCGAAATTGTAGCGTCATACAACGTCACTGTTGGATGATACCGCTGCTGCCCATTACCAACGTCATCGAAAAATTCCTTGAGTACGTGTGAAGGACATTAAGTCGTAATAAGTGAACATCTTTGGGCTCATAGCTAATTATTTTCGAGACATCCCTGTCTCCTTCTTAGATTACACTAACGAACATGTTGTTAAAGTGTTGTCGATAGGTTGTATCCAGGGTTGTTGTGGAACATTATTCTAGATGAACTGCTCGATATGAGTATTGCAGCAGGCTACCATTTGCAGGCTTTTGAAGACGTAGTGTTATTCATTATACAAAAAACTCGCGCTGATGATCTGCAGCAGCTTACTAACATTCCGCTTCAATAAATTGTCGACTGGAGGGAGAACGCTAAGCTAACCTTTAACCCCTCTAAGACTCAAATGTTATCTTTTACATCTAAAGCCCTGGAGACTGACATCAATATAAATGGTAGTTGGTTGTCTTTCGTTATTGAAATTAAACTCCTGGGAATTATGATAGATGAAAAATTATTGTTCAATAAACAGATACAACACACTATTGACAAGGCAACACGCATATTTATCAGACTTCGCCTATTTTGCTGCCAACATGGGGTGTACAATCTGAAAACGTCAGAGCTATATATCTACATTACATAGAGCCGATCGTCACATACGAAGCCGGTGTGTGGGGAAAGATAGCTTTAAAAAAAGGAATTAAGAGAAGGTTGCTCAGTATGCAGCGTGGCTTCGCCATTAAAATCACAAGAGCGTTCAGAGAATATCGACCACTGCAGAGCCAGCACTAGCAAAAGTATTCGCTCTTGATCTCAAGGTTCTAGAGGTTAATGAAATCGAAACAATCAATCTCACAGGTACCGCACAACTATTACCACACGACATTATGCTCGAACGATCTATACCTCCACACAAGTTGTTGCATCCTGAAAGCAGAGTCTCCATCACTCTTCTTAATCCTTCCAATTGCAAAAATACACCTTCCAATCATTCCCAGATGACTCTCAATATCTACACTGATGGTAGCAAATTTGTAGCCTACATGGGAGTCCGACAAATTGCTACCAAAAAGTATAGACTACATAATTAATGCTGAGTCTTCCAGGCTGATCTTTTTGCTATATACAAAACCTGTTCTTGAGCTAACTCTAATCACCCTAATTTACACCTCACTATATTAGCTGATTCTCAGGCAACCATAGGAGCACAATCTGGTCGGACAACACACAAGCTAGTTTCCAAATCATACACACCCATTCACAGACGAACACCTTACATCAACCATCAGGTCTTTTGATAATCTTACATGGTCGTTCAATAGACTTTAAAGACTGTGGCTATATATTATATATACTTATAATCATCATACCGCTCACCTTTATGTGATACAATAACTTTCTGATGATACGAATTTTCGTGGAGAGAGGTCGCTCGTATCAAATCACGGCCACCGCTCGCTCCTAATATCATGTTTATAGAAAAGCGAGATAACACAAAAAAATGTATAGCTCCTAAAATACAAGCATCGCATCTAGAGCAATCGTATTCAGGACTAGTGACAGAAGCATTAGACAATTGACAGAGAAGTGGCTGTATCGACTCATCGCACTCGTCTCGACTTACGTCCCCGGCGCGGCGTGATAGTGGCGCCTTTACGGCGGAACCGGAAAATTATTCTTTTGTGGGTTACAATGGACGCTATTAAACTTTTCTAGAGGTTGCGGGATGTACTTGGTGCCGCTACCCGGGGGGTCGTGGGGACGGGGGGACGGGGGTGGGGGGTGTAAGGGGAAAACTACCACTCGGAATATTTTTACAGTCCTCTGTAAAACTTTTTATGCTTAACTTTGAACTTTGTTTTTGAACTTTTGGATATTCCTTGGAAAATATATTAAAACTCTATATTGTGGAAATCATTTAAAAGTATTTGTTCATAATATGTACAGATTAGGAATGTAATGAATATGGGGTTTCGGATATGGATATTGATATCTTAAGAGATTTTAGTTAGTTCAGATATGAAATTATTTCGGATATCCGATTGTTGCGGATAATTTAAGTTAATGGATATAACATTTTTCAAAGAATTGTAACAAAATATGTATATATTAACTATTCAATCATCAATAAAACATTCAAATAATACAGTTTTTTTTTGTAAAGTCATTGGGATAGCTATACGGAAAGGTTTTTTTACATATTATATATGGGTGTAAAATATATATTATTTTACTATTTGTAAATTTGATTTATATGTTAGCTATATTTCAGATAGTTATTAGTTAAATTTTAGGTATTTTTTTGGTTTTTGTCAATGATTCATTCGACTTCATCCCTATTGGAACCATTTATATCGGATTTTTTTAATTCGGTTATCCTACATATTCGTTTACTGTTACAGATATCCATAACATTCCCGGTACAGATATTACCTATTAAATACGAAATGATTTCGTATTATCCTTAAGTAAATATTGTTTAAATTGTACGTAGGCAGCTAAAACCTTTAGTCTACTTAGGCCGTTTGGTGGCATTACGTTGGAACGTATCTAGCGTCGGATATCAATATAATATTGTAGGTTTCTAATAATATTGTTTCTCTAAAGATACAGTTTCAAATATTTTGTTTAATAATTGCTAACTATTAACTTATATAGGGTATAACTTTCCTCATTACGTATTAGCTAAAATATTCAAAAGGAATTTTACAAATCTGACTCTAGCTTCCATACATCAGCGCGTTCGAACAAACAAACAAACTCTTGAGTTTTGTAATTGTAGTATAAATGTAATTTTTGTTACTTAATTAAGTGATAGAGAAACGAGTCAAATAGTAGATGCGTGTACTGTGTACTGTGTACTGTGTATGATGAGTTGTTCGATACAGTTTGGGAGCCGGCGCGACTGACTCGCGTCTGCGCGTGCTCCGGGAGCACCAAGCCGGTACTGCCGGAGCCGCTCCAGCCTTGCTGTTTGCAGTTCACTAACCTGCCGCTCAGGACAGGTGAGTAGTGACAGTAGTAGGGCACTTCATGTTAATGTACATACCATGCAGGGTGTTTAGCAATGATGGCGAGTTCGAATCTCTGCAATGAGCCTGGGCTTTTGATGAAGTAAAACATCGTGAGGAAACCATGGCAGGTTGGTAACTTGGCCTGGCTAGCTACCACCCTCAAGTTGAAAATCTGTCGCCAAACACCGATAGGTGTGTTCCAGCAGCTGCACTTGAGAGCCAGTCTTCCACTAGGTTTAGCGTCTTGGGTCACATCGTCAGTGAGGAGAACTCTCAATCTATAAGAGATAGAGAAAATATTCTAATGAAACATGACATCGATTTTAAATAGAAGATAAACTGCATTCATTGATTAAAAAAATATAGGTACACGAGTCTGGAATCAAACCCAATTATCTATACATGGTATAAAACTCAACGTCTCTCTGTCTGTCTGTCCGTTTATGTTCTTATCACGCAAAAACTTATCCGATTTATATGTTTTTTTTATTTCAATTCATAGCTACATTATCTGGGCAGGTTATAGGATATTTTATATATTATATTTTGTAAGATAAAGTAACATACGAAATAAGCTGTGACGATAAAGGTGAATAAATTGGGAAAAAACACGCATTTAAGTCGTTTAAATGAATAACGCTGAGTAAAGCATACGAGATATATCAAATTAATGTTCTACATAATTATAGATTAAAAAAGAACAGAAATTAGTTATAGCTTATATCTATATTGTAAGGATCACCCACAATAAACATTTTTGGCTTCCGTCTTTTGAGCGGAGGCGCGTGCGCTCGACCGACGGTATTCTGTAGACCACGCGAGAGGAGCAGCGGGCACAGGTAGTGCACTGTATAACTTAGCAAGTACATGTGAAAGGGTAAAAACATTTTGTAGCTGCTCAGGAAATTTAAAGTCGCTGACACACACACACACACACACACACACACGCGCACACAAGTGAGCCCACAGTTACACGTCTTAATGTTAAATTGTGGAAGGTCTTGTTTTAAAGATCAGTACTTATTCTGGAAACAGAGTAATGTATATATTATAAATATTTACGTAACAAAAACATAATTTATTTTCAATCAAATTTTCAAATGCCTCACACTATAGGTAAGTAGCTGTATTTTCTGTAGAGTTCTGTAGAGATACATTTGGAAGTATAAATGCTAAAGTAAACTAGACAATCCCGTCAGCTACTTGTTCAAATGTTAATGTGTCGTGAAATGATGAGAAACTAATTTTATTTTCATGTTGGTTTTACTCTGGTTTTGTTTACCATCAAGAGGCTTCAAGCTTTAATGATAGTAAATTAAATATTATTGAAATTACTTCAGTTTATCAAGTTACCAGTTATAGATTATTGTAAGCTGTAGCTCGACCCTCCTCATGCTCTGCGGAGAGTCGCGTTTATTAGTAGAGTACTAATAATGTTGTCAGACTCACAGAGAGTACTAACTTTGCGAAATGAATCATAAAACCAAGACCAGACTCTCACCAATCGATCACTTTTCATCGCGCCAATATCATATTATGTTTATTTATATCAATATGGTAGAATGTATGAATAATCCATTTCAATGTCGTGTATAAAACACAATAGAAAAAGTCATGAATTATATAAAAGTAAAGCGAATAGTTCAAAAATTACAAATTATTCGAAAATCGAGTAACTTTGAATTACATTTACTATGAATAAATTTAAATTTTCGAATAATTTTTGATCTGAATAATTCGTAAAGGTGTAATTATTCGCACAGCCTTACAATAAAGTGTTATCCCAGTCCGATCCCGCACGCTGTTAGTCCGCAACGAGTCCGTGCAGAGCACGCGCTGGTCCGCCGCGGTGCGATACTATCCCCGACATCACCACAGGACCCTGCAACCGGGTATGTCACTCTAAACCTTTATACTTAAACATACTTGTATTTAATGCACTTTGCAAGTCGTCCTAGTATCAACCCGACGCAGCGTCACACGTGTACAGTTCGTTGCATGGCTCTAGACTACCCCAAAGCAATTTGTGATAAATGTTCTCCAACATGTTATAAGTCAACCGGCACACATGACATGACGTCACACGTCAGCTCTATTACCACACCACTCTTGATCTATACTAGATTAGATTGGATCTGATGAATGTGTATTCAGAACAATAGATGGTCGCTCCGTGCTGCGGGGACTAGGACTACTAGGGCTAGGGCTATGAGCGTAATGCGTGACGCGTGTTCGCGATAAGCTCACTTACGTAATAGGTTCACGCTTTCTTGCGCTTCGTATGTCATGTGTACTTTGCAAATATTTAGAATAAGAAAAATTCAAGATTTTAATAGAAAAAAGGGATATTTGTGAATTCTTTTGGGGATGTCTTTTTATCATAATTTTATTATATTCGTATGAGTCTCGGTTAAAGTTTATGATGCGAGGTCGGTGCTCACCTGAGCTGCTAGTTGTCTGGTGAAGCAACAAAGCCAATACATAACGCGGATTTCTACAGTTGAAGAGGAAAAGGGAACACTGCTTTAACGTTTCATATAAAAATAGGTCAATGATATAATGAAAATTATGAGAAAAAATTCTTATACAGTCGGTACATATAATCAATAATTAAATACATTCTTATTTTAACAATAAAAAAGTAATAAAATAATATCAAAACAAAAGCTTAGAGAATTGAATAAAGACGATTACGAAGAAGAAGATACGAAAAAGGAATAATGTAATTACATTAAGGAAGTCTGCGTGGCGTCAGTCTGGCGTGATCATTATAATTGCTCCTCAAAAACAATTTGTTGCGTCAATTCGTTTAAGTAAGCCCTTATTGAAGTAATACGATAAATCTGCTTATTTTTCACAATTCAGTGTCTCGACGTTTAATATAATATTTCACAAAATTAGCTTCTGTGCGCGTCTGCTAGCCGCCCCCGCCGCGCCCCCACCGCGCCCCCGCCGCGCCCCCGACGGTGTTTAGTTTACCTCTTAGTGATGCCGTCCCTTTATTATGAATTCTATGCAAAGCGCAATGTTTCCGAGGTTTTCACTCGCCTACTATGTTCCATTTAATATTTTTATTGTCTATTTGTAAAATTTGTTGTAAAGTACTTAAAGCATGACTACCGTAAGCGCGACCCATCTAATGGTCTTTTTTTTACTGTTAGCCTTTAGTTAAGGCACTCAGCCACAAAAGCTTTGCAACAATATCCGAGGGTGCCAAAGTGGCCGAACCTCGGCTCGGACTGTTGCAGCGATTGTAAATAAGTCGCGATCTGGCTGATTCCCTATCATTCGAACTAAACTAACTATACATTATACATATTTCCTTCCCCTGGGAGGAGGGATAAATGGTCCCTTACAGAACCTATGTACTTATGTGGCGTGCATGTGTGTATGATGCAGTGTCGTATGTGTCTGTGATAGATAGTGAATGTAGAGTCACTGAACCGCGCGAGCGGTTGTTTGCCTCAAGGGCTCCATACCGATGGATCGGACCTAGTCTAATGGTCTGCGGGACGCGGGAAGGGAACTAGGCCGAGCAACATGCTAGTACATCGCCGGCCGCCGGCAACAATAGCACTTTGACGTGTGGGCTTACGCGGCTTTATTTTTGTGACTGCTACAGATTGAAGATGGAATTACGAACACTGCATTTTAAAAAAAATACTATATATACAAGTATTATTCACGACAGAATACCTTGACGTGAGTTGGCTCAAAGGGCAGGGAGCCGCGCCCCCTTGATATAGTCAAGTTATCTGTAGTTCGTGCCTGCCTGTTACAGCTGTTACAGCGAAAGTACGGGAGTGACAGGAAAAGTTTAGAATGTTATTAAAGTTATAATAAAAGGTTAACATGCGCCGGTTCAGTGCAATTACATTATACTCGTAAACAACAAGTGAAAGGTGAATTCACAGCTATCTGCACATTTACAAGACCACCAAGGCGCACTATTCAGCTCATCGCAAGCTAGTTTCCCATAATATTTTAGTTTCTATCGCTATAAATATTCAGCCTAATATTTCATTACGACGAAGTGGTTTAAAATAACCAAATATATTATTGATCATTAGACATCTGCCCCAGTTGCAATAACATGCATGATATACGTTATCATCTCAATACCGTATATATTCGTGCACACCCGCCGCCCCGCGTCCCGCAAATCATCGGAAGGGTCGTCGTTTACAGCGCGCTACCTGTAGTAATGAATGATGTTGTGAAAATCTTCAGTTGATGTGTAAATCTCAGCCTGAAGAGATGGCGCGGGGTCTGGCGGCGCACGCGCTGTAGTAACATGGTGGTAGTAAAAGTAACTTTTTTCATATTGGATATGTTTTACACAGACAAGTGGGCGGAGGACGTAGGTCCGGCAGGGCTGGTGGTGGAGTGCACTCCTCGCGGCGGGGTGCTGGGTCCGCGCGGTCAGTTCCACCTGCATGTGCGCGTCTGCGCTGATTGTTGGGGACTGTACAGGGAGCAGCTGCTCCTGCAGGTACGCTCATCTACCTACATTACTACGCGTGCACCACTGTGATCTGTGACCTGTAGTGCGTAGTGCGTAGTGCGTACAGCTCCGGGACCACCTACTGGTGAACGCTTCATGTTTCTACATATTTAGTTAAACGCAACGGCTTGTAGCTTGTTCTTGTGGTTATGTTTGCTGTGGAATTGTTATCACTAATTCAGAACTAAATTTATTCATCGGTAATATAATGTAATCAACTATCATATTATAAGAGTTTTTGTGCAGCAGCGGTGCGAGTTACCAGCGTTAACCCAAGTGTGGGAACTGTTAACTTGATTTACCTATTATAAACGCTCTGTGAAAACATAAGTAAAGGTCAAACAGAACATGGACGTACCCTGAGACTATTGAGAGACAGAACTAGCAGCTGAGCACGGATCGCGTAATTTTACTTAAAACAAGTCCAGGAAATACTAAATGCTATTCAAAAAGCTAATCACGGATCACGGATTGTTTATTGTCCCAGCGACTAAACGGTTGCTCTCGAGTCTCGTCGCTAGCAAAGGTATTGTATTACAAATACCTACCTATTCCTACCCCAAGGAGCACCCTACTCAACGCAGGAACACAATGCTAGGTCCTTTGGCAGCTATCTTCTGTAGGGTGGAGGTATTCCACCAGTCAGGCTGCCCCAAGAAGAGAGAAGTCTCCAAAGAAATTTCTATATACCCTACCTCTCTTTGAACCCACCCTTTCCCAAGGCGCTCTGAAAACCCTACTCACCGCAGGAACACAACACTAGGTCATTTGGCTGCGATCTTCGAGGCACTTCTGCACTACCTCGAGTCCCGAAGAAAACTTTGACGATCTTTTAGCGAACACCCGTCTCCGTTAGCGTTATTCCGTTTCACCTCATTACGAGATCTCCGAAACTGTAGGTCCGATTGACTTGTTTAGCATAGTTACTGCTTTCGCGATGTAGACGCTCACTAAGAACGGATATTGGGAAATTCAACCTCTAAGGGTGGAACAAGAGGGTTGAAAGTTTGTATACGGTGCAGACAGTGTCTTTTGACTTGAAAAGGCGATCTTAGACGTTTTAATAAAAAATAATGAAACACGTGTATCAACATTTATCAAAATTTATCAGTAAAGGGTGTATAAATAGGGGTTGAAAGTTTTTTAGGTAAAACAATTTATTTAAAACTATTGTCTTATATTTATGCACACATAATATGTCTATTAACTTGAAATATATCACGCATGCACTTAAATTTATGAAAATTAATTAATTAAAGGTGTAAAATAAGGGTTGAAACTTTGTATGTTGATTATTTTTTTGTTTATAGATTTGATAAATTATTATTTACCACATATACTCGTAAATTGAAAACTCCAGCCTTTTTAATTTCTTTGAAATTTGTATTGTATAATTGTATAGGTAGTCTACTATTTTACCCTTTTTTAATCTATATAGGTCTGTATTTTATTATTTATCTATATGGTAACTGTTGTTGTGTTATAGTTGTGTAACTTTGTTATAGTAAGCGTCGCCATGGTAACTAACTGTTTCCAGTAATAATAATATAGTAAAGTCCGTTATTTTAATTCCGTGCAGTTTTTATGTCCGGATTTAACTCAAAAACGACTTGACCCATTCTTATAACATTTTGTACACGGGAAGCTTCTGTCACTGGTCAATTGTTAGGCTATAGTAATGTTCAACAACACTTTAAGAAATGGTAAAAACAAACAAAATTATTAATTTGTAACCGATTTTGATGAAATTTTGTACACAGGAAGTATACGTGCTTTGTCAATCGATACCTACCTCCTCTAGCCTACGAAATTGTCAATAACATAGTAAACATAAAATTACGGGATGAAAATAACTACCTGCGTAATAAACGCGCAGTAAATAGTTCGACTGTTACAAATATTATTTTGGAATAGCGCAATAATTTTTTCATTGGATAACATCATTGAATGACATGTTCTATAAAATAAAAGAGATTTATTCGAGAGTTCAGTTTAAGACGTACACTTTAGTAAGTTCGTGTTCACACCTGTAAAGACGCACAAATTATGTTTATTTAATATTTTCTTGTCTCTTTGTTTCGTGAAGCACGCGCTGATTGTTCTCATGCAACTAGTAATAGATGTTTTTATATTTGTTTGTTTAGATAGAGAAGCTGGACCCTATAATAGTGGACGTGTGGGTGGAGGCGTCCGGTCCGGCATTGCAGTTCGCTCTGAAGCCTGCAGACACATATGCCGACCCGGAACCCGTGCTCTGGTATGCAACACTACGATATGTTCACATTACAGCTTTCTAGTACTATGAATGTCTGAGCTAAGCCGCGGACAGACAGACGGACATATCGAAACTATGAGGGTTCCTTGTTAACTTCGGAAACCTTAAAAACTACGTACCGTTTTTTCACTGGTGTAGGTACATACTCTGCTTTACAAAACTGAAAAACTGACTGACTGTTTTAAAATAAAACGCAACTTGCTTTCTGCTTATTCAGTAAATGGACTTTCCATTCTACTAAATACATTGAAACAGTACAAACTTACATCTGAATTTCGAAATAACGTATACTATCCGTCAATACGTGACGTGTCGCCCTGTTTAGCTCCCGCCGTTCCCGCCCCTTCCCCGTCTTTTCCCGTCCCTTCCTGTAGCTTCCTGCACACAACATATATCGAGTTGGGTTTATTCTCCAAATTATTTTGTAATACTCTTAAGTTATTCATTCCTTGGTCTAGTTGGTTACATAAAGCGCTTTGTCGGTGAGTCAGGATTAGGGCATATTCACAACGCGACAAAGTTTTTGATAAAAGTAATGGCAGATATGAAACAAATTATTTACATTTTCGACGTTCGTCAATATTATTAAATGTTCTGTACGTGTTGATGTGTGTATGCATTGTATAATGTAGGGAGACGAAGCAGTAAAGTTTGTTCCAGGTTGTCGGCATCAGACCCGGAGCACAGGCTGCAGGCGAGGAACGTGTCTCGCTCAGAGCTGATTCTTCACGCCTACACACTGACTGAACACGGTGGTGCACAGCTGTTTAACTCTTTCTGTCACGTCTTTATAAACTTTATGAAACTCAAGTCATAACGAGAGCTACTTGTTACAAATTTACAGCTCACTACTCACTAATTTACAATCGGTTTGTGTACTATATACTATGCAGGACGACACGGGTCACGGGAGGACTTCGCTCCCGATATCAGAACTAGGACTATGTCAAGCGACACGATTCAGTTATTAAAATGATCATTACTCCCACATATAATACATTCTCCCATAGACACAACGATAGAGAGATTGCCCTCGATTCATACGTTTTTTTTTTTTTTTTTTTCGAACTGACTACATTGTTAGCCTGAGGGGCCCTGAAGCCTTTACGGCTTTTACAGCTTTACCGGGCTTGGGGGCGAGCGCTTAAGGCACTCAGCCACGAAAGCTAAGCAACAACATCCGAGGGTGCCAAAGTGGCCGGACCTCGGCTCGGACTGTTGCGCGTATGCAATTAAGTCGCGATCTGACTAATTCCCTATCCGTAATTCGATCTAAACTAACTATACATATATACATGTTTCTGCCCCCTGGGAGGAGGGAAGGAACATGTGTATGTGTATTTAGTGGTCTGAAATTTTTGTCTATTCTAACTAGGCAAAAAAAGAAAAAAAAAGGTCCCTTACAGAACCTATGTACCTATGTGTGTTGTGCATGTGTGTATAATGCAGTGTCATGTATGGCTGTGAAAGCTAGTGATTGTACAGTCACTTGTATCGCGCGAGCGGCTGCTTGGCTCAAGGGCTCCATGCCGATGGATCGGACCTAGGCTTGAGTTGCCGCAGGGGAGGGTGGTCGTGGCGGGTGTGCGGGCGCGAAGTTAACCGTTCGTCCCCTGCGGAGGGAACGGTGGTTTCGCGGGCGTGGGCGCGAGCACGCATATGTTGCGGGAGCGGACGCGTAGAATTTGTTAGCTTTCTCTATGTCGTCGTCGGGATCGACAAAGAGATTTCGCGGACGGCGTTTGTAACGTTGGACAACGGGTATCGCGTGGTTAGGCGTGTAGTTCACAAAGGACTTTACAAGCGGGTTTGGATGGTTCGAAGCGCTATCGAAGTATCTCC
The DNA here is from genome assembly GCA_947532125.1 of Saturnia pavonia. Taxonomy (NCBI): domain Eukaryota; kingdom Metazoa; phylum Arthropoda; class Insecta; order Lepidoptera; family Saturniidae; genus Saturnia; species Saturnia pavonia. The sequence continues at coordinate 17,559,960 of OX383906.1, forward strand.
TAGCGAGATACTTCACATAGGCTTCTAACGAGGGAAGCCTCATGTCCCTGTGTAGGTCCATGTTCCTAACGAAGATTCATACGTGTTGATATAGCACATTATATACGAGTACGTACACACGCACGAGGGGGGAGCCGGGAAGCGGGGGAGGAATCCCAGTATAAGTACAGGACTCGTCTCTCCGAGACGACTCTCCGTCGACCGGAAAATACTATAGACATAAACATAGATACAAGTATTATTATATAGATTGTGTTTCACTGTGCGCTCTGCACTACGCACTCTGCACTGCGCGCTCGAGCTCCACCACCTCGCGATGTTATTCTATAGCGAGTCGCTCTCACTATAGCGAGATCGTTACTCGCTGAAGATAATTCACTTATGAAAGATAAATGTTATGAAAGTTGAAACTCTCGAAAATTTATACACATTTGCTTTACTTTCCATTCAAGTTACAAGTCATGCGTCTCTGTGTCTTTTACCAAGTTTCCATACTTTCTATATCATAATTTATACCCGAAGTTTGTCGAGCAATATTTTCGACATTAAACACAGTTTGTTAAGGTAAAATGTTCATTGAACATTTAAATTAATCTGTATTCTGTATGTAATGCCAGCGTCTGAATGGTGCGAAAAAGAGTTTATAAGGAACCAATATCTTGCCAGCGCTGGCAAGTGTATAAATCAGCCTTTACGGTTAAACTACAAACAGTGATTATACTTAAACGTCGTGGCAAACGGTATCTTGATGAAGCTGTGTTTTTGTAATAGTCTGGTCAACAAGTTTAAAACGTTGTTCATTCGAGATAAAGCTCCTAAAACTATGAACGACAGCTTATTCGATTCAAATGACATTTAGAAAAATGCATCTCGAGCATGAATTAGCACAAATTAAAATGTTAACAAATTAAAATGAAAAAAAAAGACATTTAGTTTTTCGTTAATAACTCAAAAACTATTAATACTTAAGAAATTAAAAAAAATATCCTAAAAGAGAAGGAAAATTCACTTTTGGAACTCTATCTCCATTATTTATAATTTTTATCTAACACCGAAAATAGGGCTCCGCGCGGCCATTGCGGCATTGAACGGAATGCCGCTGAAAACAGTATAACACATATAAAAAAAATATAGTATTATATATCTATTTAAAAAAAAAATTATGCTATTGAACACTTGTAATAAGGCCCGGTTGGAAAAAAAACTAAAAATTTATCAAAATCGTATAATACAATTGTTGACTAACTATTTTTCTTCTAATCCCCGTGATCACAAATGGTGACATAAAGTTTAAATAATTGACCTATAATTTTTTTGCTTCTTGGAGTTCTTCTCGTGATCGTCGAGATGAAGTAGTGATCGTTAATATACCGACAGTCGAGATGGTTACAATCGAGTTGGTGACCGTCGAGATGAGCTGGTGACCGTCAAGGCCGTGATAGTCAAGATTGTGATGTCCGTCGATAAGGTTACAGTCGAAATGGTTACAGTCGGGATGTTCTCAACCGACTATTCATCAAGAAGAATTTAACGAGGATAAACACGAAGGTTTTACATTAAGGCATCACTTTCCGTCGCCTCATGAGGCCTACTACAGTACTACTTTTATAGTTCAATAGCATATTTCACATTATGAATATTTATCGTGATAATAAAATAAATGCTTAAAAACTGTTAGTAGCAAATCTAATGCAATTATAATAGCAACACTGGCATCGGACGGCGTCTTCACATTTATGAAATAATTATATTTATTCAAATGAACTGAACTGAATTATATCTAAACTAATATTATAAAGAGGAAAGATTTGATTGTTTGTTTGCTTTGAGTGGGCTCTGAAACTGCTGGACCGATTTATCTATATTTATTGAACATAGGTGACAGAATATTTTCAAAAAAGTTAGGGATCCATATGAAAACTTATTTATATTATATATAAACTTATAGATATTTTAAACAAATTTAAAAAAAAAAAAACAAAAAATCGTTATATCGCGTACGCTGCGAAAATTATTGCCAATAGAGCAAAGTGATGTAATACGATTTTATAGAGGACATAAATATTCCGTGATACCATATGTCTAACTATTACAGTTATGACACAATAACTACTTTTTTATGTTAAAAATAAAATATTCAATAGTAATGCCGTTTCAAACTATGCTTAAAAATAAAAATAAAACATTAAAAATCTTTCTCTTACTCCTTCTTAGTAACCCCCGACGCAAAAAGAAGGGTGTGTGTGTGTGTTATAATTTATATAATTATTGAAATTTTTCTTAAATATACGGCGCGGGCCGCTAGTATTATATAGAATCACAATATTTAGTGATGAATTGCAGGACTAGAATCTAGACGTGCATAATATTTTGTAAAATCAAAGGACACAATGTTTCTCCACACACTCGTCAATGAGTACTGTAACAGCGGGGATAAAGTTGCTCATATCGTGTTACCGACATGTTGCTGATAACATTTTCCGACTTGCAACGATGTGGAGTCGCCGATGAGCCCGCCAACATATTGTGTCGGCGTATCGGCGGGTTTCACGTGTAGAGCGCTAGACCCTAGTTCTTTTTCATATTAAGTATGTTTGTTTCATATTATGTTTAGTAGTTTTCGTTTACGGTAAAATGAAACTAGAAAGTGAATAACAAGATTGTTGTTATACGATAGTGGAGAGTGTGGACAGTAGGCTGGTGGACGCGCAGCCAGATCGACACTCATCTACTAATAGCATAAATATATATCTTCACTTTATCAATGTCTTTATTAACTACATTTAATATTATTATAATTACATTACCATAACGTTTATATGTTTGATAGTTTTTGATTCCATAGAGACTTAGTTAATGTTGTTTTTCAGAACACGATCAAGACGTGCTGCCTTTTAGATTGTACCTACTTCTGTTCGACGTACCGCCTCGGAGCTGCCCTTGCGTCACCGCTTGCGAATGTACACGCTTATCTTATTTATGAGTTCTCTTTCACATCGTCTAACCGTTTTGTATATAATATCGGAGGATAGAAATTATTGTATAATTAATATTTAGTCATGTATATTCGACGTTGAATGCTGATACTGCAGCGACTGAAGTTCGCGCCGGTACTCTTACCTACACAGTTACACGACTTGAAAAACTGTTTCTTATCACAGGTTCGCATTTATTTATAAAGTATTAACATTTAAGTCACGTGTCAAATGCTCCTACATGTACCTAAAATGTATGAAAGATCATCCTTGTTATACTTTGTACCCTATAAGAAGGCTTGCACTACACATGTCCAATGCTTATTTTAGAGACGTAGAATAAATTAAATTGGAAGTTGATTTACGGTTATTGATACTATTTTAGAGCAAATTATAATTAATACGAATACGATCACGTTTTAAATAAATTGAGGGGTGTTTAAGCTGTAGAAATAAAATGACAAAAATAAACTATAACAACAGAGATAACGGTATTCGCGCTGTCTAAATTAAGTCTAATTGTAATTTATAATTTAAATAAATATGAATTCTAAATAGTATTTTCTTGTAACCGTCGGTCGCGCCCCACGTAATTCAGTCAATATCCTTCGTTGCGTCCTGTCACAGTAAAAATGTAGGAATCACGTAAATAGTGTAAATTAATAATATAAATGTATTTAATTCGAAATTAAAAAATTAGCGGTCGCGGGAATATTGTAATATTGAAATACTGAAACTATTTTATATAGAAAAATTGCATGAAAGGATGGTTTATTAAAGGAAATAAATATGTCATAATAAAAAAAATGGATTACTTGATATAAACCAAGTGATCCCGAAACACGATAAACCAAAACAAAATCACCGTCAGGGAGATTATTTTATTACTATGTGTATGGTAGTCGCGATCCCTACCACTCCGCTTGATCACTAGCTATACCTGAATTATGATTTTTTACGCTATAAAATAAAAATCAGATCGAAATTCCGACTTATAAAATGTTTTATAACGTTTATCAGTATCAACAATATTTTTTAATGATAATTGATAGTCGTCGTAGTTCTTAGGTTATGTCTATTATTGCATGATGTAACAATTTACGTTCTATTGACACTTCACACGCAGGACTTCTTATGATGAGCAAAGTATGGTTAAACAAAATAAAACGGTATATTTTGTGTTCCTCCCTGATAGTGATAGAGAACTGAACGACGCGATGATGTAAAGTAGAGATGACGTTGTAAATGTGCCAATACTGTGGGTGAAACATATTGTATGTAGGAAGGGGGTGTGAAGCGCGAGGAGGGGGGGGGACGGAAATGGGGTTTGTGCTGCTACCGTGCGATCCCGTATAGAGCTAGCTATAGGTGTTGAGATGTGTCTGAGATTGCAGGATTGTTACAAAAGTATTAGTAAGATGAGTAACAAGACCATATAAAAAGACTCGGCAAGTATATTTATCCACAACTGCACATCAATTAATCTTAAAAATGTGTTAATATTATATATTAAAATTGAAATATTTTAATGAGCTCTTATTATTATCCTTCATCGGACTTACCTGTTCCTACACCACCTTCTTGCTAGCTGAAAGTTGTATCTCATAATTCAGCAAGCGGACTCACCTACACGTCATGCTACAAGCCGGTTGTTCCACCACTGTGGATAACAACGCCATAAATACAAAGATAGCAACTAGAGTAACAGTCTCATTTATTATTGAAGCGAAACTCTACGGCGAACATTCTGCTGAAACACAATCTTCGTATACAGAGGAAATGGACACGGGGGTCGAGCTGTACCTGGCGCCTGACCACGGAATACAGACCAATGCTTATTATCAAGTGTGTAGTAAATATATTTCTTTCCGTTGGCAATACTCGCTAAATTAGAATGTTTGGAATTCAACAAGTAAAGGTGTTTAAACAAACGGGTGTAAAAACAACATGAGAATTCTCATTTAATATTTCAATAGCGCGATTAACATTTTGATTTATCATCAAATACATTCCTGGTACAACTAAATATAATATTTACAAATTTTGCGGCAGTCTTTTTCGCGGATCTTTTTTTATACGATAATGATTATTATTATATTCTTGTTGCTTTGTAAGCTTGTTGCAATCGGACAGGTTAGCCCACAAGTCCTCAATGTCCCTGCCGGAGGTCGCGGGGAGTGGAGCGTCACACTGCAGGTACCACAGCACTGTGAGGTCGCGCCGCGAACAAAATTACTTTTTAAAATATCACCTGCCGACAGATCAGGGTAAGCCCCCGTTTTCATTCGTATAATTGTTTCTCTTGATAGTTCACGTTTTGAGACAGTTAATTTCAATATTTTAACACCGCAGTTGGAATTAGCTAGAATGAACATGTTAGTACGGATACAGCTGAAACAAAGGGTACTGAGATTAATAGATTTTCTGAGCCAAATGTTATAAATCTTATTAGGCTTAACAGGAAAACAAGCTATGGAACAAATTTGGACAGCCGCTCGAAGAAAATAAAAGATTATTTATAACTGATCGTCTATCTAAATTATAAACTTAAAATAAAATACATTCAGAATTTTTGCGATTTGCCATATCACATGCTTCTTTTCGATGTTGAATGCGCTATTTATTTGAATAATTTTACAATATTATAGTATAGAAATATTCAGTTTTGTGTTTGTAATTATGTTCGTGTTTCCAATATCTAATTAATGACCACCGGTTTTTTTTTTCATTTTGATCACTAAAGTAAACAAACTCGCTAACAGCTCCGACTACGTGTACTGGCAACGCTGAAATGACGAAGTCAGTGTTATTTATATTTTACTATTATCGGCATTGAATTTTTCGGCAGGAAATGTTGGTACCGCCCGGATCCTCAGACTCAGTTGGTCCTTCTCAGGCAGACAGTCAGACAGGGCCTACTCAAGGTGTTTTGTAAGGAAGTTCGCGTTAAGATGTGTGTTCTTGATCTTCCACACGAAGACATCATGAGGTATCAACAGATTCTGTATTACTATCAGCCTCTGATTTGTCAATAAATCTATGTAATGTCAGTAGATCCTCATCCGTTGGTAGTGTTCTCATGATGTAGGTTATTGTACCGAGTTTGCATAAATTAAAGTTATCGTAGTTGTTATCGTAACCTGCATACATTGGATGGATTACATTTAACACATATTTTATGTACATTGGAAGAATATGGTGTGTTTTGATATTGTAGGGTTCGAAAACGTTTCGAAGTTCGCAACATTGGTAACGGTCCTATGGAATTGAACGCTTGTACTTCAGCTCCTTGGGCCATTGTTAGAGAGTTACAGCATCAGGACCGTTGCGGGTCGCGATGCACGGCCGCGATAGAGATTGCTACTAGAGAGAGGCTGGAACATGTGACGTTATATCTGGAACCTAGGAGCTCCACTCAGGTACTGTATGACTGCTTACAACATGTTTCAACTAAAAACAGAAAAAATTGAATCATTTTAAATTTTTTTTTCTGTGGTGGAGTGTTTAGTGACGCCGTATCTTCCAGATAAATACAGAGTGTATGCTTTTAGATGTGCGTGGAGGTGTCTCTCAGAGCGGAGGAGCCGAGTTCTGAAGAGACGTGGAGCTGCCTCAGCGTGCGCTCTACTCCCCTGCTCTTCTATGATACCGACAATGTGTTGCTGGTGTGAACTTTCAACTCATTGTCTAAATAAACATTTTTTTTTTCTTGAATCCTTACGTGATTAACATACCTAATTCAATAGGAAGGTATATTTATAAATACCTTCCTCAAACATTCTAGCATCGGTTGTAAAAGCCCACTTAGGGTTGATAAAAGATAAGGAGGGCATAGCTTTAGAATATTTAGAGATACATTTCATCAATTTAGCGAAACTGATGATCAGTCTGAAGCAATTAACTAGTGTAGAGATATTACTGTAAAATTTCGTTATTGTTATTTTAATAACTGTTTTGATGGATGTTGTAGAAGCTATCGTTAGTGGTGGAATTGGAGTATCCGGCGCTGCGCGTGGAGCCTCTGGTCATAGATTTCGGTTGTGTCACGGACGGGAACACCAGGAAGAGCTATTTCACAGTGTTGCACTCGAGCCGTAAGCACATATCGTGTCATTGTATAATGTTTATTCGTACGTGGAGTGTGTATGCCTCTAGTATGCGTAACTAATTGTAAGCAACCCGCCCGTGAAGATGACTTTCTTATCATTTACTAGCTGGGTTAGCGTTTAAGTTTATTCGACAAACTCTCCTCGGCGCCGCCGCCAACGCGTCCGTGTAGCCCTATCGTTGTTCCTCTTCCCGTACTTGCTTTTATCTTGTCAGATAGCTCGACGTTCATATGTATTGGTCAGCTCCGTAGGGTCATAGCGTGAAGTTATATAGCTTATACATTCCTATGCCTATTTCTTATGAATTTGGCTGTCATATAGATAAATTTTATTTCGAATTAGACTGGTAGTCCCGGAGATTAGCGCGTTTAACAAACAAATAAAAAAAGGTTTATTATATTAGTATAGTTTCGTTAAAGTACGAGTATTTAAGAGAGTTATCTTGAATTATAGCGACTAAGACCCTGGAGCTGGTGACGGAATGGATCGGCGGCGAAGAATTCGAGCTGTGGCCGCCGTCGCTATTTCTGGAGCCGGGGGAGTGCGGGAGGGTTTACGTCCAGTACACTGCTAGGTACGACTACCTCCTTATTCCTTATTATGAGATTTGTGTGTTTATGAGTTTATTTAGAATCTATCTTATAAACCTGCAATTTATTGTTTTAATCAATTTAATGGACCAAAGTGTGCCAGGGAATAATCATTGATCGTACACACACAGACGCAAACGCACAAGATAAGAATACTTTCTAAAACGTTGTTATTTATATGTATAAGGCAAACGAATGGTTACGCTTTCGAGTTCTATGTGATTGCGCACTACTCGTATTTACCCGATCGACTTGGAACTACGCACAGCTGCTGTTGTTAGTAGCACTAACGAGAATATTTCATACGTTGTAACATCAATGTACAACAGGTGGAGCATGAGTCGAGTCAACAAGTTTCGGTGTTTGGAACGTAGTTTTCTGGACTGTTTCCTAGGAAAGATCCAAGTCAAATATCATTACGCTTCTCAGTGGGAGTTAAACAGTAATAGACAAAATACAATTAAAGAAAATAAAAGACAGCCCACTTTGAATCCAAGAATGATACACAGTACATGTGACAGTGACTAGGTAGGTACATTTATAACAGTTTGTATATAATATGTATTGTGCGTGCAGATGGTGCGGTGCGCCCGTGGAGGGATGCGCGCGTGTGTCGTGCGCGACTGGCGCGCGGGGTGTGCGGGGTGCGGGTGTGTGCTGCGCGGGGGTGCGGTGCCGCGCGACCCCCGCACGCGATCACAAGTGCAGCGCGACGCCGCACGACCACACTGACGACACGCGTCTGCTGCCAGACAACTTGACATACTGAATCTCTCATATTTCAATCTCACACTGAATTCATTATACTTTGTTCATCATAAGAAGCGTCGCATGAAGTGTCCTTAGGACGTTAATTGTTAGTTCGTGCAAATTACGACATAACCCCATATGTGAATTTATTTCATATTGTCACTATATTTATGTTAAAAAATGTAGTAAACAAATATTATTTCGTTTAAATTATGTCCTTAATGACATATATACTCGTACATAGAGGGAAACCTTAAAATGTTTCCTTTTAACAGATACGCGGTATTTGCTAACGCTCGCACCATTCAATTATTTCGTGAATTATTCGTAATCGTTATTTGTTATTGGTTGTTATCACTCACTGTCATTAGACGAGCTCTCTCAATCACTATCAGACGCTACTTTAATGGTCACAATTTGAAACAATGTATTAACTTGATTTGTCTGTATGTGAAATAAAAAATATATTATTGTGTATGTATCTTTCTAGAGAAATTAGTATCAGTTGAATATAATCAAACCTAATGCGAATATTGCTAGACAACATCAAAATTCACGAGAGTGAAAGAGCAAATGAACAGTACAGTAGTGACATTCAGGAATATAATTGTTAATGTATACTTGTATAGATACTGACACCGCTTTTTCCAACATATTATGTTGCTACAATTAAAACCCTGAGGTATGTAAATAAAAAACAGGGGTCTGGTAATATAAATATATATAATAGTTAACGAAAAATTGACAGAGATTTTCTTACAGAAAAATATACTAGGTACTCTGTTAAAAAATACCGGGAATTATACACAAAATGTTAGTTATTCATCCAAATTTATTTTACCGCCATCAAAGTATGCTCCTTCAGAAACGATACACTTACACCAACGAATAATCCAATCATCAAAACATTTTTTAAACGCTTTTTGTACGCACGACATGACCATTCCGCGACATGGCTCGAAGCGTATTGCGTATTGCGAAGCGCCCGATAGTTTGTGCATGTAGCCCATCAGACTTATAAGTCGGGAAATACAGAATCGTAGTAATGTTCGAACTTAGGAACCAAACTTACAAGTTTTTTAAGGAATGAAAATAGACCTGTTGAAACGAGTGTATTTTTCTTCACTCTGTTGCTCTTAGACATATTACTTTCAGAACAACTCTCTAAACATTTCCATACCTTCGTATGCTCCATCTCAAAAGCGCTATTCGGTGCACATTTCGGTGTTATATTAGCAGATTCAATATCGCAAGAACGATTACATATACAGCATGTTACGAATTCTGTTCCTTTAACAGCTTGGACAAACTTAACACCAATATGTGGTTTCAGTAATTTAGGTAGCATTTTATACAGTTGGAATGGTTTAAACGACTACAATTATATAAATATCATGTATTTTTAATTCAAAGCGTAATACGTAGCTGATTTGCACTAGACACTTGACACGTGTAATTCTCATGAGAATGAATTACTTATTTTTAAATATTATTACTATTATTATTCAAATATTGTAAATCATAAATGGTGATACGCCCGAGTTAAAATGAATGTTAAGAGTTCATATTTCAACAGGCCTATTTTCATGCCTCAACGAAATTTTTAAGCTTGGTTCCGAAAAAACAATTTTTTTTTATTCATCCTAATATAAATACAGATTATGAACTCAATTATTAGCCTGTAGAAATTGTGCAGTCTGCGGAGACTCTTAATATTGAATTCGATGAGTCGAACAGCCGGAGCCGGTGTCGCAGCCGGAGCGTGGAGCGTTGTAAGATATCATTAGGTACTCGTTCGATGAGTTGTGAAGAGAGCGCGGCTGTGGCGCTATCGCTTATATTACTTATTTCATTCCACAATGTTTTCTGATCGTGAGGCAGTAACTGGTGAGGGGGGAGATTTACGCGCAGAGGGCATTGCGAAAACACAATCGAGGTCACAGAATAAATTGCTATGTATTATGGCCGGCTCGTGCAGCCCTTGTCGCCAAAAATATTGTGACACAGACTGTTGTTAACATATTTATATAAACTAGCGGTGTCCTTTATATAGTATGTCCATCAGGAAATTTGGAAAGAAGCAGGGAGATTTAAAGCAAAACCTATGTTTTTTCTCGGAATCAACTATAATAGTTGCATATAGGCCGTGTACAAGCTAAGTATCAGAGAAACAACACAACATCTTTACACTTATATTACTACGAGTAGTGCCATACTGTTCAGCTGTAATGTTTTATATTACAATATCTGTTTATGAATACGAGTACATACTATGCACAGGCGGCGGCGAGCCGAAATAACATCCGGTTCTATATCTTCTTCTATACATATTATAAAACTCAACGTCTCTCTGTCGGGCCATACGTTTTTGTTCTTTTCACATGAAATCCACTTATCCGATTTGCATGTTTTTTATTTTAATGTATAACTATGTCATATGGTCAGGTTATAGGATATATTTTGTGAGATAAAGTAACATATGAAATAAGCAGTGACGAAAATGGTGAACCAATTCGAAAAAAGACGTTGTAGTTTAAATGACTTAGCTGTTAAAATGACTTACACTGAGTAAGCCATAAGATATATATAAAACTAGCAGTGCCCGCGGCTCCGCTCGCGTTGACTACAGAACGCCGTCGGTCGAATAGACACGCGAATCATACAGCTGCCCCCGCTCCCGACGACCACGATCGCCCGCCGGTCTTTTTGAAGACGAAAATGCTTATTGTGGATGATGCTTAGAAGATAGACATATGCTATCGGTGACTTTTTTGTCGGTTTGATAGTTCCGTAAGTAATACTTAATGGTGGTTTACTAAGATAGTGACGTCATCGTATCGTGTCGGGTCGTGTCGAGTCGTGTTTCGAGCGATGAGCATCACATAGTAGTTTGCAAATGATAAAGTAGTGTCTCCCGAGTGCTTTTGATTCGCGTCACGTAAGCAATATTCATTATTAAATGATTGCTGAATGCTTACGAAAGCAGTTCGAGATCGCGGGCCGAGTCACCGGCGAGTCACTGCATGCCGACGCGCCTGTGCGACGTTATATACGCAACTTCAACCGTTATTAAGGTTTACTCCAACAGCTGATCCAGTATTATGCATGTGTGCTCCGTGCTGATATTTATACGTAGTACCGCACCAATACAACCGTAGACGTACAACGCTACGCCGTAGACCCACTAAGCGCCGCTCTGCTACGAATGAGTAAGGCTTGCTACGTTGAGGCGCGGGGGGCGATTTCCAACATGTATGCTTACTTATTAGCTACGAAAGATACCCACCTTACAACTAAAATTCTTGCAATCAAAACACCAAGCTAGGTTCCTGGGTCACTTCCCTAATGTAAATTCGTGATTTCCTTTCCAAATTTCTTGATACACCACTACTCTAATGCTCTACACACCGAACCCGCTGATCCGTCGACCCACCGACCTGTCAATCTGCCGACATAATCCGGCAGTTTAGTGTCGGTGACATTATTTTTTAAAAACATGTCGACGAATGGTAGGCACGCGCACTACTTGACGACATGTCGGCGGCTTGTGTACACACTCAGTTGACCGGCGACACTCGACGTGTAGGACGTGGCGTTTGTTTTGAAATGTAGAAACGAAACAACTTTGACTTTAATAAATCTTTATCATTCAAAGGACTTATTGTGAAAATATAAACAGTGCTTATAAACGTCGTCGCAAGCTGTTTGTTGGTGAAGCTGCATTTCTGCTTGTTTTTTTCTTATTATTCTGTGTCTAATAATATAATGTGTTAAATAGGATATTGGTTAAATAAATATGGTAACAGTCGAGATGGTGACCTTCAATGTGGTTACAGTTGAGATTGTCACCGTCGACCGTCGAATGTCAACACATTCGGTATTCTGTCCCCCACCAAAAGCTCAGGAATAAACGCTTGTGCGCAGTGGAAGACTTGAATATCCAAACCTACGTTCAGGATAGCGATAGAACTCCTCTAGGCAGGAGCCTGCGATGCGTAGGGCTGGATAAAATTAATAACAAATTACTAACCTATATCGGCGTCTGTGTTGACGGGAGAAGCCCTAAAGGTGAATCGTCAAAGGGATAGGGAGGCGAACCGTCGTAGTTAAGTCAAAGTCGGTCGGGTACAACTCCAGCTTCTCAAAACTACTTCGCCGCGTGGCGAGGGTACAAGCTTACAAACACAATATCACAATTTCGTGTTAAACCGTTCATATGTGAAACATTAAGGGTTTAAATGGCCGCAATATGGAGATCTCTCGTCCCGTGGCCCAAACCCACCGCATTTTTTAAAACAAACAAACTTTATCTTATTATTATTATGCTATACGATTTACAATTGTTTACAATTCTTGTAGAGTATCAATTATGGAAAGATATAACTTCCTTGCACAAAATTTTAATGAAAATGGGTTAAGAATTAAAATTTACATTTTTAATTTGTTATAAAAAACAATTTTATCTATATGTATATTTCTATCCGTATACAAAAATCGATCAAGCGTTTTTTGAAATAAAGCTGCACATTCCGAGCATACAAAAATACAAACAGACAAAAGTTTTTAATGTCATATTTGTGAAAAGTTTCTTTTATAAAGGATATCCAGCGGGTAATTTAAAACATAATCAATGTTTACAATGCTTATGAATTCTAAAGATATTATTGACAATGTTTATAGCCTTGGAATGGAATAACTCATCCTTCTCGTGTTCAAAATTTCATCAATAAATAATAAAGACTTAGTTTTTTGTTTTCTTTTACGCTTTCTCAATTTATTATTGAATATTCTTAAAGCCTATTAATTGACCAATGCAATAAGGTTATCTTGTACCAAATTTCTTTAGCATCGATCAAGCCGTTTTCGATTTAAATTAGTAAATAAAACAGACAGTTATTTTATCTATACGGAAATTTATTAATATAGATTATATTTATTCAAATAAACTGACTTATGAATTATATGGAATCACAATACTTACTAATAGAGTAGGGCTAGGAATCTAGACGTGCATAATATTATGTACAATCAAAGGTCACAATGTTTCTCCACACACTCGTCAATGAATATTGTAACAGCGGGGATAAAGTTGCTCATATTGTGTTACCGACATGTTGCTGATAACATTTTCCGACTTGTGCCGATGTGGAGTCGCCGATGAGCCCGCCAACATATTGTGTCGGCGGTTACACGTGTAGAGCGCTTAAAGAACACATATATATCATTAAAATATTTTTTGGTTGTCTTTTTGTATTTTGTAATTTGGAAACGCTTGATAGTTTTTATGAAATTTTGTACACGAGAATTTCATGTGATTGCACAATTGATACGCTATAACAACTGACAATAACAATTTTAGTAACATAGAACCTATTGTGGAAACTGTCCGCGTAATGGACAGAGCGCCGCGCGGCGCCGTAGCGGCTGCTACGTGTGCTACGAGCGCTACGCGGTGCGGCACTAGGGCAGAGCGCGCGGCTCCGGGCGGTCGCATCGGGCGGGCGGCGCGTGCCTCGCGTGTGACACCGTGCTTCATAATATTACTAACTCACTTGTATATATACACGTGTGGCATTCGGACTAGCACATTGAACTCTTATGCACTTGACTACATTGGGAAACGTGTCAAAGCTGTTACCGTCCCACGAACGTAACCACCAGCGGATCTGGTAGAGTTGTTCTGCAGTTGAGGGGTTTATAAGCCTAGGATGAGAACGGAGACTAGTTCACCGTCCACCTCACGCCTGAACATGCTACGCGCCCTGTATGTCCCGCCGCTGCCGGTGCTGGTACTCGTGTTACTGGTGACGGTGGCGAGCGAGCAGTCGGTGTGCGGCAACTCGTCTCTGTCGGCGAGCAACCTGCTCGATCCGCTGCATTATGCGGAGGCCGGCGCGGGCGCTGTCATCCTCCGGCGCGCCAGAGACTCGCACTCACTCATTGGACCCTTCGATATATCAAAACTGTTTAAGAGAAGAAAGCCGACGGATCAGACGGGCCCCGACCTCCCACCACACCCCGCGCACATGATGAGCCCGGTCGCCTCACCTGGTGTAACACCGTGGAGTACCAAGACGGAAAGGATCACCGCCCAGACGTGGGTGACCGCAAAATACAAGCCTCAAACGAAACTTATGCATATATCGGAAAGCTTGTCGGACAGTGCTTCCATCGATTCTTCTGGCGCGAGGCTAGAGAGAAGGCACGAGGGTCGCATGCCCGGCGGGAACATAGCTCCGGTGGAGCAGCGAGGGTGGCCGGTGAAGCGTGCTGCCGTCGTCGAGGGAGACATCGTGCTGGGCGGACTCATGATGGTGAGTCTGTTTCTCCGGCAGGACACGTTACCTATTCCCAGTGAGGTTGCACATGAGAGCTTACTGGGAAACGTTTTTTTTACCGCGAGTACAAATTAAAACGAATCGTCTCTTTATATGTTCGTTGTCTCTGAGGTAAAAAATACCGCTATGATGTTTAATTAAATATGAATATCATAATTTTGTTGAAAAATATAGTGAAGATTAATTTATAATATTTTATAATTATTTCGATATATTTTGCCGAGGATTATTTGCCAACTGTTAGAAAATGTACGTGCAACCTGGACATTAGTGAAGGAAATTACGTTTAGAATAAAACTAAGAGCCTACTATGAAGGTAAAAAAATATATATTGCTATTTAGATCATAGGTATTCAAAAAAATTTGTTCTATTTATTATTTATCTTAATAAATCTATAGTTGTGCCTATACGCGAATTTTTTTTTTCAAATTTTCACGATATACGTCCTATACATAAAAGATACTTCACAAATACTGCAATAAAAACGTTTTGTCTGTCCATGTTATTGTACGCCCGGAATGTACATCTTGATCGATTTTTCGTATACGGGAAGCTTTATATCATTGATTAAACAAATGAAATGATGATGAAAAAAATATAAAATAGGTCTCTACCTATGAAATTGCCGTTCTGCAGTACTAGCCATTTCAAATCAAAATAATTTTTGTTTGGCTAAGAATTCTAATTTCAAATTAGTTTTATTTTATAAACATGGAATTCTTTTTCCAAAAGTAGTGATTTGTTTATTGATTAGTGTTACATTTTCATCGCATTTCAATTGTTTTTGTCATCATGGATGCGTTAAAAATTCGAGTAATTATGGAATATGAGTACCGTCGTGGCAGTAACGCGGCACAAGCGGCACGCAACATTAACGATGTTTACGGAGCTAACACTACAAACCAACGCACCACTTGTTATTGGTTTGCTCGCTTGCGTTCTGGGAATTTCGACCTGAAAAATGATCATCGCGGTCGTCCGAAGACGACTCGACAATGACGAATTGAAGGCGATTGTGGAAGCTGATGATATACAATCTACGGCTGAATTAGCAGCAGCTTTCGACGTTAGCGTCAAAACAATATTGGTCCATTTGCGTCAAATTGGCAAGGTAAAAAAGCTTGACAAATGGGTGCCCCACGAACTCAATGATCGCCAGCGCGAAGTACGCGTCGAGACGTGCCTTGCCCTGCTGAACAGACACACAAATGAAGGAATTTTGAACCGCATTGTTACCTGCGATGAAAAATGGATTCTGTTTGATAACCGCAAGCGCTCAGCAAGTTGGTTGGATCCTGGTTCAGCACCTAAACAATGCCCTAAACGAAAACTTACCTCTAGAAAAGTGATGGTCACTGTTTGGAGGACTAGCGCCGGTGTGATTCATCACAGCTTCTTAACAAACGGGGTGAGCATTACTGCA
Organism: Saturnia pavonia; assembly: GCA_947532125.1. Classification (NCBI taxonomy): domain Eukaryota; kingdom Metazoa; phylum Arthropoda; class Insecta; order Lepidoptera; family Saturniidae; genus Saturnia; species Saturnia pavonia. The sequence continues at coordinate 17,576,146 of OX383906.1, forward strand.
GATGTGTACTGTGAAGAACTGAACACAATGATGGAGAAACTGGCACATCTCCAACCAGCATTGGTCAATCGCTCGTCTCCGCTGCTCCTGCACGACAACGCGCGACCTCATACTGCACAACAGACGGTCTCCAAGTTGCAAGAACTGGGGTTGGAAGTTCTCCGTCATCCGCCCTACTCACCAGACCTTGCGCCTACAGACTACTACTTTTTCCAGAATTTGGATAACTCCTTGGCGGGAAAAAAATTCAATACCCGAGAGGCAGTACAAAATGCCTTTGAAGAATTTGTTGCCTCCCGTCCAGCTGATTTCTTTAAGGAGGGCATCAATAAACTGGCACTGCGCTGGCAAAGATGCATTGATTGCATGGGTGATTACTTCGATTAATACAAATAAAAAATACATGAAAAAACATCGTTTAAATTTTTTCATACAAAACGGCAATTTCATAGGTAAAGACCTAATATATAAAAAAATATATAAATGTTAATTCTTAACCGATTCTGATAAAACTTTGTGCAGGGGAAGTATATGTTGTTCGCGCCACATAATTGTCACTTTTTATATTTTCTATAAATCCGCTTCAACAGCTGTCTGTCGCTCCATTTCCGTGCGCATAGAAAACCGCCCCGGACACGTGAACACTAGTAGACGTCGCGTCGCAATTATAATGCCACCCTGCTAATTCGTGTACGTGCGAGCGGACGTCGGGGTGAACGTCGTCGGTAATTAACTATCCCGCTATATTAACGAACGGCCTTCACCTTCGTCTACGCTAACCCGCAATACAGTCCACTTAATATCCATTTCGAAAAACGAGCTGTTTGTGAACTTGAAGACTGAACTGACTATTGAAGAATATACAACTATGGAACGAGGTGATGTAGTGTATTGCCGGACAGGGCCGGTCAAGAGAACAGATGAGTCAGTACCTTTTTATCAGGGAGCACCCGCCGTTAACACGCTCGACATATAGCTTAGTTAGTTAGTAGTATAGCTTAGTTAGCATTGAACTCAACCAAATTACTTGCTCCCAATGTAGATATACGTTGCAAGTATTGGTTAAGTTCAATGACGAATTCCTCCTGTCACTTTTCTGTTTCTTTCCCACCACATAAAAGGCTTGCTATAATAGCACCCATGAATGGTGCTGTCATCTGCATAGCAATGAGTATGACCTAAAGGTAACATTGCACGCTGGTATTTTTACCATTATTAGAGGCCGCAGGTTATAAAGTCGGTATTTGAATCGCAATATTACAAACACGAAAGAACGAATTGCTGAGTTATTTAGAAGGGGCCAATCATTTTTAATTGAGTCGAGTACGGAATTGAAATCTCGTTAGCCTTTTAAAATCAAATTTTCCGGGAACTGAAATTTCTTGACCCTCACACTGCCTTGTATAAAGAATTTCGCAGGTTAAGAAATGTAATAGAAACTTTCCCGTACGAAGTAGAGCCAGAAAAAATGCAGTTTATAGACGAAGAGCGTAGAACTTTAAAACTAGATCGCCAAGTAAGTAATTTGTTACAATCTACGAGTACTGGCTCACCCCTTTCTTGCGAACAATTTTGGGTGGAAGTTGGGAAAATTTTTAAGCAGTGATGTCATGTCACATAAATTAAACTATTTTCAGTAAATTTCTGTTATGTATACCGGCGTATCTAAAGCTGCACGCGAGTGCATATTTAGACAGATAAATTTAATTAAAAACGGACAAAAGAAACAGATTTATGAACAAAAATGTATCAGCAATTATAAAAACAAAGCAAGTTGTTAATAAAGAAGGAGGTTGTGTTAATTTTTATTTTTTGGAAATAATGTTAAAATACAAGTCTAACATTTATTGTAATTATTGATGATTAAATGCAACGTGTTAAAAAATCAGTATTTTTTGGCGCGGTACTTCGTAAAATTTAATCTGGTCACACTGTTCTCTTGCGAGAACCAACTGCTTTACAGAAAGCTTTATGCTTTAACCGGTGAAGCCTCTTTGAATGTGCGTCAGCGATATATATGTATGTATTATCTTCAGTTTTCTTGGCCGATATTTGTTTGCAGACGATTTTCGGTGATAGAATAGTAACAAAAAATTTATAAGTCAATTATTTAAACTTGCATGTCGTCATTTGTTAAAACAGAAATAGTAAAAAAATATTGGTTAACAATAATATAACTTTTTGGAAAATCAATTGTATGTGTGAATAAGTTAAATGATATAAAAGTTGTTACGCGACTGCAACTGGCAGTCGCTACACACGCGCAGCTACCGGCAGCATTGAGACGAAGGGTCCCTCGGTTCACGCTAGGAGATTGCCACCACACACATATGAAATGTATATTAACTTTATCAGTTAAGAATAACTTTCAACTTATACAGAATTTAGGGACATGTGGGCTGTCAAAGAGCGCATGGGCGAGCCCATCTCATATAGTACTGAAAAAGGATGGTGATATTCGTCCTTGCGGTGACCATAGATTGCTTAATTCGATGCAAAACCGGATCGTTATCTGATGTCCAGAGTGCTGGACATAACTTACGGACTACATAATAATACAATATTTTAAAAAGTCGATATTTGCAGGGCTTATCATTGTATAGATATTAATTCGGAAGATATAGAACATACCGCGATAACTACACCGTTTGGTGTCTACGGAATTCCTAGAATGACCTTGGGGCTAAGAATTGCAGTGCAAACGTTTCAAAGGTTCATAAACTACACCGTGTTGTCAGGCATAGAATTGCTAAATTAGGATAAAGTTGGTCTCGGTGATATAAATAATAACATTACAGGACAGTCGTTTGTTTTCGGGTACTTAGATGACGTCGAGTAGTTTGGATAATGCTACTATACGTAAGGAACACAAATACATTTCTCTAAACGTCATTCCGCAACAAATGAGTTGTCGCTCATGGTTTAAGAAGATTTATCAAGAGTAACTCTGGAAAGGATGGTTTATTAAAGGAGATAAATACGGCATGAACAAAAATCTGAATACTGGATATAAACCGGGTGATACAGAAACGCGACAAACCGAAAGAAAAACATTGTGAGGTGTTTATTTTATTATTATGTGTATGGTGGTCGCGACTCCGACCACTCCGCTTGATTACTTATTAATTATCATCTTTTATCCTATAAAATAAAATCTTAACAAAATTCTGACTTTCGATGTCCCTATTTCTCAAATCCAGAAGCACTGTGCAGCGCCACGCTCACCGCGCGAAGAGCCGGTCTGACCCGCCGCATTAGATGCTTCATATCATTATAAAATATATAAATCTCCTGTCTCGATGTTTGTCCGCGATGGATTCCTAAACTACTTAACCGATTTTAAATTAAATTGGCACACCGTGAGCAGTCTGCTCCAACTCGAGAGATAGGATAGCTTAGATCTTTAATTATAGTCGCAATTTTATTTTATTGCAAATTATTTGTCTATAATTAATTGACAGTCACAATTATCTGTTAACTCCAAAGATTCTAACAGATGTCGATACTTTTCGACTGGATTGAGTAAGTAATCAATAGATGGCACTGCTATTTATATATATATATTATAAAATGGAATGGTTATACTTAATATTATAAAATGGAAAAATTTGATTTGTTTGTTTGCATTGAATAGGCTCTGAAACTACTGGACCGATTTGAAAGATTCTTTCACCATTAGAATCCTACATTATCACTGATGAACATAGGCGGCAGAATAAAAAGTTAGGGATCCGTATGAAAATTTATAATTTTTTGTTAAATACCCGTGCGAAGCCGGGGCGGTCCGCTAGTATCATTATAAAACAAGGTTTGAAGTATATGTCTAATTGTTTGGACCAGGCTATTCAGGTTGAAAACAGCTCGTGCAGCTTTATTCAATTGCGTTTGCTTAAGTACATGTGATAGGAATATTATAATATAGACGCGAGTAGTGTCTCGTTGTGCGCGCAGGTACACAGCCGGTCGGAGAGCGCGACCTGCGGGCGCGTCATGGCGCAGGGCGGCGTGCAGGCGCTCGAGGCCATGCTGTACGCGCTGGACGCAGCGCACGAGCTCTCCCCGCCGGGCGTGCGTCTCGGTGCGCACGTGCTTGATGACTGCGATAACGACACCTACGGCCTCGAGATGGCGCTCGATTTCATCAAAGGTTAGTGTTTACTGCACATCGCAAGGGCCGCCTCACTCTGCCCTCACTCGCTTCCACACCACAGGTTCCATCGGTAATATCGAGGACGCGCAGTATGTGTGCAACGCGACGGTCGTACGGAAGGTCATCTCGGGTGTGGTGGGTGCGTCCTCCAGTGTCACCTCCGTGCAGGTCGCGAATCTACTGCGTCTCTTCAAAATCCCGCAGGTACGACAAGCGCCCGAGATTTGCTTCCAGTCAGGGCACGGTCGCTCACACAAATCTTTCCATTCGAAGGTATCATTCTTCTCGACGTCCCCGGAACTGTCGAACAAGGCGCGCTTCGAGTATTTTACGCGTACCATTCCGTCGGATCTGCACCAAGTGCGTGCTATGGTCGAGATTGTCAAGAAACTGGGCTGGCGGTACGTCTCCGTCGTCTACGAAGAGTCCAACTACGGCATTAAGGTGCGCTCCTTTCCCAGTTCAGTCTCTGCGAAAGCTTTCGAATAACATATCTTCGCTCGATAGGCATTCGAGGAGTTGGAGATGCTTCTGGCTCGTAACGAGATTTGCATCGCTGTGAAGGAGCGATTGGTGAAGGACTCGGGTGAAGCAGACGACAGTGCCTACGACACGACGGTCGCGCGGCTACTAACGCGTCCGCGAGCGAGAGGTAAGACCTTAACCAGGACCAAGCCAGCCGCCAGCGATTCTAATCGGGCCGTCTACACGTCCGCCCAGTACTAACCGAGCCGCGTGCGCAGGGGTCATCGTGTTCGGCTCGGATCAAGAGGTGGCGGGAGTAATGGCGGCGGTGACACGCGCGGGCGCGACAGGCTCGTTCGGTTGGGTCGGCTCGGACGGATGGAGCGCGCGGACCCTCGTCTCCGACGGAAACGAACGAGCAGTCGAGGGAACTATCAGCGTGCAGCCCCAAGCGAACCCTGTTCGTGGCTTCGCCGAATACTTCTTCAACCTCACCGTTGAAAATAACCTTAGGAACCCCTGGTTTGTAGGTAATTTTCCATTAAATATTATGAATGCTGTATGCTATCAGTGCTCGATACTTGATCACTTTTAATATTGTCGGAATTCATTAATAGTAAATAGTTTTTTTTTTTAATAACAAATATTGTGTGTAACGTAAAGTAAACAAAGACATTCACAGTTTCGACATCGGTATAGTCTCTTCGTGCTTGGCAGAATTCTGGGAGGATCAGTTCCGCTGCCGGTACCCAGGCGGAGTCCTGACACCTTACAACGCGCAGTATTCGCGCGTCTGCTCCGGCCGCGAGCGTCTCTCCCCTGACAACACTGTGTTCGAAGCGCAGCTGCAGTTTGTGGCAGATGCCGTGCTCGCATTCGTATACGCTATCAGGTCTCACCTTGTCCATACTACGCCTAGTATTGCTCCTTCACAGAAATGAACTTATGACGTTTTTTTGCGAGCCTGCTCATTTTTAAATTCTATTAAACTTAGCCCAAAGCTGTCATTTGCAAACTTTTTCCTTGTCTTGCAGAGATATGCATTCGGAGCTGTGCGGCGGCAAGCCCGGCCTCTGTGACGCGATGCGCCCGACCAGCGGGCCCATGCTGCTACGCTATCTGCGACAAGTGCGCTTCACAGGTCTCCGCTCCCAGTATGCTCGATATATGCTTACACTCTATCAGATCAGCGTTCATTTGATGATATCTTTAGTACAGGTCTCAGCGGAGACGAGTTCCACTTTGACAGCAACGGTGACGGCCCGGCGCGGTACAACATCCTCCACTTCAAGCAGATGTCGCGTGGCGACTACCAATGGCTGAAGGTCGGCCGCTACCTCGACGGCGAGCTCGAGCTCGACATGAACGGTGATCGTATGCCCCCTCCCTCGTGCCTGCCTTTTCATGCATTCATACATTAGTTTTGTCCTGCAATTCTTGATAGTTTGCTTTTCCTCTTACAGCGATTCGTTTCAAGTGGGAGGAGCCGCAACCTCCGGAATCCGTGTGCAGCGCTGAGTGTGAGCTCGGGCAGGCGAAGCAGTACGCAGAGGGCGAGCGCTGCTGCTGGCATTGCTTCAACTGCTCACGGTACGAGATCGTGTCGCCGCACTCCGAGTCATGCGCTGAGTGCGAGAGCGGCACGCTGCCGGACTCGGCGCGTCGTTCCTGCGTGGTGGTCGCAGAGCGTGCAGCCCGGCCGGGGGAGCGCACGGGGGCGGCGGCGCTGGCGGTGCTCGGGCTGGCTGGCACGGCGGCGGTGGCGGGTGCCTGGGCAGCACGAGCTCGTACGCCACTCGTACGCGCCAGCGGTCGTGAGCTCAGCTTCGTACTGCTCGGTGGCATCGCGCTCTGCTACCTCGTGACCCTTGTATTACTTTTACGACCGACGAACTTCCTCTGCGCGCTGCAAAGGTCAGTGTGCACCAGGGACAGAAAACGCAGCTCCGCTCCACTCGAGGCTCGCTGACCATTCGGTTGCAGGTTTGGCACGGGCTTCAGCTTCACGGTGGTTTATGCGGCGCTGCTGACGAAGACCAATCGCATCGCACGTATCTTCGCAGCAAGTAAGCAGTCGGCACGCCGGCCCTCGTTTATTTCACCTAAATCCCAGCTAGTGATATGCGCGGCGCTAGTGTCCGTGCAGGTGGGCTCTCGACCTGTGTTTCTATCGCGACGGTGTGTACACAGACTACAGAGTGCAAGCGAGATGTTCTGTTGTTGTTGCAGGTTGTGGTCGCGGCGGTGTGGCAGCTCGTGTCCCCGGCGCGCGCCGTGCGCCATCACCCCACGCGTGAGGACAACATGTTAGTGTGCGACTCCTATGTGGACGCGTCCTACACGATCGCATTCCTGTACCCGGTCGTGCTCATCGTCACCTGCACCGTGTACGCCGTGCTCACACGCAAGATACCAGAAACTTTCAACGAAAGCAAACATATCGGTAATGCATTCCATCTCCAAAACAATTTTATATAGTTTTACTCTTGAAATTAATCTCAAATTAAAATAAAATATCTATGATATTAGTTCGATAAGTTTTGGTTTTTACAAACGAGTAGACGTTTGGTCTCGGGCTTACCATAGTCACGAGTTTGTAAAATCAACGTCCGCACTCGTGTCATACAACGTTTTTCAACACATTTGCAAGAAAACAGTACAATAGGTTATGAAACAAACTTTTTCATTTCATTATTTTTAATAGAAATAAAAAAAATTAGACAGATAGGTAAGTACTTTTGGAAATTAATAGTAAAATTTGAACAATTAGTGAAATTTGCTGGTTTGGAAGGTTAACTGACTGACATTATCAATTTCACACGTATCTATACATACTAGTGGTCGCCCAGTGGTCGAAATTCGACCATAATAATTTAAATTATAAGTTTGCACATTATTAAGGTTCTATTTTCAAAGACTATATACTTTTACAATCACAGATTTCGCCAAGGCTAGGCCAAGGCCAATGCACTGTTAATTTGCCTATTATTTTTCAAACAAATTAAGTACATGAAATATAAGAAAATTAAAGAGTACCTTTTAATTGTTTTTTTTTTTATTGGAACAAAAACCATTCGAAAACAAAATGCTGTCCATTGAACTTGACATAGTTACATATTTCGATAATTTAATTAATGATACAAAAGTTCTCTGTAAACGATGTTTATTGCAAAAACTCTTTCATCGTTTGCTAAATGTCCTTGACCTTTATATTCGGAAATATAAAATTTCAAACCGTCGAATGATCGAACTCTACTTCCTGCGACATACCCCATAATTGCCCATGTGTAAGAACTGCCCGATTCAATATAATACCAATTTTTTCGAATGTTTGTCCTTGAGACTTATTTATTGTCATCGCATATGCAAGTATTATAGGAAATTGAGTTATTTGAAGGATAAATTGTAAAATAGTTCCGGATTATATTAAATTTGTACGTGGATACAGTGATATTGCTTTACCTTTTTGACAGCATGAAGTGAATGCAGTTCTGTCACCTAAAGTAAATTCAGATTGAAAATGTTTCGCATTGCAAAACCTGCATCTCTTCGGGTTCCTACTTAGCAGGTAGCCTTGAACAATCTTAGGATTCATATTTGGAGATCTTCACAATGCGAGGGCTCGAGCTAGAACCATCCTTCAAGCCCGTCGTTGGCTGCTTTTATGGGTACACATAGCACACCTGTTTCTAGCGCGCGGCATCTCTACTTTCTTTCCATTTAAGTATTTTATATACGTCGTATTTTGAATTCCTGTCATGATCTGTTATCTTGTTGCTATGAAACATGATTTCTTTTTTAAATAGTGACATAGACACGATTTTCTGACATATATTAATTTATTATGGTTATGTTTGACATTCAGTAAGACTATAGACAAATAATATTAATCTGTTCTCAATTCGACATAGACTTTAACAATAAACAAAAGTGTATTTATGCGTGTGTGTCAAATATGTACATGGCCGTGTGTGTCAAATACGTGGTAGTGTGTGTAATGATTTTTTATTGATTTTATGTATTTTATGCATAATTTTACCTAAATATTAGCTTTCTGCACTCCTCTATATAAACTATAAGTGTGGGAAATTTCATACTTCTCCGTCCGCGCAATTTTCGTAAAAAGGGGTACAAAGTTTTTGCTTCACGTTTTAATATATAGATTATAATACTCTACGTCTCTCTGTCTGTCCGTTTATGTTCTTTTCACGCGAAAACCCCTTATCTAATATACATGTTTTTTATTTTAATTCATAGCTATGTTAAGGTTATAGGATATATTTTGTAAGATAAAGTAACATACAAAATAAGCAGTGACAATAATGGTGAATTAATTCGGAAAAATGGGGTGCTTCAATGGATTACCTTGAGTATACTATACGAGATATATCAAATTTATGAACTACACAATTGTAGTTCTTAAATTACATACAAAAAAAAAGAAAAACAGAGTATCTATTATAACGCATATTCCGTTCTATGGTGCAATTTTTTTTTAACTTTCGAAAAATGTAAACAGGTTTCGTAAATCCATTCTTTTTTTTTAAATGTATTGTTACAACTAGAACAAAAAGAAAAGAGAAAAAAAAAACATCTTTCTCGAAATTTCTAGGAGCATCCGTAAAAATCGTGAATTTATCATAGTACAGTCGAAATAAGAGAGAAACAAAAAGTGTTATTCTGCAAGTATCTACACAAGGTTATTCTCAGAGAATATTCGGTGAACGATTTATGTGTTTTGTTTTGTTATTGTTTTTTTTTTATTTTAATTTCTACTAGCTGAGTACGAATAAATTACTTTTAAGTGACACTACGGCATCTTATTACCCACGAACGTAACAGTATTAAAAGGTTTTTATTTTATTACTTTTAGTGAAACTTCTTTAGGCGAGTTCGGGCGAATTGGTTTGAATCAAATGAAAATTGAAATGCCTCTCCTTCTCAAACCGGGAACTCAAAAGGGAACAGTGGAAGAAATTATTCTATACTCGTAAAATACATCGTACGTTCACTTCTGACGTGCAAGAGTTCCACTTTTTCATCCTTTTTTTTTCAGTTTACTAAATACCGTGTCAAATTAAGCAACAGCATTTCGACAGGTTTCACGATGTACACGACATGCGTGATCTGGCTTGCTTTCGTGCCGCTGTACTTCGGCACGGCACACCATCTACCGCTTCGCGTCACCAGCATGGCCATCACTATCTCGCTCAGTGCCAGTGTCTCTCTCGTCTGCCTGTTCGCACCCAAGGTGACTCTCGACAACCCCACATCCCGCCCATAACTGTACCTGCCCGCTCACTCGGTTGTGCCCTGTTCCCGGCAGGTGTACATCATTTTAGTGCGACCCGAGCGAAACGTACGCGCCAGCCTAATGCCGGCGCGCTGGCGGGCTGCGGGGTGCGCGGGCGGTGCGGCCGGCGGGGCGGTGTGCGCGGCGCTCGTGGGCACGGCGACGGTGCCGCGCGCCTCCGAGCTCACGCCCTCCACAGACCTTTCTGCACTACAAGAATCAGCCGAGCCGTTTGCCAGCCTTGAATCAAAGTACGAGCACCGCCTTGTGCAGACAGACGAGTCGGCGATACCCGTGGCCATCCCCTCATTGGTACTAGATGCGCGCCGACTGCAGGAGGATACGAAGCCGGCGTTCCTAACGCGGGCTCTCTTACGTCCAGCCGCGCCTGCGCTGGCACTCGTGTCATCAGGGCAGCCTTGCGAGACCAAACGCGACGTACTCGTATGCGAGTTATAGCGCTTGGCCAGGACTGCCAGGAGGCGCCGACCCGTGCTCGTGTGACGATGAGCGCTTTACCCAGAGTGTCGCGAATCAAATTGTGATATTAGTCGTTAACATTACAAAAATATACTAATTTAAATATAATATTGTATTTATTTATTAATTTTTTTTTCTGTGTCATCTTTGTTACCTACCTGTATTAAGGAAATAAAAAGATTTTATTGTTTAAATAATATTATGAGCATCATTTGATAAATTAATAATTAAAGTTGTACATTATCGGCATGTGACGATGCATCTGTGAGAGGGCGTTGTATACTTCCGCTTGTTTTCCACCAATCACAGCGCTTTAAACTGATGACCTTGTGCTCTGCAGCGCCATCTACTGAGTTTAAGTCACAGGAGGCCGGTGGGGGCATTTAATCAGTCATAGCAGTCTCTCATCAGGAGCTTTGAAATGGATGCTGTGCATCGTCAATGCTCAATAATACAAGTTTTATTTTTATGTAAAACTTGCACCATTATCGGCATGTGACGATTATGTAATTAATTAAATTAAGTAATTAGTATTATTAAGCTGTAATCACAGAGAAAGAATTTAAACTAGTCACACGATGACACTAGTAAAATAATTCTATTATAGTAAATATTATTGGTAATAAACTTAAATTTATCATCGTAATAATAATAAGACGACTCGTATAACTATACTAGATAAAAATAACCAAGTTCTTTTTAAATTATTGATTTTTTCTTAAGAGTTGTATTTTTGTTACACCAGCAACTATGGCTAAGAATATGAAATCCCGATACCATTTTAAAAAAGACAACCGATTCCAAAGTACTCAGTTAACTCAATCTCAACCCAGTTTTTATCCAGATACCAACAAGAGTTCACTAAGCAGCTTGTGTCTTTGCTTTCATAGTAATAAAAGACTAACTATTACTCTCGGCCAAGTTTGTGTGGCCATGATACCAATTTCCACTGGCAGGATTCCGGAGAATATGAATATTATTTATTCTAAGATATTGAAACTCCATAGCCTCTGTCTAAGCCTGCGTCAGCTTTACATAGAGATGGGAATCAAAATGACAAGCATCGTAGTAGAGGTAAGCTATAACTTAAGTTTTGGGTTAGGTTAGTTTTGGGTTAGGTTAGTTTTGGGTTAGGTTAGTTTTTGGGTTAGGTTAGGTTAGGTTAGTTTTGGGTTAGGTTGGGGTGCGATGTCAGAGACCCTCATCCTCCGGCGCGAAGCGAGGAAGCTCCGTCAGGAGGTCGAGGACCTCAAGGCAGAGCTCGCCTCGTTGCGTAGTCGAAGTGAGGTTCCACCTGCGCTGCCGTTGCCGCGGGAGCTGCCGGATTGTCCAAGCCAGGGGCCGGATTCCCTGCCGCAGGCGTTGGTGGACGCGTTGGGGGTCCACATGGAGAGTATGGAGCGGTCTCATTGGGGGAGGTTATCACCGCCCGCATTGAGGCCTTGGATGACCGCCTCCTTCCCTCCAAAGTGGTTCGCCCCCCACTGGCTGCCGACAAGAAGAAGTTGCCTGGTCCTGCAGTGTCCAAGCCTGCAGGGCAAAAGACCGTGGGAAGCAAGCCTGCAGAGCCCTTGGGAATGGAGTGGGTACCGCTTCCATCTGCGGCGAACCCCGTTCCCGCTCCGGACTCAAATCCCGTTCCCGTCTTGGGCCCTGAGGAAGGATGGACAACTGTGTCTCGTCGCCGTAGGCGTAAGAAGAAGAAGGCCTCAGTCGCTGCACCGTCTGCCGCTGCGGCAAAGGCCCCCGCTCCTCGAGAGAAGGCGCCCGTGGTTAAACAAAAGAAGAAGCTCCCTTCGACACCGAGATCGGCCGCGGTGATCGTTACACTGCGGCCTGAGGCGGTGGAGAGGGGAGTCACCTACAAGGCGGCCCTGATGGGGGTTAACCGGGACGCGCTCGCGGAGCTGGGCATTGACAACCTGTCGCTTCGTCCCGCAGCCACGGGATCTAGGATCATTGAGATCCCTGGCGCCCGTGGTCGGGAGCAGGCTGATGGGTTGGCTCAAAAGCTCAACGAGGCGCTGGCGGGCGTGGCTACTGTGGCCATCCCGGTCAAAAGGGCGAACGTCCGAGTGGTAGGGCTCGACGAGACCGTGTCGGTGGCAGATGTCGTCGCGGTGGCGGCGGCCAAGGGTGGCTGCGAGCCAGCCCTTATTAGGGCTGGTGAGATACGCCCCTACGGGAGAGGCAGTGGAGCGATCCACCTGTCGCTCCCGGCCGTTGCAGCCAAGACGTTGCTGGAAGCAGGGCGGTTCCTGGTGGGGTGGAGTGCGGCTCGCGTCCGCTTATTGGAGGAGGGCCCGCTGAGGTGTTATCGATGCCTTGACGTTGGCCATACACGGCCCGTTTGCCATTCGGCAGTGGACAGGGGAGCCCTTTGCTTCCGATGTGGGCAGCCTGGCCACAAGGCATTACAGTGCGCAGCTGTAAAGCTGCACTGTGCCTTGTGTGCCGATGCCGAAAGACCGGCAGAACACCACATGGGGGGCGCCAAATGTAGGCCGCCCCTCAAGAAAGTGAGGGCACCACCAGCGCCTACACCATCGTAGGTGTCTTGCGTAGACGATGGGTAATAGGAGGGGGCGCTTTTTGCCTCTTCCCTTCACCCTTGCTGAACCAAGGGGAGATGGGTCGGGGGGCCCGTCTTCCCATTGCACTGGTTCAGCCGTCTGGGAGACCGTTGGGGTTGTACCAGACTGTCTCTCTTTAGCGCCGGAGGCCCGATTGGGGCCGGAGGCCCGATTGGGGCCGGCCGCCGGGGCGACGCGGTTGTTGCTACCGCGATCCCGTTTCGCCCCATTTTGGCGGCTGATGGTACACCGTGGAGGGGTGCGATGTCAGGAACCTCCTCGTGGTGCACCCCGGGCAACGTCGACCACTCTGGTCGGCGGCTGATACCTGACGCGCTCCTCCATGTATCCCTCTGCTTATCAGAGGGAACTATGGAGAAGCGCCGGCTGGAGAGCCTTAAAACTCCTGGGTGTGGCATGTGCGCGGCGCACCCAGTACCGGGCTAGGGCCGATGAGGGCTCAGTTTGAGCCCCAAGGGCCCAGTTCCGGATAGCGGCTGGCGGGATCGGTTGTTTCATACCGGTCCCGGCAGGTGTACCGCAAACTGGAGGGTAGATAGGAAAGAATGATGGACAGTGCAAAATTAAAAATTATACTACCCCAGGAGGGTACCCAAAAGGGAGAATCCCTCCCCGAGCCTAGCTCGGGCTGCCCCACGTCTTCTGGGGGGGGCAAAATTTTGCGAGATAAACATAAAACGACGACCATGGCTAGTATAAGGACTACTGATGACGCAAAAATGACGACTCCGGAAAATCCAAAACGGACAACCGATAGACCTATTGTGGTCCTGGAAAGGAACCCGGTGCTGGATCGATTTTCGGTTAAGCACTGGGCCGAGGATTCCAGTAGCTTAGTGACATTGGCTGCTGATTGCAGAAACCGCATGCACCTGAAGGATGAAGCCGATGCGGAGGGGGTGGAAACCTCATTCCCCAGCAAGGTCCCGACGGCCCGGAGTGGTAAAACCCGTGACCCGGGCTCAACTGCTGGGTTGACGCATGCGGCAGTTGTCGGAGAAACAGGTGGGTCGAAGGACTCTCCTGTTGCTGTAACCAGCTATACGGCAGAGGAGCTTTTAGATGCAGATCCGGCGGTGCTCGATGGAATTGAATTCCTCGAACCTGCAAGTCTCAGGTCGCTTGCCAAAGAGAATGTCGACGCGATTCTTAAGGTTGCCAAGAGATCTGGCAACCTTAAGAGTACGTACGTCAAAGCTCTGAAGGAAGCTGCCTGGACTCTGCAGGAAGTTACGAACACCGCACTCACACGCACGGTGGCGCAGGAGACCCTCGTTCTTCGGCGCGAGACGAGGAAGCTTCGTCAGGAGGTCGATGACCTTAAGGCGGAGCTGACTTCGTTGCGTAGTCGGGGCGAGGTTCCGCCTGCGCCGCCGTTGCTGCAAGAGCAGCCGGAGCATCCTGGGCAAGGGCAGGATTCCCTGCCGCAGGCGTTGGTGGACGCGTTGTGGGTCCACATGGACAGGATGGAGCGGACCCTCCGGGTCTCATTGGTGGAGGTTGTTACCGCCCGCATTGAGGCCCTGGACGACCGTCTCCTTCCTGCCAAGGTGGTTCGCCCCCCTCTGGCCGCCGACAAAGTTTGCAGTGCTGCTGCATCAAGGCCTGCGGGTCCCAAGGCATCAAGCCGTAAGCCTGCAGTGCCTAAGACTGTGGCACCTGCCCCTGCACTCCGTGCGAAGGGTACGACGGAAGTTGGCCGTCCCCGGGAGCCCCTGGGGATGGAGTGGGCTGCGCTCGGGGCTGATATACCTGCTCCGATCTCAGCAGCGCCGGACACGGAGGGTTGGACCACTGTGTCCCGTCGGCGTCGGAGGAAAAAGAAGTCCTCGGTACCGCTGGCGGCTTCCGCGACATTGGTACCTGCTGCTGTTAGGAGAGCGCCTGGGTCTAAGCCCAAGGCGAAGCTCCCTTCGGCATCGCGCTCAGCTGCAGTGATAGTTACACTGCAGCCAGAGGCTTTGGCAGGGGGGCTGAGCTATAGTGCAGCTCTCCTAAAGGCGTGGGACCATGTCGCGCTGGCAAGCCTCGGTATCGAGGACATTTCAACTCGTTCCACAGCCACGGGAGCCAGGATCATTGAGGTCCGTGGCCCCCGTGGTGCAGAGCAGGCGGATCAGCTGGCCGAACAGCTGCAGACGGCGTTAGGAGAGGTGGCCACTATAGCCAGGCCTATTAAAAGGGCGAATGTGCGGGTGGTCGGGCTGGACGACTCAGTGTCGGCTGAGGAGGTAGTGGTGGCTGCAGCGGCGAGAGCTGGCTGCGAACCAGCCCTTATCAGGGCTGGTGCCATACGTGCCTATGGTAGAGGTATGGGAGCAGTCCATCTCTCGCTGCCAGTTGCCGCTGCCAGGGCACTTTTGGAGGCTAGACGGCTATTGGTTGGGTGGAGTGCGGCACGTGTTCGCCTCCTAGAAGGTGGGCCCATGCGCTGTTTTAAGTGCATGGGTGTGGGCCACACTCGCCCGCTCTGCCCGTCGACAGTAGACCGAAGTGAGCTGTGCTTCCGATGCGGGCAAACCGGACACAAGGCGTTGGAGTGTGTAGCTGCAAAGCCGCACTGCGCCTTGTGTGCCGACGCCGGAAGGCCGAACGAGCACTACATGGGGGGTGCTGCCTGCAGGCCGCCCACCCCAGCCAAGACGTCAGCACTACCATCCGCACCGGGACCTGTGAGAGGTCAGGCGCAGACGAATAGGTAGAGATAGGTAGGCGTTCCATCTGCCTTCTCCTCTACCTTGCTGAACCAAGGGGAGATTGGGTCGAGGGGCCCGTCTTCTCATTGCACTGGTTCAGCCGTCTGGGAGACAGTTGGGGTTGCACCAGACTGTCTCTCTTTAGCGCCGGAGGCCCGATTAGGGCCGGCCGCCGGGGCGACGCGGTTAGTGCTACTGCGATCCCGTTTCGCCCCATTTTGGCGGCTGATGGTACACCGTGGAGGTTTAGTGAGTAGGAGTCTCACATAACCACTCGTCCCCCCGGGCGGGTGTGTGTGTACCCATGAAGGGTTCCTCCACGTTAAAAAAAAATAAAAAAGTTTTGGGTTAGGTTAGTTTTGGGTTAGGTTAGTTTTGGGTTAGGTTAGTTTTGGGTTAGGTTAGTTTTGGGTTAGGTTAGTTTTGGGTTAGGTTAGTTTTGGGTTAGGTTAGTTTTGGGTTAGGTTAGTTTTGGGTTAGGTTAGGTTAGGTTAGGTTAGGTTAGGTTAGGTTAGGTTAGGTTAGGTTAGGTTAGGTTAGGTTAGGTTAGGTTAGGTTAGGTTAGGTTAGGTTAGGTTAGGTTAGGTTAGGTTAGGTTAGGTTAGGTTAGGTTAGGTTAGGTTAGGTTAGGTTAGGTTAGGTTAGGTTAGGTTAGGTTAGGTTAGGTTAGGTTAGGTTAGGTTAGGTTAGGTTAGGTTAGGTTAGGTTAGGTTAGGTTAGGTTAGGTTAGGTTAGGTTAGGTTAGGTTAGGTTAGGTTAGGTTAGGTTAGGTTAGGTTAGGTTAGGTTAGGTTAGGTTGGGGTGGGGTGCGATGTCAGGAACCTCCCCGTGGTGCACCCCGGGCAACGTCGACCACTCTGGTCGGCGGCTGATACCTGACGCGCTCCTCCATGTGTCCCTCTGCTTATCAGAGGGAACTATGGGGGAGCGCCGGCTGGAGAGCCTTAAAACTCCTGGGTGTGGCATGTGCGCGGCGCACCCAGTACCGGGCTGGGGCCGATGAGGGCTCAGTTTGAGCCCCAAGGGCCCAGTTCCGGACAGCGGCTGGCGGGATCGGTTGTTTCATACCGGTCCCGGCAGGCGTACCGCAAACTTGACGGTGAATAACATGAAGATGGAATTTGCAAAATTAAAAAGTGTATTACCCCAGGAGGGTACCAGCTCTGCTGGAGAATCCCTCCCCGAGCCTAGCTCGGGCTGCCCCACCGTGTCTGGGGGGGGCAAAGTTTTGCTTGATTCGAAACCAATTATAACGACTTTGGCTAGAACTAGGACGACTGATAATTCTAAAGTGACGACCATGGCAAATTCTCAACGGACAACTGACATGCCTGCGGTAGTATTGGAGCGGAACCCGGCGCTTGACAAATTTGCAGTGAAGCACTGGGCCGAAAGCTCCGGTAGTTCAGTGACTTTGGGTGCTGACTGTAGGAAGCGGTCAATTTTGGTTGATGGGGCCGGTGGGAGCGGGGTGGAAGCCTCTCCCAGTAAGATCACGACGGCCCGGAGGGGCAAGTCACGCAACTTGGGCGACTCTATTAGATCAAAGAGTGTCCCTGTGGCAAAGGACGGAACATTACTTCCAGTGGAAGACGTCGTAGTAGGCTCAGAGCAGCCTACTTCCAGTGGACAGACTCCACGCGGTGACGCTCATCAGGAGGTGGATGAGGAGCCACCACTGGATATTGAGACCCTCGACCCGGCGAGGCTGAGGGCTCTGGCGGAGAGTAGAGTTAACACTATCCTTATGGTGTGCAAGAAGTCCGGGAACCTTAAGGGTACGTGTATAAAGGAACTTAAGGAGGCAGCCAGAACCCTCCAGGAGGTGACAGCTACAGCGCTCACGCGCACGGTGGAAAAGGAGACGCTCATCCTTCGTCGCGAGACGCGAAAGCTCCGCGAAGAGGTGACTGAGTTGAAGGCGGAGCTTGCCAGTTTGCGTGGCCATGCAAATGCTCCACCTCCGCTACCAGAACCGCAACCGCAGATGGAGCATGCAAGCGGGCTGCCTGAAAATCAGGTACGATCTGTGCAAGAAGTGATGGAGGAACGCATGGAGAGCATGGAGCGGTCTCTCCGGCTTTTTCTGGGGGAGGTAGTTACCGCCCGCTTAGAGGCCTTGGAGGACCGTCTCCTGCCTTCCAAAGTGGTCCGCCCTCCTCTAGCCGCAGACAAGAGGTCTGGTCAAGGTTCCACGACCAAGCCTGCAAGGCCCAAGACAGTGGTCAAACCTGCTGCACCTACACCAGCTGCTGCTAGTGTGAGCACGGTGTCAGCTAAACGTCCTCTAGGGATGGAGTGGGCCGCACTTCCGGCTACGGCCGCTGCCCCTGCTTCGTCTTCTGAGGCACCGGATGCAGAGGGTTGGACACCTGTGACCCGTCGTCGCAGGAAACGTCCAAAGTCGAAGGCTGAGACAAAGACGGCTCCCACTCCTCGTGGGAAGCCGCCTGGGGTTAAGCCAAAAGACAAGCTCCCATCTGCGCCACGCTCGGCGGCAGTAGTTATAACTCTGCAGCCTGAGGCGTTAGCGAGTGGACTGTCTTATAAGGCGGCCCTCTTAAGGGTACGGGAACATGCCGGATTTGCAGACCTCAAATTAGAGGATCTGTCACTTCGGCCCACTGCCACGGGTGCGAGGATAATTGAAATCTCTGGTGCCCGCGGTAGTGAGCAGGCTGATGGCCTGGCAAAGGTGGCCCAAGAGATGCTGGCGGACGTGGCCACTGTGGCCAGACCAATGAAGAAGGTCCACATACGTGTCGTCGGATTGGACGACACCGTATCGGAGGAAGAAGTAGTCGTGGCAGTGGCGGCAAAAGGCGGCTGCGACCCAGCCCTTATTCGGGCTGGTGAGATACGTCCATACGGCAGGGGCAGTGGAGCAATCCATCTGACGCTCCCTGTCGCAGCTGCCAGGACGTTGATGAAGGCGGGGCGCCTCCTCATTGGTTGGAGTGTGGCACGCGTCCGCATCCTAAAGGCGGGGCCTCTGAGGTGCTTCAAGTGCCTAGACGTGGGCCACACCCGGCCCGTTTGCCAGTCGGAGGTAGACCGGGGACTACTTTGTTTTCGTTGTGGTCTGCTTGGCCACAAGGCGCGGGATTGCTCAGCTGCAAAGCTACACTGCGCCTTGTGTGCCGATTCCGGGAGGCCGGCAGAGCACTTTATGGCGGGTGCAAAGTGTAGACCACCCTTGAGAAAGGGGAGGCCGTCACCAGCACAGAGACCCACCTAGGGGTCTAGCGTAGACGTTGGGTGATAGGAGGAGGCGCTTTTTGCCTCTTCCCTCTACCCTAGCTGAACCAAGGGGAGATGGGTCGGGGGGCCCATCTTCCCATTGCACTGGTTCAGCCGTCTGGGAGACAGTTGGGGTTGTACCAGACTGTCTCTCTTTAGCGCCGGGGCCCGTTGGGGCCGGCCGCCGGGCGACGCGGTGAATGCTACCGCTACCCCGTTTCGCCCACTTTGGCGGCCGATGGTACACCGCTGGGTTTTAGTCAGTAAGAGTCTGACATACCCCTCTTGCTCCCCCGAGCGAGGGGCTGGATCCATGCAGGATTTCCCAGCGTTAAAAAAAAAAAAAAAAAAAAAAAAAGGTTAGGTTGGGGTGCGATGTCAGGAACCTCCCCGTGGTGCACCCCGGGCAACGTCGACCACTCTGGTCGGCGGCTGATACCTGACGCGCTCCTCCATGTATCCCTCTGCTTATCAGAGGGAACTATGGGGGAGCGCCGGCTGGAGAGCCTTAAAACTCCTGGGTGTGGCATGTGCGCGGCGCACCCAGTACCGGGCTGGGGCCGATGAGGGCTCAGTTTGAGCCCCAAGGGCCCAGTTCCGGACAGCGGCTGGCGGGATCGGTTGTTTCATACCGGTCCCGGCAGGCGTACCGCAAACTGATGGAAGTAAACGATAAGAATGGAAAAGGCAAAATTAAAGATTATATTACCCCAGGAGGGTACCCGCAAGGGAGAATCCCTCCCCGAGCGTAGCTCGGGCTGCCCCACGTTTTCTGGGGGGGGCAGAATTTTGCAAGATTCAGGGAAAAACACGACAACTTTGGCAGGCAATAGGACAAAAGATGACGAGATAAAAACTTCGACTTTGGCTTTGGATAGACGGACAACCGATGGGCCCACTGTGGTCCTGGAGAAGGATCCGGCGCTGGATCGATTTGCGGTCCAGCATTGGACAAGTGGTTCTAGCAGCTCACCAGCTGACCGGAAACGGTCGCTTTTAGTTGATGCGGTTGTTGGGGATGAGGTGACTCCCAGCAAAGTTACCACAGCGCGAAGGGGAAAAACATCAGGCCCGGGCGCCTCTGCAGGGGTGACTCGTGCCACAGCCGTTGGTGAGGCAAGTGGGTCAGCACACTGTCCCCTTGTCGAACCACCATGCAGTGCCGAGGCATGTGACGAGGCGGATGTGGAGGTGCTCGAGGGCATTGAATTCCTCGATCCTGCGAGGCTCAGGGCGCTTGCCAAGGAGAAGGTGGACGAGATTCTTGAGGTTGCCAAGAAATCTGGCAACCTCAAGGGTACGTTCATCAAGTCTCTGAAGGAGGCGGCCTGGACTTTGCAGGAAGTAACATCTACTGCCCTTACTCGCACTGTGGCGAGTGAAACTCTCATCCTGCGTAGAGAGACGCGGAGGCTCCGTCAAGAGGTCGAGGAACTCAAGGCGGAGCTTGCCGGTCTGCGTAGTTCGGCAGCAGCACCACCATCAGTGCCTCAGCTGCAATCAGAGGCTCCACGCAGGGAACCTGAATCCCTGCCGAAATCTCTGACCGACGTTCTGGCGGATCACATGGTGAGCATGGAGCGATCACTTCGGCTGTCTATGGGGGAGGTTATTACCGCCCGCATAGAAGCCTTGGAGGACCGTCTCCTGCCCGCCAAGGTGATCCGCCCACCCTTGGCTGCGGACAGACAGGCTCCTTCGGGTTCCGCAGTGTCGAAGCCTGCTAGGCAGAAGACCGCGGGACGCAAGCCTGCAAATCCCCTGGGAATGGAGTGGGCACCGCTCTCATCTGCGGTAAACCCCGTTCCCACTCCGGCCTCCGACCCTGTTCCCGTTTTGGGACCCGACGAAGATGGATGGACCACTGTGGCCCGTCGCCGTAGGCGCAAAGCCAAGAAGGCATCAGTTGCGGCACCGTCTGCTTTAGTCAAGGCAACCGCTTCTCGTAAGAAGGTGCCCGGAGCCAAGCCCAAGAGGAGGCTTCCCTCGATGCCCCGATCGGCCGCGGTGATTATTACACTGCGGCCCGAGGCGGTGGAGGGGGGAGTATCTTACAAGTCGGCTCTCATGGGGGTGAACCGGGACGCGTTAGCTGACCTGGGGATTGAAAACCTGTCGCTTCGCCCCGCAGCCACGGGATCCAGAATCATTGAGATTCCTGGAGCCCGTGGTCCGGAGCAAGCTGACGGGTTAGCTCAGAGGCTCCAGGAGGCGTTGGCGGACGTGGCCACTGTGGTCAGACCGGTCAAAAAGGCGAATGTCCGAATCGTTGGCCTTGACGAGACGGTGTCGGTGGCTGAGGTCATCTCAGCGGCTGCGGCCAGGGGTGGCTGCGAGCCAGCCCTTATTAGGGCGGGCGAAATACGCCCCTATGGGAGAGGCAGTGGAGCCATCCACCTGTCGCTCCCGGCCGTTGCCGCCAAGGCGTTGCTGGAGGCAGGGCGACTCCTCGTTGGCTGGAGTGCGGCTCGCGTCCGCTTATTGAATGACGGACCTTTGAGGTGCTACCGGTGCCTAGACGTGGGCCACACACGGCCCGTTTGCCAGTCGGCAATTGACCGGGGAGCGCTTTGCTTCCGGTGCGGGCAGCCTGGCCACAAGGCACTACAGTGCGCAGCTGTAAAGCTACACTGCGCCTTGTGTGCCGACGCCGGAAGGCCGAACGGGCACTACATGGGGGGCGCTGCCTGCAGGCCGCCCACCTCAGCCAAGACGCCAGCACAACCATCCGCACCGGGAAAAAAAAAAACTCTCTTTAGCGCCGGAGGCCCGGTTGGGGCCGGCCGCCGGGGCGACGCGGTTGTTGCTACCGCGATCCCGTTTCGCCCCATTTGGCGGCTGATGGTACACCGTGGAGGTTTAGTGAGTAGGAGTCTCACATAACCACTCGTCCCCCCGGGCGGGTGTGTACCCATGAAGGGTTCCTCCACGTTAAAAAAAAAAAAAAAAAAAAAAGGTTAGGTTAGGTTAGGTTAGGTTAGGTTAGGTTAGGTTAGGTTAGGTTAGGTTAGGTTAGGTTAGGTTAGGTTAGGTTGGTGTCGTTTGGTATCATATCAAGTCGTAAGCTCTCTGAGCCGCCCGATATCGCTCAGCGTTGTAAATAATATACTTTTTTGATAGGGTTTATGGAATACTAGAGGTCTCTGTACCTTGAGGCATTTTAAACCCTTAGGATCGCGCCTGCCTGGTGGACTCTCCTCCAGGTTGCGGTCTGAATAAACGCAAACACAAGACCATCATCATAGACGGCGGCTCTCGCCTGTACTAACATCTCTGCCTATCGGTCCGAGTAGATCGCGAGAACATTTCGACTTGTAATACATAATTGTAATCTGACACCATATATGTTGTGTATGTTGTGTTGTGTATACATATATATATATATATATGATTTAATTAATCAATTATTTACTATTAATTTAACAAATTATGTGACATACCTCTTGATCACTTACATAATAATTATAAGTTTTTCAATATAACAATTGTTTCTATTCGACTCACCGAGCCCTACACACGTTATAGTGTAGGTATCTGATTATACTTCATTCATTTATTATACTTACTATATACAAATAAAAACTTCAGATTGACAAAGTAATATTGACTCCTGGTTTCCCTGTGTACTGCAGGCTTCTTGGTGTGTAGCACCATCGTCTACGACTGTCTCGCCGGTTCCAGCACGACTGTATAGTCATCTTACATAACTATCAACATTAACTCGATCATAAAATTATAAAATTATAAATTTAATTGTTTTTTCACCGCGCATCCGTGTCAGGTGTGTCGATTCGTGCACGTCGACGTCACTTGTGGTGCCGCCGTGGACTATCTGAAATAGAAAAGAACATTAAATTAATTAAATTACAATCTTCACACTTACCATCAACAGTTCTTTCCTCCAGTCGAGTGTGTTTTGTTCTCTCATCTGATCCGTGTTCGTTCCACGAATACGATCGTGTCAAAATTTTCGTTTAATTCCGACCGGAAGTTGGTCAAATCGACGATCAAAGGAATTTTTAGCCCGCGCTCTGTTATTTATTATTTATTATTTATAACAGTCTAGCATTGTCTCCGAGAGAGGGCGCTTTTTGAAAATGAAACATGCCATCGTCTCGTTGTACAGAAAGGATGACTTCGATACACGGGAAGCCATATGTTGTGTCGTTTGGTATCATATCAAGTCGTAAGCTCTCTGAGCCGCCCGATATCGCTCAGCGTTGTAAATAATATACTTTTTTGATAGGGTTTATGGAATACTAGAGGTCTCTGTACCTTGAGGCATTTTAAACCCTTAGGATCGCGCCTGCCTGGTGGACTCTCCTCCAGGTTGCGGTCTGAATAAACGCAAACACAAGACCATCATCATAGACGGCGGCTCTCGCCTGTACTAACATCTCTGCCTATCGGTCCGAGTAGATCGCGAGAACATTTCGACTTGTAATACATAATTGTAATCTGACACCATATATGTTGTGTATGTTGTGTTGTGTATACATATATATATATATATATGATTTAATTAATCAATTATTTACTATTAATTTAACAAATTATGTGACATACCTCTTGATCACTTACATAATAATTATAAGTTTTTCAATATAACAATTGTTTCTATTCGACTCACCGAGCCCTACACACGTTATAGTGTAGGTATCTGATTATACTTCATTCATTTATTATACTTACTATATACAAATAAAAACTTCAGATTGACAAAGTAATATTGACTCCTGGTTTCCCTGTGTACTGCAGGCTTCTTGGTGTGTAGCACCATCGTCTACGACTGTCTCGCCGGTTCCAGCACGACTGTATAGTCATCTTACATAACTATCAACATTAACTCGATCATAAAATTATAAAATTATAAATTTAATTGTTTTTTCACCGCGCATCCGTGTCAGGTGTGTCGATTCGTGCACGTCGACGTCACTTGTGGTGCCGCCGTGGACTATCTGAAATAGAAAAGAACATTAAATTAATTAAATTACAATCTTCACACTTACCATCAACAGTTCTTTCCTCCAGTCGAGTGTGTTTTGTTCTCTCATCTGATCCGTGTTCGTTCCACGAATACGATCGTGTCAAAATTTTCGTTTAATTCCGACCGGAAGTTGGTCAAATCGACGATCAAAGGAATTTTTAGCCCGCGCTCTGTTATTTATTATTTATTATTTATAACAGTCTAGCATTGTCTCCGAGAGAGGGCGCTTTTTGAAAATGAAACATGCCATCGTCTCGTTGTACAGAAAGGATGACTTCGATACACGGGAAGCCATATGTTGTGTCGTTTGGTATCATATCAAGTCGTAAGCTCTCTGAGCCGCCCGATATCGCTCAGCGTTGTAAATAATATACTTTTTTGATAGGGTTTATGGAATACTAGAGGTCTCTGTACCTTGAGGCATTTTAAACCCTTAGGATCGCGCCTGCCTGGTGGACTCTCCTCCAGGTTGCGGTCTGAATAAACGCAAACACAAGACCATCATCATAGACGGCGGCTCTCGCCTGTACTAACATCTCTGCCTATCGGTCCGAGTAGATCGCGAGAACATTTCGACTTGTAATACATAATTGTAATCTGACACCATATATGTTGTGTATGTTGTGTTGTGTATACATATATATATATATATATGATTTAATTAATCAATTATTTACTATTAATTTAACAAATTATGTGACATACCTCTTGATCACTTACATAATAATTATAAGTTTTTCAATATAACAATTGTTTCTATTCGACTCACCGAGCCCTACACACGTTATAGTGTAGGTATCTGATTATACTTCATTCATTTATTATACTTACTATATACAAATAAAAACTTCAGATTGACAAAGTAATATTGACTCCTGGTTTCCCTGTGTACTGCAGGCTTCTTGGTGTGTAGCACCATCGTCTACGACTGTCTCGCCGGTTCCAGCACGACTGTATAGTCATCTTACATAACTATCAACATTAACTCGATCATAAAATTATAAAATTATAAATTTAATTGTTTTTTCACCGCGCATCCGTGTCAGGTGTGTCGATTCGTGCACGTCGACGTCACTTGTGGTGCCGCCGTGGACTATCTGAAATAGAAAAGAACATTAAATTAATTAAATTACAATCTTCACACTTACCATCAACAGTTCTTTCCTCCAGTCGAGTGTGTTTTGTTCTCTCATCTGATCCGTGTTCGTTCCACGAATACGATCGTGTCAAAATTTTCGTTTAATTCCGACCGGAAGTTGGTCAAATCGACGATCAAAGGAATTTTTAGCCCGCGCTCTGTTATTTATTATTTATTATTTATAACAGTCTAGCATTGTCTCCGAGAGAGGGCGCTTTTTGAAAATGAAACATGCCATCGTCTCGTTGTACAGAAAGGATGACTTCGATACACGGGAAGCCATATGTTGTGTCGTTTGGTATCATATCAAGTCGTAAGCTCTCTGAGCCGCCCGATATCGCTCAGCGTTGTAAATAATATACTTTTTTGATAGGGTTTATGGAATACTAGAGGTCTCTGTACCTTGAGGCATTTTAAACCCTTAGGATCGCGCCTGCCTGGTGGACTCTCCTCCAGGTTGCGGTCTGAATAAACGCAAACACAAGACCATCATCATAGACGGCGGCTCTCGCCTGTACTAACATCTCTGCCTATCGGTCCGAGTAGATCGCGAGAACATTTCGACTTGTAATACATAATTGTAATCTGACACCATATATGTTGTGTATGTTGTGTTGTGTATACATATATATATATATATATGATTTAATTAATCAATTATTTACTATTAATTTAACAAATTATGTGACATACCTCTTGATCACTTACATAATAATTATAAGTTTTTCAATATAACAATTGTTTCTATTCGACTCACCGAGCCCTACACACGTTATAGTGTAGGTATCTGATTATACTTCATTCATTTATTATACTTACTATATACAAATAAAAACTTCAGATTGACAAAGTAATATTGACTCCTGGTTTCCCTGTGTACTGCAGGCTTCTTGGTGTGTAGCACCATCGTCTACGACTGTCTCGCCGGTTCCAGCACGACTGTATAGTCATCTTACATAACTATCAACATTAACTCGATCATAAAATTATAAAATTATAAATTTAATTGTTTTTTCACCGCGCATCCGTGTCAGGTGTGTCGATTCGTGCACGTCGACGTCACTTGTGGTGCCGCCGTGGACTATCTGAAATAGAAAAGAACATTAAATTAATTAAATTACAATCTTCACACTTACCATCAACAGTTCTTTCCTCCAGTCGAGTGTGTTTTGTTCTCTCATCTGATCCGTGTTCGTTCCACGAATACGATCGTGTCAAAATTTTCGTTTAATTCCGACCGGAAGTTGGTCAAATCGACGATCAAAGGAATTTTTAGCCCGCGCTCTGTTATTTATTATTTATTATTTATAACAGTCTAGCATTGTCTCCGAGAGAGGGCGCTTTTTGAAAATGAAACATGCCATCGTCTCGTTGTACAGAAAGGATGACTTCGATACACGGGAAGCCATATGTTGTGTCGTTTGGTATCATATCAAGTCGTAAGCTCTCTGAGCCGCCCGATATCGCTCAGCGTTGTAAATAATATACTTTTTTGATAGGGTTTATGGAATACTAGAGGTCTCTGTACCTTGAGGCATTTTAAACCCTTAGGATCGCGCCTGCCTGGTGGACTCTCCTCCAGGTTGCGGTCTGAATAAACGCAAACACAAGACCATCATCATAGACGGCGGCTCTCGCCTGTACTAACATCTCTGCCTATCGGTCCGAGTAGATCGCGAGAACATTTCGACTTGTAATACATAATTGTAATCTGACACCATATATGTTGTGTATGTTGTGTTGTGTATACATATATATATATATATATGATTTAATTAATCAATTATTTACTATTAATTTAACAAATTATGTGACATACCTCTTGATCACTTACATAATAATTATAAGTTTTTCAATATAACAATTGTTTCTATTCGACTCACCGAGCCCTACACACGTTATAGTGTAGGTATCTGATTATACTTCATTCATTTATTATACTTACTATATACAAATAAAAACTTCAGATTGACAAAGTAATATTGACTCCTGGTTTCCCTGTGTACTGCAGGCTTCTTGGTGTGTAGCACCATCGTCTACGACTGTCTCGCCGGTTCCAGCACGACTGTATAGTCATCTTACATAACTATCAACATTAACTCGATCATAAAATTATAAAATTATAAATTTAATTGTTTTTTCACCGCGCATCCGTGTCAGGTGTGTCGATTCGTGCACGTCGACGTCACTTGTGGTGCCGCCGTGGACTATCTGAAATAGAAAAGAACATTAAATTAATTAAATTACAATCTTCACACTTACCATCAACAGTTCTTTCCTCCAGTCGAGTGTGTTTTGTTCTCTCATCTGATCCGTGTTCGTTCCACGAATACGATCGTGTCAAAATTTTCGTTTAATTCCGACCGGAAGTTGGTCAAATCGACGATCAAAGGAATTTTTAGCCCGCGCTCTGTTATTTATTATTTATTATTTATAACAGTCTAGCATTGTCTCCGAGAGAGGGCGCTTTTTGAAAATGAAACATGCCATCGTCTCGTTGTACAGAAAGGATGACTTCGATACACGGGAAGCCATATGTTGTGTCGTTTGGTATCATATCAAGTCGTAAGCTCTCTGAGCCGCCCGATATCGCTCAGCGTTGTAAATAATATACTTTTTTGATAGGGTTTATGGAATACTAGAGGTCTCTGTACCTTGAGGCATTTTAAACCCTTAGGATCGCGCCTGCCTGGTGGACTCTCCTCCAGGTTGCGGTCTGAATAAACGCAAACACAAGACCATCATCATAGACGGCGGCTCTCGCCTGTACTAACATCTCTGCCTATCGGTCCGAGTAGATCGCGAGAACATTTCGACTTGTAATACATAATTGTAATCTGACACCATATATGTTGTGTATGTTGTGTTGTGTATACATATATATATATATATATGATTTAATTAATCAATTATTTACTATTAATTTAACAAATTATGTGACATACCTCTTGATCACTTACATAATAATTATAAGTTTTTCAATATAACAATTGTTTCTATTCGACTCACCGAGCCCTACACACGTTATAGTGTAGGTATCTGATTATACTTCATTCATTTATTATACTTACTATATACAAATAAAAACTTCAGATTGACAAAGTAATATTGACTCCTGGTTTCCCTGTGTACTGCAGGCTTCTTGGTGTGTAGCACCATCGTCTACGACTGTCTCGCCGGTTCCAGCACGACTGTATAGTCATCTTACATAACTATCAACATTAACTCGATCATAAAATTATAAAATTATAAATTTAATTGTTTTTTCACCGCGCATCCGTGTCAGGTGTGTCGATTCGTGCACGTCGACGTCACTTGTGGTGCCGCCGTGGACTATCTGAAATAGAAAAGAACATTAAATTAATTAAATTACAATCTTCACACTTACCATCAACAGTTCTTTCCTCCAGTCGAGTGTGTTTTGTTCTCTCATCTGATCCGTGTTCGTTCCACGAATACGATCGTGTCAAAATTTTCGTTTAATTCCGACCGGAAGTTGGTCAAATCGACGATCAAAGGAATTTTTAGCCCGCGCTCTGTTATTTATTATTTATTATTTATAACAGTCTAGCATTGTCTCCGAGAGAGGGCGCTTTTTGAAAATGAAACATGCCATCGTCTCGTTGTACAGAAAGGATGACTTCGATACACGGGAAGCCATATGTTGTGTCGTTTGGTATCATATCAAGTCGTAAGCTCTCTGAGCCGCCCGATATCGCTCAGCGTTGTAAATAATATACTTTTTTGATAGGGTTTATGGAATACTAGAGGTCTCTGTACCTTGAGGCATTTTAAACCCTTAGGATCGCGCCTGCCTGGTGGACTCTCCTCCAGGTTGCGGTCTGAATAAACGCAAACACAAGACCATCATCATAGACGGCGGCTCTCGCCTGTACTAACATCTCTGCCTATCGGTCCGAGTAGATCGCGAGAACATTTCGACTTGTAATACATAATTGTAATCTGACACCATATATGTTGTGTATGTTGTGTTGTGTATACATATATATATATATATATGATTTAATTAATCAATTATTTACTATTAATTTAACAAATTATGTGACATACCTCTTGATCACTTACATAATAATTATAAGTTTTTCAATATAACAATTGTTTCTATTCGACTCACCGAGCCCTACACACGTTATAGTGTAGGTATCTGATTATACTTCATTCATTTATTATACTTACTATATACAAATAAAAACTTCAGATTGACAAAGTAATATTGACTCCTGGTTTCCCTGTGTACTGCAGGCTTCTTGGTGTGTAGCACCATCGTCTACGACTGTCTCGCCGGTTCCAGCACGACTGTATAGTCATCTTACATAACTATCAACATTAACTCGATCATAAAATTATAAAATTATAAATTTAATTGTTTTTTCACCGCGCATCCGTGTCAGGTGTGTCGATTCGTGCACGTCGACGTCACTTGTGGTGCCGCCGTGGACTATCTGAAATAGAAAAGAACATTAAATTAATTAAATTACAATCTTCACACTTACCATCAACAGTTCTTTCCTCCAGTCGAGTGTGTTTTGTTCTCTCATCTGATCCGTGTTCGTTCCACGAATACGATCGTGTCAAAATTTTCGTTTAATTCCGACCGGAAGTTGGTCAAATCGACGATCAAAGGAATTTTTAGCCCGCGCTCTGTTATTTATTATTTATTATTTATAACAGTCTAGCATTGTCTCCGAGAGAGGGCGCTTTTTGAAAATGAAACATGCCATCGTCTCGTTGTACAGAAAGGATGACTTCGATACACGGGAAGCCATATGTTGTGTCGTTTGGTATCATATCAAGTCGTAAGCTCTCTGAGCCGCCCGATATCGCTCAGCGTTGTAAATAATATACTTTTTTGATAGGGTTTATGGAATACTAGAGGTCTCTGTACCTTGAGGCATTTTAAACCCTTAGGATCGCGCCTGCCTGGTGGACTCTCCTCCAGGTTGCGGTCTGAATAAACGCAAACACAAGACCATCATCATAGACGGCGGCTCTCGCCTGTACTAACATCTCTGCCTATCGGTCCGAGTAGATCGCGAGAACATTTCGACTTGTAATACATAATTGTAATCTGACACCATATATGTTGTGTATGTTGTGTTGTGTATACATATATATATATATATATGATTTAATTAATCAATTATTTACTATTAATTTAACAAATTATGTGACATACCTCTTGATCACTTACATAATAATTATAAGTTTTTCAATATAACAATTGTTTCTATTCGACTCACCGAGCCCTACACACGTTATAGTGTAGGTATCTGATTATACTTCATTCATTTATTATACTTACTATATACAAATAAAAACTTCAGATTGACAAAGTAATATTGACTCCTGGTTTCCCTGTGTACTGCAGGCTTCTTGGTGTGTAGCACCATCGTCTACGACTGTCTCGCCGGTTCCAGCACGACTGTATAGTCATCTTACATAACTATCAACATTAACTCGATCATAAAATTATAAAATTATAAATTTAATTGTTTTTTCACCGCGCATCCGTGTCAGGTGTGTCGATTCGTGCACGTCGACGTCACTTGTGGTGCCGCCGTGGACTATCTGAAATAGAAAAGAACATTAAATTAATTAAATTACAATCTTCACACTTACCATCAACAGTTCTTTCCTCCAGTCGAGTGTGTTTTGTTCTCTCATCTGATCCGTGTTCGTTCCACGAATACGATCGTGTCAAAATTTTCGTTTAATTCCGACCGGAAGTTGGTCAAATCGACGATCAAAGGAATTTTTTAGCCCGCCCACCCGCCCATTTTTCTTCATCGGGTAGGTGGATTCTGCTTTACTAAGGGCAGAAAAACATGCATAACTCGGGCCCTATAGAAGTTAGAAGGAAAATAGTAACGGTTGTAGGGTCGTAGAAATACGCCCTATAACCTCGAGTATCAATGAGCCGCCTTTGTCGTCCCTCTGTTTTCAGAGGGGTAGAATGTTGTGGCGTATAGCGGGCTTGGCGCGCACTCATACTGCCGTCGGGCAGGCAAGTGGGGCTTTTCGCCTTGCTGCCACCGTTGATGTCGTAATTCTTTCTGGGGTGCTGTGGTCATGTCTCGCAGCTCCAGATGGGACCGAGGGCCTTGGCTTAACCGCCTGGGCCGCGAGGAAGAAAACCTCTATAAAAAATTACCCTAATCCCAAGCGGCGGCGCACCGCGAGGGGATGCGTGGCTGGTAGGAGACCAGTCACGAGTGCGACCCCCGTCGGAGAACCGGCCGACTCTCCGACGGGTTACGTTAGGCTTACCCAGGTACAGGGGGCACTGCCTGGGTGGACTGTTTATTTCCCCCATACTCGTGGGATTAGAAATGAAGAGATCAATTTTAAAAAAAAAAACCACAACAAAAAAGAGTACTATTAAAAATCATAGTGATGTAGAGGGAGGCCACAATACTGATTCCTCATCCGCTCTGCCCACCATGGAAAGGGTTCCTTCGTTGGAGAGCCTTTCGGAGGGTAGTAACGCCAGTGCAGTCGCCATGGCTACGGCCAGTGAGGGAAGTGACGTCCCTCTTGCCAAAATACGCGGACGCGGGGGAGGATGCCTGCAAGTTTCATCCGACTCATCCTCAGGTACAGAGTCTGATGCTGTAGTAATACAGCAGTGTAACCCTTTACCAAAAAAAGGCAGAGGGCGACCGCCTACAACAGGGGAGTACATGGGCCTGGCGAAAGCCAAGGCCGAGCTCATTCGCCTAAAACAGGAAGAACTCCAACTCAGGGCGGAGGGGGAGATGGCTGAAATGATGGCGACTTCATGGATTAGACGGGCAGAAAGAAGGCTCGATGTTCCTGTCTCGGAAGAGCTGCTAGTTGCGGACCTTAAGAAAGGAATACTGGATGATGTGGAGATTATCCTTAACGTCGCACATAAATCTAAAAATCTGAAGGGCACCTTTCAGAAGGCCCTTAAGGATGCGGCCGCCTCTATCGTAGACAGGGCTACCTCTATGGCTGACAGAACTGCCTCAGAGGAAATGAAGAAGCTCCAAGAGTCATATGAGGCCTTGAAGGCCAATGAAGCTAAGCAAGGAGCAGAGATGGTACAGCTTCGTAAGGAGGTAGAAGAGCTGCGTGCAGACCTACAAATGGCCCGTCGTATTCAGCCAACGGTGTCGGCCGCTTCGACTTCTGCTGATAACTGCATGGGAAGCGTCACATCTCCTTGCTTGCTGCAGGAGGCATCTTCTCCTTTACTACAAACGGAGTCCTCATCGCTGGTCACCAAGAGCATGTTGGACCGTGCGATGAAAGATATGGAAAGCAGTGTGCTGTCTCATTTGAAGGCCTTTGAGAGTATATTGCTACGTCCTTCTCTATCTGGGGATAAGACCTCTACTGAAGCTGTAGCCCCAGTTATAACGCCTGAGGTGCATGTGCCTAATTCTTCGGGCCTAGACGTGAGATCTAATAAGAAAACGACTAAAAAGAAAAAGTCGTTGGCAGCGCAAGCTGCAGAGGAATCAAGGTTGCAGCAAGTTCCTTCCCAGACAGTGCCGGTGGTGACGGAGAAATGGTCAACCGTGTTAAAACGAGGCACTAAAAAACGAGCCGGTCAGAAGCAGACGGCCACGACAAAGGTGACTGCAGCCAAACTTGTTGTCCCACGTGCGTCAGCGGTGGTTTTAACGCTTCGGCCAGGGGCATCAGACGTAGGAGTTGACTATAGGAAGGTGGTGTCAGTGGCTAAGGACAAGGTGGACTTGGCTAGCCTTGACATCCCCTTTCTAAAGTTTAAGGAAACAGCTTCAGGAGCCCGTAAGCTAGAGGTACCGGGTGTTACGAGCTCGGAAAAGGCTGATCGCTTGGCAGAGAGGCTTAGATCAATCTTTGCTGAGACGGTTGGTGAGGGAATGGTGCTCGTGACTAGGCCTACAAAATGTGCTGAATTGCGCATCAAGGGGCTTGATGACTCTGTGACTAAAGAGGAGGTTGCGAATGCGATAGCTACGAAGGGAGGGTGCCCTGTAGAGCAGGTGAAGGTAGGGATAGTGCGCCGAGCGCCATATGGGGTTGGCACTGTATGGGTGCGCTGCCCAATAGCAGCAGCGAAGAAGGTGGCTCAGGAGCGAAGGCTCCTTCTAGGATGGGTAGCTGTACAGGTGACGCTGCTTCAACCTAGAGTCGCCAGGTGTTTTCAGTGCCTAGAACCTGGGCACATTAAGCAACACTGTAAGGCAGGGATCGACCGCAGTGGACTCTGCTTTCAATGCGGCAAGGGAGGTCACAAGGCGACTGATTGCTCCGCTTCTCCGCATTGTATACTGTGTGCGGAGGCTGAAAGGCCATCGAATCATAGACTGGGCAGTAAGTCTTGTGTGCTACCTTCTAGAAAAGGAGGCAAAGCAGCTAGGAAGATTAGAGCCGCTAGCAAGAATGTTGCTACAGCTGCACCCAGTGCCTCTACAAGGTCACAGGGAGAGCGGAATTTGGAGGATACTTAATTAGGATGGTTTATAGGTTCTTACAGGCAAATATCAATCACTCGGCCGTGGCTCAGGATCTTTTGATTCAGACCATGGCTGAGTGGTCGGTTCAGGTGGCGGTGGTTGCCGAGCCTTATTACACTCCTCTCAGGGATAACTGGGTAGGTGATGTGACGGGCACTGTAGCAATCGTCACCTCAATGTCCGCAGGGATGCCAATCCTGATTACAAAAAAGCAAGGATCTGGTTTTGTCGCGGCTCAGTGGGGAAACCTGATAGTCATCGGGGTGTATTTTTCGCCCAACAGGTCCGTCGCGGAATTTGAGGCTTTCCTGGATGACGTGGGAGTGCTTATTTGCCAGTTGGTACCCTGCCCTGTCTTAGTGGTGGGCGATTTTAATGCTAAATCCTCGGCATGGGGATCGCCTATCACTGATGTGCGGGGTAGGGTTCTTCAAGAATGGGCGCTTACGACTGGGCTCACTGTTGTTAATAGAGGCGAGGAGAACACCTGTGTACGGCAGCAGGGGGGTTCCATTGTGGATATAACGCTGGCATCTCCTGCTATTGCAAGACGAATACGTGGATGGAGAGTCGTAGTAGAGGCAGAGTCGCTATCTGATCACCTGTATATTAGGTTCGATGTCTGCCCCTCACATGTAACACGAACATCAGCTCTCCACACAGAAATGGCTTCAGCACCTAGATGGGCTGTTAAGCAGTTAAACGTGGATCTGCTAGTAGAGGCCGCAATAGTTGAGTCTTGGTCGTCGATGTCAGATGTGCCGATTGATGTTGCGGATGAAGCGCGCTGGTTCCGGAACGCCATGACACGGGTCTGCGATGCTGCCATGCCCCGGGTTCGGCCTCATTCGCCCAAGAAGCGCGTATATTGGTGGTCTTCCGAAATAGCACATTTACGATCTTTATGCGTGGCTGCGAGACGCCGATGTGCCAGATATCGAAGACTTCGATTGGGTCGGGACCCGATCGTGGAAGCACAGAAGGTTGCTGATTATAGAGAGGCGAAGAAAATCTTGCAGATATCCATCAAGCGAGCTAAGGCGCGTGCTCGGGATGAGCTTTTGGAGACTCTGGACGGTGATCCATGGGGACGTCCCTACCGAATGGTGCTGGGCTTTTTGCGCCCCTGGGCTCCCCCGATCACGCAGAGTCTCGAACCAAGAGTCCTTAGCGACATATTATCCACGTTGTTTCCGCAGAGAGGAGAGTTCTCGCCACCTTTTATGGCTTCGAACGCTATGCTGAGGTGTAGCGGTAATGATGAGGTGCCTTTTGTTACTGAGGCAGAACTAGGTACGGCCGTGGAACGCCTTCGAGCGAAACACACTGCTCCGGGGCCTGATGGCGTTCCTGGTCGTGCCTGGGTTATTGCCATGGAGGCATTGGGAGGGAGGCTCAGACGGCTGTTTAATGCCTGTCTGGAGTCGGGACAATTTCCCCCCCAGTGGAAGGTAGGTCGCCTCGTTTTGCTGCGAAAGGAAGGACGACCAGTGGACTCTCCGACCGCGTACCGTCCAATAGTCTTGTTGGATGAAGCAGGCAAACTCTTCGAGCGTGTCATTGCACAGCGCCTAGTTAAGCATTTGTCCACGACGGGGCCCGATCTATCTGCGGTGCAGTTTGGATTCCGAGAGGGCCGTTCAACGATTGACGCGATCCTCCGCGTTAAGGCTCTCTCGGAAGAGGTGGTTTCCCAGGGCGGAGTGCTGTTGGCAGTGTCTCTTGACATTGCGAACGCTTTTAACAGCCTCCCCTGGGAATGCATTAAAGAGTCATTGAGGTATCATCGAGTGCCTCCATATCTGTGTCGATTGCTCGGGTCTTACCTGGAGGGTAGGCAGGTCACTTGCGTTGATCAGGACGCACGCACCCACCAAAGGGAGATATCGTGCGGTGTTCCACAGGGGTCAGTCCTTGGCCCACTTCTGTGGAACATCGGGTACGATTGGGTGCTGCGAGGTGCACTCCTACCAGGCGCCTTTGTGACCTGCTATGCGGATGACACGCTCGTAGCTGCTCGAGGAGACACTGTTCGTGACGCCATTCGGCTTGTCACTGTGAGCGTAGCCCAAGTTGTTGGGAGAATAAGAATGCTCGGTCTTGAAGTGGCCATCAACAAGACTGAAGCTATATGCTTCCACGGTCCCCGCAGAGCTGTGTCTTCCGACGCTCATTTGATTATTAGTGGAACCCGTATTAATGTGACTCCGACAATAAAGTACCTCGGCCTTATGCTAGACACTCGTTGGAAGTTCGAGAGTCATTTTCGGCAGTTAGCCCCAAAGGTAATGCGTTGTGCCTCCGCGCTAGCAGGTATTCTACCTAACCTAGGTGGAGCCGGTGCTGAATGCCGTTCTCTATACATGGGAGTAGTGCGGTCAATGACCTTGTATGGCGCTCCTGTGTGGCACAGAGCTCTAACGCCATGCAGTGCTGCCATTTTAAGGAAACTCCAACGGCTAATGGCAATTAGGGTCATACGAGGTTATCGTACCGTTTCCTATGAGGCTGCATGCCTAATAGCGGGCTCCCTGCCATGGCATCTGGTCGCTCGCAGTCATGCTGAATTTTTTACGTGGTGTGCTGAGAGGAGGGCAGTCGGCGGGAGAATTGCTCCCAGAGAGA
This sequence comes from Saturnia pavonia, assembly GCA_947532125.1. Lineage (NCBI taxonomy): Eukaryota > Metazoa > Arthropoda > Insecta > Lepidoptera > Saturniidae > Saturnia > Saturnia pavonia. The sequence goes on from OX383906.1 coordinate 17,612,306, forward strand.
AGGAAGCAAAGAAGATACATTTGCAGCAAGTTGCACTGCGAAGGTGGTCGGAAACGCTTGTTTCACCTAGCGCTGGTCTAAGCGCTATCGAAGCGATCCGCCCAGTGTTTCATGACTGGATAGGCAGAGCATTTGGACAACTGACCTTCAGACTGGTGCAAATTTTGACTGGCCATGGCTGTTTTGGAAAATATTTACACCAAATAGCGGGAAAAGAGCCAACACCGAGGTGCCACCACTGCGTCGAGTGTGAAGTGGATACAGCACAGCACACCTTAGAGGAGTGCCCGGCCTGGGCTGCGGAGCGCACAGAACTGGTGGCGATTGTAGGTAGTGATCTCTCTCTACCGGCTGTGGTTCAATCCATGGTCGGGGGAGAGAGGTCATGGAAAGCACTCATCTCCTTCTGCGAAGCCGTTTTGCTGAAAAAGGAGGAAGCTGAAAGAGGAAGGGAAAGGGCGCCCGGGGCCTCAGCGATACGTCGAGAGAGAACCAGGCGTGTTAGGAGGAGAGGTGGAAGCCAATTCCACCAGATGCCTCCTTGAAGCAAACCTCCAGGCAGTAGACGCGGGGGCGTCTGTTGCCGTATAGTGGAGGTCCCGTGACGGAGGAGCACGGCTTGCCGCTGCTTCTAGAGGAAGCACGGGAGAGGATCTTGCTCTCCCTGAGACGAGGGTCCCCGGTATTACCACCTTCGGGAGACCCGAGCGCGTGAACAGGGTTGCGGTGCTTGCTTGCGCTCTCCCGGGACCCTGTTCACATACGCGCTGATGCGGCCGTGGGTTTTTAGCCGGTAAGAGTCCGGCATAACCCTCTCGTTGTCCCCCGACAACGGGAGGTGTATCCTATGCAGGATTTTCCCACGATAAAAAAAAAAAAAAAAAAAAAAAAAAAAAAAAGGTTAGGTTAGGTTAGGTTAGGTTAGGTTAGGTTAGGTTAGGTTAGGTTAGGTTAGGTTCCCCCCCGATGGGTTCCCGCCTTGTCGTGGCGGGGGGGCTTAGTAACCGTGGCCTAGCCACCCACGGTGAAGCGAAGAGGAACCCCAGGAGAGGCCGCTCGTCTAGGCTGAGTTGGCCAGCCGGTGACGAGCGGCCACAGGTCGAGCTGCTTCGGCGGCAGTAGGTTGCGGTGGTGTATGGGCGCCACCGCAACTGAGGCGAGCCGCGGTGTCGTATGGGAGGCACCGCGGCTGAAGGCGAGAGGGGCCGCGGCGGGAGAGGTGTGTCGGTGTCACGTTGCCGCTCACCCTACCTTCCGCGGCCTCAACGGGGCCGCCACCGTTTGATGGCGGACGCGGTGGGGTCGCAGGGGAAGAGGAGTGTCGGTGTTTCGTTGCCGCTCTCCCTATCCCCTGCGACCGTGAGGAAGAAAACCTCGTTAAAAAATCACCGAGGAAGAAAACCTCGTGAAAAAATTACCAAGGAAGAAAACCTTGTAAAAAAATCACCAGGAGACGGCGTTCTGGTCCTCTGGGACCGGAACCGGGAGGAAGAAAACCTCGGTAAAAAATTACAGGGGTTCGTGGTGGACGGGGTGGCCCGAACCCGGAGGAAGAAAACCTCCTTAAAAAATCACCGAGGAATAAAAACCTCGTTAAAAAATTGAACGGAGGCTGGGGGCTGCGGTCGGTGATGGGCGCCCCCAGTGGGGAGAGCCTCTCTGCGGGGGGGCAGCGCTTGTCGGGGTGCACAGAAGTAATGCCCTCGGGTCTTCCTGTGCCCCCGACGCCAAGCGCCTTGGAGGTAGTCTTGAGGTTTTTTAGTGTGTGCAGTCACACATAACCCGTTCGCTGTCCTCCGCGGCGGGCGGGTACCCATGACGGGTTTTTCCTCAAGTAAAAAAAAAAAAAAAAAAAAAAAAAAGGTTAGGTTAGGTTAGGTTAGGTTAGGTTAGGTTAGGTTAGGTTAGGTTAGGTTAGGTTAGGTTAGGTTAGGTTAGGTTAGGTTGCAAGGTGTGGGGTCGCGCAGGCGTGAAGGGGTCGCGCAGGCGTGACGAGGTACTTGTATCTCTGATCTGCAGGGGGTGGACCCACAGGCGCAATACAGCACTCTCCCTTTGGAGAGAGCCTTAGCCTGCCACCTCAAGACCGTAGTGCGTGGTGAAGAGCCACATCCTTCTCGAGGTGACCCTGTCTCGCAGAACACTACGGATCTAGGCTGGAGAGCCGATAAACACTCCTGGGTGTGGCGTGTGAGCAGCGCACTCAGTACCGGGTTGGGGCCGAGGAGGACTCAGGTTGAGTCCCAAGGGCCTGATTCCGGATAGCGGCTGGCGGGACTGGGTTTATTCCAGCTTCGGCAGGCGTACTGCGAACTTGACGACGTTGTTTAGCAATCATGGAAAAGGCAAAATTTCAAAAGAAACTACCCCAGGAGGGTACCCGAAAGGGAGAATCCCTCCCCGAGCTTAGCTCGGGCTGCCCCACGTTCTCTGGGGGGGGCAAAATTTTGCGCGATCCCAACACGACGACCCTGGCTTGTAATATGGCTACTGATCTTGCATGTGATTCGGCTATTGTTCAACCGATTCCTATGACGACCTTGGCTTGTTCACGGACAACCGATGCAAAAACTATGATGGTACATCTTAAAAAATCACTACCCCAGGAGGGTACCTGCTCCACCGGAGCAGGAGAATCCCTCCCCGAGCCTAGCTCGGGCTGCCCCGCGTTCTCTGGGGGGGGCAAAGCTGTGCCGATTGTAGTGCTGGAGAGGGCTGTGTCGCTGGACCGTTTATCGGTTTCCAGCGACACTAGCGTCGCGACGTTGGTGTCGGTAGATTCTGCGGAGGGAAGGGAAACTCCTTCCCTCGGCAGGTTCTACCGAATGAGTGGAGACGAGTCAGACTCTGCCCCCGAGGCCGAGTCTGCAGAACATCTCGGGCGTCCTGGCCCTAGTGCCTCCAAGCGAGGCAGAGGCCGCCCACCTACGACGGGCCAATACGTTGGCTTGGCTAAGGCCAAAACGGAGTTCCTTCGGGTCAGGAAGGAGGAACTCCACCTACGAGCCGAGGAGGAGGTAGCCGAGCTGGCTTCAGAGTTGAAGCGGAAGCGGGCTACCAGGGAGTCCAAGGCTCCGAGTTCAGACACACAACTTGTGTCTGAACTCTGTTCGAAGGTCTCGGACGACGTCGGGGTTATACTCCGCGTCGCCAAGAATTCGAACAACCTTAAGGGCACGTTCGTGCATGCCCTTAAGGACGCGGCCGCATCCATTCAGGACGCGGTCAAGACGATGGCGGGCCGTACGGTCTCCGAGGAGATTACCAAGCTCCAGGAGATTTGTACGGAGTTAAAGGCGAAGGAGGTGCGGCAAGCGGCTGAGATGGCTGCGCTCCGCAAGGAGATTGCGGAGTTGCGGGCAGATCAGCTCGCGGCCAAGCGTCCGGAGCCTGTGCCACCTGTACCCATTGTGGTACCCTCTGTGGGGTCTGGGCCGGCCCCGGCCCCTAAGAGGAGGGCAATGGCTCGGGAGGAGTTTCCTCCTCTTCCGCAGCCACGCCAGACGATGCCACAGTGTGAGCGCACTGCGAAGCCGCAGCGCGGTCGCACTGAGGTAGTGACGGAGGAGCGCCTCGAGGAGGTGGTAGGTGGGATGGAAAACCGTATGTTGACCATCCTCACCGCGCGTTTAGACGGCCTCCAGGAGAGGCTCCTTCCGGAGAAGCGGCTGCGGCCGCCGCTAGCTGCAGACCGTAAGGCTGCAGCGAAAGTGGCGGCTAAGGCTGCTACTCCGGAGTCCCGGCCGAAGCCACACCCTATTCCTCAGCAGAACGCTGGAAAAGGGCAGAGCAAGGCCAAGAAGACGGCAGCTTCAACCCCGCTCACTTATAGTGAGAAACTAGCAGCCCCCAGACCCTCCGAGGGTGAATGGGTGCTGGTAGGTAAGGGGGGAAAGCCCGTAAAGGCTTCGAAGCCTAAGAAGGCTTCTAAGCCTAAGAAGGCGGCTCAGCCTAAGAAGGCGGCCAAGTCAAAGGTTGCGCCATCCAAGAAGGTAAGGGCCCCCAAACTTCGCGCCAACAATTCGACTGCAGTGGTTCTGACCCTGCAGCCGGATGCGGCGAAGAGGGGCCTCACCTACAAGGATGTGCTCGCCAAGACTTTTGCAGGTATCGACTTTGCAAGTCTTGGTATCCCTTCTGTAGGTTTTAGGAAGACGGCGACGGGTGCTGCTCTACTGGAGGTGCCGGGTGCGGATTCGGCGTCCAAGACGGACGTCCTAGCTGCACACATTAGGGCTTCTTTTACAGCGGAGGATGTTCGTGTCGCCAGGCCGGTGAGGTGCGCAGATCTGCGGATTTCGGGTCTTGATGACACAGTGAGTGCGGAAGTGCTCACTGCTGTCGTCGCACGGGTCGGAGGTTGTCCTGCGGAGCAGGTGAAATCCGGCGAACCGCGTCTCGGCGTTGACGGGACCGGTACGGCCGTGGTTTCCTGCCCCGTGGAGGTTGCCAAGAGGCTCGGCGAGAGCCGACGTCTCTTGGTCGGGTGGGTGTCGGCGCGGGTTAAACTCCTGCAGCCGCGCCCACAGCGTTGTTTCCGGTGTCGGCAGACCGGTCATTTAGGGGCCGCGTGCCCCTCTACCGTCGACTGCAGTGGTCTCTGTCACCGCTGTAGTCAGCCCGGCCATAAGGCTGGGGTTTGCACCGCAGACCTGCACTGCGCCGTATGCGCAGCGGCAGGTAAGTCAGCGGGGCACCGAGTGGGCAGTAAGGCCTGCTCGGCGCCTCCGCCCAAAAAGGGGGGTAAAGTAGGGAAGGGCAAGAGGGGTCAGACCCCCTCGAAACCCTCGGCCGCGTCGACTGCCGCTAAGGCGTCGACTTCGGCCTCTGAGGTGTGCATGGACCCTGCCATTTTATAATGGCTCTCCGTGTACTCCAAGGGAATTTAAACCACTGTGCCAGAGCTCAGGACTTGATGTCCCAGAGCATGGCGCAGTGGTCGATAGGGGTCGCTGTGATGGCGGAGCCATACTTTGTCCCACCTAGCGATTGCTGGGTCGGTGACAGGTATGGTTGCGTAGCCATCATATCTAGGCCGGCTGCCGGTGTCCCACCCTTCGTAGATATTACGAAGGGCCAGGGGTACGTGGCGGCGCGGCTAGGTGACGTCGTTGTCGTCGGAGTCTACGCTCCACCTCGGTGGAGTCTCGCGGAGTTCGAATCCTTCTTGGTAGGAGTAGGCAACGTAGTGTTAGGCAGCCACCCTCGCCCCGTCCTGGTACTGGGTGACTTCAACGCCAAATCAACGGCTTGGGGTTGCCCATGCTCAGATCGACGTGGTGAGGTGTTGGAAGAGTGGGCGCTGACATCTGGCCTGCTCGTCCTAAACAGGGGCTCCGTGAACACGTGCGTGCGACCGCAGGGCGAATCCATAGTGGACGTTTCGTTCGCTAGCCCTGCGATCGCACGCCGCGTTCGGGACTGGAGAGTCCTCGGGGAGGTGGAGACGTTGTCCGACCATTTATATGTTCGGTTCGACGTCTCCGTCCAAACCGAGGACCTACCGGTACCGGGAGTTCCTGTGGGGGACGGTCCGCGTTGGGTGTTAGGGCGACTCGATAGGGAAGTCTTCCAGGAGGCCGCCATCGTGCAGGACTGGGTGTTGCGTGCGACACCCGAGAGGCCTGCCGATGTCGATGATGGGGCGGAGCGACTGAGGGATGCGGTATCACACATTTGTGATGCCGCTATGCCTCGGGCGAGGCGTGTCCGAGCCAAACGCCAGGTGTATTGGTGGAACGCCGACATCGCACAGCTGCGTGCAGCGTGCGTGTCGGCGCGTCGCCGGTATACCCGGATCAGGCGAAGACGACGTCGAACTCAGGTCGCAGCCCCGGAGGAGGTGGAGCTGCACGAGGGATACCGGGCTGCGAAGCTCGCCCTCAAGCAGGCCATCGAGCGGTCTAAGGCGCAGGCCAGGGAGGAACTGTTGGAGATCCTCAGTCGGGACCCGTGGGGACGCCCGTACCGTATGGTACGTGGCAAGCTCCGCCAGTGGGCACCCCCGGTAACGCAGAGTCTCCAGCCGCAGTTCCTCGACGAAGTCGTTAGCGCACTGTTCCCTTCGAGGGGGGAGTTTACTCCTCCACCGATGGCTTCGCCTTTTATGGCGGAGCCGGACGTGGGCAGTGTTGACGTGACCCGGGAAGAATTGGGAGCGGCGGTGGAACGGCTTAAGGCCAAGAACACCGCCCCGGGACCCGATGGTCTGCCTGGCAGAGCATGGGTCCTGGCCCTAGAGGTTCTCGAGCCTCGCCTATTGGGGCTCTTCAGTGCGTGTCTGGAGCAGGGCCGGTTTCCAATCCGATGGAAAACCGGTCGGTTAGTCCTGCTTCAGAAGGAGGGGCGCCCGGCGGACAATCCGTCGGCGTACCGGCCGATCGTGTTGCTTGACGATGTGGGCAAGCTCTTTGAAAGAGTCATTGCAAACCGCATCGTCAGCCACTTAACGCGTGAGGGGCCGGACCTGGCGGCGAACCAGTACGGGTTTCGCAGGGGTCGCTCCACTATCGACGCGATCACGCAGGTTAGGAGTTTGGCGGAAGAGGCCATTGCACGGGGCGAGGTGGTGTTGGCGGTGTCCTTGGACATCGCTAACGCATTCAACACCTTACCCTGGGCCTGTATTAGGGAGGCGCTTCGTTATCACGGAGTGCCGACCTATATCCGTCGTATCGTCGCGTCGTACCTCTCCGAGAGGTACGTGACCTTCCCGGGTCAGAGTCGTACGTGTAGGCGCGAGGTAGTATGCGGTGTTCCACAGGGGTCGGTCCTTGGCCCTCTCCTGTGGAACATCGGATATGATTGGGTGTTGCGGGGTGCTCTCCTCCGTGGGTTGAGTGTCGTCTGTTATGCAGACGACACTCTGGTCACGGCGAGAGGTAAGACACACCGCGATGCCCAGATTCTCGTCACAGCCGGCGTGGCTCAGGTCGTAGCTAGGATTCGTAGCCTAGGGCTCGAGGTGGCATTGCACAAGTCCGAGGCTCTGTGCTTTCACGGGCCTCGGAACGCGCCACCGAGAGGATCGCGAATTCTCGTAGGCGGTGTCTCTATAGGCATCCAGTCCGAGATGAAATATCTCGGACTGGTGTTAGATAGTAGGTGGGACTTTGTCGCGCACTTCAGGCAGCTGACCCCTCGACTGTTGGGCGCTGCAGCCGCGCTCGCGCGGTTGTTGCCCAACTTAGGGGGGCCCGATTCCGCTTGCCGGAAGCTCTATTTAGGGGTTGTTCGGTCCATGGCCCTTTACGGGGCCCCGGTGTGGGCTGCAGACCTGTCGGCCCAGAACATCCGCGCTCTGCGGGCTCCGCAGAGGGCGATGGCCGTCAGGGCAGCACGCGGGTACCGCACAGTCTCTTTTGAGGCGGCGTCCCTGTTGGTAGGTTCCGCGCCATGGGATCTCGAAGCGAGAGCCCTCGCGTCACTCTACGAGTGGCGCGGGGAGGCGCTGAATGGAGGACTTCGACTTGCACCTCGAGAAATCGAGGCGCAGAGGTCGGAGCTCCACGAGATCCACGTCATGGCCGAGTGGAGACGTAGGCTCGATTCTCCTGTTTCAGGTGCGGCGACGGTGGAGGCCATCCGGCCTCGTCTGGCTTCATGGTTGGGTAGGGCACATGGCACCTTGACCTTCCGCCTGACACAGGTGCTCACGGGACACGGTTGTTTCGGGAGTTACCTGTGTCGCATAGGCCGGGAGATTGCACCAGGGTGTCATCACTGTGGCTGCGCGTTCGACGACGCGCAGCACACGCTCGAGGTTTGTCCCGCTTGGGACTCTGAACGCTGCGTTTTGTTCGCAGCCGTAGGGACCGACCTCTCGCTCCCAGCCGTCGTCAAGGCGATGGTGGAGAGTGAGAGAGGTTGGGATTCTGTCGTCTCTTTTTGCGAGCATGTTATGTTCGTGAAGGAGACGGCGGAGAGAGAGAGGGAGCTCACTAGTGAGATTCCCTCTCGCGGTCGGCGTTCTGGTCGACGGCGGCGTCAGGTGGGTGATGACCTCCGGCCGCCGTAGGCAGGGCCTGTAGGCGAGGGACACGGGCATGTCCGTCGCCATAGCACACAGGCCCATGGCGAGGCGCACGCAGTGTTCCAAACTTTTACGCGTGCGCTCGGTAGTTGTCTGTTCTGTCAGACCGTAGTTGAAGCTCCACCGTTGGAGCTACACCCGTCGAGTTGAGCAGAAGTAATGCGTATGCGTTCCTGGTCCTCGACACCAAGGGTGCTGTTAGGGGAACACACGTGGGGATTTTTTAGTGGGTAGTTGTGGTATTTTTATGTTACCATGGAGTCCCACATACCCTTTCGGCCTGCCCGGGCCGTCTGCGGATGCGTAAATGCATTTTTACCCACGTTAAAAAAAAAAAAAAAAAAAAAAAAAAAAAAAAAAAAAAAAAAAAAAAAAAAAAAAAAAAAAAAAAGGTTGCAAGGTGTGCGACTCGCGCCTCGAGAAATCGAGGCGCTGAGGTCGCAGCTCCACCAGGTCCTGGTGGTTGAGGAGTGGTGCCGACGACTCGAGCGACCGAGCTCGGGCGTGGCAACAGTTGAAGCCATTCGGCCCGTATTGGCCGAGTGGCTGACCAGGCGGCACGGCACCCTGTCTTTCCGGCTGACACAGGTGCTCTCGGGACACGGCTGTTTCGGGAGCTACCTGTGTCGCATAGGCCGGGAGCCTACAGCAGGGTGCCACCATTGTGGCTGTGCGACGGACACCGCACAGCACACACTCGAAGAGTGTCCCGCCTGGGAAACGCCACGCCGCGAGCTCGTCGCGGTGATTGGCCCGGACCTCTCGCTCTCGACCGTTATCAACGCTATGGTCGAGAGCGAGACCGGGTGGAAATCCGTCGCCTCATACTGCGAGGAAGTTATGCTCGCAAAGGAGGCGGCGGAGAGGGAGAGGGAGCTAACTTCTCAGCTCCCCTCCCGCGGTCGACGAACCGGACGGCGGCGACGGGTCGGTAACGACCTACGGCCGCCGTAGGTTAGGCCTGCGGGCGTTGGACGCGGGCACGTCCTTCGCCCTTGCAGTTAATGCACAGGCCCGAGGTGAGGCGCATCAGTGTTCGATGCGCCCCTCGACGGTTCGTCAGAGGGTGTCCATCACTTCGACCCCTCAGACCGCAAGACGAGGCCCCTTATGAGGGGCCAACACCTGCCGGGTTGAGTAGACGCAATGCTTACGCAGCTCCTACTCCCCGGCCACAAAGGTGTGTGAAGAACACCGTGGGGTTTTAGTCGGTAAGAGTCCGACATACCCCTCCCTAGAGCTGCCCGGCTCGGGAGGGGATCCAATGCAGGATTTCCCCACGTTTAAAAAAAAAAAAAAAAAAAAAAAAAAAAAAAAAAAAAAAAAAGGTTAGGTTAGGTTAGGTTGGCCGGTGAGGTGCGCAGATCTGCGGATTTCGGGTCTTGATGACACAGTGAGTGCGGAAGTGCTCACTGCTGTCGTCGCACGGGTCGGAGGTTGTCCTGCGGAGCAGGTGAAATCCGGCGAACCGCGTCTCGGCGTTGACGGGACCGGTACGGCCGTGGTTTCCTGCCCCGTGGAGGTTGCCAAGAGGCTCGGTGAGAGCCGACGTCTCTTGGTCGGGTGGGTGTCGGCGCGGGTTAAACTCCTGCAGCCGCGCCCACAGCGTTGTTTCCGGTGTCGGCAGACCGGTCATTTAGGGGCCACGTGCCCCTCTACCGTCGACTGCAGTGGTCTTTGTCACCGCTGTAGTCAGCCCGGCCATAAGGCTGGGGTTTGCACCGCAGACCTGCACTGCGCCGTATGCGCAGCGGCAGGTAAGTCAGCGGGGCACCGAGTGGGCAGTAAGGCCTGCTCGGCGCCTCCGCCCAAAAAGGGGGGTAAAGTAGGGAAGGGCAAGAGGGGTCAGACCCCCTCGAAACCCTCGGCCGCGTCGACTGCCGCTAAGGCGTCGACTTCGGCCTCTGAGGTGTGCATGGACCCTGCCATTTTATAATGGCTCTCTGTGTACTCCAAGGGAATTTAAACCACTGTGCCAGAGCTCAGGACTTGATGTCCCAGAGCATGGCGCAGTGGTCGATAGGGGTCGCTGTGATGGCGGAGCCATACTTTGTCCCACCTAGCGATTGCTGGGTCGGTGACAGGTATGGTTGCGTAGCCATCATATCTAGGCCGGCTGCCGGTGTCCCACCCTTCGTAGATATTACGAAGGGCCAGGGGTACGTGGCGGCGCGGCTAGGTGACGTCGTTGTCGTCGGGGTCTACGCTCCACCTCGGTGGAGTCTCGCGGAGTTCGAATCCTTCTTGGTAGGAGTAGGCAACGTAGTGTTAGGCAGCCACCCTCGCCCCGTCCTGGTACTGGGTGACTTCAACGCCAAATCAACGGCTTGGGGTTGCTCATGCTCAGATCGACGTGGTGAGGTGTTGGAAGAGTGGGCGCTGACATCTGGCCTGCTCGTCCTCAACAGGGGCTCCGTGAACACGTGCGTGCGACCGCAGGGCGAATCCATAGTGGACGTTTCGTTCGCTAGCCCTGCGATCGCACGTCGTGTTCGGGGCTGGAGAGTCCTCGGGGAGGTGGAGACGTTGTCCGACCATTTATATGTTCGGTTCGACGTCTCCGTCCAAACCGAGGACCTACCGGTACCGGGAGTTCCTGTGGGGGACGGTCCGCGTTGGGTGTTAGGGCGACTCGATAGGGAAGTCTTCCAGGAGGCCGCCATCGTGCAGGACTGGGTGTTGCGTGCGACACCCGAGAGGCCTGCCGATGTCGATGATGGGGCGGAGCGACTGAGGGATGCGGTATCACACATGTGTGATGCTGCTATGCCTCGGGCGAGACGTGTCCGAGCCAAACGCCAGGTGTATTGGTGGAACGCCGACATTGCACAGCTGCGTGCAGCGTGCGTGTCGGCGCGTCGCCGGTATACCCGGATCAGGCGAAGACGACGTCGAACTCAGGTCGCAGCCCCGGAGGAGGTGGAGCTGCATGAGGGATACCGGGCTGCGAAGCTCGCCCTCAAGCAGGCCATCGAGCGGTCTAAGGCGCAGGCCAGGGAGGAACTGTTGGAGATCCTCAGTCGGGACCCGTGGGGACGCCCGTACCGTATGGTACGTGGCAAGCTCCGCCAGTGGGCACCCCCGGTAACGCAGAGTCTCCAGCCGCAGTTCCTCGACGAAGTCGTTAGCGCACTGTTCCCTTCGAGGGGGGAGTTTACTCCTCCACCGATGGCTTCGCCTTTTATGGCGGAGCCGGACGTGGGCAGTGTCGACGTGACCCGGGAAGAATTGGGAGCGGCGGTGGAACGGCTTAAGGCCAAGAACACCGCCCCGGGACCCGATGGTCTGCCTGGCAGAGCATGGGTCCTGGCCCTAGAGGTTCTCGAGCCTCGCCTATTGGGGCTCTTCAGTGCGTGTCTGGAGCAGGGCCGGTTTCCAATCCGATGGAAAACCGGTCGGTTAGTCCTGCTTCAGAAGGAGGGGCGCCCGGCGGACAATCCGTCGGCGTACCGGCCGATCGTGTTGCTTGACGATGTGGGCAAGCTCTTTGAAAGAGTCATTGCAAACCGCATCGTCAGCCACTTAACGCGTGAGGGGCCGGACCTGGCGGTGAACCAGTACGGGTTTCGCAGGGGTCGCTCCACTATCGACGCGATCACGCAGGTTAGGAGTTTGGCGGAAGAGGCCATTGCACGGGGCGAGGTGGTGTTAGCGGTGTCCTTGGACATCGCCAACGCATTCAACACCTTACCCTGGGCCTGTATTAGGGAGGCGCTTCGTTATCACGGAGTGCCCACCTATATCCGTCGCATCGTCGCGTCGTACCTCTCCGAGAGGTACGTGACCTTCCCGGGTCAGAGTAGTACGTGTAGGCGCGAGGTAGTGTGCGGTGTTCCACAGGGGTCGGTCCTAGGCCCTCTCTTGTGGAACATCGGATATGATTGGGTGTTGCGGGGTGCGCTCCTCCGTGGTCTGAGTGTCGTCTGCTATGCAGATGACACTCTGGTCACGGCGAGAGGTAAGACACACCGTGATGCCCAGATTCTCGTCACAGCCGGCGTAGCTCAGGTCGTAGCTAGGATTCGTAGATTAGGGCTCGAGGTGGCATTGCACAAGTCCGAGGCTCTGTGTTTTCACGGGCCTCGGAACGCGCCACCGAGAGGATCGCGAATTACCGTAGGAGGCGAGTCCATAGGCATCCAGTCCGAGATGAAATATCTCGGACTGGTGTTAGATAGTAGGTGGGATTTCGTCGCGCACTTCAGGCAGCTGACCCCTCGACTGTTGGGCGCTGCAGCTGCGCTCGCGCGGTTGCTGCCCAACTTAGGGGGGCCCGATTCCGCTTGCCGGAAGCTCTATTTAGGGGTTGTTCGGTCCATGGCCCTTTACGGGGCCCCGGTGTGGGCTGCAGACCTGTCGGCCCAGAACATCCGCGCTCTGCGGGCTCCGCAGAGGGCGATGGCCGTCAGAGCAGCTCGCGGGTACCGCACAGTCTCTTTTGAGGCGGCGTCCCTGCTGGTAGGTTCCGCGCCATGGGATCTCGAAGCGAGAGCCCTCGCGTCACTCTACGAGTGGCGCGGGGAGGCGCTGAATGGAGGACTTCGGCTTGCACCTCGAGAAATCGAGGCGCAGAGGTCGGAGCTCCACGAGATCCACGTCATGGCCGAGTGGAGACGTAGACTCGATCTTCCCGTTTCAGGTGCAGCGACGGTGGAGGCCATCCGGCCTCGTCTGGCTTCATGGTTGAGTAGGGCACATGGCACCTTGACCTTCCGCCTGACACAGGTGCTCACGGGACACGGTTGTTTCGGGAGTTACCTGTGTCGCATAGGCCGGGAGATTGCACCAGGGTGTCATCACTGTGGCTGCGCGTTCGACGACGCGCAGCACACGCTCGAGGTTTGTCCCGCTTGGGACTCTGAACGCTGCGTTTTGTCCGCAGCCGTAGGGACCGACCTCTCGCTCCCAGCCGTCGTCAAGGCGATGGTCGAGAGTGAGAGAGGTTGGGATTCTGTCGTCTCTTTTTGCGAACATGTTATGGTCGTGAAGGAGACGGCGGAGCGGGAGAGGGAGCTCACTAGTGAGATTCCCTCTCGCGGTCGGCGTTCGGGTCGACGGCGGCGTCAGGTGGGTGATGACCTCCGGCCGCCGTAGGCAGGGCCTGTAGGCGAGGGACACGGGCATGTCCGTCGCCATAGCACACAGGCCCATGGCGAGGCGCACGCAGTGTTCCAAACTTTTACGCGTGCGCTCGGTAGTTGTCTGTTCTGTCAGACCGTAGTTGAAGCTCCACCGTTGGAGCTACACCCGTCGAGTTGAGCAGAAGTAATGCGTATGCGTTCCTGGTCCTCGACACCAAGGGTGCTGTTAGGGGAACACACGTGGGGATTTTTTAGTGGGTAGTTGTGGTATTTTTATGTTACCATGGAGTCCCACATACCCTTTCGGCCTGCCCGGGCCGTCTGCGGATGCGTAAATGCATTTTTACCCACGTTAAAAAAAAAAAAAAAAAAAAAAAAAAAAAAAAAAAAAAAAAAAAAAAAAAAGGTTAGGTTAGGTTAGGTTGGGGTGCAAAGTCAGGGAACCTCCTCGTGGTGCACCCCGGGCAACGTCGGCCCTTCTGGCCGGCGGCTGATCCCCTGACACGACGGCTGCGTCCAGCATTCTTCTGTTTTTCAGAGGAAGCAACGGACGTTGCGTAGACGGGACCGACGTGCACTAACACTGTCGTCGGTCGGTTTGGTGGGGCATCTTGCTTCACCAGCCTTTGCCGTTCTCGTAATCCCATCGGAGTGTCGTGGTCACGTCTCGCGGCTTCGATGGGACCGAGGGTCTCGGCTTTACCGCCCGGACCGCGAGGAAGAAAACCTCTCTAAAAAATTACCCCGAATCCTAAGCGGCGGCGCACCGCGAGAGGATGCATGGCTGATGGGATGTTCAGTCTCTAGTGCGACCCCCGTCAGAGAACCGGCCGACTCTCTTGACGGGTTACGCTAGGCTTACCCAGGTACAGGGGGCACTGCCTGGGCGGACCGATTATTTCCCCCACACTCGTGGGAACAAAATTTCGTGTTCAAATTTCTCTCCAAACTTTAGTTTTAAGGAACCTAGTTTTAAGGAACGTGTGGGAGGCGGCTCCAGTAATGGAGCAACGGGCTTCGACGAATCGGGAGCGGGGGTTGTCCCCAACTCTGGTTCCGTCGAGCTTGTGAAGGACGGCAGCAGCGGGATGGCCGAACCCGTTGTTGTTATGGAGAGGTGCGCATCGCTGGACCGTCTTTCGGTCAGCAGTGATTCGAGCGTCGCCACGTTGGTGTCGGTTGCGTCGTTTGACGATATTCCTGGCGGCACCTTCTGGCAGAGGAAAAGGAAGCCATCGGAAGCAGATGATCAGATTCCGACAGATCCGGCTTCGGACGATGATTCCTCCCCTGCCGTCAAGAAGTTCGCGACCTCCAAAAGAGGCAGAGGGCGCCCCCCAACGACCGGGGAATATGTCGGCCTAGCGAATGCGAAGGCCGACTATCTGCGCCTGAAGGAGGAGGAGCTCCGTCTCTCGGCTGAGGAGGAGGTGGCGAAGGTGGCGTCAAGAGAGCGACATAACCGGCTCGCGAAGAACGTCGCCACTGCTCCTGAACAGGAGCTATCCACTCAGCTGACCGAGAGAGTGTTTGGCGACGTCGAGGTGATCCTTGAGGTTGCTAAAAAATCTAGAAACCTCAAGGGCACCTACATACACGCCCTTAAGGATGCGGCTGCATCCATCAAGGATGCAGTCGAAAAGTTCTGCAGCCGGACCACCTCCGAGGAACTAGAGAGGGTTCAAGCAGCATACACGCGGCTGGAGGAGACCAACGCGAAACAGGCGGAAGAACTGGCCGAGCTTCGCAAGGAGCTCGCAGAGATCAGGGCGGACCTGAATAAGGTTCACCAGCCATCGCCCTCGATCAATGTCTCTACAGTTACGGCGTCACAGGTGGGGCCTGAACCTACACCTTTCCCAGCGCCAAGGAGGGCAGTTAGAGAGGAGTTTCCGCCGCTTCCTCAGCGGCAACAAGGGGGGCCTCAGAGCGAAAATTCTGGAACTCAGGACAGGTTCACTGAGATCCTGAACATAATGAGTGCGCGCTTTGAGGCCTTGGAGGATAGACTCCTCCCAGAAAAACGACTCCGCCCTCCTTTAGCGGCAGATCGAAAGGCTGCGAAGATGGCAGCGAAACCGGGAGTGGCTGAAGATCGGCCTCCGCGGTTGCCTGATCCTCGCCAAGCAGCTGGGAAAAAGAGCAGCCAGAAAGGTGGGAAAGCAGCGACCAAGTCGGCTGCCCCTGGCTCTCGTCCTTCCTATAGTGAGAAGCTGGCTGTTCCCAAGCCCTCTGAAGGGGAATGGGTATTAGTTGGCAAGGGCGGCAAAAAGGCGTCTAGGTCCAAGAAGGCCAAACCCAAGGCAGCGCCTCCGAAAAAGCGTAAGGCCCGCAAAATTCGTGCCTCTAAGTCCACTGCAGTGGTGATCACGCTGCAGTCGGAAGCGGCAACGAAAGGTCTTACGTACAAGGAGGTGCTGACGAAGACCTGGGACAATGTAGACCTAGGCAGCCTCGGAATTGGGGGCGTCAAATATAGAAGGGCAGCGACGGGGGCAGTGATATTGGAGGTTCCCGGAGCTGACAGCAACGATAAGGCTGACGCCTTGGCAGAAAAGATCAAGGCGTCTCTCGGCGAGGAGTGTATTAGAGTGTCCAGACCTGTAAAGAGTGCAGACGTGCGCATCTCAGGCCTGGACGACTCGGTCACTGCTGAGAAACTAATTGTGGCCGTCGCATCAGCAGGAGAATGCCCGCCTGGGCAGGTTAAGTCTACCGACCCACGTCCCGGACCTGATGGGACCGGCACGGCTATTGTTACCTGCCCAGTTGCGACAGCAAAGAAGCTTGGCGACGGCCGCCGCTTACTGGTAGGTTGGGTGTCGGCGCGAGTAAAGGTATTGGAGCCTCGCCCACTACGGTGTTTCCGATGCCTCCAGGGTGGCCACGTAGGTGCTAAGTGTACCTCTGGAGTTGACTGCAGCGCACTGTGCTATCGCTGCAGTCAACCCGGCCACAAAGCTGGAGGCTGCACGGCGGACCCGCACTGCATAATATGTGCAGGTGCGGGTAAACCGGCTGGTCACCGGATGGGCGGCAAAGCTTGCGTTGCGCCGTCACCCAAGAAAAAGAGGAGGGGAGGGAGGGTAAAAGCCCCGACAAAGCCCCTGACCTCGTCGGCTGCTGTTGAGGCGCCGACGACGGTCGCGACGGAGGAGATGGATCAGGCCAATTAATAATGGCCATCCGTCTCCTCCAAGGGAATTTGAACCACTGTGCCAGTGCTCAGGACATGTTACTCCAGAGCATGGCACAGTGGTCAATACACGTCGCCGTGATGGCCGAGCCTTACTTCGTGCCGCCCAGGGATAACTGGGTGGCTGATCGAGATAGCTCGGTGGCCATCATTTCCCAGCCCGCCGCCGGCTCCCCGCCCTTCACTAACATCAAGGAGGGCCAGGGATGCGTGGCGGCGCGTCTCGGCGACGTTGTGATAGTGGGGGTGTACGCACCCCCTCGGTGGAGTCTCGCCGACTTCGAGGCATTTTTAGTAGAGTTGGGCACTGTCGTCTCAGGCAGCCACCCTCACCCCGTCCTAGTGCTCGGGGACTTCAATGCCAAATGTACGGCTTGGGGTTCCCCGTCCACGGACGCTAGGGGTGAGGTGCTGGAAGAGTGGGCCATAACATCCGGCCTACTCGTCCTCAATAGGGGCTCAGTAAACACGTGCGTGCGACCGCAGGGCGAATCGATAGTGGACATATCGTTCGCTAGCCCTGCAATAGCACGCCGTGTCCGGGACTGGAGAGTCCTGGAGGGGGTGGAGACATTGTCGGACCATCTCTACATACGGTTCGACGTGTCCGCCCAGACCTCGGGACAACCGGTCCCGAGAGCCCCGGAGGAGGACAGTCCACGTTGGGCTCTGGGACGCCTCGATCGTGAGGTGTTCCTCGAAGCCGCCATCGTGCAGGCCTGGGTGTTAGATGGAACACCCGAGAGGCCTGCCGATGTCAATGATGGGGCAGAGCGACTGCGGGCAGCCGTGTCGCATATGTGCGACGCGGCGATGCCGAGAGTCAGGCGTCGTCCAGCTAAGCGCCAGGTGTACTGGTGGAACGCTGAAATCGCGCAGCTGCGCGCAGTGTGCGTGGCAGCGCGCCGCCAGTACACCAGGATAAGGCGCAGACGACGCCATTCGCAGGTCGCTAGCCCCGGAGAGGCGGAGCTACATGAGGGTTACAGAGCAGCCAAGCTCACCCTCCGGAAGGCCATTGAGCGTGCCAAGGCTCTGGCCCGAGAGGAATTCCTGGAGACGCTCAGTCGGGATCCGTGGGGGCGCCCGTACCGAATGGTACGCGGCAAACTTCGCCAATGGGCCCCCCCGGTAACCCAGAGTCTCCAGCCGGAGTTCCTCGAGGAGGTAGTGAGCGCTCTGTTTCCCTCGAGGGAGGAGTTCTCACCTCCCGAAATGGCTCCGCCTGCGGCCGAGCCCGACGTGGAGAGAGACGACGTGCCCGAAGTGACCCGGGAAGAGTTGAGGGCGGCGGTGAAACGCCTCGCGGCGAAAAACACCGCCCCAGGACCCGACGGCATACCTGGCCGAGCGTGGGTCCTGGCTCAGGAGGCCCTCGAGCCCCGACTACTGGGACTCCTCACCGCGTGTCTGGAGCAGGGCCGGTTTCCGTCGAAGTGGAAAACCGGCCGTCTAGTCCTGCTCCAGAAGGAGGGGCGCCCGGCGGACTCGCCGTCCGCGTACCGCCCCATTGTGCTGCTTGACGAGGTGGGCAAACTCTTCGAAAGAGTGCTTGCAGACCGCCTCGTCAGCCATCTTACGCACGTGGGGCCGGACCTGGCGGCGAACCAGTTTGGTTTCCGCAGAGGGCGCTCCACCATAGATGCGATCGCGCAAGTGAGGAGTCTGGCGGAGGAGGCCATCGAACAGGGCGAGGTGGTGATTGCGGTGTCTTTAGACATCGCGAACGCCTTTAACACCTTGCCCTGGGCCTGCATTAGGGAGGCACTCCGCTATCATGGAGTGCCGAACTACCTCCGCCGAATTGTCGGGGCGTACCTCTCTGAGAGGTACGTTATCTTCCCGGGTCGGAATGGTATGTGTCGGCGAGACGTCGTATCCGGTGTTCCCCAGGGGTCAGTGCTTGGCCCCCTGCTCTGGAACATCGGATACGATTGGGTGTTGCGCGGTGCGCTCCTCCGTGGCCTCAGTGTCGTGTGTTACGCCGACGACACATTGGTCACGTCGAGGGGTAAGTCGCACCGCGAAGCCGCGATACTGGTCACAGCTGGGGTGGCACACGTCGTCGGTCGGATCCGGCGTCTGGGACTCGATGTGGCGCTTCAGAAATCCGAGGCCCTGTGTTTTCATGGGCCTCGGAATGCGCCACCGAGAGGGTCCCAGATCATCGTGGGAGGCGTTCCCATCGGCATCGAGTCCAAGATGAAATATCTTGGACTCATCCTGGACAGCCGATGGGACTTCGTAGAGCACTTTCGGCAGCTGACCCCCCGTCTAATGGGCGCCGCGGCCGCGTTGGCGCGGCTGTTGCCCAACCTGGGGGGTCCGAATTCCGCTTGCCGGAGGCTCTACATGGGAATCGTGCGGTCCATGGCCCTTTACGGGGCCCCTGTGTGGGCTGAGAACCTGACGGCCCGTAATATCGCCGCTCTGCGCAAACCGCAGAGGGCGATGGCCGTCAGATCAGCCCGCGGGTACCGCACGATATCCTTCGAGGCGGCCTCCCTACTGGCCGGATCTCCGCCATGGGACCTGGAGGCGAGAGCCCTCGCGTCGCTCTACAAGTGGCGCGGGGAGGCGTTGGAGCGAGGTCTACGGCCTGCGCCTCGCGAAATCGAGGCGCGTAGGTCGGAGCTCCACCAGGTCCTGGTCATGGCGGAGTGGGACCGACGACTGGAACACCCCAGCTCAGGCGTGGCGACCGTCGAGGCCATCAGGCCTCACTTGACGGCGTGGATACGGAGGCGGCACGGCACCCTCAGCTTCCGGCTGACACAGGTGCTCTCGGGACATGGTTGTTTCGGGAGTTACCTGTGTCGCATAGGCCGGGAGCCAACATCTGGGTGCCATCATTGTGGCTGCGCGGTAGATGACGCGCACCACACACTCGCCGTCTGTCCCGCATGGGACTCGCCACGCCGCGACCTTATCGCGGCGATAGGAGCCGATCTCTCGCTCCCGACCGTAGTTTCGTCGATGGTCGGGAGTGAGAGCGGTTGGAACTCCGTCGCCTCATACTGCGAGCACGTCATGCTCGCAAAGGAGGCGGCGGAGAGGGAGAGGGAGCAGACGTCGGAGCTCCCCTCCCGCGGTCGACGAACCCGGCGGCGCAGGGTCAGAAATGACCTCCTGCCGCCGTAAAAATGGCCTGCGGGCGTCGGACGCGGGCACGTCCTTCGCCCTTGCAGTTTATGCACAGGCCCGAGGCGTGGCGCATCAGTGTTCGATGCGCCCCTCGTAGGTTCGTCAGAGGGTCTCATTCCGACCCCTCAGACCGCAGAAGGTGGCCCCTTATGAGGGGCCTGCACCCGCCGGGCGAGTAGAATTGCGCTAGCAGTCCCTACTCCCCGGCCCAATGGGTGAAGATGGAACACCGTGGAACACCGTGGGGTTTTAGTCGGTAAGAGTCCGACATACCCCTCCCTTGAGCTGCCCGGCTCGGGAGGCGGATCCAATGCAGGATTTCCCCACGTTAAAAAAAAAAAAAAAAAAAGGTTAGGTTAGGTTAGGTTAGGTTAGGTTAGGTTAGGTTAGGTTAGGTTAGGTTAGGTTAGGTTAGGTTAGGTTAGGTTAGGTTAGGTTAGGTTAGGTTAGGTTAGGTTAGGTTAGGTTAGGTTAGGTTAGGTTAGGTTAGGTTAGGTTAGGTTAGGTTAGGTTAGGTTAGGTTAGGTTAGGTTAGGTTAGGTTAGGTTAGGTTAGGTTAGGTTAGGTTAGGTTAGGTTAGGTTAGGTTAGGTTAGGTTAGGTTAGGTTAGGTTAGGTTAGGTTAGGTTAGGTTAGGTTAGGTTAGGTTAGGTTAGGTTAGGTTAGGTTAGGTTAGGTTAGGTTAGGTTAGGTTAGGTTAGGTTAGGTTAGGTTAGGTTAGGTTAGGTTAGGTTAGGTTAGGTTAGGTTAGGTTAGGTTAGGTTAGGTTAGGTTAGGTTAGGTTAGGTTAGGTTAGGTTAGGTTAGGTACCAAGACGGACGTCCTAGCTGCACACATTAGGGCTTCTTTTACAGCGGAGGATGTTCGTGTCGCCAGGCCGGTGAGGTGCGCAGATCTGCGGATTTCGGGTCTTGATGACACAGTGAGTGCGGAAGTGCTCACTGCTGTCGTCGCACGGGTCGGAGGTTGTCCTGCGGAGCAGGTGAAATCCGGCGAACCGCGTCTCGGCGTTGATGGGACCGGTACGGCCGTGGTTTCCTGCCCCGTGGAGGTTGCCAAGAGGCTCGGCGAGAGCCGACGTCTCTTGGTCGGGTGGGTGTCGGCGCGGGTTAAACTCCTGCAGCCGCGCCCACAGCGTTGTTTCCGGTGTCGGCAGACCGGTCATTTAGGGGCCGCGTGCCCCTCTACCGTCGACTGCAGTGGTCTCTGTCACCGCTGTAGTCAGCCCGGCCATAAGGCTGGGGTTTGCACCGCAGACCTGCACTGCGCCGTATGCGCAGCGGCAGGTAAGTCAGCGGGGCACCGAGTGGGCAGTAAGGCCTGCTCGGCGCCTCCGCCCAAAAAGGGGGGTAAAGTAGGGAAGGGCAAGAGGGGTCAGACCCCCTCGAAACCCTCGGCCGCGTCGACTGCCGCTAAGGCGTCGACTTCGGCCTCTGAGGTTTGCATGGACCCTGCCATTTTATAATGGCTCTCCGTGTACTCCAAGGGAATTTAAACCACTGTGCCAGAGCTCAGGACTTGATGTCCCAGAGCATGGCGCAGTGGTCGATAGGGGTCGCTGTGATGGCGGAGCCATACTTTGTCCCACCTAGCGATTGCTGGGTCGGTGACAGGTATGGTTGCGTAGCCATCATATCTAGGCCGGCTGCCGGTGTCCCACCCTTTGTAGATATTACGAAGGGTCAGGGGTACGTGGCGGTGCGGCTCGGTGACGTCGTCGTTGTAGGAGTCTACGCTCCACCTCGGTGGAGTCTCGCGGAATTCGAGTCCTTCTTGGTAGGAGTAGGCAACGTAGTGTTAGGCAGCCACCCTCGCCCCGTCCTGGTACTGGGTGACTTCAACGCCAAATCAACGGCTTGGGGTTGCCCATGCTCGGACAGAAGGGGCGAGGTGTTGGAAGAGTGGGCGCTGACATCTGGCCTGATCGTCCTAAACAGGGGCTCCGTGAACACGTGCGTGCGACCGCAGGGCGAATCCATAGTGGACGTTTCGTTCGCTAGCCCTGCGATCGCACGCCGCGTTCGGGACTGGAGAGTCCTCGGGGAGGTGGAGACGTTGTCCGACCATTTATATGTTCGGTTTGACGTCTCCGTCCAAACCGAGGACCTACCGGTACCGGGAGTTCCTGTGGGGGACGGTCCGCGTTGGGTGTTAGGGCGACTTGATAGGGAAGTCTTTCAGGAGGCCGCCATCGTGCAGGACTGGGTGTTGCGTGCGACACCCGAGAGGCCTGCCGATGTCGATGATGGGGCGGAGCGACTGAGGGATGCGGTATCACACATGTGTGATGCTGCTATGCCTCGGGCGAGGCGTGTCCGAGCCAAACGCCAGGTGTATTGGTGGAACGCCGACATTGCACAGCTGCGTGCAGCGTGCGTGTCGGCGCGTCGCCGGTATACCCGGATCAGGCGAAGACGACGTCGAACTCAGGTCGCAGCCCCGGAGGAGGTGGAGCTGCATGATGGATACCGGGCTGCAAAGCTCGCCCTCAAGCAGGCCATCGAGCGGTCTAAGGCGCAGGCCAGGGAGGAACTGTTGGAGATCCTCAGTCGGGACCCGTGGGGACGCCCGTACCGTATGGTACGTGGCAAGCTCCGCCAGTGGGCACCCCCGGTAACGCAGAGTCTCCAGCCGCAGTTCCTCGACGAAGTCGTTAGCGCACTGTTCCCTTCGAGGGGGGAGTTTACTCCTCCACCGATGGCTTCGCCTTTTATGGCGGAGCCGGACGTGGGCAGTGTCGACGTGACCCGGGAAGAATTGGGAGCGGCAGTGGAACGGCTTAAGGCCAAGAACACCGCCCCGGGACCCGATGGTCTGCCTGGCAGAGCATGGGTCCTGGCCCTAGAGGTTCTCGAGCCTCGCCTATTGGGGCTCTTCAGTGCGTGTCTGGAGCAGGGCCGGTTTCCAATCCGATGGAAAACCGGTCGGTTAGTCCTGCTTCAGAAGGAGGGGCGCCCGGCGGACAATCCGTCGGCGTACCGGCCGATCGTGTTGCTTGACGATGTGGGCAAGCTCTTTGAAAGAGTCATTGCAAACCGCATCGTCAGCCACTTAACGCGTGAGGGGCCGGACCTGGCGGCGAACCAGTACGGGTTTCGCAGGGGTCGCTCCACTATCGACGCGATCACGCAGGTTAGGAGTTTGGCGGAAGAGGCCATTGCACGGGGCGAGGTGGTGTTGGCGGTGTCCTTGGACATCGCTAACGCATTCAACACCTTACCCTGGGCCTGTATTAGGGAGGCGCTTCGTTATCACGGAGTGCCGACCTATATCCGTCGTATCGTCGCGTCGTACCTCTCCGAGAGGTACGTGACCTTCCCGGGTCAGAGTAGTACGTGTAGGCGCGAGGTAGTATGCGGTGTTCCACAGGGGTCGGTCCTAGGCCCTCTCTTGTGGAACATCGGATATGATTGGGTGTTGCGGGGTGCGCTCCTCCGTGGTCTGAGTGTCGTCTGCTATGCAGATGACACTCTGGTCACGGCGAGAGGTAAGACACACCGTGATGCCCAGATTCTCGTCACAGCCGGCGTAGCTCAGGTCGTAGCTAGGATTCGTAGATTAGGGCTCGAAGTGGCATTGCACAAGTCCGAGGCTCTGTGTTTTCACGGGCCTCGGAACGCGCCACCGAGAGGATCGCGAATTACCGTAGGCGGCGTTTCCATAGGCATCCAGTCTGAGATGAAATATCTCGGACTGGTGTTAGATAGTAGGTGGGATTTCGTCGCGCACTTCAGGCAGCTGACCCCTCGACTGTTGGGCGCTGCAGCCGCGCTCGCGCGGTTGCTGCCCAACTTAGGGGGGCCCGATTCCGCTTGCCGGAAGCTCTATTTAGGGGTTGTTCGGTCCATGGCCCTTTACGGGGCCCCGGTGTGGGCTGCAGACCTGTCGGCCCAGAACATCCGCGCTCTGCGGGCTCCGCAGAGGGCGATGGCCGTCAGAGCAGCTCGCGGGTACCGCACAGTCTCTTTTGAGGCGGCGTCCCTGCTGGTAGGTTCCGCGCCATGGGATCTCGAAGCGAGAGCCCTCGCGTCACTCTACGAGTGGCGCGGGGAGGCGCTGAATGGAGGACTTCGACTTGCACCTCGAGAAATCGAGGCGCAGAGGTCGGAGCTCCACGAGATCCACGTCATGGCCGAGTGGAGACGTAGACTCGATCTTCCCGTTTCAGGTGCAGCGACGGTGGAGGCCATCCGGCCTCATCTGGCAGCTTGGTTGGGTAGGGCACATGGCACCTTGACCTTCCGCCTGACACAGGTGCTCACGGGACACGGTTGTTTCGGGAGTTACCTGTGTCGCATAGGCCGGGAGATTGCACCAGGGTGTCATCACTGTGGCTGCGCGTTCGACGACGCGCAGCACACGCTCGAGGTTTGTCCCGCTTGGGACTCTGAACGCTGCGTTCTGTCCGCAGCCGTAGGGACCGACCTCTCGCTCGCAGCCGTCGTCAAGGCGATGGTCGAGAGTGAGAGAGGTTGGGATTCTGTCGTCTCTTTTTGCGAGCATGTTATGTTCGTGAAGGAGACGGCGGAGAGAGAGAGGGAACTCACTAGTGAGATTCCCTCTCGCGGTCGGCGTTCTGGTCGACGGCGGCGTCAGGTGGGCGATGACCTCCGGCCGCCGTAGGCAGGGCCTGTAGGCGAGGGACACGGGCATGTCCGTCGCCATAGCACACAGGCCCATGGCGAGGCGCACGCAGTGTTCCAAACTTTTACGCGTGCGTCGCCCGGTTTCGTCCGGGCAGTTGTTGTCTGATTCATTCAGACTGTAGTCGAAGCTCCACCGTTGGAGCTACACCCGTCGAGTTGAGCAGAAGTAATGCGTATGCGTTCCTGGTCCTCGACATCAAGGGTGCTGTTAGGGGAACACACGTGGGGATTTTTTAGTGGGTATTTGTGGTATTTTTATGTTACCATGGAGTCCCACATACCCTTTCGGCCTGCCCGGGCCGTCTGTGGATGCGTAAATGCATTTTTACCCACGTTTAAAAAAAAAAAAAAAAAAAAAAAAAAAAAAAAAAAAAAAAAAAAAAAAAAAAAAAAAAAAAAAAAAAAAAAAAAAAAAAAAAAAAAAAAAAAAAAGGTTAGGTTAGGTTAGGTTAGGTTAGGTTAGGTTAGGTTAGGTTAGGTTAGGTTAGGTTCCCCCCCGATAAATAATAAGGTATACTTTTCTCCAAATAAACCGCTTGCGGATTTTGAGGACTTCCTCAATATACTTGGGGCCTACATCGGACAGGCACTGCCTTGTCCCGTTCTTTTGGCGGGGGACTTTAACGCTAAGTCATCAGCGTGGGGTTCCCCCGTCACGGATAGGCGGGGCAGGATTTTGCAGGGATGGGCGACTGTAATCGGCCTTGACATTATTAATCAGGGGACGGTGAATACCTGTATCCGACAACAGGGTGGATCCATTGTTGACCTCACCTTCGCCTCTCCTGTTGTTGCGCGAAGGATCCGGGAATGGAGAGTGGTCCAAGAGGTAGAGTCTCTGTCTGATCACTATTACATTAAGTTTGACATACTGCGATCACCAATGGTTCCAACCTCAGATAGAGAGACTCTATTGAGTCCCAGGTGGGCAGTTAAGCGTCTGAAGGAAGACTTATTAGTAGAGGCCTCGATAGTTGCGTCATGGCCGCTGCAACTGGATGATGATCCTATAGATGTCGTAGCTGAGGTAGATTGGTTTCGTGGTACCATGGTGCGGGTCTGTGATGCCGCTATGCCGCGGATTCGATCCCATCCACCCAAACGAAGAGTGTACTGGTGGTCGCGCGAAATTGCATGCTTGCGCGCATCATGCGTGTCTGCAAGACGCTGCTATTCTAGGCATCGTAGGTTGCGGCTAGGCCGGAACGCAACAGTAGAGGCACAACTTTATGAGGCATATAGAGATGCGAAAAAGACTCTTCAAGCCGCCATCAGAAGAGCAAAGACTCTGGCGAGAGACAGGTTCTTGGAGACCCTTAATAGAGATCCGTGGGGACGGCCCTATCGTTCAGTGCTGAGTTTGTTACGCCCTTGGGCTCCACCACTTACACAGAGTCTCCAACCGCGTCTTTTGGGGGAAATATTGTATACCTTGTTTCCTCGGCGAGCGCCTTATCATGTAAATATCTCTGCATTGCCTACACCAGAGGACAGCGATGAGGCGCCTGTAGTCACAGAAGCAGAGTTGAGTGTAGCTGTAGAACGTCTTCGAGCCAAGAATACGGCACCTGGGCCGGACGGAATCCCGGGTCGAGCTTGGGTTATCGCTTTAAGAACTTTAGGCGAACGACTCAGACGGCTATTCTCTACTTGTCTGCAGTCGGGAATCTTTCCCCCGCAGTGGAAGACGGGCCACCTTGTTCTTCTGAGGAAACAGGGGCGTCCAGTAGATTCTCCGTCGGGATACAGACCGATAATTCTACTAGATGAAGCTGGCAAGCTCTTGGAGCGTATTATTGCGAAGCGTTTGGCCAAGCACCTGACCAGAGTGGGACCAGATCTATCCGATGTACAGTTTGGTTTCCGAGAGGGCCGTTCGACGGTTGACGCAATTTTGCGTGTCAAGGCTCTCTCGGATGAAGTGCTTTCCCGGGGTGGTGTGCTGGTGGCAGTGTCATTAGACATTGCCAACGCTTTTAATACCATACCCTGGGAATGCATCAAAACAGCCCTTAGACACCACAGAGTACCTTCCTACCTGTGCCGGATAATTGGTTCCTACTTACAGGACCGCTACGTCACATACGTTGGGCAGGATGCGAGCACTCATTACATGGAGATGACGTGTGGTGTTCCACAGGGTTCAGTACTTGGACCACTCCTGTGGAACATCGCATACGACTGGGTACTGCGAGGTGCTCTCCTGCCTGGTGCTACATTGACGTGCTACGCTGATGATACCCTTGTGACGGCGCGTGGTGATGTGCTCAGGGATGCTCTCCATTTGGCTACGGTCAGTGTAATTCAGGTGGTAGATAGGATTAGGATGTTGGGACTGGAAGTAGCCCTTACAAAAACTGAAGCAATTTGTTTCCACGGTCCACGTAATGCGCCGCCTCCTGACACCCACATTGTAATCAGTGGAGTTCGTATTAATGTAGTCCACAAAATGAAATACCTAGGACTCGTTTTGGATAGCAGATGGTCGTTCTGTCAGCACTTCCGCGATCTGGCCCCTAAGGTCATGCGGAGTGCCACTGCCCTTGCCAGCCTTTTACCCAATCTTGGGGGTGCTGGTCCAACTTGCCGCTCCCTCTATTTGGGTGTGGTGCGTTCGATGGCACTTTACGGGGCACCGGTATGGCATGATGCCTTGACACCATGCAACGTCTCTATTCTGCACAGATTGCAAAAGATCATGGCTGTCAGGGTTATCCGTGGGTATCGCACTGTTTCCTATGTTGCAGCGTGCCTACTGGCTAGCTCTGAACCATGGGAATTAGTGGCCCGTGCTTATGCGGACATGTATAAGTGGCGGGTAGAGAGAATCGCCCGAGGCGAAAGGATCACACCTAGGGAGATTGAGGTATATAGGTCCATCCTGTACCAGAGTGTTCAACAAAAGTGGTGTGAAAAGTTGTTATCACCAAGCGCTGGTCGTGTGACAATTGAGGCGATTCACCCACATATGAAGAAGTGGTTGGGTAGGAATCATGGGTCGCTAACATTCCATCTGACTCAAATAATGACTGGCCATGGTTGCTTTGGCAAATACCTGTGTCAGATAGCCCGAAGGGAGCCAACGATGAAGTGTCACCATTGTGACAGATGTGACATTGATACGGTGCGACACACTGTTGAGGAGTGCCCAGCTTGGGCAGAACAGCGCTCAGAACTTGTGGCAATTGTAGGAGCTGATCTTTCCCTTGCGACCCTGGTACAAGCCATGGTTGACAATGAAGAGTCATGGAATGCAGTACTCTCTTTCAGTGAAAGTGTTCTTTTACAGAAAGAAGAATCTGAGAGGTTGAGGGAGAGGGAGCCGACGGCTTCTAGGATCCGCCGCGCGAGGATAGGATGCAGACGAAGAAGGGGTGTTAACCTCTTACACAATATGCCTCCTTGATAAGTCTCCAGGTGACGGACGCGGGGGCGTCCGTTGCCGCATAATGAAGCCCCGTGATGTGAAGCACGGCTATTGCCACCGCTTCATATGAGAAGCGTGGGATGGTGAGTTTCTCCATCTTCCCTTGATGGAGGTCCCCGTTTATACCATCTGCGGGTGACCCCAATTAGAACCCTCCTGGCAATGGATACGGGGGTATCTGTTGCCACGTAAAGGAGGACCCGTGACGGAGGAGCACGGCCTGCCGCTGCTTCTAGAGGAAGCCGGATGGAGAGATTTGTCTCTCCACGAGACGAGGGTCCCCGTTCGAACATCTACGGGTGACCCAAGCGCGTGAACAGGGTAGCGGTGCTTGCTTGCGCTCTCCCGAGACCCTGTTCACACACGCGCTGATGCGGCCGTGGGTTTTTAGCCGGTAAGAGTCCGGCATAACCCTCTCGCTGTCCCCCGACAGCGGGAGGTGTATCCTATGCAGGATTTTCCCACGTTAAAAAAAAAAAAAAAAAAAAAAAAAAGGTTCCCCCCCGATGGGTTCCCGCCTTGTCGTGGCGGGGGGGCTTAGTAACCGTGGCCTAGCCACCCACGGTGAAGCGAAGAGGAACCCCAGGAGAGGCCGCTCGTCTAGGCTGAGTTGGACAGCCGGTGACGAGCGGCCACGCGGAGAGCTGCTTCGGCGGCAGTAGGTTGCGGTGGTGTATGGGCGCCACCGCAACTGAGGCGAGCCGCGGTGTCGTATGGGAGGCACCGCGGCTGAAGGCGAGGGGCCGCGGCGGGAGAGGTGTGTCGGTGTCACGTTGCCGCTCACCCTACCTTCCGCGGCCTCAACGGGGCCGCCACCGTTTGATGGCGGACGCGGTGGGGTCGCAGGGGAAGAGGAGTGTCGGTGTTTCGTTGCCGCTCTCCCTATCCCCTGCGACCGAAACGAGGAATAAAACCTCGCTAAAAAATTGAGAGGAAGACAACCTCTTTAAAAAATCACCGGGAGGTGTTCTGGTCCTTTGGGGCCGGAACCGGGAGGAAGAAAACCTCGGTAAAAAATTACAACGGGTTTGCGGTGGACGGGGAGGCCCGAACCCGGAGGAAGAAAACCTCCTTAAAAAATCACCGAGGAATAAAACCTCGCTAAAAAATTGAACGGAGGCTGGGGGCTGCGGTCGGTGATGGGCGCCCCCAGTGGGGAGAGCCTCTCTTCGGGGGGGCAGCGCTTGTCGGGGTGCACAGAAGTAATGCCCTCGGGTCTTCCTGTGCCCCCGACGCCAAGCGCTCCGGAGGCGATGTTGAGGTTTTTTAGTGTGTACAGTCACACATAACCCGTCCGCTGTCCTCCGCGGCGGGCGGGTACCCATGACGGGTTTTTCCTCAACTGAAAAAAAAAAAAAAAAAAAAAAAAAAAAAAAAAGGTTAGGTTAGGTTGGGGTCGCGCAGGCGTGACGAGGTACTTGTATCTCTGATCTGCAGGGGGTGGACCCACAGGCGCAATACAGCACTCTCCCTTTGGAGAGAGCCTTAGCCTGCCACCTCAAGACCGTAGTGCGTGGTGAAGAACCACATCCTTCTCGAGGTGACCCTGTCTCGCAGAACACTACGGATCTAGGCTGGAGAGCCGATAAACACTCCTGGGTGTGGCGTGTGAGCAGCGCACTCAGTACCGGGTTGGGGCCGAGGAGGACTCAGGTTGAGTCCCAAGGGCCTGATTCCGGATAGCGGCTGGCGGGACTGGGTTTATTCCAGTTTCGGCAGGCGTACTGCGAACTTGACGACGATTTACAGCATGATGAATAAGGCAAAATTTAAAAAGATACTACCCCAGGAGGGTACCCGAAAGGGAGAATCCCTCCCCGAGCTTAGCTCGGGCTGCCCCACGTTCTCTGGGGGGGGCAAAATTTTGCGCGATTTCGATACGACGACCCTGGCTAGTAACATGGTTACTGATTTTGCACACGATTCGGTTATTGTCGAACCGGAACTGACGACCTTGGCTTGTTTACGGACAACTGATGATCCTAAAACTATGATTGCACACCTTAAAAAATCACTACCCCAGGAGGGTACCTGCTCCACCGGAGCAGGAGAATCCCTCCCCGAGCCTAGCTCGGGCTGCCCCGCGTTCTCTGGGGGGGGCAAAGCTGTGCCGATTGTAGTGCTGGAGAGGGCTGTGTCGCTGGACCGTTTATCGGTTTCCAGCGACAGCAGCGTGGCGACGTTGGTGTCGGTGAACTCTGCGGAGGGAAGGGAGTCTCCTTCCCTCGGCAGGTTCTACCGAATGAGTGGAGAGGAGTCGGACTCTGCCCCCGAGGGCGAGTCCGTAGAACATCTCGGGCGTCCTGGCCCTAGTGCCTCCAAGCGAGGCAGAGGCCGCCCACCTACGACGGGCCAATACGTTGGCTTGGCTAAGGCCAAAACGGAGTTCCTTCGGGTCAGGAAGGAGGAACTCCACCTACGAGCCGAGGAGGAGGTAGCCGAGCTGGCTTCAGAGTTGAAGCGGAAGCGGGCTACCAGGGAGTCCAAGGCTCCGAGTTCAGACACACAACTTGTGTCTGAACTCTGTTCGAAGGTCTCGGACGACGTCGGGGTTATACTCCGCGTCGCCAAGAATTCGAACAACCTTAAGGGCACGTTCGTGCATGCCCTTAAGGACGCGGCCGCGTCCATCGAGGACGCGGTGAAGAAGATGGCAGGCCGGACGATTACCGAGGAGATATCCAAGCTCCAGGGGATTGTCTCGGACCTGAAGGCGAAGGAGGTGCGGCAAGCGGCTGAGATGGCTGCGCTCCGCAAGGAGATTGCGGAGTTGCGGGCGGACCAGCTCGCTGCCAAGCGTCCGGAGCCTGTGGCACCGATACCCGTAGTGGTACCCTCTCAGGGGTCTGGGCCGGCCCCGGCCCCTAAGAGGAGGGCAATGGCTCGGGAGGAGTTTCCTCCTCTTCCGCAGCCACGCCAGTCCAAGCCTCAGAGTGAGCGCGCTGCGAAGCCGCAGCGCAATCCCTCTGAGGTAGTGACGGAGGAGCGCCTGGTGGAGGTGGTAGGTGGGATGGCTGACCGCGTGTTGGGCATCCTCACCGCACGTCTCGACGGCCTCCAAGATAGGCTCCTTCCGGAGAAGCGGCTGCGACCGCCGCTAGCTGCAGACCGCAAGGCTGCAGCAAAAGTGGCGGCTAAAGCTGCTACTCCGGAGTCCCGGCCGAAGCCACACCCTATTCCTCAGCAGAACGCTGGAAAAGGGCAGAGCAAGGCCAAGAAGACGGCAGCTTCAACCCCGCTCACTTATAGTGAGAAACTAGCAGCCCCCAGACCCTCCGAGGGTGAATGGGTGCTGGTAGGTAAGGGGGGAAAGCCCGTAAAGGCTTCGAAGCCTAAGAAGGCTTCTAAGCCCAAGAAGGCTTCTAAGCCTAAGAAGGCGGCTCAGCGAAAGGTTGCGCCATCCAAGAAGGAGAGGGCCCCCAAACTTCGCGCCAACAATTCGACTGCAGTGGTTCTGACCCTGCAGCCGGATGCGGCGAAGAGGGGCCTCACCTACAAGGATGTGCTCGCCAAGACTTTTGCAGGTATCGACTTTGCAAGTCTTGGTATCCCTTCTGTAGGTTTTAGGAAGACGGCGACGGGTGCTGCTCTACTGGAGGTGCCGGGTGCGGATTCGGCGTCCAAGACGGACGTCCTAGCTGCACACATTAGGGCTTCTTTTACAGCGGAGGATGTTCGTGTCGCCAGGCCGGTGAGGTGCGCAGATCTGCGGATTTCGGGTCTTGATGACACAGTGAGTGCGGAAGTGCTCACTGCTGTCGTCGCACGGGTCGGAGGTTGTCCTGCGGAGCAGGTGAAATCCGGCGAACCGCGTCTCGGCGTTGACGGGACCGGTACGGCCGTGGTTTCCTGCCCCGTGGAGGTTGCCAAGAGGCTCGGCGAGAGCCGACGTCTCTTGGTCGGGTGGGTGTCGGCGCGGGTTAAACTCCTGCAGCCGCGCCCACAGCGTTGTTTCCGGTGTCGTCAGACCGGTCATTTAGGGGCCACGTGCCCCTCTACCGTCGACTGCAGTGGTCTTTGTCACCGCTGTAGTCAGCCCGGCCATAAGGCTGGGGTTTGCACCGCAGACCTGCACTGCGCCGTATGCGCAGCGGCAGGTAAGTCAGCGGGGCACCGAGTGGGCAGTAAGGCCTGCTCGGCGCCTCCGCCCAAAAAGGGGGGTAAAGTAGGGAAGGGCAAGAGGGGTCAGACCCCCTCGAAACCCTCGGCCGCGTCGACTGCCGCTAAGGCGTCGACTTCGGCCTCTGAGGTTTGCATGGACCCTGCCATTTTATAATGGCTCTCCGTGTACTCCAAGGGAATTTAAACCACTGTGCCAGAGCTCAGGACTTGATGTCCCAGAGCATGGCGCAGTGGTCGATAGGGGTCGCTGTGATGGCGGAGCCATACTTTGTCCCACCTAGCGATTGCTGGGTTGGTGACAGGTATGGTTGCGTAGCCATCATATCTAGGCCGGCTGCCGGTGTCCCACCCTTCGTAGATATTACGAAGGGCCAGGGGTACGTGGCGGCGCGGCTAGGTGACGTCGTTGTCGTCGGGGTCTACGCTCCACCTCGGTGGAGTCTCGCGGAGTTCGAGTCCTTCCTAGTAGGGTTAGGTAGCGTCGTGTTAGGCTGCCACCCTCGCCCCGTCCTGGTACTGGGTGACTTCAACGCCAAATCAACGGCTTGGGGTTGCCCATGCTCGGACAGAAGGGGTGAGGTGTTGGAAGAGTGGGCGCTGACATCTGGCCTGCTCGTCCTAAACAGAGGCTCCGTGAACACGTGCGTGCGACCGCAGGGCGAATCCATAGTGGACGTTTCGTTCGCTAGCCCTGCGATCGCACGCCGCGTTCGGGACTGGAGAGTCCTCGGGGAGGTGGAGACGTTGTCCGACCATTTATATGTTCGGTTCGACGTCTCCGTCCAAACCGAGGACCTACCGGTACCGGGAGTTCCTGTGGAGGACGGTCCGCGTTGGGTGTTAGGGCGACTCGATAGGGAAGTCTTCCAGGAGGCCGCCATCGTGCAGGACTGGGTGTTGCGTGCGACACCCGAGAGGCCTGCCGATGTCGATGATGGGGCGGAGCGACTGAGGGATGCGGTATCACACATGTGTGATGCTGCAATGCCTCGGGCGAGACGTGTCCGAGCCAAACGCCAGGTGTATTGGTGGAACGCCGACATTGCACAGCTGCGTGCAGCGTGCGTGTCGGCGCGTCGCCGGTATACCCGGATCAGGCGAAGACGACGTCGAACTCAGGTCGCAGCCCCGGAGGAGGTGGAGCTGCATGAGGAATACCGGGCTGCGAAGCTCGCCCTCAAGCAGGCCATCGAGCGGTCTAAGGCGCAGGCCAGGGAGGAACTGTTGGAGATCCTCAGTCGGGACCCGTGGGGACGCCCGTACCGTATGGTACGTGGCAAGCTCCGCCAGTGGGCACCCCCGGTAACGCAGAGTCTCCAGCCGCAGTTCCTCGACGAAGTCGTTAGCGCACTGTTCCCTTCGAGGGGGGAGTTTACTCCTCCACCGATGGCTTCGCCTTTTATGGCGGAGCCGGACGTGGGCAGTGTCGACGTGACCCGGGAAGAATTGGGAGCGGCGGTGGAACGGCTTAAGGCCAAGAACACCGCCCCGGGACCCGATGGTCTGCCTGGCAGAGCATGGGTCCTGGCCCTAGAGGTTCTCGAGCCTCGCCTATTGGGGCTCTTCAGTGCGTGTCTGGAGCAGGGCCGGTTTCCAATCCGATGGAAAACCGGTCGGTTAGTCCTGCTTCAGAAGGAGGGGCGCCCGGCGGACAATCCGTCGGCGTACCGGCCGATCGTGTTGCTTGACGATGTGGGCAAGCTCTTTGAAAGAGTCATTGCAAACCGCATCGTCAGCCACTTAACGCGTGAGGGGCCGGACCTGGCGGTGAACCAGTACGGGTTTCGCAGGGGTCGCTCCACTATCGACGCGATCACGCAGGTTAGGAGTTTGGCGGAAGAGGCCATTGCACGGGGCGAGGTGGTGTTGGCGGTGTCCTTGGACATCGCTAACGCATTCAACACCTTACCCTGGGCCTGTATTAGGGAGGCGCTTCGTTATCACGGAGTGCCCACCTATATCCGTCGCATCGTCGCGTCGTACCTCTCCGAGAGGTACGTGACCTTCCCGGGTCAGAGTAGTACGTGTAGGCGCGAGGTAGTGTGCGGTGTTCCACAGGGGTCGGTCCTAGGCCCTCTCTTGTGGAACATCGGATATGATTGGGTGTTGCGGGGTGCGCTCCTTCGTGGTCTGAGTGTCGTCTGCTATGCAGATGACACTCTGGTCACGGCGAGAGGTAAGACACACCGTGATGCCCAGATTCTCGTCACAGCCGGCGTAGCTCAGGTCGTAGCTAGGATTCGTAGATTAGGGCTCGAGGTGGCATTGCACAAGTCCGAGGCTCTGTGTTTTCACGGGCCTCGGAACGCGCCACCGAGAGGATCGCGAATTACCGTAGGCGGCGTTTCCATAGGCATCCAGTCTGAGATGAAATATCTCGGACTGGTGTTAGATAGTAGGTGGGATTTCGTCGCGCACTTCAGGCAGCTGACCCCTCGACTGTTGGGCGCTGCAGCCGCGCTCGCGCGGTTGCTGCCCAACTTAGGGGGGCCCGATTCCGCTTGCCGGAAGCTCTATTTAGGGGTTGTTCGGTCCATGGCCCTTTACGGGGCCCCGGTGTGGGCTGCAGACCTGTCGGCCCAGAACATCCGCGCTCTGCGGGCTCCGCAGAGGGCGATGGCCGTCAGAGCAGCACGCGGGTACCGCACAGTCTCTTTTGAGGCGGCGTCCCTTTTGGTAGGTTCCGCGCCATGGGATCTCGAAGCGAGAGCCCTCGCGTCACTCTACGAGTGGCGCGGGGAGGCGCTGAATGGAGGACTTCGACTTGCACCTCGAGAAATCGAGGCGCAGAGGTCGGAGCTCCACGAGATCCACGTCATGGCCGAGTGGAGACGTAGACTCGATCTTCCCGTTTCAGGTGCAGCGACGGTGGAGGCCATCCGGCCTCATCTGGCAGCTTGGTTGGGTAGGGCACATGGCACCTTGACCTTCCGCCTGACACAGGTACTCACGGGACACGGTTGTTTCGGGAGTTACCTGTGTCGCATAGGCCGGGAGATTGCACCAGGGTGTCATCACTGTGGCTGCGCGTTCGACGACGCGCAGCACACGCTCGAGGTTTGTCCCGCTTGGGACTCTGAACGCTGCGTTCTGTCCGCAGCCGTAGGGACCGACCTCTCGCTCGCAGCCGTCGTCAAGGCGATGGTCGAGAGTGAGAGAGGTTGGGATTCTGTCGTTTCTTTTTGCGAACATGTCATGGTCGTGAAAGAGACGACGGAGAGAGAGAGGGAGCTCACTAGTGAGATTCCCTCTCGCGGTCGGCGTTCTGGTCGACGGCGGCGTCAGGTGGGTGATGACCTCCGGCCGCCGTAGGCAGGGCCTGTAGGCGAGGGACACGGGCATGTCCGTCGCCATAGCACACAGGCCCATGGCGAGGCGCACGCAGTGTTCCAAACTTTTACGCGTGCGTCACCCGGTTCATCCGGGAAGTTTTTGTCTGTATTCTTCAGACCGTAGTCGAAGCTCCACCGGTGGAGCTACACCCGTCGAGTTGAGCAGAAGTAATGCGCATGCGTTCCTGGTCCTCGACATCAAGGGTGCTGTTAGGGGAACACACGTGGGGATTTTTTAGTGGGTATTTGTGGTATTTTTATGTTACCATGGAGTCCCACATACCCTTTCGGCCTGCCCGGGCCGTCTGTGGATGCGTAAATGCATTTTTACCCACGTTAAAAAAAAAAAAAAAAAAAAAAAAAAAAAAAAAAAAAAGGTTCCCCCCCGATGGGGTGCAAAGTCAGGGAACCTCCTCGTGGTGCACCCCGGGCAACGTCAGCCCTTCTGGCTGGCGGCTGATCCCCTGACACGACGGCTTCGTCCAGCATTCCTCTGAATGTCGGAGGAAGCAACGGACGTTGCAAAGACGGGTCCGACGCTCACTAACCCTGTCGTCGGTCGGTTGGTGGGGCAGCTTGCTTCACCAGCCTTCGCCGTTCTCGTAATCCCATCGGAGTGTCGTGGTCACGTCTCGCGGCTTCGATGGGACCGAGGGTCTCGGCTTTACCGCCCGGACCGCGAGGAAGAAAACCTCTCTAAAAAATTACCCCGAATCCTAAGCGGCGGCGCACCGCGAGAGGATGCATGGCTGATGGGATGTTCAGTCTCTAGTGCGACCCCCGTCAGAGAACCGGCCGACTCTCTTGACGGGTTACGCTAGGCTTACCCAGGTACAGGGGGCACTGCCTGGGTGGACCGTATATTTCCCCCACACTCGTGGGAACAAAATTTCGTGTTCAAATTCTTTTTCTCCATTTAGCTTTAAGGAACTTAGTTTTAAGGAAAGTGTGGGAGGCGGCTCCAGTAATGGAGCACCAGGCTTCGACGAATCGGGAGCGGGGGTTGTACCCAACTCTGGTTCCGTCGAGCCTGTGAAGAACGGCAGCAGCGGGACGGCCGTACCCGTTGTTGTTATGGAGAGATGTGCATCGCTGGACCGTCTTTCGGTCAGCAGCGATTCCAGCGTCGCTACATTGGTGTCTGTTGCGTCGTGCGATGACATTCCTGGCGGCACCTTTTGGCAGCGGAAAAGGAAGCCGTCGGAAGCCGAGCTTGAGCTACCGTCGGATCCGGCTTCGGGAGATGAGTCCTCTCCGGCCGTCAAGAAGTTTGCGGTCTCCAAAAGAGGCAGGGGGCGCCCGCCAACGACAGGAGAATACGTCGGGCTGGCTAATGCAAAGGCTGATTATCTTCGCCTTAAGGAGGAGGAGCTCCGCCTCTCAGCTGAGGAGGAGATGGAAAAGTTGTCTTCGCGGGTGCGGCGCGATAGGGCCGCAACAAACATCGATACTGCTCCGGAGGAAGAGCTCTCCTCTCAGTTAAACGGGAGGGTGCAGGATGACATTGCGGTGATCCTTAAGGTTGCCCAGAAGTCCACTAACCTTAAGGGCACCTTTCAACGGGCCCTCAAGGATGCGGCTGCTTCCATAAAGGACGCAGTCGAAAAATTCAGCAGCCGAACCACCACTGAGGAGTTGGAGAGGGTCCAAGCCGCATATGCGAGGTTGGAGGAGACCAACACTAAGCAGGCTGAAGAACTGGCAGAGCTCCGCAAGGAGATCGCGGAGCTTAGGGCAGACGTTGCGAAGGTCCGCCAGCCACTGCCAGAAGCCAGCGTCTCCTCCGTCGCAGCGTTGCCCTCTCCACGCGAGAAAAGGCCACCGCGGGAGGAGTTTCCGCCGTTGCCTCAGCGGAGTCAGGAATGGTCTCGAAGCGAAGAGACACTCCCAAATTCCAAGGAGGGATTTGAGGAGATGGCGCGCACTTTGATGCTGCAAATGCAACAGCTGCAGAACATCACGTGCGCGCGCTTCGAGGCCATGGAGGAGAGACTCCTCCCAGAGAAGCGACTGCGCCCACCACTGGCCGCCGATCGGAAGGCTGCACAGGCTAACACCTCCGGCATGGCTGTCGAAGCTCGACCTCCACCGATCCCTGCTCCAAGGCAAGCCGCTAGGAAAAAGAGGAGCCAAAAGGCAAAAAAGGCAGGACCCAAGACGGCTGCTCCTACTCCACCCACCTACAGCGAGGCTGCAAAGGCCCCGAATCCCAGCAAGGACGGCTGGGTGCTTGTGGGCAAGGGGGGCAAGTCAGCCAAGCCAAAGAGAGCAGCCAAACCTAAGGGAGCACCTCCCAAAAAGGAAAAGGCCCGAAAACTGCGCAACTCCAAGTCCACTGCAGTGATCATTACACTGCAGTCGGATGCGGTGGCCAAGGGCATCACTTATAAGGAGGTGCTCACAAAGACGTGGGAAACGGTGAACATGACCAGCCTTGGCATCGGAGGGGTTAACTATAGAAGGGCGGCCACAGGGGCCGCTCTTCTGGAGCTCCCCGGTGCCGATAGTGGAGAAAAAGCAGACGCCCTCGCGGAACAGATTAGGGCGTCGCTTCCTGAGGACGTGGTTAGGGTGTCCAGGCCAGTGAAGTGCGCAGACGTGCGCATCTCAGGCCTGGACGACTCGGTTACAGCCGAGAAACTCATAGCCGCCGTCGCTAAGGCAGGAGGATGTCCCGTCGGGCAGGTCAAGTCCAAAGACCCGCGTCCTGGTCCTGATGGATCGGGTACGGCCGTGGTGACCTGCCCAGTGGCGGCGGCGAAGAAGCTCGGCGACGGTCGACGTTTACTCGTAGGCTGGGTGTCGGCGCGGGTAAAGATATTGGAACCCCGCCCACTACGGTGTTTCCGATGCCTCCAGAGTGGCCATGTAGGGGCTAAATGTACCTCTGGAGTTGACTGCAGCGCACTTTGTTATCGCTGCAGTCAACCCGGCCACAAAGCTGGAGGCTGCACGGCGGACCCGCACTGCATAATATGTGCAGGTGCGGGTAAACCGGCTGGACATCGGGTGGGTGGCAAAACTTGCGCTGCGCCGTCACCCAAACAAAAGAGAAGGGGAAGGAGGGGAAAAGCCCCGACAAAGCCCCAGACCGCGCCGGCCGCTGTTGAAGCGCCGGCGATGGTTCAAACGGAGGAGATGGATCAGGCCAATTAATAATGGCCATCCGTCTCCTCCAAGGAAATTTGAACCACTGTGCCAGTGCTCAGGATTTGTTTGTCCAGAGCATGGCACAGTGGTCAATAAACGTCGCCGTGATGGCCGAGCCATATTTCGTGCCGCCCAGGGATAACTGGGTGGGTGATCGAGATGGCTCGGTGGCTATCATTTCCCAGCCCGCCGCCGGCTCCCCGCCCTTCGATAACATCAAGGAGGGCCGCGGGTGCGTGGCGGCGCGTCTCGGCGACGTCGTGATAGTGGGGGTGTACGCACCCCCCAGATGGAGTCTCGCCGACTTTGAGACATTCTTGGTAGAGTTGGGCACTGTCGTCTCAGGCAGCCACCCTCACCCCGTCCTAGTGCTCGGGGACTTCAATGCCAAATGTACGGCTTGGGGTTCCCCGTCCACGGACGCTAGGGGTGAGGTGTTGGAAGAGTGGGCCATAACATCCGGCCTACTCGTCCTCAATAGGGGCTCCGTGAACACGTGCGTGCGACCGCAGGGCGAATCCATAGTGGACGTTTCGTTCGCTAGCCCTGCGATCGCACGCCGCGTTCGGGACTGGAGAGTCCTCGGGGAGGTGGAGACGTTGTCCGACCATTTATATGTTCGGTTCGACGTCACCGTCCAAACCGAGGACCTACCGGTACCGGGAGTTCCTGTGGAGGACGGTCCGCGTTGGGTGTTAGGGCGACTCGATAGGGAAGTCTTTCAGGAGGCCGCCATCGTGCAGGACTGGGTGTTGCGTGCGACACCCGAGAGGCCTGCCGATGTCGATGATGGGGCGGAGCGACTGAGGGATGCGGTATCACACATGTGTGATGCTGCTATGCCTCGGGCGAGGCGTGTCCGAGCCAAACGCCAGGTATATTGGTGGAACGCCGACATCGCACAGCTGCGTGCAGCGTGCGTGTCGGCGCGTCGCCGGTATACCCGGATCAGGCGAAGACGACGTCGAACTCAGGTCGCAGCCCCGGAGGAGGTGGAGCTGCATGAGGGATACCGGGCTGCAAAGCTCGCCCTCAAGCAGGCCATCGAGCGGTCTAAGGCGCAGGCTAGGGAGGAACTGTTGGAGATCCTCAGTCGGGACCCGTGGGGACGCCCGTACCGTATGGTACGTGGCAAGCTCCGCCAGTGGGCACCCCCGGTAACGCAGAGTCTCCAGCCGCAGTTCCTCGACGAAGTCGTTAGCGCACTGTTCCCTTCGAGGGGGGAGTTTACTCCTCCACCGATGGCTTCGCCTTTTATGGCGGAGCCGGACGTGGGCAGTGTCGACGTGACCCGGGAAGAATTGGGAGCGGCGGTGGAACGGCTTAAGGCCAAGAACACCGCCCCGGGACCCGATGGTCTGCCTGGCAGAGCATGGGTCCTGGCCCTAGAGGTTCTCGAGCCTCGCCTATTGGGGCTCTTCAGTGCGTGTCTGGAGCAGGGCCGGTTTCCAATCCGATGGAAAACCGGTCGGTTAGTCCTGCTTCAGAAGGAGGGGCGCCCGGCGGACAATCCGTCGGCGTACCGGCCGATCGTGTTGCTTGACGATGTGGGCAAGCTCTTTGAAAGAGTCATTGCAAACCGCATCGTCAGCCACTTAACGCGTGAGGGGCCGGACCTGGCGGCGAACCAGTACGGGTTTCGCAGGGGTCGCTCCACTATCGACGCGATCACGCAGGTTAGGAGTTTGGCGGAAGAGGCCATTGCACGGGGCGAGGTGGTGTTGGCGGTGTCCTTGGACATCGCTAACGCATTCAACACCTTACCCTGGGCCTGTATTAGGGAGGCGCTTCGTTATCACGGAGTGCCGACCTATATCCGTCGTATCGTCGCGTCGTACCTCTCCGAGAGGTACGTGACCTTCCCGGGTCAGAGTCGTACGTGTAGGCGCCAGGTAGTATGCGGTGTTCCACAGGGGTCGGTCCTTGGCCCTCTCCTGTGGAACATCGGATATGATTGGGTGTTGCGGGGTGCGCTCCTCCGTGGTCTGAGTGTCGTCTGCTATGCAGATGACACTCTGGTCACGGCGAGAGGTAAGACACACCGTGATGCCCAGATTCTCGTCACAGCCGGCGTAGCTCAGGTCGTAGCTAGGATTCGTAGATTAGGGCTCGAGGTGGCATTGCACAAGTCCGAGGCTCTGTGTTTTCACGGGCCTCGGAACGCGCCACCGAGAGGATCGCGAATTACCGTAGGCGGCGTTTCCATAGGCATCCAGTCTGAGATGAAATATCTCGGACTGGTGTTAGATAGTAGGTGGGATTTCGTCGCGCACTTCAGGCAGCTGACCCCTCGACTGTTGGGCGCTGCAGCCGCGCTCGCGCGGTTGCTGCCCAACTTAGGGGGGCCCGATTCCGCTTGCCGGAAGCTCTATTTAGGGGTTGTTCGGTCCATGGCCCTTTACGGGGCCCCGGTGTGGGCTGCAGACCTGTCGGCCCAGAACATCCGCGCTCTGCGGGCTCCGCAGAGGGCGATGGCCGTCAGGGCAGCACGCGGGTACCGCACAGTCTCTTTTGAGGCGGCGTCCCTCTTGGTAGGTTCCGCGCCATGGGATCTCGAAGCGAGAGCCCTCGCGTCACTCTACGAGTGGCGCGGGGAGGCGCTGAATGGAGGACTTCGACTTGCACCTCGAGAAATCGAGGCGCAGAGGTCGGAGCTCCACGAGATCCACGTCATGGCCGAGTGGAGACGTAGGCTCGATTCTCCTGTTTCAGGTGCGGCGACGGTGGAGGCCATCCGGCCTCGTCTGGCTTCATGGTTGAGTAGGGCACATGGCACCTTGACCTTCCGCCTGACACAGGTGCTCACGGGACACGGTTGTTTCGGGAGTTACCTGTGTCGCATAGGCCGGGAGATTGCACCAGGGTGTCATCACTGTGGCTGCGCGTTCGACGACGCGCAGCACACGCTCGAGGTTTGTCCCGCTTGGGACTCTGAACGCTGCGTTTTGTCCGCAGCCGTAGGGACCGACCTCTCGCTCCCAGCCGTCGTCAAGGCGATGGTCGAGAGTGAGAGAGGTTGGGATTCTGTCGTCTCTTTTTGCGAGCATGTTATGTTCGTGAAGGAGACGGCGGAGAGAGAGAGGGAACTCACTAGTGAGATTCCCTCTCGCGGTCGGCGTTCTGGTCGACGGCGGCGTCAGGTGGGCGATGACCTCCGGCCGCCGTAGGCAGGGCCTGTAGGCGAGGGACACGGGCATGTCCGTCGCCATAGCACACAGGCCCATGGCGAGGCGCACGCAGTGTTCCAAACTTTTACGCGTGCGTCGCCCGGTTTCGTCCGGGCAGTTGTTGTCTGATTCATTCAGACTGTAGTCGAAGCTCCTCCGTTGGAGCTACACCCGTCGAGTTGAGCAGAAGTAATGCGTATGCGTTCCTGGTCCTCGACATCAAGGGTGCTGTTAGGGGAACACACGTGGGGATTTTTTAGTGGGTATTTGTGGTATTTTTATGTTACCATGGAGTCCCACATACCCTTTCGGCCTGCCCGGGCCGTCTGCGGATGCGTAAATGCATTTTTACCCACGTTAAAAAAAAAAAAAAAAAAAAAAAAAAAAAAAAAAAAAAAGGTTAGGTTAGGTTAGGTTCCCCCCCCGATGGGGTCGCGCAGGCGTGACGAGGTACTTGTATCTCTGATCTGCAGGGGGTGGACCCACAGGCGCAATACAGCACTCTCCCTTTGGAGAGAGCCTTAGCCTGCCACCTCAAGACCGTAGTGCGTGGTGAAGAGCCACATCCTTCTCGAGGTGACCCTGTCTCGCAGAACACTACGGATCTAGGCTGGAGAGCCGATAAACACTCCTGGGTGTGGCGTGTGAGCAGCGCACTCAGTACCGGGTTGGGGCCGAGGAGGACTCAGGTTGAGTCCCAAGGGCCTGATTCCGGATAGCGGCTGGCGGGACTGGGTTTATTCTAGTTTCGGCAGGCGTACTGCGAACTTGACGATGTATAGAGTTCACGATGGATAGTGCAAAGTTTAAAAAGACACTACCCCAGGAGGGTACCTTAACAGGAGAATCCCTCCCCGAGCTTAGCTCGGGCTGCCCCACGTTCTCTGGGG
This sequence comes from Saturnia pavonia, assembly GCA_947532125.1. Lineage (NCBI taxonomy): Eukaryota > Metazoa > Arthropoda > Insecta > Lepidoptera > Saturniidae > Saturnia > Saturnia pavonia. The sequence continues at coordinate 17,654,492 of OX383906.1, forward strand.
GGGGCAAAATTTTGCGAGATCCCACTACGACGACTTTGGCTACCAATATGGTTACTGATTCTGCATGCGATTCGGATTTTGTCGAACCGATTCCCCTGACGACTTTGGCTTGTTCTCGGACAACTGATTCCAAAAAAACTATGATAGCACAACTTCAAAAATTACTACCCCAGGAGGGTACCTGCTCCACCGGAGCAGGAGAATCCCTCCCCGGGCCTAGCCCGGGCTGCCCCGCGTTCTCTGGGGGGGGCAAAGCTGTGCCGATTGTGGTTTTAGAGAGGGCTGTGTCGCTGGACCGTTTATCGGTTTCCAGCGACAGCAGCGTTGCGACGTTGGTGTCGGTGAATTCTGCGGAGGGAAGGGAGTCTCCTTCCCTCGGCAGGTTCTACCGAATGAGTGGAGAGGAGTCGGACTCTGCCCCCGAGGGCGAGTCCGTAGAACATCTCGGGCGTCCTGGCCCTAGTGCCTCCAAGCGAGGCAGAGGCCGCCCACCTACGACGGGCCAATACGTTGGCTTGGCTAAGGCCAAAACGGAGTTCCTTCGAGTCAGGAAGGAGGAACTCCACCTACGAGCCGAGGAGGAGGTAGCCGAGCTGGCTTCAGAGTTGAAGCGGAAGCGGGCTACCAGGGAGTCCAAGGCTCCGAGTTCAGACACACAACTTGTGTCTGAACTCTGTTCGAAGGTCTCGGACGACGTCGGGGTTATACTCCGCGTCGCCAGGAACTCGAACAACCTTAAGGGCACGTTCGTACATGCCCTTAAGGACGCGGCCGCGTCCATCGAGGACGCGGTGAAGAAGATGGCAGGCCGGACAGTAACCGAGGAGATATCCAAGCTCCAGGAGATTGTCTCGGACCTGAAGGCAAAGGAGGTGCGGCAAGCGGCTGAGATGGCTGCGCTTCGCAAGGAGATTGCGGAGTTGCGGGCGGATCAGCTCGCTGCCAAGCGTCCGGAGCCTGTGCCACCTGTACCCATAGTGGTACCCTCTGTGGGGTCTGGGCCGGCCCCGGCCCCTAAGAGGAGGGCAATGGCATGGGAGGAGTTTCCTCCTCTTCCGCAGCCACGTCAGACGATGCCACAGTGTGAGCGCACTGCGAAGCCGCAGCGCGGTCGCACTGAGGTAGTGACGGAGGAGCGTCTCGAGGAGGTGGTAGGTGGGATGGAAAACCGTATGTTGACCATCCTCACCGCACGTTTAGACGGCCTCCAGGAGAGGCTCCTTCCGGAGAAGCGGCTACGGCCACCACTAGCTGCAGACCGCAAGGCTGCAGCAAAAGTGGCGGCTAAGGCTGCTGCTCCGGAGTCCCGGCCGAAGCCACACCCTGTTCCTCAGCAGAACGCTGGGAAAGGGAAGAGCAAGGCCAAGAAGACGGCAGCTTCTACCCCACTCACTTATAGTGAGAAACTAGCAGCCCCCAGACCCTCCGAGGGTGAATGGGTGCTGGTAGGTAAGGGGGGAAAGCCCGTAAAGGCTTCTAAGCCTAAGAAGGCTTCTAAGCCTAAGAAGGCGGCTCAGCGAAAGGTTGCGCCATCCAAGAAGGAGAGGGCCCCCAAACTTCGCGCCAACAATTCGACTGCAGTGGTTCTGACCCTGCAGCCGGATGCGGCGAAGAGGGGCCTCACCTACAAGGATGTGCTCGCTAGGACTTTCTCAGGTATCGACCTGGCTAGTCTTGGCATCCCTTCCGTAGGTTTTAGGAGGACGGCGACGGGTGCGGCTCTTCTGGAGGTGCCGGGCGTTGACACGGCGGCCAAGACGGACGCCCTAGCAGCGCACATCAGGGCTTCCTTTTCAGGTGAGGATGTTCGTGTCGCCAGGCCGGTGAGGTGCGCAGATCTGCGGATTTCGGGTCTTGATGACACAGTGAGTGCGGAAGTGCTCACTGCTGTCGTCGCACGGGTCGGAGGTTGTCCTGCGGAGCAGGTGAAATCCGGCGAACCGCGTCTCGGCGTTGACGGGACCGGTACGGCCGTGGTTTCCTGCCCCGTGGAGGTTGCCAAGAGGCTCGGTGAGAGCCGACGTCTCTTGGTCGGGTGGGTGTCGGCGCGGGTTAAACTCCTGCAGCCGCGCCCACAGCGTTGTTTCCGGTGTCGGCAGACCGGTCATTTAGGGGCCACGTGCCCCTCTACCGTCGACTGCAGTGGTCTTTGTCACCGCTGTAGTCAGCCCGGCCATAAGGCTGGGGTTTGCACCGCAGACCTGCACTGCGCCGTATGCGCAGCGGCAGGTAAGTCAGCGGGGCACCGAGTGGGCAGTAAGGCCTGCTCGGCGCCTCCGCCCAAAAAGGGGGGTAAAGTAGGGAAGGGCAAGAGGGGTCAGACCCCCTCGAAACCCTCGGCCGCGTCGACTGCCGCTAAGGCGTCGACTTCGGCCTCTGAGGTTTGCATGGACCCTGCCATTTTATAATGGCTCTCCGTGTACTCCAAGGGAATTTAAACCACTGTGCCAGAGCTCAGGACTTGATGTCCCAAAGCATGGCGCAGTGGTCGATAGGGGTCGCTGTGATGGCGGAGCCATACTTTGTCCCACCTAGCGATTGCTGGGTCGGTGACAGGTATGGTTGCGTAGCCATCATATCTAGGCCGGCTGCCGGTGTCCCAACCTTCGTAGATATTACGAAGGGCCAGGGGTACGTGGCGGCGCGGCTAGGTGACGTCGTTGTCGTCGGGGTCTACGCTCCACCTCGGTGGAGTCTCGCGGAGTTCGAATCCTTCTTGGTAGGAGTAGGCAACGTAGTGTTAGGCAGCCACCCTCGCCCCGTCCTGGTACTGGGTGACTTCAACGCCAAATCAACGGCTTGGGGTTGCTCATGCTCAGATCGACGTGGTGAGGTGTTGGAAGAGTGGGCGCTGACATCTGGCCTGCTCGTCCTCAACAGGGGCTCCGTGAACACGTGCGTGCGACCGCAGGGCGAATCCATAGTGGACGTTTCGTTCGCTAGCCCTGCGATCGCACGCCGCGTTCGGGACTGGAGAGTCCTCGGGGAGGTGGAGACGTTGTCCGACCATTTATATGTTCGGTTCGATGTCTCCGTCCAAACCGAGGACCTACCGGTACCGGGAGTTCCTGTGGAGGACGGTCCGCGTTGGGTGTTAGGGCGACTCGATAGGGAAGTCTTTCAGGAGGCCGCCATCGTGCAGGACTGGGTGTTGCGTGCGACACCCGAGAGGCCTGCCGATGTCGATGATGGGGCGGAGCGACTGAGGGATGCGGTATCACACATGTGTGATGCTGCTATGCCTCGGGCGAGGCGTGTCCGAGCCAAACGCCAGGTGTATTGGTGGAACGCCGACATTGCACAGCTGCGTGCAGCGTGCGTGTCGGCGCGTCGCCGGTATACCCGGATCAGGCGAAGACGACGTCGAACTCAGGTCGCAGCCCCGGAGGAGGTGGAGCTGCATGAGGGATACCGGGCTGCGAAGCTCGCCCTCAAGCAGGCCATCGAGCGGTCTAAGGCGCAGGCCAGGGAGGAACTGTTGGAGATCCTCAGTCGGGACCCGTGGGGACGCCCGTACCGTATGGTACGTGGCAAGCTCCGCCAGTGGGCACCCCCGGTAACGCAGAGTCTCCAGCCGCAGTTCCTCGACGAAGTCGTTAGCGCACTGTTCCCTTCGAGGGGGGAGTTTACTCCTCCACCGATGGCTTCGCCTTTTATGGCGGAGCCGGACGTGGGCAGTGTCGACGTGACCCGGGAAGAATTGGGAGCGGCGGTGGAACGGCTTAAGGCCAAGAACACCGCCCCGGGACCCGATGGTCTGCCTGGCAGAGCATGGGTCCTGGCCCTAGAGGTTCTCGAGCCTCGCCTATTGGGGCTCTTCAGTGCGTGTCTGGAGCAGGGCCGGTTTCCAATCCGATGGAAAACCGGTCGGTTAGTCCTGCTTCAGAAGGAGGGGCGCCCGGCGGACAATCCGTCGGCGTACCGGCCGATCGTGTTGCTTGACGATGTGGGCAAGCTCTTTGAAAGAGTCATTGCAAACCGCATCGTCAGCCACTTAACGCGTGAGGGGCCGGACCTGGCGGCGAACCAGTACGGGTTTCGCAGGGGTCGCTCCACTATCGACGCGATCACGCAGGTTAGGAGTTTGGCGGAAGAGGCCATTGCACGGGGCGAGGTGGTGTTAGCGGTGTCCTTGGACATCGCCAACGCATTCAACACCTTACCCTGGGCCTGTATTAGGGAGGCGCTTCGTTATCACGGAGTGCCGACCTATATCCGTCACATCGTCGCGTCGTACCTCTCCGAGAGGTACGTGACCTTCCCGGGTCAGAGTCGTACGTGTAGGCGCGAGGTAGTGTGCGGTGTTCCGCAGGGGTCGGTCCTAGGCCCTCTCTTGTGGAACATCGGATATGACTGGGTGTTGCGGGGTGCGCTCCTCCGTGGGCTGAGTGTCGTCTGTTATGCAGACGACACTCTGGTCACGGCGAGAGGTAAGACACACCGCGATGCCCAGATTCTCGTCACAGCCGGCGTGGCTCAGGTCGTAGCTAGGATTCGTAGCCTGGGGCTCGAGGTGGCATTGCACAAGTCCGAGGCTCTGTGCTTTCACGGGCCTCGGAACGCGCCACCGAGAGGATCGCGAATTCTCGTAGGCGGTGTCTCTATAGGCATCCAGTCCGAGATGAAATATCTCGGACTGGTGTTAGATAGTAGGTGGGACTTTGTCGCGCACTTCAGGCAGCTGACCCCTCGACTGTTGGGCGCTGCAGCCGCGCTCGCGCGGTTGTTGCCCAACTTAGGGGGGCCCGATTCCGCTTGCCGGAAGCTCTATTTAGGGGTTGTTCGGTCCATGGCCCTTTACGGGGCCCCGGTGTGGGCTGCAGACCTGTCGGCCCAGAACATCCGCGCTCTGCGGGCACCGCAGAGGGCGATGGCCGTCAGGGCAGCACGCGGGTACCGCACAGTCTCTTTTGAGGCGGCGTCCCTCTTGGTAGGTTCCGCGCCATGGGATCTCGAAGCGAGAGCCCTCGCGTCACTCTACGAGTGGCGCGGGGAGGCGCTGAATGGAGGACTTCGACTTGCACCTCGAGAAATCGAGGCGCAGAGGTCGGAGCTCCACGAGATCCACGTCATGGCCGAGTGGAGACGTAGGCTCGATTCTCCTGTTTCAGGTGCGGCGACGGTGGAGGCCATCCGGCCTCGTCTGGCTTCATGGTTGAGTAGGGCACATGGCACCTTGACCTTCCGCCTGACACAGGTGCTCACGGGACACGGTTGTTTCGGGAGTTACCTGTGTCGCATAGGCCGGGAGATTGCACCAGGGTGTCATCACTGTGGCTGCGCGTTAGACGACGCGCAGCACACGCTCGAGGTTTGTCCCGCTTGGGACTCTGAACGCTGCGTTTTGTCCGCAGCCGTAGGGACCGACCTCTCGCTCGGAGCCGTCGTCAAGGCGATGGTCGAGAGTGAGAGAGGTTGGGATTCTGTCGTCTCTTTTTGCGAGCATGTTATGTTCGTGAAGGAGACGGCGGAGAGAGAGAGGGAGCTCACTAGTGAGATTCCTTCTCGCGGTCGGCGTTCTGGTCGACGGCGGCGTCAGGTGGGTGATGACCTCCGGCCGCCGTAGGCAGGGCCTGTAGGCGAGGGACACGGGCATGTCCGTCGCCATAGCACACAGGCCCATGGCGAGGCGCACGCAGTGTTCCAAACTTTTACGCGTGCGCTCGGTAGTTGTCTGTTCTGTCAGACCGTAGTTGAAGCTCCACCGTTGGAGCTACACCCGTCGAGTTGAGCAGAAGTAATGCGTATGCGTTCCTGGTCCTCGACACCAAGGGTGCTGTTAGGGGAACACACGTGGGGATTTTTTAGTGGGTAGTTGTGGTATTTTTATGTTACCATGGAGTCCCACATACCCTTTCGGCCTGCCCGGGCCGTCTGCGGATGCGTAAATGCATTTTTACCCACGTTAAAAAAAAAAAAAAAAAAAAAAAAAAAAAGGTTCCCCCCCCGATGGGTTCCCGCCTTGTCGTGGCGGGGGGGCTTAGTAACCGTGGCCTAGCCACCCACGGTGAAGCGAAGAGGAACCCCAGGAGAGGCCGCTCGTCTAGGCTGAGTTGGCCAGCCGGTGACGAGCGGCCACGTGGAGAGCTGCTCCGGCGGCAGTAGGTTGCGGTGGTGTATGGGCGCCACCGCAACTGAGGCGAGCCGCGGTGTCGTATGGGAGGCACCGCGGCTGAAGGCGAGAGGCCGCGGCGGGAGAGGTGTGTCGGTGTTACGTTGCCGCTCACCCTACCTTCCGCGGCCTCAACGGGGTCGCCACCGTTCGATGGCGGACGCGGTGGGGTCGCAGGGGAAGAGGAGTGTCGGTGTTTCGTTGCCGCTCTCCCTATCCCCTGCGACCGTGAGGAAGAAAACCTCGTTAAAAAATTACCAAGGAACAAAACCTTGTTAAAAAATTGAGAGGAAGAAAACCTCTTTAAAAAATCACCAGGAGTGGCGGTGTTCTGGTCCGTCTGGACCAGAACTAGGAGGAAGAAAACCTCAGTAAAAAATTACAGGGGTTCGCGGTGGACGGGGAGGCCCGAACCCGGAGGAAGAAAACCTCCTTAAAAAATCACCGAGGAATAAAAACCTCGTTAAAAAATTGAACGGAGGCTGGGGGCTGCGGTCGGTGATGGGCGCCCCCAGTGGGGAGAGCCTCTCTTCGGGGGGGCAGCGCTTGTCGGGGTGCACAGAAGTTATGCCCTCGGGTCTTCCTGTGCCCCCGACGCCAAGCGCTGTGAGCAGCGCACCCAGTACCGGGCTGGGGCCGATGAGGACTCAAGTTGAGTCCCAAGGGCCCAGTTCCGGACAGCGGCTGGCGGGACTGGTTGTTTCAAACCAGTCCCGGCAGGCGTACTGCGAACTGGACGAGGAGTAGCGAAAATGGAGTGTACAAATCCAAGCAAACTACCCCAGGAGGGTACCAGCTCCTCAGGAGCTGGAGAATCCCTCCCCGGGCCTGGCCCGGGCAGCCCCACGTTCTCTGGGGGGGGCAAATTTGTACATGAACTGGACTTTACAACAATGACCTTGGCGAAAAAATGGATACCTGAGCAAGATCTTTCAACGACGACCCTGGCTAGATTACGGAAACCTGATTTAACTGAAGATAACATGGATTGTGCAAAACTTGAAGAGAAACTACCCCAGGAGGGTACCGGCTCTGTAAGAGTCGGAGAATCCCTCCCCGGGATTATCCCGGGCAGCCCCACGTTCTCTGGGGGGGGCAACGTTTTGCGATCGGATCAAAACACGGCGACCTTGGCGAACAAACGGATTACTGATTTTATAGCAAACATGGAGAGTGCAAGAAACGAAAATACACTACCCCAGGAGGGTACCAGCTCCGTCGGAGCTGGAGAATCCCTCTCCGGGCCTAGCCCGGACTGCCCCGAGTTTTCTGGGGGGGGCAGCTTCTTGCCAGTTGTTTTACTGGAGAGGTGCCAGTCATTGGACCGCTTATCGGTCGCAAGTGATGGCAGCGTGTCCACAATGATAACGGTGGACTCAACTGAGGGGAGAGACACGCCCGCTCTTGGAAAGTTTTTCCGGAAGAGAAAGGGCAGCAAACAAAACGAAGATTTGGCTGCGGTACCGGACTCTGGCAGCGAGTGCGAAAATGTTTCAGAAGGAAGCCGCACTGCATCACCGAAAAGGTGCCGGGGACGCCCACCTACAACTGGGCAGTACGTAGGCCTGGCTAAGGCTAAGGCCGAGTACCTAAAGGTGTCCGAAGAAGTGCTTCGCCATGAGGCTGAGAAAGAAGTGGCACTTCTGGCTTCGCGGGCAAAGTTTGCTCGTGCTGCCAAAAGATTAGAGGGTCCATGTTCTGAAGAACAGCTTGCCATGGACCTGAACGAGAGGATACTTGGCGACGTCAAGGTTATTCTAGACGTCGTCCAAAAGTCTAAAAACCTTAAGGGCACCTGTCAGCATGCCCTTAAAGAAGCAGCTGCATCTATTGTTGATGCAGTTGGTGTTCTCACCACTCGGCGTGCTTCTGAGGAGTTGGTAAAGCTCCAGGAGGCATACAAGAGCCTGGAAGCCAAGGAAGCGAAGCAAGCCGCGGAATTGGCTGAACTCCGTAAGGAAATTGCAGAGCTGAGAGCGGACCTTCTCCTTAAGGTCCGTCATCCAGAGGCGGCGGATAGGCCCACGCCCACACCTACGCCTTTGAATATGCCTGCGGCTGCGGGCCGCTCTGGATCCTCGAATCCAAAGAGGATGGTACGAGAGGAATTTCCTCCCTTGCCGCAGCCACGTCAAATGGGCCTGCAGAAGGAGCCACCTCAATTGGTCTCCACTGAAAGGTTTGAGCAGGCAATGCTCCGCATGGAGAACATAATGCTTGCTCGGCTGGAGGCCATGGAGGAGAGGCTCCCACCGGAAGAACGTCGACGGCCTCCCTTGGCAGCAGATAGGAAAGCTGCCCAAACAGCTGCGGAGATTGCAGCTGCTCCTGAGGCGCAGCGACCTGGTCTCCCCGCTCCCCGACAGGAGAGCCGGAAAAAGGGAAGGAAGAAGGGTGGCAAGAAACCTGCTGCTGCGCAGGCTGCTCCTACCCCAGTTAGTAGTAGACCGATTCCACCGAAACCGGCAGACGGAGAATGGGTGCTTGTCGGGAAAAATGGCCGGCCTAAAAAACCGGCCAAAGGCAAAAAGAAGGTGGCCTCCAAGAAGGAGAAGGCCCGAAAACTCCGGCCCCCGAAAACTACTGCAGTAGCGGTAACATTGCAGCCGGGAGCGCAAGAGAAGGGACTCTCCTACTTGGAGGTTCTGAAGAAAATAAAGACGGACGTGAAGTTGGCCGACATTGGCATTACTGGCATCCGGTGGCGTAAAGCGGCGACAGGCGCGTACCTAATTGAGCTACCCGGTGCCGCCAGTGGTGAGAAAGCGGACGCTCTGGCCGCAAGAATAAAAGCGGCTGTCCCTGTAGAGGGTGTTAAGGTCTCCAGGCCCACGAGGAATGCGGACGTGCGCATTTCGGGCCTGGATGAGTCTGTCACTCCTGAGGAGATTATTGCCGCAGTCGCTGAGACCACGACATGTCCACCGGACCAAATTAAGACAAACGGCGTTCGCCCTGGATTAAGGGGATTGTGGACGTCTGTGGTGTCTTGTCCGGTGGAGGCGGCGAAGAAACTTGAAGACGGCCGTCGACTCTTGATTGGGTGGGTTTCGGCTCAGGTCAAGGTTCTGCCGCCCCGGCCCCGGAAGTGCTTCAGGTGCCTCCAAGACGGGCACCTGGGCGCGAAATGCACCTGTGAGGTTGACTGCAGCCAGCTATGTTTCCGGTGCAGTCAACCGGGCCATAAAGCCGGCGGGTGTAGCGCTGAGCCACACTGCGCAGTTTGCGCAGCTGCAGGCAAACCCGCCGGCCACAGAGTAGGCAGCAGAGCTTGCGGTAAGCCTGCAACCTCACCCAAAAAGAGGACGAAGCAGAATAGGGGCAGGAACAGGGGTAAGAACCCCTCCCAGCCTCCAACGTCGTTGGTCGTCGCTGAGACGCCGACTACGTCCCAGGCGACTGAAATGGAGTGCCAACAATAATAATGGCACTCCATTTCCTACAAGGCAACCTCAACCACTGTGCCAGGGCTCAGGATCTCATGTTCCAAAGTATGGCGCAGTGGTTGATCCACGTCGCCGTGATGGCCGAGCCGTACTATGTTCCACCCGCTGATAACTGGGTGGGCGATTTAGACGGCTCGGTGGCCTTAGTGTCCCAGGCCGCCGCTGGCGCCCCACCCTTTACTAACATCACTAAGGGTCGGGGGTATGCAGCGGCACATCTCGGTGACGTGGTCGTAGTAGGGGTATATATGCCCCCCAGCCGTAGTCTCGCCGACTTCGAGGGATTCCTCGGGGAGGTACAGAACGTCGTCTGCCGTAGCCATCCTCACCCCGTCCTGGTGCTCGGGGACTTCAATGCCAAGTCAACGGCTTGGAGTTCCCCGTCCACGGATGCCAGGGGTGAGGCTCTGGAAGAGTGGGCCATCTCAGCGGGCCTACTCGTCCTAAATCGGGGGTCTGTTAACACGTGCGTGCGCCAGCAGGGCGGGTCAATCGTGGACCTAACGTTCGCGAGCCCTGCTTTAGCACGCCGTGTTCGGGGCTGGAAAGTCCTTGAGGGGGTGGAGACATTATCGGATCACCGATATATACGGTTCGATATCTCCACCCAGACCTCGGATGTGCCAGCCCATAGGACCCCTGTAGAGGACGGTCCGCGTTGGGCATTGAAGCGTCTCGACCGTGAGGCGCTTCTAGAAGCCGCAGTCATGCAGGCCTGGGTGACAGGTGAATTACCCGACAGGCCTGCTGACGTTGAGCAAGAGGCGGAGTCACTTCGTGCGGAGATGACGCGTGTTTGCGACGCGGCAATGCCCCGAATAAAGGGGCCGTTTCCTGCCAAGCGTCAGGTGTACTGGTGGACTGCCGAAATCGCGCAATTGCGCGTAGCGTGTGTGGCGGTCCGGCGCCAGTACACCAGAGAGCGACGCAGGCGGGGCCGCTCGCAAACCGCGTCCGCCAGGGAGGTGGAACTCTATGACGGGTACAGAGCGGCCAGGTTGGCGCTCAAAAAGGCCATTGAGCGGGCTAAAGCTCTGGCCAGGGAGGAGCTGCTGGAGACGCTCAACCGGGATCCGTGGGGGCGCCCGTACCGGATGGTACGTGGCAAGTTACGCCACTGGGCCCCCCCGGTAACCCAGAGTCTCCAGCCAGAGCTCCTCCAAGAAGTAGTGGCAGCTCTGTTCCCGTCGAGAGCAGAGCACACACCTCCCCAGATGGCTCCGTCCGCGGCTACGTCCAACGCGGAAGGCGACGACGACGTTGCACCCGAGGTGACCCGGGAAGAACTGAGGGCGGCGGTGAAACGCATGCAAGCGAAAAACACCGCCCCAGGACCTGACGGCATACCTGGCCGTGCATGGGTCCTGGCTCAAGAGGCCCTCGAGCCCCGACTTTTGGGGATCTTCACTGCATGTCTTCGGCAGGGCCGGTTTCCGCGTGTATGGAAAACCGGCAAGCTAGTCCTGCTGAAGAAGGAGGGGCGCCCTGCGGACTCTCCGTCCGCATACCGGCCCATAGTGCTGTTGGACGAGGTGGCGAAGCTCTGCGAGCGTATAATCGCAAGCCGCCTCGTCCGGCACTTAACACAAGTAGGGCCGGATCTGGCGGGGAACCAGTTCGGTTTCCGCCAGGGGCGCTCCACAATTGACGCCATAATGCAGGTGAAGATCCAGGCGGAGGAAGCAGTTGCCCGGGGCGAGGTGGTTCTGGCGGTGTCCCTTGACATCGCCAATGCTTTTAACACCTTGCCCTGGGCCACAATTAGAGAGGCACTCCGATTTCATGGAGTGCCGTCTTACCTCCGTCACATAGTCGGGGCGTACCTCAGTGAGAGGTACGTGACCTTCCCGGGTCAGCGAGGCACGAGTCGGCGAGACGTCGTATCCGGTGTTCCCCAGGGGTCAGTGCTTGGCCCCCTACTCTGGAACATCGGATACGACTGGGTGTTGCGCGGTGCGCTCCTCCGAGGCGTCAGCGTCGTCTGCTACGCTGACGACACGCTCGTGTTAGCCCGGGGGAAGACGCACCGCAAGGCGACGATGCTGGCTACGGCCGGCGTCGCTCAAGTCGTCGGCAGGATCCGGCGTCTGGGGTTGGAGGTGGCGCTGCGTAAATCCGAGGCTCTCTTTTTCCATGGGCCTCGGAATGCGCCACCTCAAGGATCCCAGATCATCGTGGGAGGCGTGTCCATCGGTGTCGAGTCGACCATGAGGTATCTAGGCCTCGTCCTCGACAGCCGATGGACCTTCGAAGAACACTTCCGGCAACTGGCCCCCCGCCTTATGGGAGCGGCTGGCGCATTAGCTCGGCTGCTTCCCAACCTGGGGGGGCCTGATTCCACCTGCCGGAAGTTGTACTTAGGGATCGTGCGGTCTATGGCCCTGTATGGGGCACCCGTATGGGCGTATGGCCTGACGGCACAAAACATCGCCCAACTGCGAAGACCGCAGCGGGCGATGGCCGTCAGAGCCGCCCGCGGGTACCGCACGATCTCCTTCGAGGCGGCCTCCCTATTAGCCGGATCCCCACCTTGGGACCTGGAAGCGAGAGCCCACGCGTCATTGTACCATCGACGCGTGGAGGCGCTGGAGCAAGGCGTGCGACTCGCGCCTCGGGAAATCGAGGCGCTGAGGTCGCAGCTCTACCAGGTCCTGGTGGTAGAAGAGTGGTGCCGACGACTCGAGCGACCGAGCTCGGGCGTGGCAACAGTCGATGCCATTCGGCCCGTATTGGCCGAGTGGCTGACCAGGCGGCACGGCACCCTGTCTTTCCGGCTGACACAGGTGCTCTCGGGACACGGCTGTTTCGGGAGCTACCTGTGTCGCATAGGCCGGGAGCCTACAGCAGGGTGCCACCATTGTGGCTGTGCGAGGGACACCGCACAGCACACGCTTGAAGAATGTCCCGCCTGGGAAATGCCACGTCGCGAGCTCGTCGCGGCGATTGGCCCGGATCTCTCGCTCTCGGCCGTAATCAAGTCTATGGTCGAGAGCGAGACCGGGTGGAACTCCGTCGCCTCATACTGCGAGGAAGTTATTCTCGCAAAGGAGGCGGCGGAGAGGGAGAGGGAGTTAACTTCTCAGCTCCCCTCCCGCGGTCGACGAACCGGACGGCGGCGACGGGTCGGTAACGACCTACGGCCGCCGTAGGTTAGGCCTGCGGGCGTCGGACGCGGGCACGTCCTTCGCCCTTGCAGTTAATGCACAGGCCCGAGGCGAGGCGCATCAGTGTTCGATGCGCCCCTCGACGGTTCGTCAGAGGGTGTCCATCACTTCGACCCCTCAGACCGCAAGACGAGGCCCCTTATGAGGGGCCAACACCTGCCGGGTCGAGTAGACGCAATGCTTACGCAGCTCCTACTCCCCGGCCACAAAGGTGTGTGAAGAACACCGTGGGGTTTTAGTCGGTAAGAGTCCGACATACCCCTCCCTTGAGCTGCCCGGCTCGGGAGGCGGATCCAATGCAGGATTTCCCCACGTTAAAAAAAAAAAAAAAAAAAAAAAGGTTAGGTTAGGTTAGGTTAGGTTAGGTTAGGTTAGGTTAGGTTAGGTTAGGTTAGGTTAGGTTAGGTTAGGTTAGGTTAGGTTAGGTTAGGTTAGGTTCCCCCCCGATGGGTTCCCGCCTTGTCGTGGCGGGGGGGCTTAGTAACCGTGGCCTAGCCACCCACGGTGAAGCGAAGAGGAACCCCAGGAGAGGCCGCTCGTCTAGGCTGAGTTGGCCAGCCGGTGACGAGCGGCCACGTGGAGAGCTGCTCCGGCGGCAGTAGGTTGCGGTGGTGTATGGGCGCCACCGCAACTGAGGCGAGCCGCGGTGTCGTATGGGAGGCACCGCGGCTGAAGGCGAGGGGCCGCGGCGGGAGAGGTGTGTCGGTGTCACGTTGCCGCTCACCCTACCTTCCGCGGCCTCAACGGGGCCGCCACCGTTAGATGGCGGACGCGGTGGGGTCGCAGGGGAAGAGGAGTGTCGGTGTTTCGTTGCCGCTCTCCCTATCCCCTGCGACCGTGAGGAAGAAAACCTCGTTAAAAAATCACCGAGGAAGAAAACCTCGTGAAAAAATTACCAAGGAAGAAAACCTTGTAAAAAAATCACCAGGTGGTGGCGTTCTGGTCCTTTGGGGCCAGAACCTGGAGGAAGAAAACCTCGGTAAAAAATCACATCGGGTTCGCGGTGGACAGGGTGGCCCGAACCCGGAGGAAGAAAACCTCCTTAAAAAATCACCGAGGAATAAAAACCTCGTTAAAAAATTGAACGGAGGCTGGGGGCTGCGGTCGGTGATGGGCGCCCCCAGTGGGGAGAGCTTCCCTTTGGGGGGCAGCGCTTGTCGGGGTGCACAGAAGTTATGCCCTCGGGTCTTCCTGTGCCCCCGACGCCAAGCGCAATGGAGTTGGTGGGTTTGGGTTTTTTAGTTGGTGCAGTCCAACATAACCCGTCCGCTGTCCTCCGCGGCGGGCGGGTACCCATGACGGGTTTTTCCCAAACGCAAAAAAAAAAAAAAAAAAAAAAAAAAAGGTTAGGTTAGGTTAGGTTAGGTTAGGTTAGGTTAGGTTAGGTTAGGTTAGGTTAGGTTAGGTTAGGTTAGGTTAGGTTAGGTTAGGTTAGGTTAGGTTAGGTTAGGTTAGGTTAGGTTAGGTTAGGTTAGGTTAGGTTAGGTTAGGTTAGGTTAGGTTAGGTTAGGTTAGGTTAGGTTAGGTTAGGTTAGGTTAGGTTAGGTTAGGTTAGGTTAGGTTAGGTTAGGTTAGGTTAGGTTAGGTTAGGTTAGGTTAGGTTAGGTTAGGTTAGGTTAGGTTAGGTTAGGTTAGGTTAGGTTAGGTTAGGTTAGGTTAGGTTAGGTTAGGTTAGGTTAGGTTAGGTTAGGTTAGGTTAGGTTAGGTTAGGTTAGGTTAGGTTAGGTTAGGTTAGGTTAGGTTAGTTAGGTTAGGTTAGGTTAGGTTAGGTTAGGTTAGGTTAGGTTAGGTTAGGTTAGGTTAGGTTAGGTTAGGTTAGGTTAGGTTAGGTTAGTTAGGTTAGGTTAGGTTAGGTTAGGTTAGGTTAGTTAGGTTAGGTTAGGTTAGGTTAGGTTAGGTTAGGTTAGGTTAGGTTAGGTTAGGTTAGGTTAGGTTAGTTAGGTTAGGTTAGGTTAGGTTAGGTTAGGTTAGTTAGGTTAGGTTAGGTTAGGTTAGGTTAGGTTAGGTTAGGTTAGGTTAGGTTAGGTTAGGTTAGGTTAGGTTAGGTTAGGTTAGGTTAGGTTAGGTTAGGTTAGGTTAGGTTAGGTTAGGTTAGGTTAGGTTAGGTTAGGTTAGGTTAGGTTAGGTTAGGTTAGGTTAGGTTAGGTTAGGTTAGGTTAGGTTAGGTTAGGTTAGGTTAGGTAGGTTAGGTTAGGTTAGGTAGTTAGGTTAGGTTAGGTTAGGTTAGGTTAGGTTAGGTTAGGTTAGGTTAGGTTAGGTTAGGTTAGGTTAGGTTAGGTTAGGTTAGGTTAGGTTAGGTTAGGTTAGGTTAGGTTAGGTTAGGTAGGTTAGGTTAGGTTAGGTTAGGTTAGGTTAGGTTAGGTTAGGTTAGGTTAGGTTAGGTTAGGTTAGGTTAGGTTAGTTAGGTTAGGTTAGGTTAGGTTAGGTTAGGTTAGGTTAGGTTAGGTTAGGTTAGGTTAGGTTAGGTTAGGTTAGGTTAGGTTAGGTTAGGTTAGGTTAGGTTAGGTTAGGTTAGGTTAGGTTAGGTTAGGTAGGTTAGGTTAGGTTAGGTTTAGGTTAGGTTAGGTTAGGTTAGGTTAGGTTAGGTTAGGTTAGGTTAGGTTAGGTTAGGTTAGGTTAGGTTAGGTTAGGTTAGGTTAGGTTAGGTTAGGTTAGGTTAGGTAGGTTAGGTTAGGTTAGGTTAGGTTAGGTTAGGTTAGGTTAGGTTAGGTTAGGTTAGGTTAGGTTAGGTTAGGTTAGGTTAGGTTAGGTTAGGTTAGGTTAGGTTAGGTTAGGTTAGGTTAGGTTAGGTTAGGTTAGGTTAGGTTAGGTTAGGTTAGGTTAGGTTAGGTTAGGTTAGGTTAGGTTAGGTTAGGTTAGGTTAGGTTAGGTTAGGTTAGGTTAGGTTAGGTTAGGTTAGGTTAGGTTAGGTTAGGTTAGGTTAGGTTAGGTTAGGTTAGGTTAGGTTAGGTTAGGTTAGGTTAGGTTAGGTTAGGTTAGGTTAGGTTAGGTTAGGTTAGGTTAGGTTAGGTTAGGTTAGGTTAGGTTAGGTTAGGTTAGGTTAGGTTAGGTTAGGTTAGGTTAGGTTAGGTTAGGTTAGGTTAGGTTAGGTTAGGTTAGGTTAGGTTAGGTTAGGTTAGGTTAGGTTAGGTTAGGTTAGGTTAGGTTAGGTTAGGTTAGGTTAGGTTAGGTTAGGTTAGGTTAGGTTAGGTTAGGTTAGGTTAGGTTAGGTTAGGTTAGGTTAGGTTAGGTTAGGTTAGGTTAGGTTAGGTTAGGTTAGGTTAGGTTAGGTTAGGTTAGGTTAGGTTAGGTTAGGTTAGGTTAGGTTAGGTTAGGTTAGGTTAGGTTAGGTTAGGTTAGGTTAGGTTAGGTTAGGTTAGGTTAGGTTAGGTTAGGTTAGGTTAGGTTAGGTTAGGTTAGGTTAGGTTAGGTTAGGTTAGGTTAGGTTAGGTTAGGTTAGGTTAGGTTAGGTTAGGTTAGGTTAGGTTAGGTTAGGTTAGGTTAGGTTAGGTTAGGTTAGGTTAGGTTAGGTTAGGTTAGGTTAGGTTAGGTTAGGTTAGGTTAGGTTAGGTTAGGTTAGGTTAGGTTAGGTTAGGTTAGGTTAGGTTAGGTTAGGTTAGGTTAGGTTAGGTTAGGTTAGGTTAGGTTAGGTTAGGTTAGGTTAGGTTAGGTTAGGTTAGGTTAGGTTAGGTTAGGTTAGGTTAGGTTAGGTTAGGTTAGGTTAGGTTAGGTTAGGTTAGGTTAGGTTAGGTTAGGTTAGGTTAGGTTAGGTTAGGTTAGGTTAGGTTAGGTTAGGTTAGGTTAGGTTAGGTTAGGTTAGGTTAGGTTAGGTTAGGTTAGGTTAGGTTAGGTTAGGTTAGGTTAGGTTAGGTTAGGTTAGGTTAGGTTAGGTTAGGTTAGGTTAGGTTAGGTTAGGTTAGGTTAGGTTAGGTTAGGTTAGGTTAGGTTAGGTTAGGTTAGGTTAGGTTAGGTTAGGTTAGGTTAGGTTAGGTTAGGTTAGGTTAGGTTAGGTTAGGTTAGGTTAGGTTAGGTTAGGTTAGGTTAGGTTAGGTTAGGTTAGGTTAGGTTAGGTTAGGTTAGGTTAGGTTAGGTTAGGTTAGGTTAGGTTAGGTTAGGTTAGGTTAGGTTAGGTTAGGTTAGGTTAGGTTAGGTTAGGTTAGGTTAGGTTAGGTTAGGTTAGGTTAGGTTAGGTTAGGTTAGGTTAGGTTAGGTTAGGTTAGGTTAGGTTAGGTTAGGTTAGGTTAGGTTAGGTTAGGTTAGGTTAGGTTAGGTTAGGTTAGGTTAGGTTAGGTTAGGTTAGGTTAGGTTAGGTTAGGTTAGGTTAGGTTAGGTTAGGTTAGGTTAGGTTAGGTTAGGTTAGGTTAGGTTAGGTTAGGTTAGGTTAGGTTAGGTTAGGTTAGGTTAGGTTAGGTTAGGTTAGGTTAGGTTAGGTTAGGTTAGGTTAGGTTAGGTTAGGTTAGGTTAGGTTAGGTTAGGTTAGGTTAGGTTAGGTTAGGTTAGGTTAGGTTAGGTTAGGTTAGGTTAGGTTAGGTTAGGTTAGGTTAGGTTAGGTTAGGTTAGGTTAGGTTAGGTTAGGTTAGGTTAGGTTAGGTTAGGTTAGGTTAGGTTAGGTTAGGTTAGGTTAGGTTAGGTTAGGTTAGGTTAGGTTAGGTTAGGTTAGGTTAGGTTAGGTTAGGTTAGGTTAGGTTAGGTTAGGTTAGGTTAGGTTAGGTTAGGTTAGGTTAGGTTAGGTTAGGTTAGGTTAGGTTAGGTTAGGTTAGGTTAGGTTAGGTTAGGTTAGGTTAGGTTAGGTTAGGTTAGGTTAGGTTAGGTTAGGTTAGGTTAGGTTAGGTTAGGTTAGGTTAGGTTAGGTTAGGTTAGGTTAGGTTAGGTTAGGTTAGGTTAGGTTAGGTTAGGTTAGGTTAGGTTAGGTTAGGTTAGGTTAGGTTAGGTTAGGTTAGGTTAGGTTAGGTTAGGTTAGGTTAGGTTAGGTTAGGTTAGGTTAGGTTAGGTTAGGTTAGGTTAGGTTAGGTTAGGTTAGGTTAGGTTAGGTTAGGTTAGGTTAGGTTAGGTTAGGTTAGGTTAGGTTAGGTTAGGTTAGGTTAGGTTAGGTTAGGTTAGGTTAGGTTAGGTTAGGTTAGGTTAGGTTAGGTTAGGTTAGGTTAGGTTAGGTTAGGTTAGGTTAGGTTAGGTTAGGTTAGGTTAGGTTAGGTTAGGTTAGGTTAGGTTAGGTTAGGTTAGGTTAGGTTAGGTTAGGTTAGGTTAGGTTAGGTTAGGTTAGGTTAGGTTAGGTTAGGTTAGGTTAGGTTAGGTTAGGTTAGGTTAGGTTAGGTTAGGTTAGGTTAGGTTAGGTTAGGTTAGGTTAGGTTAGGTTAGGTTAGGTTAGGTTAGGTTAGGTTAGGTTAGGTTAGGTTAGGTTAGGTTAGGTTAGGTTAGGTTAGGTTAGGTTAGGTTAGGTTAGGTTAGGTTAGGTTAGGTTAGGTTAGGTTAGGTTAGGTTAGGTTAGGTTAGGTTAGGTTAGGTTAGGTTAGGTTAGGTTAGGTTAGGTTAGGTTAGGTTAGGTTAGGTTAGGTTAGGTTAGGTTAGGTTAGGTTAGGTTAGGTTAGGTTAGGTTAGGTTAGGTTAGGTTAGGTTAGGTTAGGTTAGGTTAGGTTAGGTTAGGTTAGGTTAGGTTAGGTTAGGTTAGGTTAGGTTAGGTTAGGTTAGGTTAGGTTAGGTTAGGTTAGGTTAGGTTAGGTTAGGTTAGGTTAGGTTAGGTTAGGTTAGGTTAGGTTAGGTTAGGTTAGGTTAGGTTAGGTTAGGTTAGGTTAGGTTAGGTTAGGTTAGGTTAGGTTAGGTTAGGTTAGGTTAGGTTAGGTTAGGTTAGGTTAGGTTAGGTTAGGTTAGGTTAGGTTAGGTTAGGTTAGGTTAGGTTAGGTTAGGTTAGGTTAGGTTAGGTTAGGTTAGGTTAGGTTAGGTTAGGTTAGGTTAGGTTAGGTTAGGTTAGGTTAGGTTAGGTTAGGTTAGGTTAGGTTAGGTTAGGTTAGGTTAGGTTAGGTTAGGTTAGGTTAGGTTAGGTTAGGTTAGGTTAGGTTAGGTTAGGTTAGGTTAGGTTAGGTTAGGTTAGGTTAGGTTAGGTTAGGTTAGGTTAGGTTAGGTTAGGTTAGGTTAGGTTAGGTTAGGTTAGGTTAGGTTAGGTTAGGTTAGGTTAGGTTAGGTTAGGTTAGGTTAGGTTAGGTTAGGTTAGGTTAGGTTAGGTTAGGTTAGGTTAGGTTAGGTTAGGTTAGGTTAGGTTAGGTTAGGTTAGGTTAGGTTAGGTTAGGTTAGGTTAGGTTAGGTTAGGTTAGGTTAGGTTAGGTTAGGTTAGGTTAGGTTAGGTTAGGTTAGGTTAGGTTAGGTTAGGTTAGGTTAGGTTAGGTTAGGTTAGGTTAGGTTAGGTTAGGTTAGGTTAGGTTAGGTTAGGTTAGGTTAGGTTAGGTTAGGTTAGGTTAGGTTAGGTTAGGTTAGGTTAGGTTAGGTTAGGTTAGGTTAGGTTAGGTTAGGTTAGGTTAGGTTAGGTTAGGTTAGGTTAGGTTAGGTTAGGTTAGGTTAGGTTAGGTTAGGTTAGGTTAGGTTAGGTTAGGTTAGGTTAGGTTAGGTTAGGTTAGGTTAGGTTAGGTTAGGTTAGGTTAGGTTAGGTTAGGTTAGGTTAGGTTAGGTTAGGTTAGGTTAGGTTAGGTTAGGTTAGGTTAGGTTAGGTTAGGTTAGGTTAGGTTAGGTTAGGTTAGGTTAGGTTAGGTTAGGTTAGGTTAGGTTAGGTTAGGTTAGGTTAGGTTAGGTTAGGTTAGGTTAGGTTAGGTTAGGTTAGGTTAGGTTAGGTTAGGTTAGGTTAGGTTAGGTTAGGTTAGGTTAGGTTAGGTTAGGTTAGGTTAGGTTAGGTTAGGTTAGGTTAGGTTAGGTTAGGTTAGGTTAGGTTAGGTTAGGTTAGGTTAGGTTAGGTTAGGTTAGGTTAGGTTAGGTTAGGTTAGGTTAGGTTAGGTTAGGTTAGGTTAGGTTAGGTTAGGTTAGGTTAGGTTAGGTTAGGTTAGGTTAGGTTAGGTTAGGTTAGGTTAGGTTAGGTTAGGTTAGG
The DNA here is from genome assembly GCA_947532125.1 of Saturnia pavonia. Lineage (NCBI taxonomy): Eukaryota > Metazoa > Arthropoda > Insecta > Lepidoptera > Saturniidae > Saturnia > Saturnia pavonia. The sequence goes on from OX383906.1 coordinate 17,674,259, forward strand.
TTAGGTTAGGTTAGGTTAGGTTAGGTTAGGTTAGGTTAGGTTAGGTTAGGTTAGGTTAGGTTAGGTTAGGTTAGAGTTAGGTTAGGTTAGGTTAGGTTAGGTTAGGTTAGGTTAGGTTAGGTTAGGTTAGGTTAGGTTAGGTTAGGTTAGGTTAGGTTAGGTTAGGTTAGGTTAGGTTAGGTTAGGTTAGGTTAGGTTAGGTTAGGTTAGGTTAGGTTAGGTTAGGTTAGGTTAGGTTAGGTTAGGTTAGGTTAGGTTAGGTTAGGTTAGGTTAGGTTAGGTTAGGTTAGGTTAGGTTAGGTTAGGTTAGGTTAGGTTAGGTTAGGTTAGGTTAGGTTAGGTTAGGTTAGGTTAGGTTAGGTTAGGTTAGGTTAGGTTAGGTTAGGTTAGGTTAGGTTAGGTTAGGTTAGGTTAGGTTAGGTTAGGTTAGGTTAGGTTAGGTTAGGTTAGGTTAGGTTAGGTTAGGTTAGGTTAGGTTAGGTTAGGTTAGGTTAGGTTAGGTTAGGTTAGGTTAGGTTAGGTTAGGTTAGGTTAGGTTAGGTTAGGTTAGGTTAGGTTAGGTTAGGTTAGGTTAGGTTAGGTTAGGTTAGGTTAGGTTAGGTTAGGTTAGGTTAGGTTAGGTTAGGTTAGGTTAGGTTAGGTTAGGTTAGGTTAGGTTAGGTTAGGTTAGGTTAGGTTAGGTTAGGTTAGGTTAGGTTAGGTTAGGTTAGGTTAGGTTAGGTTAGGTTAGGTTAGGTTAGGTTAGGTTAGGTTAGGTTAGGTTAGGTTAGGTTAGGTTAGGTTAGGTTAGGTTAGGTTAGGTTAGGTTAGGTTAGGTTAGGTTAGGTTAGGTTAGGTTAGGTTAGGTTAGGTTAGGTTAGGTTAGGTTAGGTTAGGTTAGGTTAGGTTAGGTTAGGTTAGGTTAGGTTAGGTTAGGTTAGGTTAGGTTAGGTTAGGTTAGGTTAGGTTAGGTTAGGTTAGGTTAGGTTAGGTTAGGTTAGGTTAGGTTAGGTTAGGTTAGGTTAGGTTAGGTTAGGTTAGGTTAGGTTAGGTTAGGTTAGGTTAGGTTAGGTTAGGTTAGGTTAGGTTAGGTTAGGTTAGGTTAGGTTAGGTTAGGTTAGGTTAGGTTAGGTTAGGTTAGGTTAGGTTAGGTTAGGTTAGGTTAGGTTAGGTTAGGTTAGGTTAGGTTAGGTTAGGTTAGGTTAGGTTAGGTTAGGTTAGGTTAGGTTAGGTTAGGTTAGGTTAGGTTAGGTTAGGTTAGGTTAGGTTAGGTTAGGTTAGGTTAGGTTAGGTTAGGTTAGGTTAGGTTAGGTTAGGTTAGGTTAGGTTAGGTTAGGTTAGGTTAGGTTAGGTTAGGTTAGGTTAGGTTAGGTTAGGTTAGGTTAGGTTAGGTTAGGTTAGGTTAGGTTAGGTTAGGTTAGGTTAGGTTAGGTTAGGTTAGGTTAGGTTAGGTTAGGTTAGGTTAGGTTAGGTTAGGTTAGGTTAGGTTAGGTTAGGTTAGGTTAGGTTAGGTTAGGTTAGGTTAGGTTAGGTTAGGTTAGGTTAGGTTAGGTTAGGTTAGGTTAGGTTAGGTTAGGTTAGGTTAGGTTAGGTTAGGTTAGGTTAGGTTAGGTTAGGTTAGGTTAGGTTAGGTTAGGTTAGGTTAGGTTAGGTTAGGTTAGGTTAGGTTAGGTTAGGTTAGGTTAGGTTAGGTTAGGTTAGGTTAGGTTAGGTTAGGTTAGGTTAGGTTAGGTTAGGTTAGGTTAGGTTAGGTTAGGTTAGGTTAGGTTAGGTTAGGTTAGGTTAGGTTAGGTTAGGTTAGGTTAGGTTAGGTTAGGTTAGGTTAGGTTAGGTTAGGTTAGGTTAGGTTAGGTTAGGTTAGGTTAGGTTAGGTTAGGTTAGGTTAGGTTAGGTTAGGTTAGGTTAGGTTAGGTTAGGTTAGGTTAGGTTAGGTTAGGTTAGGTTAGGTTAGGTTAGGTTAGGTTAGGTTAGGTTAGGTTAGGTTAGGTTAGGTTAGGTTAGGTTAGGTTAGGTTAGGTTAGGTTAGGTTAGGTTAGGTTAGGTTAGGTTAGGTTAGGTTAGGTTAGGTTAGGTTAGGTTAGGTTAGGTTAGGTTAGGTTAGGTTAGGTTAGGTTAGGTTAGGTTAGGTTAGGTTAGGTTAGGTTAGGTTAGGTTAGGTTAGGTTAGGTTAGGTTAGGTTAGGTTAGGTTAGGTTAGGTTAGGTTAGGTTAGGTTAGGTTAGGTTAGGTTAGGTTAGGTTAGGTTAGGTTAGGTTAGGTTAGGTTAGGTTAGGTTAGGTTAGGTTAGGTTAGGTTAGGTTAGGTTAGGTTAGGTTAGGTTAGGTTAGGTTAGGTTAGGTTAGGTTAGGTTAGGTTAGGTTAGGTTAGGTTAGGTTAGGTTAGGTTAGGTTAGGTTAGGTTAGGTTAGGTTAGGTTAGGTTAGGTTAGGTTAGGTTAGGTTAGGTTAGGTTAGGTTAGGTTAGGTTAGGTTAGGTTAGGTTAGGTTAGGTTAGGTTAGGTTAGGTTAGGTTAGGTTAGGTTAGGTTAGGTTAGGTTAGGTTAGGTTAGGTTAGGTTAGGTTAGGTTAGGTTAGGTTAGGTTAGGTTAGGTTAGGTTAGGTTAGGTTAGGTTAGGTTAGGTTAGGTTAGGTTAGGTTAGGTTAGGTTAGGTTAGGTTAGGTTAGGTTAGGTTAGGTTAGGTTAGGTTAGGTTAGGTTAGGTTAGGTTAGGTTAGGTTAGGTTAGGTTAGGTTAGGTTAGGTTAGGTTAGGTTAGGTTAGGTTAGGTTAGGTTAGGTTAGGTTAGGTTAGGTTAGGTTAGGTTAGGTTAGGTTAGGTTAGGTTAGGTTAGGTTAGGTTAGGTTAGGTTAGGTTAGGTTAGGTTAGGTTAGGTTAGGTTAGGTTAGGTTAGGTTAGGTTAGGTTAGGTTAGGTTAGGTTAGGTTAGGTTAGGTTAGGTTAGGTTAGGTTAGGTTAGGTTAGGTTAGGTTAGGTTAGGTTAGGTTAGGTTAGGTTAGGTTAGGTTAGGTTAGGTTAGGTTAGGTTAGGTTAGGTTAGGTTAGGTTAGGTTAGGTTAGGTTAGGTTAGGTTAGGTTAGGTTAGGTTAGGTTAGGTTAGGTTAGGTTAGGTTAGGTTAGGTTAGGTTAGGTTAGGTTAGGTTAGGTTAGGTTAGGTTAGGTTAGGTTAGGTTAGGTTAGGTTAGGTTAGGTTAGGTTAGGTTAGGTTAGGTTAGGTTAGGTTAGGTTAGGTTAGGTTAGGTTAGGTTAGGTTAGGTTAGGTTAGGTTAGGTTAGGTTAGGTTAGGTTAGGTTAGGTTAGGTTAGGTTAGGTTAGGTTAGGTTAGGTTAGGTTAGGTTAGGTTAGGTTAGGTTAGGTTAGGTTAGGTTAGGTTAGGTTAGGTTAGGTTAGGTTAGGTTAGGTTAGGTTAGGTTAGGTTAGGTTAGGTTAGGTTAGGTTAGGTTAGGTTAGGTTAGGTTAGGTTAGGTTAGGTTAGGTTAGGTTAGGTTAGGTTAGGTTAGGTTAGGTTAGGTTAGGTTAGGTTAGGTTAGGTTAGGTTAGGTTAGGTTAGGTTAGGTTAGGTTAGGTTAGGTTAGGTTAGGTTAGGTTAGGTTAGGTTAGGTTAGGTTAGGTTAGGTTAGGTTAGGTTAGGTTAGGTTAGGTTAGGTTAGGTTAGGTTAGGTTAGGTTAGGTTAGGTTAGGTTAGGTTAGGTTAGGTTAGGTTAGGTTAGGTTAGGTTAGGTTAGGTTAGGTTAGGTTAGGTTAGGTTAGGTTAGGTTAGGTTAGGTTAGGTTAGGTTAGGTTAGGTTAGGTTAGGTTAGGTTAGGTTAGGTTAGGTTAGGTTAGGTTAGGTTAGGTTAGGTTAGGTTAGGTTAGGTTAGGTTAGGTTAGGTTAGGTTAGGTTAGGTTAGGTTAGGTTAGGTTAGGTTAGGTTAGGTTAGGTTAGGTTAGGTTAGGTTAGGTTAGGTTAGGTTAGGTTAGGTTAGGTTAGGTTAGGTTAGGTTAGGTTAGGTTAGGTTAGGTTAGGTTAGGTTAGGTTAGGTTAGGTTAGGTTAGGTTAGGTTAGGTTAGGTTAGGTTAGGTTAGGTTAGGTTAGGTTAGGTTAGGTTAGGTTAGGTTAGGTTAGGTTAGGTTAGGTTAGGTTAGGTTAGGTTAGGTTAGGTTAGGTTAGGTTAGGTTAGGTTAGGTTAGGTTAGGTTAGGTTAGGTTAGGTTAGGTTAGGTTAGGTTAGGTTAGGTTAGGTTAGGTTAGGTTAGGTTAGGTTAGGTTAGGTTAGGTTAGGTTAGGTTAGGTTAGGTTAGGTTAGGTTAGGTTAGGTTAGGTTAGGTTAGGTTAGGTTAGGTTAGGTTAGGTTAGGTTAGGTTAGGTTAGGTTAGGTTAGGTTAGGTTAGGTTAGGTTAGGTTAGGTTAGGTTAGGTTAGGTTAGGTTAGGTTAGGTTAGGTTAGGTTAGGTTAGGTTAGGTTAGGTTAGGTTAGGTTAGGTTAGGTTAGGTTAGGTTAGGTTAGGTTAGGTTAGGTTAGGTTAGGTTAGGTTAGGTTAGGTTAGGTTAGGTTAGGTTAGGTTAGGTTAGGTTAGGTTAGGTTAGGTTAGGTTAGGTTATGTTAGGTTAGGTTAGGTTAGGTTAGGTTAGGTTAGGTTAGGTTAGGTTAGGTTAGGTTAGGTTAGGTTAGGTTAGGTTAGGTTAGGTTAGGTTAGGTTAGGTTAGGTTAGGTTAGGTTAGGTTAGGTTAGGTTAGGTTAGGTTAGGTTAGGTTAGGTTAGGTTAGGTTAGGTTAGGTTAGGTTAGGTTAGGTTAGGTTAGGTTAGGTTAGGTTAGGTTAGGTTAGGTTAGGTTAGGTTAGGTTAGGTTAGGTTAGGTTAGGTTAGGTTAGGTTAGGTTAGGTTAGGTTAGGTTAGGTTAGGTTAGGTTAGGTTAGGTTAGGTTAGGTTAGGTTAGGTTAGGTTAGGTTAGGTTAGGTTAGGTTAGGTTAGGTTAGGTTAGGTTAGGTTAGGTTAGGTTAGGTTAGGTTAGGTTAGGTTAGGTTAGGTTAGGTTAGGTTAGGTTAGGTTAGGTTAGGTTAGGTTAGGTTAGGTTAGGTTAGGTTAGGTTAGGTTAGGTTAGGTTAGGTTAGGTTAGGTTAGGTTAGGTTAGGTTAGGTTAGGTTAGGTTAGGTTAGGTTAGGTTAGGTTAGGTTAGGTTAGGTTAGGTTAGGTTAGGTTAGGTTAGGTTAGGTTAGGTTAGGTTAGGTTAGGTTAGGTTAGGTTAGGTTAGGTTAGGTTAGGTTAGGTTAGGTTAGGTTAGGTTAGGTTAGGTTAGGTTAGGTTAGGTTAGGTTAGGTTAGGTTAGGTTAGGTTAGGTTAGGTTAGGTTAGGTTAGGTTAGGTTAGGTTAGGTTAGGTTAGGTTAGGTTAGGTTAGGTTAGGTTAGGTTAGGTTAGGTTAGGTTAGGTTAGGTTAGGTTAGGTTAGGTTAGGTTAGGTTAGGTTAGGTTAGGTTAGGTTAGGTTAGGTTAGGTTAGGTTAGGTTAGGTTAGGTTAGGTTAGGTTAGGTTAGGTTAGGTTAGGTTAGGTTAGGTTAGGTTAGGTTAGGTTAGGTTAGGTTAGGTTAGGTTAGGTTAGGTTAGGTTAGGTTAGGTTAGGTTAGGTTAGGTTAGGTTAGGTTAGGTTAGGTTAGGTTAGGTTAGGTTAGGTTAGGTTAGGTTAGGTTAGGTTAGGTTAGGTTAGGTTAGGTTAGGTTAGGTTAGGTTAGGTTAGGTTAGGTTAGGTTAGGTTAGGTTAGGTTAGGTTAGGTTAGGTTAGGTTAGGTTAGGTTAGGTTAGGTTAGGTTAGGTTAGGTTAGGTTAGGTTAGGTTAGGTTAGGTTAGGTTAGGTTAGGTTAGGTTAGGTTAGGTTAGGTTAGGTTAGGTTAGGTTAGGTTAGGTTAGGTTAGGTTAGGTTAGGTTAGGTTAGGTTAGGTTAGGTTAGGTTAGGTTAGGTTAGGTTAGGTTAGGTTAGGTTAGGTTAGGTTAGGTTAGGTTAGGTTAGGTTAGGTTAGGTTAGGTTAGGTTAGGTTAGGTTAGGTTAGGTTAGGTTAGGTTAGGTTAGGTTAGGTTAGGTTAGGTTAGGTTAGGTTAGGTTAGGTTAGGTTAGGTTAGGTTAGGTTAGGTTAGGTTAGGTTAGGTTAGGTTAGGTTAGGTTAGGTTAGGTTAGGTTAGGTTAGGTTAGGTTAGGTTAGGTTAGGTTAG